>JAGIQG010000003.1:58084712-63592212 GCA_024679065.1 Sphyrna mokarran
CCAGCCTCTCCCAGTCATTGCATTGAATGGGTTAAAATCACAACTGGGGACTGCATTGTACATACTTCATCATCTTGTGTGATGTGCTGAAACTTCTAGGAGTTCAAATATGAAACAAACTAGAATAAAATAGGATCAGGAAAGTCTCTATAAACCTTGAGAAATCATATCAAATAGAGTTACACTTTTGAAATGCTCACTGACAGCACAACGTTGTGACATTAGCATTGAATATAGTAGCTTAGGGCAGCTAGCTTTCTATAAGTCTATGCAATATAGACATTTCTAAAGGATATCTTTTATTGGTATAGCTGTTGTGGTTATATTTCTTCTTCATACATGTCAACCCAGAAAAATGAAAATACCTTGGCCAATAATGCTGACCAAAGTAGCTCTTAAAGATAAGGCTGCTTAGATCTATGAATTACGAGTTGCATTAGTTCACTTGCAGTATGTAATGGTTGCATAAAACCATTGAAAAATGGGGCTTTTGAGATGCTCTTCAAGAAGAGTGGCAGACTAGTTAGCCCTGCTGCCTCACAGTGCTGGGACTGGGGTTTGATTCTGGCCACAGGTCACTGTCTGTGTGAAGTTTGCATGTTCTCCCCATGCTGGCTTTCCTTCAGGTGCTCTGGTTTCCTCCCACACTCCAAAAATTCGCATATTAGGTCGATTATTCTTGCTAAGTTGCCCATTGAGTCAGGGGACTAAGGCAAATGCATACGGTTATGGGGATAAACCTTTGGTGGGATTGTTGTCGGTACAGACTCGATGGGCCAAAAGGCTTCCTTCTGCACTGCAGGGATTCTATTCTAGTCTGAGTGCAGGAAGTTCCAATACACACTGATTCTCGGTAAGAGGTTAGGAATGGAGAGCATGGGTCCAGAATGTGGATGGTTGCAATGTGCATTTCCTCAACACCTGCAGTCAGTTGTCTTTGAAAACAACATACATCTATCTACCTTCAGTAACTATAGTAGCTGCAAAACCTGGTGTTAGCAGTGAAGCATTGAATATTTTCTCCATACAGGCAATGAGCCCTGCTACTTGAATCACGAGTGGGATCTGCTACATTAATATTACATGTGCTGTACAGTGCATAACAAGATGTCACATTGAACAGAATCCAAAACTATATAAAACAAACTCTAAATTTGCTTGAAAAAGTTTCTTGTCGCCTCAGCAAGATATCCAGGGATCACGTGAAGGCCACGATTTCTGTTCATATAAGTATTCGCACTTGCCGTTCAAGCAAATCTGAACCTTGTCAATGGGTTTACTGCCTTTATAGGATATTCCTTATCCTTGTAACAGTGAGCTTTTACTGAACACTGGAGAGTCACAAACCTGCAGCCTTCATTTAGACTAGTTCTTAGCAGAAAAGACCCAGTTAATACAAGGTTACAATGGAGAGTTAATGGGAACTGCCTGATGCAAAAGTTGTTGTGGTAAATAGACAGATAGGAGGAATGCCTGTGGGGAGAGAGCATTCTTTGACTTTGAGAAGATAAAGAATGGCTGCAGTAAGCACTTTGGTTGAGATCTGAAATTGGAGAGCGGTCTGGATTAATAAAAGCTATGTCAGTTGATTTTGATATTCTGAGGGTTTCGATTTTTCTCCTTCAGTGTCATCAGAAAAGGTCACCAGAAAAAGCTTTCCTCTTTAAATTTGCAAGTGAGTTGCAGTTCTGACTGCAAAATGAACATCTGTGGCCTGTCCCCATGCGTATATATTCCACTGTGATTTACTGAAAGTAGATCATCAGTACAGACAGATCCAGGGCAAGCAGGCAGATATTTGGATGTACCTTGAAAGTCAGTTTGATGAAAAGCCTAGCGGCAAGTCATTCAGCCTACAGGACGGCACGGTGGTCCCAATGGTTAGCACTGTGCCACCGTGTGGGGTTCACCGTGTGGAATCTGCACATTGTCCCTGTGTCCTCCAGGATTTCCTCCAGGTGCTCCGGGTTTCCTCTGTCCGAAAGATGTGCTGGTTAGGTGCATTGGCCACGCTAAATTCTCCCTCATTGCACCCAACAGTCACCGGGGTGTGGCAACTAGGAGATTTTCACAGTAACATCACTGCAGTGTTAATGTAAGCCTTCTTGTGACACTAATAAATAAACTCTTAACTTTTGTAAAGAGGAGCAGGAGTAGGCCACTTGGTCCCATGAGTCTGCTCCACCATTCAATAAGATTATGGCTGGATCTAATTTTAACTTCAACTTCATAATCACGCTTTCCCCAATAACCTTTCACCCTCTCATCTACTTCTATCCTTAAAGATATTCAAGGACGCTACCTCAATCAACTTTTGAGGAAGAGAACTGCACAAAGTGTCTGAATCCTCTGAGACACAAAAAACTGCCTCATCTCCGTCTGAACTGGACGACTGCTTATTTTTATAAAATGACCCCTAGATCTAGATTCTCCCACAAAGTAAAACAGGGATTTTAAATGTCAGTCACCATTTTTTCTCTTCAAACTCCAGCGGATACAAGTCTTGCCCGTCCAGCCTTTTCCTCAGAAGATAGTCCGCCCATTCCAGCTGTTAATCTATTAAACCTTTTTTGAACTGCTGCCAGCACGTTTACATCTTTCTTAGATAAGGAGACCAGTCCACTATAGTTCAATTGGTTTGGATCACTATACAGCTTTGAAAACAACACCTCATTGAGTTATATATTTAGTGAGATAGGAACAGGAATTGGATATCCATTGGATTAAAATTTTAATGCTTTTAATTATTTGACGTAACTTATTGGGTCGTTCCGTCTCAGCTCGAGTTGGCTTTTAAACAACTATGCATTACAGCAGCTAACACTGGTACTGAAAATGGACCAATTCAAAACGTGTTACCATGTCTGTGTGTGCACTGCAGGACATTTATTATTTACTCGTTCTGCCATATGGTGAGCATGGATTTGTTTCTCTGCCTTCTGCTCACCTTCTGCAGGCGAGAGGGGAAACAGGACATCCTCAATGAGCCTTGCATCTTTGCAATATTTAAGTTAGTTACGCTGGAGCTGTGTGAGAGTGATCTCACATGGGTTGCCTTGGGAATCTTCAGTAGGAACGTAGCGTACTGAAAGATGCAACATGGTGCTTAGCCGCTGATAGCCCACTTCACAAACTTCCAAGTCTCTGGTATACTGGGCAATATGCCAGGCAGACAACAGATGCATCCCATGAGGTGGCATGGATGGACATCTGTTTGTCAAGGCGTTGGAGTCTGAGCAGAAGTACTTCAACAAAATGGCAAAAGAATATGAGCAGTGTGACTGCTCAAGCCTCAGGCAAGTTTCAAGGAATGGAAATGTGACAAGTGAGATTTCATTCACAGCACAGTGGAAAGTAGTGTGACCAACTGAGATGATTTACATCGTTACATCAGAAATGATTTACATTCCTGCAAAAAACGCCATCAGAATCATTCAATAAATATCACACTCAAGTTTCTTGCAAAGCTTTTTGGGAGCCATGTAAAATTCACTTAGAATGGGGATTTGTAAATATAAATTTACAACATGGCACACAGCACAGTGGTTAGCACTGCTCAGGAATCTGGATTCAATTCTGGCCTTGGGTGACTGTGTGGAGCTAGCACATTCTCCGTGCCTGCATGGGTTTTCTCCGGGTACTCCAGTTTCCTCCCACAGATGTGCAGAAAGGGGAGTTGGCCATGGTAAATTGCTGCCTGGTGTCCAAGGATGTTACGCGAGGTGCATTGGCCATGCTAAATGTGCGGGGTTACATGGGCCTGGGTAAGATGCTTTTTCAAAGAGTCATAGCAGACTCAACAAGTCAAATGACCTCCTCCTGCACTGCAGGGGTTGGACGGAAATCCAGAAAAAATAGTTATATTCTCCATAGAGACCAATAACTTTTAAAAAGAATTTCAAACTTTCAATTAATAGTGAAAAGGATGACATGACAAGATTTCACATCTTAAGTTATTTAATATAATAAAAGACTAAATGGACTATTGACTAAACAGTTTCTTTGTTGGCAGCTTATACTTGAAACCAGAATGGAATGCCGTCTGCTTATTGTTTAGCGCAGCCATGAAATCATGCTTCACAGTTAGACATGACACTGTTCTTTAAGTAGACGTTCAGTTCTCCTAGAAGGAGTGCCAAGTGATAGTTGACCCCTAAGGGTTCACTTATGTTCTTTTCCTCTCTCAACCTTGTAACTCCTAAACCCAGGCATGTCTTTTGTGGTGAGAGGATTACTGGTGATTCTTCCTTTAGCCCAAGCTAGGCAATTTTTCCAGGGGTTGAGCACGATAGCAGCTACCATGCCACCAATATCTAAAATTGGGCTAAAAAATCCCTCATCAAGACGACACTGTTGGGATGAGACCACCAACAGGAAATCCCAGTGGAAACAGAGTTAGATTGGATCTGAATGGTTTGCAGTCAACCTAGTTAAGAGGCATTGTATGTTTTAAATCACTTGGTATTGTTTTGTTTAAGTTATTGGCAATGAAGCTGTTGCTTTTATAGTGAAATTGGATTGGTTGTGATTCTCAATCTCTTAGGCTATAAATATAAAAATAGAGTTGGATGGAAGTGCTAAACATTTTCAAAATTATTAGCTGCCTATCCATCACTTAATTTTCGAATTAACACATATATATCTTGCTAGAAATCCATTATTCAAGCATCTCTTATAGAAGTGAGTTCCCTTGGTGATCTGTTTAACCTTGTTTCCACACTAAAGTTTATTCATTAGCTTCAAAGTAGGCTTATATTAACAGTGCAATGAATTTGCTGTGAGAATTCCCTAGTTGCCACACTCCAGTGCCTGTTTGGGTACACTGAGGGAGAATTAATTGTGGCCAATGTACATAACCACATGTCTTTCAGACTGTGGGAGGAAACTGGGACATGCGGAGAAAACCCATGCTGACACAGGGAGAACATATAGACTCCGCACATACAGTGATCCAAGCTGGGAATCGAACCCATGTCCCTAAAAACCAAAATGGTGATTTATCTTTTTGTAAGGTACTGGTGCTTAGAAAACAGCCACCGCATTTAGTTTTATGCGAACAATGATTGCACATCAGAGCAATTCAATGTATGTGAAGCACTTTGAGAGTAGTGGATTGAGGAGCTACATAAAAATATGTTTTGCTTTTATTTCTGAGGCTTTGAGTACTTTTGAATGAATCCATTGGCAAAATGTGCAGTCAGAAGAAGTAGACGGTAGTTTCAAATATGGCTTGGCAGAGTTAAAATTGACAAACGCTGGAACGAAAATGATTCCAATAGAATTAAAAATGATGATAGATGTAAAATGAGCCAGAGAATTGTTATCACACATTTAACATTATTGCACTAACTTGAGGTCTACCTTCACTGAAACATGCAATTCCTAGTCTGAGCACTCCACTTGACTACCATGCAACTGTCTTCACAATAAAAAAAAAAGATATAAAAATATTTGAACTAATAGGAATGCTCCTATCTATATGGGAAAGAGATTTATTTGTGGTTAGCACTGCTGCTTTACAGCTCCACGGTCCTGGGTTCGATTCCCAGCTTGGGACATTGTCTATGTGGAGATGGTACATTTTCCTTTTGCCTCCTTGGGTTTCTTCTGGGCACTCCAGTTTCCTCCCACAGTCCAAAGATGTGTGGATTAAGTTGATTAGCCATGCAAAGAAATTGCCTCTTAGTGTCCAAGGGTGCATAGGTTAGAGGGATTAGTGGGTATAATATGTAGGGAGATGGGGTTGGGCCTGGGTGGGATTGTGTTCTGTGCAGACTTGATGGGCCGAAGGGCCTCTTTCTGCATTGTAGGGGTTCTATGATTCTAAGAGAATTTTGTCACTGTGATTTTGTGTGTGTGTGTGTCTCAGACTGTTTAATAATAAGAGATTCAGCTGACCTACACTTTCCAATTCTGTTCTTTAGAGTAAAGCTTGTATCATTGCAGTAGAATCAACACTTTTCCAGCTCTAATGAAGGGTCATCTAGACTTTGGTTCTATTCTCTCTCCACAGATGCTGTCAGATCTGTTGAGATTTCCCAGCATTTTCTATTTTTGTTTCCGATTCCAGCACCCACAGTATTTTCTTTTATCATGGTATTTAACTTGCTGCCACTTCCCTTCTAGGAATGCCTTCCTCAAAGAAGTACTGCTCTTCCCGGGTTCTGATGAAGGATCACCTATTCCAAACATTGGCAGTATTCCCTCCCCACAGCTGCTGTCAGACCGGCTGAGATTTTCCAGCATTTTTTTTGTCTCTGTGCTTTTTCAACCAAAATGCTGCAATAGAACTGCAAGCCATTGGCGCTGTTATTGTCCCTGCGATGTTCTATCTACAATACAGCAGCTGGTGATTTAACAAATGCGTCAATTTGAAAAAAAGAAACATTCCTTAGAACAAAGGAAATTTAATAGAGGTGTTCAAGATGATTAGAATACTTCACAGTCGAGAAGTGTAGAGGGCACAATTTGCAGATTCTTGGCAAAACAATCAGTGGACGAGATGAAAAGAATTATTTTTAATGTAGCAAGTTGTCACTGTCAAAAGAAGGAGTGAAAACAGATTGAATAAGAGCTTTCAAAAGAGAATTGGGTATTAATTTGAAATGTGGGTGGTGGAGGGAGTAACAGGGCTATGGGAAAAGGGCAGAGAAGTGGAACCAGTAGGATTGCTTCTCCAAAGAGCTGCAAAGACAGTGATGGGCCAAGTGGTCTCCTCCCGCATCTGTGATTAATATAACCTCAAGCAACTTGAGCTCACATTGGTGCTCATGACCGGGACTTCAACTATAACAAAATAAATTATAGTTTCCCTGACAGTTTTATGTCTCCAGCTATTCGATTACAGCAGTTTATAATCGTATTGAATGGCAAAAATAATGAGCAAGTGCAGCGTGCATTTTGAATATTATGAGACTAATATTGTCAAGGTTTTACATTGAGCCTTTATTTACTGTACTTACTGTTATCATGTTTTGACTGAACAGTCCACTTAAGCATAGCATTTTAATCAAAAGGCGTGATGTATGTTTGTAAAGATGCAGCAGGAAAATCATTCTGTCATCATCACACAGCATATAAAGAATTGGATTTAATGCGGGAGAGCCAGTAAGTGTGCTTTCTTTTCCCAGTAAGGATCTCTTTTGAAATCTAAGTGTCCTGAAATCCCTCTGTGGGTTCAGTAATTGGTGTGGTTCTACAGCACACTATTTGTGAGTCTATCTGAATGAAATCATATCCTACTAGTCTTGACCTTCAGGCTGAAAATTGTATGCTTTCCTCACCTTTGTACTCCATTTCGAGTGGCTATGTCTGCCTGCAGGAATGATAAATAGACCTTTTACTGTCAAGAGCTGAAGATGTCTTGATTCAGCAGCATCAGCTGCCCAGTTGTTGGTCTCCCAGTGAACAAACGGTGTTGAGGTTCTGAAGGCCTCTTGCACTATAGGGGCAGATTTTACTCATGTTTTCACTTTCAGATCTGAATGAGCATTCAATGCAGAAGCAAACATCTTCTACTGTGTATAGCACTAAGAGTCATGACTTGATTGGATTAAAAGTGGAAGGACTGAAAGTTACTCATGTCTCTTACAACTTATTGAGTATGATAAATCTGTGCCTACCTGTGTCACGAGAATAGTGTGCATAGTTAGCCCTTGATGGAATAAGTCAAATTCCCGAGAATTTAAATTAGGATGATTATTCTTGATTGCAGCAGCTCCCCATCCCAATCATTGCTCAGTGATTAAATCAAATACAGTATTTAGTGAAAACCCACATTGCCAGTTTGGACAGTGCCAATTCTCTGAGCAGAACTAAAACTGAAACAGATGTCTTAACTAATGGGTGGTTTTACTATACAACATATATATAGTGCCACATTGCCAGATGGGCATTCTGAAGGCAAGAAGGAATGGTTTTTTTTGTGTGGACTGTTAAATTTCCTTGCAAGTCATTAGAATGCATACCTTACTCTGCAGAAGCTTTGTGATTCTACTTCACGGGCACATGTTGAAGCCAAGTGATGAGCATCAATTATTTAAGCGTCCTCTGCCGTACATATTTTTTTCTGAGGAGAATCTGCTCTGATCTGCCCACTCAGAAAATACATAGAAGCAAATGAATAATGTTCTCTGAATAATTCTCTGACCTCAATCAGAACTGCTGTGATTGCAATGGGAGGGCATTCTCCAGCCTAGGAGCAAGTTCACCCTGCACTAAGTTGTGACAAAAAAGATCAAGTAACTCCAGAGAGGAAAGGCCCCAGTCTATACTGACCTGTCACTATATTGTCATTAGCGACTGGGTGGGAGGGAGGGGTGAGCAGCAGATTTATGTTAGACTTCTCTCATAGTCAAGAGGACCTGCATTAAGCAGTTGATGATGACCAGGCTTGCCACATAGTATTAGACTCGGATGTCCAGGCTCTCTGCACAGTTTCTTTCTGCAGATGTGGGGTGGAATTCTCTTCTTTTGACTCTCCCACCAGCATCAAAATAGGAGAAATTCTTGCCACTTTTGGCAGCGCTCAGTAGAGACCATCCACCATGTTTAAATAGGCCAGATGCCCCCCCCTCCACACACACACACACACACACACACACCACACACACACACACACACACACACACACACAATACCTGGATCCTCTGAGTCTAGTGGCAGCTGATTCAGTGGAGTTGGGAATCACCTCCAGGACTACTACTAGCTCACTGCAGCAATGACGGCAGCAGGATGAAGGGCAGCCCCAAGATACCTCGATGCTGATGTGAAAAAAATGCATGGAGTAAGAAATCGGAGCTATGTCTGATGGTGTCCAGGGCTTGGCTCATTCAAGTGCTTTCCATTGCTGAGGCCCAAGACAGCAGATCCCAGTATCAATCAGACATGTCATAGATGCAGAGGGACATTGCTGCAGTGATTCAGATCTTGGTCGCATCACAGAGGATCATGGCTGAAAACATTGCCTACTTGAATTAGGTACAGGAGACCATGTCCAACAACCTCACCAACATCACTCAGAATATAGCAGACCTCCAGAAGGGGTATTAGCAGACGATGTTGAGGCGTCTGGAACTTACTGTAGCTGTCCCTCCACCTCGTGGTGTAACCCAGGGACTAGCAAGCAGTCTGAAGTAAGAAGAAGCATTGGAGCCCATTCCAGGGCCTCCCATCATGAAGCAATCTTCAGCTATTCTGAATCTCCTCCTGCTGACACCGGTGCAACTACAGGGAATTGAGAAGAAAAAAATGAGACATTGTCACCATTGACACCCAAAATTAGGCTGGGTCCCTCCAGAGGTCACCCGCCAAAAGCATCTCAGACCAGAGGACAGCAGGCTGCCTCCTCCTCCGATATGCCCTCGGGAACACTGAGAAGGAGCGGGAGGCATTGCAGGAGCACTGAGTTGGCAAGGGTGTTAGTAAGGGAGAAGGGGGCACCAAATATTCAAATCTACTATTAAATCCTGTTTTACTCTTACCCCAAGTAGCCTTTAAGTTTGTGCGGTCAGCCTCATCAGTGGGGGATGAAAGAATGGGGGCGGGCAACTCTCCTATCTCCTGTTATAATGTCATCGCCCCACCAACCTTATAAACTTACCTTGAAGTAGGAGGCCATGTGAGCCGGAGTTACACATCCCGGTTGACAAACTAAACCACTCTATTAGCCAAAGCCTTTCTCACTTCCTTAAACTGCCCCTGACAAACAGTTGTCCAGAGGAAATGTCCCAATTGCACACTCAGGAATGAGCTAGGAAGTCAATGGAATATCTTGAGATAGACCCTCCCATCATCACTCACCTGTGGCCTCTGATCCAGCAACAATACCAGGCCTACTGGCAGCAGCCACCATCTTTTCAATGGCGCTGCTGTTTGGTAGAGTGGCTGGCCTTCATTTGATAGCAGTGCTCGGTGGGCAAGACTTCTGCTTCTCGGCTCCTTCTTCCCAGGAAGGCCCCCTTCTGTGCAGTTAAGTGCCTGAGTAGCATTTGATGTAATGGAACTTCCCTAAAAGTGACAACTCAAGGCTCTTGCCAACTCTGCAGCCAGTTGGCAAGACATTTATTGTCTTCATTAAGCATCACCCTTTACTCTTGAAAGTTTTGGCTCTAATCTTCAAATTGTGCTCCATAGTTCTAGACTGCCTGATCAGAAAACACAGTTAGAAACAATCTGTCATCTTTTATTGCCTTAAACTTCAAACATATCCCCCCCTTAACTTTCTAAATTGTAGGGAACATGACCATGGTTTGCATAATCTCAGTAAAAAGTCTTGCAACAACAGGTTAAAGTCCAACAGGTTTATTTAGTAGCGCAAGCCACAAGTTTTTGGAGAACTGCTTTGAAAGCTTGTGCTTGTGCTACCAAATATACCTGTCGGACTTTAACCTGGTGTTGTGAGACTTCTTACTGTGCTTACTCCAGTCCAACACTGGCATCTCCACATCATTGCATAATCTCACCTGTGTAAAACTAGAGATCAAGTCATGTTTAACTTTGTTGATTAATTTCTGTACCTACTCATGATTTTTTAATGATTTATGTACCTGGACTACCCCACCCCTAAACCTCTTTGAACTTGCAATAATTCTAGCTTTAGACCATTTAGAAACTATCCTGTTTTAATCTTTTTAGATACAAAATGGGTGACCTCAACATTTGCCTCTATTGGAATCTATTTGTCAAAATTTTATTCATTCACTTATCTTATTAATATCCTTTGTAATGATATGCTTTTATCTATATTGCGCTCAGTGCCATCTATCTTTATACTATTGGCAAGTTTGGATGTGTATCTTTCTATCCCTTCATTTAATTCATTAATGAATGTGGTGAATAGTTGAGACCAAACACAGATCCTTGTGGGACACCACAAGTCACATCCTGCCAAATGGACTATCTGCCCATTATCCCTTGCTTCTGTCTCTTGTCATTTAGCCAACTTCTTAACCAGGTCAGTACTTTGCCCTCAGTTTCATGAGCATGACCTTTAGCTAACAGTTTCTTTTATGAAGGACTTTTCAAAGCTGGATGTCCATATAAATAATATCCATAGAAGTCTCCCCGTCCATTACTTCAGTCACCTTTACAGAAAAAATCCAATCTAATTTGCGAGGCATGTCCGCTCTGTTACAAATCCATCTCTCTAATAGCTGAAAATAATCAAGATATTCAGTCATCCTATCATTAATTATAGACTCTAGTAATTTCTCTGTAATACTTGCTAGGTTAACTAGTCCATAATTCCCTAGTTTCCTTCTCTCACCTTCCTAAAATATGCATAACTTCCCATACTTAAAGAAATGGTTTCCGAATCCAGGAATTTTGCAAGATGATACTCGGGTATTTGAAACATCGTGTAAAGTTCTATGAGAGTGTCATGTGATCTTTTACCACCACTTGAGTGGGCACCTATTTAACATCTAATCTGCATTTCAGATGGTGCAGCACCTCACCCACAGCACTGCATTGGACTGCCAATGTAGATTTTGTAAGCAATATTCTGATTCACTTTTTGAATGGCTGCCTGACCACCAATGACAGGTTAACAATGCAAAAATTGGTGTTTGACTCTAAGGTCATTAGACATCAAACTCAAACTGTAATCCTTGTATCAAATTGCCATGGTATTTTGGTTTGCTTACAGCATTTCTTCCCTATTTTGGGGCCCTTACTATTATAGGTCAGCTTTAGGGATAGCAGCCTAACAATTTTCTGTCCCTAATTTACATTGCATCACCAGGTTCCCTGATCGTTGCAGAGAGTTTCCAACACAGGACACGCACAGCAGGATTGAAAATGCAAGATTTTAATGCAATTTCAGGGACAGGCATGTGCATGATGATGCAGTGTAAACTGTTCCAGTACATCTGCCCAGCAATCTGGAAAATTGTCCAGGTATGTCCCGTACACACAAACCCAGCCAGTTATCACCCCATCAGTCTACTCTTGATCAACAGTAAAATGATGCAAATGCTATCAAGCGGCACTTGCTGAGTGATTACCTGTTCACTAATGATCACTTTAGGTTCCACCAAGACCACACAGCTTCTGACCTCATTACAACCCTGGTCCAAAAACAAACAAAGAGATGAACTCTGAACAGATGGGAGTGACTGCCCTTGATATCAAGGCCACATTTGACCGAGTGTCATATCAAGGAGCCCTTGTAAAACTGAAGTCCGAGCGGAAACTGCTGGTTGGAGCCATACCTAGCATACTGGAAGATTGTTATGGTTGTTAGAGGTCAGTCATCTCATTTCCAGGCCATCACTGCAGGAATTGTGTCTTAAGTCTAACCATCTTCAGTTGTTTCGTCAATGATCTTCCTTCCATCATAAAATCAGGAATGAGGGTGTTCGCTGACATTTGTACCATATTAAGTGCCTTTCACAGTACCTCAGGTGCTGAAGCAGTCTGTATGTAATACCACCTGGACAATATTCAGGCTTGGGTTGATAAGTGACAAGTAACTTTTGTGCCACACAAGTGCTACGTAATGACCATTTCCAACAAGAAAGGATCCACCATTGGGTCCTGACACTGATTGGCATAACCATTGCTGAATCCCACACTACAAAAACCTTGAGGTAACCATTGAGCAGTCACAAGAGCAGGTTTGAGGCTGAGAATTTTGTAGTGAGCAACTTACCTCCTGACTGTCCAAAGCGTGCTAACCATTTGTTTCCTTAGGAGAGAGTAAGGCCAAGAGCAGATTTGATAGAGATGCTCAAAATCACAAGAGGGCTGTACAGAACAGATAGGGAGAAACTGTTCATGCTCAAAGTTCTGAGAATGAGGGGTACAAATTTAAAGAGATCTGCAAAAGCAGTAAATGCAATGTGAAAAAATTGCTTTTCACACAATGGGAGTTTAAGTCTGGAATGCACTGACGGGAAATGTGGTAAAGCCAGGTTCAATCGTGGCAATCAGGAGGACATTAGATGATTAATATACAAGGGTCCAGGGAAAAGGCAAGGAAATGACATGAAGTCATGATGCTCATTCAAAGAGTCAGGCAATATACAGTAAACCAAATGGCCTTTTTCTGCACCATAACAATTCTGTGATTCTATTGCTCCTCCACCTTTTTTTTGATTGGAGACTGTTGTTGTGGGTGGTCTCTTATCTGTGGACTCTTGGCACAATTCTTGGTTATTAGTCTGCATGAACTATCTTCCTCTGGAGTATATTTATACTCTGGCATTTGCTTAACACTTGTTCATTAGTGCAACATCTGAACAGGTCACAGAGTAAGGCACCTTGGTATGTCCCAACTGATTGATAGCAATGATACATCATCATCTATGTCACAAATCCATTCTGTTAACTCTTGCACTGCACTATATCTGTGGAAAATAGGCTTCATCACCACTTACCTGAAAATACAGTTGGGGCAGTGAAATGAAATTGGACTTTAGTAGTATCACAAAATAGATGACAATGAATTTTGCATCCAGCCTAGTTTTATTTTCTATTAATTTCAATAGAAATAATAACTGAATGTGATGTAAAATGGGCCTCTGATTTCTTGCCTTCCATTTTGTATCATTGACTCATCAGTTTACACCCAGAAATTTGAAATCATCTGGCCACTGTTTATAGGAATTGACCCACAGAGATAACAGCTCATAATCAATATGACATTACCAAGATTCACCAGTGATGGCCGTGACCGAAGCTGGTGGATCGAGTTGCGAAGGTGTGCTCTTATTCTAAAGCCTTCACTGGAACACTCCCACAGAATGTGCCTCGGATGACATTAACCTTTTAAACAGGGCAGACTTGCTTGTTCATTTGAAGAGGGCATTGTGCAGCATATTATGTTTCTATACAGAAGAGCACTTTTGAGTCATTGTCCCATTGGCCTCTTCTGGTGCAAACATGTTGATAAGTTTTACTATTAAGATCAAAAGTGAAAAATAAACACAATGCAAATATTCAGCTGTAGCAACCATCATTGCAGTAGAATTTTCAAGTGACGCGTCAGTTTTTCAGACTGCTCGGAATTCTGCAGCATGTAATAGCAGCTGCTTGAAAATAGGACAGTGCAGTGCTGTCATCCAAGTTTTATTAAAGGAAAACAGAGTGTAGTCCATTTGGACTGTGAAATACACAATCCTAGATTTTGCTCTCCCAATAACAATAACACCCTGAATTGATGTAACACCCTTAAAATAGTAGTACATCACAAGGTATTTGATTCCAGTCACAAGTAAGACTTACATTAACACAGCAATGAAGTTGCTCTGAAAATCCCCTAGCTGCCACACTCTGGAGCCTGTTCTGGGTCACTGAGGGAGAATTTAGCGTGGCCTGTACACCTAACCAGCATATCTTTTGGACTGTGGGAGGAAGTCACAGTCACCTATGCAGACACTGGGTGAATGTGCAAATTCATCACAGACAGTGACCCAAACTGGGAATTGAACCTGGGTCCCTGGCACTGTGAGGCAGCAGTGCTAATCACTGTGCCACTGTGTAGCCCAGTTTATTACGAAAGTGAGCAAAAGATTGATCAAACTGTGTTTTTAAGGAGGAGAAAGGATTGAGAATGAGCATTTGGGGTCCTCTCAGTTGAAAACACAGCTGTCAATGGTGTACCGAAGAAAATTGCAGATGGGCAAAAAACCAGAACTAGAGGAGTACAGAGATCTTGAAGAGTTATTGATTGGAAGAGATTACACAACTTCTGTTTGGAGGAAGCATTCCAAAGCAGTCTATTACCAGGAAATATGAATGAGGTTGAGGTTTGTCTCTGGTCACATTGGTCTGAGGTGATGAAATAAAAGTGCTTTGATTTTGACCTGATGCTGATAGTATGTTGCAAAGAGGTCTTGCTCTGGTTTCAACCCTTCTCAGTTTTACATGCAGCTTACAGACAGTTACTTGTGAGCTTTTATTTGAGGAATCCAGTGGCACTAATCCAGACCTTGGACATTATAAAGAACAAAGAAGAAAACAGCACAGAAAACAGGCCCTTCGGCCCATGAGCCTGCGCCACCACCCCGATGTTCCCACCTCTACCCGTGATCCCTGTCTATGTTTATAGATCTGTGGATTATAAACCGAATTTAAGACAATTTAGGGAGAATTTGTTTTGCCAATTAGCCTAAGAGCACATCTTTGGGATGTGGGAGCAAACTGGAGCACCCAGAGAAAACCCACGCAAGCTCGAGGAGAATGTGCAAACTCCCATAGACACAAGCCCAAATCCATGTATCTGCACAGCACAGCGATAGTCACTGCGCTGTCGTGTTGCCCATCAAATGGTCCAGGTCAAGCGTGCACTAACGACGTGAAGCACTAGGATACTCTCAAAAAAAAAAATCCAAGAGCAGCCCTCTCACGACCCATCGCATGTATGCCCCTTGTTAGACAACAAGGTGGACCAAAGCACCTGTAGGATAAAAACAAGTACATCAATATCATCTATTTACACACTTCCCAGGGACTCCCAAGGCTCATGATCCCTATTTTAAATACTCCTCCACTCCCATTCTGTTCATGTGCCCATCTAAGTATTTTTTAAATAACTCCAGAGTGCCTTCCTCCACCACTTTACTTGGCAGCGCATTCCATACCCCCACCAACCCTCTGTGTGTAAAATCTCCCTCTACCATCCAAATTATACCTTATCCCCCTCACCCTAAGCCCGTGACCCCTCGTGCTATTTGAGTCCATCCTAGGAAAAAGCTTAACCCTGTTTACTCTATCTATACCCCTTATAATCTTGTATACTTCTATTAGATCTCCTCTAAGTCTACGTCTTTTTAAGGAAAACAGTCCCAATTTGCCTAACCTCTCCTCGTAACTCAGACCTTCCATACCAGGCAGCATCCTGGTAAACCTCCTCTGCACTCTATCCAGAGTCTCCATGTCCTTCTGGTAGTAAGGTGACCAGAACTGGATGCAATATTCCAAATGAGATCTAACTAACGTTTTATAAACTGCAACATTAAAGTAGAAGTGTCTTAGGTGAAATGTATTGACACGAGCAAAATGCTTGTCAAAGCGATAGCATGTCCACTTATCAGCCTGGGCAGAATGCAGATCTGTAAATCCATGAGATGAGATACCCTCACTCTTTTACAGTTGGATGTTGACGCAAGGTAAGCAAAGGTCTTAAAGCTTGGAACCCTAAGCAATAATGAATATTCAGGAGAGATAGCCCATTGTACTTTATAATTGTCTACCATATTCTTGTGATACGTGATCTGCAGGATGATGTGGACAGATTCAGATGCCTCCCATAGGGAGGCAGTGGCATGGTGGTATTGTCACTGGATTAAGAATCTCGAAACCCACAGTAATGCTCTGGAGGCCTGGCTTCGAATCACACTATGGCAGATGTGAAATTTAAATTCATTTAAAAATCTGGAATTCATCTGTTCTTGCTTCTCAATTACCACCACATTGGCATGCCCTCACATTAGTACTGTGAGAGTTACCCTCCTCAATAAGATCCTGTGGAATTGATGATTCCCTGTGCCAACAACATGTAATGGGTTTGCTTGTTTGTGGTTATCCTTTACTACTGGCATGACCCAAACAGGTGCTGGAGTGTGGTGACTAGAGGATTTTCATGGTAACTTCATTGCAGTATTAGTGTAACCTTACTTGTGACTAATAAATAAACTTTAGCTACTGGTGTAAAGCTAAAAGTTATTAACAGCTGGAATCACACACTTGCTGTTCAGAAAGGGCTTGCATGCCCTTCACCCACATGTGCAGAGATCAACTTCAGACTTGAGTATTCAGATTTGATTTCTAACATTGCTGAGAGAGCACCATACTATATGAGATGC
This sequence comes from Sphyrna mokarran, assembly GCA_024679065.1. Classification (NCBI taxonomy): domain Eukaryota; kingdom Metazoa; phylum Chordata; class Chondrichthyes; order Carcharhiniformes; family Carcharhinidae; genus Sphyrna; species Sphyrna mokarran. Next base: position 58,101,521 of record JAGIQG010000003.1, read on the forward strand.
TATTTTTCATGTAACACATCAAACCAAGGTCCAATGTGCCTTCTTGGATGGAAGTAAAAAGTCCCAAAGCATGATTTGGCCTCTGTAGGTGATATTATTGCTAGAGTATGAATCCAGATACTCAACTCGTGTTCCGAAACCTGGGTGCAAATCCCATCACAGCAGATGGTGGAATTTGAATTCAATAAAAAAAAAATTCTGCAATTAAGCAGCTACTAATGACCACAAAACCATTGTGGAGGGAAAAAAACACATTTGGTTCACTAGTGTCCTTTAAGGAAATCTGCCATCCTTACCTGGTCTGGCCTACATGTAGCTCCAAAGCCAAGTGATGTGGTTGATTCTCAACTGCCCTCTGAATAAAGTCTACTAGGGATGGGCAATAAATGCTGGCCAGCCAATGATGCCCATGTCCCACAAATGAATAAAAAAGATGAGGAGAGCTCTCCGTGATTGCCCAACCGATATTTAATCTTCATTCACCACCATTAAAATAAATAATCTGGCCTGCATCCACAAACTGCTATTTTGTGGGTGCTTATTGTGCACAAATTTACTGTCATTCTGTACAACAATAACTATATTTTAAAAATATTTCATTGACTGTAAAGTAATTTGGAACATCCTGAGGTCAAGAAAAATTGGTTCTTGACTGGTTCTGTTCTTTCTTTACTGGTGAGAGTAGCGTCTTTGCTGACAATATTGTTTTTTTACAAACTGGATTTCTCTTCATAAACTACTGAGGGAATTGAACCAACTGTTGAGCACATTTTAAACCTGGCTTGAAGCCTGGGAAAATGCAAGATGAAAGAAGTATTGAATTGCAGGGGAAGGGGCTGGAATCCAGAGTGCAGCTCCCAGATTTTGATTGAGTGTTTACTTTTTTTAAGACCTGCCTGGCCCCAAGTGGTTAATTTTCCATCCTGCACTTCACAAGGGGGATTAATGAGTGACATTGATGTTGAAAAATAGCTGGAATTAAGAAACAACCCAGACAATGCTGTTAGATAAACATGGCCATCCGTTACTTTAACATTTCAGGAATTATACAGTTACAGAATAGATACAGTGCAGAAAAAGGCCATTCAGCCTATCATGTCTGCACCAGCTTTCCAAATGATCGTTGTGACATTCCCCAGCCTTTCCCTTGTACCCCTGCATATAGTTTCTACTCAAATAACCATCTAACACCCTCTGAAATCCCTCATGGTTTGAAATATCTCTATCAGATCTTCTCTTGGTCTTCTCCTCTTCATGAACAATCTCTCCCATCTATCCTCATGGCTGATGTTTCTCATTTCTGGGACTATTGCAAATCTCTTTTACATTCTCTCCAACGTAATCACATTCTTCCTACACTGTGGGGCCTAGTACTCTATTACTCCAACTGATGTCTAACTACTGTCTTGTATAACCTCCTTGTTTTTGTACTCTATGCAATTGTGACTGAGGGTGAGATTGTGTTTGCAGTGCAAAATTAAAAGTGGATTTTAAAGCCTACTGATGTGGCAGAATTGAGGTAGGTGGACAGTCAAAAAGTGAGACAGTTATGTAGCTGTTCTGATCTTGACCTTTTCCTGACTTTCTGGAGTTATGTGGGTAGATGTGGTACTTATCTAGAGCAGGAGGAATCCTCACAAATGTCTGCAAATTAGGGCCTAATGGAAAAGAAAGTTAGAGTGTAAAGTGGGTTGTTGATTCACCCTTGCCCATGTTGACTCATGCTTTGTGTTTTTTCCAAGCTTGTTGCATCTGAAGAGGTTTTGTGTCACACAACATTGACAAATACCACCATTATCTGAGGTCGCCCAGGCAATGGAGTCCCTCGCCAAACTCACATTTACTCAGTCCTTTATCAATTCTATGTCAGTTCCTAATAGTGTGATAGGGAAATGCATTGGAAATTAATTACAGACCCAAAAGTCTGAATGTTTGATTGAGCTATCCAAAGCCAAAAAAGTGACAACAATCTAATGTCCCAGGAAAAGGATGGGAAGAAATCCACAAAGCTTTTTATTCCTAATAATTATGTGGCAAGGGTGAAACCAGGATCAGGTAGGCGACATGGCTTGCCCATTGGGGTGTGTTGAAGCCTGCTATTGTGGTTTTCTCCAGGTAGAGTAAGCGATCAGTGTAGCCAATGAGATTAGACCGCATCTTTACCTGATGCAATTTTTCAAAGCCATCTGGGCCTTTTGGCTAGGATGAAGCATCAGATCAAGCCCTGAAATGGGGTGCAATGCCTCATCCTGTCAGCTTAGATTTTGTCTTATCAAGCCCAAGATGGGACACATAACCTTTACTTGTCAACTTGTGTCTGATTTGTCTGTTTTGGGTGCTCTGATTGGACTTAATTGGCCTTTTTGATGAGGAATAAAGTACCAAAAGAATCATCAGGCTGTGACCGTTGGTGCAGAGTTTAACTATGAACATATGTAGAACTCTCAGTTATGATGGTTCTTATAGTGGAATATCTTGCACATGCTCATTGTATGGCATCTTGTATCAATAATACCCATGATGAATACTTATCTGAGGCAGGGGCACTTGTGAAATTGTTCATTGGCATCAGTCAGAGCCTTTAGGATGTGTGTTGTATTCAGTGTGCACTAAATCAGTCACAATGAATTTAAAATTACTTGTCTTGTCACTGAAAATGTAAACATTTACCTCCTGATTGAAGCCACTGAAATTAGAGTGGAAGAGGAAATTATCTTGATCACCAGAAGTATCCAGAGGAGGGGTTGAAAAATGGTGAATGAAGTTGTTTAAAAATAAATTGGCCTTAAGTATACAGAATGACATAAAACAATAAGCAGTACAACAGTGACTGCACACAGTGAGCTGAAAATTGCACTCTGCAATGGTGCTAACATAAACGTCTGCAGTGGGGGATTTTGAACCCATGTTTGCCTCAGGCACAAATAAGAATATGGGTGCAAAATCCCACGAGAGTTGGAAAACGAGAATCTCAGCGAGACCTTTGATTTTTTTTCTGAGCTCTGGTACACAGTTTAACAGTGCACAGAGATAGAACCCTCAGTTGTATGGCTCTATGGTGCCCCCCTGGCCAATGACATAACCAACGTTCACACCCAAAAACCTCATTTCAATACATTAACATCCCATTAGCGGGCAACCCTGACATATCATCCCTTCACATTACAAATCCCTCCCCCACTTGCTGACATGATTTGATGTTGACAAGCTTCACAACAGGTTTTTTCAAATGGGAATCTTCCGAAGGGTAGGGGCACCAGGGGCACACATGTAAGTCTAGCCCCTGGAAGGGGAGAGGGACATGGCTGGATAGTATCTTGGCACTGTTCCCTTGCACAGCAATCTAATAATCCTGACATTATTACCCAGAGGTGGTAATCTCAGAATCAAACAAAACATATGGCAGTCGTGGCAATTTGACCCATTGCACATCTGTTGGTTTCTTGTCCGCCTAGTCATATTCTTCTGCTTCTGTAATTTTTACTTTTTCAATTTTGAAAGTTATCATTGCAAATGCTTTCACCAGCCTTTTCAGGCAATGTATTGAAGAACGTAACAACTGACTTTGTAAATCTCTCTTCTGGATCTCTTGCCCGAGTGTTTTACTCGTGGTTTACTCGTCATCTCCAAAAACTGAGCTATGTGCTAATCTCTCCCTGATGCAACTGTTATTCTGTCAAAGATGATACTTAACTTCTCTTGATGCTTGAATTACAGCAAGGCTGAAAATTCTGAGTCAAACTGCTTTGAATGCAACTTACCATATACTTAACTATAATTGTGGCTGCTGTTCAAATTGACCTCGGTGTCAATTCACAAAGGCACAATCAGCCATCCAGAACCCTGCCCTGCCTTGGGTGTGATTGCGGCAGTTCAGATAAAGACTGCTGCTTCATTGATTTTAAATGTGACACAGACAAAAGGGTCAGTTTAAAATGGTTCCCCGACAGCTTTAGGACCAAGTTCATCACAACACAAAGGAACGTTTCTGGTGGAAAGTGAATATGTTGTTTGCTTCCAGCCTTCTAAGTGACCAATTAAGGGTTTTTTTGTTTGTCTTAACTCCCAAATGCACACACAAGACAGAGGTCACCATTTCTTCAAGCCTGTCACTGCACAGCCATCGTGAATGGAAAAGTCATCATAGCACAGAATTCTTATTATGAAAGCTTGTGTTAGTGACAGGAGGACTGGCATTCATTTATTTAATACCCCAAGAGCACATACTGGAGCAATACACCATTTTTATTGCAGGTAAGACATGTCAATACAGCATTTTCCTTTAATATTGAGCCATTAAAACAAATCATATATATTTTTATTTTAACATACTATGGAGAAATTACAAAAGTATGGCCATGTGACATTAATGGACAAGAAAAGATGTACTGGTCCAGTTAGCCTGGTACATACAACTGTGATGCCTTGTTAGTCATGGTACGTGCATTCTGCACCCCACCTGAGAGCCATGTGATTTCTGGGAAGAGGTGATAAAATAGGCCAATTAGGGAGATAATATCTGGAAATTTCCTCTGCCTCCTCTAGGCAGTCAAAACTAGCTTAGGAGATCACTTGAGATGCATACAAATCCTGGCCAGGATTCTCCCGTCCTGCCCGTCACAAGAATTGTAGCAGATGAGGGGCGGATCATGCAAAGGCCGACTACTGATTCCAGACGGCATTTTCCAGTTTTGAGGAGAGCACGACTGGGGAATCCCGCCTATCTTTTGTACAAATTAATCTTTGCTCCAATCTGAAGAAATTAGAGGAAATTAGTGAATCGATGTTGACTATGCAAGCTGGCGGCCTATTCCACATATCCGTTATTCTCTGGGAAAAGAACTGTCTCCTAACATCTAACCCAGTTCTGCTTTTACATAATTTAAGACTATGACCCGGGGACATCCCTAACCTATTTAGCTGAAGTGAACATTGTCTTTTTAATTTAAAATACTGCCGATATTAAGGCATTAACTGATCCGCTAAGAATGACTGAGAGTGACAGCTGTGGTCGCACTCTGATCTCTGAATTAGAAAGTTGTGAATTCAAATCCCTTTCCAGAGACTTGAACATGATATCTATAGTGAATGCTGCATTACTGGAATTGCTATGTTTTGGGTGAATGCTTAATGTTAGGCTTTAGCTGCACCTTGAGGAGAAGATAAACTATCTAATGGCAATATTCTGAGTGTGGGAGTTCTCCCCAGTGGCCTTATCAATATGCGTCTCTCAAACTAACATACTGGAACAGAAATTCTGGTTATTCTCACATTGTTATTTATGGGAACTTTCTGTGCATAAAAGCACCACTGTGTTTGCGACATTACAACAATGACTGTACTTCAAAAATACTATTTCACTGGCTGCTCTGACATCCTCAAGTCTTGAGAGACATTACTTAAATGCATGTTTATTTCTTCAATTTTTTCTCCTGTTCCAAAATGAGTGAATGTTACAAGAACTGAGCTGCTCGCTCTTTGATTTTTCAAGTCGCAAAGCTGCTTTACTTTGCTTCTGTGAGATCAGTGTTGTTAGTTTTCAGATGAAGTGTGACATTGTAGAGAGAACATAAAACATTAAAGTTTTATTAATGGATATTAATAAGGTTACTAGTTGTGATTAAATGTATTCCTGAAGATATCTTTGGCTCACCCACACATTCCAGCCATTCATTGGCCAATTGCATCCATCCCAGTGACGCACTGCCTTCTTAGGCCAATTGAAAAAAAAAGGACTCATTACCAAAGGGTCATTCAGGCTGGAAACACTGGCCACATTTCCTCTGTGCAGATGCTGTCAGATCTGCTGAGATTTTATAGCATTTTCTGTTGTTGACTTATTGGATGATACTTGACTGTCAGTCAAACAGTTTTTGTTTCCCATTTTCAATATTTTTGCATTGGGTGAAAAGAATTTTCCAAGACAATTTTTAAAAATCATTTTAATATCCCAATGACTTTTCTCTTGATTGCACACAGCAGTATCCTGGATCTTAAATTGCTGGCAAGTTAGCAACCCTTGATATGGGGGGGGGGGCGATGTGGTAGCGAGCAGGGAGGGGGGGTGGTGAGGGGTGGAGATGGGGCGGGGGGAAGTGTGGCAAACATCACAGTAAGAAACATCTCACCTTACAAGCCTGATCCTTGTATCTCAGTTGAGTGACCTTTATCAGTCCTCTTTCAAACCAGTAGAGGGAGCATCTTATAAAAAAGCTTGATGTGAATCTGAGCAAATGCATACAGCAAATATAAATCAACTGAGTTTCTTCAAAGCCGGCAAAGAAAAGATCTCCTATGATTGTCCAATGGTTTTTGTCACCTGGATTGAGAGTTAGATATTGACTGTCAACAGTGCAAGTATAATCATGTAATTGAGCAGATGATCTGGTGATTTTGCCTATGAGGACCAGTGAGTTAATGTAGGAAAAAAAGCTAAACTTAAGTCGTAGACTGGCCTTAGGAGAAATACCATATTCACCCTCTCTCTCTCCCTCTTGTTGGCCTGGACTTATAGATGGAGTTCAACTGTTTCCCCACAGAAATGTTACTTCGTAGCATTGATGATGCCCTCCCAACTGGCATTGGCATGGAGTGCACACAGTAAACAGTCTCACAACATAGGTTAAAGTCCAACAGGTTCATTTGGTATCACGAGCTTTCAGAGCACTGCTCGTTCATCAGGTGAGTGGACATAGCTTCACAAACATGGCATTTATAGGCCATTGCAAGAAAATTACAAATTGGAATGCGAAGAATGGTTGGAATGCAAGTCTTTATAGGTAATAAATCTTTACAAGTATGAACAGTGTGTGCGCAAAGAAGGATAATTGCAAGTTAAATAGGTGTGAATTGTCTCTAGGCAGGACAGTTAATAGGATTTTTCAAACCCAGACTGTATGTTGGGGGTTAAAAGTAGTCTAACATGAATCCAAGATCCCGGTTGAGGCTAACTTCGTGCATGTGGAACTTGGCTATCCGAAAGTTGGTGATTCCAAATAAATCTGTTGGACTTTAACCTGGTGTTGTGAGACTCATTACTATGCCCTCTTAACTAGTTAGAATGGAAACCATCTCAGTGCTTTCAGAGTACTATAATATCACTCTCAACTGAATCTGAAGGTTCTGGGTTCAAGCCCCATTACAGGATCTAGTGACTGTTCAGTGTGATACTGCATTGAGAGCTGCTGGTTTTTGAATCATGGCAAGCCATCTGGTAGATATGAAATATCTCTTTTGTTGAAAGAAATGCATGAAGTTATCCTGATGCCTAATCAACATTTATGCCTCAGCAAACTTACACCTACTCTCAAAAAATCTCATTAATTGGACGTTACCATTTCTGGCATCTTGATGTGCCTAATTTGGATGCTAATTCTAATTATAATATCAAAGAATTTACTGGTTTCACAATGTTGTATGCGTGAAACATGCAATAGAAAGACAAGTTCTTTATTTTTCTTTGTTGGTTGCTTAGGATGATTTTGGAATTCCTGGTGGTGAGGCGATATGTGCTGTGCCTGAAGGCAGGTACTTTGGTACATTGTCTGCTGATGCTTCAACCTGAGTTGTTTTCTTTGGCAGTTTTGCCAGGGTGGTTTCCACTCTCAGGGAGAGAGAGACAAGGAGGCTGGCCTATCTCAATCAGAACAGAATTCAAACCCAAGTCCTGAACTGCCAACGCTAACCAGCACCACACTTACAAGATAGAAACCAAGAAAATCCCATGGTCAAAAACCCAACTACTGGACCACATGACGTCTTGTAAAGTGAACTCCGTGTGAACTGGCTAGAATGTGCAAAGTACATTCATTGGAATCAAGTGCCTGAGCCCCAGCTCATTCATTTAAACTTCCAGATTGAATCCGTGGGATTCTGGAGCTCAGTTTTCAAATGCAGTTCAATGCTTCCCCCTAATCTGGCTGTACCCAGTCCTTACAATAGTGAACAGCCTTGAAGGAGAACAAAAATCAAACCTATTAAAACTTTTCTAGTGAAAACTTTGTTATTTGACTGAGCTTATCCTAAAGACCACCTGGCTGAAATACCAACAGTACATCCAAATAATGAGGTAATTATTTGCTCTCAAACCTGCAGCAGACCAACAGAGGCCAGGCCCAAAAGTGATCATTATAAATACCACTCCGTACTTCAGAAAAATACTTGGTTTAGAAAAGGGCCAAATAGTGATTTTCAATAATCATAATGGAGCAGGGATTTAAATTGGTTTCTTTGTGTTCAGTAGGATATTAGCATGACAGGCACTGAATTGGCCCCCTTAATACTCTCTTCAGGCTGCTGGTGGTGGAACAGTTCAATGCGCAGTTTATTTTTAGCTGCAGATTACAAGATTTTTTTTGAAAAGTACAAGACAAATCCCAAAGAGAAATTCAAACTAATCCCAAATTACTCAATTTCCTGTCAAATTGATGTAATTCTCTGTTTGAAAATATTCAAACCAGAAGGGGGGGAAGAGTTTTTTAAAAAGAGACAATTTCTGTTTTGTAACCTTTCCATTTGACAGCTCATTTACTTTGCTGAGTTATCATTAATTGCCTCTTTGAAATTGACAGGAACCAACAATTTGAGGTGGTGTTACACACTATTAAGTAAAATGGCTTTGACTCGCATCACTGATAGTGTACCATCAAGCATAAACCTAATGTAGTTTGCATTGGGGGTGACCATATTTTTTTATACCCCTGCTAAATTATTTGGCAGAGGTACTGTGTTGAGCTAAGCTGCTTTGTTGAGACATTAGTAAATGGTCCTTTCCTAAACCACTGGGCAGGACAGAAGCTCCTGGAAAATGGGCATACAACATGTGCAAACGTGTGGATTCACCACCATTTGCTTGTGTTCCGGCTGCTGTGGAGACATTTCGATTCTTACTCTCAGTTGACCCTTCCTGTCCTTGGCCTGCAGTGGTGTTACATTGAAGCTCACAATAAAATCAAGTACCGCATTTCATTTTTCAGAGGCACTTCAAAGCTTACTGGAGTCAACATTTGAATTCAACAGTTTCAGTTTGTAACCTTTTCTCCATTTGTTTTCTCTTCCTTTGCTAGCTTTGGATTATCTCCTTTTTCTCTTTTAATTGCCCAGTGTTCCTCAATGTGCTGCTCACGTTTCTTTCAAACGGATCTTTTATTTTTTGATTTCCACTTCCTTTGGTCTTGCACTGTGAGCCTTTTTGTCATTTATTCTCTCCTGCCTTCCACCCAGTACAGACCTTCCCTTTTGTTCTAATCTTAATCCTTTATACTTGCTTAAGAGCTATTTCATCTCTGATTTTCCCTAGTTCTATTACAAGGCCATCATCCTGAAATGTTCACACTGTTTCTCCCTCCACAGATGCTGACTGAGAACATGTCTTCCCATTAGTTATTCTTTACTTCAAAAGATTTATTGACTGGGATTTTCCAGCCCTTCCCGCCAGTGGAATCTTCCAGTGCCACCAAAGGTGAGCTCCCACAGCACGATTCCCAGTGGCACAGCCAACAAGCAATGCAAATGGTCAATGTTTTCAGCGGAACCAGAAGATCTTATTAGCAGCCAATGGTGAGTCACTTCTGCCGCTGGAAAACCAATGCAACGAGGGCTGGAAAATCCCGGCCATTATCCTATGAATATTCAATTTGACTGGCTGGTTAAATAACGTTTCACAGGAAGAATACATTTTGAACAAACTTCCTGATACTGATGCTAAATGTATTTAACATAGAACATAGAACAATACAGCACAGAACAGGCCCTTCGGCCTTCGATGTTGTGCCGACCAAAATAAAAAGCAATGCCCCTCCTAACTAAACCATTCCCTTCTCATCCATATACTTATCAACTAACCTCTTAAACGCCACCAAACTTGGCGCATCTACAACAGCTGCAGGCAGGGCATTCCACTCCCTAATCACTCTTTGAGTAAAGAACCTACCTCTGATATCCGTCCTATAACTCATACCCCTTAATTTAAAGCTGTGTCCCCTCGTGCTAGCTTTCTCCATCCTAGGAAAAAGGCTATCACTGTCCACCCTATCTAAACCTCTAATCATCTTATATGCTTCAATAAGATCCCCTCTTAGCCGCCTCCTTTCTAACGAAAACAACCTCAAATCCTTCAACCTCTCTTCATAGGACCTGCCCTCCATACCAGGCAACATCCTGGTAAACCTCCTCTGTACCCTCTCCAATGCCTCCACATCTTTCTTATAATGTGGCGACCAGAACTGCACACAATACTCCAAGTGCGGCCGCACTAGAGTTTTGTACAGTTGCAACATGATGCTGCGGCTCCTAAATTCAATCCCCCTACCAATAAAAGCTAAGACTCCATATGCCTTCTTAACAACTTTATCCACTTGACTGCCTACTTTCAGGGATCTATTGACACATACACCAAGATCCTTCTGTTCCTCAACACTATTAAGAGCCCTACCATTAGCCCTATACTCTACACATTTATTGTTCCTGCCAAAGTGCATTACCTCACACTTTTCCACATTAAACTCCATTTGCCACCTCTCGGCCCAGCTCTGCAACTTGTCCAAGTCACTCTGTAAACTATAACACCCCTCTTCACTATCTACCACTCCACCGACTTTAGTGTCATCTGCAAATTTACTGATCCATCCCTCAATACCCTCATCCAGATCATTTATAAAAATTACAAACAGCAGGGGCCCCAAAACAGACCCCTGAGGCACACCACTCGTCACCGAACTCCACGATGAATATCTCCCATCAACCACCACCCTCTGTCTTCTATCTGCCAGCCAATTCCTAATCCAATTAGCTAAATCACCCTCTATTCCACACATCTGCATTTTCTGTAGAAGTCTTCCATGGGCCACCTTATCAAACGCCTTACTAAAGTCCATATATACTACATCAACCGCCTTACCCCCATCCACCTCTCTGGTCACTTTCTCAAAAAACTCAATGAGGTTAGTAAGGCATGACCTACCCTTCACGAAACCATGCTGACTATCCCCAATCAATTCATTTCTCTCTAAATAACTATAAATCCTATCCCTAATAATTCTCTCCAATACCTTGCCCACAACAGAAGTAAGACTCACTGGCCTATAATTCCCAGGAAGGTCTCTCTTCCCCTTCTTAAACAATGGGACCACATTCGCTATCCTCCAGTCCTCCGGAACCACACCCGTTAGAAGTAAATGGGCTGACTTTTCACCAGGAGGCTGGCTATATAGAGGTTGGACTGTTCCCAGGTCCTGAATCTACGCTCAAAGGAAACAGTCATTCACATGGACTTGAAGTTGGCTGATTAGTCAGAGGCCTTCCAGATCGAGAAACGCAGCAAACTGCAGTGGAAGGTCAGTAAGAGTGGGGTAAATCTTTAATTCAATAGATTTAATGGCCAGGTCATCACTGTCGATTGGATGGGGATTGGCATGGGGGGTAGGTGCAGTGTGAGGAGAAGTGAAACCCTGTACAAGGCAGCATATGGCTGTTACAGCAAGCACACCGGTGGGAAAGGCCTGTTGCACTGCTTGTAGTGCTGACCCCAACCTGCTTGCGGGAAGCTACTTCCTGCCCTTTAAAGTGAACCCCTATGTAAGAACCATGAGACTGATTGATTAGAAATTGCATTTGTTCTCCTTGAATTGCTATCAACTGGGGTACTTTGGCTACTCTGTGTGTGTGCGTGTGCGCACAGCCCCAATCCTGCCTCTGCAAAAACTGCCAGGGGCGTATGTAGGGCAAAGGAACCATCACCGTTGTCAATGGAACTAATTTTCAGCCCTACCCACCTCCAAATCCAATCCAACTCAATATTGTTTTCCACTGAATTATTGGACGAAGACCAGTGACTATGATATTGTAAGAACATAGGTTATACACAGGCTGTCTTTCCCTTGAAATTATAATTGACGTCATGTCTTTTTCTCCTTCACCCACTTACTGTCTAATTGCTGACCCATTAGAGCTGCCAAGTATCATTCATTAGGAATTACAGTTGCCCATTGTGTTCAAATTGTGACCTGTTTTGACGTCTGTCATTCTGAAAGCTAAACAAAGCTCCATGTCTTTCAGTGGATTTGTAAGCTTGTCACTCTGAATGGTAATAAATGTCATGGCTAACATTTACTTGATGTCAACAGTCCTCAATCTAGTTTAACAGCTGAGATCTATGGATTAAGAAAATCATAATCATTTCTTGCAATCTTTGAAATACTGTTAAAGAGGAATGTAGCACATTGTCAACACTGCTCACGTTGAAAACATTTTGAACAAATGGAGAGAGCATTTAGAAGAGTATGGACAAGAGACACATAAGCAACATTTTAAATACGAGAAAAAGTATCATAATGGATCCCATGGAAATACTTAGTCAGGAAAGTTTTTGATAGTATCATTTTTGGGTACATTGTGACAGATTCTTTTTTAAATTGAGCTCTGCTGATTTATAGCATAGTGCTTTGTTGATTTTACCAACCTGGACCTTTTCTTCTGGACTCAACTAAGGTCCACTATCTCCATTACTTTTGGAATGTATGCCTCCTCATGGCCATTCAGATGACCAACTTGAGCTGATTGTTTCTCTGGCTGCATCATTCCAGGACCTTCAAGTGTCTTGAGCCCCATAAACCTGGCATTGATTGCCCCATTCCCAGCCTTATGATACAGCATCTCTACAACTAATTGTGGAGATGCCAGCGTTGGACTGGGGTGGGCACCATAAGAAGTCTCACAACACTAGGTTAAAGTCCAACAGGTATCACGAGCTTTCAGAGTGTTCCCTTCCTGTTGGGGAACACTTCAGCAGCCAAGGACATTCAGTCTCCGATCTTCAGTTGAATGTTCTCCAAGACAGCCTTGAAGACACACAATGACCTAGAGTTGCTGAGCAGAAACTGATAGCCAAGTTCAGCATGCATGAGGATGGCCTCAACCGGGATCTTGAGTTCATGTCACATTATCTGTAACCCCCAACCTTTGGCCCAGGCTTGCAAAATCTTACTAACTGTCCCTCTCTCCACTCACATTGTCTGTACTATAATGACTTGATTACTTGTTAAGACCCATATTCCAACCATTATCTTGCAGTTGAGTCTGTCTGGATATCCCATGTTTGTGAACCCAACTCTCCACTCACCTGATGAAGGAACAGCGCTCCAAAAGACTTGTGATACCTGTTGGACTCTAACCTAGTGTTGTGAGACTTCTTATGGTGCCCACCCCAGTCTTATTATGCCTGTTATCAAATAAATCTGTTGGACTTTAACCTGATGTTGTGAGACTTTTTACTCTACAAATAATTGGAAAGCATTAAACTCTTTATTACCCACTCCAATGATCCTGTCATTAAAATAATTTTTTTCCCAGCCCTAATGTTTCCATGACTAGCAAATAAAAGTGTTTAAAGAAAATTTAAAAGAAACACATTTTATTTAGAGCCCTGTGAATCTTTTCTTAAGTTTGCTTGCTGCAATGGGCAAATGATTAATGATCAATTTGTGGAGATGCCAGACCTAACCCGAAGTGTTGTCAACCCTCATAGCTATATTTAGGTATCTAATTGTGATGTATTGGGAATGTTATACATCAAGTGTTGCTGCCTCTGTGCGCCAGGGACCTTGGTTCGATTCCCAGAAAGGGTCACTGTCTGTGCAGAGTCTGAACGTTAACCCGCAGTCTGCATGGGTTTTCTCCAGGTGCTCCAATTTTCTCTCTCAATCTGAAAGACTTGCTGGTTAGATGCAGTAACCGTGCCAAATTCTTCCTCATTGTAGCCAAACTGGCACCGTGATGAAGGGATTTTCATTGCAGTATTAATGTAAGTCGACTTGTGGCACTAACAGATAAAATTAAACCTTAAAGTTTAGGTGCCTGCAATTTAGTTGGCTGCTGCTTTTTTAGGGCTTCTAGAATCTTGACGAGTTCATTTATATTTCAAGGAAGCTCATCTCTTACAAACAAAAGTAAGCAGTCCCTGCCCCATGTATTTGTGCCTTCAAAAGAAAAATGTTCTCAATTACAGGTCATGTAGCACTATGTTAGAATGACAGTGATTGTGACAGTGGATGGTGGTGCATCCACATAGTCTGCTGCTAAAGGTTGGCTATTTCTGTCAGCTGGAAGGCAAAGCGTTAGCATGCGTAGATTAAACAAATCATTTTGCAGGAGCTTGACTTCAGCTGGTAAAAAGTTTTTTTAAAAAATACTGATAAAGATCATTTTGCTTTCCACAGAACCATAGAATCGCGATAGTGCAGAAAGAAACCATTTGGTCCATCAAATCAGCACCAATTCTCTAAAAGAGCATCCCATCCAGGTCCTATCCCCATAACTCTGCGTGTTTACTATAGCTAATCCACCTAATCTACGTGTCCTTGGACACTAAGGGACAATTTAGCATAGCTAATCCACCTAACCTACACACCTTTTGAACTGTCGGAAGAACCCATGCACACACAAGGAGGACGACAAAACTCCACACAGACAGTGGCTCAAGCCAGGAATTGGACCCAGATCCCTGGAGTTGTCAGGCAGTAGTGCTTACTGCTGTGACACCAAGCCACTTTCATCTGGGTATGTCATTTTGCAAAAGGAAAAGTTGACTCTGAGCAACTTTATCCATACTAATCAAAGAATTCTGTTTGATTATTTGGATAAATTGCTTGTGTTGATAGAAAAACTAAACATAATAAATGATGGAAGATTCAGTTCTTACGAGACCCTCTGTTCAAAGCTCAAGTACCTAAAGTCAATCAAGATGAAAAATTAATCCCTTTTCAGCATGTTTCACTCATTAATTCTGTAAGGATGAGTAAACTGTTTTAAATAGGGTTATTAATTTAAAGGCGATGCCAACATAACAACATAAATGATTGCAGAGGACTACCATAGGTTGAGAGGAAGTGTATAGGAAGGTGGATAAGAATGGGTAACATGAGGTCTGGTTGTTTGTTCATTACCTTTCATTGATAGTAAGTTCTGTGAGCAACCTAATGTTCAACAAAGGATATTTTAATCCTATAAATCGACAGGAGATATAAGGATTTGTCATCAATGTGTTTAACTCTAGGTTTTGATTTGAATTTCTCCTTAAACAATTCTTTCTTTCTCTGTCAAACATTCCATCTATTGGAGGATGATTACGATTATTGGTAATGTTTTCTGGTCTCTTGCTGAGATGGATAGTATCAGCCTCCAATGTTACACTTGCCTGTTCAGCTATCTCCACTGCCACCCGCTTAATCAACTGCCAGAAGCTTTGCATTCACTACGCTGGAAGTTTATGACACAGGAAAGGAATGAAAGATGAGAGAAGTGTAACCTGTGGTGGGGAGAGTGGGGTGTGGTGGTGGAAGGAGTGATTTCTTCCTAGCTATTAGTTCAGGAATCACTCCTCATGCTGGGGCTGCAGTAATGACATATCTCTGGCACCACAAAGCTGTCCATGCCTGAAGGAAGTGTACACAACTGACAGGCTGTCATTTTCTGCTCATTTATATAAAGAATGACTTGCATTTATGTAGTGCGTTTCACAACCTCAGGGGTGCCCCCAAAGCACTTTATAGCCAATGAAGTACTTATGGTCACTGTTGTAATAAAGGAAAATGGTTTTAAAGTCAATGACTTAGGGTTCACAAATATTGATACATTGCATCCAGCAGAAATGGCTCCACATGGTGAGTACTCAAGGGGATAATGTGCTCCTTTATTGGAACATTTGTACCATGTCACGAGATACTGCTACAGTGGAGTTTGTGTTTCATGGCGGTCTACATTTGAAGTATGGTCTGCCAGTTTCACTTGCGATTCAAACTTAATCATTTCAAGAAAGTGCCAGTTCCTACAGAAGTAATTCTGAAAGAATCTCAAAATGAAGCAAGATTCCCAGGTTTGAACTGAAACAAATTGCTATCCTCGTGTGGATGGATGCCGTTACTGAATGGGTATCATTGATAAGAAGTTTGAACAGTGGATCTGCTTTGCCAGTTCAGTCTCTTCAAGTTGGTCGCAAGTGTTTGACAGAGACTTCTGCAAGTCAATAAAAGTTTATTGTACAAAATACTTGTCACCATCACGCTCGTGGTAAGACATGGACTGTGTATGGGCGACAGAGAAGAGCATTAGAGAAATTTCACCAGTAGTATCTCTGCCATACCCTTTGGATTCAATGGAAAGACCTTTGAACAAATGTTAGTGTCTTCCTTGACACCAGCTCCACAAACGTTCAGTCTGTACTCCTGCCTAATGAACTTTGATGGCTTGGAGTCGGTGTCAAGATGGCCTGAAGCCGTCTTCTCTTCCAGGTCCTATTTTCTCAATGTAAAATGGCCTATGTTCTTGGAGGACAAAGAAAACCTTTCTGAAGACAATCTTTCACTGAATTGACAACTCCCGTGATTAGGAGGAGCTTGCAACCAATTGTTCAAAATGGTGGCAACCTGTCCTTCAAATGTTATCACGCTTTGAATCAGAGTATCTAAATGATGAAGCAGAGCAGCGGCAGAGAAGGAAGGAAAAGAAGCAAATCTTGCACTCTGGGTCCCATTATCTCATGTGACGTCCTCCTCATGCATCCAAAGATCTGTGGGTCATGAACTGGCGTGTTCAGTCACATGAAGATCCATGAAAGAAATGTGCAAACCCTGCGTTAATTCGAAAATAAGGGACAGCCAACAATAAGAATGATCAAATAGATACTTCAATACTTTCAGAAGAGCTGAGAGAAATAGTTCAATATTCATTCTTTTTTAATTCATTCATTGGGTGGACTGCATTCATTGTTCACCTCTGAGGGCATTTAAGAAACAACCATATTGCTTGTGGCTCTGGAGTCACATGAAGGCCAGATCAAGTAAGGACAGCAGATTTCCTTCCCTAAAGAATGTTTAGAAGTAGATCTTGCAACAATTGATAATGGTTTCAAGGTCACTAGATTTTTATTCCACATTTTTAAAATTCAATTCAAATTTCACCATCTGTTGTGGCAAGATTTGAACCTGAATCCCCAAAGCATTAACCTGGGTCTCTAGATTAGCAATTGAGTGGCAATACAACTGTGCTACTGCCTCCCTAATGCTGCAACAATCAATCACCAGTTATTTCTCTGCGATATTTTTGTAAGTCATAATTTCCGTAACATTTGAGCTTGCTGCCAACTCCCTTTAATCACATCAATAGCAATGTAAAGATTCTACAGGCAAACCAGAATCATTTGTGATCCAAAATATACAACCCTAACTATGCCCGAAGTTAGAGTAATTGGCACAGAAATAACAAATTAACCCTAATTCTCATTATATTTCATATTGATAGTATTGTGAACTGTCCACTTATTCTGTGTTCACAAAAGCAGAAATTATCACAATATCAAAACAAGACTAACTTGGAAGTTGAATGAATGTACAAAATTTTACAATTATGTAGAAGCGAAAGAAATACACTTAAAAAATCAGCAAAACAGCATTTGGTTTACATAATACTATAAATTTCCAGAAAAGTCACAAAGGCTGGAATTTTACCAGCCCTTTGGAGATCAGCTGGCAGATAGGTAGGCTGATAAAGTGGTGGTGATAGGTGTTGGAGGGGAATTCAGACACATTCCTCTTGCCAAGAGATATTCCCAGAGCTGGGTGCCAAGTAATTGGTCTAATAGTGGTTATTTTACCAGGACGCTGCATTTCCCTGGTGTAGGACCAGTCCCCTTTTACATGGGGAAACCACTGAGTTGGTTTTTCAGCAATCTCTGGGTTGAGAGAGGAGAGGAGCCTTCCTTTTCAGAGGCTCCATGACCCATGGAGGATCTCACCACTGCTACTGACCAGCCCTTCAAACAAGGAGGTGCGCTCTCCTGCTTTTTGCAGCCTTAGCAGTGACCAGTTCTATCGATGGTGCTCCCAAAGGCTGGCAGTTCAGGGAGGCAGGAAGATTGGCAAAACTGGTGGCAGCCTCTTAATTGGCCACTGCTGGTAAAATTACCATTACAATCCCACTGTCCACTCGCATGGACATTTGTACATTTGTCGGGACTTGCAATGTGCCTTCATCAGAAAGTCTGAAACCTCAAAGTCAGATTCCTTCCCAGAAGTTTTAAGCAAGGCTCTGTTGGAAACACATGACTGTTCCTCATTCCACAAATCATACTGTCTTTTGCAGACACATTAAAACAGAGAATTGGAGTCAACAACAGGTATATTAGTCTAAACAGGTATTTGGCACTTCAAATTAAAGAGGTTTGTTCCGCCTAGGTGCTTAATCGTGTCATTAATTAATGTTACCATTCAGTTTCGTTTCATACTTCTTTGATCACTTTTGACAGCTCACCTACTAATCAAAAAAGCCTATCTGTAAACTGTACAGAACTACACATCTCAAAATGTAAGCAATTGTAAATGTAAGTAAACTGCAAGCAAACAATCCTGCACTGTGGGGAACCCAGGAGTCACCTTGCCCCCACTCATATGAAACAATTTTTTGCTAGATTTGTGTATCCTCCATCCAAAGACAAATCAGTTATTTTCAGAAGGCAGAGTTCTATTTGGAATAGGCCTCTTGAAAGATAAATGTAAAATACCCCATCACATTATGAGGGAGAGCAGAGGAGTTATCCTTGGTGTCTTGGCCAATATTTATCCCTCAATCAAAGTCATAAAGACAGATTATCCATTTACTATCATATTGCTGTTTGTGGGATCTTGCAATGTGTCAATTGGCTGGCATGCTTCCTGCATTCCAACAGTGATTCCACTTTAAAGATGCTTCACAGATTGCAAAGCACTTTGTGACATCCAGTCATCTTCAAGAAGGTGCTATATAAATGCAAGTTTTTCCTTTATTTTCTTAAAATAATTTTGTTAAAGGGATGCACTTATGGGACCTTGCAGTTTGTAGCAGTTGAGCATTACTTTAGTGTGATGACACAGTGCTTTTAAGAAATGCATTTATGTCATGTTTCTTGTAAGGGATATCTTTAGAATTTAGCTCTGTTTTGAAGGGTGAGAGTTTGTCTAGGGAAGCCTTTAAATTAGTAGAGAGAACAAGATAAGTATTCATTTTCATATAATCATAAGCTTCTAGAATCCTACAGTACAGAAGGAGGCCATTTAGCCAATTGAACCCACACTGTCAACAATCCCGCTCAGGCCTTATCCCCATAACTCCGTGTGTTTACCTTGCTCAGCCTCTGATGGCCAATCAACCTAACCTACTCATCTTTGGACAAGGAATGTGCTTAAGCAGAACGAATGAATTTATGTTCTTCCTGGGATTTCAGTAGAATTTTGATTAGGTTAATTGACAGGAACAGTGTAATGTGCTTAATGGGAGGAGCTAAGTTTGCAGTAAAGAAAGCATTTTGGTATTATTTTAAAATACAAGCATTTGCTGCCTGGGCTACTGGAAGAATGTAGTAGCTTTCTCTCTCTTTCTCTTTTTCTTTCTGTCTCTCTCTTTCTCTTTCCCCCTGCCACCACCACCCCTCTGCACTCTCCAGAGGTGCTCTGTAAGTTCCAAGATTGTTAACCTAAGACAACCAAATATGCCTGTGTTTTGCTAACTAATTTTAAAGAGAGGTTTAAGTTTATATGGGAAAGTTTGCTGGATTGGATTGTTAGCAGTTAATTATATCTTGTCATGTTTAAGTATTGTTGAATTGTTAAATGTTAAGCTAATTCATATATTATAATGAAACTGCTGTTAAATCAAATTTGCTTTGATTAAAGTTTCCCAGTGTGTCAGTAGAATTGTGCCTGGAATGAAACATTTTATCCTCTGACTAATGCCAAAATAGATCTAGCCCAGCTTCTTGATATCCCTTGGGGTTTCTGCCTGGTACCCTAATATTAGTCACAGGTTCTGCTATTCCAGATGCAGTGAGAAGATGCAGATGCTAATGTCTTTTGTTTTTTGTTCTTCTTTTCTTTGAAAGAGGCTAGCTCATTTGTATGCATAACATGTGATGAGGTGGGAGAAACATTTCTATCATTATGTAATGTCGAGTGTACCATATGGCCAAATATTCTGGTGCAGCTGAAGTACATGGCACTTTCAATAGCCCATCACATCTGCTGGAGAGTGATACACAGTGAAGGGCCATTAAATTCTGGCCCAAGAATAGAAAGTAGACAGAATCAGAGTGATCAAGTCTTCTGAAATGAAATAAGTGATACTTCGAGTATGGGACTGATGATCGTGAGAACAGTGAGACTGGGGAGTAATGTGAGAGAGATTGGGGATGTGGGAGTTTGAGCATGAAAGGAGTAGGGTGACACAATAGTTAGTGCTGCTGCATCACAGCTCTGGAGACTTGGGTTTGATTCCCAGTTTGGGTCACTGATCTGCGTGGGTTTCCTCCAGGTGCTCCGATCTCCTTTCAGATCCAAAGATGTGCGGGTTAGATGCATTGGTCATCTTAAAATTGTCTCTTACTGTTCCTGGATGCATAGGTTAGAGGAATTAGTGAGGTGAATAAGAGGGTTACAGGGATAGGGCCTGAGTGGGATTGTTGTCGGTGCAGACATGATGGGCCAAATGGCTGCCTTCTGCATGGTAGGGATTCCATGAATTAAAAACTTACCTTATTGAGTTAGTGTGTCATCATCTGTCTGCTGGGCAACTCATTCACATGCAGTCGTGCTCAAATATCTCAAACCCACTTGAGAGACTTTTGGGATCAGTGCAGCCACAGGCTGTTCTGGGAATACTGGACAAGTCCCTTAAAGAACATGGGACAAAGGATCAAAATAAATGACAAGCCCTAAAAATATGAGAAAGTTGATCAGCTTTGCAAGAAAGATAGTGGCTGTGATTTTGTGCCGCCCCACCCCCGGAATGTTGATCTGGGCACAAAATCCCACGAGAGGCCAATAACAATAATTACAGGCCAGTTGGTTTAACACCGATAATGGGTAAGTTTCCACAAACAAAATATTCAGGATAGAATTAGAAGTCATATGGAAAAATATGGGTTAATTATTAAGAACCAGCATGAATTTCTAACGGAGATATATTGGGCGAGTTCTTACGACCTTGTCCCACCTGACTTTTGACGAAGTGAGGTAATATGATTAGGTGAAAGGTGATAAACAAGAAAGGTTTTCTTGCCTCCCTAAATCACTCGGCCCTGTTTATCCAGGCATTAAGTCATGATGGCTTCCTTCTGGGTAGTAACAAATTGGTTTCTGCAGCTATTCAGGGTCCTAGTGGTACTATCACTAGACTATTAATCCAGAAACTCAGCTGATGTTCTGGGGGAGCTAGGTTCAAATGCCACTGTGGCAGATGATGGAATTTGAATTCAATTTAAAAAAAAATCTGGATTTAAGAATCTACTGATGGCCCTGAAACTATTGTTGGAAAAACTCATCTGGTCCAGTAAGGTCTTTTAGGGAACATCTGCCATCATTACCTGGTCTAGCCTACATGTGACTCCATAGCCACAGCAATTTGTTTGACTCTTAAATGTCCTCTAAACAAGGGCACCCAGGAATGGGTAATAAATGCTGGCCAGCCAGCAATGTCCAAGTGCATGAATGAACAATAAAAGAAAACCTGTGTAATTCCTGAGCACTTAACATTGATTTAATGTGTTCCCTTTGCTCTGCACCGATTAATGGGATGGGATTCTCTTTGGAAAAAGCGTGACTTGCATGGTGCCTCAATTGTCACTTTGAGAGAGAGTTCTTAATTCCTCCTCCCTCACCTGATCTCCTATACTGAGTCACATACCACAGGGTGATAGTGAAGCTTCAGAAAGAGTGTAATGATGATTCACTAGCATGATGCCTTCTTTGAGTAAATGTAAATACACAAATTAATGTGAAAGATTATAACTTTTTATAATTAGAACAATATCAATTATTGGCCAATTAAGGCTTGGATGTAAATAGATAGGAACAATCTGTTTCCAGCAGCTGAGGAGTCAGCTTGGTGGAAGGAGAAATGTAAGAAATTTGGAACAGGCTGCAAGAGAAAGCTGTTTGCACATGAATATGTGTGAGGCTGAGCAATTCACTGTCGCGTTCGTATCAAGACAGAAACTATATCAACATTCAAGATTAGTCTGGATAGACAATTGGAGGAAAATGCATTTAAAAGGTATGAGAAAATGGCTTTGTAATACTATAATGTGAAGTTTAGTGAAGAAGGGAGATGGCTTCATAAGTATGAACTTCTTTCTGTGGTGTAAATACTTTAAAAAAAATTATGACAACATGACATTGCTGGCAAGGTCAAATTTTATTGCCCATCCCTAATTGCCTTTAACTGAATATCTTGGCTAGACCATTTCAGAAGGCAGTTAAGAGTTAACAACATTGTTACTCCAGGTACTGTAACGATTTTTATCAGACAGTTGAGGTTGGCCTACTTGAATACGA
The DNA here is from genome assembly GCA_024679065.1 of Sphyrna mokarran. NCBI lineage: Eukaryota > Metazoa > Chordata > Chondrichthyes > Carcharhiniformes > Carcharhinidae > Sphyrna > Sphyrna mokarran. Next base: position 58,123,873 of record JAGIQG010000003.1, read on the forward strand.
GTTCCCTGATTAAGGACTACACCTTGGTGGGCCTTGTTGCCACCAGGCAGGTTCCTCTAGGGGGGATCTCCTGCCACTATCTCGGGGATCCGGTATGGAGAGTGCTGCACGCAGCACTACTGTACAATTGTAGGTTGTACTGGTTCATGGGCTCCCAAGTGTGCCCTTTTTGCAACCTTGTAGAATCCATGGATCACGTCTATGTTACATGTTTAGGCTGCACAATCTTTTCAGTTTTCTAAAAAATCTTTCATTGATGTTCTGTTTGCACTTCGGTCTCATGCTCCTGATCTACGGGCACTTGGTGCAAGGGGGGGAAGAGAAGGAGGAGAGCCTCCTCATGAACCTGCTCCTGGGCCTGGCAAGGCATGCTATCTACAGGTCCGGGCAGGGGGCAATCGAGCGGGTCATCCAAGCTGCCTATCTGTCCCTCCACTGTGGTTATATTCATGGCTGGGTATTGCTGGAAAGGAAGGAAGCAAGCAATGTCCAAGGGCATCATTGATACCTTCCAAGACCATTGGGCACCACAGAGACAGGGATGCATTATTGATCCCTTTAATCACATTTTAATTTGATGTTTTATATTTCCTTTCCATTTTGTTTTTTGTTTTGGGCAGTTCCCCTCCTTTTAGGGAGCTGCCCCTTTTGAGTTGTCCCTAAGCTAATTTGATTTTGTTTATTTGTTTGGAGTTTAAAAAAAAGAGATCCCTGATTAAAGATCCACAAAGATGGCCCAATCAGGGAGCCCCATGCTCTATACTTTTACAGAAGTGTCAGTACCTCTGGCACTCCAGATGTAGACTGCACACAGAGCATTCTGGAAAGTGTTGTTGGATCTTGTAAATAAAGGGGTTTTGGTGAAGGGACTTCTGCGTCTGTGGACTTATTACAGACAGATACACAGCAGATTTCCTTCCTAAAAGAATATTAGACAGAACTAGACAGGATTTAAAAAATGAAAATTTTATATTTTATGATCACTATTGCTGATACTAGCTTTTTATTTCCAGTTGCTGTGATGGGATTTGAGCTCATATTTTGGATCAAAAGCCCAGTAACACAACAGCAATGCTATCAGCCTTTCTGTCAATGCAGTGAGGTTTAATTGAAAGGTAAATGTGGACATGGATTAATTGGGCCAAATGTTATATTATACATTCTTTGCATCTCTTCCAGCACCTCAACCAACTTGGAGGTTGGGTTACCTACCTTCACCAATGGGAGGGTTGGGAATCGGTGTTGAGAGAGATTGGGGATTGACTGTCTAACATCTTGGATCAATTATATAAACTTTCAAGACTTAAAGGTTGTAGACATACATCTATCAACCTAAAAATACTGAACACGAGATGTACAGATGTCACTGTTTTCAGCATAAATATGGCTTACATAATGAAAAATGCATTGAATGGCACTTTCATCATTTGAATATCATTGCAATACACTCACCTGTGTAGTGACATACATATTGTATGGCATCTGTTGTTTTTCATGAGAATGGAGGATGCCAAAAACTGAGGCCAACTGTAGCATTCTAACTGCTAGCCTGAAATCAATGATCTTAAGTCAGAGTCACAACTGAGGCAAGATTTAATCTTTATAAAAGAGTTGACTGTGTTCGAAGGGTGCCAATACATTTTTCTTTGAGATGAGCGCTGTGCCAAACTTAGCATTGTTTATACACATAACAGTGGTTTTAAAGATTAATTAACTTGGTGTTGACATCACACATAAGGATGATATTTGTTACTTACCCCCCCTAATTGATCTTTGGTAATAGGGGATCTTTTTCTGGGATCACTCTTACTAATTTGATACAACAGAGTGCTTGCCAGTCCACTTCAGTAGATATGTAAGAATCAAGCACGTTGGATGTAGAATTGGAGTCATTTATTGGCCGTATCAAGTAAAGTTTCCTTTCAGAAGGACTTTAGTGAACCAGTTGGATTCTTAATGTAACAGTTAATAGTCATTTTTTTGCGTTTGCAGATATTATTTAAAACAGAATTTAGATTCTCAATCAGCTATGTTTGGATTTGTAAAAACTCAGGAAGCCTGACTGGAAAGGAACAGTATTTATTGTTTAACTCAAAATAAAGTCACTGCTCTACGTGCATATGTAAGTCCCAACCTGGGCAACAATTTTGCAGATCCTTCCCGATAACTGCCTTACAAAGAACTCAGGTGATGAGTTTCAGCAGGGCTGCCAATTGCCAGTTACTAAAGGAATTCATATTCAACAAGCCTCACAGGGATATCAATTAGTGATTCCCTGTGGAACTCATGGAGGTTATCACAATGTGAATACACATTCTCCAGATTATTATCCAGACTCCTGACTAAAATAGTTCACTGACTTGACCACTCTGCAAGCCTACGATTGTGGCATATTTGACAAAATCTCATCATCATTCTGTGCTCCTGCAACAATTGATGTCATTGCTGAGCAAGCCAGATCACCGAGTGAAGTTTGTCTCACTGATCATAAACCTTTATGTTTATTGTGAATATAAGGAGGAAGAGCTACTGACTCAAAAGCATAGAACGCCTCTAGAAAGTTACAAGTTTAAAAGGAAATTAAGTACATAAAATGAAAGTTACATAGTCTTACAGAGCAGTCCCTAACAGACATGCTTGGTCAGAAGTACACAAATTAATATTTTGGCAAAAGCTCCTTGTAGATTTTCATCCGTAAAAATCCAGTAACTCTGCCCAAGTCAAGGGATTGTTGGCACTCTAATTAAGATACACCTCACAACCACTCAGATACTATCATTATGGAATTCCGCAAGGAAATTCGGAAACAAATTGCTTCCTGAAACACAGACTCTCCTAGCTTAATGTGCATGGCTGCCTCCAATTCAAAATTTTCACAGCTTCTCAGCATCGCACACAAAGGAGCTGGTCTTTAAGGTTTTCCCTCACAGCAACTCAGAACTCAGTTCAGTATCCCTTTCCTTAAACGTCTTTTTTTCTCCTTCAATTCAGGTTCCATTGTCCTTAAACACCTCTTTGATTGCAACTTCTCCAAATAAAATATATATTTTTTTCTAATTTGCCTCTATTTTTAGGTCCATAAAACTTAGCATACTTTCCCATGGTTTACTCATGAAACCCCTTTAAGATATAAATGTTCCTTATTATCTTGTATTTCCTTTCGAAATTCAGCATTGAATTGAAAAAGTAATTACTCAAATTATCTCACAACGCAAGTTTCAGATCCAATCTATTTGCTTGTAACTCAAACACATCGTATCCTCTCATTGCAAATGTATAAATCTAACCACCTTTAAACTTTTGTCACTTAGACCTCATAGATAACTTGTCTCTAATAACAGTTCCCCTGTTCAATTTACTCTGACCCCCCTCTCTCTCTCTCACACACATACTCTTAGTATTCTTTAACTACACTGTAATGTGAAATAATTACAAAAATATAAAAACAGTATGCAGCTTTGAATAAAGGTTTTGCAAATGCTTTTTCATGGAGAAGTACAACATTGTCGATGAGGCATTGAGTGCTTTCTTGAAAATTAGGCAAAATACTTGCTAGACGTAACTTGCTGTTTGTGCCTTTCTCGTTCTGAATTATTTGTCCAAAAAATGTTTTTCTTTAAGGTGCCAGTGGATAGGACATTGCACTGTTATTATTTCTCATTTGCAGCATGAATTGCTGGCATGAGCTTTTTTGTTTCTAGTTGTACCTCTGCAATCATGTAAAAAATCTATTACTGCATCTTTGTTTCAAGATAGCCATCAAATTGGAGGGGACAATACGCAATATGAACAGGAAAACACTCAATCATGGAAGATCTGTAAAGCAGATGCAATCTTTCCTGCAATAGGGAGCTGTAATTTACTTTCTGAAACTTTAATGGGAGTTTGTGAGTGATGATTCAATCCTTTTTAATGTTGACCATCACAAGTTTTATGTTACAGCAGCTCTCAGAAGGATGTGTCTTCGGACAGTTTAGAAAAACAACTACATGCAATGTAACTGTCCCGTGCCCCAGTGGACCTTTGAATAATAGCCATTCAGCACATCAGGACTCGGAGACCATGGCAACAGTCTGATCTCCAGCTATATCATTCCCATCTGCTTCTACAGAAGCCAGTACTAATCATATTTTTTAATATAAAGAAATGATTGAGCTTACTTTGGTGAGAAACTGTCTTCAGAATTATTAAATGCTTAAATAATTTATTTATGATCTGATTATAATGCTCCTCTTCCCAATCTTGTCACTTGTAAATAGTTCCCTTTCCTCATAGTGTGCCTTTTAATGCCACTATCATCATGGCAACATGGAGATTGTTTGTTCAATAAAAAAAGACCAAGGGCCATCTAGTTCAGCTTCTGCCATCTTATAATTGAATGACAGAATAGTAATGGAATTATTGACTAATCTTAAAATTCTATCTTTATCAGTCCACAGTCAACGGAGGTATCCCCTGCTTTATCTTGTGTTGTTTACAGCCAATTCGACATTTATTTCGCATAGTAATGTGAAAGAAAAGATTTGTGCTCCTGTTGATGGTGATGAGGACAGAGCAGGGATTTTGGACCGGGCCAGGGGTTGGCAGAGTAGGGGTAGTTGGTATTCTCTGATGTTGGGCTGGGGGAGAGGTCAGACAAAGGATCAGGTTTGTGCAGGGTGTGCTGTGCAGAGCTTGGTCTGGGTCTGTAAAATTGTTATGCTGAAATTAGAAGTGCTATCTTTTTTGTCTAACTCTTTCAGAGTAAATATTTAGGCAAAATTGCCAAAATCATCTGAAGCTAGCCATTGAAGTCACTTTGTTAGATGGTTCTCAATACAGCACAATTGTCCAGAGGAAGTTAGCATTCTTGGACAATTGTCAGGTACAACCTTAGGTGGGAACTTCCTCAGGGGATTCCCGAGTGCATCATTGGAGTACAGCCCACATTTGATGCTGCGGATCCAGGAAGTTATAGCCCCATGTTTCTGAGAATCTCACAAGAGCTTCTCATTTATTGAGACCATCCAAAAGAAGTAGGCATTTCAGAAGTCAAAATAGACAATGCTGGAATTTTACCATCCTCACCCTGCCCATCAATAGTACATAAATAGCTATAAAAAATTAATGCTTAATAATAGTTATTTGACAGCACAGAATTTGAGTATTGCTAACAAATGAGACATGATGTCAAAGCTTTCAGTCTTTCACTCATCAGGGCAAATGTAAGAAAGCCTAACTTAAAACAAAACAGAATCAGAACCTTTACTCATGCAGTATAAATTGTTCATCCCTTTTGAACTTTGGTATTCTTTCAACTGTCCTGATGAGTGCAAGACAGATTTGACTCAATTTCAGCAATATTTAACAATAGTTAGCAATTTGCTTTTGTAGAATGTACAAGTTCATTTTTCAAAACAAAGTGATTGTGGGATTATGCAATGTTTGACCCACCCATTTTGAATGAACCTCTTTTAGGCCAGCATGCCAACCTAATTCCCTCCATCTACCCTGCAGGGCAGGCTGGGGATTCAATTGCAAGTTTCGGACAAAATTAATTTTGTTAAGCAGTAGATGGTCAATTACCCCTCTCTTCACGTTTCCTTGTTTTCACTAAGTGCTTTTATACCTTACTTTTAATTGCAGACTTGCCACATGGAGAAAATAGTTAGAATCAATAGCCGACCAAGGCACACTACTTTGTAATATCGACTTCCTGTGTCTCCTGTGGATTTGTTGAGAGCTTGGTATATCTATGCATAGCAAAAGCACATACAGCATGCCACAAGAGGAATGCATTTCAGCTCTACTACTTGACAATGTAATTTGCATGTAGATAGGATGGTAGACACTGGCAGTAATGTTCTTCCCAGACCACTACGGTTAAATAATAGACATTCGGATTAGTTTAGGTCTGCGTCTTGTATGGTTTTTATTGTGGAATGTAAAGGATCTTTAGCCTTCACTAAATGGAAATCATCACTGTCGCTAAACCCATCTTCAAAGTGGGTTCTGCAGAAACTCGTCTAATACATTAGTCAAATCTAATTACAGCAAGTCTATCTTGCTAACGCTTCTTGATATGTCAATTTTTTTAAATAACAAGGGTCTGGTAATCCTGCGGAAAATGTCTTTTCAGCCACAGAAAAGGGACTCCACTTTAGCATTATGTTGAGACGGAGACCATTCTGCAGCATAGTTTGGTGCCCCATTCTCTCCTTGAATAAACTGTCACTGCTTTTGAAGTTGCTATGGAAATGCACTTTTATTATCCCCTCATGCAGGAGAGCTGTCAGCGTGCTTTTTGAAGAGATGCTTTGTAGAAAGTGCTTCAAAACAAAGCATTTCCATGTTGATAAGCCTGTCCATTTCTGACGGGTGCAGCTAGATGAGCTGGGATAGAAATGGCTTCATCAGGGAATTATCTGCAGACTATACTTGCTGGAAGCAGGCTTTCCCCCATGGGACAAGACCGCTTAAAAAAAAATCTGCCATGGCAGAACTCTGAGCACTGTGACAGAAATAATAATATGATCAGGAACAGAAGATTAATATTGCCAGTTGTATTACTGTAACATGATGGATTGCATAAACTAGACAATATCATTTACTTATCCTACTTCTGTTCCTATAGATCTGTGGCGTGAATAATAAGAGATGCTGACTGATATGCAATGTGTGAATATTTATGTGCTTCAGTACTTGTTAAAGGGAGACTGTAGCCTTGGTGACTTTTGTAAACAAACCCCATTCACTAAGTTGTCAGGATCAATCTGCAACACAGGAGCAGCCGTGGTAACCTAAGGAAAGATTTGTGCTACAGTTGTGATGCAATGTGGATTTTTCTGTCGCTGAAGAATTTTCCGACGTTAACTTGGATTTCATTTATTACCAACTTTGCAATCCACATTGCCCTTAATGATGTTGTTAATTAAACAATGTTGGAAAATAATCTCTCTCCATGATGCCAATTTTTCCCCCAGGTTATTCTATGGAGGTGGGATTTCTGGAAAACCTGATACAACTGGCGAAGTCTAAATTCCATACAGTTGGACAATTTGATCTTTATTTGGCCCTGGGTGATGGGACAGTGGGGACCACCAGTGAGTTTACTTTTCCAGCACCACACCTAGTTTCATATGTTTTTGCACCTAAAAGGTTAGCATGGCTATGTCATGCACAGCCTGACAATAGATCATGTTTTTGACATTTGCCATGGTGAAACAGTTACAAGCTGAACACCAATTTGTAAAGATGCAGCAGTCCCTCAAGTGGATAGAAGAAATCAGCATAAAACAAAGAAGGTATAAAGATAGAATTTTACAACAAGTTCTTGGAAAATTGAAATAGAATTGAGTATTAGACACAGGAAAGTAATGAGATCAATTAAATAGGAGAGGGAGAATGGTGAAAAGAGCAGAATAACAGAATATAAAGCTGGGTAAACCGAACATAATGAGTTTAATGAACAGTGCATTGAAAGTAATTTTACCAATTAAAGTTAATGTAAAGATGGGTGTACTTACTACGAGAATGTCACAATTTTTCACCATATGGAGTGCATGTTGTGTGGTTAATCATTTATGTTAGTTAAGCCAGCACCAATAAAATAATTTTGTGCTTGATAAAACCAGTTTCTCCTTTGATACTAATGCTGATCCAATTGCTGTTTGAAATCAGTCATCTAGCATAAAATGTGACCTATTTTAGGGGAAAAAAATGGGACAAAAAGATGGTTATAGTGAAATGTGCCACATAAACATGCTTACCTGCCCACTACTTTACACTTGGAAGATAGTGAGTTAATATCACTGTGAACCAGAGAGATGAGCATCAGGTGTTGCCAGTTTGCTTCCCACAAAACAGTACATATTCTTAATACAAACATTTCCAGAGCTATAGAAAATAGATGGTGGGTAGAACTAATTGGACAGTTCTTTCACACACACAGGCACAATGAGTCGAATAGCTTCTTTCTGCATTGAAAGATTCAATAGGAGACTCTTTTTATTCATCTGTTTTATTGTAATTGAATTCTTAAGTTGATTGAAGATGATTTTCAATTCCCTTCCATGAGATTGAAGCTCTAACCAAAACTTATTTGAATACTGGTTCCATTGGAACCATTGGAACATTGGAAACTCATACCTGCAGCAGAGACATTTTGCCTTGCCTTGGCATGTCTGTGATTGAATGATACTCGTTGATAGTATTGAGGAACTCAGTAAGAATTTAGCAACACCAATTTTTAATCCAACCGATTTATTTGATAGTAAAATTGTGAGCTTTCAACACTCTTGTGTCTTCCTCAGGCAAATGCAGTGTTCTGGTCTGCAATAGCACACATCAGCACAGACAGTCAGAGATTGCTGATTAGAATGCGAATCCTTACATCTAACCTGCTATTCAAGTGTTAAAGTGGCTAACAATGTGTGTGAAGGGAATCCTGAGCATTGGTTACAGAATTGTGTATTTCCTCCAGACAGCACAGTAAGTGAGGTTTTTTGCTAACCCAGGCAAGTTACGGGGGTTACAGATAGTGTGTCATGAAGCCAAGATCCCTGTTAAGACCGTCCTCATGTGTGCGGAGCTTGGCTATCAGTCTCTGCTCAGCGACTCTGCGCTGTCGTGTATCACGAAAGCCCCCTTGAAGAACATTTACCCGCAGGTCGGAGGCCGAATGCCCATGACTGCTGAAGTGTTCGCCCACAGGAAGGGAACTGTTTTGCCTGGTGATTGTTGAGCGATGCTCATTCATCCGCTGTCGTAGTGTCTGCATGGTCTCCCCAATATACCATGCTTCGGGACATCCTTTCTTGCAACGTATTAGGTAGACAACGTTGGCCGAGTTGCAAGAGTATGTACCGTGTACCTGGTGAATGGTATCCTCACGTTTGATGATGTCGTCCATGTCTATGATCTGGCATGTCTTGCAGAGATTGCTGTGGCAGGGTTGTGTGGTATTGTGGTCACCGTTCTCCTGAAGGTTGGGTAGTTTGCTGCGAACAATGATCTGTTTAAGGTTGTGCGGTTGTCTGAAAGCAAGAAGTGGGGGGGTGGGGATGGCCCTAGCGAGATGTTCATCGTCATCAATGATATGTTGAAGACTCCGGAGAAGATGTCGTAGCTTCTCCGCTCCGGGGAAGTACTGGACAACAAAGGGTACTCTGTCCACCGTGTCCCGTGTTCGTCTTCTGAGGAGGTCAGTGCAGTTTATCGTTGTGGCACGTCGGAACTGTCGATCGATGAGTCGAGTGCCATATCCTGTTCTCACGAGGGCACCCTTCAGTGTCTGGAGGTGTCTGTCATGATCCTCCTCATCTGAGCAAATTCTGTGTATACGGAGGGCTTATCCACAGGGAATGGCTTCTTTAACGTGTCTAGGGTGGAAGCTGGAGAAGTGGAGCATTGTGAGGTTGTCTGTCGGTTTGCGGTACAGTGAGGTGCTGAGGTGACCGTCCTTGATGGAGATGCGTGTGTCCAAGAATGCAACTGATTCTGGAGAATAGTCCATGGTGAGTCTGATGGTGGGATGGAACTTGTTGATATCATCATACAGTTGTTTCAATGATTGTTCACCATGAGTCCAAAGGAAAAAGATGTCATCAATGTATCTAGTATATAACCTTGGTTGGAGATCTCGTGTGGTGAAGAAGTCTTGTTCGAACCTGTGCATGAAAATGTTGGCATACTGAGGTGCGAATTTGGTCCCCGTGGCTGTTCCGTGTGTCTGGATGAAAAGCTGATTGTTGAAGGTGAAGACATTGTGGTCCAAGATGAAGCGGATGAGTTGTAAAATTGCATCCGGAAACTGGCAGTTGTTGGCATTGAGTACTGAGGCAGTTGCAGCAATACCATTGTCGTGGGGGATGTTGGTGTAGAGCGCCGAGACATCCATTGTGACAAGGAGTGTCCCTGGTTCTACTGCTCCATGTGTGCTGAGTTTCTGTAGGAAGTCTGTAGTGTCAAGACAAAAGCTGGGGGTTCTTTGTACAATGGGTTTCAGGATGCCCTCAATATAGCCGGAGAGGTTCTCACACAGGGTCCTATTGCCCGATACAATGGGACGGCCGTGTATGTTTCGATAACATACCACAACGATAAACCGCACTGACCTCCTCAGAAGACGAACACGGGACACGGTGGACAGAGTACCCTTTGTTGTCCAGTACTTCCCCGGAGCGGAGAAGCTACGACATCTTCTCCGGAGTCTTCAACATATCATTGATGACGATGAACATCTCGCTAGGGCCATCCCCACCCCCCCACTTCTTGCTTTCAGACAACCGCACAACCTCAAACAGATCATTGTTCGCAGCAAACTACCCAACCTTCAGGAGAACAGTGACCACAATACCACACAACCCTGCCACAGCAACCTCTGCAAGACATGCCGGATCATAGACATGGACGACATCATCAAACGTGAGGATACCATTCACCAGGTACACGGTACATACTCTTGCAACTCGGCCAACGTTGTCTACCTAATACGTTTCAAGAAAGGATGTCCCGAAGCATGGTACATTGGGGAGACCATGCAGACACTACGACAGCGGATGAATGAGCATCGCTCAACAATCACCAGGCAAAACAGTTCCCTTCCTGTGGGCGAACACTTCAGCAGTCATGGGCATTCGGCCTCCGACCTGCGGGTAAATGTTCTTCAAGGGGGCCTTCGTGCACGCCAGCGCAGAGTCGCTGAGCAGAGACTGATAGCCAAGTTCCGCACACATGAGGACGGTCTTAACAGGGATCTTGGCTTCATGACACACTATCTGTAACCCCCGTAACTTGCCTGGGTTAGCAAAAAACCTCACTTACTGTGCTGTCTGGAGGAAATACACAATTCTCTAACCAATGCTCAGGATTCCCTTCACACACATTGTTAGCCACTTTAACACTTGAATAGCAGGTTAGATGTAAGGATTCGCATTCTAATCAGCAATCTGTGACTGTCTGTGCTGATGTGTGCTATTGCAGACCAGAACACTGCATTTGCCTGAGGAAGACACAAGAGTGTTGAAAGCTCGCAATTTTACTATCAAATAAATCGGTTGGATTAAAAATTGGTGTTGCTAAATTCTTACTGAGTTCTTACCATCCCAATCCAACGCCGGCATCTTTACATCATGACTACTATCGATAGTATTGAGGCCCAGGTGGTGGGGGAACCACAGCACGATTTACTCTTTGACCTCTACACAGGGTCTGACAACTGGTGTCTGGCTTATCAATGTGGCCATCACACCAAGTCAAACCCAGGTAGGTGGAGTGAATTCAGAATTGTACACAGTCCTTCCAAATTTTGTTATCAAGCTCCTTGGCACTTGTATTATTTGTGTAACTGGATCGACTTCCCTAACACTGTTGATATCAAAACATTCTGTTTTATTCTAAATAACTTCTTAAAAATGATACAACTGCTAAGTTTGTCTTAAGAGCAGAACCCTGTGAAATGCTTGATTTATCCATTTTTAACAGACAAATCACATCCAAAATTCCTGAAGCATTCCCTGAGCAATTATCCTCATTCCTCTTACCGTGGTGGGTTACGGTTGCTATTCTGCTCTCAGGCCCCATTCTTCAAGAGACATTGTCTTTTTCCACTAGACTCACAATTCAGTAATATTTTTCTCTTATAGCCTCCTAATTCACAGAGTGAATGTTCCCCATCTACATTACCCAGTTTTATCAACTTTTTGCCACTCATCCCAACCCATTTTCCCTTACCATTCCCTATACCCAGTTTATTGAGAAATGTTCTCCCTCCTCCTCCCGGCCCCAATTCCTACTTCATGACATTTCTTCACCCCAGTAATTCTACAAGTATGGGAATTCCTAAGCTCACTCAACATATGGCTTGGATTTTGCCACAACGAAAGCTCATGCCAAACTTGGAGTCACTTATAAAGTACGAGGCAAAAGTCTAAAAGTGGAAGAGATAGCAATCTCAGTCAGATTCATTGCACAGCAGAGTGACCCCAGATGTGAGTGCAGACTGTGACAGCTCATTTATCAGCACAATTTTTCTACTAATTTCTGCCTAATTTGTATGTTTGTATTGTTTTTAAGACTGAGGGGATAGATCTTGACTAAAACGGGAGTTGAAGATTATGTGTGATAGATGGAAAATGAAGTTGAGGCTACAATTAAGTCAACCATGATCTAGCTGGATGACAGAGCAGCTCGATGGGCAGAATGGCCTACTTGTGCTCTTAGCTTCTATATTCATGTGTACCTTCTGTGTCCCTGCTTCAGATATTCTATGTCACATATCAAATGCCTTTGAAAAGGTCCTACATGGCAGATTGGTCATAAAATTAAAAGGTTTTGGGATCTAAGGTAAAGTAGCGTGTGGATTCAAATCTGGTTCAATGGCAGAAAGCAAAGGTTTATGGTTGCTGAGTGTCTTTGTGACTGCAAAGCAGTTTCCTGAGGAGCCCGCAAGGTTCAAGATTCCTTCCAGTTCATGATATATGTCAATTATTGAGACCTGAGTGTTGGGGATATGATTGAAATGTTTGCAGACGATACAAAAGTTGGTAGTGTATTTGATAGTGAGGAAGAAAACTGTTGACTGCAGGAAGATATTAAAGGGCTGGTCAGGTGGATAGAAAAGTGGCAAATGATATCAATCTGGAGGAATGTGAGTTGGTGCATTTGGGGAGAAGGTTAAATTTATTTATTAGTGTCATAAGTAGGCTTATATTAACACTGCAATGAAGTTACTGTGAAAATCTCCTCTTCACCATGCTCTGGCACCTGTTTAGGTACACTGAGGGAGAATTTAGCGTGGCCAATGCACCTAACCAGCACATAACAAGGCAATGGAATTCACCATAAATGGTCAGATTCTGAAATATGTAGAGCAACAGAGAGACATTGGAGTGTATGCCTGTTCATGAAGTTAACAGAACAGCTACATAAGGTCATCATGAAGGCAAGGTTGTGTGGATTGGAGAAGGCTGAGTGGAGATTTAACTGAGATGTTTGTAATTAAGAAGTTTAAATCAACTGGATAGGAAGAATGTATTTCTGTTCACAAAGAAGTAGTAACTAGAAGGCACACATAAAGGGGGAGGAGTCTAGAATTAACTTTATATAGAAACACATTGCATTGAATAAAGTTGGATATGCGCTTGAAATGCTGTAACCCACAGGAGCAAGGACTAAGAGATGGAGGATTCATAGACATTTAAATCACAGAAGAAGGCCATTCTGCCTGTTGTGTTTATGCCAGTCAACAAAGTTCTGACTATATTAATCCCATTCCCTTGTGCATGGCCCATAGCCTTGGAAGTTATAGCAGGACAAGTGAACATCTAAATATGTCTTGTATGTTACGAGAGTTTCTGACTCAACCACCTTTTCAGGCAGTGAGTTCCAGATTCCCACCATCCTCTTGGATGAAAAAGTTTCTCCTCAACTTCCCTCTTAGCCTTCTTTCTTTACCTTAAGTCAATGCCCCCTAGTTATTGACCCCTCTACAAAGGGTAAAATGCCTTCCTTTCCATCCTATAAATGCCCTTCGTAACCTTACACATCCCTCCAAGGAAAACATCCTCAGTTTATCCAATCTTTCCTCATAGCTCAGACGCTTCAGCCCAGGCAGCATCCTAGTAAATCTCCTCTGCACCATTTCCCATTCAATCACATCCTTGCTATAATGCGGTACCCAGAACTGCACATGGCAAAGGTGGGATTAGACTGGATTGTTCTTTCTCAGGTGGTATGGAGATGTCAGGTTGACTGCCAGCCTAGTGGTTGCACGTTTTCCTATGTTTCAGATCCAGCTGGTGCTGGAGTACAATCTTTGCTGATCATGCAAATCTAAATTCTTCTACATTTATTGCACTACCACTAACTCCACATAGTGGCATTTACTCAATCTTCTCAATCCACATACACTCTATACTTCCTGGAATCCACATACACTCTATACTTTTTATTGTAAAACCTTCCAAAGAATGCAAAAGGCTGGGTTTCTTGAGTCTAGAATCTTTCAAGGGCCAAAATGCGCTGTAATGTTCTATGTTCTAATCTACTTTCACTTAGAATAAGAAGAATTTATATCACAGGAAGAAGTCATTCTATGACAGTGTTTATGTTCTACATGATCCTCACCCAACTCTACCTCATCTAACCCTATCAATTCATCCTTCATTCCTTTCTTCCTCATATGTCTTGCTAGGTTCCCCTTAAATATATCAACGCCATTTTCCTCAACTTCTACATTTCAATTGCTTTTGAGATAAAAATAGAACATAGAACGTAGAACATTACAGCGCTGTACAAGCCCTTCGGCCCTCGATGTTGCTCCGACCAATGGAACCAATCTTATGACCCTCTCACTTAAACTATTCCATAGGTAATTGTTTCTCCTGAATTCCTCATTGACTTTACCAGTGATAAGCTTACATTTATGACCCCTCGTTTTGGTCTTGCTTACAAATGGAAGCATATTCTCCATGTCCAGTCTGTCAAACCACCTCATAATTTTAATTCTACCTTTATATACTGAGAGAAACACATTTATTCCTTATTGCATTGAGTATTGACGGTAAGCACTCCAGCCTGCCAGAGAGACCTGATTTCTTTTTGGACCTTATGGATTTGTCATTTGAGAGGTTTCTCCGTTCCCATAAACACAGCAAAACTGGACAGCACATCAAAGCCGATGCACTTTAAAGATGACATTTTTCCTCGACCTCTTGATATTTGGCTTATATTTGTAATGCAGGCCCACAAGGGCAGAGTCGCAGCTGAGATCTGCTCGTAAAATACTTGCTTACGAGTTGTGTGCCCGGTTCCTGTGACACAGCCTATATCTACGAGCTGTCGTTTGTATTTGCAGAACAGAACATGCTATGTTATGCACCAGTGTTGACCCAGATCTATTTGAACATGTTGACAGCTGCCCACAGCACTCAAGTCAACATTATGGCATTGCACTCACAGCAACTCCTCCATCACTGCAGCACTTCAAGCATGCTGAGTAGCTGGAAGTAAATTATAAATGTTTTAAAATCAGATGTTTTCTTGAACAAATCTATAAGATCTTAGTAAGCACTCATTTTCTTTCTCTTAACTTCTATTTATATTGCTGCAGAGTTCCTTGTGATTTCAGGGGAGAGGAACTCCTGGGGGAGCCTTTTTTCATTCTGGCCTCTTGAGGCTGATTTATATTTGTAGAAGCTGTACTAGGATTAAAGGGAAGAAACATTTTACTGAGTTGGCATAAAATCTTAAATAAGATCCAAGAGTATATGTAAGATGTCAGTAGTTGGGTTTTGCCCCTCCCGGGCAGGTTGACAGGTAGTTATAAAATTGGGCATCATTTCATGATTCCCATGCCCCTCACCTCTCCCCTGCTGCAATTTTATCAGCAGCGGAGTAGGTGCCAGAAGGCATGCCCATCCATGATCCAATTAAGGACCTTAAATTAATGGCCAGTTACTGGCTTCACCCACATCAAAATCTTTCACTGTGGACATGGTGAAAGGGGTAGGGACAAAGAGAGAGGGTAGTTTTTAACCAGCTCATCTAAAATTGACCTGCTCCTTTCCTGCCACCCTTGCTCAAGCTCTTCTTCACCTCGGTCTGTCTGACCCACACATCCCTCCCAAGGAACTCCTAACTTGGCCCTGCTAGAACCACACCTGTCCCTTAACCTTTAACTTCTTGCTTTTGGAGATTGGATGCAATCCTGGTGGTGCCGTTGTGTCTGCTTGTTTGTCTGGCAGCTCTGAGGCAGAACTTCCTCCTCAGATGGGGGTGTAAGTCTCATCTGAAAGGTCTGACCCAGCAGCCTGCCTGCAATATTTTGCCAGGGCTGGGGGGGTGGAGACCCTGTGCACCATTATATCTAGCCCAGTACACATCTTTATTTGACTATCCTAAAGTGCTACTTTGCAACTTCCAGCCAGTTGACGTTTTGCATCAACTCTCTCCCCAGGCTACATTGTACCCTTATTGGCCACAAAAGTGGTTAAAAGAGATGCATTATGGTTGTTCAGGATGGGGACTCATGAGTGCCAGACACCTCCACGTCAGGGGAGCACAAAATAACGGCATAGAAATTTATCGTGGTGGGCAGCACAAAGTGGGCAGTATTCTGTCCACTGCCTGTTGTATGTCTCTGAAACTCCAAGCAACATCCAGTTCAATTCACTCCTTTCCCAATATGTTCATTCCTCAACCAACTTCTCACTAGTCTGCTGACAAAAACTTTGGAGTTTTGAAGCCAGCCCATATATTTCCCTTCATACTATTCAAGATTACAGTGGAACAGTTGTTAGCACTGCTATCTCACAGCATCAGGAACCCAGGTTTGATTCCTGTCTTGGGTGACTGTGCAGAATCTGCACGTTCTCCCCATGTCTGTGTGAGTTTCCTCTGGATGCTCCAGTTTCCTCCCACAATCTGAAAGATGTGCTGGTTAGGTGCATTGGCCATGCTAAATTCTCCCTTAGTGTACCTAAACAAACACTGAAATGTGGCGTCTAGGGGATTTTCACAGTAACTTCATTGCAGTGTTAATATAAGCCTATTTGTGACTATTTGTTTTTTAAGTTTATTAATGTGGCAATCAGTTACGATTGTGTAAAATGAATACATCTTTTTAATGTGTTCCGGGCCTGGAGACGTGTTGGAAAATGAAAGGCACCTTCTTCATATGTTCCCACCAGGCATTGCTAGTGGATGAAACTCCCGTTAGGAACCCCATTTGAAGAATCATCTATATAAGGTCATAGTGCAAATCTTTTCTGCAAGCTCTGAGGACTTTAAATCACAAGCAACATTACTCAAGTCGATTATTTAATCATTATTTCATTGTTACTGTGAAACTTTGATGTACCAAAATTGGTCATTAGAAATGTAGGGAAAAAAATAAAGGCTTCCATTGACTGTAAAGTGCTTTGATATATCTTGAGAGTGTGGAACACAAAAATGTAAATTTGTTTTCTTGCTTTTCATTTCAATTAAACAGATTTATTCAAAGATCTAGAAATTCCACATCCAGTTTTATGTGTGGAATTGGAGTATTGTTACTCCATAAATTCCTACACTGAGAATTCACAGGAAAGCCCTGATGGGCCAACTGCCATGAAAGCTGGCCAACCTCAACAACGATTCTGAATTGTCTGTGCAATGGATAAAGTTGCAGGTGTGACAAGGCAATGTTCCTGTAAGCTTTCATTTATTTTGACTGTGGAGTGAGAACTGAGTTTCTAGACTGTTCATTCAGTGTAACTGAGTTAGCCAGCCGAATGTTAGTCTCACGGGATCTGCCCTTGTGTTTGAAACAGAGATGACTGATTACATAATGCTGGTTTACTATCACTGGCCCAAGTTTTCTTTTGTCATCAGAAAGCAATGACATTTAAACTTGAGAAACTTTACAATTTCGCTGGTTATTACAATGCCATTTTAAAAATTAAAGACGTGAGAAATAGGAGCTGGAGTCGACCAAAAGGCCCATCGAGTCTCCTTCACATTCAAACTGATCAAGACTGATTTTCTGCCTTCCCATATCGCTTGATTCCCTGAGAGAGCAAAAGTCTGTCTATCCCAGCTTTAGACACACTTAACAATGGAGCATTCACACCCCTCTGAGACAGAGAATTGTAAAGATTCACAAGCCTTTGAGTGAAGACATTTCTCCTCATCTCCGTGCTAAATAATTGATCCCTTTTCTTATGATTGAGTATCTGTGAACTAGATTTCCCCAGCCCTGGGAATGGACCTCTGTGGCTTCCCAGCCAATCCCTTTCAGAAACTCTGGGCAATTCTCCCAGCGCACTATGCTGTCCGAGTAGAGCAGCAGGCTGGGAGATTAACTGCAGGGGCTGTTTTGTGGACTTCCAGCTGAGCGACATGGTCTGCGCAAATCTCCATCACTAAGATTTTCAGCACCATCAGCTCTATACCAGAAATCAGTGCAGAGCTGATTTTAGTATTGAAACAATATTAACATTTGCATATGAGTAGTGGGCCAAGGACTGAATTCTCAAGATTCATTAGCTACTCCCGCTCCTACCAGGAGTGGTTCCCTTCTGCGGGGTTTATGACTGCTCCCCACTAATGGTGAACATGTAGCCCGACCCCCCTGGAGGGAAGAGAGGCCATTGAGGGCCTGCCAGGAGGTCAGGAGTAAGTGGGGGGAGTGTTCTGCTTGGACAATGCCAGCCTGGCAAGGGGAGACCTGCTGCCACTCTGTAATCGGGATCCCTGGGGGAGGGAGAAGGGCAATCAGGGGCTGGCCATCTGACTGGGGAAATGATGTCAGGGCTGGCTGAGCAGCGGCGGAGAGTAGGTGGGGATGTAGGGAAGTGATGGTCGGAAGGACAGTGATGGGTGGTCACGGGTTGGCCAGCGATCAAGAGGTCAGCAATGCGGGGTCAGTGCGCTGCATCAATCTCTGCTCTGACAGATTAGCGGATGCGCAGTGGCCCGCTCAGCACTATGCTGCCACCCTCTTGGGCAGGAATAGGCCCCACCCACAGCTTTCCAGAATGATGAGGCACTCTGTGATGCACAGAGTGTTGGAGATTCATCCTGGAAAGCTCGCTGAAAAAAAAAATAGGATTTTTTTCCCTACTTTGCCATATGTTGGGAACTTAGAATTTTTTTGGGAGAATCCTGCCCCTGTATGTTTCAAAGTGATAATCTCTCAATTCTCAACTCCAATGAATGTAGAGCCAATTTATTTGGGCTTGGATCACAGGACAATGTTCTCATCCCAAGGACTAGTCTTGTGATACTTTACTGTCCTGCTGGTCTGTTCTTTCTTAGATTTTGAAACCAAAACTCTTCACAGTATTCCAAGTGGGAAAAAAAAAACAAATCCTATACAATTGGAGCAAGAATTCTTTATTCTTGTACAGCAAACTCCTGAATAGGCAACACCAACGGCATTTTTCTACCTATGGAAGACACATCTGTCTAGCATCAGCAACGAGGAGGGCAACAATTTGCACTCAATTAAGTGATCAGTGATGAATATTCTGATGCATAGACATTGAACCATTTACTTTCCTTTTAACAAACCTGTCTTTCTAACGGCCCTCTCTTTTCACACAACTCCACACTGGGCCGAAGATTAGAAGCCCTGGGACACTTTTACACTGGTTCACAAGGTCAGAAATCTTCCAACTCTGGAAAGCTCAGCCTGAGATTTTAAATGGAATGGGTTTACATTGAATATTTTGAATCCATTTCTTTAAATGTTTCTCACTACTAGCTTTTACGCTACTTACCCAATCAATTTTGTCTGGCTCTCCTCTCAAACAGGCTTTGTTTAAGATCCTTATTTTAGACAGGAGTATGTCATTCTCAAACTTATTATGGAATTATAATTACTTTCTTTCCTCCCAGAGGATCTTTTGCTGTAGAATTTCTAATTAACTCTCCCTTATTACACAATACTAGGTGTGATTCCACAAGACATTATACCTGCAAACAGTCATGAAAGTATTCTCAAACTCATCTTCCAAACTCCCTGTGGCAATTTGATTAGTCCAGTTGATATTAAGATAAAATTCCCCACAATTACCACATTGACTTTGTCACAACTATCATTATTTGTTGCATAATGCTCTGTCCAACAATACTGCAATGGCTAAAGGCTGAGAAACTACTGTCAACAACAATTACTACCCTTACTATTCCTAATCTCCATCTTACTGATTTCACTTCTTGATACTTTGTGCCAAGGTCATTTCTTACCAATATTTACTTATTAGTGTTAAAAGTAGACTTATATTTACACTGCAATGAAGTTACTGTGAAAATTCCTGAGTCAGTACACTCTGGCACCTGTTTGCGTGTACTGATGCCAGTACATCTAACCACATCTTTCGGACTTGTGGGAGGAAACCGGAACACCAGAAGGAAATCCAAGTTGACACAGGGAAAACGTGCAGACTCCATACAGACAGTAACCCAATCTGAAATCTAACCCAGGTCCCTGGCATTGTGTTTATGTTATCCCTGACTATCAGAGCTACTTATCCTCTTTTTCCACCCTGCTTATCTTTTGGAACTGTCACATGTCCTGAAATATTTATTTTTTTGAATTTGGTCATTTTGTAACTGTGCAGTGATTTTCTGGTCCCATTCGACGCGTGTACAAATCCCGTTACGATCAGAAACTCTTGCGGTAGGGTAATCATGGGATTTGGGCTGGAAGATCTCAGAATGAGATCACAGCATTAAATTTCGCCCCTCCCCTACACCAACAATGTGTATTTTTAATGTAAATAGATCTAAATTGTTTATTATCACTATTTGTGCTGCTTGTTCATTTATCTTATTAGAAATGCTTTGCACATGCCATTATTCTTTGCGTGCGCCTAATTTGTAGTTGATGGTTACTGTTGAAATTCTTGGTTCCTTCTGCCCTACTCTGCTCCTCAGTGTGCTAAAGCTTCACTGCTCTCTTTCCTCAACGATTCTGTTTGGATTTCTTAATCTCCTTTCAGTTCAATTCTTCCTCCCCTTGCCCTCAGAGGTATACTGGCAGACTGGGCACAATGGAATGACATCATTGGTATCATTCAGCACTTGCTTGGTCCAGTGCACAATCTTGCATTGGCAAGAATTATAGCGCTCAAGAAAGGGCAAATATATCTGTTGTTATCAGTTTTGAAGCACGCGATAGTCATAACAATCACATTGTAGTAGTGAAGGTGTGTATCATGAGCACATAATGACACCATGATTGCAATGAATCTCAATTCCACCTATTCTCCAGTTTCCCATTGAGTAGCCTTATCAAATAGTTTATGGTGATACTGCCCTTAAAATGCTCTGAGAGAAATGTCAAATTCAAGCATAAGGGCCAGAATTTTCTGGCCATTCATGCTCCGCCGCTGCTGCAAGCAAGGACGAAGAAATTGGTGCTTAATTAAATCTCCATTCTCTGCACCAGGATCAGAAAATCCCACCAATGTAAACAGCCAGAAAAGCCCACTCAGGATTGGGACTTCGGTTCTTTAGTGTAACTCGTATAAGACATAAGGCAGTGCATGAGGATGATAACTATTCATGTTGACATCTTGCATTCTGATTTTCCAATGGTCAGTAGTACCATGTCATCATTGAATGTGATCATAGCTACAAGATATAGGGGGCTATTCTCCCAGCCTGCTGCACTACTTTCGTAGCACAGTGAGCTGGGATTCTCAAACTGAGGCTGTTTAGCGGACGCCACGGCCTCTGCAAGCCTCCATCCGCCAGACTTCTGGCACTGATGGCTCCACGCCAAATATCGATGAGCAGTTGCATAATTTATTTAAATAACAATTTTAATATTGTTTACAGCTCATTAGCGGGCATAGATCTTATGCCTCCAGCCTCTCCCTCACCACCATCAAGTGTGTTTCACTCCAGCGAGATTTACAACAGTTCCCCACTTGCAGGGAGCTGGTGGCCTGCTCCTGGGCAGTGCCAAGGAGGCATAGCCAAATGAGGTGGGGCCTAATCTGGGGCGGGGCAGATGAGGTGTCCTGCTGCCACTGCACTCAAGCTGGGTGACAGAGGGAGGGAGGCCAGTGATTGGGGATGGCCACTGGGGGTGGGAAATAGGGAGATGTCAGCCTGCTGGGGGTTCGGGACTATTGGTTGGGTTGGAGAGGGCGGGAGGTTGCGGGTGTGGGGGTGTGGCAGGAGATCAGGGCTGCTAATGCGGAGGAATGATGGTGGAAGATCGGGGCTGCTTGTTGGGGGGGAAAGGTCAGGACTACGGATGTGAGGTGATAGAGGTAGTGATGTGGGGGTCATGGTGCTCATCAGCAATCAGGAGGCCGGCATTGTGGGCTACTGCGCATGTGCCAATCTTGGTGCTGACAATGAACTGCTCACTGCTCTGTCACCGGTCTATCCAGTGGGAATAGGCTCCGCACACTGATTTATACTAAGGCATTTGGCTGTGCACAAAGTTTTGGAGATTCATTTTGAAACTCCTGCTGAAAAAAAACAGTGGCATTTACTCCAGTTTTTACACAAATTGGACACTTACAACTTTTTTGGGAGAATAACCCCCCCGTGCTGCTTTGAGAAGAAGTCTACACAATTTAATTAATTAGGATCCTGTGTAATAGTAAGTATCATGAGTGTGACCATATGGGTTTGGACAGAAGGACGCAAAGGTGCTCATGTAGTTTGACTTATGTGATGTATTTTTGAGTACTCACTGGAAAATTAAACAAAGAACAACACAGCACAGGAAACAGACCCTTTGGCCCATTGAGCCCGTGTGGCCATTTTAACATTGTGAGTTCCCTCGTCCACCCATGACGCTTGTCTACGCTTATAGCACCCCACATTGAAAACCAGATTGAGGGGAGACTAATTTAGGGACAATTTGTGACACCAATAAGCCTAAGAGCACATGTTTGGGATGTAGGAGGAAACTGGAGCACCTGGAGAAAACCCACGCAAACATGGGGAGAATGTGCAAAATCCCATAAATACTGGCCCAAATCCATGTATCTGCACAACAAAGTGATAGTCACTGAGCTGTCTTGTTGCCATCAGCTGGTCCAGGTTAAGCATACACTACAACATGAAGCACTAGGCTACTCTCGAAACATCCACGAGCAGCCCTCACACGACCCACTGCGTGTATGCCCCCTTGTTGGACAACAAGATGGACTGAAGCACCTGTGAATTAAAAGAGAAAAACATCAATAACATGCATATCTTATGCAAACATTCATTTACATCAGCATCGATCCAGAGCAAAGATTAAAATAAAAGCACCGATGTAAAGGTTCTGGAATTCCAAGTGTTGATAACAGAAATGCTCGACCAGAAATGGCATCCGAAAGCTGGACAAATCTAATTTTGAGAGCTAGCGTGTTCCAGCACCAGGGCCGGCAAACCATTGAAATCTCCATTCATGTTGGCAAGATCGGAAAAATCCCACCAACAGCTCTTTTGAATCACTCTTGCGTAAGTGTTCATTGATTCTAGGCAACTGTTGATGCCTGTCTGTATAGATATCAATTGGAAGCTGAATGGATGTGATGAAATGCAGCTTACATGGAGTGAATAATCACCCTAATTGTCACTAGTTATGGTTTGCCCAGAGAAAGGAAAATGTGCTTTGAGACACCTTTCTTGAAAGTTTAGCTATTTTCAACCTGTGGACATGTATAAGTCTACAAAGGTGTAGTGTCCATGACGATCTCAGGACAGAGGAAAGATGATTATGTTTAGCCACATGGTGACAGATGGAATCTGTTGGAGAAGAATTTGTAAAATCTATCTTTTCTTCCAATCCAAACAACATGGAGCTCCTGGACAATGTTGGGAGATGTTGAACTACGTAAATACTTGACACAGCCATGAAAAGATTCTGAATTAATTCCTGATGATTTTCTACTTTCAAAGAAAATTTGGCATGTCAACTATGACTCTCACTAACTTTTACAGATGTACCATAAAAACCATTGTATCACAGCTTGGTATGGCTCCTGCTCTGCCCAAGAGCGCAAGAAACTACAAAAGGTCGTGAATGTAGCCCAATCTATCATGCAAACTAGCCTCCCATCATTGACTCTTTCTATGCTTTCCACTGCCTCGGCAAAGCAGCTAGCATGACCAGGGACCCCATTAACCCCAGATATTCTCTGTTTCACCTTCTTTCATTGGGAAAAATATCTAAAAGCCTGAGGTCACGTATCAACCAACTCAAGAACAGCTTCTTCCCTGCTGCTGTCAGAGTTTTGAATGGACCAACCTCACACATTAAGTTGATCTTTCTCTACACCTCAGCTATGACTATATTCTGCACTCTTTCATTTTTTTCTTTATGACCAGTATGCTTTGTCTGTATAGTGCACAAGAAACAATAATTTTCACTGTGTACTAATACATGTGGCAATAATAAATTGAATCAAATATATCCTGACTTGAAAATGTCCTTTCTTGATGAACTTTCTAGGCATTCATCAGTATCAAATGGTGTAAGAATACCGTTGTTCAGTTAAGAAAAGGAAAAAATAGAATGACAAGTGGCTGAGAGTGAGCAATCAGGCTCCTAATTTATTCTAGGTTTAGGGACATAAATTGTAAGACTAAAATACATATTCTTTATTGCCACATTGCAAACTGAGGGATTAAACATCAGTCTTGTACTTGCTAAGATGTGCATATTTTACCTCTAATATGAATTAAGTTTTAATAAATTGAAAACAGTTGTCAAGGGCTTTGTAAGTGCAGTTGAAAAATGGAAGGATGTTACAGCATTACAGTGAATACTATTTCTTGATGTATCACAGAGTATAAAATAGTAGTTTGAGAAATGTCAGAGCTACACCTGGCCACATGACCATTTTGCATAATTGAAAACAGTAAATAGCCATGATTGTTAGCACAGAGTATAATTGTAAGACAGTTTCTTAAAACTCCTTAGCACCTCAGTCTCACTGGAAGCAAGTGAATTGAAAGCACTGGTCTTCCAGTACACAGTAGGAACAAGCCATTTTTCTTTTGCTGCACCTTCAGCTGCTCTCTAGGTTGTTAAGATGTTGAACAATATCTGACCCCCAAGAAAGAGGCCATCCATGACCTCAATGTCCCAAAATGTTTCACACCAGAGAACTACGAAGTGTGGTCACTGATGTAATGTTGGGGGAAAAAAAGCAGCTAATTTGTGCAGCAGAAGTTCCTGCAAAGAGCATTGTCTGATAGTCAACTTCTCTCAGCATGGGTCAAATGGGATAGAGTTTTACAGATGTTGGAATTTCCCATCATCTGAAGAGTCAGCAGGGAGCACAAATCATTTAGTGCTCTAAAGGACTTTGCAGGATAGGTGTGGGTGACTGATAGAATCATAGCCCAAAGCCTCCATCCACCACTCCGTCCCTCTCCCCATAAAAATCTGCCTGCCCGCTACAAACCTGCTGGCAGAGGAGGATAACATTCTGACAATAAAGTCAGAGGCTGTATTCTTCTGTAAGGATTTGGATATCTTGTGGTATCCCTTTTGCAAGTAAGATAATCTTATATGTGCATAATGCTTGACTGGTTTGTAATAATTTGGGTGTGTGTGGAATTGATCCAATGAGTTTGTGAAATGAAGCTTTGCAAGGACTAATGAGTATTTGGAAGGAAAGCATCAAGAATCTTTGGGAGTAGTTTCACACCAGAGAACTACGAAGTGTGGTCACTGATGTAATGTTGGGGGAAAAAAAGCAGCTAATTTGTGCAGCAGAAGTTCCTGCAAAGAGCATTGTCTGATAGTCAACTTCTTTCAGCATGGGTCAAATGGGATAGAGTTTTACAGATGTTGGAATTTCCCATCATCTGAAGAGTCAGCAGGGAGCACAAATCATTTAGTGCTCTAAAGGACTTTGCAGGATAGGTGTGGGTGACTGATAGAATCATAGCCCAAAGCCTCCATCCACCACTCCGTCCCTCTCCCCATAAAAATCTGCCTGCCCGCTACAAACCTGCTGGCAGAGGAGGATAACATTCTGACAATAAAGTCAGAGGCTGTATTCTTCTGTAAGGATTTGGATATCTTGTGGTATCCCTTTTGCAAGTAAGATAATCTTATATGTGCATAATGCTTGACTGATTTGTAATAATTTGGGTGTGTGTGGAATTGATCCAATGAGTTTGTGAAATGAAGCTTTGCAAGGACTAATGAGTATTTGGAAGGAAAGCATCAAGAATCTTTGGGAGTAGTTTCACAACAGAGAAGTACAAAGTGTGGTCACTGATGTAATGTTGGGGAAAAAAAGCAGCTAATTTTTAGAAAAGTAGCTAATTTTAGAAAAACTACAGTGCAAACAGGCGCTTTGGCCCTCAAATTGCGCTGAATGTCTCCCTACTTATAACCCTCTACTTTACTAAGTTCCATGAACTTATTCAAAAGTCTCTTAAAAGACTCTATTGAACCTGCCTCTACCACCATTGCTGGCAGCCGATTCTACGCACCCACCACCCTCTGAGTGAAAAACTTACTGCTGATATCTGCTCTGTACCTACACCCCAGCACCCTAAACCTGTGTCCTCTTGTGGCAGCCATTTCAACCCTGGGAAAAAGCCTCTGAGAATCCAATCAATTAATACCTCTATCAGGTCACCCCTTACCCTTTGTCTCTCCAAGGAAAAAAGACCAAGCTTTCTCAACCTATCCTCATAAGGCATACCACCCAATCCAGGCAACATCCTTGTAAATCCCTTCTGCACTCTATGGCTTCTGCATCCTTTCTATAATAAGTGACCAGAACTGAGCACAGTACTCCAAATAGGGTCTGACTAGGGACTTATATAGCTGCAGCATTGTCTCCTAACTCCTAAACTCAATTCTTTAATTGATGAATGCCAGTACACCATATGCCTTCTTAACCGCAGCCTCTACCTGCAAAGCTGCTTTGAGTGTCCTATGAACCTGAACTCCAGGATCCTTCTGATCTTCCACACTGCCTTACCTTTTAATATTAGATTCTGTCATCCTATTTGACCTGCCAAAATGAATCACCACACACTTATCTGGGTTGAAGTCCATCTGTGACTTCTCCACCCATTCTTGCATTCTATCAATCTCTCATTGCAACTTCTGATATCCCTCCACACTATCCACAACATCTCCAACCTTCTTGTCAACGGCAAACTTACCAACCCATCCCTCCACTTCCTCATTCAGGTCATTTATGAAAATCACACAGAACTAAGGGTTGCAGAATGGATTCCTGGGGCACTCCACTGATGACCAATCTCCATGCACAAAAAGACCAAATAACAACTACTCTTTGCCTTCTGTGGTCAAGCCAGTTCTGAATCCACAAAGCAGTGTCTTTTGAATCCCATGCCCGCTTACTTTCTCAATAAGTCTTGCAATGGGACACCTTATCAAACGCCTCGTTGAAGTAACTGACTACTAGTACTAGCAATGAAAGAAGAAGGGATTTGTGCACTGCACTTGAGTGAGGGAAGCAAGTGAAGGCCTCAAAGATCATAGAAAATTAGAATGAACAAGATGGTCTACTTAAAACTTGATTTGTGGAGAAAAGAGATGACAAGGAGGAACATTTTAAAAGGAAGTGCAGCAGGAAAGAGCCTCTTGCAGAGAAATGGATGAAGTCAGTCTTTGGAAAGAAGTGAGTAAAGAAGAGTGTTCCAAATTAAAAAACAAATGAAGGAGAGCGCTTAGAAAATGCAGAGAAGAGTTTCAAGAAAATTTTGTGTCAGCAGTTTCAGAAAGAAAAGAATGGAAACAGGAATTTTAAAAAAACACGGGGATTGCACTTCAAAGTGAATGGGAAATCTGGTTTCCCAGGAGTAAAGGCTTTGGGGAAATAGAACTTGCAAAACTTTGTCAGGAATAGAATTTGCACATTAAGTTGATGGAAATTGGAAAGGCAAAACAAAGCATGAGGGAGAAATTGGAAAAGGAGAACAAAGGTCAGGATTGCAATACGAAAACAAACAATGCAATAAAAATAGCCAAGCAGCAACAGGCTTCTAAATTAAGAGCTACAGTGGAGTTCTTCAAAGGTAAAATACTTTGGAACTGTCTTGAATAATTTGAAGCAAGAACTGGGGAAGGAGCAAAGCTGGAGTGGGAAGTATATCTTGTGAGAGTTGTTAATGGAAATGGCCTGTAGCGTGCAACAAGGTGAGCTTGTGTCTGAAAGCTCAAAGCTACTGCTGAAATATAATCCAGTTAAAGGCATCAAGTATAATCAATAGAGCAATACCATTCAATTTGTATGTGTATAAATCACACCTTGGTAGAATAAATAGGAAAATTGAAACACTAAAGAAATAGCATTAGATAATACAGAAGTTGGGTCTTTTGCTGAAAAAGACTTCAAAACATGGGGCAGAATTCTCCCCAGGTTCCTGCCAACACCAGGGGGTGGGGTGGAGGGACGATGGAAGGCACACCCAAAAAATGTTTTTACGCTGGCATGAATTTCCTGTTGCATCTTCTGCATGTGGTTGTCATGGTAGATCAGGAAACCTGCTGGAGACTGGGATGAAACTTATTGCACCCATTAATGGAATGTTGATGAAGGCCCAACAATCCACCCCAATTCTGTAGGGCACCAGTAGAAAAACAATTCCATGCAAAAAAAAATTTAGAAAATGTGGTGTGCAAATATCAGGACTCACTTTACCGGGGCTGCCTCTGGAGTTCAGGATAGTCTTCCAGCCTCAGAATGTTCCTGCAGGAACATTTTCAAGAGGGCCACATTATTTTTCCAGGAGAGGTCAGTGATGTTGGACACCTTTTCAATATGGCTCCCATATATGTCCCATCAGGCCTACTCCTGTGGAATATGGTGCAAAACTGCCAGGAGCAATAATAAATGAGGTTGGGCTGGAAGATTTAACACATTTTCCACCAGCCTCCACAGCAGGAAGCACTTCACCCTGCCTCATCATAGGATTAGTCCTAGGTCTAAAAGAATGAGAAGCAATCTTATCAAAATCTGAGAGATTTTGAGAGAGCTTGATGGGTTAGATGTGGAAACAATGTCTCCTGTTGTGGAGAACCTGGAACAATGGGGCATAGCTTCGGAGTAAGGGCTAATCCATTGCTGCTTTTTCTTATGTTCCTTATTTATTTATTAGTCACAAGTAAGGCTAACATTAATATTGCAATGAAGTCACCATAAAATCCCCTAGTCCCACATTCCGATGCCAGTTTGGGTCCATGTACTACGAACGTGTCTCTTAGACTGTGAGAGGAAACTGGAGCATTTGGAGCAAACCCACACCAACATGGAGAGAACGTGCAAATTCTGTGCAGTGACCCAAGCCAGGAATCGAACCTGGGTCTTTGGTGCTGTGAGGCAGCAATGCTAACCATCGTGCCACCGTGCCGCCCCCTATGCTTCCTATGTTTTTAGAACTTGTAGCATATTTATCAGAGCCATTGATTTGACTAAAGAAGACAAATTCTGTGCCATCAAATTGACAAAGTCTAATTTAGAAAGTGACACTTCACGAAATGTACACAATAAACAAGGCTATCAGCATGTATTGCAATCGCAGCCAAACTGCAAATGGTTGGGAATTAAATGTATTGCAGAATAGCATTAGTGCACTTCAGAGTTGTTAAACATGAACCAATATAGTAGTTTGGTTCCCTTTTGATTTACATATATATAATGCTTCATTTGTTACTCTTGCTGAATAATTATGCACAAATCAAGAGGCATAAAAGAGAGACTGTACAGAGGAGAAGCGTTAGCTTGCTTGTAATTAGCAGAAAATTCAACTCAGTGGTGAGAGTATTCGTTTTGTCATCCTACTTGTGTAATTGGACGTATACCATAATCATTTCTTAATGCTCTGGCCAGAGAACGCTTGGTTTATTTATGGACAAAAGTGATGTAGTACGAGTTTTATTAACCATTGTTTTATTACTTCAAATGCCATATGACTGTGTTTCTGCTATACCCGATCTACAGCACTTCTTTCTCCAAAAAGGTCTTTACTTTCAAGCCTGAAGCTCACCAAATCTTTTACCTTACCAAAGTTAAGTTTTGGTTTTAAAGTATAAAAACGAGTTGGCATTTCATCAAAGGATAAGTCTACGTTCAGATAATTTGCCTGTTTTAGCAAAAACAAATACATGTCCCATTTACTCAGTATTGTTATATGAGTGATTAAACCAGAAGATTGAAAAATATTGAGAGAAAATAAATTACATTGATTACAGTACAAGAGCAGTATGATAGCACTTTGGTTAGCACTGCTGCCTTGTAGTGCCAGGGACTTGGGTTCGATTCCCAGCTTGGGTCATCTCTGGACCCTCTGGTTTCCTCCCACAGTTCAAAGATTCTCTGATTCAAAGTGTTAAATATATTAAAAAAAATGAGATGAGTGAACCACTGGAGTTTAAGCTACCTTTTCAAACAATGGATAATGGGCTTGCTTTAATGACACGGAACAGCAGACTATATGACGAGACAATCAACCATGAAAGTCCTGTTCTATGTGGTGCTGAGATCAGTCATTTCACTATAAGAGATGCATTAAAATACAATTATCAACAAACTTTGATAGGACCAGGCCATAGAACATCACCAAGTTCCAAAAATATAGGTGAGAACATAAGCTAAGTGACAACAAGAATATGTTTGATCTAAAAGAGAAAACAGAGCACTACACATTGCACAAGTCTGGAAAAAGATGAGGATCACTTTGTAAAGTTTATTTATTAGTCGCAAGTAGGCTTATATTAACACTGCAATGAAGTTAGTGAAAATCTCCTAGTCACCACACTCCCAACACCTGTTCAGGTACACTGAAGGTGAATTTATCATGGCCAGTATATCTCACCAGCATGTCTTTTGGACGTGGGAGGAAACAGGACATCTGGAGGAAGCCCATGCAGACACAGGGAGAATGTGCAAACTCCACACAGACGGTACCCTAGCCAGGAAATGAACCCAGGTACCTGGAGCTGTGAGACAGTAGTGCTAATCACTGTGCCACCATGCTGCCCCATTCTGTAAAATACAGAATGCTTTCCAATGACCTCTACTCGATGTTTTTAGTGTCCTTGGGATGTGGGCAACACAGTATTTAATACTGGAGAGTCAATGTATATAAGAGCCACATGAGTAAATTCATTGAATTTTCGCAACAAACTTGCATAATTCTTTGTCCTGGTCTGTAGATTTGTTGAATTCAACACCATGGGCAGAATTTTCTCATTTTTTTGACCAAGTGCCAGCTCAAGCTGACAGAACAATGTGTTCCATGGCCAGCTTCTCCCACCATTTTTTTTGTTTTGGACACTTTGGCAAAAAAAAATCAAGGAGGTTGGTGTCACGACATCACATCAACTCTGAATGAACTCGCCCCATCAGAAGGTGTCAGAAAGATAAAAATAGAATTAGGGAACTGTAATAATTCCATCTCCAAGGCTGCTTTATTTACAAGAGAATACTATACAACAGAGCTCTTGCTTTCTCAGTTGCTTCCTGCTTCAGCAGGCAAAGAGACTGAGGCACCTGCTTTAAATGGGAACATGAGGCTCCCTGATTAGACCATCAATTAGGATTCATCAGGGAGTTCAGGCTCTGGCAGGCCAGCCTCATTAACTGAAGTCTAATCACGCTCCTCTCCACCGCCCCCCCCCCACACACACACACACACACACACACACACACACACACACAAAATCCAAGGAATCCTCTCAGTTTGCTTCCCTCAGGGGTCTTTTCCTCCCCATGAGGCCAGGTCTAGATCCTCCATCTCAACCCCTGATGTTGGCGGGGTATAAAATTTCTTCTGCAGTGAATGGTGGAGGGCTTGTCTGGTGATAAGGGAACTGCTGATATGCTGGATCCCATTCGATTTTGTGAACTCTCAGCTAGTGAAAATTGAACCATTGTTGGAAACTAATGCCTCGTGTTGCAAACGAGATGTATAGTTCCTCAACAGTTTCCATTGTGTTTGCTGAGTTCAATTTGTAGATGTCCAACTATTTGGAATGAGCATCTATTACGACCAAAAACATGGACCTCATAAATGCCCCTGCAAATCAATATTGAGTTGCGATCACGGTCTATCTGGCCATTCCCATGAATGAAGCAGGGCTGACTATGGTGCCTGTTGGCACTTCTGGCACTGTCCCATCAATTCTGCTATGTCCACATCCAGACCTGTCCACCAGACATAGCTCCTGGCCAGCATTCTTCATTTTTGACACTCCAGGGTGCCCATGGTGTAGTCTGGGCCAATGTCCCTGCCTTGGGAGTGTGACTTGTGCTCTCCATAACAGTATCCATCTTCCACAGTGATCTGCTTTCTTCTGCTCCAGTATGGTGGAATTGTGGTTGGACTGGTCTTTCCAACTCCCCTCTTAGCACCAGATGCTTTACCTTCGCGAGTACAGATTTTTTTTGCATTCACTGGCATGTATTATGAGCGCATCCAAGAAGTTTAGTGTTATCACTGTCTCCTCTATTCTGGAAAACAGCGATGGTGTCTGCTAATGGAAGCTGGCTTAGGGCATTGGTATTTGCCACTAGAGTCTTTGGCTGGTGCTCCAACTGATAGTGGTATGCTGCCAGGAGTAATGCCCAGCGTTGGATCCTGAAACTATTGATGGCACGGTTTTATCCTCCTAAGTAGGCCCAGCAAGGGTTTCTGATCTGTGACGTTCGTGAATTTCTGCCCAAATAAGTACTGGTGGAATTTTTTAACTGTGAAGATTACAGCCAGGCCTTTTTCAATTGGGCATAACTTCTTTCTGCCATTGCTAATGTCCTTGAGGCATATGTTATTGACTGTTCTTGTCCATTTTGCCACGTGCGTGCCAGGACTGTGCCAACTCCATATGGGGATGCGTTACAAGTGAGCACCAATTCCTTTTTTATGACCGTAGATGAAAGTTGCTGTTCAATTTTCTTGAAGGTCCAGTCTTTGTGGGCTGACCATTTTCAAGTTTGTCCCCTTTTTAGCAACTGGGGGAGGGGATCCAGAATGGAGGCCCTATTCTGTATGAATTTTCCATTGCATGTCATCATTCCTAAAAATTACTGTAATTCCTGGTTGATGGGGGAAGGGAGGGCATCAAATTGCTTGCACCTGATCCTCCTTTGTAGCTGAGGTTCATTACTTGCAGTGCTAAAAAGACACATTTCTCTCTTTTCAAATGCACTGCGCTACTGCAGACCTCCTGAGGACTTCTGCAGATATTCTGCCCTTGTTTATCTCGTAACGAGGACATCATCCCGGTAAATGGCAACCTGTGGTAACCCCTGTAGGATACTCTTCATGGTTCTTTGGAATATAGCACATGCTGACAATAGTCTGAAGGGTAATCTTTTATACTGGAAGAGGCCTTTCAGCATGTTTATTGTAGCAAATCTTTGCGAATCGTCATCCAGCTGTAGTTGCAAGTATGCATGGCTCATGTCCAGTTTTGTGAATGGGAGTCCGCCTTCCAGCTTTGCGTACAGGTCCTCAATTTGGGGAATTGGGTATTGGGTCTAGCTAAGAGTAATGATTTATTGTCTGTCTGAAATTGCCACAAAGATGTATCGAACTATCTGGCCTTAAGAAAGGTATCATTACTGCTTCCCATTCCATGAATTGGATCGGTTTTATTGTACTTTCATGCTGCAATCTTTTAACTTCCATGTTCACCTTTTTCTGAATGCAAATGATACTAACTGGGCTTGCAAAACTTTGGGAGTGCCTCAGCGTCAACATGTAATTTCACTTTAACTTCTTTGATTCTACCAAGGCCTCCTCGAGAATCCCCTGGGTATTTGCTCAGAGCTTCACTCAGGTGACTATTTTCCAGCTGGAAGATATTTGACCAGTCCAGCTAGATCTCTTATAGTCAACTTCATCGTAATAGGCTCAGTCCTGAACCTTCCATTACCATTAATGGGAACCTAACCAGTTGTTTCCATAAACATCCAGCACTTAGATTGTACCCATCACTTTGAGGTACAAGTCCTCAGTCTTGCTGAAGTTTTGGTCAGAGCTAAGGGTTGGAGTCCAGTGCATATCTTGTTAAACACTGTCTCCCCTATGACTGATATGGCTGAACCTGTGTCAACCTCCATTAAAATTGAACATCCATTCAATCTCACCGACAATTTGATGAGTTCTGACTTTGTCATTGGTATGCACAGTAGCTGCTCCTCATTGGAGGTAGGTGGAGCTTCCAGATTGTATGCATTCTCCTGTCCTTTGGCCTACGTGTTCTTTTCACAAATGTTGGTTTTGGAACCTTGCTTTTTTTTTTAAAATGTGCTTCCTGACACTGGCAACCTTTGCGGTATCATGTCGGGTGGGGCTCTGCAGGAATTGCTATCACTCTGGATTTAATCCAGCCTTGTCCGGGGCAGTTCTATAGGCAGACTTGGGCTTCCTCGTATCCGAATCCTTCCAAAGGACCACTATGTAGTGGCCTGCCCCATGGTGGTAGTCCCATAATGCAGTTGCACTGGTTAAAAGCATATTATTGTGGATGCTGGAATCTCAACAACCAGTTGCATTGGTGTTGGTCTCTACCTCCATAGGGATATCCTGTAGCTCACACACTCTCTTTGTTGCTGCTTCTAAAGACAAGTCCAGCTGTAATGCCTTTCACTGTCCAGTTGGACCTCCAGAATCAGGCGTTTCTGTATAGTCATATTGTTAATTCCGCACACCAGTCAGTCTCAGAACATCTCATTTAATTTTACCCCGAATTCACAAGCCTCTGCCAAACGTCATAGCCTTGTCAAGAAACTGGTGATTGTCTCTCCTGTCTCTTGGAATGTGGAGTAAAACCAGTACTACTGCAGAGTCAGAGGTGGTTTAGGGTTGTAATGTTCTTTTATTAAGTCCGATAACTCCTGGAAGAACTTTGTGTCCAGTGCATTCAGGAAAGTTAAATTGCACACAATAGCAAAAGCTGCTGGTCCACAAGCCGTTAGCAGGATAAACCCTTTGCTGCTCATCTGAGTCTATGTCCTTAGCTTTGTAAAATACTTCATCCTTTCCACATATTGGGCCCAGTCATCCACTGCGGGGTTAAAAGAATCCAACTTCCCAAACAACGGCATGTTTTCTCAACAATGGTTTACTCTCAAATCTGTCATGGTTCAGCAAGCAAGTCCCTTCAGGTCCTTTCTTTCCTCATTGCCACTGTAATAACTCCTCAGAGATAAAGGTCCCGTCATCAAGGCTTCTTTGTTTTCAAGAGAATATCATACAACAGAGCTCATGCTCTCTCTTTTTCGGTTGCTTTCTGCTTCAGCAGGCAGAGTGAGTGATACACCTGCTTTAAATGGAAACATGAGTCTCGCTGATTGGACCATCAATTGAGATTCTTCATGGAGTTCATACTCTCACAGGCTACCTTAGTAGCCTGACTGAAGTCATCACAGGAACCATCCCAAAGAATTCTCCCCTCTCCATGGAAGTTGTCTCCCCCCACTTCCTCCATGGACATGGTACTCTCCAGGTGCTTTAATTTCCTCCCACACTCCAAAGATGTGTGAGTTAGGTTGATTAGTCATACTAAATTGCCCATTACTGTCAGAGAGATTAGCAGGGTAAATACATGGGGTTACGGGGATAGGTCCTGGGTGGATATGTTATCGGTGCAGCCTTGGGGGCCCATTTCTGCACTGTAGGGATTCTCTGATCACTAAGAGACTTGAGGGAAAAGATAAAAAGGAAACAGCAGAAAACTGAGGAGGGAGTGTGATGAATTAAACCAGAGCGATTATATTTTTTTAAATCACAAGGCTTGGAAAGAAAATGGACTATTATTAAATATGTGGGGAAGCATGAGTAATTATTGGAGCATTGCATTATTAATCTGTTGAATTAACTATAGGTTTCTCCTTTCCAATTAGTTCACTAAATCTTTACCCAGTAGTTTGTTCACTAATTGAAGAGAATCATTGCTTCCCTGCCATTTGCTATTTATTAAATAACACTTCCATTCAAGTACAACAAAAGCACAGTCACTCCAAGGCTGATGAGCATGGTGCTATAATTCATGGCATAAACAGAGAGCCATAAATATACTCTGAGCATGTATTACACAATCAAATAAATTGTTGTGTTGGTGAGTTCTTTGTGCTCGCTCTCTCCAAAGACTGCGCAACATAGGGCATTAGTTCTAAAAGCTATTGATTGGCAAAAACAAGACTTACTCACTGAGGCATTAATATTTAATCAGTGTCTCTCGTACAGGAGAAAGCAGTTTGGAGACATTTCAAGTTTTTTGTGCAGCCAAGTGCTAAACCTTTGTGAGATCTTAGTTTAGTTTGCATAATTGATTAGTATGACTTCGTCTGGGTGAGGAGAGGTTTTGATTGATGTGACCTGACTGGGACATTGAATTTAGATTCTTTTTAAGCAGCTAGGTTTCACTGGGAAAGCCGTCAGGTTTTTGGAGATGTGTTGCCACGGCTGCAAATCTGTGGTCCTGCTTGACTAGAGGTCAAAGGTCAACTCAAAACCCTGTTGTTCTCCCTTGTACAAAAGCAGCGGACAATCATATCATTCAGTCGTCCCTTTAAACAACAGTAGTGGATGTAGATCATTTGCCTAATTAGAAATGTGTAAATTTAATTATCCTCTGATACTCAGACCTGCCAACTCCCGCTTGACTGGAATCAGACTTAACTCGCTTCGATTTTAAGAAGTCACCGCCTTTCAGGAGTCTCTCTCTTAAAAGATAAACATAGTTCCATTTATTTCAAAGGGTTTACAATCCACCTTATTTTGTCTGATCGTAAACACCTGCACACTGTAGACCTAGCATGGGTGCAAAGCTGTTTTGACATTGCAGTGACACGCAGCTTATGGAGTTTAAATTGGGTGCCAAGTGTCGAAAGGCTTGTGAAGCAGAGCAGCGTGAGACTTTCTCCTTCAAGAAGTCTCTTTCTCCTTCGCGCCAGGGTCGAATCAGGTAGACACTCCATATTCAAGCTGTATTTACACTAGAACTGCAGCATAGGTGTGAATTCAAGCAAAACAACCACACTTTACTCACAGTGGGAATTTGGGCCTGTGCCTCATTTCTAACATTCCTTCAATGATCACAGCTTTCTGCAGAAGGTTGTTTAAAACTTTTACCCATTATAATGTGGATAGTGATTGCTATGACAATTAGTGATGAGAGGTAATGCAGTAATTGTAGAATGTGAATTTATAGCGTAGACACAGGCCATTTGGCCAGACTGTGCCCATTTGTGTCACACCATCTCCTCTCAATCTTATTTTGCTAACACCGTCAGTGTATCCCTTTCTCCTCTGCATGTTTATATAGCTCCCCTTAAATGCTACTCACCTCAACTATTCCTTGTGATATCAAGTTTCATATGCTGAGAAACCTCAGCAATTGGTACTTTATTTTTAAAATAGCAGATAAAAGCATCCACAATTAGGATTAAAGTGAAAATCCATTTAGAGCTTTGTTACGTGGAATATTTTAAGTAGCGAATATATTCGACCTGATCACCAAAGTTGACTGAAAAAGATTGCTGAACATGGCAGTATGAAGTGAAAGTATCATAGTCCCAAAGAACCATAGGCTGTTCTCCTCTCTGAGAGACAGCTGCCTGGTAATAATTTTAACTGAAGGATCACTACACCTCAGGAAGGAGTAAGGTTGAGAAGGTGGTATGTTAATTGAATCTGCGCTGTTGACGTTGCTCTGTGTCTTGACCCAGATATTCAGCCAACTGATCTAAACTGACCATCATGACAGTAAATGGGTTGATAGTGATCGTGCCATCATAAGCCCAGAATTCATTTCATTTCATCAACATGACCTTTGTTTAGCTGCTTTATAATCTGTAACACATCTCGAGTTGATTCACAATGATATTGCCAACGTTTGGGGCTGAAAAAAGTCAGACACAGAAGCTGAGGCCTTTAACAGACCCAAGGTACTCAATGTTCCAAGGATAGTACACAAGTAATCTCATAGGTTCATCAATCTCTGACTTTAATTTTAATTAGTCTCCTGTCCAATAATTTTAATTAGTCTCCTATCCAATTCTGCAGCTCAAATTGCTGCAGACGATGACAGAGACAAGCAACAGACGCAGAAGTGCAGGCTGTCTTTTAAATTTTTTAAATAAAACAATACTCTGACCTTTGCTGCTGATGCTGCCAGTTTCCCCATGACTTTACCAAGTGGCCAGCACACAATAGGTGACTAACATCCCTTCATTGGCTATTTTCTGACACTTTTTTTTTGATATGTTTATTGAAAGTTTTCTTACTTTACATAACAAGTACACACATACGGATACACACATTGCTCACCAGTACTTCCCAACATGACTGGGCACAGGACTCCCCGTAGCCAGGGGACACGTCCCAAGTCCCATCTAATGGCACCGGTAATGATGGTAAAAATATAAAAACAAAAAGGCAGAGGAAAGCCACTGGAGAGCCAACTGAGCACCCAAACAGCCCAGGCTATAAACTAGTGAGCCGAGAAAGCAAAAGGAGAAGAGAGTGAGAGGGAAAAGAGAAAAGTTCTCATGTTGGCCCCCAGACCTCGACAGAACAAGCGGGTGTACACCAATCGGGGGAAGCGAGGGTTCTCTGGGAGCACAGGATCCTGGGGCCATCAGGTATCTACTCACCCGGCTTCAACTGCAGTGTCTCTCGTGCTATAAATGGTTGTCAGGTCTTATAGGACCTAGGGAACCCAGGTAGCAGGCACCTCATCTTCTCTGGCTTAATGGTATCTACCACCGCCTTCATCACTGTGAGTGCATCAGGGGTGCACCTGATTTCCACCTAAACAGGATTAGAAGTTGTGCCAGGAGTGTACTGAAAGCTACAACATCCGCTCGGAATTTCAGCAGCGATGGATTTTGACAACTCCAAACAGGGCAGCCTGGGGGGATGCACTTTCATCCCAATCTAGCATTGCCACAATCATCTCAAATGTCCAGTAGTTACACAGTGATGGGCAAGTCCACAACATATGTAAGAGGGTGGTGGGTGTTTGCCGGCACCGTTCATAAATGAGCTTGTGCCTGGGTACATTCTAAAGAGTCTAATCCTAGTTAGATATGCTCTGAGAAGGAGCTTATATTCTGTCACACCCAGCTCGGCCAATATGCAGGAGGAGCGTACTTGATGCAGCACCATTTCCCAATCCTCCTCCGAGAACTCATCCCCCACATCTCATTCCCATAAAGATTTAACCACTGACAGAGAATTTTATTGAGATACAACTTGAGAATAACGAAAGGGAATGATACTACGCATATTAATAGAAGCTACTAAGACGATCTCAATGAAGGCACGAGGTGGGAGCGTCAGAAATTGAAGGTCAGCACGAAGTCTCAAATTTGCAAATATCTGAAAAAGTACATTGCAGGTAAAGCAAACTTACCTGCTGGAATGACTCAAATACGTCATCCATGTACAAGTCCTGGGATATTCTGATACTGTTCTTGACCCATATGTTGAAGACACCAAAACAAACAGAGGAAAAAAATGGCTAGCTGATACTGGGGAGGTGCTCTGACACTTCTGATGCATCATTAACACACAGCTAGAGTGACAATAAGCTTTGTGAATCAATTGATGTCACACTATCTCAAACAGTCTGCTTTGGGTGACTATCAGTGTGGAGTCTGCATGTTATCCCCTTGTTCACGTGGGTTTCCCCTGGGTGCTCCAGTGTTTCCTCCCACAGTCCAAAGATGTGGGGGTTTGGTGAATTGGCCATGCTAAATTGCCCCTCAGTCAGGGGACTATCTAGGGTAAATGCACGGAGTTGTGGGGATGGTGCCTTGGTGGGATTGTGGTCGGTGCAGACTTGATGGGCCAAATGGCCTCCTATTACACTGTGGATTCTGTGAGTCGATTGGCCCTGGAGCTCAATTCAATGGGACAATAAAGCTGTGGTTAAACAAAACAACTGTGAGACAGTGGCTGGAGACAAGTCTGGAATTAGAAACAAGTGAATCTGGTTGTGGTTGGATATTATTGACTTTAATCTCACCATTATGAAGTTCAATGAAGTCATGGCTCATGTAAAACTGGATTTTGTACAAGCAGATTGCCAAATAATGGGAGATGGTGAAGACTCTTCTATTGAAAATATAATATTCTTGATAATGCTGCACTGACACAGAATATTTTCAGTGTCAGTAAATATTGACACTGTTGAGATAAGGATAACGTTTGGCAGAATTAAATGTTCCGGGGTTGGTTGAGTGATCAACTTGATCAAACATAAATTACATTCAGTGCACTTCCTGACATCATTGCACATGCCTGTGATTTTGAAGTTGGCGAGTGTGTGCGCAAATTGGATGCATACTTGCCAACAATTAAAATGCCAATTAAAGCCACTAATAGTCCAAGAGACAACAATTTAATGCTGCCCCTGCAATTCTTGCTCATTGCACAGGCAAAAGAGGTGGGCGCTAATTTTTTACTTTCTTATCTAAGAGTGGGATAAAAGATTCCCACAACAGCAGAACTTTGTCATTGTGAGTTTATGACTGAGTGCAGAATGGCCCTGAGCTTCTCAGCTATTCATATGCCTTTCAAGCCTGTTTTTCAGCATCTCAGGTCCTCATCTTCTCTGGAAAGTTTTGTTGAAGATTGGAGAACACTTTTTCCATCACTTGCAAGGCACTGGTCTGCTCCAATGGCTGTAGTGTACTTAGCTGGTGGTACATCTTTTAAAGAGGAGGAGAGGGGCAGGTGGGAGAGGAGAGCAGATAAGTGCAGGCAGTATCCTAGGAGTGACCTTTAAGAGAGACATGCTGCACAGGATCAGCATGGTGGCCAAGATGGGAAGGGTTGCTGAAGAAACCACTATCCCAATTGTACAAATATTACTCCAACTATTTCCAAATGTTTGAGGTCCAATATCACAGGAGGCTATGCCTGTTCAGGAGCACAGACCAAGAACATGTGACATGATACATACTGAAATATTTCTAACTGCATGGGTGATGACCCTTGCCAGTGACTTTGAAGGTTTCAGTGGTCTTCAACTTCCATGCTTCAGTTCTTTTGTGGGAGAATTGTGCAGTTATATCTAAAAGAGCAACTCCCAATCCCATCAAAGATGCATTTGCAGCAATGACTATGGGTAGCTGTGGGTCACAGTAAGCTAAAATAACAGGTAATATCAGCTGATGTTACCTGATATTTCTCAAAAAGATCTTGGTTGTACATCCTCCCTGCACCATGTATTGTCTTGTAACTGCTGACATAGAGGCTTATTGGTGGTTGCTAAGTTGGCAAGAAAGTTGCGATCGTACCTATGAATCTCTGGAGATCAGTCACATTGTGAGGAGTTGAAAGCTCCTTGCTTTTCTCTTCTTGGCACCAAATGCATCCACAATATGCTTGGGGAACTTGATAGTTGGCTGCGAGAACTCACGTTTGTTGCTTATTGTAAGTCTTGTTTCCTCTCAGTGTTGCAGCACAGCTCACACATCGAGTCACATTCTGACTGAGAGAATCCATGGATCAGGATGTGGTCCATGTGATGTAGGATTTCATTCTCTCCTTCTAAGTTACTTGACATCGTCACCTCTGGAAGATTTATTTTAATGAAACCTGTAAGCAACTTAGTGAGGAAATTGTCAACTTCATTTAGAAACGGCTTACTAGAACTTCATCTTGTGATGATACACAGTTAGAATTAACCTCTTATCCTA
Organism: Sphyrna mokarran; assembly: GCA_024679065.1. NCBI lineage: Eukaryota > Metazoa > Chordata > Chondrichthyes > Carcharhiniformes > Carcharhinidae > Sphyrna > Sphyrna mokarran. The sequence goes on from JAGIQG010000003.1 coordinate 58,165,008, forward strand.
CAGAAACCACTGAGGACAAACAAGTAAATGTGCAGATACTCTAGATGAAGGATGATGGAGATTTCAGAAATGACCAGGATTGAGGAGAAGCTATTGAACTTGCCAATATATGTCACCTCACCAATGATAGAATCCCTACAGTGCAGAGAAGGCCATTTGGCCCATTGAGCCTGCACCAACAGCCTCACCCAGATCTTATCCGCATAATCCCATGTATTTACTCCACTAGTCTCCTGACACAAAGAGGCAATTTATCATGGTCAATCAACCTAATCTGTGATTTTTGAACTGTGGGAGGAAACCAGAGCACCTGGAGGGAACCCAGGCAGATGTGAGGAGCATGTGCAAACTCCACACAGATAGTGACTGGAATTGAACCTGGGCCCATGGCGCTATGAAACAGCAGTGCTAACCATTGTGCCACTTCACAGGCCCATATACTTCTCGATTTATATCACTTGCTTTTTTTACTTTTTCCAAACTGACTGCTCTCCTGCCTTGGCCTTTCACTTCCTTTTCTCATATTGAAAAATCTCAGGTCTGTTGGAGAACTGAATGTGAGGGTTTTCGCATGCAGTCTGTGCTTTGTGAAGGAACACAAATCCCTGACAGCAGTATGTCCTTCACCATAGAAAATCCATAAAGTATGAATCAATATTGGCTGATTTTGATAGGAACAAATAAATCTGTATTTGTATTTAAAAAATATCTATGCATTATGTGAACAAGCAGAGTCTGTGAATTATATATTATACAGATCGTGCAACATAAGTAGTCTCAAAATCTTTGTAGTGTGCCAAATATTAAAAAGTGATCTGGCATCTTGCTGAGTGTAGATGTAAGTCAGGATCTAATTAAACTTGAATATTTTTGACAGCAGATGTGCATCACTGGAGTACTTTCGCAACACAGTTTTATCCAGAACTGCATTGAGCATTTTAACAGATGATTTTAAAGAATAGTGCCCTGGTTCCAATTGACAAGCAAATAACTCAGTTGCTGATCTGAATGGATACCTTTTTCTCTAATCCTTTGTAGGTATATATAGTTTTAGAGAGAAACACAAAAAAACATTTTAGGACAAATGATCTCTTATTGATTCTTCAGAAAGGTCATGATTTGAAATGTTCTTTCTCTCTCCACAGGTGTACGTTTACCTGCTGAGTATTTCCAGCATCCACAGTATTTTGCTTTTATACTTTCAGTGAAATTGAGTCGAAAATAACTTTTGCAGAGATTAGAACAGTAAAAAGATCATCTGTGGAATGGTAAACGAGTTATGCATTTACTATTTCTCATAAGAATTGTGATTAGCATTGTCCTAATTAGAAATAAACCAATCTTTTTTTGTGCTTATATTGTCTCCACTAGTTAAGCTGTTGTCTTTCCCACTGAGGTCTGGGATTTCAAGTGTTGATGCACTCAATGAATGTTAATCACATGAGTATTGACAATGAGTGCAGCTATTCAGTTATGGCAAAGTTATAACTGGAACCAATCCTTCCCTCTACACTCAATCATAAAAGAAAGCCTAATCAGTATCTGGTGGCCAAACTAAGATTTCTTTCTTCAAGCCTCAGGGGCTGTAACTTAATGTTTCACCCTTCCCTGACTAGAAATGTGACACCACTGTTTGAAAAAAGAGGTAGACAAAAGGCAAGTAACTATAGGCCGGTTAGTTTAACTTGTGTAGAAGGGAAAATGCTTGAATCTATCATCAAGGAAGAAATAGCAAGACATCTGGATATAAATTGTCCCATTGGGAAGACACAGCATGGGTTCATGAAGGGAAGGTCATGTTTGATTAATTTGATGGAATTCTTTGAGAACATTGCACGTGTAGTGGACAGTGTGGGACCAGTGGATGTGGTGTAACTGGATTTCCAAAGGCATTTGACAAGGTGCCACACCAAAGATTGCTATATAAGATAAAGGTGCACGGTGTTATGGGCAATGTGTTACATGGATAGAGAATTGGTTAACTAACAGAAAGCAAAGAGTGGGAGTAAATGGCTGTTTTTCTGGTTGGCAATCAGTGACTAGTGGTGTGCCTCAGGGATCACAATTATTTAACAATGTACATAGATGACTTGGAGTTGGGGGTCAAGTGTATTATGTCAAAATTCGCAGATGACACTAAGATGGGTGGCAAAGCACAATGTAAAGAGAGTGCTGAAAGCTTTCAAAGGGATATAGATAGTCTAAGTAAGTGGGCGAAGGACTGACAGATGGAGTGCATTATTGGTAAATGTGAGGTCATCCATTTTAGTAGGAGTAACAGCAAAATGGACTATTATTTAAATGGTAAAAAATTGCAGCATGCTGTTGTGTAGAGGGACCTGGGTGTCTTTGTGCCGGAATCTCAAAGAGTTGGTTTGCAGGTGCAGCAGGTAATTAAGAAGGAAAATGGAATTTTGTCCTTCATTGCTAGAGGGATGGAGTTTAAAGTAGGGAGATTATGTTGTAGTGTATAAGGTGCTGGTGAAGCCACACCTGGAGTACTGTATACATTTTTGGTCTCCTTACTTGAGAAAGGATTTATTGGCATTGGAGGGGGTGCAGAGGAGATTCACTAGGTTGATTCTGGAGTTGAGATGGTTGGCTTATAGGAGAGACTGAGTAGACTGGGGCTATACTCATTGGGATTTAGAAGAGTGAAGGGAGACCTTATAGATACATGTACGATTATGAAGGGAATAGATAAAATAGAAACAGGAAAGTTGTTTCCACTTGCGGGTGAAATTAGAACTAGGGAGCATAGTCTCAAAATAAGAGGAAGCAGATTTAGGACTGAGTTGGGGAGGAACTTCTTCACACAAAGGGTTGTGAATCTGTGGAATTTGCTGCCCAGTGAAGCAATTGAGGCTGCATCATTGAATGTTTTTAAGGCAAGGATAGATAAATTTTTGAACAGTAAAGGAATTAAGGGTTATGGTGAGCAGGCGGGTAATTGGAGCTGAGTCCACAAAAAGATCAGCCATGACCTTATTGAACAGAAGAGCAGACTCAAGTGGCCAGATGGCCTATTCCTGCTCCTACTTCTTATTTTCTTATGTTCTCTGCTTTGGATAGTTCGTTCAGCCTAAAGCCAGAATGTTAGTTATGAACTGGTAAGATAACTTACTCTCTTAGGAATTTTCCTCTCTTTCCCTCTAGCCCGACCACTCTCCTCCCGCACCCTGATTTCACCTCTCTCTTTACCTCTCCACCCTCATTTTTACTTCTGCGTCCTGTCCTGTATTTAACATTCAGCATTCGGACAGTTACGGCACGTGGTGGTTTGCATTTAGTTACGGCCCTGACTTACTTAATATATGCAATTAGTTGCTGACATACCTTTGGCCAATTTATTTGTTGAGACGTGCTACATAGTGTGAAAGGTTAAATTGTGTTAATGCTGTTAGTGCTCTGATAAGTCATGTTTCATATGCCATAATCAAAATGGATTGCGAAGATCAAAATTGATTAAGGTACTTAAAATACACCAGGGATGGTTTTGTGAAGAAAAATAATTAAGTCCAATGACTTACCAAATGCATATTGTTTTTAAATATGTGTGACCAAATGTCATTGAGGTTCTCCTTGGGTAGCAGATAGATATATGTTTTTTCTCACTTAATGGAAACATTAGTCTTGTCGCATACCAATTCGTCTAACTGATGTTGAATCATTGTTTGGTAATTTGCAATAACGGGATGGAACTGCCAAGCAGTAGAGCTGATTTTTTTTTACTTTAAGAGTGGGGAATAGGATCCATTTTTCTTGGTTCTGAACCTATTCCCGAGCAGATATAGTCACTGACCTGAGATTTTGACTGGAACGTCCCCTTGATTGGTACGGAGACAGTTTCACTGCCCAATTGAGGGTTGATGAGTGAGCTGACAAATCTGGATGGCCAAGTCAATGACTCCAGCTTCAAATGAGTAATTGACTGAAATACAAGCAACTGGGAAAGTGCTTCAACCATAAGGTGTCCTCTCAGCCACCTTATAGTTTAGAAAATTGTAGAAAATAAAAGAAGGATACAGACCATCACTTTTCTGGGGAGGGAGTGGGTGGTTGGGAGGTGAGTCCCTCAGACAGGGATACCTCTGCCTGCACTCCCATCCAGTCAGGGAGGTGGGCCTATAAGCCTCCCTCGAGCACTGGCACCCTGGCCTGCCGTTGAGTGCCTGCTTCCAGGCTGTTCATCTGTCCTCAATCATGTCTGGAAACTGGAAGCCAACTGGAAAATCTCACTCCACCTCTTTATTTCCTTTATTTATTAACAAGGCTCTTAATGAACTTAATTTCTTGGCTGTCTCATGGGGATGGACAGTCTTGCCTGGCCTTGAACTCATGTCATCCAAAATAGCCAATATTGGGAGTAGGGTTGGGAAGCTGTTCACAGGCAATTTCCAAGCCTCATTCAGAATTTTAGCAAAGCCTGAGGATTCAGCCCATAGCATACATCGAGTACTGGCTCCCTACCAGGCACACTCAGTGAGCAATGTAACACAACAGTATCCTCACATTAAGATTGGGGTAACCAGCTGTCAACTAAAAATTTCAATTTCACTTCTAAGGCTTTACTGACATTTTGCACAGTCTGTTCCTTGGGGGTCATACTTATTTTCCAAGACACATTTGGGAACAAGAGTAACAAGTCTTCAAAGTCTGACAAATGGTGAAACCTTGATGAAGTACGTGCTGATACCTCGAGGCTGAATTCTCCCTTCCTTTCCTCAGCTGAATGTAGTCACAATGATTGGAGAATTACCTTGGGTTCAGTTCAATGACAAATGGATGTTAACTTTCTGTCTAGTTATAAAATAAGCCTATTATTTCCCAGAAACCATAGTCTTTCTTGAAGAACAAAGAATAGTACAGTACAGAAAGAGGTCCTTCGAACCTGTGCGAATTATCTGCCTTAACTAAGCAAAGCAAAAAACCTTTTCCTTTACTTGGTCCATATCCTCCATTCCCTCCCTATTCACGTACCCATCCAAATGTTGCTAATGTATCTTCTTTGGCATGATGTTCCAGGTACCCACCATTCTGCATAGGATAACTTGCCCTGCTCATCTCCCTTAAACTTTCTCCCTCTCACCTTGAACATGTGCCCCTGCGAAATTGACACTTCGACCGTGAGGAAATAAGTCTCCGACTATGCACCTGTCTAAGGCTCTCGTAATTTTATAGACCTCTATCAGGTCTCCACTCAGCCTCCGTCTTTCCAGTGAAAACAATCCTAGTTTATTCAAACTTTCTTCATAATGAAACACCTTGAAATCAGGCAACATCCTGTAAAGCTTCTTTGCACTCTCTCTAAAGCTTCTATGTCTTTCTGGTAGTGTGGTGACCAGAACTGCACACAGTACTCCAAATGCAGCTGACCAAGGTTTTATAAAACTACAACATGATTTCCCAACTCTTGTATTCAGTGCCTCAGCCGATGAAGGCAAGCATGTTATTGGCCTTCTTAATCACCTTGGCCACCTGTGTTGTCACTCTCAAGAAACTGTAGACCTGCACGCCCAGATCCCTTAACATATCCTTAACAAATGAAAGTAAATTCTCATCTGTGATAATCTGCAGGACCTCTGTGTTACTAAAAGTCTTGTGTTAGTCCCCAATTTGTTATATCCACACTGCAATAGTGTCACAGTCCATATCTCATTGACAGATACTCAGAAAGTGAAAGTTTCCTATTAACTTAATAGCTGTTTGTTCAGTTATCAAATATTGGAACAACTGAATATGAATGCATTAGAATTTCCTTTTTAAAAAAAAGGAATGAGTAACCAGCAGAACATTTTCCACAATTGTCATTCTTGAACTTGGCTGAACAGTTCAATTGCTCAAAAAATTCCTTCATCGTTTTCTCTCTGATGTGTGTCATTTTTAAATTAGAAATAAATTGGCAACTCAAGGCGCAGATACAGAAAACACAGGGCCAGATTCTCCGAACTCGTCCACAGCAGCGGTTCTCCAGTCCCTGCAGTGAATGGAGTTTTGACTGAGCGCCAAATTCTCTGTTCTTGCTCTCAGTGGTAGCGGGGTGTACAAAACCAGAAAATTTCAACCATAGTGTTTGGATTACAAATCATAAAATTAGTTATTTAGTGGTAGAAGTGCCGGCTGAAATTTCCCTCACACAAAGACCTGTCTTTAATACTAGGAGCCTGCGGCTTGAGTTGGAATTTCTAACATTTGCTTTGGGGGTTCGGAATATTTTAGTGCTGTGTAAACGTTCTGTTGGTGGTACGGAAAATAATCACTGGTATTATGCTTACCTTTCTTCTGGAGAAGTACTATTCTCAAAGCACCTGACAAAAACCCACATTACAGCCATTTTCTCAGTCTTTCATTCTAACCATTATTTGCTGCATTAATGCCTGTAATCAAGGCGGGATTTCTCTGGTACTAATGTTAATGCTGTTTCCTATTCTTTGTAAGACAGTCTATTCAGTAACAGGAATGGTCTAATTTTCTGGGTTGGAAGAGACAAGGATTTTCAACCCACCATTCTGAATGAGGTGGCGGGGTGGGGGGCATGGAGTTATGTTTCCTGTTAAGCTTGATACAGTGATGTTATTGAAGTACTACTGCTCTAACATTTTCTTCTGATTTGTGCTTCTAGCATGTCGACCTGGTTTCTACAAGGCCTCTTCCTTGGATGCATACTGCATGAAGTGTCCACCTCATAGCTACTCGTACCAAGGGGGCTCATCCCAATGTACCTGTGAGAAAAGCTACTTCCGAGCAGATACCGACCCCAGAGCTATGCCCTGTACAAGTAAGTCAACATGTAGCTTCTCAACCTTTTGGCTCAGATTAGGAGTCAAATCCAAGATTGGGTGCAATGCCTTATTTTGTCACTTGGATTTTATTTATCTCTCTTGATGGGCCATGAATTGTGTTCAATTGGAACTTGAAGTTAGTTTTTGAAGCAAGCAAGCAAGGAATGGATTTGGGTTTGCCCATTCCACTGTGAGCATTGGCTTCGTAACATTTAAACAGGACGGCAATGTGGCTAGCACTGCTGCTTCACGGTGTCAGGGACCCAGGTTCGATTCCCAGCTTGGGTGACCGTCTGTGTGGAGTTTGCATGTTCTCCCCATGTTCTCCTACATGTGTTTCTCCAGGATTCTCTGGTTTCCTCCCACAGTCTGAAAAGCGTGCTGGTTAGGTACATGCTAAATTCTCTCTTAGTGTATCCAAGCAGGCAATAGAGTGTGGAGACTAGTGGATTTTCACAGTATTTTCAGTGCATTGTTAATGTAAGCCTCCTTGTGACACTAAATAAAATAAACTTAGTTAAATTTTAAACTTTAAGAGTGGAGTTAAAAAAAAAATTGAAACACTTTTTGGCTAAGGTGAAGTGTAGGATCAATTGTGAGATCAGTTGTATTGCCTATTCTTGTCAGCTTGGATCTATTTTGCCTTTTTTGTGGAGACCATAAATTGGATTCAATTTGAATTTGAATTTGTTTTTGGTGCTAGCAAGGAAATGGATTAAGGGCTTTCCTTGTCCATTTTGCGCATGGCTTTGTAAATCTGTGAAAGGAATAAAAATTGAAAAACCATATGATATGGTGGTTTGTTGGCAACTGTTCTCAAGAATGTAAAATCCCATAGCTTTAGAATACACTCTGTTACACAAGCGAGGAAACAACTGGAACTCATTAGCAGTGAGCAGTCCAGCAGCATATCTTGCACATTTATATCCATCAATCAACTCGGGCATGGAAACTGTTTTGGAATAGACATCAATTATTAAATGAATTTTCCTCAAATTCCAGATCCCGGCAGTCCTCAGACTTTCAACACAATTGGTTTCTGAAAACTGTGTCACAAGTTAAAACATTGTAAGTTGAAAAGTCAGAACGGATTTTTTTCAAAAGTACAGTGTTAAAATGGGTGATCGGTTCATGAACCCAGCTTCATGTCCAATCCTTCAGCAGTTTTTTGTGCATCTGCGCAGTGGCCTCAGGTGGCAGCAATCACCTGTCTGAAGCTATTTCTCAGCCAATAACTCACGATAGGAGATTAAACTGTATGGTTACGCTTAGAGATGAACCTAGCATGGTGCTGGCATATTTACCGTGCTCTCGTGCTCTCAATGTAAGTGTCTGTCTAAATTAGACAGACAAAACCAAGACAGATAGCACTGCCTCTCCTACTCCACTGCTCCCTACCTATCTATCATCCCGTCTGTCTCTGTCTTCCTATCTCTATAAGGCCACATTTTTACCAGAAAATCGGAGGAAGGTTTCTCCGTCTCCAAAGGTTTGTTAGGGTTTAGTGACCCAAAAATTGTCATAAGGTTGAAACTGTGTGCAAATTTATTAATGTCATAGCACTATTTGTCGCAACTCGAACATCGGGAAGTTGAGGACAGCCTGTACTTTTTTTCAGTCTGCATTTGCTTTAAGATTTCAGTTTTGTTTGGCACACAAGAATTAGTAATTGCAAATCTGGGCTCGATGGAACCTCACACTTTGGTTGCACAGCAATATATGTATTCATTGTAACAACATATCATGCTTTGCTAATAGTGCTCACATAAAGTTCCACCAGCAATCAGTGCAAAGGAATACCCTTTGAGCTCTGCACTGTCTCTAATCCTTGATAAGTGAATATGTTTCAGTTGTATCTATAATGGGATAAATATTTGGTTTAAATCTACTGGTTTCTGACTGTTGGAGACTGGACGTATAACAATAGATGTGCATCAGGATACTGCAGAAATACAAACACACAGTCATCCATAGGAATTACCCAGCAAGTTTAAACTTCTGATGGCTGATTCACTGCTATCCAGGATCTTGATGAATGTCTTCAACTCTGAGCTAGAATGGGATATTTGGGCGATATCTCTGTGACCTACTTTGATAGCTACCCAAGAAATATTAGTTTAAAACCTGTACTAATATCTGACCACACAACTGACAACTGAACCGCATACCCTCCCATCTCCCGCGTCACAATCATCCACCTTGGCCACTTGACTACCCCTTCAAAACCCACCTTATCTATACCCCTAATTCCTTGGCCGTCCTCCTGACCTGAGTACCACACTCGTCAAAGCCCACCAACCCATTCACTCACTTGTTCATCCTTTTGCCTATTCATTCATCTATTCTCACACCCATTCACTAGCTCATTCACCTGGTCATTCACTGCACTCACTTATTCAGTAACACTTCAAAAAGTGATGGAAACTTCCAACACTGAGATGAATGTGGCAGCTGATGTGGTGTAAAGGAGATGTGCCTTTTGCACAGATCCTCTTAGTCGGTCTCTCCATTAGATTCCTGCAGTGGGAGAGTTGGTCGGATCAGGTAGAATCTCTAGAGTACAGAAGTAAGCAAGCTGGCCCATCAAGTTCGCACCAACCAAAATCCCACCCAGTCCCTATTCCCATAATCGCACACATTTACTTTGCTAATCCCCTTGACACCAGGATCAACTTAGCATGGCCAAACCACCTATCCTGAACATTTTTGGACTGCAGGAAACCAGAGTACCTGGAGGAAACCTATGCAGACACAGGGAGAATGTGCAGACTCCACATTGACAGTGACCGAGGCCAGAATTGAACCTGGGTCCTTGGTGCTGTGAGGCAACAGTGCTAACCACTGTGCCACTATGCCAGCCTGATATGCGGCCAGGAAATGCACCCAGGTTCATTTTCTGTCTGATCAACGCTGAACACAGTGGTTCCAATGTTGTCTACAATATTTGGCCCGTGCTCTCAAGATATTGAGGGGAGGGGGGCATCATCAAAGTTTTCTATTTCTGATTTTTATCCCGCAAATTGTGCTGGGTATTGCATTCATGTGGATGTCAAGTTATGATAGGATTTTGGTGTGAAATATTTCACAGTTGGATAACCAGTGACATTTATTGTCGTGCCCACACTTGTGTTTCTAGTAGTTAATGAGCTATAGTCAAGCAGAAGTCATTCTCAATCAATAATTATTCTTGGATTCTTGGACAGAATCCAGTTTTGACATTTGCCATTTTTTGGTGCAGGAACAAACAAACAATTAAATTGTTTTTAATTTAAAGACAGGCGAACAAAATTTGTAAACCCATGTACACATAGGAGTAAATTTTCCAGTTCAGCCTATTGTGGGAATTGTCGTGAATGGGATGGAAAACTTGACGGACCATTCAAAGGCCTGTCGACATTGAGTGGGAATTTTCAGTCTTAGGGCAGACGCAACCACAAAATCCCACTCACTAATTTTCCAGTAAGTTTAAGAGCTTGAATTCTGGGTTATGTTGTCAAGTGCTTTCAAAATCTTGGATAGAATCATGAGTAAATGATTGTCTGCCATATAACTGACACAATGGTGGGGGTGGGGGGTGCTCAGTTTCATCTCGAATTAGATTGATTGGCCATGTTAAACTGACGCTAGTGTCAGGGGCATTAACAGGATAACTGTGTGGGGTCACGGGAATAGGGTCTGGGTAGGATGTGGTCAGTGCAGACTTGATGGGCCAATGCACTGAAGGGATTCTATGGTCTTGCGTAGGATTTTCCGACTTTGGGCCAAGCATGGCCAGAAAATACACACGATGAAGAAAGCTGTGGGGGGAGTTTTTCAAAATGTCTAAATTGCAGTTCACACTGATGTAAAAGGAATAACACAGCCTGCCTGTGATGCAAGGGAATTCCCAACATTCAATGTCAGGAACATCATTTCCAAACATTTATATCTCAATACAAGACCACTATACCTGAATCACTCCCTCATAAGAAAATCCATTTATGTTGACGTGAAGGCAGACTGGTATGAAATACAACTGGTCTCCCAAGACAGGTATCTGGTAGGCAGACTTTTCAGAAGAGATCAGGTGAGTTCATTGCTCAGGGAAAGAGGATCATGCCTGAACATTCCAATCAGTGTGACAGGCAGTGCCTGGTCAGTGCCAGGGAAATGCCCATACAGTGCGAGGAGCAGTGGCAAGTGGCAGTGGCAGGATGGTGGGTGGGGTGGGGTGGGAGAGGATTGCATGGGGAGCATGGTGGGAGGGGGGAGGGTGTGTGTTGGCAGTGGGATTCCATATGAACAATTGTGCATGGGGCAGCCCTTAGAAAGGGTGACCCGATCTTCAAAAAGGTGTTGGCATGATGAACTCTGTGACATAGTTGGATCCGCCTCTTCATGCACCATGTCCTGAATGGTATTGTGGAGAAAGCTGGCACTGGTGTCAACAGCTTTGGCAGCATTTGCCAATGTATGTTTGTGAAAATGCTTCCCTACATCTTTTTCCTTTGAGTTTTTCTTCTTAAGTGAAGATGCTGACTCTTGGTTTAAGTACAATCTCACTAGTGCTGGCTAACAGCTGGTAGTTTACTGACAGACTGCTGAACTTGGAAATAATCACAGCCAAGTCCAACTCTATCCTTATCTGAAGCTCACATACTTCCCAGGCTCAAAACTGCCTCCTCTACCACCTAGAAAGACAAATCCACCATGGGAAACACAATCAGCCCCAAGTTATTATCCACACCATACTGACTGGACATACACCACCAACTGTCAATTATTTTAAGGAATCGTCCTGTACCTGAGTCCACTGTAGAGTTCCAGATCACAGAAATTAAATACTCATCTTCCATTTCATATATAGTGCTCTACAACCACCCTCTTGACAGAAGCCAGAGTATGATTGTAGAGAATTGTTTTTCAAACTGGAGGTCTGTGACCAGCAATGTGCCTCAGGGATCAGTGCTGGGTTCATTGTTATTTGTCATTTTTATTAATGAGAATATAGGAGACTTGGTTAGTAAGTTTGCACATGATGCTAAGATTAGTGGTATATTGGACAGTAAAATTATCTCCAATTGCAATGGGATCTCGATCAATCGGGCCAGTGGGCTGACGAATGGTAGATGGCCTTTATTTTAGACAAATGCATTTTGCTAGATTGAACCAGGGCAGGACTTACTCAGCTAATGGTATGGCGCTGCAAAGAGTTATAGAACAAAGAGATCTATGGATACATGTTCATAGCTCCTTGAAAGTGGAGTCACAGGTGGACAGAGTGGTGAAGAACGCATTTGGCGTGCTTGGTTTCATCAGTCAGAACACCGGATACAGGAGTTGGAATGTCTTGTCGAAGTTGTACAAGACATTGGTAAGGTCGTACTTGGAATACTGTGTGCAATTTTGGTCATCCTATTATAGAAAGGGTATTATTAAACTAGAAAGAGTGCAGAAAAGATTTACAAGGATGCTACTGGGACTTGATGGATTGAGTTATAAGGAGAGGCTGGATAGACTGGAATTTTTTTCTCTGGACTGTAGGAGGCCGAGAGATGATCTTATAGATGTCTATAAAATAATGAAGGGCACAGATCAGCCAGATAGCCAATGTCTTTTCCCAAAGGTAGGGAAGTCTAAAACTAGACAGCATAGGTTTAAGGCAAGAGGAGAGAGATACGAAACTGTCCAGAGGGGCAATTTTTTCACACAAAGGGTGATGACAAGCTGCCAGAAGTAGCAGTAGAGGTGGATACAATTTTGTCTTTTTAAAAGTGTTTAGACAAGTTACATGGGTAAGATGATTAGACAGGGATATGGGCCAAATGCAGGCAATTGGGATTAGCTTAGGGGTTTTAAAAAAAAGGGGCGGCATGGACAGTTTGGGTGGTAGAGCCTGTTTCCATGCTGTAAACCTCTTTGACTCCATGTGCTGTAATCTGGACCTTTTAAATGTCACACACATGTGCAGTATCCGCTCTCCACCTAACTGTATGACACACTCCCATTCCTCCCTCCCAACTCTGACACACTCCATTCCTCCCTCCCAACTCTGACACACTCCATTCTTCCCACCCAACTCTGACACACTCCATTCTTCCCACCCAACTCTGACACACTCCATTCTTCCCACCCAACTCTGACACACCCCATTCTTCCCACCCAACTCTGACACACCCCATTCCTCCCACCCAACTCTGACACACCCATTCTTCCCCCCCACTCTGACACACCCCATTCCTCCCTCCCAACTCTGACACACTCCCATTCCTCCCTCCCAACTCTGACACACTCCATTCCTCCCTCCCAACTCTGACACACTCCCATTCCTCCCTCCCAACTCTGACACACTCCATTCTTCCCTCCCAACTCTGACACACCCCATTCCTCCCTCCCAACTCTGACACACTCCCATTCCTCCCTCCCAACTCTGACACACTCCCATTCCTCCCTCCCAACTCTGACACACTCCCATTCCTCCCTCCCAACTCTGACACACCCCCATTCTCTCCAACTCTGACACACCCCCATTCCTCCCCCCAACTCTGACACACTCCATTCTTCCCTCCCAACTCTGACACACCCCATTCCTCCCTCCCAACTCTGACACACTCCATTCCTCCCTCCCAACTCTGACACACTCCCATTCCTCCCTCCCAACTCTGACACACTCCCATTCCTCCCTCCCAACTTTTACATACCCCCATTCTCTCCAACTCTGACACACCCCCATTCCGCCCCCCAAGTCTGACATTCCACTCCTTTCCCCCCCTACCCTCTACTCACGTCGACCCCCACAGCAGGTTGTCACGTTATTTTGTTCCTGAGAATTGGTCACCCTGACATTATCATTTCTTTCTTATGATTGTGTCAATATCTAAGAACTCTCTGCTTCAGTGCTGTAAGAGTACCTTCACCACATCGACACTTCAAGATGGAAGTTCACCACCATCTTTTCAAGGATAACTTTAGATGGAAAATAAGTACTAGGCTTGATGGCAATACCCAGATCTCCAAAATGAATTGCAGTTAGGATAGAGAATCCTAGTTGACTGCCTCTTCTTTATTAACTTGGGTCCTTAAGAGTACAGAGAAACACTTCAGTTGAGATTGTGGGTACCTTGTTGTGGACCAGGAATTAAATATTCATCTTCCATTTTATATATTCACACAGCACAGTGCCTTTATCAACTTAGCCATTAAGGAGGCAACGTAGGATCATAAAATCTCACTAGTGCAGAAGGAGGCTGACCCTCTGAAAAGCATCCTATCCAGGCCCGCACCCAGGCCTGCATCCCGCAACCCAGCATATCTACCATAGCTAATCAACCTAACCAACAGACTAGGTGCAATTTAGCATGGTCAATCCACTTAACCTGTACTCATGGACTGTGGGAAGAAACTGGAGCATCTGAAGGAATCCATGCAAGCAGAGGGCGAATGTGCAAACTCCACACAGTCACCCAAAGCCAGAATTGAACTTGGGTCCCTGGCACTATGAGGTCCTAATCAGTGAAAAAATGTGCTGCTGCGCTGTCTATGTTTAACAGCAAAAAAAAAATTGGAATTTCTGAAAGTTGACCATCATAGTTCCCTATGTAACTGTGGCAGGGGATTGACAGACAAAATAGTAGAAAGTTATTTAAGTGGTCAGTGGGAGATCAGAAAAAGCTGTGCAGAAATCCTGTTCCAGTCTTTACATTTGACTGTCACACAAGGAAATGGACAAATGTCCCTATGTCTAACTGAGCTGTTGCCGGGTGAGCGAAAGAGATACTTGCAGACCTAATTTGGAATGGTGCAGCATTGATGTATTGTCACTCTTCAATCACAGAAAATTGCATCCAGCCACATTTTCCCTTCCATAGAGTAGCTGCTAGGAAAGCTGGAGAAAAATATCCTCTGTCAGCCGAGCTAAAGATAGTAGTCTCTCTGTGACTGCAGCATGGCTCAATCCAGCAAAGACAAGTTGTATTCCCCATTAGGTGGTCGACATAGAGGCAGGTCAGTTTATAATCCCAAAGTAAAACCCAACATGATCCACCCTGGCAGTCAGAAAGTGAAAGAATCTGCTGGAAGCTAAATGAGATGTCATGTAGAAAGCTCTATTTAATTATACCATTAGCAAAAGGACTGCAAGCTGCTGATAAATGGAAATTCATACATTTAACTTAATCGCTTAGTGACTGTACAATGGAATTTCTAATACCTCGTTCATTCAGAGTGCTTTATATTCATGGGGGAAGGCAGATTTTAAATGTCTCAGCAAAGTGCAGAAAAACTGTATGATTTGGTATTGTTTTCTCATTTAAAACGTAAACTAAAATTCACATCCTCAAATGAGTTGCAAATCCATCTTCCGTCGAGCACAGACATTCTGACTCCTGCTTAATAAGGTATTTTGTGTTGATTGGGTGCATTTATCAGGACATCTAAATGATTGTCTTTCATTTTCCCTTCAAAGAATCATCTCAGGATAAATTGGCCTATAAACAGAAGTGCAAAAGAGGTCAAATGAGATGTACCAAACAAGAGGTGTTGTGTTTTTATGACATTGATTTTATCATTACTCCAGTGGAGTTGCCCAATGCATGTTTAGAGGCTGATTTTTTTAAAAAAAAATTCTTTTATGGGATAAGGGCATCAGCATTTGCTGCTCCCCTCCAATTGGCCTTGAACTGAATGATTTGCTCACCCACTTCAGAAGGCAGTCAGAAGTCGAACATGAAGGAACAATAAGGCACATAATAAAAGATAGCAAAGGAGAAAGTGCTGGAAATACTCAGCAGGATAGGCAGCATCCATGGAGAAGGAAGCAAAGTTTAAGTCGATGACCTTTCACAAAAACTGGAAAATATTGGCCTTGTTAACAGGTTTCGAACAAATAAAGAGCCAAGGAAAAGGTGTGGGAGGATGTGGGGGCCTGAGAGAAGGGGAGAGTTGGTGATGAGGGAGGAAGGAATGAAGATAAGAAGTCAGATCAGCAAACTCAAGGCATATTTAGAATAAACTTTGGATCTTATTGGTCACTTTGATGTTATTGGCTCAGTACCACGCAGCAGTTCTATAGAAGCGATGTATAAATTACAGAATTGAAGCCTACAACGCATAGATCAACCATTCGGCCCCACAGGTTTATTCTGGCGTTTACACTCCACTCAAGACATTTTCCACCATCCTTCATCCCAATGTATCACAAAAGTTTCTTTTTGCACTCACCTTCCCTAGAACCTTTCCCTGTCTGTGTACTTATATCTCCAAGTTCTTCCAGTTTTTAGCCTAACTTGCAGGTAGTTTTAACTAAATAAATGGATATTTGTGAGTTCACTGTGGGGGTTAAAGTCTCAAAAACAGACTCCAGATCCCAACATAACTACTTCCAGCTTTAACTGAGGCAAGAAAATTGGCAAACAGTCAACTCAATACAAGAAGGCTGCCAAGTCTTATTGTAGTTCAGTTTTTCAACTTGAACCCCTATTGTCGAGGTTTGCAGAGCCTGGGCCTGAGTTGCATCTCAGCAAGGACCTAGCAGATCCTGGAAGTACCTGCCTGAAGAACGTTTACAATTGGCCACCTCATTCCAACTACCCACCCCCACCCCCCATCCCGAGGCTTTCAAGTTCTGCAGTTTCCCATCTCAAATTGAAATTCTACAGCATGTAGGGATCCCAACTTTTGTATTTTCTGTGACTTAAACATGTGGGCTGGCACAGTGGTTAGCGTTGCTGCCTCACAGTACTAGGGACCTAGGTTTGATTCTGGCCTTGGATGACTGTCTGTGTGGTGTTTGCACATTCATGCTGTGTCTGCGTAGGTTTCCTCTGGATGTTGTGCTTTCCTTTCACATACCAAAGATGTACAGGTACTTGATATGCTAAATTGACCCTTGGTGTCAGGGGGATCATCAAGATAAATATATGGTCTTTCAGGGTAAATACATGGGGATAGGGTTATGGGGATAGGACTTGGGTGGGGTTCTTGTCGGTGCTGGCTCAATGGGCCAAATGACCTCCTCCTCCATTGCAGGAATTCTATGAGCACCCTATGCCCCTCCCCCTGCCCTCCCCGCTGCAGTCTGTACATCAGTGGGTCAGGTAAGCTTACATGTAACTCATTCAGACTACTCTGTCCACAGACTCTGTCTCACCCACTGAGTACTTCTAGCATATACTGTTTTTATTTCAGATTTCCAGCATCCGCAGTATGTTGTGTTTGTAGGGGTGTTTGATTGTTATTCTTTAAGGCTGACCGACCTGAACATTTAAAGAGCTATCTAGAACACAAGGCTGCTCAGTCTTATTTAACAGGATTGACAACCTTTTTTGACAAGCCATTGAAAATAAACGTGTTTTAATAAACATGCACCCAGAAGAAATACACACAGACACGGGGAGAATGTGCAAACTCCACATAGACAGTCGGCGAAGGCCGGAATCGAATCTCAGTCCCTGGCACTGTGAGGCAGCCGTATTAACCACTGTGTCACTGCGCTGCCTGTAAGATCAGCAAACTCGTCACAGAGCTGGAATAAATTCAGAGACCTTAGTCTGTGTAAAACAGTCTAACAATTTTATACACTAGTCTGTGGGAAGGAGTTGTATTGCAAAGGATCTTTATCCCCTCCCAAATCACATTGAGTCTGCAGCACAGATGTGGTCAATGCTTGCGTTTACGTGCTCTTCACACTTGTCTTTATGTAACCCGATCCGCGTAATCTTTTAATTACAGTCCAGTATGGAAATCAATATCAGTTGAAAAGCTGATCTCTGGAAGTGCATTTGGATTTTCATTGTAAAGAATGTTCCTGTGTCTGTTTTGTTTTGGAGCTTCTATATTGCAGAGATAGACTGTTCATACCCCACAGGTTGATGTTGCTGAAGCCCACCGTTCCTCTACTTTCAGAACTGTGGATGCATATCTTTGTGCAAGCACAGAATAAGTGTTAGACGTAAAAGCACACCTGAACTGAACAGGAGTGGTGAAGTTTTCACCTTCACGTTACAGGCAGAAATTTGATCAAACTCCTACGTTCTGCTTACTTGGGGAGAGGCGCCCCCCCCCACCCCCCTCATTAATATTGATGATTGTGTGCAAAAAGAATAGGATGTCAATCCAGCTCAAACGCATTCACAATGGATTGGCAACAGGACCTAAAAGAAGATTTAATTGCAACTACAGGCAGTCAGATAATGGCAGCAGAGATGTGAGCAGAGTCTAGAAAATGGAATCCAATTTATATCTTTCCAGAGAAAATTATATGCTTGCTTTTCCCTTTAGTGTAATTGGCGAATTTCAAGAGATCTCCCTGACCCCTGTACACTCTGAATAATCCAAGGATAGAGCTTGAAAGCAAATGCGAATTAGAAAAATGGGCAGGCATTTAGATTCATATGGTATAAATGTTGACGAATGACAATTATGGCACACATTCAGGCATCTGATATTTTGCAATGTGGTGTTAACATGTTGTGAAATGGTGTCTTCTCAAGCACTCACCACTCTGGGTAAAAAAAAATTGTATTCACCACAATGAATGATTTTTAGCGTGAGGTTGACTTTCAGTCAATGCAATCTGAGTTCACCTCTCTGAACTTCGGAATTGCAGAACGTGAAATCCAAGTTAAGACTTAAAGAAACCTCTCTCATTCACGCATAGATTACAAAAGCGGGGAAGTCATGTTGGAGTTGTATCGAATTTGAGTGAGGCCACAACTAAAGTATTGCGTGCCACTCTGGTCGTCACATCATAGGAAGGAAGTGATTGCACTGGAGGGAGTGCAGAGGAGATTTATCAGCACGCTGCCTGGGATGGAACACTTCTGTTATGAAGAAAGGTTGGGTGGGCTTGGATTGTTTTCACTGAGGGGTGACTTGATCGAGGTTTTTAAGATATGGGGGCATGGACAGGGTGGATAGGGAGTAGCTGTTCTCCTTATTTAAAGGGTCAGTCATAAAGGGACACAAGCTCAAAATGAGGGGCAGAAGGTTTAGGGAGGATGTAAGGAAATTTTTTCACCCAGAGAGTGATGAGGGTAAGGAATGCACTGCCTGGGAGGTTGGTAGAGTCGAGTTCCATCACATCCTTTAAAAATTACCTGGATGAGCCCTTGGCAAATCATAACATTGAAGGCTATGAGCCAAATGCTAGTAAATGGAATTAGCTGGAAGATCAGGTGTTTGTCATGTGTCGCTTGGTGGGTCAAAGGGCATCTTCTGCACTGTATGATTCTGTGACTCTTTGATTTAATTGGAGGAACAACTGGTGGGTTGATTTTCATAACTAGTGACAGTGGGCAGAATAATCAAGGTATCCGCTTGCTGTCACCAAAGAGAGACATCAACCACTGTGATGGGTGGGCCTGATTTTGACCTATCTGGTGAACAGTGCGCACATTTGCAGCTCTGGTTGGCACCTTGCCAATGGGATTTATGCCAGAAAACCTACCAGCTGCTCTGCAGAGTTGATCTGTCCGTTTCAGCTAACACAGCGGGAAGAAGCGTTCTTTGAAAAAGGGTTACAATTACACTCCTAGCCCTCAACAATCCTTAGAAGTACTCATCTGCAGTTGCTGAAAGCTGACTTCCAGTGTCTCGTATTGCTGCGAAGACATATTATATATTAAAAAATGGTTTTTGCATTTATTGACTGGAAACCAAAAATGAATTTTTTAAAAATACTCAATTCACATTCTAGTATCTTGGGATCACAGTCAAAGCTGCACGTGCTTCATTCTACATTTCAAAATAATTGGAACTGAAATTGGGACAGCAAATGCCAGAAAATCCCAGCAGGTCTAGAAGCATCTGTGCAGAGTGAGAGCAATTAACGTTTCAAGTCTGTATGATTCTCTTTCTAAGTTATTAACTTTGATTCTGTCTCCATAGTTGCTGCCATATCTGCTGAGCTTTTCCAGCATCTAATATTCTGTTAGCAAACATTGAAATATGGATGTAGAGACATCGTAGTTTATATAGAACACTGTCTCAACATTTGTGGAGAAATTCGAAACATATAAAGCCAGGTTAGTTTGATGGAACTATCGAGCCATAAAATCCCTACAGTGTGGAAAGAAGCCATTCAGCCCATCAAGTCTTACATTGACTCTCCGAAACAGCATCTTACCCAGGGCCAACCCCACCCTACCCCTTGTAACTCTGCATATTTGCCATGGCAGTCCATCTAACCTGCGTATCTTTGCATAGAACCTGTTTTTGCAACCATAGCGCCTAAAGATTACCCACATTGCAGGGAAAACCAATATGATAACTGATGCTTCATCCAGATCTTAACTTAGCACAAACTCATCCCAAAAGTTCCAGATAATGGGAAGCTGGTTCTCAGCAGTATGGTCAGGAGGTGGGATTTTCTGGCTGCGCCCGCCCCAAAATTGGAACATCCTGCCCGAGGTCAACGGACCTTTGCTTGGTCCTATCCTGCCCACTACAATTCCTGTGGCTCGAGGGTTGGGAAAATTCTGCAGAGGGTGTTTGATGCATTTGTAATTGTTTAAGGATGAATGTGTTTGCCTTATTTTAAATGCAAGCTTGTAATGAAATGCTACTAACATAGTATTTCATTTCACATAGTGTGGGAGTATTGTAATACCATGCTCTATATCAAAAAATTATTTTTGAAGTTACTAAGTAGAAAACCCAGTTGATTTTTTTTTAACGTACATTCCTGTGACTTGGGATGAAGAAATTTCCTTCTCATTTTTTTTCCAAAATATCTTTTGCCCTGTATCTCCTTGTTCTAATGCCTTATTCCACCTTGAAGTGATGGACTGGATTTATTTCATTTATGCAGTTTTAACGTTTACAATATTTTGATAAGATAATATCTGTAATTTTTACCTTTCCTGTCCATGATGATGTGCACTACTTGTGAGAACAGAAAATTTGGAGATCAGCCAAATATCCACCGTTGGCAAATCAGATAATCCCACCCAATCTCACCGTTTCCTCCCATTCATAGTTAGTAGACACTAAATTTTTTATTTATTTATTTATTTTTTTATTAAGCAACACAGCACGGGAAACAGGCCCTTCGGCCCAACGAGCCCGCGCCACCGTAATACCAAATACATTATCCTATTTTAATATTCCTATATAATAATATATATATTAATCCTAATTTGGAAAATTTTCACCATAGGGACAATTTGTTACCCAATCAGCCTAAGAGCGAATTTTTGGGTTGTGGGAGGAAACCGGAGTGCCCGGAGAAAACCCACGCAACCACGGGGAGAACGCGCAAACTCCCGCAGACACCGGCCCAATTCCAAGTGTCTGCACAGCCACATCGATAGTCTCTGAGCTGTCATGGTGCCCTTCAGATGGTCCACATAAAGCACTCATTTACGACATGAAGTACCAGGCAACCCATGAATCAAAATCCAAGAGCTGTACTCGCACCACCTGCCGAATGCATGCTCAATGTTGGTCAAGTATGGACCGAATTACCTGTGGAAAAAAAGCCGTAGTTAAACAGTCCTACTATATCCCTCTATCTGCATACCGCTCATGTGGCT
This sequence comes from Sphyrna mokarran, assembly GCA_024679065.1. NCBI lineage: Eukaryota > Metazoa > Chordata > Chondrichthyes > Carcharhiniformes > Carcharhinidae > Sphyrna > Sphyrna mokarran. Next base: position 58,186,300 of record JAGIQG010000003.1, read on the forward strand.
GTCCAAGAGACCCTTAAACAGCCCCAGCGTGCCTGCTCCCACCACCTTACTCGGCAGTGCATTCCACACCCCCACTACCCGTTGTGTGAAAAACTGCCCTCTAATATTCGTCCTATACATAGCCCCCCTCACCCTATGGCCATGACCTCTCGTCCTATCCATTTCTAAAGGGGGAAAAAGTTTACCTCCATTTACTCTATCTATACCCCTTATAATCTTATACACCTCTATGAGATCCCCTCTAAGCCGACGTCTTTCAAGGGAAAACAACCCCAGTCTATCTAAGCGTTCCTCATAGGACAGTCCTTCCATACCAGGCAGCATCCTGGTAAACCTCCTCTGCACTCTCTCCAAGGACTCCACATCCTTCCGATAGTACGGAGACCAGAACTGGGCGCAGTATTCCAAGTGAGGCCTAACCAAAGTTGTATACAACTGCAACATCAAACTCCGACTCTTATATTCTATACCCTTTTCTATGAAAGCTAACATACTATACGCCTTCTTTGTCACCTTCTCCACCTGTGAGGACACCCTCAGAGACTTGTGAACCTGCACCCCCAAGTCTCTCTGCGTCTCTATTGTCCTTATAGTTTTACCTTTTATCCTATAATTCTCTTCTACATTTTTCCGGCCAAAATGCATCACCTCGCATTTTTCCGGATTAAATTCCATTTGCAATCTATCTGCCCAATCTACCAACCTGTCTATGTCCTGTTGTATTGCCTGACACTGCTCTTCTGTACCCGCCAATCCAAGCATCTTGGTGTAATCAGCAAATTTGCTGATCTCACCACCTACCCCTACTTCCAAGTCGTTTATGTAGACCACAAATAGAAGAGGACCTAGTACTGAGCCTTGTGGCACTCCACTAGTGACAGGCTTCCAGCTGGAAAAAGCGCCTTCCACTACTACCCTCTGTCTCCTCCTTCCGAGCCAGTTTTCGACCCATCTACATACCCGACCCTGTATCCCATGCGCCTTCACCTTCTCTTCAGTCTACCATGAGGCACCTTGTCAAACGCCTTACTGAAATCCATGTAGACGACATCATCAGCCTGTCCTTCATCAACTGTTTTTGTCACTTCTTCAAAAAATTCCACCAGATTCGTAAGACAAGACTTCCCCTTGACGAAGCCATGCTGCGTATCCCTGATCAGATCGCAGCACTCCAGATGCTCATACATCCTGTTCCTAAGGATCCTCTCCATTAGCTTACCTATAACTGAAGTCAAGCTCACCGGCCTATAGTTCCCTGGGTGATCCCTCTGACCTTTTTTAAACAACGGTACTACGTTTGCTAGCCTCCAGTCCTCTGGGACCTCACCTGTGTCCAAGGAAGAGACAAAGATTTGCGTCAGAGGCCCAGCCAAGTCTTCCCTCAACTCCCTTAGCAGCCTGGGGGTAAATGCCATCAGGCCCCGGAGCTTTATACGTCTTTAAGCTGCCTAACAGCCCCAACACCTCTTTCCTCGTAATCCTTATTTCCCTCAACCGATCCTCAACTTTATCAACATCAGGCACAGACATCTGTCCAGTCTCCTGCGTGAATACCGACGCAAAGTATTCATTCAGGATCTCCCCCATTCCCTCAGGCTCTAAGCATAGATCCCCTCCACTGTCCCTAAGAGGTCCAATCTTGCCTCTAACCATCCTTTTGCTACTTACATAGGTGTAAAATGCCTTTGGATTTTCTTTAATCCTACCTGCCAGAGCCACCTCATGGCCCCTTTTTGCCTTTCTAATACCCCTTTTTAGATCCCGTCTACACTCTCTATAAGCTTCCAGCGCTATCTCAGTCCCTAGTTGCCTAGATCTAATGTAAGCCTCTCTCTTTTTCTTGATCAAGTCCTCAATCGCCCTGGTAAGCCAAGGTTCTCTAATCCTACCTTTCCCATCCTTCCTCCTTGCCGGCACATATCTTTCCTGCAGAGAGTTTAGTTTTCCCTTGAAAGACTCCCACATGTACCTCGTCGACCTGCCCTCAAAAAGCTTATCCCACTCCGTATCTTTAAGATCTTGCCTAATCTGGCCGTATCTAGCCCTCCCCCAGTTAAATACCCTCCCTTTTGGGCCAGTCTCATCCTTTTCCATTAATATCCTAAAGCAGACAGAGTTGTGATCACTATTTGACACATGCTCTCCTACCTCGACGTCAACCACCTGGCCTGGCTCATTCCCCAGAACCAAATCCAGTATAGCCCCATCTCTAGTCGGGCCATCCACATACTGCTCCAAGGACCCTTCCAAAACACACTGTACAAATTCCTCCCCATCCACTCCTACAGCCCTGGCCACACTCCAATCTACTCCAGGAAAATTGAAATCTCCCACTACTACCACCCTATTTTTCCTACACTTATCTAAAATGTCCCTGCATATCCCTTCTTCCACAGCCTGCGGGCTGTTGGGCGGTCTGTAGTAAACACCCAACAGAGTAACCACTCCCTTCCTATTCCTCAACTCCACCCATAGAGACTCAATTCCTAAATCATCCATACCTCTCTCCCTCTCCACTGCTATGACGTTGTCCTTAACTAATAAAGCCACTCCCCCGCCTCTCTTCACACCAACTCTGTCACACCTAAAACACTTATACCCTGGAATATTCAATTGCCAGTCTTGCCCCTCCTTCAACCACGTCTCGGTCACCGCCACCACGTCTAAACTCCTCGTAAACATTATTGCCTTCAGTTCATCTGTTTTGCCAGTCACACTCCTCGCATTAAAACACATGCACTGAAGACCCTCAGCTCTCGGCAATACCTTTCTACCTACTGGTGTTGCCCTATCATCCCTCTCTATCCCACTCCCAGTTCCTGCTGTCTCCCCACCCTCCCTCCCTATTAGTTTAAACATTTTTGAAACACTCCAGCTAACCTCCCAGCTAAAATATGTTTTCCCCTCCCAGTCAACTGCTCCCTATCCCTCATGAATAGGTGACCCTCCCTCCTGAAGACTTCCCAATGATCAATAAATATGAAGCCTTCTGACCTACACCAATCCCTCATCCATGCATTTAGTTGGAGTGTCTCATTTATTACCCAATCGGTCCCAGGCACAGGCAGCAGCCCAGAGAACGCCACCCTGGAGGCCCTACCTTTCAGTTGAGCCCCCAACTCCCTAAACTGTCTACGTAAGTCCCCCCTGCGCTTTCTTCCTACATCTTTTTGTCCTATGCGAACTATTACATTTGCCTTAGACCCTCTTCCCTTCAAAATTCCCTCTACCCTCTCTGATACATCCTGGACCCCTGCTCCAGGGAGGCAGACTACCATCCTGGAGTCTCTCTTTTCCCCACAGAATCTCCTATCGATCCCTTTAACCATCCCATCCCCCACCACTATCTCACTTCCTGCTTTCCCGCCGGTCTCTGTGGCATTCTGTTCCCCTTCACTTGCCCTCTCCATCACAGCTTTTACCCCCCCCTTGGTTTTCTGGGGATCCTCCTTAGAGATGGCCTTTGTGCCTTGATTTTTGTTCTTATTCCTTGTAACTGTACCCAGCCCATCCCTACTACTAGATCCTGGGGTCCCTGCAGGTCTGCCTTCCCTATTCATTGTATCCTCATTTCCCCTCACCAGACAAACGTCCTCCAAGCGCAGCTCCAGCTGTCTCAACTTTGCTCGTAAACGCTGCAGTTCTAAACATTTTGCGCATATGTGGGGCTTCGGGAGACGTGATGCCTCCAAGAAGGTCCACATATGGCAGCATACACAGTGGACGCGTTTGGCCAAGTATCGTGGCATTTTATATACCCCTTTAAAGGTGATTAGGTAAGAAGCACGTTACTCACTGCGTCCAAGCCTGCGCTTGCACAAGCCCAGTGAGCTTAAGCCCTTGTTCCTCTCACTCTAATTCCCGTCTCACTCCACTGCCCGCTCCCGACGCTGCCCGCTGTCTACCTTGGCCTTCCTTTTATTCTCCCGCGCTTCCTCCCCTGCAGCCCCCCGCGCCTACCTCCCGCTACGGAGCGCCGAAATAAACACTCTACAAAATAAAGTACAAGACAGAAATTGCAAGTCAGGATTCTCTCCAGCCACTCTCCAAATAACTCTGCTCCGGAGAACAAGTGTTCACAAAAACTTTACATTTGGCGACAGACATTGTTTGCTGGTTCTCTTACACACTGGGTGGGTTTTCTAGCTGCACTCACCCCTAAACTGGAAAATGCTGTTAAAATCAATGGGTCTTTCCATAATCTACCCCTCGCCCGCTCCACAGGTGGGATGGTAAATTTCGCCCAACTGTCTCTCTATAACAGTGATTTTTTTGCCACATCCACTTGATTAAAAGTTGTTCACAGAAAAAAGTAGCAAAAGAAATAATGTGTAAACTTTTTCTATGCTTGATATTGATATTTCTAGCTGTTGGTTTGTTGATCCCAAGGCACGGTAATGTACTTTTTAAAAAAAAAATTAATTGGAGTAAATTGAAAACTAAATTTTTTTGATATACAGCACGGTATCAGAACACCTCCACACTGTTAGCATTTCATTGCAAGCTTTCATTTAAAATGAGGTGTACGCATTCACGAATGCATCAAACACTCTGTTCAGAATTTTCCCGTATCACCTACCATGGGAATTGTAGTGGGCGAGACAGGACCAAGCAAAAATTGGGTTGCTGCCAATGTTGATGCAAGTCTCTGCAACCCAATAACTGGACCAACACTTCATTGGCTTCTCTCTGTGGACTGTGCATTTGACTGACTTATGTCTGAAGAAAATGCCAGTTGACATTTGCCACCAGTGAGAACACTGCCTTGGGAAACATCACAATGAGCTTGTCAAAGTACTCATCAAAAATGAGCAGACTGCACTATTTACAGCACTGTCACCTAGTTGTCAATGGGAGCTCCATACATAACAGTCTATACACATTCATATCAGGTCAACTCAGTGATTTAGGAGCAGCTAAAACCTATAGGAAAAGGAAATGTAATTTAAGAAACTCTGTCAAAACTGAGATCAATTTCATTGGAAAATTTACATTTTTTTCCATATTCAAGTCAGTCAAGAAAAAGCAAACACTATTTGAATGTCATCATAGAATCATCTTGAATCCCTACTGTGTAGAAGAGCCATTTAGCTCATCGAGTCTGAATCGACCATCCAAGAGAGCACCCGATGTAGGTCCAATCCCCATAACCCCTCGCGTGGCCAATCCATCTAACCTGCACATCTTGGCCACTAAGGGACAATTTAGAATGGCCAGTCCACTCAACCTGCGCACGGTAGTTTCATTATGGGGTTGATGTAAGCCTACTTGTGACACTGATAAATAAACTTTAAAACTTTGAAGTATGGGAGAAACTGGAGCACCTGGAGGAAACCCACACAGACACAGGAAGAATGTGCATGTTCTTCGCAGCCACCTGTGGCTAGAATCAAACAGTACCATTATGAGGCAGCAGTGCCTGCCACTGCGCCACCCATTGTGAACACATTCACAAATTTCTGTGAATTTTGCTTCAGTTATTTGGTGTTAATAGAGAACTGTTTACTGTTGAAATATTAATTTGTGGCATGCAATTGTGATAAAATAGCCTCTTGTTAGCGAGCCTTTCATAATCTGAGTGCCTTTTTCTTTAAAAGAAGCATGCATGCTTCAGCAATGTTTGTGAATTGTACTGCACCATTACTACTGTCGATTGATGGGGAAATTAATCAGCGAAGCAAAGGCATGTATAACTGTAAGGAATGGATTAATCAAAGTGAGCATCATAATCATCACTTAATGAGCTGAGGAAATCACAGTTCCTAAAGTGTGCTTTATTCTTGTTGCTGTTTTAGTTTTGCCCAAAATAAACCTGCAATAGTGAGAGGAGGAAGAGGATAGGAAAATAGAATAGGTGACGGTAGGATGGGATTTTACAGGCCTGCCCACTGCCGGGATCATCCACTCCAGCCAAAAATCAATGCTTGTTGAATTTCCCAGAGCGGATCCCACAATGATGGGGCTGGACAGTCCCAGTGTTTTTAAAATATCTGCCTCTAGTATTTGACCTAAGTTCACAAAAGTACTCCAGCCTTTGGGAAGAAATTTAAATTTTTTTTATCCTTTAAGAAAAGCGGATTCAAGACTTTTATTAAATCTTTTACACCAATGTTAAGCTGCCACTTATCATCTGAGTGTGTATGTTCAAATAGTTAACTTTCAACTCTTGTGATTTTTTTTTTAATCCCATTAGGGTTATAGACGTTCAGTCAGTGAGCATGTTTAAGATGAAAAACACAGTTTTTTTGGATGCTAGGGGAATCAGTGGACATGAGCACAAGGCAAGGAAGTGGAATTGAAGTAAAAGGTTAACCATGTGGTCTTATTGAAATGTGGAGCAGCCTCCAGGGTCTGACTGGCCTGCTCCTGATCATATTTCTTCTCACTAACAGTGCTGAAGAGATTGTAGAACTGCAAAACCAACAACAAAAACAGAACATGAAGGAAATGAGAAACATAAATCCCCTGAACCCTGAGGATGTACGCGCAGAGTGTTGAAAGAGACTGCAGAAATAATGGATGTTGGTAGTTATCTTCCAAAATTGTACATGTTGTGGGACGACCCCTAGAATCCCTGCAGTACAGAAGGGGACCATTCAATCCATCAAGTTTGCATCGACCACAATCCCACCCAAGCTCTATCCTCATAATACCACATATTTACTACTAATCTCCTTGACACTAAGGGATAATTTAGCCTAGCCAATCAAGCAAACCTGCACATTTTTGGACTGTGGGAGGAAATCGGTAGAAACCACACAGAATGGGGAGAACATGTAAACTCCACCCAGACAATGAGCCAAAGTCGGAATTGAATCCTGATCCCTAGCACTGTGAGGCAGCAGTACTAACTGCTGTGCCACTGTGCTGCCCACCGATTCCTGCAGATTAGAAGATGGCAAATGTGACTCCACCATATAACAAAGGAAGAAGAGAGAGTGGGTTTTTTTTTTGGAACTGGGTTATGAATTGTGGAACACTTCCTATAGTCCCTACAATGCAGAAGGAGGCTGTTCAGCCCATCGAGTCTGCACCGACCACATTACCATCCAGGCCCTATCTTCATAACATCACATATATTTACTTACTAATCCCTTTGACACTAAGGGATGATCTCAGAATAAGTGGTAGGTCATTTAGATTAAGAGGAGGAGGAATTCCTTCACCAAGAGAAAGTTGAATCTTTGGAATTTTCTACCACTGTGGACTGTAGAGACTCAGTCATTGAGTATATTCAAGACATAGATTTCTAGATATTAAAGATATCAAAGGACATGGGGATAGTGTGGGAATACAATACCTAAGTAGAAGATTAGCCACAATCTAGTTGAATACTCGAGGGACTGAAAGGCCCACTCCTGTTCCTACTTCCAATGTCTCATGTTCTATTAAGGAACCAAAGTCCACAATGTAAATCAGTCATTTGTCTTTTCAGATATTAACTAACTTGCTGCGTATTTCTGACAATCTTTGATACATTAACGAGAGTGATTCTAAAACCCCTTCAGTCAGAATCCTGAGGTCCCAGTGAATGGGATGTCAGCCAAAACTCAGGATTCCCAATGGGACAGATGGCTGTCTGAATTCATCTGGCCCTGATTGGGTTCTGGCCAAAGCAGGTAGCAACCCAAAATTATGCCAATTCACTAATTTGAATGTCACTGGCAGGTTTAACAGGCCATTTGCCAGCATCCCACCATTTATAATACTGACAGAAAAGGCATCAGATGGGCTTCACATGTGCTCTCTACAAGCGGAATATGATTAGCTGGACTCCCAGGGTCCAAAAGGAAGCAGTGCCAACCCCTCAGAGAAGAGGGCATCCTCTCCCATCCACCACATCACGCAGGTATGAGGGTGACCCAACCTAAACTCTTCTAATACCGCCCTCCCGACACCTCTTGCTCAGCCCCTTCCTTCTTAGAAACTCCTTACCCCTTCTGACCCACCACTCAGCCACCCTTCAGGGCAAGTGACATGGCAGTATCAACAGTGCGCTGTCCCCTGGTACTGACACTTTAGCTTGGTGCCTTGAGCTCCACGCTTGAGGAGATTAGTCTAGTAGCCATTTTCTGTTGGCTGCAGTCAAGTTGTCAATCAGGCTTAGACTCTATCAACATTGTGGTCAGGATCAGTAAGGTACTTGAAGTGCATTAAGTTGTGAAGGGAAATGGAAATAAACACAGATGGTTGGAGGATGATAAAAATTCATCAAGTTGTAAATGGAAGACTTTTTTGAGGTATTGTACATCAAATTTGATGAAGGTCAGAGGTTCCATTGGAATGGAGAGGGTTTCAAAGAATTCAATTTGATAGGAAACTTCAGCAACTTCAGATCAAAGCTGTGTACACAATAGGGCTGAGTGCACAGCTGTGTAGAACCCACCCATCCCCCACTCATAGCCAACAGGCAGGAGAGCAGATGTTGATCACAGGGCTGCCTGAAATCACCATGATGTGGAGAAGCCGATGATGGACGGGGATAAATGCAGTAAGAAGCTTCACAACACCAGGTTAAAGTCCAACAGGTTTATTTGGTAACAAAAGCCACTAGCTTTTGGAGCAGTGCCCCTACGTCAGGTGAGTGTGGCAACGCTCCGAAAGTTAGTGGTTTTTGCTACTAAATAAACTTGTTGGACTTTAACCTGGTGTTGTAAGACTCTTATTGAAATCATCATGCCAGGGTTGATCTACTTGTATGCCATGATGAACCGTGACACTCCACCCTGGGGTAGAGTAATGAGGTCAATCCCAGAACCCCTCGGGAAGCCTTGCTGTGGATCCTGGCATCAGCAAAGAGGCAATACCCACTGAACTTACCTCCTTGGGGCCCCTTAGGCCCAAGAAACCAGGCCGATGTGTCGATGCCAGGGGACAGTGCACCATGGACACTGTCAAAGTGTGTAGGCTGAAAGGGGTCTGATGGAGAATGGGACTTAGGGGGAAGCAGGAGCTGAGGGGGAAGCAGGCACAGTGTAGGGGGGTGTGGGTTGGGTAACCCTCGTGTGGTGTGGAGGGAGGGTTGTCTGTTATTTGTGGGTTGAGGGGAGGATGCCCCTCATTAGTGAGGAATTCAGGGGGAGGCACCATTTCACTATTCCTGTGGAGGGGCGTCTATTTCTGAGTGTGGAAATTGGGGAGCCATTTGAAAATGATTGCCTGTTCTCAGAACAGCGGGGCTGGCAATGGCTTGCTCAAAGTGAGAGCATTAGCATCCTTCAGGAGGGTGAATCCGACCTGACAGATACTACCAGTACCAATGGCAAACACTCCCTTTTCCCGCCAGTATGGATACTTAATTCCAAAATGGGGGAATGAGGCCCAATATCTTAAAAATTAACAAGATTCTATCCCTTTTCAGACATCTTAAATCCTTTGTTACTTGCAGCTCGTATTGAGTTCATCACCATTTTGGAATCAAATCTTTGTTCTTTGTAATTAGCCACAGTTGGCTGGTGTAAATACAATTTAATAATGTAGTCTGTCTGCAGAAAACAATTAGTGTGTTGAACATGTCATTAAGAAAAGGAAAGTCTTTACAACTGCAGCTTAACACCACTCTTAGGAAGGGCCAGCAGTTTGGAAGTAGACTTGTTTCTACGTAAATAAACTATTTCTATCAGTGTGAGGAGATAGCATGGAACACAGAGCAGAGGAGGATACCTGTGGGCTTTGAGTTGGCATGTGGGCTGTCTGAGCATGTGGAACATGTTTGGTATTTTAAAGTTCAGTTTTGTGAGTGGACTTGTATGTCATTACCAATGTCACGTGCTCCATTGGGGTATGATTTTATGGTCTTACTCGAGCGTTACCGGAAATTCCAGGCCAAGGTCAAAGGATATTTCCATTCTCCACTCCTCGCCCGTTTGGATTCTGTGATGGGCAGGGCAGTAGAATTCTAGCACATGAGTCTGGTAGATGAAGCCAAAGACAACATTTAAGGTTATTTATGCATGAAAAGGACAATGGGGCCATTTTCTTGTGCTGACAAGTGCATAGAGTAGATGGAGATAAACTGTTTCCATTGATAGAAGGGGAAAGAAATGAAATACACCAATTTAAAGCAATGGGTGAAAGAATAGCAGCATGAGTTTTTAGGCAGTGAGTGATTGGGATCTGGAATGTATTCCCTGGGAGTGTGGTGGAGGCAGATTCAATCGTGGCTTTTAAGTGAGAATTAGATAAGCACCTGAGGAGAAATGAATTATAAAGTTACAGTGCAATGCTGGTCCCGGTGGGAGGGCAGCATTAGTTGCAAATCATCAAGTCCATAATCCTCCAAGTACTTTAATTACTTTGTGGAATGTCTCCCAAGAGATTTATCTGAAGCTGCAAGCTGATCTCCTTGCCACATGTAGCCTGATGAGAGGGCAAACCCAATAGTCTTTGCGATCACATTGCTCTGTTCTCAAGTAAGTGAGTCTTTATCTTCATTTTGAGCAAGGAACCTTCTGTTGTGCAGCTGCTTGTTCTGTGAAAATTCACTGGACACGGCAGAGTTTGCAGCAAATATCTAATGAGCTTTATTGGCTGCATTTCTGGAGGGATCTAGATTTCTCACTGCAATCACTGCAACTTTGGTTGCAATCTTTTTACTTTGGTGTTTCTGGTGATACTAATGAAGTTCTCTAAAAGAATACAATATCTGTGTCTCTGCAATAAGTCCCTCTCTAGTCGTGTTCATCCCAAATGAATGGAAACTCACAGCAGACTCAACTGATAATTCAGAGAATATTCCAGTCAGTTTTATGTTTGACATGTTTTATGTATCTTTAGAAATAAAACAAGGACAGATCTCTGTTTCTATTGGCTAGGGTTAAAAGATTAAATAAAGAAACAACTGATCTTCTCACTACTTGTATTACATCCGGATGGCTCTTTGTGCCAAAGTCGAGGGTATTTTATTCCATTTAGATGGAGGTTCTAGAGTATTCATATTTTCCATATCTGACAAATATTTACAGTCACTGTTCCTGATAATGGAAACATCTGCTTTTTCAAATGCCACAAAAGTTTGCAAAATTCTTATTCTGTCTACAAAAAGTGGATGTTGGGCCACTCTCCAATATAAATGAGGTAACTTGCAAACTTGTGGCTGCCAAGATAAACAATCATTTCTGTACAATGTGAGCCTGGTTTTAGTCAAGATTGGAATTTGAACTCTGACCAACCAATTGGGGATCTATTGATGTTACATCTGTTTCATCATCTGGTTTTAATGTTAAAAACAAATGACCAGTAGCATCCCAATAGCAAATCTCACTGTTCAACAAACTCAGCTGTAGTCATGTCCTTTGTGAGAGGTTTGTTAAAGGGTGTGACTGACAGCTAAATCTTTTGGCTTTCACATCATAAAAGTAAACATTGTTTGATTGATAATACCTGCTGTGGCGGCTCTGAGCAAGTCTGTCATCAACTTTTTAGGCATGCTGTATTTAAATTGTCCCAGTGTAATTATATGAAAGGATCTGCAAAGTCTCTTAGCTGACAGTCAACTTAGAGAGCTCTGTGCCTTTTGGCATTATGTCTGGCTTAATGAGAGCCATTGGGCCAATTGCTAGCTTCTAAAGATTGAATTGGGGAAAAAAAATGATTTTTCTGAAAAAAGAGAAAATAGTAGATAAATATGCAAATCTGGAAAATCACCTTTAAATTAACACGTAACAGTAGCACAAGGTGCTTAGTTCAAATTTGTCAATGGAAAATTGATGTCAAGAAATCCTTCAAAAAACAGTGATCACGTGTCGAGTGGACTTCTGAGAAGGATAATGGAAATAAAAACGGGAATCATTCTAAAATGTCAGGAGATTGTAGTTTTCTGAATGTATGAATAAGGCTATGTTCTTTACCTACCTTGTAATCAATTGCTGACGCTGGAACTCTGAAATAAAAACAGAAAATGCTGGATAAACGCTGGCATCATCACTGGAGGGAGAAACAGTTAATATTTTAAATCCAAATGGCTCTTCTTCAGACTGAGAGGTAAAAATGTGAGGACGGGTAATTCTCTGGTCGTTCATACCAGTGGGATTCTCCAATCCCACTGGGATCCTCCAATCCCACTAGCAGTGCAGCCTTCCCTGGTGTTTCTCAGTAGTGTGGAGTGACATTAATGGAAGATCCCATTGATAGTGTCAGGCCAGAGAATCCCGCCATCAGCGAACAACAGTATGCTACGGCTCACTACTGAGAAACACACATCTGGGAGGTCAGAGAACTCCCCCCACCCCAGCCCATGATCATAGAATAGAATCCCTGCCATACAGAAAGAGGCCATTTGGCCCAGTGAGTCTGCACCAACCACAATCTCACCTATGACTTACTCCCATATCCCTACATATTTTACCCACTAATCCCTCTAATGTACACATCTCAGGACACTAAGGGGCAATTTTAGCATGGCCAATTAACCTAACCTGAACATCTTTGGATTGTGGGAGGAAATCAGACCACCCAAGAAAACCCACTCAGACACAAGGAGAATGTGCAAACTCCACACAGACAGTGACCCAAGCTGGGAATGGAACCCAGGTTCCTGGAGCTGTGAAGCAGCAGTGTGAACCATTGTGCTACCACCCGCGATGTTTTTTATACAGTTGAAGAGAGGGGGTGGAGTACTATAAAGTCTTGGGTCACCGTCTGTGAGGAGTCTGCACATTCTCCCCGCATCTGTGTGGGTTTCTCCAAGTGCTCCAATTTCCTCCCACAGACATGCTGGTTAGGTAGCATGCTAAATTATCCCTCAGTGTACCCAAACAGGTGCCAAAAGACATGCTGGTTAGGTAGCATGCTAAATTATCCCTCAGTGTACCCAAACAGGTGCCAGAATGTGTAACTTCATTGCAGTGTTAATGTAAGTATACTCATCATTAATAAATAAATAAACTTTAACTTTAAATAACAAGCAACCGAAGGTCAATGTCATGCTTGCACACTGTGTGAAGATGTTCCACAATGTTGTCAACTTTTTATTTGTTTTAGGTTCAAAAGTCCCACCTCAGTGAATTGAGTACAAAACCCAAGGCTGACACTGAAGTGCATGCTGAGAATGTGTTGCACTATTGGACTTACTAATGTTTGGATGAGACATTAAGTAATAGTCCATCAGCTCTCACAATTGAATGGAAAAGATAAATGGCACTCTTTTGAAGAGCACATTAGTTATTCCCAGTGTGCTGGTCACTATTTATTTATTAATTAATCAACAGATTACCTGGTTATTATCATACTGCTGTTTGTGGGAACTTATGTGCCAATTCCCTGCTGTATTTCTCTCAAAACAACAGTCAGTAACTACACTTCAAAAGTATATTAAGGTTGTGAAAAAACATTGGGATGCTCAATCTAACTCATTGAAGATTTTAGATAAATGTAAGCCTGTCTTTCTTTCAGACAATAAATGTCCCTTAAACAAGAATGAGAGAACAGCTGCAGAGAGAAAAGGAAAAGAAATTTAAAGCAGAACTCTAGACAGACTACTGTGCCAACTCTCACTAAATTATGTAGTAAAGAGGTTATATTCTAAACCGGAAACAGATTTATGAAATTGACACATTCTCTTTAACGCTTAATGAATATTAAAATAAGCTTGTAGAAATAGATTGAATGAAACTTGTGTGGTAGGAATCTTCCCTGAGATCTGATAGGAGGGATGCACACAGTAATGCCCAGAAGTCATTCCATCTCTGATTTGTTTTCACTGATTTGTTGTATGTTTGTTGTATTTTCCTAAAATATTTTAATGCCTAGAATTCACCACTGGGGGAAAAGATCTTTTAAAAGAAACTATGTTAGAAATAGAAAGGCTTCAATAAGGCTGTAATATTGAGATAATTTCACTATCAGACATGCAAGCTTTTAGTTATTGCCTGTGTATTATGTGCACCATCTTTCCCCTGCATTTCTGCAGCAGATCTATGCTTGTACTAGCATTCTTTTTCATTTGCTAGTCATAAATGTTCACCTCAAAGCAGAGTGCCCAGAAATACAGGTGATAATGGAACAACTGGATTCCACTACAACTTCTTGAAATTCCAGTAAGAATCCACAAGAAAGTCTCAATTATATGAATATCTATGAGCATGATGTGAGGAGTGCTCAGTATCTCAACAGGGCACGCCATAAATGTACATGTTTAATTTACTCATCAAAAAGGCCAATTATTTACTTTCACTATTATTAGAGCCAAAATAAAAGAAACTTTAACCAGGCTCCTTTCAATGAACTCAAAATGATTGATATATTATGAAACAAAACTTTTTTCTATTGCAAAAACTGTTTAACATACACTTCCAGATAATAAATTGCAATTGTATAACCCTTTAGTCCCCAACAAACACACACTGGGACAGATCAAATAGGTATTCCTGCCTGTGAAGGCAGATCAGTGAATACAGTGACTTCTGTGTGAAGGGGAACAGTGTCCAAAGGATCTCTCTCTCATCTCATGTTCCCAATACAAATAACTGATAATAAGATGAGGATTTCCTAGATATTGACAACTATGCTAAATTTCAGATGATGCATGTAAAGAGTGAATTAAACAACATTATCCTTTATAATTTATCCACAAAACTGAGTCCAGAAAATAAGTTCAAAACAGAAAGTCCTCACAGTCAATAAATCACCAGGGTCTCTGAAAACAATATCTTATTTTGTTTCTTCAGCATTAAAATTCAAGTAAACCAGTAATTTTTATCTCCTCATGTGCCTTGCTGAAGTCATGTGATGCGTAAATAGATGTAAGAGTGTGATACAGTCGAGATTATGGACATATTATTCAAGATGACCGGGGATAGGAACTCAACATTCAGGGGTATTTAGGAAGGGCAGACAAAAAACAAAAGGCAGTGAAGTTGTATTGCTGGCTAAAGAGGAAATTAATGCAAATATGAGAAAGAATATTAGTTATAATGATGCATGGGTAGAGCTGAGGAACACCAAAGGGCAAAAAAAATGTTATTGGAGGTTGCATATAGTCCCCCAAACTGCAGTGGTTAATGCATTGGGGATCACATTAAACAGGAAGTTAGAGATGCATGTGATAAAGGAACATCTGTAATTCTGGGTTACTTTAATCTGCATATAGATTGGGGTAATGAAATCAGTAACAATACCCTAGAGGAAGAATTCCTGGAGTGTGTATAGGATGTTTTTCTGGACCAATATGTTGAGGAATCAACTATGAAACAGACCATTCTAGACTGGGTATAATGTAATAAGAGAAGAATAATTGACAATCTAGTTAAAGTCCAGCAAATTTATTTGGAACACTGCTCCTTCAGCGCTCTGAAAGCTCATGATTCCAAATAAACTTGTTGGACTTTAACCTGGTGATGTGAGACCTCTTATAGTGCTTACTCCAGTCTAACACCGACATCTCAACATCATGACAATTGAATTCTGAAAGACCTCTTGGGAATGATATGATAGAATTCTCCATTAAGATGGAGAGTAACATAGTTGATTCTGAGGCTAGGGCCTTAAATCTTTAATAAAGGAGGCAATAATGGTATGAGGCACACATTGGCTATTATGGATTGGGAAACGTTACTTATAGGATGGTGGATAGGCAATGGCAAACATTCAAAGAGTGCATGGGTGAACTGCAACAATTATTCATTTTCATGTGGTGCAAAATTAAACAGGAAAGGTGGCCAAATCATGGCTTACAAAGGAAATTAGAGATCGTATTGGATACAGAGAAAAGGCATTTAAATTGTTCTGAAAAAGTAGCAGATCTGAGGATTGGGAACAATTTAGGATTCCACAAAGGAGGGGTAGGATTTGATTAAGAAGGGGAAGATAGAGTACATAAGTAAGTTTGCGGGGAACATCAAAATTGACCATAAGTTTCTATAGGTATGTGAAGAGAAGAAGATTGATGAAGACAAATGCAGTCTCTTACAGTCAAAAGCAGTGGAATTTAAAATGGAGAACAAAGACATGGCTGACCAACTAAATACATACTTTAATTGTCCTTCAAAAAGGAAGACACAAGTAACACACTAGAAACATTGGGGAACACAGGGCTTAGTGAGAGGAAGGAACTGAAGGAAATCAATATTAATAGATAAAACATGTTGTGGAAATTGATGGGACTGAAGGCAAATAAATCCCCAGGGCCTGATAATCTACAGCCCAGAGTCTCTAAGGAAGTGGCTGTAGAAATAGTGGATGCATTGGTGGTCATCATCCAAGATTCTAAAGACTCTAGAACAATTCCTACAGATTGGAAGATAGGTAATGCAAACCCACTGTTTAAAAAGGGAGACAGAGAGAAAACACAAAATTACAGACCAGTTAGTGTGACGTTGACAGTGGAGAAAATGCCAGTGGAGAAAGAGTCCATTAGAAAAGATTTTGTAGCATATCAGTTGGCAGAATCAGACAGGATCAGCATTGTTTTATGAAAGGAAAATCGTGCTTGACAAATCTGGAATTTTTCAAGTATCTAGCTCGGAGAGTTGATGAGGTTGAGCCGCTGGATGTGATTTATTTGGACTATCAGAAAACTTTCGCCAAGGTCACTAATAAGGGATTAGCATGTAAGATTAGTGGACATGGGATTGGGGTAGTGTATTGATATGGATAGCAAACTAGGACGCAGACAGGAAACTGGGTAGAAATGGTTCTGAATGGCAGACAGTGACTAGTGGGGTACTGCAGAGATGATTGCTAGGACCCCAGCTATTCACAATGTATATTAATGATTTAGAAGGGGGAAGTAAATGTAAATCTCCAAATTTTCAGATAGCACAACACTCCAGAAAGAGTGGATGAGCTGTGAGGAGGATGCAGAGATATTTCAGTGTGATTTGGACAGGTTAAATGAATGGGAAGATGTATGGCAAATGCATTATAATGTGGATTAATGTGAGGTTGTCCATTTTGGTAGCAAAAACAAGAAGGAATATTATCTGAATGGCTGTAAATTAAAAACATAAGAACATAAGAAATAGGAGCAGGAATAGGCCATCTAGCCCTTTGAGTCTGCCCCACCATTCAACAAGATCATGGCTGATCTGAAGTGGATCAGTTCAACTTTCCTGCTTTCTCCCCAAACCTTAATTCCCTTGTCTATCAGAAACCTATCTACCCGTGATTTAAATATATTCAGCAAGGTAGTCTCCACCACTTCAAAGGGCAGAGAATTCCAGAAGCTCACTACCCTTTGAGTGAAGAAGTTCCTCCTCAACTCCAATCTAAACTGCGCCTCCCCCCCCTTATTTTGAGGCTGTGCCCTCTAGTTCTGCTATCCTTTCTAAGCAGGAAGAATTTCTCTACCTCTACCTTATCTATTCCCTTCATTACCTCATATGTCTCTATAAGATCCCCCCTCAGCTTTCTAAATTCCAATGAGTACAGACCCAGTCTATTCAATCTCTCCTTATAGGCTAACCCTCTCATCTCTGGTATCAGCCTAGTGAACCTTCCAGAGAGGGGAATGTGTGAGAACTGGTATCCTTGTATGCCAGTCACAGAAAGTGAGCATGAGGTACAGCAGGTGACGAAGAAGACAAATGGTATGTTGGTCTTCATAGTGAGAGGATTCAAGTGCAGAAGTGGGGATGTCTTGTTGCAGTTATACGGGGCTTTGGTGAGATAGCACCTGGAATATTTTGTGCAGTTTTCATCTCCTTATCTGAAGAAGGATGTTCTCGCTATAAATCTGATTACTAAGGATGGCAGGACTGACATGAGGAGAGATTGAGTGAGTTAGTATTATATTCACTGGAACTTAGAAGAAGGAAGAGGGATGTCAAAGAAAACTATAAAATCCTAACAAGATCAGATGGACAGTCCTGATGATGGGGGAGTGCAGAAATCAGGAATCATAGTCTTACAATATGGGGTAAACCACTTAGGACTGAGGTGTGAAACATTTTTAACCCAGAGATTGGTGAATCAGTGGAATTCTCTGACACAGAAAGCAGCTGAGACCCCAAACATTGTAACTCTTTCTTGTAAACATACAATGTTCATTGATCTTGGGATCAATAGATATGGGGAAGAAGTGGGCGAGGTTACTGAGTTGGATGATCAGCCACAATCATAATGAATGGTGCACTAGGCTCAAAGAGCCGAATGGTCCACTTCTATTTTCAATGTTTGTTGGTAAAAGGCAATTGGCTCACAATCCAATTGAACTTCTGAACTTAAAAAAAACCCTAGGTCAGTTCGCAAGAAAGTATCTAAATAATTCAATGTCCTTCCAATCTTTGAAAAATGTGTAGGGGTGAAATTTTCCTGTTCTGCTCGCTATAAGAATCATAACAGGTGAAGGTGGGGGTGGATCCACGCAAAGGTCTGTTAACCTCGAGCAGGATTTTCCAGTTTTCAGGCAAGTGCAGCTTGTTCTTGGGAGATATGTGTATTCATAACAGTAAAAAGAGCCAAGTTTTCCTCCTTTTGTGAAAAAAGCATGATCTTTGGCATTGTGTCATCAGTCATCTAGACTCGACTCTAAGTTCTAGATTCCATTCTCTAAACCTTTCCACTGCTTCTCTTTTAACATGCTGTTAAAAACTGTCATTTTGACCAAACTTCTGGTCACCTTTTCTAATGCCTATTTCTTTGGCTTAGTGTCATTTGTTTTGTCCAATTACGCTTTTAAACATTGTGGAATAGTTTACTGTGTTAAGAGCCCTTTATAAATACAACTTAATTTTGCTGTAGTAAAATATTCATATTGGTCAGCATCCTATACAAAAAAGTTGATTGTGTCGACAGTTTGTACCCCTGATGAAATCCGTTGCAATTACTGACTTGAGGAAAAAAAGTCCTTATTTTCTTTTTTTCGTTCTCAGAGGGGAATTTGAGCATGTAAATATACTAAAGGGCGATGAGGAAGAGAACTCAAGTATTTTCACCTAGTAACGGTGAAGGAATGACAAAATCTAATTTCAATTCAGGATGTTGTGTGACTTGGAAGGGAACCTGCAGGTAGTGTAGTGATGTTCCCATGCATCTGCTGCTCTTGACCTTCTAGGTGGTGGAGCATGTGGGTTTGGAAGTTGTGAGGTTCTATTGAAGGAGCTTTGAGTTATTGCAATGCACCTTGTGCATTAGTGATATTATGGCAGGGGACTGTGTGTGAATGTTTGATGTGGTAGGTGGTGTGCCAATCGCAGGCTGCTTTTACAAGGCCCTTTTTGCAACCTCAGACCATACCCGAAACATTGCCCAGGCACCAAATTACTTTTGAAGTGTTGTCAATGTTTCAATTTAAGGACAGATAGAACCCAATTTGAGCACAGCAAGATGAAATAAAAATTAGCAGATTACTGAGGGCTAATGACTGGCGAGGTCATTGGGAAAATGTTTCAATTCTTCATTGGAGAGTTCCAGTGATTCTTTTATATCCATTTTAGAGACTGATCTTCACCTTAACCTATGATCCCAAAGACCATATTTTGGACAGTTTAGTACAGTCTTGTTAATACACTAAAGTACTAGTGCATGAAAATATTGATTTCTCTTGGTGACTTGGCCAATATTCCTTCCTCAATCAACACTACCAAAACAAATTAACTGTCATTTCTTTCAGTCCAGTTTTTTAGCTCAAATATGGCAGCTATAATTTCCAAAGCATCAATAACTGCAAGATCTAACCTTCTCTCTGCAAAGTGCTTTGAGATAGTTGAGAGATGTATTAAGTCTGCTTAATATAGTCACACTCCAAATCTGTGTGTGCTATTTTTAGGCAGGCGGTAGCCTATTTATTTTAAATAGGTTAATGCCTGTCTGAAGAACAGAATATGGGAGAATAAGGCAAGAGAATGTGAAAATATTAAAACTGAAAGGTGGAGAGTGAGCGATAGACAGGGCTTTAATCTGAGGTCAGGAAGAGTTCTCGTGCGCCATCGA
This sequence comes from Sphyrna mokarran, assembly GCA_024679065.1. Classification (NCBI taxonomy): domain Eukaryota; kingdom Metazoa; phylum Chordata; class Chondrichthyes; order Carcharhiniformes; family Carcharhinidae; genus Sphyrna; species Sphyrna mokarran. Next base: position 58,206,169 of record JAGIQG010000003.1, read on the forward strand.
TCTTCAGATTCATAATAAGGAATTTCAACAAAACATTGTCGTTTTGGAATGATTTATTGACAGACTTTCCATTAGGTTGCGTGTAGAACTTGTTTTCCTCAATGTTGAAGTACCTGCTGTTGTGACATGATGTGCATAGACCTTTGAAGGTGCATGCCTGAAAACAACTGTCAATCATTGTTTCTTCAGCATGATGGGAAGAGTACATGACTTGTAGGCAGTTTGGCAAGTTGCAGGGTACAGATCAGGGCCAGAATTTTCCAGTTATTATTTTGGTGAGATCTTCCAGTTCCACTAATGGCAAACCCGTACCCTGGGTTTCCTGGTAACGGGTTGCACACAATGGAAAGCCCTGTTGAGAACAATGGAACCAGAAGATCCCACTGGTGGGCCACCAATACCACTGCAAAGCATGCCACAAGGGTGTGAGGAAATCTCACCCAAGCTGTAGCATAGCACGGTGGCAGTGGTTAGCATTGTTGCCTCACAGCGCCAGGGACCCGTAATCGATTCCAGCCTTGGGTCGCGGTCTATGTGGCGTTTGCACATTCTCCCCGTGTCTGCATGGGTTTCTTCCCACCATCCAAAGATGTGTAGGTTAGGGGATTGATTGTGGCAAAATTGATCCTTAGTATCCCAACTTAGTGTAGGTTATGTGGATTCACCATTGTAATTTTGTGACTTTATGGGGATAGTGGATAGGGTCTTGGTGAAAGACTCTGTCAGACAGTCAGTGCCGACATGATGGGCTGAATGCCTGCCTCCTGCTCGGTAGGGATTCTATCAGTCTCACATTCATTCGATACTTCACCTCCAAGCAAATCTATTATATATAGTTATGACTCCAAATAAGGAACCTGCGTTATTATTTTACAAACCCTTGGGTATAATTGTTGCATTTATATTGAATAGTAGAAGACATCATGGCAGTTACACCAGAGCAAAGCAGTTTTGCAAATGGGGCCTCAAACAGGTTTAAGGTTTCTCATTTATAGAGTCATGGAGGTTTACAGCTTGGAAACAGGCCCTTTGGCCCAACTTGTTCATGCTGCCTTTTTGTTAAAAAAAACCCAGTAAACTAATCCCAATTGCCCACATTTGGCCTGTATCCCTCTAATCCCATCTTACCCATGTAACTATCTAAGTGCTTTTTAAAAGACAAAATTGTACTCTCCCTCACTACTACCTCTGGCAGCTTGTTCCAGACACTCACCACCCCTGTGTGTGTGAAAAAATTGCCCGTCTGGACACCTTTTGTATCTCTCCCCTCTCACCTTAAATCTATGCCCTCTAGTTTTAGACTCCCCTACCTTGGGAAAAGATATTGACTGTCTAGTTGATCTGTGCCCCTTTTTATTTTATGGATCTTTATAAGATCACTCCTCAGCCTCCCACGCTCCAGAGAAGAAAAATCCCAATCCATCTAGCCTCTCCTTATAAGTCAATTTATCAAGAGCTGGTAGCATCCTAGTAAATTTCTTCTGCACTCTTTCTAATTTAATAATATCCTTTTTATAACAGGATGACTAAAATTGCACACATTATTCCAAGTGTGGCCTTGCCAATGTCTTCAACTTCAACAAGACATTCCAACTCTGTATTCAATGTTCTGATCATGAAACCAAGCATGCAGTATGCCTTCTTCGCCACTTTATCTACCTGTAACTCCACTTTCAAGGAGTTATGAACATGTACCCCTAGATCTCTTTGTTCCGTAACTCTCCGCAACACCTTACCATTAACTGAGTAAATCCTGCCCTGGTTCTATCTGCCAAAATGCATCACTTGCATTTGTCTAAGTTAAACTCCATCTGCCCTTCGTCAGCCCACTGGCCCAATTAATCAAGATCCCACTGCAATTAGAGATAATATTCTTCATTGTCCATTATGCCATCAATCTTTAAATCAATATGGTACATCGTGAATTTCCTACCACATTGGAGGATTAAGTGTCTGTTCAATGTTTACAACATTGTTGAACATTTGCCAGTACATATGAAGTAATGAAAATGAAATGTTAAAAAAAAAAGAAATATCACCTTTCCATTATGAGGAGTCTAGAAGAACTATCATCCGAATGAAAAGGAAATTGTTTGTACATGGAATCTATAACACCATTATTATTCATGCAATTTGTTTTTTCCTTTATATTAGGACCTCCGACGGCACCAGAAAATCCCATATCGACAACAAATGAGACCTCCATCACACTGGAATGGAGCCCACCCAGAGATAGCGGTGGCAGGAATGATATTATGTACAACGTTCACTGCAAGAAGTGTGTAGGGGATCCCAGGAAATGCAGCGTTTGTGGGAGTGGCCTCCATTTCATTCCCCGCCAATTTGGATTAACATACACAAAAGTAATTGTCACCAGTCTGCTGCCACATACTAATTATACCTTTGACCTTGAGGCTTTGAATGGCGTATCTGAGCTAAGCCCCAGTCCTAAGCAGTATGTCTCCATCAATGTCACGACCAGCCAGGCAGGTAAGCAAATCTCTACTCAGCTGCCTAATGTGATATAGCTTGGAATCAAGTTACCATGGACGGCAACCTGTTTTTCGCAGGATCGTTTTTGCTTTGAAATATACAATTATAGGACACTGCAAGGGGTCATTAACTAAAGAAAGGAGAAGCTAGCTCCTCATTGTTAAAGAAAATATCTTTGGCCCTTGTTTTCAAAAAGCAATCAAGAATGGTGATCAATATTCAGTTATACTGCACAGCAGGATCATAAATCTTAGACTGGGATATTTTATATTTTAGCCAGTGTTATGTAAAACATTCCATCCAGTCTCACTCTCTTTTTTTCCTTTCCTCTCTCAAATATGCTTAAATTAATACTGAATTGTATACTCTTGCAGTTCTCAAGCAAGGTCAAATTATCCCTTTGTTTCAGTCCCTGTGAACCTGTACCACGAGTTTCAGCAAGCTAAGGGAGGCATTCCAGGCAATGTCTTTCCTAGCTTATTGCTAAATTCAATTTTCCACTGGACATTATTATTGAATAAGGAGCTAAGGCTGACTTTCTTCTTGATTGTCCAGATATAGTAAAGCCATGGCTCAAATGTTCAGCGCAAGAGACAACATAGTGAAAATCCTTGCAATGGCCAAAAATATAAACCAAACACAACTTTCCTATCTTTGCAGGGGAAAGGCAGTTCTTTGACACCTGGACCGTTCTTTGATGGCTGACTAGCGCCAGTGACGATGTGTGTAAAAAGTGCAAAATCATGTTTAATTGTAACAATGGTAAAGAATGTTTTACTTCTCCCTCAATTGTCCCAGGAGCCTATCCAAAAGGCCTTGGTTCTCTAAAGGGCTACCCAAACAAATCCAATAGGGTCAGGCCTTGTCTTTACCAGGTTTAATCCAGGTTTCACACTTCTGGCTGACCAAAGTCCCGCTTCAGTGGAAGCAGCGGGTGATTTAAATGGCCAGGTACTCCTGGGAATCGTGCATGCATGAACCCTAACCTGATTTCAGTCATGACCACACAGAGATTAGAAATACCTTTCCACTGTAATAAAAATCCTGGGCCTTTGTGTGGATTAAAAACCAAACTCATTAAGTCTGTTTACAACTAAAAGAGACCTAATTCTGTCTTCCTCTCAATATTCTAATAGCAATAGCAGTGATAATGAATAATAATAGTAGATGCTTCCATTGTAATCTCACTCTGTCTCTGGAGATGCGTGCGTTTGGTTTATAAGTTGAGTTTAAGGCAGTCAACAGAGTATTATTAATGATTTCATGCATGGCATTTTTTTCACCATGGAAATCAAGATCGACTTGACATTTTCTGAACTTGTGCCAAAGGGATTAGTCAGTACATACTTGAGCAATCAGAACCGAGTGATTGCGCTGCTAATGATCCGCAACTCTAATCACTTTGCACAGTTGTAATTGCTAGTCTCGCAGAGCTATTCATTTGCAGATGTACTTGTCTGCTGCAAGAGAGAAGGCAAAGTGAAGTGCTTACTGCAGAATTGAAGATACTGTCAGACCATTTGGCTAGTTTTCTTTCAGCTACAGACTGCCAGCTTTTAGGCTGGCAATTTTAGAGACTTGATTCTTCAACACATTCCCAGCCTGTACTTCAGAAGAGGAAGTGTGTCAGTCTTGGCTGGTTTTCCCAGGAGAAAGAGAGAATTACACAGATGAATTAATTCAAGGTCATTCATTTTTTCAGTGGCTTGACCTCAGCCTAAGAATTCTGCCCAGGTTCACTTTGCCAACTGTTGTGATCAAGCTCAAGTGTGGAGGTGTGGAAGGGAAGCAGGATATGATTAAAACAGCCAATATTCATCAAGAATACAACATTACTGTGAAGAAAATTGATGGTAATTGATGGGATGTTTTAAGCTAAAAAAATTAAAGGAAAACACAAACCCTTATTCTTGAATTTTAGTGAAATAACTATCCAATAGCAATTCAGTTTATTTTCAAAGCACGTATTTGTTGGACTCCATTTTGCTGAGATTTCTAAGGCTTGGCATAAGAATATGGCATTTGTTGGTTCCCAGGATAGCTGAGCTGTCTAAGACTGGAGATGCTCCAGGTTTAATTTGTGGTTTATGCTAAATTAGCCAACCTCTGTTTTAGTGGTTGTAGGAGTTCCATCCTCTCACGAGCAATTGGGTTAGGGAATGGAAACTTGCCCATTGCTGATCTCAGTTGTCTGGCCTGCCTTATAGTGATGACAGGGACATATTCTTAACTCAACACCACTGATTGCATGCATGGCCAGTCAAGAGGAAGTTATATCAATGGAAGGCCTGGATAATTGGTTAAAAAAGCGTAAAGGTAGCTGATGTCCTAACTCCCATGCCCTCCTGATCATGGACTTGGTCAGAACAAATTTAGACGTAGTATTCTCTCAGTAAGAGAGCTGCTACTCTCTTTAAAATCGACCCTGCTCATTTGAGATGCTGCCACCGAGTCTGACAATCTATTGCAGTCACTCAATGACGGAATCGCTCTGAAGCACCAAATCCAACTCGGAATCTACCCCTGCCTATTGATCCCAAACAAGGAAAATGAGTTGGGATAATGCTTGGATTTGCCAAAAAGCCCCACTTGTGCCACTCATTTCAGACATCACTAAATGGAATCCACAGCTATGCTCAGTTAAAGTCTCCCCAGTTTTTGAAGGCACTTATCTCTAATGGATGAAGTAAGTGAAGGGTGCCAGTAGAATAGCAGAAACCACAAATAGAAGGAGATAAGCACCTGGGATTCTCACCATCTTCCAGGTCTAGGACATCATACCTGCAGTTCTCTGAAGAGTATCTCAATCAGAGCCTTTAATTTTCTAGGGAAGCAGTGATGGAGTTGTGCTGCATCCTGCAGGACTTTTGCAGTCATGGTAATGGAAGCCCTGAACCTCTTTGACTCCAGCTTCTTCCTGGCTGCACACAGGATATCAGCTGCATTGTTTGGCCCATGGTAGTGGAGACATGGAAAATGACGCAGCAATGTTGATTTCCAATCAGGATTTATCTCCTTCTGCCTTTCCTGGCCAACCATTGCTCACTCAATCCTTTCTCACCACTGACATGCAACTCATAGAATCCCTACAGTGCAGAAAAAGGCAATTTGTTCCATCAAGTCTGCACTGACCCCACTAAGAGCTTCCCACCCTTTCCCCAAACCCCTGCTTCATTATAACTAATCCACCAAATTTCCACAAGGGATAAGTTAGCGTGACCAATGTACGTAACCAACACAGCTCTGGAGTGAGGGGAAAAACCAGAGCACCTGGAGGAAACCCACGCAAACATTGAGGGAACATGCAAATTCCACACAGACAGTCACCTAAGGCTAGCTAGAATCGAACCCATGTCCTTGGCATTGTGAGGCAGCAGTGCTAACTGTCATAGCAAGGTGCTTGGGTGGGGTGGGGAGCTCTCAATTTCTGCTATGTTTTTCACCTTTCCATCTCTGTCACCAATACCTGGCGCTGCCAGATGGGAGACTGCCGTATCTACCCCCGATCTACCCCGAAGTGTTGAAAGAGCCTTGTGGATGGCCGCTGCTTCCTCTATTTTGCTACCAGTATTGTATCTGTCACAACTCCTGCCTTCACAAATGACTTTCTTTGTTCTTTATTTTAAATCTTGCGAGAATTAATGCCCCTTTCAAGTCCCAGAAATTAATCTCCTCTCAGTAGGATTGAAGTTTTCCAACTTTGCACCGTAGGCTTCTTTTTGGCCTGATGAATCATGCAGGAAGCCCAGCAGACTTACTTGATGGGCGGGATTCTCCAGCATGCTCACTTGAAAACTGGAGATTCCCACCTGACTTCAGTAGACCTTTACGTGGTCTGCACCCTGCATCCTGGAATTCTAGTGGCGGACAGGATGCGAGGATTCCAGCTGATGAATCTCGTTGCATTAAAAATGGGTGAGGGCTTGTGTAAATATAGGAGAGAGATCGGAAGTCCTCCCCAGATGGAACTGCTCCCTTCAAAAGGAGAATTGTTTCCTGTATGCTCTAAAATAACTTATTGTACAGGATTCTGAGCAGGTTGTCATGCACCTTGCACCACTCAGTAGTTTATTTTCCTCAGGTAACCATTTCTTATCAACTCGCTAATGGCTTTGGAGAACCTGATACACTTGAGGAATTTTCTTTCACCAACCTTTATAATTTTGGCCTTGAAATGGTGGAATAGGTTTTCCTTTGCAATATTCATGCTTTTATAACCTATATCTGACATTATCTGATCGTGACAGCTTTATTTTGCTCATGTTCTCCTCTATTCTTTGTCAACTTTGCCAATGTCCTGCACTTCGACATTTACACATGAGTCCTCAATAAAATAAAACAAAATGTCTGTGGTTATAACAAAATAAATCTTTATTCACTCATCTATGGCTTTTATTTCAGTCAATGGCTCTACCTGGAGTATACTGCAGTCTCCATCATCTGAAGTGAAGTCATTCATTTTCCCTAAATATAATAGCAACTCCAGCCCATATATTATACATATATTCTAATTTCATATTTTTGTACTTAAATTACTCAAACCTTTTCACTCTTCATGCCCACATCAAGTAATCCGAACCTACACAAAGGTCAAAGAATACCGTAGCTCCATTTGGCCTGGCACAGCAGTTTTAGGACCTTCTGCATGACATCAAATGACTCCTCCCTCAGTGTCATGAAGATTCCTGGGAGAGGCAAGAAAAGAATCTTTCAATGCTAAATTAAAGGGAAATAAATCTGGATTTTTGTTTCTAACTTCCTGTAATCACTGAATGAATCCAGAAAACTAATTCCAAATCATTGGGCCACATTCAGAACCATCTTCACAGTTGCTCTAATTGAAACCTCCAGATTTGGTGCCAATTTGTGTTCAGTTCTGGTCACTTCTATCCCATAGAGAAGCTCACACTACTTGAAGCCTGGCAGAGAGAAGATTATTTTTTATGTCAGAATCTGAATCTGGGTTGGAATTCAATCTAGCTGCCAGGGGTAAAGGATCAATGTATCAATGCAATATAACCCCCAGTTATCATGGTCAATATTTATTAACTGCATTGCTAAGTTTAAACGAGTTCCCTCCGAAATATTGTGACCCTTCAGCAGGAGCAAACTTGAGACTGGGGTGTCACCACAGCCTTGGAACCTCATGCCCAGCACCTCATAATAAGAAAACAATGGTCAAAATTTGTGACATAAACTATGATGCCAGGACGAGTAAAAGATTCAAATTCGGTTGAAAGCTAACAAGAGCTTATTAACCCAATTTCTCAAACCTGAGTGCTCAGTGACATCATAGCCTTTGATTTCATAGAATCCTACAGTGCAGAAGAAGATCACTCGGCCCATGGAACCTGCACTGACTAGAATCCTACCCAAGCCCTATCCACATAATCCCATGCAGTTACCCTAGCTAGTCCCCCTCACACTAAAGGGCAATGCAGCATAGTCAATTCATCTAACCCACACATCTTTGGTCTGTGGAAGGAAGCCAGAGCATCTGGAGGCAGCCCACGTAGACATGGGGAGAATGTGCCTAGGTTCCTGGCACTGTGAGGCAGCAGTGCTAACCACTGTGTCACCATGCTGCCGAGATTATTCCACATGAGATTGTCAGCGTGAGGGTTATGGAATAATATTTTTGACAGCATGAAGGGAACTGGCTCCTGCAGTCCTCATATGAATTGTTTTTGAACAGATTTGAATATTTTAAGTTACAAAACCTCCCATTCATGAATATAACATGTCCAATAGATCTAAGTGGCTGCTGTGTTCAGAATTGATGGATGAGTCATTGGACATATGCAAGTCAACTGTCGTATGGAAATAGTGAGACTTGACAAATGTTGCATCATTCTCAATTTAGTGCAGAGAAGAATCAAATTCCAGGACATTGGTTAAGTAAACATGATGCAACTGGGGCTTTGTAAGGCACAATGATCATCTGGGGTATCATGCTGGCACAGTAGTTAGCACTGCTGCCTCACGGTGCCAAGGATCCAGGTTCAATACAGTCTTGGGTGACTGTGGAGTTTGCATGGGTTTCCCCCGGGTGTTCTGCTTTCCTCCCACACTCCAAAGATGTGCAGGTTAGGTGGATTGACCACGTTAAATTCCCCCCTAGTGTTCAGAAGATGCATAGGTTAGATGGATTAGCCATTGCAAATGTGTGGAGTTCCAGAGATAGAACGGGGGTAAGGGAATTTAGTGCAAACATGATGGGCCAAATGGTTTCTTCTGCAGTGTAAGGATTCTATCCCATTGTACTTTAAGGATTGGCACAGTGATCTGACAGTGCCAGGGACCCAGGTTCAATTCCAGTCTTGGGTCATTGCCTGTGCAGAATTTATGTGTTCTCCACATGACTCTGGATTTCCTCTGGGTACTCAGGTTTCCTCCCATAGCCCAAGGATGTGTGGATTAGAGTGATTAATTGCTAAATTGACTCTAATGTCAGGGGGATTAGCAGGGTAAATATGCGGAGTTACGGGAATAGGGCTTGGGTGAGATGGTGGTCACTGCAGACTCAAATGGGCTGAATGGGCTCCTTCTGCACTGCAGGGATTCTATGATTCTTTATATTTGGTGTAATAATACTCAATATCGGTGTTTTGCCAATATGTCACTTCATGTTGTGGTTTCCATGAAAGTGCATTGCTTTACTAACTGCATGTTTTTATCCTGTTTTGTGTATTTTCAAGTGAATGTGATTCTGAAAGAGAGAAAGAGTAAGGATAGCATTACCCTGGCTTGGCAGGGACCAGATCATGCTAATGGAGTTATTGTGGAGTACGAGGTTATCTACTATGAAAAGGTCAGTAATAAAATATACGTGGAGCTTCTGATTAATAAGTAACCATTTTTTGAAGTTACCTCCTGAAAGCAACTGAGTGTGATGGAGCAATCCTGACTTGTGCATTATTGATGGTTGGACAGGCATCATAGAGTTATTCTGTATAGAATTCCAAGACTGAGACCGAGCCACAGGGTGACATTTTACCAAAAAAATGTCTGAGTATAGGTTCCCGTGAGAAAATGGCCTACGCCGGATTTTCCTCCTGATCTTACCATACTCTGTCACAAAAAAAACAGATAGTGTGTTTCATGCCATCATGTAGAGGGGCAAGGACACAACATGCCAGCAAAGCCCAGTTGTATTGAGATCACTGGGTGCAATCCAAGCAGTGCCAACCTGTGTCAAGGAGCTGTGCCAAAGCATTGCCCAGCGATGACCCTCTCCCCCTGGGGCAGGGATCCCTATGACAGGCTGATGTCTGGGTGAACTTTAAGTAGTGAATTTTTAAAATATGCCTTGGAATCATTATTCAGGAGTGGGGCCTTGAACAATATGTCAATGTTTTGAAATGTATTTAAATCAGATTTATACCCACCTGATTATGTCACCAGAGAGGGGTAGTGAAAATCACCGATGAAATTCATGACTTCAGGTTTTGCCAGATCTTGAACTCCTGCTGCCATTCCCACAAACAGCTAGTATGGGCTCAAGATCACCCTGCACCAAGGGTTGGTGCAGTTCAGTTCTTGATCAATGATAACTCCCAAGATGTTGACTGAAGGGGTTTCAGCAATGGTAATGCCTTTGAATAAAAAGGAGTGATTGTTAGATGTTCTCTCATTGGAAATGGTTATTGCCTGGCCTTTGCATGTTAAGAATGTTACATAACACTTATCAGTCCAAGACTGAATGTTGTTCAGGCTTTGATGTACATTGACAGATCCTTCGGTATCTGAGGAGTCAGAACTAGTGCTGAGGATTATGCAATCATCAGCAAACATCCCCATTTCTGACCTTATAATGGAGGGAAGGTCATCTGGGATTGTATTCCCTAATACCTACAATGTGTCCCCCTATTAATTAATAATCTACTGACACTTGATGCAAAATGAGTTCAGTTACTATAAATAATTATAATCACACTTTGTGTTTATTGCAATAGAATCAAAAGGACCAAAACTACACCGTTTTAAAAACCAAATCTAATAGCATGACAGTTGATGGACTAAAACCGGGTACAACATACGTGTTTCGGGTCAGAGCTCGCACCAGCGGAGGGCATGGGACCTATGGTGGTGAAATTGAACTGGAGACCAGTCAAGAAGGTAAGCAGAGAAAAATCCCAGAACAAACTTGTGAATGGAGAATTGTGAAGATCATAGCACAACCTTGGCACTATTTGCAGTCAGTGGCAGCATTGTATTTGATTGTGGAGCACCCTCAGAGACCCCATATGAACACATTTTGGGCAGAAGCAAGAATTGGTAGTAGTTTGATGGACAAAGGTGAATATGACAATATTGCAGATGGATACATATCCCTGGATTTAAATGCACTGAAGACTTAACAGCTGTACTAAAGTGCACTACTGTTTTATGTCACCTTAAACTGTTTAATGTGACTGACCTTTTGCGATTTGTCACCAGGAATACTCCTTAACAAGTTTAAAGGCAGGTAATGCATAAGTATAATCAGTCGTAAAAATATATTTCCAATAGCTGAGAGGGAGAGTGTTTTAGACTCACTGTCCTGGAATGGACATCTTGAGAGTCTGAAATATGAGAGCAGAAACCATGTTGAAATATTCTGTGACACTACATGACTGGTGCTAGTAAAGGGATTATTCACAGGAGTGGATTATTGCCTTTTTATTTTCAGCTAGAGGGAACTATTACTTGTTTGGGTAGTGTAAACAGCATTCGCTTGAAGGCTGGATGTTTTTTATAATAGAACTACAAGACAGCATAGCTATTAAAAAGAATGAGGTTCAATGATATTCAATAAATTTGGAGTTATCTTTAAAGCTTTCACCGGCCACTTCTTTTAGGCGAAAACCACCTTCAATGTGATTGCTATAGGAGTAATCACAGGCTGTAAGTGTAAAGGTCTTTCACAAAATGACCAATGACTTGGAAAAAAAAAACTAATACATCCATATACATATTGCCGTGTTCAATTAAATAAACCTAAAAGTCCTTAAATGCCAAAGAAGAAATCACTACTGAACATGATTGGCCTAATGGAAATCTTCTTGAGGTCCAAGTCAAAGTGTGACTTCCAAGGAATCAAATTATTTGGAAAGAGGAAATGTCCTTCTGCACATAATAAGCGCCTTTTTCAGAGATCTCAAAGCTGCCAAATCCCATTTACCATTTGGAAGTCCTTTATAAGTAATGTGGATGCTTGGACATCAATCAGTAGATCAACTTGTCAGAGTTTGCAGGCTACCCAGCACACTTAGACCATGGACCAGAGGGTTGTGAGTGTTTCAAGAGTCAGAGACCAATTAGGGGAATCATGGAGTTTTATCATCAGAGAAATGGCTGGAGATTTTCTTGCACTATTGAAAATTGTGGAACAGTTCAGGTTGTCTTCATCTAGTCAATAAAAACACACTACTGTCACCCAACCACAGCATCCCAATGCACCAAGTAATAAGTAGTTGGGAGACCAACATTAGTCTGCAATATTATGTAGTTGTGTCTGTAATTTCCACTTCAGAAAACACACTGTACAATCTAGCAACTGCTTTCCTTTCTTTCTTAGATATGCTAGCCATTGGCGATCCAAACCAACCCACCATCATGGCAGTGTCTGTTGCTGGGGGAATTGTCCTCCTGATCTTTCTCGTGACCTGCTTTGTCGTTAGCGGAAGGTAAACAAAATTAATTTCTTGCTGATTTGTTCTATGTTCCTCTGTCCAGTCCTTTTGAAGTATAAATTCAACAGACAATAATATCCTCCTGATGGAATAACCTGCTAATCTGTACTCATACTCATCTGAGTACCATTATTCCTGGAGTGGATAGATTGTTTGTGGATTGAAACTGTACACGTTAGCTTAGGTATCACAAAGCAGCTACATCAAGCTTTATCTTAAGTGAATAAATGAGTGGGAGTAATAGGAAAAAATGAGAATAAGATGAAATGAAGATAATTATAATTCCATAGTTCAGAATAATGAATGATGTTATACAAATTGCTCTGAATGGAAGGATTTTCACCATTAAAGCTACGAAGCTCTAAAGTTGTCAGTGCTAGAACAGAGCCCTATTGGTAGATGCTAATGAATGTTTTTGGTGGGTCAGAGAATATATCTGAATGTAAAATGCATTGAAAATGAAATAGTGATTTAACAATTCATTACATTCTTTCCACAATTCACCTGTAACATATGTACCCTAACATGAAATTCCACCCATTTAATTTTTTGAAACAAAGTACCAAAAACGTCCTGGCATAGTGCATAATTTCCTATTTAATATGTAGTTACCTCCATGATTCAATCTTTGCTGATACACTGAGCGTCAGCAACATAAAGTGCAGGAACCTAACCTAGTACCTTCTAAATTTTAGATAATTGTGATTTGGTGTCTACTTGGTATGTTTTCGAGGGGTAGAATTTTGGAGACTGCGAGTGTTTAGCCCTCGCCATCCTGAGAGTAGGTGCCTAATGCGCAGCTGGCGACTCTCTCTCTCGGAGCAACCATTCAGCATTCAGTTGAATGTTCATTGGCAGTGGGCAGGACTTCCATCTGCTCTTGGAAGGAAGTCCCACCCGTCAAATTGGTTGACAACTTTTCAACCCAGCCAGGCACAGCTCTGCAATGGCCAGGAGCATACTGCAATACTCTGAAAGGGACTGTGTCCTGAGACCTTGAGGTCCGATGGCATGAGGGTAGAGGACACCTGGAGGGTTCAGGAAGGAAACAAATGTGGTATTGTAGAGTAAGTAGGTCTGGGGGAGAGGCGCACGCAGAGCTGCCAATCCACATCCCAGGAGAACGGCATTCCAACTCTGAGGGGGCCTCCTGAGAATGAGGCATTCCTTCCTTCCACCTGAGATGGGAAAAGGTGAAATTGCCTGTTCCCTCCCTACTTTCACCCGCTCCAGTTCCCACCTAAAAATTGAGGTTGGATGGAATAAGATGCCTAAGTGGTCCTTCAATGGCCACTTAAATGTGAATGGGCAGGTCTCCTGCTTGAGGCCCAGCCACCCCAAGCATGCGGTTGTGTCTGGGTTTTTCTCGTCGGGAGAATTCTATGCATTCAATTCTACTCTCCCTTCCTCCCACCTTGGGGGCAGCTTAAAATTCTGTCCATAGCGATGTTTCTTCCAAGATTGTTTCTTGCTATAGCCAGATTGCACACCTTGACTTGTGTTGCATGCAGTTTGGTAAAAGGTTCCCATAGGGTTGCTTCACCTGCAACCTGGTTTGCCTTGCAGTTCAGCTAGAAACTTCCACTCCTGAATTGAAAATGTAAAGTTACTGAGTCAGAGCCACCGAGGCATTTGATGTGGACCTTCATGGGAGTGGGGGCGTGCTCATTATTTAAATCTAATACCTATGATAATCAGTTACTTTACAGATGTCATTTTCTCTTTCACTTTGCATGTAAATTAAATCAGCAGTCATGTTCCATCAGCAAACTTAGTAATAACATGTGCCTTTGATACAGACAGCCCTATCTTTATTGCAGTACCCTGCATGGCTACACTGAATGAAGTGTGTGCTGTAGAATTTAGTTTAACCCTTCACTTAGTCAGATTTGATGCAGGTCAGCAAACTTTCCATTTGCAAAATAAATATACCTTGTCCTATTCATTTAAAAGGAATACCAATGGAAAATTCTTGAAAGATTAGAACTTTTTCCAATAGGGCTTTTTCCCTCAGTAACTGTATTGACGTTTTTTTCTGGCAATATACATAGAGAACATTAATAACACTAGCAGTCTGACTCTGATTTCATTAACGTTTTCCATTCTAGCTGTTTTTCACTACAATGCTTCTGTGATTTCCATTTCATTCTGAAGCCCTGCTGCTGTACAACTTTGCAGAGAAAAAGCCCATTTGTTTGACAAGTTTACATCTTATACCTTTGAGAAAAATGAGTAAAAATGCATTGTTTCTGTTACCTGTTCCAGTGATACAGCAAAGACATCCACCTACCAGTGTGTTGAACATATCAATCAGTAATTAAAATAGCAGACAACTATTTTCCAGTTAGTTACTTGAGAACTCTGAGGCCTGCAGAATTTTCCCATCCCGCTACAGTGAATGGAGATTTGGCTGGGCGCCAGATATTCTGAATTTGCTGCAGTGGGAGCATGGCGTGAATGACCAGAAGATTGCGGTCTGAGCAATGCATCAGTTGAGTTAGAATGAGTCCTTTCATCTATCAATGGAAATTCATCCACCTCTCCCTCATGGGTAGGATTTGACAGATGACAAGTGATCGGCACTGAATATCCTATCTTACTCCCAACTCTCAAAGGTCCACTGCCATTTACTACCCACTTGAATATTGATTGGCAGCGGGCAAAACTTCCATCTGCCTTGAATGACCGTTTAAACATCTTAATTGGTGAAAGGGCAGGTTTCCAGCTGAAATGCTGCCCATCCAAGCGTGAAATTTCCATCTGGGTTAGGGCAGGTTCCTGGAGGGAATATCGTCCATTCAATTTTATTCTCTCCTTCCACCCCCATTTCTCAAGAAGTGAGGTATGACACATTTGCCTGTGGATACATGACTTGATTCTCACTGAAATAAAAAGTATCTGGGAAGAGGGGTGGGCAAGGATGATTAATGTGCTCAAACACTCCTTCAACTGATTCCAAATCAGACAGCAGAGATGAATCTTTTTGTCTGATAATAGGTCAGGACTCAAAATGACTGCAGACTGACAAAGCTTTCAAAGACATAGACAAAATCCCCCCGTGGCATCCACGGTGCTGGTTGTGCTGGATGGCATCATTTGTGAAGATGCAGGTATCCAGGCAGTGTTGACCAGAACTGTGCAGAATAGGAAGGTCTTGACTTCAGCTAGTGTATAATGTTGATTTACTGCCAATGTTGTCATTTTGGGCATCAATACTTCCTCTAATGCCATCTCTGAAATGCATCCAGCTGAACATGCTTTCAGCAACAGGAAGGAGCCTCACCAGTGTTTTTAACAGGATCAACAACAACCTCCGGAAAAGTTGCTGATTGATTTCTACAGGTTCTTTCTGAGATTATAGAATGTTGTGCAGTCTGCAGATTTGTTGAAAATTGCTAAAGTTTACAGGGTGTGGTGTCAGGTACTGAAGGATTTTGTCCTGATTATATGTAGCTTACACATATTTTCAGACATGGTGCAACATTTGCCAGTGCCTACAGCATGACAGGAAGAATGAGCAGAGATGATGGTGAGGAAGGCAGGCTGCTAGAGAGAGGAGGGACAGAAGACTCTCAAAGCAGACCACACCACCAGCATTTTCCTGGGATCAATTCCACTATCAGAACTTCAGCAAGGACAGTGGTCCTGATTTTATCAGTATGCCCACCCCAAAATTTGTGTGGGCAAGGCTTGCAGAACGGCATTCTCCATTGACCTCATGCGCGATTTTACAAGCCTTGGGCTTGTAGAATTCAGGCCAGTGTCCCAAATGTCTGTGATTTATTACAAACCATGATGTTGAGATGCCGGCGTTGGACTGGGGTAAATTCAGTAAGAGGTCTGACAACACCATTTAAATCCAACCGATTTATTTGATAGTAAATCTGCTAGCTTTCGGCCTTTGTGCCTTCGTCAGGCGAATGAGGTGATGTGGCCTGCAATAGCACACATATCAGCGCAGAGATTCGCATCAGGATTCGCATTCTAATCAGCAATGTGTAAACTGTCTGTGCTGATATGTGTGCTATTGCAGACCAGAACACCTCATTCACCTGACGAAGGCACGAAGGCCGAAAGCTGTCAGGTATACTATCAAATAAATCGGTTGGATTTAAAATTGGTGTTGTCAGAGCTCTTACTGCATTTATTACAAACCTTCACACTGAAATCTGCACCTACTGCAGCCACAATTTTTCAGGACAGAAGAAAGACTGCACTGTCATTGCATGTGACATTGGCAATGAGCTTTTATGCATTTGGCTCATTCTAAGCTGAGGAAGACTTTACTAGCAACATTTCTGAGTTTGTTTTCACCTCTGCATAATGAAGGTCACTGAGGCCCTTTATTGCAAGAAAGAAAATTACTTTTCTTTCCTTCTTGCCAGAGAAGAATAGTGAGAGTGAGAAATGACCTTTTGCAAGTTTATCTATGGATGCCGGGTACCATTAACTGTATGCATATTGCACTGTGGGCGCTGCATGTCAACCCTGAATGTACTAGGGAGTGAAGGAGATTTCACTCCTACACCACCCTTGCTATGTATGCCACAGGCAGCCATCACTGACAAGTAAATGCCCAGTAACCTGGCACCTGTCATCATGCCCTCATCTGTGGCAGTCCACTATCTCATCTTCATTTGAGCCACAAAGTAAATCAGAGAGCGCTAAATGGGTAACATAGTTAATGACTCACACAATAATATGTATAGAACGAGAGCAATAAAGCAGTATACAGATGTGCTAAAGATACACTTCTGTTGTCTGGATAACTCTGGAGAAGCCCTGCTGTACTCAGTGGATGTGTGTAAAGATTTGTGATGGTCTGCTACATGTTGAATAATAGCATCATCATGACGACACTGCCCTTGTCATTGAGGAAAGGAGCAGGCAAACAACACGCCCCTTTTTGCCCAGACTATCCATGATTAATATGTCAAAATCCGATACCAGTAAATGCAAGCCCAATTCCCACTCACTGATAGCTTACCAACCATCCATGACTGACAATTACAGCATTCTTTTGGTCATAATGCTGTAATAAATGCTGCCACAGAATGAAACATTCCAAAACAAATTTATAAATTAAAGTATGCCATATAAAAGTTAGCTAATCACCCTTGTGTCTGGCCATTGTGTATCTTTGCAAGTGGGCCCAGAAATTTCAGTGCCAGGCCCGCTAATGACATTACAATTAGAATTTAAATATTCAGATCAGGTCCATGCCAATCTCTGGCGCGGAGCTGATGACACTGAAAATCCAGATGTTGGTGGCAGTTGCGCTCAGCAGAAACCCACTAGATGGCCTCTGCTTACATTTCCCAACCTGCAGACTGTGGGCTGGGAGAATGGCCCCTATATCCTCATCAGATCCATAAGGATGCTCCTGAAGTTTGTCACCACATGCACACTGGAAGGGACAGATTCCAAACTTTGTGCAGAGTCTGATGCTCAGTTGGTGTCCAATCTTCGTGCTCTTGCCACTGATGCACTGAGCATTTTCTTACGCATGCCCACCAGCCCTCCTCTGTACAGTGCCCCACTGTATTACTCCTCTCATGCCTCTTGCAAGCTGGCATCTACATCACTCTTGTTCCTTTCACTAGCTGCAATACATTGGTGCCCAGATATTATCCCTCAGCTCTGCCCTAAAGTTTGCACATTGTCAATAACTGGGCTAGCAGCCCTGAGGATGACAGCAATTCTTCATCACTGTCTTTCTGCATTACTGTTCCCTCACTGTCTGACTAAGTTGTAGTTCCTCTGTATCTGAAAAGAAAAAAAAGGCAAGGATTGGTGAGGGAAGTGGGGGAAACCAAGAACTTTGTGCAAGCATCAACTACAGCTTGTAAATCAAAATAATTTGTGGGATGACTGAGAAGTTTGAAGTGAAATAGAAGAGCCTTTTCATTTATTTTTTTAATAAACCAAGCTTTTCACCAAAGAGTGTATTTATGTTGAAGCACCCTCACTCTGTTTCTCAATCACATGACAGCTCTCACCTTGGCAGGTGGAGCTGCTGAAATGTCATTGCTGGAGGGCCTCCCACTGATCCTTCAGCCTCGGGAACTCCCCTACTATTCCTGATGGAATAGCAAGCCTAGTCCTTGCCATTAATTGGCTGGCGCATGAGAAATTGAGGTAGTTCTGGTCCAAATGTTGGGTTCCTTATTCCCTGTTGTGTGGGAAGGAGGCTGCACCTTTTACAGACTTTTTTTTATTTTAAGGACTTGTTCCATTCCCCTCTGTTCCTCCAACCAATGCTTATCGCTCAGACAGTAAAGGTGAAGATCAACCCTATATATTCAATGTAAAAACAAAAAGTGATGGATAAACTCAGAAGCTGTGGCAGCATCTGAGGAGAGAAATGTTATTTTTATTTCAGATTTCCAGCATCCGCAGTATTTTGCTTTTATTTGCTTGTCTATTCAATTATTGTTTGTTTGGTTCTGTATCTATGAATTTTAAGAACACAGGGAATAAGCATCTTCTCACCCTGATAAACCTCGAACCTTCATTTCCTGGTATATCCCAACTGGGAAAAGTGTCTCAGTCTCCAAATTTCTACATCAACCTTCATATCCCAGTCTGACCTTCTCAAAGGAGCCAAGTGCATGATTGTTGTCAGTCTGAATTTGCAGTCATCCCCACTCAATTGTACTTCAAAGTATTTCGTTGAAGCTGCTTTTGTTGCGGAGCCTCGGTCATATGTCTGTGTTAAAAATTGCATTGGACTTCAGTCTTTAAAGGGCGATTCCACACTTTGGTTTATGGAGAAAAAAATTGAAGGTTTTTCTTTTGTCAGTCCATGAATAATTACTGTCACTTGCAATTATGTCTCACTTTGAGCACAATCTCTATTTTGGAAATGAGTTTCACTTCTTAAAATTCAGAGTGACAAATTTCAGACTATTGGAGATCAATCCTCATTACTGTCTACTACATCGAAGGTCTTGATGTTTCAGAAGGCGCAACGTTAATTCCTTGGGTTCCATAAAAAACATTCTTTGTGCTTAGATGAATAGCACAAATTAAATACTCTATTGGTTGAGGTTTCATAGCACCTTTTCACACTTGCAAAAATAGTTGCTTAACACCTCATTAACTGGGAAAAAAATACAACGAATCTTAATATGACAATTGATTTGGCACAGCAGGCAGTCAATCAAGGTGCGAGGCACATTTATTGATCAGTGCAGATCCTGCTAACAAAGTTTGGAGCTGGAGCAGCATGGATCTAAAGAGGAGACTTCAGTGTCTTAATGGTTTATATTATTAACATCACAGGAGATGCACAGAATTAAATGTGGAGGAAGATAATTAGTTCCCTTGCATAGGCGCCAGTTATGAAAGGTAGTAATCAGCCTCTTTGGAAGATGTTTTGACTATAAATTACATATTCTTACACATTCAAAGTTGCCAGTGAAGGTGTGCAACTGCATCTTCCGTGTGAAAGATGTTTTTAAGTGCGAGTCAAACTGATTCACTGGTCTACATCATTAATGTTTTTACATGCAACTCCTGCTGGTTTGTTTAATACATAAATGTAAAAATATATATAATGTGCTACACAATTACAAAAATGGCATTGCAATGCTATGATTTATCAATGGATTTGAATATCAACAGTCATGAGAGCTTTGCAACTTGTGAATGTTTCTTATCTGAATATGAGCCTGTTCGAAACATTACAGAGCATGAATACAGTCCTATATATTATAACTCTCAAGAGTACATATTCTGTATTCCTCTGTCTTCATTATTACTGGGCCAAAATCCTGGCGCTCTCTTCCTGACAGAATGTGGGTACACCTACACTGGCACAGTTATTAGCACTGCTGCCTCACAGCGTTAGGGACTCAGATTCAATTCCAGGCTCAGATCACTGTCTGTGTGGAGTTTTCATTTTCTCCCTGTGTCTGCATTGGTTTCCTCCCACAGTAGAAAGCTGTGTGGGTTAGATTGATTAGCCAAGCTAAATTGACCCTAGTCAGGGGATTAGCAGGGTAAATGGGGGTGACGGGGATAGGGCCTGGGTGGGATTGTTGTCAGTGCAGATGTGATGGGCAGAATGGTCTCCTTCTGTACTTAGGGATTCTATGATGAACTTCAGCAGTTCAGAAAGCAACTTATCAATACCTTCTCAAAGGAAATTAGGGATGACAATAATGCCAGTGACACTGACATCCCAGGAATGAATAAAAATAACTTACAAGGTACCCAGTTTGATTCCTGGTCTATTCTCAATCAGATGATCTCAGCTGCAGCAATAGTGGGAATGCTGCAGTTAGTTTGGAAGAAGAAAATCAGCCAGGATTCACCCCTCTGATTGCGATCCAAGATCAGGCTTGGGGAAAAAAAAATCATCATTGCACAAAAGAAAAATACTGGAAAATCTTGTCAGGTCAGCAGCATCTGCAAACAGAAACAGGTCGATAACTTCACATTTCTATTTCTCTTCAATTCTGATAGAAGAGATTTTAAGCCAGCAAAAATGGAGAGGCAGCAGGAAGAAGAAAGGAGAAGTGATAAGCTGGAGGCTAGGTTAAAATACAGACTATTTCGTGATGAACAGCGAAAAGGATTGGTAATGGATAGAGTAAAGGAACACAGGTTATGTATAAATGAAATCTAAATGTAAACACCATCTGAATGTAGTATGAAAGTATAAGGAAAGACACAGTTTGTTTATTTATTATTGTCACAAGTAGGCTTACATTAACATTGCAATAAAGTTAGTGTGAAAGTCTTCTAGTCACCATACTCTGGCACTTGTTCGGGTACACTGAGGAAGAATTTAGCATGGTCAATTCACCTAACCAGCACATCTTTCAGACTGTGGGAGATAACCAGAGCACCTGGAGGAAATACACGCAGACACCAGGAGAACATGCAGACTCCACACAGACAGGCAAAGTAATGCATTTTGGAAGATCTAATACAGATAGGAAATATACAATAAATGGCAGAACCCTTAGGAGTACTAATAGCAAAGAGATCTGGGTGTACAGGTACACAGATCACTGAAAGTGGCAATGCAGATGGAGGCGATAGTCATGAAAGCACTCTTAACTACTGGACTCAACATCGAGGTCAACAATTTTTGATGATGCCCTCTTCAGATGTGTTTTGTTTTTCTCTTTTATTGTGCTGGCTCAGTTTTCATCTTCTGTCATTCCTTACTCCTGCGTTTTGTATTCAGATGGTGTTTACATAGCAATCTACACCTTTTTTACACACAATCTTTGTTTCTTTACTACATCCATGACCATTCTTTGGCTATCTTATGAAATCTTTTGTTATTTCAACTGCCCTCCCCTCTACCTTGTCACAGAGTATTTCCTTTCTTATCTCTATCTCCTCACTCCTTCCACCAGCTTAAAGACTCTCCCATTAGAACAGAAGAGGAATAGGCTATCTATCTGAAGTGTTGGATGAGATTTCCATCCGTCTCCCCCAGCCCCAGCCCCAGCCCCAATCCCATGACATGTTTTAGTGCAATGGAAGTGGCCAATCATTGGTCGGCAGCAGAATTTTATGATCCTGCTGCTATCAGTGGAGTGTCCCATTGCTCACCCTCTGTCACTGGGGAATCTGCAGCGGGGTGTCATTGGTGGGACTGGAAAATCCCATTGGCAAGAATGACCGGAAAATTTTAGCCGTTAGCTCTGCTTCTCTGTACAGTTGCTACCTAACTTGCCGAGTTTCACCAGTTTCTTTTTCTTCTTATTATTATGAACTTCGGCCGAATTTTTTCCCAACATCAGCAAAAATCATATATGCATCACCTTGAACAAGGTCCTTGGTGTGTGTGGAAAAAGATACCTGATGCCATTGTCAATACCTTCAAGAAAAGAAATTAAATACTTCAGTTTCTCTCTGTCTTCATGTTGTGAACTTCCTTAGGATTAAAAAAGGAATTAATACAGAATTTTCCAAAACACGTGAAGATGCAAGCCAAGCGTCCACTGCGTTTTGATGGGACTAGAGAATACTGTCCAATGACATGGTAGCACAGTTGTTAGCACTGCTGCCTCACAACACCAGGGGTCCAGGTTCGATTCTAGCCTTGAGTGATTGTCAGTGTGAAGCTTGCACGTTCTCCCCATGTCTGCGTGGGTTTCCTCCCGCACTGCAAAGGCGTGCAGATTAAGTTGATTCACCATGCTAAATGGTCCCTTAATGTCAAAGGGATTAGCGGGTAAATATGTGGGATTACAGGGATGTATAGGGCATGGGTGGGATTGTTGTTGGTGTAGGCTTGATGGGCCAAATGGCCTTCTACACTTAGGGATTCTATTCTGTTCTGTTCTAATGCAAAAGCAAAATATGCAGATGCTGGAATCTGAGACAAAAACAGAAAATGCTGGAAAAGCTCATCATGCCTGGCTGCATCTGTAGAGAGAGAGAAACAGAAGAATGTTTCGAGTCCATGTGACTCGGCTTCAGAGTTGTTCAAAATGTTAACAAAGGATTAATATGGTTTTAGAATCCAATTTCCATCCATTATATTCATTGATTATGTTTCCCTTGCACATTATGGCTACCAGACACTTTTGCTGCGATTTGTTTTCTGTTTTAAAACATCTTCTAGACCCTGATTTGCTGCAATCATAGGTGCTAGTTGCTTGTCCATCTACTGCCAGGATAAGCAGAATTTAATAATGGGGACATCATTTCACAAATTGTCCCTTGTACTTTAATGATGCATTGCTGAAGCACTGCATGCCACTATTAGATTCAGGCGATTGTGACTATTTACAAATTAATCCAATCAGGTTAAAATTCCAATTAATTCTGAGTTTGAAATTAACTTGCTGTTTCTATCAGTATATCATTTCTGGCAAAGCCCAAGCGGTTTCCACAAATAATATTGTTGCCTCAGTGACATCATTCATAAAACAAGTGCTTTAGGCAACTTGTGACTAGAATAATAATCCTACCTTCTGCTCCTGGGAGTTTTGTTAATGAGAATATCGCATTAAGTGCTAAAATCGGCTTTATTTTCATAATTGGACTTGGGATAAATAGATGATGGATACTTCAATGTTAGCATGTAAATCACTGTAATTATATAAAGTATCAATCATTCTGAAAGCAAGTATTTTTTCCTACTTTAGTTTCCACGTCTCCTCTCTTTGTGTGAAGGCAGCACCTTTGCACGATTTGCGTTTCTATGATTTCAAAACAATATCTAAAATATTTGAGAATGAAAGAAGTATGAGCAGGAATAGGTCATTCAGCCTGGTCCACTGTTCAATAAAATCATAACTGAACCCCACTTTCCCATGCAATCCCCATATCCCTTGATTCTCTGGGTGTGGCAAAAAATGTCTCCGTCTTGAATATGCTCAACGATTGAGATTCTTTACCTCAGAGATGCCCAAAGATTCATAACCTTCTGAGTGAAGATGATTTTGCTTGTCTCAGAATTAAATGGCCTACCCCTTTGAGATGGGAGCCTTAGTTCTCTCCAGTTGGGGTAATAGTCTGTCAATATCGACACTGTCAAGTCTTTAAACAAGTTTTGATGATGCAATGAGATCAGATCTCATTCTTGTAAACTCCAGAGAATAGAAGGCCCATTCTAATTGATCTCCCCTGATATGAACTTAGGTGTCAAAAACAAGTGTTTTTTTCATTGCACTCCATCTAGTGCAGATATATCCTTTCTTAAGTATGGAGACCAAAACCATAAAGAGTATTTCAGATGTAGCTCTTCATGATCCCAACCAAGGGTTGAATGGGAGGCAGGGGAGTAGAATTTAATGGGAGACTCAAAAACCTTTTTTTTAATGCCAGTATAAATTTCCCTTGGGGTCTTCTACTGGTGCCCATCAGATCAGGAAACCTACTGGTAGCCAGCGTGAAACTGATTAGTTAATGGAATGAAAATGAAAGCTAACCAGAATCTTACTCCCACGATGGATCCTTCCCAATGCTAGTGGGAAACCCACTACAGTCCAGAGCACATCGGTAACAATGTGGCATGCAGAAATCAGGATTTATCTGCAGATTGTCAGGGGCTACCACAAGAGTTTGGATTGCAGGCTGCCAGCGACCCTGAATCCTGAAACATCACGGCAGTGGGTGGGGGAGCACTTGTCTGGTGGATCTTCCAACTTCAATACAATTGAGAAGGTCCATCTTTTTCAGGAAGCCCATTTTCTAGCTTCAGAGCATTCCTGGAGATCAATCTTCTTTCTTCAGGAGGTCCACTGTCTTTCTTCAGTTGCGTTGGGTACCTCTTTAATTTGGCACCTAGATACGATGGCAGGACTTGCACAAGTAAGCCCACCCTGCTCTAATAGGATTGTCAACCTCGGTGATATGAATGATGAAGTCAAGGCAAGAGGATGTGGCCTGCTTGCCCGTCAATCCCTGCAGCAAGAAACAGTCTGCATCCCACCAGTGGCCTTAATCCTAAATAGGAGAATTCCACCCATAGTCTCACCAAGCCTTATATAATTGCAGCAAGATTACCTTAGTGTCACCAGCTTGCTATATATTTTGTTATCCTAATTGATTGCGTTTCTCCATCATAATGTTTTTGGGGCAGCACAGTGGTTAGCTTTGCTGCCTCACAGTACCAGGGACCTGGGTTCGATTCTCAGCTTGGGTCACTATCTGTGCAGAGACTGTACATTTTCCACATGTCTGTGTGGGTTTCTTTTGGTTTCCTCCCACAGACTGAAAGACATGCTGGTTAGGTGCATTGGCTATTCTCCCTCACTGTACCAAACAGGTGCTGGGGCATGGTAACTCGGGGATTTTCATGGTAACTTCATTGCAGCGTTAATGTAAGCCTACTTGTGACGCTAATAAGTGAACAAATTTCCTGTGATTCATGTGTAAGGTTCCCAGATTGCTCTAAACCTCAGCATTTATGAGTCCCTATAGAACCATTGAATCCCTACAGTGTAGAAGGAGGCCAGTCAGCCCATTGTGTTTTCAAAGAAGAAACATCTTACCCAGACCCGCCCTCCTGCTCTGTGTTAGTCCAGCATCATTGCACACTAAGGGGTGTGTCCTGTTATCCATCCCTTAAGAAAGGATTCAAGCTCCTTCCTGATCACTAAATCCAGGCTAACTGCGAATCCTTTAAAAATAAGATTTCTAATTAACCTTTGAATTCTGCCAAAAGATATGCAATGGTGATATTTTCTGCCCCCCACCCAGCACTCTCCACTTTCGTCTGGGTGGTGGAAGGTGACATGCCAGAATTCCAGCCGCTGTCAATGGGAATTCCCATTGAAGCCACCCCATGTCACCAGGAAACTTGTGGCACAGGGTGCACCGCTGGAGAGATTGGAGAATCCAGCTGAAGTGCCATTCCCAGTGGGAAAAGCAGTGAGAATTCTGTCAGGTGGGCCCGACAATCCAGAGCTCAATTCACCCTTACTTAGTTTGTTTTTGCAACTTAGGGATGTACACAACTTGAAAACATTGCAAGATCATTTCTTCTGTGATGAGTGCCCCAATTTTAAAGAATACCCTGATCTGAAAGTGAAGTTGATGGTCCTGTTCCCCCCCAATTTCCATGGAAAGCATGGCTGTCTGCAGACATGGGGAACACTCCAAGACCTTGACCCTAGAGGGACAACTCTCCCACCATCACTAAATATCCGATCCTCACCCCTCTGCTCATATGAGGGTGACCAGACTCCCCCCCCCCCCCCCCCCCCCGCCTGTCTCTCCCCAAAATCGATAGTCCCCCCTTCAAAATCTCCTCTCATGTACCCCATCTCTTCAGGGCTTCCCTCTCATAACCTCCCATTTAGGCCTCATCGTTGGTATTGTCAACTTTGCACTGCCTCCTTGCACGTTGGCAGTGTCAACCAGTGAATCCTGGGAGCTGGATGAATCTGGTTTAAACAGACCCTGCATATTTAAAATGAAATTTAATATGCTAATCTGCTTCACTCCCTCACTGGGCATGAACCAGATTACATCGATGTAGGTGGCAGGAAGAATCTCAAATGGGGTTCTTGCCGGCACAAATCGGGTTTGGCCCCTCTCATGATATTGTCCTGTCGAAACATGATTTGTGCTGGGGAGCACAGGGCCAGAGAATCACTTCCCCTTATCTTGTTACACAACATTAGATCCAACATAGTCCATTCCTTAATTTGCTCCTCCTATTGCTAGAGAAAACTGTATTGCAGACATTCAGTGAATTCCCTCCAAGCTCATTTCAACCTATTTTGTTTGCTTAATCTACAGGAAGTTCAAGATTACTGCAATACCCTTATTTTCTGCTCCTCTAATTTGCTGGTTTATACTTTGCCCAACTTCATGATTATTGCTCGTAAGCCTATAAATCACTCCCACTTTCTGCACTTTGTTCTTTCTTGCCTCCACTCATGTTGTATCCTGATTTTCTGAGCTAAGATCCTTTCTGCTATACCATGTCAAACTGGTCTTTAATCTGGGCTACGTATGGGCAACGAATGTCACAAGAATACATGAAATGGACACAGCAGAGTAAACCTTATGACCAAACAAACCTGCTCCACCAGTCAATACAATTATAGCTAATCTCAAGTTTCAACTCACCCACTCCCCATTTCTTTTAATTCCTTGAGAGACCAAAAATCAGTCTACCCCAGCTTTAAACATAATCAAAAATGAAACGTTCATAACCCTAAAGGGATAGAGAATTCCAACGATTCACAATCCTTTGAGTGAA
Organism: Sphyrna mokarran; assembly: GCA_024679065.1. Taxonomy (NCBI): domain Eukaryota; kingdom Metazoa; phylum Chordata; class Chondrichthyes; order Carcharhiniformes; family Carcharhinidae; genus Sphyrna; species Sphyrna mokarran. Next base: position 58,233,022 of record JAGIQG010000003.1, read on the forward strand.
GAAATTTCTCCTCATTCCTAAATAATCAATCCTTTATCCTGAGACTGTGCTCCCAAACTTTAGGTTCCATTACTAGTGGATACAATCCATCAGAATCTATCCCATAAAGCTCCTTCAGAATCTTGGGGTTTCACTGAGATCACCTCTCATTCCTCTGAACTCCAGAGAGTATATATCTACTCAGGCTCCAATATTAGGACAATCCTCTCCCATGGACCAGTTTATTGAACCTTCATTATGCCGGGCAATACAAGTATATATTTCCTTAAATATGGGTCAAGTTCAATTATTGGTGAATGTCATTGGTCATTGAACCTCAACAGTCAAGCTATATCAGTCTGATCCATCTGTCATTTACTATCCAAATTCTCATTACTAGTTCCCACACTGCTGTCCTCTTTACTCCCTTTACCAACTTGGATATGCTCATTTTACCTTCAAAGAGAATGTGGCTCTTTCAATACAATCAACTTGGTTTATACAGGCCACGAATGAAATCTGAAGTAGTATAACATGAAGCAGATAATCAGTGAATCATAATGAAAACCTTTGAGGTTTTTGTCAACATCTAAAAAGTGCAAATGGTTCCATCCTTGTTGATCTAATCATCTATCCTTAGTGGTTTAGAGTGGATATTTGCCACCTTTTACTTCTCCTCCCAGATTTAGTCCTAGTGTAACTAGTGTTCAGCTTCTACAAGCTCACTGTACAATCAATTGCAAGGACTCTGTGAAAATTGACATTGCACTAACATAGGTAAGCTGAGGATTATTAGGGCAGGTATCCATCACTGCAGTGAAATGCACCTTTGAATAATTTAGGTCAGAATAATTCTAACAAGGGCACATTGTGGAGTTGATTTGCACTTAGTCCTAAGAGTTTGTACCTGCTATATTCTGTGAAACTTAATATGCAGAATGTGGGCAGCATATTTCTTTCTGTTCATATATCCATATTTGAAATCAAATGATTGTAGTTAAACATGGCAACCTGCCAAGCACAGTGAAACCACTCCACATATTAAGGAGTCTGACAGCAAAGCATTTCCACAAAGTGTTTCAAGTGTGATATAAAATCAAAGAAGCTGGCAAGTTTCTCATGAGTGAGTTATATAAAATGTCTGCCATAACAACATGTAATTTAGTTTGCCATGTGCTCAATATTTTTCTCATGACAGCTATTCTCTGCTTAGGTTTTGACATAAACTTCTGTGTGCTAATAATGTTGCTGGTTTCATTGTTCTTACACCTTCTGAACAATGTTCCAATTGAAAACTGCAAGATATTCCAAACATTCCAAACAATATTGAATCACAGGTATGTGTTCCAATGCCTGCTATGAAATTCTGCTAGTCCCAAGTTCCACAAACCCTAATCACCTGGCATCACCCAGATCGTAACAGCACGGTGGCACAATGCTTAGCACTGCTGCTTCACAATGCCAGGGATCTACATTTGATTTTAGTCTTTGTTTACTATCTGTGTGGAGGTTGCACATTCTCCCCAGGTCTGCATGGGTCTCCTCTAGGTGCTGTCATTTCCTCACATAACCCAAAGACGTGTGGGTTAGGTTGATTGGCCATGGCAAAATTGCCCCCTGGTGTTCCAAGATGTGTAGATTAAGGGCATTAGCAAAGTAAATATGTGAGGTTATGGGAATAAGGTCATGTGTGGTCCTGGATAAATGGGAAAATCGGTGCAGATTCAATAGCCTAATGATTTCCTTCTGCATTGTAGAGATTCTAAATTATTGAACAAAACTCGGCCATTTTATTGTGGTGATGCAATTCATTGTGGACTTAAATTCAGTTTCCACAGACCTATTTCTGTTCATACTTGATCGTCACAGTTACGAGAGACAAGACACTGCTCATTCAGAACTATGGCCCTGAATATGACATCAGTGACAAGGCAGCATCAATTTTATTTGTTGATTTGGTGGTCATTAAACCAATGGCAAGTAATCTCAAGCTGTATCATTTTAAAAAATCCATTTCAGAGGATTGGATATGTGACTGCCATACTTACAAATATATCGCTTAATTTTAAAGCCCTGGAAAATGGTACTTTATTCGCTTGCTGTCTTTGCATGAAAGCAAGACTACAGGTGGACAAAAGTTGTAGGTAGAAGAAAAACTCGAATAAAGCACTCTGAGTGTTAAAATGGGTGGCGCAGGCTTGTAAGGCCAAAGAGTCTGTTTTCTGTGCTGTGTTTTTCTTCGTTCTTTGAAACTAAAATTGTAAAATAATCATCATTAGAATGCTGACTGTAGATGAAAATACAAGTACAATTTTCCATTCGCCAGGTGATTGGAAAGAGAAAGAATATTTGAATTTCTGTTCCACAGATTATTTGTACAATATGCCCCTTAGATGGGGGCAGGAGGAGGTGATGATTCTCCCAAACTGCTATGCTAATTTATAGCGCAGCGGTCTGGGAAAATCGCACGGTGACCATTCTGCGGGATTCCCATCAGAGTTTGCACTTGTGTTCATGCTTGCGTCTCCCAGGCCCCGATTTCCGGTGGTGTCTGTGCAGTGCCAGAATTAAGCTGGGAGGCGGGGCTAGTATTTAAATAGCATTTTACATACTCTTTAAATGCTTTTAGCAGGCCTGGGACTGAATTCTTTGGGCCCACTAGCATCTCTCACCCCATCAGAGTGTTTCATTCCAGCGGGGATTAAACAAGCTCCTGACCCTCCGGGGCTAGTGAACTGACCTCACTGCAGTCAAGAGGGGGGCAAGCGGAGCTCCCTAAAGGGGTCAGGCATGGGCACCTTATCAGTGCCAGTCTATGTTCCCTGGCACTGCCCAAGAGACAAATTGCCCATGCTCAGGAGGCTCAGGCCCAAGCATGGGGCAGTGCCAAGGGCTGGGGCATATTGGGCCAAATGGCCAATTGGAGGGTGTCCTGCTGCCAATTTGCATGGGGATTCATGGGGGCTGGAGAGAGGCCAGCGATTGGGGTGGGCTGGAGGGGGCAGTGGTCAGCCAAGGGAGATCTGTTGAATGGGGTTCTGCCTGCAAGGGGGAGGGAAGGGTGTTGGGGAGAGATCATCATCCCTGGCTGGGGGGAGCGGGGCTGGAGAAGGGGGTTTCGGGGCTGGCCCAAGAATAAGAACAAAGAGGAAAGGAAGAAAATTACAGCATAGGAACAGGTTCTTTGGCCTGCACTTACCATGCCCAACTGCACTTAAACCCTCTACCCTCTGGGAACCATATCCCTCTATTTCTATCCTATTTATGTATTTGTCCAAATGTCCCTTAAAAGTCATTATTGTATCTGCTTCCATTATCTCCCCCAGCAGCAAGTTCCAGGGCACCCACTACCTTCTGTGTGAAAAACCTGCCTTGTACATTTTCTTTAAATCTTGCCCCTTGCACCTTAATTGACTAGTAATTGTCTTTCATCCTGTGAAAAGCTTCTGACTATCCACTATGTCCATGCCCCTCATAACTTTGTAGACTTCTATCAAGTTGCCCCTCAATCTCTATCGTTCCAGTGAGAACATAGCAAGTTTCACCAACCTCTCCTAATAGCTAATGCCCTCCACACCACGTAAAATCCTGGTAAATCTTTTCTATACTTTCTCCATAACCTTCTGGTATTATGGCAACCAGAATTGAATGCTATATTCCAAGTGCGGCCAAATTAAGGTTCTGTAAAGCTGCAATATGACTTGTTAACTTTTAAACTCAATGACTTGGCTGATGAAGGCAAGCATGTCTTCTTGACTACCTTCACCTGTGTTGCCACTTTCAGTGACTGGAATGAAGGTGGGATTGTGATCATGCCATGGGGGAAATGGGGGGGGGGGGTGGGAGATGGGAGATGTTGTTGGGGGGGAGTTGGCGGGGGCATGTTGTGGGGGGGGGGGGGGGGGGGGCGAAAGATGTTGTTGGTGGGGGGGGGGAGGAAACAGCACTGCAGGTGGTCCCAGGCAGGCCAGTGATCAAGGTGACCAGCAAATGAGAGGATGACACTTTGGGGCCACTGCACATGTGCAGAGGCCCACTGATTTCAACCTCTCCAGCATGAATAGGTCCTGCCCCTTGAAATCTAATAATATTCACGCTGGTGGCCTCTGCATTGCACAGAATGTGGGAGATTTTTCTTTGAACTCCCATTGGAAAAAAAAGGCATGGATTACTCCAATTATCCTGCAAATAAAGAACAAAGAACAAAACAGCACGAGAAACAGGCCCTTCGGCCCAACGAGCCTCTGCCGCCACCCCAATGTTCCCACCTCTATCCGTGATCCCTGTCTGTGTTTATAGATCTATGGATTAAAAACCAAATTTGAGACAATTTAGGGAGAATTCAACACTTAGGATTTTTTTTGAGGGGAATCACCCCCTGGATCTAATTAAGTAGACTTTCCTGCATTATTTATTTGATCAGGTCAAATAGTCAGGCAAAGAGAGAGGGAAGTGGAGAGACAAAACATTAAGCGGAGTTATCATCAGAATGTGAGTATGGTTGGTAGTCTTGTACTAAAGCTGCAGCTCATTACTAAGCAGGGCAAAAGCAATGAGGACAACTTTCAAGTAAGAATTGAGATCACTGAAGAAGCAGTGCGGATTGTAGCTATCTGGAATCTCTAGTTAATACAGCCTTGTATGTATATTTACAGGATTGCAATGGGCCAATTGAAAGATAAGACAGAACTAACCCAGGTAGCTAAATAGCATGAGTTTTAATGGTAAGGAGCACTGGAAATTAATTCCCAAACCATTGATTGGCAGTCGAATACTAAAATGCAGTCAATTGTTGAAGAACTGGAGGTATCTAAGGCGCCAGAATAGAAAATAAATGTAAATATTTTGCTTTTAAAAATATATCTTTGTTTGAATCAATTGAAATTTAATCTGCACACAATACTATACATTATTTAATGAGTTTCCTTGAAACTTCAGGATACTTTATCAGGAAGCTATATTCAGCAAGAAAATCTAAGACAAGAACTATTAATTATTTATGCAATACATCTAACTAGAAGGATTCTCTCTATTGTGTGTTCAAGCACCTTGGGATTAGATTGTTGGTATTTAAATGATCCAGGAAAGGCAGTGGTGCCATGGTGATGTCATTAAACTAGTATTCCAGAGGCTAATACGCCTGGGGACCCAGATTCAAATCGCACCATGACAACTGATGAGATGTAAAATTCAATGAATAATTCTGGAATTGGAAGCTGATGTCAATGATGTTGATCATGAAACCATAGCTGTTTGTCCTAAAAACCTATCTGATTTATTAATGTGCTTTTGGGAAGAGCCATAGCAATATCGTCGACCCTTAATTGTCCCCTGCAAATCACTTGGTTATGTCAAACCACTACACAAATTTAATAAGGGAATGAAACCAGATAGAACTCCCGCCATCAGCAATACTCCAGAATGGCAACTTAAAATCCAGTCTTGATGAACCTGCAAAATCTTCCGCAATCATATCTGGGAATTGTGCCAAAATTGGGAGAGCTGTCAGACAATGTTCCAGATATCACCACCATCAGCATCTTCAGGCATGCCCTATCCCACTGATGGGACAGACCTACCATAGATCGTGGTGCAGTGGAGTACAGTTGGAAGGATATTGTCCTGGGTGTCCTCAACACTGACTTTGAAGTCTCATGGCATCAAGTTAAATATGGGCAAGGAAATCTCCTGCCTAATGTCGCTAACTGCTTTCACGCATAGGTGCTAGGCTGGGACTGCCGCAGGTGGTGAGAGAACCAACAGGAAGGGGAAAAAAAAACTTGACCTCATCCACAGAATCCCTACAGTGCAGAAGGAGGCCATTTAGCCAATCGCATCGGCTCCGATTCTCCTAAAAAGCACCCCATTCGTGCTCCCCTCCACCCCCACTCTCCACCATCCCTGTACGTTTGCCATAGCTAATCTATCTAACCTACATATGTTTGGACACTAAGGGGCAGTTTAGCATGGCCAATCCACCTGACCTGCACATCTTTAATCTCACTTTGCTCATCCTCACCATAATGTCAGCCACTGATGCATCTGTCCATGACATTATGTGTGACCATTTCACATTAAGGATACCCTCCATTAGATTTTGAGCTGATCTAGCAACTCAAAATGGATGTATATTGAAACACTGTAGGCCAACAACAGTATCAGAAATGCATTCAAGAACAATCTGTTACCTCATGACCTAGCTTACTCTCATCAGTACAATTACCACCAAACCAGGAGATCAATCTTAGTTCAATGAAGAATGCAGGAGAACGTGTCAAGAGTAGATCCAGGCATACCTAAAAATGATGTGTCAACCCAGTGAAGCTATAACACAGGCCTACTAGCATGCTAAACAGTGGAAACAACATGTGATAGACAGAGTCAAGCTCTGCAGCCATTCACCCAGTCACCAATGATGGTGAAATAATTAAACTATCAGGAGGGAGAAGAATAAAAGTAGCCCAATCCTCAATGATGGGGGAGCCCAGTACGAGTGCAAAAAACAAGATGGAAACATTTGGAACCATCTTTAGCCAGAAATGCCAAGTGGATGAATCATCTTGCCCTTCTCGCAGGTCGCTATCACAGTCATCAGTGTCAGCCCACAAATAAAATCAAGAAACAGCTCAAGGCATTGGATTCTGCAAAGGCTATGGGTCCTTATGATAATAGTACCGAAGACTTTTTTCCCCGAATTTGCCGTGTCCCTAGCCATGCTGTTCCAGTACAGCTAAAACACTAGCATCTACCCAGCAATGTGGAAAATTACCCAGGTATATCCTGTGCACAGAAAGTAGGACAAATTCAACCCAGCCAATTACCACTTCATCAGTTTATTCTCGATCATCAGCAAAGTGATGTGAGGGGTTATCATCAATGCTATCAAGCGGTACTTATTCATCAATAGCTGCTCATTGGTGCTCAGCTTGCGTTCCATCAGGGCCACTCAGCTTCTGGCCTCATTATATCATTTGTCCAAATGTGGCTGCAAGAGCCCTAGCAAAACTAAATTCATTAGGAATTGGGGAAAACTTTCCACTGGTTGGAGTCATACTGAGCACAAAGGAAGAGATTGTGGTTGTTAGAGATTAAACATTTTAGTCCCTGGACATCATTGCAGAGTTCCTCAGGTTAGCATCTGAGGTCCAACCATTTTCAGTTGAATTTATAATCTTCCTTCCGTCAATGGGTCAGAAGTAGTGATGTTTGCAGATTATGAAGCATTTGTGTCCATAGGCAGTAAGACCTGGACAGGATTTAAGCTTGGGCTGATAATGGGTAAGGAGCATTTGTGCCACTCAACTGCCTGGCAAAGACCATCTCCAACAATCTAACCATTTCTCTTGACGTTCAGTGGTATTGCCATGGCTGAACACCCACTACCAACATCTTGGGGGTTATCATTGACCACAGACTGAACCAGCCTAGCCATATAAATCCACCAAATACAAGAACAGGTCAGAAGCTGGGAATTCCCAAGTGATAACTCACTTCTCATCTTTCTGTCCACCATCCATAAGGCTCAAGTCAGGAGTATGATGGAATACTCTCCATATGCCTGATGAATGCAGTTCCACCACTCCAGAAGCTTGACAATATCCAGGATAAAGCAGCTGCTTGATTAGAAGCCAATTCATCACATTCAACATTCACTCCCTTCACCACTGACACACAGTGCCATCTATAAGATGCACTGCAGCAATTTACTAAGACTCTTTGAGCAACACCTTCCACATACAAAGTCAGTACCACCTGAAAGGACAAGAAGAAGCAGATGTATGGGAACAGCAACACCTGCAAGTTACTTTCCAAGGCACACACAACCTTGATTTGGAGCTATATTGGTAATATTTTACTATCACAGGGTTAAAATCCTGGAACTTCTGCTTACTAGCACTGAGGGTGTACCTACACTACACAACAGCAGCGGCTCAAGGAGATGAATTACCCAGACCTTCTTAAGGGACATTAGGGAAGAGCAATAAAAATGCTGGCCTAGCCAGTGATGCTCACATTCTGTGAATGTATAACAATCTGAATAAACTTTGTCTTTTCAAAACAAAATATTTACATAATTTTCTATTCTGACACCTTAGGTAGTTCCAGTAAGTCAATGATCAGAGTTCACAGACTGTGGGTCAATCAATAGTTCAGGAATTGACTTCCGGTGTTACTCATCATTCACACCCACATTGTCTGGGTAGTTGGGTGAGTTCAGTCCCAAATTAACCTTCGAGTGGCTGATTGTAGTTGCTATGGAGAGCTGTATTGGCTACAGATTATAGTACATGATGGCAGATGAAAGCTTATAATAGAAATCATGAAAAATGTATTTTTTCATAAAGTATGTTTTGCATCCCTTGATATCTGTCTTCAGAATAGCAACTTTATTATCAGAATAAATGATACTTTGCATTAATCGTACATTCCACAGTGGTTCACTTTGGATTTCGGATTCCCAATATTAGATTAATTAGTCCTGCAAAAGTTCAGAAGTAGTCTCAATTTTCTGCTACATGGCATATTTAACATAAATCTCCACAGATTTCTAATCTTTCCATATTTCAGTTTGAGAAACATATTAAAACATAGAGCATTTTAATATTCTATGGAACTTCAGGCAATTTAGACCTCATTTATTAAAAAAAAAATCAAGAAAATGCTAAAATGTATTTAGGGAGTGTGGCGTCAGTTGCTTTAGCACAGTTACTGTTGCTGCTAAAAGGATACCATTTACTCACTTTGACTGAAAGCAAAACAAAAATATCTCAAGTTAAGTACCTTCCAAACCTAATCATCTGTCAGCAGCTCGAATTCAAAGATTGTGTAAATATTCTGCTTACAACATTCCACTGTTCCCAGTACAAAGGATGCCCTAATTCCCTTCCCTGCAGTGAAGCTCAAGTGCCCTGCTGTCTGTGTTGTTAGCTTTGTAATATCCACTGCATTGGTTATATTGCTTTGAAAATCTTCTGGGATGTCTGCATCCTGTCTAGCTGCTATATGTTTTGCTTAAGTATATAGCTAGAGAAAATCGGTTAAATCTTTTTGGAGAGTGTGCAGAGAAACACAAAGCATGGAAAATCCAATCTCCATGAGTCAGAACCATTATGTAGGGCTAACTCTTACCAAAAATGTCAGATTGAGAAAAATGTGAGGAAACTATTGTGTTTCTCTCCAGGGAAACCAGTTGCATCTGTCTCCAGATTCTGCCACACTCTGCCAAAAAAAAATCAAGGGGGTGAAGTTCACACCATCATAGAGAGATGCAGGGCTTAAACACACCGGAAAAATCCAGCTGCTCAGAGGCCAGGGCATCATCTTCAAAGGATATCTGGATTAGACCTGCAAATCGTGTCCCATTTTACCTATAAGGCCTCAGGAACTCCTCTTCCCCACCCCCAATTTGAGCATGTTCACTCTGACACTGCCCCCCCCCCCCATGTTGTCGATCATCAGACCCTTCTCTCCTCCCTCCCACTGTGATCATAGACCCCTTCGTCACCCCCCTCCTTACCTCCCGTTCCCCTCCCTCCTCACACCATGATCACTGGTTCCTTCTCTCTCTCCCCACATTTGACCATTAGCTTTGATCCCTCCTCCATGATCATTGCCCCCCACCCCAACCCATCCACAGTCAGAACCGAGTCATCCTCCACTCCACCATGAGGCTCCCACTGGAGCCCGTCCCTTGATGGTGCCAACCTGGCAGTGGCAACCTAAGCCAAGTGCTAGTGTCAGGGGACATTGCCCTGTTCCCCTATAGCACCTGTATAAGGTGCTATACTTTGTACCTCTGGGGAGAATCTGTTTGAACCCTGTTGTAAAATGGTGGGGGGACAGATTAATAATATTAAAATGCTTACAAATGCCGTAGCCTTTGAGAAGCAGGGAAAATACAAAATCGCAATCATTCCAGTGAGAACTGTGACTTCCCGATCTTGAACCCCCACCAGCAACTTTGGAGATGGTGAACGTGGGCTTAAGATTTCACCTCCTCATTCGTGTGTGCAAAAGGCACACACATACAGTTATTGATTCATTTTCAGGGTAGTGTTTAATAAGATAACGTTTTCATTGACAGAGAGAAAACAGTGACCAGAAATTCTCCTGGATCATTTTGAAAGGACTGATATTCTTTAAGGTATAACAGAGAAGCATTTTGGATGAAGTCTTAAACCAAAGCAAGATTTGCCCCCTCAGATGGGCACAAAAGATTTCATGGCACTATTCATAGGCAAGCTGTAGAGTTTGCTCCATTAATCACTGAATCAGTTCCTAAAGCTGATAATCGATCTAATCATTATTCCATATTATTTGTGAAACTTTGCTGTTTGCAAATTGACACTGCATTTTTCTACATTGCCATAGATTTATAAAGTATAATGCTGCAGATGCTGGAAATCTGAAATAAAATCAGAAAATGTGAGATAAACTGAGCAGGTCTGATAGCTTTGTGGAGCATCTGACAATGGAAATCTCCATTTACCTTGGGGAGGGAATTTCCAGTCTTGTCCGAACAAGACCATAAAATCCCATCCATAGAGTTAAAAATTTCAAGTCCATGTGACTCATCTGCCCTGCCTGCAGCTGTTGTAGATGCGCCAAGTTTGGTGGCGTTTAAGAGGTTAATTGATAAGTATATGGAAGAGAAGGGAATGGTTTAGTTTGGAGGGGCATTGCTTTTTATTTTGGTCGGCACAACATTGAAGGCCGAAGGGCCTGTTCTGTGCTGTAATGTTCTATGTTCTATGTTCTATCTAAGAATCATTTTGACTCCAAGCGAAAACTCTATTTCTTTCTTCATAAATACTGGCGGACCTATTCAGTTTCTGTTTTTATTCCAGAAGTATTTATCTGACTGCAGAGCACCTTAGTGCATTCTGAGGATTTGAATGGTGTGGAATAAGAACATTACAAATCTAACGTGGTTGACCTTACCTCTTCCTGATCTCTTTTATGGGCTTCGAATTATAAAACACCATAGCTATAAGCTACAGTAAATAGGGTTTACTTGGAATGTCACTACAACTACTAATTCCAATAAAGAAAAGCAGAAGATTAAGTTGATGCCACTAAATTAATCTTAGTTTAACTGATATGGGAAACTAATCTGACTGCAGCATCTGTCCCTATTATTGATCTCAGAATTTAATTTCACTGATCTGGTTGACCAAACTGATGTCCCTTTTCACTAAAGCTTAATAATCTGACTTTCAATATATAGAACCATAAAATCCAGTACAAATCACACTTTCACTGCTGTTTCACGCACATTTAACACAGAGTACCATTTATATACATTTAGAAGAACTGCAAGCCAATTACAAAGAAGTTTTTACATGCACACCAATTATTCCCCACCCTGATTAGATGGCATTTTTTAAAAAAAAACAGAATAAGCACTGCTGGCACTGCTTAACATCTCTTTTGCAAATCACATTGTACTTGAATTCATTTCACGTCTGGGTCATTTGCTGTAAAATGCTGGCAAAACTAAAGTTTGGGGATCTTAATTATTTTCCATTATTTACAACAGGCTTGCAATGAGGCAGTAATGTATGTTTACCGCTGTACTATTTCCTGTTAATATATGCTGTTTTTTCACCAAGACTGCACCACTATATAATGCTAAGATTGTTAATGCAGTTATAGAGTCAAGAATCATAGAATCATGCAGCACAGAAGGCCATTCAGTCCATCTTGCCATCCCTTTCGTAGAGCCATTCAGTTCATCCCATTCACCTCTTGTCCCATAGTCCTGTGCTTTTTTTTAAGATGTAGAGATGCCGGCATTGGACTGGGGTAGTAAGAACTCAGTAAGAATTTAGCAACACCAATTTTAAATCCAACCAATTTATTTGATAGTAAATTTGTGAGCTTTCGACACTGTGTCTTTGTCAGGCAAATGCAGTGTTCTGGTCTGCAATAGCACACATCAGCACAGACAGTCACAGATTGCTGATTAGAACGTGAATCCTTACATCTAACCTGCTATTCAAGTGTTAAAGTGGCTAACAATGTGTGTGAAGGGAATCCTGAGCATTGGTTAGAGAATTGTGTATTTTCTCCAGACAGCACAGTAAGTGAGATTTTTTGCTAACCCAGGCAAGTCACGGGGGTTACAGATAGTGTGACATGAAGCCAAGATCCCTGTTAAGACCATCCTCATGTGTGCGGAACTTGGCTATCAGTCTCTGCTCAGCGACTCTGCGCTATTGTGTGTCATGAAGGCCCCCTTGAAGAACATTTACCCACAGTTCGGAGGCCGAATGCCCATGACTGCTGAAGTGTTCGCCCACAGGAAGGGAACTGTTTTGCCTGGTGATTGTTGAGCGATCATAGACATGGACGACATCATCAAACGTGAGGATACCATTCACCAGGTACACGGTACATACTCTTGCAACTCGGCCAACGTTGTCTACCTAATACGTTGCAAGAAAAGATGTCCCAAAGCATGGTACATTGGGGAGACCATGCAGACACTACGACAGCGGATGAATGAGCATCGCTCAACAATCACCAGGCAAAACAGTTCCCTTCCTGTGGGCGAACACCTCAGCAGTCACGGGCATTCGGCCTCCGACCTGCGGGTAAATGTTCTTCAAGGGGGCCTTCGTGACACACAACAGCGCAGAGTTGCTGAGCAGAGACTGATAGCCAAGTTCCGCACACATGAGGACGGTCTTAATAGGGATCTTGGCTTCATGACACACTATCTGTAACCCCCGTAACTTGCCTGGGTTAGCAAAAAACCTCACTTACTGTGCTGTCTGGAGAAAATACACAATTCTCTAACCAATGCTCAGGATTCCCTTCACACACATTGTTAGCCACTTTAACACTTGAATAGCAGGTTAGATGTAAGGATTCGCATTCTAATCAGCAATCTGTGACCGTCTGTGCTGATGTGTGCTATTGCAGACCAGAACACTGCATTTGCCTGACAAAGACACAGTGTCGAAAGCTCGCAAATTTACTATCAAATAAATCAGTTGGATTTAAAATTGGTGTTGCTTTTTTTTAACCCTTTAAGCTTTTGTTCAACTCCCCCTCCAATGTTATTGTTGAGTTGCTGCTACCTCCCTTTCAGCAGCACATCCCAGTTCACAAAAATCCACTGCATTAAAAATAGTTTTCTCATGTCATCACAGAATCATTTGTCATTCACCTTAAACCTGTTTTGTCCTGTTACACAACTTTCTGCCATTAGAAACGGGTTTCACAAAAAAAAACTATCAGATGATGATTTTGAACACCTCTATCAAATCTCTTGTTCGAAAGAAAACAACTTCAGCTTCCACAGTCCCTCTATTTAACTGAATTCCCCATCCCCGAACCATTCTAGTGAACCTCTCCTGCACACCCTCGAAGAATTTGACAACTTTCTTAGAGGATGATGCCCCAAATGAAATACAATGGCCACAATTTTCTGGCTGTTCACACTGGTGGGATGTTTTGGTCCTGCTGATGGTACATCCCCGACGCAGGCTTCCCAGCAGTGAGGAATGCGTTCAATGGGAATTCCCATTGACAGTTGCGGGACGACCAGCCAATGGCAGGCCCCTCAATCATGGCGAAACATGAGACAAGATGTGAAGAAAATCCTGCCCAGCGCTCGAGTTCAGCCTGTGCCTCTATTCATAAAGCCAATAGTTACTGATGCTTTTTTGACAGATTTATCAATTTGTCCTGTAACTTTAAGTACTAATATATCTTCTCGTACACCCCCATGTCTAGTTTCTCCACTCTGTTTAAATTTATAACATGTAGGTGGGAGTTCTCCCAATGTTCATGTGAGCAAGATATTCTGGTCCTGCTGATGGCATACTCTGCTGCAGATTTCTTGGTGCCATGGAGTGCAATTAGCAGAAAATCCTATTGACAGCAATGGGGCCAGAAGATATTGCCACAATGAATGGCACCCCACCTCTGCTACGAGAAACACACTGTGGGGAGGCCAGAGAATTCCTCCCTCCATCTCAGTTTATGTCATTTCTTCTCATTTTCCTTTCCAAATGCATAATTTCTGTGCATTAAATTACTATCTATCTGCCCATCTCACAAGCTTCATGTCCTTCTGAAGTATTGATTGTACTTATCAATGTTTATTACGTTCCTAGGTTTATGTCGTCTGCAGACTTTGAAATGGTATTCTGTGTACCCAAATCAGAAAGAGCATTGGTGATAATACTGAACAGCTGAAAGCTAACTACTTTCTTCTGGTGTGGAAGATAACCATTCACCACTAATCACAGCTTTATGTTCTCCTAGCAATTTTCTAACCATGCTGCCACTGCCCTTTCAATTCCATGAGCTTCAACTTTGCTAAAACCTCTCTTTTTAGCAAAGGCACTTTGTCAAATGCCTTTAGAAAATCAAAATGCATAATCACAACTCTCTCAATTACTTGAAACAATGCAAATCACCTTAATAACCTTGACTATTAAGGTAGTCAAACACAACTTGATTTTAACAAATCCATTTCGATACTCATTTATTTAACCATATTTCTTCCAAGAGATATTTAATCCTGCATGTCATTATTGTCTCTAAATATTTCTCCATTATTGGTGTTAAGCAGACTGGTCTGCAGTTGGTTGCTTTATCTCTCTCCCCTCATTGAACGGAGATGTAACATTTGTAATTTTCCTGTTCCTTGTGACCGATCCCAAATCTGAGAACTGGAAGATTTTGACCAGAATCTCTACTATCTTCACCCTTTCCTTAGCACTCTAAGATACGTTTCATTTGTACTGAATGTTTTTTTTTTACTTTGAGTGTAAGGAGCTTGTTCTAATTTGAGGCTTGTCTTATACTCCAGGGAAAGCGGGGACTCACACAAGTCCCTGCCTGGGACTACCATCCAGCAGGCCTAGTCCTGGGCCTGCCTTATAAAAAAAAAACTCAGGTGATGAGTTTCAACAAGACAGGCCACTGCCTGTTACCAGGAAAACTCATACTCAACTGGCCCAACAGGGAGATCAATCAGTAACTCCCCATGGACCTCGTGGAAATTAGCACACACAACTAACAATGAGCAAACATTATAACCTAAGTGCCTCAAAATTTTGAAGACATATTAAGGCAGAAATTTATCTTGAGGCAAAGTGAACAAGATATCTGATAATCAGATCCATTGACTTCACAGGATAATTTAAAAAGTCTGTTCTCCATATAACATCATCACAATTATAATGCAGGGATGTTGCCTGTTACTGTGTAAGGATTTAATTTCCATAGGCATCATATACATGTGACTGAGATGCAATAGCAGAGACATCTCCTGTTCGACCACATTCCTCATTTCACATACAAATCAAAATATTGGAACAGAGCTCCAAAATTATAAACCAATTAAAACTCATCAGCACCTCTCTATGTTTTGAAGATTTTTTTTGGTTAGCAATAGACTAAAGTTCTATTTACACTCACCAATTTAGGGCAGATACAGGAAGAGTTAGATACAGAGTAAAACTCTTTCGACATGTTCCCAACAAACACCAAGGGCATGATAGTTACAGTGAAGCTACTTCTACATTGCCCCATCAAACAGTCCAAGTCCAGGCTCTTTAAATTCTGTCCTGTCATAAAAATAGAACAATAAAATGTACTTTTTTTAAAAAAACCGGTCAACTGCATCCATTTTGAATAAAATTGGAAATGTTTTTTAGTGTTAGCTTGTTTTGGTGCTTTGCTAGTTTCTCACACTGAAGCCTTGGCTATTTGTGGTTAGTTGGAAGGAAGGAGGGCAATGTGGGTTCAAGGAACCTGAAAAAACTATAATCAAGGGCAGATGATGCCAATTCTAGGCTAGGATAAGATCAATGTACCATTTCAACTTAACTATAGCTTCTCCCTTTTTTTCAAATGTAGTATTCAATATGCATAGCTATTATTTCACAGAAGCAGGGTTGGATTTCACAGTACTGCTCAATAGTGTTTTATAACTTGCTACCTTAAGCAAGCCAAATGAATTTAGCTCCTGAAAACTGTAATCATTCCATACTGAATGGAAGTTTCATCCCATAATATATGATTTGCTGAGACAATCTGGAATCTTTTGGGAATTTAATTCTTCCAAACTCGTACTCAAGGCGACAGGGAGAGACGTGGGTCTTATGTTTGAATTAATTGTGTCAACTGGGAGATTTAGCACTTTATTTGATTTGAACTGCATGTGAAAGTGGAACTTTCCATTAAGCGGGGTAAGAAAAGCTGTCAGAAAGCACAGGGATTATTAAGTCCTGTCAGCACATTTTAGAGATGTATCACCAACTCTGTGGAAAAGCACAGACTGCATGACTAAAAGTCTATATATTGATCTATCAGGATAGATAGAGAGGTTGAATACACAACTATGGATTTGTAGCATGAGTGAGGATACTAGGTTCTAAAGGATCGTTCTCATGAATAGCAATGACCATTTACTCTGCAGTTTACCATGGAATATATTATTTATAGAACATGTGTTTAATAAAACATTCCAAATGAAATGCTGAATAAATTATGCAATGTGCTATATTTCATCATTGTGCAAAATGCCAAATAAGAATGATCAGTCATACTTCTCATTCAAAAACAAATATATCCAATATCAATATTTTGGTAACACTGACAGATCAGTTAATTCCAATACTTTCATTTTTAATTGTGTAAAAATGATCTTTTTTGTGCCACGTTTGAGAAATCGAGCAGCCTGGTTCCACTACCTCAGAACTATCATTCTAAATTTATTTTCAGTAGAGGAAAGCAGAAGTTATGCAGCAGCAAACAGACCATACTTCCCTGTTGTGTTTTTTTTACAATTCCTTGCCTTTTTAGGTGCTATCCCTATGCAGCTCCAGCTCTGCCATGGGGATAAGCAGACAATACACCCTATCAAATCTGCACTTGAGCCACTTGCCAGCAGATGAATGAGAGCATTTCAGCTCACTTGTCCTCTGATTATTCCCTGCTTCCCCACAGAACGGGCTGTCGCTCTGCTCACTATCCTTTCCAAGTGCTCTATTCAAAGTTAGGAACATGCTGTGAGGGCAGTAACAGAAAATGTATCCCATTTCTATGATTGGCATTATGAATTATGATATATTTCTGTCATTTTCCACAGTTCAACTTTTTTCTGAGAGATGCTCAGTGATGAGACTCACAAAAACTACAGAAAGCATAAAGCACACAAAACCTGAATAAGAATAAGATTCGTTACTTCAGTCTGCGGATTATTTTAATTCATGATGTTTTACTGGTAGATAGCAACTTTGAAGCTTAGCTGCTAAAAACAGTCATGTGATTACTGATGTTAAATTAATCTCCAGAGTCACATTAATATCCATCAAATTGACTCCTCTGTCTTTCTTAGTTATTTCTTAAATGTGATCTTAATGCTTAGGATGGGAAGGAGGGGTGGGGATAGATTGGACAGTGTGGGGAAGCCATAGTAAAGCAGGCAGCACTAAGATTAATAATTCTATTAAAAATTTTACAACCATTATAGATCACTCTCCCCCCCCCCCTTTGTACAATAATACAGTAAACATTGGCCTTCTGTTTGACCTTTAACTGAGAAACAGAAAGATCGACAGCAAGACGAATTAAGTAATTATTAAGATACTGCTGTGTTCGCTCAGTTAATGGGTTCAGGTTCAATACGCCCCACTCCTCCACCCATAGCTCTGAATTGTTCCTGTCTAGAGCTGTCGCTAAAGATGACCTTTCAAATTCCACCTGGGGGGAAGTGGGATCGTACTGTGGTTTTATTTTGAGTGACACACAATAAAGTGAGGTGTCTGCTGCACTGTACGAGAGTGAAGCCCCGACCATGCACAGTGTGGGATAGATAGACATTTCTCTCAGCCTCCTGCAGTGTTCAGAAAGGGTAAACTCACAAAGTCACTTATTACTAATTTCAGATTATCTTTCCCTTTGGAGAACAGAGGAAGCTCTCAGATTTGAAACTGCAAGCTCCACTCACTCAGTTGCTGTGCTTTGAAACAAAAATATATTTTTTAACTGAAACCACAGGGAGGTTGCCTGGGGCCATTCTTCCTGAATTCTGAGCTCTGCAGATAATCTGATGATGTGTCTTTCAGAAATGAATTAAGCCCTTTGGTATTAAATGCCCTTGCCATGTGTTACTCTCCACCCCATAGAAAGATAAAAACAGGAGTAGGCCATTCAACCCCTCTAACTTGTTCTGCCGTTCATTTCAAAAGAATGAAAGACTTGCATTAACATTGTGATTTCCATGACCATTAGACAGCTCAATTATGAACTCTTGAAATGCATTTTTGAAGTAGTCATTTTGGACTTGAAAAGTTAAGTGGGATTTTCTGACCAAAGTCAATCCCCAGACCTGCTGTGCTTTTCTAGCATTTCCTGTTTTTATTTCGGATCTCCATCACCTGCAGTATTTAGCTTTTATTTAACATGTAATTACTGTTTTAATATAGGTATTGAGGCAATCAATTTGCGCAGTGAAATTCCCACAGACAACAATTGAAAATGGCCAGTTAATTTGTTTCTGTGAGTTCGTATTTGTCAGCTTACCAGGGATAACTGCCTTGCTCTTCAAATAGTCTCATGGGATCTTTCAATCTCAAAAGGGAAGCCAGATTCTCAGTTAATGTCTCATCCAAAAGGTACGCATTTCCTTTGTATTGGAGTTGCAGCCTTCACAGAATCATAGAAAATGTACAGTGCAGTAGGAGGCTATTTAGTTCAGCGTTCCTGCGCCAACAACAATCCCAGCCAGGTCCTATTCTTTAACTCCACGGATTTATCCTGCTAGTCCCTCTGAAACTAAAAGGTAACTTAGTATGGCAAATCAAACTAAGCCTCACATCTTTGGAGTGTGGGAGGAAACCCATGCAGACACAGGAAAACGTGCATCACCCAAGCCTGGAATTGAACCTGCGTTCTTGACGCTGTGAGGCAGCAATGCTAACCATTGTGCTACTGTGGCACTCATAAACTTAGATCATGGAGTGGAACGTGAACCTGGCACTTTGTGATTTAGAGGCAAGAGTGCGATCAATTAAGTTATTGTGGGTATTTATTTAGATTATGACTGGTCTGTACCTTTGTCTGTATCTGCATTTGTTCCTTATCATCTTATTACTCTCATTACATCACAGTGTTGAAAACTCCAATTGTCCTAAGATTGCACTCTTTGATGGAGATTGCCAACACTGTTTGTGTAAAATTGTAGAAATTAATTTCATTCTAAATGGACCGACTATAATTTTAAAGTTTTACCTCCGTGTTCTGATTCCACTGATGAAGGAATTTCCTTCCTTGGGCAATTCTCACAAGCTTACCAATAGCATGTTCAGTGACTGAGGGCTGGGGCAGGGGGAGAATTCAATGCAAGGCCCAAAAATTGTTTATATGCTGGTGTGAATTTCTCATGAGGTCTTCTGATGGTGCTCACCATGACGATCGCAAAACTCACCGTGACCAGTGTGAAACTGATTTGCATTCATTAATAGGATGCAGATACAGGCCTGACAAGGATCTTCCTCCCATGCCCAGTTCTCTGTGAGGCCAGTGGGAAAGCATGCCAGTCCAGAACATGTTTGGGACAATGCATAAGTTGGGACTTAGCTGAAAACTGCCTGGGGTTGCCTCTCAAACTTGGGATGGAGGCTACCAGTAACCTTGGGCACACAGCAGTGGGTGGCATGAGCAACTATCAGGTGGATCTTCCAGCTTCTGTGTCATTGAGGAGGTCAATCTTGCAGCCTCACTATGCTCCTGGATGTCCATCTTCTTTCTTCAATGATGAATCAGTGACATTAGGTACCTTTTAATTATGGCACCCAGCTATGATGACGGAACACATGCAATCAAACCCATCCCCCACAGGATACAGTGCTCAACCCCTGGATACATATCTTCAGTCTCAGATGTCATAAGTTATGGTGTAGTTTCCCAACAGCCTGTGCAGCTGGAAACACTCCCTATTCCCACCCCACAGGGAACTATGGAAGAATGCCACTTATTGCATCTACCTTATCAAATCCCTTTCTCATTTTAGAATCTTTGTTTAGATCACACTTCAATCCTCTAAACTCAAGAGAACACAAACCTAATTTACACAACAAATTCTTTAAACCCCTGCTGAATCTGTGCTGTACCCAGTTCTGCATTCTGTTAAAATAATTATGATCATTTGCCATTTGAAATAAGACAGCTTGAACAACCTGTGATGTGTTGTCCCCTTTCACTATTCAAGTAGTAAAACTTATGCTTCTGATGATATAAAATAATCAACACCTTTCTAAAATAGTGAATAAATTTTTTATCATAAGCTAACATAGATTCTTAAAAATTCATACTGAGAATGTGGACAGAGCTGTCAAGAAAGACATTTATTGCCCTTTTGTATTTGCTCTTGCATTGCTTCTTAAATTGTTGGCTACATCACAAACTCAATATAATTTTATTTATTTATACATACACAATTCACACACAATATAAATGATGGTGAATGCAGCATTTATGACAATTGTGAGATTCAGATACATCAGATACATATGGATTGTCATGTGTTTGTAAGGGAGAGGAAAGTCAAATGCATTAACTTGAAGGTTGACTTTCCTCAAGGGAGAGAAAGGGAGAGAGACAGAGGTACGCAAGTCATGATATTTGATTAGAAAAAAAGCCAGAAAACGGAATCCTCATGTTTTACACTGAGATAATTATGTTTAATTAACATTCATGAGTTCATACATTTGAATTGGGAGATCCTTGATTTGACAGCTAAGCAAAGAGGACAAGTACTAAGAACTGTACCTAAAATTACCTTAGAGCATTAAAAAAATGCTACAAAAAAAAAGTGATTAGATATTTCCTATATATCTTTGCTAAGAATCTCTGTCAAGTTGAAACTTTTGCATTTCAGACTTGAACAACAATTTTATCGAGCTGGTTCACGTCCAGAAGTATTAAATTCCACACATCTGGGTCAGTGTGCCTTATTGATTTATGTGCTAAGGAAGTACATTACAGCAGTTTCTGGTGTGAATGGCAGACTTCAATTGAAACATTTTGTCAAACAAAAATGATAATCAATTGGAATAAAATCAAAACACAAGGAGGACATTTTGTAACAGACATGTACCATAAATGTTGATGTGTAAGCTGACCTTTGAAATGGAGAAAGATCCTTCCATCAATGTGTGTCATCCTAAATGTATAGACTGGTTTATGCCAAGCAGCAAAAAAGAATATGTGTTCAAACTCATCTCCATTTTGAGGCTCTGTGAAACTGTACACTGCTCACCATTACATGGGAAGATGGCAAAGCCAAAGTTTTTCTGATGATTGGATTATCTTCAACATTTTATTTGATAAATCCAGTTTGTTTTGGTACTTTGAATCAAGGTGAACCATAAGACCTAGAAATGATGTCTTTTTCCACATTTTCTATACCCACCAATCTGAATTTTAAATTGGGAATCATTCAGTCATGATCTTTTTAGATTACAAGTAAAATGTCAATTTACACTGGTCTAAGTGACCCTGATCTTGGACCTTGACAGTTACAGCAAAAGCAACCCCTCTACTATGCACCGATATTCAGGCAGGATCAACTTGAACCTGACAATTACTAACTAATGGTTCCGTACACTAATGCTACCATAGAGGGACACAGCTCTGAAAGGTAGATCAGTTAGGTTATTCCTTTCCAAATGTTCTCTTATTACTCACTCCAAGCCCCCACCTCTGGACCAAAAGCTCCAGGTTTAAGAATGGCAGGATTTGTTGGCCACAGAAGGAGTGCACAGTTAGGAAATCTTTCCACTTCCCCACTATTCTCCAAAGGGTCAAAAATAATATGGATGTGAAGATACTCAAAGCAATAAAACTGTTGATTCAATAACTGATAGAGCGCGGTAGGCATCTCCTTCCACATGTTGTAGTGGAATGAAACTTAATGGGACTTAGAGTCACTGTTGAGAATTCATAGAGGCAGTTGCTCATCCTACCCATTCATCTGACTGTATACCACTGTATCCCACCTCTGGTTAGTCTGTTGAACCAAAAATGATGATTTAAAAAAAAATTCATGGGACATGGGCATCGCTATTTGGTTAGCGTTTATTGCCCATCAGTGATGTCAGCATCTGAGACAATGTGTGTGATAGGCATAATTGTGTGAGTACAACTTTATCTTTCCACAAATTCTGCTTGATCTGCTGAAATCCGCTGCATATTCTGTTTTTATGTTGGGCTTTATTTGACTAGCCTGTGTCATGAACACTTTAATCACAGAAGATGTCTCATCTTTTATGACTAAGAACATTCAGAAGGAATTTGTATTTTAAAATCAGAGTCTTCCAATCCTGTGGCCAAAAAATCTCCGTCATGGGTTTCCTGGCAGCTAGTGCACTAGTCATGACCCTATCAATAAGATTAAATAGAACCTTAATCAGTAAGTGCTGAAAGAAGCCATTGGCTCATCAAGTCCGCCCTGACTCTCTGATAAGAGCATTTTATCATTGCTCTTCGGCTGATTGGTGTAACAAATTGTCCCTAAATTAGTCTTCCCTCAATCTTTCCCAATAGGCGTAGGCAAAGGTCATAGGTAGAGGAGGGCACTCACAATGTTAAAATGGTGGCGCGGGCTCGTTGGGCCGAAGGGCCTGTTTCCCGTGCTGCGTTGTTCTTTGTGGCAGTCAGGGCATAGAATGGGAAACCCCATTGACAGTTGATAGATCAGAAGGCCCTTCCATTGGCCAATGGCTGACCACTTCTGCCACCAAAAACAGGCCATGGAGATGTATGACAAATCCTACCCACTATTTCTTAAGGGATTAATGCCAGGACTCTGCCGTTTCTGAAATAGACATCTTTTTACAAGAAAAGGTAATTAAGTAGTTTTAAAGAAGTTGGAAACCTCTTGACCCTGGGACTGTGTACAAAGGCAGGTCATATAGTTTATAGCTCTAAAAAAAGGCTGAAAAATTATATTTAAACTGTGTTGATTTTAGTTTTGTTTTGAGAAGAAGGACTAACTGCGTGTGAAAAGCAGAAAGCAGCATTTTTCCAATCCAGAATCAATCCACAGTCAGGGAGTGAATATAAGCTGCAATCAGGTTGTTCAATGAGATTTTCTGGGCCCACTGTTATCATTGGGGTTTCCAATTGTTTACAGCCCCACTGCCAGGGAATCTGTAGTGGGATTCACCATCAGTGGGACTGGAAAACCCCACAATGGGAATGACCAGAAAATTTCATCCTGTATGTTAATAAGCTTTACCTTTTTATTGGACAAGACTGGTTTTATAATAAACCAAAATGTTTGATATTTATTAAAATTGCTTTTATTCTTGATAATGGCAGTAAAGGTAAACAATTGGTCAATTTGGGGAGGGAATCAAACTTTTAAATGAATGAGCGACCTTTGGAATAGTGGAGCCCATCAGGCTATGCACACCTCCCATCCTGATCCATGAGACAACGAACTTCAGAATCAGTCCTGATGTGTTAGTCGGAAAGTCATTGTAAGGCCGACTGGGTTAGATGTGCCATTTTTGTGTCTTGATTCAGGTCAAAGCTGAATGGTATGAGTGATTCATTGCAGTTTGACAGGACTGAGTGGCTTGCGAGACTGTTTCAGAGGGTGTTTAAATGTCAGCCATGTTGGTGTGAGAATGGAGTCACAGATAGGAAAATCAATGATGACATCAGGACAAAGACATTAATAGATCCATTAGGCTTTTACTATAGGAAACTGCCAGTTCCATGGTACCAGCCTTTTTTCTTAAATGATTTCCAGTCTGTTCAATGTTCATCTTGCGTTTAACACAAGTAACTTTGTTGTCAAGAGAATAAATGTGAGTTATTTTCTCTGCTTTCCTCCTCTGTTAAAATCACAAGATCATAGAATCCCTGCAGAAGAGGCCATTCAGCCCATTGAGCCTCTACCCATGCTCAGACAGAGTATCTTACATATGCCCTTTCCCCGCTCTATCACCTGAACATCATACCTTTCCCATAGCTAACCCATCTAACCTAAGGGGCAATTTAGCGTGGCCAATCCAACTAACCTGCACATCTCTGGACTGTGGAAGGAAACAGGACCACCTGGAATAAACCCATGCAGACACAGGGAGAACATGCAAACTCCTCACAGATATTCAGTCAAGGCCAGAATTGAACTCAGGTCCCTAGTGCTATAAGGTAGCAATGCTAACCACCGTGTCAAAATGCTGACCCATATTTGGGTTTGATGAACATTCCAACAAAGAGTTTTGAATATAAGTGAGGTTATATTCTAAGCATAAGCCTGTCAATGTTATGTTATACATTGCAATTAAGTAAGTCTACCAGAAGTGTATGGAAACGTAAACTGCAACTTGAAATATTTACCCTTTAATCTTGCCTTCATTTCTTATCTTTGGCAAATATTGACCAGCATGGAAATAATGCATTCTAATGCCCTTTTTTAAATCATGCCAGCTCAGTTTCACTGTATTGTTGCAGTAAATAGACACAGTTCAGAACTGTGGTGTTCCTGCTAACTGAACACATGCCAGGACATGTGTTACTCACAACTGAAGGCTAAGCAGTTTGGCTGTACTTGGCAGGAGTTATTCACTTCTGTTTTAAGCAACCCGGTGTCATCTGCAATGCACATTTTTCAGTTCTGAACACATATTCTTCTGTTGCTGATGGTAGCCATGACATTGACAATAATGTCATCAAGCAAATGAGATGGAAATACCAAGGTCAGGAAGTTGCTGTGTCCTTTCTTTCAGACCTGACCTTTGCCAAAAGATAGAGGTAGCAAAAGCCATTGGCAGCTGCTGAAAAGGAGCTATGCAGCCTCATCTCAATTTTCCGTTCTTGGTTTGTAGCCCAGGAGGTTTTGGCAATTGAAGCACATGTTTGAGGACATTTTTAAATGTAATGAGGGTTTCTGTCTCTGTCAACCTTTCAGGCAGTGAATTCCAGCATCACCACCAAGCTCTGGGTGGAACAGATTTTCCTCAACTCCCCTCTAATCCTTCTGCTAATTATTTTAAGACTATGTCATCAGTTATTCTCGTCTAGCTGAAATTTCTTACGAGCTGACAAAGATAGGCAGTTAAAGGTCGGGCTGTTTGACTGAGTCTATATTTTTTAACCATAGACAACAGATGCACTAATTGTCATTTCTAACTGAGTGCAAATAATGGGCCAAATGGCCTCTTCTTGTTTTGTAAATTTTCTATATTTCTAAAAACTCATGACTTTTGAAACTATTTGCGGACTACTTCTTGCCTCTTACATCGAAGATAGAAACAAGAGTAGGCTTTTCGGCACTTCAAGCCTGCTCTGCCATTCCTGGTCATCATATTCGAGATCCTGATCCCATCTTTCTTCCATCTCCCTTGATCTGTATAGCCCAAGAGCTATATTTAATTGCTTCTTGAAATCACTACAATATTTTGATCTCAACTACTTTCTGTGGTGGTGAATTCTATACGTGTACCACTGTCTGGGTGTAGAAATTTCTCTTCACCTCAGTCTAAAAAGACTTACTCCTCATTTTCAAACTATGACCACCTGGTTCTGGACTCTCCCACCATCTTGTCACTGTGGATTGTTCCATTCTACAAAATGGGCAGTACCTGCGAAGCACAATTAATATTATAAAGTGATCTTGATATAAATTTTGAGCTTGTTCTTTATGGGCTGCAGTTCTTCAGCCAAAGATTCAGTTCCCTGTGTTGTAAATCTCTTTGGATGTACCATCAGTGGAGGAAATCACTGGGGTGAATGAAAATACTATTCTGTTTAAATTTGTGTTCTGTCAGTTGAGGGATGAGAGGGATGGGAATTAAATGCTTTCTTCCCAATCTCATTAGCAGGTATTGGAGCACCGGTTGCAGTTTTGGCTGTATACAGAATGGTATTGTCTTCCTCCCCCTCTGCCATCTCCCCCATCATCATTTCCCTTTAGCAAGCAAGCCTCCCAAGAACTCAGCTTCTTTGCCTCCCACCAGCTGAAATATGATAGCAGCAGGTGTGAAAGTTTTCTGAAAGAACCAATATGTTTAAAGCTTACTTCATGGTTTGGCAGGTGGACTATTAATTACAAAGGGCTGAAACGAGTCAACAAAACAGAAAGCTGACCACCCAGACAGCTCACGTAATCTAGAGAATGTCACGGAATACACAGCCTGGCTTGCGCATGAAATATTGCCGGTAGTGGACCATTTTTTTCAGCCACCATTTCAACACTTGCAGCAGAGGGCATTGCCAGTGGTGTTGATTATAGTTGATTGGTATAAGCTGTAATCGTAGCGCCCATGAAAAATTGTTCTTTTACCTATGGATATTTCTGAAACTACCACTAATCTTCAAACCTTCAGATCATGAATCAAGACAAGTCAAGAATGGATCATGTGCTTTCAAAAGCAGTATGCTTTCCATGCAATCACATAACACAGAAAGAAGCAATTGCAGCTCCCTTCTTAAGGGAGTTATCCAATCGATCTTAGTCTGCTGTTCTTTTCCTTGTGAGAAATAAATCTAATTCCTTTCAAAACTTACTAAGTAACCTGCTCTCTTTCCAAGAGTGCATTCTAGATTATAATAATTTGCAACCTTAAAACAATTCTTCTCATATCCTCTATGGTTTTCTTAAATCCATGTCCATTGCTTGTTGATCTACCTATAGGAACTTTTTCTTCTTCCTAACTTCAGCAGGACTGTTCAAATTTGAAATCTACTACATCTCCCCTTCTCCTCCTGTGCTCGAAGGAGAACAGTCCCATTTCTAAACGCTAGTAACATTCTGACAAATCTCTTTTTCTTGAAACTTGGCCTGAATTTGTTGCCCATCGAGTGCTCGATGGGTGTGGAAACAAGCATGAATTATGCTTCTGGCTTTAATCAGCCCCAGAACATGGTGTCATGCTGGCTGGCCGTTTAATGGGCAGTCAGTGTGAAGGTATGCTGGAAAAGACTCAGCGCTGCCAGAAAGGATGAGAAGATGGAAAGGCACTGAAAGAAAGGAGGGTGTGGGCTGGTACTTCGAATGTGCCCTCTCAGGGATAGACATTGCAGAGCTGTAAATAATAAATTGTGATGGAGAAACACTGCAAATAGTGTCTGTGGAGCACGTTCAAACTCTAAACTCGGGCCCCAGGAAACTTTTTAAATTCTAATTCAGCACTGTCATTTCAACACCACCTCCCCCACCCCGGGATCAAGATTGAAGCTAAAACATAAAGGCTGCTTGGCCAGTCGACCCACCTACCAAGCAGACAGGCCATGTAGCGTTATGTTAGTTGGCTCTTAATGAGCTAAATTGCCTCCTTGATGGCATGCTTCTGTTCCTCTTGTGCACCCACCAGCGAAAATATTGAGTGAATATGTTGTGATATGTGCCTGACATTACCTTCCCTGATTTCATGTGCTTCTGGATCAGGCACGCACCTATGCAAGCAACATAAAATTCTGGCCCTTGATTATCATCTAAAAGTGCAATGTAAATTGAACATACTACTCTTGTTGAGGCCACAGCAGCGATTTATAAAGGTTCAGCATAATTCTTCTCGCCTTTGTACTCTTATGTCTCTATCCATAAAACCAACGATCCATGTGCTGTTTTTGACAGCTTTATCAACTTGTCCTACTCCTTCAAAGACATGTGTATGTGTGTCCCTGGCCTCTCCCTTCATGGTTGCCTTTAAAAATTGTGCCATTTAGTTTTTATTGCCTCTCCTCATTCTTCCTGCCAAATGCATCACTTCACACTTCTGTGCGTTAAATTTCATCTGCCATGTTCTAACTCATGTCACCAGCCTGTCTATGTCAGGAAACCTGCCACTGTGCTCCTCACTGTATATTACTACAATTTCAAGTCTTTTGCCACCTGCAAACTCTGAAATTAAGACCTTACATTTGTCCATCTCCGTTTCATTAAAACACAGAGCAATGGTTCAATGCTTTTTTCCTCCATCAGTTTTTTCTTGCAACCCAGAGCTCCCAGTGCAGGCATAGGGAACTTTTGGCAGACGTCCATTTTTATTTACAAGGACAGTAGTGAGTGAGTGCTTGGGCAGACTGCTGAAAACTGGAATGTGAGGAATGATGCCCTTGAGGGCAAAGAGCTTGGGCACACAAATAAAGTGCTTTCCAAAGGTGATAGTAGCTTGGTTATGATGGAAATGGTTGAAGGCAGTCAGTCTGAGGGCCAGCATAACAGTTCTCTTGTGGACTGAATCACAAAGCAGACAGCAGCACTCTGTGTCTATAATAGATGGGCACACGAGCACGTAAACACACACACAAACACGCACACATAAATTTGCAAATGGACAATGTAATGGCAGTTATCATCTTGTAAAGCTACAGAAAACAAACTAAGTAAACTAGCACTGAACAGTGAAGGAGTCAAGAAAATCAGCTACTCTGTATAAGCA
The DNA here is from genome assembly GCA_024679065.1 of Sphyrna mokarran. Taxonomy (NCBI): domain Eukaryota; kingdom Metazoa; phylum Chordata; class Chondrichthyes; order Carcharhiniformes; family Carcharhinidae; genus Sphyrna; species Sphyrna mokarran. The sequence continues at coordinate 58,261,425 of JAGIQG010000003.1, forward strand.
GTTACTCTTTTTGCTTGAGTACACCAAGGAAGTTAGCAGAGCAGATTATCCAAAGTAGATGGGAAAGAACTCATTTGCAATTCATTGCTGGGTACAAATGCAATGTATTTCACATTGGACCCTTACAGCCAAGAGAAATGATCTCATCTCATCAATCTGTGAACTGATCTCAAACTAGCTCAGAGAGGTGACGGTATGCTAACTCTATACGCCACACAATCCTTGAAAAAGTATCTCTAAAGATCAGCTTGGAAAACAAAATATTACATTTCTCTGGCAGAGGTATAGAACAGGAAATCTGCACGTTTAATTACTTGTGGCACCAACCCCCACTTCTTGACAACAATAGAATCTCAGCTTAGCGGTATAATGCTGGGATCTGAACATGACTATTAAAAATGCATACGTCTGGGTATTGATTTTAGTTACACATGATTCTTTTACTGAAATAAACTTCTTTACTGCTGATCTATATGGTCAAAGTAAACAGTGATCTCCTAATTCTCTCAGGTTCAGAGCCATTTATGCCATTATTATTTAGACAATTTTTCGTCATGTCATCATTAGTATCAAAGCAGCCTGATAGGAAATATTGGGAGTTAAGATTGAAATCCTGCAAAGTGGGCCATTATTGTCCAAGTGGGAACAACGTTTGGAGAGAATTTGAGGGCAAAATCGTTGAAGATGAAGTTTGAAAGTACTCATGAAAGGGATGAAATTTCAGTGAGATTGGTGAACTCACACTTAACACCTGGGTAGGTTGTTGAGAGATCCATGGAATTAGATTTGGATGCATTTGGCATTTATTCTGTAATGCTGTGGTATGTTCAACCACAGTTTACTTAGTGTACTTCACATACACACTGAATATTCGTGTATGAGGTAGATATTGTAAGGTATTTTTCTGAACTTGTAAACTTTATTTTTTTGTTTAGAATCTGTGGAACCTGTGGCTTCCTTTACTTAATAAGCATCTTGAATCTCAAACTTTGTCTACTTTAAACAAAATATTATTTGTCCCAAACTAAGTCCCACCAATGATTTGACCAAGTATTGTACAAGCACCATTCACCTTTCATGTCTCATGATTAGTCATTATAATGTAGGAAACGCAGCATCTAATTTGCATGCAGCATGGTATGGTCTCACAAAAACAATAGGACACAGGCAGAAAATTTCTCATCTTGCCCGCCACGGGAGAGACAGAAAATGATCATTCTTTGCACACTAGCTATGACCATAACACTACCTTCTGCCCCCTCTCCTTTCCTTCTCTTTGTCTGCAAAGCGTGCAAGAAACAATACTTCTCACTTAATACTAATACATGTGACAATAATAAATCAAAATCAAATTCGGTGGACCATTTAAATGTCTGTTGGGCTTGGGCAAGAATTTCAGGTCTTCGGCCATGGTCAGCCGTAAAATCCTGCCTATTTTGATTTGATTTTGATTTGATTTGATTTATTATTGTCACATGTATTAACATTGTGAAAAATATTGTTTCTTGTGCACTGTATTCCTGAGGCATTACCATAAGGAAGGAAACAAGAGAGCAGAATGCCACCTTTCAGTCATAGCCAGGATGTAGAGAAAGATCAATTTGATGCAAGGTAAGTCCACTCAAACGTCTGACAGCAGCAGGGAAGAAGTAGTTCTTGAGTCGGTTGGTACGTGACCTCAGACTTTGTGTCTTTTTCCCAAAGGAAGAAGGTAGAAGAGAGAATGTCCGGAATGTGTGGGATCCTTAATTATGCTGGCTGCTTTGCTGAGATAGTGGGAAATGTAGACAGAATCAGTGGATGGGAGGCTGGTTTGCATGATGGATTGGGCTATATTCAGAGTCTTTTGTACTTCTTTGCCATTTTGGACAAAACATGAGCTATGCCAAGCTAAGATACAACCAAAAAAAAAGTGCTTTCTATGGTGCATCTGTAAAAGTTGGTGAGAATCATAGCTGACATGCCAAATTTCCTTAGTCTTCTGAGAAAGAGGAGGGGTTGGTGAGCTTTCTTAACTTTTGTGACAGCATGGGAGGATCAGGACAGGTTGTTGGTGAAATGGACACTTAAAAACTTCTTTGTTTCCATTGATGTAGGCAAGGGCATGTTTTCCTTTACGCTTCCTGAAGTCAATGACAATTTTCTTCATTTTGTTGACATTGAAAGATGATTGTCACTGCATCAGTTCACCAGATCTCATTCCTGTGCTCTGTCTCTTCATTGTTTGAGATCCAACCCACTACGGTGGTGTCATTAGCAAACTTGAAAATTGAATTGGAGGGGAATTTGACCACACAATCATGGGTGTATAAAGAGTTTAATAGGGGGCTGAGAACACAACGTTGTGGGGTACGGGTGTTGAGGATGATCGAGGAGGAGTTGTTGTCATCTGTGAGTTGGGAAGTTCAGGGAGGTGGCGAGGCCCAGGTCACGGAGTTTGGAGATGAGTTTTATGGGAATAATAATGTTGAAGGCTGAGCTGTAGTCAATAAGTAATGAGCCTGACATAGGTGTCCTTATTACCTAGGTGTTCCTGGGTTGAGTACAGGGCCAGGGAAATGGTGTGCGCTGTGGTCCTGTTGCAGCAGTAGGCAAACTGCAGTAGATCCAGGTAGTCCGAGAGGCTGGAATTGGTTTGTGCCATGACTAACCTTCCAAAGCAGTTCATGATGGATGTCAGAGCCACTGACGATGGTCATTAAGACACGCTGTTGTCTCACAATCTGAATAAGAAATAAACATAAATGTTGGCCAGGACACTGAGAAGCACTCCTTTGATCTTTCTGAAATTCTCCTGAGACAGCGAGTTTAATGTCTCATCCGAAAGACTCACTGCAGTGATGTTAGTTTTTTGTATTCAAGTCTCTGGAGTGTGGGCTTGGGCTTAGAAGTAAGTGTGCTTCTACTGAGTCACAGCAAACCCCCATGTAGCTATTAAACTGCAACACTTTCAAGTAGCAATTTTATTCATACAATTTTGTTGACTGTAATCATAGCTATCATAGAAATCATACAAATTTATAGCATAGGAGACCATTCTGCCCATCACATTACATTGAACCAATCCACAAATTATTGCCATGTACATTTCTTAAACAGGCTGCTGTAGTTCCCTTAAGAAAAAATTTGACTCTTGTAAAGTTTGGAATGTACTTTGCACATTCAATACAAATTGTTTGGGGCTTGGAGAGGTCATTTTCAATGGGTAGTGACATAATTTATAAGCATTATTGATACTAATGAAAACGATTTATAACCTTCATTATCAAGGTTCTGCAGCTCTAAATACTTGATTATTTCTCAGTATTACTGATATGGAGACTTATGACTAGAATTTTCTATTGAAAAAGGTTCATCGTCAAAAGTGACCAAGTTTTTGGACCTGCTAGCCCGACAAACTTCGTGTTGCAAAAATACGTCAAAGCTACTCAATACTTGAAAAGTCCATAAGGTTATCAAATAATGTTTTGTTCTGTCATGGTTTGTCAACAACTGATGTGTAATATGTACAGACTTGACGAGTGGAATATGTCAATGAAATCAGCTGGCAGAAAATTGGGACCATGTACACATACAATGTTTAATATAATATGCTGTAATTTAAAAAAAAAATCAGTGGCTTTCTACACATGCAGGTGACCATGTTTCTCTCATGCCATGTAGATTTATTATGTTCATCACTCAATCTTGCAGCTTAATGTATAAAATTTAATATAACCAGTGTGTGGTTAGAGATGAGAGCTATTAAAAGAGCATCATGCATAACAAACAGCAAGATGACATTCAGAATAAAGTTTGAGATGCACTGCAAATGTTATTAAAATTGAGAATTTAAAATTAAAATGCAAATTATTAGCTAGTGTCAGAACTAGGGTAGAAAGGAAAGATTTAAAACTTGGAGACCACTTGATACCAGAAAGACCTTTAAGTATCATGCAACAGCAAGACAAATCAGGAAGTGTGGGTCAGTACGTATTGTATTATGATGTTTGGGGTGTGATAACTAGTAACTTAGAGGTGCCACGTGAAGGTTTGAACAGAACCAATGAGCATGTTTACTCAGGAGATGCTAACTGTACAGAGGTAAAATCGCGACTGCTGGCAAAGTCTGCAGAATGCTCACAGTATGATTACATAATTATTCTCTTAAAGGAATCATGCCACAACACTATAACTATCCAAATATATAATATTACTGCATGTGAGGATTAAATGGATGCTTATAATATGGTTACATACAGTAAATGGAATCTGCATTATAAATAGATTTGAGAGAAATTTCATAAATTATACATAATAGTTGTCTGAGATATATTGAATACCAATATATTGAATAAGTATTGACTTATATATTTAACTCAATACATAACCAATTTGTGAAGATAGTCTAGTTCCTGTACATTCTCTTATTTGTTCTCATTACAAGGAAAATTGTGCTCATTGTTACAGATCAGGGCTCAATTAATAAGAGAAAAAAAGAGCCTAAGTTTAAAGAAACCAAATGAGCAAGATACAATTAAAATAAATAAACAATTCAATAATCTACAAGGAATATGAGTGAAAAAGAGATTCATTTTCCTGCAATTTCAAAAAATAACATCAATCAAGTTAGCAGCAAATTGTGCTAAATTGCATGAGAGGTTAAAATCTCCATCAACTGGGCAAAGATGAATAACCACAAAACAATAAAAAGAAATTTGCTGATGTGGGCACACAACTAAAGCAAAACTATCATCATTCAGCAAGAAAATAATTTAAAAAAGCAAAGTGCTTAGTTTCAAGAGTGAGAATAATTCCAGTAAGGTTACAATGAGACCGGAGATGACTTTGAATCTTAAATCTTGAAATGAGTGGCAGAACTATTCATAGCTAAACACAGTGGCTACATGTAATGGTCTGCCATAGTTAATTTCTATGAGACTAAGTATGAAATAGAGCAAGTCTAAATTAACATTGGTCTTGTACGCTGGCCAAAACCACAAACTGATAGGAAAGTGTAAATGTAAGTGTTGGAAAAGGGAACACAACCACTCCTTGGACTCAAATATGTTAAAGTTGATGGGAGGGAAAAAAAATCAATGTATTTATGAGCAGTAAATGCCTGAAAGTAATGGAGAAATATGCTGATGCATTTAAAGACTTGGGCAAAATTGCAAATGAACGGAACATCTAACATTGGATGTAAAAGTTATAATCTGCAATAACAGTGAGAGAGACCAATTAATACAAAAGTTGAAATTTCTTGAACCTGTGCTACAATCGTATGGTGAATTAGGACTAGGATTTGCTATTGAAAAGGGATCACAAATTTTTTTTTTGGATCTGCCAGAATTAGATAGCGTTATGCTGTAAAAAAAATATATCAAAGCTACTCAGGAATTGGAAAAACCTTGGAAATTAGTAAGATTCGTTTAACTCTGACCTTTTGTTTCAGCAAAAATACAAACAAAGTTTGTCAATAACTGAGATGCAATATGTACAGACTTGAAGAGTGGATAGTGAAAGCACAAAGAAGAAAATTACGATTATGTCTAAATATGATACTGAATTAATATTCTGTCATTGTAGACTAATATTTTTAATGTACTAAATATACCAATGTATTGAATAGTATCAACATATTGAATATGAAACGCATTGTCAGCAGCCGTTTGCCAGATGCATTTTCCCTCCAGTTTCTAGAATTTTAGGCGAGAATTTTACTTCGCTTGGGTAGGTGGGGACCCGACCTGGACACTCATGAAACTGCATGAGTTGGCACCCAACCCAATGCTATTGTGCACTGACACAATATTGTAGTTCGCAGGCAAGCGTGAGAGTCAAAGCATGCCTGCTGACAATCAAACAGGTAATTTAGCCCATTAGGTGCCAGTTGAATGCAATTTTACCTAGTCAGTCTGCTTTTACAGATGGCAGGCTGATTGGTTAGACTCCCTTTACATTTTAGCTTCACCGTCAATCTAGGGCGGAAGAAACTATTTAGGCTGAAATAAAATCCAAAATTGTGTCTCGGGACTGAATTTTGTGTTTGAATGCGCTGCCTAGACATTTGTTGCATAATTCTTCATCGCTATTTTTCACAGCTCTGCAGTGGCCATCGCCATGAAGGAGCACATTTAGAAACGCAGCCTGCACTCTCCCTTTTCTTGGTGCCTGCCCTCTTCTCACTCTCCTCGGCAGTGCTGAGCTTTTCTCTGTGCGTGTTTCTTACTGGTTAAGTAGTAACTGACCAGCCAGAGTGAAATCACTACCTGGGGCTAATTGTGACCAGAAGCACATTTTGCGTCTGCTTGAAGGCCGGATGCATGTGCCCGACAGATGAAAAACTTGAGTCTAAATAGGAAGTTTGGAAAATTAAGCAAAGCTTACAGATTCAGCCACATGCTGTCAAACCTATTGATCAAAGTGAAAGTTGTTCAAATTGCAAAAATGTAAAGAAAACAAGTAATCAAGATCGCTAGCCTAATCTGATTGGCGTGAGACACTCAGGTTGCAAAACTTAGCTCTTCAGTACCATGAAGTGGAGATGCCAGTGTTGGACTGGGGTAAACACAGTAAGAAGTCTCACAACATCAGGTTAAAGTCCAATGGGTTTATTTGATAGCAAAAGCAACTAACATTTGGAGCACTCACTCATTCTTCAGCACCACCCAATTTCCTATTGCTACAAGTGTTGTTTCAGCTATAAAATGGTGTCTGTTGGATGAGGAAGTGAAATGTGAGGAGGAGGATTAGTTAGGAAGATGTCACCATCTTCAATCATTGCAGCTCTATCGCTGTCCACAATCCCTCACCTTGCTGGCTGGTTCCTGCTGCCTCCTGTCACCTGCCAATAAGAGAGATGGAGGTGCTTCAATGAGAATGATGCAATCTGTTTTGCTGTTATGGTTGAATAGTTGGTAAACTGAGAGAATTGCAGCAATTTTTGGAATGTGAGGGTGAGGTGAAGCTATCAACGTTAAGTATAAATCATAATTGTTCAAGATTATTGGTCAGTGGGTGATGAGATGTGGTGCATTGAACAGTTTGTGAGGTTAGTGATGCAGTTGGTGGGATATGGCATTTGAAGATGCATTTACTGACCTTGATCACTGAATGTCACTGAACCTTTTACAGTATAGCAACTTTGTCCTCATATCTCTACTCCTGCCAATGGCTATAATGACTATCTACTTTTGCTGTGTCAGACTTTAAGACCTCCTGGCCCCCTCTGACTACATACTAGCTGTCACATTGTCCCCCTCTTGCACTGCAGAAGACGTTAAAATATGATCTGTCTTTTCCCACGCCCCACGCCCCGATTTCTTCTTGCTTAGACTTTCTTCCACAAACAATTCCTGCATATGCTGCATCCGGATTGTGCCTCCCCATTAAGAGATGCAATACAGTTAGCAGTACTGGTCAGCATTAAGTGATTCTAGTTTTGCACAAGCTTGGCCTCTGTGCTGATGTATTCAGCAACTGAACTGTGTGTTTCCTGTTGGCTGCCACATCAACTTTGTAAATTAACAGACAGCGACCTTGTTGTCGGGAACAACAGGCATGGGATTGTTGCGCGTTGTGAGCCCCACACCATTTTGGAGGGTGGACTAACTCAATACCTGCTATCCTTTCACTGGGACACGAAACTCTCTGAGGTAGATGTGTTGACTCTATGATATCATATTCAAGCAGGAGGGGAGTACCCCACATGTCCTAGCCAACATTTATCCCTCAACCAGAATTCACAGAACAGATTATACAGTCAATTCCTCCTCGCTGTTTCCTACATTACAACGGTTATTGTCCTTTAAAAATTGGATCGAAAACACATTGAAATGTCCTACGGTCATGGAATGCATTATATTAATACATGTTATTCATTTTTTTCTAGATTTCTGAAGTAACTTTCTCCCAAATGCTTATTTTGTTTTCTCAACATTTATCTCATCGTTATTTTACTCCTCATTTTGTTACACAATTTCAGGAAGACCTGTTTCTTTTTCCACTGTGAATATTCTACATCTTGGAATGGGCAGAGTGAAAGTGAATAAAACATCAGGAACAGATTGGCCAGATTTTCTATTGATATCTGCTAGTCCTTTTCTGCTACTTTGTTTACTCCCTTCCAGATGGTCCACTCTAGCTCTGTTATTTACTTGCTCCTAGTTGGTAACTTGCCAGACGGGAATGTGAAAATAATGAAGGAGTGAAGATTTAGTTGCCATTGTGACGAGAATGACACAATTTCAGTTGTGACATGTGGTGGTTTAATCTCTTCTAGTAGTCCACTGGTTAAAGTATGTATGCTGTCTCTTAATGCTTTACCAATGCATTTATTTGTAATGAGTTAATGGCTGCATTGAAGTACTACAAAAAGATATTTCATAAATGTGATAAATAGAGGGCTACTAAAAGAACTCTGCCCTTATGTGCAGTATGATCTTCCTGCGATGTGGAACTGGTCTAAATTAAAGTACATACCTTAATGAGTTAATGATTTTCAGTTTTGCTTTTGAACAAGAGAAAATCACATATCCTCTTATGCCACAATACAATGATCAGAAACTCCTCAAAGCTAAACATTCTCCATTCATTGACAGATAATATGCACATCTGTGATCCAAAAGCAGTGCTTATCCATGTCCAAGAATAAAATATGTGCTGTCTCCAGCTAGATCTGCCTCGATCGCTTTACAAAATCTGCATTATGTGTAAGAATTGATGGGAATGCATTTAAAGGAATTAGTATTTATTCATCTGCAAGTGACGACATTTCATTTTGTCAAATAAAATTCAGCAAACAACACCTGAAACCTGAAGTAATCCATTAAGCATGTAAACATCTAAAAAACGGAATTCGTATTGTTATAATATAGGAACTTGCTGCTGCTGTGCAGATGGCTTATTGATGAGATCTTGAGACCTGTTGAGACTTGAACCTTTTACTCGTTGGCTTTAACTATTTACAATTCCTAAGTGTGGCCATTGGATTGTGCCATTCCAGGATGCAAGTTGACTGTTTAGAGAGTGTTGTTTCTGGATTGTTCTCTGAGAGTATGTTACCATGTGATTACATGTATCACATTGTGGGCAATGCCACTCTCCAATTCCACGTGCACCTGAGCAGGCACATATCACCACAAGTATCTTTGGCAATAGCGCATTGTAAAAAAAAAATCACTCTGATGAATGTTGATGAAAACATTGGGGAAGTGTACTTTTCAAATAAGAAGTGGGTTGTAAACTAATGTACACAAACACACACTCCAGAAATAATACAATCACAGTGATTACTTGTATTTAGCATTCTTGCACTGCAGATTTGAATGAATTTTCATTGCCAATTCTGCTGGAAATGTTATCCATGATTGCATTATAAAAACAAATGCGCTTATTTTCTTAAGATTTGGTGTCTTCAAGTGGAGTAAGGTTTGCAAAGATGGGGAAAAAAATGTCTTCAGTGTTTTCAATGTTTATTACTTTCTCAACGCATTCTAATGCTCAAAGGAACAATAATGAGGATGCAAAAGTTGGCCTCAGTGCATTATTGTCTGAAAGAGGAGCAAAGCCAACAATTCTTCCTTCTCCTGATCACTCCCAAATGATCATGTTGGAAAGTGCATCAGCAAAGTAGGTTTTTGCTCAACTGTGATGCCATGTCATCCCCCTTTTGATCTACCACTCCCAGTGTTGGTGCACAAAATAAAAACACCTCTGAGTGAGGTATTGGAGGGTTGCCATAAGGAGAACAAGGGGGAAAATTGCAAATAGAAACTTCACACAATTCCCCATTTGCAATTGTGCACTGTTACATAGATTGCCAAAACGTGGACTGGCAGTGAACTGTATATCTGCTACATCTGTTAAACCAATGACACCACTTGAGGGAAATAAGAATCTAGAGCAGGAATAGACCATCTGGCCCATTGAGCCTACTCTGCTATTCTATAAGATCATGGCTGAACATTTACACCAATCCCACTTCCCCACCCATCCTGTTCCCACATCCATCTATTTTTTTAGAGCTTGAAAATCTATCAACCTTTGTCTTGAATAGACTCAAAAAACTGAATCTCCACAGCCCTCTAGAGTAGGGAATTCCAATGGTTTCTCCAAGGGAAAACATTGCTCCTAATGTCAACCCTAAATAGTTGGCCCCTTGTCCTGATTCTATGACTCCTAGTCAGGGAAACATAGAACATTACGGCACAGAACAGGCCCTTCGGCCCTCGATGTTGCGCCGACCAATGGAGAAAAAGCAATGACCCTCTAACCTAAACCATTCCATTTTCATCCATAAACCTATCCACTGACCACTTAAACGCCCCCAAACTTGGCGCATCTACAACTGCTGCAGGCAGGGCATTCCATGCCCTTACCATCCTCTGGGTGAAGAACCTACCTCTGACATCCGTCCTATAACTACCACCCCTTAATTTAAAGCTATGTCCCCTCGTGCTAGTTTTAAAGAGAAACAGTCTCTTTAACCCTGCCAAGCCTTCTTATTTCAGTGAGATCAACTAATAACATTATTCTAAACATCAGAATATAGGTTTATTCCATCCAGTGTTTCTTCATAATACAGTTCTCCCATCCTAAAAATGTTAAGTCCAGCTTGGCTGCATTCCTTCTAAGATTTCCCACCAATTTCGGTCTATTCATTGTGCCCTCTACTGATAAGGCAGACACACATTATTTGTTTAGCATCTCTGCTATTTCCTTATTCCCCATTGTAATTTTGTCTGTCTCTGCCTCTAAGATACTCTCTTTACTTTTGCTGATCTCTTTTGTTTTGTATCCTTGGAAAAGCTTTTGCAATATTATATTTCTTGCTATTTTAATCTCTTTATCATTTCTTCCTCTTTATCATTTTATTAGTCAGCCTTAAAATCTTCCCAAAACTCAAGTTTACTACTCTTTTATAAAAGCATTATAATCCTGTTATTTTAATTTAATCTAATCATTAACCTCTCTAGTTAGCTACAGTTGTACCACTTTTCCAAAGGAGTTTTTAATTCCTCAAGGAATTTTATATTCATTGAGAATTATGCATCATTTCTTTAAATGTTTGCTATTGCTTTTCTATTGTGATGTATTTTAATTTGATTTCTCAATCTATCTCAACTAACATATCTCTTATACACCACACTTCACTTTCTTTAAATTTAAGATTCTCATGTCATACTTAATCATGTTACTCCTGAATTTATTTGGAAACTTTGTCATATCATGATCATTCTTTCCCAGAACATCCCTTAATATAAAATTGTGAATTAGCTGTCCCATTACAGAATACTAGATCTAAAATAATTTGTTCTCAAATTGTTTCCTCAGCATATTGTTTTACATAACTCTCTTGAATCCATTTCATTAATCCATCCTCCAATCTATTTTTGTCAATTTGATTTGCCTAGTCTTTATGAAGATTAAAGTCTGCCAAGATTATTGTTTTTTATTTGTTCAGGAGATTTGGGCTTGTTGGCTGGGACAGCATTTATTACCCATCCTTAATTACCCTTGAACTGAATGCCATGTCATTTCAGAGGGCATTTAAGAGTCAACCACATTACTGTGGGTTTGGAGTCACATGTAGTGCAGACGAGGTAAAGAAGGCAGATTTCCTTCCCTGAATGACATTAGTAAACCAGATGGGTTTTTACGCTGATCTACAATAGGATTATGGTCATCATTAGACATTTACTTGCAGAATTTTATTGAATTCAGATTTCACTACCTAGATCCCCAAAGCATTATGTTTGGTCTCTAGATTATTAGTCCACTGACAGTACCAAAACATCACCGTCTCCCCATTAGTAGACTTGTTATATTCTCTTCAGATTTATTGATTTATACTCAGTCCAGGAAAATGGCCACTGTTAGGGTCCTAGGGAACCACGCCCACCAGTGTTTTCTGGCCCTTGCTCAACCCATATCCTGATTTACTAGGTAAAAGCCTTTCCTCACTATTGCCTTCATCTCATTTTATTATCAGGCCTACCCTACCAATGTTTCCAATTTCCCTTCTTTTCCAAAAATCAAGAATTATGAAATAATTGGTACCTGGGCGCAATTCTCCCAAAAAATTTCTAAGTGTGGTGTCTGGCAGGAAAAGCAATACTATTCCGGCTAGCTGATACTGCATTATTCAGGCCATAATCCATGCACTCTAGACATTTTTTGGAAGGTGGGGGTGATGTGTGCTGTGAAGGACATCAGTGGGACCTACAGGAGTGATAAGACTAGCTCCACCTATTGGAGGGCACAGCAGTCTCAAAATGAAATTAATAACCACCCTCACCCACCGTAGACATCATGATCTCTCCCACAGACAAGGAGAACACTCCCAGCTCTTAACTACAGAGGGACAAACCCCCTCCCACACTAAATGTTTGAATTAACCACACTCCTCCCCTTCACCAGTACACTATGCAGGCATCAGGATGATTCAACCCCCCCCCCCCCCCCCCCCCCCCTTACTCACCGGCACAAGCCCCTCTCCAATAATGCTGGCATCAGACCCCTCCAACAGTACCGGCATCAGGCTGCTGCTCCCTCCCAAGTGAACAACACCTGTCTATGAGATCGCAGTGGAGTCGCCTTCAGGCAGCATCCCTTGGCACTGCCAGTGTGCCAGGAGGCAGTGTCCTAGCCATGTCCCTGACCATCCATGGGCTTCAATGGCCTCCACTGAATGAGCCATCCAGTCCGCAAGTGACATGTCAGTTAAGTGTTTTACGTAATTATCAGGTGCTGTCTGCTCTGGATGGGAGCCTAGTTGGTGCTAGCAGGGTGGGCTGAATGAATCTGTAATGCATTGCCGCCCAGTGAGAATCCCATCTTGGGCTTGATGCCTGATTCAGCAGATGATCAGGACTCCCACAAGCAGATAACGGGACTGGTGAATATCCTCGTCCCACACCATTATGTTTTCCTGATGCAGTTTTAGCCTCTAATGTCCAATGTTCATTGTTAAAAATGTTTAACAATGTTCATTGTTCAAAGTCTTCAGGATTCCACTAAATAACAACTACACTCTGCAGACTTAACTCTTCTCTTCAACATTGCCATACCTGAACCCTCCTTCCCTCTTAATTATAGTCTTATCTAACACAGTGGCTATTCAATCCCCTTTGGCCCCCGTGTGCAGCTAATTGGGTATATCACAGTAAGAGAGCTCCTTCTTTACCCAGTATCCAATGCCAGTGTCTCATAAACAAAGACTCATTCCCAACACTCCAATCTTTTACCTGTACGTTTAAATCTCCAATCTGTTTGTGTCCCTTCCGGTTTGAATATGACTCGGATAATAAGCTAGAGATCATTACCTTTTAAGGTTCTGCTTTTTAGTTTCTACCCTAGTTCTTAAATATCTCTCACTCAAATCTTATTCCCAGTTCTGCTGTGTCATTCGTCCCCATGTGAACCACAACAACATGAGCTCCCTGTACCTTTCCAGGCAAGAAGGCATCTTTACTCTGGCATTGGAAAGGCAATGCAACTTTCAAGATCCACAGTTATAGCTGTTAAAAAGTAATATCTACCTCCCTAACCATACTTCCCCTTATAGCTTCCAAATTACTTTTTTCTGTCTCTGCTTGAAGGACCTCCTGTCTCTTGGTGCCATGATCAATATGCCTACACTCCCTGATTTCTAATCCACATTTGTATCAAGATCCAGTGCTTAGATCCAGTCATAGAACTATTGAATCCCTACAGTGCAGAAGGAGACCATTCAGTCCAACAAGTTTGCACCAATTCTCTGACAGAACGTTTCTTTCATCTATGGATGGATAGGGGGTAATCCATCCATTACCCTATCCCTTGCAAATTTTATGATGGCTAATCCACCTAACCTACGTATCTTTGAACACCAAGGGACAATTTAACATGACCTAACCTGTATAATTTTGGACTGTGGGAGGTAACCAGAGCACCTAGATGAAGCCCACACAGACATGGGGTGAATGTGCAAACTCCACACAGTAAATCACCCAAAACTAGAATGGAACCCAGGTCTCATGTTGTGAGGCAGCAGTGCTAACCACTGTGCCACCAATATGCCCTTATTGGACAGTGGCAGAGATTTCACTGTCCCTGCATCTGAGGTCACCCTATCTGAGTTGCAGTCCTTGACTAACCAGAATACAAGCTCTAAGGGGTATGACTGCCTCCTGGACTAATATGTCCAGGTAAACACTCACCATCTCTGAGACATCGCAATGTCTGCACTTCAGGTCAACAACTCTGAGTTGTAGTTCCTGAAGTTGTAGACTGTGCAATTATTGTTAATCTCCACAAACTCCTACATGCTGCATACGCAACATACCAACTTCACCTCTATCTTCATTTAATCACACTTTATATATTTAATTAACTAAAGTTTTATATAGTAGATTTACTAGTTTATTTGTAGTTTGTTTAAACAAATCAATTTAACTAGTTCAAGTTATGAATTGCACAAAACATTATCTGTAACTTCCTTGTTTATACCATATGACTTACTTAGAACCCGCTAGAGATAATTACTTCTAAAAGTCTTTTTACAAACTACTTATACAAAATACTAAAACACTGGCAAAATGTAAGATATTTACTGCAGCAACCTTAAACAATCCACTACAAGTGTTCATCATGCACTCAGTTAACCTTATAATCTGTGGTTATCCTATGATCTTTCCACTTGTGTCGTTGAAAAGTATCTCCTTTTATTTGTTCCAAAGGCACTGTGGCTACATCAAAGCTAAACAAGACCCAGACGAAGAAAAAATGCAGTTCCATCATGGTCAAGGTAAGATTAAAGTAGAAAAATTGAAATAAGCTCGCACCTCCAGATTATAGCAGATGAGAAATGACCTCGTTGACCTTCATGGGAAGAAAGGGAAGAAAGTTTACAAGGATATGCATCATGAATAGCATACAAGGCTACGGAGCAAGCTCCAGAAAATGGGGTTAAAATAGATAGCTGCTTGATGACTGTTGCAAAAACGATGGGCCAAAGGGTCTGTCTCTTTTTGTGCTACAAATGACTCGATAGCTAAATACTTGGTGTAAATCCAGTTTTCCACCCAATCCAGCCAGCTTTTTGTCAGATGAACTAGGTTAAAATTGTCCTCACTGAATCATAGAATCCCAACAGTGCAGAAGGAGATCATTCATCCCATCAAGTCTGTACTAACCACAATCCCACCCCACGTATTTACCCTGCTAATCCCCCTGACAATGAATTTAGCATTGCCAATCCACCTAACCCGTACATCTTTGGAGTATGGGAGGAAACCAGAGCACCCAGAGGAAACGCAGACGGACCCGGGGAGAATGTGCAAATATCACCCAAGCCAGTCATCAAATCTGGGTCCCTGGCACTGTGAGGCAGCATTGCTAACCACTGTGCCGTTCAAATGAATGCTCAAAGTAGAAATAAAGTAGGCAATCAGTTTTAACTGAGGAACATTTGTATCTGCTATTGATTGGTCTCATTATGAATTACAAATGTTTTAGATTTGTTGAAGTTAGCAATTTACCCAATTTGAAATACACAGCAGAAGGATAGAAAGAGAATGGACTTATTTCCCAATTCTACTTTCCTGTTTCATTAACATAGCAAGTTAGCAAAATCAACTTATCTTTTAAGGTAGGAAGAAATTTCAAATCAATTTCATTTCAGAGCCAATTAGGATATTATGATTGAAACCCTACCACCTTGCTTGCCCTGATTCCAAGGTTCCCAATATGGAAATTTCTGTTGACCTTGGGTAGGATTTTACAACTTCACCACCCTAAGAATGCATAATTAGGATCATTATTACAGATATTTTTAGACAAATTGTATGCTGATAAAGGGCTCCGCATTAATTAATAAAGTTGTTTAATTTGAAGATTGATCAGATTAAGAAATGAATCTTTTTATTCCTGTGATTTTGATTAAAAAGAAGTCTCATTCTGTACAGTACAACAACTGTGCCTTCATTAGCTGTTATTGCTTTTTATAGTCCGGTTGCCTGGGAGCAGAACCTATGTTCACCCACACACTTATGAGGACCCCAATCAAGCTGTCCGGGACTTTGCAAAGGAAATTGATGCATCCTGCATTCGGATTGAAAGAGTTATCGGGGCCGGTAAGTCAACTTCACATTAGATAGAGGGGAAAAAATCTACCAAGGGGCAAAAGGACAGCTCTTTTTAATGACACAACGACAAAATACTCTGCATGGTGTTCGTCTGAAATAAGAACATAGGTGCTGTAAAAACTCAGCCGATGTGGCAACACCTGTGAAGAGAGAAACCAAGATAACATTTCAAATCCAGTGTTCCAAAGAGCCATATTGGACTTGAAACATTCCCTCTCCATAGATGCTGGCAAGCCCTGCTGGGTTTCTTTCACCATTTTCTGTCTTTATTTCAGTTCTTTTCAGTAGCTGTTTAGATCAGAGTATAGGATCTGAACAGATAGCATTGTGTTTCCTCTGTCCCTCGTGCTAAACCTGTACCATATTGCTTTGCTCAGTATAAAACTTGTACTAACCCACATTCTCAATTGGTGCCAGATCAATTCATCCTACTGTCTTATTCAGTGCCATGTTTACACCACTCTAATTATGTACCTATTTTCCACTTAAAGCCTGGGTAATGAACCTAGGTAGGTTGTTTGAACATTCGGAACAGGACTGCCAGCATGATCTGATCCTGACTTTGACACACCCACACACGTATACATGCACAGGTTCTAGCAGGAGGTGGAAATTGAAACCAGGCAATTGAAACCAGAATCTTGGCTGATCTTCCCATCCCTGGTCCTGTAGAGTTAAAACCAATTTAAGTGGCCCAGCTGTTGTCCTGGCCTGTACCAGCCGATCTTAGCAAAGAAATTAACTTCTGTAAATGCAGCTTGGTTTCGATGGATCTAAAGTATTCAGCTTGCTGGCACCTACGTTTAAACAGCTGTGCTCCTTTTTTCATCACATTGTCAAAGCTGAGGATTCGGCGCAAGTTTAGAAAGTGAGGGAGAGATTGATGAGTGGGAAGAGGCACAATCAGTAAAGTCTTGAAGACAAGATTTACCCCAGAGATCTATTTTTAAATATCTGCCAAGATGCCCGCATTAATTAGATCAGTCCTTATGATGAATTCACAGATTGGCTGCATGGCACATTATGTTCTAGTCCCACAGTGGACACCACATTAATATGAATGGATTCAGTAATGTCTAACCGGTGGATTATAATGAATTCTCCAAATATCCTGGTTTTAATGGCTGGCAGAATGTATTATTACATGTGAATGAAAAGGGAATGATCTTTTTTGTGGCCAGGTGAATTCGGTGAGGTTTGCAGCGGACGTCTGAAGTTACCCGGGAAGAGGGAGATCTATGTGGCCATCAAGAGCCTAAAAGCTGGTTACTCAGAGAAACAACGCAGAGATTTCCTGAGCGAAGCAAGCATCATGGGACAGTTTGACAACCCCAACATAATCCACCTAGAAGGGGTGGTTACAAAATGTAGGTATTTCTAACCGAATCTCATCTTGGAGTATTAATTCCAAAGCTTCAGGGCTGTGCTCTTCGGTATTAAGCCTGAGACTGATTTCAGAAAGTTTTAGTTTTCAAAAATTCTGAATCCTGGTAAGGACTGGGAGAATGTGGCTTATTTTACTACATGGAACAAGCCTTTTCTCAATTGAAATAAATTGGGACTGTAATTATGTCAATCAGACTCCCTGACTTCAAGTAATTTACTTGGATCTGAGCACCCTGTACTACATAGCACTCACTTAAAGGAGGATTATGACGTCTTTTGGGAATATTTGGAACAGCCAGGAACCACCTGCTCAATACACTGTGCTGTCACCCTCTCTCCCCCCA
Source organism: Sphyrna mokarran (assembly GCA_024679065.1). Taxonomy (NCBI): domain Eukaryota; kingdom Metazoa; phylum Chordata; class Chondrichthyes; order Carcharhiniformes; family Carcharhinidae; genus Sphyrna; species Sphyrna mokarran. The sequence goes on from JAGIQG010000003.1 coordinate 58,279,264, forward strand.
TGTTAGCAGCTGCGCTTTGAAAGCTCCATCTGCTGCCTGCCATGGCTCTGTTCTCTTGTCAGTCATTTTGTTTCTCTCTGTTGTTCCGACAGTTTGCTCATCTTTCAGCATTATCCAGGAATTAAAGATTAATCTGCAAAGCACCTGGGAGAAAAAAAAAACATAAGGAGCACTAAAGAAGTTATTCACATATGTAATATATATATAATATCCATTTTTGTAAGCTATAGAGAAATTAAGATCGCAAAGAGGTTGTTTTAGCAGTGGGACAGTTGGAGGTGAGGTGATAAAACCTCCAGCAACTATGACCAAGTGTGACTGAGAACCTTACCTGCTTAGGTCCAAAGCATTGGTTTTGATTTGCTTTGGTTTTGGTTTATTTGCTTTGCTTTGTTTGTTTATTTGTTTAACAAATAATTAATTAACAAATTAATTAACAATTAATTAACAATTAACAAATAAAATTTATTTATTTTATTTATTTGTTTATTTGATTTGCTTTGGTTTATTATTGTCACATGTATTGGGATACCGTGAAAAGTATTGTTTCTTTGTGCGCTATACAGACAAAACATGCTGTTCACAGAGTACATAAAGGAGAAGGAAAGGAGAGGGTGCAGAATGTAGTGTTATGGTTTTGTCCACAGCTAGCATGGTGGAGAAAGACCAACTTAATATATGGTAGGTCCATTCAAAAGCCCGATGGCAGTAGGGAAGAAACTGTTCTTGAATTGATTGATATAACTGACTCAGACTTTTGTATCTTTTTCGTGATGGAAGAAGGTGGAAACGAGTGTATCCAGGGTGGAGTCCTTGATTATGTTAGCTGCTTTTCCAAGTAGCAGGAAGTGGCGACAGAGTCAATGGATGGGAGGCTGGTTTACGTGATGGATTTGGCTACTTATTGTTGTGTGGACACCAGTGGGCTCCAGATAGATGCCTGTTTCTTTGTACATTTTAGAAAATGGTGAGGGTTAGTAGGAGATATTTAGTGATGGAGATGAGCATCACGGCAAAGCCTTCATGTGACTTCTGCACTGATACACATCGAGCAAGTGTCATCCACGGCTGCATGTCCCAATCTTAATGTCGGGACCTCCCTTAACTCAGGTCAACGGTAGTATCCTCACTCCAGCTAAGTTTGCATAACTCAGTATGGCATTTAAGTGCAGAATCTTAATATTGAATCTTGATACAAGATTATTAGAAGATCATATCATGGTCACATTCAAAGCTGCTCACTCAGCAGGGTTTCAAGGGCAGGGTTGTTTGCCCCCTTGTTTTGCTCGCGGTACTTGACTCAGATTCATTACTGGCTAGGACATCAGTTTAAAAAATTGATGATTGGTTAGCATTTTGAATGTATTATGTAAATGATGGGGCTGGTGATAATTGGAGTATTTCAAAAAACCAAGTTGAGTAACTTTCATTAAGAGAGCTGGATTTTGAGCCCCATAGGTCCCAGGAACAGAGTGGTTTTGCATTAAAAATAGTGACGTCGGTCTGCATGCTAGTCCACTGGCTCCATCCTGCCCCCCGGTCATTTTCTCAGAAGTGGAATTGGGAAAGGATGGCAGGACTATCACTCAGAGGTGACAGGGAGCAGCTTTGATTAGTTAATGGCCATTTAAGACCAATTGAAGGAGGCTGAATGGAATTTTCCAGTCAATCTCCAGGTTCCTCAAGGTGGCTGAATAGGGGGACAGCCTTCTGGCAACAGAACGTGGGAGGTAGAGAAGTGGCATTCCAAAAAGGCCTCGGACTGCCTAGTGCAGCAACTGTCACAGACTGCTCTAAGAGGTGTTCCCCATCTATAATAGTAACTTAGCAGCAAAGGCCATTTTTAATTTTATCTTTGAAAAAGTTGGCAGGAGAGGGATCCCACTTTCACATTTACTTTCCCTGCTTTGCTTTCGAGCTGAAAGATCTCCAATTTTGAGAACCCGCTCACTTCCCCTAATTGGGTGGCAAGCCCATTCACTGGACATTAATTAGCTACCCTGGGGAAAATCACAATGGGTGACTATTCCCCATGCAGCGCAGGCTTCTAACCTTCATTTGAGCCTGAGGAGAGGTTCCAGAAACCAGCCGGGAAAAGTCCTGTTCAGAAAATCTGACATTTGAATGATCTGAAATGAGTGGCTGGTTATTTGAGACTCCACTGATACACCAAGGAAAAGGATGCCTGTTCATTACTCACATCCCCACTATTTGATCCTCTCCTGAAGGGCCTGGACAAGCGACAAACCTTCCTCATCCACAAAGACCAGCAGGAAAAAAAGAGTCTGTCACAAATGAGACTTTCCAAAGCCTCAAGAGGTCAACCACATGTCAACCACTTTGGAATTCACCACCTCACAGTAGTTTTGGCCTTCAGAGCGGCCATGTGGTAATGCTGAAAATGGCTGCCACAACAATGCACAAGTAAAGGTTTCAGAAGAGAGCTGTGCAACCTCATCTAACATTATGGTGCAGAGAGATTACTTTGGATAGTTTAAAATTTTAATCTTTAGAAACAGATTCCACAGACACCCTCTCAATATAGACAAATTTACTCTTCACAAAACACATTTTCAGTGGTTCATAATATATGGTTCGACATGAATTAATATTGCTGTTCAATCTCTTATTTTTTCAGCTTGGTTAGTTTGGGCATTACAGAATATTTATTTTCCATGTGCTGATTAATGAACTGTAAATAGATTACAGGGCCAATCTCAGAGGCCTTTTGGCATGAGGATCAAAACAGTTGTCATTTAGCCTTGGCTTTTGAATATGTGATTCTGATTAATATTAACAACTCAAACAAACAGAGCTAATTAAATGGATTGAACTTAGTCACGATATCATGAATATTCAATTGAAAACCTAGATTAACAAGCACATTTTAAAAGGATGAAGAGGCATACATCATATGAAAGTATTATGAAAGTGCCAGGGAAAGGTTTACTGTGATCAGGCAATAAAATTAGATTGTCTTTTTAACAATTAGCAAATTTGGAGCTTTCATTGTGACAAAGCAGTGTTATCCCCAAGTGAAAAATGTTGAATTATGCCTGACCTGCACCTCCTCCCTCCCCCCGCAACCTCTCCGGCCCCAACACAGACACTACTGTGTGCAAAGTTTAAAGAGAGAACAGAGAGAACAGACTGTCAGATACATATTTAAAAAGAATTTTGATTGGGCCATTGTCGCCTGTCAAAGGCTAAGAACGAAGAAAATTTGAACACAGCATTCATTGACCGGTCCAAAGATGTCTAGTCTTCACACAAAACTCAATCTCGTTCCTATGTGGACTCGAGCCTTGAAGGGAAGTATCTGCAAATTACCCTCCCCCGACCCCCGCCCCGTCCCCGGCATCCCAAACCAACCAAGGCTTGAAAATACCTATTCCTCGCTCCATCAGTCTGCCTTGAGAAACAGAAAATGCTGGAACTATGCAGCATTCATAACTGGAAAAGACATGTTAATAGTTTTGATCAGTTCTAACCTGTCATATCTGAAGCTCTAACCTTCCTTTTTTTCTTCAGGATACTGACGCATTTGAAGGATTTTTCGTTTTTCCTTCTGCTTCCAACATTTCTAATCTTTATCTCTGCTATTTGACACATTTGTGATTGCCACAAATCTTGAATATTCATTGTATCATGACAAAATTCAATCCATTTAATTACCACCATTTGTTTGAATTGTTAATACTAGTCAGAATTGCATATTTAAAGTCAAGCCTAACTGGTCCAAGGTTAGGTGGAGTTAAAGTCGATGGATTTAGCCAGCCTGGGTGGGGACAGGGTGAGCGTGCAACAGACAAAGCCAACTTTGGCCACATCAGCACAGCGTCCTTCTTCTGTTCGACTCAAAATACTCATGCAAGGGGCAATTTTAAAGCTGGCAAGTTTTGGCCCAAACTGAGACAAAAATCTGGCCAACCTCAAAGTAATCTAGGGAGGGTTCATGACCCCTTACGTCCCTCCCACCACTCCCTGTTCCACCATTGAATCAAGAAACCATCAGGATCCATTTGTCCTTTGAGATGCTTCACTTCCCTTAGAAACTAAGAGTTGGTATGATGTCACTGCATTACCATGAACTTCATAGTAAAACACACACACGTAACATGCAAACACACACAGTCACTCTCCAAAACATAAACATGCGCGCACACTCACAAACAGAAACACACACAGACATGCGTACTCGTGGTCTCAAACACACAATCTCACAAACACATGCACACTCACACGTATACACACACAATGAACACATGTATACAGACATGCACACACTTGCACAGACTCACACATGTACACATGTGCACACATGCATATAGACTAACAGCACACAGATACATACATGCACATGCAGACACACTATCATGTACACATACTCATGCACAAAGTACGCGCACACATAGGCACACACACATGTGCACTCAGGTTCACACAAACACACATGCACTCACACACGCACATACTCATGTACACACTCATGCACATGCATTCTCACATTGTAAAAGTTGCACTGCAGTATCAAGTTACACATCTACTTCTCATGAGCAAACTTCCCTAGAGAAAACATGGACTATTTTTTTCAGGGAATGCTGTTCCTATTGTAAGAGTTGCACCAGATAGATCTTCAACTTGTTGTTCAGGTGTAAAACTGGAGCAGGCAGCTGATATAGAATGTATGTTTGCTTCTATTCATTTAAAGTGGTTCCTTTGACAGATAGCCAGCCAGCAATAATGGATTTAGATCAGAGTGAAAGATGAGAAAATTGAACCCCTGCGTTCTTTACCATCACCCTTCCCAAAGCCACACTGTTCCTTCAGCATCCCATTCTTCCCCATCCATTATTATTTTGTTTAAATAAAGAATGTAGATAATATAGCCGGACAATTTTATCCAGAGAAGCTAGCTCCAAGAGAATTCTGAAAATCATTGATCTTTAAAAGTTCACAAAGTCATTTCCCATTTATGAAAATTTATTCTTCAGAAGTGTGTGATCTCTGTGCCATGTATGGTGCAGTTTATTTTATACCAAACAGCAAAAGCAACCAAAGACAGCATTTGTGACTATTCTTAAATAACCTGTTCATTTTCTGTATCAGCTTAAGCTGACAAATTGTCTGGTTATCTGATTAAATAATCCAGACCTTCCAGCAGGTTAAATTGAACTGCAAACACAACTGTCTTGATTTTACGTCTTGGAGCGGAAAAGGCAGGCAAAGCTGCTAAGATATTATTGCAACTGTAGTAGTTGGCTGAGAGATCTCCTTTGGAGAGTATGACAGGACATATTTGTCTTGAAGCCGATCCAATTCAGATTGAATCAAAAGATGAAAGCTGTCATAGGAGGGTAATGGCAAGAAATAAGCTCTGTAAAAGGGGCTCAGTGTTGTAGAATTGTGAACTTCAGAGAAACACCAAAAACTGGATAGTATTTTCAGGGCAGAATTTTCAAATCCAGGTGATGGGTGTGAAGATTGACATTGCTGTGCGGCACCTTACCATCACCACACCCAACACCCCAGATCATTTTCCTGAAGGTGGGTTGGGAGCCAGTAAGGCCACCAGTTTGCAAGCTGCAGCTAGCCAAATGAGGAGAGTAAATGGCCTATTAAGGCCAATTACCTGTTGTTATTCTTGAGGCTTCAGGAACGTGACTTTCTGCCTGGAGAATGCCTCGTTACAACAAATGGGAAGGCCATTGCTTCATGCAGGCTTTGACGCCCTCCCTGCCTGTCGAGGAATTGTCCACCCACAATGCTGACTTGGCTGCTGAGGCCATTTTAAATTTTAAAACTATAAAGTCGGAGAGAGGGAGCCTAAAGATTGAGGTGCCCTCTGTGTCCCTTACCTGAACTCAGTAAGAATTTAGCAATACCAATTATTAATCCAACCGATTTATTTGATAGTAAAAAAGCGAGCTTTCAACACTCCCGTGTCTTCATCAGGCAAGTGCAGTGTTACCTGAATTACAGATCTCTGCCACTCCTGAGCAGAAGGGCCTCCCAATGACCTTGTCCCCTAATCACTAATTGGTCATTTTGGAGGGAAATCACTATATCCACACAATGCAAGCTTGTGACACCAGTTGCATTCTGCCACTGGCGTCCCAACTCCGAATCCAAAATCCTTCCTGTGGTTTGCAAAATTGCCCCGACACTTTCGATTGCATGTTATCAGCCAAATGATTCTTCTACTGGGGTTTGATGACAAATGGCTTCATAGGGACAATTAATTGTCTGGTGTGAAAATGAGCAAAAAAGACCAGAGGTTGGATGGAGGGACATAAAATGATTAGGATTCCAGGATTATCGGTCAGTGAGGAGAAAGAGTACGGAGTAGCTGAGATCAGAATCAGTTCTCAGCCATGAGGTTTCTGTCATTATGCAGCGTTCGAATTCTGAGAGTAGATTTCAGATTTGGTTGTCTGAATGTCCATTACAGAAACTACCTCATTTTCATTTCAAGTGAAAATTGGGCATTTTCTATTTGGTTCAGATAATTTGCAGTTCAACACTCAGGCAGCAAGTTAGAAATCTATTCCAATGCTTAGGAATTGGAGGTCGTCATTGACCTGGGAAAGATGCAATAATCTGGCCTATGCATAAGGATTTGTGTCTAACATTAATTAGTGTCCTCAGGAGTGAAGGGAATAGTAGGAAAAAAGTTTATTTTTTTCATTAAACTGGTACCTCAAGAGTGGTGGGATAAAATATTTTTACTATGTGTTTATTTAATGATAATTCCCCCCATTGGCAAAACTACAAAGAGCTTTATTTTTAGAACACGTAAGTTAATGAAGACAAGTCTATGTGAAGTCTATGCTCTGTGGACACATGCCACTTTTTGAGGCAGGTAAAATGCAGATCTGAAATTGTTAGCTGCCTAATCTCAGACTACTGCTAATGATCTCAATCTCCACTATTGTACTTGGTACTCTCGCAATGGAGCACTAAATCATTAGTACTAGTTATGAACAAGTCAATTCTTCATGATTAATGATCATTTTGTGATATTTTGGAGGCACTTGCTTGTTTAGATTTTTGCGTTTTGTGAAGCTGAAACAGAGTGCACGGAATCAGAGGAATATATAAATTCAGTGAAGCCCCAAAAAACTTGAACCTTATAATACTTTATTTTTTTGTAGCAATTGAAGTTTGTAATTTCAAGTGGAATTCTCCCATGCCCCCACTGGCAGATTCAAGGAATGGAGGGAATCACTTAAGATCTCAGTGGTGGGTGGGGATTAGATCATTCTTTGGTCTGATCAGGGCACCCTTTAAACATAGTGCCCCAATCTCAGGGCAACTGTGTTTTGCCAAAACTTCGAGGCCCTGCCCTTCTATATGATGGCATGAAACATGTCCACTTTTTTTTGTAACAGAGTGCGGTAAGATCTGAAGAGAAACACATTTTTTTTCTGTTAAAAAAAGCCACTGGAAATCAAAGCATGCAAGAAATTTTTAAAAATTTTGTCAACTAGATAAAAACAGAAAATGCAAGAAGCACTCAGTAAGGCAGGCAGCACCTCAGAAGAGAGGACATTGTTATACTTAAGGTCAGCATAGTGATTAGCACTGTTGCCTCACATCCCAGGGATCTGGGCTTCAATTCTGGCCTTGGATGAATGTGTGGAGTTTACATGTTCTCCCTGTACCTGTGTGGGTTTCCTCCAGTACTCCAGTTTTCTCCCTCAGACCAAAGATGTGCAGGTTTGGGAGATTGGCCATGCTAAATTGCACCTTAGTGTCCAAGGATGTATAGTTTAGGTGGATTTGTCATGTAAATGCATAGGGTTATGGGGATAGAGCAGGGATTTGATTATGGATAAGATGCTCTTTCGAAGTGTCAATGCAGACTGGATGGACTAAATGACTTCCTTCTGTACTGTAATGATTCTATGGTTTATGTTCAATGAACTTTTGTCAGCCCAAAGAGATACACAGTTGAACAAGCACCAGAAAACCTCAGGTACTGTGTCTGGGTATCGATTTCTGGTATCCTCAGGTCATCTGACCATAAAAGTCTCAAATCCAAGTCTCATCCTGCTCTCATGAAAAGTGCCCTTCTATCCTCATTGTGACTGCAGCAGAGATCACGTTGTAATAATCAATGGCAGCATTTCTTGCTGGTTCTGTATTCTCCTTAACCTGAGGCTACTGAGGCTGTCTGCAATGATTAATTTGTTTAAGCTTTACAGAACTTACACTCCTCCTCAAATATATACTGTAAAATATGATGTGACTGGACAGAATTAGAGGATGAAATTGGTCACCACCAGTTGGTTTATGGATAGGGTCCCTCAGGTGACAATGAAGCTTCAGCCTGTTGTAGACGTTGTCCAATTTATTTTTGAGGAGATGATCTGACATTATTTAACCCCTGATGTTAATTTACTGTCACCCCTTGTTTGCGCTATTGGCAGTGACTGATTTCATCCATTCTACTGGCGAAAATTGTGACTTATAATGATACACTATATAGACTGACTTGTGAGTGCATCTATTGACCTAGATTAATATCTTATCTAAGTATGTAAGTTTTTTTTATTGAACATTAGATTCTTCAAATTTAATCAGTTTAGTTTAAAATAAAATAATTTTGTTATAAAGGATTGGGAAAGGTGATGGCCAGTGCCAAATGTATATAAACAGGAAATTTGACCAGACAAGTAATTTAACGCTGAGTAATAGGCAAAGCAAATTTGACAATGCCGATCAATTTTGATAATAAAACCAGTACTTAATGGTCACCCAACCTTAAATAAGTCACTTGGAAAGGCCTTCATGTAGGTTCACTTGTCATTCTATACCAGCCTCAAGACACAGCGTTCCGGATATAGTTATGTCTATCAGTTGATGTATGCAGAAATCAATAGTCATTTGCCAGCAAGGTCAAAGTTCAATAAATTTGCATGAATGTGTTTGAGAATTTGCTGTCTACTCTCCCACTGAGTTTTCAGCTTGGTCTGTCATTTTAGGAGAGAGTTATACCATCTAAATTTCCTGACTGCTGGAAGGTATTTCAGGCAGATTTGTGATGGGATCAACAGCAGGGAGTTTTTAGGGAGATTTTCTAACATCTTGTAAAGGTTCCAGCTTTTTTTTCTTTGCGAGAGAGAAAAGCTGGTTTCTGAGAATTGAGGGCAGAAATACAGGTCCTGTGTATCAATATTGTTGAGAGAATAAGTGTCAACAAAAGCCTTTTATATAATTAAAATATTAAGTAATGCCAAAGCACATTCACTTAATGTTGAAGCGTAGAACAAATCAGTGTAGGGGAGGTCCATTCTATCCATCATTTCTGTGCCTGCTCTTTCAAGGAGCAAACAATTTTGTTCCATTCCTTTACACTTTCCCCATCGGCTTGTAAATATTTTCTCTTCAAGTATTTACCCAACTCCCTCTTCGAAGTTTCATAAAATACCTACAGCACAGAAGAAGGCCAGTTGTTGTTGAAACTGTTTGTACCAATCTTTCAGGTAGCGTACTTCAGATCACAACAACCTGCTGGGTAAAAAGATTTTTCCTCATTGTCACTGAGATTAAGATACCAACTTGAAAGGGTGTCCTATCAAATAAAAATAGCTTCCCGCTCTTCCCACCACGGAGCTATCGGGACTCTTCCCGTGCCCTGCCCACCCATCACCAGTATTTCTCCCCAGCCCCTTTCCTTCCTGACAATCATCGCTAGATTTCACCACCCCCCAACACACACATGCATGCACGCATGCACACACACATGCACACACACATACACACCTACACACAAACACACACACACACACACAATTATCACCAGCAATGCCAACCTGTGCAATGAAGCAGTGCCAGGGGCCCTTGCCAGGGCACAGTCTGGCCATATCCCTCTGCTCCAGGAGTTACACCCACCTCTGCAACCCCGGAGGGAGCCTCTCGACAGGTTCGAGTTTTTAAGACCTGTCAGAAGCTCATTGATCTGACGTCACATCATACCATCGGGGGGTGGGGGGGAACCATGGCGAGGGAACTAGATGATTTAGGTTTACATTTATTGAAATCTAATTAAGTTTGGGTTCACAGCCACTGATTACATTGTTGTCAGGGTGGAGGCGTAGAAAATCATAAATCCCAATCTTGCCAGTGAAATTAATGATTTCCAGTTTCCTCCGGATTTTGTGCCCCCGCCATTCATCCTGCACACTGCGGCCATAATTCTCCCAAAGAGGTTCTAATTGTAAAATTTGCAGGAAAACTTGTGTAAATCACACTGGTGTTTTCAGTGCAACTTTAGACTCGTATCTTCTGCATCTATGCAATGCAGAGGCCATAATTGTGAATATCATTAAAAGCTCAAGGGGGGTGGATCTATTCACGCCAGAGGCTGACAGTACTTGAACTCTGCACATGCGCAATGGCCCCATATTGTCAGCCTGGAGTTTGATGGCCAGTTCGATCACTGGCCAGCCCAGGACCCTCACCTTGCTACCCTCTAACTCCTCCCATTGCCTGATCGCAGCACACCCATCCATTCAGAGTCCAGCTCCAAACCCTTCCCCCAGCAGTGATGATCCCACCCCACCGAGCTGACCCTCCCCCATCCCCAGAGGCAGACACCCCCAGTAGCCCAACCCCCACCCATCAGTCCCTCTCCCGAGGCTGACTATCCTCCTCCTCCCTCTTGCCACCCTGACCATTTGCCTCCTCCCCCACCCACCCACTGCAGATTGCCTTCTATGCTCCACGCCCGATAGCCCTGCTCCCTTGGTACTCCCCCATTTCCAGTGGGCAGTGCCAAGGTGCCATCTGGGGCATAAGCTGGCACTGCCAGGGTGCCCCGTGTCCATGGGCCACCATGACCCCTGCCATCAGAACCCCCCCCCCCCCCCCCGGAGGCCCCCGATTGCCCTCCCCTTCAATCCAGTCTTGTTAGTTCCCCATAAGTTGGGAACTAATCTGAACCCTACTCGAATTAAATACTCCTGGCAGGGTGGGATATGCTTTTGGGCCAGGTGGATTCAGTCCCGGGCCTGATAATTACATTTAAATTGTAATTTAAAGGCTTTTCAAATATTAACACTGCCTCCCAGCCAATTTCTGGCTCTGTGCAGACACTACCCAAAATCTGGGCCTGGCAGGTGCATCATAACAGGAACCCTTCAGATCAGCTGTCAAGTCAATCTCCTGGCCCACTGTCTTAAAACATTAGCACGGCAGGATGGAAGAATTGCCCCGGAGAATCTGAGCTCAAGGTCTGTTGATCAAGATGAAAAAGACTGTTTTGAAAAATACATGGGACATTTCCTTAAAACGTTTCCATGAAGAACCTTGTACTAAACTAATGCTCCTGTGCAATCCCCGCATTTTTGATGAGGCTTTGACGCTAGGAAGGAAAAGCTGCTGCTGCTTTCACAAATATGCCATCAAAGCAATTCATCCTCAGGATAGTGGCCTGGCATTTCAGCTTTTTCAGCATACTCACCTAAAATTGCTCAAATCAGCACAAAGGATCACAGAATTTTAAGTGGAAGCTGTGTACCATTCAAATGGAACTCCCGTAATCTTTTGTGATGGTTGTCCTGATAGCTGATCTCATCCACAAATCTAATGTGACTTGACGCGGGGTGTAAGGGAGAGTGGGCAGGGGGGATGTGGTCATTCTGTGTAGTGAGTACCACCGAGGACGCTCAATTGGGGCCCTTTCAGAAAGCTTTTAAAATTAAACTCTTTCTTTAAAGTACAGGGCCACTAATAGTCACCTCTTTAAAGCGTTAATAGATTAAAAATAAACATTTTGTTTATTGGTTCATAATGGTTCATTACCACTTTCTCGCTTTCTCCCCATAAAATCTATCCAATTTTGACTTGAACATATTCAGCGAGGAAGCCTCCACCACTTCAAAAAGCAGAGAATTCCAAAGATTCACCACCCTTTGCGTGAAGAAATTCCTCCTCAACTCTGATCTGAACTGCCCCCTCCCGCTAATCTTGAGGCTGTGCCCTCTAGTCCTGCTATCTTTGCTAAGTGGGAAGAGTGTCTCGACCTCTATCCTATCCATTCCCTTCATTATCTTATATGTCTCTATACGATCCCGTCTCAGCCTTCTAAATTCCAATGAGTACAAACCTAGCCTATTCAGTCTCTCCTGATAATCCAACACCCTCATCTCTCCAGTATCAGCTAGTAAACCTTCTCTGCACCCCCGCCAAGGCCAATATATCCTTCCTCAAATGCGGCGACCAAAACTGCACACAGTACTCCAGCTGCGGCCTCATCAGTACCATATACAGCTGCAAAAGTACCTCCCTACTTTTATATTCTATCCCCCAGCTATAAAGGCCAACAATGCATTTGCCTTCTTAATCACCTGCTACACCTGCATATTGTGTTTTGCCATTCGTGCACAAGGACCCCCAGGTCCCTCTGCACCGTCACATGCTGCAGCTTTTCGCCATTTAATAATAATCCTTCCTACCATTATTCCTGCCAAAGTGGATAACCTCACACTTGCTAACATTATACTTGATCTGCCAGGTCCTCACCCAATCACTCAACCTATCCAGATCCCTCTGCAGGCTTTCCACACCCTCCACACAATTTGCTTTTCCACTCATCTTCGTGTCATCAGCAAATTTTGTCAACCTGCACTTAGCCCTTTCCTCCAGATCATCTATGTAAATGGTAAATCATTGAGGCCCCAGCACCGAACCCTGGGGCACTCCACTAGTCACCAGCTGCCAATCAGAATAGCACCCATTAATAACTACCCTCTGCTTCTTATCAGCCAACCAATCCTCTATCCAGTCTAACACCCTAACCTTCTGCAGCAATCTTTTGTGAGGCGTCTTATCAAATGCCTTTTGGAAATAGTGCCTGACTTGTGCCTGATAGGGATGAACAAATGTTGAGGAGGCAGGAGGTGAGTTACTACCACAGAATTCCCAGCCTCTGACCTGCCCTTGTGGCTCATGTATCTGTGCAGCTGGTCTTCTCCTGTTCATTTAATGGAAACCCTAGGATTTTAATGGTGGGAGATTGAACAATGACAGTGCCATTGAATGCCAAGTGGAGATGTTAGATTCTACTTGTATAGCGTGAATGATATTTCGAACCTTAACGAATTTACAACATTAGCCGTGGAGACACAGTTTATTTTCAATATAAATTGAAACAATGACCTATATATGTTTGAGAATAACCAACATAAAAGGGCAAGACCGAAACCAATCTAATTAGAAAAGCTAAATATTTTGGCTCCAATTTTCAGGTGTGAATTATTGTTTCCTGTGTAGAAACGCTGTTTTAAAAAATACTATTTTTGATGGGAATCAGCAGTTAATTTAAAAAGACTGAAATTGTGTCTCCTTGCTGTGCCTCCTTGAGAGGTCACTAAGTTTATTCAGTCAGTCTCTGAGTTACAAAGATCTCAGGTTTGTTCCCCAGTTAGCTAATGGGTTGATCACAATAGAAGCAGTGGAATGTTACGCAGCTTCTTTTACTGTGGGGATGGAAAGTCAGCTGGAATTGTTGATCACCTTCTCTCTACTCATGATCGGGTATGTGATGCCCCCTCTCCTAGCTGTGAATCTCCTGCTGACATTGTAAAAGTGTTACATGCGATTGGTAGCCGTTCAACTGTGATTGAGTAAGAAATCAATGAGTTCAGGAGTGGAAAGGAGGAGAAATAGATGAGAGAGAGGAAAAAAAATCAATTTGGTGTTAAAGCAAACTTATTTTGGTTCTGAAAAACATTCAACCTGTTTCTAAAGTCAGAAGTACTAAACAACACTTTGAGATTTATCACATAGTAATGTTACTGGTTCTGTTCAGAATCACATTTTAATTAATGATTCACTATGGTCTTCTGTTTTAATGAGACTTCACTCTTCGATTTAAATCCTTTATATTCTCACAATACAGCTACAATTTTACAGTGTATGATTACAGAAATACAACAGGAGTACTTTCTGTCTTACATTATTTTGCATCATTTTATGAGCTTGAAACTATCTACTATCATGTCCCTCGCACTCAACATTCGTACCCTTTATTTGATCAATAGTAAGAAGTATTCCTGTACCAGGAATAATGATTAGCCCCTTTTCTACCCCTGAAATCCCAATAAGGAAACTTCACTTTCTTTTCATGTTACATATTGAGCCAGAGTGATAAGTTATAAAAAGCCATTTAACTGAGACATAATGAAATTGGGCTTGAGATTTTCTCCCTCTGGTTGACTGTAAGATTCTGGAGCCTTGGTTTGTAATAACAAATAAAAATGTCAAATTTTGCCATTGCATGTATTTATCCTTTTTGAATTTATATACAAATTAGGAGCAAGAATAGGACACTCAACCCCTTGAGCCAACACCACTATTACGATCACAGCTAATCTGACTCCACATTCCTCACCATTCAGGAAGCAGGAGGTTGTGGAGAGGGAATGGGGAAGCATTGACCCTTTGATAGCACCAACCTGGCACTTCCAGCCTGGGATCCTGGCACTGCCCACTAGGATCCAAGCAGTGCCATGCAGTGCAGCTTAAGGGAAGGGGATGGAGCCTGAAGGGAAGGCTATACATGGAGAGTGCCTCACTGTCCAATTGAAGATCACTTTGTCTGCGATTGACTGGAGGACAATGTGAAAAGGTGCAGGGATCAGTCAGCAGGATGAATGGGGGCAGGGATCTGCTGGGGGGCTGAACAGGAGCAGTGATCAACTGGAGTGTAGGAAATGGGGGCTGCGACCAGCCAGGAAAGTGAACGGGACCAGCAATCAGCCAGTGGGGAGGGATGGGGAGGCGATGATTATCCAGGGTGGCACAGTGGTGAGGAGGACCACAATGGGAGGGGGGGAGGCGGGGGGGGGGGGGTTGTCAGATTCCCAGTGCACAAACTGTGTATACTTTATTCACTGAATTGGGAGATCATGTGCAAGCACAACGGCACCTGCTAGCTGCCAGGAGGTGGCATCATGGCATGAATAAACGTTATACACTCCCTGTACTGGCATGAATCACATCTTGCCTATTTTTTTCCCCAAGCGGCAAAAGATTTAAATTTTTCTCTCTCAGAGCAAATGGGAGCGATTCTCTCCCGTGTTCACAGTTGTTCAGCATTTTGAATTTTTGTGGTAAGATTACACCCTAAATATTACTCTTAATTAGATGATTCTTCACCTGTGTTCTCAAAATTAAAGTGTGTTTTCAAACATTGATTGACATGGTGTTAGAGAGGATTGGGTTAGAACAATGCATCATACAGGAGTGAACATTACCATCAGACAATAGGTATACATTCCCATATGTGTACTTCATGAGGGCATACAATGAGAATTCAGAGAGGCAGGGTGGCACAGTGATTCACACTGTTGCTTCACAGTGCCAAGGACCCGGATTAGGTTTTGGTCTTGGATGACTATGTAGAGTTTGCATGTTCTTCCTATGACCAAAGATGTGTAGGTTAGGTGGATTGGCCATGATAAATGCACAGATTATGGAGTTAAGGTAGAGAGATGGGCATGGGTGGGATGCTCTTTTGGCAAGTTGGTGCAGACTTGATAGACCGAATGGCCTCTTTCTGCACTGAAGGGATTTCCAAACTATCACCACCTACCACTGCACCTCCTCTCCCCCCCCCCATACCTCCCCTCTTCACACACTACAGGTGTTCCAATTTCCTCCTATAGTCCACAGATGTGAAAGTTAGTTGCACTGGCCATGCTAATCTGTTCCTTAGTGTCCAAAGCTGTGTAAGTTAAGCAGATTGGCAATGATAAATGCACAGAATATAGGATTAGGGCAGAGGGGAGGTCTGGATGGAATGCACTTCTGAAGAGTCGGTGCAGAATCAGTGGTTGAATGGCCTCTTTGTGCACTGTAGGGATTCTGTGATTATGATGGTGCATGATGGCACAGTGGTTAGCACTGTTGCCTCAGTGCCAGGGACTGGGTTCGATTCCTGATTTGGATCACTGTGTGGAATCTGCACATTCTCCCTGTGTCTGTGTGGGTTTCCTCCAGGTGCTCAGGTTTCCTCCCACCGTCCTACATGCTGATTAGATGCATTGGCCATGCTAAATTCTCCCTCAGTGTACCCAAACAGACACTGGAGTGTGGTGACTAGTGGATTTTCACAGTACTTCATGGCAGTGTAAGTGTAAGCCTACTTCTGATACTAATAAATAAAACAAAAATATGTAATTTGTAAAGCAGCTATAGTCAATTCAGTTTGCATCTAAACTTAGATGAAATCTTACTGCAGCACAGTAAACTACAGGTAAACAAAAAGTATGTTCACTGAATGTTTATCCTGCCTATGCATAGCATTTGCTCTGTATCTAATTTCATATTCTCACAGCATTTTCATGCCAGAGATGATACTGAGATAACTGTGATCCATTGGTGATCCCGCTGTAATTTAGGAAACACAGCAGTTAATTTGCAGACAACAAGAACCCACCCACCAACAGCAACACTTTAAAAATAAAAACAGCATACTGGAAATGTTTAGCAGGTCTGGCAGCATCTATGGAGAGAAAGATACAATTTGAATTGAGTATGACTCTTTACCCCAATCATTGCCACTCTGTTTGCTTTTTGTTCCATGACAAATTTGTTAGTTGATCTCCTTGGCCCTCAATTCCACCTCCCCCCTCCCCCCGCCCACTACTCCCACTGCCAACCAAGACTCCTCCCCCCCACACAAAAACCACCTTCCATCGACTATTCCAATGGCAATGACTCATTACCTTTTTATCTTGAAACAAAATATTGTTCTTACCCTGTAAAAGAGGCAGCCTGATCTCTGTGGAGCAGGTCTTGCCCACCTCTTTATGTCTTGTCCCCCTTAAGAATGATAGTGGAAAACAATAACAACTACCCCTTCCTCCCACCCGTTGCTTTCTTTGACAAAATGTCAGAAGATTTGGAGAGAAAATCTGCCTATTACTCAGGAGGGGGAAACATGCCAGTTTCCAATCAGAAGTTAACAATTTGGGGGAAAATTCCACTCTTTCTCTTTCTCTTTCTCTCTCTCTCTCCACAGATGCCACCAGACCTGCTGCACATTTCCAGCACTTTCCTCTTTTATTTCTGATTTCCAGCTTTCATGATGTTTTACTTTTATTTTAATTTTCTATGGATATTAATTGATGGAAAAATATTGGTGAGTACTCAAACAAGTACCATTAAATAAGTGGGCAATTTTTTGAAAAGGAAAGATTTGCATTTATGTAGCATTTTTCATGACCAGAAGATGGTCCAAAATTCTTTCTGATCAATTAAATACTTTTCTATTTGAAGTGCAGTCACTGTTATAATGCAGGAAATGTGGCAGCCAATTTGCAGACAGCAAACTCACACAAATAGCAAAATGACAATGACTTGACCACCTGTTTTTGTGATGTTGGTTGAAAGATTAACATTGGCCAGCATAGTAGAGGTGTCTAGCTGCTGTTATTTAAAATAATGCCATTGGAACCTTTGCCAAATGGGAAGACCGCGTGTAATTTCATAGAATCTTAAAATCCCTATAGTGCAGAAGGAAACCATTCATCTCATTGGGTCTACACTGATGTCTCATCTGAAAGACAGCACTGGTGGCATGAAGCAGTCCGTCAGTATTGCACTGGAATGTCAGCCTTGGTTTTGGCTTGGGATTTAAAACCCAGAATCTTTTGACAGAGACCAGCGATACCAACCAAATTGTAGCTGATGCTTGGGGGAATCATTTTCCGATTTTTGCATAGCTGGTGGTGAACTTCATCCAGGGTGTTGTGTGCCAGAGAACCGGGGGCACATGCCCACTGCTCCTCATCCATTAAAACCCAAAAACAGTCAGTGGTATGCCAACATGGTCTCCCAGTGTTTCAAATTCCCCCTCTAGCTGCTCAAGCTCAAATTGAGGCTTGAAGTGTATTAAATTACAGCATAGCAATGCTCTGTGAAGAGCTATTGGCATAACTAGTTGAAGTAAAGCATGTGAAATTAGCACCCCAATGTCCCCTCCCTTAACTCTGAATAAAAAACAAGCCAGTTCTTTTTGGGAGTCTGGCAATGTTATATAACCACAGAATGCAAGTTGTTCTTGATCAGCATAAACAAAATAGGCTTTGTGACAATGCACTTTTAGGGCTTGGATAGGATGTTAATCAATCGCATTTTCTGCTATTATATAATTCTATTACTTCAATTGGTTTTGCTGGTAATAACATTGCCATCGTCAACGATGCCCACTCATGGAACGTACTACCTATCCAAAATGTAATTTGAGTCTATGCAGACATGGGAGAATAATAATGAACAGTATACAGTTAGCATAGCTTAATCAGTGGATTAAGTCATTTTGAAATGCTATATCCATATCATAAAGTTACATTAGCAATACAGCACAGTGCAATCTACTATATCAGCAATGTTTCAATGAATCACTTCTCCTGGAAAAAACATGAATACAGCCAGGAAATGCTGTTCAGTGGTGCATATAATCGTGACTGATGAAAAATACAATTGAATTTCAGCAAGCCAAGAACCCAGCCACTGTCAAGCTGGGAGTTATTCCCGTCACACAGGCTGCTGGCACAGACTCATTTGCCAACAGTCTCCCTCAGAGTGAACTTACAATGACTGCCCGACCTTATACCAGCTCTGAGGTGCCAGATCAATCTCACAGCTCCCCATTTAGAGCTTCATTCCTATTGAAGGTAGCAGGCAAGCCCCGAGCATGCATAAATTCAACCGGGCTGTTTCATCAATCACCCTGATAACCATGTCACAGAATCTAACCTCAAGCGGCGAACCTTTCAATCTTTTCCTGCTTTGCAAGGGAGCCGGACAAGGGGCTAATGGATATTTAA
The DNA here is from genome assembly GCA_024679065.1 of Sphyrna mokarran. Lineage (NCBI taxonomy): Eukaryota > Metazoa > Chordata > Chondrichthyes > Carcharhiniformes > Carcharhinidae > Sphyrna > Sphyrna mokarran. Next base: position 58,298,106 of record JAGIQG010000003.1, read on the forward strand.
TTTATAGGAGAAGAAACAGATTTTGTTCTTTTTTTCTTTACAAAAAAATGAAAGAATAACCTAAAACTGATGATTCACTTTGTGTGAAGCATACCCACTATTACCTGTGATGCAAGCCTAAACCTCAGCTTGCTTGGATATTATTGACCATTCTTGTTTCTGACGTAAACCTAGTATTATTGGCTGCAGCTTCAGGAAATGAGAGCAATCTATCTTGGCTGACAGAGTCTTTATTTACTAAGCAACAATAGTTAGACGACTATTTTTTGTAAATTTAGCTGTAACATTGTACATAGATTTCCACACCTGCTGCCTGTCTTGTTTTTATTGAGATTACCATAGATTTGATATTTTTTCATTGGATTTATTATTGTCACATGCATTGGGGTACATCCAAAGTATTTCCCTTGTGCACTATACAGACAAAACATACTGTTCATAGAGTACATAGGGAAGATGGCAAGGAAAGGGTGCAGAATATAGTGCTACAGTCGCAACTAAGGTTTAGAGAAATATCAGCTTAATATATGGTAGGTTCATTCAAAAGTCTGATGGCAGCAGGGAAGAAGTTATTCTTGAGTCGGTTGCCACATTTTCTCAGATTTTTGTATCTTTTTCTTGATGGAAGAAGGTAGAAGCGAGTATATCTGGGGTATGTGGGCTCTTTTTATTATGCTGACTGCTTTGCCAAGGCAGCGGGGAGAGTAGGTAAAATATCGATTCATTTTTGCTTCGAAGTGTATTATCCAGCAACACCAATACTGTGCAAGTTAATTATTTAACCTAACACCAACATAAGACTAACTAAATAGATTGTGTCACTGAAAGAACTGTATACAACAGGCCATTAGCATCAGAAAAGGCTGGGATTAATGTTTCAGGTGAATCTTGCATCAGAACTGTTCCGGCAAAGTAGCCTGGACAAAATATTAGAACTAATATCCCTTTCAGAAAATCTAATTTCAGATTTCCAGCATTTACAGGTTTTTGTTTTATCTCAGAAGTTTTACTAGACTCATACTTGGAATGGGTGAGTTGTCTTTTGGGGAAAGCTGGACTGGCTAGGTTTGTATCCATTGGAATTTAGAGGAATAAGAGGCAACTTATCCTGGGATACTGAAAGTGTAGATGTGGAAAAGGTGCTGCCTCTTGTGGAAGAATCTCAAACTTGGGGTCACCCATTTAAGACAGAGATGAGGAGAATTTTTTTCCTCAGAGGGTCATGAGTCTTTAGGCAGAGGAAGCAGTGTCACTGAATACTTTTATGGCAGAGCTAGATAGATTATTGATAAGCAAGGGGATGATAGGTTATTAGGATAGGCAGGAATGTGGAGTTAAAGTTACGCTGAGATCAGTCGTGATCTTATTGAATGTTGGAGTAGGCTCGAGGGGCTGAATGGTCTAATCCTTCTCCTAATTTGTATGTTTTGTCCATTTACCAATTATAGAACAAAAAAAGAAATAGAATGATAGCAGCACAATAGGAAACCAGTCAGCCGTTGTGTCAATACTAACTCTTTCAGAGAGCTAATCAATTAGACAAGCTCTTTCCTCAGAATGTTGCAACCCTTTTCCTTTTTACATATTTATCCAGTTGCCTACTTCCAGTTTTCCTTCTGAAAGTGTTTCCAGCTTCATTCCTGGCTCTGCATTCTAGACCATAACAGCTCACTGCATAAAAGAGAAAAAAAAACCTCTCATCTCTGCACGGTCGTTTTGCCAATTATCTTAAATCTGTGTTCCTTGGTTATTGATCTGAAGGAGAACAAATTAGAAATACCACACACATTTCAACATTGCAGTGAGCTACTCGAGGAAGTTTGGATTATCTTCAATGAAAGGGTTAGCTCAGTGCTCACGTAGATGCTGCCCTCGTTTTATGCTCATTGTGTCACTATTCATTTGGTATTTATTGTTAAGCAAAGACAGCAGGACATTAAGATTTAAAATGCAATTTCTGGCGGGGCATTAGGGGAGGCACTCTATCAATGTTTACTATTTTTCATTTTAATGACGACAGCAAAGCTGATTTATTTATTTTTGCTGAAGCATTAGATAATTGGTAATATTATTTATTGCCTCAGAATCAGATTCTGTTTTCACTGTTCGGACAATAATAATCTTAAGGTAATGGACCTTGCTATAACTGTGTCTGATATAATGTACATTATCTCACTAATAGAAAAAGCAACATTTAAAACACCTTCTGACATATCACAGTCTTACAACATACTCCTGGTGCGCTTTTGTTCCAATAGAGTACTAAATGAATAGAATTCTGACTCTGAAAGAAAATTACAAACGAGTACACAGTAGCTAATACGTATGTGTATGCAGTGTCCCTATTCTCTAAAGCATTCTTCTCCATCATATTTTATAATGTGCCATGACCTTACTTATAATACTTACTATTCATGAACCTGATTATTGGGCTAACTCAATATAATACGCTTCTCACAAGCATTTTCTCATTTTACAACCCTAGGTGTGCAATGCTGTGCAATCCAGAGGTAGAAATAAGATTGCATAATTTTTCAATCCAGCTTTAAACCTGTTAACATTTTACCCTATTTTTATTATGTGGTAACCAAAACCCATATGTTGACCTCATGCTAATGAGAGGAGGAAAGTGCTTCAGTCAGAGGGAAGAATATCTTGGGCAACTATAGCCTTTTCGCACAACTTAATACTTGAGAAACAGTAACAGAGACCTAAGAACAGTTATTGCCCTTTCCTCTCCTTTAGAAGGTGGAACCCAAGACAACAGAAGGATGGAGGTGCCTTTAAGAGAACGGGAATTTTCTAAATCATCAAAGTGTCATTTTAATTTGACCTTGCATTCCATCCAATACATCATCAATAGACTGATGGAGAAGTAAGTAATCCTAGATAAATAAGAGAAAAGTAAATATGTTTCCATAGAACCATAGAAAAGTTACAGCACAGAAGGAGGCCATTCATCCTATTCTGTTCATGCGAACCTCAGGACACCCAGATGTCCCACATCTTCCTGTATCTGGCCCGTAGCCCCATAGCTTACAGCACTGAAAGCACAGATCCAGGTACTTTTTAAAAGAGTTCAGGGTCTCTGCCACCACCACCAACTTAGACAGTGAATTCCAGACACCCACTACCCTGACATAAAAAGTTCTCCCTCATGTCCCCTCTACACCTTCTGCCACATATTTGAATCTATGCCCCTGGTCCCACAATTCTCCGCCAAGGGAAACAACTTTAACCAGTTCACTTTCCTTTAAAATGTAACTCTGAAAAACCCAAATTTCCAAATCCACCATAATTGTAACTGAATTGATGGAGTGGAATTCAGCTTTTTTATGAACAATCTATTCGCCAAATAGGCAATGTAATTACAAAATAAACTAACAAATAGTTTTGATCCTAATATTAATTTTAATGCCTTAGAATAAGTGCGTGTGCCCAATTTGGTCAAAGGGTTCCAAAAATCCCCATCGTATTTTCGATTCACTGGATTGTTTCCTGGATTGAGAAGGTTGTTTTATGATGAGAATCTTAGTAACTTGAGCCTATACTCATTTGAGTTTAAAAGGACGAAAGATGTTTGTTGACAGGATTCAAGTCAGTTGGTGAAACAGAAACCAAAACTTAATGTTTTTCTTTACTGATAAAATCTTGTTGACTTTGTTCCATCTCACAGCTCTCTTCACACCGCCAGTTGTCCCCTTTTTATATGTGGTCAAAGGCCTTTTATCTGCTATTCTAGGTAAAGTCACTATTGTCCTAGGTGAACAGATGCTGTCCTCACTGAGGAACAGAGTTGATCGGTGATGATTTAACCTGAGGATCACCACAACTCAGATGAAGGGCAAGGTTCAGAAGGTTGGGCCTTCATGAATAACCTTTGCTGGTGCGGGAATTGAACCTGTGCTGCTTTTTCACTTTGGAAAACCAGTAGCGATTTGCACTGGTGTGATGTCACACTGTTGTGGCGGGGGGAGGGGTCAGAATATGTCGTGGAGGGATGCTATGGCATCAAGCCCATTAATTATATTAAAATATATTTAAATTATGGAAATCGGGGATTGAATTTGAATATGCCATTGAATATGCAGGGATGGATGTTGGGGGTAGGGAGGGGGTGGGCAGATGGGTGGTGACAGTGGTGATCTCAAACTGAAACTTCACTGGCACAAATCTTGTTTTTGGTTGTTCACAAGATTTAGTGGCCATTATGGCTGACAAGGCTATTAGATTGGACCCTGAGAAGTTCTTTGCTCTGGCTGGGAATCTAGAACACAGGAACATGATGTTTGAATAAGGTGGGGGAAGGGGTGGGTCACCAGATCGGCCATGATCTTACTGAATAGCAGAACAAGCTTAAGGATCTGCATAATCCATTCTTGTGGTTATTTCTTGTGTCTTTATATGTATCAGCAAAAAGAACATGATAGAACCTAGCAACAACATAAAAGCAGTTCTAATTCTTTCAATAAGAGAGATGATTTTATAATATCAAGGCTTCTAGCAGGGAGCCTTTCTTCCTGGACAGCACATGAAATCCTTTAACTTTCCTTCCATTATGTTATTTTTAATAGTGGAGAGAGTTTGAAAATTCCTGACATGTGCTTCTGACAAAGAAAGCTCCCCGCTGGGAGCTCCCACTCATGCGTTCAGCCCTAAGGAATTAAAAAAATACAGCAAAGGGATTGGTTTGATCATTATTAATTCTAGCGCAACATCCCCTGACCTTGAGATGGCTTCTTGAAGCAATACCTCTTCCTGATGCACTGTTAGTAAGAAAGCACTGGGCTATTTAATAACCCTATAAATATTTACAGCCTTTCGAAAACCTTGATATATTTATTTTATGTTCTTTCCACACTTCTGTTGAATGTAAAATGAGGAAAGATAGGATTACTTGGCCAAGGACAGTATATGGCACAAATAAATCAACCATTTTACTCTTTGCACTACATCCTGCAGGAGATAAAAAATGCCTGAAGAATAATAAAGAAGTTTTGACGCTTTGTTTCGATGGTTTCCTGACACCTGTGGTTGATTCGTTGACATTGTGTTTTCACACTGTGAAGTCGTTTGGGTATTTTAATAATTTGTAAGTGCAGGTGCTCTGCAGCCTTTGCCTAGCAGCTGACATATTGAAATGAGATAACAGTTCTCATCTGGGCCTCCCTTCACTGCTTGTGCCTATGATTGGACCAATCCATCAAACCCATCTTCCGCAGGCTCGCAAATAACTTAGACAAGAGCTCATTAACATTCATGATTTTATGGACATAAGAATTCTCAGTAGATTGCCAAGTCTAATTATCTGCTGACATTTATTGAAAGCTTTGATTAGTGCACATCGTAATGAATAGAAAGCATGTGGTAGATGACAGGAAAGGAAGCCAAGTTGCACACTGTTGTCTTTGTAAGACATTGTCACAGGATGAATGCAGGAGACTTTATCAGTATTTGCAATTGTCTCAATATAAGTCAGATGGCAAATGAATAAAAGACCAAAACAATTCACTCTTAATTCATCATTTTATTTTTGTCTTAGTAGTTGTAAAATAGTCATAATAATCATCCCATAACCACTTCCGGAAGCTGCTGTGGAGAATTGTATCAGGAACTAATGAATGAAGGTTTTCACTTGTTCCATATATGCAGATTATGATTAAAAATGCTAACTACTTCAGTTAACCAAGGAGGCCAAATCTGCAGCTGATAACTGTCATTTGAGTGTATTCAATATTTAGTAAGCGCCTTAGGTTGAGTCTGGATTGAATTCTGGATCTGAGGTGATCGTAACAGTGCTCAATAATCAAAATTTTATTCAGACAAAATCGCCATTGTGCCCCAAATCTCATGTCGCTGTATGGGCGGCAGTGTGGCACAGTGATTAACATGCTGCCTCACACGTGAGGGATTCAGGTTCAATTCCAGCCTTGGGTGACTATGTGAAGTTTGCACATTCTCCTCGTGTTTGCATGGGATTCCTTTGGGTGCTCCGGCTTCCTCCCACAGTGCAAAGTTGTGTAGATTAGGTGGATTGACCATGCTAAATTGCCTGTTGGTGTTCCAAGATTTGTAAGTTAGGAGGATTAGCGGGGGTGAATAGGGATAGGACTTGGCTAAGATGCCCTGTCAGAGAGTATGTACAGATTTGATGGGACAAATGGCCTTCTTCTGCACTGTCGGGATTCTATGATTCTTTAAGTATATGTGAGTACACATACATATACCTTTCTTAAAATTTTAGCTCATTTTGCAATTGCATGATGCCATGTTGGGAAATTTCTTCTGGGTGGAAAGGAGGAAAGCATGACTAACAAGGTCTTTAAATGCACGAAAAAATGTTATTTGATCTAAATATGTTAAACAGCAAGTCATGTGGTGTGTCATGCTCACAGAATATAGACTTACAAAGTGTAAACGCGAATGAACACTTCGGTTTTGGAACAAAGTGGAGTTGAGTGATCAAGTGACACATGGAACTACAAGACCCCGAGATAATCTTCATGTCCGGGCAAGTCTTAACAAAGTCATTAAAGTGCAAATGACCTTTCTGGAGATATCTTTGAGAAATCATTAAAATACAAAAAGATCCTCCTGTGCCTGATGACTCCAAATAATTAAACAAACTTGTTTCACAATATTGTTTTTTCAGTCTTTTCAGCTTCAGAGTTAAAATCCAAATAATGTGAAAATAAGCTCTTATTTAATCATGATGGCATGTGGATGGAGATACTCAGATTGTTTAATAGACTCACCATCAGAACATATTTGAGAGGAAAACGAAGAAAGATCTTCTGGTCATGTGACAGGAACTAGGATTTGCATTTTCAGGATGGTCAGGCTCAACTACAACCTGCCATCTCCAGCAGCTCTGATGCTATATTACCCTCTATTGAGCATTGATTGACATTTGGAGTAACTTCTCCACCTCACTCAAGAAGATGTCTCGCTTCAGAGATCTTACACTCTCTCAGATTGACCTATGGCTCTCTTGTCCAGAAACAGCGCTGCAGTAGGTGGAAGAGGTACTGCAAGCACTAAGTCTCGAAAATTGGAGGACAACTCAATGGCAGGAGTCCCAGGGAGAGGAGGATAGTGAGTGTCGGGGAGCCACAAATGTGGGCAATCAAGATCTCGGGATAGGTCAGAGAAGGAAGGAGATTTAATTGTCACTGACCGTTATGGACAGAGCACCTCCAGTTAGAAGAAGACTTCTGATGGAACCCACTGCCTTCCCCTCTTCTCCACACCTCCCACCTGAGATCCAACTATGTTCATTCTTGCATTCTCTGAGCTGTCATCCACCTGTCAATCTAAAGGCTGAATGGGAAAATGCCCTTAAATAAGTATTAAGCAGAGCCACTTAAGGGCCCAAATTAGGACACGGATAGGCTTCCCCATTGAATCCCAGGCTACTCCAACATAAGCAACTACCTGTTTGGGCAGCTGGGATCCCCCTTTCCCCAGAGGGGGAAGAGTTAAATTCTGGCCGATGTTTCTGATTTGGAGATTTAGTAAGGCACATCTTTGGACCAGAAGGAAAAAATATCTAGACCAACGAAGGAACAAGACCCTGCCTAAGATCCATGGTAGATGGAGATTTGGGCTGACTTTGACTTGTCCATCCAAGGAATTGGAGCAGTGTTGCATTACGTGGCTTTGCTAATGCACCCTGCCTGGAGTGGAACAAGAGAAATGTACTACTGTAAGCAATAACCAACAACAAATCCACCTTGCTAAAACCTCCAAACTCTTAAGTTCAGTGGATCAAATGGATTATAGAGAACTGTCTCATTTCAAGACATTATCCTGAGGAAAAAAAAGTGTGACAAAGAACTCTGCATCTCTAAGACCTATCTTTTATAATCACAATCTTTTTGCATTATATGTGTATGCACGCATAAGTGGCTGTGGTTGCATATGTGTGTGTGTTTGGATTTTGAATAATAAACATTTTTCTTTATAAGCTACAAGAAAACCTGCCAGTTAGCTCTCCCAGACAATCACAACACTCAGGTTAAAACACTAATGATAAAATGCTGTCAGACAAAGTGGGTAAGAGGCAAACCCTCTGCAAACCCTCTGGCAACTGCTTAACCAAGCTGTCCATTTTATATTGACCCAATGGTTTTGCAGTTAGGAATCCATCCAGTGTAGTGATCTGTCTGGCAGTCTTAAAGAGGAAAAAAAATCAAATCCATTTTCCTGGCTGTCTAGGGGGAGTATACTTCCAAGATTTCTCTTTCTTTCGTTGTCTAACGGGAGTTATTTCTTGATGTTGACTATTTTCCTGCCAGATTAACCAAGACATGAATTCCCCAGTGGTTTACAGAGGTTTTCTCCAGTTGTGCACAGCTGTTAGCTTGATTTCCTGGCTATGGATTTAAACCATCTGAATTTCAGAATATTAAATTAGGAACCCTGATTTGATCCAAATCCTTTTCTATTTCTGAACCTTAAAGCAACAATTTTTCACATCTACACTGTATGATCTTAAATGTTATTACTGAAGCATTGGTTGAAATGTGATCCTTTTAGGAAAGTTCTGTACTCTCCCAGCATGGCTTAACCCTTGTACGTTTAATCTTGATTCTTAGAGTTGTTTAATGTTATTCTGCAGCGCAGCTGATAGCAAACTGGAGCAGGTATATGAAAATGATGTCAGCCATCGGACAAGAATTTTGAATAAAATGAATCTCTTCTTATCATCTTGTACTGGATGATGGTCCAGTATCAAAAAGACATAGAATCCCTATTGTGCAGAATGAGGCCATTTGGCCCATCAAGTCAGCACAAACTCTCTGACATGATATTTTATCTAGGCCCAAGCCTTGCCCCATCTCCACTAATCCCCTTAATATACATATCCTGGAACATTAAGGGACAATTTAACATGGACAATCCACCTAACCTGCATATCTTTGGATTGTGAGAGGAATTGGAGCACCTGGAAACAAACACTCAAGGCAGGAATTGAACCTGGGTTCATAGCACTGTGAGGCAACATTGCTAATGACTATGCCATAGTGTCACCCCCCTCAATTGCAGTACCCTGATAATAACTCTCTATGCAGAATATCAGTTCCTGCAGTGGTGCAGTAACTATTCTATTGGGAGATCAGGGATGGGATTTTCAGGCTTCATGTATCCCAGGACCAAAAATTCTTGCCCGAGGTCAATGGATCTTTAAATGGTCTGCCAACTTTTCTGTCCTACTTACTATAATTTCTGTGGCACAAAGGTAAGATAGCAGAATGTGGAGAGCAAAAGTCAATGCTCAGTGAGGGCACAGCAAAACTTAAGGATAAGTGGCAGATGGGCCAGTGGGGGAAGGATGGGTGGATGGGAGAGTCAGGTGGCTTATTTGTGTTGGGATAAAAATACTTTTGGATTAAAAAACTGGAATCCAAGATAGAGGAGAGAGGTTACGGTTAAATTCAGTGAACTCACTTCTTTCAGAGAAGCAGCATTTCACTTGCATCTTCTTCAGTTTGGTCTACTGTATTTTCTGCTGCCAATGCAGTCTCCTTCACAGGGGAGCCTCCTGAGGCCTGATGCTCAGACCTGTCAAGGGGAACTGATTCTGGGAACCCTGCCTTCTTTCAGCTGGACCTCAGTATCAGCCCATCCCTATGGGGAGGTACGCAGCTGAATAGAAGCAGCTGGTGTTTTACCTGCTCTTGCTGGTGGTTGTGGTGATGCTGCTTTTCTTGTTCCTCAGCAAGGGTGCAAGGTAGAGCTGAATAAGGTGCTCCAGTGCTGTGGTGATGATTGGCAACAGGAAAGTTTGGCTGAAGTGCAGGAGGCGCTAAACAGACAAAGTGAAAATCACCTGTGAGGAGTGAACGTAATGTTGAAAGGAGTGCTTTGAACAGTAGCCTCTCACTTGGTCATAGTCAAAAGGTGTTCAGTTTCATTGATCAAAGTTTCCCTGGCTTGTCAGTTTCACTGAAGAAGTACTTCTCACCATGCACTCACATCAGTCCATAGAATCCCTACGGCCCATAGAGTCTGCACCAATCACAATCCCACACAATCCCTATCCTCATAACCCTACCTGTTAACCCTACTAACCTCCTGACACTAAGGGACAGTTTAGCATTGCCAATCAACCTAACCCGCATTTCTTTGCCGCCATCGTTGATGATCCTGGCAAGTTGTTCGCAGGTTTGGAAATATGTATCCTGCCCAAGAATTAAATTCCTCCTTCTTTAAGTGAGTTACATACTTAACCAACAGATCTAATGGGGTTTCCTGCTCATCTTCAAACCCACCCCAGTGAAGCCCCTGAAGAGGCTGGGATAACCTTACTCACACGCGAATGTATTTCTCTAACCAAAGGAAGTTCAGCATCTCCCCCCCACCCCAGATTTTGAATCTAAAATTGATATGGAACATTAAATTCAAATAATCTGAGAATTGCTTAATAATTGATGCTGAGTCAGCAGACCACCCACTGTTTCTTGTGTGCGCAGGGTATTTTGAATTTAAATATTTTGCACTTAAAACTTACGTTTGATACCCATGACTACTTAAGCTGTGGTTTCTGAATCTCATCTATACAAATACAAAGCAGATTGTTGACCCTGTCGGTGCCAGGGTGTGTTATAGCATGACGGAGTCTCCACTGCTGGGTCTTTGATCAGTCCCTTAGTTCTTATCCAGGAATAATTTTGGTGATGCCTTCTGTATTGTTTGGCGTCTTGACCATCACAGCAACTTTATTTTTGTTTCAATCGAGAACTAATTTTAAATGTGCAGGTCTCAAGTTAAAAAAATTGTCCTGGTCTTTGGATGGGCGATGTGGCCTAATTTATTATTGGCTTCAGGATATTGTGTTTGCAGTATCACTTGGATAAATTCCCGTTCAACATCATCAATTCTGTGTGCAATCAGGCATGTGCTGGGGACGTAGAATATGATTGTTGTGTCTCACTGGCTTAAAATAAAATGAGCCCAAACTATCATTTTGTACTGCTTTATATTCAGTGCTCTTTTTCCCTCCTTTAGGCAAACCTGTAATGATAATAACAGAATACATGGAGAATGGATCCCTCGACTCATTTCTGAGGGTAAGGCCTGCTTTATAATTAATACTGTGACACTTGTTATTATTGAAGTGATAATGATCCAACCCAAAGGAGAGGCAAGACTTTGCTGAGCCACTTAAAACAAACGAAGGTGAATTGTTATGAGCAGATTTATTCCTGATTTAATTTTCCTATCAAGAAGGATGTTTAAATATGTATACACATTGCCCTCGTTGCAGCCTCGCTGTTTTCTTGGTTTCTGCATGACATTGACTTATGTTGATACTGCTTTATAACTGTTAACCCTTGCCCCACATTGTTGTGAGTGGTGAAATTGTCTAGAAGGCAGCATGAAATGAACTCGACTTCTGCCTCTTTTGTCCCACATGGGAGTCACTTCCGTTTAATTATTCATTCATGGGACATGGATGTCGCTGGCTGGTCAGCATTTATTGCCCACTGTTAGTTGCCCTTGAGAAGGTGGTGGTGATATAACTGAGTGGCTCACTGGGCCATTTCAGAGGCGGTTGAGAGTCAATCACATTGCTGTGGCTCTGGAATTACATGTAGGCCAGTACAGGTAAAGATGGCAGATTTCCTTTTCTAAAGGAGATTAGTGAACTAGGTGGGTTTTTCTGACAATCGACAATGGTCTCGTGGACATCAGTAGATTCTTAATACCAAATAATGAATTCAAATTCCACCATCTACCAAAGCAGGATTTGAACCTGGGTCCCCAGAACATTAGTTGCATTTCTGGATTAATAGTCTAATGATAATATCACTAGGCCATCACCTCCCCTTCATAAAATTATAATTGCTGCTCTGCATTTGGTAAGCAAAAGGTTTGATGCTGCCTCGTAGATGGTTGTATCCAGTTCAGTTTTGTTTTGGTTGATTTTACATGCTGGCAGGAGAAATTCTTCACAGTTTCACAACTGACAACAGGGAAAGAAGTCTTGATTGTGACAATCGATTTTGTTGTCCCCTGTGGCCCCCCCCCCCCATTATAGAATGTAAATATCACAGTAAAACAATGCGCCTCACCTTGCCAAGCTTAAAATGCAAACAATCCCCATGTGCTTTTCATTCCAATCACTATTGTGACTTTTTACTATCAATTCTTTGTCTCTTTACTCTTCAAATGAATAAATATTTAGGATGTGGCGTTGCTGGATTAGCTACCATTTATTGCTCATCCCTATTTGCCTTCTGAGAGTGCTGAAATTCATGTGATGGATACATGCGTATAGCAGATTTATGCACAGTGCTGTCAGGAAATGAATTACTTTGTAGCAGTCTGACACAATGAAATGGTTTGTTAGGCCATTCAAGGATAGTTAAGAGTCAACCACATTGCAGTGGGTTTGGAGTCACATGTAGGCCAGACATTGATGGGCATTAGTGAAACAGAGGTGTTTTTATGCAAATTGACAATGTTTGCAAGTCATTATTGCTGAGACCAGATTTATATTCCAGATTGAATTAATTGAATTTAAATACCACCAGCTGTTGTAGTGGGATTTGAACCTATGTCGCCACACCATTAGTCTGAGCCACTGGATTACTCATCCAGCGATATTATCATTAAACCACAACCTCCCCAATTAAATAGTTGTGTCAAAACAAAATAACCCCTGCATTTTCTTCCAACAACCAAATGCTACCTGGAAAACATGGCATAAGCTGGCTAGGAGAGGATGGAGATTTTAGTCACTCAAATCAAGGAGTAAAGTCTGTGCTATCTTCATGACTCTCAAAGTTAGTCTCAAATCAGGCAGTGAAGTCTTTTGTCAGTCTATTTGGAGACAACCTACATCAGTTGAACTTCTGACTTGTGTACCCCAAACAGATATTGAATTCAGTAATATTACTCCAGTGCAAAATGAGGTATGAGAGTAATCTAACTTAGGAGTGAAAAGAATTCCAGTGACACAGTTACTTATCTATGCTGGAGAGGAGTTTGGGATTGGGTTTGTAGGGACATTTGAATCCATTTAATTCCCCTCTTGTGGGATTTTCTAGCCTCTCACGGGTATGTTTACTGGTGGAAACATTTTGCCTGGTTTGCCTGTCATGCCACTGGGGAATCTGCTATGGCTGTTAACTTCAGTGGGACCGGAATATCCTGATGGCAGGAAGAGCTGGAAAATCCCAGACCTTGTCAAATTTGGGGAAGTGCAAAAGAGGAAACTTAGCATTTCTGTTGTCCTCAGGCTTATTTGGCTTAGTTGGAAGGTAAGATGTACTTTAAATGGAGGAGTTGCAGACATGCCTGTGGGAAGATAGACTCGCTCTTTATGTTGGAAGACAATGCAGCAAAGCTCAGTTGGCTAATTTAAGAAGTAAAAGCAGTTCTGCAGTTTAAATAATGGAATTTGATTCCCATATTAATCTTAAGTAACTTACAATAATGTGCTTTCAAAATTTAATCAGTATAATTCAGTACAATTTCATATGCAAGACTTTACATTATTAGCTGAATAATGATTATTGATTTTTTAATTTATTCATGAATGAAAATTGATCAATGGCTCCTTGGTCATTCAGTATCATCACACAAAATTAGCCTATGTATTTTCATTCAGCCAAGCCCATATTTCTCTTGCATTTGCACCACCATCTGTTTCTTATGCTTGACCCCTTTCACTTACTTGATAATATACAATGGAAAGATAAATGATGAGATAATTGGAGACTGGTTTCTGGCACTCGAGGGCTTACTTAATTCCCTTAGGACTGGGGAGGAGAGCAGGAGTGCGCAAGGTTTGCCAGAAATTTTCTTAGCTCAGTTGGGTCAGTTCACTTGGGATTCATTTGGTTCAGTTAAGTGATGGTGGGTGGGAATTCCCAGTGATGCCAATTGTGAAAAATCACACTCAATGTTTTTTGCACATTCAGTGATTCTGTATACTTACGAAATGTATAGGATGATGATACCTATCTAATAAACTGTGTGTGCTGTGCACAGTGTGTAAAAAAAAAAAAATAGCATAATTTGGCAACTTGAACTATTCATCTCCAATTTGTCCTTAAACTGCAGGAATATAAAGCATTAATTTCTAATTATTATGAATACTGTTCCAAAAGTGAAACCTAAATCAAACAGGAGTTTTGCCACCCTGTATTAACCACAACCTCTCAGGTGCACTTAGGGACAGGCAACAAATATTAGTTCTGCCAGCAAAGCTCATGTCCCATGAACACATAAAGGAACATCTCAGCAAATGGCACTTGTATCTGCCTGTAAAACTAACTGCATCCTAGCTCCTTGGTTACCTGTGAAGCTTGCCTAGCTTAGAGGTACTGGTTGCCAGGTGTCTATAACATGTCCACTCTAATTAATACAAGGATTAAGACCAATACTGAGAAGTCAGCATATCATACACCACCATCTAGGTTATTGCATTTGAAGCAGTGAAATTTACTTCATTCCTAATGATGCAAATTTACTACTTTGATCTTCTTTGTTAATTGATTACAAAATGATCTGTACAGAAGGAAAATGAGTCAAATTATTATAAAGGCATGTAAGGTTACCACTTAAACTATGAACAGACTGTATTTGCCATGTTTTTACAATATGACCTTCACATTGCCTTTCTGTAGAGTCTTTAGACGAAAGAACATCTCAAGGAGATCCAGGTAGCCATTTGATAAATGGAATTGGAAAAGGAGCGATCAGGAGGAGTTTGAACCAATATTTGATTAAAGACACGAGGCAGAATTTTCCAAAAAAAAAATTCTGAGAGGGCGATTTGTTCAAAAAGATTCTAAGTGCTGAGTGAGTGAGAGAATGGGAGAGTTTTAGGCTGATTTTTTTTCAGCGAGTTGAAAAATGCAATCTTATGGAACTTAGCAAAAGTGCGAGGGCGCAAAATTCATGCCAGCAGGAGGAATGGGCGGAGCCTAATTTTAACTGTGAAGGTGGCTGCTGAGCTCCAGGCATGCCATTGCGTTGGTGCCACTGCACAGTGTAGAGAGCATACTGGGAGAATTGTCCCCCTTCTTTCCCCACCACCACAGATATGCTGCCGATCACTTCCTGTGCCAGGCTTCCTCCCCGTACAATGGTACATCACCTGCCCCTCCCCAGAGATCATGTAGCAAAAGGCCTGAGTGAGATCGAGAGACTGAGTTTAGAGAAGAGGCTACAATCAGAAGTTGTAGGGAGTTTAACTGAAATCACCATTATAGGGGATGTATTTCAATTAAACCACGAAGATAAATCAGTAGTTCATAATTTGAGCCGATTGCTAGCCTGCTGGAAGTTGAAGGTAATGCTTATTTCACCCACTCTGTTTCATTTTCTTCTGAATAATTCCTCTCTTTTATCAAAAGCAAGTAGTAGCTCAAGGATTCCACAAGAATGTTTTCTTTATTTCTCTGACTCAGTCTTGAAATAGACTGTTGTGCAAGAGTTTATACCCTGAGAGACTCCCTTTATGATTTTGAAGCAATATTCAATTCTGTTCAAAGTGAAATTCCCATTATAAATAGATGGGTTGTGTGACTCTATCAGGATATAATAGGAAGTCAGCTCCAAGCTGAGCAGTGAAGGATCCCTGCTGTTTTCAAGTCTGTAGACATTTATTGTTCATACCACATCTATATTTGACTCCTTATGGTTTGATTCAGCTTTTGATTTGGTTTTATTCCTTTCTCACAGGGTTGGTACCTAATGAACCAATCAAATTGATTTAATAATGTTTTATATTTATGTTTAGAAGCGTGATGGACAATTCACAGTCATCCAGCTAGTTGGAATGCTCAGAGGAATTGCCTCGGGAATGAAATACCTTTCAGATATGAACTACATACACCGGGACCTTGCAGCCAGGAACATTCTAGTGAACGGCAATTTTGTCTGCAAGGTCTCTGATTTTGGCCTGTCCAGAGTGTTGGAGGATGACCCAGAGGCAGCCTATACAACCAGGGTGAGTGAATACATCAAGAAGCATTCACTGCCACTTCAAAGTCTACACCTGAACTATACGAATGGATAGCGTTCTCCGTGCTTCAGTCATAATACTTTTGCTTCTGAGTTAGAAAATTCTGCACTCAGGCCTGAGTTAAGACTTTATAACCACTTGGAACTGTCAATAAAACTGTGAGGTTGCAGTCACTGCCCCACTGCGGTAACAATAGGTTGTGAAATCAGTTATGCAGCACTAATCCTATAAGATAACCCTCAGGTTTATGTCAATAGGCAACTAGTTGGAATTGAAAGCAACTGCAGTATGCAGCTTTTTTGAAGAAAAAGTAAAGGGCTTAAGGATTTAAATCTCATAACAGCTTGACAATTCCACTGAGCTTCTCCACTTTTTACACACATTCATGTCTATTCTTAACAATCCCAAAGACCAAAGGGCACCTTACCTCCCTCAAAGGTGTCCCAAAGTTCTTCTAAGGAGTTCTCTATTTCTCCAAACAATCCAGAAAACTTTTGACCTTTTCTTCAAATGTCTAAAGCCTACATTTTGGGAATGATCTTACCAACAATGTTCCAATTGCTGAAAATGGAAACAAACCATGCATTTTTTTGGGTGAATTAAAAATCAAACCTTATCTCACTCTGTGAAAATATAATGTAAGACCTTTTTCCCATCAGCAGGGAGAAGCGGCAAGATGATAATACTGCCTGTCCCTTTATGTTTTACACATCTCAGTTATGAAAACTGTGTCTGTTTGAAGGCACCTGCATTTTACACGTGCAGCTTTTTATTTGAGCCACAGGTGCACAAACTACAATCTGCTCACCATTGTCCGCCAGTAAATATACGGCAAAATTTTACTGCCAATCATACAGTGGGATTTTACAGTCCTGCTGACAGCTCATTCCCACCACAGGTTTCCTGACAGTGAGAGGTGTGTCCAAGGGAAAAATCACATTGACAATAGCAGACACATAAAATCCCGGTGACAGCAAGCACTCTCCCACTGCCAAGGTATACACCGTGGAGATGGAGAAAAATCCTGTCCGTAATCTTCACATTAGAGTTCGTCTATTTAGGAAGGAATTTAGGATGCATTTCTTTGTAAGAAGTTAGCAGAAATTGGGAATTCTTTCCCCTAAAAGGATGTGGATTGGAGGTCTTGTGGAGCAGTGGGTAGTATCCCTGCTTCTGAGCCAGAAGATTCAGGTTCAAGTCCAGCCCCAGGAAGATTCTGGAGAAACTGAAAGTCTGAAGGTGATAAATCACTTGGACCAGATGAACTGCACCCTAGAAAAGAGGTAACTAAATAAATTGTGGAGGCATTGGTGGTGATTTTTCAGCAATCAGTGGAGGCAGGGAGGGTACCAGAGCACTGGAAAGTAGATTATGCAACACTGCTGTTTAAAAAGGAAGGAGGCAGCAGATGGGAAGTTACAAGTCTATTAGCCTAACTTCAGTCATCGGCAAGATTTTAAAGTCCATTATTAAACTTGAGATCACAGGGTACTTGGAAGTGCATGATAAAGTAGGACTGAATCAGCATGGCTTTGACAAGGGGAGGTCATGTCTGACAAATCTGTTAGAGTTCTTTGAGGAGGTAGCAAGGAAGTTAGATAAAGGAGAACCAGTGGACCTGATTTATTTAGATTTCTAGAAGAACTTTGATAAGTTGCCACATAGACTGTTAAATAAATTAAGGATAAGATCCTGGTATGGATAGAGGATTGGCTGACTAGGCAGAAGGCAGAGAGTGGGGATAAAGGAGTCTTTTTCAGGATGGCAGCTGCTGACTAGTGGTATGCCTCAGGGGTCAGTGCTGGGACCGTAATTTTTCACAATATACATTAACGATTTGAAAGAGGGAACCAAAGGCACTGCTACTAAGTTTTCAGATGATACAAAGATATATAGAGGGATAGGTATTATTGAGGAAGCAGGGAGGCTATAGAAGGACTTGGTCAGGTTAGGAATCGGGCAAAGAAGTGGCAAATGGAGTACAACATGGAAAAGTGTGGGGTTATTTACTTTGGAAGGAGGAATGGAGGCATGTACTATTTTCTAAATGGGAAAATGCTTAGGAAATCAGAAATACAAAGAGACTTGGGGGGGTGGTGGTCATTGTTCAAGATTCTCTTAAGGTTAATATGCAAGTTCAGTCGGCAGTTAGGAAGGCAATGAAATGTTGGTATTCACGTTGAGATGACTAGAATACAAGAGCAGGGTTGTACTTCTGAGGCTGTATACGGTTCTTGTTAGACCTCATTTGGAGTGTTGTGAATAGTTTTGGGCCCCATATATAAGGAATGATGTGCTGGCCTTGGAAAGGGTCCAAAGTAGTTTCTCAAGAATGATCACTGGAATGAAGAGCTTGTTGTACGAGGAATGGCTGAGGACTCTGGGCCTATACTTGCTGGAGTTTAGAGGGGAGACCTTATTGAAACTTGTAGGATTCTGCAAGGCCTGGATAGAGTGGAGTTCATTATGTGGACAAACAGGTTGCATATTAACCTACAAATGCATCCAATATACAGTAATGGTAGATGATAAGAACAAAAAAGATTCCTGGTCAGCCATGTGATGGAATGAATGTTGAAGCTTCTACCATTATAATTCATTACTCCAGACTACAATTTGCATGTGAAATTGCATGATTCTAAGCAATTTGGGCTCCTTGACTTACCTGTAACTCGTCACTGCCAAAAGGTACGGGTAATGGAACAATGAACTTTCAAAAGTGCCTCAAGAAATTGTTATTGACTTAGGGTAGGAACAGACACAATGTCAAAACATGTAAATTGAGTTGATTTAATTGAATGGAAGAAAATCATTGTTTGCTGAAAATTATAAGTTGACAAAACCAAAACAGACATTCTACAGAAGACACAGAAAAACATTTTACATTGATTATCTTTCTTCATTTTCTAGAAATATGTTCACGGTATCTCAAACTCTGCTTATATGTGTTTTCAGGGAGGAAAGATTCCTATCCGATGGACAGCCCCAGAGGCCATTGCCTATCGTAAGTTCACGTCAGCCAGTGATGTATGGAGTTACGGGATTGTTATGTGGGAAGTTATGTCATACGGAGAGAGGCCTTATTGGGAAATGTCGAATCAGGATGTAAGTAGCAAAACCACACGCGCTGGTATTGAATTTTTATACATAATGCTATAGTTGCTCATTTGGACATTTGGTTTGTGACATTGCAACAAATTAAATCTGCCATTGCTCTTGATCTTCCTGAAGATGTTGACAGCCTGCGAGGATTCAGATCATTTCCTAGTCTCATGAATCTGTGTCCAGTATACAGGGGGGAGGTAATGGCCTAGTGTTTTTTTTTACTAGTGTTTTTTTCGTTAATGCAGAAACTCAGCTAATGTTCTGGGGACCCGAGTTCAATCCCACCACAGCAGATGGTGGAATTTGAATTCAATTTAAAAAATCTGGAATTAAGAATCTACTGATGATCATAAAACCATTATCGATTGTCAGAAAAATGCATCTGATTCACTAATGTCCTTCAGGGAAGGAAATCTGCCATCCTCACCTGATCTAGCCTACATTTGATTCCAGAGCCACAGCAATGTGGTTGACTCTCAACTGCTCTCCAAGGGCAACTATAGATGGCAATAAATGCCAACCGACCAGCGCGCTCATGTCCCACAAATGAATCAAAAGAAAATTAATTGCGTGATCAACTTTAACAATTGACAGGGCATTGAACTGGTCAGAGTGCCACAACCAATCTTATCTGTGTCCATTGCTCATTGCAAGTATGTGTATTATCAGCATTTACTGCCTATGAATCAGGAGATTTCAAGCTTGTTTTGCTCTCCCCCTTAAAGGGATATCAAAAGCCACATAGCACCCTTACTACTGATCAGACTGAGCAAATTACATACAGGTCATTGACTAAATCTGGGGCCTTGCTGAAAGAGCTTACCCTCTTCATCTATTTTGCCATGGAGTACTGACTGGGAAAGTATCACTCGGCTCATCAAATACCAATAGAGATTGAGCATAAACTTAATCTCACAAGAAGGTGGACAATTAAAGAGAAAATCTTCAGTGAGAAAAAGTCTCTGTGAAACACCTGGCCAATTTGCAATACATTTGATGCAATTTAATAGTTGTGAGTTAAGCAATGCCGCGTGCAGCAAGTGATCATTTTGAATGCAGATAATCATTATGTTAAATCAAGTTTAAAAGTAGTATTCAGTCAAGAGGAAGTTGCATTATCAATTATCGAGAACCTTTCACCTTACAAGCTATAGGACAACTGAATAAAAGGACCAGCTCAGACAAACTCCCACAAAGGACAGGAAGGACCTGCAAACTGGATTCCTTGATAAAATAGTGAAGATCTGTAATAGCAAAGTGGGAGAGCTAGTCTTCTAGAAGACTGAAATCCAATGGGTCAATTGATCTCCTTCATCCAAATTGTGTGTTCTCTTATTATTTAATATACCTAACAACTGATGAACCAATCCAGTAACTGGCGACTGACTACTGCTGCTCACACAAGCTTATTTTAACCCAAATTTGTTCTAAAGAAAGTTTATTTCCAAAGTTTCTTTGCATTGATTGGGTGATTCCTTCTATCAACAGAAGTTTATAAAATAATGTGTGAACAGTTGCTCCAATTATTTTTCTCATTGCTGAGATTAAACTAGTGTTGGTGCATCATTCAAACTGCTGGTGATTGTGTTGGCAAATATCCCACTAAAATAGTGGAAGAAGTCGAGATTGTCGGCGTGAAAGGGGCAATTTGAATTCACAACCCACCTACTGCAATCATGATTCATCCGGGCTATATGCACAACGCTGAATTACAATGAACGTGCAGGCAGTCACTAAGAGCTGAGCCTGAATGCTGATTAGAATTTTAGTATTTTAAAAAATTCTTCATGAATATTCGGATATGACACAATAGGTTAGCCTTGTTACGGTGTCTGTTGATTCTGGTAATCTCTTTATGTTATAGCATTTGAATGTTTGAAACTTTAATTTTATGCAATGCCTTGTGCAATGCTGCAAAGACCAGAGACAATAAATGACAAGTATTTAATAAGTGAATGCTGGGGTAAAACTCTTGCATTCTTTGCAGGTGATTAAAGCAATAGATGAGGGATATCGCTTGCCAGCACCAATGGATTGTCCTGCTGTCCTTCATCAACTAATGCTAGACTGTTGGCAGAAAGCACGAGGAGATAGGCCCAAGTTCGGGCAGATAGTGAACATTCTCGATAAGCTGATACGAAATCCCAGTTGCCTCAAAACGTTAGCCAACGACGCAGCTTGGTAAGATTTAATGGACATAATGTGGAAAATGGAAGGATTATTTGATTTGATTTATTATTGTCACATAATAGTATACAGTGAAAAATATTGCTTCTTGCTTTACAAAGTATACCATATAGAGGACATAGGGGAGAAGGATAAAGTGCAGAATATAGTGTTGCAGTTAAAAGTTTATTCATTAGGAGACTATACTATATAGTAAGTATAGTAGTTATACTTACTATAACTAAGTTATAGTAGTATAACTTATACATTATACTACTAATGTATAAGTAGACTTATATTAACACTGCAATGAAATTACTGTGAAAATCTCCTAGTTGCCACAGTCTAGCATCTGTTTGGGTACACTGAGGGAGCATTTAGCAAGGCCAGCACACCTAACCAACAGGTTTTTCAGACTCTGGGAGGAAACTGGAGTACCGGGAGGAAACCCACACAGACATTTGGAGAACATGCAGACTCTGCCCAGATAGTGACTCAAGTCAGAAATCAAACCCAGGTCCCTAAGGTTGTGAGGCAGCACTGCTAACCGTTGTGCCATGTGCCACCCTCATTTTTTCAGGTAGAGTGAAAAGAAAGATCAGCTTAATATATGATAGGACCATTCAAAAGTCTGATGACAGCAGAGAAGAAGCTGTTCTTGAATCTGTTGGAATGTGTTGTCTTCAAAAGTGATCAAAAGGAACACATATTGAGCTGTTAGCAAAGGTTCTCAACTTCTGTTTGCTGGCATTTATTTTTGTATCTATATGTACATACAGGTCAGGCAATTCTTTACAGGATCCATGTACTCCAGACTCGTCAACTATTACCACAGTCGATGAATGGCTTGATGGTATCAAAATGGGCCAATACAAGGAGAACTTTGCATCAGCTGGTTATACCACATTGGATACTGTTGTATATATAAACAGCAGGTACTGTTAATGCTGAAGGTGAATGGTTCTAGTTTTCTAATGTTTTCCAAAACTTGTGCCAAGACAAAATTGCACTATTTTTAATTAACACATCAGCTATCAAAATTAGCCTTTGATTTTGCAACTAATTCCCAATACAATATAACTCCCCAAATTTACATTCTTCCCTTCCATTTATTCAAACATGCCATCATTACAAATGCAGTTAATTTGTGATTCTTTGGACAAATAAACAATAAGAAAGAAATTGAAATAAGCTTGACAAAAACTGCTGGGAGTAAAAAAGGACAAGGGAATCTAAAACTGTTTAGTGAGGATTTTTTGACCAGTTTTAACCTGGCAAAGATTAACTGCAGAAAAATGTTGTGGTTTTAAACCTAAATAGGGCCTGAGGAGGCAAGCCTTTTGATTTTGCTTTCTTTCTGAGCAATTCTGTCAGCATGAGGGACTGTTAATTGTCCCCCCCACCATCTAATTTCTGTTGGCTCATATGGAGAAAGAGTTTTGAGATTGGTTGGTTAACCAGCTGGCAGAGAGAGAAACCAAGTCTCAAAATGGACGTCTGGTTAACCATAACATAATTTAAACCTCAATCACTGTCAGGCTCAATATTCTGCCTTGGCAATTAGCAATCATACTTGCCAAAGCATGTTTCTTATTGCATCTTCTGAGAAAAGTACGGTATTTTTGAACATTTTGATTACATATCTACTAATTTGTAATGAACTTTCTATGGTTGTCCTATTATTCACATACAGTAGTTTCCCTTTGAAGAGATTTCTCTTGTTGGGTTCCAATTTGACTAGATTTCATTTAAGGCAAATATGTACTATTTGTGCTACTTTTAATGTTCTTAGAACATAGAACATTACAGCACAGAACAGGCCCTTTGGCCTTCGATGTTGCGCCGACCAATATAAAAAGCAATGCCCCTCCAAACTAAACCATTCCCTTCTCTTCCATATACTTATCAATTAACCTCTTAAACGCCACCAAACTTGGCGCATCTACAACAGCTGCAGGCAGGGCATGCCACTCCCTAATCACTCTTTGAGTAAAGAACCTACCTCTGATATCCGTCCTATAACTCATACCCCTTAATTTAAAGCTGTGTCCCCTCGTGCTAGCTTTCTCCATCCTAGGAAAAAGGGCTATCACTGTCCACCCTATCTAAACCTCTAATCATCTTATATGCTTCAATAAGATCCCCTCTTAGCCGCCTCCTTTCTAACGAAAACAACTCAAATCCTTCAACCTCTCTTCATAGGACCTGCCCTCCATACCAGGCAACATCCTGGTAACCTCCTCTGTACCCTCTCCAATGCCTCCACATCTTTCTTATAATGTGGGGACCAGAACTGCACACAATACTCCAAGTGCGGCCGCACTAGAGTTTTGTACAGTTGCAACATGACTTTGCGGCTCCGAAATTCAATCCCCCTACCAATAAAAGCTAAGACTCCATATGCCTTCTTAACAACCTTCTCGACTTGACTGCCTACTTTCAGGGATCTATGCACATACACACCAAGATCCTCTGTTCATCTAGACTACTAAGAATCCTACCATTTGCCCTATACTCTACACATTTATTATTTCTGCCATAGTGCAGTACCTCACACTTTTCCACATTAAACTCCATTTGCCACCTCTCGGCCCAGCTCTGCAACTTGTCCAAGACTCTCTGCAAACTATAACACCCCTCTTCACTATCTACCACTCCACCGACTTTAGTGTCATCTGCAAATTTACTAATCCATCCTTCAATACCCTCATCCAGATCATTTATAAAAATTACAAAACAGCAGGGGCCCCAAAACAGACCCCTGAGGTACACCACTTGTCACCGAACTCCACGATGAATATCTCCCATCAACCACACCCTCTGTCTTCTATCTGCTAGCCAATTCCTAACCCAATTAGCTAAATCACCCTCTATCCCATACATCTGCATTTTCTGCAGAAGTCTTCCATGGGCCACATTATCAAACGCCTTACTAAAGTCCATATATACCACATCAACCGCCTTACCCCCATCCACCTCTTTGGTCACTTTTTCAAAAAACTCACTGAGGTTAGTAAGGCGTGACCTACCCTTCACAAAACCATGCTGACTATCCCCAATCAATTCATTTCTCTCTAAATAACTATAAATTCTATCCCTAATAATTCTCTCCAATACTTTGCCCACAACAGAAGTAAGACTCACTGGCCTATAATTCCCTGGAAGGTCTCTCTTCCCCTTCTTGAACAACGGGACCACATTCGCTATCCTCCAGTCCTCCGGAACCACACCCGTAACCAGCGACGACCTGAAGATCAGAGCCAGAGGCTCTGCAATCTCCTCTCTTGCCTCCCAGAGAATACTAGGGTAAATCCCGTCCGGCCCAGGGGACTTATCCAACTTCAAACCCTCGAGAATATCTAGCACATCCTCCCTATCTACTTCGATACTCTCCAGTTTGCTACCCTGTAGCTCAGTGTTCTCCATAACTACATTTACATCACCCTGCGTGAATACCGAAGAGAAATATTTATTCAGTGCCTCTCCAATCTCTTCAGGCTCCACGCACAACTCCCCACTGCTGTCTATGTCTGGCCCTAATCTTGTCCTAACCAATCTTCTATTCTTAACATATCTAAAGAAAGCTTTAGGATTCTCCTTAATCCTATCAGCCAAAGTCTTCTTGTGTCCTCTCTTAGCTCTCCTCATTTCACTCTTTAGCTCCCTCCTGGCTAATCTATAGCTATCCATTGCACTAACCGAGCCTTCAAGCCTCATCCTGACATAAGCCTCCTTTTTCCTTTTAACCAGCAAATCAACTTTTTTCGTACACCAAGTTTCTCTTACTCGACCATTTCCTCCTTGCCTGACAGGGACATACTTATCAAGGACTCGCAGCAGCTGCTCCTTGAATAAGCTCCACATTCCAGATGTTCCCAGTCCCTGTAGTTTCCTAGTCCAATCTATGCACCCTAATTCTCTCCTGATGGCCTCATAATTACCCTTCCCCAGCTATAACTACTGCCCCCAGCTTCATGCCTATCCCTGTCCATCACTAAGGTGAACGTAACCGAATTGTGGTCACTATCACCAAAATGTTCACTAACTTCCAAGCCTAACACCTGGTCTGGCTCATTGCCCAGCACCAAATCCAATGTAGCCTCACCTCTAGTTGGCCTATCTACATACTGAGTCAAAAACCTTCCTGCACACTTTGTACAAAAACTGACCCCTCTAACGAGCTAGAGCTATAGCTATTCCAATCAATATTAGTAAAGTTAAAGTCCCCCATAACAATTACCCTATTACTTTCACTCCTGTCCAGGATCGACTTTGCAATCCTTTCCTCTACCTCTCTAGAACTTTTAGGA
Organism: Sphyrna mokarran; assembly: GCA_024679065.1. Classification (NCBI taxonomy): domain Eukaryota; kingdom Metazoa; phylum Chordata; class Chondrichthyes; order Carcharhiniformes; family Carcharhinidae; genus Sphyrna; species Sphyrna mokarran. Next base: position 58,323,669 of record JAGIQG010000003.1, read on the forward strand.
GGTCTATAAAAGACTCCCAACAGGGTGACCTCTCCTTTCCTGTTTCTAATCTCAGCCCATACTACCTCAACAGACAAGTCCTCATCAAACTTCTTTTCTGTCACTGTGATACAGTCTTTGACTAATAATGCCACTCCTCCCCCCCTTCTACCTCCTTCTCTACTCCGACTAAAGCATTTGAACCCCGGAACCTGCAACATCCATTCTTGTCCCTGCTCTACCCTAGTCTCTGAAATGACCACAACATCGAAGTTCCAGGTACTGGTACAAGCTGCAAGTTCCTCCCCCTTATTGCGAATACTCCTTGCATTAAAGTTTATACATTTCAAATCATGCCCTACCCCACCCGTATGCTGCTGTGTTTTACAGCTTTCCTCTATGACCCCCTTACTCTCATCCCTCTCAGCACCCCAACTACTTAGGATCCCACCCCTCCCCCCCGAATCAGTTTAAAGCCCCCTGCATAGCCTTAGCAAATTTTCCCCCCCAAGATATTAGTTCCCCTCTGGTTCAGGTGTAGACCATCTCTCTTGTAGAGGTCCCACCTATCCCAGAATGAGTCCCAATTGTTCAGGAACCTGAACCCCTCCCTCCTGCACCATCCCCGCAGCCACGAGTTCAAACATTCCCTCTCTCTATTCTTCTCTAAACTATCCCTAGGCACAGGCAAGAGTCCAGAGATAACCACTCTGCCAGTTTTGGCCCTAAGCTTCCACCCCAACTCCATAAGTTTCTGTTTAATATCCCCTTCCCTCGTCCTTCCTATATCATGTGTCCCTACATGAACTATGACTTGGGGTTGACTCCCCTCTCCCTTAAGAATCTTAAAAACCCGATCTGCGACATCCTGGACCCCAGCCCCTGGGAGGCAACACACCAGCCCTGAGTCACTTTTATTACTATTTACTCTCCTATCTGTCCCTCTAACTATGGAGTCTCCAATTACTAGGCCCAATCTCTTATTCCCCCTACCCACCTGAGCATTCTTAGCAGGCTCACCCCCAGAGACCTGCTCCCTTTGGTCATCTCCAGTTGATTCTTCCTCAACTGTAGCCTCCAAGACAGAAAATTTGTTTTGGAGGGGAACAGCACCAGGGGATTGTCTACCCGATTGCTTCTTACCCCTCCTCCTAATAGTTACCCAAGAATCACTTTTAGGAGTGACTATCTCTTTGTCACTCCTGCCAATATCCCCCTCAACCTCTCGAATTATCCTGAGTTCCTCTAATTCCAGCTCCAGCTCCTTAACACGATCCTCAAGGATCCTCAAGCTGCTCATCATGTTCTTGATGAGCAAGTTTAAACTGTGAAGCAAAAATTGCACACAACCTCTCCCCAGCGGTACCACGCAGAATCACCTGCATCCTATATTCTCCCACTGCAATCTTCACATGAGATTGAAGAACAGTCATCCCCCACACCAATCCCATTGTCTTTAATCTGATCCCCCATGGATAGTCCCAAATATACTTTGCATATCAAAAGAACACATCGTAAAAGTCATCAATGTATATTTGCCCTTTTACCTATACAAACGTTTAAATGCCAATTATCCCCATACTAATTCTTCCTCACCCATCCCATATGTATCACTGATCTCCAATGGCTCCCCATTCTATAGAGCATTCATTTCAAAGATAGGGGGCAGGATTGTCCAGCTGTTCACGCCAATGGGATTCTCTGACTCCGCTGCAGTGAACGGAGATTTGGCTGAGTGAAAAATTCTCCATCCTCTCTGGCAGCATTGGCAGGACTTAAATGGTTAGAGAATTCCAGTCCTCATTCACTAATCTGTCCATAATTTTGCCTTACCCTGCCTCATGAGGCTGCACTCTGAATATCTTTGCCTAGATCCTATGGGGCCCTATTTCGGGCACAAAAATGCAGTAAAGTCAGATGTGAGGCCATTAACGCCATCCATGTCCACACAGATGGCCACTTTATGAAACCCGAGAGTGGCGGCAATTTGAAATGGGTGCAATGGAGATTTAAATGCATTTGCATGCATTTCAATTGAATTAATAAACTGCCTGCCCAACTTTATCAGTATTTCCACCTTTACTGCTGCGTTCGCCAATCTGGAATCATGCCAAAATGAAACTTTTGAATAAAAATCTGAATCGAGTGCTCCAGGTGCTGAAGAGTGAGTCGAGCTCTTCTAATAGTTCTCTAACTCAGATCAGTGGTGGGGGGAGAGGAGGGAAGCGGGTCAGATCATCCTCTGGTTGGGGGGGGTTAGAGGGGAGTGAGGCCAGATCGTTGTCTGGTTGGGGGAGTGAGGGGAGGAGGAGAAGGCAGATCAGATGTATCTCTACTGGAGAGGGGGGAGGGAGGGCCAATCATTGTTTGGTGGGGGAAAGGAGGTCGATCATTGCCTGCTTGTTGGTGCGGTATGGTGAGGTCTGATCATTGTCTGGTGGTGGGGCGTAAGGGGGAGAGCTGATCGTTGTCTGGTGGGGGAGGGAGGAGGAGGGGGGGATAAGTGAGGACAGATCATTATCTCGGGGTGAGAGGGGGAGACCAGATCATTGTCTTAGGGGGAATGGGGTGAATGAGGCCAGATGGATCACTGGTAGGGGAAGGGGGGTCCGCTGCCACTCTACAGGTGATCAGTGGTGGGAGGAAAGGCAGCAGGGGTTGTGATCGGTGTAGGTAGCCGGATGGTGCGTGGATAAGGAGGACAATGATGTCTGCGGTGGCCATAGCCCCCTCGTTTTGCTCTCAAGCTGCTTTTTCCACATTTTGCGGCTTGGAAGCGATCTGACACAGGCGTGTTTTTTCAAATCTTTTTCCAACTATGCATACGCAGTTCAGAGCTCCGATTGTTTCAGGCACACAAAGCCAACCCCCACAGTGTGAATGGGACCCGCAATTTTTTTTTCGGGCTGTGTGTGTATGGGGGCGTCTGGAAGCAGATTTCTAAGTCAGATTTGAATTAATCCCGGATTGAGCATTTAGAATGAAAATAGTAAAATCAGGCCGTGTGTTACCCTGTACATTCAGAGATTTCCTGAAAGCCAACTTCATTGCCCATAGCTATAGTCACTTCTCTTGAGCTGCATGTTGTGGCCATTGGAATGAAATACAATATCAACATTAAAATATTATTTAAAAACTAAAGATGTGTTCAGTCTCAAGCATTGTCATTATCAGCATTGTTTTTCTTCGGTGCTAAAACTTTGCCACAGTATGCCCAAATGTTCAAAGTGGTGTGAAATTTGGTTTCATCCTTACAGAAATAAGTGTGTTGATGGAATAAACATGCAAAGAAATAAGCTGGCTGACGTTTCAATATATCACTCTAATTGACCTTTCTCTTGTCAATTTCCAGTGACCTCTGCAGAATTGGAGTGACATTGGTCGGGCACCAGAAAAGGATCCTCTGGAGCATTCAGAACCTTCACAGCATGGCTAGCCAGATGCATGGAACACACATTCAAGTGTAACAATTGCAACAACGTTGTGAGTTGGACTCTTGAGGGAATAAAATCTACCGAATGATCTGCTTCCTTCCTCTTCTTAACAGCTCCTTTATCACTGGTGAAGAGAAAACAGCCTTTCTTCAGCACGCACGCACACACACACACACACACACACGCACACACTATTCATACAGCATGCAGCTGTCACTGCACGTAACAAAATATTCATTATTGGCCCATTCCAATCAAACTAACCTTTGTGGATGGAAAAGATAAGCAAAATGTGCTTCAAAAACATTGGTGGTTTAATTCATCTTAAGATGATTCATTACCATATTCACCAATTGAGATTGCACCACCTATTTGCAATTCCGTTTACTTTTCTTCAGACCACTTGGGGAGGCAGCTGAAGGATCATGACCAGTTTAAAGGTAGCCACTGCCCAGTAAATACAATACATGCACTGTCCATTTATGCCAGAACCTCCTGCTGCCCTCTGCTAAGAGGACGATCCACTGCAAACATTAGGAATAGGCATCTTAGTAATCAACTTGAATGTATTGTCCCCCAAATACCCATTGACCGTGACCCTCAGCACCCTCCTTCTACCACACTCTCTCACATACACACACACACACACACGCACAACTGAATGTACAACAGGGTCATCTTCCATATCTTAAGTAGATAAAAATTTGAATTACTTTTCAACTAATAAATCATGAAGACAAAGGACACCAAGGAAGGCAAACAGGAAGAAAGATAGGGTTACCAAGGAATTAACGGTCAGACAATGCCAGGCAGTTTGGATACTAGATTCACCAGGTTGTTCTCAATAATGTGCAAAGAATAGACTGGAAAATGAAATAATGAGAAGGACAGTTAAAAAAAATATGGAAACTAGCCATATTATGCATCAGTGTGGAAGAGGAGAAGTATGGGAAGATTATTCTGTTTATATTTGAGTCTGGTTTTATGCTTTTGATGATGAATTGTAACTTTAGAATCAATGTGACAGAGTAATATTTGACAGGAGCATTAAACACAAGTCTAATCATTTATTTTTGACACTAAAAACTCCCATCTATGAAAGTGCTTTACTTTCCCAGCATGTTTGGCACAAGACTTAGCATTGTTGCCTCGCAGCATCAGAGACCAGGTTTAATTCCGGCCTTGGGTCACTGTTTCCTTCCGCACCATAGAAAAAATAAATAAAAATAAAATTATCACACGTAATGTGTTACAGAGTACAGTTGACATGGGCAGCACAGTGGTTAGCACTGCAGCCTCACAAACACCAGGGTTCAGTTCTGGCCTGGGGTAAAGGTCTGTGGAGCTTGCATATTCTTCCTGTGTCTGCATGGGTTTCCTCCCACAGTCCTAAAATGTGCGAGTTAGATTGCTTGACTATGATAAATTTCCCCTTAGTGTCAGGAGGATTAGTCAAGTAAATATGTAAGGTTATAGGGTTAGGGCTTGGGTGGGATTGTTGCCAGTGCAGGCTCGATTGGTCGAATGGCCTCCTTCGACACTGTCAGGATTCGATGTATATATTGCAGACTTAGATTATGATGCAGTACCATGACTTTATTTCAATGCTCTTTTTTTACTTTGTATTGAATGAGTGCACTGGGGCAAAGGAAAAGTGCAAATTGTTTGGTATTTTGTCAGCCTAAGGTTTGTGTTTACTTTAATAACTATTTGGACACCTTACCAAATCTAAGGAGGTGTCTTATGGGAATGTACACTGAAAATAGGAAAGTGAAAAGATTGAATTTACTCAGCCCTACATTCATTTCAGGCATGATTTCCTTTGGATTATAAAGTTACAGTCGTTATTTATTTTTAAACACCTTTACACCTCATTGTGCTATTCGCTCCACTAAGGTAGAGGCAGAGCATCAAATAAACCTTTTTTCCAGGTCTCGGCACAGTTGTTCAGTTTTGCCATCACAAAGTTTGAGTATGGATCGAGATAGCTTCCTGTCCAAAATGCTTTTCATTTATGTTTTCCTCTCTCTCTCTCTCCCCTAATGGAGGATGTGCCAGGTCTCTCTCTCTCTATTCCATGGCATTACATTGGCACCACGCCACTCATTGAAAGTATAAGCTGCAGGGAGTCCAAAGAAAGAGCAAGACTTCAGCTAGGGAATGCGGAAAACAGAGATTGCTCCTGTTCTGCAGAAGGCCTTCTCAACCGGTTTGTGACTATTACAAATATATGATGAGATCTGCCTCATACTTGGAATAAATTCAGTTCCTGCTCTGTGTATGTACACACTGAATACATGCTGCAGTTTTCCTATAAATTGGGTCTCAACAACAAAAAATGTCTAATTGATGTTGGCACCTACATTAAATCACCCTTTAACATTTATCATTGAGAAATACTAAACAATGAGCACACATATGGAACGTTATCAATATTAAGCTTCTTAATAAAAGTAGGAAATCAAATACAAAACAAAGTTTAAAATTGTTTTACCATCATGTTTTCTCTTCACTTTGTGACATTTTCTTAGTTTGTTACGTCTGTAGCTTGAAAACTACTTTGGAAATTAGGTGGTATTGGAAGGATGAGTGCTGCTGGTGGGGTGGGGGGAGGGGGGGTGTTGTGGCTGAGGGTGGCGCAGATGGTGGTGGTAGTGGAGGGAGTGAAAATTTTTCCATGAACATTGCTTAATAAAGTTTTACACCTGTATAGTGATAATGGATATACAAGTGGGCTGCACCTAATGCACAGAGAGGACATCTTTCAATGTAAAGATAATTGGATAGCCCCCAGGTGTAAATTATTTCTGTGGGTCATTGTTTCCAAGAACACAAAATGAAATGGCAACATCAGGAAGCACTTGTGACCTCTTCTGATAGATTGCAATGAGAGGCAGACAAAAAAAAGTCAAAAACTATGCTTAGGCAAATTAATACGGCATTGTTCAAATAAACTTTATGCCAGAGCTCACTGTAGATTGCCAGCACAAAAAAAAGAGACAATGACCAGTGATTGCATTTCACTCCATGTGCTAGAATTTTTTTGAATAAAAGATTTGCAAAGCACTACTTTCAATATTCTTACAAGGAGGGTGATCACTCTTGGCATTTAAACAACACTTAGAATTGTGGCAATTTAATACAGCAATCCATGTAGAAGGATCTATCATTTGAATCCATTCAGTGTGGATATAAAGCAATGATGATTTATAAGTGTGTATGCACAAAGTCATGTTAAAGGCATCTGATTGAGATGAACAACTACTGAGAGATCTAAGTTATACTGCATTACACTGCAGGTCATGCGTTGGCACACTTGAGTCAAGGAATAGAGCCCTGAAGCCCAATGGAATTCATAATGGTTTTGTCACTAAAATTTCACCAGATGAATTTGTGGTTCACATATGCTACCCACATATGATTTTCATGTGGTGCACATCCATATAATGTTATTTTAGGAATATGAAATTGAATATGCTTTACATTGATTCATGATATATGGCATACCCGCTTTAAGGAGAGATGTAAGTCAGTATTGCCATTAGTTAAGGAATGAATGAGAAGCTATCAAAAGAAGAGGAATTGGCAAATACATGTACCAAATAATGTAAAGAAGGAAATGGATGGTTAAATCCACTAACAAATGGACTGATTTCACTGTGTGTGTTCACTTCGCTTCCACAGCCTCAATAACTTGGTTTTAAAAAATGTGGACAGATTACGTGAAATATTCTGAGACATAACTTTAAGTTGACAACGAAACTGTTTTAAAGCCTGATACAAGTACTTTCCAAACAGCTTAGGAAAAGCTGATGAGCTTCAAAAAGCGCAAGAGTGCTACCATTTTGTAACAGCACCGTGGCGACAGCAGAACAGAGGGAAGCGAATATTGTACCATATTGTATAAAATGTACAGTGTGACTGATATAAAAGTATAGAATGTTTATAATTGTGAATTTTTAAATGATTAACTGAACCGGTTCCATCAGTAAGAGCAACATTGACTAAACAAAACTGCTGTGGTGCCATAGGAAAAGTTTGCAAATTTGTGAAGAAAATAACGTTCATGTTAGGACAAGGTTAGCAATTGTCCTGTGTGTTTAAAGTTTTGTTCAATAATATACTTAGGGCTGTGCCAATCGAATGACTGTATTAGAAGTATGGAACTAGTTAACTTGACATTGAAGCAGCCACAGTAAGCACGGTACAGTACACAAGCTTAATTCTCATCCACACCACAATAGTGGCTCAATTTAAAGATGCTTCCTTGGCTATAAATTGCTGTGGGATGTTCTAAATTAATGGGCTGGAATGTTATGACTGTTCACACAAGTGGGATTCTCCCATCCCGCTGCAGTGGGGAGAGATTTGGCTGGGTGCCAAATTCTCTGATCTCGCTGCAACAGGAGCACAGTGTGAATAGCCATTAAGATTGCACCTACAGTTTTTGCAGATTGAATACATGCTGTAGCCATGCACATCCTGGTTTACAGACCATGTTATTAAAGGAAGGGTTATGCTAAAATTATATTTTCTTTCTTACCCTACCCCCCCCCCCCCCAACCTCTGAACTCTACCCATTCTTTCATGTTTAATGTATAAATGCATCATGGGATGCTACGGGCTCAGTCTCTGGCCACCACTGATTAAGCCAATCAAAGCTAAGAAAGTAGTTAAGCAGCTTGACACCCTGTACTATGAATGCGGGAAAAAGGAAAAGAAATTTAGGCTTCTTAGTGCTGTGTGGCACAGTGACACAGTGGTTAGCATTGTTTCTTCACAGCTCCGTGGACCTGGGTTCAATTCTCGGCTTGGGTCAATGTCTGTGTGGAGTTTGGAGTCTCCTTGTGCCTGCGTGGGTTTCCTCTGGGTGCTCGGGTTTCCTCCCACATTCCAAAGGTGTGCAGGTTAGGTGAATTGGCTGTGCTAAAATTGCTCCTTAGCGTCCTAAAGTGCAGAGGTTAGAGGGATTAGCCAGTGAATATGAGGGTAGGGCCTAGGAGGGATAGTGGGTTGACACTTGATGGGCAAATGGCCTCTTTCTGCATGGTAGGGTTTCTATGATTTTGCAATTCACTCCTGTTCATTGTTCACTAATCTAGGTGGAAAATGTGCATGTAATGGAAGGTCTGGATTCTGCCCAAATGCAATGCCTTGCATGGTGAAAGATTCTATTACTATTCATTCTCTGCCTTGCCCACAACAGATGGCATCTATATAAGGAGATAGAGTGCACAAAGTACCCATGGGTCTGTACTCTAACAGGAGCCAGCACCTCCAAGTTGGGAGGTGGATCCCTGACGTTAGCACCGCTTGGGTAAAATATTTTTCTTGCAATCCAACAATTGCCCGGTAAGACCTTTGTAGTGGATGCTGTAACCCAAAATACGTCATTGCTCGGAAGGTTAGAATCATTTTGCTGGTTGTTTCAATGTGGTTCATTAATTATTACCAATGTACCTTTTGCATCATCAGACTAGTCAGTTGGTACAGCCCTAAACATGCTGATGAGCCTGGTCTCAGACTGTGTGTGAGAGATGTGAGATCATGGTCTCTTTGCCATTTATGTATTAATTTATGCTTCTTAATTTGTGAGCTTTGTTCTCTGTTTACTGTATGTAGTGGCCAATGTTCGTCATTTTGCTCTAAGGAGCTTGCTGGTGGCGCATCAACTTGGTTTTAATTTTTATGTCGCTGTAATAAATATGCAAATATTTTTGATTTTTTTTCCACCTATAAGACTTCAGTCTCCAAGTTATTGCACCTCGTGTTGATCAATGGGAGGAAAAGTTTCACTTTCCACCACCATTTACACTGATTAGGTAATTTCCTTACTAAGTTGAAAGCTGATGACACAAGCTGAAATTGGTTTCATATTTTCCCTCAAAGGCATAAAAAATTGTTGGCATGAAATATAAAATTGTCACATTGGTGAAGAAGGGAGAACTCGAATCAGACTTAAGGGCATTGTGTAACTGCTGAATATGTAAACTTTGAGGGAAATTTTGCTGTGCCGCTCCACCACGGGATTGTAGCACGGGGAACCATACAAAAGTCCATTAATCTTGGGTGGAATTTTGGGATGAAAGCATCCAGAAGATCCTCCTCTTTGCCTGGAATTTGATCTGCATACAATCTGATCCACAATGATTTTAGGTGCATAACTGGAAATATTTTCCATTCTCCAATAACCTTTGGCATAAAGTCAAAATGGAGAAAAACATCATCACAAGATTTAACAAAAGACATGCTAATTTTGAACATTTCATTCTCTGCTCAATTATATTTACCTCTCAAAGTTACTACTTACACATACATTTAGGAAAGAATAGTCCTTTTGGTCACATATCTGCCGATGAAACCTCTGAGCAAACTGCCCCTTAGGAGCTGATGAATAGCCATAGTTACTTACTCTATGTAGAGAAGTCAGAGCACAGTTTAAAATCTCACCAAAACGATGCCAAGATGGACAAGATTTCCAAACACTCCAGAGTCACAACTGTGAATGTTTCAAAAGCACTACGGTGCCACCTTTCTCTGAGAGAATCTTTTGAGGGAGGCACCCTGCCTGGGAACAACGGTTCACAAGTGTGAAAATGCACTCAACACTCAAGTGGGAATCCCTAATTTGAGGGAACCAAGGGAAAGAAATGTGAATCGGGGCTCACTCCATAAAAAAAATTCCAAGTTCCCAATGTGTGGGAAAACGAGAGTAATTCCCACCAGTTTTATCAGCACTTTTCAACAGTGTAGAGTGCCTCAGCATGAGTCATTCTGGTAAATAGGGGGCAGGGCAACTTCCAGCCTGAGAGGCTGACAGCATAGCACTGAGCAGGCCACTGCGTAAGTGCCAACCTGTCAGAAATGATTGGCATATTGACTGTGGCTAGCCTCCCAATCACTGGCTTTCCCAATCACTGGTCAGCCCCACACCCACTGAACCCCCCTCAACCTCTTCTTGCCAACCCTTCCCACATCCAGCCCCTCCCCCCGCATCCTTGATCTCCGACCCCACCATCCTGACAATCCCAAACCTGATGACCAGTCCTGATATCAATGCCCACCCGGTCAGGTCTAAACCCGCATCCCCCCCAGCCCCGCTATCCCCCAGATGACCAGCACCAACCCCACCTTCCCACCCAGTGAAGTCTAAGAATGTCTTAAATAAAATTTGAGAAAGCAGAATCTCACTTTCAGTGTCACTGGTTGAGCCAGCATTTACTGCCATACCCTGAGTGCTCTTGAACTGAGTGGTTTGCTGAGAATCAGAATTTCACTTTCAGTGTCACTGGTTGAGCCAGCATTTACTGCCATACCCTGAGTGCTCTTGAACTGAGTGGTTTGCTGAGAATCAACTACATTGCTGTGGATCTGGAGTCACAAGCGGGCCAGACCAGGTGAGAATGGCAGATTTCTTCCCTAAAAGACACTCATAAACCAGATGATTTTTTTTGTTGTCATGATTAGAATTTTAATTCCAGATTTTTTTTTATTGAAATTAAATATGGTGGGTTTGAACCCGGGCCTTCAGACGATTACCCCTGGGGTACCAGTTGTGGGATAATACCACTATGCTACTGCTTCCTCTTCAATTTCTTTACTGAAACATCTGAAATATGAAATATCTCTTTTATTGGTGGGATATGGGTAGCTAATTTACAGCTACACCTTATTAAGAAATCAACAACTGATAGTATTAACATAAGGATGTAGAGTTGTGATCTTATCTGCAACTACAGACAGCCCCCACAAGAACTGGTACAAAACGAGAACATACAAAACTGCACACTGATTTTGCTCTTTTGTGTGACAATTGTAGATAGCATTTTAAATTGTGTATTCCATCAGTAAAGTTTTGTGTTTAATTTGTTTTTGATTTTAAAACTCAGGAAACTTAGTATTTTAATTCTTTATTAAAGAATTTCTATGATAATATCATAATGATCAAGAGCCACCATAACTTGCATCATTTTGAAGAAAATATGAATTCCTGTTAAATCTGTATTTGAATGCAAAAACTACAGTACAGAAGGAGGCCATTAGTCCATCACGTCTGCACTGACCACAATCCCACCCAGACCCTATCCCCATAAGTCCATGCATTTACCTTAGCTAGTCCCCCTGACACTAGAGGCAATTTAGCATAGCCAATCCACCTAACCTGCACAGCTTTGGACTGCGGGAGGAAATCCACACATTCACGGGGAGAATATGCAAACTCCAGACAGACAGTGATCCGAGATAGAACATAGAACATTACAGCACAGAACAGGCCCTTCGGCCTTCGATGTTGCGCCGACCAATATAAAAAGCAATGCCCCTCCAAACTAAACCATTCCCTTCTCTTCCATATACTTATCAACTAACCTCTTAAACGCCACCAAACTTGGCGCATCTACAACTGCTGCAGGCAGGGCATTCCACTCCCGAACCACCCTTTGGGTAAAGAACCTACCTCTGATATCCGTCCTATAACTATCACCCCTTAATTTAAAGCTGTGTCCCCTCGTGCTAGCTTTCTCCATCCTAGGAAAAAGGCTATCACTGTCCACCCTATCTAAACCTCTAATCATCTTATATGTTTCAATAAGGTCTCCTCTTAGCCGCCTTCTTTCTAACGAAAACAACCTCAAATCCCTCAGCCTCTCTTCATAAGACCTGCCCTCCATACCAGGCAACATCCTGGTAAACCTCCTCTGTACCCTCTCCAATGCCTCCACATCTTTCTTATAATGAGGGGACCAGAACTGCACACAATACTCCAAGTGCGGCCGCACTAGAGTTTTGTACAGTTGCAACATGACGTTGCGGCTCCGAAATTCAATCCCCCTACCAATAAAAGCTAAGACTCCATATGCCTTCTTAACAACCTTCTCGACTTGACTGCCTACTTTCAGGGATTTATGCACATACACACCAAGATCCCTCTGTTCATCTAGACTACTAAGAATCATACCATTTGCCCTATACTCTACACATTTATTATTTCTGCCATAGTGCATTACCTCACACTTTTTCACATTAAACTCCAACTCCATTGAATCCCAGATGGGATTCAAACCTGGATACCAGACACTGTGAGGCAGCATGCTAATCACTGAGGCGCCATGCCGCATTGTTAAGGATTCCCTGACATTTGAGCAACAGGCTAGCTTCGAAAAGCAATATATTTCTCATCTAGTTGATCCTTTCTGAGAAAGCAATAGTCCCATCATTGTGCATAGTGATAAAGGCAAGTTTGCACTCTTAATTATGGGCAGAATCCAACATTAGCCAATGGTCAAATTCTGAATTACCCCAAGCCTACTTTCTGAAATCAATAATCTAACATACAATTCCACTGTTGAATGGACAAATGACATAGAGCAGCTCTCAATCTACACGTGTCACTTTTGTAAAAGTGTGTCATGGTCACTGAGGCAATTTTCACCAGAAAAATGCAAAGATTTTGTTCAAATGTGAGGTTAAAAAAGCAAAATATGAAAAAGGGCCCAGACTATTTTGAACCCACCAACTTCCATTTTTAATGAATATGAGTGACCAACCAGCAGAGGAAGTGGGTTGAAAAGTTATATATTTTAACAAAGATTCATGTCTTTTTAACTGTGATTCTATTTTAAACATAGTTGCTTTGGTTTCCCTAACCTCAAGAAAACCTTCAGGTGAAAAAAGCTGCATCTGTAAGTGTCTTCTCATCACAACTTGAAGGCCAGGAAAAACTCAAGTGTTTTCCACAGTACAGAAAGAGTGTCCCTTGACTCTCCAAAAGGGCAGATCACCCAGGCTTGCTCCTCCACCCTATCCCCATAACCACACACAATTATCATGGCTAATCCAGCTAATCTGCACGTCTTTGAACTGTGGGAGGAAACCCACACAGACACAGGAAAATGTGCAAATTCTACTTAATCACCCAAAGCTGGAATCGATCCCAGAACTGTCGAGCTGTTAGGCAGCAAAGCTAACCAATTTGCCACTGTGCTGCCCATTCAGCCTTCAGCCCAGCTCAGCTGGATTTCCCAGCTCAGCCAGCCTGTCTATCAAGTTGGTTATGGGTGAAACACTTACAAAAATAATTGGAGACATTTTGCAACTTAAAAACTATGTGGGAAACCAATTTCTCCATTATTCATTACAGAAAACTCTGGTGTGCTCGTTTTTGTAAAATGAGGTGGTGGGTGGTCTTTGCAAATAAGGAGGGGCTGCATGATTAGCAATTCTGCCTCATAGCGCCAGGCACCTGGGTTCGATTCCTGGCTTGAGTCATTGTCTGTGTGGAATTTGCATGTTCTCCCTATGTTTGCATAGATTTCCTTCTGGTGCTCTGATTTCCTCCCACAGTCCAAAGATGTATGGATTAGGTGATTGGCCATGCAAAATTGTCCCTTAGTGTCAGTGGGAGCAGCTGAGGTAAATATTTGCGATTATTGGAATGGGACCTGGGTGGGTTTGTGATTGGAGCAGATTCAATGGATCAAATGGCCTTCTGCACTGTGGGAATCTATGACTGGGAGATGGATGCCTCCTATAAGTGGTCCAGGAGACCAAGGAAATTCATACCTACTGATGATTGAGCGTCAAACTGGGATATATCTTTTACACAAGATTCTTCATCCAAAATTCCAGGCTGTGGTCTTTTGGAAACTTTACTATGACCTAAGTGATGCAGCCAGACAATGCTCACACTGACTATTAAATGTACATAATAGAATCAAAAATTACAAATGTAGAATGCAATTTGTTTTATGGGTTTCTTTAAAGAACTAAGAACAGTTTCAATGTGTCATCATGTTTATAATGCTGGATCAATACTTTTGGTGTATCCTTATTTACCACAGAGATTGACCCTTTAGGTTAATGCTTTCCTGGAATCAATTGAAAAGCACTTTGTTGAGGCATGCCTAGAGACATTAGAACAAAAAAGAAACTCCATTATTTGTTTCACTTTCAGATTGGTTTCATGGATGATGGTGGGATCTTGAGCCTGGACTCTGTGTGAAGAATGCCCAGCAGGGGAGCAAAATTCAGAGAAATCCTGTCCGCGAGATTGCGATTTCCGATTTTCCCCATCCCCTCACTGGCGAGGGACTTGAACCTGATTTTAATATATTTTAATAAATTTACATGTAATTATGTAGTCCCCCTCATCACATGACATTGGTGTGGTTCTCAAAGGCTTTTTGAAACTGTGAACATGCTGAAGGGATCCCTTCAGGGACAGTGTTAAGTGTAGTCCCTGGGGGAGGGGGACATAACCAGACAATGCCCTTGCACTGCCCATGGCACTGACTGCTGATGGAAGTCAGCACTGCCCAAACACTGGTGGGAACGCCATGGTGGGGGTTGGAGTTGCGGATGTTCATTTATGTGTATTGGGGGTAGGGCAGGGAGTAGAATGGTTCTGAGTGGGAAAAGGCAGGGGCTGCCAGTAATGATTGTGTGTGGGGGTCGGTTGGGGTAAATACTGGTGATAATTGTTGAGGGGGGAGTCAAATACTTGCAATAATTGTCAGGTGGGAAGATGTGAAATACTAATGTTGATTGCAGTGGTTGGATGGCGGTGGGGGGATGGGGAAAGATGCTTCTGTGGTGGGAACATTATTTTTTTCTGATCAGGGAATCCTTTTAAGATGGTTCCTGGATCTATGTGGAGTCTGTTGCTGCCTCTAAGAATCCCCAAGTTGCCAGAGTAATGGCATAAACCATGTTTGTTTTTTTCTTTAAAGATGCTCAAAGTCTGGGGAGAAAATTGGTCTGTGCAATTGGAGAGTTACACGCAATTTTCCGACTGAGCTCAACTTTGCCAAATTCTGGTAAGATCTCCCCTAACGTGTTGGAATTTTAATGTTCAGGTATTAGTAAATCATTAATTAATATGAATCATTTATAATTATTAACTGCCACTCTACAAACAGATTGGACACAACCTAGGGTATAACAGTGTAGCTCAGACGCTGGAGGAGGTCAGCAGCAAAACAGTCCATTAGTTTCATTTGCTTATCACCAGTATTAGTTGTAACTCCAGAAGCAGTTGATCAGTCCCAGAGGATGCAGAGTTATCCACTCAGATAGAGACTAACATGGGATGGGCAGGGAATGGAAATGGCCAGGAGAGGTCCCCAGATTTATTGTGGATTTGGAGGAGGAAAATACACACTTTTACTCATTGGAATTCAGAAGAATGAGCGGCGATCTTACAGAAACATGTCAGATTATGAAAGGCATTGATAAAATAGAAGCAGGAAAGTTGTTTCCATGAGCCGGTGAAACCAAAACTAGGGGCATAGCCTCAAAATAAAGGGGAGCAGATTTAGAACTCAGTTGAGGAGAAACTTGAATTGTGAATCTGTGGAATTCCCTATCCAGTGAAGCAGTTGAGGCTACCTCATTGAATGTTTTTAAGACAAGGATAGATAAATTTTTGAACAGTAAAGGAATTAAGAGTTATGGTGAATGGGAGGGTAAGTGGAGCTGAGTCCACAAAAGATCAGCCATGATCTTATTGAATGGCAGAGCAGGCTCAAGAGGCCAGATGACCTATTCCTGATCCTAGTTCTTATGTTATGTTCTTAATTAGGTCGCAAAAGAAAACTGCTCAAAGTTCAAGAGTGATTGATGCGACTGCCAAACTCCCTCAAAGAACATGACAGCAGAAAGCACAGTTCATGCTGGAGTCTCAAGCAATGGCATTTTTCAAAGAGCAGTCCTCAGACAAGTATTAGGTGCCACAATCATGTCAACGAAAAGGTCTAACACTTGTTCCACCTATTCTCTGGATGCCCACAGAGGTACCTTCATCAATGAGGTAAATGGCACATGTATAGTGCATACTCTAAAGACTAACAAAAAATACCTCTGTCCTCATTCCCGGCTGGCATTTGCCGGTGTTACTACTGTGAATGGAGTTTTAGCTGCAATACCAAATTCTCCATTCTCAAAGGATAGCTGTGGATGGGATTGGAGAATCCCACTCTCGCACTGAAAGCTTGCTGCCATTTACACTGACCCATCAATGATGCACCTCCGCTGCAGGTTTCCCAGTGGTAAGGAGCTCATTAAACCAAAAACCCTATTAACAACAGCAGGACATAAGATCCCACTGCTAGCAACTAGTGTGCTGCCGCCCACCATCACAAAACACTAACAAATGCGAGGAAAGTCCTGCCTTATAACTTTCATAAATGGATATTGATAAAGTAAATTCAAACCTCTAATTTTCAGAAAGAAAAATGTGATTTGTTGAAGTATACCATCTTTATGCATCTGAAATTCATCAAAGGCTTTTAAAATAGTAAATATCAGTTCTCCCAATGTTTTACAATGTATATTTTATTAATGCAAAAAGCATGGCACAGTTTTCCAAGATAGGAGGGAGATGATTTTGATAATGATTCATGTTGTGGGGAAACTAATCATAGAATAAAGCTGGCTGTCATTCTTTGGATGTATTTTAAGTCACAGTCATTATCTAAAAACCTGAAGCCTTGATTTATTAAGCCACAACTACTAGTAGCTGAAACGGGACGGGCAGGAGGAATTTCCTCACACCACGGCCTATGGGGAAATGAACTGCATTACCAAAAGGGGCAACTGAAACAGAGCAAAGCACCACATTTAAGAGAAATAAAATTGATGCAAAAATGCTAAAGGCAACAGATGGTAGTGATTGGGAGGAGGCATTAGTACTGATTCATGGCAATTAGTCTGATTGAAAGATAGGCAAACGTTTGTGGACTGAGAAGGAACTATCAATCAGATATGAAACTGGCTTTCAAGGGAAATATCAGCCATGGCTTCTCAAATACATTAAAATGATATAAGGCTCAAACTCACGGCACTCATTAGAGATGCATCACACAACCGTTGTGGCATTATTTTAATTTCTTTATTAAGCCTTAGAACAGAGAATATGACAGCCTGGATTGTAGAATACAAGTGGTGAGGCAATGGCCTTGTGATGTTTCACTTGACTATTAATCCAGAAACTCAGCTAATATTCTGGGAACCCAGGTTTGAATCACGCCATGGTAGCACTTGAATTCAGTAAAAATATCTGGAATTAAGAATCTACTGATGACCTCAAAACCATTGTCAATTGTTGGAAAAACCCATCTGGTTCTCCAATGTCCTTCAGGGAAGGAAATCTGCCATCCTTACCTGTTCTGGTTTATATGTGATTCCAGAGCCACAGCAATGTGGTTGACTCTGAGCTGCCCTCTGAACAAGGGCAACTAGGGATGGACAATAAATGCTGGCCAGCCAAAGATGCCATGTCCTACAAATGAATTTTAGAAAATCACAACAAAATGTTCTACCTAATTTATTCAAAGGGCTAAAATATATTCATTTCATCCTTGGCAGCTTAGCAGTATTCTACTTACATAGAACATGGAACATTACAGCGCAGAACAGGCTCTTCACCCTTCGATGTTGCGCCGACCAATTAGGTAAAAGCAATGACCCTCCAACCTAAACCATTCCCTTTTTGTCCATAAATTTATCTACTAACCTCTTAAACGCCACCAAACTTGGCGCTTCTACAACTGCTGCAGGCAGGGCATTCCAAACCCTTACCACCCTCTGGGTAAAGAACCTACCTCTGACATCCGTCCTATAACTACCACCCCTTAATTTAAAGCTATGTCCCCTCGTGCTAGCTTTCTCCATCCTAGGAAAAAGGCTATCACTGTCCACCCTATCTAAACCTCTAATCATCTTATATGTTTCAATAAGGTCTCCTCTTAGCCACCTTCTTTCTAACGAAAACAACCTCAAATCCCTCAGCCTCTCCTCATAAGACCTGCCCTCCATACCAGGCAACATCCTGGTAAACCTCCTCTGTACCCTCTCCAATGCCTCCACATCTTTCTTATAATGTGGGGACCAGAACTGCACACAATACTCCAAGTGCGGCCGCACTAGAGCTTTGTACAGTTGCAACATGACGTTGCGGCTCCGAAATTCAATCCCCCTACCAATAAAAGCTAAGACTCCATATGCCTTCTTAACAACCTTATCGACTTGATTGCCAACTTTCAGGGATCTATGCACATATACACCAAGATCCCTCTGTTCATCAACACTATTAAGAGTCCTACCATTAGCCCTATACTCTACACATTTGTTATTCCTGCCAAAGTGAATTACCTCACACTTTTCCACATTAAACTCCATTTGCCACCTCTCGGCCCAGCTCTGCAACTTGTCCAAGTCTCTCTGCAAACTATAACACCCCTCTTCACTATCTACCACTCCACCGACTTTGGTGTCATCCGCAAATTTACTAATCCATCCTTCAATACCCTCATCCAGATCATTTATAAAAATTACAAACAGCAGGGGCCCCAAAACAGACCCCTGAGGTACACCACTTGTCACCGAACTCCACGATGAATATCTCCCATCAACCACCACCCTCTGTCTTCTATCTGCTAGCCAATTCCTAACCCAATTAGCTAAATCACCCTCTATCCCATACATCTGCATTTTCTGCAGAAGTCTTCCATGGGCCACCTTATCAAACGCCTTACTAAAGTCCATATATACCACATCAACCGCCTTACCCCCATCCACCTCTTTGGTCACTTTTTCAAAAAACTCAATAAGGTTAGTAAGGCACGACCTACCCTTCACAAACCATGCTGACTATCCCCAATCAATTCATTTCTCTCTAAATAACTATAAATCCTATCCCTAATAATTCTCTCCAATACTTTGCCCACAACAGAAGTAAGACTCACCGGCCTATAATTCCCCAGAAAGTCTCTCTTCCCCTTCTTGAACAATGGGACCACATTCGCTATCCTCCAGTCTTCCGGCACTATACCCGTAACCAACGACGACCTGAAGATCAGAGCCAGAGGCTCTGCAATCGCCTCTCTTGCCTCCCAGAGAATCCTAGGGTAAATCCTGTCCGGCCCAGGGGACTTATCTAACTTCAAACCCTCAAGAATATCTAGCACATCCTCCTTATCTACTTCAATACTTTCCAGTTTACAACCCTGTATCCCAGTGTTCTCCACAACTACATTTACATCTCCCTGCGTGAATACCGAAGAGAAATATTTGTTCAGTGCCTCTCCAATCTCTTGAGGCTCCACGCACAACTTCCCACTGCTGTCTATGACTGGCCCTAATCTTGCCCTAACCAATCTTCTATTCTTAACATATCTAAAGAAACATATCTAAAGAAATATATCTTAACACATCTACTTCTCCATGATATCACCAGACCAAACCAAAACGTGTGCTTTTGTAACATAAGGTAAAGTTAGACATCAGTGGTGGGGCCAGTATATCACAAGAGAGATGTAAACTGTTTATTGTGCAAGGTCTGCAGCTCATGTTAGAAACTGAAAAATCATTCCAGATAATAGATAACTGATCCTTTGTTGACAGTGTGCCTCATCTTAAGTTGCATGAAAATTAGTTTAGCACCGCACCCTAGGGACTTTATATACTTTAAAATGTACTTTCTTTCACAAAAACAACAACATCAGATTTAGAAACATGTTTGCATAAATACTCTCTCTGTAATTCACAGTTAAATGCGTTGCACCTAAATCAAAAACAAAATACTGCAGATACCGAGAATCTAAAACAAAAACTACCCGGAGTACTCAATTGGCTGGGTGTTGGCATGAAGAGAGAAATAGAGCCAACAATTAAGGCGGACAAACATTCATCAGAAAACACAGGTTTTAGAGATGGAGGGGTGCAAAAGAATATTTCAGTTGAGGATCAAGAGGCTCAGGACATTCCTGGAAATTAATAGATTTCTATCAGCCGTCCAACAAATTTTATGGTTCACTTTTCTCTTATGTTAGAGCTATTGGGGATCTTTCGTTAATGACTGTATAGGCTGTTGGATGTTTATTGATGTCTCTTTTTTACATCCATACTGTGATTGGGTCCACTTTGTTGGCCAACAAGGGGCATATATGTGGTGGGTCGTGTGAGGGCTGCTCTTGGAGTTACTTCGAGAGTTGCCTAGTGCTTCATGTTGTTCATGTACACTTAAACTGGACCAATTGACAGACAACATGATAGTTTGTGATTATCGCTGTTTGCTGTGCAGTTATAGGAACCTGGGTTGGATTTCTGGCTTGGGTCCATGTATGTGGGAGTTTGCACACATTCTCCCCCTGCTTGCATGAGTTTTCTCCAGGTGCTCCAGTTTCCTCTCACACTTCAAAAATGTGCTTTTAGGCTGATTGGTGTTAATAAATTGTTCTTAAATTGGATCTCCCTTAATCTGGTGCACATATAATTCCTTAATTTTGCACCCTTTTATTGTGAGTTTATGAGATGTAGATAAAAGACGTAGGTAGAAGAAGGATTGGAATGAGGCACTCATTGAGTGTTAAAATGGGCGACGCAAGCTTGTAAGGCTGAAGGGTCTGTTTCCTGTGCTATGTTGTTCTTTGTTAAATAAATACAGAGGAACAGGGTTAGAAAGTTCAAAAGAGAAGGAAGGCTTCTTGTTAAGTGAAATGCAAAGGAGAGTAAATGACAGAAAAGGTGATGGTGCAAGAAAAAAGAGGATGGTAATGGGACAAAATAAACCAAAACATCACTCTTTTATAAAAAGTTATTAATATACCTTGACAGCATTAAAATAAAATTAAATGATCAATGTAAATAGTTAAACATTTAAGATCTTTAATTATGTCAAGTGAAGCAATATAATTTGTACATGACATCTGTGATACTCAAGCTAGGAAACTTAACTATTTGATTCACTGGTCTATTGTGGTTATAACAACCCACTTCGCACACTTGATCTCAAATAATTTACTTGAAGGTGCTTTGCAAAATGATCACCTCTCCTTCCCTGCACTCTAACATACCAATTACTGTCTAGGATTAAACATTAGGAATTGATACCATTGTGCTGCCCTGGTTTAACATTGGTGCAAAGCTAATGTCACTTCAGACAATGCTAACTTGCTGTAAAACAAGTGTTAAAATCTAAACTGACTTTCAGATGAACAGAATGGCTCTGGAGTGAAAATAGAAAATGCTGTAAATTCTCAGCAAGTCAGGCAACTTTTGTGGGGTGAGGGAGAATTAAAGTTTTCATCAGAACTGAGAAAAGTTAGAAATGCAATAACCATTGAAGAGGTGAAAATGGGAAAGAGTGGGTAGAAAAGGGATATATGCAATAAAGTAAAATACAGGAGTCTTTAAATGGCAAATAGATGGTCCCCATAGCTAAAAGGAATGGTAATGGCTGAGGACCTCTTAGGGACAGAGGAGGGGAACTGTGCTTAGAGTCCTAGGGAATGGGGGAGATCCTGAATAAATACTTTGCGTCGGTATTCACGAAGGAGAGGGGCTTCTTGACAGCTCCTGTCTCTGAGGGAGCAGTGGAACAGTTGAACGAAATATCCTTACTGAGGGAGGAAGTGTTAGAGCTTCTAGGTAGCATTAAAGCTAATATATCTCCGGGACCTGATGGCATTTATCCCAGGCTGCTTAGGGATGTGCGAGGTGAAATTGCTGGGCCTCTGACGCAAATCTTTGTCTCTTCTTTGGACACAGGTGAGGTCCCAGAGGACTGGAGAATAACTAATGTTGTACCGTTCTTTAAAAAGGGTAGTAGGGATAACTCTGGAAATTATATGCTGGTGAGTTTGACATCAGTGGTAGGGAAGCTGTTGGAGGGGATTCTTAGAGATAGGATGTATAGACACTTAGAGCATTGCAATCTGATTAGGGATATGCAGCATGGCTTTGTTAAGGGGAGTTCGTGCCTTTCGAATCTGGTAGAATTTTTTGAGGAGGTGACGAAAACAGCCAACGAAGGGCAAGCCATTGATGTCGCCTACATGGATTTCAGTAAGGCGTTTGACAAAGTCCCTCATGGGAGGTTAGTTGAAAAGGTCAAGGCTCATGGGATACAAGGACAGATAGCTAGATGGATAAGCAACTGGCTTAGTAATAGGAGACAGAGAGTAATAGTGGAATGGTGTTTTTCTAGCTGGAGGTCGGTCACTAGTGGTGTGCCGCAGGGCTTGGTACTGGGAGCTCTTCTATTTGTAATATATATAAATGACTTGGAAGCGAGAGTAAGTGGAGTGATCAGCAAGTTTGCAGACGATACAAAGATGCTGGACTTGCGGATAGTGAGGAGCGTTGTCAGGCGATGCAGCAGGACATAGATAGGCTGGTAGCTTGCACAGATAGATGGCAGATGGAATTCAATCCTGATAAATGCGAGGTGATGCATTTCGGGAGAAAGAATATAGGGGGAAGGTATATAATAAAGGATAGATCTATTAAGAATATAGAAATGCAGAGGAACCTGGGAGTGCACGTGCACTAGTCTCTGAAGGTGGCAGAGCAGGTGGAGAAGGTTGTGAAGAAAGCATATAATATGTTAGCCTTTATAGGAAGGGGTATAGAGTACAAGAGCTGGCTTTTAATGTTGCAGTTGTATAAAATGTTGGTTAGACCTCATTTGGAATACTGCGTCCAGTTCTGGTCGCTTTACTACTGGAAGGACGTGGAGAGTCTGGAGAGAGTGCAGAGGAGGTTTACCAGGATGCTGCCTGATATGGAAGGTCTGAGTTACGAGGAGAGATTAGGCAAATTGGGACTGTTTTTCCTTAGAAAGACGTAGACTTAGAGGAGATCTAATAGAGGTGCACAAGATTATGAGGGGTATAGATAGAGTAAACAGGGTTAAGCTTTTCCCTAGGATGGACTCGAATAGCACGAGGGGTCATGGGCTTAGGGTGAGGGGGTAAGGTATAATTTGGATGCTAGAGGGAGTTTCTTTCACACAGAGAGTGGTGGGGGTATGGAATGCGCTGCCAGGTAAAGTGATGGAGGCAGGCACTTTGAAGTTATTTAAGAGATAATTAGATGGGCACATGAACAGAATGGGAATGGAGGGGTATAGAAAACTGATTTAAAATAGGGATCATGAGCCTTGGGAGTCCCTGGGAAGTGTGAAAATAGACGATGATATTGATGTACTTGTTTTTATCCTACAGTGCTTTGGTCCGCCTTGTTGTCTAACAAGAGGCATACACGCGATGGGTCGTGAGAGGGCTGCTCTTGGATTTTGAGAGTATCCTAGTGCTTCACGTTGTTAGTGTACGCTTGACTTGACCATTTGATGGGCAACACGACAGCTCAGTGACTGTCGCTGTGCTGTGCAGATACATGGATTTGGGCCTGTGTCTGTGGGAGTTTGCACATTCTCCCCGTGCTTGTGTGGGTTTTCTCCGGGTGCTCCGGTTTCCTCCCACATCCCAAAATGTACTCTTAGGCTAATTGGCAAAACAAATTCTCCCTAAATTGTCTCAAATTTGGTTTTTAATCCATAGGTCTGTAAACATATACAGGGATCACAGGTAGAGGTGGGAATATCAGGGTGGGAACAACAGGAAAGGCCTGTTTCCTGTGCTGTTTTGTTCTTTGTTCTTTGTTCTAAAGATACAAAAGACATAGCCAAAAGAGGTGAGAATGGCAGAATAATGAATTGCCATGGTTCAAAAGTAAAAACGAGCAAGACACTGTTAAGCCTACAATGAAGCTGATTCAAAATGTGGGGGTGCACAGAGGTTTGCTGTGAAATTCTTGAACTCAATGTTGAGTCCTGAAGTCTATAAAATGCCAATCAAAAGATGAGGCACCATTCCTCAAACTTGCATTGAACTTTACTGGAGCAGTGCAGTAAATCAAGGATAAAAATGCCAGTGAAAGAGCAAGGTGGAAAATTAAAATGATGAGCAGCCTGAAGTTTAGGGTCATGCCTGCAGAGGTAAATGGAGTGGTCTGTAAAGTGATGACCCAATCTGCGTTTGGTCACCCTAGTGTAGAGAAGACTGCAGTGAACGATGAATGCAGTAGACTCGACGGAAAAAAGTACATAGACATCATTGCACTATCTGAAAGGAAGGTTCAGGGCTTTGATGGTGAGAAACGAAAAGATAAAAGGAATGCATCTCTGTGCATATTGGAAAAGCGCCATGGAAGGGGACATAAAGTTGAGGGTGATAGAGAAGTGAACCAGGATGCTCTGGAGGGAATATTTTCTTCAGAATGCTGAAAGGAGAGGGAAAGAAGCGTGTGTTTGACGTGATGCTGAATGTGGTAGAAATAGTGGAAGATGATCTTTTGAATATGGAGTTTTGTGGTGTAGAAGGTGAGGACAAGGGAAACTCTATCGTGGTTCTGGGAGGGAAGGGAAGGGGGTGAGAGCAGAGTTGTGAGAAATGGCTCAGACATGGTCAAGAGCTCTGTCAACCAGGTGGATGGGGATCCTCAGTGGAGTAAATAGGAAGATATATCAGAGGTACTGGAATGGAAAGTTAGATCATCAGGACAGACACAATTGATTTGGAGAAACCAGAAAGAAGGAAATGGAATTCTCATGGGTCACAGGATGTGAGGAATTATAGTCAAGCTAGCAATGGATGTCAGTGGGCATAAAGGGAATATTTGCTGATGGTCTAATGCCAGAAATGGAGACAAAGAAATCAAGGAAGGGAAGTGAAGAATCAGAGATGGGCCATGTGAAGCTGACTGGAGAGAGGACATTGAAAGCAAAGTTGAAGAAGTTTTCTAATTCAGAGCATGAGCACCAATCGTCACCAATGTATCAGAAAAAGAATTGAGGGAGGGGACCAAGCAGGACTGACATAGGCACTGTTTCACATAACTCACAAAATATCGGAGATAACTAGGCCCCTAAGGGTACTTTTCATTTGGAGGAAGTGAGGTGAGTCAAGAGAGAGCTTATTCAATGAGAGAACAAGTTTGGCCAGGCTGAGGTGGTTAGTAGTGAATGGAAAGTGGCTGAACCGTTATTCAAGGAGGAAGAAGAGAACCCTCAGGCTATGGTAGTGAGAAATAGAGGGGTAAAGAGATTAGATGTACATGGTGAAGAGGAGACAGTTCAGGAAAGGAGGGCAAGGAATGGAAAAATAATTGGCTTACGTTCATGGAAAATGCAATTTGTTATATTAAATGCTTCAAGGCATTTTCTGACCTGAAAGTTTTAAATTGCTTTCATGATGTGATAAGGCTCTTGTATATGAATCATAAAGCCATATAAGACAGGAGAAATTCAATTAGCCCATTGTGTTTGCTCTTGGTATAAGCCAGCCAAATAGTTCTAATCCCCAGCTCTGTAAATTTTTCCCCTGCAAGTATTTATCCAATTCCGCAAAGACAGAAATAAAAGACTTATTCCAGTTTTGTTATATTCTGCATTATTAGTATATGCACAAGAGTTTTTACAGATAGTGAAGGCTAAAAAGCCCACACAGTTATAAACAGAAATGCTGAAAAATTGTAGCAGATCTGACAGCATCTGTGGAACAGTCAGAGTTCTGAGGAAGAGTCATATTAAACTCAAAATGTAAACAGCATTTCTCTCTCCACAAAAGCTGCCAGACCTGCTGAGTATTTCCAAAATTTTATTTCAGAATTCCAGGAATCACAGTTTTTTACTTTTATAGAATCATAGAATCCCTACAATGCAGAAGGGAGCTATTTGACCCATTGAGTCTGCACCGATGACAATCCACCCAGGCCCTAACCCTGTAACTCCATTCATTCAATTTGCAAATCTTCCTCACATTAAGGGGCAATTTATTATGGCAAAGCAATCTAACCTGCATATATTTGGAATGTGGGAGGAAACCGGAGTACCCAGAAGACACCGACAGAGATACAGAGAAAATGTGCAAACTCTACACAATCACTCAAAGTCAGAATCAAACCTGGAACCCGGGCACCGAGGAGGCAATGCTAACCATTGTGCCACTGTGCTGCCCCTATATATAGACTTAGAAATCCAAACTGATTTCTGATGAATTGACTCATTAATAATCTATTCAGTGCTTCTTCCTGCTCTTGCATTGTTACCATGGATAGATCTCTGGCCTCCTCCTGTTTCTCAACTATATACTGTCCCTCAATAACATCGTTCAGGTAGAGTGTTAGTTTTCACCTCTATACTGATAACACACAGCTTTAACTCTTCTACTGTTGCTAAGTTATTAGACTGTTTTTTTGACAGAATGGGTAGAAATTTCTTCCATTTAAATATTGGGAAGACTGCCATTGATTTTAGTCCCTCTCCAAACTCCACTCTCTCTGCTGACGCCAACCCTCTCCAGATCAACAGTTTGGGATCAAGCCAGTCAATTTATAAATTTGGTATCACACTTGATGCTAAGAAAAGCTAATGATCTCATATTTGTCCCAGTATTAAATGATCTATTTCAAATTCACAATGTCACCCAAATTCACCCCTATCAAGTCATTTTCTACTGAAACCCTCATGCTTGCCTGAGTTACCTGAACACTTGACTGTTGCTGACTGGTCTTTCATTTAAGACACTTTGTAAATTGGATGTCATCCTAAAACTTTGCTGTCCATGTCTTAGAATGCAATAAATCCCAATTCTCTACATTGGTTCCAGGAAACCAATTTTAAAATTCACTTCCTTGTTTTTAAATCCTTCCATGGTCTTGCCCCTCATTTATCTGCAATCTCCTCCAACCCCACAACCCTGGTAGACATCTATAATCCTGTAATTCTAGCCTCTTGTGCAATCCCAGTTATAATCAATCCACTATTAGTGGCCACACTTTCTGTTGCTTATAGATCATAGAACACTACAGACCCTTCGGCCCATGAGTTCCGTCAATCATATCCCTACCTACTAGGCTTATCTATAACCCTCAATCCTGTAAAATCCCATGTACTCATCCAGAAGTCTCTTAAAAGACCCCAACGAGTTCACCTCCATCACCACCGATGGCAGCCAATTCCACTCACTTACCACCCTCTGAGTGAACTCAAGCTTTGGATTACCCTCCCTACACCTCTCTGCCTCTTTGCCTCCTTGTCATCCAACAAAACAACCCTTAAAGCCTACCTCTTTGAACAAGCTTTTGGTTATCTCTCTTAATGGGCAGGATCTTGCAGCCTCATTTGGGCAAAACTGGAAAATCCTGCCCAAGATCAACTGAAATTTCCATTGTCAGACACTTGCCCATTCTGATTCTGTGGCAAGCGAGGTGGTAGAGTTCTGGCCAATATGCCCTTATGTGGCTCGCTGACATATTTTGTTTTATAAAGCTTCTGTAACGCACCGGTGGATGTTTCATTTTGCCATATAATGTAACATGTTTTTGTTGGTAAGCAGCATTGGAAGAAATTCTCACTGAGGTGAGTCAGAAAGCAGTTGAATGAGATAAGTTAAGGGCAATGTTAGTTAATGTAATTAAATCACAACCTTTTCCACTTTCTTTTCAATTTCAGCAGAGCTGCTGGCAAAATCATTCCTTGTTTCCTCAGGAAATTGGAGCACTAAATTTAAAACATTTTCTGCACTCTGATTATCTCATCTTCCACACGAGTATGCTTTCCACTGTCATTAATATAGGTTTCACTGTATATGATGGCTAATTCAAGACTGTCACTTTAAAAACAAATGCCTTAATAATTATTCTGAACTGGCCAACTCTGAGTCATTTTAAAACCAGAAGAGGTGCAAGTAACCGGTTAATAACCACAACATGCTGAATTATTAGAGCTTTTGTCCACCCTCCACCTTATGCAAAAAAGAAAAATTTTCAAACACTGCATTAAATGGCAGCAATTTTGAACACAAAATGTGTACCCCACATGTAAAATTAGAAAATTCAGTTATAGAATAAAAGAAAAACACAGCAGATGCCAGAAACCTCATTTAGAAACAGAAAACTGGTAGAAGCAGTCAGTGGGGGTCTGGGAACATCTGCAGAAAGACAAAACAGCTTTTACCAGAGGCATCTGAGCAAATGTCTTCACCCAAAAACACTGGGGATAATATTCCCAATTTCCAAGTGAGGAACAAAGGTTTCAATGGAACTACAGATATACATGCTGCCCATTGGTTTTAATGGAGTATAAAATAAGGTATTGCAAGACAAGCAAGCTTGATGTGCCATAGAACCATACAATTTCTGCGGTGCAAAAAGAGGCCATCTGGCCCATCAACTCTGCACCGATTCTTTGAAAGAACATCCCACTCAGGCTCTCCCCTCTATTCTTTCCCTGTAACCCCACTTATTTTCCATGGCTAATCCATCTGACCTACACATCTTTGGACACTAAGGAGCAATTTAGCATGGCCAATCCATGTAAGCTGCACATCTTTGGGCTGTGGGAGGAAATCAGAACACCCGAAGGAAACCCACAGGGAGAATGTGCAAACTCTACATAAACAGTCACCCGAGGCTGGAATTGAACTTGGGTTCCTGGCCTTATTGAAGCAAGAGTGTGAACCAGTATGCCATTATGTTGCCCTGAAAGCAGACCATGAAAGCAGATCCTACTAGTCAGAATTCCTCCACAAAGCAGCAGCAAAATTAGATACTTATATGCATTCACAAAACGTGGATATTTTTGGTTTGGCCAACATTATTCCCATTCCTAATTATCTTTGAGAAGATGCTGGTGAGCTATCCTGAAATATTGCAGTTAGTGTGCTAAAGATTCTCCCACAGTACTGTTAGGGAAGAAATTCTAGGATTTTGACTCAGTGCTGATGAAGGAATAGTGGCAAAACATTTCCAAGCCAAGGTGGTGTGTGAATAAAAACAAATTATTGCGGATGCTGGAACCTGAAACCAATAGAGAAAATGCTGGAAAATTTCAGCAGATCTGGCAACATCTGTAAGGAGAGAAAAGAGCTGACGTTTTGAGTCCTGATGACCCTTTGTCAAAGCAAGTGAGTGTGTGACTTGAAGATGTTCCTATACACGTGCTGCCTTGTTTTTTTTAATGGGGTAGAGATGCAGTGAAGGGAGGTAGCATCAAAGAGCCCTTGTCAAGCTCTTGCAGTGCCTTGTAGATGGCACATACTACATACATGCTGTACAGGCCGTGGAAAGAGTGAATCTTTGGTTTGGTGGATTGGGTGTCACAAAGAGGCCTGTTGTGTTCTGGACGGTGTTGAGCTTTTTGAGTTTGTTGAATCTGCATTTATCCAGGTAAGTGGAAAGTATTCCATCACACTGCCGCCCTGTAGATTTGTATAGTTACATTTCTGGTGAATATTGACCTCCAGAATGTTAATAATGGGGAATTTAATGAGGAATACCAATGAATGTTAGGGAATGTGGTTAGATTCCCTGTTAATAGAGTAATAGGCCGGAATTTTACCAACATGCCCATCTGAGACTTGTAATACCAAGCCTAAGGCCAATGGAGAATGGTGTTCTGCGAGCCTCGTCACCCTGATTCAGCCCATCTGCATCGACAATAATTACTATTAAAGTCACACTAATCTCAAGTTCCTGCAATTGTCTCATATCTTTAAATGTTATGATGTCTTTGAATGTTATGATGTTTAAAGTGCACATTCAAATACTCTTTAAGGGTTCCACCTTTCCAGTCTCTATTATCTTTCCAGACAGTTCCATCCAGATTTCCACCACTCTGAGTGAAACACAGTTTCTCAATTCCCCTCTGAATCTCCTGCCCCTCAGTTTAAAACTATGCCCCCTCTTGATTGACCCCTGAACCAAGGGAACAGCTGCTTTCTATTCACTCTATTGTACCCCTCATACTCATATACACCTTAATCATGTCCCCCTCCAGCCTTCTCTGCTCTAAAGAAAAGAATCCAGGCAACATCCTGATGAACCTCCTCTGTATCTCCTCTAGTGCTATCACATGCTTCCCATAGTGAGGTGACTAGAACTGCACACACTACTCGTTGTGGCCTAGCCAATGCTCTGTATAACTCTAAAATTGTCTCATTCATTTTATATTCTCTGCCACAACTTATAAAAGCAAGTGTCCCATTTACCTTCTTAACTATCCTATTCACATGTTCTGCCATCTTCAGCGATCTGTGAATAAATACCCTGAGATTCATCCATTCCTCTGAGTTTCCAACTGTCCAGCCATTCATTAAATACTCTTTCATCTTCTTTTCTTTCCAAAATGCAACAGGGTTAAATACCATCTGCCACTGCTCCTCTGCCCATCTGAGCAATCTATCTAAATTTTCTTGTAACGGATGGCCATCTTCTTCATTATAAACCATCCTACCAATCTTGGTGTCATCTGCAAAATTGCATAACATTTCCCCCATATTTTTATCTATATCATTTATGTATATAACAAACAATAAGAGTTCCAGTACTGATCCTTGTAGTACGCCACTGGATACCAGCTCCAGTAACTTGAACAGCTTTTGAGTCCTGTTACTAAGCCAATTTCTGATCCATCTCACCAAGTTTCCCTGAACTCCATGTGCTTTAACCTTCTCATTCAGTCTCCCAGGTGGGACCTTGTCAAAAGCTTTGAGAAAATCCATGTAAACTACTCAACTGAACTTCCCTCATCTATACAATTGATAAAATCTTCAAAAAATTCTAACAACTCTGTTAGGCAAGACCTCCCTCTGACAAAGGGATTGACTATCTCTAATTAACCCATGCCATTCCAAGCGGATATTAATTTTCTCCTTCAGAATTTTTTCCAATAATCTCCCTACCACTGACATGACACTCACCGGTCTGTAATTTTCTGGTTCATCTCTTCCACCTTTCTTGAAAAGTAAAGTTTAAAAAAAAAGTTTATTTATGAGTCACAAATAGACTTACATTAACACTGCAATGGAGCTACTGTGAAAATTGTTGCCATACTCCAATGGGTACACTGAGGGAGAATTTAACATGGCGAATGCACCTAATCTGTATGTCCTTCAGACTGAGGGAGGAAACCTGAGCACCCAGAGTAAACCCTTGGGGAGAACGTGCAAACTCCACACAGACAGTGATCCAAATCAAACCCGGGTATCTGGCGCTGTGAGACAACAGTGCTAACTACTGGGCTGCCCAGAAGTAAAACTGGATTAACTTTCCACACACCTGATGAGGGAACAGCATTTCCGAAAGCTTTTGGGTTTACTATCAAATAAATTTGTTGGACTGGTGTTGTGAGATGTCTTATTGTACTTTCCCCATCGTCAGAGAGGAATTAAAAAATTTGTTTCAAAGTCTTGCAATTACCTGTCTCTCCTCCCAGAGAAGTCTGAAATGCATTTCACCTGGGGCTGGGGATTTGTTCAATTTTAAACCCCATTAGAGCCTCCAATACCTCCCCATTTCTTCTGTCAAATTCTGCAAGTTCCTTCCTCCCAGTCCTTGTTCCTGAATTCTGTACCTATGTTCTCCTTGTCTTGAGTGAAACACTCTTAATACCCTTCCAATGTCCTGTAGCTTCACACATAGATTTCCAACTTTGTCTTATTGAGTCTTCCTCTTTCCCTTCTCTTTAATGTATTTATAAAATATTTCAGAATTCTCCCTAATCCTGTTCGCAAGTCATTTTTCATGCCTCTTTTTTGCTCTTCTAATTACTATCTTAAGTTCTCAATAGAGATTGTCATTGTCTGGTACTTCATTGGTGCAATAATATTTGTTGCAATATTGGTGCAATAATATTAATAATAATATTTAATAGTGGAAATTGGTACCTTTTCCAGGTTTTGCCACAAGCAGGCATGGACTGATCATGAAAGTGGGATTGCACATGCAGGAGATCTCCACTATTCACAGTGGCACTGGGGCATTTGCTACCCACTGAACTGTTGGCCTCTGGTACCATTCACCACCTCCCCCCCTCCCCCCGCCTCTGACCACCCTTCCCCCTACCTCCACAGCTTGGTCATCATGTCTGATCTCCATTTGCAGTTTTATGTTGTGTATTGTGGCAGCAGGTGAGAGAATTAAAGGGATCCTGAGATTTTATCTTCAAGCCGAATGTATTAATCATGATTTAAGTTTGCTGCTTTGGTTCACGCCTTCACTGAGTGAATTGCAAAATGAGTTCTTTCCAGTACAAAACATATTATAGTTATTGTAGAATCCTACAGTGCAGAAGGAGGCCATTTGGCCCATTAAGTCTATACCATCCACAATTCCCTCAAGCCCTATCCCCATAACCATATATCCTGCTAGTTCCCTAATGCTGAGACAATTTAGCATGACCAATCCACCTAACCTGCACATTAGTGGACCGTGAAGGAAACCGGCGCACCCAAAGGAAACCCATGCAGACCCAGGGAGAATGTGCAAACTCCACTCAGACAGTGACCCAAGCTGGGAATCGAAACCGGGTCCCGGATGATCAATGTGTCACTGCACCGCCCCATCTGACATGATTCTCTGGCCATAATATAATTTGCACCTGTGTGAGTGAGGCCAGAGATTCACTCTTCAGTAGCTGCTCTTCACATTTATAAAGAAAAAAAATGAAAGTTAGGATCTATCTAGTTTAGTTGCACCCTAGATCTGATTTGTCCAGTAAAACATCTGCTGTGATCATAACAATTTTGAAAGCACCTCATTGACTTGAAAATTTTCAACATCCTGAAGCTGTGATAGGCACTGTATGATTTTAAAAGTACATATTAATATAGATTAGGGAGGACATTTGGTCCATCTATTTTCAATTAAGACTCCATCCCAGCACCTACTCCCCACCTTCCATCCCTCTCAATTATGGAAACAAAAGGGTAAATTTTCTGCTCCAAACCGCCATGGGAATTGTTGCAGGTGGGGCGGCTGATTTACAGACTATTTAAAGATTTGTTGACCTTGAGTGGGAATTTCTGATTGTGAGGGCAGCATGACCCAAAAATCAAAATCCCAGTGTTTTCCATCCAAGTTTCAAATAGAAAATCCATCCATGTATCACCACAGCTTGGAACTTGTCTACATTAGTTTGAATGCATGTCAACATTTTCCACACTTTTCCATTTCATATGTAACTTCACAACTCTCAGCACTAAAGCACTCAAGTTTCTTCAGTCTCCTCTCCAACACTAGGAATTATCCTTGTGGCTTTTCTTAAAATTGCCTCCAGCTCTTAAATTATTTCCCCCATCTGTATTTTTGTGATCTGAACCAAGAGAATTCAAGATGACAGAACTCTCCAGTTTGAGTGTAATCCTTCTGATGCTAAAAAGATTTCTTTCTGTTTTATGTTGCCAGATCTGAGCATCAAACATTTCTGTATTGTACAAGACCATGCTATGTTTCATTAAAAACCATAGAACCTACATTACAGAAGAAGGTCATTTGGCCCATCGAGTCTACAATGCCACAAGGCCTAACCTACAACCCATTTACCCTGCTAACCCCTCAAACCTATACATGGATGCTATGGGCAATTTTATCTGGCCAATCAACCTAACCTGCACATCTTTGGATTTTGGGAAGAAACCCACGCAGATACAGGAAGAATGTGCAAACTCCACACAGACAGTGATCCAAACAAGGAATCAAACTCAGGTCACTAGCGCTGTGAGGCATCAATGCCAACCACTGTGCCACCATGCTGTCCACTGGACATTGGGGATAACCTCGATAATATTTAATTTTTGCAGTCAGAACAAAAGAAAATTGTTCAGAAAAATAAATTTTGATCTCTGAATGATTCAAGAGCTTGATTCCTGAACTTTTTTCTGCATCCCTGTTGATGAAAATCTTATTCACTAGCTAATGGTACAAAGATTAGAGGGCACAGATTTATGGCTTGGAACTAAGGATATGGGTGGGCATATGAGCAAAAGTGTTTCTGAAGGAAATTAACTTGCAGAGCTGTAGAGACAGAACAGGATTCTGTCTGGATTCTCTGCCATAATGATTATGGGAAGATTTTCCATTCCCCACGCACAGATTTCCCCAAAGCTTACCGTTGGCTGGTGGGGGGGGGGATCCTCAAGTCCTACTGAAGTCAATGCTCGTTTGCATCATGTGTGCCACTGGAGAACCTCCGCTAGTGGGATCACCTTTGGTAAGACTGGAAGATCCCATCAGCAGAAAGCCCCACCCTATATTTCTGCCAAATAATTGAGAATAGTGTGCAGCCTTTGTTCAATTGAGTTGATGGAAAATAAGAACCTCAAATGATCACATCATTTAATTATTACAATTGTATCATCTGAAGTCACAATAAAACATGCAGAGCAGAATCTGATGTCCCATTTCCATTTGCAGGAGATATTTATGATCTAGTTCACAAACTTTTATGCTTCACAAATGCATGCAGGCTATTTTATTTCTATAAAATATACAGCCAAATTGTCAGCATTTATAAAGAGAAAGTACTGATTCAGCTTTTGGATGGATTCTTAACTCATCCAGTGTGGCCTGGATTCCAACTGTTTTCCGGCTCTGGAAGATGCGCATGCATTCCCGGTGCATGTGCAAATCCTAGAAAAAGGCCAATGATGTGTAAATCTGAGCCCAATCTGCCAGAAAAGTTGCTGGTTGCAATGGGAGAATCGCCAGCTATTTCACGGATGTCACAATGTCTGTGAACTTCTCATTAAATCCTGCCAGATGCTTGTTACATTGTGAACCACTGGCCTCACTGGAACTTTGACTGCCATGTGAAAGCTTCCAAAAGCCACTCTTGAAGGAAATACTTGGAAACTTCTCCCAAACAATATTTTCTCTAGGATGACATCACCAACGATCCACATCCAGTATTTCAACCTCTCCCTTTAGTATTCCTTTGTCCGAGACCACCCTTCCACATAGTCTCTCAGGTACCTAGCCACGCCGCTGCTTCACAGGCTCAATTAAGTTATCACCAGCCTTATTCAAACAATAGCTAACATGAATTCCACAAAGGAGTATTGTCTAAGTATGCCCATCCAAACATGGGGGGGGTCAGTGGGTGAGGGGTAGGGTTGCCCAAGGTGATTCAATTAGAACCGTCCAGAAACTTGCTAGCCAATGTTGAAGTTGCAAAGGTCATCAGATCCCATTAGCAGCTAACTTAACTGTTCATCTGTGTGTATTTGAAAAGAAATGTAGAATCTAGCAGCAACCATAAAAGCACAGTGCATGTTTAAAGTTATGAACATGACAGTACACCACTAATGTTGTCTTTATAACAGTGCTCAGCCCAAAGATCCATCTTTATGAAAGCAATAGGTTGGTTTGGTCCCTTAGTCAATCATTTTTGAACAAAATGAACAAAGTGAGTTGAGTAAATTCAGGCTTGTTTTAGAATTAGTCAATAGATTAGCCAATAAATCTCAGTATATTTATCATATCCCTGTGGATTGGTCTGTGCTGACGCCTGTAAAAACAGATCATCAAAGCCTGTCATAAATATAATGCTCCTCACTTCTGTTAAAGTCCACTTCACTTTAAACAATTGTAAATTTAGAACCGTACCTTTAAACA
Source organism: Sphyrna mokarran (assembly GCA_024679065.1). NCBI lineage: Eukaryota > Metazoa > Chordata > Chondrichthyes > Carcharhiniformes > Carcharhinidae > Sphyrna > Sphyrna mokarran. Next base: position 58,359,311 of record JAGIQG010000003.1, read on the forward strand.
ATGGTATGCCTGATGTGACTCCAAAGTGAATACACGCCACTTTACTGATAAATCACATAATCCAGTGAAGCAGAATCATTCAACAGCAAACTGATTATGAAACAACAACACTTAGCACAGTGCTCATGATCTTCATGCATTTGGGCTCCATAATCACGCAAAGATAACTAATAAGTTAACCTTACCAACAATGGGTAAGATTTTACAGTTCGTTCAGAAACCATAAAATCCTGTCCAAAGTCAATGGACCTTTCCATTGTCCATCCCTTGCCTGCTCCATATCTTGTGGTGGTAAAATTCCAGCCAATAAGTCTCATGTGGTTTTCTTGACTAAAAATTAAATTGTCTGGTTAAAGGTATTTCAATTTTGCTTATACATCTTTAGAAGACATTCATTATTTTACCAGTAGTGACCCAATTATTTTGATAACCCTCCAAGTTGTCATATTTGATGTTTTTATTTTACATAATAAAAATAAACTGTGTGCATTACTTTCATGTCTGCAGAAACCTACTTCTTGGTCTTCAATTTTTTCCCCTTTACAAATTCCTAGTCTATATTTATATTAGAAATGGCCTTTGTAAAAATACCATTCTACATTGATAATCTCCCACCAGTGGTATGGGAGTATAATGACGAATGAAGGAGCAGAACTCTAAACAGTTGAGAGTTTGCAAGTGCCAATGGAAGTGACTTGGGAGAAGTGTATTCTGCCCCAACGTTATGCAAAAGCAATTGGGAGTTGAAAGGGTGGGTGAGGTGAACAAGTGCTAAGAAAATATAATCCAATTAATGAAGATTATAGGAGCAACAAAGTCAAGGAGTTTAATATGTGTTTTTACTCTTGAATTTGATGCTGTCCCAATAAAACAATCCTTTGTGAAAGACACGTTGATTAATATACCTCAACTAATTCTTCCTCAACTTTACAAGCACTGATTCCAGACCATTTGACAGACCTGGTTGTTTTCCATCAGATATTGGTCACCTATCTTTCTTATGCAACAAAGTCTGGCTCCTTTCCAAAACTGATATGAGGACAATTTCCAATACTGTTTTTCCAGGTAAGTGGTTTGGCCTTGACAACAGAACAGTAGACTGCTAAACTGAATAGAGAAGAGCTGATTCAAGTACGCTCTGTTGTCACACAGTTTATTTCACCGTATTCAATCAATAAGTCTTCATATGTAATACCTGATAGGTACAGCAATATAACAGCAAACTCATTCAGACGTTTCACAATCCATTTTCAAGAATAGATAAACTGTACAACAAATATTCTAAGCATTGGGGCTTCTGAAGGGACACTTACTGATTCAACAAAGAATACTAAGCTCCCTTGCTTCTATTCTTGAATGACATCACCTTAAAGGCAATTAAACTCCTACCCTGCATATAGACCTGCAAGTTTTTGTATCATTATCCCATTTCTTCCAGAAACAGCTGAGAGCATACATGATGATACAAATAAGAACAGCAATTGATTTGTTTTTGAGATGGGGACACTGCTGAATTTATTGCTGATTCCTGGTTGCCATGAGAAAGTAATTGCGGGTCTTCTTCTTGAACCATGAGTATTTGAGTTGCTGGTTCTCCCCTGATATGGTAGAAGGGGAATTATAGAAAAAAATAATCAATGAATAATAAATGATGGGGGAGGTGGAGGGATGGAGGGGATAGTGGGATTCTCCCAGCCCACCACACTCAAGTACAGCTCATTTCGCGGGCTTCCCACTAGACATCATGGCCTCTGCATATCACCAGCAGCTGGATTTCCAGTGCCATCAGTTCCATGCCAGAAATGGGCATGGAGCTGCATCATGTATGCAAATGTTTATTTCCATATAATTTTAATATCATTAGCTGACACGGGATTGGAATTTCAGGGTCTGCTAGCTTCTCTCCTCCGTCAGAAGTGTTTTACTCCAGCAGAGTTTAGTATAACTCCCCGCTTGCAGAGAACCGGTAGCTGAACCCTGCTGGATGGAATGGGGGTGCAATCGAGGCCCTTCCGAGGGTTAGGTGGCAGAGGTTGCCACCTAGGCATTGCCATCTTCGCCATGCCAGTCTGGCACTGCCCATGGGGCAAAGTGCCCATGCCAAGAGGGCACCTTGGTATTATCCACGAGGCATCTAGCAGTACCAAAAGGTGGGGCCTCTTGTGGAGGGGGGGGTGAAATCAGTGGGAGTGGAGGGTCCCGCTGCCACTCTGCAATTGGGTTGGGTGACGGGGCGGGGAAGGCAGCAACCGGGGTTGGCCATCTGGGTGGGGAGGAGGGATGTGCAGCCAGCTTGGGGATCAGGATTGCAGGGAGATGTCAAAACTGCTGGTGGGAGGGGGAGGTCATGGGGAGGGAAAATTGGGAGAGCTGTGCTGTGGGGGAAACATCGAGATGGGTTGTGGGGTGCGGTGGGGGTCAAGACTGGCTGGGCGTATTCAGGGGATTAGCGATCGGGCCATGGGGGAGTGGGAGAGTCAGTGATGCGGGGCTGTGGGGTTGGTCAGCTCGACCACTGCCAGTTTGATCTTACGCCAGTGATTGGAAGGCTGGCAGCATGATTTTGGTACTGACATATGGTGCATAAGCCTGCTCAGTGCTGTGCTGCTGGCCTTTCCAGTGGCAATAGGCCTTGCCCAATGACTTTCAGCATGATTCATGCTGAAGCACTCTGCAATACACAATATGCAAGAGATTTATTTTGGAACTCTTGTTGAAAAACTGAATGGGATTTACTCCAGTTGTTACGCAAATTTGACACTTAGAATGTTTAAATAAAAATCATTACCATGATGTCACATGACTATGGAGAAAGAGGCTCCACAAATATCCCCATCTACAATTGTGGCGGACATCAGCACATCAGTGAAAAAGATAAAGCTGAAGCATTTGCAGCAATCTTCAGCCAGAAGTATTAAATGGATGATCAGTCGCAGCTTCCTGTAGAGGTCCCCAGTCTCAGAGATAGCAGTCTTCAGCCAATTTGATTCATTCCTTGTGATATGAAGAAACACATGAAGGCACTGGATCCCATAAAGACTCTGGGATCTGACAACATTCCAGCAATAATAATGAAGACTAGTGCTCCAGAGCTTGCTGCACACTTAGCATACCAGGACAGCTACAACACTGGCATTAATTCAGCAATATGGAAAACTGCCCAGCTATGTCCTGTGCACAAAAATCAGGTCAAATCCAATGCAACCAATTATCATTCCACCATAGAATCCTTACATTGTGGAGTTAAGCCATTTGGCCCATTGAATCTGCACCAACTCTCTGACAGAGTATCTTACCCAAGCCCTCTCTTCAATCTTATTCACGTAATCTTGCACATTCCCAATGTCTAATGCATCTAACCTACACATCTTGGGACACCAAGGAGTGATTTAGCATGGCCAATCTGACTTAACTTGCACATCTTTGGACTGTAGGAGGAATCCGGAGCATTGGACAAAAACACACACAGACATGGGGACAACGTGCAAACTCTACACAGTTACCCGAGTCCAGAACTGGAACAAAGTTCTAACCATTATGCCACCATGCTACCCATCAGTATGTTTCATCATCAGCAAAGTGGTGCAAAGTGCTGTCGCCAGCGCTATCAGATGGCACTTATTCAGCAATGAGTCAACAAGCTTCCCTCCAAGACACATACCATCCTGACTTGGAAATATATCAACAGTCCATCACCATCACTGGGTGAAAATCCTGGAACTTCCTTCCTTACTAAACATGGACTACAGCAGTTCAAAATGGCAACTTGCCAGTATCTTCTCAAGGAAAATGCATGCTGGCTGAGTCAGTGATACCGACATCCTACGTACAAATATATCACCAAACAAACCTGTTCATTGATGCTCAGTTTGGGTTCTGGTAGAGCCACTCAGCCCCTCATCTTATTACAGCTTAGTCCAAACATGAACAAAAACAGCTGAAGTCAAGTGGGTAAGAGTGCTTGTTCTTGACATTAAAGCAACATTTGACCAAGTAGGGCATTAAGAAACCATAGCAAAATTGGAGTCAATGGGAATCAAGGAATATGGCTCCACTGGTTGGAGTTATACCAAACACAAAGGGAGATGGTCGTGATTGTTGGAAGTTAATTATCAGTCACTGGACAACCTTCCATGAATTCCTCAGGTAGTGTCCCAGTTTCTTCATCAATTACCTTACTTCCATCATAAGGTCAGAAGTAGGGGCAATTTCTGATGATTGCCCAATGTTCAGCATCGTTCATAATTCTGTGGATACTGGTGCAGTCCGTATCTAATTACAGCAAGACATGGACAACATTCAGACTTGGGCCGAGAAATGGGAAGTAATTTTTACACAAATGCCAGACAATGATTGTCTCAAAAAAAGAGAATCTAACCATGTCTCTTTGATATCCAATGACATTACCATTATTGAATCCCCCACTATCAACATCCTGGGCATTACCATTGATCAGAAACTGAACCAAACCAGTTATGTAAATGCTGTGACTACTAGAACAGGTCAAAGACTGAAAGTTCTGCAGGGAATATCTCACATCCTGACTTTCCAAAGCCTGACCACCATCTATGAGTGAGATGGAATACTCTCCACTTCTTAGGATGAATGCAGTCCAATAAAACTCAAGAAGTTTGACACAATCCAGTGCAAAACAACTCACTTGATTGACATCCCATCCACAAACCTTCACTTCCTCACCATCGAAGCACAGTGGCAGCTGTCTGCATCATCTGCAAAATGCCCTGTAGGAACTCGCCAAGACACTTCAGACAGTATCTTCCAAACCCAGGACTGCTACCATTTTGAAGGACAGGGTAGAAGACATATGGGAACACCACTACCTGTAAGTACCCATCCAAGTCACAAACCATCTGGACTTAAAAATATATCATTATCCCTTTGCCATTACTGGGCGTCAAAATACTGGAACTCGCTCCCAAACAGCACTATAGGTTTACCTACACTACATCTTTTCTAGGATGTGGGAGTCACTGGCAAGACCAGCATTTTCAAATAACCTTTGAACTGAATGGCTTGCTAGGTCATTTCAGAGGGCAGTTAAGACTCAACCATATTGCTGTCCATTTGGAATCACATGTAGGCCAAGCCAGATAAGGTCATTGGATTTCATTCCTTAAAGGACATCAGTAAGTCACATTTGATGACAGTTTCTTGGTCACCATTGCTGAGACTAGTTTTCAATTCCAGCTTTCGTAATTGAATTTAAATTCCATTAGCTGCTTTGATGGGATTTGAACCAATGTCCCCACAGCATTAGCTTAGGTCTCTGAATTACTAGTCCAGTGACATTACCACTATGACACTATTTCCCCAAATGCTGTTATCTCTTATTAGGGGAGGGAGATGTCAAAGTAACTTTGTTAAGTTGCTATAGGACACCTTGTGGATCATACTGAATGCAGCAATGCTGGAGAAGGGAGTGAATGGCATGTTGGCCTTCATTGCGAGAGGTTTCGAATACAGGTGCAGAAAGTATTGTTGCAATTATACAGGGCTTTGGTGATGCTATGCCTAACATACTGAATGCAACTTTAGGCTCCTTTTTTGAGGAAGGATCTTGCTGTTGAGGGAATGCAGCGAAGGTTTACCATGCTGATTCCAGTGATGACAGGACTGATGTATGAACAGAGATTGACTAGGTTAGGATTGTTTTCACTGGAGTTCAGATGAATAAGGGGGGGATCTCATAGAGACTTACAAATTCTAATAGGATTGGACAGGGTAGATACAAAAAGGATGTTCCTGATGGTGGGTTCAGAACCAGGCATCACAGTCTGAGGATACAAAGCAGACAACTTATGTAGAGATGAGAAGACATTTCTTTATCCAAAGAGTGGTGAGCCTGTGGAATTCATTACCACAGGAGGTAGTTGATGCTAAAACATTGAATGTATTCGAGAGGCAGCTGGTTATAGCACTTAGGACAAATGAGATCAAAAGTTATGGGGAGAAAGCAGGTTTCGGCTATTGAGTTGAATGATCAGCTATGATCGTAATGAATGGGTGGAATAGGCTCAAAGGGTCGAATAGCCGCCGCCAGCTACTATCTTCTATGTTTCTATGAACAATTGAATCAAGTAATAGGAGCCAATTCAACAACTATTTGTTTGACATTTATTCAATTATTCAGAATTTCTTACTCTTCCCAAAGAGAACAAAACCCAGATATTACATCCTGAAGCACTGAAAAATAGGTTACGCAAACACCCACAGTTCCAAAACAGCCAGTGTGAGCATCAACCTGTCACATTGAGGAAAGACAAACACCTGAGTACTTCAGCTATCTTGGACCTATTAAACCAACGCTGACTGAAAGATGAATTTTGTCATGCTTGTTCAACACAATGACCAACAGCTGATACTGAAAACAAAATTGACAGCTGGATTCAGCAATTCTGGTGACAGTAATAGATAAGATATTTTAAGATGTCAGTAGCTTTAGACTATACCATATCATAATTACATTTTAATTCTTTACAAAGACATAATGAATAGCTTATTTCTTAATTAAGAAATGCAATGCAATATCAGAGGACGCGTTTGATAAAAGTAGAGAGAATAAATAGTGCAAGACATGGTATTAATGTCTTTAGTTGTGCAACTTGAATCTGATTTCAGCAGATTAATATAAATAAATTAATATGCATGCCAAAATTTCTTGCTGGTGTGATAATTCTGTGCTTCTCACTATGATGTGTTATGAATAGTTTAGCCAAAATCTTAGCATCCTTGCTGTAGGCCAAGTCTCTATCTTCTTACAATAGCTCAGGAAATACAGTAAGTTGACATGTAAACATGCATCTGCATGCTCTTCCAGTCAACATGCAAGGAACTAACACAGTTGCCAAAATGAGCTCAAGAATTCAGTTAATAAAGTAGTAAGTCTCACTTCTACTAGGATTAAGGAGCTTTACTTTAAACACAACCTGCTTAAAGTGTTCAATCTGGATATTTTTGACTAGCTCCTTGTGTTTGCCATCTGCCGCCTGCTGTCTGTGTTTTATTCAGGCCTATTAGGAGGATTTGAAAACTTAGCTAGACTTATTGGTAAGATAGTGACAGATTGACTAAGAAAATGTATTCATCTCGAGAAGTCCTAACCCACTCATTAGCATTCTTAATGAAGGTTTTTCCTCTCTTCATCTATTTAAAACACTAATGGAAAGATTTACATGAAGAATAAATGCAATAACTGAAAATGACTGCAGTAACAATAATCAACCATTTAGCAAAATAGACATTCAAATAATTTTGATGCATGCTGTGATTTTCAATTGGTTATCCATGAAATGGTCACTCACCAAGAATAAAGCATACCAGTTTATAAAGGACTCCATTATTTGGTAACAAGTGTAATTAGACCCCTGAAGATCTTGTGCAATGATGTATAACCTAGTGAGTGGGCCACCGTAGTGGCCCTCCTTCATCTCAGTGGGCCGCAATATTGAAATCAAGTTTATTCACTGACTGACCCCATGAATAAGATTAAATACATTTAATACATGCTGAATATTTAATAACAAATTATAGCAAATGCTTAATTATTTATATATTAATAAAACTTTCACTAATTTTCAAATGGTAAAAACAAAATAAATATTTACACTTTTAATGCAGAGGGAGTAGAAGTTTGCACATTCAATGTTGAGTGCAGTCAGAACAAAGAGCAAGAAGCAAAGAAAATTATAGCTCAGGAACAATCCCTTCAGCCCTCGAAGCCTGTGCCAATACTGATGCTTGAACAAAACTAATGAAAAAATCTTCTGCCCTCACTTGTCCGTATTCTCTATTTCCTCCTTATTCATGTATCAGATGCCTCTTAAATGTTGCCAATGTGCCTGCTTCCACCACCTCCAGTGGCAACAAGTTCCACCATTCTACATGAAAAATTTTTTCCGCACATCTCCTTAAACTTTCCCCCTCTCACTTTGAACCTGTGCCTTCTTGTAATTGACACTTATACCTTGGGAAAAAAAACTTTGACTATCCACCCTATGTATGCCACTCATAATTTTGTGGAGCTCTATCAAGCCTCCTCAGAACCTCCGTGTTTCCAGTGAAAACACACCTAGTTTATTCAACTTCACCTCATAGTCAACATCCTTGAGACCAGATAACATTCTGTGAGGATTTCCCAATTCTTGTACTCAATGTTTCGGCTGATGAAGGCAGGCATGCCATATGCTTTCTTAATACCTTGACCACTGTGTTGCCACTTTCAGGGAACTATGGACCTGCATGTCTAGATCATGTTTATGTTCCTAAGGGTTCTGCCATTTATAGTATAATTCACACATAAATTTGATCCTCCAAAATGCATCACCTCACATTTGTCCACATTAAACTCTATTTGCCATTCTGTGCCCACGTCTCCAATCTATCTATATCCTGTTGTATCCTCTGACAATCCTCTACACTATCTGCAACTCCACCAATCTTCATGTCATCCATTAAGTCACTAATAGATGATCTACATTTTCCTTCAGATCATTTACATATACTACAAACAATAGAGGTCCCAATGCTGATCCCTGCAGAACACCACTAGCTACAGATCTCCATTCTGAAAAACACCCTTCCACCGCTACTCTCTGTCTCCTATAACCAAGCCAGTTCTGTATCCATCTAGCCAGACCATCCCGAATCCCGTGTGATTTTAGTTTTTGTACTAGTCTGCCATGTGGGATCTTGCTAAATGCTTTACTAAACATATATCTCATTCATTTGCTCTTGTTTTACATACCTATCACTTCAATTATAGTAATAGGGAAAAAGCTTCATGGACTGAAATCAGTGCTATGTGGCAATCCGGTGCATGGACAACAGTCAATAAAGTATCTTGTTGGCTGCAATCTGAATTCAAATGGGCCGCACTTGGCTCCTGGATCACAAGTTGCCCACCACTGATCTAGTGAGTAAATATCTGCTGTGGTGCTAAACAATCAAGATGAGCAAAAGGTCTGAAGTATCCACTCCTGATTCCCATCTAGAATCCTTGGTTACAGTAAGGAATAGGGCTTAGCTATTATCCTCCATCTCCTCCCCATCATTCCTTCTTTGAAGTCTTCCAATAGTTATTATTTCAGCTTGGCTGTATATTACTGCCAAAAGATTTTCCACTTTTGAACTTACCTGTATTTCAAAACATCATTTCAGATTAGAGTATTGTGTGTGATTGTCTGTCTTGATGAAAGATTCAAACATAAACAAAAGAGTCCTTCCATTTTTACAATGTAAAGAGGAACATTGAGCTCTTCCTTTCTTTAATTCAATATTAATTGGTACAAGATCATATTTAATTTTTACCTAGCAGCATGTACAAATTTGTGAGATACAGTACTTTCTTACCTCCTGTTCTTCAATTGCCTTCCCTTCAATATTGTTATAATTCAGGTCAGAAACTCCAAAGTGTTTTATGAAGTCTGCCTGGATCATATGTTTTGCAAATTGAACTTGGCTAGGATAAGCATGAGATGTTTCACTTCGTGTATGATTCAAATGGCCATGATGGAGTTTTTAATCAAACAAAGTTTATTTAAGAATAGTTAACATATAGCAATTACTTTTACCAATTACAAACAAGAAAACCATGATATTGTATAACTCTTGACAAATATGTAAAATATTCCAACCAAACAAACTTCCTTGTAAACATATACCTGCCAAAGATTTAACACAGAAAATAAGAATGCTCACATGATGCTGGAATTTAGTCATTTAGTTGGAGAATTGAAATGCTGTCTTTCCAATCTTATAATTTCAGTAGCCCTCTAGCTAAAGATAATGTCATTGCTTGCCATTAGCTTTCAGCAGTGAACCAGTGCAAGAGACAGAATTCTCATTCCAGGAAGGCAAGAAAGCCTGCTTCTAGCTAGCCAGCAGAATTTATAATACCAGAGAGAGAGAAACACAGAAACACTGCTTTTTAGTCTGATGTCCAAATGCCTTCTACAAAACTGAAAAGAACAAACTCCTGTCACCTGATCTGTCAATCATTCTTCCCCCAACAATATAAAAGGTTGTAAAATCCTGGAATCTGCATGAAGCCTAGAGCAAAAGTAAACAAAACTCCATTTAAACAATTGAAGCAGCAATAAAATAACTTTTAAGCAGACAACTCAGCAACAATGAAAAGAAAACTTGCTTACAAACAGCAGAGAACATAATTAAAGAAGAATACATTTCTGAAAAGCACAGTGGTGTCACAATATGATGCTCAAGATTTTGAAATTTCTCTCCCTGTTTTTGCTCTATTTTGACCAACCTGGTTCTTCTCATGAAGCATTGTTCTTCAATTTGTAGAAAGATGAAAAGAAAGGGCTGTTATAAGATTGCTAAGCTCTGCGAGGTTATTTGTTTAATCAGCTTTGATGTAGAATTCACTTTAAATCAGTGGAGAGCAGGTTTTTAGTAATTATAATTAGATGTCTTAAATTCTTTATAGTTTTAAAGGTATGTGTAATTCAAGAATTAGTTCACATATATCCTCTTCAAATTACACTTATTGTCGGTCTATCTTCCAGGCAGTTCAGGCATCCCTGTGGCATTTCCTGGTTTAAAACAATAAGATAGCCTTAAGTTTTTGTTTCCTCAGAAGTTCAATCCCATCTTTTTTTAGCAGGGCTTTGGCTACATTTTCTTAAGATGAGTTATTTCTTCGCCTTGGGCTGGTCTTACTCAAGCTATCCTGGGTGGTCAGCCTGGCGGCCTCCCATAAGTTTCAGCTGCCATTGCGGAGCAAAAATAAAAACAGAGTAATGTTTCTTTTTGGCTGGTCTTTCAGCTCTTGTTCCCTGTTTGAACAATGTTTCTGATACCATTTGTAGCACTTAGATATCTAAGCTCAGCAAAATATTTGAAAGACACAAATCTAAAGAATGAACTATTATCTATGAAAGTCTCAACAGCGAAAGCCTTGAGGCTCAAATAATTTGACTGAAAAATTCAGTCTCAGAAATCTTAGCTATAAATCAATAAAAGATTACAATTCTATCAAATATTATTCGCAGATTTCCATTTGAAGAGAGAAAATACAACATGAGACAAAAAGCAGGAGAGACTGAAAAAATGGCAAGCATAAGTGGTTCTTTCAAAAATAATTTTCAGTACATGTGGAAATAGGCTCTTAGCCCTTCCCCTCGCTTTCTCTACTCATGTTAGAAATATTGGTATTGATTTCAAGAATCATTGAATCATAAAATTCCTACAGTACAGAAGGAGGCCCATTGAGCCTGCATGACAACAATCCCACCAAGGTCCTATCCCCTGTAACCTCATGCATTTACACTGCTAGTCCCCCTGACACTAAGGGGCAATTTAGCATAGCCAATCAACTTAACCCACACATCTTTGGAGTGTGGGAGGAGACTGGAGCACCTGGAGGAAACCCACGCAACCAAGAGGAGAACATGCAAACTCCACACAGGCAGTGACCCGAGGCCAGAATTGAGGCTGGGTTCCTGACACTGTGAGGCAGCAGTGCTAACCACCGTACCACCATGCAAAATGTGGACAGCATACTCAGATTGTTAAAGTTGAGGCCCGGCTTACATTAATGGCCAGGTTTCATTTTACTTAGTGGTCAGCCCAAAAAGCTGGTAAGATAATCTTCGAGTTTAAATTTTCTTCATTGCAGCCATCTCAAAATCATGTGGAAATTCACAGTTATTGCTATCAACTGTCCAATGACAAGTTTTGCATGCAACACCTTTCAAAACCTACAGATTTCTGAATGGGTCTTGACCACAAAGACGAGGCATGACCAAGCAGTGGCACATTTTCCCCTCACTAAATTAAGTATCAAAGCAGGTCATTGGAAAACGCATTGCAGGTCTTCATCATATGTCTTCTTTTCTCTAGCTGCTGTCTGACAGTAAATGAACATTGCTAGACCTGTGATAGCCGATCTCTATCTGAGGGTCACACCCTGCTGCCATTAGAATATATTTTGATTACACTTACGATACATTAAGCTGATCTTTTTCTTCACTCCCAACATGTAATGTTGCAGTTAAGTACTGTAACTGCAATTTTATGAGGACGATTCTCCCAGCACACTGTACTGTTCTAGCAGTGCAACGGTGGAAGACATCAACTGAAGCCATTTGGCAAACTCCCTGCTGAGTGCCACAGCCTCCATGTGTCTTCAGACCAGGATTTTTAGCGTCATCATTTCCATGTTGGAAGTTAGCATGGAACTGAATTCCATATTTAATTCTGGTTTAAATGTCATTAGCATTGACAGTGCCAGCCAGGCCCCCTTAGCACTGCCCAAGAGGCAAACTGCCGATGCCCAAGGGACATCTTGGCACTTCCCACTGGGCATCAGGCAGTGCTGAGGGGCAGTGGAAAAGGGGTTATTGATGGGGTGGAAGGGTGGCCGGCTGCCACTCTGCATAGTGATCACAGGGAGGGAGGGCAGTGATCAGGGCAAGCCACTCAGGTGGGGGGGTGTTGGTTAGGGCTGTTTGGTTAGGGGTGTGGTTTGGGGCATCCAGGGATGTGATTGTCAGGGAGATTGAAATGGAAGATTGCTTGGGGAGGGTGCTAGCCTGGAGAGTCTGGGAGGCCAGTGATCAGGGTTTTGGGAGGTGAGCAAGGGCAGCGATGGAGGGGTCATGGGCTGGACAGTAATCAGTAGGCTGGAGATGCCATGATACTCAGCAGTGTTCAGAGTGTGGGAGATTCATTTTGAAAATCCTGCCAAAAAAACTCCAGTTTTTATGCAAATTCAGCCTTTATAAAATTGTTTTAGGGGCATTGCCCCTTATATTCTGCATCCTCTCCTTGCCTTCTCCCCTATGAACTCTATGAATAGTATGTTTTGCCTGTATAGCAGGCAAAAAGCAATACGTTAAATTGTATTCCAATACCTGTGACAATAATAAATCAAATCAAGTCAAATATGAGTGATATCTCAGTCGGGCCTATTCTTACACTTACTCAACATTCATGCGTGTACATGTGTGCACGTGTGATTGAAAACCAATCAAGAATAGTTGCACAAACTAACTATTTCCTGAGTCTGCATCTGCCATCCTGCACAGTTGCACGGTAATTAGCACTGCTGCCTCATAGTGCCAGAACCCGGGTTCAACTCTTGGCTCAGCTCATTGTGCAGGTTCCACACAGGCATTCTCCCCCGTGTCTGCGTGAGTTTCCTCCGGGTGCTCCAGTTTTCTCCCACCATCTGAAAGATGTGCTGACTAGGTGCATTGGCCATGCTAAATTCTCCTTTAGTGTACCTGAACAGGCGACTGAATGTGGCAGTTAGGAAATTTTCACAGTAACTTCATTACAGTGTTAATGTAAGCCTACTTCTGACGCTAATAAATGAATAAACTTTAAAAAACACATCCTACTAGGCCCCCATCCACTGTCTCATACAAAAATCTGAAGTATTGTAGTGCACTGCCTCCCTGCCCTCCTCTCAGCCAATTTCCACAGAGACCAGACTGGACAGAAATCTTCACTACAATTATACTACCTAAGATCAAGAACAATTGTGTCATCTACCAAGCATGCAATGATCTTGGGACTCTGTGTGTAATTTCTGCTTAAACCAGATAGCTAAGTGAAAGTTAATATTTACTGATATGTAGACTGTTCATCACTCTCGCCTCACAATTCATTACATGGTCTCAATATCACACGGAGGCCTGTTCTTTCCTGTAATCGTAATTCCCCTTGTGTGCCATTTCTGCCAGTTAGAGACGTATTTTAATATATAGACAGGGTTGTTAATTTAACAGACGTGATGAGAGATAATTGCCTGTGCTGAAATTAAAATGAATTTATTTCACTGAAATATTGCTTTTAGTCCAAGCTGCAGGAAACAGAAACCTATTGAAAATGCTGTGACACTCATCTGCATAAATAACTAACGGTGTAATGATGGTGTTGTAATACATTCCTGTAAAGAGGTCTTTCTAACACACTCATCACAGATGCTTGTAAATAATCAGATATTCCTATTCTTTCGATCACAGTTGTGCTCTGTTAGTGTAATCTTTGGGCATGCAGAATTCATGTGCTCCCTGACTCAGTAGAATAATTATAAAAGGTCAGCACCTCTAAATAGCAATCTATTAAATAAAGCCACCTCCATGTCCCAGAAGTATCCAACTATAGGCAGGTAATGAAAGTTCTATCCTTGGTTGTACAGAAACAAAAGGTCATGGCTGATTCTCATCTGATGAGCTTCGTTTTCTCACTAATGGCTCCTGCACCCTCATTAAGCGACACCTGAAACTCCCAATGGTGGTTGGTGAAGTGTATAAAAATAGCAATTAGTGTACAGGCGCCTAGGGAGGAATTATTCACTGAAAGAGAACCTCTTCTGTCCATGTCTCAACTACCACCAGAACACAACGTAGCGGATAAGGTATCAGAGCAAAGTAAACCAACCGAAAACAAAGTAGAAAATATAACTCATACCTTGTTACTCAAGTGAATCCGGATACTTCAGTGAGAAGTCTCAAGAGGAGTTTAGAAATCTGTTATCACCTTAATGCCACTCAGTTAAATTGTAATTTTCTTTGCAGTATAGTTCTCAATTAACAGTGGTCATAAATGCTGAACAATGCATTTTGTGTTTCATTGGACTGGATTACTTTGTAATTTTATTTTTTCCTGTGTTGGAGATTAGATCCATGAACACCTGAGCTTCTCTGAAATGGGAGTTCTTCAGCTAGTAGCTTAAATAGTGCATAGTTATAAATGTACAAAGCAGAACATAGCACAGCCCAATCCTGTCATCACCTGAAAAGCAGACATGGAAGGTGAGAAATTTGGCTAATGAACACCTTTTTTTTTGTTCTCTTAAAACCGTTTTTTTTGTTCTCTTAACAACCAATTGTAGCTATACAATCTAATTGTTTTTTTGAGTCTGCGCTCACTGTCCTGAATGGTTGCACAGTGATTATTAGCATTGCTGCCCCACAGTGCCAGGGACTTGGGATCGACTTCTGGCTTGGCTCACTGTCTTAAAACTTCAGAATGGTGTTCACAGTAATGACTATGCCAATGATAAACCTATTGCACCTCATTGCTGACAGTGAACTTCAGGTCATTAGGACAGATGATTCAGAGCTTGGGCATTGAGGTAGGCTTCATGGGGAATAATGAAGGAGATGAGAGAGGTAGAGAATCAAAGAGGTTGAGGAAGGAGATTCTAAAATATAGGACTTAGACAATTGAACATGTGGCCAAATTGATTCAAGTTAAAGATGTGCAAGGGGCCAGAATTGGAGGGGTGCAGGGATCAAAGAGGATTGTGAGACTGGAGGGGGTTATTGAAATAGAGAGGACGGAGGCCATGAAGGTATTTGAAAACGGTTGAGAATTTTAAAATTGGGGCATTGACTGACCAGGGGCTGATATGGTTGAGCTTGCAGAGAGGCAACTGGGGAATGCAAGTTAGGTCTGAATAAGAACCATAGAACCATAGAAACCTCACATTGCAGAAGGAGGCCATTTGGCCCATCAAGTTGCACCGACAACAATACCACATCTAATGCTCCGTACTTGGAAGCATAGGGCAGCAAAGTTTTGGATGAATGGAGCATGAATGTTGGGAAGCCAGCAAGAAAAACATTGGAACAGTGAAGTCTTGTAATAACCTCATGAGCAGATCTGTGTTTTTTTTTGTTCCAACATGGTGATTTGAATTATTTTTCCATTTTCTTTCCCTTCCATGAGAAAGAACGCGGAAGAGATTTACCAGAATGATACCAGAGCTGAAGCATTTCAGCTATGAAAAAGGATTGGGAAAGTTTGGGGTTGCTATCCTTAGAACAGAGAGGGCTTTGGATGGGGAGTGAGGGCGTGGAGGAGTGGGAGTGTAACCTAGGTATACAATGTTCTGAGAGACGTAGATAGGATAGATAGGAAGAAACTTTTCCCCTTCATAGAAGGGTTAATAACTAGGGATCAGAGATTTAAAGTAAGGGGCAGGAGTTTTAGAGGGGATTTGAGGAGAAGCCTTTTCACCCAGAAGCTGATGGGAACCTGGAACTCACTGCCTGAAAGAGGAGAAGAGGCAGGAGCCCTCACAACATTTAAGAATCATTTAGCTGGGCATTGAAACGCCATAACATACCAGGCTCTATGGACCAAG
Source organism: Sphyrna mokarran (assembly GCA_024679065.1). Classification (NCBI taxonomy): domain Eukaryota; kingdom Metazoa; phylum Chordata; class Chondrichthyes; order Carcharhiniformes; family Carcharhinidae; genus Sphyrna; species Sphyrna mokarran. The sequence continues at coordinate 58,375,449 of JAGIQG010000003.1, forward strand.
TGCTAGAAATGGGTTTAAAATAGATGGATACTTGAAGGCTGTTGTAGACATGATGGGCTGAATTGCCTTTTCTGTGCTATATTTATCTATGATAGTTTTTGGTTATATATTAGTCCCTTTTCTGGTACAATTAGGGAATGGGAAATGGTTTTGATGTAGATCAAGTGGGAGCTTCAAGATGTGAAATTAAACTGCATAAAACGATATCCATATATGCACAGAATATTATTTAATTAGGCCAGTGAGCCATCATAGTTAACATAACCCAACTGAAAAGCAGTCACATGCCAAACAAGTATTTACACATTTGCATACTAATAGAGGTCAGCAGCCAACAATTTTCAGTGAATGATGTCAAGGGAACAACTGTGTAGACACTGTACCCAGCTGACATGATGAAATATCACATCCAACGCAAAAGAAGATCAAACAGCTTTTTCATTAAACAGATCTTTCACATTTTTCCCAATTAAAAAGAAAAATGTTCATTTGCAGATTTCCACATTTTGATGGGGTTTTCTGCCTATCCCCAACTGAAGATCCAGTAAAAGATCAGAAAGCTGAGCAACATTTCTGCCCAATGTCAATTTCAGCTTTCAGACGCAAAGGTAAATGATTTGTCACCGCAAATTGACCTCAGTGCCTTTGATCCATTTTCTGCTATTTAATAGGTAAATGTTCAATATAGAATTGCATCATACTGGTCAAGAAGCTTCGGCATCTATATCGGGTGAGCTGATTGCTAGAGGAGAAGATAGCCTTGAACAAACAATTGGTTTCAGTGTCATGGAATAACAAGGGTTAAAATCAAAACAACCCTTAGGGCTCCTGTTCCCAAACCCAACAGATGGACTCCCTACGGAAAGTATATAATGGTTGCCATTTTGGTAAGAATATTTTCCACTATGCAAAGGCTATCAAACCACGTGAAGAATAAGAAAGGTTCAGATAGTGCCCAGTGTCTTTGCAGTTCACAGAAACATAGGCCAGAGTGTTACGGCCATTCACACTAACAGAAATTTCCGATCCTGCAGCAGTAAACGGAGATTTGGTTGGGCACAAATTCTCCAAGTTTGTTGCATCAAGAGTGTGGCACGTACAGCCGATCACACCCATAGAACAGAATCACAGAATTATACAGGACAGAAGGAGGCCATTCTACTTGTGGCAGCTCTTCAGTAAAGCTATCCAATTAACCCCACTACTGCACTCTTTCTCTACCCCTTGCAAAACTCAAACTTTTCTTTTAAAGTCCATAGCTCCCTGCTTAACTTCGGGAGGGGGGGTTGGGAGCGATGGGAAGGGGAAGAGATATAGGAGGAATACTGGAAAAACAATAGTGATCGGGGATTCAATAGTTAAGAAAAGAGTCAAGCATCTCCACAGTGGCAGGAATGAATCCAGGGTAATATGCTGTCTGTAACGCCAGGATGTCACTGAGAACGAGGGCGGAAAGAGCTCAGCCCAGATGTTATAGCCCATTAGTGGAACGTGCAAATCTAAAGATGGATGGATACAGAAAGAGTAGGATAGAGTAGAAGAATGTGTGACTGAAGAGATAGTGCAGGAGGGAAAGCTTTAGATTCTGGGGTGTTGGTACATGTTCAGGAGGAGATGAAACCTGATCAGGGCAAAACGTTTGCACTTAAAACAGAACCAGGACCAATATTCATCTGAGATGATTAGCTAGTGTTACTGGGGAGGATTTTAACAGACTTGACATGGATAGGCTGGTGTTGGACTGGGGTGGGCACAGTAAGAAGTCTCACAACACCAGGTTAAAGTCCACCGGATTTATTTGGAATTTTGAAGTGTTGCTACTTTGTCAGGTGAGTGGTGAAGGAACAGTGCTCTGAAAGCTTGTTTATTCCAAATAAACCTGTTGGACTTTAACCTGCTGTTGTGAGAATTTTAATCAATTTAACAGGGGTGTTGGGAATGAGAAATAGAAAGGAAACCCAGGGATGGAATTTTCTTTTTTTTTGCAGAATGATGCAGCAGAATGAGGAAAATGGCGCTAAAGTCAATGGCCCCAGTGATGGCTTTCTCCATCATATTGTTCAGCTCATAGCCGAAAGAAAAGTGAAAGAATGGGTCTCACAACATTCCTCAGGTTTTAAAAGAATAGATTGCCTACAAGAAAATAAACAGAAATGTCCTGGAATTCCACCACTCCCATATTCCCTAAAAGAAACACCATCATCCCCTCACCACAGAACACCTTCCCCTGCCCCTGTACATGCAACTTAACCCCACAAACTACCCCCACAATGGACCTCAACCCCCTAAAAATGCTCCCTAGCATGCTGAGATGAATGGATCAAGCATCGAAGCCTGATAATCAGATATTGATATGTTTCAATTAGGATTCTAGTGCTCAATGTCGGTATTCCCATCACGTCATTGGCAGATGATAGGGACAATTGCTGTGGGAAATTCTACCAATATAAACTGCATTTTGGGCAAGATGCAGGATTTTCCACATCTGCCACTGATCCCGCCCACCAAAAACAGGAGAGGAAAATCCCCTCCAGGTTTCACACAGGATTGAGAGAGACAGACAATACCCAAGAGGGGTCTGGGACAGAATCTATTCAATTAGAGCTAAGAAACAATAGAGGTTATTGACTTCCAAAGATTTCTATTTTTAAAGATTCTAATGACCACTAACTAGTGAGAAAGATGTAAATAAACAAACCTACAAGGACATTCCTAAGAGGTGCAAGAATTATGGAATATTTATAATGGGAGGCTTAAATTTAAGAGTATGGAATAATAATAGTGTAAAAGCCAGAGAAGGAAAACAGTTTCTGCAGGATATTCAGGAGATTTTTTCAATCAGTATCTGGAATCATACAATGGACCACACCAATAGGATCTTCCCATCCAACTACAGTGAACAGAGATTTGGCTGGACACCAATTCTCCAATCTCACTGCAGCAGGAGCATGGTGTGAATGGCTGGTAATATTATGTCCAGTATGTTTCCAGTCCCCTGAGGGTGGGAAGGCATTGCTGGATCCGGTGCTGGTAAATGAGAAGAGACAAGTGAATCAAGTATCAATAGAGGAACACTTAGGGGACAGTGATAACATAGTGACCTACAGTTTAAGTGAGCAATGGAAAAGGACAGTGAGTCGTCTAAAATAAAAATATTGAACTGGATGAAAGTCAATTTCAGTGGGAGTGAGAATAGATCTGGTCCAGGTAAATGGAGTCAATAATTGTCAAGAAAAACTATAACAGGACAATGGGGTAGCTTTAAAGAGGTGGTGGTTTGGGTGCAGATGAAGAAAGCAGATGTAAAGTACTGATTTAATACCTCAGCCTCCATGCACAAATCCCTACTTAGGTCCCTAATTGGCTTCTTATATCACCAACATTTGAACAATTTCATGTTAATCCTCTCCTCCAAATTCTTCTTTGAAAGATACAGCTGAATTTGCTTCTACCTAAGTTGTAGGCCATGCATTTCAGATTACAACAACTCATTGTAATGCTTCCTCATCTCATCTATTATTACTGACTGTTTTTTTTGCCATTGGAAACAGTTTCTCCTCATGTAACCTTTTGAAATAATTCATGGGCCTGAATATTTGGGACGGAGAGCAAGCTGACTCCCTTAACTGAAGAGTCACTGGTGATGTGTAGTCAGTGCATAACATGGCACCTGGGCTGTCTGAATTGACAGGAGTTGCTCTCCACCAAATCAGACAGCTCAGGTGCCATTTACACTTGAACTAGATCAGCTGGTGGCTCTCCAATCCCTCCAGCAATAGCATTGACGGTGGCTGGAAGAGGAACTACACCAATCGCCTGACACGAAGGAAATTTCTTGTCCTGCTGGCCATGTGAACTGTAGTGGGAAGGAATAGACTATGCAAAGGTCCGTTGACCTCGGGCAGGGTTTTCCAGCCTTGGGGCGACTGCGACTGGAAAATCTACCTGAAGTCCTGGGAACTGGAGATCTGAAGTGGAGGGAATTTGGGGTCTCATTCAGGGGGTATAGGGAAATAGGGAAGCTCCGGGTGATACAAGAAGGAGGGGTGATCAGGTTCTTGGGGGATAGACCAAGGGAGCATTGGGGTGTAATTGGAAGTGGTACTGGATTCACCAGACCTTAAGAGTGACCAGATTCCCAGTCAAAAGAAGGCCTCTGCAGCACCCCACTTCCCACCAGGATCTAATGTTCCTTCTTTCTGAGATCTCCTTAATTACAATTAATTATGGTCAGTTGAAGAGTGGGAAGGAAAGATCAAGTCCTGACACGGATCATCAGTGGTTGTAACAGTATCTTTCACATAGTTTGCCACATTTTCCAAATCTGTGTCATTGGCAGATTTTGAATTTACGTCCTGTCCAGATCTTGTGAACAAATCTACCTATCATACTTGAGAAAGAACACCACTAAACAGACATATTTTAATGGATAGATGCTGAAAAAAGATGAGATATGACTTTGCTGTGTCCTTTAGATTGAGCTAATAGATTCAGTTCCATCAGCGGACAGCTCTATTCTTCAGCATAGACCATGAAGAGTCAGTGGACTTTACTTTGTAACTTGCAAATTGACAATTTATAATATGCATTAGTCGGCTTTCAATATCAGCACTCGTGAACCAGAATTTGTTATTTATGAAGACAGGCTGCCTGCCAAATGATTATTGGCAATGTCTGATCAATACAATATTGTGACTTGAAATTATAGTTCCCTTCATTGAAGACTGTTTGCCTTTCACTAATATGGAATTAACAAACTCTCACTGGGAACATAATCAAAATTTGTTTAAATGTGGCATTTATTAATTTCTCAGTTCTAGTATTAAAAATCTCTGCTCACATACCATAGAGCTAATGCCAGTAATATACGAAACACAGATCGGGGGGAGTTGTCCCATCCTACCCACCATGGGAAATGTAACTGGCAAGAGGGCAGCCATGCAAAGGTCCAGTGCCCTCAGACCAAGATTTCCAGTTTTGGGGCAAGTGTGGCTGGAAAATCCCGTTCATGTGTTCATTGTACAGTTTAATCCAAATGTGTGGGGTATTCGGTGGCTATTTTAACTCGCAAGCCTCACTTAAAAGTTGCCGATCCAGTTCCCTCTCAGAACAGTTGTGGGTCAGCAGGATCCAATGCAATGTGAACTGGGCTTGAGCAGGAAAGCTGCAGGGGCTTTTCTGCAGGTTGGACATTTTTGTTAAAGTCTACTGCATTCCATTAAAATAGTGGGATCTACTCGAGAGGGCAGCCAGATCTAGGGCGGGATTTTATGGCTCATGCGAGACTGGAAATCTCTGCCCAAGGTCAACAGACATTTCTGCTGTTTGTCCCTCACGTACTCCTTGGCAGGTGAGGCAGTAGAATTCTAGTGCCAACATCTCATTCACAAAATGACATCCCTGAAAATGCTGTACTCTCTTAGTACTGCAGTGGAATGTCAGCTTAGATTGTTGTACTCCAGTTCTGGTGTGGCACTTGAACTCAGAACCTTCTGAACTTGGGAGGAGAGTGTTACTGACTGTAAAGCTGCTGATAATAAAGTATTGAGTGAATACCAAGCTAAATAACTCAGACAGAAATCCATCCTTTGTTTAAAAAAACCAGCCTTTCAGCTGCAAGATACATCTTTAAACCTGAAATGTTATCAAGTTGAAAGATAAATAGTAAATTGCAAATACATAAAATCGTGTAACCAGAAGTATGAAAACACAAGGACAACAAATCACAAGCCTGTTGGAATGGTGTAGGCAAACAGATAGATTGAACTGTTGCATGTAATAAGGAACAGTAATTCAGAGCAACAACAGTACATCAGATTTAATTCATGATGAACAGATTGGTGTTGATGTTTGTTATGAGGACAGTTGACAGCAACAGTCAAACCAATCAAAAAGCATTGTTAAAAGTTTTATTATATTGCTGCATTTTGAATCTTGGAGGTCACTTTCACCACAACAATTTTGCCCATAAAATTTGTTTCTTGATCAATATAAGCATTCTAAATATCAATTTCTCCCCTGCTTTCAGATTATCTGTCTGAGTGACATTTCTAATTATAGCAGTATAATTGACAACTCCAGTGGTTGCACTCGACAGTAACATGTATTGAGGGCACTTATGATGTTCAATTATTGACCAGTTTCTTCCAATACAATTTCATTCCCAATATATGCCTTACATACTATGGACTCTGACCTGCTAGAGAGTTACTCTAGAGATGATTTGAACCTGACCAATTTTGTTCCCTCCCTTTGCTCAATTGATAAAACACTTTTTTTTGCGTTTGTAAAATAGCTTGCAATTGCATGCTACCTTGAACAGAGAAACACGTCCAAAGGTACTTATAAACTATAATGAAGATGTACAAAGGTTACACAATTTCTAATCGCATTCTCCTGTGTAGTCTTAGGATGATAGCACTTTGGTGTGATTACTGAGAAAGTGCTATCTTTAGGACAAGATGTTAAACCAAGGTTTCTCTCAGGTGAATTTAAGAGATCCCATGGCACTAATTGAAGGAAAGCAGGAAAGTTCACTTGGCATCCTTGTCAATGTTAATCTCCCCACAACACAGAAAATCTAGTCATTGCCTCATTGCCAATTGCAAGACTTTACTGCAAACAAATTGTCTGCCACATTCATCTATGTTATAACAGTGGCTACATTACAAACATACATTATTAGCTATAAAATACATTATTGGCTATTAACACTTTATGATGCTCTGAAGCCATATAAGGTGCTATATAAATGCAAGTTATTTATTTATTTTCCTGGGCAGTTTTGGAATATCAATGTTGGTAGGTTTCTTGATTATAACCAGTTGAATCTTGCTATGTGCAGACAACATCCAAATAGCTACTATTTTGCTGTAACGTCCTAGAGTTTAGCAGGAGTGGGATGTGTTTTAGTGGTTCACCATTCTGAACAACAGCAACTCAAAATGTCAACAACGCCCTCATTCCTTCTTAGCAAACCTTCTGGAATGTTCACATTTTATATCCCAATCTGTCTTGTTATTTAAGCAAAACACATTCATCATCAGTGCACAGTACCAGACACCCACGCACTAACTAGCGAGATGCAATTTTGATGTCACTTACTTGGATGGTTTGATATCTCTGCCCCAACTTTCATCAATCACAAGTTGAGATGTTCCCAGATCCAGCAGCATGTGGGCTTTTTTGTTTTTGAAATGCAAAATAAAACTGCATGAAAGCTGTAAAGAACTTTTAAGTGATAACTTATTCCTCTGGCTGCCCAGCCATTCCCTTTTTGTGTCCTTACTTTGTATTTATATCTCCTTAGTGTCAAAGAATCAGCTGAACACACTGAGCGATTTGCTTGGGTTCATTACCAAAAGTGGGCTCAATTTTGCATACTTTTATTTAATTTTTAAATACTTATAGAAACTTTTATTATCTATATTTATATTTCTAGCTAACTTTCTCTTTTACTTTAATTTCTCCTTCACTTTTTTGTCATTTCTTTTGTTTAGTATACTTTGTCCAATCTTCTAACCTGCTACTAATCATTGCAGTATTGTACATTTTTTCTTTCAATTTGATATTATCTTTAACTTCCTTAGTTAGCCAGGGAGATATTTCCTTCGCCTGAGTCTTTCTTTCTGCTGGAATATATCTTTGCTAAGTATTACAAAATATTTCCTTAAATGTCTGCCACTGCATCTCTACTGGCTTATTCCTTAACATAATTTCCTAGTGTGCTTTAGCCAGCCCTGACTTTATACCTTTATAATTGCCCTCATTTATGTTCAAATCACTAGTCTTCTAGAACAAAGAAAATTATACTGCAGAAACAGGCCCTTCGGCCTTTGAAGCCTGTACCAGCTATGCTGCCTGCTTGAACTAAAACCCCTGTACCTTTCTGGGGACCATATCCTTCATTCCCATTCTATTCATGTATTTGGTCAGACACCTCTTAAAAGTCACTTCTCTGCCTCAAAATTAATGTTAAATTCAATCATATTATGATCACTGTTAACTCGAGGTACTTTGAGGTCATAACTTAATCCTGTCCCATGGCACATTACCAGTTGAGTATTACCTATTCCCTTGTTGGCTGTAGAGTGGGTTACTCTGAGAGATGCATCACAAAGTCTGCATCTTGGCGTCCAGCTCTGACACTGAGTCAAAACTCCTCGAGATACAAACATTACAGACACGTTTTCTCCTGTGTTATATTGGTGTTCAAGATCTTCCATATCCTCCAGTCACATTACACCTGTCCTGTCATCTATATTGTGTGTAATAATTAATGTATAGTTAATGAATAGTGCTACACCAAATAACTTTAACTATTGCTGATTAACCATACAATTAATAAAGCCTTATAATTACTGTTAAGTTATACAAGCTTTGAAGGTAAGTATTCACCAACAAATCAGATTTCTATTTTCCTATGGCACATTGATTTCTCTCAGAACATGCTTACATTTCAGTACAATTTAGACGTTTCTGAGAGTTACTAAGCCACTGCATGGAGCAGACAGGAAAATCCCTAATACATCTCCTTACTTTCTCCAAAAATCAAATTCAAACTGAATCCAATTCATAGTCCCCACAAGAGAGAAATACTAGATCCAAGCTGACAAGGTAAAGCATTACACCTGATCTTGGACTTGATCTTACTCTGAATCTTAGCCAAAAGCCAAAAGATCTCGAGGAGTTTTGACTCAGTGGCAGAGCTGGATGCCAAGGTGCAGACTTTGTGATGCATCTCTCAGAGCAACCCACTCTATATCCAACAAGGGAGCCGATAATACTCAATCTGGTAATGTGCCATGGGACAGGATTAAGTTATGATCTCAAAGTACATTGAGATAACAGTGATCATAATATGACTGAATTTAACAATTTTGATGCAGAGAAGTGACTGTTAAAGGGTGTCTGGCCAAATAAATGAATAGAGTGGGAATGAAGGATATGGTCTCCAGTGCTAGCTCTGGAGTCATAGACTGTACTGGATTGCTCAAATAGGTGCTGCTGACTGCCTCCAGATGCTTTACTTCTTGTTGACAGCAATTAAGACAGTTTTACTGACAGAGGCATCATGATGTATCTTTGTCACATATCCTGAGTCCCATGATCATGATAAAACTTTTAAAGTCATTATTAAATCTTCATTTTATATTGTCTATTTGATGTTCTTCCCTCCTCTCCTGAAGCTATTGACAGTTATTGTAAAATGATCCATAGCTACCAACTGCCTTCCAATATCTCTCTGCCAGAGCCATTTTTATATGATAGTTGGCAGATCAGGTGACCAGGGAGGCTAATACAATTGAGCACAATTCCCTGACCTCAACAACAAGTTTTTCAGCATGGGACACTGGACAGCAGTAAACCTGGGCCAATTATTCTCTTTCCCTTTCTCTTCCCTAGCAGGGGAAATGATGGCCTTGTGGTATTATCATTAGATTATTAATCCAGGAACTCAGCTTAAGTCCTGGGGACTCTAGTTCGAATCCTGCCGGGCAGGTGATGGAATTTGAATTCGATGAAAAATATTTGGAACTAAGAAACCATTGATAAGACCATTGTCAGTTGATGGAAAAACTGATCTGGTTTACCAGTGTCCTCTAGGGAAGGAAATCTGCTGTCCTTATCTGGTCTGGCCTATGTGTGACTCCATAGTCACAGCAATGTGGTTGATTCTCAACTACCCTCTGAAATGGCCCAGCAAGTTGTTGTCATTGTCAGTTGTATCAATTGCTCTCAAGGGTAACTAAGGATAAACAATAAATGCTGGCCAAGCAGTGACACCCATGTCTCACAAATGAATAGAATACAGTAGTGCCCTATCTAATATCTCTCCCAGAGCTAAGCCCATCCCAGAGTAAATTTGTGAAACACTTTGTCTACACAAGAGATACTGGAAATCAAAGATTTCTCTGCCTAAAGTCTATGGATTCTGGGACAATTGAACTTTTAAGACTGAGGTCCGTAGAATTTTGTAAGGTAAAGCTATCAAGGGATATAAAGCAAAGACAGATAAGTAGAGATCAGTTGTGATGTAACTGAACATAGACTCATGTCAAACTTATGGCCTTTCATTTGTGTGAAATACAATTTCTGTATTAAAATAAGGAAATACAATGAAAAAATCCAGATAACAAAATGTGGGAGGAAATTCTGACCCAGTAAGTACAAAAGAACTTGCAACAGTAAGGATTCAATTACAGTTATCATCATTTCAAGTATCAAAAAAACAAATTGAACTCCCCTTGCAGTGCCAGGTTTGGAAGTTCTCAAAACTACGTTTCTTTAATATCTTCAATACTCATGATTTAACTGAATTGTTTATTAGCTTCTAAACTAAAGGATAAAATATATCAGGAGAATTTACGTAAGACATATTGGTAAGAACCATAGAAATGTTATGGTGCAGAAAGAGACCATTCAGCTCATCATGTTTATGCTGGCCAAAAGGGAGAGAAATTAAACTATCCATTGATTTTAATTCCCCCCCTTCCAAACTCTGGTCCGTAGCCTTGCTGTTGCAGACCCTGGTATCTTTTATATGAGTTGAATGTTTCAGCCTCAACCACTAACTTAGGCAACGAATTCCAAATATCCCCACCCTCTGAGTAAAAAAAACCTTTCTCTCAATGCCCTTCTAAACCTTAAACAATCACTTTAAATTGAATAGGTATTTGACATCTTAGTTAGGAGAAAACAGATATTTCCTATCTGTCCTGTCTAGACCCTCAGTTTTCTGCACATCAGTTAGGTCATCCCTTAACTTCCCTGTTCTAAAAAGCCTATTCAATCTCTCTTCGTAGCTGTAATTTTCAAGCCCTCGCAACAATCTTGTAAATCTCTTCTGCACTCTGTCCAACAGCAGTTATGTCCTTTCTGTAATATGGTGACTAGTGCTGTCCGCAAAATTCCAGCTGTGGCCTAACCTGTGTTTTATACAGTTCTATCATTACACCTCTGTAAGCCTGCTTGATATAACAGTCGATGTGGTGAAGGTGCTCTTACCAACACTGTGGGAGCCCCTTTGCCAAAGGCATTGCAGTAACTCAAGGCAGCACCTTCTCAAGGGCAACAGGGGATGAGCAATAAATGCTGATGTTGCCAATAGCATCCACATTCTGTGAATGAAAGAAAGATTGTTTATCATTATTATTATTCATTTGTGCCTTGTCAGGTTGTAGAATGCCAACAAATATAACCATCTGATGGTAACCATTTTATGGTGTTGCCATGATAGTTTTCATTCTTTGGCTGTCAACTGATTGTAAAAAAATGATCTGGCATTGAGGTAAATTAAACCCTTTTAAATTGTGGAATTTTCTTTTCCAAAAAGACCATGGAAATTCAAAGGCAGAAGACAAGGGATAAGGACAACGTTTTAATGTTAATGTGAATTAGGTGAGGAAAAGCAACAGAAAGATCAGAAGAAAAATGGATAGGGGAGAATTAACAAGGTGAACAGATCTGTTTGAAAATCTATATTGTCTTGTGAGCTTATGATAAAGCTACTTCTGGCATTTGTTGTAATATTAGTCTTCAGGATAGTAAATTGAAAATTAAAACAAAATGGGGAGAATGCTACTTCTTGTTAGCAGTTTCTGGGTAAATTGAAAAAAGATATTTTATTTTATTAAAATCTGTTTTCTTCATTAAAGGTTGTAATTCTTCCTGGGATGAGTTCAATGCAGTAAAAAGGCTCACAACACCAGGTTAAAGTCCGACAGGTTTATTTGCTAGCAAAAGCCACTAGCTTTCGGAATGCTGTTCCTTTGTCAGGTGAGTGGGAGTTCTGTTAACAAATAGGGCATATAAAAATACAAACTCAATTTACAAAATAATGATTGGAATACAAATCTTTACAGATAATCAAGTCTTAAAGGTACAGACAACATGAATGGAGAGAGCATTAAGCAAAGATTAAAGATATGCGTTCTGTCTCCAGACAGGTCAGATAGTGAGATTTTGCAAGCCCAGCCAAGTTGTAGAGGTTACAAATAGTGTTTCACGAATCCAAGATCCTGGTTGGGGCCATCCTTGTGTGTGGGGAACTGGGCTATTAGTCTCTGCTCAGCAATGCTGCATTGTCCTGTGTTGTGAAGGCTGCTTTGGAGAACACTTACCCAAAGATCAGAGGCCGAATGCCCGTGACCATTGAAGTGTTCCCCAACAGGAAGAAAACAGTTTTGTCTGCTGATTGTCGAGTGGTGTTCATTCATCTGTTGTCATAGAGACTGAATGGTCTCCCCAATGTACCATGTCTCGGAACATCCTTTTCTGCAGCATATCAGGGAGACAACGATGACCAAGTTGCAAGAGTATGTACTGCATACCTGGTGAGTGCTGTTCTCACGCAAGATGATGGCATCCATGTCGATGATCCAACACGTCTTGCAGAGGTTGCTATGACATGGTTGTGTGATGTCATGGTCACTGTTCTCCTGAAGGCTGGGTAGTTTGCTGTGGACAATGGTCTGTTTGGGTTTGTGTGGTTATTTGAAGGCAAGAAGTGGGGGCGTGGAGATGTCCTTGGCGAGATGTTCATCTTCATCAATGATATGTTGAAGGCTCTGGAAAAGATACCATAGCTTCTCCTCTCTGGGGAAGTACTAGACGACAAAGGGCATCTTTCAGCGTCTGGAGGTGTCTGTTGTGATCATCCTCATCTGAGCAGATCCCAGAGGATGAGACACATTGTCAGGCAATGCACTGACACTGTCTCTTGGCACAGGTTGGCACCATGTTGTGGCTTGACACCATGTGGGTGGAGTGTGGGGGGGGGGGAGAGGTTTGTTGTGGGGAAGGATGAAATGTTGGCACTGACTGTTGGCGGTGTGGGGGAGGAGTGGCCTTGGTGAATGCTGACTCTGATTGGGGTGAGGCTGCAGTGCATGCTGGCTCTGTGGTGGGTTTGGTAGGGGGCGTGGGATGGGGGGTATTAATGTCTGTGCTGACTGTTGGTGGAAGCAGGGGAAAGAGAGCAGCCCCTGTGAGCTCTGTGGTGGAGCGGGGGTGGTGTCACTCTTTGGTCTGATCGGGATGCCCTTTAAACATGGCACTCTGTGTCAGTGAAATTGAGTTGTGTCAGCATGTTGAGGCCTTGTCCCTCTATATTACAGCATGAAACATGCTCACCTGTTTCTTTATGACAGAGTGTGCTAAGATCTGGAGTGAAAACCAACTTGTTTCTCTCCGGAGAAAAGCATGCCGTTTCTCTTGCTGGATCCAAAATTCTGCCATTTTTTTGTAAAATTTCACCCATACATCCATGACAAGATGGTGTGTGGAGGGGAATTTGCAGGTGATGGTTTTGCCATGCATCTACAGCGTGGTAATGGTCAGGGATTAAGAAGGTATTCCTGAAGATGCCATGGAGAGCTTCTGCTCTCCATATATATAGTTCACGCTGTGGCCACTGTTGTCAGTGGTGGTGGAAGTGAATGCTTAATGTGCTGGCTGGAACATCAATCAAATGGGCTATTCATTTTTTGGATAAGTGTTGAGCTTTTTGTATCTTGCTGGAGCTGCACTCATCCAGGCAAGTGGAGAGTGGTCACCACATTCCTGGCTTGTGCCTTGTTGATGGGGGAAAGGTCTGGTGATGTGAACTAATCTCCAAAACAACATGAATTTTAATTTTAGTAATCAGAGTAGGCTCCCTTTCTACAGCACATTATTTTTCCATCAAAATGTGTCCTTCCAGAATCGGTAATTATTACAGTTGGGGGAGGCATAATAATTTCACATGGTGAAAATAAAAAAAGGAAACATTTTTTCTTTCATATAAAGGTTGCTATGATGTTATTTCCTGGATAGATTAGTTGGTCCTAATTCTAAACATCATCATTGCAATTTGCAAGCAGTTACTCCATTAGGAACTTGACAGCTGTGGGTAGTCACTGCCTCTTCTCAGGTACTGAGGAATCGAGTTACTAGATGACGTGTGAAAATATTGCACCTGCAGGGTTTGAGAATCATCGTTCCTTCACTTTTGTTATTTAAGACTCATTCTAATTTAAATCTCAAAGCAGATCCTGGAGGTGAAAATCATGCTGCCAAATTTAACCTGGTGTTGTGAGACTTCTTACTGTCATTTCAGTAGCCAATTTTTTTTGTTTTTATTCCAATTCAAACCAATCAAATCCAATTCACAGCCTCAACAAGTTGAGACATTCCCAATCCAAGCTGAAAGACAGGGCTCTCACCTCCTGTCTTGGCCTTGATCTACATGATCCAAGTGATTGGAATAAGCATAATTCCTTCTCCGAGGCTTGATCTCATTTGCATCTTACCAAAAAGGTTGAAATGCTGATTTTAAAATTTGTTTCAAATGAAACTAAAATGTAACCTAATGTCTTCAACCAAGCACAGCATGTGGATACTCCATTTGACTTTAGCTAAAATGGTGAGACGTAGCCAATATTAAGCAGCATAAAACTCTGCATTTAAAAACATTTCTGGTTGTTCATGTTCCTTCTGTTTTTAAATGCAAATGGATTCACTCAATGATTCTTGAGTTGAACAAAGAAAATGAGGGTTACAAGAGGGGCAATTCAAGAAGTTAAAATAAACTGTTTCACACAGAAGGGCTGTTAAAACTTCTGCCTTCACCACACTTGGGACATGTAAAACATGCTGCTGATTTAGCTATCTAATAATATGCACTGTTGCACAGAGTCAAGATCAACTCCAAATATTTACTTTTGAGTTTTATATGGAACAAATCATGTATACAAATTCATTGTGCATAACTCGCATATGGTGAGTTTGGGAATGGGGACATGCATTACAAATGAGCAGAAGTGTAGAGGCTGAAGCAGATATTTATTTGAATTGGCAGCTACTCAGTAATGTTCTTCTACAATTCCTCCATTAATGCCCGTTGGGTGGATCCGATTCTTTCTTTACTGGCCATCTGAATAGGTCCCATATCATCTTAGTGGTACTAAGCATTTTATGTTGCAAGCTGTGGACAATTGTTCACAGGCCAATAAATATATCAGAGTATTGATTCTCCCAGCAGAAATAGGGATAAGAACATGTCCAAAGGATCTCAGGTTTTATATTTTGTGTCCTTAGCTTGAATAAGGATACATTCAGAGGGAAATGTTTATTACATTCAGATCATGCAACAGTGGAAATGCACACAGCTGGTTGAACAACACATTCATTTCACACTCATTTTGTTATTAATGAACCATACCAAATTAGAAGTGCTCTATGCACTATCTTGTGGAGCACAGGCTAGTGTGTTTGTATCAAGTAACCATGTGTAGCATTTTAACTTGTTTCCAATAAATGGATTCACTCCTTAGCCTGCAGGAAATTTAGCAAATTGTTTACCAGTACACTTAAATTTACACACAAGTGGCTTCAATCTGTGCACCACCAAGAATTCCCCTTCTCAACAATTCATATATTACGGGAATGGTGGCGGATGCTAGCAATGGACCCATGGTATGGAGATTGGACTCAGGTAGGTATAGTAAGAAGTTGCGCAATACTAGGTTAAAGTCCAACAGATTTATTTGGTAGCACAAGCTTTCCGAGCACCGCCCTTTCATCTGGAAAGTGGAGAATTGGGTTCACAAGTAACCAAATCTTTACAGGTACAGATAATGCGAGTGGAGAGAGGATTAAGCACAGATTAAAGAAATGTGAATTATCTCAAGCCAGGACAGTTAGTAAGTTAATTAGTAAGTCTTGCAGCTCGGCTAACGTTGTCCACCTCGTATACTGAGGAAAGGATGTTCCAAGGCATGGTACATTGTCAAGACCACACAGACGCTATGACAACAAATGAATGGACGCTGCTCGACAATCACCAGGCATGAATGTTCCCTTCCTTTTGAGGAACACTTCAGCAGTCAAAGGCATTCAGCCTCTGTTTTTCATAGAAATCATAGAAACCCTACTGTGCAGAAAGAGGCCATTTGGCCCATCGAGTTTGCACTGACCACAATTCCACCCAGACCCCAGACCCATATCCTCACATATTTACTTGCTAATCCCTCTAACCTACGCATCTTAGAACTCTAAGGCGCAATTTTTAGCTTGGCCAATCAACCTAACCCACATAATTTTGGACTGTGGGAGGAACCCGGAGCACCTGCAGGAAACCCACACAGACACAAGAAGAATGTGCAGGTGTAGTAACAGACAAGTGACCCAAGCTATGAATTGAACCCAGGTCCCTGGAGCTGCAAAGCAGCAGTGCTAATCACTGTGCTACAGTGCCACCCAATGTAGAAGCATTTGGGGAAGCGTTCTTCAAAATGGCCTTCAAGATACACAACAATACAGAATCATTGAGCAGAAACTAATAGTCAAGCTTCTCATGCATGAGGTGGCCTCAACTGGGATCTTGAGTTTATGTCATACTACTAGTAACCTCTACGACTTGCTTGGCCTTGCAAAATCTTAGTAACTGTCCTGGCTTGAGATAATTCACACCTCTTTAACTTGTGTTTAACCCTCTCTCTACTCACATTGTTTGCACCTATAAAGATTTGATTACCTGTTAAGATTGCATACCAACCATTATCTTGTAAATTGAGTTTGTGTCTAGATATGCCCTGTTTGTGAACCAAGTTCTCCACTCACCTGATGAAGGAGCTGTGCTCTGAAAGCTTGTGGTACCAAATAAACTTATTGGACTTTAAGCTGGTATTGTGAGACTTCTTACTGAGCAATGCACCCGGTGAGAGGCCTAGAAATGCCAAGGCACCAGGTTACAGTTGAGTTAGGTGGGAAAGGGAATGGGCAAAGAAGGGGGACCAGTGGCAAGCGGACCCCCATCCTTCACAATGCTGGATATTTTTGAACTTGGGAACCAGTCCACCTTGGGCGCCTTCAAATCAATCCCAACAAGGTTTGCTTCTCCAGCTGTCTGCATGGTGACTGCCCTGGCCACAATTGATTGAATAAATGTTTATTTGTTTACTTTTTATTGTAACAAGTAGGCTTACGTTAACACTGCAATGAAGTTAACGTGAAAATCCCCCAGTTGCCACACGCTGGCACCTGTTCTGGTACAGTGAGGGAGAATTTAGCTTGGTCACCGCATCTAACAAGCACATTATTCAGACTGTAGAGGGGGGTAACCAGAGCACCTGGAGAAAAGCCACACAGACATAAGGAAAATGTGCAGACTCCACATAGACAGTGACCCAAGCTGGGAATCAAACCCGGATTCCTGGCGCTGTGAGATAGCAGTGCCAACCACTGTGCCACTGAGGTGGTGGGGATGAGTCCATAGTTGGGTGCTTCACTGAGTACAATTTTAACCCAATTTTTGCCCTTCAAGAAACCATTAAGATCAGGTGTAACCTCTCCAAATTTTACTTTATATGGTATGTGATGACAGCCCGGGTGTAAATTCAAGTTTCACCTGAGCCTGTTGATGGCTAGGAGTTTTTATCTTATGCGTTATGCAAAAGAAAGACTCGCTGTTTCATAAACATGGTGAGAAAAAGATCAAAAATACACAGCCAACATTCTATCGACCTGGCAAATTCCAGAATAAATTCAGAAAACACATTTCTTTGGAAATGGAACAGAAGCCATCAAACTTAAGTCTTTTTGACTAAACCTCCATAGACTGAATTTAAACATTTGAAGTGTCAGATTTACTCTCTTCCAATTCCCTCATACTGATCTTTAGTTTCATGTTTCACGACAACAGAGAGTCAGATTATCTGCCCCTACTAGTTATTTAGCACAAGTATGGGATAACGACAAGAATTCTTGGCATCAAAATATCACTTTTAGTTCAAAAATATTTAAAAAGTGTCCATCCAGTACAAGTCTGCTAAAAGCAGCTGCCTCAGATTAACCAAAAAACAGCGATGATTGGGAGAGGGCAGCATACAAAACCACTTCAATTAATTACTCTCACAGAACCTTGCAGGAAATCCCTGACAACAGTTTTAGAGGATGTTTTTAAATTCCAGCCAGAATTTAAAATGCAAAATGATTTGGTTAATATTTAAAGATGTCTATTTGCAATCATATTGACTTAACTTTGATTCTATTTTTGTACAGTAAGATTTACCAGACAAATTCCTGGAATGGCAGGTCTGACATATGAGGAAAGACTAAGTCAGTTAGAATTTTATTCATTGTAGTTCAGAAGAGTGAGAGGGGATCTCATAGAAACTTAGAAAATTCTAACAGGATTAGACAGGTTCAGAAAGAAAAGTTCTTGATGTGGAGGGAATCCAGAACTAGAAGTCATAGTTTGAGGATAAGAGGGCTGAGGTGAGGAGAAATGTCTTCAACTAGAGAGCATTGAATCTATGGAATTCACTACCGCAGAAAGTAGTTGAGGCCAAAATGTGTGATTTCAAGAAGGAAATCAGATATAGGAGACAATTCTTCCATCCCACTACACTAATTTCTCAGCGCAGCAGACCAGGAGAATCATACAGTGGTCAATTTGCGCGATTCCTGCAACCGTTCATATCATGCTTGCATCTTCCAGACCCGGATTTCTAGAACTATGGTGCCAGAAATTGGTTGGGAGACAGGACTAACATTTAAATAGTATCTTACCTATTATTTAAATGACTGTTCAGGGCCCGGGATTGAATTCTCCAGGCCTGCTAGCATCTCCAAACCAGCCAGAGTATTTCACTCCAGCAGCGATTACTATAGCTCCCACTTTTGGGGAGCGAGTGGGATGACTCCATTGGAGTTAAGGGGCCACAATTGGGGCCCCCCAGCAGGTTGGGCAGTGGAAGATGGTGCCCCCCCCAGGCATTGTCAACTTGGCAATGCTTGTGCTCCTGGTATTGCCCAAGGAGCAGATACTCATGCTTGGGGCAGCTTGGCACTGCCCATCAGGCATGGGGCAGTGCCAAGTGGATGGGATCTATTGGGAGTGGGGCCAAGGGATGGGGGTGGGGCATGGGGGGGTAATTGGTGGAGGTGGAGGGCCCTGCTGCCACTCTGCATTGGGATTCAGTCAGAGTTGGAGGGAGGCCAGCGATTGGGACGGGCTGTGGCAGGATAGTCAGTGGGGCGGGGTGGGGTCTGCGCTTAGGGGTGGTCTACCTGGGGGGGTGGGGGTGTCTGCCTGCCGAGGGGCTAGGGCTGTGGGGGCTGGAGATTGGGGCGGGCCAGGATTGGGGTGAGGGTTTGGGACTGGCCTGTGAATGGACTGGAGGCTGCGATCATGCCTTGGAGGATTGGAGGTGTCCTGTAGGGGCCTTGAGATGGCCACCAATTAAGCTGGCCAGCAAATGAGAGAATGACACTTTGGGGCCACTGTGCGTCTGCAGAAGTCCACTGATTTTAAGTCTCTCCAGCGTGAATAGGCTCCACTCCCTGAAATCTAATGATATTCACACTGGTGGCCTCTGTATTGCGCAGAGGGTGAGAAATTCTTTTTGAACTCCCACTGAAAAATAATAATATGAATTACTCGAGTTTTCCCACAAATCTGAGACTGAGAATTTTTTGGGGGGAGAACAGCCCCCATAATGTTGCGGCTAAAGGGATCAAGGAATATGGGGGAAGGCTATCAGGATATTGAATTTGATGATCAGCTGTGATGAAAATGAATGTTGCGGAGCAGGCTCAAAAAGGGCCAAATGGTCTATTCTTGTTGCCATGTTTCTACATTTTATTACATTTTGGGCATAGTATTCCAGATACTAATTTATTGCATAAAATAACATCCCATCACTCTCCTGCCAACTATTTAAAACATTACTGATCCTCTTGTCAGTGTGAACAGTTTTTTCTTACTTACTCTCTCACTATCTTTCATATTTTTGATCAGCTCAATTAACGTCTTCCTTGAACTTTTTTTGCTCAGTGAAAAATTACGTTGACTTATTTAGTTGAATAGATTCATAGAGGTTTACAGCATGGAAACAGGCTCTTCAGCCCACCTTGTCCATGCCATCATTTTTTTAATGACTAAGCTAGTCCCAATTGCCCATGCTTGGCTTGATATGCCTTGATAGCTATCTCACTCATGTAAATGTGTCCTGATTGAAGACCCTGATGCTTGGCATCATTCTGACCATCCTCTAAACCTACTCCTAAATTTGAGAGAGAAATGTAAAAAGACAGAAAGATTGATAGATGAATACAGCGACAAAACTGGAGGCAAGAAACGACAGAGTGATTTTTTTTCCCATTCACATAGATAGATTAATTTCACTCTGGGCACCATTTGGACAAGCGACTGAATGTTTTCTTGTAGAATTTCCTGTTTCTTTCCCAGAGTATTAACAGCAGCTCACAGATGTCAGCTATCGTAGAGGAACTATTAAAAAAGTACGGCGAGTTCAGACTGGGGCATGTGAAATGTCTTTTGAGAAATGCATCAAAAAGATTAGAACAAGGTCAAAGCTACCACAGACAAGGATGTGACAAATACCTGACAGACATGGTGCAATAGATCACTGAACTTTTCCCCCAAGAATTTAATGTAACCATTGCAAAATTTCAATCTGGATTTCAGAGCATCTTTCCATCTATTCAGCTTCTCACTATATCTGGCACAGCTGGCCATAGGTGCTGGCTTCAGAATTCTAGGACCAGATACCTGACTGAGACATCCAGACCAGTGCTAAGGATATTTTATTCATGACCTCAATCCCAGTTTTATGATGACACTTATCTGAGCTGGGGACTTTTGCTTCTGCCCACCCCCATCCTACCACTTGATGCCAGTGACAAATCAAACAGTAGAGGGCATTTAATAAGGTTAATGTATAAAATAAAAGCTCATAGTTTACGGGATAACATATTGGCATGGATTGAAGCTTGGCTAATTAAGAGGAAACAGAACGTTGGCATAAGTGGGTCTTTTTCTGGTTACCAGGTATGATGACTGGTGTGCCACAGGGAACAGCGTTGGGGTGTACAATTTATGTGAATAACTTGGATGGAGGGGCTAAAGATATGGTTGCTAAATTTGTTGATGACATATCGGGAAAGTAAATTGTGAAGAGGATGTAAGGAAGATACAAAGAGATATAAATAGGTCAAGAGAATGGGGAAACATTTGGCAAACAGAGTCAAATGTGGGCAAATGTGAGATTGTTCATTTTGACAGGAAGAATAAGAAAGAAGTCTGTAGTCTGAATGATGAGTTCTGAGGTGCATAGGGGTATGGATAATATGCAGGTATGGCAAGTAATTAGGAAAAGTAATAATGTGTTATCATTTATTGTGAGGGGAATTGATTATAAAAGTAGAGGTGTTATGCTTCAGTCATACCTAGGGCATTGGTGAAACTATTTGGTGTATTGTGTACAGTATTGGTCTCCTCATTTGAAGAAAAATGAAGGTTTACTGGACTAATATCAGGAATGAGCACATTGTCTTATGAGAAAAAGTGAAAGAATTTAAGTATGTATAAGTTAGGCTTTGGAAGAGTCAGAAACGGCTTGATCAAAACCTTTCAGATCCTGAGAGATATCGACAGGATGGACATGGGATGTGGAAAGGAGTTTCTCCTTGTTAAAGAATTGTGAAATTTCAGTTACTATTATATAATAAGAGATGGCTCATCTAAGACAGAGAAGAGGAGAATATTTTTTCTGAGGATGATAAGTCTCTGGAATTCTTTTTCTCAAAAGGCAGTGGAAGCAGAATCTTGGATTTTTTTAAGGCAATGCTGTGTAGATTCTTGATTAACAAGGCAATGAAATGTTATCGGGTAGGTGGTAATGCGGGGTTGAAGTTATAATCTTATCAGCCATCATCTTATTGAATGATGGAGCCAAGTGGACTTGAGGGGCTGAGTGGACTATTCCTGCTCCTTGTTAGTATGTCTGCATGTTTGAAATGGCCAAATGGCTTGATGCAATGCAGCAGAGGCAATCCATATAGAAGGGTGGTGAGAATTACAAATTGGCATTTGGCAGCTTCTGTTAGCAGAGTAATCCCTTATTCTTGCCTGCAACTCCCCCAAACAGCCAAAACTCCTCACTGCATCATGGGTGTAAACAGATTTTCTATTATCATCGCTGTTTCCCCATTTCAAGATTCAAATTCTCTCACACAAAATTTGAATAACCTTTAGTTGTAACAACAGACTTCAAGATTTCAAGTGTAATAAGAATGCAATGATAAGTATCCTGTGATGTATATTATGAAACTTCTACCACAATCATAGATCATTTTAAGTATTTTTAACTGATGAGGCAGTCAGATCACAAATTTGACATTTAATAACATATTACTTAACTGTTATTGGAACTAAAAATTATATCAAATCCATGTTCTAACTCCTTTCATACAAAACTCAAACTTCTTAGGCTGATTTTCCCATCCTGCTCTACTGCACCCATAGCAGTACAACGGGCTGGGCGACATCAGTGGAGGCCATTTTGTAGGCTTCCTGCTGGACAACTGGCCCTTTATGTTTCCCTGCAGCAAGGTTTTTAGAGTTATTAGCTCTGTG
Organism: Sphyrna mokarran; assembly: GCA_024679065.1. Taxonomy (NCBI): domain Eukaryota; kingdom Metazoa; phylum Chordata; class Chondrichthyes; order Carcharhiniformes; family Carcharhinidae; genus Sphyrna; species Sphyrna mokarran. The sequence goes on from JAGIQG010000003.1 coordinate 58,397,872, forward strand.
CCGATTTCCGGCACGGAACTGATTTCAATATTTAAATCCCTATCTGCATTTGATTAGTGGGCCTAGGATTGATGTCTCCAACCCCCCCCCCCCAAAAAGGTCCCCACTCCAACCCCACCAGGGTTTACTCCAGAGGAGTTTACAACTGCTCCCCACTAGTGGGGAACAAGTGGCCGATTCTGCGGGAGGCAACAGAGGCCCTGGATGCTTACCAAGAGGTCAGGAGTAAGGGATGGGGTGCCCTGGAGCGGTGCCAGACTGCCAATATCAGCCTGGCTTTCTGGCACTGCACAAGAGGCAAACTGGCAATGCCAAAGGGACACCTTGACATTGCCCATCAGGCATTGGGTGGTGCAAAGGGGGCAGGGCCATAGGGGCGGGACCTATTGAGGACATCGCAGATAAGATGAACAATTGGTGAGTGGGTGTCCTGTCACCACTCTGCATTGGAGGGGATTTGTGGGGCTGCCACGGGGCTTTGGGACTGCCAGGGAGGATGGTGTAAGGACCGAAGGTAGGGGGAGAGGGGGAGTTGATGGCCAGGGTGGGACTGGATACTGGAGGGGGATGGGGTTTGGGGAGATTGGATCTGGTTGGCATCAGGGAGATTGGGGCTGGCCAGGTATGGGGGCATCAGTGCTGGACTGGGGAGGTTGTGAGGCCAGTGATCAAAGAAGGGGGGATTGGTAGGCGAGTGATAAGAGGCAGCAGAGTTATCCAGCAATCCAGCTGGCCAGCAATCACGAGACTGGCAATGCAGGGCTATTGTGCATGCGCCAGTCTCTGCTCTGATAGATCGGCACATGCACAGTGGTTCGCTCAGAGTGATGCTGCCAGCCTTTCCCTAGTTTTCAGAGGGAATCCTGCTAAGGCACTCTGCAGTGCTCAAAGTGTGGGAGATTCATTTTGAAAATCCTGCGAAAAAACCCAACATGAGTTACTCCCATTTTCAAACAAATTGGAGACTTAGAATTTATTTGGGAGGATCCCGGTCCTTACTTCATTGAAGCTTGAATAACACTGAGAGTCAATTCACATAGAACAGAATTCAGTTCTTTAAGTGCCTCAGTTAAAAGTGAAGGCTTTTTAATATTTTGATAATAATATATGATCTTCTAATCCAACATCCTCCTGCAAATTCTCTTTTACTCTTTGGATAGATCTCCTCAACAGAGGAACACTTGTTTGGTGGTCTGATTGGATATGTACAGAGGCCAATTCTATCATAAATAGCTCACAGAAGCACACCAATTGAAAGCAAGAGGCTGGTACAATGCATACAGAGGCCTATGCTGCTTTTCAAAGACTAAAGCCAATGAACTAAGCTTAATGTATTGTTAACATGTTATAGGTATTACATGTAGAGGTAGTAAATTGGATTAGACACTGGCTCAATGGAAGAACCCGGAGAGTGGTTGTGGAGGATTGCCTCTGAGTGGGGGCCTGTGACTAATGGTGTGCCACAGGGATCAGTGTTGAGTCTATTGTTATTTGTCATCTATATCAAATGATAATGTGGTAAATTAGATCAGCAAAGTTGCTGGTGATACAAAGATTGGAGATGTAGTGGACAGTGAGGAAGGTTTTCAAAGCTTGCAGAGGGATTTAGACCAACTAAAAAAATGAGCTGAAAAATGGCAAGTGGAATTTAACACAGACAAATGTGAGATATTGCACTTTGGAAGGGCAAACTAAATAGAACGTACAGGGTAAATGGTAGGACTTTGAAGAGTGCAGTTGAACAGAGGGATCTGGGAATACAGCTACAGAATTCCCTAAAAGTGTTGTCACAGGTGGATAGGGTCATAAAGAGTGCTTTTGATACATTGGCCTTTATAAATTGAAGTATCGAGTATAAAGATTGGACTGTTATGGCAAGGTTGTATAAGGCATTGGTGAGGCCGAATTTAGAGTATTGTGTATAGTTTTGGTCATCTAGTTACAGGAAGGATGTAAATAAGTTGAAAGAGTTCAGAGAAGGTTCACGAGGATGTTGTCAGGACTTGAGAAGCTGAGTTACAGAGAGAGATTGAATAAGTTAGGACTTTATTCCTGGAGCGTAGAAGAATGAGGGGAGATTTGATAAAGATGTATAAGATTTTGCTGGGTATAGATTGAGTGAATGCAAGCAGGCTTTTTCCACTGAGGCTAGGAGGAGAAAAAAAACCAGAGGGCATGGGTTAAGGGTGAAAAGAGAAAAGTTTAAAGGAAATATTAGGGAGGGCTTCTTCATACACAGAGTGTGGGAGTGTGGAATGAGTTGCCAGAAAAAATGGTAAAAGCAGGGTCACTTTTAACATTTAAGAAAAACTTGAACGGGTACATGGATGAGAGGGGAGTGGAATGATATGGTTCAAGTGTAGGTCAGTGGGACTAGGCAAAAAATGGTTCGGCACAGACAAGAAGGGCCAAAAGGCCTGTTTCTGAGCTGTAATTTTCTATGGTACAATGTTCCTGTACTGTGTAACTCAGGCAGGACATTCCCATTCCACTCAACAAACGCACTGCAAAAATCTGCAAAGTTACATTCTTTTCCTATAGCTTTCAGTACCAATTATACAGAAGAGCCAGTATGGTGGTTAGCACTGCTGTCTCACAGCTCCAAGGCCCTGGGTTCAATTTCTGGCTTGCATCACTGTCAATGTGGAGTCCTTAGATGTTTCCTCTGGTCTCCAGTCTCTTTCCACAGTCCGAAAGATGTGCTGGCTAGGTGCATTAGCCATGCTAAATTCTCCCTCAGTATACCTGAACAGGCACCAGAGTGTGGCAACTAGGTGTTTTCATTTTAACTTCATTGCAGTGTTAATATAAGCCTGCTTGTGACACTAATAAATAAACTTTAAACTTCACGAAGACGCTTCAGTGACCCAGGACAGGGAGAAATCTTGCTAAAAAGTTCTAAGGAGGCTATTTGCAGTGACAAGCAATTATTTTCATTTATGGTAACTTTTCTTCATTTCATCGTGTGAAGTTGTTAATTCAAAATAATAATTTTACAAAAGACTGAGGAAATCAAGTATCTGTGTTCCAGTTAATTGACAGGAGGAATTTTAAGTTCAACTTCAAGGAAGAAATAATTCCCATGGCCTGTTTAAAAATATGCATAAACCAGTGTGTTGGTTCCTACTCCTGTTTTCTTTGTAATCTGGAATAGTGGATTGGTACATCGTGTTGACATGTTCACAGGAAGTGAGGTGATGGTAGCGCGTGGGTTCTCCCCCAGCATGGGCAGACACACAGAATGTAAGAGCTGCCAAGTTTTCCAGTAGGCAGCTTAACCTGTTAGCTGCTTGTCATCATTTCCAGCAATTTGACACAGTGTCAGGAATTGGCTGAGATGGCGGATAACTGGGCAATATAACATCACAGCTTGGAGTGTTAACATCTCCTGACTAAAGTTCTTAGTTTGTTGAATCACTTCAAGTCAATCCTGTGAACACCCCACACAACAAAAGAAAATGGACAATGCTGCAGCCACTCGAAGAATACAGAGAAGAAAAGAAATAAAAATCATTGCCTCACAAGAAACAAGGCGGGAGTCAAAAATTGATTGCAGCCATCTGGAGGAATAATGAGAATTCAAAGAATATAATTTTGGAGAGAAGCTTGCCACACGCCCCTCCTGAAACTTAACTCAATGGTAATAAGCAGCAATTATTCCGCAACAACAAATCCAGAGCTGGACACCGCCAGCCATGCACCTGGGCAATCCAAGCAAGCATTCTTAGCACTGCCCACTGGGATGTACCAGGAGGCAGGGCCTACGGTGTGGGGCCTAAAGGGTGTGACCTGAAGGGGCAGGGCATGAAGAGGAAAGCCTGATTGGCCAGAGGAGGGGGTGGGATGGGGGGGGGGGGGGGAGGCCTGCTGTGCACTCCACATCATGATCAAATAGGGAGATAGTGAGGCCATTTTGCACACTGCATTGCAATCTGATCAGGCGGTTGAGAGAGGGTCTGCTGCCATTCTGCAATGAGGTGAGGTCAGGGAAGGGGGTGGGGAAGAGACATGATCAGTCTTGGTGGTGAGATGGGCTGCAAGGCTAGATGGCCATGTGTACTGGGATTTGTGATTGGCCACAGGCCCTCGCAATTGTGGGGGAGATGCTGATTAAGGCTGCCTGCAGCAGCAGAAGCCTGACGGCTCTCACTCTGTCAGACCCCTGCTGCTGAAATTGTGCATGTCTGGCATCAGGGGTCTGCAGATGAATTGAAGCTCCCTCTACAGCTTGGTTGGTGAATTAAGTCAGCTCACTGCCTGCAGCAGCTAGCACAGTCTGCACCATTTTTTCTATACCTAAGAGTGGCATAGTGGCACAATGGTTAGCATTGCTGCCACACAGTGCCAGGGAACCAGTATCAATTCTGGCCTCAGGTCATTGTGTTTGTGGAGTTTGCACTTTCTCCCTGTGTCTAGATTTCTTCCGGGTACTCCGATTTCCTTCCACACTCCAAAGATGTGTAGTTTGGTTGATTGGCCATACTAAATTCCCCGTAGTGTCAGGGGGATTAGTAGGGAAACGTGTATGGTTGTGGGAATACAGCTTGGGTGGAATTGTGGCCAGCACAGACCTGATGGGCTGAATGGCTTCCCTCTTGACTGTAGGGTATCTACGATTCTATGAATTTCATAAGATCGGGTGTAAAAAACACACCCAAAAACAGATCAGGAACTTTCTCATTTCCATGCTAACTGCATACTTAAAATCATTCTCATAAAATTCCACCAATAGCGTAACTTGTCATTAAATGTACTAACTACTGCTGGTGTTACAAATCAGTACTGGATCACTATTGGATTGGCAACAAGTAAAGTTGGAGGTGGGCAACGTGGCAGCAGTCTTGTTGGTGTCAAAGGCTCTTTACAAAGAAAAGCTTCAACATATCTCTCTGAAACACTCAAATTAACACTGGAGAATTGGTTCTGTTGTGCAACTTTATTGACCTGACAATACAATTGGATGAACAGATGGCAGTTTTGTCCTTGCACATAGTCAACGGAAATTACCCAGCCCTAATGGAAAGGACTTGGTTGGAAAAGATCAGGTTAAATTGAGCTAATGTCAACCTCGTGACAGTTTCTGAATCATGCCTTGCCTAAATCCTGAAGAAACATGCTATTATTTTCAATGGTGATCTATGAGTATGAAAGTTATCTCAATAATGTTGATTATAAAGAAAAGATTAAACTAAATTCTTAAAGACTAGATCGGTGCTCTAACATAAAACAGAGGCAGAATTAGAGTGACTGGTCAAGACAAGAGTCCAAGAACATGCTAATGTGAGTGAATGGCCGACACAAATTATGCCAGTAATAAAACAAGATCGATCCTTATGGATTTGTGTTGATTTCAAAGTAGTTATTAATCCTGTACCTCATGCTGAACAATCTTTTACCCTTGATCGATGATCTGTTTGCAGGCCAACAGTTTAGTAAGATCGACTTCAGTCAAGCGTACCTACAAAATATACTAGGGATCAGGATTCACAACAGTTCCTGACGATTGTGACACACAAAGGATTATTTTAATACAAAAGATTACATCCCTTCAGCTCTGGCTTGTTCCAAAAGGTTTTAGACCAAACTTTAAGTGGGTTAAATGGAGTCCAACGTCACCTGAATAACATCCTTGTGACTGGAAAGAATGAAAATGAACATCTCCACAATTTGTATGCCACGTCAACTGATTAGAAGATTATGGATTAAGAGACTGAAAAGACAAATGCCAATTTTTCCAATATTCAGTTGAATACCTGGAAATGTAATTGATACCAAGGGCCCGCATGAACCATGCTCAAAGGTTAAAACTATTATTGAGGCACCTGCATCTCAGAATGTTAACCAACTTTGATCTTTCTTTGGTTTACTGAATTACTTACAAATGTTTGCCTGCAATCTGGCAATTTATCTAAAATCCTTGCACAACTTACTGTGACAAAGTAAAAAAAAATGGAAGTGGATAGAACAGTATGAGAAAGCATTCATGCAAACAAAAGAGGTCTGCTCAAGTCAGAAGTGCTAACACATTTTGATCCAATTTTGCCCCTGCAGTTGGCATGTGATACATCACCTTATGGTGTTGGGGTGGTAGCTTCCCACACTATCAAGGGAAAAGAAGCCTTTGCGTCGAGAACATTGAATAAAGCCAAAAATAATTATGCACAAATAGAGAAAGGAGCCCAGGAGTATATCTTTGGGATAAAGCAATTCTACGAGTTCCTGCATGGGAGAAAATTGACCTTACACTTGGACCATCATCCATTAACAACAATATTTGAACCACATACTGGGATTCCATTACTGGCAGTGAGCAGAATGCAAAGAGAGGCATTACTGTTGTCAGCACACAGGTATACTATGAAGTATCATCAGTCAAACTTTCATGATAACATGGGCTTTCTCAACTACTATCACCAGATAGTTCATCAATATGTAGTTTGGGTGGAAACATTTTCTACTTTGAGCAGATAAGATAATATTCCCGTAACCACAGGAGAAGCGAAGAAGCATGCTCCAAATTATCCTGTATTTTCCAAGATAATGAACACGGTGCTTTGAGGCAAGACCTCAGCTATATTCCACTTGAAGACCTGAGTTTACTATACCGGCCGGATGTCTTCTCTAAGGAATGAATCATCATTCTACCACTGTTGAGAAAATGTGTATTGAACCGATTGCACAAAAGCTATTGTGGTATTGTGAGGATGAAAGAAACAGTGAGGAGCTATTTTTGGTGACCTAGTTTAGATGTTGAAATGAAGAAGATGGGAATATGTTTGTCTTGACAAAAGTGTGTAACCTATCACCATTGGTGCTATTACACCAGAGTGAATGTGTGGAAGGAGCTCGGCAATGGGTACACATTGGTTTTACAGGACTATTTGAAGGATGCATCTTTTTCATAGTTGACGCTCATTCAAAATGGTCAGAAGTTACCATCATGAAATAAACTTTATCAGAGAAGACAATTGTGAAATTGGGAGAAATCTTTAGCTGATTCTAACTGCGGTTAGAACCAGCAACTGTTGACATGGGTAGGCACTTGACATCAAAGAGAAAGCCTGCCGTTAGAAGCTCTTCAGATATCATCAACCGTGAAGGGGAAAAAAAAACAAAAAGTACTGCCTGCTGTGAAATAGCCTGGCATGCTCAACAGTTGGTGAATGATATCAGACCACTGTTCATACCTCAAAAGTATGAAATTTCTTGAAGGAGAGTGGAATATAACATATCAGGTCTATACCACACAATCTGCTACAAAGGGACTGGAAAAATGTTTTGTGCGAATGATGAAGCGCATTTTAAAGATAGTCAGAGTTCATTCACCAACACTCGTGTCAATTCCTGCTCAGGTATAAGCATACAGCTCACTCAACAATCCAAGATTCTCCTGCATTGCTGATGGATAAACATCAACTGTATACAAAATTCAACTTACTAAAGCCACATCATCCAGAAAAAGGTTTTGCAGCAGGAAAACATAACACAGTCCCAGTCCAGCTTTTCTGAGAGACAGTCTGGATCTGCCTAGAAATCTGACACTGCCTAGAAATCTGAACTTATTGGGGAAAACAGTATCTTAATTATCAATCAAACAGTAAGTAACCTCATAATTTTGGCTCCAGTTAAAACAACCTCTGACAACATTCATACCATGCTAAAAACATCAGTGCTGGAGAACAGGTGGTTGGTGCCCAATTTCTATGTCATTGGCAAATATGGATTGGAATTGGAAGGCCACTGACCAGCTCACTCCATTGATCATAATGAGCATGGGGCTCTCAAATGATGGTTAAGAGTGTAGCGCACAGATACATATCTAGTGGGGAATGCAAACATTATGGGGCCTTCTCATCTGAAGTAGAAATGTTACAGCAAGAATGTCACAGCATGAAATTCCAAAGCAGATGACACCATGTTGCAAACCACCATTGTCTCCTCAGCCCACTTAGCATGCACAATGACTATCTGTTGATTAAATGAACTGATATATTGTCTTCTTCCCACAGGTACACTATCTGTAAAAACCATCAATGATCCTGAGGATCACCCATTAAGTGCTGAAGAAGACATTACACTTGTGCCAGGGTCACCCCTCTCTTGGAACCAGGCACCAGCATTAGGTCATTAGCTCCATGGACACCCTTTGGTGAGGGCACATCACAATCTTGTGAGGAATTGACAAAAGCAGAGAGGTCCCCGGATGCTGCTAGTGGAAGCACTGCTAGAGACCAGGACCATGTTGAGTCCAAAGCAAATGGCGAGTGTCTGGAATAGTTCATCAGGTGACAGATGCTGGATGTCCAATGGGATGCACGGTGAGGTCTGATGGTGAGGGTCTGCATGGCATGGTCTCTGTCATGGAAGAGTTCATATTGAGCATGAATGCTACATTGATTCTGTGCACTGACTGGTGTGACAGATCTGTTGATGCCAATGACAACTGAAAAGAGTCTAGCCATCGTGCTGGACACATCTTCCCAGGTAGAGGCAGCTCAGACTTCATTGGTCAGCTTACAGTTGCCAAAGTCATCATTATGGCCACCAGGACAATAAGGTCAGCTGTCTGTCTCCAGTGCCACTGCTATCAAAAGGCAATACCCACAAATCAAAGATGAAGGCAGCAAGAACACAACAGAGGCTTATCATTATTTTGAAATTTGTGTTTGGTGGCAGAGCATGTTCTTCATTGGTTCATTTATAAGAACAAACATTTATTAGCCTTTACTGAGCTGATTTGACTTGATACCTACCAGATGCAGCACGGGTTTGTAGATGCAATGCTATGATCTTACCTGCCATTCACACCACACTCACTCTATGGTGAAGTTGGAGAATTTGGCGGCCAGCCAAATCTCATTCCTGAGGCGGGATGGGAAAATCCTACTTGCATTAACGGTGGTAACATTCTGACAATTGCACTGGGTGCTGCTGGATATTTGAGTTGATCTAACAAGTCATGAATGTTTGTCAAGGAGATAGTGCCATTGACATGTGGAAGCACCTAAGACTAGCTGAACGTATGCAAGATCAAAGCATTCCTGCCTTATTGAATGTTCCTCTTGCTCACTTACATGTCCTCTTCCTATACCTGCTGGAATGTTCATCAACACTATTACTGGAGACTTGCTCCTGACATGTGGAGCTGCCTGGTTTTCCTCAGCCTCTCTTGAAAAAGTCAGGTTGTGCAGAATGCAGCATGCTACCACTAAAGGAGAGCTGCTTTGGAGAATGTGGTTCAGTATTGATGATCTTAGAAATATATGCAGATTTACCAGTTTTCATGTTCTGACTTAAATAATAGTGTGGTATGACTGGAGTCATCTCTCGCTAACCAGTTTATGGTACTTTAAGGCATGCCATATTTAGTATTGGTCACAATTTGGTTAGCTCTCATGGAAATTCTAAACAATTTCAGGGGGACATCTATCATATGAACAATTATACTTAATATTATGAAAAAATATTTCGTAGGATCTTTTGCAAAAAGTAACTGAATTTCAATTATTTTGTGATTTGTTCAAAAAGAGGATTTAAGGGAAGTGATTTTTTTTACAACACAGGCTTCTCTAGGTACTTTGCCTCAGGCACAACAGAAAAACTTGTTCCAAATGCCAAATATTCTGAGACTTTGAGCTCAGATTCATTTGAAATTGCATGAATTTAGCAAACAATAGACTTTTTATTATTCTACAGATACACGCAGGATTTCAATTAAATATCCATATCATTTAACAAGAAGGAGATTAAAACAGAGACTTCCATAAAAATCTAAGGCTGGAATTCTCTGATTTCATACATCCTGCTGCCGCTGCTGCCAGTGAAAAGGGGAAACTAGGCATTCAACCAGATCTTCATTCACTGCGGTGGAATTGGAGAATCCCAATTGCGGGCGTGGTCGGAGAATTCCAAATATGCAGAGATAATCATTTACAGAAGCATGGATCAGTCCTATTACTTTGAATCAAATCACGGTAGATTTGAAACAGACAATTTCCATTTGTCGGATGCCTCTGTTTACAGAACTTTCTTTTTCTTAAATTTGCTTCTCAGTCAGAGTTTAAACCACTCTACCTTCAAGTAATTAGGCACACTAGCAATAACAGATACAATAATTGTATCTGTTGTGCATTTGTCAAAATCTATCAAACATATCAAAGTTTTATACCCAAAAGAGTCCTTTCAAGTACATTCTCATCTTTGAGAAGTCAGTTTCTGAGACAAGTTCACTTTGCTTGATCATTTGGCAGCAAGTTTCATTAATACATGCACAGAAGGATGCTGACAGTTGCCTGTGGTGTTTAACAAGTGTCGTGCGTGCTAACTCTATCTTGTAGAGAATGTAGTCAGTTATATCCATTAGGTGTTTGCAGCATTGAAGTGTGCTGCTTAACTGATTGTTTAACTGGCTGGATAAGTCAGTTATTCACACAAACTCTCTATTTTTTCTACAATGCATTCATGTGGTATCAAAAGATTAGAAGCCATTTTTTTCATCATGTAATTCAATTATTGGCTAGTTTATATTTGGTTTCCGAAGAATATGTTTCTTCTGAACTCTATTAATCATCATTTTAATGCACCCCACCGGTAATAGCAAGATAGCAGATACAAGGTTTTAAAATGGGACTGGCTAATTTTCAGCTGGAGCTATAGAATCACAGTGCAGAAACATATGGAGGCTTGGAAGGGTAGGCTAGATAGACCAATGATCTCCTGCCAAAGCAGGAAAACTATCACACTAAAATTGGCTCCTGCAGGAACATGAGAAGAAAATGCATACAGGCAATGCCAGCCAAATGGCAGAAATATTAAGGAGCTCCTTGGCCTCAATATTTAGCAGGGAGGTTAACATGCTGAACACGACATTAAAAGAGGAGATTAATGAGATGTTAAAGCATTTAAGTTTGAAATTAGGGAAATCGTTGAAAAAACTAATCAAATTTTGAGAACAGAAAATCGCAAGGAATTGCGTCTGAACATATAAAAAGATAGCTAAGGTATTATTTCAAATAGAAGGAGGAGCAGTGCCAAAAGACTGGCAGCAGGACTAGGGAGATAAATTATGGGCCCTTGTGCTTCTCAGGTTTTCAGGCTCCTTATCTCCTCCTCCACACTTAATCCTTCCCTCTCGCAACATTTACATGCCTAGAATTTGGGAACCATAGTCACAGTGGAGTCAAACTACTTTTATAGGTTTAGCAAAAACCTCCTGGTTTTTGTTAACGCTCTTTGACATTCCAAGTTGTAGTATGATATACTTTACAAGCATAGCTTTGTCAGACAAAACAATACTTGATTATTCATATTATGTGGCCAGCTCTGTTTCTTTGAGTCTGGCTCAATGCAATATTCAGACAGTAAAATATGAAAGACTTGAGCCTCATATGCACCACAAATAACAACCTTACATTCAAATGAAAATTTCTTGAATTAAGAGAGACATATTCTATTGGTGAATAACACCTAATTATTAGACATTTTGCTTAATATCAGGAAAGATTAAATTTATTCAAAAACATAATAGAAAACATCTGGAAACTAACAATATAATAAATCAGAATCAGTATGGATTTCAAAATACTAAACCAGCTTGGGCTGTTTTTCCTTGAAGGGAGAAGACTGAAGGATAACCTGATAGATGAGATTAATGAAAGCATTTCCTCGGGTCGACACACAAAAGATGTTTCCACTTGTGGAGATATCCAAACTCAAGGTTATACAAATTAGACAGCAGCTAATATATCCAAGAGAGAATTCAGGAGAAATATACAGACATGGGTAGATATATTTGTTGCTTATCTTACAAGTGAAATGAATCACAAGTGTATATTTGTTCTGAAGCCATTGATACCTAATTACAACTAAAAGCTCTGATCACTTCATTTCCATCAGGTGAATATAATTAAGCAGTTATAGCTTCTCTGCCCTTGTCTAATTATAACAATTAATTATTAACAAGAAACCCCTACATGGTTACACTAAGCAAACATCTGATATTATCTCTTGTAGTACTCAAGTACCCTTTGTCCCTTGATTGGTTGTGCCTTGGTTGTGCTGCCCATCTGCAAGTTTGAGAACTACATTGAAACATCGTCGTAGCAGCTTTCCATGGAATTGTGCTGTGCTTAATTCACAGGGGAACTCAACTGTATTCATCTATTTGAACCCCGTCAAAGAGGAAACATTCTCTCCACATCCACTCTATCAATATTTCTCAGGATCTCAAAGGTTTTGATCAAGTTGCCTCTTACTCTTCTAAACTCTTTTGCATACTAACCTAACTGTCTAATCTTTCCTCAGAAGACACTTTATCCATTTCTGATATAGTCCAGTAAAGCTTTTTGGGACATTTTCCAGCATGTTTACATCTTTCCTTAAATAAGGTGACCAACATTGTTTAGTACTTCAAACATATTCTTGCCAATGCCCTGTACAATTGAAGCATAAGTTCCCTACTTCTGTAATTAATTCTTTTCACAATAAACAGTAACATTCCATTAGCTTTCCATATATCTGCTGTAGCTGCATACATGCCTTCTGTGATTCATACTTTTGAACAATCAGATCCTTTCTGAATATCAAAGCTCTGAAATCTCTCACCATTTATTCCTCCTGCCAAAATGGACAACTTTGCATTTACCCACGTTATATTCCATTTGCCAGATCTATGCCCACTCACTTAATGGCTTTACATCCCCTTTGTATCTTCCTTATGTTCTCTTCACAACTTAGCTATTTTTGTGTTATCAGCAAACTTAGCAACAATCCTTTTGGTCCCTTTATCTCGGTGATTTATATAAATTATAAAAAGTTTAGCATCCAGCACTGATCCATGTAGTACACAACTTTCCATATGCTTCCAGCCAGAAAAAAATCCTATTTATACTAACTCATTGTTCCCAGTTAGCCAAATTTATAGTCATGCCAAAATATTATCTCCTATACCATAAGCTTTTATTTTCCACAACAACCTTTCGAAGGATTTCAAATATCTTCTGGAAATCTAAGTACAGTACATCAACTGGTTTCTCCTTATCAACAGCACATGTGACTCCTTCAAAAAAAAACAAATAAATTGGTTAAATATGATTTCCCTTTTTTTCAAAACCATGTTGATTCTGCCTGATTGCCTTGAATGTTCCCAAATGCCTGCTTATAACATCTTTAATAATAGCTTCTAACATTTTCCATATGACAAATGCTAGATTAACTGGTTAGAAGATTCCTGCTTTCTGTTTCTCTGTTTTTAAATAAAGAAGTTACACTTGCTTTCTTCCAATCCAATGAAACTTCTCCCAAATATAAGAACTCTAGAAAATTAAAAGCAATGCATCAAGTTTCTCATTAACCATTTATTTGAAAGCAAGGTGAAGTCTATTTGGACCAGGAGATTTGTCAGCCCACAAACCAAACAATTTGCTCAATATCACTTCCCTGGTAATTGTATTTTCCTGAGCTCCTCTGTCCCTTCCATTTTTTGATTCATAGCTATTTCTGGAATGTTACTTGTATTCTCAATAGTCAATGCAAAATACCTGCGTAATTCAAAAGAGAAAATGCTGCAAAATCTCAGCAGGTCTGGCAGCAACTGTAAGGAGAGAAACGAATTGACATTTTGAGAGGAGGGGATGAACGGGTAGGAGTGAGGTAAAATTTAGAAAATGGGAGAAAGAGGAAGCAAAAAGAAAGAAAAGGAGGATAAGGTAGGGGGAAAATGGAGGATAAAGTAGGAGGAAAGATACGGAAAAGCTGGAGGAACAACATCTCATCTTCTGGCTAGATACTTTACAGCCTTCTGGTCTCAACATCGAAATCAACAACTTTAGATGATTAGCTCTACCCCACCTTGACCCCTTTGTTTTCATTTTTTTTGTACTGTTCTCTACCTTTTATTTCTTTATTGTCTTCCTTCATTTCCCCCCCGCACTGTTTTTTTGATCCAGCATCCACAGTCATTTGCTTTCATACCTGAGCAATTCATCCACCATAGCCTACCTTCCATTATCAATTGCCCAGATACATTTTCTGTAGGACCAGAACTCACATTGTTAACTTTTCTTATTTAAATATTTATATAAACACTTACTATCTGTCTTTATGTGATCAACCAGCTTTCTCTTGTAAACTAATTTTTCACTCCTTTTTAATTGTTTTGTCACTTTGGGATGTCCTGAGATTGGGCAAAACACTGCTACATATAGTATATATATATATTTATATATATCTATACACACACACACAATATATATATATTTATTTATATATTAGATGTTTAATCATCTAGTTCCTGCAAACAGAAGTAGGGATCACCAATTGCATGTTTAAACTATGTTTGTTCAGCGGAATGTAGGCAAGATGCTAACCTTGTGCTGCCTGCTCTTCCCAATGATTTCTGCATATATCTAGTGCTAGCTAGACTGTTCAGTAACAGCACGCATCAACAGGGGGCCCAATATTATTAGTGCCAAAGAGTGCATAAAGCCAGCCTGCTATTGAAGGAGAGGTGCATTATGGCTGCTGGAAGTGCTGAGATCATTGTGAATCCAGTGAAATGGAAGAATTTATGGAAAAGCGTGTGCAGCAAGGTTTTTGGAGACTGCACTAGAGGTTTTAGTGACAAAGGAAAGATGTCCTATTTCCACAGGGAGGTCAAAGGCCTTTCAGATACATGGTCAGAATGCAATGGTAAGATATAAAAGTGAAGATCAATGCCTGAAATATAACTCCAAGAAAAATAGATGCAATGGAAGGTGAAATTTATTAATCTCACATGAATGGTTAAGGTCAGCAAATGCATCTTAAGTACCAAATCTCACCAAAACCCACAATGGACACAGTCAGCAATAAATTTCCCATCAGTCACCGTGCAACAATTTGCATCAATCATGACTCATTCCTAACACTTGTTATACCTTGCTACACATAGAACTGTTGCAAACCTCACACCCACATCTCTCACAGACTGTGCCAAATATTGAAATTCATCACCACCTCACCCACGTAGATTGCATGACACTTAAACACTTCCCTCTCACCTGCAAGAAGAGGTGGTGCGTAAGTAGGTACAGGAGGAACTAATTGGAAAGGGAAAGCAATGCCTGCATGTTCTATCTCCCATTGAGGAGATGATGATGGCCATTATGCCTATATTAAGGTCTGATACAAAGGTATGGTTGCTAAATTAGCTGACGACACAAAGATAGTTAGGAAAGTGAATTGGGAAGAGGTAATGTGGGGGAGGGATGACAAAGAAATGGCTTAAATGAGTAGGAAGAAAATGGAGCAAATAGAGTATAATGTGGACAAATATGTAATTACGCATTTTGACAGGAAGAAATAAAAAAGCATATTATCTAAATGGTGAGAGATTTCAGAAGTGCAGAATGATCTCAGTGTCCTACTGCTAACACCACAAAAGTGAGGCACAGCAAGTAATTTGGAAAGCTAATAGAATATTATCATTTATTGTGAGAGGAATTGACTACAAAAGTAAGAAGATTATGCTTCTGGCGTATGGAGCATTGGTAAGACCACATTTGGAGTATTGTGTGCAGTATTAATCTCTTTATTTAAGAAGAGAAGCAAAGACATTAGAAGCAGTTCAAAGATGTTTACTAGACTAATATATTGAATGGGCAGGTTGTCTTATGAGGAAAGGTTGGAGAGGTTAGATTTGTATGCACTAGAATTTAGAAGAGGCAACTTGATCAAAACGTTAAAAATCCTGAGGTATATTGACGGATGGGGGGGTGTACGTAATGTGAAGAGGATGTTTCCTTTCAGCAAAGAAGATATAATTAGGGATCACTGTTTAAAAATAAGGGAACACAAATTTAAGATAAAGTCAAGGAGAATTTCTTTTTCTGTCAGAAGATCAAGAGCCTCTGGAATTCTTTTCCTCAAAAGGCAATGGAAGCAGAATATTTTTAAGACAGAGCTAGATAAATTCTTGATTAACAAAGGGGAAAAACATAGAAACATTGAAGATAGTAGAAGGAAGAGGCTATTTGGCCCTTTGAGGCTGCTCTGCCATTCACCATGATCATGGCTGATCGTCCAACTCAATAATTTAATTTAGCTTTCTTCTCATAACCTTTGCTCCTTTTCACCCCAAGTGTTATATTTAGCCACCTCTTGAATACATCAATGTTTTGGCATCAACTACTTCTTGTGATAATGAATTCCACAGACTCACCTCTCTTTGAGTGAAGAATTGACTCCTTATCTCCATCCTAAATGGTCAACCTGCAACCTCAGATTGTGACTTCTGGTTCTTGACTTCCCCACCATTAGGAACATCCTCCCTGCATCTACTCTGTCTAGTCCTATTAGAATTTTATAAGTCTCTATGAGACCGCCCCTTGTTTGTCTGAACTTCAAGGAAAACAATCCTAACTAGTCAGTCTCTCCTCTACATCATGGCAAGATTATCAGGGCAAGACAGGAATGTGGTTTTGAGATTATAACCAAACTAGTTATGACCTAATTGAATGGTAGGCCACATGGCTTACTCTTGCTTCTAATTTGTATGTTCATAAGTTCAAAAAAAGTACAGAAATGGAATCTGTTGTGAAAGTCTGTTAAAAGGGTGCTGTGGCATGGACAGTGAGTGGGAAAGGGAGTAAGGAGGGAAGGAGAACAAAGGTTCCCATGTGCAAAGCGAAGTCTCTGGTGCCAAGGTCTCAGATGATGACGTCAATGGGCAAGGCTATAGAAGACGTTGGTACGTTGGAAAGGAAAGTCTGCATTTAATGTCAAGGAGCATGGAAGAGAAACTTGACACTGGGCTTTGCACAAAACTTGAAGACCATCCTTTCTGACACAGATTGGTGGCCACCTTCACCAGCACCAAAAATGATACAGCATCTGATGGCTGATGTATAAGATGGCTGGACTTGCGGATAGTGAGGAGCATTGTCAGGCGATGCAGCAGGACATAGATAGGCTGGGAGCTTGGGCAGACAGATGGCAGATGAAATTCAATCCTGATAAATGCGAGGCGATGCATTTCGGGAGAAAGAGTGTCGGGGGGAGGTATATGATAAAGGGTAGACCTATTAAGAGTATAGAAACGCAGAGGGACCTGGGAGTGCAGGTGAACAAGTCTCTGAAGGTGGCAGAGCAAGTGGAGAAGGTTGTGAAGAAAGCATATAGTATGTTAGCCTTTATAGGAAAGGGTATAGAGTACAAGAGCTGGCCTTTAATGTTGCAGTTGTATAAAACGTCCACTCAACTGCAGATGATCCTCCAAATCCTGTCACTTGATTTCACTCAGATTGTGGCTACCATGGCTCTGAAAACCAGTACAGAAGCAAGCAGGTTCTATCCTGGCCTTTAATTACTTCCCAATCTACTCAATGCCAAGAAAAAAATCCATTAACCTACCAATATCTGGAATGAATACATTTTTCCAAAAATGAAAAAATTTCAGCACCTGTTGAACTTTTGAAATTTAATGAAATATAGAAATAATCCAAAACTCATTGAATTGCAGCAACAACTGTAAGTGGTCTATAATTGTTTTAAATAGCGCTGGTAGGGGACTCCTTCATACTGTGCTGTGGAAAGTAAGGAATTAATACAACAAAGTGAGCTGTGGTCGAAAACACTGCCTCTCTCACTGTGTTTTTCCACCACAACCCTTGGCCTACACATCTGCTATTGCTTTGCTAGATGCATTTTGTTAAAAGTGAAGTCAGTATAGCCAATAAGCCTGTTTCCTTCCGAGTTATATTTTGTTTTCTTTACATCCTATACTTTCCCACTAACTTGCAGACAAAATACAGCTGGCCAACTGCAACTGCACTGTGTATAAATGTATACTATTGTAATTGCTATTTGAGATATGGCTTTGAATCTTTCCCTTCGATGCTCTTAATAAATATTTCCTAAACTTTAACCAAGTCTGGACTCCGAGTTCTACATGTCATCAGTTGAGTTGGTGTGCATGCATGATATCACTTTATCTAGCTGGTGATAAAGCATTTTAAAGTTCACTCCTGTCTTCATTCATTTCAGAATGTCAGAACCACTAATGAACGGCAAAGAATTATTTGTTTATTTTTGGTGTGATGCAACAACAAAGCAAAAGATTAAATGTAACAGTTTCCAAATCTTTTCTTAATTTCATTGCTGCTGAACACCTTAACCTCATCTGAATTCTCTGACCAGCTCTCAATAATAGTGTTGATTTTGCATTCAGTGGTGAACCATTGGCATGGTTGCTGATCTCAAAGAAAGGTGCTCATAAAGGTCTCTCAGCCTCTGTGATGTGGATATCTGCTGTCAAGGACGTCTCCGGGCATCCAACAATAATGGTGTCATCAACTAGAGTAAGTAGCCAATCATATTGACCGATGCCAAATCAAAAAGTAAAAAATAAAATCACTCAATCCCTTCACTTTTTATTTTCAATTTTACAGAAATTGAAATAAATGATTGGGCCATAGACATGGGATTAAGGTAGAAATTAAAATTTCATGTACACATTTTTTTTAATTTTTAAAATGTGGGCTTTCTGATCATAATGGAGAAATTTGCTCTTGAAAAAAAAGAGCATACCCTTTCAGGGCCAGTGATGATGTTTGACAATTGTTAGGAATTTACTAACTTGTTTAAAAAAAGTCAGTTGAATTTCATTCAGCACAATGTTACTTTGCAAAGGGCTTTGAAATACGACAAAGCATAAAATGACAAATTGTCATCAATTCAATGATTTCTCATTGATTGCAGTTTTGAGGGACATCAATAGTGCATCCTGTGAACAAACATAAGCTTGCTAACAGCTATGTCTGAATCTTTATATTTAACTGCGCATGTGCCAACTCCATAAATTGCTGTCAGTCTCAGAGGACTGAAGATGGCAAACATTGAAGGATTTGCATAGTCACCAATCACATAGTTCTGGCAAAAAAGTTTTCTAGTCTCCAAATGACAAGCATTCTGACATACAAACCCCACAACATGAAACACAGTGGGCAATCTTTGATGCAAAATGGATATGAAGTGAACTAAATGTTATTCATTCATGGTTGTCAGAATGAATACAGTACATAATGGAATGAGCAGACATGACACTTGGTGATATACACACACCAGATATGTGAAGAAAATTGCCACCAACTGAATAAAAATAATTTGTGTCAAATATTTCAATAACACAATTTACACAAGAGCTTTTTTCTTCAGAGTAAATCAGCTGACTATGGCTCAAGTGACTTTTTACATGATGGACTTACTTTTTGCTTGATATAGGTACCTGTAGGGCAATATTATAACTGCTGTCAGCCTATTTCTGAACAGTTCTTTGACTTAAGCAATTTGAGCTGAAAGGCAAATTTCACTGCTGATTACGAAGCTCGGTTTTGACACAATAATTTGGAATAAGTAGGGGAATGTCCATATATGAAGACTATTTTTAAAATCAATACGGGATTGCTATGTAGCGATGAGTAGGGTGGGGGAGATTATTTTGAACAATTATAGTTCCATTACACACTCACCAAATAAGTATTTGTGAAAAGAGAAAGCTCTGTCTGGTACAACAGTGAAAAAATACACTGCAGTTGCATTATATTTCATTATTTAAAACTAATGTACTGGCTGAGTAAATCAGGAGTGTCTGCAGTCAGGATTGAATTGAGGAATATGCATGATACATAATGTAAGGGGCAGTACGGTGGCACGGTGGTTAGCGGAGCAGAAATGCAATTCTAATCCCTAATCTAAGGCATTTAAATTAATTGGGCGGCACAGTGGCGCTGCTGCCTTGCAGCACCAGGGACCTAGGTTCAAATCCAGTCTTCGGTCACTATCTACATGGAGTCTGCACATTCTTCCTGAGTCTGAGTGGGTTACCTCAGGGTGCTCCGTTTTTCCCCCCCAGTCCAAAGATGTGTGGATTAGGTCGATTGGTCATGCTAAATTCACTCTAGCATCAGGGGATTAGCGGGGTAAATATGTGGGGTTAAAGGAATACAACCTGACTGTGATTGTGGTTGATGCAGGTTCGATGGTCCGAATGGCCTCCTTCTGCATTCTAGGGATTCTATAAACACTTATCAGATTGCTGGTATTGAAAACAATGCTGGTGCTTACAATATATTTGTAGCATATACTGTAATTTGCAAACTGCAAATCCTGTGTTTAATCCAAGGTTTTTATCTGCAACAATGTGCATATAGTTTAGTATTTTTCATGTTGGAAAAGATATTCTGTAGGGTGTGCTTAAACTGAGATGGAGACGTGAGGGGATATAACAAAAAACTGGATCACAGAGTTTGCATTTAAAGAAGGTTTTAAAGAAAGGGAGGGATGGGAGATCATAGAATCCTACACTGCAGAAGGAGGCCATTCAGCCCATTGAGTCTGCATCAACCACAATCCCATCCCTGGGTGGGACCCCATAAGTCCATACATTTACCCTAGCTCTTCCCTCAACACTAAGGGGTAATTTAGCATGGCCAATCCACCTAATCTGCATGTTTTTGGACTGTGGGAGGAAACTGGAACACCCAGAGGAAACACATGCAGAAAAAGTGCAAACTCCACATAGACAGTGACCCAAGCAAGGAATTGAACCCAGGTCCCTGGCACTGTGAGGCAGCAGTGCCACTGTGCTGCCCTTGTTAGACAATGGCAGGTGTGAAGAAGTAAGGGAAGGGAATTGGAGCATGGTGCCAAATGATTGAGGGGCTTTTGCAGTTGTAAAGATGGAGAATTGACATTTAACAAGTGGCCCCTTTTCTATTTGTCTGATTGCTCTCAGGCAACAGATAAAATGGCCTTTTAAATTGTACTTTGTCCCACTTCTGCTGGGATCATATCATCGCAAGCAAACATGCTTGTTTTGTGCATGTGTGCACTGTACTGAGATGGCTCTGACAGGAATTTGGGTGTCATCTTGATTGTAACATATCCTTTACTAATATCAGCAGGGATATGGATGGGAACAAAAAGTGCCTGACCCACTTCTGGTTGAATACCTGCCTCTTACTAAAATGTGTGCAGGAACCAGAACCTGTGTAAATAGGCTAGTTAATAAGGAACTTAGGAATTCACAGGATCATACACCACAAAAGTAGCCCACCTAATCAACTCCCCGTGTTTGTGGGATTTTTTGAAAGTGCCACCAATTAGTTCCACGTCCTCACTCTTTTCCCATTATCTTGCAATTCTTTTTGTTTCAAATGATGATCTAATTTACTTCTATCCGTTACTATTGAATATATGTCCACTGCCCTTTCAATCAGTGGGCTGGATTCTCCAGCCTAGGCAGATGGCCCATAGTTATCCAATTCCAGTAACCCCATATATTTACCCTGCTAGTCCCCCTGACTCTAGGAACAATTGAGCAGGAGAAATCAACCTAACCCGCCCATCTTTGGATTGTGGGAGGAAACCATAGCACCTGGAGGAAACCCACACAGACATGGAAAGAACATGCAAATTCCACACAGATAGTAACCTGAAGCTGGAATTGAACCCAGATCTATGCCGTTGTGAGGAGGCAGTGCTAACCACTGTGCCACCATACTGCTCAATTGTCCCCTTAACCTTCCCTACAATAAATAGAACAGCTCCAGCTTCACCAGTCTCACCAGATCCTCATCCCTGGTCCCTATCCAGTAAATCTCGGGTGGGATTTTCCAGCCATGTGCTCCCCACCTGAGCTCAACAGATCTTTCACAGAGCCTTCTATCTCACCTGCTATGATTCCCATGGCTGTTGGGATGTGAAATTTTCAGCCGTCACCTTGCATCCTGTCCAAAGCCTCGGCATCCTTCCTAAACTATGGTGTCCAAAATTGAATACAATACTCTAGCTAAGGGCTGACTAGTGATTTATAAAGATTTAGCTGATATTTGAAGATGATAGAATTATT
The DNA here is from genome assembly GCA_024679065.1 of Sphyrna mokarran. Taxonomy (NCBI): domain Eukaryota; kingdom Metazoa; phylum Chordata; class Chondrichthyes; order Carcharhiniformes; family Carcharhinidae; genus Sphyrna; species Sphyrna mokarran. The sequence continues at coordinate 58,419,758 of JAGIQG010000003.1, forward strand.
TCATTGTTTTTGCAAAAAAAACCTGCTAGCACTCCCCCTTTGTCATAAAAGAAAACAATGTTTAAAAGAATACTTCACGATTGATCACCAAAGCAAGAACCAGCCATGCCTGACCACATCAGCTTCAACCCTCAGGGATTATGCAGTCTGATGACACGGTGGTGTATTTTACTGTGGACCACCCTTGTGGAAGCGTTGGTTTGATGTGGTTATTTTTTGGGATGTTAAACAAAAATGAAAGAGTGTTGTTGGTTAGTTTAAGCATGCTTACACACATTCGGATTGTTTGAGTGCACTTATCCGCTGGGATGGAGCAGGTTTGTCCAGAATGCATGCACACTTGCATGTTGTCCAGATTTTAATTGTAACACGCTGACGCAAGATGGTACAATAACAGGGACAGGATGTGGCAAACAAAAGAGAATTAATTAACAAGGACGTGAGATGCAGGGGGATCCAAAATTTGGATCTTTATAGTTATTTTCATGTGGTATAGTGTCCCAGGATACTTCGCAGGAATATAATTAGATATACCAAACGACACCAAGCAAAGGAAGGACACATTGGGACAAAAAACTGGTCATGTGAACAGGTATTAAGGAGTATTTTAAGGGAGGCAAGATTTGTAGAGGCAGAGATTCTCAGGTAGAGAAGGACAGAAGTGTTGGCCTGATTGAAAGTACAGCTATCAATGTGGGGCAAAGAAAGTGAAGCATTCAGAAGAAAATATGGTTGTTGAATGAAAATTTTTGGAGGGTTTGTGGAGGTTACAGAATTAGGTAGGGACCAATTTGTATTTATAGTTATCCATGCAAAACAGTCACCAAATTGGAACTGGGTTATCTGGATTGTACTGTAACAATGGAAGTTTATCAGCTTGCCACTACACTGAGCCCTTCTTCTATCACTTTGCATCTGCTTTTAACTCTCAGCCAAGAGCACAACTCCTCTTATCAATCATCAGTATTCTCCCTCCACCTGGAACCCTCACTCTGGCCTCTTACCTTCTCTAGCTCCTTTCGTTGAGAATAGCTGGTAAAACCTTGGCCATCACACTTCTCATTCCTCCTTTCACATTCTGAACTTACTGTGCTCTGTTTTCTCAGGTCCAACCCTAGCATCATCCTTAATCCAATTGAAAAAGGTGGTACTGTTTGCATCTGATGCCCTGGCAGAGGTTGATCATTAAATCTCTGACACTTCCTCTGAGCTCCCCCTGCACCATGACCACACTACCAAATATCAAACCATTGTCTCCATGTCTGCTTGTCTGTCACTGCCCTTACCTCCCCTGGAGATATTCTCTCCACAGCCTTGAAGTTCATGGTCACTTAATCCCAAACAGTCTGCTTCTATCTCTTTTCCAAGATCCATAAATTGGACTTTCTTATCCATTAAAATGGTATCCTGGTCTTGGTGAAGGAGGTGTTGGCCAGCATGCCTCCTCCTAATGCACATTTTTACACATTAAAGCTGAATGAGTTCCACCAGAAAGTTGCTGTCAACACCAACAGGAAACAGTCCGGTTTTCCTACTGGCAGCAGCACTTGGTTTTCAATCAGAAGAATCGTGCCCTTTATCTCAACTTCACTTTTTTCCTCAGTCCAATCTCTATTCATTGACATCCGAGATTCTTCCAATACCGCCATCACTTTGACAGCTTCCAATTACTTGGCTCTTACATTCTCAGCTTCACCAGGGGTATTTGATATCTTTACACCTTCATCAGGATAGTCTGAGGCCTCCATTCTTCTTCATTAAAGAGAGGTCCAAGTGATCCCCGTTCACCTGGCTGAGCTTGTTTTTACATTGATCTTCTCTTTTAAATCACTCACTTCTTCCAAACAAAGGTATTGTTCTGAGTATCTGCATAATTGTTTTTTTAACAAGATATGTTAAACATTCTTTGTTCTAGCCCTACTCGGATCCCCTCTCACAACCCTTTTTCTGGTACTTTGATATCTGTCTTGGTGCTGTTACCTGTTCTCACTCTGAAATAAAAAAAATCATCAATTTTGTCTTCAATTTCTATTCTTCTTTCACCTTCCAAAGGCCCATCTCTGACTCTTCCCTTCCATGATTTCTCTGTCCCCATTATTGGGCACAGGCTATGAACACGTGCTCAATATAAATGCATTGTCTCTCATATATACGTTGATTACACCTCCTCACACCCTGCTTTCAGTTTTTCCTTCTCTCTTACACTTATACCAATGATGCATCCTTCCACACCAGTGTTTTGGAATGTCTTCCTTGTTCCTCAACTGAGGAGTACCCCCACCTTCCCCCACAATGTTGTTGACAAGACTCTTGATCAAGTCCTTTCCATTTCCCATACTTGGTTCTCAATCCTTCGCTGTCTTTTCAAAATGATTATTGAATTCCTCTTGCCCTCATCTCAAGCCTGATCATAGAGTGCCTATGATGTAGTAGGAGGCCATTGAGCCCATCGAGTCTACACTGACTACAAACCCATCCAGGCCCTACTTATTTACCTTGACACTAAGGGGCAATTTTGGCATTGCCAATTAACCTCATGCATACCCCTTTGGAGTGTTGGAGGAAACTGGAGCACCTGGAACTATCAGTTGCCTATTAGACACCACCCTTAATTTTCTATTGTTGTAACATACACCAAAATCTTGCTGCCATTTACACCGGTGGGATCTTATGGTCCCACCTACCAGAGCATGAGAATGGCACATGGCCTCCTGCTGCTGTGAAACACATTGCGGAGAGAGAGATAAATCCCACCCATGGTGTATAATTCTAATTTGACATGGTGGCATAGTGGTTAGCATTGCTGCCTCATAGTGCCAGGGAACTGGGTTTGAGTCCCAGCTTGGGTCACTGTTGTTCAAACTTTACTCAGACAGTGACCCAAGTCAGGAATTGAACCTAGGTTCCTGGTAGTGTGAGGCAGCAGTGCTAACCACTGTGCCACCTTGCCTGATATCACCGCTAAATATACCTTCCGCTACCTTTTCAGAATTCTCTGAAATTCTGAAAAATAATACTCTGGTTCTGTTTTTTTATTCCCATCCAACAGCCTGCCCCCTTTCCTCTGGGTGCTCTCCTTGCAAGCACAGGAGATGAAATATCTGTCCTTTCCCATCTCTCTCCTCTGCATCCAAACAAATGTTTAAGGTGAAACAACACTCTATGTACATTTCTTTTCTTTGTTTGGTGACCATAATGTGATCTCCTCTGCAATGGAGAGACTAAATACAGATTGGGTGACCGCTTTGCAGAACACCATAGTTCATTCCTCAAAGGTGACCGTGAGTTTCCTGTTTCACATTAACAACTACTTTCTGCAATGTTCTAATGGAGTTTAACATAAGCTTAAAAAGTCACACTTCATTTTTAGATTTGTAGTTTTGCAGCATTTTGGACTCAACATCGAATTCGACAATTTCAGATCTTAATTCCTGCCCACAACCACACCCTGCTGCCATTTTGTTTTCTTTTCTCTTTGTATATTTCAATTTTAACTTATTTTCCTCTTGTTTTTGGGTTCAGATTGTAACAGTTCATCATTTTGCCATTCACATGCTCACTACACACATCTTTTGTTTCTTTATCTGTCCTGTTATCACGTATTTCCCCTGGCCTTTCACTACCAAGCTTTTTATCATTTAATTCCTCCAACCCACCATAGATTTTCCATTTGTTCTTCTTCCCAACCTCCTCATTTTCACTTGTTCAAACTTTACATCCACAATCTTTCTCAGTTCTGATGAAAGTTCTGAAATGTTAACCCATTTTTCTCTCCACAGATGCTTCCAGATCTGCTGCAATTTTAATCAGTTTCTGTATTTATTTCAGCTTATCTGTATCCAATTTGCTTTTACGGTCTAGATTTAAACTTGATCTACATGCACATCTTTGATATGTCTGACATTGTACTGCAAAATGATATGGAAATTGAAAATGTCACACAAGTACAATAGGAGGGGATGGGGGGGCCGGGGGGAGCAGGGAAGAGGGGTGGGGAGTTGACCGACAGAAGATGGAGTTGTTACTTTCCCCAACGAGAGCAGAGAGTGTGTGTCACCTTTGTATCTAACCCGATTTAAGGAGTGCTTGATTTTGACACCAACTGTTCAAAGTGGAAAACGTATCGATTCCCAGATCTGACTCCATCAATTTGGCGAGCAGAGAATGGATCAAAATAAAAGCATCAATAAATTGATCCTTAAATAATACATAAGCCCAGCCAAATCTGACCTGAGTTAAAATTCCGGTTTGCTTCTAAATATACCACATGGCATTAGTTTAGATGGTGCAGGATCGTTAGGAGCTCACTGGGAATTTAAATCATGAGTTGTATATGAGAACCCTGTCTTCAGCAATGTCAAGACCATCACAAGCAAGTGCAAATACTTAATCATTTTTTGATTGCAGGAGCATCAAAACAACATGATTCTGTTTGATTTGCCACACATCAGATTGATCGTGGAAGGGCAATGGTGGTCAGTTTGAAAAACAAAACTATTCACAACAGAAATATGTATATTTAAAAGCAGAATTTTCCTTGTTATGCAAAATCATTATGTGGAGATGCCAGTGTTGGATTGGGGTGGGCACAGTAAGAAGTTTCACAACACCAGGTTAAAGTCCAACAGGTTTATTTGGAATCACAAGCTCTTGGACGCTGCTCCTTCATCAGGTGAGTGGAGGAGCAGCAGTGATGATGGAGCAGCTTTCTGAAAGCTCATGATTCTGAATAAACCTGTTGGACTTTAATCTCTTGCTGTGAGACTTTTAACTGTTCAAAATTATCAGTGGCAGAGAACTGGTGATAGAGGATCAATTGAAAGGCATTTGCCAATAAATTGGTTAGGTTCCTGAATGCTAAAGTTTGTGGGATTGAGAGGAGGTAAAGGATTGTGAATGATAAGAGTGGCCTTGTTGGTGATCAAGACCAAGAATAGCCATGCTGTAAGAGATGGGAAGCATGAATTTCTATGCTGGAGTCACTAAATTTATAGTGCTGTTGATTTTAATATTATGGCCCTGGTAATGTTGAGAGAAACTGACACAAACAAAACTAAAAATGTATATAAATGAAGAAAGGTTTCTTCCTATAAATTGTAGACACCAAATCAGAGAACCCTTAATGATGTTAATTGCAATATAGAGATCCACTTAAAATTTATCCTTGAGTAAAATATGCCATTTAAATGACAATTAAATGCCAATTGGCATGGCTTGTATCCTCAAATCTTCCACAGGCATTTTGAATCACAGATTAAACTTCCCACATCACAATATACCATACATTTTAATCTACACATTAACTCCTTTAATGGTGAAAATGCAACTAATCTACTACTTGAAAAGGGAAATCAGGGAGCTGATCCATGTTGAAAGTCAAACACAAAAATTTGACAGGACAAAGACCACGACAGTTGACCTCTAGGTCAATGCTATTCAACTAAATACATTTTTGTGGCTTTCATTGTGGCTACACTCTGAGCAATATGTATTTATTTAAATCACAAGCAGCTGTGAAAGGCATTCTCAATTCAGACTAATTAATCTCATTCTTTGTGGTGAATGGGAGTGAAAAGTTAGACTGAATATGATTAAGGTCTGCAAAAACACAGTTTTTGTGTAATATTTTTGGTACGGTGTGCTGGGATATTGATTCCAATATATGCATATTATATATAGCTTTGGTTCAAATAATTTTTTTCAAGGTATTTAGTGAAAAAACTCACAGAGAGTAATGTAAACTTTGGGAGACAGTATAAAACAGTAAAATTGAATCAGTTGTCCATTATACACCACCCTTAATTTTCTATTAACGTAACATGCATCAAAATTTTGCTGCCAGTTACACTGACTGGATCTTGTGGTCCAGCTGACAGTGCACCCCTACCAGGGGAAGCCCCATTGATAATGATGGGAGCATAAGATCCCACTACCAGTGATGCATGGCCTCCTGCTGCTGTGAAACACATTGCAGAAAACCTCACAGTACCAGAGACCTGGGTTAAAGTCCTGGCTTGGGTCACTGTCTGTGTGGAGTCTACATGTTTGCCCTGTGTTTGCGTGGGTTTTCTCTGGGTGTTCTGGTTTCCTCCCAGAGGCTGAAAGTTATGCTGGTTAGGTGCATTCATTATGTTAAATTCTCCTTCAGTGTACCCGGACAGACACCGGAATGTGGCAATTAGGAAATTTTCACAGTAACTTCATTGCAGTGTTAATGTAAGTCTACTTGTGGCAAATAAATAAATTTTTTTGAGAGGAAAACAGAAAATACTGAACATATTCAGCTGATCTGGCAGAATCTGCACATAAGTGAAACTGAACTGTTGTCTCAGGTCAATAATCTTTAATCATATACTTTGAGAATCGCTCAAGAAAAGGGTATTATAATCTATTTGCTATGAGTTGAATCAAAAACCTAACTTAAACACTGAAACTGAGCTGAGCGATTGGCCACTTGCAAGTTTCAGGTTACTTTCTGAACAAATTAAAAGAACAATAATGTAGGTTTCTAAAATAAGAAGCTGGTTAAAATTATACTTACTTGAGAGGAGCAGGCAGATGGTTCCGTTAGCTTTTCACTGGGGGATTTTTCACATTGTGTCTGGGTCATTTGTCAACTAATTGCTGGAGATTGATCACTGCCATTAGACAACAACTTCATTATCAATGTATCATGTGACTACCATGACAGCAGTGGGTGAAATGGAAGGACCTGGACAAGCAATTCCAAAGTTGCTGAAACAAAAGGCTTACATTAAGCGTGAACAGACTTAGTGTGAACACTTGTAGTTTGAAAGTAATGTTGGATTAGTTACTGACCTATTTACATTGACATTCCAAGTACCATCATCTTGTACAAGACCCTGAACTGATTCATCACAGAACCTAATAGTTTAGGTGAGATGCCACTTGTTGCCACAAACAACATGGCAATATGATTTGAGTCTGTCTGCAATTATCAAGTATAAGTGGTTGTTAAGCTACCTATCCCAAAATGGTGTGGGCCTCGTGGTCATAAAATGAGTGATGGTCTGTTCCCTGCATTGGCTGGTGGGGCCCCCAACTCTCCAGAATTAACTTGGTGTCTCCAGGAATTTAAATTTAAGCTCCTGCACATTGCTGCTAATCAGAAAACATGAAAGGAGAATTCAGAGAAATTGTGTGTGGCGTTAATTTCCTCTCCTTTAAATATTGCCATTCATTTGCTCATGATAAGAGATTGGAAATTAGAGAAAGACTATTTGACTGGCAGTTAACAATCGTACAGTAAGTCCCAAAGAATTAGTTCATTTTCCTAGTCTGGGAAGGTGACAGGCCAGGATGTTGGAGATGCTGGGTAACTGAAAGCCGCAATGTGGGAGTGGGACACTTCGAGTCAGGAAAAACTTGATGAAACCTCAAGGACAACATCCAAACAGAGTTGATGGCCCCGGTGACCAGCAATTGATTGCATAACTAGGCAAACTTGCTGAACTAAAATTCATAATTTCTCAGAGAGACTTTGGCATTTAACCAAAAACATTCTTACACTAATTTTATACACAGAACATTACATTCTATGGGCCGGATTTTGCAGTCTTGCTCATCGCAAAACTGTAAAATCCATCTCAAGGTCAACAGATCTTCCCATTTTCCACTCCCTACCCGTTCCGATTCTTGTGGCGGACAGGCTGGTAAAATTCCAGCCAACTGGGGGCAGGGGGGTGGGGAGGGAGGGGGAGGAGGTGGTGGCATTCAAGTACTTCATAGTGAAACAATTTTTAGTTATAAGTTTCTCAGCTGGTAAATGCCCAAGTGTCCAACAATTTGCCATATTCAAAATCATTTGCCTTCCATTTTTAGTTGGAAGCTTTGGTGACTTACCATTTATCATTCTTTCCGCTTCATATCTGGAGCTTTTCATTCCTTTTTACTGCTTGCCGATTGGTTTGCCCTCATTTTTCAATATGAATTGAATATGAAAGCTGGGTTAATCATGTGCAACTAAGATGCAGAAAATGTGCTTTGAATTTTACTTACGATTGCGTAACACAAAAAATCTGATGTGAGAGATAAGAAATTATAGGCTCGGAATTTTCTAGCCATTCATGCCCTGCTGCTGCGAGGGTGGAAAATTTGGCACTCAATTAAATCACCATTCATTGCACCAGGACCAGAAAATCCTGTGGCATGAACAGCCAGAAAATTTCGGCTATAGATTTTACTGCCACAAATATGTAAATAATTCATACAACGCAGAAAAGAAAACGAGAAAACCACCTTTTCTGGTAAAATATTCTATCCTTCCATAAATCTTTGCATGTGATTAAATAACTGCTCTACTCAGTGAGGAGCTATGACAGACAGCATTCAGAGAGTCATCATAGCACAGAATGAGGCCATTTGGCCCATCAAGCCCACACCAGATTCTCTACACAGCAATTTAATCAGTCCCATTCCCTCACTCCAGTCCCGTAGCACTGTAAAATTATTTCACTCACATGCTCGCCTAATTTTCTTTTGACATTATTCATGGTTTTCACTTCCACTAACGTGATGGACAATGAGAACCAGTTTGTTAATACTTGCTGTGTGAAACCATTCTTTCTCACATCTCTCTTGCCCAGACTGTTAAATCTTGGCCTTGTACTAATGGGAACAACTTTTCTTTGTCTACCTTATCTTACCTGTCATCGTCTTGAACACATCCATCAAATATCCCCTCAATCTTTGTTCCAACGACAACAGTCCAGATTCTCCAACCAAACCTTGTAACTAACATGCGTCATTCTCTGGAACGATTCTGGTAAATCTCCTCTGCATCATCTCGAGGGGCCTCATATCCTTCCAAAATTGTGGTGACCAGAATTGGAAGCAACATTCTGGTTGTGGCTAAATCAAAAATTTATTTTAGTGAGACTTTGTGCTTACATAGGCATATATGAAGCTCAAAATCTTTTATTCTTTGTTAATTCATCTTTAAATATGTCCAACTACATTCAAAATCTATGCATGTGAATACTTCAGGTCCTTTTTTTCTGTTCACATTTTAGAACTGTGCCATTTAAACTATTTATTTTAAAATTCTTCATTCACAAAATATAGACATCTTTGGCAAGGCCAGCATTTGTTGCCTATCTAGAGTTATACGGTAAGAATGGCAGATTTCCTTCCCTAATGGAAATTAATGAACCAAATGGGTTTTTACAGCAATAATAATTCTCATGGCTACTATTATTGAGACTAGTTTTTAATTTTAGGTTTATTAATTGAATTTAAATTCCACCAGCTACAATGATTAGAATCTGTGATCCCAGAGCACTATCCTGGACCAGAATGCCATCATCTCCACCAATTACCTCCCTCTTTGTTTCTGCCATCAGAGTACATCATCTTAGACTTCTCTGTATTAAATGTCATTTGGCTCTTGCTCTTTCATTCTGCTAGCCTGTATGTTTGCAAAGGCGAATTCTCGCAACTGGCCTGCAGCGATTTTGGTGACAGATGCAGAAAATCTGGCAAGTGCCAAAAAGCCAGAAGTCTTCCAGCTTAAAACCCAATGGCAAGTTAATGGTGGGTTGGTCATCCCATTGGCAGGTAATGTGAATGACATTTTCATTCATTTGAATTTCATGAATGCTCATTAAAACAGCTGCCTTTGTGATCTATCAGAACTTTGAACCTTGCGTTGTGCCAGCAGGAAATCACATTGGCATCAGAGCCAATTGCTAAAGAGTAGTTGCACAAAGCAGTCCTCAGTTCACCAGAGACTTTGAGGTCAGTGCTCTGTTGCTGTTGTACTGTTCACCAATCTGCTGGGGCAGAGCAGTTCCTGCCCTCGTTCTCCATGCTGAGCTAGTCTTCATGGACAGCACTGTACTGTTGGAACTATGGATGCTGCTGTGTCACCAAGTCAGATCAGTACAGTGCTTGGGGTTAGGGAGTATATGGGTCTCCTCCCTCATGGTGCCCCACACCATTGTCTCTCTGGATAGCACTTGCTGTGGGACTCATGCAGTCACTGCAACAAAAATCTGAAGTTAGACTAAGAGTTGAGTGCTTGGTGGAGGGCTGAATGCCTGCCAAATAAAAGAGGGGGGCAGAAGGAGGGTAGTGCAAGGATGAGCAATCAGGATATCAGGCAGAGGGACAAGGAGGCAGATAAAGAAGATGAACAATGGAAGTCAAAAGGAGCACTGAGAGGAAGGAGGCTGGGTCCCAACTGGGCTGCATGAAAAGCTCACAAATAAGAGGGGGGTGAAAAAGATACCACATCATTTACTGGAAGGGGATGGATGAAGACTCCAGGTGTGCTGGGTTGAGTGGGGCATGGGCCACTCACAGGTGATGGGCTCGAGGGAATGTGTTGACTTAAGGAACAGATTTCCACTTGAGGCTGCCAGCCTTTTCCCTCTGGGTTGCTGACATCTTGCTTGGTCTGGTGAAGGCAGGTGGACTGGAGAGAGTGATGTGTATGTGTTGGACTGATGTTTAAATATGGCACTGGGATCTTCGAGCCCATCAAGGTGAGGGTGGATGGATGAATCAGCTGCCAGCCCATCAGGAGAATTGGAGGGGAACTTTCATTTCCATAATCAATGAAGATCTAAACAATGAATCTGGCGCAGTATCCTGCCATTCTGCTGTGTGGGACAGGTGTTATCAGAGCTGTCTCCCACCACATTTACTCCCAAAATAGAAAAATTCTGCTGCATATTTCCTAAGGGAACACCACAATTCATCATCCTATTATTATGTCCTGGCACATTAAAACTAGTTCAATTGATCCCTTTTCTTTTTAAAAGAGCATTGTATCATATCTGCAAGTCACAAACAGAAGCTGCATTTTCAGGTTGGAATTTCCCTTTTAATGAAAAACAGGGACACAACTCTTCGCCACAATTAGTAACCCACCAACAAAATTGAACGAATGTACAACTTTGAGCCACACAATTTCTGGGGAAGCAATTTCGTTAGTGGGTTGTTAATTACACAAGAAAAGTAAGTAATTATCCTGTTTTTAATTAAAAGGACTTTGCCCAGTTTAAGGCTGGAATCAGATTTTCCAGACTGGGCAGTGACTGGATTGTACCAAAGTGAAGTCAGACAAGCTGTGTTCTGAAAAGGATTTCGAGTAAAGTTAGTACATTTGTGTCATTCAGATGCACTGCCAAATCTGCATTTAGCATCATAGAGTCATACACTTCCTTCAATGCAGAAGGAGGCCATTCAGCCTATCGAGTCTGCATCAGCCACAATCCCATACATGCCCTATTCCCATAACCCCACATATTTACCATGCTAATCCTGACACTCCGACCAACTTGGCATGACTAATAAACCTAATCCACATATCTTTGGACTGTGAGAGGAAACCGGAGTACCTGGCAGAAACCCACGCAGACACAGGGAGAACATGCAAACTGTGCTGTGAGGCATCAGTGCTAATCACTGTGCCACCATGCCACCCAATTAATTTAAATACATGAAATTAGGGATCAGGATTGTGCTTCTGCTCCACCAAATTTGAATGACGTTTTGCTGACATAACAAGTGATTCAAAATTTAAAGCATTTATCCATTATAGCAATTGAAGTCATTTTGAAGCCAATATTGAAAATGATAATAAAGTGACAAAGAAGGAAGCCCATTTCTTGCTCCGAATGCTCAATATTCTGTATTACCTGTGATGTTGGCAATCCTACAAAGAGGGTTATGAATCTTTGGAATTTTCTACTCCAGAAGGCTGAGTCTGTTTGAGATAGAGATTAATAGATTTCTGATTAACGATGAGTAAAGAGTTATGTTGATAGTATCATAGAATCCTTACACTGCAAAAAGAGGCCATTTGGCCCATCAATTCTACACCGACCATAATTCCACCCAAGCCCTATCCCCACACATTTATCCACTAATCTCTCTAAATACGCATCTCAGGACACTAAGGGGCAATTTTAGTATGGCCAATCAATTTAATGTAAACATCTTTGGATGGTTGGAGGAAACTGGAGGAAATCCACGCAGACACGAGGAGAATGTGCAAACTCCACACAGACAATAACCCAAGTAGGAATTAAACCCAGGTCCCTGGAGTTGTGAAGCAACAGTGCTACTGTGCCATCTAGTATGAAAGACATTGAAGGCTAGCGAGTTGAGGAACAGGGAGAGAGTGCAGATAAACATGTGACTGAAGGGATGGCGTAAGAGAGAGAGTTTCATTTACATGGATAATTGGAGCACATTCAGGTGGGACCTGTATAAACAGCATAGTTTGCACCTGAACCAGAGGGGCACCAATATCCTGGGAGGGAAATTTGCTACGGCTAAAACTAGATTGTCAGCGGGATGAGAAAACGAGCTGTATCCAGAATCCAGTGTTGAGGGCAGTGAGGTACTGAGGAAGGTATTAAGTCACAGGAGTGTATAGGCAGACAGGACGATGTATTGAAGTATATCTACTTCAATGCAAGGAACATCCACAATAAAGTAGGTGAACTTGGAGCATGGATTGGTACTTGGGACTATGATGTTGTGGCCATTACAGACACATGATTAAAACAAGGATAGGAATAGTTGTTGGCAGTTCTGGGATACAGGTGCTTCAGTAAGCGTAGGGAAGATGGTAAAAGAGTATTGTTAATCAAGGATAATTTAACGGCTGCTGAAAAGCATTTCGAGGGGGGATCTGCCTACTGCGGTAATATGGGCTGAGATTAGAAATAGGGAAAGAGTGGTCACGTTGTTAGAAGTTTTCTATAGGCCCCCAAATAGTAATAGAGATGTGGAGGAGGAAGTGGCAAAGCAGATTGTGGTTAGGTGTGGAGGTCACAGGACAGTTATTATGGCTGATTTTAACTTTTCAAATATTGATTGGAACCTTTATAGGTTGAATAATTCAGATGGGACACTTTTTGTACAGTATGTGTAGGAGGGTTTCCTGACACAATATGCGGATAAGCTGACAAAAGGTGGGGCCAATTTGGATTTGGTACTGGGTAACGAACAAGACCAGGTGTTAGATTTGTTTGTGGGAGAGCACTTTAGAGATAGTAACCACAATTCAGTGTCTTTCATTATTGCAATGGAAAGGGATAGGGTCACACAGCAGGGCAAGGTTTATAATTGTGTCAGGGGTAATTATGATGCAATTAGGCAAGAATCAAGGAGCATAAGATGGAAACAGAAACTATCAGGTTGGGCACAAGTGAAAAATGGAGCTTGTTCAAGGAACAAATACGGCATGTCCTTGAAAAGTATGTTCCTGTCAGGCAAGGAGGAAATGGCCAATTGAGGGAACCACGGTTCACAAAGGAGGTTGAATGTCTTGTCAAGGGGATAAAAGAAGCATATGTAAGGATGAGAAAACAAGGTTCAGTTGGGTTGCTTGAGGGTTACAAGGTAGCAAGGAATGAATTAAAAAAAAGGGCTTAGGAGAGCTAGGACGGGGCATGAGAAGTTCTTGGCAGGTTGGATAAAAAAAAAACCCAAGGCTTATGTGAGAAATAAAAGAATGACAATGTGAGGTGAGGGATGGTTAGGGATAGTAATGGGAACTTGTGCGTGGAGTCTGAAGAAATAGGAGAGGCATTGAATGAATGCTTTTCTTCTGTATTCGCTACTATTCAGAAGGATTTGTTTCATGGCAAACATGTTGTATTTCTGATTTGGGGGGGGGGGGTGTCCCACGAGTATCTGGAAGAGTGGGTGTTGCTGTTTCTCATGGGATCTGACTTTGGCTCTCAGGATGGACCTAAACACTGACCTCGGGTCTTAGCGCTGGCTTTGGGTCCTAGTGCCGGCAGCAGCAAGCACTGTTGTTGGTGGCGGATGGGCTGAAAATGCTCTGAAGTGAAAGTGTTGTAGCCTAAGAAATTGCATGAGCATGTGTTTGTGAGTGGGGAAAATGTGGGGTGGGGGTGCGATGGTTGCCATTCTGGGATCTGTGGGGGGAATATTATGGGAGTAATGCTGGGAGTCTGTGGCGGGGGGGCTACAGGACGTGTGTGTTGCTGGGGGTCTATGGGAGGAGGGTATGGAGAGTGTGTGTTGCTGTGAATCTATGGGGAAGGGGAATGGGGAAGCGTGTGTTGCTAGGCTGGGTACAAGCAGAGTTGTCAAGCTACAACATGCCCACATGCAATATAACGGATGTAGCATACTATACACAGAGCTAAGAAATCTCACAAACAAAACTCAGCAGTTTGTCACACCCAGTCATGAATGGTGGTGGACAATTAAACAGCTAATAGGGTGCTCCAGGAACAAACTGACGATATATGTGCTGATATGTTGCAACATTTGGGTCACTCCTGATTCACCAAAGCTTGCCTACCTCCCACAAGGCACAGGTCTGGAACGCGATGAAATATTTTACCCTTGTCTGTATGAGTGCAGCTCCAAAAATACTTCAGAAGTCCAACAACAGCCAAGGTAAAGCAGCTTGATTATCGACACCCAATCAAAGATTAAACATTCAGCCTCTCCACCACTGATGCTCAGGGTATTCAGGATGCACTGCAGCAACTCATCAAGGCTTCTTCAAAAGCACCTTCCAAACCTGTGGCCTTGAGCGCTGAGAAGGATACATTGGGAACAACCCTCAAATCACGCTGCATTCTAATTTGGAATTATATCGCAGTTGCTTCATAGTCGCTGGGTCAAAATCCCAGAATCGCCTCCCTAAAAACACTGAGGGTGCACCTATGTCACACAAACTTCAGTGATTTGAGAAGGTGGCTCACCACTGCCTTCTCAAGAGCAATTAGGATGGACAATCAATCCTGGTATTTCTAGCAAAGCCCACATCCCATGAAAGAATAAAACAAGAGATGCACCACATCAGGTATATTTCACTGGTATATTCCTGCAATGGTCAAGTATCATTCTTGAGACCTAATAGTTTAATACAGTATGAATGAATGCTCCTGGAGCCTTTATGTGCTCTGCATCCAATGATATTCTCCGCTGTGTAAATATTCCACCTTCTCTGGCAGCCTGAGGTACTCTGTGTGTAATTCTCTGAGTGCCTGATTTCCTGATGCCATGGAGACTATTTCCCAAGTGTTGTAAATTCTCCACCCAATTTGAGTTTTGACAGAATACATTTTGAATGATTTTTCCATCCTGCTTATTTGGGCCAAACAGTGTTTCCGAGCTGCATCAGAACCACCAATTCAGCAGATTCAATCATCTGTAGACAACACATGATTTCTTTGTTAGAATTACAGGCTCCTGCCAAGTGTGGAATTAAAACCCAATTCAACCAGGTTTAAAAATTGCACAGTTGGTAGGGCAGAAGCAAAATAAACTGCCATTTAAAATTTATCATTAAGTTTATAATACATTATACAAGGGTGTTTTTTTTCATTATAAATTATAGCAATAAACCTATCAATCTTTCATACATTGCTGAGTGCTAAACGTCACAACGTAAATCTTGTCTGCACCATCATCACTTCATTAGTATAAATGACCACCTTTGAAAAATGTGAATGTGGAAATATATGGTCAGGGCAATTAACCACTCTGTGAAATAGCATAAGCCAAGACACCTGTCAGACATTATGCAGAACTCAGAATATAAAACAGGATCTCAGATAATTTTAAATGTTACATGTAATGTTGCATTATCTATTTGATTATATTAAATGTTTTTTTTTCATTTTCTTTATACTATCCAATCCCAAAACCTATACAAAAAGAACAGAAAAGCATCTGTATTTTGGCCATATCTAAAAGTATCATTTCTGATTTTTTTTCTGCTAAATTACTGATCAAAAAGAGAATTACCTCCAAACATGTTGATAATTTCTCCACCAACAGAAAGAACTTGTGGATTTTGGAAATGGAATCCTTAATACAGATACAATCAACAGAATGGGATCATCTATTGGCTGATGTCGAATGTTGGCTGACTGATCTTCATCTAACTCAATGGATGTTCATTGCCTATATCCAAACTTGCACCAGGCTCTGCATCACCAACCCTCTGCTCTCTGAACTACACATGGCTCCCATGTTGAGCAATTTTCAAATTCTCATCCTTGTTTTCAAATCCCTCCCTGGCCTCACCCGTCCCTATCTCTGTACTATAACCCTCCAGCGCTACAACCTTCTGAGATATCTGCATTGCCCCTATTTTGATCTCTTGAATATCACCAATTTTAATTGTCTCAGAATGGCAAACCATGCTTTCAATTATCAAAGGTATGAAGCTCTGGAATTCCCTTCCTAAATCTGTCAGCATCTCTAACTCTCTTTTCTTATTTAAGTTGCTTGCAAAAAACAATCTTTTTGACTAGGTTTTTGGCAATTGGCACTGATTTCTCTTTATTTAATGTCAAATTCTGTGAAGTAATGCTGCGACGAAGAGCCTTAGGGATGATTTACTATGTTAAAGGTACTATGGTTGCTTTTGAATGCTAATGTTTCAGGATATTCCTGGGTCAGCACAGGGTATAGATTATTCTTCTCATCCGTATTCAAAATAGCAGCAGGATTGACTGCAAAGACCTGGAAGAATCAACAGTTAAAACGTAAGGGACAGATTCTGACCAGCCCATAATGGACCATCCATAAGCTGTGAACAATGTAACATGACATTGAATATTATCCACAACCACATTGAAACTATTGACCCTGGCATTTATATCTGCCTTATAGGACGTGCATATATATTGATACATATTGTGCATGTTACGTGTAGTTAAGTTAATTATATATAAATTAAACATTGTTTCATAAAATAAACACTCATCAATGCTGTTACTTGGAGAAAAAAAAACACCATTTATACATCATCTCATCACCATAGAAGTGTCTCAGAAAAGAAGAAATTACAGAACTGTACATTTATCAGCAATCTCTAGATCCCAATAGCTCAGCCAGCTGGATGTTAGAAGGATTACAATTCATCTTGATTGTTTCTTCAACTTTCGGCTGGTAGAATTTTCATTGCTGTTGTTGAAATTTGGCAGAAATCACTATGAATTTCTTTCAACTCATATAAATTCCAAAGCATCTGAAAGAAGAAGTCAATTGACTAATTTAATGCTTTTTGAACTCACTCATATTATCCAATTAACTATAGAAATTTATAGGTATTAGAGGTAGATAGCACTCTTGGTAAAATGTTTTGGTTTCAGATATCCCTTAGGATGGTTAGAACCTTGAATTTCCTTAGGTCATACTTAAATGTGCTTTGCCCTCTCTGGTTATGGTAAGCAATATTGCAGTAATGCTGAATGCATTATTAAATTACATGAGTTATTTATGCTCACTCTTAAAGGGTCATGACTTGAGAAGACCAGAAGAACAACTGCAATCCATCAACACGTTAAGTGCTTGTGTATTAAAGAGAAGCAAAGCAATTTGCTGAAGTTCACATTGGCAACAAAATGATGGCCAAACTTAAAAATGTCTATAGCTTCTCCTCATTTTGACTCATCTCAACTTTAATGCTCTGTAATAAAGAGATGGGAGGTTCTTTCCAACTAATTAATGTTGACAGATTAGTGATTGTATTTGGATCACATTAAAAACTAAAAATCTGTAGGCTGAATGTACCAAAAGAAAAGTATTTTATGTTTGAAATATTACAAATACTGTATTTTCTTGAGCATTTGGAATTATAAACAGGAGCACACTCATTCTTCTAACCATTCTAAGCCACTGCTGTGACACTTACTTCCTTCATAACACTGAAGGCAGTGAGAGTAAGATTGATTCTTTTGTAATCAAATAGAATCCCAATTGCAGTTTGGCTGCCCTCGATAGAAAGTGCCCCATTTTAATTGCCATTAATGTTGATCAGTGAGGGGAGCTTATGGAGAAGTGGGTGAGCCTCAATGTCTGGTAAATGAGGTTGGAACATGGCCATGTGATTGCTGCTTGTTTCAGGAAGAGTGAGATGTGAGGATGTGATGTCTAATCAATGAGGTGACTGGAATGAAGCCCAAAGTGGAGCAAGGAGGATTCCCTACTGTACCTGCTAATTTTGGTAGTTTTCTTGATTGGCCCTATTTTGGCTCAATAAGGTACGTGAGAAAATTTGGAAGAGTGTTTGAAGCATGATCAGAAAATTGGTATTCAACCTGTACTTCATCATGGTAGTGGAGAAGGATTAGTAGGTTATGGAAGTTTGAGCTCTTCCTTTAATTATAGGTATGCAGTAGGATATACCAACATTCCCCCTTCTCACAAGTCAGTCTTCATTCCTAATTCTGATCCCCTAGTCAACTTCTGATCATTACATGCGTTGACTTTAATGTAAAGACAATGGGTTGAAACTTCTCTTCAAAAATTCTCAAATATTGAAATCATATGTGGATGCTGACCCCGATGGTGTTTGAATCTCATCCATATGCTGCACGTTTCAGAGGTAATCAATTTAGAGATGCCTGTGTGAATGCCACCCCATTAGTGATAATGGACAGATTTTCTAGGTGGGAAGGCCATTTGGAGTGGCTCAGGTTGGGCATGGCTGAAAGCCCCACCAGGAGAGGTAGGTGCTGTTGACATAGGCAGAGGACAGTAAGAACACTTTAAGATGGAGTGGACCTCTGTAGAGATCACTTAAATTGCTAAAAGGTACAAATGCCAGGCCATTGGTATGGAAGGGGAACTCACAGTTGCAATTCCAGAACAGTTGTGGTTCTGGGATTGTGGGTGGAAGGAATAGAAGGAGATTTCATTGACCCCTCAGGGCCTGTCATTATAAGGCTGCTGCCATCCATCTTTGGTCTTTAGCTTCAAAAGAGGCCTTCTCTTAGGAAGGTTCTAAGTGAGCACCTAATTGATAACAATTAATTAGCCACCAGCATTGGGAAAATAACCATTGCCAGAAAGACCCCACTTCAAGATTGTTCCGAGTTAAGAACACATCTGGGTAATTTCCTGATGTAAGATTTACTAATTTCACTCCTAGTTCTTCCTCCTAATCCGTCACTGCAACATGGGGAAGATTCCACTCAGTGTTGCCTATAAAAGTATGTAATCTCCTGTGTATCCTAAATGACTGCAGAATGTACCTGTGCAGTGGCATAGTAGTATTGTCAGTAGACTAACAATCCAGAGACCCAGGGTAATGCTCTGAGGGCCCAGCTTTGAATAATGAAATTAAAAAATTGGTAAAAGTTGAATTCAATAAAAATCTAGAATTAAAAGTCTACTGATGACCATGAAACCATTGTTGATTGTTGGAAAAAACACATTTGGTTCGCTCATGTCCTTTACAGAAGGAAATCTGCAGCCCTTACATAGTCAGGCCTACATGTGACTCCAGACCCACAGTAATGTAGTTAACTTTCAAATGTTCTTAGGGATGGGCAATAAATGCTGGCCTATCCAAAAATGCCCACATCCCATGAAAACATTTTTAAAAATTAAGAATTAAAAGCCTTCTTCACCTAAAAACAAAAAATATGTTCCGATTGTTACTGCAGGGACCTTTACCATTGCTGAGATCTGAAGGGAGGTTCTAAATAATTGTCATGAATTAAATGTATTAATTGAATCTCAATGTTTTGGTACTACCAAACTCTACAGCAGAGAGATGTAAATTAATCTCTTCTTAAATTTATATACATTTTTGATGGCATTCACTTCAAAAAACATCTTAAATAGACAAACAGTATAAAAATATTACACCTGTTGGGCAATACATGGAGAGATTTATTTATGTGATTTAAATCCATTTATTTATCGGTCTATAGGAAGAAAACAATATTCATTTATTTTCCATGAACTGATGAAAACACATTTACTTTACAGTGCCTGGGGAAATCTCTTGTACACTTTCTTTCAAATTTTTCAGTCATATCTTTCTCACTTCCACATTTCAGCAAATCTGCACTCCTGCTACCTTGAGAAAACCAAAGATTGTGGGAATGATTTTATCAAAATGAGCATGAAAACAGGAGAAGTTCACCCCATTTTTTGAACGATTTAAAAATTAAATGTTACCTCACTGGCAAAAAAAAGGCAAAAATTAAATCCGGTAGTGGAAGGAGGGGCCTAAATCGCTCAAAAACCGACAGCAGATAGCAGCAGAAGGCTCAACTGAGAGCACAGAGCCGTGTCATTGCCTCTGCTGCTATAACTGACTGGCCTTCGTGATCCATCACCTGCGTCCCCGCCTCCCCCTCTTCTTCACCCTCAGGCACCGTGGTCAATTCCTTTTTGGGTATGAGGCTGATCATGGCAGATATCTGGTGCCGGTAACATTGTGAGAGGTGAGAAATCAGATGCAATCCTGATTTTTTGATTCTCACAATCTTGCTGATGGGGTGCAATAGTAAGATCACGGCCTGTGCGTGTGGTCTAATATATGGTCCATCCAGTCTGATTGACTGAGTCATGCCTGATTCCAGGTTCAAAATAATGCGACAGTATTGGAATGGAGATAACGAAGGCACATTCATTTTGGGATTGTGTAAGCTCTGTGACAACTTATAGTGTGATAAGCAACTGGCCCTGAGCCGGTCCTCTGTGATGCCAGTAATCTAATAGCTGAGCCAGGGAGGTTCAATTCTACAAGATGCTACTGATTACTGACTAGACAGCCTAGAGGCTGGGAATCTTCCTACAAGATTATGGTAACTCCATCAAGAAAAAATCTTGACAGGTTAAGCTGATTCTGACTCTACAAGCAGCAACAGCCTGCCACTATCCTTTGTTAAGGTGCTTTCTTGGAAAGGACAAGGATCGGTGAACTCTGAATGATGGTTTCATCTTTGACATAGTTGTCACGAAAGAAGGTGCACAGAACGACAGTGTTGAAATGGTTCATTGTTTTATTTTTTACTGAAAAATTGTACCATAATTTTTGGTCATCTCCTTATCATCAATCACTTGATACAAGAGTCCAAATTGATCACACCTTGGGTAGCATTGATCCCTATCTTGAGATCAACATCAGTTCTTGGGGGAGGGTGTCAGGTGTAACAGTGTGAGGATGTAAGAAGAGACATTGTAACTGACTGTAGGATCTATTTTCTTCTTCAGAATAAACTTGAGCACGACTCGTTCGAAGTGGAAACTTCTTTATTAAGTATCCTTTACAATTAACATTTTATAGAAAGTGTAAGAGATTAATTTTACTGGTAAGAAAGAAGAGAGAGAGAAAGAGAGAGGGAGAAATCTTGTCTCAAAAGTTTGTTCAGCATTTAAACAGCAACTGGACAGAATTGAGCTGAATACCTAGTTATTATTAACACGGTAGCTTTTCAGTTATCTGTGTTTTTAAAGAGCTGAGTACATAAAAGTTTGGTATCTATGACTATGAAATACTGGCGTTTACCTTATGAGAAAGCCTGTTTATGAGAAGGATCATTTCTGTTTAACATCACACTTTCAAATATAGCCAATTTTCAAGGCTGAATCCAGAATTCCAAACTGAAGTGGCCAAATTAGCTGAAGTTAGCTTCAAAGCATAGCACAATTAGTTACATTAGACAAAAATATTTTAAAATTAAGCCTTTTAACTGGGCAAACTATACAGAGGATCCCACAATAACAACCTGGCTGTGATTAGACAGACATTGGGTGCATATTTGTTTAAAATTAGCTTAGTTTCCTCCACTTTCAACTGATTTTGCAAGATATGGTAGAAAATAAATTTGACATAGCAATCTGAACTCAGCTTTTTAGTTTCAAAAGATACTGGATTTAAGAAAATGCCTGCTAATTAAAACTGGATAGAAAGAATCATCATTTTCAGCACACTGAAGCTAAAGATGATTTGTAATAGTAAAGTTGATCATCTCTGTAATTACCTCATTGTACACGTCTCCATATATAAGATGTTCTGAAGAAAAATGCTAGCTTAAGCAACCTGTTAGTCATCTCCTTCCCAACAAACACTTGATAAATCACTCAGAAGCAAATCATTTGTTATTCCAGTATTGCAGATATTACAGGAGGTCTTGAGGCACATTAAATCATTGTAACGATGTTTGTTTCAACTAATCACCTATCATTTTAATTTATCTACAAAAGCAAGAAAATATTTTTCTTTTTTTCTCTCCTCGAGTTGTTGACTCTCATACACACTCAGTTCTTATTATGTCACGAGTGAGCATTGCTGTCTGGGCCAGCATCTTTCCCTTGGCTAGGATGTGGGTGGGGGAGGGGGAAGGATTGGGGTTCAGAACCAAGAACCACTGTCTCAGAATAACAGAGAGGTCATCTAGGACTGAGATGGGGTGGGGAGGCAGTTCTTCACTGAGAAGGCTGTGAATCCTTGGAATTCTCTGCCTCAGAGGACTATGAAAGATCAGTCATTGAACATGTTCAAGACTATAGATTTCTAAACATTAAAAATAAAAAAGGACGCAGGAATAGTGCAGGGCAATAGTGTTGAAGTAGATGATGAGCCCTAACCTTATTGAATGTTGGAGTAGGCTCAAAGGGCTGAATTACCTACTCTTATTTCTCATATTCTGATTTGTTGCCCATTCCTAATTTGAGAAAATGGAGGTTCCTCATACCTTTGAGCCTCAGCAAGTCAGATAATCAGAGCATTAAAGCCTGCCTTAATTTTCTACATATCCATCATTCATATAATAAAGATCACGAGATAAGACGGCAACCAGGGACGTTGGCTGATTTCCCAACTCTTCCCTCATAAGATTTAAGGCTAAACAAGCTATTTGTGTGTACAATTGCCAGTTGTCTACATCAGAGCAGGATGGACCATTTTTGCCATCGAAGGCTACAGAAAAAACCTTTGGACCATGCAGTGTGCCTCATACTTTTATAGAATCATAGGCCAAGATTTTATTTTGCCCCACTGGTGAGTTTTTAGGCAAGGTGGAAGAGGGTGAAATTGCACAGACGGTGTTCACTCCAGATTTTCGCCCATCCAACCTCACAGTGATTTTATACTGGAGTGGACAAGGCCGCAGATAAGAGGCCTGCCCTGCCCAGTTGAGGCCCTTAAATGACCAATAAATGCTTAGGCTGACAGAAGGATTGAAATAGCATGGGACAAGGCCAAAAATCAACAACTAGATCTTGGGTGGGAAGAGTGGAAATTCTTCCATCAGAAGGTCCCTTTTGAAGTCAGATGCCCCCTTCCCTTAGCTTCAGTGGCTTCCGAACCTCCCTTCCCACTTGGCTTCTCCACCGAGAACTGAACTATCACTCTACATGACTTCCCTATTCTCTCTGTCCTGTGATCCCCTTGAACTTGACTGGATTTAGTCTAAGGTGTTCTCCTGTATTTTTACATCTGTGCACTGAAGCGCAGTTTCTGCAGCAGCTAGACAGCTGCCAGCCAGTCAGATTGGAGCTGTAAGGTGGGACATTCTCCTGGGTGAGAAGCAAATCCCTATAGTGCAGAAGGAGGCCATTTGGCCCATCATGTCTGCATTGTTTTTCTGACAGAACATCTAATCCAGACCCTATCCCTGTAACCTCACACACTTACAATGGCTAATTCCCCTAGTCTATACATCTTTAGACACTAAGGAACAATTTAGCATAGTCAATCAACCTGATCTGCATATCTTTGGAGTGTAGGATAAAGCCTGAGCAACTGGAGGAAATCCACACAGGTATGGGGAGAATGCACTAACTCTGCACAAGGCCGAAATTGAACCTGGGTCCCTGACGTTGTGAAGTAGCAGTGGAAGTGAGATCCACTATCAAAAAATTGGGGCCATAGAATGAGAACATAGAAGGAGACCACTCAGTTCAACATGCCTATGCAGGTTCTCTAAAAGAACTATTCAATTTGTCTCTTTCACTAGTTCCGTCCATAACTTTTGAAATTTTCTTTCCTCTTTTGAAAGTTCTATTGAACCTACTTCTACTACCCTTCCAGGCAGTGAATTCCAGTGTTTCTTTTTACTTTCCATGTTATCATTTGGATTAGATTGGTGGGCATAATGTCATCAAAATAGTATTCTATTTTCTGCCTATGTGGTCACTGTGAATTTAGTGCACAAACATCAAGTTAATGTGCATAGGGGAGGATGGGCAGTGGGGGGTGCTGGTGAAAGAGGATCAACTTTAGGAAACTCAAGTCAATGTTGTAGCACTAAATACCTCAGAACATTGCTATAGCTCAGTCATAAACCAATTTATTTATCAGAGAGGAATTTCAGGTGTGTATTTTTAGTCTTTGTACAGTAAACCCCCCACAGTGTAATTTTAGGGCTTTTGACATGATTTTGAAGTCTTCAATCTGCATTTGAATAAATGGCAGTGTACTTGAGGAGGCAGCTGACTACATTAATCAAGCATGATTGTCAACCAGCCCCCTTCACATCACCGAAACCATACCCCTGTAGAATTAAAATAGGCATTTGTGAGGGAGTATGGGAATATATTAACCAAGGGCAATCAATTTCAAAACAAATAGGAAGAGAGAGGAATAGATCTATTCCGAAAGTTCTTGCATCATGAGTCTGAGAACTTGGGCAATTTATAAGTAGCTAATATATTTACTTCATGCTCGCAGCCTCGTACAGCTGCTGCCTGCAATATGTATATCACCAGTGGATCTTTTCCAAACATTATTTTGGCTGTTTGTAACTGCAATGAAATGGCTTTTCAAGGTTTATCTTTTAGAGAAGTGAAGCATAACACTAAGCCTGAACTAAGCAGCAAAGTGTCTGTACCTTGTGTTTTTCAGGCAAACACAGCACTGTTTCATCAAAGTCTTAACCCAAAGGGATTAAAAATAGTGATTGGTAATATCTGCTTTGATGATCTGACCCTGATGACAGTAATTTTTTAATTTTCCTATACCTCAACAGATAGCAAGGAATGAAGGCAATCCTCCATTCATTGAGCAACTGCACTCACAGTGATTATGTTAATGTTTGTCCTGCAAATGATTGGAGACAGGTAGTCCTTATGAAATTGTGCTACTTCACTTACAATGCTATCAATTCAGTTTTTACTTGGATGAGGTCTAATCTCTTCTTGATGTGAAGACTGACAAAGGGGAAAAGAATTCTAAGTGCATGAATTCAAATCACCATAAACAGAAAATGTAGCAGGAACAATGTGCAAAGCAAACAAAGAGAGCTGGATTTTGGGCTTGCCGCATATTTGAAGATCCAGCTACTTCGACAAATTGT
This sequence comes from Sphyrna mokarran, assembly GCA_024679065.1. Taxonomy (NCBI): domain Eukaryota; kingdom Metazoa; phylum Chordata; class Chondrichthyes; order Carcharhiniformes; family Carcharhinidae; genus Sphyrna; species Sphyrna mokarran. The sequence continues at coordinate 58,444,825 of JAGIQG010000003.1, forward strand.
CTTTATTGCATCTAATTTGCTGGCATCCCTTGTTGTCCATTGCTAACTTCCCTACCTGTAAGTATAACACAGATACAACTCACCTATGGGCAAAATTGCACAAGGTTTGCTGCAGGAGACTTAGAATAGTGGCATACAAAGCCCTGTTTATGAACAGAACTCCCACTTAGCTGACGAAAGAGCAGTGCTCCGAAAGCTAGTGGCTTTCGCTATGAAATAAACCTGTTAGACTTTAACCTGGTGTTGTGACATTTCTTACTGTGTTTACCCCAGTCTAAGATTGGCATCTCCATATCTCTCTAATGATGACAGTGTTCATCCTCCCACCATTGCCATTCCATTAATGCACTTGCCTAGACTGCTGCCGCCATTCGGAGATGGTGCCGTCCACAGCTGGGCCACCTTGTGGCATAGTTGAATGATGTTGTCTTGCAAGGTTCTCTGCAGGTCTTTCCACTGAATGTCAGCAGCCTTCCATCAGCCATGGAATAGTCACTGGGGTTATAATTCGTAAGAGCACTAGATCAGGAAAAAAACATGTGAAAGACAAATACCATGGGAACACACAATGTAATTTGAGGACGTTATTTTAGAATATTGAATGATTTGATTGATAAAGTTGATTTAGAATGCATGTTTATTTCATTGAGAACGTTTTGATGCTATAACAGAGGAATGATATGGTATGAGACTTTTACTGGATGGATAATCAAACTCAACCTCTTCTTGGAGACTTGTTTTCTCATCTCATTGATACACTCACTTGATTTGAAGTGAAAAATTTTGGCATTATGTTTCAAGTCCATGGAAAATAAAAATGGCTGTGGTGAATAAACAACTGTGATATATCCAAAATCTAAGGATTTTTAACTGCTTTGTAAACGTAGGGAATATATTGTGCAGAGTGGTTAGCACTGCTGCCTCGCTGAGCCAGAGACCTGGGTTCAGTTCCAGCCTTGACTGATCTCTGTGTGGAGTTTGCACCTCCCCCCATATCTGCGTGAGTTTCCTCTGGATGCTCAGGTTTCCTCCCACAGTCCAAAGATGTATAGGTTAGGAGAATTGGGCATGCTAAATTCTCCTTTGGTGTGCAAAGATGTGTAAGTTAGAGGGATGAGTATGGTTAATATGTAGGGTTACAGAGATAGGACAGGGAGATGGACCGGGATGAGATGCTCTTGTCAGAGGCTGAATGGCCTCCGTCTGCACAGTAGGTATTCTATGATTCTAATCTGTAATGGATTTCTGTACTGTTGTGTGCGCAACAAAATAATTCAGCCCAAGAAGAAGAAAAGTTTCAGAGGACAATCAAATACTGATGCAAAACAAATTCTGAAGGAAACTACTGGGATGTCAATAATTTGAAAATCAAACAGAATATCCCTCAGGAACTGAACCAGGTATGGTCAATGAAAAGTTAAACTAGTGTGATTTTCTGTGAAGATACTGATGTGAACTGTGACTAGAAGTGTTAAGATTTGGCACAAACTTCAGTTTGAAGTCCAAGAATTGGAGTGGATGTTTCAACATGTTTTTTCAAAAAATCAATTCCTTGGAGGTAATGTTGCTGGCAAAGTCAGCAAGCGGGAGTCTCTGGTCTTGTCTGTGGTGGCCCTTTGTCAGCGAGAATGGAAAAATGGCATTCCAACCAAACTCCATTTACTTTCCAGAAAATCCCAGTCGCGAGCAAGGACGGAAGATTTTAGCCAGCATTTGTTTTCCATCCTAAGTGGCCTTCAAAATGCTGAGCACCTCCTTGAACCACTGTAATCATTGCACTATAGATATGCTCACAGTGAGATCAGGAAGGTTGGTCCAAGGTTTTTGGCTAAGCAACTAGGAAGGAATTGCAATACAATACTTGTTCAGGATGGTATGTACCATGGGCAGAGGGAGGGGTGCAGGGGTGGGGGGGTGGTGGGGGGGGGTGGTGGTGGTGGTGGTGGCTTGCAAGGCTGTAGTGGTCCCATATATCTGCCCTGCTGCCCTTGAGATTGTAGGTTTGGAAGGTGCCATCAAAGGAGCCTTGAGAAGTGGCTGCAGTGCAACTTGTTGATGACATGCATTGAAGTCTGATATACTAAAAAGGCTCCATTCTGTTATGTAGTGACAATCCAGGCACTGTCAAGAAGTTTCAGGCTTTGTTCATTATATGACAAAATCTCGATAGTGCAGAAGGTGGCTATTCAGCCCATCGAGCCTGCACCAACTCTTCAGCAGAACATTATACCCAGACCTTTCCATAACCCTACCTACTTATCTGCTAATTCCTCTAACATCTTGGCACACTAAGGAGTAATTTAGCGTGGCCAATCCAGCTAACTTGCACATCTTTGGACCACTGGAGCACCTGGATGAAAGCCTCACAGTTATGGGAGAAGGTGTAAACTCCACATAAGACAATCACCATTCAAACTGAATTCAGATCCCTAACCCTAACCCTAACCCTAACCCTAATCACTTTTGTTAGGAACAATAGGTATTATTGATAAGAGAAACTAGGACAATGAATTGCAGCTCTCGGCTGTCCTGGAATTGTGGTCCAGTCCTTTGTAGTGTTAACTATTTGGCTGCTAGATGATTCTATCTAAGAGAGAGGACTCCACCCTCTGAGTGATCACCCACTTTCAGTTTTCCCCTCGGGTCAGGTATGCCTGCTGTACTGTCTTAAAGAAACAGGCATCATGTACACCATAAATTCTCATTTTTATTACATAAAGTAAAAGCCTGGAATTAACACCTATTGAATGAGATAGAACCCAAAACTACAAGATTAGAGTTCCATGTTATCAACTGTTAGTTGAACACCTGAATATTCTTTGCATGCAAGATCAGTTGTCTTGTTTCACTGCAATCTAAACGCAAAAACTCTTGAGTTTTGAATTATTTTCTTTTGTTATTAAATACCTCCGCCTCTGAGAGTGATTTGATGCCAAAATTGTTTGAGAAGTTGCACTGTGAAAACTGTCAGCAGATTGCAAGCCACCATCTGTATCCCACCAGGCCACATACCTCTTCACATGCATATTCATGCCATCCACCTAGGGATGTGCTGACACAGGCAGCATTTTTATGCTTGTTCCACTCCTGTTGAGCATATTCCTGAAGGAAACAGGGAGATTTTTCAGTGGAATTTCCCAATGCAAAACCTGAAATGAAATGAAGACTCTGCTACATTATACTGAAGTAAAGGCCTGCGACCTCTATCTTCCCTTTTTATTTCCCCAGTGCTCGTTTCTCATCTGCTGGTCCCAGAAAGAAAGCTGCATTTTTATTTGTACCTCCAAGCTCATTCTACTTTGATACCTGGAACAGGCTGGATCTAAGACATTGTTGAAATGTCAGCTTGACAGTTGATAGTGTGTACCCACATTTCCAATTCATTAAAACACAAATTCAGTGACTGTTTCAGGAATTAGACACATGGTCTAGGCTGACACTTCAGTGCGACACTGAAAGAGTGCTGCGGAGGTGTCCCATTCTTCTAACAAATGTCAGCAATTAAGTCAAGATGTAAAATATATTGTGACATGTACATTCAACTAATAAACAATGTTATCAACACCTGTAGAGGTATCCAGGGTCTGAATTGCCCCATTTGCCTTTCCATGTCTCATGCCTCTATACCACAGGATATGTGGCATTTAAATAGGCCATTCAGCCCAACCAATCTACAACAGAGTTAATGCCTCATTCCAGTTTCCATCGCCTTTCTTCATCTATATCTACCATCGTAATCATCTCTTCCCTCATAGAATTATTTAACCCCTTTCAATGCAACTATGCCTCTTGCTTCAATGACTCTGGGCAACAAGTTCCACATTTTCACCACTCTTTTGGTAAAAACATTTCTTCTCAATTTAACATTGGATTTCTTGGTGACTATCCTACAGTCCAAAAGATATGCTGCTTATGTGCATTGGTCGTGTTAAATTCTCCTTCAATGTATCAGAGTAGGGGATTTTTATTGTAATTTCATTGTAATGTTAATGTAAGCCCACTTGTGACAACAATAAATAAACTTTAAAAAACTTTAAATATTGATGATCTCTGGTTAGGGTATTCCCCACAAGTCTCCCGGCATTCGCTCGAACAAAATTGCTCATAATTTCGAAGATTTTATTAGGGCACCCTAATAAGCTCCCTTTTCTGAAGAAAGACCCAGCCTATCAATCCTTTCCTGATATGTGTACCCGTACATTCCTGCTCTAAGCTACACTCTTTTCAGTTCCTTCCTTGTCCTTTTTAAAAATGGTGACCAAGATAATCAGACCTGTACTCTGTATTCTTAATTATGAAGAAAGCAAAAACTCTTATCACTCTAAGAGACATTCAGCGATATTGGCCGTTGCATCAATCCTTTCTTCATGGATTATTGGGTTAACATGCACGACAAATTTAGTGCATTCTCCTTGAACTGACTAGGTGGCACAGTGGCTAGCACTGTTGCTTCACAGTGCCAGAAACCAGGTTTGATTTTGACCTTGGGCTACTGTATGTGTGAAATTTGCACGTTCTCCCCATGTCTATATAGGTTTTCCTCTGGATGCTCTGATTTCCTTCCACAGTCCAAAGATGTGCAAGTTAGATGGATTGTCCATAATAAATTGCTTCTTTGCATCTAAAGATGTGTGAATTGAGTGGATTGACCATGGTAAATAGTGTTTATGGGGATGGGGCAGAGGGGCACATGCTCTTTGGCTGAGTTGGTGTGAACTTAATGGGCTGAATGGTCTCTTTCTGCACTGTAGTGATTCTATGATTTGTATCATCCTCATTTCCTGACTGAAAGTTCCAGAATTTCCTTCCTGATGTTACAGATATCCATACAATCTCACCTTCCCTACAGAAAAGAGATATCCGTAACATTCTTGTAATATGAACCTATTTCACTGGTACAAATGTGGAATCTTGTTGTGGTCAAAGACTGAGGTTCAACCATCTGTGGACTTGAAACCTGGAGTGAAAGGAAGCATGCTATGTGCTAAAACAATTGCTATTCCACACACAGATGACACCCCTGCTTCTCTGCACTCAGCACATGTCCCTTTGTAACAAATGTGAGTAATAAGTCAAGGTGTGAAATGTATCGTGACAGCCAGGAATAAATCAAATCAACGGAGAATGCCATCATTAAGAAAAATGGAAGGAAGTAAAAAGGATGTTACACAAAGTCTTACAATGAAATTCATGCCTTTTAAAAGCAATGTCTTCAGGAGTGAATGAATCAGCCAGCTGTCCATTTCGATAACTCACTCAGATTTTGTTCAATACCTAATTTGTTGCATTGGCTGGGAAATGGATAACAAAACACACAGAGCTGAAGAAGAAATGAGATCATTGTATTTTAGCTCCCAGAATTATTCAGCGATAAATCAAGCTTTGAATGGCAAATAACAGGACTGTGTGGATATATTTTATGATGGATTCATTTCATTTATTCACTTTAATTTATCAACTAGCTTATCGCACTTCCCTGTTGACACAGACTCAGCAGAAAGTGCTTGGGGTTCAATTCTCAATTTACATGCAAGCAATCAAAAGAACAGAGCTATGCAAAATGGAGCTCAAGCCTCAGATAAAAACAACAAAACCGGAATATTATGCCAAAGGATACATGCTTTTGGTGTCACCCCAACTACATTGAGCTATTTCAACATAGGCTTCTTTCTTTTCAACATTTATAATCAAATATATAATATTCATGGTGAGACATGCGTGCAGTCACTATTGGTTATATTTCCAAGTTTTGTAGAAAAGAGACTAATTTGAGTGCCTATTATATCCTGAATTTGAGCGTAAATGAAACATAATAGATTTAAAAAAGGGTGTAAATCACTTCCTTTTAATTTCCACCAACTTTTTACCATCCAATTTTTCACTGGAATTTGGGGAAGGTACCAAATTTCCCACCTCCATCCTGTCTCATGCTGGGCCATTGAAAGAACTATCCATATAATCTCACCTTCCCTACTTTTTCCCCCATAGCTGATAATTCTCTTCCCATTGAGCTTTTACCCAAATCCCTGTTGGAAAAGATTATTAATTTTGCTCCACATATGATACAGGCTGTGCATTCAAATCATTACAATTCCCTATAATTTTTCCCATGCTACCTCTGACCTTAATGCCAATGACCTTAAATCTGTATTGTCTATAAAACCAAATTATTGTGGATGTTGGAAATCTGAAATGGGAACAAAAATAGCTGGAAAATCTCTGCAGTTCAGGGAGCATCTGTGGAACAGAGTTAATCTTTAAGGATGATGATCTTCAATTTCTTAAAACCTTGATACTGTCTCCAAAATGTAGTACCCATAATTTACCACAATACACTAGCTAGGGTGCAAATAGTGCATTAAGTCAATTTGACTGAGTGTGGTATCAAGCATCAAGCATCTTGGCACACTAGAGACAATAGGAATCAGGAGGAAATCTCCCTGCTTGAAGCATACAAGAAAATGATTGTGATTGTTGAATGTCAGTTATCTCAGCTCCTGGACAATACTACAGGAGTTCTGCAAGAAGCATGCTAAGCCCGACCATCTTCAGTTCCTTCACCAATGACCTCAATGGGTGCAACTCCAATAACACTCAAGAAGCTCAACACTCCCCAGGATAAAGCAGCCGCTTGATTGGCATCCCTTCCATAAACATTCATGTCCTCCACCACCAATGCATGGTAGCTGCAGGGTGTACTATCTGTCAGATGTACTAAAGACCTCATCAATGCTTCTTAGATAGTGCCTTCCAAGTGCCTGACCACTACCATCTAATAGGACAAGAATAGCAGATACATCTTAATATTTATTTTATTATCTCACAAGTAGGCTTACATTAACACTTCAATGAAGATACTGTAAAAGAAAATCCCCTATTCACCACACTCTGGCACCTGTTCGGGTGCATTGAGAAAGAATTTAACTTGGCCAATGCACTAACCAGCACACCTTTCAAAGTTGGGAAGAAACTGGAGCATCCAAGAGGAAACCAATGCCCACATGGGGAGAATGTGCAAACTCCACACAGACAGCGACCCGAGCTGGGAATTGCACTGGGGTCTCTGGTTCTGTGAAGCAGCAGTGCTAACCACTGTGCTATCCCATGAACATCACCACATGGAAGTTCCCCTCTAAGCCATTCAACATCCTGGCTAGGAAATATATCACCAAGCCATCATTCTTACTGGGACAAAATCCTGGAATTCTGTCTCTAAAAGCACTATGGATATTCCAACACCACGTGGGCTGCAGCAGTTCAAAAAGGCAACCTTCTCAAGGGCAATTAGGAATGGGCAATGAATGCTGGCTTAGCAAGCAACTTCCATACCCATTAAATTAATTTTAAAAATATATTAAAAAATCCAAAATTCTGTACATTGAATATTATCTTTTGCTATTTTTAAAATAGACTTTCTGCTGAATCAAAACAATGGCTGCTACAGGTCACATGGCCATAGAATTGGGCCCTTTGTTCTGGAAGCTACTAACGGAAGTTACAAGGATAAAGTAATTGTCCCCTCATTATCATGGAATCTCACATCTAATTGTATAGGCATTATGATGACAAAACCAGGAGATTCACAAATCAAAACTCATTATGTCTGCAAAGTAGTTAACAGAGCCACCCCATACTTGGGAGTGTCTGGGTCCCTTTCAGAAGGGGACCATTAAGGAGACAACAGACAACATTTGCATGTTGATAATATTATTCTTCTGGCAGAATCAGGAGGTCTGCATAGACAATGGCTTCCCAACACAAGAACCACATTATGAATGAGAAATCATTCAAAAGCAAACAGTTGGGACATTATCAGTCCTGAAACCGAAAGCCTTTTGGCAAAGAATAGATAAATATCTCTTTTGACATCACTGTGACAAATAAAACCACACGATCAAGTGATCATTTTGAAATCTCTACATATCTCTTCATATATTAGAACATACTGCTGTTCTAACACCACCTGAAAATAACTACAGAAGGTCCCAGCTAAGCAAACAGCCAGCAACCAGTGCTCAACTCTTCAAAGCCTGTTTGATTTTAAAAGTCTCTGATCATTGCCTACCCAGCAGTCTAAGGACAGAAGGCCCATTGTACTGCAGTATCATTTATTTCAAGGGCTTTTGTGTTGTCTCCAGCCAGAAACTCAACAGGACTGAACTCCATCATAAAGGAAAAACTCTCTGGACTCTGACTACACAGACTGGAAATGATGCAAGCTAATATTCATTTACATAGTTCTTTTACTGTTGTTACTGGGAATTATAAATCTTCCTCTTTTCTAAATCCTCTTCCTGCATGTATGACCTAATTGGTCCCTAACTCCTGGTGCGACATTAAAATAGTGCCCCTGCACTGCAATCGCATTCTCTCCAGCATCTCCAGTGCTCCTGACGGCATAAAACATGCTATAAAATTCAGTGATGTCTCACTAGAGCAGTTGAAGCCCTTGGCGATGTCCTCTAACCTGCCCAGGCCACAGACCCCAAAGGTGACCAATCCAGCTTGGGAGACAGCTGCTACAGTGGCTAGTGCAAATGTCCTGCTGATGAGATCAGTGACTCATGCAAGAAGATGAATGAATACATATGTTCTACCAGGGTAAATCAATCATCTCATCACTCTCAACCCCAGCCCTGACAACACCTCAGATGAGGAGCCTGAGGACAGTACCTTTGAAGGCACATCTCCGCACTCAACCATACTCTCCAGCAGCGCAGAGGCATACCTCAATGAGACCTAGTTCTAGATTAGCTTCAGGGTCACAATTTGGTGAGTACAGCACACCGTCTCGTCCACATTAGGGGGAGGCAGGGCAAATAAGTTATCCCATGTCCTTCACTGTAAAATTTCCACGACTCTACTGTGCCATTCTAAGCTGTAACTGAGGAGAATGTGTAATCTATGCTGGTGTGTAGCTACCTGCTGACTGCAAGCAATTACAGCTTTTGCTGTACAGGAAACATTAATACTGTTAGTGTGCTGCTGAGAAGAAAGATATGCTTCACCCTACTTGGGAAATTCATTACATTTACAACACCAATATCATGCATACAGCATTATAAATACATTTTTTTAATAATAAAACTGTCTACTGCTAATTTCCTGGTCAATAAATTAGCACTCAATGTCATTATAACATTGTAAATACTGGGATCCTGCTGTGCACAGGTCAGCTGCCACCTTCTTATATTAATCAGCGATTTCAAAGTATCTAATTTGTTGTTAAGAGCATTGGGATGATCTAGTTCTTTCTTTTCACAATCAAATTTAATTTACCTTCCACAAATCCCTGCTGGTCTTTATTAACCATTAAAGAAAGTGCTGATTAATTATGCCCCGGATTGCTGGCCGCGATTTTCCTGAAAGCGCTGAATTGGCTGAAAAACTGTTCTAGATCTTGACTGTTTTCTCAGTTCAGCTCCTCACTTGAATCCTCACACTCTGTGCACTGCAAAGATCGCAGCCGTGAATCTCATTAAAGACCGGGGATGGCGGGGAGCCTATTTGCACCGGAATCTGACAGCTATGGAACTTTGCACGTGCGCAGTTGTTCCGATCTGTCAGTCTCTCCTGGCTAGCCCAGGACCCCTGAAATACTGTCTCTCTTGCCCTGCTGCCTCCCACGCCCACCTCCCACATCCCCATCCCCACAGCCTGATGGTCACCCTCACAATTAATGGTCAGTCCTGACACCTCCTTGTGCCGGAACACCCCAATACACAACCTATCCCTCCAGCAGTGATGAGCCCCCCCCCCCCCCCACCCCCCCCCCCCCCCCCCCACACCCCCACTTCCACCTCCCCCCCATCCCCACCCCAGCAGGCCACTCCAAGCCTGTCCTGATCACTGGCCTTCATCCAGCTCAGATTGATACCCATGCAGAGCTGTAGTAGGACCTCCCAGCCCCACCAACCACCCCTAGACTCCATCCACAATAGGCCCTGCCCCTTTGGTACTGCCCAATGCCTGGTGGGCAGTGCCAAGATGCTCTTGGGCATGGGCACTTTGCCTTTTGGGAAGTGTCAGTGTCAGGGCATCCATGCCCAGGAGGCACTACCCTCCCGCTGTTCAACCCCCTGGGGGATCCCAGTTGCCTTTCCTTCATTCTGGCAGGATCTCCCACTAATTCCCCGAACATGGGGAGCTAATTAAACCCTGTAAGAATAAAGAACTCCTGGCAGGGTGGGAGATTCAACCAGGACCTGAAAAGTTCCCAATAATTAAATTTAAAACATATTTAAAATACATTTAAAAAAAATTCAAATTATTTACCTGCCTTCCTGTTGGTCTCCAGCATGTCTGACCAGCAACTGTTCACCAACTTTGGGAGATGTACATTCATTCCTGACGCATGTGCAAATCCCGGTACAAGGGCCGGTGATGCATACCTCCCACTGTGACCTGCCAGAAAAGTTGAGCTTCGTGATGGGAGAATTGCAGCCATTATGTCTAAAAGTTTCTCCAATTGAAGGTGACTGACCTATATTTGACAAATTTATACATCTCTTTTATTGGATGGGAGCGTATTGTTTGAAATGCTCCAATCCTTAATACCAGACTCATATCCAATTCCGTCTGGAGTCTCTGCAATTTCTATCCTTACTTCCATTAGTAGCTGATGATGCCCTGGGTAACTTGTCCACTTTGGGAGTTGCTATCTTTTGAAATGCCAAATCTTAATTTTTACCCTATCCAGTATTGCTATTGTTTCCTCTATTGTTCCATTGACAGCATTCTCTTCTGTAGTAAAAATAGATGCAATGTATTCCATATTCTCTGCCTCCACAAGAAAGTATCTGTGATTTTTAATTCGTCCCATTCTTCATTTGACTATTCTCTTATTAGTTATAGATTTAGAAACGTTTCTTTGATGTTACTTGCTGATCAATTCTCAGACATGCTCTTTGTTCTCCAGAATTCATTTTTCAATTCTCTTCAGTTAGTATTCAGCTTGGTTCTCTAATGTGTTTTAATTTGACTTTTATCATAAGCTTCCTTTGCCTCTCGCATTTTAACTTTTGTCTTTAGTCATCCAATGAGATTGAGCCTGTCTACATAACCTGCTACTGTTAGTACTCAAACCTTTGAATCAATGCACCACTAGAGACAGCTAGATTTCGTCATTGAAATTAGCCCCCTTCTAGTTGAATATTTCCACTTTTGATTCTTCTTATCCTTTTACATAACTACTCTAAACCTAATCATATTTTGATTTATTATTTCCAAAATGCGCATCTACTGAAACCTACAGCGTGAGTCCTACTTCATTCCTGACAACTAATTTCAGCCCTGATACCTTCCACATTAGGATGAAAGTACAAATCAGGGAAGTTCCCTTGCACACATTCAAGGAATTCTTCTCCCTTATTGTTCTTCACACTATTATTTTGCCAGTCTATATCAGCATAGCTGAAGTTCCCCTTGATCATTACTCTAATGTTCAGGCACCATTCTGCCATTCATTTGCAAATTTGCTCCTCTATTTCTATTCTATTTGATGCTCTATCAGATATAACCAGCACTGTAATAGCTCCTCTATTGTTCCTTCATTCTAAGCAAATAGACCCTGTCCTTGAACACTCATGCATATCATTCCTTTCTACTGCTGTAACAGTAGCTTTGATCAATGCCACTATTCTCCTTTATTTTCCCCATCTTTTTTGAATATATTGTAGTATTCTATAATCATACATCACATAATGCCCTTTCTTGAATTTGGCACAAAGCTATTCATAAGAGGCATTTTTCTTTGAAGGGGCCTGTAGCAGTGATTTTAGTGAGCCTAAAGTAATTCTATAAATCCTGCTATATTTGCTTTATATTAAGGGAAGTTGTTGCAGAATCCCAGCAGTACAAATGAGTTAATGAACCATGCATAAAGCCATAAAGTACAGAAAGAAGTTCTTCGGCTATCAAGCACCTATCTAGTCTAATCCTATTTTCCAGCACTTGATCCATAGCCTTGTATGCTATGGTATTTCAACTGCTCATTTAAATGCTACTTATATGTTTCCATCTCTACTTACCCTTTCAGGCAGTGAGTTCTAGATTCCCACTACTCGTGGGCAGCACAGTGGTACAGTGGGTAGCACTGCTGCCTCACAGTGCCAGATATCCACATTCTATCCCAGTCTTAGGTGACTATGTGGAGTTTGCACATTCTCCCTGTGTCTGCGTAGATTTCCTTCAGGTACTTTGGTTTTCTCCCACAGTCCAAAGATGTGCAGGTTAGGTGGATTAGCCATGCAAAATTGTCCCTTAGTGCTCTGAAATGTATAGGTTAGAGGTCTAGTGGGGTAAATGCAAGAGGTTACAAGTATAGGGTGGGGAATTTGGATAAAATTTTCTGTCAGAGAGTCAGCGCAAACTCGATGGCCTTCTTCTGCACTGTAAGATTTCTATGACTCTTGGTGAAACAGATTTTCTCCAAACCATCTTTAAAGTGTAATATTCCATAATTATGCCTCCCATAATGCCACTTCCTGAACCTGGCACAAAGCCATTCATCAGAGGAATTTGTTTTGAAAGGCCCTGTAGCAGAGATTTTAGTGAGCCAATAATAGCAAGTAGTCTACTCTGTGTTCTATAAATCCTACTATATTTGCCTTATATGAAGGGAAATTGTTACAGAGTCCCAGCAGTACTTCCAGAGTTAACAAACCATGAGTCACTGTCATGGTTGTCACCTTGCAAGTTATCACCTCGTTCGAACTATGCAGCACCCGTGAAACCTATCTCAATCTAAGCAAGTAAATGTTAATCCCATTACTCCCTATTCTTGCAGGTAAAGAAAAATTAGCCCCATTTTCTCTTGACCAACATCTACATTGGCATGATCAGATCTTTTTTGCTACAATCTGTAACTGCAACATTCCAGTACTTTGCCCTCAGCCACGGTGCATTACCTGATGGTGAGAAGTGGCAATCTGATTGGATTGAACATAATTTCACACTGTACTACCACTTCTGTTTCAAAATGGAGTATATTGAATGTTGACCACATCCAATAGCCGAGAGCAAACAATATATTTAATTACAATAACAACTTTCAGTTACATTGAGCACCTACAACATTATAAAATATCCCACAGGAACAATATTAAAAAAGTGTTGCATAAAAAGATATTAGTGAAAATGACCAACATCTTGGGCATCACAGGGTTAAGTTTGAAGGAATTTCTTACAACTAAATAGCATGCTGAAGCACAAATATTTGTCAAGTATTCAAAATTTAAATATAGAAAGATATAGATGAGAATTTAATATGGGTGAAAACATAGAAACGTCCATAATAGATCAATTATCCCTTGTAAGAACGACTCTGGAAGGAAATAGGAAATCATTATTACATGTTGGGTCATATTCTATTTCTCAACAGAGAACTGTATTTGTTTGCTTCTCCTCATGTCATGTTCACTACCCATCTATCATAGTGTAAAAGGAACATGACTATCCAGGGAACAAGATGACTCACTCTTATCTTCTGACTCGAAATGGATACTTTCTTTTATCCCATTTATTCTTTCAAAGTCAAGACTTTCACACAAACTCACACTAACTGAAGAATTGAATCTGTGCAAATTATAAAAGTAAAATAGAATAACGTGAGAAAGGGGGTCTGTCAGCAGTCAATAATTTTAATAGTGGTAAATATTACAAAGGAAATACAAAAAGATTGGATTTACATCAGAGGTAAATGGTTTGACATCTATGTTAAAAACATGGGAGAAATGACATGACAGGAATAGAACTAATGTTTCTTCCAGTTTGCCCACACCACCATACAGCGTAATACATATACTCACCCATCTAAATGTGGCTGTCTGGGAAAGGAAGAGTGCTAGACAAAAATCCAGGCAATTAGGGAAAACAAGAAGCAGAAAAATCCTCTTGAACCTCCTTAGGCAATTAGAATTAGTGCAGGAAACCACTCTGGCCTTGTTTAATGTTATGCTGTACCTACTTTCTACATAGGCTGACCTATGCCCCAACCAGAAATAGGACCAGCTCTCGCCTGAAGGAATTCAGCAAATCAGCATCCAATGTATAATGTGATCAACATAAAAGCCCCAGTAGTGATCCTGACTTGCAATTTGCTCATGTTCTTCCCTTTATTTTATGCCCTCTACAGTGCTGGAACTCTTGTTGCGAATTACAAAGCTGTTGATACCACTTTTTTAAAAATGTGCTGGTCAAACATTACTTTGGAAACTGAATTGGGAACACGGATAAATATAGAGCTGTGTTCGAATGAAAGCGAGGATGGAACTAGGACATTCTCAGGGATCCAATGATGTGCTTCCATGAGCTGCAGTAACAAGTGAATTTCTTATCCCCTGGGTACGATAATGAGTCTGGTGGGTTGCAAGCTTATGAAATAGGAATGAGAGGAGGTTTTAAAAATAAAAAGGTTGTCAGATGTCAAAGAAATCAGTGGCAAAACATATAGAAGTAGATGTATTATAAAATGGCGACAATGCTGCAATGACTAGTTCAACCCCTAATCATTCCCAAAGCACATACCAAGCTGCAAAAGGGTCAAAGGCATTTGCATATTCAATGAGGTATGAAAACTAATAAAGAACATAACTATAGCAACAAATTCTATTTTTGGCTGGAATCAAGAAAATTGCTAATTGCGTTGCAGTGCATGAAATTCCATCCAGTGCATGGATCAAGCTCTATTGACACTGTTTTTAGGTTACAAGGCAAATGATTCACATGCTTTGACGCAATGGCAAGGTCTCTTCATTTTTTTTTCATGTTACCTTTGCTTTTAGCACAATGGCCCTTGATTGTTCAGAGATTTCCAGCTATTGAGACTGCTCTAAGCAAATGATTATTATCAATTCAGAGAGATCTCGAGGTGCTGGATTTGTAACTCCACTGTCCAATTCCAGAAACAGCCCGCTCATTCCTACGTTCTATTTGTTGAAAGAAAAGTTTCACATAAAACATTAGACGCAAATATGCAAAAGTGAAAACATTGATCTGCTTTCTGCTGCTTCTCTGGTCTGCTTGGGGTATTTTGTTTTGTAATTGGTAACCTGTTGGCATAAGAGTTTTCCCTATCAAATGTTACACTTAACAAGTTGTGTTGCTAAATAATCTCCCTGATTTTCTGAATTTCACCACAGACTGGATATCACAAACATGCAGATTTTCTTGCTGTTTTGTAATTATAGTGCAGACAGTTAATTCTTCCAAGAGATCTAAAGAAATTTAATTTCCTTGATTTTAATGTGCAAAATGATGAGACAAGTTTGGTTAACTGATTTGAATTGCTGATGGCCACATTGATGTAAATAATAAAGATTGCTTGTAAACCAAATGTCAGTACGAAATATTAAATCACATTTTGTGATTTAAACAAACCATAACTATGGGCAGAATTTTCCATTTACAATACTAAGTTCGGTAGCAAGCTGTTTCAGTGACATACACCCTTCAGGCCTGAATGGTGGGAGTTCACACTCAATTTCATGCTGGGAAATTCATTAATTATGCATAGGCATCACTTGGCAGTCAGAAGCTGATTCATCCACCCACTATCAAAGGCCCAGACGCCATATTTAAAAGCCAGTCCAATACATACATCTCACTCTCCTCACATCACCCATTTTCAGAACGTTTTACAGATGTCTTCCAGCCATGAGATGGTGACCAAAAGCCTCAAGAAGAAGGCAGCACCCCATTTCACTCACAGGTCATCAAGACCTTGAACAAAGGAGTACAGTTGCACAGACATGTATCACAGGGGTGGGTCCTGGAAGGTCATTGCAAAGCATGACGGGCAATTGGGTCTGAAATGCCATCCAATGTATGAAGAGGATGAATGATCATCTGCCGGGATAAGACATCTTTCAATTTCTTTCCAATATCAAAATTGCATCACGACATCATGTATTCAGATTGCCACTCTCTTCACAAATCTCACACAACGATTAGAGGGGAAAAGCATATCAGCACTCATTCTCTCATTGAAACTTTCACATCGTCACCATCACAGCTATCATGTTGTTCTGATAATTCTGATGTCTGATCTCTTCATGTCGCTGGCCTCACTGAATTTGGAAAGGCTATAACTGAGGGAGGAGAGAAATTGCTCTCGTGGGGGAAGGGAGATCAGTCTCTTCCAGCTATCTATTACAGATCACAGTTCCACCACTTCATCATTTCCTGACCATCGCAATGAGTCACATGCTAATTTACATTGCTCATGTTCAAGAAAAGAAACTCTGTTTTCTAGGCACCGGCACATCAAGTCTCACAAGGCAAGTGTGCACCACTCCGAGACCCCAGATCATGGCTGAAGGGAAAGTCCTTGAAGAACTGCCACAGCATGCACCCACACCCTCCACCAATGCAAGGACACCACCTGTGTGGGGTGTAGGTTAGATTAGATTACATTAGATTAGATTAGATTCAGTCTCACTTTCTGGAGAACATCTCACTGACTCACCCTCACAACAATTGAAGGTAGGAATAGCTCGGGTGTCTGGCACTCGGAGACTGCTGGAGACCAGTTGCCTGTTCGGTTTGAGTCAGATGACTCCTTTATTTTTTCTAAGCTCAATCTGTATGACCTAATTTGAAGCGCTTCTAAAACATCCTCCCTCATTACTGCAGTGATGTATCTTTTATCAATAATGCAATGCCCCCTATCATGCCTGAAACTTCTATACCCTGGAATATTGATTGCCAGTCCCACTATTCTTTCAACCACGTTACAGTGATTGCAACAATACCATATTTCCATGTGCTGATTAACATTTTTAAGTTCATCTGCCTTACTAGACAAGCTTCTTGCATTAAAATAGATGTAATTCAGTATTTCAATTCTCCTGTATGCCTTATCATGTCAATGTCTTCTCTGCCTGCTGGACTAACCTAGTTTCCCTTCTATATTTGATTGATTCTCACTCATAGCTGTACACCTATTCTGTGTCTAATTCCCCTCCCAAATTAGTTTAAAACCTCCTTAGCAACAGGAGCAAACCTCCCAGCAAGGTTATTGGATCCGTTCTGATTCAGGTGCAACCCATCCAGCTTGTACAGGTCCCCCCCGCCACCCCAGAAATTGTCCAAATTACCCAAAAATCTAAAGCCCTTCCACATACACAATCCCTTTAGCCATGCATTCATCTGACCCATTTTCCTCTTCCAATAGTCAATAGCACATGGTACTGAAATTAATCCAGAGACTTGAATTTCAGAAGTCCTGCTTTTTAATCTATTACCTAAATTCCTGTTCAGCACCTGATCTCTTTTTCTGCCCCTGTTGTTGATACCAATGTATACAATGACCATAGCTGTTCCCCCTCCCCCTTCCGAATGCCCTGCAGCCATTCTGAGAGGTGCCAGTCCCTGACACCAGAGACAACATACCATTTGACAGTCTTGTTCGTAGTTACAGAAAGGCCTGTTGTCTCCCTTACAGGTAATTCATCTCTCACTAAAGCTCTCCCTGTCTTTTTCCTCCCTTACTGTGCAGCTAAGCCAATCATGGATGTCACAAACTTGACTGTTGCTTCTTTCCCCAGAAGGGCCATCCCCCCCCTCAACAGTATCCAACACAGTGTATTTGTTTGAGAGGGAATCTGTGACTTCCTTTACACAATGATGTATTGCAGACCAAGAGATGTCACACAGGTCATCTGCTGATTCCTGGAAAGATCCAGATGCAAAGAAATTAAGCACTATGGTTATGTTCAAAACCATTGGCAGGGGTAGCTTCTGACCATACCCACATAGCATCAGGTGTTCACGAAAATGTGGCATACAGGATGTACCAGATCTCAGGACAAACACAGACATGCCCAACTGCCTCTCCTTCATTTGTGAAAGGAGACGCTTCCACAATGAAACTTTGATCTGGGTGAGCTGCCTCTCTAGTCTGGGTCTCTCTTCCTGAACCCTCTGGCTCATGCTCTGTCTGTCCTTAACCTCCTGTGTTCGGCATTGCCTCTCGCTCCTTGATCTCCTAAGTTGTATTTGTGTCTGGTAAAGAGATAATTGGATCCAATTGCCCTTTTGTCCTATGACTGAAATGCAACATTGAAGACAAGAATAATTAAAGGTTTGAGAAAGTAAAGTTCTGATATGAGACCTATGGGAAAGGTAGGGATCCACAGCTTTTCCCATTCTTTTTGCATGGTTTCTGATGTAGTCTTGTGTCTGGGATGCTAACACTCATTGAGGTGACCATAAAGCATCCTAGAAATGCGACTTCTGCATGGAATGATAAGGTGTCAATCAGATTAATGATTTAGCTCTATGCTCCAATCTTGATGTGGCACAGTAATGATCAATTCTTACTCATGATCAATGTGCGGATGCCCTTCAACTCATTGCAAATGCCAATTCTGTGAACTTGTGACTGACCTTCATTGATGGAACGTCATATGTGATGAAGTTATGCCTCTTCATTATTGCCTGCATTCACAAAGCTTATATTCCTAGGTATTACTCTTAAAGTGCAGCAACTGTGATGTTAAGCTACTGAGTTCTGTACATCCCTTTAACAGCACTATTGAGAACATTGGCTTTCTTCACAAGGAGATCTTCCTTCTTTTTTAACGAAGCTGACTCCTCTTACCCTTGCAGCACCAACAAATTAGAGCTTGTCTTCAAAAAGGGACTGTAAGCCCAACAGTGTGCTCCTCCAACACTGTCTCAGACCCCTCCTGATCAGATTGAGTCCACCAAGCCTAGTGACAGTGACTATGAGAGAGCAATGCATATCAAGCTGTGTTTCTTCCCTGTGAAGCAGACAGCCCTTGCACCACCCTGCAGCTCCCATGTTCCCAATGATTCCACCTGCTTCAGGCCCTCTGCACTTTGGACTCCCATCTCCGACCCCTGACAAGGAGGTCCACATAGCCTTGAATTGCCGACACTCTCTTGTGACTCCTGACTGCAAGGTCCCCATTGTCATGAAGACTAAAGATTGCAGTATATCCCCTTCTAAACCAATCCCCCCACCTTCAGAGTCTTTGTGCAAACCATACCTCATGTAGCACACTATTAAACAACCCCCCTTCCTAGTCCGTAGTCTGCATGCATCCCCTTCTAGTCAAAAATGTATTAGCCCTTTGCCTCCATGTTTGGCAATGTCAAGCTTCAGCTTCCTAACCCTTAGTCTAGCTGCTGACTCCCATTGTTTCTCATTCTTCTCTACCTTCTTGCCCCTCTGTCTTCCATCATATCCCTTTCATGTACTCACACAGCCTTCCTTCCCCATTGCCCCCACTTTGCGTGCATCATTTCTACTCTGTCCTCACACTCCACCCCCCAGTCAGAATGCTAATTTGTGAAAGTGGAGTTCTACCTTCGTACAACTGCACAACAAGGGAGGAAAAAGACCAGGAGAGCTTTAGTGAATTACTTCTAAGGGGAGATAACAGGCCTCTCCTTGACTGCGAACAAGACTGTCAAATGGTATGTTGCCTCCTTTGTGCCAGGGTCAGGTATCTCTCAGAATGGCTGCAGGGTGTTCTGAAGGGGGAGAGGGAACAGCCAGTGGGTATGGTATACATCGGTACCAACAACTTGTGGATAAAGTTGTGAACCACCAGGAACAGAAGGAACCTGAAACCCTCAACACTGGCTGCATACAAACCCTACAGATCAAGCATTGTGGCATTGACCTCAACAAGACTGACACAGCACCATGGCAGGTAGGCAAATACATGTTGCACTCACTTCAAAGTCACAAACGAACTGAGGTCCAATGGGTGAACACCACTTATTTTCAAATGGGTTTGAGTTGGATGTAATTTCATGTTGGCATGACACAATATTCAGGCAGGCAGCTGTTTAAATGAGTATTCATGAGACGTTAACAAATGCAAATGACGTTCACACCATTAGTTAATGGGATCATAGAATCCAAGGAATTCATCAAGTCTGCACTGACCACAATCATATCCAGCCCCTAGCCTCGTAACCCCATGTATCTATTCTGCTAGTCCCCTGGATACTAAAGGTTAGGTTACTGTGTCCAATCAACCTAACCTGCACATCTTTGGATAAAAGGTCCACAATTAACCCATGACTGGGAAATTACAAACTGTTTTTATGCTAGCGGATTCTGAAGTTTTACCTTTCACTGGATTCTCCACTCCCACTGCCACACAACCCAGTGCAGGCAAAATGGCAAATTCTGCCCTTCATCCTGTTGTGCATGTATAAGGTTCTATTCTTCTCATTTATGTAAGTTTCTCATTTGAATCTTCAAATTAATACCATTGAGTTTGTTATAAATCGTGACTTTGAAATAAGTAAGTTGAAAGGAAAAGTTTGAACTTGCATTTATACAAAATGGTACCACTGGAATATAAAAAAAAAACTTCCTAAAAGTGGCAAATCATCAGAGGTAAAGCAATGAATTAACAAAGTGACTGTGAGTAAAATCATCGAGGCAGATTTTGAGGAGGATTTTCAAGGAGGTGGAATGAGGTAACAACTTGAGCGAGAGGGCGGTTGGCAGGGTACGCTCAGATAGATTGTTTCAAGATACCAATATGAAACATGGAAAAGTCCACAGCTAAAAGTGGATTGAAGAGAGAGGAAAGGTGGTAGTTGATAGAAGTGCGTAAGATTATGAAAAATTTAGATAAGGTAAACCAAGTCACACAAGGAGATATTAGGTAAGATGGTCAAAAGCTTGGTCAAAGAGGTAGGTTTTTGAAGAACATATTAAAGGAGGAAAGCAAGGTAGAGCAGTATAGGGAGGGTTTTCAGAGTTTAGGGCCTCAGCAACTGACAGCAAGGCCACCAATAGTAAAGTGATAAAATCAAGGATATTCAAGAGACCACAATTAGAGAAGTGCAGATATCTCATGGGCTAGAGAGTCATGGGCTGGGAAATGATTATAGGGAAGGGGAAGCATGAAGTCACAAGAACATAAGATCAGAAGAACCAAGGAGCAGGAGTAGGGAATCTGGCCCTCGAGCCTGCTCTGCCATTCAATAAGATCATGGCTGATCTTTTCATTGATTCATCTCCACTTACCTGCCTGCTTATCATTACCCTTAATTCCTTTACTGTTCAAAAATTTATCTATCCTTGCCTTAAAAACATTTGGTGAGATAGCCTTAACTGCTTCACTGGACAGGGAATTCCACAGATTCATAACCCTTTAGGTGAAGAAGTTCTTCCTCAACTCAGTCCCAAATCTACTCCCCCTTATTTTGAGGCCATGCCCCTCATTTTAGTTTCACCAGCCAGTGGAAACAACCTCCCTGCTTCTACTACACCTATCCCTTTCATAATCTTTTATGTTTCTATCAGGTCTCCCCTTATTCTCCTGAATCTCAATGAGCATTGCGCCTGTCTACTCAGTTTCTCCTTATAAGCCAATCCACTCAACTCTGGAATCAACCCAGTGAAACTCCTCTGCACCTCTCCATGCCAATATATCCTTTCTCAAGTAAGGAGATCAAAACTGTATACAGTACTCTAAGTATGGCTTCACCAGCATCTTACACAGCTGCAACATAACCTCACTGTTTTTAAATTGCATCCCTCTAGCAATGAAGGACAAAATTCCATTTGCCTTCTTAATTACCTGCTGCATCTACAAACCAACTCCTTGAGAGTCTTGCGCAAGGACACCCGGATCCCTTTGCACAGCAGCATGCTGCAATTTTTTTATCATTTAAATAATAGTTCATTTTGCTGTTATTCCTACTAAAATGGATGATCTCATGCTTACCAATATTGTACTCCATCTGAACAGACCTTCGCTCATGCACTTAGACTATCTACATCTCTTTGCAAACTTTCAGTGTCCTCTGCAAACTTTGCTCTGCCACTCATCTTAGAATCATCTGCAAATTTTGACACACTACACTTGATTCCCAAACTCCAAATCATATGTAAATCATAAACAACCGTGGTTTCAACACTGATCCTTCGGACACACCACTAGTCACTGATCACCAACCAAAAAAATACCTATTTGTTCTTTGCTTTCTGTTAGTTAACCAATCCTCTTTTCATGCTAATGCATTAGCTGTAACATTGTGCACCTTTATCTTATGCAGCAGCCTTTGGTGCGGCACCTCGTCAAATGCTTTCTGGAAATCCACATACACCATGGAGGGATTAAGAACAAGAATGAGAATTTTAAATTAAGTTGTTGCCTGACCACAGGGCATACTGAGTCAGCAAGCACAGCGGTTGTAAGTCAGAAAGCACAGGGGAATAGGTGTTGGTGTGAGTTAAAATAAGGATAGCCTCAAGTTTATGTGGGAGACCAACCAAGAGTGCAAAAGAGAAGTCAAGTCTAGAGATAATAAAGGCACGAATAATGCATTCAGCAGCAGATCAACTCAGATAGGAGCGGTGTTAGGCAATATTACAGAGGAGGAAATTGGCATTCTCAGTGATAGCGCGGAACAAGGTTGGAAGCTCATATTCAGATAGGCTGCAAAGAGACTGTTTGTTTCTCTACATATTGGCATTATGCATGTACTCTATTCTTTTATTCTGCTATCTAACTTACCCCAGAAATATATGATATATTTTATCATATATTTTCTGGATAGAAAACATGAGTGCACTCTGGAATGTTCAATTTCTGGATTTCTCAAGGACAAATCTAGACCTGATTCATGTTATCATTACTCCTCCACTTTGGTGAGCATTGCTTTTTATCCTATCCGTGTTTGCTACCTTATCATATCCCTGCTAGCAAGGTTGGAAAAGCTATTCCATCCAACAAGCTGGCTCATTAAGACCTTACAATCTGTGTTGTATAATTAATAGAAATTTACAATCTCTATACAGATTGTCCATATTACAAACAATTACACTGGGTGCCTTTTCAATATAATGAATTCTCCAATATCCTAGGATGCCTTGGTGCATTTGCAGGTGAACGTAAGACTTGGTGCTATACATATTAACCCAGGGAAATACATATGACAATGGTAAATTGTACCTTTTATTCAACCATAAAAAGATTTAGGATAATTTAGTGTAATTCTGTGCCCTTATAAATACAACCTACTGCTCTTAATATATTGCATCATTATAATCTTCACAGCAGCTCTCAATCACTTCAAAGAGGCTTCAAGTATCACTTTGAAGGAGCTCTACTTTTTCCTAATGGTACTTCTTCATTTTGTAGGCACCTTAACAGGACTCTAGTGAGCAATGGCAGATTTAGGCTCAGTTGGTTTATAGCACTGAACAGAGATCAAAGGCAGACTGCACATAACAGGAAGCAGAGATCAAAAAAGACTCAACTGTATAACCTATTTATAGAACAGAGTTGCTTTCATAAGTGTCTTGGTGCATCTGGCTCATCAACCTCCTGCTGATTGAACAAAGCAGTTGTGCCAGCAGGCAGCAAGAGGATTGGCTGAAAAACCTCGAGACTGACTTTTTTTTCCCCACAGATAGGACAGCAGCAAGGTTGAAAAGACTAGGAAGGATGTGATATTAAATTATGACAACCTTGGTTTTTAAAAGTCTATGACGATGGGAATAGTGAAGACAGGTACATATGCGGCTTAAACAGATTTGACATTCTAAGGAAGAATGAATTAAAACAGAAGACACAGTTAGTGAAGATGTAGAGAGGAGGAAAAGTCTGCAGGATTTAAATGGAAGCTTCAGAGAAGAAATTGCTGAATACTATCTGTCAGGTAGAACTTATCAAATTGAGAAGCATAAGAATTACTGACCTGGAAATAAATGGAAGCAGAAATAAAACAACAAACTTTCTTTACCCTGCCCAAACAGATGAGAGTTAATCTGTCTGGTTGTCTGATAACCTGTCCTGCATGAGCAGAAATTTCTGCCAGCTAATTATAGGGAAGACTACAGCCATTTTTTTTGTTCCAGCCGCAAATGCCATGCTTGAGCCATTGGCTCCTTTGCTTCCCAGTCACTGTCTGCTCCAGAACGTTTCTAGCCTTCCCATCCTAAACCCTGTGATGGGTTTCTGACCAGATATCTGCTCCAATACTAAGTGTGCCCATCTCTATCCCTGTCTCAGATCATTTCACATGAAAACCCTTAACTTTACTTTTATTACCCCTCGATTTGACTAATGCTCTACACATCATCCTCTCATCATCCAATTTCCATAAATTTGAACTCATCTATTGCCTGTTTGCTAATCCAAAATAAATACTTGGAATGGGATAGGCTGCATTGGAGCTCCATTACAGTTGGCTCTGGAATTGGCATACACTCCATACTGGATTGCAAATCTGTTAAGCATAATGCACAGACGGGAATAGTGAATTTTCCCACAGTCACTGTCAGATATTGCATGACAAAAGATTGTGAAGCTAAAGTCATTGAATATATTTAAGAAGGAACCAGATAGATTACTGAACTCTAAAAGTGTTAAGAGGAATGGTGAGAGCACTGGAATATGGTGTTGAAATAAGAGGATCAGCCATGATCATAGTGAATGGTGGAGCAAGCTCGAAGGGCTGAATGGCCTATTCCTGCTACTATTTTCCATGTTTCTATGACCTGAAATCAGGTTGCTATGGCCAGGTTTGGGTAACGGGTCAGTTGATGAGGGGATAATGTGAGTACGCGTGCATGTGTGTACACATCCATGTACGTGCACGGTGTGTGTGTGTGTGTGTGTGTGTGCGTTTAGATCGGGTATTAAGTTCAAGAAACACTATTTTATTTAGAAAAAGCTTACATGAAATCCTATCTGTGTCACAGCATGTAATCAGTTAAACAGTCACTGAATTGTCAAGTATATCCTTTTAAAAAGTCTTGCTGCGATCAAATGAGGAGTGGGAAAAGAGGGCAGCCATTCTGTCCCTCCAGATATCATTGTAATACACAAGACTACACAACAGGAATAAACATACGTGCAATTGTCAACCAAGTGGCCGCAAGGACAAAGGACAGGTTAGCAGTGGCCAATTTCTTTAGCCCCTAGAGCCACCACTGTTACAGTTAAATCCCATAAGTGTTTTGTATCTGAAATTTGGACAAGGACATGGGCCCATATTGCCAAATTGTTGCACCACTCCCCCGATAAAAATACAGTGTGGTGACAGAGGGTTGGTGAACTAACGTTATCAAGTCAATCTGGAACAATACAGAAGGCAAGTGGAAGCCAGTCTGCCATTTAAAAAATAACAAGCAATGTTAACAAGGCAATCAACTGAGATTTTATATGTCCCACTCCATTTTTTTTCCTAAGCACAGGGCAAAAACATTGGGAATGATTCACATCAGGCACAAAGAGGTGTTGCAAGGGTGGATATAAAGAGCTGCAAGTGGGATTATGGCTGAATTTAGCAGAAACGTCTGCTGGCGTGGGTGAGGGTGTTTGCAAATGTTTTTTCTTCACAGATTTAATTCACTGAGCCTTTTATAAGGAGAGAGGAGCTTATTTTTTTCAGCTCACCTGTGCCTGTCATAGGATGATTGACCATCTATCCTGGTAAGACTTGAGCTTGGAACCCCAGGGCATTGCTGTAGGTTTGTTCTTTACCAGTTTAATGACCTATACCACAAGACCACAGATAGAAGCCTAAAGTTTGAACTCAGTCCACGTGATTCAAAATCCAGAGAGCTTACTGTTACACCATGGAACCTACAGAAAATTTTAATTCCAAATTTTTATAGAATCCAAATTTCACAATCTATCTTTTTGGAATTTGAACTTTGATTATTAATCTACTGACAATGCCACTATACAACTGGTGACCCATAATCCTTACAGTGCAAAAGGAGACCATTCGGCCTATTGGGTCTGCAATAACAATAATCTGACTCAGGCCTCTACCCTTGTAAACCCACATAATCCCCCTGATACTAAGGGGCAATCCTGACAAGAGCTATTCTCTGCTAATCCACCTAGCCTACCCATCTTGGGACACTAAGAGGCAATTTGGCATGGCAAATCCACCTAACCGGCACATTGTTGGAGTGTTGGAGGAAACTGGAGCACCTGGAAGAAACCCACCAATACGTTGGAAGAATGTGCAAACTACACAGACAGTTACCCAAGGCTAGAATCGAACCCAGGTCCGTGGCACAATGAAGCAGCAGTGCTAATCATTGTGTCATCATGCTGCCTAAATAAACAACATATGGGTTTTTACAGCAATTGACAATGGTTTAATTGCTGCATTAGAGGAGAGGGACTCAATGGATCCCCAGGAGCTCATGTCCTGTCCCTAATGGGAATAATGATGCACTATGGAGTGTGCTTAGATGTTCTTTCCTCCCTGCAAAGCTTCTGAATGAGATACTGCTGGCATGACCATCAGTAAAATGGAAGTAAAATCATGTTACATCTTGCTGGTTCTCTAATAGTTCAATGGATTTAATGGTTCTCTTTCTATTTTCTTCTCAAAATCAGGATTCCTTCTAAAGTTGCCAACAACCTGTGGCAGGATGCCTTTAAATGGTGGATGTGACTGGGTGCCAGCTTATAGATTTACCGTTCTGCCATCATACGTCCCTCCCTAAAGGTCTGATTAGGTGCTGATCACTCTCTTCCCTGACTGAGTTGTCTGCCTTCCAACCTGGAAGTCACGAATTTCTCAAGACACTTTTGATGAAACAGCAGTTGTGGGAAATGATGGACTTTTGGGTTAGCCTCCCTCCCCCCACTGAGAAACAGAAAATCCTGTCTTACAGAAACTGTGTTCATTATCAGTTAATTCAGCTCTTCTTCAATAATCCATACAGCAGCAGAAATTGACAGGGAAAGGAAACCGTGGAACTGGCCATGGGATGTGAGGAGGAAAATCTAAGAGTGTATGCTTTGACCCTAAGTCCACAAGCAATAAGAAAATTCAGCATTTTGGGGGATATGGGACATATGCTAATGTACAATGAAAGAAACATGAATAAAAGTTATTGCACAGCAGAGTACACAAGATTGCTCAGAAGGACAAGTAGTCCTTGGATATCGTCTATGGAAAAAAACTTAGTCCACAGAGAGAGTATGTATATATTACAGAAATACATAAATACTATATATATATTATTATATACATTACATACATGTATATATGTGTGTGTATTTTTGGTGATTGTCCCCTCTCAAGGGCAACACAGC
Source organism: Sphyrna mokarran (assembly GCA_024679065.1). Lineage (NCBI taxonomy): Eukaryota > Metazoa > Chordata > Chondrichthyes > Carcharhiniformes > Carcharhinidae > Sphyrna > Sphyrna mokarran. The sequence continues at coordinate 58,471,893 of JAGIQG010000003.1, forward strand.
AGAATAAGGTTCACCTGGCTTGGCAGACTAAGTGTAATCCTTCTTTAGACAAGAAACAAGTAGGGATCTAGGTGCAGCCATGTGGCACGTGTCTGCTGTAAGCTGCTGAACAAGCCTTATTAATAACTCCCTTTTATTTTCACTAAGGAAGTCTGTGAAAGTGCATTATTACCGTGTTATGCTCACAGAAATTACTTATGTAAGTGTACACGGGATAACGTTTAACACTCATGGTGTGCAATGCCTCAAAAGCAATTTAATATAGAGTTTTAATATATTTAACAGAACATTTTCACAAGGTTATTTTATTGGGAACCTCACTCACTGTGTAATAAAAGGTTCCTGAAGACTGAGCTAATGTTGCCACGATTAGAGCTACCACCCTTATGAAATCCCTTGATTGATTTACAGCCCTTCAACTGGTCTATTATTCGATAGACTTCCAGTGGGTTCATATAAGACTCACCCTTGCAGTATCTTGTGAAACAATTGATTGCTGGTGAATCCGGAATAGATAGTTTTCATTAAACTATCTCAATCCAGTGACACTAATCACAAATATGCAAATATATGTCATGTTACTGAGCGCTGGCAAAAATAAACATTTTAATTTCATTACAGTAAATTTTAATAAGCATAATGGAAATATCTAATTAACCTTTCTAACTGAACTCTAATCTTCTTTATCTACAGTTGTAGGAAAATATTTGAAAACACATTTAATAGAAAATGCATTTGAAATCTCAAGGCACTGCTCACTCACTCCTTAGAAAACAATTTGTGTTGGCTTTAATTCACTTTCCTGTATTATCTTTACAATGCTGCATTGTCCCTTAAATCCATAGAAAGTTGTACAAATGTAAAGTAGAAGTATCTGCAGATATTGGAAATTTGAAAGAAAAACACGAAGTGCCAGAAAAACATTGCACATCAGACAGCATCAACAGAGATAACATTTTGGGTATGGCCCATCATCAGATTGATAAGACTGTACACAAAGGAAATGGTATTAGCAACCGTAGGCACTTACACAGCCTGTTTATACGTGCTATGAAGCTTAGAATTACTTGGTCTGCTTTAATCTCTGTTCCATTGTCTTTGGTTATGGATTTCCTCTTCATAATCCTAATCCCTTCTGCTGTCTCCAACTGGCTTGCTCATTTTGTAATGCTTTTGTTATATGCCAGAATACCAGCTGTTTCAATTACTTTGTTCCTCTTTATGAGTGCATCTAAATCTAACATTTTCATTGAGTCTACCAGAAAAGCTAGTAATGCTATCATTAGGCAAAGGGAGCCCCCTGAAGGTTGGGAGCATCTAACTTTCTCCACTTATCTTTCCCTTAACTATAACCCCAAATTGAGTAATAAACTATCGTTATCCGGACCCATTATTGATCTTTCTTTCAATGATCTTCCCCATTGCCTCAAACATCATCATCACCGACCCCTCACAAAATTAATATGTAGGTCTGTGCTGGCACTTTTTACTCCTGGAATCACAGAATGGTTACAGCACAGAAGGAGAATGGTGTAGGGGTTAATATATTAGCATGGATAGAGAATTGGTTAGTTAACGTTGCTTATGGAACTGAGAATAGTCTCTCTCTAGTTACCCTGTCCACTATCTTCCATCTAACCTCCTCTTAACATATTTACTTCTGCAGAAGAACAGCCCCAGCTTCTCCAATTCATAGAAGTAACTGATGTTCCTCATCCTGGAACCATTCACATGAATCTTTCCTGTATCCTTGCTAATACCTGCACATTCTTCTTAAAATGTGGTGCCCTGCACAATATTCTTTGTATTGTTAGAACAATACAAAATGTGTCTGCGGAGGTATATCAATCCAACACTTAATTGGAATGCACCTTACTGCACTGGTTTACATCTTCCACAGAGCCAAATCATGTGATGATGTATGAATATCCAACATAACACATTACACTACATGTGTTTTCCTTGCACTCCCAACTGTCACTGATTCTCATTTCCATATTGTGAACCACATGTTTAAATTCTCATGTAATGCAGTCCTGAATCTTGTATTCTTCTCTTGGGTGCTCATCTTTTCTCCATTTTTCTCTATATGGACAACCGCTGTAATGATTTCACAAGTCCACCAGAACAGGTCTTCCTCTCCTTTGGGAAGGCATCGGGGTTTGAATTCTGTGAACAACCAAAGGAATTCAGTTCCAAAGTTTTTGGACTGCTCTTCTTGGCTTCCTCTACTTTGCAAATTAGATACAAGTTGGCATAAGCATTCCTGCTGAAACGTGAGTATTTGACTCAAACACACCGGGTAAAAGACACCAGTGAGATACCAAAACTCCAGGAGAATCAGAGGGCATAGGTAAGTATAGTGGCTGTCACTAAGGAGAAGGCACTGGAAACTCAAAGGTCTGAAGGTGGATAAGTTACTTGGACTGGATGTACTACACCTTAGGGCTTTAAAAGAGATAGCTGAGGAAATTGTGGAGGCATTGGTAGTGATCTTTCAGGAATCACTAGAGGCAGGGAGAATCCCAGAGGACAGGAAAGTAGTTAATGTAACACACTTTAAGAAGGGAGGGAGGCAGCAGACAGGAAATTATAGGCCAGTTAGCCTGACTTCGATCAGTGGCAAGCTTTAGAGTCCATTATTAAAGATGAGATTGCAGAGAACTTGGAAGTGCATGATAAAGTAGGACTGAGTAAGCACAGCTTCGTCAAGGGGACATCATGTCTGACAAATCTGTTAGAATTCTTTGAGAAGGTAACAAGGACATTAAATAAAGAAAAACTAGCAGATGTGATTTATTTAGATTTCCAGATGAACTTTGACAAAGTGCTGCATAGGAGACTGTGAAATAAGAACCCTATTAAGGGTAAGATCCTGGCAATGGATAGAGGATTGGTTGACTGGCAGAAGGCAGAGAGTGGGGATAAAGAGCTCTTTTTCAGGGGTGGCAGCCAGTGACCTGTGATGTGCCTCAGGGATCAGTGCTGGGACCACAACTTTTCACAATACACATTAATGATTTGGAAGGAGGAACTGAAAGTACTGTTGCTAAATTTGCAGATGCTACATAGATGTGTAGAGGGACAGGTAGTACTGAGGAAGCAGGGGGCTGTAGAAGGGCTTGGACAGGTTAGGAAAGTGGGCAAAGAGGTGGCAGATAGAATACAATGTGGAAAAGTGTGAGGCTATGCACTTTGGAAGGAGGAATGGAGGCATTGACTATTTTGTAAATGGGAAAAACACTTATTAAATCAAAAACACAAAGGGACTTTGGAGTCCTTGTTCAAGATTTTCTTAAGGTTAATGTGCAACTGACAGTTAGGAAGGCAAATGCAATGTTAGCATTCATGTTGAGAGGACTAGAACACAACAGCAGGGATATATTTCTGAGGCTATATGAGGTTCTGGTCAGACCTCATTTGGAGTATTGTCAGCAGTTTTGGGCTCCGTATCTAAGAAAGGGTGTGCTGGCTTGGAAAGGGTCCAGAGGAGCTTCACAAGAATGATCCCTGGAATGAAGAGCTTGTATGAGGAACAGTTGAGGACTCTGAATCTGTACTCATTGGAGATTAGAAGGATGAAGGGGGATCTTATTGAAACTTACAGGATCCTGTGAGGCTTGGATAAAGTGGGCATAGAGAGGATGTTTCCACTTATAGAAAAAACTAAAACCAGAATGCACAACCTTTAACCCTTAGGCTAAAGGGAAGATCCTTTAAGGAATTTCTCCAGCCAGAGAGTGGTGAATCTGTGGAACTCTTTGCTGCAGAAGGCTGTGGAGGACAGTTCATTGAGTGTCTTTAAGGCAGAAATAGATAGGTTCTTGATTAATAAGGGATCAGGGATTATGGGGAAAAGGAAGAGAACAGGCATGAGAAAAATATCAGCCATGATTGAATAGTGGACAGACTCGATGAGCCTAATAGCCTAACTCTGCTCCTATGTCTTATAGTCTTATAGTCTAATGGATACTTACCATTAGAGTGTCAGACTCTGAAAACTGGCATGTACCTCTCCACATGCACAGTTGAGGTTTATGCTATCACTCCAAGGGGCCTGATAGATTGGCAATTTCAGCTCCACAGAGATTATAGCACCATCCTTAAAAGGCACCCCATCAATGCTAAAAATTAGCTCCCAACTCCACAACTCATTCCTGCCCCAACAGCCACACAAATGCCTCCCCTCACCTGCCAAGCACTGGGGTAATTTCTGCTTGGTTTCTGCATCTCTCCAAGGAAAGGCACTTCAATGTCATGGATATCATCCACTTCATGCTACCTTTTTGAGGTTTCCCTTTGTGCACATTCTGTGCACGTGCTTTGCAACAGTACATATTCTAGCTCAGGGATCATATAAAAGGCATTTGGCTTCTTTGGCAGGGCAGTTTTCATGCCTTATTTTGTCCCTGTTACACTAATTACAGTTAGTTGGGGCTGATGATGGACTTGCTTCCTGTCTTCTCTGCTTTTTTATGACAGCTTTACTTTTTTCACATTTGACATACTCTACTGACTCAGCTGCTTTTCAGATAAGGCTCTCTCTGTCATCTTAAACCACAGATCAATTTTGTTTCCTGCTCTCAGCTTGCTGCTTCACTGCATTGCCTTTGCTAAGGTTAGATCATCTCTTGATTGCAAGTGGTCAGACAAGGCATCATCCAATACTCCCACAACGTTTCTGCCCCTGATTAGTTCATTTTTCAAGCTGCCATACTCACAGCCCTCTACCAAGCTATACAGGTTATTTATGAAAGCATTAACCCATTGATGTTGGGTACATTTGTTAAATTTAACTGATGCAACAATGGTATTCTTCTCAGATTGAAGTATGTGTCAAGTACTTCGATTACTTCAACATATCTGACTTTCTCTTCATCAATACCCCACACGAGAAACTTATCCGCACAGTAATGCATCATGTTTAACCGTGTACTGACCTGCTCACTGCTCACCTTCACAATGAGGCCTGAAGCAGTGTGATATCTAGCAAATTTCCACTATCATTGTGGCTATTTTTTTGCTCGGTTGGGGCCTGCAACCGTCTCAAGTAATGATAGAGACTTATCCATCACAATTTTCCCGCACAGCCATCATACAATTTTCTTGGTATTGTCAGACTAATACAAAATAATTAATGCTTCTGCAGAGGTGAATGAATCAGGAGCTTTACTGGAACAATCTTAGTGTTCTGGCTCGCATCTTGCTTGAGGCTATATGAAAGTCCAAATCATGTGAATTTGTATAATTTCTTCCGATGATGTATGAATAAAATTAACCCATTAACAACCCAATATCCAACAGAATGTGCAATATTACATCCAGAACTAGACACAATACTCCAGTTACAGTCAAACCATTACTTTAAATAGTAAAGTATTTACTATTACTATTGTAATTTTTACTCAATACTTCTATTTCAAAAGCTCACGAGCCCAGGTACTTTATTAACCACTTTCTCAATCTATTCTGCAATCTTCAATGATTTCTACACTTATTGCCTCAGGTATCTATTCTTTTGCACTTCCTTCAGAAATGTAAATGTAAAATAAATGTAATTTATTTTAAATTGCCTGTCTATGTTCTTCCAATGAAAATGAATCATTTTGCACTTCACTTTAAATTTCATCTGCCACTTGCACCGTCCCAATACCGCCCCCCCCCGCCCCCGCTCACTACCCTCCATTCCACCAGCCAATCTGTGTCCTCTTGCAGTTTATAATTATCTTCTTCCCAGTTTTGTGTCCAAGTTTTGTGTAAGTATTGAAATTGTTCCCTGCACATCAGAGAGGTGATGGCCTAGTGGTATTATCAATAGGCTATTAATCCAGAAACTCAACTAATGTTTGTGGGCACCCAGGTACAAATCCCACCACAACAGATGTTGGAATTTGAATTTAATAAAAAGTATTCTGGAATTAAGAATCTACTGGTGACCATGAAACCGTTGTTTATTGTTGGAAAAACCCATTCGGTTCACTAATGTTCTTAGGGAAGGAAATCTGCCATTCTTACCCAGCCTGGCCTCCATGTGACTCCAGGGCTATAGCAACGTGATTGACTCTCAACTGCCTTTGGACAACTAGGAATGGGCAATACATGTTGGCCAGCTATCGACAGCCATGTCCTATGAATGTTTAAACAAAAATTTAGATAATCATTTATATACATATATTTTATATCGGTTGCCTTATTTAATAAAGTTACTGGGTTGCAGGAGTTTACAGGGGTTGATGCTACCTCAAATGAACAAGGTGCCTTAGAGGAAGGCTTAGCAAATTGATACATCAAGAGAAACAGGGTTCCCAACAAAAACCTGAGGGAACTTCTCTATATATACCTTGCCCCAGTCCAAAAAGAACCCATTCATCACTGCTCTATGTCTTCTGTCACTCAGTGTATTTCATATTCATGCAGCTACTTTACTTGGAGTAAAGAAATACTTCAAAATAGAGTAAATCAACAACAATGCAAATATATCCCTGACTGATGGATATGCTTTAATGTCTGCTCCTGATTTCTTGTTCTCTTTCTTCCAGATATTAAGTGCTGGCCAGGCCTGCAAAGTTGGAATTCACAACAGACTGACAGCCAGAGGGATCATCACTCAAGCCTCACAAACAGAAGTTGCCTTCAGCTAAGGATTTCAAACTAGTAATATCATAATTAATATGCAATGTAAAGACAGCAGAATGGCAAAGCAGACAAAATCATTATTCTTCCAGCCATGGTTCAGTGGTCAGAATTCTCATTTCTGTGTCAGAAGAATTCCAGTCCAACCCAAGGGGCTCGAGCACATAATCCAGGAAACACTAATGCAGTGTTTCACCCTGAGTGGTGCTGCCTTTAATCTGAGACCTTCTATTGTGTCTCTGTCTGGTCTTGCTTGTAAATAGAAAAGACTCTTCGACATTATTCAAAGAGTAAGACTGTTTGCCAGTAAACCAGTCAATATTAATCCTTTAACAAAAAAAGATCATCAGCCCATTTATTTCACTGCCATTTGTGATTATACTCTGTATAAATTGGCTACCATGTTTCCCACATTACAATGGTGATGGCCCTTTCAAAAGTATGATAAAGCATATGGGCATGTCGAGAAAGCACAATGTATAAAGGCCAATATTTATTTGCCCAAGCCCTTCCTACTCACTGCTAAGTAGTTGGCATTGCAACAATAGAAGGTTTTTCTCCTCAGGTCTGGTCTCAAATATATTCAGTACGAGATGCTCCAATTTCAGTTCTAATTTACTACATTAACTCCATGTTTATAGTATACTAATTAATAATATGGCAAAGTAAAACTATTCTAGCCAGGAAGTACTTGTCATGAGATGCCCTTCCCTGTGTGCCATACAAATTATGTCTTTTTATTTAGCCTGGTCTTAAGATCCATAATTACAAATTCCTCTATAAGGTATTTCGGTGGAAGTTAGCCAACACATTGGCTGTCAGTTAGTGCTCTCTGCCTGTTTTAATACATCTTTAAGAGAGAGAACTATGATACTACTAAAAGGGTGGTGTGTCATGCGATCAGTTTTAATTTCACTTTTGGTTTTTAGCAGAGCACACATTTGCACAACTCTACTGCTGATATGCTAATGTAGGTGTTAATCAGAATAAATTAACTCACATATTTACCTGATCCCATAGGAGTGATTGGATGTCATGATAAAAAACATGGTGTTCAGCATTAGTCAAACTTTGTGGTAGCAAATTAAATGCAGGTACAACATGACGTGATTGCACATTGGTTAGTACTGCTACCTCACAGTGCCAGGAGCCCAGCTTCGATTCTCGGCTTGGGTCACTGTCTGTGCGACGTTTGCACGTTCTCCCTGTGTATGCATGGGTTTCCTCTGGGTGCTCCAATTTCTTCCTACAGTCTGAAAGACATGCTGATTGGGTACATTGACCCAAACAGACACCAGAATGTGGCATCTCGGGGAATTTCACAGTTACTTTATTGCAGTGATAATATAAGCCTTACTTGTGACTAATAAATAAATAAATAAAAAGCTGAGTTTATGCTATATGACATGAGACAACCTTCAATGTTCTGGTCAGACTGCAATAAATTTGCAGCATTGGAGAACGTTGAAACAACAGTGTGGTGATGATGCAGAAAGGCTTAGGTGGCACAGTGCCAGGGATATGCTCAAATAAAGAGCTGATAAGCAGACCGATCCCTCATGGTGAGAAGGCAGCACAAAGCGTGTAAATCAATGAGTGGGACAGTGCATTGAGAAGATAAGAACTGGATTAGCTCAAACATGGGATGCAAGTGACCAATATGTGGATATAGATCATTTGGGTTGAATGCTTCTTCCTATGCTTTATATTTTTTTGTAATCCTATGTAAAAAATGGTTTGACAATTCAACCTGGGATTATTACTTTATGAAGTATTCTTCATTGGCACTTTAGTAATGATATAATAAAATAAACTGGACAGTAACATAGAAGATAAGTAATTTTCGTTCATGCATATATTGACTATCACTGCTTTAAGGTCCATTTATATGGAAACATTTCATCTTTTTACGAAAAAACTCTATTCTGCAAGTCTTGCTATTGAAAGTCAATGGGATTGCATTCTCCTAGATTTGGGAACAGTTGAACTATCGAAATATCAATGATTAGGGTTTGCTCAGTTGAGGGAATTAATATTGTGGTGCTGTTGAAGTGACTGAATGTAGAAAGGATAGATGGTTTGGTTTGATAATCCACTATAATCCATTAGCTGTTATCCCGCATTATTATGGCCCATTAAGTGTTAAATGAGAGGAGAAACCTGGTGTCTCTGAGTTGGATGATTTGGAGTATGTAATGTGATGCCACATCTTTGAGTGGATCTTGTTACTAGCACTTAGGAGTTTAACACTCAAATGCTCATTGCAGCTAATCAGATATCACAATTAGTCTGCCCAATAGAGGGTCAAATGCCAACTTTCTGCTATGAATTTTACATGACCAGAAATTGTCTCAAGTGCGGAAGTAAATAATATTAACAATTGATCTTTTATTTAAAAGAAGCATTTAAGAACATTCTGTAAGGATTTAGTTTACTAAATGAATTTGACAACAGCACATGCTAACAAACAAATTGTAGCAGATAAATTAAATAATTGGTAAGAGCTCATGACCTTTTTTTAAAAAAGTCCTATTTTACAATAATCACACTGGTCCAGTTACTGGAGGAAAATTAGATGCAATTCTGGGAACACAGATTGACATTTGGTCTCCAACAAATAGCTGCCTTGATTTTTGCCATATTAGTCATATTTGTTAAACTTCTTTTAAAAGTTCAAATTCCCTTTTTTTTCAGTTTCAACTTTTATCATTGTAATATGTACATTCAAGTTAAGCAGGAAGTGACAGCCAAGGATAAAGAAAGCCAACAAGAAGTTTTTAAACCTTGCTCCTACCATTTGACCAAATATTGGACTGCAAAGGCATTTTGCTTTTGGAAATATTAGAATGCTTTGGATTTGGGTCTACCAACAAATAAATGCACTTTGTCTGTACATTATCATGACAGATGAATATTTTCCCAGCATGAGTCCAGATGACTCAATTATATTGAATTAATATTGAATTATAGTTACTATAGTAACTATAGTAACTATAGTTAATAGTTACTATAGTAACTATTAATTCTATAGTTACTATAGAATTAATATTGCTTTTGGTTACAACTACCACTAGGTGAGGTTCCATAAAAGTTGTTGTTTGGATGAGAACTTTAATTTATCACCGGCTGGATTTTATTCACCCAAATTGTTACAAACATGGTGAGGAGGGATGAATTGGCTCTCTGTCTTCATTCAAAAACCCACCCTCTGCTGGTAGCAACAAGATGTAATCTAACAAGATTTCCTTTTCCTTAGAAATTTTTTCCAAAGCCAATTGTTATTTTTTGAAAAAGGAACCAATTTAACTAGGCTTTCTTGAGTTAAAAATAGAGTGAGTTTATTAATTACTAAAACTGTGGGGAAGAAAAATGGTAAAACACATGCATATTCATTCATACAGATTTAAAATGAGAATTCTGTCCAATAGCGAGTAAAGACAAATAAAAAATATACGGAGCAGCCCTTGACTTGCGAGGAGTAGATGATGAAGCATGCAGCTATTACAAATCGATTCCAGTAGAGTGGCTTTATCATACCAAAATCTTTCAGCCTTCTGAGCTCAACTTCAACCTTCTGATGAAGGGACTGAGCAGGCCTGAAAACAATTTAAGCGTTGCATCTGGATTCAGATTGGCTTTAGTGTTGGCTTCCCTTATGTGTCTTAGTTTAATTTGGAAGACCTTGGAATATTTACACAGCAGTTCCTGAAATCCTCCATCCTGCAGGTTTAATATTTACAACCAAATTAATTTTATCTGCTTGAGCCAATCACTGCCCACTAAACAAGGTCTATGACCTTTAATTACCAAGACTGGTAGCTTTGTTATTTGATTCTGGTAGGACAGTGTGACTGTCGCTGCCTCTAAAGTTTGCAGTGTCACCCTGATATATGTCATCAACATGGCCACTGATTCATTCAATCTCAACGGTTGGAAGCCTTTTTGAAGGTAATGAAATGTCAGCTCCCTAGTGGTGAAGAACGCATATGGAATGCTTCCCTTTATAGGAAGGGATATAGAATATAAAAACTGGAGTGTGATGTTGCAACTGTATAGAGTGTTGGTTAGGCCACATTTGGCGTATTGCACCCAGATCTGTTTGCCGCACTACCAGTAGGACATGGAAGCTTGAGAGACAGTGTGGAGGAGGTTTACCAGGATGCTGCCTGGTATGGAGGGTCTTAACTATGAGGAGAGATTGGGTAAACTGGAGTTGTTCTCCCTGGAAAGCTGGAGAATGAGGGGAGACCTAATAGAGATGTATAAAATTATGAAGGGTATAGATAGTGCGAACAGTGGGAAGCTTTCTCCCAGGCAACGATCACAAGGGGTCACGGGCTCAAGGTGAGAGGGGCGAGGTATAACTCAGATGTCAGAGGGACGTTTTTTACACAGAGGGTGGTGAAGGCAGACACGCTAGGGTTGTTTAAGACTTACCTGGATAGTCACATGAGCAGACTGGAAATGGAGGGATACAAACAAATGTTTTAGTTGAAGGTCAAGAGCCTCATGATGTTCCTGGGAATTAATAGATTCCTATCAGTCACCCAACAAATTTTAAGGCTCACCATGTCACTTAGGTTGGAGCTATTGGGAATCTTCCATCATTGTCTGTATAGCCTGTTGTATGTCTATTTATGTTTACTAATGTCTCCTTTTACAGCCACAGGTGATTCGATCCACCTTGTTGGTAGGTTATACGAGAGCTGCTCTTCGATGTTGCTTTGAGTGTTGCCTAGTGCTTCACGTCCGTTAGTGTATACTTACACTGGACCAATTGATGGGCAACACGACACTCAGTGATTATCACTGTCTGCTGTACAGTTACAGGGACCTGGGGTCGGATCTCCGGCTTGGATCTATGTTTGTGGGAGTTTGCACATTCTCTCCATGCTTGGGTGGGTTTTCTTCCACATTCCAAAAACGTGCTTTTTAGGCTGATTGGCGTCAATAAATTGTCCCTTAATTGGATTTCCCTTAATCTGGCGTACATACAGTTCCCTAAATTTCCACCCTCTTTATTGTGGAGTTCCATTAGAGGTAGACAAAAACGTTGATGAGCAACGTAAGACTTGAATAAGGCACTCACTGAGCATGTTAAAATGGGCGGTGCAGGCTTGTAGGGCTGAAGGGCCTGTTTCCTGTGCTGTGTTGTTCTTTGTTTGTTCTTTGTTCTATGACTATCACCACAGCCTAGGATAGACTTCCATTTTGAGAGATTTGCCACTTACCAACAGAGTTATCTCTATTATGGGCACTTAGTTGGATCCGGACCTGATTGGGCTTCTCATCCAATTTTTTTAATGGAGAAATTTTTTTTGTGCATTCTGTACATGCTGCTTTGCTCTTCACCACACTTTTAAATGATCTTTTTATGTTGCAGCTGAAACATACATGATTCTTGTAGTGGCAAGCTTCTAGGGAGTGTTCTCCTCACATCAAAAACTCACTTTAGCCCTCATTGCTCCACACCCTCTCTTGGGTTTTGTCTTGCCCATACCTGGGCTGTTAATCACAACGGCTATTTCCCATTGCAAATGATTTACCTCGTTTGGTATGCCTTGCAACTTGTTTACATCCTGCCCCTCAGATTCATTTGCCTGGGTCATTTCCATAGTTTTTTCTAAAGATTTTGGTCTCAGCCTGTAATTTCTTTTCTAAGATTAGATTGTTTATCCCACAGGCCAACTAGTCCCTTAACATTTCTCTGAAAGCTGGGCTGGACTCACAGTTCTCTGCCAGCCCTCTAAGTCTGACCATGTAGCCTGAAACTGTTTCTCCAGCTCTCTGATTGCCAAATGAAATCTGTATTTCAACATAACAATTGAAGGAAAGGAATTGAAATGATTTTTTTACCAGCTCCACAATCAGGTCAAAAGATTGGGCCAGATCCACGGACTTGCCCATGGCTGAGATTCACCAGTCCCACTGCATTGATTGGAGAATTGACTGAGTGCCAAATTTTCCATTCTTGCTGGGAATGTTAAAGGCTGGAGAATTCCAGCCCGCATGTCTGGAGTGCCTGGTGATGTTAAACTTGCAAGTCTGTGGACCATAGACTGTAAGCAGAATAACTTTTCACTTTTTTCAGCTGTTATTTAATTTGCGACAATGAAATAATGCAACCTTTCAATATACTCTCCTCAGTTTTACATTTCGTGTTCAATGATCAATTTTTCGAATCAAAGGCATTGTAACATGTGTATGCACCTTACTACTCTGTATTCTTAATGCTCAAGTCTCTCCCCCTCTCGTTGCATACTATGATCCTTGACAACTTTGAAAGGTTTTTTTCATTGCCAATGTAATAAATCGAGGGAGACTTGATGTGGCTCAAAGTAACAAAGGATAAATGTCAATAATAAATAAGTATTTAGAAAAAAGATTGAACTGAATCAACTACGTGATTGTATAATCTCCTTCCAGACTCCAACTGTGGGACCTCACTTGGGACACATGACCTTGCTTCTGATTGACACAACTTCCCACCTCAACAATCCATAGGTTCTGGCACAGCGACATGGCCCTCAGATAATGCTGCCTTCATGTTACTACAATTACCATTCCCTGAATGGTTAAGTGAAATTTTCCACTGAAACGCCAATACTAGAGGAGATATATCAGCCAAGGGTCCACACTTCCAGAAAAGAATCAAGGAAAAATCCAGGGAAAAAAGGTGGAAAAAGCAACTTTCACCATAATCTCAGAAAGAAGAAAGCATTTTGTTGTAGGCAAAATGACATGACCATATAACATCCTCGATCAATTGTAGAGTTTTAATTTTGAGAGCTGAAAGCTGTATTCCTTTTCATTTATACATTTTATTTTCTCACAAGCCTCGTTTTGAACCTCCCAAATCAATAAAATGAGATAATTCCAAAGTAATAACCAGGATTAATGGCTTGAAAACTCTTGCTAAAGCATCTTTTCACATCCCTTGATGTGCAGTTAAGTTCAAATGACATGAAAAGGACAATAAAGACTAAATGTACATGAAAATAGAGTGTTCAAGAGTGGTAACAGGCAGCAATGGACAATAAAATCTGACATCTGATCAAAAACAGATCAATTGAGACAAATTGTTATTGCAGAGAATGCGAAAACCAAACCAGTGTGACTAAATAAGCCTCACTGTACATATCTAACTGGGCTTTCTTTAAGCAATCTGTTATCAGTGAGAGATATAATGGACTCATCTTGGAACAGGGACAGGTTGCATAGATGGGGGGAAGAGGAGGAGAAGGGGAGGAGTTCCTGCTTGGACTCCTGGGTGTCCATGGTTCCCCTTGTACGGTAAGTACTACCGATACCCCACCTTGGTTTCTCCTCCCAGAGGGCGGTCTGATTGGCAGTCTTGGATTCCAGGTGGTTGGGCAGCACACTGGAGGTGACAGGGGAGGTGATGGCCTAGTGGTATTATCGCTAGACTATTAATCCAGAAACTCAGCTTATGTTCTGGGGTATTAGGTTCAAATTATGCCATGGCAGATAGTGGAATTTGAATTCAATTTAAAAAATCTGGAATTAAGAATCTGCTGACGACCATGAACCAATTGCTGATTAGCACATAGAACATAGAACACCACAGCACAAACAGGCCCTTTGGCCCACAAGTTGCAAAGATCATATCAGTACCTACCAGGCCATAGAACTGTCTGTAACTCCCAATCCCATTAAATCCCATGTACTCATCTCGAAGTCTCTTAAAAGACCCCACCGAGTTTGCCTCTATCACCACCGACGGCAACCGATTCCATTCACTCACCACCCTCTGAGTGAAAAACTTACCTCTAACATCTCCTCTGTACTTGCCCCCCAGCACCTTAAACTTGCTGGAAAAACACACGAATGTCCTTTAGAAAAGAAATCTGCTATTCTTACCTGGTCTGGCCTACATCTGATTCCAGAGACATAGCAATGTAGTTGACTTTCAATTGCTCTCCAAGGGCAATTAAGGATGGGCAATAATGCTGGCCAGCCTGCGATGCCCATGTCCCGTGAATGAATAAGAAAAGAATAAAAAAGAGGACACAGGAGCATGTGGATCACTTACTGCTGCCATTGGGAAGGTGTGGTAGTGCTGAGGGGAGGGGAAGGTAGCCTAACTTTAAGCCCTGAGAGAGGAGGAAGGGCTCCTGATTCCTGACCATCCCCCCACAATGGTATTCCAAATGCACATCCAGGAGGGAGCCATATAAAGGTGGAGAATGGTGTTTGATGTGTTGGGGTTTTGGGGATTTGGGGAAACAATTACCTTCTCTCCAAAACTATCCTCAACTCCCTACTAAGTTTCCGGAAGGATATATCGGAGAATTCCAGCCACAACAATTTCCTGAGGGATGGCTTCCCACCTTTGCCCCATCTTCATGAAACCTGGAAGAAGGCGGGTTAACATTAGAGTTGGAATTTTTCAAGTTTTGTCATCTGGGTCGACCAAACCCGTTCATTTTTATAGGCTAAGATTCAGCCTGGTTTATTCAGTATGACATAATATACAAATATAAGCAATATAATATATGTAAGTACACATTAATTTAATCCAGCTCTTTAATATTGGGAGTGGCACAGTGGTTAGCACTATTGCCTCACAGTGCCAGGGACTCAGGTTTGATTCATAGCTTGGGTCATGATTTGTGCAGAGTCTGCATGTTCTTCCTGTGTCTGCATGGGTTTCAACTAGGTGCTTTGGTTTCTTCCTATAGTCCAAAGATTTGCGGGTTAGGTGGATTGGCATAGTAAATTGGGAGGGGGTTTCACACGTTACGGGGATAAGATCTGGTTGGGATTTTGGTGCAGGCTCGATGGGCTGAATTGCCTTCTTCTGCGCTTCTATGATAATGTTGATTGGTAAAAGAGCTTATAATTCATTCCTAATTCATATCAAATGGATCATTCATGTGTCAATGTTAGTTCCCATACATGATTGCTGGAATAATATACAACCTGAAGGTAACCCTATGCCTGGCCCTTCAGGTGATAAAGACATGGATTCCAAAATGGAAGCAGAAAGAGATTGACATTCTGACTGGAAAAGATCCCCAGGAAGAACTTGCATCAGTGGCTTTGCAGTGCTCCCTTCAGAAGCAAAGATCTCCAACTCGGCTCAGTCCCCTAGATCTGATTCTGTCCATAGGCCAAGTGGTGGAAAAAAAAACCCCCAAAGTAAAATTGCTGGGGAAGAAATGGGATTGAAGGAGAAGGAATTGTATGACAGTCATAAAATTTTATTTATTCATCATAACAAGACTGCTTATACTAACACTGCAATGAAGTTACTATGAAAAATCTCTTAATTGCCACACTCTGGTGCACGTTTGAGTACACTGAGGGACAATTTGGCATGGCCAGTGCACCTAACTCCACATATTTCAAACTGTGAGAGGAAACCAGAGCACTTGGAGGAAGCCCATGCAAATGTGGAGAGACCATGCAGACTTTGCGCACATAGTGACCCAAGGGAATTGAACCTGGATCCTTGGCATTGTGAGGCAGCAGTGCTAACCACTGTGCCGCCATGCTGCCCAGTAGACTGTCAATAGATCTTCCCATGGGCCTTGAACTGTATGAGCTCTCTTATTAAGAAATGGAGGCTTGTCCAATAGGGAAGGAGCAGTGGGAGTTTAAAACCACTGTCTCTACTCAGGCCAGCAGCCGAAGTTCACAGGTAGCAGCCTTGGCAAGTGTTTGCCTTGTATACTGTTATTGCAGAAACAATGCTTTATAAATGACGTTAATAAAGAGTGATGGATAACTGCCTTTGGTGAGATTATTACAGCTATTTTAGACAGAAAGAAGGGGATAGAAGAAAGAGTGAGAGAAAAAAAAGCAAGAAATAAACATTTGTATGTGAACAGTGTTGTGCCACACCCTCAAGAGATGTATTTTGCAACCACTAAACGACCTTTGAAATGAAATGACAATTGACACCATAAAGAGCAAGCAAAGTGAATAATCATTATTTAATTTGTTTTTGGTGGTATGGGTTATGATCAGCGCATTATGTATATCCACTAGAGAAAGAACCACATGCAATAGTTACCTGACTGTGTCACCAAGTTCATATGTATCTGCACATCTGCTTTCTAATTTCACATAAGATCTTGTGATTTATGATGCCCTTCCTTTCCTTATTCCAAATTTTGAAATGGATTACTTCATATTTTTGTAATGACTTCTTATCATTGAGGATGGGGATGTTTATGGAGCTCCTGACCGGAAGTAGCAGAATTGCAGATCTTTGATTTGATCCATTTATTGATGATCTTCTATCTCAGTCTGTATGATGCTGCATCTGTTGTTTAGCCTGCGTATAGTCCTTGGTAATAACTTTACTAGATTTGCACCTAATTTTTAGTTTGTTGCCATTCTTGGCACAGTCTCTTACGCTCCGCATTAAATCAAGGTTAGTCTCTTGGCTTGATGGTTTGGAAAATATAGTATATGCCTGATATTGAGTTTACAGGTTGTGGTTGAATACAATGCTGTCACTACTGATGGTCCCAATTGCCTCATGATACCCAGCTCTGAACATGTGTTCAGAATCTATTCCAGTTAGGTGGTGGCAATGGCATTCACAACGTGGGTATGAACTGTGCATTGGTCACTTTTACCAATACAATACCACTTCCACTAATTAACAACATTAGCGTAATTTCACTTTGAAAGTTAATTTTCTCTGAGCATTGGCACTCACATCTAGTAATTCTGCAAAACCAAGTACCTTTGTCAGAATTAAGTCAGAGTAACTTTTCATGACCGGATTTCTCCAGCCATTCATACCAGCAGATTCTCTGGTCCCACCAGCAACGCAGTCCTGCCTGCTGGTTTCTCGCTGGCGTGGGGTGACATCAATGGGAATTCCCATTGGTAGCGGCAGGACTAGAGAATCCCACCACAAGTGAACAATGTGGCATCATCTTCACTGGCAGAAAACATGTGGCTGGGAGACCGTAGAATCTTGGCCAATACCTCTGAATTTCGCTCACTAATGCTGAACATCTGAAGTAAAAATGGCAAATGCTGGAAATTGTCAGCAGGTCTGATAGCATCCGACAGCAACCTGAAATGTCAACCCTGTATTTCCGTCTACAGATGCCGCTTGATTGCCTGCGGACTTCCAGCATTTTCTGTTTTCTACCCTGTTGTTTCCTATCTCACTACTTCCTACTTGAAACGTAACTTGCGCTGATATGCATCCCTTTACAACAGCTTCCACACATACTTTTTTGTTTCATTTGGGGTGGCACAGTGGTTAGCATTGTGGCCTCACAGCAGCAGGAATCTGGGTTCAATTCTGGCCTTAGGTGACTGGGTTCAATTCTGGCCTTAGGTGACACGTTCTCCTTGTGCCCTTGTGGGTTCCCTTCAGGTTTCCGGCTTCCTCCCATGGTCCAAAGACATGTGAGTTAGGTTGATTGGCCATGCTAAACTGTCCCTTAAGATGCGATTCTACCAAAAGTGCTTAATAGGTGGGAAAACCAACTGTTCTGACAATTCAGCTTTTCACCTGAATCTCCGCATCAGTGCGCTAAAGAGGTCCCAGTCATGAACATCATTAAAAACCAGAGGGGCAGGGCCTATTTGCGCCATAATTTGACAATTCTGGAGCTCTGCACATGTGTAGTGGCCCCAAACTGTCAAACTCCTGTTTGCTGGCCAGCCCAATCGCTGCCAAGTTTGGGACCCTGCAGTGCCGCCCCACCAAATCCCCACAACAATTCCTGGGCTAGCCCTGACCCCACCACTTCCCCAATCCCTGCCACCCCGGAGCACCCCGATGGTCAGGCCCCGCTGCCCCCGAAGCAGTAGTGAGCCCTTCATCCCTTTATCCCAGCAGACTCCCTCCCCCCCCGTGCTGACACCCCCGCCCAGGGTCAGACATCCTGGAGGCAGGCTCCCCCACCCAACTCCACCCTCAGCAGACCACCCCCCAGCCTGTCCCAGTTGCTGTCCTCTCTCTATCCCTGACCAATCTTGACTGCAGAGTGGCAGCAGGGTCTTCCGCCAATACCAATTGCACCCACGATAGGACCTCTCCCCCCACTGGCACTGCCCAATGCCTGGTGGCCAGTGCCTAGGTGCCCCCTGGGCATAGGCACTTTGCCCTTTGGGCAGTAACAGGGGCACTGGCTGGCACTGCTAGCTACCCATGTCCAAAGGACACCACCCTCCACTGCCCGATCCACTGGGTGAGTCCGATGGCTTCCCGCTTTGTTCTGGCAGGATATCCCACTAGCTCCCCGAATGTGGGGAGCTAGTCTGAACCCTGCAGGAATGAAGTAATCCTGAAGGAGTGGAAGATTCGATCAGGACACTTCCCGATAATTAACAAGTATACATATTTAAAATAGATTAAAAACAAATTTAAATTATTTACCTGTCTTCATGCCAGTTTCCAGTGTGGTCTGGCTGGCAACCGTTTGCCAGTTTTGGGAAATGTGCATGCATTCCCGGTGCATGTGAAAATCTCCATTCAAGGCCGCTGATGCGCGTCGCCTCACTGGACCCACCAAAAAAGTGGCCAGATGCAATAGGAGAATTGAGACCTTTGCGTCAGGGGAATTAACAGTGTAAATACATGAGGTTAAAGGGATAGGCCCTGGATGGGATCGCTGGTGCAGGCTCGATGGACAGAATGGTCTCTTTCTGCACTATAGGGATTCTATTATACCCTGTGTGATAAGTAATGCATCACTCAATATTCATATTTATGGTTTATGGAAACTATTTACTCCTTTCCAAGAGAAGGGACCAACTGCCTGTCTTTATTAAACAGAAACACAAGAAAAGCTGCAAAATATAATACACACTGCACTCACACATTCTCTGTGATTGCTTATTGCTGTATCGCTCTGCACCTCGCTATCTCTGTGAGAAAGGGAGCCATGAGCAAGAGGATAGTGTGTTTCAATTAGCAAAACAACCACTAGGAATGCTCTATCAGTGTGTATGATAGAAAGGAACTGTGCATCTCTATTCGTGATAGTGCCAGAGGCAATGCTTCAGAATCTGTTGTAGCGGGGAAACGGTGTATCTCTATTAGAGAGGGCCAGAAGCAACATTACATCCAAATGGGTTAGAATGATACGGCTGTGCATCTCTGTCACAGATAGAAAGCCACAAGCAAAGATGCACATGAGAAAGGGATGTGCATGTTTGCTGCATTGAGTCAGTACAGCTTCACCTTGATCACAGAATAGTATTAACTGAAAAATGGAAGGCTGCCACTACCCTACACTTGCCAATTTGCAGCATGAAAAATGTTAGATTTTCTGATGTGATAAAACACAAGCGTGTTTACAAATAAAATTACTGAAGCAAATAAAAATATTTGTAAGATTAAGCACAATCAACTAGAGCTTGTGCTCCCAGTGAAGAATCATACTCACAGGATTAGCGGTTATATATAAATATATTAGCACACATAAACAGATTAGAACCAGCCTGTTTTGACACATAGCGTTGGATTTTTGAAGCCCATTCGGAGTATCCAACTGATGACTATAACCCACTGGCAGGCCAGAGAGTTCATATGGACACCCAAATCTGGAAAGATCAGTCGAGCATAGGTCTGACAAGTTCAAAGTTCAGTGTACTTTGGTTATAATACTTTTGTGCCAGGATTAAAAGATATCTTTCAGTCTGCCACTGTCAGGAAGAATTTACCTAAAATAAACATGACCATTCAACCATGTCTCAGCAAGAAAGCCACGTGATGTTATCTGTTTTGTGATGAAGAACAGTTATTAGAGAACACCACAAGCATATATGGATAGTGTATTATATCATAAGGATCTGTTTTTATCAGAGAATGTTATCATGAAGAAATTAAGTAGCTCTATTAGAGACATGAGAAAAATCTTAGCAATTTTAGCAAAATATATGTATCATTGATTATGAAAAGTCTTGGCGCACAAGTTGCTGGTGCAAGCATACTGTATATCTTGTGGCATGCATTATATGTTACAGATTGGGCACTCATGGATATAGAAGACATATATAACAAAGAATGATGAAGCACTTGTTAATGGCTACGGGACTTACACTGAGTTACTGGTTGGAATTTTACCATCCCACCCACTAGAGGAATTGGAATGAGTGAGGAGCGGACAATAACAAGCAAATTACTGCGGATGCTGGAATCTAAAGCCAAAAGAAAAAATACTGGAAAATCTCAGCATCTGTAAGGAGAGAAAAGAGCTGATGATTTGAGTCCAGATGTTCTTTTGTCAAAACTAAAAGGCATAGAAAGTGGAACCATTGACCTCAGGCAAGACTTTACGGTTTTGGGACGAGCAAGGCCATAAAACCCCGCCCACTGTCTCCTTATCAAAAGTGTAATGATCGTTTGAAATACTTGACAATATTTCCTTTCTAAGTAACAGTACACATTGTAGGAAAAGGCAATATGATATGTATGTATTGTAGCAGTATTTTCAGTATGTTTGAGATGTTTCTGTACAAAATCCCATCACATGTTTTTAGTTGATTGTAATTTTTATCTGTATCACCATCGTCAGTGGGTCTCTGAACCTGAGCACTTCTGGTCCCTGAGCTTTAAATATACGGTTCTACAAACTTTCTCCATCACTTTGACAAATGCAGCAAGCAGCAATAATGCGAAACTCAGCATCATACAATGCACAAGTCCATTTGACCTACCCATCAGTTTAAATATCTGCTCTACCACACCATCATTGACTGAAATAATTGCGTTCAGATGTTGCCCCATATGGTATCGTCCTTTTATTGAGAAGTTAGGGCTCTATGTAACTCCATTCACATCCACTAGCTACACAAAGAACATGCACCAACTTAAACTCTGGTAGGCCTATCAGTAAAAAGATCACAGATGACAAATCTGAAGCATTAACTGTTTCTCTCTCCACAGATGCTGTCTGGCCCATCCAGCATTTCCAGTTTTCATTTTAGACTTCAGTGTTTTGTTTTTGTATCACATGTGTTCTATCTACAGGACGTACTGTAGCAAGTCACTAATATTCCTTTGGCAGTGACCCCACAAATTCACACCACTCAGTGGGTATATGGGAACACCATCAGCACCAAGTTTGATAGCTCTAATCTGTGGTTTAACTCACTTCCTTTGGTGTTTTTATTTTCTTTGTAGTCCTGCACTTTAGCCCTTCTCCTTGCTTTCTGCATGAAATAAAATCTAGGACAGCGACTGTCTAAAAACCAGTTTAGGGTCACTTTATCTCCATGAAACAGCCAATTTACCAATTGCCTTATTTAAGGTGTTTAGGGAATCAGATTAGGAATTTTCCATCTAACATATCTTGTTTCAAGCTTGTTGGAATGAAGATTGTATATTGATATGGATGTGGAGAATTTAATTTGTCTTGCTGAAAAAGCCATTTCCACACTTCCACTGCTTTTCAATTGTAACCTAATAGCTATGTCTTCAAATAAGAAAAAAAAGACACAGATGCTGCACAAATTGACAAATACATTGTGATCAATATAAAAATGTCAATGCATCAACCCTCCCATGTCCGTTTACCCTCTGGATCACTCAGGTGACTAAGTATATTGTAGCTAAAACTATTTGAATTACAAAGGCTTAAGCAGTTGTGGTTTTGAAATCTAAGCAGACAATACACTTTCAAACACCTCCCAATAGTAGTCACATTCTCAGAGGCTAATCAAGAGACAGGGGTGTGTACTTGTATGTATATTTTTAATGTATTCTTTCCAATGTCCTACCATGATATAAAGCTGTAACAATTGTGTTAAAATGTTATCATATGCTGTTACGGAAGAGTTAACAGTTAGATTGTGTATCCTCTATAGCTCTATCTACATTCATTAACTGTACCAACCATATACACCCTGCAGAAATTTAAGCATGTACATGGAAATGTTTGTAACAGGTTAGTGATGCAAATGTAAATTATTGTATAGTCAGGAAAATTACGGGCTTTTTGGTCCAACTTCTGGTGAGGCCACACTATTGGTACAAAAGGCAGAACACAAGCCAACTAAAAAATATGGAATTCATCCCAAATTGTGGGTATGGGATTATTAACAACTTTGGGGCAGGGGGCCTACCGTTGTGGAGACCCCTACCCCAATCCGCTTACTGCAAGGCAGAGTAATAACCAGCTAGATTTTCAGCCAAGGTTCTTACCAGGCATGAGGAAAAACAGCACAAGGCACTGGCGGGTGTCCTATACTGGATGATACATACATCTGGGATTTCTTACTGCATTTTAGGAAGGTTGGTCAGCTAACTGAGGCCTCAGTCATACTTATGCCACCTTTGAGTTAATGAGATTTCAGATCAATTTTTGGATAGCCCAAATTCTGTCGACTTGCATTCAAGAGAGGTATGTCCATCTCTCTCCCAGTCAGAAATAGCCACATCATTGATACGCGTCAGAATTTTCCATTTTCCATTGCCGTTTAGGTGATCAGCCTCAGATCTGCATGGGATCCAATTTGTAGTTTGGATAATCATACATTTGACTCAGTTTAAGTAGCATATTTTTCAAGTAGAAAATTTTACGTCAATCTGTTACTTAAAACAAAAAAACCCACCTACACAGCAGCAGATGAAATCTTTGCAAAATGACCTCTAGGAAAGACAATTAATCCTCGCTTTTGTGAAAGGCTTTTATTCAAGGATTTTACCTGCTGCTGTGTAGGTGGATTTATATTTTAAATTAACATAGAACATTTTACTGGAAGAATGTTGCACTTAAAAAAGTCAGATGTATGATTATCTAGAATACCATTGCAGGCAGCAGTTTGCCAGTTTGATTATCATTGAACAGGTGCGGAAAGGATGTCCACCGTTTCATGCTGCAGCAAAATTCCTCAAACTCTAGTGAACATGGGACAGTGTAGGCAAATGTATTAAATATAATAACATAGAAATAGAAATCCCACAGTACAGGAAGAAGCCCTTCGGCCCATCGAGTCTGCACTGACCACAATCCCACTCAGTCCTTACCCCCAAACTGCACATATTTTACCCACTAATCCTCTTTAACCTATGCATCTACGATGAATTTTAGCATGGCCAATCAACCTAACCCGCACATTTTTGGATTGTCGGAGGAAACCGGAACACCCGGAGGAAACGCACGCAGACACAAGGAGAATGTGCAAACTCCACACAGACAGTGACCCAAGCCAGGATTCGAATCCAGGTCCCTGGAGCTGTGAAGCAGCAGTGCTAGCTATTGTGCTACTTGCTGCCCACCAACTAATATTCTATGCTGTTCCTTCCACTAGATTTTCTTCCTGGCAAAGGCATCTTTGACACACACACCCCCATTTGTCAGACATTCCAGAGATGGGGGAGATTTTAATTCCTATCGATGATATCTTGTTATCACCTTATCATGTTTGCTCTTCATCATACTGCATCATCTTCAGTCCTGTCATGCAAGTTCGTACCCTCTCCACATCGAATCGTACAATCCCTACAGTACAGGAGGAGGACATTTGGCCAACTGAGTCTGCACTGACCACAATCCCACACAGGTCCTATCCCCAGAACCCATGCATTTATCCTAGCTAGTCCCCCTGACACTAAAGGGGCATTTTTTTAGCATAGCCAGTCCATCCAACCTGCACATCTTTGGACTGTGGGAGGAAACCGGAACACCTGGAAGAAACCTATGCATATGTAATACTCAGTACCAAATTCTTGATCTGAGAACAACAGGGCAGAATTGAGGCATCTTCCATTTCTTTACTCTTCTGTGGATTGTGTGATGGGGCTATGGATGCTGGTGGAACAGCCATTCGTAGCTATTACCTTTACTGAGAACTTTAGAACATGCCTGGGGCATCCTTAGGCCATCCCCAATACTTTATCTGGCTCACTTTAATAGACTAAGTTGGGACTTACGCTTATGGAGGGTTAGCTTTGTTCTCAGAAAGGCCCTAAGAAAACACAAAGGTGATCAAATCCACCAGCTCAGTGGGTGGGTGCTTTTTTTTATATCACTAAAAGGGTGCATTCCTCAAGTATTTAAATAACCCCATCTCTAGAATTTGAATGAGGTCTGTGACAAGAAATTGCAGTGGGTCAAAGTCCACTCATGCTGTACCACCACACATGTACTCCTGGTGCAGCACACAGCTTGAATGTTGTATTGGAGGACAAAATTCGGGAGCACAATAGTAACAGATCAGCAGACAAAGCAACTTAAAGGACCAATGGTAAGTGCACACAAGAAACTGAGATCAATAAACTTTTGTTAGATTGGGTCATACTCCACTACTCAAATAGTTCTATTTAACTGAATTTAAAGAAGTTGTTTGTTAAAGCTTTTGGCTTTAAAATAAGGTTTCATGGCTTGATTTAACAATTTTCTTTCCACCTCTGGCAATAGGTGTCAAATCAAGGATGTAACAAATATTTGGGATCTATTCAGTTGAATGCAAGTTGCAAAATCAGACTCAACATTTACAAGGCACAGAATTTGAGGGGCAACTCTCCAACCTCACCATGCCTACTGTAGATCCCGGAGAATAGCATCTCTTAAGCTCAAATTTCAATTCCTGTACCCGTACCAAAAGTGAAAAAAACAGTAGATTATGCAAAAGCAATAACTTAAATTTATATAGTACCTTTAACAGAGTAAAACATTCCAAAGTACCGAAATATAATTAGATAAGAAAAAACCTGACAGTGAACCAAAGAAGAAGCAATTAGGAAGGATGACCAATCATTTGGTCAGAAATAGGTTTTAAAGAGCATCTTAAGAATCAGATGGAAAAGCGAAACACTTGGAGAGGGAATTCCAGAACTTAGATATCTAGGTGGCTTAAGGCATGGCTATTAATAGCTACTAGGGGAGTTGCAAAGATGACAACAATTTTTGCAAATATAATGTTAATTACGACATGATTTATTGGGTGGGATTTTATGGCCTCACTTGCCTCAAAACCATAAAATACCACCTGAGGTCAAAGAACTCTTCCATGGTCTGTCCCTCACCTGCTCCGATTCTTGTGGCAGATGGAATGGTAAAATTCCAGCCATTAAGCCAGTTGAGGCAAAAGTTCCATTGAGTTAATGCTAGATTTATACGCATGAAAAGCTACCTCACTCTGAGTTTGCAAATGAGTCGAAATGAGTTACCAAATGAGTTTGCACGAAGACATTGCCCTTTTAAGTGATTGGCTGACGGAATCCTCAATGGATATCACCTGGGCAACACTCTGATGTGTTAAGGATTTAAAATGTCCCTGCAAGGGTGTGGAGGAGCATGATTTAAATACAGATTGTTGCTTTTGGTAGACAATGCTTTACGAATCTGTGTATTGAGGCTTTTAAAAGGAAGAGGAGGAAGGGGAATGCTTTGTGTCACAATTCAGCAGCACAGGCAAATCATTATGAATCCCACTCAAGTCCAAACCATTCACTATATTTCACTTAAAAATAGCAGGGAAGTACAAATTGATTTTAAAAACAATAAAAATCACACAACTTGTCAGTATAGATGCATAAGCCATAGATTACAAGAAGTGAGTGGCAACAATGAATGGATGATCTCATTTAAATTTTTTGTATTCACTTCACAGATTTGCTTGTTTGATCAAAAATCTCACTTATCAGCCTTTCGATTAAGATCAAGCATGAGATCAGGTGTAGTACTTGTTTTTGTCAGCTTGGATCTTGTATATTCCTTGTCTGGGGACCATGAATTGAATTGCTTTGTGGGGCAAGCCAGGAGCTGGATTAAGGTCTTGCTCTGTGCACTTAGTAACTGGGAGAAGGGAATAAATACAAATGAATAAAACACAGAAAATGTTTTCCAATCATAACTTATAGGAAATAAGTTACTAGTCATCAGTCATGCATGTGCTAGAATCAAATGGAATACTTCTTGCTGAGTTAGTTTGCTCATTTGTCAAATTCCCATGTTCAAAACTAATTTTTGCTGTGTAGTTGCAGTAGTGTATAGGAAGATGATGATACTTTAATCAGATGGGATTTGAAAGTCTCTGACTGTTGCTGAGATGATCTGTTGGAACTGAAATGACAGCCAGACTATGCATTCAAATGGCCTGTGAGCATGAAGAGAGACTGGAGTCATTTATTGCACTAGATATGAAAAGAGCCAGTAATGTGTGCACTGTTGGCATCAGAATGCAATATGCCATAGATAGAATCTAGTGCATTCTTCAGTGAATACATTTTTTGAATAGGTTTGAGTTTTGGCTACAATAGTAATAGTATGAAAGGTATTTTTACAGTAATTTACCCACATTGCAATCTTACTTACCATTAAGTCATGGAAAAGTACTCAACCCAAAGTGGTAAAATAAGACATCATTAGTTGAACAGCAGCAAATGGATATTTAAGATATTATGGACCAAATCCCTTTATAAGTCTCATTATCTTTCACAGCATATTGATTTTATTCAGAAAATTTTATAATGATCATGGATTTTCCTGGAGTCAAGGTCATGCAGGCCAGTGGTCATATAAGCAAGACCGACAGAGACACAAAGTGCATCAGAATGGTGCAGACACACCTTTGTAAGGTATCCCCAGCCACTATCTTTCTTCTATGAGCATTGGAAGCCCACAGGTCACATCTGGAATAATCACAGCTTCACTTGAGAAATACACTTGTTATGATTTCACTCTGGGAATATGGAAAATTATGCTACCATATGTTGTAATGAACTAAGTGTTGTGGAACATTACTTGGAAGAAATATTGAATTTTTTTTAATCAAAGCTAAGCTTTTTGTTTTTGTTGAATGTTGGCTGTGTCTGGCTAAGATATGATTGCAGTGACATAATTGATATATTAGATAAACATAAGATATTCAAAACTATAGGTATCATTCAGTCCAAGCAATGGGGACTATCTTACCAAACAAATTCTAAGAGCCAAATGAAAATAAAAAACAGAGAGAAACACGCCCATTTTTATGGCAAGAGAAAATCTCAAATTTTAGATTATAAAAATGAAGGAAAGTGTGACAGAGGGAGTAGACAGAGTCTATTTATATTGGGAAGCTGGCTGCTGACTGTCAGAAGGTGCTATTGTGCATGCGCCTGATCTCACACTGTGCTACGTACTATTGTTACTCCCACATCCCCCCAAGATATCGCCTCCCCAACACTCCCCCGCCCAAATACAGAACGTGCAGCCCCACAAGTTGCCTTCCCTTCAGGCACCAGTCTCCAAGGCCATGCCTCGGCACTGCCCAATAGACACTGTCATGGTCCCTGATGGACACTGTCTGGATGCCAGTCTGGCACTGCTCAACAGACACTGCCCTGCCCCTGACCACCTGTGGAGGGTCTAAATGGTCTCTGATCCCACCACGAGGCCATCATATCCAGTCTCTGTTGGTCCAGGACCAATACATGATCCCCACTGGTAAGGATCTCCATCAGCATGGCCTTTAAGACAAATCAGCACAGGCGATAATGTATCAGATTCACAAAATATACTAAAATCAGCTTATGAATATCCTACATGTGAGGCTGATTACATTGGCAGTTCAGTATCAGTAGTATCACAAGAGATGAGAAATCGGGCACTGACTCATTTTTTTGCCACTCTTGCAATCTTACTGACTCTGTCTACACTGAATGACTGGCATAACAAGCCACTAAGATCCCCCTAAACCATGCATTTTCCCCTCAAATCTTGATCATGTATCTCTCTCTTACACCATCATGTGGACAGTACTCCTTCTCCACTGCTAGACTTGTCTGACAGCTTACATCCTTAGTTACCACTTTTGGTGGAAGATCTTATAGAGAACTCACTACTGTTCGTTGAATGTGGTATTGTGCCAATATTCCGTCACTTGAGGTTTCTACTAATAACCCATTTAATCCTGAGCATCATAGTACCACTGAGTTAATTACAGAATGATTCAAATTCTTAGGATTGTTAAGCGACTAATAGCTTAAGCTTTTAAGAAATTCTAATTTGTTCATACTGGTAAGATTCTACTCCATTGTTTGTTCATGTAATAATTCCTCTTTACCATTTAATTAAATAACAAATGCAACATTTATGTACATATAACTGTAATACAGAGGTTTGCAACCTCATGGCTGCCAGTCATTGTCTGAGGGCGCTGGAGAAGAAAACCTGAGATTATTATGGTGATTCCCCCACATTGCTCTCGGATTGGGTAACGCACAGTGGCACAGTGGTTAGCACTGCTGCCTCACAGTGGCAGGGACCTAGGTTCAATTCCCAGCTTTGGCCATTGTCTGTGCAGAGTTTGCATGTTCTCTCCGTGCCTGTGTGAGTTTCCTCAAGGGACTTTGGTTTCCTCCCATAGTCAGAAATACATGCTGGTTAGATGCATTGGGCCATGCTAAATTCTTCCTCAATGTACCCGAATAGACAAGAATGTGGTGACCGGAGGATTTTTCACAACAACTTCATTGCAGTGTAAATGTAAGCCTACTTGTGACAAATAAATAAAAATTTAGGTCATGTGATCCTTACTCTGCAAAGGGACAATCGCCACATCCCTCGGGCTCTAAGCCTTTTATATAGTCCAAGATAATTAAACATTTAGTACATGAATTAAGTATTTCAGGGGGTTTCTGAATCTTTGTGGAGCAGCGTAAAGCCTCTATCTGGCCAGGTCACTCCCAAAGTCGTAGTTGGCCTGCAGCAGATAACCTTTATTGTAATTGTCACAGCAAATAGATCTTGACTAGGTTCTCAATGTCGGCATCAATGCCAGGTCACAAGACATGATTCCTGCTGAGTGAACACCTTCATCTTAGATATAGCCTGATGGGCACTGCAATTCAGCAAAGAACAATTCTCTTCCTGGTAGATGGACGACTATTTTTGCTCCCTGAAGAATGATACCATCTTCACAACTTTTATATATAGTATGGTATCACCTCTTCAAAAAAAAAGCTCATTGGCCCAATTAGTATTCTATGTCTCAGTACGGAAAACAGCAGATCGCTGCTGGCCCAATATTTGATTTGCTGAGCCAAAACTGGTGAAGTATTCAAGAAATTCAATATCATAACCACTCCCTTGTAAAGACAAGCAACTAAACACATCTGCACTTGTGATATATGTTCCAGACCATTGATGGACAGAATCAATGCCCAACGCTGAATTCTTGTTGCTGTGTTTGGTAGATTAGCCTTGTCATCTTTAAGAAAATTCTAAAGTGGTTTGTGGTCTGTAGCAATGATCAAGTGCCTCCCATACATGTATTGATGGAACTTCTTTACTCCATAAACTACTGAAAGTCCTTGTTTTTCAATCTGGGAGTAGCTTTTTTGGCTTCTGAGAGGGCTCTCGAGCTGTACTCTTTTATGCCTTTCAGATCCATCGCTCACCTTATGGTATGCCAACACCATACGGAGAGGAATCACAGATTAACAACAATTCTTTAGAATCATAGGTTTGTAAGAACAGAAGAAATAGGAGCAGGAGTAGGTCATTTGATCCCTTAAGCCTGCTCCACTATTCAATAAATTCACACTGATCTGTTCGTGGACTCAACTCCACGTACACACCCACTCACCATAACTCTTAATTCTTTTACTGTTCAAAAATCTATCCATCTTTGCCTTAAAAACATTCAACAAGGTAGCTGTTACGAGGTTATTTTACTGGGTAGACTCATTAGAATCCCAACAGTGCAGAAAAGGAGGCCATTCGAGCCACTGAATCTGCACCTAATCTTTGTTCTATTCTGTAACCTATGATTAATTCACCAACTTAAAGACACCCAATCCAGAGTCAAACTGTATCTGTGAGGCAGGACTGCTAATCACTGTGCCACCAATGCACCTCCAGAAGGAGGCCATTCGGCTCATCGTGCCTGCACTGCCAACAATCCCATCCAGCTCCTATCCCCGTAACCCCATGTATTTACTCTGTTAATCCCCTTGACACTAAAGAGCAATTTAGCATAGCCAATCAATCCAATCTGTACATCTTTGACTGGGGTGGAAACCAGAGCACCTGGGGAAAACCTACACAGACAAGAGGGGAATGTGCAAACTCCACTCAGTTACCTGAGGCCAGAATCGAACCTGGATCCCTGGTGCCAACCAATTGCCACAATGCTGCTCTAAGATGGGTTGAAATGCACTAATAAACTCAACAAATGTAATAATTGCTTTACTCTGTTAAAAGATTTTCTCTGAGAAATCTTCCAAAACCAACATAGAATGTAGAACACGACAGCACAAACAGGCTCTTCGGCCCACAAGTTGCACCGATCATATCCATACCTACTAGGCCATAGAACTACCTGTAACTCCCAATCCCATTTAATCCCGTGTACTCATCTGGAACACTGGTGCTTCTTTAGCAGCACATGAAAGGGAGCCAATATTGTCAACAAATTTGGTGGAAAACATCCATAGAATTCACCATTTCAAGGAATGACTTGAGCTCAAATGTGTTTCTGGGCTGGTGTCTCCTTTATTTCTATGATCTTATCTTCCATGGGTGTAATCCTCATGTGTCAATGTGAAACCCCAGAGAGGCTTTCATAATTGCTTGAAAAGTAAATTTCTCCTCTTGGGGCATGCTCCAACCTTTGAAATCTCTTTAGTGCCTCCTCTAAATTCACTAGGTGCTAGCTTCCTTCAATCCAGTTCTCAAAACATCGCCCAGGCATCATAGCACCTCTACAGTGCAGAACCAGGCAATTTGGCCCATTCAGTCTGCACCAACCACAATCTCACTCAGGCCCTATTCCTGTAAACCCACATATTTATCCTGCTAATCCCCGACACTTGGGTCAATTTAGCATGGCCAAAGAAACCTAACCCACATCTCTTTGGATTGTGGAAGAAAACTGAAGCACCTGGAGAAAACCCACACAGATATGGGGAGAATATGCAAACTTCACACAGTGACCTGAGAATGGAATTGAACATGAGTTGCTGGTGCTGTGAGGCAGCACTGCTAACTACTGTGGTATCATGCCACCCGTATACTATAACTCATGACACCCTGCAATAAAGTTCCTTGGAATATAGCACATACTGATCAAAGTCACAGGTCTGTATAAGCCTAGTGTAGGTGAGTATACTGAAACAAGTTTTTGTGAGTTTTCATAAAATAGTAGCTGTGTAGTGATAAAAATAAAAATGCACAGGAAATGGCTGCTCGCAACATTTCTTGCAAGAGTTCCTATTGTCTGTTTTGATGGATGAAAAAAGAAAATTGCACTTAGCAGAAACAGAATGTGACCCACTAATCAAATCCTTGCATGTGGAATACTAAATGCATTACTGTTGACTTGGAAACCCAAAGGACAAGTAAGGGGATGTATCACATCTCAAGGAAAACACTAAGATCAGGTACAGCCAGAACTTAAAGTGTTGTATTCTTAAGGCTTTTTGCGAGTGAAAATGTAGTCATCACAAACAGGAAATTCTTCCGGGTATCCTGGCTAGTATTTATTCCTCAACCACATCATTAAAAAAACTGATTAGTTGATAATTATCATATTGCTGAACACGGAATCTCATGCTGCCATGTTATATTACAATGTGACTACATCTCAAAAGTATTTAATTAGCTGCTTTCAGGTAGAAAATATTGTAACGGGACTAAGGCCTCGCACTGTGTATGTTATAAAATAGATTTAGATATCCTCATGGCTACATCTAAAGATTTAGAAACTGGACAAAGACATTTTAAAATGGCTGAAACTACGACTGTCTGTGACCCTGAACAAAAAGAGCTGTCAGGATTTTGTTGCGGAAACTTGCACCCTGTTATCTCTGACCCCATGTGGGTTGCAGTGACCAAATTCAAAGAGACCCATACAAACGTCATCTATATTTCAGACCACAGGCAGCCAAACTTAGTCTACCAGGCTGCTAGGACAAAGGATCCCACAACTTTCCTTTCAATTCTTAATGGATGAGACACCAAACACTCTTGGAACCCAGGCTAGGAGAAACACCTTGACAAAGATAATGCAAAGAGTTGGAGATAATGTGACATGGACCTCTAGCATCAGAAAATCTATCATACTGTCTTGCTGTTCTGCAAACTTAATCCACATCTTATCATCTGTAAGCAGAAATCTAGAAAAGGGGCTCTGCGCAATTTTGAATGCTGGACTCTATCTATATTGTTTCTACTGGAACTTCTGTACTATCACCTCCAAGACTGATTCTTTTTTCCATACCTATCTCATCATGGAAGTCAACTCCATTGGAAAAGTGAATTATACGGCATCAGTTTTCAACCTGCCAACAGCAGTGAAGGAATACACCACCTGTCATTGATCCCCCATGGAACACTATTTCTTTTCTTTTGTGGTCCTTACCTTGTAACCTTTCTTTTCTCCATGTATCTTTTACTGTATGAGTGCACAAGAGATATGCTGGTGCCAAATTCAGAATCAAAGCAGCACAACTCTGGGTCACCACATACATTTTGGCTTGAATAAGGCTCCATCAGCAGTACAGATCCTCACTACAGTGAGGGAGGGTTGTAAAATACCTATACAACACATTTTGTCCAATTGAAACTGCAATGGTGGATCCAAAATTGGAATTCATATCGTTCCTGATGACCTCTTCCTCAGTATACAACTGCCTTCAAGGCATACACATGACTAGTTAGCTGACCAGACTTGGACAAGTAGGCTTCTTACTCTGAGAAGTAGGTTCCAAAGATTAATTATTTTTCACCAAGGGTTTGATTTATTCTGCTTGTTATTTACTGTGCTGATTTCTGTTTAGAGTAGCTGACTTTTGCAATGCAAAACTTTAGGTTAATAGCAGTAGCCATGGCTGGCATTGGCAATTTCATTTTCAGCAAAGCTCTCTGAATGGAAATTTCTTTGGAAATTTCAGTAGCACAATAGGGTACAGCTGAGTAAGATGGGCTTCCTGAAAGGATAATGAGGCCAGTATGATGGTACCTCAAACGTTATTGACATGTAGGAATGGCAAAGAACCTCAGCAAATACCAGCGCATGTTGAAAAAAATTACTTCATTTGCATTTTCATTACTGCATTTATTTTTAGCTCATACATTATGAGACTTAACAATTTTCAAATCTACTTTTCAACAACAATCTTGCTTCTATCTGCAGTTTTGCTTACAGCACTCCAAATGGCCAGGTTAGCAATTTTTGGGGGCCTGGAAATGTTATATCCACCCATTCAAATGCTAGAACCTGCATTTTCTAGCCAAAGGAAGTTCTTTTGGAGTTTGTCAGAAATTAGCTATGCTTAGTATTTCCTCTTCACATATGAAGCTGCCTGAATTGCTATGTTACTGCTTGATGGTTGACCTAGAGACAACTTGCATCACAGAGATTCTCATTCCTATAGATCTGGAAGTCCCTGCTGTATTGTAATTTTACACACATATGCCAAATTACTCAGTCAGATGTGTATAGATACATCAAACAAGTGACAGAGGCCTTGTCCTCTACATGTTCATCGGTTTCCCTGTGGGAGAAATGGCATCAGATCAATAGAGCATGGAATGTCTGTCAACTGCAAGGATTCTGAGATTTTAAAATGTGTATAGTACATTGTCATGATCCTAGACAAGACTCTGAAGTACTCAGTATGATCCAGTTAGGGTCCAACAACTTTTCATTGAACATAGACAAAAAATTCAAGATACTAGATAAGGGAATAAAGCCACAAGATTCCATGGGTTTTGAACAAACAAAAATAAACTTTACTACACAAGATCAAAAGGATAAAACAATTTACAATATCTATCTTAAACTCCAATGTTCAGCATTAATAGGAGGTACATATGAGTTAATAAGCAATTTGAGGTTGAATACACCATGCAGAACAATAAGTGGCAAAGGAAACCAAGACAGTTTCCATGGATTTCACAACAGCCACCCAGTAAATATGCAAATCAATGAATCTCACTGAAATGCTGTCTTCCTTATAAGGAATTGCAGTTTTTACCTTCGAAGATCTTGTCTTGAAATTTTCTGCAAAGGGAAGGCCTCAACAGCAGCCCACTTTGCAGGGTTTCAATCTTGTCTCCAGATATTCCATTCCGCTGTTTTCCCAAGGATACGCTCAAACACCAATTCACAAACACAACTTCTGCTCTTTGGCATAGAACACAACTACTTCTCAGAGTGACCTTTACCCCAGGGGCCCAGGTCACAGAGTAACCAATCTTCTGCTGCCCTCTTCAATCACCACTGAACTCTCATCACTTACAGTCTGCCAACTTTGGAAATCACTTTCTCAGCTTCTCTCACTTTCTTTTTAAGTTTGGGACCTTTCCTTATTTCTGTCTGGAACTTTTCCCTGGTTATGGAAGCTCTACTCCCAGCCATGTGACTGGGGCTTTGGCATTGTATCTTTTTTATCTGTTGATGGAGGCACCCTGAGATTTCCAAAATATTTATTGTCCATGTACAGCTCACCCTCATTCCATGCATGTGTGGAAATCCTTAAATTATGCAGGACTCCTGACAACAAATCAAGTCTGGATTTCATGACAATATTCAAAAAACTTGATTTGTTTTATGAATTTTCTTCAATAAGATAAGAGCATTCCATTTATGTTATGGAGTTGTAAGTGTATTTTTCTTACCAAATCTAATGTCATAAAGGCAGTGTTTTAGTTAACTTGCTATTTACAACACTGTAAGTGTCGCTGTTTTTAAGCCTTATCACACAAAATATCCTGTACAAACATGCTACTTCTAATTGTTTGTATTAGTTTCTCCCTTGCTCATACATCATTTTAGGTAATATGTAATTGTAATAGATTGCTTGTTGTATAAAACTTACCTGAACGTATTTTTCTTCTAAGTGCTCCATTTGAAAATAATCTATAGTAACTGTATGATTCTGATTGCTAATTAATGTCTGTTACCCTTCCAGCCTCATAATTGGCTGTAAACTTGAATAATTGCTAATGTTAATGTAGGAGCTATTCATAAAGGGTACTAGTTTAATTTAAATGCCAGATTTAAATGTTATTAATGTTCTGTTCTCCAATTGTACTCTGGCTGTACCTCAATATTTGAAATAAGCACTTTGGTCTTTAGTCAGATTTTTATGCTTTTAGCACTTGCGATGATGTTGGCCTGTTTGATTCGATCTCAATTCAACACGAGAAGACTTTGGCTGATAGGATTAAGGAGAATCCTAAAGCTTTCTTTAGATATGTTAAGAATAGAAGATTGGTTAGGACAAGATTAGGGCCAGTCACAGATAGCACTGGGAAGTTGTGCGTGGAGCCTGAAGTGATTGGAGAGGCACTGAATAAATATTTCTCTTTAGTATTCACGCAGGGTGATGTAAATGTAGTTATGGAGAACACTGAGGTACAGGGTAGCAAACTGGAAAGTATTGAAGTAGATAGGGAGGATGTGCTAGATATTCCTGAGGGTTTGAAGTTGGATAAGTCCCCTGGGCCGGACGGGATTTACCCTAGGATTCTCTGGGAGGCAAGGAGGCGATTGCAGAGCCTCTGGCTCTGATTTTCAGGTCGTCATTGGTTACGGGTGTGGTTCCGGAGGACTGGAGGATAGCGAATGTGGTCCCATTGTTCAAGAAGGGGAAGAGAGACCTTCCAGGGAATTATAGGCCAGTGAGTCTTACTTCTGTTGTGGGCAAAGTATTGGAGAGAATTATTAGGGATAGGATTTATAGTTATTTAGAGAGAAATGAATTGATTGGGGATAGTCAGCATGGTTTTGTGAAGGGTAGGTCGTGCCTTACTAACCTCATTGAGTTTTTTGAAAAAATGACCAAAGAGGTGGATGGGGGTAAGGCGGTTGATGTGGTATATATGGACTTTAGTAAGGCGTTTGATAAGGTGGCCCATGGAAGACTTCTGTAGAAAATGCAGATGTATGGGATAGAGGGTGATTTAGCTAATTGGGTTAGGAATTGGCTAGCAGATAGAAGACAGAGGGTGGTGGTTGATGGGAGATATTCATCGTGGAGTTCGGTGACAAGTGGTGTACCTCAGGGGTCTGTTTTGGGGCCCCTGCTGTTTGTAATTTTTATAAATGATCTGGATGAGGGTATTGAGGGATGGATTAGTAAATTTGCAGATGACACTAAAGTCGGTGGAGTGGTAGATAGTGAAGAGGGGTGTTATAGTTTGCAGAGAGACTTGGACAAGTTGCAGAGCTGGGCCGAGAGGTGGCAAATGGAGTTTAATGTGGAAAAGTGTGAGGTAATGCACTTTGGCAGGAATAATAAATGTGTAGAGTATAGGGCTAATGGTAGGATTCTTAATAGTGTTGATGAACAGAGGGATCTTGGTGTGTATGTGCATAGATCCCTGAAAGTAGGCAGTCAAGTCGATAAGGTTGTTAAGAAGGCATATGGAGTCTTAGCTTTTATTGGTAGGGGGA
Organism: Sphyrna mokarran; assembly: GCA_024679065.1. NCBI lineage: Eukaryota > Metazoa > Chordata > Chondrichthyes > Carcharhiniformes > Carcharhinidae > Sphyrna > Sphyrna mokarran. The sequence goes on from JAGIQG010000003.1 coordinate 58,508,862, forward strand.
TTGAATTTCGGAGCCGCAACGTCATGTTGCAACTGTACAAAACTCTAGTGCGGCCGCACTTGGAGTATTGTGTGCAGTTCTGGTCCCCACATTATAAGAAAGATGTGGAGGCATTGGAGAGGGTACAGAGGAGGTTTACCAGGATGTTGCCTGGTATGGAGGGCAGGTCCTATGAAGAGAGGTTGAAGGATTTGAGGTTGTTTTCGTTAGAAAGGAGGCGGCTAAGAGGGGATCTTATTGAAGCATATAAGATGATTAGAGGTTTAGATAGGGTGGACAGTGATAGCCTTTTTCCTAGGATGGAGAAAGCTAGCACGAGGGGACACAGCTTTAAATTAAGGGGTGATAGTTATAGGACGGATATCAGAGGTAGGTTCTTTACCCAAAGGGTGGTTCGGAGTGGAATGCCCTGCCTGCAGCAGTTGTAGATGCGCCAAGTTTGGTGGCGTTTAAGAGGTTAGTTGATAAGTATATGGAAGCGAAGGGAATGGTTTAGTTTGGAGGGGCATTGCTTTTTATATTGGTCGGCGCAACATCGAAGGCCAAAGGGCCTGTTCTGTGCTGTAATGTTCTATGTTCTATGTTCTACGTTCAACTCCTATCAGAGCCGCTGATAGCCAAAGTAGTGTCAAATGCATGAGATTCCACTCTCTAGAGAATGAATTGCACCAGAATGCTGAGGTCAGTGCAGCTAATTGACATATTCGTCATCCCTTTAATTCACCAGAAAATTGGGAGTCCTGCATTGTTGTTGAGTGAGGCGCATCATCAGCTTGTAAAATCGACTCTGATAAATCCACAAAGATTATGCCGAGGCTTTCTAATGCTTTGTGAGTATTGGGTGCAGTTTGGTTACCATGCATCCGAAGAGATACACATTGAAGAGGGGGTGGAGAAGAGCAACAAATTGATTATAGTGTGATGGATATGAGCTGAGGAAAATATCAAGCATCAACAGCACAATCTAAAGAGACGTAGGCTGAAGAAACATCATCAAGATATATAAAGCATCTTTCAGTGAGGTTCCCTTTTTGGAGTGGAAGCTTACCAAAAGGAACATAGGTCAGAGATATAGAAATAATATTCTCTCATCTGTTCTCATTTCGAATGATAATACACTCTGTGAGAGCAGCATCACTGAATTTGTTCTATACTGTTTTAAATGACATGCATAAATTGAAGAAAAACTACAAGATAAATCAGGTGAATTGGGAAAGGGGGCATATATTTAAATTAGTATAAAGTCAAGTTTAAAGTTACATTAAAAAATTCTGTTTTAGAGGGATATTAAACATTTTTCACAATTCACCAAGCAAATAAGAGGTTATAAGTTAAGCATCATCTTTTGTGTTGTAAGATATGTGCTTTATATTAGAATAAGCTTGTGCTATTGCCCCGTTTGGAAAGAAAGGTAAAAGGATCAAAGGTTGTACTAGTAGGCAGGAAGGTTTCTGGAGATTGTTCCAGACAGTGAGGTCAAATACTGAATGTTCTGCATGTACAAGTTGCTAGAGATAAGATAATAAAAAGGTAAGTTAGCCAAAGACCTTTAGAACAATGCAAATATAGTTGAATATGACATTAGTGGTATTGTCACTGGACTATTAATCCTGAAACTCAGTAAATGTTCTGGGGACCTGAGTTTGAATTCTGCCATGGCAGATGGAGGAATTTGAATTCAATAATGAAACATAAATCTGGAATTAGGAATCAGCTAATGACTATGAAACCATTGTTGAAAAAACCCATCTGGTTCACTAATGTCATTTAAGAAGGTAAACTGGTGCACTATGAATAAAAACCTTTGACTATTCTCCATGGTTTTTAAAATACTATTTTAAATAATCCCAACATTTAATGCATTTATTGCCATGCTTATGAAGCCTTCCAAACACTGTTATCTCAGAGTAACAAAATATCTTTGCTGTTATTGCATAAAAATCCCAACCAGACTGTTCAAATCTAAACTTCAGTTCGTCAATGTCTCTCGAAGTCAAAAGTGTAGGAAAATTGAAGCTGAATTCCAGCATTTAGCACATAGTCTAGGATGGCATTACAATATGGGATCCTAGAACCACTGCTATATCATCTTTCAAATATAACATGGATTTGAGGATTGGTTCCTTGGGGAGGTGCAGAAGCCTCTTTGACAAACAAGAGTAGAAAGTAAGTCAATGTTCATCCTTCAGCCGACACCAGTAACAGGCAGATGTGAGAAATTTTTATCAAATCAATAAGATTTTTAGACTGCAGACATTTAGAAACTGGCAAGATTACTGGCAAAGAGTTAAATGATTCTTAAAGCAAAATTCTAAGCTAATGAAAGAATAAGTTAAACGCATGTGAATGCAGGAAGAGAATTAAACGTGTAAGTATGATTTAAACATATTGCTGATATTTTAAAAGTAAAGATCGGATCTATTCATACAGGTCTGGCTGTTCCACTTGAGTGCTAACTTGATCTTTTGATGATCCTCTGATGGTGAAGTAAAGTTATTCCTTGATTCAGAAACATTGGCTTTGTGAATCTTGTATTGTCTAAGTTTTCCAGACAGTACTGGTCACCTTGGGACTCTACAACACAAGCTAACTGATTAATCATCTCTTTTTGGTTGAAGACCTATTGCTAAGAGCAAATCTGCTGTCATTGTCATTCAAAAGTGTAACTTATTGGCTGTGACATCTTGAGGGTTTGAAAGGCCCTGTATAAAAAGCAAGTTCTTGCTTCATCTTTTGATTTGTTTATCTTACTTTGCTACGTATATTGTAAGAACGAAATATGGAAGCGAAAGCCTCGTGGTGTTATCACTAGTCTATTAATTCTGAAACTCAGTTAATGTTCTGGGGACCTGAGTTCAAATCCTGCCATGGCAGATGGAGGAATTTGAATTCAATAGTAAAACAAAAATCTGGAATTAGAAATCAACTAATGAACATGAAACCATTGTCGACAAAACCTATCTGGTTCACTAATGTCAGTTAAAGAAAGAAGTCTGCCGTCCTTACCTGGTCTGACCTACATATAACTCCAGAGCCAGAACAATGTGGTTGACTCTCAACTGCCCTCAGGCAAGTAGGGATGGACAATACATGCTGGTCAGCTAACAATACTCAAGTCACATGAATGAATAAAAAAAAATTATTGTCTCTCTCCTTACTGGTTCCAATTCCTTAGCATGGAGAGTTTAATTTATACTATATAGCAACATTTCTTTACGTAAACTCAAGTCCTATTGAACTTGATAGGACTCTCAATAGGAGATGAGAGGCAATCTGATATAAGTCTTCCTCTGACTTTTTATCATCAATGTAAACTTCCTAAATCTAATACTGGGTGTCATGTAAAACAACCCCCATCTATTCGAGTACTTTATGCATGACCCCTGAAGGCAGTATTTTGGAGAATTAAACTTTCCATTTATGCTAATTCCAATCTCCCTCTAATGCTGCTGGTAGACTAATACATAAAAAATGCTATTATTAAACATAAATAATGATTTAGAATTGAAATCAGGATGCTTACTTCCAATTCAGGACAGAGTGAAATGACTTCAGTACAGATTTGAAAAGGAAGCTCAGACTCGATTGCAAATGACAGTCGAAATGATTTGTAAATGCACCCCATTTGAGATCCACACCATCACACTTACTCGACCTCATGGGGAGTTATTTATATCCTTGCAATTTAAAAGATTTCAACAGGCCATGTGTTTCACAAATAAATGAAGAGTGAACTAACTGTTGAATCACATAAAGGTACTATAAGGTAACAAAATCAATGGTCCATAATTGTCTCATCAAAGCAGAAAATGATGGTAGACATTTGCGGTTTTGTATTTTAAAAGTGAAAATGAAAACACCAATCATCTATTTTTCCTTTCCGTGCTGTGTTGTTTTGTCTGTTTGTCAGCACGATGTAAATTAATCAGATAAAACACACCATTTCATCCATTCTCCTCCCTCTCTCCCTCCACTGACTTTATCACACACATTTAATTAGCACTGCAGCAATGGAAAAGAAAGGAATTCAGCATTGCCAGTAACGAAGAACTCAACTCGCAATTACGATATAAGAAGTTCAATGTCCAGAGCTGCTTGTCACTCAAACCCATTTCCCTTCGTTGGCACAAGATGGAACACCGTGAAACATACATGGTTGAGTTTTTCAGGTCAGGTTTCCTGCACAGCCTGATGAAAAAAAAGAATGGCAAACAACTATTAAACGGTAGCAGTGACTCCTGCTAGAACGACATAGAGTCCCAGAAAACAACATGGTGTTAGAATGGGATGCAAGCAACATGGGATCTTTTGGTAGGGAGAGGAGAAGGGTCCCAGGGTGGTAAGGGCCAACTTACAAGGTTGGGGGAAAGGGGTGGAGGGGTACACAGTCAGAAAATGGGGGGCACCTGGCATAGTGGCCCCAGCTTCCTGCTTGAGACAAACCAACCTGCAAGCATTCCACCAGCCCTGATCTCCCCGCACTGGCTGAAATATTACAGGGAGGTGGGAAGCAGCCTTAAAATGGTCATTCATTGGCTACCTGAGGCCTTCATTGGGGGTGAAGGTGGGCCTGTAGTGTTGGGGGCAGGAAGGGCACGTGCAGAATTTTAAGGGCCACTTTGCCTGAACATCCACCAGTAGGGGACCATTACATTCTGCCAAAAATGTTCCATCGTTTGAAAGAAGAGGGACACTTGGGGAATGAAGGTAAACTTAAATTGGTGTATCTTTTGTTTGGAATTATCTCTTCTGGAAAAATCACTTCAGTTAAGCACTAATGTTAACTATAGCTTAGAAAGGTAAACTAATGTTGCTGAACTGCATACCATGGATAACATGGTGTGCGTGTGTGCTGCACAGATAGAGGACACACTCATTTCACTGTGCTGCCGAGGAATTGTCCTAAATGATTCTGTTTACCTAGCAAGAGCTCAAAACCATACTTATCAGTGGTCCAATGGCTATCGGTTTGGAGTAAATGAAATGATCTCTTTGTGGTCAAATTGTCTACAAATGATATTGCTATTTTATGTCTGGGGAAGTAGTTCACTGTTACAGTAAACAATCCATTCAACAGCTTTGTGCATGGTTGCCTCCCACCTGCTTGTAATATTTCAGCCAGTTGGAGGAGATCAGGGCTTGTGGAATGACTGGCAGGCTGATTTGCTCAAGCCTCAGGCAGGAAGCAGGCGCCACCTCCCATATGGACTCCATTTCCTGATTACACTCATCTTCCCCAGCTTTGCAACCTGACCCCTCTACCCAGGAACCCCTCCTGTGCCCCTGTAGGATCTGAATGAAATGGATCTGACAGGCTAGGAGTTCAGTGTATGGAAGATGATCTGGACACAGTCACAATTTGAGTTGTCCTTCAGGTTCCACTGTGCCACGAGCGGCCACATCTCCCCTTGCCCATTCACAAGCAGCTGAGGAATTAGCCAGATTTTCGATGGAGGGTTGAAACCTGGGACTTCACGACACCAGTCAGTTATCAGGCCGTGGCAGTTTTCAGGCTGTGATTGTTGGGGTTTGTAATCAACAAGGGATGTGCCATTGAGAGGTGGAGCAGTAGTTAGTCTGTAGGGTGTGGAGTGTGTACCAATTAGGATTTCTGATGCGCATGTTGGGTTTTTTTTTGAGTTTCAGTGTCAAAGGGTTTAGCTATCAGCCACTGATGTTCTCTGAAGGGTATGCTCTCCTTGTGGACATTAAAAAGTTCAATATGTACCAGTGCAGAAAGTGAGTTGAGTTATGTTGGTCTCAAAGTTCAAGAAAATATCTTTGTAGCATTTGGGAAGCGTGTCTATGCTTGGGTGACATATTCTGAGCTAAGTTGTGCATCAGGACTCTGCTGCTGGGTAGACAAGGGTGAGCAAAACAGAGTTTAGTGCGCTGGTTTTGCTGTCCTAAAGGCTACCCGCCAATTTCTGTATGAAATACACTTTCATTTTGGTTTGGTGTTGCTGATGGGTCAAGAGTGATCCTTGGGTATTCTGACATTGAGAACTGGATCTTCAGGTTGTTCAGGTGGAAAGCTGAAAAGACAATCTTGACAGTATTTGGTCAAAGTCTCCATTTTCTGAAATAGGCTTCCAGAAATTATTGATCCTCAGTGAGTATTTTCTCAATGGAAAGCCAGGGCTAAATCATCAGCACAGGTGAAAAGCTGTAACTCTGTGGGGGGAATGTATATGATGTCAGCAATGGTCCCTTTCGGAGAAGTATCGTTGATTAAGCAGAACAAGCTGGTTTGATCTACAAGGTGCCCCCTGAAACTGTGGGTTGTTGGCAATGCAGCCGATTAAGAGTTTTCACATTGCAGGTGATCAGCAATTGATCATCGATGCTGATAATCCAAACAATACTGATCACTGTCCGTGTGGAGTTTGTATGTTCTCCCATGTTCTCCGAATGCTCCAGTTTCCTCCCACAGTCTAAAAGATGTGCAGGATAAGTTGATTGGCCATGGTAGATTAACCCTAGTGTCAGGGGGATTAGCAGGGTAAATATAAGGGGTAACAGGAATAGGGCCTGGCTGGGATTGTGGTCGGTGCAGTCTTGAAAGGCTGAATGGCCTCCCTCTGCACTGTAGGATTCTATGATTCTACAAATCATTGACACACACCTTCTAGAGCCAAGAGGATAAACATAAAGCCAGCTCCTGCACCTATTCCTGGTCCTTTAATTCAAGCACTGAAGACAAGGATACTGCAAGATGATTGCTCCTCTGAACCTTCCTTCCTCCTTGTACAAAACTGACTGGGGGTCACTCAACCCCATCTGATGAAAGGGATAGATGAGATTATCAACTCAGCTAAATTATACCTTTTTATCCTAACAAAACCAGCAAAATGATTCCATTCAATAAAGAATGGATTTCAAATCCATAGTATTCTGTCTCCAGTATGAGCCAGTAGCAAAGGTCACCACAGGTAAAGGAGAATCAGAGAGCCACACTATCTGCACTTTAAATGAGTGTCTATGCTGATTAAATCAGTGAGCCCTCAAACGAGGTACAGAGATCACAGTACGTGATTTTCCCACACCCATTCCAAGTGATGCAGACAGCACACCAGCATCACGCTGGCTGTTCATTATAATGATTGTAGCCTGCAACCCAGTGATGAATGCACTGCTGAGTGGCTGCACACCTCAGCAGGGATGCCCAAGTTTGTGCAAGACCAGTACCTTAAAGCAAGCCTATGCTACTTAAAGGCAGACCGCATCTCTTAAAGAGGTGCACACTGACTGCAGCAAAGGTTGAAACTGGTTCAAGAACAGCTAAAACAAACAAGAACCTATAGGAATTACACAACAGGCCAGACAACATGCCACAATGTTCTCAGGTGCTACACTAGATGCCTTACAGTTTAGGAGTTGCAGAGAAGGGGAAAGATTCTCTTCCATCAAGCAGGCGTTAAGGCAATAGGAGCACATAGTGAAAGACATTGATGCAATTCTGAATAGAGTTCAATTATCTCACGTGGTCAGTGAATACATCTGGTCCCAACATCACCACTACCTCACACACTGTTCCATTACTGCACCCCTTCTCCCTGTATCTCTCTCAATCATAAATCGCATTTAACTTTCTCAGCTTAACCACACTCTCACACACAGCATTGATACCAGCTGCATAGACTCATCTCTGCCTGCATAATCACAACATACACATCTACCAGCTATTAAACAATGGCAGGCATATCCCCTAAATATAGTGAATATAAACTTTCCTTTCTAACATGGAACACAGTAACCCATGATAGAATGAAAAGTAGCTCACAGGTGTGCAGAAAGGCAGCTCCATTGAGGAGATGGCTTGAAAACAATTGTAATGGCCCGCATTAACACAAGGGCCAGTAGTAGGACTGAAACTAATGGGAATGACAGTACAGTTCTATCTAATCTATCTTCCCAGATCTCATCCCCATTCCCCAGTCTCTTATGATTTACTATTAGCTGACATTGTATCCATACTTCTCTTCCCTTTTGCCAGATAGGAAAGCAGAGTTGACACCAAATTTCATGTTCAATAATAAAGCAAACCTGACAGGTCATATGGTCTACTGTTGCTCCTGTCTTGCATTCTTGTGTTCTCATCCCAATCACTAAGGAAGCAATACTCAGCAAGCTGATGGGGCTGTGAGCTGACATGTCTCTAGGTCCTGATGGATTTCAATTGAAGGCATGAAAAAGGTGGCTAATGATACATTGGTGCTAATTTTCCAGTGCTAAACTTCATTTGATCTGGAAAGGTTTTATCAGACTAGAAAGTAGCAAATATAATTCCTATAGTTGAGAAGGAAGGGAGACAAAAAACAGAAGTATACAGGCCATTTAGCTTAATGTCTGTTTGAGGAAGATTTTAGAATTGATCTTTAAAGAGGTTATAGCTGAACATTTAGACAAGCTCAAGGTCATTGGGAAGAGTCAGCATGATTTTATAAAAGAAAAATCATGTTCAACCAATTTATTACATTTCGTTGAAGGATTTGATATATTATTATCACATGTATTAGCATATAATGAAAAATATTGTTTCTTGCACACTACACAAACAAAGCATACTGATCCTTGAGAAGGACATGAAAGGGTGCAGAAAGGGTGTTGCAGTCATAGCTAGGATATAGAGAAAGATAAATTTGCTGCAAGGTAAGTCCATTCAAAAGTCTGATGGCAGCAGGGAGGAAGCTGTTCTTCACTTAGTTGGTGGGTGACCTCAGAACTTTGTATCCTTTTTCCTGACAGAAGAAGGTGAAAGAGAGTATGTCTGGGATGCATGGGGTTCTTAATTATGCTGGCTGCTTTGCTGAGGTAGTGGGAAGTGTAGAGAAAATCAATGGATGGGGAGGCTGCTTTGCGTCATGTTTTGGACTACATTGTAGTTTCTTGCAGTCTTGGGCAGAGCAGGAACCATACCAAGCAGTAATTCAACTAAATAGAATGCTTTCTATGGTGCATCTGTAATAGTTGATGTCAAATTTCCTTAGTCTTCTGAGAAAGTAGAGGCATTGGTGGAGTAATATGTGGTGTAGATAGAGGAGAGCCTGTAGGAATACTATACTGAGATACAATGGGTAATCTTACTGACGTTGACAGTGAAGGGACCAGCAGAGAATCCTGCCAGTGGAGCTTGCAGATGGATATAGATAGGTGATGAATCGGCAAAAATCTGGCAGATGGAAGATAATGTTGGAAAAATGTGTCGTTGTTCAATTTAGCAAGAAACATTTTTTAAAAAGCAAGTGTTGTCAAAGTGGAGAATGCAAAGGTGCAAAGGGATTTAGGTATTCTGGTGCATGAGTCACAAAAAGTTAGTATGCAGATGCAGCATGAAATCAAGGTAGGCATTGGAATGCTATCCTTTGTTTTGGAGTAATTGGACTTAAATGTAAGGATGTTATGTTTCAATTATACTGGGAAGACTTATTCGTGAATACTGTGAGCAGTTTTGGTCGCCTTATTTAAGGAAGGATGTAAATGTGTTGGAGATAATTTAGAGGAAATTTACTAGATTGATACCCAGAATGAGCATGCTGTCTTATGAGAATAGGATGGAAAGGCTTGGCTTGTTTCCTATAGAATTGATAAGAGTGAGGGGTGACTTAATTGAGGTAGTTAAGATCCTGATTAGTATTAACAAGATGGAAATTGAAAGGACATTACCTCTTGTGTATGAAGCTGGAACTAGATTTTAAAATTAAAGGTCACCCTTTTAGGATAGAGATGAGGAGGAACGTTTTCTCCCACAGAGTTGTGACTTTGGAACTTTCTGACTCAGAAGGTAGTGGAATCAAAGGCTACTAAGGGTAGATGGGGAATGTGGAATTCAACACAAACAGACCAGCCATGATCTTACTGATGGTGAAACAGGCTTGAGGGGCTGAATGGCCTACTTTTGCTCCTATTTCCTATATCTGTATGCAGTCCTATCCTTGATTTATTATGCTTTCAGATACCCAAGAACTATTACCTGTCTAATGATGTGGCAGGAGGAAAGCCTGGTAAAGAGACTGATCAGTATGAACTTGCAGCCAATAGCTCAGGTACTAAAACTATGTGAAATTTAGAGATGAGACCTGCACATGAAGAGCCACTGGTCACATATAGGCTGCAGCAAAGCTAAGCAGAAAGGATAACATAATAACCAGCTCCCCAAAGACAAAGTCACACACAAATCCTGCAGCAAAGGACTCAGATGAGGACTTTGATGGGATAGTGAACAAAATGAGGATTATGGACATGCAAATAGGAATCTTTGGTGTATGTTGGCATGCTTCTGGGGAGTCTGTGTCCATAACCAAGAAGGTGGAGGAGTTGAACTACTAGTTGACACTCAATTTTGTGCAGATCTTGAAGCCCATCCTTTCCAGTGTGATAGTGATGACCAACTTCAGAAGAGCATTTGTGAATATGACCATGATGCAACTGATCACCGCAAATTGGGACAGCCACTTGAAAGTGTGCTGGAGGATTCCTCCAGAGCGGCCAAGAGAGCATGGCTTTGTTTCAACACCACAACTGATATTTCTTGTGGTAATATGGCTCTCATTATATGACCGCTAGCCATGAGTGCTTACTTTGCAAAAAGCAAATACTGGATCTTCACTATCTTGGTATGATGTGAACAGTATAACTCCAACTCTACATTCTGCAAGTTGTAACCAATGTGAGTCTCTGCATTGAGTTGTGGCACTTGTAAAGCCATGTATATGTAACTGAGGCACTGTGGCACAGGGAAGCCAATTATCCTAGCAAATCCGCATACAGTGAAGCAGTGACATCTCCTCCCCTGCATACAGAGGCTCTATCGCCTCTCTGGGGTAAAGCTCACTGGGATGTGTTAACTATCTTGTCTGTTCCAGCCTGGAAAGATTCTGATATGTAGAAATTGACAGCTACAGTTACGTTCACTACCACTAACAATGCTGTCCTCACATGGCTCTCAGGCTACAGGTCTAATTCCAAATGAATAGTAGAGTTCCGTGACCACTGACTTCATGAATCTCAGCCACCAAACAAGCTCCTCCTGTTTAGGTTGAAGGAGGAAAATTGTTCCTGGAAGGCCCCTGAGAGGCTTCATTCTCTTCTTCCCCATCCCTCTATGAGCAGCTTTCCTTCCGTTCTGTCGTCTCTGCATCACCTTGCTTTCATACGTCAGCCCAGATGTGACTGCTGCTGTGGCACCTGGATGGTGAGGAGAATGGAGTGGTCAGGGGTCTTGCAGTCGCAATTAATATCTTTCCGATTGCGCTACCACTTGCTGCAGTATTCACCAACATTGAATAAGGTACCAATGATTAACCTCCACAAATTCTGACAAAATCAATAGACATTAATAAATAGCTAACTTGAAGATGTTGAAACAAGATTCACAACCGCAGCACTGGTATCACATCACGATCTACGTTCATCTATAACCAACTCTGCATACTTCCATTGCAAGCCTATAATTACTATGTTAGCTAACACTTGTACCAAGATGGAATTTGACACAGAATATGCTAGAATTGGGCAGACATGGCACAATGTCCATTTTGCTTCCAAACAAGCACTTGTGATGCCAAACCTACTGATATGACAAAGCTGAATTTTGCATCAAGTATCTTTGACCAATTATTCCAAAACTACAAAATGCACATTTTTTAAGAACTATTCCTGGAATAAATTTTAGTGCAGAAATACTACTGCAAGTCATCAGTAGGTTAAAAATACATCAAAATGATGGAAGACATATGGTGATTATGACGTCTTTACACATGCTGATAGAATAAATGAAGCAATAATTTCACATCATGACATGTAGGAAGAATCGCGCTGAAACTGAATGAAGCACAAACAGCAATTGGATTTTTTTTTAAATGGAATTCTCTTTAAAATCATCCAATCCCACATAACTCAATTCAAAATATTCTATACTTTGACCTTCAATTCTGCAATTCAGTTCTGTACTAATTATTATTTTTCACCATGGTTTAATTTAACGTCCACAATACATGCAAAAAGCTAAGTTAGGCATTTTTAAAAATTTTTATCTCATATATTACGTCTGCAACATGCTTAGAATCTCTGAGTGATTTGGGTCAGTTCATTATAGGCCCTCTGACAGTAATTTTGTCCCTTTAATTATGTGTGTGCTTGCTGTTATACGAATTATTCCACATTCCCTGGAGTCATTACTATCCGAATCTCATTGTAAAGTGGAGACAGTCTGTAACCCATTGGCTATTCTTTGGCAGAAACTGATAGTTTGTACTTTGTTATGCACAGCTGAAGATCCCATGCACAATGACTTACATTTGCCCAAAAGGACTTTATGGCCCTTCTGCAGAAAACATGTCTTAATTGCTTGGCAACCTTCCAATTCCTAATGATCACAAATCTAATCTTATTCAATAAGCAAGGAAAATTAAATTTCTATTTTAGCAGAAATCTGAGATAGAAGGCATAGAATTATTTCTCTTTATATTTGACTGCTTGCAGGAAAAGCATTTTAAAACAGTTCATAAAAGCTTTCACGCATACCAATGAGCCAATTTTAACTTCAGCCACAAATCCTCATTTGAATTTAATATTCCATAATCATAGAAATCATGTAAAAAAATCCTAATTCTGAATAGAATGGCTCAGTCAAATTTTTAAAATACCATTACAAGGGAATTCAATTCATGACTCCCACCGTCCACTGAAGTAGATATACCAGGCAAATATGTATCTACCATGAGCCATGGTTCTCCCGCTATGAACTTTGCTGACCTGCCAAAGACTCATTAAACAAACCTCCACTGAGCTTATGAATGAATGAATTCTCAAACTTAAATTGCATCAATTTTTCATGATTTTTTTTGATAATAACCAGTTTTGCCCAATTCAGATCTGAAGCATACTCTTTTTGCAAATAATGATAAATTATGAAAGGGAATAGAATGTCTTTCTGTGCTTGCACCCTGATCCTGTCTATCCTGAGAGCAAAGGGGACAGCTGTTGTCAGTGCCAGTCAGTCCAATGAGACCTTTTATGGATTCATAGAGGAATGTGTTCACCCCTGGCAGTTTAACAACTTGATCCAGGGAAAATCCACTGGATCTGCTCTCTGACATTTCCTGATGATCTAATGTTTTGAGATCAGCATTGGATTTATAACTTTGCTAACACCTGGATTTTCAGATTTCTTTGAGAATTAAGTAAAATGTTTTAGCATTACAGTAACAGCCAGTGTAAAATCTGCTGTGCCTTGCCCTCTACTCTTACCACGCATGCCTCTTGTTTCAACTCTTCTTATTTCCCAGTACCTTTTCAAGTCCCCTGGCAATCTTGTCACTGAGATTTCTTCCAAATTTTATTACTTAACTTTTAAACTCCTATGTCCTTCACATTTCTGATAATTCTTACTCTATACACTCAAGCTTGGGAGTCACGCACTCGAACGTACTTGACTGGTTTGGTTTTAAGGAATTCAGGTTCTCTCTCCCTCTGGTAAATGATTTCACTGCTGAATTATTCTCAGGAGCCCTTATTAACAGATTATCTCATTTGAATAATACAAGAAATTCATGAAATTGAGGCCAACCAGTCATCTGCATCTCCACAGTCCTGATTAGGCTTATTTCCTTCATGATGTAAACTGTCTGCTTTACAAATTTGATTCCTCCCAACCCAAATATTATTGTTTTTCTCAATCTCTATTGTGAACACCTAACTTGCACAATTCCCCTTCAACATATCTGTTGACACTTCGCCCTCAAAGTCTGCATTTATCCCTCTGTACTCTCAAACTACCGCTTAATTTTTAACCACTTTTTCCTTAAGGTCCTTGTCACCAACGAGTTCTGCATCCATCTCTTTCATCCATCTCAGTGGTCCCATTGAGGCTGGTACATTTTCTAGTACTAGTATTTCACCTATAGTCTCCTCAGGAATCGTCCAAAGTTCCTCTCCAAATGCCTTTTGTCAGCTTGAACATTATTTGAAGCATTAAGGCTGCATTGGTTGAAGTCACCAGTATCGTTCCATGATTGTTGTATGCCTTTCTCTGCCATTTGGTGTGGTCAACCTGCCTGTCCTCTTACATTGTTTTTCCCATATAGGCCTCCTCTCTGAGATCAGCTCATTCAATTTTAATTCTTTTGGTCCCACTGAGGCTGGTACATTTTCTAGTAATAGTATTTCACCTATAGTCTCCTCAGGAATTGTCCAAAGTTCCATTCTCGGTCCTTCCTTTTTGTCTTTGAAATGTTATCCTCAATGACATTGCATCTGTTTCCATACGGGTGCTAGCACCTCTCTCCCACAGCATTCAACTCTACAACATTCACTGTGCTCTTAGAGTACGTGGATCCTATTACATAACTTCTTCTATCTTAAAATGGTAGGATTCAACCTACCTTGTTCAGCTCTTGCCAGAAATTCCACACCCTTGCCCTCAATTCTGTTATCCTAGCTGATTGCTCACTCAGGATGTACCAGATGATAAAGAATCTGAGAGTCCTATTCTGCCAAGTTTCAAGTTCCATATACTATCCATTGGTCACTATCTTTACAATATTGACCAACCTGCTCTTTCCTCATCACCAATTGCTACAGTTTTGTTACATGAGATTTAAATCCTACACTCCTTGCCAATCCCCTAGGTTTTCTCCTATATAAAGTCCTACTTTGCCAAACTCAATTCCCCCATTCCTCAATACATTGGCTGCTGTTTACCTTCATCGCCTCACCCCAAAATATCTCTGTGACCTATTCCAATCCTCCATCTCCAGTCAATGGCCAACCACAATCCTGACTTGGAAATATGTCACTGCTGTTCCTTCACTGTTGTTTTGGAAGTTTTCCTGGCACTAAAGCCTCGAATATCGCAAATGGCCATTGACTTTAGTGAGACTGAAAGATCCTGTTGGCAGCAAGTTCTGCTACCCAAAAATCACCATGAGGGATTTGGGGGGATGGAGAGGCAGAAAATCCCTGCCATTATCCTTTGCCAGCCTCCTCTCCTTCCACTCTTTGTTCGTGCACAACATCCATTTCTAAGCAGTGAGTGCCTTAGAAATTCACATTAAAACTGCCATGGCGGTAGAAATTGCTGATGATGCTGCCTATGTAGCACAAATAATCAAATTCTTGGCCTCAAATGAATAATTAAGCTTAAGATAGAGTTAAATAGTTAGTAAATTTTATGAAACCACAAAATGTCTCCTTCAGTTGCCAGTGTTTACAGCAAGACACTTATACACAGATTATGCATAAATATTCAACTGAGGCTACCTTATCTCAGAATACTGAAACAGAACACTTTTGGAAAGGAAGTTCAATATCCATTGCAAATGACCATTAAAATCACATGCAAATGCACTGCATTTGAGTTGCCAAACATCATAGCCACCAGACCTCATGGAAGTCATTTGTACTCTGAGTTCAAAGGGCCTAAAAAAGCTTTTTGCTTCACAAATAGGATTATAGGGTAAAATAACATCTGAATGAAATATAAGTGCAGAAAGTGTCAGTTCAGCATTTTCAATAGTTTGCTCATCAATATTTAAACAGCCCACATAAAGCACACTTTAAACGGTTCAGCTTTACTTAACGTCGATCAAGATGAAGGATATTTTTTCAAAAACAAAAATATAATTTTCCCGTTTTTGCACTGCAAGGTATTGTATTGTCAGTTAATCTCTCAGGGTTAATCTGAGCTGATGTTACCGTGCCTGAGTGTAAGTAATATGGAGACAAAGTTGTAAGATGCATAGCACTGTTAAGACCCTACTTGATTAAAACTGTACTTGGGCCTGTTGAGACAAATCTACCACATTCAGTAAGTTATTCAAAAATGTAATTAAAACACTTTGAAAAACAGTCTTCAAAAAGTTTGCATCCTTGTTAGTGTGACACCTGCAGAAGCTTTTAAAAAAAAGCTGCAGAATTAGAGGACAAAGCAACTAAATGATATCAAAGTACAAAACATTTTGATTGAGAATATGTTAAATATTATGATAATTTCACAACTAGATCTTAAATTTCTGCAAAAAAAATGGTGACAGTGAGTCAGCAACCCCTATCTCATACATTCCAGTTTCTTTCTCCATAATCAATGAATTCCCGGAATCCCATTTTATAATATTTAGTAATTAATACCCAATAGACCAACCATGCTCCAAATTCCTATAGTAAAGAACTCGTGCATTTTAAATATCAAAATATTTTAATATAGTTTTACTTCTATTAATTTATACAGAACAGTACAAAAGCTCAGATTTTGACAGTACAGGAGGAGTAATGACCTTTTCTGAGGTAATTATTCACTTGGCTCCATTCCCCAATTCCCAGTTAAGTGTTCCCTTTCAGGTATTTATTCTTTGCCCTCTTTAAAACCATTATGAATTTTGCTTCCACCATTACTTCTGCCTCATCATTCCATTATCTGTTCATTATCATCTGATTCAAATTGGCTACCAGGATTCCTCTGTTAAGACAATCATTCTCCTTCCAAAAAATGCTTCATTTGCTGTAATGCTCGTTCACATAGTCAGATACTTTGAGAGACACTAGAAGCAAGATTCTCAGATCTTGTCTGTGATTGCTGCATGGTGGATCTGAATAAGGTGCTCTTTTAGAGGGTCGATGTAGACTTGATGGGCTGACTGGCCTTCTTCTACATTGTAGGGGTTCAACAGCTCCATGGAGAACTTGGCATGCCAGCCAAAACTCCATTCACTTTCAGCGTCACTGGAGAATCCCAGCCACGAGCAACAACAGAGGTTTATAACATATATACAGTGTCATTTCTTTCCACCTGGCAAATATATTAAAAAAAATTCACTTCTTCATTTTCTGATGATCTTGAGTATAGACTCTCTAGTTACTGTCACCGACTAAGGGAAACACTTCTCAGCTTAGATAGTCAAATCCCCTCATGAGAAATGGATATCCTTATATGCACAGTAGGGTGGCAAGATAGCACAATGGTTAATACTGCAGCTTCACAACTCTAAGGACCTGGGTTCGATTCCTGGCTTAGATCACTGTCTGTGTGGAGTTTGCACATTCTCCTCGTGTCTACGTGGGTTTCCTCTGGATGCTCTGGTTTCCTCCCACAGCCCAAAGATGTGAGGGTTAGGTTGATTGGCTATGCAAAAAATTGCCTTAGTGTCCTGACATGCGTAGGTTAGAGGGATTAACAGTAAATATGTAGGGATGTGGGGTAGCACCTGGCTGGGATTGTGATCAGTGCAGACTCAATAGGCCAAATGGCCTCTTTCTGCACTGTAGGGTTTCTATGATTTCTGTGATGATCCTTTCTTAACTCTCTCTGCTCCAGTGGAAAGAGTTCAATTTTCTCTCTTCTCTCTTCATAATTAAAACCTCTTATCCCTGATAGTGGGTGGGATTTTCCATCTGACCTCCACTCCATGATGTGTTCTCTGACACTGGAAGTGGCTTGCCATTGGCTGATGGCAGGATGTTCCAAAATAGGTGACGTTGGCCATGTTTTGAATTTTGAATGAATGTCCATCTTGTTGCCAGGAAACCTGCCAGGAGAGGTTGCCTTCGGTGGAAGCGGAAGATCTTGCCCACGTGAAGGGCAAGAAAATCTCACTCATTAACTATCTTAGAAGTTTGCAGAAAAGAAATTTGAATGTTTAACATGTGACATGAAATAAGTTATACAAAATTGATCAAAATTAAGGAAGGCTTCTCTTGCCTTCACTCTACCTGCCACATTTAAGAATACAATGTCCAGTCATATCCCATCAGTAATTTGGTGGCAGGGCCTTACGGTCACTTTGGGCTGGTGTTCACCTATTTGTTCATTGGCAACTTAAACAATTGCACAGCCTGTTCTGCCAGCCCATTTGATACTGGGTGCTAAGTGCTGACCTCACATGGCAAATACCATAGGACTTCAATAATTTTTGGAACTGTACTGATTGCTTTGCTCTGCATCAGGTCTGTAAGTGACCTTCCTTGTTTCTCTTGAAGCACACATAGCTTTTGCACTGACAAACTTCTTGGGAACATGAGTCCCTCCTCGATCCGTGGTCCACGCCTTCCTGTCAATTGGCTCAGCTTCCCACCGGGATGATCCATTGGATCTTCATTGATCAGATGACTCTCGGGAAATGCCTTCACCCCCATCCACCCGCTTCATTAAGGGATCTTGCTATCACTGCCTTTTAATTCTGAATTCAATTAATGAAACAATTATACTGATTCGCTATCCCTAAAATATACATATTAAACAATCACTACATTACAACAGTGATTAAAATTTGAAAAGGACAGTACTGGTAGTGAAGGTGTTGTATAGTTCATTCTTCCTACTGTTTGCTGCAGAGAGACAGTGAATTAAAGCACTCTAAAATGGCTGTGTTCAGTGGTTATCACATGACTCAAAAACCTTTATTGTTGATCAACTCAACAAAACCAAAATCACAGAATACTAGAATGCAGAAGAGGAGTTTCGGCCCATCAATTCTACACTGATGCATGAAACGCCTAGACCAGTCCACCTAATCCCACTTGCCAGACTTAGCCCATAGTCTTGAATGTTATGGTGCATCAAAGTGCTCGTCCAGGTACTTTTTAAAGGATGTGGGACATCCCACTTCCACTATCCTCCCAGGCAGTGCATTCCAGACCGTCACCATCCTCTGAGTAAAAAGGTTTTTTCTCAAATCCTCCCTAAGCCACCCACCCCTCACTTTTAACTTGTGTTCCTTCGTAACTGACTCTTCAACTAAGGACAACAGCTGCCCCCCATCTGCCCTGTCCATACCCCTCATAATCTTGAACACCTCAATCAGGTTGCACCCCCCTCCAGCCCCTCAGTCTTCTCTGCTCCAACAAAAACAACTTAAGACTATCAAATCTTTCTTCATAACTTAAGTGTTCCATTCCAGGCAGCATCC
Source organism: Sphyrna mokarran (assembly GCA_024679065.1). Lineage (NCBI taxonomy): Eukaryota > Metazoa > Chordata > Chondrichthyes > Carcharhiniformes > Carcharhinidae > Sphyrna > Sphyrna mokarran. The sequence continues at coordinate 58,527,764 of JAGIQG010000003.1, forward strand.
TGGTGAATCTCCTCTGTACCCACTCCAGTGCATTCACATCCTTCCTATAATGTGGCGACCAGAACTGCACACAGTTCTCCAGCTATGGTCTCACCAAAGTTCTATCCAACTTCATCATGACCTCTCGGTTTTCATAATCTAAAATATTTATTTATATAATAAAATCAAATCTGTTTCTTGCGATCCCAAGATAAGAATGTTGTTCAGTGGAACATGCATCTAACATTGTTAATAAGGAAAAGAATTGGGGAAGAAGAGAAATCTCGGATATAAAGATTGCTGCATGTTATTTACACTTTATCAGGGACAGTATTTTTGTGATGCAGCAAAGGAACATAATGAAGATTGATGGTTGGTATTTGAGCTAATGTAGAGGACAATGTTGATGGTGATCTTGTTGTTCAAATGATTGCAAAAATGTAGACAGGAGGACTTCTACAAGGATGCAATCTATTTACTTATTTTATCAGATGCTGTCCAAAAAGCTACCAGTTATGTGGCTGGGTATTTATTATGCACGGCTGGCATCATCTCCCCGGCTGTGCAAATGCTTCTGAAGTGATTGCCACCTTATTGATCAGTTTCTGCTTCTGCTAAGCAACCATTTCTCAAAAATTATATTTCTGAGCCACATCATTAGAATTCTGAAGTTCTGGGAAAGTGAGGTGCAGACAGAAGGCTCAATGTTGGTGCCACCTTCAACTGGGGTCTGAACTAGACCTGCAAAGATTGCAGACCAATAGATTAATTAATGTACGATGGTTCTTGCTGCACTCAGACTAATAAGTGAGGATGTGCTTGAAAAGATCTTGGGTCTACCATCATTTGCATGAGGACCAAAGAAGGGAGCATCTATTCAGTTTGTCAACTCATGCAAGTGTAACTTCTGATATGTACCTGTTTAGGCAAATGACATCTAAAACACTTTAGGGAAAATCAGGCCACAGTGATACCACCACACACTGGCCCAAATCAGGAGGTTTTTGTTAAGATTGAAACTTTAAGGGGAGTTTCAAGGAAGCTGTGAACAGGTCTTCAGAAATAGAGAGTGTTAAAGATTAACAAAAAGCCAGTGTTAAATCAAACTGAGTGAAACTTTAAAAAATCTTCATAATTAATGGAATGCTGAGGGTGGCTTCATTATTACTGTATGTGATAGGTGATGAACTATGTGTATGAAACTGTCATGGGCTGTTTTACATTTAAGGCAGTAAATTTTTATTTCATCCATTCTTGAGATATGAATGTTGCTAGTAAGACCAGCATTTATTACCCACTTCTCTTTGCCCTTGCAAACTTGATTGTAAGCTATTTCCTTTAATTAGTGAATTCCAAGTGCACCCACAATGCTTAGGCAGGGAGTTCCAGGATGTCGACCCAACAGCAAGGATATTCATTCAAGTTAAGATTGCATGTGACTTGTTGGCAGTAGTCTTCCCATGTGCTCTTGTCTTTTGTGGTCACACATTTGCAAGATACTACTGAAGAAACCTTAACAAATCTGGGCTGTGGTATTTGGACACACGCCTCAAGTTGATTTTGTCTGCTATATTCTCAAATCACCTGCTTTAAAGCAACTAAGCAAACACAAAGTCCATCTGATTCAGAAGTTGTTGTTGGATTGTGGAGGCTGTTTTAATAATCTAATATTTACACCCTATATGGAGCTATCTATGTGAGGGATGTAACTCAATGCAATATCCTATCACTGAGGGACATGAGAAGGTTCCCTATGTAGTATGCAAGGGATTATTTTTATTTCAAAACACTGTTGTTAACTAAAAAGATTTTCAGAGCTCTCATGAAATGCATGCTATCACAGTTATCTTATATCCAACCATAGTTTGTGGCTCTACCAGATTTAGGTTTTAGCCTGGTTAAATATTTTCTATTTATTCAAGATGCATGTGGGAATGCAGCACAAGGTTAAATTTGATTTATTGCAGTACTATAGTGACATTAAAACCCCCGAGTCCAGGTATTCTACAGGAAATGAACACAGATTTTTAGATCAGTTATCAAATAGTCCTGTTATGGGAAATAATGTTAGGCCACTGAATGAGAAAATGAATGTCAGAGAACCCAAAAGTAACAACTCTAATATTGCACCATATAAGAGATAATGTACACACCATAGCAAGATTGTGCATTCATATTTTATACATTATCAGTGTAGGGACCATGGAAAACTTTTTCTTTAACAGTTATTTTGAACGGCCTGCAAAATGAGCAAGTAGGTAAGCTCAATATTTATTTCCAAAACTTCTGATACTGCATATGGTAAATGAGGGTCTTTTTTGATGGGTCTGAATTTCTGAAGCATTTTCATGCATTCCACACTCTGTGGCAGGACTGTCAAAATGGAAATTTATCCTATGGTTTATTGGTACCCTCAGTATTTTGATAAATAACTGCAAAAAGAAGATAATGTGAGGGATATTAGAAGTATTTTAAAGGAGCTATTTCAGATAACATTGAGCTACATGTAATGTTTCAAAATAATTTATTGCACAATTTTGAAACCATGCACAAGGTTCAATATTACCTGCTACAACTCCTCCAGAAATCATTCACGTACCTCTCATGCTTCTGGCAAAGGGAGGATAATGCGAGCAATGCAAAATTGTCTATCTTGGCAGGAAGAATAATTGCAAAGATTGTATCTAAAGTGGGAGAGATTGTAGAACTCTCAGATACAGATGGATCTGTGAATCCTAGTGCGTGAATCACAAAAGGCTAGTTTGCCAATACAGCAAGTAATTACGAAAGCTAATAAAATATGTTATTGTTTATTGAGAGGGGAACTCAATATAAGAGTAGGGGACTATGCTCAGTTGTATGCTTCAGATGTGGCAAGACCTCATCGAGAGTATTGCAAACAGTATTAGTCTTCTTATTTAAGGAAGGATGTAAATGCGTTAGGAGCAGTTCAGAGAAGTTATACACAACTAATGGATGGCTTCAATAGAATCCCTTTTGTGCAGAAGGAGGCCATTCAGCCCACTGAGTTCTCACCAACCCTCCAAAAGACCATTCTAAATAGGCCAAATCTTTTGCCCTACCTCAGTAACCCCACACAATGATCATGGCCAATTCACCTAACCTGTACATCTTTGGGCACAATTAGGCAATTTATCATGGCTAATCCAGTTAACCTGTACATCGATCAGGAAAAGGATAGAGAAGTCTGAGGTCATGTTCCAACCAACTCAAAAATAGTTTCTTCCTTGTTGCCATCAGACTTTTGAATGGACTTACTTGATGTTAAGTTGATCTTTCTCTATACCCTAGCTATGGTTGTAACACTATATTCTGCACCCTCTCCTTTCCTTTGCCCTTATGGACTCTATGAATGGTATGTTATGTCTGTATGTGATAATAATATATCAAATCAAATCTTTGGACTGTGGGAGGAAATTGGAAGACTCAGGAGAAATGCACAAAGACATGGAGAGAATGTGCATCCTCCACAAAGGCACTCAGCTGAGGCCAGAATTGAATCTGAGTCCTTGGTGCTATGAGACAGCAATGCTAACTACTGTGCCAACGAATCTTTCTCAAAGATTAGATAGGCCAGGCTTGTGTCTGTTGGAGTTTAAAAGAGTACGAGGTGACTTGATTGAAACCTGTATGACCCTGAGGGGTGCTAACAGGATAAATGTTGAAAAGATGTTTCCTCTTGTGGGAAAATTTAGAACTAGAGACCACTGTTTGAGAATAAGGGGTTACCCAATAAAAAAAAAAGGTGAGAATATTTTTCTCTCACAGTGTAATGAGTCTTTGGAACTCTCTTCCTCATAAGTCAATGAACATAATGTCTTTGAACATTTTTAAGCTAGAAGTCAATAAATTCATGATAAACAAGGAAGTGAAAGGTTATCATGAATAGGCGAGAGATGACAATTTAATCAGGCGTGATCTTATTAAATGGTAGAGCAGGCTTGACGGGCTGAGTGGCCTACTACTAATTCGAATGCTTCCTTCTTTTTTTTAACCTCGCAACCTGCTACTCATAGCAGCTCCAATTAATCCTGCAATGATTGTTTCAGTTATTAAACATACAAACTACGGAACGCTGCTTTCTCTTATTTAATACTCAAACATCAGTCTTTCAACAATGAAATCGCCGAAGGTATATACGACTGTCAGGTGCATTTGTAAGGAAATGGCGATCTGCTGTTTTAAGTGGGATATACAGTTGTTCTCAAAGATTATTATTGAATGCCTTCCTGTCAAATTCAATATTGCCCAGAAAAAAAAATGAATATTGAACTGCAACCTACTTCTTATAACATCAAAACATGTCATAATAGTGGTTGTCACCCAAGTTCAATTCTGCAGTATTTCCAGGGAATACATAGAGCCACTTTAAATATGCTTCACAAGTCAGTATAAACAGAGTTCCTACCCCAAACCTTGTGGTTTATTGTGGGATATGTACACAATCAATTAAACAAAGTTTACATCTTGGTAACTGCTTTAAAATATTTCAAGGACTGTCAGGAATAATTACTGCAAGGGTTCTCAGTCAGCGCGACTGGAAATTCACTCACTATTAGTGTAAGTGAGTCTGATATTCTCAGTCCAAGTGCTTAATACTAAATTATTCATCTTAGCCAGTGCAGCATTGCGTCTGATCACAAGGTAACACAGAAGCTGGCGAAGGCTGCCAGTTTGAGGTGGTAACATGGTAAGCTAGGAAATTAACATTAATAGCGCAAAAAGAAAAAAAAGGCTCAATTTGGTTAGTGCTCTCAGAAGTAGCAGAGCCAAGCATGAGGCAAACACGGTGTGGCAGCTTTGAGTATTGGCCTGATGATGCCCGTTTCTCCTTTAATGTGGAATTTCATGGGAAAATCATTTTCAATAGGAGGTCCAGAATTTTCAATAATATGAATAAATTAAACTGGACATATAAACTACTAATTTTCTTGCTAGGAATGTGCACTCTGTCTCGATAACATGAATAATGCTGCACTGCTGTTTGTCACAATTTGTGATCATAATTCTCTGCTTTTTGGCTCAGATCAAGCTGAAGATGGGCTGCAATGCCTTATCTTGTCAACTTGGATGTTGTTTGTCTCCCTTGTGGGGACCTAGAATTGGATTCAATTTGAGTTTGGTTTTTGGAGCAAGGAAGCAGATGGACTTGGGTCTGCCCTGTCCACCCTGAGCGTTGGCTTTGTGACTTTAAGAAAGCAGTAAAAATTTGTTTAAAACATGGCAGTGGGGGCTTGGATTTTGGAATTATGTTTTTGCAATGCTTGCTCTGTCTTATTTTTGTTACATTCTTTTGTAACTTGCTTCCATCACCACCACTACCCTGCAGCCCACACAACCCCATTTTCAGATTGGGTGGGCATCCTCTGCAATTTCTATTTGTAGATCCCTGGCAGCTCTAATTCCCACTGCAGCAATAAACATGCCTCTGTTTATCCTCTCATTTTTGAGGAGATGTATAGAATCTGAGTGGGACTGGGAGTTGGCAGGGGAGTTGGGATTTGAAAGAGAGGGGGTGGAAATCGGTGGCAAATCTGTTTACAACAGAGGTAAATTGCTCAAATCCGAAACACCCAAGCACACTGAGCACAGTTACATCATCATGCCTTAAGTAATCTTTCTTTGCTGGCTGTTCTTTGCAAGGAAGGCAGTCAAAGTGATGTTGTCTCCTCCAGGCTACATTTAAACAAGATTAATGGCAGAGTCAAACTGTTGTTACATATACTTGTGACCACAGGAGTGAACCTTTGTGTTACTGGATCGTTCCAAACTACCACAGGGGATATATAATCTGATTACTGAATTAGCATTGTACCAATGCATATACTAAGTGACAACGAAACCTCTCAACACTTAACCCAGGAAAAACAGCCAACAAGACAAAAGGACAATTTAATCTACTCAAACACCATAAACCAGTACATTCCAAAATGTGTGAGTGTGGTCCTCTCAGTTGAAGTGAAAGTGTGGCCTCTTTAAATGTTGTAACAAGTTTTCTGAGTTTATATTTTCCCATGTGGATGAAAAGTAAGGTAGAGATTGAACCTTAGAAGCATTTTCCGTTAAATTTTCATGTCTAAATTATTATTTTATGCTTGCTTTTTGCTTCAAAGATAAAGCCTAACTCAAATGAGGAAACAACAGAGAAAGATGAGGCGGATGTGGGGGTGGGGTGGAGGGAATGGAAATGGTGTGCAGACCTCATGGGGGAAAAGCATTGGAAAAATCCTCAGGCATAGAGGCAGTTGTTTCCAAAGTAGACAGCTCACAAGATTTGCATTACCTGCTTATTTAAATGATTGTAACATGCAGCCTGGCTTCCCTTTCTCCTCTTCAAGCAGCGTAATCTTCTCTTGCAGCTTCTGTTCATTCTCCCTAACGTGCTGCAGTTCATAGCAAGTGTTGATAGAAATCAGTCACACTGTGTGGTGTGTGTGTGTGGGGGGGGGGGGGGGGGGGGGGGGGGGGGGGGGGGGGGGGGGGGGGGAGGAGGAGGAGGAGGAGTGAGTCCATCAAGTGCATGTTCAATTATGTAATGTTAAGACAGTACCCGAATGTAAGCTTCAAAATGGCAATGCTGGTGTCAAAACAGTTCTGTGCACTAGTTGATGTCACAATCAGCCTACCTTGCATTCTTCCAGTGGCGTTGCTGGTGTCAATGCAGCCCACACTAGAGGACATGCATGTTCTGTAGATGTTCCTTTGGAAACAAAATGGCACCAGCATAGAAGAAAAACACAAAGATAAAAGCAAAATACTGTGGATGCTGCAATCTTGAAACAAATAAAGAAAATAATGGAAAATCTCAGCAGCTTTGACAGCATCTGTGGAGAGAGAATAGAGCCAACATTTTGAGTTGGGATGACCCTTCATCAGAGCTTCGTCACAGAGAAAAATTGAATGCTATACTCCTGAATTTTGTGACCAATCTATTTTGTTTTACGTTTACATTGAGTAAGTGTACTCATTTTCCCATTGCCATTGTTTTCATAACACTATTAAGTTTTCTTGTCCCAAACATATAAACAATTGAAGCAGATGTAGCCATACATCCCCTTAAACCTTCCTTGCCATTTATTAAGATCATGGCTGATCTCCTCTTTCAGTTCCGCCCTACGTCCATATCCCTCAATATTAATGCCTAAAATTCTAGCGATTTAGTTGTGCATTTATTCCGGCTGGAATTCTCTGACCTCATCAGTGGCTGGGATTCTCCAGTCTTGGTGTGGTGAATGGAAATTTGGCTGAGCACCTAATTCTCTGTCTTCATTGGCAGTGGTAACGGCTTGTGTGAGATTAGAGAATTTCATCCCATGTCGGAAAACTCAGAGCCTCTGAGGTACAGATTCACAGCCCTCAGAGTGAACAAGTTTCACTGCCTCTTCAGACCTAAAAGACTCAGCCCTTATCTTGAGACAATTACCTCTGATTCTAGACTCTCGGCACAGGGAATAGAGCCTTTCAGCACATATCCTGTTAAGCTTTCTAAGAATTTTACATATTTCAAAGACATCAGCTCTCATCTCCAGAATCTAGGGTCATTTTACTCAATCTTTCCTTTTGATCAGCCTCTCATTCTACTCGATCCCTCCTTTTGATCAGGAAGTCAATGTCTCAAACCCTTGGCGCACCTGTTGGTGAGAAATACGTCTTTCCTGAAGTTACGAAACCAAATTTGCGCATGGTGAAAATAACTTGGGATGATTAAAAGAAATTTTTTACAGCAACATTTTAATCAAAACTATTTTAATCAATTTTTTAAACTTACTTTGGCGAAAGGCAGATGATTTTCAGAACCTATTTTTCCACTTATTTGTATTTGGATTTTAAAGCAATTGCTGTTTTCTGTAGAGATTTAAACTTTGAAGTTGTCCCAAACTCTTTTACAATATCAAATCTCCAGAAGATCACTCACACTACAATTAAGAGTCTCAAGGATTTCCATCTCCATTCCAGTGCTACCAAATTACAACATCTCCCCTGTTGCAGTTAAACTCCTCAAATCTTCAGAATTCCCTCCCCAATAACAGTGGAAGTGTTTCTTTCAAAACATCACCTTCTCTTGTTGGGTTTGCCACATGATGGATATAAAGTTCTCTTGAATGCATTTTAAGAATTCTGAGTCCTGTACCTCGAACATTAAATTTATCCCAGTTGATACTCAGATAGCTAAAATCCCCTGTTATTGCTACATTATTAACTAGGACTTTGGCTAGTCCATCAAATTTTCCATCCCAGCTGCGACGATTTCCGCATGAATAGGGCTGTAATATTTAGACCATTGGCCAAAGTCTTCCAGCTTCCTTTATGGCTGGGATTTTCCAGTGCTGCTGAAAGTTATCGAAGTTTTGGCTGGAACACCAGATTTTCCGTTCTCACTTGCAGTCAGTCTCGCCACAGATAAGAATGGGAAATCTCGCCCACTGTTTTTGCACTTCTTGGCAATTTATCAACATATTTGATTATTTCTCTCCTTACTTTTTGGGGTGTCTATATATTTACAGCAGTGTGACTGCCCCTTTTTTGTTCTTGATTTGATTTATTATTGTCACATTTATTGGGATACAGTGAAAAGTATTGTTTCTTGTGCGCTATACAGGCAAAACATGCTGTTCATCGAGTCCATAGGGGAGAAGGAAAGGATACAGTGTAGAATATAGTGTTTAGTTACAGTTAGGGTGAAAAGAAAGATCAACTTAGTGCATTAATTATTCTACATTAATGAAAGAATCAGAGGCACCGTGGCACAGTGGTTAACACTCTTGTCTCACAACACCAGGGACCCAGGTTCAATTCCCGGCTTGAGTCACTGTCAGTATGGAGTTTACACGTTCTCCCATGTCTGCGTGGGTTTCCCCCAGGTGTTCTGATTTCCACCCACTGTCCAAAGATGTGCAGATTATGTGAATTGGCCACGCTAAATTGTTCCTTAGTGTGAGGGGGATTAACTAGAGTAAATCTTTGAGGTTATGGGGATAGGGCCTGGATGGGATTGTGGCTGATACTGACTGGATGAACCAAACAGCCTCCTTCTGCACCGTAGAATTCAAATTCTAAATGTTAGGTCCACTCAAAAGTCTGATGACAGCAGAAAAGAAGTTGTTCTTGAGCCAGTTGATACATGCTTCTCCATTCAAATGATATGGCTTAATTTGATGATCCTTCTAGCATATTATCCCCTCTCACACATGAGTGTCCCTTTAACCAAAGCTATGACAATCCCCTTTCCTTTTTCATTCCTCTCTTTCCTGTTTGAAAACCCTGTAATCAGGGGTGAAGGCTTGCCAGTTCTGCTCTTCTTTAAGCTACTATTCAGTAATAACTATGATAGTATATTTCCAAATGCATGTCTGTGCCCTGAGTTCATCCACTTTGTCCACAAAATACCCTTCACTGAATTATTTTATATCCACGCAGTCAAGCATCATCCTCGCATTTTTCGATGATAGAAGATGCACAAATGTAATTGAAACTTCAGCTGGTTTATTTCTTTAGTCTGAGCCAGATAACTTGAACCACTGATTTAAAAAAGCTGGGAATATATTTCAGAAAAGAATTAATGAGTTAGCTCTGTCATAGAACCTGCTTTGCACAATATTCAGACATAGACAATGCTTGTGTAACAAGCCTGGATCTTCTGTAGGTCAGGAGGTCTCAAATGAATAGCTTTAAATGAATAGCCATTTCAACTATTAATGTATTAAACTGGCAAGAGCCAGCTTTAAAATCACTAATCACATATGCATAAATCATCAATTTTATTCAATGACCTGTCTCCATTCTGAGTTCATTGTGCATTAAGAAGGTTGGCTATATGCTGTATGACCCAAAGTTTTTAACCCTTTTATGTCACGTTAAATGTTTGTAACGTATCCAAATGAATAGTTAATACAGACAAAAAGTGATCTGGTGACAGTGGGGATGGAGATCCCAGCTTCTGGACAGAGGGGTTATGGGATCAGTTAGAGGCAGGTTGGGGAAGGGCTGGTGTCTACCAGTCTAGAACAATCCTGTCGTCTAATAGCCCAGAAGAAAAGCAGGCCTTACAATTGGAACACAGTTCCAATTGTAAGGCAGCAGTGGCGAAAGAATAAAGACCTTAGAATCTGAGAGACATGAATGATTCTTTAAATGTTGGGATGGTTCTGTGGTTGAGCAGCATTAAGGTGGCAGAAATGAGAAGGAGGTCTGTAGATTTTGAAGCATGGAGGTTGTCCCAGGATCTGACAGCCTGTGGACTGCAGTGGCTCTGGAATTTGTCAGGATCTGACACTATGGTGTTCCTGGAATTTGCCAGTTCAGAGGAACAGGACAGTGAATCATTATTCCTTTTTCTTGTTCACAAACATCCACCACAATTGATGAGGATGGAGATGACCATTCCAATCTGACTCCACACCTCATCTCCTTACCGCTTACATTTTTCTATTATTCTCCTATACTTCTGATTGATGTAATTTATCCAACAGACAAATAGACAGATCGTTCCAGGATGTGGTGAACCTGGTGGAATCACATTGGTATCGGCAGGTCAGGGAGGACAAAGGCAGAGTTGAGATTTATTAATGGCAGATTTGAAATAAATACTGCAGCAGATGGGTGAATAAAGCCTGGTGATGGGGAAGGAGTGAAGGAGATAAAGCGATTTTATAGCCTCATTTGTTCTGAAACTATAAAATCTCCCCCAACGTCAATGGACCTTTCTATGGTCCGGCCCTTGCCGACTCCGATTCTCATGACGAGTGGGAAGATAAAATTCCAGACAAAGGGTTTGATGATATTTGAAGAACAAGGGAAGACAAAGAAGGATCACAATCGTCATGTTCTCTCGCCCCACCCCTGCGCGCTCATTAACGGCCACATCCCCAGTCTTCACCAGCAGTCCCCTTGATCTATCCACTTCTTCATCAAATCACTCAGTCCAATTTACTTTCCTCCCAATTTGTCGAAACACTTTCACTCCTATTTCCTCCACAGTGAGTGGAAAAACAAGATGAAGGGCAGGCTTGAGTGAAGTACATCACAGTGTCACTAATAATGGTTGGACCGTAGTGTGAATGAAAAGTAAGTTTTTAAGTTAATCTATTAATGTCACAAGTAGACTAACATTAACACTGCAATGAAGTTCCTGTGAAAATCCCCTAGTTGACACCTAATCGAGTACAATAAGGGAAAATTTAGTATGGCCAATGCATCTAATTAGCACATCTTTTGGACTGTGGGAGAAAACCGGAGCATATGGAGGAAACCCACACCAACACGATGAGAACATGCAGACTCCACGTAGACAGTGACCCAAGCCAGGAATCGAATCAGGGCTCCTGGCACTGTGAAGCAGCAGTGCTAACAGCTGTGCTATCCTGCTGCCCAGTATGGATATTTTAGTTTATGGTATTAAAAAAAAACAGGCAATTTGAGTGCTATATTCAAATTGATGTTACTTAAACATTACTCTGCATCTGGTGGGTATGACAAAACTAAGCAATAAGAATCAAAGTTGAGTCAATATCCCCATTTTATTCAAGCAACTGACTCTAAATTACACCCCATATTTTTAATACTGGTCAGCACAGTTGTTGAGATGACTAGTGTATAGTATAAAGTAAGGAAAACAGCTCAAGCTCAAATTTCTTTCCAGTTGAATTAGACTGGAGATCTGCCTCCACACTGATTGTGTTTTGGAAGTAAGAAGTCTAACAACACCAAATTTAAGTCCACCCGATTTATTTGATAGTAAACTCACAGGCTTTCGAGGTGTTTCGACCTCTTCGACAGGTGAATGAGGTGTTCTGGTCTCAGACAGCACACATAACAGCACAGACAGTTTACAGATGACTGATTAGAATGTGAATCTTTACATCTAACCTGCTATTCAAGTCTTAACAGGGATCTTGGGTTCATGTCACACTATCTGTAACCCCCATGACTTGCCTGGGTTTGCAAAACCTCACTTACTGTACTGTCTGGAGACAATACACATCTCTTTAACCTGTGCTCAGTGCTCCTTCCACTCACATTGTAGCCACTTTAAGACTTGAATAGCAGGTTAGGTGTAAAGATTCACATTCTAATCAGTAATCTGTAAACTGTCTGCGCTGTTATACGTGCTATCTGAGACCAGAACACCTCATTCACCTGACGAAGAGGTCAAAACACTTCAAAAGCCTGTGACTTTACGATCAAATAAATCGGTTGGACTTAAACCTGGTGTTGTCGGACTTCTTACTTTGTTTACCCCAGTCCAATGCCGGCATCTCCACATCATGAGTTTTGGAAGGCGGTGGTAAACGACCACTGACAAAAACTGCCAAGAAAGCAGCTGAGAATGAAAGATGAACATGCAATGAACCATTTCAGGCGCACGATGCATCCCATATACCTGCTCATATTACATGTTGAGCTTTATAGGTCAGTCATCAAATTTTTTATCATTGGAAAATCCGATTATAGCACCACCTACTGGCATCATAGGGAATGATTAAAGGTAAATGTAAATGATAAATAAGCACATTTTCCCATGAGAATGCTCATAGGAATATTTACATAGAACCTTTCACTGGGAAAATCAGATGGTTGTAATAATTTTAATGGATGCTAGTTTTTCTTTAATGCTTGTTGGAAGACTGACCACCTTGTGCTGTTGCACTGAAACCAATGTTTGCTTATTTTGTGTAATTTTAAAATATAACAGAATTGATTAGTATCTCCCAATTTGTAATAAATGAGCAACAAAATATATCCCATAAAAATATTTTGTAGTTCTTTAGATAACTGTTGAAGTCCCCTCTGTTATACACAGGTGGCACAGTGATTAGCATTGCCGCCTCACAGCGCCAAGGAACTGGCTTCGATTCCAGTATCAGGTCATTGACTGTGTAGAGTTTGCACATTCTCCCCATGTTTGTGTGGGTTTCCTCTGGGTGCTCCAGTTTCCTCCCATACTCCAAAGATGTTCAGGTTAAGTTGATTGGTCATGGTAAATTGCCCCTTAGTGTCAGGGACTAACAGGGTAAATAGGTGGATTAAGGACAAAAGGGCCTGGACGGGATTGTGGTCGGTGAAGATTTGATGGGCCAAATGGCCTCCATCTGCACTGTATGCTATGATTCTGTGATTTTTATTTTGTACTCAGCTCCAGGACATAATCCAGGCTCTACTTCATCACCCCTCTATGCAGTTCCAACTGATTAATTGCCATTTTCTTACCACTTTGTCACAACCTCTCCATTGTTCTAATTTGATTCCTTTTTTGCATGTGACTATGGACAGCCTAGCTTGGCCTAGTTTTATAGAAATCAATAGAGGGGAAAAGAATCTTGCATTTTTACGGTGCATTCCACCACCTCAAAACGTCCATTAAGTTCTTTTGAACTACAGTAACTATTGAAAGATAGGCAATGTTGCAGCCAATTTATACACAGTAAGCTCCCAAAAACAGCACATGGTAATTACCACATGGTCTATTTTGGCGATGTTGATTGAGGGACAAATTTTTGCTTGGTCACCGGTGATTATTCATCTGTTCTGCTCTGAAGCATTGACGGTGGAATCTGTCACAACCAACTGAAAGAGCAAAAAGGAAAAACAAAACGCTTCAAATTGTAGAAACCTGAAATTAAACACAGAAAGTTCTGGAAACACGTGACAAATCAATCATCATTGATGAAATATCAAAGACGGGCTTTTCCAGGTGTTCCAGCCAGCGGGATTGTCTGATCACGTCAACTGTGAGCACCATCTGGCGATGGAAGGTGTGATGAGTAGGAAAATCCGTTGACAATGGTGGGATCCCAACTACTGGCCAATGGTGGGCCATCTCCTCCTCTGCAAGACACACTGAGAGGGGGTGGCGTGGCGGAAAATCCCAACCTTGCCATTGCATTGCTAGCATTCTCTGGCTGTGTCTCACACTTTCATGACTTTATAGAATCTCAGCACACATTCCCTAACTCATTGCTCTCTAAATTTCTCACATGAACAAGAATTTGATTGTTGCTGTCTGGTGTCATTCTCTCCCCCTGCCACCCTGAACCCCTGCATGATGTTGGGGCCAACGTTGCATTCATTCACGTCCTTTCCGTCCCACCCAGTTTTCTTCATGTGGTTTTAAGAACCTGTTCCTAGCTGGCCTGTGTTCATCTTCACAATGTTGACAGAGCTAAACAACTGCATTAGCTTGTTCAGTGGCATCTGCCAATGCTATAGAGACCATCCTGACAACATTATTGATCACCTGTAATCCCTTACTTTCAGAAAGTTAAATAATCCAGCTGTAAAAGGTTGCTTCTCCAAGGATCACTTGTCAATCTGCTGAACACAGACCTCAATATTATCGAGCCCAGACTCCAGTAATGGAATATGTGATTCAAATTGTTGGACAGGTAGAAATTAATAGCCAAACTGTGCTCATAACAGAAGCGCAGTAGGAATCATTACTAAAAAGCACCTCGTTCAATAAAGCAATCACTGGTGTATTGAAGAGATCTGGATTTACATTTGCAAAGGAAATGATTGATAATTAGTCAAATATGAAGGACGCTGAGGTGCCAGAGCATATGATTATGTTAATGGACTAGTAATCCTGAAACCTATGCAATAATGATTCGGAGACATGAGCCCAAATCCCAATACAACAGTGCCGAATTTAAAATCAGTTAATTGAATTCTCTCACCAACAGGATAGAACCATCAGAGCTGGCAGAAAAGAAATATACCATTCGGAAAGAATGGCCCTTGTGATTATTTTAATATTGCTTCTGAAATCCATGAAATCACATGACAGCGTGGGACCAGGAAACTTCCAGTTAACTATCACTTACCCAGTTCACTCAGCTGATGAATCAGTCTTTCCTGTTGAACGTCCCTTAGAAGAGAGCCCTGAGAGTAACAAGGACACAGCATGTATTTTGGGTCAGAGACTTCGACATTCATTACAAGAGTTGGTTGGTAACAGCACTGCTGACAGAGCTGGCCAAGTCCTAAAGGCCACGTCTGAAAGATTGAACTTGCGACAGGTAGTGAGAGAAACAATATAAAGAAAAAAAACCACTTAAGTTTATCTTCGCCAATCTACATTTCACAGGTGCTTTTGTCCATGACAATATTGGTAGGAGTTGAAAACTATGGGATCTCTGGCCTCCCACCAGTGGGAAATGGTGTGTTGTTTGCTAGCGGTAGGAATCTTAGGTCCCGCCGTGGTGAATGGCAATTCCCATTGATGTCACTCTATGGTGGCAGGAAACCCACGGGCAGGGGTGTGTTGCTGGCAGGACCGGAGAATTCCACCAGCGTATATGCTTGGAGTTTTCTGGTCCAAGTAGTTCTTGAGGAAACAAAATTTGTCTTCAGACTGAGGACACCATCTGTTGCTAAATGTGATGGGTGTAGAACAATTTTTGCTGCTGAAAATTGGATATCTGTAAGATGTTGTGGGCCATCAGAAGATGAATTGTATTCCATCAAAATATGTCACCTCAGTGTCTACCATCTATAGTAAACAAGGAAACCAATCCTAATTTGATGAGGATAGTAAGAGAGAATACTAGGAACAGCACTAGTCATAGCTGAAAGTGAGGTGCTAACCTGGTGAAGCCACATCACAGGAGTGCACACATGCTAAACAGTGGAAACAACATTGAAGCAAATTACTGGAGATGTTGGAATCTGAAACAAAAACAGGAAAAGTGGGAAAATCTCAGGATGTCTGGCAGCATCTGTGGAGACAGAACAAAACTAACTTTTTAAGCCTGGATGCCGCTTCATCAAGGCAATGAAAGCAGCACGTAGTGATTGAGGTTAAGGGTCTGACAACCAGCAGACCAGACCAAATTCTGCCACAACTAGTCATGAATCATGGTGAACAATTGATCAGAAGAGATTCCATGAACATCCCAATCCTCTATGCTGGTAGAGCCCAGCATGAGTGTGGAAGACAAGGCTGAAATTTACAAACATCTTCAGCCAGAGGTGCCAAGTAGATGATCCATTTCAGTCTCATGTCAAAGCCAATCTTCTGCCATTTCAATTCACTCCCAAAAATTCTGGAGGCCTAATTCTGCCCCTGGTCCCACATCCATTGCTAGACCTGTTGAGTTTTTCCAGCATTTTCTTTTATTTATTTACACAGTTAATTGCTTTTTCTTTAAGACTGATATTATCTTTACTTTTTTAGCTAACCACAGATGGTAGGTCATCTTGGAATTGTTATTTGTTGGAATGTGAAAAACTTACCCCTAACATCTCCTCTGTACTTGCTTCCCAGCACCTTAAACCTGTGACATTATGTTCCTTTTTGCTCTCCCCATGATTGTCCCATGATTGATTAGCTCATTACAGTACTTTTCCAATTGTCAAAGTGTCTCAGTGATTTGCTCTTTCACAATGACTACGTACATATGAAGATTGATACTATATTTGTAGATGACAATGCCATGGAGGAGCACATATGTGGGGAAGAGGAGGGGCCAAGGATTGATACTTGAGGGGGCAACTGGAGGCCTAATTCTGCCCCTGGTCCCATATCCATCACCCTCTTCCAAGCCCCACTCCCTTACAAGCCCCTGCCACCCCCGCTTCTTGCCGTCTGAGGCCTGACCCCTCTCGCCCCTCACTAGATGTAACACTACCCAGAGGCTGTATCATCTCCACTAGGCCCTGAACCCTGCCCACCCCTTCCTTTGTCATCTAGGTTTCTTTTAGAAGAGTCTTTTAGATTCAAAACATCAGCTAGATTTTTCCAACCATTAATGGCAGCAGAATTCTCTGGTCCTGTTGGCAGCATACTCTCTGCCATGGGTTTCCCAATGGTGTAGGTTGGCTTCAATGAGAATTCCTATTTATAATATAGGTCTAGAGGATCCCACTGCCAATCAACAGAGGGCCACCGAGAAAAGCACTGAGAGGAGGCTAAAGAATCTTGTCCATTAACTGTTATCCTCTCCATTGAGTTTGCTAGACCTGTTGAGTTTTTCCAGCATTTTCTTTTATTTATTTACACAGTTAATTGCTTTTTCTTTAAGACTGATATTATCTTTACTTTTTTAGCTAACCACAGGTGGTAGGTCATCTTGGAATTGTTATTTGTTGGAATGTGTATTCGGTGTATTCTGCCCTCATAACTGCCCTTATTTAAGTTTGAAATACTAGTCTTGGATCCACTCTTCTCTCCCTCAAACTGAATGTAAAATTCAATCATATTATCATCATTACTGTCTCGGGACACCTTCACTATGAGGCTGCACAACACCAGGTTTAGTACAGTCTGCTCTTTGGTTGGCAGCAGAAAGTGGTGTTCTTCCTAGAATTTATGCCAAAAACATTCTATGAACTCTTTATTCTGGCCACCTTTGTCCTCCATGATTATCATTGTGCCTTTCTGACAATATCCTATTCGCCTCTTTTTATTCTGTCCTACCATGTCACAACTGTTACATAGCCTGTACACCATTCGCACAAGTAACTTCTTGCCTTGACATCCTGGCTTTCTGAACTTAAGTCATCCCTTTCTATTGTGCTAATACCATCATTAATTAACAGAGCCACACTTTTATCTATTCTTAACTTTTCCTCCTTCCTAAATGTCACATATTCAGATCCCAATCTATGTCATCCTATAGTCATATCTTTGTAGTGTCTATCAGATGGTACTTATTCACTTCTATTTGCACTTTCATTTGTTTTGGTTTGAATGCAATGTGCATTCAGCTACAAAACCTTTAATTTTGTCCTTTTATTATTTTTGTAACTAGCTTTATCTGCTGACTTACTTTTGCATTTGTATTCTCTATCCCTTCCTATCATGTTCTGATTATCATTTCCCTGTATTAATGCTTTTTGCTTTTGTTTTGTCTCTACTCTTCGATTTACCCCATCTTTCCAAATTTGATCCTTTGTCCCCACCAATTAGTGCAAAACTCTCTCTACTTCCCTAATTATGTGGCTAGCACTGGTGGCCCCCACCAGTCCCAGCACAGTTCAAGTGTAAATGATCTAAATGGTACAGATCCCACTTTCCCTAGTCCTGTTCCAATGCCCCACAAACCAAATTATTACCTTTGAGGTTCGGTTTCTTAATTTGGAATGTAGCTCCTCATGCTGACATCCTTCCTCATTGGCTATGTCTTTGGTACTTACATGGAACCATGGCAACTGAATCCTCCTCTCCCACTCCAGGTTCTTCTCTAGTGCTGAGCAAATGCCACAAATGCTGGCACTGTGGCAACATCACAGCTTTCTGGACTTTAGCTCTTTGCTGCAGAGAACGTAGAACATAGAACACTACAGCACAAACAGGCCCTTCGGCCCACAAGTTGTGCCGATCATATCGATATCTACCAGGTCATAGAACTATGTGTAACTCCCAATCTCATTTAATCCCATGTACTTATCCAGAAGTCCTTCAAAAGACCATAGTGAGTTTGCCTCCACTACCACTGACGACAGCCGATTCCACTCACTCACCACCCTCTGAGTGAAAAACTTACCTCTAACATCTCCTCTGTACTTGCTTCCCAGCACCTTAAACCTGTGACATTATGTTCCTTTTTGCTCTCCCCATGATTGTCCCATGATTGATTAGCTCATTACAGTACTTTTCCAATTGTCAAAGTGTCTCAGTGATTTACTCTTTCACAATGACTACGCACATATGAAGATTGATACTATATTTGTAGATGACAATGCCATGGAGGAGCACATATGTGGGGAAGAGGAGGGGCCAAGGATTGATACTTGAGGGGGCAACTGAGAGCTAATTGTATGGGGCAGCAAGAGAAATCACCCTGGGAATAATTTGACTACATTAGCAGGGGTACGAGTGGAGCCAAGTGAAGGTGGTCTCACTGAGTTGAGACAGAGGAGACAACTGTATGACTGCAAACTCTGCAGAAAAACTGAAAAGGACAAGAAGGAAAATGTACCATTGTCGTAGTTACAGACGACATTATCTGTGATTTTGATTTGGGCTGTTTTGATGTTATGACAAAAATTTTCAAACAGGCAATGATGGGAAAGGTAAGTATGGTTTTGGAAAGCAGCAATAATTTGAGGAGCTTGAAGAGGAAAGACAGGTTGGGGATGAAGTTAGGAATGTGAGGATGAGAATTTTCAGGGCAGGGTTTCTATTTTAGAAAGGAGGGAAAAATTTATAATATCAATGAGCATGGGCACAAAGAAGAGAAATTCAATGACCAAAAGATACCATAGCATTGGCGGCATCACAAATACTGATGCATTTTTGATAGCTAGTCAAGTTAAAACTTGGGAGGACAGTAAAAATCAAAGGCTCTGGCCATTGTTTACTCAGTGATCATCAGCATCAGACAAATTTTGCCTTTCAGAAAAAGCTTAGAAATAAATTACTGTTACAATGTCAAGTGTTGAGAGGCAAACTGCAATGTAACAAGTGCCACAAGCGATTTTCTCCATTACTCCTTCGCCACCAATGATTAGTGACTCAACAGCTGCAGAAATATGACCACAAACTCAAAGAAAGTTAAATGGGCATTTCCTAAATCACCAGGTTATGTGTTTGACATAACCTATGGCTGAACACTGATAGTGAAAATTGGAATGCAATTCCAACCACAAAAGGACCGAGCTGCAGAAAAATCCCGCCCGAGGTCAACGGACCTTCCCATCATCCACTCATCGCCTGTTCCAATTCCCGTGGTGGGCTGGCTGGTAGAATTCCCATGCCTTTGTGAGAGCCTAAAACATCTTTGCTAACCCTAAGGTATGGTCAAGGATCCATCAAAGAAAATTAAAGAGTCCAGGACTTTTCCAACTGCAAGTAAAAGGAAGCAGAAGAAAAACTGGCATTTACTTAATGGTTTTCAGGACATCTCAAAATGATGTAGAGTCGGTGAAGAACTTTTAAAACTATGGTTGGGGTTTTCTGGCCCTTCTCATCCACTGTATTTTCTGTCCCCATCGAAAAAGACACTCTATGGTGGGCTACCCAGCAGCACATCGGATAGCCATATAAAACATTATAGAGCTCAGCAAGATCAGAAGATTCTCCCAGCAGCCAATGGCAAGCTGCTTTCCCCACCAGAAAACACATCACAGGGAGTGGAAAATCTCAGCCATGGTCACCTCCGTATGTTGGAAACATGACAACCATTTGTCCCACTAACAGCAATGAATTTAACAATCAGATCATGTTTTTCAGTTGTTGATTGAATAAGAAATGTTGTTTAGACACTGGGGGTAATTTCCCTGCTCACTTTCAAATTGAACCATGGGATCGTTTCTTTCAATCTAAAAGGATATTTTCATGTCTCATCGGAAAAATGGGATTCCCAACAATGCGACATGCCCTTGGTACTGCACAGAAGTGTCAGTCTTGACTATGTGCTCAGGTCTCTTGGGTGGGGCTTAAACCATAAAGTTTAAAGTTCAAAGAAAAGTATGCTACCATCAAGCCAAAATACTCAAGAAATGTAAAGAAATTTTAAAGCCAGTTATAGAAGCAAAAGCTGCAAGATTTGCAATAGTGATATCTTACTAATGCATTGACATGTCGAACAACGCATGCACACTTAAGAAATTCACATCCAATAAAATCCCCCTAACATTTATAAGTGCAATGAATTGGCTGTTGCTCAACTTATACCTGAAACATTTGCTACAGTGTGAAACAAAGTGAAAAAAAAAATTGACTGTATTGTACCCAATGAAATTGGGGGAGAAAGAAAACCAAACTGTTGGTAATTTGAAACCTGATAGTACGATTGCGTTGGGATAATCCTCAGTTTGGCTGGTATAGAAACAAGAAAGCTCGGAAGATTAATATCATCTTTAGAGACTTCCTGCAGAGTTGTAACTAAAGGGTGCTATTGCTCAACTATTGATTTGCTATATTGCTGACAGAAAAAAAAGTGGGATTACTGGGATGGGATTTGGGTGGGATTGTTATCAGTGGAGGCTCAATGGACTGAATGGCCCCCTTCTGCACTGTAGGGATTCTATGAAACTCCTGGTCAACACACAATTTTATAACCAGATAAGAAACTGAAATGTATCCAACTCCAACTTTGTCAACACAAGTCAAATAGCTATGTAATAAGTCAAAGGCAACTTGGTGTGCTTCAAAGTAACAAGTGATTTATTGTCAATGTTAGATAAGCATTTATAACAACAGGCCAGGCAGAATCAACTATGTGACAATGCAACTCTCCTCCCTGGCTTCAATTGCAGGATCTTCTCAGCCCAGGAAACAATGCCCTTGCTCCCAATTGGCTCAGCTTCCCACCTTGACAGACGATAGGATCCAGCGAATGCATAGATCTCGCGAACATCCCCTTAAAGGAGCCACACAGTGCGCATGGCTAACATGCTCCATTACCTAGCTTTAAAGGACATCAACCAAACAAAAAAATGCTCAGAAAGAAAACATTTTCAGCTTTCCAAATATTTCCCTACTGGCATTATTAATGGCATCAATAGAATGCCATTTGCTATTGCTGAAAAACCGGTTCTGATCACCGGGTTACTGATCCAATTGGCGACAATAGTGAGTCATTTACTGAAGGCCTATTCTGCCAGTCAGCATACAAATCACTCACTTTACTATGAAAAGTAAACTATCCACAAGACATATTTCACAGCTGCCTATACAACCCTGTGTTGTTAGATCAAACATTCAAGTATTCAAACAGGCAAAGCACGATGTCTTGTCAGCTATTAAAGTGTCAGATTTTACCACTCAAGTGAGCAGCAATGTTAACCCTCCTTTTTGCACTGGTTACAGGCAAGAAATCTGGATGGATTCACAGATGGTTTAATGCACACCAATCACTCGTTATATTTTTATTGGTGAAGTTGGTAATGCTGTGCGCATTATCCCAAGCATTTCCAACGGAGATGATTAAAAAATGTTTGTATCCAAAGGGGCTGCCATAGTAATAAAAATAATTCTAAAGTCAATGGGGAACTGACAGCTCCTGTTGCTGCTTATTTTTTGGCTCTTGGGGTGTGTATATGCTGCAAATTTTTCTTTTAGTCTGTCACAACACTCCTAGAATTATGACACTGAATAATGAATGGTTTTACATATGACAAAAGCTATTCACGGAGTTGATTAATACAGTACAATAGTTACACTACCTGTATGTGTCTGCGACATGTTTTGGAATCCTGCTCAAGTAAATGGAGTGAAGAACTTAAAGGAGGAATTATTGTGACTTCATTGTAATGGTCAGGTTCTGTGATCCTTTTCAAAAGGCCATGTGAAACAATCTATTATCTCTTTGTTATTTTTTGAAGGAATCGTCTCTTTTGTCCTTGCTCCATTCCTCCCAAGACAACTATGACGACTCTCAGAAGTCACCCATTAGTTTAGATGCTTCAATCAGCATTCAACCTTGAGGGGTTTCATAATTTATCACAGTTCATCTCTTTCAAAGCTGACTGCAAATCACTGCACTCCCCCAACATCCAAAATATATGCAAGTAGATTTTTGGTAGCACAGTGGCACAGTGGTTAGCATTTCTGCCTCAAAGCAACTGTGATTTGAGTTCAATTCTGGCCTTGGATGTCTTTCTGTGCAGAGTTTCCACATTCTCCCATGTCTGCATGGGTTTCCTCCCACAGCACAAAGATGTGAACGTTATGTGGATTGGCTATGCTAAATTATCCTTTAGTGTCAGGGGATAAATACATGGGGTTGTGGGAATAGGGCCTGGGTGGAACTGTGGTTGTGCAGGCTCAATGGGCAAATAGCTTCCTTCTGCACTGTAGTGATTCTATGATTCGATTGATTCAAGGGATATGGGCATCGATAGCTAGACCAGCATTTATTGTCCGTCCTTAATTGCACTCGAGAAGGTGGTGGTGAGCTGCCTTCACGAACCACTGCAATCCATGTGGTGTAGGTTCACAAGAGTACTGTTAGGGAGGGAGTGCCTGAGTTATTAACACAATAATACAGCCTTAAAATTGAAGTATTCAAAATGATTTACTGGCTTTGGTGATCTCAAACTAATTCTCAACTGGCTGAGTGCAGAAGTGTCCTCCATGGATACAATGACAGAGATCCAGAACTCCAACATAGAGAGTAATGCAATTATTTAACATGAGAAAGGAGAATGTGACACTGGTTTGTGCATACAGCTAATGGCTGCACCCAGATGTCCTGCGGAATAATAGTCTCGTCACCTGAACAGCAGGCATTTGTGATTTTTACCAGCATTTGAACCATCAGCATATGTGGAAGACAGCATGATGGACTGGCATTTATATACCACTTTTCGCAAGCTTAGAACATCCCCAATGTGCTTTATGGTCAATGAAGTACTTTTTGAAGATATAGTCTCTGTGGTCTTGAAAATGAGACTCATTTACACATGGCGGAGGTCCCATTAACCACAAAGTGATAATAACAAGACAACTCATTTCTCTTTGTATGGTGTTAATTGAAAGATAAATGTTGGCTAAGACACTACGGTAACTCCCTTACTCTGCTTCAAAATATTGCTTTGGGATCTTTCACCTCGACTCGACTAGGTAGTAGAGACCTCAGTTCATGATCTCATCCAAGACACAGCCTCTTTGACAGTGCAGCACTCCTGCAGTACTAAATTCAGGTTACTCAAAGTCTAAATTTTGCACTCAATTCTCTGGATCAAAATTTATGGAACCCGCAACCTTCCATCTCCAAGGTTTGAGTGCTACCAACTGAGCCACAGCTAACACAAGAGATAAATGGACTGAAAACCTCCACGTTCTCAATTGTTTTTTTCACCTATTTTGATAGTAAGCTCTGTGAAGGCCCAATGGAAACTCTGGAGAAAGATGCAAAACTTTGCAAATTCACCTTTAAACAGTAGCATTTTGGTACAATAAAATTCCACATCATCAGTTTGTCCTCATTGTGTCCTCATCAAGACTGGAGGCAGAGAAACTACTTCTCAATGCAGAGGGAATGGCACACCATGTCTGACCTGTCAAATGAACTGGGAATAGCTACAATGGCCAGGATGCCATTGAATCAAAGTAATTCTATTCCCCATCACTTTAATCCTTCACAAACAAAAATAAACATGCTCCTATCTCAGGTAAAATTGCACAGCTTGCCATAAAGTGGCAACCTGGTAAATTATGCATGGGGAGAAAAAAATTACATTCATTTCTACTCCTTCTCACCCATTAAACTAAATTTAAGATTTAAACTTCAGTTTTAATCTGAAATTTCAGATTAAATTTCTGGGATTTCAGTTTTAAATCCCACCAAAATGTGTGCTATTGAAATAATAGTTGAGCCAGAAAACATGTATACAGTTAATGCAATGCTTAATTTATTTAATGGATGAAAGAGAAAACAATGACTCGACAACAGGCACAGTACAGTAGAAATTGTATGATCAGAATATAAAGTCATAGCACTGTCTCAGAAAATGTGCATTCAGAATACTAAGTCATATCATCCTTCACAAAGCATGCACTCAGAATTCAAAATCACATCGCCCTCAGAAAATGTACAGTCAGAATTTAAAGTCACTCCACCCCTCAGAAATAGTGCACAGAGAACTCAAAAGCTATTACCATCTTTTGGTACCTTTGCGAAATATGGGCTTTCTGTCCAAATTTAGAAGCATCAAGGATCTTCGCAAAAGTGAAACATACCTAGAAGACAGAACTGTCTATTACTAAGCTTACTTCTCATTGGCAAAGTTATTGCATGATCAGCCCTTGCTAAACTATAAATGACAGCCTTGTTCAACTGCTAACGAAGACCAGTCCATCTTTTTCAACCAGTGGCACTTCTGTTATTTCTTGCAAAGAGATTCGCCAGAGAATCTTATTCATAATATTTGCAAACATATGGTTCAATGACATTTTTCATGTCAACAATGCCACTATGACAAAAATGATGTATCACAATTCTGACCTCTTCATTTCCCTTTAACAATAAATTGAAACACATAGGAGCCCTTAAGTAGCAAAATTAACAGCTGTAATTGTGCATGATACAAATAAATATTGGAAATAAAAACAAATGTAGTTTGCCGGAATATAGAAAATAAAGCCAGAAATATTATTTTGGGATTTGAGGTGCACTTTATCCATAGAAAAAATATCTGCAAATCCCAGGTAAAAAACAGAAAAAACATTACCCAATATTTGAAAAAAAAGCAGGTTAGGAATTTGAGCTAGAGATCCTTTGTTAGAACAGGAAAGTTGAAAAAAGAGTGTCCTTGCAGAGCTAAACAGTAGAAAAATGTGACGAGAGAACAACCGATAAAGGTCAACAGTGTGGATTGGCTATTTTGCCAATATAAAGGCATGACTAATAGGTTTTAATAGCCTCATATACAAATTCAATACAGTTCAATGTTTAAAAAGAAACATGCTGAATATGTAAAATCATCACTGTCACCTTCACGAGAGCTAGTGGAAAGGAAAAATAGCTGAATAATATAATTCCACAATAGAGGCAAACAATGAGAAATGTAAATTGGGGAAACAAGGATGGAAGATGTCCAGCATGTGGTTGAAATACTATTGTTGATGTTTGCAGCGAGCTTGGTTGGAATAGTGCAAGAAGCCAGACACTGAAAGGCCAAGGTAAGAATGGAAGAGACAGTTTGCAGTCACAGCTGGGTAGATCAGGATGATGCTTGCAGGCTGAACAAAAGTGCTCAGAAAAGCAGTCACCACATTTAATGGGGCCACAATGAATGTAGTACACAGAATTGGAGGAAATTTTAATTGCTGTCCTGCAGAGTTTAAAGGTTGAATTGTTATTCTGGACTCTAAATAAGGACATGAGCAGAAACAAATGATTGTGTGCATTGGATAGCATGAGAAATATTTTTATCAGCTTTAATTCAAAATGGTGGTCAAGGATTTTGCAAACACTCCACAATAACAATTTCTCTTTTAGCATTTGAAGCTAGTGAAAATTTTGTTGTGAGTGTTGACTACACAAAATAGTGATATTTTTGGTCCTACCTGCCAGTAAATCCTTTGCAAATTCTAAGGAGATAATTTTGAACATGCAACTAGAGGTAGATCCAAGACCAATGATCAACATGTTGAAACAGAAGCCAGTAATTATTGCACAAACTCTCAAAAACTGGTATATAGGGTTTGATTGCTCCTGTCCAGGACTGCTGTGATTACAGATAGTTCAAGCAGAGATTGTTAGGCAAAATCTGTAAGCTGAGAAATGATTTAAGATGCTCTGTTAGCATAGAAATTCCAATGGGGAGTAAGTCCAAGAGGTCCCAATAACGAAGGCATGGGTTGCTCTGTGCGATGAGTCCAAGTTTGATTTGCAATATAAGCAGAAAGATAAGTTCATGGGCTAATTATGGCACAGAAAGAGGCACATTGGGTCCAACTGAGTTAAACAATTACATTAAATTAAACATACTGAGGGATGTATTACAAGGGACAGCCCCTCAAAGGAGAACTGATCTAGTTCAACAAACTTTCAAGCTATTAATCAGAAGGGACGGGGGTTGAATATTTTGGCCACACTTGGTCCAAGGCCAGAAAATGGCCTAAGGCCAGCGGACTTTTGCATTGCCCATGTCCCGTCTGCTATAATTCCTGTGGCGGGCAGAATGGTAAAATTTCACCCAGAGTATTAAGAGATAAATGAGTTCCACTGAGTGGTGAGTCTAGAACTAGAGGAACATAGAAAAGTTAGAGTCAGACCTTTCAGGAGTAAAATCAGAAAACATTTCTACATACAAAGGGTGAAAGAAATTTGGAATACCTAAAGATAACAACTGATGTTAGATTAATCATTAATTTTAAAGCTGAGATTATTTGAATGGAGAGCACCACAAATGAGGGCCATATATATAGATAGTAGAGTTCATACACGGGGAGCTGTTTACAGAAGATAAAGAATAAAGATTATTATGTTTTGGAACTGTCTCTTTGAGGTAAAATAGAGTTGTGAAGGGGTCATGTGACCTATTCTGAATTTGGCTCAAAAACAAGCCTGAGTGATTTGGTTGCTATGGGGAAAATAGGGCCCAGATTGTTTTACAGGAAAGAAAGTGCAAGGCATTCACATCTATGGACAATGGCAAGGGCATCTGTGTTGACTCTATGCCAACTGTTTGTCACCAAGTCCAAGAGAAAGTCTGGCAATGTCAGGTTTGATAAATAATTATATTTTAAACTGTCTATTAACTTCAAGTTAGAACAGAGTTGGGAGTAGATAGATAATTACTAATTCTACCTGGATACTAAGTCCATGTGATTCATAATGCTATGGAGATTGGATCTGAGAAGGGAGAGGTCTATAGAATGCCCCTATAGGATGAGTTACTGATTGTCTAAGATAGCACTGAACCTGACAGAAGCAAGATATTCTGACAGAGAAAGAGAGAGAGAGAAACAAAATTGGAGACAGAGAATAGAGAGTAAATAGATTAGCACGTCTTGCAACTGTAAAAGGAAAAATGCTGACTATTATCCACTTTGCACTGAGTGGATAAGTGCAAGTTCACTCAGGTTGAAAAAATCAAGATCATGGGATTTTAAACAAGGCTAAATTTTGCCTTGCTTTGGTAAGAGGGAAAAATCTCCAGGGTAACCCTCACTATAAAAATCAATTCAGGGATTAAAAGCTACTTTGGGAAAGGTAGATGGAAGCTGGTAAATAGAGACAGTGAACAACTTTGGACTGAGTCCAGGAGACTGAAGTGTCCACTCAGGGAACAGAGTAAAATATAACCAAGGTGTGGGATTGCTAATTTGGTGAAAATCACAAGGGAAAATCCTTCCTGTTATTTAAAGTAAAGGCTGTCTAATAAACAGTAGTTAGTCAATGTTGTTTTCAGTTTGTTTATCACAATTGAACTTGATTCTTTTTTATTCATGGAAAAAGAGCACCACTGGCTGGCTAGCATTTATTGCCCTAGTTGCCCAAAGACAGTTGAGAGTCCACCACATTGCTGTGGCTCTGGAGTCACATGGAGGTCAGAGCACGTAAGGACGGCAGATTTCTTTCCCAAAATTGACAATGGTTCCATGATCATCATTAGATTCTTTATTCCAGATTTTTTAAAATTAAATTCAAATTCCACCATCTGCCAAGGCAGGATTTGAACCCAGGTCCCCAGCACATTAGTTGGTTTTCTGGATTAATAGGCTAGAAATAATATCACTGAGCCATTGCATATTATATGAGATTCAAATATATTTTTTAAAATTATCAGCATTAATGGGAATCTTAACAATGGATGGAATTTTATACTAGAATTCTGGCTAAGGAACAAAACCAATGCACATCCCTCCAGGTACTCAGCCGAGTTTTCTCTCCAGATGCTATGACTCCATGCACAAAAAAACATTGGGGGCATGGTTTTCATTGTCATGCTGGAAGGGCAGAACCTGAAAGCAATGCCAGCTCCACAGAGACAGGAACACCGTTTTTAAGGGAGTCCCAATCTACCCTGAATTGAGACTCCTCCTCCTCCTCCAAGCTCCCCTCCACTGATAAAGGGAAACACCACCCCTCTCCAACAAGAACTAAGGACCACTCCACATATATAAGGGGAGCTTGCTCAATGGAACACCCCAGAAGGCACGCCCTGGCACTGCCTACCTGGACTGTCAGGGTGGCATTGCCATGTTGCCAGGGGAAGTGCCATGGTATAAGTCAGGTTTGACTCCCCCAAACCCACCTTCCAGAGATATACTTATTTTTGCACTGCCGACAAGTTCCCCTCAACTGCTTTACGTTTTGTAAATCAGTTGTAAACCTTGCCAATATGATGTCTCATCAGCAAGAGGCAATTGGGAGAAGGGGGGGGGGACATACAGTGGGGAAGCCCTTTGAAGTATATTTAAATTCATTAAAATGTGCCAGTGCGGGATGGGAAATATCACAGAACGCTGAGATTCTTGATTCAGTGAGTGACACAGACTTCGTGAGACTTCCCATCAGAATCACCATTTTCACCCATGGCGAACACCAGCAGAAAATCCCGGTAGGTGGGCAATAAATTTGGAGGAGAAAAGACAAAATCAATATGGAGGTTGATAACCAAGAATGAGGTGTCATTCAGTGTGGTTGCCAAGGTGAAAAAGGAGGAAGAATACCTTGCAGAAGCATTTGAAAAGGAGCTTGCAGAAGACATTAAGGGATAGACATTTGAAGGCAAATGTGTCAGAGCAGGAGCCTTGGTGATAAGTGACAAATTCTCACACAGGACAAGCGGTGGACTTTGTAGCCAACTGAGTAAGATGTATCTTAGGCATCAGTCAATTGACAAGCATTCTAAAATTAATAGGAAATATTACTTAAAATATTACTGTAATAGATTGAGTCCAACTCAATGTGATTTTAACAGAATAAATATTTATGTACAACAAGGTCAGACGAGATTACAAGTGCGACTGCTCAGCTCAACTCCTTGACTCCAAATGTGAGCTCATCCTGACCCATGGTATGTGCCCTCTTGTCAATTGGCTCAGCTTCCCAACAGCACCAGCCATCGGCTCCTCACGATCACATGGTCCTCAGGATACCCTCCCCACTAACACTGGGGTAGAATTCCTCCCATCCCTCTTAAAGAGCCACATTATTACAATTGCCAATGCTAAGCTAGATCGGATTCAGATGAATGTACTTTCTGATAATAAGAAACAATAAGAATGTGACGGTTTACATTTTCACATGACAGCTTACTATTCAGACAAAGCAGAACTTCTGCTCGGAAGGACTTTAGCCAGATCTCAACCAGAAGTTAGTTGTCCCTTTGATCTTCCTTAATCAGGAAGAAAATGGGATGCCAAATGATGAAAAAAAGATGCAAATCCACACAAAACCAAGTACTCTATAAATCTCATTATAGTAGATGGAGCAATGGAACCGGATGAGGCATTTTGATTCAAGTGTTCAACAGTAAACCACTCAGCTGATTTACCCAGTCTTCAGCATTGTTTTGTTAATCTCTCAATTGTACCTTTCATTTCCTTCAAAAGTCAATCTGTATAGTTGTTGAATTGATTGAAGATGATTGATTTGCTTAACTGAAAGTACAGCAGCAAAACCACTGGGTTAAGTGATTTTCATCACGTATGTGAAATCAAAATATTTGATGTACTTAACTGTCTGAAAAAGTCAAAAATGTCATAAAAACTGCTATTGAGACTTGATAGTTGTCTTTGTGGCAGGTTCGGGGATGGTTCCTCATGCTCTGGTTTGAGGTCAATCTGAGATTTAGACTGGGCTAGATGGAGAATAACTGGAACTATGTCTGTAATAAAAAAAATGAAACTTGCTTTTTTATAATCAATATTTCAGAGAAGTGAGGAAAATAAAATGCTTTTGTTACATTTTGGTATTGACGTCTTTCTAGCACAGTACAACAAACTCGTTGAAGGGCTAATCAACACGAGGTGAATTCGCATTAATATGACCATCCCTGATGTCACATAGTGACAGTAGGTTGACACATGGTTAGCATTACTGCCTCACAGCACAAGGGATCCAGATTCAATTGTGGCATTGGGTGACTTTTTGTGTAAAGTCTGCATGTTCTCCCTATGTCTACATGGGTTTCCTCTGGGTGCTTTGGTTTCCTCTCACAAAGATGTACAGGTTAGGTGGATTGGCCATGCTAAATTGCTTCTTAGTGTCCAAATATGTGTAGGTTAGGTGGATTAGTGATGGGAAATATGTGGGTTACAAGGATAGAGTGGAGGGGGAGGAGGAGTCTGAATAAAATACTCTTTTGGACAATCAGTGTAGACTCTATGGACTGGATAGCCTCTTTCCACAGTGTTGGGATTGTATGGTTTTATGAACTTCCAGTACCTAGAACCTGTTTATTCTGATGCTTCACTATCCTACTTTGAGGATGATTTTGATCATTTCATCAATTCTTCATTACTGATAACAAGCACAAAGTTTTATAATTTCCTTGGTTATCCTTTTACCACCATGTATGAATACTGGATAAAACCTAAAGACTAGATTTGCAGTAAATGTTGTGTCAATGTTTAAAGAGAACAGGGTCAAATTTGGAAATGATAAGGCCCAAGTTTCATAGTGTGAGATTGCCACAGATAAAAACTGAAGAGCACAAATCCCAAACAGATTTTGAAGCAACAATTTCATGATTTCCAAATCCACTGGAATTTTTTGGAGAAGTCACTAGTGTGATTGGGTAAAAATATACCAGTAGATACTGCTTAGTTTGATTTTCACAAGACAATCAATGAAATTCTTTTGTAAAACTGATAGGAAATGTTCTGAGACATCTATTATTCATTGTGTTTCAGATTGGAAAGTTAAAGTGAATCTTTGTCTACCCTGTTGGATGGATATAAAAGATCTCATGACACTATTTAAAAGAAAAGGGAAGTTATTGTCCAATATCTATCCTTCAATCAATGATCCAAAAACAGATTATCTAGTCTTCATCACATTGCTGCTTGTGGGAACTCGCAATATGGATATTGGCTGTTGCATTTTTTTACATTACATGAGCCACTGCACTCATTTAATTTGTTGTTTGCTAGATCTTGTTCCATTCATGCTAATTGCTGTGTTTGTATTCATAACTGGAATAACTGCACATCAAGACTAACAAACTGGATGTGAAACACTTTGATTTGATTTATTATTGTTAAATGTATTAGCATGTAGTGAAAAGTATTTTTTCTTGTGCACTATATAGACAAAGCATACCACTTATAGAAAAAGAAAGAAGGTGCAAAATGTAATGTTAAAGTCATAGCTAGGGTGTAGAAATAGATCAACTTCGTGCAAGATAGGTCAATTCAAAAGTCTGATGACAGCAGGGAAGATGCTATTCTTGAGTTGAAAATGAGAGGGAGAAAGTTTAAAAGAGATGTAAGGAGTAGGTTTACCAAAAAGAGGGTGGTGAATGCCTGGAACACACGGCTGGAGGAGGTGATGGAAGCAGATTCTATAACAATGTTCAAGAGGCATCTAGATAGGTACAGGACTAGGCAGGGACTAGAGGCATATGGACCACATAGAGGCATGAAAATATTAGATTGGAGAGGCATCTGTATTGGCACAGACTGGGCGGGCCGAATGGCCTGTTCCTGTGCTGTGCTATACTGTTCTTTGTTCTTTGCAAAATAGCTTTAAAATGTGGAAAGGATTGGCCAGAAGAAGCAACAAATGATAAAATGTTGTGGAGAGTGAATAAACAGAGACAATTGCTGGAGTCAATTGGTACATGACCTCAGACTTTTGTATCTTTTATGTGATGGAAGAAATTGAAAGAGACTATGTCCAGAGTGCATGGGGTCCTTGATTATGCTGGCTGTTTTTATGAGGTAGTGAGAAGTGTAGACAGAGTCAATGGATGAGAGGTTGGGTTGCGTGATGGACTGGGCTTCACTCGCTGAAATGATTCAAAATAATTTTCGTCCTAAGTTCTGAAGGGAGACTCTTATTTTTGCTGAAGGGGTGAATGTAAAGCACAAAATAAGCTTTCAAAATAATGAAAAGCCAAGTTTAACTGAGACAAAGGGTATAAGACGCTGGACACAAAAAAGTTTACAAATCTTGAACAAGGTTAAATTACAAAACCAATCTTCTGGCAGAATAATGGGTAGGGATACAGGGAAGGTGCCTTATTCAGGATTACTTGATAACTCCAAGTGAGAACTGGATCGATAACCATTGAGTAGGGAGTTGGAGGGTTTCAGAGTTATTAACAGCACTGTCAGATACTTTTTCTCATGAGAAAAGCAGCAGTTTAGTCTTTCTTAAAGTAAGGGATTACTAGTTGATAGAGAGCCTATGATAGAATCTTTTGCATGGACTTTGCATGGATCAGATTTCAAGGCCTTTTTCTGATTTATGTCTTTTTTACCTTGCTATGTTCATTGAAATATCACTAATTTTTACAATAAAATGGAGAGAATAGCTTCCCTAAAAGTACATAAAAAACCTGCCAGTCCTGTGATATAAGAATCAGATTTGTTCCATCCTTTTAAATCCATGATATGCCAGCTATGGATAGATAGAATTTCTGGGTGCATTTGTGCTGGTCAAAATTCTCAGAATCTTACTTAATAAAATGAAGGATAGATTTTTTTGATTTCAACGAGGAAACCAGAGAGAATCCCATCAGCATCGTTGGTGAGAAAACTTGTTGTATTTCCAACTCATTAAAACAAAGTCATGAATTTCATACAGTGCTTCTGGCAGTCAGCCTCTCATTACCCTGGCATTATTTGAGTTCATTGGGCGCATCTTTTAAAATACCGGCCCAACATTCCCCAGCACTTGTTCCAAATCCAAGCATGGGAATGGCAGCCAGGAGGACAACCCCATGATTTGCCAAGGGAGCCCTAACCAAGATCCCAGATGGTTTGAAGGAGAAGCATGACATCCTCTACCCTCACATGGGCATTGGCCTGCTAATAAGGTTACTAACTTTGCGTGGGAGACGTGACAACAATAGTGTGTGCCAACTCACTACACAAGAGCTGGGAATCCAGTGCAGGGAGAAGATGAATGGCCTTCCTTGGGCAGCCAGAGTAAGCCATACTTCTCAATGTATCCATTAACACACTATCACACATCCACGGAGAGCTAATGCCCACCCACCTCACAAGGTCCCAATACTGGCCCTGCCTCCCACCACCACCCTGTGGATCCTCTCCCTGTAGATCCTCTCCTCCTCACATTCTCCAACTCCCACTTACCTACCATGCATTCCAGACATCTTTACCATCAGACCTGGCACAAATCCTGCCTAAACTCTCCCCATCTGTCTTACTGCACAATAAATTCAAGCATAACTGGTGCAAGCGGGCACAGCTTGCGGAGATGCCTGAGTTGAAGACCTTCACTCCATTTGAGGAAAAAGGCCTTGAGCTGCTCAGAGATGAACAGGACTGCTCTTGTGCTGAGGACGAGGTAGGGGCAAGAGACAAAAGTGAGAACCTTCAGCAAATCTATCCACGGCGCCAACTTTACGTGAGTTCACTTTTTGCTATCACTATGCCCAACATGTTACTCAAGCCATCTCACTGTCCTTGCAGATAAATCAGCCGTCCATCCTGACTCATCCTCTTTCCCTGTGGATGAGATGGATCCAAGCACCTCCAAGGGAAATACTTCAAAGAATAGCATCAAAGAGGCATCATGGTTGTCACCTGCACCCTCCACCAGTGCAGATACTTACACCTCAGTGGAAATCATTAATAACAGGCTCCTGGATCACTCAATGATGAGTACCTAACAGTTGATGATCCACAACCAAGTGGAGACAGAGACATCCCAGGGATCCAATACTTGGAGAGATGCCGGGGCCCAGGAGTCTTCTGACATGCCCTTGGGTTCGGTCATCCCTCAGCTACAAACTCAAAGTCATCAGTATGAGAAAGGGATATGAGCATCTCTCCTTGGACAGCAGGCCAACTGGTCCCATCACACTCCATCTGAGGAGATGGTGTCAGCATTCCAAAGCAACCAGGCTGACACTGCGAGGGTGAAGTCTATGGAGGAGACCTTGGTGCAGGATGTACACTCTGTGGCAGGGGACATCCACTCCATGGTTCAAGTCACAATTCCCATGACTGATGGCGTGAGCTGCATGGAGCAGGGCATCAACTGCACGGTACAGGCATCTATAGGAATCCATGAGGGTCAAATTGAGAAACTATCATTGCGTCCCAGGTCTTGTCCCTCACCCCCATATGGGGCCTATCTATTTCCAGAGATCCTTTTTCCTTCTTCTCCGGGATTTGCCCCTCACCACCTTCCTTGACCTCCTCCTGATCAGAGGAGATGTGGAAATCCTCCAATTCCTCATCCAGTTCCGTGCCCCATTGTAATGTCAGGTTATGCAATAGGTAGCACACCACAATGATGCGAGACACTCTCTGGAGGCTGTATGGAGAACTCCCCCCAACTAGTCCAGACACAGGAACTGCAACTTCAGCAGACTCCACTAGTGCACCTGTAATAGCATGAACCGTGCTGTAATGAAGCCCCGTGGCTGTTTGTGGCCTCCACACTGGATTCATCAGCCGCTTCCTGAGGGCTGCTCTCCCTCAAAGGTGGCCATAATCTGAGTGTGTCAGTCATGGATACGCCACAGAAAACAGGCACACATGTGCATAATACGCTTCACATTGTCACCAGCAATCTGCACATTGAGAGAGTGGAATCCCTTGGAGTTCATGAAGGGCACCCTAGACTGTCAGGAGGAATTCTGAGCTACATGATTGCAGTCAATCAGACCCTGAACCTGAGGAAGGGCAGCCATGTGAGTGAAACCCATGGGTCTGATATTCTGATACCAAAGGGACTACAGCTCACGAACCCACTCAGGCCAACCTATTATGGACTACGCTGAGAGACTTTGCTGTCGCACCTCTCTCACACTCCTCAATCACCTCATACACCAGCTCTATAGCAAACGCCTCGCCCTGGAAAGTAAAATGGAATACATATTCTCAACTTGCGCTCAGGACGCAGATCAGCTGCAAAACTTTGCCAAGCAGATGAGACGAAGAAACTACACATTTACATGCACACCAAGAACAGCAAACTTGAAAAACTCGGCATCGCCACCAGCAACAACCAAGCCTCCCTTGGCACCACAGTAGAAAACAACACTACCGCAGGGAGGTCCATTGTTAACTTGTCGGACTACACACTTCAATCAGAGGAAATCGAAGTTCTCAGCCGAGGGCTCAATTTCTGTCCCACCACCAAAATGGACCCCATCAGTCTCGCAGTGGACACAGAGGAATTCATCAGGCGAATGAGGCTGCGTGAGTTCTTCCACAAACCCCAAGAGGCCAATAGTGGACTCAATGAGATAGCGAATGAACAAGAACAGCCGACAGAGGGATCCGCAGTGCAGCAACCGAAGAGGAATGAATCCAATTGGACTCCTCCGGAAGGCCGCTGCCCCCGACTGGACATGTATGCCCAAGCCATCAGGAGGTGCGTGAACACCAGATTCATCAACCACACTTACAAGACAGTCAAGACCAACTGCAACATTGTCATCAAACCAGCAGACAAAGGAGGCGCCATCGTCATACTGAACAGAATGGACTACTGTGAAGAAGTGTACCGACAACTAAACAATGTGAAACACTACAGACAGTTACCAGCAGATCTGACCAAAGAACATACTCGTCAACTCAACACTCTGATCAAAACCTTTGATCCGAACCTTCAGAACACCCTCCGGGCTCTCATTCCACGTACTCCCCGCACTGGAGATCTCTACTGCCTCCCAAAGATACACAAGGCAAACATACCCGGCCGTCCCATCGTATCGGGCAATGGGACCCTGTGTGAGAACCTCTCCGGCTATATCGAGGGCATCCTGAAACCCATCGTACAAAGAACCCCCAGCTTTTGTCTTGACACTACGGACTTCCTACAGAAACTCAGCACACATGAAGCAGTAGAACCAGGGACACTCCTTGTCACAATGGATGTCTCGGCGCTCTACACCAACATCCCCCACGACTATGGTATTGCTGCAACTGCCTCAGTACTCAATGCCAACAACTGCCAGTTTCCGGATGCAATCTTACAACTCATCCGCTTCATCTTGGACCACAATGTCTTCACCTTCAACAATCAGCTTTTCATCCAGACACATGGAACAGCCATGGGGACCAAATTTGCACCTCAGTATGCCAACATCTTCATGCACAGGTTTGAACAAGACTTCTTCACCACACGAGATCTTCAACCACGGTTATATACTAGATACATTGATGACATCTTTTTCCTTTGTACTCATGGTGAACAATCATTGAAACAACTGTATGATGATATCAACAAGTTCCATCCCACCATCAGACTCACCATGGACTATTCTCCAGAATCAGTTGCATTCTTGGACACATGCATCTCCATCAAGGACGGTCACCTCAGTACCTCACTGTACCGCAAACCGACAGACAACTTCACAATGCTCCACTTCTCCAGCTTCCACCCTAGACACGTTAAAGAAGCCACTCCCTATGGACAAGCCCTCTGTATACACAGAATTTGCTCAGATGAGGAGGATCGTGACAGACACCTCCAGACGCTGAAGGGTGCCCTCGTGAGAACAGGATATGGCGCTCGACTCATCGATCGACAGTTCCGACGTGCCACAGCGATAAACCGCACTGACCTCCTCAGAAGACGAACACAGGACACGGTGGACAGAGTACCCTTTGTTGTCCAGTACTTCCCCGGAGCGGAGAAGCTACAACATCTTCTCCGGAGTCTTCAACATATCATTGATGACGATGAACATCTCGCTAGGGCCATCCCCACCCCCCAACTTCTTGCTTTCAGACAACCGCACAACCTCAAACAGATCATTGTTCGCAGCAAACTACCCAACCTTCAGGAGAACAGGGACCACAATACCACACAACCCTGCCACAGCAACCTCTGCAAGACATGCCGGATCATAGACATGGACGACATCATCAAACATGAGGATACCATTCACCAGGTACACGGTACATACTCTTGCAACTCGGCCAACATTGTCTACCTAATATGTTGCAAGAAAGGATGTCCCGAAGCATGGTACATTGGAGAGACCATGCAGACACTACAACAGCAGATGAATGAGCATTGCTCAACAATCACCAGGCAAAACAGTTCCCTTCCTGTGGGCGAACACTTCAGCAGTCATGGGCATTCGGCCTTCGATCTGCGGGTAAATGTTCTTCAAGGGGGCTATCGTGACACACGACAGCACAGAGTCGCTGAGCAGAGACTGATAGCCAAGTTCCACACACATGAGGACGGTCTTAATAGGGATCTTGGTTTCATGACACACTATCTGTAACCCCCAGTAACTTGCCTGGGTTAGCAAAAAACCTCACTTACTGTGCTGTCTGGAGAAAATACACAATTCTCTAACCAATGCTCAGGATTCCCTTCACACATATTGTTAGTCACTTTAACACTTGAATAGCAGGTTAGATGTAAAGATTCACATTCTAATCAGCAATCTGTGACTGTCTGTGTTGATATGTGTGCTATTGCAGACCAGAACACTGCATTTGCCTGACGAAGACACAGAGTGTCGAAAGCTCGCAAATTTACTATCAAATGAATCGGTTAGATTTAAAATTGGTGTTGCTAGATTCTTGCTGAGTTCTGATATTCTAGATGTAGAGATGACGGCATTGGACTGGGGTAGTAAGAACTCAGTAAGAATTTAGCAGCACCAATTTTAAATCCAACCAATTTATTTGATAGTAAATTTGCGAGCTTTCGACACTCTTGCGACAGAATATCGAGTTCTGATATTCTAGCCAGCCTGATCCTGGTCAAAGTTGATGCAGTTACGAGCCCTTGAAATTTGTGCATAAGTTATCTTCCTTATGAACTTATGTGCAGCAGACTGAGAAGTGTAACAGAGGTCTCTTTGCAGCTCTGATGAGCTGCTGGCATGAAAGTTCAGCACAGTTGTGATCTTCAGGTCACAGGGAATGGGTAATCCCTCTGCGCATTTGGGATCAATTCCTGCATGACCTGGCACAAGTGGTCCAACATCCCTCAGGCAAGTGCATTCGTC
Source organism: Sphyrna mokarran (assembly GCA_024679065.1). Lineage (NCBI taxonomy): Eukaryota > Metazoa > Chordata > Chondrichthyes > Carcharhiniformes > Carcharhinidae > Sphyrna > Sphyrna mokarran. The sequence continues at coordinate 58,566,284 of JAGIQG010000003.1, forward strand.
TCTGGCACTGGATCTCTATCATCTGGAGGTATATCATTCTGCTCTGGTACACTTATGCCCTGATAGTGTCTCCTCCGAGCCACCTTAATATGAGGCGCTGCCCTGGTAACTCAGCTCTGCTTCCCCTTTCTCTGCAGCTGCACATTGACATCCTCTCTCATGTTCAACTGTTAGCAGCAGCAAAGCAACTCCATCACCTTCACAGTCCAAGAACATAAAGGGAGGAAACGTATCTATGAACAATGGGATGTCTTGTCAATGCCCTGACTCATTGCCCGATCAAGACATGGCACGTTACCAATCAGCTTCACTCTTTTCTCTCACACACATGATTATTTCCCAACATGAGCCTCTTCCAACTCCATGTGACAGAACATCAGCAGCAACCTCCACGAATGGTGAGGAACAAGGGCACTTGTGTACATTGAGTTGACTTATGTGCTGACTTCCTGCAGGGCTGAAATGCTGTTGAACTCTTGTCACCTGGACGAGGAATGAATAGGACCGCTCCTGTACTGAGAGCAAGGCGGGGGCAAGAGACAAAAGTGAATGCGCCCAGCAAATCTAACCACGGCGCCATCCTCACATGTGTTCATTTCCTTCTATTCTTATGCACATCATGTACTCAGGCTATCTCACTTCCCTTGTAGATAAATCAGTCATCCATCCTGGCCCATCCTCTCTCGCTCTGGATACAGTGGACCCAAGCAGCTCTGAGGGAAATACCTCAGAGAATAGCATCGAAGAGGCATCACGGTTGTCACCAGCACTCTCAGTCAGGGCATTGACAGGACATCTCATTGCTCACAGACCTGTTTCTTCCCTTTACGTTCTTGGAGTGTGAGGATGAGGGAGCCAGTGAAATTGCTGTGCTGTTGATAGCAGTGGGATATGACAGAGGATGGACAGGCCCAGCCCCTGTAGAGAAAGGGAAACAGAGCCCACTGAGTTATCAGGCTTGGAGGAGACACCAGCGGGGCATGGGTGTACCAGAACAGAATGATATACTTCCAGATGACAGAGACACAGTGCCAGAAAGGAATGCGTTTGTCCGAGGGATGGTGGACCGCCTGTGGTAGGTCAAAAAGGAATTGGTGCTACATGGGCTGAGAGATCACCCATTCCCTGGTCATAGCTGTCCTGAACTTTTCTGACAGCAGCTCATCAGGGCTGCATGGGACCAGATGCACCACATCCCATTCCACTCAATAAGTACTTAAGAGACATCCCTTGTATTGGGGGCCAAACCTGTGCCAGCTGTCCTTACCGAGAAGTGAGTCCAAATCATGGAGTTTGAAGCTTGGTGCTCAGCTCTCAATTATTTGTTACCACAAGACAATTTATCATCGACTGCTGTGATATTTCAGCCTGGAACCTTTGTGGTTTATCTGTATACCAGTAGGCCACAGGAAAAATCCACCACTGGGCTCCAATCAGTGGCAGAATTATGCATTACAATACTGATTTAATAGGCAAAATTGAATCATCAAGGAAGAGTCAGGGATGTTATTGGGGAAGTGGCTTCCTCATGTGTCTGGTGAGGCTCAGGTGATTTATTTCAAGGCACCAAATTGCCCTCAACCTGATCCTTAACTTTAATCTGCATTGCTCTGGCTCTTGGGGTCGTCTTCCATTTTGTACGCCCAGGTATCCATGGTAACATCTCTGATAGCCTGGCTTCCAGATCTATTGGTAGTACCCATCGACACTGTTCACTCTACAGATGTTCTCTGCAGCCTGAGGGTGGGGAAATGAATGTGACTGGCCTCATCATCCTCTGTGTCAGGGTCCTGTTGCCTTCATGGGGCTACTCATTACCTCATATCCTAATCCCCCACATTGTCTTTCCGACTGAGCTCCACATTGGGACTTTGCAGTTGCCCCTGTGCTAATGCTGTGGATCTTCCCATTCCCACTGATTTTCAGCTGCCTAAAAGGCAATCCATCAGAGGAACCAGGGTTTAAACCTTAGTGAGGACAATCCAAGATACGCAACCTCTACATTAAGGTTCCCCTCCCACCAAGTGCCAGACCCCTTTGAGATTACAATAATGAAGGCCTGTATAGACCCACGAGCAGCAAACTGGACTCAATGTAAGAGGCAGTTTGGGGTCAATGTTTGTGGACTGGTGTTCTGTAAGGCAGTCACCCAGTCTGCATTTAGTCTCCCCAGTGTAGAGGAAATTGCATCAGGGGCAGTGAATACAATAGACCAAATTGTAAGAAGTGCAAGTGAAACACTGTTCACCCTGAAAAGAATGTTTGATGCCTTGAGCTGTCTGAGGGAGGTGATACTGGTTCAGGTGTTGCACCTTCTGCGATTGCAAGGGAAGGTGCCATAGGAAGGAATGAAGTGTGTTGAAATGGAGGACTCAACCTTCCTGTTACATGCATTTTAACTCAACACCTTAGTCTCATGTTCACATATTCATCCTTGGCTTGCTGCAATACTCCAGTGAATCCCAGGACAAGCTGAAGGAGTAGCATTTCATCTTCCAATTGCAACCCACCAGACTCAACATTTAGATTTAGATCTTTCACTTCATCTTAAACCCCCCCTTTTTAAAAAAAATCAGATACATGTATTGCCTCAACTCAACCTCTCCCCCCTACAACAGACCATCTGCTTTTTGTTCTTAAAATTATTCCATTTTATTGCGGTTGCTACAGCTCTTAACATATTCCTGATTTCCTAAAACATTTTAATATTTTTAATCAGGAATTATGCCATGTTTGGTTTATCACAGCTTGGTATGGCTCCTCTCTGTCCAAGAACATAACATAAGAACATAAGAAGTAGGAACAGGAGTAGGCCACCTTGCGCTTTGAGCCTGCCCCACCATTCAATAAGATCATGGCTGATCTGAAGTGGATCAGTTCTACTTTCCCGCTTTCTCCCCATAACTTTAATTCCCTTGTCTATCAGAAAACTATCTACCTGTGACTTAAATATATTCAGCGAGTGAGCTTCCACCACTTCAATGGGCAGAGAATTCCAGAGATTCACCACCTTTGACTGAAAAAGTTCCTCCTCAACTCTGTTCTAAACTGCCCCCCCACTTATTTTGAGGCTCTGCCCTCTAGTTCTGCTATCCTTTCCAAGCGGGAAGAATCTCTCTACCTCTACTCTATCTAGCCCCTTCATTATCTTGTAAGCCTGTGTAAGATCCCCCCTCAGCCTTCTAAACTCTTAACGAGTTCAGACCCAGTTATTCAATCTGTCTTCATAAACTAACCCCCTCATTTCCAGGATCAATCTGGTGAACCTTCTCTATACTCCCTCCAAGGCCAATATATTCTTTTGCAAATAAGGGGACCAAAACTGCACAGTACTCCAGTTGCGGCCTCACCAGTGCCCTGTACAGTTGCAGCAAGACCTCCCTGCTTTTATATTCTATCCCCCTCGCTATGAAGGCCAACATTCCATTCGCCTTCTTGATCACCTGCTGCACCTGCAGACTAGGTTTTTGTGATTCGTGCACAAGGACCCCCAAGTCCCTTGGCACTGTATCATGCTGCAGCTTTTCACCCTTTAAATAATAATCCCTCCTACTATTATTTCTACCAAAGTGGATAACCTCACATTTGCTAATGTTATACTCCATCTGCCAGTCCTTGCCCACTCACTCAGCCTATCCAGATCTCTCTGCAGGCTTTCTGTGCCTTCTATGCAATTTGCTTTCCCAAGACAACAAGAAATTACAAAAGATTGTAAATGTAGTCCCGTCCATCACACAAACCCGCTTCCCATCCATTGACTTTGACTATACTTCACGTTGCCTTCGCAAAGTAACCAGCATAATTAATAACCCCACGCACACTGGACATTCACTCTTCCACCTTCTTCCATTGGGAAAAACATACGAAAGTTTGAGGTCACATACCAACAGACTCAAGAACACTTCCTCCCTGCTGCCATCAGATGTTTGAATGGACCTACCTTGCATTACGTTGATCTTTCTCTACACCCAGCTATGACTGTAAGACTACATTCTGCACTCTCTCATTTCCTTCTCTATGAACAGTATGCTTTGTCTATATAGCGTGCAAGAAACAATACTTCCACTGTAATCAAATACATATGACAATAATAAATCAAATCAAACGTTTATAGTGAAAGATGTGTGCATAAATTTAAAGTGGCCCCGACACATAGGAATATTTGACTGACAAGATGAAAATTCGTGGGATGGAAATCTCCCATATGGGGACAGCACTGACCAGAATGGCAGGATCTCGCACCACTCCCCCATCCCAGACACTGTAATGATCTGAGGCCATGACACAGGAGAATCCATGGGTCCAGAAGCATGGTGATGCAGATGGAGGGCAGATACTGGCCTGAGCTGGCAGAGTGGTGGAGACTGCATTGGGAGCAGCGCACCACCATGGCAGAAAATTGATGCGCCCCTGTTCGAAGTTTCTGAGGAATACCTCATGCACGCTACTCATTAGCAATCGAGTTTAATGCCAGCATGATTTCCTGCCAGCGTAATGAAAGATTGGAAGGCTGAACAGGATTTGGGCAGGCACCTGTTTAATGATCATTCGTGCCACTTGCCAGTGATTCCCATTAACCTGGAGAGTTGCAATGTAATCTTAGGCTGGTGGGTTTCTGATTTTTTTTTTGGCACCCACCACATCCTCTCTGCCTATCCATGGCCAAACTTCCCCCCCATGAGTGGGTTGGGACAGTACTTCCCATTAGTTAATTAAACTTCCTATAAAACACAACAGTCTGGAAATTAGTTTGCCTGGATTTTGTCTAGATGTAGGGTTATGATTCGCGCTGGGCCCACAATCGTTCAGATTGAGGTAAATAATGCACCAAATCTCATGCACACACACAGCTCCTCTGAATGATTGTGCCTCCTTCGCTGATCTCTGCTAAATGCTGCCAGTTCTGCGCACAAGAAAAAGGCTCCATCAGCATTTTCTGCTGATTCAGTGGTTCTTGAATACAGCAATCCTTTCAAGCAGCTTCCATGTGAATTAATTGGAAATCGAACAATAGGACAGACAGAGGAATTCAAAGTGACAGATGAGCATTAATGGTGCAGGTAATATAGGATAGAAGATGCTATGATCCTGCGAAGAGGCCAGGCAACCCTTCAAGGATTGCCCTCAATAAGGAGAGGGAGCAGTTGATCAGCGAAGACACATCGCAGAGTCTGAACCACAGGACTTGGCAGCTTGGTCAGTAAATGCACTTTCACATGACATCTCCTGTCCACCAACATATCACACTGCTCAATGCATTATATTCCTTTTACTCACTGAACAGCACTCCCTACCACTCAAATTCAAGCCTAACATCTAGATACTACATCACACAGCAGCCTCCCATTCTGGCTCCACAGATGTGCAGCTATTCAGGTGGGTTAACACGGTGGCACAGTGGTTAGCAGTGCTGCCTCACAGTGCCAGAGATCCAAGTTCAATTCTAGCCTCAGCTGACCATCAGTGTGGAGCTTGCACATTCTCCCTGTGTCTGCCTGGATTTCCTCTGGATGTTCTGGTTTCCTCCCACACTCCAAAGATGTGCAGGTTAGCTAGCTTAGCCATGCTAAATTATCCCTTAGTATCTGAAGATGTGTAGGTTAATGGGGTTAGTGGGGTATGTTCCTGGGGTTAAGGGAATGAGGCCAGGAGGTGGGGCTGGGTAAGATGCACATTGAGAGTCAGCGCAGACTTGATGGGCCGAATGGCCTCCTGCACTGTAAGAATTCTATGATTCTGTGATTGTTAATAAATGGCAAGCATAAGGTGGCCCTCAGTTCACTCATGACTTTGAAGTGATAGTGCTGCATTGTGATAGTGCTGCACTGCTCCTGATAGACTGGATGCTGCCCTCCATTTCCATGCCCAACTGGTCTTTATGGACAGCACTATACTACTGAGTCGATGGATCCTCCTGTGTCATGATCTCAGGTCACTATAGTGCATGGAGTTGGGAATATAAGACTCCCCTTCCCCCCATTCATTTGGTGTGATCTCAGCATCACATTAACGATTGGACTTTGTGATGTCAGGTTAGTATCTTATCAATGTTTCAGCACATGCCAACACACCCCTATGTGTTCAAATCCTCGAAGAATACTGTGCAGACTATACAGATTGCTGCCCCAGTGTAACCTGCCCATCCTACCCCTCCCAAGAAATCCAGCAAGGCCTTCACAATATTGCTAACATTTGTCATACACAAATGAAATTTGAGCCCAACTACTTACATTATAGATTACCTCTGATGCAGAAAAGCATTAAAAGAAAGAAATGAATATTGAAGCATAGAAGGAGATATTCATAATTTTCCCCTGAAGCTTGATTTGAAAGGTTGCTTTTAAAGTGAGCCTCAAAGCAAGTGGGGGGATTTGCGATGAGGCAAAAAGTATTTAGGGAGGACATCACCGAGCATGGGCATAGATTGTTAACTAACTAATGGCCACTAATGGTGGGGTGGATCACAAGATATACCAGAATCACAAGAATGAAGCATTCAAGAGGGACACGAATCGGAAATGGTGTTGCTGCAATTGAGAAGATCACAGAGGTAAAGAGGAGGGGCCAAGGATGGATTTAAGGATGGGTTTCACCAGGTTTCTAAACAGGCATGTGTATAATAAAGGTGACTGTAACAAGCTGACACAACTGCACAGACAATCCTCTTATCCCCATCAGGTTAAATTTTCATCAAAGTTAAGTGCCCAATGCAGTGTAAATTTACATTAGTAGCCAACGTGGCGCAGACATTCAGCAGAGAGAGTTCTTAATTCCTAAGAGGAATTTAATCAACATGGAAACTGCATGGTGTTTGCAATCTCTCTTTCACAAAAAAAAGAGCTATTTGCATGAATTCTACTCCAGCAAGAGGTGTGACTATGAACATCAGCTATTTTCCACTGTAATTTTACTGGGGATTCAGAAGGCCACGAGTTGTTGTGAAAAGAATGAAGCACCGATTGCCTGGAGATTAGAAGGTTTGTGCATGGACCTGAAGCTATTGCATCCTACTCATCGAAAGCGCTATAGTGCATCCGAATTGTGGCACCTCTTCAATTCCTCAGTCTGCGGTTGCTTTGTCAGAAACATTATTATAAAGAAAATGACTCGAGGATAGATAATCAGGAGAGAATAGCCAGATTAGGGCCTAGAATGCATGAAAAATTAAGTGACGGGGGCACTGGGATTACTCTAGCTTTGCATGGCCAACAAATTACATTTTACAGTGAACACAATTACATAGCTGGTGGTTCCTTAATAATGTATGAATGCCTGTCTGCCTGACTGCCACCACACCAGCCAAACAGCCATCTGCTCCCATTCAGACACGATTCATCAGCTCCCAGTTTTCTTTGCCCCCGGACACAGATCCCAGAACTGTTGTTGACTTTTGATAGAATGGAGTCACTCATTTGTCTCTGTCCTTTTGTGCTCCCTTGGAATCACATCAATGTCCGCGGATTCAATAGTAACCTTTATTGTTATTATTATTACAAATGATGCTTCTTGGCTGGCTTTGAAGCTTACCTTCCTCTGGGAGCTGTTCAACCACCCACCAGCATTAGATATAGATCTGGATTGTACAAATGGGGGGACAAAAAGAATGAATGCAACTGCTGGATTATGTGTTATTTCCACAATGATTTTTCTATCCTGGGGTTTTGCTTAAATTCCATTTGCTGACAAATAACATTAATGGAACTGAACATTAACTCTTCACTTACCAAGTCTTGATCACATGAGGTTTAATGCTCCAGAATTCTATGAGTAATGGAAACTATTTCTATTTCAATTCGAGTGATTGCTACAGTTGAAAGGTTTATTGAAAAAGATGCTACGCTTCAGCCCCCACAATACGTAACCACACCACCACAATCACAGCCAAATGAGAGTATGAAGGTTACAAAGGTTCAGCAAAAAACATGTGTTTCTTTTTGTATATTGGAAGGTGAATGCAGAATTCAAAACAGGTCATTAAAGTGAATGTGATAGGGAAAAATTGAAGGAAAACAAATGTATTCAATTAGGAATAAAACTTATCTACACAGAATGAAAAATCAGTGGAAAATAAAAGGTGGATAAGTCTGTGTGACTTACGACAGTGCCATCTGGCTGGAAGACTAAAAAATTAAAATATGAAATTTAAGCAAGTATCATAGTGTTCATCATTAAGGCCCAGATTCTGCAGTAGTAATGATGTCCAAATTGCCAATGTCTGCTGTCATTACTGCTCTGAAATGGACAGAAACTGCCTGGGATCCACTTGTACACACTTAATGGGCTCTAGAATTTGCAGTCAGTGATTTAATGCTTCTCCAGAGGGTGACCTATGGAGGCAACTCTGATTGTGATCAATAGAAAATCTACAAAGTTTTACACTCCTATCCTCACTTTAACAAACACAAGTTGCAGTTTGTTGAATGAGGGGTAACTGGGTTTTTAATGATGTACAAAGTTCATAATTACTCACAAATATTTTCACTAGCCCTGAAAGAATAGCTTTAGAAGCCAGGTAACACTGACTAAGAAAAAATTTTTTTTTTATAATTATAGAAATATAATTTTTATAATTATAGAATTATAGAATTTTGATACTTTAGCTTCGTAATCACATGTGTATATCACATCCATTTCTTTAACTTTCTTTAAATAATGTTAAAAAATAAAGGTGAAATGATTTGGTGGTTTGCCATCTGTCAGCAAACTTCAAAGTGATTTGTTGCTGATTCTGGCTTCATAACATCACGGCTGTTGGATACCTGGATTCCCTTGATTCAAATGGATCTTAGGGAAGGGAAAGGTCAGCTCTCGGATATCACTACATCTTTGAGAGAAGCTTTTTTAAGATCAATGGGGAATGCTGAAACTTTGCGCTGACTGCAAAATCCCCGTCTTTAAAAGTGATACAAGAAGGAGCCACCAGGTTTGCCAGAATTGTGCATAGAACATAGTGTTTCAAAAATGTTAACATAACAAATGTAGATGATGAGTTGGACACCTTGACTGATGGGTCAGCAAATAAAGGGAATTTAGTTATAAAGAAGTTAGGCAGGCTGGCATTGTTCCAGGTTCAATCACTGCTCCATGCCGAGGTGCTTTATTATTTCTCCTACAGTTGAAGAGGGTGGAATTTTCCACTGGTGGAATTTTATTTCCCACAGAAGTCAATAGGCTTTTGAATAGTTAGCTGCATTTTCCAGATCCACCACTCTGTGATAGGGGCATAAAAGCCGAGTGTTAAAAACTGAGTAATACATGTTTTGAATGGAATAGCCAGCATTGACAATACATAGCCCTGCACAGGAGATTTTGTCTTACCAAGAGTGAAGTCTGTTCAAAGTCTCCCTTAATGTAACCATTGACAGGTACTCTCTCTGGAATTCACTTTCTGCCTCACTTTCTACCCTCAACATATCCAGAGTCTTGGCAAAACAAAAGAATAGTCATAATGTTCTTACACAACAATAATATATCCAAAAAATATTTACTTGGCTGTGAAGTACTTTGGGACAAGCTATAAAAGTACAATTTTTTTCTTATGACTTTCTTCTTGTTGGGTTGAAAAGGGGCAGAGAAAGAAGCCAAAATAAATTTTGTTCTGCACGACACTTTATGACTACAACCAATGGAGGATGTGCATAAAATTAACGAGATGGCTCATTTTCACACAGACCAGAATAAATAAGATATGAAATCCATCTTCCGTCTCCTCCTATCCTACCATTGCACATACTGTTGAATCCAAATTGTAGTAGAGGCCAAGTGCAAATGCTCTGAAATGGTTAATAGAATTGGAATGGGCAAACTTGATCTGACAAAAAGCCTCTCACAGGTACGACAACATGCAGCTTGCTGGGTTAGCATTACAATTCAATGTTTAACAGATACACTGATGAAATGTGCTCAATTCTGCACACCGCATATCACTGGAAGAAGGGGGAAAAAATTGCCTGTTAGAGAGCTTAATGTTGTTGCCACACAATTTAATGGTTCTATTCCCAGCTGAAAGGAGAGCTGAAAAAAGATCTTTCAGTAGTCACTCTAATATCACAGGAGATTGGGTTCAAATACAAGCACTTGCGACAGGAAACATTTTCCTAGTCATTTGAATCTCTGCATGAACAGAAAACAAGAATATTGAATATCATTTCTTCTTGAGTGTGCCATAAAAGTGATAACACCTAGAATACTGAGTTTTAGATAGTCCTTGCTATGAGAAAGCACAGGAGGAAAGGCGGAGTATATTGATTCTGTTTATGCATGTTGGAAGTCCGATCTGATTGTATTTTAAATGTAAATGGAAAAAGTGGTTTCTATGGTTTCCAAGTGTTTTAATTTAAAAAAAAAGGCGCATAGAGCAAGGACACAGACAAATTGATACACTGTGGGAGGGCAACATGAGAATATGAACAATGCAAAAGTTCTATCAGATCTGTGGTTGCCAGATAGTGAGATAGGCATCACAATAATATATCACATTGTAATATTATTCTCCAGTGTTAAAAGCTGAGGTATGCGTGTTTTGAATTGAATGAACAGCATTGACCTTAATACATATTTCTGCAATAAGATTTTGGGATGGCTTTCTAAGAGTAGAAGCTCTTCAAACTCTCCCAAAATGTAACCATTGATAGGTACTCTCTCTGGAAGTCATTCTCTGCTTCACTTTCCTCCCTCAACACACCCCTTAAAAGCTAATACATTGAACAATCACTGGTTCATTTGACATAATACACACCCACATCAGTTGACAGTGAGAACGGAGAATTTGCTGCTCAGCCGAATCTCCACTCACTACAGTGGAACCAGAGAATCCCAGCTAATGTATTATGTGGCTTGATGGAATGCTTTCTTTTATATTGCTACATTTATAATGTGAAGTGCCTCAAGACTTGTCATTGCATTAAAACCGTTGTACAAGTTATTGCTATTCCGTCTTGGTGTTTTATTGAATGCAGGTGTGGGCACTAACTGGGAATTCACTTGAATTCCTTAGACACAACCTGAAATTGTGATTATTGGGTTAAGAGTTGTATATTTGAAATGTATAACTCAGTAAATAAAGATAGATGTGTAGAAAGACTAACTCTAGTCCTATCCGTCTAGTTCTGGCTTTGTGGAGTAGAAGACTCATATTCTCCACACCCCCACCTGAGGTCCTTTGAAAAGGAACTCTTTTGACACAGTTAGGAGTACTTTTGCCTCAGAGTCAGAACAATGAGGGTTCAAGCCACATTATAAACACCTGAACACATATTCTAAGCTGATTCATGCACTACTGAGGGAATACTGCAGTTTTAGCGACACTGGGATGAAAATACTCTATGCAGCACAGCAAAACAGGTTCAGAACGAATCACCTGTCCATTTTTCACTGCAACAGTTTTTATTTTCTATTAACTTGAAAAATATTGTCGCAATTTTTAATTTCACGCATAGTTTCATGAAAGAGACAGTGAAACCATGATACAAGTTTCAAAAAAGAATTTGAACTATTGTCCTATAAGGAAGGAGAAGAAATCAGAGGGAAAAATCTGCCGATCCACCACAAGCCTATTTCAGCCTGCTTCCTTTTGGATGAGACACTGAACTGGAGGTCTCATCTGTTCTGGCACAGGTAGAGGTAAAATAACTCATTATTCAACTTGAAGAGCAGGAGAGTTCTCTTGGTGCCCTGAGCAACATTTATCCTGGGTGTGAAGTATAGAAGTGATAAATAGAAGCTAGAAATCTCAGAAAACTGTACACTAATTTGGATTTCCTCTTCACAATTTTATGTACTGACATCATTTGAAGAAATGTTCTGCATACAAAGACTCTGGCATCCTAATTTCCATATCTCCTGCCTGCTCTTCAGTTTCCTTTTCCAAGGTTTCATCAGATTGTTTGAAGCTGTTGATTAGCTTTTACTAGTTTTCTAAATTGGCATATATGATTGTAGGTTGGCTGTATTCTGCTTGAAGGAGACTAGGTTTAAACAGTTACCACAGCATACATGGGGCTGTGTGAGGCTCCACCTGTGCAATAAATTAATTAATACTTCTTATGAAATAATATTTTAATTGCTTTTGTTGCTTTTCTGAATATCAAGAAATTATTATTTTGTTGAATTCCTGACAGAAAATAGCATCCAACATATGACCTACATTTTGACCTTTCCAGGCATTCATCCCAATGCCATTAACATTTCCAATTGAGACAGGATAAAGGTTTTGCCAAAGATATAAATTGGATTGGCTGCTCAGAAACGGAGAACACTGCCAAGAACATTTCCCTTTTGAGACTTTGAAAGCCACTCTGCTGAATATTAGCAATTAAGAGAAAGCTGGAGAAGATGCAACACTGGCCAAAGCTTTCTACACAGCTTTGGACCAGTGCTATGAACTCCATTGTGCAATGGGTCTCATGTGAAGGTAAGTGGAAAGCAAACAAATAGGGAAGTAAGTCAAAAATACAAGCAGTTGAGTATTTGCCAACATCCAGACATTTCTAACACTGAAGTTAAGATTAAGTTCATTTCAGATTGCTCCAGTTCAGTTTAGGAGATCTTAAATTCTATGCAGCATTGCTAAATCATATTATTGTGAAAGAACCGTAGTGTTGGCAAACATATAAACTCAACTCTATTCTTTGGACTTTTGACTGCAAGATAGGGTGCAAGTCCTTCATGGCACTGGAGCTTACTATCACATTATAGGGAGACTGAAAATAGAAGGCAAAATAAATTTGCAAGATATCAAATCTAACCTCTCTTGATATCATTTCTTTCCATTGAGAAAATGGTCAGGACTTCAACTGTTAGTTCAAAGAGGGTAGCAAAGCAGAGCAAAGGAAAGAGGAATGCATTTTTAAAAAAATGCAAAGTCAAATTACTTTATTGAGAAAGGAGAATTAAATCAATTTGTTTGTCGTTCTCAACCCAGACTTTTTTTTTTATTTATGTGAACGAAATGTCTACAATGAGACAAAGATGTAATCTATGTTGTATATATTCATGGATGACAGAGATAGCAGTTTTAAAACTAAGACTGTACAACCTTGTAAACCTAAAGATTAGATCTCTGAACACTTGAGAGTCCTTTAATATGCACTAGTCATTTATCTTTAACATATTATACCCTTAATAAAAGCTTCAGTGAATCGAATGGAAGGTTTGGGCACATGATGTTAATTTGTTATCAGGTGTGCAGTCTACCTATTCTAATAGAACTGATAATTCAAGTTCACAATGACAATCAAATCCAGATGGAATATGAAGAATACCACAGAAAGTCCAGCAAAACCTGACTAATTATCTTTGAAGCATGGACCAACTCATTATCAATTTTGAACATTCTCTCCGAGGTGAAATGACAGTCACTCTGGAGTTTAAATCAGAATTGTAAATTATTCTAATAGGAGAACACTACACCAAGCAAAGAGGATTTAATTTTTGCCAATATAATAAAGGAACTTGAGGTAGCCTAGGTAACGGGACAAGAAACTGAGCATAGCAGAATTATTAACAAGGCTTCAATTAAGCATAATTTGAAAACATTTTCTTTTCTGAAAAAGTTATGCCAGTTTCCATTGCCAATTCACATGCATGGGAGATCACATATTGCTCTCAGTGTAAAACAGTATATACTAGGGATCAGATTTGCAAGGTTCTTTCCAAGCAGCTTACAATGATGGCAGCATGATAATTAATTCTGCACAAAGACTGTCGAGTATGCGTTGACAAGAGCATATTGGCTACCACCCACAGCAACACTGTTGTCAGAATGTAGGAATTCTTTGAGAATGGTGTTGCATGTAGAGAGATGCAAACTGCTAAAAATGAATAATAAAGACCACTTTGTGGGAGAGAATAGAGTTTTGTGTCTGCTTATTCAGATGTGTACATTGGGCATTGCAAAACAGTATGCCAATACTGTTGAAATGTCTAATTTCATAGAGAGATATCTGAGTGTTTTTTAACTAATTTATGGGAAGTTGACATTAGTGACTTAGCCAGCATTTATTGATTTATTGCCTATCCCTAATTGGCCTTGAGAATGTTGTGGTACATCATCTAAATACCACACTAAGAACAAAGAATAATGCAGCACAGGAGCAGGCCCTTTGGCTCTCCAAGCCTGTGCCGCTCATGAGCCCCACTAGATCATTCATTTGTATCCCTCTATTCCTAGTCTGTTTATGTGGCTATCTAGATAAATCTTAAACGATCCCAGCATCTCTGCCGTAACCACTTTGCTTGGTTCCTGAATTCCTCATAAAATCTGGTTAATCATCCTTTAAAAAATTTTAAGGCTGAGGAAACACTATGTTACTGAAATAGGCATGATGTGGAGGTGCCGGCATTGGACTGTGGTGAGCACAGTAAGAAGCCTTAAAAGATTAGGCTAAAGTTCAACAGATTGATTTGGAATCACAAGCTTTTGGATGCTGCTCCTTCATCAGGTGAGTGGAAAGGTGGGTTTATTTGGGATTGTGAGCTTTCGGAGTACTGCTTCTTTATCAGATGAGTGGAGTGATGGCTAATGACAGGCAATTTCCATTGCCCATTCACATGCATGGAAGATCTCATATCCCACTCATCTGATGAAAGAACAATGCCCCGAAAGCTTATGATTCCAAATAAACTTGTTGAACTTTAATTTGTGTTGTGAAAATTCTTTCTGTTACTGAAATAGATCCAAGTGTGCCTAAATATGACTTAGACTCATCATCTAATTCAACTCGCAGAAGGGCATATGTTACATTGAGCTTTGTCTGGCTTCCTGACAACATTTTTGAACAGATCCTCCATATTTGGTAAAGTACCAGGTGGATTACATTCTCGCACCTTAAGTATGGTTACCTTTTAATTCTCACATATTCTTCCACTACATCTGACTTTGGTACTACTTCGATAAGAGTAGCCCAATTATTCTATTCTATTTAAGGAGTGTTCTCAGTCTCCAGTCTTTTCAGTTTTTACTCTACATTCTCTTTTAGAGCTTAGTGCACTGGAAGAGGTCTGGAATTAACTGGTCTTTGTGTTCCTTTGGACCCATATGTTGGTATTATAACCTTGAATTAGTCTGTGGTTCCATCAAACAGTAATCATGTAAATTACATTGTGAATATTGCTTCTGTGCAAAAAAGCACAATAGAATTCTCATTTTCACAATCCACTTGCACACATTCTTATTAGTCAGACATTGCAGATGGTATAAACTTGCTTCTCTTGCTTTCCTTGCCTCTGCTCACCTCAATGCTGCCTTGTGCTTCTTTTCCTTTCAAATGCATAAGAACTGCAACCTAGCCAGGCAAATGATAGAAGAATATAAGATGGAAAAGAAGGATACAGTGCTGTTGAAGAAACACCATAACTCGACCTCTCACACTCTCAACCCTCAGTTCAGAAACTGACATTTTGGAGGAGGGATTTTTGAAGATAGCTTTCTTTTGAGGTGGAAAATGCACCTGGTGAAAAACCGACAATCGTGCCCTGTAGCTAGGGAAGGAGCCAAGTGTAGCGCAGCTGTTATCTATGCATTTTGCGGCAGAGGGCTCAGCTGAGTACTGGGATGAGGCAGTGCACAGACAAAGGTATCAGCTTGAGGCACTGGCAATTCCTCAGGGAAGCTTGTGCTCAATGGAGTCCGACATTAACTTTGCACAGAATGTTATGAAGAGTTTGAAGCCCATCTTTTTCAGTATGGACTGAGGTTCATCCCCAAAACTAAACTTAAGGACCCAGTGATGTTGCAGTGTCTAATGGCTGATGCCCCAGATTCCAATGCAGCAAAACAGAAGACTGTCAATATCTCTGGATTTTTGAAACGCTTGGCAGGAAATCAAAGCAGTTCTACAATTTGCCATCCAATAGATTGAGGATTGATGAGGCACTTC
This sequence comes from Sphyrna mokarran, assembly GCA_024679065.1. Taxonomy (NCBI): domain Eukaryota; kingdom Metazoa; phylum Chordata; class Chondrichthyes; order Carcharhiniformes; family Carcharhinidae; genus Sphyrna; species Sphyrna mokarran. Next base: position 58,582,162 of record JAGIQG010000003.1, read on the forward strand.
CACAAGGGAGCTACAGTGTCCCCACAGAGTACAAACTTGCTGTCCACCCTTAGAATGACAGTGCTTGTCCTCCAATCACTTTCAGCCCATTCTGATGGCCTTTGCTATTATACATCAACTATTCAGCCTAGACTGCTGTCATTCATTCTCTGGCTACCTTCACCCAGCATTTTATCCTCCAAGGCAATCACTATTCTCCTTCTCTGAAAGTAAGTAGCCTTCTACCAGCCATTCTGCAGACATTATGATAACAGTGTCAGGGGAGGAGGAATCCTCTTCTCTTAGGCTATCAACACAAGTGTGGACGGTTCTGTTCCCAAACCCACTGTGCTTGTCAGGGTGTCCAACTGCAAGATCATCATAAAGGCAGCCAATCAATAAGCTTCCACCATGTTCACTTTCCAATTAAAGATGGTGGCTGGATCCTAGAGGCTACAGTTTGTCTGGTTGAGCCTTAGAAGGTCAGCAGTCATCCTACAAAGAAGAGTGCTGCCACTGCTGGGAGTACCTCCATCCTGAGAGGCCCTCTGAAGAGGTTTAAATAGTTTTTCAATGAACTCTGGTCACAACTGTGAGGCCACAGCTGTGGAGAAAAAAGTCCTGTGGTCAGCTGAATGGCCACAGCTTCAATTTGATATATGTTGGCTGAAGGCATGTTAAAATAGGAAGACTCATGGACCTTCCAGGTCAGCTATCAGCAAGCTACCTCCAAGCATCTGCTGGATTCGAATGTCAATCAAACTCACGGCTGTGCCCCAATCAGCTCTCAAATGGGTATTTAATGATGCAGACTGGCAATGTGCTACTGTCAGCTGGGTAACCTCTGTTGGTGCCATCTGCTTCCAGATTGTCTGATCACTGATCCAACCAACACATTTCTCTGAAACTTCATCTTGAAGACCATGCCCACAGGACTGGGATGTTCCTGCCAGTTGGAGCACTATGGCCGCCAACTAAAATAATGCCTAGTTGATTTTTGATATTGTTGATTTTTATATGGGGCCAAGTCATTTATAGATTTGGCTTGGAATATTTAGTTGGTGGTAATATTTATTTTTGCTTTGTGGTAAGTGGAGACCGTGATGGTCAGTGATGAGGGGCAAGCACTGTTGATGAACAGGAAATTAGATATATTTACTGGAGTCACAATAAGATGAACTGTTTGTGAGCAGCCAGAACATGGGTTCCTTGAGTGCATCCTCTTGCCCTTGAGCTGTTAGCCATATGGCTGCTGGCAAGGGTTGTACCTGCTGATTGGCAAAGATGTGCAGCATACACAAGAACAGAAAGGACATATGCCCTGAGTACCACTGGACTCCTCCAAGTCAATCCAGGCAGCATTGATTCAATGTCCTAAAGTCTTTGCTACATTTTATGTGGCAGGATGCTTCTCTTTGTATTGTTGCTACACGCATATCCCCGAGTTACTATTACAGAAAGGTAAGAGCGAGTTCCAGGACTTCTCCTTTTTATCCTCACTCCTTGATTGATTGTACCTGAAAAATCTGAAGGTGTGGCTCACACTGTTATGCTGCAGAGCATGACTGGAAAAAGCTGGGAGCTGGAAATTCCAAAATTGAGGAAAGCACCTTCTCCCTTGGAGAAATTCCCGCACACACGGTGGGAATCCCACTCCAATACTGCCTCCACTAGGGCAGTGCCTCTGGCAGATGAGAGCTGCTATACTTACCCTCAGCAGCATCCTTTCATCCTTTAGGGGATGAAATAGCAGGGAAAGCTGCTAATTATACCAAAATGTAATGAAATAAGGCTCCCAACCTTCTTAGACAGGAATGTAGTTACTTCACTGAGGATATGGGAAGAATCAGAAAATAAATTCTCACTGGTGTGATTCTCATTTTCCAAGCCTTGTGATACTTGCTACTCACATCCCCATTGTGTGCTTGCGACAGACGTGGATACAAGATTGTGAAAAACGTTATGGATCCAATCGGGGATCAAGCTACTTTTATATCTGGTAATGTGTAATGGGAAGGTTTAGTGTACAATCTCCGAGTAAGTGATCCTTTCAGAAATAGTGACCATAACATAGTAGAATTTAGCATCCTCTTTGAAAGTAAGAAACTTGAGTCAGAAACAACTATCCTAAACTTAATTAAGGATAATTGCAAAGAAATGAGGGCAAAGTTAGCTGGGGTGGACTGGGGAGAGAACTTAGCAGAAAAGATGGTTGATTAGCAATGGCAGAAGTTATGAAAATAGTTTGTGTGTCACAACAAGGGATACCCCAGTGAGGAGGAAGGATTCTAGGAAGGGGACAAATCAACCATGATTAATCAAGGATGTTAAGAGTAGTATTAAATTGAAAAAAAAAGATATAATATGATAAAGATTAATGGTAAAACAGACAATTGGGAAAGTTTTCAAAACAAAACATGACAAAATATTAAAGAAAGAGGAGCTAAATTATGAAAATAAATGACAAATAATATAAAAATGGAGGAATAGGAGTTTCTTTAAAAATATGAAAAGAAAGGGAGGCCAATGTAAACATAAGTCACTTAGAGAAATGATAATGGGGAACCAGGAAATGGCAGAGGAATTAAATAAATATTTTAGATCAGTCTTCACAATGGAAAACATTCCAAAAGTACTAAATAATAAAGGACATAAGAGGAAATAAATACATCTACAACAATCAATAATAAAAAAGTAATAGTGAAACAAATACGGTTAAAGACTGAGAACTCCTCTGGAAGTGATGGGTTGCATCCTGGGATATTAAAAAGTAGCTACAAAGATAATGGATGCACTGATAGTAATCTCCCAAGAATCCTTAAATTCTGGAAAATTTGCTTGATTATTGTACGTTTAGAAACACGTACAATAATCAAGCAAAGTTGGCATGGCTACTCAAAGGAGAAATCATGCCTGTCAAATTTGTTAGAATTCTTTAATGTGGAAGTGAGCAGGGTAGATAAAGGAGAACCAGTAGATGTATTATACTTGGATTTCCAAAAAGTATTTAATAAGGTACCACAGAAGCGGCTGCTTTAAAGTTCAGAGAATTGGGAGAAGAGGGGCATTTTCAGGATGGCAATCTGTAACTAGTAGAGTAGCAAAGGGATCACTGCTGAGGACATAATTATTTACTATATATATATATATTAGTGACTCGGACAAGTGAAGTAAATTTAGTATTGCCAAGTTTGCAGGTAACAGAAAAATAAATGGAAAGGCAAGTGGTGATCATGATAAAAAAAGATGGGAATCATAGTGGAAGAGGGAGTGGCGGGGTGGTGACATGGATCATGCAAAGATCAGTTGACCTTGGGCAGGATTTTCCAGTTTTGGGGCAGTCACGGCTATAAAATCCAGCCAAAAGAGTGTATTATTGTAATATAGGCAGGAATCTGAAAGTGCTTCACAACCAATTAAGTGTTGTTGTAATGTGGTCATTGCAATGAAGCAAACACAGGAGCCAATTTGCACACAGCAAAGTCCCACAAACAGCAATGTGATAATGACAAAATAATTAGCATTCCAGTGAGATGGCCTGAGGAATAAATACTGACCAGGGCACTGGGAAGAACTCATCTGCTCTTTGTCAAAGTAATGTCATAGAATCTCTTACACCCACCTGACAGAGCAGATGGGACTTCAGTTTAATGTCTCATCTGAAGGCAGTGTCTCCAACAGTGTAGTACTTCCTCAGTTTTACAGTGCCAGTTCCGATTTTGTATTCAAGTCCCCAGAGTGGGATTTTAAACCCATAAATTTTGACTCAGAGGCAAAAGGATTGACAGAATTGATGGTTTTATAAACTTAAAAGTTCAAACAAGATTTATCTTGCAGCAAATGTGTTACATTGCAACCAATGTGAAGTTCATATTGAAGGCGTTTTACATCTGAAGTCAAATCTTGAATTTATAGCTGTTCAACTATTTTGCACTTGTATTTCATGTCTTCCCTATTGATACTAAACTGATATAAACAAATTGAACTATCTTGTGAACTAAAAGCATATTCATAAATGATTACCATGCTGTGATGTGGTTTGGTATTCATAGATAAAATTTTGCTCTTGTAATTTATGTGGTCATTGCAATCTAGGTTTATTTTGTCGGCAGTTGTAGTGGGTACTTCTTTTTGCATTTAATAATAAGAACATAAGAACTAGGAGCAGGAGTAGGCCATCTGGTTCCTCAAGCCTGTTCTGCCATTTAATAAGATCATGGCTGATCTTTTCATGGACTCAGCTCCACTCACCCGCTCGTGATAGTAACTAATACATGAGTTAGATCCCAGAATAACATTTTTTCAAATAGTGCATGAAGTTACTGTGTGGCGTATAATGTCCTTAAAGGTTTATATGCCATGTCAATGTGCATCAGCATCACTTCATTCAATAAATTTTACAAAAAAATTATATCCCAATAGATTAGGATTATTTAAGAGTCATATGCTCATGAAGACACCAAAGGCCAATCAGCCCATGAAGTCTATGCTAGCTAACTGCAGAGCAATCAAATCAGTCCCTTTCCTCTGTTCTATCCTTGCAGCTTTCAAAATTTTCCCCCACAAACTAACACTGACTTGAATTCAACAGATCGAACCTAGATCATAAAGCGAATTTTTTTGTCCTGTCTGCCACATGAATCATAGTGAGCAGCCTTGAGGAACCACGCAAAGGTCCATTGTCCTCAGGTGAGATTTTCTGGTCTTGAGGTGAGCACGGCCGGAAAAACCCGTGTGTTTTCCTATTGCTTTCCTAAAGTGTCATAGACTGAAAGAAAGTTTTTGGCCTGCAGTTTCTCGGGGTTAAATCTCGCTCTTATATGATTTCGATATGAACAATTCACTTCTGCCACTTTTAATTATTCATCGTATCTAGGTTACCACCAGTATTCTCTCAGACTATTAAGATAAGTAATGAAGTATCCAAGATATGGAAATTATTCATTATTCGCCATTTTTCCCCAAATTAAAATTCTCATTAAAATAACTAATTTTGTTCAGTACAATGAGACAGACTAACAGCCTATTACTAGCATAAGGTATTAGCAGGTGAAAATGTTTACATGCCTGTTGGATTATAAACTTGAATCTGACCCTGGAATATGGCAAAAAACATGCAATCAGTTAGTCAGTCAATGATATTGCTATAAAAGCCAGTATATTCCAGCTTTTAAATTCCTGGCTCAGGATCATTGTTTTGCATATATTTCAGCCACGTGATAAAGTTATTTAAATTGTACTCTCAACAACAAACAACACTAGGATGGCAATGAAAACATTATCTAGAATCTCTTTTTAAAGAACAGAAAATTCTGGAAAATTCAGGCAGCATCGGTGGAGAGAAAAACAAGGTCAATGATCTTTTATCAGATTTCATTGCGCTGATACTTGTCTCAACAACTGATTGGGAAATCTTCTATCACCTCCCATTAGTCCCATTATTGATGCTACCGGCTTAACGGGCTGAATGGCTTCCTTCTCTATTATAGGGATTTTATGATTCTTTCATGATTCTATAAATCTGTGTAACTCTTCCTTAGAGTCCACACTCATCTTCAGCGTGGCGTCCCACAATGATCTTGTATTTAGATTGGGTGCAGTGTAGCCAGCAGCCACCGAACCTGCTGACACTGGTGCTAATGATGAGCTGCAAACATTCTCATTTCCTAATACCTTATGCTAGTATTAGGCTGTTGGGTCTGGCACTGAACAGAATTAGTTTTTGTTTATCAGAATTTTAATTTGAGGAAAAATAGCATATAACAAATGATTTTCATATCTTGGATATTTTATTAGTTATCTTAGTAGTTTGGGAGAACAATGGTGGTAGCCTAGATATGATGGCATCAAGTGTCCATCAGGCACTTAACTGGCTCCCAATGGGCCTTCCGTGATGGAGGACCCCAGCACAGGAAGTCCAATCTGAGAGGTGCTGACCAATCAGTGGTTGGCAGCTCATCATTAGCACCAGTGTCAGCATATTTAGTGGTTGCTGGCTACACTGCACCCAATTTAAAAACAGGATCATCATGGGAGCCACGTCAAACCTGAGTGAGGGCTCTGAGGAAGAGTCATATAGACTCATAGCATCACGGAAGAATCATAGACTCCTTACAGTACAGAAAGAGGCCAATAATCCCACCTTGGCTCTACCCCTATAGTAGGGAAATGCATGGGGTTGGGGGGTACCGTGACCAACTGCAGGCATCATATTTCAGAAAGAATACCAAAGTTTAGGAAGACAATAGAGAAGATTTAGAGAAGACCTATGCTGGGAATGAAAGACTTTTATGTGGAGAAGCTAAAGGACTCCATGTTCTCCTTAGAACAGAAAAGGTTAAAGGGAAAGTTAAATGTGTTTAAAATCATAGAGTGTTTTGTTATTGAGAAAACATTGACCAGAAGCACAACCAACCCAGAAGCGAGTAAAATCACCTAAGAAACTATCACGTGTATGCTCCGACATCATTGCACTTTTGTATGATATTTCAGTCGGCAGGCGTGGATGAGTCTGATGTACACTTAACAATCAAGAAGGTAATTTAAATTTAACAGCAACTGACTGGAATGTCATATGGCCCATCTGTTTTTATGGTTTGTGGCAGGCCAATTGGCAAGAGTACCTTTATATTTTAGCTGCACCCTCAATCGAGGGTGAGATGAAATTCAGGCTCCAAATAAAGTCAACAAATGTAGTTTGAAACTGAGAACCATGTCAAATTCTGCAACCTAGACATTCATAGGATCCGTACAATGCAGAAGGAGGCCATTCGGCCAATCAAGCCTGTCCTGATTCTCCGACAACAACTCCACCTAGGTCTATCCCCCGTAACCCCATACATTTACCCTGCTCATCCCCCCAAACCTACCCATCTTGGGACACGAAGGGGGATTTTAGTTACCAATCAGCCTAACCTGCACATCTTTGGACTGTCAGAGAAAATCAGAACACAAGAGGAAGCATACACAGACATGGAAAGAACATGCAACTCCACACAGGCAGTGACACAAGCAAGGAATTGAACCCGGGTCCCTAGCACTGTGAGGCAGCAATGCTAACCACTGTGATACAGTTTATATTATACATATATATGTAAAAAAAAGAACAAAGAAAATTACAGCACTGGAACAGGCCCTTCGGCCTCACCAGTCATGCTGCGCGTCTGCACTTAAACTTCTTACCTTTCTGGGGACCATATCCCTCCCTTTTCATCCCAACCACATATCTGTTCAGATACCCCTGAAAAGTCAGTATTGTATCTGCTTCCATTACCACTGCCAGCAGTGAGTTCCAGGCGCCCACCACCTCTTGTACAAAACACTTGCCTCGTACGTCTCCTTTAAAACTTGCCCCTCGCCCTTTAAACATATGCCCTTTCACAATTGGTTCTTCCAACTTGAGAAAAAGTTTCTGACTATTCAGTCTGTTCATGCCTCTCATAATCTTGTAGATTTCTATCAGGTCGCCCCTCAACCTCTGACATTCTAGAGACAACAAACCAGGTTTCTCCAACCTCTCCTTATAGCTAATGCCCTCTATACCAGGAACATCCCGGTAAACTTTTCTGTACCCTCTCCAAAGCTTCCAGAATTGAATACCATAGTCCAAGTGCGGCCTAACTAAGGCTCTACAAAGCTACAACATGACTTGCCAATTTTTAAACTCAATGCCCTGGCCGATGAAAGCAAGTATGCCATATGCTTTCTTGACTACCTTCTCCACTTGCATTGCCAATTTCAGTGACCTATGTACCTGCACACGTAGATCCCCCTGCCTATCAATACTCTTAAAGATTCTACCATTTACTGTATATTTCCCATTTGTACTAGACCTTCCATAGAGCATTACCTTACATTTGTCTTGATTAAACTCCATCTGTCACTCTCCTCTCAAGTCTCCAACCGATCTATGTGTCCTGCTGTATCCTCCAACAGTTCTCATCCTTATCCGTATTTCCATCAACCTTTGTGTCATCTGCAAGCTTACTAATCAAACCAGTTATATTATCCTCCAAATCATTTATATATATTACAAACAGCAAAGGTCCCAGCACTGATCCCTGAGGAATGCCATTAGTCACAGCCCTCCATTCAGAAACACACTCTTCCACTGCTATCCTATGTCTTCTATGACCGATGATGTGGAAGTGCTGGTGTTGGACAGGGGTAAACGCAGTAAGAAGTCTCACAACACCAGGTTAAAGTCCAACAAGTTTATTTGGTAGCACAAGCCACAAGCTTTCAGAGTGCTGCCCCTTCATCAGGTGAGTGGGATTTCAATTCACAAACAGAGTACAAAAAGACACAAACTCAAGTTACAAAATAATGGTTGGAATGTGAGTCTTTATAAGTAATGATCTGTAATAGGTCTTGGTCTATGATCGAGCCAGTTCTGTATCTATGATCGAGCCAGTTCTGTATCATCTTTCCAGATCATCTCTGATCCTGTGCAAGTTCACTTTCTGTAACAGTCTGCAATGAGGGATCTTGTCAAAGGCCTTACTGAAGTCCATGTAGACAACATTCATTGCCAAACCCTTATCAATCATCTTTATCACTTCCTCGAAAAACTCAATCAAGTTAGTGAGACACAACCTCCCCTTTGCAAAACCATGTTGCCTCTCACTAATACATCCACTTGTTTCCGAGTGCGAGTAAATCTTGTCTAGAAGAATCCTGTCCAAAATTTCCTTACCACTGACGTAAGGTTCACTGGCCTGTAATTACCTAGATTATTCTTGTTGCCCTTATTTAACAAAGGAACAACATTGGTTATTCTCCAATCTTCTTGGACCTCCCCTGTAGACAGTGAAGATATGAAGATTTCTCTCAAGGACCAAGCAACTTCCTTCCTTTGTCTCTCTCAGTATTCTTGGGTATATCCCATCAGGTTCTAGGAATTTGTCCACCTTAATGTTTTTCAAGACCTCCTCCTTTTTGATCTCAACATGGATTCAAATTATTTACACACCCTTCGCCAGACTCATCATCCACCAAGTCCTTTTTTCTGGTGAATACTGAATCAAAGTACTCATTTAATGCCACGCTTATTTTCTCTGGCTCCATACATGGATTCCCTCCCCTGTCCTTGAGTCAGCAAACCCTCTCCCTATCCTCGTGTTTTTTATGTATGTATTAAATGCCTTGGGATTTTCCATAATCTGCTGGCCAATGACTTTTCAAGACCCCTTTTAACCCCCCTGACTACTTCCTTAAGTTTCTTCCTACTTTCTTTGTTTTCCAAACTTGTTTCATCCTCCTAGCCTTGACAAATGCTTCCTTTTTTACTTTGATTAGGCTCACAATATCTCTTTGTTATTCAAGGTTCCCAAAACTTGCCATACTTATCTTTCATCTTAATAAGAACATGTCAGTCCTGAATTCCTATCAACTTATGCTTGATGTCTCCCACATACCAGATACTGATTTGTCCTCAAACATCTGCCCCCAATCTACATTCTGCAGTTCCTGCCTAAAATCGATGTTATTTTCTTTATATGGATCCTCAGCAGCTGTTTCTGTAAAGGAGTGCATTGGAACTGCCAGCAGACAAATTCCCTTTTCTCAGCGCCCATCCTGGCTGTGCTTAGCCTTTCCTGCTGGATGACTGCTAATTAGCTATCCAGTGTAATATTCCATTAACAACATGACCTTGGCTGGGAGCAGGTTTCACATCCAGCAAATGTACTAGCGGGATGATAGGAAGAATACTTTCTTAAACAGCAAGGTTTTAAGATGGGGAATGCACTGCTGGAGGGGATGGTGGAAGCTGATTCAATTGTAACTTTCACAGGGGAGTTGAATAATAAATTCAGGATTATGGACAAAGAGCAAGTGAAAGATTCTTTCAAGAATTAGCACAGACACAATGAGACAAATAGGGCAGGTATATGATATAAACTACAACAACATTAGTGTCATTCGGTATTTTACATCACGTATAAAATGAACTGGAACAGGTGGTTTGTAGTCCAACATGAAGTCACATTGTCACATTTTGAAGTCTCAGAGAGCCTAAGTTTTCTGTTGAGTCCATCTTTTGTTTCTAATGCTTAGAAAGGAACAATTGTCTGGACTACCTCTTTGAATACAGGTAAACCCTTCATTTCTCTAACACACTGCTCTCAAAATGTGACAAATGTTAAATTGTAATGGGCTGATGGCAACTTGATGTGGCTACGCAACTACACTAACCAATGGATGCAGCAGAAATGCACCAACAACTTGAACAAAAATAGGAAAACGTGTCTGGCATCAACAAGCTTTCATTTTAATCCAAATTCAGTGTTGAATTGCTTTTGGAAATGGTCCTGGGAGCAGACTTCATTCAAGTGTAAATGTGTCTATTTTAGTTGGATCAATCCTTTCAGAAGAATCCTGATTTAATGGACAAGTTATTTTCAAGACAAGAAACACTCATATGCTGTCTTTCATCCAATTCAGATGGCTTGGTGTTCCCACTTGCTTTCCTGCTCCCTGCCCATATCCTGCTGTTATCAGAAGATGAAACGAGCCATCAGTCTGATAGAGCTCAGACCATGTGTTCCTCTTATCTCTAATTGCATTTGCTGGTTCCCGTACTGCCCTGCAATCAAAGGCACTTTATAATGATTGGACCTAAATCCAGACATGCATGTAAAATGTCACTCCTAATAAAAAGATTTTGAAATACATAAAATATCATTTTAACTGTCAGGCAAACCAAAAGAGGTTTGTGTTTCCAAGAACTTAAATTGCCAAGTATGGTGTCCACACAAAAATTCAATTTCAAGTTCTTGTAAACATTTTGTTAAATGCCCCTGTGATATTTATTCAGAAGAGTTTATAAACAGGCATAAATAATGTATATGGCACTCGACAATTTTTGCAGCAGGAAATGTGTCACTTCAGAACTTCCCCATCCAAAATCCAGCTCCAAAATAAACTGTGCATTCGTTGGGGCTCCCCTATGTGAGCACTGAATGTTAGATTCTGACTGATGCATAGAGAGATTGCCACACACAGCCACCAAACCTCAAAGTCACTTCTTTGGAGAATGGAACTCAATCATCCAGAACACTTTACTCTCGGCAGTTTTATCAAACACTGTTTGATTTCAAGATGCGATATGAACAGTTTTAACAGCTTGGGAAATGTAAGACTTTCATGAGAAGTAAAGTGGTAGAATGAAATAGGAGTGGCATAGTACCATAGTAGTTAGCACTGGTGCCTCACACCACCAGGAATCCGGGATCGATTCTGGCCTTGGGTGACTGTCTGTGTGGAGTTTGCACATTCTCCTCTTGTCTGTGTTGGTTTCCTCCAGGTGCTCCGATTTCCTCCCACACTCCAAAGATGAGTAGGTAAGGTGGATTGGCGATGGGAAATGCACAGGGTAATGGGAATAGGGTGGGGGATGGGCCTGGTTAAGGTGGTCTTTAAGAGAGTCAGTGCAGACTCGATGGGCTAAATGATCTTCTTCTGCACTATAGGTATTTAATGCGCCCAATTTTATCATTTTCAGTCTAAATGCTGAATCGGGACATAATTCAGATCCGACTTGGAAATCTGCTCTCAGGCGCTCTCATACACACTTAGACTGGAAAAAAAATCGCAGGTCTGAATCGTGATACGGATGGGGCTTATCACGCCTGAAACACTGCTGGTCTCATCAGAATTTTGAACTATGCATGCACAATGAGAAACAAATTTAAAGAATGAGCCCCTGTCACATCACTCCTGGCTGCAAAAAGCTGATAAAGTGGTCCGGGAGTGATGGCTCTCACAGACATCACCCCACCCCCACAACATAACTGTTCCCCTTATCCACCTACTCCCCACTCCTAACCAGATCGATCACGAATCTCTGCCCTCCTCCCCCACCTTCCCTGTCTCCCCCCACCAACCGCTCACAAAGTGACAGCAGACCACCCTTGGCCCCAGCAGAGAGTGATTGGGCCTTCCCCTCACCCAAGAGAATGATCCTCCCTGCACCCACCCCCTCATCAACCAGAGAGCGATCTGACCTCTTTTCCCCTCCCCCCAGCAGAGAATGATCAGGCCTCCCACCCCCGATGCACCCCCACCAGAGAATGATCTGACCCTCCTTTGTGCCCTCCTCACCAGAGGATGATCTGACCCACTTCTCTCCATTCCCCTCCACCACTGATTTGAGTAGAGAGATGTTGGAAGCTCTGAACTTACTTTTTCAGAAGCTGGAGTGTCCGAAAGAGACCTTTGCCGAGCACATCTGTTTCATGCCAAATCTGGATGTGCAAATGCAATAGTAAAGCGGGAAAAGTTGATAAAGTTAGATAGGCAGCCCATTAATTCAATTTAAATGCGTTTTGGGCATGATTTGGATCGTGGCCATTTTTGGGCCTTGGTAAAGTGGGCACTTGAGTGGACACAGGTGTGGATTTTACTCCCGACTTTACCAAGTTTTCATGCCCACGCAATGGTAAAATCAGGTCCAATGATTCTATGTAAAGAATATAAATTATATATATTATAGCATCATAGTTACAAGAGTAAATTCAACCATGGCAATTTGTGAAATTGAGTTCAATAAATTCAAAGATCATTGTCTTAAATGCTAACTGATCGCTAACACCCTTACCTAGTCAAATTTATGCATAATTAATCCACACTTTTGACAGGAAGAAGCATGTAACATTAATGCATGCTTCTGGCTGACAGGAATACTATTACAATTAGCTATGATCATTATTAAGTAAATTCAACAATTAACAATTGGAATGATATCCAGCTTTGTTTTCTTTCAAACAAAAACACAAGAAAGATCTAACTTGTTAATGATAGCTCTATAATCACACTTTTGGCTCAGGAGTCATCAGCTTCTTATTCAATAGGAAATCTTAATCGATGGGATGGTATTTGTAAAGAAACATTTATTGATATGCTAACTATTTACAGAGGCTCAATAGAAATAATATATAGCTAGAACAGCTCTCAATCCTACTTTGATACCCTCACTGACTGATATTATGGTGATATAGTTTCTTTTGTACATACTCAGTACAGCTTCTTTTGCATATTATCGGTATGCTTGTATTAGAATTAATCTTTTCTCTTTAATAGCACCCTAACATAACTGAGATGGTCATGAGGTCAAAACCTATTTGAGACTTATGACTTTGCAAATTAACTTTTGAGCACAGACACATGGGAGACTTTTTCAAATGTTGAAAGACAGAATGTGCGATGGGCTGAGAACCTATTGAATTTGCATTGACTTTGCCACACGCTTTTATTGAGCCATTGCATTAATATCCCTTTTCTAATTTCCTGACCAAACAAACAAGGTGGGAAGAACAGTGTGTCAAATCAGCTCTCTGAGGGACCCTAGCAACCTTCAGAAATGTTCAACTGAATATGGATTCCTAAGGCTGTCACACCAACAAGGATGGAGAGGACATCTGCATGGGCAGATGGTCGATGATGGTTTGGAGAGCCAAAGGGCCTGTTCTTGTGCTGTAATTTTCTTTCTTCTTTGTTTATCAGGGAAGTGCACCTATTAGACTTCACTCTTACTTGGAGGTTTCAGTAGCTGCAGTAGATGGCCTTTCCTCAATCTACATACCACTCATTCCAGTCTCTCCAGCCATCTCTTCACATCCTCATATGGACAGCCAATACTCATACTAACTCTCAGTCTATATGTTTCACACATCTGTACTTAGTCACCCTTTACAACTGTTGTCCCTCCCACAGATTTACCCAACTCTAATTTCTCTCCTTACAAGGGAAGAGGAAAGGTTAATTATAAATTGGTTAACTAACAGACAGCAAAGGGTGGGGGTAAATGGGTGTTTTTTTTTGGTAGGCGATCAGAGACGAGTGATGTGCCTCAGGGATCAGTGTTGGGACTGCAATTGTTTGCAATTTACATAGATGATTTGGAGTTGGGGACAAGATGTGGAATGTCAAAGTTTGCAGATGATTCTAAAATGAATGATAGAACAAAGTGTGCAGAAGTCACTGAAAGTCTGCAAAGGGATATAGATAGTTTAAGTAAGTGGGCAAGGGTCTGGCAGGTGAAGTACAATGTTGGTAAATGTGAAGTCATCCATTTTGGTAGAAATAACAGCAAAATGGATTATTATTTAAATGGAAAAAAATTGCAGTACACTGCTGTGCAGAGGGACCTGGGTGTCCTTGTGAATGAATCATAAAAGTTGGTTTGCAGGTGCAGTAAATAATTAAGAAGGCAAATGGAATTTTGCCTTTCATGCTCGAGGAATGGAGTTTAAAAATAGGGATGTTGGAGCTGTATAAGGAGCTTGTGAGGCCACACTTGGAGTGCTGTGTTCAGTTTTGGTCACCTGACTTGAGAAGGGTTATACTGGTATAAGAGGGGGTGCAGTGGAGATTCACTAGGTTGATGCTAGTGTTGAGAGGGTTGGCTTATGAAAGACTGAATAGGCTAGGATTATAGTATTGGAATTTAGAGGAATGAGGAGGGATGTTGTAGAAACATGTAAAATTATGAAAGGAATAGATGATAGAAATAGAGAGATTGTTTCCACTAGCTGGTTAAACTAGAATTAGGGGGCATAGCCTCAAAATAAGGGAGAGCAGATTTAGCACTGAGTTGGGGAGTAACTTCTTCATCCAAATAGTTGCAAATCTATGGAATTCTCTGCCCAATGAAGCAGTTGAGGCTACTTCATTGAATGTCTTTAAGGCAAAGATAAATAGATTTTTGAGTAGTAAAGCAATCAAGGGTTATGGTGAACGGGTGGGTAAGTGGAACTGAATCCATGAAAAGATCAGTCACACTCTTATTGAATGGCAGAGCAGGCTTGAGGGGCCAAATGGCCTACTCCTGCTCTTAGTTCTTGTGTTCTTAGGTTAACCTTGAGAAACGGAGGTGAGGGCATGGTGAGATTGGCAGGTGGCCTTCCCATGAGAAGCATTTTTAGCCACTGACAAAGTTGCCCAGCTGCTGCACTCTGAAACAGGCTGCAGACGTCAGCAGGAACCTGCCCAGAAGACCGGAGCCTCCCGAGGCACTGGTGGTCAGACATGTTAAGAGATTTGACTCTCTGCCTGCAGGCCCAGTGTGGGGGTCTTTCACAGTACAGTGAGCAAGCTGGCATCTAGCCAACAATATGAAAAATTGCCCATATATGTCTTACTCACAAAAAGCAGGAAAAATCCAATCTGGTCAGTTACCCTAACAGTTGACTGTCAATCATTAGCAAAGTAATAGAAGGTGTGATCAATCGAGTTCTCTTCGTGTTGGGGAACACTTCAGTAGTCACGGGTATTCGTTCTCTGATCTTTGGGTAAACATTCTCCAAAGTTGCCTTTACACAACAACCAGCATCGCTCAGCAGACACTGTTAGCTAAGTTCCATACACATGAGGGCAGTCTCAACTGAGATCTTGGGTTCATGTCACACTATCTGTAACCCCTATGACTTTGCCTGCGCTTGCAAAATCTCACTAACTGTCTTGTTCGGAGACAATACACATCTCTTTAACCTGTGTTTAACGCTGTCTCCACTCACATTGTCTGTATCTTTAAGACTTGATTACCTGTAATGACTGATACAATCCAACCATTATTTTGTAAATTGAGTTTGTGTCTTTATGTGCCCTGTTTGTGAACAGAACTCCCACATACCTGACAAAGGAGCAGCGCTCCGAAAGCTAGCGGCTTTTGCTACCAAATAAACCTGTTGGACTTTAACCTGATATTGTGAGGCTTCTTACTGAAGACTAAGGAAGTCAGTATTTCTTGTTAAAAAGTTCATGAAGTTTTGTTAACTAATGCGAACAAGAATTTGATCGATTGACAGATGATTATTTGGAAGTTGCATAGATAGTTTACAAATCTGGCACCACAAAAATCAAAAGATCTACTACAAGATTCTGGAATGATTGAGAAATGATATGATTACCTTATTGAGTAGGCTCAGTGTGAAATTTGCATTAAGTATCAACAGACACAATCATGTGCTCTTGTGAACTTGCCCACAGCCAGAATGTTTAACAATGAAATAGTAATGGACATAAAAGCATGGGAGAAGGGCCAGGGCTTTTGTTATTTCACTTTATGAATAGGGCAATCAGATTTAGCATATCTATTGTAACAATGGTAAAGATAAATGGGCTATTATCAATAAGGCCATGGATAAATGGATTGGAACTGGATTAGGAACACCAGCAAAACTACTGATAGGGAATTTGCAAATGAGGAATTCTGAGACATGAAAGTATATAAATATCGTAGTTATGCATACTGCTGAGTTCCCATTCAGTAATGGTCTGTGCAAGAGGAATTATGCCAGGATAACAACATGTTGCATAAAATATTGACCAATTTTTTGCAATCTGGTTGATTGTAAACTGCAAGCATCATTGGAGAGGGCAGTGAACACAAAGAACTTTTGCAAAAGGTAGGGCATGAATAAATCCAAACTTGCCTTTGGTATTGTCAGCTGTTCCCCCTGGATCTAGAAGAAATAAACATTAGCTCGACTTTTTCTGCTCACTTAAATACTTTGCATACAAATAGGAAAGTTTTCAATTGAAACTGAGAATTCAGAGAAAATTCAATGAGCTATCATGAATAAGGCTTTTGGGAATACAAGTTAGATAAGGAGAGATGGTTTGTTGCAAAAGAGATGGGTCGAAAAAGTGGCAAAGTCATAGGCAGTGGTAGAAAAACTAGTGATTGTACAATCACTAGTTTTTAGGGTTAGGTTGATTGGCCATGCGAAAATTGCCTCTTAGTGTCCTGAGATACATAGATTGAAGAGGTTAGTGGATAAATATGGAGGGATATGGGAATAGGGGCTGGGTGGGATAATGTAGGTGCAGACTCGATGGGTCAAATGGTCCTTTTCTGCACTGTAGGGTTACTATGATTCTACAACATTGGAGACTGTTAGAGTGCATTCTTCAAGATTAATTAGCACTGACTATACTTAGAGTCATAAAGGTCATAGAGTTCATAGAGTTTTACAGTATGGAAACAGACCCTTCAGCCCAACTTGTCCATGCCGCCCCTTTTTTTTAAACCCCTAAGCTAGTCCCAATTGCCAACATTTGGCCCAAATCCCTCTTTACCCATCTTACTCATATAACTAAATGCTTTTTAAAAGATAAAATTATACCCACTTCTACTACTACCTCTGGCAGCTTGTTCCAAACACTATCAATTCTGTGTGAAAAAATTGCCCCTCTGGACCCTTTTGTATTTCCCCCCTCTCACCTTAAACCGATGCCCTCTTGTTTCAGATTCTCCTACCTTTGGGAAAAAATATTGACTATCTAGCTGCCCTCATTATTTTATTGACCTCTACAAGATCACCGCAAGTAGCCTACGCTCAAGAGGAAAAAGTCCCAGCCTATCCAGCTTCTCTTTGTATCTCAAACCATCAAGTCCCGGTAGCATCCTAGTAAATCTTTTTTGCACTCTTTCTAGTTTAATATCCTTTCTGTAGTAGGGTGACCAGAACTGTACACAGTATTCCAAGTGTGGTCTCACCAATTCCCCAACTCCTGTATTTAATGTTCCGACCAATAAAATCAAGGATACTGAATACATTCTTCACCACTCTGTCCACACTACACTTATATAAGTTTGGAACAGGACAGGGACACTGAAGAAGCACATATGCCAGATCTGTACATTCCACAGATTGGGTTAGATGATGGGCCAATTGAGAGTAAACCAATTGATAGTGAAGCTCAGGACAGAGCAATTTGTCACAAACAGCACCCACCAAGAATTGGAGCTTGACAGACCCATATAATCGGAAGGGGCTGGTGAGTAGACAGAGAAACTACATTGACTGGGAGAGCAAGAAAGGCCATAGGAAATGTACAAAACAAGGAACAGAATATCACATCTATGAATTGGCAGAAGGAAATGAAGTTCAGACAGTGGGTCTGATGGTAATCATGGCCTCAAGGAGGTGATCCAGAACTTCTGAAAGGAAGTTCATGCAGCAGGAGGGCCAGGTCAGGTAGTCACAATTCAGAAAGGAACAGGAGATGTGGAAACAGACACAGTTTAACTAGAGAACAAGAGAGGAGTGGCACAAGATGTAGGACCCTCCACGACAGAAAAGCTCTAGCGGTTAACAACAAGGTAGATGGCAAAGGACGCAATACAAAAAGAACTTGACAGTTGGAGAGAGTCTGGCATTTATGTGGAGGTGACAAACAAGGGACATCCAGTATTGTTCCACAAATGGATTTGTACAGAGAAAGTAAGCGGGATTAAAATTAATGGCTACTTTGTTTTTCTTTTTTTGAGCAGTGCAGACACGATGGGCTGAATGGCTTCTTTCTGCACCTTACCTTTTCCCTGGTTCCACACTTCCAGATAGGATGTATAAAGCTGAGGCTCAACTGGTGATACAGAGATTCAATGAACAATTCGATGACCAGAAGGTTAGAGACAACAGGAAAAGTACATCTGAGGATATTCCCAGCACGTCTAGCGACATGCTCATGG
Source organism: Sphyrna mokarran (assembly GCA_024679065.1). Taxonomy (NCBI): domain Eukaryota; kingdom Metazoa; phylum Chordata; class Chondrichthyes; order Carcharhiniformes; family Carcharhinidae; genus Sphyrna; species Sphyrna mokarran. The sequence goes on from JAGIQG010000003.1 coordinate 58,600,616, forward strand.
GAATGTAAATCTATTCACATCAAATCTGTTTCTCTGCAAGGGATTTCAAAGGAGAAGCGTTCTTCAATCCTCCAAGAAAGTTGGACATATAGAAGGGCGATTATGGAATTTGAATAAGTATGACTACAGGCAAAACAATGTATCCAGATTTTGGTATTTTTCAATTAGGTCTATCCTATGACAAACTGATTGTGTTCAGCCAAAAGTAGATCCAGCAATGGTTTATGGGTACTATGAAGAAAGATTAGCAGGCATTTTCTTAATGTACATAGATGATTAATGTACATAGTACATAGGGGGTGGGATGGTGGGTGAGGGGATGATTCTGTTGCATTTGAGAACTTAGTGATAAAGGTAAAGTTATGATGGGATTCAAGCATTTGGAGCTTTTAAGCATTTCATTCATTTATAAGTGTCCCAAGTTGGCTTATGCTAACATTGCAATGAAGTTACTGTAAAAATCCTCCAGTCACCACACATTTTTTCAGCTACACCAAGGGGAGAATTTAGCATGGTCAGTGCATCTAACCAGCACATCTTTCAGACTGTGGGAGGAAACCAGGACAACCAGAAGAAACCAACACAGACATAGGGAGAACATGCAAATTCCACACAGATAGTGACCAAGTCAGGAGTCAAACATAGGCCCCTGCACGATGGGGCAGCAGTGCGAACTACTGTACCATCATGCTGCCCTGGGTTGGGTTGGATATTAGGGACTCTAAGTCAAGAATAACCTTGACTCAACAAGTTCATCTAAAGAATGTAAATACGATTGGCTAGTTCCTTGCAAAAGGATGACTCTGCAAGTAAGGAAGAAGCAGATCAGTTAAGAAGTTTAATTGGGCAATTAAACTGGTTTGCACACAAACTAGACCAATTGCTATGATGTATTAGAGTTGAGCATCCTGCTGAAACATGCTCAGTTGAACAAGTACTAAAAGCAAATAAGACATTGAAAAAATTAATTCAGAAGAATGAACACACAAAACGTCCAGATCTGGCTGACACAGTAGAGATAAAATTAGTTATTTTAAATGATACCTCACAGGCTAACCTGCTCAATGGCTAGTCGAGTACAATAGACTTTATTATATTTTTAGTGGGAAGAGTGCCCATCAGTATGGAAAACAAAGATCAAGAGATTAGTTAAAAGCATCTTAACTGGAAACACTTGCGCTGGCAGAGATGACAGATGTGGCTATATATTTATTAAGCTTTAGTAGGAACCCCTTTATAAGAGACAACCAAGGAAAATACACCTGTAGAGGAATACATAAATATCATTCACATTGGGACAATATCCATTCAGTAAAAAGTGTCATGGAACAGGGGTTGATGGTTGATCCCTCTTCAAGTTTATTTATTAGTGACACAGGTAGGCTTATGTTACATTGCAATGAAGTTACTGTGAAAATCCCCCAGTCAGATATACTGTGAGAGAATTTAGCATGGCCATGACATCTAACAAGCACATCTTTCAGACTGTGGGAGGAAACTGAAGCACCTGGAGGAAACACACACAGACATGAGCAGAACATGGAGATTCCAATCAGACAGTGTCCCAACCAGGAATCGAATCCAGGTCCCTGGTGCCGTGATGCAATAGTGCTAACCACTATTAGCATGAATATAAAAAAATAGAAAGGAAGGAAATTTCTAAATTTAAATGAGCTGAAGCAAGTTGCTTTACAAAGAGAACTGCTTGTCCTAAGAAACTGTTGAATATCTTAGAAGAGGGTGGTATTATAATGCACTATGACTTGAAACTTTACATGTTATAACCTTATTTAAAATATATATGCTCTTAAGAAAAAAGGGAAATTTGGATAATGTCAAAGCTTGAGTGTATAATAAGAAAGCGTTTTTTTTATAAAAAGTTTTTTTGCATATCAATTTAGTTAAAAGAAGAAGGGGAATCCAATAGAATCTAATAATATATTAGATTCCAATAGAATCTAATAATAATCTAATGGCAATACTTAAAGGTAGCACGGTGAACGGTTCTTGATGGTGATTTGTTAATATATGCAATTGTATATAAGGAGGAGTCAGTCAGCACTGACTGTCTCGTGTGTTGGAGAGGGATGAACTGGCAAAGTTTGTCTCCCTGCTCAACAGGCTTGAAAAGAAACTTGCATAAAGTAAAGATTAGCATTCAATTCATTCTTCTATCATATACATTTATCAAAATAAACAAACTGGTGTAGCTTCTGCTGTGGATGTTGGTATTCCTGCTGCTCTTCCTCTTCATTAGGAAGGCTTAGAAGCGCAACAAGCTGCTCTCCATATCATAGTGAAAGCTGACAACAGGAAAGTACAGCTGAAGGTGAGTGAAGCGCAAGACAGGTGAACTAATTTCCAAGAAGTTGCAATTATCTGTAGATAGTGAAAGTGCACTGTCAGAAGAAGCCCTTTGAACAGCAGTTTCTCATGTGATCATGGTTGGAGCTCTTCCGTTTCACTGATTAAAGGCTGTTCAGCTGAAAAAAACTCTCCCCACTGTGTACACTCCTGGTTGATCCATCAGAGTGGTTGGTTAAATCGCAGCCTTGAATATCTTAATTACTTAGTTGACAGCTCCTCAATGATTCCAGTTAGCTTGCAAACTCACTGTGTGAAAACTGGAAGTAGGCAGGATGACGTTTGAATCCTGACCTGATGTCACTTTTCAGGAGATGTTACACTGTGCAGCATCTGAAACCTTTTGCCTGTAAAATATCCCGTACTGTCCTGATGTTGACTGTATAAAGTACTTATTACTTAGATGTGTTATTATTCTAGTTATATAGCCCAGCATTCTGATCACTTTTTAAAACTCTTTTGATGCATTAATCAAGACATTGAGAATGTTAAGTTAAAATTTACCCTGGGTCCTTTGTTTCCCTTTTTCAATTCAATCCCCTTTTTAAAAAATCCACATGCTTAATTATGTTTATTTGTGCATCTGTTGGAGAATAGAACATTTTATCTAATGCTAATGGCAGTTGCAATTATTTCAACATTTTGTTCCTCATCATAGACTAACTGTGGCTTTTGTTGAACAGATTGGGGTGATGGTATAATGCAACATCATTTATTTTATCTTCAAGCAAGGTAATCACTGAAACAACGAAAGGAAGGCACATCAAAGGCAAATTAAAGGAGTAAAATTCTTAGATTGATGGTGAATTTTGAAGAATTAGTCACTGGTTACCATGGAAGGAAAATAACAGCTAGTAATTGTATTGTACCTTTCACAACCTCTAGATGCCCCAATAGCTGATTAAATACTATTGAACTCAGTCACGGCCATAAGATAGAAAATAGGGCAACCAATTTCCACACAACTCAGTTGTGTAAGGAAATGTAATTATGAGCAACAAATCTGTTTTTTGAGTATTGGTTGAGGGATAAAGTATTGGCCAACAAACTGGGAGAAATTCCCCTTCCCCTTTTAGTTTAGCTACCTTTGGATTATATTGCTCAAAAGGATTTAACACATTAGCCTTTGGTAAGTGGTAGCATTCTCTTCTTGGAATCAGAAGATTCTGGATTCAAGCCTCACTTCAGGATATAATCTAATCTGATAATGTAATACTGAAGGAATTGGAGGTGTGGTCCTTCAAAGACATAGGAAATTAAAGTCTTGTATTCACTCTGAAGTGGATATAAAGTCCTGTACCAATATTCAATGAGAACAGGAAAATTCCCCCAAGTGTCCTGGCCAATCTTTATCCCTCAACTAACTAGAGTGGCACTTTGGCACAGCGGTTAGCACTCCTGCCTCACAGCGCCAGGGATCGGGTTGATTCCCAGCTTGAGTTACTGTCTGTGCGGGTTCTGCACATTTTCTTCTATGTCTCCATGAGTTTCCTTCAGGTGCTCTGGTTTCCTCCCACAGACTATAAGACGTGCCAGTTAGGTGAATTGACCATGCTAAAGTCTCCTCTAGTAAACTGGAACAAGTGCTGGAGTGTGACATCTGCGGGATTTTCACTATAACTTCATTGTAGTATTAATGTAAGCTTACTTGTGACACTAATAAAATAAATTTAAAAAAAATTAAACTAACACCATTTGTGATTTAATTATTTGCTTGATGTGCACAAATTGACTACTCTTTTTCTCTACATTAGAACAGTGATTACATTCAAAACAATTAATCGACTAATAAGTGCAGTGAAACATTATGAGCAGAATTCTTCCACTGAAGATATCTTCATGCAACCAGAATTGACCCCTGCTGTAGTTTCTCTGCTGGCGACACAGGTGAGGAATGCAAATCACCACTGACATGGTTGGCACCAGCAGATCCCACCATCAGCCAATAGTGAGCCACTTGGGTTATGGTAAAACCCACCACAGACAATCTGGTGAACTGTGCCCACTGAGATTGTGAAAAATGTTATATCAATACAAATTATTTCCTTCTTTCTTTCAAGATGCCCAAAGTTTGAAAGAAAATGAGTATTTAAACATTTATTTTTTATACCTGCTAGGAATATAAAATTAAACTTAAGCATGATACTATCATGGTCAAATAGCATGCCATGCTCAGTATTTGGGTTCAGAAAAAATGGCCACTGATTCCCGCCAATGAAACTATTTTTCTTGTGCTGTCAGTATATTATTGTTATATATTCCTTTGTCCACATTTTGAATGAAATTTTCTGTGTAAACATATCGCAATGTGATTACGCCTTTGCTGCAGTAATGACACTGCTGCTCTTGTTCATCTTCCAACTCCCCAGGCTGCAAGGAGAATAATTTCTTTGTCTTGACCAATTTAATTTCTTCACTTCCTAATTTTAATACATTCTGCCTTTATATAAAATCTAATTATGTAATAAAAAAAGTTAGAATAGAGGACTTTGCTCTCTGATCATTCTTTATCAGAAGACAAGATTTCATCATAAAGTTTATTTAATAGTCACAAGTAGGCTTACATTAACACTGCAATGAAGTTACTATGAAAATCCCTTAGTTGCTACACGCCAGAGCATTTAGGAGGAAAACACATGGAGAATACATAAACTCTACACAGACAGTGACTCAAGCCGGGAATCAAACCCAGGTCTTTGGTGCTGTGAGGCAGCCGTGCTAACCAGTGCCACCATGCCTAGTGTAAGATCAAAGATGTAAGGAAATGATAACTTGCAAGTATTATAATAAAAAGAGAAACACTGGGTGGTTGTGGGAGAGAGAGATTTCTACTGAATGTGAATCTTTATTGTTAAAGGACTGTAATTTTGGCTACAATTAACAGTGTGTTACAGTATCTCCCAAAAAACAATCCACAAGGCCAAATAATTTCACAAAAGTCTTCAGCACTGAATTATTTGTTAAGTTGATCACAAAGAAAATAATACTATTAATGAAATAGGAAATCCTAATTCTGTAGTCTAGAGTGTTAAGTGAATATATTGAACTTCAATCCTACTATTTCACTAAAGAATAAATGTTCTTGCTTCATGTTATGGGATCACAGCAGTTGCAGGATTTAAAAACCTAGAAAAGCTACATCATGTTTGTTGGATAAATAAGTAAAAGTTCTGTCATTTCTTCACACCGATGACAGATTTCCTTATGAGAGGCCACTGCCACAATGTGATACATTCCCCTACATCCCGCATCAATTAATAATACGCTGAACAACTCATATTATCCATAAAACCACTGAGCTGAAGCAATTTCTGAAAAAACCACTCATGCTTGTTGAAAGATTTGACAGGCAATTTCTATGGAGGTAAACTATTAGAAGAGCCTATGGGGATAGAGTGAGTGGAGTGGTGTATGGGGCATGTGGGACTAATTGAAGTGCTAGCTCAACAAGCCTCCTTGTGGCATAAGATTCTATGGTGCTGCTCAGAAGCATGACGCAAAACGAGGTAAATTCGAACCGTAATCTACGACAATAGTGTGGACGTTTCACCTTTTAGTGTACACGTTACCAGCAGAATCTATGAAGGCCACACAATCATTTATTGCTCACAGCAGCCAGTCATTCTCACTGTATAAAGAACCATCTCATACTTCAATGCTGCAATTGTGGCACCGTCTGAGAAAACTGCATTGAGCCTGCAAGAAATGTTAAAAACAGATAATGGGCAGAACTTTTCCATCCTGCCCGCCACAAGAATCGAAGCATTGTGTTTGGTGCAGACACAATGGGCTGAAGAGCCTCTTTCTGCACTGTAGGGTTCTATAATTCTGTGTAATGTGAATGTACCATGTGATTTTACCAGGAAATTGTTGCATTTTCCTGCAAATCTCCATAGCAGAAAACACCACAGTGGGGGTGTGGAAGGACCATGCAAGTCCACGGACCTTGAGTGAGATTTTCCAGTCTTGGGGGTGAGCACAACTGCAAAATCCTGCCTAATGAACTTGTCAAATTATTTCAGCTTGAGGATTTCTAACACTACTGATACTAAAATAAAAAGTCAAATTGTGGAACTCTGGTAAAATCACATGGTACACTTATGTTACATAGAATTATAGAACCCTACAGTGCAGAAAGAGGCCCTTCAGCCTATCGAGTCTGCACCAAACACAATCTCACTCAGGCCCTATCACCATATCCTATATATTATACCCACTAGTCCCTCTAACTTACACATCCCTGGATACTAATGGGCAATTTCTTAGTATGGCCAATCAACCTAACCTGCACATCTTTGGATTGTGGGAGGAAACCAGAATACCTGGAGAAAACCCACACAGACATGAGGAGAATGAGCAAACTCCACATAGACTGTGACCCAAGTCAGGAATCCGGGAGCTGTAAGCAGCAGTGCGAACCACTGTGCTACCTTGCCACCCACGATGGCCCAGTCCAATATTCTGACAGTCAATATAGGACAGATGCAGCATAAGTTAGTGAAATCGAAATAGATAAAGATAAAACATTTGAATTCTATTTCCTATGTTACAAACAAGGTTAAGCTACAACAGTATTGCAACAACAACTTATATTTATATAATGCCTTTAAGATAATCAGCACCCAAGGCTCTTTACCAAAGTGTTAGGATCACAATTCTCCCATCTGGGTACTAAGATCTGTGGTGTTTTCCGCTATGGAGATCTGCAGGAAAATGCAACAAATCTTCGAGTCCTAACCTTATAAATTATACAACCTGATGTTTTGCATTATATTCTGTAGGAGGACCTGGAAGTGCAGAGTCTGCTGTTCTATTTGGGCACAATATTGAAAAAGTGCCCAAACATCATTGATTAATGACTGAAAGGAAGAAGGTGGAACTCCTGAGAAAGAAGATGGAAGAACATCTTGAAACTGGCAGATGGATTCTCTCCAGGACACTGAAGATGCAAGTTCCACTGGTAGATGCACACCCTCTTTACAGAAATAATAATTTGTGACAAAACTAATGATCACATGCTCAAGAGGTGACTAATTACGTATCCCACCACTGAAGTTAACTTGTCTGTACTTGCTGGGTTTATCTTTACATCCTTTTTTGAACAAGGAAGTAACGTTTGCAATTCTCCACTCCTTTGACACCATACCTGACTCCAAGGATGACTGGAAAGTTATGACCAGTGCCTTTGTAACTTCCACCCTTCCTTCTCTGAGGGTGAAGTAAGATATGAAGTAACATGACACATACACCTCAGTAAAGTTTCACAACACCAATTTTAAATCCAACCAATTTATTTGATAGTAAATTCAATATCAATATTGAATATTGATTGAATATTGAATGCAATAGCAGATCAGAACACTGCATTTGCCTGACGAAGGCACATAGTATCGAAAGCTCGCGAATTTACTATCAAATAAATTGGTTGGATTTAAAATTGGTGTTGTGAAACTTTACTGAGTTTACCCCAGTCCAACGCCGGTATCTCTACATCATGACATACACCTCATCCAGCCCTAGTATTTTACTGCTGTCTGTATAGCATCTTCTTCCATGGTAAAGACAGATACAAAGTATTCACTGAAAATCTCAGCTTTTCCCCCTGCCTCCATGTGTAAATCTTGTACTTAGTCCCTAATTACCCCACTTCTCCTTTTACAAGTCAGAAATCAGAAGTCCAAGGTTCCAGGAGAGCAGGTCCTTCCAGGTGGTGCATCTGTGCTCTACCTGCTATCGAGAGAGGTAAAGACGAGGAGAGGCCGAGTGATCGGATGTTGGCAGAGAATTGGAAACCTAAATAAAACATCATCCTGTCAGAGAGACCAGAGCAACCAGCACAGGCAATGGAAACATACAGTGAGAAGATTACAGCAACAAACAGAAGCAAAGAAGCAGAATAGATTGGGAGAAATACTTCCGGCTTCATCCACTCAGCTTTGGCTTAGAGAGAAATACTGGATCTGGCTTCTCCATCCTTTCCCATAGGTAAGACAGTGAGAAAATGAGAAGAATCAAACTCAGTCTCAGCACCCAGCGACACAGCCACCATGGGTTGATGACCAACTCCAGCTTGACTTCCTGCCATTTCACTGGGGACCATGTACTGCATTGATACAGGCAGCAGGTATTGGAGCCCAATGAACTCTTGGAGGTGAGTGGAGTTACAGCTGAAGAAGGATAGACAGAGAGGGTATGTAGAAGAGATATGTGCTTGATGGGCCAAAGGACCACTTCCTGTGCTGTAAAACTGTGTCTCGACAATGGGGAATCGAACATGAGCAATCAGCCTTGCCCAAGTCGTGCAAGTGGGGCTGCCATTCAATATGTATGTATTGTATCCAGTGCAAGGTACAATACGTGATTGCAGACATTCACAGGGTAACTGCCTATTGAAATAGAATTGGGGTAAAATATAGAATCATTTGCTTGTGTCAACGTGAGTCCTTCTGTGTACAATTCAGATGGAATGATTCTCTGTTGGATACTTATTGCATCCTGGTGTGTGCTATGTTTCTTCTGTGTAATTTCATATCTTGCAGTTAATCTAATTTATTTAACACCTTCTCCCATTCACCTATTTTCTCTAACACTCCCCTTCTCTCCCCGTTCCAGTTTTCCTTCATTGGGGTGCAGCTTCAGATATATTGTCTGCCTTCCTTTCAGGCACCCTCTTCCTTCTGGTTGTTCTGAATTCATGAGCTAAGGTGATGTCATGCATTGGACTGTTTGACCAAAGAGGGCATCATAATGAAGACCTAATCGTGCCCCGTCTCACTGTCCTGCTCCAATAGAGGAGGGGATATCTTTTATCCATTAGGAGACAAAACACTCTTGTCTCTGGTTTGTGTCCCATGTATCCCAAAGCAGAGCACTGTCTGTTTGTATCACTGCCCTGGATGGCGGGAAAGGATTAAGCCAGGGGTCTTATGAGAAAAGACAGCAACATGCCAGTTGCAAAATTCTGCACAAGTAATTTGTAATGTACAAATAACAAACTCTTAAGTTTAATCATCCAGTATACAACAGGTTTGAATTAATTTGATTGTTCAGTTTTATCTTGGATCACAATGTTTGTATCTGTTCCGGTGTTTATTCTATTTTCAATCAGACCAAGGTTCCCTTTTTCCCCTTACTGCTGTCATCTACATTGACCCATGTTACATAGATACTAAACTAACCAACTTTGAATGTCAGACTGAATATCATCAACCCTCTCTCAGTTCAAACTCAATCACATGGGTCAAACAATATACACTTTGCAGCATTACACAATGAAGGTTTGAGATGGCAGGAAGTTTACTTAGAGGTGCAACCATCTCTGTGAAGTGGAGTTAGAATTATGCTTGTGATGCTTTTTGATAGGTGAAAACTGCATCATAACTCTGGAAGTGGTTCATCAGCCTCTAGCAGAAGACTATTGAGGAGAATTCTTGGAAAATATGGGCACAGTTTCCATATCTTGGGAACCCCCTTTTGATGAAGGCAGATAAAGACAGCAAAATTCATAATTGTCTCCCATGTGCAGCCCAGCCTTCGGCCAAATGAGGAAAAATGATCTGATTCTCAAACGCAAGATTAACATTGTTTGCTGGGCAGCGGTGACTCCTGCACTCCTGTATGTGATCCCTGAATTCCTGGGTGCTGTTACATGTACTACATGTACCCTACGGTGCACCATAAAGAACTGGAGAAATGTTGTCTTCTTAAGATCCTCCAAATCAGACATCAAGAAAGGCAGTCAACAGCTGCATCCTCTCCCAAGCCAACTTGCCCAGTCTCAAAGCACCAATCACTAAAAAACAACTCTGCTGGGCAGGGACATAACTACTTATGCCTCACTCAGACTCCCAAAGCAACTATTCACTCAGAACCTAGCCATAGCAGGCAATTCCCAGGGGCACAGCAAAAACAACTTATGGATGTCCTCAAAGCATCCCTGATGAAATCAAGTCCCTGCCATCTCATGGGAATCCCTGGCTTGTAATGAATCAAAATGGAGGACATTTATTTGGAAAGGCACTGAACAGGCTGAGAGACTTCATTGGGAGCACACAGAGAATAAGTTATGGCATCAGACAAAATGCACAAGATATGAACCTATGAATTAGGAGGAATAAACCACTGGCCCCAAAAGCACGCTCCTCTATTCAATGAGACCATGACTTGATTATAATTTCAACTCCATCTTCCCGCCTATCCCTGATAACCTTTCACCCCCTTGTTTATCAACAGTCCATCCACCTCCGCCTTAAAATTTTCAAAGATTCTGTTTCCACTGACTTTTGTGAGAGAGTAGAAAGACTCTTAACCTTCAAAAAATAATTCTCCTCGTATTAGTCTTAAACGGGTGATCATTTATTTTTAAACAATGATCCTTTAATCATAGATTCTCCCACAATCCTTTCCACATCTGCCCTTAGGATGCAAACATCTCATCTACTCAATCCTTTAAGCACATTGGCTCTGCATGTGACAGAGTCTGCAGGTCACATATTCTTCATTCATCTATGGGTGGCACTGTGGCACAGTAGTTAGTACTGTTGCCTTACAGCGGCAGGATCCCAGGTTCAATTCTGGCCTCGAATCACTGTTTGTGTGGAGTTTGCATATTCTCCCTGTGGGATTCCTCTGGGTGCCCTGGTTTTCTCCTGCAGACCAAAGATGGACAGATTAGATTGTTTGGCCATACTAAATTGACCATAGTATCAGGAGGAATAGCAGGGTAAAGGCATGGGGTTATGGGACGAGGACCTGGGTGGCATTGTGATTGGTATAGGCTTGATAGGCCAAATGGCCTCCTTCTGTACTGTAGGGATTCCATGATCTCAGAACACATCACACCCGAGGGGAAACATGCCATGCTCAATTGCATGCAGTTGTCAAAAGAACTTTCAATAAAGAGATGAACATAATTATTTAATGTACCATACGAATGCATTCATTACTGGCTTCAAATACCTTCAGCCAATCTGTGATCAAATAGTATTGCGACAACAGGAATTTTTCATGGAGGATCCCATATCAATGACTTTAGTTGCAAGTGAAATGTTTCTGGCATGCTTGTGCGTTTGTTGGACTGAGATCAGATCTGGAAGTGAAGACCGCAATTAATGCTGAAGTGCACTGTCTCCCAATCGATATTTCTTTTTGAAATGATTTCAAACAAAGTATTGAGTTATTTAGATATTACTGCAGAGATCTGTCTCCTGACTGTCATCCTTAGCTTCATTAGTGTGAGTACACAGTCATCATTGATTGATTGATTTTACATTATACAATTGTCCCAGCATTGACAAGCAGATAATTCAGAGTTGCTTCTGATTTCTAGCATCTTGCTTAATGTGGATTTTCTGCATTTTGCCAGATCATTTCTCACCAATATCAGCATCACTGAATTGATTCAGTCTGGAGGAGACAGACGATCTGAGGTGGTTAAGAGAGTTAAATGAAAATAACAAATAATACGTTGCTTTAAGAACACAATGCTTCTACAAAGTATATTGTCCAAAAAATGCTGTGCATGCGACATCTGAAATTCTACATTACACCTCAGTTAGAAGCATGAAAAATTGTGATGTTCACTGTATATTGACCTTATATCATACACAATATTTACAGAACAGGAATAGTCAATTCAGTCTAACAAGCCCATTTATATTGTTTGTGTTCCACATGAACCTTCTGCCAACCTTCTTCATCTAACCCATCAAAGTGTATACTACACAGTATTATACCCATCCTGTTTCCATGGGTAGGATTTTGTCCTCTGTGAGTTCCCCTTGAAGTCGCAAACTGAAATGTAACTATATCACTGTTCCTTCAATGTTGTTGGGTCAAAATCCTTTAACTGCCTGCTTAACAACATTGTGGGTGTATATCACCAGCACACAGACTGCAGTAGTTCAAGCAGACAGTTTGTCAAGGATAATTAGGGTCAGGCAATAAATGCTGACTATGCCAGCAACACCCACATCCCACAAACAAATAATGAAAAAGCAAAAACAAAGTGAATTGCTTCCTTTGGTGACCAATTCTCAAGATTGTCATTTTTAGAAGTAGTTTAACTAAACTCTCTCTTAACTATTCTTATATTCCATAGGGACCATGAGGAAATAAAATTACTTTATCTCATATATGAGATCAATGGTAACCGTTGAATGTGGAATGGGGGTGTGACAGGTTCCATTTTTTAATTCATTCCAGTAGTTGAAGTGGTGCTGAATAATGATGAATAATTGATGCTCAGTATCTATTATGGAGATGTTATTTGCTGTTCATGAAAGCTAAAGCACAAAGTCTATAACAAGCTTGATATCCCTGCAGGCGACAGTTGTTTTTCTCATCAGTCTATCAAGGAGGTAGTTCTTTAACTATGTAAATCAGTAAATGAATCATGTGTTGGCTAGTTTATCATGATTTGAGTAACTGCATGAACTCCACTAGAAAAGTATCATCGCTTTTTCAGATGTTTATCATTTATTCAAAGCATTTGCACACTAATATATTTCTCATCTCCATCATTTACGTATTGCTGATCATATGATTCAATGAAAATCAGGAATCCTTCTATTGATCAACTAAACAATCTTGAATTGAATTGATTTGTTATTGTCACCTATGTTAGAACAAGTGAAATGTGTTGTATCCTGTGCACTATACAGATAAAACATACCATTCATCGAGTACATAGGGGAGAAGGAGATGATAAAATGCAGAATATATTGTTGCAGTTACAAGGACAGTGTAGAGAAAGCTCAGCTTAATGTGTGATAGGATCATTCAAAACTCTAATGGCAGCAGGAAAGAAGCTGTTCTTGAATCAGTTGGTATGTGTTTTCAGGCTTCTGTACCTTTTTCATGATGGAAGATGGTGGAAGAGAGTACGGTTGAAGTACATGGGGCCTTGATTGTGTGAGCTCAGATAGCAAATATTAGTGGGCTATTTTACCAGAGAAGGCATCATAGTCATTCCCATATCTTGTATATAGAGATGCACTTTTCAGCAACAGGCATTTCAGATCAAATTGGGAGTTAGGAATCACATGGACTTCTCCTTTGCTTATCTTAAGAACTGTCCAACCAAGTGTGGCTCCCTAACATCTACTTCTTCTAGAACGAGGAAGAAAAGTAACAGAAAAAAGCTTGAAAAGCTAAACAGAAAAAAAGCTACTGAAACTCTGAGGGTGTAAGATTTCTCATTCACAATCCGACTGTTTTGGTGAAAAGTATATTTAATTGCGATGATAATCAGTTTGGCAGTAATTGTTATCAACGCCCTTTGACAAATTTATCATATCAAATATAAATCTAAGAACACAAAATCTGCACACTGTGGCAAAAGATAAATATTGTATTTATGTTACAAACGAAGGAAGTTTTCACCCACGGCACATTAACAATGCCCCGCAACACTGACCTACCAAATTAAAATCTTGGTTTTCTATGTGAGGTATGAGAACACCATTCAACACTGGTCACTGCCTAGACTGTTATTTTGTTTTTATTGATTAGTGTCACAAATAGACTTACGTTAACACTGCAGCGAAGTTACTGTGAACACCCCCAAGTTGCCACACTCCGGCGTCTATTCAGGTACATTGAGAAGTTAGAATGGTCAATGCACCCAACCAATATGTCTTTCAGAGTGTGGGAGGAAACCAGAGCCCCTGGAGGAAACCACGCAGACATGGGGAGAACAGGCAAACTCCCCACAGACAGTGACCCAAGCCAGGAACTGAACATGGGTCCCTGTCGCTGTAAGGCAGCAGTGCTAACTATTGTGTCACCATGCTGCCCACATGCCCATTTTGAAGAATTCCAAAATATAATTAGCAAAGTCACAAAACTGTTTTTAATTAAAGCGACATTTGGAGGTTCAGAAGTTTCAATGATATTTTAAAACTTGGGAATACGCAACAATTCAAATAGTGATGTAAAATTACTTTCTTAACAGCACACAAATTATCACTTCTTGCCCCTTCAAAGGATTACAAGAAAGTAATTCCCCATAGTTCAAAGATGTGCATTTAGTTCCTCAAGTACCCTCAAGCATCCTCAAGCAAACTTGCAATGTTACAATAGGTATTGCTTATAGCTCCAGCTCCCCACAGAATTTTTTAGCACAATAGAAGCTATTCGGTCCACCTACCATGTCTGCACCACTTCTTTAAAAATGCCTTATTTCAGGAGTGCTTAACTTCATCTACTTAAAAAAATGGAACTTGACAGCCCTATTCCACATTCACCAGTTATGATTGATTTCATATATGGAGCTAAACTAATTTTATTTCCTCATCTTCCCTATAGAATATAAGATTAGTTAAGAGAAAAGATTAGTTAAACTATTTTTCAAAATGATATTCCATCAAATCTCTTGTTGCAAGTACTAATGAAGTTGTTTCCAACATCCTTTCAGGCAATGCATTCTGGCAGCTCCAAATAGCATGCTGCATTCAAAAAAAAAATCATCTTTTGTATGACTGTTGTCAGAGTTTGAAGCTCCTCTGCAAACATTCATCACAATTTGAAGGAGTAGATGTTAAGTACTCCTGAAACAAGATATTTCTGTGGGGAAGATGACACAAATCTGCTCCTGGACTCACATTAAATGAGGCTTTCTCTGATTGATGCCACATATGCTGCATTGTGCTCTTTCAGCTGAATTAAACTGAGCATAAGGACTACCCTAGCATACCTTATCCTCAAGTGTTCATCAATCTGTAACAATTAATTAACATTTAAGTGAAAATTTAGCCTACATCAACAGACCAGAATGATATGTTTCACAATTTTTTCACAGCTGAAACAGAAGTATTTTTTTAATCAACTCCTTACATTACCCACTAATTTAAATATGGAAAAAGTAAAGGCTGATGGTATTAAGACAATTGTCTCTGTCATAAACTTGTTATACACCCTCTGCATCCCTAATCATAACAATTTCACTCCATCCCTTTTTGTTTTGCCGAACTAATCTGCTTTAATGCAGTTTACATTCATTCCTTGGGACTCCATTGACAATTCATTATCCTGTCATTTTATATCCAAAACTGTGCACTGTGACAGAAGATTGGGCAACTAATCTGCACCTAACAAAAAATAAAAATCCAATTATTCTCTTTGCTGTCTAATATTAGGGGCTGAGCTTCTTCTCTGGGTGAATCTGCTTATATATAAGGGATTTTATGCACTGAGCTTTGTACTTGGAACCATAAAGCTCATGAACCATAAACCATATGCGCATGCGCAGTTAAAAAAAATTCGATGGATAAGCTTTGTGAACGATAAACCATAAAGTTTTGGATCTATTGAAAGGTCCCCTTTCAATAGATCTGAAACCAAACTAAATCTTTTTCAGGTGGGGGAAACATTCTTTTCCTTACCTGACTTTATTGCATTGACTAACACAGCTGGTCAACATTGCCAAGACCTGTCAAATTTAATCCTTATAGGACAGAAGGAGACCTATTGAGGCTGCATCAACTCTCTGACAGAGCATCTTACCCGGTCCTCTCCCTTGCCAACTAGCAGTTATGTACTTGACTTTGGTCATTTGAAGTCATAATGGAGCTCAGTTAATTAAACGGCTGCACTGACTCCAAATCATCTTCAGCCAATTTGATCTTGAAGGTGTGTGATAAACATAGATTTCATCTCCTTGCCATTAATTTTCCTGCAGAATGTCTTACTGTGTTGGTGCATTTTTCAACACTGAACTGAAGAGTTCTGCTTTGGATTTCTCTGTGAGTGCGATATCATTAACACTCTAATTACCACTGCTGTTGCCTCCACTTGAATAGCCCACTGTTATGTTCCAGAAAATACGTGCATGGAGCAAACTGAAGGGATTACCTGACAGGAGGCATCCGACTGATGATCTGAACCAAGCTATTAGGTTGTTGTCTATCAATGCACTTTGGATCAATTATTGATCCCTGAGGCAATGATAATACACTTGTTGAACCCATTATAATGGCTGAAGATTTCAAATAGAATTTTCTACCAAAAGAAATCAAATATTTTCTTACAGTTGATGAAAACATGCTGTTTTCTTTTTTTTATTTTCCCCTCATGAATTTGTCAGCCATTTAACATTATGTAATAAACAAAAACAGCAAGTGTTGGAAGTTGGTCTGCAGCATCTATGGAGAGAGAAACAGAATCAATGAGGTGATTAATATGGAGTGTGTTTGGTTTGCTCCCACCATCACTGGAAGTGAAACAAAGTGTATGTGGAGACGATCTGCTTCACATCACCCTGCCCTGCAGCCATAAAACGCTGCGAGGCAGTGAAACAAGATCCGAGTAGAACTTCTGTCTCTCACTGGGGATGAAGTCCCACTGTCTGGAGTTGCTGGCCATTGGATTGTCCCCATATTGCCAAGAGAGTGTCAATGGCAGCTGTTGGAATTGCACGAGAAGGAGGAAGAATGTTCATGGATCCATGGAACACATAAATCTGGAGTTTTGAGCAGGGAAGATTTTGATATATCAGGATGGGACATGGTTCAAAAAAGAGGGTGAATTTAACTAGCGGGCAGGTAAGAAGGAAGGAGGATTCAACCATGAGGTGTGAGAGTTGCCCCATAATCAACAAAGGGCAACCCCTGAACAATCAACCTTTTCTTCCTTCCTGTCCTTCCAATATCTCTTAAAAAGAGTTGCTCACTCTGTCCAGATACCCAGGCTGAACATTTCATCATTTAGGAAACATAATATCAAGGTCAATTGGCTTGATAACAGGCCAAATTGATGCTTGATTACTTATTTGAATATAGTGAGCAGACAGCCAATTTTGGCACCTGCCCAACGTAGCCGCCCATCCCCTGTATTATGACAGTGAGCTTAGGCGTGGGCAGAAAGACGGTGGGGTGGGCACCTGCCCAACATTGTATGCCCTTCCCACACATATCACTGCCTCCTTATCCACCCACCCACTACCCATTCTGATATCTACCCCTGGCCCCTCTCCTCCCCCACCGAATGCGCACAAAGTGGCAGAGGACCCCCACACCCCCATCTCTCCACCAGAGATCTATCTACTCCCCCACCAGAGATTCATCTACTTCCCACCAGAGATCCATCTACCCCCCCCCCCCCAACACCAAAGATCCATCTGCCCCCCCCCCACTAGAGATCCATCTGCAAACCTCCCCCCACCCGCCAATCTGGCTCACTCTACTCCCCCCAGACAATGATCTGTCCTCACTCTACCTCCCCTCCAGAGGAACATCTGACCTGCCTCCTCCCTCCCACCACCAGACAATGATCAGTCCTTCCCCTACCTTCAGAGGGTGAGACCAGAACCATCCTCTGTTTGGGGGAGGAAGGAGGCAGGTAAGATGTATCTCTGGTGGAGGGGAGGGGGTACAGGGGGCTCGCTGCCACTCTGCAGGCAATCAGTGGGGGAGGGAGGGGAAGGGAGCAGAGGGTCGCGATCAGTCTGGATAATGGAGGGGTGACGAGACAAGGGAGACAGCGATGTCTGTGGGGGCCATCACTTCCACTTTTCGCTCCCACACTTTCTGCGACCCGAGAGTGACCTGACAATGGGCGCACTTTTTCGAAGTTTTTTTAACTGCACATGCGCAGTTCAGAGCTTCAATCATTTTGGGTGTGCTAAGCACTGCCCACAGCATGAATGAGACCCGTGATTTTTATTTTCCAGGCTGAGTGTGTATGGGGGCGCCTGAAAGCAGATTTTCAAGTCGGATCTGAATTATGCCCAGGTTCAACACTTAGAATGAAAATGGTAAAATCAGGCCCTAAATCTCAAATTGGTTTGCATTTTTAAGAGCTCTGTGCTTAAATTCTTATTTTTCTCATGGCTTTATAAATTGGCTATGTGCTATTCTTGACAAGCTTATAGATTTAATCTCATCTCAACTATATAGCTGTCATTTTCCTGCTGAAGAAATCAGTTTTCAGCCACCCTGATAGCAGAATAGAGACACGCATTGTACAATGTGTAACACACAGAAGAGGCCAGTCCAAGCTTGGATTTCTGATCTGCATGTTAGCTGAGGTGGTGGGAGAGCTAAAACTGACTTCAAAATCCATTTAATTATAAAAGAGTAAGAAGTGTAGATTGGAGCCAGCATCTCATTTACTGCCTCATGATCTTAACTGAAAAATACACATGGATTACATACGTGATCCATATGCACCACTTTGTTAAAAAGCAGTTTGACCCTTAGAGTTCAGGCTCACTGTGCAAGAATGGTCATTTGGGATATAAAATGAGGGCTGAACAAAAATATAGCAGTCCCAGAAGTAACCAAAATATATATAAAGTAGAAATGTCATAATCAGAATGCAACACCAAGAATCCGGAGAAGTCATCATACCACTATAAAGCAATGGGTATATTTTTCAATTTATGTGCAAAATAGAACTTTGCATTATAACTCTTTCCCAAAAGGCTGATATGAAGCCCAGAAATTAAATTTCATAATTAGTTCAGCAATTTTTGTGCGCTGTGAATTTAATGCCTGACTCCAATAAGAAGATGTAAGTTTGTAATTTAAGTTTTGACTGAGGAAAGTGACAGAATAACATTGAAGCAACACATAATTGTTGATCTTTACAGAGTGCGTACAATTTAAGCTTTCAAACTGACGTTGCTTTATTTTTCATAAGCAGGTCCCATTAATTATTAAGGCTGCCAAAATCCTGACTGTTATGTGACAGTCAACAGTTTTAATCCTGCATAAGGTATTTTCTAAACATCAGCATGTCAGCAATGAGAGACAGAGAATGAGAACATGTGTCCAACCATTCTTGGACCATGCAACCAAACACCATATCCAAAACATCCACAGCAAGAAGATGCACAAGCAAACTTGTATAGTATTTGCTAATTTTTTAAAAAATTATCCACAGGTTTTGGGTGTCGCTAGCTAGGCCAGAGTTTATTGACCATTGTTAATTGCCCTTGGGAAGGTAGTAGTTGCATGCTTTCTTGAATCGCTACAGTACATGTAGTGCAGTACACCCACAGTTCTATTGTTGGAGCTGCATTCATCCAGGCAAGTGAAGGATATTCCATCACACTCCTAAGTTCTGCCTTGTAGGCGTTGGACAGGCTTTGGGAAATCAGGCATGAGTTACACGTCACAGAGTTTCTAATCTCTAACCAGCTGTTGAAGCCCCAGGACTTATATTGCTAGTCCAGTTCAGTTGATGATCAATGGTAATCCTCAGGGTGTTAATAGTGGAAATTCAATGACGGCAATGCCACTGAATGTGTCAAAGGATGATGGGAATGTTCTCTCTTGTTGGAGATAGTCATTGCTTGGCATATGTGTGCCATGAATGTTATTTGCCACTTTTCAACCCAAACCTCAATATTGACTAGATCTTATTTGTAAATGGACTGCTTCAGTATTTGACAAATCACACTTTGTGCAAATCATTAATGAATGTACCCAATTTTGATCGTATGATGGAAGGAATGTCATTGATGAAGCAGCTGAAGGTGGTTGGGCTTAGGATACCTCCGCAAAAAACTCTTTCTCCTTGTAGCTTCTTGACACCACATTTAGTCAAATGCTGTCCTAATGTCAAGAGCAGTCATTCTGACTTCATACCTGCAGTCACCTTTTTTTTGTGCATGTTTGAACAAAGATTGTTTTGAGATCAGGAGCTGAATGATTGTGGTAGAACTCAAACTGAGCAAGAGAGAACAGGTTATTGCTAGCATTGATAGCATTGTTTATGATCCCTTCCATCACTTCACTGATGATTGTCAGTAGACTGATGGGGCAGTAATTGGCCAGGTTAAATTTGTCCTGCCTTTTGGGAAATTTTCCACATTGCCAGGATCGGCTAGCATTGTAGCTGTACTCGAGTAGCTTAGCTAAGGGAATAGCAAGTTCTGGAGCACAAGTCTTCAGTACTAAATGCTAAGCACTAAATAAGTGAAGAGGAAACTGTGAGCGTTGTGGAATGGAACCTGGAGCGCTGCACAAGAATAGGTTGTGAGAAAATAGAGACAATCAGCCTGATGTTGAAAGAAGGAATGAGGAAGTGGAGGAATGGGTGAGTAAGTTCGCCGATGACACGAAGGTCGGTGGTGTTGTGGATGGTCTGGAGGGATGTCAGAAGTTGCAGCATGACATCGACAGGATGCAAGACTGGGCGGAGAAGTGGCAGATGGACTTCAACGCGGATAAATGTGTTGTGGTCCATTTTGGCAGATCCAACGGGATGAATGAGTACACTATCAAAGGTAGGAGTCTTAGCTGTGTGGAAGAGCAGAGGGATCTTGGGGTCCGGGTCCATAAGACTCTCAAATCGGCCTCCCAGGTGGAGGATGTGATTAAGAAAGCTTACGGTGTACTGGCCTTCATTCATCGAGGGATTGAGTTCAGGAGTCAGGAGGTAATGCTGCAGCTTTATAGGACCCTTGTCAGACCACACTTGGAGTACTGTGCGCAGTTCTGGTCGCCTCACTATAGGAAGGACGTGGAAGCTATTGAAAGGGTGCAGAGGAGATTTACAAGGATGTTGCCTGGATTGGGAGGCATGCCTTATGAAGACAGGTTGAGGGAGCTGGGACTGTTCTCCCTGGAGAGACGAAGGTTGCGAGGCAACTTGATAGAGATTTACAAGATGTTGAGAGGAATAGATAGGGCGGACTCTCAGAGACTATTTCCCAGGGCTGAAATGGTCGCGACGAGAGGGTACAGATTTAAGGTGCAGGGAAGCAAGTACAGAGGGGATGCTAGGGGAAAGTTTTTCACTCAGAGGGTGGTGAGTGAATGGAATCGGCTGCCGTCGGTGGTGGTCGAGGCGAACTCGCTGGGGTCTTTTAAAAGACTTCTGGATGAGTATATGGGATCCAATGGGATTGGGGCTTATAGATAGGTCTATGGCTGGGTAGGTTTTGATGTGTTCAGCACAACTTGTGGGCCGAAGGGCCTGTTTGTGCTGTAGTGTTCTATGTTCTATGTTCTATGTTCTAAGACATTTCAAGCAAAATATTGGACAAATCAAAATGACAAATTATGCTTTCAAAAATTGAAACTAATTTTGCTTCATTAGTATTTAATATTTAGGCCTATTAATAAACTAGTACCTGACGTGTGATAACGAAATTGATTCATCACTCTATATAGCTTTCAAACTTGTTCCTTTTCTTTTTTCCAATCAATTTTGGAAAACACTTATGCTATTATAAATATTGAACATTGTACAGTTATATTAATGTGTTGAATATTGAATCTGAGTTCTTACAGTCATATAGTTTTTAAAGTTTTTGTGCAGTCAATATGAGTTATCAATGTGTATTATTTCACAATCTTTAAGTGTCATGAGCAACGTTGTGGTATGATGAGATAATGAAATCTAAGCATTGAATTTTCCGGTCATTCCTGCTGGTGGGATCTTCCAGTCCTGGTGAAAGTGACCAAACCCCCCTTTCCCCCATGGCAGGTTCTCCAGCAGCAGGATGAGCATGCCATGTGAAATACTATAGACATCAACAGGTCCAAGATATTCCTACACAGCCATTGGCAAGCTGCAAAGTGGGGGAGAGAGTTGTATGGCAGAAAATGCCACCCTAAATTTTTAAAGATGTTAGACTGTGTAACTTGGTCACCGAAACTAATATCAGTAAGCAAAATAAAATAAATGGGACTAAAACTAAAAAATTTCAAACCTAATTAGATTTAAATCTGAAAATGATTGAAATGAATTTAAAGCAATTATATTTTGTTCCTCTGTTATTCACATAGCAGTGTGGTACGATTGACAAGTTAAATCTTGAAAATAATTTACATAATTGTCTGTTGAAAAAAGGTATAATGAGGTGATCTTTCAAAAAAGCAATCAAATGGTTTCAGGTCAAAGTGTTATATGCCTAACACAAAAACCCGCCCACTTTATTGAAATGCACCTGGACAGCTCTCAGCTGGAACCTATTACAGAGCACATTGTTCAAAGAGAAAAGCTTCCGCACTTACTAATAAGGTTATTAGCAGAATGGCAAGCACATCAGAAAATTATAAAAGGAATACATTCCTCGACAGAACTGGAATTAAATCAAACCAGAAGAAGCAATGGAAATCGATGCCTATGCATATATAAAAAAAGTATTTGCAATTTAGCAATTTATGTCCACTAATTGTACCTAGTTAATATATAACAATATATTCAGTCATATCTCTGCCATTTTGTAAGATTGCATAGATTACAGCGGAATAATTACATCTGGATTGCTCGGTACTGAGGAGAATAAATGTTCCATATTTTGGAAACAGGGCAGAAAATGATCACAATACTCACGTCCAGCATCAGAGTACTGGGAAGACAGTGACATATTGGCTGGAATTGTTTAGCTTTTCATGCCAGGGAGATTCTCTGGTCCCACGACAGCGAGTGGAGATTTGGCTGTGAGCCAAATTCTCTGTCATCGCTTGCAATAGCAGTGGGGTATGAAGAGCCAGAGAATTCTGAGCAGTGTTTTTGTCAGAGGGTGTAATCCAACCATTCAGGGTAGTAACACTCTGAGAACTTGGGTTCAAGTCCCACCACCGCAGATGTCAAAATGTGAATTCAATTTTTAAAATCTGAATTTTTATAAAAGTCTACTGATGCCCATAAAAGCATTGCTGATTGCTATGAAACCCATCTGGTTCACTCATGTCATTTAGGGACAGAAATCTGCCATTCCTTACCTGGTCTTGCTACATGTGATTCTTAAAAGCTGTCTGAACAAGGGCAATTAGAGATGGGCAATAAATGCTGGTGTAAGCAGCAATGCTGATATCCCATAAACGAACATGAGGAGAGATTAGAAATCCAATGCTTTTCACTTTTAGAAGAAATGGGATAGGAGAAAGATAATAAATATATTGAGATTACTAAACAGAATGGGAAAAGTTCATCTGGACAGTTTCAAGTTGAACTATGACTGCAGACAAGCTCAGAGCTGATCTTGTATGTATCCCATATTAAAGAATGGTTTGTACCCGGTATGGTACTCAAATCCTGGTTGTAGATGGACAAACATGGAAATCATTCAAGATCCAACTGAATGCTGGGATGAGAAGGACCACAGGTTCTCTTTGGAGATTGTACAATATATGCTCAATAACTTCAGTCATTCATACTTTCCTTCATGATTTATCATTTAATGAATGTGTATCAATAACATGACGTCCAAGATATCATCCAAGACTAATAACAACAAAAAATAGACATGGACTAAAGTGTAATAGAATGACTTTACCTTCTTTCTTAGGGTCTCCTTTAGTATTTCTTACAAGTGATCCAAAGCAGAGTTTTGCAGATGACCTGTCCTGCCCTTTTAGGAAAATGCTGGCCAAGTATAGTCTGTGACCATGTAATTTGGCTATTGAATCTCAGTTTTATTTCTTATTTGTTGGTTCCCCTTATTTGAATTTCACGTGACAAGAGTTTGGAAAACCATATTTTAAGCTATGCTGCATAATTGGTGGGAAATCCAAGATCAGGACACCAAGGCTGGAATCTTACCACCATTCATAGTGGCAGGCCTTTTCCATCTCACTGCAATGAATGGAAATTTGGCTAGTTGCCAAATTCTCTGATTTCACTGTAGCAGGAGTATGGCATGAATAGCAGGTAAGATTGCACCCCAAGATTCAGCATGATCCATCGTTTCATTTATATGAAAAGTGACAGGTCCATGATTTGGAGTAATATCTGTGGCCTCCGAAGGTTCATGGAGAGCATCTAACTGATCTGCAAAGACAAAAGAATTGGCTAGATTTAACTACTTTAATGCCATAGTGCATTTTCTCTTTGAATAATTCTGCTGATCTTTGTACTTCTGAGATATTCTTCTTTGTGCAAGCTATATCAGATATTTATACAATGTTATTTTTATATGCACTACAGATGAGGAAATAAATAGTTTAAAAATTAAAAACAATATGCTAATCCCAAACGGGTAAACTGAAGGAAGTGTAGAAGATGGCCCAGTGTCACACGGTTTCAGCAACAAGCAACATGCTGCTTTAGAATTACAGCTAAATGCTTAGCAATTACGGTGGCAAAATGTGCTTTCGATTCTACATTGTGTTCATTACTGGAAGAAAAATGCCTGTTCCCAGCTGATGGAGCTTAACAATGTTGCTACACATTTTAATGACTTCATTCCCAGTTAAATCTATTGGCTCGAGGCAACACCTTGGGCCTGAGAGAAAGGTAGTGGATTCCAGATTTGTGTAGATATTTGCACACATGCCCCGTGGAGTCAACAATCAATTGTAACGTCTTGTTTAACATCCTTATTTTCTTGGTAGAAAAAGAGACAGAGCTGAATAGACCAGATAACTCATGGAGATAACATTGGGATTACTTTGGCAGGTGCAGACAGCTGTCTTTACTCTTCTTCCATTTCACATTCTTTACTAGATAATTGAGTGTTTGGTGAAGCAGATTGCAATCTTTAGTAATGCAAGCATATAACTGTAATCCTGCACTAAATTGATGTGTTTTATATTCCAACAAATCCTTAAAAGGTGCAAGGACAGGATCTATTGATGATGAAACAGTCTGGAGTATTTTATTCTTACAATATCAGTATTCAGAACTTTGAATTAAAAAGAAAATGCATGGCGATTCCGATATGGTAGGAACAGATCTATAGAGAACAGGAACGGTCTGGATTTGATTATCCAGCTTACCTGGAGTTATTTGGTTTGATAATTTGTTAATTATGTTGTGTTAGTTCATCTCAGTGTTGGTGGAACAATAAGTGTCCTCAAGACCCATTTGTTAAGCAGGGAAAGACAGCCACAGTTACCCTTGCAGATGGATGTCCAGACTTGATGGAAAAGTTTCTTTTTAAAGTTTATTTATTAGTGACTCAAATAGACTTAGATTAACACTACAATGAAATTACTGTGAAAATCACGTAGTCGTCACACTTTGGAGCCTGTTTGGGTTCACTGAGGCAGAATTTAGTATGACCAATACACCTAACCAGCTTGTCTTGCAGAGGGATCTGGATAGGCTGAGTGAGTGGGCAAGGACCTAGCAAATGGAGTATAACATAAGTAAATGTGAGGTTATCCACTTCTGTAGAAATAATTGTAGGAGGGATTATTATTTAAAGGGTGAAAAGCTGCGGCATGCTACAATGCAGAGGGACTTGGGAGTTCTTGTGCACAAATCGCAAAAATCCAGTCTGCAGATGCAGCAGGTGATCAAGAAGGTGAATGGAATGTTGGCCTTTATAACGAGGGGAATAGCATATAAAATCAGGGAGGTCTTGCTGCAACTGTACAGGGCATTGGTGAGGTTGCAACCGGAGTACTGTGTGCAGTTTTAGTCCCCTTATTCGCGAAAGGATGGACTTGGAGGGAATATAGAGAAGGTTCACCAGGCTGATACCAGTGATGAGGGGGTTAGCTTATAAGAAGAGATTGAATGGACTGGGCCTGTACTTGTTGGAATTTAGAAGGCTGAGGGGGGATCTTACAGGGACATATAAAATAATGAAGGGGCTAGAGAGGGTAGAGGTAGAGAAATTCTTCCTGCTTAGAAAGGAAAACAGAACCAGAGGACAAATTCTTAAAATAGGGTGGGGAGGGAAACACTTTAAAATGGAGTTGAGGAGGAACTTCTTCACTCAAAGATTGGCGAATCTCTGGAATTCTCTGCCCCTTGAAGTGGTGGAGGCTACCTTGTTGAATATATTTAAGTCATGGGCAGATAGATATCTGATAGACAAGGGAATTAAGGGTTATGGGGAGAAAGCGGGAAAGTGGAGGTGATCCACCTGATCAACCATGATCTTATTGAATGGTGGGGCAGGCTCAAAGGGCTAATGGCCTATTCCTGCTCCTATTTCTTATGTTCTCATGTTTTTTTGGATTGTGGGAGGAAACTGAAGTACCCAGAGGAAACCCACAGGAGAACATGCATAGACAGTAACCCAAGCTGAGAACTGAATCCTGGCACTGTAAGGCAGTAGTGCTGCTGTGACCATTACATAAGAAAAAGGCTTAGAATTTGCATCTGATTGCTTCTCAGTTAAGTAGCTGATTAACATTACAATAATTTTGTCAGCTGAATTCAGTCTTCATGAATGAAGATACTTGTCATTTAGTAAGTCACAATCTGGGACACAAGATGTGGACATTGCTGGCAAGGTTAGCATTTAGGGTCCATTCCTAATTCCTCTTGAGAAAGCTGCCTTCATGATTCATTGCACTTGATTAGTGAAGATACTCCATATGGTGCTGTTATATACAGAATTTCAGGATGTCACATGGGCTATGATGAAGAAGTAACAACATATTTCCACATTGAGGTAGTGTCAAACTTGAAGAGGGAAATTAAGGTGGTGATATTCCCAATGCACTTACTACTCTTGTTCTTCCATTTGGAAGTTAATACAGGCTTGGGAGGTGCTTGAAAACATTGCTGAGTTTCTGCAGTGCATCTTGTAAATGATATACATTGCAGCGATGATGAACTGATGGTGAAGAGGGTAATTGTTTACAGTAGTGGATGCTGTGCCAATCAAGCAGGTTGCTTTGTCCTGGATGGTGTTGAGCTTGTTGATTGTTGTTGGAGCTGCACTCAGTCAGGCAAGTTAAAATCATTCCATCACACTTGTAGGTTGTAGAATGTTTTGGCAAGTTAAGAAGTGTGTTACTCGCTGCTGAATTACCAGTCTTGATCCTATGGGTACAGTATTTATGTGGTTGATTCCATTAAGGTTCTGATCATAATCTCAGATGATGATAATGCCATTTAATATCAAGGAAATGTGATTAGACTTTGTCTTGTTGGAGATGATCATTGTTTGGCACTTGTGTGACAAGTTCTATAGCCTGAATGTTGCCCAGATCCTTCTCCATGTAGACACAGATTGCTTAATTATCTAAGGACTTGCAAAAAGTAATGGACATTGTGCTTTTACCAGCAATCATCTTCACTGATGGAGTGGGGAAGGTTGTTGATGAAACAGCTGAAATTGTTTGGCCCAGATCCCACAGATTGCAGGAATTCCTGCAGCATTGTCCTGGAGCTGAGATTTTTTTTAAATTCCATCCTTAAAAAGTTACAAAACCAATGTTTGAACTGAACCGGACAAACTCAAATCCCAACTGAATCTAATTCTCCACATGGGAGACAAACAAGATCCAAACTGACAAGACATTGCATCCCATTTTGGGTTTGATCCAACTCTTACATGCTAAGAAGCAATCTGATGTTATTGGGCTAAACAATCACACCTAGCCTTGTATGTGCTCTGTATAACTCCAGGCAATGGAGAATAGCCCTCTCAAGAGCCCCTATTTTTATTTCAGTTTGTCTAGAGTTCTTTGGTGCCCTATTTGGTCAAACCTTGCCTCGATGTCAGGGCAGTCACTCTTATCCTCTTGTATTTTGCTGAAGAGAGAGTCATATGCCTGACGTTTTTGACCTTACACTCATCAAGATAAACAATCACCCATTTATATTACTGATATAACTCTGAGTGGCCAAGCTGCTGGCATTGACAAAGCAATGGAAAACTCGAGATTGCGCAAGTTCATGGGGTAATTAAAAAAATGTGCAATTTGATTTGTTTGCGCAGAATGGGTCCTAGTATATCTACATATGTCACTTCAGCAAATGTGAATGAGCCATATCAAAAACTCAACTGATTATTTTAAGTGAGGTGTCAGTACAACTATTATCACACTCAGGATTGTTCAGTAAGTGTTGCCCAATAATGGAATTACATCTAACAGCAGGTGCATTGTTTTGAGTGTTGCAAATACTCATTGTTTAAGTACACTCTGTGTTCAGTCTGTTACAAACAACTAAAGGAACATGTTGTTTGATTCAAGCAGTGAATCATGAGGTTGTATGGCCTACATTCTTGACTTCTGAATGACACTGAAATTCCCTCACAACATTGCTTAATTGTATGGTAGGCAGAATGTATTTTTTTGACTGATGAGCAGTATTCTTATAGTTCCTATGCAGTGGCACTATGTGAAAATACTGCCGTCAGTGCAAAAGACATTCTGCCTTCCGCATAATTGAGCAATGCTGTGCGCAAATTCCAGTGCCATTATGAAGTCAAGAATGTAAGCTATGCATCCTTCTGTACTGTGGCAGCACAGTGGCCCAGTAATTAGCACTGCTGCCTCACAGCACCAGGGACCCAGGTTTGATTCCTGCTCAGGTCACTGTCTGTGTGGAGTTTGCACATTCTCCCACATGTCCTTCGTGTGCTCCAGTTTCCTCCTACAGTCCAAAGATGTGCAGTTAAGTAGATTGGCCATGCTAAATTGATCCTACTGTCTGGGGGATTAGCTGAGTAAATATGTGGGTTGCGGGAATAGGGCTTGGTGATATGTAGTCAGTATAGACTTGATGGGTGACTGGCTTCCTTCTGTACTATAGGGATTCTATAATTGCAATGATTAGCTGATCGAATCGAACAGTATATTCCTTTGATTGTTCATAACTATACTCAACCAGCCCGTGCTTGTAAAAGCAAAAAAAAGTCTACCATTAGATGCAATTCCATAACTGGGCAACATTTACTGAATAATCCAAATGGGAGCTACACTAACAATTAATTTAAAATAATCAGTGAGATTTGTACGAGGGAGTTTTTCACATAAAGGGTGGTGGGGGTATGGAATGTGCTGCCAAGTAAAGTGGTGGAGGCAGGTTATTTAAGAAATACTTAGATGGGCACATGAACAGAATGGGAATGGAGAAAACTAATTTAAAATAGGGATCATGAGCCTTGGGAGTCCCTGGGAAGTGTGTAAATAGATGATGATATTGATGTACTTGTTTTTATCCTACAGGTGCTTTGGTCCACCTTGTTGTCTAACAAGGGGCATACACGCGATGGGTCGTGAGAGAGCTGCTCTTGGATTTTTTTCGAGAGTATCCTAGTGCTTCACATCGTTAGTGTACGCTTGACCTGGACCATTTGATGGGCAACACGACAGCTCAGTGACTATCGCTGTGCTGTGCAGATACATGGATTTGGGCCTGTGTCTGTGGGAGTTTGCGCATTCTCCCCGTGCTTGCGTGGGTTTTCTCCGGGTGCTCCGGTTTCCTCCCACATCCCAAAGATGTGCTCTTAGGCTAATTGGCAAAACAAATTCTCCCTAAATTGTCTCAAATTTGGTTTGTAATCCATAGATCTATAAACATAAACAGGGATCACGGGTAGAGGTGAGAACATCGAGGTGGTGACGCGGGCTCGTTGGGCCGAAGGGCCTGTTTCCTATGCTGTTTTGTTCTTTGTGCTTTGTTCTTGTAATGTGGCTCAATAACACTGGTTAGAAAGGACATATACATATACAGGGACCTGTAATCCACAAAATAAAGAGAAGATACCGTTTTTTGAATTACTCAGGAGCTTGGGGAGCCTACAGCTCTCCATTGGTTTCTCTATGACAATACCTCAACCAATGAAAGTCAACTTACCAAGTAATCAGCACTCTTTTCTTCTGCAGTAAAAGTTGCCATGAATGTTTTAAATTTGGCATTTTTCATTTGCCGTCATGAATGTAAGACAATAAACTCCAGTAACATATTTCCCTTTTTATTCAGGTTTTGTACTACCAAATGAAAATTAATTTCCTTTGTCTATGTTTCGACAAAGGTTATAATAAGGCATGGAACCAAGCAGGTTTATGGAACCCAAATTGAGCATAGGTGATCAAGTTATTAAACATACCACTCGATAGCAGTGTTAGTGATATCTTTCATCACATAAAGCAGTGCAGAAGTAAACTGTTGGAGAAACAATTAGTAGATTGAATTTATCTTTTTTTTGTGAATAAGATATTCATGAATGTCAGATAGACACCAGTGTAGCTGCACTTGCTACAAACACAAGTAGTTCTGGTGCTTAAAGTCTTCAGTGTGAGAGTCCAGACAGTGGAGGATGTCAAGACAACCATTGTTAGCCAAGCAGAACAGCACAGCCCTGAATATTTAAACACAAAAGAATATCTAGGCTGGGATTTTGCCTTTGAATTTGCTTTTCTCTTTCCAAATTCTGGAAATTCACTAATTGTCAGATCAACCTACAAGATTACCATGATGCCTCCAGAGAATGATCGGTCTGAGAAGTCTCCACTGCCACCTATGACGATAGTGCAGCTAATCAACACATCAAGCACTGTGCACACTGCAACTTACAGCCAACATGCTATAATGACAAGGAATGCTGAATCTAATAACAGTCTCTCATCTTCAAAAAGCATAGATGTACCATTAAATCATCTTCTTCCCACAGTAAATGCTCTTCTTCAGTCCATACAATGGACAAACAAGAAAAAGCACTGCCAAAGAGCTAAATGCATTATGCTTGTCCATCTCATAATAAACAATCAAAAGTAACAGCAATCATAGATCGATGCAACAGCCAAACTGATCAGGTGTGATTCAACACAGAGCAATGGAAGAAAAGAATGAAAGTATATCTAAATAACATTCCAACCTCCAAGACAGCAGCAAGAACCAGGACCAACAGAGCCTATCAATTTCCCGACAGAATGCTAGATGAGAAATGGAAGAGTTATAAGGCTGCCAGTCTATCTGGACTTCTAACTTCAAGGACTTGATGGGAGAAATGGGGTAGTGGGAATGTTGCAGCAATGTCATAGCAATAATGATGGAATAGCATTAAGGCAGTAATAACAGGACAAGATGTATCACAATGTCGGGCTTAAAGTAAACCAATGTAACTATCTCCGTGGGAAAAATACTTGGAGGAAATGTAGCATATGGTCTGATACATACAACGTTAATATGGAATTGAGTACAATCCTGCTCACACAGGGATGTAAGGAATTACACAACCCAGACTTAGAGTCAGTGTGGTGTTAAAATCTAAACATGAAGAAAGCTTCTTGCCTGTACTTCTTACTTATATGTGTACAAGTTACAAGTAGCTATTAAAGGCTTGCTATGAACATGCATAAGACTGCAAAGACTTCTTTAATAGACACGTTTTGTAATAACACCATTACAACATTCAACACTTCAGTCAGGGTGTCAGGGCCCAGAGTATCAGGGTTCACTCAGCTATCTCTTGATATTATCAATTTGGCTGAAGATTGGCACCTGTGATGTTGAGGATCTTAAAAGGAGGCCGAGTTGGATCTTCCTTACGACATTTTGCTGAAAATGGGTGTGAGTGTTTCAGCTTAGTCTTTTTTATTCATGTTGGGCTCTGTCATTATGGTTGAGGATTGCAATGTTCATACGTTCTCATCCTCCAATGAGTTTATTTCTTTGTCTACCATCATTCATGATAGGATGTGACAGGATTGCAGAGCGTTGAATTTTTTGCAAACTAGCATAAGGATGGCTTGAGGAAATTTTGCAGTGGTTTTGAAAGGTATGCCCTGGCTGCAGGAGAAGCAGTGTGCAAAATGAATGCAGAACAAAGAGTGAAGCTCTGCCTAAAGCTAGGGTAATCCTAATTTTCAGAGTGCAAGATATTGACATAATAATGGATTGTAAGTCAAACAGGTTCTACAAATAACAACCAGCCAATTCTGCCAGGTTACCACAAGCACAGTGAAGTTGAAAATGACTTCTAATGTGTTTTTCTTGGCCCAAATGAGAGAACACCATTTATTGAGATCTTGGGTTGTTACACTTTATGAAATACGTACTCAACTTAGTTGAGTTGAGATGTTCTGTTTTTGCTATTATCCATATGAAGATTACTCCAATATAAGACTTGATAATGTTCCACCAATTATCTTAGTTATACGGATGTACCAATGGGTTTTAGCAATCTAACACCTTGATGTAAATAGTAAAATTGGTATGGTTTCATTTGAATCTGAATAGAAACAAAAATAGGTACTAGTGCTTTCTTTTTGTACAAAGGTGTTAAAAGTAATTGGCTAATTTGTGATATGCATTTGCTGTGTTTTGAATTTCAAAATGGAGGTTACAGTTTGAACACTTTTACTAACTTAACCTAAAAGGCATTTTTGTTTTCACTTGTGGAATTATTTTGATATGCCTTCAATGATCATTGCAGTTTGTTACCAATGACAACAGTCCTTAAAATGATGTTCATGGAGTTGTTTCTTTATCATTCTATATTTGAACACTGGGAGGCAAATGTCAGTAAGAAGTCTCACAACACCAGATTTAAATCCAATCGGTTGGATTTAAACCTGGTGTTGTCAGACTTGTTACTGTGTTTACCCCAATCCAATGCCAGCATCTCTACATCAGGCAAATGTCAGTCAAAGGTGTGAATAT
Source organism: Sphyrna mokarran (assembly GCA_024679065.1). NCBI lineage: Eukaryota > Metazoa > Chordata > Chondrichthyes > Carcharhiniformes > Carcharhinidae > Sphyrna > Sphyrna mokarran. The sequence continues at coordinate 58,633,232 of JAGIQG010000003.1, forward strand.
TTTGGATGGCAATATAAGGAACAGAATGTGCTTGGTCATTTGCTGTGCATAGATTTATTTACTGGGAGCAGAGGCAGTGAGTGCAGTTATACTGTCTCAAACAGGGGTCCAGATGGTATGGGTGGATTGCCAGGAGCACAGCTAATGCGCCCCTGCATGAAGGTGCTGCAAGCTTCTCTGGCACTCAAGTGAATGGTAATGGACACTAATGGCACCTCTGGTCATGCTCAGTTGGGCACTCCTCATCTTCAGCCTCATCCTCCTCACATAAGGAACTCAGGTGCTCCCTGCTTTGCTTTCCACTGGTGGCAGTTCTACACCTATTTGAAATGCAAGTTGTAGAGGCCACAGCCCATCACCACTATGTGCGAGATCACTGCCATCTTGTATTGAAAGGTACTTCCAGATGAAGGATGGCATGGTGGCACAATGGTTAGTACTGCTGCCTTACAGAACCAGAGACCCAGATTAGATTCTGCCTTTGGAGTTCATCCTGAGTCTGCGTGGGTTTCTTCCGAGAGCTCCGGTTTCCTACCACAGTCCAAAGATGTGCACATGAAGTGGATTTGCCATGCTAAATGCTTCTTTGTATCCTAAAATGCATAAGTTAAGGAGTTTAGCAGGGTAAATACATAGGGTTACAGGCATAAGGCCTGGGTGGGATGGTCTGTTGGAGAGTCGGTGCAGAATGGCCTCCTATGATTCTAATCAAGGAATCAAAATTGCATTTTGTGCAAGCCAGTGTTTATAAAAAGATTCCAATTTTACCTCTTTGTTACTCTGAGGTGGAATTATGCACTGGTGTCAACAACCATGCACCATGACAGCTCCCACTTGGCAAACATCTGCAGTATCTTCATGCAGTGGTTACACACCAGCTCCACATTGAATGAGTGGATTTTTTTTTTGATTCACAGGAACATGTGACTGTTCCAAAAGAGCCTTGATAACCACATGATGCAGGTTATGACACCCTGAACTTGAGGAAATCCTACCAGAGAGCTCTGTGGACTTGACTGGCAGCATTCCTCTCAAACTTAATGAGTTCCAACACCCTCAGAAACAAGTTGTAGGCTGTGGATTGAGAGATCCTATAGATGCCATCAGCTGAACCCTGGAATGGCCAGACTCAAAAGAAAGAGAACTATAGCCACCTTTCCCACCCCAGACAATGAATGGTCCCCTGCTCTTACTGAGCTTAGGTTCTCCTCCAGGAGGTTTCTGACCACTTTACATTAAAGATGCAGCCTTCAAAAGCACTGCTACTCGGAGAGTCCAGGAAGCTGACTCTTGTCCATTGGACTCCCTGCTCAGGATATCACCTTCATCAAGACACTGCCCCATGGCAATGCCCTCTGTTCAGTCCACTGTCTGTTGCTCCTCTACCAGCTGCTGCCCTTATTTCTGTGGCTGAACAGAAAGATGCTGCACCTTCTCCTCAGCAGCCAGGAATCGAACCCTAGTCACTGGCACTGTAAGCAGCAGTGTTAACCACTGTGCCTCACAGGCCAAAAGATCAATGACCACTTATAGCTTTTCACGTTAATTTCTTCAAGGAAATGGCACCAAGTTGTTTTCCACACACAAGGTCGCTGAGATTGACGTCCAGGCCCTACTCCTGACAGCAAAAATCTTTGACACTCTTCTCTATGCCTGCTGAGTAGAATTGCACCCGCACTACTTCACCAGCACCCTTCTCCCAATCTAAACTGAGCACGTGCCTTATTTTCCTCCAAAGATGATGAACATTCAAATGTCACTGAGAGCATCCTAGGCAGGTAGGGTTCTATCGCTGTTTACCAGCCACACATACAACTTATTACCAAGAACAATAGGGTAAAGAATGAGGGGCAGGGCAGGGAAGTGTGGGAGCAAGAAGTTAGGAAGATCCTCTGGCTGATTTTTCTGATCCGTAGTGGTAATAATAGCGATGCCAACACATTTCAACGTGGAAACACATTTCCAATTTCGTTGCTTAATACCATACATCCAATTTATTTTACTCTTTGAGACATTGACAGTGCATAATGTTATCTTTCAACAGAGATGAGGTGCAGCTCAAACTTCAGATGACAGAGCCCGGTAGTTGGCATCAAGATGTATGTTCCGCGTGCAGTTAACAGGGATTTTTATAGCTCAGCAACAATCAATCAATCATGGCCAAGCTCTGTTTAACCTGCTCTCTCATAAGAATCTGTATTGTTCATACTGCATGCAGGAGACAGTCAAAAGGCAAAGATTCGGCACAAAAGCTTTCTATTCGCAAAACAATAAATGACATTCTTTATAAGTGAGTTTCTCTTTTCGCAAAGTGTTCTACAGCATTCGCTTTAAATCTGCACCTCTCCTCCACTTTATCAGTTCCTCTTGAAATTGATATTAAATGTACTTCGACAGAAACTGCTGTTTGAATTGCTCAATATCTGTAATTTATCTTCTCCATATTGGATATTTGCATTCTATGAAAGGTTAACTTGGCACACTTCTTTTGTAAAATGTCAGCAATTTGTCATAACTCAACTGTTTGTCTTTCCTATTATTTTCACATAGCAGTTAAGTGACACGTTAATGTAAGTCATTTAATCCGAAATGTAGTCGTGCTGTGGTCAATTCTCTGCGGTGTTGTGTAGTTTGTAACAGAAAGTTGTTCTAGGAAGGATTATCCTGCAAGGGACATAGGGATAGGACCTACAAAATCTAATATGCCACATTAAACTTTGACCATGATTGAAAACTGTCAAATTCACTGTGCGCACAGATGATTGATTATTCTGCTGAGAAATGCATCATGTCATTTTCTATTTATAAAGATTCCACTGCAATAGAATCTTATTTTTAACTTCCCTCTCACACAATGAGATATTGTATTTTTATTCATTTTTACACAAATAAGCTGTACTTTGAATGAATCAATTAAGCTAAGGTTTACAATCAAGACTTATTACAAAATTTTAAATATGTTTTTCCCTGTGAATATACAGAGGTTTGCATTAGTGTGCTGATTAGAAAGCAGAGAATACAAAGTCAGTCCAAAGATGTGTAGATTAGGTGGATTGACCTTGCTAAATTGTGCCTTAGTGTTCAAAGATGCGTAGGTTGGATGGATTATCCATTGTAAATACGCAGGGTTACGGGGATAGGGAGGAGAAGGTAGGATGCTCTTTTAGAGGGTCAATGCAGACTTGATGGGCTAGATAGCCCTCTTCTACATGAAGAGATTCTATAGTTCTGTGGTCCTGACATCTTGGTAATGATTTCTGGGAACAACGTGTTTAAGCTGCAATTCAATGCACACAGCAGCCTAGTTTTGTCTTTTGCCTGCCGTGAAAGAAAGAAGAAAGACGTAAGTTATCATGGAAATAATTTCTGCAGTGGTCCCCTCTACTCTAGTAATTTAGGCCAACTTGGATTCAAGACCTCATCTGCTATAAGCCCCAATCTCTCTTACCACTAGTTAAATCATGAATGTTTTTTTTTCTGCTTGAGTTTTATATTATTACGTGGGTGTTAAAACATTGTTCTAGAACAAACAAAATTTAACAAGGTGCAGAATAGACTTGTAGTACAGCAATTATTATTTGATTTCCAAAACCTACGTTCAATATAATACCCTTCATGAAACCTCAGAAATTAATTGAATCACATCCTGAGAACACAAATTATCAGCAGCATAACATAATAAAAAATAGGATTACATTTGTAAAATTAGTTCTGATAATGTATAACATACATCAAGCTATTAAACGATAATATTTTTAGTACAATGTAAGGTCGGCTACCTTTACATAATTTTAACAATACTGTATAAGCAAAGGTACAAAATGTGAATTTCAAGAAGGGGAAATCCAAATATTAACAAAGAGGTCCAGCTTTCTCCCCTCTTTCTAAACCTGTTACATATGCAGGGTACAGTTTCTCAGACATTGGCATTCCTCCAGAATTTTCCAAGTGGCTATTTGTGATATATTTGCAGAATAGAAACAGTGGTGCATACACATGAAATTTAAATACCAACTAAACTGATTTATTCTGGTTTGATTTTTAGATACATACATATAGAAATGGTTATAAGACTGCGCCTATTACACTGCTGAATGTCAATATCTGGCATGCACGCAATGGATCGAATGGTTTCCTTCTGTGCTGTAGCATTCTATGATTTAGACAACCTATAAGACTATATGGCTTTGTTATCAAGCTTGATTGCATTTATAGAAGATTGTCCAGACATGCCAAATTTCAGCAGAAGACAGTAGACAGCAGAAACTTCAGCTGATTCTGCATTTCATATCAAGGCAACTGAAGTCAAGTGTAATCGTTATTGCCTCTAGCTATTAGATGCTGCATACAACCGGATTCACATAAACAAAATTAGCTGTTATTTCAGAATGTTTTTAATTCCTCCCCAAAATGGTAATACAGTGCATTAGTATAGCGAAGTGCTATGTTAAAAACAAAGAACAAAACACAGGGATAATTGTTTTTCATATCTTCTGGCACAAAGGCATCATTTCAGAACTAATATTTCAGAAATAATATATTGGTTGCTCATTTATATTACTCTATGAATATTGAATAAGCACTGGAAAATAGAAATGCAATTTACCTAATAACAAAATAGTTTTCTACTCCCAATGTACAACCATTATATACAAACTGCAATAACATTGAACAATCTAACATTCAAATAATGGTCAAATCATTTCAATTCTATCCAGAAGGCAAAAAATGGCAACTTTGTTCTTCATTAACTTTTGAAGATATTGTTGGGCCTTAACTAATAGAATGATCAAAAGGCAGACAAGCTATTTGAAATATTTGTGGGCATCCATTGAACCATTTCTAGATAATTATTTTTCACACAGATACATTGAGCGGGATACATAAAGGATGTGTCAGACCAGCAATAACATGATAAAATATCTGAAGGATTTAGGCTGACTGGGTCATAGCTAGTTTTACTATAGCAGATATTTTTCATATAACTTATATTTTCTCACCTGACCTATCCTTTATAACCATACTGTAAATCTGTGTTAAACTGCAATCATTCATGTCTGGGTGAATACAAAAACCCAATGTTACTGCAGTTCCCAGCCTGATCTAAATGGATGGCATATGAAAGGCAAGATCTCCTGTCTTCATAATTTGTAGCAAAATGCTCAACACTTTCCCTTTAGGTGGTTTTATGGTCTTGCTCATGATTGGAAACCAAGGAAAGCCCCTTCACATGAATTGTGGGACACAAATTTTATTCATGAGTGAGCTGACTTGATAATTCACAAGGGATTCAGTCAGCAATAACTCATAGACACACTAACTATGGAATATGATTTGCTTCCCATGGCTCGTCACGTATTCTGTGAACATAACCCTATAATAACCATTAAAACAGTAAGAATTAGAGGCAAACATACCGCTAATTTTAAACATAAACTGTCATAGTTGTAGCATAATTCTTATCGCCATGCTTTGCTTTCTTTCACTCTGACACTTGTCCTGAAATATGAAATAGTTTGTGCATATAATGTAATCAAATGAGGTACTGAGCTTATCCCATGAGCTTGGAAGACTGGGATAAGTTACAGTAACAAACTGTATGATGTAATAGCCCTTTGTGCTACAGGGACTGAAATATTGTTCAAAAAAGACGTATCCACAATTTACATTTGATTTATTGATTACTTTGAGATTCTTTGTTTGCATTAATTTAAAATTGATAAAATTCTGTATAAACTACGTGCAAGCTGTCTTTTGACAATGTTTCTGGGAAGTTAAATCCCCCTATTTCTCACCCCACAGTGACTACCTTTGCCCTAGAATTAGAGCAGAACCTTTGCCATTCTTCAACTGGCAGCTAATTTGAAGTATAAGGTCCAAACCCAGTAGCCCAAGTTGATCTTTACCTCTCACAACTCTCTTCCCTTTCCTATGGATAGCCAATCTGACCAACAGTTTTATGTTATATAGTTGAGATAGATAAATCAGCTGCGCGCATGAGTGAGCCTGAATTCTATTACGACCACAGTCCAACACAGTGGTAGCCCAATGTGCTATATAATTACGCCTCCATCTGTATGCTGAGTTGATGGATGAATTGCAGCATCAGGTCCATATCAATTATATTCTGCATGTATTGCATTTGTTGCTGTTCTCTATGTCTCAAGCAAATTACTATCATATCAATTATGTCAATTTATTTTTTAATGTTTTTACTCCATCCTTAACATTACAAAGTCAGTGCTCAGAATGGACCAGGCAAACCTAAATCCATGCATTGATAAAGGGTCATTTGGACTCGAAACATCAGCTCTTTGCGCTCCCTACAGATGCTGCGAGACCTGCTGAGATTTTCTAGCATTTTCTTTTCGGGTTTTAGGTCCCAGCATCCACGGTGATTTGCTTTTAAATCCAAATCCATGTCCTCGCTTACTCCAAAAACTAAATTCAAAATCCTATTGAATCCCATTGATGATTCCCACAAGAGAAATAAACAAGATCCAAGCTCACAAGATAAGGCATTGCACCCCATCCAAAACTTGACCTTCGCTAAAAGGAAAGTTATTTCTCAGAACAATTATACATTGTGCAGAAGAACACTTCACTCTTTCACTATTCCCATATTCCTTCAGTAAGAACGTATTTTTTGGTGTTATCAACTATAGAAATAGATATTTCTATACCACGCATACGCACATTCAAGTAGCACATAAGATTACCTAACAATGGAAAATAACTTCCTTTCTAAGAATAAAAAGCTGCTATGTAGTCACTACAACTGTTAGGGGTTGTTACAGTAATTTCATTGTGAAATTTAAAACTATCATTCCCCTTAAATAGCCAGACAAAGTAACAGAGTGGTTTCAAGATGAACTTTACTACACGTAGCATTGAGTGAAAAATTCAGAAATACAAAGGCAATTAAAGTCTCAGCTTCGATTACAAGTAATTAGCATAAACTAATGTAAAGAGGCGTTCTCTCCATTCAATCATAAAAGGTTATAACATATGAAAGTATAGTTTTTAAAATCACTTACAATCACCTTACACTTGCTTAATTATGATATCCAATTGACGTAAGGTTTTTACTTGCCTCAATTTGGTGTCGTTTTCCCTTACTTTTAGGCATTCCAACTATTCCTGATTATTGGAACATGGATCACCTCCTTGTCCAATGTGGCTATGTGATGTAATGAACTAGATAAGAAGTCTCATAACACCAGGTCAAAGTCCAACAGGTTTATAATCAGGTTAACTTGATGTTGCGAGGCTTCTTATTGTGTTTCCCCCCCAGTCCAACGCCGACATCTCCACGTAATGAACAATGCCCAGATTAACGACCTTGGTGTGACTATTAACCCTTTCAATAACTGTCAATGACATAGATGGCAGTGCAGCATCCATAATTTATTTGTCTGTGGACTTAATTGGACAACTGCTATAATCATTCACTGTCACATCTGACTTGACTGCAGAAAGGACCTTGCTCCTCCTGCCAAAACTGCTCACTTTTCCAAAATCATCACAGAATGAAAATATAACTTCACTTTCTTCCTTTAAGACACTCCTTAAACCCAATCTCTTTGATCAAGCTTTGGGTCATCAGCCCAAATATCTCATATGTACTGATGCTCTGTTTTGTAACTCTCCTGTAAAGGGACATTTTACTGTGTTAAAAACACAATATAAATACATGTTGTTGTTGTTGTTACCTTGTTATTCTGAAGTGGACAGAAAGTTTGTGGAGGCACAGTTAACTAATACATGGCTGTTTACTAAAATGTTAGCTTGAGAATTCCAGGATATATGTTTCTTCTTTACAGTTAAAGCCAATGTTATTTTCATGTGTGATAAAGGATACTAAAGGATCAGGCTCAATATTCCAAAAACAAATTCTCAAAATCTGTAATAAGAGGGCCTTATCCTACTCTATAAATAGCCAGATAGTTCACATCTGGGGAGCGGTTTCAAAATGCTTCATGACATTTTCATTGTTTAGTCTTCATAAAATGCAGAAAAGCCCAAGGGAGATTCTGCCTGTTCTATCATGCATGTCACTGCGAGATGTGATGATTCACTGTTGATGTGTCAAAGGGCAGCAATGACAGATGGATGGCACAGACAGACAACTAAGGAGGTATGTTGGAATAAAATCAGATGGCCACCAGGGATGTTCTACCACCATCATCCATAATCACTTGTCCTAATGGCCAAGAGGCACTGCTGTCACACAAAGTGCATTGTGATGGATAAGCGTCCTTAGCGTACGGATGCACAGTCTTCTATTTCTGTACTTTTTCAAAGGACAAGTGTTAGCTGTTAGGGCTTGTCAGAGCAAAAAACTGAAGCTGGCTAAAGGGCACTGAAGGTAGGGCTGGAAAAATCAAGCCAATGGTTTGGAAGCTGAATGCAAGGGAAGAACAGCAATTTCGAAATATTTGTTTAAAAATAATGTAGAAACAGATCTGTCCCAATAGTTACATATAAATAACATGTCAATCTGTTAAAATTTTACTGTAAGTTAATATTATGGCTCAAAATTGTGTCCAGACATTTTAAGAATTTACTGCCATAAAATTGACAATCTGCAAATTCTTTGAGTGGAACAATGGGATTAACTTTTGCTGCTGCAAGCAGAGATGTTTGACCAGGGACATTTGAAAACATTCATTCAGGGGATGTGGGCATGATTGGCTGGACCTGTATTTATTGCTCATTCCTTTAGCTGCCGTTTAACTGAATTCAGAGAATCAACCAGATTGTTGTGGATCTGGAGTCACATGTAGACCACAACAGGTAAGCATTTTGAAGCAGCTAGGACCTCTTCACTGAATGTTCTTGTACTTGCGCCTGAAGCAAGACATATTCCTTGCAACAAAGGTGCAAATGGTCAAAGGATATGAAGAGAAAGCTTTGGATCATTGATTGATAAACAATAGGGCGTTGTGAAAGGGATGTTTGATTGTTTGCAGGACTGCACTTGTATCAAGCCCTGCTGATTTAGGGCAGCACTATGGCACATTGATTAGCAGTACTGTCTCACAGGGCTACAGGCTCAACTACAATTCCAGTCTGGGTTCACTGTCTGTGTGGAGCTTACATGTTCTCCCCGTGTCTGTGTGATTCCTTCTGGGTACTCCAGTTTCCTCCCACAGTCCAAAGATGTACAGGTTGGATTGATTGGCCATGCTAAGTTGACCCTAGTAGTAGGGGGATTAGGTGGGTAAATATATGGGATTGTGGGGCTTGGTGGGATGCCGTCAGTACATACTTGATGGATCGAATGGCCTCCTTCTATACTGTAGGAATTCTATGATGTTACTACTTTACAAGTCAAAATCCCAGAGTGAAATCTAGATTCTACTTTAAAAAAAGAGGAGGAAAATTACTGAGAAAATTTCCAGAAGTATACATGGTAGCAGCATAGTAGCACAGTGATTAGCACTGCTGCTTCACAACTCCAGGGACCTGGGTTCGATTCCTGGCTTGGATCACTGTCGGTGTGAAGGTTTGCACATTCTCCTTGAGTCTGCGCGAGTTTTCTCTGGATGCACCGGTTTCCTTCCAGAGTCCAAAGATGTACAGGTTAGGTTGATTGGCCATGCTAAAAATTGCCCCTTTATATCCTGAGGTGTGTAGGTTAGAGGGATTATTGGGTAAAATATGTAGGGATATGGGAGTGGAGCCTGGGTGGGATTGTGGTCTGTACAGACTTGATGGGCTGAATGGCCTTTTGCAGGATTATAGATTCTATGATGATGATAAATTTTTAACAAATAATAAAATGCTAATTGAAACAAAAGAAGTGAACTAGACAGAAAGTTATTGTAAAAAGATATACAAATACAAGAAGATGATTCAATTTCCCAATGTTTATTTACCCAACTATATCTTGACAGATATGTAAACCAGTAAAGAGATAGCATTAGATTGACACAAAAGGTGGAATTTTCTTTTTATTTCCCCAGAGTGTCAACTTGGGTGGGAAGAGCAATATGTATACTGCTGGCTGTATTACTGGCTTTTCCTGCAGAATTGTTAAACACTCTGAAAAAATCCTGGAGGTGAGTACATTAATATACTACTGGCAGGGCAAGCTCTGAATGCGCCTGTCCTGTCTCTGCTCCTGACAGATAAGAGGTGCCCCAAAGAATAATAATAACAAAAATAACTCCTGCCGTGAACCCCCTCCACAGATGTGGAATCACGTCCCACCCACAATGGACATGAAACACTCCCTCCATCTTGAACCTCCCCAAATGAAGCCCCATGCCCTCCTTAATTTGTTCCTTGCCAGGTCAGAATACTTGTCAGCTAGCAACCACCTTTAAAATCTTCTTTGTGAAAAGACCAAAGAACATGGATTACCAATGGGCGAATGCATCATGACTGCTGCCTGGGAATCTTGGAGCACCCCTGTACAAACATATTATCTGAGTTGCATCGGCTGCAGATTGGTTGAGTGGAGCTCCTTCCAACCGATAAGTACTCCTGTGTAAACCAAGGTGCCTAAACTGCCATGCAGTCAATGATGCCCGGTGCCTATCGTACACCCAGCTGGTGCAACAAACCCAAATGCCTGCTGATTGGCATTATCAGTGGCAAGTTTGACATACTCATTTGCCCTGGCAAAGAAATTATCAGTCATCTGTCCTGTGAATTTGTGGATAACAGTTGGGAGATTCTGCAAATGTCTCCAATAGAGCTTCGGGATGGGGCAAAGCCACTGAGGGCAGTGTTAACTTTGAAAGCCACCAGGTCCATTTGAAGCTGCAAACGTTTATCGCCATCTGGCACTGGCATTCTAACATGTTCAGGAAGCTTTTTTTTTCCCAATGATCTGCATGCTGGGAATACATGTGGGCTACACCTATCTGTTAATCCCCTCTCTGCATGGGAGCTGGAGTTCTGTCAGAGTAGATTGTTGTTGTCTTTGGTGATACTAGTGTTCCTTTTGGTCATCTTGTTCTCTTCTGTGATCCAGTGTAGCACAGGTATAAGTAGTACTCCTGCTGATCTGATTGATCATGACCCAAAAATGGAAATCAGACACACAAACTGCAATAGTTATCAAAGCAAAATTTCCAAACAAAGCCTGGCACATAATCCCACAAACAAAACATGGAAACATTGAAAACAGGAATAGGAGTAGGCCATTTGATCCTTTAAGACTATTCAAAAACAACTGTAAGGTTGCAGTTCTTGTTGGTATTTATCCAGATCAGGTCTTTTGCATACTCGTTCTTCCAACCTCCTCCCAAATTATTGCTATGCTCTCGCTTTCCTTTTCATTGGCAAATTGTTGAAACATGGAAAACACATGGACACCCTGTTAATTTCCCAAAGCTGTGTTATTATTCCCGTAATTGAGCGATTAACACATTGGAATTGGCAACATTCCTCTCCTGAGAGGGTTGCTCACACCTAGTCTAACACCACAGCAGTTAACGGTGGAAATGGCTGAATTGGAACGAACTTCTTATCATGTTGGCATTTTTCCATGTTCTTCATTCACCCTCCAACCCAGATTCTACTGCAAGTTAAAATTCAGTGCATTGTTTCTCTCTCCTCTTCCTCTACATCAACAACTAACCATCTGATCCTCCTAAACAACATGCTCAAGCTTAGAGAAATGAAGATAGATGACCGTTTATCCCAGCAGGAGAAATTATTCCATAATCTTTTATATACATTTTTGTTTCTTCAAAATTCTGCCTTGCCAATTAAAATTTCTTATCGAGGATTCCTGTAATGATCTCATTCCTAAACCTTGGGATCACTGGTCTATTAATCAGCAGGTTCACCAGAAGAAGACTTGGCAAGGGTGACATGTGTTAAAAAAACTAGACACTGCACAAATATCACCAAGTTCAAATGCTCTTGATTTTATTTTCCATCCTCTATCTTCCATATGGCCTTTCTGCTGGAATCTCCTCTGCCCTAACATTATACGTTAACCCTGATCCATGTTTTTATTTTCCAGATCAAGATATTCCCCTGAAAAGGTATGGTACCAGCATGACAGTACCAACTTGTGCCAAGCATCAATGCTGGGGGCGTGGCCAGGCAGTTTCTCCTGGGGTATGCTTACCTTTACAACCTTAGGGAAATTCCCACGGTAGGAAGGGGGGAGGGGAGGAGAGTCCCAGGAGGAGTACTCACTAACATCAATGTATTATAATTAGCTTTCTGTGGTCCCACAGCGAGTTTCATGTATTCCACCGGTAAGGGGCTAGGAAGGTCAGATCTTGGAAACTTGCTAGAGCAAATTGCACTCTCCAGTGATTTGAAGCATGCGCCATCATTCCTGCAGATTGGGGGGAGCCCAAAGTCACCTCCAGTATTTCACTTAAGATCAAACCAAGAAAAGTAGGCCCCAAAAGCTCTTGCTGTCACCCATTCCATCCATTTCCTACCATGATATACAGGACATTTACATATCTCACAACACAGATGATTTTCAATCACATCCAAACACACATCAGCGAATAGATTAAAAATTTCAACAATTCAAAGTCCAGCTTACGTAGATGGAACATTATTTATTTCATGTCAGGGATAGGCCTGCATAATTGATTCTGGACTTGAATGATCACGGGCACACTTTATGAAGGGAACACATTTGGAATTATACCTTCTTCTTATTCCCATCAAACACACACTGTACCTTGTAAAAATGTAACTATATCTGCCCCTTCATCTTATAACTGCCTCCTGACAGCAATGGTCAGGTTCTATCTATCAGAAATGTAATACAAAAACTTGTCTGGAGGCTGTGCAGATTGATGAAATTGATGTCAAAAAATTAAATTTAATTTCACTTGCTGCATCAACAGCAGCTCAAAATATCTGAACGTTTAAATTGGATTTGTAGCAAATGTGTAGTTATCTCTGACTCACTTGCAACTCTGTTGTTACAATTGAGGATTTCATTCCAAGATGATAGGATATCATATCTAATAGTTACATATATGAGGTGTTATATACATATATATGTAATAGAACCTAAGTGATAAAAATTGTGTAATTTTCATACAAATTATATACACACATTAGGTAATCTCTTGGAGATTGCAGCTGCAGGTTATGGGAAAGCTGTAACAAGCTTGCTTGGCACTTAATACAGCTAGGTTCTTGGAACTGAAATTATATTTTATCAAATGACTAGCTGGATGGTGTACCTACTGAAATTCAAAGTGCATTACTATTTGGACTCTTGGATGAGATTGTGATGGTAGAAGGGCTGAGGTATTGTGATGGACAGAGGTTTGAGTTTGTGATAGTATGGGTTTGGGCCATATTTTTATAATTCTACTGCTGATAGAATATAGTAAAGGAGAAAGAAATCTGTTATTGTGATGCAGTTTGCGTCACTGTGAACAAAATGTTCAAATGTTCTTTATGGTTATTAGTTTAGCTTGTCTTGCTTTCCATAAGAAGGATCAATATTCCTGGGGCGACCCAAGGGCAAAATGCTTTGTCTCATCTCCAGTAATGACAAAGTGAAGGAAGTAATTGACATCATGCTTTTACTTTATTTATTAGTCAAAAGTAGGCTTACATTAACACTGCAATGAAGTTATTGTGAAAATCCCCTAACCTCCACGCTTGGCTGAGGAAGAATTTAGCATGGCCAGTGCACCTAACCAATACATCTTTCAGGCTGTGGAAGGAAATTGGAGTGCCCAGAGGAAATCCACGCAGACACAGGAGAACATGCAGACTCAGCAGAGACAATCGTCAAAGCCAGGACTAAAACCCGGGTTTCTGGTACTGCGAGGTGACAAACTGCACCACCATGACACCAAAGCAGGCCCTTGTGGTCAAGCAAAGATTTCTCAATATTAAACAGAGGTCTACAGGAGGCTGTCGAAAAACAAAAGTACGCTTGAAAATGTAAGACCATAGTGACTTTACAATGATGAGAAACTTCAGCAATTGGTCAACATTCACAAAAGTCTTTTCCCTTTTTCATCTTGACTTAAGAGGTATTTATGGGCTGTAATGAAATAAGTTTGTTCTTCTGGAGGAACAACAGTGTTCCACAGAACACTAACATCATGAAGATAATAAAATTGTGAGCACGTGTTTCATCTTCAACATTTGTTTAATTATCAGGAGCTTTGACTGAAATAGGCTGCTGCATCACTGCACTGTTAGCAGCGTCTTATCAAAGAAGAAAGACTTGCATTTATAGAATATCTTCTACATTCACTACAAAAAATCTTATGGAGTGCTTTTTTTGGAGGAAATAGCAGCCTATTTATGCACAACAAGAACCCATGAACAGCAATAATTTAATAACTGGATTATTTAAGGTAAGATGGTGATGTAGTAATAATATCACCATCATGCAATTCAGAAGTCCAGGCTAATGTTATTTGATGGAAAGTAAATGGAATGAAATCTGAATTAATTGAAAGCTCATCTTAGTAATGGTGACCGTGAAACTATCATTGATTGTTGTAAAGACCAATCTAACTCACTAATATCCTTTAGAGAAGGAAATAAGACCATAAGACATAACAGCAGAATTAGACCACTTGGCCCATTGAGTCTGCTCTGCCATTTAATCATGACTGATGTTTTTCTCATCCCCATTCTCCTGCCTTTTCCCCATAAACCCTGATCCCCTTATTAATCAAGAACCTATCTATCTCTGTCTCAAAGACTGTCAATGACCTGGCCTCCACAGCCTTCTGCAGCAAAGAGTTCCATTGATTCACCAATCCCTGGCTGAAGAAATTCCTCCTCATCTTTGTTTTAAAGAATCGTCCCTTTAGCCTGAGACTGTGACCTCTGGTTCTAGTTTTTCCTACTAGTGGAAACATCCTCTACATGTCCACCCTACCTAGGCCTCACAGTATCCTGTCAGTTTCAGTAAGAAACTTCTAAACTCCAACAAGTACAGACCCAGAGTCCTCGCACGTTCTTCGGTTGCCATCTTTACCTGGTGGCCTACATGTGACTCCACACCCATAGCAATGAGGTTGACTCTTAACTGTCCTCTTCAAAGGCCAAGCAAGCCAAGCCACTCATTCAAGGGCAATTAGGGAGGAGCAACAAACACTGGTCCAGTCAGTGATGCCCATAACGTTGGAGGAGGTATAATGTTGATCAGGATTCCAGGAGAACGCCTTTGCTCTTTTTCAATAGAGACGTGAGATTTTTCGTATCTATATAAGGGAAGATGACATTGCCCTGTTTTAACACCTGATATGAGGGTTTGCACATCTGAAAGTGGAGTCCCCCCATAGCATCACTCTGGAATGCCAGTCTAATATATACGATCAAGCCTCTGGAGAGTGGCTTGAACTTACAACCTTCTGATTCAGAGATGACAGTACTACTACTGTGCCACAGCTAATGCCTAATTGAGTTGTTAAGAATATCTTCTTCAAACACTGAAGATCTTATTAAACATTTCCCATGATCACAGGGTAATAATGATGGATGTGAATGAAGATATAACAACATCAAAGAGGTGGAATGAAGAATACGTTCTCAAAGGTGACCCAGGGTTGTTAAATGACCCATTTAACAACCCGAACAACACAACGTAATGGATCCCGAGTTTTTTTTTCCATCAATAGAAAAGCAAAAGTAAAAGAATTGAAAATGAATTCTCCACACTGTTATTCCCATGCTAAAATATGAATAGGCACTTAGATCAAGGATGTTGAAATCGTACTTTCTGAAACATGAGGAAAATGAATAGGCAAGAATAGTTAACAAAGTGAAACAAGCAGTTACATTCACTTCAAAAAAAGAGGCACAACAGGACTGATGAAATGACACAAAATTACGGGCCAACTAAACGTAACTGCAACAAAAATAGCTCTCAGGATTTTGCACAAACAGAAACTGTTATTAGTTTGATGATGTATAGCATTTATCTGGAGATGTGAAGCACAGCAGAGAACTACAATTCAAAATGGAAAGATAATCAACTAAAATGCAATGGACTAAGTCCGGAATTGCATTTGGTTGGATAATGAATGATGGACAGAGGAGTTCATTCATGGAACACAAGATAACTTATTGGAGTTTTATCAAAACCTATTCCACTAAAGTGGAATACGATAAGATCTTGTAATTTATGAAGCAGGAATATGATAAAGGCCTGCTGGCATGCAACAGTCTGATCTGTTATAACTACTTGAATAAACTTGTGCAATTGTGACAAAAAGAAAGTTAAAATTGGCTAACCCCAAAAATTGAGCAGGGGTTAGGATGTATGATTAACCACTTTCCCATTGACTAAAAAACAGAGAACATTGCAAAAGACTCCGTGGTTTCTGGCAGGATCTGTAGGAAGAGAAACAGGTAAGTTTTGAGTCCAATATAACATTTCTTCAGAATACCTCATGTTGTATAGCACTAACTGCACCTGGACTACTAGCTTTAATCAATGACCATTTCACTACAACCTCATCATAAATCTCCCAAATGCCTCTATCAGATAAAATTCATACCCAACATTCACATGCCAGCACCCTCGCACTCACTGCTGCAAGACATCCAAAGAGGCATTCACTAACCTTGACCAATACTGTAAGATCATTAAAGTCCTTCCTGCACTGCATCCATATTCTTAAAGCGATACTCCGTGCTGCAGCCATCTCTTGACATTGCGTTCTAAGCAAAAGGCTAGAAAGTACATCTCCCCACCCCTAAGATTCAGGATGTCTCTCCACCATTCCCCTTCTTCAACCAAGATTTTACAGTTGGCACACATTATCAGCTATTCAACTATGTCAGTCAAGTCATCCAAACAAATTGACATACATCCAACGACGCATTCCCCTCTCTCCTGCAGGAGGCAGTAGTGCATAACAGCAAGCAGCAGCAATGAAGTGGAGTTTTGACCCTACTGGAGAAGACCATGCTGCCCACTCTGGGAAGGGCCTTTGCTGAAGCTGTGGTCACTGGCAGTGCTAAAGTAATTGATAATCATCTGGGCCCAAGAGCACTGCCTCCTTCACAAACATTTCAGACAAAACCAGGACATGAACTCAATGTTACCTCATTACCTTTGTAATAAAGTTCACTGCCTCTACTGTCTATCACAATACACTGATGTGACTAAAACCTATAGAATGGTCAGGACATTGATATTATATTTTGATATATTTTTGTAATATAGATTCAGCAAAAAATAAAAGCAGAAGATTGACACAGTTAAATCAAAACTAGACATTACATGGAGGAAAAAAACTAAAGTCACCTGTGCAAACCCCTCTTGTGATCACTGCACCTTAAACTTAACTTTGCGAGTACTAGACCTTGGAGGCCCCTGATCACTGACAGCAGCATTGGAGGCAGATTACTGACTTTTCTGTCATGTTATCTCTAATGCCCTTGCTGTTGTCAGGCCTGTGGGGGTGAAGCAGGCTCGGCCTGAGGTGATACGCTCAGCAACATGGCTGTGCATTCCTCAATCATCATGACCTTTGGAGAAGGTATGTTGAGAGGGACAACTTCCTGTGCCAATATCTTCAGCACTCTGACACAATTGCCTTTAAACCTCCCATTGGGTAGCCATTGAACCCAGCATCACTCTGGTCCTACCAGCCCTCACAGAGTCTAGGACCCAGCACTACCATATTCCAGAGTCACAGAGCCTATATTTGGGTGCATTTCATGCCAGCAGGTCTTTAATTAGCCAGCCAGTGTGATATTGTGCCTTTCCATTGATGACAGCTGGAAGCAGAAAATACGACAGTTTCTCACCCACCACAGTTAAAATTCTCTCCTCTGTTTCTGTCTTCCCTTGACAACTTAGTCAAAAAGTTGGACTCTGCTTTGTATTATCTTAACCTGATTGCAATTAGTTTGACATGAGTAACTATCAATACAATTTGGATTGAATTAAGTGAGACTATCTGGAGGAAAGCTAATTTAGGCATCTTCCAAACCTTGGGCATAAACTGAAGATTCCAATTTAGTTTCTTGCGTGTACATGTTAAAACAGAGACAATAGGATTTCTTATTACGCTTTGAATAATATAAATGAACAGTGCATATTCAACAGAAATAGTACTAAAATTTAGATTAAAATTTCAATGAAATATCATAAATCACTGTACGTTTCAGGATGTCAAAACTGTGACTAAGGAACTTGAAGCATACCAGGTTATTGTTGAATGTGAATTATACGTGATTAAAGGATCTAATAAAAACAAAAGAAATAAACTATTTTGTTTGTGTGGCAGGGTCCAGAACAAGGGGACATAATATTAAAGCTGGCCTAAAGAACATAGCTGCTTGTCTGGGACTGTGGCAGGTGGTGAGGCAAACAACAAGAGGTAAAAACATGATCTATCTCATTCTCACCAACCTGCCTGCCACTGATGCATCTGTCCATGACAGTATCGATAAGTGACCGCTGTATAGTCCTTGTGGAGTCTTCACATTGAGAATACCCTCCATCATTTTGCATGGCACTCCCACCGTGCTCAGTGGGACAGACTTCAAATAGATGGAACTGCTCAAAACTAGGTTTCCGTAAGGAGCTGTGGGCCATCAGCAGCAGCAGAATTGTACTCAACCATAATCTGTAACCTTCTGACCTAGCACATCCCCCACTCTACAATTACCAGCAAGCCAGGGGATCAACCCAGGCTCAATGAAGAGTGCAGGACAGCATACCAGCAGCAACACCAGGCATACCTAAAATGAGATAACAACTTTGTGAAGTTACAAGACATGAATATTTGCCTGCTACAGTAACAAATCAAAGCAAATACATAACCAATGGATGAGATCTAAGTTCTACAGTCCTGCCATGTCCAGCCATGAATGGTGGTGGACAATTAAACAAATCGCTGGAAGAGGAGGGTCTATAAATATCTCTATCATCAATGATGGAGGAGTGCAACACAGCAGTGCTAAAGATAAAACTGAAGTATTCACATCAATCTTCACCCAGAAGTATCAAGTGAATGATCCATCTTGTCCTCTTCCAGAGGTCCCCAGCATCACAGATGTCAGTCTTCAGCCAATTTGATTCACTCCACATGATATCAAGAAACAACTGAAAGCACTGGACAGTGCAAAGGCCAAAAGCATTGATAATATTTCAACAATAGGATTGAAGACTCCAGAACTTGCCGTATCCCTGGCCAAGCTATTCCAGCTACAATACTGGCATTTACCTGGCAATGTGGAAAATTGCCCAGATATGTCCTGAATACAAGCAATGGGACAAATCCTACCCAACCAATTATCATCCCAAGAGTTTACCAGTTATCAAAAGAAACAAGCAGCATTTATTCAGCATAAAACCCACTCATGGATGCCCAGTTTGGGTTTCGCCAAGGTCACTCAGCTCCTGGCCTCATCATAACCATGGTTTAAAGATGGACAAAATAGCTGAATGCCAGAGGTAAGGTGAAAGTGACAGTCCTTGATATCAAGGCAGCATTTGCCTGAATATGACATCAAGGAACCTGAGCAGAACTGGAGTCAATGGGAATGAGGGGAAAACTCTTTGCTGGTTGGAGTCATAACTGGCACAAAGGATGATGGTTGTACTGGTTGATAGTAAATCACCTCAGTTCCAGGATATCACTGCGCCAGTTCCTCAGTGTAGTGTTTTAAGCCCAACTATTTTCAGCTGCTTCATCAATGACCTTCCTTCCATGATAAGGTCAGAAGTGGGAATGTTCGCCAATCATCGTACAATGTTCAGTATCATTTGTAACTCTTCAGAAACTGAAACAGTTTATGCCGAAATGCAGCAAGACCTGGTCAATATACAGGCCTGGGCTGACAAGTGGCAAGTAACATTCATACCACGCAAGAGTCAGGCAATGATTATTCCAACAAGTGAAGTTCTAGCCCTAGGCCCTTATCATCAATGGCATTACCATCACTGAATCCCCCACTATCATCATCCTGATGGTTACCAATGAGCAGAAACTGAAGTGGACGATCCATATAAATACTGTGGCTACCAGAGCAGGTCAAAAGCTAGGAATCTTGTGGCAGGTAACTCACCTACTGACTCGCAAAAGCCTATCCACAATCTACAAGGCAAAAGTCAGGAGTATGATAGAATATTTTTCACTTGCCTGGAGCTGTGCTCATCCAACAACACTTAAGAAGCTCAACACCTTCTATAAACATTCATTCCCCCATCACTAATGAACAATAGCAGCCAAGTGTATCATCTACAAAAAGCACTGCAGCAACTCACCAAAGTTCTTGAGGCAGCACCTTCCAAAATCACGATGATCACCATCTAGAAGAAAAAGAACAACAGATATCTAAGAATACACCACCTGACTTGGAATTAAATTGCCATTTCTTCAACTGTCACTGTGTCAAAATGTTGGAATGCTGTCCCTAATAGCGCTGTGGGTTACACCCTAGGGACTGCAGCAGTTCAAGGAGGCAACTCACCAGCATCTTCTCAAGGGCAAATAGGGTTGGGCAATAAATGCTGATCAAGATAGCAATGCCCATAACCCACAAATAATTTTTTAAAAATACAAAATAATCAGAGCTAGATTATTCAGCAGTCTGCCTGCACACAAAGGGTAAACTCTCCCCACTCCCCCAGAGAAGATGATGAGGTCAATTCAAATTCGTGATTGCAATTGTTTGTAATTTGTTAGGATATGAGGATTGTGGAGTCAAGGTAAATAGAAGGAGTTAATATACGGATCAACCATAATTTAGCTGTTAGTAGGAGTAGGCTCGAGGGGCTACTGTGGGTAAGTAATTATTTCTGAATTCAGACACTAAATGCATCATAATGTAAAAAAAAACACATACATAACTACACAGTTAATATTTTATATATTATTGTGCACCTTCCATATATTTATATATGAACATTACTCTTACGCACATGCTTTGTTGACATTAGATTTACAGAACTCTTTCATACGTACATCAATATGCTTTCTTCAGCCCTTAATCCCTGCTATCAATCAGCAACAAGTTTGCAATGACCTTTCAACGATGGTACAAGGACAGTTCAGATCTGCACTCCAGCACATTTGTTTTATCTGTAATTTCCAATAGAAAATGGATTGCCGGTTGGCACTTAAAGCCCACAATCCCCTGGATGACTGAGATTAGAGTCTCTGGGTCCATCCGTCACTGGCCAAGTGCCACTTCAAATCACAGCAATATTTTTCATACTTAGAACAAACATGCTCATCTGCTTGCTCAGTTTGTATGAGATATTGTATGGAAAAAAAAACTGAGTAACCACAAAGTGGGAGGCACTCGCTGCTCAAGATAGTCAGAGCACTTCTCTATTAAAGTTGTACCAATGATTAATATATATTTGGGTCTTATAAACCTATTTTACTCTAAATGTTTTACTTGTGTGTTTCAGTCAACAGCAACTTGCATTTATATAGCAACATTAATGTAGTAAAAATGATCCTAAGTGCTTCAGAGGAGTCTTATGGCGAATCATATGGTGCAGAAGACACTTTTTAGCCCATCAGGCCTGATTTTACCATTTTCATTCTAAATGCTGAATCTGGGCATAATTAAGATCCGACTTGGAAATCTGCTTTCAGGCGCTCCCATACACACCTGGTTGAACAAAGCAACGTGGATCTGAATCGGGCTGTGGCCGGGACTTGGTGCGACCAAACAATCAGAGCTCTGAACTGCGCATGAGCAGTAAGGACACAAATTTGAAAAAGCATGTCTGTGTCAGTTTGCTCCCCAGCTGCAGAAAGCAGAGAAAGCGGGAGTGATGTCCCCCTCAGACATCACTTTCCTCCTTACCCATAGGATAAGAAGCTACCCAGACTGATTGTGACCCCCTTTCCCCTCCCCCCCCCACCGATTGCCTGCAGAATGACAGTGGACTCCCTTGCCCCTCTCCACCTCCTACCCCAGAGATATATCATCCCTGTGTCCCTCCCCCCAGAGAATGATCTGGCATCACTCCCTCACTCCCCTTCCCCAGAGAATGATCTGGCATCATTCCCCCATCTACACTCCCAAGAACGATCACCTCTCTTCTCCCCACCCGCCTCCGCCGAGGTATATCTGAGCCATCTCCCTCACCCCTAACCAGAAAATGATCAGCCCTCCTCTCGACCAGACAATGATCTACCCTCCTCTGCAACCTCCCAGCCAGACATTGATCTGACCTCCCCTCCTTCCCGTCCTCTCCAACCCACCAGAGAATGTTCTGGCCCACTTCCTTCCTTCCCCCATCACCTTTCTGAGTCAGAGAGCCGTTAGAAGTGCTGAAATCGCCTCTTCAGCAGCTGGAGAGCCCGTTTCAGACTTTTATTCAGCACATTCTTTTTGGCATGATTCTGGATTGGCGAACACAGTGATAAAGGAAATGCTGATAAAGTTGGGCAGGCAGTCCATTAATTCAATTTAAATGCATGCAAATGGGCCCATCGAGTCTGAACTGACATGTATGAAACACCTGGCCTGCCACCTAATCCCATTTATCATTCTTGGCCCATATAGCCTTAAACGTTATGCCATGGCAAGTGGTCATCCAGATATATTTTTAAGTTTGTGAGCCAACTTTCCTTTACCACCCACCCAGGTAGCACATCCCAGATCATCACTATTGGATACAAAAGTAGTTCCCCGTATACGTCCTAAACCTCCTGCCCATTGCCTTGAACTTGTGCCCCCTCGTGACTGATCTTCAAATAACATTTGTCACAAAGCCAAATAAGGTGTTATGTTACGTGCCTGAAAACTTTAGTAAAAGAAGTAAGTTTAAAAGATGACAAATGGCGAAGAGGTTTAGGGATGGAATTCCAGATTTTAGTACCTCAGTACTGAAGGCAATTAGAGATAAAGGAATGATAAGTGGGAATGTGTGAAAGATCAGTTTTAAGGGAAGACTGTAAGGCTGGGAAGACAGAGATAGGGAGAGGCCAGGAAGAGATTGGAAAACATGCATTAGAATTTTAAAATCATGATGATATCAGACCTGGAACTAATGCATGTCATCAAATGAAGGGAACAGAGATAAATGTGATTCTAGGCTACAAGCAGAAGACTTTTGCATGATGACAGATAGATAAGCCCTCATATCTTAAGTCTTCATGAATGCTTATTGCTGTTTTGATATCTAAATGTCCAGAAAGACTTGCATTTAAATAGAGTCTTGAATAACCTCTGAATGACCCAAAGCACTTTGCAGCCAATGAATTATCTTTAGCATGTAGTCACTCATGTAATGTAAACTCTAATGATGTGTCCAGGACAATGAACAGTAAATCCTGCTTTAGGAAGATTTAGCTAATGGTTTGATTGCACACGACCTTCTGAAAATAACAGAACAATGGAACATTAGACTTTATCTTTAAATGCCAAATTAATGCTTTGCAGTAAGCAGACACATAAATAAGTCACACAATCAAGAGTGAGGCAATTTTCACTTATTGGGTGGAAAATCCAATCAATGTTGGCGATAGACCCTCATTTAGTTATGAATGATGCACTTCCAGTGCTAATCACACTGTTTTATAGGCAGCTCAAAATTTGGCAGGATGGAAAATTGACTAAGAAATAACACACACCTCCTTAAATTGGAATTACCAGTGATTATGTATGAAAAATACATTAGGGAACACTGATAACAACATTGACAACAACACATCTTCCCAGTTCTAATAGCATCTTTGGACCCTCAGTTAATATATTTATTAGGCTCCCCGCTTCTCGCTTTGGCTGCCTAAGTCAAAGCCCACTTCAGAACTACGGCCAGCGAACATTCAGCAGACACCATGGGATAGTTTACCTTGATTTCCTTTTCTCTACAGCACTACACAAAGCAGAAAACAAGGTGGTAAAAATAATATTAAAATGTCATACTTCAAAAACATTATCAAGAACAGCTTCTTCCCTGCTACCATCAAACTTTTGAATGGTCCTATCACATATAAAGCTGATCTTGCTCTTCAGCCTATCTGTAACTGCAACATTATATTCTGCACTCTTTCTTTTCATTCTCCCCTGTGTATTCTATGAACACATGTTTTATAACGTGCAAGAAAAAATACTTTTCACTGCATCCCAGGACATGTGACAATAATAAATCAATTCAATTACTTTGCCAACTCAGCAGAGAGTAGAACACATAATTTGTTCATAATGCTATGCAAAAACTGAATATCAATCTTTGTCAGTAGCAAATGTTTTTCTATGGAGTTAATTCATTCTACCTTACTCTTCAAAGGATCCAGTTATCCCTGAATGTGTATATTTCAGGTGAATTTCATTGTGAAAAAAATCTGCATTAACAATATTCCATCACAGTTATCCAGCTTTTCCTATTATAAATAATTGAATTCAAATGGTAATGAGACACACATCTGAATATAAGAATAGGAACTGGAGTAGGTCAATCAGCCCCTCGAGGCTATTCTGACATTCAGTAAGATTATAGCTGATTATAGAGATGCAAAAAGCGATTTTCTCCCATTTAAGGGGGGGATTCTCTGGGCCCACTAGTTCCCAGCAAGTATCGCAGTGGCCCAAAGAATCAGGAATCAATGGAAAACAGGTTTTTGCTGGGCAGCAAACCCATTATGACCATCCCAAACCACGCTGCTAGCCCCAATCAGGTTCCTGGCCAGAATGGGTGGGGAGCATATTAATGTTCAAATGGCTTCCTTAGCATCTCATTAGCAGGTTAGGAAGCTGATTCAATAGCTTTTCAAGCTGCTCCCTACCTTACAGGCAGAAGCCAGTTGGTGCATGACCTGAAGCTTAGGAGCATTGAAACATAGAAGATAGAAGCAAGAGGAGGCCATTTGGTCCTTCAAGCCTGGTCCAATATTCATTTTGATCATGACTCATTGACCAACTCAATAGTCTAATCCTGTTTTCGCCGCACTCCCTCAAGAACAAGAACTTTCCTCAGAAAAGGAGGCCAAAACTGCAAACAATATTCTAGGTGTGGCCTCACCAAGGCCCTGCATAATTGCAACACCACATCCTTGTTGTCGTACTTGAAACCTCTCGCAATGAAGACTAATATAGCATTTACCTTCTTTATCGTCCACTGCACCTTCATGATTACCTTCATGGTGCACAAGATAACCTAAGTCCCACTGCGCATTCCTCTTTCCCAATTTACAGCCATTCAGGTAGTAATTTGCTTTCTTGTTTTTGTTCCCAAAGTGAATAACCTCACATTTATCCAAATTATACTGCATCTGCCATTGATTTGCCCTCTCACCTAACCTGTTCAGGTCATGCTGAAGGATCTCTGCATCCTTGTCACAGTTCATTCTCCCATCTAACTTCAAGATGTTACATTTTGTTTACTCATCCAAATCATTAATATACATTGTGAATACCTGGGATCCCGGCACTGATCCCTTTGGCACCCTACTGGTTACTGCCTGCCAATTTAAAAAGGACCCATTAATTCCTACTCTTTGTTTCATCTTTTCCAACCAGTTTTCTATCTCAAAACACTTCTCCCAATCTCATGCACTTTAATCTTTCATGATAATCTCTTGTGTGGAACTTTGTCAAACAGGAATGTGTTAGACTGAGGAAGGAACAAGAAAGTAAGATGCCATCTGAAAGTTAAGTTGGGGTGCATGGGTTTCTCGCAGAGCACCAGTAGGTAGAGTTGTCCATGCCCCCCACCACACACACACACACACACACACACACACACACGGGATACAGGAGTAGCCTAGCTGAACATCCTCATACTGTGGGAGAAGAGATCAGAGAAATCATTAAAATGCCTCTCTTGGGCAATTGACCTGTCATCATGTTTGGTGTCAGTTGAATGTCTCACTTGCTTTGTCTCTTAATGATAATGTCACATCTCCATCTGTGAGTCTGAATTACTCAGAAAGGAATTCACTGGTACATTGGGCTTGACATAGTAAGAAGTCTCAGAATACCAGGTTAAAATCCAACAAGTTTATTTGATAGTAAACCCACAAGCTTTCAGGGTTTGTCCCTTCGTCAGGTGAGTGGAGAGTTCTGGTCTCTGATAGAGCATGTAACAGCACACACAGTTTACAGAATACTGATTAGAATGCGAGTCTTTACAGCTAACCTGCTATTCAAGTCTTAAAGATCCAGACAATGTGAACGGAGAGAGCATTAGGTTAAAGAGATGTGTATTGTCTCCAGACAGTAAGTGAGATTTTACAAGCCCAGGCAAATCATGGGGGTTACAGGTAATACGACATGAACCCGAGATCCCATTTGAGACCATCCTCACGTGTGCAGAACTTGGCTATCAGTCTTACTTAATGCTCTCTCCACTCACATTGTCTGTATCGTTAAGACTTGAATAGCAGGTTAACTATAAAGACTCACATTCTAATCAGTATTCTGTACACTATGTGTGCTGTTATATGCCCTGTCAGAGACTAGAACTCTTCACGCACCTGAAGAAACAGCAAATGCTGAAAGCTTGTGGGTTTACTATCAAACTTTAACCTGGTGTTGTGAGACTTCTTATTGTGCTTAAACCCATCCAACACCAGCATCTCCACGTCATGACATTGGGCTTGCCCATGGTTTAGTCATTAACCCAGACCTATTGGCACACTTCCATAAATTGCTCCGTGCGGTCATCGGGCAAGTTGGGATTTTGCCCTTTCAAGACTGACTGTGGTCTGTGTACAAAGCCTCTCAATGTCTCAGTTGCAGCTGCAAATCTGGAGGTGGCCAGCCAAGGAGGGTTATGTGAACGAACATATCAGCCAGTATCAGCTGGATCAGTGCTCTGCCCATCAGCCCACGTGACAGGGAGGAATTACTTCTTGAGTCAATCACTCAAAGCCCCATTAAGGATCTTACTCTTCTGTCTCAGCACCACAGCTGCTCATCTGGCCACATCTACAGGGCAGTGGATAAGATTTTTAAATGTGCATGATGTCACAGAGTGGGCTATATGTTGGAAGATATTAGTCATGGAACAGATATCTTGGACCAGGCTTTCTACTGTGTATGCCATCCTTACAGTGTTGGCCTCCTGTGAGATAAGGCTGCTGAATTCCTCCAGTCATGTCTGCATTTGCTAGAAAGTCAATGATGCCTCCTCCTGTAAAGTCTGGCTCTGTTTTTACATTTTGATCATTGCTGGGATTAATTTTTCCAGAGGCTTGACATCTGCCTTAGGGCCAGCAATTCTTGGGAAGCCATCAGGCTTCAAACTAGCTGGTCCTCTCGATGTTCCATCCTTTACCCAATGTGCAATAGCGTCAGTGTCATGCTCACCAGAGAATGCCCCTGAAGCTGAGAGGGGGATGGCAACAGGGGTTTCCTACACTGACTGCCTACTCCTTCTAATGGTCATCCATCTATCTGCCTGCATCTTGGGTGCAACCATATCTCTAAAGCTCCTATCTATGGTGCTTTCTGCCACCTTCATGCTCCTAAGTACATCCAACTGCTGTTCCAAACTATCTATGTGGTCTGTATGGAGCTGCAATTGGGTGCACTTCCTGCAGATGTAATCATCCAAGGCGTTAAAAACATCATGGATCTCCCACATTTCACAAGTGCAGCACTTAACCCCACTGACCAACATTTCTAACACCAATTAAATTATTTAAGAAAATTTCTAAAATTCTTACCTTTACTTTTACCTTCTCATAGTGGACTTTTTTTTAGCTAAAGGAAGAAGGAGGGAAGGAAGGAAACACTAATGTAGTGTTTTGGGTTTGCCAATCCTTCTCACCAGATCTTCCGCTTCCCACTTCTCAGTAAATGTTGCTGGGGCCACTTCTCCCAGAATGCACCAGAGAAGACCCTCAGTCGCCTCTAAAAGATACACAGGAAACATGGACAAATCACTTTGTGAAAATCTGACAGGTTGTGTAAGCAATGCATAGATATTCTTGGGAATAGTATTCCATCAGAGGATGCACATTTCATCCAGTAAACCCACTTTTGCTCTCTCTTAACAATGGGAAAATTAAGGTCAACTTTTCTGTCTTTTCCCAAGCCAAATCCCAACTTTTTGCAACCACCCTGACAACTCATAGTTGCCTGACTTTCCTAATCACTACAGTCTTTGGGTTTCATAGAAGAATGTTTTGCCTTCATTATATGTAACACTCTACAGCACAAAACTGACTTTATCAGATGCATTCTGTAATAGGCTTGGAAAAGCATGCCATTATTACTTTTGTTTGTCTGCTTCTCAATATTTTATCATTATTGACAAAAATGGATATTTTTCATTTCATCACGTCATTTATTATCTATCATTGTGAGCAAATGTTCATTAAAAATATTTGACAAACCTTCTTTGATAGCCTTTTCCTCATATATTTTTGCTCAAAACTTTTGTCACTTCCTTTTAAAAAAACACTAATTCACTCTCCCCTTGCATCAACTCCTACATCATCTCTCATCAGTTACCTCTTTCACAATTATTTTGTCCGATCTTTAGGATATTCCACCATTTCTATCTCATTAATCCATTGAGCCATATAATAAATAAATGATCACATCTGCTCACATTTAGAGCAGTTACATGATCTGGTTCTTGCCTTGCACTTGGGTCATGTGTCTTCACCTCACATCTGTCATTGTTAACCTTTGACAAGTCTATTGTAATCCCGTAAAATGCTCTCATGTACAAAATATGAAGGTTACAAAGGAATGGCAAACCTTCTTAAGGTCACAGTGTAATTACCACTCTGAGAAAACCAGACAACAAAAACGTATTTTTAATATCCCAAATGTACATTCAATTACTAGAGTTGTGGCTTGGTCTGCCTTGTTACATTCCTCTTAGGTTGGAGCTTGGGTTTTGGGATTTGCTATTGCAGCCGTGACCCAGTGTTTCAACGGATGACCTCTGTCACCCGTGAATGATGACATGATATTAAGCACCCCTCACAAACACAATGTAAGCACTGGAGAGAGCTTCTTGGAAGGGAACTTCACACAAACCAATTATAATATCATTATTGTTTAGATAGTAATGGAAGTTACCTCCACAGCATTGGGACAGTTTAGTATCAGATTGGGAACTCAAAGGAATGCATTCGGAAGACTTTTTTCTTCCAAATAACATTACAACTTCTAATCTGAAAGCTGCGACATTCCTTTAAGTTATAGATAATTAACAGCTATCTATCACTCTGACAAAGTTTTCATTTTAAATTTTAAATGAAGCTTTTTGAATCATCATCCTGACGCAGTATGTAACATAGGCAGCTGAGTTCTGCAGCCAGCTATTACAATATAATAGAGTCCATATTTCATGCAGAGTTTACAATCTCAAATTTCCAGCATTAAAGAAGTAACAGTTGAAACTCAGCTGTCCAATGCACACTATCCATTTTTAAAAGTTTCTTTCAGACCAAGGGCAGGATTTCACAGCTTCGCTCGGGTGACACTGGAAAATCCACCCAAGATCAGTGGAGATTTCTGTTGTTGGACTGTCGCCCACGCTGATTCTGTGATGGGATCAGTGTTCCAGCCAATGTCTGCTTATTAAATGCCAGGCTGATTCTACTATCTGATAAAATAACTGCAAGATGACACACTAACATACTGCCCTGGTCCAACCCTATGGTCAAATTCCAAAGTCTTCGGTTACAATAGTTTTATAAGAGATAGAAATGTATTGCTAGCACTAAAAATATGTTATTTTGGGATGTTAGTTAGCTCTGTTGGCTGGACAGCTGGTTTGTGATGCAGAGCAATGCCAATAGCGCAGGTTCAATTCCTATACTGGCTGAGATTATTCACAAAATCCACTTTCTCAACCTCGTCCCTCACCTGAGTTGGGGTAATCGTCAGATTAAATCACCACCAGCCTATGGTCATCTGGGACTATGGTGACTTTACCTTTTAATGTGTTAGTTTGAGGATAGTTAATGTTTATGTTTGATTCTCAATGCATTTTCCTCTTTGTCTTGTCAGAATTCTCTTGGATAATAGCAATCCAAAGGCACTCAGTCAATCCTTTACACAAACAGCACTGGACACCATGCATCCAATCGTACATATCCACCAATCATGGCATAGCCTCTTGCCCTTTCTAATCCAATTGAAAACCAATCCTTCATTAGTATTATATGTCCCCATATCTTACATTTGGTAATTATTATGGTAACTTGTTCTTTGTTTTCATCCTATTTTCCTAGCCTGGAATGCAGTATTTATAAAACATGGTTTTGGATATACTTGTTTATGCCGTATCTGTCATGTTGGCCTTACTGAAGGCCATTTTTGGCTAATAATCATTTTCTATTACTTGACAGAGTTTTTTTTTAACAATTATGGAAGTTTAATTTTCATAACTGTTGTAACCTAACTTCCACACTGCTCCTGTTTTTGTTCTTTAAGGACAATCTTTTGGGCCCTCCACGAGCTCTATGAACATTAGTTTTCTAAATTCTTCCTTGGCTGATTTGCAGGCCAGGACAAGATCGGGAACTGGACTGCAGATAGGATCATGAGGTCAGCAAATAGAATGGATGTAGCAAGAAACAATTTGTATAACTACGTACAGGACAATGAGCAAGGCTAGGTTCACAGCAAGGTATTTGAGAAGAGTTTTGTGAAAGCCTCTAATCCGCCAATGTTAGGGAGCCAACTACTCCTGTCAAATGGCTTATCCAACACACCTGCTCCTGAATAGTATGCAGATCAGTCTCAATTTTGTGATCCTCACTGACTTAGAAGCAACATGTCTTATTGACAACCACACAAACTCTTCTTTGTGCTGCTTGCAAAAGATCAAGGGCCATGTGGTTCTGAAGCACCACCTCAGAAAGGGACTGAATTTCTGACTGACGACCCTGAATGGCATCTACAGTACTATTCTTAATTATTTCCATAGTAACGGAAATATTAAAAATGGCCTTTTCTAATACTGAGACCCCATGACCAGGGGGAGGGTTCGTACAAACTGGTCAGTGTTTCAGTGTTGAACCCACTAGTCATCTGTATGTTCCTGATGCCTCATGAATCCTAGGCGGTCGACAAGAGAGTGGATGGATAAATGCTTGACCCAAAAGCCTCAGGGATCATGTGACCTATGGTGCAGGTGCCAGCCCAATTGACGGGTAGAGTCTTGTAGGCATCATCCCCACAAAGCCAGAGCGAGCCACTGCATATAAGGGTCAGGTTCCAGAATGTGGAGTTTTGGCTAAAAGTAAGCCAATACTGGGTGTGAGGAGATTTCTCCTGGGCATATCAACAGGTATGACAAGTCTGCCTGAGACATAGAGAGCTCTTAGCGCTACTTGGTCTGCATATCTGGACCGATTCCTTGTTGTGACTAGGCCAGATCTCTTGGGATAGGTGCCGTCAAAAAGCCAAACAATAACAAGACCATCGAGGGTAAGGTTGTATGACCACTGGCAATCACATTCACCCTTCGTGTAGTGAAGTTCAGCTTCGGATGTGGGGATCTGAGCAATGCATAAGGGATTGCAATCCCCAAAAAGAGTGCTACAGGATCAGACAGATTGTCGAAGCAAAATTGGGTTTCCCATTAATCATAATCAGCAGAGTAAGTACAGGAGTTCAATGGAAGTTCATCCACCTGATTATTTTACGAGAATAATTCTTCCTAATACACAGCTATGCCAGTGTCTTAATGGTCATAGGATAATGTGCCTGTTAGATGAGGATGGCTGTGGCTTCCACAGACCACTCAAGATTTGAAGGCTAAGCACAAAAATGCATTTCTGATGAGGCGGGGAGTGACAGGGAGGTGTGTACGGATCCAATGAAGGGTCTGGTTGCCCTGTGAAGCGACAGCTTGATTCTTTGCATCGCTGTTGTGAAAGATTGTAACAAAACAGTTCAGGTGCCACTGCATTTATGTGTCTTCTCAATATGATTGTCACTTTTTTGGTAAGATTTTGTCCACTGTTGTTGATCAACATACAGGAATAAGGTATAAATGGCAGAGCGAGAGATGGGCAAAACAACTAATAATTGGTTAAAAAAAACAGCTGCGAAGGAGTATCCAGCTGAAGCCAATCAGCCCAAGATTCTGATTGTTAGTGTAGCAAAACACAATAAAATTTAACAGCGGCAGTGCACATAACCGATTATTAATTTCTGTTGGTTATTTGTTGTGGTAAACTGTGCAGAATGGGAATGGATTCACAGCTGGAGATAGAGGCGCAGTGTCACCCATGACAGCCTCAGTATCTGGGTAATGAGTGATATAGACTGAATATTTGGAGCTAGCTAGTTGCTCAATACTTCCTTCTATCCATGGAATGGGGACTCATGGAAGAGAAAACTGAGGAAAAATCACTCAACAAGACCACGTGCGATAACATTTATTGCAGACATCACATGTACACACACAACTGGTTTAACACCATTCTGTTACAGCTTTACCCAGCACAGAAGTCAAAGTGTATAAGATCATTGCATCAGTTTTAAAATGTTGTAATAGTTACACCGCAATAAATATATAGAATGAAAATTAAAGCATTTTAACACAAGTTACTGTTACTGCTAAAATTATCTGTGGTTTAGATATAAACAGATTCAGAGATTCCACTGCCTGTTCTGCTAAATATTTTGGCTGGAATTTTACCAACCCACCTGCCACAGGATCAGAGCAGACAAGGAGCATACAATGGAATGTTCTGTTGACTTTGGGAGGGATTTACGTTTTCAAGATGAACGATGCTGTAAAATCCCACACTGTGCAATTTTCCAGTTGGCTTTAGAATTTTGTCTCAACTATTTCATTTTTGAATCTAGCTAAAATTCTAGCTAGATTCAGATGTTATCTGAATCTTTTGATTACATCGAAGTTCAATGACTTGTTCCCGCTTAGTCATTACATATTGAAAAAAGGTCATCGATTTTAAATGGTTGCACAGTTTTGACATTTGGTACGGCCATAGGATCGTCTGAAATCCATCTTCTATCCTGTCACATCCAACAGTTAGAAAGCCATTTCTGACATTTGTTAAGTGTTTGCTGTTGATAACAACGTCTATCAGTCAGAGTCCAATGAATCCATGGCCAAATTTCTTTTATCAGCGCGGTCAGTTTCTCTTTTGCCATTTCACATCATCTTTCCATAACAACAGCAGTGTCTCTAGTTTATTAGAAGGGACATCAAATCACCATGCTACAAATCTCTTTTTTTGGTCAATGTTGAATTTATAGATAAGGCCTATTGCTGCTGTGTACTTGACAAGATGGACTGAAAGCTGGTGTACTGACAAAGTATGTAATCCAACTATCACCCTGGGGGGGTAGATAGATAAAGTGATTTTTTTCTGGATATTTTTCCTTTTTGCGTGTCTAGTCTCCTCATATCTATAAGGTCATAGCCAGGGGGTGATGTATGAATTCTTAATCCCAATGTGTCTCACTTCCTTTTCAACGCAAAACTATTAGCATGCCAAACAATAGACTATAAAAGCTGGCTGCTGTTTTTGTGATTTTGGAAGCCAGCTGCTGAAGATGTGAGGAGGTAACTGTTGTTCGTTATCAGGTAGAAACAAAGGTTTACTATTAAGAGTACAAAACGGTACAGTGCAGGATAATGTAACATATAACGTATGTGTAAAGGCAAACTGAAATCCAAGGTTTTTGCAATGTGATCAAGTCACTTATCAAACAAGTTAGAGAACATTATCAACATCCTGCAGATTACCATTAACCAGAAATTGAATGGACCAGCAATATAAGTACTGTAGCTGCAAGAAAAGGTCAGAGGTTAAAATCCTGCAGCAAGTAACTCACCACCTGACTCACCAAAGCTGCCCACCATTTACAAGGCACAAGGTAGGAATGTGATGAAATAATTTTCCCTTGCCTGGATGAGTACAGTTCCAACAACACACAAGAAGCCCAACACCATCCAGGACAAAGCAGCTTGCTTGATTGGCATCCCACCAGCTGACAGATATTCCTCCATCACCTATACACAGTGGTGTGTACCATCCACAAGCTGCACTACAATATCGATCAATATCTTCAGAGAGCACCTTTCAAATCCATTAATGCTACCACCTGAAAGGACAAAGGCAGCAGATACATGAGAACATCACCACCTGCAAATTCCCCTCCAAGCCATTCACCATCCTGACTTGGAAATATATCACTGATCCTTGTTGTTGGATCAAATTCCTGGAACTCCCTCCCTAATAGCTCCGTGGGAGTATTTATGCCACTTGAATTGCAACAATTCAACACCACCAATTTCTTAAGGCAAGTTATGGATGGGCAATAAACATTGGCCTAGCCAGTGATGCCCATAGGCCATGAATGAATTTTAAAAGACTTACCAAGCTTTTATTCCATAGAATATTATTATCCACCCATTACACCATCCAACTGTCTCTTGAATAAATCTGCAGTTTTTTGCTACAGATTTCCATTATTAAAACAGCTTGAACTTTACTTTTATTAGTTTGGATTTATATTCCTGTGTGTCAATTGTAATTTAATCTTTTTGAATTCATTCAGTCTCCTAAGTACCTCTATAATTTCTCCTTCCAGCCTTTCCTATTATTCTGCGCTTCAGTAAATAAAATATTCAAGGTGTGACCTAGCCAGAGAACCATTTCACCTTCAACACACTGTGATTGAGTAATATAGATTGATATTCTTCATTACTGCAGTAACTGGATGTTGTCAGTGTTGACTAAATTGCATGCAGCCACTCATTTGCCTTTATATGAGAAAGTACAGATTTCAGCTGATATGTTCCCTGCCTGATACAAGGCAACTTCCGATCCTGCATTTTTATTTCAGGTTTACTGAAAATGCAAATAATCACTGCCCAGGACAGGACTGTCCCTATGTCACATGCTAGTCCTTCGGGCACAGTGAAGCACGAGCAAGAGCTTGCGTGTAATCCTTTTCTTTACATGGTTGTGGCTATTCATCCCCTCAACCCTGTTCTGACATTTAATTAGATCATAGCTGATTGATACTTCAATTCCATTAACCTTTCTTAGGTCCACACTGTGTAGTAGAAGTCCATTTGGTCTATTGAGGCTACCCTGGCTCTCTGAAACGGCAATCTACCTAGATACACCTTATCTTCATACAGTTATCTCACTAAACTTGAGTAGTATCAAAATTGAAAACTCCAAATGCCCTATTATCCACAACCTTTACAGTAGGAAATTTTAGATTTTCATTAGATCAAAAAGTTTTGGAATTCCCAATCACAAAAAAAACAATGACAATGCCACATTGATGGGGGTGTCCAATATCTGTAGGGAAGGGACCTGGTATGTGATCCCCTGGTTCAGTAGGAGATCAGAGCGCCCTACACAATGCCGCCTGACCATTCTTCAGCTCCACCCCTCACTCGTGATGCAAAGCTTTCAACTATCGGAAAAACGAACAGGATGTTAGAAGAGGGCAGTGCTGAGTGCATCCAAAGGAACAATGAGGAACACTCATGTTTTCAAGCTCCGTTCTAATTCTTTCATGGGATGTGGGCATGATGAAGTCACATGTAGGTTCAGACCTGGTGAAGTTGGAAGACTTCCTTCCCTACCTAATATATATTAATCAACTACTAGGGTGGCACAGTAGCACAGTGGTTAACACTGCTGCCTTATAGCGATAAAGACCCAGATTCAATTCCTGATTTGGGTCACTGTCTGTGTGAAGTCTGCATGTTATCCCCCTGTCTGTGTGGGTTTCCTCCGAGTGCTCCGGTTTCCCCCCACAGTCCAAAGATGTGCTGGTTAAGTGCACTGGCCATGCTAACTTCCCTTGCAGTGTACCTGAATAGGCGCCAGAGTGTGGTGACTGGGGGTTTTTCACAGTAACTTCATTGCAGTGTTAACGTAAGCCTACTTGTGACTAATAAATAAATGTTAACTTTATTTTAAGTGCATGTTTATGACAAGCAATAACGACGTCACGGTTACCATTACTGAGACTAGATTTTCAATATTTAGTTTCCACTTGCAGCATATTAGCTTTGGCTTCTGGATTACTTGTCCAGTGAAAATTCTGGCCATTATGTCCCCTTGCCTGTTTTCTAACCCATCTGAAAGTGTAAATCCAGCTGATTGATTGAGTATGCTTCTATCATTTCTTTTACAGCCATCCAGTTGCTTATGGTGGCATTTGTAGTTCACACTGATAAGAACGTAACTACAATGATCACCAAGAGCCTTCATTTGGCAGTTTTCTCTCTTTGTCCTTATTGAAGTTTAAGTCAAAGCTTTTGCCAGCTTCAGTCTTTCAATTCAGGCTGGCAATCTGTAGTTTAAAACGTACCTACATTCCCTCTCTGACTCAAGAAGACACTTTTCTCCCCATTCCTTGATCCAATTATAAATATTGATAAGCTTCTCAACATTGATATATACAGATTTGATATGCTTTCAGCTAATAATTATCACAGAGCCATTAAAGAGATTCTGCTGTGGCAATATTAGTGGCTTACATGAATTCACATCAGAAGTCCAATGCACAATATCTTTGTTACCAATATGAAATTGCATCGACACAATACATTTGACTTGTACTATTACAGATTCATAGAATCCCTATAGTGAAGAAGGAGGCCATTTGGCTTATTGAGCAAGCACTGACAACAATCCCTCCCAGGTCCTATCCCCTCAATCCTACACATTTACTCTGCTAATCCCCCTGACACTAATTTATTATGACCAATCAACCTAAACCACACAACTTTGGACTGTGGGAGGAAACCAAAGCATGCAGGGGAAACATATGCAGACATGGGGAGAATGTGCAAATTCTACACAGACAGTCACCCAAGGCTGGAATTGAACCTGGAATTAAACCTAGGTTCCTGGCACTGTGAGTCAGTGGTGCTAACGACTGTGCCTCCAAGCCGCCCCTTTATTAAATGTCCCAAGTAGACTTATATTAACACTGCAATGAAGTTACTATGAAAGTTCTCTAGTTGCCAAACTCCAGCATCTGTTTGGATACACTGAAGAAAAATTTTAGCATGGCCAATGCACCTAAACAGCATACCTTTTGGACTCTGGGAGGACAGTGGAGCACCTGGAATAAACCCATGTAGACACACAGAGAACCAAGCCGGGAATTGAACTCCGGTCCTGGCGCTGTGAGGCAGCAGTGTTAACCACTGTGCTGCCCTGCATAAAATACTAATATAAAAAGAGGGTGAACAGTTAATAATGACTGAGAAAAAGAAATGAAAAAAAAGAATTAGAGGGTTATGTTCAGGTCACCATTCCTGAGACTTGAGCACATCATCAAGGCAGAAACTTAAATGCAAGGTTGAGAAAGTGCCGCATTGTTGGAGATGCCACCTTTGAAGACACAATAAAATAAGGCCTTGTGTGTCCTATCAGGTGAACAGAAAAGATCCCACACCACGATTTATAGAAGAGTTGGGGAGTTTTCTCCAGTGTCCTATCGACATTTGTCACTTATCAACATCACTAAAACAGACTGATCTTGTTACAGTGCTGTGAGTGGGAGCTTGCTGTGTACAATTCTTCGATTACAATGGTGACTGCCCATCAATAATATTTCAGTAACTGTGAAGCAATTCACGCATCCTGAGAGCATGAAGAGCAGGATATAAATGCAAGTCTTTTTTTTATTTACTATTACTTTCCTGATGAAAGCTGTAAAACCTAGGGCTTTATTTTTGTGAAAATGGCAACACACAATCTGTACTGCCATCCTCACAGTGTCTTTGTACGTTAAGAGTTATAAGGTGCTCAAACAGAAAAGAAAATCATTCAAAGCCGGGGACAAACTACAGTGCATGCAATTGTAGCAAGTCTGTTCTAAAAGGAGCTCTTCTGTGAACAAAAGAAATATGATGATATTGATTTAGTGCAAGTGGAGCTGAGACGTATGATAATCATTTTGCAGATTTGAAAAAAATTCATTATTTTTTTTCTACAAGCGGTTCAAGTAACATATGCATGCACTAATGATACATTTAAAATTATTTTCCTGAGGCAGCATTAATTAAACATACATTGGAAGTTACTGCAGTTGTTAATTTACTATCACTATGCTTGTCTTCTCAAAACAATTTTTTTTTAAGTTTATTTATTAGTCACAAGCAACATTGCAATGCAATTACTGTGAGAATTTCCTAATCACCACACTCTGGCACCTCTTTAGGTACATATAGGGAGAATTTAGCATGGCCAATACATCTTATCAATACGTCTTTTCATGGGAGGAAACCGGAGCACCTGGAGGAAACCCATGCAGACATTGGGAGAACATGCAAATTCCGCAGTGGCTCAAGCCGGGAATCAAACTCCGGTCTACTGTGCTGCTCTTTGCGCCATTGTTTGTTTGTACCTAATTTTCTTTCATTGTGACATTTGCGTCACTGGCTGGCCAGCATTTATTGCCCATTCCTGATTACCTGAGGAAGCTGAGAGTCAACCATTTTACTGTAAGCTATACCAGCTAAGGATAGCAGGTTTCTTTCCCTAAAGGACATTATTGAACCAGATAAGTTTTTCCAACAATTGACAATTGTTTTGTGGTCATCAATAGATTCTTAATTCCAGGTTTTTTTTATTGAATAAGAATTCCAACATCTGCTGTGGCAAGATTCGAACCTGCATCCTGTAGAACATTAGCTGGGTTTCTGGATTAATAGTCTAGCGATTATACCAGTAAGCTATTGCCTGCCCTATAATTTGTTATGAAGTGGCAAGTACAGGAATGGTTGTTTGCTGCAATTCACAGATGATGAAGGGTGGACCTGGCTCAAATGCTATCTGAAGCATTTAATATTTGATCACATTTCTAAAATGAACAATTACACTTGAAAACACGAAGAAAAAACAAGTGATACAAATGTGCAACAGCTTCTTCCTCCAACAGCAATTCTTTTCCTTATTATGTTTCATTCCCAATCTCCCTCTGGAGCCCAGTGTTATCCATGATAAAACTATTTCTTTGGCAGAGGAATATATTGTCTATTATATGTAATCGGACACCTGGGCTATCTCAGTTGTCACCATTCATTTCTTGGGAGATTTTAAAGGATGCCTCTATTCTCCTTCTGAAGATCCAGCACGCATTTTCTGTGCTGGAAACCTGTGGCTTTCATTCTTCTTAATTTCTAATAATCTCTGTAAAATAAATATCTGCAAACAGTAAATTTGGTATTCCGCGTGATTGGCTTTTTGGGTTATATCACTGCATCTGTGTGACTCTCTCTCTGTATCTAACAAGTTTTAGTGTGAACCATTTTGCAAATAGTAACAGAACCCACAACCCAGCAAGCAATAAGTAGAACCTTTACTTGCAACTGTAGCATTGGAGTGATTGGCGAACACCAGATAATTTGAACAGCAACAAACTGTTCAATAGAAGAATCATAATTACGTATCAAGTGAGAGGATGTGTTACTGATTTTGACAGCTCCAGGATCAATTCTGCCCAGGGAAGTCCGTGATCAGACCCGGGATTTCCACTTTTTAGCCTGATAAACTGGTCGGATCACGTGACCTTCCAAAACCTCGTCCCTGCCCCACCCTCTGCTCTCAGCTGCAGCAACCCAGAGTAATCTATTTTTAGAAAATAATTCAAATTATGATGAGGAAAGGAACATTGATCTCCTAACTTTTCTAAAAGATTCTTTCCCTGTTTTCTCTCTTCTTCAGCTGATTTTCTCTTGTGGTCTCACAGCAGTCAATAAATGGAATGTTTAGATTTTCCAACCATGAATTTTCCTTGGCTCATAACTGGAGGGTCTTTTTCTTCCTTGCAAGATGTAGTTGATTTGCATTTTTATTCATAAAAAATTAAATTATGGTGAGAAAAGCTGTTGTGTACTTAGTTGAAAACATTTTCTTACAAAGTACGTAAGAATAAACTCCAGTAGTGCGCAAGGAAATGTTGGGGTATTAACAATTGTGGGAGATGTGGGTGGTGAAGCAGATAAAGGGCTCCGAAGAATTCAGTAGTAACTGGGGTGGGATGATTAGAAAGATAAGGCACTCCTATGTTTATTTGTATCAGGTGGAATGTGATGGGGGAGTGTTGAGGATTAGCCATGGAGAGATTAAAGATATTTCCTGGGGAAGTCAATGGTCATGAGGCGGGAGAGTGTGGGTGACTGACGGGGAGGAAAGGTTTTAGACTCCAGCACCACAGTTGCTTGCATAGCCTCATGCTGCAGACTTCAAAATGTTGCGTGGAAGTTAGATCATCTGAGGTGGATGGAAGTACAGGTCAACTCAACTGGACAATGAAGAAGGACCCCAGCATTTAAATTTACAATGTTTGGAATAGATGAGTGTATGAAGGAAACAGCTGAATGTGTGCAGGATCTTTCTACATATAGCTCACAAAGGCCCTGACAAATATATTTGCCTTGCTATGTATTTCTAATTCCAGGCATATTGGGCATCCCTCAGAAAATGATGGATGGGGAATGGGTCTTGGCTTTACCTTAACTGTCCGGCTATAAGGCAGCTGCTCCCTCTCAGAGGTTGAGGTTGAAAGGGCCACAGGCAAAGGAGATTCTGAAGGGCAAGCCAAATCCAGAAAATCCTGAATGGAGGTCCCAGGATATCCAACTGTCACTCCTCCTCCCTCTGGGGTGGCCAAAAGTTGCACAGATCTACATGCATCTCTGCCAATTTCTGCTGGACCAGCTCTTCCATGAAATCTACCCCCCTCTCCACAGAGACATCCACACATGCACAGATCAGCACCACATCATGAGGGCAGGCAGACCATCTCTTCTGCCTCACCTGTCACCTTGTTGAGAGCCTCCGATGTCTGTGTCTGATCTTCCCCTGTTTCTTGCTGCCTCTCCAGCATTTTATTGAAGGCCATTTCAAAGGCCTACCATCAAGTGTGAAACTTGCAGATGCCTCTTCCCCAGCTTTCTTCCAAGTTCTGGTGAGCATGGCTGACCCTGCCTCAACCTGCTATGTGTATTTGTCCTTGCAGTGACCACCAGAATGCGAGATTGTTCCTAAAATAACACCCGCCGGGATGTGTGTCTCTGGACTGGTTGAGGGTGCAGGTGTCTGCTGTACACTTTCTACATCAGCAAAATGCTGGCTTCTATTCAAGCTTGTGTGAGTGCTGGACAGTGCTTCCTCACTACTGGGCTTGGGAGTCTTGCTGGTGACACTTGTAAATGAGAAGGGAGAGAGTGAGTGACAGCATGAGCTGCCTCTAACACAGAGGCACCCTTGACCCTGAGGTTTCTGTGACATGCACAGATCTTTACTGGACGAAGGCCGCAAGCCAATTTCTCCATCTCTGATGTATCTGTCCCATTCCACTGATCTAGCTGGGCTGCCCACTCCTCAAAGTTAGTCTTCTCCCTCTTTCAATGATTATGGCTTCACTTTTTCTGCACAAAGAAAGATGAGGTTGGGAGCAATTGGGTTCCAGATATATTTCCCATGCTTTCAGTCTTACAACTGGATGGCACAGTGCCAGATACCCGGATTCAGTTCCTGGCTTGGGTCACTCTCTGTGTGGAGTTTGCACATTCTCCCTACATCTGTGTGATTTTTCTTTGGGTGTTCCAGTTTCCTCCCACAGTCCAAAGATGTGTGGGGTTAGGTTGATTTGCCATTGTAAATTGACCTAGCAGCACAATGGTTAGCATGCTGCCTCACAGGGCCAGGATCCCAGTTCGATTTCTGGCTTGGATTACAATCTGTGTGGAGTTTGCACATTCTTCCTGTGTCTGTGTGGGTTTCTTTCCAGTGCTCCAGTTTCCTCCCACAGTCTGAAAGATGTACTGGTTAGGTGCGTTGACCCGGACAGGCGCCGGAATGTGGCAACCAGGGGAATTTCATTGCAGTGTTAATGTAAGCCTTACTTATGACTAATAAACAAACGTTACTTTATAGTGATGGGGAATAAGCTGGGTAAATGTGTGGGGTTACGGGAATAGTGATTATGTTCAGTACAGACTCTATCAACCAAATAGCTTTCTTCTGTAGTATAGGGATTCTGTAATTCTAATTAACCCACGGGATCATATGTCTTGTGATTGATGAATTGCAGCCAGAAGGGTTCCGGGCCAGCCCCCTCCAGAGGATTGAGCCTGTGTAGATATAAGGATAAGGCCCAGAGAGGATTACCATCAGTGATGCATTTTGGTGCCCTCAATACCTAAGACCCTTCTCCCAGCACCATCACTCCCCTCCCCTCCATCCTATTTCTAACAGCATGTGAGCTCTCTGTGTGGAATACTGAGGAACACAGAGTGGCCTCTTCACTTACAGAGTGGATAAGCTGCATTGGAGCTATGAGGCATCACTTTACCACATTGCCTCTGAAGCCCATGTCTCCCATACCATTCATTGAGGTGAATGCGAGCAGTAAAGGAGTCGCTTACTCTACTGGGCTGGATGAGGTCATTCATCCTTTTGTAGTATTGCAGGACAGTCCCCTGTTGGATATTCTGGGCATTGATTGACCCTAAGACTGGTTTCAAAGCAAAGGCTCTGCTCAAGCCTTTTCTTCCCATCACATGTGAAGAGGATGTCCCTCCTGGCCTCAACTTGAACAGTAGGATGCCATGGAGGGCACTGCTGAATTTGGGCCTTGGAGCTCCCTGTCATTATCGGGCCATCACTTCAAACAGCACGGTGGATAAGTTTCTGCTTTTCAAATATGGCATCTGGATATGATGGTGGAATGCAGACTATTCAGCCTACTCTGCTGTGAAAAACATTGTGAATCTCCCCAGTCCCTATAGTGCAGGATAGGAAATACTCCGGGTCCTCCCCCTGCTCTGGAACATAGAGCCAGAATGGAAAACACTGTCCAAAGTTTGAAGAAAATACTCCCTGCTCTGGAACAAAGGACCGGAATGGAAAACGCTGTCCAAAGTTTGGATGTAGAGAGTGCAATCTTACCGGCTGTTCATGCCACGCTCCCACTGCGGTAAAATCAGAGAATTCGGCTCCCAGCCAAATCTCCATTCATTGCAGCAGAATGGGAAAATCCCACCGGCGTGAACGGTGGTAACCAGGCAAGGAAGCTCACATTTCTTCAAATAATGTTCACATACGTATTATTCATATATCTCCTAAACAGGGTATTAAAGGAAACATCTAATCCATGAATAAATCGCTGCATGCTACAAAATGGTTAAAATGATACAGCTGCAATATTGATGCATCTGGAGATCCAAACTGATCAACCATTGAAATTGTGAAACAAATTAATTACTGCATTTATGTGGGCAAAGCATGAGTGACAGGAGCTTAAACAAAATAAATTGGACCTTCGAGTCGCATCTGGAACCCTGTACTTTTTAATAGAGGATTAATATCGAGCACAAAATTAGAACAGTCTTGTCAATCAATAAAACAAGCGACCCTACTGCCAATATTTTATGCTCATATTAATTGCATACAGTTAAAAATCTGCTGAACTCCAGTTCCAGTTATTGGAAGCTATTTGTATTTCCAATGAAACTGTCAAAAGGCAGTGGCAGGACAAATGATGTCTGTGCATCCCTTTTTTAATATGCTGAACAATGGTTTCACTTGGATTTTCAGCTTTTATTTAGCTTCAAGCTATACTGGATGCAAGATGATTCTTGGTAATGTTACTTCTCGACTTGGATATCGAGAAGTCGATACAGAATACAGAACCTTTCGGTACATTCCTTTTATTTTCATCAATTGTGCTGCAGCAGTTTGCTTCAAATTCTTGCCAATTTTCTTGGTTTAATATGGTATGAAAATTGATCTTGTTGAGGAAAGTCACTCAAGTATGAATGAGAAGCCTTTTAAAAAAACTCAGTACAATCACAAACAATTAAAAAAATCTGTA
This sequence comes from Sphyrna mokarran, assembly GCA_024679065.1. NCBI lineage: Eukaryota > Metazoa > Chordata > Chondrichthyes > Carcharhiniformes > Carcharhinidae > Sphyrna > Sphyrna mokarran. The sequence continues at coordinate 58,676,945 of JAGIQG010000003.1, forward strand.
AAAAAAAACTTTTGATGATATGGAAGAAATTGCAGCATGAGGATGGTGTGCATTTGTATGTTTCTCTTCCCGAACATGTGTCTGCGTAAATCATTAGCATTATTGTTTGGTGGTAAGAGCACCAGCTTAGTGTCCCTAAAGAGCAATGAGATTTTCAATTAATTAAACAAACATAGTTAAAGCAATAAAATCAACTGTGCGACACAAAGAAAACAGAAAACTCGCCATTATATAGAACGTGTCACAGTTCTGAACATGTTCCAAGCGCTTTAAAGACAATTAAGCACTTTGGAAGTGCAGTCATGGTTGTAATAAAAGGAAACACGGCTGTCAATTTTGCACAGCAAGGTCCCACAAACAACAATGAGATAGTCACCATATAATTTATTCATTAATGATGTTGGTAGAGTTGTAAATATTGGTAATTACCAGAGGCAGCTCCCCTGCCAAGGGATCTTGTCGTTCAACTGAGAGAGTAGGCAAAGCCTCAAATTACTGTCTCAAGCAAATAGAACTGGAAGAATCAGCCTAGATTTAGTGCTCAAGATTCTGGAGTGGGGCTTGCATCACAGATTTTCCGACTCAAAGGTGAGTGTTACCAAAGGTACTGAGGTTAATTACATGTCCCAACTAATTTTCTAGCCATCGTCTGCAATTTTAGTACAATTTGAGAATCAAACAGGGGAACCTTCTTGACAGTATGGGCATTCATGGAAACAAGTGTAAGCAGGAGAAAGTTCACTGAACCTGGAGGGCTGATGAGATCCTTTTCATCCTTTGACTTTGTGGAGCAGTCCTCTGTTAGATGCCTTGGGCACTGACTGCTCTGGTGATTTTCTCCCATGCAGGATTCATATTCCCCCTGGCCTCCACATGGTCAAGCAGGGCACCTATCGAGGCATTGCTGAACTTGCATACCAGAGTTCTCTGTCCTTTTCTGCCCATCTCCTAAATCAGCACGGTAGGTAAGTTTCTGTTCGGCATTTTTTAAATACGGCATCTGAGTATGACAGTGGGGTGCATGCCAACCAATCCATCCTGCCACAAAAAACATTGGGAAAGCCCCCATCTGCATAATTAGGGACATTGGGATCACACAATTCTGCAATCCCATTATACCACATAATGTATTCACTAGAGAGTCATCAGTGATTAAACAATGCAGTCCATCATTTCCAATGAGATTATCTCCTGAACAAATTAGAAAGTTCATCTTACTAGAGGTATAGTAATCCAAATGCAGCTGTCTGAAAACTGGAGCTGATCAAGACCAGACATATTTATATTGGAACACTTCATACAATTTTCCACACTGATTTAATAATTGGTAGTATATCTGCCAATGAAGCTCACAACTGTCCTTGACATTTTACAGGTCAGGTTCTTTTCAAACACAATAGGGAACCTCTGTGACCATAAGCTAAAGGGCAGGAAGGGGATATTTAAGCCAGCAATACAGCAGAATATCATGCTTAATTATAATAATGTAGAGATTTCTTCAAAGCTCAGTTGCTTAAATCTGTTTTACCGATGTTTTACATGGGGTTATATCAATGATCACATGAATAGATATGCAAATATGTCTATCTCTCAATTTGTTGGGTAACAGGTAATCCAAACTTGAGGGAAACCTGAAATTCAGCATGGTATGGTCCCAAAGGTGTTGGGTTTGGGAGACTGTGCTTGTAGAAGACCTTTTAAGTTTCCCCACGACAAAACCATTTTTAGTGTAATAACATCCTTAGACAACGTTAAGAGGTGTAATCCTTTTCTCTCAACTAAATATTTTTCTGAATTCTAATACATTCATGCTGTAAAACTAGTTCAGAATTTCTTCAACATGTAAAGAAAAATTGAGGTAATTGGTGGTTTAAGGATTTATTTGATGGAAACATAGTCACCAGATTCAGCTATAGATTATGATATGAGCTTGTCTGCTTGAAACATTGTTTCATTAAATACAATGCAAACCTGTCTGTGTACTACTGATGAAAGTTAATAATGTTCAGATGAAGGAAGACTTAGGTGAACAGCCTCAAGTCCCACTTGAACTACATGTAGCTCCATATTAATAAGCAGGCACAGGACTTGAACATGAATATTGTGCTTATGTAATGGTAACTATTTGAATTTCAAGTGTCTGCTGTTAACATGATTTGTAAAGTTTTAAACATTTGGGATTGTTGAAATCTTATTTTAATAAATAGGAAAGTTATCAGGTTTTTTTTGTTTCTGCTAATTGCAAAACACAACGAAAATGTCACTAATGCAGATATTCTCTTGGTTACAGTGATGCTGTCTAACCTGAGCATCTTCGTTTATCATACTGGGAAAATCGCCTTAGTACCAGAAGATCATAACCTGTTTTACCTTTTGAAGGGCTGACTGCTGGTGATTTAACCTGAGGATCACCACATTTCAGGAGAAGGAGAAGATTGAGAAGGCAGGATCCTCATGAATAATATCAGCCAGTAGGGGAATTGAACCCATGCTGTTGGCATCACTCCACATCACAGTTATCCAGCCAACCGATCTAACCAATAGCTAATCACAGAATGGTGTCACCTACCTTCCACACACATGTATTTTTTCCATCAAGCTATCCAACAGACAAATGTCAAATCTCTTACTACCAAAAGGCAAAATTGTGTAATATATTGCCTCTTGCTGACCAAAGTCTACTATTTTATTCCAAGACCTCGACTGAGATTCTTGAATGAACTCACTAACAGGAATGGAGAACCATACTGTCTGTGCATACAATATCATTAGATGGTGCCTCTATGTAGGACTACTCAATTCAGATCAGCAATACTCTCTGTCCACCAGCCTAATGAGCTGGATTTTTGCCCAGATATGGGGGTGAGAATAGAGGGAAACACGTGCTGGTTTGTCATGTTGTCGTCTCCACCCACCAGCAATTTCTGGAGCTGGAATCGGGGATGGAAGGGCTACTCGCAAATGACAGTACGAAGGTCAGATGGGTGGCACGGTGGCATGGTGGTTAACACTGCCACCTCACAACACCAGGACTCAGATTCGATTCGCAACTTGGGCCACTGTCTGTGGGGTCTGCACGTTCTCCCCATGTCTGTGTGGGCTTCCTCCTGGTGCTTCCATTTCCTCCCACAGTCTAAAAGTTGTGCTGGTTAGGCACATTGACCGTACTAAATTCTCCCTCAGCGTACCTGAACAAGCGCCAAAATTGGTGACTAGGAGATTTTCACAATAACTTTATTGCAGAGTTGATGAAAGCCTCCTTGAGACATTAATGAACAAACTTTCAAATTTTAAGATAAAAGGGGCCAATTATCATGGGGCAACTGAGTCTGCGGGTGTAGATTTAGAAACAGACTGGCTGCCTAGAAATGGCCTCCCTTCAGCAGAATGAGGGGCCAGTTTTCCAGATATGTTCTGATCCCCTTCTGGCCTGTCTGGATTGAGCTGTGGTCCAGCAGGCCATCCTAGGGGAGAGCTCCCCTGCCCCCACCATGCTGGCTTGGCAGATGTGGTAATTTTTTTAAATTGAAATTTTTAGAAGTTTGCTGAGAGGCAGCCTCAACGCAAAGACGTTCTTTCTCAGGCTGCAACTCCTTCAGTGATGGATGGCCTCCAATTGATTGTCTAGATTCAAGAGCCCACTTGCTGCTCAGCTCAGTAGCATTATCCAAGTAAGATAAAGAAGTGCCTGCTTTTCACTGTAGACACGTGTAAAATTTGATAACTAACACTTAATGGCTGAAGGAATTAATTAAATATCATCACAAGAGTGCAGGGCTTGTAGTTTTTAAGAAGAGCTTACAAATTAGCTATATTTTAGGAATCTCTTCTACCAAAGCAGGGAACTAATGGGAATTGTCCATCATATTTCATTTAGTGTTTGGAACAATGATTCTGTGTTTCTCAGCGCGGTTTATAACAATACACCAATTCTCAACTGTTTAGCTGCCATCAAATGCTGAATTACTCAGCTTCATCATTTTCTTTGCTTTCTCAGGACACCTGGAGTCAATGATATATTAACATGGATTGAGGATTGGTAAAGGGACACAGACAGTGGGAATAAATATGTCATGAGGTGCAATGAAAGCGCATTAGATTGTTTCCTGGTTCTCTGAGTAATTGAGTAGGATGAGTCTACATACTCTAAAGTTTTGGAAAAAAGAGGTTATCCCAGTGAAGCATATAAAATTTTTAAAGGGCTTGGCATACAGATTCTGAGAGGTTGTTTCTCCTGGGAGATGGTCTGGAACCAGAGGCCAGGGGCAACACAGTAGCACAGTGGTTAACACTGCTGCTTCACAGCTCCAGGGACCTGGGTTCGATTCCTGGCTTGAATCGCTGTCTGTGTGGAGTTTGCACATTCTCCTCCTGTCTGCGTGGGTTTCCTCCAAGTGCTGTGGTTTCCTTCCACAGTCCAAAGATATGCAGATTAGGTTGATTGGCCATGCTAAAAAAAAATTGCCCTTAGTGTCCTGAGATGCATAGGTTAGAGAAATTAGTGGGTAAATATGTAGGGATATGGATGGAGTGCCTGGGTGGGATTGTGATCAGTACAGACTTGATGGGCTGAATGGCCTCTTTCTGTACTGTAAGGTTTCTATAATTTCTATGATTCTATAGTCTCAGGATGAGGGGCTAGCTATTTAGGAGAATGGGGAGGAGAAATTGTGTCACTTGGAAGGTTGCGAATCTTTGGAATTCTCCATTCATGAAGATTATAGATACTTAATCATTGAATATCTACAAGACAGAGATTGATAGATTGTTCAGAGCTTGGAAAGTCAGTAGATATTAGTGGAGGTACTGCAGGGCCATTTCCTGTGCCTATTTCTTATCTTACGTTTCTATTATAACTCAAGACAACCTTAAACTGTGACATATTTTGTTCTCTGAAGTTAGAAATAAATTACAAAGGAAAAGTGAACGAGCAGCAGTTTAGATACTGGCCTTGCACTAATTCATGCAACTCACAGAAACACATGCTGGATGTCACATTGCTTAAGACATTAGTGCACATAACGTGAAAATCACTGGAGGTAATACAGAACAGGCAAATCATCATGTCGATCATCTACATTGCTAAATTCATGCCAACCATGCCACTTTGGAACTCAGTGCTCGAGCTTGTGCGGTCTGTTAACCTTGCACGGTTCAGCAAAAGATACCTCACTACTGGTTTAAGGGGATCATGAACTACTTATAGGATAGTTGCTTGTCCATGTTTTCTGGCTGTCACTGCTATTCTAGTCATGTTTGATGCATTTTATAGTTTATATTTTTGTGGAACTGCATTCAGTTCCTCAGGACTTAACTCTTAGAGTTGACCTTATTAGCTATTTGCTCCTATTTCCTTCTGAGCTCTGAATTTGAAGCATCTCTCCTTGCTTTCCAATTCCTCCAGTAAAGCCTTCAATGCAGCAATCAAAAATCTTAGAGCCTGCTGTCTCTCGTGCTGTGCCATTCTTTGGTGTTTCTGGGTTAAATTCAGTTTGTGCATAACTGCAAACACCTATACAGCCATGATGCATTTTCCCATTAAGAAATGTAAGACAGCTTTAAGTGTTGCTAGTAAGTAATAATTTTGGGCTCTTTACAGACGTGTGCCTGTAATAAACAGCACTACAAGCACAGATTGCACATTGAAATCACTCACAAGAATAGGCAGCACCCATTTGGTATGCATTGAATTAGCACATGTTAATTGCATGTTCAAAGTCCAAGCCTACTTTTGCGAATTAGTCCACATGTTGTCACTGAATGACCTGAAGACAACTTTGGGCCTGATTTTAACTTGGTGAATGGATTTTCAAATTGAGAGACACTTTCAAATGCTAAACAACATACGGAACGGATACGGTTAAGAAAAAAGCAAACAGAACTATATATACTCTGTAGCAAAGGATAAAGCACAGGGTCTAATTTTACGCATAAAATAAAGGAGCAATTTAATTGAACTCTAAAATAGTCACCATCACATTATCAACAATCTGCAATTTGATTTAAATAACAGGCTGAAATCAAAAGTGCATCAAAAATGCAACCCCGCACCCTCATAATTACATCTTCATTTAAAAGCTGTTTTTATTCTGGAGAGCATAGACTTATTGAATCCTGATGCAATTTATCTTGTTTTATAGTTGAATTGTTTGATGGTTGTTAATAAATGGCAAATAAACTAACAAGTACCTTACAGGATTTTAGGTAACAGTGTTTAAAGAAAAGCAACCTAAAAAGCACAAAAGAACTGAAAGAAAACTGGAGCAGCCATTTCGAGAGGCTCATTTTAACTTTGCAACCAGCATATTTAATTCATGTGTTATGTCGAAAATGTACAGCTAGGCAAATTAAAGTAAATTTGAGCTTTAGCAGATAACTGACATTATTTAAGGGCAATTAAAGGATAATCTCAGAATGGATTCCAAAATCACTTGGAAACCATTTTAAGAAACATAATTCTATCTGCTATCAGACATTAGCAGGTTAAATTATTCACTGGCTGAAGTCCTCAAATTGAAATAATACTGGTGATTGGTGAAACCAGGAGATCTGCATTACTGTTTTGATGAAAGAAGAATGGAGAGGCAATCATCAAAACGGAAATTTTATGTTGGTTACTTTCCCCGTGTCCAAAGAAGACTGGATTATCATTTGATGTTGGTCAATAGGTGGCAAACAAAGTTGAATCTCAAGAGGCATAAAGGTTCTAAGTCAACAAAGTTGCCTGAGAGCATCATAAACCTAAAGATTCTTAGAGATGTGTAATTAAAAGATCGGCATTAAAGAAGTTTGAAATGTGTGATTTCAAGAAGAAATTAAATATAGCTCTTGAGGTTAAAGAGACCAAGGGATATGAGGTGAAGAGGGTATCAGCATATTGAATTTGATGATCAGCCATGATCATAATGAATGTGGAGCAGGTTCAAAGGGCCGAATGGCCTACTCCTGTTTCTAGTTCTTGTGTTTTTATATTTCTATGTCACCACATTTTTATTTTTGGCCTAGAATAGGGACATGGATGATTCCTTCAGTCAAGGTCACTTATTCAAGATCTAAGTTGATAATTCAACAATGCTGAGATACATTTAAGGTTGGATCGATGAAAGCTTGCCACAGGAAATGTGTCCTGACGTTGACACCTTTAATGCCCATTGAATTGTTATTCAAAAGATTGAAACTGCGCCAGTAATAACTCTAATAATCAGGGACATTTGGGTGTGAAATAATGTCAGATAGAAATTAAGGTTATGCTGGCCTATTTCATTACTTTTGTTGACCAAAGTATGGGTTGAAATTCAATCCATTTGACTAAATCGAGATAAACCTGCAGCGGTATTTAGACATTCTGAATAAATAGCTCCAATTGGAGGAATTTTTTAGCATTTAAGAGAGAACCAACACAACCCAGTGGAAGCATGTCACCAAGAAAGAACAACCATTACATTATATACTCTACTGTTCTTCTGCGATACTGTCATTGAAAAATACTGTCATTAATAGCAATGGTCGGAATCCATTGAGGTATTAAAGCATATCAGTATGATGTCGAGATCATTTATAAGGCAAGTAAATTGATCACAGTTTGAATTCAGACCTGCAGACAAGTCCTTCTTGTCATTTCCCTGTCTGTTATCATTTTTTGTTTATTGCTTGGTACATTTATATTGAAGCAAATATCTGTTCTGTAATACTCTCAACAGTGATGCATGAGATAACTAGAAACAATTAAGTGATTCTTTTCTTTTTCTGATGATTTGAAAAAAATCTGAAACAATGAACTAAATCATTGCGCCATTGAGCAGACTAGTACTTCCGCACACTATGGTGGTTATCCCTCAAGAAAGCGCTGGGACCTTCTTATTAATCTGATACCAGCAAGCAGTCCCAACTCTCCCCCTATTCAATCTGAATGGTGAAGGGTCTGGTATTGCTTATCCAATACATATTTGCCTCATTGTATCAGCTGCACTTCTGTATTTGGACAAGTAAAAGTGATCCCTGCAAACTGAACAACTTCTGGTAGACCATGTAAGTATTAGAAACTGAAACTTCCAGAAAACAGAAGAGTTTCAGCTACCTTCTAGTTGAATAGCAGAATATGCTTGAAGAACTGAATGGCTAGTTGAATGGTTTCTATCTCCCTATTTCTTTCTTCAAACTATTACATGCCTATATTCCTGAATGGAACTGAATCTTCTTCAACTGTTCTGACAGAAATTGTTTCAACTTAGAATTGTACCTTCGCTAGTTAAGATTCATTTGAATATTATAAGTATTTTGTTTAAGGGCAGCACAGTTGCACAGTGGTTAGCACTCCTACCTCACAGTGCCAGGGACCTGGGTTTAATTCCTGGTTTGGGCCACTGTTGTTGTGTGGGGTCTGCATGTTCTTCTCATGTCTATGTGGGTTTCCTTTGGGTGCTCTGGTTTCCTCCCACCGTCCCAAAGATGTGCTAGTTAGGTACATTGGCCATGCTTAATTCTCCCTCAGTGTACCTGAAAGATGCCAGTTTGGTGACTTCATTGCAGTGCTAACATAAACCCATTTGTGACATTAATAAATGAACTAAACTGAATTTATTTTGGTCCTATAACGGGTTGAAAAAACCCGTTGAAACTTCATTCACCATTTATATCCTTCCTTTCTATATTAAGAATGGTTGACCCATCAACTTGAATTTCACTCATTTGCTATGCTTTTTTTTAGCTATATGTTCAGGAAAAAAAAGTGTTCAATCTTTTTGTGGGCACTACTGGCCAGGACAGCATCTGTTGCCCATTCCTAATTGCTCTTAAACTGACTTGCTTTCATGGTCATTTCAAAAGGTAGCCCAAAGAGAACCACATTGCTGTGGATCTGGAACCACATGTAGGCCAGAGTGGTGAAGAACAGCAGGTTATAAAGGACGCAGTGATTTTGGTTTGATTTTGCAACAATTATTAATTGCTGGCATAGGCACCTTTACTGCAACTAGCTTTATATCCCAGAACCTTTAGTTGAATTTAAACTCTACCTGCGCTTACCAATTGGGCAACAGAAGGTGATATTTTACTGGTTCAGAAGTCTAGCGCAGGGTCAGGAGTCATGATACACAATTCCACCAAGGTCTCAAAGTGATGCAACGATAGCAAATGGTTCAAAGACACCAAGCCTAGTTCTGAATGTTTGTACATTCTAAGATTTGGGGAAACTGAAGGAGTTAAACATTTCTGCATTTTCAGGCCTTGAGGAAAAAATATTTACTGCAACTTCTGATGAACCAGTCCACACGGACTTTCTTATCCAAAAATGCAGCTGATCCTACTTCAACTGGCATTCCAACTCAGGCTGGGTGAGAACTGGGCAGTGCAGTGCATCCCTGGGGCTTAGTGTCGAGGACTGCAAAATCAAAGGCAAGTAAGCCACACCCCCTTTTTTCACAGCACTCCGTGTCATAAACCAATTAAGTTTAAAAGTCAAAGACCTTTAAGCTTAGCTGGACAAGGTAAGTGGATAGGATTTGGGGGATGGAAGGGTTTCTGAAGGGGTCAGGCCAGGACTTAGAGTGGAGGGGTATCAGATCAAGCCAGGCATTATGGGTGGGTTGGGTCTGGGACGAAAGTTGGGGGAAGTCCTATATGCGGTGTGGGGAAGTCTGATAGTGAGGATGTCAGACAGTCCAACTGAGAGTGGTTTTGGAGTTTCATGGATGGGGGCGCTAGCAATTTGATGGAGTTGGGGGAAGGAGGTTGTTGCCAGGGAGTGGAAGGAGTTCCCTGGAATTTCAAGGGTATGAGGAGACTCCCATTATGGTGGGGGCCTATACAGTAAGTACCCAGGATCTAGAAGCGGTTTTAATCCATCTAATCTTTTTTGAGTAACTATTGATGTAACACAGTCAGAAAGTTGGCAATTTAAATCACAATTTTAGGAAGGTTCCCATTGCTGGATAATTACCCATTGGAAATTTGTACCCTTTAAGCTATTGCCTGTAACCCTTACCTGGGAACTCCTGGGATGAGACAAGGGCAGGACTACGTTTCCCCAATGCAACTTTGCGGTACCTTCTCTCCCCCTCTCCCAATACAACACCCTGGAACTCAAAAGTTATTGTTCAAGGAGGCAGGAAAATTGTTGAGGGTGGCAAGAAAAGAAGTGTGTTGTAGAACTTAAGATGACACAAAAAAATCTATAAACAAAGCACAAAGAACAAAAACTGGAAATGTGGCACTCCAATAAAAACACAACATTAAACTCTGACTACATTTATGACATTATTAATAATTTACGACATAATAAATCTGATCTAAGTGCTGATCAAGAAGGAATATAATAGAATTGAACTATCTACAGTTTAAGGTTTCACTGGCAACCACACTATTGTACTGACCTAAGAAATCTGATTCAGTTACCAACTGCATTTTTAACAATTTCATAAAGATGAGCGCATGCATGCAACTGGGAGATAAGGAACTTTCCATTGGATGAAACCAAATTCCACAATATAAAACAAATGTAATATCTCGGTAGCAATGGCATCAGCCAGCTCAGGTTTCATGGGTCTGTCCCACCATCTAGCTATTTAAATCCCACAGGTATAAGTTCAAAAATCTGACAATTCTGCCTTCCGCTTTTCCTCAGTTGGTGTATTTCCATATTGGGGTGATTGGTCACCAGTTAAAGTGCAACTATTAAGCCCCCCAAAATATATGTTGACTTCAAACTGTCACAACATTAATTTCAGGGAATGCTGAATAAGTACAAGGAAACCAGATCAGATTTTTTGTTTATCGAGGTTCCTAACTGTTCACAGAAAGACCTTCAAAGAGGTTGTTAATAAAAAAGTGTCCTCAAGAATTGTGTGAGATCATTTTAAAGCCAGTTTTGAATCTCGCTAAGTTTAACTGTAAGCTTCTCAGTAAGTGGAAAGGACCAAAACTGGATGTGAACGTCAATGTACTTTAGGGGGTGAAAGGGTATCTCATTTCCAGTATGTATATTAGGGTAACTTCACTGACTCTGTGCTTCCAGTGGGGAATCCGGCTCAAAGAGACCACGGATCTAAGAATGAACAGCAACGTTGCTGCCCTGCCTCTAGTTTATTTTCCCTTCAAGTGTAGGTTCATTTGCATGCCGAAGATCAATAAATTTACCATACAAATGGACGACTCCATCTTTCTGGCACCAAAAATCATGCTTTTGCATTTACTCAATATTAATAAATTGACCAAAAATTACAGCTGTGACATGCATGTTAGTAGTCAGCCTCAATTTTTCACCCCACAATTGCATATTTAACTTACTGCTCCCTTAAAAATGGATTCAGGGGATCAAGCAAACAACATAGGCTGCATTACAAAGATTCACGGGAGTTCAAGTTATGTCCACTCTGTGTTGAACTCCAATGACATTTCACAATGACCAATATTCCATCCCATTCTAGCAGTTCACTTTTCTACTCAGTGTATTATTCAAACCTTGTTTTCAGAGGGATCCTTCAAGACTTTAAAGGTTGACTTATACATTGACATCAATCTCAATATATCGATGTAGAGCTATGATAGTTGAAGTGGTAACTTTTCCTCTTACATTGCAAATGTATTAATTGCTCTTCCTCAACTTAAACTTCAAATATGTTTCACCAAATTGGAACAGGTATGTTTAGAAATTGGTTTCAAATGGAAGGAGTATTTGACATGCAAGCAATGATGTGATTTAAAAATACATAGATAACAGATGTATTTTCTATTGTTAAATGAGGAAGTGTTGGGAAGATATGTCAAGAGGGATGATGCAAGTCTGAACAAGACTTTGAATTGTTGATTCCACCTATCTTCTGCACTGTCAACGTTTGGAAGTATTACTTGCTAACAATAAAAAAGATAAAGAGAAATCTGAAGGAGCAATTGCATTAACTGTGATAGTGTGATAGCAACATAACAGCACCTCCTCGTGAGCCTATGGTCTTACTAGTTCCACTGGTCAACAATATAATTTGAGATCTTTGTTGAGAATTATGAACGTGTGTCTTGATTGGAACACTTCACTTCAACTCATTATTTTCTAGGCTTCTCTCCATTTCACCAAATTCTTCACCACACATGATATCATTAGTAAGATGATGTCAATCTACTTGTGTTAACAATGTACTGGTGTGCACTCAGAGTGTGTGTGCATCCTCAATGTAACACTGCCCTTTCTCACTTATAGAACAAAAATAATATTTGTTAAGACTAGCAATCTCAACTTATATCATGGCATATATAAGTAGGAATAAATAAGCATGATCTGATAGCCATTACTGAGACATGGCTGCTGGATAACATTGATTGAGACCTAAGTATTCAAGGGTACATTTAGGAAGGACAGGAAGCTTGCAGAGGATGAAGGTGTGGCTCTATTCATTAATGATGATATTAGCTCAATAGAAATTTGATTTATTATTGTCATATGCATTAGTGTACAGTGAAAAGTATTGTTTCTTGCGTGCTATGCAGGTAGAGCATACCATTCATAAAGAAGGAAAGGAGAGAGTGCAGAATTTAGTGTTACAGTCATAGCTAGGGTGTAAAGAAAGATCAATGCAAGGTAGGTTCATTCAAAAGTCTGATGGCAGCAGAAAAGAAGCTGCTCTTAAATTGGTTGGTACATGACTCAGATTTTTGTATATTTTTCCTGAAGAAAGAAGGTGGAAGACAGAATGCCCAGGGTGTGTGGGGTCCTTACTATGCTGGGTACTTTGCCAGCATAATCTGGCCCTAAGAGTTTCAATAAATGCTTAAAATGGAAAACAGTTAACAAAGTGAATATTGGTTTTGTAGCAAGTGATTCTAGAGAATTAATAATGAAAAATATTGCAATGGCAGATGAATTGAACAGATATTTTACAGTGCTCCTCACTATAGAATATACAAGAAACATTCCAGAAATAGTTGTAAGCCAGGAAATGGGAGGGAGGGAAGTGGTATTGCTGGAACTGTAGGCTGATAAGTCCGCAAGTCCTGGTGGATTTCACTTGAGGGTTGTAAAGGAAGTGGCTATTGAGAGAGTCGGTGTGTCGGCTTGAATTTTCCAAAATTTCCTAAATCCAGGAAAGATTCCAATAGATTGGAAAATGGTGAATATAATGCCTTTATTCAAAAAGGGATGGAAACAGAAAACAGGAAACTTTGGGTCAGTTAGCTTAACATTTGTAATAGGAAAATGCTCTAAGGTATTACTAAATAAGTTAGAACAGGACATTTAGACAAAGTCAAAATAGTTTTACACAAGGGAAATTATGTTTAATCAAATTATTGGATCACTTTGAAAAATATGTGATAAAGGGGAATTGATGGATGTATTGAAATTCAACTTCCAGAAGGTATTTAATAAGTGCCACACCAAAGGTTATTACAGAAAATAAAAGTTCATATTTAGGTGGCAACATATTAGCATGGATAAACGATTGACTAGCCAGAGAGCCAGAATAAGCATAAATCGACCATTTCCTGATTGGCAAAATGTAAGAAGTGACGTGCCAGAGGAATCAATGCTGGGATCTTAACATCTTATAATTTATAAGTGTGATTTGGATGAAGATAATGGTATAGTTGCTCAATTTGCAAAGATAACTAGGGAAGTGAGTTGTAAAGAAGACAACAGAAGGTTACAAATGGACATAGATAGGTTAAGCAAGTGGACTAAATCTAGCAAATAGAGAATAATGTGGAATTTTGCATTTGACAGTATGCAACCACAAAAGCTTAGGATGCAGATACAGCATGTAATTAGGAAGGCTAATAGAATGTTATTGTTTATTGTGAAGGAAGTTGAATTCAAAAATAGAAAGGTTATACACAGCACTAGTGAGACCACATCTGAAGTACTGCGTACAGAATTAGTTACTTATTTAAGGAAGGATGTAAATGCATTGGAAATAGTTCAGGGAATGTTTACTAGATTAACCTGGAATGGCAAGTTGTCTTCTGATGAAAAGTTGGACAGACCCAATTTGTATCCTATGAAGTTCAGAAGAGTAAGAGGCAATTTGATTGAAACATATAAGATCCTGAGGGGCCTGAAAAGGGTGGATGTGAAAAGGGGATTTTCTCTTGTCAGAGAATTGGGATTAGGGGTCACCATTTTAAAATATAAGGTTGCCATTTACGACAGAGATATGGTAAAAAGTACCTCTTAGTGAACCTTTAGAAATCTCATCCTCAAAAGACAGGGAAGTAGACTTTTTGAATAGATAGTAGATAAATTCTTGATAAGCAAGGGGGTGAAAGATTATTGGTGGTATTTGGGAATGTGAAGTTGAGCTTAAATCAGATCAGCCGTGATCTTATTGAATGAGTTGAGGAGCTAAATCACCTACTTCTGCTCTTAATTCATACATTCATGTATGTTGAAAAGTTTGATGTATTATTGTTTACCTGGTTACGTGCTAATAAAAATGTTGTGATTAATTTTCTTATTGAATTATAAAAAATAAATTGGTTGTTATACATTTCTAACAAGTCTCAGTAAAAAGGTCAATAGATATCAAAAAAATTCCAAACAGAAAATTGCCTCATCATTGAGCCGACTTCAATAAATGGAAATCCTTCCAGGAAGGCAGATTGATTTAACTATTTTCTTGCAGTTTGTATAGGAAGCAAAAGAAAAGTGAAGTTCCTCCATTAAAAAGTCACTGCCAATTTGCATAAAATATTTCAGATTTCCTGTGCTATACTGAACCCTGAACATGGCAGCCAGACACTTCAGTCACTTGAAAACTGGCACTAATGGTAATCAAAGTCAATTAACAGGTGCAGACTTTCCAGCGCGCTGCACTGCTCAAATAACACAGAGGGTCAGGAAACGTCAGCCGTGAAAGGGGCTGTAGCAGGATTCGTGACAGCATTCAGCCAGTCGCCACTTTCTGGGCCATTTTTTATGGTGTAATGAAACTCACACCGAGAAACAGCGTTAGCCTGATTGCAATATTTAAATTTCAACTTCGTTAGCGAGTCAGGACAATATCATCCAGGGTCGCTAAATGTTTCCCACCCTGCCAGGAAAGGTTCCCATCAGTGGAATTAAAACTGATGTGATGGCCTCACTGGTGGGAGCAGGAGCCATTGAGGCCACCCCACCCCCCCGCCGTGCACCTGGAAGGTTAGGTAAGGGGGTGTGACTCTTGGACGTGCCAACCTGGCACTGCCCATGAGACACCAGACAGTGCAAAAGGGGGAGGGCCTTCTGAGGGAATAAGGCCAGATCGGGACAGGACAGTCGGTGGTGGTAGTGGCAGGGGTGGAGGGGAAACTATTGTGTACTCTGCACAGTGATTGTTGTGGGAGGAAGCAGGGGGGGTTGATCAGGGCTGGCCATGGAGCTCAGAGACTCAGGGACTTGGGGCTGACTATGGTGAGGGAGTGTTCAGGCTGCCCTTGGGGGTGGCAATTGGGGCTGGCCCAGTGTGGGGAGGGGAAGTCAGGGAGGCTGGTGATTGGAGGTTGGCGATTGGAGGTTGGACAAAGGCGGTTGGGGGGAAGGGTGGGCAGTGTGCATGCATCAATCTCCCTGCTGGGAGACCAGCACGTACGCAGAGGCCCACTCAGCATGCTGGTACTGGCCTCACGGGCAGGATGAGGCCTTTCCCCCTCTTACTAGTGTGACTATCCTGGCAGACTCTGTAGTGCAGATTGCCAGAAATTCACCAGATTAACTGTTCCCAAAAACAAGTCAGGAAACTCTCCTGTTTTTTGTGCCCGTCGGGCACTGTTTCTTTTTGGGAAAATTGCCCCTAACATCTTACATGAAAACTTATTATGGTGAGCTGCCTATTTTCTTCCGAGATTAACTGAGCCTCCACAGATGAACAAAAAATCCATCTCATAATATTCACCACTTGATATCGCTCAAGAAAAGTTGCCATTTAGGGAGTTACAAGTACATTTCAGGCATTAGTGATACCATACCCCCAGCATTAAACTCTGTCATTAGAGAAGAAAGGGAATGATAATGATAACAAAACTAGTCTTCCTCAGCAAGGTAGCATTTCACAGGAGAGTTTCCCATCATTGGTAGGAACTGAACCAAACCAAAAGGAAGAAATCTACACCCCTTTTTAAGAGGTTCTCATAGGACTAGTCAACGGCAGAATGAAGGACATAAATCTGAGATATCGTCAGATGTCTTGTGAAATTTATTCTAAGATACTTTTTCTAGATATCTCTTAGGTTTTTTTATATCAGAGATTGTCAAGCTTATGATTTAGTCAATAATTTTAAAGGAAAAAATTTCTATCAGTGTTTCATATCCTGGGGTTATGAAATGTGCAGTACTTTTTACCTGTGTGAGGAAGATAGGATACTTCAAAATTCAGACCCATGAAGAGGCATTTTTAAGGAAGTCAAGGCATCAAATCTTGCTTCAAGAAAAACTGTTCTTGAGGATAATCTTATTTTCAATTAATGCTCAAAATGATTCATTTGACTGCTCCTTTTGCAAAATGGAAAACCCAGAGATTATGGAGTTTTAGATAGAAAAGATTAAATAGAGAAGTTTTGACTTTTGAAAATACTTGGAATCAAATAGAAATCAAAAGTAAATTAAAACCACTCAAGAATATAGTTTAATCCTTCTTGAACATTTTCCGGCCTGTCTGAAGACAAGTTCTGAAGTTTGTTCTCTCGCAACATAACTGAAATATTAAGGAAAAAAAGCAAACCAAAGTATTGGATAAGCAGGGTGAGTTGTGCTGTTATGTTCTATGTTCAGATCACATCACAAGCAATACAAACACTATTGTGTGTCCTTCAATTGCACATGATGGCTATCTCAAAACTTAAAATGGAAACTTCTTTGTTAAAGTTCTATGGAAGCCTATATACAGCATCTTTTTCAACTGGATGGAAAATTAGAGGGGTTAATATGTGCATCATATCCATTTTAGAGATGGTATTCTGCAACAACTGGAGTTGAGATTGATATAAAAAAAATAAGCTGATTGCAATTTTTTTTTATGTTTCAGACTATACACTGCACGCAAGAACCTTTGTATTTGCTTTAGGTTCATGTGCTTCAATCATTCCAATATCTTTACAACGGTTAAAACTGTCACATATGAAATAATAGAAGTAATTTTATGAAGTGATTGGAAACTTCAGTGGAATCAAATGGAAGGTCAACTCTTTTCAGACGTACCTTGGATAAGTACTTTTCTGCTTGCGACATTCTGCTTAGCCAATTTTGAGTTTTGCATTACTGTTGGGCATATGGAAGGTGTCATTTATCCTCTGACCAAGCTCTGACAAAGGGACACCCAGATGCAATGTGTTAGCTCTAATCTCTCTCCGCAGATGCTTTCAGACCTGCTAAGATTTTCCAGATTCCAGCATCCATAACAATCTGCTTTTGTCATTCTTCCTAATCGTTGTAAGGATAAATAATGACACTGGAAGGAGTATAGTATTATAAAATTCTCGAACAGACTTTATTAAATTAAATTTAAAAATTACAAAGATATGAAGATCACTTTGATAGCTGATGAAAAGGCAAACATGCAGGAACTATCAACAAGAAACAAAACATATAAACTGATTTATTTCAAATCAGTTGTGCCCTTGTTTTATAAATATCCAACAGAATCCGTCTAAATCCAGTTGTGTTTTACTTTTTAAACTACAGGCCAATAAGTTCTTTCACCTAGCTCCACTCTGTCTTTAAACTATAAGATCAAAGGTTTACACATCCAATTGTCTGGATGATATCCATAAAGCTGAATCTTCCACAAGGTCCCCAACCTTGCCCTTCAATCTCTTTACTTTAACCCACAGAAAAACTACATGTCTCTTTCATCCAAGTCTTCTATCTTGAATTCAATCATAGAAAAATGGCATTGTCAATCACCTAAAAGCCCTTTCCCTGAATAAGACCTCAATCGGTATTGAACACTATAGAAAAAATTTAAGCTTGTAATTGACTCATCTCAACTCTATCAAAGAAAAGTGCCTGATTGGTAACACGCACATGACCAATGGGAGATGTCACATCCTGAACGAGACAAAAGCCAAGAAGTCACCAGGGTCTAATGGATTGCACCCTAGGATAGTAAAGGAAATCGTTACGGATATTATAGGTTCACTGGTAGTTCTTCAAGAATCCTTAAATTCTGGAAAAGTGCCATAGGATTGGAAAACTGCTAATGCAGTTTATTCCAAATATGAAGGAGGCAAAAAAGCAGGTAACTATAGGCCAGTTGGTTTAAGCCTAAGCAATTAGGCCCAATATGAAATTGAACATTTTAAATTAGTATAGCTAAAACTGCTTCTAGGTGATTACCACAGGTAAAGCCAATATGGATACATACTAGAATTGTCTCACAGATTGAACAGGCTTACTTAGTAAGGAAGTCATTCTGCCCTGGAAACAGAAGCCAGGCCTTTTCATACTGAATAGGGTGCTCAAACTTTACAATGGAAGAGTCCTTATGGTTTGAAACTCATCATGAGATACACAGTCAGAAAAAATTATGATTGTGAATTTCCTAGTTCCAGCCAGACTCCCTGCTATGTACAGCTAGGATGACATGGCCTAATCTCATTGGATGTTATGATTCTCCCTCCACTCTGTTACCCCATTGGCTGAAATCCAGAGAACATTCCAGAAGGGTTTGAAGAAGAGAAAGGAGATAAAAATAAGACAAGTGTCAGCAAAGACTCCACCAAACCTACTATAATCTGAGAAGCTCAAGGGGGCCTTCATGTTAAGAGGACTCTGAGTTCATCAGTTGACGTGAGTTCAATGAATTGAATCTAACAGCTCAATCAGCTTCATCAGACTGGGTAGTATCCATTTTTCAGGCAATTAGCCTGGCTTGGGAAAAGTTAACACAATTTGTGTATAAATTGTTTCTTTAACTTGTAAATGTTTTAATAAAGCTAAGTTTGAACCGCAGTCCTTTGTTTGTCTCAAAGTAAAAGTACCTGGTAAACATGTTCTGAGTGATAAACTGGTTGAAGTGTACAGAATAATTCACAGATAACATTGGGAAAATAGTAGAATCCAAATGACATAATAGCAGAGCATTTAGAAATACATAATGCAATCAAGCAGAATCAACATGAGGGAAAATCATGCCTGACATAGATGTAAAAGGTACCAAGCATTCCATAACCCCTTTGAGGTAGTAACAAGGATAGATAAAAGCGAATCAGCAGATATAATTTCCAAAAAATATTTTAAAAGCTATTTAATAAGTTAGGTATAGCATGGATAGAGCATTGGCTAACTCAAAGACAGAGAAGAGGGGCAATTTCAGGAAGGCAAACTGCAACTGATGGAGTGCCAGACGGATCAGTGTTCGGATCACAATTATTTACAATATTAAAAACTTGGATGACAGAAGTGAATGTAATATTGCCAAGTTTGCAAATGATATGAACATAGATGGGACAGCAAGTGGTGAGGATGACACAAACAGTCAGAGAAATATAGAAAGGTTAAGTGAGTGGACAAAAACCTGACAGTTGGAAAATTATGTCTGAAAATGTGAAGTTATGGACTTTGGTAGGAAGAATAAAGAAACTGAATATTATTTAATGGAGAAAGCTACAGCACAAAGGGATTTGTGGGTCCTCATGCATAAATCACAAAAAGCTAGTTTACCAGGTAATAGGGAAGGCAAATGGAATGTTGGCTTTTATTTTAACAGAGATGGAAACAGCGATTAAACATAGGAAAGCCTTATTAATACTATACAAGGCACTAATTAGCCCACAACTGGAACAATGTAAACAATCTTGATCTCCTTATCTATTCTAAGGCAACAAAATATATTGGTATTGGAATCAGTCCAGAGAAGGTTCACCAGGTTGATCCCAGATATGGAGAGGTTGAGTAGGTTGGTCCTGTACTCACTGAAGTTTAGAAGAATAAGATGTGACCTTTATTGAGATAAAAAAGATCCTCGGGGACTTGACAAAAGAGATGTTGAGACACCGTATCTCTCTGTGGGAAAATTTAGGACCAGACGGCATAATCTCAGAGTAAAGATCACCCATTTAAGAGAGAGATCAGCAGGAAGTTCTTTTCTCAGAATCTGTGGAATTTATTGCTACTGATAGTTGTAGAGGTTGGGTCATGTTCAAGACTGTGTTAGGCAGATATATATTCAGTAAGGAAATCAAGGATTATGGGGATAAGGCAAAATAGTGGAATTGAGGATGATCAAAACAGTCATGATCCCATGGAAAGGAGGAGCAGACCCGATGGACCAAATGGCCTATTCCTGCTCCTATGTCATACGCACTTGTGGTCTCATGGTTTATTTATGTTTATGTTCTCTCCAACTTTCTGCTTTACTTCAACAAGGAGATGAAAAAGTTGCAAATTTTCTGATCAATACTCTAGACTGTTCCTCTTACCTAGCCAATTCTTCGAGTCTCTGTTCATCCTGGAGCACTGATCTGATGTCTGAGGGAAAAGACGTGACTTTTTGACATATTGGCTAATGTTCAACCATACAGTGAAAACTAAAGGAAAGGTGTGCCTTTATCATACCCCTCTCTACATGTGTTCAAAACCTGTGGTCATCGGGGACCGGTTACGCTCTGCATGGTCAGCTCCTGAGTGGCGATGTCATCAGAGTCCTTATGAACTGTTCCAAAGTGCTCTTTTTGACTATCGCAAGATCTCCATAAATTCCACATGTTTGGTAAGAATCATCCAGGTGTGTCTTCATACTGTTTCAAAGCATGTTACTCCCCTGACCATAGTGGTATAACCCCATGAAACAAGGAGAGGTTTCAAAGTTCCTTTTATGAGTTTCCTCCTGTCCATGTCTTTCTAATCATGGGTTCTGATACCATTGGAATGTCTGCAATAAAAGTCAAACCATATTTGACCCTATAATTGCAAGTTTTTACATGAATAAAATTGGAATAGAAGGATATGGTACCCAGAAAGTATCAGGTTTTAATGAAGGCAGGTAGCGTTGTCAGTGTAGGCTTGGAGGGCCGAAGAACCTGTTCCCATGTTGTAGTTTTCTTTATTCTTTTAGTCATTCCATTACATTTATCTTGCCTCACAAATGTAGCACACACAGGACATTGCATACAGAATTTCTGTTAAACTGACCATTCCTATTTTCTACTCACTTAATCTTTGAGCTCTCACAAAGATCAAGTTAAAAAATTCTGTGGTGGGCAATTTGACTCAATCCTATCATCTCTTATGTATATACTCAAAGCATATCAGGCAGCTGAAAATTAATCAGTTACATTGTCATTTCAAGCTTTTCAGTCCAGATTACACCTTTAATACAAGTTTAAGAACCAGGATCCACTGATTAGTCTGATTAATATATTATTCATTAAACGATTAATGCAATCTATCACATGCTGTGCATGAAACTGATACTAAGAATAACTCAGGCACCTGCTGTCATGTTAACTGCTCATGCTAGTCTCAGCAAGATTAGATATATTAGATATAATTTCTTAAGGAACATCACATCATTTTAGATTTGGTTACATTTTGTCCAACATGATCCTATGGAAATACATTTACCAATGACATCACCTCATTAACTAACATTCCTTCAACACTTGCTCAAAATGTGCCTGTGCAAATACCAATCTCTGTTCATTGTTCTCTCTACATGAATTACAGTCAAATATGGCCTTCATTTTTATCCTCTTCTTGATGCACTTCGCGGCTCGCTTTCTTCATATATTTCACTCCCTTCCTGTACCCAAACAATATGGCATCCAGCCACTGATCAATTTTCCTTTACCATCCTTTCCAAAAGGCTGTTATTGAGTCCTGTGTGCTACAGCTTTCAGACACAGACTTTGTCCAATTAACCATTATCCAATTAGTTTGAAGTGCATTCATGACTGTAGCTTTTTTACTTAGTCTACTTATATTTCTCATCATGAATCCTGTTTCTGACCACCTCCAATTTTTGTCCATTGAGAGATTTTGTGACACAGTGCATAGCAGCCCGGCTTCTGAACCAGAAGTCCTGGGATCAAGTCCCACCTTAGAACTTGGTGGCTAAGAAAAGTGCGTTCATAAGACAGCCAACAAGTTGAGTATTAACCTATAAAATCCTTCCGACACGTGACAGGCAGTAAGAATGGAAGAGACTCCTGGTCAGCCATGTTTGGTGCAGAGCGGTGTCCCTTAAGCTATATGACTCTGGTGACAGGATAATGATCTGTTCCAAGAAGAACCTTCTGCTGTAAAATAGAAGAAAGCTGCCTTGTGCACCACTGAATGCAGGAAATTAAACACCAATAACTTTTTGTCTGCCTATTTAACTGAAGCCATTTGAGGAGCTTTGTGTTCACTAATTAGGCAAATGGCAGTCATCAGTAGGCTTCTTCTGTCAAGACAATTAGGTATTCTGGATATTGTAAATTGTACAATGACTATAGAGTTAAAAGCGAGACTTGGGATTTTCAGTCTGTTGTTCATGAATAGTAATTTCAATGCTCAATTTCTATTAGTTAAGGTGAATATTTTCAATTATTGCAGGTGAATACTGACTCAATGTTTTGTTCTACCAGTGGGAACTTGAAATATTTTTCCTTGAAAAATCAATCAGTATTTGCCACCATTCTGTTCCCAACAATCCTATACAATATCTTGGGAAATTGTTGCTAAAGAGCAACATCATAGCACAAATACAATCACCATGTTGCAGTGTTCAGAGAAAATCCCAAAATATAGACAGCAGCCAAAAAGACTTCACCTTTCTAGACAGGTGAAAATAATAGATAACTATAATTACATTTCCAGACACATTGTCATTTACATTAGCATGGAATGCAAATAGCCCAAGAGTTTAATTGCAGACAATTGATTTTAATAAAAGAAAACTCATTGCTTTCTCTGTAACCTATTGTGTTGAGATCTCAGGCTAAAGCAACTTCAATCCATTCCCAAAGCTTAAATTGCAAGTTGCCTAACTTGCTAGCATGCGTGGAATGTGAATGTCTCATAGACCATTTTTAGTAAGCTTCACTTTCCACCTCCTACTCACACACTTATCACACCCACATCTCAAAGTTTGCATACTATTCAAACATAACAGCCACATCATCCAAGCAGATAGCACCAAACTGACTGACACACTTCCTTCTGTCTTGCTGGACAAGGTGGAGAACAACCAAAGGTGGCAGACTGCAAACAGACGAGGACAAGTGAGATCCTGGTTACCATGCAGGAAACAGTGCAGGCCATTACGCCCTGCTGCTGAAGCTGTGGCTAACAGGGCTGCTGAAACTAAAGTTGATGATACCTTGATAGTCAATCCTCCTCCTCACACACTGGCACAGTGGTTAGCACTGCTACTTCACAGCACTAGAGATTTGGGTTCGATTCCCTGCTTGGATCACTGTCTGTGGGGAGTTTGCACGTTCTCCCTGTGTCTGCATCCATTTCCTCCAGTTTCCTTCTACAGTTCAAAGGTGTGCTGGTTAGGTGCATTGGGCATTCTAAATTTTCCGTCAGTGTACCTGAACAAGTGCTAGAGTGTGGCGACTAAGGGTTTTTCACAGTAACTTCATTGCAGTGTTAATGTAAGTCTACTTGTGACTAATAAATAATAAACTTTAAATATCCCACTATACTTCCCTTGTTCCACAATGTCCTTTGATATAAAAGGTGGGATTTTCCAACCTTTCCCATTGGTGGGATCCCACCAGCTGCAGCATCCAGCAATGGGGTCTCCAATGGTGGAGGGATGAAAGAAGTGGAATCGGAAGATCCCGCAGCTGGCCAATGGCAGGCTGCATCCGCAGCTGTAAAACACACCGTGAGGGGGGTGAAAAATCCTGCAGAATGTCTAAGTATGCACCTCTTACTTTCGTGCCCTCAGAATGCCAAAATTTTAATGATGTGACAAGAGAGCTGAGGAAAGCACATTTAGAAGTCTTTTTTCTATCTATAAAATAATACCTCCTGAGATAAAATGCTTTAAAACCCAGTTCTCATTATGATGCAAATCTAAGTATATGAATAATTCTTTTTGCAAAGTTACAAGGAGGAGAGTCTCGGAATCATCCATTTCCTATAAGGATGCACTTACTTCTAGTCAGTGATTAATTATCAAAACAGTCAATAGCCAATTCATGTCACCAACACAGGGAGAACAGCCTTAAGTGGGACAACAGGAACAACCTCAAGTGGGACCTGTAAAGATTTCCTCCTCATCTGCAAGGCATACTGTGTTTCCACCCTCTCTGCACTTTGAATTTTATTAATAATTTTCAATGTTTTCACAAACAATGCATCTTGAATGATGTAGGGGGAACATTTTGAAGGGGGTCATTAGAGAAGAAAGAGCAAAAGAGTGGCAAAGCAAATAAAAGATTGATTTTTCTCTCCGTCAAGGCTGGTGGTTTTAAAACTGTCATTCTTGACTCTCATTAATCATTACCCTGACTAAATCAATCTCTTGATTTTGAGGGAAGATAATTGAAGCCATTCGCTCTGTGGCATCAGGCTTGTGAGGAGAAAGAAGCAATGCTAAGTAGAACGATATAATAACACAAACAGCTGCAGAGCCGACAAGTGAGAGCGACATTTTAGTATGATTCAATTGTGCATTTTAAATGTGATAAATGGGTGAGCCATTTTTCATTTGTCAGAAGGTTAGATTCAGTCCTCTGTGAGCTGTAATGAATTCCACTGTTTAGCCACAATAAATACTAACCAAATCAATTTTTAATTTTGTTCCTTCAAACAATTTTAACGTTTGTTTATATAACTCCCCACTGTCCTGAGATTTGTGCTTCCACCTGATTGGAGGTATGGATTGAGACTTTTCATTTTAACTGCAAAGATTACCTCAGCTTTTGTTAAGTCATTTTTTAAAATGATGTGCGCATGACATACCTAAAGCATTTACACACTAAAGATATGTTGTTGTGCCTGCTAGAGATGTCTTTCTCTTTAGCAAAATAGACTG
The DNA here is from genome assembly GCA_024679065.1 of Sphyrna mokarran. Taxonomy (NCBI): domain Eukaryota; kingdom Metazoa; phylum Chordata; class Chondrichthyes; order Carcharhiniformes; family Carcharhinidae; genus Sphyrna; species Sphyrna mokarran. The sequence goes on from JAGIQG010000003.1 coordinate 58,701,874, forward strand.
AAAGCTAAATGTGGCTGCAGCACATATAATAACTTAATCACTCAAAGATACAAAAGGCATTGCACTATAATGCACAAAAGAAAACCAAAATTTCAATGGAATGACTGAAGTTACAAGAAAAGTGGTTTATACAAATCATTTGATTATATTAAATATTTTTATTACTATATAATGAGGTAAATTATGATTATTTTCTGCAAATATTGTGCAGAATTAAATATTTTGTGGTTCTCTCCATTGCTTTGGAATTTCCATCCATCTTTGTGGAAGTTGCTTCAGTTTGGAAAATAAAATGCCTCGTTGTTTAATCACGGAAAAAATGTTTTATTTACATTTTAAGTTTTTTTTAAAGTTTTAAAGTTTATTTATCAGTGTCACAAGTAGGCTTACATTAACACCGCAATGAAGTTACTGTGAAAATTCCCTGTTCCGTGCCTGTTGGGTTCAATGCACCTAACCAGCACGTCTTTCAGAATATATACATTAGACACATTATTGGCGAGGTTCTCTGAGGAGGTGGTGTATTGTTTACTAGTGGCAGGATTCTCTGGTCTGGCCACTGTCAATGGAGATTTTCAGCTGGAGATTTCCAGCCTATATACCTAATATTATATATTAGATATACTATATATCTTCACATACTATATAAATTTATTTATTTATATATTATGTATGTGTGTGTGTGTATGTATGTATGTAATACAGCAATCTGTACTATCTGTATAATAATATTATATAGATATTAAAATACAACTTCTTAATGTTTCCCAGTAATTACTGGTTGCAGTTAAATCGTAAAGAAGCACGATTATTGAAGGCAACATTTATAAGTTAATCTATTTTAAGGAATTCTGATGGGGAACCATTTCATGTACTAAATCTCAACCCCATATATTGTTATTGTCCTTTCTCCAACTAGTATTTCCATCAATAAGCACCACGACAGGAGTAGACTGTTATAAAGTTGCTCAAGAGACCAACTCACTCAGTCTTAAAAACCTGAATTTCATTTCATCCATCAAAATATAACTCAGAAATGGCTATTCTTCACAAGTAACTTACTTTAAATACTCAAATCACACAGCTGCTTCCATATATCTAAGTGAAAGGTTTTTGCTCACAGCAGCTGGCCTGAGACTATGCTTTCACTGCTTTGGAGGTAATTCCCAATACTTTGGAGATTATTTCTGCTATTGTGGCAGATTTTTTTTTCTTGCCTTGGCTCTGGTCTTTCCAACTATCAATTTCAAATCATTATGGGAATCAGTTATACAGCTTTACCTTGGACCACTGACCATTCTCAACATTCATTTGCATTAGCATCACTGAAATACCCATCAAAAACATCCTGGAGATTGCCATTGACAAGATACTTAACTGGACCAGCCATAAGTACAAAGACTAAAAGGGCCAGAGTTGAGAATCTACGATGAGTAACTCAACTCCAGACTGCCCCAAAGCTGACTGCCATCTACAAGCCATACTTCAGGACGACGATGGAATACCCTCCATTGATTTGGGTGACTGCAGCTGCAATAAGCAGCACATCTAAGACAAAGCACCCATTTGATTGACACCCAACCACTACTTTAAATATTCACTTCCTCTACCATCAGTGCACAGTGGCAGAAGTGTGTACCATCTACAAGAATGCATGACAGCATCTAACCAAAGTCATTGCTGGCCAGATGGAGATGTGAGGAAGTGACTCGACAGAGGTGTACATGTGCACCTGCAACATGTGTTGGTATGAGTGGTAACATGCAGGGAATAGCTTGGGAAGTCAGAGCAAGAGGGTTTAAGGTGAGATGCAGGTCAGGATGTTTTTGAATGTGTCACACTACTCACTTGCCTTGCCAGATTACTGAAACTCCTGTGAACTGTATCCAGATACATGGTACCACATTCCTACTGCTGGCCTCTTCTGTCATTTCCTATAACTCCCTGCTTGTTTCTAAAGGCAGCGTTCTTCTCCCATTCTCAGGGAACATAATCTCATATGGCCCCTCCAAAGGCACAGCCCTGAAGTGCAATGCTGCCTTGCTCATTTGCCCCTATTTCTGGAGCTTCTGGCTGTCTGAACACCTGATTTTCATGGGCTGCCTTTAAACTAAAATTAAACAGTTGTGAGTTGTCATCCTTGCTCCTTCTAACTGAAAAATCTGAAATCTGGTACAAATGCAATGACTGGATTGAAAGAAAAAACACTGCTGAGACTTCTGGGCTCCCAACATGTTGTTAGACTCCCCGCCTATGAATGAGTTGGAAAATGAAACTTCTGTACATTGAATGCACAGTGGAGAAAAGGGCCATTCTACCCATCCAATCCATACCAGGCTTCATCCATCTCACAAAATAGAGTGGCCCTCACCGTACCAGTCTGACATGTTCATTTCCAACACCAGCCATCCTGAAGGACACCCGGGCAGGATTATCAATTTAATGTCAAATCATGAGTAATTTGGCTCTGGGGGTTGATCCCTACTGGGAACCAGATCGAAACTATTGAATTTCACAGGCCCCTTACAACTTGCTGACAAAGAAGGTTTTCATCCAATTAGTCTGAACTGAATTCAAGCCTGTGTTTTAGAGGTAAAAGCACAGTGTTTATTACTTTATGCTCATTAAACATTTGTTTTAAAATGAGGGAAAACAAGCAATTCTAAAGACAAGGAACTACAATCTACGTGCGCGTGTACATACAGAGGTGGGAGGTAAAAGAGCAGAATGATTCACAAAGTCTGATGTAGGCTATGATGTTGGTTATTAAAAACCCGGTTTAGTCTTTTCCTTGCTTTCATTTTAAATAGGGCCCTTTTGATGAGAGAATTGCATTTGGTGGAAGCAAAAAGGCAAGAAGTTGCCAAGATTATACTAACTCTCTGTTTTATTTATGTCAGATTCATAGAAAGCTGCAGCTTATTACCATCTGGGAGACACCCATGAGACAAGGATTTAAATGATTACACAGGCGACAGGCTCATGTAACAGAAATAATCATTTCAAAGAAAGGTGTAAAGCTTGTCCAAGGCTCCTCATATTACCAAAATCGAACAGCTTCAATCCTGTGCTGTGAAGCAAGGCTCAGTGAAACCCAATCTACTTTTAAATGATGCATCTTAGACCCCAGACTTGCATTTGGTTGCAGAAACAAAACACCAAGGGTCTAACAGAGGGGTTATGATCAGCAAGGAAGATCGGTCAGGGAAGAATTACAGCTTGCAATTAATTTTATATTTTTCATTAACTTGCGCATTTCCAGAATGTGGGAAAACATTACAGCGAATAGACTTGAAATCCTATCTTGCAAAAATATCAGCTAACACAGCAAGCAATCAATGGAGTCAATAATGCCAAGACAACAGCTTCAGTTGTAAAGCTGCAGTTAATGCAGGTATTTGATTCAGACAAAGCTGCAGTTAATGCAGGTATTTGATTCTCACTACCTCCTCCTCATCCATTTTGAAATGTCACCTCCCACTTTTCTCTTTGCTCCATCACCCTGTTTAACAGCAGTCAGGATAAGTGATAGCTGCAGCAGCAAGCTCCTTCGAAGGACAACGGTGTGATGAAGGATCACGAGGTGATCATCCTTCTCCCACAATCTAATGGAGAGCGACTGCTCTTTAATTATGTCCTTCAGTACGTACATTTGAAACTCTCAACCTCCATGATATATGTGCTAAGTGGAATATTTTTCCTCTTCCTGTAACTGTCTGATATTTTTTCTTGAACAGATAAGGAAAATGACCCACGGAGATTGATGGGTGAGTGAGTGAGTACTCACTGACCAGAACTGTACCAACTAAAGTCCTTTCAGGGGGAAAGTTTTCTGACAAAGTTTCATTTTGGTAGTGTAATTTGATCTGGCACCTAGTTTGAAGCCATTAAATCGGATTTATTTAAATTATTTTTTATTCCCTGGTGGTCTGATGCTAACTCAAGGTCAGTCCTCACACAGCTGACTCATGGTAGTTTACCAGGTTTGATTGACCTTGTGGTTTTTGCCCAATTCCTGTCTTTGTGACGATCAGAAACTGCTGATATTCTTGAGCAAATGCAGATTATATTATCCTGAAGGAAAGTTCGGCAAACCATCATTCAAAATCATTCCACAAATTTCCAAACAGCCATATTAATCTGAATGCTAACACCAAAGCCAATCCCTGCAAACCTGAGTGAGGAAAAGTTACTTATGAAATCCAGGTCTAAATTATTAATAAACTATAATGGCTGTGAAGATATAAATGATTCTTTATCTGACACAATTCAATGTTTTTTAATAAAGCTTATAAAATATGAAAGGTGACTGGAACGCAACTCTAATGGTTCTGATTTGATAAATAGACAATCAATTTGAACCCAATGATTTATGTAATACTGAAACAAGCAGTAGTAGGGTGAACATACAGGGCAGAGGTGGATAAATTAGTATTAAGTGAACTCTGGTTCTCTTATGATAAAGGCAAAATACCACAAATGCTGGAATCTGAAACTAAAACAGAATGCTGGAAAAACTCAGCAGGTCTGACAGCATCTGTGGAGAGAGAATAGAGCCAATGTTTTGAGTCTGGATGACCCTTCATCAGAACCGTTGGATGACCCTTTATCAGCTATATTCTCTCTTCACAAATGTTGCCAGATCTGCTGAAATTTTCCAGCATTTTTTGTTTTGACTCTAGTTCTCTTAAGCTCAGCTCTGTGGCAAATAGGAATTCAATGTGGTTTTCTCCTTACTGACCACAGGAGTTTTTCAAATATAAATTGATGAATCTACAGCTGAACCAGTTTTCATGTCCACATTTTCAATGGATAGTAAGCAATGTTCCAGTTAGAGTCCAAGTTGTCCAAATATACAATTGGGCATTGGAATGCGGCTGCAAGAGTTCAGGGACCTCTTTCTTTCAGATAAAATGGCACAAGCTTGCTCAATAAAAAAAAACAATTGTGAAATCTAGAACAATTTAAGAGTGTCCCATTCTGACTAAACGTCATCCAGACTTGAAACATCAGCTCTATTGTTTTTCCACTGATGCTGTCAGACCTGCGGAAATTTTCCAACATTTGCTGCTTTTGTTTCTGTTTTCAGAATCTGCAGTAATTTGCTTTTGTCCCATTCTTCTATTTAGAATCCTTACTGAGCAGAAACAAGGCCATTCAGCCTATTGAATCTTTCCGTCTTATCCCAGTTATCCCGCTTGTGGTTTTGGCATGGCCAATGCACCTAACCTGCACATCTTTGGACTGTGGAAGGAAACTAGAGCACCCAGAGGAAACCTATGAAGACACAGGGAGAACACACAAACTCCACACTGTCACCCACAACCAGAATCAAACCCGAGTTCCCGACGGTTCAAATCACCAGTAATAACCACTGTGCCACTATACCACACATCGCAGCAGCAGGGTTTGTTTCAACCATCCGTCGAGCAGTTCCAGCTCTTTTCATGCGACACCCCCTTCTCATGGTTCAGAGCTTAAAATGGCCAGCTGCCCATTCCATTACATAAAGCTTGCAAGTTCACACATTCACATTTCTCCTCTTTCCTTATTCATCTTTTTAACTCTGTCTTTTAAACTCTGGAGCATCCAGTGGGGAGAAGATACATAGAAGCAAAGCCCCACTGAAATCACTCAGATTGGGACTTCGACAGAACTGTGAGCGCTAAAGAACCGGCATTATTCTTCTCCACGTAAGTTCCACAGAAACCATTGACAGGTAATCGGGCCTGAAACCACAAGGCAGATAGCACCAAAATTAGGTCAGGATAGAAAATTTACATACAGAGATTCCAAACTTTTATCTTTACACAAATTGTACCCCCACAAAATTCAAGATATTCATTACATGCTGATTTGCTTTTCTTTTACTGATCTTAAGCCATCAGTCATCAATTAATAATATAACATAGGCTAAATAAAACAATCAAATTATCTGTGACTGTTTTACTTTTTCCTCCATTTTTCTTCAACTCTAACGCTGGATTCTTATTATTTGAAGAAAGAAATCTCAAAAATGTCTTTGCTTCAGAAACAGAAGATGGAATTAATTGAAAGACGCACAACTTTCAATGGCAGGACTGGAATCGGGCACAACTTCCCACTCACGTGTGAGAAGACACAACAGATGCAATTACAATGTAAATTGTAAGTGCATGTCTTAGGCAAGTATCCACATGCCCTGCACACCCCTAACATCAGCTGATTGAATGATAGGCCAGAGCAACTACAAGCATCCAGTCTCTGCATGAGAGAATTTGTGCACATTTGAAAACAGTCTTCCACCTGCAAGGCCATTTAGAGGATTCTTTTATGTGACTCGCAGCTTCCATTGCATCCTTGAAACCTTTATTCAGTTGTCTCCTATCATTTCTGCCAGTCATCTGCAACTTCATCCTCTTGGATCCCCACAATTACCCACCATTCCTTATTACATCGAGATGTCTTCAGAGGGATAAAGAATAGCTCCATGGGTTTAGCAGAGCCTCCCTGCAGGTTGTCCTCCAAATCATCTGGCTATGAGGTGCCCTTTGTCAAGGAACAGGAAATCCTTTAACTTAAGCAAGGTAGCCTGACAGAGATTGTAAGTGAAGTAGGCGACTGTGGGATCCAGACACAAACTTGGGGAGCAGTGCCAGGGTAAGCAGTGGCATTGCATTGAAGAGTCTCTCATGAAGATCTCAAGCAAATGGAGTTTGCAAGTGGGGAGAGAAATCGGGCTGAGAAATGTATGGTCATCACTACCCTTGGCAAAAGAAGCCACACCTTTTGACAGATGTGCATGATAAGGCATTTGAGTACAGTTCAAATGTATAGTCATGTTATGGCATGGGTTCAAGAGAATGAGGTGTCATGTGTAGACACATTATCAAACAGGAAAAGGAAACATACAGTGCCAAGGAGAGGGCCCAGACTAGAGGGGGAGTGGTACTCAAAGTGGTATCATCTTTTGAACAGATGTGTTAGAGATTGTGACTATGCAGGAGGATAGCAAGAATTGATTAGTCAGCTGACAGAGTGGAAATGCCTTCAAATTGGTGTTGAGATGTTGATATGTTAGAGAGGCATGTGAAAATGTGCTTTCCTAATATAGTAAGTGTCTTCTTAGTGTCATTATTATTTTCTATTGCCAGTCCTCATCACTGGCAAAGGCCAAAGTCTGTAGAAGAAACAGACAGCTCCATCTCTGACATAGCTAATAACACCCAAAGGATATACGATCATCTGCCTCTTTCTCATCCTCCATCAGCTCAGTTACACTTGTGTGTCTCAGAAATTTCATGTGCATGCTCGTGATCACTTTGCAGACAATTTCCACCAGCTGAAAGAGACTGTGTCAGCCAAAATCCGACAGTGGGATGGGTAATGGGGGATTAAGCTCATGCTGCACTCCAAGCTGACAATGGGCCTCTGGTCTCAACCACAATAAGCCTACAGGAGATGCAGAGACATGTTGGGGAAAACGTGTAGAGGTGCCAGATACTATGCAAAAACTTCCTTCAGATATGTATGTGTCACAAGAGCTCCCTGGAAAACGAGCGCATACTTGCATAATTCCATTCCAGTGGTCACACACAACATGAATGTTGAGAGACTAAAACTCCTCATGATTTATAAATGCAGCTGGGTTATTCCCAGAGGACTCTAATGGCCACATGTGTGCAATCTATTGCACTCTGTACTTATGGGATCTCGAAGCTCACTGCTCCCACAGCTTGTCAACCATCATCCATTGGAATTTGTTGACCCAGCTGAAGAGGGCATCGGTCACCTCCCATGTGCATTGAAGTTTTATAGCCATACATGACCCCATGGAATCCTAAAATGGGCAAGTGGCGTAGAAATTTAGGGTTGCAGTTACCTTTTGGGAAACAGGTATGGGTTTCCCTCCATATCTGTACGTCTTGCTGAAGGGATGCCCACAGCTAATATTCCAGTGGTTGAATACTTCACACTCAACCAGGAAACCGAGATTTCACCCTCCTGCCTACCTTGTTTCCTGCACTTACAGGCCCCATTGAATATCACCCAGCACACAAAGAAGCTCTGACTAACTGCACCAGTACCAGCTAATATCAATAGCTACTCATTTAGTTCATTTTTCCCTATCGTTTTTTTAAAGCTATGCATTTCTCTATTTAAGACTAGTATAGCTTTTGGTAGAATATTCCAGTTCCAAACACGTTTCAACATGAACTATTTTTTCTTATCTCTGTCTTCATATTTTTGCAATAAATTGATAATGCTATCCAGTTATCAATTCCACAATCAATTTAAACACCATTTCTCTATATTCTGTTAAGAATTGTGGAAATCTAAATCCAATCTCTTCAATTTTTCTGTACAAATGTAAAAAAGCCTCTGGTAGTAAATTGTGGCTTCCTCTGTGGTGAATCTGGGGATCGAGTAGGCATTTAATAAGATGGGGCAGATTGGGATCCTTCTTACCTCAACTTTGATTAAGTTCTTTGCAGAAAGGCCCTTGAATTACCTTCCCAATTTGGGCCTTTTGTATGCTGAAGGACCTCATCCTGCCATCAGGAGGAACTGCCAGACAAGCGAACCTGTAAGGGTTACCTATGGTCTGTCAGGAGTGTCCCTTGTTCAAAGGTATTGGTGCCTGATTGAGAGTCATATCATCATAAAGTGGTTGGAGAAGTGGGGGAAGAAGTGACTTGCTGAGAGCCTCCCCTCACTTCACACACACACACACACACACACACACACCTCCCTCATCTGCCATCATTTACCTCTCACAAAGGTCACCATGCTCCTGGACCTCTTAGTGGGTGTACTTTCTGCAGCAGCCACCTCCTCTGTGGTGATGTTGCCGAACAGGAGTGCTTCCAGCCTCCGACTGGCTGGCATTACTCCAGATCCTGCAGGAGATCTGTTAATCGCCTGATTGCAACCAGGTTGCAATTCTGAAAGCTTTCCCTAAAGGAGACAAGAAGGATTTTTTGACTGCTCTCCAGCCAAAGCCCGTGACTGACGTTACCTCCATAAATCTCCCCCCCTTTTCTATTACTTTACTAAATCCCCTCATCCTGAGATGCAATTGTCTTTGCTCAAGCATTCCCTATGACAAAATACATTCTAAAACTTATTTCTCTTAATCCAGTTACTCATATTCCTAACTAGAAAAAATGGTCTTTCTTATTCACTTTATAAATACTTCATAATTTGAAAATAAAGGCAAAATGTTGTGGATGCAGGAATCTGAAACAAAAACAGAAAATGCTGGAAAAGCTCAGCAGCTCTGACAGTATCATGTGGAAAAATGTTTCAAGTCAAGATGACTTTTGGTCAGAGATGAATGAAGCATAATTTTCAAATCCCAATATCAAATCTCCTTTAAAAAATATTTCAATAGCCTTCCCACACATAACCTGAGTGAATTTGCAAAAATAGTTTTTTGTGTCATTAAAACATCTTTCAATAACTAAGATCCCAGAGCTGCGCACGCTGATTTAAGCCCACTTAACCACTGTCCAAATATATTGCTTCCTTTTGCAGTCCAGGCTTTTAGTTATAAAACCCATAAAGCTATCGGATTTTTAAAAAATTATATGTTTCCTATTCCTAACTCCAAATGAGAGAGACATGAAAAGAAAGAAAGAGCAATTGAGTAAGTGTAATAAAGGAAGCATCCACCTACAAGGAATGTGTGTGTGTCTGATGGAAAAGGCTGTTTGTAGGCCCCAAGCACTTAAAGCAAAATAATGGAAGTTTGAAAGTGGCAGTTTGAATGTCTCTAATAAGTTTATACTGAGCTCACAACTGCTGGACATAGGATTATCATTATGTACACAGTCAGTTAATAATAGGATGCAATGGTGCAACATCTGTACCATGGGACTAAGTCTTGGTAGAGATGACATTTCTTCATGTCTTCAAACACACCTGACAGGTTTTGCGAATCTTTGTCAGCCAGCTTCAGGATGTGTACTACTCTGTGCAAAAGGGAATTGTGGCATGCAAGCTATTATTCTCAGAGCAAAAACCAGCAAAGAGGTTCAATAACTTGTCAGTATTTGCTGTACTCTTAGTTAGACAGCTGAATACTGACAGTAGTCATTCTTCCTGAGCTCTTTATTTAAATGCATTGTGAAACTATACTACCGATGTGCTTTCCAGTGGATTGTTATGCTACTTACTAGTCAAAAATTATAAATTCATGCTCAAATGCCAGCAATATCTAGGCTTGGGTTGACAAGTGGCAAGTAACATTCACGCCATCCAAGTGGCAGATAATGACCATCTCCAACAAAAGGGAATCTCACCATCACCCTTTGAAATACAATGGCATTACCTTTGCTGGATTCCTCACTATTAGCATTCTGAGCGTTCCTATTGACTAGGAACGGAACTAACTTAGTCACTTTAAATACTGTGGCTACAAGGGCAGGTTAGAAGCTAGGAATCCTGTGGTGACTAATTCATCTCTGAATCTCCAAAGCCTGCCCACCATCTACAAGACACAAGTCAGGAGTGTGATGGCTTCTAGGGCTGCACCTTCCAAACCCTCAACTGCTACCAATTAGAAGGACAAGATCAGCAAATACTTCGGAAAGCCACCACCTCAAAGTTTCCCTTTAAGTCACTCACCATCTTGTCTTGGAAATATATTGCAAGTTCTTTACTGTTGCTGGATCAAAATCTTGATCCTTCTTCTCAAACAGCACTGTGGATATACCTACACTAGTGATTGCATTCCCACAATAATGTGAGATATAGAATAGAACTTTGCCAATAGCAGGGTTTCCTGTCTTGGATAAAGCAGCAGGAAATGCATCCCAGGCAATCAGGGCTGTCAGATGACTGCCCTATCGCCATCAAATGCTCAGAGGAGAGTTACTTGACAAGAGGCAATCATTTTGCGCCTCATCCAAGTGGATGTACCACCTCAAACAGCTGCCATGCTTGGTAGTTCCAGCTACTGGCATGCAGAGGGGAGGCCCAAAAAGCTGTAGGAGTGAGGGGAGTGGTTGGAAGTCATGATTTGAAGGGCAGGTAGGGTGGGAACACCTAAGGGCTCCAGATCTAGGGAGTTGGTCAGCCAATCTCAAAAAGGGAGGGTAATGGAAGAACTCAGTTTCCTGCTTGAGATTCAAGCATGGTGTTCATGCAGGCTTGTCTCATGTCCTGGAACCTTTCTTGCTGGCCTTAAAATTGAAGCCAGTCCAGGAAGCAGCAGAAATCATTACTTGGTCATTTAAGAGTTACAACTGAGGCACTGGTGGACAGCTTCTCTATAGGCCTCATCCATCCCTGTAAAATTGTACACAGATTTAGGACAGGTGGGAAAGCAGTGGGAATGCCATGTGGGAAGTATTACTGGCCCCTACACCCCCAGCAGTGACAGCTTGTAAATTTCTGCTTTAGAATTCCAGGATTTCTTTGCGTCAATCAAGGGCCTGTATTAATATTTAAAATTGGACAATGTGCCAATGGTACATTTTATGATACTGTAGCTCTTGTTCTTTTTGATGGCAGAGAATATGGAGCTGGAAGGTGGTACGAGGGGAAGCATGATGAATTACTATCGTGTATCCTCTCGATTGTACATTCTGCAGCCACAGTGCACTGTGTGCTGAAGAAGCAAATCCACTTGTTCCCCAACGGGAAAAAAAAAAATGGATGAACAAGGATATCCACTGCTTGCTGAAGTCTAGGTCTGAGGCATTCAAATCAGACAACTCTGACTTATACAAGAAATGATGTAGAGATGCCGGCATTGGACTGGGGTAAGAAGTCTGACAACGCCAGGTTTAAATCCAACCGATTTATTTGATAGTAAATTCACAAGCTTTCGACCACATAGTCTTCATCAGGTGAATGAGGTGTTCTAGTCTCCAACAGCACAAACCATTTACAGATTACTGATTAGAATGCGAATCTTTACACCTAACCACATACCACACAACCCTGTCACAGCAACCTCTGCAAGACATGCCGGATCATCGACATGGATGACATCATCACACATGAGAATACTATTCACCAGGTACACGGTACGTACTCTTGCAAATCGGCCAACGTTGTCTACCTAATACGTTGCAAGAAAGGATGTCCCGAGGAATGGTACATTGGGGAGATCATGCAGACACTACGACAGTGGATGAATGAACATCGCTCGACAATCACCAGGTGAAGCTGCTCCCTTCCTGTTGGCAAACACTAGCGGTCATGGGCATTCGGCCTCCGACCTTCGGGTAAACATTCAAGGGGGCCTTCATGACACATGACAGCGCAGAGCCGCTGAGCAGAGACTGATAGCCAAGTTCCGCACACGAGGATGGTCTCAACAGGGATCTTGGCTTCATGTCACATTATCTGTAACTCCCATGACTTGCCTGGGTTAGCAAAAAACCTCACTTACTGTACTGTCTGGAGACAATACACATCTCTTTAACCTGTGCTCAGTACTCCTTCCACTCACATTGTTAGCCACTTTAAGACTCGAATAGCAGGTTAGGTGTAAAGATTTGCATTCTAATCAGTAATCTGTAAACAGTCTGTGCTGGTATGTGTGCTGTTGGAGACCAGAACACCTCATTCACCTAACAAAGACCATAGGGTTGAAAGCTTGTGAGTTTACTATCAAATAAATTGGTTGGATTTGAACCTGATGTTGTCAGACTTCTTACTGTCGATATAAGAAAGTCAGATACCAAAAGTCTAAAAAGATCCATCAAGATACCAAAAGACAGCACTGGACCAAGTTAGAGTCCCAGGCTAGCCATACCGATCCCCACTGACTTTGGCAAGGTCTGTAAGACATAACAGACTACAAGATGAAGGCATGTAAAATCACTGGCTCTAACTAACCCCTCCTTGATGAGCTCAACACACACTATGCCCATTTTGAACAAAGAGGTCAGCGAGAGCACGCCCTCCATGCCAGAAGCCCTGGATGAACCTATATCTGAGGTCACCATTGCAGATGTCAGAGCAGTTTTCTTGAAAATCAACCCACAGAAGGCAACTGGCCCTGATGGGATACCTGGACGGGTCCTGCGCAGGTCAGCTGACAGGGGTACTCACCCACTTTTTACAACAACCTGAGGTCCCTACCTGCTTCAAGATGACAACCATCATCCTGATACCTAAGAAAAGCCACGCAGCGTGCCTTAATGACTATCATCCACTGGCTCTAACATCCATCATTATGAAGTGCTTCGAAAGACTAGGTATGGCACGAGTCAATTCCAGCCTCCTGGTTGCTTGGATCCACTACAGTTTGTTCACCATCACAACAGGTCCACAGAAGATACCATCTCCCTGGCCCTGCATGCAACCCTGGAACACCTAGATAACAATGACCCCAATGTCAGACTCTATTTATTGACTACAACTCAGCTTTCAACACCATTATTTTTATGAAACTCATCTCCAAACCCTGTGGCCTGGGCCTCGGCTCCTCCCTTTATGACTGGATCCTGAACTTCCTAACTCACAGATCACAATCAGTAAGGAAAGGCAACAACACCTCCTCCACGATCATCTTCAACACTGATGCTAAACAAGGCTGTTTTCTCAGCCCCCACTATACTCCTTATTCACCCATAACTGTGTGGCCAAATTCCTCTCTAACTCAATTTTCAAGTTTGCTGACAACAGCACTGTAGTGGGTCAGATCTTCAACAATGACAAGACAGTACAGGAAGGAGATAGAGAATCTGATGAACTGGTGCGGCAATAATAATCTTTCCCTCAATGTCAATAAAACAAAGGAGATTATCATTGACTTCAGGAAGCGTACAGGAGAACGTGCCACTGCCTACATTAATGGGGATGAAGTAGAAAGGAATGACAGCTTCAAGATTTTAGGTGTCCTGATCACCAACAACCTGTCTTGGTCCACCCATGCTGACTTTATAGTTAAGAAAGTCAATAACACCTCTATTTTCTCAGCAGGCTAGGGAATTTGGCATGTCAACTATGACTCTCACCAACTTTTAAAGATGCACCATAAAAAGCATTCTTTCTGGTTGTATTACAGCTTGATATGGCTCTTGCTCTGCCCAAGACCAATAAGGAACTACAAAAGGTCACAAATGTAGCCCAGTTCATCGCGCAAACCATCCTCCCATCAAGTGATTCTGTCTACATTTCCCACTGCCTTGGAAAAGCAGTCAACATAATTAAGGACCTCCATGTACCCTGGACATTCACTCTTTTTGATTTATTATTGTCACATATACTAACATACAGCGAAAAATATTGTTTCTTATAAGCTATACAGACAAAGCATTCTGTTCATATAGAAGGAAATGAGAGAGTGCAGAATGTAGTGTTACAGTCATAGTTGAAGATAAACTTAATGCAAAGTAAGTCCATTCAAAAGTTTGATAGCAGCAGAGAAGAAGCTGTTCTTGAATCAGTGGCATGTACCTCGGACTTTCGTATCTTTTTCCCGACAGAAGAAGGTGGAAGAGAAAATGTCCGTGGTGCGTGGGGAATTAATTATGCTGGCTACTTTGCCAAGGCAGCAGAAGTGTAGACAGAGTCAATGGATGGGAGGCTGGTTTGCACGATGGACTTTTTGTAGTTTCTTGCCATCTTGAACGGAGCAGGAGCCATACCAATCTGTAATACAATCAGAAAGAATGCTTTCTATGGTTCATTTGTAAACATTGGTGAGAGTCTACCTTCTTCTATCGAGAAGAAGATACAAAAGTCTGAGCTCACATATCAACTGACTCAAGAACAGCTTCTTCCCTATTGTCGTCAGACCTTTTAATGGGCTATCTTGCATAAAGCTGATCTTTCCCTACACGCTAGCTATGACTGTAACACTACATTCTACACTGTCTTGTTTCCTTCACTAAAAACGGTATGCTCTGCCTGCATGGTGCAGAAGAAACAATTATTTTCACTGAATTCTAAAACATGTGACAATAATAAATCAAATTAAATCAGCAGTAATGGAAGAAGTGATTATAGAAACCAATGGTAAGAGTGCCAATCAAGTAACTCCTCTACAAAGCAAATATTTCATTACATTATTGATAATGGAGAGAAATCAAAGTTTTGCAGAGAACCAGCTTCTGCCTTACTCTTGAAGTTGGCATGAAACTCCAGATAAACCTGTGGTCAATCACGAACCCTATGAAGATTCTGCTGCTGGCTATATTTGCCGTGTTAAAGTCAAGGGGAGCACCTGAAGCTTTTTGTTTTGGAGATGGCCATTTCCTAACTTTTATATACTGTAAATGTTAACTTTCACCCTAAACCTGGATTTCGTACAAACCCTGCTATGGATCATGTTATTACCAGAGGATTTGTGAATGGAACTGAACACTGCAAAATCATCAAACTGTTCTGCTCCTAATTTGAGATGGATGGAAAGCTATTAAAAGAATAAAATGAAAAACTCAAAGTAAAAGAATCTCGAGCTGTGATGATGGCTTCTGACAATAAGAAACATCTTCCTGTGAATCGGCTGATTGTTCCCGGAATGACAGGACTGCTGTAATACAGCATTGAATCTGGTCAGAAGATGGATGGACTTAATAAATTACTCTGAGCCACTGAATTGTGCCAGGAATTGGCCAAAGTAGAAAAAGCCACCCACCAAATACCTCAGAAACCTGAGGTTGAGGCTGTGATTCTTTCTGTGTTGTTGGTGTGCTATTTAGTGAAATGATGCTAAAAGTCAGCATTAGCCGATACTACTTATCTTCTTGCACTCAGTTCTTGCACCTATAACTGAATCTTTATATATTCCATCAAGTCAGAAGTGACAAAAGCAGTTAAATCATTTAAATTGGTTTGCAGGTGAAGTAATGGTGTTTAGTGTGGATGCTTAAATATTGGACAGAATTCTCTGACTTTGTAGCTGGGATTCTCCAGTCCTGCTGCAATAAATGGAGATTTGGCTGAACACCAAATTTTCTATTTTCACAACAGCAATGGTGAAGGGAATAAGATAGGAGGATTCTGACCATTGATTGCTATCTCACTTATTCATCCAAAGGTTGCCTGCTTTCTCATACATCTGTAAGGAATTTGTTCTATTACTGAGATATTAAATTGTTGTGGGATACTAATCCTCACCCACTATCACTCTACAACTACTGGGAAGCAAAATGTGGAGTCGAGGTTATAATCAGATCAGTCAAAATCTTATGAATAGCTAACTTATATGTTCAAATACACCAAATGATAAATGATTAGGATTTTCTATTTGAGTGATGCTGACTCCCACAACATCACTCCTGAGGCCACATGCATGATCTCCCTGAAATCACTTTACTTGCTGCCCATGGTCCCCACCACCTCAGGGGTGGTCCACCAAGTGTAGCCGGGGTAGAGGGGTGGATGGTGGTGGTATTTCAGATTCCGAGGCTCTGATATGTTTGGAGTAAAGATACATTGACCGTATTCAATTCATCCTCACTGTATCTGAACAGACACTAAAGCATGGCAACTTGAGTGTTCTTCACAGCAATGGTAATGCAAATCTACTTGTGACACTGATAAATAATTTTGAAAATATAAAAGAGTAATCAAAATGGATTAAATGATAGCATTCATTGTATTCTCATAGCAACACTTTAAGGTCAATTTAATTTAAATGGTTATGTTAGTTTAAGCTATGAATAAAATAGATTAGGATGCACTGCTGATTTTGTAGTGTTATATAAGGCATCTGCGGCCTGTTTTTCCCTTCTCCATGACACTGATCAAGTGAATCTAGAAGGTGCCTGCTGATTTTAACAGATTACTTCAACTCCAGAAAACTGGAGTCATATTGGTTAATTGGATTGTTCATGCTAAATTGCCTCTTATTGTCCCGGGATAAGTAGGTTAGAGGGATTTGCAGGGCAAACACATGGGGTTACGAGGATAGGGTCTGAATGGGATTGCTGTTTGTGCAGACTCGATGGGGCAAATGGCCTCCTTCTGCGCTGTAGGAATTCTATGATTCTGTTGAACTGCACTGAATTGTGCCAAGGTCCTATCACAGTAGTGCAATCGACTCACATCTCAGGTAGCTGAAATAGAGGTTGAGAGTATTTTTGGAGTAATCACTTTTTCAGTGTTTCTCTTAGATATTAAATGTTAACTTTGTTCAGAAACAGTCTCCACAATCAAATCTGGAACCAATTTAAACTGGAAATCTCTGCCAACTTGGATCATTGCAGTTGGAACTTCTGTAGCAACCCAACGATTATTTTCAATATACAGTCATCCACTCACATTGATCAAATAACAGCAGAACTGCTTATACTCGTGGTAAGGTTTCACCAACATTAGGGCTGGTGTCCATAAACTGCTCTAAGCCATTTCTAAATAGTTAGGAATTGGTGCAAACCATGCTAGAATGGCAACAACTTAACAGCACCCTATTCACCAGGGTCAGCTAATTTAAATAAGGTGATAAAGGTGACAAAGTATCCTCTCAGATAGATAAAATATAAAGAAATGAATCATTTCCTTTCTGGCCTCATGTTTATCAATTCTCAAGTATACTTTTTTGCTACATGCTTCATTCCAAAGCAATTCTGTCATGCTGAACCCATTACCTTCTCAGTTCTAATGGCAGATAGCACAACGGTAGGTTGACCTCTATTTTGTTTGCTCTCTGTCCTGTTGTATTTGACCAGTTTTATGAAAAATTCCAACGTAACCTTCTTTTTACTCTAAGATGCTGACTAACCCCATTCTCCAATTACAGCAGGGGATTTTTTTAAACTCTGTTTCAACCTATTTTAAGTTCATGTTATACTATCAGGTTTGGGATTTAATTATGGATGATGAAAAGAGCACAAGGTAGGCCAGTATAATTCAGACAAGGAGTGGTTAATTGGTCAGCTGAATAGTACCACAGTCAGACAATGACCAACTCCCCCAACCTCCGTCTAGGTGGAGCTTGTATCATGGGTCATCTGACCACTCTCTTAAAGGGGCATACCCCTAACTACATAATAATATATACAAAGAACAACACAGCACAGGAAACAGGCCCTTCAGCCCTACAAGCCCGCACCGCCCATTTTAACACTCAGTGAGTGCCTCATTCCAATCCATCTTCTACTTACAACTTTTGTCTATATCTCATGACTCCACAATAAAGGGGTGCAAATTTAGGGAATTATATGTGCACCACATTATGGGAGATCCAATTTAGGAACAATTTATTAACACCAATCAGTCTAAAAGCACGTTTTTGGGTTGTGGGAGGAAACCCGAGCATCCGGAGAAAACCCATGCAAGGAGAATAAGCAAACTCCCACAGACACCGACCCAAGCCAGAGGTCCAACCCAGTTCTTTGTAACTGCACAACAAAGTGATGGTCACTAAGCTGTTGTGTTGCCTGTCAATTGGTCCAGTTTAAGTGTATACTAACGATGCGAAGCACTACGCAACTCTTAAAGCAACATCCAAGAGCAGCCCTTGCACGACCCACCACATGTATGCCCCTTGTTGGCCAACAAGGTGGACCAAATTGCCTGTAGATGTAAAAAAGAGACATCAATAAACATACAACAGCCTACACAGACATTAACGGAAGATCCCCAATAGCTCCAATGTAAGAGATAGGTGAGCCATAAAATTTGTTGGACAGCCGGTAGGAATCTATTAATTCCCAGGAACGTCCTGAGGCTCTTGATCCTCAACTCGATCATTCTTTTGTATCTCTCAATCTCTAGTCTGCTCACGTGCCTATCTAGGTAAGCCTTAAACAACCCTAGTGTGTCTGCCTCCATCACCCTACTTGGCAGTGCATTCCAGGCTCCCACAACTCATGAGTTATTGTTCCCTTCACAATTTTAGGTCTTGATAGAACTGTTTTCTTGATTAACGTTGTTGCTCCAGAGTTAAATGAACAAGAAAAAAAACATTTGTTTAGATGGATCTCTCCATATCTGGCAATGTCACTTCATTCAACTGCACGGTGGCACAGTGGTTAGCATTTCTGCCTCACAATGCCAGGGACCTAGGTTCATTTCTGGCCTTGGGTGACTGTCTGTATGGAGATTGCATAGGTTTCCTCAGGGTGCTCCAGTTTCCTCCCACAGACCAAAGATGTGCAGGTTAGGTTGATTGGCCATGCTAAATTGCCTCTTACTGTTTCAAAATGTGTAGGATAGGGGGATTAGCAGGGCAAATATGTGGGGGTTACGGACATAGGGCAGATGGCATTGTTGTCATTGCAGATATGATGTGTCAAATGATGTGTCCTTCTGCACTGTAGAGATTCTATTTTAACTTGCATTGCGGAAATCTAGATTTCTGTCTCTGCTAGTGTTGTAAAAAACACACAATATTAGCAACTACTAATTTATGGCTTCTAATAGTCTTCTAACTCATTTGCTTTTACATTATCGTGTTCCTTTTTAATTAGTCTGGCAAATCATCGCAGATCAAATAGGGATAGCAGCGTAATTCATTTAACCTCATTTATATTACAATTGACGTTAGTTAAGACAAAACCACAGTTTAATTAACATATATAATTTATTCCAGGTGAAGTTAAAGAAAATAATTGGTTGCTTCTATTTAGGACAACACTTGGATTATTGCTTTGGAGATGCACAACATTTTATATACAAATTAAGCAGGACAAAACTATTTTCCCGCATTCTGGCAAGCTAATTAAACATTTTTCATTTCTCTTCAGCAAAAAAAAAGTTGTCATGTGCAGCAAGCTAACTGCAAAGGAAAACTCAGAGTTTTTGAAGAAACCGCCACATCAGTTGGGACATTTACATTAGGGCTTCAAATGTTTTTTTTTATAAGTAAACTATACTGGGTGCTGACTAAATGGTTAATGGAGTGCCAAAACTAAGGCAAACGGAAACTCATTGCTATGAAGAAAGTTTGCACATAAGTTGCTGAGAAGACCCATCTCACTCCACAAGCACCATTCTTATAGTAACTGATATTTTCTTATGCTGCTCATCAGCCTCTGAAAATACAGAATTGTCATTGGAAGGGGTTAAAATAGAGAAGGGACAAATTAAGGCCTTGTATATCCATTTCAAATTGTCCTTCTTGGGTCAATAAACTAACAGAAAAACAACTATTTTTAATCCATCTAGGTTTCATGCAAAATATGAGCCACAGGATTTGATAACTGGCATTATTTGGCATTTAGGGAAAGTCACGTCACCCTCATTTATTCTACCCCCCCACCCCATCTTCAATGTCCTCTATTCCTGAGGCTGCTTCTGAAGAAATCTTAGTTTTGTATACAAGTAAACTTGGAGGGGACAGGGCCATGTTTTATCACTCAGTGATACAGCAGATCAAAGTGTTCATACATTGGGTCAATATTTGAGGAGAAACTGAATGAGAGATCACCATCCATCCATGTGATACATATTAAACTAATTTAAACAATATCTGTCAACCTTATGCCAATTATATGATTCTCAATTTATAAAAGAAACAGGCTCTTTCCATACATGCTTAGACTGGGGCTTTTCTACCCTAACATTGCTGAAATTAAACAATAATAGCAACTACAGAATGTTGTGTTCAGGATCAAGACCCTGATAACAGGATCAAGTGGGGGTCACAATCCAATGCTGTGTGGAATACAGTCACAGGATCACAAAATTGTTATGGAGCAGAAGGCAGCCATTTGGCCCCTAGACTTTCACATGAACATTGTGACTTAATACCATTCCTCTGCATTTTCCCATGGCCCTGCATATTATTTCTATTCAATTAATCATCTGATGTCCTCTTGAATGCCTCAGTTGAACCTACCTCCATCACAATTCCAGATAGTGTATTCCAAACAGGAACCACTCATTAGGGCCTATTTAGTCATTTTGATTCCAACTGCTAAGTGGACTTGAAACCGGTAGTGTTTCAGATCTGACTTTTAGATCTGTTCTCGGGCATCCCCATACGCCTTCTGCCTGCAAAAATATCAGCAATTCCAAATCATGCTGCAGAAACCT
The DNA here is from genome assembly GCA_024679065.1 of Sphyrna mokarran. Classification (NCBI taxonomy): domain Eukaryota; kingdom Metazoa; phylum Chordata; class Chondrichthyes; order Carcharhiniformes; family Carcharhinidae; genus Sphyrna; species Sphyrna mokarran. Next base: position 58,722,799 of record JAGIQG010000003.1, read on the forward strand.
GTGCACAGGGCATAACATGCCTAAAATCCTGCAGCTCCGATCAGTGCCTCCAACTACACATGTGCAGAAAAAAAACATGATAGAATGCTGCTCCCCTATTTCATCGCTCCTGGGCCAGGTGATGCCTCCCCTTCCCCAACCACAACGATCTCAAGCAAAGAGCCATCTGATACTCAGCATTTATCTCCTCACTGATGGAGATTTTTGTGGAACATGTCTGTTTTGCGCCGATTCTGAATGGGCAAATGTGTTGGTAAAGGGGGAGGTGCCGGTAAGGTTGGGCATGCAGCCCATTAAGTCAATTTAAGTGCATGCAAATACATTTAAATAGCTGTCTTGCCCATTTTGGGTGCAGTCCTGATCGCAGCCATTTTCAGGCTTTGGTAAAGGGGGAAGCTAGCGTGGATTCCCTGCTTCCTCGTGCCCGACTTTACCATGTTTTTGCAGCTGAGAACAGGTGCAATTTGATGGTAAAATTGAGTAACAAAAGTTTTTTCTCACATCACATTTGCAATCACCTATGAATGTATGAATTAGGATCAGAAATAAGCCACTCGGCCCCTTGAGACTGTTCTGACATTGAGTAAGATCATAACTGATTTGATTGTAACCTCTTCGCCGTATTCCCACCTAATGCTAATAATCTTTGACACCCTTCTTATCAAAAAACTATTTACCTCTGCCTTAAAAATATTCAAAGACTCTGCTTCCACGGCTCTCAGAGGAAGGGAATTCCAAAGACGACTACCCTTAGAAAAACAACCACTTAAACAGTGACCTCTGGTTCTAGATTCTCTCACAAGAGGACATATTCTCTCCACCTCTACTTATCAAGACTACTCAGGATGTTACATGTTTCAATGAAGATGGCTCCTCTAAATTCCAGTAGATACAGGCCAAATCAGTTTAGCTTTTCATCATAAGACAATTGACTCATTCCAAGTGTCAGGCCAGGAAACCTTCTCTGAATTGCTTACATTCTTCCTTAAATAAGGAGATCAACATTGTTCACAGTGGGAGGTGATGGTTTAATGGTAATATAGCTAGATTACTAATCCAGTAATTCAGCTAATGCTCTGGGGACCGGGGTTCAAATCAAACCACAGCAGACGATGGAATTTGAATTCAAATTTTAAAAAAAATCTGGAATTAAAATGACCATGAAACCATTATCAGTTGCTGGAAACACCCATCTGGTTCACTCATGTCCTGTTAAGAAGGAAATCTGCTGTCCTTACCTGGTCTGGCCTACATGTGACTCCAGAGCCACAACAATATTGTTGATTCTCAACAACCCACCAAGGGCAACTAGGGATGGGAATAAATGCTGGCCAGACAGCGATGCCTGTATCCCATGAATGAATAAAAAAAACCTCACAATTTTAAAATTATGAAAGGAATAAATTAGATAGAAACAGAGAGGTTTCTTTCACTGGCAGGTGAAACCAGAACTAGGAGGTGCAGCCTCAAAATAAGGCAGAGCAGATTTAGGAGCGAGTTGAAGAGGAACTTCTTCACCCAAAGCATTGTGAATTTGTGGAATTCCCTGTTCAGTGAGGCAGTTGAAACTCTCTCTCAATGTTTTTAAGGCAAAGATAGATAGATTTTTGAACAATAAAGGAATCAAGGGTTATGGTGAGCAGAAGGATAACTGGGAAATGAGTCCATGAAAAGATGAACGATAATCTTATTGAATGGCGGAGCAAGCTTTAGGGGCCAAATAGCCTATTCCTGCTATGTTCTTACGCTATATTCAGAATATTTCAGTTGTGCTTGCGTCAGTGCCCTATAAAGCATAACATCTCAACTTCTGTAACGAATTGCCCTCACAATAAACACTAACATTCTATTAACTTTCCTAATTACTTACTGTACCTGCAGACTAACCTCTCTAGATTCAGGCATTAGGACGTACAGACTCTTCCGCATCTCAGATTTCAGCACTTTTTTATATATTTCCAGCCAAAATTTCACATTTTCCCATGTTATACACCATTTGCCAGAGCTTTGTCCATTCTGTAATCAATCTATGTTCCTTTGTAGCCACTCTAAGTCTTCTTCACAGTTTACTTTCCTATCTGTCTTTGTATCATCTGCAAATTTAGCAACCGTACTTCATCCAAGTCATTTTTGTAAATTATAAAAAGTTGAGGCCTCAACATAGATCCCGATGGCACACTGCTCGTTACTTCACGCCAACCAGAAAAATACCCTTTTACGCCTATTCTCTGCTTCCTGTTACAGAGTCATAGAGTTTAACAACATAGAAAGAGGCCCTTTGGCCCATTTTGTCTGCATGGCTATCAAGCCCCTATCTATTCTTAGCCCATTTTCCAATACTTGGTCAACAACCTCATGCTGTGACATTCTAAGTGCTTATCTAAATACTTCTTAACTGTTGAGGGTTTCTGCCTCTACCACTGTTTTAGGCGAGAGCTTCAAATTCCCACTACCCTCTTGGTAAAAAGGTTTTTCCTCAAAACCCTTTTAAATTTCCTGCCCCTTCCCTTAAATCTATGCCCCTTGTTTATTCACCCCTCTGCAAAGAAGAATAGATTTTTCTTACCTACCCTATTTATGTTCCACATAATCTTGTACACCTCAATCAGGGGTCCTCTCTTCAGCCTTCTCTGCTTTAAGGGAAACAACCCCAGTGTAACCAGCCTTTCTTCAGAGCTGAAACACTCCAGCCCAGGCAACATCCCAGTGAATCTTCTCTAGTGTAATCACATGCTTCCTATAGTGTGGTGACCAGAACTACACAGTAATGTAGCAGTATTCTAATGAGCATGTTACATAGTTCCATCATAACCTCCCTACTCTTATTTTCTATGCCTCAGTTAATGAAGGCATGTATCCCATAAGCCTTCTCAACCCCATACATATCTGTCCTGCTGCCATCGGGATCTTTGTACAGGCAGTCCAAAGTTCCACTAGTTCTCTGGATGTCCTAGTGTTCTCCACAGATTGTGGGGATGATTCTCCCACCTCACTGTGCTAAATTCTAGTGCAGCATGGTGGGAGAATCACATGACTGGGCTTATGTAGGATTTCCACATACTTTCCCACCATGAGTGCATCTCCCAGTGCTGGATTTCTGGCCCCATCAGATTTGCACTAGAAACCAGCACAAAGACAGGAGAGTGATTTTAATATAATTAGTGAGTCTGAAACTGAATTCTCCAGGCCTGCTTACTTCTGCTTACCACCCTGTATTCCACTGCAGCAGAGTTTGCAGTAGGTCCCCAGTTTCTGGGAACTATCAGAGGTTTGGGTGGTGCCCTCTAGGCATGGGCTCCCTGGCAGTGCAAGCCTGTGCCCCCGACACTGCTCAAGGGGCAAAGGACCAAAGCCAGGAGGCGCTTTAGCACTATCCATTGTACATGGTGCTTAATGGGGGTAGAGCATGACCTGTTGGAGCAGGACCTAGGGCTAATTAGAGGGGGATCCTGTTGCCACTCTGCATGGGGATCAATGGGGGTAGGAGGGAGGCCAGCAATTGGGGCAGGCAGTTTAGGGTCACTGTGCGTGCGAAGAGGGCTGCTGATTTCAGCCTCACACCTGAAATAATGACATTCATGCTGGTGGCCTCTGCAGTGCACAGAGTGTCGGAGATTCTAGTCTGAATTCCTATTGAAAGAAACAGCATGAATTTTCCAGTTTTCCCTTGAATTCGACACTTTGAATTTTTTTGGAAGAATTCCGCCTTGTGTCTTGAGATTCCTTCCAAATGTACCATCTCACTTTTAGGGTTAAAGTCTATTTGCCACTGTTCTACCCACCTCGTCAGCCTATCTATATTATCCTGCAATCTAAGGCTTTGAGAATTTTCATGTGATCTGTGAATTTACAGATCATACCTTCTACTTTCACATCAAGACCATTCGTGTATACTACGAACAAAAAACGACTCAGCACCGATTCCTGCAGTAGACTACTGCACACAGACTTCCAGTCATAAAAATAGCCTTCGACTATTACCCTCTGCTCCCGGCCACTAAATCAGTTTGCGAAATTGCCCTGCGTCCCATGGATTCTTATCTTTTTGATTAGTCTTCCATACAGGACCTTGTCAAAAGCCTTACTAAAGATCATATAAACTACATCAACTACCCTCTGCAGTGCAGACCCCCTGGGAGGCAGACCTACCCTGACTGACCCCTCTTCTCCCTCCACCAGCCTGCCCCAATTGCTGCCATTATCTAGATGCCGAGTCACCTCCTTGTAATAATTCAATCAAAAAAAGACATGATCTCCCCTGACAAAGCCATGTTGACTATCTTTGATTAATTCTTGCCTCTAAGTGGAGATTCTCTTTTTTTATTCTATTTTTCCCAATAATTTCCCTACCAGTGATGTTAGACTCACCAGCCCTGGTTTTACCCTACTTCCTTTCTCGAATAAGCTAATACCATATTAGCTGTCCTCCAATCTCCTCCCTTTGGCCAGAGAAGTCTTAAAAATTAGTGTCAGAGAGCCCCTATTATCTGTTCCGTTGCTGCTGCCACTCCACTTCTCAGATGTTATTTTTATCCTCTTAAAATCAGCTTTTCTCCAACTTAATCTTTTTTACATACTAGCTAGTCAATCTTCTGTCCATACCAACGTGTTACCTCCTACACCATGAATTGTTATTTTCTGCAATAACCTCTGATGTGACACTTCATCAGTTGTCTTCTTGAAATATCAGTTCTCCTTCAAAGAAATCCAATAAATTGGTTAAATATAATTTCCCTTTCACAGAACAATGTTGACTTTGCCTGATTGTCTCACGTTGTTCCAAGTGCCCTGTTATAACTTCTTTAATAATGGCTTCTATCATTTCCCCCCAGGGGAAATGTTAAGTTAACTGAGCTATAATTTCCTACTTCCTGCCTATCTTCCTATTTGAAAAAAAGGAGGTAAATTCACTACTTTGCAATCTAACGGAACATTCCCCAAATTTATAAAAATAAAACCAATCATTCTGGTCACTTCTTTAAGAAAAGTCCATCAGCACCAGGGACTTTTATACTCTGTCCAATCTGCTAACCTGCCTCCCATTCTTGGGCAATTAAATGCTTTTTCTTTCATTTCGATACGGGGAGGATTTTCTGCCCCCATTTTCAGTGGCAGAAATAGTGGCGGGAGTTCCAAAATGGTTTTTACGCCAATGGAATTTCCTTAATTGATTGCCCCTTCTTGCCCAACCTGATGCAGTGGGGTTCCTGCCATGCGATGATAAGAGCCCCATGTTGAAAAATATAACACAATTAGCAGGCCTTCTCACTGTAATATCACCCCACATAAGAACGTGCTCCCCAGCCTGCCCCAAGATGACATGATTTCTTGTTGGAGGGCTTACATTAGGTTTTTAAAAACTGGGTATTTATGAACAGAACCTACTAGAGATGTACAGGTAAGTAAAGTCTCTAGGAGATAGAGAATACTGCCCAGGTAGTACCCTGACATTGCTTTCTAGAAAGAGCCTTTGATAGGCCCTGGCAGGGCCAGAGCCAGGGGCACTCCCATTGGTGCCTGTAGGGTGGCGTCAGGGGTTCTATGTCAATGCAGGGGGGAGGGGGGTTTGTATTTGTGAAGCTAGTGTGGGCTTCCTTGTCTATGGAGTGGAAGGGAATTCTGGTTGGGGTTATCCATGTCCATGAGGAATTGCGGTTTCCATGTCCTTGGGAGGGGTGGGGGAGGGGAGGGGTTGGGGGGGGCATTCTCTGAGGGTTAAAGGTGGAGGGTTTCATGTAAGGTCAGACCAGAAAAACCTGCCTGGAGCTCTACACCCCACTTTACCCCACAACCTCCTGAGTCACCACCATAATCACTCTACCATCTGCAGCCAGGTGACCGTCGCTAATACCTCATGGGGTCTGCAGGCCAATTGGAAGCTTATTCTCAGCCTCCAAATAGACCATTGAGCATTCTGAATCAGAAACTGGGGTGGGGTAATGTTTACATACTGACACACTTGTGAGTAGTGCAAGCTTTTGCGCCTGTCTGACTCTGTATTCACCCCCTGAAGGAGATAGAAATTCTGCCCCTTTTCCTTGGGGATATGGGTTGGTTTATCATTTTGCATAAGCAGGAATTTGTTAGCTTTGATCTCATTAAAAACCACTGTGTTCTCAAACTACTATCTTTTTGCCAGGATCTGATAATAGTTCTAAATTGCCAAGAACCCCAATCAGAGTCTGAGGCCAGGGCATAACAAAAATAGAGTCAAATTTCTGTAGTTCTGAGAGGAGTTGGGAGATGATATACAATGGATCAAAATTTGAGAAAATAATAGTTCACTCATGCCTTGAATAAACATTCAGCATTTGGATTACATTTCCAAAGCAATCTATTTATTGTAACATAGAACCTAGCCAGACCACACAAGAGCAATCTTTTCAACTGATTATTATACTTCTTTGCAATGTAATCTCTTCATTAAATTGTGGAATAGAGAAATTATGTAATCAGTCCATTTTTGGCTAAAAGCATTTTTTATTCCAGAAAATGGCCTAATGAAGTGGTATTAACAGAAAATCACTCTTCTACTCTGTTTATCCAATAATATCATCAGTGAGAGAGAGTTTGGATGTGACATTAATCTCCTATATGTTTGCAAGTAATTATTGTTGAGTTGGCAGCACTTTGGAAATTGAGGGAGTAAAGAAGCTGATGAAATGTATGAAATCAATGGTGGAAATCTTGTGTGCAAGGCTGGATGGGAAAGCTACAACAGCACCCACAATTTATAATGCATAGCACCAAAATGTTAGTCATAGGGTTATGTTTAAGGGAGAACCTTGAAGGAGGAGAGACAGCTGGAAGTGAAGTAGAAGGGAAATATTGGGCTTTGTAGTGCTTCCTGTCTCAGTTTCTTAGAAGATTGTTGAAATAACTCCTCTGAGGCTGGTGTCCCTTTACCAAATTTAGATTTATTTACATAATAAGCAACACAGATAGGCACTTTCTCATGCAGAGTATAAACCTAGAGTGCCAGTAACGCTGACACTCCATATTATATACAAGCCATTACGGCTTTAATCAGGGAGCTCATATCTAAGACATCTATATCAAGGGCCACATTAAAGTCATTACAATTGTGATGCAGAAGAAAGCAGAGAGGTGCATCCCAACAAAAGGCTAGAGAGGCTTAAATTCAAACGTCAGATCCCCTGATTATTCGAAATGTGTGTCCTGGCTTCACCATAATGAAGGAGTAACAAAATGACAGCCAAATTCTCAGTGACACTGCTGGTTTATTAAACCTACTCCAAACTCCTGGTTAGTTCAGGTCATATTATGTGAAATGTCACATTTCTATTTTAAATGCATCATCCTGCATTAGTACAGGAGTGATAAGTCATCAATTTGTGCATTTAACATAGTAAACAGGTCTTGTAGAATGATTGAAGATCAGTCTTTTTATCAGGGTGGGTAGCAGCAGGGAGCCCTCAACCTGACTGGAACATCGTTCCATCTTGCTCCCACTGCTGGAGGCCATCTCACACATCTAAACTGGCCCCTGCAACTTGTGACAATTCCAGTTGGCTCTCTTTGATTGGCACCAGTTAGTGCTTAAATGAGTCCTGGTAGCTCTCCACAGTAGGTGACAAGAACTGCCAATCCCCCTATTTGCTTTTGCAAATATGAGGTGGGATGAAGCTGGGAAACCAGCACTCAGATAGGTAGGAGCTAGAAGTAGTCCCACCAACCTTCAATGCTGGCCCCAGTGCGGGGTGGCTCAATAATCTTCAATTAGTCTGTGTATAATAGATGCTCTGAAAGGCAGAGAACTCAAAGTCCTCAATGCCATGCAGGGACTCCTACTAAAATAGTCATGAATACTTGACAAGGACAACATCAGCTCAGTCACATTGGCATTGAGAAATGACCACTACCATAACCATGAGTCAGCAGAGGGCAAGTAAGCTTAAGGAGAATATTGTGGGGAAGAAGGGGTAAAAGATAGTTAAATCTAAGGGAAACAAAATACACATGAAAGCATTTACTTCATTTCAAACTATATTATCAGCTGATTATGTGGTGTAATGATTCCCTCTACAATCTTTTGTTCTGATATACAAGGAATAGTGCACTCATCCCATATCATGAGCTGTTAATGATGCAGATTGAACAATGGGACCTCAGGGACCAGTCCAGAGGTCAAACCAGCTATCATGGAGCTTTCCATCAATTTGTTGATATCTTAAAGTTGTAGTCAGAGCTTTACAGCATGGAAACAGGCCCTTCGGCCCAACTTTTTTTTTTAAAACGCATAGGCTAATCCCAATTGCCTGCAATTTATCCATATTTTTCTATAACCAGCATACTCATGTAACTATCTAAATGCCTTTTAAAAGACAAAATTGTACCTGCCTCTACTCCTATTTCTGGCAGCTTGTTCCAGACACTCACCATTCTGTGAAAAAATTACCCCTCTAGACATTTTTGTATCTCTCACCTTAAACCTATACCCTCTAGTTTTAGACTCCATTATCTTTGGGAAAAGATATGGACTATCTCGCTGATGTATGCCCCTTATTATTTTATGGATATCTATAAGATCACCCTCAGCTTCCTACACTGCAGAGAAAAATGTCCCAGTCCATCCAGCTTCTCCTTATAACTCAATCCATCAAATCCCGGTAGCATCCTAGTAAACCTTTTCTGCACTCTTTCTAGTCTAATAATATCCTTTCTATAATTGTGCAATTCTGGTTACTCTATGTATTCCAAGTGTAGCCTTACCAATGTCTTGTACAACTTCGACAAGACATTCCAACTCCTGTATTCAATATTCTGACCAATGAAACCAACATGCGGAATGCCTTCTTCACCATTCTGTTCACTTGTGATTCCACTTTCAAGGAGCTATGAACATAGCTAGATCTCTTTACTCTGTAACTCTGTCCGACATCCTACCATTAACTGAGTAAGTCCTGCCCTGGTTCAATCTACCAAAATGTATCACCTCACATTTGTCTAAGTTAAACCCCATCTGCCATTCATCAGCCTACTGGCCCAACTGATCAATATCCTGTTGCAATTGGAGATATCTTTCTTCACTTGGTCTCTTCTGGGCCCTTGCCCACAATCCCAAAGTTCAGGTTTTAATAATTAAAAATGTATGAATGAAAGCTCTGGAGAATACCTTTCCTTTGGCATCAAATTCCTACAGTAATTCTTCCATTATGTGACAGCTATGTAAGCACTGTCCAAGTACAGTCCTTGGGACAGAATTAATTTGCAAGTTCTAAACAAATTCCCCATAGAAAGGGCATGTTTATTAATTGGACGCTCTCCAGTGAATAAATCCCTCAATTACACAGTATTCACCCTCCTTCCAAACACTATTGTGTATCTTTCCACTGGGAGTCAGCAATATATCAGACCGGAGCTTAAGGATTTAAGGCTCAATCTTAATGCTAACCTTTCATGAGTGGATGATGAAGGGTGAGAAAGTTTTTCATTTGACAATGAGCTCTGAAAGAAAATCACCTTCCTGTACCAACTGAATTACTGGCTGTGAATAATCAAATTGTGTTCTAAAAAGAGATTTTTTTTTCTCTGGGTTGTGGAGAGAGCTGTAGGAGACTTTTAGACCCTGATTAAAAATGCTGTAGTATGTTTGCATCATTTCTTAATGGTTATGCCAATCAATTAAACAGTTCTTCCAATTAACCAGACTCCAAACTCAGAGGTAAATTTGCAACTTGTTACCTGCAGGCTGTAGTTCAGCTGCCCAATACACAAACTGTCCAATTTTCATTTCATTGCCATGAAATTCATTCAGTTTCTATCAATTTTATTTAGTGCAAGTTTCTTCCGATCCTGACATATTCAGTACAGATACGTCTCCAATGAGTCTGTGGATTGGACACTTTTCTATCATGTGGTACATCATGCGTACTCTCCCACAGGCACAGAGGGGCTGGCATGGATGCCCCATCTGTGGAGGTTGGCAAAGTTGCAGGCAAGGCTGCTCCTTAATCTTTTGAGGGTGGCCCATTCTTTCCTTGGAAAGTTGAAACCAGCAGCTGTTAAGTTGGGTTTGAGACCAAGCGTCACGTCCAGAAATTCCCATTCATTTGCCCACGTAGAATTTTCGTCGAAATTCTGTCCAAATCAGCCATCTTGATGAGAGTTGTACTTTAGGTGGCTGAATACATCAGCATGAAGTGGCAGATAAGACATTGTAAGCATTTTCTTGAGTTGTTGCAACTTGACGGATATGTGGTGGAATATCTCATATTTGCCAGGACAGGGTGTTTTGTTGACCATAGTAATGATACGCATGATAGCATTCAGCTGGTATCAGCTTTGTATATGTGATGACTTTAACCAAATAGGGGCGCAGTATTTTGTTACTGAACACAAGAGTGCAAGTCCTAAGGTTTGGAGGGTAGTGGTAGCAGCATCCCACATTGAGTTGAGTTGAGTTGGTTTATCATTCATCACCTGTATTAACATACAGTAAAATGTATTGTTGCGCGCTATACAGACAGAACATACCATTCATCTAGAAGGAAGTGAGAGTGCAGAATGTAAGTCATAGCTAGGATGTAGAAAAAGATCAAGTTAATGCGAGGTAAGTCCATTCAAAAGTTTGACAATGGCAGGGAAGAAGCTGTTCTTGAGTTGGTTGATACATGACCCCAGACTTTTGTATCTTTTTCCCGAAGGAAGGTGGCAGAAGAGAGAATGTCTAGGATGCATGGTTTCTTAATTATGATAGCTGCTTTGCTGAGGCAGCAGGAAATATAGACAGAGTCAATGGATGGGAGATTGATTTGCGTGATGAATTGAGGCTACATTCATGATTTTTTGTAGTTCCATGCAATCTTAGACAAAGTAGAAGTGACACCAAGCTGAAAGAATCAAAGAATGCTTTCTATGATGCATCTGTAAAAGTTAGTGAGAGTTGCCAAGTTTCCTTAATCTTCTGAAAAAAGAGAGGCGTTGATGGCTTTCTAAACTGTAGTATTGGCATGGGGGGACCAGGGCAGGTTGTTGGTAATTGTTTTGTTGACATTGAAGCAGTGATTATTGTTGCCATATCAGTTCACCAGATTCTCTATCTCATTTCTGTACTCTGTCTCATCATTGTTTGAGATCTGACCCACTATAGAGATGTTGTCACTAAATTTGAAAATGTTGGAGGGAAATTTGGCCACACAGTCATGTGTGTATAAGGAGTAAAGTAGGGGGCAGAGAACACAGCCTTGTAGGGTACCAGTGTCGAGGATGATTGTGGAAGAGGTATTGTTGCCTATCCTTACTGATCATGGTCCACGAGTTAGGAAGTTCAGTATCTAGTTACAGAGGGAACTTTAGTGGAGCTATTTTGGAAATGAAGTTGTTTCTAGCTTTGACATTGACCTCCTGGAAACACCTAAACACAGCTACAGCTAATGTCCTATTTAAGGTCATTCTAAAGTATGTTGGGGTTGGGTAGTGCTTTAACTTGTAGCCATTTATTTGAATATTGAGCTGTTTATTAGCTTTTGCATTGTGAGGGTGGAATAAGATGGAAACTGTTTTTACACCACTTGGCTTGAGCTGCCATGTGTTTCAGTACTGTTCAAATTTTGGCAATTCCTTGCATAGAGTCCATTCCAAGGTGTCAAAGTCAGGGGCTTGAGTTGACAGGCAGATTTATTCGACATATGAATTTTTGGGAGTTAGGATTTTCCAAAAGCTTTGTGTACAATTGAACAGAGTTGGAGCCAGTATAAAACCTTGTGTGGGTCCATTGGAGTGTCATTTTCAGGATTTTTTACCTTCAAAGTTCACCTTTCTAAGCTGAACTCTGGACCTTTGAGTGTTCAAAGTGTTCCCATACTTTTAGTCATCTAGAGGGGGGCCAGGGAGGTGGCACATAACTTCAGGAGGAGATCTGTGTGCCAAATGCTGTTGGCGTTGGCTATGAGGTCGAGGAACAGAACATTTATCTTCAGGTCTTCAGATTTTTCCTGAAAGCAGTTTCTAACATAAGTGTTCCCCTTTGTAGTTCTTGCAAAAACCAACTTGATCAAATGCTAAGGACTTCTACGATTGGGAATATGTGCTGAAGGATGAAATATTCAGGGACTTTGTATGAACTGAAAGGAAAAAAATTGGACGGCAGTTAGCTGCAAGTATCGGTCTTTTCTGGGATTTAGTAAGGCAATGACTTTTCCTGTCAGCTCCTTGGAATGGTAGGAATTTATGACCATCGTGTAAAATTGGATCAACCAGGCAAGAGCTCAGAGCCTTGGAGTTTCATAAATTCTGGCACGATATTGTCATATCCTTGCCAACTTCAACTGCCTCAGGACCTTCTTTAGCATTGCAATGTCAAAGTGGGCTGTCTTCTGTGTTGCTGATGGTATGGTCTTAGTGCACCAGGCTATTAGAATTTATGTACTAACTGACTTAAGAACAGATTTTTTTCCTGCTGCCATCAGACTTTTGAATGGACCTACCTTGCATTAAATTGATCTTTCTCTACACGCACTACATTCTGCACTCTGTTCTTTCCTTCTTAATGAACAGTATGCTTTGAGTGTGTAGCGCACAAGAAACAATACTTTTCACTAATACATGTGACAATAATAAATCAAATCAAAATGTTTCTTTTGGTGTTTTTGTCCAGAGGTGCTTTAGCTATGCCAAGCAGCTGGATGGAGACATATTTGGGAGTAACTAAGGGGTGGTTTTGAGTGGCTAACTTTTGGGCTGCTGAAAGATGGCAGATTAGACTCCAACACTTAGTCTCTTCTCATACATCTGTCCTGCCATCCCATGAATCAGCCTGGTAAACCTTCATTGTATTTCATAGGTAGCAAGAACATTCTTCTTCAGCTAAGGATACTAAAACTACATACAATACTCCAGGTGTGGCCTCACCAATGCCCTATAAAATTGCTGTAAAACATCTATATTCCTATACTCAAAGTTTCTCACTATGAGGGTCAATATAGCATTCGTCTTCTTTACTGCTTGCTGTACCTGTGCGCTTACATTCGGCAACTAATGCACAAGGATATCAAGGTCTCATTGAGTATTCTCCTCTTTCAATTTACACACATTCAAATAATAATCTGCCTTCCTTCTTTTTTCCCCTCACGTTTATCCACATTATACTGCATCTGACATGCATATGCCCATACACTCAGCCTGTCCAAATCATGCTGAAGCATCTCGGCAGCTTTCTCACAGATTACTCTTCCAGCCAACTTTGTATCATCTGCAAATCTGGAGATAATACATCTAATTCCCTCATCCAAATCATTAATATGTAATCTGAACAGATGGGGTTCCAGCACACATCCTTGCATTTTTTCACTAGTTACTGCCTGCAAATCAAAAAAAGACCCATTTATTTCACCTCTTTGCTTTCTGTCTGCTAGCCAGCTTTCTATCCATTTGAAGGCATTACCTGCAATCCCATGTGAGACCTTGTCAATTGTCTAAGTAAACCCTATTTGTCGGTTTTCCCTAGTCAATCCTTCTAGTTACATCCCTAAAGAATTCCAGTTGATTTGTTAAGCACGATTTCCCTTCATAAATCCATGCTGGCTTTGTCTGATTATACCATTGTTTTCCAAATGCTGTGCTATGAAATTCTTGATAATAGACTCGAGCAACTTCCCCAAGACCAGCTTTAGACTCACTGGTATATAGTTCTCAGTTTTCTCTCTGAATCTTCTGAAACTTCCTGAATCATAGAATGCCAATAGCACAGGAGGAAGTCATTCATCCTATTGAGCCTGAAAAACTCTCTGATAGGGTATCTTTTCTAGACCCTTTCCACCTGACAAAGGATCATCTTGACTCAAAATGTTGGCTCTATTCTCTCGCTCCACAGATGCTGTCAGACCTGTTAAGATTTTCCAGCATTTTCTGTTTCTGTTTCAGATTCCTGCATCTGCAATATTTGCATTTATCAGTCACAGAGAGTATATGCAAACTCCACATAGGCAGTAAGCCAAAGCTGGAATCAAACCCAGATCTCTGGCACTAAGGGTAACAGTGCTAATCATGTACTATCATGCCGCCCAAGAATATCAGGCTTACATTAGCTGATATTGGTTCCAATCTGTGGGAACCATTCCAGAGATCAAAGAATTTTAGAAAATGGCTATCAATGGATCTATTTTTTTCTGGGGCCACTTCTCTAATTACTGTGGCATGGAGATTTATCTGCCTTCCCCAAACCCTTTTCTCTTTTTTTCAGTTTTTTCTTCAGTTTCTCCCTAAAATGTGTGTTTCCCAACACTAGGGGTACATTGCTTCTGGCCTTACAAAGGAAGACATGAATAATATGCAAATTTAGTTCCTCAGTCATTTCTTTGTTCCCAATTACAAATACCCCCGTTTTTGACAGTAAGGGACCTATATTCATTTATGTCAATCTTTTTTCTCTTTACAAACCAGTAGAAATTTTTATGGTCAGCTTTTATGTTTGCTACCAGCTTACATCCATGTTCTATTTTCCCCTTTTTAATCAGTCCCTTGGTTTGCCCTGGCTAAATTTTAAACTGCTTCAAATCATCAGGTCTATTGGTTTACCTTGCCAATTTGTATGCGCCTACTTTGAATTTAATAATATTTCTGATTTCCCTTGTAAGCCACATGATTTGGCCACAATTGCTTTTTCATTCTTGTACCAAATAGGAATGAACTTTCGTAGTTCACTTATTTGTTCCTTGAATGTCTACCATTGTTTGTCCACGGTCTTTCCTTTCAGTAATAGTTCCCAGTCCATCATGCCTCATACCATAATAGTCACCTTTATTGAAATTCAGGATCCTGGCCTCAAAAACAACTACCTCACTATCCACCTTGATAAATAATTCCATCATATTATGGCCATTTATTGCCAAGGGTTCCCTCACAACTGGATTGCCACATAATCCTTTCTCAGTGCACATTACCCTGTCCAAGATGGACTTATTGATTAGTGGCTGGCTATGAAATAGATTACACACCAGGCAGCACTGGGACTCAAACTTGTGACCTTTGGAGTGTGAAAGGAGTGCACTTTACAGCCACTTCTCTGAATGGCCCAAAGAAATTTATTATTTCAAATAATACAGAAGAAAAACATTCTCTTTTTATCTCCAGACCACACCGAGCTATTCATCATTCGAACATCATGGTTTGACTGCAGCATGAATCTTTCATCAGTGCCACTACACTCTCCCAGATGAGAGAATGAGAGCAAGCTGTTTGAAAGAGTGCAATATGGGGCTGAAGACATACAAATCACTGACTAATCCATCAGGAGTGTTGTATGTCACTTAAGCTGCATAATTGATCCAAATTTCTCCAAGACTGTAATTTTTATTTTCAATTTGACAAGTACAATGTTGCCAATTCTGGCCCGTGTTATTTAACAATCAGCTTCAGGATAATAAAGGTATGTCTGCTTGCATAATAATCAGCTGCAACATTTCCCTCTCTCCCTTTATATAATGATTGCAGTCTACCGTCAGTTGAACGTGCTTATATTTTCACAACACATACCCACAAATCAGATCATGTACCTAACATAAGGTGCTTATTCTGATTATTTTCTCATTTGTTCCTGAACGTCGATGAAGAATCAAAGGATTCCCAAAATTTGTAGATTACATTAGAAGAGCAGTTAATTGACTAAAGTTCATATCATTTCAACAACAACCTACAGAATCCACAGACCACTACATCAGCAGATGTAGGCAGCATGGTGACACAGTGGTTAGCACTGCTGTTGCACAATACCAGAGTCCAATTCTTGGCTTGGGTCACCTTCTGTGTGGAGTTTGCTCATTCTCCCCACATCTGTGTGGCTTTCCTCTGCATACTCTGGTTTCCTGCCACAGTCCAAAGATGTACAGGTTCGATGGGTTGGCCATACTACATTGCCCCTTAGTACCAGGGAGTCTAGCTAGGGTAAATGCATGGGGTTATGGGGATAGGGCCTGGGTGGGATTGTGATCAGTGGAAACTTGATGAGCCAAATGGCCTCCTTCTGCACTGTGAGATTCTAATGATTCAGATGCAGAAAAAAAAGATGTCAGAGAAAATTGGGTGGGCCATTTAAAGGTCCATTGACCGAGGGAGGGAATTTCCAGTCTTGGTGCACGTATGGCTGGAAAATTCCACCAACTGAGTTTTCAAACGCAGAGCTAGCAAACGTTTTGTTGGTGATCAAATCCACTCCCATGGAAGCATTCTAGAACAATGTGAGACAAATCCAAAATGTATCAGAAAGAGCTCCTCAAGGATTACGCAAGTCAAAGCCATTCTCCCAGGTCAATAAAGCTTGCATATCTTAAGTGCAACGTAATTATTCATGTACTCATTAGAACACCCAACCTAGCAAGACACGTAGTATGGTTGCCTTCTGCATGCACTAAGTAAATGCCCAGATTTTCAGAAATTCTGCAAGGCGTATGTCAGAAAGGACCATTGGCAGCAGCAGTGCACTTAGAGCAATGGTTGATACAGCTGCAATAAGGTATGCACTGATCCAAACAGACCATATGCAAATGTCTGCAAGCAATAAGAATGACTACCCAATATCCCATCAGAAACGTATACATGAGGAAATTGGCAAGCCAAAAAAAAAATGATATGCATGTTGAGATGAGGAGTGGCAAACACATGTTTCACACTGTCAATCTTGTGGAAGACGGAGAGCCACCACAATACCCGAAGTATTGGCCAAGTTTCAGATAATCTGTCCTAAGAAAGTTGTTAATGATTCATTTCTGCCAAGACTGAACTGGGCAAGTGCCAGCATACTACCTCTGTGGATTCTAAAAGGCATGCATCCACAGATGTGGAAGGCCTTGGCTTCACTGAATACTGTGAACTTTCAGCATAGAGGGATTCACTAATGTTTATATAGAATCCAGAGTCCTGGAGTGCCAATACAATACATCCTCCTGCATGTCACAGAGTACCTATACTGTGGAAAATAAAAACCCAGTGATTGCAACCCAACTAGTATGTCAGGACTTCACAGTGGTAACAATCCATGGCATGATCTCACATATTTGCAGACATGCTGAATTGTACCAGACTGTCCTTCAATGATGACTTGCTACAGTTTCAGGTGTGACAAGACAGTGCTTTCTGAGGCCGACCTATCATCTTTGTACATGTCCTAACATTGAAATATCCAGAATGTTTCAACAAGATTGTCAATTTCAAGGGAGCAGTAACATTACGCTTGTAGGAGATTGCAGCTCCACCACTTGCATATAACATCCACATTCAAGACAAATTAAATAGTGTTCTAAAATGTTTTAAATAGTGTTCTTACAAAATAGCCATATTTGAAGAGATAAATCCAAGAATTGCAGATGTTAATTTTTTTCCTCAAAACATGATACCAAACATGGTTACTAGTCAGTACATCTTACAGAGAAATTTATTACCATTTGTTACACAAAGATACAATTTTTAATTGCCTTTGACAAAGTACCACATGGTAGGTTGTTACCTAAGGTTAAATCTCACAGGATCCATGATGAGGTAGCTAAATGGATACAAAATTGACTAGATGACAGAAGGTTGTTGTAGAGGGTTGTTTTTCCAATCTGGATATCATCTGACCAGTGGTGTGCCTCAGGAATTGGTGCTGGATCCATTGTTATTCTTAAATGATTTGGATGAGAAGTTAGGAGGCATGGTTAGTAAGTTTGCAATTGACATCAAGATTGGTGGCATAGTGGATAGTGAAGAAGTTATCTTGGATTGCAGCAAGATCTTGATTAATTGGGCCTGTGGGCTGATGAATGTCAGATGGAGTTTAAATTTAAATAAATGTGAGGTGATGCATTTTGATAGATCAAATCAGACAAGGACTTACTCAGTTAATGATGGGATGCTGTGGGAAGTCATAGAACAAAGAAATCTAGGGGTACAGATTCAAAGCTCCTTGAAAGTGGAGCCATAGGTGGACAGAGTGGTGAAGGCGGCATTCGGCATGCTTGGTTTTATTGGTCAGAGCATTGAATACAGAAGTTAGGACATCCTATTGAAGTTATACAAAACATTGGTAAGGCCACACTCAGAACTCTATAAAATAATGAGGGCATAGATCAGTAGACAGTCAATATCTTTTCCTGAAGGTAGAAGAGTCTAAAACTAGAGGGCATAGGTTTAAAGTGAGAGGGGAGAGATAGAAAAGTATCCAGAGGGGCAATTTTTTCCCCCACACAGAATGTGGTGAGTGTCTGGAACAACTTGTCACGGAAAGCAACTGGCCTAGGTAGGTCATCTGGATGAACATTCAGATCCTACATGGATCAGCTGGTGGAGGAATTCACAGACATTTTTGACCTCTCTTTACAACAATCTGAAGTACCTAGCTGCTTCAAGGAGATATTCCGGTACCTAAGAAAAAACAAGCATTGTGCCTTAATGACTATCAGCCAGTGGCTTTGACATCCATCATTATGAAATGCTTCGAAAGGTTAGTCATCGCATAAATCAATTCTAGCCTCCTGAACTACCTGGATTCACTACAGTTTGCCTATTGCTGCAACAGATCCGCAGCACACACCATTTCCCTCACCCTGTACTCAACTCTGGAACACCTAGATAATGAGGATGACTATGTCACACTCCTATTTATTGACTGCAACTCAGCCTTCAATATCATTATTCCCACAAAACCCATCTCCAAACTTCATGGCCTGGGCCTCAGCACCTCCCTCTGCAACTAGATCCTGAACTTCCTAACTCACAGATCACAATCAATAAGGAAAGGCAACAGCACCTCCTCCACAATTATTCTCAATATTGGTGCCCCACAAGATTGTGTTCTCAACCTCCTATTATATCCCTTATACATTTGTGTGGCCAAATGCCCCTCCACTTCAATTTTCAAGTTTGCTGATGACACTACCACAGTAGGTCAGATCTCAAACATTGATGAGACAGTGTACAGGAATAAGATAGAGAATCTGGTGAACTGGTGCACAACAATAATCTCTCCTTCAATGTCAACAAAATTAAGGAGATTGTCGTTAACTTCAGGAGAATATGCCCTGTCTAATCAACAGGGACAAAGTAGAAAGAGTCGAGCACTTCAAGGTTTTAGGTATTCGGATCATCAACAACCTGTCCTGGTCCCCGCCGTGCGACACTATAATTAAGAACGCCCATGAATGCCACTGCTTTCTCAGAAGATTAAGGAAATTTGGCATGTCAATTACAACTCTCACCAACTTTTAGAGAGGTACTATAGAAAAATATGCTTTCTGGTTGTACTGCAACTTGATATGACTCCTGTCCTTCTCAAGACCACAAGAAACTACAAAAGGTCATGAATGTAGCTCAATCCATCACCCCATCCATTGACTTGGTCTACACCTCCCGCTGGCTTGGCAAAGCAGCCAGCATAATTAAGGACCCCATGCACCCTAGACATTCTCTCTTGAATCTTCTTCCGTCAGGAAAAAGATACAGAATTCTGAAGTCACGTACCAATCAACTCAAGAACCACTTCTTCTCTGCTGCTGTCAAATTTTTAAGTGGACTTACCTTGCATTAAATTGATCTTTTTCAACACCCTAGCTATGACTGTAACACTACATTTTGCACTCTCTCATTTCCTTCTCTATGAACAGTATGCTTTTCATAGTGCACAAGAAACAATACTTTTCACTGTATATTAATGTATGTGATAATAATAAATCAAATGTGATAGTAGAGACAGTTACAGTTTTGTCTTTTAAAGAAGCACAGATAAGATGGCTATGGAGGGATATGGTTCAAATGCGGGCAATTGGGACTAGCTGAGTGGTTAAAAAAAGGGGCAGCGTGTTCAAGTTGGGCCAAAGACCTGTTTCCATGCTGTAAGCTGGATGACTCGATGAATTACTTTGTTTCAGATTGTTAACCAGGATCTCCTTCAAGCTTATATAGACCTTATCACATGCACTGTGGCAAGGTGCATTGAACCACAAGTGATATCGCTGTTATAGGAAAATCAAAGCAAGTAAATGACCACAATCTACACTCAGCGATGCAAGCAGCACATACTGAAAGATTGGTATCTAACAGTCGAAAATATGTCATCAATATTGGCAAATAAATTTCTTTAATTCTGTTTATCCAGCGTTGGCATATGATTGATCCAAGTAAAATATTTAAGTTATGCCAACTCCTCAAGAAAAGGATAATCTTCGGAGGTGTTTCTTTAACCTCCCGCCTCCATACAACTTTGCTTCAATAGTTCGTAGAAGCACTGAAACAGTCATTGACATTAAAATTTTATGATCGTACCCTGGAATGGATGCCTCCAGAGGGATTCGAAGCATCCAAAATACAAAAAAGCAAATTAATTGCAAATTAATTCAAAATCTCTGTCCATGACTCGATCCAAACCGCTTCAACATCATGTGGGCAAAATCAGCGTTAGTGTTTGGAACCTAATGTTTCAATATTTACCAATTTGGCAAAAGAGTTGTGGCAGAGACCAAGGGATTTTCCCGTCATGCTCACCCCAAACCCAGAAAATTCAATGGATCTTTGCATGGTCCATGTCCCACCTGCTATGATTTCTGCGGCAGGTGGGACGGGAAGATTTCGCACCAAGCCACTGGGGATGATTTAGTGAAAACTATTAATCAATGCACCACCAAGACTGATTGATAAAATTCAAGGTTCTGACCATAAAATCCTACAGTGCAGGAGGCGGCCATTCAGCCATCGAGTCTGCATTGACCACAATTCCATCCAGGCCCTATCCCCATAACCCATGCATTTACCTTAGCTAGTTCCCCTGATACTAAGGGGCAATTTAGCATGGCTAACCCACACACCTTTGGATCATGGGAAGAAAACAAAACATCCAGAGGAAACCCACACAGACACGGGGAAAACATGCAGACTCCACACAGACAATGACCCAAAGCAGGAATCGAAACCAGATTTTTTTAAAACCATGAGATTATGTATTAGACAGGTAACATGATGGTCACATTTGATGCACAGTTTGCTTAACACAGCAGATATTTCCTTAAACGTATAAATTGACTTCATTGACATCAAACTTGAAGATCATCTCCAAATTCATCTGATACTTTTTGCATAACATAAATGGGAACAGCTACAGAACAAAATAATGGAAGATTGTACAACACAGAAACTGTGGCATTAAAGGTTACATGATACAATTCAGCACATCCGTGAACATGAAAAATCATTTTGGCTTCATCAGGACACCAAGCTCAAAGTTGGGCAGAGGGGTGGGCTGTGAGAAGGATGTAGAGATGCTTCAATGTAACATAATGGATCCAAGCAGTCTGGGAGCCTGGAATTGACTTGTACCATGACTAACCTTCCAAAGAATCTCAGTGATGGATGTCAGAGCCACCGGATGATAGTCATTGAGGTATGCTGCTTGGCTTTTCTTTGGTACTGGGATAATGGTCATTTTCTAGAAGCACATAGGGACTACAGATCGTTGCAAAGAGGGGTTGAAGATATCTGTGAATACCTCTGCCAACTGATCCACGCAGATCTGATTTCTCGTCGGGGTATCTCACCTGGCCAGTCGCTTTTCGTGTGTGGACTTCAAGAAAGCTGCTCTGACATCTACAATGCAAGAACTCTCCACTCACCTGACGAAGGACCAGTGCTCCAAAAGCTAGTGGCGTTTACTACCAAATAAACCTGTTGGTCTTTAACCTGGTGTTGTGAGACTTCTTACTGAGAGAAACTCGCTAGTGTTGCTACATCTAAGCACCATGAGGTGCTGATTCGGAAACAGACCCCACTTCCCCTAAGCCTTGCCTGAGGCTGCTGTATAGTCCATTCAATGGATTGAGAAGCCCTCTGGTTGTAGGGCACTGTCCAGTGAAGCAGGAGCAAGCCAGGCCTCTGAAACAAAGCACACGGCAGTCCCTCAGTTCTCCTTGGAGTGAGAGTCTGGCTTTAAGTTTGTCTAGCTTGTTTTTCAGAGATTGGACATTTACAAGGAGTAAGTTGAGGAGGCCCTTGGGGCCACATTGTTTCACTTTGACCTGCAGGTCTGCATATTTTCAATGCTTCCTGGAATAACTACTTCCTATTGAACCAGGGAGATGGTGAGAGTGTTTTGTGGTAATAAGGGTATATTTGTGTTCAACGAGTGAGGAGTATTCCATCACACTTCCGACTTGTGCCTTGTCGATTATGGACAGGCTTTGGGGAATCAGTGGTGAGTTAATTTCCACAGGATTCCTAGACATTGACCCACTCTGATACTGCAACATTTATATGGCTAGTCCAGTTTAATTTCTGGTCAGTTGTAACCTCCAGGATTTTGATAGTGGGGAATTCAACAACGATAATGCCACTGAATATCAACAGCGACAGCTAGATCCTCTCTTACTGGAAACAGCCATTGCCTGACACTTCTATGGCTCAAACGGTACTTGCCAATTCCAGCACAAACCTGGATATTATGCAAATCATGCTGCATTTGTACATGTACCTTCACAAAAGCTATTCCACACCACAGAACTATCTGCATTATTTGCAGCAGTGTTGTTTAATTAAATTTTGTTCAAGTTTGAATTGCAGCATTTCCATATTCGGCTAGAAAGAAAAAGATGCAAATATAAATTAGAATGGCAAATATCAATCCAGGAGAATTCGAAATTATGTGGCATTCACAAAAATGTCTACTGAATAAGATGCCCATGAATGATATACCCTTCCCAAAAGCTTCAAACTGATGAATACTTTGAGAAGACCAAAGTTGATTTCTGCTCTCAAGTGCTAAGGAGTGCCATTAGGATTGCTAAAAGGAAGTTCAGTCTATTGAAAATAATTACCACTAGGAATTTACCACCCACTGCTATATGAAAACATTCAAATAGAACTTCTAAAGCATCGTAATCAGTAGTCTGCATGCATTAAGGATGAACAGAAAACAAACTACAACCCAAACTACAATAATTGAAAGAGATAAAGGAAAAAAAAGAAAACTAAGTGCTACAAATAATGGAATAAAAACAGAAAGGTGGGAAGGACACAGCAGGTTGGTCTGTGATGGAAAAACACAGAAAAGGCAGCTTGACATTTCCAGTGGAGAACTCCTTTTGCCAGAAGTGAAGGAAGGAAGGCGGGGGAGCTATTAACTGACTGTGAGAGCAGCTAGCGTTTCTCACATCCCTTCTTTGTTTTGGTATGTGCTATAAAAAGGTTTCACTGCTGTGGTCTTATTTCAGTTCTTAGGTCCCCATCTGCTTCTCTTTGGGCTTTTATTTTTAGGTATGCACCATTGCTCTGTACCACACTACCTGAATTAAATTTCATTTAAATACTTGTAGCTTCTTAACATAATAAAGATAGTGCACACATCCATAGAGAAGTTGATTCCCCTTTCTCACAAGATTAGATAAAGGCGGTAGAGTAGAACTACAGAATCCTTACAGTGCAGGAGACCATTCAGCCTATCCCATGTGCACCAACTTTCCGAAAGAGCATCTGAGCCAGGTCTATTCCCCACTCTATCCCCATTTACCATGGCTAACCTACGCATCTTTGGACACCAAGGGGCAAATAACTTAGTCAATCCACCTAACCTACACATCATTGAACTGTGGGAGGAAACTGGAACATCCAGAGGAAACCTATGCAGACACAGGGAGAACATGCACATTCCACACAGACAGTCACACAAGGCCAGATTCGAGCCCTGCTTCTCTCCATTACAAGGTGGCAGTGTAACCAGTGTGCCACCATGCCACAATGTCCAGTGTCTGTAAAGGACACAAAGTAACTGATTCTTCTCCATTTATTTTGTTACAACTTGAAGGGCTCTTGGTGGTTAAGTGTTCAATATCCTCTGGGTGTTCACCATCTCCAGTGTTTAGCTTGAGTCAGAGTCAAAAGCCCCACAATTCAGCATCCTAGTGCATGGCTCAGTAAAAAGCAATTGTGAATTTGTGAAGGAAATACTTTAAAAGGTCACATATGTGCTTGAATTGCTTCATCAGGGAAGGAATAGATGACATTTTGCAGAGACTACTGATGATTCAAATGACTCATTTATGCATGACAGCACTAAAGATTAAAGTGTTAGAATACTCAGCATTGCAGAATATTGAGGCAGAAAAGTCCTGCAGCCAAACACAAAATTATTTTCAGCAATGTTTAATAGCAATCTGTATAAATCCCAAGTTTCCACCCCCATTGATGGACTAGAGAAAAATTCTGCAACAGTAATCCAACAATGATTGACAAACACTTTGCAAGATTTCTAAACAAATAGAATTAGACTGGTATCAAAACCAAATCTCCAGCCCAAGCATTGTTAAAGGGCAAGAAATCTTCAGATCAAGACATATTGTTGAAATTTAGTTGCTATTTGATTCTGTCCTCATTGTTCAATGATACTTGACTTGATATGAACATAAGAATTAGGAGCAGGATTCAGTCATTTGGCTTCACGAACCAACACCTTTGATGAGATCATGGCTGATCAGATTCTGGATTCAACTGCACATTCCACTTACCCTAATAATCTTTGATTCCCTTGTTACCTAACTGCAAATATACCTACATCTAAAAAAAAATTCAATGATCCAGTTTCCACCACTCTCTAGGGCAAAGAGTTCCAAAGATTTAAATCCTGTGAGAGAAAAAAAATCTTCTCATCTCCATCTTAAATGACAGATTCCTTATTTTTAAACTATACCCCCTAGTTCTAGTTTTATCTACAGGGAGGGAACCTTTCAACATCAATCCTGTCAAGAACCCTCAGAATCTGATATGTTTCAAGAAAATCATCCCTCAATCTTCTAAACTTACTTCATAATTGTCATGAACATGCCAGCAGTTCAAAAGCAACAGCATTTCAAAAGGTATTTTCATAGGATGTGAATCCCCATAATGAAATTAGTAAACACTTTAGGGCAGATAACTGCACCATCCAAGGAAGACATACATATGTTAATCTTAGAATTAACAAAAACCAGAAGGACTGGCAACAAAATACACAGAACTCCAAAGGGAAACAATGATACAATTGGCAACATTTTTGTGGAAGCAAGGGCAGATTCCACCTAGCAGTCTGTATGCTGGGGGACTAAAAGCAAGAGTGCAGAAAACCTTGTGGAGGCATATGTTTGTTGAACCAAGAAAAGACATTGCCCAGAATAACTATTTAATCATATAAAGTGAGGTAACTATCAGCTGGCCTTTACTTATAGGTCTGTTGAGATTTGGATGTTGTTTAAGAAGCAGGAGGTCCGGAAAGAGTTCAGATCTTGGATATAGACTTTGGATCAAAAGGTTAATTCCTATATAAACTATGCTGGTGTGTTTAGCATTTTTCTTGTGAGTAACTGTTTTAGATCATGTGTTTGTGTTTTGCTGGCTTTTCTTTAATAAGAACATAAGAAATAAGAGCAGGAGAAGGCCATATAGCTTCTCAAGCCTGCTCCGCCATTCAACAAGATCATGAAGCTGAACTGGATCAGTTCCACTTTCCTGCTTTCTCCCCATAACCCTTAATTCCCTCGTCTATTAGAAACCTATCTACCTGTGACTTAAATATATTCAGCAAGGTAGTCTCCACCACTTCAATGGGCAGAGAATTCCAGAGATTCACCACTCTGAGTGAAGAAGTTCTTCCTCAACTCTGATCTAAACTGCACCCCCCTCCCCTTATTTTGAGGCTGTGTCCTCTAGCTCTACTATCCTTTCTAAGCGGGAAGAATCTCTCTACGTCTACCTTATCTATCCCCTTCATTATCATATGTGTCTCTATAAGATCCCCCCTCAGCCTTCTAAACTTCAACGAGTACATACCCAGTCTATTCAATGTCTCCTCATAGGCTAATCCCCTCATCTTTGGTATTAGCCTGGTGAACCTTCTCTGCACTCCCTCCAAGGCCAATATATCCTTTCGCAAATGCAGCAACCAAAACTCCACACAGTACTCCAGTTGCGGCCTCATCAATACCCTGTACAGTTGCAGCAAGACCTCCCTACTTTTATATTCTATCCCCCTCGCTATAAGGGCCAACATTCCATTTGCCTTCTTGATCACCTGTTCATCTGCAGACTGGGTTTTTTGCGATTCGTGCACAAGGACCCCCAGGTCCCTCTGCACCATAGCATGCTGCAGCTTTTTGCCTTTTAAAAAATTATCCCTCCTACTATTATTTCTACCAAAGTGGATAACTTCACATTTTCATGTGAGTGGGTATCATGGCTTTTTAAACAGAAAAGTAAAGTTTACTCATTAGTCACAAGTAGGCTTACGCTAACTAAACTAATGGAATTGGCAAATAAATTTGAAAAAGCTTCATATTATTGGAGTTAAGGCAGCTGTGATAATTGAAAGTCTAGCCATGCATTTAAATCTACAAGAGGGGTTAGCCAGACTCAATATTTTGAGAAGGGAAGCTTTTGAACTAGCTAAGCTTCATGTAGAAAAAGTCATAGCAATTAAGAAGTTAGAGGTGCAAGAAAGAAGGAATTTATGAGAGTAAAGAACAAGAGAAAGTGAAGAGAGAGAAAGAGCAGAAAGAGCCCACCAGAGAGAATTTCAAAATAAATTGGAAATTCTGAAGTTAGCAATGGAAGAAAGGGAGCAAGAGAAAATATCCTATTTGAATATGACAAGTGCCAGTAGGCACAGAGCAGAATGAGGAAGAAAGGGGTTCTGGACAGAAAACCCATTGTGTAATGTCCAGATATGTACAAGCTCTCCCCAAATTCAATGAGAAGGAAACCAAGCTTTCTCTGGTGCTTTTGAAACATTCGTGGATGGATGATAAGGCCTCAAGACATCTGCACCCTGCTCATAGATGCAATTCGTAGGAGGGCTTAAACATCTCTGTCCCAGGAATGGTCTGGAGATTTGGGCTGAAATTGCGCATCTCTCCCGCCATGGGAATCATAGCAGGCCAGGATGGACCAAACAATTGTCCTTTGACCTCAGGCGGAAATTTCCAGCCCTTGGATTGAGCGTGCTGGAAAATCCCACCCTATGAGACAGTGAATGCTTACACTGTATGCTTATGATCTGTACCAGAAGCTTATGGGCAACAGTTAGAGCTGTAAGGAAATGGTTTGGACAGATGTACTATGAATTTGAATTTTAAAAGGGGTCAAATATTTTTAAGTTAAGTTTATTTATTAGTGTCACACATAGGTTTACATTAACATTGCAATGAAGTTACTGTGAAAATGGATATAGTCACTGATAATAGTCAAAAGCTATGAAGCACTTAAACAGATCATTCTGCTGGAGGAATTTAGAGACTTGTGTCTATCGTGATTAGAACGCATTTGGAGGAGCAAAATGTTAGAATAGCCAAGTAGACTGCAGGGCTTGCAGATAATTGCAAGTTGTGTCATAGACCAAAGCTTTTCTTTAACCCCACCTTTATTTCGGAGAAAGCTAGAAACTGGGAAAGTACGAAAGAGAGCAGACCAGAGAGACAAGCGGAGGTTGGAAGCTCCAAGAAGCCTTCGCCTCAAAATAAATCAGAGTCTGCTGGAGGAGTGAGAGATATGAAAATCATAGAATACAACCATAGAATCCCCAGAGTGCTGAAGGAGGCCATTCAGCCTATCAAGTCTGTACCACACACAATCCCACCCATGTCCCATTCCCATAACCCCAGATATTTACCCTGCTAGCCCCCTGATACTAGGGTTAATTTAACATGGCCAATCAATCTAACCCGCACAGCTTTGTGCTGTGGGAGGAAACCCATTCAGGCATGTGCAGAATGCGCAAACTCTACCCGAGGCCAAAATTGAACCCGAGTCCCTGGAGCCATGAGGAAGCAGAGCTAACCACTGTGCCTCCATGCCGCTCCTAGAATCAGATGTTTTCATTGTAATAAACTGGGCCACATCAGAGCAGTATGCAGGAAATACACAGAGTCACCCTGTTGGGGTTATCATACACAGGACAGAAGGAACTTAAAACTGGGGGCAAAAGAAAAAGCAGTTGGATTGGTACACCAAGTGCAGGGTCAGTCAAAAGGGATGACGAAGTGTGAGCCACCTGCACAGAGACAGAATGACCAGCAGGTGGCAGACACATGCAAAGATTTTGGGCAAGATTTTCCGGCCACACTTGACCCAAAGCCATAAAATCCTACTCGAGGTCAATAGACAAAGAACGATGCAGCACGGGAAACAGGCCCTTCGGCCCAACGAGCCAGCGCCGCCTCCCCAATGTTCCCACCTCTACCCACGATCCCTGTCCACGTTTATAGATCTATGGATTAAAAACCAAATTTGAGACAATTTAGGGAGAATTTGTTTTGCCAATTAGCCTAAGAGTACATCTTTGGGATGTGGGAGGAAACCAGAGCACCCGGAGAAAACCCACGCAAGCACGGGGAGAATGCGCAAACTCCCACAGACACAGGCCCAAATCCATGTATCTGTACAGCACAGCGATAGTCACTGAGCTGTCGTGTTGCCCATCAAATGGTCCAGGTCAAGCGTACACTAACGACGTGAAGCACTAGGATACTCTCGAAAAAGATCCAAGAGCAGCCCTCTCACGACCCATCGCATGTATGCTCCTCGTTAGACAACAAGGTGGACCAAAGCACCTGTAGGATAAAAACAAGTACATCAATATCATCGTCTATTTACACACTTCCCAGGGACTCCCAAGGCTCATGATCCCTATTTTAAATCAGTTTTCTATACTCCTCCATTCCCATTCTGTTCATGTGCCTAAGTATTTCTTAAATAACTCCAGAGTGCCTGCCTCCACTACTTCACTTGGCAGCGCATTCCATACCCCCACTACCCTCTGTGTGAAAAAACTCCCTCTAGCATCCAAATTATATCTTACCCCCCTCACCCTAAGCCCATGACCCCTCGTGCTATTTGAGTCTATCCTAGGAAAAAGCTTAACCCTGTTTACTTTATCTATACCCCTCATAATCTTGTACACCTCTATTAGATCTCCGTCTTTCTAAGGAAAGCAGTCCCAATTTGCCTAACATCTCCTCGTAACTCAGACCTTCCATACCAGGCAGCGTCCTTGTATACCTCCTCTGCACTCTCTCCAGAGTCTCCACGTCCTTCCGATAGTAGGGCGACCAGAACTGGATGCAGTATTCCAAATGAGGCCTAACCAACGTTCTACACAACTGCAACATTAAAGGCCAGCTCTTGTACTCTATACCCCTTCCTATAAAGGCTAGCATACTATATGCTTCCTTCACAACCTTCTCCACTTGCTCTGCCACCTTCAGAGACTTGTTCACTTGCACCCCCAGGTCCCTCTGCATTTCTATATTCTTAATAGGTCTACCCTTTATCATATACCTCCCCCCTGCATTCTTTCTCCCGAAATGCATCACCTCACATTTATCAGGATTGAATTCCATCTGCCATCTGTCTGCCCATGCTACCACTCACTGGATTATAGCAAGATTGCAATCAACATTCTGGTCAGCAGCATGTTATTCTTAGAATCCTATTGGAGGATCATTTAATTGCTTCATTGGGTTAACCATCACTATCAAAGGTGATGCTTTTCTGTTGAGACGTTAAACCAAGACCACAGCTACCCTCACAGGCGGATATAAAAATAATCTCGTAACATTACTGAAAGATGACCGGTGGAGTTTTCTGCAGGGCCCTGGCCAATGTTTGTTCTTTAGCCAAAATCGTGAACAACATATATTATTAGAGTACTATTTGGTGGAGATACTGTGCTCAAACTGACTGCTGTATTTCCTACACTATAACAACGGCTATTGTTCAGAAATGTCTCACTAGCTGTAAAACACTTTGGGAAGTTCAACAGTCGTGAAAGGCACCGACAAGGCCTTTTACACGGACCATGTCCCATCCACCATAATTCCCATGGTGGGTGGGATGGATGGGAAAATTCTGCACTGTGTGTAATGGTAAAATACTTTCACGTGAGCAGAGTGGAATGGGAAAAAATATTAAAATATTACGAGACACTGATGCGAGTTAATCCCTAATGTTGTGGGATAGAGATATTCATTGTTCAGAAGGGATGTTGCAGGAGAAGGTGCTAATTCTCAGCATTCTCTGAGAAACAAAACAAATATCTTTAACAAAACGAAGCTTAGAGAGTAGCTTGAAGATGGGAGAAATAGTGATGTGTGGTTGAATCTCTACCCACTGCAGACATTCAATTCATTCTCAGATTACAAATAGCCTTCGTGTCAAGGCTACACAGCTTAAGTTGGATCAACTGTAGAAAGTCCAGCCACAGAGAAATTACAAACAGACCATCCTGTAGTTTTTCTGGATTGTGTTGTGACATGATCACAGGCTCAGCAGCTAAGACAAAACAGGGAAGAGTTTGCAAGCCCAGAATGAGGCAAGTGAGATCAGGTTATACGATGATTACCTAAGGGTGAGACAGATGTGGATAGTGAGACTGATGGCTTCAATTCAAAAAGAGGCCAATTGAAGAACAGAGTGACTCAAAATTAAAACAACTTTATCAGATCGTGGACACAGCATTAGAGCTCAAGTCAGGTGGAACCTAAAAATTGTGTGTGTTATGCAGATGGTTGAATGCTGTATCCAAGGGGTATTCATTTCTGATTCAATGTTTAGAGGACTGCATTGAATGCATTGGACAGTCAAAATTCACTACCAAAATAGGCTTCTAAAGGACTACTGGCAAGTACATTTGACTGAGACGCCTAAAGGAACTGTTTGACCACTTACAACAAGCCAATTTGCTAAGGCCCAAATTGCTTGGCCTGGACACACAGTGGGACATGATCAAATGGCCCCTCAAGACATCAATTAGAGTTTTCCAGAACCAACCAATCGGAAAGAAATTCAAATAATTCTGGGCACGAGCGGATTTTACTGCAAGTTTGTGCCAAATTCAAGCAGTGTTTAGCACCAGTTCCATAGTTCTTAAAGAAGAATAAGCACTTTATCTGGATAGAGGATTGTCAAATGGCATTCAACCACTTAAAAACCATGCTTATGACAAATCCAGTATTAGCAGCACCCAACTGCAACAAACGGTTCGAATTAACAGCAGCTGCTAGAGACGGTGTAATAGCTGTCTTATTGCAGGAAGATGAATTGGGCTTTGAAAAGCAGGTAGGATAGTTCTAAAGAAAGTTATATCAGCACCAACAAAAGTGTTTGACTATCGAAAATTTAAGTCTGGTACTGGCACTACAACATTGAAATTTTTTTTGCCAGCAACCCAGCAGAGATAATTGTATACACAGATCACAAAGTTTCTGGAAAAATTCCAAGACTGGAACACAGATTATTCTGACAGAGTTTGCCATTAAAAACTTTTTCATGTGAATGGAGAGAAAAAGTAATTGTGAACACATTATCCCGAATATAAAAGAGACTTTTAGGAACAATGGGTGTATATTTATGGGGTACCCCTAATGTTAATGCTTTTCTTGAATAATGTAATGTTTGATAAGATAGGACAAATAAGAAAAAGGGTTGAGAAATGAAATATCTTCCAAATTAAGATATTCAATTTTTAAAAAGGTTGGGAGAGGAGGGATGAGTCATGTATATGCCAGCAGGTCCAAAGTCACCAGCATTTCAAAAGGTATTTTCACAGGATGTGAATCCCAATAAAGGGATGAATAGCTGTAGACAGACCAAAGAAAATACATCATTCTGTTTATAGGAAATACTTCAGGGTAGACAATTGCACCATCCATGGAAGACATACACATATTAATCTTAGAACTAACAAAAGCTGACAAGGTCTTCAAATGAAAATAATGATATAATTGGCAACCTTTTCATAGAAGCAGGGGGCAGATCTATTTGGCAGCATGTATGCCAGTTGTAGTTGCAGACCAGAAGCAAGAGTGCAAAAAGCCTTTGTGGATAGCAGTTAAAAAAAAACCCATATCTTTGCTGAATCAAAAGGAGATGTTCCCCAGAATAACTATACAGTGTGGTAACTGTAAGCTGGCCTTTACTTAGAGGTCAATTGGATTGGAAGTTGTTGTAGAAGTGGGAATCCTGAAAGATTTCAGATCTTGTCAATGTACTTTGGATCAACAGGGTAATTCCAACTTAAGCTGGGTGGGTGTGTTTGGTAGTTTTATATGTAACTGTCATAGTTCATTACAGTTCTGGATCCTAGACTTTCTAAACCACAATTGCATTCAGTAAGGAGAGGCAACCATACCTCCTCCATAATTATCCTTAACTTGAGTGCCTGCTTAGCTGTGTACTCAGCCTCTCACTACTCCTTATATGTTTATGACTGTATGGCCAAATTCCACGCCAACTCCATTTTCAAGTTTGCTAATGACGTCACCATAGTATCCTGGATTCCAAACAATGATGAGAAGGAATACAGAAGAGAGATAGAGAATCTAATGAAATGGTGCGATGACAATAATCTTTCCCTAAATGTCAGTAAAACAAAGGAGATAGTCATCAAGTTCAGGAAGCATAGTGAAGGACATACTTCTGTCTACATTTGCCTGACGAAGACACAGAGAGAGTGTTGAAAGCTCGCAGATTTACTATCAAATAAATCGGTTGGATTGAAAATTGGTGTTGCTAAATTCTTACCCTGTCTACATCAACAGGGATGAATTGGAAATGGTCAAGAGTTTCAAGTTTCTAGGTGTCCAGATCACCAATTTTCCCTGGTCCCTCCATGCTGACACTATTGTTAAGAAAATGAACTCCTCTACTTTCTCAGGAGGCTAAGGAAATTCAGCATGTCCACTATGAGTCTCACCAATTTTTACCAATACAACATAGAATGCATCCTTTCCAGATGTATTGCAGCATGGTATGGCTCCTCCTTTGACCAAGACCACAAGAAACTACAAAGAGTTGTGAATGTAGCCCAGTCCATCCTGCAAACCAGTCCCCCATTCATTGATCCGTCTACACTTGCTGCTGTCTCAGAAGAGCAGCCAGCATAATCAAGGATGTCACGTATCCCAGACATATGTGAGACAGGAGTGTGTTCAACTCTTCATTTTGTGTGCAATTGTAAGTTGGCTGAATTAGTTGTATTTCAGGCAGTCAAAAATGCAAATGTTGAATGTGCTTATTATTCTTGATGACACCTATGGTTAGGACTTGCCTTGAGGAGGTTCTCTGAAACACCTCAGGGCCAGCCAGCCAAGTGGTGCATTCGACTGACGTGCTGGTACAACAATAAATATGCAAACATCAATGTACAGAAAACTAAACTGCAATGGCATACAGGTTTTAGAAATGAAAAGCCAGAATTACTCAGCACAGATAAGTAACTGGGCCTGAACACAGCTTTAAAAGTCCATCAGACATTAATAGTTCTGCAACAAATCACTTCAACATGCCAAGATTCATTTCCATCACCAATTTTAAGATAAGTTATGAGTTACATCAAATCAGTACATGTTAAAACAGGAATTCAGTTTTCAATTTCTTGGGTCTTTTGTTTGCTTGACTCACAAGGGTAAGACTCAACAGATGGGAAAATAACGTTTAGGACAGAAAGGCTTTTGATGACAGGATTAGTTCAGAGAGCATTAACAATCTTTCAGTTCAACCAATATTTTAGCCATGAAGTCATCTCACTTTAGACAATGTTTTAAAAAAAAAATCACAATTGAAATAAGCACAGATTTCAGTTCTTTGGTTGAGCCTTGCTAGAGAAACTTGAATATAAATTCTGAGCTGACATTCATTGCAGTACTTAAGGGAAAGTGCTAAATTGGAGATCCCACCTTTCAGAGGAAATGTCTGTCCTGAGATGTATGTAAAAGATCCCATAGCTGTATTTGAAGATATCCTGCACAATATCTGTTCTTCAATCAATATTATTATAAAGATAGTCATTCAAGAGTTTAGAGAAAATGCAACTTATTAACATACAGATACAAACTATACAGAGGCTTGCAATCTCTTAGCCCCTAAGATGACTCTCAGCATAGAAGCCTGTGCTTGCTAAGGTGATATCCCATCCTGCTCCCCAACTGGTTCCCCTGATCATGTGATCCTTACTCTGCAGATAGATCTTTAATTGGACAATCACTACAATTATAAAGATAAATTATCCACTCAATTATTTCACCAGGTTTGTGGGACATTTCCATACACAAATTGCCTGTCATGGTACCCTACTTAACAACAGTAAAGACATTTCAAAGTATTGAATTGACTTTTAAACATTTTAAAATGTCCAGAGATTGTGAAAAGCTTAAAAAATGCAATTTCTTTCTTCCTCATTGAATAAAATCATTAAATAGACGTAGATGGTTTATTAAAGCCAAACCAATTATAGGTTGTCACTTGCAAGCAATTGTTTCCAAGGTAGAGGGAATGCTGGTGACCAAATGTAACAGAAGTATTGAACGTTTAGAAAATATGATGCATTACAGTATGTATTAATAAGACATGGCAAATAGCTTTTCTAATCAAGGTAATGATCTCTCTCAATATATCCATTATCTTGGAAAATTAATTGCCCAGACACATTTATTTCTAAAATGAGAGTAAATTAATATTCATCCAGAAAATCTATCAGAGCAAATGAATGAGATCAAATGGCATTTAATAAAAAGAGGTATAAGGATGCAATTTAAAATAGTTAATGAAGAATGTCAGTTATTGAAACGCAGATGAGGCTGGTGAAGCAAGTCAAGTACAATGGTATTATCTCGCTGAGGAATGAACTCATTATCTTTGGAATAAAGATGATGCAATGTTATTGTTTTTTTAATATTTTTTGTAATTATTCCCATTATTTTCACAACTACTTAGCTGCGTAAATGGTAACGACAAAGATACTTCTTAAGTAAATGCAAAACACTTGCTCTTTAAAAAAAGACACCATTTTTCACCATGGAAGCATTTTTTCAAAAGCCTTCTGGCACTTAAAACCAGTTGGATCTGTCAACTTTATTTTCATCAGCTTCAATCAACTTGTTTTCCTTCTTATCAGACATCTTCACGGAGGAATGCCAAAGTATACACCACGCAATCACATCCAAATGGGAATCACAAGGAGTCTGTAAAATAAGTTTGCAAAATGCAGGTTGGGGATGCCTCACAGACATCCTTATATTATAATGGACTGGATGAGTTAGTGGATTAAGGCACTTTACTTTTACCTGAGTTATTGTCCAGCTCAAACTGGATGGTACTGAAGTTTTTGCTGTCTGTTGGCTATTAGGGGATGAATATTCAAAGATTGATAAGCAACTGAAAGTAAGTTGCAACACATAGATTTGTGTCACAATACAAAACTCTATATTAAGTTGGCAATCACATTCAGAATGGCTAACTGTTGGCTGACATGAGCAACAATATGAAGTTTTTGAGGTTTCTGAGTAATTTTGGCAAATGATTAATGGGAACCCTGAAGAAAGCATACTATTAATGCAAAATCAATCAATGTAGGGTACAGTAGAATGAGTTTTAATCTGCATTGCATAACACAATTTTAACCTCTCATTGCTCGCGAGCGGTGGCTGAAAGATGAATGTGAACATCCCTCACTAAGAATACAAAACTCTCCAAGATGCAATTTACATTCCATTCTGAAACACACAAGGAAACTCCCAGAACAGTTTAAATCGAAAGATCAAATATCATATCAATAAAACAAATAATTGTTGAACCATATCTTGTTTAGCAGCAGCTTGTATTTCTGACTGTGTGACTTGAGATCATATGAAGCTGAGGATGCATATGAGGTAATAGGAGAGTCAGCAATGAATAAGCTATTTGTTCCAGATCATAGCAATAAACCTGACAGATTTTTCCTTTAGTAATGGATTGTGTTAAATATTTTATTTAGGAAACTGCATCTGGTGTTTGAAAAGATTCATTGGTTAAAAGCATTTTTTGTGCTTTATAAAAGAAGAAATGCATGTTTCAGTTCAAACATCAATAATTAATGACTTCCATGGGTTCCCCTCTTCCTCTTGGTCTTCATGGTTAAGCTCAGTGAGTGACATGACTGACAGTGGACATCTCTTGCCACTCAACCAGCCACATTTCAAACCATAATTTTGTTTGGGTGGGACTTTCAAAGCTGGTTTGAGCCACAGAGAGTTCTTGGAGTCCATTGAGCCAAAACAGACAGTGGGGGAAGGGAAGTATTTGCATGTATTCAATTCTTAAAAAATGTAGACTAAAATTCACGAACCACAAATGAAATATTGCAGAAGTAATGCCTGTAAGTAGAGCAGATTTATTCTGTCAAGAGAACCGAATTACCTGTACAAAACCTTTACACTGGAGTTCAGCAGATGCTGTTCAACAGGGAGAACAATTGAGTGTGCAGTAATTATTCAAGCTCCGAATTTGATTAAGTGCTGAACTTTCATAAATTATTACAATTAAATGCGGAATCCCGTAGGACTCTGGAGCACTCTAAACCTCAGTTGGGAAGAATATGACAAGGAAAACTGGTCAAGATGTGGCCCATAGTGTTGGGGGAGGGGAGGAGGGCGGGAATGAAGACACAGACACTGATCTTTTGCTCAGTTTATCCAGTCTTTGAAGAAAAGAATCAATTCAAATCCTTGAACGTTGAATCACAAAGAGAAATATTTGTTTTAATTGTTGACTGAACTGCTCTCTGGTGACTGCCACAAACATCTGGTGATCATTAATGTTAACCATTTCAACAGTTAGGGAATTTCAACATAGTTGGGGGAGGCATAATAATGAGCCTCCCTCTGCTGGTGCAAAAGAATCTCGGATAAACATCTGTACAGTGCAGAAAAGGGCTTAATTAGTTGGTAGCAGTGCGATCTCGGTGTTATCAGGCTTGTATCTCACTAGGAAAGGAAATGGGCCAACAAGCAATTACGAAGAGGGGTTGGGGAAATCAGACTCTCCAGAATCTCTGCAGTCAAAGGCCAGATACAGAATTAACATTCCTGAATTTATGAAGTGAAAGTTACAACCGGGATCTTTTCTACACATTTTATATGCCACAAGCATGTCAAACATGTGTGGATTAGGTGGACTGGCTATGCTAAATTGCCCCTTAGTGTCATGGGGACTGACTAGGGTAAATACATGGGTTTGTGGGGACAGGGCCTGGATAGGATCGTAGTCAGTGCAGACTCAATGGGCTGAATATCCTCCTTCTGCACTGTAGGATTATATGATTCTATGATTCTAAGTGTGTCAAATGTAAAATTAGCTCCTGTGTACTGCGATCCAAAATGTAGTGAATTGAGAAAACTTAGACAATTCGAAATAGACTTTAGATCGGCAGATCAGGTTTATTTCTGAACACAGACAAGGGACGTGAACTGAAATCAGTTATTTTTGACTCCAATCACTCAAAACATGTTTGGTCTCAACTCTGTGGAGAAGTGATTGAAAGGGTTCCTGAAAACCACTTCCTGGTTTTCCTTTTTACTCTGTTCTGCCAGTCTAATTGCAACAATGTTTATCCCGAACTACTTTCACCTCGGTTTTCCTGCAGCAAGTATATCCTGTCAGCTGCTCCTAAAGACACCATTGTGATCTCTGCTCCTCCTCTCTTTCTCCAGCTATGCCAATAGAAGATAAACCAATCCATCAGGGAACTCCATCACTTGGTGGTACATAGTTAATGCCAGAAGTGCCCAGTGGTGGAAATTGCAGTCGGATTGCCACTACACTCCTTTTTACTTAAACTAAAATGCAACTGCCCCTTTTGTATTCGACCTGTTGACACAGTCCTCCTCAGAAAGATGCAGAGCAGCAGCGTTGCAAGGCCTTCAGTCAAGTGCTGCAGGTTCATAGGAAAAGAAGCCACACACTTCTTTTTTACCGTTTGTTATACAGATCATGCATCCACCCACCCTCACTGGCCACCAAGCAAGACCTCCAACCAACTGCCGTAAAGCAGGTAAATGGAGAGGTCCCAGTTGATTTGAGAAGTCAGGGAGAGGGTAAATGTGGAAGGTAAGTAGGTAGCATGGGGTTGAGGAATGGAGTGTGGGGATGGAATGGGAGGAGCTGCTAAGAGAACAACCAGAGTGGTCATATCTGGGGATGGGTGTCGGGCAGTCTGTGGAAATGGTCAGATGGTCAATGGGAGGGGCTGGGTGCTTGTGTGGAAGGTCAGGTGGTCAATGAGGAAGGTTGGGGAGTTTAGTGAGTGGTTAGGTGGGAGGCAGTGTTGGATACTTAGTGAAGAGCTTGGATGGTCAGTGGGGGAGTAGGGTGAGTTAGGGGAATTTGGATGGTCAGTTGCAGGGGCAACACATGGTCAATTTGGCGAGGATCATTTTGTCAGTGAGGAGCAGAGTTAGTCGTTGAGTGAGAGGGTAGCTGGGTGTATGAGGATAGTGATGGTAATGGGATGGAGAGGGGGTGTTGCCCTGGGAGCTATCAGAATTTGGGGAAAGGTCTGTACTATAGTTACCCAGGAGTTTGAAATGGTTTTAATTCTTCCAACTTTTCTTGGGTAATTATTCTGTTAAGACCATCCAAAGTTTCTGAGTTAGAGTATCAGATTGCATTAATATTAACTACAATTGCATCATTGAGATTAAATGGTAGTTACATTGTCAGATGGGTAATAGGTATCTGTGTATCTATAAATGAGGAATCTGTATCCAGGGCAGGGATGGAGGATTGTTGAATCTATATTAGATCAGTAAATCCTTTGCAAAGAAAGTCTTTCTGTTTCAGTTTGGCTTCACCAACTGACTTGGATTCTGATTACAAAATGTTCCCAGTACAAAGTAAATGCCCATTGGAAGT
The DNA here is from genome assembly GCA_024679065.1 of Sphyrna mokarran. NCBI lineage: Eukaryota > Metazoa > Chordata > Chondrichthyes > Carcharhiniformes > Carcharhinidae > Sphyrna > Sphyrna mokarran. Next base: position 58,761,460 of record JAGIQG010000003.1, read on the forward strand.
TTGAATTCCCAATCAATTCCCATACAGATTTTCTGTGGGGACTTTTCAAGGAGCGCCCGGCACGGGGGAACACGCCAATGTGTTTCCATGCTACCTCCCCCCCTCCCGAGATCTGAAATCATGGGCCACTGTCATTCACCATTACCCTCAAGCACTAGCTTCAGTGCACAGACCCCAAATAATGTGGAATGCAGAGAACGAGTCTCCTCAACCTGTACTTACCACAAATGCCGTCTCAGGAATTAGTCTGCTGAACCTTCACTACGTTTTTTCGCATAGCGGGGTGACTGGCTATGGAAGATACATTGAGATGCATGGAAGGAGCACAGGGTAACAGGGAAGGTGGATGGGGGAAGGGCAGAAGGAGGGGATGGGAGTGAAGGGTGAGAGGACCAAAACTGTACACAATACTCCCGGTGTAATTGCAGAAGAAGTCAGTTTATATTATGTAAGAGCAAATTTTTGATATTTTGTAAATATTTTGAAATATGCTTTCATGTCTCTTCAAGATCCAATTGCTGACTGTCTCTCAACCTTCCTGTCCACAAGCTGTTCCCTCTTTCCATCTCCAAGAGTGCCTCCTGCCTATGGCTTCCTGTTAGGCTGTCCAGTTGCTCAGGAGCTACAAACTGTCAATGAATCCTGCTATTAAGATTAGCAGTATTTCAGTGTCTCCAACCTCACTGGGTTCTTACAACACTCACTTAAAAGCTTGCCCATAAACATCAGGCCCATAGACACAATGGAAGGAACCAACAGTCTTCTTCTGTCATAACACATGGGAAAAAAAAGTTATAAATGGAATAAATTAGTTATTTGATGAAACCATTTGTCAGTATTAAAACTGTTTTGTTGCATTTTAGAACAAATGGGCAGCACAAGTGGCACACTAGTTACCACTGCTGCCCCACAGCGCCAGGGACCCCGGTTCAATTCCAGCCTCTGGTCACTGTCTGTGTGGAGTTTGCATTTTCTCCCCATGTCTGTGTGGGTTTCCTCTGGGTGCTCCAGTTTCCTCCCACAGTGCGGGTCAATTTAGAATGGACCCTAGTTTGGTGATAGAAAATATGTATGGTTGTGGGAGTGAGGTCTGGGTGGGATTGTGACGTGTATGTAAGGATGAGGAAACAAGGTTCAGTTGGGTTTCTTGAAGTTTACAATGTAACAAGGAATGAGTTCGAAAAAAAGGCTTAGGAGAACTATGAGGGGGTACGGGAAGTTCTTGACGGGTCGGAATGGAGAAAACCCCAAGGACTTTTATTCTTATGTGAGAAATAAAAGAATGACCACGGTGAGGTTAGGGCCAGTCAAGGATATTTGTGGGAACTTGTGCATGAAGTCAGGAGAGATAGGTGAGACGTTGAATGAATACTTTTCTTCAGTGTTCACTATGAAGAGAGGCCATGTTTTTGAGGATGAAAGTGTGATACAGGCTAATAGGGTAGAGGAGATAGATGTTCAGAGGAAAGATGTATTAGCAATTTTGAAAAACCTAAGGGTCAATAAATCTCCTGGGTCAGATGGGATACATCCTAGGATACTTTGGGAGGTAAGGGATGAGATTGTGGAGCCTTTAGCTTTGATCTTTAGGTCTTCACTGTACACAGGGTTAGTGCCAGAGGACTGGAGAGTGGCAAATGTTGTTCCTCTCTTCACGAAAGGAAATCAGAATGATCCTGGTACTTATACAACAATTAGTCTTACTTTGGTGGCTGGTAAGTTAATGGAAAAGGTTCTGAGGGATAGGATTTATGACTATTTGGAAAGATGCAGCTTAATCCGGAATAGTTAGCATGGTTTTGTGAGGAATAAGTCTTGCCGCACAAATTTGATTGTATTCTTTGAGGAAGTAACTAAGTGTGCAGACAAAAGTAGAGCAGTTGATGTCATGATATAGATGGATTTTAGTAAGGCATTGGATTAGGTTCTCTATGGTCAGCCCGTGGAGAAAGTAAGGAGATATGGGATAGATGGAAATTTGGCCAATTGGATAAATAACTGGCTATCTCACAGAATGTAGAGATGCCGGCGTTGGACTGGGGTAAACTTAGTAAAGGTTTGCAACACCAATTTTAAATCCAACCAATTTATTTGATAGTAAATCCGCGAGCTTTCGACACTATGTTGTGCCTTCGTCAGGCAAATGCAGTGTTCTGATCTGCAGAGGCACTCATATCCACACAGACAGTTACATACTGCTGATTAGAATGCGAATCCTTACATCTAACCTGCTATTCAAGTGTTAAAGTGGCTACCAATGTGTGTGAAGGAAATCCTGAGCATTGGTTAGAGAATTGTGTATTTTCTCCAGACAGCACAGTAAGTGAGGTTTTTTGCTAATCCAGGCAAGTTACGGGGGTTACAGATAGTGTGACATGAAGCCAAGATCCGTGTTAAGACCGTCCTCATGTGTGCGGAACTTGGCTATCAGTCTCTGCTCAGCAACTCTGCGCTGTCGTGTGTCACAAAGGCCCCCTTGAAGAACATTTACCCGCAGGTCGGAGGCCGAATGCCCATGACTGCTGAAGTGTTCGCCCACAAGAAGGGAACTGTTTTGCCTGGTGATTGTTGAGCGATGCTCATTCATCCGCTGTCGTAGTGTCTACATGGTCTCCCCAATGTACCATGCTTCGGGACATCCTTTCTTGCAAAGTATTAGGTAGACAACGTTGGCCGAGTTGCAAGAGTATGTACTGTGTACCTGGTGAATGGTATCCTCACGTTTGTTGATGTCGTCCATGTCTATGATCTGGCATGTCTTTCAGAGGTTGCTGTGGCAGGGTTGTGTGGTATTGTGGTCACCGTTCTCCTGAAGGTTGGGTAGTTTGCTGCGAACAATGATCTGTTTAAGGTTGTGCGGTTGTCTGAAAGCAAGAAGTGCGGGGGTGGGGATGGCCCTAGCGAGATGTTCATCGTCATCGATGACATGTTGAAGACTCCGGAGAAGATGTCGTAGCTTTCCGCTCCGGGGAAGTACTGGACAACAAAAAGTACTCTGTCCACCTTGTCCCGGTTCGTCTTCTGAGGAGGTCAGTGCGGTTTATCGCTGTGGCACGTTGGAACTGTCGATTGATGAGTCGAGCGCCATATCCTGTTTCTCACGAGGGCATCCTTCAGCGTCTGGAGGTGTCTGTCATGATCCTCCTCATCTGAGCAAATTCTGTGTATACGGAGGGCTTGTCCATAGGGAATGGCTTCTTTAATGTGTCTAGGGTGGAAGCTGGAGAAGTGGAGCATTGTGAAGTTGTCTGTCGGTTTGCGGTACAGTGAGGTGCTGAGGTGACCGTCCTTGATGGAGATGCGTGTGTCCAAAAATGCAACTGATTCTGGAGAATAGTCCATGGTGAGTCTGATGGTGGGATGGAACTTGTTGATATCATCATACAGTTGTTTCAATGATTGTTCACCACGAGTCCAAAGGAAAAGATGTCATCAATGTATCTAGTATACAACCTTGGTTGAAGATCTCGTGTAGTGAAGAAGTCTTGTTCGAACCTGTGCATGAAGATGTTGGCATACTGAGGTCACCAATGCCCTACTCAGTAAGGCACACAATTATGTCCATTTCTGTCTGGATAAAGCCAGCCAAGGTACCAGGGGAATGGAGTTTTCAGCAATTTCTGGCTTCCCATAGTTGCAGGGTGCCATCGACTGTACACATGTTGCATTAAGGACTCCTAGGCAGCAGCTATTATGAATCATCGTTAGAAATGACTTCCATCTCTCAATGATCAGCTAATTTTGATCACCAAAAATGGATTCTGCAAATCTGTGTGAGATACCCTGAGAGCTCACACTACTCTTACATCTCAAGTCACTTGCCAGTATCACAGATCTGCAAGGACTCTTAGTGCATTTGGAATTGTCTAATCAGTGACAAACGATACATATAAAAAACATAGCTAGCAATGCCTGTTGATAGGCATAGAATGCTTCAGCAGAGAGGTACACTGTGGCTCACTAACGGGATGTTGCTTAGTTATACAGATCATTGGCATGTTGAAGATGCATTTCAGAAGTCTGGATCAGTTAGGAGTGCTCTCCAGCAGTATTCTCCCCAGACAGTGTCCCTCATCATTGTGGTTGCTGCACTTGTGCAACCTAACGCTCCAAAGGGGAGGATGCGTTGTTAGATGAAGAGATGGAAGAGCTGCACATCTCCTCCAATGAAGAGGATGTTGAGAAGGATGTGCTCAATGAAGGAAAGATTCTTGAGGCTCCAGGAGAAGGGGCCACAGAATGGACTAAATGTGACAAACATGTCTTTGAGATCCTTAGAGAAACAAGATTCCAGGACAATGGAGAAGATGAGCCTATTTCAATCATCCCTGCTGTTGATGCTCAACATTAACACATTTATTATTCTCCACATCAATGAAAAAGATCAACCCAGAATGAGTAGACACAATCTTGCATTGCAATGGCCTCATCCTTGGAAGTCTAGGCAGCCTCTTGAGCATGTGGTTATTCTATTATAGAATGAGAACTTCACCTGTGCTTAGTGCAAAGAAATTAAATATGGTGTAGATTTTTCAAGCAGCACACCAACATTTTACTGCCTATGGCAATCTTCAACAGGCAAGATAAATAAAATAAACAAAAGCAAAATCTAACTTACCCTGGCTAAGTGGATCAGGTCATTCATCCTTGTCCTGCATTGGACAGTGGTCCTCTTCTGAGTACCACAGGCACTTACTGAACTGCCGACCTCTTCCCAATCCTTGGTGGGGAGGTTGATGGACGTTCAGATGTGCTTTAAAGTTCAGCAATAAGGGAATGATGACACTCCTCCACGCAATCAAGACTGATGTGATGTCTTTTAACCCACGTCTTTTAACAATGGTTAAAAGACATCCCATCAGTCCTTGACTGCCTGGAGGAGTGTCACCACTCCCTTATTGTTGAACTTCAGAGCACATGGTTTCTCTCTTCCAAATAATTATTTTAATTTGTTTTTCTGTAGGCTTAATTTGGTTCAAACTGTCTCCTTTTCTATAATAAGGTTATATCAGTCAAGTGAACAAGTCCTGGGCTGCACAGGGTGAGTGAGTGTGGGTGCCATATAGATATGGCACCCAAGAATATGATCCAATGCGGTTTTTACTTGTGAAGCTGACCATTAAGAAGCAGTTAACTACTGCACAGCATCATACTCAATTCGATAGACTAAGAAGAGATTTTGCAGCTCAAATCTGAACTTCCAGGAGATGCTGCAAGACTTGAGGCAATGGCACTCTATGCCACCACAATCTGTAAACTCTTAGGTTGGCATGACTCTCACTCCTCCATCACCTTAAAGCCAGATGACCTGGTTCAATGAGGACATTAGTTGAGCATACCAAGTCACAGCTGAAAATGTCATGGCAACCTGACACAGCCTCAACACAGGATTACATGTATACTGCTCAGCATGCCCGAGGGAGAGCTAAATGATCCCAGAAGCAATTGATTGGGTTAAATTGTTTTAACCCCAAAACATGAGTGTCTTAATATGGACTACCCTGATGTGAAAATCACTTTTTAAACTTGAACTCCAATTAAAACTAAAACACAACTGAGAAATATTCATTAAATTCAAGTACTTTACAAGAGCAAACAGATTGCAAATAGCTCACTGGACCATTTGACAATGCAATCAGAAATTCCCCCAAAAAGTAACATGTGAATCTTAAATAATTAGAAAGCACTTAGTCACAGTACAGTTCCCAAGATGTGCAATTAGTAACTGTCAGGTTCACATTTTCAATCCAGAATTACAGCTGTTTTCAGAAGCAGGGACAAAAAAAACATTTCAATTAAATGCTGCAAATAAGCAAAATTGTGAGGAAGTTCATGTACTTGAAACATAACCTCCTTTACATTGCTGATCTGAAGAAATACACTGTGCGTAGAATGTTAAGTCCTTTCTACAGGAAGGTAAAACAGTGGGACATTAGCAATCTATTCCCAACAATTTTGAAGGAATGGGGAAAAGTGTTTAATTAAAACCCTTGGAAGCTGATCATTCACTGAGGGAAATGCAATACTTTCTCTGATCAGGGAAGATCTTTCTTTGATATCATATTTTTACCTGTAGAACTTTGTTCATTAAAGATTTAGATGCATTCTCCTCACAACACTTCTTGCTCACCGACATAATCAAATCCTGTCGTCACTGATTGTTCCTTTGTTCAACTGAACTGATCTAATCAAAGCTCAATAATACGTTATAATGGGCAACAGCATTATCTTCCTTCCCGCACTTGCAAAAGACAAAAAGACTGGTATTTCGACTTAGGATGAGCTTGGGCGGTCTATTTATTAGCACACTAAACAAAGGAAATCATTTCAAACTATATTAAAAACTGTAAATTTGCAACAGATGACAGCATTCTGACAGTTTGATATCACAACCTGTCACTTTTTATTTGATGCCCAGAGCTATGCATATTTATGCATTATGCAGATTACAACTCATTCTTAATTTATTTTATTAATGTTCACTCAGCTGTGAATTTTCTGTTTCAGATATAACCTTGCTTTAGAAAAGGAGACAATTCAAACTAAATTAAGCCTACACAAAAACAAATTAAAATAATTATCTGAACTCTACACTCCATTTCTGGGTATGTAAAAGGAAACTGCAGTACCACAAACTCATCCTGCTGTACTGCCTGCACAGTACTCAAACTATGGCAAAGTCACACAAGCGCGCTGTTTCACACGCTAATTGCCCAACAGTACATTGCAATTGCAATTATTGTCACAATGGAAAGATTTCTCTCTATGATGGCCTTTGGAACAAACGTTGGTGGCTATACCATCAATATCCATAACTTCAAAGTACAACATGCACGTAAAAGAGCGTGTTGCCACGGCAACTTGCTTTCCTCAAATGAATGGTAACACATCACCACATCACGAAAATGTCACCCGTAAAATTGTTAAGAAGAGTACTTTTCAAGGACAACTGGAGATGATGAATAAATGCCAGCCTTGCCAGTAGGAAACAACGGCTAGAGGTCTCATTAGAAAGGATTGATATATTTATAAGAACAGTTCCATGAAATAAGGCAAATAAAGTTTTAATTGCCATTACTATTGTTCCAAACACAGCAAAATATTGTTCATATGCCTTGAAGCACGAATGCAGATGAAGTGAAAACTTACGAAACATAATCATGCCATTTCCGTGTAAAAACTGCTGAAAGTCAAATCCATTATAGGGATAAATGTTGACAAGTGTCCAACTTAAACTGTTAAAAGGACAAGACAGTTGGTCATGATAAAGAAATCAAGCTCAATGAATATTGTCAGAGAAAAAATAATGGCGGTGAAACAAGGGCATTAATAAATAAATCACAAAAAATAATTATCTCCTTTCAAGAGTAGTTAAACATTTGGACTTGTTATGATCTTGGACCATAGAGCCAAATTCATTTTGTGATCTGGTTCAGAACTGTAACTTATTTGTTTAAGATGTAGAGATGCCAGCATTGGTCTGGAGTGACCACAGTAAGAAGTTTCACAACACCAGGTTAAAGTCCATTAGATTTATTTGGTATCATGAGCTTCCAGAGCACTGCTCCTTCCTCAGGTGTGTAGAGAGTTGGATTCACAAACACAGCATATAGAGATAAAAACTCAATTGCAAGATAATGGTTGGAATCCGAGTCTTTAGAAGTAATCAAGTTTTTACAGGTACAGATAGTGCAAGTAGAGACAGGGATAACCACAGGTTAAAGAGGTGTGAACTGTCTCAAGCCAGGACAGTTAGTAAGATTTTGCAAAGCCATGCCAAATGGAGGGTGTTACACACAGTGTGACGTGAACCTGAGATCCCGGTTGAAGCCATCCTCATGCAAATGGAACATGGCTATCAGTTTCTGCTCAGCATTCTGCATTGTCATGTGTCTTGAAGGCAGACTTGCAGAGCACTTACCTGAAGATTGGAGGTTGAATGCCTTTGACTACTGAAGTATTCCCCAACAGAAAGGGAACATTCCTACCTGGTGATTGTCAACAGTATTCGTTCATCTGTTGTCGTCACATCTGCATGGTCTCGCGACATCCTTTTGGGCAGTGTATGAAGTAGACAATGTTGACCGAGTCACATGAGTATGTATCGTGTACCTGGTGGCTAGTGTTCTCATGTGTAATGATGGCATCTGTGTTATTGATTCGGCGCGTCTTTCAGAGGTTATGGGGTGTCATGGTTGCTGTTCTCCTGAAGGCTGGGTAATTTGCTGCGAACAATACTCTGATAAAGTTGTACATTTATTTGAAGACAAATAGTGGGGATGTGTGGGGTTCGCTTTGACGAGATGTTCGTCTTTACTGATGACATTTTGAAGGCTCTGAAGAAAATGTTGTAGTTTCTCCTCTGCAAGGACACATTGGATGATGAAAAGCTTCGATATAAGCTGAACCCTAAAGAGAGTCAAGGATGGAATCTGAGCAAATCGGGTGCAAGTACGCATATCCTGAGTCAGAGAGGATCTTTAGTTGGAGCCAGGAAGGAATGTTGTGCAATCGCATAGTTTATTCTATCTGACCTTTTATTGCAAATGCTTATTTATTGCTGGCATAAATAGCCTTTATTACTTTGAGTTGCCCTTGATTTATTACAGTGGCAATGAGGAATAAACTTTAAAAGTCATTGTGGATTGCAGTGTATAGTTAGAAGGGGAAGAGATTTAACCAACGAAAACATGAAATAGCAAGGTATCTGTGCATGTTAAAATACCTTTCATTGGAAAGATCAAACCATTTAGCCCTGAAGTGGAAAAGTGGGGACAGTAGATAGCAATGCTATGTTATCTCATTGTAGCAAATTAATTAAGTTAAAGAAAAGCAAAAGGTTATTCTGCACATAGTCTGTGGGCCACAGACTTATTGCTTTGTGAGAATTTTAACGTCAACTGATCTTTCAGATACAAATCTTTTGACCAGATAGTTGAGTTGGTTAACCTTCAATCATTAGGTTGCGATATACAGGATATTCAGCAGTCTAGGAGCCAGAGAAAATCATCTCAGGCTTTATGGCCAGATTGAGAGAGTTTGCAGAGCGCTGCAATATTTGGCTCAGCTTTAGGAAAAATGTGAAGAGGCTATTTGGTTTGTGGCATAAACAGCCTTATTACACAGATGAAGATACTGACTGAGACCAAAATCTCTTCAGCAAAAACAATGCAACCAAGGGACTGAATGCATTGAAAAGGGTGTAAGTTTTAAGGCATGCCAAATGATCTTTTAAAATGAAGTTGTCAAGGGACGGCAGTCATAGATGTAGGGGAGCAGGCATTTGTTACCTTCCAAAAGGACTCTAGCCACTGAGTTAAATGTGTCAGGAATCATATTATCAACATTTACAGGAGAGACATTGCAGATACTAAGGAGAGCTACAGTCACTGTCTCCTCCAAGAATCAAATGGCCCAGCTACTTGTCTTGGTAAATAAAGATCATAGACCTTGTTTGAAAGGCCATGATTGGCTCAAACAGATAAAATTTAATTTGTTGTAAATATTCCAAGGTCTTCCAAAATGATGTACAAGAGAAGCTAAAATGAATATTTACCTATTCAGCCCATCCAGAGTCCTATAAACTTCATCATAACATTGAAGTTGAACTTGGAAGACTGGAAGATTTAGATGTTATGAGGTCCAGACAATTCTCTGAATGTGCCATACCTATGTCTCCATTGTCAAATCGGATCTTTGTTAGGATTATAAACTAAATCAATAGAGGAGTTCAAACAGACAGATATCATATTCTGAGTATTAAGAACCCCTACACAATAGACCTGACAATGGCTTTTGATCTGAAGCTACTATGAAATACTATCCGTAAACATCTGATTAAACTTTTTGACTATATAAAAAACCACCAAACTTTCTTTTATACTTAGGAATACTTTTTTCACCATCAATGTCCTTGATGCAAAGATAATTAGCCTTTCTACTGAGTCAGGCATCCGTGGGACAAAACTGCTCTCATTCCATACGGTAATGCATCACAGATTACCATCAATGGCTAGCCGGGGGTTTAAAATATACCAGATAATAACACAATCACGCCTAGCAGCAGCTAGAGTTAGATGAAGGCTCACAGAGGATTGTTGCTATCAACATCCACATGACTTTATACCAGCATACACATTTAACTTTTGGAGTCTCATCAGCCTGTGCTATTTGTCAGGTACAATGGAAAGTCTATCGCAAGGCATCCCTAATGTTGTAGTTTATCTTGACCTTGTTCTAAATACCTCACCTGAAAAACACAGATCAAACTTGGAGGAGATTTGAGAGATTTAAAGAAGTGAGTGAGAGGTTGAAATGGAAGAAATGTATTTTTTAGGCAAATGAAGTTACGTATTTGGGGTTGAGTGTAGACACAAAATGCTTACATCCTTTGGAAGATAAAATTGAAGCCACTCAAACGTTCCACAGCCAAAAAACTTGTCAGAGTTAAAAGCCATTCCTCTAAATGGTGAAATATTATGGTAGATTTTTACAAGATGAGTCTATCATTTTAGCCTCACTCCACTAGCTGTTGGAGGTGGGGAGAAAAACAAAAAGAAGCATGGTAGAAGTTAAGCAAGCTCTGCAGTCATCAGCATTGTTGATTCAAGCAAGCCATTGATGGTAATCTGTGATACATCACCATATGGAATGAGAGCAGTTTTGTCCCACAGGATGCCTGATTCAGTAGAAAGGCTAATTCCTTTTGCATCAAGGATATTGATGGTAAAAAAAAGTATTCCTAGGTATACAAAGAAAGTTTGATGGTCATTTATATAGTCAAAAAGTTTAATCAGATGTTTATGGATAGCATTTCATACTAGCTTCAGATCAAAAGCCACTGTTAGGTCTATTCAGAGAAGGTAAGCCAGTTCCACCAATTGCCTCTGCAACAGTACAGAGATGGGCTGCTTTGTTAGCAGAATACAGTTATACATTCCAACATCGTCAGGGATACAAATATCAAATGTGAATGCACTCAGCCATTTGCCCTTGCCACAGACAGTAACATCACTACCGGTCCCACAAGAGATAGTGCTGATGTGGCCTCTGACAGAGACGGCGAGTCTCAGCTAAACACAAAGATGTAGACAGAAATAGTCCCAGTGTTATCAAAAGGTAAGAGGATAGTGATGCAATGCTGATAACATGAATGTCAGAGCTGTTTATCCCTAACAACATAGAAGGACAGAAGTAATGTGCTGCTGTGGAGGATGTTAGGCGTGTAGTCACAACCCGAAGGAGACAACATTGATTACAGAAATTGCATGACTCATCTATTTATTAGTCACAAGTAAGGCTTACATTAATATTGCAATGAAGTTACTGTGAAATTCCCTGGGACAAAGCAGGATGAAAGCACCAACCAGAAGTTAATTTTGTGGCAAGGCAGCAAAAAAGAAATCAAAAGAATGGTCAGCCAATGCCCCAGTTGTGAAGCCTAAAGGCCTTGCTGCTGCCGGCAAATATGTATCTATGGCCAGGCAGATGCTGGGCAAGAATACACATTGACTTTGCCGAACTATTTATGGGCCATTTGTTTCTTATATGAGTAGATGCACACTCTAAGTGCTGAGATGTCCAGCTGATAAAATTCACAATACCTACTGCCACCATTGACAAATTGAGGAAAGCTTCTACCACTTATGGCATCCCGATTGTCTAAGTGTCAGACAGTTACACATTATTAGCAGCAGAACACTTTTAAAATTTTGTCAGATCAAATGGTATTCACCATGTTAGGTCAGAACTTTAACACCAGCCTCAAATAGTTTAGCAGAATGAGCTGTACAAACATTCAAATCACTGATGAAGAAACAAGTCAATAGGCATTTATCCCTACACGTAGCCAGCCTTTTCATTGTCTTACAATACCACGCCAAATGCAATCATCAGGTCACGCCAGCCGAGCTGCTAATGGGATGCCACTTAAGGACCCGGTTGGATATAATATTCGCAGATTTGGCTAAGCAAGCCTCCCAGAAAGAAAAATCACGACTCAAGGAAAAATTGCAGAGTTTTCCCAGTTGAGAAGGAGAGCAGTACCTTATACAAGGGATCAATGGGTGACAGTAAATTCACCCATTTACTGGTGAATTTACCAGTATTTCACTGGTAAAAAATGAAATTTTTTTTTACCAGTGAAAAAAATGGTTTTTTTTTTTCACCAGGATTCACCAGGATTGGGAACAGGAATCCCACTTATAAATGTGCAATTGATGCAGCCTGTTGTCTCTGCAACTCAGGAGACAGCAGCTACAGAGGAGGATCTCAATCCTAAATTGAAAAATTTGCCTTTTGTGTTTGTTCGACTGAATTCTTCATTACCAGAGGAGCTTAGCACAGAATGGAGATGTTCCACCAAGGTTCAGAAGTCTCCAGATCGACTACACTTACGATGAGTTGTCCTGGAGTATTCTTGATGTCTTTTGCAAGATGCCACCAATGTTAATGATACTCTTTTTTGTTTTCTCCGTAGGAGAATTTTGAAGTTAGTGGCGAAGGAGTATAGTAACTTGGCTCAGGGTGTTTTCTGAGGGTCACATGACCCTATGGAATGTTGAAGTGGGAAGTTGAACTAATTGTGTACAACGGCATATATCCCGAGTTGGGTAGAATCTGCAGTTGCAGCTAGGGAGGAATGTTGCACAGACACATAGTTTATTCTCTCTGTCCCTTGTTTGCAAGTAACCAGTTACTGTTGGCAACAAGTCGTTTGTTACTTTCAGCCACGTGGCGTCCCCTCAATTTAATACAGTTAGAAAAGGAAAACCATTTACCATATCAATCTTACATGCTAACATGAAGACGTAATATGAGGTAAATATGAAATAACAAGGAAATTGTGGTTGAATATACCACACTGCAAAATAAATGGCAAATGCAGCCAAGATAGAACCCATGGACTTTTCAACAAGCAAGAGTCTCGAGACCAGAGTCCAAATTTTCCAACTGTTCCTGCCTGCAGGATCATCTAGTTCCACCATCAACTATCCCCTGTCGCAGTTTCCCCAGTAACAAAGGGTGTGAATGACAGGAAAATCCATTGACAGTGACAGAACCAGAAGATCTTGCCATCACTCAAAGGGAGCTGCCCCTGCAAAACACGTCATGGAAAATCGCACCCTACATTTCCCTCATTCCTGAGCTTGCATTCTCACACCAACTCAGAGAACAACTACAGTAGTTCAGCCACACCAAACAAAACACCACAAAGTCACTGACTGTCTGCTGACTTTTCAGCTTTCCATAGCTTCTTCCAAATCTCTATTACCTACAACAGATCAACCAGTTTCCGAAGGCTAAGAGCACAGTTTAACTGCATGGAGATCCTTCTCTTAGTCTTGGCTTTGTCTCTGACTAAAATTGACTGACCCTTGAACTGATCTGGGTAACCTACTCAAGGTAGCCTCACCCTTGTAACTAGACAAGATCAAATGTAACACGTCTTGGAATATCTGAGTCCTGATTATTACAGTCTCTGCAGGGGCAGCTTACAAAGCACAGGGATGAAAATCATTGATTTCATGTCAAACTGTCATTGGTATTATTCTTCCTTCCAATAAACAAATGGAACAAAAGAATATATCCATGAATATGAATCAAAGTGTTAGCACCAGAGACTGATGACAAGCAGGTAAATACCGGTAGTTAAAAGGCCTCCTAGTATTTATGGTTGCACAGAGCATTAAACAAGAAACTACTGGAGTTGTAACAAAGGAAATGTTCTTACATGAGGGTCTTTAATCATCATATGGACTGGGACAATCAATTTGATAATCAAGAGCAGTTTAGAAGATGAGCTTGTTGAAGGTTTTTGTGACAGTTTCGTAGAACAATACGTTATGGAACCAACTAGGGATAAAACTATCTTAGATCTAATATTGTGCAATGAGACAGGTTTAATTAGTAATGCCACAGCAAAGAATTCACTTGGAAATAGTAATCACAATACCATTGAATTCAATGTCAAGTTTGAAAATGACAATTATGCAATCACAAACTAGAAAATTAAATGTAAACAAAGCCAATTGCGTAGATCTGAGGGGAGAACTGTCTCAATTTAATTTAGTAAATAGACTAAAATATATGCAGGTAAATGAATAGTGAGAAAAATGTTAACAAACAATTCCAAGTGTTTAGCAAATATACATAATATTGAAAAGCAAAAATTAAATAAAGAAGACCCATTCATGGCTCATTGAGGAAGTTATGGATAGTATTAGATTAAAAGATGTTTTAAAAAATAGCAGCAAGCCTGAGGATTGGGAGTATTTTAGAAACCGGCAAAGCACCACCAAAAGATTGATAAAAAGGGAAGCATACAATAAATTACTCAGAAAAATAAAAACAGATAATAAGATTTTTGATAAGTACTTAAAAATAAAATAGCCGAAGTAAACATTGGCCCTTAGAAGCAGAAATCGGAGAAATTATCATGGGGAATGAGGAAATGGCAAAGGTGCTGAAAAAATATTTTGTGTCCATCTTCACAGTTTACACATTTCTTACCAGATATGAACCTAAGAGTTAAACAGGATGAAGAAATTACTGTTAATAGAGAAAACATATTGGAGAAATTCAAGGGACTGAAATCTGACGGACAAAATTTTCCAAAAGAAATAACTGTAATTTTGGACAGGAAAACAGGTGTGATTCATGTCAGAATCAGATCACAATTTTCCCACATCTCAGCAGAGTGGTGAGTTTTGCACTGGTTCTGAGAGGAGTAGGGATCAAACATGCTGGTAAGCTAGCTTCACAGAGATCAAGTGCTGTTTGTGAAGTCCGGTAGTGATTCTCACTGGCCTCTCACTGCATTTGAGGGTTGGGAAATCCTGGCAGCAGGAAGAATCCTGACTCCAATGGATCTGGTTCCTGTCCTTATTGGGTGGGAACCAAATTATGTCTAGGAATAATGGGTAGGAAGATACCAACAAGGTTCTGTGCCATGGAACATGTGCCAAACCACTCATCTGTGATTCTCTTGTTCTGCACTGCTTTAATGAGTTATGTACGAGGCACAATGTGGCTACAAAATTGCAACTGACAAATCCCCAGGATCTTATGGCCTACAATCTAGGTTTCTAAAAAGGTTAGCTGCAGAGTTAGTGGCTATATTATGATTTTCCCAAAATCCTTAATCTTTTGAATGGTTCCATTAGCTTGTAAATTGGAAAATATTACACTGCTTTTCAAGAAAAGAGGGAGAGAAAACACAGTGAACAACAAGCCAGTTAGTTAAACATCAATCGTTGGAAAAATGTTGGAATCTATTATTAGGGAATGCTTAATAATGCACATAGAAAATCATAGATGCTTAGAACAAGTCAATATTGGTTTACTAAAGATAATTTGTTAGAGTTTTTTTAAGAATGTTACTAATTGGATAGCTAAAGAGGAACTCAATAGATGGAGTATACTTGGATTTCCAAAACACATGGAGTAAATGCAATACAAAAGGTTAAAAAGCAAGATAAGGGCTCGTGAAGTTACGAGTAACATGAATAGAAGTGAACTGATAAAAA
The DNA here is from genome assembly GCA_024679065.1 of Sphyrna mokarran. Lineage (NCBI taxonomy): Eukaryota > Metazoa > Chordata > Chondrichthyes > Carcharhiniformes > Carcharhinidae > Sphyrna > Sphyrna mokarran. The sequence continues at coordinate 58,776,987 of JAGIQG010000003.1, forward strand.
GCAGAGAATGCTTTATCAAATTGGTAAGCAATGAGTAGTGGAGCACCTCAAGGATGAGTGCTGGGCTCTCAACTATTTACAATCTACATTAACTACTTAGGTGAAAAGAAAAAGAGAAATGTATCAACGTTTGCTGATGATATTAAGTGAGGTAGAAAGTAAGCTGAGGGGAAATACAGACAGCCTGCAAAAAAAAAGACAAGTTAGTGGGAAGCAAGATGGAGTATAAAGTAGGGAAGAGTGAAGTTATTCATTTTGCTCACAAGATAGAAATGAAAAATCTTTTATAAAATGTGTGAAACTTGTAACTGGTATTCAAAGAGACTTGGGTATGTTTGTACAAGGAATTAAGAAACATAACGTGCAGGTACAGCAAGCAATAAAAAAGGCTTTATTTTGATTTTTATTTCAAAGTGATTGGAGTATAAGAATAAAGAAGTCTTGCTACAATTGTATAGGGTTTTAGTGACACCATCTCTGGAATACTGTGTGCTGTTTGGGTCTCCACATTTAAGGAAGGATACATTTGCATTGGAAGTGGGAAAGCGAAGATTGACTAAATTGATCATTGGAGTGAGGGTTTGTCCTAAGATGAAAAAATTGAGTAAACCAGAGTAATATTCTCTGGAATTTAGAAGAGTGAGAGGTGATAACAATGGTTAGCATTGCTGTCCCACAGCCCTAGGGGACTTGTTCAATTCTGGTTTGGTCTGCAAGGAGTTTGCATGTTCTCCCCATGTCTGTGTGGGTTTGCTCAGGGTGCACTGGTTTTCTCACACTGTCTAATGATGTTTGGTTAGATAGATTGACCATGATAAATTTCCCTTAACATCCCAAGATGGGTAGGTTCAGGACATTACCATAGGAAATATTGGGGATACGGCAGGTGGGGGGCTGTGCCTGGATGAGATGCTGAGTTGGTACAGATTCAATGGGTCAAATGGCCTCCTTCTTCACATTTGGAATTCTATAACTCCATGACCTTATTAAAATATTCAAAATTCTAGGGGGCTTAATAATGTAAATGATGAGAATGTGTTTCTGATGATTTGCATATCCAAAACATGGTGGCAAAGTCTCAGAATAATAGGATGGTCATGAAAGACTGAGATGAAGAGAAATTACTTCACTCAAAGGCTTGTAGAACTTTGGAATTAGCTATTCCAGAGAGTTGTGGATGCTCCACTCTTGAATATATTTAAGGCTGAAATTTTTGGTCTCTCAGGAATAAAGGACATGGGGAGAAAACGAAGAAATGGAGTTGAAGCTCGTTAGACATGATCATGATCAAAAGCCAACAAAACTCACTGTGTCATGTGATCAACTCCTATTCCAACTTCATGTGTTCTTATGTAAACAAAATCAAGAGCCCAGGTGAGCCTATAGATCTGTCTTTAGATTTTTAGCCGTCAACGTGCATTATTTATCAATCATGCTTCCAGTGTTCACTTCATAAAAAGAAAATAGGTAAAACTCAAAAAGGCTTTGTGTCTGCAATAAGCTAAGCATATATGATAAAATGTTCTATTTGATGAATCAGCTCCCAGGATCAGAGACCAAAGGCCAATGCATTCCAAGTGTCATCTCCAGAAGTTGCTCTGACTTGTTCAGTCATCAAGTGACCAAACAGATTCTACTCAAACAATGCTATCAGATGTACAATTACTGTACAGATTTCCTCCTGGACTAAGTTAGTTTACTTCTCCACAGCCCACTCCAAGGCGTATTCTCACCAGTCCTCCTGGGCTTCAGGCCCATCTTCTATTACTCTTCATACCTGCAGCCATTTTATACTCCACTCCCAAAGTCCAGTGTCTATGTCAACCAGCTACTGACCAATACTTGGTTGCTACCAAACCTAACTATCCTTCTCCTCAATGCCAAGTTTGCCACATAAACACTGAGAGATTCCATATTATATAACAGATTAAAAAAAGGGGGAAGGGAGAGGTGAAGTTCTCCCACATTACCTGAATGCATAAGCTTATGAATTAGAAGCAGGGTAGGCCATTTGGTTTCTAGACCTGCTCTGTCATTTAATAGGATCATAGCTGTGCTCTTCTTGTAGTTTTAAACTCATCTTTGTCTACTGATATCATTTCACCATCTTGTTGATTTAGAATCTACCTAGCTCTGTGTTAAAAATATTTAAAGATTCTGATTCTTCCTTCCGAGGAAAAGTGTTCCAGATACTCACAACCCTCTCAAAGAAAATATTTCTCCTCATCTTCATATTAAATGAGTGACCCCTTATTGTTAAATAGTGACATCTAATTCTAGATTCTCCAACAAAAGGGACCTTTGTCTCCAATCCACCCTGTCAATACTCCTTAGAGCTTAAAATTTTCAATCAATTTTTCTTTTATTCTTCTAAATTCTAGCGGATACAAATCAGACCTCTCCAATCTTTCTACAGAAGTCAGCCTGCCTTTTCCTGCTTTTAACCTAGTAAATCTTCTCTGAACTTTTTCTAATGCATTTACATCTTTCCTTAAATTCGACACCAATATTGAGAACAATAATCCAGATGGAGGCTCACCAATATGCTATGCAACTGAAATATAGGCATCAAATTCACATAAAAATTGGAATAAATTCCACTGTTTTTTTTAGGGGATATTGAAAATGAATTCCCTACATTTTTTGCACTGCAGAATATCTCACAAAAAATCAGGGGAGCGGGGCTTATTCCCACTGGAGAGGCTGGCAGTATAGTGCTGAGTGGGCCACTGTGCATGCACTGATCTGTCAACGCCAAGATCAGTAGCCCCGTACTGCTGGCCTCCTGATCGCTGGCCAGCCCAATCATTGGCCAGCCTGCGACCCCATGCCGCTGGCTCTCCAACTCCCCCATGGCCTGATCGTTGGCCAAAAATGTCCAACTAGCCTCAACCCTCCTCCCGCCCCCAGCTTGCCTCGATTCCCTCCCACCACCCTCTTGTATTGCAACGGGTTCTTGATCAATTGGTCCAGTGGGTAGATGGAGTTTAATTTAGATAAATGTGAGGTGATGCATTTTGGTAGATTGAACCAAGGCAAGACTTACTCAGTTAATGGAGGGGCATTGGGGAGAGTAGAGAACAAGTGGATCTAGGGGTACAGGTTCATAGCTCCTTGAAAGTGGAGTAACAGGTGGACAGAATGGTGAAGAAAGCATTCAGCATACTTGGTTTCGTTGGTCAGAACATTGAATACAGGAGTTGAGAAGTTTTGTTGAAGTCATACAAGACATTGGTAAGGTCACACTGGAAGACTGTGTACAATTCTTATCACTCTATTATAGAAAGGATATTATTAAACTAGAAAGAATGCAGAAAAGATTTACTAGGATGCTACTGGGACTTGATGATTTGAGTTATAAGGAGACGTTGGGTAGATTGGGACGCTTTTCTCTGAAGCGTAGAAGGCTGAGTGGTGATCTTATAGAGGTCTATAAAATAAGGAGGGATATAGATTAGCTAAATAGTAAATATCTTTTCCCAAAAGTAGGGAAGTCTAAAACTAGAGGCATATGTTTAAGGTAAGAGGCGAGAGATACAAAAGGGTCCAGAGGGGCATTCTTTTTCACACAAAAGGTGGTGAGTGTCTTGAACAACTTGCCGGAGGTAGTAATAGAAGCGGGTACAATTTTGTTTTTTTAAAAAGCGTTCAGACAGTTATGTGGTTAAGATGGGTATAAAAGGATATGGACAAAATACGGGCACTTGGGACTAGCTTAGGGGTTTAAAAAAAAGATGGCATGAACAAGATGGGCCAAAGGGCCTGTTTCCATGCTGTAAATCTCTATGACTATGGCTCCATGACTGTCTAGAAACTCGCATAATAGATAGCTGCTTGAGAGTATACTTCAGTATAAGTAGTACCAGGAAACAATGAGATCAGAGAAAATAAACTGCAGCCAAAAGAATTATTCATTCAATTGACATATTTTAAATTTCCTCTTTAGTTCCTCCACTGTGTCATTCAAAATCCCTTCCTCTTCAGTCCCTCTTACTTCAGTTGAAGAAGTTGACGATAAACAGGACAATTTGCAGTGCAAAATAACTTGCCTAGTTGTGTTTAAAGAAAGATAATGGGATGTTGCAGCCATCCTCTGAGCTTTATCAGCCAAAGACAAAAGCAAAGCATCAAGTTTGCCCATGGACACGATTAGTAAAGTAAAAGCGTATTCCCCATAGTCCCTGGCCATTGTGCTGCGGAATGGCAGATTTATACCACAATGCTAGAGCAATTATGAGTAGGACCAAATCACCGTGATGTGACAGCTGCATTATAAGTAATTCATTGTTCAGGCCTGGGCCTGAAAATCAGTCTAAGTACAGTGAAGTCCACTATTTCCCTTTATTTATTCACTAAGCATGGGGAAGCAACTGGCCGTGACACATTCCCTGATGCATTATTTATGCATCTACCAGACATTCTGTATCTGTTTCACGAAGCCTCTTAATTCCACAAATGTCCGTCAATGCCAATTTTCATTAGCAGTGTAAATGCTGACAGACGTATAAACAAGCCTGCCAGCCAGACTACAAACCCTTGCTCCCTTCCTGTGTTAACCCACCTCCCCCCCAGTGTCGAAGACTGATTATGCTCCTCGAATACCTTTCATTTATAATTGCAGCAGCGAAATAGCAATCTTAAAGCATGTACCTATTTGGAGCTGTCAGAACCGAAATAGATATGTTGATGAGAATCCCATTTCTTTGCTGGAATGAACTGCCAAATTATCTCTCCAGGAGAGGTCGGCAAACTTTGGACTTATAACAGCAACTGTCACCAGCAACTTCCATTTATAAAGCATCATTAGCATACAACCTGTGTCAAGGCACTGTACAGAGTCACAGTACAGACAGTACAATGGGATGACAAGTCTGACTGGAGACTTAGCTGAAAAAAATGCCAGCTTGTGAAGGAAGGGAAAGTAATAGAGAGGTAGGTGCCTTTAGAAAGAGAATTCCAACAAACAGGGCTTAGGCACAGAATTAAGCTCTGTTACCATTTGCAAGGAGGAGAGGGTGAGGGGGATGTGGAAGGAGGGGGATTGCAAAATCAGAAAACCAAACAATGACAAAATAAGCCTGCAGGAATTTGCAGAGATCATGTGTGAAAATGTACTAGGGAGCCAAAGCCAGCATTTAGCGGACAAGAACACTTTCAGTCAACGCAGTGGCTTTTGTTATCTACACAGGCCAGAGTTAAATATCTGAAACTTCTTTGGATGGTGTCGAGGGAGAGGGGGAGGGTTGTTTTCCAAACAACCTTCCAGTGAATCCATCTTTGGTGTTTGGGAATGTGTCAGTTCTACCTCAGAGACTTCATCCCTTGATCAAAAGCAATATCATAGCATGCTATTTTTTTGTCAAAGTAAGGATGGTAATTCTGTCTGTGCTGAGGTGCTAGCCTGCAATAGGAACACACAAACAGAAGTAGGTCATTCAGTTTCTCAGGTTGACTCAACCATTCAACTAGATCATGACTGACCTGCAGTTCAACCCCATTTTCCTGCTAATGCTCATTATCCCTTAGTGCCTCCATCTAACAAAAATCTGTCAATCTCAGCCTTGAAAGTTTCAACTGATGCAACAGCTATAGCCTTTTGGGGGAGACAGAGGCATCTAGATTTCACAGCTCTGCTTCGATGATTTCAACACAGATAATAAAGAGCTGAGTGAATGGAGCAATTTAATTCCTATGTATTTGCGAACTTTTGTTTGCATTTTCAGCACAGCTTAAGGCTTCAAAAGTTTATTTAAAAACAATATTGACACAGGTTTGCAATAGAAATCTATCAATATATTTCCCGATGTGGAGCACTCACCTGATGAAGGGGTTATGCTCCGAAAGGTTGTTCTACCAAATGAACATATTTCCCAGAAAATGGAAATTAATTTTAATAGATGATCAAAACAAATAGATGGCATTAAGGAATAATGGATGGCACTAAGTCTCCCACAGGCAGAGCACAGAAAGATCTTGGGTCTAATACTCAGCTTGTAATGAATGATCTGCTTGGACACAATCTGATATTGAGATCCACATGATGTGGAGATGCCGGCATTGGACTGTGGTAAACTCAGTAAGTAGTCCCACAACACCAGGTTAAAGTCCAACAGGTTTATTTGTAGCAAACAGCACTAGCTTTCGGAGCGCTGCTGCTCTAGCAACATTCCAAAAGCTAATGGCGTTTGCTACAAATAAACCTGTTGGACTTTAACCTGGTGTTGTGACACTTCTTATTGAGATCCACACACAGAGAGCCCACAGAGACCTCAGGCTGCAGAGACAATATAAAAAATATGAAACATACAAGTACAATAAAATCCATATGTATAAAACCTTCAGCATATATAAGGAAAAACTTCCCTTTTAGTGGGCTGTTAATTCATTTATTTATTGCTTCAGAAGGAGAGACTTCACAAATGCTGGATTGCATCATCAGCAAGGAATGACATTTTAGGTGAGGTTTTTCAGCCCCACTGGTCCCAAGTTCAGAAACTCATGTGCAAGGTTAACAGACTTTGCATGGTCCATGTCCCATCCGCTACAATTCCTGTGGCAACCCAGAGGGTAAAATTCCACCCTTAAATTTAATTTAAGTTTCTTTAAAAATTATATTTTTTGTTTCTGCGCCTCTTTAAGGACTAACAACTATTAATTTGCTTATTTAGTTTAGTCAAAAGAGAGACTTCCCAGAAATGGGAAATTAAGAGTTTTGATTATGTTGCTATGATGTAAAAATGCCCCTTCTGAAAGGGTTGATCAGTTGTTTATTTCTTTATTTCTCATTGGTTACTTCAGAGTATAAAGAGATGCTTCTGGAACACTGGGAAAGAGGCAGACAATCTTAATGTTGCATTCTGGAAATAAATCTTGTATGAAGTAAAAGGTCAGTGTTTAGTTTGTTACTTTACCATTTGACTGCAGAATTAATTAACAATTGGGACTAAGTGATTTGCATGTACAGAGCTGTAACTATTCCATGATTTTGTGTGTCATTATTGCCTGTGGGCAGCACAGTGGCACTGGTAAGCAATGCTACCTCACAGCACCAGGGATCCAGGTTCAATTTCTGGAATGGGTCACTCTCTGTGAGGAGTTTGCCGTTCACCCCATGTCCGTGTGGGTCTCTTTTGGGTAGTCCTGTTTCCTTCCGTAATCCATACACATGATGGTTAGGTAGATTGCCATGTTAAATTCACCTACAGTGTACCTGGACAGGCACCGGAGTGTGGCAACTGGGGGATTTTCACTGTAACTTCATTGCAGTGTTAACATAAGCTTACTCGTGACAGTAATGAGTAAACTTTAACTAATTTCATTTGTCTTGTTTGTGGAATGCATTGCCATGGAGACACTATCCCTTTAAGAAATGGATGTGAAAGAGACGTCAAGCAACTCTTACGAGCGCTGTAAGTAAATTAAATTTTGCACTCTATTTTCTCCAGAGCCATCCAATCAAAACTTGGCTGATTCAGACAAACATGTTACATTACTGTTAATTTATATGCTACTTCATTTTTAAGGGCTCTGTGTTGTCACATTGAGGTCATGATTGATGCTGTGTACTCCACCTTGTGTATAAATGTGTTGTCAGCATTTGAAATTTATTCACGTTTTATTTGCTTTTACATCTGCTCCTAAGTGCTGAAGTACCATTTCCCCTCATAATCAATAGCTAAAATATTTGGAATTTTCTCTCCTCAGTTTGCAAGGAATTCAATTAGACTTCCGCAAACCAACTCGCACTGTAGCCATACAGCTGTTCCCAAACACAATGACCAATTAATTACACTAAGTTAATTAAAAGTAATGGGAGAGAATCACCCAAGGAATGTTGCATATTTTATTAACGTGTGAAATTTTGGTTTCAAGGGGCCACTGCCTTTACCAGCAATGATTTTTTTTTAACTCCTAACGACAGTGCTGACTAGACAGCATCTATAATCTATATTGGCTTCCTGACATTTTCTGCTTATTATCTGTATGCCCCATTTTTGCTAACTGAACTTCCACAAGAGAAATGATTTCTCTGACAGATGATTTGGGTTCAACAAAGACACTGTGTGGCTGAAAATATGACCTTTCCTTTCCTTTTAGTTTCTGCTGATTCAAACTCATCCTGTTTCTGTTTCATCCTTTCTCAGAAAGGCCAACTATTTTATTGACACTTGGAGATGGCATAGGAGTAAGGTGTGGCGAACTCTAACCAAAGTAATACTCTGAGCAGCACCCAAGATCATTCATCGTTTAAAGGAAAATTAGGCAGATTTTCAAACGTGGGAAGGCTAAAAGCAAAAGGAAACTGAAAGCAATACGGCTTCCACCAACATCACTCATTTCTGGTTTGCACATGCTTCACATATAAGCACCATCAATCTGAAACACTCATGTATTCAGCTATTTCACACAAGTTGCTTTTTTCTATTTTTCACACTCAGGATGAGAAATGTTAATGCTGAGAAATGGATACAGTGCCAGGTATTAAGTGTGTCCAAACTAGTAAAGCTTGACAGTACCTATATCATTCATGCTTATTATGGGCAATGGGACAAAACAATTGCCATTACAATGGGGATCGATTACAAAGGTGTCACTTTGGATGTAGTAAGCACGGCTGATTATTTTGGACATTTTAATGGGTTCTTTTGTAAGTTTACACTTCATTAGGTCCCTTGATTTGTGAAATTGGTTTGAGAGTCCCAGATTGAAATCCCAGCAAATAAAAAGGTGAGCAGCAGGCAACAGGGAGAGAAGATTGGGATTTAACACTTTAACACTGCACAGAGAGAGCAGGACTTCATTTGGTAAGGAACAGGTAACAGGGGACAGCATAGCAGGGCATTTAAGAATGGCACTAGGAGCCAATTCACAAGTTTAGAGCCCATATTCTGCAAGTAAAATTGAGATATAAAATTACAGAAAAGTAGGTAAGTGATTGGTTGCTGAGTATTTCCTATTTATTATAGCTACATCGAAGAATAAATTAGTGAATCTCAACTTTCTTCTCTTGAAGAAGTTAAAGTTCACTACCAGTAGTAAAGCATATTAAACAGCTATGGATTCTCAGATTGAATAAGGTTGATTAGGATTGATGAAGTTTATTATTAGCAATAAGGTTTATTATTGGTAAAGGTTTATTGGCAGTCGCAAGGTTATTCACTAACAAATGGTGGAAAGGCAGGTCTTCTCCAACCTTGAAAGAGCGCATCCTGTGCTATACGGGAACAGCAGGATGCTTTTGGGGAAGTGCAGAACTAGAGGTCACAGTCTAAGAGTAATGGGTAAACCATTCAGGACTGAGATGAGGAAGAATGTCTTCACTTAAAGAATTGTGAACCTGTGGAATTCTCCACCGTAGAAAGTTGTTGGTACCAGTTCATCAAATATGTTCAAGAGGGAGCTGGATTTGGCCTTTGTGGCTAAAAGATGTATGGACAGAAAGCAGGAGTGGGAAACTGAAAGTGTATGTTCAGCCATGATCATATTGAATGGGGTTGCAGGCTCGAAGGGCCAAATGGCCTACCTTTGCACCTATTTTCAAAATTCTATGTTTCCGGTGTCCTAGTTAACCATCTGTACAGAAATTGTCCATAGTTCTAGCAACTGGATATCTGGGTTGTGAAACTTAAGCACTAGTGTATCCATGAGGTTGAGAGCTTTGTGGATAGCACGTTTTTAAATGAGGTTGTCCAACAGCTATGAGTGTGAGGGGACAGAGGGAATGCATGACCACCAGACGGTCAAGTAGAAATAAGCAGCCCAGGCAGGATTTCTCAGGGTGCATCCCATTCTCCAACCAGTACTGAGTTTGAATACTGACTGGGGTAATGGTCTATCTGCGGAGTGCAGCCAGAGCCAGATCTATTGCACCACAGCTTGTTCAGCTGTATGTTACCTCATCTGAAGAACACAGATCCAAATTAGAATAAATAGTGAGATGGTTTAGGGTAACAGTGAGTAGGCAAAAGTGAGAAACATGTACATTTCATTCAGAAGAAGTTACCTACTTAGGATTCAGGGTCAGTTTGAAGGATCTACATCCTTTGGAAGAAAAGATTCAAACCATTAGAGAGGTTGCTCCGCCAAAAGATGTGCCTGAGCTGAAATCATTTCTGGGCATGGTCAACTACTATGGCAGGATTTTTAAAAATGTACCTATCATTTTAGCCCCACTTCACCAACTGTTAAAAAAACACCAAAGTTAGAAATGGGGAGAAGAACAGAAAAGTTTTTGCAAAAGTTAGATATACTCTGCAACCATTTGCCTTAAATCCTTAATAGTGACATATGATGCTTTACTGTGTGAAGTGGGAGCTGTTTTGTCCCATCTTATGCCTAATGATGCAGAAAGGCTAATTGCCTTCACTTCAAGAACATTTAAAGTTTATTCATTAGTCAGAAATATACTTACATTAACACTGCGGTGAAGTTACTGTGCAAATCCCCTAGTTTTCACACACTGTGCGGCACCTGTTTGGATGCACTGAGGGAGAATTTATCATAGACAATTCACCTAACATGCACATCTTTTGGATAGCGGGAGGAAACCGGAGTACCAGGAGAAACCCATGCAGACACAGGGAGAATGTGCAAACTTTATACACACAGTGACCAAGTCAGGAATTGAACCTGAGTCCCTGGTGCTGTGAGGCAGCAATGCTCATCATTGTGCCACTGTGTTTTCCAATGTGGAGAGGAAATGCCCCCTGATAGACAAGGAAAGCTTGGCAAGGATACAGAGATGGGCTCACAGCCTACAGTTATACCTTTCAACATCATCCCTGTACATACATTCATACTAAGCTGGTTGCCTTTGCCATGAACAGCAGACATCTTGCCAGTTTTGGCAAAAAAAAATAAAATTGTGGATAGGAAACCCTGTACTGGAGAAGTTGAAGAAAATTGTCATGCAAGGATGGGCCCTATGAGAAGACAGACTTGTTGAAGCCCTACCAAAATCAGAAATAACCTTATTATCAGACATAATAAGGCATCTGACCCCAAGGACAATGACTCCTGTTACAAGAACTGCATGCCTCCAAGTGGAATGAAGGCCCTCTCCAGAGATTAAGTGTGATGGCTGGGCATTTGCAAAGAAATAAAACAGATGGTTAGTCAATAACAGGGTTGTGAAGCTCAACAGGTTTTATCTACCACTGGCACATTTGCGTCTATGGGAGTAATCAGGCCATCCATGGGTAAGATTACACATAATTTTACTGGGTCCTTTATGGGACATTTGTTTGCAGAAACAAACTCCAAGTGCTTAGATATGCAGTTGCTGAAATCAACAACAGCCACAGCCACATTGACAAGTTAGGGAAGATATTTGCTATCCATGGCATTCCAAAAGTTGTGGTGTTGGGACAACAACACATCACAGTGGAAGAATTCCAAAAATTTCTCAAGTCCAATGGCATTCATCATATGAGTTCAGCACTTTACCACCCAGCATCAAATGGGCAGGCAGAGAGTGCCTTACAAACACTTAAGTCACCAATAAAAAAACAGTGAACAAGTTCTTTCCTTTATGCACAATCAGCTTTTTGTTATCATATAACATAACTCCAAACATTATCACGGGTGACCAGCAAAATAGTGGAGTGAACAGGGTTAGTCTCCTACATCTCGGAGGTAAAAGGCTGCAGGCTTAGGAAACACATGGACCACCTGAGGAGGACAGCAACTCTGGAACAAGGAGTCCCCAGGTGATCCCTGCAGGGTTGCCAGGTCTGGCTACTGGAATTTTAGTGGACTATGTGAGGCCTGAGCAATCCATGATTGAGAAGAAAGAGGAGCTGAAGCTGCCAAAGAGCCATTAGATCTAGGGTTAGTGAGCCCACCGTTCCTTAAAAGTTTATTTATTAATCACAAGTGAGGTTTATATTAATATTGCAATGAAGTTACTGTGTAATTCCTCGAGTTACCACACTTTGATGCCTGTATAAGTCATAACCTGCGCATCTTTGGACTGTGGGAGGAAACCAGAGCACCCGGAGGAAACTCACACAGACATGGGGAGAACATGCAAACTTCATACAGACAGTGACTCAAGCCAAGAATTGTACCTGGGTCCCTGGCATTGTGAGATTGCAGTGCTAACCATTCTGTCACATTGCCGCCTGTCTATCCAGTCTGGCCCTTTACATACAGATGAGTCGACCACTGAACTGAGACTGCAGGGTTTTTGAAACTTTGAGCTTTCAGAGGACTTTCATGATACCTTTTTTTGTATAAGAACCTGTTGTTGCCCACTAACTCTGTTTTGTGTTTCTCCTTAGGAGTGTTGTGGGGGAAGGAATGCAGTAGCATGGCTCTTTAAGGAGGGAGGGCAGGTGTATGCTGTGAGGGCCACACGACCAGCAAGGATCCTATGGATTTCTCTGGCAGGAAGTTGAGTCAGTTAGCAGGAGAGTCGGACTACGAGTCGAGGAGGGACTGGCAGCTGGAGCCTGGGAATCCAGAAAATCAATCACGCTTTGTAGTTTAGTCTTAACTTGTTGTTCTTGCACATAATTAATCTGTTGGCAACAAAGCCTTTATGGTTAAAGTATCATCGAGACACCCTCAATCTATTAGAATGCTAAAACACCATCCCACAAAGGGGTCCTGTTAAAATTAACATTCCAAAAGAACATTCTGTGCAAATTTTAAAACAACTTGATGAATTTATTGCAGCACAGCCTCTTATGAAGTATGATTTATGTCTCCACTCCAGAGGCCGATCATGATTCACTGGCAACTAGATTGATAAGGTCAATGTCATGTGTTGAAATGCAAAATAACACACATGTTCAGCCTCGAGAGCACTGACGCACTATATAGTTAGAAAGTTGCATGGACCATAAACAGGGTAAAGTTTATTCATAAAGAAATGTACAATTATTGCTAGCTTGATGGTCCTGTGGCATAGTATTAGGAAACAGTGCTATTTAATATAGAGCAATGCTCTATATTAAAAGAAAAAAAACTTGCAGAATTTTCATGTATGATGTCACAAATCTGAAGAGACTCTAATCATCAGAAGAGGAAGGTTTCTTGTCCCTTAAGGCTGTGATTAAAGGCAGAGTTAGATTATTAAAATAGGAAGACAGATTCTGTATAATCTACTGAAGGATCACACTCAACAGCAGAAACTTTAAGCTTTGGATATGATTTGGAAGAAACTGAGTTACACTTTATGTATGAATTAAGTCACAAAAATGTGAAAATATGCTTGATAAACATACTTAATGGGAAATATATTGCTATATATATTTTATATAAAAGGTTTACATAAATTGATGATGCTTTTCATCAAGCCTATTTCTGCAATTTAATACTGTTTTTATGTACATAAACATGATTAATAAATTTAATAAGGAACAAATCTTGACAACCAGTTGTATCGATGTATATCAGACTGTTTCTGAATCCAAGTTTCAAAGCAAGAAAAAGGACAAAGAGTGAAGCTTGATAGATCAGAAATGTAAAATAGTATTTCATCTTTCTTAAATTTCGGATGAAATGAACTTCAGTAGCCATTATACACAGTATGGAAAAGAGAGGAATATTAATTTAAAATATATACCCCCCCACCATTTCAGCCCTGCTAATTTCCATGTAATTTCAGCCAGCAGTGGACCTCATGACATCTGGTGACAAAGGGGTGCTAATGAGCTCACCACGGCAACCAGTGACAGCTCTCACCAACTCCATAACATCCATTTTACAGCACATTTTCACTGCGGAGGTAAAATGAGACAAAATAATGAGGGCTGTAGACCAGACGTGAAGGGAATGCTCCATGCTACCTTTTGTCTCATACAGAATGCAAACAGATGTCTGATCCCCATCAGATGAATCTGTCAGCTGCTTATTTGCTTCTTTGTGAAACCATCTCAATTAGAGGTAGTTTCCAATGCTGGCATATAGGGAGGGAAAAAATTGACACCACTCCCCTGACCGCTCTGACCCTTCTAGGCTGTCAATTTCTCTCTAACTAGCAACAGATTTGCTCTCAACGGATTCCCTGCATCACAGCCAATGTAAGGGGGATAATCCATTCAGAAGTTGGGCAGGCTAGTACGAGTTTGCCGCACACAGAGGTATTGACAACAAGCACTTTTAGCAGGGAAAAAGTGGGCACGGATCTCTATGCCCAAACTAGACAATTACTGTGCATCTTCTCGGACATGAAGGGAATCAAGGGATATGGGGAGAGGGTGGAGCAGAGACTGAAAATCAGTCATAATCTTATGAAAACATTGGAGCAGATTCAAGCAGTTGTATGGATGACTCCTGCCCTTATTCATATGTGGTTTCAATCATGAAGTTTATGAAGCTCCTCTTCTTCCCAACCATCCCATAATTAAACTGAACTCTCCAGTTTCAAAACTGAATAGTTAACTACTTGAGTCATAAGCTTTGGGCTGCCAAGCTTACAACCTCCTTCATCCTCACACCTCACAAAGTAGATCAAGCTTCTGGTGGGTGGGTCCAAAATCAGTCTAAAATGTTTTCAAAACTGTTGCTGAATTGGATTAGATTTCACGTACAAATAAATTACAAAATAATTTCATTAACTAATCTACAAGGGTCAAGTTTCCATGCTGGAAGCAACTTGCAATCCAGGTGCGAGTTGCTCCCATTTTTTTCCTAATGCAATTCTTCTCAAATAAAGGCTGCTAATCTGTTTGGGAAAGCATTCTATATGTAATATTAAAATATTTAGTTTTAAAAACTGAGTGCATTCAGCGTAGTTTGATTAATATTGCTTTATTCTTTCATATGATGTAGGCATCACTGGCAAGGCCAGCATTTGTTATATGGTGTGCTAGGCCATTTCAGAGGGCATTTGAGAGTCAACCATTTTGCTGTGGTTCCGGAGTCACATGCAGGCCAGACTAGGTGATGATGGGAGATTTCCTTCCCTAAAAGACATTAGTGAACCAGATGGGTCTTTATGATAATTAAGAATTGATTCGTGGTCATCATCAGTGAGACTAGCTTTATATTCCAGATTTATTAATTGAATTCAAATTCCACCAGCTACCAGAGAGGAATTTGAACACACGTCTCCAGAACATTAGCCTGGGCCTCTAGATTACGAGGCCCGCTCACACCAGTGGGATCTCCTGAACTTCCTGGAAGTGAAAGGTGCATTTAAATGGGAAATCCCATGGACAATGACATGACTGCTCTTATTCCGTCACTGTTTCCCCTGAAACTGGGTTGATCAAGGACCACAGGATAGCACGATGGCACAGTGGTTAGCATTGCTGCCTCATAGCTCCAGGGACCTGAGTTTCATTCCCCGTTGGGTCACTATCTACATGGATTTTGCACATTCTTCCCTTGTCTGCGTAGGCTTCTGTCGGGTGTTCTGATTTCCTCCACAGTCCAAAGATGTGTAGGTCAGGTGCGTTGGCTGTGCTAAATTTCCCTGTAGTAGGGATGCGTAAGTTAGGGGGATTAGTGTATTAAATTTGTGAAGTTACGGGGATAAGGCCTCGATGGGATTGTTGTTGGTGAAGATTCAATGGGCTGAATGGCCATCTTCTGTAATGTTTCTCTGGTTCTCCCCTTTAATAAATTCTATAGTCCTATCGCCTGGCTGAAAGAACTATTCTTCCAGCACAAGGAATTCACAATTTGGGTGCTAAAGAACTCAACTTCGGCAGATTGTCACTATAATGCTGACTCCTACAGAGTGCTGTGTAAATAAAATTTTCTCTTACATCCATGTCACAATTTGTTTTCTCTACGTGGTTGGGATTTTTGAGATAATGACAGTTTGGACTTGATTGCAACTGGAGAATAAAATAGCAAATGGTGAGATCAGCATTTGAACATCTGTAATGCATTTGAACCCAGGTGCACATTGCCATAATCTGTTCTGGTCTGATCTTAATGATTTTATCAATTGACAGCCCATGACTTTGGACAAGTGCTGTGGTTGCACACAGATACACACACCAGTCATTATCAGCCTGGAATTAACTTAATTAGCATTATTCACAGGACCCTCAGTTCCAATCGGCTGTAAGGTTTGGATCAAGTCCAGGTTTATAGCCATTGATGCGCACTAGATTCAGGAGTCAATGCCAGCAAAAACATTGCTGGCTGTCATCCCTTCTCCAGCCTGCATGACACCACTTCTACATGAGTCACTTTTCCAGCTCTTTGTAACACTGTGCCCGATTGTTCATTCAGAGCTCGATAAACGGAGTGTGGGCCCTCCTGCATTGATGCACACTTTCCCACCGACCGAAAAATGGCATGGGACAAAGAGCTTTGTAAATCAGCAAAAGGAAGGAATTCCAAATGGGGATAATTGCTCCGGCAGAATCTCTTACAGCCAGGATTTGTGGTTCCCTCTAGATCACCAATAACAAACACAAATAATGGCAGAATTAAAGCTTTTAAAAAGGGCTGTCAAGTGCTCAAAGCAGAGGCAACTGCTAATTTAAGGCCATTGAGTAAAGTTTGATGCTGTAGGCAGTTAGCACAGCAAGCTGCAATTTACTGCCTTTAATAAACGTAAATAAGGCTGATTGTTACTGGCACAGTGAATTTGCTTTGCTGCAGATTATGGGCTCTGGGCTCGCAGATCAGCCAGTGAGCCGACACCACTTCATAGAGAAACACTGTTCAAATCCCTCCGTGCAGAAAGATTCATGCACAGTTGATGCTGCAGGTTAAGTTGTGTTACAGAGCTGGTGGAATTAGCTAATTCATCCGTCATTCTGTCAGACAGCAACATATCTCCCAGGGTGAGGCGTGGGTGCTGGAAGAGGAATGGAAACTGGTTATGTGAATAAAACCACAGGTGGCATGGTGGTTGTGATTAGCACTGCTGCCTCACAGCACCAGGGACCCAGGTTCAATTCCAGTCTTGGGTGGCTGTCTTTATGGAGTTTGAACATTCTCCTTGTGTCTGTGTGGGTTTCCCACAGTTTCTCCAGTTTCTTCCCACAGTCCAAAGATGTGCATTGGTCATATTAAATTGCCCCAGTGGCCAAAGATATGTAGTTCAGGTGGATTAGCTTTGGTAAATGCACTGAGTTCCAGGGATAGGGCGGAGAGGAGGGTCTGGATGGGATGCTCTTTCGGAGGATTGGTTCAGACTCGATGGGCTGAGTGGCCTCCTTCACTACCATATAGATTCTATGATTCCATAAAATTCCACTGACAATGGAGCTGCATCCTTACATTGGTAAGTGCTGCTCATGGAACTGTCAGTTGTTCAGGAAGAGTACAAGGAGGAATCTGCAATGGTAAAGGCCTAGTTACATTCTCAGGGCACCCTAAAGATCATTATAACAATTTGATAGGTAGCTGCTATTAGCAACTTTTCACAGAGGATCTACAATCGGTTGAGATGCAAAAAATCAGGTTCACACCCAGCTTCTCACCTCTCACGTTCTTGCAGCTCTATTTTGCCTGTGATATCACGCCTATGAAAAGAACAAAGCCAATTTCAATATTCATTAGGTCATTTATATCTCATTAGTGAGTATCGGATGCAATCATCTGGACTCACTTCAACTTGCCTGTGCAGAGGTCAATGTCCTCACCAGCAAGGATCATAAATGGTCCTCATTAACAGGGAACAGAAGGCGCTGAAGACCCAGAGTGGGCAGAAGGAAAACCAGACATTATTCTTTGAGTTACGCCATCCTGGCACTGCCTACTAAACATGGGCAATGCCAAGAGGGTGTGGCCTAAAGGATCGCAGCCTAGGGGTGGGGGTCTGAGGAGGTGAGAGGGCCTGAAGGGTCATGGTCTGAGGGCAGGGGGAGAGGGAAGGAGGTACTCTACATCAGGGGGTGGCAATCAGCCAGGATAGCGATCAGGGTGGGGGTCAGTTGGGTAGGAGAGGCAACGTCTGGGGTGGCAATCGGGAGATGGGTGGGGGAGTGACAGGAAATCTCCCAGTGTATAGTATACACAGTGCACTGGGAGATCTGAGTGCCTGCACAATGGTGCATGTACTGCTCAGCAGCTGGCTTCCCAGCATGAATATGTTCACCCACTCCCCCTGCTGTGAGAATCACATTTTACCTCTTTTTTTTCCTAACTGCTGTACAATTGTGTATGGGAGGCCTGCTCAAAAAATGGGTACAGTCCTCTCTTGCTTCCATACTCGCTCAACACTTAGAACATTATTGGTAAAATCACCACATGGTATCTAGAATTGAATCTTGTCTCAGTGCAACTATGGCCTAACTTTCATCCCTTTAAATTCCTAGAGACAAAAATCGTATCTCCCTTGTTAGTTATTCATTGTACCTGTCGCAAAAGTTTTTTTACGATTCTTGTACATGGATCCATACATCACTTCGTATCTTCACACCACCAGGACACCATGCTTTTTGAATAATGCCAGAGTGATATCTTATGACATGACTTGGTTTAGAATTTCAACCAAAAAATGGTACCTCCGAGAGTATTGTACTCCTTCAGTGTTGCTTTGAAATGTGATTACGTCCTCCATAGTGGTGGTTTGACCACAAGAGTGTGACCAACTGATCCAAGTTACAACTTTCATGGTATAAAGATATGACATAGTGGGTGGAATTTTGCCATTTTTTGTCAAGTTATCATCACAAGTGGGAAACAGTGGGTGGCCTGCATTTTTCACATAGTATTCCACCAGGGGACAGTGCCAGGTAGTGCTGGGTTACTACCTGGGCTTAATGCTTTCCCCCCTGGTGCTGTACCCAGATCCGTGCCTCCATTGGGTTCTGCTTGCCAAGTGCATGTTGGGGGGCACCTGCAATGACTCATATCGGTGTACAATCATGCCAACTTGAATTGACAATTTACCCTGGGGTAGACTATCACTCATGAAGGCCTAATAATATTAAAATTGAGGTAAGTGGGAATCCTGACTTCTAGGCTGAAACCTTATCACCTTGCCTGTCTCGGAATTGGGGCATGGCGAGGTTCCCATGATGGAAGGTTCCCATGATGGAAGTCTCCATTGGCCTCGGGTGGGATTTTGCCATCTCACCCAAGAAAGGCTGTAAAATCCCACCCTTAATATCAGGATTCCCTGTTTGCTGAGGCCAGAACAATTAATCAGAGGAATCCTCTCAGCATAGGACTTGGAACTCATGCTTGATTTTCTGCTCACTCTTTCATACCCTCCATCCTCCCCAAAAAAAATGGGAGCTGAAAATTTACTCCCCCAATGTGATAAACAATGTTAATAGCTCTATCAAGGAAACAGACAGAGAAATTTCATATAAACTTAGAAAAGCATGATATCATGATTGCAAGCTCAACTTTACAAATCTCATCCGACTAGTTGCTTCATTTCTCTAAACAAGTACTTTGATTCAGGTTGCATTATAAGTCAGAATGCCTAGTCTATCAATGAAACAACAGAGGTAATTCACCCAAAAGTGCTGAATTGTTGAGAAAACTGGTCTAAATCACGACCTTTTTTTCATTGCAAAATTAGACCTGGATCTCCTGCCCTCTATGCAATGTAGAGGTCACAATTGTGAATATCATTAAAAACCCACGGGATTGGGGCCTATTTGTACTGAAGTCTGACAGTTCTGGAACTCTATGCATGCGCAGTGGCCCTGATCTGTCCTGTCCCCGTTTGCTGGCCAGCTTATGACCCCTGCAGTGCTGCTCCCCCAACATCCCCCCAGTGGTCCGATTGCAGCCTCCCTGAGAATTCCTGGGCCAGCCCTGCCCCCCGCCAACTCTCCCGTCCTGCTGTGCCCCTATGTCCAGCCCTCCATGCCCAGCACTGACGACCCCCCTACCCCTCTCTCATCCCAGCAGACCCCCGTTCCCCTGCTGACATCACCACCAGGGTCACCCCCGATGGGAGGCAGAGCATCCTAGGGAGGCAGGCAAAACCGGCAGACCCCCCTACCCCACCCCGCAGTCCGTCATATGCCCAGCTCACCGTGATGGCCTCCCTCCAACCCAGGCCAATTCCCCATGCAAAGTGACAGCATGATCCCAATACCTCACTGATCGCTCTTAGATCCTGCCCACAATAGGCCTCAGCCCCTTGTCAATGGCCCATGTCCATTGGGCATTTTGCCCCTTGGACAGTGCAAGGGGACACAGGCTGGCACTGCCAGTGTGTCCATGCCCGGGGGCACCACCCACCCACTGCCTGACCCCAAATGTGGGGAGCTACTGTAAACCCTGCCGGAATGAAGTACTCCTGGCTGGGTGAGAAATGCTATCGCGCCCAGCAAGTTCCATACCAGACCCGATAATCACATGGAAACTACATTTGAAATATATTTAAAACAGATTTAAATCAATTACCTATCTTCCCCCAGTTTCCAGCACACTCCCAACAGCGACTGTTCTCAGACTCTGCAAAATGGCCATCACGCGATTCTCCCGATCGGACCTGCCAAAAAATATGAGGGTCACAATGGGAGAATCATCCACATTTCTAATGTCATGGCATTGCCATCTTGAGGCTCAGAGAGGTGACTATTTAGCACATTTGGAGCAGGCAACAAAAATACATGCAAAATAGTTTTGTCCATTGATCGAGTGATCAGATCAACTTGGAGCAAAAATATGGTCACACCAATCTCAAAGGTACATTTGTTAATTTAATAATCCTTCACTTTGGGCTGTAGAATCACCAGCCACACTTGTCAAGCAGAGAGTATTCAAAGAGTATGGGTGGAGGGCCACAATATTATAGCCTAGATTCCCTCATCCACACTCTGCAGAGGGCAGTCCCTCACTGAAAACATAAGATTAAAAAGGATATTAATTTGATGGTCAGCCATGATCAAAAGAAATGTAATTCAGGCTCGAAGGAGTAAGTAGCCTTCTCCTGATTCTAATTTCCATGTTTTGAAGGTTGGTCAATTTGCTCAAAGATGTTATAGTCCTACCCAGGACTATAACACTATTGAGTGGTGAGAGTGTAGCACGACAATGACCGGATTCATATGACATTGGTAAGAATTCAACCACCTACAGACAGGTGTCAACACAGTGCTGCATCCATCCTTACCCTGCAGAAGGTGCAGGATTAGGAAGACTAAATAGAAGATTAAAGATGTGCCAGGCAATATAGTAAACCAAAGCAAATCATGAATCAAATCATGCAATTTGCTAACCATTAGACAATGATGCAGAAATGACACGCGACTTCACAAAACACAAGTTGCTGGACAGAAATCCTGCAATATTGCAGATTGGTACTTGTAAAATGGTAAAGGGACCATATAGGGCAATGCCAATATTTCATTCTAAACAGTGCATATCATATCAGAAGCCCTGCAACTCCTGTCAAAGCTGCTCTCTGCTTCGATTTCCCTTAATAACAACTGCAAAAAGCTTTCATTGGTTTTGAACACCAAGTGCCGATGACAGTGAGTAAATTCAATTAATGGAGGCACAGTATCTGAAAGACTGAAGGAGCTGATTGTTAGCAGTTAGTCATTAACCAAGGTAATTGCAGAGAACATATCATTTCAACTTGAGTGTTGTTCATTTAGCTCCTCTGTTCAATCAGGCACATACTCTCAAAACACACAAAAGCTCCTTTTCTTCAAAAAGAATTCCACAGGGAAAGAAAAAAGTAATATGCTAATCATGATTGTTCTGAAGTGCTCAATTATTAAAGGTGTTCTAATGATAGGACGTTGTTTCCACATCAACGATTTAATCTCCTCATTCTCCTCCAAGATGCTGATGGCAATCTGAGCAACTGATTGGACAGAAGTTATTTGTGCAGGAAGGAAGGAATGCATCTCTTAACAGACTCTTCCTGATGTTTTTCTTCCCAGGAAGGACTGTCACATGAAATTAGATATAGGCCAGAATTCTCTGATGCCCCGTCACTGCTGTTCATGAGAACACAGAATTTGGCACTCAGTCAAATCTCCATTCATTGCAGCGGGACTGGAGAAGTGCAGCCGCGGTTGGAGAATTCCAGCCATAAACTTTACTTCAAATGGGCTGAAGAATATAATCTGAAAAACTGCTGTTAGAGCACTCCAGAGATAAATGGGCAATCTAGGGTTGGCAACAAATAAGGTGCAGCAAACAAGATGAGTTGGGAATGTTGAATATTCTTGCATTTAAGGCCTGCATTGCGCAAATTGCCACCTTATTCTCTCAGTTGGTAGCTACTGATGACTGAAGCATGCTTCTTGTACAGGTGAAATGGCTGTTGCAGCTGAGCCAGATCGTCACTCAGAAAGACGAGATTGTTTCTCCTGCCTTGCCGATGGCACATCCACTAAAATGAGGATGGTGTTCTGTACTGCCCAGCACTTGGCTTGTGGAGGAGAATGAACAGAAGCAGTTTATGACAGTCACATGCTATTGGGTGGCAGCGAAGACATCGGACTAGAAATTGGATTGTTCATGAACTGGCGCATGATCCTGATGCATATGGCAAGACCTTGGTAAACTGACCTGTCCATCCCATTTGAATGGTATTACTGTTCTTGATGCCACAGAACGTTCACTGGTGGCAGGGGTGTAGTAAAACTAGCTGATCAAGAGTCTGAGGAGGCACAGGTGAGACACTGAGAAGCAAGGGATTTGTGCACTGATAGTGCAGCAGGGAGGTAAGCTGTGGCTGACAATGGGCTTACTGTCAAGTAAGGGGAGTAGCTGCCTTTCAGAAGCCTGACTCTGGTGGTCTCTTTAAGGAATGATCTGACTAATAAGGGTCTGAAGAAAGGATTTTTGTGGCTTTTGCAACCCAAACTGCCATTGAAGAGAACTGAATTTATCTTGATATATATGATAATTTAAAATAAATTCTGTAAGTACAATAAAGCAAAGTGGGAAGACTCTGATGATCTGTCAATAACAGTGATAAATTTAAGTCCTTATAAAGATGGTTGTTGACATATCTTGAGACCATGGGGATCAGAACATGCAGCATGATGGTTTAGACGTAAACATATACTTTTAAAATTGCAAATGCCTTCGGACATTTGGAAAAAGGTACAAAAAAGTCTGAGGTCATCTACCAACTGACTCAAGAACAGCCTCTTTGTTGCTGTCACCAGGCATTTAAATGGACCTATCTTGCACTAATTGATCTTTCTCTACACCCTAGCTATAACAATAACACTACATTATCCACTCCTTTCCTTTTCTACAAACAGTATGCATTGTTGTACAGCGTGCAAGAAACAATAGTTTTCACTGTATACTAATACATGAGACAAAAATAAATCAAATCAAAATCAATAGCCTGAAAATAAAGCCCAAGGCTTTAATTTAATTGTCATTTCAAGTAAAAA
Organism: Sphyrna mokarran; assembly: GCA_024679065.1. Classification (NCBI taxonomy): domain Eukaryota; kingdom Metazoa; phylum Chordata; class Chondrichthyes; order Carcharhiniformes; family Carcharhinidae; genus Sphyrna; species Sphyrna mokarran. Next base: position 58,800,239 of record JAGIQG010000003.1, read on the forward strand.
TAATTCATTTTTTAAAATGAACCATGTTTAAAATATGCAAAATAAATATTTTGTGTGTATGTATACAAATTAACAGAATGTAACCTGTATTATTCGGTAAATAACCTATATGCAAGTAGTGGACTGATAGTTCACAGGTTTGTTATGTTCATCACCCATGTTAAATGCCAGCTGTGACTGCATTAAAAATTAATTGGAAATATGAAATACCAGCACAAAATAAAAGCCATCTGTCAGGCAACTGAAGCAAGCAGGGGACCATCTCAATGTGATAGGAAAAGCTCTGAGAAGAGACAGAGTAACATTTGCCTGAAGTGTTACCACCCACAAAGGCAGACCGATGCCATCTGACAATTTGATTCCTATTCACCGCATGTTCTTGGAAGAGTGACGCAGTGCTATCAGAAACAGAAAGGTAGGGGGGATGGGATAGGGAGAGAGAGGGAAATAAAATCAGGGCTCTTTTCAAGATCAAACTCTTCTTGCAGTTTATTTAATGCAGTAATAATGCAAAAAATAATACTACCTGTTCCTGCTGAATTTCATGAATTTACAACCAAATTTTTGTGGGCTTTGAGATGGTGAAAGGCTGGAAATTTTTCCTTAAACTGGAGCAGCAATTTCTGTAGGTCATCTGTAGGAAGATTCTTAATTACATTTCAGAGGCAGAAATACATCATTCAAATATTGCATTTTATTGAAAAATATAATGCTCCATAAATTTCATTGCAAAACTTCCATAATTGCAAATTAAATAAAACTAAAAACATTTAAATAAAAAAAAACAGGTTCTCTTTAACTTACTGCTGAGCAAGTTCCTCATAAGGAAAATCTGAACTGCTTACTTTGTTAATACAATGTTTAGGTTTGATTGGAGAACTTTTAAGAAGTGGCATAATGAAGATGATCAATGCAATTTCCTGAGAAAATTCTCATCTCTCGTTACTGACTTCATTTATAGTCATGAGTTGAAAGCCTGAAGCTCTCCTCGAGACCAGCTTCAGCAAGCAGACTGCAAAGTTAAAGATGGTGATGTGCCATATCCTCCTCCAGGGCAACAGACCACAGACAATAAATACCAGCTTTACAACTGACACCTCTATCTCTGGAGCAAATAGTTCATAAACACAATAGGTGGGATCTTCCCAACTTTTGTCAGAATGTCAGATTCAGACTGAAAGCCAGTGATTCAGACTGAAAGCCAGTGTGCATCTCTCCAGATGCACAGCCAAGGTTGTCACCCTAGATTTTCCGGCATTCAGCGCACAGGGAACCTGGGGGTTTGGCTTGCACCATCACTCTGGCAGGGCAGGCCTGATAGAGCCGACAAGGCCTGCCCCATAGAGATTGGGATGACATCTTTAAAGGGCGGACAAACTGCACTAAAAATAAACGCATCCCCATGGACAGTGAGGACCCCCATTCCCCGAGAAGAATCAGGGCACTCCTGCTCGTCACTCCCCCCTTCCCAGGCATCAGGTAATCCACCCATCCTGAGGCATCTGGCATCCCCTGAAGCTTCATGGCATTCCCCATCACCCTCCCCAGCATCTGGACAGCCTATGACATTGCTACCACCCCTTCCCCCAAGCATCGGGATGGCCACGCCGTTTCTCTAAACCTCCCCTGACCTCCACTAGCATTGGGGCACTCCCCACCCCCCCATCCCCATACTTCCCCCAGGCATCGGGGAAACCACCCCAACGGCATTGAGGCAAACCCCCCCCCCCTCACAGCCATCAGACCACATCATTCCCTTTCCCCTCCTATACCTTCCCCCCGTCCCCCACTCCTCACCCCTTCCCCCCTGAATTCCATGTGCTGCCTATGGTCCTATCGCATCAGTTAGTGCATCAATATTCTGCATCACAAAGCTGCCAGTTTGGAAGAGCCTGACCTACATGTTACTTTTCATGCAAGGCAACTCAGGATATATAGTGAAAAATGCCACTTTTACCATCCAATTAGCACAAAAAGGAGAACAAAGAGATTGGGTAGCGCGGTGGCACAGTGGTTAGCACTGCCGCTTCACAGCACCAGGGACCGGGTTCAATTCCTGGCTTGGGTCACTGCCTGTGCAGAGTCTGCATGTTCACCCCACGTCTGCACGGCTTTCCTCCGGGTGCTCCAGTTTCCATCCAGTCCAAAAGATGTGCTGATTAGGTGTATTGGCTGTGCTAAATTCTATCCGAATGGGTGCTGGAGTGTGCAACTAAGAGATTTTCACAGTAACTTCACTGTAGTGTTAACATTAAGCCTGCTTGTGACACTAATAAATAAAAGCAGATAAGGGACACACATGAAAGAGAGTCAAAGGAGAAAGAACAGCAAGGTATTTGTGATAAACTAATTGCTTGGGAAAAGGCACATTTATCAGGAAGCAGTAATGAGTTGATACAAGGAGAAAGCACCCATTAATATTAAGATTGTTGTTGATGAAATAGATTAGCAACATAACATGAAATTATTGTGCCAATTATCATCATGTAGTTTTGACTGCTGCAGACTTGATATCTTATGATGGCAGAGAACTATTACTTCCTCTTGAAGAGAAATGGACTAAAAACTGAGTCATCCAGTGCTGATAGTTTACGTCGTAAGTGACTAGTGTAGATTAGCAAACATTTCAGAGCAGTGATCAATGGCCTATTGCCTTAAGAATGCCAGGCATTGCCATGGCCTGTCTAGCTGCTACAAATAATCAACATGCTTTGTAAAAAAACAAAGAAAGAGAGAACAGGCTCAAACCAGTTATAGTGAGCATGGAGTAGGATCTAACCTCCATAAGTTAAAGTTTATGCTATTCCTTCATTAATGTGTCTCATAAATGGTAAAGCCCATGAGACATTGCACCGGGGCTTCAACTACTGAGGGGCAGGTTGAATGGAAAGATTGGTGCACTAAATCACTTCCAGAAGCAGCAAAATGTCAAATTCTGCACATAAATAAAAACATTTAACCCAAGAGGAGCAAAGCCGGCTATAAATTCAGAACAGTTTGGAAATGAATGCAATGATGCTGTGCAAACTGAATCAACACTAGGTCATGTGTTGAAAAATAACTTTTACCCGTCAACAAAGGTGCAAATTCCAAAAGATTTTCAGTACTCTAAAAGGGTTAATCCGCATTATTTAATTTTAGTGAAGTATTCCAATGACAAAAAAGTTGTTTTCAGTGTTTATTTTCTTGCAGGTCATAGCTGTTGGGAGGAGCTTACCTTGGGCATTCTCTTTTTGTGAAATCTGATTTCACCTCAGCAAATGAAAAAGTTGAAAAGTCTGGCCTTCCACTACTTGTGCATCCAAAATATACATTTTTTTAAACTGATTCATTCAATATTTATCAGAAAGTTCACAAATACTTATGTTAATTTATAGAACCCATAGAATCTCTACAGTGCAGAGGGAGGCCATTTGGCCGATCAAATCTGCACCGACCACAATCCTACCCAGCCCCTATCCTCTTGGCCCTGTGTATTTACTCTACTAATCCCCCCGACACTAAGTGGCAATTTAGCATGGCCAATCTACCTTACCCGCACATCTTGGGACTATGGTAGGAAACCGGAGCATCCAGAGGAAACTGACGCAGACACAGGGAGAATATTCAAACTCCGCAAGGACAGTGACCCAAGCTGGGAATAAAACCTGTGTCCCTGGCACCGTGAGGCAGCAGTGCTAACCACTGTGCTGCAAAATATTCCATTTTAACAAAAATTCTTTTTCTGAAGCCAAGGATTCATATTGAGCAATGGTCCTCTATGCAGCATCATGATATCTGGCTTCTTTGTCAAGTGATCTATCTTCAGTAACAGAATGGGAGAGGCCCCGATTCACCTGCGCAAGTGTAGCGAAGTAGGTTCCTTATGCTCTCCATCCCAAACTGTGGTAACTTGAATTGTCAGGGGAGGTGCATCACTCTTGCAAAAGCACGTCCACCTGATTCATACTACTCTGTTCCATCCAGCAGTGCTGAATCCTCCACTCACGGTTGGTGCGTGTTTCTGAGATATATTGAGGGCAGCCAGCTTAGATGAAATTTCCCAAGGAAACTCAAAAAACTCACCCATAATTAATGTTGAAACATCAAGATCCACACTTCCCTTTCCTCCATCCCTCCATATTGAAATTTGATTTTTTTCATGGAACATTGTCAATCTCTAAGTGCCCTTGGAAAGGTAATGGTGAGCCACTTTCTTGAACTGCTGCACTCCATTCACCCACAATGGTGTTAGGGAAGGACTTCCAGGATTTTGACTCAATGACAATGAAAGAAAAATGATCCAGTCGGAATTAAGGAATGCAACTTGGCAGGAATTGGAACACCCATGCATCTGCTGCCCTTGTCCTTCTGGGTGGTAGAGGTTGTGGTTTGGAAGGTGTTGTCAAAGGAGATTTGGTGAGTTGTGGCAGTGCATCTTGTAGATGGTACATATTGTTGTCATCGTGCATCAATGGCAGAGAGAACGGATGTTGAAGTTGAGTGCAGAGTCACTCATGTGGGTTATATTTTTCTGATAGTTTTGAGCTTCTTGAGTGTTGGAGTTGCACTCCTCCAAGCCTTGCAGCTAGTGGATAGGCTTTGATGGGAGGTGGGGGGGGGCATTGAGGGTGCATTTAAAATGGAAGGAAAAAAACAGCAGAATGTGGTTCTGTCCTAAATGCCCGACTACCCTTGTGTGGAAATCTTGCTGTCTGCCGTCTTCATCTTCATTTACAGAAAACTTCATATTTGTGTAGCATTCAACATATCAAGTCAACTCCTTCCCCCTAGGTAGGGATCCTAAGATCTTGATGGTCTCTACATGTATAGTGCAGGATTCATATTTGAGGTAACAGTTACTTGATCTTCAAATCAGATTTAAGAATATCAAGTTTAACCTTCTACAGGGATTTTGAAGATACACAATTAGAATTTTTTTGATTAGATTTCCAGTCAGTCCTTAAACATATGCAGTAATACTCTACACCCCAGCTCATAACCAGTATGTTACATATGTTCTAGGTCAGAGAGTTTCTATACATTGCAGCCAATAGCTTTGGAGACCGGAGATACTGTTGTTTGCCTTTTGGTATGAGGCAATCACAGAAATAGACAGGTTAGGATTTCCAATTTATCCACAATCAGCTTCTGCAAATTTACAAGATGAATTTCCCCAGTGTTATTACACTGACCTATAGACTGTAACATTGGATCAAGACAGAAGGCTTTTCGTTTTTCAAGGGAGATTGCTTTCCTTAGGCAATCACATTCTAAAGGCTACACTCACTGGCCTACAGCAGAATCCTGTCGAGTGGCTAGGCTGGAGAAAATGAGCAAATTGAATTTTAAAGTTGGCTTCACAATGTCTTATGATTTTGATGCATGTGTAAGCAGAATTGCCACTTTTTTTTTTAAATGGCTTTTTAAATGGAGTTCATCAGAGCAAATAGGGTGGAATCTATTTTTATTTCAGAAGCAAAAATACAATGAGTCAATAACAGGAACAGTAGACCTTAAACATTTTACAGTGCTGCTACACCTTTGGATGCTCTTCATGTCTCCCAACACCTTATTAGATTTATGATCAATGCATTTTAGAATTAATACAGGTGGGATGACTGATCTGCACTCAAGAATGCAGGTTTGCAGGCACTTAACTTGCACTTCAGATTGGTTTGTCTATCCTCAATTGCCACATGCAGGCTAGGTAATCAACCTTTCTTCTTAGTCCAGCATTATTTGCTACTGTCCAGTCGTACCTTATTATTAACATCTTGAAAGAATGATCTGCTGCTCAGCAGAGAAGAATGTTAAACAAGGTTGGCAAGAATTCTCAGCTGGCATTAGCACAATATGCAAAAAATCTTGGGCTTACTTATACCTCCAAGTCAGAGATTGCCAGGCTTGAACCCCACTTCAAACAATTCTGGTGTGTTGAGACCTGAATTGCAACACTGAGTTTTGCAGCTTGTTATCCTATAGAACAGTCAGGTTGGATGGGTATGTGTGTGGGTGTCGATCCTCCACCCTCAATCCTCTCATCCATCAGTTTGTGGAAACCTGAGAAACCAATTTAGCTTACAGAATTAACCATGGGGGCAACACAGTGGCACAGTAGTAAGCACTGCTGCCTCACAGCACCAGGGACCTGGGTTCAATTCACAGCTTGGGTCACTGCCTGCATGGAGTCTGCAAGTTCCCCCCTGTCTGCATGGGTTTTCACCTGGCTCCCTGGTTTCCTCCCATAGTCCAAAGGGCCTTGCTGGTTTGGTGCACTGGCCACTCTAAATTCTCCCTCAATGTACCCAAACAGGTGCTGGAATGTGGCGACTAGGGAATTTTCACAGTAATTTCACTAGCATTTAATGTAAGCTAATTGTGACAATAATAAATAAACAAAAAAAATTTTAAAACCTGCATAGATGGTGTGACAATGGTTACATCTATGGAAGAAGCATTCACATCAATTGCTATTCAACTGCTAATTAGCTTGCAAATCCTTCCATTATTCCCAATGATTTTCTGAGAGAAGAGTACAAAGGCAATAACAGACAGGAATAACTTGCCAGCAATCATAAGATGGCTAGCTGTGCTTGCACAATGCATGCATGTTTTACTGCACTGTTTAATCAATGAAGCATGCTGCATTACCAAATATACCCTTCCCACCTAAGGGAAAGGAAAGCTAAGTAACATGTTAAATTCATTTAAGAGAGCTAGGGGCTTTGTTAGCTGGTGAAATTTTGTAGATTAGTGAATAAACAGTTGGCCTAAGGATAAAGTGGGATTGAATTCATTTAAAACCTTCTGTACCAGACAGGAGTTCTGAATAAATTCCCCTCCTGCAAGGCATTTAATTAATTTTGGTCATTCATTAAAAAAAATCATAATAAAATGCTTTTTGAAAGTAAGAAAATCTGTATAAAATATTGTGTAAAAAATCCTATTCGGTAAAATGTAACCACATTATTGGTCAAGTGCAGATTTGTTTTCAACAATGATCTCAGAATTATACAGCATTTTGCTTCTCCTTCATAAGCACAAATACAGCAGATTCTGAAAAATAGTTCCAGCATACTCTTCTCTCAGTCAATATACTTAATGAGCATGAATATTCTTTTGATTGGCATAAAGGACTATCACAACTATATTATATTGCCACTTCTATCAAGAAGCAAGTTCACTACAATCACTTCTGAATTGTCAGAGTGTATTAAAGACAAATGCAAATAGTTTCAATGCAAATAATTCTCATCCGAATACACGCACCAGAGACTTTTTGAGATCTAATATTGAAGAATCATAGAATCCCTACATTGTAGAAGGAAGCCATTTGGCCCTTCGAGTCTGCACTGACTACAATCCTACCCAGATCCGATCTCTGTGACCCAAATACCTACCCTACTAATCCCCCTAATATCAAGAGACAATTTACCATGCCCAATCAACCTAACCCACGTATCTTTGGACCGTGGGAGGAAATTGAAGAAACCCACTCAGACACAAGGAGAATGTGTAAATTCCACATAGACAGTCACCCAAGGCCAGAATTGAACCAGGTCCCTGGCATTGTGAGACAGTCTTAACCATTGTGTCGCAATGCAGAAAAGTTGTGGAAAAGAGAAACCTGTTACCAAAGATTTTAATTTTATACCCGATTTAGGAAAGACTGCCAGATTTCAGATGATTGCAATAATGTATATGTCAGGTGAAAAGGATGAGAATTGGTTGGCAAGTTGACTCTGATTGACTGTGGTGTTGCCATAAAGAAAGCAACAGGGAATTATAGCCTTTCCAAACTCCTAAGTATTCAAAAAGGTACAAGACTTGAGCATATTCCTTCAGTTTGCAAAAAATGGGTCCCTGCATATGGATTGATGTCATTTCTAGCATGGATAAATGAGGCATTTTACAACCTGACTGATACTCTTAAATTTGTCATTATTATAATCATTAGCACATTTGCAATTAGAACATAGAACATAGAACATTACAGCACAGAACAGGCCCTTCGGCCTTCGATGTTGTGCCGACCAAAATAAAAAGCAATGCCCCTCCAAACTAAACCATTCCCTTCTCTTCCATATACTTATCAATTAACCTCTTAAACGCCACCAAACTTGGCGCATCTACAACAGCTGCAGGCAGGGCATTCCACTCCCTAATCACTCTTTGAGTAAAGAACCTACCTCTGATATCCGTCCTATAACTCATACCCCTTAATTTAAAGCTGTGTCCCCTCGTGCTAGCTTTAATTATTTAGCAAGTGCTGCCCAATCATGGAATTAAGAGTCGACATTCATTTTGGGTTTTGCAAGTGCACACTATTTAAATATGGTCTGCCAAAAAAATTTCAATACAAATAATTCTCATTTTAAATACAAGAACCTGAGCCATGTCATGATCTATTATTAAGAAAGTTGGTTAAGAGAGACATTTTGCCAAAGCTATTTGATTCATCCCAGCAATTGGCTTATCCCATCCACTGACTCTGTCTATACTTCTCGCTGCCTCTGCAAAGCAGTCGCATAATCAATGACGCCATGTGCCCTGGACATACTCTCTTCCATCTTCTTCTGTCCGGAAAAAGATGCAAAAATCTGGGGTCACATACTAACTGACTCAAGAACAGCTTCTTCTCTGCTACCATCAGACTTCTGAATGGACTTATCTTGCATTAAGTTGATCTTTTCTCTTCACCCTAGTTATGACTATAACACTGCGTTCTCCACTCTCTTGTTTCCTTCTCTATTAACAATATGCTTTGTCCATATAGCACGCAAAAAAAATACTTCTCACTGTATGTTAATACATATGACAATAATAAATCAAATCAAATCTCATTTCTATAAGATTTTTCTGCCATCTCTGATATTTTCATCTTCACTATTCTGAAGACAAAATGTATCACTTGCACCTTGTCTCTGTTACCTAAATCTGTTTTTAATGGGCCTATCTTGTCCTTCACCACTTTTTCTTGATGTACTTCCAAAAACATTAACTGCTCCCCCATTATCATACTCATTTTGCCTTTATCTGATTGAACAATATAAAATCATTATTTGCAATGAGGAAACAATGAACAATGAGTTAATAACACATCAGCAATTCAGTACACAAGGCAATCATTCGAAGCTGTGATATCTCCAACCAGCATCCAGATGATTAATTTTCTTCAGGATCTGAGAAATGTTGTATGGAGATTATACCGCAACGTTTAACAGACTGGCTGCTTGCCAGCTTGTGTTTTATTTAACCAGCTTCAGTTTTTTTTAAAAAAAAAGAGCTGTGAAACTATCAGCAGGCGGTAACCTGAGTAACTGCCCTTTTGCTATCTCCAACTGATTCACGCTGGTACAAAGTGTCCACATCCAGGTGGTGATGACAGAGCTTTTGATGATTTGCCAGCAGTGCAGTGAGCTATTTTTATAAAACTATTCTGTTCGGCATCCCAAATGCCATTACACATTGGGTATCCCTTAAACAAGTTCAATATGCCAGAAATTTTTACTTACTTAGTAACCTAGAAACTATTCCGGCATTTATAAAATGGGATTAAAAAAGAGAATCGAAGGGTTTATAAGTTAGGAACCTTCACATTGGCTTTGATTATTTTTACCATCAAGAATGCATTGTTTCACAATCTACTGAATTAAATGCAACATCATATTTATTCAAATGTGAAATTGAACAAGACTCAGGGCAAAGCTTTAATATTTTGCTGAGCCAAGAATGGGTGAGGCCAGGAATGTGCAGTTTATACAAAAATCAGTGATTTTCAGCAGACCAGGGAGTTTGAACTTTACAGCATATGACATGTATGACATAGCTGACAGGGTACCTGGATGTCAGCCTGGTTGACAGGCTTGGCTTCCTGTGGGGTGAGGTATGCCTGAACAGATTGCAGAAGAATTTTGATCCAAGCCTGGACCTGGGTGGGTAGTAGTATTGACAGAGTCTGAACGGGGAAAAAGAATCTGAGTGGTTCCTGACCTGGGGATTCAATCCTGGAGGAATGAAAGGGATGGTGGAGTGTAGGGGTCTGATTCCTGACCGTACGGTCTGGTTGGATGTAGTGTAGGGTGTATCTTCCTGAGGTGGGTGAGGTGTCAGAGATCAGAGGTTTGAGGGATTGCAGATAGAGGAGATGGTATCTGAATCAGAATATCAGTATGGCACTGGATCCAGTAGTGAAATGAAAAGGCACTTCCCCCATGATTTAGCAGACCTTACCTCCCTTTAGCAGTACCTGATGGTACACATAGCCTCATTATAAAGCTTAAATTAATGGTTCACCTTTTAGGAGTGAGTTAGTCACCCACTCTCATACCAAATTCATTAAAACATGAGTGCCTGGATAGCATAGTGGTATAGCGCTTAGCACTGCTGACTCAGCACAGGGATCTGGATTCAATTCCTAGATTGGGTGACTGTGTGGAATTTGCACATTCTCCCCATGTCTGTATGGGTTTCCTCCAGGAGCTCCAGTTTCCTCTTAGAGTCTGGAAGACTTGCTGGTTAGTTGCATTGACCCGAACGGGTACCAAAGTATGCAACTAGAGGAATTTCGCAGTAACTTCATTGCGCCATTAAAATAAGCCTTACTTGTGACTAATAAATAACATTTAACTTTTAAACTGGAGGCGGGTTGGATCACAATTTAAATTTTTCAACACTTTTGACCCACCCCAAATCTGCTTGTTTTAATGAGGAAAACTCCTGCTATTGCCATGTTAACATCTTTAAATACAGCTGCAAGATTCTGATCACTAATTTCTCCTCCTACATCTAATTGGCACTAAACACTGACACTAACACCAAGATTAATGCCTCATTTGAGTTTCAACTAAACTTCAGATCTCCATTTTACATCTGCCGAACACAAACACTATTCAAGAGATCAATCTGAATCTGTATGTTGACCTGAGATTCCAGACCACAGTCCCAGAAAGTTAGTGAATACGCATTCTTGTTCTCAAATGCTTTTATTTGTTGGTATTAGATCTGGGACACAGGCCAGTTTAAATCTTCATCAGGCTCCAAAACGGAGTTCCACATCGGTAATAATTAGGCATGGTCATCCCCTTTCGATTTATTTCTAATTTCCGCTTGTCCAGCCGTGTGAAACTAACCTTAATATAAACATTGTGACTTTACACACTGCCAGAGATTGAACAGATGAATTTGGCACCTAATCCAATGTGAAAGGGAGTATAATAGGAAATGGCCTTAGTGACATGAAGGTGTCAGTATTTGATGAATTTGCTGTCAAATGGCTTCTCAACTGGTGATTGCGTTTTAACATCAAAATGCAAAGATTCTATAGTGCAATAGCACAGACTTAACCAAGAGCTCATATAATTATAGTGAATTTAGGAATCCCATATCATGAAAAATTCTGCCATTATTTCAGATGTACGACTTTTTGAGATCCGCACTATTTGTATCCAATAATTGTCACTGGCGAAGTCTTGGAATAGTATTCAATATTTCAGTCAAATAATTGTTTAACAGTACACAAAACTCAACCTCTGTGAGGAGTTCATTTTTTATTGTCATGACAGATCATATAACATCCTCTAATTGTTAACTGTGACCAAATTCCTGCCTTTGAAAAGCATAAAGAGTTTTACAACTCTGAAGCTCCTTTTGTACCAATTACAATCAGTGCTGTGCTAGAGGTCTCAAACATTATAATTTGGCCAAATCTCTCTTTTTCCACAACATGGACAGTAATCAGTGAGGCATTGAACAATCCAAAACAATTTTGCACTCTCTACAGCTGTAACAGATTTCTGATTGGAGACTATTGCAATGCCGATTAACCCTTCCCTGCTCAGAAGCACAAGACATGCATAATGTTAGAGACCTGCTGATGGTTTGTATCAAAATATTTGACTGATAAGAAGTGATTCACAGGCAGTCTACCAACTCCTGATGCAGAATGTATAAGAATTGATTGAAACTGATTTTGAACACAACCCATTTCCCAATGAGGATGACCCTTTGCCAAACAATCAAATAAAATCTTGAGACACTGCGCTTGGTAACAAAGATATGCGAAATAAAGGTACATGGTGTAAAGGGATGTTATGCATTGTCATGTGATTCAACATTGCATGATTACATTCGACATTGTCAATTGACATGCTTACGTAACATGACATTATGTAACACAAGGTATGTGGCACAACATTACGAGTTGTATATTGCCACCTAAACAAAAATATAAAAAGCACTTTTGAAAACATTTTTCCCTCAAAAGTGTACAAAAGAATTGAAAAATCAGCATGATTATTTTGCTAACAAAATATATTATGTAAACATACATTCGCATCTGATCACATCAATCCAAATTTGTTTTACCTATTCTAGTGCTGTAAGATAAAACTTCTCATGATTATATTGATAATTCACACAGAATTAGGTGACAAAGAGTGGGAGATGTTTGTTCTTCTCCATCACAGGAATTGTGATAGGGAGTTGGGGAGGGGGACAGTAAATGGAATGAACCAGGCCCACATCCTTATCTTTTTCATTTTAGATATCCAACAGAGCACTGTGGAGGGATCTTAATTATCCTAAATTGTGAAATTTGATATTGTACCTGATTTAACACATTATTGTACGGAAGATGGACAGGACTTTTACCAGAGGGGATGGCATGAGTGGCACAGTGATTAGCACTGCTGCCTCATAGCATTAGCGACCTAGGCTCAATTGCCAGTTTAGGTCACTGTCTGTATGGAGTTTGTGCATTCTCCTGCTGTCTGCATGGGTTTCCTCCTAGTGCTCCAGTTTCCTCCTACATTTTGAAAGATGTGCTGGTTAGGCATATTGGCCATGGTAAATTCTCCCTGAGCATACCCAGAAAGGCACTGGAACGTGGAAATGACAGGATTTTCACAGTAACTTCATTACAATGTTAATGTAAGCCTACTTGTGACTAGTAAATAACTTTAAACTGAGTACAGGGTAGCAATCGGTGGCTTAAGGGCACAGGGAATGCTTAAGTGTTACTATTGTAGCAAGGATTGTAACCTGACTAAGCATACAAATAAAATCTTTGGGAGAGACAGAGAAGGAAAGGAACTGCAGATTTATATCGAAAATGTCGGTGAGTATAAGATAAATGTACTAAATCTAAAATGATAATTTGAGGCAATAGGAAAAACTTCAAACAAACAAAAACTTTCATTGATATTTTGCTTATTGTAACCTTTGCAATCAACTGCAATTTGCAACCATTGAATTTGGATGGGAGTTTCCAGTCTCACAGTGGGTGGAATTGGAAAACCTGTCCAAAGTCACATGCAGTGATAGAACTTGAGTGACACACATAGAATCTCAGAGGTTTACGGCATGCAAATAGGCCCTTTGGCCCAACTTGTCCATGCCTCCCTTCTTTTATAAAACCTCTAAACTAATCCCAATTGCCCGCATTTGGGCCATATCCCTCTATATCCATCGTACCCATGTAACTATCTATTTAAAAGATAAAATTGTACTACTACCTCTGACAGCTTGTTCCAGATACTTACCACCCTCTGTGTGAAAAAATTGCCCTTCTGGACACTTTTGTATCTCTCTCCTCTCACCTTAAACTCCCCTACCTTTGCAAAAAGATGTTGACTATCTACCATGTCTAAGCCCCTCATTATTTTATAGACCTCTATAAGGTTACCCCTCAGCATCCCACACTCCAGAGAAAAAAGTCCCAGTCTATCCAGCCTCTCCTTATAACTTAATCCACCAAGTCCCAGTAGCATCCCAGTAAGTCTTTTTTTGCACTCTTTCTAGTTTTATAATATCCTTTCTATAATAGGGCGACCAGAATTGCACACAATATTCCAAGTGTGGCCTTCCCAATGTCTTGTACAACTTCAACAGTGTCCCAATTCATGTATTCAATGTTTTGACTGATGAAACCAATCATGCCAAATGCCTTCTTCACACTCTGTCCACAACGTTCAAGGAACTATGAACATGTACACCTAGACCTCTTTGTTCTGTAACTCTCCCCAACACCTGACCATTAACTGAGTAAGTCCTGCCCTGGTTCAATCTACCAAAATGCATTACCTCCTATTTGTCTCAATTAAATTCCATCTGCCATTCGTCAGCCCACTGGCCCAATCATTCAAGATCCCACTGCATAAGGAGTAATGCAACCTTCCTCACTGTCCAACTTGACACCAATCTTGGTATCATCTGCAAACTTACTAACAATGCCCCCTATATTTTCATCCAAATCATTAATATAAATGACAAACAACAGTGGACACAGCACTGACCCATGAGGCACACTGCTGGTCACGGGCTTCCAGTTTGAAAAACAACTCTCTACAAGCACCCTTTGGCTTCGGTCAAGAAGCTAATTTTGTATCCATTTAGATACCTCACCCTGGATCCCATGAGATTTAACTTTATGCAACAATCAACCATACAGTATCTTGTCAAAGGACTTGCTAAAGTCCATGTAGACAACATCAACTGCACCGTCGTCATCTATCTTCTTGGTTACCCCTTCAAAAAAAATCAATCAAATTTGTGAGACATGATTTTCCACTCACCAAGCCACGCTGACTGTCCCTAATCAGTCCTTACATCTCTAAACGCCTGTGAACCCTATCTCTCAAAATACCTTCCAACAATTTACCCACCACAGATTAAGACTCATCAGCATGTAGTGCCCAGGCTTTTCCCTGCAGCCCTTTTTAAACAAAGGCACAACATTTGCCACTCGTCAATCTTCAGTCACCTCATCCGTGACTATCAATGATTCAAATATCTCGGCTAGGGGACCTGCAATTGCCTCCCTAACCTTCCACAACATCCTGGGATACACTTCATCAGGTTCTGCAGATTTATCTACCTTGATGCACTTTAAGACTTCCAGCACCTCCTTCTCTGTAATATGCGCACACCTTAAGACATCAATATTTACTTCTACCCAAGTCCATGCTTTTCACAACAGTAAATACTGATGAAAAATGTTCATTTAGGATCTCACCCTCCCTTGTGGATCTGCATATAGATTACCTTGTTGATATTTAAGAGGCCCTACTCTCTCACTTGTTACTCTTTTGCCCTTTGTTTATTTATACAAGCTCTTTGGATTCTCCTTTGCTTTATCTGCCAAAACAATTTTGTGTCCCCTTTTTGCTCTCCTGATTTCTCTCTTAACTCTACTCCTACACTCCCTATACTCTTCCAGAGATTCACTGGATCCCAGTTGCCTAGGCACATCATGTGCCTCTTTCTTCTTCTTGACCAGGGCCTCAATATTCTGAGTCAAGCAGGGTTCCTGACTTCTGCCAGGCTTGCCCTTCACTCTAAGAGGAATGTGTTTACCCTGAATCCTGGTTAACATACTTTTGAAAGCATGCCACTTACCAGACATCCTTTTCCCTTCCCACAGATTCCCCCAATTAACTTTTGAAAGTTCCTGCCTGATACCATCAAAATTGGCCTTGCCCAATTTAGAATATTAACTTTGGGGCAAATCTATCTTAAGCTACCTTAAAACCAATAGGATTGTGGTCACTAGTCCCAAAGTGATCCCTCACTAACACTTCTGTCACCTGCCCTTCCTTATTTCCCAAGAGGAGGTCAAGTTTAGCCTCTCTAGTCAAGTTATCCACATACTGAATGAGAACTTCCTCCTGAATACACTCAACAATTTTTTCTCCATCCAACCCTCTAACACTATGGCTGTCCCAGTCAATCTTGGGAAAATTAAAATCTCTGACAATCACCACCCTATTTTTCTTGGAGCTATCTCTAATTTTCTTACATATTTGCTCCCCAATTTCCCACTGACTATTTGGGGGCCGAGAGTACCACCCTAACAAAGTGATTTCTCCTTCTTACTTCTCAGTTCTACCCACATAGACTTAGTGGCCGAACCCTCAGATATATCCCCTGTCAATACAGCCATAATGCTTCCCCTAATCGAAAGTGCAATTCCCCCACCTCTCTTACTTCCTGTTCTACCTTTTCTATAGCATCTGTACTCTGGACAATGAGCTGCCAGTCCTTTTCCCTCCTTTAGCCATGTTTCTGTAATTGCTATAATTTCCCAATCCCACATACCCATCAGTGCCCTGCGTTCATCTGCCTTGCCTGTCAGGTCTCTTGCATTGAAATAAATGCAGTTTAATCTGGACTTCCCTTGCTCTGTGTCTTGCATCTGACTGATCTATCTGTACAAGGATTACTGACATTGTCCTTACTAATTAATGTGCTCTCTTTAACTCTGAGCTGTCCACAAACTTTTCTTCTGTCTCCTTAGTGCTTTGGATCCCACCTCCCTGCCAAACTAGGTGGCATGTGAGGTAACATAATGCATGTAAAGGTATTACATGACACACTGTAAATGTCACCATAGTCCCAGAGGACCATAGTGCTCTCCCCTTCAAAGGGGGACTAAGTGATCTGAATGATAGTGATTTAATGTGAGGGTCTCATCTCAGGGGCAAGGTTTAAGAAGACAGAACCAGTTACGAAAACTGGCACTGAACACGATATTCACTTTATGCCCCAAGTTCTGACTGCGTTGTGCCCGAAAACACCAGCAAACAAGGAAATTGTATCTTCAATAAACAAAATCTACTTTGTGTCCATTTGCTCATTATTACTTGGCATTTCCTTCTTTTCCTCAATGTTTGCCAAGTAGTCAAAATTATTTTCTAATTCTGAAGCACTAACTGCTCACTATGTAGTTAGTTGTCTTCTAATTATGTTAATTTTCAAGATGGTGAGCGATCAAGAGATTTGTCGTGTAACCCATCCCTGCCAACCTGGGCAGACCCACTGCCATTTCACAGTCAACTAAGTAATGATTGGCAGCAGGAAGGACTTCTGTCCACTCTTGGAAGAAAATCCCACCCTTGGAGAGCTGTCAGAGAATCAGATTGGCCAACTGCTCTCCAATGCCTCCAGATACAGGACTGCAATGGCCAGAAGCAGTGTTGCAGTATTGTGCCTGAGCCCAAACCCCACGGTCACATTTCAGGAAATACTGGGGTCCCGAGGACAGGAGGATACCTTTTGGTGGGGGGGGGCGGTGCTTGGAGGAGACAATCTCAGTGTTGGTGAGTGAGCCTAGTGGAAGAAGGAGGGCCAGAGATCCAGGTCCCAGAGGGGAAGACACTCAAGACTGGAGGGACCTTACCATGCGGGTGTCTCCATCCATCCCACCCAAGATGGAGATGGAAATTTGTAACATTTTGAGTTGCCCACCTGCTCTGACCTAAAAACCTATGCCCTCAACCTTGTCATTGAACTGGTAGGCAGAATCCTAGGCGGCATCACATCCATGCAATTTTGTGCACTGCCCGCCTCCCCATCCCAGCTCCCAGTCTCATAACACATTGGGGAGTTGGGGGGAGTAAAATTCTGTCATTGGAGTTGCTAGTCAGATTTTCTACATTCTCTTACCAGGCTTACTGGTGGTATAATATTAAAGCTGTGCTCACAGTTATCTCAAAAATTGTAATAATGGCTTGCTTCAGGGTTGCACATAGACATTGATGGCTTCACGACCCCAGGATAGCAAAAAGTCAACCTTTAAAACTGATGCTTCGTGGGGGAATAAGGTGAAACTTGGTTACATTGTAGTAAATTTTTAATAATAGTCATTGCAAGATTTATTGAATTAATAATTCAGAAAATGTGAAGGCAGTTTTTATAACCAAGAAGAACTGCATAGTTTTGCTCGCTGCAAGGTTTTGATACAAATGTTGAGTTACTATGCAGAATTAAGGGCAATTTCAATTTTTACAACATTTGACCCGCCTCTCATCTACATTGTTGATATCCAACAGTGTGAGATGAGAAGCAATAAGATGGAATGATTCAAGATCATTAGGAATTGGTCACAAAAGGCCTGACTTTTTAATGAGAACAATTTTCACAGTTATTGTTACTTGAAGATTAGGAATCATCTGTGAACAACCCTCTGATACCAAATTTTCTTTTTATTTCTATATCTGCTTTAATCTATCACACACTGGGGAATTAAAAAGAATCAAACCGAAGAAATCTTGATAGCAACATCAGATTGGAATGATACGTTTTCATCCAATGCCTTAAGTATGCTGAGCTGGGTAATCAATTAACAGAAATGAATGCAAATTATAATCATATATTTCAAATCTGTGAATATAGATAGATCTTTCCTTTCAGCTGAAACATCGTTTTAGACATCCAGCTTATGGAAACATAGAAATGTAGAGACATAGGAGCAGGAAGACGCCACTTGGCCCTTCAAGCCTGCTCCACCATTCATCACGATCATGGCTGATCATCCAACTCAATAGTCTAATCCTGCTTTCTCTCTGTAACCTTTGATCCCATTCATTCCAAGTGCTATATCTAGATACCTCTTGAATACATTCAATATTTTTGAACTACTTCCTGTGGTAACAAATTCCACAGGCTCACCACTCTTTGGATGAAGAAATGTCTCTTCATCTCTGTCCTAAATGGTCTACCATGAATCCTCAAACTGAGCCCCTGGTTCTGCAATCCTCCACCAATGGGAATATCCTCCCTGCATCTACCCTGCCTAGTCCTGTTAGAATTTTATAACTCTTTATGAGATCCTCCCTCATTCCTCTGAATTACAGTGAAAACAATCCTAACCAGTCTATGTCTCCTCATACGTCAGTCCTGCCATTCCTGGAATCATTCTGGTAAACCTTTGCTGCACTCCTTCAAGAGCAAGAACATCCTTCCTCAGAAAAGGAGATCAAATTGCAGATAATATGCTAGGTGTAGCTTCACCGAGGCCTTGTATAATTGCAACAACACATTGCTACTCCTGTACTCGAAACCTCTCGCTATGAAGGCCAAAATACCATGTGACTTCTTCACCATCTGCTGCTTCTTCATGTTTACCTTCAGTGACTGCTACACAAGGATAACTAGGTCCCACTGTTCGTTCCCCTCTTCCAATTTACAGCTATTCAGGTAATAATCTGCCTTCTTGTTTTTGCTTTGAACATAAACTCAAAGTATAATTGTTCAACTGAAAGACAATATCGTGGCTGATGTTTTACAAATCAGATCAGTCTCGAAATCCAAGTGCTTCTAGCAAACAAGCAAATTAAACTGGGATTTTCTGTTCCCATTCACATTGGGTGGGTTCGGCAACAGGAGTGGAAAATCAGAAAGTCCCGTTACACACAACGGAAATGCATGTCATGTTTGTCCCCTTCCCCATCACTGATGCAGTGCTTTTCCTGGTCTTCAATGTTAAATGTCAAGAACTTAATTTGAATATATTAACATATAATTATCAGGCCTCTGCACATAAATCATTCTTCCCAATCCCACCCCCTGCAATTCCTCTTCCCCCTGAATCAGAAAATTCATTTATGTTGGCACGAAGACAGAACAACTTGCATCACAACTGGTTTCCTAAGATGTATCTCTGGCAAGCAGGCCACCCTGAGGAGCTCAGGTGACTGCACACTCAAGGGGAAAGAGAGTTATGCCAAAAAAACGGCCCCAAGTCACCATCTCCTGGCAGTGCCAGGGGCAGTGTGTAGGGTGGGGGTGGTGTTCAAGGATGAACTCATTTGCTATGGTGCCTTTAAAAATTCTGCCACAATCCTCAGCTAACTAGGTTCTGGCAGGGTGGGTGAATAACTCATCCTGAAGTTTTTTTCTCAGAGTCCTGGGCTAAATGACACAGAAAGCCACAATTACTGTCAATGGCTTCAACTCCATTTTTCCATCCGACATCAGCTTTTGCCAATTTCTGGGAAAATTTCACCCATGGAATTTGCATGGACGAAGGGATCAAATCCTTGGACGCTAAGTTTGCTGATGACGTCAAAATAGGTAGAAATATAAGTTGCCAAGAACAGCTAGGGAGTCTGCAAAAGGATATAGTGAATGGGAAAAAAATTGGTAGATGAAGCATAACATGGGTATATATGAATGTGTTCACTTTGGCTGGAAGAGCAGAAATTCTCATTGTGGCCTCTGGTTAAGCATTATCTCGGGTATGTACATTATGTACTATTATTATTAAGTACATTATGTACTAAGTATTATGTACTACGGTGATGCAATTAGGTGTAAATGACTTAGTAAAGCTTAGAATTACAGTTTCCAGTGCCATTTAGGTACTATTTGTGCTAAGAGACAGGCCCGTAGCATCAGGAAAATCCTTAAGTTTGGGGTGTCTAAAAGTAGAGGGCATAAGTTTAAGGTGAGAGGGGAGAGATACAGAAGTGTCCAGAGGGGCAATTGTTTCACATAAAAGGTGGTGAGTGTCTTGAACAATAACACCAATAAGGGAATTAAGGGTTATGGGGAGCAGATGGATAAATGGAACTGAACCCACTATCAGATTTTATTAAATGGCAGATCAGGTTCGATGGGCTAGATGGCTTATTCCTGCTCTTATTTCTTATGTTCTTATGTTCTAACAAGCTGCCAGAGGTAGCCGTAGAGGCGGATACAATTTTGTCTTTTAAAAAGCATTTAGACTGTTACATGGGTAAAGTGGGTATAAAGGGATATGGGCCAAATACGGGCAATTGGGATTAGCTTATGGGTTTAAAAAAAAGGTGGCATTGACAAGTTAGGCCAAAGGGCCTGTTTCCATGCTGTAAATCTCTATGACGCTATGCCTCCAAAAGCAGCATACAATTGAAACGGAGAAGAATTGCAAAACTCATGGATACAGAGGGATCTAGGTATCCTGGAACATGAATTCCAATGTTCGCATGCAAGCACAGCCAGTGATTAGGAAGGCAAATGGAATATTTGTGTTTATTGCAAGGGAAATGGAATATAGAAACAGGAAATTTTTATTGTAGCTGTACAAGGCCAGGCCACATCTGGAGTAATGTGCGCAGTTTTGGTCTCTTTATTTAAAATAGATAGAATTGCTTTTGAAGAAATTCCTGCAAAAAGAAGGGATTATCTTATGAAGAAAGGTTGACCAAGTTGGACCTAGATCCACACAGATTAGAAGATCATATAGAATCCTGAGTGGACTTGACAAGGTGGATATCCAAAGAACGTTTCCACTTATGGGGCAGGCTAAGATCAAGGGACATAGTTTTAAACTAAGAGATCTCCATTTTAAGGCAAAGATTAGAATTTATGTCTCCAAAAGGATGGAATTTTCTTTCCCAAAAAGCTGTGGAGGCAATCTTTACATTTATTCAAGCTTCAAGGCAGAGTTAGATAAATATTTGTTAGGCAAGGGAGTGAAGGATTAAGAGGGGAGGAAGTGAATGTGGAAGGGAGGTAGGCAGACAGGAAAGTGGAGCTGAGACCAGATGTATGTGGTCTTACTGAATGGTGTAGCAAGTTAGAAGGGCCAAATAGCCTACTCATATCTCTATTTTCCTGTATTTCTATATTTCTCACTCACCTGATAAAGTAACAGGCTTCCAAAAACTCGTGATACCAAATAAACCTGTTGGACTTTAACCTGACAGTGTGAGTCTTCTCACTATGCTCACCCCAGTCCAATGCCAGCATCTCCACATAATGCCTATATTTCTATGGGAAAAGGGAAGGTAAAATGAGAGGGAATGTACTGGGAAAATACATCCCTGGCAATATGGGCAATTTACTTTATTTCCTTGAACAATTAGTAGTAGCCTCTGTAGACAACACACAGAATTAGTTCCCTCCGCTCCATTGTGAATTCCAGGAGTCAAAATAGCAGCTCCTTGCTTCTACCAACACCAGGTAAAATGAACATAGAACATAGAACATTACAGCGCAGAACAGGCCCTTCGGCCTTCGATGTTGCGCCGACCATTATAAAAAGCAATGACCGTCCAAACTAAACCATTCCCTTCTCTTCCATAAACTTATCAACTAACCTCTTAAACACCACCAAACTTGGCGCATCTACAACTGCTGCAGGCAGGGCATTCCACTCCCTAACCACCCTCTGGGTAAAGAACCTACCTCTGATATCCTTCCTATAACTATCACCCCTTAATTTAAAGCTGTGTCCCCTCGTGCTAGCTTTCTCCATCCTAGAAAAAAGGCTATCACTGTCCACCCTATCTAAACCTCTAATCATCTTATATGTTTCGATCAGGTCCCCTCTTAGCCGCCTCCTTTCTAACGAAAACACCTCAAATCCCTCAGCCTCTCCTCATAAGACCTGCCCTCCATACCAGGCAACATCCTGGTAAACCTCCTCTGTACCCTCTCCAATGCCTCCACATCTTTCTTGTAATGTGGGGACCAGAACTGCACACAATACTCCAAGTGCGGCCGCACTAGAGTTTTGTACAGTTGCACATGACGTTGCGGCTCCGAAATTCAATCCCCCTACCAATAAAAGCTAAGACTCCATATGCCTTCTTAACAACCTTATCGACTTGACTGCCTACTTTCAGGGATCTATGCACATATACACCAAGATCCCTCTGTTCATCAACACTATTAAGAATCCTACCATTAGCCCTATCCTCTACACATTTATTATTCCTGCCAAAGTGCATTACCTCACACTTTTCCACATTAAACTCCATTTGCCACCTCTCGGCCCAGCTCTGCAACTTGTCCAAGTCTCTCTGCCAACTATAACACCCCTCTTCACTATCTACCACTCCACCGACTTTAGGGTCATCTGCAAATTTACTGATCCATCCCTCAATACCCTCATCCAGATCATTTATAAAAATTACAAACAGCAGGGGCCCCAAAACAGCCCCCTGAGGCACACCACTCGTCACCGAACTCCACGATGAATATCTCCCATCAACCCCACCCTCTGTCTTCTATCTGCCAGCCAATTTCTAATCCAATTAGCTAAATCACCCTCTATTCCACACATCTGCATTTTCTGTAGAAGTCTTCCATGGGCCGCCTTATCAAACGCCTTACTAAAGTCCATATATACTACATCAACCGCCTTACCCCCATCCACCTCTTTGGTCACTTTCTCAAAAAACTCAATGAGGTTAGTAAGGCATGACCTACCCTTCACGAAACCATGCTGACTATCCCAAATCAATTCATTTCTCTCTAAATAACTATAAATCCTATCCCTAATAATTCTCTCCAATACTTTGCCCACAACAAAAGTAAGACTCACTGGCCTATAATTCCCTGGAAGGTCTCTCTTCCCCTTCTTGAACAATGGGACCACATTCGCTATTCTCCAGTCTTCCGGAACCATACCCGTAACCAACAACGACCTGCAGATCAGAGCCAGAGGCTCTGCAATCTCCTCTCTTGCCTCCCAGAGAATCCTAGGGTAAATCCCGTCCGGCCCAGGGGACTTATCCAACTTCAAACCCTCGAGAATATCTAGCACATCCTCCCTATCTACTTCAATACTTGCCAGTTTGCAACCCTGTACCTCAGTGTTCTCCATAACTACATTTACATCACCCTGCGTGAATACCGAAGAGAAATATTTATTCAGTGCCTCTCCAATCTCTTCAGGCTCCACGCACAACTTTCCACTGCTGTCTATGACTGGCCCTAATCTTGCCCTAACCAATCTTCTACTCTTAACATATCTAAAGAAAGGATTAAGGAGAATCCTAAAGCTATCAGCCAACATCTTCTCGTGTCCCCTCTTAGCTCTCCTCAATTCACTTTTTAGCTCCTTCCTGGCTAATCTATAGCTATCCATTGCACTAACTGAGCCTTCAAGCCTCATCCTGACATTAGCCTCCTTTTTCTTCTTAACCAGCAAATCAACTTTTTTCGTACACCAAGGCTCTCTTACTCGACCATTTCCTCCCTGCCTGACAGGGACATACTCATCAAGGACTCGCAGCAGCTGCTCCTTGAATAAGCACCACATTCCAGATGTTCCCAGTCCCTGTAGTTTCCTATTCCAATCTATGCACCCTAATTCTCTCCTGATGGCCTCATAATTACCCTTCCCCCAGCTATAACTACTGCCCCCAGCTTCATGCCTATCCCTATCCATCACTAAGGTGAACGTAACCGAATTGTGGTCACTAGCACCAAAATGTTCACCAACTTCCAAGCCTAACACCTGGTCTGGCTCATTGCCCAGCACCAAATCCAATGTAGCCTCACCTCTAGTTGGCCTATCTACATACTGAGTCAAAAAACCTTCCCGCACACTTTGTATGAAAACTGACCCCTCTAACGACCTAGAGCTATAGCTATTCCAATCAATATTAGTAAAGTTAAAGTCCCCCATAACAATTACCCTATTACTTTCACTCCTGTCCAGGATTGACTTTGCAATCCTTTCCTCTACCTCTCTAGAACTTTCAGGAGGTCTATAAAAGACTCCCAACAGGGTGACCTCTCCTCTCCTGTTTCTAATCTCAGCCCATACTACCTCAACAGACAAGTCCTCATCAAACTTCTTTTCTGTCACTGTGATACAGTCTTTGACTAATAATGCCACTCCTCCCCCCCTTCTACCTCCTTCTCTCCTCCGACTGAAGAATTTGAACCCCGGAACCTGCAACATCCATTCTTGTCCCTGCTCTACCCAAGTCTCTGAAATGGCCACAACATCAAAGTTCCAGGTACTGGTCCAAGCTGCAAGTTCCAGCTTGGACCAGTACCAAATGGGATACAAAATTGGGAAATACTTGGAAGCCTAATAGATAGATGGCACTAAACTAAAGGTTATCGTACAAACATAAAAACGCAAAGCTGGCTATAAAATTATTTTAATGGAGGATTGCTGAAACACTTTGAGTTTAACTAATCTACTTTGGCAATTATGTATCAGCCATTTTCAATTATTCAGAGTTGAGAGAATAAATGATTGCAATTTTTGGAAATTTGAATAAAATGATTTTTAATGTCATTTAGGGAAGACGAATAATGCAACATCTCTGCCTATACATATTTGGTATCTTTACTGGCTATCTGGAATATCCACTTATTTTTGAGAAAGTTTCAATATGCCCTATAAACGTGACAGGAGCAAGCAATTAAAGGTAAGAGGAAAAGTACAATAAAAGTCCCAAAATAAAAACATAATAATAATGCTATTTTTGTGGAATCTTGAAACAGAAGATGAATACGACATTGATCATTTCCTCTTATTACACTGACAGACTGAAAAATGTCGATAATTCTGACCCGCCACTTAAAGTATTGATAAATAAATCAAGAGTTTAAAAAGAGTGGCGGCAGTGACAGACAAATTGAGAGAAGAATTCAAAACAGGAACATCATTGTGAGCTATGAGTGAGGTGTGACAGAGAGGTCAGAGATCAATCTTTAATTTATCATCTTTTTAGAAAATGAGTAAACTCAGAGGCAGAACACTTAAAAAAATTCTAAAGGATAGATTAGTCTCAGTAGATAAAAGCATCATTAAATCAATTAAATTTGTTTTAAATAAGTATAAGTAAATAATAAATAACTACAGTAATTAATTCTCAGTGAATTTGAAATCAAATCAACAAGTGCAGGAATATTGTCCACTTGCCTGTATGAGTGCAGTTCCAACATCACTCCAGAAGCTCAACACCATCCAGCACTTGATTGGCACCCCATTCACCAACTTCAATATTCGCTTCCTCCACCACTGACATACAGTAGCAGCTGCAAGATGCACTGCAGTAACTCAACAAGGCTCCTTCAATAGCATCTTCAAACCCACAATCACTATCGCCTATACGGACAAGGATAGCAGATTGACGGGAATTCTACACATGCAGGTCCCCTTCAAAACCATACACCATCCTGACTTGGAACTATATTGTCATTTCTTCACTGTCACTGGTCAAAATACTGGAACTCCCTCCTCAATAGCATTGCGGGTGTATCCATACGGACTGCAACGGTAAACTAGTCAAGGGCAGGTAGGATAGACATTAAATGTTGGACTACCCACATTCAGTAAAAGAATAAAGGTCAAATGTGCTAGATTCCTGTGAAGATGAAGAAAAAGGACTCAGGGAGGATGCTCAAACTGTTCACCGTGGTGCCACGAAGGCAGCTCTAGGGGCCATGGAGGAAAGCAATATAGAAAGTTTCCAGTCAAAGGTAATTGATAATAGAGGATAGATAACATATTGTTATGAAGGGTGCTGTACCTAGATTGCAAAAGTAAGGGATATCTTGGAGGGGATAGGAAGGTAGGATAAGATTCAACTGCCCTGATACATGTCAGGACCAATGACACAGGAGAGAAAAGGGTGGAGGCACTAACAAAAGAATATCAGAAGTTACAAAATAAATTTTGAAAAGGACTACATGGGAGAGTCAGCTTGTTATTATCACCTAAGACATGTATTAATTAGCATCCAGATAAGCAGGTCAGAAAACGGATTGAAAGATGCGTGTGGGAAGGCTGGCATCAAATTCACAGGACACTGGCATATCAAGGAGAAGGAAGAAGCACCATTACTGAAATGAGCTTCATTTGAATTAGAGAGTGGCCTTGGATCCCATCAGAATGGATATATAGGACTTTAAACTAGAAAGAAGATAGCATGAACAGAAATCTGGTAAAAATAGCAAATATGGAAGTTAAAAGAAATCAGGCCCTGGATACTTGAGGCTACTTAATCCCACTCATTTACTGAGAGTCACTCTATTCCACTTTGTAGTCAATTTAACCTATTGAAGCTGATTTACACAGAGGTTCAGCTAATCTTAAAGTGCAAATGCACTTTTTTGTATTCCTGCACAGGAATGAAGGTATAAACCATCAACACAGGAAGTCTGCTAATGACATAATTTACTGATAATTACCAATTGCAGTTTTCCCATCAGTTTAAAGTAAAAAATGCCACATTGATCTCAGAACACAGGCAACCAGCAAGCACTTTCATCATGTAAAAGGATGAATGCAATTAAACTGAATTACTTGACTTAATGGAAAGTTTTGTGGCTTTTTTTTCCCAAATAGTATTTTAATATTAACAGATAGACTTGAATTAGCAGACTCCTTCTCCTGTCAATGTCAGCTGTAGCTTAGTTGGAAGCATCCTCACTTCTAAATCAGAAGGTTGTGGATTGCAGGATTTGAATATAGAATCTGCCTTCCGCCTGGACCCCTTCCTCTGATCGCTTATCCTTTCTATGTCTTTTCAATGCAACTGCTGGCCTGACATTAGCCATCCCAATTTTTTTACATGGCTCACTTATGCTAACCTATCTTTCCTTGAATATGCAGCAATCCATTCTCCTTACAGGCAAGGGAGAATCAATGATCAGGCAGATTGATTTCCCAGGTTGAGCTCAAGCGCAGATCAAGCCCAAGACAACATGCAATGCCTTTTCTTGCCAGTTTGGATGTTGCTTGTCTCTTTTGTGGTTGACCATGAATTGGTCAATTTGAATTGACTTTTGGAGCAAGCAAGGAGATGGATTCAGGTCTGCCTGCTCCAATCTCCACACTCGGTTTGGAAGTTTAAGAAAGGAGTAAATTTTTTTAAAAAAATTATGTTGCTAAACCCCACTGACAATGGTAGCACAGTTGTTGTTTGGCAATTTGGTCTCAATCTTGGGAAGACTGAATGTTGGGATAGGAGTGGGTCATTCAGGATCTCGAATGTGTTTTGCCATTCAGTTAGACCATGGCTGATTTATATGTTAACTCCATTTAACTGCCTTGATTCAATAACCTTAAATATCCTTGCTTCACAAGTATCAAACTCTCTTGAAATAGTCGGTTCATCAAGCCTTTTGGGGGAGAAATGTTGAGATTTACACTATTTGTTTTGGTGTGAAGCATTTTCTGGCAATTCACTGAATGATCCCATTCTATTTTAAAGGCTTTACCTCCTTGTTCGGGAGCTATCCCCACTAGTCCCCTCGCTATCAGAACACGTCACCAGGCCACCAAAAAAAAAACTTTTTTCTATCTTCTTTATTAAATATCTCAATTAAATCATCATTTAATCTCCAATATCCTATGAAATATGTATCTAGACTTACTATCATACTCTAAATGGGGTCAAACCAGACCTCTATTCAGCTGTAGCATGATCTCCCACACTTTTTATTCTTGTCCTCTTTAGATAAAGGCTGACATTCCATTAACTGTTTCCATTTAAGGGAGGTGAGAGCAAGGAAATCATGGAATTATAGACCTGTTAGTCGAACATCTGTTGTGGGAAAGTTACTAGTATCTGTAATTAAGGGCACAGTGATTAGAATGAACCAAGATGGATTTGTAATGGCTAGATCATATCCAGCAAACCTCATTGAATTTTTTGAGGAAATAACTAAAGTAGCTAAGCGGAGGAACATGTACTTAGGTGGCTTACAGTAACTTGCAGAAGATATTCTACAAATTTACACCCAGGAGACTATTATCTCAAATTAAATCTCATCAAATTAAATTACTTACCTGGTTAGGAGATTGGTTAGGTAGAAGAGGAGTCAGGTCTATGTACTTGAATTTAAAGGAAGCGAGGCTCACAAGGATCTGTGCAACAGCCTCAACTATTTATTACATTTTGTTAATGGCTCAGATACCCGACAGGAAGTCACTTATTCACATTTGCTAATGAAGACTGGGCATTGAGGACAGAAGTATCAAATTATAAAGAGATGATGATAAATTAAGTGCTTGGACAAAACTGTTGGCAGTAAAATTATAAACCCAATGTACACAGAGCGGTAAAATGTAATAGTCAGCTGCTAAAAAGTGATTGAAAAGGATAATAGAATATTAAGACTGCATTTTACATGCCCCTACCAACCATGTTTCCAGTGTGGGGATGGTCAGGAAAGTAAATAGGGTACGTGTCTGCACCACTTTACTAAGGAACATAGGGATTAGGAGCAGAAGTAGGCAAACGGCCTGCTCTGTCATTCAATCAGAACTTGGCTGATCTCTGCCTGGTCTCGAATCCATCTCCCCACCTGTTCCCCAAATCCCCTTTCTTTAAAGCCAAAAATGTATCTATCTCCTTCTTGAAACCATTCAACGATTCAGACTCCACCACACTACGGGGCAGCAAGTTCTGCAAACTCTGTGAGAAGTAGTTGCTCCTCATTTCAGTTTTAAATCTACTGTCTCTCAACCTATACCTGTGACCTCTTGTTTGAGATTGCCCCATAAAAGGAAACATTCGGTTTACATTTACTTTATCAATCCCTTTTAAAATTGTATATCCCTCAATCAGATCTTCTGCACATCCTCAAGCTCACCCCATAAAATAGGGATATGGGCTGGTGCTAAAATCAGCAGCCTGTACGCCATATTGAAATAGATAATCAAAGCTCAATTAAATTTACAGACGAGCCTTATAATAGTCTGTCAGCTGCATAAAATGTCAGCAGTTGGGCGGTAATCCCCTCAAAGAGTAGGAAGAGATGTGGGATGGGGTTTCATATTTCAGGGATTGTCCTTTCATGATTGTGGGGTGGCTTCCCCTTTCTTCCTACCTGCCAATAGCCTTAAACTGATCTATGCCATCTAACTGCCTCTGTAATAAATTGAGGGTGGTTCAAATTATAAAAGTTTTATTGCCAACGATAAATAGTTACTTGCAAGCAGGGATCTGAAAGAACTAACTATGCAACTATTCTTCACTCCTCGCTGGCTCCAACTAGGATCCTTCCCGACCCAGGATACGTGCCCTTGCACCCAAGTGGTTTCACACCTTGATATTCCATAGGGGCCGGCCCAATCAAATACCGTTAGGGACTACCTCCTTAAAAGGTCCACACTGCCAGAGCCCTGTTCCCAGCCCCCTTCCCTGACCTGTGCAAACCTTCTCTGCCAAAGACACCAAGCTCAACTGACTCCATGATCTATTGGGCCTTCTGCCCCCCTCCTCTTGCAGTCCTGGCAACACTCCCTAATGAGCTTTTGATATGCCAGGATTGTAGCCAATCAAATTGGTGGCAGCTCCTGAGGACAGGACTTCCTTTCCAGTGAGGGATGGAAATCTCACTGAGCTCTTGTTTAGCCTAACTGTAGCACTTTGTGGAGCAGGTTGTCTCCGTGGCAACTTTGCTTCCTTTGGTAGTATGCGCCTGTCCCCTGCACCCCCTCTCCACATCCCATCCTACCATTCAGCCCTTAGTCTTTCCAACTAGACTCCTACGGGAGTTAAGCGTTGCTACAGCTATTCAATCCACATCTGGAGTTCTGTGTTCCTTCTGGACAGCAAACCTTGCGAATGGTATATAGACCTATGAAGAAAAGGATACGTGCCCTTGCAATTGTAATTGCAATTGTAATTCTGTACATTCACCAGAAGGTAAGTAATATATCAAAGGGTAGGTGATGAGGAACAAGTATATGGACTAGGCTTGAATTTCCCGAAATATGGAAAGGTGGGTGGTTATTGCGTTGAAGTTATTAGGTTTTTGAAAACAATTGCTGGAAGAATAGTGTGATATATTCTCCACTGGTGGTGGGAGTCTAGGAGAAGGGGACATAACCTTAAAGCCCAGAGCCAGACCCTCCGAGAGAAAAGTTAAGAAACATTTCTTCATTAAATGTGTGGAAAAGTGTGGAAATCTCTCCCACAAAAATGTAAGAAGATGTAGCTCAATTATTACTTTTGAATCCAAGAGCAAAAGATTTTTGTTAGACAAGGGTATAAAAGGATCTGAAGCCATGGTATCTGAATGGAGTTATGATACATATTAATCATAAGTTCACTGAATGGTAGAATAGGCCCAAGTGGCTGAATAGCCTACTCTCACTTCTATGTTCATATTTCTTACATACTTCTTGTAGCAGTCCTATGGCTGTTAGAGAATTATGTACTTAGATTCTTAAAAGTCTCTGTTAATCCACAATTCCTCACTTCTCTCTATTTAAAAAATACATTGATCTATCTTAAGTCCACAGTGGATGACTTCATACTTTCCCACATTGACCTCAATTAACCACAGTTTTATCCTCACACAATGTCCCTTTGCAACTTTTTGTTCCCATCTACAAAATTTACCATGCAACTAATTCAATGCTGTTGGCAAACAAATATAGAAGGCTTTCTATTTCTTTATTCCAGTCAATTATAAATATAATAGTCTGAGACTCCTGTACAGACACATCGGTGACACCAATGGACATATCTTGACAATTCAAACACACACTTTACTGTGTGTCCTAGCTTTTAACCAATTGGTTGTCAATTCCATGCACTCTCATTCTATTAACCAGCTCTTACATGGAGTTATATAAATAACATTCATAGACACTTCCTCACCTACCATATCATCTCCACCAAAAAAGTTCAACTCGCTTTGTTAGACATAACTTATCCTCCCATCAGCATGCATTTATCTAAATATACAGTCACTCTATCCCTCACAACAGATTTTAGTAAATTCCCTACAACTAACAATAGACTGCCAGGCCTAGAGTTCATACTTCACAACAACTCTATTATTTAAGAAGCGTAATGTACCCTTAAGGGATAGCAGAATGCTATTGTAGGAAAAGGGTGTTTGGCAGATCAAAGATTAATGTGGGCCTGGAGAACAATACTGCCAGGGTATGGGATAATGATTGATAAGATAGTTGACAGTTTGTGGAGTAGAGTCCGGAGAGAATCAGCATTGAAGACAGCACCCATGCATGGCAGTATCTCAGATGTGTATAAGGTTATAGGTTACTAATAAACAGTTTCTGCTCAACCATATAGGCCTCCAGATTGCTTAGTGAGTGGCCATGTAATACTTACAGCATGATGTCAGTGAAGGATGGATCCCTAAGTCCCAGAAAAGCTGAAGTAGGAACCCAGACTCTCCAAGCAGAAAAAAATATAGAAACTGAAGCCTGACCTGAGTTAAGAGTACCAAAGATATTTTTGAAGATTACCAAAATTAGAAGCTCCATTAAGGATGTGGAGCTGAAGGGTTATACCAGGCCACTTGCATGTCCAGTGCCAGGCCTGATCAAAGATAAAGGCTAGAATTTTACTGCCACGGGACTCAGAGCAGGCAAGGAGTGGATGGTGGAAAAGTCCATTGACCTTGGGTGAGATTTTATGGTTTTGAGATGAGTGAGGCCGTAAAATCTCGCTGAGAGTCAAGGAACCTGGTCTTGTTAACAAAAAGCTGAGCAAAATTCAAAAAATGGAGAAAAAAAAGACTGTAAAAGAAGAAACACTGTGCAGATTAAAAGAAGATTCAGAATGGATGCAGAGACATGCGACTTGGCCAAATCATGAGAAGAGTGAGCATAATGCGGAAAAAAGCTGGCTACCTTTTAAAGTAGTCAGCAATTAGAATCAGCACGTCATGGACACTGCTGCAAGAAAGCTGTCCACAGCCATCACTTTAACATTTGGTGCCTGAGCTAGGCTGAAGGGAAAACAATGTTTTATTAACTGCAGGCAGAGTTTTAAAAAAATCCCTTTCTGGTGAGTTTCAGACTTGAAGAAGGAAGTGGCTATCCCAAAACAACATGTTTTGTCATTTCCTGGAGCAATGATTACTTTGAATGGTCAGGCTTGCAATCACAGTGAGAGCCCACGAAAACTGACAAGCACAGAATCAGTAGAAAGAGAAATAAAGTGAAAGGGGAGGTAGGGAACCAAAAGACAAAACAAATTTAGTGATCAACCATTACAAAAAATGCCATGAATCAAAAATGCAACTTACCAGATCAGTTTAGTTTAATTGCCAGGGCGAACATAATGAAAAATCGAGTATGTTGGAATACAGAATTTTTAAACTACTGGAGAACATCAGATCTCAGTACGAAATCAGGAGAAGTACAGATTAATACCATTTTATCATCGTTAAGTGAACTTGCTGGTGACACAATCCAATTGCAATACATTAGCGAGCCCCCAACCAGCCTAGATGAAATATTAACAGCCTTTGATGAATATATTAATCTTCAAATTCAAGATTATGTGAATTTTAAAAAGAGGAGAAGTAAACCCCAGCAAAGCAATACGCCAAAAACACAAGGGCATCAAAGAGGCAGAACTTTCTGGAAGTCTCAGTTATCTATCTTTTTGGGACACCCAAGACAGAAGTCACAAATGATATCTTTTTTGAAGACATAGACATGTTTCCAAAACCGTGCCAGCAGCTGATAATACATTACAAGAAGAAAGCTCTACAGCAAGCAGAGCAAGAAAGAACAAAAATGAAATCAAAAAATGTTTACATCAAAGCTGAATTGCAAATTTGAAACACAAAATTCAAGCTGAGTAGATACCTTTGAAAATGGAAGTCTTCAATGTACCAAGCTATTCAAGATCTGAACAAACAAATTGCAGAGACAGCACAAAGGTAATGAGGGGGAAATAACGACCCTCAATTCCATGGTTAACAAATCAAATTGGGAGTCAGGAAAATTCGACCAGATGTACATTCAGGTACAACAACAAGCAGAAAAGGCACTCACAGAGGTTAGGGCCTGAAAAACTCTTTAAAGAAGCAATACATTGTTATGAAGAGCTAAAAAGGATATTAAATACTGCTTGAGCAAAAGTAACATTGGAGCTATCAGTAGCAACAAAGCAGTATACTGAAGTGCAGCGTGACTTGGCAAGAGATCAATTGTTTGTCCTTCAAGATCAAATGCAAAACAAATACGCAACCTTTCAGTAGAATAAACTCAAGAAAACTGTTGAACTACAATAACACTGAAGGCCTAACAATTGAGCTTTGCAAAAAAAATGAAAACGCATTGAAAGAACTTTCCCTACTGCAAGGATTCTTAGATCAAAGTTTGTTCCCCTGAATAATTATGAATAAAGGCAAAATTAATTTGAATGAATGAAAGAATCAGCAGTGTTCTATATTTCAGGAGGAAGCCAAGAGTTATAAGAGTCAAGGCTGAAGAGCTGAAGAACCAGATGAATGGGAAAGATGAGCATTAAAGGGAAAAGCTGTCAAACTTTCCAAACAGTGCATGAATATTGAAGCCAGCATAAGCATGATTATAAAACTGAAATAAGATAAGACTTCACTGGAGACAAACCTGGCCAACAGTGAAACCAAAATGAAAGACAAAGGCAACACTTTACCACAGCCTGAGAAAATCAAGAACCTAGAATATCAAGGAAGAGCTGAACAGTTGCAAGGAAATGTAAAAGTTCTCACAAAAGAGCACAGAGTCTCAGAAACAATTAGCAGAAATAAAATTATAGGATGTGACCATGAAAGATAGCACAGAGGCATTAGGCTCTGCTAAGGAAAACTGTTCTATGTGGTGAACCAGCTTTCACCTATGAAAGAGGGATTTGCTAGTGTTAAATGAGAACTGATGAGAACACTGAAGAATTATTCAAAGGAGGCTGAATGCCTGAAATAGGATTTATAATGTCTAAAAATAAATTCAACTAAGGTAGGTCTAAAGTTTGATACAAATGAACATATGGATTATGAGCAGGGGTAGGCCATTCGATTTCACTCCTCCACCCTCCCCCTCCCCCAACAACCCCCATTCCCCCAACCTCCCAAACCTGTTCTGCCATTCAATAAGTTGATGCCTGATCTGATTGTAACTTCAACCCCACATTTCTGCCTATCCCCAATAACTTCTTATCCCCTTGTTACCCAAGGTACTGTCTTAAAAATATTCAAAGATTCTGCTTTTTGAGAAAGAGTGTTCCAGAAACTCATAATTCTCAGAAAAAGAATTTCTCCTCATCTCCTTCTTAAATATGCCACCCCTTATTTTTCAAAGAGTGACCTCTAATTCTATATTTTTCAACAAAAGGAAATAACCTTTCCATGTCCACCCTGTCAATACCCCTCAGGATCTTAAAGGTATTGGTCAAGTTGCCTCTTCCATTTCTAATCTCTAGTAGATACTAATCTAATTTCTCTAAACTTTCCTCATGAGATAGATCGCCCATTCCTGCTATTAGTCTAGGAAACTCTCTCTGAACTGTTTCTAATGTGGAGACCAATATTATACACAATATTCCAGATGTGGTATCACCAACGTCCTGTACAACTAAAGCATAACCTCCCTACTTTTGGAATCAATTCCCCTCTCAATAAATGATAACAGTCCAATAGCTTTCCTAACCACTAGCTGTGTCCATATACTAGCCTTTAGTGATTCATGCAACAAGATGCCCCAGATTCACCTGCACTGAGAGATCTGAAATCCTTCATAATTTAGATAATAAGCTTCTTTTTTATTCATCCTGCCAAAGTAGACAATTTCACATTTGCCCACATTGTACAGTTTCTGCCCGCTCACTTAAACCTATGTTCTTTTGTATCTATTTGCACCCTCTTCACAATGTAATCAGCAAATCAGCACTGATCCCTGTGGCACTCCACATCTCACATTCTACCCAACTCTGCTTCCTGTTAGCTAGCCAAACTTCATTCCATGCCTCTCCTCCATGAGCTTGCAGTAACCTTTGAAGTGGCACCTTAATAATTTCCTTCTTGAAATCTAAGTACAGTTCATCCACTGGTTCCCCCTTATCCACAGCATATGTGATTCTTTCAAAGAAGTGGTCAAAGAGATTGGTACACTCTTATGATGGACTTTAAACTTCAGAAGTCTCTTCTAAGCATTGTGAAAAGGGCCTGAAACAGGGGAAAGTATTGCTAAAGATCAGAGAAATGGATTAAATGTAGTATTAAAAGATCAATGAAATTCTGGAACTTTGATCCAGTCTGAAGAACATGAAAGATGTGATGTGGAGAATGGAGGAGCCAATCCAGGCATTAAATTTAGGAAAGGAAGATTGAAAGAGATCAACTATCTAACAAATGATTTGGAACAATCTAAGGAGCAGTTAGTAACTATGGAAGAAAGACTCCGAAAGGAGCTGAAACCCAGGTGAAATTGTTATAATTGTGTATAAGGATTTTACAGATGACTCTGAACAATGACAATTGAACTCAGCAGAATAATTTCTGAGTTGAATAAAATGATTCATTGGCTTGAAAAAGTACCGCAAAGTAAAAGAGAAAACAAATATTTGGCTGAAATCGTGCAATCTGTGAAAATGGAGGTTTGATATTTGAAATGTTGTCATGACATGAACATGGCACAGAAAAGTAAATTCCAAATCCATTCTGGGAAAAAATGGAGTACACATTCCCTTGGGATGGAACAAGACAAACCCACAAGAAGTATGTCCTGCCTTAGAGCCGCCTGCCAACCAGAGCACTTACAGCTCTCCAGTCCCAGTAGAGCAGCTGGGGGCAGTGGCTTCTGCAGGCAGCCCCTCAGAGGGGCAGAGGCAAGACTGCGAGGTAAGTGGGGCAGTGAAGCAGGCTCTAGAATGCTGGACACAACAAATAAAAGGTCAGAGAGAGCAGGAACTGGCAAGGATTGCACTTGCTTTTGGAGGTTGTGAGGGAAGGTTGTTTCATTAGATACAAGATGTCTAAGCAGGAAGATTCCCTACTGCCCATCCAGCTCTAGCGAGATCTCCACATGATGTTGACACCTAAAAATACCAGCAGCTGTGGGAGGAGGACCAAAATAGCTATTAATTTGCCCTGCGGCACGGTAATAAAGCTCTGACCAACATGCTCCTTTCCTCCAATGGATTATCATAGCTGTCAAGTCATACAGACTTCTTTTGTACTAATAAGTACAATATGTAAGTAAGGGTATTGGACTCATTTTACCACATCACAATTTCAGGCTTCACTCTTCTGGTGAAAGTGATTGATTCACTCTTACGATTGGCTGCTTGGTTGGATCGATAAGCTATTCCTGTTACATGATCTTCGCACAGGAGAAGGAGGGAAATCATTCGAGAAGGGGTTAACCTGTGCCAGTCTCCTGTCCAAGTACCTGTTTATAATAAAATAAACATTGCCAAGGCAAAGTCTCCCAGTCAGCAATGGCTTCAGTATCGCATTCCTCAGCAGTACTGATCCCAAAGGACATTGCTGAAGCATTTTCACATTCTCTTCTGTCATAATCAATTTCAGATCGAGCCCCAGAATGACAGCACAGACAGTACCTGTCAGCCAACAGTCTGCTGCCCTTAATAACCTTTCAATGGAAGGGACTTTTTTAGACTTTCAGATTCCTATCACACTTTAGTCAGATGGGGAAATGGCGTCCAGAAAATTTTATATCTAATTTCCTTTGCAGCTAATTGTGCCAAAAGCGATAGGGTAACTAAGACACAAACTTTTACCTGAAGTCCTTTTGTTCAATTCTACCTATTCAAGATTATTACCACTTCAACTAGCTCATGGATCATCTATTGGCACAATTCTTCTGGGTAGCAATTTTATATTACACTCAAGTTAAATTTTTTTGACAACTTTTGTACCCTCCAATCAATTATTTCAGCAACAATTGCAGGTATGGCAAAGTAACAAGCCAAAAAAATGGATGATAGACTGGAGAAGAGCAATACATGAACTAGTTACAGCACCAACTTGTAGAAATGGGCATAAAATACTGCAGATACTGGAACCTGAAATGAAAAGAATAAATGCTGGAGATGGTCAGCAGATTCTGATGCTAGATCACAGATTTGAAATGTTAATTCTGTTAACTCTGTTCCATGCTCTATACATGCTGCCGGACATGTTTAAAATTTGGAGTACTTTACAGTAGTTTCTGTTTCTTTTTCATCTGGTGGATCACAGCAGAGTCACACTAATCTCTTCATTACTTCCAAATCATTAAATATATTAGAGCACAGCGCATCATTGATGGAGATGTCTTCTATGAAATACATTTTCAACGTGGCTACTGAAAAATCACAATTCATACTCTTTTTGACAGGAGGCAGAGCAACAGAAATCATGAAGTATGCAAATAGTTCAGTTAGATATCTTTTATGATAGATTGAATTCATTTATTAGTGTCACGAATGGGCTTATATTAACACTGCAATGAAGTTACTGTGAAAATCCCCACACTCCGGCACCTGCTTGGGTACACTGAGGGAGAATTTAGCATGGCCAATGCACCTAACCAATATATCTTTCAGACTGTGGGAGGAAACCGGAGCACCTGGAGTAAACCCCCACAGACACAGGGAGAACATGCAGACTCCATACAGACAGTGAGTCAAGCTGGGGATCAAACCCAAATCCCTAGAGCTGTGAGACAGCAATGCTAACCACTGTGCCACATTGCCACCCAGATTGAGGATCTAGAATATTGTATATATTCTAATGCAGTTTTAGTCTTTTTACCAATATTTATTCAATCCAAAGAGCATAATAAAGTTAAGAAAGACTATTATGGTCCTGAATTTCACAACCTTAAGCTATCTCAAAACACTTTTTAGCCTGTAGAATATGTTTATTGAAGCATTGTCACTGTTGCTGTTTTGGTTTGTTCTGGGTTTAGTTGAGGATTGACAAATGCACTTTTGAACAATAGGCCCCTTCCAGTCATGTGTGCACAAGTTTCACTTGCTGCCTTGTGTTTCACATGTTTCACATAAAGACCAAGCTCTTCTTCACTACCACCTGGGTCAAACTCCTTTGTCTCTGAATTGCCAAAATGTTTGTCTGGTGCTCAGTGCTGCTGCAGCAGAAATATCAAAGGTATTGCTTTCAACACTCACTCTAATTTTCAATCCTTTGTCAGTGACTGCCCTCCTCGTCTCTGCCAATTCTTTCAGACTGAAACAACTATTTGCCACCTTTATTCAATTCCAGTGCAGAGGAGGTTTACCAGGATGTTGCCTGGTATGATGGGTAGGTCTTATGAGGAAAGGCTAAGGGGCTTGAAGTTATTTTCATTAGAGAGAAGAAGGCTAAGAGGTGACTTAATTGAGACATATAAGATGATCAGAGGGTTAGATAGGGTGGATAGTGAGAGCCTTCTTCCTCGGATGGAGATGGATAGCTCGAGGGGACATAGCTTTAAATTAAGGGGTGGTAGTTATAGGACAGATGCTAGAGGTGGGTTCTTTACTCAGAGGGTAGTAAAGGCGTGGAATGCCTTGCCTGCAGCAGTTGTGGACTCGTCAAGTTTAAAGGTGTTCAAATGGGCAGTGGATAGGCATATGGATAGCATTGGATTAGTTTAGGATAGAGGGTCATAAAATACATTGGTTGGCGCAACATCGAGGGCCGAAGGGCCTGTACTGCGCTGTAATGTTCTATGTTCTATGTTCAAGAGGAGCTTCTAGTTACGTATCCATGCTGTCTCTGTCATTGGACAACAAATTTTATGAAATTGGGCACACAATATGGAAGCAGACTAAAATTAGACTCAGAGTCTCCCCACTAAACATCACAAAGGAACAGACACAGACTAGCAGGCAAGAGCATGCTTTTAGAATGCAAATAAGAGCTACCACACAAGGAAAGCTGTACAGGATGGCACCTACAAGAATGAAACTAAAAAACACATCCCCCCCACCCCACCAAATCAGCTCTTCTAACTTAATCAAACAACCCTCTGTGGAGACACCTAAAGATTAGCATAACCATGGAAACATCCCTGGCCCCTCAAACTTCTTGAGAAGAATCATACGCCCATTGTTCAAACCCCAGAGATTCTAGACCATTAATAACCAATCAGACAAAAATGATTAACATACACTTAAACCAATCATCCCAATACTTGAAAACATTGAGACAGGATGGCTAAAGTTGAATACTGTAAACAAAGCATTAGTATTTGAATTGTACAATACACTGAAGTTCAGGTATAACTGTAGCCCATTGCGGCAGGTCTTTAAAGTGCTTTTAGGACAGTTTGATTGTATATCCTGACTGCACTTCCGTTGACGTAAAAGAAAATAAAGGTGTGCCATTGTTGAACTAGATCCTGGGTCCGTAGAGGTCGTTTCGCCCACTTGTGCTAACATTCCCTATGACCCCCTATTTGCACATCTGTATCAATTTATTCTGCCTTGTTTCAACTCACCTAATGCTGAAATCCTCCTGTTCAGCCTTTTATCTTATAACCTCCTTGAAGTGCTCTCCTGGCCATCTTCTAATTTACACCAACTCTTCTTTACCCATTGCACCTATGTTATGAACACTATAATGAATAATAATATTGAAACAACAAACACTGAATCATCAACAGTTCTGAAGATCCTATTTCCATGATTGACTCCATTTTGAATGAGAATGCAGTTATTTTGTTGAACATTAACCTTCTTGCAAGATAAAACTTGCTAGGCTGACACGTTGCTGAACCTCTTTAGAATTATCAACATGTTTTCAAATGTTTACATGCCTTGCCCCTCCCCATCTCTGTAATTTTCTCTAGCTCTACGATACTCCTAGCTACCTGTGTTTGTCCATTCTGGCCTCCTGCACAACCCCCAGTTTACTCATTCCACCATTGGTTGCTGGCTGTCATCAGCTGCTGAGGCCTCAGCTCTGAAATTCCCAAAACCTCTTCATTTATCTGCCTCCCTTTCTTCCTTTAAGACACCCTTAACGTTCAACTCTTTGACCAAGCTTTTGGCAATTTCCCGAATATCCACTGTCCTTTTATGATTTGGCATCAACTTTTGTTTGAAGTTCTTCCTCCTCTGAAAGACTGTGGAATATTTTGCACCATTTGAAGGCAAGTCCAAGTTCTAATAATGCAATAAATGCAGCAGTAAATTGCCACACAACTGGGTGTCTGAATAACTAGATAATCATTGGTTGAGGGGCAAATATTTGTTAGGGCACCAGGAAAACTCTTCTGCTCAGTGCCATTTCCACTTGGGAAGACTCAATGCAGCACTGCCTCAGCACCATATTGGATTTTGTGTTCAAGTCTCTTGACTTGGGTTTAAATTCACAAGCTTGTGACACAGAGGTAACATTGCTGCTACAGAGCTAAGATAAGCACAATGTAAAATATAACATTGAGAGAGAGCGAGAGAGACAGAACCTGGAAAGAGAAATATTGCCCACAAGTGTTTTTTCCACTCAGTGCTACACTTTTCAGAACAAATCAGTTAGAGATAATAAATGGATGCTAATGACATACAATGTTGTGATTTAAACGACAGAATAAATCAAAAAAAGTTAAGGTTGAGTAATTTAAAAAGATCAGTGGAACTGAGTTTGAATTACAACTGCAGATTAATTGTATTTTTTTGTCGTACACAAATTCCTGTGGGGCTTCTTTGCACAGAAAATGATAAAGACAATGTGAAGGGAAAAACAATGGTATTGGCACAAGGCCTGAATGCATGCTGCATCAAATGATTGGCAGTACTGTAATGCAGCATCACTTCACTTTACAAATGATGAGCAGAATGAAAGTTACTTTCATATTCTGGAAAGAGGTATATATAACTAGGATGACCTGGCCTACCCTTATTGAGCATTGTGATTCTCTGCCCTCTCATGCCATTGGCTAAAATCCAGAGAACATTCAAAGAAGGGAAGGGAGATAAAAATAGCAATATTCAATACAAACACCAGTGAAGACTCCTCAAAACCAACTGGGATGACGCAAGAGGGTGATTGAGATCCATCTGCATGTTAAGGGGACCCTGAGTTTATTTGACACCATGAGTTCAGTGAATTGAATCCAATAGTTCAATCGATTTCTCCAGACTGGGTAATAGCTATTTCTCAGGCAATTAGCCTAACTTGGGAAACGTTAACATAATTTATTATGCAAGAATGGTTTCTTTAACCTGAGTATTTTTAATGAAGCTAAGTTTGAACCACAGTCCTTTGTCTGTCTCACAAAGTAAAAGCACTTGAGTAAATGCGTAATAAACCAGTGCAAGTGTGTGTATAGAATATTCCCTATACAACATTTGAGTTTGGAGTCAAGTGTAGGCCAGAACACATAGAGAAAGCAGATTTCCTTCCCTGAAGGATATAGGTCAATCAGATGAGTTTTTAACAACAATTGATGGTAGCTGGTTGCCATGGTCACCATTACCAAGGCTTTACGTTTCAGATTTAGAACTTTTAGAACAATGTCAGCATCTACTCCCATTTTACTATTGAAAATGTATAATCAGTAGCCACTTCTAGGCTCGGCTTTGAAGTCTCTGTGACTGCATCTACAAAATACAGTTCATCCGCAGCACTGACACGCGTACCTTTTCCTACTTACATTCAGCTCATGTACCTCTTTCTTCTAATATCAATGGCCTCCTTCTACCACAGTAACATTTATTCTCAAGTAAGTACTGTTGTTTATAGATCCTTCCACTGTACATTACTGCAGCCCCCTCCACCACCACACCCAACACACGCACTACCTGACTTTGTGACATTGCCATTCTGAGCATTATCATCACTTCGTCATTAGCAGGTCATCACTATCCAATTCTTTGGAAAACTCTGCACTCTCAATGCATCTCTCCACTGCCTTAAAACCTTCCTTTTGTCTGCCTCCTTTAATTGCCTCCAAAATTTCTGCTTATAGCTTCAAATCTTTGTTTTAGAGAGTTTTGAACATTCTGCTAAATTAATGATATCATCCAAGTTAAAGTTGTCCTTTAATCTCAAAACTGTTCATGAAGATGCAGGCTTCTTAAAAATAGCTATTTTTTTCCCCTATATTCTGTTGACTCTGTCCCTGCATCTTTCACCCCATGTTAAAGAGCAACAGCCCACCAGATGAACAAGGCAAAAAAAAAGAAGCACCTAAAAGAAACAAAATAACACAGGTACTGGAATCTGAAACAAGATTAGAGGACGCTGGAAAAACTCAGCAAGTCTGCCAGCATCTATTAGGAGAGAAACAGTTAATGTTTCGAGTTTTTTGATTCTTCATCAGGACTGAAGGTAGAGAAACTGCAACAAAAACAAGGGATAAAATTCACTGGCTGGGGTTTTCTGCCTGCCAAATATTTAATCAATAAAAGCATAATGCTGCAGATGCTGGAAATCTAAAATAAAAAAAGAGCAAATGCTCGAAAATTGCAGCAGGTCTCATGGCATTTGTGGAGAGAGAAACAAAGTTAATGTTTCCAATGACTTTTCTTCCAAAAAAAGAAGTCATTGAACTCAAAACATTAAACAAACATTTGTTGAACGTTGTTAATTTGGTACAATAAAAGTTCTAGAATGTTAAATCTTGTTGCATTATTCCTTCTATCGGTCGCTGGAAATTTATACCTCATTTTATGAGTTAACAACCTCTGTGAGGATTGTAACACCAGCAACTGACAAAGGCCTTGTTTTGTGCATTGACATTCCTAATTTGGCACTTTCTAATTGGATTCCAATGCAGAGTGCACGGATCTGATGCATTCTTCTTCACACCCTTTAAACATCTCAGGTTTAAAAAGCATTTCTTAATCTGACACCTTATTATCTTCACAGTACCTGTAGAGTATTAGCATCTCTCACTTAGAGTGTGATAAATGTTTGGATCTAATCTACCAAGAAAGATAATGAAGATGAAAAAATTAGAGTTAAATGAAATTAGATAGCATAGCGAGAAAGTTAATGCCCCAAATAGATAAGCTTCAGTGAGCCAAATGGTCATTCACAGCTCAGTTTTTCTCATGTCTCTGACTATATTTGCGTACATCATACATTATCAATTCCTGCAGCTCTGTACGCACTGTAAACATAACATCCAATTTTCAATTGGAAAAGGTCTACATTGCAAAATTTAGTACAAAACATGTGGACTGATTATCACATATCCAATAGAGTCCTTCATTGAAATTTTAAAAAAGAGATGAGCGAGGTGTTATTGTAAATTGCCAGATAAGAACGCTATCAACAAGACAGCAATGCTGTTGGTTAAGAG
The DNA here is from genome assembly GCA_024679065.1 of Sphyrna mokarran. Classification (NCBI taxonomy): domain Eukaryota; kingdom Metazoa; phylum Chordata; class Chondrichthyes; order Carcharhiniformes; family Carcharhinidae; genus Sphyrna; species Sphyrna mokarran. The sequence goes on from JAGIQG010000003.1 coordinate 58,843,749, forward strand.
TGTGACATCTAGGTTGAGAAAGCAGCACTGAGGGCAAGGGAGCCAGTTGAAAAATAAGACAGCAATGTTATAGTGAAAGAGACAGGCCAAAGACAAGGTCACAGCACTGTCGAAGAGAGGAATATTGCGGATCGGTATGATTACTGTGGGTTAGAGAAAAAATAGGTAGAAAAGAGTCAGCGAGCAATTGCATTGGTAAGATATGCATGCTGGAGAAAGTATTAAGAGAGTTACAATGTGGGTGAGATCAAGTGAGTAATGTTGTGGGGTAAGACCTCTGTACCATGGGTGAGTGTTGATGGGGTTTTTGAGGTGGCTGGGTATTGCTGAAACTTCAGCCAATACAAAGACTCATGAAAGCCAGTGTTCCAGTTTAAAAATGTATCTTTTATTTGACCAGCGATTGCAGAAAGAAATCACCAAAGAGTTTAAGGTCTCTCTCGACATCGAACATCCTGACTTCTCCAATGATTCCTGACATAAACAGTTCAAGATAGATCAATTATACATTTTTTTAATCAAATTCTTCCACCTTTCATTAGCTTTGAATCAATTATCTTGAACATACATAAATCATTAATAATACCTGTCAATGAGGAGGCGATGGCCTAGTGGTATTTCGCAAGATTATTAACCCAGAAATTCAGCAAATGTTCTAGAGATCTGGGATTTGAATTCAATAAAAATAATATCTGGAATTAAGAATTCACTGATGATCATGAAACCATTGTTGTTTGTTGCAAAAACCCATCTGGTTCACTAATGTTCTTTAGGGAAGGAAATTTGCTGTCCTTATCTGGTCTGGCCTACATATGACCCTAGAGCGACAGCAATACAATTGACTCTCAACTGTTCTTGGGCAACTAGGGATGGGCAATAAATGCTGGCCAGCCAGTGATGCCCACAATTGAATAAAAAATATATACCTTAGCCAATTGCATCTTGCCCTCTGGCATAAGGGTATTTCATTAGTCCGTACAATCCAGTCACATCCTTCCCTTTTGGCTAACTCAGCCTTCCATATCACTTAGCAACCAGGTGCCTGGCCACTAAATTCAAAGATAATATTCCCACAGGTTCCCCTCCAGATCATTGCCAAACCATGATCCTGTATCCAAGCAAGTATCTATCTTATCTGCACAGTGAATAATTCTATTCACAAGCAGTCCTGGGAACCTTACTGCTAGCAATTCCTGCAGATAAGAACATGCACATTCTGAGATTTCATTGTTTCCTAAGAGTGTGGTTCTGTCTGAAAGTCCCCTTACCATCAGGCCTTGCTGCAATATGCTCTTGGCCAAAGTGCACAATCACTTTATAAGTACACAGTTAAGACATTTAAAATATCAAATTATGCATTTAAATCATAATCACTTGTTTTAAATCTCTTACTGCATTCACATGCGTGTAAACTATTCTCTTGTTAGCTTAGTAGTCTGATTTAACATAATACTGTAGTTCTGTCAGTTTCTTAAATGCCTAAAGGTTTAAAATCTTCTCTAACTACTAGGATAGTAGACATTAAGGGAAGAACAGTGTGGGTAAGGATATTGTGCAAATGCTGCCATTATGATGCAAATTTGGTTGCTAAGAATTAAGAGATTAAGTTGCAAACAAGATGGTTATTAAAATGGATGTGTTAAGGGATGAGCAATATGATTGAATAAGCTGTGATGGTATGGTACTTATCCACAAGAGTTATACTGTTAATAGGACATTGGGCCAAAACTTTCTGGTTCCTCAGCATTGCATTTGGAGGTACACTCAGATTCAGTGGGGAATCCCTCGAGGATGTTCCCAGAGAAGAGTTTATCCAGCAATTGCTTTGAAATGCTCACTTTCCCTGAACAAATGCAGTGCACTGGGAACCATCTGACAAAATGATTTAAATTGCTAACTTCAGATGTTTCTGTCAGTTTTACCTTGTTTGTTACGCTGAGAGAGAAGAAAAATCACTTCTAACTTCACAGTAATCATATAAACACCCAGACTAGCCTCATGAGACACACTGTGCACATACTACATCCCAGAAGATCCCCCAATCCCCCCCTCTATCCAAGCTCAACCCTATGCCCCCATGCCAGACCAACCTGATAGTCTACCAGACCTACACCCCTGACCTGACTCAGTCCCTCTGATTGTCCAATCTGACTCAACCTCCTCCCCTAGCTCTCCCAGTCACCTGGTCTCACAACTGCCCTCCCATTCCCTCAACAATTATCTGAATCACTTACCTTTGAAAGATAACTTCTCCTTTCAAACTGTCCTTTTAAACTGCCCATTTAAACATCTCCTTTACTCAGTGAATTGAGTAAAAATGTTTTTGTGTCCCCTTTGCCCCAGTTATTCCACACTGATATAGCTGGCGCAGAGTGGGATGGTACACTTTTCTGCTACTTTCTCGCCCAGTTCAGGTAAGCAAGATTAGTCAAGACAGGGGCTTTATAAGTTATAATCTTCTAGAGATTGCCATTCTGAGGAAGTTATGGGCCAATATTTTCATGAACAAAAGAATTCATTTTTAACTGGGGATGAAAAGAACTGGGATGTTCTTCAGTCATTTTCCCCTCAATGTACCTGCAGTTACTAACAGCTCCTAGGCACAGTAATCATCATAAGCAAGCAAAATATCTTTATCAATACCTTCCCTTCTTCTGCGTTCAGAGACAACACTCAGCGGAAGGCTACATTTACCTCCAAGCATTGCACTTGTGTCCCCATAATGTACAACAATCAAAGGTTGAGAGGAACATCCCTTAAGTGTTCATGATCATCATAATAATAACATCCAAGTGAGAGCAGACTTTGAAATAACAGAGGTGGAATCACTTGGAGAGCAGCAAATACTGAATCTTCGTATCAGATCTTGATTGACTAATATACTTATCATTTCGGTTCTCGTTTCTGATTTCTTGGAGGCTAAACTGAATAATTCCATCCCCCCACACCCCCATCACTTACATCCAACATTCATGTGCATCACCCTCACTCTCTGAGCAATGCTGTAATTCTCATGTCAATATCTACACACTGCCAATATTCAACCATAAGAGCCACACTTCCCTCACTCTTGCAGGACAAATTGGCACAGAACCAGAAGCAAAAGAAGATCACAGAATGGACACTGGCATGGCTGTATGTCCTATCCCCCATGGAGGAGAAAGTGCTAATCACTATTAGAATACCTGTTGCTGGAGATATGGAAAGCAATGTGGCTGAAACCATCAAATGTGATGGTTGCCTCATGCCTTAATCCTCCTCCTCACATCCTACTTCTCCTTCATCCCATACTCTCTTCTGATTTGCAAGTTGCAGATGGTGTAAGCATGGATCTCTTTCTTTCATAATTCTTTCCCACATCACAACTTTACCTTTGTGCCTTCTCCCTTTCAGATATCCAAGAACAGCAACCTATCCGGGCAGTGGAGAGCATCAAGTAGACAATGATGATGAAGACACAGCACAGTCATTTGATTTTACACTCAGATTCTGACCTGTGCGTCTCTTAGAGACTAGACTAGAGGCAGAATCTGCACTCGGTGTGACGCTAGGCATCATTAACCTGAAGCCAGGACAGAGGCTAAGGATAGGACAGATGCCAACTTGCCAGAGGGCAAGGCTGATCATGTGCTCTGATGCAGAGGATTCAAATGATGACTCAAGGGGCAGCCTACAAACCAATGCTGATGGGCACAGTAGAAATGCTTGACGGAATTGGAAACAAGCCAGAAAAACTGCTTGCAACGTCAAAATACCTTTCACTTTGGCCTTTATGAGACAGGCAGGAGAGAGGGTGAGGCATACATATGGTGAAATGCACAGAGACCCTGGGGGTGGTGGAAAGAAGAAGTCACATTATTTTTAGCAGTCATTAATTCAACTACAGAAAATCTAATTGCTCTTTTAAATGTCACAAAACAAACGGGTAGCTGAAAGTGCATTTGGACTACTTATTGTACACACATTTTCACTCGGTTACTCAGACAGAATGACATGAATATTTTATAACACTCTGCATTATTCACACAAGCTTACTTAGTTACTGCAGTGACATGTTAAATCACAGAGGAAACCGACAGAGGATGTGTCAGATTCTAACTTTAATTATTTTCTTCTCTTCTTCAGTTCAAACAATGGGTCAAAAGGACACTTTCTAAATCAAATCTAAACCAATCAGCAACTTCAGTTTCTGCACTGGACCTGAGTCCAGTTTGAAGAAGTTTCACAAGACTGCAGCAATTTGAAAAATACCACTGCAAAAAAAGTGGATATTGGGGGGTTGGGGAGTGGGGAATCTCTAGACTGCTAGTTCCAATTGTGAGTTGTGATGACCCAGAGAATTGGGTTTTGCACCAGGAGACAAACTTGTGGTGATGCTCCTAGCCCATCAGGCCTGCCCGATTGAGTTCCCGCCCATAGCAAATGGGGAAGTTGGTGCCTCAAATGTAATAAGTGGGCTTGAAGCCCGATTCAAATAACTCACACTCATCCTCATGTCTTCCTTACAATCGCAAAAGCAACCCTCCACCATCATCTTTTGCCTCCTATTAACAAGCCAATTTTGGGTCCAATTTGCCAACTTGCCATAGATCCTATGACTCAAATCTTCTGGACCAACCTTCCTTGTGGGAGTTTGTCAAAGGCCTTACTGACGTCAATGTAAACCATATCAATTGTGCTACTCTCATCAATATCCTTCATTAGCTTTCAAAATACTGTATTACATGAGTTAGGAGCTCCCAGCAACAAATCTGTACAACAATCCAGTTGTTGATTAATCCTGTCCCTCAGAATTATTTCCAATAATTTCCCTACCACTGACATCAGAGTAACTGGCCTGTAATTACCTGACTTATCCTTGCTGCCCCTCTTGAATAAAGCTACCACATTAACTATCCCCCAGTCATCAGGTACTTCACCTGCAGAAGACTTAAATATCTTTGTCAAGGCCCCTGCAATCTCTTCCCTTGCCTCCCATGTTAGTCTGAAATACATCTCATCAGGCACTGGGGATTATGCACTTTTATGCCTGCTAAATCATTTAATACATCCTCTTTATTAATCTTAACATACTTTAGATGGTGCTGCACCATCCTAAATGAAATCTCCAGCTACAATGTCTTTCTTCTTCATGAATACAGATAAAAAATATTAATTTAAGACACATCCTCTGGCTCCATGCACAGATTGCCCACTTGGCCCCACTCTTTCCCTAGTCATCCTCTTGCTTTTATAATATTTATAAAATGCCATGGAGTCTTCCTTAATCTTATCTATCAATGATATTTTGTGGCCCTTGCATCTGTTTTTTTGTCCTATGTTGTGAATTGTACCAATTCAAGAAATGCAGTAGTTATTATTTGTGCAAATAATTGTTCAATAACTAATGAAATGAGATAAGAGTTTAGTGGAAGTATATCAACCTATTTGGTTAGTGAGGAATGGAACAACAATCAAATTAGGCTAGGTACGGAAGAATCAGTGCGTGTAAAAACCGCAGGGATAGGGTACTATCTAGTTATTCATCAACTGGGATCCATAGATACATTCAGGAGAAAATGTGGAATTAGGGTGGCACGGTGGTTAGCACTGCTGTCTCACAGCACCCCAGGGACGCAGGTTCAAATCCAGCCTCAAGTCATTGTCTGTGTGGAGTTTGCACATTCTCCCTTTCTTTCCTCTGGGCGCCCTGGTTTGATCATGCTAAATTGCCCCTTAGTGTAAGGGAGACCAGCAGGGTAAATATGTGGGGTTATGTGGCTTGGGTGGGATTGTTGGTGCAAGCTCAATGGGCTGAATAGCCTCCTTCTGCACTGTAGCGATTCTATGATTCTAGGTGCCCAAGCCACTGTGTTTAGAAGGGTATCTTGCTCATGAGTAAGCAAACTGGTGGCAGCTAAAGCGTGATTGGTCAGCACCAGAAGATAAGAGCAGATTGCAGCCCCTACATGTGGAGTGTCAAGGTGGCTGGCTATCTCACCAAGGAAGGGACCGTGCCTAGAGGAGGCTGAGTACAGCAGGATGTTCCCCAGGTACACCTGCAGTTTCCAAGCTGGGTGCCAGGTATTTCCAGCTCTGAACACGAGGAAGGCACAGTTTTTAATAAAATATTATTTTATGAAACATATTTACGTATTATGCACATAAATTTGAAGAAAAAGCGCCAAAACACAAGTTCATTTCTCTAATTTACTAACCCACTAGGAAAGGAATCTTTTTAGCAAGGAAGGCTGAGAACCACTGTGCTATCCAAAGCTCATTGAAGACGTTCATTTAAATATGGAACAAAGAACAAAGAACAAAGAACAAAACAGCACAGGAAACAGGCCCTTCGGCCCAACGAGATCACGCCGCCACCCCGATGTTCCCACCTCTACCCGCAATCCCTGTCCATGTTTATAGATCTATGGATTAAAAATCAAATTTGAGACAATTTAGAGAGAATTTATTTTGCCAATTAGCCTAAGAGCACATCTTTGGGATGTGGGAGGAAACCGGAGCGCCCGGAGAAAACCCACGCAAGCACGGGGAGAATGCGCAAACTCCCACAGACACAGGTCCAAATCCATGTATCTGCCCAGCACAGCGATAGTCACTGAGCTGTCGTGTTGCCCATCAAATGGTCCAGGTCAAGCGTACACTAACGACGTGAAGCACTAGGATACTCTCGAAAAAAGATCCAAGAGCAGCCCTCTCACGACCCATCGCGTGTATGCCCCTTGTTAGACAACAAGGTGGACCAAAGCACCTGTAGGATAAAAACAAGTACATCAATATCATCATCTATTTACACACTTCCCAGGGACTCCCAAGGCTCGTGATCCCTATTTTAAATCAGTTTTCTATACCCCTCCATTCCCATTCTGTTCATGTGCCCATCTAAGTATTTCTTAAATAACTCCAGAGTACCTGCCTCCACCACTTTACTTGGTAGTGCATTCCATACCCCCACCACCCTCTGTGTGAAAAAACAGTTGCTTTACTGTGTCTCTTGCACTTAATTCTCGAGATTTGTCTTATTGCACTATAGTTTCTTACATTTATACAATTTAATTTATTTTCAGATCGATTTTTCTGTTAATTCGGGACAGTGCTATCCATTTGCCTTTGTTGGAGCACCTTCATGTTTCTAATAATATTAGTAGCATCATGAATGCTCAAGTCCAGTCTCTTACCAGGCAAATGTAGTGCAAAGCTGCTTCAACACAAAGCCTGTGTTTTCACTTCAGACTCAATGTTGACAATGGGGCAGGATTCTGGGGTTTGGATCAGGAGACTGACATGAAGGTCAAACGGGAGTCACAACTCTGAACTGAGAGAGGAGCAGTAAACAAATAATGATTTAGTCCGAATTAGCCAAATTGGGCCAAGAAAACAGACTGGTTATGCAACTAAGGATGATGAGCAGGCTAAAGCTGTACGGCCAATAGGAGGTTCTTCTGTTAGGAAGGAACAGCAGCCTGTCGTTCAGATGAGAGAGACTGAGAGGGGCTGGACATGTTCACTTCCAAGTGTCTTCTCTACAACTTATAGAAGATTATAGTTTTAAATTGCACCATAATCAGACAATGATGATCTGTAGCCACAGCTGTAGCCGAGAACACAGGAAGGACCTCAAAATCTCCCTGGAATGCCATATACACCACCACCCCATCCCATCTCCCTCAAGCAGTACTCTGGCCTGCTACTAGGTGGCAGTAGCTGGCCAGTTCTTGATGCCTCAGGATGGGGGAGGGGGCTGCAGACTAACTGGAAAATGTATGTACCTTAATTAGTTATAGTAAGAAGTCTCACAACTCCAGGTTAAAGTCCAACAGGTTTATTTAGTAGCAAATGCCACTAGCTTCTGGGGCTCTGCCTTTTCATCAGATGAGTGGGGAGTTTTGATCACAAGCAAGACATATAAAGACACACACTCAGACTACAGAGTACTGATTATAATGTGAGTCTTTACAGCTAATCAAGTCTTAAAGGTGCAGATAATGTGAGTGGAATAACATTAAGCACAGATTAAAGAGATGTGTATTGTCTCAGACTGGATAGTAAATGAGATGTTGCAAACCCAGGCAAGTCATGGACGTTACAAATAGTGTGACATGAACCCAAGATCCCGGTGAGGCCATCCGCATATGTGCGGAACTTGGTTATCAGTCTCTGCTCGTGACTCTGCGCTGTCATGTGTTGTGAAGGCCGCCTTGGAGAATATTTACCCGGAGATCAGAGGCTGAATGCTTGTGACTGCTGAAGTGTTCCTTGACTGCAAGGTGAGTCACCTGGTGAAGGGGCAGAGCCTCAAAAGCTAGTGGCGTTTACTACCAAATAAACCTGTTGGACTTTAACCTGGTGTTGTGAGACTTCTGACTGTGTTTTCAGTCTAACGCCAGCATCTCCACATCTTAATTAGTTACCCATTGTTTGCAGGTAGGTAACCCTTCTGACCTTGATCCCACCTCCAGGAAAATAGCCTTGGGCAATGGCTGGGGGCTGGCAAACTGGCTTGCTGCCAGGTGGTGCAAATTTTTGAATGTGAGATTAACTTGTGCTGAATTCTTGTTTGTTCGTAGGTCTGTGCTGCTGACACCCACTGACTCACTGCTATACAGATGTAAGCTTTCCCACACAGCCTCTGACAGATCAGAGAGATAAGTTGCTGCCGATCACTCTAAATGGATTTGAACTCCAATCCCAGCGGAGAAAAGAGAAAGGAGCTATCTCACAATGCCACCCAATGGCTTTTATCCTTGATAATAACCCAAGAACAAAATAGAAAAGGAACCTTCCGCTTTGGAAATCCGTGAAACCAGAACAGAGACGTGTGACTACTGAAATATTTAAATTGTGCAACATAAGACTGAGGAAAGATTTCCCTTTCAACAGATTCACTTTAATTTATGTGAAAATCCAATCAGGTGCGACTTCCTTGCTAATGAGCAAGAGAAGAACGAGTCACATATGGACAGATTTTCACATGTATGGGCAAAACTTCAAGAATGTGTTAAATTAAAAAAAGGTGTGAAATCTTAATGCAATAATTTCCTCGTAAAAGAGTACTGCATTATATTGCTGATATAGCCCACACGGAGTGAAACAGGCAAGATATTTGCTGTTCTTAGGAACCCAGCTTCAAATGCTTGTGCTTATTGTGTAGGGGCTTTTTCAGAGACTAAATATTGAATTGAATTTCAGCTAATACAAATATTGGTGACACAGTATCCTGGTGAAAACATTTTTTGACCCATGTACATTGGGTGAGAACGATTGGGCAGTCCAACACTTCTCTGAAGTTACATCACAGAGGCAATACAATTATACATCTTCCAAAAGACATTTTACCCACCTTCCAGCCCGTCCCAGTTGGAAGTGAACCAATCATCATTAGTACAGGTCAATTATTATTAGTAAATTTCATATACCTTGACCAATTTCAGATGTTCTCTGACAGCATGGGAACAATAAATTCTAACAGTTTCTGCCTGACTTTCCCTTGGCCACTTGTGGCCTGTTCCAGACTCTCGTATCTGGTTGAAGTCTTTGTCCATTCATTAGTTGTCTGAGTTCACTAGCTTTGCCCTATTTAAAAGATTGTCTAGAGTCCATATCAATAAGGTCTATGCTTTTGTGAGTGTATTGTTATAAAGAATGTGGTTCAGTTTCATAGCATCACAGAATCCCCAGTGCAAAAGGAAGCCATTTGGCCCATCGAGCTGCACCAACTATAATTTCACCCTGACCTTATCCTATCCTTGTAACTCACACATATTTATCCTCCTAATCCCCCTGACATTAAGAGGCAATTTATCATGGCCAATCAACCTAACCCACACATATTCAGACTGTGGGAGGAAACTGGAGCACCCAGAGGAAACCCACATGGACGCAGAGAAGCTGCAAATTCCTTATAGATAATCATCTGAGGCCGAAATTGAGCCCAGATCCCAGGCATTGCGAGGCAGCAATGCTAAGCACTGTACCACCGTGTTACCACTTTACTGGACTATTTTACCACGATGCCTTAGAACTTTGTGCCATTAGCCAAGCTGCAACACACTTTCCAGAAAAATGTGTTTAAATTCTTTAACTGTGGTATATTAGTTTCTATATAGACAATACTTCTGCAAAATATATGTATAAGGCAGTCTATGATTATTACCCTAAATTAATCCACTCTATTTTAATAGTTTTTGTTAGTGTTTGAAATCCTAGAATATTTCAAATTCCTCTAACAGACCCCAAGGCTTAACAGAATAAGAAAAGATGCATTAAGAAATAATTAACAGGAAACACCAAGTTTTTGATGTTTGAATGATAGGAGAATTTTGGAATGAGCATAAGAAAGAAATACGAGCATAAGCTGTAGGCAGAGAAAGAATGCTACAACAATAAGCTGACAATAGTAGTGGCAAAAGTGTCTTTAAAATGGCTATTCTAGCTGAGAGCTATGCATTTTTAAAGTAATTTCACGGGTTGTTTGAGCCATATGATCGTTTCTAGTTATATAATTGACTGGATGACAGAGAATCTTCTGGAAATGAATGGAGAATTGTGGAGAAAAAGATATGTGAGTTCTTTATTTGGCAGTGATAACTCAAAGAAACCAACCATCGCAAGAAGACCTGTCGAAGAAGGAGCAGATAGATTCTACATCGATGATGATATTTCTTGGTCAAGGTTTGCCAAAACTCAGTAGTATCTATTTTCAGTTAAATAGTTAAAGTTGATGTTCAGTTAAAGTTCAGTAATGAGTTACAAGTGTTTATGTTTGAGTTGGTAGTAGAAGTGTTAAATAAAGAAATAATTGAATTAATGTTCTTGTTTATCTCATTAAATTGGAATGCTCAGTAGGGTTTAAATTAAAACTGCGTAATAGAGTAGGAACCCCAGAACCCCTTAAGTCTGCCCTGCCATTCAATATGACCATGATTGATTTTCGACTTCAATTCCATTTTTCCGCCTGCTCCCCATATCCCCCGATTCCATAAGAAGCTAAATATTTGCTTATTTCACCTTTAAGTATATCCAATGAAAAAGATTCACAACTCTTTGAATGCAAAATCTCTCACCTCAGCCCCAGATGATCAGCCCCTGATTCAAAGACTAAAGTGGGCTGGAGTTTGTGGGGGTACGTTTAGGGGAGGATGAAAGCGATCGCACAGATTTTAAGATCCTGAAGAAGAATGCATTCCATGAAGAAATGATGTAAAGAGTCAAGTCAATGAAGACATACATTTGAAAAGGGAGCTTGTAGACATCCTTTAAGGATTTATTTTCAAATGACAATTTGCGATATTTTGCCCTTGGATTAATTACTGGGAATTCTTTGTGATACTGATGAAGAATCTCTCTGGTTCCATTTAGTTAACCAATCTTCCCCCACCCAAATTCAATATCTAAATAAATAACAGGTAGAAAAAAGTTTTATTCAGGAATTGAATATAGCTGCTTGGAAAGTGAGGCACACTTCCCTCAACAGACATCTACTGCTGAACTGAAAATAATAAAGAATTTTATCAGACCTAGCTAGCAAAAGCACCAAGCTAGGCCCCTGGTTTAAGTGCTGATCTTTATCATGTTTGGCTAAGCTCAACAGCCATTATTAACCACAAAACATGAAAAGTGTGAATTAAAATCATCAACAAGGTTTCTGTTCCTGACCATCATCCAGCATTACAAATTGGAAGCTTGATTACAAATCTATTTTATATTTTGATTGCAACATCTCCAAAACAAAAAAAAGTACTGGTTTTAAAAAAAAGTTCTTGATTCTAATTTAAACTTTCAAAATAATCTGAATGCTTTCAACTACAAGTTTTAATGATATATTAAAAATATTATGTAAAGATGAATGGGCTTCCTGTGGCCAAGGAGAACAGAAATTCTTTTTCCATGGATATTAATCCAACTCTTTTCCATCTGGCCATTAGTGTTGGTGATAGCACAACCTGCTGCAAAACACAGACACATCCTTTGGAGCCCCCTACAGAGCAACAATTAAAAATAAATACTCTCTGTATCAATAGAAGGAAAACTGCTGGACAAGATTTCATTTTTTAAAAACCTTTACTGTAACAAATGAACTAAATTGTCTATGATTCAAGCATTAATTAAGAAGCAAAGGATATTTTAAACAAATAAATCTCATTCAAAATACAAAGATTTGCCTCACATAGTTACAAGCGCTTGTATTGCTTCCCACACAAATGTGGGATTACTGTGCAATCGCACAATTTTTCCATTTCAACCTCCATATCTCACTTCCCCTCGAATCATTTTGGCTCTTGAGTTGCATTCACCAGCAACCATGTTACACTCCGAAGTCCGCAGGTACAGTTACCACAACACTTACAAACCTTGTTTCACTCAGGTATGATGGACTTGATAGCAGAAAATGCACTGAGACTCGCTTCTTCACTCTAAGTGTATAACACATTCAACAGTAGAGGCTGAGTTTTTCCACAATATCAGGAAAAGCCATGTTGACAATGCCAACAGCAACAGAGTGACATTTTTAAGAGCCGCCACAGTAGTGCACATTGAGCAAAGCAGTTCACGCAGGTGTGTTGCCTGGCATCCCCTGCCCCCAGTAGTCCCACTGGCACTACCTTGGCATCAAACTGGCACCCCCAGCACTATGCATGCACTATCCTGCAATCAAGTGGCTCTATCGAGGCACTACCTGAACATGACCCTCTTCCCCCGAGGGCTGCACTCACCTGAGCTCCCCTGGTGCTCATGAGATGCACACCTCCAGAGACCAGTCATGCTTCATGCCATTGCACTGCAGTGGTCAAGATTTTTTTGACATGGAAGATCATTCTGATAATGATATGTAAATTCATTATAATTATGTCCCCAATGCATGTCACTAGTGGGGCCTGGGGAGAGAGGAGACAATTGTGTCAGACTTTCATGCCAACATAAAACACAACTTGCAATTCTTGCAATATTTTCCACTCCTCTCATCAACCGGAACAAAGAATTACAACCAGAATCTTTTCTTTCTTCTTATAGGCCTGCAAGAATATCAAGATCTGTTTGAAGACTGCCAAACAAAAAAACTCTTCTGTGCAGATAAAACAAATATGATTGTATCTTTACACAAATTCGGTGTTTTGAATTGCAAAATAGAAAACACTGGGTGGCCCAACACCACTGTAATTAGCTTCCTATTTATCCTTTGTTTCTTAACTATTCAAACCCATGTCCAGCCCATGTCACATGGGCTTTTCCTGGCAGCTAATGATGTTATAAAGCAACAAATCAATTAACCCTCTTATAGATTAATCCCCAGATTACTTTGAATTGAGAGAGACATTGCCTAAAAGTAGATTCTTAATAAGCTTCCCACATTCTACACACATACCAGGGCCAAAGTCAAGCATTTCCTTCTGCATCAGTGTGAATTTTTCGATTTACGATGCACGCTCCCCTTTTCAAGCAGTATTTATATCCAGCATAGGGCCTGGATCAACACATGGTAGGAACAAGACTGAGACGACTCCAACTCGTTTTACCGTGAACTCTTCCGGCATTCCACTGGGGGGATTACAAATTGTTGAGTGGAACACACTGCGCTATAATCTCTTATGAAGAAATGTGTAATTCATAATCAAGTCTAACTCCACACAGTGCTAATTAACAGATTGGTTATGGAACTTTTTCATTTTGACGCTTTGAGAGCAAGAGAAAGTGAGAGGTGGAAAGAACCAACAAGCACCTCCGAAAGCAAGGGCTCCTCCATTAGACAGCTAATCTTTTTCTGTGAACAATCTTACCAGGGTGTAAATTAATTTGGCAGGATTTCCAACAACAGGCTGGCAATAATTTCTACGGGGAGATGTCGCCTACAGCTCGTTTCATTATCAATGTGTTGCTTCCAATGATACGATGCAATTAGTAACTGATAATAATACAGACTGACAAGAGCTAAACAATCTAAATCCATCAGACACCTGCTTTTGCAGAGCATCAGCAGGGCATCATTTACTAAATCTGACATTTTCCTGAATCTGTATTAAGTTTTAAAATACTTAATACAGTCAGTCCAATTATTCTTAATGACTACATCGCATATTCATTTGCAGCGACGCATCACCCCCCGGTCAAACAGCTGCGGCTGTCACATCCCTGGATAACGCTTGTGCTCTATTTACTGGGAATGTTAACAAATAAAATGATGATTCACTGAAAGCAATCACTGATTATAGATGGCCCCTTTCAGCCAGCAGTACTTGTGACAGAAAGACCAAAGACACTTGCAAAGAGCTTCTCCAGCTTTGAAGCGCAATTTAGCCTCATTCCAAGAGAGGCAAACAAGAATCAGATAAAGCAAGCACTAAAATTCACTGCAAGCACCCCATTCATTAGCCCCAATTAAGGAATGGAAAGCAGGCCATTTCCCCAGCAGCGGCTGAAAAAGATCTTGTCATTTTATGGGAGGTGATAGCCTAGTGGTATTATCGCTACACTATTAATCCAGAAACTCAACTGACACTCAACTAATAACTCTGGGGACTTGTGTTTGAATCCCATCCCAGCAGATGGTGGAATTGTACTCAGTAAAAATATATCTGGAATTAAGAATCTGCTGATGGCCATGGAACCATTGTCCAATGTCGAAAAATCCCATTGGTTCACGAATATCCTTTAGAGGAGAAAATCTGTCGTCCTTATCTGGTCTGGCCTACATTTGGTTTGGGTGGCAGGGTAAAAATCTGAAATGGGAGCTCAAAAAGGCAAGAAGCCACCCACATTCAATTTTAATTGAAACTAATGAGGGGATGACCACCAACATGCCAGGATTTCTGAAATCTTTTCAGGTGATTGTGGATTTTGCAAGATTTCTATTTTCAACCTGGCCTTCTGAAGCCCATCAGGAAAAAGGAGGTGAGGAGAACTAGGTTCATCAGGTATGTGCCTTTACAGCTTTGCTCATGGACCTGGAAGAATAGGAATGTTCCAGGTCTACAACTACCTTGTAAACAACACCATGTCGAACTTCATAATTCCTTCTAAACTCATCACGAATCCTCCTTTCCTAGTGATCACTGACATCCCTCATCGTCTCTACAATCTTTTCGCCTCCCAACCCCCCATTTCTTCACAACACCATTTTCAACTATGATTGATCACCTAAACTTCCCAATCACACCCTATCCAATACATACCCCATGATCACTTGTAAATCTACCTGTTTCCGAACACCAGTCTTGGTACACTGGGGAGACCATGCTACGAAAATGAATGAATGAAGGCCGCTCGACAAACACCAGGCAAGAGTGTTCTCTTCCTGTTGGGCAACACTTCAGCGGTCACGGGCATTCAGCCTCTGATCTTCGAGTAAGTGTTCTCCAAAGCAGCCTTCATGACATACGACAATGCAGAGTTGCTGAGCAGAGACTGATATCCAAGCTTCAAACATATGAGGACAGCCTCAACCAGGATCTTGGGTTCATGTTACACTACCTGTAACTGCCCCAACTTGCCTGGGCTTGCAAAATCTCACTAACTGCCCTGGCTGGTGACAATACACATCTCTTTAACATGTGTTTAATTCCATTCACATTCCACCCCACTCACATTTAAAACTTGATTACCTATAAAGACTCGCATTCCAACCATTATTTTGTAAATTGAGTTTCTATCTTTATATGCCCTGTTTGTGAACTGAAATTCCACTCACCTAATAAAGGAGAAATGCTCCAAAAGCTTGTGGCTTGTGTTATTAAATAAACCTGTTGGACTTTAACCTAGTGTTGTGAGACCATTTTGAAGCCGGTGGCTTTTACCAGAGCTCCACAGATGACCTGGAATCTCTTAAGCCTCCACCCATAAGTGTATTAAGAAGGTTACACTACCACGATGCGAATTTGTGGAACTGTGTGCATTTTAACATAGCTGCACCAGATTTCCAGCCTTAATATATCAAGGAATATTTTCAAGGCAACTTTTTTAAAAGAAGAATTACTTTCTAAAACAAAGCCTGACAGGCTCATGGAATATTATCCTTCTTGTGATAGGCAAATTGGTTTAACAGAAATTGCAAACATGGTCAGATTGCGGCCAAAATAGAAATCTTTGGCTATCATGTGAAGAAGAACCTTCTTCTTCATCTCAAGGAGCTGGAAGAGAGAGGTGCAGAGATTCTGAAACAGCTGTATAAAAAACAGCTTAGACCACATCTGGAACATTGTGTTCAGTTTGGGTAAATTCACTTTGGAGAGAATGGAGAACAGGTTCACCATTCGTTTAAGAGGTTAGTTGATAAGTTTATGGAAGAGAAGGGAATGGTTTAGTTTGGAGGGTCATTGCTTTTTATTTTGGTCGGCACAACATCGAGGGCCGAAGGGCCTGTTCTGTGCTGTAGTGTTCTATGTACTTGCTGATATCTTCCTTCTTCACTGATCAGTTACTCTTTCCAATCCAAATTAACAAGCTCCATTGCAACTTCCAAATAAATTCATCTTCCAACCGTTTCATAAAATAACCACTGGAAGAAAGGCGCTCATATGAAACAGAATTAGAAATAATGGTAAGAAATTTCACTCCTGCAGTCAAAAACTATGCAAATTGAGCAACAACAACAAAAAAACAAAAAACAACAAAAAGGTCCCCCCTTAAGAGGGTCCCCCCTCTTAAAATCTATACAGACACATCTTGTAACATAACATGTACCATGGTGCAGTTCATACTGTCCATGTTACACATACTTGGTTCACGCTCTTAGCCTTGTGCAGTGGCTAGTCTCTATCTCTACAAACCTGTGCTCAGTTAATGGCTGAGTGATTTTGCAATTTTCCCAAGATAAGAAATAGCCTTCTCCATCTATCTGGCTCTGCAGCAATTATGAATTTATTAATAGAGGGAAGAAATAGTATTGCCCATTTAATACAGTGATTTTTGTTTGTAAATATTCATATGCCTTTTATTTGCATTGTAAACGAAGTGCTATGCATCTCCTCTGCTTGTACATATTCTACAGACACAAACTTATTAATCATACCATATTTGTGGCCACAATCTGCTGCCAAAATTTTGACTGCTTCTGCATTTTCATTTTGTTTAAATTAATTTTAATCAGTTATTATTTTAAATGTGACATCTGTCAGAGTCAGTGGCTGCTCACATATGAAAATCAGGGTCATATTAAAAGCAATAAATTGCCTTTTGGCTAAGATCAAGCCCCGGAATGGGTGAATGCCTTATCTTGTCAGATGGATCTTATTTGTCTCTCTTGTGGGAACCAGGATTTGGATTCAATTGGAAGTTGGTTTTCGGAGCAAGCAAGGAGATGGATTAAGGCTTGCCCGATCGATTCTGAGCATTGATTTTGTAACTTTAGGAATGGAGTAAAATATTTTTTTAGATATTTAATTTAGGTTCTCATGTCATTGACAAAATAATGTAAAATGTACTTTTTTTTCCCCTCTCTATTCCTGCCCGTATAGAATTCAATGCTGAACTACTATTGCTTGCTGCTTGGTGCTATTAAAATCTTTTCTTGCCTCCATTTACCTGTGAAGTAATGAAGATTACATTGACTCTGTCCTCTTATTGCCTTTGATGAGTTGGCACTGAGGTCATGACTTCAATAGAGCTCAATAATTTCTTCCCAATTTCTGGAATTGGTGTCCACATAGTCTGGCCTGTAGAGTGGACTTTGTGAACCCAAATTCAACACTACAAAGCCAGCATCAAAACCCACACCAGATCATAGGCAATTAAATTCCCATCAGTCACTGATGAGACAGTAAACTGATAATATAGCAGGAAATTTGATTTTTGACATATCACTCCAAATTCCAGGTTCACGAACTCATGGAAGGGTTTCTCCCTATGTTTTTTTACTTCAACCTTAAAGTTACAAAGCCCATGCTCAGAATGGTCCAGATAAACCCTAACCTATTCTATAGTTGCTCCAAAAATCAAATTCAAATTTCAATTGAACTCAATTCGTGGTCCCCACAAGAGCAATAGGTAAGATCCAAGCTGACAAGATAAGGCATTGCATCCCATCTTGGGCCTCATCTGACATTTGATTGTCTCCATACCTCATATCCTCTGGGATATAATTGCTCTCAGCTCCCACTATATTCTTCTTGGTACTTTGACTAGGTGAAGTATCCCTCATGTTCTTCCAGCCTTTTTGGGGACTTTCTTTCTCCCTGTTTAAATCTGGAAGAAGGTGTCTGCTAACCATATCGCTGCTGCATTCCCTTCAATGTCTGCTGTGTTTGTTCCAGCAGTTTTGTTTTCTCAGGCTCTATTTTGGCCTCTCTGAACCACATTGCAGTTCTCCCACAGGCAGGTTAATGGCAGGTCTGTCTTCCCTCTGGCTGGTGGCGTGAATGACATTTATATTTCATGAATGCTCATTGAAGAAGCTTCCTGCCAGGCCCCATCAGGCCTTCCATCTTGCCTTATTCCAGCACAAAATTACATCAATCTAAAACTCAATTGCTGAGGGGCAGTGCACACAAGACCGTCCACAGTTTGTAAGAGACTGCAATAACTTGCTGCCATAGTGCTGCAACTGTTAGGACAAACCGATTATTGCCCTCCACCTCCGTGAATAGCACCGTACTGCTGGATTCATCGATCCTGCTGTGTCAGTGTTTTGTTCAGTACAGCACTTGGGGTTGGGGAGTACAGGGGGTCTCCTTCCCTCCCTGGTGCCACACACCAGTGGCTATCTGAACAGCACTGTGTTATGGGAATCAGTCACCACAAAAAAAGGTCTACAGTTAGACTTGGGCTGGGGTTTGAGGTGAAGTCAGGAGGATGGGGTAGCCTGACAGACAAATATAAGGGTGGGAATCTGGAAGGTTGTACAAGAAGGAGGTGGGGATGTTGAGGGCTCAGGATGGCAGGCAAAGGGGTAAAGAGGTGGATAAAGAGGATGAATAATGTAAGACTGAGGGAAGGAAAGCTGGACCCTGACAAGGCATAAAACGTAGATGAACAAAATGGTTTAGAGGATAGTGTATGGATCACTGGAAGATGCTGCACACAGACTATAGATTATAGGGTGGATGCCCGTTAGGTTGATGCATTAGGGATGGTTTGCACAAACTCTTAACAGGTCAAGGCTGCAGTGCTTTATATTGGTCACTATTGTCCATAGTCCTCTTTTGAGAGTAGAACTATGGCAAGACCCTTCTTTAAGTTCAGAGACTGGCAGACACTCCTGCTGCAAAATGGAAAGCAGTCATAAATGATTGGCAATCCAGGAGCTATGGCAGTCTGAAGTCAAACCTAGCAGGAAGGGGCAAAGGCTGTGTGCTTCGAAAGAGAAAGCATAGCTTGGGGTATGATGGTATATGATCGTACTTGAAACTCTCTGGGTGAGGGAGGGGGAGATTCCTGGAAATGAAAGTGCCTCTAAATGGACTGGGTACAGATCCACATGAGGCATGGGCGCCTTGCAGGTGATGGATTCAGAATGGAGTGTGTCATTGTCCACTATCACAATGAAAATATCTAGTGTTAGTTGGGGAAGCTGGAGAATAACAGATGGGACACCTTGACTTGCACATTATGAGGTTCCAGAAGCACAAGGACAATAAGGGAGGGAAGGTCATATTCCATCCTATAATAAAGCTGTAGCATCACCTTGACACTCAGGTAAAATGGCATCTTCTAAAATTGAAAGTTAAATTGTTCTGTCTGGAAAAAGTATGATGAAGTGTGGGTGGACCACTGTGCTGTGCTCTTGGGGCTTCTTTTTGCAATGCATGCTCCACTTGTTGGTGCCAAATCAATTTCACAGGACAGAGAACAAAATGCCCAGGAAACAAGAGCAAGCAAGATATTTAATTTTACACTTTGAAGGAATTGGCACAAATCAATAGGCTCATCTCAAATTTGTTGCCAGATTCCCAGGATCAATTTAGCATGAAGAACAATGTGATCTAATGTGCCAAAGCTCAGCTGCCCAAATTCTCCCGTAGCTCTCTCATTCACACTTTTTTAAGCACTCTTTAATCATTCTGCTCTTCAAATTAGATTTTCAAAAAGGAGGCAAAGTGATAATGGATCCAACAGTCCAAGGAACTTTTCAACAAATCCTCATTCAAAGCAGGAGGCAAACAAGGGGAAGGCATTGGTCCAGGAGCTTCAGCAGGAGGCACTGCATGCAAGACAAGGCCAGGGGGAGCATGAGCATCAACAGGAAGCTGAGGAGCAGAGACCAAGAAAACAGAGAGGACTGGCAACATCAAAGGTCTATACATCCCCAAATCTCCTTTCTACAAATGAGTGACACATAGTACAGAGTAAGGCTGCCATATCTGGTCCAGCACATATGCCATTTACTCCCGGAAGACTTGACACTAAATGGAATTGAAAGCTTCCTGCTGCCTGTGACCCTAAAGGTGGCAGCAGCTCTCAATTTCTTTGCCTCTTGGTCTTTCCAGGGAGAAATTGAAGACCTGTGCAGCATTTCACAGTCAGCAACATATCGTTGTATATCGAAGCTGACCAATGCCTTTTACAGAAAGGACTATCAATATGTAAACTTTACTGTGAACAATGATAGCCAGGCTCAGAGATTTATGGGTTTTGTAGCTACCTCAACCAGAGCTCAGCCAGCAATAGACTGCACCTAAATGACCATACAGGGCTCCCTAGCAGAAGTTCTTGGTGTTCATCAGCCACAAGGCCTTCCATATCATCAATCTATGCTAATGTGTGACCATCAAAGCAGATATCGCATATTTGTGCACAGTTCACTGGGAATTACCATGACTCCTACATCCTCAGTCAGTCACAAGTGCCTAGGGTTTTTGAGGGGTCAGATATTTTGCAGGGATGTTGCTGAGGGAGAAGGATTACTCACTTAAACATCTATTCATGATTCAAGTGCATCGCCTCGTACTTCAGCTGAGGTAAGGCACAGCACTTCTCACACCACCCCACCCTCTCAGAGGAGATCATAGAAATCATCCCTGCAATTCAGAAGGAGGCCATTCAGCCCATCAACTTTACACCAACCACAATCCCACACTGGCCTTATTTCTGCAAGCTCCACATATTTACTGTTCAATCCCTCTAACACTAGGGTCAATTTAGCATGGCCAATCAATCTAACCCACAGTCTTTAGATTGTGGGAGGAAACCAAAGGATCTGGAGGAAATCCACGCAGACTCAGAGAGAATGTGCAAACTCCACACAGACAATGACTGGAGACTGGAATTGAATCGAAGTCCCGAGCACTATGAGGCAGCAGTGCTAACCACAGTGCCATCGTGCCACCTGAAAATGCAATTTAGATGCTTGGACTGCTTAGAGAAGTCTCTGCACCATAGCAGGTTTGCTGCATCTTCATAATTTGTTGCACCCTTCACAATCTGGCTATGTAGAGAGGTGAGATCCCGCAGGAACTGGAAGAGGAGGAGGAGGAGACCTCCTCGGAAAATGAGAGGTGCAGAAAACCCAGGAGGATGGAGAGAGACAGCATGAGCGTCCTGATGTCATGTGTTCTTCCAAGTTAGCATTGAGAAGATTACCTTTGGTTGACTAGAGATTGTAAAATTTTAAAAAAGGGACAGAATGTGCCTAGCATTGATACATTCAACCCTGCCTCAAGGTAGGGAGAGAACTCTGCTGGTCACACTTCAGTTTAGGCAAAGTGAACAGCATCCATAGACAAGAAATCAAGAGGATTTGGAATGTCACCTCTGTATCTTTCTGTACAGATGTTGTACTTCTGCTGAGTTTTTCCAAGATTTTCTGTTATATTTCAGATTCCCAGCATCCACAGTATTTTGCTTTTGTTATTACAGATGAATAGGAAGCCAGCTCCATGAAGAACTGTCATTAGCACCACGCTATGGCAGGAATAGCAACTTACAGTTAACAAGCTTTGCTCAAAACTGTCCAGCACTGTAGAAGGTATCAAAAATGTTGCCAGTTTCATGCTGCTGGGGAGATGAAGCCAAGACAAGCCCATGACAATTATCAATCCAGTGCCTTAAAGTTGTATGTTTGGGCAAAGGAAAGCATGTGGCTAGTGGAGTACCACTCATAATAGTGAGAGTTGAATTGTGCCTGTAATTAAATGCTGAGGTAGGTGCAACCTCCTGAATACAGTGGGATGCAGTCCTGGGAAAAGGGACACAGCTACTGGGAGGTGAGCAATCATAGGGGCAGTCTGAGTTTGAGTGCCTTATGAGGGAAATCAAAGGCTAGAATTCAGAAGAGAGAAGTTGAAATCTCTCAGGAGAAAGCATTTTGAAGAATTTTTAAATACTCAATGACGTCTAGGTAGGTTGCTGAAAAGATTTGAGGGATCTGACTTGATTGTCTTTGCCACTTAATATGCCATTTGTGGTGTGAACTACATTTTGTCTGATATTTCATATTTACCTCATGTTAATTCTGGATGTTCTACAAGTTAGGTGTTGGCTCTTTGCTGACCTTTTAGATAGTAACGTTTATTTTAAAAAAAGCATCCAAGGAATCCTGTGGCTTTATTCTACAGGTAAATAACTGGAATTTCAAATTTTGTCCCCTTTAAACAAAACGTTATTTGTTCCTGACTGGGTTGTAACTAAATTTGATGTCTCATCCAGATCT
This sequence comes from Sphyrna mokarran, assembly GCA_024679065.1. Taxonomy (NCBI): domain Eukaryota; kingdom Metazoa; phylum Chordata; class Chondrichthyes; order Carcharhiniformes; family Carcharhinidae; genus Sphyrna; species Sphyrna mokarran. Next base: position 58,866,322 of record JAGIQG010000003.1, read on the forward strand.
GTAATAGAGTCTGCTCTAAGATCATAAAAATCAATGAGGAGTTTCAGGCAAGTCTACAAACAACAAGCAATGTGAATTCCCCAAATGGTTTTTGTCTTGGCAAGTACATTCAAGGGAAACACTCCACTTATGGTCATTCAATTAGAAACTTTTTAGAAACTTGAGAAACTGAATCTATGTAAAAATTGCAAAAGGCATCCGATCCTTGGCAGCCATCTTAGCAACCATTTAAAGTCTATTTTAAAAGGTATTTTGGAAGATTGTATACCCAATACATGTTCAAAGTTATGGATAGGACATGCCTTTGTTGGATATTGTAATTTGATGAGGCTGAAGTTACAGGTTAGAATTCCCTGATGTTGTATGCCCCAGCACCACAACAGAGAATTTGGCACGCAGACAAATCGCCATTCACAACAGCAGGACCAGAGGTTCCCAGCAAAGTTTGAGGTCAGAGAATCCCAGCCACAGAGAACACAGAAATTTGCCTATTTTAGCTCATGGAAAACATGGCAGGAATGGAGGGCATGAGACTGATCTTACATTGATATTTCATATATAAAAGAAAACATCTCCAATGGTTCAGTGAGTTTCTGTGGTTGCATAGTTGAATGGCACAACTAGAAAAATTCCAGGTTTAATCTTCTGTATTAGTTATCTGATCTCAACTGGAGGATCACTCTGCAGTGATGCAGGCTGCAGGGAAAAGCCTGGGAACTACAGGCCAGTGAGCCCCATAATGGTGATGAGTAAATTGTTGGAAGATATTTTGAGAAACAGGATCTACAGGTATTTGGAGATACAAGTACTGACTAGGGACAGTCAGCATGGCTTTGTGAGTGGAAAATTATGTCTCACAAATTTAATTGTGTATCTTGAAGGGGTAACAAAGAAGGTGGATGAGGGCAATGCAGTGATGTTGTCTAAGGTACTGCATGGTATGTTTTTGTATAAATTTAAATTTCCTGGGATCCAGGGTGAGGTATCTAAATGGATACAAAATTTGCTTCTTGACAAAAACCAGAGGGCGATTGTAGAGAGCTGTTTCTCAAACTGGAGGCCTGTGACCAGCGGTGTGCCTCAGGGATCAGTTTTGGGCTCACTATTATTTATATTAATGATTTGGATGAGAATATTGGGGGCATGTTAGTAAGTTTGGAGATGATACCAAGATTGGTGGCATACTGGACAATGAAGAAAGTTATCTCCAATTGCAATGGGATCTTGAATAATTGAGCCAGTGGGTTGACAAATGGCAGATGGAGTTTAATTTAGACAAATGCAAGGTGATGCATTTTGGTAGATTGAACCAGGGCAGGACTTACTCAGTCAATAGTAGGGTGTAGGAGAGAGTTACAGAACAAAGAGATTTAGGAGTACATGTTCATAGCTCCTTGAAAATGGAGTCACAGGTGAACAGAGCGGTGAAGAAGGTATCTGGCATGCTTGGTTTCATTGGTCAGAACATTGAATACAGAAGTTGGGATGTCTTCTTAAAGTTGTACAAGACATTGGATAAGGCCAAACTTGGAATACTGTATGCAATTCTGGTCCCCCTATTATAGAAAGGGTATTATTAAATTAGAAAGACTATAGAAAAGATTTACTAGGATGCTACTGGGAATTGATGGATTGAGTTATAAGGAGAAGCTGAATAGGCTGTATCATTTTCTCTGGAGCGTAGGAGGCTGAGGGTGATATTATCGAGGTCTATAAAATAATGAGGGGTATATGCAAGGTCAATATCTTTTTCCAAAGATATGGGAGTCTAAAACTAGAGGGCATAGGTTTAAAATGAGAGGGGAGAGATATAAAAATGTCCAAGGGGCAATTTTTTCACACACAAGTGGTGAATGTCTGGAATAAACTACCAGGAGTAGTAGTAGAATTGGGTACAATTTTATCTTTTAAAAAGCATTTAGATAGTTACATGGGTATGATGGGTATAGAGGGATATGGGCAATTGAGATTAGCTTTGGGGTGTTTTAAAGAAAAGGGCAGCATGGACAAGTTGGGCCAAAGGGCTTGTTTCCAAGCTGTAAACATCTATGACTTTATGACTATGACTGTATCACTCAAGTTATGGTAACTCCAGATTAAGGAGATAAAAATTAGTTAGGCCCTACTCCTTTTATTTACTGACCTTTGCTCATCATTAAGATGAGACTCAATCAATCTGTGATGTCAATTAGCCCATTGAAAGCCATGGTCTCGATATTTAGATGAATGATGACCACTTGGACAAGGCAACAGAATTCAACAGGAACCATGCATCGATATTGCAGAAAAAAATGTCAAAGCTCTGGGGAAGAGCAGGAAATTGGCAGAGGAAGAGGAGAGGAACATTTAAATTTAAACAAATAATAAAACTCCCACAATCAGAACATCATGGATGTTTGGTAAATCGATAATTAGTATAGTAATCATCAAGATGATATGATTAGCCAACAGATATAATTCAAAAATCTGACATATATCAAACACTGTTTGGAGGGAAGTTCACATGTATTAGAGGCTCAGCATAAAGATCACAATCTACTGTCAGGAGGTATAGCTATATTATATGATGATAAGTCACTTGTCAACAGACAGCTGATTAACCTTGCTTTCAGCCAAAAGGAAACATTAAAAAGAAACACATGAAAAGTCATCCAGCTATCAGCAATGCAATGATTCTGAGATACATCAAATTAGTATTCATCAACCCAATCCACCTCAGGCTAAACACATCAGATTGTCATTCAGACACAGCCACAAAGGAATTGGTAGGGGTATAAAGCAATATCTTTTTATCATCAGGGTCCTTCCTTCATTTTCCCCATTTATCTTCACGAGGATAGCAATCTTTATTTGGAACCAGACTTAAGTAGATGTTTCCTAACAGATCATTTGAAAGGCAATTTAAGTAAGAGATTACAGGGCGCTACAATAAATCACATAACAGTATTTTGCACCCAGTATGATGTGTTGCACTTCATTTGAAACACTGACATAAAAGGAAATACAAAAGGAAATTAATATTTGTCTTAATTACAAAAAGCATCATCAAAAACAAAAGAGCAGTGAAGGTTGCTGATGTATTACAGCTTAAATCTTGATGGACTATTGATTCTGATATTTCCATGAAGTGCTTTATTGTGGTATATAAATTGACTCTTCAGTCATCATAGGTAACCCAGCCATTAAAAATACAAAAACACTGTGGGAATTTCAGCAGGAATGAAGTGCAATAAGTATTATACAAGGACAAAATCTAGGCTAATACTTCTCCGCAATATTGAAAAAATATGGAAATGGTGGGGGTAACATTACCAGAATTTGGCAGAGTGTTGATTCCGGCTAGAGAAATATGTTTCTCTCCTGGTCTTAGCACACGTTGTCAAAAATAATGCTAGTTACATTTCGCGCCATCATAGAGGATGGATGGGGTCTAAATATACTGGCAAAGCTCAGCTGCACTGAGGTTGGGATGCCATGTTTAAATCCCCAATCACAACATGATCGATCCTCCCTCCCCACCTTGGACTTCATCATGGAGGTCTCAGGGCTTCCCCCCAACAAATCTACTCTGATCGGAGATGGCATTCACATCCCGCCCCAACCTCCTGATTGGAGTTTACATGTCTCTCTCTCTCTCGCTCTCTCTCTCTCTTGCTCTCTCTCTCTCTCGCTCTCTCTCTCTCTCGCTCTCTCCACCCTCCTCACTCCAAATTCCCCCCAACAGTAATTGCTGGAACACCCAACAGACAGTGCTGGCACTCCCCCTCCCTTCAAACATTGGATGCCTTCACCCCCTCCCCAAACAATCAGTGCTGACATACATACCTCATCTCCCGAACATTGATCACCTCTGCCACTCTCACCAATAGTCAGTGCTAGCACCCCATTCCACCTCCTTCCCCTGAACATTGGACCCCACATTTGGTTTCTATTGGGGCCTGCTCAAGGAACTGCACCCATTCTAACATGGCCGTGCCAAACTGCACCAGGGACATTCTTGACCACGTACTTCTCCTCCAGGGGCTATACTGACTTTTAAACCCCCAGGAGCTCCCCATGACAAGCTGACATCATGTCAGTGCAGTGTGAATACATGGCGAGGGGGGGGCATGTTAATAATATGGAAATGGATGTGAACCTGATTACATCACCAACGAGAGGCAGCGAAGATTGGAAGTTAGCAACTGCCAGCAATCTCACGCATGGTTCAAATGGGCTGAAGATTCCAGCCAGTTTTTATCAGATGAGTGATTTAATCAAGGTCTCACCCATCTTCTCAAATGGTTGTAGGAGATCCCATAATTCCACTGGCTAATCCCATGATTCCACTGGTGGTTTTCCATGCTATCCTGATCAATACTTTTCCCTCAGTTAACATTCCATTTTTATTTGCTTGACATTATTTTAGTGAGATTTTGCAAGAGCTTACGTGGGCAGATTGGTTGCCAAGTTTCCTTTATAGCAGCACCAAAAAACATTATGAGGCCGTGAAAAACTTCAGAATAGAGTGGAGTGAGGCCATGAATGGATTTGAAGTCAAGGATGAGGATTTTAAGTTTATTGTGATGAGAGGGAAAACAAAACCAAAGTAAGTCAGTTAACGAGGGAACAATATGGAAGGGGAGCCGACTTTGACCAAGATAAAATGGATGATAAAAATTAGCTTGAGGCTAGTAGGGAAAGGTGATAAAGGCATAGATAAAGGTTTCAACCACAGTGTGGAGAAGTATGTGTGAAACCAGGGAGATTCAGAGGTGGATGCAGAGGGATCTTGGTCATGAATGAAAAAAGAAAAGACAAGCACTGGCTGGATTCAGACAAATTAAAGATAATTCATGACGGCAATTCCACTAGGCTGGACCCAGATTAAGAGTTATGACGTGACCAACAGCCTGCCCAGCATTCTCACAAGATGCATCTAGATCTCCATGCAAAGAGTGAATTATCTGATAAAAAGTTGACTTTTGACTTTGCATACTTTATCAATGGCAACCACATAGGGGAAATACAAAATAGGTCACGTTAGAGAAGTTCAGAGTTCAGGCACAGAACTACATTGGGTTTTACACATTATGAATTGCTAGGAAAAGCTCAACAGGAGATCTAAACATTGCAAATTGGGTTACATGGATGATTTTGCATTGATGTTGCAATGTATTATCAAAGATTGACAAGGAATTGCAACCTATTATTGCAGGAGAAGATCAAAGGGATTTGAATGGTATATCTGGGAGGAGACTGTTGATGTGAGGTTTTCCAAGTCAATATTCTAGCCAACAGAAAAGATAGCTGTGTTTGAAAATTGAACAAGAAGTGAATTATAATGTCAAAGTATATGCACAGAGGGAAAAAGTGAGTGAATCCTCTATTGTTTCCTGCACAAAGAAACGATGAACCACAAAATTGTCTGTTCTATATTATGCGTTGATCATTGGCCCATTTTGTTCAAAAATAAACTGTTTGTTCAGATAATATTGAAATGTTAAAGTATATATTCAGCCTGCCTTTTCAATAAATAAAATCCAAATGGTAGCATCTGATACAATTCCTGGGTCATGCTATTGCTTATCTAGATAGTGATCAGAAAAGTGCTCTGTATTACAGAAGGTGTCATTTCTGCTCATAGACCAGCCAATATTGCTGAACCTGAGAAAACATTGAGCACATAAATGGGAAATTTAACTTACTCAATTATTGCTGTTTGGTGCATAATATCAGGTCCAGGGTTGTTTGCTTCCTGGTACATGAGTGAAAAAACAAGCCATTATCATGTGCAGGAAATATTTTACCTCTTGCTCCCACTGTAACTGTCCCAATAATATCCTGTTTGATTAAAACCATCCATGATTTTCATGCTTAAATGTATATTGATCAACACTGTAACCTTACTCTGATACAGTAGGCAACAAGGTAGTTTCTACTGACAGATTTTGTCTCCCTTTGTTTCAAGGGAGTGTTAAAACAGATTGAAGTAACAGAAACCCCTGGATCAGAAGAGACAAAGCTAATCTTGAACTGTTGTGGTAAATGACCTAGATTCCGTGCAGAAAATGTAGTTATAGAAGCTGGGTTTGGGGCTATAAAATGGTCATGTCTAACAGTGTCCGGAAGTTAGAACGGAAGTCAGGTATTTGATTAATATATTAGTACAGAGTGAAAAATATTGTTTCTTGTGCACTATACAGACAAAGCATATTGTACACAGAGAAGGGAAGGAGAGAGTGCAGAATGTAGTCATAACTAGCGTGTAGAGAAAGATCAACTTAATGCAAGTTAAGTGCATTCAAAAGTCGAGAAAAAAATTCAAAAAATGAAAGCAAAATGATTGAGGGACTCATAAATCAAGTGGATTGGCGAAGTTATTCCCCATTTTAGTGTGGTTGAACAAATGGAACATACTTAAAGGTGTGAGCAAAGCAAATAGAATGCTGAATTGCACAGCTCAAATAGTTGAATACAGGTCACAGGAAATCATGGACAAACTCTTGTGATGCTCTAGTCAGACAACACCTTGAGTATTTTGGCCAACTCTGAGACAGAAAGGAACTATTCAAACTCTGCAGGCTGTGTTATAGGATGATTCCCAGTATTGACAATATAATGTAACTTGACTGTCTGTGAGATATTAAAAAAGCTTTAGGTGTAAAATTTAGTGATTTGAACTTCATGGCAATGACAAGAGATCCCAGTTATGAGGAAAACTAAGGAAACAGGAGATCTTCAGCCTGGAAAGTAAAAGGCTGATAAGCAAACTGAAAGAAATATGGAAGATAGTAGAGTATGTAAAAAAAAAAGAAAATTTAAAAATATTACTTTAAAAGTAAATTGAGGAGAGCGTAAGAAGTCACAGGTGCAAACAAAATTTAGGACTGACAACAGGAAATTCCTCTTTGTAAGAGTAATGAATCTGTGAAATAAAGTCTAGAGGCAGCGGCAAGAGTAAACATGAAGTTATTTAAGAGGCAGCATGGTCACACAATGGTTAGCACTGCTGTCTCACAGCATCAGGGACCCAGGTTAAAATTTGGCTTTGGGTGACTGTGTGGAGTTTGCATATTCTCTCTATGTCTGGGTTTCCTCCAGGCAGTCTGGTTTCCTCCTACAGTCCAAATTGTGCAGTTTAGGTGGATTGGCCATGATAAATTGCCCCAAATGTCCCAAGGTGTGTAAGTTTGGAATAGCCATGGTGAAAGTGAGGGGTTATGAAGATAGGGTGGGGGAAAGGGTCTGCATAAGACACTATGTCAGAGAGTCAGTGCAAACTTGATAAGCTGAATAGCCTCCTTCTAAACTGTTGGGATTCAATGAATCATTAAGTTAAGATTGGATGTTGCATCAGGGCATGAGATTTATAGATTGCTTCTAAATAGATTAATTAACAAGTTATTATTATCTGCAATTATCTTGTAATCACATGGTGATACCACTTTATACTAAATCTAGGACTTTTTTCTTAGCTTCATACTTTTCTCATAAAATGCAACGCTCTTTTATGATTTCTTCTCTGTCCTTATCTGTCAATCTTTATCCTTACACAACCTCCTTTTTCAGCTATGATCTTCATTATCTATAATCATAATCCTTGATGCTGGCATGGTGATCCATTCACTAAATTCACACATAATGCTCCTTATGTGCACAGACAAGAATATTGCATTATATTATCAATCCTCACAAATAATATAGTTTGAATTCAGAATGACAATAGCACAAAATTAGCTGAGCAAAGCTGGCATATTGCAATTGCAGCATTAATGTTTCAGCTGAGCCTAATTCAACAGTGCTTCAGAAACATTCAATTTCGAAGATTAGAATGCATGCTTATCAAGGTTAACTTTTGTATTCTAAAGTGCAAGAAAGTGTTGGTAAACCTCTAGTGTTAATTCCATCACTCGGGTGACGCTAGCTCAAAGATGTAGATGTTTTTCATCATGTTGCATCTTAAGCACAACACAGAAGCGGTTCAGCCTCCCTCAATGGTGCAATGATTCCACCTCTGGCTACAGCTTAGATGAATCATCTGTAATCTTCTTAGCTGCTGCATCAGCAAGCTTTGCTTCACCTAACTTCAAACGGCTTTGCATATTCTTATAACACAACACCAAGTTGCTCAGTTTTTATTGACTAACAGACATGATTCAGCTATTGGATTATACTTCACATTTTTGCACAGATGCTGCAACACAGTGGTCCCAATTTCAATGACATCTTTTGCCAAAGACTCAGCAATATTTGAATGGTCCTCAAATACAGCAAAAGAGGAAATTATGAAGTAAATGACAACATCAGGGCAGAATTCCCTCTGACCTTTCCATACTCTGTCATTCCCTTCACAGGACACTGTGAAAAGATTATTTTTATGGGTGCACACAATGCTTAATTAGGAATTGACCTGTCTCAACAGTTAGCTATATGAAGGTCACCTGGAGACTGGCTTTCCTTTTTTATTTGCAAAATCTATGAATTTCCATATGATTTTGAGGAACCAGATTGCAAGGAAAAATTGTTTGAATAATTTGATTAACAGCTAATATGGATTTCTGATCAACAGATGTAAACAAACCTTGCTTAAATTTACAAGTCCAATACCATCGCCTATTGACATTTTATTGTTATTAACAGAGATTCAACATATTGAATATTGAGGGGTAAGAAACAGTTGGGTGCGGTGAAATATCCAGCTGCTGCTGTTGCTGCAAATGTGGGACTATTTCAAGTGATTAAAGAATGCTCCAAACCAGAGGAAGTGCATTAGTTTTGCAATTCTTTGTTTTCATTGTCTCACAACTATCTAAAATATTTTAAGCACTTCTGGACAACCTGGAACCAGGAAGCCATCAGGTTCCGAGTGCAGCCGATGAGGCATTTTGTTGACTGTTATCCATGAACAGAGTTACTACATCCCATTTGTTTTCATCCAAGTAATCTTTTCCTACGAAGAACAAAGAACAAAACAGCACGCGAAACCGGCCCCTCAGCCCAATGAGCCCGCGCCGCCACCCCGATGTTCCTACCTCTACCCGTGATCCCTGTCTATGTTTATAGATCTATGGATTAAAAACCAAATTTGAGACAATTTAGGGAGAATTTGTTTTGCCAATTAGCCTAAGAGTACATCTTTGGGATGTGGGAGGAAACCGGAGCACCTGGAGAAAACCCACGCAAGCACGGGGAGAATGCGCAAACTCCCACAGACACAGGCCCAAATCCATGTATCTGCACAGCACAGCGATAGTCACTGAGCTGTCGTGTTGCCCATCAAATGGTCCAGGTCAAGCGTACACTAACGACGCGAAGCACGAGGATACTCTCGAAAAAAATCCAAGAGCAGCCCTCTCACGACCCATCGCGTGTATGCCCCTCGTTACAAGTACGACTGATTTGATATGCATATAAAGTAAGGGCATGTGAAGTGACTTGCATGCTGACTGCACACAATTTTGACTTGTGAGAACCATGCTTAGTGTCCATCATGTACTTTTACCATTTGAAGTTGATGACAGTTCTATTAATGTATGAATGATTAAGCATTTCCTATAACTTATGAAATAGTCAACATGTATTAAATGTATTAATTTTATTCAAGAGGTCATGGTTAGTGAACAGGCCTAATTTCAATTTTGCAGTCCACTGAGATGAAGGAGGGCCATTCATGTGGTTCACTTTTCAGCCTATGTTGTTCACGAAGTAATTTACCTGACAATTTAAATATTGATCATGTAAGCAATTAAAATAAGTATCAATAAGAATTGGGTCACCTTTTATTGATTTTTTTTCTGGATTCGTTTAAACTTTATTTAGATTAAAAGCAGAACTTTAAAAAATTGGAAGTTTTACAATTGGAAGCAGGAGAATTGCTACATCAAATAGGTAAAGCTCATTAAAAGTGGTCACCAAATTTAAGCATTTTCTCGACATGAAAATGCAATTACAACCATAAGATGCTGAGATCAATACATTGGCCATTGTCTTCAGTCAATGCTTGTGGTTTACCACTTTCTCATCTTTCTGAAAGGATGAAGGCAAGAACTTTCTCTTTAAATAACTTCAGCTGTTAATTTTGCAAGTAGTTGGTATAATCACCACTTTCTATTAAAGTTAAAATTCCAATTAAAACCATTCAATCACAGCAAAGTTTAATTAAAACTTAATAAAGCATGCAAATCTTCAAGCTATCCCAGAAAGTTGGGATTTTTCCACTTGGAACCAAAGTAGACAACAATTGGTCCTTCACTGAAGAACCCTTCACATAATACTCAACAGGTATAGATCCAATTAAAACCATCCACCCTCTGTTACCTGATTAATGCATCTCTGTACATGCTTTGCATCCTCTTATAATTAAAAGTAAGCAATACAAATCCCAATATTTCTAATGATGAGAGAAGGCACTCTCATTTGTCTAACTAATGACACTTCACTGCTCTCTGCACAGACTGCAAAATGAGTTCAAAATCAACTTGGTACAGTACAGTACTAAACCATGGAAAAGTTAATCCTATAAGATCAGTTCTGAATGGCTTCTCTGACAAAACTGCACCCATTCAGAAATTTAAGAGAGGATTTTAACAGATTATTAATTTAAACATAACACATCTAAAATACAGAACCAAAGCAAAATGTTTTGCATGCTGGGAATTAATTGCCATAAAGTTCTGCAGATCAGGCAGCATCTATGAAGAGCAGAGCCAACATTTTAGGTTGCTGGCTTTTCATCAGAAAGAAGTTTTTCTAGTCTTTTATTGTGACCAAAAAAAGTGGAATTTACACAATGGAGGCTATAAATTTGATTGATTTTGTCGTGATTTGGTGTAAAAATATTCTTAATTTCTCTTTTGCACCTAAACCTGTTGATTGATGCTAGGGTGAGCATTTACAGAAACTGGTTTCAATATTTCATTCAAGCAGCCATGCCTCATCTGAAAGGTAAGTGTCAGAGGAATATTTAATAATATGGGCATTACACCTGAGCCCAAATTCACCTTCATTCACACGTACATGCACACACAAAACATCCAACAAAGTCATGCCCTTTCACAACGAAGGAAGCACAAAATCAATTAGAATTCCCAAAATGGACATCAGTACACTAAACATTGACCAGGGATCAAAACATAATAGTTTGTGGTTTTGGTTCAGGACCATCAAACCATCAGAGAATCTTCAAGGTAAAGTTTCTAGTACTTGAATAAGTTTTGCCATAGTGCCAAGAACTTATTCAGCTTTTTGAGTGCAAAATTCTTCTTGGCACAGTCCACAACACAGGTAACCAAAAAGTGATGCTTTTGTCTCCTATTTGCACAAGTTTACAAATATTTATTAGAAAATATCCTGTTCTAACTTTATGGTAATTCTGATTGCCATGGTAACTCATCAATCACAGAAAAAATCCTCCTTAATATCCTCAGCTATATCATCACAATTTTGCAGAGTGTTTGCAAAATGTCAATGTAGCTTCACACAAAATATTTCCAACAGCAGTGTTTACCCATCATTATCTAAGACAGCTGCAAACTTATCACCCCATGTAAGTGTCACCTATGAATATTTTAAAGCATATGTTTTTCCTTTGAGTTATTTTCAAAGTGATATTGCTAAGTCAGAAGCAGGTTGAGAAGCACTTTGATTATCTGAACCAGAAAATTCTACCTTGTAAACTACATTTACAACAACATTTCCTGCCTTAACTAAGAAATAAATGAGTTCATTTCCAGTGCTCCTCCATTGAGAAAATTGTCCCATTGTTTTGTACAAAGTTTGTTTTTACCCATAATGAAGGTCACAACCCAAAAAGTGGGCAGTATTTGCCATTTGTTTGTCTCAGAGTTAATCTTAGATGTGCCAGGATACTATTATCAATGATAATTAAAATATTGTCATCAAGATCCATCATGAGTGACATTAAACAACATTGTGATTTCCCTTTCCAATCCAAGGTAATTTCTAAGCTCAATAGCAGTTTCTGTATTCCCTTTTGCAAAACCTACCTGTGGTTGGCTACAAAAAAAAGACATACCACATGTGAACATTACTTTGAATGTGAGGTTGAGCGGGTTATTTTTAACCTGATCCAGATGATGAGATCAGATCAACTGTTTGTTTATCACACTGTTTTAATTAAGCACAAAAATTGAGTCAGGGCAAATTGTAAAGTGAGGTGTTGATGGCCTTGTGGCATTATCATTAGACTATTAATCCAGATACTTACCTAATGTTCTGAGGACTCAGGTTTGAATCCTGCCACAGCAAATGGTGAAATTTGGATTCAAAAAAAATTTGGAATTAAGAAACTACTGATAACCATGTCCATTGTCGGAAAAACCCATTGGGTTCACTAATGGCTTTTAGGGAAGGAAATCTGCCATCCTTATTTGCTTTGGCTACATGTGACTCCAGAGCCACAGCAATTTGGTTGACTTTCAACTACCTTCGGGCAATAAATTCTGACCAGCTAATGAGGCCCATGTCATACACAAGTGGATAAAAAAAGCTGCAAACCAAAAACCAGAGCTACAGTGTTACTCTTCTTCTGCAAAGGAAGCATTGGAGTGGCCATAGGAAAATGTGAGGAAAAGTCACTTAGTTTAGCCAGGGTAAGTAATAATTAACACAATAGCAAAGCAGAACAAACTATTTTCTGTTGGGTCTGACATTAAGTGAAAATAACTTGAAAAATAACATAGAAATTATTGACTGGCATCAGACTGTTTCATTTTAATTGAAGCACTAAAAACATTGGACATTCTCCTGTGAACCTGGAAGGGTTTATGGGATGCTGCAGGAGGCAATACATTGCAAGTGAGATGTTGATGTCACAACCTCAAAGGTATGACCAAACCAAAGATGGCAACAAATTGATCTTAGATGGTCTTTAATGTATCTCATCTTAAAATAGCATAAGAATAGATGATTCTCATCTTAATTAACCTCCCATTTCTCAAAGCATAACCAAAACAATGCTTTACAACAATGGAACAACACCCAATAAAATCAAATTATGAAAGTTCAAATAAATCAGAACATTAGGCTACTTCTTTCATCAATAGTTTTGGTTATTTTTAACTTTAGAGCAGTGATTGAGTTTTTTTTCCCATGAGGTGGCTTGGAAAAAAAATTCTTGGAAGTTTAAACACCAAATATAACAATGTAGAGAACAGGACAATGGAAAAACCATGTTTTATTTTAGTATGATTCTGGGACACTCTTGTCAGAATTTGTTCCATTTGGTAGTTAAAGGAAGTGAGATGAATGGCCAGGGTAGCAGACTCCAGCATTTCAACTGAAGCTTAAGTTCTACCTAGCTGGAGTTCTCTATTAAAGCCATCATGTTGCAGGTTGCATTAAGGAAAATCTGTTTTCCAGTTTGAAATGCTGTTGCAACAAATCAGTCCATAAATGAGGAATAGGGCTAATTTTTCAGCCCAAATTAGTCCAAACTGACAATGCCAATCCAGCGCTGCGGAATGTGAGAAGCATTCTAAAAGGTTCACATAAAATATAGCCTTCACTCCACTCCAGTTTAACGTACTGAAACTTATTATTCATTTTACAATTAACAATATTCTTACTTGATGCCACACTTACAAGCAACTGGGAGATATAAACAAAAATAGAACTTCACAATTGATATTCATCCTGTGAATTGTGTTGATTCTAGTCAATAAATTATTATATTCCACAATGAATAGTTACATCACACTATGAAATCTCAACAATGATCATGGTAAAACTTGTCTATTTATTTCTCCTACCAGATTATGTCAGACAAAATAAAATTGTCTGATGCACAATATTCAACAGTTTAATATTCACATGTTAGTAGATGTTTATTTGGAAATTAAAACACTCCTCCAGTTTGCTGATGATACAGTATCTGTGAGAAGGTTGATTCTTCTTATTTGAAGGGCTACGGAACTGAACCCAATCCAGGCATGCAGAGAATGGAAGCTCTTCCATACAAATTCATATCAAAAGTTTAGAAAAGTTCTTTTATCTCATGCACAAAATGCAGAAATCCAACCCAGAGATTTGCTTCAAGTTGTTGACCTTCATCTAAAACACCTGTTTGCATTGTCAGTACCAATCCAGCTAAATTGCAGTGAATTTTGATATGAATTCAATAAATAACACCAGGGCTTCTGTTTTCTACCAGTTTTGTTGGCATATGGAATTCCTTTAAATGCTTCAACTCACTCCTCTTTGTTGACAGTTTTAATGAAACTTTTGCTGTTGTAGTTTTAAATGTAGATCAGCGTTTCAAATTCTGTCATAATGCAGTGACAATTTTTGATAGCAAGATATTCATTTTGGATATGTGTTCTACAATATGGTCCTGCTAACTTGTTACCTGATGGGTGTTGCTTCTGGTTCAAAGTAATGGAAGTTTTTTCTCACAAAGGTTCTAATTTTATCACTATCCATGATCACTGCGCAAGAATTAAGGAACCCGGTACAGCATCATAGGGGTCGCTGAATAGCACAGTGGTTAGCACTGCTGCTTCACAGTGCCAGGGACATGGGTTTAATTCTTGGTTCGGGTTACTGTCTGTGTAGAGTTTGCATGTTCTACCCATGTCTATATGGGTTTCCTCCAGGCACTCAATTTTCCTCCCACATTCTCAAAGACGTGCTGGTTGGGCACATTGATCCAAACAGACACTAGACTATGGCAACTAAGGAAATTTCACAGTAAGCCTCTCTTGTGACTAAAAAGTACACTTTAAACTTTAAAAAAAACTCTTTGAACTGGGCGTTTTCACCCAATCTAAATTTTGTTCTGAATTTAAATTGGTTAGGGTTTAATTTTCATCAAGTAAAAACATTTCATTCTGAAGCAAAGTTTTCATAATAAGGACTTCATTTTGCTTTGTTAATATGAATGGGGATGGCATAATTATTCCTTCTTGGATACAGGTAACGTTCCAGACCAGTGCCTTTCTAGTAGGATTACCACATATCTTAAAATGAATGTATGTTCATAAAACTAGGCTTTGTCAATCTGTGCCTAAGCTCTATAAGCCTGGGTAAGTAGAGTGTGTTTTTCACATTTGGTCATTTGTTCAAATGTTTTATACTTTTCCGACTGTACACCTCACCCAACTCTTATTGCACTCCAGTAACTTTTACTAATTCATTTTTGCACGGTTCAAAGTCCTCTTTCCTTTTGCAAGTGAACATGTACAGATATTATAATCATGGTGCCTGGAGGCTTGCTGAGTTTTCACTGCTGCACCATAATTATTCAAGATTAGATCCTGAACACCAGAAATGGTAGTTGTTTAACAATTATAATAAAATAGCAATGTTACATTACCAGTAGAAGCAAACACCCCTCAGTTGTTCTGTTTTACCTTGCGGGTACTGAGTATTTCAAATGCCTCAATTTCCTGGCTCACCCAATCTTCCTGTTAAGACATAAGCTTTAAACTTTAAAAAAACATCTCTTTTGACTGGGTGTTTTCACCCAATTGTAATTTTCTTCTTTCTTTTAATATCCTTGACCTTGGCAGCACCTCAGTAATCTCTTCTGTACATAATAAACGTTATTTACCCATAAATACCATTCACATAGTTGTTCCTATGCCTTCAGTGACCTCTTGTGTTTTAACATCACTCCTTAGTCAAGTTTAATTTTAATTGTTCCTAATATTTTGCACTTTTCCTTCAACATTTCTTTCATTTCTCTCCACCCTGTTCCTCCCAACTCCCATTGTACATCTAAAGAACTGCCGTAAGTGAAAGTTATCACTCCAATGCACAAATGCAAATATTGCTGATACAAACAGATTGCAGAAGCATCTGGATGTTTCTTTTCCTGCTTCATATCATGCCTGATAAAGAAGAAAGTGAATAATTAGATGTGAATACACAAAGAGGGTTCAATAACACCAGAAATTGAGAGTAAAGCCCATATATGATTTGCAACAATCATCTGAAGTCCAAGTTCAGGCCTTAGTTTATATGTGATACACCAAATTTATCAAATTTGGTGTATCACAGACCCTCAGAATGGCAAGCCTATTTTTGTAAGAGTTGACTCAGGTTGCCTTGTATCCATTTTGTAACAGAGCAAGTAGGCAATGTAGCAATACCTAATGATGTAGAATCTGGGAGGTTTCATTGTGAAATATGGTTTGAACCCACCAATCTTTTAGGTAAAGACAAAAGCCCTTTATCAGTATTCCTTTAGGACATGTGTCTTACATAAAGAAAGCAGCTCTGCAAAACTAGAGAGATAATAAATGTATATCAGGATGTGATCACAAAGTTATAATAACACAATATCATTTTGATAAAGAAACATTTTAACTCATCACACCCAATGACTTGTTCACATTCATATACTGACTTTACTCAGAAGACATCTTTCCTGTCTATCTGAAGACAGTGACATTTATGGTAAATTGACTTAATTCAGAACAATATACCAAGACTCATTGCTGAGCGAACTCTGTAATTTTGAAAAGAATCAAAGTAGACTGGGGATCTTAGAACTGCTTTAGATCATTACCCACAAGGACAATGACAAGATACTGAGTCCTCATTACTCGGAAATTCAACTGAAATGCTATTGATGTGTTTTACTGACAGCTATACTTCTTAATTATTACTGAAGGACAAAATATTGAGGACGTTTGAATTTGATCTCAATTTAGACAATGACTAAAATGTCTCACAGCATCACTTTCAAATTCCCAATTAGCGATCTTCCATTCACTACAATGGGTGGAATTCTCCAGCCACACTGACCTGGAAACTGAAGATTCCCCAGCAACTTCAATGGACCTTTACAAGAGCCATCCTCCATCACTAGATTTCCAGTGGCAGACAGGATAGAATTAAATATCTCTGCAGCTGTTGATTTGCTTAACCTCTCCCTCACTTGTATATATTTGTCTTCAGGCTCAGATGTGAAACAAGGCTGTCAGCTCTCTCAGAGAAACTTAAGAGATCCCATAAAACTATTCAAAGAAGAATTCCTGTTGCCAATGCTACTACATAGCCAGCCACCCATACAACCCCTAGGACTCCTATTTGTCTTGTTCAATGTTTGTCCCTCTATCAACATCAATAAAATATAGATGATCTTGTAATTTATTCATGGTAGTTTGCAAGATCTTGCTCTTAGAAAAATATCTATCATACTTCCTACAACAGTGACTACACTCAAGTATTTAATTGGCTAAAAATTAATTGTGATATATTGATATCATGAAAGGTACTATATAACTGCAAGTAATTTTTCTCTTTGAGAGGACTTACTTCATTCTAATTAATGGGACTTCAATTTAATTATGGATCTTAGAAAGCCAGCTACTCATCATTACTTTTTAAATGTATTTCTTTAAAACATTTTGCTTAATTACATGTATACAGCCTGTGCTTTAAGTCTGATTTGAACTGGGAGTATAGATGGTACCAGTGGGCCAAGCATTAAGATCACTTAACGACATGAGGCCCAGGGCTATTTTACTTCTAACCTCATTGAAATAGATTAAACCCAACTTCCATCACAACCCAGCATCAAATGGCATGCCACTGACAATCAGATGTGGGCAAGCAGGACCAAAACATTGGTACCAGCTTCATGGAGGAGCACACCTCAGCAATGATAAATCTAAAGGTGATGGTCCAAGTTGATTGTGAAATATTCAAGACAGTGAAGACCCATGGATTCCTGTAGAACCCAAAGGAGTACTCTCGCTCCTCCAGGCCCACAAAGGACTCTCCAAAAAATAACATGAACTTACCTTTCTTGCCCCCCCCCCCACCTCCCCAACCTTTTGCGATTGCTGCTCCTCAGTGCCTGGATCCCATGGCGAGGTCATCATTCGGTGTTGATCTTACTTGTTGGTTAAAATAAGATCAATGTGTGAGCAATATCATCAGACTGCATCTTCATAATTTCTGCCTGGAGCAAGGGCCTCGCATGGATCTGTCTATATTTTAATCATCCCACAAGGCTTGTTCCCAGGAGGTCTGGTGGTGGGGGACTTGGTGAGTTAAAAGGATTTATAAATATATATGTCAATATTAACTAATATTTACATTCAATTGTCATAGATCATAGAATAGAATTCCTACAGTGGAGAAGGAGGCCATTAAGCCTTAGCAATCCTGGCAATTCCACGCATAGCCCCATGCATTTACCCTGAAAGTACTTCTAAGGGGCAATTTAGTATCGTCAATCAACCTAAGCCGCACATCTTTGGAATGTGGGAGTAAAGCCAAGGATCCAGAGGAAATCTACACAGGTGTATTCAGGTGTATGCCAGGAAAGCTAACAGTATGAGGTACATTCAGGAAGGTGGCTATATTATCTCAAAAAGCACAGCAAGATTGAAGCTGGCCAACAATAAACATTGGCAAACCAAAGATAAGGCAAAAGTTGTGCCAATAAAATGTGATAAGAATTTCAATAAAAACCATATAAATTTGCATTGCATTGGGAGTTGACCTGTAAGCAAAAGGCCAGTGTTTGTTAATGCCAAATAAAAGATCATAACTTTATGAATCATATGGTGATATTTATCCAGCCAACTCACCCACAGCCCAAATAACGGCCAAGAAGCCGCACCTTCTCATCTGAAGGAGGGAGGAGGAAATGAATAACATCAAGTGATTTAATACCATGAGGCAAATTGATCAGCTTTTTGACATTTCCCTGAACTCGATTTTTTAACGTGCTTTCCATGGTCTTCGGACATTGCAAGATGCCTTGCAGCCAATGGAAAACTTTGGAAGTGCCAAAACAGTCATGCTGTTGGAAAAAAAAATGCCAGCAAGGAAGCTCCAACAAACAGCAATGTATAACAGCCAAGTAACCTGTTTTTAGTGGTTTTAATTGAGGGATTAAAGTAGACTGGGGATACATTCTGTACTGTTCTTTGAAAGAATGCCAAGAGACATTTGCTGATAGTGGTTATGTTAATAGATTATTAATCCAGAGGTCTGAAGTAATGATCTGGCAACATGAGTTAAAAATCCCATCAGAGTAGCTGAGGAATTTAAATTCAGGTAATTAAATACATCTGCATTAAGAAGCTACTATTAATAATGATGACCATGAAATTACCAGATTTTCAGAAAAGCTGATGTAGTTCACTGATGCCCTCTGAGGAATGAATGTACCTGATCTGATCTATAAATGGGTCCAGATCTATAGCCATATGGCTGATTTTTAATTATCTTCTGACCCAGCAACATATTCTATTGCATGAAGCAGCTACAAAAATCACTAAGAATAATACCAATACATTTGGCATTGAACACAAAGGCCCACCCAACTCAGTCAATCGTGAAACACCCTCCTCACTGAAATCTGGGGACCTGTGCCAAAATTGGGAGGACAATCCCAACAACAAGACAAGGAGGGTTCAGAGAGAGCACAAAGAGAGAGGGGGATTCAATTACAAGCTTGTTTCCTGCCTCTACTAATCCAAAAGGAAGTCAGGACGGTGAACTGCCCTTTGATTTTCTTCCGACCTTAGTTAGTTTTAATGAAGCTGTCAATACTATTAACAAAAGGGATAGTTTCACTGTCATGAATGATACTTTTAAACTTACAACTGGATAAAATTTCAGTAACTGCATCAGCCTGTTCTTAAGGATTTATGTATGAAAGTCAACTGCCTCCATTTTGTGTGACAGTGTTGGAAATGTCTGACCCACACTCAACTTATTTGCAAATTCAGCACTGCACTAAATCAGTTTTTTACAGCAGGAAATGTGAATGGTAAGGTGCCCTAACTCACTTGAAAGAGGTCAGCAGAGGTACTTTGCACTAGGATAAGTTACACATTCTTCCTTTGGCTGGAAAGATCCTGAGGGCTCTGAAATTCTCCTTGTTCAACAAGTTATTAAAGAGGAATAAGAGTAGGCCATTCAATCTCTCAAGCATTTCAATGATATTATCAAAGACAGTGGTGGGAGGGATGTCTTTGGTAAACGGCATGCCCTCACTTTTCTTGACCATGTTTATATAGCCAAATGTTAGTTACCCTAAGTTTCTATGGCAGAGAGGTCTGGTTAAGAGATTTGTCGAGTGAGGAGAAAATATGTCAGCACCATGGACATATATTTGTCCGGTTATAAATTTCAGCTCAGAATAACCACACCCATCAAGTAGTGCAGGAATCTGAATTCAAATATATATTATTCTTACGAGACTCACCTCTAAACATTGTGGCCTGGGTTCAATTCCTCCCACTGCAACTGGATCCTAGACTTCCTAACGCACATACCACAGTCAGTAATGTAACAACACCTCTTTTATGATCATCCTCAACACCGATGTACCACTTATGCCGTCAGCCCTAATTATATTCCTTATACACCTTTGATTGTATGGCCAGATTCCTCTCCAACTCAATTTTCAGGTTTGCTTATGATACCATCGTGGGTTGGATCTCAATAATGAGACACAGTAAAGGAAAGAGATAGAGAACGTGGTGAACTGGTGTGACGACAATAATCTCTCCCTCATTGTCAACAAAACAAAGGAAATAGTCATCAACTTCAGGAAGTATAGTGAAGGGCACGTCCCTGTCTACGTCAGTGGGGATGGAGTAGAAATAATAGAGAGCTTCAAGTTTCTAGATGTCCAGATCACTAACTATCTGTCCTGCACTCTCCCTGCGGACACTTTAGCTAAGAAAGCCCACCATCACCTCTACTTTCTCAGGAGACTAAGGAAATTTGGGATACCCAGTGACACTCTCATCAACTTCTACAAATGCACCATAGAAAGCATTCTTTCTGTTTATGCCACAGCTTGGTATGGCTCCTGCTCTATCCAAAACTTCAAGAAATTACAAACGGTCATGAATGAAACCCAATCCATTACTCAAACCAGCCTCCCATCCATTGACACTGTCTACACTTCCCTCTGCCTTGGAAAAGCAACCAGCATAATCAAGGATCCCATGCACCCTAGATATACTCTCTTACATCTTCTTTTGTCAGGAAAAAGTTACAAAAATCTGAGATCATATACAAACTGACTCAAAAACAGCTTCTTTCCTGCTGCCATCAGACTTTTGAATAGACCTACCTTGCACTAAGTTGATCTTTCCCCACATCCTAGCAATGACTGTATCATTACATTCTGCACTCTCTCCTTTTCTTCCCCACATATAGTGTGCTTTGTCTGTATATTGTGCAAGAAACAATATTTTTCGCTGTATACTAATACATGTGACAACAATAAATTAAATCAAATCAAAATCAAAGATGAACAATGCTTTTATTCATGTACTTAATTCCCAGATCCTGTAAGGAAGATCCACTTTTTAATGGGACAGCCAATATTTTTCCAATGCCACAATAAATCTGATCTGAAGGAACTTTGCTGCTTTTAAGTGTCTGGATGTTGATCGTTGATTTGAATTGACCAATGGATTTTACTGGTCAGGACCCATTTGGTGTGGGAAAAAGAATCAACCAAAACTTCAACAGAAGTGGTTTGGATGATCCAACAAATTTTCAGTGGGGAGACATTCCACCTCCCAATCCTTTCCACAATTTCAATCTGATTGATGATATAATGTGAATTGAGCAACATTCACTTTGGAGAAGTATTGTTTTGCAGTGCTAGAGATTCGGAAAAGCCACACTTTTTTAGTAAACTTGTCCATCTTTTTGGTTTGGGAAACCTTTCTGAAAAGGAATGAAGTGTTTTCAAATGATGAACTTTAGCAAAGAATAAGGTAGGAAAAAACCTTCCAAGTAAGGCAATGTGAAGTATTCAGAGAATGCCAATCCTTTCATCACAAATCCTGTCACAGTTATGTGCTAATGACCACCATCAGTCTACAAGCAAAAAAACCCTACTATTTTTCTAATTTGTCAAGGCGTGCTGCTATAATTTGGAGCTGCAGTCCATTAGGGATGTCAATGTAAAATGGTAATTGTAATGCAGTGCTTTATTAAACCATTTTTTTTCCTGCACTGTTAAAAAGTAGAAAAACACACATAAATATATTGGGCATTGATATTCGCACACACAAACTATTCCCCTTCATCTATTCAACCAATAACTGGATCAATCCTGACCTCCCAGATGAGGTTTGATTATATATGCAGGTGACATCATTGAATCAAAGAAGCAGCTTGATTTAAGAGTCAGAGAATCAGTTAAATGGGCAGTCATCATTAAAAGATTTTATTAATATTTAGCTCCATGCTTTCTGGGAAAAGACACAGAAACAAAGTTAGAATAAGTGGCTTAATTATAGAAACCCATGATAATTCAGGAAACAAAAAGTACCAAACTGGTCCTCTGCAGACACAATGGGTGCAATCTTACTGGCCATTCATGCCACACTCCTGCTGGAAGGTTGGAGAATTTGGCAACCAGCCAAATCTCCATTCACTATGGTGAGATGGAAAAATCCCGTTGGCGTGAATAGTGGTAAGATTCCGGCCAATCCTTACCTTGGATGAGAATGCAACATTGGAATTCTGTTTGGTAAAGAGTTGAATTCATTTTTCAAACTGTTTCCCTATTCGTAGAACTCAGTGGATCTTGATGAGTGAGCAAAAACAATTAATGTGTATGGTACAAGATCTTTATGAGTTCCAGGGTCATGCCATTAAAACAGCTTAACTTTCCTCTGAGTGCTTCATGCCAAGTGGCATTTTAGACCACAGCTGCTACCATGGACCATATTTTGGTTTATAAGTCTCCAGGGTGAAACACCAAGGATGTTTAATTGTGTTAAAACTGATACATTATTGTTGCATTATTTTGGAGAACGGAAATAGAGTCTAATCTCAATTGTCATAACATAATCTCAATGCAATGAAAAATATTACCATCCTTGGCAAAGATGGGCTACATTTCAAGAGGAGAGGTAAAAGTGAAGAGTTTCTAAATATGAATCAGAGGTGAGATGAAGAATACATAAGGAGGTCAAATATTGGATAAAGGTATGTGCACAGAATTGATAAAAAAATCGATGGCCTGAGATAGAGCAGAGCACTGGCCACACATATTCAAGAATTAAGTTACATTCTAAGATTTAGACACTTCAGGTTTCTATCACAGACTAGAAATTCATAAATCACTGATTATTCCACTTGCTCATTGTTGACGATTCTGTATACCACACTTTAGCAGTTTTGTAAATTCTTCTGAGGTAATATAATCAGGGCCTAATTTTAAGGCCAATTAAATTGGATATCCTAAATGAAAGAATTGGGCATATTAAGATCAAACCTCAGGCAGGCCAGACTTGGCTAAGTTTGAATGTACAAAGATACAAGAACATGTCTAAGCCTGGCCCATCAATCACCCATCAAAGATCATTTCACTCTACTTAGACCCAGTAGGAAATCATCTCACCCCATTGAAATGCACCAGTCTATTGTTAGAAGCCAAATCAGGCCAGGCTTTCCATCACCTAGGCTTCCTGCAGTTACCTTATCTGGCAATAGGTTGCACATAAGCAATAGCATGGAGATGGACATCAGGGAGGAGGCCCCGGTGTGCTATCAGACAGACAACAAGAAACCCACTGCATATTAGAACCTCCTCCTGGGACCTCATTGGCCGGAAATCAGAGAAGTTTCTGGAAAGGCAAGCAGGCAGGGAGATAAAGATATACATCTCAGCCACACTAGCAGCGAAGATCGACGAGGGAGGCATCCTTGACCATCTGGCTGACCAGAGAAGGAAGGAAGGAACCTGCTATCAAGACTCACCTTCATGACGACAGGTCAGAGACACTCAGAGAAGCAAGCCTGTAGTTTAATCAAACCAGCTTTGTGGATAGTATACTTGAAACTGTGGTATCCTCTTGTTTCATGTAGATAATTTAAGAGTTAATAGTGTTATTATTAAGAAACTTATTGAACCTTTACTTGTGTTTGTCCTTTGTCCATCATGCAAATAAGGGCACCGGGGTAAAATCTTTGAGTAAGCAAACTGGTTGAAAGTATCTGAGAATTAACAAGTACAACACTTCAGAAAAAAGCATTTGGAGGTAATTATATTCAGAGAGATTGGAAAAGTTCATTCCTGTTCCCCTTGGAATAGAAAAGTTTAAGTGGTGGCCTAAGTGAGATTTCCAAGCTAATGGGAAGTTTTGATAACAGCAGATAAACACTGTTGCCTCTGGATTCATACGGATGTCATCATCCCATGTGAGAACACCATCCACCAGGTACATGATACATGCACTTGCAACTTGGCCAACGTTGTCTACCTGATACGCTGCAGGAAAGAGTGTCAAAGAACAAAGAACAAAACAGCACGGGAAACAGGCCCTTTCAGCCCAACGAGCCCGTGCCGCCACCCAATGTTCCCACCTCCCTCTACCCGTGATCCCTGTCTGTGTTTATAGATCTATGGATTAAAAACCAAATTTGAGGCAATTTAGGGAGAATTTGTTTTCCTAATTAGCCTAAGAGCACATCTTTGGGGAGACCACGCAGACACTATGACAACGGATGAATGAACACTGCTGAACAATCACCAGACAAGGGTGTTCTCTTCCTGTTGGGGAACACTTCAGCGGTCATGGACATTCAGCCCCTGATCTTCGTTCTCCAAGGCGGCCTTCATGACACATGACAACACAGAGTTGCTGAGCAACAACTGATAGTTAAGTCCCAAACACATGAGGACAGCCTCAACCAGGATCTTGGGTTCATGTCACACTATTTGTAACCCCCTCAACTTGCCTGAACTTGCAAAATCTCACTAACTGTCTTGTCTAGAGACAATACATATCTCTTTAACCTGTGCTTAATGCTCTCTCCACTCACACTGGCTATATCTTTGAGACTTGATTACCTGTAAAGACTTGCATTCCAACCATTATTTTGTAAATTGAGTTTGTATCTTTATATGCCCTGTTTGTGAACAGAACTCCCACTCACCTGACAAAGATGCAGCGCTCCAAAAGCTAGTGGCTTGTGCTACCAATTAAACCTGTTGGATTTTAACCTGGGATTGTGAGACTTCGAACTGCATCAATAACCAGAGATTATTGATTTAGCAATAGATTTAAAAGGGAGAAGAGGAGAATTGTTTTAATCAGTTATCAGAATGAGTTGGGCAACATGGTGGCATAGTGATTAGCACTGCTGCCTCATAGCGCCAGGCTTCTGGGTTCAATTCTGGCTTCAGATCACTGCCTGTGTGGAGCTTACATATTCTTTCCACGTCTGCATGGGTTTCCTCTGGGTGCTCCAATTTCCTCTCACATTTTAAAAATGTGCACATTAAGTGATTGGCCATACTAAATAGCCCCGAGATGTGTAGGTTAGGATGATTAGCAGAGTAAATATATGAGATTACAGGGATAAGGCGGGGAATTGGGGCTGTTGTCGGTGCAGGCTTGATGGGCTGAATGGCCTTCTTCTGCACCGTAGGGATTTTGTGATTCTATAATCTGGAAATACTACCTGAAAATTTGGTGGAATTTGTTTCTAGAAATAATTTTAAAAGCAAGTTAAACAGGTACATGAGGATGAGGAAATTATAGAATCACAGATAAAAAAACAGGGGTTTAGGACTAAGCAAAACTGCTGTTTCAAAGAGGCAGCACAGCCGCAACACTATAGCCTCCTTTTATACTGTAGGTTTTCAATGATTCCATGACAAAGATGACTGGGAAGAATTCCTCTGTTGAGGGAGGGGAAAACATGCCAACACTACAAATCAACTGCAACTGTGTAGCTATATATCAGCAATTGGAGGACTCTGCATTATTCCTTGATAATTCAATGGCAAATGCACTACTCAATTATCCCAATATTCATCTCAACAAATATCAGCAAGATACTCCTTGAAGACTGATATATATTGTGATATTTATTTATCAAATCATTTGTTGGGTTTTAGAATACAGAGGTTCACTATGTGAAGAGTAAATTGAGTGTAGTGTCACAATACATCTGAACTTTTAATAGAATTACTGACATTTTTTTACTAAAATTGACTGCGGCCACTATTCATTGCTTAGTATAGACATCAGTAAACAAAAGCAGGAGACTTAGGTCAAACTTAAGAGATTCGAGCTCTCCTGGAACTGATGTCTTGACATTCATGAACAGATTAAAGCAAGATAATATGGAGATTATGCATCAACCTTGCCACTTAGCACACCAACTAAAATGAAACAGTTCCTGTCAAGATAAAGCAGAATGACATGAAAACTGTAGCCTATCATTCAGTGAAACCTAGCTTCAGATTTTCATGGAACTAGCCCAGCAATCTCCAATCAAAGCAGGTTATGTGCAGTAATGTTTATTATTTATTAGTCACAAGGTGGCTGATAAAGTCACTGTGAAAAACCCCTAGTCACCACAACGCAGCAACTGTTTGGATATACTGAGGGAGAACTTAGCATGGCCTATGCACATCTTTTGGACTGAGAGGAAATCAAAACATCTGGAGGAAACCCATGCAGACACAAGGAGAATGTGCAAATTCCATACAGTCACCCAGTTGGGAATCGAACCCAGGTTCCTAGTGCTGAGAGGCAGCAGTACTAATCACTGTGCCACCCACCGTATTGTCCTTGTTCAATCTCTCAACATGATATATAAAAATTGGAGACCTTCATTGTCATGTTCAGTCCATTGTACTTGGGATCACATATATAATATATATAGATATATATATAACTCTATATATGTATGTATTCAGTGGCACGTGCACAGAATGAGCTTAAATTTGCTTTTAATTCATCATAAACAAATGCCCTGGGTGAGAAATTGCCTCAAGTGTTGTTTGTCACAGCTCTACAGTAGCCTTGTGCCACTCTACCCATGTTTCTCCACTGCAGGATGTTTCCTGTGCATTCATGGGATATTCTGACAGGAAATGGATCCAGCTAGTGCATCCCCTTTTTTGTCAAGGGGGTCTAATGTGGTGCTATCCTAAACCAAACCAATCTATGATGTCATGATCCCAATATCCGAGCAACATCTGAGTTGTTCATTCGAGAGAAAAAAAAATGTGAATCTTCAAATTGGGCCATGCATTAGTATTATTCAAAGAAATTGGCATCTGGTTGAAGATAAATTTGGAACATTTTTCTACTGCAGAGTCAGGAAGCATTGGGAATATCTGAGGTGGTATTTTAGTGTGTTACTGAATTTGTTGAAGAGCATGTATGCCTCCTCATTGGAGGTGCAACCCAGGGATTTTGATGACTTGAACATATCGAGAATCCTCTATCTTCCTTAGTATTCATTTTGCAATAATTTACGTTGCAATATTTTTGAATAGCTCCCCTTTAAAGAACAGCATGCCTTTGAAACAGCGAACTGGCTGCATCGTGTATATTTCTGCAAACATACTGTTTGGCCTTTCTGCTGAAGCAGTTTTCATCATAGAATACTTATATTGCGGAAGGAAGCCATAGGCCATTCAGCCTATTGAGTCTGCACTGACTCATCGAAAGAGCATTTCTTATACAGCTCCAAGTCGCCATATACGCGTAACCCTGCATATTTATCATGGCTCATCCATCTACGTTACAAGGGACAATTTAGCATGGCCATTCCAATTAACCTGCACATCTTTGGACTGTGGGAAGAAATGATGGCACAGTGCTGGGTGGCATGATGGCATAGCAATGGGTAGTATGGTGGCACAGTGGTTAGCACTGCTGCCTCACAGCACCAGGGACCAGGCTTGCTTCATATCTGTGCAGACTCTGCATATTCTCCCTGTCTCTGCCGGGTTTCCTCCGGCTGCTCTGGTTCCTCCCACAGTCTGAAAGACATGCTTGTTAGATGCATTGATCATGCTAAATTCTCCCTTAGTATACCTGAACAGGCACCAGGGTGTTGCGACTGGGGAATTTTCACAGTAACTTCAATGTAAGTCTATTTGTGACTAATAAACATTTTTACTTTAAACCAGAGTGTCAGAAGGAAATCCACGCAGACACAGGGAGAACATGCAAACTCCACACAGGCAATCTTCCAAGGCCAAAATCGAACCTGGGTCCCTGGTAGCAATGCTCACTTCTGTGCCATCATGCTGCCCTCAGTTGCTCAGACCAATGATACAGTCAATCAGATAGGACACAAAATTTGCATGCTGTCTACCTCGATATGAACATAAGTGATAGGTCAGGAATTGTGATTACCGCATCCTAAAAACACAATTCAACAATTTCTTTGGACTGTCATAGCATGGGAAATAGCAGTAGTCTGGGGTGGGGCATAGGGGTTGGTGGCAGAGTTAAAGTCAACAAAACTTACAACTCGTTATTTTATTGCATCACAACATCTTCTGTCTGCTGAGCAACTCATTTAGAATCTCATCCAAAACATTCAAACATACCCAAGAGATTCCCAGGATGTCTCCCACAGGCTGTCCCAAAAATGCAGATAAAAGGCTTTCCTTAAGGGAAATGGGAGATCCAGTCAAATCCTTCGGAACACGAGATATTTGGTCCCCATAATTGGAACGAGATTTCCCGATGGGCTTGGAAATATGTGTGTTTAACAGCCTCCTTAACTCACTCATATCCATATTAAAACTCCTTTCAGAGAATGAGCAATGGAGAGATTGACCTCTTTTGGTAAGTTTGAGGTTTGTAGCAGTGTTATTCCATGTAACTTGAAAATGATTATTCTATTGTTCAGGGAAAATGTGTATTATCTGCTCAGATCCAATTATTGTGAATAGATATTTTCAGAGGTCAATTTGAATAATTCAGTTAAGGATACTTTGAGGTCTTTAGTGAGTAATAGTTCCTCTGTAGATTGATAATTGCTTGCATAACATTGAGTTCAAAATCAGCAGGAAATTATTGTTATATAATCATAAGCAGATGTGACTTTTCACATTGATTTAAAAATTCAAAATCAACATTCATCTCTCATCAGAATTTAAGCGAGAATTGCATATTCTGGAATAATCATTCATTAAAAACTGGATGACTAAAAAGCTAAATTTGGGCAAATGGAAAAATGAATTTAAATATTTCACTGTCAGCAACAAGAAACTGCAAACTTGAAGATGAACTCCACTGATCCAGGTCGATTAGCAAATCCAAAGTAAATGAACATCTGTCTTACACACAGCTTAATAATGTAGATGAATACACTTAAACCCAAATTGCTACCATTCCCAGTGTAATTCGCAGGCATCAAGATACTTTGAAGTACTTTCAACACAAAATAAATATATTTTTCCTTTGTACCATGGTTTTCTGAGTAAAAGCACTCAACAACATAATGCTAAGAGAGAACATACAGGTCAGAGACAGGACTTTCAGCACAATAAGACCATGCTAGTATTTATACACTAGTCAAACCTCCTCACATTGCTCCTCATTTAACTATCAGCCAAACCTTTTTATTCTGGTCTCTCTCACATGTTTATTTATACTAGATCCATAGTATTCACTTCAGTAATGTTGTGAGGTAGCAAGTCCCACACCCTTGCTGCTCTCTGTATAAAGAAGTGGCTTCTGAGTTCCCTAGCTGGTTTCCGCTATCATCATTTTAAATTTGACACTCTCTCCAATGTTTCAATGTAATCTATTGCAGAGTACTCAGGAGTGTGTAACCAATGTTTTGTACCAATACAGTGAGTTTTTGATCTGATTTATTATTGTCACATGTAATAACATACAGTGAAAAGTATTGTTTCTTGTGTGTTATACAGACAGAGCATATCTTTTTCCTGATGGAACGTGGAAGAGAGTATGTTCTGGGTGCATGGGGTCCTTAATTATGCTGGTTGCTTTGCTGAGGCAGCAGTAAGTGTAGACAGACTCAATGGATGGGAGGCTGGTTTGTGTGATGGATTGGGCTACATTCATGACATTTGCTTTTTGTTATGTTATTCTTCCAAAAATAACACTTAGTCCCAGGTTTGTTTGCTTTTTAAATGGTTAATTTTAATGATTTGCATATCATGATTGCCACTCTTCTGCTCCACTGCCTCATTTAGATTCTTATCTTGGATGAATTTCACTTGCCAATTATATGATCCTTCTGCAAATTTATTAATTTGTCAAAATCTCTTCACTATTCACTACATCCCTTAGTTTGTTATTTTCGGCCAATTTAGAAATTAGGTTTACAATTCCAACGTCCACATCATTAGTATAAATTGTGAACAGAGATGGTTCCAGCACTGATCCTTACATGACCCTGTATTTCACCTTCTGCCACTCTAAGCTGCCTCCCTTTCTGCTTATTGTATGTTTCTGTCTGTGGCCGTCTAGTTATCCATTCTGATATTTCTCTCAAATCCATCTCCTCTAATTTTATTCATTCATCTATCATTTAGCACCTTATTGAAGATCTAATGGAAATATACCTATATTACCTATACGACATTATATTTGTCCCCTCTTTCTATTACCTCTACTGTTCCAGAGTGGGAGCCAAATACAGTGAGACACACAGCTGAAGACATTAATTAGGTGTGCAGGCGGGTAAATGTTAAGACTTTTCCCCTTTAACCTGGGGCAGTAATTTAGACTGATATCAGGGAAATACAATTGTAGTATTAAATTTATAGTGTAACAAGTTAAAAATCATAGTTTAACTATGGGTAATTATTGAGTGAGGTTCTAAACTTTAAACCTAATTCATTATATCAAAACAAAATCAAGAATACAGGGCAAGTCACATATTCCAGCAACAGCATATAGGAGCTAACAAACATCTACATGATCCACAGCAACCACCTCTGCAATCAGTGTTTGCAGCTTAAGGACCTTCAGTTTAGAGTTGATGAGTCACAGTGTGAACTTGAGATGCATCAGGGAAGGTGGAAAGTTATCTGGTCATTTTGGTCCAGAAGGCAGTCACACCTCTTAGACTAGATACTTCAAATTTGGCCTGTGGCCAGGGACACATATCTGTCTCTAAAAGAGGCAGATATAGGGACTCAGAAGGCAGTAATGAGGAGACCCAGACTTTGCACTTATCCAACAGGTTCAATGTCCTTGCAGCTTGTGTAGATGAGAGCAGGGATGGCAGAAAGAATGAGCAAAATAGCCACAGGTTCATGGTGAAGGAGGCCATTTCAGTTGGGAAGGGTGGGAAAACATGAAGAAATTCAGTTTTAGTAGAGGACAATATAGTAAGAGATTAGACCCAGTCCTTTGCATGAGTGCCAAAAGCTATGTTGCCTACTGATGCCAGGATTAAAGAAATGTCCAGGGTAGAGAGGAACCTGTGAGGAAGGGGAAGAATCTAGTTGTTATGGTCCATGTAGCATCAACAACGTAAGTAGGATAGAAAAGAGGTTCTGCTGAGGGAGTTTGAGCAGGCAGGTGTTAAGTTATAAAAACAGAACTCCAAAAGCTATCAGCAAATTCCTGCGGATGCTGGAATTTGGAATAAACACAGAAAATGCTGAAAAATCACAGTAGACCTGACATCATCTGTGGAGAGAGCATAGAGCCAAAGTTTCAAGTCAGCTGACCTTTTATCAGAGCTTCACTATTCTCTTTCCACAGACGTTGTCAGACCTTGTTACCTATGATGTTATCTTGTTCAGCTTTAATATCTGTGGAATATTTTAGTGTTGTAAGTTCCTTGAGAATTAAATTTTACAGTTCACTTTGCCTTCCTTTTTTTTTCCCTACTTCCCTCCTAATCTCTCTGCTCTCTTCCTGATTATGACCTTCCTCAGTTGTCCATTTCTGTTTTTGTTTCAGATTCCAGTACCCACAGTATTCTGATTTTATCTTCGTGTTTAACTCACTGCCACTTCTCT
The DNA here is from genome assembly GCA_024679065.1 of Sphyrna mokarran. Taxonomy (NCBI): domain Eukaryota; kingdom Metazoa; phylum Chordata; class Chondrichthyes; order Carcharhiniformes; family Carcharhinidae; genus Sphyrna; species Sphyrna mokarran. The sequence continues at coordinate 58,898,030 of JAGIQG010000003.1, forward strand.
TCCAGGAATGACTTCTCTGAAGTACTGCTCTTCCCTCCAACAAAATTTCCGTTTATCATTTTTGCCCTATCCACTTTCACTGCTTTCTATTCTTGCCATCCCCCATTGATGTTTGACAAGGTGTTTACCAAATCTTGTTTGCACAGCCAGATTACCTTCCTTAGCAACTGTTACCATTTCCAACTTATCCCATATGGATTCCAACTGGAGTTCCATCCTTCATCTTTTGAATTCACACAGGATTACATGTATGTCCAGGACTTGCTGCTCCTGACTTCCAGTCTCAGTGCCTTATGCTGCCAAAAGCATTCACTTGATATCTCTCTCTAGCTGCGCCGATTCACCATATCTGAAAGTTACCTTATCCCCAATTTCACTTCATTTTTTTTGTCTCATCCAATGCCTTAACCAAAAGTTTTTTCTCTTCCTTTTAGGTGTTAAGGAATACAAGCTTCAAGAACTCATCAAAATCAACATCCAAGCAGGACCCTCCTCAGCTTCATATCTTTATGTCCTCACCTCAATAAAGTTTGGGTTTGACACAATCCTGAACTCTTCTTTTGCCCATTCATCTCCATGCTCATTTCTTTGGGCTCATTCAGCAAATCCTTTCACCCACCTCCAGCATTTTTTCTTCACGTAGACCCCTCACTCTGGTCCCTTACTTGCTCTTGATCTTTTTATCGAGAAACATCAGGGTGACATCGGTCATCTCAATTTCTCTGCTGGTTCCACCCACTCTAACCTTGAGTTCTGAAGAAGGGTCATCCGAACTCAGAACATGAGCTCTATTCTTCTCCACAGATGCTTACCATCTGTGGAGAAGGAGGAGGTTTACCAGGATGTTGCCTGGTATGGAGGGCAGGTCCTATGAAGAGAGGTTGAAGGATTTGAGGTTGTTTTCGTTAGAAAGGAGGCGGCTAAGAGGGGATCTTATTGAAGCATATAAGATGATTAGAGGTTTAGATAGGGTGGACAGTGATAGCCTTTTTCCTAGGATGGAGAAAGCTAGCACGAGGGGACACAGCTTTAAATTAAGGGGTATGAGTTATAGGACGGATATCAGAGGTAGGTTCTTTACTCAAAGAGTGATTAGGGAGTGGAATGCCCTGCCTGCAGCTGTTGTAGATGCGCCAAGTTTGGTGGCGTTTAAGAGGTTAATTGATAAGTATATGGAAGAGAAGGGAATGGTTTAGTTTGGAGGGGCATTGCTTTTTATTTTGGTCGGCACAACATCGAAGGCCGAAGGGCCTGTTCTGTGCTGTAATGTTCTATGTTCTATGTTCTATGTTCTATGCTGTCAGACCTCCTGAGATTTTCCGGAATTTTCTGTTTTTTTGCCATAAAAGGGGCTCTTTGGATTACTATTTGAGTCATGAGCAAATTGGCATCAGGTAAACAAAACCAGTAAGTTGAATGCAAAGATTGGTGTGGGAGAAATAATTTTTGATTCATGTGGTACTTACACGAGTACTGAGGCAAGAGGGAGCAATATTATTTGGATAGCCTATGCCTGAACTATGCGGAGCTTGACAGGGTAATTACTGAGACATTGGGCGGGATCTTATGGCCTCGCTCAAGTGAGACCGGAAATTCTGCCAGATGTCAATGGAGGTTTTCATTTTCTGACCTTCACCCGCTCCGATTCCATGGTGGTCGAGTTGGTAGAATTCTGGCCAATGTTCCCTGCTGTGGGTAAATCCTGAATTGGGGGCACAGTTTAAAAATGAGGGGACTTGTTACCTGTGATGTTATCTTGTTCAGTTTTAATATCTGTGGAATATTTTACTGTTCTAAGTTCCTTGAGAATTAAATTTTATAGTTCACTTTGCCTTCCTTTTTTTTTCCTACTTCCCTCCTAATCTCTCTGCTTTCTTCCTGATTATGACCGTCCTCAGTTGCCCATTTTTCAGCTATGGTGCTGATGCCTCTGAGTCACAGGACTCAGCACAACACAAAAACAATTAAGGAGTTCTTTTCGGAGAAGTGACCAAAAGCTTCAAAGAGATAGGTTTGAAGTTCAATGGTAAAGAAGGAAAGGAGGTGGAGAGTATGGAGAGTTTTGGTTATAAAGTTCGAGATCTGAAGGTCTCATCAGCAGAAAGCACAGCCAAAATGGTGATTTTTGGCCAAGTTCTGAAAAAAGGAGCAATGAAAACCATATTGTCAAAGCCAACTAGCCATGAACAGCAACCAAATTGAGAAGAAATTATTTGTTTAAGGGATATTGTGTCCTGCCACTATCACTGCATATCGTGTCATGTTGTGGGTTCACTTGATACTCCAAAGATGAGATCTTGAAACTCATATGTTAATCTTCAATGAAGATAAGCATGCAGGTGCAACAAGCAATAAAAAAAAACAAATGGCATGATGGCCTTCATAACGAGAGGATTCAAGTACAGGAGCAAGGATGTCTTGTTGCAATGGTATATGGCCTTGGTGAGGCCACACTTGGAATATTGTGTGCAGTTTCATCTCCTTATCTGAGGAACAATGTTCTTTCTACAGAGGGAGTGCAGAGAAGGATCACCAGATTGATTCCTGGGACGGCGGGACTGACAGAGAGGAGAACTTGAGTCAGTTACAATTATATTCACAGGAGTTAAGAAGAATGAGAAGGAATCTCATAGAAAGCCACAAAATTCTAACAGGGGATGAGACAGGGTAGATGCAAGACAGATTCCTGTTGATGGGGTGTCCAGAAGAAGGGGGTCACAGTTTGAGGTTATTGAATAGACAATTTAGGACAGAGATGAGGAAACATTTCTTCACCCAGAGTAGCCACCCTATGTAATTCATTTTACCGAAGTACTTGAGGCCAAAACATTGTATGTTTTCAAAAATCAGTTAGATATAGGACTTGAGATGAAAGGGCATCAAACGATATTGTGGGGGGCAGGGGGAGGTGGGGTTAGGCTATTGAGTTTGATTATCAGCCATAATCATAAAGAATAATAGAGCAGGATCACGAGATGAATGGTCACCTCCAGCTCCTATTTTCTGTTTGTAGATCCCAGACATCGTCATGCACGGTGCTGTTATCTCTATGCAGGATTGTTATTTCTAGGGTGTTCTTTCTAGATGCTCAGTCTATTACCATGCGACTCTATACATCATACTACAGACAGTGTTATTCTCTAGTCATATGATAACCCTGGCTCTGTCACACACCATTGCATTACAATGCCATGCAGGCATATGCAACATCATCCAACAGGAGAAGCACAATCTATGCACCCATGATCCAAGGAACATTTCTGGAGGAGGAAAAGGAAAGAAAGTTGCCCAGTAGAAAATTATCTGCAAGCAGGTTATAATTAATTCCAGACGTAATACTTGCCAGGTATTTCATCATATGTTTGCCAGGAACTTTCTATAGCAAGTGATCAGGACATGGTTAAGACCCGGCTTAGGCTTTCTAAGTTCAGAAAATAAAGGGGGAAGGGGGAACATCAATTAAATATCAACCACAAAACCTTTAAATAGTACCCAATGTATTGCATCTCCTTTGAAGTTATAGTACTATGGTAGCTTCATTACAAACAGTGCTCATGACTTTGTTACACAATGTACTGCTTGACTTCTTTTAATAAAAAAAGCAGACAGTGTAGAACTTCATCGCTGCATCCAGGTAAATGGTTTTTACCCAAAATCTGAGGCACTGCTCAAAAGGATGATGATTTGCTGAAAGCCAAGGAACAGCTGGGCAAACAGTAATGAGTTTCACACTGATTTCTCAGCGCCGTGTCATTCTCTGCCTGCTCAGCTGTTTTGTTTGCACCAGCCTAAAAATCTGCATAAAAACCATTGCATATAAATGAAGTCAATAACAGGTATTTATTCCCCCTTCCCACAACCCTCTCCCCTGGCCCAGCTACTTTCCAGTTGCATAAGGAAAAGCAAGAAATTGCTGAGGCTCTCAATTTCTCATTGGATAAGGATTTGGCTTACAAGCAGGTATCTGCACAGTGCATAGAACACAACCAACCCAGCTCTTAATACCCAACTCTGTGAGAGCACTTTCCATTCAGATCAATTAACACAACAAGCTCTTGGGACATGATTATCCAAGATCAATTTTTGTAAACTTTGAAAAAAAACAATGCTCAAGTTAACATTTTTATCTATTGTCCTTTTCACTCATGTCATAAGTTGTGTTTTAAAAGAGTAACATTTTAAAGGTAGTGAACGAAGCCAATTTAGTTAAACTTCTTTCTGGATTCAAAATATCTTTCTCCCTCAGTAGATTTCTGTCTTCCTTGGCCACGTGTTAATTCTTTTCAGGGTACACTCCCACAGACATCAGCAATCTTTTATTGGTGACTGTCAAAACAAGCTATTAATCTGTGAAAGGTGTCACAGTTTACCTGTTTCTGTGACTCTCAGATATCACCAGCTTTGCACATTGCAGCAGAAGTGAACCTCACTTTAGCTCCCACTTCACAGCAACTACCCTCCCCTACCCAGCAAACCAACTGGTAGCTTTGGTTGGAGTGGTGGAACTCAAAATGGAGCCATGAACTTACCCACTCCAGCTTGCCTCAATCTCACCACTTTCAAATTTCAGTAAGAACAAACCCATGACAAACCAATGGGGTCCTCTTCAGATATACAAATTTATCCCCAATAATTTTGACTGTGCTCAATCAGCAATCATATCAGGAGACTTAAGTGTCAGAGCCCTCAAACCAAGTTTGCCAGGAACAGCTTATGCTAGATGAGAGCCAGCAAGTTTTTATCTGGATTTCCTTGAGGATCACAAAAAGCAGACATCCCTTTTCCAGGCCTAAGTAGAACCTTTTCCAACTTCTGATCTTCCCACTCCACCCATCAGTTTACCTTAACACTCAAGATTAGCATGATTTTGGTCAGGAAGTTGGCAAGTAGCAAAGCTTAATGTGTTCCCACCTAGGGATAAGAAGGGAGACATTCCTAGCTAAATTTTCCCTGGACGCCAGGGGTACAAGGGTCAACTGCGGAACATAAACCATTGTCCCAGGTGAGAAAAACATACATCAAATTTAATGTGGAAAGACTTAGCCATAGGATTTAATGCAAGTGAATATGCGTTAATTCTTCAGATATTTTGACAAGAAATATCATGCCAATGCTGGAAATCTAAACTAAGTTCACCATATCAAAAATGTTAGTAAATGCTTTTTTAAAAAAATTAGAACCAGGGACGAATAATTTATCAACCAGTTGAGTAACATTTCTGTCACGGCAATACAGTCATATTTTGAATAAGATGGTTAGTTTCTGGCTGAGAAGTTCATTGGTGAAGTTTAATTACTGGTCAAAAAGTAGATGATATTCCAGAGACCATAAAACACTATTCCAACAAATCAAAGGACTCGTAAATTCTATAGATCATATCCCAGTAAGAATCTGGCAACACCAATTTTAAATCCAACCGATTTATTTGATAATAAATCTGCTAGCTTTCAGCGTTTGTGCCTTCGTCTGGTGAATGAGGCACAAACGCCGAAAGCTCTCAGATTTACTATCAAATAAATCGGTTGGATTTAAAATTGGTGTTGCCAGACTCTTACTGAGTTTACCCCAGTCCAATGCCGGCATCTCTACATCATGATCATATCCCAGCCATTTCTTTTCAAAACAACACTTTACTGCAACAATAAAAGGTAGAATAATCCATTCCAAATTTTGGTTTGGAAGTTTTCACTTGTTTGGTTCAAAAATAAGAGTAAATAGTCAATTTCTAATAAACATCAAATGTGGTTCCCTAAATTTGGGAATGACTTTTCCAGTTGCACCATTTTGGTTATGAAGAGAAAATAAAATTGTAAGTCATAGGAAATGTTGCCTATGGTACAAAGTAGAAAAAGGATCCTCAATAAGTTAAATCAATTTATTCTTTTGAGAGGGAATGAGAGAACAGTCAAAAAACTGTAAAGAAACAAAAGACCCTTTCTGATCTGCTACATGTCCAGTCAGTAGTTGATCTTGTGTCTCCATCTAGCCCAAGCTCGCAAAGTGAAAGCCCAAGAAACATGAGTCCAAAAAGTGAATAGCTTGCAATTTGGCTGCAATTCTCATGTAGATAAAGCAAAAATAATAGCATTAAGACTGAAGGAAGTGTTATATTAGTCTGCTGAAACATGCTCATTTGAGTAGAAGAGGTTAAGTTAGTCTTTCGATAGAATGATATACTGAGCAAAAGAAAATGAGACAAAATCAAGCTAATTATAAAGCTAAATAGGTAAAATGAAGAAAATGTGACTGTAGAAAGGGCAAGTTAAAGTGGAATACACCATCTGCGCTTGATATATTGACCTTCTTCAGAGAATATCCAACGTCCAGAATGATCTTTCCTTGATTTTGAAAAATAAATCACTGATACTTTGTAAAGCTTGCATCATTTGGAGTTCTGAAGCTTTATGCACATTTGTCCCCAGACCAATCTCATAAGCAAACAAAATCTTAGTTTTGTTTCTCTTCAGATTAGAATGGTTTTGCATCAATGCTTGTGTAAATATTAACACTCAATGAATTAATTATTATTTTCTCATCAAGTCAGGACTCTACTAGCCTATCTCCCTGAGAGTCCCGATTAGACTGCTGAACACGGGTATCTGCACCATCTTATCGACTGTTGCACTCAGACTGTTTCCTGAAACAAATTAACTCTGAACCATTGAAGGGCTGCAAGAGATTTGAGAAGAAGGTCTTTGATGAACAGCATACTGATAAGATGATCAAACAGAAACATCTGCACAGCAGAGCGCTACTCTTGCAATTTGCAAGCAATGTTTCTTCCTTGGACTAACATTGTTCATCCACATCTTGGCCCGAAGCTTATCAATTCCTTCCAGTTCTGTTCAGCAAAATCCAGCTAGTTTTATTTTTATTCTTCTGTCTGACAAGCCACCGTCCTGGAGTGGCGTTTGGCTGTCCAACTTTCTTGAAATGAATTGTACTTTCTCTCCTGCTGTCATATTTTCCGTGCATTTGCTTTAAGACATATTTCCACAAAATAAATTGTTCCTCACTCTTGAGGTGCAAAACAGCAATATCCAAACTAAATATGTGTAGCATTATTATTTTGCAACAGTTCCCTGAAGAAAAATGCAAACTTTTCCAATCCAGCACAAAAGGTGTGAACTGTCTGCTGCAAAAAGTTACAGCGGAAAGTAATATAAAGAATTGACACCTTCAAGCAGATGATTTATGGAAGAGAGGCAGTCCGTTTACACACTCAATACTTGGATATACGTTTAAAATATGGATGCTTATGTGAGCATCAAAGGGAATAGGGAGACATATCTGCAGTCCTATTCACCAAATTACAGTACTTATAGAAGGGAAGGCGCTAGCGACATAAATCTATTAAAAGGTTATTTCACATCACCTTCCAGTTTGATGCCATAAACACTATGATCAGGCAGGGGACAAGGCTAGATCATTGCACAGGGGGATGCACTGATGCTGACAATCATGATTTCCCTAAGCTGGAGTAAAGGATCAGGGCAGTCAGTGAGGTAAAGCCAATATTTCATCTGATGTAACTTTTTAAAGTTTTCTTGGCCTTTTGGCTAAGATCAAATCAGGGACGGGGTGCAATGCCTCATCTTGTCAGCTGGGATCTTCTTTGATTGAACCCAAGATGAGATGCAATGTTTTGTCTTGTCAACTTGGATCTGATTTGTTTGTCACGTGGGGATCATGATTGGATTTAATTTGAATTGGCTTATTTTTAATTAGAAATAAAGTATCGAAAGGTACAAAAAAAAGCTTGTAATCACATAGCATTGCAGAGTTTAATTATGGCTCCACGGACATCAGCAAACCTCTACCCATCTCACCCAAACAACCACTGGGTATTTAGATTGGTACATCAAGAATGTAACCAGCTGTCTCTTTGTACTAAAATGGTGGCTCTCTGATCAAGTGGAATACCATGTATTAGTTGTTTTTTCTCACTCCCTCTCCATCTCCGTTTCTCATGTGTTTCTCAAGCACAAAGTGTAATAATGTGAAAGGCATCAAAAATGTGTCATTGCCTGCCAGAAACATGGTGTGCAAAATTCAACTTTTGCAAGAGTGCGAATGAAAGCAGCCAAGCAACGAGTTGTCCAATTTTCCTTTTCATCGCCTTCAGTAGAAAAAAGGCTTGGGAGGGGAATGTTACTGTGGATGATCCATTTGTGAGTTCTGCAATACACAGAAGTTGAATTTCACCCTCATAAGTCCAATAAACAGATAAAACTATGATGGTGAAAGTAACCTTTTTTTAAATGTGTATGTCTAACACTGGCTTTTTAATTTCCTTTTCAGCAAGCTGAAATAACACACATAAGATAATTCACAGTGATAGCTGGAATTGATTATATATTCACATATCATTTTACAAAAGAAGATGATATGAAAATGCTATTCTAAACTGCAGCTGTCCAATCTCAAATTCCTGTCCTTTACCTGTATTCGTTTCAATTCCTTCTTCACAACTCTTCATGTCTGAGCATTTCCACTTATTAAGTACAGATTGTTCAGTTTTCTTTATGTTTCAGGTAATCTAGCATATTCATTTCATTTTTACCAAACTAGACATCTTAATGCTTTTCCTTGCTTTGTTTTTGAAGGCACCATGTGTATTTGCATTTTTATTGATATTCGGCTCATCTCATTCTTCGCTTTGAAATACAAATAAAACACTTGAAACCCACAGCAGAGAGTCTGGACATAACTCAGTGCCGCATGCAATGCTACTCAACTTGATTTCACATCTGAAGTTATTTAAGTGCTTGGAGTGAAAAACTTTATGTGTGGGGCAGACTGAGAGACTAAGATACAGTGGCACGGTGGTTAGCAGTGCAGCCTCACAGCTGCAGGGACCCACGTTTGATTCCAGCCATGGGGGTGACTGTCTGTGTGGAGTTTGCATATCCTCCCCATGCCTGCTTGGGTTTCCTCTAGATGCTTTGTTTTCCTCCTGCAGTCCAAAAATGCACAGGTTAGGTGGATTAGCCACGCTAAATTGCCCCTTAGTGTCCCGAGATGTTAGAAAGATTATTGGTGTAAATGCGTGAGGTTACTGGTAGTGAGCCTGGGTAAGATGTTCTATCGAAGAGCCGGTGCAGATTGGTAGACTGAATGGCTTCCTTCTGTATTGTAGGCATTCTATGATCACCAGTGAAAGACTATGAATGGAAATCCCTTGTCCTGCATGTTCCACTACCGCTGCTAGCAAGAACAAAGAATTTGGTGCTTAGCTAACTCTCCATTCACAAAGCGGGACCAGATAATCTCAGCCACAGGCGAGGTTGGAGAATTCTGGCCTTAACTATGGTGTGACAAGTTTACTAGACTGTACATTGTATTATAATATTGATATTTATACTAACAAATATTGAAAGAAACAGGATACAAGTTCAGAAGAATTTTTAGACAGGAAGTACACAAAACATGATATATTTTAAAATTTATTGGCTATGTATAATCAGCAGCAGCATTGCATAAAATTAGAGGGATTTAACCCTGGTTCAATTACAAGTGCAGGAACATGCCTGGAGCAGCATCAGACTTGCTTAAAAATGAGGTGCCAACCTAGTAAAGCTACAACACAGCTGCACTGCAAACAGCAGAACCAGATCATGATGAACAGAACCAAGTAATCCCACAACTAAAGGATCGAATCAAAGCTCTGTAGTCTTGAATTCCCAGATCATGAATGGTTGTGGACAATTATTTAACGAGCTATAGGAGGAGGCTCCAAAAATATCTCCGTCTTTAATCATGGGCCAGTTCATTAGCGCAAAAGATAAAGTTGAAATGACCATCTTCAGCTGGAGAAGATGATTCATTTCAGCTTTCTCACTGTCACAGGTACCAGTCTTCAGCCAATTCAACTTACCCCACATGATATCAAGAAATAGCTGTTGAGACTGGGTATAGTAAAGGCTAAGAGCTCAAGCGACTTTGTGATGTGAACTCAAGATATGTGCTCCAGGACTGGCCGTGCCCCAGCCGAGCTGTCCCAGTACAGCTACAACACTGGCATCTCTCTGACAATGTGGAAAATTGTCCCGGTGTTTCCTAAATACAAAAAGCAGGACAAATCTATTCCAGCCAATTACTATTACATTAGTCTACTCTAGATCATCAGCAAAGTGATGGTAAGCATCATTGAGAGTAATAGTAAGTGCTTTCAAGCAGCACTTACTCAGGACTAACCTGTTCTCTAACACTCAGTTTCTGACATCATTCAAGCCTTCGTCCAAATATGGACAAGAGGGCTAAAATGAAGAGGAGAGGTAAGAGTGACTGCCCTCGACATTAAAGACTATTAGAGATGGGCAATAAAAATGCTGGCCTAGTCAGTGACGCTTATATCCATACAGAATTGAAAATATGGGCTGGCAAAGCTATTTTTAACCTTTACCTCCAATTTTGTCCCAACAGGTTAAAAAAACTAAGCCATTTAACTCTTGTTTCACTCTGCAGACAGGCTGCCAGCCTTCTGTTTTCTTTTTGCCAATTTCCAATATCCACAGATCTTTACTTTTGTCTTAAGTTGCCTTCAACAAAATGTAGAATAGGTCCAGCTTGTTCCCAAATTACCTGAACTTATTGCAGTATTTTATTGAAAAGCTCTTGTAAATATATGGATGCATTCTGCGGAAATCTTTAGGCTACACAATCAAAACGCAGTCACAAATATGGCTAGTAACACCTTTCAGACAATTGAATGATAACTCTGTCAGAATAAACGAGGCCAAGCATTTGAAAGGGATTGAAGCCATGGATTAAAAACATTTGAAAAGGCATTCTAAAGAGACACAAGGCAATTTTTGGGATGCATGTCAACATATTATTTGTGAAACGCATCATTTTTCCATTTTGAGTCCAGCTCTGGAGCTTGCAAGGTACAAAAATGACACTTCAAAGGTTGGTAATAAGGTACCTCCAATATTTTTAGCAGTTGAGCTCCTTTAAGATAATTTAGACATTTCATTCAGCACAAAGGGTGCAGAATACAGCTTGTTTTCTCTTACTTTAAGCCAACAACGATGCCAAATATATGACATGGCAGGCAAAAAATACATCCTGCCGTACCTTTTAAAATATATTTATCACCAGCAAGCTCCTTGTGCTGTTTCTTACAGCGAATCAGAGGTTATATCGTTTCAAGGGCAATGATGTTGAGATATAGAAATGGAGAAGTGGAGATTCACAGAGAAAATATTTAAGAAGATTGTGTGAAATCTCTCCAGAGACAATACTTTTTTAAAAATATATTTTGTAAGACAATTTTATACAGTGCAGCTTCATAGAAAAAAAGTAGTTCAAATTCTCCCTCTCTCTCCTCTCTATCATTCTGAGATTACAAGAAGTCCACCACAGCCGAAGTGTTCCGATCCTGTCGAACTCAATGGTCATTTAAGTTGTTCACCAGCTCTGCTGCCAGGGAGCCAATCACCGGAGGTCATCTTCAAACTCCAGTGCTCCCCACCCTAAGAATTTTATTTAAACACACAAGTTGCATTAACAAACAGCTCAGGCACTAATAAAAATAGAAGGGAACAAAGGCTGATTCCAAACATTGCTTTATTATTTTAATCAAAGTGAACTTAATTTAATATAAATCCATTCTCTCAGCAGTTCAAGTCCTTTTTCATTTGTACATTTTGCAAGTTGCTAAATAAAATTTTCTGTAGTTCCTAGGGTTTGGGGGTGATTTACTTCCACTCTTGTTCAGTGGGTTCTAAGATGGCTAATAAGTCCAATGCATGATCTGCAGACTCCTCTGCAGGTGGTAAGGTTGGATAAATGGTTTGGTTGGAGGTTTGTGCTCTCTGTCCATCTTCTGCACCTTCCTGATGAAGTCTCACAATGTGGTTGATGCCTTCCCAAATGAGCCTTCTCTATTTTGGTCAGTCAAAAGCCAGGATTTCCCATGAATCAGCAGTGATGTTTGACCTCTTCAAGGATGCTTTAAGGAGTATTTCTGCTGTCCTCCCGGGAGTCTCATTCGCGACCAAGTATCATAGAAACATAGAAACTCTACAGTACAGAAAGCGGTCATTCAGCCCATTGAGTCTGCACTGACCACAATCCTATCCATGCCCTACCCCCATATCCCTACATATTTTATCCACTAATCCCACTAACTTACACATCTCAGGATACTAAGGGGCAATTTTAGTATAGCCAATCAAGCTAACCCACATGTCTTTGGACTGTGGGAGAAAACCGGAGACCCGGAGGAAACCCAAGCAGACATGAGGAGAATGTGCAAACTCCACACAGACACTGATCCAAGCCGGGAATCGAACCCAGGTTCCTGGAGCTGTGAAGCAACAGTGCTAACCACTGTGCGATCATGCCACCCAAAGTAAAGCAGTTGCTTTGAGGGGCTGAGACATATCTGGCTCAATGCAGCTGGTTTGAAATGATTAGCACCTTGAGGGTGGCCAAGTTAGCTTGAGAGAGGAAGCTGCAATTGCAGAACCTTTCTTGTCACTGAATTTGGAGAATCTTGACCCCCAGTGATATTGCTCCAATGCTTTCAGATGCCTATTATAAGTTATCTAAGTCTCTGACATAGATAGGAATGCAGTGATTACTGTTGCCCAGTAAACCAAGACCGTACTCTTAGGTTAAAGATACTGACCCCCTAAATACTTCTTTCTTCATGTGGCAAAGAGATGAGCTGCTGCACTGGAGGCAACTCATACAGTCACTTGCAATCCCCTCTCCCACTTGCAGGTGACAGCAGGAAATGAGGAAGCTCTAAGCAGCAATATCTCCAGCCTGTCCAGCCACATCTCCAGCCTGTCCAGCAGAGCCTCCAGTCTGAGCACCATCTCCAGCCTGTCCAGCAGCATCTCCAGCCTGGCCAGCATGCCTCTATCCTGTCCAGCGGTGCCTCTAGCCTGTCCAGCGGTGCCTCCAACCCACAGAGGACCAAAGACATTGAGGGGAAGGAGGAAGAAAATGTACCTGGAGAACTGTCACAGCTATCACCTGCACATAAAATCGTAGAATCCCTACAGTGCAGAAAGAGCCACTCAGCTCATCGAATCTGCGCTGACAACAAATCCACCCATCCCTGTAATACCTCCACCCTCCCAGTCTATCTGACACCAAGGGGCAATTCAGCACGGCTAATGCACCTAATCTGTACATCTTTGGACTGGGAGGAAATTGGAACATCGGGAGGTAACCCACACAGACATGGGGGGAATGTGCAAACCTTAGATAGTCACCCCAGGCCAGAATTGAACCTGATCCCTGGTGCTTTGAGGCAGTAGTGTTAACCACTGTGTCATACATCTACTAATGTAGAGACCCACACTTCAGTGGGTACTTGATTTAGTTCACATTCTGGTGGTCACCGCATGTTCACAGTAGGAGGAAACAGGGTCAGCCAAGTTCACTGGTACTTGGAAGACTGCTGGGTCAAAAGATCTAAATCAGAGGATGAGCCTCCATAATCAACAATCCCCAAGATGTCGGGGCTACTATGAAGGATAGGGGAATATCAGGCAGGGATGTTAGAGGCTCTCAACAGAATGACACATGAAACGGAGGGGTCTATCAGTGATTGAAGCAAATGAGTCTATCAGTGATGCCATGTGTGTGTGTATACGCATCCATGTTGAGAGTGGAAGATTTCCTGGAGAACCTGATCCAGTAGAATGCCTAGTTTCTGCTGGAGATGCGCGCAGACCTGAACTCTACTCTGCAGCCGTGGGTGAGATTTTGCAGCATCTGCACAAGAAGCTGATGAGGCATTTCAATCTCCTTATAGCCCCTCCTTCTCCTCAAGAGGTCAGACAGGCACTTTCAGGTACCCAAAGGGAGGAGTAGTACCTATTGGACACCCTTGGGACCTCCACTTAGAACACTGAAGTTGTCCAGCCCTTCAGAACCCTCTTTTCTTCAGCTTTGTCCTCTGGTCCATAGCTGCCCCACAGCAAGAGAGTCAAAGTAAGTCATCTCTTAATCCCCCCTTACAGCCCATCACCACCCAATAGTGCCTCAAGCAGCTGTCCACTGGCAATGAGAAGATCCACGTGGTTGATGCTCTATCTACCCACCGCTACATATGGTTTTCTAGTGACTATGGTCATTTCTGATCTCTGCAAGCTATCTAACTCCGCAAGCTACTCACTCCATGTGAGAACTGACATGTCCATGCCACATAGATCTGGACATGCTCTGGACTAGAGTGATATCCCGCTGGCAGTGTAGATAATTGGATGGGATGTACTGTTCTGTTGAGGCTTCCTCAGCATCCCATTAACAGGACAAGAGCACTGATGGACATCATGATGGACAAGAGCACACATTCCAGCATGAATTCACACTAGTGGGAATCCAATCCTCACCACATTGCTGTTCCCTCACTCTGCCAGCCATTAAACCAATCACTGTTGGCAGACTGGAAAACCCTGGCCTCAAGTTTCTATTTTTTAATCCAGTCAGAATAGGCCAGCTCAGAATAAAATAATGGCAAATTTTAAATACAGGTCCCAAAACTATTTATGTTCATATTTTTTGTGATCTTCTACACTGACACAATTGAATTCTCATGTCTGGCCATGTTTCCAGATCAAAGTTGCAAAATTCCACTGATATAGGAAGGTTCTTCATATTATTTGAAGACAATTTCATGGTGGTATTGTCACTGGACTGGTAATCCAGGGTAATGTTCTGACGACCTGGGTTCGAATCCATTGTTGATCATTTTAAAAATTCATCTGGTTCACTACTGTCGTTTAGGGAAGGAAATCTGCCATCCTCACCTGGTCTGGCCTACATGTGACTCCAATCACTCATGTAGTTATTTCTTAAATCCCTTCTGAAATCACCTAGTAAGCCATTCAGTTCAAGGACAATGAGGTCCTTGATGAGATTACAGTCACTAGAGAGGTGGTGCTTGATAGACTAATGGGGCTGAGGGCAGACACATGGGATCTTTGTCTTTAGCTCCATTGGTCATCTGCATGCACCTGACTAGTGTAAATAATCTAAACCACATATGTGCAGCTCTTTCCCAACTGCCTCATACACAGAAGACTCAAGATTCGTTGGGTTTTGGAGATGCCAACCACAGAACTGAAAGGTGAAAGTTAGTTTTACTTTCGTAAAATGAATTTTGAAGCTTTTTTCATGGCACACTGAGGGGAGTGTCTTTATAACCCACTTGTGTGCTATAACACACTACTTCAGGACCATTGGAATAGGGAGCCTCAAGATTTGAAATACCCTCCACTTTCAGTCATATATTTAGGTACTCTAACCTGTGTGACAGCGTATAATAGGTGATACTAAGTCAGCAGCCGTTCTATATCGGTCCTGATTTGTATTGGTTTCTTTAGAAATATCTGACAACTACTACAGTGTATGATAGAAAATTGCACCATCCTGTCTGTAACTGAGGTAAATTCAAGAAAGATAATGAAGCTAAATTCCAAAAGGGATTTAAATGACTAGTCATTTTTAAAAAATAAATTCATTTTGACTGTAGCTAAAGTAACATTTCTATTCAGAAATGTCTTTTTGCAATCTCATATTCATTGAAGGTGAGGACATCAGTTGTAGGGATGAAATGGATTACCCAAATACTGCCAGGTCAAAGTGCAAATAAATGAAGATAAAACTTATTTTCTCCTGTGAAACAAGTGCTTCATTCAAGTTCCATTGTATAACAAACAATGAGGAAAGCTTCTTTGTATCATATGCACCAGACATAGTTAACATTGAGAAAGATTATCAAGGCTACAGCAGAATGGTAGATCTACCCCCATTAATGACTAGATTAAATCTGATCAATTCGTTTAGAAAAGAAACCTGTCTGACAGCAAAACATTTCCATTCCATGCACCTTGGTTGAACTTGTACCTATGGGTAGGATTTTCAATTGAAAATTGGAACTCCTGATATGGAGATCAATGCAGGTTTCAACCATATGCTTTGACAGGAATAGTCACCCAACAGCCATTTTTACAAGATTGGCTAACTGAGGACAGTGGGTATGGGTTTGAAGCTGGGGATGCCAATGGCCACTCAAACATGGAAGAACTGCAGCCTGCCACTGCATGTAAAGAAGGGAGCGGACACCTACATCTTGAGGTGCCATCTTATCTTTTTTTTACAAAACTGAAGAAAATAAATTGCCAAAGCTTGCAGATCACGATTATAGAGGGAGAGCCTTTGCAGCCTGTAGCCAGGTGGGAAAGTAGGTATGGTAGCCTCAGAGGAGGATCCAGTTGGCCCTCCAGTCTGCTGCTGAAAGGTGGCTCATAGCTTCTGCTCTGCTCCTGACATCATTTGAAATCAGAAGCCAACTAGAATATTCGGGTTGGTCTCTGAAAATGCCTCGACTGACCTCGTGGTTGAGTTAACAAGCTACCTGTGACTGGGAATGGGGAGCATGCCTTCATTCCTGCTCCCAAAACAACACAAAAATCCTGGCCCATCTTTGAGAAATAAAAGCAACGCATTACTGGCTTTATCAGGCCTTCTTGTCAATAGGCGTTTTTCAGTGACTAGTTTCCTGTATTAGAGTAATAATTAGCAGTCATGTCTACAATCAATAACGACCAATGCTGCAGGCACTGAGACTTCAGAGAAAGCTCTGTTGTTTAACTTCTGCCCAATTCTGAAATTCATTGACTTGATTTGCAAACAATATAGGCTGTACACTAAGTGATACACTGGTCACATTGCTGCTACTGCTTCTGGAGGTCATGAAGGAGTGCCAATCAAAGAAGCTGCTTCATCCTGGATAATGACAAGTTCCAGGAAAATGTCCATTCAGGAAAGTGGAGAGTATTTATTGCACTCCTGACATATGCATTATAGATGGTAGACAGGATTTGGGGAATATGATTACTCACTGCAGGATTCCTACCCTCTAACCTGGGTTTGTAGCTGTAGATTTTACATGGCTAATCCAGTTCAGTTTCTGGGCAGTGGTAAACTCAGAGGGTTTGATAGTTGAGAATTCAGCGATGATAATGTAATTGAATTTTAAGGGGTGATGCTTAGATCCTCTCTTGTTGCTTTTGTTCAATTACCTTTAAGAATGAGAAGAATTTCACAAAAAACCTCTTTATATTTGGAAGTCGTTTGAAAAGACTGATTGGAAAACTGACTTATTCTTCCTCCAAATACCAGCATCAACAACACTTTACATTTACATCACACACTTAACAAAGAAGTCCCCAAAGTGCTCAGAGAGCTATAATCAAAACTGCATGCTGAGCCAAAGAGCTTGTAATTATGTTGCAGTTTCCACAATCTCAAGGTGCCCCAAAGTGCTTGACAGTCAGTGATTTACTTTTGCAAAATAATTGCTTTGTAATGTCGGGAGGCACTCCAGCCAATTTGCACTCAGCAAGGTCCCACAAAACAACAACAAGATCAATGATCAGGTAGCTTGACGTTGTTTAAGGAAATAAAGCCCAGGAGCACTGTTTAGATTATTGTATCCAATGTACATTACAGCTTTGCCAGATCTCTGACTTCACTGCTATCTGTTGTACGATGCAAGTCAAGCAGTGTAACAGAATGCAAGATTCTTTCTTGGAACACCATACTTACCTTTCACAGAAATTACGAGCTAATACAGTAAAGTCACATATTTGTGTTCATTATTTTGCACTGATAATTTACTTGTGATGCTTCATTTGTTAGACAAGACAAAAGATTGAAGAATTACTTGATTTAGGCAGGAATAAAGATATGGGATTTTATGGCCTTGCTGGTCCTGAAATCAGAAAAATCTTGCCCAAAGTCAATGATTCATCCCTTGCCCAATCCGATTCCCGTGGCAGGCGAGGCAGTAAAATTCCGGTCCCAAGATCAATTACTAAACAATTAATGTAACTGCTCATCTTTATGATTTTTTTTATTTTGTTCATGGTATATAGACATGGTTGGCTGAGACAGCATTTATTGCTCATCCCTGATGGTCAATTAAGAGTCAACCACATGTAGGCTAGACCAGGTAAAGATGACAGATTTCCTTCCCTTAAAGGACGCGAGCAAATCAGATATTTTTTTTTGCAACAAACAACAATGATCATCATTAGTCTTTTAATTCTAGATTTTTAATGAATTCAGATTTCATCATCTGCCGTGGTGGAATTTGAACCTGGGTCCCCAGAGAATTATCCTGGGCCTCTGGATTACTAGTGTAATGACAATACAACTACTCTCCTTAAATTTCACCTCCAACATAGAAAAGCTCTCCCAAGTCCCTAGAAATGCAATCAGATAAAAATGAATACAGAATCTCAAAATCATCTGTGGATGATTCACCTTACTCTCCCTCATTTTGTCCAATATAATAACAACAGCTTGTGATTACATAGAACGTTGTTTGCAGTAACATGTCAGAAAGAATTTCTGGGAATGCTATCAAAAAAATTGACAGAAAGCCATGAGATATTGGAGCAGAGTAACCAAAAGCTTGATTAAAGGGGAAGGGTATGTAGGCAGTCTTAAAAGGAGGAGAATGTAAGAAGAGGCAGGAAGTTTAGAGAGGAAATTCTAGAGCCTAGAGCCTCAGCAGCTGCAGGCACAGCGACTAATGGCGATGCAATTTACATAGCTTTGGTGAAATGACTGATGATCGTGTAATCTGTTTCTGATAGGAAATGGTTTGGGGTTTATCACTTTGCCTAATATGTATGATGTATGAAGGGCAACATTGCAGGAAATCTTGTTGCTTGAAAGACACATTTACAGAAGGCTATCATAAATAGGCAGAAAAATAAACTACCATTTCTGTCTTGATTTTAGTCAATGCAAGAATAACTCTCATTAGCAACTTGTTGAGTATCTATATTTTACCAATAAAGGAGAAGGTGAGGATGAAATTGGTGTTGGTTAGGGTGCTGTGGGAAAGGAGAAGAGAGGATTGGGCAGGTTTGGGGAGAAAGGATCAATACAAGGATGAGACAGAGCAGAAAAGGATAGAAAATCTGGTGCAATGACAATAATCTCACCCTAAATGTCAGTAAGACAAAGGAGATTGACTTCAGGAAGCATAGTGGAGGTTATGCCCTGTCTACATCAATGGGATTGAAGTGAAAATGGTTGAGAACTTCAAGTTTCTAGGTATCCAGATCACCAATAGCCTGTCCTGATCCCTGCATGCCAATGCTATAGTTAAGAAAGCCCACCAATGCCTCTATTTTCTCAGGAGGCTAAAGAAATTTAGCATGTTCGCTATGACTCTCGGCAAAGTTTACAGATACACCATAGAAAGCATAATTTCTGGAAATATCACAGCTTGATGTGGCTCTTGCTCTGACCAAGACTGCAAAAAACTACAAATGTTTGTGAATGCAGTCCCAGTCCATCAGATAAAGCAGCCTCCCACCCATTGGCTCTGTCAACACTTCCCACTGCCTCGGAAAAACAGCCAACATAATCAAGAACCCCAGGCACTCCGAACATCCTCTCTCCCACCTTTCTTCATTGGGAAAAAGATACAAAAGTCTGAAGTCATGTACCAACTCACTCAAAAACACCTTCTTCCCTGCTGCCATCAGGCTTTTGAATGGACTTACCTTGCACTAAATTGATCTTTCTCTAGCTATGACTGTAACACCACATTCTGCACTCTCTTCTTTCCCTCTTTATAGCATGCAAGAAACAAACTTTTCACTGTATGCTAGTATATGTGACAATAATTAATCGAATCAAGTTATTGAAGGTACAGTCACTGATGTTGGAGAGAAATGTGGAAACAAATTCATTCAATGACCATTTATTGAATAGCACAGGTCAGCAGCTGGGACTGAGGAGCTTACCTATCCTCCTCAGTTCAAAAAACTGTGTGTTGTCAGAGTGAGGAGATGGTAGTTGTAGCAGGGAAGGGAAACAAAATGGAGACTTTTTTCAAAAAAAAAGACAGTTGGATTAAGGGGTAGGTAACATGCCCTTGGCTTCAGTGAAGTGTAATCCTCTGAGGTCGTTGGAATGCTGATGGAGTCAGATCTTTGCAATTTAAGTCATCTTTGCCTTGCCATATTCTCACACAAGAAATGATTCTCAAGTCTATGTTAATTACCTCTTTTGAAAAAGGTTCTCTCCATTACATCAACGTATCATGATTTATGTTACCAGCAATTCAATTCTTAGTTGCTAAGAGTAGCACTGTCATTAGTTTATTTCAGATTGAAATGAATATGCCCAAAAGTGCTCTTATGGGAAGAAATAGAATACAACAAGGTATGCCCCTTCTACAAAAGAAACTTGAAGATTAAAAATGAATGCAGCCAGAATAGCATCATCTTTTCCAATAACCTTTCTGCTGAGCGAATTCAATAGAAGTCAGTCTGCAAGAACGTTGATAAAAACATGTCCACAATGCATTGAAGTCATGATACTCAGTAATTCCAGCCTCAAGAAAAAAAAAAGCCTCAGCTTTCCAGTTCAGGAGTCTGAACTGACAGTGAGTCGTGCATCCCTACTCAAACATCCTGTTGCACAACTGATGACCCATTTGGCTGCTTAATGAGGTCTGTTAATTAATGGTTTGTGTGAATATCAGCAAGTTGAGAAGCAAAGGGAAATAGGATTAGCAATCCCACAACGAGGCCTTTTGACGTGATTGATGTTATGCTCCATAACACCACCACTAATTTCTCGAGGCTTTCGGAAAAAAATCTGTATCAAACTGCTGAGGTTAATTCAAACTGTGAAGACTTCAACACTGGAGTCCTTCAGAATTTGCTTTATTTTGTACATTTTAGCATAATTAATCTGTTTCTTTAATTAAATAGCTGAAGGGGATTAACACAGCTTTGACAAGGTGTGGCTAAAAATCAATCTTGAGGCATTTTCAATGCCTCATGTCTTTTCTATTGGATTCATTCAATGGAAATAAATGTTTATGATTAATCACTGATAAGCTTTGACATAATTAAATATCAACTGTGCACCGCATGACAGTTTAAAGCGTATTAAAGGTTGTTTCCCTCTGGATTATCCTTGGACAAAAGTGTAAATGTTTCACATGGTAGTCAAAGACAAATTAAATTGATAGTAGGTTGGGAGGGCACATACAATTCTACTGATAGAGGGAGAAGAAACAGTATTTGGCTAACAAAGCATTAGGAAGGGCAAATTGGCATAATAGGAGGGCAGTGAATACACTAGCAATGACAATTTGTATTTACAAAGAATCTTGATGCAGTAAAACATCCACAAAAATGCCAACCAAAAATGTGACACCAACCCACAAAAGGAGATATTAGAATTGATGAGCAAAGAACTGGTGGCCAAAGATTTGGTCAAGGAGTATCTCAAAGAAAGAGGAAAAGGAGGAAGGAGAGAGGATTTGAGGTGAAATCCAAAGCGAAGGCTTAATCTGTTGTAGACCTGACAATATTGAACATCTGAATTTATCTGTGACTTTATGCTGCATATGCACTGGATTAATCAAATTAGATACAATACTGTAGAGGAGAAATTCTGAACCAATATGTTGAGGTACCAACTAGAGAATAGGCCATCCTAGACTGGATATTGTCTAATGAGGAAGGAATAATTGACAATCCAGTTGTGCAAGACTCTCTTGGAGATGAGCAACCATAACATGATAGAATTTTCAATCAAGATGGAGAATAATGCAGTTGATTCTGAGACTAGGATCCTGAATTTTTGTAATGGAATCTATGATGATATGAACTATGAGTTGGGCATGATGGATTGGGAAATGTAACTTAAAGGGATGATGGTTGGTAGGCAATGATAGACATTCAAAGAGCGCATGAATGAATTGTAACAATTGTTTATCTCTGTTTGGCACATAAGTAATATGGGAAAGTATGCAAACCATGGCTTACAAAGGAAAATTAGAGATTGTATTAGATCCAAGGAAAAGGAGTACAAATTGACCAGAAAAAAAACAGACCTGAGGATTGGCAGCAGTTTAGAATTCAGCAAAGTAGCACCAAGGGGTTGATTAAGAAGGAGAAAAATAGAATATGAAAGCAAGCTTGAAGAAAACATTAAAAATGGACTGTAAATGTTTTCATCGGTATATGATTAGAAAAAAATTGGTGAGAACAAATGCAGATCTCTTATGTTCAGAAACAGGACAATTTATAGTGGGCGACAAAGCAATAGCTGACCAACTAAACACATTCTTTGGTTCTGACTTCACAAAGAGGGTACAAACAACATAGCAGAAATGTTGGAGAACATACAGTTCAGTGACAGGGAAAAGCTGAAGGAAATCAGTATAAGTAAAGAAACAGTACTGAGGAAATTGATGGGATTGAAGGCCGATAGATTCCTTGGATCTGATGATCCCAGAGTACTTATGTGGCCCTACAAATAATGAATGCATTGGCATTCCAAGGTTGTATAGACTCTGGAACAGTCCTACAGTTGGAGGGTAGTTCATGTAACCCCACCATTTAAAAAGAGAAGTGGAGAGAAAATAGCAGTATGCACCAGTCAGTCTGACATCAGTAGTTGGAAAAATTCTAGAATACATTATCAAAGGTCAAAGGTCAATACAGATTAATTGGTAAACAATAGTAGAATCAGACTGAATAGGAAACAGCTTGACCGAGAGGAAACAAAAATTAGGAATAAATGGGTATATTTCCAATTGACAGTCACTGACAATTGGGGTACCAGAGGGATCGGTCTAGGACCCCAGCTATTCACGGTATATAGTAATAATTTAAATGATGGAACTAAATGTAATATCTCTAAGTTTACAGATGATACAAAGCTGGGTGGGAGGTGAAGTGGAAAGATGATGCAGAGATGCTTCAATATGACTTGGACAAGCTGAGTGAGTGGGCAAAAGCATGGTAGATGCAGTATAATGTGGATAAATATGAGATAATTCAACCGAGAAGGCTGAAAGAAGGGGGAGCCAGTTCATTCTTCACCTGGTCATAACAATGGTGGAAAGGATTTGGGGAGTTAGATGGTGAGGTTATTTACCTCAGAAGTTCCAGACTTTGAGCTCTTTTTTAGCTCTAGTATTTACATAGTTGGTCCAATTAAGTTAATATAAAGTTAAAGCTTACTTATTAGTCATAGTTGGTTTACATTAACACTGAAATGAAGTTACCATGAAAATCCCCTAGTCACCACACTCCAGCAGCTGTTCGGCTACACTGAGGGAGAATTTAGCATGGCGAATACACCTAATCAGCACGTCTTTTGGACTTATGAAAGGAAATTGGAGCAGAAACCTATGCAGACACAGGAAAAAATGTGCAAACACTGCACAGACAGCGATCCAAGCCAGGAATCAAACCCTGATGTGGTGAGACAGCATGCTATCCACTTGCAACCACTACAAGACTGTGAGACACAGGAGCAGAAGTAGGCCATTCAGCCCATCAAGTCTCCATTGCCACTCAGTGAGATCATGACTGATCTGAAATGCTCATCCTCAATTCCACTTTTTGCCACATCCCCATAACCCTTGATTTCTTTACTGATTACAAATCTGGCTATCTCTGTCTTGAATATACCCAATGATTCAGCCTCTACAGCTCTCTACGGTAAAAAAATTCCATAGATTCACCACCCTCAGAGGGGAAATCCTTCCTCATCTTTGTCATAAATGGGTGACTTACTTTGAGATGACACCCTTTGTTCCTAGACTCTCACACAAGGGGAAACAACTTACCATTTCACTGCTATATGGTAACTTCCAAGGTGTTGATTTTAAACAGAAGATATTGTGGCTGGAATCCCATTACTTTTTTTTTGCTTTTGCCAATTCCAGCAATGCTATTTGAAGGAAGAGCTAGTCCAGTATTCATGGAAGATAATAACACATATTAGAACTGAACAGAGAGGTAGGAAGAATGCTGAATTCTAGCAGCAGTGATATTTCATCATCTGGATCAGCCATGAATTGCGCGATGAAAACAAATAACCAAGAACAAGCAAGGAGCAATTTTTCACAAAGCAGAAACACACCCCCAAGCATTTAGTAATACCATTTGATAGGCACCGTGGAACTGTGTGTTCAAGGAGCTCACTGTTACTTGTTGTCAATTTCCAACACTCTTCCTCACCACCCCTTAAATTTCCAAAGCAGCAGACTTATTTTTGGCTAATTAGCAGCTAATATGGACAGAAGAAAAGTCTTTACTGCAGCTATTCAACAGTTGTGAGCCTGGATATAGATATCACCACAAACACTATAATGGGTTTGGTATCCATCTTTTGTGATCCTACTCCTTCTACATCCCAAATAATGCTTAACAGTTCAATCATTTCCATGAAATAAGTTAGCCCCGCAAATATAAATAAAGAAATAAATATACATACACAAACAGTGTTAGGGATATAGGAAACTAAGTAGCCTTTCTGGCACTGTGCCCTTTGTACAGGTCATCAGGTTCAGAAATATAAACTTACAGGGAAGTTTACAAGCCAAACCCAAAATTATACCTTTGGTGCAGCAAGGTGCTCAACATTACAGCAATATTTAAGGTGGCATGGGGACACAGCCATTGGCCCTGCTGCCTCTGTGTTAGGGACTTAAGTTCAATTCTAGCTCGGGTGACTGTGTGGAGTTTGCACATTCTCCCTGTATCTGAATGGGTTTTCTCAAGGTGCTCCATTTTCCTCTCATACTCTACAGCTGTAGGTTAATTGGCCATGCTAAATTAGTGTCGGGGGATTAACAGGATAAATACATGGGATTACAAGGATATGGCTTGGGATCGTTATCAGTGCAGATTTGATGGACCAAATGGCCTCCTCCTGTACTGTAGGAGTCTATGATTAGTGAAGCGGGTCAGAAACATTGCCTTCTAAAGGTAACTCATTGAGAAAAACCTTTGCAAATGGGTTTACTAGCAGCAAATAAGATTCCGTGCAGGAAAGTGAACACAGAATGTGCTTTGAACTAATGGTTGGAGTTTGCATTATGGATAGTCATAGACTAACAGCATTCATTGTAATTTGGATAACAACTTCTGAATCTGCACTGACGCATTCAAGTTTGCAAATCAGGGAATTCCTTTTTTATATTTCAAATGCCTTACTTTTCCATAAAATTCACTCTGCAAATAATGCACTTATATACTGGACATCAAAAAAAATGCTGATGATGGGAGAAGCAAAGAAACAAAAGGTGACACCAGCGAAGATGGAGCCAAATATCTTCTCCCTGTCCACGCCTGGGACTTTCCAGTGCTGCTGCACGTGGATGGGATTTTTGCTAGAATGTCAAATTCTCTTTTCTCACTTTCAGTGGGATGAGCGTAGACAAGATCAGAGAATCCTGCCTACAAATGGCAATAATGTGATTATCAGCAACAACTGTCATCCAAAAATCACAAAAAGTGACAGCTTTTTGAAACAATCGTGAAACTGTTGAACCAATCCATGAGTCTGGAGGATTGTGAAGTGCCTAATCAAAAGATGAAGTGACAAGCATGGCATATCATTCTTTCAGACTTTACTTATCAGAAATTTAAAAATGATAAACTTCTCACCTTCTCTTTCCGCCTCTTTCTAAATATATCCATTAGTCCAATCTTTCTTTTCTTCTTTTTGTATATGTAGGGGTATGGGCCCTGGTGAGATTGTGACCAGTGCAGTCTCAATGGTGCTGTAGGGATTTATGATTTCTATGACTTCTTTTTGTTTTGGTTTCACTACATAATTTTGCATTGAATAAAACATTAATCTGGATATTCTAGTCATCAATAAAGTGAAGACACTGGCCTCCAACTTTGAATAAAATGGCGGCCCACAAAGATTCATCAAAATTTGTCACGTTGCTTTTGTTTTTTCCAACTTTGATTTCATTCTGGCACTAACTACAGGGGATCTCTGGTGTCCGGCAACAGTGATGCCCTCAAGCAGACTAAGTAGCCACTCACGTTAAAGAATTCTCACAGATGGCAAACCAGAAAGTTATAAGTTTATTCTTACAACACCATGGGCTGCAAGGTAACATGATGGGTGGCATGGTGACACAGTGGCCACACAGTGGCACAATGGGTAGCACAGCTGCTTCAGATCTCCAGGGACCCGTGTTCAATTCCTGGCTTGGGTCACTGTCTGTGTGGAGTTTGCACATTCTCCTATGTCTACGTGAGTTTCCTCTGGGTACTCCAGTTTCGTCCCACAGTATGAAAGATGTGGCTGGTTAGGTGCATTGATTTGAACAGGCACCGGATTATGCGACTAGGGGAATTTCACAGTAACTGCCTTACTTGTGTCTTGAACTTTAATTTATTCACTTTTTATTACTGTACACAAAGCAAAATAATATTGGTACGTACATATGAGATTGAGTTACAAGCTGAAATATCATAAATTTTGGTAAATATTATTTTGCAAGCCTATGGAATTTTTAATATGGAATAAAAGGAACTTGACAAATATAAAATTATTTTTTCAGGGCCTGAGAGTTTGTTCCAATGTAATTATTATATTTGCTGTTAAAAGCCCAGTGATACCGCATTCAATAAGATACAACTTCTTAAGGGTTTTTGCAGGAGGCATAGCAGTATAAAAAGTAGATGCTTATGTGAAATCAAAATTTCTAATGGATTTCCATCTCTGAGGACTTTAGCACTGCATTCCAAGGAAGATGAACATGGAACCAATGACAAAATGGGGGTGGCACAGTGGTTAGCACTCCTGCCTCATAGCAAGAAGGCCTGGGTTCAATTCCCAGCTTGGCTCACTGTCTGTGCGGAGTTTGCAAATTCTTGTAGGTTTTCTCTGGATGCTTCAATTTCCTCCCACAGTCTGAAAGACATACTAGTTATGTGCATTGGCCACACTAAATTCTCCCTCGGTGTACAGGTGACTAGGGGGTTTTCACAGTGACTTCTTTGTAGTATTAATGTAAATGTCTTTGTGACTCTA
This sequence comes from Sphyrna mokarran, assembly GCA_024679065.1. Classification (NCBI taxonomy): domain Eukaryota; kingdom Metazoa; phylum Chordata; class Chondrichthyes; order Carcharhiniformes; family Carcharhinidae; genus Sphyrna; species Sphyrna mokarran. Next base: position 58,924,892 of record JAGIQG010000003.1, read on the forward strand.
ATAAATAAACTAAGAATTTAATTAAAATCTCTGGATTTTTGTACCATGATGTAGAGATGCCGGCATTGGACTGGGGTAAACTCAGTAATGTTTTGCAACACCAATTTTAAATCCAACCAATTTATTTGATAGTAAATCCGCGAGCTTTTGACACTATGTTGTGCCTTCGTCAGGCAAATGCAGTGTTCTGATCTGCAGAGGCACTCATATCCACACAGACAATTACAGATTGCTGATTAGAATGCGAATCCTTACATCTAACCTGCTATTCAAGTGTTAAAGTGGCTAACAATGTGTGTGAAGGGAATCCTGAGCATTGGTTAGAGAATTGTGTATTTTCTCCAGACAGCGCAGTAAGTGAGGTTTTTTGCTAATCCAGGCAAGTTACGGGGGTTACAGATAGTGTGACATGAAGCCAAGATCCGTGTTAAGACCGTCCTCATGTGTGCGGAACTTGGCTATCAGTCTCTGCTCAGCAACTCTGCGCTGTCGTGTGTCACGAAGGCCCCCTTGAAGGATACTTACTCGCAGGTCGGAGGCTGAATGCCCATGACTGCTGAAGTGTTCGCCCACAGGAAGGGAACTGTTTTGCCTGGTGATTGTTCAGCGATGCTCATTCATCCGCTGTCGTAGTGTCTGCATGGTCTCCCAATGTACCATGCTTCGGGACATCCTTTCTTGCAACGTATTAGGTAGACAACGTTGGCCGAGTTGCAAGAGTATGTACCGTGTACCTGGTGAATGGTATCCTTACGTTTGATGATGTCGTCCATGTCTATGATCTGGCATGTCCTGCAGAGGTTGCTGTGGCAGGGTTGTGTGGTATTGTGGTCACTGTTCTCCTGAAGGTTGGGTAGTTTGCTGTGAACAATGATCTGTTTGAGGTTGTGCGGTTGTCTGAAAGCAAGAAGTGGGGGGGTGGGGATGACCCTAGCGAGATGTTCATCGTCATCAATGATATGTTGAAGACTCCGGAGAAGATGTCGTAGCTTCTCCGCTCCGGGGAAGTACTGGACAACAAAGGGTACTCTGTCCACCTTGTTCCGTGTTCGTCTTCTGAGGAGGTCAGTGCGGTTTATTGCTGTGGCACGTTGGAACTGTCGATTGATGAGTCGAGTGCCATATCCTGTTCTCACGAGGGCATCCTTCAGCGTCTGGAGGTGTCTGTCACGATCCCCCTCATCTGAGCAAATTCTGTGTATACGGAGGGCTTGTCCATAGGGAATGGCTTCTTTAACGTGTCTAGGGTGGAAGCTGGAGAATTGGAGCATTGTGAGGTTGTCTGTCGGTTTGCAGTACAGTGAGGTGCTGAGGTGACCATCCTTGATGGAGATGCGTGTGTCCAAGAATGCAACTGATTCTGGAGAATAGTCCATGGTGAGTCTGATGGTGGGATGGAACTTGTTGATATCATCATACAGTTGTTTCAATGATTGTTCCCCATGAGTCCAAAGGAAAAAGATGTCATCAATGTATCTAGTATATAATCTTGGTTGGAGATCTTGTGTGGTGAAGAAGTCTTGTTCGAACCTGTGCATGAAGATGTTGGCATACTGAGGTGCGAATTTGGTCCCCATGGCTGTTCCGTGTATCTGGATGAAAAGCTGATTGTTGAAGGTGAAGACATTGTGGTCCAAGATGAAGCGGATGAGTTGTAAAATTGCATCCGGAAACTGACAGTTGTTGGCATTGAGTACTGAGGCAGTTGCAGCAATACCATCATCGTGGGGGATGTTGGTGTAGAGCGCCGAGACATCCATTGTGACGAGGAGTGTCCCTGGTTCAACTGCTTCATGCGTGCTGAGTTTCTGTAGGAAGTCCGTAGTGTCAAGACAAAAGCTGGGGGTTCTTTGTACAATGGGTTTCAGGATGCTTTCGATATAGCCGGAGAGGTTCTCACACAAGGGTCCCATTGCCCAATATGATGGGACGGCCGGGTATGTTTGCCTTGTGTATCTTTGGGAGGCAGTAGAGATCTCCAATGCGGGGAGTATGTGGAATGAGAGTCCGGAGGGTGTTCTGAAGGTCCGGATCAAAGGTTTTGATCAGAGTGTTGAGTTGACGAGTGTGTTCTTTGGTCGGATCCGCTTGTACCATGTCAAGATGCTAGAAGCTGTTGCAAGTTTCAGAGTCATGGATGACTGACAGTTTCATTGTCATTATCACAGTGAAGTCCTGGTCATTGCAGCGTACACTTGCTGATTTAAATTCTGCAAACTTCAGTGAGAATTGTTCAAGCTGATTGTTGAGGGGACATGCTCTTTCATGACTTGAAGGGGTATCACACTGTTTCAAACTCCCATGAACTGTAAGTTGCCACCCAAAAACCCACAAAACTTCTATGCGAGCTGTAAGCATAACAAATGGTAAATACTATTCTATCACTGAATTGGAGCTTATATCTTTGGAAGAAGCAATTGGCCAGGATGAAAATTATTACATAAGATAGCTATGGTATTAATCTTTCAACAAATTCAGCATTTTTAAGGGAACAATTTATAGAGGTCTTGAAAATTATGAAGGATTACAAAGTGATAAATGTTTTCCATTGACAAGGAGAGCATGCTAACTAATTTGATTGATTTTTTTTGACGAGGTGACCAGATATACAGATGAGGGTAATGCAATCGATGTAGTTCACATGGATTTTAACAAAGACTTTTACAAGGTCCTATATAGGGGACTTATAAAGAAGGTAAATTCTCATGGGATACAGGGTAATTTGATAAAGTGGATTCAAAATTGGCTCAGTTCTAGGAGATAAAGGGTCATGACATAAAGGCTGCTTTTAATGACTGGAAGCCAGAGTCCAGGATCTGTATTGGGTGCTCTATTATTTGTCATTTATATAAATGACATTGTTGACAGTGTTTGGGGTAGAATTATTAAGTTTGCGGAAAATGCAAAGATTGACTGGATGATTAACAATGAGACAGAATGTCTAGTGCTTCAAGCTATAAATGGAATGGTTAAATGGGCAGATAAGTGGCAGATGGAATTTAAGCTCGAAAAGCATGAAGTGATACACTTTAGAAGAGCAATTAGATGGAAGTATTCAATGAATGGTGGCACACCAGAATGTTCTGTGGAATAAAGGGACCTTGCCATGTTTATCCACAGATCTTTGAAGGCAGAAGTAGGGTGGTAAAAAAGGCATATGAGATATTTACCTTTATCAATCAAGGCATAGATTACAAAAGCAGGGAAATAATGTTGGAGTTGTATAGAACTTTGGTGTGGCCACAGCTACAGTATTCTGGTCACCAAATTATAGGAAGGTATGATTGCACTGGAGTGGTTGCAGAGGAGATTCACCAGGATGTTGCCTGAGATGGAACATTTAAGTTATGAAGAGAGGTTGGGTAAGTTTGCATTGTTTTTGTTGGAGCAGAAAGGACTGAGGAGTGACCTGGTTGAGGATACAAGGCGCACATTGAGGTGTACTGAGAGAAATGGACAGACTGGATAAGGAGCAGCTGTTCCCCTTAGTTGAAGGGCAGAAGGGGATATTGGTTCAAAGTGAAGGGCAAGAGATTTGGGGGGGGATGTGAGGAAAAACTTTTTTACCTAGAGGGTGGTGACAGTCTGGAATGTACTGCCTGGGAGGGCAATGGAGGCGAGTAGCCTCACATCTTTTATCTGGATGAGCACTTGGCACATCATAACATTTGGATGTATGTGCCAAGTGCTGGTGAATGGGATTAGGTGGGAGTTCAAGTGTTTCTAATGTTTTGGTGCAGGCTTGATGGGCAGAAGGACCTCTCTGTACTCTATGATTCAATGACAGAATGGTTTATAACCAGAGAACATGGAATTAAGATAATTAATAATCAGGCCACAGGTAGAAAAAAGACAAATTCTTTTATGCAGTAAATTATGATGATTTGGAATGCACTGCTTGAATGGATGGTGGAACCAGATTCAATTGAAATTTAATTGGATAAATACGTGAAAAGATTTGCAGAACATTGGGCAGAGAGCCAACACAGGTACAATCGCAATTGCTTGGGAAGTTCAAACTTCCAGTGGGCAATTGTCTTGCACTAGATAGCATCCAAAAATTTGACCTAAATCACAAAATTTGGATGGCTCCAATTGTCTTGCAACAATAGTTATTTACAGTTAAAACCATTTCCAACATCTGGGTAACAATTAACTGGCGTTCTCTGACTCTCTCATAGAACATGTACTTAACTTGTTCTTGACGCTCTCTCCACTCACATTGCCTGTACCTTTAAGACTTGATTATCTGTAAAGACTCGCATTCCAATCATTATTTTGTAAATTGAGTTTGTGTCTTTACATACCCTGTTTGTGAACTCTCACTTAGCTGACAAAGGAGCACTGCTCCAAAAGCTAGTGGCTTTTGCTACCAAATAAACATGTTGAACTTTAACCTGGTGTTGTGAAACCTCTTACTGTGTCTCTCATAGAATCCCAGACTACCTTGACACTCCGTTGGAGCCCCACCCCTCCCCCCGCCCACCCCGGGCATTCCATCCTTCCACTAGCATTCCACCCTCCCTAGATCCCAGGACCCAACATTACCTGTACCCTACCCCATAATTCTTCACAGAAATGAACTACAATGGATCGCAGTACGGAGAGAGCGGTTTCATAAACAAAATAGTAGCTTTCAGAACTTTTTGCGGTGAGATCACAATGTATGGATGCTGCCAAAATTTCCAGATTTGTTTCGCCTGTTGAAGGAATTCTCTGAACATTTGGCTAACCTCCAATGCCCTCTGGCCCACACGGGACACCCCTGATTGCAACTCCATCCCACTGACTGCACTCCTCCCTCAACATGTGCCAACTGCCTGAGCATATCCTTGGACCATGCTCCCCCAACCCCAAAAAACTGCTATCAAAGCAATATGATTTACCCTTTTACTGAGCTGTCCTTGACTGTAGATCCTGAGTACTTACTGCACAACACATATTTCATCCAGCCTGAGTCAGAAAGCCAGACAAGAGAGGGGCAAATAGGTATCAAGCTACATTTGTAAAAGTGGAGAGGCAATCTGACTTAACTGCCACTCCAGCAGAAGTTGTGGCTCGAACTTCAATTTGTAAAGCATAATGATGCAGATTTTAAGCCACAATATCATGAGATAACCAATCAATTATTCAACAGTCATGCACAGGAAGGAATACTTGAGCAGATGGTTTGTGTGAGAGAAATGGATAAGAGAGCAAACTCTGTGGCTGAAGGATGATAAGAGACTTCAGCCTGATGAACCAGATATTTTGTTACAATTCCTTTGGGGGAAATACAAACCAAAATAACCAAATTTAATGAATGATCCCCACACGAAGGAATTCCCGACATGATTCCACTTTTTGGAACTTTTGTTTCAATAATATGAATCAGAATCAATGCAAATTTAATATAAATTAACAAGTAAATGCTAATTCAAATAAAAAAGGTAAGTTTCAGTTTAAATAGCCAATGCAACAAAGGTATATCTTACATAACCACAAGTATTCTCAGCCAGTATGTATGGAATTAAATAACTATACAGTTCCACATATAGGTTGTTTTTTTAATTCATATTATTAATTCAGGAGCCTGATTCAGTAATCGTTTTCACCTCAAGTTTCCAGATATGACTAACATCAGCAAGGCACACTTCTATGCAGCCTCTCTCCCTCACGTGGCACCAATCCTATGGGTAACATTCCAGAATTCCTTTTCAATCGATAACATCCCAATTCACATTTTGGCCATTTGCAGGCCAAACACCCAGCTCTCACATCTCAGAATTATTCACAGAACATTTCAAGTTTTAGATCTCTTTAGCCAGCTTGTACCGTACATCCAGGAGTTCTTGTCTCTTTTTATGTCTAACAGATAAGCTAATCTTTTCCTGAGAGATTTATTCACTGTGTTCCCTTTTCTGTCTCTGTCTGCTTCTCTGCTGGTACCCCGTAGCTCTTCAACCTGTCACATTCCTTTGTGTCTGCCAGCCACATGGCTTCCTTGTATAATAACTTCTGGTCAGTACTGCTTTATTATGTTATTAAAAAATATAATCGATGCAAGTCCTTTTCAAACATTCTTAAAAACTACTGCGGATTTTTATTGAAGAAAATAATACTTGCCTTACTGTTCTGCTTCTCAATCAAATGTCTCCACAATGGTCTGTCTTTGCAATGACTCAGGCAAGACATGGAATTTGAAGGTTTCCCATGGATGAATAGCCATCAGATTTATGATTAGCAGATACACAAGGTTGTACAACAATGTACAACAGGAAGAGTGTGCTACACAATAAGGTAACTGGTACTTAATGATACAAACTGCAGGCACATCAAAGTATTCATTCAACAAACTGAAACAGCTTGGTCCAACTGACACAACATTATGTAAAGTCTTGGAGATTAAGGAAAGTTGATTTTGGAACAGGATACTGATCATCAGGAACTATGAGAACATAATAGAGAAAGGAAGAAGCTTCGTACCAAAGTTGGCAGTGTCAAGGGACCTCCAGAAAAAGTGAGAATGAGAAACATTGGTTCACTGGGCTCCCAAAAGTTATCTGTTGTATCCCCTAAGCTAAAATTACTCCACAACTCTCATTTTTAATATTGCAAGTTTGACTTCTCTTAAAGAATAGATTCATATGTACACACTTGTCTAATCCTAAACCAAATTTATATTTAGAGGCATAGTACTTAATTTGCTCACATCAGGAAATGTTCAAATTACAATTTTCAAACTATTCAATCTTTAATGGGTTTATAGCTATTAGTACAAATAGATTTGTTGGAATCCCCAAAATGTTTTTACCCAGTGCCACTTCATTGCCTTGCTCAGCACCCATAATTACTTCAAAATCACAACATTTAGCAGTAACTGTGCTCAACATTAATGTTCATTGAAAAAATATAATATATTTATGGCATTTAATCAATCCTGCTGTTCTACCCTAACTCCCATTTGAACAGCACAGGACATAGAGACAAATTCTTGATATGAGAAAAGAGCCAAGAGGAACAACTTGATAAGGCAGTGCTTATTAGCCTTGCAAATTAACAGCTCAGTGGGAGCATTAGATAGAGATTTAGCAAGATAAGAAAGTAAACTGGAAACAAAATTTCAGATACACCAGAGAAGCAATATAAGGTATTTACTATTGTGAGAAATATATCTCAGAGCTTGGACTATCAATTACATGAACAGTTTGTTGGATATTTGAGAGCAGGACACTGTTTTGATTAATGATGTGGAGATGCCGGCGTTGGACTGGGGTAAGCACAGTAAGAAGTCTCACAACACCAGGTTAAAGTCCAACAGGTTTATTTGGTAGCACAAGCCATTAGCTTTCAGAGTGATGCCCCTTCATAATTCAAAATGAATTATTTTGTAAATTGAGCTTGTGTCCTTCTATGCCTTGTTTGTGAACAGAACTCCCACTCACCTGAAGGAGCAGCGTTCCGAAAGCTTGTGGCTTGTGCTACCAAGTAAACCTGTTTGATTAATGACACAGCTCGACTTTATAATGGAAAGACAGTAAGGTTACTTTTCTGGAGGACAAATCAATGGAATAGAGTCTTCTTGATCCAAAGCTATCTTGGAAGACATTTCAACATGACAAGATGCTGCTAAAATGCAGACACTTTAAGATTTCCCACACTCCAATTGTGTATCAATATTAAAGTGAACTCAACTTATGTATATACACTGCTCCACAGAAAGCTGCTAGACTGATCTGAGCCACAGGGACAGGAATTGCAATTAGAGTTAATTTTGTATCCTCTTTTTAAATTAAAGTCTATTGCTTTCGGTGATGATGTGATCAAAGCAGGACAACTTGTCATGGCTCTTGTTAGGGAGCACTGATGTTCAAAGAAAAAAATCTGAACACCCAGCACTTAACCAATTGAACTACATCTCATAATTGCACATTTTCTAAGCAAAAGAAAACTTTATTTCTCATATTAAAAAGCAATGAAACAAAGCGCATGCCTATAACTTAACAGTGTGTAGTACTTCCCTTCCATCAACAAATCCCTTCCCCTGCCCCAACAGTTGCCTTATTTCAGGAAATCTTAAAAGTATACTCACTTGTCCTGGGACCAATGCAAAAGGTGTGACACAGCCCTCCATAATTTCTTATAATTCACCTTTGTATTTCAGCTTTTCCTCTAAGATAATAATCATGCTTTCATTAGCTTTTTTTGTTCTGTGATCCACCACCATTCTTTTTTTTTAAACAGACGTCATGATAATGGATGCCTCACCTCCTTATTCGGGTTGCCAACAGATATCCAGCTACCTTCCCATAGCTTTAAAAGTTAACTCTGATGATTGCTTTCTGCCACAAGACTCTGTAAGGACCACTTCAATTTCTCTCACTAGCTGCAAATTGAAACAAATGTTTTGGCTGCCTTTCCCTCATGGATCTAAAATGAGCTGTCTGCTTCTGTAGAGAGTGAATAAAATGATCTTTTAAACCCACCTGTCATCTGTATGATAGTGTGATGGGGTGATTTTAAAGAGAAATGCTCAATTAGTTAAGTACCTTCAACACAAATCTTTGATTCTGTAACCCATGTGAATCATTTATACATGAATGGATGTAATTGATCTCCATCAAGAATTGCTTGCTCTATTAAGGAACTCTCTTGTTTACAATTTAGGTTTACTTTATTTTGATCAGGGAATATATATATCTTTTATTGAAGTATTAATCTTCTTACTCCCTTCCTAGTCAAATGATGTATCAACGATTGTTTAAGTTTTGCATTTCCATGCCAACCTTGTTAGACAATCACCATTGTAAAAACCAGGCTTGTCTGAGTTGCAATTACATCAGAATTGCTCATCAGTTTTCTCAGTCAGATGCCTTCATTTGTAATTAAAACATTTTTTCAAAAACATAAAAGTTATATTCTAAAACATATTAAACAATGAACTAGATGTCACACAACCGAATCTCAGCACGATCAACAACACCTGTTGAAACTGTACATATTGCCACTGGATGGTAAATGTTTGGGAATCTCTCCCAGAGATGGATAGGCTGCTAACATTCAATGCCAACACTCACACGTGTATAATGGCAATGTACTTATTTTCTGAGGAGCAATAGTTCTCAAGATAGCAAATTCTATATATTTTTAAAAATTGAATCATCCCAGAATCTCAGCAGAAATCAGAACCATTTTTTCAGCCATTACAAAGTAGAAAGGTATTTGTTTATCTCATTGTTAATTCCACAAACCTACAACTGTGATGATATAATTTCATAACTCTGGAAATATAAAATTTTTACTTTACTTATACAAGGTCCAAATTTTATTATGTTTAAACGATGCACCTCACACAGAGATCATTTGTCTTAAAATTCCATTCCACACTATTTATACAAAACCTTGTTATGCCAAATACATTATTCATACCTTCTTACTAACATGAAGATCCATTTAAACTTGTCAGTTAAACAACTGCATCAGTGAAAGAAAGAAGAAATATCTGAGGGATTGTAAAGCTGTTAAAATTCCTACTCTCATATTCCTGAATAGTTGTGGAGGGCTGACATCTAGGGACAGCTTCTATGGTTGCTCAGACTTAATGTCAGTGTACATGTAATTTAAAATAACCTTGCCTTTCATTAAGAGAGAGACACCAAATGATTTTGCTTTATAGATTCATTGAGGATTGCATGAACGTATGTGGGACTGTGCTTAATTAATAAGTGATTAGATATGCACTAAAATTACCATATTTTAGATGGCATAAAAATGTATGTAAACCATTTTTTCAATTGGGCCTTAAATTACAAGATGTTGTTCCTTTGGTCTGCTTCCATGATTTGATCAGTTGATCTTTTACAAATGACTTCTTGAAGTTAACTTTTGTAGGCGCCACATCAGAAAATAAGTCAAGATGATGGCGAATCCGTAAGTATTATTCTGGACAGAGTTGAATACAAACAACCATGTCCATTGGACCTTTCAATTTCTTCCCTTTACGAAGTGAGCACATAGACTAAGGTCAGCCAATTAACTATTTTTCATCCAGAAGAGAAAATGCTGGAAAACCTCAGCAGGTCTTGACCAGATCTATTGAGATTTTCCAGCATTTTCTCTTTTGGTTTCAGATTCCAGCATCTGCAGTAATTTGCCTTTATCCAATTATTTTTCAACACTTGTTTCACAGCACTTTCAATGCCATCCCTACTTCCCCCCATTATGAATACCGTCTCTACATTTAATTTGCAGTCATTATTTCTTAATTGAAGTGAACTTCATAAGGAACCAATGACACAGATAGAACCAGGACTGATATTCTGTTGAATTGGTATGTGGGGTTCAGGTCCAAACTGAAGAGCAGAACCTCAAAAGTAATCATCTCTGAGTCATTATCTGACACACATGACAATTGGCAGAAGGATAAATAAATTAGAAGATTAAATACATGGCTTGAAGAGTGGTGTGGAGGGCTGGGATTTCGATTTATGGCACATTGACATCAGTACTGGGGAAAGGGGAATCTGATGAGTTAAGCTAGGGTCCATCTAAAGCAACATTGATTAGTGTCCTGGTGAATTGAATAACTAGAGAATTAGACAAGGATTTAAAGAAATAAAGAGTGTGGTGAGCAGAGGAAAGGATTCAAAAAAGTGCAACTTCAAAAGCAACAAGGATAATATCAAGATTCTAAAGCACAGCAGTGTTGAGTAAAAATAAGGGACGGAGAAAGTGATTCAGGTGACGTCGGGGGAAATTCTTGAAAAGGTTGAAGCTAGCAGGCAATATATCTGTATGTATATATATATATGTGTAAAGCACTCACAACATGTTAGATGAGTTAGTAGCACAGACAAAAATTAAGAGGTTTGATCCAAAAGCCATCATTGAAATGTGGAAAATTGGAACTTAATATTTCAGAATACTTAACTTTTAGAACAGATTGCCAAAAGAGAAAGGGATGTGTAGCCCTGATATGGGAAGGATGGGACAAAAACACTGGAGAGGAAGGATCTTGGCTTAGAAAATTAAGAACTGCAGTCAGCTTGGTGAAGCTAAGAAACAGCCAGTGACAGTAAACACTGGGAGTTTAGAGGCCCCTTAGCAGTCATTGCAGTGAGGGCAGGATACAGATCAAGAAATTGGAGATACTGTAATCGCTGGGTGGGATTTCTGGCTCTTCCCACCAGTGGGATCTCCCATTTCTGTCAAGCTCCCACCCCTCTGTGGTGCAGCTGGTGAGCAACACAAATAACTTTGGTGGGGCCAGAAGATTCTGCCAGTGACCAATGGCAAGCCACCTCTGCCACTGTAAAACATGTTGCTAAGGGTAGGGTTCAGAAAATCTTAGCTTTTTTGTGTACTTTAATCTTCAGATAGACCAGTCAAATCAAATTTGCATTGAATAGTGCAGAGAGTGAGTTCATGGAATGTATAAAAGGCAGTTTTTACATCAACATGTTGAGGAACCAACTAGAAGACAGATAACTTTGGATTTAGTATTGTGCATGACTTATGCATGGGTTGCATGTACATTGATTAATTAATAAACTTATCGTAGAGGTCATGAGGGAAAAGTGACCATAGTATGACAGAATTTCATACTGAGTTTGAAAATTATTTACTTCAGTGTAAACTCGAAGTGACATAAATGTGAGGTGATTAATGTAGATCAGAAACTAAATTATAAGTTAAAACAGCAATGGAAAGTATTTGCAGAATTAACATATAATTTGAAACAAATATACATTCCTTAAAAGCACAAACATCTTCCTGGAAAAGTGGTCAATCCATAACTAAGAAGAATTAAAGACAGCATTAGATCAAAGAAAGAGGCTTATAATGTTGCCAAAAAAGAGTCACAAGCCTAGAATTTGGAGAATCATAGAATTTAAAGTGAAACCAAGAAATTAATAAGTAAAGGGGAAGGACAATTTAAGAGACCAATAAATGATATAAATCAGATTGTAAATATTAAGGGATGTTAAAGGGAAAAATAAGAGAAAGTAAGCATGGGCCCAATTGTGGCAAAGACAGATGAAATTATACCAGGAAGTAAGAAGATGGCTGTGACACTAAACAAACAGCTTTGATCCATTTTCACTAGAGAACACAAATTCTGGAAATAATGGAGAATCAAGGGCAGAATTTTCATCCCATTTCATGTAGCTATGCAAGTAACAAGTCGCAAAAGAGTTTTCTAGTTGGTCTGCTGGTTCAATGGCTGAAGACTGCCTTCTGATCCAGGACTCCAGGCAGCCTTTAAGGACCAACCTGCCTACCTCACCATAGCTGCAGCCAGGAAGTCACCATATCGAGGAAATGCAGCCTTTTCCTCGAAATTGATCAATTTTTTAAAACATTGCTGAGACGATACTTCAAAATTAAAATGCCCTCTCTCCCTTACCAGCAATAGCAGTTTGCTGTTTCTTTAGTATTTCCCAGGTTCATTCTGGTTTCATCAACTTGCCTGCTGCACTTTATTGGATAATGAGCGTGGCCTCTGGCTAGTAATTGGTAAGATCAGAGAAAAAAAGAGAAAAAAAGTGCCTCAGGTTGACTGTCCCCCATTAGGTGCTAAGATCAGAATCCCATTTGATCCCAATGTTAGGATCCACCTGAATACCAAAACTCCTGCCTCAGATATCTAACAAGATTCGGATATGTAAAATAAATCGGTACTAGTAAAGGATAACTGTTGGAGAGATGAAAATGAATTAAGTGGTAACAAATCCTGGGGACATGACAACGTACAGATTTAAAAGACATAGGTCCACATAGGGATGCATTCAGTTTTGACGTTCCAGAATTCCTTAGACCTAGAACAGTCCCTAAGAATTAAAAAGCAACTATTGAAGGTAGGATTAAAGAAAATAGGGAGCCATGGACCTATTAGCCTAATAACATTCAGAGACAAAATGCCAGAATCTATTATTAGTGTGAAATAATGGAATACTTAAAAAATCATATTATGATTAAGCACATTTATGAAATCAAAATCAAGTTGAACAAACCTGTATTTTGAAGTTGTGGCTGGTAGAATGGATAAAGTTGAACACGATGCATTTGGAGTTTCAGAAAGGGTTCAATAAGGTACTATCCAAGAAATTACTACAAAACAGTCAGGGCATATTGGATTAGGGTTAATATGTTAGCATGGATGTATAGAAATAAAAATGGTAATTTTGGGACTGGCAATCAGCAATTAATGGATTACCACACAGATCAAAGCTAAGGTGTCAACTATTTGTGATCTAATATTAATGATTTAAATGAGGGGGACTGAATGTAACATTTCCAAATTTGCAGAATTAGGTAGAGTAAGTAAGCAATGAGGAAGTTACAAGGAGACTTGTGGGCATATGGACAACCTGGGCAGAATATGGACAGATGGAATTGAATGTGACAAACTGTGAAGATATCCGTTTTGATAGGAAAAGTAAAAAACAATACTGAAAAATCTTTCCATTCAGAGGAGTCTACATGTCTAATTTATAAATTATAAAATGTTGACATGCAAATACAAGTATTAGGAAGGCAAATGGTATGCTAGTTTTAATGACAAAAAGATTGGAGTATAAGATGTTATGACTCCATGGGGAACAGTAAACTAAACTAACCAACTGACACCCCAAATGAAAAAATTATTGGCAAGATTTCAATTTTGTAACTTATACTTTAAAATGAATCAGAATCAATGTATATTAACAGATAAATTATGGTCAGTATGAATGGGATAAAACAGAGATTCTCTTATAAATTTTCTAGACCAAAATTTCTGATCAGTGTAAGACAAATGGTGATTAGATAGAATACTTCCCACTTAGCTGGAAATGATTTTTCTGGCCAAATGTCTGATCCTCGAGGTAGAACAATTCCCACAATGCAAAATCCAGGAAGAGACAGCAAAGAGTATCAACAAAGAAACCATGCTCCCTTCCTATGGCACTGGCTGCTCTATTCTGTTAAATATTTAAAAGTTCCAAAGCTTTACATTGTTCCAGTAAATGTACGTGCATCGGGTGGTAGATACATGGGTGAGGTGACAGGATGGTGAGTTGGCAGGGCAGAAGAGTGGCAATTGAGTGAGGTGAGTAGATGGTTCAAGGATAGGCAATCAGGTCAGTGAAATGATTGGGTGCTGGAGACTCAACAGGTCGGGTCAGGACCAATAGTTGGGTTGGGTCAGGGTGAGTCAGTGCGGGTGAATGCAGGTGTGGAGGATCAGTTGTATGTTACCCAAGAGTTAGAAGAGGTTCCCATCTAGCATTTCCCTGAGCAACTATCTTGGTTAAATACATTGGAACTGTTCAAAGTTTTTGACTATAACTCCAGATCAGACACTTTTTCAAGAGTTTCTGGAGGAAGGGGAAGTACCCTTCAGAAATTCAAAATTCCCTCGGAGTGGATGTTGGGTCTTCCACAGGGTCCCGAAATGTGTCTTATGTTGCCTGTCGGTATCAAATGATCTGCAGATCTGAAGACCTGAGGCAAGATGTTAGTACAGGAAAGTGGAGTTGTAGTAGAGGAGCAAACATGATTTTATTTAACAGTAGAGCAGGCTCAAATGACCGACTCACATTTTTATTACATAAAAGCAAAAGATTTTACAGTTTAAAAACAAAATTGCACTTGCCCCTCAAATTTGGTCTCATAACCAGCAGTGCTAGAAAAATTCACTTTCTCTCAAACATAGTAGGACAGAATTCATAGAAAAAGAAAAATCCCCATTGAAAGCTGGATACCTATATCACGTTGGACAGATGGGAGTCATTGTTTAAGTGATAAGGTCATTCCAGAGACATCTCCCTTGACAACTGCTTTAAATAGGAAAAGTCAAGTCAAATATCTTCCATACTTGGTGCAAAATCAGTTCAAAATAAGACCCCCCTTATTTAAGGGGGGCTGTTATATTCTACCTCACTGATCAGCTGAACTTAACTATGAAAACTTTTTTTTATTATATTGTTTGTTCTGTTTGTTCGTTTATTTAGTTTAATCATTTTTACAGCAGTTAAAGCCCAACCTGACCTATGTCAGACTCCTGTTCAGACTACAGCTTAGCCTTCAATACCATTATTTCAGAAATTCCATGGCCTGGTACTCAGCTTCTCTCTGTATGATTGCATCCTATACTTCCTAACCCACAGACTGAAATTGCTAAGGACAGACAACCACACCTCCTCCACGATCATTTTCAGAGGGGTGCCCCACAAGATTGTGCCCTGAGCCCCCTATTGTACTCCTTATAAACAAATTCTCCTCCAACTCAATTTTCAAGTTTGCTGATGACACCACCATAGTGGACCAAATCTCAAACAATGATGAAAAGCAGTGCAGGAATGAGCTGGAGAATCTGGTGAACTGATTTGACAGCAATAATCTTTTCCTCAATATCAACAAAACAAAGGAGATAGCCATCTACTTTAGGAAGCATAATGGAAAACATGTCCACCTACGTTAATGGGGACAAAGTAGAAAGGGTCAAAAGTTTCAAGTATTTAGGTATCCAGATCACCAACAACGTGTGCTGGTCCTCTCATGCCAACACTACAGTAAAGAAAGCCCAACCATGCTCTACTTTCACAGAAGACTAAGGAAATTTGGCATATCGACTACAACTCTCACCAATTTTTAAGGATGCACCGTAGAAAGCATTCTTTTTGGTTGTATCACAGCTTGGTACGGCTCTTGTTCTGCCCAAGACCACAAGAAACTATAAAGGTTCATGAGTGATGTTAGAGTTGAACCAATGACAACTTTGTATTGGTTTTAATGTGACCAATGAGAACAAGATCTAATGGTCAATTGACCCAGTAAACCACGGAACCAATTACAGAGTGACATAATAATCAGCTGACCAGTTGATTCACTATAAGAAACCATGTGAAACTGTAGAATGCTTGGAATAGTCCAGGATGAGACCCCAAGTTTGGAGTAATGATGTCTTTATTAAATCCTTTCTTTGATTTATAAATTGGAGTAAGTTTTGTTGTGTTTTCATTTCTGAATTTTTGAAGAGTTCCTTCTAAAGAAACAAATGAAGCCCAGACCATCATGCAAACCAACCTCCCACCCCATTGACTCTGTCTACATTTCCCTCTACCTCAGAAAAACAATCAGCATCATTAAGAACACCACTCACCCACTCTTTTCCACCTTCTTCTGTCAGGAAGAAGGTACAAAAGTCTGAGTTCACATACCAACCGACTCAAGAATAACTTTTGCCCTGATGCCTACTTTGCACTAAATTGATCTTCCTCTGCACCCTAGCTATGATTATAACTTTACATTTTCCAATCTCTCATTTCCTTCTCTATGAATGGTAATGCTTTGTCTGTATATAGTGCGCAAGAAACAATACATTTCATTGTATATACTAACATATGTGACAATACATCAAATCACCCTGGCAACTTGTTTAAGATTTTTTTCATTTTCTAAATTTTATATCCTTTCCTGTTTGTGGTATGATCCGGCCTTACTGATGATGACATTCTCTAGTGGTGGAGGGTGTGGAGAATGCAAAACCCCATCGACATTGGTGGGTCTGGATGAGCCCACCACCAGCCAATGATGGGCTACCTCCACTACTGGAAAATACGCTTCTTATGGAGGGGGAGGTGAACAAGAGCGTGAACAATCTGGTTTCACTGTGCATTTCTGGTGTGTACTATAAGTCTTAGCTACTTGAGCAAGTGAAAACTGGGGCACAGAAAGGTGAGTTTCACCTCATTGAACAATCTGCAAGATAACAATCTACAGAAGCAAGTGAGGTAATTCATACAAATTTCCTTAATCTTTGTTGACTGCACAGAAGTAAATGGAAAACTCATTTGAATGAAAAATCTCTCCAGGCTCAGAAAATACCAAACCTTGAAAGGAAAGCTCTGCTAATTCATCATCTGAACTCTTAGCTCATGTTATTGTCTTTTAGAGCAACAAGAGATAACAGTTCTGATTTATTTCATACAATCACGCTGTGCAACAAATTTATTACTCTGTATGTGATGAACCTATTCTACCTGACTTCCAAAAATTCCCTGTGTAACAGAGATAGACTGCATTGTTTCTCTATAAAAGATAAATAAAGTCAGTCACATTAAAAAGATGTTCAGCAATTAGTACACAATATTTTGAAACAGTCATGCAACGGGGAATCTTTGACACGATTTTGATTCATACACCTCCAGACCACGCATTTTGAAAAATTGAACCAAAAAAACAAACTTCTCAAAGTCACCCTGTCAAACATTTCAAATGTTTATTTAGTTTCCCTCTGATTCACAAGCTTTTTTCTCTAATGGATACAATAGGCAGAACTTAATGCTCCTAAGAGAGGGTATACAATGGGGCAGGAAGAATAGGGTGGAGACCAGGCCAGGAAGGTCAAGGACAACCTTCCCATGTAGAGTTTTAAATCTGTGGCCCTGTGGGAACTGGGTCTCTTCACCTGGACATCCAGCCCAGTTGCACAGTGGTTGGCACAGCTGCCTCATAGAGCCAGGGACCTGAGTTCGATTCTGGCCTTGGATGACAATTTGTGTGGCATTTGCGCATTCTCCCCATGTCTGCATGGATTTCCTCTGGTTTCCTCCTACAATCCAAAGATGTGCAGATTGGGCGGATTCACCATGCTAAAATGTCCCATAGTATCAGGGGGATTAGCAAGGTAAATATATGGGGTTACAGAAATAGGGCCTGGGATCATTGTTAGTGCACGGCCAATGTGCCAAATGGCTGTCTTCTGTAATGTAGGATTAAATGAAAAGAAGGATCCACCAGAGAGGAACCTTCAGAAAGTCACCCCTTGCCCCTCACCAGGACCTCACTGATTCCAGCCAGTCACCTTTGTCCAATGATGACCCTCACCCTCAGGCCTACTGCAGGACCAGCTGGAGCCATCATTCCCAGAGATGTTGCCAATACTTTAGATTTGCTGATGCCTGTTTAGCTGGCAGCTTTCTGAGATGGAAAGTTTGTTCCGCACCTGAAAGCCTGGAGGGAAACTGCCTCCAGTAGATGCAGGAACCCTGAGGGCAGCCAGCAGTCTATCTAACTGGGACTTACTCCCAAATGAGCTCCTGAAAACAGTAATGGCAGGTTTACCACCAGCTATCCAGCTAGTAGATCGGCCCACCAGAGTGGCAATTAAATTCTCTCCGGTATTCGGAGGCAAAAAAATGGGGACCATTCATAAAACAAGAATAGAAAATGCCGGAAAATCTCAGCACTTCTGACAACATTTATGGAGAGAGAATAGACTAAGAAGTCTGACAACACCAGGTTTAAGTCCAGCCGATTTATTTGATAGTAAAATCGCAAGCTTTTGGGGTTTGCCCCTTCATCAGGTGAATGGAGAACTCTCTATTCACCTGACAAAGGAGCAAACCCCGAAAGCTTGCGAGTTTACTCTCAAATAAATTGGCTGGACTTAAACCTGGTGTTGTCAGACATCTTACTGTGTTTACCCCAGTCCAACGCTGGCATCGCCACATCGAGAGAGAATAGAGCCAACATTTTGAGTCCAATGTATCCCTTCATCAGAGCTAAGAGCAAAAAAAATCAGCAGAAGTTTATATTATGAGAGTGGGGGGGTGGGTGCTGGTCTAAAGGGACAGAGAGAATGTAAATGAGGATGTAAAAGATGCTAAAAGTGTCCCATTAAGTGATCAGAATGTGTGAATGGCAGAGCAGAGATACAGATGGTTAAGGGACTGCCTGAAGATGACGGCAGTTGCCCTGAAAGCGTGGGGTAAGTGGGGAGTGGAGGCAAGAAGGAGAGTTGGAATAAAGAAGTGGTAAAATAAGAGTGAGAAAAAAGATGATTAAAAACGGATGAATGGGGTGAAAAGAAAAAATGAAGTGAAATAAAATAAATGGAAATAGAGTGACGGTGGAGGGGAGAGTTCATGCATTGAAGTTGATGAACTCAATGTTCAGTCAGGAAGGCTGTCAAGTGCTCAATCGGAAGATGAGGTGCTGTTCCTCCAGTTTGCACTGGAGTTCACTAGATAATTGCAAAAGACTAAATACAGACATGTGGATAAAGAGCAGGGTGTTGTGTTGAACTGGCAAGCCACAGGAAGGTCTGGTCCTCTTTGCAGATGGATAGAATGTGTTCAGCAAACCAGTCACCTGGTCTGTGTTTGGTCTCTTCTACGTAGAGTAGACCACACCGGGAACAGCGAAGCAATAGACCAGATTGAAGGAGGTGTATGTGAAGCACTGCTTCATCTGAAAGGGGAACTTAGGACTTGAGATGGTGGAGACGTAAAGGGGCAAGTGTTGTGTCTTCTACAATTGCATAGGTAGATGCCACAGACAGGAGGTGAGGTGTTGGGTGTGATGGAGAAGTGGGTCAGGGGACCCCAGAGAGAACGGTCCCTGCGGAATGCTGACGGGGTGAATGAGGGGAAGATATGTTGAGTAGTGGCATTGTGCTGGAGTTGGCAGATGATCCTTTGAACGCAGAGGCTGATGTGGTGAAAAGTGAGGACAAGGACGACCTATCCTGGCTCTGAGAGGGAGAGGAGGGGTTGAGAGCAGTGACCTGTGGGCAAGAGCCCTGTCAACCACAGCAGGGGAAAACCCCGATTGTGGAAAAAGGATGACATATCGGCCGTGTTATTTTGGAAAACGGCTTTATCAAAACAGACATGGTGGAGGCGAATGGAATGTAGACCTTACAGGGTGTGGGTTACGAAGAGCTGTAGTCAAAGTAGTTGTGAGAGTCAGTGAGCTTGTACTAGTGGACAATTTTATCACCAGAAATGGAGACAGAAAGTCAAGGAAGGGAAGAGAAGTGTCAGAGATGGACCATGTGAAGGTGATAGAGGGGTGAAAATTGGAAGTAAAATTGATAAATTTTTCCAGGTCCCAGATAAGAGCATGAAGCGGCATCAAAATAGTTGTCAATGTAGTAGATAAACGAGTTGTGGGAGGGGGGTCAGATTAGGACTGGAGCAGAAAATGCTCCACATGACCCATAAAGATACAGGCATAACTGGGACTCAAGCGGGTGTCCATAACCACATCTTTTATTTGGAGGAAGTGAGATGAGTTAAAGGAGAAATTGTTCAGCCAGATGGAGGAGAAAGTGGTGATGGATGGAGATTTTTCAGACTTCTGTTGGAGAAGTGGTGGGAAATGGAGGTGTGGAAGGATTGGGCACCCATAGTGAGAACGAGCTTTGAGTTAGGGAACTGAAACTTATTGATAATGGTGTAGGGCATCGGAAGAATTGCGGATAGAGGTGGAAAAGGACTGGACAAGAGGAGATAGAATACAGTCAAGATTGGAGGAAATCAGTTCAGTGATGCAGGAACAGGCTGACATGGGGCAGTCTTGTTTGTGAATTTTGGGAAAGGGGCAGACGGAGACTCTCCAGGTTGGGAGACTGTCACGTTGGAAACATTGGAAGGAAAATCTCTGGAGGAGATGAGGTCATTGATAGTTTTGGAAACAGTGGCTTGATGATCAATGGTCAGGCCATAGATTGGGGGAGGTAGAAGGAAGCATCTGAGAGTTGATGGTCAGCCTCTGCGATGTAGAGGTCCATACGCCCTGGTCAGCGGTTTTGATAACAAGGTCAGGGTTGAACCTAAGAGAGCAAAGTACAGCAAGTTCAGAAGGAGACAAGTTAGTGTGGCTGAGAGCAGCAGAAAAATTGAGAAGGCCAATGTCATGCTGACAGTTCTCAATGAAAAGATCAAGAACAGATAAGAGGCCAGAGGGAGGGGTCCAAGTGGAGGGAGAATGTTGAAGGTGGGCGAAAGGATCTGTTGAATAGGGGAGGATTCTTGTTCAAAGAAGTGATCACGGAAACAAAAGAAGAAGAGTGGGGCATCGTATCGAGCCTGAAATCACTGAGGTGAGAGCATAAGGGTACAAAACCAAGTCCTCTGCTGAGTACAGCATGTTCAGCTTTAGAGAAGGGAAGCTCAGAGAGTAAGGTGAATAACTGGTAAGGGCTGGGGTTAGGAGGGACAGAATCGAGGAATGGTAGGAGATAGAGGGAACCGGATGTGTGTTGGTATCAATGAATTATTGGAGCTTGTGTTCTCAACACCTGAAGGGAAAAGGTTTTTTGTTAATACATCGGATGAGGGACCATTGACTTTCTGATTGTTTCTGAACTTTCATAATCGATTATGTGCATGTTTCTCACCTTACAACATTACTTTCTTTCACCTATTAGGGCCATAGCAAATGAGGATTTAAAATGAGGATACATTTCAGTGAAGGAAGAATAAAATGAATCATTAAAAAAAAGAGTGAATGAGAGAAAAGCTTAAAGTTAACTCTTGTCCAGGAGTCGAATTCTTGAAAGACATCTCAACTTGGGAGAAAACTGTAACATTGGAATAGACTTTCAATACCTGGACAGTTTCCACAGTGTAGAAACTTTCTACAGTATAGAAATTATTAACAGCTTACTTTGCATACAAGCAATGCATTTTTTTTTATTATATATTGCATCTCTGCCTAACTTACGTAAGTAATCCCTTCAACAACATATGATGTGGAGATACCGGTGTTAGACTGAGGTAGGCACAGTAAGAAGTCCCACTACACCAGGTTAAAGATTAACAGGTTCATTTGATAGCACAAGCTTTTCAAACACTGGCCCTTCATCAGGTCAGTGACAGCATAGGAATTAAGACTGCAGTTCAGAATTCCTCAATAATGCTACATTTTCATAAAATTTGACCTCGAACTTAGATACATGCTCAAATTCAAGAATCACTTTGTAATACAAATCTAGAGTGAACTGACGATTTAATTCTTCACCCATTCCAAATTCTCTTTCCAAAATTGTTTCAAACCAACATTCCTGCAAGATACAAATTGTGGCACATCCTGCAGATGCAAAGCTCCAAGTTGGATCATGCACATTCAAACTCATCCAAAAGTCATTACTTAAAAGTACCCAAGGTACCCTACAGTAAGCATAAGGCCACAAGGGATTTATAGCTGGAGTTGCCTCCATCCCAAATTAACAAGCCACAGAAGATCAGAAACTGCTCATCTTGTAAAACCTTGTCTCCTTTAAGTTTGCAGTCAGCCTAAAACTCAGTGAAATAAATGGTTAAAATCACGAATCACCAGCCAATATCTTGGGTAACAATCTCTGTAAACCAGGACATCACACCATATACTTGAAGGCATAGCAGAACATGCCTTCTGCATTCTAACAATGCATATATCCTATTAAATTCTCATTTTACATTCTACGGTATCACATTCACTGAACATCAAGGGAATTTGTTTTCACAATAACAAGAATTTTGAGCACTCAATGCAACTTAATTATTTTTGTCTCAGGAGTCTCAACAGGTCAAAACTTTGATTGCAAACTTAAAAGAAGTGCTCTGAACTTCAAGAGACACAGGCTTCTTCAAGAGATCATTACCACATGAAGCAAATAGTCTGGCCCTTCAACATCACTTCTAGTTATTCATGGTTGTATTTTCTACCTTCCATCTTCTACACAGACCCACTATTATGTCCACTTTTAATGGGCATTTCAGACTGGACAGCTTTGAATTAAACAACTTTTATGTTCAAGAACAAAGAGCTTCATATTTGTCTTTTGTTTAAATGTTCTTTTCTGGATCCACAGAGCTGACTCCCAAAGATGCTCCCAATTTGTTCACATGTCTGTATATGATGACCCTTTTCTCATTTCTGCTGGTTATTCAGATATCATTGGAGTTTTCAGAAACCACCGTGTTTTAATTCTGATCCAAGTATTTGCAATTCAGCACAGCTCAGAAACAGGGGACAAGAAAAACCTTGCAATAAAATCACAAAATATATATCTTCACCTTCAAAAGATGATTCTCCTTTGTTCCAAGAGGAACGGAGCACAAGATCAGAAATAGGATATGTCAGCCTTTGAGACTGCTCTAGCCATTCAGTTAGACCATGGCCAATCTGTACTTTCAGTAAGAAGTCACACAACACCAAGTTAAAGTCCAACAGATTTATTTGGTAGCAAAATCTACTGGCTTTCGGAGCACTGCTCCTTCATCAGGTAAGTGAGAGTTCTGTTCACAAACAGGGCACGTAAAGACACAAACTCAATTTACAAAATAATGATTGGAATGCGAGTCTTTATAGCTAATCAAGTCTTAAAATACAGACAGTGTGAGTGGAGAGTGGATTAAACACAGGTTAAAGAGATGTGTATTGTCTCCAGCCAAGACAATTAGTGAGATTTTGCAAGCCCAGGCAAGTTATGCAGGTTGCAGATAGTGTAACATGAACCCAAGATCCAGGTTGAGGCTGTCCTCATGTGTGCAAAACTTGGCTATCAGTTTCTGCTCAGCAACTCTGCGTTGTCGTCTGTCATGAAGGCCACCTTGGAGAACATTTACCTAAAGATCAGAGGCCGAATGCCCATGACTGCAGTATTCCCCAACAGGAAGAGAACAATCTTGCCTGGTGATTGTCAAGCGGTGTTCATTCATCCACTGTCATAGCGTCTGCATGGTCTCCCCAGTGTACCATGCCTTGGGACATCCTTTTCATCAGATGTCCCGAGATATAGCACATTGGGGAGACCGTGCAGATGCTACAACAACAGATAAATGAACACCGCTTGACAATTACCAGGCAAGATTGTTCTCTTCCTGTTGGGGAACACTTCAATGGCCACAGGCATTCGGCCTCTGATCTTCAGGTAAATGTTCTCCAAGGCAGCCTTCACAACACATGATAACGCAGAGTTACTAAGCAGAGACTGATAGCCAAGTTCTGCACACATGAGGACAACCCAACCAGAATCTTGGGTTCATGTCACACTATCTGTAACCCCCATGACTTGCCTGAGCTTGCAAAATCTCACTAACTGCCCTGACATGAGACAATACACATCTCTTTAACCTGTGCTTAACCCTCTCTCTATTCACATTGTCTGTACCTTTAAGAGTTAATTACCTGTAAAGACTCGCATTCCAATCATTATTTTGTAAATTGAGTTTGTGCCTTTATATGTTCTGTTTGTGAATAAAACTCTTAATCACCTGATGGAGAGACAGTGCTCTGAAAGCTTGTGGATTTTGCTACCATATAAACCTGTTGGACTTTAACCTGGTGTTGTGAGACTTCTTACTGTGTTTTCCCCAGTCCAACACCGGCATCTCCACATCAATCTGCACATTAACAGTGTGTTCATCCTTCGCTCTCACTGGCTAACAAAATTCCACCAAGAGAGTTTTTTACCTTTTCTATTGGCACAAAACTTCTTGATGAGGTTGGAGAAGGGGTAATGAGTTCCAGATTTCTCTTTGTTCTAGACACCACCATGAGAAAAATAAATTCCTCACAACAGTTAGTACTGCTGCCTCTCAGCACCAGGAATCCAAGTTCAATAGTGGCCTCCAGTGACTGTGCAGAAGTTGCACAATCAGCATTCGGTTCATGTCTGCATGGGTTTCCTCTAAGTGTTCTAGCTTCTTTCTACAGTCCAAGGACTTGGAGGTTAGATTGATTACCCATGCTGAATTGCCCCTGAAGTGTCAGGGAGATTAGCTGAGTAAATACATGGGGTTACTGGATAGGGCCTGGGTAGGATTGTTGTCAGTGCAGGCTTGATGGGCCAAATGGTCTCTTTCTGTACTGTAGGGATTCCATGAACTACTCTATCAAATCCTTTAATCATCTTAAATCTTCAATCAGATCTCAAATTCACTTACTCAAGAAGAAAAGTAAATTTCCACATCTGTTTTCAGTGAGCAGGAACAACAGTGGGTGTGAGAATCGAGCGAGGGATCCAAAAAAGCTTTTTTACCAGCAGAATTTTCCTGCTCGATTATCCTTGCCCCCACACCCACACCAGTGATGTGATGGTGGGTCTTGGCTTTAAAAGTTGGGATTACCATTTCCATCTCAGTGATTTGGCAAGAGAGTCCCCTTTAAGCCAGACTGTCCATTCACTTCAGTGAAATCACGATATGTTCACATTATGTTGTGAACCTGGTGAACGGAACCCACCAGAGGCACACAGGTGAGTACAGCCCCTGGGACAAGAGGGTGCAGGGACAGGTTGTAGGAAGAGGGTTATGCCAGGCAGTACTCCAAGGGATGGGGGGGGGGATTGTATGGGGATGGGGTATCAATGTTCTTAATTCTTCTTAAAATCAGGGCACCATTTTTAAATGGTGCCTCATCTTTAACAAAATAAAAACACATACACCTTTATGAGAAACCCCCACTTTTAAATGGCATTACAATTTTTCAAAAGTAAAGTAGCTGATAGAACTCACCCAGACAGTAGGGCTTTATGGAAGCTGCCACTTCCACGTTTTTTTATTCCATTTTTAAGTGTTTACAAATATGGCAAGGCAGCTGGCTATTCACAATCTATGCTGATGTTATCTGTGAGAGTATCCGAACATGAGACACCAGTTTGTGGTTGTGTGTATTACTGTTTTTTGCAATGATGTGAGGAGTCAAGTGAAACCACTCATGAGAATAAGCAATCCAATTATATGTACCAATTACTAAAGGTTGTTTATTAAATGAAAGAAAACGTAAAAGATACACAACTGGACTATAATTCTATAAATTACGCAAATGTCGGAGTAATACACACACACAATTTTATCTAGAATTTACCCCTGTTCCAAACTATATTTACGATACATGAACTCAATAAAACTACCATGTTCCCTAAACAATATCCACCTGAAACAAATCTTAAAGTTAAATGCAGCTTATAGTTACCACACAATACCAGGAAGATAATTGGCCTTTGCCTGGTTCAACAAAAATATTTAAACAACTTTTATGAAGATTTCTGCATTAACTTAGCTGTAAGACTTTAAAAAGGATCTCTCCTGTTGACTGACTTGCTGTTAAATGTTACCTGAGCCTTGCAGTGAGATGTTAATTTGGCCTATTTGCTTCTGCTGAATTTGACTCTGATGCTGCTCACCATAAATTGGGCTACTTCTGTCTCTCCTGCATTCCTGACTCTTTAAAATTAACCTCTATGTACCTCCTCTAATTTCTCAGTCATCTTGGTAAACTGATCATTGATGATAGGGCCATTTACAGCTTCTCTTAACTAGATGTCTGCTAATCTCATTACTGAGAAAAGGACAGATCTCAATCAGTCCCCTTGAATATGAGTTTCTAACAGATTCTTCCCTGTCGATGAGTAGATTGCATTCCACCATTCCCTTTATTAATTCTGGGTCTTGTTGTTACCTGGCAAATCCATGACACCTTTGCTTCTCCCACCCTAGACATAACTTTAGAAAATAAATTATAGAATTTTGCCTCAAGACTTCCTTTTTAAAAAAAAAAATCCTCTTCTCGGGTAATTCAAGCCATTTAAGGTGCAGAATAAATGCCGGCTGAACCAATGATGCCCACGTCACATGAATTTTTTTTTAAAAATTAGTCTAATTATTATAGAAGTATCCTTCTTGAGAATTGTCAAATATCATCAGATTCAGGGAATTGTTCATACACAATAGAGACAGATAATTTCTGTAGGAATTCCCCTGATCCCCACTGGAACTTCAGCAGAGAATCCATAGTAACACATCTGTTCCTGTTGTATAGAACTGTGATGAAATCAATGATAGAATCCCTACAGTGCAGAAAGAGGCCAGTTTATCAAATCTGCACTGACTCTATAAAAAAAAAGCATCCTAACCAGGCCCACCACCTCCACACTTCCCCCCCCTCCACCACTACCCTGTCCCAGTAATCCCATACATTTACTACAGCTAATCCACCTAACTTGCAAATCTTTGGACTGTGGGAGAAAACCCATGCAGGCATGGGGAGAATGTACAAACTGCACAATCACGCAGACAGTCACCCAAGAATTGAAATCGGGTCTCAGGAACTATGAGGCAGCAGTGCTAACCACATGGTGAGATCCCATCTGAAGATTAGGGGTCAGGGAGACCTGGATACCACACTTCAAGACAGATACAAGCAGATGTGGCACAGATTCACAAAAAAGGCTCCCAATGTTTAAAAGGTTAAGTTATGAGGAACGCTTACAGGAACTTGACTTGCATTTCTGATCAAGATATTTAATTATTCAATAGGTTAGCAAAAAAAGGGAACAATTCTGGGGAGTCAACTTGCTCTAGAACCTCAAACTCCCCATCCATCAGAAAAGGTTCCATGGTAGCTCATATTGATGGTACCATCCATACCTCTCTGTGTGTCAAAATGGGCTGTGTGATCATGACTATTCTTGTTTCTTTACACCTTGGTTTATTTAGCTTGTTCCGAGCAGGCATAATAGAACTAAACTTTTGGTAGGCACATTGTGTATGATGCCACCAATGTCAAATTTGTTAAGTTAAGTTAACATAACTTGTTAAGCAAGCAAGTTATGATGCTTGCTTAACCCCCATTATCCCATTTAAACCAGAATCCAATTGCTCCTTCTGTATTTGCACAAGTTGGTCATCCAAGTATTTAATTAGCATTCACACAAAAAGAAACAACAAGTGGAGGGAATGGTTTATTAAATGCAGGATGGAGATTGGCTGGTACTGATGGAGCACAAAACTAAACATGAAAGGACATAGCAATCTATTGATTATGGTCCTGGATAAGGAAACAGAGGTTACAAGTTCATGTAGAACAATGGTAAGTTGCATAATTCTAGACTGGTGTCAGGAAATTATGTTAAAACCAATAGGTTCATTAGTATTCCTCAAGAAAGGGTAATTGCCAACCCTAGCTCTTCTGGTATCTACTTTATATGGCTCCATGCAATGTTATCAACGTTTAATGCCCTCAGGGCATGAGAGATGAGTAACATCAACTTCCTTGCCATTCTTTCTGGCAAATCAAATAAACTAAATCAAATAAGTTAAATCAAATAAACTGAAGAATCTACTTCCTTGCCAGAGACTCATATCTCAAGAATAAATAAAGAATTACAAAGCTGATAGATTCAAAGAATAAAGCATAAACTTATCCTGGGAAATAAACTATCATATTAGCATGTTTTGTGCTGAGGTTTTCATAGAAATCTGCTTACTAGATTTTGTTTTAAGTTACTGTGCAGAAGAAGTCCATCCGGCCCATTGGGTCTGCACGAACTCTTACAGAGGGCATCTTACCCAGGCCTTATCCCCAAACCCCAAGTATTCAACCTGCTAATCTCTCTAATGTACAAATCTTGGTATTGGCGTGGCCAATCCACCTGCCCTGCACACTATCGGACCGTCAGAGAAATAGAAGCACCTGGGGGAAACCCACACAGACACTGGGAGAACATACAAATTCCACACAGTCACGCAAGCTGGAATCAAACCTGGGTCCCTGGCACTGTGGGGAAGCAATGCTAACACTGTGCCATCATGTCGCCCACAGGTAAAGTTTGCTGTGAAGTTTTTTTTAAACGAAAACATGAGCAAGAATTTGCTGTGTAAATAACAGTGGGTTTATGCCTGTCAACATTAGGAGCGCAGAACTAGCACTGTAACTTCAGGCAAGGGGTCAATGTGTTTTAAAACACAAACATCTGAAATATCCACCTTGTTTTTTGCTTCACTATTGAATTTCATTGACTAGAGTGAAGTTGTTATTATATTTTACTTCTCTTCGTGGTAAATGTATTAAACATTTACTCAAGGATTGGTGAAACAATCATGTGGCTTCTCTGTTTGAAGATAAGACTAAATGTAGAGGGCATTCACTGGGAGGCTGAGAAACACATGTCTGCAGGCTGACTGCCTGCAAGCCACAGGACTAATATATTATGTCCTGAGAGGTGTTAGTGATTGACAGTAATTTAAGAGGTACTGCCTTAAAGAAGAATGCATATTATATCACAAGGACTGTATTTATTTGATAGATACAAACGATACTCACTATAAAAGGTCATTTCAAGTCTAACTCAGTTTTAACAATGTGATAAATGTAATTAGTGCCAGTTAACTTCTCTGCCACTGAAAATGATCTTTTACAAGTTTAGAATCTCACTTATTCACATTTTAGCTGAAGATCTTTTTGAAAGCATAGTTTTAAATTTATTTTCAACTTTGCAATTGTTTCTTTTTCTTGCTCTGTCTAAATTTCCCTTTCTTTCTCACCCATTCGAAATTACATTTCCTTCTCTGTCCTTTTGTCATTTATTTCACAACCTATCAGTTTAATTGGTTCAAGAGTATACAGTCGCTTGATCCATTCAATCAGGTTCTTGAAACAGTTTCTTCACTGCAATGTTATCAATTCACACTTTCAGCAACTTTTCAAACAAGAAGTGGAAAGACCCAAATATGTCAAGATAAATGTAATTTAATTCATTCCTACTGCTAATCGTGGCCCCATAAGGAAGGAGGTAAAAAGCAAGAGGAGTTTATCAAGGTTGAAATAGCAAATGTCTAATATTCATGAGTATTAATGTCCTGTAAATGCAATGCATCATTTCAGACTGATGTTTCAGAAGATAGAAAGCTGTGGCTATTTAACATGTTTGTGTTGGGGCAGGAACCATTGACTCTATACAATTACACTTAAACATTTCTGATAAACATTTTTGTTTCAGAAGTTACTCCAGTGCTTTTGCAATTAGACTGTCCTGGTGTGAAATCTAATCACTCACAAAAGCAGATAAACAAACTTTATCAGTATCAATATTGGAAAACAACACTCCCTAGTGGCCCTGCTGAAATGCAAGTACAATTGACCCTCATATTGGCTTGCTGAAAATAAGAATTGTAATTCCTTTTAGCAAAACATTTTCAGTAAACCTCATCAGATTAAAAAGGGACAGATCAGATGTCCAGGGAATCGGGCAAGCTTAAAAATCAGGGCAGCATAGTGGTTAGTACTGCTGCTTCACAGCGTTCGGGATCCGAGTTTGATTCCAGCCTCAGGTGACTGTGTGGAGTTTGTACATTCTCCCCATGTCTGCATGAGTTTCCTCCCGGTGCTCCGGTTTTTTTCTCACAGTTCAAAGATGTGCGGGTTGACCAAACTGAGCATGCTAAATTGCCCCTTAGTGTCAGGGAGACTAACATGACAAATGTGTGGGACTACAGGAATAGGTCCTGGATGAGATTGTTGTTGGTGCAGATTCGACAGACTGAATGGCCTCTTTCTGCACTGTAGGGCACCTATGATCCTATGAAATATATTTTCAAATATTCCCTCAATTCACACTCCCTACATTTGTTGCAGGGTGCTCTCCTGAGTGGATTTGAATGGATTTTTCACCAATACTTTTCATTCTGAAGGTTTCCACCAAGCTTGCTCCAATCGTCCGACTTTCACTTGACTTGCATCACTGATGAACACCAAGGTATTATGCCAGTGTGATGTGTTCATTGGGGAAAAGATTACATCTCAAAGAAGGTGCACGTAATCAACTGATGGATGCTTGTGCAGCAGATACAATTATAAAATGTCATGAGAGAGGTTTTCAAAGAATACTTGACAGGCTATTTGCAAATAAATGCCATTAATAATTGACTGTGCGGTTTGGGAAAGTCATTTTTCTTTTAAGTGAAGTGTAGATCATGCAGCTAATAGTACGGTGCTTAACGGTGCCAAAGTGAGTTCAGTTCCCTTGCTGCCTCAGATAGTTCTTTGGGCCTGCCTCTTTCACTTGCCGCATTGTGATATTATGGCCCCATTGAGCCATGAATAGAAAGAGTCACTGACAGTAAGGATGCTGCATAGAGAGACAAAAAAGAGGACCACCATTCATTTCTGAACATACCAATACTATGCAGCAGTGTTAAACCAGAGGGGGAAGGGAGCAGGAGATTTGGAAATGAATCCATTGAATGTAGAAGTATGGCCAGCAATTCTCAACAGTATTTTACCTTATCCATTCATAGCATATTTTACTTCTGTTCTTACTTCTATTAAAAGAAAATGATTTTGTAGGAATGGAGCGAGTCAGCCTTCAGTAGCTCACCGACGCCACCATGCTTTGTGTTCTCTACTACAGCAAGTGGGCGACACTGTGGCACAGTGATTAGTACTGCTGTCTCACAGCCCAGGGACCCAGGTTTGATTCACG
This sequence comes from Sphyrna mokarran, assembly GCA_024679065.1. Lineage (NCBI taxonomy): Eukaryota > Metazoa > Chordata > Chondrichthyes > Carcharhiniformes > Carcharhinidae > Sphyrna > Sphyrna mokarran. The sequence goes on from JAGIQG010000003.1 coordinate 58,955,889, forward strand.
GCTTGGGTCACTGTCTGTATGGAATTTGCATGTTCTCCCCATGTCTGCATGGGTTTCCTGCCACAGTCCAAAGATGTGTGGATTGGGTTGATCAGCCATGCTAAATTGACCAGAGTTTTGGGGGGAATTAGAAGGATAAGTATGTGGGGTTACGTGGATAGGGTGGGATTGTAGTTGGTGCAGGCTCATTGGGCCTAATGGCCTGCTTCTGTACTGTAGGGATTCTATGATTCTAAATGCTGCAGACTATTCAACTTTGCGAGGAAGGATGGGATTTTCAAATACAGCTGATTCTATCCCCATCCTCATTTTAACAGATGCCCACCCATAGATGCCACAGGTGATCAATAGCTGGAACTCTAGTTTACCTTCTACTGTTGTATCCAAGGTCACATTTAAAGTAGAAACACTTATGGAATAAGAATCATTTCAAGTGGAAAATCTTTAACCTAGAAAGTGGATTGTGGAGTTTAAGCATTTCCAACACCTCTATCAAACAAAGGAATAGATGTATCCATACTTTTTTCCTAAGCAACAGCTTAAAAGCATCAATACAAATAATTCTACTTGACGTGCATTATTTTCTGACACCTGCAGGTTTTAAAGAAAATTTAAGAGACGCTGCAGCAAGTTAATGATTGATGGCCATATTGGATCAGGATTTTGCTCTTAAGTGCTATCCTCTGTTATGCCAGTTCATGGAACAGCCAATGCAGGTGACCGTAATTGTGAGACTTGAAAGGAATATCAAAAATTGATTTCCGAGTTGAGTAGTTCCCTAATAAGTTTTAAAAAAAGGGTACCTGTTGTCTGCCTCATCTTGAAATGCACCAAATGGGGTTTGCTTTCAACACTCAGAGGATGGTGAATTTGTGGAATTCTCTACACAGAGGGTTGTGGAGGCTGAGAAGGAGGAAATAGATGGATATCTATCATGAACTTAGTTGATATCTACTGTATATTTAAGCTAACATGCATTCCAATGGTAAGGCAGACACCAAGATTTTAATGTAATATAACAGGGTCCTTGTCATTGCAAGGGCAAATCCTGCTGACATAAAAGCTATTTTGGGATTGGTCTCTTGATTCTCCATCCACTCCATTATCTTCGGAGACTGTAGAAAGAAAGGGGGAGGATGCTAAGTCCCTCCCCGCTTTCCCAGCCCCCAGAAATATAACTGATAGTTTTAATGCAGTGCTGCATCATTTGCTGCTGCACCCATATGCTGTTCAACTCTGAATGAAAAATAATGGATAAATCATCATAAATTGAGGTGCTACCATTATCGTAGATGTTTTTGTGACAAACACACTCTCTGGTCAGTGTAGAAACCTATGAGGTGTGAAAATGCTCCTGTTTCACAAAGTGTAAATCTGATCCACCATGAGCCATTTACAACATACATCTACCTTTAGTCATGCTCAGGAACATTTGTTACGATTGTCACAGCTCTTCAACACTAATCAGCCATCAAGGAAATAGACACATATTTCAGAAACTTGCCAAATTGCTTCTCCCAACAGGTTCAGGAAATTAGATTTTAGCTAATGCATGGAGTGGATTAGCATTTAAAAACTCTCTTAGTTGTTTATGACTTTTAAAAAAATATTTGGCATTCAATTTGATCAAATCTCCTCCAATTAGTTCCAGTACAAAAAAAAATCCATGCTGCTCAAATCAAAGCTCTTCAAGACCTATGCCTGTCGTGCCTTGTAGTTCCCAAGATAAAGGCTAATGCTCTTTTGATACTACACAAGGCAGCAGCACTGATTCAGTTGTGAACTGTGATACATTGCACTCTCTCATCCGTGCCAAGTTTAACAAGCATGAATGGAGAATGGCTTAGTGATCGACGAGCTAAGGTTTTTCAAATTCTTATTCAACAGCTGCAGAGAAATTCCAGTTTCCGTAAGGATCATTTCATCCTCACATCACACACCAAGAAACTAACACAACTATGTAAGAAGCTTTATTGAAATATACATAATATTTACATACTGATATAGACATATACTTATAGACATGTATAAACATACACATGTTTGTATGCTTATAAACATATTTGTAGACAGCCTATAAACATGCACATTTTCATTGTGCTTTTGTCCACCCCATTTAGTAACATAGGAGCAGAAGTACGTCTTTTAGCCCTGTCCCACCATTCAGTGAGATCATGGCTGATCTATGACCTCTCTCTATGGACAGAATCTTCTGCCCTCACTACTGCTAAGCTTGAAGGTGGGAAGGGCACGTAATTAGGAAACACAGTGGTATACCAGAACACTTTGCCTGCTCCAACAGAATTAAGTTCTGAATCGGAAGGCCCATGGTCAAACTTGAGAACCCCGCCAATTGTTAAAACTCTTAAGTGGCTAGTTAATTATCATGGAAGAACCTCATTCCACTGCTTCTGGTATTATCCCAGTTGAAGGCCAGCTTGTCACCATGTGATGTGCACAGAAGCTAAAAACATGCACCCAGTATATCATTTCCATTCATAGGGTGGAGAGTGGTGTCCCTCAGTCAAAAGTATGCCCTGCCTAATCGAGGAACTTGCCATTGTAAGGCAGAACCATCGAGAGCTGTCCACCAGCCCTGCTGTCTTCCCAATATTACTTATCCAAGATTCTGGGTCACTTTGATCCTGAGACTTAAGTAGATGTATTTCCTGCAAATGTACAGACTCTGTTTTATTTCTTGTTTTATGATGCTCCCACCGAGATTTTGTTTTTCTATTGTGACAATGGGCTGGATTTTAATTCTGCTAAGGTGATGGGGATGGAACAGAGACACTTGCAATTGTGTGTTATTGGTTGGAAACATCATCTGAAGCATGTTCCTGCCTCCAGTCTACTTTTAGTGAGGTTGTCTCTTGAGGGTTGTCACCTTCATGCCTGACAGCAGTGAGTATCAATTCAGGCCAGTGCTGAGGTACTAATAACATGCCAATTTTCCAGATAACTGATGTCCACCCCCACTGAGGTCGAAGCCTGACCAATGACACCAACAAGGCCTCCTTTAATGAATATTTCCACCTCCCCCTCTGCCACCCCTACAGCCCACATCAGTGCCTGGATGCCAGAGAATGAACATGGACTATCACGTGGAGGAGTTTCTATTCCATGATGCTGGTCTGGCAATGATGGCCACATTTTACCTTTAAACGTAAAATCTTCCAGGAGTGCTTCCACCCTGACTCACTAGTTTATGGGCACTCATGTTTTCCTACATAGGCACTGCCCATCTCTCCTGGTGCACTCCCAACATGTCTCAGATAGACAGCTTGCCTGCCAGCCCTAATTGGGTAGCGTTCCCAGGGGCAGCCTCTTATTTGGACACTTTCTCAAACATCTCCTCTAGAGATGTTCTCCTGTCACACACTCCTGTCACACACATTTGCAGGCTCCCAATCTGGAGTTCAATTCAGCATCAGGATTGGGATCCTGGAACTAAAATCCAGCCAACCTAACGTCTTTGACACATTACAAGGGAAAGACGCTGTTCAGATGAAACATGTGAAAACAAGCATCTCATGCGTGTTGCCAAGTGAGCTGTATCCTGCATATGTGAGAGATCAGAGAAAATAGATTCAGTATCAGTCAGCGTTGCATCTATTTTCCAGAGTTGCCACTTGTTGTACTTTTGAAATTATACTACATTGGTGGCTTGGTAGCACAATGGTCAGCACTACTGCGCCACAAAGCCAGGAACCCGGGTTTGATTCCAGATTTGGGTCACTGTCTGTGTGGAGTCTGCTCATTTTCCCTGAAGGTTTCCTCCCACATGCCGGTTAGGTGCATTGCCTTGCTAAATTCTCCCTCAGTGTAACCAAACAGGTGATAGACTGTGGCAACTAGAGGATTTTCACAGTAACTTCATTGCAGTGTTAAGGTAAGCCAACTTGTGACATGAATAAATAAACATAAGCTTAAGTGTTTAACAATTATTTCAAACAAAAAAAAATGAATTGCAATGTGGTAGTTGGCTGTTCTAGCCACCATATATTTGGATATATATGCCTAGCAAGAAACTATTTATATCAGCAGTGTTCCTGATCATGTACTCAGGGAATTCACAAACAGCAGACTACCCCTGAATTGCAGTCACGGCTGTTGTGCCTGAAAATGCAGCAGACCACCTGTCCATGCCCAATCAGAAGACCACAAGTTACTTGACCAGTTAATTTGTTTTTGTTGGGGGAGGAGGAATGTTAGCAAACTTCCCAAAAAGGCACTAAGGATGGCTTGTTACATTGGATTGGCAGATGTTTGACAGATCAGCAGCTGTGAGAAGGAAAATGGAAGAGAAAACTCCATTTAGATTAGACAGGTACAGAAAGCAACAACATTGTTCTGGAAGATTTTAATGATTTATTTGGCGAATGGGACACAAATTCCCATAATGTTGGGACAGAGCCATTTATTAATATGAAGAAATGTGGCCGAGATTTGTTGAAGATCAAAAAGTTGTTTAATGTTTTTGTTTTTCTTGGACCTTACTATAAAAATGTACTCTTGTTACAATGTTACAAACCAGTGACATGTTTATTTTTTACTGAATTGCTTATCCTTAATCGCCCTTGAAAACGTATAGTGACCTGCCTTCTTGAACTGCTGCAGCCCATGTGCTGTAGGGACACTCTTGAAGCTATTAGGGTGGGAGTTCCAGAATTTTGACTCAGTGACAGTGAAGCAATAGTGATATATTTCCAAAATAGATTGGACGGTAACGTCCCAGGTTATGTTCCAAGTATCTGCTGTTTTTGACATTTTAGATGATTGTGGTCATTGTTTTGGCAGTGCTGTCTAAGGAGTCTTGGTGAGTTCCTGCAGTGAATATTGTAGATGGTACACATTTGCTGCTAAAATGGATTGGTGGTGGTGAATGTTTGTGAAAGGAATGTCAATCAAGTGGCCTACCTTATCTTAGATGGCATCAAGATTCTTAAATGTTTAGATGCACTCAACCAGGCAAAGGGAGAGAGTATTCCATCACACTCTTGACTTATGCCTTGTAGATTGCAGACAGGCTTTGCAGAGTCAGGTAATAGCCTCTTATCTCTTGTAGGTTTTTCAGCTGTTCACAGCTGCAGTGAACAGAAATTTAACTAAGCACCAAATTTTCCATCCTCGCTTGCAATGGTGGTGGGACATGAATGGCTGGAATAATCCAGTTTCTGTATTTAAATGGCTAGTCCATTTGAGTTTCTGATTGATGGAAACCCTATGTTGTTACTGGAGGATTCAGTGAAGGTAATACTATTAAATGTCAAACGATGATGGATAGATTCTTTCTTATGATGTTAGACATGAGTGTTAACTGCCACTTGCAAGCCCAAGCCTGGATATTGTTCAGGTCTTGTTGCAAATCCTGAGTATATGATCAGGAGTAATGCTGATGTAAATAGTTTCATGCACTGTTTCAGTACCTGAGGAGTCAGATAGAAACATGACAAGGTCCCTCTTGTTCTTACTTTTCACTCTACCAGTTTCCACATTCAAGGATCATCCTCCACTATTTCCACGAATCCCAACATGATACCACCACTAAATGCATCTTCCCCTTATTCCCCTGGACCACTCCCTCTGTGACACCTTGGTCCTCTCTTCCATCATCCCCAACCCTTGATTCCATGCTCATTCATTTTCCCTTGCAAGCTCAGAAGGTACAGCAGCTGGCCCTTTATCACCTCTCTCCTCTTGTCCAAGGCTCTAAACACTCCTTTCATATTCAGTAGCATTTCACTTGCACTTCCGACAATTTGGTCAACTGATTCACTGTTCCCAGTGTGGTCTCCCCTACACTGGGGAGACTAAATATAGATGGGTGACCTGACCCCTTTGCAGAACACTTCTGCTCTGTTCTCGAGTGTGACCCCAATCTTTCTGTTGCCTGCCATTTCAACTCACCCATTCTGCTCTCATGCCCGCAGGTCTGTCCTTGACCTGCTGTAGTGTTTCAGTCAAACCAAATGCAAACTAAAAGAACAAATGCTCATTTCTGATTGGGCACATTATATAGCCCTCTGGACTGAACATTGATTCAACTTCAGACTGTGATCTTTCCTCTCCATCTTGATTCCCACCTTTAGTTTTCTCCTGTGGCCTGTCCCAACACAACTCATCCCTCACGCAGATGGCCACTGTCCCTTGTTGTTCAGTTTTGCTCCCACTGAGCACTGACCTCTGTTCTCCTATTAATTCATTTTGTTATCTTACCTTTGCCACAATTAACACCCTTCAGTCCTTAATGGCACCATTAACAGCCCCTTTGTTTCATGTCCAAGACATCTTTGTCAATCTCTCCTTAATTCCAACCTATTACTGACTTTCCATCGTGCCTCACCCTGCACTCCAAGTATACAATTCATCACATTTTTATCCCTCAGTTCTGTAGAAGGGTAATGTGGACTTGAAATGTTAACTCTGTTTCCCTCTCTACAGATGCTGCCAGACCTACTGAGTTTGTCCAGTTTTAATTTTTGATTCCCAGCATCTTCAGAAATTTGCTCTTAACTTAAGTTTACATTGAGTTCAATCTGGACAAATGTGAGGTAATGCATTTTGGAAGGCCTAATACAGATAGGGAATATACAGTAAATGGCAGAACCCTTAGGAGTATTGATAGACAAGGAAGCTGGGTGTACAGGTACACAAGTTACTGAAAGTGACAATGCAGGTGGAGAAGGTAGTCAAGAAGGCATATGGCATGCTTGTCTTCATCAGTCAGGGTACTGAGTTTAAAAATTAGCAAGTCATGTTGACACTTTATAGAACGTTAGTAAGGCTGCACTTGAAATACAGTGTTCAATTCTGGTCATCACACTACTAGAAGAATGTGGAGGCTTTGGAGAGGGTACTGAAAAGATTTACCAGTATGCTGCCTGGTATGGAGGACATTAGCTATGAGGAGAGGTTGGAGAAACTTGGTTTGTTCTCACTGGAGTGAGAGAAGTTGAGGGGAGACCTGATAAAATTTGACAAGATTATAAGAGGCATGGACAGAATGGATAATCAGAAGCTTTTTCCCAGTATGGAAGAGTCAATTACTGGGAGGCATAGGTTAATGTGCGAGGGACAAGTTTTAAAAAAGACATGTGAGACAGATTTTTTTACACTGAGTGTGGCAGGTATCTGGGACTTGTTGCCAGGGGAGGTAATAAATGTGGATACAGTAGTAACTTTTAAAGGGGTGTCTTGACAAGTACATGAATGAGATGGGAATAGAGGAATATGATCCCAGGAAGGGTAGAGGGTTTTATTTAAGTAGGGCAGTATGTTCAGTGCAGGCTTGGAGAGCCAAAGTGCCTGTTCCTGTGCTGTAATTGTCTTTGTTCTTTGTCAGTAATTGGTGCTTGAGCAATATGAGAGACTGCTGATTGGTTTTTGTAATGGTCTGACCACTGCATCCTTATCATAGATCTGACACTTCTGACTTTGGATGTCTTTGGACTAGAATCAACTCAAATTATATTAGAAAAAATCCTCCCACAGTCATTTTCTGTGCTTCACAATCATACATAATAGACGACAATGCTGGCAGGAAATGCAAACTCTGGATGTATTATTCACATAATGGCCTTGCATGTGGAGGCCTACCATGAAACAGGCATGAATAATTGCTTAAGTTACTAAACAAAAACATTTTAAAATGCACAATGTAACCTATTCTGCATTTATTTCAGTTTTAAATCTTACGTGATTCAAAATTCTACTGTACTGCATGGCTTCTGCATTAGTTCCCTGAATAAATCTAACCTTGTACAGTGGACAATTAGCATGGTATTTTCTGTCTACATTTGTCTGTTTTTCTCAATAATGAACAATGCATATGATCACCAATGTACTATATGCTTCCAATGCAGAGTATTTAATACAGTACAATAGTGACTGCTCTTCAAAGCTACCTCATAATGCAAGTTCGTTGTTTCCTTCCCTTTTGTCTTCATCTTTCACACATTCTGAATGTGGAATGTTAATGTTTCAGACTTTAAGAAGCTTTGTATATTTTGTTGTGAATACAAAAGTGTCAGAAAACAATTCTGAAATGTTACTCATACTAATTTATGAGAATAGTTGGGATAATGTGTCCAAAGACATATCCATAACCCTAAGTGTGTGCATTCTACACATTGCTTTCATCTTAAATTTAAATGAAGTAAAGTACTGCAGATGCTGGAATCTAAAGCAAGAACAGAAAATGCTGGAAAATCTCAGCAGGTCTGACAGCATCTGTGAGAGATAGCAGAGCCAACGTTTTGAATCTGGATGACTCTTCATCAGATCTGGTCTGTTTACAATCTATATTAGTGACTTGGATGCAGGGATAGTAGGTACCATGGCCAAATTTGGGGCTAACACAAAAGTAGTTGGGATAGCAAGGCGCAATAATTAAATAAGAAATTTCAAATGGATAGGGATAAGTTAAGTGAATGGAGCTAAATCTGAATATGGAGTTTAATGTGGATAAGTGTGCGGTTATTCAGTTTGGTAAGAAAAATACAAAGGTAAATTATCCAGATTATCGCAAAATTATTGAGAAACTTCAGAATGCTTTGGTGCAGAAGGATCTGGGTATCCTCATGCATGAATCACAGAAAGCTAGTATGCAGGTACAGCAGATGACAAAGAAGGCAAATAGAATCTTGGCAATTATTCCTAAAGGAATAGAATATAAAAGTAAAGTGTTTCTGTTACTGTACAAACTATTAGTGAGAGTAAACTTAGAATATTGTGTACAATTCTGGTCCGCTTATTTGAGAGGGATGTAGTTGCATTGAGGCAGTTCAGAGGAGGTTCACTGGATTGATTCCAGATATGAGAGGCTTGTCTTATGACGAGAAATTGGATAGGTTTTTTTTTAAACACAGACTTAGTGGGTGCCTGGAACTTGTTGTCAGGGGAGATAGTGGAAGCGGATACGGTAGTGACTTTTAAGGAGCTTCTTGACAAGTACATGAAGAGGATGGGAATAGAGGGATATGGTCCCCGAAAGACTAGAAAGTTTTAGTTAAGTTGGGCAGCATGGTCAGTGCAGGCTCAGAGGCTCAAAGAGCCTGTTCCTGCACTGTAATTTTCTTTGTTCTTTTTGTTAAGCCTATATTCCCTGGAGTTTAGAAGAATGTGAGGGAATCTAATTGAGATGTATAAGATAAGATGGTTAGAGGCAAGATTGGACCTCTCAGGGACAGAGGAGGGGATCTATGCTTAGAGCCTGAGGGAATGGGGGAGATCCTGAATGAATACTTTGCATCTGTATTCATGCAGGAGACTGGCCAGATGTCTGTTGCTCATTTTGACAAAGTTGAGGATCCGCTGAGGGAAATAAAGATTACGAGGAAAGAGGTGTTGGGGCTGTTAGGCAGCTTAAAGACATATAAAGCTCTGGGGCCTGATGGCATTTACCCCAGGCTGCTAAGAGAGTTGAGGGAAGACCTAGCTGGGCCTCTGACGCAAATCTTTGTCTCTTCCTTGGACACAGGCGAGGTCCCAGAGGACTGGAGGATAGCAAATGTAGTACCGTTGTTTAAAAAAGGTCAGAGGGATCACCCAGGGAACTATAGGCCGTTGAGCTTGACTTCAGTTATAGGTAAGCTAATGGAGAGGATCCTCAGGGACAGGATGTATGAGCATCTGGAGCGCTGCGATCTGATCAGTGATACGCAGCATGGCTTCGTCAAGGGGAAGTCTTGTCTTACAAATCTAGTGGAATTTTTTGAAGAAGTGACAAAAACAGTTGATGAAGGACATGCTGTTGATGTCGTCTACATGGATTTGAGTAAGGCATTTGACAAGGTTCCTCATAGTAGACTGATAGAGAAGGTGAAGGCGCATGGGATACAGGGCCAGATATGTAGATGGGTCGAGAACTGGCTTGGGAGGAGGAGACAGAGGGTAGTAGTGGAAGGCTCTTTTTCCGACTGGAGGCCTGTCACTAGTGGAGTGCCACAAGGCTCAGTACTAGGCCCTCTTCTATTTGTGGTTTACATAAATGACTTGGAAGTTGGGGTAGGTGGTGAGATCAGCAAATTTGCTGATGACACTAAGATGCTTGGATTGGCGGGTACAGAGGAGCAGTGCCAGGCAATACAACAGGACATAGACAGGTTGGTAGACTGGGCAGATAGATGGCAAATGGAATTTAATTCAGATAAATGCGAGGTGATGCATTTTGGCCGGAAAAATGTAGAAGAGAGTTTTAGGATAAAAGGTAAAACTATTCAGAGTATAGAGACGCAGAGAGACCTGGGGGTGCAGGTTCACAAGTCTCTGAAGGTGTCTTTACAAGTGGAGAAGGTGATAAAGAAAGCGTATAGTATGTTAGCTTTCATAGAAAAGGGTATAGAATACAAGAGTAGGAGATTGATGTTGCAATTGTATAGAACGTTGGTTAGGCCTCACTTGGAATACTGCGTCCAGTTCTGGTCGCCGTACTATTGGAAGGATGTGGAGTCCTTGGAGAGAGTGCAGAGGAGGTTTACCAGGATGCTGCCTGGTATGGAAGGACTGTCTTATGAGGAACGATTAAATAGACTGGGGGTGTTTTCCCTTGAAAGACGTCGGCTTAGAGGGGATCTAATAGAGGTGTATAAGATTATAAGGGGTATAGATAGAGTAAATGGTGGTAAACTTTTTCCACCTTCAGAAATGGATAGGACGAGGAGTCATGGCCTTAGGGTGAGGGAGGCTATGTATAAGACGAATATTAGAGGGCAGTTTTTCACACAAAGGGTAGTGGGGGTGTGGAATGCACTGACGAGTAAGGTGGTGGGAGCAGGCACGCTGGGGCTGTTTAAGGGTCTCTTGGACAGCCACATGAGCGGTATGCAGATAGAGGGATATAGTAGGACTGTTTAACTATGGCTTTTTTTTCACAGGTAATTCGGTCCATACTTGACCAACAAGGAGCATGCATTCGGCAGGTGGTGCGAGGACAACTCTTGGATGTTGATTCATGGGTTGCCTGGTGCTTCATGTCGTAAATGAGTGCTTTATCTGGACCATCTGAAGGGCACCATGACAGCTCAGTGACTATCGCTGTAGCGGTGCAGACACTTGGAATTGGGCCGGTGTCTGCGGGAGTTTGCGCGTTCTCCCCGTGGTTGTGTGGGTTTTCTCCGGGCGCTCTGGTTTCCTCCCACATCCCAAAAATTCGCTCTTAGGCTGATTGGGAAACAAATTGATCCTATATTGAGATTCTTCTATATTAGGAATAACCTAAAATTAGAATAAGAAAATGGAATTGTTACTATAAAGTTATGACGGCGGCGCGGGCTCGTTGGGCCGAAGGGCCTGTTTCCCGTGCTGTGTTGCTCTTTGAAATCTTTGAAATAAGGAGGGTTTCCAAAGTGATGTGGAGAGGATGTTTCCTCTTGTAGGGAGATCTAGAAAGAGAAGTCATAGGTTTAGGAGAAAGGTAGAAAATTTAAAATAGGAATGAAGAGAAATTATTTCTATTATAGTATCCTTTCTGGAATTTATTATCCAAGAGCATGGTGGATGCCGGGACTTTAGGTAAATTTAAGAAAGCAGTGGACTGATTTTCAATTAGTAAGAATTTGAAGGGTGAAGGTGAATGGGCAGGAAAGTGGAGTTGAGGCTGAGATGACGCCACCATGGCTGTATTAAATGATAGAGCAGGCTCAAGGAGCTATTCCTACTCATAGCTCTTACAATTCTTATGCAAAGTTGGCTCAATTCCGTCTCCACAGATGCTGTCAGACCTGGTAAGATCTTGCAGCATTTTTGTTTGTTGTTTCACTTGAACTTAGATCTTTGCAAAATCTTGTGCCCTACTTCTCTCTCTATTGTGAAGCAACCAGGTCTGTATCAGTCATGTTCCAAAGTATTATTGGAGCTCAACATTGGTGAGCTTGTAGCATCTCAAAGCTGAGTGCCATCTCTATACATTTTGGTTATGGAATGAACTCAGCCATGGCTCTTCAAATTTAATTAGATCAGAATTAGTCTAATGATGTTTTGCAATATATCTCAGTTTCAACGTGAGGACTGTATTCTAAATCAGCTTCTCTTGAGGGATTTGTGCAAATCCCCAAAATCCTACTACTGCAATCCTGCACACAAAGCCTACTCATTGTAATTCAGTACATTACATATCCCACTGGTCTGGGTTCACATTCTGACATATCGTTGAAGAAAATACGTTTAAAACCACAGTCCTGTGTGACCACCCAAAGTGTTAATCGGATGCCATCAATCAAGTTACATTGTGTATCCTTTTCTAAAGCACCAAACATGGTTTGATGGAATTCATTCTGGCCTCACTGCTGTGGATTTTCTCATGGGTGTACACAGACAAACAAGGGATAAAGAAAAGAATGACAAAGTCTGAACCATTAAGAAGAACTGCTGAAATATGCATGCATATATGTCGACATATTACATATCATTAAGTTGCATATTAAGATTCATGACCTGGAAGTGAGTTGAAAACTTGAGGTAATGGTTAACCCTAGTTGGATCTGCTGAATGTAAGGGTAATAATATTATCTTGGAAGACTCAATAGACAGGATGAACTGTCATTGAAGTTTTGCTGCTGGCATTCTTTATAGATTTTTTGGAGAGAATAACAGCAATATTTGACAAGCTACTTTGCTTTGACTTTCTCAGTTTTGCCCTTGTTGGATTGAGTGCTCTTGATATTCTTACGTAATGTGATTTGGTGAGAATCCTAAACCTGTGTGGCCTTCAGAAGCTTTTGCAGCTGATGATAGACTTGTGTTCCGACTTTCACATTTTAAAGATGCCATCGTTCAGGAATGAAATTAAAGTGTCATCCTTGGCTTTTCTTTTTAGTTATGCTGAATTGTCATGAATTTCACTTACCCCCTCGTCATAATTCAAAATAACCTAAGGCTTTATGATTCATATAGAAGGGAGAAAAAGGAGCTTAGTTTGTGAACTGAGATTTATATGTTCACCTAAGACACGTCAAGCAAGTGGCTGTTTATTCACAAATGTGGATTGCTGCTATGTCAGATATGGTTCTAAAGATACCAATTTTACTGTTGTACAATGAAATGATTTATTTGTACATTCAAAGTCTCCATTACAAATCAGAAATGTTCATGTCTGTAGCTATTATAATGATTTGATTACATAAGTATGGAAATAAAATCTCTATATTTTAACATAGTAATGTTCTGTGATTTTAGTTACGTTCATTCTACGCAGTTGATAATGATTTATTTAGTGCCATTGTATCTTTTTGCAGCCTTTGGTTTAATATGGGATCTGAAAGATTGCACCTCTATCAATGCAGCACTTCCTTAGTTTCATGTTCAAGTATTAGCCTGGTGTAGGCACTCACCTGCTCACTCAGGTGAAAATGCTCATTTCCCTACCAGCTCATTCTATGCATACCATCCTATTCATTGCTCACCTCCTTCTCTCCTGGCTGTATTTTCCTTTTGTTCTAATAATGATATGGTTTCACTGAGGCCAAGCTGGAAGGAAGTATATGACTGAACTAAAAGAAAATAGTAATTATGCTAACTTTGACAAAGCATCCCTACCTATAAATATAAATAGTCAGTCTCCAATATTTGGAGATTGTAATAGTTTATGTGTTGTTTGGGGTGATGGTCCCTTGAGAACTAAGTTTCTCTGATTGTTTATTATAAAGTCACTTGTTCCAGTAATTGAGATTAAGTGACCAAGCTGCCTTGGAAGATGACCAATAGGGATTAAAGAAAAGTTAACCAGAAGGTAAGCAGAAGGATTAAGCCATTTTTTTTTGGATGTGATTTGATGTTTCTGTGACTTACTGTTTAGTGTTATTTTAGATTAAGCTGAGGATAAGGAGTATCATGTCCAAAAAGAGTTCAGTTGAAAAACTGTGTGCTGACTAAGAGCATAAAATTATTTCTTCCTAAAGGACCCCACTAACAATGAGTTGGACCTCCTGGAATAGATGAACCAAAAAGAGAGAGGCAGAGTTTTAGATGTAACCATCCAGAGTTAAAACCAGGAGCATTCTTTCCTCAGCACATTGAGAACGTCAGTCAAATGCGTGTGGAAAGAAAGTTGCATAATTTAACTTTTAGGTAGCTGGGGGGGCAAGTACAGAGGAGATGTTAGAGGTAAGTTTTTCATTCAGAGGGTGCTGAGTGAATGGAATCGGTTGCTGTCAGTGGTGGTAGAGGCGAACTCGCTAGGGTCTTTTAAGAGACTTCTGGATGAATACAGGGGATTTAATGGGATTGGGAGTTACATAGAACATAGAACATTACAGCACAGAACAGGCCATTCGGCCTTCGATGTTGCGCCGACCAATTATGAAAAAAAAAAGCAATGACCCTCCAAACTAAACCATTCCCTTCTCTTCCATAAACTTATCAACTAACCTCTTAAACGTCACCAAACTTGGCACATCTACAACTGCCGCAGGCAGGGCATTCCACTCCCTAACCACCCTCTGGGGTAAAGAACCTACCTCTGATATCCGTCCTATAACTATCACCCCTTAATTTAAAGCTGTGTCCCTCGTGCTAGCTTTCTCCATCCTAGGAAAAAGGCTATCACTGTCCACCCTATCTAAACCTCTAATCATCTTATATGTTTCAATAAGGTCTCCTCTTAGCCGCCTTCTTTCTAACGAAAACAACCTCAAATCCCTCAGCCTCTCTTCTTAAGACCTGCCCTCCATACCAGGCAACATCCTGGTAAACCTCCTCTGTACCCTCTCCAATGCCTCCACATCTTTCTGATAATGTGGGGACCAGAACTGCACACAATACTCCAAGTGCGGCCGCACTAGAGTTTTGTACAGTTGCAACATGACGTTGCGGCTCCGAAATTCAATCCCCCTACCAATAAAAGCTAAGACACTGTATGCCTTCTTAACAACCTTATCGACTTGATTGCCAACTTTCAGGGATCTATGCACATATACACCAAGATCCCTCTTCTTCAACACTATTAAGAGTCCTACCATTAGCCATATACTCTACACATTTGTTATTCCTGCCAAAGTGAATTACCTCACACTTTTCCGCATTAAACTCCATTTGCCACCTCTCGGCCCAGCTCTGCAACTTGTCCAAGTCTGTCTGCAAACTATAACACCCCTCTTCACTATCTACCACTCCACCGACTTTAGTGTCATCTGCAAATTTACTAATCCATCCTTCAATACACTCATCCAGATCATTTATAAAAATTACAAACAGCAGGGGCCCCAAAACAGACCCCTGAGGTACACCACTTGTCACCGAACTCCACGATGACTATCTCCCATCAACCACCACCCTCTGTCTTCTATCTGCTAGCCAATTCCTAATCCAATTAGCTAAATCACCCTCGATCCCATACATCTGCATTTTCTGCAGAAGTCTTCCATGGGCCACCTTATCAAACGTCTTACTAAAGTCCATATATACCACATCAACTGCCTTACCCCCATCCACCTCTTTGGTCACTTTTTCAAAAAACTCAATAAGGCTAGTAAGGCACGACCTACTCTTCACAAAACCATGCTGACTATCCCCAATCAATTCATTTCTCTCTAAATAACTATAAATCCTATTCCTAATAATTCTTTCCAATACTTTGCCTACAACAGAAGTAAGACTCACCGGCCTATAATTCCCCGGAAAGTCTCTCTTCCCCTTCTTGAACAATGGGACCACATTCGCTATCCTCCAGTCTTCCGGAACTATACCCGTAACCAACGATGACCTGAAGATCAGAGCCAGAGGCTCTGCAATCGCCTCTGATAGTTACAGATAGTTTTGTGGCCTGGTAGATACTGATATGATCGGCACAACTTGTGGGCCAAAGGGCCTGTTTGTGCTGTGGTGTTCTATGTTCTAAGTAACTCATTTCATTTCATTTTTAATGCAACTGATAATTTAAGATGGTGCAGCTATTACTATTTGGGTTCTTAGATATTTTTATGCAGTAAAAATATTTTGTTTAAATCATGAACCTTTTGGCTTAATTATTTTATTTGGATCACCCAGCAAATTCCATATCATTTGAGTGTACATTTTACAAAGTTTAAAACCAAAAAAATTCTCATAATTACACA
Source organism: Sphyrna mokarran (assembly GCA_024679065.1). NCBI lineage: Eukaryota > Metazoa > Chordata > Chondrichthyes > Carcharhiniformes > Carcharhinidae > Sphyrna > Sphyrna mokarran. The sequence continues at coordinate 58,971,941 of JAGIQG010000003.1, forward strand.
CAGTTTATGTGATATTACTGCATATCAAAACTGTGCTTAAGAATCTTGCAAAGGAATACTCCCTAGTCACAAATTTCCTGGTGTCCAGATCAGTGAAGATTGGACTTAATTTGAAAGATACATGTCAGGACTGGAACTCCGAAACAGAATAATGTGTCAAAATTGCCCAGGAAGTTCAAACTTCAAAAGGATCTGATTTATGCTGCCCTGAACCCTCCACAAGTCTTCAGCACTAAGCTCAGTATCAGGGACTTGGACTAGATAGGCAGAATTTTTCTGTTACTTACCCTGGAAATGTTACAATATTTAACATGCTAACAGAACATTTACCAAGTGTGCTGAGATAAGAGAAATGCTGACTTTAAAAAAACAACTTTTTGCAGCTTCATCTTGTCATGAGGCTCAACAAGAGAGAGCAAGATCATGTGACATCACATCACTTCACATATTGCATAGTTAGAATTAACCCTGTATACTGCAGATAATACCTGGTCCAACAATGCAGCACTGAGTCAAAATCCTGGAACTCCTGAACAAATCCTGAACTGAACTACTCATTACTGTTTTTGGGGCCTGCTTATGCACAAAGGACTGCTTTCCATTATGTTAAACAAGTGATGCCATTTTTGTAAACTTATCCATTAATTGAGAAGCACTTTGGGATGTCTACAAAGTTTGAAGTTCTTTCTTTTTGAACACATTGACAATAATTGCTCCCTTTGCAATTCCAACCATTCTTCCCACTGATGTTTAAGCAAAAGTCTCAGAGTTGGATTTCTGATCTAAAAAAATTCAAAAACTATTTGAAAAAAACTTTCCATTCGCAATTTTCCATTAGCTGAAATAGGAAAAATACATCCTATTCACTGCGCCTACTTATGCTGTTGTGTGTTTATTAGGTTTAATCCTGCCTTTGAAATCATCAGCCTTGTTCAGTTTGCAACCCAGTCTCAGACATGAAAAGAGCAGCCTATGCACTGAAGTCATTACTTCTTCAGCAAGAGATGGACCGAGTGTAACTGGCAAGGTGGAACTAACTGCAAGAAGTAATGCATGGACATGTCAGCCTTGATTATTTGCCCTGGAACTGGAATGGGATTGAATTTATTGCCTCTGACTCAGAGACGAGAACGCTGCCACTATGTCAAGTTAATACTTGGTTCATGAAAAATGTAATTCACTGGAACAAGACTAGAATCCAAAATGTAACCTCACTCACCTTAACGTACTTGCACTTACCTCTCCCCAAGCGACCCAAGCTTTGTCAGAGGGACATCACCCACTTCCCACGCAAAAGCAGAGCCATTTTGAGAACGACGGTGCATGCAAAAGAATCAGCATCTCTTCAACCAAATGGGAACTATGAATGAAATCTCAATTCTTGAGTAACGACATTAAAGTAGAAAGCAAAGCAGTTGAGGAATGACAGGTAACGACTAAACGGACAGAACGACATTAGGTTTTTCAAACCAGTCAGATTATATTCAAATCACAACTCACATTTGGAAGAATTTATATCTTTTAGGTAGATAAGAGATGATTCAATGTGTACAGCTTTAAAATAATTAGTATGGGAACAATGGGCCAACTGAGGCTCATAAGTGGGCAATTAATGCCCACACGAAGGTATCATCCCACTGCTGCCTGAATTTAACTGACATTGGAAGAGACCCTCACCAAGCGGCCAGCTCAGCAGGTTTCCCAGCAGGGTGCTGATGAATGGAGGTAGTTCCATTCTAAATGGATCCTCTGAGCTCTTTAGAAACCCCTGCCTAAATTGTTACCCTCACCAACCCTCTCCACAACCTCACCACTAGTGCTTCTCAAACCCCGTCCCCGCCCCACCCTCAAACACTTATGATGCAATCTAGCACAGCTTACACTCTCAAGAAGTACCGGCAATGACCACTGCTCATGGTGGCACTGGCGTACAGCAGAGTTGCAGGTAGCCTTTCGTTTCCTAGCCAGATGCCAACCCCATTTCCCAACCTGGCATTTTAGTTTACCCATTACAACTTTCTCACCCTGCTAATCGAGAGAGCAATCTGGGAATGAATGAAGGAAAAGATTGGCATAACTCTTAGCCACAAAGCTATTAGCTTGTATGACCAAAAAGGCATAGCTCACTGATCTAAGTTTACTCTACAAAGCATGGATAAGATTCCATTGGTTATGTGGTAGTTCAATTATATGAAGCTGATATTTGGGCTTAAGAAAGTACAAAAATCAGCAGTAAATGATGACTACGAGCATCAGGAATTTTAGTTCAGACACAGGCAAAGCAAAGAAAATTTGAGCTTGTTTCCTTTGGAAAAGATAAAATTACAAAGGGGCCTGGCTGAAATTTCAAAGTGTTACATGGGTAGTTTAAAAAAAATTGATTTAGTACATTATTCACCAAAATGAAGGGATCATTTTTAATAAAAGTTTAATAAAATAAGAGAAGGGGAATTCTCTGGCCCTTCCACACATTTCTCACAGTGGGAGGGGCACGCCATTCATCATTGGTGGGATCTTACAGTCCCATCTCTGTCAATGAGATTTTCCATTGAATCCACCTCATGCCGGCGCAGCCCACAGCAGGGGTGTGCTTTTGGCAGAGTCAGAAGATCTCACCGACGTAAACAGCCAGGAAGTGAGGTGGAACCTTTAGATCCCAACTAAATGGAATTGTTGAATAAAAGCCATCAAAACAAGTCATAAAAATGGATTTGATGAACAAATTCAATAGACAGTGGAAGGCATTCCTCGCAAGGAATGGAGGGATTCCAAGGATAAATGGAATTGATTCAGGAAAAAGGACAAACTAATTTAAACATAATGCTTACAGTTTTTACCTGTTTATGCCACTCGCCCTTTTCAATTTTATCTCAATATGTACAATGAATAAAAAGTGTTGAAAAATATATGTTGGAATTAAGAAGTACCTTCATTGCTCAAAGCTTCTGTGAACTTGATTTATATTGTACAATCCTGTGAAAAAGCTACATATCCACACAGCAAAGTTAATACTTACGTGCACCATGAGTAATGGTCAACATATATTGGAACACAAAAGCAAAGCGAGGCTACTGCATTTTGGAATCCTCCTTCTGACTCCCAATCCCATGGCAGAAAAATCAATTGAATTTAGGTTTAATGATTATGAGTATTGAATTTATTCATTAAAGGCTCGTCTTTGCTTCAGTAAAGCATGCTTGGGAGGTCAGAAAGAAAACCATCACACAACCTCATATAACAGTTTTCAAGGCCAGATCAATTTGGCTTTAATAAGATATTGACCCACATAGACATGACAGAATAGCCATTAATTTTCAATGGGATTTGTTTGAACTGTTTGTGTGATTTATTCAGAAAGATCAACTCCATCAGAGAAAGATGGGTTTGTCTTTCATCCATCATCTAAGCAACAGTTCGAAGGAAGAAATCTAGATCTGAAATATCAAAAAAGACAGCAATTTTAATTCAGGTGCAGGGGAGATTGAAACATCAATTGAAAAGAAGAAAAGGCTAAGAGTCAGGAAGATGGATTGGAGTTTCAATTGCAAAATGGGAAAACGGGAACAGGAAAGGAACGCAAGTTTGGAAATTCAAATATAAATTCAAATTCCATTCCATTTTCTCCATTCTGATTCCCCTGCCCCCATTCTAATCTCTTTTTTCTCACGTCCTGAAGCTGATTACACATCTGAATAGCTTATTCAAGTTCACTGCCTCTCTAAAGCAAGATAACCTATAGGTTATGATATGATTCTTAGAGGCTCTTTAATTAAATGCTTAAAAAAAATTAATGAAGGAGAAGAACAAAATCAGTATTTCCTAGAAGACTTGCTTCTCAGTGTTAGTCTTGCCTTGAAGTAATTGAAAGTGTTGCAATGTAGTGTGAACACAGCAAATTACTTTCCTTTGAACTGGCCTTGTCTCATAACTTCAATTATCTACATATTTCCAAGTCACCTTTAGAATATTGAAGTGTGATAAACTGAAGATTTTGATAGAATAAGTTCATCATTATCTTAAGACTGAAAAACAAATGATTCACTGCTGCATTACATACTAATTAGAAAGAAAAATTTAAAATATTCAAGTTTTGAAACTATGGTAGGGATTGATACTTATTGAAGTGAAGTCATCATAGTCTCAGATGACCATGCTCTCCTTTTTGAGACAGCGCTGACTGCTGCTGATTTAACCTGAGGATCGCCACACCTCAGGCAAGGGGAAAGGTTGAGATGTTGAAGCCTTCTTGGATAATCTCAGCCTGGTATAGGAATTGAACCTGTGCTATTGGCATCACTCTGCATCACTAACCAGCCATTCAGCCAACACAATGCAGATCAAAATTCACAAAACTACACATTCAAAGCCATTGATTCCAACATGTGAAGATGCCAATAACTTGTATTGAAATACAAGGAGGATTTTCCGGGCTCAGTCGCCACAGAGCCAATCCCATTATGGCCGGACACTCTCACGGGAAACCATTATGGGATTTATATCACAATGAGATCTTACCTGCTCCTGCTGCCAGCGACATAATCTGGGCGTTGACGTGGTTTTTTTTTTTAAATTTAGTTGTGGGACATGGGCGTCGCTGGCTGATAAGCATTTATTGCCCATCCCTACTTACCCTTGGAAGGCAGTTGAGAGTCAGCCACATTGCTGTGGGCTCTGGAATCACACGAAGGCCAGATCAGGTAAGGACAGTGGATTTCCTTCCCTAAACAGCTTTTGAATGGATTTCAATTAATTAACAAACATTTGATTAAACAGCTTAATGCCACATCTTCCAATGACATCAAATATTCCCAGGGTGATGCAGCACAGCCGGGATTCATTATCGCTCTGCAGCAGTCGAAATGATCAGGCCCAGGGCATAGAGGTGAGCATAGCCCCAGGTAGTCAGAGTAATGGCTGGCAACTGCGTAATGCCTGTGTGGTTTGGGACGGGACGGGGTGGGTGACCCAAACCTTTAGTGCTGTTAGGATTTGGTTTCCTTCCCTTGCAATGCAGGGTGTCTCATGTCCATGTTGTGGTTGGAAGGGACGGGAGGGTTGCCTGTCTCTTCACTTTGAGATCAGCATGACCCAATCTTTGCAGCTAGACTTGGCAGCATCTTTAGGTCCTGCTCCTCGGGTATGATGGCCCAAAACACACTCTCCTGCTTCTTTTTGACAAAGTGGCTGGAGATATGGAAAAAAAAACCTGGCTGGGAAAAACACACCAGTCTTCAGTCACAAACTGATATTTTGCCATTTTAAGAGAAAATTCCACTCAGAACAAGCATACAAAACATTCTAGGCTGCTTTATAGAGCAATAGATGAACAGAACACTAAGACAGAGGAAAGAGTTGAAGAGATACAACTGAACGCTTGGGAAAAAGAATAGGTTTAAAGAGAATAGCGAAGAAAGAGAAAAAGTGTAGGCACCTCTGGAGAGTAGAATTTAGGCAAATAAATGCTCTCACCATGGTTAAAACAGGATTGCAATCAAAATAACAAATAACAATGCAAGAGGGGGTTCAGTCTGCAGAACTCACTGTGCAGCGGCAAGAGGGTTCTGAAGAAGAAAACATGAATGGTAAATTTAATGCATCATTATGGGAAAGGCCAGTGCCTCACACTGCCAGGGACCTGGGTTCAACTCACGGCTTGAATCATTGTCTGTGTGCAGTTTGCACATTCTCCCCATGTCTGTATGGTTTCCTCCCACAGTCTGAAAAGATGTGGGAGGTAGGTGTATTGATCAATTCTCCCTCGGTGTATGCAAACAGGCACCAAAGTATGGCAACTATGGGAATTTCAGCAATTTTAATATAGTATTAATGTAAGCTTACTTGTGACATTGTAAGAGGGAGTTTAGAATAACTTGGGACTAAAAGACTAACAGGCAGATTAATTTAGAATGAAGTCGCAAAGTGCCTGGAATATATTTTACAAAGATATTGTTTGCATAGAGACACATATAACCAGTGTTAAAGAATTTAAACATGTATTTTTGAAAACATTATGTTCTGTATTAAAAGCATATACCTTGGCTCATAACACACTACTCTGAGGCATGATGGGGTGTAGTCAAGTAAAACAAATCACATTGTTCAGAACAGTGCAGCTATTGAGAGAAGAGAAAGGCGGTTCTTATTAATGTCTTTACATGACACTGATGAATAGAATTTTCACTAGCCAAGGACAGTGCTAGCGATCTTAGACAGGTCAATGAATAGATTATACATTACAACAGATAGGATGGTCTATGGAATGTTATGAGATTGTGAGATAGATTCTCAAAATCCTCAAACTCACCATATTCCCATGTTGTCAGATGGTAAATGTTATTGGCCAAGTTAAATAATCCATATAATAATGATTGGCTCATACCTGGCTGGGGTTAGCAGAGGGGTGGGCAAAGGACTTTTGAAAATTGTATAATTGTAATAATGCAATTTTAGAGTGATTTGGAACTGCCTTAAATCTCTCTCCTTCATATATTGACTAGACCTGGAAAATAAAGAAACGTCTTTTGCCAGAATATTGTCTCCGAAACTCTTTATGTTAGCTGAGCCGTAATTAAATGAAAGCCACCTTAAAATTTAACCTCTGGAGAAAGCTCCAATAGACATTAATAAATAAACTTTAAAATTTAAAAAAACTTTCCAAGTGCATTACCTCATGTTTCTCTAGACAGGATTGAATTTGGCATTTTTTTGCTAACTACTGTCATCCTGCAGTCTACAGCTTTCTTCCTCACTAATCAACCACATGACCAATTTTTGTATCGTCTAAAACTTCCTAATCACACCCCCTAATTTTAAGTGTAAGTTGTTGACGCGTACAATATAAAGCAAAGGGGAACCTAGAGTTACCCCAGTCAAATTCCTTTGGAAATAATAGGTGGGATTCTCCAACCATGCTTACCTGAAAACTGGAGATTCCCATTTGACTTCAATGGACCTTTATTTGGTCTTTCTGGGAGTATGTTTATTCGCAACCTACACCATCTCCTCCTCAAGCAATCAGATTTGCCAACAGCTCTCCAGCTAGGCATGAATCAGATTTTTGGCCTCACACGCTATCTTTCCAGCTTCTTGCTTTGATTGAATGGCACAGTAAGCTGGTAAGATCATGCTTGTGATGTTGGTAGAGGAGAAGGGTAAATTTTTAATCATTTGCATTCATAAACAGAATGCAGACTCAAACTTGTAGCTGATCCTAAATGAAGTGTAGGATTGCAGAGCTGAAGGAAATAATGATGTGGAAAACATTGACATTGAAATCTCCCAACCTCATCTGCTGATCATTGTTAATCATTAAGTGAACAATAAACAAGGTTCTATTCCAATGGAGAAACTGGAAACATTAGCTGTTCATATTTCTTTCTATTTGGACAAGGAGAAAAAATAGTCCAGTCTGTGGAGGAATTTTCCAGCTAAACGTACCCTAAGACCAGGGATTGCTGTTTGAATCAATGGGCCTTTACATGATCCACCAAATTTTCTGCCCTGCCCACTATGACTCCCATTGCTGCTGGACAGAAAAATTCCATTCTGGATCTATATCACTGACTTCCCCTGTTCTTCTCCAATTCAATAGATTCCTGTTTCCCGGATCTAATCATGACCCTTTCATGACAAAGATCCAATCCCCCTGCACCTCCACCACCCCACCACCAGAAAAGTGCAAGGCCTCTCCACTGCTCCCTGATTAGAAGCCCAACCAGGCCCCATCCAGCACCATGCTCCTCCTCCATCTCGCTGAACACACATTTACATTGCACTTTGCCTTCAGTTCCATTCACTTCCTCCTAATAAAAAGGCTGTAAGAACGGGTAAGATTCCTACCTGAGACATAGAAAAAGGCCCTTTGGCAAACGATGTCCATGACGACCATCAGCTACCTATAAATTCTAATTCCATGCTTTCTTGGGATACATTAACCAGTTCTTGTCTTGCTCAAGTATCCTTTATTCCCTATTTTTCCAGTTTATTGTTGACTGGAATGGTGCCACTTCTTGTTTTCACCTTGAACTGGAAATATTTTCAACTTTGCTTCCAATTTACATTCCTCCCTTATCTTCACCAGGTCTATATCAGTGCAGTTTCCTCTTTCAACTTCTCTGTCTGTATTTCTGTAGAATATTCACACTAATATCAGCTCACCGAAACCCCATAGCTATCTCAACTATAATTTTCTGCAAGCAAGTGATTCCGTTCTCCCAGTTTCTCCTGTCTCTGTTGGCATGTTCCACAGCAGGGCTTCTGCCATATATTCCATTTTCCTCAACAGTGGTTGATTGGTCCTCTGACTTCCTGCACTTCTGCTCTCACACTTCCCCCTGACTCTACATTCAACAAATCGTCTTCTACTACTTTCATGTGATGCCACCAAAACACATCACAGAATTGTGATGGCACAGGAGGAGGCCACTTGACCCATCATGTCCGCAGTGTCTCTTCAAATGAACATAATGACCGAGTACCACTCCCCAGTACTCTTTTCCCTTACCCCTGCATTCTTTTGTATTCAAGTAAACATCTAATGCCCTCTTGAATGCCTCATTTGAGCTGACCTCTACCATACTTCCAGGCCGTGCACTTCCTTTCCTCCCACTATTAGCATTCCAAAGGGACAATACTCTTTCTGACTTCTTGGGCTACTCCTCAAATCACTCCAACACCCCTCCCCTTCCCATTGAAATTTCAAAGAGGCAATTGTGTAGTGATATTGTCAATGGACAAGTAATCCAGAGACCTAGGGTAATGATTTGGTGCCCCGGGTTTGATTGTGAAATTTAAATTCAATAAAAACCTGGAATTAAAAGTCTAATGATGACCATGAAACCATTATCAATTATTGGAAGAAACCTATCTGGTTCACCAAGGCCCTTTAAGGAAGGAAGCAAGCCATCGTTACCTGGTCTGGCCTAAATGTGACTTCAGACCCACCGCAATGTGACTGACTCTTAAATGCCCTCAAATAGCCAAGTAAACCACTGAGTTACGTCCAGCTGCTACCGGGCAGGGTTTTCTGACTGTGTTCCCCTCAAGGCCTGAAATTCCACCTGAAGTCAATGGGCCTTTGCCTGGTCTGCCTGCCCACAACCACCCCCCACTCCCACAACCGCCATTCTGCCTGCTACAATGCAGATGGGGATGAGAAAATTCCATCCACAACATCTACAAAAAAGAATGAAAGTGCTTGGACTACATAGTATCAACCTAGGCAGTGGAACCAATCAAGGCAAATCCAACCGGGTCAACTTTGCAAAGCCCTCCTTAGTAACATCTGGGGCTTGTGTCAAAATTGGGGGAGTTGTTTCAAGCAACAGTGTGGCATAGCCAGAATTGAATGAATAATATCTTACAAACAATGTCCCTGACACCAAATCACCACTCCTGGATGTGTCCTGTCCCACCAGAAGGACAGGCTAGCAGAGGAGGCAGCATACTGGTATACAGTAGGAGGGGAGTTACTCTGGGAGTCCTGAACACTGACTCCACACTTTGAGGTCTCACGGCACCAGGTCAAACATGGGAACAGCTTACCACGTACTGAAGACTCGTACTCCAGAATTTGCTGTGCCCCTAAACAAGCTGTTCATGTACAGCTACAACACTGGCATCTTCCCAGCAACGTGGAAAATTGTCCAGGCATGCTTTCTACACAAGAAACATGACAAATCCAACCCGGCCAACTACTGCCCCATCAGTCTACTCTCAGTCATCAGTAAAGTGATAGAAAGAGTCATCAACACTGCTAGCAAGCAGCATTTGCTTAAAAATAACCTTGTCTGTGATGCTCAGATTAAGTTCCATGAGGATCAGTCAACTCCTGACTTATCACAACTTTGGTTCAAATATGCATAAAACAACTGAACTCCAGATGTGAAATGAGACTGACATTAAGACTGCAATTGATAGATTATGGTATCACGGAGCTCTGACAAAACTGGAATCAATAGGAATCGGGGAAAACTCTCTGCAGTTTGTAGATATAGCTGGCACAAAAGAAGATGGCTGTGGTTGTGGAGAGTCCACAATCTTGGCTCCAGGACGTTATTGCAGGAGTTCGTCAATGGAATGTTCTTGGCCCAATTATCCTCAGCTGCTTCATCAATGAACTTCCATCATAAGGGCAAAAATGGGGATGAATCAGTCTATGCCCAAATGCAGCAAGACCTGAACACTGGCCAGGTTTGGGCTGACAAATGGCAAGTAACATTTGTGCCACACAAGTGTCAGGCAATGACTATCAACAGCAAGAAAAGATCTAACCATTACCACTTGAAACTCAATCGCATTGCCTTCTTTGAATCCCCAAATATCAACATCCTGTTACCACTGACCAGAAGCTGAATTGGCTAAGTCATATAAATATTGTAGCTATAGGAACAGGTCAAAGGCTAGGAATTCTGCAATGAATAACTCATCTCTTGACCCCCAGAGCCTACAAGGTACAAGTCAAGAGTGTAATGGAATAATCTCCACTTACCTGAATAGGTGCAGCTTCAACAACACTTAAGAACCTTGACACTATTAAGGACAAAGCGTCCTCCTTGACTGGCACTACATCCACAAACATTCAGCCCCTCTATCAATGACAAACAACTACAGCTGTGCCTACTATCTACAAGATGCACTCCAGCAACTCTCAAAGTCTCCTTTGGCAGCACCTTCCAAACCCACCACCATTATTCTCTAGAAGGACAAGAGCAGCAGAACACCACCATTTGGAAATTCTCCTCCAAGTCACTCACTATCCTGATTTCACTGTTCCTTTACTGTCGCTGGGTGAAAACTCTGGAACTCCCTCCCCAACAGCACTTTGGATGTACCTACACCTCAGGGACTGCAGCAGTTGAAAAAGGCAGTTCACCACCATCTTCCCAAGGGCAATTAGGGACGGGCAAAGAATGCTGGCCTAGTCTGAATATTTCTACCATTTTTCTTCCTGCTTGTCAGAGTTTCTTAACTTCTTATTCCCGCTGCAACCCAAGCATTGATCACTTTTTCATGATTTAAATGATCAGGCCAAATGCTCTAGCTATCATCCTCTGTTCTGTTCACCACTGTTGCAGTTCTGAACATAGCAACCATTCTCCAGGAACAAATATAAACAACCCACTCATTCAGTCCCTCCTGGTTACTACAATGCACCAACCTTCAAAATATCTCATCTTTTGGCAAGTTAGCCATTTCCACCCCACAACCTCATTCTTACTGAGTTCTTCAGACATCCTGACCCTGATAGAAAACCTCTGTCCCAGATTTCAACACAACCACCCCTCCAAGTAATGCAGATCTCAGTCCCAAAGTCCTATTGAAGATTTCCTTGACTCTTGTATTCCGAATCAAGAGACAGCTGGATAGAGTAGGCAGGGAAAACCTGTTCCCACTCATAAAAGGATCAAGAATAAGAGAGGCAGATCATATGCGATTTCAAAAGTAGCAAATATAATATGACAGAAAGTTCTTTCATGCAAGGAGTTGTTCGGGTCTGGAATGCACTGCCTGGAGACAGGTTCAATTGAGACATTGATTATTTGAGTAGAAACAATGTGCAAGGATTCCACCTTTTCACGTGTAACACTGAAACTGACTCATTTAAATATCATTACATTGCCACCAATTTTCTCTAACAAATTCATTGGAATTGCCAGTCTACAAAGCATTTGGACTGTTAAACACCAAGACCAAACAACCAAACAAAGCACTGTTTCAAGATTTGAAACAAAATTTTATAAAATCACACATTTCTGCATGGACCTGTTGCAGGAGAAAAGTAGCACTGGGAGTGCGACTTCTACATCAGCCATATTAAGTTCATGCTAGTTTTTAACTGATGACATGCAGTAAACATCTTGCCGTTGCACCTTAAAAGGGCAATGACATCTCGCAAGAAACACTTCTGTTGAGTTAGTCAAACAGACTGCAACTCATTACTTCTCCTGTTGCAAGTGCTGTTAAAAAATAACATGGTGAATATAAAATTACTTAAAAGGTCTACTTGTAAAAATGGAAGCAGTGACAAACACAGCAGCTATTGTAATATACTATTCAAAGTGGCAATGTTGCAACTAAGTTTGTAAACAACCCACTTAGAATGCCTCCTGTGCAGGAGGCCGCCATTCAGTCCATCATGTATGCATAGACATCAGTCCAACCCAGGCCTTATCCTCATAATTCTTCGTATTTACCCTGCTAAGCCCCCTGACGTTAATAGGCCATTTAGCATGGCCAATCAACCTAACCCACACAGCTTAAAGCTGTTATAAACTTCAAAACCAAAAGTCAAAGAATATATTGACTGAGTGAGGATACATTTGTTGTCATAATTGCCTCGTATCACCATACTGTATATTTTTATGAATATAGGTGTATGATACATTGGAAGAGACCATTCAGCTCCATCAGCATTTACTGGTGTACATTATGTGTGGAGATAAATGTCAGCATTTACTGTCTAAACAAGAAAACATTTGAATGGTGCCATGAGATCTTTTTACACCGAGCTGAGAAGTAGGAGCCCAATTTAACATTTCACTCGGAAAAAAAACTGAGATCCCTTCTATGAAGCCTTGAGAAAAAATGTATGTGGATAGAGAGGAGTAACAGGGACCAATTCAGACAGTGTTCCAGTCATTTATGTGCCTTAGCACATTATGTGCACATAATGTGAAGAAAGCAATAGAATATTAATTTTCATAGCAAATAGGCTTCTCCCAGTTATATCACAGAGACAGCACAAAGGGAACATTAGCTTGTATTTGTTTGTGCTTTGAATATTGCTAATGTTTCAGTTTAATGAACTAATTTGACAAAAGGTCATTGATCTGAAATGTTAACTCTGTCTCACTTTTCACCAGTTATATCAGCTCACTTATTTTCAAGAACTATGTACATGGAAACCTGTAAAGTGGCATCTGCACTGTGACTCTGCAGCCTGCAGTGACAATAAAAGCTTGTACACTCCTGAGCAATTCTATAATAGAAGAAATCCCCTGTGTATTATATCAGAGACATAAAAGTGTGTTCTTAAAAAGAACTGAATCTTATTGAAAAATAATCCTCCCAGATAACATTGCCATGGACCAAATCATAGTTCCAAAATCAATGAATTTTACAGCACAGGAAGAGACCATTTAACCCATCAGGCATGATTTGGTTCTTTGAAAAAAAACTATCCAGTTAGTCCCATGTCACTACTCTCTCTCCAAAGCACTGTAAACTGTATATCCAGTTACACATATTTCAAACAATAATTGATTATGGACAGTTTGCAATATATAACATAATATCTGTAAGACTTTCCAAAAAACAGATTTTAAAAAAATGACGATAATGTATGCCTGTAGCAATTGCCTGAGGTGTAACAATGATACACGCGGCTGTACGTAAGTTGGTGTACATTGCATATAGAACAAGCAATTGGTGACATCTAGTGACAGCTTTGAAACATTGTGCTGACTTTCTCAATGCTGCACACTGCATTTTACAGTGACAAATCCTAAATACATTCCCATGGAGAATTTTTTGACTTGAAAAATATAATAAATGTACAGCCACTATGAGATATAAATGTGTGAAAGGTTAGCGGGTTAGGCAGGATTGTGGGGTTGAAGTTACAATCAGATCAGTCATGATTTTATTGGGCTTGAGGGCCAAGTGGCTTACTCCTAGTCTTAATTTGTATGTTTGTATATTCACATCAATCTCTTGGTGTGGAGCATTCCCCACTTCTCTCACTTCTTCTCACTCCAGTGTTAAGAATTGGGCAAAACTCCTATTGAAAAATGTATATTTGAGAGCATTTCACATGAGATTTTAATGATTCAGTCTGCAAGTTAAACCATACAAAACAATTCTGTTGCTGAAAAATCTGAAGACTTTCTGCAATTCTTGAACATTCATAAATTAAATCCCTCTACCAGAGCTAACAAAGGGTCATCCTGACACAGAACATTAGCTCTGTTATCTCTCCTTAGATGCTGTCAGATCTGCTGAGATTTTCCAGCATTTTCTGTTTTTGTTTCAGACTCCAGCATCCACGGTATTTTGCCTTTATCTATTGGTCCCATCCCTGCTGTAGGCAGCACCATTATTGCATTGGAAAAGTCAATGTTTTACAGTCTACAGGTACATTTCTTTCTCTGGGCCTCCATGGTCATGCCCAGTCACAGGATCGCAAAAGCACGATTGAAAGCTTACCTGCCAATTGGTATTTAGAATAATAGATGCCATTAATTACTACGTTAACCACTTCAGCAGCTGACTAATTACTTGCCCTCTGTTTTCCCCAGCTATTAATGATGAATAAGACACTTATCAAAAGCAGTGCCAAAAATGTACGTGAAATCCCAAAGGCTTTTACAATGTGATCACAACACAGTGTGGGGTTTTCTTTAAAAGTTCCCATGCCTTCCTTAACAATACCAGTTTACCAGGGGTGTGTCTGTTACTGTTTTTGCTTTGCGTCTTAGCAACCAAGTAAAAGCAACATTCAAGAAAAAAGACTTCATCTGTGAGCACTCATTTTAATTGTTCCTATACCTTATTAATCAAGAATGTTCTAACTTTAGTTATTGAGCTAAAAAGGAATTCATTTGGTTCACAAGAGTGGGACTTTAGCCTTCAACACGTGACTCTCTGCATATTTCCATAGAAAATGGACGAGGAACAGCAACCTTTAAAGTTAAATATTGGAGGAAAGATTTTTGAGACACTTCCTGACACTCTTGCCAAGGTTCCTAGCAGCAAGTTATGCAGGATTCTCACTGGATCAGAGCCCACCATCCAACAGATAGGACCCAGGGAGTACTTCATTGACAGGGACGGATCATTGTTTGGTTACATATTAGACTTCCTCAGGACATCTGAGTTACTGCTGCCCAGTGACTTCTGCGACTATGACTCACTGATAAAGGAATTTGCGTTCTATGAATTGGATCCAGTGTTGGGCATACTGGAGACGGTGCAGAGGGAAAACAAACCAGAGATTCTGGAGATACGCTACATTCGAAAGAGGATGGGAGCCTTTTTCAGGGTCTTTGGATCATCAGTGGAAACAGTCCTTGCACTTTCCAATCAGATAAAAATGCATGTGGAGAAAAAGAGCTTCAACCCACAAGTTTCCATTGAGAAGAAAAAACCGGTCTCTGTCCAGAATTTATCATTCCACGACCTTGTTTTCCAATGTGGAGCTAAGCCCTATGTAAATGGAGAGCAGGTTAATATGTAAGTATTAGACTCAAAATTAAAATTTACATATTACTTACAATACAAAGGTCAACAACTTAATTTTAAAAGACACCCAGAATATCAATAATATAGTGCATGGAGTGACAAATAAGCTTTTTGCACATTATTTCCAACAAGTGATTAAGTTTCCCTTTTAACGACTATAATGCCTTGTTCATTTATGAGACTGCACAGCTTTAAACAGTGGGATTTAAGGATCTGTGATTTCATTTGTAGGTTAATCTTGAAGTGAATATTGTCCTGTTTTTCCAGGATTTTCAACTCCTTACACAAGCAGTCCTTGGACTTATGACACTACTGATTCTAAAAAAATGTAACTTAAGTCAAAACATTGTAACTTGGAACTGATTTTCTCTTAAGAACAATGTTACAAATGGAGGACTGATTCCTGAACTAATTCCTGATATCCTATTTTCACCAAATATTTGATTTATTATTGTCACATGTATTGGGATACAGTGAAAATTATTGTTTCTTGCATAATATTCATAGAATGCACTGGACAGAAGGAAAGAAGAGGGTGCAGAGTGTTACAATCATAGCTAGGGTGTAGAGAAAGATCAACTTAGTATAAGGTAGGTCTATTCAAAAGTCTGATGGCAGCAGGAGGCTGTTCTTAATTCGGTTTCTATGTTACCCAGAATTATAATATAGTAATTATTATAAAGCATAAATTTTAAGAAAATGTTTGGAAACAAAGATTCACAAAATAAAAAACATGTCAGAACTTCAACTTGTGACAGAGAGTTGGGCTGTGCAGAACAGTGATGCACACGCATGAATGGTTGAACTGTGCAGCATCATAAAGTCAAAAGCAATGTTCTAAATTTGAAATGTGTCAATTCATAAACATTGTAAGTGCTATTTATTGTAATTCAAATGTCATGAAGTCAAAGACAGCCTGTGTTCAGATACCAACCAGCACCAACTTCAATGAAGAGACACTTAAGACAACAGGTTCATTCCCAAGTGGAGACATTTGGTCTGCACTGTTTTAACTAGTGATGCCAGGAATTCTTGTGGCTCAGGTTTATGCCCCTGTCAAAACTCCAGTTTCAAGCCTTACTCCAGGAATTGTTGACCATGGAAGGATGTTCTCAATACAGTTCAACATGTTGATGATCAGACTGCTATTCCATCCTCACACTTCCTTACTTTGCCCCAAGGAGTAAAAGGTGTCTACGAAAATTTGAAACATAAACTGGTGATGGCCACATTAACCACAATATAGTATGTTGCTGGCATGCACCTTTTTCACCATATAAGGGAGACACACTGATCAGCATCATGTGCATTCCATGGAATTACACTGTATTTACAATATTGAAACATTTCATTTGGCTCAACACATCTATCCTGGTGTTTAAGCTTAACGCCAGCTTCCTGCAGCCCTAAGCTTACAGAAATTAATTTAAGAGGAAGCTATGTTAGTTACCTCAACCACTCCATTTACATTCTACATTCCACACACTGTGGGAAAATATTTCTTCTGAGTTTCAAATTAAATTTGTTTGGAATAATATATGGCTCCCTAGTTTTAGACGAGGGGAACAATATCTATATAATTCCTCATTTTAAAGAGTATTCAATTACTGCTCTGTCTCATCTTGTCTCAAAAAAAGCACCTATTTTCTCAGGATTCTGTGATCATTCTCTTAAATCTTCCTCGTATTCTCTCTGTGACTCCATTTCATTTTTTGTAACTTAGAGTCCAGAACTATCCACAATACTCAAGTATGATGTAACCCAGTTACACATAGAGGCTAATGACAAATTTAGCATAATCTTTCTGCTTTTGAAGTCTATTCTTCCAATGTTTGTTTGCATTTGTTAAGGCTTTTTAATCTACACCACTAATTTTAATGATTGGATTGCTCTTTCTCTTTGCCCAATTTAGACTCTTTCTTTCAAAGGAGTACCTACCTTTTTATTCCTCCAACCAAAATGTTTCACTTCACATTTTATATTTTAGTTAGTTTGCTGTTCTCATACCTATCTGAAAATTTGCTAAACTTTATTGGATGTTGTTACAGTCTTCCTCAGGATTAACTGTAATCCACAATTTGGTTTTGTCCGTAAATCTGATCCCCGAGTACAAATCGCTTATACAAATGGCGAGCGACAGTGGTCCCGGCACTGATTCCTGTGGAATACCACTCTTACATTCTGTCAGTCTGCCTATTTATCCCCTATTCTCTAAACTAGTTTGTTGCCTATTCTTCCACCAATCATGACTTCACATGCTTTGACTGTATTCATATCTCTATGACCGTATCAAAGACTTTTTGAATGTTCAAATTTAAAGATTGCCCTATCACGATTGTCTACTTTTCTGTTACTGCTTAACATTTATCAACATAATTGATCAAGCATCTATGCTGAAATCTCTAAATTTTATTTTTGGCAGCAATTTTTCTTTGTCGTACATCTTTGAGGAAATTCTGTCTTTTCTACTAAACCTAACTGGTGTATAGTTGCCTGAATGTTTTCTATTTTGAGCATGAAGACAATAGCACTCAGCTAGTCCCAGGCACTACTTCTTTTTCAATGAGAAACATATGAGCTAGAATTCTGTGATGTCACTTGCAGCTGAGATTCTCCAGTCCTGCTGCAGTGAATGGAGAGTTGGCTGAGTGCCAAATTCTCCATTCTTGCTGGCAACAGTGGTGGAGCATATAATATTGGAGAATTCCAGCCATGGTCTAGTGCTGACTTAGATCGTCACAGCAAATGTAATCATGGGAATAGTAACGTTGACCTCAATGCAGATCAGCCGCATTGTTATCCTGTAACTCCGACTTTAAGTGAGCATATTGGATGACAGTAGGAAAAACGTGAGGGAAGGAACATAGGTGAAATTGGCAAAGAGTAAAAGGGTAAGCAAGTTTTAATAAAGTTGAACATGACTTTTTGTGGCTTCAAGTAATAATTGATTTATTAACAATAAGGGTCTGACAGAAGTTATGTAGAATTAAAAAGCTTTCGTTTCTCCTTGGTTGATAGACAATTCAAATCAGCAAACTATTTTTGTAGGCAAATTAGTGTTTCAGAAAAATGAAAACTTCTTGATAATCCCTCAAGAGGAAATCCATGGGACCAAATATTGACAGATAATTTACCAAATCATATTATTATGTATTTCACAAAATCATTTTTCTTCAACAATGCTTACCTGGTTTTAATTTTATGTCTTTTATTCCTTAGTTACGTGCAAGTGCCTCAGGAGGACAAAAAAATTCTTCTGGGCTTCAATGTTTTGGGGATTCTTTTTGATTCCCTGACAAAGACTGGATTTTGTCTACAAAATACGAGGACAATACACCAACTGGAGGACCCAGTGGACTGTTATACATTCAGACGCAATATGAACTAAATCGCAATAAAATGCAAGTATCATAAGTGATCGATGTTCAACAATAAGACGACAGTTGAGTAATTGCCCAAGTGCATGTCTTGATTATTATAAACAGCTGACCATATCAGTTGGTTAACACAGATATAACAAAATACCCAGTGATTAAATGGAATAATTTATATTTTCAGTGATAAGAGATGGGAAATTGTGCCCTGCGTGTTTGTTTGATTGATAATACTTTAAAATTAACCCAATGTAATTGTGAATCACAGCAATGATAGCATAGCAAAAAACAGTGTGAATGAAAAGGTAATCTAGACATTGCATTGTGTCACAACTGCTGGGGTCCATAAGAATTGGCACAGTGATAGCACTGCTGCCTCACAGCTCCAGAGACTCAGGTTCGATTCCCAACTTGGGTCACTGTCTGTATGGAGTTTGTACATTCTATCCAAGTCTGTGTGTGTTTCCTCTAGGTGCTCTGCTTTCCTCCCAGTGCAAAGGTGCACAGGTTAGGTGGATAGGCTATGCTAAATTGCTCCTTAATATCAGGGGGACCAGCTACAGTAAATGCATGAGATTATGGGGTTAGAGCCTGGATGGGATTGTGGTTGATGCAGACTTGATGGGCCAAATGGCCTTCTTTTGCACTGTAAGTTTGAGGATGTAGTAGACTTCATTTTCATGGGAAGAACAGTCCAAAAAGAGAAATAAAAAATTTCAAGCTTGGTAAACATGTCAATAGAAAGTTCAAGATTAAATCTGCCATTTAATTCTTTACTTGCCCTTCTCTACATTCTCCCATCCTCATATTTCCGCACATTTACCCTGCTAATTCCCTAACCTACACATCCTTGGCTACGAGAGAGTCAATTTATCATGGCCAATCCACCTAACCCATATATTTCTGGAGTATGGGAGGAAACCCATGCAAGAATGTGTAAATGCTACACAGTCACCCAAGGCTGAAATTGAACTTGGATCCCTGGAGTTGTGAGGCAGTAGTGCTAACCACTGTGTCGCCCTGTTTCCTCATATTTTGTGCAATGTCAGGGATTAAAATTATAGTATTGATTACTATTGCAGGATAAGAAGATAAAATTCTATTCCTGGGATTCTGTAACTTTAAGAATCAGCTTAAGTTAACCTGAAATTCACTACGTTGAAGGCAGCAAGCTCTTGGAAGTGGCACCCAGCACGTGTGCATACACACACACACACACACACAGCAGGAGCAGGAAAAGCTTGCAACATATCAGCCAAAATCTTATTGAATGGCAGAGCAGATGCGAGCAAACAAATGGACTTCTTTTCCTATTTCTTATGTTCTTTTATAAATGTAATTGTTCCAATGTAGTTATAATTTTTCCTCTTGTTCAGTAGATAATTAGCTGGGAACCAAATAATTATTTAATTTCTCTAATTGATGCATTTGGAACATCATATAGTTTTATTTCATTAAATCTCATTTCAAATAGTTTCTCCAACTATTTCTAGAGTACAAGTTCTGTTGAACAGTCCATATGTAAGACATATGAATGTAACACATATTATTCCTGATAACTTTCAATAAGTGTTACTGTTAGAATATATTTCACCTTTTTAAATAATATTTGAATCTATTATTTTTTGATCATCGCTATGTTGGAATCCATCTACCACCAAGTTTTTAAAATAAAGTTTATTTATTAGTCGCAAGTAAGAATTACATTGCAATGAAGTTACTGTGAAATTCCCCGAGTCAGCACACTTCGGTGCCTGTTCAGGTGAATGCACCGAACCAGCACATCTTTCAGACTGTGGGAGGAAACCAGAGCAAACCCATGTAAATTCAGGGAGAATATGCAAACTCCACACAGAGAATAACCCA
The DNA here is from genome assembly GCA_024679065.1 of Sphyrna mokarran. NCBI lineage: Eukaryota > Metazoa > Chordata > Chondrichthyes > Carcharhiniformes > Carcharhinidae > Sphyrna > Sphyrna mokarran. Next base: position 58,992,421 of record JAGIQG010000003.1, read on the forward strand.
AGCCAGAAACTGAACCCACGCCTGGAGCTGTGAGATAGCACTGCTAACTACTGTGCTATTGTGCTACCCTGTATTCGCCACTCACTTTATCAGTTTTTCTATGAAATTTTAGGTTCCAATCTACACCACTTACAATAGCAGTAACCCTGTTACCATCTGAAAACTTAGATAAAACAGTAGAGTCAGATATCCAAGTCATTAGTAAATATAGAGACGGTTTACTCAGTTGACTGGACAGTTGGTTAGCGATGCAGAGTGACTGAATGATGCAGAGGCACGGATTCAATTCCCATACTGGCTGAGTTATTCACAGAATATAGAAAAACTACAGCACAAACAAGCCCTTTGGCCCACAAGTTGCGCCAATGATATCCATATCTATTAGACTTACCTATAACCCTCAATTCTATTAAATACCATGTACTCATCCAGAAGTCTCTTGAAAGACCTATCGAATTTTCCTCCACCACCACAAATGGCAGCTGATTCCACTCACCAACCACCCTCTGAATGAAAAACTTACCCCTGATATTTCCTCTGTACCTACTCCCCAGCACTTTAAACCTGTGTCCTCTCATGGCAACCATTTCAGCCCTCGGAAAAAGCCTCTGAGAATTCACCCAATCTATACCTCTCAACATCTTATACATATCTATCAGGTCACTCCTCATCCTTCGTCTCTCTAAGAAAAGACCGAGCTCCCTCAACCTATCCTCATTAAGGCATGCCACCCAATCCAGGTAACATCCTTGCAAATCTCCTCTGCACCTTTCAATAGCTTCCACATCCTTCCTGTAATGAGGCTACCAGAACTGAGCACAGTATTCCAAGAGAGGTCTGATTAGGGTCTTATAAAGCTGCAACATTATCTCCCGGCTCCTAAGCTTAATCCCTCTATTGATGAAGGTCAATACATTATACACTTTCTTAACCACATCTTCTACCTGCAAGGCTGATTTAAGAGTCCTATGGACTCGGACTCCAAGGTCCTTCTGATCCTTTGCACTGGTAAGAATCTTACCCTTGATATTATACTCCTTCATCCCATTTGACCTGCCAAAATGGACCACTACACATTTATCCAGGTTGAAGTTCATCTGCCGCTTCTCTGCTCAGTCTTACATCCTACCTATGTCATGCTGCAACTTCTGACATCCCTTCAAACTATTCATGAAGGCCCACCTTCTCAACCTTGCCCCTTGTCTGAGGTGTGGTGATCCTCAGGTTAAATCAATGCCAGTCATCTGGAACAATGGTGATTTTAACCTTAAAATATGGTGAATTGTGGGAGCCCCTGCACAGATTCTTGTAAGGCACCATTTGTCACTTCCTCTCAATTCAAGCTTATGTTTTCTACTACCAATCTCTTAACCAAGTCAATAATATGCCTTCAATTCCATGAGCTTTAATTTTAGTTAGCATTCAAACTTGTCAAATAGTTAGGGGAGTACAAGTATTTAAACTATTGCAGCCACTGTTATCTTCAAAGTAAGTCTTAGATGAGGTTGTCCTTGATAGAGAATGCTCGTGGCAGGGTTGTTGGGAAACTTTACAGTTAAAACAACGTTCAGTACAATGTTCAGAATAAGACTTAGCGTGAGGCTTCATATTGAACTCTTAGTATACTCTGTTGTCACATAATCTTACATCATAATGATGTAGTCTGGCTGTTTACATACTTATCAACCATTTACACTGCATCGTCCAAGTCTCTGACTCTATTAGTACATTATTTACATTATTCCACACCTCTCCCTGAAGTATCCACCTTTGTCCCTGATTCACAGAGATAATGTGATGGTTTCCCTAATTTGTTTTCAGTTGTCTGAGGTATAAGATTCAAGTTAGCTTTTTGCTGTGGTAGATTTAAAATGAATCGTCCTCCTGACTCCAAGCCTGTCAGACATAAATCAGAGTCTGATAGACTACAATTCACTTGCCTGCATGGATGCAGCTCCTACAACTCAAGCAGCTCAACACAATCTAGGAAAAAGCAGCCCGCTTGATTGGCACCCCCTCCACCACCTTCAGCATCCGCTCTCTCCATCATTGATATATAGTGACAGTGATGCATCCAATCTACAAGAGGCACTGCAGTAACTCACTGTCCAGAACCATAATCTATACCACCTTGGAGAAAGGCAGCAGATGCATAGGAACTGCATCACCGGCAAGTCTTCACCAATTCACTCACCATCCAGACTTGGAATTATATTTCTGTCCTTTTGTTGTTACTGGATCTAAATCCTGGAACTGTTCCTAATAGCGTTGATGGTAGCTCACCACCACCTTCACAATGGCAATTAGTGATAGTCAAAGGTTTTATAACTTAGACAGCAATACCACATCCTGTGAAAGAATATAATAGTACTCTGCATTTTTGCTGGGCGTTCTAGATTCACACTACCTTTTCCTGTCACAACAAAAACATGGAGTAATAATGGTTACCCTGCCCTCTTCAATGTTTTTGGATAGATGGCTGTGACTTGTGTTCTAAAAACTAAATTTTCAATTTTCTCCAGAAATCTATCACCTCAAATGAAGAGACAGCTTTCTTATTTCTGCTGGCTTTGTTAACTGAACAGCCATTGGTTGCATTAAATCCTCCCTTGACTGCAGGGAATCTGATAAGATCTCTTCTAAGTCTCCTACAACAATGCATTTCTGAACTAATTGATCTTCCAGGGCTCTATATTTGCCTTTCTCATAAAAATTATTAACGAAAGGATCTATGTGCTCTCCCAGATTATGATGGTATTACTTCAAAGGTTGTATTATGTATCAGACTTTTATAATATCTGTATAACCATCTCTTCAGTTATGCCCTATCTGATCAATATATTATCTACATTACTGCTTATAGCGTAGAGAGTGGTACTAACCTGTTTTTTGCTCGCCTTTTCTACTAGTCCCAAAGCAGTTTTGTACTTGGTAAACCAGTAATGCCAGTCCTGCTACTTCTTAAATTGATCTCAGCTTGCACATGGTCAAAGCATTCTTGTACACAGGTTTTCTTTATTTTAACCTGTTGACATTTTTCCAGCACTGAAATTGTGTTGTAGTAATTTCTCTTGTTTTTTTCTAGTTGCTGGGCTCTTGATGCTTTTGTCTTCATCTTTTCTGCTGTCTCAATATTATCATTGTTGTGCATCTTAGATGAGGTTGTCCTTGTTTAGGATTTAAACAGACTGTTGAAGGGAAGGCTGTTGATAAACTTTACATCTTCACGAACATTCAAACCACGTACATGGCTCAGTGTGAGGTTTCACATACAATGAACTCTTGGCATACTCCGCTGTCATGTCTCAAATGCATAGGCCAGGGAACAAATTTAAGTCTCTTTTGGATCTGTCTCAGGTTCTTACTGGATAAACCCACAGAATCATCATGTAAGTTCGCAACTGGTACATAGTGGTAGAATGATTCAAACTGCTGACAATCACTCACACCAAATTTTCTATGTAATGAATAAGTAGAAAGACTCAAAAGACAAATACTCGACAAGCAATTAAGTCACTTAATATCTACAAGGTACCTAACATTGTTTCAGATGACTAATAGCAGAGAAATTATATAGGTAAAAGCCTTTGTAACTTTTACATTCATTCACTAGTCCTCAAATAATCCAGAAGTGTTCATTTTAACATCTAGTGCCTTTATTCATCCCCAAACACTAGCCATCAATTGTTGTTTGTCTCTTGAGTTGTTAAAGTTTTGTGGGGAGTTTGACTTTGAGGTATAACTTCCTACAGCTTGATTTGACTTTCTTTCTATCAATCTTTTTGTTCCTTATTTGTATTGTTGTAACCTCTGATATCGTTCACCGTATCTATGCAATTAAACCAATAATCTGGGAATATCAAGCAGTGTGGTGGAAAGCACCACTGAAGCTGTAGGTTGATATTACCAAATTGATTTGATTATTTTCCCCCAAGTAAAGAATTTGAAGAATATTTGCCACATTATGGCACTTCCATTTGCATTTTCAGTTAAGTAAAACAATTGTGACTACCTCGTGCTAAGTTAATCTTTCTCTACACTCTACCTATGACTATAACACTCTCTCCTTTTCTTCTCTATGAACGGTATAAATAAAGAATACAGCACAGGAACAGGCCCTTTGGCCCTCCAAGCCTGCACCGATCATGTATTCCTAACTAGATCATCTGTTTGTATCCCTCTATTCCCAGTCTGTTCATGTGGCTATCTAGATAAATCTTAAAATGATCCTAGCGTGTCTGCCTCAACCACCTTGCTTGGTATTGCATTCCAGGCCCCCACTACTCTGTGTAAAATACGTTTCCTGCATATCTGTATAGTCCCCTTACCTTGGACTTGTGACCCCTTGTGTTTGTCATTTCCGACCTGGGAAAAAGCTTCCAACTGTTTACCCTATCTATGCCCCTCAATTTTATAACTTCTATTAGGTTACCCCTCAACCTCCATCTTTCCAGGGAGAACAACTCTAGTTTTCTCAATCTCACCTCATAGCTAAGACCCTCTATACCAGGCAACATCCTGGTAAACCTCTTCTGCACTCTTCCCAAAGCCTCCAGGTCCTTCCGGTAATGTGGCGACCAGAACTGGATGCAGTATTCCAAATGTGACCTAACCAACATTTTATATAACTGCAACATCACACATCAACTTTTATACCCTATACCATATCCAATAAACGCAAGCATACCATATGCCTTCTTCACCATCTTTTCCACCTATATTGCCAGCTTTAAGGATCTGTGGACTTCACACCTAGATCCCTCTAAGTGTCTATACTCCTGATGGTTCTGCCATTTATTGTACAGCAATCCCCTGCATTAGATCTACCAAAATATACCAATTAGCATTTATCTGGATGAAATTCCATCTGCCATTTCTCTGTGCAATTTTCCAACCTATCTATATCCTGCTATATTCTCTGACAAAGTTCATCACTGTCTGCAACTCCAGCAATCATTGTAAGTTTGCAAATGACACTAATCAGACAAGCTACATCTTTTTCCAAATCATTTATATATACCACAAACAGCAGAGGTCCCAGTACAGAGCCCTGCAGAACTCCATTAATCACAGACCTCCAATCAGAAAAAGACCTCTCCACTGCTACCCTCTGTCTTCTATGGCCAAGCCAGTTCTGAATCATCTAACTACTTCACCCTTGATCCCGTGTGATTTAATCTTTTGCACCAACCTGCATGAGGAACCTTATGTTTTACTAAAATCCGTGTAGACGACATCCATGGCCCTTCCTTCATCAATCATTTTTGTCATCTCCTCACAAAACTCAATCAAATTTCTGAGCTATGACCTCCCTTGTACAAAAAATGCTTTGTCTATATAGCATGCAAGAAACAATTCATTTTATTGTATACCAATACATGTGACAATAATAAATCAAATCAAAACATCAGGATCTCTCAAGGAACTATTAGGGTGTAATCACTGTTGTAATGTGGGAAACACGATAGCTGATTCGCGCTCAGCAAGCACTCACAAAAAGCAAAGTTATGATCATTTCTTTTATGTTGTTAGTTGAGCAATGAAAATGACCCAAGACCCTATAGAAATCTTTCCACCTCTGAAACCGCAGGCAGGGGATCTTTTACTTCCAGTTGGGGAGGACAAATGGGGCTGCCGTTTAACATCTAAAGCTTACCACTTCTTACTGGAATGGAACTTGAATTCATAACTCAGATGGAAGCATCATAGAATCCTTATTTGCAAAAGTAGGTCATTCAGTTCATCGCATCTGCACCAACTCCTTAGTGGAGCATTTTACCCAGTCCTTTCTCCATAACCCCACATATTTGCCCTGCTACTTCTCCTAAGCTACATATCTTGGGATATTAAGAGGCAATTTATCATGACCAATCCATTCAATGTGCACATCTTTGAACTGTAGATGGAAACTGGAGCACCCAGAGGAAACTCAAAGGGGGGAAATTTGCAAACTCCAGTCAATCATGGATGGATTTGAACTCAGGTTCCAGGTGCTGTGAGGCAGCAGCGCTAATCACTGTCACCCATATCTTCACTGAACCATAGTCAAAGACAGATCGAAATCATTTAACCGTGTGCACTGGATTTAACGACCCCTCTGCTGGGTGTGTTTTCAGCAGGGGTGCATAAATGTAACAGACAGGTAAACTCTGTTCTAACCTGCCCCTGACTCAGTCCCCATAATAAAGGGGTGTGTGTATGGTGTTCACTCGTCCATCCAGCTAATCACTGCACATTTAAAGCCCTCAATTTGCGTTCACTGCCATAACTTGTTACCCAATGGAAGGCAGGTAAGAGTGGGAGAGGCATTTTTTCAAAGTTGGTGAAAGGGCAAGAAAGGAATTCCTCCTTCAGGGTGTGCCCTATGCTCATCCCTAGAAAAATGTATCCCTTCCCAATCTTCTCTCCAAAACCCATCCCTCTCTTGAGGGTGCCTGATCCCTCCCTATCCAAAACACCTGGACTCTCCTTACTCCAGTGTCCATGATATCTTCTTTGTGGAAATGCTTGCAATTGCAGCCATGATTGAGCTTTGGTCCTACTGAGACTATAAGAGCTGACAGCCAATAAGATCAAAAAGCAGCCCTCGAGAGTGGGAACTCCATCCACTGTGTGCTCCACTCTCAGTGTAAGGGCACCTACACTGTCATACGGTTATGGCACAGTATGAAGTCTGACAACACCAGTTTTAAATCCAACCGATTTATTTGATAGTAAACTCGTAAGCTTTTGGCTTTATGGCCTTCGTCAGGCAAATGAGGTGTTCTGGTCTCCAATAGCACACTTATCAGCACAGACAGTTTACAGATTACTGATTAGAATGAGAATCTTTACATCTAACCTGCTATTCAAGTCTTAAAGTGGCTAACAGTGTGAGTGCAAGGAGCACTGAGCACAGGTTAGAGAGATGTGTATTGTCTCCAGACAGCACAGTAAGTGAGGTTTTTTTGCTAACCCAGGCAAGTCATGGGGGTTACAGATAGTGTGACATGAAGCCAAGATCCCTGTTAAGACCATCCTCGTGTGCGCAACTTGGCTATCAGTCTCTGCTCAGCAGTTCTGCACGGTTGTGTGTCGTGAAGGCCCCATGGAAGAACGTTTACCCGAAGGTCGGAGGCCAAATATCTGTGACCGCTGAAGTGTTCGCCAACAGGAAGGGAACAGTTTTGCCTGGTGATTGTCGAGTGATGTTCATTCATCCGCTGTCGTAGTGTCTGCATGGTCTCCACAATGTACCATGCTTCGGGACATCCTCTCTTACAACGTATTAGGTAGACAACATTGGCCGAGTTGCAAGAGTATGTACCGTGTACCTGGTGAATGGTATTCTCACGTTTGATGATGTTATCCATGTCTATGATCTGGCATGTCTTGCAGAGGTTGCTGTGGCAGGGTTGTGTGGTATTGTGGTCACTGTTGTCCTGAAGGTTGGGTAGTTTGCTGCGAACAATGATCTGTTTGAGGTTGTGCAGTTCTCTGAAGGCAAGAAGTGGGGGTGTGGGGATGGCCCTAGCGAGATGTTCATCATCATCAATGATATGTTGAAGATTCCAGAGAAGATGTTGTAGCTTCTCTGCTCCGGGGAAGTATTGGATAACAAAGAGTACGCTGTCCACCGTGTCCTGTGTTCGTCTTCTGAGGATGTCAGTGCGGTTTATCGCTGTGGCACGTTGGAACTGTCGATCGATGAGTTGAGCACCATATCCTGTTCTCACGAGTGCATCTTTCAGCGTCTGGAGGTGTCTGTCACAATCCTCCTCATCTGAGCAAATTCTATGTATATGCTCTCTGCATCAAAACTTTTGATCTGGACCTTCAGAACACTCTCCGGGCTCTCATTCCACGTACTCCCCGCATTGGAGATCTCTACTACCTCCCAAAGATACACAAGGCAAACATACCCGACCGTCCCATCATATCAGGCAATGGGACCCCGTGTGAGAACATCTCCGGCTATATCGAGGACGTCCTGAAACCCATTGTACAAAGAACCCCCAGCTTTTGTCATGACACTACGGACTTCCTACAGAAACTCAGCACACATGGAGCAGTTGAACTAGGGACACTCCTTGTCACAATGGATGTCTCAGCGCTCTACACCAACATCCCCCACGGCGATGGCATTGCGGCAACTGCCTCAGTACTCAATGCCAACAACTGCCAGTTTCTGGATGCAACTTTACAACTTACCGCTTCATCTTGGACCACAAATGTCTTCACCTTCAACAATCAGCTTTTCATCCAGACGCACGAAACGGCCATGGGGACCAAATTCGCACCTCAATATGCCAACATCTTCGTGCACAGGTCGAACAAGACTTCTTCACCGCACGGGATCTTCAACCGAGGCTATACACTAGATACATCGATGACATTTTTTTCCTTTGGACTCATGGTGAACAATCATTGAAACAACCGTATGATGATACCAAAAGTTCCATCCCACCATCAGACTCACCACGGACTATTCTCCAGAATCAGATGTATTCTTGGACATACGCATCTCCATCAAGGACGGTCACCTCAGCACCTCACTGTACCGCAAACCGACGGACAAACTCACAATGCTCCAATTCTCCAGCTTCCATCCTAAACACATTAAAGAAGCCATCCCCTACAGACAAGCCCTCTGTATACACAGAATTTACTCAGATGAGGATCGTGACAGACACCTCCAGACGCTTAAAGATGCCCTCATGAGAACAGGATATGTCGCTCGACTCATCGATCGACAGTTCTAACGTGCCACAGCGATAAACTGCACTGACCTCCTCAGATGCCGAACATGGGACATGGTGGACAGAGTACTCTTTGTTGTCCAGTACTTCCCTGGAGTGGAGAAGCTACGACATCTTCAACATATCATTGATGATGATGAACATCTCGCTAGGGCCATCCCCAGACCCCCATTCCTTGCCTTCAGATAACCGCGCAACCTCAAACAGACCATTGTTCGCAGCAAACTACCCAGCCTTCAGGAGAACAGTGACCACAATACTACACAACCCTGCCACAGCAACCTCTGCAAGACATGCCAGATCATTGACATGGATGACATCATCAAACGTGAGAATATCATTCACCAGGTATACGGTACAACTCAGCCAATGTTGTCTACTTAATACATTGCAAGAAAGGATGTCCCGAAGTATGGTACATTGGGGAGACCATGCAAACACTATGACAGCAGATGAATGAACATCGCTTGACAATCACCAGGCAAAACTGTTCCCTTCCTGTTGGCAAACACTTCAGCAGTCACGGGCATTCGGCCTCCGACCTTCAGGTAAACGTTCTTCAAGGGGGCCTTCACAACACACGACAGCACAGAGCCGCTGAGCAGAGACTGATAGCCAAGTTGCGCACACGAGGACGGTCTTAACAGGGATCTTGGCTTCATGTCACACTATCTGTAACCCCCCATGACTTGCCTGGGTTAGCAAAAAACCTCACTTACTGTGCTGTCTGGAAACAGTACACATCTCTCTAACCTGTGCTCAGTGCTCCTTCCACTCACATTGTTAGCCACTTTAAGACTTGAATAGCAGGTTAGGTGTAAATATTCACATTCTAATCAGTAATCTGTAAACTGTTTGTGCTGATATGTGTGCTATTGGAGACCAGAACACCTCATTCGCTTGATGAAGGCCATAAAGCCAAAAGCTTACGAGTTTACTATCAAATAAATCAGTTGGATTTAAAACTGGTGTTGTCAGACTTCTTACTGTGTTTACCCCAGTCCAACGCTGGCATCTCTACATCATACTGTTATGGGACAGTATTTTCTTTTTAAGTTGGTCAGTTTGCAACAGATCTTTCTAATAGGGAGATAAGTACTTCGTTCCCCCCAGTTGCTGTAAAGGTTGAGCTGTGCTAATGCTGATAAACCTATCCCCAACATGATGTCTTGAGATCCACAGATATAGATTTTAGCTTCCATCAGTGAAATGGCAAATCTAAAAGGCAGCAAAAAAACTTGCAAATAAAAAATATCATAAGCTGTCACAAAAAGTTTGTTTATCATTGTAATTTTACAGAGAAACCACAATAAATCACTTTGTAGCTTCACTGCTTTATTGTTATTTTGGGTAGAAAGAACATTTGAACCTCACAACTTTGGAAAATAATTTTCAACATTAAAAATGGGTCACATGGAAAACAAAGCATAGCTGCTTTCCTTTCAGCAACAATGCTATGGCACCTGCGAAAGGCAGCAGAGTACTCTCCAAACCATAAAATTATATTGTGAATTTCCTAACTGTACAAAACATATTTGACAGTAGCTTTGGAAACATCCTTTAATAGGCTGCAACAGGGATCTATACAAAATACAGTTAATTCCTGTGTGCCAGGTTTGAACCACATTCTGCCCACACTTTTGACACAACCATGAGGGATCCATTAATAATGCAAATAATGAAGCACAAAAAACAGCAAATGGTAAAATAGCAAGAAAATCCTTCTGACAGTACACATGACGGAACAAGCTAGACGAAGTGATAACAAATCCTTGTAAAATCAATAAATGCTACGACTGTCGAGCACAATGTTGCAACAGCTCTGATGTGCTTTCTTTAGTGACAGTGGATTTTTTCTGTATCTCTGAAGATTGCTAGTTAGTGCACCTGTCACTGCAACAAACCTCAAACCTCTGCAATATCAGCAATTAATATTTAAAACATTCAAAAATGCTATTAATCCCATAGAAAAAGTCCCTTTATAATTTCAACTCTCATCTAACCAGATGGTGAACTCTCCCAACATCTTTGATTTCAAATATATATCAAATATCTTTTTTCCCTTGAGATTGTTTTATTCTCACCAATTTAAATTTATTTCCTTTTTTTACTGGCCATACTAGCCTAAAAACTGTATTGAGGGTGCATCGCATGTCAAATATTAGTGACTTTATATATTAGTGAGACTCTTTTATTCATCTTCTCTTTAGATTTTAGAGCTTAAACACCTCTCATCTTTCCTCATCACTCACCCAATTTGCACTTGTGATCATTATTTCTGTTCTTTGAACCTTTTCAAATGCACATCACTTCTGAGGTGTTCCGTGAAAAGATACATAGTTTATTTAAAAATTAGCAATTGTGATCTCCCTTCTTCACCCTAAATCAGTGGTGTGATTTCATGATAATAAGTCAAGCTTGATATACAATTTTTTCAAACCTTTCAAGTAACCTGCATCAAAATTGCGACTGCAAGGTCAAGAGGCTCATTGCCAATTGAAAAAGATCTTCATTGAAGAAGATACCACACGCACCTAAAATGCAATGGATCCAATGAACTATAGTGTGGGCATAAATAAATGTGTTTATCCAAGGATCAAGATGTCATCATGTATTTTCTGTGTTTTTAAAAACAAAAAGAAATAAAGACAACAAGTACAGGGTATTGAGGAACTTATAACGACAGAAGTAAAATGCGTACGAGTCCAGCTAAAAATATTGCAGACTATAGAAAGTACAACAGACGATATTCAGCGTGGTTCGCTATAAAACATTTTAGGGAATACTTAAGCCACTTTAGGATTTAACTAAAACTTCTCATCGATCACACTGGGTCTGTGGAGCAGAAAAGGCTGACAGAACAGCCTTCCATATAACTGGAAGGTAAGAGTTTTGGAATACCAAAGTGCAAGGGCAGGTGAAGTTTTTAACTGCATTGTGAATTTAGATTCCCAATAACTCATATTTAAAGAAATAAATCCAAATTTTTTATGCCATGGAAGAGAAACAATTTGATTTGTATTTCACATGTCAAATTTTTCAATTGTACAAAACACTGAAAGTTTGTTCGAATTGAAAATTCAGAATCCCATAAATACACCAAAGTTCACTTCCAGTGCAGAATGCTGAAAGGGCAACAGCAAAGCACAAGTAGCATTTAAACTTGGCTACTTACTAATTAATACAGCAAATCTTAGAAAAATCTAAGACGACTGAACAGATCTTGCCTTTAAAACTAGGAATTGAACATCTACTTGAGCTTTTGAGCTGGATCAATATTTGGTTTGTTTCAAATTCATGAGCCACCAACAGGGGATTGGTGTTTTACACATTTCATAATGATGACATTTAAAGTGTTTCCCCTTTTAACAAACTAGGTAAGGTAACCATACCATGTAGGCAAACCATTACTACACAGTAGTATAACATCACTAGTTCTCACATATGCCTCTTTTACAGCCACAAATTAGAATGCCCAGTTAGTGCCAATGAAGGCCGAATTATGAAAACAGAGAAAAGTGCCTTTCATTCACTTAGCTTAGACTGAGAAGCAAACTTTGTTTCCAGGGTGAAAGCAATGGTCACTATTTTGGCCATACAGTTAAGATCTGTAAGCACACAGCTAAAATGCTAAATGTATGCAAGTTTTTGGAAGTTAGTTGTGTGCTCATTCGCTATCTTCTCAAATTCTGACTTCTTATATTCAGTCTGCAATATGCTAAACACTTCTTCCCTTTCAACAGATGGAAAAAAGTCACATCAGGCAAAGTAGAATGCAAATAATATTAAACAAAAAAGTTAAATATTTCTGAGAACCGACATTACATCATGTGATAAAGGAGGTTACGTTAACATTTTCCATCAGAGCTGGTTGTGTGTTTGCAGTCCATCTTCTGGTATATTTCTTGCATCAGAAATATCCAAACTTCATTGAAGTATAAATATGTAAAATGCACCTGAAGCAGCAAGTCACACCATGGTCAAGACCATGGTGAATTATTCGTGTTCTATTGTTATAATGGAATTCAAAAGAAAGTAAACAGCATGGGTTTTTTTTTTTTACAGGTTTGGTGAAAGTCTGAAATGTTAACTAACTTCTGATGATGTTCTATACAGTGGAGCAACCAGGAAGAATTTCTTCCTATACAAGTCTGCTATATGCACAGCAATCTTCTACCCATTTAGCTGTTCAACCTATAATCAGCTGTAATATAAAATATTGTAGACTTGCAAATCACTTCAAACAGCAAGTCCAATAAAGGACTTTTCCCCACATACGCTTCAATTGGGCAGCATGAACACAAGGAAATCCAAATAACACTGAATACAAACATGTATGTATTGGAAGAGTGGTGATAGGATAAGGATGAAATGCACTTTAGACTATTTTTAAATGCTTATCTATTTGCAGTTTAAGCTGAAGATATACTGTAGCTACACAGTGTAAGGGTGTATCCTGATAGTTTACAAAATAGACTGTGAAGATTAAGGTGAATTTACACAAGTTGAAGGCCTCAGATGTAACCAAAGTGCTACTTTATAGGTTATGAAAGAATAATCAAATACTATATGACTAATAAGCGGTCATGTTGTTCATGGTGTGGCAGATATTTTAGAATATTTACAGAAGACAATGTGATCTTCATTTCTCATCTGCAAATGCAGAACTATGTTCTATAAAATAGTAATAAAAACTAATAGCTGCATATTCCACAATAAAAATTCCCGAACATAAATTACCAGATTTTGCAATGTTCCAGACAGCATAGCAGCTGAGGCTTTTGAATATTTTGCTGAAAATATAGACTTATAGAATATATAAACTTCAAATAAGGATTCACCTTAGTCTGCCCTTCAGTAAACACAGAGTGAGTTTAAATTGAGAGAAGAGCAAACAAGCAGGGGAGTGGGAGTGTTTGGGAGTGAATGAGATTGCATGTGTTTGAGAGAGGAATGAGTCATGTATATTCTTTCAAGGACAAGAATGACACATCAACATTCACCGTAATGATTAATCTAGACAAAGAATTCAGGAATCTGAAAATCAACGCATTGAAAGGTTTGGATTTTTAATTATTGGGAATTTAAATCATCCCTATGACTTTGTCTTTCCTAAACCCCATCCCACTGACCAACATATAGAAACCATCTGATTTTCCATGATTGTTTTTTTGTCCCTGAGGTGAATATCTATATATTTTCCAGTGATTTTGCACCCCCATTGCTTTACCTGTCCACAGAACTGAACCCAAATTATAATACACCTTATCTGAAGAAAACAAAACACAACTAACAGCACATTCTCATTCCAGTCTCTTAGCTCTGTCACATTTGAGAAGACTTCACGTAGAAAAAAGGAGGAACTCCTTAAACAGAGTTAAACGGTTATCACATTCACAGCTTAAAGCTCGACGTGTGGGACGTGATCTGTGAAATGAAGGAGATAGTAAGGTTAGAAATCACCAACTCACAGCACTGTGGCAAAATAAAATCCATGATAAAGATACTACATTGCCCTTTTTAACCAAAATATGTTCAATCAGGAACACTCTCTGCTTCCATCTGGAGATCTTCTTTATGCTGCTGGATTGCATATCCAGACTTTCATCACAAGGGCTGGTAATTTCCTGAAGAATGCAATCTCTGCCAGATTGCCACACTGAATGAATTTAGCGTAGCTGGGATTCTGAAGCCCTGTCACATCCAAACTCTCTTGTTCAGGTTAGATAAATGGAGAAACCAGAAGGGGGAACATTCTGGAGGGAAGGGAACTGGGTGAGGTGGATTGCAAGGGGGTGCTTGGATGTGTTGGGGGCGGGGGGGAGGTGGGATTGGGTTAGGGTGCTGCAGTGGGTTTCCTGGGAAGTCACATACACATGGGATGTCCACTGTGAGGCTAGTTGTTTAGATAGTTACTTTGGAATTAGAGATATTTTATTTCCTTCCATCTCTTTCATAATAACTATCAGGGAAAAACTGGCAGAACCATCCAAAGTTAGCAATTTAAAATCACTTCTGTCATATGGTTCCCAGCTCAGCACAATTGCCAGAATAAGTTAGTATTTCGGGCAATTATCAGCTAAACCCTTACCTGGGAACTTCTAGGGATTCCCTGGCACAACATAGGGGTACCCCTCAAATGGAATGTTGGGGAGCCAAGAAGTTATGGGCCAAGAATTCCAGAACTCTTGCAACATTACATTTATATAATTGGATAGGACATGCAAAGATATGCAAATATGCAATGCTTGCATGTTAGTTAACAGAACTGTAAACAGTTCACAAGTTTATCTTGTTTTAGGCGAGGTTTTGGTTTGCTATCATCAACGATCAGTCCATATTTTGCATACAACGTACATACAAGAAATCAAAACATCTTATGCGAAATTTATGTATTAAGTAATTGACCAGATAAAAAACAAATCAAGTTACTAAACTTTCTCCTCCAGGAAATATTTTGATTTGAATTCTTGATAAATTAACAGTTTTTGACTTTTTTTTAAACCTTAGTTTTTTAATAATTTGCATGTTGAACACAGAATCAAAGAAATCATAGAAACTCTAGTGCAGAAAAAGGCCATTGACTACAATCTGCACCGACTACAATCCCATCCAGGCCCTAATCCCCATATCCCTATGTATTTTACCCGCTAATCCCTCTAATCCACACATCTCAGGACACTAAGGGACAATTTTAACATGGTCAATGACGACTCCCCCCCCCTTTATTGGATTCTGGAAGGAAACCCACACATACATGAGGAGAATGTGTAAACTCCACACAGACAGTGACCCAAACTGGGAATTGAACCCAGGTCCCTGGAGCTGTGAAGCAGCAGTACTTACCATGCCGCCCCATGATTTACATCAGCTTGAATTCCATAAGAAATTTATGCTAGGAAAATCTTAGATCACATAATATTTCCTTCTGAAAACCATCTAACACAGATCTGGGCAAAATATGGTCACAAGAGCTCCTAATCCTGCCCACAGATGCAATAGAGAAACATAAAAAATAGGAGCAGGCCATTCGGTTCTTCAGGCCTGCTCCATCATCATTATCATTATTGATCACCCAACTCAATAATGTGATGATACTATGCCATTAATATATTTCAGGTTTAGGAAGGACTACTTTAAGATTTGGTGTTTTGTTAAAGGGAATCTGGCAGGAATACAGCAGATTCTGGAAAGCAGGATAAGAACTCATTTTAGCCATATAAGTAAGTGTTTATTCACCAGAAGGCTTAATGAATTTTTGTTTATCAAAGAACTCTTGGAGTATTTTCTTGATTAAAGTAATGGAAAGTGAGGT
Organism: Sphyrna mokarran; assembly: GCA_024679065.1. Classification (NCBI taxonomy): domain Eukaryota; kingdom Metazoa; phylum Chordata; class Chondrichthyes; order Carcharhiniformes; family Carcharhinidae; genus Sphyrna; species Sphyrna mokarran. Next base: position 59,008,474 of record JAGIQG010000003.1, read on the forward strand.
AGGTATACAGGATCATATACGATGTGATACTAAAAACAGGAGGGTCTAGGATTTTAGCTGAAAAATAAACTGCTTTCTAAGTTCAGTTGCTGGAGAGGACTGTCCAATAGGTAGTTGCCTCTGAGCAACTCCTTTTCTCTCTCAAGACCCAGCCAAACTTAATCTACAATTGTGCTGGTGGACAAGAGATTGAACAATTAAAGCATAAATATGGCTCCCTGCAGCAAGTCCCACACATATAAACAAACATCTCCATAAGCAATCTTGATTTAACAATTTGAGACAGGTATCTCAATGGCTATTGATACACTTCTAAAAACTGGAGTTTAAAAGACATCTTCTATTCATGCCAAAGCTGCTACTAAGGTCTGGATTTTTACAAGAAGCATGAAGAATGCAATGGAAAGTTAAGAATGTGGTTTTAGATTAGGATTTTATATTTTGAGAAAATTTAAAATCACAAACAGTTCCCTAAGAGATGTGGCACAGATTAATGATGCATTTGGGAGCACCTCTTTTCACATGTGCCATGAGGTTATCAAAGCCCAGCTCTAGTAATGAGACGAAACAGAGGACACAGATCACTCTACTCCCCATAAGGTGAGGTTATTATCCCTGAGACAACTTTCTCCACCTTTTCTCTCATTGTTTTTTCATGGTGGTTCTTGCAATACCATATTGTATATCACAGTAGAATGATTAGAATCTAATTAAATACAGAGAAGACTGGAGCCATTGTTTTCAGTCCCCACTTTAATCTCCCTTTCCTAATTAATAACCCTCATCTCATTTCCTGGTCTGAGATCAAGCCATCTGGTCGCAAACTTGGTGTCATATTTGACCTCCAAGATCAAGTTCCAGCCTCATTTTTGTGGCATCACTCAGATCACATATTTCCACCTCCATAACAGTGCCCCATTTTGATCCTGTCTCAGCTCATCTGCTGCTGAAGCTTGCACTGCCTTTTATTATCTCTCAAACTGACTATTTTAATCCACTCCTGGGTGATTTCCTACATTCTATGGTCTGTAAACTTAAGTCCAACCAAAACTCTGCTGCCTCTGTCTTTATTTGCAAAAAGTCCCACTAACACCTGTGCTCACTGACCTACAGTGACTCCCAATCAAACGATATTAAATCTTAAAATCTTCATCCTCCTTTTTAAATTCCTTCATAGCCTTGTCTCTCCCTATCTCTCCTTCAGCTGCACAATCTTGGATATCTACACTTTACTAATTCCAAACTCTTGACCATCCTCAATTTTATTCGCTCCAACAATGACCAAGTCTTCAGTTGCAAAAGTTCAACTCTATGAAATATCCTATTTACATCTATTTGTTTTGTTCACTCATTTTCCTCCTTATAGAGACCAATTCTTTGCTCAAGCTTTTGGTTGTCTGGCCCATAGCTCCTTATGTGGTTCAGTGTCATATCTTGTTGTACAATCCTCCTGTGAAGTACCTTGGGGATAGATTATTATATTAAAACTGTTGTTACATGTGTTGACTCTAGAATGGGTCTCATGGATTTCAAATGGCTTTTAACTATGCTGAAGTGCAATAATGTTATCAAACTCACCCTGTGTGCTGGTTACATCTTCTGTCCTGGCATGAGTTAATCCGTTCATCTTCCCCTCTTGGACCATTTTCTGAAGCTGTTTTATCTCTTGATCATAGTCCTGCCATTCTGGAACAATTCGTACAGCTGCCTCCAGTTTGGGTTCTTTAGTCATTGGATTATTACACTAGAACACAATAATGAACGACAGTTATTAGAATTTCACCGAATATTTAGATGACAATGAAGACTTACTTGTGAGGTGAACTTTAGTATGCTAGTCATTGAGATCAAAAGTTGCTGAAACCTGTTTTAACAATGACCCATTTGTGCTGGCGATCTGATTGCGGTCAGTTTTACAGGGGCCTACAGTGATTGCATAAAAAGCCCACCTGGTTTAAATAAAATCTCCTTTCAATATACAAATCGATAACATGGAGAGAATGTGATGATTGTCACTTTTTGAAAGAACTAGTTGAAGCCGATGTTGTGCTCAATGGGCTAGCAATACCATTTCAAGAGGCTTTGAAAACAGATTATAAATTAATAACCAGTTCAAATAAATTATTTATCTACCTGGTCAGAGTTTAATTCTACCAATATTTAAAAACTTCAATCGTATCACACTTCTGGAAAGATGCAAAGGCATTGGAGAAAAGATTCACGATAATGGTTCCAGGGATGGGGAACTTCAGTTATGAGGTTAGATAATAAGAAGTTGGAAAAGAGAAGACTGAGAGGAAAATTCACAGTTATTCAAAATCATGAGGAGTCTAGACAAGGTTGACAGAGAGAAACATTTCTCATGAAAAGACTGAGAACGGAAGAGCACAAATTTAATGGAAATGGTCAAAGAAGCAAAAACTAAATGAGGAAAATTTTTTTTTAAATGTAATGAGGATTAGCGTGTGGAATGAACTGACCAAAAGTGTATGAAGGCAGGTTCAATTGAGGCATAAAAAGCAAATTAGGTTGTTATCTGGAAAGAAAGAATGTGGAGAGCTTTGGGGAGAAGGCAAGTGAATCGCTCATTTGTGGAGGCAGTGCAGACATGATGGGTTAAAAGCCTTTTCATACCCTATAGCGATCCTGTGAATCTGTGATCTCCTTGAAGTTGACAATTTTCCAAAACAAAAACACCAATTTTCAGTCTCTCCTTAAATCTTAAAATAGATATCAATTTGGTGTCGCTCCAATTAACCTTTTCCAGGATCATCCTCGGGTGCCCTGGTTTCCCCTCAGTATCCAAAGATCAGCAGGTTAGGTTGACTGGCAATGCTAAATTGTCCCTTAGTGTCAAGGAGATTGGCAGGGTAAATACATGGAGTTATAGAGATATGGCCCGAGTGAGATTGTTGGCAGCGCGGGCTTGATGGACCGAATTGCATCTTTCTGCACTATAGGAATTCTATGATCCCATGATTTGATGTTTAGACAATATATCATAATACCTTACTCACTTTCACACTATCCTCATCAAATTGGTGTGGAACTTTAAGGATTCAATTACAATAAATTTAAATCTTCAATCACACAATACTGCCTGATAAACACGTGTTCGATGCTGACCCTACCCAAATTCATTACACTACTATTGTCTACATTAAAAACAGCAGATAGACACAGTCCAATTTCCTCATTATAGTTCAGCTTGCAATCTTTTCCAAAAACAGATTAGTTTTAATGTCACAATGAATAGTACTTACCAAATCAATAGTTTTAGCTTTCTTCTTAGATGCTTCATCACACCACGTCTCACACCACAGCCAGTGCTGGGGAAGGGATTTAATGGGCACTTGATGGATCATGTTGTTAGGTAGATCCTATAAAACACATTTACCATACAAAAGCAAATTAAGTAATTTTAAGAAGTTTCTGACTATTATGGATAGTTGCAACTTTAAATTAATAAGTTCCATTAATTATTATTTCTTTGACTTAAGTTTGTGTATCTTGTAAAGAAAATCAGTGCTGCCCACACAAATGTTGGACAGCGTGATTGTGAACATTTTGGTCATGACAATATTCCCCATTGGCAATTTGCCACTGCTATTTTCAATTCCCTGACATTCCTAACATATAGAAAGTTTCACATTTAGATATCATTTTTACTGACCTGCACCACAAAGCATTTCACAGCCCAAGAAGCATTTTAAAGTGCCATCACTAATCAAGGAAAACAGCAGTCAATTTGTGCAGAGGAAGGTCTCACAAATTGAATGATAACCTGTTTTAATTATGTCAATTGGATACAGGGGAGAGTTGTTTTACTCTGTCAAACAGTGACAAGTGGGTCACGATTCTCCCACCCGCTGAGCTAATATTTTAGTGCAGCCGGATAGAGACTGTCACATCAGTTGATCTGCTGGATTTGTGTGCGCTTTCCCATCCCACTAATAAGTCTCAGCACCAGATTACCAATGGCATCTGCTTCATACTGGAAATCAGTAGGGAGTCATAAAGACCATTTTAATTTAATATGCATGTGATTAGTGGGCCCAGGACCTAAGTCTATGGGCCCATTAGCATCTCCTCCTCCCACCAGAGTGATTCACTCCACATGAGGATTACACCAGCTCCCACTTTCTGGGATTGGCATGTGAGGGGCCAGTGGAATGGGGGTGCGGGAGGGGCGGGGGGTGCAATCAGAGTGTCTCAGTGGGTCGGGCAGAGAGAGGGAGTGCTCCCTGGGCATTGGCACTGTGGCAGTGTCAGACTGTGACCCCAGCATTGCTCGAGGGGCAAAGTGCCAATGCCCAGGGGGCACCTTGGCACTGCCCATCAGGCATGGGACAGTGGCAAGGATGTGGGCACGATTAGCGAGAGTGGAGGAGGGTCCCGCTCCTGCTGCCACTAGTGATCAAGGTGGGGTGGGGGGTTGGTTTCAGCACAGCGCAGGGTGGGTTGGGAAGGGGAGAGTGGAGTTTGTGTGGTGTGGATTGGGAAGGGAGGATCGGGACTGGGCCCAGGAATAGTTGGGAATCAGTGATCGGGCTGTGGGGGAGCAGAGAGCCAGCGTTGCAGTGGTTGCAGGGCTGACCAGCAATTGGAAGGCCTCCTGGGGATCACTGCGCATACGCCAACCTTGGCACTGACAGATCGGTACATGTGCAGTGGCTCACTCAGCACGCTAATTTCAGCATCTTCAGCAGGAATAGGCTCTGCGCCCTGAAATTTAAATGGTACTTAAACTGGTGGTCTCTGCATTGCATAGAGCATGGGAGATTCTTCTCTGAACACGCATTAAAAACAATAGCATGAATTACTCCAATTTTCACGTGAATTCGACACTTAGAATTTTTGGGAGAACTCTGCTCCTGATCTTTTAATCCAGCCAAAAGGGAAGAAGCAGCCTTGGTTGAATGTCTCTTACAAAAAGACAATACCTGACAGTGCAGTGTCCCTTGGCATTTTATTGTTGGCTTTGATTTTGTGCCCAAGTCTGTGGAGTAGCATTTAATCCAAGAACTTTCTTACTTAGAGGAGAGTGTACAATGAGAGGGGCCGATAACTTTTTCTATTCAAGAAATTAATCATGCTATTGACACCGAATGTCGACTAATGTTACTGTTTATTTCATTTTAATAGGCTACGTATTGGTCCTAATTACACAAAGGCTATTTCCCTCAATGTCAGAATGATTCATCAGAAATCATGTGATTATACCTTAGTGTCCCAAATTAGGTTCAACATGCTGGTACACAATAAAAGAAAAGCAGGTCTAGGTCCTTCAAGCCTACTCTGCCATTCAATATGATCATGGCTGATCTATGACAGCCTCAGCTCTTTTTCTATGCTGTTTCCTCTTAACCCTTTATTCTTTGATCTACCAAATATTTGTCCACCTCCAGTTTGAATACTTATGATCCAGCCTCCATCACTCTTTGCAGCAAAGAATTCCTGAGATTCATCACTGTCTCCAAGAAGAAATTTCTATGCACCTCAATTTTAAATGACTGGCCCTTTATCTTATAGTTATGTACCTTTATTTGAGACTCCCACTAGTGAAAACATTTCCAACCTGTCAAGCCCTCTCAGAGTCTTATGTCTGACTAACGCTACTCTTCATTCTTCTAAACTCCAAGGAGTACAGACCCAGACTGTTTAATTTGTTTGATAGCCTCTCATCCCATGAATTAGCCTGGCAAATCTCTTTTAGACTGCCTGCAATTCTTTTTTTAGGTAAGGGGACCAAGCATTTTTCCAGGTGAGGTCACACCAATACCCTGTACAATTGCAATAAAACCTCCCTATTTTTCAACCCCAATTCCTTTGCAATAAAGGCAAAATGCCATTTGCCTTCTTAACTACTTGTTTAATGGGCCTGCTTTCTTTTAATGATTCATGCATTAGAACATCTAAATCCCTCTGTACTTCACGCACCTGCAATCTCCATTTGGACAATAATCTGTGAATCTCACAGGAGATTCACTGGGTTGATTTCAGAGTTGAGAGGATTGGCTTGAGGAGAGACTGACTAGACTGGGGTTATACTCATTGGAATTCAGAAGAATCGGAGATCTTATAGAAACATAAGATTATGAAGAGAATAGATAAGATAGAAACAGTGAGCAATCTCCTCTGCACCCCTCCAGTGCCAGTATATCCTTTCTCAAGTAAGGAAACCAAAACTGTGCACAGCACTCCAGGTGTGGCCTCATCAGCACCTTATATAGCCGCAACATAACCTCACTGTTTTTAAATTCCATCCTTCTAGCAATGAAGGACAAAATTCCATTTGCTTTCTTAATTACCTGCTGCACCTACAAACCAACTCCTTGTGATTCTTGCACGAGGACATCCAAGTCTTCTGCACAGCAGCATGCTGCAATTTTTTACCATTCAAATTATAGTCCATTTTGCTGTTATTCTGACCAAAATGGATGACTTCACATTTACCAACATTGTTCTCCATCTGCCAGACCCTTAGACTATCTACATTCCTTTGCAGACTTTCAGCGTCCTCTGCACATTTTGCTCTGCCACTCATCTTAGTGTCATCTGCGAATTTTGACAGACTACACTTAGTCCCCAACTCCAAATCATTTATGTAAATTGAAAACAATTGCCTTGTCATGTCCTTGATATTTTCCAATTTATGTTTTGGTTTCTTGAGAGGTCACATTTTGGGGGTCTATAGACTACTCACACCCTTGTTTTCCTTCCCCTGCTAATCATGATTTCAACCCATTACCTGATAATTAGTTCAAACACTGATTGTCAACTCAAGAGCAAGGGTCTTGTTTTTATTTTAGAAAGTAATCCAGCCTGAAGATACACGATAGTGGGCACAGAGAGAAAAACCATATGAAATGCAGAGAGAGGGAATATTTGAAATCTTGTAGGGAAAGATGACCAAACCATATATTTATTAAAGACAGAATTCTATCTCAAAGAACAAAGAACAACACAGCACAGGAAACAGGCCCTTCGGCCCAACGAGCACGCGCCGCCATTTTAACGTTCCTACTTCCACCCATGACCCTTGTCTATGTTTATGCAAATCTGCATTGTAACCAAATTGGGGAGACAGTTTAGGAACAATTTGTTTTACCACATCTTTGGTGTGTAGGAGGAAAACCGGAGCACCTGGAGAAAACCCACGCAAGCACGGGGAGAATGCGCAAACTCCCACAGATACCGGTCCAAATCCCTATATCTGCATAGCAACAGTGATAGTCACTGAGCTGTCGTGTTGCCCATCAACTGGTCCAGTTTAAGCATACACTAACGATGTAAAGCAATAGGCTACTCTTGAAAAATCCAAGAGCGCTATATCAAAGAACAAATGTCTATGACTGAGAAATTGGACTGGGTAGGGGAACAAGAAGGGAAAATGTCACTCTGCTGTCCAATGATGTTGACAACCTCTCCTACTGTAGTCACTATCTGCAGTTTGTTTCTCCAAATATAGAAAACTACTAAATGGAACATAGGATAAACAATCAGCCATTCTGTTTTTCGGCTAAATGTTCCAGATTCCCACTGTACTTTGTGAAAAAATGCCTTTTTATTTCACTCTTAAATAGTCAGGCTCTATTTACTATACCCCATTCTAGGTGCTTTCACTCAAGGGTAAATACGAAAAAAACTATTTCCTATTAAATCCCTGAATTTGAGCACTCATAGATCATCACCTTTTGAACGTTGTAAATCTGGGAATATAAACCAAATTTACAAATCCTGTATGCTTAATTTAACCTTTAGAACCAAATATTTGGTGAGATTGGACTTCATTCTACCTTTCCAAGATCAATATATACTTCCTGATGTTCAGTACACCAGATGGAACTCTCTAAACTGAAGCATAAACTTTGTCCCGTTTGTATTCCAACCTGTTCAAGATAAAGGCAAATAGTCTATTGGATTTCCGATTACTTTTTAAAACTGCGCACTATCTTTCAGTGATTTATGTTCCTTACCCTTCCTCTTTTGCTCACCCAATTTCTTGCCTTGCCTCATTAATTTTGGATTTAAAGCAGGTGACCTTATACTTCTCCACAATAAACTATCTGCTACAATTATTCTCACTCATCATGTTTCATGAAAACATACTTTATTCTATATAGCGCAGGAAGACAGCCATCTCAAACTAGACCCAAAGTGTTTTTTTTCCTCATAACAGCAAAAGTAATTACTAAAAGCCCATCAATAATTCTGGAATCACAAGGAAATGATATAGAAGATACTAAAATAGGCAGTGGGGTAATAACAAAAAGATTTGTAAATCACCAAATGAGGGTGAATAAATCACAAGTCGCAATGGAACAACCATGTCCAAAGAACATTCGTAAGTTGTTTAATGAGTGGTTTGAAGTCAAGCCTGCATCAATTTTCTCATATCCCAGATCCATTTTTACACTGACCTTTATGAAATGACAATAATCAAGTTTTGAGTGAATGCCTCATTTGTGCAATTTGCCTAAGAAGCACTTGAACTGTAAATGAACCTATTATAGCAAACTTAATCAATCTTATAAAAAAAAGGAAAATACTGTGGATGTTGGAATCTGAAATAAAAACAGAAAATGCTGGAAAATCCCAGCAGGTCTAGCAGCATTTGTGGGGAGAGAACAGAGTCAATGTTTGGAGTCTAAATGCCCTTTGTCAGAGCTGTGACAAACGGTCATCTAGACTCAAAATGTTGGCTCTATTCTCTCCCTACAGATGCTATCAGACCTGCTGAGATTTTCCAGCAGTTTGTGTTTTTGTTATTAATCTATCTTATGTCCATTCACGTGGATTCCTAGAACCATCCACCACTTGAGAGTAGTATTGTTCTCAGCATTAAAACCCATAGCAACTATAATGAAAACAGAGTTAAACTGATAGTTAATAAAACCTTCATTACATTTTTTCCAAATTATGTTTGACATTGGTTGATATATTGCAAATTTGAAATGGTATTCTTTAATTAATTTTTGAAATTCCTTGAATCTTTGAGGTAAAAGAACATGGGCCGGAATTTGTTGAAAACCCACGCCAAAGGAAAGATGGATCTATGGCAATACCATTATTATGGTGCCAGGACACCTGGAAAATATGGTCTGAGTGACTCATTGGGCTGGATATTGTGCGCCCCCCTTGCTGGTGTATTTTCAATGAAGGTGCAGGGGAGGGCATTTAAATTATAACAAGAGGCTAGCCTCCATCCTTCTTACCCACCTCCAAACCAGTCCCCATAAAACAATGAGTTTTATTTTAAATTAAGTTTGTTAACAAGCCAGTTGATCTGAATATGACACTGCCCATCCATAATACATATGGACAAACAGGTGAGAGTTATAATTCCATTTGTTACATGCAGCCATTAAAAAAGTGGGAAGAAAGAGGTGTTACTTCTTTTGGAGGTTACCCTCTGTGCAACAGGGTACCCCTCATAACAGCCTGCCCTTCCCACTTCTTTGTCTCCTGCCTGATTTCCCCACACTCCTTCCTAGGGTACCAAAATTTCTTTCTGCCCCAAAAGCCCAGAGTTTAGCTTACTCTGGGATACACTGTTTTTCTTTCTAGGACCTAATTGTAGTCCCAGCAGTGTCCTCTGCTGAGTTTGGTGGCTGCAGGAACTGCTAGAGCTGCTGGCATCAATGGAACTTCCTCCCACTGACGGGCAGAAGTCCAATTCTCTGATCGTTTAGGCCACCTAAGCATGCTTTTCCTGGTGACCATTTTTAGGCTGATTGGATTGAAACCAACTTCTGTAATGAGGGAGTCAACGATGAATATGCCATTTACATCCCCTACCCGCCCTGTAAAATTCAATCCCATCCTTTGCTAGGACCTTTGCATTGTACAACAAGGCCTCACCAAAAAGGCTGGACAGCTAATTATCATAGCTCTGCAATGGTGAAACAGAGTTTCCTGAGTTAACATCACCATGATTTCCACAGTCATATAGGGCCTGTAGAATAGAACAGAGTGTTAAGAATCAGTGTTCAATTGTTTATCAAGACCCTGAGGCGTCTGAGGCTAAGATTTCGACTCACTTGTTCCAGAAATTTAATTGAAATCTTAAACCTCAATTAAGTAATCCACGTGTTTCTAACAGCCAAGCACGTTCCAATATTTTTCTTCTCGATGGATTGGAACCGGTAATTTAATATGGCTAGGGACTGACATAGTCAAGAGAGATCCCAATGAGTACAATTCCCTTCCTAATGCTGATTTACATTTTTATATTGTTTCAAAAATATTATCAAATTAAATCCACCCTGGACACTATGTCCGTACATACTGTGATCCATCCCCAAACAATCAGATCACAGCCATTGCTCCTAAACATTTTGGGGGTGATTCTCCCAGCAGGCTGGCAGACATCAGCAGCGGCTGTTTCACAGAATTCCTGCTGGGCATTATGGCCTCTGTGCGTCTCCCAGCCTAAGATTTTTGGCATCATCAGCTTTACGCCGGAAATTGGCGCAGAACTGATTATCATACAGAGGTGTCATGGGAATTGACATTTCTATATGATTAGCAAGCCTGGAACAGTATTCTCCAGGTCCACTCGTATTTCTCCCGACCCTGCCAGAGTTGTTCCCTCTCTTGGGGTGGGGCAAACTGGTGTGGGGAGGAGGGCAAATGATGGGAGAGGGACCCAATGCCATTCTGCAAAAGGATTGGAGGGGTAGAGAGGGAGTGAGGATGATCAGGACTGTCAGAGGGGATAGTGGGGCTGGGCTTGCCTGGCCTGGCCTGGGGGGGTGTTGCGCAATTGGGCTGGCCAGCGATGTGGGGGCACATTCTTTTTGCAGAAGCACAGATTTCAGATCACAGAAGTAGAACTGCACTTTGTTTGTAAATATGGACAGAGAGAGAGAGACAGACAGACAGACAGTATGGGGAGGGGGTGGGAGGGTGTGGGGCAAGTCCAAATTGTAACATCAGCATTCAAAGAACAAAATTCATTATGATTTATACAAGGGAACTACCAAATATTACACCTTTCAAGTGCTGTGCTCTTCTCTAAGAACTCTAGTAAACTATCTGAAAATTTAGACACTTAGCAGCCTTTTCAAGAAGAAAGATTCTAATAAAACTAAAATATCTAGACTGCTGCTAACGAAACATAATTTAGGTTTATATCTATAGAGTCAGAATATGTGCTTTATTGGTGGTGTTCTATATGCATTTATCTATCATTGTAAAAGGCATTAAACAATGCCTAACAATATTAAAGGTTGCATTATACAAGTGTTACAATCAGTGAGCAAACATTACTCACTGTAAATTTATAATTAAAATTGGTACAATCTGGTTCATATCAGAGCAAAATCCATTTTTCTTAAGGCATTTAATTAAAAAAATGTTTTTCCGAGATTATGTTGAGACTGATGGCCTCAAAGAACAACATTTCCAATTGCTTCATTATGTCTATGGAAAAAAACAGCAGCCAATGTTAAACTAATTGCCATTCAATGAGCCCAACTGGAAAATATATATCTGTGTGTGTGTGCGCGCGCACGTGTGAATATATATGTGTGGAAGGGCTGGCTATTATGCAAGACCAGGACAACAGTCAGGTTTGGGCTAATAAGTAGCACATATACGTCACAAAAGTGCCAGGCAATGACCAACTCCAACAAAGGAGAACTTAATGATTTTCCCTTGACATTCAATGACATTACCATTGCAGAATTCCCCACAAGCAACAGTCCGAAAGTTACCACTGACCTGAAACCGAACCAGACCAACCACATAAATACAATGGCTACAAGAGCAGGTCAGATGCTAGGAAAACCAGTGAGTAATTCACCTTCTGATTCCCCAAAGCCTGTACATCACCTGTCCACAAGTTAGGGGTGTGATGGAATATTTCCCACTTAACTGGATGGGTGCAGCTTCAACAACACTCGAGAAGCTTGACACCATTCAGGTCAAAGCAGTCCACTTGGTTGGCATCCCATGCACTCCCTACACCACCAATGTTCAGTAGCAGCAGTGCGTACTATCTACAAGATCTGCTGCAGAAATTTACCAAAGATCTTTAGATTGCACTTTCCAAACGCACAAACATGCCCACCTCGAAGGATGTGGGCAGCAGATACATGGGAACATCACCACCTGCAAGCTCCCCTGCCAGCCACTCACCATTCTGACTTGGAAATAAATCAGTATTCCTTCATAGCTAGGTCAAAAATTAAAGAATTCCCTCCTTAACAGCAATATGGATTAACCCACAGCATATGGACTCCAGCGTTTCAGAAAGGCAGCTCATTACCACCTTCTCAAGTGTAAATTGGGATGGGCAATAAATGCTGGCCAGCCAACAACAGCCATCAAATCCATGTCCACAAATGAATAAAACATCCCTCAGTCTCCACTGACCTACATGTGACCAACATTGTCCTCCACCTGGTCTCCAGTCAGTTCTTCATGATGGCCCTGCACACACACTCAGATCCTGGAGCTGCAAACCATCACCTTACAGTCACCTTTGACCATCCCTCCATCTCCCTTGCCCTGCCTTTGGTAACTCTAGACCCAATGACCTTCAGTCCTGACCTAGCGCTGCCATATCACCATCTGGCATTCCCCAGCACCCTCAAATCACAATGCAGCGACATCCTTAAACTGTATTGACACCACCATCTGCCCCACCACAAAGTTCCCTTTTCAAGATGCTTCTATTGACTGTAATCCACCAGGAAGACATATCATCTGCTGCACACCAGCCTTTACCAGATGCGAATCTGAATGCACATGTTTATTTAATGCTGACCTAATTGCAAAGATAGCATTTAATTTGGCAAACATGGGACTTAATGAATCTGTATGATATGCCAATGACTCCCACCGTTTGCCTTTGGGAACCCAGATCTGTTTCTAATCTGAGGCCAACCTAATTCGCAACTTGAATCCCAATGTGGGGAAAGCTGACATTTTGTCTCCTGTAAAATTTCTCCTGGCTGCCTCATCTCATGCTCCTGGGAGCAGTATTAAATTTCACCAAAAATGCCTGACCTAACAGAAGAAAGGTGAAGTGTCAGGTTTTTTTGTGCCAGTTAAAAAGGGTCAACAAAGTGCTCAGCAAGGAACAGGCATCAAAGATTTCCTAAAAGTAACTTATCTGGCTGTCAAACTGGAATAAATATAACTCGTTTTGTGTCACCTGATAGATTGCTTTGATTCAAAGATTAAAAGAACCCAACAATGAGCAGAAGGATTCTGAAGGGTGATCAAAATGAAAAATTAACTCTTTCTCTCTTTACAGATGTTGCTACACCAGCTCAGTATTTCCAGCAATTTCTGTTTTTATTTCATTTTTAGCATCAGCAATATTTTATTCTTGAACGAGAAGATATTTTCTAAGAAATCAAATTCAAGTTGAGAAAAAGACGAAGGAAATACACTGAATTTTGCTCGGAATAAGGGGGATTTAAGTACATTGATTAGTGATCCTAAGGATTACAAAAAAAAGCTTAGCATTTGTACTGTTCTGAAGTTCAAGAAGTAAAACATTATATTTGTAAACAAATAAAAATGATGAAAATATAGCAAGAGGCACAAGGAAAGGTTTTCACACAATTTGCTCTGTAATAGTGCTCTTAAACATATCCAACTGAAAGAACAGCTATGCCCGGATTTTAATATGTTCCGAATACCAAGTGTTGGGAACACAAATTCCAAAATATTGTATTTTTTTATATAATCTTATATGCACAGTTGCATACATAGATCCTTCGAGATGGACATGTTTGTGAGTTTGATATTATTGCTAGACTATTAATCCAGAAACTCAGTTAAAGTTCTGGGGATGTGGTTTGAATCTCACCACAGCAGATGGTGAAACTTGAATTCAATAAACAAATCCTGGAATTAAGCATCTACTGATGATCATGAAATTGTTGTCAATTGTTGTAAAAACCCATCTGGTTTACTGATGCCCTTAAGGGAAGGAAATTTGCCATCTTTACCTAGTCTGACCTACTTGTGACTCTAGAGCTACAGTAATGTGGCTGACTCTCAATTGCCATCCAAGGGCAACTAAGGATGGGCAATAAATACTGGCCAGCCAATGACGCCCATGTTCTATGAATGAATAATATATATAGAGATATGTTATACACACACATATATAAATAATATTATATTTGAACTGTTTTACAACTGATTCCAGCATTATTATTTACCACATCACAGTTATAAGAACACATATACAAACCTGGTCAAGATTGGATAGGCTGTTAGGATCCTGACTGAGACCTTGATATTGTCCTCTGAGACGATCACCAGCAGCAATCTTTCTGAATTTCTTTAAGTCCACCACATACAAGGCACTAAATGGAGAGAACAATAAAAGGGTGTTTATATTGCCATGGGACTTAACATGACAACAGCACACAGTACCACTGGGTCTCATCACAGCAGCACAATAACAATACTACAAAGAAAGTCAGCAATTTACTATTTGGCTGCCAAAGGTCTTCATGACTAAAGCTTATACTTCTGTCTTTTTTTTTAAAAGATTTTCTTCCATCTCCTATTTGAACAAATCATTGATACTGAATAGCAAATACTGCTGATATTCTGAAACTGTGTAGTTATTCTTGACCTTTGGAAGCACGCTTAGCCACAGAGCTTTTAGATATCAACTCTCAGCTTACAGAATCATACACTGCAGAAGAGGTCATTTGGCCCACCAAATCAGCATCAACACAAGAGAAACACCTGAACTCCCACCTAATCCCATCTACCAGCACTTGGCCCATAATCTTAAATGCTATGACATGCCAAGTGCTCATCCAGATACTTTTTAAAGAATGTGAGGCAGTCTGCCTCTATCACCATTTCAGGCAGCACATTCCAGACTGTCACCATCTTCTGGGTAAAAAAGTTTTTCCTCACATCCTCCCTAAGCCTCTTATCCCACACCTTGAGCCTATGTCACCTCGTGACTGATTTTTCAACTAAGGGGAACAACTACTCCCTATTCACTCTGTCCATGCCTCTCAATCTTGTACACCTCAATATGATCACCTCTCAGTCTTCTCTGCAGAGAGTAGACTTGATAGAGGTATTCAAGATCCTGATGGATATGGGCAGGGTAAATAACAAGAAATTGTTCTCAAGAGAACAAGAAGAAGAACTTGAGAACATAGTTTCAAAATAAAATTAGCAAAAAGGAGTGAAGTTGATGTGACAAAACTTTTTTTTGCTGAGGTAGAATACAGAACGAACTTTCTGACAGGGTGGTTGAGGTTTGATTGAGGTATTCTAAAAAGGGAATTGGATTGCCAACTGAAAAAAGTAACGTGTACAAGGATAAGGAAGGGGAGTGGAACAACAGAGCCAGTGCAGATTCAACGGGGAAGGGGCTTTCCTCTGCGTTGTAAAATTCTGAGTGAATCTAATGACATCTGCCGGTTAATTAAACTTGCCATTGTACATTTAGGTATCTTAATTTTTTGCCTGTCATTTATTTGAAAAGCTGATCATATCAGAGTGACAAAAATGGGACACCTGGGATATTAGTGAACAGGGCAAACAATTGTGTTTCTCCTTAACCAGACCAAAGGATTGTGAAATTAACAGTGCAAAGATTGAGAAGGAAATGGAACCTAGGGCCAACCTAGGATACAACCCGGTGGGTTTGTGGGGTCAGGAGAACTCAAAATTCCCTGGTGGTCTGCTTACTGCCACCCTATCTGTTTCCAGTCTATCCACAATTTAAGTACAGCAGGTAAGGCCTAGGTATATTATCCATCCTCGCCCTAATGGAGACTTTTAAATGGTCAATTGTTAATCTCTTATGGGCCGTTTCCTGCCAGCCTCAACTTTGAGAATGGTAGGAGGGGTTCAGGATTCCCTTTACACATAAAGCCTTCTTCTCCCTCCCTCTTGGCCTCTCTAACAAGACCTCCCTACGCCCACATCCCCATCCTAATGTGAGACCCTCCTCTGTGCTTCCAGACACCAAACGCCCACGTGCAATTACCTGGCCCTGGACTTCAAGACTTATAATCTGGGGACCACTTATTTCCCCAGTCCTGGCCACCATTGCCATTGGTGTTGTTGGGGCCACAGATTGGCCATTGAGAATTAAATGATTGATGGACCACATTGATCAGCAGGAATGTATGCCCCAGTGACTCTTCGGGTGGAGGAATGGGAAATGCTGCCCAAAGATTCAATGTCAAATTAATTACAGAAAGGGGAAAGAAACATGGATTCAGAGAGAGAGAAGGAACTTTTTTTAAAATGAAGTTTCACCATTTTAAAATCTCCAACAATAAAGACTTGAAGGAATGAGACACCACAATTTTTAGTACCAGAGGGGTTGACTGTCAGCGATTATTATTCATTATGTTGTGAAAAGGATATTTGGACTAAAGTGAACAAGAGTTAACTTTTCTGCAGTGAATTCAATTCAAATACACTGCACCAGTGCCACAAAATCACATCTTTTAATGCATTTCAATGGCAAGGGAGAAAACAAGGTGTTCCTTTTGAAACAATAACAACAACAACTCAGAGGACAACTTTTGGATATTCATGCTTAAACTTGCATCTGCTCTCACCTGAAGCTGCCATGGCATTTACAAATAAACAACAAATACACTGTTTATATTTGATTACCTGTGATCAAAATGGCTCAACTGTTTTAAAGATGGCCATTATCTCAAAAAAAATCGTGCAAAATGTTGATGCATATTTTTCAGAACTGTACTCACTTTTCTCAACATGGACTATTGGGTACTTTATTTATCAGTATATATTAAGAGTTATAATCCATTTGTAGTATCTTAACCATATGTCTTTTTTTATTGAAAATCATGACATTTACTTTGTGCCAAAATGGCAAGTTCCAGTAATTCTTAAAAGATAATTGATGGTTTTGCATTTTTGCCAAATTATCACAGATAAACAAAGCAAAAATGTAATGAAGAATAGATTGCAAATCAGGGAAAAATGGCATCATATGACTGATAGAGTCTGTGATTACAGTGAGAAGTCTGACAACACCAGGTTTAAGTCCAACCAATTTATTTGATAGTAAACTCACAAGCTTATGAGTTTACTATCAAATAAATCAGTTGGACTTAAACATGGTGTTGTCAGACTTCTCACTGTGTTTACCCCAATCCAACACCGGCATCTCTACATTAGAGTCTGTGATTTGCAGAGACGAAGCAATGCAGTCCATTGACACATGGTGGCAATGCAGTCCTTTGTAAAAACCATAGTCAAAAAATTAAATCACATTTTATATGAGTTCAATTTCTGCCTGAGGACTTTGGAAGTAATTGAAACCAACATTTCAATACAATAATGCGAGACCAATGCATAGTCAGAGCTGCTGTCTTTTGAATAAGGTATATTCGAAGCATCATCTTCCAGTTCAGGTGGAGGCAAAGATTATCAAACATAACCAAAATCAATTGATTTGCCCTTTGGTTCTTTTGCTTTTTATGGTACAAAGTCTGTCACACATACTACAAACTAAAACTGACTACATTTCAAATGTAATTTACTGGCTGTTAAGTGCTTCAATATGTCCTCAGAATTTGAAAAGCATTATGCAATTGTCAATGACACGGATGGGGGAGGCCACTGGCGATAAGAGGTTATATTTTGAAAACATTATCTGAGTTCAGTTTTGCAGCAAAATAATTTTCAACAGCAAGTGATGACAAAAAACTTCATTGCATTTAATCCCCAAATCAGAAAGGAGGAGGAAAGAATCAGGTTAAATGATTCTGTAGTCGGCATCAATCCCAGACCCTGCTTCTGTGTCTTTCTTCCATTCAAGAACTTTTCATCTTCCCTTTGGACTTGAAACTACATCAAATAGAAATGTGCAACTTGTACCAAATAGGACAAACGGAGTCCAATTATTCAAGAGTAATCATAACACCATTCAGTTATGGCAGGGCTTTTAACAGCACCCGCCACAGATTATGGGAGCAACTTGCCCAGCCTGCTGCATTGCTTTAGCTCTAAGCCACTGGATTTCCAGTGTAGAGATGTATAATTTATTTAAATTAGTATTCCAATGTACTTTACATCTAATTCACGGGTCTAGGACTGAAATCTCGGGGCCCGCTAGCCTCCTCACCCCATCAGGAATGTTTCACTTCAACAAAGTTTACAACACCTCACTTACAGCTAACAGGCTACCCAACCCCACTGGAGTGAATTAAGGCCCCGTCAGAGGATTGGGGTAAGGGAGGGGTGTCCCCTGGCACGGTCTAAGGGACAAAGTGGCAATGCCCAGGGGACACTTTGGCACTTCAGGGGGCTAGGACAGAGCAGGAGAGGGGGGGCCACGGCCTTTCTGGGGTGCAATTGATGTGGGTCAGAGGTTTTGCTGCCATTGTGAACTCGACAGTGGATGGGTGGGAGGGGGGTAGTGGTGGGAAGAAGAGGCCAGCGATTGGGGCTTGGCATCGGATGGGGAGGGGGAGGCAGGGATTCAAGGCTGACCTGGACATGGGAGAGACCAAGGCTGGCCCAGCGATAGGGAGGCCAGCAGTGTGGGGCTACAGCACATGCGCCAACTGCGTTGCTGACAGATCAGCGCATGCACAGTGGCCTACTCAGTGCTATATTGCCAGCCTCTCCAGAGGCAATAGTGCCTCCTTCCCCCACTTTTTCACATAAATCAAGCTATGCACTCTGCAATGTACAGTGTGGGGGATTCATGTTGAAAATTCTACTGAAAAAAAAAGATATTTATTCCAGGTTTTACACAAATTTGACACTTAGAATTGTTTTGGGAGAATCGTCCTCTATATTTAATAATGCACGTTCACCAATTTATAGGGGGCAAATTGCAGAAAGAATGAGTTAATAACGTTATCATGAATGGAACGATGCAATTAGATAAACTGGACAAGTAAATGTGTATCATTAAAATAGTACTTAAGACTATAATGCGCAAGACAACTTCTTAATATGTTTAGTGTTCATTTACCATGACAGCAAATTGCATTAATACTGCATCTTTAACAAGATTTTCACAGGAGTATTATCAAAAGTAATTGATATCGAGCAGCACGAAGGAGATATTAGAGTAGATGACCTAAAGCTTGGTCAAAAGGGTAGGGTTTAAGAAGTATTTTAAAGGAGGCAAGGAGACAGAGAGACAAATATATGTATTTAAGACAGGAATTCCAGAGTTGAAGTCCTCGATAGCTGAAAGTCCATTCGTCAACAATTAAAATCAGGATCGCTCTAGAGGCTAGAACTGAATACGTACAAATACCTCAGAGAATAGCATGTCAGGAGAAAATTACAGAATTGGGGAAAGATGCAACCATGGAGGTATTTGAAAACAAAGATGAGAATGTTAAAATTGAGATGTTTGATTAACCAGAAGTCACTGTAGTTCAGTGAGCACAGAAGCGATGGGTGAATGAAACTTGGTGCAGGTAAGATCATGGGTAGCAGAATTTTGGATGAGCCCCCAAGTTTGCCAAGAATAGAACATGGGATGCCACACAATGCACTGATACAATCAAGTCAACTGCAAGCTGAGGCAAGATTGGAGTTAGACAGTGTTATAGAGGTGTAAATAAGCAGTTTTAATGATGGTGCAGATAGTAGTCAGAAACTTATCTAAAGGACATATATGATACCAAGGTTGTGAACAGTCAGATTTATCAGAAGGTTAATCAGCAGAATATTAAGGATCAAAGCTTTAGGCAACAACCAAAGGTTTCAGTCTTTCCAATGTTTAGATGGAGATAATTTCTACTCATCCAGTTGTCTGACAGTTAAGGTACATTGAAGGATCAAAGATGATGATGATGAGGTATAGCTGCATGTTGTCAGCATAAGTGCAGTAACTGACACTATGTATTTGGATGACATTGGCGAGGGACAAAATGCAGGCAAGAAATAGGTGGCCAAAAATTGACAGTTGGGGCACATGAGATGGAATGATGCAAAAGTGGGAAGACAAAACACTGTAGGTGGTCCATTAGCTATGGCTAGATAAAAGACAAAAGCAAGTGACTGCAATTCCACACGGCTAGACAATGATGGAGCAATTTTGGGAGAGTAATGATAATAGGTAGGTTGAGAAGAAGTAGTAATATCTTTATTAAAGTTATGTTAAGATGTCATTTGTCACATTGTTAAGTCTCACTTGGATATTGTGGCAGCAGCAAAATCTTATCAGAAGGATTCAAACATCAAGTTCAAAGAAAAATTAGCACAGATTTGGGAAGACTTGGAGATGAAATGGAAGTTCGAGATGGAACATAGTTTGTAAGGATGAAGGGGTCACGTTTTTTTGAGGAGAGGGATATTGGCAGATTTGAAGAAGATGGGGACAGTACATGAGGAAAGGGAATGGTTAACAGTATCAACTAGGGTGGCAGGCAGAAATGGAAGTTCTGGTCAACAGTTTAGTAGAAGGAGCATGAAGAGAGCAGGGTCTTGGGAGAGGACAAGATAAATTCAGAGAACTCATGAGGAAAGATAAGAGAGAAACTAGAGAAGAGGGTGGACTCAAATTGACCCAATCAACTGGGAAAGGGAATAAAGTCATACATGCAACTGACTGGATAATCTCAGCCTTACTAGCAAGTTAGTATTTGAATTCCTTGCACTTCTTGTTGAAGGTGAAGGAGGCAGGGACTAAAGGCAAATTGCAGTTCAGAACATCTCTGCATTCCAGGATGATCCTCGTATTTCTGTTGATTCTGGAATAATTTGTAGTTTTGGCAGACAAAAACAAGACCCAGTAGTGCTTTATAAGATCAGCCAGGTCTGGCAGTGAAGGGTTAAACTATTTGTCTGCCATATTCATTCAAGTCTGTAATCTTGGGCTTGAGGGAGCAGAGATGGGGCCGCAACAGGGGGATCAGCCAAGGTAACAGAATAACGGACTGAATGAAGACAAGGACATGAAAATGAACTACAAGTGAATTCGGGGGAGGGGAGCGGTGATGGTGGAGCTTTCCCAGGGGCCAACACAGAAAGAAGTGGAGTTAGGAAGGGAAAGGTGTACATTAGTGGAGAGTGATACAAAAAAAAAGGCTTTGTCTATCATTGACATGACTGAAATAGTGAGGCTACATGATATGACAGAGTCAAGGGGACTTGAGTGTTTACAAGAAGGAAAAGATTAAGCCAGGAAAGATGGCAGTGAAATCAGAGTGGAGACAGAATGATGAATTGAGATTAAAATCATCAAGAATTGAAAGTTACTTAGTGCAGAAGCTGATAGGGATAAGCAGCCAAGATACTTTGGTAGGAAAACAAAATAGTCCTGGGTAGCTATAGAGATTGAGGATTTTAAATGAGGAGTGAGAACAAGGGGCGGAACAAGGTGAGATGCTCAAAAGGAGGAGAAAGAGTGAGAGAAGTCGATGTGATTTGGTGACAAGAGCCACAATGCAACACAACACTTTTGGTGGGACAAGTGTGGAAGGTATAACCGCAGAGGCTTCATTTAGAAAGTAGGTATCATCAGTCAAGACCACGATATTGATGTAATACTTGACAATGATGGATAGCAAGGGCCTTGTTCACAAGTGAACAAAATTCAACAGACCTGGAGATGGGTAATGAAAGCTGATATGCTGACAAACTCTATAGAACGTAGAACATAGAACATAGAACATTACAGCGCAGAACAGGCCATTCGGCCTTCGATGTTTCGCCGACCATTATAAAAAAGCAATGACCCTCCAAACTAAACCATTCCCTTCCCTCATAAACTTATCAACTAACCTCTTAAACACCACCAAACTTGGCGCATCCACAACTGCCGCAGGCAGGGCATTCTACTCCCCAACCACCCTCTGGGTAAAGAACCTACCTCTGATATCCGTCCTATAACTATCACCCCTTAATTTAAAGCTGTGTCCCCTCGTGCTAGCTTTCTCCATCCTAGGAAAAAGGCTATCACTGTCCACCCTATCTAAACCTCTAATCATCTTATATGTTTCGATAAGGTCCCCTCTTAGCCGCCTCCTTTCTAACGAAAACAACCTCAAATCCCTCAGCCTCTCTTCATAAGACCTGCCCTCCATACCAGGCAACATCCTGGTAAACCTCCTCTGTACCCTCTCCAATGCCTCCACATCTTTCTTATAATGTGGGGACCAGAACTGCACACAATACTCCAAGTGCGGCCGCACTAGAGTTTTGTACAGTTGCAACATGACGTTGCGGCTCCGAAATTCAATCCCCCTACCAATAAAAGCTAAGACTCCATATGCCTTCTTAACAACCTTATCGACTTGACTGCCTACTTTCAGGGATCTATGCACAAATACACCAAGATCCCTCTGTTCATCAACACTATTAAGAATCCTACCATTAGCCCTATACTCTACACATTTATTATTCCTGCCAAAGTGCATTACCTCACACTTTTCCACATTAAACTCCATTTGCCACCTCTCGGCCCAGCTCTGCAACTTGTCCAAGTCTCTCTGCAAACTATAACACCCCTCTTCACTATCTACCACTCCACCGACTTTAGTGTCATCTGCAAATTTACTAATCCATCCTTCAATACCCTCATCCAGATCATTTATAAAAATTACAAACAGCAGGGGCCCCAAAACAGACCCCTGAGGTACACCACTTGTAACCGAACTCCACGATGAATATCTCCCATCAGCACTGGAATTGGGGAATTGATTCACTGAATCAGCACTAGAAAGCAGTAGTTGGACAGAGAGGAAATTAGCAAGATTAGACCCAGTGGATGTGCTGGATGAGCAGGTTAGCAAGAGCTTTACTTCACTCAATTACTCAATCACTCAAGATACACATTATGTCAGAGGTCAATATACAGAGGTTCAGACCTATCTTGAGTAAACTATTTGTTGGAGAAGCTCAGCTGAACACCTACTTCACAAAGCACTAGTTCCCAGTACGTCAATGACAGCGTATTTTGAATTGTTTCTAGGATACCAATCTCCGGAGGGATAACTGAACTAGAGAACTTACATTGTGTTGTGGAAGTTGTTGGGACACTAGCATTAGATTTTCCCATGTAACAGCAGTCACATTTTTGAAAACTAATATATTCAATGGAGTCTTTTGAAACGCGATGGCATGATAAAGTGTAAAAAAAAATTTCTTTTGCTGCAGAAGCAGCACTCACTGCCATGCAGGAATTGAGAAGTCTGGCAAGTGCTAAATGGTTTTGTGAATGCTCTGAAAATTTATATCCATTGAGACTGCAAAAGGCACAAACAGATTTTGATGCAAAAGTAGGTAGGTGTTTTTACAGCAATGCTAACAGTAACTCTGATCATCAAAAGCATGTTCCAATATACAGGCACTGAAATCTGTCACCACAAGGTATAAGTCATCTGAACTATTTTGTGAGCAACAAGCTAATATTGAAATCTGCACCTCGTGTAGTGCACTGGTTGTACTGTATGCATGTTCTTTGCATACAGTAAGCTCTATGGTGTTCACACATACATGAAAACAGGTCCACTTTCAAAACTGGCCTCAAAAACAAAAATCACAGAATGAGAGTAGTGACAATGAAATAAATGTAAAAAAAAACAAAAAAAAACGCTGGGAAATACCCAGCAGGTCAGGCAGCATGTATTTACATCTAATGTCTTTTACACCTTTGAATGTGCCAAAGCAGTTTACAACCAATGAATTAAAAACAGAACAGATGGTACATGAGTGTCAAAAGACTTTATAATATAAAAAAGTAGATGTAGAAATCAAATTGCTCAATTATAAATTGTTAGACTTGTACCTTATGTGGTACTTCCTTCCCTGTAGGTGATTAGCCCAGTAACCTGACTTCCAAAAGCGATATCCATCCATTTCCTTCCGACTTTCGCAGAAAGGAGTATACCCATAGGGAGCTCCTTCAAGGTCCAAATCACGCAGCTCCTTTAAGTCAGTACGTACTATCTGTGAGAAAGAAAAACTATCAGGGAAATGGATTAAGCTTTTCCCCAACTCCTAGCAGGAGTTACCAACATATCTTATAACTTTGTGATTCAGTAACAATTGAATTTTGCAACTTTTGCTGAAGCAACTGAATGAGCCTAAAAACATAACTAAATTAAGCTGTTAAACATAACATAGTACGGCAAATAAATTGAAGAAATACAGACTCAAGCATAATTACCAGCATGATTTCAACTTTCCATTTTAAGGTTCTAAGAATCACTTGTCAGTTTTTGTTAAACAAAAAACTATTATCTTTATCAAGATTCATCCTCCAAATTGAACAGATTCAACCACAGTATCTCTGTCGCATCTAACTTTCCAAGTTAAACTGCATTACCCACAAAGACAAACAAACTACAAGCTGCCTGGCTTGCCTTGATATGCATCAAATCCAAAACAACTGGGTGAAAAATAAGACTAGTTATTAAAATAATTTGATTATGGAAGCTCTTTAATTGAACTTTACACTCACACATTTCAAAGAATTGTACACAAAAAGGATGGAAATCTTATTGACTACTTGTTTGTCCACAGAACTGATCTCTATTTTCATCTATTCAAGACAAATTTAAAATGTTATCTAATAGCTTTGCTGGTTAAATCAAGGTACTGAACTGCTGCACTATACAGATTATAGACCTACGTTTAGTACCCAGTCTGTAGTGAGTTAGCTAACTTAGGTGGGGCATCAAACTAGTCCCAGCGCCTTTGGGTAAAGGAGTACGCCAACTACATCTTCCTCTCTAATTGCAATTCAAAAATCTCTGCTGGAGGCCAGTAGGAGTTGACTGTTATGTGCTTTATGGTTAAATACATCAGTGACTCAAATCAAGAATGCAGTATAGGGAAGGTTCCATGATTCCTGTGCAATTAGGGAAGAAGATGAGAAAATTGATAGATTGAGGAGGAAAAAGATCTGACCATTGTTACTATTCATTTGGTCTCCATCAAATATTTGATATGTATCAAAGGAAAGCACAAACAATTCCAAGTGATATTCTTGCTTTGGCTTCTTTTTCAAAATCTTCATATCTTTTTAAAACCAGTACTCTGACAATAAGTGGGGAGGAGACCTTCAGTGAAATCTCCATCCCATCAACATATAGTAAACAAAATCTTTTCTATTCCTTATGCCAATTATTGTCAGTTCTTTCTTGCAAAAATGAAGCAATGACCCAGATTTTGTTGTAGCAGGATACTTAATGTCATATCCAATCCACCATCCCAATGAATATTTTGGGACTTGAAGGCAATTGTTTGTTTTGAAGCACTATTACTGCTGGAAAGCACATGTAATGGGGTAGTCTGCAAGATTTCAAATGTTTTTAAACTTTGGGGTTACCACTTGCCAGGAGCGAATAGGCCAACAATAGCCACTGCTCTGGCTCACAAACTTCAGCTGCCATATGTATCACTTGTAACATGAAACAGCGCATCTTAAAAAAATTACCTGATCAGCATCAACAAATAGGATCTTGTCAACAGCCAATGGGAAAAGTACATCCAGGAAGAGGATCTTGTAGCCCCAGATTATTCTTTGCTTTTCAGTCTGTTGATGGAGCCATCTAGGCCATTTGTACTGCACCAGTTCATACTGAAAACCGTACTTTTTTGCCATGTGTGGGATAAATTCCTACCAGGATACAGAAATGAACATCGTTAGCTCTCAGAAAATGGTACAAATTGTACCAATCATTATTTTGACACAAACACGTCAGCAATTACACAAGTTGAACATGTCACTTTATTGGAGGTGAAACAATCTTTGCAAACCCTTCATGCTGGGTTAACGGTAACATTGTTTGAAATGCAGCTGTACTTTGGTTTTAAAATCTGTCCAGATGTAATATTTCTTATATTGTGATGCTTTCGGAGAGGTGAAACTACAATACTAAATTGTTTAAAAATATTACAGAATCAAAAGCAATAATAGAATAATTTTTAACATCAAGTGCTCAGCAGGTCTAGCATCCATCAGTGGAAAGAGAAACAAAGTTAATGTTTAGAGTCCAACATGACCCCTCTTCGAAATTGTTCCAAAGAACGGTTCCTGGTTCATGGAAACTTCAATTCAAAGAAGTCATTTTGAACTCGAAGTGTTAACTCTGTTTCTCTCTCCACAGAGGCTGAGTTTTACCAACATTTTCTGTTTTTACTTCACATTTCCAGGATCTGCAGTATATTGCTTTTATTGTTTTGAACATCTGTTGGCCAAATAATTTTTATGTTCAAGCTGAAAGATACTAGGGCTAATGAAGGTAATTTTCCCATTTCAAACATGAAGTGTCATCACAAAGCACATGTCGGCTAAATTAAAGTCCTAATTTAATGTCAACAAATTTGCCAAAAGCATTTGTGGAGAACATCAATGCAACTAATAAACATAGTGCCAGGAGAGAAGGTAGAGGAACATTTGTACATCAGATGTCTAATAACACTTAGGAGCCAAACACAATGCAAAACAAATCTAGATATTTTTAAAATCAGCTAAATGCCTAGCATTGTCAACTTGTGCCCACAAATCTGAAAAGGTAATAGGAACAGAAATTAGTTATTTTTGCTAAACTTTGTACAGATCCCTAAAGATCAGGGTGTGACAATCACAGCACCATTATTTAAAAAGGCTATATGTGGGAGAAAGAGCAAAGCGTGACCAATCAATAACTATACACGTTCTTGAATGGATCGTGATATCTTTGCTCTTGCCAACCATGCTAGAATTTGATTAATTTCTTCTACAAACCTTGAACGTGGGCGAGAGGTAGTTCTTAAGGAACCAGAATTTTACTGGTGTTTCAGTATGTTTCAGCACTGACAGCATCATTATTCTGCAAGGCAGAGGAAAGACAGTATGTTTATTATACATATCTATGGAGGAACTGTCTACCAAAAAAATGCAGGTGTCAAATACAGAACTCATTACTATCCAATGGTTCCAAATGAAGCCAAAGTACAGACCATAAATCAGGCTATAAATATGGATTTGTAAGGGGCAACAAATATGTCAAACCTCAACAACTTCAATATGATATTGGTGAAATTTATTGACTAATTGCCAGCTGTTATTCCCTTCCTCTCTGGCATTTTGACATATTTAAATTTATAACATTTCAATCAATACAGCCTTATGCTGAGGCATCTGTCTGTTATTGGAATCCTTTGACAAATTAGGGAACTTTTCCTCAGAATTTTGAAATTCCAGTAAAATACAGAAAAACAGATACTGCAGTGATCTTTTATCAAATTCCAAAATATGTTACTCCATCAACAGAAATTTATTAGTGCCAGAGTCAGACGTGTTCGTGGTCCTTATAACCCCTTCATGAAGGTACATCTTGCTCTGTACATTTTCTATGTGTTTCAATCACCTTTTGCAAGATAATGAAACAAAGTTGAACCATTAGGTGCACTATTACATAGACTACAATTGAAACTACAGACAAATCATAGAATCCCTACAGTGCAGAAAGAGGCCATTCAGCCTATCAAGTCTGCACCAACTCTCCGACATAGCATCTTACCCAGGGCCTTCCCTCAGCCCTACTCCCATAACCCCACCCATTTCTTCACAGCTAATCCCCTAACCAACACAACTCAGAGCACTAAGAGGAATTTAGTATGGGCAATCTAACTAACCTGCACATCTTTTAACTGTGGGAGGAAACCAGAGGAAACTCATGTAGAGAAGGGGAGAACATGCAAACTCCAAACAGTCACCTAAGGCCAGAATTAAACCCAGATCCCTGGAGTTATAAAGCAGCAGTGCTGACCACTATGTTGCTCAAAAAAGCCATTTCCCTTCGATCCACCATGGTAAGTTAGCAGAGCAGAGAAGTTTGTTGCAACATTCTGGAACTATGAATTAATTACGTTAAATATGGAAAAAATACTATTTAACCTCAATTTTCCTTTTATGCATAACTGAAATGCCAGTCAATAAAGCAGACAGGCATACTTTACCTTATATTTTATTGCCTCTCCCCTACTAAAAACATTAAGCTATTCTGCAGTAATTCCACAAGCACCAACAGCCTCTGCTTCTTCCCAATTCCTCACTGGTGTCCATTCATCAGGTATGAGGCTGTAAACATCAGAAAGCTACTTGA
Source organism: Sphyrna mokarran (assembly GCA_024679065.1). NCBI lineage: Eukaryota > Metazoa > Chordata > Chondrichthyes > Carcharhiniformes > Carcharhinidae > Sphyrna > Sphyrna mokarran. Next base: position 59,036,526 of record JAGIQG010000003.1, read on the forward strand.
TAGCAGGGGTGGATTGAAAGTCATAACTAAGCCCAATGCTGACCTTATAATGAGATTTTTTAGAAAGATTCCTGCAAAATGATCTACATTAGGAATTCAACAGGCACAAATTATACCCAGACTGCGATCAGTTAATGTAACAATGCAAATGTGCCAGTCTTGAAACTTCATTAATTCCTGAAGGTCAGTGATCATGACCACTGAACCATCAGGACTATCTTAATGCTTTTTTTGTATGCATGCTATTGATTCTTTAGTAAATTGAAGTACCTATGGCGAGGCCCAAACATTGCACGGCTCCTGAAACATAATTTGCAGGACCACACCAATCCAAACTCTCAAAGCTGTACTTCAGACATGCTCAAGTTTTTTTTCCTGCTATGTGTCTCTACACAAATGAATATTGTAAAGACCTTTTCTGCACACACTGGAAAACATTTTGGTGACACTGACTCGAATCCTGTTCTGAAATCTTGAGGATGCATAAAGTTTCTGAAAGCCAAAAATGAAAAGACTGAGAGGTGATCAGAAAGAGATAGTCAATGACCTCAAGAACCTCTCGTAAAGGTGACCTGATGCAACTGAAAATATATTGATGACATCTTCCTTATCCAATTTCAGTTCTTCAGGTTTTGGTCCTCCAGTGAATCCTCTGTGAAAAGAAATAATAAACAATCAATTGCTTTAAAAAAAATGCTAAAACTGGGGCGAAGGGCTGGGATTGTGGATTAGTGATCCTGACTCCATCTCTGGGTGAAGTAACTCCTGTGTATACAGTTCTCCCAACAATGTGGGAAATTTCCCAGGTATGTCTTGAACATAAAAAGCAGGACAAATCCAACCCAGCTAATAACTACCCAGTTTACTCTCAATCATCATTAAAGTGATGGAAGGAGTCATCAACAGTGCTATCAAGTGGCACCTGCTCAGCAAAAACCTGCTTAGTGACATCCAGTTTGGGTTTCACCAGGGTCACTTAGCTCCTGACCTCATTACAACCTTGGTTCAAACATGGACAAAAGAGTTGAACTCTAGAAGTGAGATGATGATGACAGCTCTTGATGTCAAGGCTGCATTTGACCAAGTGTGGCATCAAGGAGCCTTAGTAAAACTGGAATCGATGGATATCAGGGGGCAAACTCTCCACTGGTTGGAGTCATATCTGGTACATCGGAAGATGGTTGTGAAAGGTCAGTCATCTCAGTTTCAGGACACCTCTGCAGGAGTCCCTCAGGGTTGTGTCCTAAGCCCAACAATTTCCAATTGCTTCATCAATGACTTTCTCACCGTCATAAGGTCAGAAGTGGGGATGTTTGCCGACGATTGCACTATGTTCAACACTATTCGCAACTGTACTGAAGCAATCCATGTTCAAATGCAACAAGATCTGGACAATATCCAGATTTGGGCTAACAAATGTCAAGTAACATTCATGCCATACAAATGCCAGGCAATGACCATCACCAATAAGAGACACTCTAACCATCACTCTTGGACATTCAATAGTGTTACCATCATTGAATACCCCACTATCAACATCCTTGGATTTAACATTGACCAAAAACTCAACTGCGCACACCATGTTAACATAGTGGCGACAAGAGCAGGCCAGAGGCTAGGAACACTACGGCGAGTAACTCACCTCCTGACTCCCCAGAGCCTATCCACCATCTACAAAGACAAATCAGGAGTGTGATGGAGAACTCCCCACTTGCCTGGATGGGTGCAGCTCCCACAATAGTCAAGAAGCTTGACACCTTCCAGGACAAAGTAGCCGGCTTCACTGGCACCATAGTTACATTCAATCCTTCCATCACAACGCTCAATAGAAGCAGCGTGTACTATCTAGAAAACGCACTGCAACAATTCACCAAAAATCCTACAACAGCATCTTCCAAACTCACGACCATTTCCATCTAGAATGACAAGGGCAGCAGATAAATGGGTATACCACCATCTGCAAGTTCCCCTCTAAGCCACTCACCATCCTGATTTGGAAATATAATCATTGTTGCTTTGCAGTCACTGGGTCAAGGTCCTGGAATTCCTCCCTAACAGCATTGTGAGTCAACCCACAGAACAAGGACTGCAGCAATTTAAGGCAGCAGCTCACGACCACCTTCTCAAAGGCAACCAGGGATGGGCAATAAATGCTGGCCAACCAGTAACGCCTATGTCCCACGAATGAATAATAAAAAATCATATTAATAATCTCTACAGATCAAAGAGTTAATTTACCTCTTAATTGATTCCCAGAAGCCTTCGTTTTCAGCATTTCCATCGCTGAGGAGTTCTTCGTTCATTTTGTCAGGTTTTTTTTGAACCTACAGAACAGGAAAAAAAGCACTTGACATTCTCTAGTCTGCATTGTAATACATTTTAGACAAACTATAGGTTTCTAAGTATTGAATAATTAATGACCTTAATAAAGCAAATAATGTAGCTTTGTGCTCATAGTCCTCATTTTAACAGTGATGACACTTCAATAGTAAAGCATTCAGATGTCAAATGGTCATGAAAAGTAATTAATAAATTCAAATCTTTCTATCCTTCCAATAAGAGGTTATGGAACGCAGCACTGCAATAAATATCAAGTAATCATGGTGGCACTGTGGCCCTGCAGTCTACACAACTGCCTTACAGCGCTAGGGACCTGGGAACAATTCTGACCTTGGTGGCTATGTGGAGTTTGCATGGTCTCCCTGTGCCTGCATGGGTTTCCTCCAGGTACTCCAGTTTTCTCCCATAATCCAAAAGATGTACAGGTGGATAGACAATGCTAAATTGCCCCTTAGCATCACAAGTTGTGTAAGTAAAATGGATTAGGGATTACAGAGATTGGACAGGCAGGAAGCAGCATGTGGGGATCTGGATAAGATGCTGAGTCAGTGCAGAACTGATGGGCTGAATGGCCTCCTGACGCACTGTAGGGATTCTATGGTTTGGATTTAAGAAATATCATAAATTATTATTGTGGCTTAATAGTTAATTCTGGTTTTCAAACTAACTCTAACATTTCTACAAATGTTCGAAGGGCACCCAGTAATGAAGTGCATTCAATACCACAATAATCACTCAGAGGTGTGTTTTCTTATGTAGCATCTTCTGGAAAGAAAGCAAGACACCAATGATAAAACAACTCGTGAATAAATCATTGATAATGAACCTTTTGACATAGGTCAGAAATTGGTCATTCATCTCTGTGGATTTCAAGTTAAAATAATTTTATGTGCTATAAGTAAACAGGAAGAGCGAGCCTACTGAAAACAATTTATTTGGGTTAACATGCAGTGAGCTTTTCCTTGTCCTCAGGTCACAATTTATACCTAGGTGTTCATTTTCTTCCTAAAAGTAAGCGTGCTCAGGTGACACTTGATCTGCAGTTAAGTCTCTAATGTCAGAGTCTGCATGTCTATGTGACTATAGATTCAAATTCTGGGAAGTATAAGTTCCCACCCTTGGAGAAATGCCAACTTGAGTCTCTAAATCAATGTCATCTTTAACTAATCCTGGATACAGGATTCTTCCAATGAGCAGTCTGCTCATCAATTTCATCGGGCTTAATGGAGGACAGTTGATCCTCTAATGGCATATCAACAACACTGCTCATCAATGACATGTTTGGAGATCAATTATCAGTCATTTCTTTTCCATCTTCCAACAGTATATGCTTATTTTCCAACAATTTAATCAACCGCAATTCCAGTGAAGAGTTTGAAAGTTCGAAATGATAAACCATCCATTTCCTTTCTTATCTGAACACACCTGCTGTACATTTTTTAAAAATTGTTACCTTGTAAAAATATTCCGATTTGGCATTTGTCCCAAGCTAAAAACACAGTGCAAAGTGTGTAGAAATATTGAATAAGATTGTTTAAAAAACTAAACAAAAAGAAAATTCACATGATATATAGTCTAGAATTGAATAAAACTTTAAAGTTTTATCCCTTTAACCCTAATTTTAAGCACATACCTTCACTTTAATAATTTTGCTCTTGAAGCTATTAAGAACCACAGTCACTTCATCAGTACCAGCTGGAGAGTCTGTCCCGTCGTGGCTGCACGATAGAAATGAAAATTGTATATTTAAAAGGAGGCAACATAACAAAATATTTAAAAATAGCTAACAATTACAATTTTGTTAGAAAAACTTTGCAAAACAGTATTAGAAAATACAAGGTCCTGAGTAATGCAGTAAATAGGATTCTAACCACCTCACCTGCTTATCATCATTTGGCTTCTCTGTTGACATGCTACTTCCTAATGGGTAAACTAAATGACTAGAATGGTAACAGGTGGCTGAGTAAACTTATTCAGCGATTAGCTAAGCCAGCAAATTTATTCAGGAAATAGTTGAGCACACCAGTTCTATTCCCTGATCAATACAAACTGTTCCCTGGTATCAGTTACACCAGTGTCAGCACTCACTTAATGGGTGGGGATCAGGGAGAAGGAACTGTTAGTTCTTGCTCCCAAATTGGACCCATTTTGTGATAGTTCCCCCTTTGCGAGGGGGAAATGCATAATTTTGTATCCTTTTTACTGCTCCCATGAATAAAAAGCCTGCTATCATGGTCAACATTTGCACATGAGTAATGGCTACTTCAATAGCACAGGGATGACAATACACATGGAACCACTTCTCAGCAAGGGGCCAAGCCAATCAAGAGAGAAGAGATGGGGAAAGGGTAAAATTGGCAAATTAATAAAGCACACAAAGACAATATCAGCTGCACTGATAAAAAAAAGGTACTTGTATCTTTTCCAAACCTCTCAAAATACTGCATATATAATTCTTTTAAGGTGATAGCCATGTAGGTATGAATATAATGCATTAATATATTATAATCTGAGTCTGGATACATCATAAAAAAAAAGATGACGGCATTGTTTTAAAAGAGTGCAGATCGAGCTGTGAGATTAAGCACAGTGGCGCTGATCTGCAGATGATGTGACTTTGTATAGAACAGTCATCTTAAAACAGGTCCTTAAAAAACATGGAGTGCATTATCAAAATCAGTTTACTATATGGAAAAATGTATGCACCTATTTTGTTTGGAAGATGAAGTAAAAAACCGGATTAATGTTGGATACCATCTTCAGCCAGACTGTTAAAGTTAACCTTATAAACACAAAATCAAAAGCTCCAGTCTTATTGAGTAGTTGATGTTAAGCAGGTTTCAAGGCAGTCAATATTATCTCAGTAATATACCTGTAAATTTTGTAAATATCTTCTGATCGTCCCTTCCTCAGACTGAGCACCCAAGCACCAGGATTAGCTTTTAATTGGAAATAGCCCTGTTAAGAAATGCAACATTGACATTTAGTTTCAGTGCAATCACTTTGGTTTTACAGTTCACATTGTCAAATGAACTCCAATTTTTCAGGTGAAAAGCAAATTCAACTCATCAATTAATCTCACACAGGAATAGAATAGGAAGGGAGTGGACCAATGTTGGAAAGATGTAACGTTTAGCAGGATCTCAATGTACACTGTGGTTAAGCCTGCAAAGGAGTGAATGAAGGTAGAATATTTGAAGCAGGTGGGCCAAGGGGGAAATGAAAGCAAACATGGAGCACAGACAGGATCAGGAATAAAGCATTGCAGAAGATGAGGCAGATTTCACGTGAACACACTAAGAAGTTTCACAACACCAGGTTAAAGTCCAACAGGTTTATTTGGCAGCAAACGCCACTAGCTTTCGGAGCGCTGCTCCTTTATCAGGTCAGTGAGGAGTTCTGATCACAAACGGCATATAAAGCCACACACTCAGTTTACAGAATACTGATTAGAATGTGAGTCTTTACAGCTAATCAAGTCTGAAAGATACAGACAATGTGAGTGGAGATAACATTAAGTACAGATTAAAGAGGCATCTCTAATCTATGCTTAATGCATGTCATTTGATAAAGGAGCAGCACTCCAAAAGCTAGTGGCATTTGCTACCAAATAAACTTGTTGGACTTTAACCTGGTGTTATGAGACTTCTTATTGTGTTTACCCCAGTCCAATACCAGCATCTCGACATCAAGATTTCACGTGAATCTGGGATGAATGGAATTGAAGGCTTGCTACAGCCTTTGATTGCTAGGATCATACAATAACCCATTTGCAAAGGGATATACATAGATTAGGTGAGTGGGCCAATATTTGGTAGATGGAATTTAATGTGAATAAACATGAGGTTATCCATTTTAGTCAGAGGAATAAAAATGCAACTTGTTATTTAACTGGAGAGAAACTTTAAAATGCTTCAGTACAGATCTGGGAGTCTTTGTGCATGAATCGCAGAAAGTTAGCAAGAAGGTGCAGCACATAATAAGGAAGGCAAGTGGAATTTTGGTATTTATTGCTAATAGAATAGAGTATAAAAGTAGTGAAATGGGGTTGCAACTGTATAAGCTATTGTTAAGACTGCATCTAGAGTACTGTGCAGTTTTGGTCCTCTTACTTAAGGACAGACGTAAATGCATTGCAGGCAGTTCAGAAAAAATTCATTTGATGATTCCAGGGATGAAGGACTTGTCTTATGAAGAGAGACTGACAGTTTAGGCCTATACTTGCCGGGGTTTGGAAGAATGAGAGGAGATCTAATTAAAGTATATACGATGCTAAAAGGCATTGACAAGGTAGATGTAGAGTAGATGGTTTCCCTTGTTGGAGAGGCCATAGGTTAAGGGGTGAAGGGTGATGGGGAGTGGGCAGGAAGGTGAAAGTGAGATCAGCCATGATGATACTGAAAGGCAGAATAACGAGTGCTGTATTGCTTACTCCTGCTTATAGTTTCATGTTCCTATAATTTATTGAGAAGGAGAGATGCACCATCTATAGCTAACAAAGAAAGAATGGTAACAAATTGAAATATAAGGTTTACAACACTGTGACAGTGCTGTAGGAGAGATGATTGGGAAAATTTTAGAAATCAGCAAAAGATAACTACACAAGTACAGAAAGAAAAATTAGACTGTCAGAGTAAACAAGAAAGAAATATAAAAAAAACAGTAAAAGCTTCCGCAAGTACATACAAAGAAAAAGAGTAGCTCAAGTGTCATTCCCTTAGAGGGCAGGGGATGCACTGGCATAGTATTATTATCACCGGACTAGTAAACAAGAGACTCAAGGTCCCAGGTTCAGATCCCACCTTGGCAGAATGTGAAATTTAAATGAAATAAAAAAGTCTGGAATTAAAAATGACCGTTAAAACCATTATTGATAGTCGTAAAAACCCATCTGTTGCATTAATGTCCTTTAGGGAAGGAAATCTGCCACCAAACGTGGTCTTGCCTATAGCAATGTGTTTGACTCTTAAATGCCTCCACGAAGGCTATTATGGATACCCAAATACCATGAAAGAATTTTTTAAAATAGTATTAATAATAGAAACAAGGAAATAGCTGAGGCTTCTGAGTATTTTGTATTTGCCCTGACATAGAAGACATAATATGTGCCTCAAGGATAGTAGAAAATCAAGAGACAAAAAGAAGGAATTTAAAACAATAATGTGGCGTCAGAAATGAATACACTGGTTGTAATCTTCCAAAATTCCCGAGAATCTGGAAAGATCTCAACAGATCAGAAAAAGTCAAATGTGATACCTCTATTCAATAAAGGGAGACAGAAAGCAAGATCTATAAGCCCATTAGCCACATCTATCAATGAGAAATTGCTAGAATCCATTTTTAAATTAAGAAAGTCATTTAGAAAATAATATCATAATCACAAAACATGGTTTTTTGAAAGGAAAATAGTGTTTGACAAATTTTGAGTTATTTATGGATGTAACAAGCAGGGGAACCAGTAGATCAGTGCATTTGGATTCTAGAAGACATTCAAAGAGGTGCCACATAAAAGTTTACTGCACAAGGTAAGAGGTCATGATGTAGCATGGGCAGGCTACATAACCAGAAACAAAGTCAGGATAAATGGGTCACTTTCAACTTGGCAAACTATAACAAATGAAGTTGCATAGGGATCAGTGCAGGCACCTCAACCATTTACCATCTTTATTAATGACTAAGCTGAAGTGACTGACTGTATTCTAGCCAAAATTTGATAATGCAAAAAAAGGTACAAAAAAAAGTAGTGAGAAGGATATAACAAATCTGACAAAGATATAGATAGGTTAAATAAGTGGGCAAAATATTTGGCAGATGGAGTAGCATGTGACGAAATTGTGAGATTGTCCACTTCAGCAGGAAGAATGAAAAGCAGAATATTATTCAAATGTCAAACGAATACAAAATACTAAATGATCTGAGTGTTTTCATACATAAGAATAAAATTTCCCACAGAGTTTAACAAGTAATTCAGAAGGGAAATGGTATAGTAGGGAAGTCTTGCTACAACCATATAGGGCATTGGCAAGTACCATGTACACTTTGGAATTCTTACTTAAGGACGGATATTAAGGGGATCATTTAAAACAGAGATAAGGAGAAATTTCTCCTTTGAGAGAGTTGTTAGCCTTTGGAATTCCCTTCCACAGACAGCAGTGGAAGTTTGAGTCAAAAAATGAATATATTCACAGTTAAGTCAGGGTTGTAATCAAAATGGAAGTCAAGAGTTATTGGAGCAGGTTAGAAAAGCCAATGGGTCTACTCTTGCTGTTACTTCTTATGTCTTAATTCTCATTTAAAATAATACTATGAGCAACACCCCATTCATTGTCAAACCTTGATAGGGAATGTTGTGAAATTTGAATTTCAGACAAATTGGTTTGCTGTAACAAGTTTGGTTGAATTTTTCTGGAGTGAAAGATAGCATCAACTGGAAAAAGGAAAAATAAACTTAACTGATGAAAATGTAAAGGCAATTGGTGCCAAAAGGAAGATAGCAGTTCATACTTGTGGATATATTGATAGAGTCTCTTATTTCAAAAACATTGGTCAAGATTAATTTACACATCTGTAAAAAGCTGTGCCACCTACCAGGTTTGCCATTACAATTGTGTCCACAATTTCATGGTTTGCATTGGTTCCCAAGGTAAATTGGAGTCCTCTGGGGGGTTGCCCTGTTGAAACATCGTAACAATGTCCCTCCAACAAAAGGTACTCCAACTCGTATTCTGCTGCCACTCCACCATCAATCTGAAAATGTAGAATTAGGACAAGAGACTGAGAAACTCTTAAGTTCATCTTCAGGAATCAATATAAAGGCCTTCATATTATTGTAGTAGCTGTTTAAGTTGTTATTAAGGTTCACAGAACCTTACGTCACAGAAGGTGACTATTTGATCCAACATGCTTGTGTCAGCTATTTGAAGGAACTCGAAAATTAATTCAATTTTCCCACTCTTTCCCCACAGTCCTTCAACATTTCCTTTTCAAGTATGTATCCAATTCTCTCTTGAAAGTTTTACAATCCAAGGTTGAGATTGGCCAAAGACAAAAAGATCTGAAAATTAGTGGCTGAAGCTAAAAAGGTCTGACTTTTTTTATGTCAAGGAATCATACAATTTTAACACTTTTTATGATCTGTAGTAAAATGTAAATACTTCCAGGCTCTTCTACTCAAATGAATAGGCTCATTCAACTTCAAGTGGCTAGAAACATTACTTTCCCCTTTGTTTAATTTTTATTACTGCCAAGATTTGTGGATCAATGCACTTGTATAAAATCGAAGTGTGCTTCAGCATTTCAGGTTTCAAAGCAGTTAATGTATCTAATATAGAATGAAGTTTCATACTGACAATAGAATACAACATTGCTACTTACATACATACAAAAGTGATGCAAAGAACTACAGTATTGCTTTGCAAACTATTTTCCATCATAATGTAATTTTAACTTGCCACCACTTTCTTACTCAGGGATGGGCAACAAAGTCTAGGCTTGCCAGCAATGCCCACATCCCATGAATGAGTATAAACACATGAAAAATTATGATCTCAGATGCTAGCAATAAACAAAACAGTAAAAAAGCATAGTAATATTTGGCATTACTATTCAAGTTCATGTATTACAGATCAACATACAAATATAAAAATCTGATTTAAGTACTTTGTAAAATGTTATATTGTGTAATCATTTAGGTTTCCATCAAACTTTCTGTACTCCATGTTGACAGAAGAATCAATGAAACTTATCTCCACCAACACTATCCCTATGTTCTTGGTGCCCTCACTCACGCACTCTGTAGCCCCTCTTCCCAAATCCTTTCATCCTCACGCACCCATGCCTCGCTTTGCTCTCAGCTTCCCACTCATTCAGCCTTTCCCTCCCAAGTTTCTCCAACCTTTCCTCACCCCAAACTGGATTCTCTATCTTGCCCGGACTCAGCTCCTCATCATAGCCATTGCCTCAGTCAGCGGTCTTTGCGGCTTCTCGACTGGTGCCATCGTCAAGGACAGTGGTGCAAGTCAACAAACAGTAATGTCAAGGCAGGGCAAACTGGCCTCCTTGGTAATTTAATGTCAATTCCACGTTTATTTAATGGGCACCTCAGTTCATCCACTAACACCGGACCCAACCCATGAGGCTCTCTTCCTAAATCAACAGTCAAGCACCTTGGTATCTTTTGGACTTCATGAATTACATGGTTCAGGCTGATCACCATTAAGCATGCCCATAACCACAGCCTCTTCCACGAGTGGTGCTTAAGTATCGTTGAGGTCCCAAATAGACCAAGCCAGTGCTCACGAGTCATGAGTTACCAACTGTTCTTCCTCTCCCACTGTGTTCTGCATGGCCGACCCCTGTAATGAACTTGTTTCTCCTACACACTGAAAAAGCATTCAACTTATTTAAAGCAATTTACCAATGTTTAAAGCATTTTCAGTAGAAGCAAAGAAGGACCAAATTAGTGCCCTCCAGTTCACCAGAAATCATTTTTGCAGATGCACAATGGACAGCAGCTGGGACCCACCTAACATGAGACTGAGTAATTGAAGCTCTATCCCTGAACAATTTTCTCACTGATTCCAACAGCAAACTTTAGAGTTCTCTAAAATCCAAACACTAAGCCTCAGCAAAGGCTTTGCCTACTTGGCTACTGGTGAGAATGCCCTTCTTTTCTTCTCATTTTCTGTTTCTTCTCCTTGATCTCTTGGAACATGTCAAAAAACAACTGGTGACGATGCAGCTGAAAGTCTCCTACATGGGACCAGCTACAATAACCTGCTTCAACTCTTCCAATCACAAGTTCCCATTCTGCCATTCTCACTGTTCCTCCAATCATAAGTCCTATCTCTGGAAGAATGGCAAGAGAGAAAACCTGCAATCTAAGGAGTTACAGCAGTCAGTTTGGGAGAATAAGTTTTTGATTTGGGGAGCAGCTCTCTCTCTCCCATGCTGACTGCCCTGTAATCATAGCTCTGCAGTCAGTTCCTGCTATCAATGACAGCAAAGTTGTGATTTTTTTAAAAATCCCATACCAGACCCAAAGACCAGAACAATAGTGAATTTCCAAACTATCAGTATTGGAAATTTCTCATCCCTGATTGTCCATTCTGGCAATGCATTCCAGATCAGAACTACTCATTGTGTAAAAGAAATTCTAATCTCCTCTTTATTTCTTTTGCAAATTGTCTTAAACTTGTCTCTTCTGGTTACCTGCTCAGAGAAAAACTTTTCTCTGTGTTTACTCTTATCAAAATGCCTCAATATTCAACAGCTCTGCTAAATCACCCCTTAACTTCACTGTTCTAAAGGAGAACATTTCAGTTTCTCACATCTCTCTTCTGCATCCTCTCTAAGACTTTGATATCCCTTTTAAAAGTGTGGTGCCCAGCAATGGATACAAAATCCTAGTTGAGTTCTATGGTCGAGAGTAACTACTGCATCACGGCTTTTTTTTAAACTACACATCTCCCTACATTTTTGTATGGAATACTAGAAGATCAACACCAGTTAACTTTCTCACTTTGCCTTTGTATATTGGTCACACTAGCCTGGGCTTCCAAATATTTAACAAGACATACTTCCTTCAGGTAAATATTGTCAAGATCATAAGATGTATGGACAGACTCCACCATCCAACTTTCAGGAGTGTTGATGATAAGAGTGAAGAGGGGAGACTGAGGCATGTCCAAAAATTTGGCCACTGGTCCGGAAGCAAAGCTGCCAGCTGCTGTGAAAGTAATCTCTGGTTCCAAAACATATCGGTAGATGCTGCAAAATAAAGGAGAAAAGTTCTGCAGAAATTTCTTTCTTATACTATCTAAAATTCCTGTATTTATAAAACTAGAAACATTTCATTCTGTTTCCAACTTAAAAATAATACAAAAATGAACATCAAGGCATTCTGTCTTTGCAACTTAAAACTAATCCAAAAATGAATATCAAGGCATCAACAAAACATGCTATTTTCCAGTTTGCCAACCATGTATTTTAAATTAGCTTTGTAAGTAGCAAATTTAAAGAGCATCAAAGACTTCAAATACAATCTTGTTTTCAAAGCAGATGTACAGAATAGATAAAGGTGATAACATAAACGGTGACATCAAGCTTTAGTGCCTCAAAAAAAGTCAAAATTGTCAATTCTAGCCTTGAAAAAAAATGTTATAATGTATTTACACTTCTATATTGAATTGTGCCTGAATCAGAGCACAACACACACAGTGCAGTGCCCAATGATGCTGCACCACAGCAATCCGGTCTGCAAGCCCCTTTTTCTTATCATAGGAGAGTTATGAGCAGTGATTGACTCAAAACCAGCCAGGTGAAATGCAGATAAAGTCCTTCAGAGTCTGGAAGAGGTGGGTGGAGGTGGGGGTGGAGGAGTGAAGCAATTGCTTGGTTGATCTTACTGAAACATATAGGATTGTCAGGGAGCTTAACAGGGTAAAAGCTGAGAGGTTCACAAGTCCCTTGTGGGAAAGTCAAGGCATAATCAGTAGGTGTAATTTCAGAGTAAGGGACCTTCCATTTAAGACAGAGATAAGGAGGAATTTCTTCTCTCAGAGATTTGTGAATCTGTGTAATTCTTTGCCACAAAGGGTTGTGGAGGCTAGGTTGTCAAATATGTTCAAGGTTGAGACAGACATTTTGTTTTCAATAAGGGAATCATGGGGATACCGTGGGAAAGTGGAATTAGGATTATCGTATCAATTATGATCTTATTGAATGGAGAGCAGATTTGATGGGCCAAATGCCTACTTTGTTCCTAAATCTTATGGATTTTTGACTGGTCGAATGCTCTTATACAGTGTTAATCCAGCAGCTGTGGCTTTGCAGGACGACTTGGCCCTAGAAGGTCCAGTCTGAGGCTGACTGTTTGATTGGCGTCAGCTAGGTCACTGGCGCAGAATAATCACTGCTGTATGAAAATAAATATTGTCACTGTCATGGAATACAGCAGACATTTGGCTTCAGTTAGCCAGTACTTCAGATAGCACCTCAGCAGTCCTGGAAATCTGCTGGAGCACAGATTGCTGGATCACTGCAAGACCTTGAAAAGTCACTTTGAGTGCTGATTTCCATAGCCTTGATGCCTGAGTTTGCATGACAACAAAAGATATTTGCCTGACTTCACAATGAGCTTCCTATGCAACACCACTTTTGCTCATGCTATGTTGGAATCAGATGTTGTATCATGGTGGTGCCCGCAAGTATTATCATTCACTTTGCCATCACTTTCATGCTATAAAAGATGGCAAACTCTGTGCAGTCTTATGCAAGATTGATGCTTCACTCCTCTCTGCCCTGCAACAGTGAAGAGACTTGCTGGCAGGTTGGCCAATGCATAAAACATTGCGTGTGTACGAGCATAACATCAGCCTATTCTCTGTACCACAGGAAGACTGAGAAGAAAGTATAAAATAGAGTGGATTAAGTCAATTACAAAAGAATAATAAAGGGAGGGAAAGAAAAATTGGACTGAGGGAGAGAAAGACAAAAAGAAAAAGTAAAAGGAGGACTAAATTTAAAGTTCAACATTTGAAAATCTGTAATAACAATTAAAACCTAAAGGAATGAGACACAATAAAGATAATACTTCACTTTAAGCTAGGTTGACAGGCAGTAATGAGCACTTTGATATCCCATCAAAAGAGTGCTTAGAATGAAGTGAACAAGATTTGATTGATTATTGTCGCAAGTATTAACATACAGTGAAAAGTATAGTTCCTTATGTGCTTAACAGATAAAATACACTGTTCTTAGAGAAGGGATCAGGAGAGTGCAGAATATTGTGTTACAATCATAGCTACAATGTAAGGAAGGATCAACTTAATGCAAGCTAAGTCCATTCAAAGGTCTGAGAGCAGCAGGGAAAAAGTTATTCTTGGCTCAGTTGCTACATGATCCCAGACTTCTGTACCTTTTTCTTGAAGGAAGAAGGTGAAAGAGAGACTGTCTGGAGTGCATGGGGTTTTTAATTGTGCTGGCTGCTTTGCCAAGGCAGCTGGAAGTGTAAACAGAGTCAATGGATGGCTGACTTGCATGATGGATTAGGGCTACATTCACTACCTTTTATATTTCCTTGCCGTCTTGGGCAGAGCAGGAACCATATCAAGCTGTGATGCAACTAGAAAGAATACTTTCTATGGTGCATCTGTAAAAGTTGGAGAGAGTCAGAGCTGACATGCCAAATTTCTTTAGTCTTCTGAGAAAGTAGAGGCATTGGTAGCTTTCTCAATAACTATAGTGTTGGTATGGGGGGGATCAGGACAGGTTGTTGGTGATCTGCAATCAATTTAAACTTTGTGACAATTTATTTGTATCTATTGTGCAATATGTTCTTGATGTCATTCAATGCAATCTGCGAGTTGACATTTTTGATAAGCTAACAGTAGCATGGTGCAATATAAACAATCACTTCTGGATTTTTGAATTCAACTGAATATCTATCCCTCACTTAAACTTACTGCCTGATTTGCCCACAAATAACTGTGTGTGCCATTAGCTTCACCATAATTTTGACAACAAATTATGGTCTAATTATCATTATCACAGTATCAGTGAATAAATAAAATATTATAATAGTGTTATAAAGGCATTTAAAGTGATATTGCTACATCAATTTAGTTAAATATCAGTTACAAGGTCAGAGATGTTTTATTCTTAAGAACATTAAAAATTATATCCAATCCAAACAGCCTTTCTCAATATAATTTCAAAACCTTTTAACAAGGAACTGATTCAATGTGAAAACATTAAATGGTTTCTTAATAAATCAGTTCAATAGAAACATTTCAGGAACAACTCATTCAGTTGCAGCAAGACAAGAGACTCATGCGGGGTCATTTAGCAGGCTTTCCGGCCACATGGCTTCCACAAGTCTCTAAGCACTGGATTTCTGGTGCCGTCAATCTGCACCAATTTTAAGAAGGGTGGGGTTACCCTGCCAGGTAGGGTTGGGTGTTGGGGCTGCGGAGGGGTGGAATCGAGGCTGGACTGAGGTTAGAGGAGCAGTGAAGCAGGGGTCGTGAGGCTGGCAAGCAAATCGGGAGGTCAGCAGCATGGGGCTACTGTGTATGCGCCAATCTCAGCACTGACAGATAGGCCACGCTCACTACTTTTTAATGAGATTTATGCTAGTGCGTTCCGCAGTACGCAGTGTGGGATATTCATTTCGAAAATCCTGCTGAAAAAAAAACTAGCAGGATTTACTCTGGTTTTTGTGCAAATTTGACACTTAGAATTTTTGGGGGAGAATCCTACCATAATGTGCAACTCATGAGACACATGTTACATATTTTAATGGTCTTGTTGTCTTGAAATGGATTAAGGCATCATTGCTGCTGAATTCACACAAGGAAAATTATAGCCATTTAATCCAGTCTACAGAACACTGTTTGGATTGATCTGACAATCCATATGTACATTTTATGGGAAAATGTTGCTTTGACAGAAACTTGCTTACAGATAAATGATTTTTTTTCCACAACCTCTCAACCAACCGATAGAACAATTCCCAAAAGCTAAAACATGAGCTGGTAACCGAAACTGCAGCTGAATTCACTAATTTATTCATCAATATCAAGATCGCTGAAGTACACCTGAAAACCGAATTTACTTTGTCTATAGTCTATTCGCATTTAAGTTCCATTGTACTTTTCACTGATGCTTCATATCGCTATCTGCTTGAAAACTCCATTCCAGATTTCATAAATGCACTGATCCAGAATTTAATGGCAGAACAGAGCAAGAGTAAATGTCCTTGACATGAGGCGACATTTGACGGAGTATGGCAATCAAGACACCCTTAGAAAAATGAAATCATTGAGGGTCAAGGAAGAAAATGAAATCACTGGGAATCAAGGAGAAAAATGAAATTATTGGTGGTCAAGGAGTAAAACTCCAGGCTGAAATCATACCCTATGCAAAGGAAAGTGGTTGTGACTATCATGAAGGCCATACATCAAAGTGCCAGAATGTCCATGCAAGAGTTCCTCACAGAATGCCAGTCACCTTCAGCTCTTCATCAAAGACTGTCTCTTCATTATATCAGCAATAACACTTTTGGTTAATACTCTATTGCACTCAGCTTCATCCTCCGCACTATTCACTTCTCTGATGATGCTATGTAATCATCATCTTTGTTAAACTAACTAATCCCATGTGACCTGGGGCATGATATTCACTTTTTTAAAAAAAAATTGAACGCTATAAAAATGTAGAAGCTTCATATTTGTATAATATTTCACTATCTCCAGAGTATCGATCAGTTGAAAGTGGTTGTTTTATCTGATGCAGGAAGAGTTCTTACCTTTTCAGAGGCATTTCAGAAAGCTTTGGTTGACAGTTCATAAACACATGCATATTCATGTTGACCAGCTGGCTTAGAACCTAGGAAGATTGAAAACACCTTGCATACTTTAAGGGTATAAGTGGAAAAACATTTGAAGTAGGACAAAACCTGACAGATGCAACAAATGTGATCACCATCATCTATTCTCAAAGAACAAAACAGCACGGGAAACAGGTCCTTCGGCCCAACGAGCCCGTGCCACCACCCCGATGTTCCCACCTCTCCCCATGATCCCTGTCTATGTTTATAGATCTGTGGATTTAACACCTAATTTGAGACAATTTAGGGAGAATTTGTTTTCCCAATTAGCCTAAGAGCACAGTGATAGTCACTGAGCTGTTGTGTTGCCCATCAAATGGTCCAGGTCAAGCATACACTAACGACGTAAAACATTAGGATACTCTCAAAAAAAATCCAAGAGCAGCCCTCTCACGACCCATCGCGTGTATGCCCCTTGTTAGACAACAAGGTGGACCAAAGCACCTGTAGGATAAAAATGAGTACATCAATATCATCATCTATTTACACACTTCCCAGGAACTCCCAAGGCTCATGATCCCTATTTTAAATCAGTTTTCTATACCCCTCCATTCCCATTCTGTTCATGTGCCCATCTAAGTATTTCTTAAATAACTCCAGAGTACCTGCCTCCACCACTTTACTTGGCAGCACATTCCATAGCCCCACCACCCTCTGTGTGAAAAAACTCCCTCTAGCATCCAAATTATACCTTACCCCCCTCACCCTAAGCCCGTGACCCCTCGTGCTATTCGAGTCCATCCCAGGAAAAAGCTTAACCCTGTTTACTCTATCTATACCCCTCATAATCTTGTACACCTCTATTAGATCTCCTCTAAGTCTACGTCTTTCTAAGGAAAACAGTCCCAATTTGCCTAACCTCTCCTCATAACTCAGACCTTCCATACCAGGCAGCATCCTGATAAACCTCCTCTGCACTCTCTCCAGAGTCTTCACGTCCTTCCGGTAGTAAGGCGACCAAAACTGGACGCAGTATTCCAAATGAGGTCTAACCAACGTTTTATACAACTGCAACATTAAAGGCCAGCTCTTGTACTCTATACCCCTTCCTATAAAGGCTAGCATACTATATGCTTTCTTCACAACCTTCTCCACTTGCTCTGCCACCTTCAGAGACTTGTTTACCTGCACCCCCATGTCCCTCTGCATTTCTATACTGTTAATAGGTCTACCCTGTATCATATACCTCCCCCCCCTACATTCTTTCTCCCGAAATGCATCACCTCACATTTATCAGGATTGAATTCCATCTGCCATCTATCTGCCCAAGCTACCAAGCTATCTATGTCCTGCTGCATCGCCTGACAATATTCCTCACTATTTGCAAGTCCAGCCAGCTTTGTATCGTCTGCAAACTTGATCACTTACTTCCTCTTCCAAGTCATTTATATATATTACAAATAGAAGAGGTCCCAGTACCGAGCCCTGCTGCACACCACTAGTGACCAACCTCCAGCTAGAAAAACACCATTTCACTATCTTATCATTCCACAGAATAAATAGCTGTTTTAAAGTGATTTTTTTAAAAAAAGCATGTGCAAAATAAATTGCTACTCTGAATAAAACTCCGCCTACTTTTTGTCCTAAATAAATTTTGAATTCAGAAAGGCTAGTACAAAGCTGGAAAGTCTCCTTGTTGATGATCTTGGAGAAATCCATGATCTTGTAAGATCAGTGCACTGCCTCTTGAATGTTTGCTTGATTCATATCCACATGATACTACTCAGAAATCTGATCACCTAATAATCAATATCAGCGTGAAACAATGTTTCCTGGTACATTATCTTGGGCTAAATTCTGCTTATATCCTTTGTAATTTAATTGTAGTTTAATTTAAAACACTGCTCATTATTTACTTTTCCAATTCTGCTTAGTAATATATTAATATTACCTCTCATTTATTTCCTTTCAAGGCAGATGAGTCTGAGCTTTCTCCCTATTCTATCTTCACTGCATAGTTATCTGACATTAAGGCTCAAGCCTGAGGTTCTTCTCAATCACCTCAAATACTTGAATGCACCAAAGGAAACAATGGAAACATCTCCACTCACCAAAAGGAATGAGGAAAGTCGTTGAGCATCTCTGGTCACTGGGTCTGTTATGGCAACCACTTCAAAGTAAACCTGTTCTTCTTTGGGCCGTAATTTAATAACACTAGAAAACATTAGAGATATTGATACACAACCTTAATTCATTTGCTCAAAATAGTTGATTAAAAACAAAACAAAAAAATCGTAGTCAAGGTTGAGGTTGTTAGGTACACCATATTAAAACAGAATTTACTATCTAGTGCTCACCTGAACTGTCCTTCAAAGAACTGGAGGTCAATCCTTGCTTCTCCTTTAGATTTTGATGACAATAGAGAATCCACTTTCATTATAAGATCACTAGCACTGGGAGAAAGAAAAAAAATGACTGATAAATATAAATTCCAAATGGAGAGCAACGGCCACTTAATCATCAATCTCCACTGATCTGGTAGAAATCAGAATAAAATATTATTTTCTCAGAGCCTTTCACTATCATATTCTTAATTACATGTTTGTAGTATGGAAGAATACCATAATTTAGAAAAATGAAAGGCACACTGTAATTGGAGATAAGCACTTGTAATTAATCATTTGGAAGGTACTATCTAGATAAACAATCAAGAGGCTTTATGAAACGTTGTTTAAATGCTTTTCAGTAAAAAGTTCAATTTGTCTTAAACTATGTAATTACGATTTGCATTAATAATACTCTGCAGTTAAGACAAAGCTTATATCCATGTTTAAAAGGCAAGTATTAATCAAAGCCAGTGTAAAAGTACTGTGGATAGAACTGGAATATAGATAAATCAGTTTTTACAATATGTAATCAGCGCAACATACCATAATGTGTCGAATTAGTAAGTTTGTAAATGGCATGAAAATCGGTGGTGTGGAGGAACGCCTTAGATTAGAGAGCAATATAGACAGGCTGATCCAATGGGCAGAACAGTAGCAAATGGAATTTAACCCTGCAAAATGTGAGATGATGCATTATGATGGACTAACAAGGCAAGAAAATACATAATGAATGGTATGATGCTGGGAGGTACAAAGAACCAGAAGGACTTTGGAGTGCATGTCCACAGCTCACTGAAGGGAGCAGGACAAGTAAATATGGTGGTTAAGGAGGCAAATGGGATACTTGTTTTTATTAGCCAAGGTGTAGAATACAAAAGCAGGGAGATTATGATGGGGCTGTATAAAACGCTCATTAAGCCACATCTGCAGCTCCAACTGCCACACTGTAAGAAGGATATATTTGCACGAGAGAGGATGAAAAAGAGATTCATCAGGATATTGGCTGGGCTGGAGTTTTTTAGCTAATGAAGAGAGACTGGCTAGGGTGGTGTTTTCCCTAGACCAGAGAATTCAGTGGGGCAGAATCCGATCAAGTTGTGCAAAATTATAAGGGACATTGATAAGAAAAATCTTTCCCTTTATGGGTCAATAACCAGGGAGCATAGATTAAATGTAAGGGACAAGAGATGTACAGAGGATTTGAGGAAAAATGTTTTCACCAGAAGGGTGGATGAAATGTGGAATTCATTGCTTGAAAGGGCGGTAGAGGCAGAAACCCTAACAACATTTAAGAAGCATTCAGATGAAAAATTAAAATGCCACAACACACAAGGCTGGAAAATGGAATTATAGTAGATGGGTGCTTTATAGACAGTGAAGCCACAGTAGACCTGCGGGCCTCTTGAGCTGTAAACTCTATGTCTCTCTGAGTTAACATTAAACAAATTCTGGTAGGAGCAAGGATTCTGGTGAAGCCAAGGACACAGCCAAGCTACAAGATGTGTAAGTCATAATTAGAACGTATAACAAAATAAGAAACCAGTGATATTGGCTTCAAAAAAAAACAGCTTCGGTTCCATTAAATCTGATCACAATTTCTTAAAAGAACTGCAGTTTGTCATGTTAAATGTTGTCCCATTCATTTTCATCCTACAATTTCTTCTGGTTGGCTTGGAAAGAGCATGAGATGGCATTTATTTCCTCACTGAATTGCTTTCTGCAGTGGAGTCTATATTTTCTTTGGATTTCAGTAGATAAAAATGATCACAGCTGCTGGTGCTAGTTACTGTCAAATTATTCACTATTCCTCCAGCAGTGTGGTTAATTGATATTTCACTTCAATGATCTCTAACATCATGTAATCTGAATTACTTATTCTCCTTCCAGATCCAGTTGATTACATTTTCTGAAATAGGTACGCTGGGTCTCATTCATCCACAGATACCTTTGGATGGCTCAATACAATGTCCTGAATGCAGCTTTGTCTAAATTACCTCTGGAATATTTTAAAATGAGGAATATTCCTAAATGGCTGCTTGTCATAGAATTATATTGATTGAAACATTAAACATCAGAGTGCAATTATACATGCAGTTTGTCATCATCTAAACTCAGGAATGATTATACTCAATCACATCTTTTTTTTTTAAGTATACGAGTTTGACATTGCTCACAGCGAGTTATAGGATAGATTACTTTATAATGGTAGAAGTGTTTGACTATGCAAAACAGTTGAATGTCTCCAGTTGTCTTTGTTCTTTGTTAAACCTCCAGTTAATTTTGCATTTCCTTTTGTCTTCAAGTTGTTTCATTTTCAGGCTGCTGTCACACTTCTCTGCTTCTGGTGCCTATTTTTTTCCTCTTTCTTTGTCCTTTTTTTAAAAAGTATTCCTTCCCACTACTATATATCTTCAGTGTCACTATGGCTCACACACATGGTCATGCATTGACATAATTGTTAATTATCTGATCAAAACCAAAATACAGAAAAATGGGAAACAGTATATTCTCTCAGGAGCTGGAGTACAGCCAACCTGTTGGAGAGGTGACACAGCACTGCCAAATGAGAAGGTGAAAGGGGTCAAATTAAGGGCAGGAAAAAGTTGAAGTAAGAAAATATAAAAGATTACAGCCAGGAGACAATAAAAGCCTTGTTTTTGGAAATAGGACAAAGGAAAGGTTTACCTGGGATATATACTTAATCTCAAGGAATGAATTGCCAGAATTTAGGATCAATGGGGTTGCAGTTTTGAAACTGAGAGAACTTTCAGGGCTGTGGATGGGGTTAGAGGAGGCAGGGATGAAGCCTTTTTGATAGTATTCATTTGGTGGAACGTAGGCTGGAGTACTTGCAGCAAATGATTTGAGGTCTGCAAGTATGAGTTGGGAAAGCATGCAGGGAAAAAGAAAAATCACTCGGAGGTATCTGAAAACTAGGAGCATCCAGAACATTAGAAATCTAGGCTAAACTAAGGGTTGGAGATTCAAGTCTGTAGACATGAAGCAGGTATGACTCTGCAAGCTGCAAGAGTAAGGAATAAAGATGGGATTATGGAGAATTAAAAGACCAGCAGCAATTAGTCAGGTGGTCAAAGCTTGGACCAGTCAGACACAGCAGAAATGGATTAGGTTCAACTGAAACATTAAGCCATGAGGACAGTACACTGGCACAGTGACTAGCGCCGCTGAATCTAAGTGTCAGGGACCTATGTTCGATTCTAGCCTTGGGTGACTATACATGTGGAATTTGCATGTTTGCCTTGTGTCTGTGTGGATTTCCTCCGGGTGCTCCAGCTTCCTTCAAAGTTCAAATGTGTGCAGGTTAGGTGGATTGGCCATGCCAAATTGCCCCTCAGTGCCCAAAGATGTGAAAGTTAGATCAATTAGCCAAGGTAAATGCATAGGTTCATAGGGATAAAGTAGGGTGGTGAGCCTGGATAAGATGCTCTTTTGGAGAGATGGCACAGACTTGATGGGCCAAATGGCCTCTTTTTGCACTGTATGGTCTAAGGAGTTTAGGTGGAGGGCAGAGCTATGGGAACAAAGGACAAAGATAGGAGCTTACAGCAGTTAGGAGCCCAGGAGCACTGCAAGATGGTGTGGTGGATAGAAGGAAGGGCTGTAGAAGTAGGTTCTAAGACCACTGATGAAAGTGATCTTGGCTGAGACAGAAGGTATGAAGCTGCAATTAAGTTCACCATATTTTTTGATTTAGGAGTGGCTAAAGCAAGAAATTGAGCACAGCTGCTATCTAAAAACATAATAGATGTACCATGCTAATACATGGAATACTTCAGTTACAATAGAAACAGATCCATTCAATAGGGGAGACACGAGCCATTGAAAAGAGATAGCTGAAGAGAACATGAAAATGATTTTAGATGGAGAAAGGATCTTAGTTGCAAAAGGGTCTCCGTCCAGTTAAAATGTGCCCACTTCTTCTCTTGGGACTACCAGCAATAAGTAGATTTCATTTTATAAAAATAATATTTTGGTTTTATATATTTTAACCACCTTGACAAACAGCTCAAATAACATGTTCATTCTTCAGACTAGGAGGCTTCCTAAATGAAAAATTCTTAATTTTTTTGTTGTGATTTGGTCAAAAAAGTTAACAACTTCTCACACATCTCTTCCCACGGACACTGGTTTTGATAAATCTGTCCAGTTTGTCTCACTTTCTGCTCCATCATTTGTTTTGATTTCTCGTTTACTTCATCTCATCTCACCTCCAATTGTCTTTCCTCTCCAGCTTTTCCTGCATTTCTCATCTGCTTCTTAGATGCTCACCTTTCTCACTGCTCAATTTTAACTTTTCTTCCATATTAACTTCTCAATTCTTAGTCCCCCTCACTTTTGCTATTCTGTTTTTGTTCTTTTCTCTACAGAAGACACTTAGAGCAGGTCAGCCCACTGACAAGCATTCAGAATTGATCATTTTCACAACCCTGCATATCTCATTCCTGATTCTTCATCCGCTCTCCCCAATCTCCAAATCCTCCTGTGATTTCTAATCTTATTTTATTTCCTCTAATGTAGTGACTAACTATGGTTGTAACATTGGATGAATCAAAGCGGATAAGCTTGCTAGTGGCTGCCAACAGGACATGAGGAAGTAGAGTCAGGTCAACAAACATGCCTCAGAGGTCAGAACTCTAACAAATAACACGAACAGCACCAACAGGTAGGCTTGCAATGATTGACATGAATTGCAGTCAATATATAGTTTATGATATTCTAATCATTAGCCCACACATTTAAAAATTAAATCCTTTAATTTGTTGCCAACATATCTCTGGAACAACCCAAATTTAATGAAACTGTAATATCCACAATTACATGATGTCATTTTATTTCATGTTGGGCTGCGTTCATTCCAAATAAGATTTGGAACAAAATATAAACAATTTTATAAGTAGCTGGCTAGATGTCTGCTAATTGTGTAATGAACTGACAATAAACCTCTCAAATATCTCAGCACGTCTAACACTGGAGATTAACATTTCAATTCAAATTTGTAGGCTGACAAATATTCATTTGAAAAATTCTTTGAAAAGATTTTGATCGAAATTCATGCAGAATGGTCATCAAAATCACTTACAAATCTTCTTCAACAGCCAACATCCGGATCTTAGTTTTGATCTTCTCTGCTGCATCAATAGCAATATTCTCTAGCAAGTGGAAGTCATTCTGATTAAAGATTTCATTTTCTTCTAGTGGGCCAACAATCTATCAGAATTGAAAAGTTACAAGTCTGTTATTATTTCACATGTACACTGGATATTGACAACTAACATGCTTGAGAAATACATTTCTCCCTGTTAAGTGTGGAAGTGAATACTATTAAAAACTCTTCTCCTTGAGAACAATAACTGTTTCTCCTCTCTTCAATTCTAAAAGAGCTGACTCCAATTGGCAGGGCTGGGGAGAAGAAACTATAATGACCAACTAGGCTTGAAATTTGATAAAGGATTCATTTTAGTCAATTTCCATCGTAGCATATATCTTTGAGAGATTGTAGATATTAATTATGAAACAATTTAAAAAATAATGCTATGTTTAATTATTGGGCAGACATTTTTTCCAGGTTTTATTTGCTGCATAAAAGTTTGCCTTTCCAATAATACGTTTTTTCCAGGCTAGGATGCACTGTATACACTCAGAATTGGTGCAGTAAATGGAATGAATTTTTGGCCGAGAACTTCAAATCTGGAACAGAATTCTTATTTCAAGTGATTTTGAAGAGTTAGAATGGCAGTGGGTGAGGGATTAGGGGGTCAGGTAAGTGGGTCGGGGTAGGATGAAAGCTAAGTGGGTGATGGGGTTATCTTCAAAGTGCAATCATCACAAGACCAGAAGTTCTGGACCAATGAAAAAATACATGAAACTTTATTGGGCATAGTTAAACTGTATTTGAAGAAGGCAAATAGGGAAGGATATGGCACTGACATTTTAATTCCTATATTTCAATCTCATTTACCACTGCAAATAAGAATCTCGACACTCTTTAATAGTCAACAGATTAAAATGTTGCGATTGAAGCTTTATGTTTGTCTAAATGACAATGTTTTTCCTCTTGTTCATTCTTTGCACTTATGTCACTGCCTTGGGCAATCTGTATTACTGTTATTCTTCTACATAGTCATAGAACTTGTTTTTAAACTTCGCAATTGCTTTCATTTTTAAAAATTTTAATAATCCTTGCTTCCATTTCTCTTTTTTATTGATTTTGGTTTACTTTTCCCACTCTTTTTTAAAAAATGGTAATATACTTTGATCCTTTAACGTTGTTCTTTGATTCTTGATTTCTACTCATATCCCTATGATTTGCATATTCTGCCTTTTTAAGCAAAGATTAAGTTTGGTATTACAGACTTATATTGTTGAACCATGGAATCCTTATAGTACAGAAGGAGACCATTTGATCACCAAGTCTGCATCAACTCTCCAAAAGAAATTGAGTCACACAATTTATGCCCTTTAAACATCTGATTCCTTTCATGAATCAGTTCTTTTGTATTAGCATGGCCAGCTTTAAGGAAGATTACCTTGATCTAAACTTAAGATGTGGCATGTACAGTCTAACAAAATATTGAAAATATACAATAGATCAATCAACATTGTGAATAGAAAATACAGGTTCACATTTTGAATGCAGCCTTTACATCAGCACTTCAACTGCATGGCAGCCAATATATCTCATATGAAAACTTAATATGTGAACTTTGCCCAGAAGTAAGCCAAATTCTAGTTTCTTTTGAGCAAGTGTCTATTTTAGTTATTGTAAGATGGTTTAAGGAGAACCTGTAGATGTGGTGGACTTAAAATTTCCGGAAGGCTTTTGGGAACAGATGATGGCATAGTGATAATATCACTGGACTAATATTCCAAAGACCCAGACTAATGCTCTTGGGACACAAGATCAAATCCCATCAATTTATATTTAATTAACAAATCTGAATTTAAAGCTAGCTCAGTAATGGCAACCATGACAACTATCATCAACTGTTGAAGTTGGGAAGGAAATTCGACATCCTTAACTAGTCTAGTCACATGTGACTTCAAATCCACAATATGTAGTTGGCTCTTAAGTGCATTCTGAAATGGCCTAGGAAACAACTCAGTTCAAGGACAATTTTTGATGGGCAGCAAATGCTGGCCTTGCCACTGACGCCCACATTCCATGAAATTAAAACACGTGTCACACCAAAGATGGTGTGATGATGCGATGTAATGTGATGTGTAATGAGGTAATTTATTAGCATGGGTAACAGGAAGCGGTGAGTAGGGATAAATAGTTCTTTTTCAGGTTGGCAAACTGTATCTCATTGACTGTCACACGGATCAATGCCAGGGTCAAAGTTACTTACAATTTAGATCAATGACTTGAATAATGAAACCAAATATAAAGTAGCTAAATTTTCTAAAGGCACCACGGTATGTAGAAAGAAAAAGGGATAGCGATTCTGCAAAGGGATATAGATGAGTGGGCAAAAAGTTGGCAGATGGAGTGAAACAATGTGGACAATGTGAACTTGTTCACAAGATGAACAGAAAGGACTATACTACTTAAATATAGAGAGGTTGTAGAAGTCGATGGTACACAAATTTGTGTGTCCACTTACAAGAATCATTAATTAATATTCAGATACAGCAAGAAGACAAATGGAATTAGCTAGGTGTTGATGTGGGAATGGAATACACAGGTAGAGAAGTTTTACTGCAGATGTGCAGGGCCTTGGTGAGACCACATCTCGAATACCGTGTAAAGTTTTGGTCTCTTTATTTAAAAAAGCGTTAAAAGCAACGTAGAGAAGGTTCACTCCATTCATTCCCAAATAAAGGCTAATCTTATAAACAAAGGTTGAACAAGTTTAGACTTTACCCATTGGAGTTGAGAATGAGGGATGATCTTATGAAAATTACAAGATCCAGAGGAGACTTAATAAGATGGATATCAGGAGAATCGTTTCTGTCATGGGGAGGACTAGTAAAGGGGGGGGGGGAGGACTAGTAAAAGGGGGGGGGGGGGGGGGACAGTTTAAGAATATGATGAGAAGAATTTATTTTCTCAGAAGATCGTTAGTACGTGAAATTCTCTTTCCCAGAAAGCAATGGAGGCTGAGCCACTGAATTTATTCAAGTCAGATTTGGAAAGTTTTGATGGGACAAAGAAATCAAAGGTGTAGATTGTGAGTAGACAGAAAAATGAAGTTGAAATGACAATCAGATCAGCCATGATTTTATTAAATGGCAAAGCAGGATCAAAGGCCTACTCCTGCTCCTAATTTGTATGTTTGGGTACAGAATGGAAAAATATGACTCAGTTTCAAAATAAGTTTGAGGTTAAGATAAAATACACAATACAAGAGATTGTGGGTGGCAAACTCAACAAACTAGATTAAAATCAGCAGAGAAATAAAACTGTACTAATTAGGAGTGAACCTGATGCTCAGCTCTGGACAAACAATTGACAGGTTTCTTCCCTACAGTTCTGAATGAGTCTCCCAGTATCCATATATTCATTGGTGTCTGCTTTCTTGACCATATCAGAAGAAGACAGTTTGACTCATTATAGTCTCTGATCTTTAACTGGATTCCTAGTCCAACAGCTGTTCGCACTGTTCTGATGGAGTTTGCCAATCTGCTGGGTATGTCGATCTAATGGCAACATTAATGGGTAAGTATGCATATGTTACATGATATGTTACATGCCAGGAAAGACATTTGTGTATTTGCTGATATTAAACAGAATTGTTTTGCTAAAGTTGCAAATATTTAAAATGTTTAATAAAACCAATTAAGTTCAACAGTATTAGATATCGGGTGGGGGATGGGGGATGGGGGGGAGACACAGTTCATCAAAAATATTCTGTCAAATTTGTGTGAAAACTGGAGTAGCTCCCACTGTTTTTTTTAGTGTGATTTTCAGAGGAACCTCCGACACTCTGAGCATTGCAAAGTGCCCTAGCAGGATTCACACTGAAAAGTCTGTGTCTTTTCCTGCTGGAGAAGCCAGCAACATTATGCTAAGTGAGCCACTGCACATGTGCTGATCTGTCAGCGCCGAGATCGGAGCACGCGCCATGGCCTCACACTGTCGGCATCCCAATCTCTGGCCAGCTCGATTGTAACCTCCCCAGACATCCGGATGACCAGCCCCAATCAGCATCCTCACTCCTGCTTCTGATCCACCAATCCCAATGTAAAGTGGCAGAGGGACCCCCCACCCCACTTGATATCACCCCCAATATCCACCATTCTTTGGCACTACTGATCTCAGTGAGCAGTATCAAGGTGCTCCTTAGGTTTTGCTAGTTAGCTCTTTGGGCAGTGACAGGGGCCAGGCTGGCACTGCCCAGGGGCACAGCCCATTCCCGACCTCCTTGAGGGCCTTAATGGTGCCTCGTCTTTCCAGCAGGGTTGGGCCACCTGTTCCCCATTAATGGGGAACAGTTGTAGACCCTGCTAGAAGAAAGAGATGCCTGTGGGACAGGAGACTTCAGTCTCAGCCCAGACCTACTAACTGGGTGCAAACTCAAATTTCAATATTTTAATTAGTTCCACCCCAAATTCCAATGTGGAGCTGGTCATCTAAAAAAAACCTAGCCCAGAGACGCTCAGAGGCTGTGGCATCCAGCGGGGAACCTACTAAATGGCCTCTGCTGGTGTTTCCCGTTGCGCTGTTAGAGCAACACAGCAGGCTGGGAGAATTACCCTCACTACCAGCTCTTTCCGATTAGAAATTCTGAAATTCTAAAACTGCAATAATCAATCAATGTGAGACACCTGTCTGAGCACAATGGTCAACATGTTTAATTATTTTAAAAAATATTTGTTCCATTCATTGAGAAACAAATGAATATTCAACTTGGACTAGCTAACTTTATTCATCTCCTGACCCATTCTAACTGACTGCCACATACTCAGTCTGCAATGGTAAATGAGATTTTTTAAAAACAGGCCAATGCAGCAATCTAAAGGTTATAATATTGCAGCTAATCAAAAGGTAATCTATCAATATACTGCTCGTGTTTAAAGAATTTGCTTCAACTTAAAGTAAACTGGTTCAAATTTTTGCTTCAAGAGATTAATCATTGCACTGCTGCAAAACTCCTTTAAACGGAAATATCAATCAGTGGGTAATTCCTCTGTGCAAAAACAATGGGTATGGTTAACAGCATCACAGCTTAAGTGTTCAGCTGCTCAGTCAACTGCACTGCTGTATTCTTGGTTCTTGGGCAGAATAGAAAACTCAGAGGTAATCAATATTAATCACCCAACTGAAATACATCTTAAATCATTTTAAATTAATTGCCGATAGCCAAAGCATCGTAGCCTAATTCAATTCAAAGTGAATTTTTAGTTGCAATTCAATTGAATGATATAACTAGTGAAGGGAGAAAAAGAAAAAAAACTTTCCATTTCCTTTCTATGAAGGGTCCATTTGAAAATATAACAAGGTAGTGAGAACAGACTACTGCGTTTTTGATCAGTTGAACTCTGTGGAGTAGGAACAGGAAGCAAAGCTATCAATTCCTAATATGAAAAAGATAAAAGTGAGGCTTTTGGAAAAAAATAGGGAAGACTGGGTACAAAGTGACTGATTAAAAACCAAAACAAATGTAGAGGGAGAAGCAAGAATCAAGTTTGAGCTGGATGCTGAGTTTCTGTTTTCCTAAATCCATCTGACAACAGCTAGGAGGATTGGCAGAACCTAGGCTAAAGGCTTAGGTGTGCAACTGGAGCAAACATTTGCCCCAACCTAGCAGGCGTTCAGGCGAAAAGAAATTGCTGATCCAGCCTTAGTATTAAACATAATGAAAACAAAAATGCTAGAAATATTCAGCAAGTCAGGCAACCTCTATGAAGAGAAAGAGTTAATGCTCCAAGTCAAAAACCTTTTATCAGAACCAGTCATTGGCCTGAAACTTACAGTAACTTTCTTTTCAACTGAAATCAACAAAATACGTACTCTTCCATTGCTTATTATGGCTCTCTGTCCTCCCTTCAATTTCACCACATCCTTGCAGAAAGAACTATGTGATAAAATGAAATCCAAACTCAGATTATCAAACACCTTTCGGAAAGCATCATTGTCCATTCCCTACAAAAGGAAACAAAAGAAAACAGGTCAGGCAAAGCATGGTGAATATTAATTGAAAGCAAAGATAAACACAGGTGGTACATTATTGACTTTTTATGCTCCACTGAACTCCAATCAATTAAGTAGTTATATCCAAAACAGGTCCTCTCTGACATGGTTCTCAGATGGTTTGGACTATGGAGTGTATGTTTCATATATTACTGGACTTCTGAGAAGCAGAAGCTATTTTTTTGTTTTATCCTATCCCCGCAGAAGGATTTCTAAACTCTCACTGACAGACAAAGCCTGTTTTCTTTTCAAATTTAAAACAGGGACATCTAAAAAAAATGACAGACAGGTAGATCTATCCACTGCCCTTCAAGAATATTTATGTTTCCTC
Source organism: Sphyrna mokarran (assembly GCA_024679065.1). NCBI lineage: Eukaryota > Metazoa > Chordata > Chondrichthyes > Carcharhiniformes > Carcharhinidae > Sphyrna > Sphyrna mokarran. Next base: position 59,067,068 of record JAGIQG010000003.1, read on the forward strand.
CATCAATTTGTGACTCTCACGAGGCCCTTGCAGCAGCCATAATGGGGTCTACTGAATTCAACATTAAGTTCAAATGAGCATGCTGAGTTTGGGTTTCTCTGATGTGTGAATCATGTTCCCTTCCTTTTCATCACCAGCTAAAATTGGATCTATTGGAAAAGGGAGCAGGGCTTCCACATCCAACTCCAAATGTTGTGAATGTCTTCCTTTCAGCGTTTATATCTATCACACTCTCATCATTCCCATATTTTCTTTAGTATTTTAGGGTTCTCAGACAACTGTCTCTCTTCCAATTAGTGATCTACACCTGCCTCTAGGTATCTTACAACAGAATTAATATTAATCTAGAAACAGTGAGCATCAATGCAGCCAGCAGCCAATGGCAGTCTCAAATAGATACAGAAAGCATGTGATATCCTCACTGCAGAGTAACAAAAACTGTTAACAAAGAGTGAAATGTTGGAATAGTAAGGCTGTGAATGTCTTTTGTACGGTCCATATATGCTCATCACAGAATTAAATGAAAACGTGGCACTAATCTAATACAAACTAACAAGATATATCACTTACGCCGACAGCAAATTCCATGATGTCAGCCCCCTCGGCCAATGCCTTTGCTGTCTCTTCTTTTGCCAGTTTGGTGATGAAGTTCTTGGCATTGTTAACACTTTGAGTTTTAAGTGCAGTCCAAATGGCTCTGGCGACGATTGTGCTTTTTTGGGTGGGTTCACTGCTTGGATTGTTTATCAAGCCAACCCTCAAATTATTGCTAGATTTCTGCAAAGCAAAACATAAACACGGTTGCAGAAGAACAAAGAATTTGTCTGCTTTAAAAGAAAACTTAAAACTTCATTTAGATTTTGAGAAACCTAGCTAAAGAATTAAGGACCAGAATGCAGAGTATCACCAGAGTTGAAAAGAAGAGATGAGGTAAATCAAGAAATGTTGGTTAGCCAAGCTTTAAGTTTAAAAAGCCCATAGATTATGCAAGGATTGGGAGAGCAATAAATGTTAAGTAAATATTGTATCGAACTCGTCTGAACAAATCAAGTAGAATAAGCCAGTAAGGAGAATCTCTCTTTCCATAAGGACACTGGTTCCTTAGCTGTAGAATGAAAACATTTCAATTCTGAGTGCTTAAGATTGTTAACATAAGGCAGCAATTCAACACAAGTTGAATATCCAATCTCTGCTTACACCCCAAGCGTAGATTTTACTCTTGTTATGTATTTTGTCCAGTAATCAAACATCAAGTACAGGGGAAATCAGTAATTATCACAATTACCTCACAATGAGTTCTCAAATTCAGCTGTGTGCTAGAGAAACACGTTGCTATGCATTTTCTAATCAAAAGAGAAAATTAAAAAGCACACATTTGTACAAAGTGTTTTTGCTGCATATGGAACAAGAAACAAAGAGGGATGAAAAACAAAGGCTACAAGGGCCATAATTTATAAATGTGCGGACAATCCCAAATTAGAACAGGAACTCCCCGACAAACCAAAGGATTAGTCCCTTGATAATTAGTTATTTTACACAATGCATATATGATCAATCTTAATACCCAGCCCCCAGCTCTCATGTCTATAAATAATGATTTGATTGAATTGGAATAAAAACATAAATAATCATTATAAAGAGGATGTTGGTTGCACTGGAGAGGATATTAACAAAGAGCAATGTGTACATAATGTAGCACAGACAGCATGGGAAGTGAATAAGATACTGGCTTAATTTTAATATCTTACCAGATGCTTAAGGGATTCATACAGTAACTGTCTCCCTGAAGGATCATCGAAATCTCCAACAATCCAAAATGTAAGTGGACGAATATACTTATCATCTATAAACCAGATGAAGAAAATAAATTGAACAATGTGCATTTCACCAATTTTAAAATGTAATTTTCAGTTCTCATCAAATACCAATATACAATAATGATCCCTTGCCCATTAAATTTGCATTCAACCAGCTGGAGGGCACAAGCTAAAGAGAATACAGAAATTGTGTAGGCATTTCCCTTGCTTTGGAATAACTAAAAGCCAATTGAATTGCAGCCACCATGCACAATATGTTGCTGCTATTAATAGTTATGTGGCTTAGCAGTCAATTATCTTGTTCAATTGAAAACCAAGTGAGATTGGTGATCAGATGTCACATTTAACCAAAACTCTGAAATGTAAGAACACGACCCTCCAGTGGGTAGAATTTCATATTTTGGAGAAATCAGTGTCACATGCATTCAACTTCCCTAATGATACGTGGTGGAGAAATAATATACATGCAAAGATTCAATAGTTACTTAAAAAAATACATTTCATGAACTCATGGAAGCCAAACACTTGACTTTAGAAGTTCAAATCAGAGACAGCATTGGTCAATAGTAGCATGCTTATTAGGGACACACTAATTGAGAAAGTTACATATAGAAGGTTAAAATCTGGCTCACATTACTCTGGATCACCAATCCAGTCAATTAAGTTACAAGAAGCCTGAGTGTGTGTATGTATATATATATAATATATATATATATAGAGAGAGAGAGAGTGTCTTAGGTAGGTAATGATGCAAGAACAAAAAAGTGGGCTTAATTTTTTTTTTCAAAAAAATTAAATTGATATTATTAAGCATTTGAGTTAAAACCTTTGCAAGGTTGACAGACTTTTAACTAGTCTGCACGACATATGCCTGTTCAATTTATTCACTGAAGTTTAAAATTCTGCTAAAGGTAGTTATTTTTTCATAAAATTACATAACAAAATTATATCTCTCATTATTTTCACTACCTGCATTTGATTAATTTTTGCAAAGAGCTCATTTGTTCTTAACTCTCACATGTTTGAAAAACAGTGTTATGTTGAGATTTTGGTAGGATAGCCAGTTTATAATTTTAAAAAATTGGAATAACTAGCTTAGCATTTTTGCAGCTGCAGTTATGATGTCTCTGCTAGAGGGCACACAAGGCACAGGTATATATCCATCTTGTATAACAACATTTATCATTTTTAGCAATGCAGTGACCAAAGCTATACATTCTCCAAAGAATAAAGATAGCACGAAGTGTTACTGCGCACTACTCTAGATTGTAGAATCTTAGTGCATAGAATGAATCCCTAGAAACTATTGTGTTTGGGCCAGCCCTTTGTAAGGGCAATCTAATTTGTCCCACTTACCCATTTCTCAAAGCACTGTAAACTTTTCTTTGTGTATTTATCTAATTTTCTTTTAATGGATTAAAAAGAGAATATTATGTGAAGGAATCAACTTCATGTAAGGACAGCCATAGAGCTCAGAGTATGTTATCTGAATAAATAACTTTACTGATGTATGATGTGTGGAATAAAGTGAGCAGGGATTTAATTTTTTTCAAAAACTGCTCTTCATACAAAAGACAACGGAATTTGAGAAGCACTGAAAATTTCAAGCAAACTACTCAAAGCTTAATTTAATCCATCCGAGGCCAGGATAACAATCAAAATGATCACATCCAATGAAATACATTCTTTTCCAATGAAATAAATTCTTTCGGGCATAGTAGGGTGGAAACGTCCATCATTTCTTTTAGGCTGTCATCTAAATTAGTTCCCTCAATCGTGTGAAGGTTCAGAGTGGAAATCAGGTACTGCTTTGTAAGTAGGAAGTGAAATTTTTCTATTGTAGAAAAAGTGAGAATCACCTTAGCTCAACTCCTCACAGCTGGTTAGAGAGTTGAATTAACAAAGACATTGGTGTAGATTCCCAAGCTGTTGGTGGATGGTTGAATAGTAACCAACAGAAAGAGAAGGATAAAGACAGTCTTTAAAACTGGAGTCGAGCCCTCACTTACACACTAAATCTAAATTTCTTCACTGTCACCATAGACTAATAAGCAAAATATGAAAAAAATGTCCAATAAACATAATAGTTTGTGTTAATACTTTGGTTGGATAATCCTCATTTGAAGTGAAATAAGGAGGCCCCTACGTTACTTCAATTACGGGATTTCGCTGAATCCTTGTTTCAGATTTTATGAAAGATCTCCATTTGAAATCTGATCTATCTTTTCAGATGTTGTAAGATCTGCTGTGAATTTCCAACATTTAGCTACCTCATTTAGTAATATACTGTATAATTTGGTAACTTGTAAGTTACTGAAGTGCTGAAGCTTAAATCAGAAGGATTGTACCAAGACACAATTTGAAGATCTGTCTTGTTTAGGAATAAACTGGTCAATCGAGACCACATCCGTGAACCTACACCTTCAAAAGTTGTAACATAACCACAAAATATTTTTGAATGGTAACATAAAACAGGATTGTTAGGGTCCGAAGTAATCTCCTGCATTTCTCGACACAAAGGTTGGCAAGAAAGGTACGCTATTTGAAAACAATGCCAGCGTGCTGTGTGAAAATCTATCAGAAGCAGTAGGATTCACTTTGCATTCACCATTCTGATAGGAAGGACACTTCAGTTCAGAGGAGATAAAATGCAAAGGAACAGGATAACAGCGGCTTCAAATTTGGCAATAAGCATCAACTCTCATGCAGATGTGTCTACTAACATGAAGTGGGAGGCTCAGGATGGTCAGACAGGATACTGCTTTAATCATTCATGAACTGAATGGAAAGAATCAGCAAATTTTGCAATAAACTACTGAAAGTTAGAGTTGTGCAATACATTGCTTCCGCCTATTTTTTCTAAAATTTTAAAAACTATCATTGGAATGAAATAACACTAACACATGAATTTATGAAAATAATCCATCATATTAGAATGGTGCAAGATTAATTAGCTCATAGCAATTTATTCTTCCACTCAATTGCATACTAGAGGATTCCAGCACAGAAATAGCACTATATATCTTATATGTGTTTATGTGGTAGGCAAATATCCAACATACAACCTGGTCGTGAAACTTTTAACGAAATTGTCACCATAGCCTTCCATCCCTAACAGGTCACAACTCAAACAAGCATTTTTCAACTGATTTCAGACAGTGATATCATTGTGTTATTTGACCTTGGATAGATTTACAGCTGTACTCAAGCTGATCCTCATTAAATATCCAAATAAAATACCCATTAATGCACACTTTCTGATTGGTAGAGTCACGGTCAAAAATTCAGCCCAGTATTTTTTCGCTTATCTACATCCCTGGGGTCTTCTTGCACCCAAATGATGTTGGCTAAAAATCACACAGAACAGATTGAATGCAACAACCTCCAGGTGGTATAGCTTTAACACCAACAAACCATATTCACCAGTTGAATTGCTATGGGCTCTCTAATAGCAAATAACTGAGCAGAAAGTTTCATTGAACATGGTGTCCGAGGGCCAAACCTCAGGCAGCTGCTCAATACATGTTGCCAAATTAAACTTCATGCTCCTCACTTTAATACACGTTTGAAAACGGTCATTAGGTTTTATTTGATCAAATTAAATACGGAGAAGGAATGAACTTCATGAGCCAAATGTTCCTATGCTATCTCTCCTTTATTTATATTTAAATTTGCAGTCCAATAATTCAGTTAATTGAAATCTGTGAACTGGGCGTTTTGATTCTTAAACAGTCCAGCGTTTTGTAACAAGAATTCTGAATGCATGCGGAATTGAGCAGATGCAATAAAACCCAATAATAAAACAATTGAGTGGAAAATATGAAAAATGCATCAGTTGAAGTAGATAAGAATCAGACTAACAAATAGAGCGGAAAGTTACCATAGATCTCTCTTGAAGACATTCCTGTACAAAAGCATAAATAATAAAAAGAAATGAAAAACATGAATAGCAGAATAAAGTCAAATTTATAGTAAACAATGTTCAGCTGCAGCCACATGTAACCCAGAAGTTTATGTGGTACTGTTTTCCTACATTAAAGCCAGTGATACCCAAATACAAAAAACCCAAACACCTGAAGGGGAAATGCTTCCAGACATAAATGCCACAGGTGCAAAAAAAAGTGTTAAATCAAATGCTGTCAGCAGCATTTGAATTTATTGAAACAGTTTTGAGCATTCAGAGAAAATAATTTAGTGACTTTGAAGTGTCCTCCAGAACTGGCTTCATTGGAATCCCACCTGAACTTCAAATTCTTGACAGAAATGAAAGTTCACTTTTCAAAAAAAAGAATAATGTGATTTGATAGTTGAGTTGCACAATTCAGCTTTTTAAAGACAATATTTTCTCCATCCCACTACATGCCCCCCCCCCACCCCAATCTGACAGTTGCGACCACTTCCCTCTCGTGTCAGCCAATCACAATATAGGTAGTCAGATAGAGATAAGCTCATTTGTAATTAGTCACTTGAAGGCACATAATAGAACAAATTATTCAGATTGACCTGATACGAATTCATCCTGCTCTTGCGCGATAGAAACATCCTCCTCTTTGCTCAGGCAGAATGCAAGACATGAGAAATTCAAGGTCTGCAAGTCAGTAGGCAGAGTAATGGTATGTTTTGTTCCGTGCTCAAGCACACTACCGTCATGCATCTGAGCATGTATTTCCTTTCAAGCTGCTTCTACATAATTAATAATTCTTTCCCACAGCCCAAAAACACCATTCCCTTTTTTCAGTGAAATGTTAAATTAAATTGTTTTGATGTCTTTGGAATCTGAAATTCATTTTTATTCTTTTTCTAAAACAAAACTTACAATATAAACTAACTTACTACTTGCCCGCAAAACAAAGTATAAAAAAAGCTATTCACAAGCCAAACAGAAACTATTTTCTAGTGTACCAAATTCAGTTAGTTATCCTCCATAACATTTGAATGGCTCCAACCTAGCTTCAGATTCATGTTGCAGGTGGGAATGAACCAAAAAAAAACACGAAGTGCAAAAGGAAATTTGTGCATATGAATAAGATGTACAGGTTAGGTTGCTTGACTATGCCAAATTGCCTCTTGGTATTAAAAGGATGTGGGATTAAGGGGATAAGGTCTGAATGGGATTGTTGTTGGTGCAAGCTCAATAGGCCAAATGAGTTCCTTCTGCACTGCAGAGATTCTATGATAAACTCAAAGTCAATTCTCCAAACCAATGAAAAGAAGGTTCCATTTCCTATTGAATCGGAATCAAGTCACTGGATTAAATTTTCAAACACCACACACAACCTTCACAGGTAAATTCTAAACATAATATCATACTAGAGTCTGTCCAAAAGCAATGGAGAAAACCAAAGCACAATGAAATCTTAAAATAAGAAATAGATGGGAATGACTTAATACAGGAAAATTCATTCAGAGTTTTTGTGTGTGTGTGTGTGTGTGTGTGTGTGTGTGTGTGGTGGGGTGTGGTGGGGGTTTCATCAATGCTCATGAGATGATGAGGGTGAGCCACCTTTTTGAACACTGCAATAGTGGTACATGCCACAATGCTGTTAGGAATGGAAAAATTAGTTCTTAATAATCAAGATACTACATCAAATCCGGGGATTAAAATGCAGTGACATCACCGAAAGCTTACAATTCCATCTGTGGAAAATACAATTTTTTTTCTTTAAATTTATCTCAAACTGATAATTAAAATGCAAAAAATCATGTTCTTAAAAATGTACCATTGCTGAGAATGCAATTTTATTTGGAGGTATTAAAGAAATATCAGGCATTCACAGTGCACAGTCCTTTAACACTTAAGCTGCTAATGAACTACTTAAAGCATCCCCAAAACATTGTTAATATAACTGTGGAGTGCTCAAGCATGATGGAAAATAGTTCAAAAGCAACAAAAAAAGTTATTTGTCAGGCATCATAATGGAGTATAACAATAGGATTCTCACGGCAATAAAAAATCTAGCTACACAGACAATAACTATGGATAGCATTCACCATAAATGAGTAGTCACTAAAGACTGTCAGAAATTGAAGAAAAATATGCACCATGCAGGAAAAGCAAAAGATAATGCCTGAATTTTCACAAGGAATGTACACACTTGAGAAAATTATGCAGTTGCACAAGATTTATACAATAAAAAGCTGAACAGAAAAATTAAACATTAGCAGCTGGCATATTAACAGTGAGCAGAGGAAGAATATACAAATGGCATTATTCATAGCATGTTGGGAAAACAAACTACTGTGGGCAATAATCTCCATGAGTTAACAACCCCATTTCAATCCATAGCACGCTTAACATAGAAAGACAAAATAATAGATAGTAAGATCTGGCAGTAGACAGAGTTCTTGAGCCAGAATGTTCAAAAAACAATCACAAAGCTTTTCTGAAGAACGAATGTGTATAAGAGTTTAGATTTTTGATGCTTATTAAAAAAGTGGTTTCCATATTAAATTGTCAAGAAATTGAAATTTGTAACCTATGTCAATGCTGAGAATAGGGCAGCTTGCCATGGGACTAATAGCTATCACTCAATTATATAATCCACTGTAGGATTTGTGGCATGCATGAGTTCTCCCGAGAACGAGCAGCTCTGGGTTCAAATCCTATCCCAGCATGTGACGGCCAGGAAAGACACCTTCATAAACGGGGCCAGTAGGTTCAGTATCAACCTACAAAATTCTTTCAACACACCAATGACGGATGGTAAGGGCAGGAAAGATTCCTGGTCAGCCATGCTTCATGCAGAGTGGTGCCACATCAGTTATAAGCTTCTGGCAACAGGTTAGCAACCTGTTCCATGAAAACCTCAGTATGGGAACACGTAAAAACCTGTTTTGTGCACCCTTAGGTACAGGAACAGAAACAAGAACATGTTCTTCCTTAAAATATTCAAAAGAAAGTAGGTTCTATCAAATCTATTAACAAGAAGAATAATTTCAAAGGCAAAAAAAATCACAGCAAGCTATTACTAAAATCAATTTTTGCCACCTTTAAATTTCAGCTGTTGTACACAGCCAGTTTATGCATGGTCCCTTTAATTCTGTGCACGGTTGCACACAAATGCCATCTCTTGTGAAATGAGATGTGCACAGTACCTTCCAAGATGTATGAGGCTGGGTATCCATGCAGTTTAGCAGCAATATTACTTGTCATATGAAGTTAATCATAAGGGTAACTAACGCTCCTGCAATTTAGGTACAATTGCAGAGTCAAGGACTAACAATGCTCATTTTGAGAAATATTTTTCTTCCCCCAATTTTCTAATTTGCCATGGACCAATGTGATCCAGTTTAAATTTTTTTTAAAAAATCAGTAAGATGGTCAAAAGTAATAATTTACTATAGGTTAATTGAAATGGCTGAAAATGGGTTTAAATCACAAAATAAGTAAGCATTTCAATCTGAGTGCTGAATCATAAGTCAGCAACTAATCCAAAGTAACTGAAAATGACAAGAAAAGCTCTACCTAATCATGTGTTAATCTTTTGCATATCATAAGTTAACAAATTAAAAAATATTCAAAAGTTTTTAAAATAAGATTATTGATGTTCTCGCACTCATAAGAAGTGATTTAATTTTAGAAGCCTCTATGATGACACGCAAATGAGCACAATGAGTGAAATCTTTTCCTGGTCATTAATTTAGTGGATGGTGAGGCCTGTTTTGTTTGGCAGTATCAACTCCTTGATTGACTTTAAAAATTAGCCCAAAAGAGAACAGAAATTATTTGTGCTAAACTTAGTTTGTGCTTAACAGGCTACTTTTTTTCAGATTTTATTGATTTGTGGCTAATTGCACATAAAAATATCTCAACTGAATGGAAACTCAATGTTATACCATTTAACACACAACGCTTATAATAAATAGCCCACTTATCGTCAAGGTTTCTGGGTGAAGCAATTCCACTGGCTTCCTGATGAGACTGTTACAAATAGCTGGTACAAAACCCCTGTCCAAGACCAAGCTCAAACCGAAGCTCTGACAAAGGGTCATCCAGACTCAATGGCTCTATTCTTTCCTCACAGATGCTGTCAGACCTGCTGCGATTTTCTAGCATTTGTTGTTATTGTTTCAACTGAATTAAAGTTCGACAGAATTCTTTACGTTTAAAAGAGCTTTTCCTGTCACAGATGCTAATGCTGAAACATTAACCGTCTTACTCTCAGCATGGCTCATAGAATCCTACAGTGCAAAATAGGCCATTTAGTCCATCAGGACTATACCGACTCTCTGACAGTATTTTATCCAGAACTTCTCTCTGCCCTATCCTGTAATCCCCAACATTTCTCATGGTTAATGCATCTAATCTACACATTTTGGAACATAAGAGGCAATTTAGCATGGTCAATCCACCTAATCTCCTAATGGTTCAGTCAACAAGTCAAACGACTTGCAAGTATAAATACACAAATCATTGAAAGTAGCAATACAGATCAATAAGATCATTAGAAATATATCCCAGTGCTTATTTTGCTCTTTTTTTCAAAAGTGCAATAGAATTGAAAAGGAGCAGATTTATAAAAATAGTGATATTTTATTCAAGAAACAGTTTGGTTGCCTGAAGCTGAATTGCAGTGACTTTACAATCTGTCCACAGAAAGCAGGACAAATCTAACTCAGCCAATTATCGCTCCATCAGTCTACTCTCAATCACTAGCAAAGCTATGGAAAGTGTCACTGACAATGTAATCAACTGGCACTTACTCAGCAATAACCTGATCACTGAAGCTCAGTTTGGATTCAACCAGGACCAGCCTGCTCCTGATCTCATTATAGTCTTACTCCAAACATATAAAAAACAGCAGAACTCCAAGAGGTGAGGTGAGAGTGAATGCCCTTGACATCAAGGCAGCACTTGGTCAAGTGAAGTATCAAGGAGCCCAGGCAAAAATGAAGCCAATAGCAATCAGGGAAAAACTCTCCATTGGTTGAATCATGCCTAGCGCAAAGAAAGTTGACTGTGGTTGTTCGAAATCAATCATCTCAGTTCCACAACATCGCTGCAAGAGTTCCTCAAGAAAGTGGCCCAGGCCTAATCATCTTTAGCTGCTTCAGAAACGATCATCCTTTCATCATAAAGTCAGAAATGGGGATGTTTGCTGATGACTGCTCAATGTTCAGCACCATTCATGATTCCTTAGACACTGAGAGAGTCTGTATTCATAAGACCTGGACAATATCCAGCTTGGACTGATTAGTGACAATTAACATACGCACCACACAAATGCTAAGCAACAACCATCTCTAATAAGAGGGAATTTAACCATTTCCTCTTGACATTGCCACTGCTGACTCTTGCACTATCAATACCTTGAAGGTTGCCATTGACAGAAAATGAACTAGACCAACCATGTAAATACAGTGGCTACAACAGTGGGTCAGCTGATAATTCTGCACAGAGTAGCTCACTTGCTGACTCCCCAAACACGGTCCTCAAGCAAGGCAGCTTCCTAGTCTATTTAACAGACTCAATTGTATGCCCAATGTTTAGCATGCCTTGCCTGGGTAGGTCACAGGCCACTATCCAGCCCCTGGGTCACCAGTTAAACAAGCCCAATCTACAAGATGCATTGTAGCAAATCACCAGAACTTCTTCAATAGTACCTTCCAAACCAGCGACCTCTGCCACCTGGACGGACAAAGGCAGCAGATGCATGGAAACACCACCACCTGCAAGTTCCCTTCCAAGTCATTCACCGTCCTGACTTGGAACTATATCACCATTCCTTCACTGTCACTGGGTCAAAATCCTGTAACTCCTTTTCGTCAGCATCATTGAGTATACCTTTACCAAATGGGTAAATTCAAATACAGAATTCAAAAGAAACTTCTTTATTTAGCGATTACAACGTGGACTGCCCAGTTGTGTGGGTCAGAATATAATTTAACATACAAATGTCCACTTAAGGTTGAGGACAATTTATATGTATCTCCTTTCTTGGACATCAACTGACTTGCTTGATAAAGCACAGTCTTGTTCTCTGCATGAACTATTTGTTGCTTGTAAGCAACACATAGTTGGAAACCTTGAAGGGGACCTTTCTTCATTTTGCTTATTACAGATACAGCAATTACCAACAAATATTTATAAAATAGCCCCTGCACCTGTTACCACCTCCACTCAAATATCACACTTACTTTCCTACCAGTGGCAGTGTGGGATGAACATAATTAAAATCAGATGATGGATTTTCAACATTGCTACATTATAGAGAACAAATTAACAGCTTCACACCACTGATCGCAACATAAGTGAAGAATACGAAATGAGTACCACAGGCCTGATTCCAGTGTATTGAAATCAGCAACCCATACACTGCACACTTCAAACGATTTGCAAATGGCAGGTGCATATTAGAAGAGGTGATATATATTTATATATTAGTTTATCTCTTTGTAGCTAACAGTAAGTCAGGTTCAGATGAAAGGTCAATGAACTGAAACATCAACCTTCTGCCTCTGCAACATCGTCTGAGCTACTGAATATTTCCATTTCTCCTTTTTGTTTATAAACCAGGCATTGTGCTATTTTAGAAGGATAGATGTGTTAAACAATGGCATTCACAACGTAACTGGTTACCGTGGAGCTACATCTCTTCAAGGTCACAATGTCTAATTATTAAATAAATACAGCTTCTGATCACCAAGTTTAATTGTCATTTGATCAGGGAACTATGCAAATTTGAATGAATGCAGAAGTTTCAGACTCCAGCTTCTTTTATTTTGCACCTAAGTGAGATGTCTATACATGTTGTTAAATGATATGTCTAGCACTCATTTAGATCTAGTTCTATCAAATTCCAGATACTGTTCTTAAATTAATAACCAAGCAAGGATCTCCCCAAATAGACAGCTTCTTAATGAACCATTTTTTTAAAAAATGCTTAATAGTAATTAAACAGTCGTGTCAAATGAAAACCTTAGCAGTAGAAACTTCTAAGGTTTACAATTTTGTATTCTTACCCTTATAAAACATCATATCTTTTGACACGTTAATGAACAGCACCATTGGGATTGTATGATGTAAAATTTATTTTGCTACATATATGAACAGAAAAAGAGCAGACATCACTTCAATACCGGATACTCTACCTCTTTTAGACAAATAGGAGATACCATTGGCGACTGCTGCAGATTTTTCTTCAGATTTCAGGAAAGCAAAATGGGAATAGTCATCTACACCATCATGAGCTGTAAGAAAATTGAGTTCATTAAAGATTTATAGGGAGCACTGTCTAATTCAAACTACAATTACACGCTGTTAAAGGACATTTGCTCAAGTCCTATAAATGTTAATTCTTCAGTGTTCTAAATTCAACCTGCATGATGAAGTGCAGTTATCAGTTTAAAATATCAATTTGCTATTTCAAAGCAGAAAACTTGTATAAATTCTTCAAACTTAAACGAGAAAACACAAAGGCAGACAAAATGCCTAATTTTCCCAATCTCTACCCTTCATTTAAGGACAGCAAGGTCTAAGTTGAGACAATTGCTGATGGAGGTGCAGGAACAAGGAGGTTCAGGGAGTTATCACAGGTGATGCAGATCACATTCTAGACATCCCATAAATGTAAATCATAGCAGCCTGAGGCAGCTGCACTTTAACATGTGCTCTCACATCAATAAAGCACAGCTGTACAACTTAGAGCCATCCTATTCACCCAATCCATTCCCTGCACCATTCCCCAACAACACCCCCTTTCTCTCGATAATGATGAGACCTCCAGATCTGGCTCTCCACCTATATTTTCAGAAAGATGGGAAGCTCTTCATTTCTACAATAATTCAGGCCTATGCATTTAGCATATTTATCATGCATATCACATTAACATAGAAATCAGTTCAAGATAACAAAAAACCAGTCACGAACAATAACTTTCCTCTTTTGTTTTCTTTTCTACCAGTCACATCGAGAGTGCAGTATTTAGAATTTAAAGCCGTGTCTTGCATTATTTATATTGGTGTACAAATGGAATATGCAAGTCTAGGCTCCATTACATTTGATTTAATAATCAGTGGTTTTGAAGAATGACCACTTCAGCAGGAAAATTGAAACTCATAGAACCACATGCTGCACTGAGCCGTTGCCTTAAATGTCGGAAGGAAATTAAACTACTCCGGGGATCCTTTTGTGTTTGCACATTAACCTTCCTTTTTAAATGGATAATCACTTAACAAAATGCACTGTTTTCAAAGAAAATAAGAAGTAGCAAGCTTTCGGAGCATATCAAAATGCCTCAAGTGTAGTTTAAGCTACTTGATAACTTACCATCAGCAGCTAAATCCAGGTGCTCTCTGTCAGAGCTGAGAATTCTAGCATTGATTCTTGGAACAATAGTCGGCTGATTCATTATGAAATCAACAACATCTTGATCATTGTTCAGTTCACCCTGAAAATCACATTGTTTTAAGTTACAGAATGAAAAATTAAGAAAAACTCACCAGTTGGCTCAATGTTTCAACGCTGGTCTTTATACTTCAGATGCACATCCTCACCCTATTGCATATAATCCTATCGGCATATCCTTCCTTTTTTTGCCTTATGTGTTTAACTATCTTTCCCTTAAATGCACTTATAATATTAAATCGAAGTTACTTATAATAGTAAATTCCACACACAAACCATTCTATGGTTAAAGAAGCTTCTCTGATTTCCTTTTGAATTTATGGAGTGATTGTACTGGCTTGTCCTGCTGGTAGAATAGTTAGATTGGGCAAGAGATGGAAAATTAAGTTCAGGCCTAGTTTTTCACCTTTCATGATGTTACCAGTCCTGTTTTGCTGGCAAAATTAGCTTCGTGTCAATAAAGGGCACAAAGCCAATTTCAACATGCATTACATAATTTAAATAAAATTAGTAAGTCCCAGCTGCTGCCATGACAGGAAATCTCTCAGTGTGTACACAGTGCACTGAGACTGGCATGCCTTAGTGACAGCATACAGAGCTCAGCAAATGGCTTCCCAGCAAGAATTGGCTCTGCCCACTCCGCCTGCTGGCGAGAATCACATCCTGGCTCTTTTTTTTTCTAAGTGGTGTCTGATTGAGTTTGGGAGCTTACCCAAAAATATACGTGTGATTATCTCCCATTTTCATGTTCGTTCAATACTGAGATTTTTTTGGTAAGATCACCCTTTATAAGTGACTGCCTTAAGTATAAGGCAGAAAAAAAAATGTGGGAATCGTGGAAGCAAATTACTACAGACAGAAGTTATAAAAACAAATGTGTATGTGGAGAAATGGTGGGAAAAGAAAATTGAACAGTAGCAACAATTATATCCTTGTTCATCCAACTCTTTATTAACATATGAATTTTAATTGTTTATTAATGATTCAAAGAATTTTGACTTCCAAATATTTCTCACTGTACCCAACAAATTGTACTTTGACTAACTTGTTAACGGTACAACTAAAGCAATTTTACATATTTTTTTCAAAATATGATTACTAAAATGTATTATTTTTCATAATGAAATTATATGGCTGTTCTTGACTGATCTTATGTAAATGTGACTTTTACTTCATTCTTGAAGAACTCATCTACAATTAAATGAGTGAAGCACTTCTTCAACATAACATGATATGTCATGGACACATTACCCACAGTCTATTTCAATTACGAAAGAAGGAATATCTTGTAGGTGCTAGTTTTAAATAAATGAGCTCTGATGTCACTCTTAAAAATAGAGGGTGAAGAACTTTAACTATGTAGGGAGACTAGATGGGATTGTTTTTCTCAGAACAAGGAAGGTTAAGAGGGGATTTGATAGCAATATTCAAAATCATAACGGATAAACAAGGAGAAACTGTTTCCAGTGGCAGGTGTGGTCAATATCCAGAGGACACTGTCTTAAGATAAATTATCAAGAGGAACCAGGGACAGATAATGAGACCAGTTTTCACATAAGTTATAGTGCATTCCAGATCATTATCTGAAAGGGCGGAAGCAAATCAATACTTTCAAAAGCAAATTGGATAAATGCAACTAATCTACAAAAGTCAAACTGCAGTCTATTTTAGAAATTACAAATTTAAGCTGGGCCTTTCAATTTTGGGAGGAACAATAGAAATAAAATATAAAATTGTGAAGTGTATAAGAGGCAAAAAAACCTATCATTTCCTGTTTCACCACCACCACCAAACCCCCTCCACCTCTCACCATGAGGTTTAAATATTACAATCACAAGTGACTACGCAATTCTTATTGTAATCAAATTGCTAAATATACAATATATGATGGTACCAGGGAATACACACAGTATCACCATTCTCATGCTACTTTGTCTTCTTTCAGAATTTTAGGCACTGATTTACCAACTGGGGCCTCACGTGCAAATAGCAGCCATTTCAAGTATTGGAAACGTATGCTAGATTTATTGCTGTACAATCATGCACTTAAATCACACCCATTCACATTTTGGCCCACACCAAGATTCAAATGAAGCAACTATTCTTTCATGGTGTTCATATTTCATATTTGCATCCATGTCTAACTCAGGTAAGACAACACATTGCACAATATTACTTACTAAGTAAACAACTTTCTGAAAGTAAGCTGTATTGTCTAAGATCTTGTGCATCGTCACAGTTTCAAGCTCATCAGGATCCAGTTGTTCCCTCTGGTAAGGCATGCCATTGTAAAGGGCAATAGGCAGGGAGCCCAGGCCTGACTGCTTATAGTAATTACTGCATTCCTACCAAAGGAAAACAAAAGGTATCAGAAACACAATTTAACTCAGAATTAATACCTGTTGTGACACTTTCTTACATTAAATAATTACCCATCAATCAACTTAACATAATTGCAACTTTTAACAATGTTACAAAGTTTGGATTCATCTGAACTGCAACATTATTTGATTAATATAGAAACAATGTGTTAGGAGTTTTAGAAATTCTATCTAAAGAATTCATTTATCTTGATTTGCATTTTTATAAAATATCTGTTAAAAGTTTAATTTTTGTAGTTAGAATTGCATCTATATTTTAGGAACGAACTGATAGACACTGATAACCAGGCTCCAGGATATGGTAAACTGCAACTAAAACTGAACAGAATATTGAAGAGGAAAATTAATCTAAATTAAATGATAAATCACTTATTTGATACGATAAGGCCTGAATCCAATATAAAGACTTAGTTATATTTAATCTTTATTATTCTGCTCGAAAGCGTTTCTTTTAGAAAATGTACAATACTTAAATTAGTGAAGTTAAATCATTACATGCATTAGTAATTCATTCTTATTAATAACTGAGCAGGCTGGTGTAGATTATAGAACTTTAGAGCCATACAAATAATGATGATAACTTATTCTGCTTCATTCACTTTAGAATAGCCATTAAAACACCACGTACAAAATCTAAAATCTCAACATTAAGGTTCTGATTGTTCCCATGTCAAGGTGAAACAAAATTTAGTACATAATTATGAAGTAACCATTCAGCCTCTCAAGCCTGTTCAGTCATTGTGTTTGATCATGTGATCATGCCTGATTTGTACTTCAGCTCCATTTACCTTTTTCTTTGGAGGCGTAATGGAAAAAGAGAATCTATACGTTTCAGTATGAAAATTTCAATTGCCTCAATGTCTACAGGCTGGGAGAGAGGCGGGGGGGCGGGGGGGGTGGAGTGACTTGCAATTTCTACTACTATTTGAAAAAGTGCTTCCTAATTTCAATCCTAAACCATTTGTTTCTAATTTTAAGATTGTGTTCCCTTTTTGTGGATTTCACCACTATGGGATTTTCACTGTGACTATCTCATCAAACCCCTCCATCATATTAAAAACCTTGATCATCAACCCTCACTCACTCTTCTAAATTTGACAGAATACAAACTACATCTTGAGAAATAAAAAACGTTCACGCTGCAGTTAATTTCATGAAAATACAGTTTCAAAACATTATTGTTAACATTACGACAAAAGAATCTCACAGAAAGACACTCCTTCAAGTAGACTGGTAAAGACTGAATATAATTAAATATGTATACTGGATTCAGCCTTGTCATATCAAAAATGATTTATCACTTAATTCAGATAATTTTCCTACTAAATACTCTTCAATTTTAAGGCCAGTTCTAGGCCTCTAAGCTTTATCGTGCCATTGATTATTCCTGTTGCCTGATGTTCTTTCAAAGTAAATGACATTTGGAACATAGAACACTACAGCACAAACTGGCCCTTCAGCCCACAAGTTGCGCCGATCATATCCCTATCCACCAGGCCATAGAACTATCTGTAACTTTCAATCCCATTAAATCCCATGTACTCGTCAAGAAGTCTTTTAAAAGACCCCAGCGAGTTTGCCTCTACCACTACCGACAGCAGCCAATTCCACTCACTCACCACCCTCTGAGTGAAAAACTTACCCCTAACATCTCCTCTGTACTTGCTTCCCAGCACCTGAAACCTGTGTCCCCTCATAGCCACCATTTCAGCTCTGGGAATACACCATATCTATACCTCTCAACATCTTATAAATCTCTATCAGGTCACCTTTCAACCTTCGTCTCTCCAGGGAGAAGAGACCTAGCTCTCTCAACCTAAGGCATGTCTCCCAGTCCAGGCAACATCCTTGTAAATCTCTTCTGCACCCTCTCAATAGCTTTCCACATCCTTCCTGTAGCGAGTACTGCACACAGTACTCCAAGTGGGGTCTGACAAGGATCTTATAAAGTTGCAGCATTAACTCCTGACTCCTAAACTCAATCCCTCAGTTAATGAAAGCCAGTACACTATACGCCTTCTTGACCACATCCTCCACCTGCGAGGCCAATTTAAGAATCCTATGGACCTGGACCCCAAGGTCCTTCTGCTCCTCAACATTGCTAAGACTCCTACCCTTGATATTGTACTCCTTCGAAGTCCATATAAACCACATCCACCGCTATTGCTTCATCAATGTGTTCAATCACATTTTCAAAGAACTCAACTAGGCTCATAAGGCACCACCTGCCCTTGACAAAGCTGTGTTGACTATTTCTGATCATACTAAACTTCTCTAAATGTTCATAAATCCTGTCCCTCAGAATCCTCTCCATCAACTTATCAACTACTGAGGTCAGGCTCACCGGTCGGTAATTTCCCGGGCTATCCCTGTTCCCTTTCTTGAAAATAGGAACCACATCCACAATCCTTCAATCCTCCGGAAACTCTCCTGTCTCCATCGGCGACACAAAGATCATCGCCAGGGACTCTGCAATCTCTTCCCTCACCTCCCACAGTAATCTGGGGTACATCCCATCCTGTCCCGGTGACTTATCTATCTTGATAGAATTTAAAAGTTCCAACACATCCTCTTTCTTAACGTGCATATACTCAATTTTTTCAGTCGGTTAAAGCTGAGGTGTAGCAAGTTTTTAGTCCAGTTGTACCTTTTACACTAATATAGTTCTACTCAAAACTACAACTTAATAAACCCCAATATAGATAATTCTTCAGGTACCTGCAAACATAAAATGCAACCCAACTGTTCCAGAACAAAGTGGATTCTTTAAGATTATAACAACAGTGATATTGATGCACCCCAGGATACCAAGTATTGAATTTCTTTTATCTGTGGTAGCATGCTAGAACTTTAGTTTCATTTTGTTTTATTAAACTGTCCATCATACATATTAGCTACTTGCAAAGCAAAACGGCTTTAGTATGTGACTCATGAAGTCAATTTTCAACTTCAATGCTTGGGTGTAAAAATTAAATTTAAAGATTAAAATTGTGCTATGGCAAGGCAATGATTCATTCTACTCCGCTAAGTAACTACCCTAATGGTAGTGGTCAATACTCAAAACATTTCAACAACGCTGAACAGAAAACTTGAAATTCTCCCAACTGTTAAAATGATCCCAACAGCTAATCCCGTTTATTGGAAATTAACCCTTTCAGCACCTCATGAAAACACCATTTCCACATCAATGTGGATAGTTTCCAAGTGGCAGCTGAGAATGCACTTTTTTAATAATTACAAATAAACTTGGTAAAACATTTTTGATGTTATATTTCAAAGTTTTTTAAAATCATTTTGTATATCCAGATAAATCTATGATTTATGTATTTTGTCTTGCAAAGAATTGATTGTAATTGTTTTGAGATCAACAGTACTGAATATCTTGGAGCCTTTCTTCCGTGTTGCTGCTCCAGCTGAACAATTACACTGCACAAGTGCATACTCTCCTGGTTAATGGACGATGGAATTCTCAACCATCAGCAACAAATCTCTGAAGAAAATTCAAAGCACGTTTCGAATCAGTTTACTTGAAGAGCAGAACTATTGACTTTACTCCTGATGTTCGGCTCCTCTTTAGTTCCTACCAGGTGCCCTCTGAAACAAATCTGGATATATTACAAATATTACTCGCATGAATTAAGAAGTCTTACCTTTCGGTTTCTGTCATACACTGAATTAGCTCCTAGAATACTGGTCACCTCCACGTTAGAAAAATCCTTCTCCAAGGTACCAATTATGTGCTCAATTGCCAGCTTCTCACCTTCCTTTACCTTGCCATATATCTGAAACAGAAGAAATAACTATGCATAGAACTTCATCTACTGCAAAACATCTAGTGACCTCTTTTGCTCTGATAAAGAGTCATCCTGACTCCAAACATTAGCTTTATTCTCTCTCCATATTGTCAAGCCTGAAATTTTTCAGCATTTTCTGTTCTTGTTTCAATTCCAATATTTGCAGTGATTTGATTCTATCTTTGTTTAGATTGTTTCTTTGCCTCTACCCATCTCCCACATCAACACAGACCATTTATAATCAATTGTATTAGATGATGTTTAAATTTTAACACTAACCTACTTGATCTCCAACATACACCTCCATGGAGGTAAAACCTGTCATGAATGTTCAAGGTTAAATTCCAGAGTGTAAACCTAATTATACAAATAACAGTTCACATTGATCGGAGATGATGCTCAAACTGTCATTAAATGACTATTAGCATAATAAATTCACCATTTATTTCTATGCTAATATTTGAATACAGATGATAAAACACAGATAATAATGTGATTTTTTAGTCTAATAAATAAAGCTTGGTCTTCCTGGAGTTTTTAACATCATTAGCAAATAGGAATTAATTTAATTCAAGCATGAACTAATAGGAGAAAATCATTCAGAAAAAAAAAATTCATAAAAAGTTAATATACAAATTGGGAAGTTTAATTGAAAGGAAGATGATATTATTAGGTTATGAAATGGGAGAACGTGACTTTATGAAAACCTTTTATCAGAACTTATCATTTAAAACATCAATACAGAGGTAAAGTACTGTGGATGTTGTAAATCTGAACAAAAGAAGCTGCAAGCACTTAACAGTCAGGCAGCATCTACTGAGAGAAACATATTTAGTGTTTCAGGTTGATGACATTACTTCATTCAGAAGTTTGATGAAAAGTCAACAGTCGGAAATGTTGACTCTGTTTTTCTTCTCTCTACAGAGACTACCAGACCTGCTCAGTTTTTCCAACATTTTTAGATTTTATTTCAGATTTCCGGCATCTGCAGTTTTCTGCATTTTGATTAATAACTTGATGTCATTCAATTCCTGGCATCATATCCCTGTGTGAAACAGTGCTCTCAACAAGGAAGGAAGACAATGAACAAAAATAAATCTGGACTGAGAACACTCTCATGCTTGTGTGCCAATCCATAATCCATCACAAGAATCATACCGATATTATTGTCTGGAAGGCGTTCATATTATCCAATTCATCTGCAACAAAGTTAAAAGCCCTGAAGAGAGCGACACCAGGATCTTTCAGACCATCAGCCTCGTCTGAGTCATCAACCACAAAGACCAAGCCTATCCTGTAATAAAAAATAAAATCACACATTGTCATCCACTCACGTTGTTGGATTATGCATAAACAAAAATAGCATATTTCATAGTTTATGGTTTGATGTTTCTTTTGGAATAGAAAATTAAATAACATTGCATTCAATTTTTAGGCAATGGTGGTCTGGAGGGAATCGGGTACAGAATTTCAAATTGTTGAATGACATTACAAATATCTAAGTAGATCTGATCAAAGGTTTATAAGAGCCTATTGTCAAAAGCCAACACTTAATCCTCCAGGAGGGATCAGGGATCAGCCCAGCTGCTTGGAGGCTGTCTTCCATCTGCAGACTAAGGATGTGATGCTTTAGACTGGGTTGGAGGCCCTCTTGCTTCCAGCTGCAGCCACAGATCTCTCAGTATGGTTCCCCTCTAAGGACATACTTACATTTTTAAGTTTGAGAATGGTTGAATAAGAGGATGCTTACCTTTCTCACTTGTCTGCAAAGGCAATAAGCTATTATTTCTAAGAGCCAATAGAAAGCCTTGCAGCTTCTGAGAACCCACTAGGGATGGTGAGCCCACCCTGTGACAAGTTCAAAGAAAATCAGAGATGACTGACTATTCCCCATATGATACAGGATTCTGACCCCATTTGAGTCTCATTGTTTTGTCCCAAGCCCACAGGGAAAAATATGTCCATGCTGTTTAACAAAGAGTAGAGGGACAAATCTGGTAGTTACAAGCCAGGAACAGTGATCTATGTTGGGAACACTTTTGGAGACTTTAATCCTGGAAAAATAGTCATTTCAACAAGTATGAGCTAAAAAAAGTCAGCATGGATTTGCTCGCAGAATTCAAACCCAAGGGAATGAAAGGAAGAGTGGCAGCACAAATATGGTTAAAAGGACAGAAAGTTTGAAGTAGTAGCAAATAGTTTTTAAGACTGGAGGAAGCTACAGAGTTGCATTCCCAGAGTCAGCATTGACACCAAAGGGCTTATGAATTCAGGAGAATGTAGGCAGATTGATGAACTAAACAGATACTTGGTATATTCATCGCAATGTAAGTAAGTGTGAAGAATGAGGGGAGGAAGTATTAAATAAATGACACAATTTAAAAGACGCGTAGCAAAGGCCTGGGATATATGAAAATAAAACTTTAAAAAGGTGGAAAACAAATTGAGAAAGTTGTTAAAAATAGACATTGGTTCTTTGATTTTAGTAAAAAAACAAGTTCTACTAAATGTTCCTAAACACTGGGTACGCCTTACTAGAGTATGTCAATCATTTTGGGCATTGTACTTGAGGAGTGATGTCAGGCCTTGAAAAAGATGCGGAAGCAATTGACTGGAACAATATGAAGAATAGGAAACTTCAAGTGTGTGAACAGACTGAACAAGCTAGATTTGTTCTCCTCAGAGCAAGGAGAGGGAAAGATTTTGCTCAAAGTAATGCATAGCTTAAGTAATGTTCACAAAGAGAAACTATGTCTTGTAATTAAATGATCAGTATCCAGAGGACACAGATTGGATTGCCAAAGGAATTATACGTGACATGAGGGAGCTTTGTTTTGAAAAACAGAGTTGTATGATCTAGAATCATTGTCCAAAAGGTGGCAGAGTGAGATACAGTAATAAAATTCTAAAGATAATTGGACAAATAAACAGAAGTGAAAAGATTTACAGGCTATGGAAAAAAAGCAGGATGATGAGATTAACTGATTGGTATACCAAAGAGTTAACATGGGTCAATAGACCTCCCTCTGTTCTGCACTATTCTACGATCTTCTGTATTTTCAAAAAAAAAGGTAGCTGCCTGCTGAATAGTCACTGGAAGGTTTTTATCCTTCAGTATGCTTGATTTTCTTTTTAAATAGATGAAAAAAATTCGTTTACTGTTTCAGAATTCATTATTTCACGAGCTTTTCCATGCAATCCAGATCTCTTATCATTTTATATGCAAGTGCCAAGGCACATTTAAGTAACACCAGCATACCTCAAACGGAGTTGAGAGTTTAGACCAAGTTCGCTGATTTTATTATAATTTAAAATATGTAGCCTGATTGTTTCTCTGAAATTGTTTTGCAAACTTTTCCAAACTTTAGTCACCTCGCCCCCTCAGTCTCCCTCTTCTGAAGAGGTGAAAAAAAAATTATTTCAAGAATGACCTTGACAAGATTTTGACTTTTTTTTTTATTTAATAATTCTGTGTTGTGAAAAATTAGTTGCCTGGCCTGATAGATGACTAAAGAAACAAATTGCTTATTTGAACTTAATACTGGAAATATAACCAAATGTGAAACTGAGTGTTCATCTTATTTAATTATTCTAATTAATTTATGTCCTGCTGGGCATCTTAATAATAAATACAAAATCACTGAGAGACAGGAAGCGTGAAATAAAACAGTACAGCTCAGCCCAAGCACTGCTTAAAAACATCATTCAAGTTTACAAATGCAAATAGGAAATGTTTCTTTTGAAAGCAATTGATGTCAAGATTCTTTAAAATTAACTTTGCATTGTCTCAAAAAGGTGCATGTTTTAAAATATCAAATATAATAAGCAAAGCTATATCAACCAACCAACATAGAAAACACACCTGAGTGGGATGTCATTTGTATAAAACATTTCAGCTGTTTTCAATAACTCAGGAGTGCTCTTATCAGTTGGGTCAACAAGAAGCACCTAAAATTAAACAGAATTATCAGACATAGCATGAGCATTTATTGTTGGTCAGCAATATGGGAATCAGAAGATATAGTCTCTTTAAGTGCCAACATTTCAGAGAAACAAATGGGAACTTAGCATCGCTAGCCTCCAATTGCCAAAAGCCATGAATTGTAAAGGACCTAGCAAAATTACAAAAAAAAAAATCACTGTCTGAATATTAGCATACATTTTACACAGCCCAAAATCTTTGAGACTAGCTTGGGTGAAAATCTTCCCTTTGCGTGTTATGTCTCTCATAAATTGAGGTCGCAAACAGAAATGAGGATTTAAAAAGGAGCACCATGGAAATCAGATCATGCATAGGTAACAATATCCTTCTGACGTCATCACCCCATTTTACCATTAGTACCTAGTTCCGAGACACTCACTTCTGATGATTGCACGTTGTCAGAAGGAAACAAAGTTTAGCTAGATTAAACTGTCGCATTTGAAACATGGCCAATGGACAATTAATCCAATTTGACCCTTTCTCAAAGAAGGGTGATTGGCACAGGAAATTGGGAAAAAGTACTGAATACAAGCACAAGAAGTATTAATGGTGCAGTTATGCAGCAGTTTGGAAGATAATAGAACCTTTACACTACAAACAGGTTATGCTAAATAAGATTACAAGCTGTGAGAAGTTAAGGGATGTTCTATTATCTAGGGTATTGAACCACTATCATATTAGTCATTTTCAGCAGAAAATTAATCAGAATAATGCAGTGGGAAGAGCTCAAGTATATTGTTAACTGATTTGCATTTTTCAAAATTGCTTTTAGGAAATAAATAAAAACTCAGACTCTTATTTTCCTGTACACATAAATAACAATATCCTCTAATGTGAAATCGAGATCTTTGACTGTCTCATGCATAAACAAAAATAAATCATTTCCTTTTTACTTACAAAGTTGTGAAAGTTTTTCCGAATCTGCCGGATAACCCCAAGAAACGTAGGCCTCAGAAGCTCCTGTACATTAGAAGGCCATGTGTTGTATTTGCTGTCCATCTCCAGATTATTGATCCACTATATTGAAAAGAATAACACTATGAACATCCTCTATGAAACCAGTCATGAATTTTATAGTTAGCTAGTTAAAAACAACTCAGTGTCATTTTGGCATCCTTCTGATTTTTTACTGTCACTTTGTTAGCTCAACAGAATGCTGAGGATGTAATTAGGGCTTTGAATATAATTTATAAGCACAGCTGAATCACCCTGAACTAAATGATAGTATCACCTAACACTGACCTGCCTCTTGCACTGTCAGAATAGGTTAGTTTACAAAGCTACTACTTGATGCAGTAAAGGCATGGCTGAGATATGCAAATAAATCATTTAGAATATGGAAAGTGTTTCAGCCAAGCAAAGTTCTGTTTAATGGCCTTTTAAGTTAGAATAAATTTTGTAACAAGATTCTGACTAAAAAACAAAGTTTGATGGATAGATGGTAATTTACCCAGCTCTATACTTGCAAAATGTATTACACATAGAAACTGAATCTCCAAGTTCAATGAGTAGCTGTTTGGACAATGAACAACTAAATGCAGGGTGCATGATAATCAAACTTACATAGATAGCTGGGTTTCGAATGTCAACACCATAATCAGAATCTGCTGGCTGTACATTTAGTTTCAGCAAATCATGTAGTTCATCACCCTGGATTCCCAGCTTGTGCAGACCTTCCATGAGACGGGCCTCATTGCGCAGCAGGTCCAGAACACTGACAAAGACACAGGGACAAAGTCATTCATTTTAATATGAACCTAGCTGCTTAAACTGTCCGCAACTTGTACTTGGGTTCAAGATTTTATTTGCATACATTGAGACAGACCGATTCTCCATACCTAAAGATATCTTGCACATCAAGATCAATACTGAGGCCATTGATGAAAAGTGCAGAATCACCAGGGTGAAGGCCAAATGTTTCTTTGAAATACTGAAAGCAGAAAAACTGTTATTGCCAAAAACGTTTCTTACAACTCCTACTAATACACATAAAATTCCTATTGTAGTCCATGAATTGTAGTCTCACAACACCAGGTTTAAGTCCAACTAGTTTATTTGATAGGAATCCCACAAACTTTCGGAAACGGTATTCCTTTGTCAGGTGTGTGGAAGGTTCCGGATGAAGGAACACCATTTCCAAAAGCTTGTGGGATTACTATCAAATAAACTGGTTGGACTTAAACCTGGCGTTGTGAGATTTCTTACTGTGTTTATCCCAGTCCAACGCCAGTATCTCCACATCATGATTCCAGATGAATACAAGTTTACAAAGCAAGGACTGGGGAAAACAAAAATGTAGAAATGCATGAATGAAGAGACAAACTAATACAGCTGTACTGGACTGAAGATTCTCACTGTTCAGCTGGAAACTAGCTTACCTTTGGTCGTGAGAAACCCTACAGAAATGCGTGAAAAAAGCAGAGGGTCTTTTAACAAATAAATCATTACATAAATTCTAATTCCCTACCTGTCACAACAGAGGAAAGATTCAGCATTAGAGAATTATATTTTTCCAGTAGCTACAAATTACTTGTTAAGGTCAAAGAACTGACCTAATTCAGTGTTGGACACATTCCAAACATTAAAGTAATGTGAAAATAAAACTTCAAAATGCTTAATGATTGAACAAACTTGTCAACTGCTGATGTTCTCAATAACATGGTTATAAATTTGAATGTCTTGGATGTTTGTCAGTACCCATGCAATTCTGAAACAAATAATGTATCTGCAGAAACATGCAGAGCAGAATAAGTACATCCGAAAGAACCAATGACCAAGATTGAATATTCTTTAGAAACCACTGGGTTTCATAATGCCATTTAGAGAAGCAGCAGTTACTCAGCCTTTTCCATCAGAACCCTGGAATTACATGCATCGGTTCAAGCTACTTTACAATTCTCAAAACATGGCACTGTATTCAGTTCAAGTTGATGTTTTTTTAACATATTCTGCCAATTATTTGGAGCAGAATAATACAATTTAAAATGCATGCTTACTTGTTGATGCTCTTCGACTTCCTTCCTCATTTCAGGGTTCACAACAGTTCTGGTTATGGATCTGTACATTTAAAAAGAGGAAATATTATACCTTACTTAAGAAATGCAAACATGATTTGAGATATTGAATAATATCTACTGGATGCTCAATTAACATTTTACGAACACCATTATTGATCCCTAACTTTGCCCTCATTTACATCATTTTCATAGGGTGGAATTTTATGAGAAAAATTCTAAGTGTCCAGTTAGCGTGAAAGTAGGATAGTTGCAGATCTGTTTTTTGGGTGTGTTTTTAGGGCCAATCTTGTGCACATAGTGCATGAGAAATGGACTTGACTGTTTCTAGCTACTACAGGCAGTGGGTGGGGCTTAAGTCGCCAGCCAGTAGCAGAAGGAACTATTGCACATGTGCAGACTTCTGTGCCTGCACACGTACAATTCCAATAGCAGAGGCCTGACACTCAGAGAGAGAGAGAAAGAGCTGTCAGGCCTCTGCTGCTGGGGCCAGCCTGAACAAACCCACCTGTCCATTGGTAAAATTCTACCCATAGACTTTTAAAGTTAAGAATCTAAACCAAGTAAAAAAAAAATATTTAGTGGTTCTGACAAACTCAACTGTGAAAATATCATCAACTGATTCTTGGAATGTCTATCTTCTTGAGAAACAAATTCAATTTCACAATTCCAATGACTCTTGTGCTGATACAACATGAACTCTGAAAATGAATACACAATATCAAATTAAATATATTCTAAAATTAAGGGCTAGAATTTCATTAGAAGTTTGTTAAACTTGCAAAAGACTTTCCATAGGGTTTTACATAGCAAGTTACTGTCAGAGGGCCAAACAGGGATCTATGTGAACAATGCAAGAAATAGAATCTCCTGTTCCAATTCAAGTAAAGTACCGTTAAATAGAGATGCAGATTCTGAACCAAGAAGTATCATATAGGCTATTTAATGTTAAATCAAATACAGAAAGCAAAATAAAAAAAGGCAGAAAGAGAGCCAAGAAGAAAAGAACCTTAAAAAGTAATTAAATGCCAATGAGACTCCATACTCCTGGAAGTTGATTTCCAATGCCAGAGAAATTATTTGACAGTAATTAACACTTATCACACTATTAAAAGGGCACTTACGTGGAATAGACAGGCCCTAAAACTCTTTGCAATTAATTCAGTCCTTTCTTATGATGTCAGTATAGTTTCACACTATTCAGGACACTTGTATGCTAAACCAGGCAGCAAGATGCCATTTTGGCAAAGACAATGGACCTGCAGATATCTCAGATAGCAACTTCCAGATTTATGTGTGTGTGTGCAATCACGAGAGATTGTAACCTAATTTGTACATAACGAACAGCGAGTACCCTGGTCCCACAATTATTTTCAAAATCAGGTCCCACATCTTTAAACTTAACTGTAATTTTATCAATACTACATGAATGTGTTTTACACCAATAAACAGATATCCAATATGTTACCTGGCTTTAGTGGGAAAGTTCTGGCTCAAATCACGCATAACCATCAAAGCATCAACTGAAGGTGCAGCCAAGATTCGAGCAGCAGTTTGAAAGCTTAGATCTGTTAAAATAAGTAATAATTCAAATAATTAAAGTGTCTACAAACAATATGCAATACATAAAAAGTTTTGGAATATTCAGCCAGGAATGGCTGAGTAATTTAAGATATTTAAGGGAATGTGAAAGGTAAAAATCCAGAGTAATATTGCAATTGAAACATGTCAGACAAATAGGACAGTTCAAACTGGTAAATAATTCATCTACGACTGACATTGCGAAGCCCTTCTTCAAATATTACTTAGCATGGATTGTCCAATAAAGGACAATATATCACTGTTTGGAAGTTTGATAACTGTTTTAAAATAGATATTGTTCTGTAGATATAATTACAGCTGCTCTCTCCTGCCACAGCTCTTGGGGCTTCTTGATTCAATCTAATGACATCACACTATGCAAACTAATAAAAAAAATTAGGGAAGTATAGAATAGTAAATCTAATTTCCAGAACACCACATGCACAGTGAGCAAATCATCCAGTTATTGTCTTGGCTAAAGCTGGTCTATGCAATTGGGAAATTAATTTTTTAATGGAATTTTAACTCGAAGAGATTCTAAGACCAATAGATATTTTCCTAGTATTAACTGAACAGAGACAATGTGTACATTTAAACTATATAAAAACATTCAAGTTCATTAACAAATCAGCAGGCAGAAAAGTTGAATGGTTGATGCTCCTCTGATATTTTGAAGATAAATTAACTCACTGCAACCATGTTGTTTAAAACAAATCTGTTCTGACAAATTATTACTTTTCTTCTCTGCAAAACTATATGCAAGTTGAGTATCTTTTATCCAAAGCCTCTAGGCTGATTACATTTTGTATTTCAGATCTTTTCGGATAATACATATAAGCTTATAGTACAACAGCTGAAGTCCTCCTCAATATGTGCCAAGCTGGGTGTGATGCAATGTAAATTTTTTCACAGAGCATATCTAACAAGGGTTAAACTCTCTAGAATGTACCTAAGCACAAGCCCCATTTGTGAGCAGTGCCAGCAAGTTCCCGTCACCCTCTTACATAGGTTCTGGGCTTGCACATCACTATATAACTACTGAACATTGATACTGGCAATTGTAGCAACACTAGATCGGAACATAAGTGCAATTCCCTAGGCTGCTCTGTTTGGGGTCATGCCTTTAAATCCACCGCTGCTGAAATTCCAAGCAGATTTCGTAGTTTTCATTACACTCCTCGCAAGATAACTAATTCTGTTTAATCAGGACTAATCAGGTGCACATAACGGGTGGAGGAGTTGGTAGATATCATTAAGCTAGAGAAGATGAAGTGCACGCTACATGGCACATTAAGTGCATCAAAGTAGATAAATCCCAGGATCTGATAAAGAGTATCCCAAGACATTGTTTTGCCTTTGTTTAAAAAGGGCTGTAGGGAAAAGCCTGGGAACCACTGGCCAGTGAGCTTCACATCTGTAGTGGGTAAATGTTAGAAGGTATCCTGAGAGACAGGATCTACAGTATTTAGAGACAAAGGACTGATTAGGGGCAGTCAGCATGGCTTTGTGAGTGACAAATCATGTCTCACAAATTTGAGTTTTTTGAAGGGTAACCAAGGATGTTGATGAGGGCAGTGTAATTGATGCTGTCTACATTGTCTTCAGCAAGGCCTTTGACAAGGTACCACCTAGTAGGTTGTTGCACAAGGTTAAATCTTATGGGATCCAGGGTGAGGTGGCCAAATGGATATAAAATTGACTTGATGACATAAGACAGAAAGTGGTTGTAGAGGGTTGCTTTTCAAACTGAAGGCCTGTGGCCAATGGTGTGCCTCAGGGATCGGTGCTGAGTCCGCTATTATTTATATATATACAAATTATTAATATTAATGATTTGGATGAGAATGTAGGAGGCATGGTTAATAAGTTTGCAGATGACAACAAGATTGGTGGCAAAGTGGACAGTGAAGAAGATTATCTCGGATTGCAATGGGATCTTAATCAATTGGGCCAGTATATCGACGAGTGGCAGATAGAGTTTAATTTAGATAAATGCAACATGATGCATTTTGGTAGACTGAACCAGGGCAGCACTTACTCAGTTAATGGTAGGGCATTGGAGAAAATTACACAACAAAGAGACCTAGGGGAACAGGTTCACAGCTCTTTGGAATCACAGATGGACAGGGTGGTGAAGGTGGCTTTTGGCATGCTTGGTTTCATCAGTCAGAACATTGAATACAGGAATTGGAACGTCTTGTTGAAGTTGTACAAAACATTGGTAAGGCCAAATTTTGAATACTGTGTACAGTTCTGGTCCCTATTAAAGAAAGGATATTATTAAATTAGAAAGATGCAGAAAAGATTTACAAAGATGCAATCAGGACTTAATGGTTTGAGTTATAAAGAGAGGCTGGGACTTTTTTTCTCTGGAGCGCAGGAGGCTTAAGGGTGATCTTAGAGAGGTCTATAAAATAATGAGGGGCATAGATCAGTTAGATAGTCAATATATTTTACCAAAGGTATGGGAGTCTAAAACTAAAGGGCATAGTTTAAAGTGAGAGGGGAGAGATACAAAAGGATCCAGACGGGCAATTTTTTTCCACAGAGGGTGGTTTCTGGAACACGTGCCAGAGGTAATAGTAAGGGCGATACAATCTTGTCTTTTAAAAAGTATTTAGACAGTTTCATGGATAAGGTGGGTATAGAAGGATATGGGCCAAATGCAGGCAATTGGGACTAGCTTAGTAGTTAATAAAGGGGCCGCAGAGATAAGTTGGGCTGAAGAGCCTGTTTCCATGTTGTAAACTTTTATGACTCTATTACATGGATCCAGTGCTAGGTTCTAAGAGACCTGGCAACCATTTATAGCACGTCAGGATGCTGCAGTTGTAGCCAGGTGAGTAGATAACCGATGGCCAAAGGACCACGGATGCTCCCACAGAAACCATGTCGTCACCCCACCCCCCGCCACCGCACCCCCATCGGTGGTTGCACACTAGCCCTTTATGTGAGCATGCTCTGCCCGCCCAACTGAGATGTAGGTGCTAACATGAGAACTTTTCTCTTTTCTCTCTCATTTCCTTTTCTCTCTCTCCTTCGCTTTCTCTCTCTTTCTCTTTCTTTTCTCCACTCGCTAGTTTATCGTTCAGGCTGTTTGGATGCTCAGTTTGTTTTCCAGCAACATTCCTCTGCCTTTTTGTTTTTACATTATCACTGTCATTCCTGGTGCAATTAGACAGAATTAGACGGACTTGGGTGGGTGAGTGCTGGGAGTACCAGAAGCTTGTCCCCTGGCCATAGGTAGTCCTGTGCTCAGTCACGTTGGAACGTACAGTGAGAACTGTGTGGATCTGTATCTGTTTATTTACTACGTAAAATTTATGAATATTTTCAACAAACATTAAAAAAAAAGCTGAAATCTTGGCTAGCTATAATCTGAAGTAAAATGGCAAGAAAAGTAAGTTGTATCACTGAATAATAAATAGAGTATCTGCAATAAGTTTCTTTTTGTCACATACACCACAAACTTCACAAGACAAACAGTACAGACAAACAAACTAAACTTCCCAGGCTAAAGGTCATTGAGCTTCAACGAAAGTTGCATGTATTTGGTTTTCAAATTTACAGATAAAGGATACCCTATCTGTACCCTTATTTGGACTGATACCATTAAATACTCTGAAGTAGCCTGAAGTCTTGAAAAGGTGCTGTATGAATGCAAACCTTTGTTTGATTAATAGAATTAGCTTGCACGTGGGTTTTGTATTTCGGGAGATAGTTCCCAGTGATCCAACGCAGTTATGCGTGAAACTTATTAGCTTTGAGCTAAATTCATCCACTATTTTATAATGTTCCTTGGTTCAACAGCAGTTTGAAATTGGTTTGACTAAATTGACACTGACTTAAGACTCTGTCCACAAGAAACTGCAAGAAATATATTATGGCAGTGAAAGGAAGCAACTGTATGAATGTATAAGACATATTTCAGGATTTTTTTTTAAATGTTTGATTTGAAATTTCTGAGGGACAGGTAATTTGCAAGGCCTCCATTTTGGCATGAAAGTAGAAAAGCAAAAATGCTTTACTGTCAGCCATGAAGATTCCTGTTGAACACATTCAATATCCAGCACTTCAGGGGTAACTCGATTCTTTTGCTATATTAACTAAGTGCTCTGCGGGGCTGAACTTAAAAAAAAGATACTAAGTCCAGAAACTAATGCAAATTTAAATATGAACTGATTAGACTTGGGTTGTTTTTGGCCTACCGTGTTCCTAATGGTTCAACAGAAAGGAATATTATTCCTTACAGAAGGTGGGAGGGGTGGGCGAAAGAAAACAAAAGCATACTTTGTCATCAAAAATTGATTACATTGCTTGATGACACACATTTCTATAAACCTCCAGGTGATTAAAATGAATTCAACATTCAGTGATGTCAATCAATGTAAGCATTTTGTAAAAAGCATCCACTTTAGTAGTCTCCTCTCATCTCACATAGTTTGACATTACTTCCCAAGTTTAGTAAAAATTCTAAGTTAATGGGTGGAATTTTCCCAAAAAAATCTAAGTGCAGAATTTGTGTAAAAACTGGAGTAAATCCCACTGTTTCTTTTGGTGTGATTTTCAAAATGAATCTCCCACATTCTGTGCACTACAGAATGCACTGGCGTGAATCACATCAAAAATCAGGGCATGGGGCATATTCCCACTGGACAGGCCAGCAGCATAACGTTCAACTGCTGGCCAGCCCTACAACACTGCCTAGCTGGGCATGCAACACCCCCCACCAAACCTCCTGAACAAACAAACACACGTACATATACATACATACATACATGCACACCTCCTCCACCACCAAAGCAGCATGCTGGGAGAATCATTAAAAGGCAAAGCCCTGATCTCATGCTTCTATTTGTCTGCATCAGTATGTTGCTTTAAAAGAAAATCAAAAAATGTGCCTGAACTGTATATTTAAATGAGTAAGTTTCCTTTCCAGGTAATGACTAGGCTGACAATTTCATGACAGCCCTAAACTGGGTAACAACCTCTCAGCCTACCTTGCAGCTGCCAGACTTTGAGAGGTGCCATCTCATTTGTGCTTTCAATCAGATGTTTCCTCAGTTCCTTAAGCTGTTCCTTGATCTCTGGGTACAGCTGTCTGTCATCAAGAAAAAAACAAAACCATGATAACTGCAAGAGGAATTCATCTACAACATACTGATACCACAATGCAAAATCATCTTTTTCTAGCTAATCCTTGGTATCAAGGCAAGTACTGATTGAAGTTGCTACTTGTACTGCTATTTACAGAAGGCAATAACTTGAAGATTGATATTTCACACTTTATCAATCAGGCAAATCTGTACTGATTCACCAAATAGGTGCAATGGTTTAAAATAATTCTCATTTTAAATAATAAATGCACAATGGTCTCTAACGTCTGAACTCTGGAGCAATCTGTCAAAGGGATACACCAAAAATGCGCTAGGAAACAAACCTTATCCCCCACCCATCCTCCCTGCAAATTCGCAGGTAAGGATTGCATCACCATTTTCCAGGGAGCTCAAGCTTCCTTTGGGCAATTACCTTACACTGGGAACTATCCAAAAATGCAATTTTATTCACAAACTTCAGGTTATTCCTATTGTTTCCACATCAATAGTTATCAGACATAACCTATCTGAACAACCTAACTGCACTCTCCCATAACCCTCAGCTACCAGCCCTGGCTATACCTCTCCCCAACAGAATTCCCACCAATGCCCCTCTCCCCCACAAATCCCCAGCACCCCCAATTACTCTCTTCTCACTTACTTTTCCCTGACTGACCCTGACCCAACAGTCTCCAGCCTAACCAAACTCCACACACTGGCCTAACCTGACCACCATCTGAAACCCCAACCCCTTCACTCAGCGCAGGCCTCAAGAGCAGCTTCACTTTAAGGTTAAAAAAAACTAGGAGGATAGCATAATTTGATTTAATTGCCACTCTAGCGGAAGTTGCAGGCCCTTACCATAGAAACCCTGGGACAAAGAAACACCATTCAAATCTTAGAGTTTAATACTCCCACTGTGTATAATTTACACCAATCTCAACTTCCAATGGTCACAGTTACCATAAAAAAAATTCTCAAAACTTTGTGTCCAACTCTTGATGGTAAATAAGTATAAATCTCACCTTCTAGTCTGTTTTATTCAATCTGGTTCACTGCATTCCATAATTAGGAGTCCCAAGGCTCAAAAAGGAATGAGATCATAAGGTATCATAGATCGCTACTTAGCTATGTATTTTTCAGAATGATAATAACCCAATATTGATTCGGTTCCCATTTGTAAAATAGTTAATTATCAGTATACTGAATTGATGCATCCTAAATCCTATATCCATTCTCATGCAAAGAATTTGAGTTATGTGCTGTAATTTCATTTTAACCTCCAAATTGCTAGTAATTCTTATGCATGCAACCCTGTGCAATTAACCATCTTAAAGTAAACTAAATTAAATGATAATAATGGCACTAAAATGAAACATATTTTCCAAATGAAATTTGCACACAAACATGCCGTAACAACTACTTGTCAGAATGCCCATGTGTGTGTAAGCAACAGTGTAATAGATTCCATTTTTTGACCACCCAGTTTTCCTATGCAGACCCTTACTTTAGCTTGCCAAAGAGGAAACCTTGGACTTCATCAACAGGATCATTTTCATTTATCACAGTGGCATTCAGTTCAGAACCTGTAAAACAATACATAACCTGAGGATGAGGGAGCTTGCAAATGGATAAAACAATAGAAAGAACAGTGAGACTTGTTCAGGAAAGAATTTGTGATACAAAACCAGTTTATGTCCAAAAAGGCCAAGATACCCATCACCAAAAAAAGGTACAGATGATTAAAAAGATTTAAATAAAGTACAAATGTTTTAAATAGCATGATGGGAAGGATAAAGACGGGTGGAGCTGTAGTGATAGACGATCTTACTAAAAAAATTCTAGATGCCTAAGGAGCAAGAAAACGGGAAATAATCGTGCTGATATTTTGGGCAAATTAAAAATGTAATGTTATCAGACTCTGAGCAAAAATTATTGCTAAACCTGGTTCCCACCAGAATAGGGAGTGTGCTGGGCGTAAGTTCCCCGAAAACTGGCAGCTCACAGTACAGGGTGCAATTGCACATGCGCAGATCTCTCTATTTGCAGGAAGATCTGTCAGTACCCTTCCCCAGCTATCACTGGCCTCTGCACTCTATTGCCTCCTGTCATTGCTCCCTGCCTACATCATCAACCCTCCTCCCCGCTCCATCTCAGCTCAGTTGATCATCCTGCCCCAGTTGCACAGTGTGCAGCATCCCCTCCCAGCAAAGCCATTCCTCCCTGATCATCTCTCCTTAGGCTTGCCCCCTCCTGATAGGCCCTACCCATTCAGGCCCCACTCCCTTAGCACCATTCAGTGTCAGGTGGGCTCTGTCAGTGTGTCAGGCTGACAGTGCAAAGGTAGCACTGCTCAAGGGGCCAGCCCACCTAACCCGACCATCCAGGGTCTCAATGGCCCCCGGTCCTAACAGCGGGGCCATCATAGCTCATATGTGATCTTCGCCAGTGGGAACCTTCACCAGCAAGGCCGCTAAGGCAAGCGAGGGAGGGCAATTCCACCCATGTTCACCAATAATATTTCAATTGTATTTAAAATACAAGTTAAATATTGATATCAGCTTTGTCCCCTTTTCAGTTGCGAGGTTGATCTCACTAGATATTCAGTGCCAGTAAGATCGCAAGAGGCGAGAAATCGGGCACAAATCCAATATTTCATCTCTCCTAAGATCCTCCTGACTCGCTCTGCCCATCAACTAGCAGCCAAAACAGCAAGATGCCCCTGCCCCAAACCATATAAATTTAAGGCTGAGACAAATGAATTTTTGATTGGTAGGAGAATCAAGAGTTAAAGTTTTATTTCTGTGACCACAAAAGTAATTCCAAGATGGTGCGTTGAGGACAGATGGTGTGTGTCTATAATTAAGGAGACAATGACAAAATACCTTGAAAACTTCAACTGATTAGAGAGAGCCAACATGGATTTGTGAAAGAAAGCCCGTGCCTGACAAGTCTGATTGAATTTTGATCAAAGAAATGGACTGGGAATAGCTATGGATGTTATTTATATAGACTTCCAGGAGGCATTTGAAAAAGTTGCTCTTAGATACTTTTAGTTAAACCTGAAACCCATTAAAAGGGTCTATTTAGAAATTTGGCTGAGCAGCAGGAGACAGAGTAGGGATAACGGACAGGTACTTGAATTGACAGCATGTCACTAGTGGTGACTCACAAGGGCTCATGTTGGAACTTCAACTATTCACCATATTTATTAAGAGCATATAGGATAGAAATTGTCAGTGTATTCTGTGCTCATTGCACTGCCCATTAATGCTATCATGTTTTCATACGTTATGGATCTACTCCAACAATAATTAACTATGAAAATCATACAACTGTTCCATTCTGAAAATTGGTCTTCAGATAAGAACAGCAAGATATCACAAATTGTGCAACTTTAGCCTTCACTTTGGTTAGAACTAGTACAAATTGGAAGTATCTGAATCACCTGTAACTTGTGTATCATCTTTGGCCTTGTATTCAGTGCTTTTAATGGCAAGTTCAACTCCATAACCAGAAAGGAAGACTTTATCTTTATTCGGATTCTGTAAATAACAAGTCCAAAAGCATGAAATTAAAAAAACAAATAAATCACCCATACAAATTGGCTCATTACTTAATGAAATATTTGCCAACAATGCAATGGCCCAGATTTTGCTGTACTCATGATTGTGCATTTATCATCACTACTCCACTAAACCTAACAGCTCCCGTCAGCAAGTCCATGTTATTCCATAGGATACACTATGGAAGTCCCCATAGACTACCATGTCCATGGCAATCATAATTTCACAAAAACTTTCACTTTTACACTATTGCACTTGCTAAAAAACACTTCCAAAGATTACAGCAAAGGCTGCTGGAATCTGAAACAAAAACAGGAAATGCTGTAAAATCTCAGCAGGTCTGACAGCACCTGTGGGGGGAGGACATAGCAAACTTTAAGATTTGAAACGTTAACTCTGTTCTCTCTCCATAGATGTTGTCAGACCTGCTGAGATTTTCCAGCATCTTCTGTTTTCGTTGCGCTTTGAAAGGTTGCACCTAATTAAATGAGGTGGAACTACTTTCACTCACCAAGGCTCCTTCAAACCCATGATCGCTGCTACTTATAACAAATAGCGTAGCAGATGCATGGGAACACCATCACCGCAAATTCCCCTCCAAGCCAAACGTACATGGAAATATATCATCACTTTCTTCACTGTCATGAGATTAAAATCCTAGAACTCCCTTCCTAAAACCACAAGTTGTTAAGGACCAGATAAGAACCTCCAAGATATTTAATGAAGTTAGCCCAAATCATAACTTTGACGTTTGATTTTGGCATTAGGATGAACATAAGGCATTTCACTCCAGCTGTGATTTAAATAACCCACGAGAAAGCTTTTATCAAAATAAAAACTTTATTTAAGAACACAGTCAGAATACAGTAAAAAGAACTAGCATCACTTTTATCAATTATAATATTTAAAACTACAAAGTATATTTCTTAATAGCTAGCTATCTGTACTGTTCCAAGTTAGCATTATCCCCACAGACATGAATCCCTTCTTTAGAACCAGTTAGCACAGAAACAAAAGCTACTTACATAGGTATTAAATTTTCAACCTTTTGACATTTCTGAAGAACAATCCACATAGACATCTATATTCTAATTCCCTTATAATAATTTCCAGAGAAAGAGCCAAACTCAAACAGTAGAATATCAGCAAAACAAATTTATTTTTTGGCAGATTTCAGTCTGTACTTCAGACAGAGCAAGAGATTCGGAGAAAGCAAACTCTCTCTAAAAATCCCAAAAACAGATAGCCTAGAGTTCTTTGTGAAAATCTAACTGTGCCCAGTCACATGACCCTACTTGTCAATCAACCTAATCAAGCCTGACACTGCAATCTCAGAAAAAAACACAAAGTAACAGAACCCTGCATTAATTCAAATCAAAACAAATGCTGATCAGTTAAGATCAATTATGTTGCTGCAGTAAAATGCAGAGCTTCTGGATTCAGACAAAATGGCTCCAATAAAATGGAAGGGACTAATAAACACATTCAACACAGAAACATGACTAAAATACATTTCTTAAAGCCATAATATCATCACAAAATGGACTGTGGGCATTCAAGGAGACAGCTCACCACTACCCTCACAAGGCCAAAAACGATGGGCAACAAATGCTGGCCTAACCCA
This sequence comes from Sphyrna mokarran, assembly GCA_024679065.1. Classification (NCBI taxonomy): domain Eukaryota; kingdom Metazoa; phylum Chordata; class Chondrichthyes; order Carcharhiniformes; family Carcharhinidae; genus Sphyrna; species Sphyrna mokarran. The sequence continues at coordinate 59,106,269 of JAGIQG010000003.1, forward strand.
GTGATGGCAATTTCTCTGAAAGAGTAAAGAAAACTTTACACCTGGAAAATTAAAATTAAATTATGTCAAGTGCTTTCAACTTTTTAGTTAGCTGTGCATAAATAATCTAATGCGATATGCTCCTTAACTGCTTGTTGACATCACTGCAGTTGCAGAGCAAAACATGCTCCAGAGTTCGACTACTGTTGTGGATCGCTAGATCTTTCTGGGCTGCTTTCTTTCATGTCAGCAACATCGCTGACAACAAAGTTTCAGATTGATTTAGGTTGATTAAAATCTATTTCCTCTGACCTATGTAAAGATGAACTTCTTAATTTTGTGCTCCATTATTTCAAATTACTCAAAAGTCCTGCTTCCACATCACAACGCTGAATAGAAAAATTGGAAACTTAACAAATGCTCAAGCAATCATTATCCTTTTAATCCCAATTTGCACCTGGCACATGGTCTGAAAACTGTAATGTCACTGTGTGTTCCTGTTATTATCTACCAAATATAAGAAAGTGAATAATAAGAAACAGAAATCTACATTAATGAGGTTAGAATACAGTTAGCATCCCTGTAACAAAGCTTCCATATAAAAATGGCCACTTAGGCAAGATACAAGGGAGTAACCTGCACAAAATAAATCTTCCAGAAAAGATGCAATGCTTTAATTCGAAGAAAGATAGAAAATTGGCAAGGGGAAATATGGTTACTGAAAAGTAAAACATTTTATTTAGCAAGTGAAATTGGCCCAATCTTAATGCAAGACAACTTTGATAATTCTTGAATAGAATTCCCTGAAGGCAAACAAGAACTTATTATTAATACACGTGCAATTTAAGAACAAAACAGCATGTTTACTTACAGCAACATAATGCCGGAGTACATAGTTGACACTTCCGACATCAGATTTAGAAAGAAGCAGCTTGTGGAATCTGGAAAACTCTTTGGTACCGATCTCACCATACAGAATCACCACCGGAAGTTCAGTTCTAAAGGATGACTCAATATGATCACCTTTAAATAAAAATGGCTTGGGTCTGACAAGAAGGTAGAAATCAAAATTAAAAATAGCCCATTACTTTCCAGTAAAATTGCATTAAATAGTTCTCCTTAGACATTTATCAATTGTAAATTAAATATTTTAAAAGTATTTCCATTGTAGAATCTATAGTTTCCCATAATAGAAACCATTTTTTTGTTTTGACTGTAATTATTGAACAAAAATCTTTGATCTAATTTTCAGACCCAAATTGAAGATTTATAGAATGCAATTAACATATCAAAAAAATTCCCTCCAACATTTTTCCCTGAAGGCTTTCTTTACGAAGACAACAAGTTGATGGTCACTATTTCCACTATTGCTCCTGAAGCCATTGATCAGGCATAAGTTTGAGAGAGTAAATGTGGGTAGGCCATTCAAACAAAGAAGCCACCAAATGAACCAAAATTTGTTGAAACAGCAAGTGTGATAAGCATAAGAATCAATGCTTAATAATCAAATGCTTGAACTCTGAATCATTTTAATCTTTTTCCAAATGTTGATCCCAATTTTACTACCCCCAATTCAAGCGTAGATTGGCCTCAACTCAATTAAGGCAAAGGACAGAGCCAGGGGCCACCCTACTCCTCATCCTTCAATGTCATAAAATGGTGAGCTTGTCCATTAAAATAATTGGGACAACTAGACAGATAAAGCCTCAATTAAGTACAATCAAATGAAAAGAAGAATTAGAACTTAAGTTACTCATCCTACAAACTGACATTTAAGCAAATATTTAATTGAGAATGTTTATCAAAACATATCTTCTTATTTAAGACAATATTTAATTCTCATAGTGGTATTTGTAAAATTACGCACCAGTTAAATACCTATTAGTGTAAAGCATTGCTTTGTCATACTTTCTTAGATAGCACTACAGATATGCAAGCATTGTTTGTCAAACTATTATAAAATGATGCAATGGAATATTGAAAGCAAATTGATGCTGGTTTTGAAATTTAACTCTTACTATATCAACAAAAACACATCAAGTTATGGATGCTATTTTCACAGTTCAACATTTATGTTTAATGCCAATAAAAAGAACATACAACATGAACCTATCAAATACTGTACACACTACTCTAGTATAACTGGCAATAGACTGGCACAACAACTGGTCTTTCTGCATGGCATAAGTCAAAGTTTATTAAGAACTAACTACAGTGGGCTTTTTTTTTACATCATTAATATTCAGATATGAAAAGACTGCTGTCAGAAACCCAGAATCAGATTCAGGACTTCAAACCTCCAGATGTATCTTTTTTTCTCTCTGGAAGTGGGAAGCTTAGGCATATGGCTGCTCATTGAACTTCTACAAGGAAACGAGGAAAAGTTTTTTTTTAAATCATTTATGGGACATTGGCATTGCTGGTTGGCCAGCATTTATTGCCTATCCCGAGGTGCCTTTGAGAAGGTGGTTGTGAGCCGCCTTCTTGAATCGCTGCAGTCCCTATGCTGTAGGCTGACTCGCAACACATTAGGGAGGGAATTCCAGGATTTTGACCCAGCAACTGCGAAGGAATAGTAATATATTTCCAAGTCAGGATGGTGAGTGTGGCTTGGAAGGGAACAGGCCGGTGGTGGTGTTCCCATGTATCTGCTGCCCTTGTCCTTCTCGGTGAAAGAGGTCATGGGTTTGGAAGGTGCTGTCCAAGAATTTTTTGGTGAGTTGCCACAATGCATCCACAAACTGCTGCCACTGAGCGTAAGTGGTGGAGAGAATGGGTATTTCTGGATGAGGTGCCAATCAAGCAGGCTGCTTTGTTCTGGATGATGTCAAGCTTTTTAGTGTTGTTGGGGCTACACCTATCAGGCTACTAGGGAGTATTCCATCACACTCCTGACTTGTGTGCTTGGAAATGGTGGACAGACTTTGGAGAGTCAGAAGGTGAGTCACTCGCCACAAAATTCCTATCCTTTGACCTGGTCTCATAGCCAGTGTTTACGTGGCAAGTCCAGTTGAGTTTCTGGTCAATGGTAACCCCAAGGATGTTGAAATTCAGTGACGATAGTACCATTTAATGTTGAGGTGCAGTGGTTAGAGTGTCTCTTACAGATGATGGTCATTTCCTGGCATTTGTGTGGCGCAAATGTTAGTTGACATTTCAGCCCAAGCCTGGATATTGTCCAGATCTTGTTGCATTTGAACATGGACTGCTTCAGCAACTCAGGAGTTGCGAATGGTGCTGAACATTGGCAAACATCCACACTTCTGACTTTATGATGGAGGGAAGGCCATTGATGAAGGAGTTGAGATGTTGGGCCTAAGGCATTACCCTGAGGGACACCTGCAGAGATGTCCTGGAGCTGAGTCTGGTTTAAGAGAGAGCCAAAAACAGGGTTAATCTGGGTGGGAGGCGATGGTGAGAAGGCTGTAGCCAACACCAGGGCAATAAGAAACCTGGAATCCTCATTCAGAGATAGCAAGAGTCCAGGGTACGCAGCTAAAGTTCGAAAGGGGCAGGAAGCTAGGAATTTGGCTGCACTGTGGCTTAGAAAAGTCAAAAAATATATTTCTTCAGATCTGAACCAAATAGTTATAATCAGTTACAAATTGCAGCACAAACACCATTAGACCAACAAATATTAAATACCGTGACATGCCAATCACTTTAAGTAAACAGTCAATAAAAAGATAGCTGCAACTTTGAAAGGAATCAACAAAGCATTTTTAAAATATTTAGAATAAGATCAGTGACTCCTCTCCACCTGTTTTCAAAGTCAGAGCTCTGGGATAAATTTTGATCAATGTCAGTAAATTGGACTATCAGGATGGGGTGGAGATGGGTGTGGGTTTCAGGTAAATTCAAAAACCAGCTGAAAAGCAAAAGTAAGAATAATGAGAAGAATTGGGGAATGTGGAACAAAAGAACTATTACAGTAGCTAGAAAATTTTAACCTGGACACAGCAGGTCAAATGGAATAAGGCTTTTCTGGGATTTGAACCTCAATGTCCTGTTTATTGGACAGGCATTTTCACGAACTATACCAGAATCAATTGGGCACTACAGCGGCTAGAACCTGGTGGATTTCCCCCAACCATCAGACTGCATCATGACCATTTAGATAAAGTCAATCAGATCAATCATTTGGTTTATGCTGGATATGTGAAACCAGAGACCAACAGAAACATCAGAGGCTCACAACAATGTTAGTTACACAACATTAGTCAGACTGAAGATAGCAAGTCAGTCTTGGGAGTATAAAAGAAAGAACCTGATTAACCACTTCGGTGAAATTCATTAAACAAAACTCATTCACGCTCCTTAATCTGAAAAGAAGCTAGTCCAATTTTAAGTTTCATCAAGCAGTCACATGACAATTCCACCAATTTATCATACTCCCCTTTACAACATGGCACACATGCAATATGGTCTGTACTGTAGGTCAAGCAGATCAACTTTAGCTTTCATTGCAAATCAGATCATCTAAAACCAACTTATAATCCAAATGTTGTGGTTCATCAACTGGTTCAAGCCCTGAGCAGTTGAAGCTCACATAATCAGAGCACTAAGTAACTCTGGTCATCATAACAGAAAGGAACTCTTTGGTGCAAATTGCCAAATAAACACCAGACCCCATTTGACACTATAACATTCTGAGCACAGAGGTAAAGAGGGTGCAATTAAAAAAGGAATTTAAAGTGTGCACTTAGTCCAATCTTGAATATGACTTGACCATTAGCAGCAAATTGGGAATGCAGATCACAAAAATAGCGTAATTGAGTAACTATCCATTTGAAGCACAAGTTCCACAATCATTCAAGAGCGTTATTACAAATGTAAACCCAGTGAGCTCAAACTTTACATAGTACACAATTCATATGTTCATATGTAACTAATTTGCCAATTTTCAAGTTAATAACACGTTGAATTCCATTACATTTTACTAATTCAGAATAAATGATTCCGAACTTCTTCATTTGATATATGCAGTGTATTATTTTTACCTCTCCAAAGCACTCTGAAGAAGTGCCTCCAAATTGTCAGGATTGCAGGTTTTCTCCCCATGCACATTTATGAAAGCAGAACAATCTTCTGGAGGAGGTTCCTCTGCTGCAATCTATGAGAAGAATTGGTATCTTTTATATCATCCTGAACAAAAACAGCTCCCAGCTTCTACTCAGATTGAACCCTGTAAAATACACTCAGCTCACCTGTTGAAATGTTTGAACAGTGGCAGAGTATGCCCGTAGAGACAAGGCAAACTTCAACAGGTTGGTCTGCACAGGGGTCAGAAGCTCACCAGCTTTCTGTAGTATATAGTGGTAGTATGAGGTATCAGTTTCTGTCATACAAAACAAAACAATTACATCCTTAAGTTGCCCATTCCCTCTGTTAATTATCTCCTCTTCTTTCCCTGACGATTTTTATTTATTGTTGGTAACATTTCATAGATGCTGGTCACTCTATTCTCCAAAGTACTACTGTTGTTGTAGTAGCTTAGTCAGTAAAGGTCAAAATGCTATTTGACCATTGATGATAGACAAAGCTGCCACTGCCTTGAGCCAAAATCTGCATGTCTACTCCAATAGGAGTTGCTGAAGAACAATTGTAAATGGAAATCTGGGTTCACTTTTCCCTTCTCTAAATCTAATGCCACAAAACCCTACTTCATTAGCCTTGTCATTGTGTCAGTGAAATCATTACACTCTGGACTTCAATTTTGGGATAAATTGCTCCTTGGATTAACATGCTCAGACATAAAAGGAGCTACTAGTTTATCTTTAAACGATAAATATGTTTAACAATATGTTTACATTACTTTTATATTTGCATCAATATCCCCAATTTGTATTCCTTTGGAGAGAACATCCCGTGCCTATTAACTATTTTGCTTGCTGCAAGAATTACAGGCAAAGTATTTTTACAAGCATTGAATATACAAGAAAACCACATAAGGGTACCCTCTGAAGGAGGCAAGTACTTGAAATCCTACTTCAATTGTTATGCCTTTACGACTGTTTACTCAACACCAATTGAGACTTTAAAGAGGACATCAGCCTCAGGGGTAAAGTACTGTCATTCTGATACATTTTCATTATTATTTTAAGAATTTGATAGCATTTGGGTTAGGCAATGATTCTGTCTGTGCATACAGTAACCCATCCCACATCATCACATCAGTGACATTACTCCTAAATGCATCACCATAGAATTTCATGTTGCCTGAGCTGGAGCATTAGTTATGAAGAGAGCACGTTAGACTAGGGCAGAGTGGGGTGGGGAGAAAAGGCAAGGAAAGACAGAGAGAGAGAGAGAGAGAGAGAGAAAGCGCTTGGGGTGGGGGCGGGCGGAGCGAGGAGGGGGAGGGCGGGCGGGAGCGGGAGCGGGAGCGGAGTGGAGTGGAGTGGGGTGGGGGGGGGGAGTGGAGTGGAGTGGGGTGGGGGGGAGTGGAGTGGAGTGGAGTGGGGTGGGGGGGAGTGGAGTGGGGTGGGGGGGGAGTGGAGTGGGGTGGGGGGGGAGTGGAGTGGGGTGGGGGGGGAGTGGAGTGGAGTGGAGTGGGGTGGGGGGGGAGGGGAGGGGGTGGGGTGGGGGGAGGGAGGAGTGGGATGGGGTGGGGGGTGGGGGGGGGAGGGGGGGGGGGGGGGGGGGGGTGGGAACGACATGATTGAGGGTAGTAGAGATGGGTACTCTCACAACAATTAAGAGTTCAGAGAAGCATTTGAAACCTCGTAGCATACAAGGCTATGGGCCAAGTACTGGAAAACAGTCAGTATTGATAAATATTTGATGGCTTATGCAGACACACCGAGCTGAAGGGTCTCCTTTTGTGCTCTAAGACTTAATGACCATATTCCATTCTGCGTCAGACTCTCTTCCCTACATACGCAGCAGACACTGACCAAGCTATTCCTGATCCACCCACACACTCACTGCAGAGTATCCTAATAATTTTTCTAGCCACTTTTGTTGTGAATTCACTAGTTCAGGATCAAGGAGCACAATAAACTCACTTATGGCATTTGCCACCAAAAATGCCATTACAGAAAATTCTGCTGCCATTTTAAAGAAACATAAGTTTTATCATCTGTCCCAGTCTCATCTTACAATTTGACTAAATAATACAAACTGTTGCAGGAGCTTAAAGATATCATCTGCCCATAATATGACAAAAATAAAAGTCATGGTGATGGAGTGTGGAACAGCAGTCAAGTATACCATCAAAATCTTAATCAGGACAGCGTGTTTCTCGCACACCTCCAGCTGAATGATGGCTTACAGTATGAAATGTAAAGGTGTAAATGAATGAGAAATGTGATAACTCTGTGGCACATTACTGCTCTGAAATGAAGTCATCACTACCTTCATAATCCCCTTGGTGAATTTCTTGAGTGGCATTCACAAAATACCAGAACTTGGCTTTGTTTTCTTCAGCCAGAAATTCACTGTAATAAGAAAAAGAAAATATATCTTTCAATTTACTTACTACAATAAAGTATCAAATTACTATTTCAGTTAACAGAATGCAAAAGTTATTAGAATTGACCTTGTTACGTGTTTATCTAACAAGTATTTCAATCAGTTATCCAACAATCACATTACATTGCAAATTATAGCTACATGCCAAGACTGGAATTATCCTTTTCCACTCCACTTTCTTGCACTGCTTTTAGATTGTAATTGAGATGCTGCATTAAAATCGCAACAATCCATTATTATTGATCTGTTTAGATGGAAGATTCTACATTTAATGACTTTATCCACAAGGGTACCAACAAAATGATCATTAATTTACAATAGATACTTCAGTCATGGAACACAAAATGCTGCACAGAACTTGAATCAACACAGGTGAAGCAATGTGAAACAAATGAGATTTTCCCGAAGGCATCCAAACCTTATTTCCTTCAACATCTTAATATAGTGAGTTGTGCTCAAAATTCAAGACATGCATAACTCTCAATGGATCAGTGAAGAAAATTATAATGAGAATAATCAGACCAGTGGCACTGGTTCCATGAAAAAAACATTGTCTGCTTCATAGCAAACTGACTAACAATGGACCCAGACTGTTAAACCCTCTTCTTCCTTCCCCTAAATTTTAACATGTGAAACTGAATTCAAATAGTTTGTGGGCAATCATCAGAAAATGACCATGACATGGGTCAATCGTCTTTGACAGCCCTGCAATTCTTTGTAAGAACATTTTTCTCCTGCATCAGGACCAAATACCAATTGATCAGGTACCATGTAGTATTTGCATTTGCTTACCAAAATGCCCTCCATTTGGGTTAAATTAACCAAATGAACTGCAAAATCCGCCATTGACAGATAAATAGAAGACCAACATGATTACCTTGCTTCTAATAACAATGGTGTAGATGGCCACTTGGTGGTGAGCGTTGTTGTCACTGCTTTTGAGTCTGCATTCACAATCGAAAAGGAGAGACACACCAGAGCAACTGTTGCAAGAATTGCAGTGTTGTCATTCTTAGCTGTGAGAAGTACGCATGATTAAAAGTTATCAGCAATAATTCTTTATTATTTAATGTCAGCAACTATAATGATTTACAGAATTTAATAATCCATAACACAAAAAAGTATTGAGGTTACAAAGCTTGGAAGCTCCAGCAGCAGTGATCCAAACTATTTGCACTGCATCCAAATATATCATCAATGGTATAGTATTTCGAAAAGCACATGAACCAGATGGCTTGGCTGTATGGTAGATCAAACTGGAATCACATCAAACAGGACACTCATGCATTTGACTGGCATCCTATCAGCTAAATTTTCATTCAAAAAAATCTGTTTGCACCAGAAATACTAACAGGAAAATGTTCTGGATATGACAGTTTATACTGTTAGTGAGGGTTGCTTCTTGTCAAAACTCCAGAACCCCACTAGCAGACTGGAGACATTGCAGACTGTACATTTCAAGAGAATAATTTGCAGAGCTAAATGGAGTTTGGGCTTGAAGTAATCAATAGTGAAATCTGGTTAAAACTAAACCTAATGAATAGAATCAAGAACATTTGGAAAAACATCAACATGAATCAAATTAAATCTAACCTGCATGTGCACTGGGGTATGCCCAATCCTGAGAAAATTATACACAATATTAAATCAATGATCTCATAAAGCATCTACAAATGATAGGTCTCTAATAATGTTAGTCAAAGGCACAATTAGCCAGAGTGCATCACTCAGAGCAGAATGTCAAAAGGAGTCCTGGTTGAAAGGCTATGTTTGTTAGCAAGGCACGATCTTCCTCTTCAGTTAAAAACACTTGACTTCGTTTTCACAGAAATTTACAAGGGTATGCAATAAATTGAGAATGATAACATTTAGCTTTCTTCTGACTGTATTAACCCCCATCATACATGACGATGTCCCAAATTCTAGGAACATGAAGTATTTATTTGAAATTGGTTTAAATCCCAGTGATATCCTAATCTATGCCACTTTGTGCCATTTATTATCTCTGACATCCATCATTATGAAGTGCTTCGAAAGGTTAGTCATGGTATGAATCAATTCCGACCTCTCAGACTGCCAGGATCCATTGCAGTTCATCTATCGCTGCAAAGATCCACAGCAGACATCATCTCCCTGGCCCTACACTCAACCCTATAGTATCTGGATAACAAAGACATCGATGTCAGACTCCTACTTACTAACTACAGCTCAGCCTTCAACATCATTATTCCTACAAAACTTATCTCCAAACTTAGTTGCCTAGGGCTCCTTAATCTATAGGCCACAATCAGTAAGGTTAGGCAACAGCACTTCCATGATCATCCTGAACACCAGTGCCTCACAAGGCTATGTCCTCAATCCCTTACTATACTTCTTATATTTTTGTGACCGTGAGGCCAAATTCCCCTCCAACTCAATTTTCATGTTTACTAATGACAGCCAATAGTGAGTCGGATCTCAATGATGAGACGGGAGTACAGGAATGAAGTAGAGAATCTGGTGAAGTAGTGCGGCAATAATAATTTCTCGCTCAATGTCAACAAAAAGGAGCTAGTCACTGACTTCAAAAAGCATAGCAGAGAATGTGCCCCTGTCTACATCAATGGGAACAAGTGGAAATGGTTGAGAGATTCAAATTTCTAGGTGCCCAAATCACCAACAACTTAGTCCAGTCCCACCACGCTGACACTATAGCTAAGAAAGCCCTCCAATACCTTCACTCCCTTAGGAGGCTAATGAAATTTGGAATGTCCACTATGACTCTCAACTTTTACAATGCCACCACAGAAAGTATTCTTTTTGGCTGTCTCACAGCTTGACTCCTGCTCGATCCAAGACTGCAAAAAACTACCAGGGGTTGCAAAAGAAACTCAGTCCATCATGCAAACTAGCCTTTCATCCATTGAATCTGTTTACACTTCCTACAGCCTCAGAAAAGCAGCCAGCATAATCAAGGACCCCAAGAATCCCAGACATTCTTCTTTTCCCCCAAAGAAAAAAATAAGTCTGAGGTCACGTATCAACCGACTCAAGAGTAGTTTCCTCCCTGTTGCCATCAAACTTTTGAATAGACCTACTTTGTATTAAGTTGACCTTTCTCTGCACTCTATGACTGTAACACTACATTCTGCACACTTCCCTTCCCTTCTCTATGAACAGTATGCTTTGTCTGTATAGCACACAAAAAATTTTTTTTACTGTTTGCTAATACATGGGACAATAATAAATCAAATTTCAAAAAATGCTACCACTGTCCTTTTATTATGCTGCACTCTATCAAACATTTGTTGAAAATCCATGGATTATACTCATCAAAAAAAAATCAGTCAGATCAGTTAAGCATGGTTTTCCTTTTAACAATCCATGACGGTTTTTCTTAATTAATCCACCCTTGTTCAAGTAACTGTTAATTTTGACTCAGCTCATCACTTCTAAAAGCTTTCCTACTACCACTGTTAAACTGATTTGTAATTGCTGGGTTACTGCTACATTTTTTAAACGAACATGTAATATTTGCAATTCTTCAGTCCACTGGCACTACCCCTATATCCAAGAAGTATTGGAAGATTATCACCGCAATCTCCACCCTTACTTCTCTCAGTATGCTCAGGTGTATCCAATCCTGCTGCCTTTTCAAGTACAAATTCTGTCTCTTTGCAATGATCACCTTTCTCACTATGATATTGGCAACATCTTTTACTCTGGTAAAGACAATGCAAAGTACTCATTTAAGACTTCAGGCTTTGCAATACCTTCTGTCTCTGTATGCAAACCCCTCTTTTGGTCCCTCGTCATCTCTACTACTCCTTTTACAACCTCTTTACTACTTAAATACCAATAACAGACTTTTGGATTCCCTTTTATGTTGCCTACCAATCTGGTCTCATATCTGCTCTTCCCTTCTCTTATTTGCTTTTTCATTTCCCCTCTGAACTTTCTCAAATCAGCCTGGTTCTCATTTGTATTATCCATCTCACAGCCACCCTTTTCCTGCTTCATCTTTACTCTCCATCATTGTTGTCATCCTGGGAGCTCTGGCTTTGTTTGTCCTCAGTAAGAATTTAGCAACACCAATTTTAAATCCAACCGATTTATTTGATAGTAAATCTGCGAGCTTTCGACACTCTTGTGCCTTCGTCAGGCAAATGCAGTGTTCTGGTCTGCAATCGCACACATATCAACACACAGTCACAGATTGCTGATTAGAATGCGAATCCTTACATCTAACCTGCTATTCAAGTGTTAAAGTGGCTAACAATGTGTGTGAAGGGAATCCTGAGAATTGTGTATTTTCTCCAGACAGCACAGTAAGTGAGGTTTTTTGCTAACCCAAGCAAGTTACGGGGGTTAAAGATAGTGTGTCATGTGTTTGTTTGTCCTACCGTTTTTTACTGATGGGAATGTATCTCAAATATCTCCTCTTTCAGGACAACCCTTTAATGTCAGTTTTACCTGCCCTGATCTTCAATTCCAATTTACCTGGGCAATTAGTAAACCTAAATGTTACTGCAATGGATTTTTCAACCAAAAGCTTGACTCGGATATTTGCAAGCATGTTATTTGTAACTTCACTCTGAGCATGGAATGAAACATGAACCTACTTCCTTTCGACAAATACTAAAAAAAAAACTCCCGAGACGGGTGTACTTTCACCAAACTTAGATTTATTTACATAGTCAGCAACACTCAGACAGGTACTTACTTCCTCATATGGAGTTCAAATCCAAAGTGCCAGTACCTTTGACACTCCACATTATATACACAGGCGGGGCTCCCTGATTCAACAAACCATACTGCCTTAATCAGGGAGCTCGTATTCTAAGACAGCCACAAAGTGGGTCTTGATAAAATCATAATACTATTTGCTGTAACAATGCACAAATTTAAAATATGTTAACAACAGACTGATTCCCAGAAAAAAAGTTATAAGAATTGCTCTAGGGATGAGGGACTTCAGTTCGAGATAGATGAGGAAGCTGGGGTTGTTAATTTCAAGAGAAGGTTGAAAGATTTGTTGGTGGGGTCCAGATGGAATAGATGGGGGGAAATGTTTCCCATTGATGGAATGGTCAAGAACCAGTGCAAAATCTATTTACAGTAACCAGCAAAAGAAAGAAATGTGACTGAAGGAAAAACCCTTTATTCAACGAGTGGTTTTGATATGGAATGTACTGTCTGAAAGAGTGAGGGAAATGGATTCAATTTTGGTTTTCAAAAGGAAATTGGATAGGCACCAGAAAGGAAAATATTACAGGGCTGCAGGTATAGAAAGGTGAGAGGGATTAGCCAAGTTGCTCTTGCAGACAGTCTTTAGAGATTTGAACAAGCTTCTGTGGATTCCATTCTAGGACTTTATTCTATAATAACTATTCAGCAATTTGTTTTTCCAAGCAGCAAACTCAAACTCAATTATGTATTGTGATGTGACAATCTCATTTATGTATTTGGGAAATAGAAAGTGAAGACTTATTCACCTCCACTATTCAATGTCAGTATCAAACATACCATTATAAACACAGCTCAATGCATGCACTAAATACAGGTCCTTCTGTTCCAACAACTTGATATGTTTCAGCCTAACTAACAAATTAGTGAAACTTTATGATAATAGTCAACACTGATTTTGGATTCCAGAAGTTAAACAGCAGAAGGAATCTCTGTACCAGCCAATGCCCCCAGAGCATTTTAGTGTTCCTACATTTGTAGCAAATAATAAAAGTGATGAATTTACAATTCTGTGGGCCATCTGGATGCCTGTCATGTCTCTCCAAGTGCTTGCTCATATAATACTCAAGTTTCTTTGAGCACTTTTGGCATTTCTGTTTTCTCAAAATGAAATGGCCAACTTATTTTAGCTATTTTATATTTTTAGAAATCCATTCCATATTTCAAAGAATGTTTACAGAAGTATAAGGGTATCTTCCCTTAGGGTCACATCCTAGTTAGTAGGAGCTTATGGATAAGATTAGCAGAACCAAAATAGAGGGAATCTATTAGAGTACTGTTTGGGGATGAACACAGTGTAGTGACACAACCTGCCAAACTAGCTTCCCACTGCCTCTAACCAGTCAGGATGGCCTTCCAGTCAAATGTTAAAGTGTTGCTTTGGTTCCAGACAATTCGCCTTTCTTTCTCTTGCACAAGATACGAATCATTACCAGACAACTGAGATTTGCACAGGACAGAAACAATGTTTCAGGAATCTTTCACAATTAAACTTAGTATACAGTATAATTCACCATGAAACATGCTGGTGCATTGGCACCATTTTCATTGTATGTTCCTGCTGTGACATTATACCCCATAAGATGGTGAAAATACGAGCAAATTGACAGGGTTTCAAAGGGGCATCGTGCAACAAATATGAGCCTGTGGTCATATATTTGAACCTCAATGCATTGTCTAGCAGCAAATGTAGTCCCTGGTTTCTAAATATCCTCATCAGTCATACCACAGGTCTGCATTTGGTATCAATATATGTATTCATTTTCTTATTATAGCATGTTCTGTAACCATGCTGCAATTGCTTTGGGTTATAATTTGCTGCAGCATGACATCTGCTCTGAGTTAGACGTGGTCTTTTTATGATATGCCCATAGACATGCAGGTTTTGATTTTTTTTTGCATGGCAATTTATGAAAGCACAACATTGTTGCAATGTGTGAAACTAGGCAATTGGAAAACAGAAATATTTATCTCAACCAAACAGATTAAAGGACTGTGAAATTAACAGTGCAAGTACTGAGATGACCGTGTAAATTATCGTGAGCAAATTCGATGTCAAATTAAATTCAGAAAAGGAAAGGAAAAGAAAATTGAACTGCGAAAGAAACAAAAAGTAAAAGTAAAATTCCTGCAATTACTATTCAAAGCAGAAATAAGCATGAAAAGAAAATAATTTTCACACTTACAATTGTTCATTTTGAGTGCCAGAGATTAACAGCAATTAACATATCATTAAAAGGGTTACTTCCACTTGCAAAAACAAGGCCAACATTCAATATGGGTTTAGCAAATAGCTTCTGCAAACATAGCAACTACTTATCATTCAATGATGAGACAAACAGCAAGCTGCTGCTTTCAGGAAGCCAGCTGGGTATTTGGATAGCAATTTTTCAAAACGTCCATCTTGCCATATATCTACCCCTCATTTGAAGCTGCTACAACATTAATGCATGGCCAACAGAAGGCACCATTAAGAGTAACGTTATCTGGCCAAATGTGTTTTGGTACCAATGTGAAAATTGTAGGCACCAGTGCCATAGTGACAGAGTGCTCCAAGGTGCCCAAATGGTACAGTGCTCCAGAGCTCCATGCATTGCACGGTATTCTGGGCACCTATGACACAGAGGTTTGGTTTTGCATGGTACTCCAAATGCCACAAGGCAGCACAGGTGTTGCCCAGTACTCCAAGGTGTCCAAGGCACAGTAATCACAGAGTGGTCTAAGGTGCCCATGCTGCAGTGATTTATTATCACATGTATTGGTATACAGTGAAAAGCTTTCTTTCCTGCAAGCTATGCACTGGCAGGATAGTTCCAGTACTCCAGGCATCCCCATGCTCCAGTGTGCCCATCCTGCAGATGCACCCTGCTCCAGTGTGCCCATCCTGCAGATGCACAGTAGTTGCGCTGTAGTTGCTCACTGCTTGCACGGTGTTCCAGGGTGTCCATGTTGCAGTGGTTCACTGGTTACACACTGGTTGTGATGTAGAGATGCCGGCGTTGGACTGGGGTAAACTCAGTAAGAATCTAGCAACACCAATTTTAAATCCAACCGATTTATTTGATAGTAAATCTGCAAGATTTCGACTTTCGTTTTCGTCAGGCAAATGCAGTGTTCTGATCTGCAATAGCTCACATATCAGCACAGACAATCACAGATTGCTGATTAGAATGCAAATCCTTACACCTAACCTGCTATTCAAGTCTTAAAGTGGCTAACAACGTGAGTGAAGCATTGGTTAGAGAGATGAGTATTGTCTCCAGACAGCACAGTAAGTGAGGTTTTTTTGCTAACCCAGGCAAGTCATGGGGGTTACCAATGCTTCACTCACATTGTTAGCTACTTTAAGACTTGAATAGCAGGTTAGGTGTAAGGATTCGCATTCTAATCAGCAATCTGTGACTGTCTGTGCTGATATGTGTGCTTTTGCAGACCAGAACACTGCATTTGCCTGATGAAGACAAAAGTCAAAAGCTCGCAGATTTACTATCAAATAAATCGGTTGGATTTAAAATTGGTGTTGCCAGATTCTTACTGAGTTTACACACTGGTTGCACAGTGCTCCACGATGCCCATACTGCAGTAGCTCAGTGGTTGCACATGCTCCAGGTTGCTCATGCTGGAGTAGCTCACTGGTTGTAACTGTAGTTGGTCACTGGTTGCCCATACTGCAGTAGCTCAGTGGTTGCACAGTGCTCCAGGGTGCCCATACTGCAGTAGCTCAGTGGTTGCACAGTGCTCCAGGGTGCCCATACTGCAGTAGCTCACTGGTTGCACAGTGCTCCAGGGTGCCCATACTGCAGTAGCTCACTGTTGCACAGTGCTCCAGGTGCCCACTGCAGTACTCACTGGTGCACATGTCGGTGCCCAACTGCAGTAGCTCACTGGTTGCACAGTGCTCCAGGGTGCCCATACTGCAGTAGCTCACTGGTTGCACAGTGCTCCAGTGCCCATACTGCAGTAGCTCACTGGTTGCACGTGCTCCAGGGTGCCCATACTGCAGTAGCTCACTGGTTGCACAGTGCTCCAGGGTGCCCATACTGCAGTAGCTCACTGGTTGCACAGTGCTCCAGGGTGCCCATACTGCAGTAGCTCAGTGGTTGCACAGTGCTCCAGGGTGCCCATACTGCAGTAGCTCAGTGGTTGCACAGTGCTCCAGGGTGCCCATACTGCAGTAGCTCACTGGTTGCACAGTGCTCCAGGGTGCCCATACTGCAGTAGCTCACTGGTTGCACAGTGCTCCAGGGTGCCCATACTGCAGTAGCTCACTGGTTGCACAGTGCTCCAGGGTGCCCATACTGCAGTAGCTCACTGGTTGCACAGTGCTCCAGGGTGCCCATACTGCAGTAGCTCAGTGGTTGCACAGTGCTCCAGGGTGCCCATACTGCAGTAGCTCACTGGTTGCACAGTGCTCCAGTGCCCATACTGCAGTAGCTCACTGGTTGCACAGTGCTCCAGGGTGCCCATACTGCAGTAGCTCACTGGTTGCACAGTGCTCCAGGGTGCCCATACTGCAGTAGCTCACTGGTTGCACAGTGCTCCAGGGTGCCCATACTGCAGTAGCTCACTGGTTGCACAGTGCTCCAGGGTGCCCATACTGCAGTAGCTCACTGGTTGCACAGTGCTCCAGGGTGCCCATACTGCAGTAGCTCACTGGTTGCACAGTGCTCCAGGGTGCCCATACTGCAGTAGCTCACTGGTTGCACAGTGCTCCAGGGTGCCCATACTGCAGTAGCTCACTGGTTGCACAGTGCTCCAGGGTGCCCATACTGCAGTAGCTCACTGGTTGCACAGTGCTCCAGGGTGCCCATACTGCAGTAGCTCACTGGTTGCACAGTGCTCCAGGGTGCCCATACTGCAGTAGCTCAGTGGTTGCACAGTGCTCCAGGGTGCCCATACTGCAGTAGCTCACTGGTTGCACAGTGCTCCAGGGTGCCCATACTGCAGTAGCTCACTGGTTGCACAGTGCTCCAGGGTGCCCATACTGCAGTAGCTCACTGGTTGCACAGTGCTCCAGGGTGCCCATACTGCAGTAGCTCACTGGTTGCACAGTGCTCCAGGGTGCCCATCCATCCCACTCGGCTCATGGTTGCACATTCCGGCCATACTGCAGTAGCTCATGGTTGCACAGTGCTCCAGGGTGCCCATACTGCAGTAGCTCATGGTTGCACAGTGCTCCAGGGTGCCCATACTGCAGTAGCTCACTGGTTGCACAGTGCTCCAGGTTGCCCATACTGCAGTAGCTCACTGGTTGCACAGTGCTCCAGGGTGCCCATACTGCAGTAGCTCACTGGTTGCACAGTGCTCCAGGGTGCCCGTGCTACGGGCTCCAGTCCCGGGCTCACATTCGCAACCTGAGTTTTCCTCTTCCCTGCTCCAATCAGGATCCGCCGCGCGACCGAACCTGGAATGTCCCCGCGCGGGACCCGCCCCCGCCTCCAGCTAATTGGACAGGATTTGCACAGCACAGGCCAGCTGCTCCCTGATTGGGCAGCCGTGCTGTCAATCACAGGTCCCGCCCTCTTTCCCCCCCATTACTGACGGTTCACACTCAGGAAATGACAGCGGAACGGACCGCCAGCACAGCCCCAATCCCCGCGACCTCCACTCCTGCAGCAAAGGGTTAGCGGCTAAAACCTGCCCCCTCCCCCAAAGGCCAAAGCCTGACCCAACCCCAACGCCGGCACTCCCGGCCCCATTTGTACTCACCGGAGCCGGCCAGCCAGAGCGCCGCCATCTTAGATCTCCACAGCAACCCCGTCAGGCCCCCGGGGGCGGCTGGCTGGACTGAGCACGCAATAAATATGATCCGTCTCTCTGATTCAACCAAGCACGATGTCGTTCACAGCCTTCTTCAGCAATTTATTATGCGTTGTAACTCAAAATAAAATCAAGTTTGAAAGGCATTTGATTTTCAGGCGCATGAAGGGCTTCTATTGGCGAAGGACCTCTCCTGTATGGGCTCTGGGTCTCTGTGGTTTCCCCCTACCGGGGCTGGACGGTACTGCAGGAGGGTGCTGCTAATTTGGGCAGAACTTAGTAAGAATTTAGCAACACCAATTATTAATCCAACCGATTTATTTGATAGTAAAAAAGCGAGCTTTCAACACTCTTGTGTCTTCCTCAGGCAAGTGCAGTGTTCTTACTGAGTTCTTACCACCCCAATCCAATGCCGGCATCTTTACATCATTTGGGCAGAACCAGCTCAAGGCAGAGCAATGGTAAATGAGTGCTTGGGAAGGTACAGGACAAGATTGATTCAAAAGCGTTTAAGAAACAAAAGACAAAGAACTGCAGGGGAGAAAGTAACAATTTGGGTTTAACAAAATAAGTCCAGTGCGACGGTGAGGGTCACAAAGCTAGTGCACTGTACCCAAATATGTGTACCATTCACAACAAAATATATTAATGCAGATTGAAATAAATATGTTTCACTGAAGACCCATTCTGGAGGCATGGTTGTTGAGTGACTAAGATGAGGAATTCATTATTTCAGGATAGTTGTCTTTTGGAACAGAGCATTCATGTTGTATCATACCAGTATAAAAAGATAGAATCTGACTGCAGAAAACCAAGATATTGAATCAGTTTAGATATAACCAAGAAAACAAGGGACGGAAAGCATTAATGGGAGTTTTCCCAGGCACTCTAGTAATAGTGTCAGGCAGAATATTAATCAGAGTATGAGTAGGCCATTCTGCCCTTCAAGCCTGCTCCATTATTTGATAAAATTATGGCTGATCTGATCGTGGTCTCAACATTTTCCGGTGGAGTTGCACCCCAGGTGAAGCAAGGGCGATAAACGATTTTTAATTACAGATTTAATTATTAAATAGCTGGGAAGCCTGTCTAAAGTACAAGTCTAATCACAAATCAAAATTAATTATTTGAAAAACAAGCTAATTCATTACTTTAAACCAAATTTGCCAGTAATAATGTTTATTTATTAGTAACACAATTTGGCTTATATTAACACTTCAATGAAGTTATTGTGAAAATCTTCTAGTTGCCACACTACAGCGCCTGTTCAGGCATATAAGGGAAAATTTAGCATGGCCACACTCATGGTTAAATCATTTTTCAGAAGGGAATAGATATATGTTTGAATTATGAATTAAATCAACAATTTACCAAGATTTGTCTATCATTACATTTTTAAGTTTAGTTTCCAATCTACGTTAATCAACTTATGATCCTGGATTTGTTCTAAACAAAATTTTTCTTATACTCAATGTTAAATTATATTATGATACCATGAGTATAGAACACAAGAAGAACACTAATAATACTGTCAATCCCACCCAAGCCCAAATTCCATATCTATACATATTTTACCCACTAATCGTCTAACCTATGCATCTATGGTCAATTTAGCATGGCCAATCAACCTAACCCGCACATCTTTGGATTGTGGGAGGAAACCAGAGCAAACCCCACACACATGAGGAGAATGTGCAAATTCCACACAGACAGTGACCCAAGCCAGGTATCAAACCCAGGTCCCTGGAGCTGCAAAGCAGCTAACCACTGTGCTACCGTGCCACAACACTGAAAGCTGATTAGCAGCTGTTTGTCTCTTGCTTCACCTGCCATTATCACATACACTCCTGATCGCTTCATTTCACTGACTATTGTGAATGTTACTTTATCTGAACAACACTGAATAACTTCATTCTGAGATAATGGTGCAGTATAACTTAGTTTGGATGGCGCTTTGTGGTTTTGAAGAAACAGGCCAAACCTTGTCAGCAGGTATAAGTACTCAGCAAAACTTCTCCTATTTGGGCTGCCTCAGTTACATCATGACCTCTAAACAGCTTTCCATGATTTCTGAGAAATTATGAGATCCCAATAATCTGCCAAAGATATCTCATCTTTCTCTGATCTCACCGTCATTTGCTGCTAGTAACTGCTGTACCACATCATCATGCACCTTACTGTCTCTGAAAGCCACCTGTGCCAACATGCTTGCTTGGTGACTGCTAACTTTTCATGCTCTCTAAAAGAATCCAGTGCCCCTTTCCAGCTGTTACAACCATTATTAATCAAAGAATCATTCTTGTACCTGATGTATTTTGAACTGAACCTTTGTCATGGAAAACAAAATGCAGCATTTTGCTTGAAGGCGTATTCTAGCCAGTTGAAACTTCAAACCAGTGGTATTGGAATGAAAGTCTTTCTAAACCATATGGTGTTATTCAGCTACTAATTTAAACTCACTCCACACATTTCAGTTTAATGTGACAAACTAAGGACAGGAATTGATTCAAACTCTCTCAACAATCTTCCCTTTAATTACACTTTTGATATCAAACTGAAACTTACAAAGTTGCAACACTTAAATTCTTTCACTGAACTTCAATTCTTAATTCTTTTACTAAATTCCAATTCTTACCTAAACTTAACTCTTAACTGAACACTAACTCTTTGCTGAACATTAGTTCTTTAACTGAACATTAACTTTTTAACTGAACAGTACCTCTAATCCTTTAACTGAAAACAGATACTTCTCAATTTAGAACAAAATGTTCATGTCCATTCCTGTTGTAGAATCTGTCCTCATGGTCTTTCTCTGAAGGTGTTCTCCAAGGCTCACTTGCGACAGTTAGTCTGAGCTGAAAACAAAGGATTGAACATATGTCTTTATTCTAAAACTGTCTTAACCTTCCAGAAAGTTGTGTGACATCCATCCAATAGTGTAACGAGAAACCAATCACGTTGCTTGGCCTAGCCAATGGAATTATTTGAAATGACTATAATGTTCACCCAAGCCTGCATTTGGAACGCGTAGCTTTATTCTCTATTGGCACCATCAGGTCCAACTCAGAGTAAACAACTTCCCATATTTGGTCAGGAGGTGTCAGGTCACGGTTCACAAAGCAGGTCGTAGCAACAGTACTTTATGACCCGCATCTGTTTTAATCATAAGTTACCTGAAAATCCCAGCATGCTTAACTCTCAGTTACAATTGCTCTTTAAAGCCAGTATTGCCATTATTATTGTTAATACCATTGTTGTAGTCGTCTTTTCTCTGTTGACAATGGGTACTATTTTCACTTCAAGTGCACTAACCTATTTTCAATATCTCAAAAAATACATGCTTCATGTTTATCAACGTCGATTAGTTTGGCACTTATTGTCATGGTCTCTTTAATGGAACCTCCTCAACGCTGACATCCATTGGAGCTGTCCTGTCTGCTCTTCCTGGTATCTTTGTGTCACATGTTTGCAGTTTAAAAAACTGCCTGATATCCATTCCCTAAGAGAGCTGAAATTATCAATAACAATAAATTATTCAGGAAAACAATCTGATTGTATCTGACAATCTTTTTCAAACTGTTCAACTTTCGAATGTTGTTCACTTAAAAATTAAAACTAAGTTTGTTTCTGGATTTACTTATCTGTAAAGGTTTAGTGATTGTATTAGTGTCCTTGTCAAATCACACAATTATCGCAATACAACAATTTATTCACAGTATAATCAATTCTTTATTTTCCATGTTAAAATGGCTATTAGAGAAGTAAGTTCGGCATTTTTTCTGATGTGATGACTTAAAATTAACATTGGGTATTGGGTATTAAATGTGCATGATAACTTTGATTTGACTTCGTTGTGTGCAATGTGAATTTGACAATTTTAAACCTATCTTGTAGATTTACAACTTGGTCAAATGAAGCAAAACTGCACTTAGCATGCTCTATGTGAACGAGCCTAACATGTTTTAATAAATAGTTGAGGAATTTAAGAAAAATTGAAAAATAACACTTTTAAGTCTTTTCTTATTGAAATAAGTACTTTCATCCAGTTGAAAATATCAACACAGTCCAATTTACTTGTTGCAATTTAACAAAAACTCAATAACAGTGGTAAATTGAATATTCCATTGATTGTAGTTTTTTTTACAATTCTGCACAGGTCATAATCAATCAGGCCCTGAAGATCAGCGACAAAATTGGCCCCTCTCTATCAGAACCACTCTACTTCCAGCACTCAAAAAACACTTCACGGCTAAAGTTCATGGACAGGAGAATGTGAACTAAATGATTCCTGTTCGTCAGTGTCTATCCCTATATTAATATAATTGAAGAATTAAAAAGCAAACATCTGATTTACCTTTTAAATTTAGATTTTGCAATGGTTCATAAAATAGATTCAGATCTGGCCAGCCGGGTACAGCATAATAGACCCAGTGCTGGAGCCCCATGGACCCGCATCCAGCAACTCCATTGCTTGGGTCACAACTATTTACAATCTACATCAATTACTTAGATGAGGGGACTGAGTATAATAGTACATATTCAAGTTTGATGACTATATAAAGTCAGTTGGGACAACAAATTATGAGGACAGCACAAAGAAACTATACAACAGGTTAAGATAGGTAAACTGTGGTCAGAATAAAATGTCTCAAGATATTTCACTGAGACATTATAAAACATAATATGACACCAAGCCATGCAGGGGAATTAGGGAAGATGAAGGAGGAACATGAGGTAGCAAGGCAAAGAAGTTTAGGGAGGGAATCCCAGATAGTGAAGACATGGCCACCAGTGGTGTACTAATTAATATTGCTAATGCTCAAGAGGCCAGATTGAGGGAGCATGGATATCTCAGAGGCTTATGGACTCTGGAGGAGCTTGCAGATGTAAGAAGAGATGAAGACATAGAAGCATTAGTGAACAAGGAGAATTGATTCAAAATTGAGGCATTGTAAAATTGGGAGCCAGTGAACTTCAGCAAGCAAGGGATGGCTGGTGAACAGGAATTGGTGCAAGTTAGAACATGGGCCACAGAATTGTGGATGATCTTCAGTTTACAGGGGAGAATATGGGAGGCTGGCTAAGACTACATTAAGATGGTCATGTCTGAAGGTAACAAAGGCAGAAATGAAGGTGTCAGTAATGACAGAGCTGAGGCAGCTTGGGATAGAAGTGAGACTCAGGCAATATTACAGAGGTGGAAATCAGCTGCCATAGTGTTGGTGCAATTACATGGTCAGAAGCCTATTACGGGACCAATTATGACCAGAATGTTGCAAAGAGTCTGCTTCAGTTGCCAGAAAAAAGGACAAAGTCAATGGCAAAGAAATGAAGTTTGTAGCAGGGATCAATGTCTTCCCAATATTTAATTGAAGAAAATTTCTGCTTGTCCAGTACTACACATCAGGCAAGCTGTGTGACAATTCAAAGACTTTGGAAGAGACAAGAGAGCAAGTGGTGAGGTAAAGTGGATATCATCAGAGAGTATGGGTGTCAGTTAGCACAATCAGCTAGACAGCCAGCATGTGGATCTAATTAATACCAACAGCACAGGGTTCAATCTACATACTGGCTGAGGTAGACTTAGGGCTACCTCTCTCGCCCGAACCTTGGTGAAAAAACAGCAACTCTTTGCTATCAATCAGCCAATAAGTACAAAGAAACTATACAACAGATTAAGATAGGTTAAGTGCAGTCAAGAATGAGGCAAATTGGGATCATAATGTGGAGAAGCAATCTTTGTTAGAGAATTCAAGAAGTATGTTTGGGTTAGAATTATAAAATCATAGAATCCCTACAGGTAAAAGAAGGCCATTTGGCCTATCAACTCTTCGATAGAACCTCTTACCCAAGCCAAACTTCCAACCCACTCCCTTAACCCCATGCATTTACCCCACTAATCCCCATAACCTACACACATCCTGGAACACTAAAGGGCAATTTAGTACAGCCAATCCACCTAACTTGCAAATCTTTGGACTATGAGAGGAAACCCACATAGGCACAGGGAGAACGTGCAAATTCCATTCAAGGCTGGAATCAAACCCATGTCTCTGACGCTGTGAAGCAGTAATGCTAACTATTGTACCATTGTACTATCCATGTTATATATAGAAACTGCTGTTGTCTTTGCAGATGATTTAGTGAGGAGCAGCACACTGCTCAGAAATAGAAAGGGACCAAGGATAGGTCCTTGAAAGACTCCAAGGCAACTGCAGGACTCAAAAGAAAACTTATTGTTGATAATTCTCTGACTACAGCGAGTTACAGTCCTGCCCAATAACTGGATGAGGGTGGAGAGGCATTGGAGGAAAATAATGTGGTGAGAAATAGTTAGCTTTTTTCACAGTCACATTGGATGCGTGACTTTGATAAGAACTACTTAGCTCAATTAGAAGGATTCAACATCATGGGCTAAATTTTCTAACATGGGTGGGGAACTGGAAATAGGGAATAACTCTGGTTCTTGACCCTGCAACAAACTTTTTAGGGCACGTATACTGCAATTTTGATATACTGGCTTAAAGTCAGGAAGTGAGGTAACCATCAGTCAGGGACAGTGAGCGGGCTCCTGATGCTGGGAGGGGCCATGGTCTTATGGGCCAGTACAAGTCTCCAGACTTAGTGCTCGACAGCACAACCAGCTGCATAGGAACTGCCAAAATGAAAGTACAGACTGCAAGGGACAAGGGCAGGAAAGCTTTCTTTGCTGTATGTGAAAAAAAAGACCCAGCACCCAGGCATGATGCTGGATACGGAAGAGCAGCTGTAGCACAGTGGGTTTTATGGAACAGCAATTAGGGCCTCAAGTTTGGATTTGTAGGCCCTGCCACTGTTTAATAAAACAAGGCTTTAAAGGGTTGCACAGCTGTGAATATTCAATCAGAGCTTCCCAGCAGCCGTTGCAACTGTATAACTTGTGACTCCCTCGTCTCCTCCCATGACCCCCAGTTCAGACAGCCCTGGTTCACAACTATTTGAGAGGGTCAACTTTAGTGAAGTCTCAGCTTCAGGGTTATCAACTCTGTTTGGATATATTCCTGGGGGGTTGAATCACACATGATCTACTCTCTGACGACCCAACCCAGGATAACGGCTTTTCTCCCGTTCCCCCAAACTTTCGTTACTAATAAAATGACATGTTCAAAGAACTGGAGAATTCATCACTTTTTTTAACACCCTTCAATTATTCTCCCTGTTTGTTTGCAACAGGTTCTAGGAGAATAATCTTCAATTCCTTTGACATTGTCGGACAATTGAAGAGCCTACAAACACGGCAGCTCAAAGTGCTGCTTCAGAAATAATGCACCATGTTGCCTGTTTCCTGTACAACTGTGCCTTATTGCCTTTTGACAAATGATCTGTGGAAAAACACAATCTAACAAGACTGTCTGAGTATACTCAATCTCTGCCAGCACACTGGAATTATATTGGTACTTTAAGTTCCTTCTGCCATTAATGCAATAGGCTTGTTTAATGAGATCTCATGACAGTGAAAAAAACAGTTACTTTTGTGCTGTTTAAGGCCATTTTAATGTAAGCAGAAGCAATTAGTGTTTTTTTCCTCAGTAATCAGCAGAAAGTTGTGAATCATAAGACTGAGAGAAGGATTTTATAAGACTTTTCACTATCCATTATGCACCACATAAAAACTACTCACATTTAGTCAGTGATTTCAGGGATGACATGTAATGAAGCGGTTCAAACGATTTAAACGTGAGTGTACAGTGCGAGCAGTTTGAGGACTGTTAGAGAACAGTCTGAGGACTGGAAATTGAGCTCATTGACACCTGTTTTGTGAAGTTCAAAGGTGGTGTCTATGGCTTATGTACACACATCTGGGTTGAAATAAGCTGGACACCACATTGGTGAGGGCATTAGTATAGGTAATGATTGCCCACTGTAAATTCACCATGCTGACTTGGAAAAATATTGCCATTCCTTCATTGTTGCCAGGTCGAAATCCTGGAACTCCAATCAATCTAGTATTGTGGATGTATCTACATCTACACCAAACAGCTCACCATGATCTTTTCAAGGGCAATTAGGGTGGCCAAAAATACTGGTCTAGCCAACGATGCCCACATCCCACGAAAGAATAAAAATAATTGAACTAGGTGAAAATGGTGTATGACCTTGCAAGGACTAAGGCATATCTCATTATTTAGGGTTGCACGGTGGCACAGTGGTTAGCACTGCTGCCTCACAGTGCCAGGAACCCGGGTTCAATTCTGGCTTCAGGTCACTGTCTATGTGAAGTTTGCACATTCTCCCGATTCTGTTGGGTTTCCTCTAGGTGCTCTGGTTCCTTCCCACAGTCCAAAGATGTGCATGTTAGGTTGATTGGACTGTCAGTGGATTAACAGAATAAATATATGGGGTTATGGGGATAGGACCTGGATGGGATAATGATTGATGCAAACTCAATGCGTTGTATAGCTTTCTTCATCATAGTGATTCTATGATTTTATCTTTTAAAGTCTCCCACTGTGCAGTCAGTTTCTATCAGAGTGATTTCTCAGAGGAACTTATTCCTTTTAAGGCTGCTCTGTGGCAGGATTCACAACCATGGGCCAGGATAGATGCTCGCAATGAGGTGCATAGTTGAGTATTCACCAGATGATTCAAACACAAGCAGAAACTGGTGGGGGACAACTGTGGAGCGTCCACACATCGGGAGTGGTAGGAGGAGCAATCCTCCTCAGATTCTGCTCAGATAGAGCCAGATGCTGAACACTGGGGACTAACATTGAGAAGGAGAATGAATGCTAAATGTGTATCAGCAATTTAGTCAAGTACTGCTTTTTGTGACAGGTGCACTCTTCGCAATAGTGGAGAGACTGGAGGACCCAATTCGATTGCTAGTGGATTGATGGCACAGATAGCTATGGAAATGTCTCTCATAGGAAGAGAAAGCATCTGCATGCCTTGAGGTGTGCTGATCAAAACTCTCAAGTTTGTCCATGCTGGCAGACTTTGAAGGCCAACTTGTCTGCATGCTTTAAATAAGATGACAGTTTTCGATTCCATAGTCTTACAAGTCACTTTTCTCCATTAGGCTGGTCTGGAGAGGTCAAGGAAGCTGAACACCTGCCTGTAAATTCTCAACATGGGTAGTCCCGCCAGTGGTGGTGGCCTCTCTCCTGTGCACATACTGATCCCACCACAATACATTATCATTATCATGGATGGTCTTCCTCTTCTGCTGTGTTGCCAAATACATTCAACACACAATTCATCCTCAACTTTTCATCTTGGAAGTAAGTTCTATCCACACAACTGACCTTTGCCAAACGTTTGCCAGAGGGGTCAAGGGCCCCAATTGCATCAAGTAAGCTTTTGTTCAGTTGAACAGTTTAAATGCTCACCTGAACAAATGCTGAACCCTGCTTCCATAGTCACCTAGCTGAGCCACTGGAAACCTGTGCTGGTCACTTAAATTCAGAGCAAACTTAATATCAATTTGCAAAAGGTCTCATTAACATCCCCTAAGAATATTAATTGCACCATTATATTCCCATGAGACTGCAAGTTTCTCACTTGTATTGAAATACACCTCTATTAAAGTTGGAAGTCAGCAAGGAAACTCTCAGCAGGTCAGGCATTATCTGTAAGGAGAGTAAAGAGCTAACATTTTGAGTCCAGATGACCCGTTGTTAAAGCTAAAAGGCATAGAAAGCAGGGGATATTTATATTGCAGGTGGAGAGAATGTAAGATGAATCATAGTACAGAAACAGGGCAAAACACTACTAATAGCTTCCACAGAAAGGATAAAGAATGTGAATGGCCAAACAACATAGAAGATGTAAGCTGTGACAGATCAAAATGTTGCGAGGAGGGGGAAAAGATGGGACAGAGGTAGAATGTAGAGAAGGGGAAGCAGGCACATGAAAAGGTAAGGGAAAAGGGATGAAATAAGGGGAAAGAGTGGCGGAGGAAGAAAAATGAAGAAAGACAATAAAGAAATAAAAGGTAGAGAACAGTAAAAAAATTTCATAAATTAGAACGAAAACAAGCGGAGCCTAGGTGGGATAGAGTATGCCATCTGAAGTTGTTGAATTTGGTATTAAGACTGGAAGGCTGTAATGTGCCTAGCTGGTAGATGAGATTCTGTTCCTCCAGTTTGCATTGAGTTTCACTGGAACATTGCAGAAAGCTAAGGACAGACATGTGGGCACGGGAGCAAGCTCGTGTGTTAAAATGGCAAGGTCAGGGACCTTTCAGTTGCTTGCCATTTTAGTCTGGCAAGAAGGTGTGGCAAGAAGGTGTAGCAAGAAGAGTGGCAGGCAGATGAGCATCCCTTCCTGACTCCATCCTGATTATATATGGGGTGGAAAGCCTTGTGGCCAGCCTTCCCACCCTACTGCCAGTTAGGACCCTTAAGTGGTCAGTTGATGACTATTTAAAGGTCTCATCCCATTGGCTCTAAGAGCCATTTCTGGCCTTGCTGTCAGCTCTTCTACACACACACACACATCCCACCCCTACATTGCAATCCCCATCTATCAAAACCCTTCCAACTATTACTTGGCTACTCCTCCATATTATTCTGGTAGCAGCTACCATTATGCCTGTGGTGCTGCTGTCAACCCGTGTCCATTTTGTTAAAGAATTTAGAGGATTTTGTCACATGCTAAATTTTTCTTCTGCTTGATTTTCACTCAGTAAAATGAACATGGAGATAAATTTTCATGTTAATTGATTCCATTATTTGTATTTAATAGACTAAACCAGAACAAAGAAATCAAGCTGTTTGTTGCAAAATCATGGTAGATATGTATGAATTATACTCTTAATTGAAATTTACTTTGCAGAACGTATTGCTTGCATTCATGCACAACTGATGATTTGCATTTAATTCAGATTTGCGCAATTAAATTTGTATGAAACTAAGCGATGATGGATGATTGAATCACAGACACAGATATCTGTTGAGTTTTGCATAGATACTTAAGCACAGTCAAAACCCAGATAGGATTTTGATAGTTTGTTTCATGGACTGATAAATTCTATTACTTAATTATTGCTTTTACTTTGTGCAGAGGAAGAGAATTACTTTGATGATCAAATGCTGTAGAATTGAATACTTTTTCACTGTTGACACTCACTGACACTATCAATTACTCCTGGGCCTGATACAACATTTAAAACAGCTGTCCCTTTTTTTCTAAAACTCATTCAAGGGATGTGGTCTTCACTCTGAAGGCCATCATTTATTGCCCATTCTTAATTATCCATGAGAAGGTTGTGGTGAGCTATACCTTCTTGCTTCACAATGCAGTCCATGTAGTGAAGTTACTCCTACAGTGCTGTTAGTTAACTTGTCCAACAACATTGAAACAGCAATGATGGTAGTGTTCAATGTGCCTAGTATCCTTGACCTTCTGTGTGAGAGAGGTCGCAAGTTTGGCAGGTGCTGTTGAAGGAACCTTGCTGAGTTTTTTTATTAGTGTCGCAAGGAGGCTTACATTAACACTGCAGTGAAGTTACTGTGAAAATCCCAGATTCGCCACACTCCAGCACCTGTTTGGGTACACTGAGGGAGAATCAATACACCTAACTAGCACATTTTTCAGACTGGGATGAAACTAGAGCACCCAAAGGAAACCAATGCGGCCCCGGAGAGAACGTGCAGACTCCGCACAGGTCGTGACCTAAACCGGGAATCAAACCCAGGTCCCTGGTGCTGTGAGGAAGAAATGCTAACTACTATGCCACCGTGCCACTCCAAGTAGATACAATGCAATGACAATTTGTATTGAAATAGTGTCTTTGACTGGCTAAGTGCCAGTAGGTGCTTCACTGGAACATAATCATACAAAATTTGACATTAAACCAAAGAGAAAGTTATGGCCCAGATTTTGAAGGCAGCAATGGTACTACTTAATAACCAGAGAGGAAATAGAAGAAGCACAAAACTAGTTAGCTCCTCAATCTTGTTCTGTCATTCAATAAGATCATGGCTATGAACTTAATTCTACTTTCTTGCCTCTCCCAGATAAGATCAATTAGGCAATCTTTGTGTGATAACTTAGCATTTCTCGATAGTAATTTGAATCTGGCAGTAAGTGAAGGGATTCTTCAGAGGAACACAAAAGTAATACTAACAGCAAGGTAAGCAACAAATCACATTGTAAAGTTCTCACGGACATTAAACCAGGAATAATTTGCACTAATTATCCTTAATTTTTTTTAATAAGTTTCAGAGTGCAAGTTAAAAATTGAGATATACACATGGATTACTGTATGAAATTAAGATATTATTGCAATTACAGAGACATGGTTCAAGTGGCACAATGGTTAGTGCTGCTGTCTCACAAAATCAATGACCCGGACTCAAATCCTAGCTTGGGTCACTGTCTATGTTGAGTCTGACATTTTCCCTGTATCTGCGTGGGTTTCCTCCAGGTGCACAGGTCTCTTCTCACAGTACAAAAAAGTGTTGGTTAGGTGCATTGGTCATGCCTCAATGTACATGAATAGGCACTAGAGTGTGGCCACTAGGGGATTTTCACAGTAACTTCATTGCAGTGTTAATGTAAGTTTACTTGTGACACTAATAAATAAAGTTAAAAACAGGAGGGACAGGACTGGCTGCTTAACATTTCAGGATATCATTGTTTTAGATGGGACAGAAGGGGAGAGAAAAGGGTGGGGGAGTTACATT
This sequence comes from Sphyrna mokarran, assembly GCA_024679065.1. Lineage (NCBI taxonomy): Eukaryota > Metazoa > Chordata > Chondrichthyes > Carcharhiniformes > Carcharhinidae > Sphyrna > Sphyrna mokarran. Next base: position 59,136,874 of record JAGIQG010000003.1, read on the forward strand.
GCTGATTAGGAAGCAAATCATAGCTGTGTTGGAAGAGGATGCATCAGAGAGATCTTATAGTAAGGCATTGTGGATGGAGCTCAGGAGTAGGAAGGTGAAATCAAAATGTCATTAGACCAAATATAGACCTCCCAACAGCCCACAGGAGACAGAGGAGCAGTTGCATAGTCAGATACTGAAAAGATGTGTAAAAAGCAGAATATTTGGGGTGGGTGACTTTAACTTCATTCATATTGACTGGGATTCTCTTACAGCCAGGAGCTAAGATTGTAGAACAATTTGTTAGGTGTGTCCAGATGTGTTCTTTAAGAAAAGAAGCAGAAATAATTATAAAACAAGAAATTATACACCCTTGATCCTGAAGTCAGTGATGGGGAAACTTTTGGAGAAGATATTGAGGGACAGGACATATACACATTTGGAAGAAAATGGACTAGTTAGTGACAGGCAGCATGGTCTTGTAAAAGAACAATCACATCTCACCAGCTTGATTGAGTTTTTTGCAGAGGTGACAAAGATAATTGATGAGAGAAGGATTGTGGATGTAGTTTATATGGCATTATGTATAGTTTATGTGTAGTTTAGTAAGGCATTTGATAAGGTCCCACATGACAGACTGGTACAAAAACTAAAATCACATGGAATTTGGGATGAGCTAGCTAGATGGATACAGGACTGGCTTGGTTACAGAAGACAGACAGCATCAGTGGAAGGGTGTTTTTCAGAATGGATATCTGTAGCTTATGGTGTTCTGCAAGGATCAGTGCATGGCCCTCTATTACTTGTAATATATATCAATGACCTGGAGGAAAATGTGGGTGATCTGATTAGTAAGTTTGCAGATGACATGAAGATTCGTGGAGTTGCTGATAGTGCCGGGGATTGCCAGAGGATACATTAGGATATAGATAGATTGGAAACTTGGGCACAGGAATGGCAGGTGGAGTTTAATTCAGACAAATGTGAGGTGATGCATTTTGGAGGATCAAATGTCAATGTGAATTATACTGTAAAAGGCAGAACACTTAGGAACATATAGAGGAATCTGGGCGTCCACAGTTCCCTAAAAGTGGAAACACAGGTGACCCAGATGATTAAGAAGATGCATGGGCATGCTTGCCTTCATCATCCAGGGCAGAGTACAAAAGTTGGAAAATCATGCTATAGCTGTATAAAACCTTATTGTATTTGGGTATTGCATGCAGTTCTGTTCACTATACTACCAGAAACATGTGGAAGCTTTGGAGAGAGTGCAAAGAGTTTCACAGGATGTTGCCTGATCTCAAGGGTGTTGATTATGAGGAGAGGTAGGATAAGCTAGGATTGTTTTTACTAGAAAGACGGAGACTAACGGAATACCTAATAGGGGTCTATAAAATTATGAGAGGCATAGATAGGGTGGATAGTCAGACGGTTTTTTCTAGAGTTGAAGTATCAATTACAAGGAGGGACATGTTCAAGGTGAGAGGGGGGAAGTTTAAGGGAAATGTGCGGAGGAAGTTTTTCATGCAGAATGTTGTGGGTGCGTGGAACTTGCGGCCACAAGAGGTGGTGGAAGGAGGCACATTAGCAACATTTAAGAGGCATTTGAATGAGTACATGAATAAGGAGAAAATAGAAGACTGAGAAAAGGCAGATTTAAAAAAAAAATAGTTAGGGCATCATGATCGTTACAGGTTTGGAAAGCTGGAAGACCTGTTCATCTGCTGTACTTTTCTTTGTTCTTTGTTCTTTGTCAGAAGCTGAAATATTAGCAAACTTTCAAAACACACTCTTTATGCTACTAACAATACAATGGAATTTTTAACTTATTGAGAAACTTCGACGGGTATAAAATTTGTTTTCCAGAGCGAGAGGGGCTGTTCAACAATAGTTGTGTCTTGGCACATCATCAAAATTCCAGTCATACATCATCCAACAAGGTGGAATCTTTTTAAGTTTTTCAATAGCATAAAAGGGGATGTTTTCATCAATTAGTGATTTCTAAACATTAGTGACTGCAGGCACGGATTTCTCCAGAGCATCCTGCAGAAGAGCAGAGAATCATGAGAGAAACTTCTGGATTTCCATGTTTGACTGCACGTGTGCAAATGCCAGAAAGCACTGCCAGAAATTGTGGTCAACTGTGTCGAGTCCTGCTGGAGAAAACCTTCTGGGACTTGAACCTAGTGTTGTGAGACTTACTGTGTTTACCCCAGTCCAATGCCGGCATCTCCACATTAAGTCCTGCTGGCAGGGAAAGAAAGATGAGGAGGAATACTTTATCATCATCACAGTCACATAGAATGTTTATTTATGACCTGAATGAGGACAGTCCCAGTATTGTGGAAACGTTGATTGGAGAGCTTCTTGTAAATGGTATACATTTTCCACTAATTTTCCAACAATGTACTTGAATCTCACCTCACAGTGTAACTCCAGAGAAAATATCTATTTCTCACATTAAGTAGTTTACAAGTTGACTGTTTCTATAAAAGCAAGTAGCTAGTTTACTGACTTTTGTCCAATTTTTGTCTGATTTTTAGTAACTTTGTTTTGATCTGGCATTGGAAGGTTTCTGAGTGACTAATCAGAACTGGCATGATTGGAAGTATTTCAGTGGCTGCAATATCACTAGTGCCTGAAAACTGAAATGGAGCGATGCCCACAAGGAAAGGAGCTGTCAGTCTACTGAAAAAAATAGATAACGTTAGCAGAGAGAAAATAATCTAAACAAGTGCTTTTGTGGGCTAACTGGGAATCACAATTTAGCAACACTGACCACAAATATTAACATACGTACAATTTAAATGATATGAAAGTAATATGGAGCCAGAGTTGCATTTAAATTGGCTGATTGAAAAAAGAGCTGGCAAACAAGAACATTCTGTAAAAGAGAGATAGCATTGAGGTAAACACATCAACACCTTGTAGTTATCGTGAGGTCGCACAATAGTTTAAACAGTTTGCCTCAGTGCAAATTTCAGAAGTCTATTTTTAAACCATTCCTGTCTGTGCCCGCATCCAGTCTTCTATCTATGCGTGCACTTGGCAAAAAATTACCAGCCCTAATTTCAGGGCTACCAGTGGCACCATTATCCCCTCTGTACACAATATAGCTTCCTTTCTCTATATCATTCCCCTTCAGATTTCCAGTTGCTCTTCTTACAATAATAGCACATAATCATTTTAATTAATATTTTGATGCAGATTTATGGAAAATTCACTTCTCCACAATGTAATCCAGTACAAGCTGAAACAATCACCTGTCTCCTAGATACTGATGGTTGCATGGAGCCTGGAGAGATCCAGAGACTGTTAAAATCTCCATACTTAACAGCCCCATAGAGATACAGCTCAACAAATATATAATACCTCAACAGGTATACAACAGCTGCACAGGAACACAACAGCTCTATGAGTACACAACAGCTCCATAGGTATACAACATTTCCATGAGCATCCAACAGCTACACAGGTACATAACAGCTCCATGGGCGTGCAACATCTCCACTGGAATACAACAGCTCCACGGGTACACAATAGCTTCACGAGTATGCAATAGCTCTATAGGGATACAAAAGCTGCGCAGGTGCACAACATCTCCACAGGTACTCAATAACTCCACAGATTCACAACAGCTCTAAGGATACACAACAGCTCCATCGGTGCACAACAGCTCCATGTGTATTTAACAGCTCCACGGATACACAATAGTGCTACAGGTGTACAATAGATCAACAGGTACACAGCATCTCCATGGATACACAACAGTTCCACAGATACACAACCATTCCATAGTTATCCAGTCATTCCATAGATACCCAATAGCTCCATGGATTGCCAATGGCTCCATAAATATTATGCAGTGCCGCAAATACTCATCAGCTCCAAGAAATACCAACATCTCTACAGGCACTAAACACTGCACTGAAGTTCAGAAGTTTAGCACCTCTGGGTTGGCATGATGGCACAGTGGCACAGTGGTTAGCACTGCTGCCTCACAGTGTCAGGAACCCAGGTTCCTGGGTCACTGCCTGTATAAAGTCCGCACGTTCTCCTCATGTCAGACTCTGGCATGAATAGGTCCTATCCCCGAGCTTTTAATGACATTCACGATTGTGACCTCTGCAGTGTACAGAGTGTGGGCGATTTGAGTCTGAACTCCCACTGGAAAAACAATCGTGAATTACACCAGTTTTGCCGCAAATTCAGCACTTTAAACTTTATTGGGAGAATTGCCATCTATGGGCGTGACAAGGTGGTAAAGTCGGACGTAAAGCGCTTAGTGTGATTGGCATTGGTTTTCGCAATGAACGCCATTTTGTGGGAGTGGATTTCCAGGGCAATCAGCCTTGTGCCAGAAATAGGCTGGAGCAGCCAGAAAAGGTTCACACTGGAGGGGAACAGACATTCCTTCCATGAATGGGGAGAAGTCAACTTGGCGTCACCGGTGGAACTGGAGGCCATTGAGGCCCCTCCCTGGGGAGACTAAGGGCAAGGGAGAGTGCCTCTTGGGCAGTGCCAGGCTGCAGTGCCACCCTGGTATCCGAGCAGTCATTGGGGCAGGGCCAGTGGGGAGGTGCAAATAGGGGAGGAAGTAATGAGGAAAGAGGGTCCACTGCTACTTTGCAGACATTGATTGGGGGGGAGGGAAGAAGAGAGGGCGTACCCTGCAACAATTGGTGGGGGGAGAAAGGTGGGTCCGCAATCGGTGGGGGAGGGGTGATCTGCAATTGGTCTGGGTAGTGGACGGTGGGAGAGGGGGTTGGCCAGAGCTGTATCCCGAGCTGCGAGCCCCTGCGATTGCAGTGGGGATGGGGGGGGGGGGGGGGGGGGGGGGGGGGAGTGGAGCTACTTCAGGCACCCTGCACTGTGTCCCTCTGCAGCCCGTCAGGTGCGTTAAGCCCACAGGCTTCTGTAGTAAGCAACAGACTTGCTCAAAATTCTGCAGGCAGAGTACACATTGGGACAGGCCTGAAAACACACCCAAAAGACGAGTCTGAAACTCTCCCAGTTTCAAGTCCACCCAGCACTTAGAAGAAAAAATGGTAAAATCGCCCCCAAAGTGTCAGCATTAGTTGTCAATGTTAAATCTAACAATCGAGCCGTACACTGGGGTATGTGATAGTAATAGTTTCCAACGTTGTTATCTTTAAGTTAATCTTTCATAAAGCCAAGAACAGTAAAGAGTTTGAGGGTGTTTAAATTATTTGCTAATTGTGTGAGAATTAAATATCACAATGCTTCCTTCATAATTGTGGATAATAACTTCCATGCAGGCCGCTTACATTCTCCTACTCTGACTTTTAGGTTTTTTTTTAAATATTAAAGTTTGCTTTCATAATTTATTGTTAGAGGTTCAGAAAAAGAGTGACTGACCACTTTCTACTGAAAAGGGGAAAAATGAAATGCTGTTTCTGTTTTTGTAATGATAACAGTAGGGAAGAAGTGTTCCGCTCACTCTGTGAAGCAGCTTAATAAGCGTGTTCTTTTTGAATGCAATTACAATGTCACTACACACAGCTGCCAAAACAATTCTTTCTTAACACATCAAGTACAATTTCCTCCACATAATTTCAGCATTTAAAGCTGCAGACTTGTCTCACTGAATATAGATGTGGACTACAATATAACAAATACAATTGCTTTTGTTCAAAAACAAGTAATACATTTTAGCTTTTGATTTTCTGGTTTTGGAGCCAATTAGTCACTGAGTAGACCAGCCACATGGTGGACCTCCTTATTTGTGTTGGAACCATTGAGCGCCTCTGACTGTCAGTAGAATCATAGAATGGAATCATGAAGTCCGTACAATGCAGAAGGAGGCCATTTGGCCCATCCATTCTGCACTGGGCCCTAACCCCGTAACCCCTATTAGTCCTTCTCACACTAATGGACAATTTTCCATGCCGCCTCTGGCATGGGCAATGGCCCCGAACCACTGGCCAGCTCAGACCCAAGCAGTGCTGCCCCTACACCAATAGGCACAGCCCGATCACGGCCCCCATGGCCTTTCCTGGACCAGCCGCAGTACCCCCCTCCATCCCAGAGCACCCCAATCTCCACTCCCCTCCCAGCAGTGATGATTCCCCCCCAAAACTCCATTATCCCAGCAGACCCCCCAACCCCAAGGAGGATGACCCCTCCTCACCCTGGCAGACCCCACCTACCTGGGAAGCAGACCTCACCTCCTAGCAGACCACTTCCCCCAGCTTGCCCTGATTGCTGGCTTTCCTCCAGTCCCGACAGATCTTGTCTGCAGAGTAGCAGCGGGAACCCTACACCTACCGATCACTCCTTAGACTCTGCCCCTGGCTGGCCCCATCCTCTAGGCTTCCCCACCTAGATTCCACCTCCTTGACATTGCCCAATTGTGGGCAGTGCCAAGGTGTCCCCTGGGGCATGGGCACTTTGCCCATTGGGCAGTGCTGGGGGTACAGGCTGTCTTTGCCAGGGTGCCCAAGCCTACCCCCACCACCCAACCACCCAGGGGGCCCTGATTGTCCCCCTTAACTCCAATGGGTTCTCCTACTAGTTCCACAAAAGTGGGAGTCACTCTAAACCCCATCAGAGTGAAATACTCCTAACAGGATGGAAAATGCTATCAATGCTACCAAGAGAACTCAGTCCCCGTCCAATAATTACATTCAAATCACATTAAAAATAGATTTAAATTACTTACCTGGTGTTTCCACCGATCTCCTGCGTGATCCCAACCATGCCAGATACCTGGCGGTGGGATGCATGTGCGAATCCCATGAATCGGCACATACGCAACTCTCCTGGCCCAACTGCTAAAAAGTTAGTGGGGGGAATGGGAGAATCGCTCCCATAAAAACCTTACAGTATAGAAGAAGGCCATTCAGCCCATCAAGCCTGTACTGGCCTTATAAATTTTAAAAGTTTGTTTATTAGTCACAAATAAGACTTACCTTAACACTGTAATGGAGTTACTGTGCAATTCCATGGTTGCCACACTCCGGCACCTGTTCGGGTCAATGCACCTAACCAGCACATCTAATTTAATTTTCTTATTCTTTATGTGGTCCCCAGAAGGGTAGAGGATTTTAGTTAAGTCAGGCAGCATGGTCGGTGCAGACATGGAGGGCCGAAGTGCTTGTTCCTGTGCTGTAATTTTTTTTGTTCTTTGTCTTTCAAAGGAGAAAACCAGAGCACCCAGAGGAAACCCGGGCTGACACGAGAAGAAATCCACACAGACAGTGACCCAAGCCAGGAATCGAACCCGGGTTCCTGGAGCTGTGAGGCAGCAGTGCTAACCTCTGTGCCACTGTGCTGTTCCAGTATATCAGTAAGCCAATGAATTTATCCTGCTAATCCTCCTGACACTAATGGGTAATTTAGCATGGCCAATCCACTTCACCTCCACATCTTTGCACTCTGGGAGGAAACCAGAGCACCCGGAAGAAACCCTTGCAGACACGAGAAGAGCATACAAACAGAGTCACCAAAGACTGGAATCAAAGCTGGTTCCCTGGCATTGTGAGGCAGCTGTGCCAACCACCAAGCTGCCCTTGTGGTATAATGTGACTATATGACTTTGTTAATGAGTAAAATTGTAGGCAGCATTTAATTAAAATACAATGAATAGACATCTGCATATGGAGTCATATTATTATGATGTTATGATACCACAAAGATAGTAAACAAAATGTCGGAAGTTCCTGTTCATGTGTAGCCCACACAGCAGTATTAAAATCAAAGCTGTGATTTGTTCTATATGTATATCAACATATGGGCAGCACAGTGGCACAGCGGTTAGTACTGCTGCCTCACAGTGCCAGGATGCAGATTCGATTCCCAGCTTAAGTCAGTGTCTGTGTGGAGTTTGCACATTCTTCTTGTGTCTGTGTGAGTTTCCTTCATATGCTCCAATTCCTTGCCACAGTCTGAAAGAATTGACCCAAACAGAAGAGTGTGACAACTAGGGGAATTTCACAGTAACTTCATTGTAGTGTTAATTTAAGCCTTGCTTGTGCCTAACAAATAAACTTTAAACTGCTTTACTTTCACAGCTTGGTCTGGCTCCTGCTCTGTCCAAGACTGCAAGAAACTACATAAGGTCATGGATGAAGTCCAGTCCATCTCACAAACCAGCCTCCCATCCATTGGCTCTATCAACACTTCCTGCTGCCTCGGAAAAGTCCCAGGCACCGCAGACATTCTCTCTTCCACCTTCTTCCGTTGACAGCATAACCAAGGACCCCATGCACTAATAAAGTTTATTTATTAGTTACAAATAGGCTTGCATTAACACTGCAATGAAATTACTGTGAAAATCCCCTAGTCACCACACTCCAGCACCTGTACTCTCTTCCATCTTCTTCCAGAAAAAGATTCAAAAATCTGAGGTTATATACCAACCGACTCAAGAACAGCTTCTTGCCTGTTACCATCAGACTTTTGAATGGACCTACCTCTCACTAAGTTGATCTTTCTCTACATCTAGCTGTAACTGTAACACTACATTCTGCACTCTCTTCTTTCCTTCTCTATGAATGGTATGCCTTGTCTGTATAGTGCGCAAGAAACAACATTTTTCAGTGAATACTAATACACGTGACAATAATAAATCAAATCAAATCAAATCAAATATTTTGTATTTATTTTCCCATGAGAAGGATTTTAAAATAACCACAAAAATCCTAGAGGAAAAGCACTGGGAAAACTAGTGGGCTAAATTTTATCAAGATCCTTGGACTTAATGGTCTGCATTCCGTAGAAGTGCCTGCAAAGATAGTGGATCATAATTTATAATCTTTGAAAATCTGCTAGATTCTGGAAAGAGTCCTGTCAATTAGAAAACAAATGTAACACCAATATTGAAGAAAGGAGGAAGATAGAAAGCAGGAAATGACAGGCCAGTTAGTCTGATGTCTATCATTGGGAAAATCTTGGAATCCATTATTAAGGAGATAGGAATAGACATTTAGTAAATCATAATACAATTAGGCAGAGTCAACATGGTTTAGTGAAATGGAAATTGTGGTTGACGGATATATTTGAGTCATTTGAGGATGTAACAAGCAGTAATGAAAAAAATTCCAAAAAGAGATTTGCAAAAGACATTCAATAAATGTCACAGAAAAAGTTACCGCACAAAACAAGAGCTCATGGTGTTGGCGTAATATTTAGCATGGATGGAGGATTAGTTAACAGAAAACACCCTTTCCTATGAAGCTAGCTGATTAACAGAAATGGCCAGAATTTAACATTGCTCGGTTGAGTGTGCACCTGACCCAGAAGCATGGAAAATAGCACAAGATGTCAGGCACAAGTCCCAGCACATTGCACAGTCAAGCAATATTTTGGTCAGCGGGCGTGCGGGAGTGTTGGTTGTGTGCTGCCAACAATCAAGCTAGCAATTTAGCCCATTAAGGGACCAACTGAACAAACTTTAAGAGGCATGACTTCTTTTATGGTTGGTGGATGAGCTTCTTTACCAGGTAGTCTTTAAATTTTAGCTTCAACCTTGATCCAGGATTGAAATAAAACTTAAATGTTGCAGGTCTGCTCCTCTGTCAGACAGCTCCACAGTGGCTGTCTCCTGAATGCACTCATTAAAAATGCCAGCCCATATCCTCCCTTTTGCCAGCATCCACCATCTTCTTGTCCCATTAGCACTGCTAAGTAAAGATTCTTAAAGTTTGTTTATTAATCACAAGTAGTCTTACATTCACATTGCAATGAATTTACTGAGAAAATCCCCTAGTCACCATACTCTCCAATGCCTGTTTGGGTACACTGAGGGAGAATTTAGCATGGCCAATTCACCTAACCTGCATGTCTTTTGAACTGTGGGAAGAAACCAGAGCACTTGGAGGAAACCCACGCAGACACAGGAAGAATGTGCAAATTTCACACAGACAGTGACCCAAGCTGGACATTGAACCCAGGTTCATCCCTGGCACTATGAGGCAGCAGTACTAACCATTGTGCCACAATGCTACCCCAGCTTTTCCCAGTGGTCATGCAGCACAAAATTGCATTCTACGACTGATCACAGCCAAATGCACATTTTGCATTCATTTCTGGGCCTGCCAAATGTACACATCTGATGGGTGAAGAATTCAGGCCAATGGCTTGTATACTACCTTTACTGTTCACTCATTTCTATGTTTAGGCACCTGCAGTAAGTTCGGAGCAAATCTGTATGTTAAAAGCAGACTGGGTCAATTAGTAGCACTCTTGTCTCGAAGTAAGAAAATCATGGGCTTAAGCCCCACTCCAGGAATGATTGAATCATAGAATCTCTATATTGCAGAAGAAACCATTTGGTCCAGCAAGTCTGCACTGTTTCTCCACACAGCATTTTCCCTGGGCTCTTTCCCTCACTATATTCCTGTAACCACATGCATTTACCATGGCTAATCCATCTAAATTACACCATCTATAGTAACTTATTTTAGCATTTACTTGAGAATTTAGCATGATGAATCCAACTAACCTGCACATCTTGAACACAAAAATCAAGATTAACATTTGAATGCGGTGTTGCATGAGTACCATAGTTCAGGGTGCTGTTTATTGAATGAGATATTAAACCAAGGCTCCAGCTACCCTCTGAACTGGGCATTAAAGATCCCATGACACTATTTTAAAAATTATTATGGCAGTTAGCCCCTAAGTCCTAGCCAATATTTATCCCTCAGGCAACATCAGAATAACAAATCACCTTGCCATCATCAATTGCTCTTTGTCGTACACAAATTGATTACCACATTTCCTTGAAACAGTTCTTGAAACAGTGACTACACTTGAGAAGTATTTTATTGACTGTAAAGTTGGGTTGTGAAAGGCAGTCTACAAATGCAAGTTCTTGTCTTTTAAACAGTTGCGTTTTATTGGCACAACATTCATTTGGCACCAGTTTTCACTCTTTCGTTAAAAGAATTCCCATTATATTTTCATAAACTGAAAATTGATTAATCTTAATGCTTTTCCTCCAAGACCATCATGTCCATGTGCAAAGTGACCCTGAGCTCTTTCACCACTGACCTTTACAGTGAGTTACAGTGAGTCTACAATACAAAACTAGGACAATTGGCCGAACTAATCCATATGATACCAAGTTCCACATTCTAATCACTATAAATAAGTTTCCCTGAAATACCTATGAAATTTATCACTCACTATCTCATACTTCTAAGCTTTGGACTCCCCACAAGTGAAAATATTTTCTCTACCCCTGTCTTTACATTATTTTCTCACTCTACATGATACAAGGGGATAATATGTCAGGATCCTTTCTTGCAGTTTTCACTAATGCTGAACTAGAAACAGGAAAGGATTGACAAATTAAGATTTGCAAAACAAAAAAACATTGGCACTTGAATTCTGTCTCCCTGCTCATCATAGAATTGGAGCGGACAAACGGCGAACAGTGGAAATGTCCGTTGACTTGAGCAAGGCCATAAAAATCCCACCCAGGGAGTTCAAACATCTTTACAGATGTTTGTAAATAAATCATTAACTTTTATTTTTAATCTTATTATGGATTCCACTCCAATGGCCAAAGAAAGTTTTATGTGCGTAATATAATTGTTAATGTTTTATCAAACATTATAGAGCCCAAAATTGTAAGACTTCACTCTCAGCACAGAGTCTCACAATTTCATGGCTTATAAATCAGCAATGAGGTATATTTTTATCACTGCACCACACATCTGTAAAGTATTGAAACTGGGAGTTCAGAATCTGTAAACGTTTGATGATTTTCTCCGTTAATCTAGAGCTGAAACTCAAAAGAGGGATACATCAAAAGAGACAAAGAAAGAATTTGCATTTATATAGAGCCTTTCACTGCCTCTGATGTCCCAAATATTTTACAGTTAGTGAAGTATTTCTGAAATTCAATGACTACTGTAAATGTTGGAAAGTGCAGCAGCCAATTTGTACCTAACAAGATGCAAAAAATAACAATGAGTAAATGATTAAATAATCACTTCTAGTAGTGCCAGTTGAGGATAAATATTAAACAGGAAAATTCCTTTCCTCCTCTTCAAAATATCCCATGAGATCCTTTATCTCATGGCCAGGCATGTGGAGGGAATCTCATTCAAACAGTAGCCCTACAATATGGTACTTGTCAAAGATTACACTGAGCCACTGAGCCACAGCTGACACTTGGGATTGTATAACAATTCCGAATGTAAATAAGCTCAATAATGAAGAATCTTTATTATAAGTTTCTCCCTTCTGTTCCCACCTGCAGTGTGACCTCTTGCTGGAGAACAGTTCCATCTGGGCATTGGCAACAATCTGTTTAACCACAGTGGCATTGCAGTCAAGCCCAATTCATCCTCCACCGAAAGCCCAACGCGTACATTTCCAGCAGATATCATAACATAGTGATGAGGAATGGCAACCCACGAGCAACGATGACAAACATCCTCCCTCATAACCACTCTACACTGAGTTCAGCCACCTCACAGTATCATAGAAATCAAGCCTTAGAGCCTCCTAATCTATATACCACATTGACTAGACTATTGAGGGCCCAAGGGCCTGTACTGTGCTGTAATGTTCTATATGGGGTAAAGAGAAAGAGGAAGGGTTTGAAATCTGAGAAATTTCCTCAATAGTTTGGGTTGGAATTTCACAGTGGCCAGGCAAGTGTGCACTTGACCTAGAAGTCTGTAAAATGATGATGTGAGCGTGCGTTTTGATTCCATTGCATGTTGGTGCGTTATTTCATTAGGCGGGCACTGGCGTTGATTGGCGGACAATAAAGGATTAATTAAGGTGATTAAAACCCCAACTGACCTGCATTTGATATTGCCCATGTGATTTTAAGTTCATTGCACAGGCAAAACGGCAGTCGGACAAACTGATTTTAATCTTTTTTCATGATACAGGAGGATAAGAGGCCCGTGCTACAGAAGTTGACAGAGGAGTTAAGCCCGTACAGGGGTGAAGTGAGTTGGTGTGGTCTGGAGTGGTGATTCTCACAAAAAAAATTCTAATTGTCGAATTCATGGGAAAATGGGAGTAATGTACGTTGGTTTTATTCAGTGGGAGTTCAGACTAGAATCTCCCAAACTCTGTACACTGCAGAGGCCACCAGCGTGAATGTTATTAAATCTCAGGAGGTGGAGTTTATTCATGCTGGAGAGGCTGAAATCAGCGGGTGTCTGTGCATGTGTCGTGGCCCCAGAGTGTCAATCTTGCATTTGCTGGCCATCTCGATCACTGGCCAGCCTGGGACCCTGCAGTGCTACCCTCCAAACCTCCAAGGCCTAATTGTGGCTTCCTCCATCCATTCACAGGCCAGCCCTGACCACCCCTTTCGACCAGTATCCTGGCCTGCCCTGATCTCCATGCCCCTCCCAGCAGTGATGATCACCCCCAGTCCTCACATCAGCAGACCTCTCCACAGGCAGACCAAGCCCTGGCAGAAACCACAGGTCCTTCTGGCTGACCACCTTCCCGCAATCCTGTCCGGTCACCAGACTCCCTCCAGCCCCAATCAGATACCAACGCAGAGTGGCAACAGGGTCCTCCATCCCCAACTGATCATCCACATGCCCCAGCAGGACCTGCCCCCTTAGCACTGCTCCATGCCTGGTGGGCAATGCCAAGGTGCCCTTTTCCCTTTGGAAAGTGCCGGGGGGCACCCACCATTACCCTGACCTCCTGGGGGTCCCCGATTGCCCCCTCTTCATCCCAATGGGGTCATCCCGCTGGTTCCCCAAAAGTAAAACTTGCTGAAATGAAATACTGCGGTGGGGTGGGAGATGCTAGCAGACCCGGAGAATTCAGTAATTCATTAGAGAATGTAAAATACTATTTAAAAACTAGCCCCGCCTCCCAGCCGATTTTTGGTGCCATGCACATGCCATCAGAAATCTGGACCCGGGAGATAAAAGCGCGAATGCAACTGACACACAAATTCCTGGCCTGCCGCAGTAAAAAATTAGCACAGCGGGATGGGAGAATCATCCCCGAGTGTTTCTGTATTGGATACATCAGAATGTGGAGCTCAAACGACATTTCTATCCTGTGGTAATGGAGGTCCCTGTCGCCTCTTCACAGATTGAGCCCCATTATTCGATCTGCTGATCAGGATTGTGTACTTGGCAGGGAACACCTCCTCCTCTGAGGAAGCATGGTGTGGAGATGCCAGCGTAAGACTGGAGTGAGCACAGTAATAGGTCTCACAAAATCACGTTAAACTCCAACAGATTTATTTGGAATAATGAGCTTTCAGAGTGCTGTCCCTTCAAGTGCTACTAAATGAACTTGCTGGACTTTAAACTGATATTTTGAAACTTCTTACTGTCCTCTAAGGAAGGGAGGGAACAAAGATTGAGGAGGCCAGTTGGTTGCAGGCATTTCCCTCAGCCAGCGATGCAAGCACAGGATGATCACAGCCACAAATAAGGGCAAAGAGACTGCCCGCAGAGAAGATGCCATTAGCCAGCTGCCTGGCTGTACACACAGCAGTCAAACAGTGTTGGCGTGGCTGAAGTCCAGTGCTGCAGGAGACTCTGGCTTTCGAGTGAATCCACAACATGCATCAGCCGGACAATTGCGGCTGAGATAGCATCCAAATGTGTGGGAAGACAAGCATGCCTGTGGCTCTGAAGGTTGAGATAGAACTTGTGCTTCCATATCCTTCCAGAGTGCTGTGGGTGCTCACTGTGGAGTCTCATAGTCAGTTGCACACAGCAGTGTCTGATCACTGACACCCTGTTCAGGCATAAGAACAGAGTCATTCATTTCAGAACAGACCATGTCAGCTAGGCTGAGTGGGTGTGAGATTTTGCAGCCTCTGCAGGATTCCCCCACATCCAGGGTGCCATTGATTGTTCCCTTGGGGCCATCAATATGCCAGCTAGCCAGCCAGGAACCTTTGTGGACAGGAAGAGCTTTCATTCAATGAAGATTCAGATTGTGTGTGACCGCAGGGCCGAAATTCTGCAGGTGTGTGAAAGACCACCTAAATGCTCTGGACACTCCCTGCTTCTGCCATTTGCCCAGGTGAGCATAAAATGCCCACATTGTTGTGCATAAACAACTCCCCGGGCATAGTCAAGGCCACTGCTGTGCATGTATCCGCACTGATGCTGGTGCTGAGAATTGGTGTGTTATGCATGCATTCCCCATTGTCTTGGGTATCGGCAGGATGTGGGGGTGTCATCTGTCTCTTGGCTGTCTATCATGGATGTCTCACTTGAGGGATGAAAACAAAGGAAATGAATCATTAATTTTATCACACAGGCTGACATCTGAGTGCATGCTTTGCAATTGGCCTGAGGTGCATTGGAGATTCTCAGTGCCCGGCATATAAAAGAGGTTGTTCTGATGGAGCAGAGCCTCTGTCACCATCATCACCTTGAATGTCACATGCTTCAGCTCAAGAGGTTCTTATTTCACACATACTCATACACATCAACCCCTCAGCAACCTGATGGTTGAGCAAAGGTCACACTGGGATTGAAGGAATACAGCTTATCAGTTTTTTGCTGTACTGAGAGTCCAGTTTAAAGGATCTGCAAAAAAACATGAAACCTCTCCATTTAAACAGCACCAAGGTAATGTAATTCAAATCTTAAAGATGACACTGTGTTATGAGAAGCTGCCATCTTCACACCACTGCTGAATCAAATTAGAGATTGTGAACTAGATTTTCTGGCTGCACCCGGTCCAAGGCAAGAAATTCTTGCCCAAGGTCAATGGACCTTTGCATTGTCCACTCCTGCCCGCTACAATTCACGTGGCAGGCAGGACTGGAAAATTCCATCCTGTTATTGATAGATTAACCAAGGGCTTGCAATCATCAAATACCAGTCCCCACAAAAAAACTTATTAACTTCAGAAACCACTATGAATGAACTGTGTATTGCTTTTTGAATCTGATGCTCTCCAGAGCATTAACGATAGAGTCATAAGAGTTTACAGCATGGAATAAGACATGTATAAGACATTGGTGAAGCCAAATTTAGAGTATTGTGTGCAGTTTTGTTCACTTAATTACCGAAGGTTATTAATAAGGTTTAAAGAGTGCAGAGAATGTTTACAAGGATGTTGCCAGGGCTTGAGAAACTGAGTTACAGAGAAAGTTGAATAGGTTAGGACTTTATTCCCTGGAGCATAGAAGAATGAGGGGAGATTTGATAGAGGTGTATAAAATTATGATGGGTAGAAATAGAGTGAATGCAAGCTGAGGCTAGGAGAGAAAGAAACTAGAGGACATGGGTTAAGGGTGAAAGGAGAAAAATTTAAAGGGCATATTAGTGGGGGCTTCTTCACGCAGAGAGTGTTGGGAGTGTGGAATGAACTGCCAGATAAAGTGGTAAATGCAGGTTCACTTTTAACATTTAGGAAAAACTTGGACAGGTACATGGATGAGAGGGATGTGGAGGGATATGGTCCAGGTGCAGGTCAGTAGGACTAGACAAAAAAATGGTTCAGCACAGCCAAGAAGGGCCAAAAGGTTTGTGTCTGTGCTGTAGTTTTCTATGGTTCTGTGGTTCTATGGAAATAGATCCATTGGCCCAACTTGTCCATGCCACTCTGTTTTTACCACTAAGCTAATCCCAATTGCCCATGTTTGGCCCATATCCCTCTATACCCAGCTCACCCATGTAACTGTCCAAATGCTTTTTAAAAGACATAATTGTACCTGTCTCTATTATTGCCTCTGGCAGTTCATTCCAGACACTTATCACTCTCTGTGTGAACAAATTGCCTTTCTTGATCCTTTCGTATCTCTCCTCTCTCACCTTAAACCTATTCCCTCTAGTTTTAGATTCCCCTACCTTTGGGAAGTGACATCGACTATCTGCCTTATCTATGCCTCTCATTATTTTATAGACTTCTATAATATCACCCCTATGTTTC
Organism: Sphyrna mokarran; assembly: GCA_024679065.1. Taxonomy (NCBI): domain Eukaryota; kingdom Metazoa; phylum Chordata; class Chondrichthyes; order Carcharhiniformes; family Carcharhinidae; genus Sphyrna; species Sphyrna mokarran. The sequence continues at coordinate 59,153,719 of JAGIQG010000003.1, forward strand.
CTACACTCCAGTGAAATGTGTTTGTGTCCATCAGGGAAATCTGTGTCCATCAAAGATGGTAAAGTCTGACAACACCAATTTTAAATCCAACTGATTTATTTGATAGTAAATCCACGAGCTTTCGGCCTTTGTGGCCTTTGTCAGGCGAATGCCACAAAGGCCGAAAGCTCGTGGATTTACTATCAAATAAATCGGTTGGATTTAAAATCGGTGTTGTCAAACTTTACTGAGTTTACCCCAGTCCAATGCCGGCATCTCTACATCATGTCCATCAAAGATGACCAGCACAGGATGGGACAGTGACTCTGAACTTGCAAATTGCTGAAAACACACCTCATTATTTTACTGGCGTTGGTTATTGTTCCATTTAACATGTACAGTTAAGCATAGAAACAGTTATTCTATCCAACCAGTATAAGTTTCTACAAGTGTGAAGTTTGCACATTCTTCACATTTCTATGTGGGTTTCTCATAGGTGCTCCAGTTTCCTTTAAAGATGTGCAGATTAGGTGGATTGGCCAAACTAAACTGCTCCTTAGTGTCAGGGTATTATCAGGATAAATATATATGGTTATGGGAATAGGACCTGGGTGGGATTGTGATTGGTGAAAAATTGATGGACCGAATGGTCTATTTCTGAACTGTTGGGATTCTATTCTATTTCAACTCAATTCTACTTCCATCTCCTTCATATCTTATAAAGATATAAGCTTCATAGCTTATTGAATCATCTTAAATGCAGCACTATTATTCGCTTAAACCAAGCCCTGAGGTAGCAATTTCCAAATTCCTCTCTGTGTGAAGAAATTCCTTATAGTTATTGCTCTGGTTTATATCTATTGTAAAGAGCAGCCTTCTCTGGAAAAGAAAATTTGCATACATTAAAGCGTGACATTCTATAGTTTCTCTGAATTCTACAGACGTATTGAATATTACCTGAATATATCAAGGGTGCAAAAAAAGAAGTCATATTTTGTGGAATCAAAGCTCTGACCTTTCTTCAAAATTCAGTTGTTCTTTTTCTTATTTGCAGCAGGATTTATAAAGTTAAACTTTATTTATTAGTCGCAAGTAGGCTTACATTAACACTGCAATGAAATTCCTGTGAAATTCCTCTAGCCACCACACTCCGGCATCTGTTCGGGTCACTAAGCCTAATCAGCATGTCTTTCAGATGTTGCAGGAAACCAGAGCACCCGGAGGAAACCCACGCAGATATAGGAAGAACGTGCAAACTCCACACAGACAGTGACCTAAGCCAGGAATCGAATCTGGATCCCTGACATTGTGAGGCAGTAGTGCAAACCACTCTACGACCATGCCACCTATACAGCAAGCTTCATCCACAGTTATCCTCCTATCCTCCTTTTGTTTCAGCTTCTCCAATGATTTAAAGGGCTAAACCAAAAACAGCATGTTTCTTTTCAGAAAGTGAGTAGGCCTGATAAACATAAAATGATGGAAATGGTTAAGATCAAGAGAGCTTTGATTTGATCCAATTTAAACTTTTACGCTGGAGCAAATTAACCCACTACACCAGGTCTGGTAACTTAGAGCATAACCAATGGTGGCTGTGGCTCACCTTCTTGAAATTGACATTTCTGTTTATAATGTTAGCAGTGAAATGATTTTTGAGAATGACAGTGGGAGAAAGGTTTGCTCACTTAGCACCACTTCAAGCAGCACTTTGCAGCATCCATTCTCTGAAAGTAGAGAAAGCTGTGAGTCACAGACCTCCCTGATTTCACTAAGGAAACACATGATGTTGGGTAGCCCTGGGCCACTGAAATAGTCTGTATAGGGCTGCTTGAATCAATCTTTCCCCCATTGACTTTTCTTATTCCTTACCACCATGATTTTGTACCTATCCATCTCAGTCTGAATAATGCTAAGCCATTTGCTGCTGAAGGTTAAGTATTGTGTCTATACAACAGATTTAGTGCTTGCAATGGGAAAACAACCCAAACGCTTCACTGAAGTATTACCAAACAAAATGTGACACTGAGCTGGACAAAGTGTTAATAGGACATGGTGAATGATAGTCAAAGAGGTACAATAAAGTACCAATGAGTCGAATTCCAGGGAATCCACCGTCAAATTTGTGTTAAGCAAAGTTTCATGATAACTAATGTTCCCAACAAACTCAGTTTATATCAGATGCTACAGATTCAAAATGAAAACATAATAAAGTAATAAGTGTATGAGGAAGTCCTTATTCTATTTGTTCAAACTTACAGTGACTTGACTTTGCAAAAGCTTGGTGCTTGCCGTTGGAAAAGACTGCAAGTAAGCCCTGGAAAATTGGTAATCCTTTTCTGCTTAGTTTCCTGTTTGCAGACATGCATGATACAGTCCGTCACATTATTAAAACAGTCAACATATTTTTGATGATTTTGTGCTGTGGTGTAAAATCCTAGCAGGATTGGACCAAAGACGAGAATGTTCTTTGCTGGGCAATCTTGAATGACATTGGCAGAGATTCTTCCACATTGGGTAAGGTAGCTATTGTCATTGTTTTCCTTGCTGCAGAAAATGTCTGCCAACCTGTTCCAAGATGTATTTCTTGTGATCCACAATGATGGATGAACCCAGTGGCAGAATTTCAAGCTATCCTTTCACAAATAGTACTCAATGCCAAATTATGGCTTGCTCAGTTCTCCTTGTTTTCTGTGCCTTTGTGCGATCTCACTCTGCTCCAATTTGTCACCACAGTCAGCAGAATTTAGGTTTATCATTTTAACTAAAGTTCTATAGGATTTGCTACGCTGCTGGCAAGAATAGTTGACAACTTTGGCATGAATGCAATTTTGTGTCATTTGAATTTGACTCATCACGATTTCACTTTAAGTTTTAAGGAGCATTTTCGAGGAGGATGGAGAAGCAAAGAGTGGAGGGTGCTCGAAAGCTTACGACAGAAGCATCTGAAGGCACATCCACTTATGGAGGAATAAAAAAAAATCAGGGATGCATAAGAAGGTAGAAGTGGAGGAACACCAATATGACAGAGGGATGTAGGGCTGGATGTTGTCACAGAGATAGGGAAGAGAAAGGGAAATTCCTTAATGGAATTTGAAAACAAGAATTTTAAAATTGAAATGATGCCAGAGTAGAAGCTAGTGTGAATCAATGAGCACAGGAGTGATAGTTAAACAAGACTGAAAGAGTCCTGTTCACTGCAATCCAATTTCAGAGAGCCTTGCAAATTATGACATGGAATCCCAACAGGAGGTATCATGCTGGAAGCTTGCAGAGCTGCCAACATGTAGAATGAATTGCAAACTCTTTTAAGTTGTGAAATTCCTTGAGTTATTCAGTAACATCTGGCTGTCCAAATTTTCTGACAGTTGCTCTGGGTTTACAGAACCCATGGGCCCTATCTGTGACGGATGTTTAATGCATTTGAGTGAATTCCCTTTGCGTGAAATTTTATATAAAGTCAATGCATACTTTAGAATAGCCCACAGTGGAATGGCACTGAATAATTTAATTAACTTGTTACAACAGCACTGAACATTCTTTTTATAGGAATGCTAACATGGAAAAAAATGTACAAATAAGCTACAGAGATATAATCATATAAAAAAGAATGCCTAACTGAGGAAGGAGTTATTTGGAGAATGACGAGGCCAGAGAGTTGAATTTTAAACAAAAACATCAAGAGACAGAGAGAAATAAGACAGGTTTAAGAAGAACAATTCAGAGTGAGGGATATAGATGTTTGAAGACACATCATCGAGTGTGTTGCAAAGGGAAGAGTGTTGCACAAAAAAGCCAAGATTTTAAGGAACAAAAAGGTGGAAGTTGGTTATAGGTTGGAACAGGTTAGTGTTTTATGATGTGGAATGTGCTTTGCATGCTATTGTAATGTAAAGGTGCTTGACCCAGCAAGGGTTAACATGGGTTGGAGAAGAGTATCATCCACAGTAAGATACATACAGCTACGTTATTAGACTAAGAGAACATAGAACATAGAACACAGAACAATACAGCACAAACAGGCCCTTTGGCCCACGAGTTGCGCCGATCACATCTACCAATCCACAGACCTATCTATAACCCCCTATCCCATTCGTTTCCATATACTCATCCAGAAGTCTTTTAAAAGACCCCAGCAAGTTTGCCTCAACAACCTCCGACGGCAGCCGATTCCATTCACTCACCACCCTCTGAGTGAAAAACTTACCCCTAACATCCCCTCTGTATTTGCTTTCCTGCACCTTAAATCTGTGTCCTCTCGTAGTGACCATTTTAGCTCGAGGAAATAGTCTCTGAGAGTCCACCATATCTATTTCTCTCAACATTTTATAAACCTCCATCAGGTCGTCTCTCAACCTACGTCTCTCCAGTGAGAAGAGTCCCAGCTCCTTTAACCTCTCCTCATAAGGCCTGCCTCCCAATCCAGGCAACCAGAACATTGTAGAAAGAACCAGCCGCATGGAGCAGAACTATGTATGACACCAATAACTGGGATTTGCAACATAATTAAAGATTAACAATAAATGATTCAACTTTATACGTAATGTCAAGACTTCATCACTGAGACATCAAATGAACACATAATGTGACATGGTGCTCAGTGGTAGCACCAAAACACAACAGTTAATGCTTCAGAAGGCAAATATTTTGTATTTTGTATTTTTCCTGCGTATGAAATAGATTGTTATGCATTTTGCCGAATCATAATCATCTTGCTCAGGTGTAAGTGTCTCAAAAACATCTTTCAGTTCTTCATTCTACTTTTTTTTATATTTCCTGTTTTTTGCTTTTCTGGGAAGGAGACTCCACACTTATAAAATTAAATTTTCATGGCCAGAGAGATTGATCAGTTGTAATTACTATTTACTCTGCTGTCAAACACTCATTCATGCCTGAATGCACCATTCCTAGCCTTTTCAACCATTTTCAAACATGGTTGAAAATGTTTGGGCAAGTGCATCAAGTTCACATCATTGCAGTCATTTCAATGCTTGGTGAAGACTATAATAGTGTATCCCATGGATAAGAGGAATATTTCTGATGGCATCTTATGGCTTTCTGCATTTAGCTGAGCATTTATGGATGTGGGAAATTGCTGTTAGATTTAACTGAGAGCAATAGTCTCGCTGTTATTATTCCTGTAAGTCTCAACCCCATATTTCAGGTCAGTGAATTTTCATCAGAACTAGGAGATATTATAGATATAATAGGTTTTAAACAAGTTTTGAGGCAGGCAAAAGGTGAGAGGAGAGAGGAAAGAATAAAAGGCAATATCCATATATGTATGGAAGACAAAGAATGATGGGGCAAAGCAAAACTGAGGTGACAATGAAATGAAGATACAAATGGTGGGTCCAGCGAAATGGCAATAATTGCCATTTGCACCACAGGCTACACCCGCTGTCCAGTAAAATGGGAGCAATAGTTATGATTTGAAAATGTGGAATTCAATATTGAGGCCAAAAGGCCACAGAGTACTTGCTCAAAAGATAAGGTGCTGTTTCTCAAGCTTTATTAGAATAGTGGAGAAGGCTGAAGTAAGACAAGAATGGAAAATTAAAATGGCAATCGATTGGAACTAAAAATGTGTTTCCAAAATGATTCCCCAGTTCACATTTGAGCTCTGCAATGTAGACGAGGCTGCTATGTGAAAGCATCGAAGGTCTCCTCAGCTGCACATTACTTCCATCCTCAGGGGATTTGGTAGTCCCAAGGCTTAAATATTTAAATAAACTGTTTCAAGCACAAAGAATGCTGGAACTAATCAAGAAATTAATTTTAATACGATTTTCTACACAAAAACACTTTTTTTTTGGAAAAAAATTAGATTTAGTTTCTTTTTCTGATTTCAAAATCAAGGTTGACCACATCAACATACAGAAAAGCAAAAATCCAACATGACAGATCTGTAAACCATTGTAGATGCTGGAAATAGCAAGGTAAGTGAATTCAATGATACAAATTCTCTGCTCTGCTTCACCTCCAGCCCTCTGGAGCTATATTAATGTCTTTGGTGGTCACCTGACCAGCCAAAGGACTGATGCGCCAAGAGGAAATGACCAAAATGCATGTTATTAAAATTGCCCCTGAATGGCCAGTTTATTGCAGTGTGATGTAATAAAATCTTACAGGATGAATTCATCCAGTTGAAAACATTAGATTTAGTTCATAATTAGATTTTGATTCACTACCTTTAAACTAAACAGAAACTGGAGAAATGTATACCCTGTCAATTAAACCATCTCAGAATATTTTGTTCCATGCAGTGTGAGCCCTGCTGGCAAGGCCAACATTTATTGCCAAAGCTTATTGCTCATGAGGAGGTGGTGATGTACCATCTTCTTGAATTATGCAGCTCCTCTGGTGAGGACATACTCCCAGTGCTGTGAGGGAGTTCCAGATTTTTGACTCAGTGACAGTGAAGCAATGATGATATAGTTCCAAGTCAGGATGGTGTGTGACTTGGAGGAGACCTTGTAGGTGATGGTGTTCCCATACATCTGCTGCCTTTATCCTTTCAGATGGTAGAGCTTATGGGTTTGGATGCTGCTATAGAAGAACTGTTGCTGCTCTTGGTGAACTGCTGCAGTGCATCTTGCTTAAAGTACGCAAGGCTACCATTGTATACCAACAGTGGAGGATGTGAATGTTTAAGTGATTGATGAGGTACTGTTTAAGCAGGCTGCTTTGCCCTGTTGGTGTTGAGCTTCTTCAGCATTGTTGGGCTTCTTTCATCCAGGCAAGTGGAAAATCTTATGTGTCAATATGATTCATTCTTCTAAACTTCAATGAGTACAGGCCCAACCTGCACAAATTTTTCTCGTAAGACAATTCCCAATATTCCAGGAAACGATCTAGTGAACCTTCTCTGAACAGTTTTCAATGCAAATTTATCCCTCCTTAAATAAGGAAACAAAAACTGTATGCAGTATTTTAGTTGTGGTCTCACCAACAGTTGTACAAGACTACCCTACATTTATACTTCACCCCGTTGCAATAAAGTTCAACATTCCTTTTTTCTTAATCACTTGCTGTAACTGCATGTTAATCTTTCGTTATTTATGTACAAGCATTCTGTCATTTCTTCTCCATTTAAATCACTTTTTACTTTTCCATTCTTCATGTCAATACGGACACTCTCACATTTTCTCACATTATATTTCATCTGCCAAATATTTGCTTACTCGATTATCTTTGGACTGGGTTTTCAATCTAGTGTCAGGAACCCGATGCATGCAACATTTCTGGGTCCTGCCCCATAATTTTCAAAAGGAAATGGCCGAATTGCCCAGTATTGAGTTCAATGCCCAATTAGCAATGTCAAGAGTGACCTGAAGGTAGGCCCCAGTAACTCAGGGCTCTTTGAAAAGGTGAATGGCAGTCATTACCGGACTTGCTATTCACTGAAGCAACCCAATCAGGAACTCAGAGGGCCAATGATGACATGGACAGATGTTCCTCAGTGGCACTACGATTCTCGGTTTTCTCCCTTGACGTTTTGACAGTCAGAGGGTCCGATAGAAGAAATGTGCTGTTCCTGACATCCGGCATCTGCCTAGAGACATAAGATGGGGGGGTTCTTGATGGAGGTAGTAATAACGGTGATCAGTGGAGTTAGGAGGGAGTACATCCAGTGCAGAAAATGATTCAATGACCTGATGAGGTCTGGACAGTTTACTGACACCTGGGTTATAGACTTCTAAGTCTGTGCACACTTGCGTACACATTAGCTGAGCAGAGTGCCCATAGTTTTGCTTACTTCTGTCAAATCTACTGTCAAACTGAACTGTCAATAACAGCAGCATAGTGGACACAATGGAACAGGATGCATCACTGAGAAGTGGAAAAGCTCATGTGGATGTCATACCAGAATAGGTAAGGGAGGACAGACGGCTCATAAATTTTTCCTGCTTCATCCTGGAAAAGAAGAGCATAGTTGATAGTAAACGTTTCAGATGGGTGGTGCTGTGCTGTAGCTTCACACAATGAGTCTAACAGAGGAGACATTGGTGGAGCTCACAAGGAGGTCATGAAACGGGTCCACACACTGACCTTAGTGGCAGTGGCACTGTTTGAAATTGCAAGAGTGTCATCATGTTATGCGTAGATACCAGTTCTCACACTGATCCTGATGGAGGAGACAGTGGTATGAATTTTGAAGGTGCATTACATTAGGCCATGAGCAATGGTGACACAGGAGACTGTAGAAAGCAGTGTCATTTGTTAACTCTCTCTTCAGGTTTATTTATTTATTAGAGTCACAAATAGGTTTACATTAACACTCTAGTGAAGTTATTCTGAAAATGCTCTAGTTGCCACATTTGGGCACCTGTTCGGGTACACTGAGAGAGAATGTAGTATGGCTAATGCACTTAACCAACATATTTTCAGGCTGTGGGAGGAAACTGGAGCGCCCGGACAAAGTTCATGCAGACACAGGAGAACGTACAAACTCTGCACGGACAGTAAGCCAAACCAGGAATTGAACCCAGGTGTCCCTGGCACTGTGAGGCAGCAGTGCAAACCACTCTGCCATTGTGCCACCCAAAGGGCACAAAAGTCATTCCTGAACAGTTTGTGCTATGGTTATGAAATCCCTATCACCTATGGACTTGTTTGTGCTGTGACACCTGCTGTGTAGCCCGAGTTCCCATCACCACCTAAGTGATCTTTACAGCACTAACTGTGGAGGGGGAAGCAGAATATATCAGCCCTGTTCTCTTCAGTCTCCATGAGAACTAGAGCAGGAAAGGTTAACTCCAAGCAAGTGGGCAAGTCTAGCACACTTCCCTGCACAAGCTGTTGGTGGGGAAGGTATTCCCTCCCTAATGCAATCTTTTGACCATTTGGAAGGCCTCCTCCCTGGCTCCTGTATTGACCCCACTCCCTCCATAATGGCCTCTCTAACTCTGGTAGCCTCGACCACCACAAACCCATTCCAAGTCTCAATCAAGTGCAACATGCCTCCTCAAGCCCCAAATGTAGTATTGGCAATGACTACTGCTTCCATTGGCACTGTAAGCTCAGGTGAGCTGCCAGTCTCTGCTTGGTTAGAAACTCAGGGTGAGGAGTACAACGCCTTGTAAAATCCAGCCCAAGGAGTGAGACTTTCTGCTGTAGACTACTGTGTGCATCTGATGGCGCAGAGATGCTTAGAGTGGATGCCCACTGCATCTCAGCCAGTTGCCTTAACGAGCATGCAAGGGCATTATCAAAGATTTGAGGCATTCAAAGAAGATGATAAAAGGGTCACTCCTTTTCAAGTTGCATGATGAAGTGAGGATTTTTTTACTTGACTCAGAGATTTGATCTCTCGACAATGTTTCAGTGATTTTCAGTGGCTTGCCAAATTGGCACATATTTTCAATCATTTAAATGGCATCAAGAAAAATCAATGAAAGCTTTTCATATGCAGCACAAAATAAAAGTGATGATGAAGAAAACAGAGACGTGAGCCAAATGACTTGAGCAGTCACATTACAACTCGTTTGTGAATCTGTCAGATTTTTTGCCCGCGGCAAAAGTGCAGCTGCCTAACAGCGAGAAATGCGGCATCAGAACGCAAAGTTTGAAGACAGTCTCACGAGTACTTCTCTGTCCCTGACACAAAGTTCAACTTGATAGGAAATCCCTTTGCGAGCCTTGATGATGACATATTTGCAAGCCTCGCCTCGAGAGATCAAACCAACCTTGTGGAACTGTCCTGTAACAGTGCTTCAAAGCTAGGTTTTTCTCAGTGCAACCTGACTGAATTTTGGAGTAAAGTTGATGCAGAATACCCAGAACTGGCTGACAAGGCACGAATGTTTCTGATGCCTTTTCCTGCAGCCTACCTTGGCAAATGTGGATTTTCAGGATTCGTCCCATTGAAGACCAAATAAAGGAATTAACTTAATGCTGAACCTGATCTCTAATTGAGACAGTTGTCCTCGAAACATGACATCTCGTGTTTGACATCTGCGAAACAACATCAGTCTTCTCGTTAAATAAAAAATTATCTGTTTCCCTTTGCAGGTTTATTGCAGGTAAATATTCTGTGATGAGTGCAATGTATTTGAATGCGCATCATAAACTATTAGAAATATTTATGTTATTAATGCCCATTGATCTATAAGCTTTACTCCTGTCAGCCACAGGCTATGTAAAAACAAAATTTATATCACTTGCATACATTATGGCCCACATAACCTTTCGATGTGATTGAATGTCCGCTGCTCTAAAACCTTAGGGATAACAGATAGAAAGTCACCTCTTCTCTCCCCTCCCCTCATCCTCTCTGGCATGTATCGATGTAGCAATTACCACAGGTCATAAAAGAGAAAGGAGAGAAATGAGACAAAGATGAGAGTTCAGGGCTAGGAGGAGACAGCTTCAGCAGAGGTTTGGTTCAGAGGCTTGCTGATGGGGATTCGAGGCAGCCGATCAGATCATAGAATTTCTACAATGCAAAAGGAAGCTAGTTGGCTCATTGAGTCTGCACCAACCACAATCCCATCCTATTCCTGTAACCCCACATATTTACCCTGCTAATCCCGTAACACTAATGTCAATTTAACATGGCCAATCAACCTAATCTGCACATCTTTGGACTGACTGTGGGAGGAAACTGGAACAGCCAGAAGAAACCCATATAGACACAGGAAGAATGCACAAACTCCACAAAGAGAGTGACCTGAGCAGGGAATTGAACCTGGGTCCCTGGTAGTGCTAACCAATGTACTGCTGAGATCAACGGTCTCAATCTCAGTGCCAAAGATGTCCATCATATTTTTGCAATTAATTATGGACATCAGGATGCAGGAGACAAGTGGGGAGGGAGAAGGGGAGGTGTTGGTTAAAAAAAAAGTTTGCAGTAGAGGAAAGAAGCTAGAGTTATCTTTGGATCCCAGGGTAATCCTGCAATAATGAGCAGTTTTAGTAGACTAGAAGAGGACGTGAAAGTGTTTTCTGTGATCCAGATGGTGGATAACTAAATCAATTGTCCGTCATATCTTTTCTTGTCTGCAGCCTTTGGACTTAAGAGAGGGGAGTGTGCATCTTGGCATGTGTATTTGCCCACTCAAATTGAGCTAGTTGGCAAATACATGGCAAATGCAGTACAATATGGATAAATGTGAAGTTATCCATTATTTAAATGGTGATAGACTAGGAAAGGTTGACATGCAAAGTGACGTGAGTGCCCTATTACATAAGACACTGAAAGCAAGCATGCAGGCATAAAGACACATTGGCATAGTGGTTAGCACTGCTGCCTCATATTGCCAGGGACTCAGGTTCAATTCCGATCTCGGGTGATTGTGAGGAGTTTGCATATTATCTCTGTGTCTGCGCGGGTTACCTCCAAATGCTCCAGTTTCTTCCCACTGTCCAAAGATGTGCAAATTAGGTTGATTGGCCATGTTAAATTAATCCTTAGCAACAAGAAGATTTAATACGTGGGGTTGCAGGGAAAGGACCTAGGTGGGATTGTTGTTGGTGCAGGCTCTTTAGGCCAAATGGCCATATCCTGCATTGTAGTGATTCTATGAAATAGTTAGGAAGGCAAATGCTATGTTGGCTTTCAGTGCAAAAGGACTTGAGTGCAGGAGCAAGAATGTCTTCCTTCAACTCTACAGGGCATTGGTGAAACCATATCTGGAATACTGTTTGCAATTTTGGTCTCCTTATCTATGAAAGGATATACTTGCCATATATGGAGCACAGTGAATGTTCATCAGACTGACACCTGGCATGGTAAGATTGTCATATGAGGAGAAGTTGGATTGGCTGGGCCATATTCACTGGAATTTAGAAAAATGACAGAGGATCTTATTGAACTTATAAAATTCTGACAGGATTAGACAGACTGGATGCAGGCATGGTGTTTCCTCTGGCTGGGGGTCACCAGTTTTCAGGATATGCATAGGCTATTAAGGACTGAGATGTGGGGAAACCTCTGTACTCAGGGTCAAATTTTCCACCACAGAAGGGTGTGTAGGCCAAGTCATTAAATATATTTCAGGAAATAGATTTCTGGACCCAAAAAGTGTTAAGGGGAATGCAGACAGGGCACCAATATTCTGTTGACATTGAAGATCAGCCATGATCATACTGAATGATGGAGTAGACTCAAATGGCCCACTGATGCTACTACTTTCTGTTTCTATGATGCTGGTCATATCAGGAGGTATGACCAGAATGAGATAGTGTAATGATCTTATCAGGACTAGGATATTAAAATGGAGTGAGGGTGGGATTGAGTAAATGATGATATCCAACACCATTTTCTGGCCAGAAAATCTCAACCACAGTGATCAAAATACATTGAGCAGTTTTACAAAATTACTATCCGGATCAATTTTACAAATTGTTTTGTTTTTGAGGTTGGACAAACATGTCCCCTGTTTGTCGTGCTTTGCCACTTCTCTTTCTGCTCACTTCCAACCTTTGTTGCCCCTTGTGATGCCTTGCCCTTATATTTTGGCTTGTTATCTTCTTGACTCCTGGGCCTTTTCCATTCTTTTTATATATTTTTACTCCTATTAATTTTTTCTTGTGCAGCGTAGTGAATGGGGGTTATCCACATTGTGGTAGGGTGGGGGGAGGCATTCGTGGGGAAGAGGGAAGCAGGGTAATTTTTGAGGTGGTATGTGTTGGGGGAGGGTGCTGTTTGGTTGGGGATTTATGTGTTTCAGGGGTTGGGGTGAATATCAATTTTGGTTCGAGGAAAAGCTTGTTATGTCCAAGTGTCTTTACAATGCTTCCATATAGTAGTTCAGATGGTTCATTCGCACACACTGCCTCTGACGGGGATTGAGATAAAAATTTTCAGACAAGTGAAAACATCACAGTGTAATAAAATTAAACCTTCATCTTCACATACATACACAGAAACATTCATAGAAAATAGAAGCAGAGTTGGGCCTGCTCCTCTATTCATTATGATCATGGTTGATCATCAAATGCAATATCTTGATTCCCACCTTTCCCCCATATATCTTGATCACTTTAGACCCAAGGGCTGCATCTAATTCCTTCTGAAATCACATGTTTTGGCCTCAACTACATTCGGTGATCGTGAATTCCACACATTCACCACCCCCTGGATGCAGAAATTTCTCATTTAGTCCTAAAAAGCTTACCCCTTATTCTAGAGTCCCCACCATCATAGAACATAGAACATTACAGCGCAAAACAGGCCCTTCGGCCTTCGATGTTGCACCGACCAATTAACAAAAAGCAATGACCCTCTAACCTAAACCATTCCCTTTTCATCCATAAACTTATCTACTAACCTCTTAAACGCCCCCAAACTTGGCGCATCTACAACTGCAGCAGGCAGGGCATTCCATACCCTTACCACCCTCTGGGTAAAGAACCTACCTCTGACATCCGTCCTATAACCACCACCCCTTAATTTAAAGCTATGTCCCCTCGTGCTAGCTTTCTCCATCCTAGGAAAAAGGCTATCACTGTCCACCCTATCTAAACCTCTAATCATCTTATATGTTTCAATAAGGTCTCCTCTTAGCCGCCTTCTTTCTAACGAAAACAACCTCAAATCCCTCAGCGTCTCTTCATAAGACCTGCCCTCCATACCAGGCAACATCCTGGTATGGTATCAGGAACATTCTTTCTGAATCTACTCTGTTAGAAAGTTATAAGTTTCTGTGAGATCCCCTCTCACTGTTTTAAACTCCAAATGATGTAAACCTAACTGACATAGAGGAGAATTTTCTCATCCCGCCTGTCACGGCAATCATAGTGGATGGGTATGGATACGCAAAGGTCTGTTGACATTGGGGACGGGATATTCCAGCCTTGGGATGAGTGTGGCCCTTAGTCTCTCCTCATATGACAGTTCTGCCAACGCAAGAATCAGCCTGCACTCACTTTATAGTAGGCACGTCCTTCCTCAGATAAGGACACCAAAACTGTACACACTACTCCAGGTGTGGCCTCATCAACACTATACAATTGGAGTAAAACATCTCTATCCTTATACTCAAATCATCTCGCTATGAAGGCCAACATACCATTTGCCTTCTTTACTGCCCATTTACCTGCACAAAGACACCAAGGTCTTTTTGAGTATCTACTCTCTCAATATACACACATTCAAATAATAATCTGCTTTACTATTTCTGCTACTGAAGTGGATAACCTCACATATACCCACGTTATACTGCATCTGCCATGCAAGTGCCCACTCACACAGCTTGTCTGAATCAGACTGAAACATTTGTGATTCTCCTCACAGCCCTTCCATCCAGTTTTGTGTCATCTGCAAATTTGAAGATATTACTTTTACTTCCCTCATCTAAATCATTTATATTGTCAATAACTGGATCCTACCACAGATCCTTATGATACCCCATTAGTCACTGTCTACCAATTAGAAAAAGACCCATTAATTTCAACTCTTTGCTTCCTGTCTGCTAACCAACTTTCTATCCATCTCAATACACATCCATAATTCCATGTGCTTTAACTTGACATAATAATTTGTAGTGTGAGACCTTGTCCACGGCCTTCTGAAAGTCAAAATGAACCACATGCAGAAGTTCTCCCTGGTCAATTCTACTAGTTACAGCAAGTTTTTAGGTATCCAGATCACCAAGAACCTGTCCTAGTCCCCTCATGCTATAGTTAGGACAACCCACCAATGCGTCTACTTTCTCAGAAGACTAAGGAAATTTGGCATGTCTGCTACGATTCTCACCAGCTTTTACAGATGCACCATAGAAAGTATTCTCTCTGGTTGTATCACAACTTGGCATAGCTCTTGCTCTCCTCAAGACCACAAGGAACCTCAAAAAGTTGTGAATGTCGCCTAATCTATCACACAAATCAGTCTCCCATCCATTGACTCTGTCTATAGTTCCTGCTGCATCGGCAAAGCAGCAGGCATAATCAAGGATCCCACACACCCCAGACATTCTCTCCTTCACCTTCTTCCTTCGGGAAAAGGTACAAAAGTCTGAAGCCATGGACCAGCCAACTCAAGAACAGCTTCTTCCCTGCTGCTGTCAGACTTTTGAATGGACTTACCTTGCATTAAGTTGATTTTTCTCCAGCTAAGATTATAACACTATATTTTGCACTCTCTCAGTTCCTTCTCTATGATCTGTATGTTTTGTCTATATAGCACACAAGAAACAATACTTTTCACTATATGTTAATACATAAGACAATAATAAACCAAATCAAATTATATCCTCAAAGAATTCCTATAGATTTGTCAAGCATGATTTCCCTTTGGTAAATCCATGCTGACTTTGATTATACCATTGCTTTCCAAATGCTTTGTAATGAAATCCTTGATAATAGACTCTAGCAACTTCCCTAGCGTCAACATTAAGCTCACTGCTCTGTAGTTCTTTGTTTTCTCTCCACCTCCCTTCTTGAATAGCAGGTTCACATTAGCAATCCCCCAATCTGTAGAAACCATTCCAGTGTCCAAAGAATTTTGGAAAATGACCATCAATGGATTTACTATTTCTACGGCCACTTCCTTAAATACTCTGGGATGAAGATTATTGGGCCTTGGATATTTATTTGCCTTCAATCACATTAATTTCCCCCAAACTATTTCTTTACTAATACTGATTTCCTTCAGTTCCTCATTAAAACTTGTGCTTTCCACAACTTCTGGTATATTAGTCACGTCTTCCTTTGTGAAGGCAGAACAAAGTATAAATTTAATTCCTCGGCCATTTCTGTGTTTCCTGTTATGAATTCCCCCATTTCTGATTGTAAGGATCCTACATTTGTTTTTGTCAATCTTTTTCTCTTTACATATCTATAAAAACTTTTACAATCAGTTTTTAAGTTCCTCATCCACTTACTTTCATTCTGTATTTTCCCCATTTCAAATCCCTAGTCCGTCTTTGTTAAATTTTAAACTGCTTCCAATCCTCAAGTCTATTGCTTTTTTTTGCCAATGTATATTCTTCTTCTTTGAATCAGATACTCTAATTTCCCTTGTAAGCTAATGGTTTGTTCACAGTTCCCTTTCAACCCTTATGCCAAATTGAAATAAACAACTTTTTGAAGTTCAATTATTCATTCCTTTAATGCCTGCCATTGCCTGTCCGCTGAGCTTCCATTCAGTAGAGTTTCCAAAGCCAACTCATGCCTCATACCATCATAGTTACTTTTACTTAGATTAAGATCCTGGTCTCAAAATTAATGACCTCTCTTTCCACCTTGGTAAAGAATTCTATCATATTATGTTCATTCATCTCCAAGCGTTCTCTCACAATCAAATTGCCAACTAATCCGTTTTCATTGCAGAGTACCCAAGTCCAAGATGGCCTGTTGTCTTGTTGCTTCCTCAATGTATTATTCTAGAAAATCATCCCATATACACTCCAGAAATTCTCCCTCTATTGTACTGTGATTAATTTGACTCACCCAATCTAAGTCACCCATAGTCACAGATTTTTTTTTAATCACACACATTTCTAATTTCCTGCTTAATGCTATTCCCAATATTACCACTATAGTTTGGTGGTCTGCATACCATCCCCACAAATAATTTTTGCCTTTTGGTATTTCTTAACTCAACCCATACATATTCCACATCATCTGTGTCAATGCCTTTCCTCAATATTGCATCAATGTGTTCTTTAATCAACAATGCAATTCCACCACCTTTTCTTTTCTGATTATTCTTCCTAAACACTGAATAGCCTTCAGTATTCCATTCTTATCCTTGATCCCCTTGGATCCATATCTCTGTAATCCCAACTATATCATACCCCTCCACATATACCTGTGCAACTAATTCATCCATTTTAATTTGAATGTTTGAAATACATTTTAAGAGTGGTGTCATTATAAGATATTTTTTAATTGGATGATGAGGTGAATGTTGGAGCTGCGACTACCAAGAAGGCGGAGAAGAAAAAGGCCTGAGACCAAATGGAAAGATGCAGTGGTGACAGACTTAAATCAACAGATTGGAGGATTGGAAGAGTGACTGACAAGAGGAGATAGAAAAGGGTTATCATTGTGATGATCCCATGTAAAATGACAGAAGGAAAAAAAGAGTAAAAAGAGAAAGTTGAAAATATAGTAGTAGCAAGAGGATAGGAGTCAGAGAAAAAGAACTCTCATTATAAAATATATACATATAAACGGCCACTTTGATGGAATTAGTGACAAGAAATGTCAAACTGGAAAATGTTAGAGTGCGATTTATGTTTGATAACAGTGACATAGACGGCAAAGCCATTTAAACATATTCATTTATTTTATCCATTTATTTCTCAGTGACATATATCAAAACATGTTAAAATTTTCACCCGAAACGAAAGCCCGTCACTCCCAATGAGCGGCAGTTGGCAGGTCTGTTGGGAGCACGATTACATAGCTGCATTACCAATTGCATCTGCCACTACAGGTTATTCGTCTTTGATTTAATCTAACAGTAATATATGAAACCTGCAACTGTTCCAGGAACAAAGCCTGCCCGAGGACTCGCTACCAAGTTGACACCTCCCCTTTAAATGTTCGGATTTGGTGCCTGAGGGTGGGGGCAAAATAATTGCACTGAATTGTCACTGGCTCCGTCATTCGCAGTAACCAGAGAGACGTCAGATATGGCTTTGCAGCAGAAACAAACTTGGCTCCCAAAACATTACCGCATTTCTTGGAACCAAGTGCACCCAGGCAAAATAATTAACTTCGAAGGTTGAATAAGCACAACATAAAAACAAATGCTGAGCAGCCCCGAGTACTGTACTTCCAGCTCTTCGCTGGATATGGGGGAGGGGTGGGTGGGGGGGAGGTCACCTTTTTTTTACATCTGTAACAAGAGAGCGAAAGTAAATAGTAAATTATGAATTCAAAAGCAGCAGTATTTATACCCAGATTACACAGATTTTGCATTTATAAGTGTCGACCATTTGACACGATGACTTCTTCTGAAGTCTCCAGAGAGCAAGTGGTTGTCATTTGTCATCACCGAGTAGCAGCCTACTCAATTATTTCTCTGGTTTTTGAATACAACAAATAACTTATCACCCAAGTTTGGAATATCTTACATCTCTAATCACCGTCATATTTGAAACAAAGGAAGCCATAACAGCTCAGTAGTCACCGCACAGATGGTGACCACATTTCAACTCATTTAAATTTTCTCTGAAGAGAGAAAAGGAGTTTGGGTTGTATATATGAAAGTGGGTGGGTGTCTATGGTTGTACATGTTGGGGGATATAGTGGTGTATCGCAAATATGCCCATCTAATTTGGGTGGACTGCATTGAAATTAGTAATTCGAAATGACCCAAGATCATAAGTAATCAAAACAGCGGAAGAAAATATGATCATTTCCTCCTTCTCCAAAGAATAAAATGAGCTATGGCTTTACCGTAATTAAAAATGGTCAAGCTAACAAAGATGAAACCCCTCACAAAAAACCCCTCAATTTTTTGTAATCAATCAAATCTGGTGATGGGTTCTGAAGAAAGCACCACATTGCCATACTGAAAGTCAGCTTTTGAGGTACCCAGTTTGAGAATGGTCAACTTAAGATCCTAACTGAGAAAGTGACTTTGATATTCTAGTCAAGCCACATTTCCATGATCAAAGTGGCTGGTATGTAATGCTTATGTTAGATTAAGGTTATGGAGTAAGATAACCAGTTCTATAAGTCTTTAAATTAATCTAAAATTGGCCATTTCTCTCAAAGAAATGTACCATAATGTTGTTGGATGTTTTTCAGGAAAATTGAAATCAAAACTGCTTCTAGATTGGTGCCGACACAAACAATGTGAAATAGTTGGATACAGAGTGGTATCCAATGTTGCAATGAAGAGATTCAGGGCCTATAATAGCCTTTTTGCTCTTCTGTTTTCTGGTAGGACTATATGAACTATTATAGAATTGCTGAAAAAGTTATAGAAGCTAAGGTATAATATTCATTTCATTTTAATCTTTTTAATTCAGTACTCTCAAAATGAATAGCAAGGGAATTCCCAATACCATGTAGAATTGTGATAATTGAAAAAAAAATACAATAATCTTTTGTTAAATTTCCCTTATGAATTGGCTCAACACACTAAGTATCTGTAACAACAGGCTCAGATCAGATGAGTATGTGCACAACTGCAACATGGCATTAACTAATTAAACACAGAGCATTTTAACATGACCACTGATAATTGAACTAGGCTCAGGGACAAAGTCAGCGTCTCTAAGCCATGCAGATCAAGAAGGTCCAAAAGTTCGATCCCTAGTCTGTGCTGAGTTAGCTGATCTCATCTAAGGCAGCAGCAGGAACGCTACAATTGGTCACGATGCTCCGGGTTTAGAAAAGGGGGGAGAAAATGGGCCAGTTTCCCGCTCCTGCTTAAAATACAGTGACCTCTGCGTGGGTGTCAGCTGAGGACTGGATCAGGTTTGGCTAAAATGTCCCTTTGTAGTTAGAGAATCGGCCTGAATTCATCTCAAGAATCACCCTTGAGGAACAATCATTCAGAGGAGGTACTGGAAGGCAACCGATTTCCATGGAACCACATCCTGGTAAAGGGGTCAAGTCCTTCAGGAGAGGAGTAGGAAAGCAAAGGCAAGAGAATAAAAGGATTGGATTGGCCTAGCGTGGGAATGATTGGATTGGACCAGATTGGGAATGCTTATACTCAGTGGTTTACTTGCCTAGTGGCTGTACAAAACTTCAACCCTGAATTTTAAAATATTCAAAACCCATGAAACCATCCAAAATGAACCCAACTGCATTTCGTGTTGAGAATTAAACTGCACGAGTTACTGAACTGACACAAACACATCCAGATTCTCACTGCAGAATGTGTTTCCACGTGTGATAAATGTAGTTGAACATTTCATTATCCATTGCCAATAGCTCCATAGACACCCTGCGTGCTGGGTCACAAAACAGCGTCTTTACATCACATGGTTGACCAGCTGCAATATCCTGGTTTGATTCTACTTCCAGATTTCTTGTGCACCTGGGTGGTGTAGAAAGACCCCTGTTCTGAAGCAAACATCTCTGTTTTACAGATTCCTTTTAAAATTACAGACATAAAAATTTTCTTTCAATCTCCAAGATCCATTATGATCTAGAAGACCAAAAGTTCACTCATCATTATTTTAAGAACACGAGATAAACTGTAGTCCACCGTGGCTACCATTTTTCAATATGGCTCATGTAATCCTCTGTGGGTACGCGTCCCTGTTCTTCCATTTCCTCTTTGGGCAGTTCCTCGAGAATCTTCAGTTGTTGTTGCTCTTCCTGATTTCGTATCCGCCGCTCCATTCTCTCTAGTTGCCTCTTGTACTGGAACCGCTGTTGGAAAAGGTCTTTTGCATAGTCATACAGTTGCACATCGAGGTCATTGAGCTCCTCAATCCTATGGATCGTTTCGTTATCCGTCTCCACACCCGACGCGCGAGTACTGTTGAACTGTATGAAGGGCTTAATGAACTGCAAATGAAAAGTCCGCTCAAACAAGTACTGTGTTTTCCTTTGGAATTCAGTCAAACCAAAGAAAGCCATATCTTTGAGGTTCTTCTTGGCGCTTTCCAAAAGCATTTGAGCCCTCTTCCTTTCGGGAATGAAGGACATGTTATAGCAGCCCACCAGGCTGAGATCTGCCAGCATCCTCACTTGCCGATTATTAGCCAGGTTGAACGGGCAGTCCATGAATTGTTGAAGGGTGCAGCCTGACCAATCGTTGCCCTCATAGCAAGGTGGCAGCTCCTCAGGTGTTGGTGTCCTTCCATCACACATATGGAGTGAGGTCTTCCACGTGGCTCCTCGTTGGACATGCCTCCACTCACTAAGATAGCGAGAGACTGGATCTCTTAACATTGTGATGTAGTAGAATTTCCTGCAGAGGAAGAAACAAATTCAATAAGTTAGTCTTCTTACTTACTAATATTGCAGACAATATCATCTACCTTATCCTGTCCCAGTGTCTGTTGCGGCCCTATCATTGATATAACACACACTTGAATCGTAATGCTATTTGATGGATGTCAGTACTAAATATAAATTCAAACGTTAAGACAGCACCAACTTACTTGATGAATTCAGCGACTTCATTTTAACATCTGACAATGGTATCACAATGTCAAAAACATTGCTCATAACAGGAGCTTATTACAATTCTAATGACTTCTGTCTTTGTTCAGAAACAAAGGTTAATTTAAACTGTGAGCACTATCGAACCGGCTGTTATCTATCTTGTTCAATTCCCTTCCCTTTGTCAATGGGTCAGGAAAATTGAGTATGCTCTATAATTGGGTTTTACGTTGACGTAAACATATGACATGATTATCTCCTGCCCCGTCAATCATGGGGTGCATTTTCCAATGTTCAATATTCGGAATGTCATTTGCATTCATTACATATAATTAATAGACTACCCCTCCCCTACAAGGCTGTCAGAAAATTCATTCACATCGGTGTAATGGCAAACCTGACTATCCTCCCGAGGCCAGCAGACTTTCGAAGGGATCCCAAGGGGGGAGGGGGTCATGCCTGGGGCCTGGATACTGCTGCCCAAGTCTGTTGGTGCTGAGGGGAGGAAGGTTCCAGGATGAACTCCCTTGCGCTGGGGTAGCCTTTAAAAATGGAGTTTGATCTTCATGGGACTAAATTGCTGGCAGGACGAATGAATCAAAGGCCGTCCTGCCAGTGATATGTCATGGGACCCGACCGTCGATGTTTTGTTTTCTATGCACTGGACTGTATAGTGGAGAAAGCCTCTGACATGCCACTTTTCACAGCCGTTATTAACCTCTGCTGATTTCCAGGGAAATCTTACCCATAATGTTCCCTTCCTAACAGAATGATGACATTGTACTTCACTGAACTAAGTCACAATACCACAGAGGAGAAACAGATTTCTGAGTCATGTGGTTCTGGGTTCAAGTTACAGTCCTGAGCTTGAGTTTGAAAATTAAGGAGGACTCTCCAGTGCAATACTGAGGAAGTGCTGCATTTTTGTAGTTTCTGTCATGGGGGTGAAATGTTAAACCAGGCCCCCTCTACCCGCTTGGCTAGATATAAAAGTATCCTTGGCATTATGTTAAAGAAGTATGTTGGTTACCAAAAAGGAGAGTCTTAAATTGATAATGGAATACAACTAAATGGAGTATTTTGGGTCTGCCTTCACTGTAGAAGATTTAGAAAACTTCCCAAAGATAACTGAAAATCAGGAGATGATTGGGAGGGATTGGGATTAACTTAAAACAATCACTACCACTGTGGAAAAGTGTTAGGCAAATTATTAAACCGAAAAACTGACAAGACCCCAAGTTCAGATGACCTGCACCCTACGGTCTTAAAAATGGCTACACAGGTTGTAGATATGGTCATTGTAATCTCCTAAAATCCCTTAGATTCTAGAAGGGTCTCAGTAGGTTGGAAATAGCCAATTTGGGGAACACCTTCAGCTAAGGAAGTGGAGAGGCAGAAAACAGACAACCATTGACTAGTTAGCCTAACATCTGTCACAGAGAAACTCCTAGAATCCATTATTAAGGAGATTAAGTAGAACACCACAATGTGATCAGGTAGAAGCAAAATGTCTTTGAGAAAAGGAAATCATGTTTAACTAATTTGTAGTTGTATAGATTCTTAACTACTCCACATTCTGGTGCATTGTGTACAGTTTTGGTCTCTCTATTTGAAAAAAAAGATGTAATTGCTTTAGAGGCAGTTCAGCGAAGGTTCACTTCACTCATTCTTCTAAATTTAATGGATTGAGGCACAACCTTGAAAGAAAGTTGAAGAGGTTGTGCCTCAATCTATTAGATTTAGAAGAATGAGAAATGATCTTATTGAAACACATAGATCTGAGGTGTCTGAATAGAGAGTAATGTGGTGAGGAGGGTGGGGAATGTTTTCACTTCTGGGGGAATCTGTAACTCAGGGACATAGTCTAAGAATAAGAGGTTTCCCTTTTAACAGAGATAAGGAAAATCTTTCTTTCTCAGCGGGTTATTAGAGTGCGGAAGATAGTGGAGACTGAGTCCTTAAAATTATTAAAGGTTGAGTTAGATAGATTTTTGTTCGACAAGGGAGCTGGGAGTTATGGGAGTGCCGACAGGAAAATGAAGCTGAAGCTACAACCAGGTCAACAAAATCTTATTCAATGGCGGAGCAGATTCAAAGGACCAAATGGCCTACTCGTGCTCCTAACTTTTAATTTCCTATAGACTATGTAAGAGTAGGGGAGTTATTCCTGGTGTCTGG
Source organism: Sphyrna mokarran (assembly GCA_024679065.1). Lineage (NCBI taxonomy): Eukaryota > Metazoa > Chordata > Chondrichthyes > Carcharhiniformes > Carcharhinidae > Sphyrna > Sphyrna mokarran. The sequence goes on from JAGIQG010000003.1 coordinate 59,176,900, forward strand.
GCTAATATTTATACCTCAATCAACATCACAAAATAAAAGATTAGGTAGTCATTATCACAGCGCTGTTTGTGTGCACGTGTCGACAGCCTCGTTTCCTACAACAGTTCAAGAAGTATTGCATTGGCTGTAAAGTACTTTGACGCATCTGATAGCTGTGAAAGAAGTTATAGAAAGGTGAGTATTTTTTTCAGATATGTGCTCAAATCTGGTTTAGCTCAGATCTCAGCCTCAGCCAAGAATCACAGAATTCTACAGTGCAAGAGGCCATTTTGCTCCTTGAGTCCGCACCAACCACAAACCCACCCAGGCCCTATCCCCATAATCCCATGCATTTACACTAACTAGCCCCCGTGACACTAAGGGACAATTTAGCTTGGCCAATCCACTTAACCTGCCCATCTTTGGACTGTGGGACGAAATCGAGGCACCCAGATGAAATCCACGCAGACAGATGGAGAATGTGCAAACTCTACACAGAGAATGACCCAAGCTGTAAACTGAACACGGGTCTCTGACTCTGTGAGACAGCAGGACTAACCATTCTGCCATCGTGCCAACCCAAAAAGTTGGGACATCATTGGGCGGTTTCGGATGGATAGCAACATGGCGGCGCTGAGAAACCAGTGATGAACATCCTCAGCTTCCAAAAAACTTTCACCGGCTCACAAGTTAAATACTTCTCATCGTTTCATCAAATAATCCAGAAAATGTGCAAATTACAGGAAATAATTGCTGCCTGTTCCTCTGTGGTGCTTAAGCTAGGCAAACATTTGTGTAATGAGGGCCTGATTTCAGAAGGATTCGCCAGTGATTTAGGCCACTGCTTTTGTTCATGAAAACACACAGGCTGCAAAGTCAAAGCCTACAGGCAGGTTTTAGAAGAAAAATACAGCTGAAAATTAAGCTGATTGTGGCCTATCCCAGAATAAATTGAAATGAAAGCCAGAGTGATTACATAAATAATGCACGATTCATTATCTGTCAAGAGTACTGCGTGAATGTAGTTTACCTCATTACTGCCTTACAAAGGATCAGTGTGTAGAGCCTGCTAGTGGGACAGATATAATCTCCTCACTTCACAGCACATGAATGAACTAGTCTGAAAATTCAACTTTTTCTTTCAAATGTGCTAAAGTAACTTAATTCCAATGGACACACCGTGGTTCTTTGCTGCCTATAAATTGAAAATTAAGTAAATGTTTATTCAGCACCATGGCTGTGTGACAACTCATTTTATCAGATAGTAATAATGCAAGAAACTCTGAAGGAACTGGCCGATGGCACAACAATCATTGTGTGCTTTCTTATAAAGCAGGCCAACAGGAAAGCATTGGAAAGAGGGCTTGTAACCAATATTGATCATCGACTCCTGTGTGTGTATATCACTGAAGAGAGTCTCTAAAATCCAAACTTCAAAGCTGTGCAGGTTAGGTTGATTGGCCATGTTAAATTAACCCTAGTGTCAGGGGGATTAGCGGGGTAAATATGAGGGGTTACGGCAATAAGGCCTGGGTGGGATTGTGGCTGGTGCAGATTCAATGGACTGAATGGCCTCCTTCTGCACTGTAGGAATTCTATGAAAATGTCCCTTGAACAAGAACTGCCCCTTTTTAAAAATATTTTTAACTCCATCTTTAAAGTTACAAAGCCAATGCTCAGAACGGGACCCCATCTTGGTCTTGATTTGATGCCTGATCTGAAGCCAAAAGGCCTTTTTATTTCACCTATGCAAATGTGCACAATTAAAATTTGGAAGGGCAATGGATTTTACACAATGGAACATCGGGTTAACACATTTCATTCAGGCTGCCAATGGTTCAGTAAGTTAAGGTAACAGGATCAAAGAGGTGTCACTGGATCGATGAGGAGCGCAGTTTGTGATTTGCCGTGAAAACAATCTTGGCAGGAGGATACAGAGGAGATGCAGAGCTGAAGGAAAAAACTCTCTTGGGATGGTGAGCAGTGGAGTTGATGCTGTTAACTCTATTAATGCATTATGCAGCAGGAGGGTATCGTGAAATCACTAAACAAAATTACAAGGAGATTCTCAAAGGAATGAAGTGGGAAGGATGAGGGGTAGCATGTATTTCTGATTGAATAAACAAGGGTCAAAGGTCAGGGAACAGGACCCTTTTAGACACGGTATCAATCACGATTAGCTCTGAATACATGTTGCAATCCTATTAATGCTAATGTTACAACAAACTTACAGCACAGAAACAGATCATTCAGCTCAACTGGTTTATACTGGTGGTTCTGCTCGCTATGAACATCCCTGCACCATACTTGATCTCATCCGCCCAGCGTCCTTTTGTTTAGAGTGGCTTTCTTCACACTTTTGAAGAAAGCCATGGTACAGATTACTTGTCCCCTCAGATTGAGGTGTTAACGTATAGGGATGGCAGTGGAAGGTTAGGTAAGATAATGTGCATCTGTTAAAAAGTCGAAACTGAAATTTGAGAGTGAAGTAAGTCAACTATCTGTTCCCAGATTGCAAAGTTAACTGTAAAGGAGATGAATGATCCTCAGTAAAGAGACAAAAAAACTGACAAACTCACAAAGGGGGCAATACAAGCAGTGGGCCCATCTGCGCACAGCCTTTAAACAGACTGATTGATAAGTTATTAAACAGTCTGAAGCCCACTACCTCATTCTCCTAAAGGCAATCTTGCGCTAGATGCCAAGCAATCATTAAAAAAAATGCCAGCTGCCAAATTCAGTGTGTTCCTAAGAGTAAATTTCCACAAGCATGGAGCATGATAGAGGAGAGACTAATTGAATTTGTAGCACCAGGCAACCTTCCAATGGTTTCACAATCAAATAACACAAACTGTCAGATCTGCTGTCAGTTTAAAGCCAATTACGATTGACTGTTATAAGCAGTCACAAACACGAGCATGCGCGAGAGAGTGATACAAAGTCTGGCACTGAGAAGTGTTGAATGGACCAAGCTGTGCAAAGCTGCAGGGGAGAAAGATTTCAACAAATGGCTGAGATGTTGGAATTAGGATTTTCCGAACACAAGGGAGATGGTTCTTTGGTTGAGAATGAGAGCTCTCTCCAGAGGGACAAGAAATGCCTGGTGAGGTAATACAATTACAGGATTGTAAACATTGCACAAATTGGCCCTTAAACTGGAGCCATTTCATGGTTTCCCCCTTATCCCTTAACACTCTTCCAAATACTTACCCAGTTCTCTGCCTCATCCAAATTTGTTTGTAAGAAACCTATATTTAAAACAATTTGTCTTTTTCTCACTCACAACATGGTGAAACATTCTTGTTTTCTCTGGTACTGTAAACTCAAAGCTTTACAGATCTTTATATTACAAAAGTACCTCCAACACCAAACACAGAATTACAAGAACTTCTGTAAATGAAAGCAGATGGTAAATGTGCCTCAAAAGGTACAAGATATCACTGCACAAAATCTTTTATGCTCAAGGGAGAGCAGAGCCAGCAAGATATATAAACAGCTGGAGGAGTCAATCTCAGTAGCAGAGGTGAGGAAGACATGGTGGAGGAGGATTGAGTAATAATGAAGGAGGGAGAGTCAGTGGAGGGGGTGATGGAATGTGTGGTGTTGCTGGAAGAGGCTATGGTAGTAAAAGGGTGAAGGAAGTGGAGTATATAAGAGAGTGAAAGCAGGAGAGGGAGATTTAGCAGAGGGACAAGAGCTAGAAGAGGCAGTGGAGGGAGAAGGGAAGAAGGGAATAAGAGGGATGGGGGGAGGAAATAAATCTGACTAGCGTCTTATTCAATCTCAGGCAAGCTTAAGATTCCCATCATACAATGTGTGGTATGGTAGCACAATGGTTAGCACTGCTGCTTCACAGCTCCAGGGACCCGGTTTTGATTACTGCCTTGGGTCACTGTGGAGTATGCACATTCTTCCTGTGTCTGCATGGGCTTCCTCGGGGTCTCCGGTTTCCTCCCATAGTCCAAGTATGTGTGGGTTAGGTGCTTTGGCCATGCTAAATTGCCCCTTCATGTCCTGGAATGCGTAGGTTAGAAGGATTAGCAGGATAAATATGTGGGGTTACGGTGATAAGGCCTGGGTAGGATTGTCATCAGTGCAGACTCCACAGCTGAATGGCCTCCTTCTGCACTGTAGGGTTTCTGTGATTTAAATCACTGTTTTCACAAAACTTCCCCAATACAACCCAGCTTGTAAAATATCTCATAAAGTTTCTAAGCAGCTCTCCTAGCTATGAATTTCCGCAGTAAAAAAGCGGTGAGTTGAGATTATAAGTAACTTCAACATGGTACAGAAAAACTATCAGAATTGTGACTGGGGTGGTGGTTAGCTGAGTGGACAAGTACTGGGAAAACTTTGGAGGTCTGGCACCATCTGTGGATGGAGAAACAGAGATTGGATTGTGAGCTTAATATGATTCTTTTTGTAGAAATAATGGTTGTCTGAGACCTTCATTAGATGACACGGCAACTCGACTCCTATAAGTAAGCTCTTTACTGTGGAAAAGGATGAATTATTTTTGGATTATTTTTAAAAGAAACAATCTCTTGCTTTCCTGAATGCACTGCTATTTAAGAGTCACGTAGACAGGTCCCTCACATGATACCAATAGACAGACGTATACATGCAGACAATCCATGCCCCCTGCTCACTTGTCCAATGCGATGCCAGGTGGCTGTGAGCAGGGGGCTTGGCACAGAGTGGGGATTGAACACTGTGGTCTGGATCACTCACTCTGACACTGGCTATTGCTCCTAACAACAGAAATGGCAGTTAACTTAAAAAAAAATGAGTCTCCTATCCTGAGGTTTTGCACCGCTGAAGAAAATATGGCAAGGCACCTCAACAATAAAAATCTGAAATCAATTTCTTTTGCTATTCATAAAGTAAAAGCAAACTAAATTTTGGCAAAGCTGACAGTCCTGGCAGAGTGGATTTGCCATCTCAAAAAGTATAATAATCATGACAGCTTCCAGAGATTTAAAATAAATAGAAATAGATGAAAACATTCTTTTGATAAAAGATGCACTCATTCTTTCATTTAATTGAGTAACTGGGTGCTAGCTAAGCATTGGTCTGCCACCAAATCCAATCTGTTGCCCCGCAGTATCTTGGAGGTTTACCGACTTGGCAAAAAGAGTAAAAGTCTCTCATTCCTCTTCCAACACAAACGCCTTGTCACCATTTTGAAGACATGGATTGCCAATGCAGTCCAGAGAGAGTGTTTAGCGCCTGATGTATGATCCTATAAATGTGCGGTTAATTTGAGGTCCTTGCCTGTCCATTCACTGTTTTAGGTTTGTATCTCACTGTCATTTTTCACAGCTTGTTTGAGAGTTTGGAAATGTATTCAGAGGGCAAACAAGCGAGTAAGCACATTTGCATTCTAACCAAATGTGCCATACCATGGCCACGATTCTCCCATTGCGACCTGCAACTTTTCTATCAGGTTGCGGTGGGAGTCGCTTGTCCCTGGCCTTGAACAGGGATTTGTGCATGTGCTGGAAACACATGTGCATCTCCCAGAGCAGGCAAACAGTCACCAGTCAGATTAACCTGGAAATTGGCTGGAAGGAATTTTCTGCATGTACTTTAAATATGTTTATTAGTTAATTATCAGGATCTTTCAGGTCTCAATTGAATTTCCTACTCTGCCAGGAGTACTTCATTTGGGTGAGGTTCAGACTCGCTCCCCACCTTCAAGGAGCTAGCGGGAGACCTCGCCGGAATGAAGGGGGGCAATTGTGGTCCCCCAGGAGATTGGGTGGTGGGGGTAGTACCCTCTGGCATGGGCAAACTGGCACTATACATTGGGGTATCAGGGCTGGCCCAGAATTGCTTTGGGGGCTGCAATCAGGCCGTAGGCGGGGGAGGGGGATGGACAGACAACACTGCAGGAGTCCCGGGCTAGTCAGCACTCAAGTTGGCTAGCAAACAGGGGGACTGACAGATTGGGACCACTGTGCACACGCAGAGTTCTAGAACTGTCAGACTACACCCCCGCCCACCCCCTCACCCCCCAGGTTTTTAATGAGGTTCACAACCGGGACCTTTTCAATGCACAGAATGGGGAGATTCAGATAAGAAGCTGAACTGTCAGAACAGGGTTTAGAACAGTTCTCCCACCAATTAAGCACTTTAGGGAGAATTGTGGCTCACATTTCAGAGCTGTTCAGAGAAAGCTGAACAAAGTAAATGGAAAGCATCGCGCATCAAATCGTTCTGGAGACCTCCATCCTAGAGATTCTATTTCCACAATTCCACAAAAAAACATAAGAAACAAAATAATATTTCAAAGAGCAAGGACATCTTTCGATCCCCAACCTTTTCTCCCTCAGCCAAAACCACAAGGAAAACTGATTATTTGTCTCTCAGATTGTGGGAATTTGTGCAGACAAAATAGCTGTTGTCTTTTTATATCTACCAAAGTGAAGTGAACTACAAATCTCTTCTTGATCTTCCCTGCCATTAAGGAAAGTCTGCGCCTTGTGCCCTACATTCCAACAATTTCAATCATTTCACTGTGTAAGTTTACACTTCTGAATTTCTATTCCTTTCTTCCTTGCTTCACCTTCAGTGCATCTATGTTATTCATCTCAGCCCTTGCTGTGGCAGCGAGCTCCACACTCCAATCACTCATGGTAAACAAAGCTTCCTCCTGAATCAATTAGTGATTATTTATGGTTTCTCATGTTGGTTTTCCTCATAAGTGGAAATTTATGGTGAAAACAAGTGCACTAAAAAACCTCAGAGTAGCTTTGGTGTCATAGAAGTAGAAAGATAGAAAATCAAAGAGTGATCATATACTTGGTAGATTTTCTGAATGTAAGCCATTTTATAAGTACAAGTACATGGTGTGACTGATTTCTTGGTGAGGAATGGCTCAGCTTTACTGAATGTTTACATGGTGATTGGAAATAGTACAAAATGTTCTAACAGCAACAAAGCATTATATTTAACACACTGCTCATAAGTGGTTAAAACTGTGGAGTTTGCAGTTTTCTCTGAATCTGCATGGGTTTCCTCTGGTTGCTCAGTTTCCTCCAACAGTCCATAGATGTGCAGGTTAGGTGGATTGGCCATAGTAAAATTGCCCCTAGATAGGTAGGTTAGATGGATTAGCCATGGTAAATGTGTGGGATTTTCCTTGTGCATATCTATCTGTGCAGTTTTGAAATCTGCTGTTAAATCTGCTTCCACAATGTTTTCTGACAGTTCATGGTGGATCAGGACAACTCACAGCATCAAAATATTCTCATCTGCCCTCTGGGTGATCAACCAGTTGCCTGAAATCTGTCACCGCCATCTCCTGCCAGTTATCAATCCTCCTGTAAGTGGAAACAGTTTTTCCTCACAACTGACTCCAGCAAAACTTTTTATGATTTTGAATGCTTCTATCTTTTCTCCTTTAACCTTTTCTTATGAAAAATCAACCTCCCTAGCCTCTTCACATAACTGAAGTCCCTCGCCTCTGGTATCACATTTGCAAAATTGCTCAGCACTCTGTCTAAGGCCTTCCAATTCTGCCTGAAGTGAGGTGACTGGAATTGAACACAATCCTCCAATCAAGGACTCATCAGTGATTTATAAAGAGTGAGCAAAGCTTTCTTGCTGCTGTATTTTATGCTTCGATGTATAAATCGAAGGATCCCATTTGGTTTCTTAGCAGCCTTCTCAACTTCAAAACAAATCCATTCATTTAACTGAGGAAATGTGTGGAAATCGTCTGTATCAGTTTAATAATTTTGCTTTGAGTGTGGGGTAATGAAAAAGCTTGACAGGATTCTACAATGTAGAAAAGGTAGCTCTTCATAAACAAATTTGTTGTTCTAAACCTCTGGAGAAGAAGAGGAATAACCATCTTCCCTCAGCACACTCTCCCAATACATTTTCAACAGTCATTCTTTCTTACGTGGCAGAGATATGAAGATGTATGTGACATTCTCTCTTAACCCAATAGTTATATTCCATGTCAATCTTTGACAGTAGGTTTTTCAAGTCACGCAACAACCCAATGCTCAGAGCAACCCCTATCCAAAAAAACTAAGCTTCAAGGACCACACTTGCATAAAGCACGGTACATTATTATGTTTTACTCTGAAGAAAGTTGCACCGAGGATCAAATCTCCGACTAAGCAAGGTCAAAGCAAGGCCATGACTGCCTGTGTGGAAGGCATTAAAAGCACCACCTCCAATGTTAAAGTTATTTTGCTGCACTGTCAAGGCTGACTGTATAGAAATGCCACTAAGTATATCAGTGAAAACACATGAATGTCACACACTATTCCATCAGATGGTTTCAGTGAGCTATCTCAGTGAGACAAGTTTGCAGCTTTAAAGAGACAATATCATCTTCATCCATTCCTGAAAGAGCTGATTATTGATGGGGGTGTGGTTTCCAGAAACTGCAACAGCCACCAGCTTGTCCCCCAGGTCAATCTTCGCATGGGGACTCAGACACTGGAGGTGGGATGCAGGGGAGAGGTGGATTTGTGACACTAGTTTGAGCTGCCAGTTGAGTGGCAAAGGGCTTTCACCCTTCACAAGAGGCTCGGTTGACTTTAATTGTCAATGGTCATTGACATCTCGCTCGCCAGCTGCTCGCAGAAAAAGGCAACCAAAGATGTGGGCGTCGATAACTTTACAGAAAGTGGGAGAAGTTGCAAGTGGCTGGATTGGAGAGCCCAAGACAGCAGAGGCCTAACCTGCGGAAGAGAATCCCCCTTCCTCCTTGCAACTGTGGTGGGGAAGGAGGGTCAACTTCAGCAGACTGGAAGATCCCGCTAGCAGGAAAGGACTGGAGAATCCCATCCATGACTCGCAAGTAGTACACCACAGCACCATGGAATCTAAAGGCAATGCCAAATATTTGATCCCACAAATAAAAGTTTAACATTTACCTTATGGGCCTTTACCCTCCTGCAGATTAAGGGCAAGATTTTGCATGTTGGGTCAGAAGCCAGATGTTTGGAGTCAAGTGTGGGTCCCAAGCATGCACCGTGCCAGGAATACTGATTTTGCCTGGATCGCTCAATTAGTAGCCAGAGGACACACTCTTACTATCCAATTAAGTATGGTAAGCAGGCTCAGAAAGCTGGAGAAACAGCAGACCGTTCAGTATGGGAACAAATGTACCAGTTTCTAGGCTTGCCAACTGTGATTAAGTATATTCCTGTAGGTTTCATCTTGTGATTTGTCTTCACATTTCAGCAATAGTTGGCTAATAGATCTATCCTTGTGACTGGTACAGTTGTCCCATGCTAGAGGATCTCCTGACACTCCAGCTTTATGAGCATAGGTTGCACACAACAGTATCCTGGAGATCGATCTGTAATTCCAGAACAGTCAATTCTGGAGGATTGGCGAATTTACCTGCCTCCGTCTTGAGTTGCACTCTGAGCAACATTAACAAATTTGAAATAGATAATGGCCGCATGGCGAATTATGGTAGCAGCTGTAGCCAGGTAGGTGAAGTAGGAGCTCAAAGGCACACTTGGAGCAATGCAAGGTACGCTCTGCACGTTGCTTGAGCACAAACCTCTGAAAATTGGCCTTTAAGTTAGTGGTCCATTGGTGAAATAGTCTCCAGTAAAATGGCGTGGAGCAGGTGGGGGAGGTGGGATGGTACTGGCAAACTGGCACAACAGCTGGTGCTGCAAAACTATGTTCATGCCTGTCTCCATTTCCCCCCCCGTACTGAGGCTACTTGGGTGAAAATCCTGCCCTAGGTTTCATGTGAAATATGGGCAGTCACAGCAGAGCTGTCAAGGATCTAAGACTCCAAATATTCAGACAGGCTTCCTGAAGAATCAGCTTTCTGGCTGAGTGGAAAATGGGCCAGTGTTTTATAACCTGTATTCTGCCCACTTTCCGTGGTATTTAAACATCCCCTCGATGTCAGCAGCCTATGTGACAGTGGGGTGAGTCACACTCGAGCCTGGCTCCTTTGATGCCGAGCTCCTGTGAACAGTCTGCAGGAAGAATCGCTGGATAGGGATCAAGAGTCTGAAACTGGCTTATCGTCTGGAGGGACTATGGTGAATCAGCCCAACTGCTGCACATGCTGAGATTAGCAGGCTCACTGCAGATAGAATCTGGGACATTTTAGCCTCATCATTGGAAAGTGCTTTCATCGATCAGGCCACTGGTGTTATAATAAGAACAATTTCTGTCAATTTTATAAGGTTGCACACATACTGAAGGGAAAGAGGCAATTTCTCACTCAGTAATTTGCAGAATATGAAACTCATGTTCACGAATGAACAAGTGAGCCATTGCTTGCTGTACTACTTGAGGATACCCACTAGAGGATGCTATAGCCACATGCCTGATTACACTTTTCCAAATGGATCACCTCAATAATGAGTGACAACAGCATCATTAGCTTATGGAAATCTACACAGAATTCCCCTCCGTGGAGATCTGGAAAGCCCCAAATTCAGTTTCGGTAAACTTTCCTCAGAGGCGGGGAGTCTAATAGAATCAGTCTCAGTGGCCTGGATTCAAAAGCAGAAAATCAGGCTGCTCATTATCCTGCAGCCTTCACTGGGAGGACAGGATCTCCTTGACCAGAAAGCTACTCCCTTGACATCCCTCTCCCCTGCCTGCGATCAACAGCCAGTTACCATTCACTGTTATGGAACGGAAGTGAAGAATAGGGAATGCATTTATACCCCGGCAAGAAGCAAACACAACAGCAAAGTATTGTGGATGTTGGAAGTCTGAAGTTACAGCAGGAAATGCTGGAAAAACCTCAGAGGAGGCGAACACACTCAACAGAAACAGCCCGAGGGAAAAAGCTACTAGGAAGAAAATAGTTCACAGAGCATGTTTCTAAATTCTGAGATGTGAACAACTTTTTTCTTTCAAGGAACAAGGAAACCCATCCTTTCATCAGGGCATCCAACCATCCTTTCAGTACCTCTGATGTTCCTGATTCTACATCCACGACACTATTCTAAATATTTGCTTGTCTGTAAATAAAGGCACACTGCTCAATGTCACTGCTTCAAGTTTTCAATTTACTTCTCACAGATTCCTATCTGTGTCCCCATGCATAGTGGCACAGTGGTTAGCACTGCTGCCTCATTGCACCAGAGATCCAGGTCCGATTCATGACTTGGGTCACTGTCTGTGTAGAGTTTGCATTTCACCCGTGTCTGTGTATGTTTTCTCCAGTGCTCCAGTTTTCCTGCCACAGTGTGAAAGTCGTGCTGATTAACCTGTATTTACCCCGCTAGGCCCGTCGACACAAAGGATCAATTTATCAAGGCCAATCAATCCATTTAAGCTGTACATCTTTGAGCTGTGGGGGAAAACCAAAGCAACCAAAGGAAACCCACACAGACGTAGTGAGAAAGGGCCAAGCCCACATGGTCAATCATCCAATGCCGGAATTGAACCCGGGTCCCAGGTGCTGTGAGGCAGTACTGCTAACCGCTATGCCACCATGCCATTCCAATTCATATTGCCATGCAATTGTATGGGACTGACTGAATAGACCAGAAGGACTTTCCTACCCATCGTGGTTTGCACATTGATATGGCTCCCTGGTTCTGAGCTACCAACCCTAGATAAAGTTTTATGCATTTCAAGCAATAAACAGACGACCTCCGTCACTCAGTCAGTGGAATTGTCTAGTCACCCCCCATCCCCACACAGTGGAGGCAATTTGTCATCAGCCGTCAGTGTGATCTTCCAGTCTAACGAAAGACAGTGTCAATTTACATTCCTTGCTGTTGAGGAACCCATGGCGGGGAGGGTCAACTTCGGCAGGACTGGAAGATCCTGGTGGTGGGGAGGACTGGAGAATTCTGTCAAGTTACTCGGTAAGAAGTACACTCCAGAGGGTTGTGAAGTCTGAAAGGTAGTGCCAAATGTTTGATTCCAAAGCTTCCCCAGGAAATCTGTTCTCATGATTTTGGATCCCCCCACATGCAGAAGCACATCCTGCTTCTCTCTCGGGCTTTCAGGAATAAAAATTCCGTTGCAGAAGAAAGAGGATCAGTTTTGTGGAGAGGCTGGGATTGTTCTCCATTAGAGCAGAGAAGGCCACGGGGGAACTTAAAGGTTTGATGGAGTAAATAAGGAGAAACCGTTTCCGTCAGCGTGAAGGTCGTAACCACAGGATATGGATTAAAAGGAAGATGAGAAGAGTTTCTTTTTGTCTGGCGAGTCATGATGACTGGGAAATCACTGCCTGAGAAGGGAGCAGAAGTAAATTCAGGGGTAACTTTTGAAACTAAATTGGAGATATAATTGAAATGGAACAATTTGCTAAGTTATGGGAAAAAAAGCAGGGTAATAGAACTAACTGGCTTCCAAATGGCATTCTTCTTTGCTGTAAGTTCTCATAAAAAAGGTAAGTGTTTGCCATGAAATGCCCTTCCCTCTCAATGAACTCTCTCAACTGTTTTAAAACCATATTTGATGAGGAGGAGATTAAAAAAAAAATAATTAATTTGTGGGATATGGGTGTCACTGGCTGGCCAGCATTTATTGCCCATCCTGAGTTCCCTTGAGAAGGTGGTGGTGAGCCGCCTTCTTGAATTGCTGCAGTCCACGTGTTTACGTTGATCCACAATGCATTTAGGGAGTCAATTCCAGAATTTTGATCCAGTGACTGTGAAGGAACGGCGATATATTTCCAAGTCAGGGTAGTGAATGGCTTGGAGAGGAACTTGCAGGTGGTGGTGTTCCCATGTAGCTGCTACTTCTATCCTTCTAGATGGAAGTGGTCATGGGTTTGGACAATGCTGTTTAAGGATCTTTGCTGCAGTGCATCTTGTCGATATTGCACACTGGTGCTATTGAGTGTCGGTGATGGAGGAAGTGGATGGTTGTGGATGTGGTATCAATTAAGCATGCTACTGTGTTCTGGATGCTGTCAAGCTTCTAGGTGTTGGAGCTGCACCTATCCAGGCAAGTAGGGTGTATTCCATCACAATCCTGACTTGTGCCTTGTAGATGATGGATAGGCATCGGGGAGTAAGGAGATGAATTACTTACTACAGTATTCCTAGCCTCTGACCTGCTCTTATAGCCATTGTGTTTACGTGGCAAGTTCAGTTGAATTTTTGGTCAGTGGTAACCGCAAGGATGTTGAAAGTGGGGGATTCAGTGATTTTAACACTACTGAATGTTAAGAGGCACTGATTAGAGTGTCTCTTATTGGTGACGGTCATTGCCTGGCATTTGTGTGGTGTGAACATTATTTGCCACTTGTCAGCCCAGGCCTAGATATTGTCCAGATCTTATTGTATTTGATGAGGTAGAGATTGAAAAACAATTTTGCTTGATGGAATTTAGCTAGAACCAGGGGGATATGAACTAAGAAACAGGAGACAGGCCACACTGGAGCAAATATCAGGAAGCTTTTGACACACAAAAGCTCGGTAGAAATTTGGAACTCCCCTGCCATTTCCATCCAACCCACCTCCGCCCTACTCACCCGGCACAAGGAGTTTTTGATTGTTGGGGCAACTAGAACTTTGAAGACAGAGATTAAAAAATTAAATTTGGGTGTGTCAATAAAGTTGGAAAAAAAGGGTTGAGGTGTAGATCAGCCACGATATTTTGGAATAGCTACTAAAGCATAAATTGGACAGCATCCTTAGCTGCTGACATTCAATAAAATGCAAAAAGCAAGATGGTGTTGTCTGAGCTGTTCTGCTCCTCTGGAAGTTGTACTATAACCAGTGTAGAATCAAGAGATTCACCAGCGTGACACACAAATGGTGTGAAGTTGCCATATTTTACAGACCCAATAAACAGGCCAAAAATGTTAGAGTTTGTTCATTACATTCTTAAAGAGCGAAACAAGTCTTAATTCCTATCAAATAGCCTCTCTGGCACTGAGAATAATATTCTACAATTTCTATGGATTTTAATTATTATGGGAAATTTTAAGATAATTAGCTCAGGTCACTCATTCACTGCAACATTCAGGCATGACCAGCTGTTTACAAGTGCCACCAGCAAAGGTTATAGATAGTACACTAATTGTTCAAGACTATTTTTGTGCTGTGTGTTAGCATCATTCTCTGTAACAAACATCTAGGACATTTTCAGAAGAAACAGTTAATGCATTTGCATACAAGCCATTGGGTACACATGGATATTAATGCTCCTACATCAGCATTTGTGATTATATTATCACAGGATCTTATAGCATAAGGACTGACTATTCAGCCCACTGTGTCTGTGCCAGCTCTTTCGAAAAGCTAAATGATTAGTCCCAACTGCTGACCCAAGCTGATAATGCTGCAAATGTTTCACTAATTATTCCAGACAACTGAACACATTACTATAATTCTCAAGATGATAGATTTTTGTTCGGTAACTGCACCAAGAGGTATGGAGCAAACTTGGACAAGTGGAGTTGAGGTGCAAGTGAACAATTATCCAAGTGAATCGCAAAGTGAGAGCTGAATTGAGTGGCGCAGCAAGAGGCTGCAATGCCTGGACTTGCTTATATAAAGTTTTTCACTTCCAAGTCAAAAAGAAAGCCATAAATCAAAAATACCCTGAGCGCTTGGGGTTAATCTCGAAATGTTGTTGTGAACACAACAAAACGGCCTCAGTTTCATTAAGAAGTACAACAGTAGTGACATTTTGCTACATAAAAAAAAGCTAGCAATGCCAACCAAGGCACGTTAATGGCATATGGTGCAGAGTTTGATTTACAATAGTGAAAGGTCATCAATGTCAATCCACGTCAAAAAGGGTGCTGTTGGTATCAACTGAATCCCTAGCCAAATACTTAATAAATGTAAATACAAGGAATTGGCAGATTACAGGTGATGACATTACTTCTCCCTTCCCACCCTGAAGGCCATAAGGCAGGTCCACATCCACTAACAGTCACCCAATATGGCCAAGTGGTCACTTTTCAAACAAGAATACTGGGTGGTTGTTTCACTATTGGGCTGGGGGGGGTGGTGGGGTTGGGAATAGGGCTATCACAATCAAACTTGATCCTGTTCCCACCCGACCTCCAAGTGTGTGCACTTTCCAGCAAGTAGACATCAGGTAGCCAGCAGAAGCAGCAATACGAAGGCAAAACATTGCAGATGCTATAAAACGGAAACAGCAACAAATTGCTTGGCTGCAGCCAGCAAGTCAGGCTGCGAATGTGGAGAGAGAGAGAGAGAGAGAAATAGAGTTCATGTCAGTGGCCTTTCATCTGATGGAAGTTCATTGACCTGAAATGTTAAATCTGTTTCCCTTTCCACAGTTGCTCCCTGACCCACTGAGCATTTCCAGCATTTTCTGTTTATATATCAGAAACAGGAACTCTGGCTGATTCTCTGCAGACTGCCGAGTGCCATGTGAAATATAGCACCCCGCTATGGTCAGTTAACTCTGGGAAACCTGCAATCCTCTTAAGCTGCTCTTCATTGTGTGTTGAAACATTAACTCTCCAGCCATTAAGTAATGGCAAGTTCAAAGAATACGCGTTTGCCAAGGAGGAATGTGCTGATTTTCTTCCAAGCCACCTAATCAGAAAACATTCCTAAAGCACATCTTAAAAAAAATCTTTTATTTCTATGATCGAAGACTTCAGTCAGTGTTAGGGGATCAAAGAATACAGCACTTCCAGTACAATGATGTTACTAGCGCTGAGTGTCATGTGGCTGCCCCCGGCCTGTGTCTCATGGCGAAAGATCACATGACTACAGGTAGTACCTTTAGTACATGACTGCATTTCAGTGAGCCCTGCTTTGCAACTGGGTACTGAAGTACAATGTTAATGATCTTGTGCTGCAGCGCTGTGTGTTTCACTGCAAGTCTGCCGCTGCTCAAGGAGCTTGCCATAGCAAAAGTTGAAGTTATGAGAAACAGAAGGACAAACAGCAACTTGGCACAATGAAATCAATGATAAGATTTATCAACAATCTTGCCTCCCACCCAATCATGGCAAGGCTTGACAGCAGAACTTCAGTGGTTAGACAATAAAACATAGGAGCAGAATTAGGCCACTCGGCCCATTGAGCCTGCTCTGCCATTCAATCATGGCTGATTTTTTTTCTCATCCCCATCCTCCTGTCTTTTCCCCATATTCCCTAATTAATCAAGAACCTAGCGATCTATGTCTTAAAGACACTCAATGACCTGGCCTCTATAGCTTTCAGTGGCAAAGAGTTTCATAGATTCACCACTATCTGGCTGAAGAAATTCTCCTCATCTCTGTTTTAAAGGATTGTCCCTTTAGCCTGAGGTTATGTTCTCTGGTTCTAGTTTTTCCTATTACTGAAACATCCTCTTCACCTCCACGCTATGCAGGTCTTGCAATATCCTGTAAGTTTCACTAAAATCCCCCTCATCTTCCTAAACTCCAACGAGTGCAGACCCAGAGTTCTCAACTGTTCCTCATATGACAAGCTCTTCATTCTAAGGAACATTCTTGTGAACCTCCTCCAGACTCTTTCCGAGGCCAGCATATCTTTCCTTAGATATGGGGCCCAAAACTGTTCACAGTACTCTAAATGGGGTCTAACCAGAGCCTTATACAGCCTCAGGAGTACATCGCTGCTCTTGTGTTTTAGCCTCTCGACATGAATGTTAACATTGAATTTGCCTTCCTAACTGCTGAATGAACCTGTATGTTAACCTTAAGAGAATCTTGATCTTGGTTGACAAACATTTTGGCAAAGTTACTACTCTCACCATTCCTAAAGAATTGAGTTTCAGTTGAATATTAAAAAAACGAATAATTTATTTTGTAATTTTGCAGTTTTATTTTAGAACCGTAATGATCTTGGCATGAAAATAGACAGTTGACCAGTGGCCCAGCTCATAATTTGAAAAGACATCAATTTGTGTGCAATTTGTCCAGAACCCACAGCTCATTTGTTATGTGGTTGATAATAAGTACGTTCTTACCAGAGCTGGTTATCGTCAGTGGTTTATTCCACTAAAAATTATGGTCAATTGGTCAGTGGAATGTCGTAAATTAACACTTCAGCATAAATAATGGTATTTACCATAAGTGGTGTGATGTGGAGTCCAAAATATAGCTGGTAGGGCCTATAGATCACGGCATGCATGCTGTTCCCCAAGGATAAGGAATATCTCAAAGAAAAATATCTGATTTTAAATACCTTTGCAGCATTTGTATTGACCATTTTGAAATGTCTGTAATGTTTCTTTGACTGTATTAAAGACCACAAGAGTGCATCATGATAATATGCCGAGAACTTAATATCATTGCACTTTGTGCGATGGCCATTTTGAAATGTTTGTAATGTTCTTTCACATATTTTATAAACAAAGTACATTTGTTGCAAAAACAAAACATTATCTGATCTTAGGTGCTTGTCACTCTTGGTCTTTGAGGGCCAAGCCTGAGATTTGATTTGTTATATTTATTGGGTCATAGCCCATTTAAGGGAATGGGTCAAGTGACTGTGGTGTGGAGTGGACTGATGAGATCCGCCCAAAATGTCCATATTTGGAACGTGGAGCGAATAGACCTATAATAAAGTCGTATATAAAAGCAAAATATTGCAGACGCTAGAATCTGAAACAAAAACCAAAAATGCTGGAAAATCACAGCAGGTCTGTCAGCACCTTTTTTTTCCCCTCACAGATGCTGTCAGACCTGCTGAGATTTTCCACATTTTCTGCATCTGCAATAAAGAGTTGTGCTCCCTGACATCTGACTGTGAGTAGTTGTTGAGGAGAAGTCTTAGTCCAACTGGATTTAACAAGGTTTGCTTTTATGTTAGAAGCAGCAATTTGCAGCTCCTTTTGTTCTTGGGGATTGTTCAATCACAAAGGCTTCAAGTTTGTTACTCCCCCCATTGCCTGCAATATGTTGGACTAGCTGATCTCAACCAAGGTCATTGCAAAGCTGCTAAAGCTGGGCTCAGAGTCTCAGGGCTACAAGTGTAGAAAACAGCTGCTGCTGAGTGACCCTAGTGAGAAAATGTGTATGTGCAGATATGGGTGCACACAAAAGTGGATTCAGCTGTAATGCTTTCCACAGTATTACAATTCACTTATTTAGAATCAATATATAAGCTCAGACCATAACTAGCTACTTTTATAAGGTACCAGAGGGAGCTACAAGCCACAAAAGACAGGCGTTACAATCATAAAGTTCCAACAGTCCCCGTGTGTCAGTCAAAGCCAATGGCCTCTTGTGGATGAGTATTCTCGCAAAGCATCAATCAGTATTGAATAATTCGATCTCCCAGCATCACAGATACTCAATTGTCTGCCGATATAAATGAGAGAGTTCGCGGCTCATACAAGGTTATGGAATTGGCAGACAGCTAAACACCATCAAGCTTACTGCACACACCATGATGTCTGGAGCAGTATGTGGGATATGCTCTGTATTCTCCACCCTTTTGCAGGTATGTAACCTCCTGGGACTCAAACAAAAAACAAAGAAAAATTCCAGCTCCAAAAAAGAAGAAAAATTCCTTTCCAACCTCTTCAGGCTATTCAAATTAGCCCAGAACATCACATAAATGGCATTATCCATAAGAAATGAAATATATATTTCATATGCATCATATTATGTCGATTCTAAGGGGTTAAGTGAATCATGAGTCAGAGGTGATCATTCTTCTTTGTTATCCCAAATAGCCCTCCCTCGTTTCAATATCATTTGCAGTTAAAGTCTTGTTTTACATTTGCTATGTGCCTCTATACCCACTGTTGATTTGTATGCAGTGAAATGGTTGAGAGATCTACACACACATACTTTGATGTATATCTCTGCTGACACTTGCAGGTGGTTTTTACAGTGGGCCATCAAATTTCCTGCCCTCGCACCCAACCCGCATCCCCCAAGTCAGTTGGCAACTCACTGCTTTTCAGAAGCTGTTCTACAGCAAGGATATGCAGGGGGTGACCCTAACAAGGTGGTAATGTAACATCTAATCCTCAAGGATCTGGAATGGTTTTTCAAGGCAAAAGGTAGGGGTGTGTGTGTGCATGCATGTGTGACATATGTGTGTTGGCTGCATGCATGTGTGTGTTGGGTGCATGTGTGTGTTGAGTATAGGCATGTGGCATAAAATCCTCACCATAAAGTTGCACGACTCATTCATGGTGCACGGTCGGTTGACCAAGGGGTTGCCAGCAGCACTTTACCCCAGAGCACCATGAGGAGCAGTAAGGAAAAGAAAGGAAAAAGCAAAAAATAAGGAAAATTTCCATCCTTCCAATTTCCATTTCTAGGACTGGAAATAGCTGAAATAATAGAATCCATAGAATCCTACAGTGTAGAAGGAGGTCATTTGGCCCATCGAATCTCCATCGACCACAATCTCACTCAGGCCCTATCTCCATAACCCCATGCATTTACCCTAGCTAGTCCCCCTACTCCACAATTTTTGGACCATGGGAGGAAATTGGAGCATCCAGAGGAAACCCACGCAGACACGAGAAAAATGTGCAAACACCATACAGTCAGTGACCCAAGCAGGGAATCGAACCTGGGCCCTTGGCACTAACCATTGTGCTACCGTGCCATTCTTACAATAAACACAACAGCTTTCATTAAAATAGCAAAAGGAAGAAAATGTAACACCTAATTTTATTGAAAATAAAACAAAAGTATAAAATAAAACCTTATATTGTATAACATTAATGTGGCATATTTCAATGAATCTCACTAATGGTAACCTCATTTCAAAAGAACCCAGTCAACACTTCCATGGTTGATATGTGACTGTACAACTGAAGGAGATGCGTATGTATCATTGCACAAACACACTGAAGCACACACCTATCAGCTGGGAGAGAACTGGATTGGAATAAAATAGAAGAGAAACTCCTTTCATCAGGTGGCAGTCTCAGGTTCTTGAACTTAGTTCACACTCTCAGTCCTTCACACCTCGTTCTGCTCTGATATTCATGGCAGAACTCTCAGCCATCACCACTCAGCACTCTCAAATTCTCTTTCTGAAGTTCTCCACCTGCCACATCTGTTTCCATTTCTAAACTGCTGTGCAGTAGCTGGTATCACTTCGGAAAGTGCCTCAGGGTATTTTCCTACATTAAAGAAGCTATGAAAGGAGAAGTTATTATTGTGTTTATTGCTTCAACATGCTTTACCCATGTTAATCCTCTCACCATTTCATCCAAATTCTTACCAACTGAAGATGGTATTTCCCATCAGACTGCATTCCCTGTATAGGATACTTTGTATATTTACACAATGCCTGAGGCCTACACTCTTAGCCCTGGAAAGGTGAAGGCCAAGGGGTAACCAAGCAGAGGTCTTCAAAATTATGAATTGATGTGATGAACAGAAAGAAGATGTTTCCACTTATGGGGGAGTTCAATAAGAATCATCATAGTCATCATAATCATAGAATCCCTACAATATAGAAGAAGCCTATTCGGCCCATCAAGTCTGCTCCACCATTCAACATGATCATGGCTGTTCCTGACTCTTAACGCCATACATCAGTGCTTTTGCCCTCTTGAAACATTGTGGGTGGGATTTTACGGCCTTGCTCGGGTGAGATTGTAAAATCCCGCTCAAGTCCAACGGAGATTTCCATTCTGGGAATTGCACCTGCCCTAATTCCAGGGTGGGCAAGGTGCTAGGGTTTCAGCCTTAGAGTCCGATAGATAAAAATTTATCTTTTTCTTCTTAAATTGGCCTATACAGCTTTCTGAGAATTCCATAGGTTCACCAGCCTCTGAGTGAATGAATTTCACATCATCTCAGTCCTAAGTGGCCACTTTCCTTAGAATATGGCCTCTTTTAGAAGAACTTCCAGGCAGTGAGAATAACATTCTGTCCAGTCCTGTCAGAATTTTATATGTTTCAGTTAGATCTCCTCTCATTCTTCTAAATTCCAGTGAATCAGGCCGCTGTAGTGATGTGTTAAGAGGTAGAGCACTGGGCCATGGTGGCAAAACTAAAAATAAACTAATGTTCCCCTTCTTTAACATGCAGAAATATTAATTCTGAATGAGCTCATGTGCAATACCAAATAGGCTGTGGACATTTCATATCAAAGCTCACATGAAAAGAAATGTCATTTGGACAAGGGCAATGAGCATCCATGGACGATTACCCAGCAAGGAGTCAAACCCTTTGGGAGAAGAAAAAATTGGCAAGGGGAGGAAGAAAATAAATATTTAAAAACTGACTTCCAGTCTCGGGGAAAGGACAATGCAGATAAACAGGGCTTTCAATGGATCCTGCCAGCAGAGTCCATGCTTTAATTTCGTAAGAAGACAATGGGAATTTCTTCTGAGTAGGACTTGAATAAAATAAGCATTTTCGCAATGGAATTCGAACATCATTACCAAAACTCGTCAACTTGTTAGCAAATAGCTATGGGTCAGTACTTTGTGCAGTGGTGCATTGAGAAATTTGAGCGCCGTTAACATCTGCATAAATAAGCAGCAATCATTGGACTTTTTGCAGTTCAATTTGCATTGGCATTGAGAAGGCCGGGAGAGATCAGTGAAGGACAGAATCAGCCATGTGATCACACAGTTTCGAACTCCTTTCTGTTACGCACTGAGTTCTGGGAGTGGCAGCTATCTTTTGGCATCTGAGTCAAATGACCACCTGATTGGCCAGAATGTGACTGTCGGCACCCAGGCTGCTCAGACAGGGAGCAGATATAGCAAGCTCTGCTCCTTACCTGGCACTCACAGGCATCATTTCCAGCAGCTGATGGCTCTCAGGGGAAAAATACTATTAAGTGATTCCCTACCCAACCTCCTCTGGCCCAGGGATGCTGAGGACAGTTGCAGTGCCTCACACTGTTACCCCAGCTGAGGGACAGTTACTTCAACATTGGCCAATAATTGAAGCTGAGTTCGACAGTGCCACACAGGGTGATGAATGTACCCACTAAGCCACTGGGAAAGAAGCTCTGCATTTCCTTTTTCAATTATAAAACATGTTCACTGGTGTGTGTATAAACCACACAAAATGTATTAAAAAAAGACGGCAAGTTAGCAATTCCTTGACTGTGTGGAGGGAAACAATGGGACTGCAAGAAAATTACAGCACTCAATGGCAGATGAAAGGCTTCGTGGTTGGAAACCATCTCCATTCCTCCTCCCCCGCCATCCTGTCAACCTGCAATGTTGAAGTAATGAAAACAAAATAAAGATTAAAATCTTTTGAAGTAATTATTTCCTATTTTGTAATGAAACAGAAATAACTGAAGGAAAATGCCAAAACTTAACGATAGTTGTTGCACTTGAATAGCATTTCCTCCTTTATCATTAGCCTTGAATGAAGTTTCCTTTTCATCTCAGGTAATGAATATCCTTTGTGTCCTGTGACATATTTGCCAGAATGACGTTCCCTTCTCCAAGAGAGGTAATTAATCATCAGGATGTGGTAAATATAGTAAAGCTGGATTAGAGCTCTCCAGAACAAATGTGCAGCATAGCGGGCCATTAAGCGGCATAAACTAGTTTCCAGTTTCAAACTCTGACCTGCTAAAACTGAATCTATTGTTGGGACAGCCAAAACTGATCTCAGTTCCCTTGGCCAAGAAAAAGGGGCAAGTTACAACCAGAGTCTGACCCATCTTTAATTGGTGTTCATGATACCCGCAGAAAGGGCACTTAGATTGAGCTCTATTATGAAATATCCCAAAGATATGTTACTTATCGACATTAACTCCCCAGATTCACCCATGAAGAATTAATGGCCACTTGGGTGAGACAAGAAAGGATCCACAGAACTACAACCTGGAAAGAATCAGCAATGCTGGGTGAGGGCAAGAGGAAGGAGGGAAAAGTGAAAAGAGGATTTGTTCTTGTTGAGGCCCTGGGAGTTTTGTGACTCCAATCGAATGGAATATGGCAGAAAGAGATAAAAAGCAGGAAGGTCATGACTTCCTACTTTTCCACATTCATAACCTGACAATTGTGGTGGTTAAACTGAAGTAGAGGATGCATCAGTGGCATCTTTCAATATTAAAAACACAATACATCCTCCAGCAATGCCATTTTTTAAATTGAAATAGCACAGTGCTTCCCAAATCAGCTTCACTCCAAGATAAATATCCTGGTCCTTTGGCCATCAATGGCACCTTTCAGTATGATCAGTGTGACCTCCGGAGGCATGGTGGTGGAACTGGTTATCATGGCTGCTAGTTGATCGACAATTAAATGCAAAACCATGGAGCCAGCCACATTCTTTCACTCACATCACTCAGATTCTTTTCCAGCTTTAATTTGGAGAAAGAGCAGCACGATAAATGTATTGGGGCAAAGGGAATACAGAGGTCACGAGCATGCTGTTCCTTTAGGGTTGTTCTGTATAACAGCACTGCATGTGTTCCTGAGGATGCCTTTTTAACCTCCGGGATAATATGATTTTCCTGGCTGCTATTTTGCTTTCCCTTCCACCACCTCCTTAGCAGATGTTGAAAACCTGCTTGGTAAAAAGCGTGAGGAGGAAAACCTAATTGACATATTTGCCCATAATACGCAACTTGCAACGTGACACAAGAAAATGGCTGAAGAGTTAAGAGAATGAAGTGAGTAGTTCTTTCCAACTAGGTCCTTCCCCATGATGTCAACATCCAGTTTCAGTAAAGGGATATAAATTACTTATTTTCCTTTATAGCTGATGGAAGAGAAGGGATGAAAAGGAAGCGAGTCCTGCACTCTGGATTCCACTACCTTGTAGGATGTCTTGCCCCAAAGGTGTACGGGCACCATGTATCACTCACGCGATGGCCTATAGCAGAAACCTGCAATCCTTGTATGCCCGGATTGACGGTCAGCTAATGACGATTTAAGGAGAATGTGATAAGAAAAATGAATCACAAAAAGTCAGTATGCAGGTACAACAAGTGACATGGAAGCAAATGGAAATGTTCCTGTTTATTGCAAGTGGAATGGAATATAAAAGTAGGGTTACTTTGCTACAGTTGTATAGGGTATTGATGAGGCCACATCTTGAGTACTATCTATGGTTCTGATCTCATTGTTTAAGAAAGAATAGAAGCAGTTCGGAGAAGGCTGGTTTGACTGATACATGGAACGATGGCCCGGGTTATCTTAGGAAAGACTGGGAGCTGATCTGATTGAAACACATCAGATCCTCTGGCGAATTGACAGCGTGGATGCTGAAAGGATGTTTCCCCTTGTGGAACAGACCAGAACAGTTTGAAAAATAAAGGGGTCTCCCATTTAACTTGGAAATGGGAAGAATTTTTTTTCCAGAACTTGCTTCAGCAAAGAGTGGAGAAAGCATTGGCAATGAATTTTTTTTCAGGCAGAGGTCAATAGATTCTTGACCACCAAGTGAATCAATGGTTATTAGGAGGTTGGTGGAATGTGAGTTGAGGCCACAATCAGGTTGACCATCATTTCATTGAATGTTCCTAATTCATATGAGAGGTGGAATATAGTAAATGATGGATATAAAATAAGGGTTGGAGACTTAACAGATGTGGTTACTGGGCTCTGTGTTGGCATCTTAGATATGAGATGATATGGATGTTGCAAAATCAAAAAAATGCAACTTTCACAACCATTGGACTTCTTGAATACTTCACAGTGGCATGATGACAAAGTGGTTAGCACTGTGCCACCATGCTTCAGAGAAATTGGTTTGATTCCTGGCTTGGGTCACTGTCTGTTGGAGTTTGCACATTCTCTCTGTATCTGCATTGGTTTCCTCCCACAGTCCAGAAAAAAATATGCAGATTAGTTGAATTGGCTATGTTAAATTCTTCCTCAGTGTACCAAACAGGCGCGAGAGTGTGGCCACTGGGGGATTTTCACAATAACTTCATTGCAGTGTGAATATAAGCCTACTTGTGACTAATAAATAAACTTGAACTGTAACTTTAGCCAATGAAGTATTTTTGAAGTGCAGTCACTATTGTAATGTAGGAAATATGGCAGCCAATTTGGAAGGAACACAAATAACATGCGATGATCTTGTGATAATCTGATTTTTGTGATGTTGATTGAGGGATGAATATTGACCAGGGCATTGTAGGTAACCCCACTGTCCTTCTTTATGCCTATCTGAGATGGCAGATGGGATCTAAGTTCAATGATTGTCTAAAAATTGGCACCTTTGAAATGCAGCATTCCCTCAGTACTGCACTGGAAAATCAGCTTTGATTTTAGAAGGGACAGCATTGAGATTTGCTATCGGCACCAAACTGTGAAGTATGCCAACTCATTGGCAAGGCGTGTTAAAAATTGGACAGTGTTGTAGATCTGGCAGGGTGGGAGATGTGTGGCAGATATGGTTCAACATAGAACATTTTGAAGCAGGAACAGGGAGAGGAAATACATTTAAATTCTAAGATTTTAAATGGAGTGAAGGAACAGAAGAAATTTGATATTTAGAAATGTCACAAGGAGAGAAGGTCATGAAAGTAGCTTGCACCTAGTTGCATAAAATACACAAGCAAGGAAGGTAACATCGACTTTGTATAAGACCAGACTGTAGTTGGATTGAATGTGAAGTATTGTGTGCAAGACTGTTTCAGAGGAATGATAAAAAAACAATGGTAATGTACAACTAGATTCAGCAGAATGATTTATCATTATAAAGAAAGATTTGAAAAGCTGCAGCTTTTTGCACTGGAGTTGAGAATGTATTCTGATAGAGGTCTTCAAGATGATAAGATTTGGCAAAATGACAACTTTCCGATAACCAAGAAAATGTTTAAAGTTTGAAGTGAAAGAGATTGCTGGATGAAATTGTTGTACAGAAAGTAGTTAGAATTAGGCATGCTCAGCCAATAGCTAAGTCTTTGAATTTTTTTTTAACAAAGTTGGCTTCTCGCAAAAAAAACAAATACTGGATATGGGAAGTGCACGTAATAGTGGGATTAGGTTCAATGGATTTAGAAGAAAGAAAACACACTGATGCAGACTTGATAAACTGACCAGTCCATTTTATTTTATTCATTTATGGGATATGGGCACTGCTGGCTCAGCCAGCTTTTATTACTCATACTTAATTGCCCTTGAGAAAGTCGTGGCGAGTTGCCTCCCGGAATTGCTGCAGTCCCTGTGCTGTAACAAGCAATGAATCTTTGAAGAGTTTGGTAAAATAGGTTAATACTCTGCGCACTCACCTCTAGTGTCCGGAATGCACATGAATATACAAAAAAGTCATTTCTGTCTGCTAACTGTAGGGTCCTACATGAAATGAATTTCACAGTTTCAATCGGTTATAACTGGGCACAAGGCCAAAGCACAGAACAACTGCTCTTCAGTGCTAATGGGCTTTAGATTGGCAATCAGGCTCACTTAAGAGAGGCCCCAAGGATGCCAAGTGTTGGAAATGTTGCAGCGATGTTTTACAGGGAGCTCTTCTTAAGCTTGGATTTCAGCCGACTGTTGGGGTAGAGTTGAAGAAACTTCACTCCATCTGGCCTGTGCAATGCTGGAGCTGGAAGTATTTAATGTTGACACCACAAGAGGAGGAATGCATTCCATTCCCAGGAATTGATAAAAATGGTATTTATGCATCTTCAACACAGAACATTGAATACAATAATGGCTCTGTACCATATTCCCCAAGGGAACCTTAGAAATAGCTCCAAGTAGGGGCAGATTATAAAGGGCGTGTTGAATTGTTTCCTCATTAGGGAGCCACTAACAGTATGGCTTGTGTCAGAAGCCACTGCCAGCCCTTTCTAGGATATTAGGGAGTGGAGGTTGGGATGGCAGGGGGAGGATATTTTGTTAATGTAAATTTTTTAACTATAAGGCAGCAAACAAAAATGAGAGAAAGGCAATATGTTTCTTAAAGAAACAGGTTATAGGGAGGGAATATAACAATGTAGAAAAGTAAAATTTCACGGCATCTGTGGATCATTCATCTGCGCTAGGGTCCCAGGTTCAATTCTGGTCTTGGGTGACTGTCTTTGTGGAGTTTGCACATTTTCTCCGTATTTGCGTGGGTTTTCTTTGGGTGCTCCAGTTTCCTTCCACAGTGCAAAGATGTATGGGTTAGGTTAATTGGCCATGCTAAATTGCCCCTTAATGTCCCAAGATGGGTTAGGGGAATTAACAGGATAAATATATTGGGTTATGGGGATAGGATTGGGGAGGGGGAATGTGGGTCTAGGTAAGATGCTCTGTCAGAAGGTCAGTACAGATTCAATGGGCCAAATGGCCTCCTTCAGAACTGTGGGGATTCTATGATTCTGTTTGTGATCTGACATAAGCAATAGAATGACCTATAATGGCATCTACCCAGTTGTGTGACCAATGGCAGTTTCGAAGCATAGAAACTGGAAGCAGGTGTAGGCCATTCGGCCCTTCGAGCCTGTTCTGCTATTCATTTTGATCATGGCTGATCATCGAATTCAATATCCTCCCCTCAATATCCCATAGAAACTAGAAGCAGGAGTAGGCAATTTCAGTGGGAAGCACTTGGATCTCTGCCCCACAGTCAGATTAGATCTACTCTGACCCAGAGACGTTACCGTTGGATTCTTTGTCCAAAAACATGCTTATAGTGGGGAGACAATCCTGCAGGATAAAGAAGCCGAACAAATCCAGCTTCAGTAATATCAAAGAAAGCAAGGGATGGCAGCATTTTCTAATGAGAGATACTGCTGCTTTTTCTCCAAAAAAATCTTTGTTTAATACTTAACAGATCTTACAAAGCTTTCATTTTGTTTTACAATCATTCGTGCTGGAATTTTTTGGCCCTTGCGCTGATGAGATTGTACTAGTCCTGCCAAAATGAATGGACATTTGAATGGTTTGCCACATTCATTGCAAGGGAATGCGCTGCTGTGGGGCTGAAATAAAAACCCTGAATTTCTATTTATTAACCAAATTTATATAAAAAGTTGAAATATTTATGTAGAAAAATTACATATTTGCATACTTGTAGATTGGCAATAATGCTGTCACATGTCCACTTGTTGATTCTCACCAACTTTTGTTGGTCACCACCAATGTTCAGCACTATTCCCCACTTCTCAGATACTGTGTTGCTATATAGCAAGACCTGGACAATGTTCAAGCTTAATAAATGGTAAGTGACATTTGTGCCACACAAATGCCAGGCAATGACCGTGTCCAACTAGAGAAAATCTAACCATCTCCCCATAACGTTCAATTGCTGAATCTCCCACTATCAACATCCTCGGGGGGGGGGGTGCGTTTACCATTGACCAGAACATTAACTGGAATAAGCAAATGCATGATGTGTCTAGAATAACAGGAATATGTTCTGCGTGTTATGAGGGTTGCATCTAATTGTGCCTGAACCACTGTTTCAATTGAAACAAATATAAGAGAGTGCTTGAAAATGCAATGCTGAGGGTATGCTGCATTGTTATCTAATAAGAGCAAGTCAACAGCTCGATGGAATACTCTCCATTTCCAGTAACATTCAAGAAGCTCAAAACCGTCCAGAACAAAACAACATGGCTGGCACGCAATACACAACCTTCAATATTCACTCCCTCCACAATCAAAGCAAAATGGCAGCAGTATGAAAATATGATTCATTGCAACAACTCATCAAGGTTCCTTCGACAGTATCTGCCACCCTGCCACCTTTGTCACTTAGAAGGGCAAGCAGATGCATGGGAATTCCACTGGCTACAAGTTCGCTTCCAAGCCACACATCATTTGGACTTGGAACTATATCACTGTTCATTCATTGTTTGTGGATTAAAATTCTGGAACTTTCTTTCTCACAGCACTGTGAGTGTACCTACACCACATATACTGCAGCGGTTCAAGAAGGTAGCTCACAGCCACCTTCTCAAGGGTGGGGATGTGCAACAAATGCTGGTTTATCCTTCACATGATAAAGGATAAAAAAAAATGTATTGCTGTCAAAATTCACATCTTCATATCTCCCCTGATTCTCACTTCCTCAAACTTTACAGCCTCACCCAGTCTTACATCTTTGCTCCACTCTTCCAACTATGCTTTATCCTTTTTGTCCATTCCTCCATTTGGCGGAATGGACAATTGGTGGTAGACCCTTCCATACAGTAGGCCCACCCACTCTGTTCCCAACCTCTCCACCTTGGTTTGTCCTTCCTCAATTTCCAGAAATCTGTCTCCACATCAGTGAGATTTGCTTTGCTTTTTACTCCTACTGCTGCTTTGGGATTTGACCTCCAATTCCAAAGCTCTTTGCCTCTTTAAAAGCGAGTATGAGATGGCAAGTAGTTACCAAAGCAGAGTTTTCCATTGCACATAAACAAACTTGCATTTATGTAGCACCACATAATCACTGCCATAAGTGTAAGAAACACAGCGGCCAGTTTTCACAAAAAAGGCCCACAAACAGCCATAAGTTAATGACTGGGTAAGTTAGTGACATTGGTTAAGGATAAATGAGGCCCAGAGCAGAACACCTCTGCTTCTGTTCAAAATAACACAATGGTATTTGTACACACCCCTCAGAGAAAAGGAACGGTGTCATCCAAAAGGCAGCACCTCTCACAATGAAGTACACCCTCAGCATTGCATTTTCAAGCACTTTCTTACATTTGTTTCAATTGAAATTGTGGTTCAGGCACAATTAGCTGCAACCCCCATGACACACAGAAAATATTCCTCCAGTTAGCCTTTTCCTAGCAGCACACCAACTGTATTCACCCACTGCAAATTTCATTTTTCTGTTTCACTGGGTTTTTTGGGGGAAATTCATATTGCTTTTGTATAAAATACAGATTTTTCGTTCAATGCTTTCTGCTTCTGCTGAGATTGAGTTGTGGAGTGAATGATTAAATGGGTCTCGGATGAAAGGTTTGCAAAGAAAAAATGTCTAGGTCACTTTATCTGCATTTCGCAGAAAACACGAGCCAAGCATAAAACTCGTCAGTAAACAAGTTACACACTTATCAGAATTCATCTCTGGCAGCAAAGCATTGCCATCTTCCTATCAGCCACTGACTCAGTTAGCATTGACAATGCACCTATTTTAAAAATGAGCACATTTCTAACTTCTGCTTTGACCCAAAAGCTGCACTGAATTTATGCGGCAAGAACAAGAAATGGGGCTGGTATTGATTACAAATTTGTAAGGCAACCGATAGGCTTCACATTACCTTGTAATCCATGGCTTAATTCTTTCCATGGGGCATTGGAAATTAAGGCTATATGCAGGTTGCTAGCCCATGTTTAATTGTTGGAATAGTTGACCATTGGTGCAGCTTAGTGTGTAGCGGTTGCTAATTGGCTACTTCTGAATTCACCATCCAGGGAGCTCTAATGGGACAGTCTGCAGCTTTGACCAACTAGACCCCCCGCCTCCCACCCATCAGGAGAGATGGGGCCACTGAAGCAGGAATGTGAGCATGAAGGTATCTCAAATTGGAAACCTGCTGAGAATTTATAATTAAACAACGTCCATAGTTGTTAGGACCATGAACAGGAATGATTTCAGCAGTGACTGCAACCTCCTAGTACCAGGAGTTCATTCATGGGACCAGTCAGAGGAGGCACCAATAGTCCTTCGGCCTGTTGCTAGGAGGGTCATTTCCAAGTTGCTGCCTTGCTCCAAACTCAGCATCAAAGACAGAGAAGACAGTTTGGTGCCAGGAAAATGCTTGAGAGTTTTAAAAACAATACCCAATGAGACCCTAATTGGCTGCCCACTTCAGTGGAACAGGTTGTTGATTCCCTTAGCATCCCGGCCTGGAAAATGTGACTAGAAGCAGGACAGCATTGAGGAGTGATCACAATGCACAGCTATCTAAATTTCCCTGAGTATCATCTCACCTCTACCACTGTGACAAAATTCAACCCATAAGAGTATTTTTGCAGCCTTAACTCCTAAAAAGCTTGTAAATAATTGTATCTTCACTCCCATTCATACAGGAATTTTTTTTGCCAATTATCTGAAATCTTAGTTCTCTGGACACTTCTGCCAGATTTTCAATGTTGCAACTCTCCCAAAACCAGATAATGACCAGAGCTTAGGGCTCAGACAAGCTGAAAGCATGACTATCAACGGAAGGGCATTGTGCACAAACACCAGTTCACTACAGTAAGAACAGAACCAACACCAATATCAAAGATATTTCCCTTGTTAACTCACACCGCAATGTTGACAACTGTGATGTTGCCAATCTCTGAAACATGGGAGAATACAACATACAGCAATGTTTCCTTCTTGTAAAATAGGGTATATTTTTAATCAATCCCTTCGAAGACCATAAGGCAAAGCAGCAAATGTCAGCTGAGGCTGCTCTGCCAATCATGATCATTGATCTGATGTGATAATCCCCAACTTCACCTTCACACCATATCCCATAACTCTTGATTCCCTTAATGATGAAAAATCGGTTTATCTCAACCTTGAACTTAATAACCCAGTCTCTACATCTCTCTGCGGTAAAGATTTCCACAGATTCATTATGTTCTAAGAGAATAAATTTCTTCTCACTTTTTTCCATCAACCCCTAACTCTGAGATTATGACTATTAGTCCTAGACTCTCTCACAAGGGGAAACAACTTCTTAGCATCTCCCCTGTCAAGCCCCCTGAGAATCCAATGTTTCAATAAGATCACCGCTCATTCTTCTAAACTCCAGTGAATATAGGTCCAAATTACTTAACCTTGCCACATAAGAAAATCACTCCACACCCAGGATCAACCTAATGAACCTTCTCTGGACTGCCTCCACTGCCAGTATATCTTTACTTCTATAAGGGAACCTAAACCATTTAGAATATTCCAGGTGTGGACTAATGAGTACTTTATATAATTTTAAACAAGGTTTCCTTATTTTTATACTCCACTTCCTTTGAAATGAAAGTCAACATTCCATTTGCTTGGAATGCTCA
This sequence comes from Sphyrna mokarran, assembly GCA_024679065.1. Lineage (NCBI taxonomy): Eukaryota > Metazoa > Chordata > Chondrichthyes > Carcharhiniformes > Carcharhinidae > Sphyrna > Sphyrna mokarran. The sequence goes on from JAGIQG010000003.1 coordinate 59,208,631, forward strand.
CACCCCTGAAGGATGTGGCAGTTGCCCCTTTGCCTCTGAAGTGGGGGTGAGGGAGTTGGGGGGGCAGAGTAAGGAGAGCTAGAAAACTGGACATTGGACAAAAGAATGATAAAAATGGATGAGATGAAATGAAATGAAATAAAATAAATGGAAATGGGATGAAGGTGGGGTGAGAGTTCATGTTCTGAAGTTGTTGAACTCAATGTTCAGTCCATAAGGTTGAAAAGTACCCAATTGGAAGATGAGGTCCCAGTCCTCCGTTCTGCTTTGGGGTTCATTGAACATTGCAAAATGTCCAGGACGGACATTTGGACATGAATGCAGGGTGGTGTGTCGAAGTGGCAAGTGATAGAAGGTCAAGTTACATCTGTCAAGTTCTTTGCCCACTCATCTAACTTGTCTATATCCCTCCATAGGCTTTTTGCGTCCTCCTCACTATTTATCTTCCCACCAATTTTTGTGCCATCTGCAAACTTGCAGTAGCACTTGCAGTTCACTTCCCTGGTTCAAGTCATTTGATCCCTGTGTCATGCCGATAGTTAAGGTTGCCATCCTGAAAACACCTTCTTTACCCAACTCTCTGTCTTCTATCAATCCTCTATCCTTGCTAGTATACTACCATCAGCACTATGGGCTCTTACCTTACAAAGTAGCAATTTGTGAAGTACTTATCGAATGAGTTTTGGAAATAAAAATATATTTACTGGTTCCCTTTTGTCCATCCTGCTCATTGCCACCTCAAAGGATTCAAGTAAATTTACCAGGCATCTTTTCTCCTTCATGAAGCCATGTTAATTATATTATGTACTTATAATGGAGTCTTAATGTCTTCATGTCAATTGAGAATGTGCAATTTTTTTCTGCTGCGATAGGGCTATTTTAACAAACCATTTAGAAGTACAGTTGCACAAACTAATGGTAGAAGTAACATGGTAAAATTGGAAATGGAAAGTCCAATTATGAAATTAAGAATAGAAAATGTTACTAAGTGATATGAATTTGCTTAAAAGTTTTTTTTTAGAAACACTACAGTGCAGAAAGAGGTCATTCAGCCCATCGAGTCTGCACTGACAACAATGTCACTCAAGGCCTAATCCCACACATTCACCCCACTAATCCACAGATCTTAGGATACAATGGGCAATTTAGCGTGGTTAATCAACCTAATCTGCACATTTTTGGACGGTGGGAGGAAACTAGAGTACCTGGAGGAAACTCACACAGACACGGGGAGAATGTGCAAGCTCCACACAGACAGTGACTCAAACTGGGAATCGAACCCAGAATCCTGGAGCTGTAAGGCAGCAGTGCTAATCACTGTGCCACTGTCTCACCCACAGTTGTAAAATACTTAGGATTCAGATAGTCATATCAAGTAGTTGGCTTGATTTGGGAGGTTATTCCCTGGTTTGGGATATTATCTAAACCAAGCCGTGTTTGTATTTTCTAAATCATTGAAAGTTGGGGATATCTGTGTATTAGCTAAACAACAGGACATAGCAATATGTTTCACATACATATCATTGTAGGCACTCAGAAGGAGAGACAAGCTTTTGTCACTACCCTAATACTAATCACAATACTGGGTAGGGCAAGAGGAAATGAATGTTTCCCAATGGTTCAGATCCATTTAGATTCAGGTGATCTTTGGTTCCGAGTAGGTAGTATGGGCTCCAGTATTTTGAGTATAAATGCAGCAGCTTTCAAAAAAAAAACTCTGAATTTTGGAAGTTTGGATCCAGATTCTCCTGTCGCAGCCCTGTTTACCAGCCCAGTGATAAATCTTCTCAAGTGCAATTTTGCTGCATTTCATTACTGACCTTATATAGACTACAAGGTTATTGCCATTTACATTTCAAATACCCATATATTCACCTTATCCAGATCAAGATCTCATTGAACCTGAATCAGCAGAGCTCTCTTTCATACAGCCTTCAATTCCTCCTACTGCCAAGGAATAATCAGCCCAGTTCCTTAATACAGAACATTCCCTGGAATTATCGTGAAGGTGTGATGCCTAGGATGTAGTGAGCCGACAGATCCTGGCTGCAGAAAGGGATCCTTAAAAATATTCAAGTTGGCTTGCACATACTTGGGCTTGGCAAGGTCAGGGGAAATTGTCCAAAGCTTCCCAATGCAGTTGGGCACTGGAGCAAGTAAGGCAAATCAACTCAGCACTTCCATTACTGACCATTATTAGGTGAATGTAGGAAAATCAACAGGAGTGAACTCAAAGTGGGGGATAATTGAACCAGTCTCTCGGCACTCCCTACGTTGGCAACTATGAGGAGAAGGCCAATATGGTGCCAGAGGAAGCAGGAGAGTGATTCACTCTCTCTATGAATGCACGGATTTTGGGCTGTTTGGCCACATTTCCAATCAATAGGGAAAAACAGAAAGATGAAATACAATCCCGCAGGGGAAAAAAACATATTGAACATCTGTTTACATCCACTGAAAACAAAGTTATTTATCTGAACTTAATATTAAACCCATTTTATTTTTGAAACTGTCCTTACCTATTTGATCCAGCCAAGAGTTTGAGAAACCGGATAATTGAACATCAAGGAACAGCACGCATCAGAGAGCAGGCAGCATTAAGAGAGAGAAACATTTTCATTAGATTTTGCCATTTAATGGAAGAAGAAGAAAATAGATTTGAAAAAAAGGGTACGATATGCCCAACTTATTGCCAGGTTTTAATGAAAAAAATAATAAACTGAAAATCTATCCACCCCATTAGAACGGCCAGCTCTAAGGAGTAAACAATGCAATCTGTACAAACATCAGTTGTTATCAATGCTGAAATTTAATCTCAGTTCCAAATGAGATCTAGTTCCATTCGTCACAAGATATGAAAGAACATGGGGAGGGAGAAGCACATGCAGAGCCAAACTTACCAATGATTTGTTTAGTTGTTACACTGCTATGAAACTGGGACTGCATCAATTCTTCATGAGCATGTCACAGTAGTGAGTGTTACATAAAACCACATAGAATTCATAGCACAAAAATATGGCCATTCAGCCCAGCTGTTCTAGGCTCCACATGAGCTAGTTCCCCCACTGCATTATTTAACTCTTAACAGTGTATATTTCTACCCCTTTATCCTTCATGTACTTAACTTACCTCCTAAAAGATTTAGCTCATCACCCACTGTTATTATTGTGACAGTGTGAAATGCAAGTTATGTCAAAAAGAAAATCTTCTTTTAATGCAGTACAACATCCCAAGGCACTTCAGAGAAACAGTGCTGGACAAATGTGGCACCAAACTGCAAATGAAGATATTCAGACAAATTAGTCAAAAGAGGCAGGTTTTGAAGAAGGATACGGAGAGAAAGAAAAGGAGATTTGAAGAGGCTACTCCAAAGTCTAAGGCCTAGGCAACTGAAGGCATGGTTGCCATGGGGCAATAAAAATCAGTAGTGCACAGAGACCAGACTTGGAGGACAGCAGGTAGCTGACATACCCTACAACAGTAACATTCAAGAAGTGTCAACAGAACAAAAGACCGGGCATGGTTTTGTTGGTGGTTGACTAACCTATTTGCACTCATTGAATAAAGAGTAGCCATCTTGGAAAAGGCATTTGGGTTAGCTGCAGAACCATAAATAGCAGCACTTCTGGCTGATGATGAACAAACAGTAAGAATTGGGGCACAGCCAGAACAAAGAGAACTGCATGAGCATATTCCTCTGTGAAACTATTCCAGTTCAAGGTTAAATAACCTGAAGTGCGACTGTCACTGAATTCAGAAATTGGTCAGAACATAATGGCTATTAGTGCTCCTTGGAAACTGTGGACAAAACATTCTCATAAACCCCATGAAACAAGTCCACATGCTGAAGTCTGCACTGGGATAGAAAGAGGGCTCAAGAGATGATATCTTTCCACATTACACAGCCATCCATTGCAGTTGGTCAGCACACAACATAAATTTTGACCATTTTCATTTTAATAAGAGCTCCACTAATTAATAAAATTGTTTTTTCTCCAAATATGCTGCTAATTGTCAGGCTTCAAGGTTCTTAAAAATTCAAGAGGTTATAAACAAAGTTCAATTCATAGGAGAATGGAACAGAGACAGTGGGTGGGATTTTACAGCCCTGCTCATCCCAAAACTGTAAAATCCCATTCAAGGTCACCGGACCTTTTCATTGTCTGCCCTTGACTGCTCCAATTCCCGTGACGGGTGGGGCGATAAAATTTTGGTCAGTGTTTCAGGTCTATGACTTTTTGTCAGAACGTGTAACATTAACTTTCCACAAATGTTGCTAGACCTGCTGAGTATTTTCAGCAGTTTGTTTTTATTTCAGGCCTCCAACATCTGCCCAAGTTTATTTCTTGTTCTCCTTTGGAGAGTCAGACATTGTCAGCTTAGTCAATGACAGGGACAATGATTAAGTGAAGGTGAACAGTAAAACACTTGACAAAATGACAAGGATGTGCTAATGGCTTTATTACCAACCATCAATCACCTCAAAGCAGAGGCCAAAATGGAAATGAATGCCAACAGCAATAACTCTGGTAGCTTCAATCTCTCCAGCTCTTTTTACATGCAGCATTTTTGCTCTCAATGCATGTCACGTTATCTCTATCACCCTTAAATGCTTTGGGTACAGCACTCATCACACAAAATTAAGGCTATTGCAAAATGCACTCTTTTAGTGAGGGAAGGCAGTCCCATTCACATGTACACTGTGGTCTAAATGATGCCCACATTTTCAAAAAGCGAGACACATTTCATTTTTTTCTTCTCACTCTGAAGCAACTGTTTGAGTGATGAAGTCGAAGAATACCTGTGCTCTCATCCTTTACTTGCTTTGCTCAGGCACCTATCTCTGATCTCCTCGACCCCAAACTCTGGAATACTTTCCCCAATCTGCATTGCCTCGCTATCATGCTCTCTTTATTTAAGACGGCCTTCAAAACCTATCTCCTCGACTATACGTTAGCCTGCTAGTTTAATTGCTACTCCTCTCCCATTCTTGTAGTTCTTTTGCCTTCCACACCATTCTCATGAAGCCTATTGTAAGCTCAAGGAACAGCATTTAACCTTTCCATTAGGCACTGAATATATATCTAAACTCAACATTTAGTTGAGCAATTCCAGAACATAACCCCTGCTCCCATATTGTTTTTTTTATTTTTGTTTTTGGATGGTAATGTTGGTAATAATTCTGCTTTCCCAGTTAAATGTCCTCTTGCACAGCTTTTGTTTCTTGACATGCTCCACTCTTGCCTGTTTTTGCTCTGCATCATCAACATCCCTTTTGTCATTTAATCCACCTGTCTCCAACCTGCCACAGAACTATTCTTTGGTTCTTTTCCACCTCTATACATGTTTTTTCACTTGTCACATTCTCTTAATTATTTTCCAATTCCCATTATCTGGATTATTAATCTGAAATGTTAACTCTGTTTCCCTCTCTAAAGTTGCTGTCAGATTTTTTTCCAGCATCTTCTGCTTTTGTTAAAGATTCCAGCATCCGTAGTATTTTGCTTTCCTTTCTGAACCAAGTGCTTGGTTGCCTAAACCAAAGTTTTCTTCTTGTTCTGGTGCACACTTTTGTCCCGATTATGCTCCTGTGAAGTACCTTGGGATATCTTAGGTTAAGGATGCTAAATAAATGCAAGTCATTGTTGTTGGACTTGTCTCCATTTCAATTCTCATAATTCTAACAGTCAAAACTGATTGCAATGAAGGCTCATTGGCATTTGAACTATGAGTCATCTTTTACAATTCTATCATTCATGAAATTAAATAATTTTGAATTCCCCAACATTTGGTACTTCAACCCTTCTCCAGAACACCCAACAAATCACAGTCCCTCTTTATTTTAGCCTCCCAAATGATTTATGCCTAATGTACTGATTTCACAGCTATCCGAATCAAAACTTAATTTTTATTACACACTTTTATTAGTGGCTCGGGGAATCAAATTTCACTCATTTATAATTATGTCTGCTGGTTTACGGTGATTAAATGTCAAATTTGATTTTGATGTATGGATGTTTCAGCAAACAGCTCCCCAAACCATTAATTCTCTCAGACGTCCATCCTCTACACCTCTCAATCTTGAGGCAAGCTTCAACAAATCAAGTTGTCTGAATCCCAGTTGTTAGCAACATTCTAGTCAGTATGTACACACACCTTGTGTTCATCTGGTCTTTCTTCTGAGAAGCATCAAAGATCTCCATGATTGCTATGCATTTCTTCGGGGTTTTTATTTAATCCAGGCGCACAGTCTCAAAACTGGCAACTCTGGCACTGAGGCCTTGCCAGATTTCAGATTTTACCTGATTTTGAGTTGGGTGGTTTGGGCCATGGGCAATTTCAAGATAGTCAGGTGCGTTCAAAGGTAGTTTGCAGCGCAGGAATGAGACTAGCATACAACCAGCACAGGGGATACTAGCCAGGTGTCACAACATGTCAATGTAGTGCCTATCCAAATTACCTAGAAAATTTATTTATTTAAAATTGAAGCATTATAAAGATGTCCAGTTTCCAGAGAACTCCAGTTTTTGAACAGCTGGATTCGAGACACTGTGCTGTATTTATTTTTGTAAAGATTATGTTTTAACAATCTAGCTGACCAGTTCTGTGATATATGTCTATTGGGAGTTTGGGGTGCGCACTGTCCTTTTACAAGTGTGGGGGCTATGTGACCCCTGAGATGGCGTAAACTCCTCCCAGGGTGGAACCTGGTTAAGCAGCCTAGGATTTGACTATGGAACAGTGCACGCCTATAATAAAGAGATCCCCTGTGTTTACGTTATGAGGCCTACTTTGTGGTTCTTGCATCATACTTTGATAAGTACATACATAATAAATACTAAACTCTCCTTCAATACAGCACACAATACTTTCTTTTCCAATTAATTAAAGGGTAAAACCAAAAGCCTACGAAACAAGCACTGTATCACTCTAAGCACAGCACAGTGTTGCTTAAAATGTTCATGTTTCCATCAGCATTCCTGATCCATGGAAAGCACCTCTCACAACTTGAATCTAACAAAGACAAGTCCATATGTATGTGTGTTAGATATGGGGTTATTAGCTTAAAGAAAATCCAATTACATCTTATATCTAATAGTAATTGGATTTTCTAGCACATATGTCAAGGCCATTCAACCCAGTACAGAGCATCCCAATGCCTCAATTTATGGATTCACCATGTGATAGGAGGCGAGTTAACCAGCTCAACAAGGTCCCAGGTTTTATCCTTAGTCTGTGCTTTTTCTAATTGCTCCCAATCAGGACAGTGATAGAGACATCAGAGGTGGTTTCAACAATTTGGATTCAGGAGCAAATAAAATCAGCTAGGCTTCACCGCACTGTAGCAATCCTCAAGGGTAAATGCACCTGCAATGTTGTTGTGTGAAAAAAGAAAGACTTGCAATTCTATTATGCTTTTCACAACCTCAGGTCACCCCAATGTGCCTTTAGAGCTAAAGAGAATCTTTTGACGTGCAATCCTGATTGTAACTGTGGAAATGCAGCTGGCAATTTGTGCACTGCAAGATCCCAATGATAGCCAAGTGATAACGACCAGATCATCTGTTTCAGTGTTGTTGGTTAAGGGATAAAATATATGCCTGACACTGCGGAGAAAGAATTCCCCTGATCTTCTCTGAAGTCGTTCCATGGAATCTTTTATATTCATTTGAGGAGGCAGGAGCTGTTTAACATTTCATCTGAAAGATGTCAGCTCCAACAATGTAGCAATCCCTCAGTACTGTGCCGAAGTGTCAGGCTAGATTTTGTGCTCAAATCTCTGGAGCGCGACTTGACCCAACAACTTAAGAAGGAAGTTCACTACCAAATGAGCCACAGCTGATGTTGTAAGCTGGATCAAGCTCAGCTGTGGTGCCCCTAACCATCAAAGAACTGGTCATAACATGACTGTTCTGTCTGGAGAATGACTGCCCAACCATGAGGTACCACCGATAGAAGTGAGAGCAAGACAGGGGGAAAAAACGGCTTGTAAAGAAATCGCTTGAAAAAAAATGTAGGCGTGCACTTCATGGCAGCAGACATTTGCTTACATCAAGCTGCTGAGCTTTATGCAGGACTACCCCAGGCAGTGTTATATTTAAAATGGTAATGGGGTAAACAGAACCCAATGAGTTTTGTGCACATAGTGTGAATAAATTGAGATTATCCACAGTACACAGGTCTCAGTACCTTATCTGGTGATGCATTCACCAACTGTGAAGAGAATTTCTACATTTTATTTGAGTCAAGTATCTATCTATTGATAGCAATATCTATATTAATCCACAATCTAAGCAAAACAAGGTATCTGGTACACATTTTCTGTCCATTGCCCCAAAAATTGTCAGTTTAAAGTAAGCTTAAATGTTGAACAACTCCTGCTCCCTCAGGTTAATTGTAAAAGATTCCACGCTACTACTTCAAAGAAGAGCAGGGGACTTCTTTCTCCCCAGTATCCAGGCAAATATTTTATCCCTTTACCAACAACATTGAAACAAATGATCTGATCATTATCACTTTGCTATTATTGGAATCTTGCAGTGCACAAAAGTAAAATATGAAGCCTGTCATTAAATGAGAATACTTTAGTTGGCAAAAGAGACAGAATGTCTTCAACCGAGAACTGACCTCAGCAATTGCACTTTGAAGAAACACAGAGGCTTGCAGCTGGAAGATCAATTAAGTTATAAGCCTCACCCAGTGTTTATTCAACAGCAGCAAGGCTATTTATCGCCTTAAAGGAATATGGCTTCATCTCGGCAGCAGTATAATCCATGGCATTCTTGCGTCCCTTAAAAAAGTATATCCTTTGAGTTGCATGAGCAACATCGTAGGATCTGTCAACACATACAAAAATATCTTACTGCTAGTGCATGACTATGATATTCAAGATATCAAAAACTGCTCCAGAGAGGAAACAATCAAAAATCGAAAATTGAGTCTTTTATTCTGGATTTAGTGAGTTGCAGTCTGAATCTACATTAAAGTTGTTGATCTTCAATTTAATTAAATTATTCTATGAACAGTTATAATTACTTAGATATGCCCAGGAGGTAGTATTAAATGGACAGGGTAGATGAGTAACTAGCTATCATAAAGTTCCAAACCCCAGGCTGCCCATGAGCAAATTTCATAAATTCAAATCTACATTGAGAATTATACCCGCTGTTTTGCTATCTCCTGTCAACCTACATCAAGGTCTATTGGACACAGTTTCTTTTAAAACGTGAGTTTGTATTTTGCATTCTGCTACATTAACAACTGTCTGCATGTGGACAGCAAGCTTATTTCATAATGTTCAGAAGAGAAATATTCAAATCTCTTAACCTCCTGCAACACTACAAGAACTGCATTCCTCCAGCTCCAGCCTTTGTCAAATTCCTTCACCAATCTTTGGCAGCTATGCCCTCAACTCTTTAGGCTCCAAGCTCTGGAATCCCACTCTAAGTGATTCTTCCTCCACTATGGAGCGGCAGAGTGGTTAGCACTGCTGCCTCACAGCACCAGGGACCCAGGTTCAATTCTAGCCTCGGGTCATTGTTTCCCCAAGTCTGCGTAGGCTTCCTGTCACGGTCCAAGTGTGGGTTAGATTGATTGATGTGGAGATGTCAGCCTTCATGACACATGACAACACAGAATCACTGAGCAGAAACTGATAGCCAAGTTCCGCACACATAAGGACAACCTCAACTGAGATCTTGGGTTCTTGTCACACTATCTGTAACCCCCACAACTTGCCTGGAACTGCAAAATCTCACTAACTGTCCTGGCTGGAGACAATACACATCTCTTTACCTATGCTTAACCCTCTCTCCATTCACTTTGTCTGTTCGTTTAAGACTTGATTACCTGTAAAGACTCACATTCCAACCATTATTCTGTAAATTGAGTTTGTGTCTTCATATGCCCTGTTTGTGAACAGAACTCCCATTCACCTGATGAAGGAGCAGCGCTCTGAAAGTTTGTGGCTTGTGCTACCAAATAAACCCATTGGACTTTAATCTGGTGTTGTGAGACTTCTTACTTAGGTTGAGTGGCCATGTTAGATTGACCCTAATGCCCGGGAATTAACATGGTAAATATATGAGGATACAGGAATGTGGCCTGGGTAGGATTGTGGTTGGTGCAGACTTGGTGCATCGAATGACCTCCTTCTGCAATAACAGGGATTCCATCTCACTCTCCTTTTTTTAAATATGCTCTTTAAAATCTACTTCTTTGACCAAGCTCTGGTCACCTGCTCTAATATCTCCTTCTTTGGTTTGATATGAATAGATGTCAGATTATTCTCGCTAGATGTTTCATTGCGTTAAAGGCAGTATACACGTGCGAGTTATTCTTAAATGCAAGTCAGATGTGGCATAACAATGCAGTTTTTTTTCCCTGCAGCTTTACAAGCAAAAGATGCAAAATAAACTTGTAGGAATCTCTAAACATGAGAGTCTTTGATCTCATTTTAACTAAAGACTGCTCCTTCTATTACAGCATGCAATGGAAGTGGAAATATTGAAGATTTGCTCTCAAATGATACCAGCAAAAATGAAAACTTTTCAGTTCCAGACATCATGAACCCTTCCAGCTGTATTTCAGTGATACAACATTGTATTGAAGGCATAATATGAACATATATACAAACATGTGATTAGGAACAATTGTAAGCCATTCAGCCCCTCGAACCTGTTCCACCATCCAATAAAAGCATGGCTGATCTGATTCGGGCCTTAGCTCCACATTCCGCTGACCCCCAATAACCTTTGGCTCTCTCGTTAGCCAAGAATGTCTCTACCTGTGCCTTCAAAATGTTCCTGAACACTGTCTCCATTGCTCTCTGGGGAAGATACTGCCAAAGACTCACAAACATAGAACATAGAACACTACAGCACAAACAGGCCCTTTGGCCCACAAGTTGCACCGATCACATCTATACCTACCAAGCCATAGACTTATCTATAACCCCCAATCCTATTAGATCCCATATACTCATCCAGAAGTCTTTTAAAAGACGCCAGCGAGTTCGCCTCTACCACCACCAACGGCAGCCGATTCCATTCACTCACCACCCTCTGAGTGAAAAACTTACCCCTAACATCTCCTCTGTTCTTGCTTCCCTGCACCTTAAATCTGTGTCCTCTCGTAGCGACCATTTCAGCCCGGGGAAATAGCCTCTGGGAATCCACCCTATCTATTCCTCTCAATATTTTATAAACCTCTATCAGGTCGCTTCTCAACCTACGTCTCTCCAGGGAGAAGAATCCCAGCTCCCTCAACCTATCTTCATAAGGCATGCCCCCCAATCCAGGCAACATCCTGGTAAATCTCCTCTGCACTCTTTCAATAGCTTCCACATCCTTCCTATAGTGAGGCGACCAGAACTGCGCACAATACTCCAAGTGGGATCTGACAAGGGTCTCATAAAGTTGCAGCATTACCTCCCGACTCCTAAACTCAATCCCTCGATTAATGAAGGCCAGTACACCATACGCCTTCTTGACCACATCCTCCACTTGCGAGGCCGATTTAAGAGTCCTATGGACCCGGACCTCAAGATCCTTCTTCTCTTCAACACAACTAAGACTCCTACCCTTGATACTGTACTCCTTCATCCCATTGGTCCTGCCAAAATGGACCACTACACATTTATCCACATTGAAGTCCATCTGCCACTTCTCTGCCCAGTCTTGCATCTTATCTATGTCCCACTGCAACTTCTGACATCCCTCCAGACCAACCACAACACCACTGACCTTCGTATAGTCAGTGAACTTACTAACCAGTCCCTCCACTTCCTCATCCAGGTCATTTATGAAAATGACAAACAGCAAGGGTCCCAGAACAGATCCCTGGGGCACTCCACTGGTGACCAACCTCCATGCAGAACAAGACCCATCCACAACCACTCTCTGCCTTCTGCAGGCAAGCCAGTTCTGGATCCACAAGGCCAAAGCCCCTTGGATCCCACGCCCTCTCACCTTCTCAAGAAGTCTTGCATGGGGGACCTTATCAAATGCCTTGCTGACGTCCATGTACACCACGTCCACCGCTCTTCCTTTGTCAATGTGTTCAGTCACATTTTCGAAGAACTCAACTAGGCTCGTAAGGCACGACCTGCCCTTGACAAAACCATGCTGACTATTTCTCATCATTCTAAACTCCTCCAAATGCTCATAAATCTTGTCACTCAGAAGCCTCTCCATCAGCTTACCAACCACTGAGGTCAGACTCACCGGTCGGTAATTTCCCGGACTATCCGTGTTCCCTTTCTTGAAAATAGGAACCACATCCGCAACCTCCAATCCTCCGGAACCTCTCCCGTCTCCATCGATGAAGCAAAGATAATTGCCAGGGGCTCTGCAACTACTTCCCTCACCTCCCACAATAACCTGGGGTACATCCCATCTGGTCCCGGCGACTTGTCTACCTTGATAGAATTTAAAAGTTCTAACACATCCTCTTTCTTAACATCCACATACTCAATCTTTTCTGCCGCAAACCTGTAGTACAACCTCCCAGATCACTTTCCACCGTGAATACCGAGGCAAAGTACTCATTAAGCACCTCTGCCATTTTTTCCGGTTCCACACAGACTTTTCCCCTTCACCTTTTATAGGTCCTATCCCTTCTCTTCTCATCCTTTTACTTTTCACATATTTGTAGAAGGCCATTTTTTTAAATTTATATTCTTAAACCCCAGTCATCAATACTGTTAACTCCAGAAACAAATTGCTCAACAACTTGTTGAAATGAAACCTCAGAGAAAAAGTTTCTTCTCATCTCCATCTTAAATGGGAAATTCCTTATTTTTAAATGGTGTGCCTTAGTTCTAGCAATGCTTTCCCACATGCCCACAAAATTAATTAAAAAAACCTTGTTTCACAGTTTCTGGTTATATTCAATCAGCTATGGAATAAACAGGAATCCTTGAACTCAGTCTGTTGTGATTATCCCTTTGAGGGCAACACAGAAGAGTAAGGGGCCTGGGTGACCAATCAGAACTCAGATTGGGACATTGCCCCACAGGGAGAACTCCTAGACAGAGGTATTTTAGATCTGGCTGCAAACATGCTGCTGTTCTTGAAGATCACTTAATAAATCCCCTTTCTGTTTGCTATTTAAATCTCTGAAAGTGCATCATCAGCGGAATGTGGAGCTAAGGCCAAAAGTGCATCACCACACAGTTATAGTGTCATTATTTCCAAAGTGATCATTTCCCAATTCCAATACTAGCACGACACAGTGACAACCTCATCACTGAGGTCAGGAATAGCACGCTGTACAATTCATGGACTTCTGATCAATGTCACACTTTCTTTGCAGTCTTCTTTTATTGATCGCAGTAGTTTTTTCAAAATGACTTTTGAAGCATTTATCAAACTTCATTTGCTTCAACACTCTTTTTGATAAACTCCCACAAACAAGAATAGGTATTAATTGTTCAAAGAAGAGCAAAATATCACGACCAAACACTACCTTCTCTTGGGCTTCTCTACCTTTTATAATACGTCCATTCAATTAATCAGTTATTAAGTCAGAGACAGATTGCAATCTCTTTTAGAGAACAGTAACTTCACAACAATCATTTTGTTCAATTTTTGGGCTCATTTCTGATCAAAATGCAGACAATACAAATTGAGACTGAAACCTTCAAATCAATAAGGGCATTTTCCTCATTTCTAAGACCACTTAACCTTCTACATTTCCAATGTTTAGACAGACATCTGACATTCAACACTGTGCGACAGAGGTTCATTCACTTCCAATGAGCACAATTGCACGTCTCATTCCACATAGCACGAGTGAAAGGAGAGGATAACAGATCAGTTTCACATTTAAATTCTGCTCTTTAGGCATCAGGAAAGAGTCTTTTTGCCAGTTCTAATACTTCTTCATCTGTCTGGCCTACTGGTTCTGTAGTAAGCCTGTCATTAGCAGCTCAAACTTCCGGGCACCACTAAGCTGAGAGGCAAAGAATTCTTCTGGGGTCGGCCGAGACCTCAGCCCAGCTTTCACATTAAAATGAGGCTGACTTCTTATTGCGATCCAACAATCACAGTCTGAATAAGAACTGCAAGCCCTATATCCCTTTAGTGTCCTGTGACATTCTAATGGTGCACAAGGCCCAGTGCTTCCAAGCCATCAGTAGGGGAATTGACATCTGTGATTTAAAGGTTGCTGGAGGGGAGAGTTGGCATTTACAACTGTGCAGCACAGATCATGTCAAACGTGCTGTTGTCAGTTCAGTGCTAATTAAAGAGACAGCCATGCCCAACACAGCATGGGTTGCAGTCAGGGTCAGTAAACTGGTTTCCTGAAACCCACCACCAATTAAATCATGAGGTTAAAATGAATGAGCTTGGAAAATGTCATCACGGGATAACTGGCTACCTTTGCCATTGACTAAAAACGTTCATTTATTTTTAACCAATTTGCATATTCTCCTACTCCAAATGGGTTGTGACATTGACATTTCAATAAACAGGATGAAGGAACAAAACTGAGGTCGTGAAAAGTTTCTTATTAGTTCAGTTGGGATATGGAGTGAACTGGGGCCCTACAGATCTGGAAGAATGCTAGGCTCTGCCTGAGTTGGCTTTACTTTGGCTGGGTCATGGAATGGACACTACAATCACACACTGTATTGGAAAAGGAAATGGTGAAAGGGTCAGTAATAAGCCTGCAAATGATCAGTTAACTGTCACTCTTGGACTGCAATCAGAAGCTTGGCCTCCCCTCAACTAAGAGCGTACATAGAAAAGACTTTCATTCACTTAATACTGATGTGAATAATGCACTGAACGTTAATTCCAGTAGGTTTTTAAGTTTATTTATTAGTGTCATGAGTAGGCTTACATTTACACTGCAATAAAACTGCTTTGCCATTTGGGTACACTGAGGGAGAATTTAGCACAACCATTGCGTTTAACTAGTACTTCTTTCAGACTATGGGAGGAAACAGGAGTAACAGGAGGAAACCCACGTAGACATGGGGAGACTGTATCGACTTCACACAGATAGTGGTTCAAGCCAGGAATTGAACCCAGGTCCCTGGCGCTGAAAGGCAGCAGTGCTAACCACTATGCCACCATGTTGCCCATAAGTAAGGGGTTGAGGTCTACATTCTAGAATAAGGATTTTCATGCTCCAATCTTGCATTCAACTGCATACACTGCCAATACTGGAGATCCAAGACTTGACCTTGTTCATGCCCAAGAACAAACTAATTACTGAAAGTTTTGATCATGTGAGAAGTGTATATATTGGGATACATAAAGGGTGGGATTCTCTTGTGTCATCATGGTGGGACCCATTGCCAGCGAGAAAGGAAAATTTGGCATATCATCCAAAACTCCATTCACTCTTCATGACACCGGGAAATCCCAGTTGCGAACAAGGATAAGAAATTTCGGCCAATGTTTTGTAATTGTGTAGAACAGGATGGATGGAGCAAAAGAGTCTTTTCCAATCCATCATTATCTGTATCTCAAATGCTTTCACCAACTTTGTAGCTCGATAAACAAATTGAGCAGAAATTTAGTAAAACATTAAACGTAGATCAATATAAGAAGAAGTGACAGAATACAAATTGAAAATGGTTCATGTATACTCTGGTATAATCCCACCCTTTTCTTTCCCTTTTTCTGCCTCATCAAAATACTTCCGTGCCGCTCTTCACCTCCCCGACCCTCAGCATTGACAGCCTGCAGTAAGAATCATGTTTCCTACAACCTTACAGATTTCTGAAATACCATGTAAAGGGAGATGAGGATACATTGGAAACAAATGTTAAATCAGCCTAGACAGAGTAAGCCTCATGATTGAGAGTCAAGAGGAGGTTATTTATCTTTCAAAAGACAGCCTTTTCTCTGAAAGGAATAATGAATGCCTGGAGCTAGCTGCCCATTCCGGGTATGCCATTCTTTTCACAGTAAGTGCATCTTTAAAGGGAACTCTAGAATTCTCTGACCTTGGAGTGATCCTTAACACTTCAGAAATTTTCTAAGAATTAATGCACGAAGTAAGTAGCTGGGTAGCAGCAGAATTCCCACAGAATAAATTTTGACATTTTTCAAAGGGTTTGAGGATAGTTATGGTGTGCATGTGGGAACTGCCTCCGCCTGTCCTGGGGACCTACGCTAAGTCTCTGTCTCTGCAGCCTGATTAGGGTGTCGGGATTTGAACTAACCCACCTTTGCTAGAATACCCAAACAAGTATATGGGAGCTACATAGGGCAGGAAAATAACGACTACCCAGGGGAAGGGAGTGTTGCTTCACACTGCTTGTGGTCCATTTTGACAGGAATAATGGGATGAAGGAGTACAATATAAGGGGTAGGAGTCTTAGCTGTGTTGTAGAGCAGAAGGATCTCGGGGTCCGGGTCCAAAGGACTCTTAAATCGGCCTCGCAGGTGGAGGAAGTGGTCAAGAAGGCGTACGGTGTACTGGCCTTCATTAATCGAGGAATAGAGTTTAGGAGTCAGGAGGTAATAATGCAGCTCTATAAGACTCTTGTCAGACCCCAGTTGGAGTATTGTGCGCAGTTTTGGTCGCCTCATTATAGGAAGGATGTAGAGGCTATTGAGAGAGTTCAGAGGAGATTTACAAGGATGCTGCCTGGATTGGGAGGCAGGCCTTATGAAGATAGGTTGAGGGAGCTGGGACTCTTCTCACTGGAGAGCCGTAGGTTGAGAGGCAACTTGATAGAGGTTTATAAAATGTTGAGAGGAATAGATAGGGTGGACTCTCAGAGACTATTTCCCCGAGCTGAAATGGTCACTATGAGAGGACACAGATTTAAGGTGCAGGGAAGCAAATACAAAGGAAACGTCAGGGGTAGGTTTTTCACCCAGAGGGTGGTGAGTGAATGGAACCGAATGCCGTCGGAGGTTGTTGAGGCAAACTCACTGGGGTCTTTTAAGAGACTTCTGGATGAGTATATGGAAAAGAATAGGATAGGGGTTATAGATAGGTCTGTGGATTGGTAGATGTGATCGGCGCAACTCGTGGGCCGAAGGGCCTGTTTGTGCTGTAGTGTTCTATGTTCTATGCTTGACCCAGTTTTACTTCTGTCATTTTCAAACAGGCAAACTTTACCACCATTTTAAATGCTGCACTGGATAGTTTCTCCCCTGCAATTCTGCAGGCCTTGATGCTTGCTTGGCTTCAGTTTGAGGCTGGCCACTCCAATTGGAGAGATTCTTGAAAGCCACGTGACATGACCTCTAACCATCCCACCCACAGGTTTATGCCAGTTGTCATATGATAAATCCATTCTCACAATGCACTGCCTTCCTATGCCAACTTGGAAAGTAAACTACTGTTGGCGGTGGGGGGGGGGGGGGGGGGGGAGTTACACTTCCTAGCCCCATTAACCCTAATAAATGCTTGGGAGATGGGACTAGGAGTGGGGGAGAACTAACCTTCTCTCACAGATATTACAGAGTCATTGAATTGAAAATAAAGGCAGACATGGTGGTACAGTGTTTAGCACTGCTGCCTCACAGCTCCAGGGACTGGGTTCCAGCCTTGGGTGACTGGCTGCATAGAGTTTGTATGTTCTATCTGTATCTGTATGTGGGTTTCCTCCGGGTGCTCTGGCTTCCTCTCATACTTCAAAGATTTATAGGTTCAGTGGATTGTCCATACTAAATTGACTCTGCAGACGTCTGCAGATCCGATGGGCCTAATGGCCTCTTTGCACTGGAGGCCTTCATTAATTGCACATCCTCGTGGTGATTCATGGATGGGACACGTTCAGGGGCATGACTGCACATTTTTAAAAAGACCTGCATATATTAATATGATTCAGTAATGCAGAAGTAAATGTTCATGAATCAGAAAATTGGACCTTTGATTGGGAGGGTGCAAAGTAGATAAATTACAATTTTGGGAAAAGGAACTGACTTTTTAGTGCAAATTTGGTAACACTTCACAAAAATAATATCATGGCACGTCTTCATCATAGCTCTCTGTTCAAATACTGCACCACACAACCATTACCTTCATAATACTTCTTTCACCTACTTCACTTTACAAAATTCAATAAACTGTTAACAACTGTTTGACCAGTGAGAGAACACCAAGTCTGAAGAATCTTTCTAATAAGTCCAGCACCTGAAAATGCATTTTTCTTTTAACATATTAGCAAGCACAGAGAAAAACAAAACCCAGGGGCTTTGCAGAGCTTTCATGCAATTGAATAGAAGTGTCATGTAACCAAGTTTGCTCCCATGCAGACATGTGAAGCTGAAGGTAAACTACTTGGAGCTATTTGCTTCCAGAATAGGTTTTGAACTGTTTCATAAAAAGATTTGCTATTGATCATGGGAGGGTATTGCAAATGCTATGTCCCTTCACCCGACATGCACATACTTTACCCTTGCAAACAATGATCATTGGATAACTGTCTGGAATTTTTTTTCTTCTTTCTCTACTGAGACCAACACAGATGAACTGAGTCAAAAGTGGCAAGAAATGTAAAGAAGCTTATTGCCCATCTAGCCTAGTGTTGTACCTCATGGCTTATTTCTGTATTTCAGCCATCAGGTCACCAGCAGAAGGCCAATGGCTGGCGGCAGCGGAGTTCTGTTTTTCATAGATTTTCCGAGTTGCCTGTCTTGGTGAACCCTGGCAACTTGACATGCAACTGGCTACCGTACTTCAGGAAGCAGCAGCGCAAGCGAGCCTACTTGCAATGGAAAAGCAGATTGAGACGGATTCCTGGAGGTGGACTAAAACTGCTTGCCAAGGTCCAATTTAGGTTACATCCCATCCAGATTCCATCACACAGCCTGCATTGATGCAAAGCCAAAGCACTTGGCATTGACACAAACCATGTAATAAAACTGTCTTGAAGGAAAACAAATTAGACAGATGAGGAGACTAATCATAAAATATATATGGCTTGCAACAGCTTTCTTGAAACCCTGGGAGAATCCTCTATGTACAGATCTCATACAACATTTTCAATACAATTGGACTTCTTCAAAGCTTTTCAGAATACATCCTGGGTTTCAGCAATGACAACAATTTTTAGTACCTCTTTTATTGTTGCTGGGATTAGAAGAATTGAGACCCGGAGGTTCTGAACAGAAGGACAAGGAATTTAAAAGCAGTGTTAGGGTGAGTCAATGCAAGTTAGCGAGCATGAGCGAGTGCAAGGGGTGACAAGTGAACAAAACTGACTATCATTTTAGAAGGAGAGCACAGTTTGAGAAGAACATTCAAGTTTACGAGGCGTGGAAGATCATCCTGGCAAGAACAGTTGAATTTTGA
This sequence comes from Sphyrna mokarran, assembly GCA_024679065.1. NCBI lineage: Eukaryota > Metazoa > Chordata > Chondrichthyes > Carcharhiniformes > Carcharhinidae > Sphyrna > Sphyrna mokarran. The sequence goes on from JAGIQG010000003.1 coordinate 59,227,900, forward strand.
GGTAACAAAGCCGACTGGTGAGGCTTTCATCATCCGATGAGCTGAGATAAAGGCAGAGATGGATGATATTGAAGAGGTAGGATTGGCACTCTTAAGTGATATGAGAGTACATAGTTGGAAGCTCAGTCCAAGAACAAACTAGCTCAGCCTGAGAAAGTCTCAGTGAGAGCATTTCCAAAAGAAATCCATCCTTAGCGTGCTAAAGGTTGGAAGAATTTAAAAAGTATAACATGAATTTAAACACCTTGCAGTAATTTAAGAACTTCTCCATGCGAGGAAAGGGTTTTCATTATCTGTTGCCAGTGGGCATCAGAATGTAGGCCGTTATCTATCAACAGCACAAATTACAGGCTATCAACTGAACAAAACCGCTTGGTGAGATCTCTTGAAAGTATTTCAGTCGGACACCTCACCATCTGCTGATCACCAGCTGCTGCACTGTGAAAATTACCACCGTTCAGCTCTGGAATGAATCTCTCCCCAGGCCTCAGTCAGCCTCAGAGCCTCAGGTTCATTGTCACCTGCAGTCTTTCCAGTCAGTATTCACCATCCACATCAAAGTAAAAACAGAGGTGCTCCAAGGGTTATAATAAAGACAATGTTTGCTGCTGTTATGGATACTGCCCCACCATTTACATGGGTGACCTTAATCAGGTAATGGCATCATCCATGGGCATATTACATCAAAATGTTCTTCAGGTCAATCCTGAAAGCTCAGAATCAATAATCTATCATCATACCCTTCAACTGAATTAGCACTATCAGAATATAGGGCAGCAAGACTTTTCCTGTCTTTGACTGAAAGGTGATTAGGTCTGTGCATACGTGTGTATGAACTTTGAGCAGCATCAGAGCATAAAGCACCAATAAAAGATACCTAGAAATAAAGCAGGAGAGTTCTATCCTTAGCCAATGTTTACCTCTCAACCAGCATCATTAAAATATAGATCACCTTGTCATTATCTTATTGCTATTTCCGGGAGCTTGCTCTGTACAAATTGGCTGCCACTGTTTCCAACATTATAATAGTGACAATTTTTCAACAAAGTTCATCACTGATTCTAAAACACTTTGAGCTTATGAAAGGCATAAGCAGAATAGAGGATCTTTCTGTTTTAACAGAGACTTTGTTTAGAATTCTGATTGTTTTGAATTTCTCTCCTTTCCTCACAATGTAAGCTTATGTAGGATGGAGAGAACATTACTGTAGCATTGGTGTTGGTTGGAATCCCCTGATCTTGCTTGCCCTGTTGCCACTGCCAGTGAAAATGGAGAATTTGGTGCTCAGCCAAATTTTCATTCATTGCAACGGGACTGGAGAATCCCAGACATGGGCGAGGTCGGAGAGTTCCTGCCATTGGCACTGTTCACTTTTACAGTAATTCAGAGAATCAGGATCCTGCTCTGGGGACCTCAGTTGGAATTTGAATTCAATAACAATCTGGAGCAGAATTCTCCCCCAAAAATTCAAAGTGTTGAATTTGCAGGAAAATTGGACTAACTCAAGCTTTTTTTTCCAGCGGGAATTCACACTAGAATCTCCCACATTCTGTGCATTGTAGAGGCTACCAGCATGATATCATTAAATTTCAGGAGGCAGAGCCTATTCCCACCTGGGGGATTGAAACCATGGCCCCCCATGCGATTCTTCTGGCTCTGTTGCACTAGAAAATTAGTGCAGCGGGATTGGAGAATCATCCCCTTGGAATTAAAAAGTCTAATGATGAAATCATTGTTGATTGACGTAAAAATGGATTTGGCTCACTAATATATTTTAGAGAAGGAAATCTGCCATCTTTGCTTGGTCTACAGGTGATCCAAACCCACAGCAATGAGGTTAACTCTTCAATGCTCTAACAAGCTACTCAGTTGAAAGACAATAAGAAAGGAATGAAACTGCATCTTACACGCTGCAGTTCAAGGAGGCAGCTCACCACCATCTCCTCAGAGCAATTAAGAATGAGCAATGAATTTTTCAAAAGAGCAGAGAGTGGATGGTGGATGGCAATTTGCAGATGGGCAGCTTCACAGGAACTCTGATTCTATCTTCATCAGGTGCCCATGGATAACATTCAAGACTGGAAGCCTCATTTGGTCTCTTCCCACCCTGACTGAGGTGAACTAATTCATCTAAGATTAAGAGTCTTAATACGGTTCAGTGCTGTTTCTTTAACCAATTAAACCATCACTGAAACTCAGAACTGAGATTGCAAACACTGATTTGTTAATTATTCAATGTTGCATGGTTTTTTATAACTCTTTGGTTAACCCTATATGTTGCTTTGTAACAAAAATAAAGCCAGATTGCCAGGAGGAACTCCATTGTCTACCATATGTCTGCCACTGCCAAATTAAGTTTCATACGGACTGAGGAAATGGAAGATTAAAGTATTAAGCAGCGGTCTGAAAAACAAAAAGACCAAAAACTTCCTTCTGTGCATTTGCAGATCCATTGCAGGATTTACATGAGGTGTGTAAGAAATGATTTCCACAGCTGTGACAGGAAAGATGCGTGTGAAATCAGGAGGTAGCCAGGGACATTGAATACTCATGGTTCCCACTGCTTTCACAGTCACCATATGTTCATGTGGTAGAAATACAGCCATTCAGACTTTCCCTGGGGTAACCTGAGAGGCAAACATTGGAAATATGAGCATTCTACTGTTTTACAGGAGACATTAGGATACATATCCCCCATCCCCCCTATTCGGACAGGCAACCTGTCAGCTAAAGTCAAGCTAGCATGAATATCTGCCAAAACTCTAAAATTTTGAGATTGCAATTTTTTACAACTTTTTTTTGTTCACTGCTATTATCATAGATTCATACAATCTTATCATGTAGAACATAGACATTGGCTCTGTGAAAGGGCAATCCAATTGGTCCCACTCCCCTCCTCTTTCCCAAAGCCTGACAATGATTTCCTTTTCAAATATTTATCCAGTTCTGATTTAAATGTAATGAATGAATCTACTTTCCCTATCCTTTCACACAGAACCTTCCAGTTAATAGCAACCTGTTACATAAAATTCTCATTTCCTGTTGGATCTTTTGCCAATTATCTTAAATCTGTATCTTCTGGTTCCTGGCCCAGTAGTAACATATTCTCTTTATTTATCTATAGAACCTTGCATAATTTTGACTGTTTTGACTAGTCTTTTCACATAAGAGAAGTTTCTTATCCCTGGTACTATTCTGATGAATCTATTTTGCATCCTCTCCAAGGTCTTTTCATGCCATTAAGATTAAATATGAGGGAATTACACTTGGTGTCCACTAGCAGTGCAGTAATTGTGTAAAATGGATTTTAATTGTAATCAGTTACAATGCATATTTTGTACAGAAGACTTGCAGATCACATTGTAAATTTTCATGGTACAGACTACTTGGCTCCCTGGTGGGGCACCTGCAATGAGAACATTCCTTTCTGTGATAAATAATTTCTCCTCATTTGCTCTGTCAAATCTCCTCATAATTTTGACCTCTGTTAAGTACTCATTTAAATTACTTTGCATTAAGACAAAGCACACTAATTTTTTCTAATCTCACCACACAACTGATGCTATTTTTCCTTCAAGGAAGCTTCTGTTCATTAAAGGAAAAGCAGGACACATTTAATGCTTCAAAGTAATATGTACAGTTGGCAATTTTTTAAAGCAGTGATTCTGTCTTTCATTACTCACAGCATTCGACTATGGTCTCTGAATCTGAATTTATTCACCCCCTTGTTCCTCCTGAGTTTACAACGCGGCACATTCGTAACCAGTGCTTTAACAAAATGGGCTTGCTCACCTCTGTCAACCTTTCCTCCCTCTTAATTCTGCAAACTTCCAGTGCTTAGAGACTTGGCATCACCTCATCACAGCTCATCACCTTGGCTGTGTCCTACATGATAGGCCTTGCTACGTCACCAAGGTTCACCAATTGAACTAAATTTTCTTTCACAATAGGCCATGGCACTTTCACTGTGTGTCCAGAGCAAATCAAAGCCATGCAGTTTTGAAGGTCAAGAGCTGTAGACATCATGAGTGGAAATGCTGCAGGTCTTATGAAATTCCTTGAAATGCTCAGGCACCATTTTCCTTTGCAACAAGAAGGAATTATATTTCTTTTGCACAATAGAAATAGGGACTTGAAATATATATCACTTTCCTCATGGCCACTGGATGTCTCAGTACTTTACAACCAGGGAAATACATTTTGACATATTCATTGTTGCCATGTAGGATGTGCAGCAGCTAATTCACACTCAGCAAATTCTGCAAAAGCAGTAGTGCAAGAGTGAATTGGTATTGACTGGGTGGGATTCTCTGCCCTCAATTTAACCTTGCCTGAAAGACAGCCCTCTGACAGTGCATCACTCACTCCCTCAGGACTGCACTGGAATGTTAGCCTTGAGTCTTATGCTCAAGCTAATGAAACAATTGGGTTTAATCACCAAAATAAAGCTCTCAAGAAGAGTCACACAGACTTGTTAATTTTGTCTCTCTCTCCACTGATGCTACCAGACCTGCAGAGTTTTTCCAGTGTTTTCTGGTTTTATTTGGGGTATAACCACTGTTGACCAAATATGCCTCAGAAAATGGACTCTGACCATTGCTAGAGTGCAGGAAATCACGTATTAACTTTCCTTTTCCTCACTGTCAGCTCCAATTTTGAGTATTCTCTTCTCTGAGATTGTTGGTTCAAGTCGTACTTACTGAGAAAAAAAAGTGGTTATCTGTTCATTGTCTCATTACTTTTTGTGAGAGCTTGCTGTGTGTAAAGTGGATGCTGGATCTTCTGATGCTGTTCACCATGGTGGGTTGGAATCCCGCTGGAGACTGGCATGAAACCACTATCCGGCTGAGGGGATGAGGATGAAGGCCTGACCAGAACCTTGACCAGCTGCCCAATTCTCCATAACACCAGCGGAAAAAATCACACCAGTCTGGAACATGCCTGGACCAACATGGTGTGCAAAAGTCGGGACTTAATTAAAGAAAATCTGGGGCTGTCTCCAGAGTTCAGCATGGAAGCTGCCAGTGACCGTGGAACACCACAGCGGTGAGTATTTGGGAGGGGTAGGAAACCATCTGCCAGGTGAGTTTTGCAGCATCAGAGTCTCTGAGAAGGTCCACCTCAGAATGTTCCTGGACATCCACCTTCTTTCTTCAAGAGGTCTTTAGTCAATAATGGGACAGTGACATCTGCTGTTTTTCAAATATGGCACTAGGACATGTTGGCAGGTCAAAAGTCATCAAGCCTGCCCCATCCTGGGAAATGGCACAAAACCCCCGGATGGATAATTAATTATGCGAGGGACAGAAAATATGGCATGGCTTCCATTGGGCCCCCATAGGAGGGAAGACTCCCTGTTCTCATTCTCTCTTGGGGACTTAGTCCCAGAGGAGAGAATTCCGCTCTTGGGTTCACAACAGCAAGTTTATTCATAGCACAAATCACCGGCTAAAGTCAACTGAAGAAACAATAGATTTTCCGTAGCTTTTAAGATTTCTCTTCAAATGGCAAATCGTGCATCAATCCTAATACAAATAATGATAAGAAAGCCTGCCTTTCACAAGAGGCTAAATACTGCAGAACATGTACTTGGCCGGAGTAAGCCTGCTCTCGTCTCCCTGGATAAAAGAATAAATGTGGTCCTAGTCAATCTGAGGTGCATTAGCTACATTCACTGACATAACATGGTTACCTAGGTAAATAATCATGCACTAACTGTCTGTGCTACAAAAAGAAATCTGCAATAACTGCTGTTTCCCTGTTTGCCAGTGCACGTAATAAAGTAATAATAAATATCTCTTCAATAAGAGTCTTGAACCCTCTAAAAAGCATTTTTGGACATGTCAAATCTATTGACATGCCAATGGAAAAGTTGGGGGGGGGAGGAAGAAATCATTTCAAAAATATTAAAATCCAGTTACATCCCCCCGATTCTGTCAACTGAAGAATTAGGGCTCCACACACCCAGGGTAAAGATATAGATATATGATGCAACAACAACTTGCATTTATGCAGCATTTTTAATGGAGGAAAATACAGCAAAGCGACTTCACAAGAAGCTTTATCATATATGAACTGTGACCATGAGCCAAGGTAAGAGATATCAGGACAGGGACTGAAGCTTGGTCAAAGACGTTTGAAGAAGATTTTGAGGAGAATCTTAAATTAGGAAAGAGAGATGGAGAGGAATTCTATGATGTGAGAAACCAAAGGCGTGGTGAGGGAAAGAATTGAGGGATGCATAAGAGGCCAGAGTTGAGGGAAGACAGTTTCTTTGAATGTTGCCATGGAGATAAAGAGAAGGACCCAACCATCCTTATTAATAATAATGCAGAGGTTCCAAGTTGAATGTAATTGATGTCACACTATCCATAAAAATGGAAATGTGCCTCACCCCTTTCAAATGTCAGAGCAATATGGCTTCCAATGTTACTGTGCCAAAATGATCAGAGCTTGAGCACATTTGCTTTCAATTCTGACCATTTAACATTGAAGCAGATTTTACTCTGAGTCTGTTTTCATCAGTCTTGACAGTACACTAAATATAACAAAGTGTACTGATCTGTGTGAAAATAACAATGCTGCTGTAATCAGAAGCAAAATAATGGTTATTACTCTGTGGCCCTGCCATACCGGTTTGCTTACGTGTTCGGGTTTCTTCATTTCCCTGAGACACTACAGAATATTCCTGTTGCGAATCGCAAATCAGATGGAAGATAAAACATATACCAACTAATACATCAATCCGCAGATCTAGAAAAGTCATCCCCCAATCACTGCATCATAATCCTTTCTCTGACAAGCTTGGCTGCATTATCTTACTTCCTATAGTAACTGCGTTGGCAACATAAAAACCTAATCCATTTTCCCTTTTAGAGAATTGACTCCTGTGCCCTGAAGCACACTTCATCATTGTTTAATATTCCTTTGTATTTTCATTATGGCAGTTCAGTCTCTTACTGCAGTTTTCTAGACCAACACACAGATAACCATCTGACACAAACGCCAGCAGCTCTGACTTGGAAACAACTATCCTAAATCAGCATTAGGAGCTGTCCTTGTGGCTAAATGAAGCATTGAGTTTTCATTAGTTTCCCCTGACCCTTTATGAAGTCTTTAAACACTGCTGTTGACAAGTGAAATGCCAGGTATTGTACTCCATTATAGAGAGAATAGAAAGACTTGCATTTATACAGTTTCTCACATCTTTTAGAAACATCTCAAAACACCTTTAATTAATTACTTTTGAACTGCAGTTACTGTCATGCAGGCAAACAGGGCAGCCATTTTACATGCAGCAGCACCCTACCAATGAGAACCAGGGAAGACTTCTGTCCGGGACAAGAGGAGAATACATGTGTTTATCTTTCAACAGTACCACGGGAACTTTAAAATCACCCTGAACAGGGACTTGAACTGTCCCCAATGTTGTCAGCAACGACCGTCCACCCAACAATGCAATCCTAAGGTCACAGAGGCAACAGGGCTACCAGCTGAGTCAAGCTCTCAGGTTTTCTTCATAACAAAAGGATAAACTGACCACAAGCTGATGGAGCTCTTCTGCTAACTCTGAGTAATAATATTGCCCCAAGTTGCTGTTAAATCACTTGATCAGAAAGATTGCAAGATTTGATTCCTGCTCATATGCTGAGCTGACTAAAATTCATTGCAACAGCACACAGTGAATTGATCCATTGGGCTATCAAAGAGATACATTTTACATCATAAAAATATATTCAGGCATGGGGACATTTTAGCAGCAGTTAATTATCCTCAAAACAGAAAAAGAAATAAGTTATTGGATCTTTGTTTCAGGTCGCAGATGTCCCATTTTGTTGCAATTAAAAAAAAATTGCAACACAGCGTCTCTACCCAATTCCCTTCAGATGCTGGCTGCTTCCAAATCTGCCCAGTTTAAATTTTATTTTTACAGTCTTTGAAGCTTTTCTTGTCCATATTTTTGTCATAGTAAGTTTTAAGATGACAGGATTTGTCACATCATGGACAGGGTCGCCTTAGTAAGTATCTGCCAAATGTTCTGCGTCGTCTTTCCCTCTCCTAAAATGAAGTGAATTTTAACAGTGAAACATTGTCCATTAAGCCATTTTAACCTAGGCTGTTGTTTCCCGATGCTCTTTAAACATGTTTTGGTTGTGCTTGCTGGCATCAATTAAAACCGTGTTTGATGCTGGCAGTGACTCAACTGTAATTTCCTAGCTGGAAGGTCAGGCCATCGATGTAATGGCTGAGATTTTAAAAGCCATAAGCATTTAGAATTCCCTTTCAAGGATTTCAAATATTTTCATTATCAATTAGTACTCACACTATTTGAACACACATAACTGCGAACATTAATTTGATCTGCCACAATTACAGAGAAATAGCCTAATGTTTTTTGTTCAACCAGGAATTTAATATATTAACATCAGATTGCACAAAGACATCTATGTAAACATGTCTGCTGACCTCTTACCCCCGATCCCCCTCTCATTCTAACAGCACTTTTGAAATACAGAAGCTTTTGCCGCAGCTTGGTTCAGTTAGCAGTACTCCTGCCTTGGAATTGCAGGGCAACGAGATCAGGACCCTGCTCCAGGCTTGAGTCCTCATCACAACACACATTTCAGTGCAGTGTAGGAGAGTGCCACATTGTTGCTGGTGACAGTGAGGATGCTAAATGGGGGCCCAGTTATTATGCTCAAATGGATACCAACTCTTTCCAGTGGTTGGAGAATTGGCAATTGGATTCAAGATAATTGGCAAAAAATAGGCAGCAATGCAGCATGGTGCTGCCTCACTGCGCCAGGGACATGGGTTCAATTCTCAGCTTGGGTGACTGTCTGTGTGGAGTCTGCATGTTCTCCCCGTGTCTCTGTGAGTTTGCTCCGACGGTCCAAAAGACATACCGGTTAGGTGCATTGGCCATGCTAAAAAATTCTTCCTCAGTGTACCCGAACAGGCGCTGAAGTGTGGTGACTAGAAAATTTTCGCAGTAACTTCATTGCAATGTTAATGTAAGCCTACTTGTGACACTAATAAATAAACTTTAAAAAAATCAGAGGTGGCCATGAAGAGAAATGTTTTGTCCAGTAAGTTGTCAGAATCTGAATTACATTGGAGGGTGGTGAGCAGATTCAATAGAGAATTCCATAGGTATACAAAGAGGAAACAATTTACAGGGATGTGGGACTGAAAAAGGGAAGTTGGGTTAACTTTGAACATGTCCTGCTGGTGAACATGTCAACCCTATTTATACAAAGAGCTGGCACAGGCACAATGGACCAAATGATCTCTTTCTGTGCAATGTCGTTCCATGATTCTAAAGTAATTCATGGCTACAATTTATGGAGCAGTGAGTTTTCCAATATCCAGCCCAAAATTTCACTGTTGCTGACACACCATTTCCACAAACCGGTCAGCATCTCATTTGTGATTTGTGTAGCTGTATGGTGAGTCGATTGGCTGTTGTGTTCACTCACACCATAACAGAGAGACCACGTTTCAAAAATAATTTACTCAATAAAAGGTATCTCAGATCTGTGGCTTGATGGCAAAGTAGCACTCCTATCTTTCAGTTAGCAGGCTGTAGCTTCAGCACCCACACCAGAGACGTGATAACATAAACCAGCGTGATTCCTGAGTGCAGGGGGTGCTGCACTGTTTGAGGGGCTGTCTTTCAATGAGACATTAAACTGAGGCTTGTATGCCCCTCTCATTTGGATGCCAACTACCCAACGTCACTACTGGAGAAGAACACGCATGTACTCGCAACACCGCCCCCGCCTCCATTTCTCAAGAATATCCAAACTTCAGGTCCTGCAGAGGAAGCAACAGATTTCTGTTACGCTGCACCACTCTGGCCTGCGAGGTCCCAGCTTGAACTTATTCAGGGAATTATTTACTAAGTCCTTTGTGAGAAGCTCACAGCTTACCCTGCATATTTGCACAAAACTTATTCCAGTCACCAAACAAAAGAAAGCCCTGTTTGTTATCCATTTTAATTACATTTGTTGAATCTACTTGGTTTGCAATTTGAGGTCACACAAATAGATGTTTGCTAAACTAATTAAGCAGCCAATTAAATTCTGGTTCAACAGACAAGAAGCTTGGGTTTGTGCAACTGAGTTGCAATGTTTAACAAACTAATAACAAAGCTGAGCGGCTGCCTTATTGCTACGTCTGAACTGATCTCGCACTCCAGGCAATCCATGTGTTTATTCTGCAGTGAGACAGATTTTCTGATTTACTCCATTTATAAAATACCAACGGATACGTCATCCTCAGAGATTTGTGTTGTCTCAGCAGTAAGAGCCTCAGTGTCTTCGAGACAGAAGACAGCTGTTTGCCTACAATCTGTGCGCACATCTTCCCCGAATACAGCGGCAGGCCTTCCACACAAGTCTGTTGCCAGTAGTTGTGACACTATGTTGCCTCGATACATAGTCAAGTCTGAGGTACAACAAACCGCCTCTTACACTCATGATCAGTAGAATAATGATCGCAGGATGGATACTTCTGCCTCACCTGCTTGCCAAGCTAAGATGGAAGCCAAGAACTGGACTGATAGTCATGGCTCAGCATTAGCATTCTTGCTGTTGTGTGGAGGTTGAAGCCCTTTGCCAGAAAAACCCGATTACATAATATTAACTATATTAACTAATGTACTCATGCTCCACTGTCAGAGATGCTGTCTTTCAAATCAGACACTAAGCTGAGGTACTCACCTCTGATATATAGCATTATTTTCAGGAAGAGCAGTGGAATTCTCCTGAAGAACATTCATCACTCTACCAACACCGAATACGGATGATGTGGCCATCAATTTCCTAGCAGCTTATGAGATGCTTGCCACAGCTAATTGGGTGGTGTAAGGATCACAGAACAGATCTATCTTATGACTCACCTGCTTGCTAAGCTGTCAACAGTGACGATGCTTCATAACTGTTTGAATTTCATGCAACGATGAGGCTTAAAGAAAAGCCTGGCTTGAAGAAATAACACATTGAGGGAAGGGAGGAGTGTGGTAAATATGCAGAAAGTGAGAGTTTGGCCTCTCAATAGCAGCAAGTCCCTTCTTTTGGAGCTGCTGGCCAATTTGATTCCTAAATCCAGGCAAGTCTGAAAAGGAATCAGGGAGCACAGCGAACAGTCAGAGAGGAAAATCTTGGAGTCCATGTAGAGAGGAACAAAAGGAGGCAAAATTAACATTTTGGGAGTGGGGGAGAATGTTTCTGATGCGTGGATGGTGTAGTAGTAATGTTAGTGGACAAGTATTCCAGAGGCTCAGGCTAATATTCTGGGGACATTGGTTCAAATCCTGCCTTTGAATTGAAGTAATAAAATTTGGAATTGGACACTAGTTTCAGTAAATGTGACTATGAAACAATCATCGACTGTTGTAAAAACAAATCGGTTAATGTTCTTCAAAAATGGAAATTCATCAACCGTATCCAGTCTGGCCTACATGTAACTTCAGATCCACAATGTGATTGATTTTTTAAACTTCCCTCTGAAATGATTGCCCCAGCCACTCAGTTCAAGGACAATTACAGATGGGTAACCAATCTGGCCTTGCAAGTGACATTCACATCACATGAGAGAATAAATTAAAAAAAAGACTCCCCCCTTCCCATTTTTCCACCAAAGTTAAAAAACATGATATGCCAACTGTTGCTGCCTAGATTTTTCTGGGGATTGAGTTGAGCGTGCAGGAAGGCAGTGTGCTGGCCACCTTATATTTTACAGAGTGTCATCCACCCACCCACCACATCGCCCAGCCGGCAAAAATCCAGCCCCCTTGGTTGTGAAGACTTATGGTGGCCATGGAGGATGTGATATAAATGCAAGTCTTTCTTTCTGGATGGATGGAAAGGCTTCGATGTGGGCCCAGAATAAATCAGTGGACAAACTGATCCATCCATTCACTCTCTTGACAGCATGTGTGAATTCATAGGTGACTTGCTGGGTAACTGTAGCACCATCCACATCATTTAGTCCTAGCATCGAAGCCTTTAAGAAGTCAGTAAAATCATGAGGCAAAGTAAAATTAACCCCTCTGAGATTCACAGAAATTGACTCTCCTTGAAAGAAGTGACACCAATAAAATTCAGGAGAAGCCATGCCCACCCAAACGGATTCCAAAACCAAAAATGAGAAAGGCTGTAACTAGTAACTTGCAGAGTGACATTGTAACTTCTAGAGACTCCCTATACATAGATAAAGTTAAGGATGCTCTGAAAATACTGATTTAATCTTCAAGAAACTCCTAAAAGTAGTAATTTAGTCTTGGGAAGCTATTTACCCTAGGGGCCTTAGGTAAATATCGATATATACCAGGTGAGCCTCATCCTTACTGCAGAAAGACAGAGTCAACTAGCTACACAGCAAGACAATGCAGAACCTTACCTTAAAACATGGTCCAATTTGTAAAACAAAAAGCAATGTAGAAATGGATGTGATCCTGTTGGGGGTTTGCTCTGTCATTCATTTAGATCAAATCCAGATGGTTTCACTAACGTCCTTTAGGGAAGGAAGTCCGCCACTCTTATCTGGTTGGCCTATCAGACTCCTAGCAATGTGATTGGCTTTTAAATGCCCTCTGAAACATCCTTGCAAACGCTCAGATCAAGGGCAACAGGGATGGACAATAAATGCCGGCCTTGCCAGCAACACACAAATCTTATGTATTAATATTAAAAAAATCAAGATCTTGAATATTTTTCCTCCTTTGCACCATATCCTTTGATACACTTACCTCAAACAATTTCAGTTTTGAAATTGTTAACTGACTGTGTCTTTTTTGAAAGGAGAGCAATTCATATTGCCACCAGCTTTCGAAGTGCTTCTTAATATCGCCCCTGAACAGTCTAGCTGTAATTTTATAATATCGTAAGTTTCTTGTTCTGAACACAACCTCCAAACCAGTAGAAATATTTTTTTTCCTCTTTATATTCTTTAATCATCTTAAACATCTCAATTAGATCACCACTTAGTCTCCCACATTTGAGGAATACAAACTTGGTCTACACAATCAGGGTTTCACAGAAAAAGGAAAGGATGGGCATGTATGTGACAGCTTTCATAAACAACAGACAGCCCAAAACACTTTACAACCAATGCAGTACTCTTTGGAAGCAAGATCACTGTTATAAGGGAGGAAACTATTTTGCACACAGCTGGGCCCCACAATCAGCAGTGTGATAATGACCAGATAATCAGCTTTATTGATGTTGATTGAGGGATTAAATCTTGGCCAGGACACTGGGGATCACTCCTTTGCACTTCCACAAGTTCAGTAGAACTGCCCTGAAACCTGAACGTCCAGCAATTGTGTCTGCGTGTCGATATGAGAACATAAAACATCGCAAGCTTGAAGGCAGCAAAAGAATGAGAATCCTTCGGGTTAAAAAAAGGAAGCCATTATTTAGTAGTTTTAAAAATAACTCGCCATTATGTCTAAGAGCTGGGAGAAAACTAACATCCATTGCAGAACTGAAGCACTCACTATTCCTGTGAACAACAATACGCAAACATTAGCATGTGAAAATCGTGTATCCTTTTGACTTCACATTTCTTGAACTTGGGGTCAGAACAAAAAGGAGGAAGGCTTGAAAGTGTCTTTCTTTTTTCTCTCTCCTCAAATCGCAGTATATATCATTCCTTTGTCCAATAGAAGCCAGGCAGATTTTTCTTTGCACGGCTGATACAACAATCGGGTAAAAAAGCCTGTGCAGGGTCTAGAGCGAGCCTTTTATAAATCTTTCCCATCATTTTGAGCTTGGTGCGCTGTTGGTAATTTATTGAGACATAAAGCAAACCCATGCATACTTTAACATCAGATTAAGGAGGCTTCGAGTCCATGGTGAATAGAAAGACACCGACAGTAAGAGTGTGGTTTATGACTCATGGTTAATGAACTGCCAGCAACCCTGGATGACCTGAACCAGACAGAGTGAAACAGCAAAAGTTCATTGCTGGTGCATTGTGGAGGGGATCAAATTAATTCTTAAATTACATATCCCACCAGACTGATGTCCCTCAGGAATCCTGCTGTCTAGGGCGACCTGTGGAACTGCCATGCATCCCCATCAAACACTGTCAGTCCCACTGCTCCTGGCTTCTCAGCCTAGTGGCTCAATAGGCAGCATTTTCACCTCTGAACGAATAGTTACGAGTGTAAACCGCCATACAAGAAACCAGAGCACAAAAGCCTAGGCTGTGACACTCAAGTGCAGTCCTGAAGGTCTGCGGCATGTAGGTGGTGCTATCTTTTGGATAAGACAAAAACCCATTCTCCCTCTGCCCTCTCAGCTGTACATGATCCTATAGTAAGTACTATATTGAAGAAAAGCACAGGAGCTCTCTCCAGCACCCGGGCCAATGTTTATCCCTCAGTGAGTACTATTATAAAAACGACTGTAAATCAGTTATCACTTTGCTGTTTGTGGGACTGAAATGATTTCAATCAGGCCATTGAGGTTGGCCTATTGGAATATGAACTCCCTGATTAAGGACTTAACTGATGGGCAATCAAAGTATATTTTCCTTGTTTTTAACAGGGAATGTCAGTTCCTCTGACACCTCTGAAGGGATACTGTTGACTGATAAAATCTGTGTACTGCTATTGGAATTCTAAATAAAGGGATTCTGTGAAGGGAGTTTTGCCTCCAAAGACTTATTACAGGGACTGTGCAATGTGCAAAATGGCTGCTACATTTTCTATATTACAACAGAGGCTGCACTTCAAAAATATTTGTTTGGCTGTAAAGCGTTTTGGGACTCACTAAGGACATGTCAGTTCTACGCAACTGTGCGCTTTTTTTCTTTGTTGTTTCACAAAGACAGTAAAGTGGGAAGAAATCAGGTATAGGGAGTCCATGCATTGGGAGTTTCTGCCTGGATCCAGATTATGTGTGGTGGGTAAGTTATACGAGGCAACAAAGGGCAGATGTAGATCCCATCAGTGGGATCCAGTATAGGTCACTGAACAATGCCCTCAAATTTTGCTCATTCTCCCAACACGAGGGGCTTGTGGAAGGTGACACTGGCAGATGCCAGAGCTTCCAGCTGCCACGAGCATACGGCACAGATGCACCCAAAGTGCTGCTTCAGCTCAATCTAATCTTTGTGGATAAGATTCCCATCCATGAACCCAACACACTTTGGTGGAGTCAGCACTAGAGGGCAGCATATCCCAGTGGAAATATCGGGGTCCTGACCTGTGAATTTAGCACTGTTTTTTTAGACCCAGTCAACAACACACAGTTGATAGATTCAACATACACGTCAAGCCATCCAAGTCAGTTCTGATGGCAGCATAGATGTTAAAACTGGATAAAATATAGCTAAGGAAACAAGAATAAACTGGCAAGATTCATATTGCTTACTAATGTTATCCAGTGATCCCTCTGTAAGAAAATACGTGAGGATATCAGGTCAGAACAGCACCAAGGAGCTGATGCCCCCAACAGAGACATTTACCAGGGACAGACAGAAAATAAGGAGCCTTCATTTACAGACAAGGGAGAAAAAAAGGCATGGTCCCTCCCAGAATCACTAAATCACCCAGTGAAACCATTTAACTCAGCAAGTACCGTGCAGAATTCAATCGAAAGCTTCCTGTTCATCTGGCACATTGATTAGTGACCCAATGGCTTCAGTTTTGAACTGATTAACAATCAGAAGCACGCAGCTTCCCCAGATGCCTGAAGAAGAGGTCAGTTCAGAAGACGTTTTTCCCACAAGTTTGAACTTCGGCCTCAATAAACCAAGGGCTGGGGGAGGGGAATGTCGACCTCATTAACCAATCAATGGGTATGGAATGCACAAGACTTCACAGCCCTGAATAGCTCCCATCTTACACTGATTGGCTCTGACCTTGCATTCCTAATGTTTCCTTTAACTGCCCTCCTCTCGAGCCTTTCCCATTAACATACAACTAATGGGATGAAGCTGCTTTGAAAATGTCAGACTTGTTAGCATTGACATTTAACAGTGCTGCAAGGTTCAGATTTTAGCATCTCAGTTAAATTAAATTAGTTAAAAGAATGACTGCGATTTCTCAAAGGGGTAACTATCTGCTTGAAATACCAGTGCAGAAACGGGTCTTGAAGATGAACTTTGGGAGTTAATCTCCCTCCCCCCTCCAATACTCTTAATTTGCAAATTTCCCTTCAGGGGAAGGAGTTATGGGGGTCCCGAGGTCAGGAAAGGGAAGTGAAGGACGATCAGCAGCCCTTCTGTATCCAATATGCTGTTTCAATTTAGACAGCCAACATCAACCAACTATTCAACTGCAAAGACATCACAGACTAGATTTTTCCTGTTGTCACTGCACGATCTGCAAAGAATCATAGAAAAATTGCAGTGTAGAAATAAGCCACTCAGTCCATCATATCTTTGCCAGTCAAAAAAAAACTTGCCATTCATTTTAATCCCATTTTCTAGCACTGGACTGTAGCCTTGCAGGTTACAGCACTTCAGATGCGGAGCTCAATTGATAGCTGCTGACAGGAACTCTTGTTGCTTCTTCCAACTTACAAGCTTCTGGGTACTAAATGTGATGTAGCCCTCAAACACCTGCCCTGGTTGAGATCAGTTTGTTCAGCTCAGTGACTGTACTCATGACAATTGCGAGCCCGCATGGATTTATTTACAATGCCATTTGAGGGGGTGCTCAAGCAGTTGGAGATCGCAATTTTCATATTTCAAGGTCTCTGTGATGAAACTGCTGCAATCTGATGGGAAGATTCAATGGTGCTGCTACACCAGTGGTCCTGCTGCTGTCCATTGTCTTAACTGCCTTTCAACTTGTGTTTGTAGAGCACTTCTAACACAGTAAAACATTGCAAGGCATTTCACAACAAACTAAACTTGACAACCAAAGGGAAATATTCAGTAACAATTTCGTCAGAGGTAGATTTTAGGGAATTTTTTTGAGGGGGGGAGGGAGGCACAGAGAGGCAAAGATGTTTCAGGATGGAATTCCAGAGCTTCAGCCCTAGGCAGCTGAAGACATGGCAGCAATGGTGGATTAATGAAAATTGGGAATGAGCAAGAGACCAGAACTGGAATAATGGCAAGATTGAGGAATGTTGTGGAGTCAGAGGCGGTTACAGAACTGCAACTGACATTTCATCAATCTGAGATATCAACTGAGTTTCTCTCTCCTCAAGATGTGATTTGCTCAGTATTTCCAGCACTTGCTGTTTTTATTTCAGATTCCCAGTGTCTCTCGTATTTCACTGAGATGAATTCCAAAGGAATACAATGCGCAATTGCTGAACTGCTGAATGTGATGGGGTTTCCCTTTCAGGTTGAAGGCAAACTGGGATCAGTAAGCTGACTTTAATGAACACCGAAAATTCCACACAAGGCGACTTACACTTCAATGTGAGCCAGAAAAAAAAATTATGTTGTTCCCGAGTACTTTTCCAAAGCATATATTTTGCATGTTTTGGATCAATAAGGATACTTTGTGTAGAATAATGCACCATTAGTCATCCACAGAGGAAGCCCTCCCTATCTGCACGACACTGTCGTGCAAAGCAAGTCTGTTTTCTCAAGCTTCACATATTGCCATCGAGACAGCATGCAAAGAGAAACACAAGGGTGTTACTGTTCCCTTCTCCTCCGCAGCATGGATCCAGGGATTTGTGTGCAAGTGCATCACCTCCAGATACCAACAGTCTCTAGGACATGGTATCAAGATATATACTGTGCATAAGCCCAAAGTGAATAATTGCTGGTAAGCTATTCATTCATATGGGGATGGGAAAGGGGAGAATTGGAGGCAGAGTAGAATCTGGTTCTGGTTTTAACGGTTATCATACGGGCAAATTAAAACAATGATTGGATTAAAGTCCACAAAGGGGGAGCGCATCTTCCTTCCTTCCCAGTGGACAATACTGACACTCCTGATACAGTAAGAGATCTGGCAATACCAATTTTAAATCCAACCGATTTATTTGATAGTAAATCTGCTAGCTTTCGGTGTTTGTGCCTTCGTCAGGCAAATGAGGTTTCTGGTCTCTGTCATGACTCCTGATACAGTACAGGAGTATTGCAACAAAAAGCACTGAACTGACCAGGGATTCAAGGTGGAAGCTTCTTGCTGTCACCTTCTCATTCAATGGCAACAATCTCACTTCCGCGAGCGAAGGGTTCAAGATCCCACTCCAGAGGGCTCAGCACACAGTCCATGCTGACACTCCTGTGAGGTACTGGGGGACTGGCATACTCAGAGAATGGTGAACACAATGAACCCTGTGGCGTTATTTAGGAGTAAAGCAGGAGGGTTTCCACTTTAACAGTAACAGCACTAAACCTCATCTCCTAGTTGTTTGGGAAAATTCTGAATGAATGAGTGGAAGTATTTGAGAGCATGTGTAAACCACAATGAGGTGTTCATGCAAGACAGATCATACAACACTGAATTTCTTGCCTGCAATTAAGAAAATAAACAGAGTTGTAAGTTTGCAGATGACATAAGAGCACATTAATTTCCCCAATTGGGAAGAATACAGCAGAGGCAAATTCTATTTTCCGCACGTTGGCAAACAAGAATGAACCGAGGACTTGGCAAACAAGGATGAACTGAGGACTATCTTGTGTCTGCATATACAGTGTTAGAAGTCAGCCCCAGGGAACTGAGCACAGCATTGTGAGCTCCCCTCAATTCAGTTTTCCCTCCTCACCAACAATATCTTTGCTTCGTTTCTGACTGCATTGCTTCATCCTGAAGCACAGTTTTCCGGCGCAGGACGGGATCCGACAGTTATTCTATTTTCTCAGCCAAGTGATCATTCTTCGTGTGAACCTAGGTTGGGAGCATCAGAAGGCTTTTCAGCAGTGATGCACCTTACAATAGAGCTCAGCCTTGTCCTTGTCTGGCTTTTACACATCAACACTTGACACTTTTTCATGAGGCGGCAAACAACGGCAAACAGTGGGGCTGGTTTTCAGTGTGAAACAGCTCTGTCATCTAACCAAAACCAACCTCATCAGCACAACTGAAATTTAAAACATGACTCAGTATCAGTGTTTTCATTTGCAGAGTGTATGGTGCCATCTCTCTCAACTAGCAAGCAAGGAAAAGCAAAAGCGCAAGTCCTAAAGAGTTCTTAAAAAGTGGTGCTTTACTTCAGTGAAGCTTTTAACCATTTGGATCCCTGGAATTAACAGATGTTCCTTTCATGCAAACTGAGCAATGGCAGTAAATCTCCAACCAGCACAAGCAACGCTCTTCATCCCTACTTGTCATTTGGAAGGATTCCAAAGAATCATGTTTGAAATTCATGGGATTTAACAGAGTTGCAAGTTCTCCCCAGAGCAGACTTTAAAAAAGTTATCGAGAGCATTCGCTCAAAGAACTTATTATCACGTTAGCTCCTCTTGGACATGGACCATCTGTCTGATGAAGGGGAAAAAATGCAGATCCAATCTCAACAAGACAAGAGGTTCACTGTTTTGTATAAAGTTCAGATGTGTTTGTGTTCTTTTTATACAGAAATAGGATTCGTCATCTATGTGCTTACATAGCTTGTTGCTTAAGAGAAACACGCCCAAGAAACACCAGCATCAACATCCTTTGCCTTTATGTTTGTACTTATGGGCTCTAAACAAAATATAGAACCAGAAAAAAACTCTCACTTGGGCAGTTTGTCTTGTGATTCTGTATTTCAGTGATCACCATGGCCATCGTTTCTTTAAGCTTTTCTATGTAAACACCAAATTTCTAGTCCTGTATGTTTGTCCTCCTTTTCTCTCCTCCAACTGACTTTTGATCTGCTTTCTTGCCTCCCTCAATCATATGTCTTATGGATGGGGGTAATGTCTATCAGAAGGTAGACCAGCGGAAGGAGCACAGGTCCTTTTGCTGTCCATCATTTTTTGTACGCTGACAAAAAGATGTCATTTACATAATTTCACTTTTTTACTACTTAATCCCAGAATGCAGAACAGTGAAATATCAACTGTTTCAGTACTCTTTTCCTCATTAATCTGTAAACACACAGTTTGACACTGCGTAATTGCCACTTTTAGATATACTTCATTGACTTTCCCCATGCCATCTTGCTCTGCTTCTCCCATCCCTCATACGTCTGTTTACTCCTTGTTACTGTGAGATATCACTAAATGGCTGCAATTTGATTGAAAGGAAATATCACAGACAAGCCTCATTCTTGTCTCTGTTTAGAACCTTTATCCTGTTTAGATGGCATCTAAAAAGAAAATCGACATTTCTATTAGGGGTTGATTGGTCAATGACAGAAACCCTGGCAGATTCCACCTTATACTGCCACCCACCCTCCCATCCTCCACTCCCCAACAACCATCTCCAACCAAACCTGAGATCACTTGCAGTGCCCTCTCTTACTTATATGGCTATCTCAAGATCCAGCTGCCTGGCACTTCCCTGTTTTTTTATGGCTACACTGTTCACAGCTTCAGTTCCCTGATGCATTTGAGAAGTGTCTCCTCTTCCTTTTCACACCAACAGATGCATCACACAATATATCCTTGCTCTTCCTCAACTTATAAGTCAGACATGGAAAATTACTGAGCAAGTAACGTCAGGAATCTTGGCCATAGGACAAGAAGATTGGCAGCCTCCCAATGCCATGTGAGGAACTGACTTCTGTCTCCTGCTGGTTGTCAGTCTGGTATTACTGTGACACTACATGTCAATGTTGGCTGGTAATGGAACACACATGGTTTAATTTAGCCGCATTGACAGATAGCCACTCGGGTCAGGTCAAGAATCCAAAGTCCAGGTGGAAACTGATCTCCTGAAAATAACCTACTGAATTCTTCACCACACAGATGGTGTTAGAAATAGAGCTGTAAATACAGTCTCTGTCATGCACACACTACAGTGTGATTGCCAGGGATCATCTAACACACCAATTGATCATCCTAAAACCTGGATTTATTTATTTATTTATTTAGGGCTCTTCCTATGGCAAGGTTTTCTGGTTCCACTCAAGCATCCATCCCCCCACCCCCAACATGACGGTTTTCCCAGCGGCATGATTGGCAAGTGATGCAAATGGCCACTGACTTTGGCGGGGTCAAGAAGTCTTACTGAGGCCCAATGACAAGCTACTGCGCTGGAAACCTCCTCCAGGAGCGGTGGTCAGTGGTGGGGGTAGTGGTCGGTGTGGGGGGATCCAGAAAATCCTGGCCCTTGTCTTGTGTCTATATATATGGATATTCCTGTGTAGTATCTGTACAACACCAATTTGCTACCACAAGTTGATTACACTTCTTTTTAGAATCAGAAAAAAGTCACTTATTTTGGTCTCCTATTTTCACAGAATCCAACCCACTGCCACTCAGTCCACAAGAATGAGCTTGAATTAGCATGCCTCAGGCTGCATAGGGTGGATGGAAGGTTAACACACAGGCACGCAATGGAATGTCAGTTGTAGGTTTGGGAATGGGCTTCTCATCTGCTGTTAAACAACAGCTTAATTAACAACAGCAAAAACAAATTTTTAAAAAATTAAATACGTAGATATTGCATTCAGGTTCTGATAATTCATCTCAGCAACCAATCATTGCACATGGGACAGACGGCATTGAATGTCTGTTGATTTGGGGAAAGGGATCAAAGCTCATTTCGAATAAGACCATACCCGAAGCATACAATAGGATCACTGGATAGCAGCAGCAGTGCTATCTGACTGATCTTTTCAAATATTCTAGGTTTGGGACATGGAAGACAATTGTCACGCCATCGTAACTAACATGAAAAAATTAGTACCAACCAAGGACTGATGAACAGTAAAAGATTAAAAATTCAAACTTAGATGATTAAACTGCATCCTGTGTTATTATTCACAGTGTCAGAAGCATGTACATATGGAATGGGAGAAAGCAGGTGTTCTAGCCACCTTAGTGAGCAGCACTATACATTCCAAACTGATATATCTGAAGCCTTCGATGCTTACTTTAGAAATAAATGACGGTGGAACAGAAATAGAAGCATATATATTTTCCTGCTTCAACACTGGAGTGCTGAAAGATTGACCACTATCTGTTCACATTACTTTAGACAAGCTTTATCAGACTCCACGTACTCGCTTAGAGGGCATACAGCCACAGAATGATTAACTGGCAATCCTAGAAGACTAATACTTCGATAATAATAATGGCCTTTTGCTCAAACCTCATTGTTGAAGTAGTCCTCAGTTCAAGGTGATGTCTACTCAAGAGTCATGAGTTTCTATCTGGGTTCTTTTGTGGCTGAGCAGACCAATCTACGAGCTGTAGATTTTCAGGAATTCAACGTTGCAGTAGGACCCAGAGTGTACGACTGGGTTCCTTTTCCTTACCTTCTCTGTCATATCTCTGTCTCATTATGAAGAGATTAGGGCACAAACAGCTTGTTGGACACCATTTTGAATGATTGGTAGCAAATAATTCCAAGTCATTAAGATTAATGCTGTCACACTTCAAGGAGAACTTCAGAGTGCCTTTGAAACAGTTTCTTGCCCTTCCTGGTACGTTGACCATTCAAGAGTGGGGAGAACACGATGTGATAGTGGAGAAAGTTTTTGGCCATGCAGATGCAGTGGTCAATCCATCAAAGTTGATTTTGCAGGAGTCTGCAGGCTTCTGCGCTCCAAAACACTGAAAGATCATCATAATCCTACAATTGCTGAATGATAATGAGCACTAATTGCTTTGGTGAGAGATCTGAAATAGATGCATTCAAAATCCAGACCGGGGTCAAGTAAAGCTGTGAAATAGCCTCCAGAATATCTACTACCTATCAGATAGTGATTATTCGTCTCATCAAAGATCAATTGACCTCTCATGTCAGCTGATGGAAAACACCTGAACTCTGGCACCTCAGTACCAAAACCAAATCAATCACCATGAATAGAAATACTCTATAGTTTACAGATGATTGACCACATTGTCATTGGCCATACTGTTCGAGATTTCCAATTCACTCTCAACCTCTTTAATAATGCATACAAATGGCCTGGACCATCCTTGAATTTTGGCAAACCAAAACATACTTCAACCCACATCTGGTCAGCCAAATATTCCATGTCCCATAAATGTTGAAGATGAGATTCTGGAATATGCTAAGCATTTTCCATACCTTGGCAGCCAGCTCTTTCAAAAGACTACCATCGATAAGATCCAACATTAGATTAGCTGCACTATTTCATTTGCTACAAACTACAGAACATGTATCCGCAAATTAAGTCAATAAAAATCATAGTGCACAGCACAGCTGTAGTCACTACACTTCTGCATTGCAGAACTGGACTGTGTATCGATGATAGACAAAAGCTTGGAAAAGGTCCAGCAGCAATGCTTCTCCCACACTCATGGGCTGGAATGCAACGCTGCGGAGAACCTCTGGTCCTGCTAACAGTGCACCCCCTCGTGAGTTTCCTAATGACATGGGGTGTAAGCAATGGGAAATCCCACTACTGGTGAATGCTATGTCACCTCCCGCTGCAACTAACGCACAACAGGAAGGCCAGAGAATCCCTCCCAATGGGAAGGCTGTCAGACAAATTAAATTTGGTACATATTTAATTCCTTGAATGAATTTCCTGGATTTGAGCTTTCCTCCTTTTCATAAAAAGTCTTTTATACCTGCCATGACTTCAGAATGTTCCAGGGCATTTTACAGACAGTGAAATAGTTTTAAAAATATTGTTGTGCAATGTAGCAAACACAACAGCAAATCTGTGCCTGCAGCAATGTCTCATAACATTAGTGTGTGAATGACTGGATAATCTGACTTTCGTGGTAGTGTTTGTGGGATAAATATTAGGTTGGACACTAGGGAAAGCTCCCCTGCTCTTCTTCAGAATAGTATCACAGGATCTTTCACATCTACCAAGTTGAAGGCAGCTCTATTTAATTTTTCACTCAAAAGACAATGACAATGCAGCACTCCCTCTGGATTGCGCTGTAATCATGCACAGGTTCGAACAAGACTTCTTCACCACACAAGATCTCCAACCAAGGTTATATACTAGATACATTGATGACATCTTTTTCCTTTGGACTCATGGTGAACAATCATTGAAACAACTGTATGATGATATCAACAAGTTCCATCCCACCATCAGACTCACCATGGACTATCCTCCAGAATCAGTTGCATTCTTGGACACACGCATCTCCATCAAGGACGGTCACCTCAGCACCTCACTGTACCGCAAACCGACAGACAACCTCACAATGCTCCACTTCTCCAGCTTCCACCCTAGACACGTTAAAGAAGCCATTCCCTATGGACAAGCCCTCCGTATACACAGAATTTGCTCAGATGAGGAGGATCGTGACAGACACCTCCAGACGCTGAAGGATGCCCTCGTGAGAACAGGATATGGCGCTCGACTCATCGATCGACAGTTCCGACGTGCCACAACGATAAACCGCACTGACCTCCTCAGAAGACGAACACGGGACACGGTGGACAGAGTACCCTTTGTTGTCCAGTACTTCCCCGGAGCGGAGAAGCTACGACATCTTCTCCGGAGTCTTCAACATATCATTGATGACGATGAACATCTCGCTAGGGCCATCCCCACCCCCCCACTTCTTGCTTTCAGACAACCGCACAACCTCAAACAGATCATTGTTCGCAGCAAACTACCCAACCTTCAGGAGAACAGTGACCACAATACCACACAACCCTGCCACAGCAACCTCTGCAAGACATGCCGGATCATAGACATGGACGACATCATCAAACGTGAGGATACCATTCACCAGGTACACGGTACATACTCTTGCAACTCGGCCAACGTTGTCTACCTAATACGTTGCAAGAAAGGATGTCCCGAAGCATGGTATATTGGGGAGACCATGCAGACACTACGACAGCGGATGAATGAGCATCGCTCAACAATCACCAGGCAAAACAGTTCCCTTCCTGTGGGCGAACACTTCAGCAGTCATGGGCATTCGGCCTCCGACCTGCGGGTAAATGTTCTTCAAGGGGGCTTTCGTGATACACGACAGCGCAGAGTCGCTGAGCAGAGACTGATAGCCAAGCTCTCGCACACATGAGGACGGTCTTAACAGGGATCTTGGCTTCATGACACACTATCTGTAACCCCCGTAACTTGCCTGGGTTAGCAAAAAACCTCACTAACTGTGCTGTCTGGAGAAAATACACAATTCTCTAACAATGCTCAGGATTCCCTTCACACACATTGTTAGCCACTTTAACACTTGAATAGCAGGTTAGATGTAAGGATTCGCATTCTAATCAGCAATCTCTGACTGTCTGTGCTGATGTGTGCTATTGCAGACCAGAACACTGCATTTGCCTGAAGAAGACACAGGAGTCGAAAGCTCGCGTTTTTACTATCAAATAAATTGGTTGGATTATAAATTGGTGTTGCTAAATTCTTACTGAGTTCTTACCACCCCAATCCAACACCGGCATCTGTATATCTTGCGCTGTAATGTCAGTGTCAGTTAAAGTTTTATGCTCCTCACCGGACTTGAACTAACAACCTTCTAATTCAGGTGATCAAGCTGGTCTGACACCTCATCATCCATATTCTTATTGTCTCCTGCACTAGAATCTAAAGAGTTTATATTGTTGGTTTAGACACTTAGGCTAGAAAATTAGTGTCACTGCCACTTCGAGCAGAGGCTTTTAAAAATTTCAGTCACAGGATGTGGGCGTTGCTGAGAAGACAGCGTTTGTTGTCCATTTCCAGTTTCCCTTGAGAAAATGATGGTGGGCTGTGTTTCTGAATACAGCTGATTGACTTGCTAGGCCTTTTCAGAGGGTAATTAAGAGTCAACCACCGTATGTAGAGTCACGCATAAAGTAGACTAATGGAAAATTTCCTTCCCTAGCAAGCCAGAGTTTTTATGACAATCCAGCAGTTTCATGGTCACTAATGTTGATACTAGCTTTTTAAAAAAATTCCAGATTTATTTAATTGAATTTAAATTTCTCAGTTGCAGTGGATGGGATTTGAACTCGTATGTCTGGATCATTAGTCCAGGCTCTGAATTACTAGTCTAGTGACACAACCACTGGGGCCTCCTGGTACCCCGCTTATCTTCTTACAGTTACAATATACCACTGTAATTGGCCTCAGTTCCCCTACGAGAGTGAATTATCCAACATTTGCACTCTCAATTGCTCTACAGTGACTCTTTAGCCCATCCAAAGTATTTTTTTGTTCCTTTATTAGAAAGGAACACCATTTTCTCCTCCGTCCCTCAAGGTCTTGGCCAAACCCAGAACTGCTTCTGATGAAGAGAACAAAAAGCCTGTTTTCAAGTCTTTCGCTGTCCTAAATGTGGTCAGTCACTGGAGACGCAAGAGCATGACCAGGAGTGATGGATCCTCTTGATCTTCTCACTCACCTCCAAATAGAAACCATTTGTACATTAAGTAAACTATGGCTATCCGATATTCTTCCTCTCCACGATAGAAAGCATGGGAAGCACAAATGTTACACCATCAATCCCTATTCCCCACTGTCCTATTTCCATCATATTCAAATATGGGAATGACTAAACAGAATATTTTATGCTCTGTTAGTATCACTTACATTTCCTGAAACCGCTCTATGAGCAAAATGGGTGGGCAAACTTGCTAATCATGTGACACCTCATTAATCATATGAAAACTTCGAGGTCTGGGCATTTCAATAGAGAATGTGAGCTCATCATTAGCTAGCAAATTTGCATTCAAAAATTGCTCTCCCAGGATAAATTTATGGAGGGTTCTTGCAAAGAAAATAGCACTTACAAAACAGAAGAAAAATATCTGACCAAGAATATGTTTCAGGAGCTTTTATAATAAACACAAATACTAATAAGGCTAAAAGCTGCACTGGATATTATATCTTCTGAACTGCTTGTTCCATCAGATCAGCATAGTGGTTAACACTGCTGCCTTACAGAACAGGGTCCGGATTCAACTTCGGTCTGGGGTCACTGTGTGGAGTTTGCACATTCTCCCTGTACCAGTGTAAGTTTCCTCCGAGTGCTCTGGTTTCCTCCCATAGTCCAAAGATGAGCAAGTTAGGCAGGCTGGTCATGCTGAACTGCCTTTAGTATGTGGAGGATTAGCAGGGTAAATATGTGGGGTAGAAGTGATAGCGCCTGGGTGGGATTGTGGTTGGTGCAGGCTCAATGGGCTGAATAGCCTCCTTCTGCACTGTAGGGATTCTATGATTCTATGATAGAATATCGCGTCAAAGAAGGCAACACCAATTGTGTTATTCTATCTCTCTTTTCCTTTGTTTGGACTGAGGAAAAGAGTGTCTGTAGAAGATTTCCTCAAGAGCCAAAATGGGCTGGGTAGAGTTCATAAATCTGAAAACATAAAGCCAGCAGTAACAACAAAAGTGACTGTGACATTACACAATTTTTTAAGTTCATGGGCTTACTGATGCCCTTGAGGGAAAGAAATCCATCATCGTTGCCTAGTCTGGCCTATATGTGACTCCAACCCCACAAGAACAAGTTGACTCTTCACTCCCCTATAAAGTGATCAGTTAGATAAGGAATGGGACATGAATTTCAGTGATACTCATAAACTAACAGTGAATACAAAAACAATGTTAGGATGGCTTCCAATGAAAGAATGAGTCTTGTTTACATCACCCAGCTTCAGATAAGGGTGATGAGACAGCTGTGACTTGTTACAATTTAACAGATTTGGAGCAAATGCCATGCAATACACTATCTGTGAAGGCCAACAGTTTTAACAAGCATCTGAATGGAATGCACATCCAAATGGCATTGATAGTGAATGAGTTATTAATTCAAGTTCGTATTAGTAAATATAAATCATTTCTGGCTGTGATATTTTTTGAAGATTGAAATGTTAATGAACTGCTGACGTTAATCAAACCCCCATTTTCTATGTTTTGCATGCAAATTCAAAACATGGGTTTAAAGAGGACTATTGCTCTCACAATAAATTCAGAAACATATTCCACTACAGTCACACATCAATCTGACATCCTTGCCAACCATCTCGTGAGTGGAAAAAGTATGCCAAATTAGGATCTGATTTTGGGCATTAGATTTTGCCATGGGTTTGTCTTACTTGGAGCTGATTGAGATGAATCCAATTACCCTGAGGATGCCAGTGTCTTTCAAGTTCCATAGGGTTATAGCTGCTAGACGGCATTGGAGCTTGGGTTTTCTCTGGAACACAGAGCATCAATCTGCACCCTGAGATTTCAGGCATCACAAACACACATGTATTGTCCCATTATCAGTTGAAACTAGAGCAAGTTATTTTGGCTGAAAACTTTGCTAGCACCACACACTTGAATTTATTGCCACGCATCTACAATCCTGTTCCTCAGGCTTGGAGATGGAGCTCATACCAGCTAAGTAGATTGGACAGTTTGACAATGTATTGTGACATGATGTTGTATGCTATACTAACTGCAGCGACTATCATATTTCTTTTGTGCTAGTCCTCAATGTGAAGTGAAATTTTGTTATTCCATACTGGGACTGGTAAATTAATTTCATGTTGTCTCCCACATAGGTAAAATATGCACATCTAACACTCCCTTTATGCTTTATGATACTCGCTACGAACATAAAGACCAGTTTCACCACAAGAACACAGGCAGAAATGAACTCACACAAACGTCCACCCAATTTGTGCCCAAAGCTTCACTGCTGAGGTTGAATTTTTCTGCTAATGGCTGGTGTTTGAGAAACCAAATACTCGGCTCCCAGCTCATCCACAAACACAACAGAGCAAGTGCCACTCTGGAGGATGTTTGCTACTGTTCTCCGAAGGTTGAAAATGTTAAGTGCAGCTCTCCTTCCTTTCCCTCAGTCCTCAAGTCTCGTATCCAACTTGCATGTATTGGATTGGCACCACTTTGTGGATGGTGACAAACCTTTGAAATAAAATGACCTTAAGAGGAGCATAATTATAATTAAAAACTTTACAGCTGGAGGAAAAAGAAATCCTCATCCACCCACAATTATTTCACCTTTCTTTTCATATTTGATCAAATGGATATTGTACCCTATGAGACTGGCTCAGGTTAAGTGCATAATGCTGCTCCTGTTTAGTGGCTTACAGATCTGCAATGCAGATGAACTTTGATTCACTCCAGAACGTGTCATGAATAGTTGCCAGTCATGTAGTACCTACAAGTAGTTACTGAGGAATGAAAATAACATTGCCACCCACTCAATACAGCGTTGAGACAAATGAGCAGAGAGCTGGGTTGTAACCCAATCAGCCAGTTCAGGGAGCTTGTTGAAACAGATTGAAGCTCACTCACGAGGGGAATCTGTGACTATGTTACACACATAACAACAGGCATATGGGAGCGCAAAGCTGAAACATTTGGAAAGGACCAAATAAAGTCAACAAAGAGAAGACTGAACAATTCAGAAATAAAGTCTGAGGCTGGGTAAGTTGTTATTATGAGGAGGGTGACCCCATGTGATAATCTTGAGGCTGTTCCCCTTATATATTTCACAGATCTCTAACGTTTGAGCAAACTCCTGGATTGTATTCTCACCTTTGACTCCAAATGGATCCCTTCTGAATTTTGCTCCAACAAATCAGAACCACTTCACAATCCGTACAGCAGAAGGCCGTTGCTTCAAATAGAATCCACTACAACAAATGTAATTTCAGACTATGTAGATGGATCAAAACCTATGCACGTTTAAAGGAGTACGCAAACCGTCTCAGTACATGAATGCAGCATTCAGTATAGCATCGAACACTTTAGAGCAAGATTTGAGTTCTGATCATCCACTTCATCCTAGTGGCAAAGGTGTGGCAGCTGAGGCAAAACCTGCTGCAAAAGTGGCAACACGGTAGTATAGTGGTTAGCACTACTGCCTCACTTTGCCAAGGTCCTGGGTTCAATTCTGACCTCAATGTCTGAGTGGAATTTGCACATTCTCCTTATGTCTATGTGGGTTTCCTCTCTCACTCCAAAGATGTGCAGGTTAAGTGACTTGGCCTTGCTAAATTGACCCTTAGTATCCCAGGATGTATAGATTAGGGGGATTAGCAAGGTAAATGCATGGGTTATGGGGATGGGGTCAGGGTTGAGTATGCATAAAAAGCTCTGTCAGAGAGGTGATGCGGATTTGATTGGCTGAATGGCCTTATTCTGCAATGTTGAGATTCTATGATTTTACGAATAGCAAGGAGAATTGGAGGGAATAGATGTGAAATCCAATGCTAATAAATGTTGTGAGGGGTCTATCTGCCTTTACTTTCAATATTGCCTGAACTCTGCAAAATGTTATTTCTTCTATGAAATGTGGCAATCACGTAGACTATCCTGGGCCTGCCATTACACAACATATATAAATGTGGCATCGTGAGGCACTGTACTGTTTCCATATGAGATTGGATTGCAGCAAAATTTCAATCTGCCTTCCTGCAATGTCTAAAAGCACTTCCCGCAGGAGTTGGTGAATGATAATCAGTAATCCAGGCCTACCCTCAACACCCCAAAGGCTGGTACAAGTTTGAAACTCTCTACCACAAATGGCAAGCTAAAGTTGATAGTTCTTTTTATTAACCTAAGGGACTATGGGGAAAAAGGATGGGTCTATGAAGTTAGGTACCAGATCAGTCACATGCTCATCAGAATAGGATCAAGGTGCAGGTACCAAATCAGTCAGAACAGGCTCATGGGGCTGAATGGGCTTACACCTATTCCTACATTCTCCAAGCCAGGGTGCTGAGGCCAATTCTAATGCACTGACAGCAGCTCCAGCTGAAATCAGCAAGATCAGCAGAAAATGGGAATTTCTGTCTGATTAAACTTCTGAGTGCCTTGGGATGTGTTTCTACTTGAAAGGTGCCCTACAAATGCAAGTTGAACTTGTTTTACTTTTTTTTGGAGGATTTATTTTATATGATGCACTCTTCAGTTGTTTATCCAAACACCATTTATCTGAATGAACTAGTTATCTGAATTTCCCTGGTTGCTTCTTCATATAATTATTGGATTCACAGCAGATCTATTTAGATAAAAAGAATTCAACAGTGTATAATAGTTACTAACCTACTGCATTCTTTGTAACCTTTTTGTGTAATAGTATAATTTACAATCATTTCCTCTGATATGGTAGCCTTAGGAAGAGTAAAGTACTGCAGTAATGAGTTATGTACAAAAGGGAATTAATAAAGGTGCTTGACCTGAAAAACAAAGCCACGCGTATTACAGTTTGATGGTAATGTTTTCCGGAGAACTGCTATGGTAATAATGAGCACTGCAACTGTATAAGAGTAAGGCGGTCCATTAAGGGAGCAGACACAAATCTAAAAATTGCACAGCTTCCCATTAGCTCAGTAGCCAATGCACCAAGCAGTGTGGCTCTAACTCCACAATCAGTATGGCACTGATACATAACAGCTCAGGAATATCTCAGCCTCAAAAATTGGCTTGTAGCGGGTCAGTTCCTTTAAACCAAAGCAGTTAAGTTGGCATTATTGTCCCTCAAGTGTCATGGGGAGGTGGGAGTGGAGTTGGGGCATGGAGGTCAGATAGCCAGGCTGCAATCAGGCATCTCCTGATGGCTAACTGCTGACCCCTGACTAAGACAGGAACAGAGAACTGGACTGAATTTGGCTCTGATGCTCCCAAGCTTAAATTGCAAACATGCCTGAAGAAGAGGGGAAGTGGAGTTGGAGAAGGACTCCAGAAATGCCTGTCATTACCAAGTGGGATGCATGATTCAAAGCAGCAATGCAGGGTGGAATTTTACAGCATGGGGTTTGTATAAACCTGTCCGAGGCCAACGGACAATGCCATTCTCTGAGCCTTGACCAGCTCTGGAATCAAGATGGGCATGTTGATAAAATTCTGGCCAAACAATGTGCTTAATAATAATAGTGGGTGTTATATATTTAAAAAGGTTGTTTTAAGAGCTGATCACGTGATTTGATGATGACGATATCAGAATGAATGTTCAGGTCACTATTTTAATTTTAATCTTGTATTTGATGCAGAGCAAACAATAGCTCTTCAATAAAACCTGCTGTGTGTTTGTTTGAATCTACTTGTGCAAGCCAAGCCTTTTCTTTTTTTTGTCAAAATCTACCTATTTTAGTTAGGACATTAGAGTAGGCCTTGCTTCATCTGGTGTATGTGCAGCCAGGAGAAAGAGGAATGAAAGTCACTGTGTCAGCTAAGTGCTGCTACAGTGTAACTTGAGGTACCATTTAACCATTGTCATTCTGTTAGATGTCTGAAAGTCTGCAGTAAGTTCAGTGAATGAAAAATAACAGGGTGAATTTGGATCCCTTCTCCTGAGTTAAGTTACCCTAGTCCTGACATTTTTTTTGAAACAAGATATTACTGGAAACTTCAATTTGCATTCAGATTTTTAAGCGGAATGTAATCACAGACTGAAATCATTGATTTGCTTTCCAATACATGGAAACAATTTTAATTTCAGCATCGTGCCTATACAAGCTGTCTCTGAATAAAGAGCCATGTAATTTTGACTGCCTGCCCTAATTTGAATGTAAGTTGATACCATCCATTTGTTTAGGGCACTGAGCTTCATTTCAAACATCTCCAAATCAAATTCTACCCAAATGGAAAACTTCCAATCAAAGCAGATTTGTCACAAAGAGGTCAAAACTCTACCAACAATCCTCGGATTGCAGCAAGTTCTGGGAATTTCTAATGGCAGCGCTATTATCTAAGCAGCAGTCTCTGTGCAGTGAGTGTCAGCACGTTTTGTCACCCAAGAGGGCCCCCAAGGGCAAACTAGATCCCATCATCACATGATCCTCCTTCATGCACAACTGCCAAGGTGATAGATGAGGGTATGAAACCCAATCAATTTTTCTTTCCACCAACTCATTCTGAGGCCCAATATAGCAACCCCTCCCTGCCCCACCATTTTCTCCATTTAAAGATAACTAATGAAGCCAGGGACCAAGGATCTGTATGGCTCGACCAAAATTTACTCCTCCGCTAACATTTAAACAATTAGATTCAGCTCATCATCTCATTGCTGCTGTACAAAACTGGATGCGGTAATTTTCAACATTACAACAATGTCCACATTTGAAAAGTATTTAGCTGACTGTAAAGAATCAGTGATCGTGAAAGACGCTACAGAAATGCACCTCCTTTCTTTCTTGCAGTTATTAGGTTGGAGGGGGAACAAGACTAGAAAGGGACTTTTTATTTCTGCGGGATACAATTGTTTATTAAGAGACACAAAACACCTACAGTGATGGTGACGGATATTTTGTGATGGGAACTGGAATTTGGAGTTGTGAAAAATGAATAAAACCTGTCAGGGAAAGTGTAACATTCAATTATCTGATCAAAATCTGCTCTAGCAGAGAGTGCACAAAGGTACTCAACACATTGATGCGGCACCAAAAAATAAACTTGAAGTGTCTGCATATTTGAGTTTTATTAGCTGGTCAGTGATTGACACACATTACTTATCTACTCAAAATCAATGTATTGACAATGTTTGAGCAAAGTTAGATATTCAAACCAAAGGAAATGGCTGGGAAATGATATACAATAAATTCACTCAAAGTCTTCACAGTGGAGTGAAATGGGGAGACGGATGGAAGCAAGGGAGAATGGAAATATGGTGGAGATGAAAGTGTGTACTGTCCAATTCCCCCAAATTCTGTTAGGAAGTTGTTTAGTTTTAATTATTTGCTCAAAGGGTAGTTTGATCGTAAAACCAATTTTCAAATGATTTTGTGCAGAAAATTTTATTAAACAGACTCCTGTCACATTACAGGGTCGCACAATGGAACCAAATGATCTGTAATATGAATATTTACAAATGACCTGCAAATTTTCTATTAAAGTCTATTTTTCACCAGTTACTCTGCTGCAAGTGTCATTCTTACAGATATAATCAAATTGTTATGATAAAAGCCCACCTGGTCAACTGTGAGCAACTCAATCGGCCAACAGCAAGCTGACCAGCTGAGAGGTAGTCAGCTAAGATTAGTTCAACTGAGACCGATTTAAATTCCCATTGAAATGTCGACCACTTACAACTGATTTTCCCATGAAAAAAAAGCCATGAAGGCCTTGGAGAGGATATGGAAGAGATTTACCAGAATGCTATCAGATTTCAGTTACATGCAGAGACCAGAGAGGCTAGAATTATTCTCCTCTGAGAAAGAAAGGGGAAATTATTTCTACTGACTGATGATCCGGCAGTCAGGTTATAACAGAATCTCTATGATGTTAAAAAAGGTCATTCAAGCCACTGAGATTGCACCAACTCTCTTAAAGAGAATTTTACCCATTCCCACCCCCTGCTCTGTCCCATAACCCCACATATCCCACTAATCTCTCTGACCTACACGTCTTTGGACACAAAAGGACAATTTAGCTTGGTCAATTAACCAAACCTGCAGATCTTTGGACTGTGGGAGACCGACACAGACACAGGAAGAACGTGCAAACCACAGTCATCCAAGGTCAGAATTGAATCTGAGTCCCTGGTGCTGTGAGGCAGCAATATGAACCACTGTGCAGATGACGTGGACTTAAGATGAATGTAGAAACTATACTTACAGAATCATAGAATCCCTACATTGCAGAAGAAGTCGTTGAGCCCACTGAGTCTGCACCAACTGTCTGACAGAGTTGTACCCAAAGTCCTCTACCCCTTCCTAGCCCATGACCCCATAAATTTCCCATGGCTAATCCATTTAACCTATACATCTTGGGACACTGAGGGGCAATTTAGCAGGCCAATATACCTAACCTGCATACTTTTGATCGAGGAGGTAATGACCTAATGGTAACATGGGTAGACTATTAATCCAGAAACTCAGCTAATGTTCTGGGAATCTGGGTTTGAATCTGCCATGCAGACACAGGGAGAATGTGCAAACTATACACAGTCATCCCAGACTGGAATTGAACCCAGGTCTCATGAGCTGTAAGGCAGCAGTGTTAATCACTGTGTTACCATGTTAATTTTAGATTTAAGATAATTGGCAAAAGAACCAGAGGGAAGATGAGGCCGATTTTTAAGCAGCAAGTTGTTATGATTC
Source organism: Sphyrna mokarran (assembly GCA_024679065.1). Taxonomy (NCBI): domain Eukaryota; kingdom Metazoa; phylum Chordata; class Chondrichthyes; order Carcharhiniformes; family Carcharhinidae; genus Sphyrna; species Sphyrna mokarran. The sequence continues at coordinate 59,262,929 of JAGIQG010000003.1, forward strand.
CTCGCTTGAAAGGCAGTGCATCAAAGCAGATTCAATAGTAACTTTGAAGAGAAAATGAAATGGGACAATTAAAAGGAATTCAATTAAATTGAAAAGGAACAATTTAAGAGCTGCAAGGAAAGGGTGTGGGGCTAATTGGATACCTCTTTCGAAAGTTGACACAGGCACCCTGGGCTGAAAGGCCTTCTCCTTCAGTAAGGCTCCACGATATAGTGCACAGCTTTTGTTTTTTTAATGTAGAATGTCCTTCATGGTTCTAATGCACCATGTGGCGACCTAGACAATGAAAGGTGAACCAGATGTTCATGCTTCTTTCCTCTGGCTGTCTTTAAATTGCTGCTATGCCATTGACATTAGACACCTGGGGCTCACCCTGTGGATAGTAACCTTCTAAGAAGTCTCACAACACCAGGTTAAAGTCCAACAGGTTTATTTCGTAGCAAAAGCCACTAGTTTTAGGAGCGCTGTCCCTGCATCAGGTGAGTTTATGCTACCAAATAAACCTGTTGGACTTTGATTTGGTGTTGTGAGACTTCTTACTGTGATTACCCTAGTCCAATGCCAGCACCTCCACATCATGGATAGCAACCTTGCCAGCTTTGTGAAATCTGACCACTGGAAGACTCGTTTAAAAACAGACATAAACATTTATACAAGGAGCATTCCAAGTGGCCAGCCCTGGTAACTGTACAAAATTTATTTTGCCATTCCAGCAGCGCAAACTTCATGCAAAAGTGCCAGTGGCTCTGACACAGCAGGGGTAAAAGTAAACAAAAGCAGAGGCACACCAAGAATGTCAAAACAAACATCACTGAGTTCGTAGAAATCTCTTACTCCAAAAGCTTGAATAAATCATTTCAATTAGACAGGTTAGGTAGAACTGGGCCACGTGTATATGAAAGTAGAAGCAGATTATGCTCAGGAAGATTATTAAGCCACTGGGCTTTTCAGCAACTTGTTGACACATTCAGTGAATGTGAGATTCGCTGCAAGCATTCAAATGGAATCTGGTCACATTCTTAACAATAGCTGGTACCACAGCCTATCAGATGCCAGATGGGGTACTGAGCGAAAAAAAAACCCAAAATACTGTGATGTTGGAACTTGAACAAAAACAGAGGCTACTGGAAAAATTCTGGCAGCAATTAGGAGAGAACTACACAATGAATGATGTGTCTTGCGATCATTGTGGTCTCCTAGAACTGATCCCCCTACCCCTCCCAACCATGTGGCTTCAATTTATTTCTATATCTGAGGGTGATTATTTTGAGTCTCCAGGTGATTTGTGGCTCTTGGTGCTTAGGAAGAAGGGGAAAACAAGGGAGTTGAGGAGCATGGTGCTTATTTGCATCACAACAGAATGAAACGAGGTCAATGCAGCGGCCCATCATTCTCTGTCCCTTTTGATCAAATGCTCCTAAGTGGTAACAATTTGCATTTATTTTGTCCCTTTGACATAGTAGAACACCCTCTTCATAGGAAGAAGGCTCTTCATAGCAGTGTAATGAAACAGAATTTTGGCAGTTAGTCACAAAAGAGGACACTGGAACAGATAACCAAAAGCTTGGTCAAAGATTTTTAGCAGCATCCTAAATGAGGAAAGGAAGATGGAGAGATTTAGGACCTTGGCAGCTTAATGGCGGACTGCTTAATCTCAGTATGCAAGTGGCCAGAACTTGGATAATTGCAGACTTCTTAGAAGTGTTGTGGGGGGGGGGGGGGGGGGGGTGGAGAGGAGGAGGAGCCAGTGTTGGCCAGTAAACAGAGGTGTGATAGGTGAAGGGAACTTTGTGCAAGACAGCAGACTTTGAATGACTTTAAGTTTAAGGTAACAGAGGATAGGAAGAGGGCTAGGAATTGTCAAATCTGGAGGGAACAAAAAGATAGGTATGGGTTTCAACAGCAGATGAATTGAGGCAGGAGTGGAACTGGTTGATGTTATGGAGATGGTCTTAGTGATGACGCAAATATGTGATCGGAAACTCATCTGAAGTTCAAATATGATACTAAACTTAAAATTAAAGCCAAAGGAGCAGATATTAGGACAAATGACCAAATGTTTGGGCATAAGTTCATAAACAATGATAGATAGGGAGAGGTGACCAAATGAATAAGTTTAATTTGATTTATTATTGTCACGTGTATTAACATACAGTGATAGTATTGTTTCTTGCATGCTATACAGACAAAGCATAGAGAAGGAAACAAGAGAGTGCAGGACATAGTATTATGGTCATAAACAGAATGTAGAGAAAGATCAACTTAATGCAAGGTAAGTCCATTCAAAAGTCTGACAGCAGCAGGGAAAAAGCTGTTCCTGAGTCGGTTGGTATGTGACCTCAAACTTTTAACTTTTTTCCGAAGGCAGAAGGTGGAAGAGAGAATGACTGGCGTCCATGGGGTCCTTAATTATACTGGCTGCTTTGCCAAGGCAAGGGAATCAATGGATGGGAGACTGGTTTGCATGATGGATTGGGCTACATTCATGACCTTTTGTAGTTCCTTGTGCTCTTGGGCAAAGCAGGAGCCATACCAAGCTGTGATACAACTGGAAAGAATGCTTTCTATGGTGCATCGGTGAAGGTTGGTGAGAGTTGTAGCTGACATGCCAAATTTCTGTGAAAGTAGGGCCATTGGTGGGCTTTCTTAACTATGGTGTCAGCATGGGAGGACCAGAACAGGTTGTCGTGTTCTGAAGAATTTCAGAGTTTAGGACCTAAATGCTTGAAAGAAGGTGTGCCAATGAAAGGAGGAAGGAAGTAGGGGATGCACAAGAGGCCAGAATCTAAGGAACCCAGTGTTCTTGGGGTATTATAAAAATGGAGGAGATTACAGAGATAGGGAGGGGTAATTTGAACACCAAGATTCCAATAGACTGGTTTAGGCTATCTCACTGTTCCAGAAATGTTAAAGCCTCACAGAAAACAGCTGCTTAATCCTGGGATTCTTTCTTTTTTGTGTAACTTGAGCAACGGACTGCCTATTGTATCTGGGGAGAGAAAGGCCCAGCGCACGGCTGGCAATCTCGGCAGGGAGGCAAGTCCCTCCATTCTTGTGCAAAGAGTAGCATTTAATTTTTTTTCCCAGGCCAATTATCCACCAAACTTTCCAGACCCCATGCAAGATTCTATTTAAAAAACACACCCAGTGTAACATTTAAAAAGAAGAGATAATGTCCCCGCTGACCACACCCACCAGATCATTTCCATTGTGCTGGCAGAGGACGTCAGAATTCAGCAATCTAGGGCACACAATGGCTGAAGGGTCTTTTCATCAGCTAACAGATCAAACAAAGCTTAATTGACTTGGCTCATTCTTAGCTGGGTTTATCTTTTGTTTGCTGAATGAAAAAGGAAAGGAACAAAAGAAAAAAAAGAGGGATTCCATGGCAATGCCATACACTCCAGTCAGTCTTGCCCTGAAAAGGGAATGCAATGGCTTGCTTCCATATTCATTCGTAAATGTGGCAGAGCTCTGGAATATATGCTCAGAGACCGTCTAATCCCCAAAGAATGACAGTAGCAGGTCTCTGTTTGTGCCACTCGGATGTTCTCAAGTTTGGGAGGCACTTGCAATACTGACCGTAACAAACTCGATTTCAACTTGTGCACTGAAAAGAGCCTGAAGTGTCTAATGACTTGGTGGGTAAGTACAACTGCCTGGGGCCCAAAGACAAGATCTAGCAACAGCTAACTACAGTAGCAGCAGTTTAATATTAATCGGTTTAATTTGAAATGAATGGCCTTCATTTTATAGTAAAACTGATTTAAGTTCAACTCAATCTCCTGAATCCTTGATAAGGTCAGTTTTTATGGACTTTATTAGTTGTAATTTGGTCTCAAATGAAATTTTAAAAAATTGTTCACAGGTCAGGTGGCATAGCTTTATATGTAGATGCTTCCCTTTGAATCATTTGGGAGTGTGACTACTCAGCATTCTACATAAAGGTAGAGGTTTCAGTTTCTAGCCTTCACAAGGAAGCTGACCTGCATTAGCTACCATCCAGCACTCTACTGGAGTGACCTTATTTATTCACAGGCAGGCAGGCTCTACCAACAACAATTTGTCAGGGTCAGTCATGTGAGGACAGGCTCAAAGAGCAGGAGATTTAGTGGTGGGTGGGGGGGGGAATGTGAGGAAAAGCTTTTTTACCCAGAGAATGATGACAGTCCTAAATAATCTGCTTGGGAGGGTGGTAGAGAAGTTGCTTCAAATCCTTTATAAAGTATCTGGATGAGCACTTGGCACATCATCACATTCAAGGCTATGCGCCAAGTGCTGGTGAGTAAGATTAAGTGGGTGTTTCTCGGTGCAAACTCAATGGGCCAAAGGGCCTCATCTGCACTCCAAGATTCTATGAACCATGGATGGCTGATAATCATGGTCTTGCCAGCTTATTTGTGTCCTGAAGAGATACTAGTTGTAAGGACTGATGTTCCTCTGGACCTCCCCATCTGAGAAGATGCTGAACTCCAGCCATCGATGTCTGGGCTGAGATTGGGTAGTTATTGCATGGATGGCTCTCAACGGAACTATGCATCTTAAATTTTGGCATGGCACAGCATGCCTTGGCTCTAACACAACTAACTATCTGACTGCATGCATGATCTAAAGAATATTCAACACATCTGAGAGCAGAAAAATGCTCCAACATTAGTTAGAGATCTATTTATAGAAAGCAGTCCCAAGGCATCATCTGAAACAAATTCTAGCCCCCTGCAACAAATCGTACTGTTGAGAAGTGCCAGGCACTCAAGTGCACTTTTCCACAGATGTCCAACTACTTAAAGATATGGAAATGCATTAATTTTTTAATCAGCAATCTGTGGTGAAGTTGGGAAAAGAACAAAAACATCAGTCATTCAGTCAGCTTGTTCCCCATATGGCTCATATTGCTTCAGTAAGTAGCCAAGCTACAGCAATCGGAGAGTGCCAATTTTGATCACTGATTTGTACAGAATCAGCCAAACCCATTCAGGGCTGGTGTTACTATCGACCCAAATATCAACATACCTTGCCTGTTGCGAGATACTGCAGATGTGGTGAACAGTTACATAACTGAGAGTTCTTTCCATTGCTTTTGGTGGCAATGGTCAGAATAGGAGAGAAACTCAGCTGAAGGTCTCTCTCATCATTGTCATTCCCGTGATTAGTAACTGCAGGGAAACGACATAGAGTGGCAATGTCATTGGACTAGTAATGCAGGGGCTCAGGCTCTGGGAAACTGGCTTCAAATCATAGAAACCATAGAATTATAGAAACCCAGCATTGCAGGAGGCCATTCGGCCCATCCTGGCTGCACCAACAACAATCCCACCCAGGTCTTATCCCTGCAATCTCAAATATTTACCTCACTAACCTCTCTATCCTATGCATCCTGCGACACTAAGGGGCAATTTAGCATGGCCAATTTACCTGAACCATACATCTTTGGAGTGTGGGAGGAAACTGGAATGCCCAGAGGAAACCCAGGCAGACACGGGGAGAATGTGCAGACTCCACACAGACAGTGACCTAAGCTGGGAATCGAACCCAGGTCCCTGGTGCTGTAAGTCAGCAGTGCTAACCACTGTGCTATCGTGTACAATCTGTACAGTGCAGAGGGAGGCCATTTAGCCCATTGAGCCTGCACCGACAACAGTTCCACCCAGGTCTTACCCTCATAACCTACACCCCCCACCCCCCAACCATGGCAGCTGCTGGAATTTAAATGCAATTAAGAAAATACCTAGAATTGAAAATTACCACGATGACTTTCATTGAATGTCAAGAAAACCCATGGAAAACAAATGGAAAGGAAATCTGCCATCTTACCTGGTCAGGCCTATATGTCACTCCAAATCGACAAAAAATAACTGCCTTCTAAAATGGCTAACCAAGCCACTCAGTTCATGTGCAATTACGGATGGCCACAAATGCCACGCGGGAAAGTATAAAAATAAAAATTGCCACTGGCAGAGTTCTTGAGGATACTGGGTGAAGGCAGGACCACATTCATGCTTCCCTTCTTCATACAGCTCGCTGACATTAACTATCAAATGGTGCTGTTTGGTTGAATCATTCATGGAATCTAACAGCTTCAGGAGAGCACGGGAAGAAACTTTGCCTCCATCCATTTTGGTGACTCCTTCAGCTATTAATTAGGTTGTTGTTTTGAGTGAGTTAGCATTGCAAATCATGGCTTAATATTTAGGCACACTAGCTTTGATTTTGTGGAGGGAGTAGCAGTGTGTTTGTCAGCATGGGAGCTGGTGGGAGATAGGAGGTGGGGTGGGGAGATGGGGGGGTAGGGGCAAGAGAGTGGGGGGAAACGAGCGTGAGTGTGAGTGGAAACAGGTAAACTAAATCTGAAAGCGAATTGGAAAGTCACTTCATTCCTGGATCCAGATATCCCCATTCCCCTTTAGTTGCCAGCTTTAAATTAAGAATGGAGATTAAATCAGGGGCATGCAGACTTGTGATAATATTTAAATGACCGACCCACTTCTTGGGAGCAGATTGGTCGCCATTTCCTCCCACACCCCATCTTCAGAATCCCACCAGTACAGAAGGCGGCTATTTGGCCCACTGATTCTGCACTGATCACAATGCCACCTGGAACCCCATGTATTTACCAAGTTAGTCCCCGTGATACTAAGGGGCAATCTACCATAGCCATTCAACCTAACCTGTACATCTTTCAGCTGTGGGAGCAAACCAGAGTACTTGGAGGAAACCAACACAGACAGTCACTCGAGGTTGGATTTGAACTCAGGTCCTGATGCTGTTAGGCAGCAGTGCCGTCCTAGTATTATCTCCACTGAAGCTAAAAGTGGGCCATTTTGAGGTAGATTGGTAGATTTGAGGTAGGTAGCCTGGTTTGAGGTTTCTAATATGTTAACACCGCACCCAACTTAATCCACCCATTTTAGGGTATTGGAATTCCTCTTTGTAGGTGTCAGTGAGAATGCTGCATTGGGCAGACACACGGCTGCTGGTCCTGTTCACAAATACCAACGACCTCCTGTGGAGCATGTCACATTGTATGTGACTCCCAATGGCCGAATGTTGCCACACAAAAGCCAACAATTAGGTTGTGCACAGCAAGTAACTTCCAAAAGCTACTGACTGCAAAATTCATGCCATTCAGCCCAAGTGAGGCTGATTGCACAGAACATCATGAAGACTGTGTCAATGCTTCTTAAGGAAAAGAAAGCAGTAAATCGCAGATGCTGATGAATGTCAAGAAACAATATGTTTTGGATGAACTTTAGGCCTATGAAGTAACATTCTTCAAGTACATTCATTTTAAACGGTACAAAACCTATAATCTGTTGTGCAATCTCTCTCTTCAGTATCGCCATTCTAATTGCAAATGTTCTTTTTCCACCTCCGACTCATTATACCTTCAAATTCCCACTCGTGCTTTCAAATTGTCCCTCATGAGTATGAGCACTTGCAAATTACAAATGACTGCAGTAAGAAGGATATCGTTAACATTTTCTGCTGCGAGGTGACAACCCCCAGCTTTCCGATCTCTGCCTCTGAGGGCCAACCTGTATCACCTCAGAATAAAAATGAGCTTCATTTGATGCAGTCAACAGAGAGCAGTCTGCTGCTCTCTTGGTTTTTTGAAACCACTTGTGTTTGTTCCTTCAGCCCTGTCTGCTGCTGGATGTCCACTTTTATCTGGGTGGCATGTTAGTATTGATGTACAACAAGAAAGAAAATGAAACAAGTGGCGCTGCAGTTGAAATTGGAAAAAGAAATTCAGCCTCAAAGGTCATACGCTACTGTCAAATCTCAGGATTAGTCCCTGATATGGTGTTAAAGCTTTCCCTGTGTTTCAGAAGTGTCCTGGAGAGTTCAAACATGCAAAACGAAATTCATCGCAAGGCCTTGCCTTCACCAGGCATCTGAGCTCACTCACAAATCAAGCACGGGTTGTTTTGCTGTGAGCTGGAGTGGTGACCCTGTCCAAATTTACACACTCCATCATCACCCTGACCATGAGGTCTGTTAACTCAGAACATACCAGTGATTGAACCGGCAAAACTCCTGAATGCGTACAGGTCAAGTACGCACTGGATAAGCTTGCTAAGCCATGAAGGAGACCAATCAAGAAGCTTTAATGCTTGACTTAGCAAGTGGATGGTTTTTTTTTGGACAAGGCAGCTGCACAGTCTGGCTAATCTCTCTGACACAGGTGAGGGAAAGGAGAATGGAGAGAGAGAGAGAGAGAGAGATTTGAAGGATATGATGAGAAGGCAAGAATGTGAATTGAATCTCGTTAATAAGACCCGGTTCATTGGACTTAAAGGTCTTTTTGTTGTTCCTAAAAATACTTCTGTTCTACCCGGATCAATGTGGCAGCACTAACAGGCCGCATGACACTATCCATGATAACGTTTATCCCTCAATTGCAACACCAGCAAAAACAGCTTAAGTGGTCAGTTGTTTCATGGTTGTCTGTAGGATTTGCCAGTTGTCGTGTTAGCCTAGAGAATAAGTAGCTACACAGCTGAAGTAATTCATTAGCTGGTAAATGCTCTGGGGCATCCTGAGGATGTGAAAGGATTATATAAAATACAAGTTATTACTTTTATTAGTGTTGGGAGCTGCCAATTGTTGGAATGTGGCCTCCAATACCCAATTCGGAAATATGCTGAGGCAAAGATACCAATAGGCGAGAGCAGCATTCCTCGGCAAGGGAGTGGGGAAACTTGGACAGAGTATTCAAGCTGAGGATTTAATGCCTCCCTTCTGAGTTGTATTAATATAGCTGGTTTTCTATTGAGTATAGGGGTGATTGAGTTGTTCAACATGATTACAAGTCTTGATCAGGTAGGTGGGAATGATGGTCTGTGCAGAAAACGGGCACGGAATCTAAAATCTAGAGCTGACACAATGTCAGAGAAAGGGTGGAATTTTTTACCTACTCCCCGCTGATGTGTTTTGAAGGTGGTCTGCATTGGCCGGCGGCAGGATCTGTTGGTCTCTCCGCAGTCACTGGGGTTTCCCGTTGTTCGTACCCTCTGCCGCTGGGGAATCTGTGGTGGGGAATCGCCGTCAGTGGGCCTGGTGGATCCCACTTACAGGAATGGCTGGAAAATCCTGCCACAGAGTACAGAAATCAGGAATGTTCCCCAAAAGGTTGTTGAGACTATAAATCAAATGAAAACTTCAAAGAAAGAGATAAGGTAAGGAGCCCAGATTTTTCCTCTGAATAGTGAAACAAGCACGAGGGTGGAATAGCCGATTCTAGTTCCTAGGGGACTAGCAAGTGGTGAGGGTTCGGGAAAAGGTCGCCTTCTCAACAAGGTTGACATAAGAACAGGACTAGTTTGAAAACAATTGTTAAGAAAAGACAAATAATTTTTAAAAATCTCTAGTTGAAGATATGCACTTTTTTCAGCTTTCTGTTAATCAAAAAATAACACACTCTGAGTCTACGCACTGAATATGTTTGGCAAAGTGAAACACAGGAACAGGCGTATGCCATTCACGCCCTCAAGCCAGCATGGTCATTCAATTAGATCATTGCTAATCTGTATCTTAAAGCACAATATTCCTTCATTGTGAGAAACTAGAGTACTCGGATGCTCCTGAATCTCTTGCTATAACATGCTGCTGTCCAAAAAGGTCAAAAGAAGTATTCTGGGAATAGCAATAAACTTAATAAAGGACCACATTACAAATCTTTCAATCTGCAAGAGCTAATGAAGTCATCTTACTTTCATCATCCGAGCGACTTCAAATTGATGTGATATAAAGAATATGCTGTTGAAATTTTTCTCCCACCAGCAGTGGCCCCTCAGTACATCTCAAGTCGAGATGCAAGTTAAACTCAACATCAAATCAAACGCGACAAAGTGTTCCTAGAATCTCGGCACAGGCTTAGCACCATCAGCCAGGTCAATCTGGGGAGAAGTCTCTATAGGGGAGGACAGGAAGGCATCATTGCCAAGACAATGATTGAAACAATGCATGCTCCAAGCAACACAAACATTGACAATCCAAAAGGCCAAAAATGTGAATTGGAAGATGAAATATTAACAGTAAAATATTGCATAACATTGAAGGCTGCCTTGCTTCACAGCTAATAGCCACACTATCTAGCTCTATCCTACACTGAGCACCAATGTAATTGGGAATTCTCAATTCTGAATTTCTTCCAGCTGAAGAAACTGAAATGAGTAGGTGTAAGAGGAGGAGGTGATTTAAACCAGACAATTTAAAATCTCAAGAGGAGTAACCAGTTGAGAATTTAACCATCTGCTCGAATTTGTCCAACTTCAGGGTTTTCTAAGTTTACGGTCATCTTGTTCAATGATATCTTTGTTGAAAGTCAAGAACATCATATAAAAAACACACATACCATTTTAAATTCTTCAAATATAGTGGTACTAAAATATTGTCATGGAAGACAGTGCAATCAATCAACAGTCACCAACAACATCTGTACTGGCTGCATTGTCACACAAGACTAAAAATACTCAATGCTGTAACTGAGGCCAGTCTTTCTGGAATGGAATGGACAGCATTGAGTTAATTGCTATTTATCTTTTTCAGATAACTGTACAGTACAAAGTTAACATTGCTGTTACAATGCCATTGACATTGCCGTTACAGTCATGTCCTCAAATACCTAACTGCACTCAACCAGCTTTCATTAAATTGAATCATTCCTCCATTTGTATAAAAAATGCCAATTGTGTGAGAATTGCAACTATTTGTGTTGGCAGCATGTATCTTAACCACTGGGTTGAAATCCTTTGCTACCTTCGCTTCAAAAGTGCCATCAGTCACCAGGGAAATATTCAGCAGTGGAAATTGATTTTTACGTATCCTCTCCTGCAGTTCCGCAAATCTCAACTCACAGCGAGGAAGAAATTTGAGGTGGCGCAAATACCAGATCCCAGACGCAGCGTCCACCACTTCTGCTGCCTCTTGCTCATCAAGCCAGCAATGGGTCCTGATGTTAATTCCTTTGATTTGACTACATGCTCTGACCTCCATGTTGCAGCTCCTAGCAACTTACCCGAATGACCGGTTGCAGCACCAATGCCGTTGTCTTATCCTGCTCCACTGGAAACTAAAGGGAGTTGGTAAAAAAAAATCAAGCATGGAAGAGTGGAGAAAGAAGGAAGAGGGGAAAAAGAGCCAAGAAAGGAAAATTGAGAGAAGTCAGGGCTCAGATACAGATAGAGAGAGGTAGCAAAATGGGGATGGGGTGGGAGAGGGGTTATAGTGTAAGATTTTAGAGATGAAAGTGAAACAGAACCAGAAATAATTAAGGAAGAGAGATAAATAGACAAAAAAACACAAGATTGGCTGAGGTTAAGTGAAAAATATTCCATTGGTTCAAGAATACAAAACAGATTGGATATCGGAAGTGTTCAGTCATGATTCTGACAGACTCTAAAATGACAGAATTGATTGGAGACCTTGTATACATCCTAGCAGGAGTTAGTACCAAGTGAACAGCAGCAGGAACCCCAGAAGATACTAGTGCTCCTTAATCCAAGGTCACTAAAATCCATGAGCGGATTTTGTTGCAGCTAAGGCTGAAGTCGGCTAACGTGGTGCAACCTAACACTTGAAGTGACGGGGCTTTCTCATTCTGTCTGGCTGTTACGTAGCCGGTGAAGCACTGAGGCAGGGAGAGGCAGGGGGTGGGGTGGAACAAAGAGCTTGACCAGCACTTTTAATGCAAGGAGCAACTAACTGTATCATACTGGTAAACGTAGAAACCTCTTTTGTAAACAGAACAAAAAGGATTATGTCGCAGTAAATCCAGTTCCCTTTTAAGGAGATTAATAATCCACATTAACCTTTACAAATGCCAATCACGGACCATGTAAACATATCCATTTAAATCTTTTCAGCCCCCATGATTTGTTCAGTTGTTCAGAACCTTCCTGCAACTACACTGAACCGAAGAGGAAAGAAAGCCTCCCATTGTTTTATTACTGTACAATAATGTCACTTTCCCTTTAATGCTCAGCACAGGTCAAGCAATTGGGCGTGATTAGGGTGACAACATGTAGGAATGAAGCCTCTGGCTCTCTTGGGTGACTGGCAGCTCTGGGAGGTAAATCAGTTTTAAAAAGCTCCACGCTATTGAAGTGCAGTAATTAAAAGTGGAATGAGATTCGCCCTTGGATTGCAAAGTGCTTTTCCAATTAAATTGAAAAAACTTGGGGAACATGTCTCTTCGATCCCTGTACACAGTAGCAATATCAGAACCTCTTGTTTAAAGCAGTCCAGTGCCTGCCTTTGTGTTGCTCAGTGTTACACAACCGTGCTTTTCAGCAATTTTCTCTCCTCTTCCATTTGAGAGGTACAAATTTTTGTTGAGATGTCACAGCAACACTTCACAACCGGACCAAATAACAACTCTCACTCACCTAACCCACAACAGTCAATGTTTTGCAGGCTACTGCACCAAGGGAACCACCATAGTTGAGTCCAAGTCTGCATGTCATAGAGTTATAGAGATTTACAGCATGGAAAATAGGTTTTTCAGCCCATAGTGTCCATGTCGCTTAGTTTTTACCACTAAGCTAGTCACAATTGCCTGCAGTTGCCCCATATTCCTCTATACCAATCTTACCCGTGTACCTGTCTAAATGCTTTTTAAAAAACAAAATTGACTCAAGTCAATTCTCCTTGTGAGTTCCGAGGTTGCATTCAGGAGCACGAACTCCTGCTGCTCACCCCTCCTCCTTCTTTAATCAAGAATACTGCATTATGCTGACCTCCAGTTTGATTGAAAACAGTTAACTCAGCACAGACTTGGAATTAACCCTGGAACCATCCTCTCTGCACAGCTCAATACTATATTAAGAATGCATTTGCTAAACTAGGCCATTGGGGAAATTACAATTGCTGAAAGGCAATTTTAGTAGAGACTAGTCATAGTTAAAAGCTCTCCTCTGGATCAGTTTTAAGGTAATGTTACCTTGAAATGTTGTCAAGGACAGACCTGCAGTATTCCTGCTGCCGATACCAGCGTCCCAACTTCCAGGGACCAGTTCACATCAAGATTTGACTTCTCATGGTTACCACTTATAACTAATCTAAAGAGCAAAACTTCCCTCTTCCCCCATTTCACTCAGAGAATCATGAGCCTCCAGCATCCAACAGATTCCTCATTAATTAGCTACACTAGTGGTGCACTTAGTTCTGTATTGTGTTTACAGGCTCCATTGAGTTAATGCTAAAATACAAGTATTCAAAGACGGTGAAAAGCAGAGGCCTGGTTTGTAAATAGGATGATTCCATGTTCCACTGATAAACTGCAAGATGACCCTTTTCTATCCAGATTACCATTACTTCAGCCCTATGAATACAATTCACTGAACAGACTGAGATTAGAAGAAATATAACAGACAAAACTGACAACTGCATAAAGGTAATTTTATGCCAATTTGTGTTCTTAGTTCTAACCCAAAATTCTCCTCCCAACACATCAGTTATCAAATGATTATTTGCACTGCAGTACATGTGACTTAATTATACAATGCATCTCAAAGTTGAGCTGATCCACAAATTGGTGTGATTGACCTACGGGAGAAGTGCAGTAGGAAACCTGGATAATATTCCCTTCCTCAGCTCGGAGCACTGGCCAGGAATTGAAACTGGGACCTGAGTGGTTTGGCTTCACACAGAGCGAGCAGCACTCTGGTGTGATATAATCCCAGCTGTCGTCGGCAGGTACAGTCTTCTGCTAGAAGGATCAATGCCCTGAGTCACATCGGCTACTTCTCACAATCCCAGTGGGCACTGGGCAAATTTCCAAACACTTTTGACGACAGTTCAGTGAAATTCTCGTGACAATACTGAGGTATAAATCATTTCTGATCCCTAAGACTGAACAGCACAGATATATATATCTATATATATGTGTGTGTGTATGTTAAAAAGGAATAATTGAAGATGGCTTTAATTTTCACATCCTTGAAATTAATTTTAACCTTGATGTGACTTCTGCTTGTGCAGGAATGTATTCCTGTGATTGTTCGTGATTTTCCCAAGGGAGGGGAATGCTTAGTGAAAAGGCAATGCTGCGCTGCTGCTTTGCAGTTGACTCTCACTTCATAACAGTGCAGGGTAGATAATGTAATCTTGTGACCTGAGGGTGCTGTGGGGAGGGTGAGGTGGCGTGGGGGTGATGCAGTTCTAACTTTGCCATTTTTCAAAACTCAAGTCAGCAAAGGATAGTCACCATTTGTGGCAGTTCAAAGGCAGAAAAAAGGACAGCCTCCTGTTCCTCAAAGAGGATGCAGCCCTTTAAGAGTGGCATGGTGGCACAGTGGTTAGCATTGCTGCTTCACAGTGCCAGGGACCCAATTCCGGCCTCAGGTGACGGTGTGGAGTTTGCACATTCTTTCTGCGTCTGTGTGTGTTTTCTCTGGGTGCTCTGGTTTCCTCCCATAGTCCAAAGATCTGTGGGTTAGGTTGATTGATCACACTAAATTAGTGTGTCGGGGAATTAGCAGATTAAATACGTGGGGTCACACGAGGGCTTGGGTGGAATTGTTGTTGGCACAGACTCAGTGGGTTGAATGGCCTCCTTCTGCACTGTAGGGAATCTATGATCCTTTCCAGTGTTTTGTTTACCTGGCAGGTTTGTTTCACTTCTTTGTAAATGCCATCCAGAAATGAAACATCAAACCAGATCAGACAGCTGCCGAGTCTGTGGAGCTACTACAGAAGTAACAGATGAGGCTAACCTTCGGGAAGATCGAAATAATCTCATCAAATCAGCTAATAAATGGGAAATGAAATTCACTGTGGGGAAATGTAACATCATGCAAATTAGCAATACTTGATGTCCAATAGGACCTAATTACATAATGCATGATTCTCCACCATCTTTAAGTTACTCAAAAATGCCGTTACTGAGGAAACCACATCTAAAATAATTTAAAGTTGAATGTACAGAGTCAATGCACAGGCTCCAAAATGCTTAAAGTCATGAAATGTCTATCACTCAACTACAATCAAAGAATTTCTATACCAAATATTGGTTCAGCCACATTTCAGAGTCCATTGTAATTACTTTGGGCTCATATACTCCTAAGAACATTCCCATTTCTGACAATGCCAGGAAGATTGTTTGTTACAAAAAAATGACTTGTGAGACTCCTGTGTTTCCCAATTGGTCATGTTGCTCTAAAACTTCCTAATTCACAGACCACAATCAGTAAGGATCATCCTCAATACTGGTGCCCCACAAGGCTGTGTTCTTAGCCCCCTACTATATTCATTATACACCTATGTAGACAAATTTCATTTCAATTCGATTTTCAAGTTTGCTGACGACACCATCATAGTGGGTCGGGTCTCAAACAATGACGAGACAGAGTACAGGAATGAGAAAGAGAATCTGGTGAACTTGTGCAGCAACAATAATCTCTCCCTCAATGTCAACAAAACGAAGGAGATTGTCATCACCTTCAGGAGCATAAAGAGGACATGCCCCTGTCTACATCAACGGGGACAAAGTAGAAAAGGTCAAGAGTTTCAAACTTTTAGGTGTCCAGATGATTTGTCCTGGTCCCTCCCATGCTGACACTATAGTTAAGAAAGGTCACCAACACCTCTAATTTCTCAGAAGACTAAGGAAATTTGGCATGTCAGCCATGACTCTGGCTAACTTTTACAAGTGCAGCATAGACAGCATTCTTTCTGATTGTATCAAGCTTGGTATGGCTCCAGCTCTGCCGAAGACCACAAGGAACTACAAAAGGTTGTGAATGTAGCCCAATCTATTATGCAAACCAGCCTCCCATCATTGATTCTATCTACACTTCCTGCTGCCTTGGCAAAGCAGCCAGTATACTTAAGGAGTCCATGCACCCCAGACATTCTCTCTTCCACCTTCTTTCTTAGGGAAAAAGATACAAAAATCTGAGGTAACGTACCAACCGACTCAAAAACAGCTTCTTCCCTGTTGCTGTCAGACTTTTGAATGGATCTACCATGCATTAAGTTGACCCTTCTCTGCACCCTAGCTATGACAGTAACACTACATTCTCACTCTCTCGTTTCCTTCCCTATGAACAGTATGTTTTGTCTGTATAGCGTGCAAGAAACAATATTTTTCACTGTATGTTAATACATATGACAATAATAAATCAAATCAAATCAAAATTGAAGTAGAGCCCATAGATTGACATGCCTCTATAAAAATTTGAATGAACAGTTAAATACTTCTAAGCAATATATTAAGCCCAAAGGTGACCAAGTTTGAAATGGTCATGACCAACAGCTCCAATTGAATACAGTCTAACATGCTCCCTTTTCTAACTCCTCATCCCATCCCCTATCTCTGAAAGAACATTGAAGGACTGGCACAATCTTCCACAAATATTAATTGCTGTGCCCTCTAAGGATTCATTTAAGAAAAATCTGTTGAGTTTTTAAATTATTGTGACCACCGACTGCACTCATTCAGCAACTGCTGTGGAAATAAAGGAAGGAATCTTACCAAACACCAGAATAAGAGAAGAATACATTCTAAAAATCACTCTGTGTACCTCGGGGAATATTTCATCACTATTTCAAATCAAGGTGACCTTCAGTTCAAGGCCATGCTTCCTCAGTTTCCAAAAGTACAATCACTTTGTAATATCAGGTATAAATTGAAGTTATAAGCCATTAATACTGTACAGAGAAGCACACACCATTGCCTTCATATTTTATATAGTGCTTTTTTTCTCTCTTATAGAATCACAGAATCCCTATTGTGCAGAAGGAGACCGTTCAGTCCATCAAGTCTGCACCGACAACAATTCCATCCAGGTCCTATCTCCATAACACTATGTATTTTTCTTGATAATCTTTCTGACATCAATGGACAATTTAGCATGGCTAATCATCCTAACCCACACAAGTTTGGACATCTTTGGATTAAAATCACAAGCCCAAGTGATTCACAAAACCTCTGCTATAAAGACACTATCGTGTACAAATGTTCTGTGATTGATTGGGAGTGTCTGTTTAATGTTGATGTTCCCTGTGCTTGATTGGTTAAACCTGGGTGTGGACTTGTATAGTAAAGGAAACAAACCCTTGAAAGAGCTGGAAACCAGAGCTGTAACATGGAGCAAACATTTTAAAACATCATAAATAAAATTGCATCAGATAAGTCATGATCTCATTGAATGCCAAGCAGACTCAATTGGCCAAATGGCCTACATTTGCTCCTAAGTCTTGTGACCCTGTCACACATATAGAAACTGGTGTCATTCTCAGCACAGATCCCAGAGGTGAAGTATACAAAAGCTGTGTCACACAGTCACAGCAGAAGAAAGATTTGAGGTTCAGTTACTGTTCATCATTAACCAATTCCAGTTAGAACTAAAGCACTTTTTGCATAACCACAACGACAGTCTCATATAACCATGTAGAAAGTGTTGCCACTGAAACCGCATTTGTGACTATAGAATATTTAAAGGGCTTAGCACTTTGATATACTGCCCTTTCTGCTGGGGAGGTATAAATGAATGCAGGAGATGGGGAGGCATAGTCCTGTGAGGGTTTAGTAGATGTTAGTACAATAGTTACTCAGAAGCCAGAAATGTTTTAATTCTTCTAATTGTTTCTGGGTAACTGTTGCTATAAGACAGTTGGGACCATTTTTGGATGACTCCTAGTGCAGCACAATTACTTATCAGAATTTTGAACTTTGTAGGCAACTGCCACACAATCCTTATCTGGAGCGAGGAGAAGTCATCTTTGGCACATCCCTAAGATACACTGCCATGAAGCCCAGAAATGAGGGGCCAACATCTCTGATGTCTTGTGGTTGCCAGCACAGAGCTAGAACCATAGAATCCCTATCTATCGCTATCCATCCCAAGGGATGATGATGGTTTCCTTCATTTCGTTTATTTTCTGATAGTTCTGTTTTGGGGGTTTGAGGTGTGTGTTCTGCTGTGGCTGTATAAACCGATCCTTGACAGGCACTGCTTTCCGCATACTTGGCAGGCGAGATCTGCTGTGGGTGTTGGAGCGGGAGTTTCACTGTGGCGTTTCCTATGTCGTTCTAGTGCTGCTCCTCTGTTCTTTTTTCCTATATCGTCGACGCTCTTTCTTGTGATGGTCCGCCACTGTGCACGGTCTAGGGCCTTTTCTTCCCATGTTGATGGGTCGATGTCAGCTTTTTTGAGGCTCCTTTTCAGAGTGTCTTTGTATCGCAGCCGCTGACCTCCTTGTTTGCGGGTGCCACTAGACAGTTGGCCGTACGTGACGTCCTTGGGCAGTCTTCCATCCTGCATTCTGACTACGTGTCCTGCCCAGCGCAATTGGGCAGACATCACCAGGGTTGAGACAGCTGGCATTTTAGCTTGGGAGAGAACTTCAGTATTAGTTATTTTATCTTTCCGTGTAATTCTCATCAGAGAGTGTAAATGTCGTTGTTGAAGTTGGTCCAGCTGTCGAAAATGTCTTTGGTATGGACACCATGTCTCACAACCGTAGAGCAGTGCAGACATGACTATGGCTCTGTATACTTTGCACTTTGTGGCCATCTTGATGTTCTGTGACCAGACACGACTTTTTAGCTGTCCAAAGGCAAAGCAAGCTTTATTTATTCGCGATTCAATCTCCATGTCCAAAGAGACGGAGGATGTTATCATGCTGCCCAGGTAACAGAAGTTGGTTACTGAATTAAGACTTGTGTTATCGATGAGAATCCCTACAGTTCAGAAAGGAGCCATCTGGCCCATCAAGTCTGCACTGACTCTCTGAAAAAGCAACCGACCCAGGCCCTCCCCTCCGCCCTAGTCCCACAAATTTTATCATGGGCAATCCACCTAAACTACTTGTCTTGAGATACTAAGGGCAATTTAGCACAGCCAATCCTCCTACCCAGACATCTTTGGATTGTGGGAGGAAACCACAACACCCGGAGGGAACCCATACAGATACAGGGAGAAAATGCAAACTTCACACAGTTACCCAAGGCTGCAATCGAATCTGGTCCCTGGTGCCGTGAGGCAGCAGGACTAACCACTGTGCCACCATGCCTGAGTTTAAAATAAATCACACGATTAGATGTAAATGCTGGAGCTGACAAGAAACATAGTTCTCTGAGCACATTATGTGAAGGACGCATTGTTGCTTGGTACATTGACTGTAGTGGGTGATGTGGTATTCTGGATATATGCAATTCCACGCACATAACAACATAATTCCTAACTCTTTTTGAACAACATAACAATAAACGATCGGTATGACGGTGTCAGACTTTTATCAATGATGTTCCTGTGAAGCATCTTGGGATGTTTTGCTACGTTTGAAAGCTGTTTATAAATTTGCATTGTTGTTTATTGTTGGAAAAGTACTGGAGGATCTGCAATTAATGAGCAGCCAGTTGTAGCAGGTCCCAGCAGTTTTGTACTTGGGCCTGAGGCCAATTCACACATATCCCACGCTTGCTGGGTGCAATGGAACAAAACACTCAAGGAGCACTATCACAGGCCTTGCATAACCTAACCATGTTGTCAGAGCGGTCATTGAACCAATTGTAGGAATAATTAGCAGTAGGAATGATTGCCAAACATCAATTGATATCTTCTGAGGTGAGAGTAGTAAAGGTGGTCAATACTAAGTGGATCCACTGTTGGAGATTTTATCACTCATCCTTTTACCCCTCAGTAACCCTGCCCATTCTTGACAGCTTCTCTTTCTTCCAACCTGACATGCTCGATGTTATTTTCCTCCAGTATTCTTGCAGTAGTGTCCGTGGGAGATTAATCACTAGTTCTTGGAAACTCGAAAGTGCTACAGGAAAGGAAAGAGAGCTTGGTTTGTAGGGGAGTGACATCAAGTTCTGCACTTTCCCACACGAGTGAGACAGCAGGTTAATGCTGAGTGTCAGGTAGCTCCAAGTCTGATGCAAAATGAATATGTTCAGCGTGACCTTCATATCATTCCATGTTTCCATCCCTCATTTTTAATACACAGGATGTAATGGATTTTAGTGGGTATGATTGGCATGGAGTTTGTAAGATAAATAGAGACCATTCTCAGTTAATCCATCTAGGGAATAAAAACACAAACATATCACTTCCCATCCCGTTATGACTATCATGCCCACAACGGGGTTCATACATCATCCTTGTACATTATGGAAAGGACAATGTGTACATTGTCCACCTCAACAACAAAACAGCAGAGCAAAGGTTAATTTAACTGCAGCAATTTTCCCTTAAAAGCTCACTGTTGGTGGCTGTTAAGAGTGTCTTTGTCCCATCATGGTATTTGTACACAGTAAACAGCTACATTTTGAACTGTCCAGTTGGAAACCTTCAGTAAAAAGCTGAAAAGCAATATAACGACAATAATCCCCCGCATCAACAGTCATGCGGTGATTGCACAATTCCAACTTTGACTCGCAGACCTTGATAATGCACTGGAAATCACTGCCCATCAATCTTTCTGACAAGAGAAGCCATCCAGATGGGAGGCAATCTCTCGATTGTTCTCCGCAGAGCCATTCAGTCTAGCTCTCTGCCTCTCCACAACTGGGGAGGAGCTGTGTAGTCCAGACAGCACACTCATGTCATGCACACATTGACAGAAAGCCTGGGAGGTAGGTCTTTGCCAAGACTCAGAGAATGTGCAGCATCATCCAAGATGGTGGCCGCACATGTGGGAAACTTGTGTTTTGAATGAGGGGAGAGGTGCTCAAGAATTGGCATTTAATGGTTTGGTGATCCTTGAATGAATCGGATGCAATGGTGTTGCAAATGATTTCGGATATTTTTCTGTTTGTTGGAGCATAGCAACCTTCTTGCACCCCTCACCGGTTCTATCATCACGAGCATTCTTATTCTGATTGTAGGTTTGTACGCCAGTGTCCTATATGCTGATAATTGCAGCCAACAACCAATCGTATCTCTCTGGCTGCAGCCCCATCAAAAAAAACTGAATTTAGCTTTGACTACGAAGAGGAATCACTTGCTTGCTTTGCTTAAAGCCTTTCCACTTTTGCCCTTCTTCGGAAGTTTCTGAGTCATGTCAAAGTTAAGTTCCAGCCAATAACTCTTGACTGGATGGCCTCATGCCAGAAAATACAACAATAACATATCCCGGGCCTCATGACCTTTAACCTTTCTTTGCTAGCACTAACGCTGCGTGCTGGGTGATAAATACAGTCCAACATCGCAAAACAAACATCCAACGGCAGGAGTTTTCCATCTGACACAAATTGATGAGCTTGCTGAACAAACAGATGGAACACATTCTTAAGTGCGTCTTGTTACACGTCGTGCTGACCAGTGCAACATTTACAACATCCACCCTCCCACCCACTCCCGCAACCCATCTCAGCTGACCGAAGAAAATCCTCAATTTCATCATCAGGGTATGAATGTTTGTTACCAAAGGCACATGTTGTGGGTTACAAGACAACCTATTGGTGGAAAGACAGCTGAGCTGCGTCGAAAATAGCCTGAAACAACTCTGAAGACAAGAGTTATTGGGTGGCAAATGTAACTGGTCTATACTGGTAGTCAGTTAACAGTTAAATTGAGGTTAGTCCCTGTCCCCGGATCCGCATAGCTTTGACAGAACTCAACAGCCTCCACTTGAGACAGTTCAGGTCTGGCTGCTTGCAGAAAACAAGGGGGTTTGCTGTCTCCAAGCGTGACAGATACTGTCTGAGAAAGGCACTTGAGACGCATTGAAGCCTTTCTTATTAATCATGGTTTCTACTAACATTTGAACTCTTAAGTTTTCTGTTACACACAGAGGTCCTATTTAAACCTGCACCGTTCCATCATTTCAAATCTGCTGTCTCAGCAGATGTGCACTGGTCAATGCCAATTCTTGCCAACTTCATTAGGTTTGAAGCCCGATACCTTCAATTATATTTCAAATTCCTGCAGAACAAGTGAGTCTCAGGTCTGCACTGTCAGTGCACCTGAGCCACAGCTACATGGAACTGAGAGGGTTAAGGTGTGCTTAGAAACAGAATATTGAAACATAGGCCAGAATTCTCCAGTCATTCATGCCTGCAGGATTCTCTGATCCTGGTGCAGTGAACGGCTAGAGAATTCCTAGCACAGAAAGTAGAAAAATAAAGTACAGTTTATTTATTAGTCACAAATAGGCTTACATTAACACTGCAATGAAGTAACTGTGAAAATCCCATAGTCACCACAATCCGGTGTCTGTTCAGGTACACTGCGAGAGAATTTAGCATGGCCAATCCACCTAAGCTGCACATCTTTGGATTGTGGGAGGAAACCGGAGCACCTGGAAGAAACCCACATAGACATGGGGAGAACGTGCAGACTCCACACAGATAGTGACCCAAGCCGGGAATCAAAACCAGGTATCTGGTGCTGTGAGCAGCAGTGCTAACTACTGTGCCGCCTCTGTAGTGCCCATCAAGCCCACTAAGCCACTGTGAACATTAGGTTTCAGTGGTTGGGGAGAGAATGGAAAAACAAAACACAGTCAAAGTTTCCAAACCCTGATGGCGTATGTTTGTGCGGACATCAAGTAAGAACAGGATCACACTTGACTGTAAACACGTAAAAATGATGTCAGTAGTTGCTCAGTGATGTCACTCAGAGTCAGAAGGTTATACAAGCTCCTCTGTGTAACCTGGGGCACATTACTCACTCTGCTAATTCAATGTTGTGCTGAAGGAGTGCTGCACTGTTGGAGGTACTATTTTTCACAAGAGATCCTAAACCAAGATCCTTTCAGCTGGTTTGAAATAATCACAAACCAAAGACATAAAATTCTCCTTAGTGTCCAGGCCAAAACTGGTCTTTCACCAGCAACACTAAAAATACAGACTACCCGGTCATTAACTCTCTGCTGATTTTTAAAAATCTGGCATTTGGAAAATTGTTTCCCAGTGCTACAGCCACAACACCACTTTCAAAGTGCTTTCTTGTCAAGCACTTTGAGATCTCCTGAAGTCAGGAAAAGCACTATACACTTCCCACAAATTTATGCAGTTTATTTAACCTTTCAGCAAAGTGCCACCTTACTGTCTCAGCCTGTGGCCCAGCCAAGGCATCGGATAGAAAAGAAAATGTCACTGAGGTAGGCAAGTTTTAAAATTGTCCTTGTGGGCTTGCACGTCAGAAAAATAAAGTCATAAATTGGGTGATATCATATCTGAACATCCGCTTCACAGATATGAGTTGCCTTAACGTAATAGTTTGAGTGGAAGCCATTTTTGCACACTGCAATGTTTCAAACAAGCAATGAGATCAATACCCTTTTTTTAATGCATCCCTGGGACATGAGCATTGCTGGCTGGCCAGCGTTTACTGTCCAGCTCTAAGGCTGTGGCTCTCGAGTCACATGTAGGGCAAACCAACTAAGGACAGCAGATTTCATTCCCTAAAGGACATTAGTGAACCAGATGGATTTCTCCAACATTTGACAATGGTATCATGGTCATTGGTAAACTCTTAATTCCAGATTTTTTTTTACTGAATTCAAATTCCACCAGATGCCATGGCAGGATTCGAACCTGAGTCCCCAGAACATTAACTTAATTTCTGTACCAATAACATAGCGACAATAACAGTAGGTCATAGGTTCCCCTAATTGGATTTTATGTTTATAAATTGAGCAGAAAATGCTGACCCACTATTCCTCAAATAATATCTTGGGTACTTTATGCCACCAAGACCATTTTCAAGAACTAGACATTTTATGCTTATTTGTTCTTGATAACACACCATTGATTGCCAATCTCTCATTGTTCTGAGGCGCTGGCAATGGGCTTTCTTCTTGAAATGCTGCAGTCACGGAGCTAATGGTGCTTGCAAGACAGTGTCCTCAGTTTAACATTCCCATAGCACCTGCAATAATCATGTGCTTTATCAAAGGCTGCACCTCAATGTCAACCTATGTTATCCCAGGACTGGGGGCTTGAACTCATAACCTCCCGACTCGGAGGTCAGCCATGTTGACACGCTAAGGATGAATCTACAAAGCCGAGGCTTAGAAATCATATTCTGCAGCTTGTGACAAATCATCCTTACCACTCAGGGAATGATAATAACACAAAGCAAATTTTAACACCAGAGCAGCAAGGACTCATTGACCTCATTTACCACAATTACAGTTATTAGGGAGAAGTCACAGCAAGATGTGTAAATAAGTGAAGAGAGATTATATGCAACATAGGAATATGTGCAGCACGAAAAGAGCAGCTGGTACTGTTCATGCAAAGTCATCCAAATCAAGGTGAAAAAGGAAATCACATCCAAAAACAAATCACCTCCACAACAGCATCCTCAAAAAATCCTCAGTTCCACTTTTTCAAGGTAACCAGTGAAGGACACTTAACAACTAGTCGTGTTGGGCTCAGTTTGAGGATACATCATTCAGCTTAGGTAACGAATACTAAAGATGTTTCACCAGTTACATTGGAAGGGGAGACTTGCACATGGCAAGTGGTTTGTTCCTGAAACAAAGGCTTAGATTCTTAACTTGACCTGGTTGGCCTATGCTGCACTAAGCTTCGACCTGAACTTTGAGCAGTGCAAATGCTCGCCAAGCAAAACTAACCAGAACTGATACATTGAGCTAGAAAGCTGGACCAAGAGTCTGGTAAGGATCTGTTCGTTTGGGGCTTGGGTGGTGCTTTCTTGTAGGCTGACCACATGGCTTTTTTCCATCAATAATGAATGACCCATTGTCAACCCTGGGCTTCAGTGCAAAAGTAATTGGAAAACGTTTATCGTCGCTCCTCTGCTGTGTTTGTGAATTGGGTCACATGCACAAAATGCTTACAAGGCAGGATCATTTGCTGACTTACTGCTGCACTGAAGGTGTGCGCAACCCGTAATTGCTGCTGACTAATAGCCTATTATCTAGAGCAGGTCGAGACGTGAGTGCTGCAAAACGGAGACATTTCTTATTGGGAGGAGAGGGGAACTTCGTCAGGGAGACTTTCAGAGCACAGAGCTGCATAAGTTATTCAGCCCATCATGTCTGTGCCAGATCTTTGAAACAGCAATCAAATTAATCCTTTCCCCAGTCCTTTCCCCTCCTCCCAGCCCCCCAAGAGCTTTTCGGGCTTCTGCTTTGCAAGTATATATTCAAGTTCCTGTGTAAAGCTGTTATTGAATCTGCTTCCACCACTCTTCTAGAAACACAAACACGACAGTTCATAAGGAGGCCATTCAGCCCATAAAATCTGCACCGACTCTCCACAAGAGCATCTTACACACACAAAGTCTGTAACAAACAGCTATGTAAAAAACAATCCTTCTCATTTCAACCGGCGTTACTTTGCCAGTTACTGTAAATCTGTCTTTGAGTTCTCAACCTCATGTGACTGACATTAGCATGAAATCAAGATTGAGGAAGGAAATAATATTTTAAATTCTTTCATACTATGTAAATGTCACTAGCATTTGTTGCCTATCACTAATTGCCCTTGAGCTGAGTGATTTGCTAGGCCATTTCAGAGGACAACTAAGAATCAAACACATTACTGTGGATCTGGAGTCATATGCAATAGTTTGTACTATCTACAAGATGCACTGCAGCAATTCACCAAAGATCCTTAGGCAGCACCTTCCAAACACACGACCCCTTTCATTTAGAAGGACAAAGGCAGCAGATACATGGAAACACAGCACCTGCAAGTTCCTCTCCAAGTCACTCACCATTTTGACTTAGAAATATATTGTTATTCCTTTGTAGTCGCTGAGTCAAAATTCTGGAATTCCCTCCCTAATGGTGTTGTGGGTAAACCCATAATACTTGGGCTGCAGCTATTCAAAGACAGCTCACCACCACCTTCTCCAGGGCAACTAGAGATGGACAATAAATGCTGGCCAGCCAGCAATGGCCATGTTCCACAAGTGAATAAAAAAAAAACACTTGAGCCACACAAGTGCCAGACAATGACCATCTCCAACAAGAAAGGATCTAACCATCAACCTTGACATTCAATGACATTACTATCACTGAATTCCCCACTTACTATATCCTGGAGTTTACCACTGATCAGAAATTGAACTGGACTAGCTGTATAAATTCAATGGCTGCAAGAATAGGTGAGAAGCTTGGAATCATTCACTTCCTGACTCCCCAAAGCCTATCCATCTTCTACAAGACACAAGTTAGGATTGGGATGGAATACTTTCCACTTGCCTAGATGTGTGCAGCTTCAATATCACTCATGAAGCTTGACATCATTCAGGATAAAGCAGCCTGTTTGACTGGTACCCAATCCACAAACATTTACTCACTCCACCACCAAAGAATAGTGGCAGCATATATGTCTACAAGATGCACTGCAGCCACTCAGCAAGCTTCCAAAGCCAGCACACTCTAAATCCACAACGCTACCATCTCAAAGCTCAAGAGCAGCAAACGCATGGGAATACCACCATTAGGAAGATCAACCCCAAGCCATTTACCATCCTGACAGTGGCTTCATAGTCATTGGGTCAAAATCCTGGAACTCCTTCCCTAACAGCACGATGTACGTACCTGTACTACATGAACTGCAGCAGTTCAAGAAAGCAGCTTGCAGTCACCTACTATAGGGCAATTAGAGATACACAATAAATACTGGCTTAGCCAGCAATGTTTACATCCTAGGAATGAATAAAAAAAGTGTTCACGTGGCGTAAGGATGGCAAATTTTCATCCTTATAAGGCATAGTGAACATGACGAGCTTTTACAACAATCGATAATTGTTTCATGGTCATGCTTACTGAGACTTGCTTTATATTTCAGATTTATTAATTAAATTTTAAATTTCACCAACTGCCAAGGTGGGATTTGAATGCATGTGGAGCATTAGCCTGGGCCTCTGGATTACTAGCCCAATTACATTACCACTACCATCTCCCCATAACAATTTTGATTCCGCAGTAGGAATAAAAGGCAACTAATTTACTTGTAGACTGCTGATAATGTGCAAGTTGGAATGGAAGTATCATAAATTTAATAAGATTAACAATTTTCTTACTTTACTTGACTTCGAGTCCAAATTTTGTCCTGTAGTTCTGCTGCCATTATAAGGCGAGTTTTCGTTAGTTTATCCCCGGGCTGCCCAATGTTAATTTTACAAAGAGGAATACTGGCAACAACAACCAATACTTCAACCTCCATGAACTGATTAGCAACCAAGTAGGAAAAGCTGGAAATGAGCCAAGTCATCATCCCATAAAAAACATACTTCCAATATACTCCAGAATCTACACCACCCACCATGATTTATAAAAGCCCTTTCAGAAAATGAAAATCTTTATCAAAGAATTCTAAATTCTCAGTTAGGTGGCTTGGTTAGGAGGTCTGAAATCAACTGCAGTACAAATAACCCAAGAAACATCATGTAGCTTTGCTCTCTAATAGAAGAGCAATCCAAGTAAGGAGGTAGCATCTTGCACGGATCTTAGTTCTAGGAATTTTGGCAAGAGTATTTTGGGATGATGGATAACAGAACTGTGAATTACAGAGGTTCCGATGGAATTATTTCACCACAGTGTCCAAATCTAATCAGTATAACCCACTCTTTTTACTTAACATGGTAGATTATTCCCAACATTTCTATCTCTTGAGTGAAGATATTTGTTCTGCTGTTTGTTCCAAGAACATTTTTAATTCACTTCTATTGATATCTTTTTGCCCTACTTTCTTGGTGTATTTTGAAATGATTATAAGGACTTGGCTCATCAGACTGAGCAGCCCTAATACATTTTAATACTCAATGCAATGTCTTCAAATGCAGGAAAGCATGTAGGATTGATCGTGTTATGATGCCCATGGAGACTGATAACATTTAGAAAAATATGTGAATTTCCAGTGACAGACTGGATGGATCACATGATAAGATTTCAAGTTTTAAGATTTTCACTGTAATAACCTAAAAACAATATTGACTGAATACTTTTTTTTGTAGGCAAAAAATTCCCATTTAACTTTAGAAAGGACCAAAAATCCCTCCCCAGCCCACAATAGTTAGTCTGTTCCTTAAGTGGACATTCTTCAAGAACATTCTTCAGGAACCAGTCCAAACTATCCTCAACTCCTGGTGGCTTGTTTCTTTTCACCTTTTCCAGCCTCATTATTTTTGATTTCTGAACTGATTTTCACAGTGATGGTTACCCAGAGATACCTCTCCCTGACGAAAGCTAGGCAAATCTTCAAGCTCCATTGGTCTCCTCAACCTGAGTTTGAGCTCCCACTGCACTCTGCATGGTGAACAATAAAGAGTGACTGTTTCTATCTGTCTGCTCTCTCTATTTCTCTCTCAGATTCTTGAAACCTGATTGCGTATGTGAGTTCGAGGGGTCTCTGAAGAAAATCTGCATCCCAATCCTACAATGGCTTCCTATGGGCTATACCCTATTAAAGCCCATTCTGTGGCAATGTGAATCATATGGGCCTTGTATCCAGGTAGAAATTCTTATCATATATCCTTTAGAATTCCAGCTTTTTTCCACCCTGAAACGAAACAGTTAATTTAAAGAATAACTGTTATAAAATGTGACATTCCTAAAACCTTCACAAAATTCGGAAATTAAAATTCTATCCAGTGTCAGCACATGTGCTCTGATCATTGTTTACAGATGTCAATACCTTACACCTCCTTCCCAGTAAGACAACTTGGGCCTCCTTTAACTTCTAATAACCAAGCCACTTGAACATACTGTCAATCAGAATTGAGAACAGATTACAGCAGATCTTTATTTCTTCATTTTACTACAATTTAATATGACAATCCCGAAACGTAATCTTATAAACAATGCATTTGTGACACTATATCCAAGTTCAATCTGATATCATCAAGGGACACAAGAGGTTAATTATTTCTGCACTTTTTGCTGACTGCTGTTTCTCTGTGTTTATCCTCTTTTCCTTTTTATTTTTCTTCTCTTAGCCATGTTTTCCAGAAATCAGTGACTCATTCTGGAGGAGGCATTGCTCTGCAGATGCTGGTGGCCTGACGGTGCCTCACCTAAGGTGATCATTTTTTACGCGTGAATCTACACAGCAAGTGCTCAAAATCTATTCAACCATGAGGATATCACAGCCAAGATCGATCATGGCCCTCATATGGTTTGTACACACCCAAAGGCACACACTGAGAACTGTTGCCAGTTCTTTATCCTGGGTTCAGTGAAGCTATATAAAGTATCACTCAGAACAGCTTTATTTGTGCATGGATTAAAAGAGGCAGGGAACAAATAGGAAAATAAACCTAGAATAGTATATAAGCTTAAAGCAAAGCAACATAAAGCTTGAAACAATGCACAGACCCACTGATTGCAGAAACTACAATTGACATGTAGTGTGCAAAATATGACATAAACTGCAGCCAACTGCCTGAACTGGTGGCTGCATAGGAATCGTCCCATAAGGTCTACTGAGAATCTCAAAATGCCTCCATGGACAAGGAGGATTAATGTATCTTCAACAGAAGATAAAACCTTCAGTAGCATTAATGCAAAACCATCTGCCCCTATATTGTCTTTGTTAATTTGCTGTTAATTAAAACACGCTTCACTTCTAATTCCTTTGCAACGTATTAAAACACGGCGGCATGCTGATTCATTTCCTCTACTGCAGCACAAGCCCAGGTGTCAGGTTAGCTGGTTCGATCTGTGTTCATTTGATTCATTTGATTGAAGCCTGTGGGTGGTGTATACTCCCCTGTGAACCAGGCTACAAGAATGTACTTGTCTGAACTTTCAATAACTGTGCTAACTTTGCCTACTCCCACGAGGGGTCTGTGATATTTCTGTGTTACTCCTTGGCTGACTGAAACAAGTCAACAAAACAGATCTTTGGAAATATTTCTCTCTTCATTGCACTGGAGCAAGGTTGAAAAACCTTGCTGGGCTTGTAGATTGCCACCCACAATAACTTTAGAAGGACTATCACCTTCTGTGTGCACTGGAAAACAAATGTGAAATACCTAGTCAAGTGCAAACAGGATAAAATTGGCATCCCATTCACTCAGGCAGCTTTGGTTTTCCCTTGGCAATATTTCTTCCCTTATGCTCTCAAAGTGTCAGACTCCTTGATGGTATAGTTGCCAAGGGCACCAGTTGAAGTATGGTTGTCCTTGGAGAATGGTTGTCAAAAATACCAATGCCTTTACTTAAGTGGTCATTAACCAGAATTTGAGCATTGAAGATGAAGTGTTTGAAGGCATTTGGAAGTGGAAGATGATGCAGTGAAGTTCAATCCAATGCTGATGAAACGTATTGACCTAAAACGTTAACTGTTTCCTTCTACACAGACACTGCCCAGCATTTTTGTTTTATTTCAGTCCTGCCTGTCTGATTTTCACATCAGCAGTGCACATTATAAAACTGGCCATGGCTTTGACTGATTTCTCCCTCCCAAGGTCAAAATGAATGTCCTGCCAGAGGCCACTTGCTTAACACAGTGCAGGATCTGAATGTGGGTCTTCTCCGGTCTTCTGTCCAGTATAAACCATGATGTTTACTGGTATATTAAAATCACAGAATCTCTATAGTGCAGAAGGAGGCCATTTGGTCTATTGAACCTGCACTAACCACAATCCCAGCTAGGCCCTATCACTGTAACCCCATTTAGTTATCCTGCTAATCCATCAAACACTGAAAAGCAATTTTAGCTTGGTCAATGCCAAGACACAGGGATAATATGCAAACTCCACACAGACAGTCACCTGAGGCTGCAACTGAACCTGGGTCCCTGGCGCTGTGAGACAGTGGTGCTAATCACTGTGCCAGCATGCCGCCCAATTCCCTCACACCACTGGGCTTAATAGATCCTATATTCAGCTGAAGTGGTCTCATCAGTGCCTGGTGAGATTCAATGTTGTATTAAGTCTAGTTATTTGAAGCTATTTCTTTCTTTGCCACCAATGCAGAGTGGTCTTTAAGCATCAAAATACCTCCTATTTTTCAGGTTGAATTCCAGCCACAGAGGTTCTGTTGCTTGTTAGTACAATATAAAGGCACTGGGGCTCCCCTTAGCACCACTTCCCCAGAAGCCTGACCACATTAATTCAATGTCACATTGGAAGATCCATAGTTATAAACCAACAGGCACCTGGAGCACAGGGTTCTTACAATGTAGAATGCCTGTATTAGACATTAGGAAGTTGGCATGCTGTCCATCAGGTCCTCTTCTAGAAATGAAGCTAAAATAACTAAGATGATTGTTCCATCATCTGATCAGTACCTAAGTGCTGGCAGAGAGAAGATCAATTTCTTATTGTGGTTGTTCTAGCAAAAATAATATCATCAGCACCAATCCAGGATTTCTTTGCTTTAGCTTAGCGATTTATTTCTCTCAGTGAAATTGCAAACAATAAGAATTTCACCTTGCAGGTGCAGTGATCCTCGAGACATTGCAATGGGACTGACAATCTTTACAACTTGGGAAAAAAACATTCAAAAGTTCTCTGCAGAGACACGTCCATTTAAAAACTCACAGGCTGACTTGCACTGATCCATCATACCAACTCAGTATTATTAATACATTCTCCATGTAAATATTAGTTTTGAAAAGGTAATTTATTCTATTTCTATTGTGTATGTGCGGGACCTTACTGTGTCTCACATACTTTACTCCTTCTGCACTGTGGATTCTGATTCTATACTTTTTATCTGCAATTCTTTCAACCATTGTATAAGTTGACCTATTATACATGTGGCTGTCCTGATTAGCTAGAATTATAGAAGAGTCATAGAATCCCCACAGTGCAGAAGAAGGCCATTTGGCATATTGAGTCTTTTCTGACCACAATTCCACCCAGGCCCTATCTCCATAACCACACATATTTACCCTGCTAGTCCCTCTGGCACTAAGCAGAAATGTATCATGACCAATCAACCTAGCCGGGAGGAAACCCATGCAGACATGGGGAGAACGTGCAAACTTCACAGACAGTGACCCGAGTCTGGAACTGAACCCGAGTCCCTGGATCTGTGAGACAGCAGTGCTAACCAGTGCACCACCATGCCAAACCCCTAAGATGATTCCAGGTCTAACAAGATTCCAGGTCGAATTTCCAGTTTTAGCCACCTGTTTCATTATTGAATCAGAATAGAATAAATCTACCTAAGGATAGGCAATCAGAACTATTTTATTTTATATAACCCGTGTTAGCTGTTTCCACTTTGTCCTGGGGGGGATCGATAGATATTCTGCTCAAAGTTATGGTGGAGATGTTATCCCATTCTCTGCAGCAACATCAAATAACCATGTCACTAAGCCACATACATGCACTGTCTGAAGTAAGCAGCCAGTCAGAGCAGCTGCAGAAATGATCGTGAAGTTAGTTGGGGTAAGCACATATCTTAAGTGAAGCATTAGAGGGTATTGCGATGCTTGTAGAAACCATGCACTCACAAGCAGTCAATGCTTTCTGGAGACAAAAAACAGACTGGTGAGTAAAAACACACAATAAATTGTTCTAACGATCATACTCAAATCTCCTTCCGCAATTCCAGCATGTCTTTTAGCTTCAGGCATGAAAGAAGCAATTTTTTGATGTGACTTAGTGTACCAGTTCACATTCAGATTGGCTCCTCTGTGCATAATAACGATACAACACCATACCTCACAGTAGCGAGCTGTGATCAGATTATAAACTAGCCCTCTTTTTAAATGTTGTGCATGTAGATTGCAAATACATAGCTCCTTCTCTTGAAAACGACCGACATTCTAATTCAAATCAAAGCAACATTTGCAAAAATAGGCTGCAGGAATTCTAGCACTGAGAAAACTAATGCAATTCCAGCATTCCACTGGCGCATGCTCTGCATACATCAGTCCCAGCGCTAATGATCGTTCCTCGCACACACACGTACACATTTCAGGCCTCAATGCACTGGAATTTGCCTGTGTTCTGACATGCTAAGCTTGACGCTCCATGTCCAAGCTGTTTGGTTTAGATCCAGAAATCAGGGAGTGTGTTCCAAATCACAAAGGTGTTTCTGCAAAAAAAATAATGGCAGACTAACGGTGTTGAAGCATTTGATGTTCAAATGCATTGAACTTCACTCTTAAATCTCACACTTCTTGTGATAAACTGAACAAGACTTCAGTGTGACAATCAGATTTGAGCTCTTATAAAACTGTCTTTATTTCAGACTGAAAGTCAATTTTTCGTGGTTAACCATTGGGTGCTGAGTCTTTTGAGGCATCTTCATGTTTTATTATTTAATAATTCAGTGCACCATTTCTCTGATTTGGAACTCAGTGACATATTGATGGAACAGAGAGTTATTGAGGTTTACAGCATGGAAACAGGCCATTTGGTCCAACTTGTCCATGCTGCCCCCCCGCTTTTTTAGACCACTAAGTTAGTCCCAATTGCCCACATTTGACCCATATCCCTCTGTACCCATCTTACCCATGTGACTGTCTAAATGCTTTTTAAAATGACAAAATTGTACTTGCAGCTTGTTCCAGACACTCACCACCCTCTGTAAGAAAAAACTGCCTCTCTGGACCCTTTTGTACTTCTCACCTTTCATCTTAAACCTATGCCCTCTAGTTTTAGACTCCCCTAGAGGGCATGGGCTGTGCTTTCTGGCTAGAGAACTGGAACTGCTTCTGAGCGGAATGAGTGTAGGCAGACAATTTGGCCACTAATAGTATTACAGCTCATTTCAAACATCCAATATCTAACCAGCTCACTTTCCATCAAAGATCAATGGGATGCAACAGTTTTCTGCCCCTCTGAAGCACATGGCAATGGGATGAATTACAAAGGTATGTACATAGATATATTCATTTAAGGTGCAGAAATAGGCCATCCAGCTCCTCGAGTTTGTTCCACCATTTAATAAGATCATGGTGATGTGATTGTAATCTCACTATCACCACCCTGCCTACCTGGTTCACCTTTTGACTCACTTGCTGGTCAAGAATCTATTTACCTTTACCTTAAAAAGTCTACAATGACACTGCCTCTACCCCGCTTTAGGGATGAAAAATACCACAGTTTCACAAGTCTCTAAGAGAAAGAAATTCTCCTCATCCCTGTCTTAAATGGAAGACCCCTTATTTTTAAACTGTGTCCTTCATTTCTGGTCTCACTCACAAGTGAAATCATCCTCTTAGCATCCACCCTGTCTGTCTAGTCCCTTTAGGATCTAACATGCTTCAATAAGATTGCCTCTTATTCCTTCAAATTTCATTTGATACAAGCCCAACCTGCCCAACCTTTCCTTATAAGATAACCTTCTCATCCCAAGAATCAGTCAAGTGGACTGCCTTCTTTCTTAAATAAAATCAAAACTGTACAATGTACTCTAGTTGTGACAATGCCCTTTGCAGCTGTATCAAAACACCATATCTTGATATTCAATTCCTCTTGCAATGACCAGTATTCCTCATCACTTACTGTATCTGTATGCTAATCTCCCTGACTCATATACCAGGAAGTCCAGGTCCAGATCCTGCTTGTATTTCAAGAGCTCTACAGCCTCTCATTATTTAAATAATATGCTTTTCTATTCTTCCAAGTGGATAAATTCACATTTTACCAAATTATACTCCATCTGCCAGATTTTTGCCTACGTCCATGATCTATCTATATCCATTTGCAGACTCTAATGTCCTCCATAACTTACTCTCCTATCCATGTTTGTGTCATCAGTAAATTTAGCATGTATACATTTTGTCCTTTCATTCAAATCATTAATACAGATTATAAATAGATCAGGCCCCAGCACTGATCCTTGTGACACCACTTGTTACATCTTGCCAATCCAAAAATGACCCATTTCTACTTAATCTGTGTGGCCTGCTAACTGTGTCATAATTGCTTGAGGTCAGTTAAGGGGATGGGCCACTTCTATGTTCAAACTAGATTATAGGAACAAAGACTCTCTATGGTGCAGAAAGACGCAATTCAGCCCGTCGAGTCTGAACACTCTCTCATGACAGCATCCCATCGAGACCCTCCCCTCTGCCTTATTTAAAAAGATTTCTTCAGCATGTAGGAATCATTTGTTGACTTTATTCTAATTTGTCTCGAGGCTTATAATCAATAAATAGATGGAGAGCCATCACTGTCTAATGAAATAACTAACAGGACTTACATGCATTTTTTAGTGTTTGTCTGTCTCAAGTAGTTTACTATTTGATATAAATATAATTGCTCTGCTAGCCAAGAGAAACAGCTTCATTGTCACTAAAGCCTGATAAGATTCACTCCTATTTGGCATTGAAATGTCTTGGTCTATTTGTGTACAACATTCAGACAGGAATTGGTTTCAAACACACCATCTGAGGACAAGAATAGCAAGGAGAAACTTGAGCTAGAAACATATGACTGTACTGGAATAGGTCATGATGGGGATCAATGCAAACCCCAAATTGAATTTCAATGTAGCAACTTAATTGGGAAATCCAGACCACTTTCCAATGAACGCAAAATGATCCCCGAGCTCGGAGAGATACAATCTTTGTAAAGCAGTACTTTTAATTATCTCTCATTCTAACTGGCAGATTTGGGCAACATGTAGCACTGCCGTAACAAAAACAGAAAATGCTGGATAAACTTAGCAAGTCTGGTAGCATCTGTGGAGAGAGAAAATAAAAGTTAATGTTTTAAATCCATATAACTTCTTCAGAGCACCGCCATGCTTCATTCTTTCAGTCCACCTGCTGAAGATTTAGGGATAACCTTGACAGCTGAAATTACCATCAGATTCCTTTCATGCATGCCCAAATGCCTTCTACTGCTCCAATTTGATCACAAACATTAAGTGCAGAGCTCATCAATTTCTTCAATATGCAAACCATTTGTGTAACTGTCTCATCCTTGCTCTCATCTCCAGGTACTCTAGTCTCCAGCCCCAGCGAAGTAGAGCAACATCTTTTTACAGACCCCTCCTCCACCTTTCCAAGATCATCATTAAAAACACCCCAGCTCCCTTGACTGTCTATCCCACTCAACCCTTGTTCACCCAACCCTCCTTCCCCGCCCCAGTGCTCGACGGTCTCTTCAATGAGCCCCTGTAACATCTTCAAAACTGACGTTGTGAACCTGCCTTCAAACAGGGGTTGTGCTAGGATCAGGTGAAGGAGGTGCAGATAAAAGACCACACATAGGAATTCTGCCTGTGCATGATGAAGAAATGCTTTTATGATGCAGTATTCAATTGAAATCACACTAATAGTCTTTGGCTTCCAACACCTACAAGTGCACATAGAGCATTGCATTTACAATTTATGTGGAATGCTGGATTATACAGTTCAGTTTTGAGATAAGACATTTGGGCCATGCTGCAAAGAAACAATGAATCTTGGTGCACAACATTTGATGAAGTGACATAACTTGAGTCAATTTCAATGAAGGGTGGAATTAGGATGGAGATTTCCTATTGCTATGTGACTAGCAAGATAGTCTACACCCCTGGTGTCCACTGAACTTTTCTCTGACACAATCCTTGGACACAATATACTTTACTACTTTGCTAGATTTTCATGCTTCCCTCTTCGTCTGCTATGCCGCTGTACCCATTTCCACCTCATTTCAAACCATCTTTTGTTCCTACATTTGATACAATATCACCTCATTTGCTTGCCCCATCATCACTTTTGTTGCTTGTTAGTTGTCACTTCCATTCCTGCTTCTGTTAAGAGTTATTCATCTTCAACATCTTTCAGTTCAAATAAAAAAATCATCGACCTGAAATGTTAACAAATTTCTCCCTCTACAGAGACATGCTGAGTCCTTCCAGAAACTTAACTGAGACCATCAGCTGACTGAACTGTTTCACAGGGCTGAATGGCCTCTTCCTGTTCTTATACCTCTCTAACCATTAAAGGTACTAGAATTCAACGACATACTTTGATTCGTGTTGCTGTACAAACCACAGTTTTAAATGTCATGGACCAGAATTTAAGGAGTCATGCAAAGTCTATGGATATTTAACAATGGGAGATATGGCCAAGATCTGGATGTCCCATCCCATTTATGACAGATCCCATTTTCATCTGTAGGGGAAAATCCAAATCTGCAGGGTCGAAAATCCAAACTGAAAGCAGCCATTTGAACATTGTCCTGAGTTCAAGTCGACCCCATTTTTGTTATCGCAAGGCTTTATCCTGCGATTTAGGAGTCATGAATTTATAGAGAGGCAAATGCTTGTGAAGGATAAGGTATGTAGAATGATTAAGCTGTCGAGTTATTTAAACCCTCAACCTTTTAAAAATTAACAAGAGAAACAACTTGCCTGTGTCAGTGAGAGTTGACAAAAATATGTCTTAGCAGCTACAATCGCTGTTTGTTGACTTTACCTGAAGGGCTGTTATATCATTAATAATGGTAGGCTGCTTTCCATAATCTATAATTATCTTAGCAGAGAGGGTTAAGTTCACAGTCTGATTGACAGCTCAAAGTAGTTATTAAATGATTGGCTGTTTTTGATGTAGGATGATGAATGCAAGTTTCTTTTGATCTGGGATTAACTATTTGTTGGGTGTTTAAAGATTTGACTGGACTTTCATTATTGGAAGGTTTTTTTTTAATGATAGTGGAAGCTGTAATAAAAATTTTCCGACTTAAGTGTAAAAACCAGCCCCAGAAATTTCAAAGTCCTGGCTTTATATTTTCATGGGATAGGAGAATGAATGGAGAAAATAGATATAAAAAGAATTAATGGAACTGTATCAAAATCACATTGAGAAAGTCAGTTTTTGTCCACTGATAATACAGACTCTGAGCAGTGTCACAAATATCAAAGGTTAATAATTTTGGCCCCCAAGAGCAAAGAGAAGCATATGTACTCCTGTTGACTGAACTGCACAGAGAATCAAAGTCTTGAGCCAAGACATGGAAGGACAGAATGCCATTGCACCATCCAGTCCCCTTGCAACTGACACTCAGTGATTGCTGGAATAAAGTCAAACAGGTTTTCATGAGCTGCCCAGACCTGGGACATTCCAGTACCAAGATCAATGCACTGTACTCAGAGGTAGAACGTGTGCTAATGTTCACCTACGAAAGCCAAGTGGTCTTAGAAATATGTGAAAACATGGACACAGCCATCAGTGGTGAGGCCATTCCAAAGAAAGGTATCGCTGCTTTGTCTGTGACTCAGTCAAAAAGAAGCTAGAAGATTGTAAAGGGTGCAGACTGCTATCCAGCCTTGTTTGTTGCAACAGTTTGCCTTCAAAATGAGCACATGGTCATCCAACTGAACTGCTCAGAGATTCCAAATAAGAGCTCTTGCATAAATTTGATGGCAACAGGGACAAATAGTTTAGATTTTAATAAAGAATGCAATTTACAGTGGGAAAATAAAGGAGAAAGCTCCTGATAGCAATGGGGTGAATGTCGTCCCCACTGCTCTTGCAGCCTCTGGCTACTGACATAGATGACAGACTGCTCTTAAAGAGACGTCGCCTTGCTGCTGTTTGACAGATGAGAGAACCACAGGCTTTAATCACACAGGTATACACTTACTGAAAGATTTCAAAAATCTTTCATCTGACGGGCAGGCAGAAGATCATTCTTCTGATGGCCTAAGGTAACAGATTTTCTCCAGAGAGAGAGAATGAAGCTAATTTTTTAATTGTGTGCCTTAAAAGTACATGTCATAATGTGGGGCTTTTTTTTAATTATTATTGCCAGAACTAGTTCCTTTGAAGCCCAGAACTCTAGTGCACTGGGATAACTCATGCAGCAAAGGATTTGAAGAAAAAATATCTGCTGCTGTTGTCGTACTCTAAGTTTTATTGATGCTATTAAATATGGAACCCAGCATATGTGTACGCTTAGTGCAAATTTATTATTGGCCTGAAACTTAAAATGTGCAGCCAAGGAGTGCAATAAGCAGTGGTGCTAACAACTTTAGGTGCAGCAAGCACCACCAAAGTCAGTGATTGTCACTCTTGTCACCAGAACCAGCTTCACTGAGGTACCAAACAGCACAGAATTTTTCCCTATGCAAGAGGCATTATCCAAATGCAATTTGCCTGGTTCTCCAAGAGCACTCTTCAGCCACAGGCAGAGAAAAAAGCAGAGTGAAGAAGCAAGCTAATGGCTTCCATCCACTTCTACAGAGTTCAATATTGCTAGCTCAAGCTTTCTCCATGTCATCAGAAACATTTCAGCACTGGTCAAATAGATGGCAAGACAGATTTCTAAGTCATTACATATACACCAGCTTATTCATGTACTGATAGATACATATGAACTAGTTTATTTATGTACTGACAAATACATAAACACTATCTTATTTATGTACTGATGGAGCTAAAGCATTGTAGGTAATCATCCTGTAATACCGGCAGCACAAGGAGAACATGCATCCAGCAGGTCATGAAGTAAAAGGATGTATGCTTGTAAAAATAAAGACCAAAATTGGTTGACTTGAAAAAATGTAACATTATAAACTTAAAACTCTTTATTGCTGGCCAAAGCAGTTCTACTTAGGCCATTGACAATATTCACAACTCCCTTTTAGACTTGGTGATCAATGTGACTGTGTTGTGAATGGTCACATTATTGTCATTGCTGCAAAACTGGGCTCGATTAAATCTCTTCCTTCCTCCTTGCAATTCATCTGCCATACTCATTTGTGACTATTTCTTATCACAATTTTTGCGATCGAAAATACTCTGTAGTCAGGACTAAATGGGAAGATTTTCCGTATATTCACACTTCCATATGTCTTAGCACGTGACTCTGGGTTTAGAATAATAAGTCTCTATCAATGAAACAGTGCATGCAGGGAATGTTCAAGAATGATAGTGAAAAGGACAAATCATAAAAAAAACTTCCTTAAAAATATAACCTGATTTTCTAATTGGACAAACAACTCTTTTATCATCTTCTGATCAGTTATCAGGTCCAGGATAAAAACTAATTGCACAACAGTTTGAGTCCTGCTTGTCAAGGTCTCATGCTATCCAACTCTGAGCAGCAATGATTCTGGAGTTCTAATCGCTTATAATATTAAAATTCTATATCCTCCTCCTCTTCCCTGCTGCCAGACTGTTGAATGGACCTGCCTTGCATTAAGTTGATCTTTCTCTACACGGGCTGTGACTATAACATTATATTCTACACCCTCTCCTTTTCTTTTTTGTGTGCGGTATGCCTTGTCTGTAAAGCGCGCAAGAAACAATACTTTTCACTCTATACTAATACATGTGACAACCATAAATCAAATTAAATCAGGAAGTGAATAATTTTTCTACACTTCCCATACCAGTCTTTACTTTTCCGTATGTTGTATTAGTCTTATCACGACTCCAGTGGGAGGGATAGCCCTCGCACCTGTGCATTCCACACCTCCAAACATGATGCTGGGCATTCCTCAGAGGAACCATGGAAACAAACCAACAAGCAGCTGGTCTGTACAGAACAAGATAAGCAATACGGGATGAATTACAGCCCTGCCTGCTGTCGGATTACAAGCTGCTTTCCGCAGGGAGGGGTTGTTCCACAATAATCTTTCTCTTCACTGCATAACAAAACCATTGTGGTTCAAACTGCCATTCGTTCTCTCTCCCAACTTTGCTGAATTCACACTAAATAGCCAGAAGGGGTGTGTGTGTGTGTGTGTAGGTGTATGTACGTGTTTGTGTGTACGCGTGCGTGTTATGTATGTATGTGTGCACATTTGTGCATACGTGTGCATGTATATATGTAAGTATGTATGGTGTGTACATATACATGTGAGAGTGTGTGTGTATGTGAGAGACAAAATGCAACTAACACCATCAGACAACTCTGAGGTCAAATTGTCCTCAGACCTGCTGATAGCTAACAACATTTGGAATTGCATTCGCTCATTACAGCATTTTCAAAGTGCTGTGTTTGAAATATGCGTTGCAATGACCTGATTACTTTCTGAGCTCAAACAATATCATCTGAAGGAAGGCAGAAGAAAACTGCTGCACTACAGCCAAACCTGCCTCCTCAAGGGATTTAAACAGTTGTCCCTCTTAAAAGAGCGGAGTTTGTATAAAGGGACAGGGTAGGATCTTCATAGGTCGAGGTCATCGTTAAAAAGCGATGTTCTTCCTAAAGTGGGTGGGGTCTCTCAATGTGGACAGCAGGATTTCTATTAACAAGCCTTTCCTTCTTAAATTTTCGAAATGGCAAAATCCCAAGTTTGTCCCCTGGGTTCTTTTTAAGTCAGTTGATTTCAGCCAGGCCAACAGATGGAACATTAAAAAGTGACTGTGATGTGAGAAGGCAAGTCAGGAAGTGGTTAAAAAGAAAAGACCTTTCCAATTAAATAACTTAATTAAATCCTTTTATTCAATGAATTGAATATATTTAATTTGCACCAAATATATTCTCCGTTCTCCGGATAACAAATATTGAGTAGAATTTAAGGAAAGTTAACCCATCTTTTTAATCCTTCGGACTGAAATTTTCCTTCTAAAGCTTTATAACCTGAAGCTCAGCTGATGATTTCACTGCATTATTTCAATCTGGTTACAGGAGCAGCTGGACTGGAGTTGCCACCGTCACAGATTTAAAACCATTGGATTTTTTTATATGACAAGCAAAGGCATTCAGTCTCCAATGATGCTGTGTGGTTTCTAAAGGCTTTGTTCAAACCTGCAGTCTCCCCTCAAATCCCTTCTGCAGGAATTTGAACAGCCCAGTACAGCTGTCAAATTCACTCTTGTTTTCAACGGCATGCTATTCAGGGGAAGAATAAAAATTTTGGCCGAACCCGAATTTAACTGATCGCGCCATTAATGCCAATCTCACAGCAGGGAGCTGGGTCCAGATAGCACTCCTGCTGGCTGGGAAAAAAAGGCCAGTGGCTTAAAACTGCTTTCACGGCACATTAATACCCTTCTCAGAATAACTGAGTGGGAAAAAAAAATCTCCTGTTGATAGACTCCTAGTGCATGTCTGACTCTAAAGTAGACGACACAATGACAACTTCTGTGGAAATGTGGGGTGGGGAGCAGACAATGGGGGAAAGCAACTTAAGACTTAGCCTGCAAGCTGCAGCACACAATAGCTTGATACTGGGACATCTATGCTTTCAGGCACTTACTGCTCAAAGAATCAAACCTTCCCACTCAAACAGAATTTGAATCATGAATTCAATTACATTTGCTAAAAAAAAATCTCTTTTAAATGGCTTATTGTATGTTATTTTTATATGGTAAAAAAAATTACCACAGGGCAAAGCTTTTCTCAGCACTGTTGTCAACAGCAGGCTTTGGGCCCACGTTCTGCATTTTGATAGACTGAAATGTTAATGTGAACATCCTTACCGTAAAATTTACTCACATGCTTAGTACTTGATCTGTGTTAAGTCAAACAAACTAGCATTTCCCCTCTTGAATATTTCTCTTTTTTTTTTTGTTTCCATTTTACTCCCTTTTCTGAATCAAAGGGCAAGCGCCAAATCTCACATTCCTTGTTGATGGTCAGGCTTTTCCTAGCCCTGGAGGTCGC
Source organism: Sphyrna mokarran (assembly GCA_024679065.1). Classification (NCBI taxonomy): domain Eukaryota; kingdom Metazoa; phylum Chordata; class Chondrichthyes; order Carcharhiniformes; family Carcharhinidae; genus Sphyrna; species Sphyrna mokarran. The sequence continues at coordinate 59,305,324 of JAGIQG010000003.1, forward strand.
CAGTTTAAGACACCAACTAAGGGGAAAAGGAGCTCAAAGTAGGTTCAGCAATAATTTCAATGTATTGGGGCAATTTGTCGGACTCAGTGCCTGACAGTCGAGGGCAGCATTATCTAGCTTCCCACCCAACACAAACAACTCACTTTCACATAAGAGCCTTTATACTGCAAAATGGCCCAACATGTTTCAACTGAAAGCTGTCAGCTGCTGAAGGAGATGGAAGATGGAGGAGTAGAAGTAAATGGTTCGGCCCATCGTGTCTGCTCCATCATTCAATGAGATCATGACTGATTTGATAGGATAATCCTCAACTCCACCTTATCCCTATCACACTTGATCCCCTTACCAATTGATAATCTATCTCAGCTTTGATTTAAGAGCAGATGACTAGCAGCTTGGTCACACAGGTTTTAAGGATCAGTCACGAAGGTGTGGGAGAATCGGAGTGCTAGAACTTTATAGAGAAGTTCCGGAGTTTAGAACCTGGGCAACTGAATGCACGGCCGCCAATGGTGGACCGACTCAAACAGAGGATGTGCAAGAAGGCAAAACTGGAAGAACGCTAAGATTTCAAGTGCTTTTGGGCTGGAGGAGGTCAATGGGGAAACTGAGGCCATGAAAGGTTAAAATTCAGAAATTCAGAAATGCTGACATATTTTGATCCAAAGTTACCAATGAAACTGACTTGCAACACAACACCTCATAGGGTAGGAGCACTGGTTTCCCTCCTGACGCCCAGTGATGAAAAGAAGCCACGAGCTTTTGAACAAAGCAGAAATTAAATACACACAGACAGAGAATGAAGCTCTTAGGGGGATGAAGCTCTTTGGAATAACTTTAAGGATCAAACATTTCTTCCAATACCTAATTGGAAGAAAATTTACTTTACCAATGGATCATTGACCATTGGCAATGATATTTGGGCTGCACACTGGCAATCCATCTCTATCAGTCAGCCAGACACAGAGATGGGCATTGCTGTTGCCAGCTCATACAATAGAATATTGCAAATCAAATCTCCATGGGAATGCTGATGGACTCTTCAGATTACTTTTACCTAACGAATCATCAATGAACAACTTGAGTGGTAATATTTTCTATTTTGAAGAAGTTGAGAACATTCCTGTGACCTCTCTCTACTCCAAGTTTCGTCATGTCGAATAGTTACCAGGAGGGCAGAAAAAACATTTCAAGGATACCCTCGAAGTCTTCCTGATAAAATGCAACATTTCCACCAAGTCTTGCTTGGTTCCACCCAAACTGGAGAAGAAGCATTCGTAAAAGTGCCAACCATTTTGAACCTCTCTGACAGGCCCAGGTGAAGGTCAAGCACAAACAACATAAGGAGTGTACCTAAATCCGAGCATCCAATTCATCAAACAATTCATGCCCTACTTGTGGCAGAGCAGTGTTCCTTTTAAATCACTTCAGGGCCCTCAAACCCGGATTGCAAGAAAGTAATTCCCGGTTCCAGGGACTATTTAAAGGTGACATTGTAGCACAGTGGTTAGCACTGAGCCAAGGACCAAGGTTCAATTCCGGCCTCAGGTCACTGTCTGTGTAGAGATTGCACATTCTCCTCATATCTGTGTGGGTTTCTCCCGGTGGTCCGCTTTCCTTCCACAGTCCAAAGATGTGCAGGTTAAATTGACTGGCATGCTAAATTAACCCTAGTGTTTGGGGAATTAGCAATGTAACTGTGTGGCATTACAGGGCCTGGGTAGGATTGTGATTGGCGCAGACATGATGGGCTGAATGCCTCTTTCTGCACTGTAGGGATTCTGTGAAGATGAAAATGGGCTACTGTCATCAGAGCCGTGCATTTACTGGCTACAGGGTGGCCAGCATTAATTGGAAAAACCTGGTTTTATAAAGAAAAGTGGCTCTCAAAAAAATGCAATTTCCCTCAATTGCTAAGGCTCTGACGCCAAAAGTGGGTGACTCAGAAAGAAAAGGTTCATATACACCATAAACATTACAGGTATTATCAAAACCAGGAAGGAGAATCAGTTAGAACAGGACACACCACTGGAAGGGCATTCACAATTTGAAAGAGATAAATGTCAACATGGAGGAGGAGGAGTCACATTATGTGAAAAGAAAAACATTAAGTGCAGGACATCAAAGAGGGCTCAGGGGAGACTGAATCACTCTGGCTGTAATTAAATCAGGGAAACATAGAGAAACTGCTGATAGGAATTTGCTGCAGAATACTAGACAGCAATTTGTATTCCGTAGGGGCAAAGGAAGACATTCAGCAGAAGTCATGCTTTAATAAGAGGAGAGGAGGAAGATTTTAACCACCCGAACATTTAATAGTTTGGGTAATGCTAGTTGTGAAAAGACTTGGTCATTTCTGGATACGGTGAAGGACTGCTACTGAATTAACATGTCAGAGCAGGGAGAGAAACAAAGTCACACTTGACTGAACATCAGGCAGGAAAATAGTGCGGTGTTATGTGAGAGTACAGCCAGCAAGTCAGATGGTTCAGGACAAGAAAAGGGAAAGAGAGAGAAACTGGAGCAGTAAACCACTGAACTTTGGGAAGATAAATTTTAGGATGCCTGGCACATTAAGGAGGAGTGGCTGAAAACAGGGAAAGAGTGATAACAAAACTGAATAGGCTGATAGACATAAATAACAGGAAAGGCAATTGACTCCCTTGGGGATAAAGGAAAGGCAGTCACATCCTTAAAACTGGCTGTAACATGTAACAAAGGATTGGAAGAACTGAAAGCAAGAAAAAGCACAGAGGGTAAAAGAATTTTTGAAAGAGCAAAGCCAAGATACAGAGTTAGAATTGCTCTGAAAGTAATAAATGACACAAAAAACTGCAAGTGCAAGAAAAGCCCGTTACCCCAAGATGGCACCTGCTGGAATTCCTAGGGGTGGGCCAAGGGAGGTCTGCTTGGAGTGAAGACCTTATCCTGAGTAAAGGCCCTGCGATACCTGAAAACCTGATTGGGACTTGCATCAGCTCAGGTGATGTGGTCTCCAGTAAGGTCCACTGAGGGTGTGATGGATAAATCTCCAGACGGAACTGAGCAACTCTGCCAGATGCATCTCTTGAAGTGAGAGGAATATTCCCTGATGCTGTGCGCACACACCTGCCATTTATAGGGACAGAGCAAATAATGTGGAACCTTAGCCATGCAATCGCAAATGTTCCTGGAATTTCAGATAATGCAACATTCCTATGTTGTTCTTGGCTGTGTGAGACTGACATTGCAGAAGTCAACATTTGAATATCATGATGAAAGCAATGGTTATTGTACGTATGCAACTCAATGACTGAATCCAATGCAATTCCAGGAGGCTATCTAAAATCATAGAATCATAGTACAGAAAAGACCATTTGGCCCATCAAGTTTGCACCAACTCTCTGATAGGCCTCTGCCCTGCCCGATCACACGTAACTGCAATAACCTCACACGTTTTACCCTGGCTAATCCCCCTAACCTACACATCTTTTGCCACTAAGGGGCAATTTAGCATGGTTAACTCACCTAACCTATCGATTTTGGCACACTAAGAAACAATTTATTATGGCTAATCCTCACATTTCTAGATTGTGGGAGGAAAATGAAACAACTAGAGGAAACCCATGTAGACACAGGGAGAATGTGCAAACTCTGCTCGTCCAGTGACCAAAAACCAGAAATGAACCCGAGTCCCTGGCGCTGTGAACAAGCAGTTCTAAATACTGCGCGATACAAATCTATGCTTGGGAATTTGAAAATATATTGTGCAAGATACAATGTGCTTTTAGAACAAGAAAAGTAAAAAATTATGGTACTGACCTTCAAAAACAGATTGGCAGAAATACTATGAAAGAGGAAGGAATTTCAATCTCAAAATTCAATATAACTCGATCCATATAATTAAACACACGGACCACAATATAAGCTTCAGACCTTCGGTGTTGCTTGACCTGTGCTTTGCCCTAGATTGTACTTCAACACAGTGGTTGAATGTGCCATTGAAATCTTTTCAGAGTTCAGGTATTGAGTCCTGAGCATGGGGGCAAATCAAAAATCATCTCACAAGTTTATCTGTTTTGATGATTCACACAACTTTATCATTGGCTTTTCCAGAGAAAAAGGTTTGGTGGCCACACAGCTCCTGTTCATGGTCATTATGACAAAAGAATGACCTTGAAGACAGCACTTAAGCTTTTAGGTGAATGAAAGGTTGCTTCAGTGACACACAAATGCAGAACTTATGTAAACTAAATTCAGCGTTCAGAGGGGAGCTGTCTCCAAAGATAAGTAAAGCGACACTTTCTCCACTTAGTTCTTGTCAAGTCAAACCAATTGCAGCTGCGCTTGTCCCAAAACCAGAAAATCACACCAGAAATCAACAGACATTTGCATGGTTCCGCCCCTCCCCAAACAATTTCTGTGGTGGTGGGACGGAAAAATTTGCCCTCCATGACTTAAAAGTCTGTCAGAGGTTGCACACATCTGCTGTGGAAACCTCAGTAATGCATTTGCTACCTTCGGAGTTGCCCATTCTCCACTCCCAATTCCCACCTTGTGTAAACTTGAGTCCATCCAAACATTTGCTGCCCAGGTCCTAACTTGCACCAAAAGGACAAAGGGCAACAGGCCAAAGAAACACCATCCCCTCCAAGCTTCCCCTCAAGTCACTCGCAATCTTGACTTGTAACTACTACCACCGTTCCTTTCTTGTCGCTGGGTAATTCTGTCTCTAACTGAACTGTGGTTGCACCTACAGCACATGAGACTGCATGTAGATTAAAAAGAGGACTCTCTATCACTTTGTCCAGTAAAGTATGAGCAATAATTGCAGGCCTTCCCTGCAGCATTCACAGCCCATGAAAGAACTGGAGGAAAAATAAATGTTCTATTCACCAATCATTCCTGAGATTGCTGACCTAACACTGGCTCCCAGTTAAACACCTTGATTTTAAAATTTAAATCCTTTTGTTCAAATCACTCCATGACTTGATCCTTCCTTCTCTGTGTAATCTCGGCCAGGTCCATAGCTTTCCCAGATATCTGGACTCTTCCCTTGCTGATCATTTGAGCATTCCCAATTTTAATGGTCCCACCAATGATGACCATGCCTTCAGCTGCCACGATTCTAAACTCTAGAAAACCCTCCTTAAACCTCACTGCTTCGCTTTCTTCCTTTATGACAGGTGTATTGGCCATGCTAAATTCCCTCTCAGTGTACTCAAATAAATGCCAGAGTGTGGCGGCTAGGAGGTTTTCACAGTAACTTCATTGCAGTATTAACGTAACTTACTGGTGACATGAATAAATAAACTTTAAACTAAAACCTGCCCAAATGTTTGGTCAGCAGGCATAGTATCTATTCAGACAGTACAGTGTCACATTTTGTTCAGTAACGCTCTTGTGAAGCACTTTGGACATTTTATTACTTTAAAGATGCTATATAAATGCAAGTTATTTTTGTAAAACAGCAACACTGGTGTAAGAGAAATACTTGTATTTATATAGCACTCTTCATGACCTCGCATCATAACACTTCACTTAACAACTTATAAAGTATACGTAAAGTCTTGCCCCAATTGCTTGTCTTATTCACATCAGGCTGTGAGATCTGCTAAGATCTCACTGAGACATGGCATTTCCGACTGTGCAGCACCCCCTCAACATCATACTGGAGCAATAGGCTGGATTATATTCTCAAATTGCTGGAATTGGTTTGAACACTGACATTCTGACTCAGGAGCAGGAGTTACAGCTGGCAAAGTGGAGCTACTTAGGGGTGGCACGGTGGCACAGTGGTTAGCACTGCTGCTTCACAGAGCAAGAGGCCTGGGTTCAATTTCAGCCTTGGGTGAGTGGAGTTTGCACATTTTCCCGTGTCTGTGTGGATTTCCTCCGGGTGCGCTGGTTTCTCCCCACAGTCCGAAGAAATGCAGATTAGGTGGACTGACCAGGCTCAATTGCCCCTTCGTGTTCAAAGATGTGTAGGTTAGAGGGATTAGCGCTGTAAACATTGGCGGGGGTTATGGGGATAGCTGCTGGGTAAGGTGCTCTGTCGGGGAGTCAGTGCAGGCTCAATGGGCTGAATGACTTCCTTCTCTCCTGTAGGAATTCTACGATTCTATGTCACCTTGAATGTAGCCTACCTTTGCATACCAATTAATTCACTAAATTGATGCCAGCCTATACTGTATAATTCAGTTTTAAAATATAGCAAAATCTATTTGTAATGAGAGTTTTGGAGCTTCCTGTTGTTATCTCCTGGATGGCTGTTGTTCCGACACATTGCTGCACCAGAATTGTTCATTTATCAAGTTGTGAAATGGTTGCAGCAGGGATAAATCAGGGCTTGGGTCATCATCATTCTTGCATCAACACAATCTATGTTATGCCAATTAGTCACTGTATGTAAATTAAATTAAATAAAATTGAATCAAATTAAATTAAATTGCAAAAGGGCTGTTGGTAATGATTACCACCGAGCAGCCTCCACCAGAAGTGAACGGCCACAGAGAAGTTGACAGCACTACTATTTTGATCATGTCTTTAACTTCACAAAAGAAGAAGATTACCACTAGGAACTTGTGCACTCTCACCACATTCTTTTCACTTCTTTATTTACAAATGATTTTTTCTAATTCCAATTTGATTTTGTAATGCAGGCCCCCAACTGACAATTGAGGCATCTTTAAAAATGACACAAATGGGGTTAACTCAATCTCGCTCTCCTCAAATGTTAACCTGACCTGCTGAGTATTTCCAGCATTTTCTGTTTGCATCAAACATAGATCAGACTTTGTGCCAGCTGTCTCCTATCGATTTCCAATCTGTTGCACGAAACAAGAAAACTTCTATAACTAATGGCCACCTAACATATCAAATACACTCTTAATTTTGATACCACAGCACAAGCTGCGTATTAATCACGGTATTGCGTAAAATAAATTGACCTAGAACATTAACTCTATTTCACTCTCCACTGATGCTGCCTGATCTGCTGAGTATTTCCAGTATTTTCTGTTTTTGTTGTGGAATTTCCCTCACCGCAATATGGCACTGGGCAGCAGCTTTTCCAATCACAAAGCAATTTGTATTTCCCCCATATTAGAAATATAAAAATTAGAAGCAGAAGTAGGCCTTTTGGTCCTTCGAGCCTGCCCCTCCATTCATTTTGATCATGGCTGATCATCAATTTCAATATCATGTTCCCCTCTTCCCCTCATAACACTTTATCCTTTTAACCCCAAGAACTGTATCTAATTTCTTCTTGAAATCAGACAATGTTTTGGCTTCAACTACATTCTGTGGTAGTGAATTCCACACATTCACCAACCCCAGGGTTAAGAAATTTCTCCTCACCTCAGTCCTAAAAGATTTACCTCTTATCCTCAAACTATGACTCTAGTTCTAGACTCCAAAACCATTGGGAATATTTTTTCTGAATCAAATCCTATCTAACCCCGTTAGAATTTTCTAAGTTTCTATGAGATCGCTCTTTAAACTCCAATGAATATAATCCAAACGGACTTATTCTCTCCTCATATGGCAGACCTACCAACCAAAGAATCAGCCTGTAAACGTTTGTTTTATTCCCGCTATAGCAAGGACACCCTTCCTCAGATAAGGACATCAAAACTGCACACAACACTGCAGATGCAGCCTCATCTATGCTGTCTACATTTTGCACCAAAACATCTTATTCCTACACCCAAATTCTCTTGCTATGAAGGCCAACACACCATTTGCCTTTTTTACTGCCTGCGGTACTGCACAAGCATTAAGGCTCGAAGTTTGTCTTGTTCGTTATGTTCCTTTCATTGAAGCAGTAAGAGAATCAGAGGTTATGGGGATAAGGTGAAAAAGTGGAGTTGAGGATTATCACATCAGATCTCATTAAATGGCAGAGCAGACTCAATGGGCCGAATGGCTGTCTTCTGCTCTTATGGTTTTGTCAAGCAACATACAAGTGATTTGATGTCAAAATTGTATTTAATTAAGCCATTTTATTTGGACAAAAAAAAATATTTGGAACGTCTCCTAGTATTTGCGCAGTGCTGGGCCAGAAAATTCCATCTACAAATTTGGGTCTAAACTAAAATTTCCATCGCAATTCACTCAAAACAGGTGCAACCGAAGCAAAAGCGACAAAATTTCAAATGCAAATCGCATTCAGCACAAGCTGAATTTCTGCTTGCTTTTGCATCAGTTTAAAAAGGTTGAATTAGAAGCTGGCCTAGACACAAAACCGACTACATCAAGATGGACTTCTCACCACTGCAGTTTCCTCAAGCTTGCAAGCACTGTGAAATGGCCCTAAGAATTAAGCCTTTTATTCTGAGCATATGATATACACATTTTATAAGGTGTTAAATATTTTAATTTTTAATGTATGAAGAAGCTAACTACACTATCTCAATATAACTAGAAAATGGTTCTGTATATCTTGTTAAAATAATACTGCACAATTTAAAATCAGGTTACTCACAGATAGCAGATTGACACTACAATTTAAAATGCTTTTGTTTTGAGATAAATCCATTTTCATCTGTATTGATCAAACTGCACCATGTTTCCACTCTTCAATATATCAAGGTCTTTTTCTTTTCAAAACAATTAAAAAATAGATTACATTTTAAAATGCTGTCCAATTATGCTGGTTCATGGCAGATTTTCCATTCAGTGATAAATGAATGAGTTTGAATGGAAACGAGGCAAACACACAGTGGTATAAACTAGCATACCATGCCTAAAATGTTAAACAAACACAAAGTTCGCCACATTATCAAAAACACATCTTTGTTAAAGATATCATGCCACATAAAGAAAGTAGATTTGTGGGCTGGGAATCTCCGATCTTGTATGCCTCACCACTGCTGCCAGCGAGAATGGAGAATTTGGCGCTCAGCAAGAATCCCAGCTGCAGGCTAGGTCAGAGAATTCTTGCTGTGAGCATAGACAGGTCAGCCAAGAACTGAACCCCTTTCTTATCTGTTTCTCAGGTGTACAGAAACAGGAAATAAACTCCAACTAAATAACCAATTCTGATTTACTAAAATAGAAACTAAATCACAGCAACTAGGGACAAATTGTTTCAACCTTTAAACCTGTGCATGCATCCAGCAAAATCAAAACAAATATGTTTCTTTGTTCCTCCCACAGTCTGCAATCAAAATGTACAAGGGCTTCATTAAAGATATATGTGCAAATGTAAACTCATGAAAATATAATAATAACACAGATTAAACAGGACATGCACTCATACATCCAAAAGAACTGAATGCATGTTTCTTAAGGTTGTTTTTCTCAATTGTGTACAGAGGTATTTTTCCAAAATAAATTTAACTGTATAAACATCTGAAATCCTAGGATCTGAGTTGGGTCCAGGCATTAGGATGGTCCATCAGGGACAGCAGTTGAGGCCACAGGGTGCCTTTTGTTAAGAAAGGACAAGTTAGCCATGTTGCCATTCCTGATCACCATAGAATAACCCTTGCCGGAAAGTGCTAGTGTGGACATTTAGGACAGTAGTCCTGTGATTATCTTCACATAGAATCTACCAGCACACTCTGTTTTTTTTTAATGTATTCATCTTTTGACATTACAAAGTCAATGTGTAGAGTGAATAGGGCAAGTTCTTAATCCATCTCCTTGCTTGCTCCAAAAACCAATTCAAATTGAATCCAATGGTCCCCACAAAAAAGACGTACAAAATTGAAGCTGACAAAAGAAGGCACCTCATTTTGGATTGATCAAACTTTTGATCTTAGCCAAAAGGCTGAAAAGCGGTCAGCACTCATCAACATAGCTCACTATGCTTAATGGCTACTTGGATGAGGCACTGGGGGGCAACCATTATCTGAGAAACCATGACACAAAGGCAAGTGGCTGAAAGTATAGGGGAAGAAGGAAAGATCAAAATCAGAATCATCATGCTAGGATATTTTGTGTATCTTGAAAACAATCTTGTTCAGAAAACATAAGTTGTTTCTGGACAATGTTTTTGCCTTAAAATAGATTGTTTTCTTCTGCATCCGGAGTTTTGATCTTGAGAAAGGGAGTGGAATTTAAATCAAACTTACCTGAAACCAAAATGTGAGGGTACATGGAATGTTGAGGAAGATCAGCAATCGGCAGCCATCAACAGGGACCGAGAAGAGAAAGGAGAAGATACAACACATTTAGAAAATACAAGCTGGATTACAACTCAATGCATTCCTTTAGAACATCCTTTAGAACTAGCCTCTGTATGAATCATGACTACTTCTGTGAGGGACTGAACTGTTACCCCAGAAAGGGCACCTTCAGAAATGGGCAAAAAACAGCAAGGATGAAGCAGCTACTGAGAAAGTGCATAATTCTTGGAGCATCACACATTGCCAGCATGGAGGTATACTTGGTAAAGTGTCTTGTAAAATACTTGACCATGATAACTGGATCGTTTGAAAATTCAGCCCGGATGTTGGCCTGAATGAAAATCCTGCATCATTTGCCATTGTAATTTAAGGACTCACCATTTGAACACTGCTGACCATTCCATGACTCAGCTCAGACTGGTGTACATTTGTCCTGCAATCTGGGAGCTGCAGCATTAGCAACTCACTGAGTGAAAGGCAGGAAATTGCTCATGTTATACATTAGATGAAATTTTTTTTTGGTTCTGCTCCAGAAAATGTAACATTTAAGCTATCAATGGGGATAGTTTCTGTAACATTCAGAATTCAGGTTTAATGTCATAGAATCCCTACAGTGTAGAAGGCCGTTCGTCCCATCGAGTCAGCACTGACTCTCCAACAGAGCATTCCACCCAAGCCTTATCCCCAGAGCCCCATATATTTATCCAACTAATTCCCTTAACTTACACATCTTTGGACACTAAGGTACAATTTAGCATGACCAATCCACTTGACCAATACATCTTTTGACAGTGGGAAGAAACCAGAGCACCCAGAGGTCTCCTTGCATCTGCACCCATGCAGACACAAGGAGAATGTGCAAACTCCATACAGACAGTCACCCAAGGCCGGAATTGAATCCAGGTTCCTGGAGCTGTGTAGCAGCAGTGCGAATCACTGTCACCATATTCAAAGCTCTATCCAAAGTCAGGACAGTAGACAGAAGTTGGTCCACCACTATGTCCTATGCTGTGTCAGTTTTATATGATCTGGATTGCCAGCAAGAAGGCTCTCCAAAAATGTTTCTTTTTAATTTCTAAGCAAATTTGCCAGTGACAGAGGTTCTTTATGGTATTTTGATACACATTCAGAAGATAAAGACTCAGATTTTAACCATTTTGCATTCTTCAATGCTGGGAGAACCTCTAAATATCCCAAACCTTAGGCATACTGACACAGTTCAATTGCTTTACTGATTTCATCAAGACCTGCAGTCAAGACCTACAGAATTCTGTGACTTTGGGGAAGTTTGTAAATGCCGCTTTTAGTGTCGCACTGAGACACTGGTGCAGCATCAAACATCTGTCAAGCATTATCTCGACTTTCCTGAAACTTCACTGAGACAACTGATTAAAGCAACCTTAATTGGCCCACCCTGAAAGCCACTCTCTCAAATCAAACTGAACTAGACCAGGAAGAAAGAACATGAACATGCTCTCTGTTTACCTGATGCTTAATAAAAACAGAATATGTGGTATTACACTGAATGCATGGCACAGAAACATGTCATGAGGCTCATGCCAGTGATTATATTCTGGACAAGTCTCTTCCCAACCATCTTTAAGCCCGTCAGCATGACCTTCTATTACATTTTCCCGCACGCACTTTACCTCAAATGAATCAATGCACACAGGGAGGTGCAGATTTTCAGTTTGGTGCGCAGTTGGTTTCCTGCTTGGGCAATGTTTTTGCTCATATTAATTGATGGCCCCTTGACATCTTACCCAAATGGCCATTTTTTTAATCCTTTTGTTTGTTCCTGACCAAACAGGCTCTACATGCAATATGCTTTTTTATTGATGGAACATGGGTATCCATCAATGCCCAACTGCTGGACCATCATTTATTAACCATTGAACCGAGTGGCTTGCTGGGCCTTTTCGGATGGCATTTGGGAGTCAACCACATTGCCGTGGGTCTGGGGGTCACATGAAGGTAAGATTGGCAGATTTCCTTCCTGAAAGGATATTAGTAAACCAGATGGGTTTTTACAACAATTGTTAAGACTTTTAATTCCACGCTTTTATTGGATTCAAATTTCGCCATCAGGCCAGCTGCCGTGGCAGGATTCAAATGCTGGATTACTAGTCTAGTGACAAATGCCATTACACCATTGCCACCCATGTTCATGAGCAGTGATCAGATGTGCGCATTTTGCGTGGTTTCTTCCCACTTTACAATAACTGACAAAGGCTCATTTGAATTTCTGCTACCCCGAGACCATTGATTTTGTTCAGAGCAAAGGCCTTGCTGTTGGCCAGTTGTAACTGGATCTGCATCTTAAGTGCTGTAAGCTATAGGACTATAGGCTGGGTGCAGGAAGATGGGATTAAAAAAGGCACTTGGATGACCTTGGGCTGGCATGGACAAGATGGGCTGAATGGCTCTTTCTGCATTGTGACTTTTCTATGGTTCTGTAGAAGAAAAAAAACACAATGCATTGGAACTTCAGTATAATAACACAGTGGGAAGAATTCCTGCATCATTTTAAGTCTCCATCAGTGGTCAGTGATGTGGAGGCTAAAGACAAAGCAGGATTCTCTTTTGAACAGCAGGGTCCTGTTTATAACAGGGCTTTAGAGAAATAAAAAAATAAATTCAGCACTTCTGCAACTAATACCAGCAGAGGAAAAATAAATCAGTTACAACATTACTCTAATTAGGTTTGCACACACGTATGTTGATGGCTATTTGTACCAGTTTCCGCAGCAACGCCATTGCCAGCACATGACCCTTCAGCTGAGTTTAGATTTATCAACACTGTTTAAAATGACCTTCACTTAAAAGCACACACATTCGTGAAAAATGGCTTAATAAACGACGACAGCTTGGTAGTGAAGATGTGGGTTTATATTTCATTGCCAAATGCAATATAAACCTCATGAACTGGTGGTGCATTCCAATTGTGTTCTCATGAGTGAGAAAGACTGTAATGTGCTACTTACACTTGTGGCATTCAGCAGTGACAGGCACAGAAGAGAAGAGAAGGCAACTTCACTCTCTCAATGGTATTTGCTACTAGTGCCTTCTTTAAGCTTTACATGTCCCTCAAAATTATTTCCTCATCACACTGCTGATCCTTTGGATTCAGACATATTGTGAAGGAATTTTCTTCCTGTTATCTACTACAAGATGGCATGGTAGCACAGTGATTAGCACGGCTGCTCCACAGCACTAGAGACCCAGGTTCAATTCCCAGCCTATGCAGTGTCTGCACGTTCTTCCTTTGTCTACATGAGTGCTTCAGGTGCTACAGTTTCCACCCACAGTCTGAAAGATGTGATGGTTAGGTGCATTAGCCATACTAAGATTCTCCCTCAGTGCACCCAAACAGGTGCCAGAGTGTGGCAACTAGGGGATTTTCATAGTAATTTCATTGCCCTATTAATGTACACCGACTCATGACTAATAAATAAACTTCAAGTTCCCAATGTCTGATCATTTGATTATGACGGTGAATCTCTCAGCAAACGTTATACAAAGTTCAAGAATTTTTCCTGCTACTTTATGTTACTTTGAACCATAATGCGGAATCCATTTATTTCTTCAATACTGGAGGTTGCATTCACTTGACAAAGGATTGTGGAAAACAAGTTTGCAGCAGATGATTTGATTTGTGGCCCATTTATCAACACAAATCTGAGCGCATATTTGAGGGAACTGGCTAAGAAATGAAAAAGGGCATGAAATGCAGTACAGATCTATAACCGCAGCCATCCTGCAGACTCCCTCCTACTCTTCATGTCTACGTTTAGTGAGGAAGGCCAAGGTTATTTCTAAAAAGGTTTACTGAGAAGACAGTTGACTTGAATACTCAAGCAGTAGCCTGTGAATACCTTTAATTAAGGTTCTGATAGAAATCCCATTATAGATTTCCAATTGAATTTTCACCTTCATTATTCTAGCCCCTGAAAGAACTGTTTTATTTGCAGTAAAATAATGCCTTACATCCAATGTTACAAGGCCATTTGTTAGGAGTTTACTGCTTCACTATAGCACATTCTATGGACAAATTACTGTAACTTTGTTCTCATTGAGTCACTCACTAAGTGTTTCATTCTCACAGAATACAGCAGTTTAATCAAGTTTAAAGTTTATTTAAGGTTTATTTATTCGTGTCACAAGTCAGCTTACATTAACACTGCAATGAAGTTACTGTGAAAATTACTGTGAATAAGCACGATAAAGGCACGTGCTTTAGAAATTTATAACCACCTACAATTTTTAAAAATCCAACAATCCCCTTTGCTCCATCTTTTGAAAAAACGTGTGTTAGTGTCTGCAGGTTGTGGAACAACAGAATGCACAGAAATCAGTGGTGTAGATTGTGTATATTCCAAATTCCAGTATGTCCGTAGGTTTGAACAGGGCTAGCCATGATTTGATACAATAGCCAAACACTCCTTATTCAGGAGTCATGTGGCAGTTTATAGCATAATGTGAAAGCAATTTCTGAAGCACTCAATACAATCTATTCTACTGCTCTAGGGGAATGATGTTTAGATCGTCTGACCAGAGCCACTGCTTTATGAAGACTTCATTACTTGGGACTTGGGGATTTTTGCAGGGTCTTGTTTTAAAAAAAGTTTATTCCATTTATCCATCTTCCTGTACACACTTCATACCAATTGCATGCCTGGAGCTAGCCTCACCTCCAAGGCATCTAATTTTTAACTTTCTGCTCATTAAGGCTATTGAGGTTAGCATTAAGGAACGGAATGCTTTATTGTTTCGAGTGCTCAACGGCAGCATCGAGTACTCTCAGGTCAGGAACAGTATATTCAGTTACAACCTGCAGAAACATCACCCGCCAACCCCAACTCTGCTCAATAATGGGCCTCAGCCAAACCTCAGAACAGCATACCCTAATGTATCAGTGTGACATTTTCAATTTTCCGCATCAGCCATTCTGTGGCTTCTCAGATTGAAATAGTCAGTTTGGTGCAGAATATGTGCTGAATTAAAGGACAGCTTTCTAATATGGGCGTATGCTCACCGGAAGCCGCTCTGCGTCTGTCCACATGCATCGCATGACCTCTTACAGCCACGTAAACATGCAACTTAGAAATCGAGTAAGATATAATGGATAGCTTCAAGAAAAAGTTGCCAACAAAAAAAGCATCCTGAATATGGCGGGTCCACGGAGTATTGAAAATGCCATAGAACTCAGGCTTGTTCTGAATTAAGCTTTGGGTGTAGAATCAGAAGTTGTAACAAAAATTACAGGGAATTCCCCTTATGATTTCTGGGGAAACAGTGGACCAGGAAACATGGGTATTGATACTCACAGCTTCTTATTATTTCAGAGTTTAAACAGTGACACAATGAAGAACTCCTCACTTTCTCCCTGAGGATCATGGAGCCATGCATTCACCTCCTCTAGTTTCCCCTCACACCCTTCACCTCCCAACACTTTGTCCTGCACCCTTTACCTCCTGGTCACCTCCTCTAGCACCCTTCACTTCTGAATCATTCTGCCCATGTCTGGTGAAGAGTCAGAGGGAAGCAAAACATTAACACTTATTTTCTCTCCCTACAGATGCGGCCCAACCTGCTGAATTTTTTTTTGGCACCCTTGTTCCAGATTCCAGCATCTACAGTATTTTCCTTATTTCAGTTCCGTCCATGTCTCTTCTCATTTACATTCCTGATCTTTTCTGTCTCTCACCCCATCATAATAGCATTCTTCTTCCCCTTTTCAGGGCATGCTGGAAATCTACTCCATCATCCCTTATGAATTCGCTCAGCTACTCCTCCTTATTTCCTTCAATTCCTCTCTTCGGAGTTTGCATTTCTCAGATTCTCTCTGACCAATGGTTCACGCTGGCACCTTATTCTCTCTCACAGTTCACTGAGGCACTCTATTCTGTTTCTCAGACTTTCAGAGACACTTATTTGGTTGTTCATCTTGCCCCCACTTTGTACTGGTGCTCTTGTCCACTTCACCTCCTCTTTCCAATGGCTTGATTCTTCAATGCAAGTCAAAGAGAAGAATTTTTGCCCACTGTGTCAATGGAAATTAGGGAGATGTAAAAAGAGGTGGGGAGATGGTAGTGGGGAAGAGGTGGGGAGAGGTGGGGAGATGGGGGTGAGGTGGGGGGGTGGGTGGGGAGGGGGTCCCACTGATTTTTATCTACAGATGCAGACAATAAATACTAAGCTCAGAAAGCTGGCTAACTGCATGAATTGCTAATGGAACATCAGAACACAGGATTTTGGAGGAGGAATAGGCTATTCAGCCATGTGATCTGGTTAGCTCAATTCCCCTTTGTTATTTTTTCCTGATAACCTTTGACTCCCTTGTCTGTCAAAAACATTGGATAAATTCAATCTCCACTGCTTTCTGGGGAAGTGAATTCTATAAATTAAAATAACTTCCCTTCATCTTCAACTTAAATAGTAGAGTCCTTATTTCTTAAGCGTTGTTTCCTGGTTCTAGTCTCTCCCACAAGTGGAAACATCCTCCCGGTATCACACACTATCAAATCGCCTCAGGATCTTACGCATTTCTGTAAGATAACTTTTCATTCTTCTAAATCTCAGTCAGTATATTTCCAACCTTTATTCCCAAGATAAGGGCAGCACAGTGGCACAGTGATTAGTATCGCTGCCTCACGGTGCCAGGGTTCGATTCCCGGCTCAGGTCACTGCCTGTGTGGAACTTGCACGTTCTACCTGTGTCTGTGTGGGTTTTCTCCAAGTGCTCCCGTTTCCTCTCAAAGTCCAAAGATGTGCAGATTAGGTTGACCGGCCATGCTAAATTGCCCCTTACTGTCAGGTGGACTAGCAGGGTAAATATGTGGGGCTACGGGGATAGCGGCTGGATGGGATTGTGATCCCTGTAGGTTTAATGAGCCGAATGACCTCTTTCTGCACTGTAAGGATTCTATGATAAACCCTTCATCCCAGGAATGATTTGAGTGAACCTTATCTGAACTGCTTCTAATACTGTCACATCTTATATTAAACAAGAAGACCAAAACTGTCCACAGTATTTCAGATATATTTTCACCAAGCCCTGTACAGCTGCAGTAAAATTTCCCTATTTTTATATTCCATTCCCCTTGCAATGAATGCCAACATTTCATTTATCTTCCTAATCACTGAATGATTGCCTATTTGTTTAAAACACCTAAATCCAGTCTAAAAATAAAAGAGGTCTTCTTGGTCAAAGACCAATGTCAAATTTACACACCATCTCATCGTTTGTAAAAAATTCTTAGGGTAATGTCCTCTGAAGATAAACTGACAGAATATTCCCTCGAAAGATTAATTCCAGATTTCCTCTTTCATGTCGTTCAAAAAGTCGCCAGATTGCCACCATATCAATTGCAAGGGGGTTAATCAAATTTATTCCATGGACAGCAACAGGTAAAGTTCAATCAAATTACTTAATAGCCTACTGGCAGGTCACATTTCATCTAACATAAAAACAGAGTCATCACTTATTAGATAGGCAGATTAGGATGTGTGGGAAGTCGTACAGTATGTCAAATCGCATCAAAGCCGTTCTAATGCGGTGTATGTTTAGAAGCTAGTATAGGGTTTCAGCTTAGAGAAAATGTCAGTATTTACAACACAGCATCGAACAATATTCATTCATATAGTCGTAATAGGATATTACTGACAGACACTTTTGCAATCGGCAATAAAAAACTCTAAGCCATCAATTTGAATGAAACTGGGAAAAAAAGAAATGTTAAATAATGCAAAAAAAACCCAGTTTAACTAAAAATCCTTTGATCTATATTATCCGCATCTTTGCGATCTATCCACTGCATATCCAGTGGATTTAGACACTACTTATCTCCACCATCTGATCTCATTGAAACCAACCTCCTTTATGAGTCTGTCAAGCAATAGCGTGAAGGGCTTTTGTCCACATCTACATTAAAGCTTGCAGTCTTTCACGAACACAAGGCACTATGTGCAGAAAAAAATTGAAAAACCCAGGCTGCAAAGAACAGTGGGCGGTGAAAACAAAAATCAGGCCATTATTTGTCCGCCACAGAAGGTCAGTTTGTGTGGAATTTCAAATTTCTGCTAACTCTGAAATCAAATTTACAAAGAAATAGGGTGGGATAATTTAAAGGTGGAGGCTTTGGGCTTTGTGTGTGAGGAGGGCTGTGTTCAAATGTGAACGCTCAGCTTGCACCATCATGTTGCAAAAGATATTACTGCATTTTTTTATGCATTAGTGCATCTTTTATTCATTGATGGGATGTGGGCGTCGCTAGCCAGCATTTATTGCTCATTCCTAATTACCCCTGAGGCATTTAAGAGTCTCCTGTTGATAACACCACAAGGAAAATTATCTGCATCTGCTTCCCTTGTTGATCAGAAAGACAGAGTCATTACTCCAACCCACACTGCATCTGTTACTTCTAATTCGATTCAATAATGCCAAAAGACAATCCTTTCAGGAACTCAATGGTTAAAGGTTCTGAAATGTAAAAATGAAATGCTAGAAATAGGCATCAAATTTGTGGCAGCAAATTAAAGTATTATATGATCCACCACCAACATAGGCATCTCATTCTGTGGTCACGTTTCCTGCCTGGAAAATTCTAACCTAAACCTTAGCAAGTTTCTACCACTTCCAATTTCCTGAATTTCACGTTTGCATTCACTGTTAAAAGTCAATTCCACCATCTCTTGGAAAATATTGAATGCCAATTATGCTCGCAGGTCAATGATCTATCTAAGCGATTCAATAAGAGAATAAGCCAGACATGGCTCAAGAGTCGATGTGCCAATTGGTATGTGACTGCAGCCGAGATGCTGCAAGGCTTGATTCTTGGTGCCTTGTTGATTGGGTCTGCTTCAGCTAGCCTCCTAGTGGGAGCAATATCACCAGCATGCTGAAAGGTCAATGTGCATGGATCTCCATCTGAGGACACAATCATCCATAATCTTCCACTCCCAAACCCATGACTGAATCGGATGGAATCACTCAGAGCATGCCCATTACTGCAAGGGTCACTGGAACCCATGGATTTTCTTTAGCAAGTATAAGTAAAGGAGACGGTGAAAAGAAATTGACTAAGAGAAAGTCTAACTGCCATTAACTCTCATATGAACTCTGTGGCTTGCGGTTCAGTGATTGCACTCTCATTTCAAGTCTCATTTCAAAAACTTGGGCATAGGCACCAGATTGGTGCTCTCACACAGGCTGGAGGGAATGCTATTGTCAAAGATGTCGTCTTCTGGATGAAACATGAAACCAGAGCCCCCATCAGTTCTCTCAAGAAAAGGTCCCATAACATTATTTCAAAGGTAAGGGAATTCTTTCCAGTGTCCCAGCCAACATTTATCCTTCAATTAGTAACATTAGAACGGATCATTCTCGTAAATTTGCTGCTGAATTTCTGATGATACACCAATGGCTACATTTCAAAAGCAGTTTTTTGGTTGTGAGGCTGGGAAAGCTGCCATGGGTGCCACGTAAGTGCAAATCTTTCTTTGTGAATGCAATTTTTTTTGTGGTGGTGGTGGTGGTGGGAGGTTCTTAGTTTTCAAACAGATGGGAATAAAATGGCATTTATCACCTACCAGGCCTTACTACATGGAAGTTGGGTTAAAGCTTCCGAAAACCAAAATATGTTTGAGCTTGTTTGCCGTCTCACGGCAGATAAAATATTTGCATTTTATCAAGACTGTGTCAACCAGCTTCAATCAGTGATGCAAGACAGCAATAGACATATAAACATTTCATAGCTTCATGCCAGGATAGATTCCCCCCACGATCTGATTTATTCCCAGCCATCCATACCATTGGTTGTATTCGTATTTCATGATGCACAGAAAATTAATCTGCACTCTTATGGATTCCAGGCCTGAACTCACTCACGAACCAAGGCATATGAGTCAGTGGTTTTTAAGTAGGAAAATGCATCCAACACTTCAGCAAGGAGAAGAACTAGATAAGGTACAGTTGCTGCTTATGATATGATACTGTTTATATATGTGACAGAAAAGTAAGTTTTCACATAACTTTCAGTGATTCTGCTGAACAGCCAGAAACTAAACTTTAAAAACTTGTGTGCAGATTTAAGTTTATTTGTGTCACAAGTAGGGCTAACATGCCTACTTCTCGATCTTCTGAGCCTCTATTTTTTTTCTCACTATTAAGCTTATGCTTTATTATCAGTGTTACTACCTTTCCTTTTGCATTTTGTTCTTTTCAAAATGTCAAATATTCTGGAATATTTTGTTTCTAATTTTTGCTGCCACGCAACCAGTCTCTAATGCTATTGAATCAACCTGTTTTACTTTTCTTTGTGCCAACAGTTTTGTTGTGAATGTTTTTTACTGCTGATCTCTTTTCCCTCATTTGACCAAATTCACTGATGCGCTATTACCAAATATTCCAAATTCTCAAGCATTTGCAATAAAATAAGTTGCACGTATACAGACACAAGTCCTGGCCTCAACTGAAATGACTGAATAATTTCCCCACTCAATCACTTCAGGTGACTGCATACCTGAGAGAGACTGGGACTGATTTTATGGACTCGATTTCTAACTATCCTCCTCTCACTGTATTTTATTAGAGAGATAATCCTTCTTTCATTGTGAGATTCTGCCGTAGATTTGGCATGAGATCTGTTTGCTGTACCTCAGAAAAATTCTGCTCACCTACATTAACATTGCAATCAAGTTACTGTGAAAATCCCCTCGTCACCTCACACTGCTGCCTGTTCAGGTGCACTGAGGAAGAATTTAGCATGGCAAATGCACCTAACCAGCTCATCTTTCAGACTGTGGGCTCTCAGAGAAAACTCACGCAGAAACGAGGAGAACGTGCAAACTCCACACAAACAGTGACCCAAGCTAGGAATCGAACCTGGGTCCCTGACGCTGTGAGGCAGCAGTACTAACCACTGTGTCACTGTAATATCTTTCTGATAAAGATCAGGGCCTTTATAATAATTCCTTCTTCAATTAATTTCTTTAATTCTCTAATGGACCAGTAATAGATCAAATATTTTTGCTCAACTGTCTCTATTCCTTCAATCTATGCTGATGATTCATCCCGATTTGGTGGGGAACTCCCTGGATTTATTGTGGAATGAACGGGACAGTAGGATAAATCTGTCACTTGTATTCATAATTAAAGAGAACATTAATGTCTTGTTTGCTGACCACAAAAATTGTGGCGGTAGCAGCAACCTTCAGGAAAGAAAGAATGAAGTGATTTGAATCAAGATGAGAGTAAAGGTCCCAGCTGCCACTAAGTTATTGCACAACACTGTTTTTGAACAGGTTCAAGTAGAGAACCTCAAAGAAGACACAACTGTTTAAAACTGAACTGCTGTCAAAGCAGTCAATATTGAAGCAGTGGAGAATGGAATACCAATGAATATCTGACAACAGGAGCTTCGTGTATCTTCTAAGTACAAATCTCTGTGGTGTGAAAGAGCATCATATGCTAGTCCAGTTAGAGGCAGGTGTTCATTTAGGAAGATCATTCGCAAGTTCTGCACTAAGAACATTCGACTATTAAAACCAAAAGATAGGAGCTCACTCTGCAGAACATAACAAGCCAGTTATTCCTTCTGATTCCCTCATTGTGGTACCCATTTTTGGACACAGCAGGAAGAGTAGACATGAAGGTTTGCATCTACTTGCAGTCTGACCTCATCTTCTACACAACAGGCAGATACCTACTGGAAAACAGATATTCTCAGGAGGGTGAGCAGCACTCTGAATGCTTTGTGATCTGTGCTTGCAGGCATGTCTAATATGCATTGAAATGGCAGTCATAAATGTGGTCACTTGTTTTCGTGTATCCTTCTTCAAATAACTGACACCCCCCTCCTGATCTGTCTTTTTCAGCTCCATTTCAGACAATCAGCACAAGACAACAAAGGCTTCCAGCACTTCCCATAGAATGTGTTTCAAAGCCAATAACTCTTTGTTGTACTTTTTAAGCTGGAACTAATGGATCTCATGTGGCATTGCTCATGTCTAGACAGGCTCAACATGTTGTCTTCCTCCCTCTCTGGTTTCTTGTCTTATGTCACAGGGAATTGGGTGCATATATCGGGCTAGTCCTTCCCTTCTGTCCCTTTGTCCTGTATCCCCGATTCATTCTATGGATTGCGTGTACAGTGCTGCTTCACACTCCTCAGCTTTTGTAGCATTTTTATCCACCTCAACTCTTCTGTTGTTTCCTCTCTCTCCTTGCTGTCACTCCTCCATTGTCTTTTTTCTCTCTGCATCTTCACATGGGAACGTAATGTCCCATTCAAAGGGGTGGGATTAGAACAAGAGGTGGCCATCTTAGTCGAGGAATGTGATGTAACGAGGATCTCAGATGAACTCTCAATTAATGTAGTGGGGCGAAAAGAGGTGAGAGGGATCCAGCCAGGGTCACAGGCCAGCACTGAGACATGGGAGGGGGAATTAGTAAGAACCAAGTTCTATAGTCAGATAAGGTGACATTGTGCTATTTGGCACCAATACTCTACTTTTCTTGGTAATTTGGGACATTTTGGCTGTGTATTCAAACAGTCAAGAACAATAAATTCCACCAATGAGAGAAGGCAGAAATATGGTGTGACAAGATGGCACAGTGGTTAGGAGTGTTGCCTCACAGTGCCAGGTACTTAGGTTCAATTTTGACCTCGGGTGATTGTCTGTGTGGAGTTTGCACATTCTCCCTGTGTCTGTCTGGGTTTCCTCTGGATATTCTGGTTTCTTTCCACTGTCCAAAGATATGGAGGTTAGATGGATTGGCCTCGCTAAATTGCCCCTTATTGTCAAGAGGATTAGTAATGGTAAGTGCATGAGGTTATGGGGATAGGGTCTGGGTAGAACTGTTGTCGGTGCTGACTCAATGGGCTGAAGGATTTCCTTCTGCACCGCAGGGATTTTATGATTTTATGACAGGAAGTTGCACAATTCCTTGGTAGCATAGTTAAATAGCCCCTAAAAAGTTGAATTTGTGACCACTTCTAATAGATGGGCCAATTCTTTATTTCAGCAGAGACAGTGAAGCTGCTCTTGATGAGCTTCTTACTGAACCAGTGGTCTCACATGCAGTTCCAATTTCTCCTCTTCTCTCTCTGTTGCCTGTTCATGGAGGTTAGTTGATATTCCAGATAATGGACTTGGAGTGGCTAATTGCCTTTATAGCATCAAGATTGCCTTGAAAGCTGATGACAGATCCTGCAGATACCAGACCCCTCAGATGCTATTTTCAAATTACAGGGAATCAGGAAATGTGCTATTCAGAGTCTGGAGTCAAACCAGCAAGAAAATCTGCTGCTGGTATGGAGGTAATCAGTACCAGCACAACCAACATTGTTGACAAAATAATCACTGTCAACTTAAATTCAAAGCTAATCATCTCAAATAAACCAAAGTGCTAAGATGAGACAGGTTAATTGTTCAACTGAGTGGAGATTTATCTGGTTGTTGGGGTTGGAAGTCCACAGAGGAAAGAGGTGTAATCTGATCCCAAAGTTCCTTTTCAGCCTGTTCTTTACTCTTAACTTGAGAGATAAATAGGCATGGTTCAAGCTTGACACAACGGAGCATGCTCACCCATTCCCAAACACACAGCTGCTGAGTCGTGTATGGTTTGAGTATAAACAGGTTATACAAGTAGACAGCTCATTGCTGGTACCATTGGTACTGAACAGCAACAGTGCCAACTTCAGGGCAGCAGCAGGCTATAGCTCTCATCAAACTCACTGCCTTGTCAATCAAGCTGAGTTCAGAAGGCTGCCAATCTGATAAATGTCAATGCAGAAATAAATCTCCGAATGACTTCTGATTGCCCTTGCTGGTTTGACTGCGACCTAACATAGTGGTACGTTAACACACACAGAGGCCTTTAGTGTTTGATAGAATTTGGATTAAAATTAGATTATAAGATGTAGCAGCAGAATTAGACCATTTGGCCCATTGAGGCTCTTCCGCCGTTCAATCATGGATGATAAGTTCCTCAATGCCATTCTCCCAACTTTTCCCCACATCTTTTCCTCCACACCTTTCTGTGGCATAAATTCAATAGATTCATCACCCCTGGCCGAAGAAATTCCTCCTCATCTCGGTTCTAAATGGTCATCCCTTTACTCTGAGGCTGTATCCTCAGATTCTAGTATCTCCTAATAATGGAAACATTTTCCCCACGTCCATTCTATGCAGGCCTTTCAATATTCTCTAAGTTTCAATGACATCCTCCCTCATCCTTCTAAACTCCAGCGAACAAAAACGCAAAGTCCTCAAGCAAATTGCTGGTAAAAATGTGGAATATTTACAATCAGTTTGGATTCCACCTACTATCAACTGCACACCCCCAATCCCATCTTGGGTTTCATGACAAATTTGATCCTTGGCGCGGAGGCATTAAGAGTTTCCAGTGTTGCGAGCGTCACTCTCATGTGGATGGAATGCTGGAAGTACTAACTTGCAGAAAGGATACCAAGGCCCCCTTCAAATGGCACCAAGGAGGCCATTGTAGGATGCAAACCCAAGTTGTGTTGGGGTGGAATGGTCTCAATGCCATATTTACCTTGCAGAATTGCTTCCGTAATGCAAGTGTCTTAAAAATTCAGAAGTCCCATCAAAACAGATGGTCCCAAGTCATTCAGATCAATGGTTCAGTACAATCTGCACTACAGACCAGGCCTTTCAAAAGCAACTCAGTGTAAATCCAGCTTATTTTACAGGCCCCTCACATTCTATTCCTACAATCTACAGGAAGAAAGAAAATTAAAACAAAACCCTGGAGCTGCTATGTCTGTGATAATTGTGTCTATGTTGCTGAAAGAACAGCAGTGGAGGAAGGATTGCTATTTGGCTAATTGTTTAGGCAATTTTAATACTCAATTAATTGTTTTATTAATTGGGTTGCAGTACGCTCTCGTTCCACAGTCAACCAGTTGACACTGAGTTACCTTTGGTGACATGTTGGTTTTCTCATCCTGAAACTGGGATATGCTGAATAATTTGATTATAGAAAGCCTGTGCAAGAACTGGTGTGTGACAAATTACAGTTAATCACATTATCGCTCATGGTCTGGTAGGACAACTCCTGTCGAGCCTCTGTCCTCCTGCACTGGTTAAATTCACAGCAGGGGGAGCATGTTGGAACAAGGAATCACTGCAAAGTCGATTTCCCTGCAGCTACAAAAACAATATCAAGCCGCATCACATGCAAAGAACCTCGGTAGTGTAAAGATAGTGCAATGGGAATGAAATACGGCCATGTAACCACATATAAATTAGGCCATTCATTTCAAAATAAGTACAATTTGCAAACCATATTCACACATTCAGTTAAACTTGATAAAAGGTTACTAAATCAAATTTGCTTTATCCGATGGCACTACCACCTTCCAGTATGCATACTAAGTAGAGTGTTTAAGATATATGTGGAAATCACTGGTCACACATGCTGAATATGTAACGGTAAAAGCCATTAAATAGTGCAGGCAGAGACTGATAGCCAAGTTCCGCATACATGAGGGCACCCTCAACTGAGATCTTGGGTTCATGTCGCACTATCTGTAACCCCCGTGACTTGCCTGGGTTTGCAAAATCTCACTTACTGTCCTGTCTGGAGACAATACACATCTCTTTAACCTAATGCTCTCTCCACTCACATTGTCTGCATCTTTAAGACTTGAATAGCAGGTTAACTCACATTCTAATCAGTATTTTGTAAACTGTGTATGCTGTTATATGCTCTGCCTGAGACCAGAACTCTCCACTCATCCGATGAAGGGGCAAACCCTGAAAGCCTGTAGGTTTACTATCAAATAAACTGGTTGTTTAACCTGGTGTCGTGAAACTTCTTACTATAAAAGCCATTAAACCATTCGGCACAGAATGCCATTCAGTCTATCACAGCTGTGACAGCTCATTGGGAGCTGTCCAATTAATTCTACTCATCTGCTCTTACCCCATTGTAACACATTTTTTTCTTTTTGTGAGTATTCTCCCTTTTGAGAGTTATGATTAAGACTGGCTGAACCTCCCTTTCAGGCACTCCATTCCTGAACATAACAACACACTGCAGAAAACATGTTCTCCTCATCTGCCCCCCTCTTTTGCCAATGATCTGAAACCTGCTTTTTTTTCTGGTTATTAACTCCCATCAAGGGAAACAAGTTTCTCTCCAAACATTCCATCAAAACCCCTCAATCCGAAACACCTCTAATTAAATCTCCATTTTTTTCTTCTCTATTCAAAGAGGAACAGCCCCAGTTTATCCATTCCCTCTGCAGTACTGAATTCTCTGATACAATGTCGAGAATTCCATCCATTTCCTCTCCATGGCTCTCCTAAAATGTGAAACTCAGGGGCAGGTGGGAGCTCAGGAGAGATATGGTAAAGATGTCATTGACACAAGATAAAGGGAGTGTTGATGGTAGTGATGAAAACTAAGGAAGGGTGCTGATAGTGGCATTGAGGTCAGATAGCAGAATGTGTTAATAGCAGAACAAGGGTCAGAGCTGTGAAAGCAGAATTTAATAATGAGTTACAGACTGGCCCTATGGGGACAGGGAATTGGGTTGGGTTTTTTCAGGGAGCTGGGCAACAAGTTACTTAGTAAGAATTTAGCAACACCAATTTTCAATCCAACCGATTTATTTGATAGTAAATCTGTGAGCTTTCGACACTGTGTCTTCGTCAGGCAAATGCAGTGTTCTGGTCTGCAATAGCACACATATCAGCACAGACAGTTACAGATTGCTGATTAGAATGCGAATCCTTACATCTAACCTGCTATTCAAGTGTTAAAGTGGCTAACAATGTGTGTGAAGGGAATCCTGAGCATTGGTTAGAGAATTGTGTATTTTCTCCAGACAGCACGGTAAGTGAGGTTTTCTGCTAACCCAGGCAAGTTACGGGGGTTACAGATAGTGTGTCATGAAGCCAAAATCCCTATTAAGGCCGTCCTCATGTGTGCGGAACTTGGCTATCAGTCTCTGCTCAGCGACTTTGCGCTGTCGTGTGTCACGAAGGCCCCCTTGAAGAACATTTACCCGCATTGGGAACATCTCCCCAGTGGGGAGACCATGCAGACATTACGACAGCGGATGAATGAACATCGCTCAACAATCACCAGGCAAAACAGTTCCCTTCCTGTGGGCGAACACTTTAGCAGTCATGGGCATTCGGCCTCCGACCTGCGGGTAAATGTTCTTCAAGGGGGCTTTCGTGATACACGACAGCGCAGAGTTGCTGAGCAGAGACTGATAGCCAAGCTCCGCACACATGAGGACGGTCTTAACAGGGATCTTGGCTTCATGACACACTATCTGTAACCCCCGTAACTTGCCTGGGTTAGCAGAAAACCTCACTTACTGTGCTGTCTGGAGAAAATACACAATTCTCTAACCAATGCTCAGGATTCCCTTCACACACATTGTTAGCCACTTTAACACTTGAATAGCAGGTTAGATGTAAGGATTCGCATTCTAATCAGCAATCTGTAACTGTCTGTGCTGATGTGTGCTATTGCAGACCAGAACACTGCATTTGCCTGACGAAGACACAGTGTCGAAAGCTCGCAGATTTACTATCAAATAAATTGGTTGGATTGAAAATTGGTGTTGCTAAATTCTTACTGAGTTCTTACTATCCCAGTCCAACGCCGGCATCTTTACATCACAACAAGTTACTTCCAGTGCTGTAATACTTCTCCCTCAAACATTTGTGAACTTGATTCACTGAGCTTCCTCAAGTGAGAGCTGGATTTGTTTGTGGTTGTTTCCTGGGCTCATTTCACTTTTCTAAGGAATTTTCCGGATTTTATGCCCCCAAATGTTCCTGGACCTTTTTCCTCATTTCTTGTCAACCCCTAGGAGGCTAACAGATGAGATAGGGAGTGTAAATATTGTGATGTGCGTCACAATTGTCTTGGACAGGCTGGATGGACAAGCAGAATTTTCTCCTGCCTCTCATTTTTCTTGAATATCGATGCAATATCGTTGCAGAAACCACTCAAATTGATTACTGTTTTTGGGATTTGCTAATTGCAAAATCAGTTAAATTTTCCAACATTACAACAATGACTTCAATAATATAATCTAGTTCTGAAGCACTCTCAGACATCCCGAGGATGTGTGAAAGCACAATATTATTCTAAGTTCCTTCTTTTAATAATTGCCATATGTGACCATAATATAAACCCCCTTGGACATGAAAGATCACTGGCATGATATTCCAATAAACATCAAAAATATTTATTCTCAAAAACTCCATCAAGTCAATTCATGCAGGCACAGCGGCGCAGTGGTTAGCATTGTTGCCTTACTGCATCAGAGACTCGGGTTCAACTCATGGCTTGGGTCATTGTCTGTTTCGAGTTTGTAGGTTCACCCCATGTCTGTGTGAGTTTCCTCTGGGTGCTCCGGTTTCTTCCCACAGTCCAGAGATATAGGCTTATTGGCCATGCTAAATTGACCCTAGTTTCAGGGTGATTAATAGGGTAAATATGTGGGGTTACAGGGATAGGGCGGGATTGTTGTCAGTACAGGCTCAATGGGCCAAATGGCCTCCTTCTGTACTGTCAGGTTTCCATGATGCAGGCAGTGCAGCAGCTGAACAATGGGCTTTTACTGACATTTATCAAAGTTATCTGGCATTTATCCCTTGACATTAGAGTGGCCCAATCCAAGCCAGCCTGACTGACATCTCTCCATCACTCGGTGAATTCGACCTTTGAAAACACTCAAAATTGATGTACTTCCTTCCCAAAAACTAACT
This sequence comes from Sphyrna mokarran, assembly GCA_024679065.1. Lineage (NCBI taxonomy): Eukaryota > Metazoa > Chordata > Chondrichthyes > Carcharhiniformes > Carcharhinidae > Sphyrna > Sphyrna mokarran. Next base: position 59,334,204 of record JAGIQG010000003.1, read on the forward strand.
ACTGACTTGAAATTCAACTGAGGAGCTGGGTTCTTGAAAGGAATAAGATCACAAATCAGCCACACACAAGCAATTAGTCAATTCTACGCAGGGGAAACTGTGCACAGGCCACCAAGTGTCAGGTGCATGAATGAGGACAAACATAGAGCTGTGAGCAGTGGAGCAGAAGCTAAATCTCATCTCCCAGCTGCTGGGTTGCTTTGTTTGTGAGGCAGCTAAGGTGCTTTTAAATTACCATAGTGCAGCCAATGACAAACACACTGCTCCCCTGCTGTTAACTGAACTCCGAAATGTAAATGACCCAATGTGCAGTGAAACAATGGCATTGCAGATCCACCTAACAGGTGGTCTATGAGCCTGTTGTCTCATTCAGTTGTTGACGCACAAGCTAAATGTGGGGGCAGCTGGCTCCCTGTCGCTGCACGCCTCTGCACCTGGGTCTAAGCTGGTACAGTGGCAATCAAAGATTCTGGATTCAAACTCACTCCAGAGGCTTGAGGAACAGTAATTCAGGCCAGCAACTGAATACAGTTAGCGAGTGCCACATTTTCAGATATGACATTAAATTGAGGCCCAGCATGCATTCTCAGGTGGATGCCAAGCTTTTAAAGGAAAGGAAAATTGATTGAGGTCATTAAAGGGAAAATGCCAGGTTTTGTCGAAGTGCTGAAGGTGAAAATGACCTTAATAACAGAAATAAAATTAAATCACAACTACCATAATCTAGTTAGTGAAATAATTCCTCAGAAGCCAATATCCCCTCACCAGATTTCCTCTAGGTACAAACTCTAGTCCACTCCTAGAGTGCTTGTTGTACACACTCACAGCCAGAAACTCTGGCACACCCAGTTTTGTATGCAGGTGAGGCTCCCTGATAAGGCAGGCAATTACAACCTCAATCAGGGACTCATTTTGTGTCCAACCAAATAAACAAAATCAAATTAACTTAGGGAGCTCAATCAGGGAGCTCATACTCCAAGAAGTCAACCTCATGGGTCTCGTTCAAGTCCTTACAGGTCGCTTTGGCCTACAGTCAGATGTGGAGGTGGTTGACTAAAGTAACGTAATATTCTCTGGAACCTCATCAAAACACAAACATATGGGTACAGAATGGGCAGGACTCATGTATTGGGGCAGTGCCCTGGAAATGGGGGAAATCACAAGGTGCAAAACAATAGGCTCATTTTCTGCCATCATTCCCAGCTCCTCCACTGCTACTACTCTTCTCTCCCTTATCCTTCATGTCATTTCCTGTCCAACACTGGATGCTGGGAGCTGTTATTTCCCAGGATTAGTTAATAGCTTCTGCGTGTGTTCCAGGAGTTAGAAGGCCACCCCAGTTTAGTATAGCAATGTTTTTTGAGACTTTGCACAGGTTGGGTATAGTGACAATGCCAAACAAATCTTGTCAGATTGCTCTCTGTTCAGTTTGTTAACTATTTCTCTCTGATGTCTACCTATCATGTGTCCTCCAATCCAAATTCTGAGGGGCCCTTTGTGAGTGTCAAACCTGCAGAATATCTTGAGCTGAAGAAATTTATCATGTAAAGATCTATCATCAGTAAACATTTCAAACTATACCACATCCTTCATATCCTTAAAAAAAAGGTTGGGTTTTTTTCCAGATAGGTGAATGGAGAAGACAGTGAACAAGGAAGAGAGAGGTTAGTAGAGGTCGTTGGTCAAAGAAATCGGTTTTGAAAAGATTGTTTGAGGTGAGGGAGAGATAAAGAGGAATTTGGAAATAATAAGTGGAGAGGTTGCATAAGATATCACTGACCAGTGGTGAGCACACGTGGCCGGAGAAATGTTAATTCATGCTGGCCTCATTAGGATGCAGAACTGTTTTGATGTTTTTGTGTTCTGATTATCATATTAAGGGTCTTCGTTGTTATGAAAAGAGAGGCAATGATATGACCCTGTTAATGAATTAGCCTTCTCCAATTTGTGGAGAGGGACCTACATCATAACCAGAACTTGAACCCACATAGACCTCCTATCGCTTTAGACCAAAACTTCCTCTCTGAGTTTTAACTGTACTAACAAAATGAAGATCTAATTGGAGAAAGACATGCACCCCCCCCCTTCCACCCCCGTCAATCAAAGGAGGACATCTGAGACGTTGGTTACGGGTATAGTGCCGGAAGACTGGAGGATAGCAAATGTGGTCCCATTGTTCAAGAAGGGGAAGAGAGACTTTCCGGGGAATTGTAGGCCGGTGAGTCTTACTTCTGTTGTGGGCAAAGTATTGGAGAGAATTATTAGGGATAGGATTTATAGTTATTTAGAGAGAAATGAATTGATTGGGGATAGTCAGCATGGTTTTGTGAAGGGTAGGTCGTGCCTTACTAACCTTATTGAGTTTTTGAAAAAGTGACCAAAGAGGTGGATGGGGGTAAGGCAGTTGATGTGGTATATATGGACTTTAGTAAGGCGTTCGATAAGGTGGCCCATGGAAGGCTTCTGCAGAAAATGCAGATGTATGGGATAGAGGGTGATTTAGCTAATTGGATTAGGAATTGGCTAGCAGATAGAAGACAGAGGGTGGTGGTTGATGGGAGATATTCATCGTGGAGTTCGGTTACAAGTGGTGTACCTCAGGGATCTGTTTTGGGGCCCCTGCTGTTTGTAATTTTTATAAATGATCTGGATGAGGGTATTGAAGGATGGATTAGTAAATTTGCGGATGACACCAAAGTCGGAGGAGTGGTAGATAGTGAAGAGGGGTGTTATAGTTTGCAGAGAGACTTGGACAAGTTGCAGAGCTGGGCCGAGAGGTGGCAAATGGAGTTTAATGTGGAAAAGTGTGAGGTAATTCACTTTGGCAGGAATAACAAATGTGTAGAGTATAGGGCTAATGGTAGGACTCTTAATAGTGTTGATGAACAGAGGGATCTTGGTGTATATGTGCATAGATCCCTGAAAGTTGGCAATCAAGTCGATAAGGTTGTTAAGAAGGCATACGGAGTCTTAGCTTTTATTGGTAGGGGGATTGAATTTCGGAGCCGCAACGTCATGTTGCAACTGTACAAAACTCTAGTGCGGCCGCACTTGGAGTATGTGCAGTTCTGGTCCCCACATTATAAGAAAGATGTGGAGGCATTGGAGAGGGTACAGAGGAGGTTTACCAGGATGTTGCCTGGTATGGAGGGCAGGTCTTATGAAGAGAGGCTGAGGGATTTGAGGTTGTTTTCGTTAGAAAGAAGGCGGCTAAGAGGAGACCTTATTGAAACATATAAGATGATTAGAGGTTTAGATAGGGTGGACAGTGATAGCCTTTTTCCTAGGATGGAGAAAGCTAGCACGAGGGGACATAGCTTTAAATTAAGGGGTGGTAGTTATAGGACGGATGTCAGAGGTAGGTTCTTTACCCAGAGGGTGGTAAGGGTATGGAATGCCCTGCCTGCTGCAGTTGTAGATGCGCCAAGTTTGGTGGCGTTTAAGAAGTTAGTAGATAAGTTTATGGACGAAAAGGGAATGGTTTAGGTTAGAGGGTCATTGCTTTTTCCTAATTGGTCAGCGCAACATCGAAGGCCGAAGGGCCCGTTCTGCTCTTTAATGTTCCATGTTCTATGAGACCTTCCACTATCTGGTACAGAAGGGATAATCATTAGTCTCATCAAAATGATTTAGTGATTATTTATACACCGTTAGCTGTATTGGTCATAGATATTTGTTATTTATTATGCTTGTGGTGGCCAGGGGAACTTGCTTTTCTATTTTTCCTTCGCAACGTCACCCTTCTAGGGTAACGCATAAAGGTCTATAATGACTACTTGTGAATTTTATGTCTTGCAAATGGGAACACTGCATGAAATAATTAGCTTTTTTTCATTCAGGAAGGGTTACAAGAGTCAGCTAGTCCAAGGCTGACATTTTCCCACAATGCAGTCTTGGCTCACGATTTTGAACTTGAGGTATTGCAAGTTAACAAACCAACATGAAACCCTTTCTCAGCAGCTTTTCATTTCAGTTGGGAAGATAATGGTACTTCAGTACAACAAGCAATGTCAAAGCACTAAAGAGAAAACATTTCAGTTTATGTGCTTAGAACTGAATCTAACATGAAAACAAAACTCTGAAGGAAAACCCTAACTGTAGATTCAGATAATGTGGAATTGAATGTTGGGGGAGTTTGGGGGCGGGCGGGGGTGAGTGCGTGGTGGAAATTAAGCAAAGACCAGAAGTGACTGACAGAACTACTTTGTTGCAGGATAAGAAAGATTCCCCTTCGCCATGCTCATCTGCGACCAAAACACACAGCATATTGCCCAACAGCGACTCAAAGCTTTCAACCAGAACAGAAAAATCAATCAATCATTATTGGCAAGTGCTACACAGAAAGCCTTACATTCAGGCTATGTGGATGGCAGCCAAACCAATACTGCTCTTGGTAAATACAGTACACAGTAACAGGCAACAAGGGGATATGATGGGATTACTTATAAAGTGTAACAAGTAGTAAGGACTACAAGATCTCAAGCTAATCGGTTCACTATGTTAACCTTCACAGGGAGGAAAAAAAGGAATAGAGCTCACCAGAACCATGCAAAAGTTGGAAAAGTTATTTATGTGAAGAAGAACAGGCTACTGAAATAGAGATCACAGATGGCAATGTCTGAACTTATTGTTTTCATTTTTTCACTTAACAGAGCTCCTGATCCTAGTTCCACTGCCATGGCAGGGCATTGAGCTGGATAGAAGAAAAATGGAAGTTTTTCTACACAATATTGCCTTTTCAAAACCTCAGCGTAACCTTTGTACCACTGTCCTCACCCAGAGGGCAACAAGGTAATAGGGTGAATAAAAATAGCCAGTAAAGCAAAAGCAAAAGGAGAAGGGTACAGTCCACATTTTCAACTTGTTCTCAAAGCCACATCCTACTTGTTAGAAAGATTGGGTTTAGCAACATGGTCATCTTTTAAAACATCTCCCTTAGTTTAAGTTGAAACAGAATGAGCAGGATCTTTAGCCCACACACTCTGTGCATGGGAATGCCAGTGGGGCTCAAGATCCTCCTGCATTGCGTGTGAGCCTGATTTCAATGCATTTTAATAAATTTAAAAGTAAGGAAACATTTAATCTCATCAGGTTTTCATACTGCACCGGCCAGGAGAGGAGGCATGGCCAAGCAATGCCCTGACAATACCCCAAGGCACATATTGGCACTGCCAGGTTGGCCAGAACCCACAGGTACCTTGATGGTTGGGGTGGAGGGAGATTACTAATTATGTTTGTGGTTGATCTTAGTGGAAGCTTACTTGGTTCTAAGAGTCCCTGCCTCGCCACAGTGATCGAGCAAAACACACCCACTTTATTTCTGCAGTTATGGAGACAAGATCTGGAGAGAATACAGACTAGTGGAGCTGGAGAATTAGAATACAGACTAGTGGAGCTGGAGAATTCCACGCCAGTTTTCTCACTGGAACTGATATTTTTCCCAAATTCTCATAAGATTCTACCCAATGTTCTTGAGAATGGTAGGCATAATAAACGTTTGCCTTGGCAGAGGCCCTTGTGATCTCAGGGGACAGAAATCCAAATCAATTCACATTGAAAATTAAGACATAGTTTTCACATTTTGATACAGAAAAGGGGACTGCTATTTTTAGACAAGACACAGAAATATGTGGGCAGCACCGTGGCACAGTGATTAGTACTGCTGCTGCACAGCGCCAGGGACCTGGGTTCAGTTCCTGGCTTGGTCACTGTCTATGCGGAATCTGTACATTCTCCCCGAATATGTGTATGTTTCCTCTGGGTGCTGCGGTTTCCTCCCACAGTCCAAAGTACATACTGGTTAGGTGCATTAGCCATGCTAAATTCCCCCTCAGTGTACTCAAACAGGCGCTGGAGTGTGGTGACTAATAGTATTTTCACAGTAATTTCACAAGTAGTCTTAATGTAAGCTTACTTGTGACACTAATGAATAAACTTTTAAGATATGAAAACAGAGGGGAACAAAGCTGCTGTGAAGGACAGCAGGGTGAACTATTTTTGTGTCAACAACTACGCAGAATGTTTATGAAACAGAGGGGAAATGGCTGACGGGTCTTTGGAGATTTAAGGAGATTTAAGTTGCCAAATGCACCTTGCAGGTACAAATTGGTTCTAGGATGTTCAGGTGAATGGAACGATTTTCAAAGGAAACTACAAAATTTGAGCTGGTCAAATTCTCCGTCCTCACTTGCGGCAGCGGAAGGTGTGAATGGCTGAATAATTTCAGCCATTGTTTCAGGTCTAAATGACCCTCATATAGATCAGTTCTGTAGAAGGGTCATTTAGATCCAAAATGTTAATTCTGTTCCTCTCTCCACATGAGCTGCCAAATCTGCTGAGTTAATTTTCTGTTTTTATTTAAGATCACATTACACTGCTCTGGGACAGTGTCCCTGAGATATGGGCCAGAATTCCCGTACGACCTGTCCTGCTGCTGGTGGGAACGGAGAATTTGGCACTCAGCCAAATCTCTATTCACTGCAGCGGGACTGGAGAATCTCACACGATGATCATTGACTTTTGAACATCAGATCTCTGATCTGTGCTGTGTTGTTTGCTCTCAGCCAGTCGAGTCTCTATTTCTCGCCTTCATCTTCTTGGCCTGAAAATAACTAACCACATTTTCTGTTCACAAAGAGCTATCCACTACTCCATGCTTTTTTTGTAATTTGTCCATGGGATGTAGTTGTCGCTGGCTAGGCCAGCATTTATTGTCCATTCCTGAAGGCATTTAAGGCATTGCTGTGGATCTGGAATCACATGTAGGCCAGACCAGGTAAGGATGGCAGATTTCCTTCCTTACAGGACATTAGTGAATGAGGTATGTTTTTACAATAATTGACAATGGTTTCCTGGTCATTGTTAGACTTTTAATTCCAGATTTTTATTGAATTCAAATTTCATTACCTGACATAGTGGGATTCGAACCCGGATCTTTACCCTGGGTTTCCATACTACTAGTCCAGCAAATATTCCACTGTGTCACTGCCTCCCCGTCATCCAAGCAACAATTTTAATGGAAAAAAGGTGCTTACAAATCAAGCAAAAGAACTTGTGAAACAGTTGCAATGATGATGTAAGTTAAAAACTAACTTGCTGATGTGACTGTTTCTTAGCTCCATTCTGTTCCTAACTAAAGTCTTCTTCTTGCAGACATTGTGCCTCTTTAAAAATTAATATAGGTCACTTAGAGTGTCCATTACAGTCAATGATAGTTGTTTAACCACATTTCAATAAAGCAATAATCAAGGTAAATACAACCTTGAAGCAGTTCTTGAACAAGCCAGGAGTACCATTCGCTAACAACCTGGCAAAAATAAAACACCAATTTATTGAAAAAGGCAAGAGCATACCAATAAATGATAGTGTTATAGTACACACGTATTCATCTTGAGCAAACAAAAGTGATTATAGAGTTTCTCTTGACTCCCTGGAACTCTGTTTTCATTATGACAGAAGATTAAGGGATGATTTGATAAAAGAGTTGAAAGTTATGATGAGATAGAACAGATAGAAACAGGCAGTTTTCAGTCATTAAAGGATTGAAAACAAGAAGATGGAGGTGAGATTAAATCTGAGATTTTGAACAAGGGTGGGAGAGGCCTATTAATGGTTGTGAGGCTATGGAATGTAGGGATTGAAATAGGTATCATGGCAATGTTTAAGAATAGGTTAAGTAGCGTGCTAAGGGGGGGAAATGAAGGAGTGGGAATATTTGGGAAAAAGGCAAGTTATAGGAGTCTCAGGGAGCTTGACAGGGTCAACAGCTGAGAGATTGTTTTCCCTCGTGGGTGAGTCTAGGATCAGAGGACATAATCTTAGGATAAAAGGTCACCATTTAAGAGAGAGGTGAAGCGGAATTTCTTCTCTCAGAGGATGAGAATCTTTGGAATTCTTGACCATGGGGCACTGTGGAGACTGTCTTGTTAAGTATATTTATGACTGAGATAGGCAGACTTTTAATCAGTAAAGGAATCAAGAATTATTGCAATAAGGCAGGAAAGTGGAGTTGAGGGTTTTTCGATCAGTCATGATACCATTGAATGATGAAGCAGACTCAATGGACCAATCTTATCCTAAACATATGGTGTACTGACAAAAAGGATAAACCCAACAGTAATAAGTTGGGACGCATTGCAGGTTTAGAATTCTATAAACGCTGATTAGTTTGTGCTAACTAGGGGATCACGGTCACGTGATCAACAATGGACCAATGCTGCTGCTTCAACACCATTTCCCAATTATCTTTAGTTCTTTAACTTCTTTCACTGCTTAAATGAATGACTTCTTCTCTATCTCCCTTTCCTAAACAGCAGGACCATGGCACTCAATCTGATATCTTGCCAACTGTCAGCAGAGGATAACACAGTGGCACAGTGGTTAGCACTGCTGCTTCACAGCACCAGGAACTCAGGTTCAATTCTAGCCTTGGGTTACTGTCTGTTGTAGAGTTGGCATATTCTCCCCATGTCTGTATGGATTTCCTCTAGGTGCTCCAGTTTCTTCCCGCAATCCAAAGATGTGTGCATTAAGTGGATTGAACATGCTACGTTGCCCTTTACGGTCCCAAGAAATGTATGTTAGATGTATGTTAGTAAATGTATGGGTTACGGGGTTAGTTGGAGTTACACAGAGGGTCTGGATAAGATACTCTGTCAGAAGCCGGTGCAGACTCGATAGGCCGAATGGCCTCCTTCCGCACCACAGGGATTCTATGATTTCCACTCCTCTGCCTCCTCCAGCTGATTTTTCATCCAGACCTCGGCCATGATGCTTGCCTTCCCCATCTCCCAATTCTGGCTGCCCAGCTAGGGGCTACGAGAGGCTTGGGATTAGAAAAATTTGAGACTGAACAGTGGGTTTGGGCCTTGACGAGAAACACCCAACTTTCTTCCCACTGATAAGGAAACGAATCTTACAGTATATTGAAAAACATCTCATTGTGATAGGATGATTATTTTCCTTTAAAAACAAAACACCCTACTAAATGACACTGAAATAAAAATTATTTAAGAATGCAACCTCCCAGTTGTATATTTATTCTTTATGTCAAAGCATCAGGCAAGCTACCTCTTAAATGGAGCCAGAGCATCACTTAGCAGAGACTGACATAGCCACAATATCTCAGCGACAAACATAATCATTTGGAGAGTACAATGACAAGGGTAAAAGCAAGTGAGGGACACAGGCAGCAAAAGTAGATGACAAAAGGAATGAAATGGAGGAGGAGGAGGATGGGAGGAGTTAAAATAGAGAATTCAGTTCTCAATTCCTCTGTAAAAAACATTCCCACAGCTACATGAAGCAGAATCTGATTGCCCTGCAGATGACTCCAGTTGTAATTTTCCCAATTCCTCACTACAATATGACTGTTAATTCACACCAGCCAATAGTTATGAATTTTTAAAGATAAAACCACTCAATGCTTCATGTTACCAGCACCTGGTCCATCATGGGTGAGAAATAACATAGCTGAAGGCCACCGTGCTATATTTAAGATGCTGAGCCAAGAAACCCAAGTAAATAGCTCTTTCTCTCTCTCTCATTCTATAGCACTGCATTCTGTCTGTTTCAAGAGACATGAACTTCCCCACTGACATGAATGAAAATCAATTCTACTCAATCCCAAATAGACTTCAATGCATTTTAAGCATTTTTTCCCCTCCTGTGCCAAACGTCTTGATTCCCTTGGTGGGACAAGATTCCACAAACTCTGATCCCCACCTGTCCCCATTTCGCCTGAATGGTCATTATTCAGAAACAAACCTTACTATCCTGTTCTTACCTACGATTTGATCATAGGAATATTACAAATGATCCATCTTCATATCGTTGCCCTGCATCTGAGAACTGGTGCCTTGAATTAATCAGGAGGTGCAAACTGGGCCAACCTCCGTTGTTACCCTGGGTCAGATCACCGAAAGGAGCTTTCTCACCACAGGCTGAGATCCATTCTGCTACATTCCCAACAGCACCCTCCTACCCACTGGCAACAGAGGGAAATGTGGCCAAAGCCTGGTCATCACACTTGGCCGCTGCATCAATTTGCCAGAAAAACAATGGTGGGTTCATGGAAAATGCCACTATTTAGTGAGCCAAAACCCCAGCAATTTGCGATAAAGGGAAGTGCCTATGAGAGCTGTGAATCATCATAAATTGCCAGGCAATTTGCATTCTCTGCTGTTGCCCTTGCAAAGGCAGTAGCTCACTCTTAACTACTTGAGTTTTAAGAAATTATAGAACATGTGCCCAATAAGAATTAAATCTGCTGCAGAAAGTTAGGTTTAGTACTTATGCCAAATTCTCCCGCATTTTGTTTTATTCTTTTAATCCACTCTCTCCGTTTTTATTTCTCTTTCTATGACTATTTATCCTCAAGCTCACCTTCTTTCAATCTGCTTTTTCTCTCCTTGAATTCAGTTGGTTAAAGAAGACACTCCTATTGTTCACTGATTTACGCTTAGAGCAATTTATAATGCAAAACAGCTGAAGGACAGAGTTGGGGGGAACCATTCCATTCACGGTGCATTGCCAAGAGATGGTTCACTCAAGTAAATTCTGGACCTTGATATCAATGTGTAATGCACTGTTGCAGGGAAACTGCAGCTGCCATCCTACAGTTTTATAAACCCAGCAAGATTATATTGATCTGACTGCCAGGAGATCACATTAAGTTGGCCAAAAACCAAAGTGACAATATGAAAGAGTCCCAAACTGGCTACGACATCCAATCCGTGTATTCTTCAAGACATGCTCGCATGCAAAGGGTGAAAGACTGCCATCACAAAAGTCCACATCAGGCTAAACCACCCAAGGTCTTGTTCTGTCACCCAGCTGTTGTGGAAAGAGTCCAGCTCTCCAGCTTTGTTCCAATTTGTTGCAACCAAGTGTGAGTATTTGATGCTTAATGCGATACCTGTGCCTCCATACTGACAGCATTGCCCCATTCACACAGAATTAAAAATTCATCCAATTCAATTTTTTATAAATAAATGTTCAGAGGAATAAAAAATTAAATACCATCTATCATAAATGCTGTAAAAAGAACATTCCAGTCAGTTTTTTTTAAGCTTTACTCTGCTTGAAAAATTGAATTCTCAAATATTCATTATGAACTGTGATATTCTATCATGGCTACTATGGATTAAAGACAGTATACGTAATAATTTCCAGATACCAGCTTGTTGTGAAATTCTGGGAAAGCCTAATTAAATACGAAAAAGACTAAAGCCATATTCCATTGATTTGAAATTAAAGTAAAATATGGATGCACGTTTTCAGCATATTCAAAGCAACAATCTGTCTGCAAGGTTGCACCGGAAACAGTTGACTATAAGAATTGAGTGGCGGCCATCTCCTATTCACTGGGAAAGCATCCAATCAATCCCTGGGTACTCAACTGGGTGGGGCAAGCCATTAGATATAATCACCTGGCTGAGAGAGGAATTCCCAGCCATGAACTAATCAAAGCAACTGGAATGCAGCAATCATGATCATATTTGGATCACTAGGCAATTGGGGAGAAAAAGTCATGTGACAATACCACCCTTTGTGCATTTTAAACACCTGCTTTCTCGACAAAACAGTGCAAGCAACTGGGATCCTGATGGAATAAGACCACAAGTGGAGTCTTTCCCTCTCTCACTCTCTCCAACTAACCTGCAAGTTTAGAACCCTATTTGCTGATTTTGGCTATTCAGTGTGACAGGCAGAGGCTTAAAAAACTCAAACTAATGCTGTTGTTTTCATATGAGCAAATAAATTCTCAGTGTACATCTTTAAATCATCTTGATGTTTAAAACAGCAGAACCACTAAATTTAGCCTGAACCCAGCTGAATCACCAATCTTCAAGAACCATACACCTCTTTAATTTTACTGGACTGAGTTACTTAATCAATCCTCCCCCACTCTGTAATATATGTATGTGTGTCTGTGTAAACTTTGAGCGTGTGTACTTAAAATTTGAAGAGTTCTTTTATTATTTTGCCAGTTTAAGTACAAAATAAACTTTAAAAAAATGAGAAAACTGTGATCGTGAGCTTTATGGTCTCAACACGTAGACAGTTAAACATTCACAGAATTGGTAATTATATCAGTTCAAAAATAAACGAGGAAAGGAAAAGTGGGAAGTCATTTTGCCCCTTCTCACCTGACCATAATAGGCTGAATAAATGACGAGCAAAGCTCCAATTATTAACCATGTGGTTCAGTAATATACCAGCTAGTGTGGGAATAAGCCAAAGGGAACAGGATGGACCCACATTGAATCTACTGTTGGGGTTGAACTTGTTGCACAGAGCTGGGGAACAATATATTTGGAAATATAATTAGTGCTGCTGGATCAAAATCCTGGAACCCTCTCCCTAAAAGCACTATTGATCTACCTACTCCACATGGAGTACAGTGGTTCAAAAAGGTAACCACCTTCTCAAGGACAATGAAGGATGGACAACAAATGCTGGCCTTAGCCAGTGATGCACACACATTCTCCAATACAATTAAAAAACAGGAGACTGCAATTGTCAGCAATAACCTATAATGAAAGCCAAGCCTCCTGAGGCATTCAGGGCATGTCTGGAGAACTGATACTCAGCCTGTACATCCTGTGTTGGGGGTTCTCATTTTACTTGAGCTGATCGCCATCTCTTCTACTTTACGGAGGGGATTATGGTTCAGAAAAAGATTCAGCTTCTGCTAGGTTTCTAGAACCATAGAATCCTGACTGTGTGGAAGGAGGCCATTTGGCCCATCAAATTTGCCCCAACTCTCCAAAAGAACATCCCCCACATCATCCCAGTAATGTATTTACCATAGCTATTCCACTTAACCTACACAATCTTGGACTTTAAGACTGTCAATCCACCTAACTTGCATATCTTTGAACTGTGGGATGAAACTGGAGCACCCAGAGGAAAGCGAAAAAGACATGGGGAGAATGTGCAAATTCCACACAGTCACCCAAGGCTAGAATCAAATCAAGATCCCTGGTACTGTAAAGCAACTATGTTCGCCACTGCGCTGATTCAAACCCCTCTCCCCATAGTATTTAAAATCCTGCTCAGATTTGACAGCAACCGGATGGATAACTGTGATGAAGTTATTCAACTCAAAGCCCAGAATCATTGATGTGCTTTTCCAGCGGCGATGATTCTGATATTTGGGAGGCTTGACAATAAGTTTCAGCTCGCGTACAGCTGAATTTTGCTAGGCTTTTAGTGAATAGGTTTGCTTAAGCAGCACTGAGAGTCTGGGTTAAAAAGGAAATTGATCAGATGAATTGATGACACTGTGATTATCCACCAATTGCACAGGTGTAGCACATCTCTTTTTCATTCTCCTGCCTTAGCTGAAGTTGCAATGGAACGTGAAGCGAATGCTGGTCCACTTTTTAGTGACAATAGTTACCATTGAGTGCAATTTTCTGACACGACCAGTTCACCGCCACACATTAGCAGGCAGCACAGTAAGTTCACTAAACCCCAGGGGGCAATGACTGTAATCCGCTTTGGAGATACACTGGCTGCTGGTCGACAATTTGTAATTGGAAGGTTGTGTTTGAAGTCGCTTTCCATTCTCCCTTGTCTCCTGTGCAGTACAAATTAGGCGCTGGTGGAATCACATGAATTACTGCCAAAAGCGTTGATGTGGAGAAGCCTGGGAGTACGGTAGCTGACTTTGGTTTCTCCACACATCTCCAGCTTGATGTCTAAACACATCTATGGCCTCATTAAAAAGCTTTCAGCTGCACCACCAGTTCTATTATGCAGCTTGGGGACCTCAGTTCCTTATATTTCAGTTTCCCCTACCTGCCAGGATAAAAGATACTCTCTGTAGCTAATACTCAGAATGCACGCTATCATGAACTGCCAGAGGCCACATTATGATCACAAAATAATTATAGGTGAGGAAAACCCGCCTCAGTGCACCCATTCAGAGCATTCCTAATACTCCCCTTCCCTCATATTACAACATCCAATTGTTTCTTCACAGACTAAAGAGTTTTTGCACTCAGTACTCTATCTGGAAGTTTTTCTACACAGTGAGGGCTAATTAATGATTAAAAAAATTGCTTGACAGCAGCCCCAAAGTCCGTGACTCTTATTTAAACTCATATTCCCCTCGTTCTAATTCCTTGTTTTATTTAACATAATATCCTGAGGCATGTTTTAGTGAGGTTGGCTATAAGTAGGCTACTTCAAAAATCATTTTCCCAATTTGTATCACTGTCTTTTCTTCTTTTCTTGATACATGTTTTTAAAAATTCATTCATGGAATGTGGGCACCATTGACCAGGCCAGCGTTTCTTCCCCATCCTAATTGTGCTTAATCTGACTGGCTTGCTAGGCCATTTCAGAGGGCAGTTAAGGGTCAACTACACTGCTATGAGACTATGTGACATGTAGGCCAGGCCAGGTAAGGACAACCAATTTCCTTCCCTAACAGACATTCATGAATCAGATGAGTTTTCGTGGCAATCAACAATTGTTAGATTTTCAATTCAGATTTTTTGTTGAATTCAAGTTTCACCATCTGCCATGGTGGGATTTGAATTTGAATCCCCAATACCACTGCACCCCAGACTCCAAAAGCTACATTCTGGTGTGGTTATTGGGATGTGACAATTCTCCTGCACCTTCCATTAGAGCCCAATTCCCACCTGAAAACCTGGGCAACAAGGATCTATGCCCATAATGCTGCAGTGTGTGTTAGAAGATGGGCATCTTTGTTTGTATGACATGCATAACTGGTGACATCTTAAAGCTCTCAGGTATCTAAAAAATGCTCAAGAACTTCTTAAAAAATAATCATCACAGCTCTACTTTTCCTCTCTCCAAGCTTTATCCCATCCTCTTTTGAGATGCTGACTCTTGTTCACAAATAGTCCTAATACCATGAGCTTCTCTCTCGTATCTTCCCTTTGAATGGCCACTTTTCATATTATGAATCTTAGCAGTAAACATGGGTTGGCCACTTGCCTACAGAACGTATCACAGCTGAACTCTATTATATTCTTACTCCAATGCACAAGCACTTTCCAGAGTTACTGGATTATGGATTGTTGGCGAATATTGTTTCTGTTAGACCATGAGTACTGACTGCCAACTGTTGATTGTACCACCCCCAACCTCACTACTCCCCCCTACCCACATACACAAATAAAAAGCTTTGCAGTGATTCACGATGAGTTCAGCAATGACTCATTGTCATTAGGTCAAATGTCATTCCGTCAATTCACCTTTCCCTATTCCTGATGTTCTTAATTCAATAAAGGTCATAGGTTGAAGTTGGATCTTACTGGTCTCTGTATTTTGCTAGTTAAGTCTATCAGGATGTAATTTTCTATAAACAAATGAACACATCAAGACTTTCACTCCAAATCGTAATCAGCTGAACATCCCCATCCTATCCTACCTAGACATAACAGCGGATAAGACCACAGGATGGTAGAGTAATGATGCACAGTCTCTCATATGCAGCCACAATCAAAATAGCAATGCTGGAGGAAAGGGTGAGAAATGTGACACTTTACCTGTGACTGAGAGGGAAAGGAAAATTGTCACTCCATTGCAGAGGAAAGTACACACTCTGACACCACATGACATAGCTATTGATAATGGCATCTACAATGACTCAACAGCTAAGGTTCCCCTCTCCTCTGGAAAGAAGCTCACAGTTGTGAAACTTAGTGCCACCAAGGGAGGAATTAAAGGGATTAAGAGACAGATTAATTTGCAAACATTTTTATCTTATTGCATGGATACATAATCACAGTGTTTCAACAGGGCGTACTGACGTCTTTTTCTTAGGTCTTATTTATTAGTGAAAAAAAAATCAAATGCTCAGTCAGCTATCAAAAAAGTCACAAAGGAAGTGCCTAAACTCTCAGATGCACTGATTTAAATGGAATGTACTGCTCCTCTACAATAACTAATTTTCTCTCAGACAGTTAACAGCTGTTTCCCAGTTCCAGCATTTAATCCGCTGAGACTGGGCTCCATCAGCTCTCTAGTTAGATGGAAACTCTCAGGTGCACTTATGTCTGTGTTTAAAATGAATACTGTGCGCACCATCTTTCCAGTTTACACCTACACAGCCATTTGAAACTCTTCAGAAGCATGCACTTAACAAAGGAGAGACACAGAGGGCGGTGCAGAGTGCCAGCTTCAGGGATTGTCAAACCATAAATTGCTTTTCTGAACCCTAGTTCTTTCCTTCTGTGAGCTTGTTTTTTCAAGATGTGGAGATGTCGGCGTTGGACTGGGGTGGGCACAGTAAGGAGCTTCATAACACCAGATTAAAGTCCAACCAGTTTATTTGGTATCACGAACTTCGGAGCACTGCTCCTTCATCACTCACCTGATTGGGGGAGCACACATTTGGGGGAACCAATATGTACTCCCAAGCAACGCTACACTCCTTCCATCTGTGCTGCTATCTGGATCTTGGATGATTGTGAAGCAGTTAGTGCTCTTAGACTAAATAGTTCTTTCTGATTTTCAACTTATTTGCATCCACTTCAAACATCCTGTGTTCGTCTGACATCTCAAAGTGCCAAGTCCCTTTGGCAACAAAAACTATCTTTGCTGCTGAGATTTCAGCCACTCTGGAGTCCAAAACAACTCCTAGATGAGCAAAAATCAATTAGCTGACATCCAATCTATTCCTTGAATTTTTTAGGGCAGTGTCTAATAGATTCCACAGCACTCACATTCCTCTATGGATTAACACGACTTAGATAAAATCAACAGTGCTGCCAATGAGAAAAACAACCCAGAATATATGCTTGAGAGAATTTCAGAGGCCATTCCCCTGAGTCACCAGTTACACAGTAAACAATAGCAGTTCTTGAATGTTACTGGAGAATTGAGGTGTTCCAATTTTGTCACTACAAATTTTTGTGCAAGTGATGTACGTCTCGATAAGAATTATCTCAGTGTACTGTTCAACAACAATCTTGGTGGGTTTTGCCAAACGGCCTTTTTTGAACAGATGATGCCCCTTTAAAAACGCTTCAAGCTACTCACAAGCGCAAAGACATATCAGCAAGCAACTAGATCTTTCACACCTGCTTCAGTTCAAAATTCAGGTAAACACATCAGCCTTGGCTCAGGCGTTTGCATGTTTGCCTGTGAGTCTGCAGGTTATGGCGTCCTGTCCTTTTCAAGAAACTGGAGTACAAAATCCATGCTGACACTCCCCTTGCAATGCTAATGGGGTGTTGCATTCTTGGAGATGCTGTCTTTCTAACGAGATACAAAACCAGGGCCTACCTATCTTTGCATTCTGCAGAAGGATTCGGCAGCCTCATTCAAAGAACAATAAGGGAGTTCTCGCAATGTCCCTGGCTTATGAGTGGGATTTTCTGACCATTCCCACCTGCAGGATTGGACAGTCCAGTCGAACATAAAAAATAACCCTCCAGCTCTCATCCCTCGTGTATTCTCACCCCCACCTCATATGCCACCTATGCCCCACCCATACTAATCCATACCACCTCATGGCACTCCACCCACTCCCATGACCCCCTATAGCCCTTATGCCAATACACGCCCTTCTCACACACACTCTGGTCCTTTACAACCCTTGCACTAACTTAATGCCAATGCAATCCCTCAGCCACAACCCATGCACACATGCCAACTCACTACTCATCTAGAATCCATTATAGGCAGACCTCAGAATCCATCCTGAAATGAAATAAAGTTAAAGTGTCTCCTGTGAAATTTTTAAAATAAAAAATATACTCATTCAAAAAATGTCCATTCCCTACATTCCTTCAATGGCATAATTACTTATAAAAAGCAAACATTTGACCCAATATCAAAGAATGTATGATCACTTGGAACTGTCAATCAAACTGAACTGACAGCTATGGCACCTACAAAAATGATAGATTGTGAAGTCAGTCATGCAGCACAAATCCTATAATGATACAAACTTACACCAGCAGAGTGAAATAGCAAATACTGATTCTCTAATGGCTTTTTTTAACATTTAAAGATCTGCAGATTTAAATGGTTTGAAAACTACAGTTCCAATGAGTTTATCTACTTCTAATAAGACATTCACTTCTACTTTTAGCAATTCCAAAGAGTACCTGACATCTTCCAAGGGTATCCCACGACCTCTTTAAAAGGATACTCTAACTTTCTCAAGAATCCTGGCATCTTTGACCTTCTCCTGAAAGGTCTAAAGCCTACCAGTTGTTTTGGACAGCCCAGTTATGAAAATTCGATCTGGTTTAAGGCAGTGCACTTTTCAATTTGTAGTTGCTCCGGTGAACCATACATGTGTAAACTGCAACCTTCTCTCCACTAACACCACCCCCCTCCCCCCATTTCCCTCCCACTCCTCCTCACCTGTGGTGAAAATGGTGATCGCTAGGTTTTCGGGAGCAGGACTTCTGCAATTGAAGTTTTGCCTAATCTTGAGACCATTAACAAAAATTCATGTCTTGGATTCAAAACCAAAATGATATGGGTGCTGGAAATCGGAAGTAAAAGAAACAGAACATGCTGGAAGCTCTCAGCATTTCAGGCAGCAGCTGCGCCAAAAGAAACTGTGGCAATGTTTCAGTGACTTTTCGCCAGAACTGTAAGATTTAGAGTGATAAATTCCCTTTAAGAAAGTGGGGAAAAGAAAAGAGAAAGAGAAGGGAGAGGACTGTGAGGAGATCTGGTAAAGAGATCACATCTGCTACATTCCAGTCTGTGTGGAGCAACTGGAGAATGGCAGCTAAATTCAGTTGGAGATTTGATTCATGGCTATACTGCAAATTTCTACACGTGAACCTATTTGTTCGCCCTGTCCATGCTTTGCATATTGTGAACAGCTACAAAATGCAAGTGCTTTCTTGATGCGACATTGTCAGCAGAATTAGCAAAGAAGAGCCACTTGCCTGGCTTCACATGAAGCTTTCAAAGCTCCCTTCTCAACGAGTGGAAAACCTGGCAAATTGCTGCTTTCAGAATTAATGCCTCTCTCCTGCATGAATAAATCTTCCATGGCTAATGCACCCATCTGACTGATTAACAACGCTTTTAACACAGAATATACACCACATGCAGACAAGGGCAACATTATGCTGTTTCCCAAATTGGGCCAAGAACAGATGAAGATGTAATAGGTCGTTTACACATCAGGCTGAACTGACAGCAAACTAAGCTAGTCCTATCTGGTAGGCCAATATAATGTTACACAGGTTTGAGTGAACTTGGTTACCTTGGTAAGGGATGTGAAAAATATAACAATTAAACCATATGTAACTGGTAATTAATTTAGTTAACCCATACATTGCTGATAGTGACAAATCTTTTCTTGCTTGTTTGTAAGCATGTGATAAGGTGGCTTAATCCACATGGAAACTTATTGTGATTTCCACTTCACGTGGAATAATACAGTACCATCGTTGCCAATACAGGCTGGATATATTCCTGGAGACGTCAGTGGAAGCAACCTCACAGAAAGTATGGTGTCACCCATTCAGTTGCTCTGTTAATCAACCCTGCAATTAAGAACGACAGGCAACAATACCTCTTCTGCAATCATTTTCAATACCGGTGTCCCACAAGGCTGTGTTCTCAGTCCCTTGTTACATTTCTTACACAGCTGTGACTGTGTGGCCAAATTCCCCTCCAACTCAATTTTCAAGTTTGCCAATGACATAACCATATTGGGTCAGATCTCAAAACAACGAGCAGAGAACAGGAAAGAAATCGAGAATTTGGTGAACTGGTGCAACAACAATAATCTCTCCCTTAATGTCAACAAAATGAAGAAGATAGTCATTGACTTCAGATAGTGTAGTGGAGAATATGCCCCTGCCTATATCAATGGAGATGAAGCAGAAACGGTTGAGAGTTTCAGGTTTTTAGGTGCTCAAATCACCAACAACCTGTCCTGGCCCCTCCCTGCTGACGCTTTAGTTAAAAAAGCCCACTAACACCTCTACTTTCTCAGAAAACTAAGGAAAAAATTTAGCATGTTCGCTATGACTCTTACCAACTTTCACAGATGCACCATAGAAAGCATTCTTTCTGGTTGTATCACAGCTTGTTACGGCTCCTGCTCTGTCCAAAACTGCAAGAAACTACAAAGTGTCATGAACAAAGCCCAATCTATCAAGAAAACCAGCCTCCCACCCACTGACTCTGTCTATACTTCTCACTGCCTCAGAAAAGCAGTCAACATTATTAAGGGCCCCATGCACCCTGGACATCCTAGGTGGGATTCTCCAGCCTCGCTTGCCTTAAACGTGGAGAATCCTGCCCGAAATCAATGGACCCTTGCATGGTCCACAATCTGCCCGCTACAACTTCTATGGCAGACAGGACAGCAGAATTCCTGCTATCCTCTTCCACATCCTTCTGTCAGGAAAAAGATACATAAGTCTGAGGACACATATCAACCAACTCAAGAACAGCTTCTTCCCTGCTGCCATCAGACTTTTGAATGGAGTTACTTTGCATTAAGTTGATCTTTCTTTACCCTATGACTGTAACACTACATTCTGCATCCTCTCCCTTCCTTCTCTATATACTGTATGCTTTGTATTGCATGCAAGAAGCAGTACTTTTGACTGTATACTAATGTATGTGACAACAATAAATCAAATCAAAGTCACACAGTTACTGTAAATTCTGCCTAATGTTCATTGCACTGAAACTAACCAACAGCAGTGAATTACATGAGAGCAGTGTTACAACTAATTTCATCTGACTCTGCTCTTTCTGGAACTGGAGGCATGCTGTGTGTGCAGATTCCTGGCACTGGCTGTGGTGGAACTGTTTGTGGCTGCTCTGGATGGAGACATTGAAGATTGTTGTTGGGATTTCACAGTTACTTTTGAGACCACACTTTTTAGTTGGCTCACAGCTGAAGACTGAGGTCTTGTGTGGCATGCCACAAAAACCAGGAAGTTCATCCTCTTGTAGCCAGCCCAGAGTTTGAATGTAGGAGGTGGCTGTGACTGTTGACATTGCAAGCTCTAAAGGCACACACATGCATCTGCATCTGCAATGGTGCAAACCAAACAAACAGGGAAATGTGGAAAAACCTCTGTGGAAAAATCCGAATTTGCGCACCTGCTCTCTTTGTCACTAATGTTGTGGTTTACAAATCCCCAGAATGCTTTCTTTGGCCACTGGGAGATAATGCTATTCGGAGGATTGACAATCCTGTAAAGTACTGAAGAAGTAGACCACACAGCATATTTGTTGGAACAAATTCCCCAAATTAGTTCCAAATCCTTGTGCTTCCACAATGCTCTGTAAATGTTTCCTTTTCAAGTTTACATCCAAATATCTTTTGAAAAATTATTATTGAATCTGTTGCCACTACTCTTTCTGACAGTGTATAATTCATTGTATAATAGGAAATCTCATCTCACCTCTGGTTTTATGAACCCACAGAAATCCTACACTGCAGAATAAGGCTATTTGGTCCAACGAGTCTGCACCGACAACAATTTCACCTAGGCCATATCCTTGTTACCCCCTATATTTACCTCACTAATCCCTCTAACCTACTTGTACTGGGACACTAAGGGGAAATTTAGCATGGCTGATGCATCTAATCCACACATCTTTGATCTGTGGGAGGAAACCAGAGGAAATCCATACAGACATATGGAGAACGTACAAACTCCACACAGACGATCGCCCCAAGCTGGGAATTGAGCATAGGTCCCTGGAGCTGTGACGCAGCAGTGCTAACCACTGTGCCACTGTGCTGCCCTCAAAACTCAAAAAGACTCTCAGTTAGTCAATAATCAAAGCATGTACCAACTTCCAAACTTCCAAGGTAAACAACAGAACTGCATCAAATCAATGCAAGGAACTGGAACCTCACAAATCAAAAGGATGGTTCGTGTGCCCACCTTTAATTGGCATACGGGGCACAATCAGACTGAAGAACACTCAGAGCTATACAGTCGATGGTGTGACAAGGAATCAGATGCAATGCAGCAAAAACCCAAATCATCCAAAAAAAACCACTTTAATGAAGCTCATTTAGTGTGGAAGATGAGTTGTTTGTCTGTACTGTCAACCTTTTGTGGTGAACATGTCAAAAAGAAACTTATTAAAGGACCCTGAATTTATTATTCAGTGACACATCTTACTTTCCTCACCATTTTATTTATTTGAAACTAGAGCTAGCCTAGGCTTAGGCTATTGTAATCTAAGCTTACACGCAGTATCCGAAAACTGAAATGATCTGGAATGAAAACATAATTGGCCCTGAGGTCTTTGGATAAATGATAATGGATCCATACCAATAATTAAGGTTTTAGGGATTTGAGCTTCTCCACTTCTCTCCTCAGCTTTTGCATTTTTTTGAGATCACAATGTTACGGTGCAGGTAGGAGTTCTGGTTTTAAGCCCGTGAAGCTTAAATTGAACCTATTTTTATATTGAGTTACATGCTGTGTTAATGTTGCTGACTTGCAGCCCCAAAGATCTCGGGCAGCAAAGAGCACCATGTCAACTTAGTGCCTGCCACTTACTGCAAATCCAGAAAGTTTGTTTTGGTGTCATGATCAACTGCGCACATCCCACTCAACAGGAGCCCGAGTCTTCTGTGATATAAAAACATACCATGGCTATGCACAGGGACCTGTTCAAACTTTAACTATTCAGGGTCTACAAATGGGAAACATTCGCTTTCAGCGTCAAGCTAACTCACACAGGATGTATAATCATGATTGCTTGTAACATAAGTGCTTCCTAATTTAGCTTGAAGTGGTAATTTAAGTGGGATGCTGCAGGCACTTTGCTTCTTTTAACCACAGTTTACTAAGACTCAAGACCTGGTTTGAAACATGCTACTGTACAGTATCAGTGACAGCCTAGCTTTAATGAAAGAGATGGAGATAAAGAGGTCGAATTTGCGTCTTTATTGCCTTGGCCTTAAGCATGGAGCTTAAAAGCATCAGGACAACTTCAAGTCAGTAACAGATCTTATCTGATTTTCCCTCTGACAATAAAATCAGAAAATCTCAAACAGGCACGTGATCCTTTCTGGGTCCTAGGGGATGCTTAATATCCAGGGTAAATAGATGCAAATTTATTCCACAGAAAGTGCAAGCAAGCCAGAGAAGCTGAAACAGCGATACAGAGAGGAAAACAAAACAAAAGGAAATATTTAGACTAAATGAATTTTGATTCTGAACATCTCTGAAGAAGATGAACTGGGGGCAAAAAAAATATCAGATGGTCATTAGAACATTGAAAAGGGAATTCAAAAGAGACTTTCTAATGCAGAGAGCGGTTAGAATTTGGAATTCTTTTCATCATAATGGGCAGTTGAGGCAAATGATCATCATTTCTCAACCTTTCGGTTAAGATCAAGTGTAGTTTTGCAGTCCTGCATTTGGTTGAAGTCATGAGGTTACAATAAAGCTTCATTTGAAGCAATTTTTAAAAGTGGCATCTCGGCCTTTTGACTAAGATGCAAATGAGGTCAAGCATTGGAGGAGGTGCAATGCCTGCTCCAACCAGCTTGGATCACGCATATCAAGCCTAAGGCAGGGAGTGGTGAGCCTGCCTTGTCAGCTTGGATCAGAAATATCTTATTTGTTGAGACTTTAATTGAACTTTTTTTGGATTGAATTGGATATAAACAAAAAAAAGCATCACATCACATCTCAGCCTTTTGGCTAAAACGCAAATGAGATCAAGCCTCACTGGAGGGGGTGCAATGCCTGCTCCTATCATGTAGAGCAAGCCCAAGATAGAAAGAGGACAGCCTGTCATCAGCTTGGATCTGTAATGTCCCTCTGGTTGTGACCTTAAATTGGACTTTGATTGGATTTGATTGGATGTAACTAAAACTATTTTTAAAATGATCAAGCATCAGATCAAGCCCAGGATGGGGTGCAATGCCTTATCTTATCAGCTTAGATCTGGTTTGTCTTCGTTTTGGGGACCATGAATGGGATTCAATTGGAATTTATTTTTTAGAACAAACACAGAATGGATTTGGGATTGCCTGGACCACTCTGAGCATTGGCTTTGTAATTTCAAGAATGGAGTATTTTCTTTTAAATAGCATGGGTGCATTAAAAAGAAAGATAAATAAACATGTGAGGAAGAGAGGAACAGGAAAATATACTGATGGGTTCAGATGAAGAAGGATGAGAAAATGTTCATGCGAAGCAGAAAGATGAGAATAGACCAGTGAAGTTGAATGGCTTGTTTCTGTGCCGTAAAAACCTTGTAACCATGATGGCCTCAATACTGTGGGCAGATTACTAATTCCGACTGAACAAACCTGAACAGGCAAGGCACTAAGCAGAAAATTGAGTTGCAATAACACATCCCAGAATCTTACCCCTACAGTCTTCAATTCTGCATATGCAAAATTTGGCCTATCCTTAAAGGTTGCCAAAACAGAACTTTCATCAACCCACACTCGGCCAGCCAAAAATCTCCAAACAGACAGAAGTAGAGACGCAGGGATTTGTTGAATATTCCCATACTATGGCAGCCACCTCATTCAAAAGGTAACCATTGATAAAAAGATCTGACAGTTGATCAGCTACACCAGGTCATCTCCTACAAACTCTGGAGCAAGTGTTTGACAATAAAGATCTCCCTAAGTCAACCAAAGTCCTACTGTGCAGAGCAATTGTTGTCACCACACTCCTATACTGCACTGAGACATAGACTGTGCATCAGCGACACAGAAAAACTGTAGAGAAATTCCATCTGCAATGTCTTCACTAAACACCCTTGATTTAATGGGAGGATCATTGAATAAACATGAGTGTCCTACTTGAGGACCACAACCATTCAAGCAAACTCCTGAAAGAACAACTTTTACGGACTGGATACTGCGTCCTGATGGCCAAAAAGCATCTCTCTAACATATCCTGCTTTCTCAACTCTTATAAGGCCAATGTTCCAGAATAGGACAAAGAAAACACTTCAGAGACACACTGAAGTTCTCCCTAAAGTGTGCAGCAGTGACATTAATGGCTGGAAGGAACTTGCTACTAATCGTTCAAAATGATAACAACTTCTCCATCTATCTGCATCAGGCTTTGAATCGTAATGTCTTAACAATGAAGTACAGTGATGACAGAAAAGGAAACAAATCCTGCACTCCAGATCCCACTACCTTGAGGGATGTCCTGCTCCAGGCATCCAAAGATCAGTGAGTCAAGAATCATCATGTTCAGTCTCGAGACCCACGTCAAAAAACCACAATGATGTGTAATATTATCCTCAAATCAAGGGATAGCAGCCAATGACAGAGGTTCTTAATCCAAAACTTCAAGTACAGGAGGTGAGACTTTTAACAACTGAGCCATGTTGTCATAGAAGAATAAAAGACTAATTCCAAAGTTATTCTGGAAGTATCTTCTGGAATGCCGCTGTCTAATGTCTTCACAGACACTAATGAGGCAAAAAAGTAACTGCATTCAACTTCAGAACAAATGACTGTCTCTGTGTCTCTCTCTGGATGAATTTTATCCCCATCAATGATTGTAACCTGCTCGATGGTAGCCACAACAGTATTTGACCTAGATGTGCTACTTCAAGAGGATTGAAATTTATATCCGTTTCAAGCACTTGTAAGTCTTCAAGAACAATAAGGTAGTTAGTAAATGCAAGTACATACCAGAAGAGAAACGTAATTCCCAGAGGTACCGATAACTCAAAAACTTACAAAACTCAATTTGTCATCATTTCTGTTTTAACTTGAACTCTGCAGGGCACTAGCCCTGTCCGAGGGGTACAGACAGCTGGTGTGTGTTTGTTCTGTTAGAATCACATCTTAGAGCATCAGCTTAACACTTCTTTAAGCAGCAGCCAAATGAATGGCCAAGCAGAGGAAGAAAAGCAAAGGGAAAAACTGATGAATAATGAAAACATTTTGGGAAAAAAAGACTTCTGATATTGAATTCAATCCAAGAGATCCCAAAACAAAACTTTCAGAAGTGGACTTCAAAAGCCATGACTTCAATAAATTTGGCCACTGTTAAATAAGAACCAATTCAGTCAACTTCCGTAATTGCTAAGAAATATAGCTCTGCAAGATAGAATCACTAGAATATTTACAGCACCGAAGGAGGCCATTCAGCCCATTATGTCCATTGTGTGAGAGCAACTCAGTTAAGTCTGCACTCCTTTCCCTTGCAAATGTTTCTCTTTAAGTGCTTTTCCAAATCTATCTTGAAAATCACAAATGCCCCCAAAAAAAACTCATTTGTAGGCTCCACTATTGGACTGTCAAAGAATTTTGACTTTCAAAGTGGTTAAATATTAGCATTTCTATCAGGATAAACAGAAACCAACTTCCTTCAGAGAAAAAGATGAAAGAAACCACATTCTGAAGTGGGCGACTGAACTGCTTGGCTATAGGGCCCAGAATTCAAATTTCAGCTCTTTCCTCTTGACAAGCCTAGATACCAAATCACCCTCTTCAATCAGATCAGATCATACACACCACCACATAAACACGACTCAAGACACATTAAAAACTGCTTACTGCAAGCAGCAAGCTCCAACAATATGACAAAGTCCCTGAGACAGTTAAGCTTTATTCTTTTGGGCAACTTAGTCAAAAATGATGATGTGTTGTCTCTAAATTGTCAAGTGTCAGCTAATTCTTAAAGACGTGTTTCTGGGAACCCAATGTGTTAGTGCTATATTTACCCAGATGTCCCAATGTTCTGAGAAAACACGGAATTTTCCAATGTGCAATTCCACATATGCATTGTGGCTACAATTTCAAACATCAATAAGTTGCCAGAGGCAGAGCTGTAAATTTATCATATCTTTAGCAGTGCTCCAGGCCTCAATCCAAATCCACACCACAACCACTCTGCCCTTCTCTAAAGTAACAGCAGCTTTTGTGCAGGCCAAACTCAAAACCAGGAGCACCACGCAGGCTAAGTTTGGTAATTTAGCATCTATCAGACATTCAACAGACAAGAAACGCTGGCAGATTTGTTTCTATCCAGGATATGTGGACCGATTGCTGTGTATCCTTCAGTTTACAACATGCACTCACATTGTAGGAAACTCATAGAACCTAACATAAAGAACATCAGAATTAGGAACAGAAGTCAGCAATTCAACCCCTTGAGCCTGCTCCACTATTCAATATGATCTCATCTTGCCCTCATGTCCACCTTCCTGTCCTCTCCCCAAGACCTTTCACCCCTCTCCCAATTAAAAACATATCACCTCCTTAAATGTATTCAGTGTTCTGACATTCACTGCACTCTGAAGTAGAGAATTCCACAGAGGTGTGACCCTTTGAGATGGTATTCATCCTCATTTTGGTCTTAAATCTGTATTTTCTTAAAACTATGGCCCCTCGTTCTTGAATGTTCAACTAGGGAAAACATCTACTCTACATGTCACCCTAATCCTAATCTTGTCAACCTTCTTCAGCATTTCATATACCTCAGTTAGATCTCCTCTCATTTTTCTAAACTCTAGCAAGCGTAGGCCTAAATTATTCAGTTTCTCTTCGTATGACAAGCCCTTCATCCCTGGAATCAATCTAGTGAACCTTCTCTCAACCAACACTAATGCATTTATGTCCTTCCTCAAATAAGGGGACCGAAACTGTGCAAGTTCTTATTGCATATGCAGTTGCAAAGGTACTTGCCTACTTTCATACTTTATTCCATTAACAACAAACATCAAATTTCCATGTACTTAATCATAAAATTAAACCCAAAATCTTTATCCCAGAAAAGTCATTGCCTTTGTAATTAAAATCTGCAGTGAAATGCTCATAATATATACTTAGGTTAGCTAAACATCATGATCAATTGTAGGTACTTTCAAGGCAAAATGAGTGTGGATGGCTGGAGGCATGCAGTTATAGACACACAGGTACAGGAGAATGCCATTCATTCCTTCTTCAGCCACTATATTAGATAATGGTAGATCGGTACCTCAATCCCTACTAATTTATATCCCTTGATATTCTTACCTAACGAGAATAACGTTGTTTGCAAATGGTGTTTTCAAAGGGCCTCTCTTGGTGCATGGGGAAGACCCATCCAAGTTGGCAATGGGAAAACCACAAGTAATACTGTCGCCATTGAAAACTTGCAAAAATAACACTAAAAGCCAAAATGTGCTTCATTCCTCTATCACTGAGATTGAGCCAGCAATGGTTAGTTACTAAAAAATAAATTAGTTCTTAAAGCATTAATATTTACTCCTCATATTCCTGACATTATCACAACTTCACCATGACCCCATAACTGACAGCCCAAAAGAGAGGCTGCCTGAGCTGGAGGTCCAAAGGTTTGGGTAAAGTACCTTGTTTGGCCACCTTACTTGTGAATCAGAACCTGTCACTGTGTGTCTCAGGAATGCCTGTGGTGCTCAAGAGTTACCAACCCTTGTGATTGGTTCTGCTCTAGTTAAGGAAAGCCGCTCTTCACTTTCTGACCTATATATCCAGTCAGGGACAATTAATAACCGGTCGCAGAGTTTCCATTCATTCACAGCAGAAATCAGCACCAAAATTTTTCAGATATCTGTGCGAGGGAATGGAATGACAGAATATAAAGAATTAATACTGCATTCAACAGAAATTTTCAGATCACATGTTTTGGGTCAATCGCATCACTTTGAACAAATTCTTGAGTCTTTTAGCAACTTCCATTAGATTTTGCTTTTGGAAATAGGCATGGATTGCAAACAACAAAGTAATAACCATTTTGTTCAAAGGAATCTTTTTCTCAACAATAGAAACTTTAATACATATTGGGGGATGTGAAGAATAAATCTGAAGAAAGCAAATGCAAATCATCAATTGATTCATTGTTTTCCCTTGACTACTCTTCACATAGATTTTTAAGCGCAACCTATTGGTGAATTACCCACTGCCAGTGCCCTTCACATTTCACAGAAGACTGGCAACAGAATTGAGGCGTTTTGCTGCAACCAGCAATGTAAATAAAAGTAGGCTTTTGACTGGAATGCTTGAGCACTCCAAAAGAATATTGTGAAAACTGGGGGAACAAACATGGATGGCATTCTCTGGCCATTCATGCCCTGCCGCTGCTGCCAGAGGGGATAGGGAATTTGGTGTTCAACCAAATCCCCATTCACTGCAGCAGGACCAGAGAATCTCATCCAATGAGCAGCCAGACAATCCCACCAATAGATTTTTAAAATTCATTCCTGGGATATGGGCATCGCTGGCTGGTCAGCATTTAATGTCTGCCGATCAGTAGTTGCCCTTCGAGTGTATTGAGAATCGACCACACTGCTGCTTTGGAGTCACGTGTAGGCTAGACCAGGTAATGACAGATTTCCTTCCTTAAAGAATATTAGTGAACCAGGTGGTTTCTTTTTTTGAAAATCGATAATGGTTTTATGGTCAGCAATAAATTCTTTATTCCGGACATTTTTTATTGAATACAAACTCCACCATCATCCATGGCAGGATTCAAAGTTGTGTCCCCAGAACATTAGCTGAATTTCTGGATTAATAGTTTAGTGACAGTACCACAATGTCATCACCTCCTCCTCCACTACCATACACCTGCACCTACCCCAACCCCAGCAAAAAGCATCAGGATAGTTCCAGAGTCACTGTTTGGCTATATTTCCATCGGAAGAAAACAAAAATTGTTTATTGCCAAGTCCACTGCTGTAGGAAGTGCTAAATGGGTGGTTGTAGTAGGTCTGGCAATTGGGCAGCTATGAAGTGCAGTTCCCTAATAATCACATGTTTATACAATCTATCCGCCCAGCATGCATGACATGACACAAAATTACATCGCAGCGTCAGTCCTCTCTTCCACAAAGGATCTCCAACAGGCTTGCAGAGAAAGTGAGGCCTGCAGGTTTAAAAGAGAGTGTGAGGCTTAAAGGGGAGTAAAGCCTTCAGAGATAGCAGTCTCACCGAGAAACCGATCATTATATACAGCAGTGATCAGAGGTCCTCACCAGGAATCCAATCCTCAATGTAAATGGGCCTCTATGTTATGGGCAATAGCACAGTAAAATATACCAACTGCTTAGCCATCCCTGTCTCAAATCATCTATAGCAACAATTTCACTGAAAGAGATGAACATCAGTTTCCTTACAGAAGCCCTGCGACAAAGACAGCAACATCTTGATCAGGGAAAGCACTGCAGGGAAGAGAGAAGGAAAATAAACTACTTATCCCTCAATAAGTCTTTCCCGCTAAACTAAAGTCCGACTCTTGTTTGTGATGTAGATTGACTGTGAAAGTGCCATGAATATGGAATTTTTCCAATGGAAATCTCAAGGAGCTTCTCCATGGGTTAAGAAGTTTATTACTCGTGATAATGTGATCCCTCAATTTGTGAATGAAAGGCAATTCCAAGGATGTCCATATCAGAGCAGTTTAAAGAAACACTGGGTCTGATGGACAGCTGTGCCACAAATCTAACCTTGAAAAGCCACCCCCTCTGCGAGGTGATTAATGAGAGGAGGGCACACAAACCAGCTGAGGTCACAAGCAGCTCCTGAACTTGGGCTGTTCTCAAACAAATTCATTATTCAACAAGCTGTTTGAATGAAACCTCGGTCTTGACATCATCTTCAGTCTCTGCTCTTTGTCTCGTGGGGTCCCACTGGTCCTGTGCCAATTTCAACTGCCAGTTTAAAGCAGTCTCCAACTGTCTGATGTGCAAACACCGCAGCGTTGCATTCTATTTAACAGGATTGGGTCAAAATGTGAAAGTTAGGCTAACTGATTGGTTATTTCAAAGATGGTTTAGTCTCACTCTACCCTTTGGCTTCAAACTCAGGTACCCATAGCATTGAGTGAATAGCACCAAGTGCCTCGAGGAATGTTACTACATTAAAGACATTATATAAGTGCAATACATTGTTGCTGTTGGTTTCCCTGTACTAAAGACCACATTATTACATAGAATGAAACAAATTAATTTAATTTCCCAAAGCCAGTTCCTTCAATTTGAACAGCTGTGGTCAGGCAATTCCATGACTCTATGATACCACCTATTTCCAGAGTGCAGAGAGTGAAGGGTTAACAGAATGAGTGCGGACAATCGTAGGAGGCCCATATATCAAAGGTCAGTTTCAGTTCATGGAACATTGAACCCCAGCAGTGCAGAAGGAGGCCATCTGACCCAACCAGGTAGCAACCACAGTCCCACCCTGGCCCCACTCCTGCTACCTCACGTATTTACCTTGCTAATCCCCCAACTCTGGGGTTAATTTAGCATGGCAAATCCACCTAACCCGCACATCTTTGGACTGTGAGAAGAAACTGGAGCATTTGGAGGAAACCCATGTAGACATAGAAAGAATGTGCAAACTCCACACAGGCAATGACGCGAGGTCAGAATTGAACTGGGCCCCTGTCAGTGCTGACAGATAAATATATCTTAGATCTTAGAAAATAAAGTGAAATCCACATTTTACATTGTTAGGATTAGCCCCTGGAGAGGTTTCTCAAAAGATGTTGATCTGGGCGAGACCCTCAATTTGTCTCTGTCTGGCTGAAACCGTCCGCCACCCCCACAAATATTTGCAAACCCTGGTGAGGAGGGATGACTGGCTCCCTGTCTTTCATCATCTCATCCTCTGCTGGTAGTGAAAAGGTTTAATCTGGACAATTTTTCCTGATACAAATTCTGTGTTAGAATAGAGTAAGTTTACCAACTACTAAAAAGGAAAAGAGAAATGTAAAACACATTGAGTTTAATAGTGAGTAAATATAAATAAAAGGCTACATGGAACCGTCCTTGATCTGTAAAGAGTAGCTGACAAAGCATTGTGACCATTACAAATTAAGTCCAGTCTAGCTGACTTCTGCGGATGAATTCGTCAATTCAGGTGTTTTGTGGTTTGGTAGAAAGATTTCAGTTCTTTTTTTCCTTTTGCTAGCTGATTGACTTCCATGGTCAGAGATAAAGACGCAAGTTGTATCTGCAAAAGATGCCTATTTCCTTTCGGCTGGGGCACCGTTTCTGTTACTACATTACACCCTCAGCGTGGAAAATGTGTAGCTGCTTATCCTCACAGACTAACACACAGACACATGCTCTCTCAGCTAGCTTTTAACCCCCTTTGTGTATTCCAAGATGGAACTGGAATACACTAACTCATTTCGGCAATTAACTCTGGATCTTTGAGATGAGATGGCTGTTATGTTCCTTTGTCTTTACCAAGATGGCAATCAGAGTTTGGATTCTGTTAGAAATGCCTTGTGTGGAAACACGGGGAAGGATTCCATTGACCCTTTCAGAGAAGAACCTGCATCTATTCCTGTCAGCGACTAACTGTACATTCTCAGCCACCTTTGGGGTTTCTGTCCATTTTAAAATATGAGACTCGGGTCTTTTTAAATGGGTGGAGGACGTCAAGGTGTGCAAAGGGATATTAGAATTCAAGTCTGCATTAATCCACAAGTCGCCAGAGTTTCAACATATGGTGCTTCCTGGAAATGGAACTTCAACTTAGCTGGAGAACATCATCCTCACATATCCCCAAAGTAGAGTAGTAGCATAAATGCTCTCACACACATTGTCTGGAGTAAAAAATAAGGGGCAATACTTGCACAATCATAGTTGGTGGCAGATACTGCTGCACGCTGTGCAGAGCTCACTCACAGAGACGCCTGTGTTTTCCTGACCTAGTTTACTCTCCACTTGTTCCAGTCTGCCGGACTCCAGCTTCCTATCTACATGTAATAAGAAGTCTCACAATACCAGGTTAAAGTCCAACAGGTTTATTTGGTAGCAAAATCCACTAGCTTTCGGAACACTGCTCCTTCGTCAGGTAAGTGGGAGCTCTGTTCACAAACAGGGCATATAAAGACATAAACTCAATTTACAAAATAATGCTTGGAATGCAAATCTTTATAGGTAATCAAGTCTTAAAGGTATAGACAATGTGAGTGCAGGCAGCGTTAAGCACAGGTTAAAGAATCTGTATCAAGGACGGTCACCTTAGCACTTCACTGTACCGCAAATCCACGGATAACCTCACGACGCTCCACTTCTCCAACTTCCACAATAAACATTATAATGAAGCCATCTGCTATGGACAAGTCCTCTGTATACACAGGATCTGCTCGGATGAAGAGAATTACAACAGACACCTCCAGACGCTGAAAGATGCTCTCATAAGAGCAGGATATGACTCACTGATCAGCAGTTCCGACACGCCATAGCGAAAAACTGCACCGATCTCCTTAGAAGAAAAACACGGGGCACGTGTCTTCGCCGTCCAGTACTTACTCAGAGCGTAGAAGCTACGACATGTTCTCCAGGGCCTGCAACATGTCATCGATGAAGACAAACATCTCACCAAGGCCATCCCCACACTCGCACTTCTTGCCTTCAAACAACGGCACAACCTCAAACAGACCATTCTCTGCAACAAACTACCCAGTCTTTAGGAACACAGTGACCATACAACCCTGCCACAGCTACCTCTGCAAGACATGCCAGATCATCAACACGGATGCCATCACCTCACGTGAGAACACCATCCACCAGATACACAATACATACTCTTGCAAGTCGGCCAATATTGTCTACCTAATATGCTGCAAGAAAGGATGTTGCGAGACATGGTACATTGGGGAGACCTTGCAGACATTATGACAACCGATGAATGAGCACCGCTCAACAATCACCATGCAAGAGTGTTCTCTTCCTTTGGGGAACATTTCATCTTCAGGTAAGCATTCTCCAAGGCGGCCTTTATGACACATGACAATGTAGAGTTGCTGAGCAGAGGCTCATAGCCAAGTTCTGCACACATGACAATGGCCTCAACCGAGATCTTGGGTTCATGTCACATTACCTGTAACCTCCAGAACTTGCCTGGGCTTGCAAAATCTCATTAACTGTCCTATCTGGAGCTACTACATATCTCTTTAACCTGTGCTTAACACTCTCTCCAGTCACATTGTCTGTACCTTCCAGACTTGATTATCAATAAAGAATTGCATTCCAATCATTATTTTGTAAATTGAGTTTGTGTCTTTACATGCCCTGTTTGTGAACAGAACTCCCACTTACCTGACAAAGGAGCAGTGCTCTGAAAGATAGTGGATTCTTCTACCAAATAAACCTGTTGGATGTTTATCCCAGTCCAACGGTAACATCTCCACATCATCTTTGCATGTAAACAGGGGAGAAGTCAGCCTGCATTGATATCCTGATGTCCCACTCCCTGGCTGTCAATCATAGATCTTTCCCACCACAACCCCAATCCAGACTTTTGGCCAGAAAGTGCCGATCTTACACGAGGCTGCAAACTAATTTACTATTTATGGTGTAATTAAAATCTAAAATTTTATATGACTCAGTAATTTTAAACTAATTTCATTGCGCACAGTAAGTGTTCAACATCATATTCACTGTACTGCTGTGAATTCTCCATGTCAGCATGTTTCCAACTCAACGATGTAGTTTTTTTTCGAAATCTTGTTTCTTTACAAACCGATTTTCTCTGATATGTGTTTCTTTCTTTCAATGCATCTTACTTCCTTGAGTCAGTGATTTGATCCTCTCCTCAATATCTGCAGAATCCACTGCACTGTCACTTTTCATATCTTCCTGATGTTTTCACTCTGTCCTTGATTGCTTTATGTTGGTCTCCTATGCACTGTCCTCCTACTCTGTTCATATACCTTCTGCAGCCTTGTTGAGGGCACCCTGACCTTTCTGTCAATCTGTTTATCTTTCACCATAATCCATTTGCCTTCCTCACAAGATTATTTTGTTTTCTCTGTGCCACAGTCTCAATTATGGATACTTGCCCTTCTCTTTCTGACCACGCCCCCAACCTCCCAAAGCTTTTCTCTCCATCCCCTGACTGGCTTGGTTCTGCCCCAGCAATGTATCTTTGCCCCTTTATGCATTCTTCAAACAAATCTGTTCCTCAAATCTCTGAAAATCTCAGTATGCTTTCAATCTCTTCTCCTCACTGATCCAAATCTTTCTGTCCACAATTTAGCTCTTGCATTTTTCTTGGTTTCTCTTTTTCTCTCTGGTCACTCTTTTACTTTTTCACAGGATGTGGGCATCATTGACAAAGCCCAGTATCACTAGTTGTTAACTCAAATAGCCCTTTGAGAGGCTTGCTGGGCCATTTCAGAGAGCAGTTAAGAGTCAACCACATTACTCTGCACCTTGACTCACACATAGACCAGACCGGTTAAGGATGGTAGATTTCCTCTCCAAAAGGACATTAGTGCTTCACCCCTCCCCGGTCTCAGTCTCTGTCTTATAATGCGTTTTTAAAAATAGTTATCACCTTCTTTCTCTCTCTCCGTCTCTCACTCTCTCCCCATCTCTCATTCACCAACATATAAATCTTCAACTTTCCCCTCGATCTCTCTCCCCCTTACCTAATTTTATAGGCACCATTAATGTGGACCATTAATGTCTGCTGTGCGTGTTCAGTCAATGCCAAAGAACATTTAAAATTCATTGAATAGCATCTTCAGAAAAATTTAACTAGACTGATTATTTTATACCGAATGCACACAAACAAAATTACCAAAATGCAGTCTAGTAATTATACCATCTTCAAATAACAATGCAGGTATGTCAGAAAGAATCAACTCACATTGATATTGCATTTCCTTACAATCTTGGCACATCCACAAAGTGCTTTACTACATAACAACAGTGACTATACTTTTAAAAACCCCCAAAACTTCATTGTCTGGAATGCAATTTCGTGTACCGAAGTCATGAACAATGCTATATAAATACAACTCTTTCTTTTTTTAAATTCATTTGTGGGACATGGGTATTGCTGGTTGGCCAGCATTTATTGCTCATCCCTAGTTACCTCTGAACTGATTGGCTTGCTAGGCCATTTCAGTGGCAGTTGAGAGTCAACCACATTGTTGTGGCCCTGGAGTCACATGTAGACCACACTCAGTAAAGGTGGCAGATTTCCTTTCCTAAAGGACATTAGTGAACCAGATAGGCTTTTCCATCAATCAACAATAGTTTCATGGTCAGCAGCAGATTCTTAATACTGAATTCAAATTCAACCATCTGCCATGGCAGGATTTGAACCTGTGTCCCCAGAGTATTAACTGAGTTTCTGGATTAATAGTCCAGTGATAATACCACCAGGCCATCACCTCCCCAGTGATACCATAAGGCCATCACCTCCATCATAGACAACTTCTAGGATACACTTTGTCCCTGACAGTCTTAATTTTAATTTCTTCCATCATTCCATTGTCCACTTCTAAATCTTGTTCCCCCCACTTCCCACAGTCATCTGCCACATTTTTCAGGTTGTTATTTCACACTGTACACCTCTGATCTGCCATTTATACATTTTGATTTCTTAATGAGTGCTATTAGCACCATTCTTAGAACGTACACCACCACTTACAACCTTTGTCCTTTTGTCTATGACACCTTGGCCAACTGCACAACCCCCTCCCCACATTCCCCACCACTTCCCCCCTCCCCACCTTACAGTATAAATCTTATTCTATTTTCTTTGCCTTTAACTCTGACAGAGGGTCATCCAAACTCAAACATTAGCTCTATTCTCTCTTCATAAATGCTGTCAGATCTGCTGAGATTTTCCAACATTTTCTGTTTTGTTTCAGATTCCAGCATCTGCAGTTTTTTGCTTTAAATTTACTTTTAAAACCTTGTTACTTAGACAATCACAGTATCTGATTTGCGCACACTAAGATCTCACAAAAGAAAAATTAACACATTATTTTGACAGTCCTGACTGAAGCAGTAACATTGGTCAGGTCACTGAAAGAACTCTCCTGGCTTTTGGGTTTTTTTTTATAATTTCAACCAGAGCAGGCAAGCAGGGTCTTAAGTTTAAACATCTCATCCAAAAGGCGGTATTTCTGATAATGTTCTCATTATGTAGTCAAGTGATAAGTCAGATTATATGCTCCAGACAACAAGGTAGGAAATAGATCCTTTTTCTTTCACTGAGTTTGAGTTAATGCACTGTTGTTGTGTTCAAAATACAAAGCCACTTCCGACTGATCTGCTTCTTGCACTTTACTGACTGAAACGGCTTAGCTTTCCTGACAGCAGGATTGCAGGACTTCATTTTAATGATGCGTACCAATGGCTCCTGGAGCTTGCAATTGTTTACATGGTAGAATGCAGCTGACAAAGAGGGAAATCCAAGCATCTGTCATCAGTTACAGTCCAATAGTATAATAACGCTTATAGTCTGAGATGATCATTGAGATGTAAGTAGATCAATATTCATAAGACTTCCAGTTGCTTGGGTTTGTCTGGATTGGAGCGTTACCTCAGAAATAATAAATAAATACTCCTACCACTGTTGCACTTTAACCCTCACCCACTCCTGTTCGTCTGAAAGGAAATAGGTCCCTCTTAAAATACCGAGTTGACCCTGACCAACCTGCAGCTCACAATCCAGAACTTAGGGGAGAACCAGGTGTTGAGGAATCCTAGTTGGACAGAGTGTTCTATTATTCTCAGCCCATTCCAGTAGCATACCAATGCTATCACATTGATACTTACGTTCTTGCCCTCACCCCATACTATTCAAATTTCTGAAGTTAAAAATTACCACAAAACCTATTCCAGTAGCATACTAATGCTATCACATAAAGTTGGTTAAGAACTTATGTTCTTGACTTTACCCAATACTATCCAAATTTCCGAATTAAGTTAAAAATTACCACAAAGGACATGGTACAAATTGCCTTGCTTATAAATCCTTATATCATACAAGCCTATCTTACCTGAAGATGAGATGCTTGACTGTTCAATCTGTACTTACCCAATTCATTATTTGTAATTCATGTTTGACATTTCAGAACACAAACTCCTGACTAACCACCAGATATGCATTGACCAGAATATTAATATCCAAATTACCTCAATTACATCAACAGCTCACTTATTGGCATCCAACTGTTCATACAATCAATATCGCTACATTGCTAACCCATCAGTTCTGTATTTCACCCGGCATCAGGGAAATCACATTTAGCTCGATATCCCACATATCTTCGATGAATAACTGCATCAGTGGCTACTGGAATTAAAATAGATCATGAGGCTCGAGGACAATACCATACTGGATTAGTAGGGCGGGAGTAGAATTTGAATAGGGTTTTGTCACAGTGCAATTTTTTTAATTCATAAGGTATTGTTGCCCATCCATAATTTTCACTTAACGTGCCAGACCATTTTGGAAACTAGTTAATTGCCAACCACTTTGCTGTGGGTCTGGAGTCACAAGCAGGCCTGACAGAGTAAGGATGGTAAATTTAATCTTCTGAAGAATATGAGTCAATCAGATTGTTGTTCAAAAAAAAACAATCTGGTCATTTTTATGATTATTTAATCAACTGCATTTAATCAGCTGCTGAGGGATTTGAACCAGAGCATTTATTTGGGCTTCTGTTTTCCAAGAGCTCTAATATTAGCACTATGTCACTGTCCACATAACCCTCTCGTCATCGTTTTCATTTATTATGGAAATGGAAGATATTATGGTGCCGCTTGTAAACATGCCAAAGAAATTTTGGGGCTATTAATTCAGGACAAATAAACAGGTTGCAGGCTGCCTGAGACAATTTAGGGAACAATCTCCCAGTGTAGCAGCATTATTTACAATATGGGCAAATGCATTTGGGTTTGGGAAATTCAAGGATAGATATGTGTGAACGTCAAGAGATGTAGAATAAATCATTTGTCAAGAAAAGGTGCACAAACAGTTCAAAGAGATTATAAAGAAACAGAGGAATTGTGTTGCACTGGATGAATGATGAAATACAAAATGCACAATACTAAGGTTACATACAATTGACGTGTCCATATATTGGGCCCAATTTCTAGTTTTGACCCATGCTGAA
Organism: Sphyrna mokarran; assembly: GCA_024679065.1. Lineage (NCBI taxonomy): Eukaryota > Metazoa > Chordata > Chondrichthyes > Carcharhiniformes > Carcharhinidae > Sphyrna > Sphyrna mokarran. The sequence continues at coordinate 59,373,038 of JAGIQG010000003.1, forward strand.
TGAAACTGAAAATCTGCAGAAAGCGCTGTAGGAGGCAAACCTGCATGATATCCAGTCTCAGAGCTCTCATTCATGAGGATAAACAATAAAATTTAGGCTTATGCATACTTTGAAGAGATGCAAACTGAGGGAATATAATGAGATTTTTAAAATTTGAAAAAGATTGGATCGATTCCAGTTGGGTTTGTTATTTGAGATGGACAGGAATAGCAGAACTGGATCATGAATATGATGTTCGTAGAAAAGGAATCAGCAAGCGATATTTCCTTTTGGTGAGGATCATCGGTCTTTAAAAGAGACAAGTTAAACTTGTTGGAAATATTACCAACAAACAAAACTGACAGATATGAAAAGACCTGGCGACCCATCAAGTTTGTCCCAATCTTTTGAGAGTATAATTGGCAATCTCCTAAGAGAAGACAATATCACCTGTTAAAAGGGTAACTTGCAACTTAGCAGTGATTAAGGGGCGTAATGACCTGTCACATGATCTTCCAGCCTTGCTTACTAAACATAAGCTGAAGTTTCAAGAACTATTCCTGAACATAAGTTCTTAACCAACTTTATATGATAGCATTGGTATGCTACTGGAACGGGCTGAGAATAATAGAATACTCTGTCCAACTAGGATACTTTTTTGCCTTTGCAGGAAGTTGCATGGTTAAGGGGTGAGCTGATAGTGTATACAGTTGCAGCATTGTTCGGATATGTTGCATACTCAAGGTACGGATATGTATTGGATATATGCAAATTCAGATGAGTTTTGTCCCCATTCATCCAATGTTTCAGTCTAAAGGATCAAGTATAAAACATAACCCAATATCTGACTGCATAAGCAAGCCACACAATAAGATAATCAATATTCTGGGCAGTGTGGATTACCAATCTGATTGCAGGGCTGGGCAGATCCAGCTGATCCATTCACAATAGTAGTTGCACTGTTATTACTGATCACAGCTTGAAAGAACAATAAATAGATTAGTATAGGCCTCTACACTTCATTACTCTCTGTGTCCATGACACCATTGGTGTCCTAGCCAATACTTATCCCTCAAGAAACACTGCTTGAAACAGATCATCTAATCAATACCACATTGGCATTTGTGGGATCTTGCTGTGCACAAATTACCTACTGCCTTTCCTACAGTATAATAGTGGCTATACTTCAAAATTAATTCACAGGCCATGAAGGGCCTCCTGCAGTGATAAAAGGTGCTATATAAGTTCAAGACTTTCAAATCCCTATCTCAAGTAAAGTACCTGAATGCGGACAGCAGACAGACAGTTTGTCTTAGAACAAAGAACAAAGAACAAAGAGCAACACAGCACGGGAAACAGGCCCTTCAGCCCAACGAGCCCACGCTGCCGTCCTAACGTCCTAATGACATATCCTTGTCTTTAGGCTATGCCTATTGTTGAAGATTCCCATATAGGGACCAATATAGGGACAATTTGTTACCCAGTCTTTGCACACTATTTATTGGAACATTGTAAACCAGCTTTACACAGAAAGAATTTGCTTCAGGGACGTGCGGCACTGAGGGTAGCATGGTTGCACAGTGGTTAGCACTATTGCCTCTCAGCGACAGAGACTCGGGCTCGATTCCAGCCTTCGATGGCTGTCTGTGTAGAATTTGCATTTTCTCTCTGTAAATGCGTGGGTTTCCTCCGGGTGCTCTGGTTTCCTCCCAGACTCCAGAAGTATCTAGGTTAGATGGATTGGCCATTCTAAATTGCCCTGTCGCATCCAAAGATGGGTTGGTTAGACAGATTAGCAACACTAAGTTTGAGGGGTTATGGAGATAGGGGGTGTGGACCTGGGTAAGATGCTCTTTCAGAGATGTCAGTACATACTTGATAGACCAAATGGCCTTCTTGTGCACTGTAGGAATTATATGGTTTCGTGGCAATGGTTCTCTCTCTCAGGCTGTATACTGATTCTCAAGATCAGGTACGAGGGGTGCACTTTTGACCAAGATACTGGAAGGCCATTAAGGCCTTTTGAGCTTGTAGCCATCAAGATAACAGGGAGAAAATAGAATGTGGGAAAAAATACCCAAGACAAGAGGAAGAAAAAGAAAATGGCACTCAATCCGAGGCAATTCCAAAAATATCATCAGTTATAATCTGCTTCCATACATAAAATTCAACCAAATGGTATGAAACCGACATTGGCCTTCCACAGATGTGGACTTAGTTGCTCCTTTCATCAATAAAATGAAGTAAAAATTGGGTTCCTCATCCTCCTGCCCACTCCACCCCTTGAAAAGAATCATTTAACAATTAATTCATCAGTAACTCCAAATACCAATTTATCTTCATATTCAAGTAATGTGCCTTTAACTGAGTCGCAGGAACTCATCATGCTGGTACCCCTACTGCAAATACAACCTTTGTATTTTATCAAACTACTGGAACCCTCCTCAAACATCAACTGACCTGCTGTGAGTGTGTATACACAGCACTGCCGGACATCAAACAGCGCCAGACTTCAAGCAGGACAATGTTTATTTTTGCAAACTTTTGTAATGTTATGCTCATTGATGACCACACAGATTCCAATCAGGCTATTAAGGTCATTTGACAATTGTAATTCTTAAGGCAGCACTTTGACAAGACTCAAAATGCCCAAGCAATTGTCTTTTCTTTAAATTCTGTCAATGCTTAAACATGAAACATGGTTGAAGGGATGGAAGAGAGACCAAGTGATTAATCTAATATGTTACCAAAAACATGCCAGCACAGGAACTTGCTTCACAAGCCCAAATGTACAGTTTAAATGAGATGTTTATTCCACTTAGAAATGGAGAACGTTTCAATTTTCAGTAGTAACACAACCTACAATGACAGGTGTCATCTGTCAAAGCACGGTTTCTAAATTAGACACACTATAGCCTCAAAGTCCATTTGCTGATATTTTGCATCGACACCAAAGAATTTCCTTAAACACAACAGGCTGAGCTGTCACTTTCAAACAAGGCTGAGATCAGATGCCAATGCAACAGCTTCGGATCCGCTCAAGTGGCACCATTGGCTGCACTCCCAGTGACAATGTAGAACACAGATAGTCCAGAGAGGAGGTGAGCAGTTGTTGTATTTCTTATTGATTCGAATGAGTGGTGTCACACCAGTTCAGTTTCGTCAGAGAAAAGTGCAGCTCACACTGTTGAGTAGAAGTCGACACACTGAAGTGGGTATGCAGGCAATTGCTTCTTCGGATGGGACACTAAAACTTAGCTTTTGATTGCTCATTCCAATATAGAAAAATAAAGATCCCAGCCTGAATTCTCCTGTCCTGCCTGCCACACTGGGTGGACCATGCCCCTATTCGTTGACTTGAGTGGGATTTTCCAGTTTTGACATGAGCGTGGCTGGAGAATCCCGCCGCCATGTCCAAAGAAAAACGGGGAGTTCTTCTTGTATTCATGCCAACCTTATTCTTCTAAGCAGCAGATGAAGTGGCCAGTTGCCCGCGTGCTCTTACTACACACAAGATCTGTTACAATTGGCAGCATACCCAGTGTTGCTGAACTTCAAGGATTTCAGTCTCTGCAATGTTTATGAGCATTATGGTACCATATTTCTTCATCTTTTCACCAGGCTTCATCTATTTCTTCTCATTTCTTACACTGCAACTACAGAGGTGCAAATGTAATCAAATCCCAGACACTTAGTTTTATCATTTAAAAAGAAATATTGCATCTCCCAAATGGTAGAGAATTTTTTTTCAGAAGCTCATTTACTTAATGAATGTGCCCGAGAGAAATATTGGATAATAGCTATCTGGCACTGAGGTTCAAGGCAGAAATTCAATCGAGCAGTTCTAATGATGTCAAACCACGAGAGTGAAGCTTGAGTGGTTTATTAACGTCAGCAGAACCCCAGAGACTGAATTACCGCCTTTAACTTGCTGCCAGCTAGTTATTATTTATTGTACGCAAGGATCTTTGTTTGCAGTTTGTTCTGATTTTCACTCCTTAGCTCTTGGTTTCTTAACATTATTCCTTCCCATTCCCCGACAGTGAGAAACTTGAAAGAACTGATAACTCATGGAGCTGCCAGAGGCTGAGTATTTTATTGGCTAACTTGTGTATTTGTTTTGAAATGAGGCAGTGCCCTCCGTGAATTGTCTTCTCTCGTCTCCCTTCTCCCCATATCAAATCTCCACAGGACCATCAAATGAAAAATAATATCACCCAAAGCTCGATTTTTCTCCCTCAACACAGACTGGCTTCAAGAGAGGGGTGGATAATCTGTGCCAGTTAAGCTTCAACCAAAGTTTTAAGTTAGTCACCTCTCCCTTTCAATTTTCTCCTTCTGTGGGCAAGCCTTCTTGTCCATAGTGGACATAATGAAGACTGAGAACTCAGTCATTGAAAATCCCCATGATATCAACCAGGGACACTGACTGTCCAACATGCCATCCGATCTTGGTGCAGAACATTTTTTTTATTCATCTGTGGGACGTGGGCAGCGCTGGCTGGTCAGCATTTGTTGCCCACCCCACTTGCCTTTGTTCAGATGGCAGTTGAGAATCAACCACATTGTTGTGGCTCTGGAGTCACATATAGGTTAGGCCAGGGAAGGATGACTGATTTCCTTCCCCAAAAGACCTGAGTGACCAGATGGGTTTTTTCCAACAATCGACAATGGTTTCATGGTCATCAATAGATTCTTAATTCCAGATTTTTTTTTTATGGAATCCAAATTCCACCATCTGCCATGGTGGGATTCGAACCCAGATCCCCAGAACTTTAGCTGAGTTTCTGGATTAATAGTCTAGAGGTAATACCACTAGACCATTATGTCTCCCCCCCACCCCCACACTCCCCAAGTGCTCCTCTGTAAATTGTGGATTCCAAACAACTAACCAATAAAAGAAAATAATGCTATTAATATAATTTTAATCTAAACGGCAAGTCCAAATTGCCATGTGAAAGAATTATTGAAACTATTTCAGACATTATAGGACGTCACATTGCAAACACACTCTTAGACACAATGAGTGACTTATTTATGTGCCAATAGTTTAAACAATATTTGCATATAAAAATGTTAACTTCTTGATCATTAACCTAAAAAGCTCAGCCTTTACTGTGTTTGGAGAATAATAATTTTGCTAATTTGGACACTGTGCTTATTTCACAAAATTATGGGTGGGCATAAATTGCAAATTAATCTAATTAGAAAAGTTTTTGCGTCATTGGGAAATGAAATATTACTTTTCTAAAACTTGCAGGAAATAATGGAAGGCCATGAATAAATGAAGAAAATTCACATCTATTTGCATATGTACATTATGTTAATTAGAGCACACAAATTATACCAGAACCTTTCTGAGTTGAAGTGGGTAACAGGAATCAAATTGATGTGGCTGATTTCTGTCCTTGCACCACAATCACTTCCGCAGAACAGGGGTGGGACAAGCGAAACAACTGCGCTGGATGATGCAATGCGATCGTATGAACTAAATCAATGACATGACAATTAATAGGTGAACAGCACTGAAATCATCAGAAGCTTGAAGGCTAATTTTAAGTAGTGCATCTTCCATGGCATTGTCAAAGATTGCAAAGAATAATTGAGCACATAAATATAATCTGTGCCCCTCAGCTCTCCCACTCATGCAAATAAATGAATTCTATGCTCCCTGCCCACTTTACTTGTATAAACAAACTTGCGCCAACCACATACATCAATTTCTATTTGCATCACTCATCCACCTCTGATTCAGCTCTTGTATTCCACAGTTAACTATCTCCTTAAATCTTTGTCCCCTGACCTCTCCCATCACCTCAGAGAAGGGTGATATTTCATGGATTTTTTGGTCACTAGTATCAAGGTTATCTGTATAGCTCCTCTGTCCTCTGACTGCATTTCCCCATTCATTCTATTCTCGGCCCTCAGTGCCTGCGTAGTGTCTCCCCCAACTTCCTCCGCCCTCTTCAAGCTATGTTATGTATGAGACTGGTCTCCCATTCCTTTATTCTCTATCCATATAATTCCTCTTCTTGCCCCAACCACCAAAGCAAGCTGACACTGTCAATTGGTTCTCTTTCCTCAGATATCTTTCCACTTTTCATTCCCACTAACTAATACACAATGGTTAATATTGCTGATTCTCAGTGCCAGGGTCCAGGTTCGATTTCCAGCTTGTCTCCACATTGTGCAAACTCCACACAGACATTCTCCCCATATTTGCATGGGTTTCCTCCAAGTGCTCTCAGTTTCCTTCCACAATCCAAAAGACATCCTGGTTAAGTGCATTATAGAGTCAGAGTCATGGAGGTTTACAGTATGGAAACAGGCCCTTCGGCCCAACTTGTCCATGCCACCTCTAAATTCATGCTAAATTCTCCCTCAATGTACCCAAACAGGGAATTTTCACAGTAACTTCACTGCAGTGTTAATGTAAACCTATATGTGACATTATTAAAAATAATGTCTCATATTAAATCTCCCTTCCTTCTTGGGCTCAGGGTCCAATGTGAATCTATCCTTAGCCCCTTTCTCTCCTTCATCTACATGCTATTCTTTTGCAGCAGAACATATATGCCAAGGCTGGCCACCATTCATGATTCCTCAACTCCCTTTGATGTTAATCAACATCAATACTAACATGGGTAGTAAATGGTTAGCACTGCTGCCTCAAAGTACAGGGAACCGGGTTCAATTCTGGCCTCGAGTGACTGTATGGAGTTTGCACATTCCCTCATGGCTGTATGGGTTTCCTCTGGGTGCACTGGTTTCCTCTTACAGTCCAAAGATGTGCAGGTTAGATGGATTGACCACGCTAAATTGCTCTTTATTGTCCAAAAATGTGTAGGTTAGATGGATTACAGGCACTACAGACTGGTGTAATGGGTAAATTGACAGAAGGTATTCTGAGAGACAGGATCTACAGACATTTACAAAGGCAAGGACTGATTAGGAACAGTAAGCATGGCTTTGTGAGCGGAAAATCGTATCTCCCAGATTTGTTTGAGTTCTTTGAAGGGGTAACCAAGAAGGTAGATGAGCACAGTGCAATTGATGTTGTCTACATGGACTTCAGCAAGGCTTTGACAAGATATCACATGGTAGGTTGATGCACAGGTTAAATCTCACCAGATCCAGAGTGAGGTAGCCAATTGGATACAAAATTAGCTTAGCGTTCACTGGAGCATAAGAGACTTATATTATTTTATAGAAGTTCATAAAATAACAAGGGGCATAGATAACATAGTCAACATCTTTTTCCAAAGGTAGAAAACCTAAAACTAGAGGGCAGAGATTTAAAACGAGAGGGGAGAGATACAAAAGGGGCCAGAGGGGCAATTTTTCACACTGAGGATGCTGAGCATCTGGATCAGTGTGCGAGAGGTAGTAAAAGAGGTGGGTACAATTTTGTCTTTTAAATAGCATTTAGATAGTTACATCAGTAAGATAGGTATAAAAAGATAAGGGCCAGTCGTGAGCAATAGGGACTAGCTTAATGGTAAAAACTGGGCAGCACTGTCAAGTTAGGCCGTAGGCCCTGTTTCCATGCTGTAAACCTATATGACTCTATTAACCATGTGGTTATGGGGTTAGTGCAGGGGGAGGACCTGTATAAGGTATTCTGTCAAAGAGCTGGTGCAGACATGAGGGCCAAATGGCCTCCTTTTGCACTGTAGGGATTCTATAATAATAGGGCAACTGGACTTCATGGGATCTTTCTCCATTCAATGGTCTCTAAAGAAATCCTCCCAATCTGAGTAAGGAATGATCTTACAGTTGAATTTTGGAGAATTATATATTGTAGCATTGTGACTGAATAGAAGACTTTTTGGTGCTGTGTGAATTTTAAAAAATAATAAATTACAAAATGAGCAGATGGACTAAGCAACTGGACAAGCACTTAATTGGTCAAGGCGATCATCCAAGTGCTGGTTTATAGGATTAGTATTTGATGGCTGGCACAGACATGATGGGCCGAAGGGCTCTATGACTCTATGTAGGTGAGTAAAAGATGCAACTAATGAGAAGAAAACTGACAAGACTGAACAGAATGACTAAATACAAATTATTTGTATCAAATTCTTCATAGTATTCAGCAATCTGCAAAGGATAAAAGCAGCTTGACTTATGCATTTTATTGTCTAACAGAGTTATTTAAATATAATGAAAAGGATTTTACAAATATTCACTATTTTATCACATTCTGTTCTGAACATGTGGGTCAGTACATCACGAGCTCTTATACCTCACCCAAGTTCACCAAAGCCTGGGCAAGCTCCAGGGAACTAAATGATGAGAAATTGCAACAAACTTGGTGACCTCATTCAGAGAAGCCCCAGGATGACTTTTTCTGGGAGTAGAAAACTGTTACAAGAAATACACTTGCACAATTGGAACTCTGCCATTTTGTCAAAGGGAAATGAAAGAAAGCTTTAAGGATATTTTTTTCCTTCACAGGTTCATTTGTATGTGAAATTCTCTTCCTGAGAAAGTATTGAAAGCTGAGTCATTGAACTTTGTCAAGTCAGATTTTTGATGAACAAAGGAGGTCAAGTGTTATTGAGGGGATGCGAGGGAGAGGGGTGGGGCCAGCAGATAACAAAATGGAATTGAGATCACAACTAGATCAGCCATGTCCTTAATAAACATGGCCTAATCCTGCTTTTTGGCTCCATATTCTTGTGTTCCAATGGATCTAACTTTGAACATTTGATGTTGAACTCAAATGCTCAAACTTGAAAGTGTTCCCGAGCATCAACATCATTTGCTGATGTTGATTAGCTGGAAGATAGCACAGGAGATAAGAAGCAAGCAGGAGCGTTCTGACAGACTTAGATACAAACCAGAATCTTGCACATCCTTCCCAGATGGGGGAGCATGCAAATTGTCAGAACTTGATTCCCTCTGGATTCTCGGCCATCCCGACCTTGCAACAGTTTTATGCTAGGAGTGGCAATGACTAGGATGAGGAACCCATTCTTGTCCCAAATAAGACCCTTAACTGGCCTATTAATGACCACTTAAGGACCTTTTCCCACCTAGCTTTAATTTTTAGGCTGATAGGTGGATTGAAGTTCTATGGGCGGGGGGGAGCTGAAAATATTGAAAGTTAGATATCAGGCAGGAAGGGTGGACAGTGGGACAACCTCCATCACAAATTCTATCTTAACTGGGACTCCCTTAAGGCCAGGTGACCATCTGTCTTCTCTTCCCGTCCCAGCCTACCTGTGAGACCCTCATCATTACTCTTGTGACACCCTCAGGCCTTCACTACCCTTTCCATTCTGGGACCTCTCAGATTTTCATGTGTCTCTAGTTACTGGGAGCTAGTGTCAGGCAGTCCTTTTTTCAGCCACTGCAGCAATGTTGTTGCAGGGTCTGAAGAGTTGCTGGCTAAACAGATTGGCCAGCAGCTCTCCAATATAGGACTTCCTCCTACATAGTGCCCCTGATTGAGGGGCAGAAGTCCTACCAAACCCAGTCAACTTTCATTGGAGCATAAAATGTCAACAAGGGAACTGGAAGTGACCCTGTTATTCTAATAATTCAGGCCATAATCAGCCCTGAGACAGTGCTCGTGTCCTGGTAGTATCTGACCCATCAGTGCACTCCTGATCTACCTTTCCTTTAATCATCTTTTTTCAGGTTGGTCTCAATTTCTCAATGACAGCTTATGCTCTTTTAACGTCCCATTTATGGGACAAGCATTCAAGAAACAAAACATTCTCTTTTAAATATCCAAACTGGTTGTAATTTCAAATGCAGTTTGAAATTACGTTTGGATGTATTCCTGGCAGATTCATCACATGACCCCCCATCAAACCATCCTGTTCAGTCATACAGCTCCTATTGCAATCTCCAATAGTTTTATAACCAACAGAATGAAAAGTAAAGTACTAAGGGTAGGGTGTTCCAGCCCCACTCGCTGTCAGGATAGTCTGATCCTGTTGTACATCAATGGATTTTTGGCTGGACTTGTCGAATCGCCCATGGCAAGTCCCTTTATGACAAGGCCAGAAAATCCCAGCCTCTGATATTTGTCTTTGGTTAATCCAGATAAAAACTATTAATTCCTGGAGGTGAGGGTCGGCAGCCTTTTCCTCAATAGGTAATTTCGAGCAATGTTCAAAGGGTGAAAGGTTATAGCGTGAGGGAAAGAACAAGAGGCACAGAGCTCTTTCACTCACACTGCATCCTTGACATATCAGCTATGATCATACCCAATGGTGGAATAGACTCCAGGGGCCGCATGGGCACAATGGCACAGTGGTTAGCATTGCTGTCTCACACTGCCAGTGACTCGAGTTCAATTTAAGCCCCGGGTGACTGTCTGTGTGGGTTTGCACATTCTCTCTGTGTCTGCATGGGTTTCCTTCGGATGCTCCAGTTTCCTCCCAAACTCCAAAAATGTGCAGGTTAGATGGATTGGCCATGCCAAATTACCCCTTAGTGAACAAGATGTGCAGATTAGCCATGGATTAGCCATGGTAAATGCAATGTCAAATGCACAATTGCACAGGGATTTAAGAATAGGCGTGGAGGGGGGTGGGGGGGGAGGTTGGTGGTGGTGGTGGGTAGCCTGGGTAAGATGCTCTGTTGACGAGTTGGTGCAGACTCGATGGACTGAATGGCCTCCTTCTGTGATGTGGAAACTTTATGCGATATCATTATTTCAGTGAGTTTCTGAATCAATCACTGCGGCTACACTGCTGTTTCACAATGCTCTGAATCAGTTTCCCTGAAGCTGAGGCAATGGGGTTACAGATTCAGCAAGGCAGGTGTCTGAACGGAACCAAGTTTCCTGACTGGCCTTGGCATTCAGCAGAATTGAAACTTTGCTATCCAGCAGGAGAAGTCTCTGGAGGTTGGGCAAAGAGCCTCGATTTACTTCCCAGTGATAAAAGAACAGAAAATAATTAATTGTAACTGACAGATGAGCACTCCTTCCAATAAGTCAATCGACAGGGATTGATTGTTTGAAGCATACTGATGGTTGGCCTCAGTTGGCACATAGCCATTTGCAGCAAGCCCAGAGGAGCTTGCTCACCAAAAAGCACAGAAGCAGCAGGATGTAGAGGAGCAACAACATACCCTGACGTGGTTGACTGAGGATTTGCAATTAATTGCAGGGCATGAGTTTTTTTCTGCACCATGCACTTGTAATTCACACAGCGCATAGAGAAAAATGACTGATATCATCTCAGCGTTAAACAACTGGTCTTTTGCCCTGTTCAAGTTACTTCACTCCACCATTGTCACCTGTGCATTCAGGTGCCTGGGCCCTAGTCTCAGTGATTGCTTCTGTACCGTACAATTCTTTTGGTTTCTCTTTGTTGGAAGTTGCACTGAAACATCTTCAGTGAACTAATCGGACTTCCTTGGCAGTATTCATTCTCATTTTTGCTTGGAGTGCGCAGGTGCTTATTTAAGTGTGCGGCCCCCTTTAGTTTTGGTGCTTGGCTTCACATGCATGATAGCTTAATGGGGCTGACTTGTGTGAAACAAGATTTTGCTACATAGGTTCCAAGGAACTTTGGTCCCAGACCATCATGTATCCCTCAACCAACACTGGAAACAGATTATCTGACTGTTATTTCACTGATGTTTGTGAGATTTTGCTGTGAGTGAGTGGCTAATACCAAATAGGAATTATCCTTAAAGTGTGCAAGTAAGTACTTTGGGATGTTCCAAGGTTGTGAGAAGGGCCATATGAACGCATGTTCTTTCTTTACTTGGGTATGAACATTAAGAAATTCCCTACTCCCACACTGGAGTATAGTCACGTGGGCACTCATGGCCCACCTGTCCTTCACCAGAGTGTCAACAACACCCAGGAAAGGAAGGTTATAATCAAAACCTCCACTTTGGATGTGTGAATAATGTGGGAGAAGGACTCTTAGACATTCTAAAATCTTCTTGTCGTCACACCTCTGTTATCTATCTTATTATCATCCACCATCCTAATCACAAACCAGAATTTGGAATGCTGGTAAAGAGATTAGCACTGCTGCTTCAGGAACCCAGGTTCAATTCCCGGTTCAGATTAATGTCCGTGTGGAATTTACATATTTTCCCCAGGTCTGTGTGGATTTTCTCCAGATGCTCTGGTTGCTTCCCACAGCCTGAAATTCAAGCTGGTTAGATGCAGTGGATATGCTAAATTCTCCTTCAGTGACCCAAATAGGAGTCTCAGTGTGGCAGCTGGGGGATTTCCAAAATAATTTTATTGCAGTGTTAACATAAAACTAATGTGACACTAATAAATAAATTTTTAAAAAATCACGCGAACAAAGCACTGTGTTGTACTGCCTAGCTTCATTTGACACTTGCATTGTTGGTGATTAAAAGTTATATCACGTTTCATTTGCTGTGTTGTATTCATCTTCACTCCCACGCCTTGACTAATCCTCCTCTGCATATGAATTCCTAAAATTTGGGAACTCGTGATTGGCTGTCAGTTAGTCTATCAGAGTGGGATTTACTGGGCGGCACAGTGGTTAACAACATTGCTTCACAGCTCCAGGGACCTAGGTTTGATTCCCAGCTTGGGTCACTGTGCGGAGTCTGCATGTTCTCCCCGTGGGTTTTCTCCACACGCTCTGGTTTCCTTCTACAGTCTAAAAGATGTGCTGGTTAGGTGCAGTGGCCATGCTAAATTCTCCCTCAGTGCATCCAAACAGCTGCTGGAGTATGGCAACTACGGGATTTTCACAGTAACTTCATTGCAGCATTAATGTAAGCCTACTTGTGACAATAATAATTACACAGTAAACAGTAGATAATCTACTTTGCAATGAGAATTTCTCTGAGCCACAGCAAACAAATCTCATGCCAAACCTACAACAGAATCTCAGAAATACAGTGAGAGGAGGGCAGGTAGAAAATACAAATCGAGTCCATAAAGTCAGTCTCAGTCTCTCTCAGCTGTGCGGTGGCCAGGAGTGATTGACTGGAGAAATTGTCCAATCATTTTGATTAAGACCAGGACTTGTGTCACTATTCATGCAATCTTATTTTATTCCAATTGCTTGACAATTTGGAATATTTGATAATAGAGCATCAATAAATTGGGTCAAATCAAGGAAAAGGGATCAACAGTAAAAAAAAATGAACCTGCTTTATCTGAATGCACAAAGCATTCATAACAAGGCTGATGGCACACAGAGAGGTAAAAGGGGTTGATCCAATAGCTACTGGAGACCTGGTTACATGGCAGCAAAGGTTAGGAACAAAATATTCCAGAATATTTGATATTTTGAAAAGACAACAAAATACAAAAGGAAAGGTAGTAACACTGATAATAAAACATGGCACAAGCTTAACAATGAGAAAAGATCAAGGCTCAGAAGATAAGAAATAGACATGTATATGCATAGATATTACAAGAGCCTAAAAAGTTTAAAATTTATTTATTAGTGTCACAAGTAGGCTAACATTAACACTGCAATGAAGTTACTGAGAAAACCCCTAATCACCATATTCCAGTGCCTGTTCGCGTACACTGAGGGAGAATTTAGCATGTCTTTTGGAGTGTGGGAGGAAACTGAAGCATCCGGGGGAAACCCATGCAGACATGGGGAGAACATGCAGACAATGACCCAAGCTGGAATCGAACCTATGTCCCTGGTACTGTGAGGCAGCAGTACTAAACACCGAAAAATTGAAAGGAATAATTTATAGGCCCCAGAATAGTAACCAAACAACTGGATGGAGTATTAATTGAAAACTAATAGGTGCTTCTAACAAAGTGAATGCAAAAATCATGAAAGGTTTTATTCTTCATATAGCCTGGACAAATCAAACTCATAAAGTAGTTTAGGGGACAAGTTTATGGAATGCATTCAAGATGGTTTGGAACCAATCGGAGAGAAGGTTATTTTAGATCTTCTATTATGCAATGAAACAGGGTTAATTTCTAATTTCACAGTAGGGGATCATTTGGGGAAGAGTGATCATAATAGGATGGAATTTTACATTTGAAGCTGAGAATGACATATTGAAGCCTGGCACAAGAGATTAGATTTAAAAGAAGCACATTTCATTGGTCTGAGGACCGAGTTGGCTAAGATAAGCTATAAAGTGTATGCCGGCTGCAAAACTAAGGTGAACATTTAAAAATATTTCATAATTCATAGCTAATGTGCATTCCGCCGAGATATAAAAATACCAGGAAATATGATTCCTCTTTGGCCATCTAACAATCTTAGAAGTAGTATTAGATTACCAAAAGAGGCTAATAATGTTATGCAGAGAAATAAGCCTGAGGATTTTGTTTAATCATGCTCCCTAGTGCTGCTTTATAAGTGCTATATAAATGCAAGTTGGCATTTTTTTAAAAATGACTTGCATTAATATAGTGCTTTTCTGTAGACATTGCCGGATGTCCCTTAGTGCTTTAAGCCGTATATGAAATTGTTTTGAAGTGCAGTCACTGTTGTAACATAGGAAATGTGGCAGCCAAAATGCATACAGCAAATTGCCACAAACAGCAATATGATAATGACCAATAATCTGTTTGTGCGATGTTGATTGAGGGATAAATATTGGCCAAGATGTTTGGGACACCTGCCATGCTTTCGGCCAGCTTTGACAGATTGATATTCCCAGCATCCCTGTCACATAAACTATCAGCAAACAGCATTTCTATAAATTCACAATTGTGAAATCATTAGCCGATGGCAATCACTCACAGAGAAGTCCATCCTGCTGGTTTCCATTGAAATCAATGGCAATTACTGGGGAATGTCAGGGAAGACTTTATTGGCCTCCTGAATAGCTGCCTTTTGTGTCATCAGTGTTACCTAGACAGCAGAAGTATTTAAATTTGCGAAGACTTCCACAGTGGTTAATCCAAAAATCAACATGGAATCCAGATTAGGCACAACCATCACCCCACCCTCCCCCTGTACCCAACCCAACTCTGATCTCCCTACCCTCACGCCTTCGGAAACAAATTTGAAAAAAAATGAATTGTTTTAAAAATACAGCCGCTGTCTAGCCACTGAGAAGACCAACAGCAAGAACATGGCTTCCTGTAGGGTCGACATGAATAAAACAAACAAAGGGCAGGCAGAGGTCAACTAAATTCTTCCTGAAATCCAGTAGAAAGAGCAAATTCCAGGCCCTATGGCTTCTGATATGGTTTCTGACTTTTGCAACATTTTCTTAAAAAATTGAAATGACTCTGGGGCAGTATCAATTTAATGAGCTTACTGGTTCATTATGTTTTGTCAGTTCTACTCCACATTGTAAACTGCTTCTACACCAGGCTTGGAAACTCTGGCAATCCAGCAAATGAAAGGCAAAATAGCAGGGACACCTATCTGTGGAAATGGAGCCCACGCCTGAGGATTAAGCCAATTTCCATTGCTCTTTATAGCAATGCGGTCTTCTGGCTGCGATTTGTGTTACTATATATACAGCCTTAGTCTATTCCAAATACTTGAGAACTCGGAACATTTGAAGGTAATAGTGCATCAGTGATTCAGGTAAATTAAAGGTTTGCTCAAGATCTCTGTCAGGATCATTATAGAGATCAGTGTCTCGTATGTGTGCGTATTGGGGGGATGGTGTTATGGGATTTGGCTGGGCAGGCGGGACTGCAGCAAGATAGGATTATATGATTCATGCTGTTACTTGTTTGCAATGGTACAGAAAAACTGATTCAACTCTCCAATTTATCTCCAGAAGCGGTGCATCGTCATTATGACAACACTCATTTTATCAAATGCAACTCATGCTATGTTGAGAAAATGTATAACTGAGGCAATGTATGCATTAATATGCAATTTAATCCCTTTAAGAAATATGTTCCATGATGTAGTATCTTTCACAACCTCTGGATGTCCCAAAGTGCTTCACACTAATTAAGTACTTTTTAAATGTCATCACTGTTGGAATGTAGTAAATAGAGCAACCAATCTGGGAACGGCAACATGGTAATGGCAAGGTAATTTTTCTTTGTAAGTAACATTGACTAGATCTTTAAAATTTCCATGTCTTTCCTTAAATAATATTTTGGGATTTTTTATGACTACCAGGAAGGTTTGAGCTTAACAGTTTGGCATCTCTGACAGTGCAGCAACCCACCTTTTCCCTTCAGAACTGCACTCAAATAGCACTTACCCAGATTATGCATTTGGGTATCTGCAGAGGGGCTTGAACCCACAGACATCTGACTCAAAAGTGTGTGCTGCTATCACTGAACCACAGTTGACACCTTAAAGTGAGAAAAGGTGCCCGGCCATCCTAACCTGAGTATAAAGCACCTCTGATGAGCTGAGTTAAGTAGAGGTTAAGTTCCTTCAAAAATCTGATTAAGCACCCTGCCTCATTCCCAAACAAATTGCTATCCTATTATTGTTCATTTGGCTAACCAATCAAGCAGTAATTGTGGAACAATGGAATCTACGCAAACCAGTCCACCTCCCCTGGTATTCAACATAATCAATATGACTGGCCACAAGATATTCCCAGCACTGCAGTCGGGAGCCTGAACATGAGGCATCTGATTTCCCAGGGCATGCTCTTCAAGTCTTAAGTCAATACTGTCTCTGCTAAAGGGTCACTGGATCACTCGGGGGCTATCGATCCCCTTGCAATCTTCAATCAGTCAGCGTCCTATCCAGTCAGAACAGACTCCATCAAAGAAAATTTATGGGCTTGGCGACTTTAAATCTCCAAAGATGACAAAATGTGCAGATAAAACATAATTAAATGTACAATAGGAAGAAAGCTCACAATTGATCCAAGCCAGAGCTTGGTAATTGCATGTCTCATAAAAGCTGGACTGCGCCTAAGTTAGGCACAGAACAAAAATTACAAGACAACGGGATCTGCACAAAGTGCACACTGTTTGATTTTCTTTATTAAACTGATTAAAAATGCCGCAAGCTTCTCATTCTGCCTAGCTTTAATCTTTCAGGCCATATTCTCTTGAAGTTTTGGGGGTGAGCAATCATAGGAAGAAATAAAAATGCTCCTTCTTTCCATCCTATGGTGAACTTGGGCTCACTGAATAGAAAAAATAAACTGACATTGACAATGTGCTGTCGTCCAAAAGCTGGCGAGAGGTCTCTTCGGAATGTCACAATTATTTGTGGTTAAAGGAAACCATCCTCCAGACTAGTCTGGACTCTAACCTTTCAATACAATAAAAAATCCTGTCAATCACATTAAATTGTTTTGGCTTACTCCAAAAGTGGATAAATGCTCTGTGCATTTGTCCCATTCTGCTTTAGTCTTTTCAAGGTGTCAACATGTGGTGGGACCTTACAAGGGTCACACGAGCCTCCACATATCCATGTGAGCAATCATGCTTCATTTTTGCGTCTCATCAGCAGATGTGGTTCATGGTGTGCAGGTTTTCTGAAAGATGGCCACCAAGCCTCTGTATTGGCCCTGCCAACTCACTGCTCAAATTACTGGTATGTTCAATGAAAGATTCAGCAAGGAGCTCCTTCAATCACAGGCCACTTCTGTGCTGCTGAGCTTATCAGCAGCAAATGCAGGAGAACAACAGTGACTGGAGAAGTATAAAGCAGTGCGAAGCTGAGAGGCTTCTCTTTTATTTCCGCCTTTGAATACAGCCTGTCTCTCTCTCTTGCCATCCCATGCATCCATCAATCCCTCAAAGATGCAGAGTTGAAGATGGCTGAGTGGTCAGGGAGGCCACAAGCGAGAACAGGTTCACAGAAACAATATCCGACCACCTGGGGCTGATGGGGAGAAATGAGGAAGCTTATCTCATCACAGTGTTCCAAATACCTCCTGTTATTTGGAACTGTTCTCCTGATTTATGAACAGGAGGTATTTAGAATGAAAAGTTCAAGTTCAAGGTCCTGGGCAGAGACTGCCTATGTTGCATATTCATGTGTGCTTATGCGTATTCTTGAACGTGTGAGAGAGTAGGAACCTGAGACTCGGAGTGAGCCAGACACACACCTTCCCTTCTTTTCTCCCTATCCAAAATCCCGTTCAAATTGTCCTTCAGTGTTCTGGATGTGTACATCAGCCGGATTAGAGGGGTAAATATGTGGGGCCTAAGTGGGATTGTTGTTGGTGCAGACTCGATGGGCTGAATGGCCTTCTTCTGCACTGTATGGTTTCTATGACTTTAAGTAGGCCAGGAGAAGAAACCCAGGGTAGAAAGTAATCTGTTTCTAATCCCTGCCCCACCCTACTTTCACCTGTTCATATGAATTCTGCTGATGCCAACATAGAGTGGGTGCCATCATAGCTCAATATGAGGTCACCTCAGTTAAATCCAACTCCTTAGCTTGGCCCCAATTTCCACCCCATTCCTGGTGAGCAGGACTTGGGACCTAGCCTATCTCTCTTTCACTCTGCTCCTTAAGCAAAAAGGAGAAAAAAAAAAGTTTTACTGGTTAACACTGCTGCTCGGCACTTTCTAATGATCATTTTCATTAATTACTTCTTTAAAAAATTATCAATTTATTGTTTCAATGTTGATTCATTTTTGAAATTCCCCTTTTATGTTGTATCAAACCAAATCTTGATGGAGATTGTTCAGTGGCCCTTTGAATGACAAAAAATAAGAGTGCGCCCCTTCACCACTACATAAAAAGGTTGGACAAGATGTAGAGTATCATAGTAAAGTCCAATAGTGCACCTGTGCAATATTCATAACGTTCTTATGAAATTTTGACCAAACTGTTTTTTTTCCTCTCCCCAGTTCCTCTGAGTCACACTGCACTTGCTACCCCATGCAAAACCACCATTCATCACAACCCATAACATAAATATATCAGAATAAAGAATTTGTCTACTTTGTACATCCTTCAAGGAAGTTTGAAAGCTATTGCACACAGCCCATCCAGTTACTCTCCTCAAACAGTGTCTTTAAGGGCACAATGCTGGCACTAAACCAATTAGGAAGAAGAATTCATATATGAACAAATCTGAGGGCAAAATGGAAAGCTTTCAGAATCGTGTTCTATTCTGGGCTATATCCTGGGACAGGGAATTATGTGGTTACTAGGTGCAAGAACTAATATAATTCCAAAAATAGCAAGGCAGTGAGCCAAGAAATTGGAAGAGTACATGTCCTAGTGGGCAGAGTGTGGAATGCATGGAATCTCCATTGGGGGAATGAAGAGTAGGGGGTTGGAGCCACTCAATGATTGCTTTGAATTGCAAGGGGGCAAGTGATCAAGTTATCAGTTCACTAAATGACAAATTATCCAATCTATCCTGAAGAATAGCTGTGACATCTGACAGGATAAATAAAATCAGTGGAAGGTCATCACTCAGGTTACAGTGTATGGGTACTCTTCAAATATGTAAATCTTAACTTGTGGTTGCATTCCTGTGACAAAGTTACAGGCTCATGTCCCACCCCGCAGAGACTTTAGCAGATTATTTAGGCTGACAAATCAGTGTAGGAGGGAGGAGAGGGCAGAATCTTTAAGGTAAGATTTTAGACCGTTGTCTTGAGTTGGCAATCAAGATTCTTTTGTACTTTTGAAAGAACAGGGGAGTTGTTATGACTAATGACTAACTCTCAACTAACACTGCCAAGTTAATTGGTAATTTACTGTTTTATTGTCTGTGGGAGCTATTCTGCCATATTGCTTCACACCACACAATCCAAACTACTCTACAAAAGTATTTGACTGGTTCACAACCACTTAGGGACACCTTAAGGACATCAGAAGCATTAAATAAATATCCCATTTTTTTCTTTCTTAAATTCAAAACCCAATTTTCATCTCATTTGCAGAAGTTTTTTTTAACTGAATTCTAAAATACTAGCTTTCCCATGAAGAATAAAGCTGTTGGGTAATGAAATGATTTTGATGGCGTAACAGAGTCTTATTACTTTGATATGCTCTTTAAAACTCATTGATTTATGCTCTGAATTCCGAGCAATTTCCTTGAAATATAGCCTCAGGAGATGTCAGATCTTCCTTTGTTCAGTTTCTATTTTTAACCCCTTGGCTAAACTAGTTATCTGGGCTTCTGCTGCTTCATCACACAGTTTGAAGTGGTATCACCGATCAACTACTGACTTCACCTTCACTGCATGTCGCACTGCAGCATGGCCAATTGATGAGGGGTTCCAGAGTGTGACTGGGAGAGAATAATCTCGTTAAATTCAAACTTTATCGCAAGGATGACAGATGGCCTCTAGTTGTTCAGAACTGTCAGCTGACCCAAGTGGTATAAAATTCTGGCATATGCTTTCTGCACAGCCACATTAACAGAATGATTCAAGATGGATTTTGGGGCAAAAAAGTCTTAATTAGATGGCCTATGGTGTCTGAGGTGACAGAACAGAAACATCACTTCTATTTTTCTCCTCAGTCCTCTTCTGAAAGTGCAACATTTGCTGGAGTAGAATGCTGTGGGCAAAGGCTGCCCCTCTAGTAACTCACTCAAGAAGAAACCATTCTCTTTAAAATAGCTCAGACAGCAAGCCTTTAATGGATAATCAAATGGGTGAGGGGAGACAGAGGACGAAAACACAGGCCAACCCCGCACCAATGTGTCATCATCCAAAATAAATCTCCACTTTCTAGTTCAGTCACTGCATTGGGAAATTTTCTTCCCTAGCCTAGGGGCGCTGAGGTCAATTGTACCAATCCAACTGCATGTTGTCTCCTTGCCAAGTCTCAACAATCCCTGTTTCCGATTAAAACTAATCCGCAGTGGGAAGGTTACCAGGAACTGAAGATCAGCAACAGAACGTCAATCGAGAGCCCCAGGCTCAGAAGTAGTGAGAAAAGGCCCAAGTGGTTTGAGAGATACCTCACAGGAAGTAAAATATTTCAAGTGAAAAAAATTGCATTACATCTTCCCCTACCCCAATGGATTTAGGCCTCAAAACCATGACAGAGCTTCTGGAGGGTTTTTCCAGGCATCCCAATTCCAAAGTGACTGGTGAAACAAAAGATAATCTGCAGCCAATTACTGAAAATTTCCACAACTATTCTCTTCATAAATGACAAAGGTACATAGAAGAATACCACGTTACAGACTGGGCTTGTGGTTGACGTAAGTACAGAGGAACCTCTAAGCAAAGTAGGAACAAGTCATTCCATACAGATTAAGTATCAGGTTATTACAGCAGGACCTGAAAACTTGCCAAGTATCACTTGACACAACGTTTAAAAAAAAAGTTTGTTCAAAATGAAAGGGTTATTTTTACTCTGTTTCTGACACAGCTGGGATAAACACAGAGATTGAAATTTTCTGTCGTCTTCTGCATTTAGGATTTTCCAGTGCCTTGAAGGTTGAATGGAGATTTGTCTGGAATTCTAGATTTTCTGTTCTCACTGGCAACGGGTCTTGCCACACACAGCGGACTGGAGAATCCCGCCCTGAGAGTAAACTATCAAAATCAGGTTTGCAGCAATTAAAGTTAATGTAGTATCTTGACTGATTGGCGACCACCAACAGACTATTTATTATTGTAACATTAACTGTATATGAAATGCTGGTAAGTGCCCCCCATCTTCTTTAGCTTCTGGATCTGTTCTGCCCAGAAAAGCCTGCACTCAGTCCAGGGATTCCCGCACTCCAGCCTGATCAGGTCACATGACCCTCTGAGACCTCACTCTTTTAAAGGGATCTGCTGTACAGTTAGTGATGTCAGTGGAGTCAAAAAGGTATCCTTGATGTCCAAGTCAACAATTATCCCTTAACTACAATCAAATCAGCTGATCATTATTAGTCATGATATCACAGTCATTATTACAGTCATGATAATACAGTGCCAGAGGTTGGTTTAGCTCAGTCAGCTGGGTACCTGCTTAGTAACACAGAGTAACACCAATAGTGAAGGTTCAATTCCTGTACTAGCTAAGATTATTCATTCTCAACCTTGACCCTTGCCTGAGGTGTGGTAATCCTCAGGCTAAATCAATACTAGTCAGTTCTGCTCCTCAAAGAGAGAGCAGCCTATCCTTACCTGGGATTATGACGATTTTACTTTTATTCCAGTATTGTGTGTCGGACATTGCTGCGTGCAAAGTGGATGTCTTATTTTCTTCATCCTGACTGGATTTACATTTCAGAACAACTTGGTTGGCTGAAAAGCGCTTTTGAACATATTGAGGTTGTAAAAAGGGCTATATAAAAGCAAATCTTTCCTTCTACTCTTGTTTCTTTACTGTGACAATATAGGTCAGAACCTTTGATGTCCTCCATTACATTGAAATTTTTAGGTTCTAGACAATAAATGAACTGTCAACCACAGTCCCACTGCCAAGAACTGGCTACTCTGAAGTGGCATCAACTGATGGCAATCCAAGTATCTCATGTTTTAAAATTTCAGGAACACAACAGCTTGCATTTAGAAGGGCAGGCCACATCGTGTCACCCTGCAGAGCCTGTAACGTTACTTTAATTAAAAAAAAAAGGAAAGAAATCACACAAACTGCTGCACTTAATACCTTTAGAGCTCCACTAACACTGAAAACTGTTCCAGGTCAGTAAATAAGAAGTTGATTAATCTCATAATTTTCCCTGGAAAAGCCACTAACTGCACAAGATCATCCTTGGATCAATATACACTTTATTTTGGTTTTCAGCTGGTGTGCGTGCTTTATTCCCAAATCTCACTACTGCAAGCATGACTGCCGCTCCCAGACCCCTCACCGTTTGCTGAGGTGCTGGTTCACGCTGAGTGTAAAATTCTACAATGCATTTACACTCAGGTAGCTTGGTTAGGTACATTCCACATGTGGAGACACAGTTGGTCAGTTAAAACTGAACCTGCTCCTGTCTTCAGCCAATGACATGCAAGGTCAATGGATTGGTATCAACTACGGGTTCCTGGTTAATTTTGCACTCATGAAACTCCAATCACTATGTGTCATATTCATCCCAACAGAAGTTGGTTCCTTCTGTACAGAACAATGATCAAATCTTGTAGCTTTCCATTCCACAGGATTTATTACTACAGAATATGGCATACTTCCAAATAGAAGAAGACCCATAAATCTGTAATCTTGGAAACAGATGGCAGGCAGAGTTCTGATTGTGCTTTGGCAATAGGAGACTCCATTCAAATAGGATTAAAACGCTACACCAGCAACAGTTGTTCAGTGGAGAAAGGAGGTTACTTCCTGTAGAATAAATGGGGTTATCACTTACTTTTACACCAACTAACATCACAAAGTCCACTTAATTGTTAATAGAATCCCTACAGTATAGAAGGTCATTTGGCCCATCGAGTCTGTACTGTCCACAATCCCTTGCATGCCCTATTCCCATAACCCTCATTAGCTCTGCTAATCCCCCTGACACGAGGGTCAATTTAGAGTGGCCAATCAATCTAACCTGCACATCTCTGGACTGTGGGAGGAAACCAGAGCACCCGAAGGAAATACACGCGGACATGGGGAGAACGTGCAAACTCTACATAGACAGTGACCCAAGATGGGGATCAAACAAGGTCCCTGGCACTGTGAGGTAGCAGTGCTAACCAATGTGCCACCATACCACCCCAATGATAGATAATTGGATAATAGATTAGGTGAATCAGGAACCAAACAAACAGCAACCTAAAACCAGAACCGAATCCGGGTCCCTGGCACAGTGAATCCAAATTACTGATATTTGGTCAATGGACAACAAAGCATTGTCACCAGTTTGTTTACTATTGTACTGATACAAAAAGCCAATCAGTTACTATTCCAATGGAATATCAACATGTCCAATACAAAAGATGTACCTCTTTAAACTGTACGGTATCCAAGTGGTTCCTAGCTGATGCTCATCATTCTCACTCACTTGGAATGTGGTGCCTAAATGGTCACTCAAATCCAGTGGAAACTACTATGCTAAATCAGTTTTCCTTTCCGGCTAATATCAAACCAACTAAACCTTTCTCTGATGTTATTCCAAATCCAGCAACTGACATAACTGGCCAAATTGCAGTCACTGAGATGGGTAGGCAGATGTTCTGCACTGATTGGGAAAAAAAGGGGAGGACATAGGAGTGATGTGGAAAATTTATCACAACTATTGAGTCTTGCATCTGTCACAGCTACATGCTTAATCCCAACTTAACCAACACCCATCCTCAACATCATCACTTCAGTTCCATCTACCTAGAGATTTATTCAACTGAGGACTGAAGCCAAAAAGAGCATTACTGCCAGGAAATTTTCATCAGAGTTAGCTTCAGCCGGGGATCTTGAAATGCACCCAGTACTGCAACCATGGAGTTATTTAACTGGCAAAAGAATTTCTATCCATGACAGATTTTCTTAATTTTGTTGGTATAATTAGCTCCAACACATCTTACTTTCATCCATATTGTTGCCAGAAAACTATGAATCTTCCCCAGACTCATGGAAAAATTGCCCACACTCCATTTCAAACTTGCAATCAGAGGCATATGCAGTGTGCATAACTGCGTACAAATTTATTTCAATAATCTTCAAAGTATAGTATGAAGTCTCAGGTTAAAGTCCAACAGGTTTATTTGGTACCACGAGCTTTCGGAACGTATCATCAGGTGAGTTAACCTGGTGTTGTGAGACATCTTACTGTGCTGTGCCCACCCCAGTCCAGTGCCAGCATCTCCATGGCTACTATCTTCAAAGTATGGAAAGGAAATCTGTCATCCTTACCTGGTCTGGCTTACATATGATGCCAGATCCACAGTAATGTCTCCCAAGATGGGCAATAAATGCTGGCCCAGCCAGCGATGCCCACATCCATGAACGAAAAAAACAAAAACAATGCGTTATATTATGCATTACCTGAAAACTGTTCAACGTTCCCCTTCCTACAGATGTAATATAAATTTTCTGGTGAACAATGCAGCTCATACATAAGGGCTTCTTCGAATCAGCTCTTTTTAATGGCACAGAATATCAGATGAGTGACTGGTTAATGGTTAAATAGAAAATGAAATGATAGTTTCCAAATGTGAGTCATCATGCTTGACTTTTAGGAGTGGGAACCATCTCCTCATTAAGCAATAAAATAAGAAAATGCAAATGAAAGCACTTTAGTGTTTTTTTTAATTCTTTGCCCACAGCATCAGTGATTGGGGTCAGGAAATTTGCATCCTGCCGGAGCAAGTATTATGTTTTTTTATGTCCACAGCTAGCTTGCATTATTTCCATGATAGTTATTTACCTAGCACTGGACAATGGTGAACCAGTTGGTTGCAGATTTCCTTTGATCACTCTCTCAGCTCCATGCAACTAATTTTCTATATCAGCAAGCTGGGTAAAGCCAGTACCAGTAACCAAACACCAAGCCTTCAATCTAAAAGGTTATTCAAAGCATTCATTCAGTCAGGAAAATAATCTATCCGTAGAATCCCCACTGTACAGAGATGCTATCCGGCCCATCGAGTCTACACCGACACTCTGAAAGAGTATCCAATCCAGGCCCACCAGGCCCACCATGCCTCCACCCCACCTCCCCCCATCCCCACCGCACCCCCCCACCCCGAACCCCCACCGCACACACCCCCACCCCGAACCACCACCACACCACCCCCACCCTATATCCCTGTAATTCTGCACATTAGTATGGCTAACCCACCTAACTTACATATCTTTGAACACTAATGGGCAATTTAGAATAGCCAATCCATATAACCTGCATGTTTTGGATTGTGGGAGGAAACTGGAGCACTTGAAGAAAGCCCACACACACCTAGGGAGAATATGCAAACTCCACATAAGGCAGGAATTGAATCCTGGTCCCTGGCACTGTGAGGCAGCAATGCTTAACCACTGTGCCACCATGTTGCCCAGTAGTCAGGAGGCGGAGCTTCCAATTTCAAACAAGTGAAGGCTGATCTAAAATGCACCAAGTACTGGGGCACAAATAAGTTTAGTGAAAGAGCTTTAATCTCATTCACTTGAGAGCAACTTAGTGATAAGTTTAACCATGTAGATTAGCTTCAAAATAACAAGGTGTTCTACTATCATTTAGTTGATTAACTGTGTTGCATGCGCACAAACACACACACACGCACACACACGCACACGACAGGATTCATCCTTCTCCGTTGGTGGTGAAGAAAACTGAAAAAAAGAAAAAGCAAGAGGCACAATTTGTACCAAAAATAACAATGCTGTTGACTAAATAAAGCTGCCATTTGCTCAGAGAATCTTAAGCACATGATCTTTATGCAGTTTCTATTCCCAAAGAACATGCCATGCCACCGATGAAGAATCTTTCTGCAGCTAACACTTCAGACATTTGCTCCCAGGTGATTTTACTCTGTGAAAGGCCACCATTGCAATGCACTATCTGACCTCCGTCTCTTCATTACTTTACTTTTTACGGCTCTTAATGCAAATTCTAACCTAAGGGGAACTACAAAACCAAGTTGGACTCGGGAGATATAAAAATGGGACATTTGGATATCAAGTGACTAAGTACAGAAACTCTATAAATCATTGTTCAGGTTCATAAGGCACAGCAAGAGCCAATTAACCACAAAAGTTTCCCTTCCCATTTACACAATGTCAGAAAGAAATACTGACAATGCTACTGGCACATTCGTGTAATAGAACACAGGGACTAATGTCAAAAATAAGATCTGTTGAGGCATACATTAGCAGCACCCAAAATAGACAAGGTTGAACTTGTCCTGATTTTACTTAGTGTTCTTGATTTAGATAATCATTAAGTTATTGACGGACACAAATGTCTCTGTGAATTGTGTGTTTATTCAGTCTGTACAGAAACAATAACTGTCTGCCCCATCCTATCTTTCTGTTAAACTGTGCACTGAACTAATTCAACAGATGCCACTTGTGGGTTTTCCTGCGACAGACACTGGGAGGGCGTGGCAGGTAGATTAACTTGTTACTTGTATATTTCCAATTCTCTCAGGAGTGGCAGAGAGTTAGTGGAATCTGTAGCTCTGCCTGTCTGAAAGACCAATGCCTATAGTATCACTGAAATATTATTCACACCTAGAGTTGAGAGATCATAGAACCATAGAATCCCTACAGTGCAGAAGAAAGCCATTCGGCCCATCAAGTCTGTGCTGATACAATCCCACCCTATTCTTGTAACTTCTCATATTTACCCTGTTAATCCACTTGACACAGGAGTTAATTTAGCATGGCTGATCAACCTAACCTGCACATCTTTGGACTTGGGAGAAAACCAGAGCATCCGGTGGAAACCCACATGGACACAAGGAGAAAGTGCAGACTCCATACGGCCAGTGACCCAGGCCGGAATCGAACCCGGGTCCCTGGCACTGTGAGGCAGCAGTGCTAACCATTGTGCCACCGTGCGAGTTCTCATAGGATTGGGGATACTAACGATGCCCACAAACAATCCATGCCCGCAGGCAGCGAAAGCTGTCACATTCAGGTTTAGGCAAATAAATGGGATGTAATATCTGCATCATAGAAGTGCTAGGTAATGACCTCCTCCATCGGCAGGGAATCCATTTGACAACCCTGGTGCCACACTTCCCAAAAATCAGTCAAACACATATAAAACAGGAGTGTGATGTAATATCCCCCACTTCCCTGAGTGAGTGCAGCTGCAGCTCAAGGAGCTTGACACCAACTGAGACAAAGCATCCTGCTTGATCAGCAACATTCACATCTTCTTTATCCAGCAGCATTGTTTGCCTGATAAAATGTGCTTCCCAAACTCTTTCCTGAGACTCCACGTGACTCAGCGGAGACAGGGTGAACGTAGTTTCTGCTGCTGTGAGGAGGTGGTTGGGGCTTTGCTCCAGAGTGCTGAGGGTAGGGGATTTGGTTCCTGATCACAGAATATTGGGTTTAACTCCGGAATGGGGATGGGGGTTGAATTTGGAAAACTCACAAATTTAAAGGATGTCTCGTAACTGTTAGTCTGAGCTCTATCCCAATTGTTTCTTCGGAGCTTGTGACCCCAAAAACTCATCATGCAACCATCAGCTTAGGATGTCTTGACCTACAGGATGCACCGAAGCAATGCGCCTAGGTATATTCAACATCATCTTCCAAGTCTGCAACCATCAGGAAGGGAAGAACAGCAGACTCCTGGGAAGACATCAGCTACAATTTTCCCTTCAAGTCACCCAGTTTCTAACTTTCAGCGTGCTATATAACTGTTCTTTAGTGTCACTGAGTCAAAGCCTCAGAATATTATCCTCACACTGTCAGTGTGCATGCACCACATCAACTGCAGTAGTTCAAGAAGGCAGTTCATCACCTTCTCAAGAGTAATTAGACTTGGGCAATAATTCATGAGCGAGCGAGTGCGTGCCAGGAGAGCGAGCAAGAGCGTGCCGGGAGAGCGAGCGAGAGTGTGCCGGGACAGTGAGCGAGCGAGCGAGAGCGTGCCCGGACATCGACAAAGAGCGTGTCGGGGAAGCAACTGAGAGTGCACAGGGAGACAATTGAGAATGTATGGGGAGGTGAACGAGCGCACACGGAGAGGCAATTGAGAGGACTGGGGGAGCGACTGGGACAGTGTGGGGAAACAAGCAAGTTGCTGCTTTTGTTTTGTGGGGTGTCTGCGCACTTCTGTGTGTATGTTTACTTCCACACATCCATATATCTATAGCAGGCAAATTCTTAACCTACCCCCACCCAACTCTACATTGTTTCCAACCTAGATTGAATAGGTGAGATAAGGAATCCTTCCCATCCTGCACATTGCTGCCACCCCATCAAACTCAATTATAATTTGGATGCTAGAGGGAGTTTTATTACACAGAGGGTGGTGGGGGTATGGAATGTGCTGCCACATAAAGTGGTGGAGGCAGCTACTCTGGAGTTATTTAAGAAATACTTAGATGGGCACATGAACAGAATGGGAATGGAGGGATATAGAAAGCGGATTTAAAATAGGGATCATGAGCCTTCAGAGTCGCTGGGAAGTGTGTAAATAGATGATGATATTGATGTACTTGTTTTTTATCCTGCAGGTGCTTTGGTCCACCTTGTTGTCTAACAAGGGGCGTACACACGATGGGTTGTGAGAGGGCTGCTCTTGGATTTTTTCAAGAGTATCCTAGTGCTTCACGCCGTTAGTGTACACTTGACCTGGACCATTTGATGGGCAACACGACAGCTTAGTGACTATCGCTGTGCGGTGCAGATATATGGATTTGGGCCTGTGTCTGTGGGAGTTTGCGCATTCTCCCCGTGCTTGCGTGGGTTTTCTCCGGGTGCTCCGGTTTCCTCCCACATCCCAAAGATGTGCTCTTAGGCTAATTGGGAAAACAAATTCTCTCTAAATTGTCTCAAATTTGGTTTTTAATCCATAGATCTATAAACATAGACAGGGATCATGGGTAGAGGGGGGAACATCGGGGTGGTTTCGCGGGCTCGTTGGGCCAAAAGGCCTGTTTCCTGTGCTGTTTTGTTCTTTGTACATAAGTCCCATTGCTCTGACGAAGGGTCATCCAGACTTGAAACATTGGCTCTATTCTCTCTCCACAGACACTGTTAGACCTCCTGAGATTTTCCAGTATTTGCTGTTTTTGTTACATATCTCCCACTGTTGCTCATGCAGAGATTGGCTGGTTTTGCAAAAACCAGGAATGAAATTGGGAGCATCCTCCTCTGCCAGAATCAGTCCTACACCAGCCAATGTATTTCCCTATTACATCAATTTAAGGGTTTCCTACTATGTTACTGCTGTGGCAGCTGGAATTAACATTCGGATTGAAAGGCCGATAATAGATAGTGTATTGTAGATGACACAATTTGACATTGGAATTTATTTCATTCAATACTGTAACAAACAATAAAAAAAAATTAAGAGCTTTTGGTCAGTCATAACAGCAAGTTATTGAAATGAAAAATTTCTTGACCTTGATTATGCTGAGACAAGCCCGATATAATCGCTCACTTTATTCTGAGCAATCAGAATTCAGATGCTTACAGCTCGAGTGCTGCAGATAAATTGTTGCACCATGCTGCCTATAATCAGGACACACAATGCGAATAACTCCCAGATCATGTTTGCAAATGTTGGAATATACTAATATCATTGAAAGAGCAACGTGATTGCAGGCTATTCCAAATGTTTATTACAACATCGGACCAATTTCTCACATTCCCTGCTCCAACTCCCCCAGAACATTATCTCGACCCATCTACCTCCCCCTCACACAAACACCCCTACCTACCTGTCGCAACAGCAATAAACACACCTCTGATGCAGTCCTGCAGCAATACATCTGCCCACCTCCCCTCCCAACACGCACAGCAACCGACAGCAACAGACACACACACACCTCCTCCACAACACCCTACCCACAGCAACACAGACACTCACTACCCCCACAAAACCTCACCCATAGCAACAACACACACACACACACACACACACACACACACACACACACACACACACACACACACACACACACACAACGCCACCCCAAGCAAAACAGTCACACATACACCTCCCCCACAATGCCCCACTCATAGCAACATACACACACACTCTCCCACAGCAAAACAGACACACATATACTTCCCCCAAAACACTCACCCTTAGCAACACACACACCTCCCCCACAACACCCCCTCACAGCAAAACACACACATCTCTCCCCATAGCACCCCACGCACAGCAACACAGACACACACCCCTCTCCCACATGACTCCACTCACAGCAACACATAACAACACCCAAAGCAACACACACCTCCACAACACCCCATCCACAGTAACACACACACCTCCACTACAAACTCCACTCACTGCAATATACATCCATCCCCACAATACCCCACCCATAGCAATACACACACACCTCTCCCACAACCCCCATACCCACCCACAGCACCACACACAACACACACACACACCACACACACACACACACACACACAACACACACACACACACACACACACACACACACACACACACACACACCCCCCTCCCCCACAACATTGCCCCCACAGCAATACACACACCTCCATCACAACACCCACATTCACCCACAGCAAACGCACACCTCACCCACAACAACCCACACATAGCTCCCCCACAACACCCTCCTAAAGGAACACACACATACCTTTCCCCACAACATCCCCCACAACAACACATATACACTCCTCCCCTCACAGCACCTCACATTTACCCACAGCAACACACAGACACATTTCCCCCACAGCATCCCACACACAAAAACAAAAACACACACAAACACACACAAAACAGACCTCATCCACAATACCCACTCGGAGCAACACACACACATCTCCCCCACAACACACGCACATCCATCCACGGCAGCACACACCTCTCCCACAACATCTCACTCACAAACACAATTCCTCCACAACACCACATACCAGTCCACTTCTCCCCATAACACTCATGCCCACCTCACAGCAACACACACACCTTGCCCACAACACCCCACACAGTACCACAAAGACACACCACTCCCCATAACACATACCACCCACAGCAACACATACAAACCTCTCCCCACAACATCTCACACCTGCCCCAATACATACACATCTCTCCCCACAACATGCCACACACACCTACACCTGTCTGTAGCAACACACACACACACACACAGAGGAAAGGAACACAGTTTATTATGGAATGAAAAGTAAAACCATTACCATGGTGCAAAGCATGGTGCCGAGGAATACAGTTCAGCAGACTGAGGTAACGACTTCCAGCTAGACAGATTACTGCCTGTTACCAGGGGAACTCATGCTCAATAAGCCCCACAGGAAGATCAACAGTGATTCCCCATGGACCTCTTGGGAGTTATCACATGCCTTCCTCCACTAATCCAAGGTCACCTCCCCCTACCCCCCGCTTCCATATGATGGGACCTTTTTCATCTCTTTCCCCATGGCCTCATTTCCATCATTTACAGAGTCCGTCAGGTGGTGTGCATTAGATAGGTGAATGCCTCTTTAGCGAAAAGTATTGAACAGCCACTAAAGGGAGCTCATCCTCTGTTTTTTTTAGTTCATTTATTCCTGTCACAAGTAGGCTTACATTAACACTGCAATGAAGTTACTGTGAAAAACCCCCAGTCACCACCCTCCTGGTGCCTATTCGGGTAGTCATGATGTAAAGATGCTGGCATTGGACTGGGGTAAACACAGTAAGAAGTCTGACAACACCAGGTTTAGGTCCAACTGATTCTTTTGATAGTAAACTCACAAGCTTTCGAGGTTATCCCTTTCGTCAGGTGAATGAGGTGTTTGAGACCAGAACTCTCCATTCACCTGACAAAGAGGATAGCCTCGAAAGCTTGTGAATTTACTATCAAATAAATCGGTTGGACTTCAACCTGGTGTTGTCAGACTTCTTACCGTGCCTTTTCGGGTACAACAGTGCACGTAATCTGCTTTATTGGAAGACTCTGGTAAATTATAGGAAAACTTAACAGCAAACTGGAAAATGGGATTAGAATATTTAGTGGATATTTTTGATCAGTACAGATGTAATGTGCCTTTCCAATGCTCCATATTTGTTACTATCCCGTTTAATTTGTGTCTTCATTTTGTGACGTGAACTGTCCCAAACCCTTTCAGAAATCTTGAATCCCATTTTTTTCTGATACCATATATTTTAAGAAAATATTTGTTAAAGATTAACACTGGCGAGCTGTGGGCTGTCAGCAGTTGAAGTCTTTCCTAGGTCTCATAAATTACTGTGCAAAATTCATACCGAACTTGGTGATCCTGCTGGCACCCCCCCACATACTGTTAAAAAAAAATCAGAAATGTTCATGGCAAATGCTACAACAGAAAGTGGTGCAAAATTTGCCACGCCCCACCAGCAGCCTCTGTGCACACTTGGGAATGGTGGGATGACCTGCAAGTATATGCAGTCTTCATCAGGGCCGTTTATGGGCTCATGTTTTTAATTCTTATCAACACCATATAAGATGACCTCTACTATCTCTTGCAATAATATGGGGAAATTCTGTAAATCTTTCTGTAAGCATGCTGTAACTGAGGTTCTTGTGACAGACAACAGGACCCTGTTTACCAGCGGGAGGTTTCTGACTTTCACAAGTACGAATGGAGTACGGCATATCTGCTTGGCACCCTACCAGCTGCTCTCAAGTGGCCTCGCTGAGCAAGGGGTCCTGATATTCGAAAGTGGCATGAAGAAACAAACTAAAGGCTCCCTGCAAACAAAGCTCGCATGTTTTCTTTTTTAACTATCAGATTGTGTTGCACGTGATGATGGGAGTAGCTCTGCAGAGCTATCGATCAGCTAATGCCTTCATACTAGATTTAGCTTGACATTCCCAAATTTAGTCAGAAGTATCGAGTTAAAATAAGGCATCTAGAAAAGGGGCCATGATAGCCAGAGACCAAATTGAGATTTTGAAGCAGGAGATGTGGTCCATGTGAGGAACTTCGGCAATGGCTCTCCATGGATTCCAACGGATATTCTCGAGAAAACAGGATTGGTGTTTACCAGGAAGAAGCCCATAGATCACCTCCCTCACAGGGAACCCTCCTCAAAGGTAACTGTTTCTACGGACATGCTGCTGTCAGTGTCCATCACACTGGCCTTATTGACAGGAAATCCCGCCCTCAGAAAACCCAAGAGCCAGTCATCTGGATGATGAAGATTTTGTCTTGAACATGATGACAGAGGCAGTAGACACCCTGTCACAGATCACCACAGTGGTTAACATTGCTGCTTCACAGTGCCAAGGACCTGGATTTGATTACTACCTTAGGTTACTGTCCGTGCACAGTTTGCACATTCTCCCTGTGTCTGCGTGGGTTTCCTCTTATTCCCTCTCTCAGCCCAAAAGACACTCCAGTTAGGTGCATTGGCTATGCTAAGTTCTTCCGCAGTGTACCCAAACAGCGCTGGAGAGTGACAATTAGAGAATTTTCACAGTAACATTGTTGCACTGTTAATGTAAGCCTACTTGTGACACTAATAAATAAATTTTTTAAAAAATTTAAGTTTTTTTTGTAATCTTATGTGTTTTTGGTCACCTGTCTTTGTGATCTGTTTTTTCACTCTGCATTACTGTGGGGGTCTTGAAATAGATTTCCACTCACTCTAGTGGATTTCATAACATCCAGATCTGCAGCAAAATATCTTCAATGTTATTTCCAATTTTTCTCCTCAGGTGCATGTCTCTTATCTGATCTCAGCTCTTTTAGTTTTTCATAACCTGGGATACTGCTCTAGGTTCATTATTTATAATGCCACCTTTCTTATCACTATTGATCTGATATCTTCTAGAAGATCACACCACTGCCAAACATGTTGTAACATGGGTTCCTTAAATGTCTCAATTCTGTGATCTTGAGATTTGTACATTTAAACATGAGCTGTTTATAGTTAATCTGTAACTATTTATAGATTCCAAGTTACTTTAAAACTTGGACCTGCTTCTGCATGCAGGCTGGCTTTACTGAGTCTGTTACCATGTGACTCTGTACATCATACTGTGAGTGGTGCTATTCTCCAGTCCCACATTAGCCCTTGCCATGCTGAGCAATTTTACCTTACAATGGTATGCATACAATATCATAACACATACCAACTCAAGGATTATAATACATGATCAATTGACAGATATTTCTACATACCATGAATTCCACACCGCTGAGGCTTCTCATCTGGCAAATGGATTAAAGACATCACCAGACGTGAACAGAGATTTGTTTACATTAGATTGATAAGAGAGTGTTGATTCCTACAGGAGTTACAAAATCATCAACCAAAGCTGTGTTATTTCACCATCCAAAACTTAAAGAGCCTTTTATTGGAAACTACAAACCATGTCAAGTGTTTTACTGTAATTTCAGGAGAATAGTCCAGTCTGTGTACACATGGTCTATTCCGAACTTTGGAATTATTCACCAAGATCAGCAAGTTACAGTCAACCTCATTACATCTCACATGCCAGTATCCAATTCACCTCCAAGATGCTTGGATTGCAGCCAGATTCCAAATGTTTGGAGTGTAACAATCATCTTTTGAAAGACAAAATTGTAAAACAACACAACCTTCTGGAACAGTGTTTGGCTAGGTAGAATGAAGAACAACTTCTACATAGACATGCATAAGACCAGAGGTTTATGTTCCTATTTGAGACTAAAAGCTAGTGGAAGCATGGTCATCCTATACATAGATCCTCTTACTGAGAGAACGATTCCCAAACATGTAAATGTGCATTCTGGACTTCAGTTCACGTACAACTTAAGAGTTTTCAAATCAATATCCTAATTGGTCCTGAAATGAAGACTAAACAAAGAACTGAACTTGAAGTGATGGCACATTCTTTTTTTTAGAGCAACACAGCACGGGAAACAGGCCCTTCGGCCCAACGAGCCCGCGCCGCCGTCATAACTATATAGTAGCAATTCCATTATCCTATTATAGATTTAGGTTATTCCTAATATGGAAGACTCTCACTATAGGGACAATTTGTTTCCCAATCAGCCTAAGAGCGAATTTTTGGGTTGTGGGAGGAAACCGGAGTGCCCGGAGAAAACCCACGCAACCACGGGGAGAACGCGCAAACTCCCGCAGACACCGGCCCAATTCCAAGTGTCTGCACAGCCACATTGATAGTCTCTGAGCTGTCATGGTGCCCTTCAGATGGTCCACATAAAGCACTCATTTACAACATGAAGTACCAGGCAACCCATGAATCAACATCCAAGAGCTGTACTCGCACCATTCATTCCTGATTCTGCTCAACTCTCTGTGTGAAGACTTAAGTCCATCATCCAAGGTGACACTTCAATGCAGTACTGAGGGACAAAGGAAGCACCATCATTCAGTTAAGACCTTAAGCCACCAATTAGATGGATGTTCTTTCCTTGCTAGTCAGTTCTGCAGATAGACCCAGTGAAAATCCATCAGTTGAACTTCAGCTTTTCAACACTGCTGGGATATTATGACAATTAGCAGCTGGATAATGGATGGACCAGTGGCACATAACTGGAGCTTGAACTCTGTTCTTGTCCAACAAGCCTTTCCTTTCCATTTCATTTGCTTTATTTGGATTGATTGATGGATGGAAGTAATAAAGTCTGCATTTGAGCCATAATTTGAAATCTCTACTTGAAAAACAATCCTTTTGAAGTGGTTTCTTTTCAACCAACAGGCTCATATCCACACAAGACAGAAAAAAAACTTGCCTACCCTAGTCACGAATGGATTATTCCTCTAAACGGTTACCACCACCTTCAAGAGATTAGGGGAGAAAATTAAACCAAGCTATACAAGGGTGGTGCATGCAGCCTGGTGGGCATTTTTCTAGCCATATTGGCAAACATCTGCTGCACTGAGCAGTAGCAAAATGAGTACATAAAATTAAAAGAATATCAATAGTTGCAATGCATATTGTTCATATACAGAACTAATGATTCAGTTATTAACTGAAATATAACAGCGAGAGCAAATTTTTAAAATCATAAAAGTGTGGAGCCAGAATTACAGTTCAGATTTTAAATTCCCACTTCAACTGTTTGTACTGCAATTGCAAAATGTTCGACAGCAACACTTGTTGGTGGATCACATATGCTGAATTGGAAAGTCTGTCCATTATGTATCACTGATGAGGGAATTTATCAGTAGAGAACCATGGTCAAATCTGAGCATAATATGAGAGCCAGGTTTTCAAAACATTCCATCTCCTCTACTTTTTAATGGGAACCATTTACACTTTCTTCCTGGGTCCATCTTTTGTTTCTTTATATGTCCTATTACCATCTCTTTTAGCCCTTTTGTCATTTATTTCACTCCAGGCCTTCATCCTTAGCCCTTGTCTTTTTCCCCCACTCTCTCTGCTCCACTTTTGCCTGGTTCTGTACTTACATAAAAAGTGTCCCTTCCTCTTCCGCAGTTCTGACAAAATGTCCTTGATCTGAAATGCAACCTCAGCCTCTTGCTTATGCCCCTGACTTGCAGCGTATTTCTGGCATTTTCTGTTTAGATTTCAGATTTACAGCATCTACAGCAGTTTGCTCTCGAGGATTTGACTGCCACCAGATTTTTCACTCCCTCTTCAATTAAAGTCAAAGCAATTTGTGGAGCACTTAAGAGCTAGAATAAAAGAGGGCCAAGTTAATGGCCTGATTTTTTTTGGAAAAAATAATGCCACATGAACAACAGATGCAATTATTTACCTGCAAATGAGCTAGCAACTTGTGATGAAGAACAGACACTTGTGTATTAACATAGGTTGCTGGACACTTTGCACCTTTCTGTCTTTAGTGTTGTGGAAATGACATCGCAAATCATCTGTAAGCTCCCTTTCAGATGGCGCCAGAGGGTGGCAACTTCTTGTAAACTGTGCCCAGCATATCCTCTCATTCTATCTTTTACTCTTGTTCTATGCTTTTACAACTATTCTAACTCTTTTTATATTATGTTGCTCTTTCTCTACATCCTATCTATGATGTTAACACAACATTCTACACTCTCTCCTTTCCCATCTATGTATGATATGCTTTCATTGTATAGCGTGCAAGAAACAATACTTTTCACTGTATACTAATGTATGTGACAATAATAAATCAAATCAAAAGTTAAGAGTCAGGCCTATTTCATTTGTCACAGGAAATGTAGTAATTAAAGCACAAGTGCCACTTTAACAACCTGATAATTGTTAATAACTGCCCATTAATATTTAAAATGATTTTTTAATGTTTAATAAATTAATGTTTTAAAATTAATAAATTCTTTAATTTAAAAACTGAAGCTTTGGTTTATTTCTGTTTATTCCCTCTTCATGCCATCATTCTTTCCCTCTCTTTTGTTGCAGGTCTTGACATCGAATTCACCCTTCTCAATCCCCTTCTTTTATTTCTCTATCCTTTAAATTCATTGGTCAAGGAAATATCCATTTAGTTCTGATGTATGCCAAGACTGCTGATACACTGTTCTCCTGTTATCCGCTCACACCTCAAGCAGCTTTACCGGCAAAATCTTTCAGGCCCAAAGCTGCACAAATAAGTCTTACTAACAGAGTCTGTTGATTCTACCGTCAGCAAGTCACATAAACTAGTCTAAGCGCAGGAAACAACAAACTCAAATGATCAGGAAAAGATGAAAACCTTTTGTCAGCCACAAGAAGTAACCTATTTAAACAGTTGAGGAAGAGTTAAAGAAAGCAAGCTTGTACAAGCATATGAATTAGGAGCAGGAATAGGTCACCCAGCCCCTTGAACCTGCTGCACTATTCAATAAGACCATGGCTGATCTGGCCATAACCTCAAACTCACATTCCTGCCTACCCTTGATAACCATTCACCCCTTTGTTTGATCAATCTATCCAGCTCTGCCTTAAAAATATTCTAAGGCGATGATTCCATTGCCTTTAGAGGAAGAGAATTCCAGAGACACATGCCCCTCAGAAAAAAAAACTTCTCAACTCTGTCTTAACTGAGCCACTTCTTATTTTAAGCAAGTCACTTTCACTCTTTTGAACTCTAGTGGATACAAACCTAACATCACCTCATAAGACAATCCACCCATTCCTGAAATTAGTCTAGTAAACCTTCTCTGAACTGCTTTTAACATATTTGTATCTTTCCTAAATAAGGAGACCAATACTGTGTACAATACTCTTGATGTGGTATCACAATGCCCTTTATAACTGATGCATAACCTCCCTACTTTTGTAATCAATTCCTCTCACAATAAATGATAACATTCTATTTACTTTCCTATTATTTGCTGATTCGTGTACCTGGAACCCAGATGCCTCTGCAGCTCAGAGTTCTGCAATCTCTCACTATTTAGATAATAAGTTACACTTTTTATTCTTCCTGCCAAAATGGACATTTTACATTTGCCCACATCTTACCCCATTTGCCAAATCTTTGCCCACTCATTTAACCCTTTGTAGCCTCCTTATGTCCTCCTCACAATTTACTTTCCTTTCTTTTTGTGGTGTTAGCAAATTTAGCAACTGTACCTTCAGTCCCTTCATTCAAGTCGTTTATATAAATTTTAAAAAACTGAGGCCCTTACACGGATTCCTGCGGCACACCATTCATTACATCTGCCAACTAGAGAAAGACCCAGTTATGCCCACTTTCTGTTTCCTGTTGGCTAGCCAATCTTCAATCTGTGACAATATATTACCTGCTGCACCATGAAATTTTCATTTTCTGCAATAATCTTTGTCAGTTGCAGTTATATAGCACCTTTTATAGCCTCAGGACATTCTTAAAATATTTTTTCACGAGATGTGGGCATCACTGGCTATGCCAGCATTTATTGTCCATCCCTAAATGTCCTTGAGAAGGTGATGGTGAGCCACCTTTGAACATCACAAAGCACTTTTGCAATGTGTGCACTGTTGTCATGTAGAAATATGCCAATCAATTTACTTGCAGCAATAAAGTGTTGGCTGAGTTGACCAAGACACTGTGAGAACATCTCTGCAAAAAGTGTTGCTGGATCTTTCACACCCACACAAGAGGACAGACACTGCAGTCACTGTGGTAATGTAGTTAACAGATTTGGCTTATGTATGCTTTGCAGTCAGGCTTCAGTTGTGATAGTTAGGGGAATAATCACTGCCAAAACTTGCAAACAGCCTAATTAGGGAGTAAAGAGGCCGCTCGATATTGAAAAAATACTCAACTCAGCAGCATTTATAATGTAACACCACGGCCATACTAAGGTAATAACAACACTTATAACATTTTCAATACAGCAAAAACACTTCCCAAGGCACTTCACAAAGGAGGGGTTGGCAAACAAAGCAGGGTTATGATGATAAATTTGGCAAGATCAACGCAGATGAGGTATAAAAGGGACAACTTTTAAGGCAGTTACTGAAGGTCAGAAGACAGGTGCTTCAATGACTGGGGTGGGTGAGCTGTTGAATGCAGTGTTCTTTCCATTGTGCCCAAGTGGACAGAGAAACAGGATCCTAAATGGACCATGTGTTTGTATGGCAGATTGTACAATGGGGCCATGATGCCAAACGAATGCACCTGGAAAATAGGTTAGCGATTATCCACTTCAAGCAAGTAAATATGCTATTAAATATGAGGGCAGTGATTCACATTCGGGGACATAAACATGCTTTGTAAAGCATCTCATCACTTTTTAGGGAGACTTTCGAACTGACAAGTGCAATAAGCTCTTTGCACCACAGTCTCTGGATTATTTTTGCATCAGAGCCCAGTTCATGAACTTGTCGAATCAATCTTCACATCTATTCCCCAAGCAGGAGAAAGCTTCCAAAGGTCTAACCCTCACCCCGCCATGTAAATCACTCCTACTCATTATTAACAAACAAGAAACAGCTTAAACCCTTCAAGTCGAAACCCCACAAAGAATCCAACTCATCAGCAAAGCCGTGTTAGCAGCCCAGATTTAACCTCTGCTGATGTGTGTGGCCTACCATCTGGTACATGTGGAAATGAGCAATCTGGACTCAGGTAGAGCAGCATCTTTTAAGTCAACAAGGATGTTCAGGGATGAATATAAAGCTCATGAGCGTGTAAATGCTGGTGAATTTATCAGCTTTGTCTGAGATAGTGTCTCCTGTGATGTCAATAATGTCATTCAATTCCTGACCAGGTAACAACCATGTGATTGCCATGAGAAGGGGATTGGAGAGACTGCCAAACTTGGAAAGGCAACGCTAACAAACTCCAGAAAGGTAACAAATATAAAGGGACATATATCAGCTTTCAGATTCCGAGGAGCATCCAAACTATGTAACAGATTTGTGAGGGTCAACTGAGTTGTGGTGACAGTAAAATTGGTAGGCAGTTTCTACTGGAAAGTTGCTGGGTTGCTCCTGGATTGTTGGGCCCCAGAGGTTCCTGTGGCCATATTTATGGATGGGAGATGAAGAGTAACAATTCAAATCTCTAAAAAAGGTCATTTACATGGACGGTACAGCCCCAGAAACCAGGTAATTTTTGGGAAAACAGTACTGTGAGAAAGCAGAGGTGTACTAACTAAATGACAGGCCTCAAGAATACATACATATTTTAAATTATTAGTAGGGTTATTATAGAACTCCTTGACAAAGAGGTCGTAAAGGCAAATCAGAAAATGGTTACAGTGCAGAATGAAGCCATTCAGCCTATTGTGTTTGCATCGGTTCTCTGAATGGACAATTTCCTTAGTGCTATTCTCCACTTTCCCCCATCAACCCTGCACATTCTTCCTTTCCAGATAGCAATCAAATTCTCCTCTGAATGGTTCAAGTGAGCCTGCCTCCTCCACACTCTCAGGCAGTGCATTCCAAATCTTTGCCAGTTGCTGCATGAAAAAGTGTTTTCCCATATCACATTTATTTCTGCGGCCAACTAGTTTAAATTTGTGCCCTCTCATTCTTAATCCTTTCAGGAGTGGGAACAGTTCCTCTCCATCTACTCTGTCCCTCATGATTTCGAATATTTATCAAATCTCCTCTCAGCCCTCTTTCTTCCGAGGAAAACAGTCTCAACTTCGCCACACTATCTTCATAACTGAAGTTCCTCATCTCTGGAACCATTTTCATGAATCTTTCCCGTACTCTCTTCAATGTATCTCAAAATGCAGATTACAGATTTGGATATAATACTGTAGCTAAGAGCTAACTACTATCTTTTACAAGTTCAACATAATCTCATTCCTCTTGCATTCTACTTCCCTATTAGTAAAACCAAGGATACTGCATGCTTTACTCACTCCCTCATCCATGTCTGCCATCTTCAATGACTTTGTATATATACACCGAGGTCCTTTTGTTCCTGCATCCTCTTTTAGAATTGTGCTTTTCATGTTTGAATATCTATGTTCTTCCAATCAAAATCAGTCACGTCACATTTCTCTGTAGTTGTGCACCCTTCCACTATATTATCTACGTCCTTTTGAAGTTCTATCCTCCTCACAATTCACAATGCTTCCAAGTTTCGTATCATCCTCAAATTTTGAAATTGTGTCTTCTAAACACCAAAGTCTAGGTCATTAACCAAATATATCAGGAAAAACAAGCGCTGCAACACTGTCCCCTGGGGAATTCCACATAAACCTTCCCCACGCCGAAAGCATCAATTAACCCCAACTCTCTATTTCCTCTCACTCAGCAACTTCACATCCATGTTGCTGATGTTCTTTTTATTTCATGAGTTGTAAATTTGCTCACAAGTTTGTTGTGTAGCAAGGTATCAAATGCCATTTTTGAAGTCCATGGCCCACATTAATCTCTATTACAAAGACAGTCAAACACTTTTCCTTACAATACCCATGCTGGCTTTCCTTAAAGAACCCACATTGCCCCTGCCATTGTCATTTTGTCCCAGTTTATTGTGTCCAGAAAATATTTCCCACTATTGACATTAAACTGACTATAGTACTTGCTGGTTTTATCTTTAACACTTATTTGGACAAGGATGTAACATTTGCAATTCTCTGGCATTACCAGTGTGTCTAAGGAAAACTGGAAAATTATAGCCAGTGCCTCTACAATTCCCACCTTCATTTCAGTATCCTTGGATGTATCTCATTGGTCCTGGTGCCTTATCAATTTTCAGTACAGACAACCTGTCCAATGCTTCCTCATCATCAATCTTAAACCTTCCTAATATCTAAACAACGTACATTTTCACCATGGCCTGGGTAACATATTTTTCCTTGTTGAAGACAAATGTTAATTTAATACCTCAACTATGCCCTCTGCCTCCAAGGAAAGAACTCCTTTTCAATCCTTTCTCAATCCTTTTACCACCCTTTGACTATTTGCAAGCCTAGAAAAGACTTCTGTGTTAGCTACTTTTTCATATTCTCACTTTGCTTCTCTGATTTGTTTTTCCATCTCCCCTCTGAAGCTGCTGTGTTCAGTGTGTTGTTAGTGGACTGGGAGCAAGACAGAGACAGGAGCAAGCATCTGACACCATCACGCACTCCACCCCCAACCCACACCCAAACCCCCCCACCCCCAACCCCATTCACCAAGACTCACCTGATGTCAGAACTATTGGATTGAGCACGGGTGCTGAGTGCTTACAATGCATGTAAAGTAGCATGGGTGCTCTTCATGGGAACTAAATTTACAAGATCTCCCAATGACTCTACACATTCCAGCAAGATCAGAACTATTGGTCCCAATGGGTGGAATCACAGCCTAAGTGCAATGATCATGACCAGAGCAATTTTGTGCCTCCAACATGTCCCTTGAAGCTCCCACAAAAAGGCATCTCGAACAATGTACCAGAAAATACTGGCAAAAATCAGCACCTTCAGGCAAGCAAAGCTGGCGTTGAACTTACCAGGATTCAAACAGTTACATCTATTAATATAATAAATTAGCTGTCCTGCTGGGAAGAAAATTCTCTTTGAAATACTCGGTTAACAAATGAGTAAAAGTGAACAAATTTAACTCCACTAAAAACTGAAATAAGCTCTGAAACATTCAAAGTATAAAATTCCCATTTGCACCCCTGCACCTCCTTGACATTTTTACTCTCAGGGTACTGTGTTGGTACTGCACCAAATCCAAAAATTCTAGGAATGTGTGGCATGACATGTGGGGCATTTCATTCACTCAGTCTGTGTAGTGAGCAATACTAAACCAGAAATCCAACACAAACTTCCAGTAACAGCTAGCCCTATCTCTCAAGAAATGTAACAGTCGGTTACATTGCATTAGCCCAAATCTCCAATCTATAGCTTGGATCAGTTGTACGATCGAGGGATATGGTGAAAGATTCATTCTCAGTGGCAGTTGCAGTAAATTATATTTATTTATATATAAATGATTGCTGTATATAGAAAGGACAGTGCGTCAGCCAGAGACTCTTATAACACTCAATCAGAAATCAGATCAATGCACAATAGTGTATAGGAACTATCCATAATATGTAGAAAATAGATGTTGCATCTTTGACACTTATTTAACATTGGAGCTTGAAAATTTACCTGTACAGTAAAAACTACCAAAATTTGCACCAATTGAATGCATTGGTCACTTCATAACAAGTCCAATCCTGGAGCTGTAAGACTTGTATTATATTGATTGATTTTATCTGCCCTCCAGATCCTCATTCGCTCT
Source organism: Sphyrna mokarran (assembly GCA_024679065.1). Lineage (NCBI taxonomy): Eukaryota > Metazoa > Chordata > Chondrichthyes > Carcharhiniformes > Carcharhinidae > Sphyrna > Sphyrna mokarran. The sequence goes on from JAGIQG010000003.1 coordinate 59,416,974, forward strand.
GTTTAAAACTGTAATGTTCAATGTGAATGTGGTCCAAATAAAAATGATAAAAGGTTTGTTTTGTTATTTTTTTCTCATGAAAATCCCCATATAAAAATCTCTTTACCTCCAATTTTATTCCTACCATCCTAATAGCTAATGCTATTATTTCATTTGTCAGCTGTTCCCAGCACCTTGTCAATGAATCACTGATCATCTGCATACCTGTACTTGGGTAGATTGGATTGCTATACACCAAAGGTGGCATCACATCCAATCCTTGAACATGCATGGCATCAAGGTGCGTTTCCCAAACTGCAACTGGTATTTTTGACAGAGGGAAAGTGAGACATGACTAAAATTTATGTCTTAGTTGGTTCATCCTAGGATGCTAATCCTTCAATATTTAAAAATAAACTATTTCCTAATCTTAAATGTCAGTTGATTTCTTTTTGTTTCTAATCTGGTGCCAGTGAGACTAACAGCAGTGACCTTACCAAAGTCCTCAATTGAGACTTAGCTGCTTCAAAGCCAAACCAAGCTGGAATTTTTGCAGTTTTTTCTGCATTTAATCTGCAATGTCATTACGGTGCCCAAAAGGGTCTGGGTTTTGTATTGAACCAGAATAAAGACTGACATGAAGGTGGAACTTAGGCTTTCCCTATGTACAGTTGCCGAACGGCATTATCTTGTTATTTACAACTTTGGCCTCATTCAGCCCCAACAGTGGAAGGTCAGGAAGATCACCTTATATGTCTATAGTGATTAATGACTTAACTTTATTGATGTTAATTCAGTACCTCTCATACTGTAAATAGGCTTGAAAAACATTAGAAGCAGCCACAAATCTTGAATGTGGAGATCAGAAAAAGATTTGTTTTGCACAAATCAAAGAAAACCACTTGCAATTTGTCCAATTTGCTGAGATTGGCTTACCAGGGAGCAGGCAATGCAAAAACATAAATTGTCTATCCTCTCATGTGCCCCTCCTAAACCAGCAGCTTCTTCGGAGGATAGGAGGATAGGAATCATACTAGATAACAAAGGCTGCACAGTCATCTATTATACTGTCTCTCCGTTCATACAAGGGAAGTCTCCCCTGAACATACATTTCCTGCAGTGCTACTGTCAGCCCACAGAATGCTCACCATTGTAGTTCCATAAATCTGCAACAACAAAGTAAAATTGCCTCTGCTGCGGTATTCGCCTCTGAACAGTGGAAGCTGTTCAGACTGGCAGCAAATCTTTAAGCAAAAATCTTTGTGGACTGGAACAGTTCACCCACCTTAACAATCTACGGGGCCATGCAGGAATCAGATGTGAATGGGTTGAGGGAGAAGAGGACTGGGTGGAGGAATTTCTCTGGTTGCACCATGACTGTGTCCAGTTGCAGAAAAGGAGGTTTTTGCTTCTGGCTGTCTGTTACCATCAAGTTACTTCTAAAAAAAGTGCCAGGATGCATCTGCGCTGTCTTACTCGGAAAGATCAATAAGTGGTTTAATCTCAGCACAGGAAATTGGTCTATAAAACAACTGGAGAAACAGTGGCAAGAAGCTTCGATTGGAAGGGATGAAATTGCAGCCTTGTCATCGCCGGTGAAGCGGGTTCACCAAAGTGTCACCTTCGAAGTAAACCAGAAATATAATAAAGACAACAATTCTACAAGATGAAAGGGGCAAAGGACTTTCTTGTTACAGTGGTGTGGCTATAATTAATCAATTAAAAAAAAGCACTGGAGTGAATATTGGAGGGGAATAGCAGTTTTAATGAAGGGCCTATATCTAACATTGCTAGTGGTTTTCTATCATTTCTAATACTGTCACAGTGCAGCTGCATATTTTCATCCTTTACATTTGCAGTCCATTTTTTTGGTACTTAGCGCTGGCATGAAGCACCCTCATGGGATGGAGAAAGGACACAGTGATGTTTCTTCAGCTTTAACTCAGCACATTCTTTTACCTCAATTTCAAGTATACCACTCATTATGCAAATGTGCCATCTCCACCTCTTACACCCCAAGTTGTTAATTCAATGCTAATTTGGCTCTAATTACAAGCCGTAATGTGGCTTCAGTTGGTGCCCACAGATCTTAGACAAATTGGTTTTAATTAATGGAATGTGGACAATATTGACAATCCCAGTATTTAATACCCATCCCTAATTGTTCTTGAACAAGCAGTGGTGAGCTGCCTTCTGGAACCACTGGAGTTTATGTTGTGAAGGTACTACCACCAGCATGTTCAAAGGTTTTGATCCAGTGACAGTGAAGGAATGGCGATATATTTTCAAGTTAGGATGGTGTATAACTTGGAGGGTACTTGCAGCTGCTAATTCTTCCATGCTTTTGCAACCTTTTTCAAAAAACAAAGAACAAAGAAAATTACAGCACAGGAACAGATCCTTCAGCCCACCAAGCCTGCACTGACCATGCTGCCCGACTTAATTAAAATTCTCTACTCTTCCGGGAACCATATCACTCTATTCCCATCCTATTTATGTACTTGTCAAGACACCTTTTAAAAGTCACTACTATATCTGCTTCCACTACCTCTTTGGCAACGAATTCCAGGCACCCACCACTCTCTGTAAAAAATCTGCCTTGTCCATCTCCTTTAAACTTTGCCCTTCACATCTTAAACCTATGTCCCCTAGTAATTGACTCTTCCACCCTGGGAAAAAGCTTCTCACTATCCACTTTGTCCACGTCTCTCACAATCTTGCAGACTTCTATCAGGCCTTCCCTCAACCTCCATCACTCCAGTGAGAACAAACCAAGTTTCTCCAACCTCTCCTCACAGCTAATGCTCTCCATGCCAGGCAACATCATAGTAAATCTTTTCTGTACCCTCTCCAAAGCCTTCACATCCTTCTGATAGTGTGGCGACCAGGATTGAACATTACATTCGAAGTGTGGCCTAACTAAGATTCTATAAAGCTGCAACATGACTTGCCAATTTTTAAACTCAATACCCCGGCCGATGAAGCAAGCATGCCGTAAGCCTTTTTAATTACCTTTTCCACCTGCATTGCCATTTTCAATGACCTGTGTATCTGTAAACCTGGATTCTTTTGTCTATCAATATTCTTAAGGGTACTGCCATTTACTGTCTATTTCCTATCTGTATTAGACCTTCCAAAATGCATTACTTCACATTTGTTCGGATTAAACTCCAATTGCCATCTCTCCGCTCAAGTCTCCAACTTATCTACATACTGCTGTATCCTCTGATGGTCCTCATCGCTATCTGCAAATCCATGAACTTTTGCGTTGTCCGCAAACTTACTAATCAATCCAGTTACATTTTCCTTCAGATCATTTATATATGCTACAAACAGCAAAGGTCCCAGGACTGATCCCAGAGGAACACCACTTGTGATGTAGAGATGCCAGCGTTGGACTGGGGTAAACTCAGTAAAGTTTCACAACACCAATTTTAAATCCAACCAATTTATTTGATAGTAAATTCGCAAGCTTTCGACACTATGTGCCTTCGTCAGGCAAATGCAGTGTTCTGGTCTGCAATAGCATTCATACCAACACGGACAGTCACAGATTGCTGATTAGAATGCGAATCCTTACATCTAACCTGCTATTCAAGTGTTAAAGTTGCTAATAATGTGTGTGAAGGGAATCCTGAGCATTGGTTAGAGAATTGTGTATTTTCTCCAGACAGCACAGTAAGTGAGGATTTTTTGCTAACCCAGGCAAGTTACGGGGGTTACAGATAGTGTGTCATGAAGCCAAAAAACCTCACTTACTGTGCTGTCTGGAGAAAATACACAGACCAGAACACTGCATTTGCCTGACGAAGGCACATAGTGTCAAAAGCTCGCGAATTTACTATCAAATAAATTGGTTGGATTTAAAATCGGGGTTGTGAAACTTTACTGAGAACACCACTTGTCACAGCCCTCCATTCAGAAACAACTCTTCCACTGCTACCCTGTCTTCTTCGAACAAGCCAGTTTGGTATTCAAAAATGTTTTTCTTTTTAAATAGCAACAATTAAAGTGTTTACAGGGTGCTGTAAATGACAACTCAGCACCTTGCAGTATGCACTGTCCACAAGATGCACTACAGCTATAGTGCGCTGATAATGAGGGGGTGGATGTTTAAAACAATGAATTCTTTTTTTATTCATTTGTGGGATATGAGCATCACTATGAAGACCAGCATTTGTGCTCAACCTGAATTGCCCTCAAGAAAGGACACAGTGCTAATCAAGGAGGTACTTTGTCCGAGATGACATTGAGCTTTTCAAGTGCTTTTGAAACTGCCTTCATCCAGACATTTCATTACATTCCTGATTCTGGTTTAAAGAAGGTGCAAAGTCTTTGGAGAGTCAAGAGGTGAGTTACTTGCTACAGGATCCCAGCTTCAGATCTGTTCCTGTGACAGTCAAATTAATGTGGCTGGTCCAGTTAAAATTTCTGATCAATGCTGAAACCTCGTGAGGTTCAACAGTATCACCATCACCAAAATCCTGGTTTCATATTGAAGCTGAGATTCTCTACCAAGTAACTCATCTCTTGACTTGAAGGTTAGCTTCTCCCTTTGTGGGGATGCTCATTTCCTGGAACCTGTGTGATATGAATGCTTCTTGCCTCTTATCAGCTCAGGTTTTCTGAATGTGGGCATGGACAGTTTCATCTGAGGAGCTGAACTGAATACCATAAAATATCAGTGAAAGTTCCCACTTCTGACTTCATCAAGCAGCTGGAGATGGTTGGATCTAAGACTCTGAAGAAGTCCTGCAACAATGCGCTGGGGCTGATTTAATTGCTTTGAACAACCATCTTATTTTGTACTAAGTATGGTTCCAGCCAGTGGAGTTTTCTCTCAGATTCCCACTGATTTGAATTTTATTGGCACTCCTTGATGCCACACTCAAATGCAACTCTGATATTACCTCATGTCTGGAAATGAGGTTGCAATAAGGTCTGGAGTCAGATGGTCTTTGTCGGATCCAAACTGAGCATTTGTAAGCCAGAGGCGAGAACAGAGAAAGGAGGCGCAGTGTGTATGTTCTCTCAAACCTGCGCTGCCATTCCACATGATCATGGCTCATTTGCTGCCTAAATTTCACTCTTTCTTGCTCTCTCCCTCCATATTCTTTGATTCCCTGAGAACTGAAGAAATCACAATGGACTCAACATCAAGTCTGTTTCCCTCTCCTCGGATGCCTCTCCGCAGACCTGCTGTGACTATTCCACATTTTTGTTTCACGGTTCTGCATCTGGCTGCATCTAGCCATGAATTCAAGTACTCACAACAGAAGGCAGTCCCCAGTGACTGGTGTCAGGCTAAAGGATCTATCATGGAATCACAGTGCTTTACATCACAAAAAAAAAGGCCCTTAGGCCCATCATGTCTGTGCCAGCTATCAAGCACTTATCTATTGTAACCCCATTTTCGAGCACTTGATCTGTAGTCTTGTATGCTATGGAGTTTCAAGTGCTGATCTAAATGCTTCTTAAACATTGTGATGACTTCTGCCTCTACGACCCTTTCAGCGGTGAGTTTCAGATTCCCACCACCTTCTGGGGGATAAAGCTTTTCCTTAAATACCTCGCCTAAATCTCCTGCCATTATCTTTGATGTATGCCCCCTTCTACTAAGGGGAAAATTAATTCCTATCTACTCATCTATGTCCCTCATAATTTTATTTACCTCAATCAGACCTCCCCTCTGCCTTCTCTGGCCTAAGAAAACAACTCCAGCCTAAACAGTCTCTCTTCATAGCTGAAATGCTCGAGCCCAGGCAACATACTGGTGAATCTCCTCTGCACATTTTCTCACGCAATCATATCCTTCCTTCGGTATGGTAACCAGAACAGCATACAATTCGCTTGCTGTAGCCTAAGGAGCATTTTATACAGCTCCATCATAATGCACATAAACACGGGTGTGCGCGCGCACACACGTACAAGCGCACGCACAGCACAGTGGTTACTGGTTAGCACTGCTGCCTCACAGGAACCCAGAACGTCAATTTCTGACGTAGGTCACTGTCTTGCAGAGTCTGCATGTTCTCCCTGTTTCCACATGGGTTTCCGCCGGATGCTCCAGTTTCCTTCCACAGTCTGAAAGACGTGCTGGTTAGATAAATTGGCCTTGCTAAATTCTCTCTCAGCATACCCAAACATGTGCCAGAGTATGGTGACTAGGCAATTTTAGGCAGGCGACTTGTACAATAATAAACATGCACACCCAAACCCTGTGAAAGGTCACCATAACTTTGGCCGTTGATTCTATCCGACCCGACTAACCAGTATTCTGAGGTTGAACCGACCAGTTCCTGCAAGGGCTCAACCTCCTATTCGAACCTCATTATTTCTCTGGAGGCAACCAAAGCTCATCTCCCTCATTAATTCCATCTTCCTATCAATATTGCTTGTGAAAGCAGAGATTGACACCATCAAATCATTATTTTGTTTTGTCTTTGTTTTTTCTCAACTGAGGTTACATCCTGCAAAGCCTTGACCTTGGTTTCTCAATCTGAAATAAAATTGATGTTTTCAAGTTAAGCGACCTTGCTGCCTTGCTCATGTAACACTTCACAGGCAAAGAGGAACTTGTTGAAGTTACCCATTCATCAGTTTCACATTAAAACATCCCCCTCACTCTCCAGTCTTTCAGGTACACTAAACTGACAGTATGAAGAAACTTTCAAAAAAAAAAATCATTGTTGAGATTTTCCAGATACATCAGCACTATTCGCAAAACCAGGAGGTTCAAGGACCAAACTGAATTACTGCATTTCTGATTTTCATCACGATCTCTCCGCACAATCAAATCACTTCCTTCACAACCTGTACACTTTTTTTTGTTGTGTCGCCAGGCAACAAGGGCAGCTGCAGCTCAAGTCGGCAGGGGACTATATTTTTATTAGGTTAAGACAGATTCCGCAGAGCTGCTCAACTTCAGCTCCCTTCTGTCAGCATCGTACAATAATCATTTTTACCCCAAGCTCCGAGTTGCAGCAATTCAGTCCATCAGTCTTCACAGCATTGCAAGGGCAAACTCTCCCTCTGCATTTCTACTCTTTGATCCTTCCCAGACTCTGCCACCCTCCCACTCCTCACAACCCTCAGCCTATTTCCACTCAGTAACTATAGAGTAAATCACATCAATTACACATGAGAAGGGGGTACAGATGCCTTGGGCAAAACAATTATTGAGGTGAGAAAGCACACAAATATTTTAATTGATTAATTTTAGTTTCCATGGGAAATCAAATTTGCAAAATGAAGGATTTGCATTTATATAGCACCTTTTAAAACCTCAAGACATTTTAACAGCTTTTGAAATCCTTTCGTGCACAACAAAATCCCACAAACAGCAACACAATTATCATCAGATAACAGGTTTTTGTGATGCTGATTGAGGAATGCATATCAGGCAGGACACCAGGGATCAATCCCCTGCTTTTTCTTCACAATAGTGCCATGAACTCTTTATTTCCACATGCGAGAGAAGACAAAGCTGTGGTTTAACACTTCATCTGAAAGATGCTACCTTTGACAGTGTAGCATTCTCTCAGTACTGCAGCAGACTGTCAGCTTTGATTTTTGTGCTCTCGAGTGCTGGAATGGGACTTGAATCTGCAACCATCAGGTGCAGAGTGCTACCTAATGAGCTCTGGTTGATAAATACTCTCAAGTGGCCAAGAGCAATAGTGGTGTAGGTGATGTATCTCTGTATAAAAGTCATAAAAGCAGCAAATGCTTTCAAAAGACACCATCTTCCCGGAAAGTGTGAGGGTGAGAGAGAAAAGCCAGAAGTTGATCTGCAACATTTTCCATCCAATTAAGGGCACCACATGGGAATGTGGTTTGCGTCGCTTCTTCGCATGTTTACCACCAAATGCAAAGCATCTTTACCAAATACTTTTTGACAAAAATGCTGTAGCATACACTGCTACAGCTCTCAGTACCCAGCTCAGGGTATATCAAGCTGCTGTCAGAAGGATTTCAATAGCCAACACCGATCTCCCTTCAAAGGAGAATTTAATTGTGGAATGGTGGATATGCTGAGTATTTCTCTTTACAGCAAATGCAAAAATGAGTTCAAGGAATCAGTGTGCATTCAGGCAGCCCCTTTCATAACCTTAGGCTATCCCAAAGCACTTTGCAGGATAATGAAGTACATGTACAGTGCTGTTACTGTTGCAACATAGAGAATTGTTTTATGGAGTCTGGCCAGTATAAATGATACAGCTCAAAGTTTATTAGAACATACATATGTTCCCCAGGCTTTGTTTTTTTAAAAAAAGTTATGCCCTGTTGCTCCAGGCCTCTGTGCTACCCAGAACAGTAAACATTGGATGACTATCACAGCAAATATATCCGCATTTAAACAACCTTTCTTCAGGCAGGTTGCAACATGGCGACAGTGAAGTGGTCCTTAGCCTTGGGGAGTAGGATGAGGTAATGGCCAACTCGCTGCAAAAGGCAGCCTAACTTGTTGTTGTTGATACAAAGCACCATTTATTCCCAAGCTGCTTCAGGTATTACAGAATACACTACATCACCTCATCAAGTGGCTACTTGTGAGAAGTGTCCACAAAATGTGGATAGACAGCCATACATTTTAACAGGAGTACACTGTACAATCCCCATAAAAATAGGTCAGTCAGTCGTGAAGTGACTGCTACTGCTGTTTAGCACATGCTTTGGCCTCACTCAGCAGAGCACACGTTATACCACAGAAGTACACAGACAAATAACTTGTATTTATTTATAAAATAAAAGACAAATGTGCTGAACGTCTTGGTAAACATAGCAATGGAAGCTTTTAGAAAATAAATATTTGAAAAGTTGAATGAACAGGAAAATATATAGAACCAGCCAAGCAGAATGTGGAATTTTATAAAGGCCCAGTCAGCAGAATGTACTCTGCTGGGTCCAAGTTTTGTGAGGTGAAGACAGGGATGCAGGGCACATATGTATGTCCAAGAGACAAAGGAAGTATACGGGGAAACAAAGTCTGGCCACAGCTAATAAACCATGGATTTCAACCCTTGCTGAGAACAGCCACAATTCATTCAGCTTGGAAGGTGCTTGTAAATTATTATGGCTCTTCCCCGGTTCTGAAAGCATACATGTTGACAGCCTCAGCAGCAAGTAATCTGTCACCGAAGCAAACAGCAAAGCACCCTGCAACCTTTAGTCACACCACCAGGTTCTGTACCCAGACGGGGAGCCTAACAGGAATCTGACCTTCAGGTGCAAATTCAGTGACGTTTTCCTCAATCTTTGTTTTTTGGCTTTCTTGTTCTAACAAGGGTATCTAAACTACAGCTCATGAGTCGTAAGTAATTTGTGAGTGGTGGCAACCCTGTGGCAGAGGCCCAGGCAATTCTGTTCAACTTGTACTAAAACTTCTCATTGATGAATTGGTCCCACCTGACTGCCTGAAGAGAGCTGCTCTTACCGCTATTAGTTAATTGATAGCTAAAAGTTTCACTTTAATTCTTTGTGGTACTCCTAGTCAAAAGATTCAGAGTTCAAGCCACATTCTAAGACATGACATAACCTGGGCCAACACTTAGGTACAGTATTAAGGAAATATACTATATTATTACCAGTGATATTCAACTGGCTACCTGTCTAGGTGGATGTTAAAAATTCTTTGCCATTCTGGGCAGAACTCAGAAGGAATTCTCTTGGTGTCCTCTGTTTCATTGGATTAACTCAATCATTTTCTTCTTCTAGTTTGTGAAATCTTGCTGTGTGCCTCATATGTGGTCAACAAGGTCTATCTGTATACATGAAAGTGGTCCAAAGTCCAGAGGATTGTGTGTTGGCCTGATCTCTGCAGTAGTAGAAACATCACTGAGTTCCTTAATTATGAATGGCAGTGATTCAAATTTAAATGCTCACTTGCTTTAAGTTTAACAACCTGCCAGATTACCCCACGATAAGCTATTGTCCAACTTCCCCTTTAAAACCTTTGCCAGCCGCAGAATTGTCAGTAGATGTAATTGTGGTGCCAAGCCAGAACCAAGCAGATCTGGAGAGTATCTTGTTCAGTATGGCAGCTGTGTTCTGAAACTTACTGATCCCACTGTATTATGGAAAAAGAAAATACACCTGTCCCAAGGTATTTATTGCTTACATAATAACTCTGCTCTCCATTAAAATAAGTAATTTATTAGTGAAGTGATTTGAAATGTCTTGGCACAGTGAGGCACTGTACAGATGCCAGTATCGCTTTTAATGTGCAATACTCAGAAGTTGTACTTACATTTCTGTGAGATCAAATCCTATTCCTGTGGTTCCCAAAAGCACAAGTTGCCTGAGCCAAATGTAAAACATCATGGACTGGCAACCTGAGAGATCCAGTAAATACAATTCTCCCCAGCAGTCCCTCTCGGTGAGTTCTGCATTTGACTTACAGCCAGCAATCAAGACACAGGAATTGATACAACAAAAAAAAACCACGGTCTATTTATTTTGCCTGCTATCATTCTAAAGGTCACGTAATGCGACGATAATGGAGGGCACAGCAAATCAACCTCTAGCAGTTAATCTCGAGTGGATTCAGACATGAGACGAGGAGAAACCCCAGTGATGGAGAGTTTTGGGAACCAGAAGTCCAATGTTCTTCCCGAGCACATGGTACTTAGCACACATCATGTCTCAAGATCCGCACTTCTGGGAATGAGTGGCATTACCATGGGCCTCATGGGATGTAAAAGCAGCTTTAATTCATCACCTAATTCATCTTCACTGCCTCCACCAGTGACAGACCCGCACCCACAATTGTTTCAACAGCTCAAATTGCTCTTTTTAGACACAGCCGGTGATTAAAGCTGCAGAATCTATCATCCTGCAGAGCTTTTTACCCTCAAAGCTCAAGCCAACATACCAAAAATAGAAATCGGCAATATTGCACTCCTCTGAAAGGTTGCTCACAGCCACGAAATGGCGTTGGAGTAAAAACAGGAAATGTGCAAATCATAACAAACGGTTTATTGGGAATGAAGAATTGGAAAGGAGTTCAAAAATGGTTCGTCTAGTGGACCTCCATCTATTTGTCAATCCTGCTTGGAAGGTTTGGGTAGCTGATGAATTGAATCCAACTAACAAATTGAATCCAACTCACAACTGAATCCCACTAACAACTGGTTGAAATACCAGGACCTTCTGATCTTAACTGCTCAGTGCAGCTAGGAAGCAATGCAGTTTATGGTCTGCATCATAAAAACATATTCTAATGCTGCAACTTATGTAAATATCGCATGACAATTAATTCATTATTTCCATCTGAATGGAAACTACATTTATACAACTTTGGGAAATTGATTATAAATCTTAGCATCACTCTCCCAGTTTTATGACGTCACCAAAATACAGATACTCCAATTCCTATCCCCACGGTGAAGTACCACTTTTGCAACAAGATGTACATGCAATGGCTCCAGGAGTCAAGGAAAAAGACTAACTCAGTACAAAAATTCAGTTCCTCAATCCTAATTATTACTTGGTTCAAGATTTTTAATGTGGCATCAGACAACTCACTGGATTATAGCAAGATTGCAATCAACATACTGGTCAGCAGCATGTTATTCTTAGAATCCTATTAGAGGATCATTTAATTGCTTCACTGGGTTAACCATCGCTATCAAAGGTGATGCTTTTCTGTTGAAATGTTAAACCGAGACTACAGCTACCCTCACAGGTGGATATAAAAATAATCTCATAACATTACTGAAAGATGACTGGTGGAGTTTTCTGCAGGGCCCTGGCCGATGTTTGTTCTTCAGCCAAAATCGTGAACAACATATATTATTAGAGTACTATTTGGTGGAGGTACTGTGCTCGAATTGACTGCTGTATTTCCTATACTATAACAATGGCTATTGTTCAGAAATGTCTCACTAGCTGTAAAACACTTTGGGAAGTTCAACAGTCATGAAAGGCACCGGACAAATACAAGGCTTTTGAAATCATCTTCTGTGTGTGAAATTTCAATTACACTGGTCCAACAATAAAGTTGGAAGAATGACAGTTTTAAGCCCCATTGAAATTGTACAGGGTTTCAGAGGAGGAAGACAAGTGACCAAGGACAATGTTTGAATCCACTATCCATAAGGTGAAAACAAGTATTACAATGACTACTGATGACACAATAAATACTTGCCTCAAGTTTATTACCACAAAGCAATGCATAATGTAAAAAAATTTCTTTTGGCAACCCAAGAGGTATCACACGAGAATGCATTATATTATTTATGGGACTATGCTTATTAAGGTGGGTCTTGTTAACAAACCCCTGAACTGCTATTTCAGGTCATTGCACAAATGAATCAAAATGAACTGGGGAAACGTTAAAGGTCCTGTGGCGTTTAGGCCCTGCCACTTTGGCTCATAGTGTTGCGTTAAGATGTTATTTGATCATTGGGTAACACTATATTGTAATCACAGTAAGCATTGGCTTACTGTGACTGAATCTGTCAGCTTCCATGGTGTTCTGTATTCTATTGATACATTTCATGGATTTTAACCAACATTCTGAGATCATACAATCTAACCTCAGTACTTTCATTTAAAATGGAAAACTAGTGGTCTCACTCATGACATATGAAGTGGCTATTATTCAGTGGAGGCAAGGAGACTGACAATCCAAATTCCATTCCATGAGTTTCTGGGTTTTCTTTTTTCTGAATCAATTCTGTGGGAGTGATATTCCAAAATTCTACTCATTTTTTAAACATGTAAACCAAAATCAGTGGTTTTTGAATCATTGAATCCTTATAGCTCAGATGAGGCCATTTGGCCCATCAAGTCCGGACCAACGTTTGCTCATGGGTTTTACCATATACTAGTTTCATAACTGTCCCTCAGACAAATTATGAAAATAAAACATTACCATCGATAAAAATCATTTTAAATACTCCAACTGAGCGGAGGAAGAACAAATTTTTATTGATATTACATCTTTCATGGCCTCAGAGATATCCCAAAGTTTTTCTTAATACAGTCAATGAAGTACATCTTTTTTGTAGCCATTGTTGCAAGGTTTGAAATGCAGCAGCTTATTTGAGCAAGGCAAGATTGTATAAATAACAAAATGTAGTCACCTGAATGTAAGTGGATGGGGAAAACATTCACCAAGATACTGGGGAGAACTCCACTTTGCAGAGAACACTAAGGGATTGCAGGTGGGTGGGAGGGGAGGGTCATTTTATTGAAAATTTAAATTGAAACTGAATACCTCGAAATGCAGAAGTAAAAACTCAACCTTTATACTAAATATTGTGTGCTGATGCACCCCTTCCATATGTGACTATTCTGCAATCCACATTTTGTTCGAACCTTGCTGATGATCCCATTCAAAGGATTGAGATTATAGTTATTTTATCAGTTACACTGTCTATCTTTCTGTCATCCCAAAGATTCCCAGGCAAGGATTTCAATTTAACTAATTCATTGTGAAGGGAACAGAGTTTGATGGTGGTGGTAGCAGCGGGGAGGGAGGCGGAGGGAGTGTGAAGGGGAGAGGTGGTGTTGGGTGGGTGGAGAGGGTGGTGTTGGAAGTAGTTACTTCTTTCCAATAATCTCTGGCCAATTGCAAGGGGATCTTTTTCCTCAATGCAAAAAACCTTGATGCAGTTGGTCAGATTTCTGAGTGGGTCTGCCTATAAGGTGATTAGAGGCCTGCATTTAAATTATGTTATCACAAACTTACTGCGTGTAATCTATTTTCCAACTGGCAGTCTCAAAAGATAAATCTATTTACTTGGGGACTCTGTTGCTTTTAAATAAAACATACATTTAACCAGAAATCCTGAAGGTAATGGACCAATATTTGCCAACCATTAGCAAACTTGCAGTCGAGGGTCTGTGCCCCATTCAAGGTTACTAGCTTTTAGTCTTTAAATTGACATTCCCCAGTCAGCTGCCATATTATAAAAGGAACTCTTAATAGTTTTTCTTAACATATCAATACTCATTCCAAAGCCATGGATATTCCAGTCATTGTACTCCAAAGGAACTCAGTGTGAGAGGATCTCATGCTATGAGACAAGGGAGGGGACAGAGAGTTGTGCAACTTTAATTAAACACATTCATGAGCAAGATAATGAGACTTGGTACAATAATGGATTTGCACTGGATTATATAGACTCTACTGAAGTGGATGGATAGCATATTGAGAAGTGCATAACACTTTTAAGTTTATTTATTCACGTTATAAGTAGGCTTACATTAACAGTGCAATAAAGTCACTGTGAAAATCCCCTAGTCACCACACTCTGGCGCATGCTCGGGTACACAGGGAGAGAATTTAGTATGGCCAATGCACCTGATCAAAATGTATTTCAGACTGTGCGAGGAAACCAGAGCACCCAGAGGAAACCCACTGATGTTTCACATGATCACATGAGTTCCTTGCTTGGTGAGTTAGGTTAAAATTTCTGTTTTGATGCCAGACGAAGTATTATAAATATCATTTAGAACTCTAGAAATCATCAGACTTTGCAGGCCTCACAAGGTTTATTTCTATTTATAACTCTCTTCATTGCATTTGGAAACAGCATTTGCTCTGCTCTGTAGTCCTCCCTCTGTTCTCTCCAGAGCAACATAACACAAGTAACCATTCTATTTTTGCTTCATCCTTGTTGCTTTGGATAAAGGCCAGCTGCCAGGTTCCCCCTCCTTAGGCTAGGTCCTACGCTGAATCCACCATCTGTAATCTTGTTTCCATCTGTTGCAGGCCTTCAAACCTCTCAGCTGAACTCCCATTGTTGCCACCACCATGTGACCTCTTGCCTTGGCTTGACTTCAGCCAAAGCTGGACCTCACACTCACCGAAGTTGAAACCCTGACCATTCACTGATAGTTGTATCAGTGGAAGACAAATACATACAGGGTGGAGGGCAGTACTGGATGGTTACCTGAGAATATATAATAAGACACTTGCTGACACAGGAATAGAGTGGAATCAGCAGCTTTATAACTGAAAAGTTGCACTCTGTTATTAAATCTATTCTAAGTAAAGACTAGCTCTTCTTTCTTCAACAATTGGCTACATTAGAAATATTGCAATCTTTGTGGGCTTCTTTTCAAAAAAGTGGTTTGGCACATCCAGTTCATTTGAACAAAGACAACTTGCATTATGCAGCGCTTTTAACCTAGGAAAATGCCCCTACCTGCTCTGCAGGGTAATGTCAGGAAAATTTGACAGCAAACTACTGAAGACATTTGGGTGGGTGATCAAAAGCTTAGTCAGAAAGCCCATTTGAAAGTACATCTTCAAGGAGGAGGGAGGGAATTTCAGAGTCTACAGCCTAGGCCTGAATGGAGTAGTGATGAAAACTTGGGATGTTCAAGCCAAAATTAGACAAGCAAAGGGATCTTGGGGTGTTATTGGAGAAGATTAACGAGATTGGGAGAACATCTGAAAATCAGCATGAGGATTTTCAAATGGAGGCCTTGCCACGTAAACATGTAACATCATTTCCATTTGCCTCTGTTCCACAAGCCCCATGCCTCCCTTTTACATTAAGAAAATGTCACAACAATAAAACGTGATTCTAAAAGATTTGACAAATAACTCTGTCTAAAAAAAAAGAGCTCTTGTAATGGTTTTGCTGTTGAGCATGTTGTCCTCTGAATTGAATAAATCCAGGAGAGATTAGAAAAGTCCCTGGTTCTGTCTTGTCTCTGTCTGAGATTGGCTAATCTCAACTGAGATGGCAGTAAGGAGAAGACAGCGTCTTTAGCTGTAGAAGATGTGAAACTGGTAGATTTGCAGCTGGCTGGGGAAAGGAGAAGGAGGAGGAGGGCTAAAGCTTCTTCCGTCTGGGAAGAAGCTGTTTATAACTCTTCCTATGGAGGAGAATGTCACAGTTCTTTTTTGAATAACAGGAAATACACAAACTGCAACAAAAATTATCACTGATTTCTAATGAGGCAGAGAGAATGAAACACATCGCCACTGATGGAACTTGAAAACAAATCTACAGCACTACAGAAAATGCAACGTGAAGGCCATGCTTTCATGAAATACAGTAAGAAATTCCAATACAGAAATTGGCTGAAATACGGAATATGTAAAGCCCATTGTCACAAGCTGGTGGTACGCAGACACATGTGAATTAAGGACATCAGCATACAGTTTGTCTTTTTTCTGTTTGGGAGTATCTTAAACCATGTCAAAAGGAAGAATGGTTGAGAATAAGTGGAACGAACAGATAATTCAGACACAGACAAGTGGGCTTTATTATTACTGCTTGACACAGCAGAAGCAAAGCTTTTGATTGCCCTGGGGGCTCTCGGTGAGTTGGAATCCACCCGTCCACATTGCATAATGAATTCCTAGGCGCACTTTAGTGTTAAGGCAGACTTGCTGGCAACTGACCTTCCTCAATACCTTGGAATTTGCCTTAACAGGTCGGCCATGCCCGTACGGGAGGTTAGTGGAGCTTTTGGGGGACGCAGGAGGGCCAAGTTGTGTAATGGTGGTAAAAGGACTGAACATTTATAAGTCAATAACCTAAATATGCTTTGTGTTACAGATGGCAGTGGTTAATGCTTCCAGTTAATGTGCTGCATTTCTGTGCAACCAGGGTGGGGTGGGGGGAGGGCGTGGGTAAATCATCCTCTTGAGATAGGTTGAGATAGTGGCTCTGCCTTAACCACTGTTATCAGCATCGCTGCTGATGTGGTGACAGGCACAGGCAGCTCACTAACAGGACAAGAGGATACATTAAGGAGACGTTGTTTCCCCCAATGTAACGTCTTCGATGTACTTGTCCCTTTGGTAAGATGCATCACTGGCACGTCCAAGACAGAGAATCAGCAAAACGGCAGCAACGCCTTCCTCAGTGGGGCATCTGTGTTATTGCTATGGGCGCAAATTTTGCACACAAACAACCTGGCAACACAACCATTGATGCGGCAGCATTCACCCTCAGTCATTAAACTGTTAAACTGGTTCGCAAGACTGCCAACGAGGAGACAATGCCACACTCCCATTACATTTCCATATTAAATAGACACCTAGTGAAGAAATTATCCAATCATATTGTCTTGTAAAGATACTTCTTTTAAAATTAAACTGTCCGTGCCAGCAAATTAGGGAGACACTTCTACAAATCCTTTCAGCGAAGGGCAAGGATCTCTGGTTTTAGATCTGGGAATTGTGATCAACAACTAGCACATTTTCCGAGCCGAACTAGAGATCTGACATGTCCCAGCAACAGCTGGAGCACTAGCTGGGGACATCATTTCCTCCCAGATTCAACTGGCCTTGAACCGTGTGGGTCGCTTCAATTCTGCACAAATGTATTTAGAGCAAAGGGGAAAATGTTTGGCTTTAATATGGAGGCCTGTGTCTCCCTTACACCCCAAGACTGGAGTGGAATCAAACTTAAATCTACACATGCACACAAGAGGGAGAGAGTCAGACGGTGAATGGACCTCCTCAAAAGTTTGAAGGGAAGCATTCTGGAGTAAGCAAGAAACTGGAGAGAGAATCCATTCATAGATAAATGTAAAAATCTCAATGCACTTTAAACAAGTACACTTTGTGTGTGTAGATATACGTGTGTACAGATATTTGTGTGTATTTATGTGTTGTGTATACTTTTCACTACAGACTAATCCATGTGATAATAATAAATCAAATTATACATGTCTCCCACCCCACGATGTGTGTTCCTGGCTCACCTGGAAGTTCTGCTCTTGTTCTCCCTCTTGTTGAGCACTCCGGGCACGCAGTTGGTGAGCTCGGTCCAGTCGGCGTGTAAGCCGCAGCTCCAGCCGGTGGAGAAGCGTGAGAAGAGCCAGGTCTCCCGGCGGTTGGGCCGGTAGCAAGTGCACTTCTTCTGGCCGGGCTTGCAGTCGCAGGGCAGCTCCAGCTTGACGTTCTGCACCAGGTGGCGGCCGAAGGTGGTGCCCCCGGTCTTCTGGATGTGCAGGAAGACGATCACGTCTTCGCCCTTGATGTCAAAATCCACTGTCCTCTCCAGGTCCAGCACCGGGAAGTAGTATTTCTTCACGTAGTGGGGGTCGGGGGTAGGGAAGATGTCCACCGCCTCCTCCTGTTGGAAACCTCGGGGTCCCGCGATCCTGCAGTTGGTCCCTGGGCAGACGTACTGGAAAATGATGATCATGAAAATTGCGGAGCCAGCAATAATCAGGATGAATTTGTTGGTCCTTTCAACCATGTTCCTTCCCGTGAGTTTCATGGGTTACCATCTCACTCAGGAGATGCACAGAGGGCTTTGGAACAAATGCTGCTTCTTCTTCTTTCCCCCCCCCCACCCCCGCCCCCCCCTCCTCCTCCCTGCCCGAGCAGAGCAGATGTGCTTTGCCCCCCTCCCCTCTCCTCCCCCACCTCCTCCTGTTTATTTTTTCCTCTTCCTCTTAGGCGGAGGGGAGTACAGGAGAAAGAGAATTAAGCAGCCCTCCGCCGGCGTGGCCAGGGCTGTGATGCGTTGGTTACAACGTAGCTGAAAGTAACCAGAGTGAAACTGATCTGAAATGGAAAGGGAGAGGAGAGAGGGGAGGGGGGGGGGGGGGGAGGGTTCCGCTACGCTGGAGCTGCGGGCGAGCCGGCTCAGTGACAGCACGCACGCACTGTGGCCAGACAGGCAGCATCCATCCTCACCCCCCTCAACACACACATACACACACACACACAGGGAGAGAGAGAGGAAGCTGAAAGCCCACTCTATACCAGCACCATCACCATCCTCTCTATGTCTGCAATCTGAGCCCAGCATGCACAGCGATCACACACACACACATATTCACATATACAGCTCCAACCTGATAGGGAAAGAGGAACAAGAGAGCTGGGGGGGTGGAAGCGATAGGCAGGGACCAAACACTTAGGTTGCCGGGCTCGACCGCACACTAGCTCTCCCAGCAGCAGCAGCAGCAGCCCTAGTCGCTGGTCGTCTTTCAGATCTGTCTCCAAACCCCTCGCCCTCTCCGCCAGAGGCTGCTGAGGTTTTTTTTCTCTCTCTCTTGTTGCAAACCCTTTGTATTGCCTGTGTTTATTTCCAGCACACCCCCTGCGGTGTATTTTTTTCAGTGTTCTTCATTTACCTCCAGTTTGAAAGTTTATTTCTCAGTGTCAAAGGTAGGCTTACAATGAAGTAAGTTACTGTGCAAATCACCGCATCCCGGCGCCTGTTCGGGTGCACCCAGGGAGGATTTTTAGCACGGCCAATGCATCTAACCAGCACGTCTTTTGGACTTGTGGGAGGAAACCCGGAGTGCCCGGAAGAAACCCACGCAGCAGAAACGGGGCGAACATGTAGATTTGCAGTCACCTAGGCTGGCAATCAAGCCCGAATCCCTGCTGTTGTGAGACAGTAGTACTAACCACTGTGCAGTACCATTTCCCTTCCTGAGATTTCTGCACGTGTACATGGAGCTCTCCTCTCTTGAGGGATTTCAGTTTTTCCGTTTCACCTGAGTTCCAAAAGAGGAATCACCTAGCGTTATAGAGTCATGGATGCTAATGGCATGATAACCGGCCCTTCGACCCAACTTGTCCATGCTGCCCCTTTTCTAACTCCTAAGCTAGTCCCAATTGCCCGCGTTTGGCCCGTATCCTTCTATACCCGTCTTACCCATGTCTAAACACTTTTTAAAAGACAAAATTGTCTCTACTACAAATTCTGGCAGCTTGTTCCAGGTATTTACCACCCTCTGTATGAAAAAATTGACCCTCTAAACCCTTTTGTATCTCTCCCTTCTCACTTTAAACCTATGCCCTCCAGTTTTAGACCCTCCTACCTGTGGGAAAAGATATTGACTGTATAGCTGATCTATGTCCCTCATTATTTTAGCTTGGGCAGAATTTTACATAAAAATGCAGTGAGGTGTTGAAAATTCCATTGACTCCAGTGGAATTGGAAAATCCTGGCGACAATGAGGGCTGTACAATTTCACCCGTCAACTCCACTTCTCTCTCCACAGACATTGCCAGACCCGCTGAGTATTTCTAGCATTTTCCGTTTTTATTCCCTTTTAATTTAACTCAGTTCATCAAATTGCACTTCCGCTCTCTCTTTCTCTCTCATACACACACACATACACAGATCATTTGAATTTGTAGATTGATGTTAGCATGCTACTGTCTGCTTTTGGAAAAAAAAGAATTAATAAAAAATTACAACAAGTTCAGGATAGAAATCATCCCAAACACAGCCTGTAACAAAATGGAAAATGCTCAGCAGCAGGTCAGACAGCATCTGTGAAGAGAAACCAAGTTCACGACTGTAATTCATGGCTGGGATTCTGAGTTAACATTTCAGGTTGAGATGACTTTTCATCCAGAATGAGCCTGTTTAACATCAAACATGTTCCAATGCTGTTAAAACAAGCCCAATAGAAATACTGTAAATCTGAAATATAAAAAAAATTGTATGCATAGAAACATAGAAAAACTACAGCACAAAAAGGCACTTCAGCCCACAAGTTGCATCGAGCATGTCCCTATCTACTAAGCTTATGTATAACCCTCTATCTCATTAAGTTCCATGTACTTACCCAAAAGTCTCTTAAAAGACTCTATCAAATCTGCCTCCACTAGCACTGCCGGCAGCCAATTCCACGCATCCATCACGATCTGAGTGAAAAACTTACCTGGGCATCTCCTCTGTACCTTCTCCGCAGCACCTAAACCTGTACAGCAGACGAGTCAGCATCTTTTTTTTAACGTATAAGAAGACACTTCGGGTGGGAATTTTCCAGCCCATCCTGCCAGTGAGATCTTCCAGTCCTATGGAAGGTGACCCCCACCCCGCAGCATGTTTCCAAGTGATGGGACGGGTAAGGGACAAAAACGGCATAGACATCAACAGAACTGGAAAATTGCACCAGCAGCCAATGACAAACCACCTTCACTATCGCAGTGCGCTCCTCAGGGTTCCAGAAAATCCTGTCCTTTTGTTTTTCCAGATTAGCAAACAAAATGTGTCACCAAGCCACATAATGTGGGATTCAGATATAGATCAGTTTTAAGGAGTTCCTTAAAGAAGCAGATAGAAAGGTGGGGCAGGTTTACGATAGGCATTTGAGCACGTGAGGCTCAGCAGCTCATGGCATAGGGCTGCAATATGGCTAGAACTTGGAATGCACAGCAGGCCCATTTTGGAAGAGTACAAATATAGATGATGTTATAATACAGGGATTTCCGACAGTGTTTGGATGATAGTCTCAGAGGATGAATTTGCAAATTACTTTCTACGAGTTGCCCTGCAGTTTTAACCTGGTTTTACATTTCGCTTAGGAATAAAATACTGCACTGTCTGCAAAACACCTTAGAAATGTCTTCCGTTTGTGAATGGTGTTGTATAAATGCAAGCCTGTCTTTTAGACAAAAAATGATGTACAAGAGAATTTCAACTAGTCCTTGCAGCCTGCCAATAGAATACATATAATTCCACTACAAGTGAAAGCCACATAGTCTCACTGGAAACTCTGCAACATAACCATGGGATTCATGCAAGTTCATAACTCTTGAAAGTGAAAACATCTTTATGTCTTGTGTCTGTTATAGTAATAGACTCCATACAGAATTTTCCCATTTAAGTCCATACCAATTGTGTTATTGCCACTCTCAAGCATATGCAAGAGATATATCTTTGTAAATGAAGAAAGCAGAACTACAAAGCCTTTCTGATGTAATCATTATTTATTTTTACTAGGATTGGCCCAGTAAAATGGATTTCTTGATCATCCGCTTTAGTCACCACTGCACTGGGGATGGTATGAAAACTTATTGTCTGCCATCTATCCATCTCACCCTCCAGTCAGCTGCTGGGAGTTGCATATAAACACTTCTCTCTCTATTTCATTCACTGCAACATTGTATCTTCAAATGCTTGTTTGGTCCAACATCCCATTGGCATTGATTTCATATGCGGAGAACGAGAGGCCTGACTTACTACATTGGCACAAGAGGTTTAACAGAATCCTCCTTTTATATTACGTTTTGCAGTGGTATTCAGGAATATCCAGATCTTTGCAGCATGGTCCTTGTTTGTATTTTTTTATCATGTTTAATAGTTTGCTTCCATTTCCAAGAACACCAAGCAAGGGTATCCTGTGAAATGATATTTTCAGGAACTATTATTTGACTTGTAGGCAAATGTTGCTTTTGTGCACCAGTATTATAGAAGTGGTGCATGTATCCATTCAAAAATTACTTGTCTCTCATTTTTTCATCTGATCCTGAATGCATTGCATCCTTGCCAAGGTCCAGCTCTGTCAGTACCAGTAGAGTTCCAGCACTTTGTGCAAATGAGCATTCTTTAAGTATAGATTGAGAAGTATCATCTATTCTACCATAGAGAACATTGTAATGTTTCTCATTCATGATCAGAAACAGAGAACTGTCTGAATCAGACATGCATAAATGAGGGATCAAATCTAGGGCCTCCCTGGTTATTTCCCACTATGTCCTGAATTACAACAGTGACTTATAATTCAACAAGCACTTAATTGGCCCTAAAGTGCTTTGGAACATCCTGAGGTCATGAAAGGCATTGAATAAATGTAAGCCTTTCCTTTTAAAATCAGCAGAGCTCTTCAGGGAGTCGCTTTATTTCTTATTGTCTGTGCATGTGACATATGGTGCCAGAATGATTTTAAATTCCACTGCGTTATTGGATAATCAGTCATTACATCAGTGGCACTACATCAGTACTATTCTTTCACTCATAGCAGTGATGTTCATGAATCAAAAAAGGAAGGTGTTAACACATAGTCACCACTGAAACAACTTGGATGCTCAGAATATCCAGAGTGGGGGCTAAGAGAACAGTCCCATTTTGTGACATCAATATCACTCCTCAAATGAGTGAAGGCAGTGAAACTCGTTGCCAGCCATTTAATCACCCTATATTTATCTTTGTCCTGTTCTTCCTTCCTCTTGGGTGTCACAGATGCACGTCTTGAAGCAAATTGGGACATTTCACCTTCTCCAAGGCCATTGCTACAACTACCCACTAGGGGGTGCATGAGAACAATGTGTATTGATTTAGCTTCTGTTTCTCATTCCCAGGGACACACACCACGAGGAACATCAGTTGCAGCCAGGATACCTTTAAATCAGTGAAAGACGCTCTTTGGTCTGTCCGAAACCTGCTGGTTTTCTGATGCAAAGACTTGTCCATGACCGAGTGCTGCAGACTGGCACTTTCCAAGGTTCGGAGCTACATCTGCAGCAAAGCTTGGGTTAATTATTGCAGAGGCACAATGGGGAAAGGCCACTATAGATCAAAGAACAAAACAGCATGGGAAACAGGTCCTTCGGCCCAACGAGCCCGCGACATCACCCCAATGTTCCCATCTCTACTCGTGATCCCTGTCTATGTTTATAGATCTATGGATTAAAAACCAAATTTGAGACAATTTAGGGAGAATTTGTTTTGCCAATTAGCCTAAGAGCACATCTTTGGGATGTGGGAAGAAACCGGAGCACCCGGGGAAAACCCACGCAAGCATGGGGAGAATGTGCAAACTCCCACAGACACAGGCGCAAATCCATGTATCTGCACAGCACAGCGATAGTCACTGAGCTGTCATGTTGCCCATCAAATGGTCCAGGTCAAGCGTACACTAACAACGTGAAACACTAGGATACTCTAAAAAAAATCCAAGAGCAGCCCTCTCACGACCCATCGCGTGTATGCCCTTTGTTAGACAACAAGGTGGACCAAAGCACTTGTAGAATAAAAACAAGTACATCAATATCATCATCTATTTACACACTTCCCAGGGACTCCCAAGGCTCATGATCCCTATTTTAAATCAGTTTTCTATATCCCTCCATTCCCATTCTGTTCATGCGCCCATCTAATATTTCTTAAATAACTCCAGAGTACCTGCCTCCACCACTTTATTTGGCAGTGCACTCCATACCCCCACCACCCTCTGTGTGAACAAAACTCCGTCTAGCATCCAAATTATACCTTACCCCCCTCACCCTAAGCCTGTGATCCCTCGTGTTATTCGAGTCCATCCTAGGAAAAAGCTTAACCCTGTTTACTCTATCTATACCCCTCTAAGGTCTTTCAGCCATTTGGTGCAATGAAGGGTTGGAAACAGACAAAGTCCTGGGCTACATATTTCAATGTAATGAATATTGTAAATATTGATTGCTAATTGTAAATATCACAAGGAACATACAGCATTGGAAAAAAGAACTGATTTGGTTTGTGATGTCAACTTTGAATGGTTATATATGTTTTATAAATAAAGTATATTTTTGGAGAAAAAAGAAGCTTCTGAGTCATCACTAGCTCTCTCTTTCACCTCAAAAATATTAACTAGTTTTCATTTAGGAGCTCACCTTGCAGGCAACACGGGCAGAGAGAAATTTAGGCCCCAGTCCCTCATGTGTAGCACAGCACTATATGACCACAATAGATCATATTAATGGTTTACTTGGGCTCTATATCAGAAGTGGCTGTATTCACACAAGCTTCAGGTCCAACCTCAGAATATATTTAAATGCCAAAAAGTTTTTTTTAACGGACAGAATGGAGTACTTCTGACTCCACTGCGTTTTGCAGACAATGTGAAAGATCTGAAGTTTTGTTTGATCAGCAAAGTTAGGATTTACAAACTTTCTTCATGTTTATATCATTATTAGGTTGCTGCAATGCTGTTAATATGTAGCAAAGCTCTTAAATGGGTAACCAAGTCCCTGATTTCTGCAGATTTGAGTTGATAATCAGGAAGGGAGGGTACAGAGTTTAAAACATCAAATTTCCTGTGGGCCAGCAATCACCCACCCACTTCTGGTTTAGTGGTGAGTAAGTGGATGAAAGATTGCAGGTATGACACTCCACTAGGCTGTCAGTATTTACCATTCACTCAAAAGAAAATAGAGACTTGGGAAAGTGGGAAAAGACACTTCCCATTTGATTCCCACTCCTGAGTGACCTAACATTAATTTTAAGATTGTGTCCCTTCCACCCCACCATCCACTATTCTCAATCTTCCATCAGAGGAAATGATTTCTCCAAGTTTACACTGTCGAATGTTTTTATCAGGGTGACTCCTCGATCCTTTCTACTCAAGGGTACACAAGCCAATATTGTGCTCATTCCAATCAGAATGAAACCAAAGATGAATCAAAGGTCATTCCCTAAATCTCCAGCAGAAAAATCACACCAGCCTCTGCAGCAGGAAGACTGTAACACTGATGCCTGAAGGTATACGTGTTCAACAACAATTTTGGTGCAGGTTGCAAGTAATTTTTTCTGCGGCTTGTTCTCCATTGCAAAGATCTCAGTGTAAGGATATTTTGCCAGTTTATCTTTCATGTGTTCATTCCTGGAGTCACCGGCAGACCACACTTTTACAGCACGTCCAAAGCCATCTTAAGGAAGTGAGCGACTTTCTTGTGAAACCCAGGCATTCTGTGTGATGAAAGTGCTATGATGGTGTTATGAGCTAGAGTATTTTGACCCGGAGACTGGTTAATTATTACACAGCCGCCCGTGTGTTACACCCCTTCAGAGCCACATTACTAAACCAGGTTGGATCTTGACAGCAATTTGAGCAGAGTTGTCAAGAAGTGTCAGAGTCTGACTGAAAACTGGCTTGAATCTCTCTAGGTGCACTGCTGAGTTTTCAGGCCCAATTTTTTGGCATTCTGGCAGAGAACCGGAGGGTCTGATTTACACCAGCAGTGTGACAGGACCCAATACAAAGATTGGGGGCCATCTTTAAAGGGCATCCCGAATAGAACTGACCTGAAACTTCCCCCTGCACACCCACCCCAGCCACACACACAAACACACACGCCCCACCACAAATGTATTGACGGCTCTCCCCATGATCACACCATCATAGGAGGCTCTCCCCACCTCCACAACTATTGTGGCAGTGTTGCTACCACTATCCCCAATGCTCACTCTCCCCATGTGACTGCAAGCTCCTCCTACCAATGCTCAACCTCCAACAATGCACAATTCCCATCCCTTCCCCTATCACTGCAAGTTCCCCCTTTTACTGCTCCCCTGGTCACTGTCAAGTGCTCCCTTCAAAGGCCTTGGTGACCTGCCCTCCCACCACATATAATGGGAACCCACCCACATCCAACACACTGGGCTCCCCAGACAGCTTGGCACCATCCTCTGGCACAGGTTGGCATTGCAAGGGGTCAATGGTAGCAGCTATGCCAGGGCCAGCACCCAGTCATGCCCCTTTCCTACCCAGGGGCTCTAGTGACCTTGGCAACCTCGGTAGGAATGCCTTGACAGTTTCCATTTTCCTAAAGCTGTTGTGAACCTCATTGATGTTGACAAGGTTTGAATATTCAGGAAAGGGCATTTAGGCCCTTTAATAATATGTAAATCCATTAAACTGTTATAATTTAACTTTAATTTTTAATTAATTCCCTTTTGTTGCATTACCGGTGAGTGGCAGGAAAGATCAGGAAATGAGATCTCACTGGCAAAAATCTCATTTTCTGATTCTTGCAAGATTTTGTACCCGTGTGGCTGTTCTCAGTAACACCAAACGTGGATACAAGTTTGCCCTCTATGCCTGTTCAAAGGGCCGATATGTTAGGCGTGGGACAGAGGGTTTTTCCATGGCAGCTGTGGGCGTAGCGATTCTTCTGACATCAACAGTTTTGTACTGTGATTAAAAAAAAACACGGCCATTCACTGCAAATTTCTCTGGTTTGCAGGCAATAAATGCAGTGTCTTGATGATGTATGTTAAAAAGCAACAGTCTTTCTGTTCTTCAGTTGATGGCTAAGTTCATGAACATCATCTGAGTTCAAGGTGACCCAAACAACGATTTTTGTGACTGCTTCTCATTCAGTGAACTCTGTCATTGACTTAATGGGTTGAATGGCCTGTGGCATAATGATTTATAATCCTCTAATTCACCTGGGAGAGTTAGACTGCCCCCAAGCTGGGAAAAATGGAAATCATTGGGATTCCCAGAGGTACGGGGGAGGGAGCCTCTGATCATGCAATGTGATGGAACAATGCACCTGGGAGATGTTAGCAGTACATTTGGAGAGAAGGAGAGAGTATTCACAGAGGTTTGCTATCTCCTGAGAGTGTCGGAACGCAAGTCACCTTAATCAGCCTCATTTCTCAATCAGCAGTATCAAAGTTAGAGGGCTGGGAGGAATTGCCTCCTTTGGTGAGCACCACATAACTGAGGAAGACCTGCAAAACAATAAAATAAAGGAAATTAAGAAGCCGCACAGCAAAAGTCAGTGGAAGTGTTGGTTATTTCTTTTACGCCAAAGCTGCACAGCTAATAAGTGAGAAAAGTAATATATCACTTTCAGGATTAGTGTGTAATCCTTTCAGGCCTCCAGTAGAAGTTTCTTAATTTAATATGTAACAAGGTTAATATGTTTTCTTTTCCCCCTGATTCTGTACATTCTTTCAATCCCGCTTTGCAATTCTTTAGTGAGGATTACAGGAAATCAGTTGGCAGAACGGATGGGATGGAAAACAAACATTTCTGGCCAAGTGCAAAGAGTCGTCTGTTATTGACAGCTCAAGTACTTCAGTATTCATCCTCACCCAAGTTAAAAAAAAATTGCAATATTACGATGTGCTAGGTTTATCTTGTAAGCTTGATTCAATGAAGACATGTACTGTTGGCTTCAATGGGACACTGCCAGATATGAAAACTGTTGCATTAACTGTGCATGTTCCAGGTCTGAGGTTTCCAACAACTGCTCCTCCCTCCCCCAGCCCTGGAATGTCCAGGAGTCTCCATGAATTGAAGTATAATCTGCTCCTGAACATTGTTGTGAGCCACCCAGGAGAAATATCGTTGAGTGATTAAAACAAAAGGTTGTATGCTGTTTCAAAGTCTTATATTAGAAAGAATATTGGTGATGGGAAGAAAAAGGCTGACTGGCAGGGTGAGATGGTTGAAAACTTTGTGATATAACATCCAAAATATTTCCAGTCCTTTTCCAAGTCTAATGTCTAGAATGTTCTTAATTTGTATGGATCTGACAACAATGGTGTGTGTGTGTGTAAGTGTGCATATATGTACACATATATATGTATGTACATGTTTGTGCATGTGAGTGCATGCATGCATGTGTATTAATGCATGTCTGTGTGCATGTGTATGCATGCACATGTATGTGTGCATGTGTGTTTTGTGTACATGTGTGTTTGTGTGGGTATGCTCATTTGTGTGTATGCATGTGCATGTGTTTGTGTATGCATGTAAGCACATAGATCTGTATGTCTGAGTATGTACATATGCAAGTGTGTGCATGCATGTGTGTATGTATACGAGTATGTGTGCATTCCTGTACACGAGCGTCTTTGTGAACGGATGTGTGTACATGGGTGTGCAAGTGTATCCATAGGTGCCTATGTGTGTGTGTTGATATTGGATGAGAACAATTAACACAGCCCTTAACTATGATGTCACTGTGATCAAATAGCCTGCCAATGTTCTCTGTCCAAAGGAAAAAGAAAGAAATTTAAATCACACCTTTCGTGACTTCAGGGCTTCCCAACATAGTTAACTGTCAATGAAGTACTTTGTGGTAGTGTTTGTAATCCCACACCAGCCAATTTGTATGCTACAAGCTCCCACAAATGGCAACATGATAAATTAAAAGGAAACCTGTTTCAATGATTGAAGGGAAAATATTGGCCAATATACTAGGGAGAATACTCCTGCCCTTCCTCAAAATAGAGGCATGGGATCATTTACATCCACCTGAGAGAGAAAAATTGGTCTTGATTTAACACTTTACCCCTCAGTATTGTATTGCATTGCCAGCTAAGTCCCTGGAATGGAAAATTGAACCAATAATCTTCGGATTCAGAGATGATGCTGCTATCACCGATTCATTGGCAAAAAGTCTTAGAATTTGAACATCTCACCTATCCCACAGCAATGAATAAAAAATTGGTTGCGGGGTTGGGGGGGGGGGAGCGGTGAGTGGTGATGGAGCTGGAATACAAATTTAACCATGCATTAAAAAATTGATGACAAAGTTAAAGTTCACAGATCAACAGCTGTGAAAATCTGAGAGAGAAGCAATATTCCCCACTTCCGTTTTACCATCACATCACTGTCCTTAGCTGTGGGGAAGATTGCCTCTTGTCATTATGTGTGATGGCATCCTAAATAAAGACAAGGTTTTCTCAAGTTGACTTTTCTTGCAAAATTATAAGCATATTCCATTTGAATGCATTTATGATTTCAGTCCAAATACTGCCCTCAGGAAGTCTCATTCTATTTATTTAAAATATTGCCAAAGAGTATCATTGCCACTGAAATTCACCGGTATCTCTATCCAGAAAAGATTACTGCAGGAGTGGGGAACCTGACTACTTGACCCCCTCCATTGCCAAAGGGGACTGAAACTACATGTGGTATCCCAATGGATTTCAGTACAATTTACTCTGGAAAAGGTCCTATAATCCAAGCTGGGCTGTGAAATTTATTTTAAGAAAGTGGTCGATAGCATTTACATTTTAGACATTCCAGCTGAGTGGAATCATTCCCAATATGTCCACACGTTAATAAATACTGGCTGTCATAGAGAAAGAAATGCCACATGGTCAAAGTCGTAGCCAAGAGTAAGACTGCGTGTGTGTTTGTAAGCGTGTGAGGCATTGGTTGTCTCTCTCCAATTTGTCATTTCTTCGAAAATAGCAGCCTGCATATCAGTTTTCACAGCAGAGGAAAAAAAAAGTGATGCAAGGGAATCTGAGATAAATTAAGAGATGGAACTTAGTGGATTGAATATAATTAATGCTGTGGTGATGAATAGACAGATCTCTGATGGTTCCCCAGAAAGAGAAATAGATTTAATATACATACATATACATTTGTCATAATTTTCCAAAGCTCTCCAGCTTCAAGAATTTCATTTTTCGATGGAGCGTCACTCCATTTTTGAAAAAGGAAACAAGGAGAAACTAGGTGACTAACTGGTTAACAGCAAGCTATGCAGCTTAACGTCGAAGGGCAGTAGAAATCTGGAACTCTCTGAAAGACTATGGAAGATGCATTGATTTATGTTTTTAAGATTGAGCTCAATAGGTTCTTTATTAGTTTAGGTTATTGAGGGATATGAAGCAAAGGCGGAAAAATGGAGGTGAGGTAGAGATCAGGTGTGATCTAACAGATGGTGATACAAGCTCATGTTACTGAATGGTCTACTCTTGTTCCTAGCTTCCATTTCTTCTGATTCGGCCAAATTTTCCAACAATCAACAAAAGAAGCACCTCACTATCTCTCCCAAACTTCCACTGCGTCCTCTGATCCAGCGTGAACAATGTTTGCATTTCACACATGGGTAACTCCTGTTTATATTATAAACGCTAGCAAGTCACAGCAGATTAACCTACATGGAATCAAAACATAGTTTTTTTGTTTTATATATCACCCACTCACAGTGTTTCAGTCAATAAATGTCAGTGACACAAATGATTTATGCTAAGGAATTGGGAAAGTTGATTGGCTGTCCAGTGTTGATGCTGTAGTACCCAGCAGTCCCTGTGAGGGCAGCACTTACACCAATGGATTCAGCCTCAGGACAAGAAGCTCTGCATTCAACTGAAAGTGCTTGTCCCATTTAGTACTGATCACTTAAGAAGCAAACCTCTTTCATTCAGTCCTACATTTCCTTCCACTTCCCAAATACAGGAACTCCAATCATTGCTTTCTATCATCAGCCAAGCCGTTTCACTAATAGATAATGAATGTTTAATGTGTTCAGTGGTCACGTAAAGAATTTCTATTCCAAATGTCCCATTTAAATTTACTTTTCAATAATTTTAATGTGTCCTCTGCTTCAACTTTCTTTGGGTTAATATTCCACATGAATTTTAACTGTATAATTTAGCTTGCTGAGGTGACCCCTTCATCATCTTTCAAGATCGTGCAGTCAATGCTCATAGCTCCATTTAACATTAAAGATCAATCTTCTTGCTCAATTCTACATACTCTCTAATATATAACTGTGTCCTTTAAACATATTGAGAATTATTTTGTAAATTGACAGAGTTTTGCCCACTAAGAGAATTATAAGATCCCAACTCTTCAAAGAAGAACAGGGGAATTCTCTCAGCATTGTGTTAATAGTTATCCTCCAGCCAACAGCATTAAGAGATAGATGAACTAGTCAAAATTGCAGTGTTCTTTGTCAGAGCCTGCTGTTCTCAAATTGGCCGGAACATTTCCTCCATTATAACAATACTTACTCATCCAAAAAACTTGATTGGTTGTGTAGCAGCGTGGCCGTTTTAAAGAGAGGTTTTTTTCATCAGTTACATGACCTCCTGAGGCCTATCAGAAAAAAATGTGCTAACCACTGCCTATTGGATGTTAGAACATGTGTTCTATTTGGAGGAAACCTTCAGTGAGAGCCCAGAAATCACTGGGACTAGATCTGTACCTGTCCTGAGCTTGTTTGAAGATAGTTCTAACCTTCCTTCAATAAATCACTGATGTGATTCGAGGCTTGTGATACCTTGCATTACTAAATTGGCAATGAGAATAAATCCACCAACAGTTGCTAAGATGTCAATACTTGAAAGGGGAAGGTGAGGGTAAAAAAAACTGTAAGGAAGGTAAGAAGTTCTTAAGCCAACCACAGTTGAGTAGCGTTGCCATTGTTTGATTGGAGGTTGAAAACTAGGGCCAGTTCATTACAAGTCTTTGATATGTTTTCGCAGCCAATGACATAACTTCCGAAAAAAATCAGCAAGTTATTTTACTCATGGTTTGTGGCCCTCAAACATGCAACCTCGTAACAAATCTTACATCCTTGGGGACACCAGATAGACCAGCTAGTTGCACTAGTAAGGGACCATTACAATCCCTGACCGTCCATTATTCTGCAGCGGTATAAATTCCACTCAGCATTAGGGACAGAGGGGAGACAGTTTCTGCTTTTGTTACCAAGTTTCACCAAATGGCCGAACACTGTGAGTTTGGTCCATCTTTAAGTGATATGTTATGTAATCACCTTGTATGTGGTATCAATAGTTTGAACATTCGAAAGCTGCTGCTGGCAGAAAATAATATAGCCCTTGACAAAGTGGTTGAATTGGCTCAAATGATGAAAGCACTGAACAGATATGGTGCACAAAATTTAATGGGAAACAGCAGCACTCAAAATACCAGCAATAAGGATCCAGTGAAGCCTAAGGAAAGGAACACTCATCAGCTACAAGGTCTCGATGAGTGTTATGATAGAATCATAGGATCATTACAGTACAGAACAAAGCCGTTTGGCACATCGAGCCTGTACTGACCACAATCCCATCCCTCTTCCCATAAACCCACACATTTACCTTGTTAATTCCCTTCACACTAAGGGTCACTTTAACATGGCCAATCAACCCAACCTGCACATTTTTGGACTGTGGGAGGAAACTGGAACACCTGGAGGAAACCCACACAGACATGAGGAGAATGTGCAAACTCCACACAGATAGTGACCTAAGGCTGGAATTGAACCCAAGTCCTTGACGTATGAGGCAGCAGTGCTAACTACTGTGCTATTCATTGTGGGGGAAACCATCCCCAAGTCAGATGCAAATGTAATGAGTTCATTTGCTTCAGGTGTGATTGGAAGGGACACATACAAGCCAAATGCAGAGTCAGATGATGGCGCCTAGTTTCCAGGAAGAAAACAATGACTGCAGTGAATAAGATGGAGGAGAATTTGAAAGGAAAGTCCAAGATTTATAATCTTAACATTGTCAAATTAAATAAAACACCTTCCAATCGAAATTGCCCTTATGTTTAACGGGCATCCATTGACTATGGAGGTAGATATAGGCACTTTGATCAGGGGAGTTGGTGAACAAACCTATAAGAATTTACGGGGAGGTCTGAAATCCATGAGGCTCAACAATACTACAACAAAGTTGGGTGGACACAACGTCAACACCAGTGTTTTACTGATACAAGTCTGCTCTGCTCAGCAGATGGTAATGAAAGGACAAAGGCATAGTCTTATGAGAGGCGACTGTTTGAAGCAAATAAAGTTGAATTGGCAGGAAATATTCAACATAACAGATGGCATTTTCCAGTGCCTCTTGTGTAAATATAAAGAGGTCTTTCAGAGAGAGAGTTAGGGTGCACACAAAGAGTTTAGCCCAAAACTTCTGTGAACACTGGGTCAATGCCAACATTTTTTACAACGTGGTCTGTCCCTTACCCTACATCAAAATGTTGAACTGGAGTTGAAGCAATTGGAAGACCTAAGGATAACCAAACCAACACAATTCTCCGAGAGGGTTGCTCCAATAGTCTCAGTGCTAAAACCAGACTGCATCACAAGGATTTATAGCAGCTACAAGCTGACCGTGAACAGAGCTGCCCAAATAATGGGCAGCTCTGTTGAGTAAAGGGCTGATTTGGAGGAAGTTCTCAAAAGATTCAGAGAAGCTGGTGTCCACTCAAAAAGAGAAAAATGTACTTTTCAGGCCAATGAAGTCACGTTGTTAGGATTCAAAGTAGATACAAAGTGATAGGCTGCTCCGTGCCATTTACTGTCTTTTGGAAAAATATGGTCTCATGCCATAAGGTGATGTACCACATGTCACGACTACCTCCTTTCCAATAAAAGGGGTGCCTGCACCAAAGAATGTAACAGGAGTTGAAGTCTTTCTTCTGGATGGTCATCTATTATGGCTATTTTGTATCCAACCTGTTGGCAATTTTGGCATTCTCACACAGACTTCTAAAACACATCAATGTTAGCAATGGGAAGATTTTCGGAGGAAAATCTTTGACCAAGTAAAACAGGCCCTACAATCATCAAACTTACTTACCTACTTTGACCCAGGAAAGGAGATGGTAGTGTTGTGTGATCCATTACCTTTTGGCAATAGGAGCCATATTTTGCCAATGACATGAAGCATATCTGTCACTTTTGTTTCCAGGAACTTGTCTGATGCCGAGAAAAAGTATTTACAGATTAATAGAGAAACTGGCAGTTATATTTGCTGCCAAGAAATTCCACCGATATGTTTATGGCTGCTATTTCACCATTATTTTGGACAACAAGACATTACGAGGGCTATTATGCAAAGATAAACCAATCCCACCAATCTCCACTGTTGAGTACAAAGATGGGCCTTACTTTTGGCTGTTTACAGCTGCACTTTCCAACTCAGGCCACAGACACACTTTCTAATGCTGATGATCTAAGTCGGCCCTCACTTCCACAAACAGTATCATTACCTACTGTTCCACAGGAGATCATTCTTCCTTTGAATTTTATGATCATTTTGCTAATTTCATCGGATGGATCCAGTCCTTTTGAAAGTGAAAAAGTTGGTTTTGACTGCATGGCACTTTGACAAATCTGAATAAGCTCTACTGGCAGCGTAGGGATGAAATCAGCTGCGAAGATGGGGTGCTTCTGAGGGGGAGCCAAGTAACAGTACCACCGCTGGGGTGATAGCTACTCCTTTAGGAGCTGCACAGCACACATCTTGGGCAGACCATGATGAAAGTGGTCAACTCTTGTCAACATTGTCAAATGTTACAGACCCTTCTGCCCGCAGCAAACTTACAGCCTTGGACTGGTCATCCTTGGATTGGTCATCCTTGGACAATGCTCACATTGATTTTGCTGGCCTTTTCATGTAGATGATGTTTTTTGTGGGATGCCCACTCGAAGTGGCTCAATGTGTAAATCATGCATTCCACAAAATGGTCAGCCACTGTAGATAAACTGTGACAATTTTCCACAATACATGGCTAACTAGACATTTCTGACAATAGCATTACGTTCACAGCCAAAGACTTCCAGCACTTTGTCGAAATGATTGGCATCCAACACATACGCATGGTCCCATGCTATCCCAGCTCCAATAGTTTGGCAGAAAAGGCAGTGCCAACCTTTAAGGCATCGATGCAAAAACAATCCAACAGATCACTGCTACTCTAGTTAGCCTATTTTCTGCTCTCATACAACACAATTTCCCCCACCGTCCCCTACACCTATCATTTCAATGCTACCACAGGATTACATCGGTCAAACTGTTGATGGATTGACTCCTAAGAACCTGCCTTGACCTCGTTCTCATAAAGTTGACGGGGCATGTTGAGGTTAAGCAAGCCTCGCAGAAGAGTATCATGATTCAGCTAGGGAAGACAAGTCATTTGACCTGCATGATTTGGCCTCTGGAATTTTCACGGGGGAGTGGTGCAGCTTGGTTATCTGGAAAGACAAGTATATAAGTCCAGTCCAGTATTTTACAGCATCGATCTGCAGAACTGCAAAGTGCTGGAGCATATCGATCACATCAGAAGGCAGGGAGCTGCAGCTTTAAGCACCAGTTGCCAGGATTCTGTAATAGAGTCCAGTCTCTGTGGCTAAGCTGGTGCTCCCAGAATCTAGTGTCCCTCAAGGAGAATCCTGACTATCAGTGAGAACAAAGGAAGATGGCGGCGGCTCTAATCCAACACCAGAATCTGTTACCTCATCTATCTCTATTACAGACTCTGATACCCCAGCTTGCAGAATCTGGTTGTGGAGTTGCAATGCTCTACAACAGTCCGAAAGTCCCCAGAACTATTGACTTGGTGAACTTGGCCGAATGGCTCCCTTTCTGAAGATTCTGTTTTGATCCTATATGTCTGTTTACAAGAGTTTTTGTTTGTGATGGAACTTCGGAGGGAGAAATGCGGTAGCGTGGCCCCTTTCAGAGGAAGTTGGTCGTGTATCACATGATGCTCCTGTGGCCTATCAGAAAGAAGCATGCGGACCATCCCTTATCAGGGAGTGGAGGCTGGTAGGATGGAAGCTTCGGTGTGAGCTTGGGAGTCAGTGAGACTAAACCTGTATCTATACTGAGCTTGTTTATGTAGAACTTAAACTTTCCTTCAATAAATCACCATTGTGATTCAAGTCTTCCTTGTTGTGATACCTTGCACTACAATAGGTTGTAAAGAGCTTTATGTCATCTTGAAATCATGAAAGGCACAATATTAATGCAAAGGCTTTCACGACTGGTAAATGCTGGAAATAGACAAATTGGTCAACATGATAAAAGCTTACCATTTGAGATAAAGACCTTTCTGCAAAAGACACCCTTGTCTTTTTTTTTCAGGTGCCAAGAAAGCTGCTATGCATTTCCAGTGTTTTGCTACGATAGAAGCAGTAATACTTTCTCGGCTAACTCAAAGATTAAATTACATTGCATTCGTTCACTGCTGCTGAAAAGGAAACTATTATAGATTCAGAATATGTTCATGCACACATTCAACACAGCCTGTAGTGAGCCACAGGGATTTAAAAATTAATGCAATACAGCGAAGTAAGATTAACTATTACATAAACTTTTGTTTGATTTTGTAATATTTAATTGGGTATGGATCATATTTGGGACAGCATAAGAACAGAGGAGGACATTTGGGCATTGGAGGGGAGTTATACCCAAGCCACTCTCAACGTATCTCCTTTTAGTTAATGACAGGGGCTCTTGACAGTGCCAGGGAGGGAGAGCATGAATCTACCAACTTGGATGCAGAGGCTTTCAGAGTGGGTAAAGAAGTCAGGGTGAAAAAGCAGGGAATAAAATCAAAAATATAACTGAATAATGAGAGAAGTTTCAACAGCTTACCTTTGAGCAAAAGCTGTCTGCTTACCCTGAGGCAGTCAGACGACGTGAGGAGGGGTCAGCAGAAAATTCTGGTTTAAAATCTGCTTCTCCTCAGATTTGGTTGCCAAAAGCATCAAACAGTACAGGAACAACTGCTGGTGCCGTTTACAATAGCACCTATTTACTTGGTGGAAGTTTGTAATTAAGATTAACTTAAGCTTCCCCTGAGGGCTCGGAGAGCTTTGTCAGCTGACAGACTCCAGCAGATAAGGTTTGTCCTCCAAGTTGTGGTGAGTCGGTTCATCTCAGCAGGAGTGCATAGTTGGAACACAACAATTGATCTTCAGCATCTTGGTTAAAGAAGGGAAACTCGGACACAGATCCTGCCCCCAATCTTAAACAATCGATAACCCACCAATATGGCTGCCCCAATCCTGCTCTCAATTTTGGGAAATGTTTTTTGTTTAAGTGTCAAGTAAGGGATGGATTTTTGGTTATAATGCATTCCATGCTGAAAGACCTGCTACCTTAACAGTAACAATACCCATGAATATCAGTCATTTGGGTGAGGAACCAGAACTAATGATGTTTGATTCATACCTTAAGGAAGGGGCAAATGCCACAGGGAGGAGGAGACAAAAGCAAGAAAAGAAAAAGAGAACAAGTCACAGATGCACAGAATATTCCTCCTTTATTTCTTCATAACACTATTCAGTACATGAAATTTACAGAAAAGCATTTCAGTTAGAATGTTTTGAAAGACACAAAAATATAATTAATTATTCAAAGGCTGATTAAAAAATATGAAACAAAACATCCTGGAGCCTGAAACACTTTCTGTCTGTCAGCACCAACAAACAAACAACAGACATGTACCCAAAATGGAATTCAGGGCAGCTTGTTTATGCAGATAGTGGGACTATAATGTCTCAATAGAACGAGGAAGAAATATCCATTGAGAGTTATTAACACAAAATGAAGCGATATCAAGGACAAAAAAAGTCACTTGACTCATTGTCCTGGACTCTTTAACCATTTAATTCACTCAGTCTCATGCTCAATATCCATTGCAAACTTTGGAACATGAGGAAGTGTCATTACTTACCCATATTTGGAAGAAAATTGTAAAGTAACATCTAGAATCCACACTGGCATAGTACCTTGCTAAAAAATTTGTCATGAAAATTCATGAACGGCATGAGGTTGTGGTAACTTTCCACTAAGTACCCACTAAACACACCAGAAAAAAATAGGGCAGATGTATTCAGATGAAAGTAAATTTTTAACTCTATGAGCCATAATTACTACCAAACAACCTCTGTGACATTTTACAAATGTGTAGTCTCATATTCAACCCAGGAAAGTCGCTGAAAGACTGGAACATGTCGACGAGCAAGTCTCCATACTTTGTACAAGCATCTCCACCATCGACCCGCTCCCAACTCTTCTCCAAACCCCATCTGCACAGAGCTGGGAAAGTTCATTCTTGTATGTCTCAATGAGGACTCTTCAATCTGAATACTTGAATAGCCATGGTAGGGTTCACCCACACACACCTCAGTTAATGTAGATAGCATCTGTTGAGAGCAGCACACTGAAAAGTCTTTCTAATTGCCATAAGTTGTCACACAAAAACCTACGTACAGTGTGTTGGTAAGTGTGACAAATGACAGGTGCCATTCCTACATTGTTGACTCAAACATTCAGGCTAATGTCTTTAACTTACCTACCTGGCCTGCTAGATTATTCAAAATGATTGAGGGGCATTTTTTCCCCTACAAGTGCACATATTTTTTACCATGCATTATAATTTTCGCAATTTATTATACAAGTTTTCAGGCCCACTATAATTTACCTTGGAATTACTTTATAGTTTTAGTTTACCTGAGCCATTTAATGCTTTAATTCCCCAATAAGGTTCTCCCTTTAATTTTTTTTCTCTACTTTTTAAAGTCTGATATAAAAAAATGTTTCCTCGGAAAAGTATTACTGCTGATAACTTCCTTCCCGCTTTATTTCCCTCTGCAATCACTCACTGCCTTAAAGATAGTGCTCTCTATACCTAGCTTTAGTGGTAGTTATTGTTTGTGTAGACTCAATGGGCTGAAGGGTCTTTTCTACTTTCTGTTTGATTACATGAATCTTGACAATAAATGTCAGCAAGCTATTTGACTGCATCCAGTAAAGATCCATTGCTGAACATGATCCAATAGGAATCATTGGATAATAACCCATGAATGGAAATTCTGGTTAATTCTTTGCCCCCCTTCCTTAATCCTGCAGCGCTGAAGCAAACTGCACTATCGCTGCTACTTCCATACTTGAGTTCAGCCTGGAGCAGCACGTAGCCTTGAATCCACTGAGCCTCTATGGATCATTAAAGCATGAAAAAACTTAACATAAAGCCACTAGAAGAGTTACAGTATTTTAGAATTGAACTTATTGTTGAATAAAGAAGTTGGTAGTGACTGCACTTGTCACACATTTAGACTGCACACAGCCCCAAATGCTGAGCACCCCAAGTTCATATATTTTAAATACAGTGGGATTCATTTCAAACCAGTATACTTTGTGATATATGGGCACACTTTGAGTCAGTTTGAAAGATAGATGAAATAAAAACTCACTTTTATGTCATACCTTTCATAACCAGAGGACATTGCTTTACTGCCATTGATGTACATTTTGCGATCTGAATCCTTAGATGTATTGCATGTGTTCCCATGTAATTTGAGTCTTTATAAATGAAGGATTTTAGCACACTTCAGATTCTAGTCCCAAAAAAGAAAGTGATTTTACTGTCTCTAATTTCCTCACTGCTTTTAGTTACACTCTGCTGAAAAGAATTAGATACCTAGGATAAAATAGTTGCCAATTTCAAAATGGCTGATAATTTTAATGTATCCATAGTCAAGAAATATTTCTGTTGATTTTATGAGGTGGTCTGAAATTTTTTGCTTTGGGCGACTAATGATGTTCAGTTTTTTTTTTGCAGTCCGGTGTTTTGGCTTTATTTTACAGGGTGATCTCAATTTCAACCATTTCAGCTTCAAAGCATGTAATTGTTTGAAAGGTACATTTAACTGAGGGATGTATGATCTTTAATAGGTGGAGTGTTCTACACAAGCCACTGATTAGAAAACCACTTCACTGCCTAGGATGAGGCAACCAGAGGCAGTTCAGTTGCTCTGCTTCATCTAACAGATGGCAGCCTCTGTTCCTATGTCAGCCCTCTCTATATTTACAACAACATGTTTTTATCTAATGCCTTTAGCGTAGAAGATGTCCCAATGCATTTCATGGAAATACAAGCAGTCAAAAATCGACACTGAGCCGAAGAAGATGTAAGTACAGAGGTCAGTTTTAAGGAATGTCTTTGAGGAGGAGAGAGATGTGCAGAGGCAGAAAGGTTGAGGGAGGGAATTCCAGAGCTTAGGGCCTCAATGGCTGAAGGAATTGAAGCATGCTCAAGCTGCCAGTGTTGGAAGAGACTGAGTCCCTGGAGGATGTAGAGATGCCGGCGTTGGACTGGGGTAAGCACAGTAAGAAGTCCCTGGAGGATTGGCAGGGCAGGGGGAAGGTGTGGAGATGGAGGCTCAAGGCCTTGGAGATATTTTAACATAACGTTGTGAATCTTAAGGTCAAGCACTAAGTTGGTCTTGAGGGGCCAGTGATGTTTCGTTCCCCCGGCTGGAATACCACATGCCCCGTTTGCATCACCACCTTCTAAATACAGCAATGGATTTAACAATTTAATAATGTAAGGAAAAATAGTACAATTCTATGGCCCCAATATCAGCGCACATTGCTTCAAATCGCCACTAGAACAACAGTGGACCTTACTTTGATGCAACATTGAAAGGCATCTTTTCAGACATTGCTTGTAAAGGACATCTCAATAAACCTACTTCCCAACCTCAAAAGGGAGCCAAAGAAACATCTCAAAAATGGCTGACTCATATCAATGTCTTGGGTTCCATAGCTGTTCTCACACCTGTGACACCTTGCTGTGTCTGGCAAGAATGTTTCTTGCCAGACCAGCTGCGAAACTTTGCCAAGCAGATGAGAATTTCTACAGAGATGCAAGAAAGCAGACAGGATACCAAAGGGACTACAGATCACGAACCCACTCAGGTCAACCTATAACACAGACTACGCTGAGAGGCTTTGCCGTCGCACCTCTGTCACACTCCTCAATCACCTCATACACCAGCTCTATAGCAAACGCCACACCCTGGAAAGTAAAATGGAATACATATTCTCAACTTGCACTCAGGACGCAGACCAGCTGCGAAACTTTGCCAAGCAGATGAGACAAAGAAACTACACCATTTACATGCACACCAAGACCAGGAAACTTGAAAAACTCGGCATCGCCACCAGCAACAACCAAACCTCCCTTGGCACCACAGTAGAAAACAACACTACCGCAGGGAGGTCCATTGTTAACCTGTCGGACTACACACTTCAATCAGAGGAAATCGAAGTCCTCAGCCGAGGGCTCAATTTCTGTCCCACCACCAAAATGGACCCCATCAGTCTTGCAGCGGACACAGAGGAATTCATCAGGTGAATGAGGCTGCGTGAGTTCTTCCACAAACCCCAAGAGGCCAATAGTGGACTCAATGAGACAGCTAATGAACCAGAACAGCCGCCAGAGGGATCCGCAGTGCAGCAACCGAAGAGGAATGAATCCAATTGGACTCCTCCGGAAGGCCGCTGCCCACGACTGGACATGTATGCCCAAGCCATCAGGAGGTGCGTGAACACCAGATTTATCAACCGCACTTACAAGACAGTCCCGAACGTCACCCAAGCACAAAGCAAGGCCATCCGTGCTCTCAAGACCAACCGCAACATTGTCATCAAACCAGCAGACAAAGGAGGCGTCACCATCATACTGAACAGAACGGACTACTGTGAAGAAGTGTAACGACAAGTAAACAATGTGAAACACTACAGACAGTTACCAGCAGATCCGACCAAAGAACACACTCGTCAACTCAACACTCTGATCAAAACCTTTGATCCGGACCTTCAGAACACCCTCCAGACTCTCATTCCACGTACTCCCTGCATTGGAGATCTCTACTGCCTCCCAAAGATACACAAGGCAAACATACCCGGCCGTCCCATCGTATCGGGCAATGGGATCCTGTGTGAGAACCTCTCCGGCTATATCGAGGGCATCCTGAAACCCGTTGTACAAAGAACCCCCAGCTTTTGTCTTGACACTACGGACTTCCTACAGAAACTCAGCACACATGGAGCAGTTGAACCAGGAACACTCCTTGTCACAATGGATGTCTCGGCGCTCTACACCAACATCCCCCACGACAATGGTATTGCTGCAACTGCCTCAGTACACAATGCCAACAACTGCCAGTTTCCGGATGCAATTTTACAACTCATCCGCTTCATCTTGGACCACAATGTCTTCACCTTCAACAATCAGCTTTTCATCCAGACACACGGAACAGCCATGGGGACCAAATTTGCACCTCAGAATGCCAACATCTTTATGCAGAGGTTCGAACAAGACTTCTTCACCACACGAGATCTCCAACCAAGGTTATATACTAGATACATTGATGACATCTTTTTCCTTTGGAATCATGGTGAACAATCATTGAAACAACTGTGTGATGATATCAACAAGTTCCATCCCACCATCAGACTCACCATGGACTATTCTCCAGAATCAGTTGCATTTTTGGACACACGCATCTCCATCAAGGACGGTCACCTCAGCACCTCACTGTACCGCAAACCGACAGACAACTTCACAATGCTCCACTTCTCCAGCTTCCACCCTAGACACATTAAAGAAGCCATTCCCTATGGACAAGCCCTCCGTATACACAGAATTTGCTCAGATGAGAAGGATCGTGACAGACACCTCCAGACACTGAAGGATGCCCTTGTGAGAACAGGATATGGCGCTCGACTCATCGATGGACAGTTCCGACGTGCCACAACGATAAACTGCACTGACCTCCTCAGAAGACGAACACAGGACACGGTGGACAGAGTACCCTTTGTTGTCCAGTACTTCCCCGGAGCGGAGAAGCTACGACATCTTCTCCGGAGTCTGCAACATATCATTGATGACGATGAACATCTCGCTAGGGCCATCCCCACCCCCCCACTTCTTGCTTTCAGACAACCGCACAACCTCAAACAGATCATTGTTCGCAGCAAACTACCCAACCTTCAGGAGAACAGTGACCCCAATACCACACAACCCTGCCACAGCAACCTCTGCAAGACATGCCGGATCATAGACATGGACGACATCATCAAACATGAGGATACCATTCACCAGGCACACGGTACATACTCTTGCAACTCGGCCAACGTTGTCTACCTAATACGTTGCAAGAAAGGATGTCCCGAAGCATGGTATAGTGGGGAGACCATGCAAACACTACGACAGCGGATGAATGAGCATCGCTCAACAATCACCAGGCAAAACAGTTCCCTTCCTGTGGGCGAACACTTCAGCAGTCATGGGCATTCAGCCTCCGACCTGTGGGTAAATGTTCTTCAAGGGGGCTTTCGTGATACACGACAGCGCAGAGTCGCTGAGCAGAGACTGATAGCCAAGCTCCGCACACATGAGGACGGTCTTAAAAGGGATCTTGGCTTCATGACACACTATCTGTAACCCCCGTAACTTGCCTGGGTTAGCAAAAAACCTCACTTACTGTGCTGTCTGGAGGAAATACACAATTCTGTAACCAATGCTCAGGATTCCCTTCACACGCATTGTTAGCCACTTTAACACTTGAATAGCAGGTTAGATGTAAGAATTCACATTCTAATCAGCAATCTGTGACTGTCTGTGCTGATGTGTGCTA
Organism: Sphyrna mokarran; assembly: GCA_024679065.1. Lineage (NCBI taxonomy): Eukaryota > Metazoa > Chordata > Chondrichthyes > Carcharhiniformes > Carcharhinidae > Sphyrna > Sphyrna mokarran. The sequence continues at coordinate 59,460,379 of JAGIQG010000003.1, forward strand.
TTGCAGACCAGAACACTGCATTTGCCTAAGGAAGACACAAGAGTGTTGAAAGCTTGCAATTTTACTATCAAATAAATCGGTTGGATTAAAAATTGGTGTTGCTAAATTCTTACAGAATGTTCACATCAGTTCAATAAGAAAGCCTTCCTCTGTATTGAAGTGCAGGTGGTTCACAGTGTACAACAATATCATTGTGGATGTCCACTGTTTTGGCAAGTTCCACAACTCTGATCTTTATCAATTCTGGACTGGATGATGGGCTCAGAAAGAGAGGATTGACAAGTGGATGAAAGCCAGTGAAACATTCATCCACACCTTTCAATATCCCTGCTCTTTTTAATTAACACCAGTCTCTTTTTGCCAAGTGGCAATGACCTGAAGTCTTGGCTTATGGTCTGATGCCAAATCTGCACAAGAAAGTATCAAGAGAGGCACAATACCATGCAAATTATCCCAAGGATTCTCATAGAAATCAGTGTTGGTATTTCTGAAGGTGAAAACTGCTATATTGCTTCACAAATAAGCAGATTAAAATATCGCCATTCTGGTCTGGATAAAAGTTGTTGCCTGTTTAATTTCATAGCATAAAGAAATGCAATCCCCTTGAGTCTGAGCAGGCTATTTAACTGCAGAAGGCCTCAAAGCAACTCCTGCATCTGTCTTCATCAGGCAATCACACACAGTTGTTTGATGGTAAGGGCAATAATTAGCTGAAAGTACATTCCAGAGATCAAAAGTCTCCGCATAGACTCACATGAAATAATTAACTGTCAGGACCTTTTGAGAATTGTTGTTGATGTAATACCTCTCACACTCCGAAGATATATGGGTTAGGTTGATTGGCCATTCTAAATTTGCCTTTAGTGCCATGGGGATCAGCAAAGTAAATATGCACGGTTACAGGGATAGGGCCTGGCTGGGATAGGTGTCGGTGCAAGCTTGAGGGGCCCAAATGGCCTCCTTCTACTCTATAGGGATTCTATGACAAGTAACGACATTCCCCATTACCTTTAATTACTTTGCTACAAAGGTCAATAGACACAAATATTACATTAAGTATGATGAGCACGAAGTATACATGATCTCATTCTTCTGCAGCTGTTGTGAGGATAGGTGATATTGTTAGAGATGTCACCTACACATTGAAATTAGTGTTTGAGGAGGCGATGGCAGAGAAGTAGCACCACATAACAAAAATGCATGCATAGAACTGGAAATGCCAAGGCACAAGCAAACAAAAATGCAATCTTTTACTCTACAGAATTGCACCAATCTTTCACATAATAAATGCCATTTAACACATCAGTCATTACTTAAGGAAAACGCACTTGAATTACTCAGGGAAAACTGCTAGTGTTAATGTACAGAGAATTGCTTCCTACATAAATAAATACAAATATGCTGTTCAGACCCACTGGGGCTAATTCCTCCTGTGTTTAGCCCTCCACAGCTGGGAGGAAGAGAGTTGCAATCCCTCCCTATCCCCATCAACTATTCCCAGTAATGCTAGGCCGGCTTCTGGGAACATCTTTCTGGCGCTCAGGCTACGCACATCATGATGCGCCAGGAACATTGGAGCCAAGAATTTCTGGCATTAACTCATGGTTGCACATGTGCATCGTGGCACAGTGGTTAGCAATGCTACCTCACAGCACTGAGGGACCTGGGTTCAATCCTGGCCTCGGAGTTTGTACATTCTCCCCATGTTTACATGGACTTTTTCTGGGTGCTCCAGTTTCCTTCCAAAGTTATGGGGTGGAATTCTCTGAAAAAAATTCCAATTGAAGTATTTACATAAAAACTGGAGTAAATCCCACTAGTTTTTGCAGCAGGATTTTCAAAATGAATCTCCCACATTCTGTGCATCACAGAGAGCCCAAGTGTGAATCTTGATTAAAAATGACTGGGTATCAGCCTATTCCCACTGGTGAGGCTGGCAGAATGGTGCTGAATTGGCCACTGTGCAAGTACCGATTTGTCACCCTCCATGGCCCCCCCTTCTCTCTGGCGTGGTTGGGCCACTAGTTAGGGAGAGGCTAGCAGACCTGGAGACTTCAATCCCATGCTAGCTATTGAGATTGAAATGTCATTTTAAATATTTAAGTCAGATTTGTGCCGATTGCTGGTGTCGAGCTGATAATGCTGGAAATCCAGTGGGCAGATGTGTGAAAACCGTACCATCTAACAGGAAGCCCGCTATATGGCTTCCTTTTATGCCTCCCACCCAATGCACTGCTAGAGCAGCACAATGGGCTAGGAGAGTTGCCCCCTTGCAAAATTAGTTTGGATTGGCCGAACTAAATTGCCCCTTAGTGTCCCAAGATGTGTAAGTTAGGTGGATTAGCAGGGTGAATATGTGAGGTTACTGGGTTAGGCTGGACTTGGTGAAGGCGCTCTATTGGAAGGTTGGTGTAGACTCAATGGGCCGAATGGTGTCCTTCGGCATAGTCAGGATTCAATGTCCATGATTTGATGGGAAGAGAGATCCACAGATTTACTGTCAGTAAAATTATTTAATTATTCTGTGTCCACTGCACCTTAACTGATCGCTGGAAAGAATTTAGCAATAAGGATTGGAACCTCTGGATGAGTATACCTGACAGATAGCTGCTCAATGAAATTTAATGTGGAGTAATACAAGGTGATGTATTTTGGAAGGAGCAATATTGGAAGGGCGCGCACGCTAAACAGTGAAATCTTAAAAGGAAGAGAGGAGTAAAAGTTTAAAAAGTGCACATTTATTTATAAGTAAGAGGGCAGACCAGTAAAAACTTCCAGCATCTTTCACAAACTTAGCATATTTCAACATTTTACCAACTTTCGAAGAATAGTCACTGTTGCAGTATAGTAAACTCAGCTAACATTTTGTACACAGCATGTTCCCACAAATGGTCATGAGCTATCGACCAGGTAATCTATTTAATTGTGAAGATGGTTGAGGCATAAAGTTGGCCAGGGCGCCAGGGACAACACCCCTGCACTTCTTCAGAGAGCACCATGGCATCTTTTCATTCAACTGAGAGTGCTGACCGGGCCTTTGTTCAATGGCTCATCTGAAAGGTGAATCTTCAGCTTAGATTTAAGAATCCAAAGTGGGACTAGAACCAACAACATTCTGAATCAGAGATGGGAGTGTGGCCAACTGAGTTAGAATTGACATGTAAATGATTTTTTTTCAAAACAGAGAGGGAGGGTACAAACATAAACCCTATATAAATCTCTAGTTAGACAACAGTATGAATATTTTGAAAGTAAAATATAATGGGTTCCTTTATGGGTATAGGCTCTGGCTCATGCAAGTCTCCAATATTTCCTACACCTAGATAATCCATTGTGTGCAGTTTTTGGCATTTTGGAAGGACATACAAGTTATGGAGATGGTGCAAAACAGATCCATTGAGATGATACCAAGGTGAAAGGCATCACTCCTGAGGAGAGACTAGAGCAGGGAAGGTTGAGCAGAGAGTTAATGGTACTGAAAGAGTTCTCAAGCTGTAACCCAGAAAAAAAACAGATTGATGATAATAAATAAACATATCAGGAGGAGATGAGATTTTTAAAAAAAATCTGAAACATGCTGATAGTGAGTTTGTTGGAAACAGTTTCAATGGTAATTTTCAAAAGGGAATTGGATAAATGCATGAAGTAGTCAGCACTATGTAGAAAGAGCAGGAGAGTGGGACTATTGAACAATAAAGATCAGATACAAGCATGATGGGTCAAAAGACCTCCTTTTGTGCTCTGTCATAGAAGAGTAACTGGAGATCTTTCCATTTGCACAAGAAAGATCAACTGCAGATCTTGCCATTAGAAGAAGAACAGTCAACTGGAGATTTCTTGATTAGGACAAGAAAGATTAACTGGAGATCTAACAGAAATGTTCAAGAGATTTGATGAGATAAATTGGAATGAATAAACTACTTCAGTAAGTCAGTAATTAAAGGATGTAACTATAAGATGGTCACCAAAAGAATAAAGAAAGATATTAGTAAAAAATACAACACAAGGAGGAATATTAAATTATGGAGACTTCTAACAACAGAAGAAACATAGTCCATTCAGAGCTTTTAAAAAGGAAGCTAATAAATGTTTTAAAAAAGAGAAACAAAATTAAAATGTATGGGATAAGGGCAAAAAGAATAGGTCAAAGCGGAAGCCAACACAGACTCAATGGGCCAAATTGTTTCTTTCTTGCTATTATGACTGAGTTTTCTGGTGAAACTTAAAGAAAGTCATAAACAAGATATTCCCATGCAAAAAGATCCAAGGAGAAAGGATTTGGTCCCACACTCCCAATATAAAAGGAGTACTTTGGTTCTGTTGCTATGATATTTCCTCTATCCACATAGATTGTCATAGTAACAGACCCAACTTCTCCATTCCCTCAAACATATCATAGGACTGTAAGAAGTGCGTTGTTGCTCTTCTCTCTACATCTCTGCCTCTCTGTCTATAAGAGCAATCAGTAGTCGTGAATGAATTTAATGGAGACAAGGGAATATAAAACCAAGAAAGAAAGAATTGCATTTGTGCAACCCCTGAGGACATTGCAAAATAAGTAGTTGTTGCATGCAGTCACTGTTATAAGATAGACAACATAATAGTCAATTTGCACATAGCAAGTGCTCACAAACAACACTGATAATGTTTTGGACTAATGATTTGTTAAATGTTGGTTAAATACTGGCCAGGACACTGGGGTGAATGCACTTGCTTTTTTTCATAATAGTGTTGAGAAATCTTTGACATTCATCCAAGAGGACATTGGTTTAATGTTTAATCTAAAATTGGGGGAGCTCCAACAGTGTGCAGCACTGCTCCAGTACTGCATTGAAGTGGCAGCCTCAATTTTGTGCTGAAGTTTCTCACGCTCAAACTTACGATGAGATACTTAAGTACAAAATTGAGATGGCCATTTCAATTTGAGTGTGAGAAATGAGGATCACTTTGAGAGTGACAAACGAGGGTCAAAAACAACTGTGCTAAACTTAAATAAAGATGATTACAAAAGAGTGGTGTTAACCATGGTTAATCAAGAAAATTAAGGGTAGTATTAAATTGAAAGAAAAACATGATTGTGGCAAAGATTCAAGGTAAACTGGAAGACTAGTAAAGTTTTAAGAACCAAGAAAGGATAGCCAAAAAATAATAAAGAGGGAGAAGATAAATTACAAAGGTAAACTAATAAGTAGCATAAAAATATTTCTTTAAATATATAAAAAGGAATAGAAAGGCTAAAGTGAACATAGGCTCTTTAGAGAATGAGACTGGGGAAAAACTATGGGGAACCAGGAAATGGCAGAGGAGTTAAATAAATACTTTCCATCAGTCTTCCATCTGTCATTCATGATATTCAAAAATTGGCAAATAATCAAGGGACAAAATGGGGGTGCAGGGTTGTGGTGGTGGAGAGGGAACAATACAAAAACTATCATAAGAGAAAAAGAACTAGCGGAACAAATGAGCTTAAAATCTTCTGTTGAATGCATCCTAGGATATGATAGATAGTAGTTACAAATATAGTGGAAGAACTGGGAGCAATTTTCTGAGAATTCTTAAATTATGTAGAAATTTCAGAGGGCTGGAAAACTACTAATGTAACACCCTTACTCAAAAGGCAGATGTCAAAAAGTTGGTTTGACATCTGTCATTGGGAAAATGTTAGAGTCCATTATAAAGGATGTAAGAAACACATAATATTATCAAGCAGCATCAGCATGGCTTCATAAGAGGGAAATCATGTCTGATAAATTTATTAGAATTCTTTGAGATGCTAATGAGCAGGATAGACAAAGGGAACCAATAGAGGTAATATACATAGATTTCCAAAAATGCGTTTGATAAGATACTGCACAAAAGACTACTTAACAAGGTAAGAACCCATGGTGTTGGGAGTAATATATTTAGCACACATAGAAGATTAGCTAATAGACAGAAATTTGGGATAAGAGTGGCATTTTCATGATGACAACTAGTAACTCATGGGGTGCCACAGAGATCAGGGCTGGGGCCACAATTATTTACAATATATATTAATAACTTGAATGAGGGAAATGAATGTACTATTGCTAAATTTGCAGATGATGCAAAAATTTGTGGGAAAGTAAGTGGTGAAGATGACACGAAGTCTACAGAGGCATCTAGATAGGTTAGATGAGTGGGCAAAAACTTGGCAGATGGAAGATACTGTAGAAAAATGTTCAGTTATGCACTTTGGTAGGATAAATAAAGGAGCTGATTATTATTTAAATAAAGAAAGACTGCAGAACATAGGGATTTGGGAGTCTTTGTACATAAATCACAAAAAGCTAGCATGCAAATTCAGCAGAAAGGCAAAAGAAATGTTGGTCTTTAAGGAAATCGAGTAAACAAATAGGGAAATCTTGCTAAAACTACATGAAGAACTATTATAGTTAGTTCACACCTGGACTATCATGAACACTTTGGTATCCTTATCTCAGGAAAGATATACTGGCATTGGAAACAGCCCAGAGAAGATTCACAAGGTTGATTCTAGATATAAAATGATTTTCTTTTGAAGAAAGGTTGAGTATGTTGGGCTTTTACTCATTGGAGGTTAAAAGAATAAAAGCCGACCTTATTCAGACACGTAGAATTCTCAAGGCACTTGACAGGTTAGAACATAGAACACTACAGCACAAACAGGCTCTTCGGCCCACAAGTTATGCCAATCATATCTATACCTACCAGGCCGTAGAACTATCTGTAACTCCCAATCCCATTAATCCCATGTACTCATCCAGAAGTCTCTTAAAAGACCCCAGCGAGTTCACCTCTACTACCACTGACAGCAACTGATTCCACCCTCTGAGTGAAAAGCTTACCTCTAACATCTCCTCTGTACTTGCCCCCCAGCACCTTAAACCTGTGTCCTCTCGTTGCGACCATTTCAGTCCTGGGAAATAGCCTCCGAGAATCCACTCTATCTATTTCTCTCAACATCTTATAAACCTCTATCATGTCGCCTCTCAACCTTCATCTCTCCAGGGAGAAGAGACCTAGCTCTCTCAACCTAAGGCATGCCCCCCATTAGATGCTAAGAGATTTTTTCCCCTTGTGGGTGAGTCTAGAATCAGAAGAATAACTTCCGGGTAAGGAGTTGCCCATTTAAGATAGAGATCAGAAGGAATTTCTTCTCAGAAAGAAGTAGATTTGTAGAATCCTTTACCACCAAGGGCTGTAGAAGCTGGGTCATTAACTATGTTCAAGGCTGAATAGACAGACTGTGAATTAGTTAGTGAATCAAGGTTATAGGAATATGGTGAGAAGGGGGAGTTGAGGATTATCACAATAGATTAGTCATGATCTTATTGAATGGTGGAGCAGACTGGGTGGGCCTACTTCTGCTCCTATGTCTTATGGTCTTGATTAGGGTTTGTGACTCAGAGGGAAGCATATTACCCATTCAACCACAGCTGACACAACCAAGCCACCAACAACATGAATCCCAAAGATTGGAGCTTTATTTTGCAGTGCAGCAGAAAAAACACGTAAAACTCCTCACATTATGTACAACTGTTTCTTTGACGATGGTAGGCTTTCCTACCTGGATGTACCAAAAGAAGAAAATCAAATTTTCTGCAGCATGGACAAGTTGGGCTGAAGAGCCTGTTTCCATGCTGTAAACCTCTATGTCTATGCCTAAATTCACATCTAGTAGGATGGGCTGGACACACAGATTCTGTGTTTGGAAATATATGAGAACTTTTACAGAGGGATTGATAGAATGAACTGTCAACATTTGTGTCCTTTGACTCAAGAAATGAGGTGAGGAAAAATTTCTTCACTCAAAGGGTGCCAAATATGTGGAATTCACTACCACAGAAAGTAGTTGAGGCCAAAACATTGTCTGATTTCAAGAAGAAATTAGATATACTCTTGAGGCTAAGGAGATCAAGGAATATGGAGGAGGGAAGGGGGTCAGCATATTGAATTTGATGAATAGCCATGATCATAATGGATGGTGGAACAGGTTCAAAGGGATGGATGGCTTACTCCTGCTTCTAGTTTCTATGTTTCCATGTTTCTGAGCCCACTTGTATCCTTTGCTTACTTCAATACAGATCCTTAGCTTCAGGAAGTTGGCTATTTCCTGTATTGCAGAACAGTACAATGATCCATTATTCCCTTAAAATGTAGAACACCTATTCCCAGGAGATGAAGAATGTGTCTGGAAACTGTGAAATGGATGTTCGCATAGTATCATTGATATTTTTCATCTGCGTTAGTGTGTCTCCACCTGAACTCCTCCATCTCTTCAATCATCTCCTTTATTCGTTGCACTAACTGATCCACACCAAATCTAGTGTCTGGAACGTAGATTTTGTCCTAACGTGGTCAACATGGTGAATGAGGGAAGCAATATAGTTAAGAGAAATAAAGTAGCAGGTGCCAAGACATGTTGGGAGAATTTAGAGAGGTGACCAATTCAAATTATTAGTTTAGAGGAAATTTTCATCTGGGGAGAAAGAGGAGGGGGAGAAAATGAAATTTCTGGGAGTGGGTAAAGTTAATTGATAGATCACCGACGACAGACTGTTGGGAAGATGGGATGCACCATGGGACAAAATTGGAAGTACCGAGGAAATGGGAGGCTGTATAATATTGAAGAAGGTTGCAGAGAGAGGAAGAAGTGAGGCTTTACAAAGAAATTAAGGATATTAGGTTAAATATGTGGATGGACAGGAAGCCGTTGCAAATCAGAGAGGACGGGATGGAGGAGCAGAAGGCAGGACTTGAGAACTTAAATTCTGTTAGCCTATAATGGTGCTTTTCCCAACAACGTTGTTTATTTGCCATTTAGTTATTTACTTTTTCAAGTGTCCAAATAATCACATTTTCTTCCCCGCCATGTCAGCAATAATGGATTGAACAGAAAATGAGGCTTCAGCAGAAGATAAGCGATCTGTGATACAGTGTCCTTAGGGCAGCAGCATTTTCTAAAGCATCATCTGTGGAAATATGAAGAGTGTTAAATTGCGGTGTTGCACAAAATGAAATAGTCGAGTTATATGGCTCTGGAAAATTAACATGGACACTCAGCATGTATTATAATTTTAACTCTAACAGTATGCATTCTCTGAAGTATGCAGCTATTAAGTTTCTTATCTATACGAATGTGTAAATGTACAAAATATTTGCTTACTACACATATCTTGGGTTTTGTAATTGGCAATAATAAACAACGAGTGAAAGGCTCATAATGTTAATGAAGCAGGTATTTGATACAAGAATCCACAGAAAGCATCACTTCAGCCACTATCTTATGATTCTTCAAACTCCAATACAAATGTTTCTGAGTGAAAATGGCTAAGAATACCAATCTTTTGATTTGTGAGAGATCTACAATTATAGTTTTGGAATTTAAAAATTATGCCCAAAATTCAGAAAAATCATTCATTAAAAAATATTCTCCATTGGACAGCACCAATCCACCTCCGCCCTATCTCGACAAGTCTCTTCCTGAAAAATAAGCATCAGAAATTATGTTATGTCTGGCATTTCTACCATCTTTTGTTCTATCGTGCCCTTAAATGTTACATGACTTCTTATGGGTCAGTGGATAATCATATTGTCTGGTGTGTTACTGAGCCATGTAGGCCAAGAAGATCCTAAATTCATTTCCAAGTCTGTGAAAACTTTGTTGATGTCGATTAGATTGAATAGGAGGAATGCTGAAATTCTGCTCAATGTTCTTGGGTTCATGAGGGGACAACATTCAATCCTGATGCCATCTGGAGACCCTTTTTAGAAAATGTACTCATGAATATGAGACTTGGACAAGTTGCAGAGCTGGGCCGAGAGGTGGCAAATGGAGTTTAATGTGGAAAAGTGTGAGGTAATGCACTATGGCAGGAATAATAAATGTGTAGAGTATAGGGCTAATGGTAGGATTCTTAATAGTGTTGATGAACAGAGGGATCTTGGTGTATTTGTGCATAGATCCCTGAAAGTAGGCAGTCAAGTCGATAAGGTTGTTAAGAAGGCATATGGAGTCTTAGCTTTTATTGGTAGGGGGATTGAATTTCGGAGCCGCAACGTCATGTTGCAACTGTACAAAACTCTAGTGCGGCCGCACTTGGAGTATTGTGTGCAGTTCTGGTCCCCACATTATAAGAAAGATGTGGAGGCATTGGAGAGGGTACAGAGGAGGTTTACCAGGATGTTGCCTGGTATGGAGGGCAGGTCTTATGAAGAGAGGCTGAGGGATTTGAGGTTGTTTCGTTAGAAAGGAGGCGGCTAAGAGGGGACCTTATCGAAACATATAAGATGATTAGAGGTTTAGATAGGGTGGACAGTGATAGCCTTTTTCCTAGGATGGAGAAAGCTAGCACGAAGGGACACAGCTTTAAATTAAGGGGTGATAGTTATAGGACGGATATCAGAGGTAGGTTCTTTACCCAAAGGGTGGTTCGGGAGTGGAATGCCCTGCCTGCAGCAGTTGTAGATGCGCCAAGTTTGGTGGCGTTTAAGAGGTTAGTTGATAAGTATATGGAAGAGAAGGGAATGGTTTAGTTTGGAGGGGCATTGCTTTTTATATTGGTCGGCACAACATCGAAGGCCGAAGGGCCTGTTCTGTGCTGTAATGTTCTATGTTCTATGAATATTAATTGAGAACAGGTTTGGACTTCACTGCACCCATGGTCTAATATCCTACTGACACCCACCATCTGAGTTCACATACACAGTTGGCTAATTAGGTTATGTGTTAGAAGGCAGAGGAGTTGTATCTGTACTTGGGGGAAGAGGAAGAAAGAAAATAATTGGGAAAGCAAGAGAGAAGAGCCTACTTGGACAAGTTACGTGAGGGCTGTTGTCACCTGTAGACATTTACCCAGGTGTGCACCATCATATTCAGAAGAGCTGGTGGAAGTAAAGAACATTGTATAAATAACTTGAGGGTGATACTGCTCTCCAATAGGCATATAATACAAGCTTATAATAAATTCACAATCTGTTATACACAATGCCAGTTTATATTTTCCATATACTTAGAAAATAATGCCAAGATTTTTAATTTCAAACCAAATAAATGATAGTGATACATTTTGTTTCTTCCACTTGCTCATCCTTGATCAATAAAAGCTCATCCACATCTACCAATTTCCCATTGACAATCAATCCCTAAATCTTTGGAATTGCCCTTCTCAAGCTATAATCCCTGGTGACATTCTGGTGACCAGTCCCAGGAAAATAACATTAGAAGCATTTCTGTTTTGTCTGCCCCATGTGTCACAGAACAGCTTCTAAGACCATTTCTAGGTCTATCATGTAACCAGCTGAATTGGTTGAGATTATTGATGTCTGATCAGCAGAAGAATATTTGTCCTCCTGGTTTTCTCCAACACACGGAGAAAAATACAAGGTACAACTGTTTAAGTGTATTTAATAAACATAGACGAATTCTGCACACATGGTAGCTCCAAAATTTCTGGGTGGCTTATTCTGCAGGTGTGGATGTGCAGAACCCCTATCCTTCCATGGAACTAATCACTGAGATGGGGTAACTGGCATGATAGCTGCATCTTGTCCAGAAGGCCACTTCACCATAGTTTGAGTCAACTACCAACGGGAATTTCAAACCAGTGTCATACAACTTCAAAACAAAGAATAAAGAACAAAGAACAAAACAGCACGGGAAACAGGCTCTTCGGCCCAACGAGCCCGCGCCACCACTTCAATGTTTCCACTTCTACCCATGATCCCTGTCTATGTTTATAGATCTATGCATTGGAACCAAATTTGCGAGACAATTTAGGGAGAATTTGTTTTGCCAATCATTCCAAGAGCACATCTTTGGGATGTGGGAGGAAACCGGAGCACTCGGAGAAAACCCACGCAAGCACGGGGAGAATGTGCAAACTCCCACAGACACAGGCCCAAATCCTTCTATCTGCACAGCATAGCGATAGTCACTGAGCTGTCGTGTTGCCCATCAACTGGTTCAGTTCAAGCGTACAGTAGGCTACTCTAGAAAAATCCAAAAGCAGCCCTCTCACGACCCATTGCGTGTATGCCCCTTGTCAGACAACAAGTACCTGTAGGATAAAACAGAAATACAGGAATGATTTGGCAAAGCTGAAAAGGAAATCCTTTCAGCTTTTTTTTTGTTCTTAATGGAGTGAGCAGATCTCCTGAGGAATACTATAAATTCCAGAGGGGTCAATTATCACCGAAGATTGGGGCCTGTGGTCCCGCAATTCATGCCAACTCTCCATTGATGAGAGTTCCATTGAGGCATTCAAAGCATAAAACATGAAGCTTCTGTGACAACCCAGAATTCCAACAGGCAAGACCCTTGATGTGATAGGGTTGAGGCGAGACAGTGGGGTTAGTGAAAAATTAGTTCTTGCCCCCACTTCCTACCTTCATTGCAAACAATATGGAAATCTGACACAACTAATTTCAGCCTCAGATTCTTTCCCCTGCCTCTGGAGAAATCAGCTACTCCTCAGCTTAAATAACTGAGGGCCTCTGACTAATATAGTCCAGTCCTTGTACAAAATTAACTTCATCAACAGCTGGGTCTTGAATTTTGCTACTCACTATCAATTAAGTACTTTTTGGAGTGCATTCCATCTTGCAATGTGGGAAACATGGCAACCACCACACACACAGCAAACTCCTACAATAACTGTAGCAAGTAGCGGCTGGTGAACATTAGTGTGATTCATAGCAACCACATCTGCAGTAAATGTGCACAACTTTGAGCAAATTTGGGTCTGAATGGATGAATTGGAGTCCAAATTTCAGACACTGTGACGTGATAGAGGGGAAAGTTATCTGGATAATTTGTTCTTGGAGGTAGTCTTCTAAGCACTTTTAATCTGTCCTTGATCAGGGACAGGAGGATATGGCTGAGTGAGGCAGGTATGGGGACTGGAAAATTATCAGTAGGGGATCCCAAACCCCTAGACTTGTCCAATAGGTTTGAGGCTCTTGCAGTTTGAATGGATAAGTGTTAGAACTGCAGGCTGCATTAGCAAACTGACCATGGTACCATAGTGCAGGAAGCAACTCAAATGGATAAGGAGGAATGTTATTGTGGTAAGTGACAGTAGTGTTAGGGAACAGATATTATTCTCTGCAGCTGAGGGCATGAACATTGAGTGGCCTGCCTGTTGCCAGGGTCAAGGACATTTCTTCTAATGCTGGAGAGAGAAGGGAAAAATCCAGATATTATGGCACATATGGGAACGAATGACACTGGCAGGACTAAGACAGAAGGTTTGCTGAAAGAGTATGAGCAGCTAGGGATTAAAGCAAAAAGCAGAATCACAAGGGTAATAAACTCTGGATTATTACCTTAGCCATGAGCAAATTGCCACAGGGTAAATAAGATCAGAGAGCAGAATGCATGACTCAAGGATTGTTGTGAGAGAAATAATTCATGGGGCTCTGGCGACAGTTCTCGGGAAAGAGGGAATTGAACAACAATGGGACAAGCATCTGAGTAAATAATAAACAACAGAGGCAAGTTCACCCTATGTACATAGGTTGTTCTGATAGCTACAAACTATGTCCAGTCTCAATAAGCTGCGATTGGAGAAAGTCTGTTGGAGAAACCAGTTATCTTTATCTTAGATCAGAAGCAACCCAAAAGTTATAGGTGCTTGGTTTGGTAACAGTTGCTGGAATTTACTTATGGCTTAAAATCTCTGGGGTGCTGTTTGAAAAGATTTGGCTCAGAAGTTGAGAAAATAGAGAGATTTAAAACCAAATAAATTTAAAGATACTGTGTTTAGCCATTAATGAGTTAAGTGTATTTTTAGTTGACTTTCTTGGTGTGTATTTTACCATTGAACAAAAATTTATTTTGTTTAAAACCATCAAAAAATGTGTGATATCCTTCACTGGTCTTCGCATAATTTCTCACATTATACCAAACTGCAAAATACAGTAGGCACTTCAAGATTCCTTTCTGAGATTTAGAATACCCCTGTGTTTATCGCCAGTTGTGCTTTTAATAACAAAATAATGATAATGATCTCAGAATGGTGCCTCCAATAATATAAGTTAGAGGAAAACATTTTCAAAAATTGTGCTGAAATTTGAAATGAGGTTAACAAATTGCTTGGTTTTTCATTCTCAACTTATAATGTCTCAGTTGTTCATTGGCCTGGAATATAGTCCAGCTTTGTGCGCTATCACATAGTTTTTAATCAGTGTGCATAGTCTCTGACAATAAATGGGTGAACAGGGACCAAGAAATCAGGAGCATCGGCTATTGATTGCACAGAATGTGTAAGAACTTGTTAAATGCCTGATATTGAAATTAGTGAATAATTGCTGCACAGTGTAAATCCATGAGGTATGCAACACACCAGCATGGTTCTCAGGTGGCCCATTTATAATTGGCATTAAAGGCCAGTCACATTTTGCCCTTTCCCTAATTGTTTTTTTTAAACAGCTGGGCTGTTCCATTAATAGCTATTGTAATTGAATTGAAAGTTATGGTGATTGCACTCAGTGCTTCCCTCTCCTTGAGTTTCATGATGGGCCCGTTAACCAAGCAACTGTGACTTAAGCCCACTAATAGCTACCTAGCAATGCCAGAGAGCACGTAAGGTTCATCAGGGACACAGTTATAGAGATGAGCTATCACCTGCAACTAGACTTACAGTCAGGATGGTATGCCAGCAACCCCCAACTACAACTGAGCTCTGGCAGGGAGCATCTGCAATATGAGTTAATACACACTATCCGAATGGTGACTGATGTGTTCTGACGGTGTGATAAACTTGTTTCTCCCGTTGAACAGCAACAGCAGTAATAACTGTTCTTCTTCCATTAATGGATCTAAAAGTCCAAAATGACAACAGATGATTTCTGTGCAGCCATACTGCAATGACCTGGTCAAATTGAGAGGATTTCTATTTCATTGTTACAAAGCTGGCCAGTAATCAGGAACTCAAGATCATTCAGGTCAGTGTCTATTTACTAGGAAGCAGACATTCAAAAGCAATCATCTACCCACCTTATTTGATGCCAAGGGCAATGTACTCCTTAAATATCACTGCTACCATTTTCAGAATGTCTTTGCGAGTTAACCCTTTGAGTTAGCCATGGATATAAGCAACACTTAGCTGCTTCAGCTCACTAAACCTAGCAGACTAATTAAAAATACTAACATTGACATCTTGGGTTGGATTTTATAGGGGTTGTACCTGTAGTTTAGCATTTTTGTTAATCCTGTAATACACATCAAATGGTGCAACATATCCTCTCTGCACTACCTTAACTATACTATTTGATATACTTCAGAAACATATCTTTATGAACATCATTCCTTCCCATGAGCACCCATGAATTCCCCTGAGGCAAAGTAATACTATTTTCATTTGCAGAATAACTCCATTCATTTTCAGGTAAGTAGCTTACCAACTCTGAAACTCAGGGAAGGACTTACAATGAAACACACAACACTGCAGCAAGAGCCCCGGTCAATGGGCCTAGGAGGTGCGGGGTGTAGAGAGTGGAAGGTGGGCAACAAACTAAATAATGCTGTAGAGCCTAGTAGCACTGAATTTGCTGATAGGTTCATTTCAGCAACCAATGGAGAACAACAATAGGATCAGATTGGCGGAATTCACTCAGAGTAAGAAAGCATTGCCTGTCCCAGTTGAGAGGTGGTGGTGACTTAAGAGCAGTTTTGGTGGATCTCTCAATTCTCTGATCTGAAGTTTGTGTTAGTAAAGCCTTCCAACATTCAGGCAGGCAGCTTGAGGCAACAGTGAGGTCACTGATATTAGAGTGCAGACTTGTGCGACCTTAGGAGAGGACCGAGGAGAAGGCAGTGGGCAAAAGCTATTGAGGGGAGCAGCGGGATGACTCTCGACCTCCAGGCCAGTGCTGAGAAGGCAGCCAACCAAAGAAAGAGCAGAGCCAGGCAGTGCAGAAGCAGCCAGAGCAGGCCAAATGAAGCCACAGCAAGCCAGCCAGAAGCACATGTGGTCAGTGAGGCTCAAGGCCAGTTGCCTGAACGAGAGATCAAGAGACGGGATGCAGAGTGAAAAGGCTGAACAGTAACCAGCCCGCTGTGAGCAAGAGCCAGAGGCCAGGTTGGATAACCAGCAATAGCAGCCACTGAGCCACCAGCACACCTGTGAGCTTAGGTTGTCAAGGGAGCAGCAGCAGCACCAGGGGTGTCACGACCCACCAGGTCAGAGCTGAAGAGGGCAAAGAAGCCATGTCACCAGAAGACGTCACATGATAGCATCTGGAGTTCTGACACTGAGGCAGAGTGCGGGCCCCCAAAAGTATAATCCATCTCTATTGAAACTGCAGTTCTATGTTCACTATTACACTGCAGTGCATTGACTAACAATGTAAATGTTCATTAATAACTTCAGTTGCTTAGGGATTCATGTGAAGTCAGTCCCACCTTTTGGAGTATTGAACGACTTGGCATTTGTGTGCTTCGTTGCATTTGTGGCAGCAAGAACTCTTAGTTTGAACATGCATTTAAAATGACAAAAACCTCTTTACTTAGTAGTTGCCAAAACTAAGATTTTGAACACGGCCAAATAAGCAAAGTTCCTGTCATTTTTAAAAAAATAACGTTTTCAGATCAACACTGAGAAAACACAAATAATAATTGATACCTGACATTCATATTATAAATACTTTGTGTGCACAGCAATGAATAGCTGGGGCTGATTACAAATCACCAATTTAATCAAGGGGCTGAGATTGGTTAGATGTAGAATAATAAATAATTAGCAGCAATTAGCAAGTTATAAATTAGTTGAGGAATTCAAGCAATCTATGTGGAGGATAATATAAATTCAGGAGGGAATAGAAGATTGTAAATCCAACAAGGACATCCAATTGTTTCACGTTCCATGAAGGTGAATCTCAAAGTGATTTATATTTATTTTCCAAATATCAAGATGAAACCACTGCGAGTGAATATGGTCATGACTTTTTTTTTGTATTTACCCTGGGGAAAGAGGATAAGGGTAAGGGAAATTACTCAATGTGGCTGTCTTGACAGTCAGTGGCCAGGACAGTTTGTGCAGACAATGTGTTCAATGAAATTTTCAAGTAATTATCTGCAATTGATTTGTTGATGCAGTAACCTGCAATGTTGAACAGTTCTATGGAATAGGCATTTGGCTTCAGTAGCATCCCTGGGAACAGTATTTAATTACCATTTTATCATATTCAAATCTTTTCACTATGATAAATGTTATCATTCTCATCCTTGTGTTCAAACCCTTTCTACAAAGTGCTACAACCCACTGAGAACTCTTGTGTTTCTTTTGATCTTGCACTCCCTGTCATTGGTTTATTCAGTTGGTTAAGTCCTAATTTTTGGAATTCTTGCCCAAGCCCCATCATTTTCTCAGTCTCCCATCCTTTAAGATACAGAGTAAAACCTACTTGTTTGATCAAGTTTTCAGCCACTTAGCTTAATGTCACCTTGCTCTGGCTCACTGCCAATTCTTCACATTTTGTAGCATCGGCTGATATCAGTGATTTTCCACAGGTAATGTCCCTGAACCCATCAAATCTCTCATCATCACCCCATCTTCAAAAAGCCCAGCCTTGACTATTTGGCCCTGTATACCTCTTTGTCAATAATCTTTTCCTTTGCAAAGTTCTTGGCCGCAATCTAACGGCTGTGCTAACTATGGGTACAAATCTCGTAAAATTTGTTAAATCTTGTGCAAGGCCCAAAACCATATTTGTGCTGCTGAGATTTTAGTTTGGCATTTATTCCCCTCTTCCTCCCACCAAAGATGATACAATCAGGTTCATGCACAGGAAGATTGAAGCCTAATGAACATTTTTAAAATAAATTTACATCTAATTATGGAGCTTAAAGCCACTACTTCCTCCCTCCTCATCATAGCTTCTCACACAATTGACAAGATGTTGCGTCAGTGTGAATCAGTATAGATTTTCAACTAGCGGGTGCGGATTCCTTTGATGCTTGTTTGCATGGGGGAGAGGGGGTATGCCTTGTAGTGGTGGTAATGCTGCACCTAATGTTCGTGTGTGGTTCTCTGTCCATGGGAGGATGGGGATGGGAGTTTATTTTCAGCACTACTTCCTTTAAAGATGGTGGCCTAATATCTATAAAACCAATATTGGCAGTTCTGTCAGATAAACTTTGGTCCTCATTCCTTTCTGTCACAAAGATTTTCTTATTTATAATACATGGTACTGCCATTCTCTACCTTGGCTGCAGCTCATCAACTGCTGAAACCCTCCCCCATAGCTTTGTTATCTCTAGATTTGACTGTTGCGGTGGGCTTCAGGCTGACCCATCATCTACTTCATACCATTTATGAATTTTTTTCTCATCCAAAAACCTTCATTGTTCATGTCCTAAGTCCTTGTAATGACTTCAGTCAGACATTGAGATAGGCCTATTGGAATATGAGCTGTCTGATTATGGATTCAATTGATGAGCCTCTTCAAGAGACTCAAAGGAGTCTCTTCCTTGTGATTAATCAGGAGTGTCAGTTCCTCTGGCATTCCCAAAGATAGATTACTGACTGATAGCACTCTCTGTATTGCTGTTGGATTTGTAAATAAAGGGATTTTGGTGAAGGGACATTTACCTCTGAAGACTTATTACAGCCCTGCTCACCCATCACTGACCTACAATATTTCCTGACTCTTAAGCTGCTTCTGAAAACCTGTGTCTTTAAGCAAGCTTTTGATGATCTGTCCTAACATCTTGTCACATGGCTTGATGTCAAATTTTGTGCTATAATTCAATAAGGCTCCTGCAATGAGCCTTTGATTGCTTCACTGAGTCAAAGGAGTCATAAATGCTGGAGCATTGTCTGATCACTGTTGTAACAACACTGGCAAGCAATATACAAGGTGATTCATGGGAATGAAGTTAAAATGGAATGAAAGATAGTGAGACATAGGTAAATGAGAAAAAGTAATTTAACTTATTAATAAAAGAAAGCATAACTCATCTTCCTTTCCCTTGGAGAATGGTTACCATTTTGATTCCATCTTTGGCAGTGTTTACTATATAGCCATGGGCAGAAACTTTGCAGCACAGGCTGCTCTTGCCATTCATTCTGGTCTATGCTTAGCCTCGTGCCCTGACAGGCCCAGTGAAAAGATATTTCCGTGCTGGCTTACACACAGACCCCTACAGGTATCACCACTTTCTTTTGATGGTAAATAATAACAACAAATTCAAATAACCTCTTGGGTGGGGTGTGGGGAGAAGCATTGCTTTGAAGAGCCATTGTTGCTTAGCAAATATCTGGAATACCCAGAGCTCAGAAATCAATGTTATAAATCAACATCTTGCAAAAAAAAACTTCATAGAGAGTAAAGAAATTGAAGGAACTTCAAAGAGTAGATATTTAAAATTATTCTAGGAATTGCTGGAAATAAATACATTGAGCTAGATTTAAAAGGGAAGATGGAACATCAGAGCAGGCATAGTCTATTTAACCACTGAAGCCTATTCCAACATTCAATTAGATCATGCCTAATCTGTATCTTAACTGCATTAACCTCTTTAGTTCCATTACCATTAATCCTTGGCTAGCTAAAATCTATCAACCACTGTTTTGGTCCTTTTAGTTGAGTCCCTGGACTCAACATCAAGAGAGAGTTGCTGATCCCCACTGTATTTTTGTGAAGAATGCTTCCCGACATCACCCCCTGAATGACCTACCTCTGATTTTAGGACTGCGTTTTCTTAACCTTAATTCTCCTACCCTTCAGAGGAAACCGTTTCTCTCCATCTACCCTTTCAAACACTTCATTCAAATCACCCCTCATTCTTCTTTATTCAAAGAAACACAAGCCAAGTTTATGGGATCAATCCTTGTAATATAACCCCTTTAGATTTAGTTTTGTCCGCATGATCATGAGTGGCACTCTCTGCAAGGTGAATGTACCCTGCCTTAGATGGATTTACAGTTTAAGTGCAGACCAGTGCTTCAATTCTGATGCAGGTTTATCCCTGATTTATTTCGGCACTGACTGACCTGGTGTGCTCATATCTAACTGTACTGCTTGCAGGATTGATGCTAGGAGGCACAAACTAAAGGAACTTTATTAACCAGGCGTGTTTAGTACAAGCTGATTTTTAACTCTGCATAGTCACCTATGCTAGCAATCAGTGATGTCACTTCCGGTGATGTCATGCACATATTATTATATACTGCAGCTTCTCCAAAATCAACATCAATACCCAAAGGGTATTCTTTACCCAAAGGGTGGTTCGGGAGTGGAATGCCCTGCCTGCAGCAGTTGTAGATGCGCCAAGTTTGGTGGCGTTTAACAGGTTAGTTGATAAGTATATGGAAGAGAAGGGAATGGTTTAGTTTGGAGGGTCATTGCTTTTTCTATTGGTCGGCGCAACATTGAAGGCCGAAGGGCCTGTTCTGTGCTGTAATGTTCTATGTTCTATGTTCTAATACATTTGATTTAAAGGCGAGGAAATGTAATGTCCGCAATAAATTTAAATAAATGAACAATAATCAAACAATGCTAATTGTTAAGTCAGATGGTTTGAAGATATTGTTCTCTGAATTGTTGTCAATGATGCTCAAGAGGCATCTGCTTCTTGGCATTAGTTGCAACTTCTGGATTTTTAGACTTTGTTTGAATGTTGTCAGCAGTTATTTTGACTAATGCCAAAGTTATAACTGGAGGTTGATTCTGCGTTTGATTTGAAATTGATATGCTGTTTCCCTCAGACAGTTCTGCCTGTGTCAAGGTTTCAGGAACGTTCAGGTCAGAACTTGGCACAGTGAAATTCGGATTCATTGCTGATTTCATTTCCGACGGATCGATTCTCCCCAAGTGCCTCCTCCAGATGACATCATAGCTTCACAGAGTTATAGAAGTTTACAACATGGAAACAGGCTCTTTGATCCAACTTATCCACGCTGTCTCTTTTTTCAAATCCGTAAACTAGTCCCAATTGCCTGTGTATGTAATTGTCTAAACATATATTTAAAAGATAAAATTGTACCAGCCTCTATTGCTATCTCTGGCAGCTTGTTCCAGACACTGTGTAAAAAAAATTGCCTCTCTGGACCCTTTTGTATCTCTCCCCTTAAACCTATGCCCTCTAGTTTGAACTCCCTATCTTTGGGAAAATATATCGACTATCTAGCTGATCTATGCCCCTTATTATTTAAAGCCCTCTGTAAGATCACCTCTAAGTCTCCTATGCTCCAGAGAAAAAAGTCCCAGTCTATCCAGCTTCTCCATATAACTCAAATCATCAAGTCCCTGTAGCACCCTAGTAAATCTTTTCTGCACTCTTTTCTAGTTTAATAATATCCTGTCTATAATAGTGACCAGAACTGTACATAGTATTCCAAGGTCATCACCTCAGGTATACGAGACTGGTTCAGTCTATGTGATCATTGTGGCAGGAACCCGTTTCTCTTCTGTAGGTTAGTTCCTAGCGAGCATCTGTTGTCCTTGCCCAAGACACGCTGCTTTGCTTTGTTTTCCCACCATTCGATCTGACCTTGTTATTTCTTCTAGCTTTGTAAATTTCAATAAGTCAAATGTCGAATGTAACTTCATCACCATTGAAGCTGAGGAGGTTCTTATCATTGAATGGGCAGGAATTGATTTAGACATTTGGTCGATGAGCTTTGTTTTCTGGTTGCCTTTAATGCGTGCTTCATTATTTGCATGAAACATTCTGCTAGTCCAGGACTGATCTAATACCTGGCATATTGTTCTCTCTCAAAAAACTTCCAAATTTTTGAGAGATGGACAATGGTCAGTTATCATTCACTAATTTCTCAGGAAATCCAAATTACTAAAGATTTTTTCTAACCTCCCAATTGACTTTTCTGATGAAGTTTTACTTTTTTTTGGTAACTTCTGGCTCCTTTGAATGTGCCTCAACTATGATTAGGAACATATGTCCTTCAAAAGATCCTGTGTGGTTGACATATACCTATTGCCAAGCCTCTTCTTGCCATTCCCAAAGATTTAATGGTAATAACAGTAACATGATTTGCACTTCAGGCATGAATAAAATGTCCCAGCCTTCTCATTTATTTCTGCTTCCAATCCAAGCCACCAGAAATACCTTTGCCATCTCTTTCATTCTTACAATTCAACAATTGGGCCCTCTTGTAATTTGTTCAACACTTGTCTTCTCAATGGTGATGGAATGATTATTCTGAGTCTCCCAAAAAAGACATCCTGCCTGTACAGACAATCCAATCTTTGAGTGGAGTATGGTTTCAGGTTAGGTTTAGTTTTGAGGTCTTGCTTCTTAGCCCTATTCCCATTATTTGTCCTGATATAATAGATGTTTTGTGTACCTGATCAAAGAAGAAGATGCATCAACTTTGATCAGAATTTGAGAACAAAGGATAAAAATGATACCATACATAGTAATAGAAGGCACTAAGAAGATGTAAAGGGAGACATGAGGTAGGAGCGTCAGAAATTGAATGTTGACCTTTCACACAAAGTCTTGAATTTATAAATATCTGAAAGTGCGTTGTAGGTATAGCAAACTTACCCACCACCTGCTGGAATACTCAAATACACCACATACAAGACCAGGACTGTTCTGATCCTGCGTTTGACCCATATGTTGAAGGTACCATCCAAAACAGAGGGAAAAAAAAATGGTTAGCTGATATTGAGGAGGCCAGTGATCAGACTGAAACCCAAAGTGGCATCTAAATTGTGTCCAAATTCGAAGAGTTGATTTGACAAGTGCACTCCTAGTATAGTGGGAGGAGGGAAAATTTACCAGGGAACATATTAAAGCAGCCAGGAAGATGGAGTACAAGAGGTGATTTCCAACTGCAGCCAACAAGGAATTGCCTGTTGTCTTTCTCTCTTCACCACACACTATCACTGTCATATTGGCTACCCAATAATAAAACAGAAAATTGGCAATCCCATGCCCAACCCATTTAGGGTTTTGTAAAACTGTCCTCTGCATTCTTGGGTTTTTCCTATTCTAGACAAAGCTTGAAATGAGCCAATCAAGTCTGTGAAGAAAAGGATTTGGGAATGAACACAAGGCTGCACTGAAAGAGATATAAAAATTTAGGTAGTATGTTCATCTTCACCGCATTGATATGACCTGCTAACAATAGCGGGAGGTTGGACCAACATTTGAGGTCCTATTCTGTCCACCCATAAACAGAGTAAAGTTAGCTCCAAAGAGCCCACCAAATTTGCCAGTCACCTGCACTCTCAAATAAGTAAACTACCTAGTGACAGTCTTGAAAGGCAGGGTATGGAGCGGGAGGCTATGAGTGCTGCATTCAAAAGAAGGAGCTCACTCCTATTCAAATTAAGCTTGTACTCAAAAACATGAGTAAACCTGTCATGTAGATCAGACTTCGGGAATCGAGTTGGATGGGTCGCTGATATACAAAAGAAGGTCATCCGTATATAGCAATACTCTCTGCACGATTCCCTCCTGACCAATCTCCACCACTCATTTGCTGCTGTAAAAAGCCACAGCCAGAGGTTCAAACAGCAATGGCAAATAAGAAGGGCAGGGTGGGGTGGGGGGGGGGCTTCATTGCTTAGTGCCCTGAGACAAAGGGAAAAAAATTGAATGCACATTATTTGTGTGGACCGAGGCTAGAGGGGTAGAGTACAGTATTTTGATCAAGTTTTGGATCGAATCCGAACCTCCTCAGAGCATAAATAATTCCATTGCATCCAATCAAATGCTTTCTCAGTGTCCAGCAAGATTAACATCTCTGGCAGCTTGGAGATGGCAGAAACATATATAATGTTAAATATTAGGTGCCAAATATTCAAATATATATTTTTATTTTTAATGAACCCTGTCTGGTCAGGCGAGATGATTGATGGCAGAATGTCCCCCAAACAAATGGCCAGAACATTAGCAATCAGTTTGACATCTCCATTCAGCAATGAGATTGGTCTTTAAGAGCTACAGGTCCTTATTCTTTTTAAGGATATGCGAAATTGTCATGTGCCTCAAAGTCTACGGGAGAATGCAGTTCTCACTTAAATCATCAATCATGTGCAGTAACAGGGGAGCCAACCTATCCATAAGTTGGTCATGCTGTAGAGATGCCGGTGTTGAACTGGGGTAAACTCAGGAAAGTCTGACAACACCAATTTTAAATCCAACCGATTTATTTGATAGTAAATCTGCGAGCTTTCGGCCTTTGTGCCCTTTGTCAGGCAAATGAGGTGTTCTCGTCTCCAAAAGCACACATATCAGCACAGACAGTTTACAGATTGCTGATTAGAATGCGAATCCTTAACCTAACCTGCCATTCAAGTCTTAAAGTGGCTAACCCAACTTGCGCTCAAGATGCAGACCAGCTGCAAAATATTGCCAAGCAAAAGAAACAAAAGAACTACACCATTTACATGCACACCAAGACCAGGAAAATTGAGAAACTCGGCATCATCACCAGCAGCAACCAAGCTCCCCTGGTACCACAGCAGAAAATGGTACCACTGCAGGGAAATCCATTGTCAACTTGTCGAACTACACACTTCAACCAGATGAAACCGAAGTTCTCAGCCAAGGGTTCAATTTCTGCACCACGACTAAAATGGACGCCATCGGTCTTACAGTGGAATTCATCTGGTCAGTGAGGCTGTGGAAGTTCTTCCACAAACCCCAACAGGCCCACAGCAAACACAATGATACAGCCAACGAACTGAAACGGCCAACAGAGAGATCCGCGGTGCAGAGCTGAAGAGAAAAGAGTCAAATTGGACTCTTCTTGAAGGACGCTGCCTTCAACTTTACATGTATGCCCAAGCCATCAGGAGGTACGTTAATGCCACATTCATTAACCACACTTACAAGAAGCCCCGAACATCACCCAAGCACAATTCAACACCATTCGCGCTCTCAAGACCAACCACAACACTGTCATCAAACCAGCAAAGGAGGGGCCACTGTCATACTGATCAGAACGATTACTGCAAAGAAGTGCATTGACAACTGAACAATCAGGAAAACTACAGACAGTTACCTGCAGGCCCGACCAAGGAACACAACCATCAACTCAACAGATTGATCAAGTCCTTAACTCCAGACCTTCAGAGCAATCTCCATGCTCTCATCCCATGTACTCCCCGTGTTGGAGATCTCTACTGCCTCCCGAAGATACACAAGGCAAACACACCCAGCTGTCCCATCATATTAGGCAATGGGATCCTGTGTGAGAACCTCTCTGGCTACATCGAGGGCATCCTGAAACCCATTGTACAACGAATCCCTAGCTTTTGTTGTGCCACTATGGACTTCCTACAGAAACTCAGCACACAGGGAGCAATTGAACCAGGAGCACTTCTCATCGCAATGGATGTCTTGGCACTCTACACCAGCATCCCCCACAATGATGGCATTATTGCAACTGCCTCAGTACTCAAAGCTGACAACTGCCTATCTCCAGATGCAATTCTACATCCCCTCCTTTTCATCCTGGACCACAACATCTTTACCTTCAACATCCAGTTCTTCATCCAGAACACAGAACAACTACAGGGATCAAATTTGCACCTCAATAATGCCAAGATCATTATGCACAGGTTTGAAGAAGATCTCTTCACTACACAGGACTTTCATCTGATGCTATACACTAGATACATCAATGACGTTTTCTTCTTTTGGACTCATGGTGTACAGTCATTGAAATAGCTATATGATGACATCAACAAGTTCATCCCACCATCAGACACACCATGGACTACTCCCCAGAATTGGTTACACTCTTGAATACACCCATCTCCATCAAGGATGATCACCTTAGCGCTTCACCTTATTGCAAGCCTCATGACGCTCCACTTCCCTAGCTTCCACTCTAAACATGTTAAAGAAGCCATCCTTTACAAATAAACCCTCCATATACAAAGAATATGTTCAGATGAGGAGAATCACAACAGACATCTACAGATACTCAAAGATGCCCTTATAAGAACAGGATATGGCATTCAATTCATTGATCAATAGTTCCAAACTGCCACATGAAAAACCGCATCAACCTCCTCAGGGGATAAACACAGGACACATGGACAAAATATCCTTTTCATCCAGTTCTTTCCCAGAGTGGAGAAGCTGCGACATCTTCTCTGGAGCCTTCACATGTCATCGATGAAAATGAACATCTTGGCAAGGCCATCCCCACACCCCCACTTCTTGTCTTCAAACAACTGCACAACTTCAAACAGACCATTGTCTGCAGTAAACTACTCAGACTTCAGGAGACCAGTGACCACAATACCACACAACTCTGCCATGGCAACCTCTGCAAGACATGCCGGAAAATTGACACGGATGCCATCATCTCGCATGAGAACACCATCCAGCAGGTAAATGGTACATACTCTTGCGACTCAGCCAATGTTGTCTACCTGATACACTGCAGGAAAGGATGTCCTGAGGCATAGTACACTGGGGAAACCAGGCAGATGCTATGACAATGAATGAATGAATGAACATTGGTCAATAATCACCAGGCAGGAGTATTCCCTTCCAGTAAGGGGCAGGCATTTAGCCTCTGATCTTTGGGTAAGCGTTCTCCAAGGCGGCCTTCACAGCACATGACAATGTAGAATTGCTGAGCAAGAACTGATAGCCAAGTTCTGCATGCGAAGAAGGTCTTGATTTCATGTTACACTGTCTGTAACCCCCACAACTTGCCGGGGCTTGCAAAATCTCACTAACTGTCCTGTCCGGAGACAATACACATCTCTTTAACCTGTGCTTAACCCTCTCTCCATCACATTGTCTGTACTTTTAAGACTTGATTACCTGCAAAGACTTGCATTCCAACTTTTATCTTGTAAATTGAGTTTGTGTCTTCATATGCCCTGTTTGTGAACACAAGTCCTCACGCTTACCTGCAGAAGGAGCTTGAGGCTCCAAAAGCTAGTGCTGCCAAATAAATTTGTTGGAATTTAACCTGATGTTAACCTGATGAAGTGAGACTTCTTACTGTACTTAGATTTGAACAGCATCTCTTCTGCTTGATGTGAGGACAAGATCTCAAACTCTGCTAGTAGTAGTAAAATTTCCTTATATACCTCTGGGAATGGGCCCACTGCGTGTGTGGCATCAACTTGGGCGATATACCCCAGCAAACCCCATAACCTCCTATCCTTCTGCTTCACCTCGTGCACTGAATAAGATATGATGTGTCTCTTAAATAAGCCTTCAATGTCTTCCATAAGGTAGCTGCTGAGACTCCTGGAGTATCATTAAACTCTAAGAAATCATCGATCTGGGTTAACAAAAACCTAACAAATTCATCATCAGACAGCAGACAAATATTAAATCACCAAGCAGTACGGAGGCCTACCCTCCTCCCCACTACCAAGTGTATTATCTAGGGAGCATAATCCAAGGTTACAATGGTTTTGTACGCGATGAATGCATGGCTGGGAGCAACTTATCACCGACCAAAAAGTAATCTATATGTGACTACGTTCGGTGGACAAATGAAAAAAAGAATATTCTCTATTAGTGGGGTTAAGAAACCTCCATGGGTCTGACACTGCGTACTCTGTGAGAAATTATTTAATAACTTCTGCTGATTTGGAAGATACAGAGGTCCTGGAGGAGGAGCAGTCCAGGATTCAATCAATAGTTCAAATTTCTGCTCAGTATCGACCGATGTGAACTCAAATCTGGAAGTAGCATGAAAAACAACTGGAAAAAGTTTTCATTATCCCAGTTTGGAGATCGCACATTGGGACTAACACCAGGGATGTCTCATATTATTTACCTGTGACAATGATGTATCAGCCATTTGAGTCAGAAATGATATTAGCTATACCAAGGATAAGGGCTTGTGGATGAGGATTGCCACCTCCTGCACCTTGGTGTGAAAATTTGAGTAAAAGCATTGACCCCACCCTCCCCATCTTTAATGAAGCCTAAAATATTCCACTGACCTAAGATGGGTCCCTTGAAGGAATGCAATTTGAGTACCCAGTTGTTGAAGATACTGAAATATCTTACTGCGCATAACTTGGTGATTTAATCTCCTGACATTCCAGCTAGTGAACTTGATCGCTCCAAGGTTGGAGCATAAGGGCCTCCAAGTTGGCATCCCACATTCCTAACAGATGCCTGGTATCCATCCTCACTGGGAAGTCTCCCCCCAAACACTGACATCAGCAGTCACCAAACTGCAGGCAAACCCAGCTGTGGGGAACCAAACATGAGAAAGAAAGGGTGGGATTGCAAGAGACCAAACCATACCCACAGAGAAGACGCAAAGCACCCACATAGACCAAACTTGCAAACACAGCTTTCCCTCTCTTCTCCCACACGTGCCCTCCCAAACAGGGTGCTCGTGTCTCCAATGCTTCCTTATTGTGGTGCCTTCACAGCACACACTGCATGGGACACAATCTCCACCTCCATTCCCATTGTGGCCACAGGTGCTATAACCTGAAAAGGTCTGTAGAATTACCAAACATTTATTTAGCAATTGCAAAATCCAGTCTCCTTTCCTGGCCAACAATTCGATGCGGATATAGAATGCAGGGTCATAAAAAACAAATATCAGTTTACATCCGCCATGTGGTCACCTGATTTAAAACTCTGCTCCACAATTTCATCGCTGCTGTCAAATCGGTGAACTTGTGCTCGGTTCCATTGTTGAGAGTAATCCTCAAGCAGTCTGGAAAGCGAAACCCAAACCTGACCTCAGGACAGTCACTTGGAAATCGTTTGATGTCAATGAAGGCTGCCCTTCTTGCCACTGCTGAGGTAAAATCTGGAAATACCAACAGCTTATTTTCCTGGTATCTCAGAGTTGTAGCCTGTGCTGTTTGCTGCAGAACTCTGTCTCATGCTAAATGTAATATACTCGCACAATAATGGGCCAAGGAGCTTCTCTCAGTCTGGGCTTTGCCTATAACACTCTGTGTGCGTGTTCCAGAAGCAGCTCATCCTCAGGTTCCAGCATATTTTCAATAGCTGGGCAACAAAGTTTATGATATTTGGGTCCTTGATTCCTTCCGGAAGGCTTATCAAACATCAGATGTTACTTTATCTTTGACATCCTTCCATCTCATCACATTTCTTGCCTAGGGACCTAACCTCCAATGTCAAATGAGTAACTTGGCTCTTCAGCTCAGAGGTAGTGTTTGCATTAAATGCCTCTGAGTCCTCAAGCTCCTTCAAGCCATTCTCATGGGATGGTGATACCTTGGAGAGATTTAACAGATGATGTGAGCTCCTCTCAGTCGTTTATCTTGGCCTGCAACTGAGTGGTGCACTGATCCAACTCACTGTCCAATCTTTGCATGGCCTCCATAATACTTCCCCTGTCCTTTCACTCAGCTTGCTCTATTCAGGGATCCTCCCAGGACAGTGTCGTGGGGAACCTTTCCCCTCTGCCTCTGTGGTCCACTCTTCGATTTTGGTTCACCTCTTGCCATTTTGCCAGTGCCTGTGAGCTTACCCATTTCCTCCAGTCTGGAGTGCTATTTCTTGGTCCATGTATCAAGCAGTCTCACTGTTCAATCTAATAGAGTTCTTACATAGATTGCTTTTCACCTTAACTGGGTGAACAGAAGCAGCAAAGGGTTTCAAACAGAGCTGCAAGATGCAACTCTTCTCCCTCACTTCAATTCATCCCTGGTTGGGTGAAAAAAGAAACAGCAGTGTACCCAGTTGCAGTTTTTAATAACACTACCCTGGGGCTGCCCCCCACCTTGCACCCCCTCTCCCCCCATCCAATTCACACATGACTGAGTGAAGAAAACTACAAGATGGTTCAGGCTGAACTGCAAGTCCCAACATGCAGTTCAAAAAGAAGCAATCCAAAAGTAGAAAAAGCAGATTGCAATTTTGTAGCAGGTCCTCAGCGGTTCCTGCTTTCCACCTTAATTCACCCTTCCTTGGGTGCAAAAAGAAGAGAGTTTGCCGACTGAGCTGAAATTCACAGCCCCTCCCCTGCTGAGCACATACAGTAAATTCCAATCAAGGAATCTAAAAATAACTCTTTCCATCAAACTTCCGAAGTTCTCTCTTTGCAACTGCACTCCAGTTATGTTCAAAAATTACTTGATGCACATTAACCTCTGTCCAGATCTCAGATTTCAACAAAGATTTTACCACCTTTGGATTATGCTTCCTGTCATACCAGCACCATCTTTGATTCCGCCGCCTCTCCCCCCCACCCCATGCATTAACACTGACAGGTTCCAAGATTCCTGTCTTCAGTAGTTGTTTCAAGCCAGCATGTATTTCAGGCGTGTAGCATAGGGTACCGATGTTGCCTTCAAACATTTTGCTTGGCTCCCTTCTTTAATCTTCATTTTAACTGTGATGTCTTTCATACTTCCCAGTTGCCCATCAAACACAATGTTGTGTATCGTGAGAATTTTTGTCAGACCTGATTCCGCATTTGTCATCAGGTTGACTTTGGCCCAATCTTTTCTAGCAATGTTCAACCCATCAATGCCAGATAACTGCCCTTTACTACACGTAAAGACAAACCTGCCATCTGTCTATTCAATTGTACAGCCATGTCAATGTGGTCATTCAATGGAGCCACTTTACCAGTCTATGTCTTCAACACTAGTTTTGATTTTTTTTTTAAGTGGAGTTGCTAACTATTTGGTAGCATAAACTTTTAGAGTGCTGCTGTTTCATCAGGTGAAGGAACGTGTCTGAGTTTTTCTTTGTAGATGGTCTCTGACAGCAGTGAGACTGCTGCCCCAGTGTCAACATCCATTCAGTAGTGACCCAGCATCGATATGTCGCACTAGCATATTCATTGCCAAGTCATTTTGTTTCTCTCAACATTTCTGCACTGCATGAACATTTTTGGTTTGTTCTGTTTATATGCTGCTTTGATTTATTCTTGTTTCTTATTATTTTTGCTCATAGTTTGTTTTTCTTTCCAGCATGCACACTCGACATGGCTTCTTTTACCACACATAGAACATAGAACATTACACCACAGTATTCTGCCAGTCTTTTTAATACAACCATGAATTGTGAAATTGATTCCCCCTCTTCTTGATTACATATGTGAAATCTGAAGCGCTCTGCAATCACTAAAGGCTTTGATGAATGCTGTGCTTGCAGAATCTCTATGATTTCTTCATATGTCTCAGTGCCTGGTTTATCTGGCTGCACTAAACTACCGAGGGGATTAAGGCTGGGATTCTCCCAAAAAAATTCTAAGTATTGAATTCATGCGAAAACTGGAATAAATCACGCTGTCTTTCTTCAGTGGAAATTCAGAGTAGAACCTCCCACACTCTGTGCACTACAGAGTGTCTCAGTGTGAATCACACTGAAATATCAGTGATTGAGGCTTATTTCCATGGAAGAGGCCGCAGCATAGCATGCGTTGATCCGTCAGCACCAAAATCAGCACATATGCAGTGGCCCCTGTATGCCAGCCTCCCGATTGCTGGCCAGCCTCACAACCCTGCATCACTGTCCCTCCACCCCCGCATGGCCCAACTATAGGCTCCCCCCGCCCACCCAAGCCTACACCACATCCTGCAGCCCTGACCTCCTGACCCTCTCCCACCCCACTGCCAGTGCAGAACCTCCCTCGCACAGTGCGGATCTTCTCCCCTGCAGTCCTGACCTCCCCTTGCAATGTCAGCCTTGACCAACCTTCTCACCCCAATGGCCACCTCAATTGCTGACCTCCCTCTCTCTCTGTCATTCAGCCCAAGTGCAGAATTGCAGTGAGGCCCCTGACCCCCACAGATCGTCTGTGGAGGCCCCAGCCCCATCAGGCCCTACCCCTGTTAAGCCCCTCCACCTTGGTACTGCCTCTTGCCCAATGGGCAGTGCCAACTCACCCCTGGCCAGTGCCACTTTGCCCCTTGGCAGTGCCAGGTATCCTAGCTGGCATTGTCAAGATGTTAATGCCCAGAAGGCCCTCCACCGGTACACAGTCCTCCATGGGACCTTTATTGCACCCCCCCTCCCTCCTCTTTACCCCAGTGGGTTCAGGCTGACAGCTCCCTGAAGGTGGAGAGTTACAGTAAACCCTGCTAAAATGAGAAACTCCTGGTGGGGAGGAGGGGAAAGTGGGGGAGAGGACAGAATGTTAGCAGGCCCAGAGACTTCAGTCCTGAGCCCCCTATTCTTATTTAAATAGCATTTAAATTAACATTGAAATAATTTATGCAACTCCCCGCCAATTACCGACATGGATGTGATGCTGTCAAAAATGGGAGACGCTATCGGGGTGAGACACCCACGCATCAGGTACTGCTTGAATCTCTTAGCCCACTGCCCGAAAAGAATTAGTGATTAGATTAGATTAGATTAGAGAATCATCCCTCAAATGTTTTCTCTCCCATTTCACCTGAGGAACGTGGGAACCCGAATATTTTCTGCTATATTGTTTGCTTGCACAAATTAGTTAAACCGCTCAGCAGAGCAGCCCCAATACTCCACATTTGTCGAAAGATCCCACGGTGCTAAAAGATCCCATGACTTTCTCTCCACTGGAAGGACATCTGTATGCACAATGTGCATATGTTTTCAGCAGCTACCTTGCTCTTCTGTTTTAAAACAAGGAACAATCCGAACTTCAGCCTGTTAAGTAAAACCAGCAGTGTCTCAAAGTCCATCCAGTAATGCTAAAAGAGAATGGGTTTTGAGGCACTAGCAGTCAAGTCACCTACCCGAAGCAATTTTGTAACATCAAACTGTTTTACGATTTGAACACACTTTTTCCTGATATCCGTTCAAGTCAAATTCAACCGGGCAGTCACTGACAAAAGAAAAATGGACAGAATTACAATTACACGGTCTTCAAGTGTAATAAGATCATCAAGTGGGCGATGATGTGCTCCAAGAGTTTGTGCATCTTGCTGTTTGTGTTCCACATTGAACGGGAGGGAAGGGAAAAGGCATTGGATGGAAATGAGGAGCAATTAGAAACAAGTTGGTAATTGGGGGTATAGGAAATCTGCTGTAAGCTTCAGCTTTCAGTGTGGCTGTCCCCCAACAGTATTAGACAAACAGTAATTAGACAACAAAAAAATCAGCCTTTCATAATGTAAATCAACATTAGGCCTTTGGTGACACTTTTTAGTGATAGATTAGATATTGGTGATACTTCCAAGGACCTTATAATTATTGTAAAAAACGGATAGGGACAGAATGTATTTACAAAGATATTTGAATCTGTAAGTCTTCTGACTTTGCCTAGCAGACAGAAGACAGGTCCCTGTGTCAGACAGGAAAGCTGCTCCCCAAGTATACTTTTACTGAGAATATATTCAGTCATGTGCTCTTTAGGCTAGGTGTCCTATGGAAGAATGCACTATCTTAAACAGCATAAAACAAGTACAACTGGAGCATTACCTCATGATGTTAGAAAAGGGGAATGAGTTAAAAAAAGACAAAGGAATCATTTAGGATGTAAATCAGTGAGAAGGTTATCATGTAAAGTATAATCAGCATTTGGAGCAGTCTTTAGGAATAGGAAGAGCCTTGGATTCACTCAGGAGATGATTAGATAATATGATGCTAGTGAAGGTGGGTGGGAATTTTTATGATTTTAATTGTGGATGAAATGAGTGTCCTGCTTTTTCTATACTTACTTTGTGATCTCAAGGTCTGCAAAGTCATAGGTGCTTGTTGTGCATTGTCAGTTATCTGCTGGAAGTCCTGCTTGTGTGAGAATAAACAACTCTGGCTACCTTGACTGTGCCCGGCAGTGCACTAAGCCCTGGAAAAGGATTATGGTGAAGAGGGGATATTACAGTTATAATGTATTCTGCTGCAGACTTCAATTACAAGCTAACAAATACCCCTAGAACCATATGTGGTATTCAATACTAAGCTCTGCCCTGAAAGGACCTGCTAACTAACATTGTAAGAATACAAAACAAGAGCCTGTGCTTCGTTAATGAAAGACTATTTAAATTCTATGCAGAATATCAAGATTGTGTTATGGCCACTGTGACTAATTTACTGAAGCACCAAGTGGGAAAGTAATGGATGGTGGGGGGTGGGGTGAGCGTGTGGGAGAGGGTAGGGGTAGGGGTAGGGGCCATGAAAGCTTGGGGAGCAAATCAGAAACCCCAAGGTATACACAACGTTAGCTTAGATCCTTACTTTACCTTTTGAATTTAACATTAGGATGAACAGAAGGTATTTCACTTCAGGTATGATTCAATTGATCCATGAGGAAGCTTTTCTCAAAACAAACTTTATTTAAGAACACAGTTAGAATATAACAAAAAGATTCAGCATAGCTTTTACCCATTAAAATATTTAAATATAACAATGTATAATTAACAGCTATCTATTGCTATACTTCCAATTTAGCATTATCCCTTATAGACAGAAATCCCTTCTTCAGCACCAAGAACTAATATGCTCACTTGAATGCCAGATTTGCAGCATTTTAACACTCTGGACAAAAATCTAGACAGCTTTCTGACACTTAAAAAGCAGAATCTCAGAGAAAGATATATCCTTGAACAGCAGAACTTCAGAAAAATAAACCTATTCTCTGGAAAATCCCAGTCTCCAAACTTCAGTGACACAGAGCAATTTCCTCTTTCCACAGCTTCCCAAAAAAAAACTGAGTTTGGATACTCTGTGTAAACCTAGCTCCACCCAGTAACATGATTTGTTTCCTGTCAATACTCTAATCAAACCCTAGTCTGCAAAATCGCAGGGGAACACTAAGAACAATAGAACAGCATTAGCTCTGATTAAAACAAAACATTCTAGCAATTAGGAACAATTATGTGCTTCAGTAACAATACAAGGCTGCTGGACATAAACAAAGTGGCACTGAAAATTTAAAAAAACTAGTATAACAGATCCTGCACGAGAACCATGATTAGAAAACATTTCTTAAAGGCACAGTATTGTCACAGGAAGACATAAAAAGTTTGTAACAATATAAAGAGCTGAGGTGAATGGGAAAATCACAACCGATAGAGTACTGTGTTATCAAATGCAAATTTACCTAGTTTGGAAGGGAAATGAAGGGGTCGGTGGGTGGGATTTTCTGTGTACCCTAGCAGTGTGTTTCATGATGGTGGAGGTAGTCTGCCATTAGCCACTGGTGGGATCGTCTGTCGATGAATTTGCAGTGCCGTCTCCATCACCTCCAATGAGGCTATCCATCGACAGTATCAGAAGATCCTGCTGGTGAGAACAGCTGGAAAATTCCAGCTAGCTTATTTTTGGAAGGTTGAGAGCATTGAATTTTTAAAAGTTTTTTCACAGAATGAATAGCACTGGCTAGGCTGGCATTTGGTGCTTATCTCTAATTGCCAACGAGAAGGTGATGGTACAGACATAGAATCATAGAAACCTTACAGTGCAGAAAGAGGCCTTCTGGCCCATCGAGTCTGCACAGACCACAATCTGACCACGGCCCTATCCCCACGTCCCTATATATTTTACCCACTAATTTCTCTAACCTATGCATCTCAGGACACTAAGGGGCAATATTAGCATGGCCAATCAACCCAACCAGCACATCTTTGGACTGTGGGAGAAAACCGGAACATTCAGACAAAACCCATGTAGACACGAGGACAATGTGCAAACTCTACACAGACAGTAACCCAAGCCGGAAATCGAACACAAGTCCCTGGAGCTGTGAAGCAGCAGTGCTAACCACTGTGCTATTGTGCTGCCAATGTGATATAGGTACACTCAGTACTGCGTTTGCATTCAAGGTCACTTGTGTATCTTTGAACATGAAGCTCAATAAAATACTGAAAGCAACGAGGGAGACAAATGTTAACTTTTGTTACAAAGGGATTGGAAGATAAAAGTAAAAGTCTAACTATAATTATTTAGAGTACTATTGAGGCCTCACCTGAAATACTGTGTAGAATTTTGGTCTCCTTATCCAAGGAAGGAATATTTGCTTGAGAGGGAGTGCAACTACTATTCACCAGACAGGTTTGCAACAAGTGGGATTCAGACTTACATTTCCAGGTAGGATTGAGAAAACAAAACCTCCAGAGGTTGCACCGAGTATATCACCGAAGGTTATGAAAGGATGTATTGGAAAAGTTGGAGTTATATCTGTAGGGAGATTAAATAGAGGTGTTTATAATTATGAAAAGGAATACACAAAGATGATAACGATGATTCCTCATGACTGATTGGATGATAATGAAGGGATGTGGATAATAGATTAAATGTGACAGATTGAGGGCAAACTATTGGATACATTTTTCCCACATGAGACTGCAGAATCCTTTACTTGCGTTGCTGAATTAAGTAGGGATCACTTTACTATGTACAAGTTTAGATAGGCTGTTGAAGGAAAGGGAGATGAAAAAATCTTGAGAATAGAACTCCATTTTACTTGCGTTGCTGAATTAAGTAGGGATCACTTTACCATGTACAAGTTTAGATAGGCTGTTGAAGGAAAGGGAGATGAAAAAATCTTGAGAATAGAACTCCATTTTCAAAGGAGCTCTGAGGTTTAAGAAAATAGAATGGTGCAGATTTTCTTCTGGAACGCAGACCAAATCCTGATTTGTTCAAGTAAATGAATCAATACATCTGAATGGGCTCTGTGAGTCAGACAGCAAATAGGCAACATTACTATTTGACTCCAAGGAAATGCATCCCTGGACATTACAACAAAATAGTAAGAAATCTCACAACACCAGGTGCAAGTCCAACAGGTTTATTTGGTAGTAAACACCACTAGCTTTCAGATCACTGCTCCTTCGACAGGTGAGTGGAGAGTTCTGATCAGAAACAGGGTATATCAAGGCACACACAGTTTACAAAATACTCATTAGAATGTGAGTCTTTACAGTTAATCTGCTATTCAAGTCTTAAAAGTGCAGACAATGTGAATGGAGATAGCATTATGTGAAGGTTAAAGAGATGTGTATTGTCTCCAGACAGGACAGTAAGTGAGATGTTGCAATCCCAGGCAAGTCATGGGGGTTAGAGGTAGTGTGACATGTTGAAGAGTCCTCATGTGTGCGGAACTTGGCTATCAGTTTCTGCTCAGCAACTCTGCGCTGTTATGTGTCATTAAGGCTGTCTTGGAGAATGTTTACCCGAAGTTAACGGGCACCATTAACAACCCCTTTGTTTCATGCCCATGACATTTTTGTTAATCTCTCTTTAGCTCCAATCTATCACTAATTTTCCATTCTGCTCCATTCCCCTCTCCTAGTGTATAATTCATGACATTTCTATCCCTCTTCTAGTTCTGTAATAATGTCTTATGAATTCAAAATGTAACTGTGTTTCTCTCCCTACAGATACTGCCTGACCTGCTGAGTTTATCCAGCATTTTCCATCAAATTTCCAGCAATTACAGTATTTTGCGGCCATTTGAGCCTCCATTGGTTGTCTAATTGTCTTCATTGGTAGGAGAACAATTCACTGGAGTTGTTCCTCTCTATCACGTTTTGGGATGATAGAGGGAGTGACAGAGACAGGTGGCACAGGTATAAACATTTATTAACTGTACGACGTTCTAGTTACGTTTAACAACATGTAAAAGTTCATATCCTGTTTTGAATTTATATCATTAATTTCAACTTTACGATGCCATGGCAATTACTTTGTATTTTAATAAAACTGATTTATAAACTTTATCTGTTTCTAATGTGCCTGAGGAAAGTGTGAAACTCCCACCACAGCATATGAGCTCCCTGCACCTTCAATCATCGTGGTCTAACTTTGGGCTGGAAGGTTGCTATGGAGAACTGTCTCTGCAGCCACTGCTAGAAGATGTAACACTTAACCCTTCATCTCCTCCTTGCTCATCATCCCAGCGTCCAAACATTCTTTTCAGGTGAAACAGCGCTTCACGTGCACCTCCTTCAATCTGATCTATTACATTCACTGCTCCCAATGTGATTTACTCTACATCTGAGACACCAAACGTAGGCTGGGTGATGACTTTGCAGAACATCTGTTCGCAAGCAGGATACAGATCTTTATTTTGCTTGTCATTTCAATGCACCACCCTTCTCTCCTGTCCACATGTCCGTCCTTAGCTTTTTGCAATGTTCTCGTGAAGCCCAACACAAACTGGAGGAACAGCACCTCATCTTCTGATTGGGCACTTTACAGCTACCTGGACTGGATACTGAATTCAACAACTCTCTATTCTACCTTCACCCCATTTCCATTTATTTTACTTCATTTCTTCTTTTAATTTTATTCATCCTTTTTTTACTTTATATTCTTATTTTTATTTCTCCACTTCTAAAACCTTGCTTTCCATATTTTTTCCCAATTCCCCCACCTCTTGGGCCACCTGCCACATTCCTCAGGTTGTTCTTTGACACTCTGCGCCTTTGTTCTGCCATTCACACATTTTGATCTCTTAATGGAGATTTTAGAACCATTCTCAGCCTTCATCATCACTATTTACATTTCCTTTTTTTGTCAATGCTATTCCTATCAATTACACTCCCCCAGCACCACCTCTCCCACCCTCATAGTATAAATCTTGTCTGATTTTCCTTGTTTTCAGTTCTGATGAAGGGCCATCCTGACTTGAAACATTGGTTCTGTTCTGTCTCCTCCGATACTGTCAGACCTGCTAAGATTTTCCACATTTTCTGTTTTTGCTTCACTTTATTCGCTGCGGGAAACTGATGTATAAGCTTAGGCTCAGATAAAGACAAAAAAGAGAAAGATGGCAGTTATATTAAAAACCAAGAAATGTTTTAACTCTTTCCATCAGTTTCCTTTGATGTCTGCACCTTGGCATTGGCAAAAAACCACTTTAAACAGATCTGTCACCCATATCTTCACAGTGATTTAATTATCTCCACTGTTACTTCCTACTTCATGAAAGAACAATGACTACAAAGACATTCATGTACTGTAAATGAAATCAGGAAATTGAAAGCTTTTCCAAAAGCATTCAGAATGAATTTACAGTGTAAAATATGTTGCTGATAGACATTGGTTCTGCACTCCAAGTGTAGTTCATGACAACCTGTATAACCGCTGAGAGATCCAACAGGACAGCATATTACTTGTTAAAACAGTTCTGCAATATTTTGATTGCTATGTTGGTGTCTTGCAATTCAATGTGGAATGAGTTGGCACATTAAATGGATGTTGTGTGCTGTGCAATATGCTGTTGAGAGAAATATATACATACTAATCAAAGAGAAGCCGCAAACACCAGGATGACGATGAGGTGGTCTATGAATACCTGCTGTAAAAAAGAAAATCTTGCATTCTTAGAACACTATTCACATCCACAGAATGTCACAGATGTTTTACAGCTAATGATGTTTTATATTTGAAGTGTAATTGTTGTAATGCAAGAAACATGGCAGTCAATTTGCAGACAGCAAGAACCCATAAGCAACAAGTTCTCCAGGTGCTCCGGTTTCCTCCCACAGTCCAAAGGCTTGCATCTTAGGCAGATTGGCAATGCTAAATTGCCCATTAGTGTCCAAAGATGTGTAGATGAGGTGGATTAGCCATGGTAAATGCACAGGATTACATGGATAGGATGAGAGATGGGCCTGAGTAAGATGCTTTCAGAGAGTCAGCGCAGACTCAGTGAGCCTAATGGCCTCCTTCTGCACTGTACGGATTCTATGGTTCTAACAATTCAACAATTTTATCTTTTTTAGGGATTTGATTGAGGGATAAATATTGGCCAGAACAATGGGAAGAATGCCCTTGCTCTTTGAAATAGTGCTATGGAATCCTATCAGCCTACCTGAGAGGACAGATGGAACTTGCTTTAATATTTTCTTCTGAAAGACTGCACCTCTGACAGGAGAGCACTCCCTCTGTGTTATATTGGAATGTCAGCCTATGTGTTCAAGTCTTTGGAATGGGACTTGAATTCACAATCTTTTACTCAGACATGAGACTCCTATCAACTGATCCAAGGCAGTGGTTCAAGTGAAAAGAAATGTGACACTCACAACACATTTATATTCTCCAGGACTGCATATGATGCTTTCTACAAACAAAAATCAGAATGTTGTAAATACATTTTCCTGGCTGTTTTCTGTGATTTCACAAGAATTTTGTTATTAAATTGTTCAGAAAGGGAGATATACCTTTTCAATTAAAAGAAACAATTATTATGGCACTGACTAATGCAATGAGATATGTGCAGGGTATATTTCATATGAGATGTTGCCATGCTGTTTATCAGTATGCTATTTGTACTAATTGTCCACGTCTTTCCTGTTTTACTGCTTCTAAGTAAGCTAGAAGGAATAATTGTGAAGGATTCATCTCAGGATCTGTTTGCATTTATGCTCTTTCCCATTCTGTGTTACAGATTGAAATAATCACTACGCTAAGCTGAGAAAGGATTGTCCTTTTCTGTTCCTTGCTTCTTTCTTTATTTACTCAAATGCTGGCGCTAGAAATTAAACGATAGTACCTACCTGTTCTGTGTTTTTGCATGTGTGACAATGCTGGGGAACATTGTAACACGTCCTCATGGTAATGAAGCATGCAGATTGCCATTGCATAATTGCTACCCTTATGATCTTTCCTGTTGCTTTCCCAAGCATGTCAAATCCTATGTTTTCAAATCTTGGGCTGCAAATTAAATAGAACTGTGTCAAATACACAACACTGAAACACGTATCTTAGCCCAACCTGTCAATACAGTGTTTACACTCCATGTGAACCTCCTCTCACCGTCCATCATCCACCAACATATCCTTTTGGGCCTTTCTCTCTCATATGTACATCCAACTTCCTCTAAATACACCTCTGCTCTTGGGGAGGCAGTGGCATAGTGGTATTGTCACTGGACTAGTCATGCAGAGACTCAGAACAATACTCTGATCCAGATTCAAATCCACCATTGCAGATGGTGGAATTTGAATTCAATAAAAATCTGGATTAAAAGTCTAAATATGACCATGAAACCACTGTTGATTGTTGTAAAAACCCTTCTGATTCACTAATGCCCTTTGTGAAAGGAAACCTTCCATCCTTACCTGGTCTGGCTTACACGTGATTCTAGATCAGCAGCAGCATGGTTAACTGTCTTAACTGCCCTCTCATGGGCAATCAAAAAGAGCATCACCCATGAACAAATAAAAAAAACTTCAACGACACCTTATGAAGCGAGATATATGCTCTGACCATTTGCCGAGTTAAGAAGATTCTCCTAATTTACTGGATTTATTACTGACAATTTTATTTTGATGGGCTGTTAAGTTTTAGTCTTCCCCATTAGTTTTCCCTACAGTCAGTCTACCAAGCCTTTTAAAGACCTCCATCAGTTCATCACTCAGCTTTTCTTTTCTGGAGGAAATAGGAACAGTCCTTCCAAATCTTTTTTGCAACTTCTCTATTATCCCAGTTGATTTTTTAACTGGAGGGGAAGATTCCAGAATGAAACCTTGCTTCAAAAGATTGTATTTTTTACTTTCTTTTCAAAAACATGGAGAGAGACAGAGTCTTAGGGCCACTAATTAGTTTCATAAACAAGGAGAAAGCAATTATTAAACATAAAAAAGCTAATTATGATAGAAAAAAGAAGTATTGTTTCTTCACAAATATATACACAATTTTAAAGTTAACTTGGATTACAAAGGATATTGTAAGCTACAGTGTCTCAGTTACACAAACTCCCTTTAAGCACACAGATCAGTTGTGGCAAAACACATACTCCAACCTGAAAACAAGTGAGTGTCTATGGATTTCTCTTCAGAATCCCCCTAGGTAATTCTTATACTGTGAGCCAACTTATCTCACTGAGTTCTGGCTTCCAACTGAGTGATTTCAAATTTCACTTTCAAAA
Organism: Sphyrna mokarran; assembly: GCA_024679065.1. Taxonomy (NCBI): domain Eukaryota; kingdom Metazoa; phylum Chordata; class Chondrichthyes; order Carcharhiniformes; family Carcharhinidae; genus Sphyrna; species Sphyrna mokarran. Next base: position 59,502,090 of record JAGIQG010000003.1, read on the forward strand.
AGATGCACTTTCAAATATTCATCTAAGTTTTATCCATGAAGGATTCACTTACAGAGTTTTCACCACCCCCTTCAGGATTTCTTTGTTTTCAACTTGGCTTTAACTATCATGCCCCAGACTGCGTTAAAATGACTTCAAGCTTTTGATTTACCTCTGAAGTTTGTCATTAGTGGAGAGCTGTTGTGAATCTACTGGAGTGAAACAGCGTTGCACTCCTGGCAGGGAGGAGGGGAGGTTAACAGCTCTGGAGACTTCAGTCCCAGGCCTGCTAATGATATTAACTATTTACCAACACAAATACAAATTCCGTAAGACTACCTTTGTTTTCCTAACAGCCTGAATGCCCTTCTTACAAGATGGGCACCAGAAATATGCAAAGTGTTTCAAATGTGGTCTAACAAAAGTTCTACACATATATAATGTTTCTTCATTGCTTTTCAATTAAATCAGGAAATGATGCAAGTGATTTGTTTCTCAATACATGCTTGTGAAGCATCTTCTATTTTATTTGTGGCTGTTTGAGGTTACACACAGCAGCCTATGTCCAGCACAGATATCTGTGCTACTTTCTGACCTGGGAACAGTGACTTACTCTGTTGTTCCCTTCTTGAACTCACCAATAACCTTCAAAATGTTTGTGAACATGACGTGGGTAGAAGCAGTATGCCAAGCTGATCATTAATAACCTTCCTCCCTGTTTTGTGGCCTTTCTGAGAAAGGTGATGCTGAATGAGCTGATGAGCATTCTGGCGATGACAGGACAGGTTAGAGTTCGCAGCTGAAGCCAGACAATGCTGTGAACCTCATGAAAGTGAAATTCCTTCCCACAGTGAATGGGCAGAATAATCACTGTACAAGTTAAAAGTGTGGCCATCTTCACAGACATCATTGTTCCCCGGCCACATGAAGCGCGCAGACTATTATTTCCATAGTGGCACTTCAAAGGAGGGGAGGCATTTTTTTAAAATTTGCTCAGAGTGAGCTGCAGTCTTTTGCAACACAGAAAACAGCTACCAACAACTGACCAGTGCAGATATTGAAAGCTGTCATCTCCATAGAAAATAACCTGTGCTGATTAAGGTGTAATTTTTCACTTCTACAAGTCCAAGGCTTGGTGGCAAATGATCTTCAGGAACCCTTTGTGATCATATTGGCCTTTCTTAACCTGTTGTAATCCTTTTAAATACCTCATTACTTCTTGTGACACTTGTAGAAAGTTTAGCTAGCTACTGGTATGAAGCTATACTGCAAGCACCTTGACTAGCATTCCTAGCAAAACAAGGCAGTGGGCACAGTAGTAATGTAAAATAATTGGAAATCAGAGCTACACATCACAGTACTGAAATAATTGGCTGTCACTTTGTCAGTTTGCCTCTGGCGCAGCACTCTCGCTGCTGAGTCAAAAGGTCATCAGTTCAAATTTCAATGCAAGACATCAGGATAGAATCTTGGCAGACACTTAGCTGCTTTGGTATGGAAGTGCTACATCACTGCAGGTGCAGCAGTAAGCCATCCAACCCCTCAAACCTTTTCCAACATTTCACATTAGATCACAACTGAGCTGTATCTCAATTTCATCTGCCTAGTTTTACTTTCTAACCTGGAACATTCTTGTGTCATGATGATGACATAACATTGGCATAGTGGTTAACATCGTTGCCTCACAGCGCCAGGGACCTGGGTTCAATTCTGGCCTCAGGTGACTGTGTGGAGTTTACACATTTTCCCCGTGTCTGCATGGGTTTCCTCTAGGTGCTCCAGTTTCCTCCCACAGTCCAAATATGTGCAAGTTAGGTAGATTGGTCATGGTAACTTGCCTCTTCACGTCAGGGGGATTATCCGAGGTTGTGAGGATAGATTGAATAAGATGTCTCACAACACCAGGTTAAAGTCCACCAGTTTGTTTGGTAGCACAAACCAATAAATTTTAGAGCGCTGCTCCTTTAAGAGGTGACGGAGTGACTCACCTGATGAAGGGGCAGTGCTCCGAAAGCTAGTGGCTTGTGCCACCAAATAAACCTGTTGGACTTTAACCTGATGTTGTGAGACTTCTTACTGTGTTTACCCCACATCATGGTTAGGGGGATAGGCCACTGATGGAATTCTTGTCGATGCAAGCTCAATGGGCCAGATGGTCTCCTTGTGCACAGTAGGATACTATGATGGAGATAAAGGAACATGGAATTATACACAGAACTATTGGGCTTTAGGAAGACTTGAGTTATATATTTAAAAATGGACACAAATCCACAGGTTGGTTGTGAATGTGGCATTAGCCACTGACAGAAATGGCTACAGGGTATTTCGCTAAGTGACAATGGAATCCTTCTCTGTGTCTCCAAGCAAATTACTTCTGAAAACATCTACAGGATAATCTCACTGCTCCTCCAATGCTGCCATGGATCTTTCACATTTGTATGAATAAGAAGGCCACCATAAGAACATAAGAAATAAGAACAGGAGTAGGCCATCTAGCCCTTTGAGCCTGCCCCACAATTCAATAAGATCAAGGCTGATCTGAATGGATTAGTTCCACTTTCTCGCTTCTCCCCATAACCCTTAATTCCCTTGTCTATCAGAAACCTATCTACCTGTGACTTAAATATATTCAGCGAGGTAGCCTCCACCACTTCAATGGGCAGAGAATTCCAGAGATTCACCACCCTTTGAGTGAAGAAGTTCCTCCTCAACTCTGTTCTAAACTGCCTTCCCCGTACTTTGCGGCTGTGCCCTCTAGTTCTGCTAAGCAGGAAGAATCTCTCTACCTTTACCCTATCTAGCCCTTTCATTATCTTGTAAGTCTCTGTAAGATCCCCCCTTAGCCTTCTAAACTCTAAGGAGTACAGACCCAATCTATTCAATCTCTCTTCATAAGCTAACCCCCCCCACCATCTCCGGTGTCAGCCTGGAGAACCTTCTTTGCACTCCCTCCAAGGCCAATATATTCTTTCTCAAATTCAGGGACCAAAACTGTATACAGTATTCCAGCTGCAGCCTCACCAGTGCCCTGTACATTTGCAGCAAGACCTCCCTGCTTTTATATTCCATCCCCCTCACTGTAAAGGCCAATGTTCCATTCGCCTTCTTGAACACCTGCTGCACCTGCAGACTGGGTCTTTGCGATTCGTGCACAAGGACTCCCAGGTCCTTGCAACATTTTGTCTGAAAGATTGCCATCTTTGTTAAAGATAAAGTACATAATTGCCATCCTATCGTGAAGACACTGGGTATAATTGCCTCAATGAGATTAGTGTATTCTGGTCATTTTGAAATATATATAGAAGGGGTTTAGAAGCGTGTTTGCTACCAGCCTGCTGGAGCTTGTCCATCAGTCTGTGTGCATGCTGTGGGACAAAGCAGTCAAACACGTTTCACACTAAAGATTGCAATACAGTAACTGAAACAAGGCCCTGCAAAGTAATCATATTTTGCAGGAATATCTCAAAATTCTCTTTTTCTCTCTGACTGAGGAAGACAGTCAACAAACAAAAGGATCACAGCTGGGGCAAGAACTGAAAACTCTCTACCAAACCACAGAATCAAAAACTCAACTGCAGAAGCCAACAATACTGAATCAATCTATAATGACCACAATGTTCATTATCTACTCTGTTCAACACAATTTATATTTACTTACAATTGGACTCAATTCTTACTTCTAATCTGTATGAATGTAGATGCATGTGTTTTACCATTCTCCTTACCTTTGTAGAAGTTAACAAACTTACTCTACCTGAACTCAAGAAAGCCTAGTTAAATTAGTACTTTTTAAAAAATGTAACTATTAATCGTCGAAACCAATGTTCTGCTGAAAGCATTTGAGGCATTAGGATCCAACTTAGAATGCAAAACCTTAAAAATAATCATCTCTGGATTATTACCTGAGCTACATTCCAATTTGCAGACCGCCAAGCAGATGAGATAATTAAATACGTGGCTTAGAGAATGGTCTCCGAGGAAGGAGTTTTGATTTATGGGGCATTGACACTAGTACTGAGAAAAGATGGAGCTGCTCTTTGGATGGATTCCATTTAAGCCAGGCTGGAATTGTTGCAATGGCAGGTTGTATAACTAGTGCTGTAGATGGAACCTCGGGTAAATTTTCTGGTCCATCCTCCATGGAATCATAGCAGGCAAAATTTGATGGATTATTTAAAACTCCATTGACCTTAGATGGGAATTTTCAGTCTCGGGATGACGCAACCAGAAAATCCTGCCCAATAGCCTTAAAGGGGGTAGCATCAAATGGAGAGAGATTTAGAAATTGAAAGGAAAAAAGTCAAAGAATTAAAGCAGTGTAGTGATTTGGGTAAACACAAACAGAGTAAACATAGGGAGACATAGAAAAAATAGAGAATTCCATTCTGATAGTCTCCAGTGAATAAGGTCCATGGAAAGAATAGTAATAAAGACAAACTGAACTTGCTTTATCAGAAGTATAAGTAAAAAAAAATGAACGAGTAGCTGAAAAAATAGAAAAGAGAGATAAATTATGTAGATCTAATCACCATTACAGGGAGATGGTTACAGTTGATCAAGGCTGGGGAATAAATGTTCCAGGGTACACAGATTTCAAAAGACAGAATGGAAAAGAAGTAAGAGTAGTTGTGATAATAGAGGATCTCAAGAGGATAGTGGCAAGAAAGGACCTTGTCTCAAAAGGTCAGAAGCAGAATTAGTATGGGTGAAGATTGAGAGCAATAAAAGGGAGATGAGTTTGTAGAATGCTTTAGCGAGTTTCCTAGAATAATATGTTCTGGAATCAATTCAGAATAGAGCTAATCTCAATATCATATTGAATGATGAGACAAGTTTAATTAGGATTAATTAATGTAATGTTCTATGTTCTATGTTCTATGATTCTCATAGCAAAAGATTCCCTGGGGGGCAGGGGGAAACAATCATAATACAAATGAATTTCATATTAAGCTTGGTAGTAACATTCTCCCATCTCAAACGATAATTTTAAACTTAAAACCAATTACTTCAGCATGAGGGAAAGGTTGGCTAATGTTGAATGGATAAATACATTAAAAATGCAGTAAATAAATGATGAGAAATATTTAAAAGAAGTTTTAAAATGTTCAACAAAAATGCAAATCAGCAAAGATCCCCCTTTGGCTTAATAGAGAAGTTAACGAGAGCATTAGATTAACAGAAAAGGCTTATAATGTTGCAAAGGTCAGTAAATGAGGATGCGCAATGCATTAGAAACCAGCAAAGGTTAAAAAGGCAAAAAATAGAATATGAAAGTTGCCAGTTAACCTCATATCAGTCAATAGGAAATCTGTTATTATGGGAGTCTTGACAATGCATTCAGAAAATCACACCATGATCAGACAAAGCCAACATATTTTTAAGGAAGAAAAATAGTGGTTGACAAATTATTAAGAGTTCCGATATAGCAGGTTGTGTAGAAAATGCGGAACTAGTAGATGTAGCATACTTGGATTTCCAAAAGGCAGTCAATAAAGTGCCATGCTAAAGATTAGTACATGAAATAAAGCTGATGGATTTGATGGTAATACATTAACATGGAGTAGAATAGATTAACAGATAGGAAACAGAGAATAGGGAAAATAAGACATTTTCAAGTTGGTAGGCTGTAACTAGTGTGGAGTATTACAAGGACCTTTACCAAGGCCTCAACTATTTACAATCTATATCAATATTTTTAAAGTTTATTTATTTTAAAGTTTATTTATTAGTGTCACAAGTAGACTTGCATTAACAAGGCATGAAGTAACTGTGAAAACCCCATCACCACACTCTGGTGCCTGCTTGGGTTCACTGAGGGTGAATTTAGCATGGCCAATGCACATAACCAGCATGTCTTTTGGACTGCGGGAGGGAACCAGAACACCCAGAGAAAATCCATGCAGATGTGGGAAGAATGTGCAGACACAGCATGGACAGTGACGCAAACTGGGAATCGAACCTGGGTCTTTGGCGTTGTGAGGCATCAGTGCTAATCACTGTGCCATGTTTGTCGAATATATTAGACAAAGAAATCAAGAGTATTGTTTTTAGATTTGCTGTTAATGCAAAGTTAGGTGGGAATGTATGTTGTTGGGAGAATACAAAGAGGCTACAAAGAGACAGAGACAAGTGAATGGGAAAGAATATGGCAAGTAGAGTAGAATGTGAGGAAGTGTAAGGCTATTTACTTTGATAGCATGTATAGAAAAGAAAAATATTTTTTAAATGGTGTGGAACTTTAAAACGTTGACACTCAGAGAGACTTGAATGTACTCATAAGGAACAAAGAAAGTTAACATGCAGGTGGTGCAAACAATTAGGAAAGCAAATGGCATGTTGGTCTTCACTGTCAACAGTGAAGTACAAGAAGAAATAAATCTTGCTACAGTGCTTTGGTGAACCACATTGCGGTACTGTGCAAAATTTAATCTTCAGATTTAAGGAAGGATATATGTGTGTTCAAAGATTCACTAGATTGATCCCCATATGAGAAAGTTGTTCTGTGATGAGTGGTTGAGTAAACTAGGTCTATACTGCTTGAAATTCTGAAGAATGAGAGATGATCTTATTGAAATGTATGACACTTTGAAGGTGCCCGAGAGGGTAAACAGTGAGAAGTTTCCTGGGAAATCCCAGACACAAGGATATCACTCAGGATGGGAGGTTGATCATTTCAGGACAGGAAGAGGTGAAATTTCTTCACTGAAAGTTACTGGAATTGCCTTCCCCAGAGGGCAGCAGATACACTTTTGTTCGATTATACTTAATTCTGAGGTTGATTGAATTTTGGAGGATCAAGAGATGTGGGGAGTGAGTGGAAAAGTGAAGTTGAGATAGAAGATCAGTTGTGATGATATTGAATGGTGAACTGGACTCCAGTGACAAAGGTCTATTTCTACTCTTTCCTTTTTGTTATGCTGTTAATAGATTAGCAAATATTAGTGTGTAGCAATTATTAAGTTTCTTGAAATGTTTAGTTAAAAATAACAGGCATATTAATTAATCTTAAAGCTGTTGTGACATTGAGTGACAATTTTCTTACTGAATAAAGTGCAATTCAATGATGCCAGCACAGTTCTCTCCACAGACACCCGTATTCTGGCGTTGTGAACATTGTACATTTTCTTCATCCATAGCCAACACACGGAATTATTCTGCAGGAGACTGAGCTGGATTGTGCTGTCCATGACGCAATCGTATGAAGAAATATTCTTACACACTTTGTCTATTGCACATGAAAGGTTCACCTTCAGAACAGTCCTGATAGTGAAAGCATCCCTTTTGCATGTTGAAAATTTATTATTTGAAAATGGATTGTGCGCCCTTCTGTGCTGCTCACGTCAATATTAACACAAAAAGGATTGTGACTGCAGCTTTTAGCCTGTTCCTATGCTGATCCAAGCATTAACCTTATGACATGCCCGTTTAAATTGATGGGGGACATAGTTTAGACTAAATAGGATATAGTTGTGTGCAAACATTGAAACTTAGTGTTTTTTCCAAGAACTCCTGCTTTGACTAACAGTTGGCAATGGAAGTTGACTTGCTCCTTTGGATTTGAAGAAAGCTTTCACGTTGCGATACAGGGGTGGATCACCCCATTCACACATGTCCAAACCCAGCAATACAGGTCCTGTTTGCTTTGAGGTAACCGAATCTTTGCAATTCAGAGAAAATAGCTGCATTTTATAAATCTTCGTCATCAATGCATCAATCATCTCAGATATTCAGGTGGACATAGCTGATGGGACAATGCCACTATAATTGCTCTAAGGTGCCTGGCAATGGATTGCACCTGTCACTTTTAGAGCCACAGATGGAGCAGTGGTTGTCACTGAAATTAATTTGAAACCTCGCATCAGTGTTTGACAGTTTTCTGCTATTGTGGGTCTCGTCAGTCTGAAACTCCTTATTTGCTATTCCCTCAAGATTCTTAGCTTTCATCATTGAGCTTAGGTCACATTCCCAGTATTCTTACAGTTGTAATAAAGCCAAATCTAATATACACCGCTTACATACATTATACATATGGGATATATGGTTCAAAGGGAACTAAGATGCTGGAATATTAACACTAAAAGTCCCTTAAGTACCAAAATTGTCCTTTCCTATTGAGCAAACTGAACTTTATCATCAATCTAAATGTCATCCATTGTAACATTTTAAAAGGCTTACCTTGCAGCACTGCTTCCATGGACTCCTGCAAAGGCATTTCACTCCTTCTCATCTATTAGTTAAATTGGTGCTTGGTGGCTGATGGGCCAAAAGGCCTCTTTCTATGCTGTAAAACTCTATGATGCTATGTTGTAATCTTCTGTGGATCATTACTCATTTCCTAAGGTGTCAAAATAGATAGTTGCAGTGGACCATTACTTTGTTGGCCTATTTTTACACTATTCCCACTTTGAATTTCCTGTCTGGCAATTACACATGAAGAGGGCATTCAGTAGAGCACATATCTCCGCCACGCTGTGCTAATCCAATGTTACAATAATTACGCAGTTCTTCCTTGAGATTTTTTCCTGCAAAGTTAATGTTCTGTAATTACAAATCTAAAAAAGAACTTCTTCATTTGGGGCTTACATCTCATCCAACAACCTGCTCTGATAACTCTGCTCACATTTTGACAGCTGTGACAAATTCCACCACTGTAACTGAGACGATCAAATATATCTAAAACAATCGACAAATAAAAATTGATTTTCCCTAACTCCCAACACTAATGGATTTATAAAAATATTCTGGATCTGGATTTGGTCCCCATCTGTGCCAAAAACAAATCCATTCACCCTTGGGTCTTACCCTATCTGTGCCCAAGTTTTTTTGAAATCCATCCATTAGTTTTTGAGACATAATTGATTATATATATGGAGAACAATCAAGGTGAGGACATTAATTCTGCCCATTTTCAGCAATGCAGTCAACTCATACGTCTGTAATGGTGACAACTAACATTAATTTTTATCACTTCTGTGATGCAATCAGTTCTGTGAAATGGCATGTCAATGAATATACAATGGCAAAACATACTGAAACCAAAACAATAATATGCTTTACTATTCAACTGCCAGTTGAATCAGAACTTGGGCTGCCAATTCCATTAAAATACACAATTGACAGAATGTTAAATAAGGTTGTTGATAGCTCTATCCCCATATGGATTCAGAGCTGAGGCCATTCACAATGCTAAAGAACACAAATTCAAAAGACAGGCAGTGAGAATCAACTCTGCCTCTTGTTATCAGTCAATATGCCCTCCTGCAGCTTTAACTGGAATCTGGTGTGTGCCGACAGACAACTTAATGTTGTTCTCACAATGTAATGTATTTATTATTAGATAGACCTCAAGCCATATTAATGGATGGGGAGAAACTTAAAAGTTTTTTTTAGTTTCAGATATCCATGATAAAAGGATGACTTAAGGCCAATTGCTTGAGATTGAGCCTTTGGAATGTATGGATTATTGATCATCTAAACAAAAATACTAAACCAGACTTTTTAATACAAGTTCAAATAGGAACTAAAACCAAAAAAAAAATTGTATTGTTTAGCTAAGGAAAACGAATGATAAATAAGAATTCATTTTCCTAGTTGATATGGAAGTAGCTTTTCTGATTGCATATCTGGTTGCAGTATGACTCAAGTCAATATTCTTGATGTGTTGGGAATGTGAGTTTAGTTAAATTTCCTTTCAGGAATTTATTTAAACTCTCATTTAAATATTTATAAGTACATTGGTTATAAGTATTAATCCCATAATTCCAAAATCTAATCAGCCTTTCATGCCACCTTATTTTGTAAACTGCACCCTGTTCAAACTACATTGAATCCCACTGCAGAGGAGCTCTGATGCCTGCAAGATTTAATCCCACTTGCGTGCTTTGAGATAGAGTCACTTAACAACATAACAAAACATCATAAGATGTTTTATAGTCAGACAAAAATAATTGACACCAAACTAAAAAATGATACATTTTGTCAAAAAGGTTGGTTTTTAAGGAGAGTCATTAAGGAGGGAGGTGACGACAAAGAGATGGATGGAGGGAGTTCCAGAACTTAGTGCCCAGACACACAAAACAAAATGGCAATTGTGGAACAAAGGAAGTCAGAGGTCTGAAAGGGGCCGTAATTGGAGGAATGAGAGTTTTGGAAGGGCTATAGGGATAGAGGAGCTTACAGAAAGTTGTGTGTGGCTTGGGGTGGGAGGGGTGAGGAATAGGGATCTGTACACAAGGTTAAGGATTTTAAAATTGAGGGATTGTTGAACTAGGAATCAATGTAGAACACAGTGAACGGTAATTGCAACTTGGTGCGAGTCAGGATAAGAAGAGCAAAATTTTGGATCAGTGGCAGATGGGAGGCCAGCAAGGTAAGTATTGGAAGAGTCAAATTTGGAGGCAACAATAGAATGGATGAGGGTCTTTACAGCATCATTCTTCCCTAATTAAGCACAATGCATGTGAGATTATGATTGGGTTACTCACATCCTCCTTCAGAACATCATGTCTTTCTGCAGAGTGTAATCCCATCAATCTTCCCCATTTTCTACAAGAGCCACCCTATAGCCTAGTGATTATACATTGTCAACAACGGAAATATCCAATAAAGTAGCCAAGGTTATCAACAATGAGGGGGTGAGGATGGTGTGTGCTGGATGCCAGAGGCTTTCCCAGTGCTGATGTGGGCTGGAGCCAAAGCCTTATACCCATGTTCTAGTTGTGTTTCAGTTCTGTCAGAGTCAGAAGCAACCAGCTTTCCTTTGCAACCAAAAAAGCTCAACAGTTTGGAAACCTTGTCACGTAGTAGCAAGAAATACATTTTCTGCTTTCTATAAGCTGCTGTGAGACAGCGACAAAACTGATGCAGTGATTCACTTCATTTGCAAAACTCTGTTGTAGTTGGAACAAAAAGAGAACAAAAACAAGTCCACGGATCTTAGAGATGTCAGATCTGAGAGAACAATTAACACTTAATACTCTGACATCAGATTTCTTTGAAAACTGGAGTGAAGGCAAACAAAGATGTAACATAATAAAATGTGGAAGTACTGGATAAATAATCAGAGCCAAAACATTGGAAGGTGATAATATAAAATGAATATTTTGAAGAATCAAAGGCATTACATTAGGTATATTACAATCAGGCACACTAAAGGATGTAGGGAAAGCTCTCTCATCGAAGAATCTAACCTTCACAAAAGACAGAACATGCATTTCAATAAGCTGCTCAGCCATAAATTGGAAATCAATAACAAGCTATCAAATCAACTGCAGGTCAACCACAAAATACTTTGTCAGGAAGCAGACATCACCAAGGATGCTGCTATGGCCAGTAAATATTGGCCATAATGGCCACTCAAGCATTTGCAAGAGTCAAATTGCCCAACACCAAAAGCATTTCAAAAACAAAATCCATCTTAATTTACACACCTGCAATTAACCAATTTCATGCTTCTCAGCTATGAAATAAACGTATAGAAAATACAATGGCAGGAACTCGGTTTGGAATATTTGTGGAGGTGGGGGTGGGGGGAGCAGGATTTAAAGTCATCATGGATGATAACTGAAAATAGCTAACAACCAGCCGACAATGTGTTTCACACTTCACATGAGAATATTTTCCATTGACTTTAGTGGCAAATAAATCTGGTGGGGAAGCAAAAGGGCTATCAATTGGTTATTGTCTACCCGACTGTACTGCCCAAAACAAATTTTACTCCTGTGATGTCCAAGTGAAATGGAAAAAAATTGATTTGTGACCTAATCAGGACTTGTGGTTTCACTTTGTGACTGGCTACGCTACCAATCTAATAAGGCTCATTTACAAAGTAGTTTCAGAAATTCTCAATAATATTAATAGCAAGCAATTGAAACTAAGGTTTATTAATGATCTGAAATCTGATTGCCTGCCTGAAGTTATGAACCCAACTTTAAAGCAAATGCATTGGTATGGATTTTGGGCATTTGCAGATATTTTTGCACAAAAGACCAATAGTGTGGGCTAGGGCTTTCCTAATCCTTGCAGGAAAGGCCTATTGAGGTACAATCTCCAACAAACACACACGTTTGAGAACCATTCTTCTGCTTGTTATTTTAACACAAGTGCTTGCTCATTTATTCTGAGTGCATTAACACTGACATTGAAATAGAGAAGAAAGATGTTTTCATAAAATATTGTTAATGCACTTACATATTGCAACTCTTTCATAAATAGTATGTCATAGCAATGAGTTATAATATCATTTCAGTAGTTAAGCCTCCACTACCTTAAAAATATAACCTCAGGATCCAGCCCTTCTGTGACTCAACATTAATTCTGCAGCAATAGCATGAAGGATAAACAATCACATGGATTGCGCCTCCAGAAGTAGTTTACATGATATGAAATCCTCTTATTTTAATTATTATGCTTGTTTCTTTGGAAAGGCAGATTTGGGTGATATCTTAACATTGCTTACAAGAAATGAATCATCAATGACAGTGCAATTCTGCAACAGATGACAAAGAAGGTAAGGAAAAATCATCACAGCTGTCTGATCATAAGGAGTGAGGAGTTATTTGACATGGGATATGAATAAGTAAAACTTCCCATTGAGACTGTTGATTTGAAAAATTGCCTGGCATAACCTATATTCTGAAGGGGGGGATAAATAATTTCCTCCAAAACTTCCTTCAGTTCATCTGGAAAGCAGAGCAACATTGAAATCCTCTTGAGGAATACATTTATTGTTTTATTAGCATTTAGTTTTATTACCATGAATATACAGAATAATGTGTGGGAAGAATGAACCGATCGACCAAGCCTTTTTCCATGCAGTCTTGTTTCAATTAAGGTTTATGTTCCCTGTACTCCTATCCATCAGGTAATCTCCTCTGGGACAAGAGAAACAGAAATTGGGGAAAATAAAGAATTCAGAATAATTCCTCTCCAATTGTCCACAGGCAAAGAAGCTGAGTTCCCAGTGACTAGACTGACAATGAATGAGTCACTTCACCTAATTTACCTTTTGGATTCGGGCATAGCCAAAACCTCATGTAGCTCCCTTTTGAATGCTTGCAGTGAATCCACAGTTATTGAACATGACAGCAAATTGTCCCAGAGCTCAATGACTGTCTGTGAAGAGAACAGCCTCCAAGTGTCTAACCTGGTTAGTTGTATGTTGACCGAACTTAACCGTGTATTTTCTGCTTCTCACTAATTCAAATGAGTCTACCCACATGGATACAGTAGAATTCCCTTTATTGTTTTAAAGATCTCATATATTCCTGAAACCTATTTTTTTCTGGAGTAAGACGCTTACCAGGATAACTAAGAGTTTTTAAATTAGATGTCACCCAAAGGATTCAATGGCAGCTGGGAAGAACTCAGTGGGAGACCCAAAAATTTGTTTTATTCCTGACCTTCCGCTGATGCATGCCATGGTGGTTCAGAAAAGCCGATGGAGACCCATGTAAACCATATTTGTATCCCGCAAATAGGATGCAGACGAAGGCTTGACTTCTTGCCAATTCCAGATTCTCTATGATGCCAGTGGGAAAACACATTGGCACAAGACACATTTGGAATAATACAGTGTACAGGTGTCAGGACTTAGAAACTGCCTCTGGATTTCAGAATGGAAGTCACCAGTAGTCTTGGACCCTGGAATACCAAAGCAGTGCGTGCAGGGAGCATCAACAGGTGGCCCTTCCAGATTTTGTCTCTTGGAGGGAGCCCATTTTCTAGCCTCAGAATATTCCATGAGATCCATCCTCTTGGAATCTTCCATTTTCAGAGAAGATCCTGAAGATCCATCTTCATTTTCAGATGATCCATCTTCTTTCTTCAATAGTGTGTTAGTGACACTGGAAGTCTTTTCAATATGGCACCCAAACAGGACAGCGGGCTATTATGCCTGACATGGAATATATACAAAACACCTTGGTACACAATTAATGTGGTTGGGGCCAGATGATTTGGTGCTATTTTCTTTTAAGCTCCATTTTTCCACGCCTGCCACAGGAGGTTTCCTGTCAATGTATTTCTTGATGCTTCTATCCCTACAAAAGAGGTGTGAGGATAAATTTAGCTATACTTGCTGTTTAATTTTACAGTGATGGTGTTTTTAACTTTTAGAAATAATAAGCTGGGACAAAATTAACAGTCATCAGACAAGTGTAAATTAATTAAAGAAAATCAGCCTGAGTTTGTTAAAGGCAAATTGTATTAACAAACTTCATAAGTTTATTGATGAGGTATCGGGAATGCTGATGAGAATAATTTAGAAACATAGAAAATAGAAGCAGGGATAGGCTATTTGGTCCTTCAAACCTGCTGTGCCATTCATTTTGATCATGACTGATCATCAAATTCAATATCGTCATCCTACCTTTCCTCCATATCCCTTGATCTCTTTAGCCCCTGTTTTTTTTTGAAATCACACAACATTTTGGCTTCAACTACATTCTGTGATAGTATATGCCACATATTCACTATCCTCTGGGTTAAGAAATTTCTATTTATCTCAGTTCTAAATGGTTTACTCCTTCTCTTCAAACTATGACCCTGAGTTCTCGACTCCTCCATCATGGGAAACATTCTTTCTGAATCCATCCTGTCTAATCCTATTAGAATGTTATATAATTCCACGAGCTCATCTCTCACTCTTTTAAACTCGGATGGGTATAATCCTAACCAATTTAGTCTCTCCTCATTTGACAAACTTGCCATTCCAGGAATCAGCCTGGTAAACCTTTGCTGCACTCCTTCTATAGCAATGACATCCTTCCTCAGATAAGGACACCAAAACTGCATGCAATACTTCAGGTTGCGGCCTCTTCAACACCCTGTATAATTGCAGTAAAACATCCCTATTCCTGTACTCAACTCCTCTCATTATGAAGGCCAACATACCATTTGCATTCTTTACTACCTGCTGTACCTGCACTCTTCCTTTCATCTACTGATGCATGAGGAGACCAAGGTTTCACTGAGTATCCACCTCTCTCAATTTACACCCATTCAAATAATGACCTATCTTCCTATTATTGCTACTTAAGTGGATAATCTCACATTTATCCAACTATACTGCATTTGCCATGCATATACCCATTCACTCAGCCTAAATGAGCTGAATTATCTCTGTAATCTCCTCACAGCTCACCTTCCCACCCAGCTTTGTATCATTTTCAAATTTGGAGATAATATTTAATTCCCTCTTCCAAATTATAAATATATCATGTGAACAGTTGGGGTCCTAGCACAGATCTCTGTAGTACTTTACTAGTTACTGCCTGCTAGTCAGCAAAAGAAATTTGTGCCAACTCTTTGCTTCCTATCTACTAAACGGCTTTCCATTAATTTCCAGACAATACTTGTAACCCCATGCGCTTTGACTTAAATGATTGTCTGCTATGTGAGACCTTGTTGAAAGCTTTCTGAAAGTCTAAATGAACCACATTCGCTGATTCTCCTTGGTCAACTCTACTCGTTACATTGTCAAAAAATTCCAGTAAATTTGTCATGCATGATTTTCCTTTTGTAAATTCATGCTGACGACTTCTGTCCAAATGCTGAAATATGAAACCGTTGATAATGAACTCTAGCAAGTTTCCCAGATGGATGTTAGGCTCACTAGTCTATAGTTCCCTGTTTTTTCTCTGCCTCCTTTTCTAAACAGAGAATATGGTGTTCATGGGCTTCCAAAAGGTGTCTGTGCCATACAAATAGGCATGGCAGCAAAGCTGAGGTCCACAAAGCAAAATGGACAGTGGCAGCACGGGTACAAAATGGGGTGAATGATAGAAAATAACAAATACTGGTGGGCGAATGTTAGTTTTTGGATAGCAGAAAGGTGTACAGTGTTGTTCTCCAAGGAGCAAGTGTTAGGACCACTGCTTTTCTTGATATATGAGTTGCACAAGACACAATATCAACATTTGCAGATGGTATCCAACTTGGAAGTATCATGAATTGTGAGGAATATGATCATAGACTTCAAGCTTGGTAGAATGGGCAGATGTGGCAGATTAAATTTAATTCAGTAAAGAGTGAAATAATATATTTTGGTGGGAAGACTGAGGATAAGGAATATAAACTGAGATGTACAATTCTAAAGGAAGTGCGGGAGGAGAGTGACATAGAGGTACAAGTGCGCAAATTGTTGATGTTGGCGGGGCATGATGAGAAAATGGCTTAAAAAAAACATAAATAGAGGCAAAGAATGGAATTTTAGTGGTTCTGTCATTGATGTCAGTACTGGGAGGAAGGTAGGATGACAGGATAGTGTCCAGACAAGTTCCTGTCTCTGGCAATGTTATCAGATTCAGGATGGAAGTGACTAGGATTATACACCTGGCAGCAGCAAGCTGGCAGTTTGCATTTATAAATAACCTCCATAGCAAGAGTCCATTAGCTATGGTCACAGTTTATTTTAACAAAGTTTAGACATCTTCAGAGGGCCAATTAAGATGCAATGCCTACCACTGCTTTAATCTTTAATCCTTCCAGAATTACAGGCCCTCCAATTGGGAGTCCACTTTCTTAAAGATTATGAAGTGGACGCGCTGCTAGCAAGTGTGGTGTAGGATCCAGGAATGGTTTTGACCCATGATCATGCCTTAGATTGTTTGGATGCTGCCCATAGAGTTATTCCCAAGAAGGTTATGATGAACCTTTCGAAAATATTGTTCAATTGGAATCATGTATCAAATTCTGGGCATTGGAATTTAGGAAGGATCGAAAGCAATAGAGACGGTGCAGTAAAGATTGATGAGCATTGTTCCATCGATGTGGGACTTCAGTTTTGTGAATAGATTGGAGAATCTGGGGTTGATATCCATAGGGAAAGGAAGAGAGAAGGGATTTGATAGAAGTGTTCAAAATTATGGGGGTATTCAATAATCTTGGTGGGAAGAAACATTGGCAGAAGGGTCAAGTACAAGGGGACACCAATTTAAGCTGATTGGCAAAAAAACAACACAACACAATGTAAAAGTTTTAAATGCAATTGATAGTAAGGATCTGGAATGTACAGTCTGAGAATATGGTGAAGACAGATCTTTAAAACTGCACTCTCTTATGGGATGTGAGAGTTGTTGGTAAGGCCAGCATTTGCTGTTAATTTATAATTGCCCTTGAACTGAGTGGCTTACCACATCATTCTAGAGGCCTGTTAAGAGTCAAGCATATCGGTATGGTTTGCAATTATGTGTTGGCAAAAGATCAAAAAAACTGCTGGACAATCATCATGCAAGAGTATTCACTTCCTGTTGTGGAACACTTCAGCGGTCACAGGCATTCAACCTCTGATCTTCAGGTAAGCATTCTCCAAGGCAGCCTTCACGACACATGGCAATGCAGAGTTGTTGAACAGGGATTGATAGCTAAATTTCGCTCACGAGAACAGCCTCAACTGAGATCTTAGGTTCATGTCACACTACCTGTAACACCCCCGACTTGCCTGAGCTTGCAAAATCTCACTAACTATCCTGGCTGTAGACAATACACGTCTCTCTAACCTGTGCTTAACCCTCTCTCCACTCACATTGTTTGTACCTTTGAGATTTAATTATTTGTAAAGACTTGCATTCCAACCATCATTTTGTAAATTGAGTTTGTGTCTTTATATGTTCTATTTGTGAACTGAAATCCCACTCACCTGACGAAGAAGCAGTGCTCTGAAAGCTAGTGGCTTGTGCTGCCAAATAAACCTTTTGGACTTTAATCTGGTGTTGTGAGACTTTTTATCAAGAATCATAGAACCATAGAACCCTACAATGCATAAAGAAACTATTCAGCGCATCGAGTTTGCACTGACGGTCTAAAAGACTATCCCACTTAGGCCCTCCTCTCCATCCTAAACCTGTAACGCCAAGCTTTGAAAACTGAAGATTTCCTTTCCTAAATTGCACTACTGAACCAAATGGTTTTTACGAGAATCGACAATTGTTTCACAGTCACCAATACTGAAATTTTCAATTCCCAATTATTTCTTGAATTAAAATTTCACTGGCTGCCATGCAGGGATTTGAACCCTTGTCTCCAGAACATGAGCCTATGTTCCATATTATTAGTCCAGTGATACTACCACTGACATTATCAGTGACAAAGCCACCGTGAGGTTTTCAAAACTGAACCGGAGAATCATCTGCAAAGAAAAGATTTTTAGGACTATGGGAAGAGTGGGAGAATGGAATTAACAGGCTTGAGATCACAGAGGGTCGACACAGACACATTGGTTCCTTCCGTACTGAAAAATCAGGTGCAATACTCATGATGCTATTTTGTTCAAAATCTGTAAGTTCTTGCTTTAAAATTATATTAGCGGCCACTTCAGATATTTTCAATGGAACACGTATATATTCACATCCCAGATATGGTACCAGTTGAAGGTTTTCATCCATCCTTCATGTCTCTTTCCATTAATAGGCCCAATATGAGTACATCAGGCCTTCGAATTAGTGCCATTCATCGACCTCATGTAGCTATGTGTTATTTTCTAAAGTGATAAAGGACAGCTGAGTGAAAATAAATCAGCAATTGGACATCCTCATTATCCATTTGGGGACAATTAGGCAGAGACTGAGAACATTTCCTCATTAGCTAAATGACCTTCTGTTCCTTGGATGGTCACTAGGGACTAACTCGCCTTTTGACCTTTGACAAAATGAAAGACTGATGTAATGTTGAGGTGATTCAATTCTCAACAGGGGGATGGGGGTGTAAAGAAGTGAAAAATGAAAGATAAATGATGCATTTTGGTTCTCTAGATTTCTCTCAAAGTTCCTTTTATTGTCTAATGGCAAAAACACTCGTTCCTTCAGGGTTACAGGTTCTGCTAGCCTTCTCATAGCTTACCCCAATGTGTAACCCTATAATTTGAGTCTAACCCAACGGTCTTCACAGGTTATTTGACTGTGGAAAGTGTTAGAGGGCTTGAACTTGTTTTAGGTGCCTTGATGTACGTTACGGAGCATTAGTAATCAACAATCAAAATTGGGGATTTTGATCTGTTTCTCCTCTTTCTGAGGACAACTGTAACAGCTTGACCAGTGGCCTTCCTGTGATTATAAACTGAACACAGTAATCTAGTTGATGTAGTTCAGTGGTTCAGGAAGCAATAAATCATTCACTTAGTCACTGGCTGTGCAGTCACATATACTTTAGTGGGGGAGTTTGGTATTCATTCCAGCACCATTCAAAGCAACCCAGTAAATGCATTGTTCCCATGCTCCTTATTGGGCACTGTGTCCAAAATGAGCCACAACCCTGTTTTAGCAGCATAGAGTCACTAGCTTCTGACAACACTCCACATCCAATCCTCCTAACATCACACCCAAGCCAAGAGACAGCCTTCCCACACAGGGCGGGACCATTCCGCCACCAACAAAATGGCATAAAGTCTGCAAAATCTTCTCT
This sequence comes from Sphyrna mokarran, assembly GCA_024679065.1. Taxonomy (NCBI): domain Eukaryota; kingdom Metazoa; phylum Chordata; class Chondrichthyes; order Carcharhiniformes; family Carcharhinidae; genus Sphyrna; species Sphyrna mokarran. Next base: position 59,521,467 of record JAGIQG010000003.1, read on the forward strand.
AATCCAGACCTTAACAATGCAAATTGATAGCCAGTCTTCGTGGAGTGGACAGCCAATTCTCTTTGTATGCCAGCTCTGGGGACAAGACTGTTGTGATAGGAATGTCAGGGAACCACCTAATGAAGCTGCCCACTATTTTCCAGCCCCAGTCTCCACCACTCATCTTCAAGGGTGTCACCAATAGACTAGGAAGATTGCACCGAACATCCCAACGCTTGTAGCAAAAGCTGCACACACTTTTGCTGATTCTTATTTTGCAGTAATAATCAGCTAAGTTTATTGAACAAATTATAATGATGGAACTGCTGAATGGAAGAGAAAGATGATTTTAGATGAAATTATCTCTTGCATGCTTGACCATAAACCACCAACATGTGAAATCACACCATGCTCATCCTTTGCTATTTCATTTCCTCCCATTCCACCTGTCCCTGCAATATTATGCACGGTATAACTTATTTAGGAAACTGCATCTGTGCTTAAAGAGAGGCAAATGGTTACATATAACTTGAGGTCACCACTCCACAAGTGTGGAACAAGGCAAGGAGGCAGGGCATGTCTCTATGAACTATCACAGTAAGTACAGGAACTGAAACCTCCACTTCTGGGATTATTCTGTATTACATTAGTCATCTAATCAATTGAGGTAACTCTCTTCGTCAGGGCTAGTGACTAAGTTATGACAAAGGGTCAAGCTGACTCGATATGTTAGCTCAAATCTCTCTCCTCCAATGCTACCAGGCCTACTGAGATTTTCCAGCATTTTCTGTTTTTCTTTTTTTTCCAGCATCCACAGTATTTTGCTTTTATCTCAGTGAGATAACTCCCCATGTCTGCGTGGGTTTCCTCCAGTTACTACCACAGTCCAAAAATATGCAAATTTGGTGAATTGGTCATGCTAAATTGCCCCTTCATGTTTAAAGATTTTGTAGGTTAGGTGGATTAGCCATGGTAAATGTATAGGGTTATGGGAATAGGGATGGGGTGGAGGGTGGGCCTGGGTAGAATGCTCTTGCAGAAAGTTGGTGGAAACTCAATAGGCTGAATGGATTCCTTCTATACTTGCAGGATTCTGTGGTTCTATTTCTCTGTGCATACATTATGTTCAGGTCTAGGAGAGTCAGCATGGTATGCAATTGAAAAATGGCACAAAGGCTCATTTCCTTACCATGATGGGACCAGATGCTTTTGAGATGGTGCTTAACCAATTTTGCCTTCTAGACCCCAATTATTCTGAAAGTAAAGAGATTCATATTATGGAATGACAAAGAATGAGTTTGCACTGGCATTCCATGAAAAGGTAACCATTGTCAAGTGAGACTATTGCAGATTACATTCTCGAGTTAAAGTAACTGACCAAATTGAAGACACATTCATAAGAGGCCTAAAGAATTAAAAAATACAGATTGAGTTTTTGAGCAAAGGCAATAAGCTGATTTGGAACAGGGCCTGGAATGAGCCCATATCCATGGTAATGCAGAAATAGATAACCACAAATTACAAAGTCATCCTTTTCCCTAGCCAACATCAGGAATATATTAGATTTCAATGAGATCCATGTCATGGCAGTTAAATTCATCGTCTCTTCATCTACAAATGCCATGGTACTACCAACCATTTAAATGTTCCCATTTTCAGTTAAAGTGGAAAAGTCAGCCAAATCCAGATGGGATGCAGGAATAGAGTAAAAAATAATGCTCCAGGTCATTGTAAAGCTTCAGGTCTCAGCCATGCACATGATCGTGGTAGATCTAAAGCTAGTTCAGTAGTCTGGAAATCTGCCAGTAACAGAAGTGGATGTTATGGAACACGAAGATCACAATGCCTGTGCTTGCCAGAGAAAACAGTGATAAATCTTGCAAGGAGATGATGCTCAGTAAAGTGCTCAATTATGTCATGAATGATCAGTCTAAATGGTATGGTAGTGAGCAGCTGCAGAAGCATTTAGTCAAAAAGCAAGAAAAACAGCACACCAAAGATAAGGTGGTTGAAGATATATTCCAATTCCCATTGTATAAGTGAAAGACAAAGATGCACAACTTACTTTTCTTGTTAATACAGCTGTTGCAGCATCTATTATCTCAGAAGGAGAGTATCAGAAATGTCTTAGTCACATTCCCTTATGCAAAACTGGCATGAAGCTGACTCGTGATTCCAATAATAGCGTTAGTCAATTTAGTGTGAGGGTGGAATATGATGAGACATCCTATCGCTTCTCAAAAGTAGTAGTAGGAAGGACCAGAATCTTCCTAATGGGAACAAATTGGTTTAAGAAAATATGTTTAAATGGAACCAAGTTATTGACATAGGGATTATCTAAGAATACATCTGCCAGGAAGGAAGTGTAATGAAAGCACAAAGTGGCCTTTGAGCAAGGAGCACCAAATACTAAAATTAGCTATATGAAATTAAATAATATAAATTCACTTGAGATACCCGTGAAAATGAATCAATTTTTAGTTAGATTTACCTGTGCATTACTTTACACATACAATTGACATGTCAGCATCTGCCAGAGAAAGCAGTGAAGAACTTTGCATGGTGGCAGTTAGTAAAATGCTCAATAATTTCATGAATGATCAGCCTAACCTGTGTGATGGTGAGGATATATTTTACAATTAAAAATGGTCTGAGTGTAGATTAAGGCTGTCTCCTATTTGGTTTGAGTCATTGTCCCACACACCACCAAGGTTTGAGACATTATGAAAGGAACTTGATCAAGATCACGCAGAGATAGTCCACATGGAAGCAGCAGCAAACAGCTGTCTTTGTTTCCAAAAATTGATAGAGAGTTAAAAGTTTGGTGAAAATTTGTGAAGTGTGACTCAGAATGAGAAATGAGAAATGATCCAACTTAGGTTCTTTCATTCCATGATCAAACACAAGAAAACTATGGGAATGAGTACATGTTGGTTTCTTTGAAGTGAAGGGACAAGAGTACCATATTTTTTAAAATAGCTATAGAAGTGGATGAGTGTTGACTCAAAGCCCAATTCCACAAGTGCCAAACTATTGAGGTTTTGAGAGGTTGGTTTGCAGTTTATGGGTCGCCGTAGGTGTTGGTTTTAGATAATAGTCCACAGTTCACACAAGAGATTGAAATATTTCTGAAGAATGGAATTGAGCATACTCTGATACAAACATATCATCCTACATTGAATGGCACTGCAGAGAGAACTGTACAGAGGCCTTTACAGAAGTATTTACTAAATGACAAGCTAAGCAATGCTCAATGACTATTATGGTGCTGTTTCATGTTTTCGTCCAGACCTCAAAAAATTCATCAACTTCGCTTCCAGTTTCCATTCCTCTATTGCCTTCACCCGGTCCATCTCAGACACTTCCCTTCCCTTTCTTGAGCTTTCTGTTTACCTTTCTGGCAAATAGACTATCAATATCCATTACAAGCCCACTGACTCCCACAGCTGTCTGGACTACAGCTCTTCACACCTTTAAGGACTCCATCCCTTTCTCTCAGCTCCTTCACCTCCATTGCATTTGTTCCGATGATACCACTTTCCAAAGTGGTGCTTCTAACATGTGCTCCTTTTTCCTCAAATGTGGATTCCCATCTACAGTTGTCAACAAGACCTCAACAGTGTGCAGGCCATCTCCTGCTCCATGACCCTCACCCCCCTCCCTTCCCTCCCAGAACAAGGATAGAGTCCCCTTTATTCTTACATTTCACCCTGCCAGCCTCCACATGAAAGCATAATTCTTCACCATTTTCATCAACTCCAGCATGATGCCATCAATAAACACATCTTCCCTTCATTCCCTCTGTCAGCATCCTGCAGAGACGGTTCCCTCTGGGATAACCTAGTCCACTCCTCCATGACATCCAACACCTGTCCCGTCACTCATGGTATCTTCCCATGCAATTGCAGAAGGAGTAACACCTGTCCATTTGTGTCTTTTATGCTCATCGTCCAAGGTCCAAAATATTCATTCCAGGTTAAGCAGCATTTCATTTGAAGCTTTTTCAATTTGGGTATTGCATTCGCTACTCCCAATGTGGTCTCCTTTATAGCAGAGAGACTAAACATAGATTGGATGATCACTTTGCTGAGCAGTCTCGGTCTGTGTGCAATTAGGACCCTGTCCTTCTGGTGGCTTGCCATTTCAACACACGATCCTGCTCCTGTGTCCACATGTCTGTCCTTGGCTTGCTGCAATGTTCCAGTGAAGCTCAATGTAAACTGGAGAAACAGCATCTCATCTTCCAACTAGGCACTTTACAGCCTCCTGGTCTCAATGTCGAATTCAACAATTTCAGATGACTTGCGTTACCCACTTCTGCCTCCTTTGTTTTCATTCTATTTTATTTAATTTTTTGACTGTTCTCTACCTTTTATTTCTTTATTGTCTTTCTTCATTCTTCTCCTCCCCAACTCTTTCCCCCTCCTTCATCCTCTTTCCCTCCACTTCCCTTTTTTTACAATATACTTCTGTCCCAACCCCCGCCACCACCCCCACCATCACCACCAACATCTTCATTTGCCACAGCTTACAGCTTCTCTGCTATTTGGCCTTTCACAGCCTTTATTCTCTGTAGCACTCTTTATTAGCACTCTTTTCCCCTGGTTTCTATGCCTATGTCTCATCTTTCATTCCCTCCCCCAGCAGCATAAATATCTCCCACTTTCCATGTCTTTTAGCTTTTACAAAAGGTCATCTACACTTGAAATAATTGCTCTTTTCACTCCTTACAGATGCTGCAGACCTACTGAGATTTTCCAGTGTTTTCTCTTTTGGTTTCAGATTCCAAAATTGGCACTAATTTGCTTTTATTTAATTAATAATTTCCATGTTTCTCTCCAATACAGAGTAGAAAATTTCTGTTTTGTTGTAGAATAAACCTGCAGTCTACAACAGGTTGCTTACCTTATGAGTTAGTGTTTAAACGTGCTCCTGGAACAAGGTTTTGTTTGCTTAAGCCTGATGTCAAAGTAATAGAAAAGCAAGACAAAGTAAAGATGAGTCATGATAATAGCTACCATGAAACATAGACAGTTCTGTACTGGTCAGAATATCATGGTGAAAAACTATCGAGGTGACAAAGAGAACTATGTGATGAAAGTTGATATTAACAGTCTAGGTGAACTCAGATATCTCATGAGGACTGGAAAAAGAGAAAGATCCCATCAGTGTCATGTTGATAGTTTGTGAAAAGATGGAATCTGATAAAGGGAAAGCATGACAAACCTCCTCGTCTAAATTCCTTCTATGGTACAAAGAAGAAATTAGAATGAAAGTGAAAGTCCCCAAAAAAACTGAAAGTTTGAGGATGTTGCAAAATCCATTGTCAGTCAGGGGATAAGATTCTCCAGCCATGCTTGCCCCAAAACCAGAGAATCCTGCTTGAGGTCAATGGTTCTTTGAATTGTCTGCCCTCAGCCTGCCATGATTCTGTAGCCTGCAGAGTAGGAGAAATCCCTCAGGGTCTTTAATTAAGACAAAATCAATCAATATAACAGACTGAACTATTAAGTGGAGTTGGGAGTGAAAGGCAAAGTTCAGGTTTGACATAATCAAGGGATGTTGAGAGAGCAGAGTCAAATGAATGGAAATGGAAGAACACACCCTGACAGAAAGAAAAAGAAACCAAAAACAGAAAATGCTGGAAAATCTCAGAGGTCTGACAGCATCTGTGGCAAGAGAATACAGCCAACATTTCAAGTCTGAATGATCCTTCGTCAGAGCCAGAAAGAAGTCAACATATGTAGGAAGGAAGAAGAGACGAACATTAGTACTTTTCAAATTATTACTTTTTTGTTAAACATATACTGATGTTAAGGAAAAACATTTTTTAAGATACAAGTTATATGTCTGAGTTTTGAAAACAGTAAGAACATGGTTCATGTTGATTTAGTCCTGTTGTGTTCTGTAAATTTGTGTACTTGTACCATTTTACTGCACAAGTTGGAGAGAGGAAGTTTGTCATAAGATCTGAGCATTTTGTTTTATTGCTCTCTCTGCTGCCCTCTCTGCTATGGAGGTGTAAATAAGTTTAATTCAATAACAGCTGCTGTCAGCTGAGTCTGCATTAGTCTTAGTCGTGCAATACTCAATAATCTTGATTGTGTTGCGAACAACAGGGAACTGATGGACACACACACACACACACACAAAGATATTGGTCTGCCAGATATTTTTCCTTCACAGCCAAAGAGCATGAAAGATTCTGGCTCTAAATTGGCAGAGAACATGGGGCATAGCTTTTCCCTCTCTGTAGCCTCTGTATGTCTTACCTGATGTGCTTTGTAGACCCAGTATCACTGCCATTACTGCATCACATCTATTGTAGTCTTTGGACGGACTTGTCATCACACCTACTAGTTTCTCTTTGTTGGCATGCCGCAAAACTCACTGGTAGATCACAAATTCACCACAACAAAAGCAGCCTAGTGTACTTCCATACACCAGAAATATCAGGAATTCTTAAATTTTAGTTACCTCATGGCCTTTAAGCACCATGAGTGCACACCTCATCTTGCATCAAGGCATTTGTTGTTTGCAGAATGATGTATGTTACCTGGACATGTGTAGTCCAAATTTGGGATCATGGTATCACATCAACCAGTTGGATTGTGTGACAGCAGAGTTGATTCACAATTTTCTGACCCAGATAGTGGATATGCTAAATATGAGCCCTTTTAAGGATGGAACTTCATGTGGATGATATTGGAAGCAGCCAGTGGTACATCACAACCCAACAAAGTTTGCTAAGCGTCAACCAAGGCAACAAAGTTCACTCTGTTGGAGTTCAGAATACAGAATGACTTTTGTTGCAGTTCCTGTTTATAGCTACAATACATATAAAAGTACTCACTCAACTGTGAGCGACATTGGAACTGGCATTAAAGAAGTACACAAAGCAGGAATAATTCAAGAGGTGAACAGCAAAGGGCATTATTTACGGTAGGATATATTGAGAAGGATATAAAACATTGTTCATACAATACATAGCATATTGTAGTAAATACTGGAGTTTCAAAGCATATTGTTCCTGAGCTGCAGATCCCTTAAGTATCAAAAATTGGTATTAAAATAAGAGATGATGGTGCCCTTACAAATCAGCAGCCCATAATGCTGGTAGCTTTGTCGGGACTGTGTCCTGCAAGAACCACTCATGTAGGAATTTGCAGTTTGCTAGGAAGGCACTTAATTTACAAGAGGTTAACACTATGGGCCATTCTTTGACATCCAACAGCCAGAAAATCATTGGGTCCTATAGTCCAGAGAGGATGGGAAGGGGGTGGGTTGGTGTAGGGCAACAGGAGGGAAAATGTTGTAAAACTCTCTCCTCATGTTGACCATATTGCCCTTTTGGCCCCAGTATAAACATTAGTATTTTTGGCTGATTGAAGAATAATTAGCATTAAGGGTCTGTCAGCTAGGGGAGGCAATGGCCGAATGATATTATCACTCAACTATTAATCCAGAAACTTAGATAATGTTCTGGGGACCCAGATTCAAATCCCATTATGGCAGATGGTGGAACTTGAATTCAATAAAATATACCTGAAATTAAGAGACTACTGATGACCATGAAATCATTGCCGATTGTCAAAAATCTGACTTTCTTACCTGGTCTGGCCTACATGTGGTTGACTTTTAACTGCTCTCTAAAATGGCCTAGCAAGCCACTCAGTTGCAACAATCACTACAAAGTCTCAACAAAGAAATGAAAGCAGATGGACCACATGGCATCATCCTCAGCACAAAAAAAGACAACGGCAAAACAAATAGCCTTGTCAACACTGCAAAGTCCTCCTTACCAACATCTGGGGCTAGTGCCAAAATTGGAGTCTCACAGACTAATCAAGCAACAACCTGACATAGTCATTCTCAGAGAATCAGACCTTACAGATAACACTTCAGATACCACCATTACCAGCCCTAGATATGTCCTGAGCCACTGACAGGACAGACCGAGCAGAGGTGGCAGTACAGCAGTATACTGTTGGAAGGGAGTTGTCCTGGGAATACTTAACATTGATTCTGGACCTCATGAAGTCTCATAGCTCCAGGTTAAACATGGGCAAGGAAAACCTCTTACTGGTTACCATGCATTGTCTTCTTTTTGCTGATTAATCAGATTTGCTCCATGTTGAATAACACTTGGAGGAAGCACTGAGGGTGGCAAAGGTGCAAAATGTACTCTGGATGGGGGATTTCTACGTCCACTACCAAGAGTGGCTCAGCAGCAGCATACTCGAGCTGGTCGGGTCTTAATGGATATAATTGCTGGGCTGGGTCTGTAGCAGGCGGTGAAGGAACCAACAAAAAGAAATAACATTCTTGACTTCATCCTTACCATTCTGCCAGCTGCAGATGTATCTGTCCATGGCAGTAGTGGTATCAGTGACCACCACACAGTCCTTGTGGAGACGAAGTTCTTGCTTCATATTGAGAATAACCCCCATCATGTTGTGTGGCACTACAACTGTGCTAAATGGGACAGCCCTCGAACTGAACTAGCAACTCAAGACAGGACATCAATGAGGCGTACAGGCCATCAACAGCAGTGGAATTGTACTCTGACACATTCTGCAACTTCATAGACTGGCATATTCCACACTCAACCATTACCATCAAGCCAGGGGATCAACCCTGGTTCAATGCAGAGTGCAGGAGGACATGCCAGGAACAGCACCAGGCATACTTAAAAATGAGGTCTTAACCTGATGAAGCTACCAGACAGGACTACTTGCATGCCAAATGCCAAGAACAGCAGACGATAGACAGAGCTAAGCAATCCCACAACCTATGGATCAGATCTAAGCTCCTTCCACATCCAGTCGAGAATGATGGTGGACAATTAAACAACTCACTGGAAGATGAGGTGCCGCAAATATCCCCATCCTTAATGATGGTGGAGCCCAACATATCAGTGCAAAAGATAAGGCTGAAACATCTGCAGCAATCTTCAGCCAAAAGTGCTGAGTGGATGATTCATCTTGGCCTCTTCCAGAGGTCTCCAGCATCTCAGATGTCAGTCTCCAGCCAACTTGACTCACTCTGTGTGATATCAAGAAATAGTTGGAGGCACTGAATACTGCAAAGGCAATGGGTCCTGATAACATTCCAGCAATAGCACTGAAGACTTGTGCTCCAGAACTTGCTGCTCCCTAGCCAAGTTCTTCCACTACAGTTACTACGTTGACATCTATGCAAAATGTAGAAAATTGCTCAGGTATGTCCTGTACACAAAAAGCAGGACAAATCCAACCCGACCAATTACCGCCCAGTCTATTCTCAATCATCAGTAAAGTGATGGAAGAAGTCATAAATAATGCTGTTAAGCAGCACCTGCTCAGCAGTTTGGGTTTCACCAGGGTCACTCAGCTGCTGACCTCATTACAACCTTAGTTCAAACATGGACAAAAGAGCTAAATTCCAAAGGTGAGTGAGAGTGACAGCCCTTGACATCAAGACTGCATTTGACCAAGTGTGGCATCAACAGCCTTAGTGAAACTGGAATCAATGGGTATGAAGGGGAAAACTCTTCACTGGTTGGAGTCATACCTGCACACAGGAAGATGGTTGTGGTTATGGAGGGTTAGTAATCTCAGCTCCACATCTCTGCAGGATCCCTCAGGATAATGTCCTAGGCGCAACAATCTTCAGCTGCTTCATCAAAGACCTCTCTTCCATCATAAGATCAGAAGTGCAGATGTTTGCCAATGATTGCACAACGTTCAGCACCATCCACAACTCCTCAGGTACTGGAGCAGTCCATGTTGAAATGCAACAAGATCAGGACAATATCCAGGCTTGGGCTGACAAGCGGCAAATAACATTTATGCCACACAAATGCCAGGCAAAGACCGTCACCAATCAGAGACATGCTAACCATCAGCCCTTAATATTCAATGATGTAACTATCACTGAATGCCCCACTGTCAACATCCTTGAGGTTACCATTGACCAGAAAGTCAACTGGATTCACCACACAACCACAGTGGCTACAAAAGCTAAGAATACACCTCCTAACTCTCCAGAACTTATCCACCATCTACAAAGGACAAGTCAGGAGTGTGATAGAATACCCTCCATTTGCTTGGATGAATGCAGCTCCAACAACACTCAAGAAGCTTGACACCATGCAGGACAAAGCAGCCTGCTCGATTAGCGCCACATCTATAAAACATTCAATCCCTCTTCCACCGAAACTCAGTAGCACGAGATGTACTGCAGCAATTCACCAAAGATCCACTGCCACTTCCATCTAGAAGGATGAGGCAGCAAATAAATGAGAACACCACCATCTGCAAGTTCCCCTCCAAGCCACTCACTATCCTGCCTCGGAAATATATTGCCATTCCTTCACAGTCACTGGGTCAAAAATCCTGGAATTCCCTCCCTAAATGCATTGTGAGTCAACTGACAGAACATAGATTGCAGCAAATCAAGAAAGCAGCTCACCACCACCTTCTCGAGGATAACTAGGGATGGACAACAAAAATGCTGGCCAGCCAGTGACGCCCATGTCTCACAAATGAATATTTTAAAAAAGTTTCAGGGAGATGCTCGGGGACAGTTTACCCATTTTGTGCCAAAGCTGACCAGATTAGTAACACACGTCTGAGAGAAAACAAAAATCCTCCAGCAATAAGAGTCGAGCTTTCTTTTAAACGACTTGAAATCAAACACAATTGAATCCACATGCTCCGGCTTTTGGAATCCATGACTGAAGATGACATAAACAGGTCAGCAAAATCACCAAGAACCAATATGTAAACATTGTGGTCATGTTGGGTTAAATAAAGAACGAGTGTTGTATTGAATTAGGATTCTTTGATGAACAGCAGCAAGAATTAATGGGTGAGGAGTACAAACATTTGCACCAGTTTTTGGAACTACTAGTGTCTGTGCAGCTGAAAATGGCATCTGCAGTGCACCTGGATAGCTAACTCAGCCTTGAATAAACTGAATGAACCAGCTTCCAATGCTTTCTAGGACATGTTAATCATCTTCTGAGAAAAATATATTCTCCTCATCTCTGTTTCAAATGGGAAAGCTGTCATTTTTTAACTGTGTTCCCAAGTTCTAGCCTCCCCCACAGGTGGAAACACCCTCTTGGTATCCACCTTATCCAGTCCCCTTAGGATTTCATATATTTCAATAAGATCAGTCCTCATTCTTCTAAACTCCAATGGGTATAAGCTCAACCTTTTCAATCTTTCTTCAAAAGATAAGTCTTTCATCACAGGAATGAGCTGAGTGAATCTTCCCTGAACTATTTCTCATGTAATTATTTCTTTTTTTTCAAATAAGGAGAGCAAAACTGCACACAGTATTCCAGATGTCCTTTCACCATGCCCTGCATAGCTGCAGTAAATCATTCCTACTTTTATATTCTATTCCCTTTGCAATAAATGCCAATACTCCATTTGCCTTCCTGCTCATTTCCAGAAAGTATTTGCACACTAATCTTTTATGATTCGCATACCCGGACACCCAAATCTCTCTGTCCAAGCAAGTTCTGCAATATTTCTCCATTTAAACAGTATAATGCCCTTCAAGTCGATCTGCCAACATGGATAAGTTCACATTTTCACACGCTATTTGTCATCTACCAAATCTTTGCCCACTCACTTAACCTATCTATATCCCTTTTCAGACTCTCTATCTCTTCTTTCCAGTTACCTTGGTGTGATCGGCAAATTTAGCTACCAGACAAAAGATCCCTTCATCTGAGACATTGCTATAGATTGTAAACAGTAGAAATCCCAACATTCTGTATAGTAACCTTTGATGTGGCACTTTATCTTGAGCTTTTGGAAATTAAAATACATTACATCTACATGTTCACTTTTATCCACATTTCTTATTACTTGAAAAATGACACTCTACATCACCACTATTTCTTATTTTGTTTTAGTGAGTAGCCTGGGAGATGTTCGTTCTGGGCCTAGTGATTTATCCATTTTCAAAGATGCTAAACAATTTGGTATTTTGTCTTTCACTGTTTCTGTCATCTAATCCTTCACATTACTCTTCCTTAATTATGATTCCCTCTTTTATGAAGATAGATGAAAAATATTCATTAAGAGTAATGCCCATGTCTTATGCTTCCAGAAATTACCTTCCTTTGTGTCTAATCAGCCCTATTCTTTTCTTTTTATGATCTTTCTCTTTATGTATTATAAAACATCTTTGAGTTCTCTTCGATTTTAGTTGTTAATCTTTTCATGCCCTCTTTATTTCTCAATTTCACCCCTTCATTTTCAATACGCCCTTGGCATTCTGCAATATTGCACACTCTACTTCATAGAAGCTTCTCTTTCTTTTTATCTTGTTCTGCACTCTGTTTTCTGCACCTCCCTGAACTACTCTGGAGGAGCCTCGCAATACTCAATGGAACAGGTATCAGGATCCATGATAATGCTAGATGCTGAACTTTGTCATTATGAGCACTTGACTCCAGTCAAGGAACAGGAGGTGAAAAAGGAGGAACTAAAACAGAATGGGCAACCTGGACGTCCCTTTTTTGGCCAGGATGTCCATCTACAGAGTGGAATTCTGGTGAACATAACCCCAATGCCCCATTCATCTGCATTCATATACCAGACATTCTGGGGGTGATTCTCCTGAAATTCACAGGAAAACTGGTGTAAATCATGATTGTTTTTTCAGTCCAATTTCAGACAAGAATCTCCCATACTGTGCAATACAGAGGTCACAATCAGGGATATAATTACTAGCTCAGGGGGGCAGGGGGGCGGGGGTGGGGGGGGGGTGCATATTCACGCCGGAGACTGACAGCTCCAGTACTCTGCGTATGCACAGTGGTCCAATCTGTCAGCCTGCACTTTGCTGGCCAGCTCGATCGCTGGTCAACCAGAGATCCTCGCAGTGCTGTCCGTGCCCCCTAATGGCCTGATCGTGGCCTTCATAAGCATTCTCAGGCCGGACCTGAAACCTCCCCCCCCCCCCCCCCCCCACCCCCCCCAATCCTGGAGAACCTCAATCTCAATATTCAGCTCCTCCTCCTGCCCAGTGATGATTGCCTCTGGCAGAATCCCCTCTCCCTCATAGCAGGCAGAACCATCCCAGCAAATGAACCCTCCCAGCAGACCTCTGCTCACCCCCAAACAGACACTCCCCAGGGGGCAGGCCTCCCAGCCTATGAGACAAATACCTAGCTGACCACCACACCCCCGTCACCCCCAGATCGCTGGCCTCCCTCCAGTCCAATCGATCTCAATGCAGAGTGGCAGTGGGACGCCCCTCCTCCACCTACAATCTCTAAGCCCTACCTCTTGGCATTGCCACATGCCTGTTGGGCTTGGGCACTCTGCCCCTTGGGAGGCACAGCCAGTGAGACCATGCGCAGAAGATACCATCCCCTGATGCCCGACCCCTGACGGGGCCCTGATTGCCCCTTTCACTCCAGTGGGGTCTCCTGGTAGTTCCCAGAAAGTGGGAAGCTTGTCTGAACCTCGCCGAGTGAAATTGCACTAACAGGGTGGGAGATGATATTGGGCCCGGAGACCTCAGGCCCTGGCCCGATAATGACATTTAAATCAGATTGAAAATAGATTAAAATTACCTATCAGCTGATGCGGCCAGTTTCCAGCATGGTCCTGACCACACCTGATATCCTGTGCTTGGAGATGCGCACATTTCAGGAACACACGCACGAATCCCGCAAATCAGTGCGCAAGTGATTCTCTCAGCCTTACACACTGAAAAATTAGCACGTCAGAATGGGAGAATTGACCCCTCTGTCTGTCATTTATCATCACAGATGACCACTCAGTTAAAATGCAACAAAAAAGCCAGCACAAAATAAACATTTCAAATCGAATTTTCAAGTTAAAAAAATTTTATGTTGCATCTAAAAGTCAGTAATCATTCTCATGCAGTCCCTTTCTATCTGCTGTGTCCTATTTTTAAAGTTCACTTTATGGGATGTGGCTAGACCAGGGTTTATTGCCCATCTCTAATTGCCCTTGAGAAGATGGTGGTGAGCTGCTTTCTTGAACTTTTGCAGTCCCTGAGGTGTAAGTAAGCCCACAAGTGCTGATAGGAAGGGAGTTCCAGGATTTTGACTCAGTAACAGTGAAGGAATGGCGATATCTTTCCAAGTCAGGATGGTGAGTAACTTGGAAGGGAACCCCCAGCTAGTGGTATTCCCAGGTATTTGTTGCTTTTGTCCTTTTAGGTGTTAGTGGTCCTGAATTTGACAGGTGCTGTCTAAGGAACGTTGCTGAGTTCTTGTAGTGCGTCTTGTCGATAGCACATGTGGCTAGCTATGTTCGTCAGTGGTGGAGGGAGTGAATGTTTGTGGGAGGGGTAGCTGGGTGTTATTGGAGCTGCACTTATCAGGCAAGTGGAGAATATCCCATTAAATTCTTGACTTGTCTTGTGATGGTGGACAGGATTTAGGGAATAAGGAGATGAGTTACTTGCCACAGGATTCTGAAACTTTGATTTGTTCTGGCAGCTACAGTGTTTATATAGTTACACCAGTTCAGTTTCTGGTCAATGGTAATCCCCAGGCTGTTGATAGTGGGGTGTCAGTAATGGTAATGCCTTTGAATGTCAAGAGATGATGGTTAGCTCCTCTCTTGTTAGAGATGGTCATTGCCTGACACTTGTGTGGCATGAATGTTGCTTGCCACTTGACAATATTCAGCCTAAGCCTGGATATTATTAGGTCTTGCTCATTTGGGTCTTAGCTGCTTCAGTATCTAATGAAGAATCATGAATGATAGTGAACATAATGCAGTCATCTGTGAACATCCCCACCTTCTGACTCAATGATGCCTGTCCTAATGATTCTACATAGGCTTATCTCACTCTGGAGAATGGCTAATAGGAGGCTATTGACTTTAAATGAGTGAGATTAAAGATGATCTTGAAGCAATTTGCTGTTATCAACTTTCCTGCCTCCCAGTCCACGTTCAGAAGACTGGTAAAATTCAGACAAAATTTCTGAATTTACTGTTGGCGTCTTTGTCAGCATCTTTCAAAAGTCAACATGGAAGTTTCAAGAACCATCTGAAAAGATAATGTTTTAGCAGCATCTTGAGTATTTTATCTGTAGCTAACAGTCCAATGCTGTTTACTTTAACTTTATCTTTAACTTTACACATTTATTCAATTTTAAGAGTTTGAAAATTCCAAACCCTCTGGGGCTTTTGTAAAACTTAAAGTTTTATGCTTGAGGGTTTATAGGAGGAAAACTGCATAAACACAATGTATCCACCATTGTTGTACTATTTTAGGAGTGCCTCATCCTATCTTCGGAACATCGCCAAGTGTTTGACATCAGACGAATTACTAGTGAAACATAGACCTTTAGATTTTATGGGCATACATGTCATATAATTATTCACACCAAGATACCATATGCATAAAGTTATTTATGTGGCATGAATAACAAACAACAGCTTGAATTTACATAAAGTCTTTAAAGTATTAAATATCTCAAGCTGTTTTCCAGAGAAAAAAAAGATGGAGGGGTGTTCTAGCAGAGTTAAAATGCAATCATGATTAAAGCTTTTGAGGATATTTTTAAAAAGAGAAAAAATAACAAGTTGATGCCATCTCCTCAGAATATGAGACAAGTACAACACAGGAGATGGTTATTTGATCCATCAGACCAGGTTATTGAAAGGGTTATCCATTTAAACCCACTCTCTTTGCCTATTGCTCCCCAGATAATTCTGATGCAAGAATATTTCCATTTCCCTTTGGAAAGATACTACTGAATATGCTTCCACTAACATTTCAAAGAGCCCATTCTAGATCCGAACAACTAACTGTGTAAAACAAATTCTCATTTCCTCTATGTCAATTATCATCCGCTATCCCTGCTCTTTGTTTGCTAGCTGAACCAGCATTTATTGTCCATCCTGAATTGCCCTTGAACTGAGTGGCTTGCTCAGCCATTTCAGAGGGCAGTCAACAGTCAAACACATTGCTGTGGATCTAGGCTGACATGTAAGCCGGACCAGGTAAGGGTAGTAGATTTCACCCCCTGAAGAACATTATGAGCCATAATGGTTTGGTGGTCA
Source organism: Sphyrna mokarran (assembly GCA_024679065.1). Classification (NCBI taxonomy): domain Eukaryota; kingdom Metazoa; phylum Chordata; class Chondrichthyes; order Carcharhiniformes; family Carcharhinidae; genus Sphyrna; species Sphyrna mokarran. The sequence goes on from JAGIQG010000003.1 coordinate 59,537,501, forward strand.
TCATTAGAATCAGAGAATCCCTACAGTGCAGAAGCAAGCCATTCAGCCCATCAAGTCTGCACCAACTCTCCAAAAGAGCATCTTAATCAGGTTCTATCCCTGTAACCCCATTTAACTCCAGATTTTTAAAATCAAATTCAAATTTCATCAGCTGCCATGGTAGGACTCAACCTGGGTCCTAAAAGTGTTACTCTGAGTCACTAGTCCAAAGCAAATACCAGCCCATAATTGTTTTGGGGAAATACATTTTTGAGAAGTCATAAGTCTTTTATGTGAGTAGGTGTGTGTAGGAGTAGTATGGCAATTTGTAACATTCTGCTTCAATGTATCTCATGAATTGTAAGCTTACATTTGTCCTCTAGCCCTTACATCTATGGTCAGTTCCATATAGATAATACTGTCAAGTAAAGGGTTAACATAAGAAGCATACATGATGCTGAAGTAATAATGTCAGATCATATGATTGAATAGTAAATGAGATCTAGAAGAAAACAGAAGCTCCTATCTTGAATGGAGATTCAAATATATACATGCTCACTAAATAAATAGTTCTGGATAAAATGATTGTGGATTTGAGCAGCAATTTTTGACTCTTACTTCAGTATCTGTCAGAATTCTATAATTGAGAAAGTTAAATTTAATATAACAAAGCAAAGGTTGGATGAAAGCATGGATTCATTTTTGAGCAATCTCTGTAGGCAGGCAAGAAGCTGCATTTGTGGAATTTTAAAAATGAGTTGATTCACGAAAGGGTGATAGATGAAGCGTAATCAGATTTCTTACAGGGGAGGATTTAGTCCTGATGAAAGATGAACAGATTTCAGAAACCAGAGAATTGCTTGTTTATTTATGAGGAAGAGTATCTGTGTGGGTTTCTTTCGGGTGCTCCAGTTTCCTCCCACAGTCCAAAGATGTGCAGGTTAGGTGGATTGGACATGCTGAATTGTCCTTTAGTGCAGGGAGACAACCATGGGTTATGGAGAGAGAGCGTGTATGGGATTATGGTTGGTGCAAACTTGATGGAGTTCAAATGGTCTCCTCCTGAACTGTAGGGTTTTATAATTCTATCATTCTATGAAGGAGATGTCCTATGGAGAAGATAGAGTGAGACAATTCAATTCATAGGCATCAAATGGAAGACACTGTGAAGCCCGCCATAACAGGCAAAAACATTTCAACGTCGTTTTAAAATGCCTCTGGTGCATCAGGAACAAACCACACAAAGAAGAAGAAAATCTAGCTTGGGGGATTGGGGAGCAGAGTGCCACAGCTGTGGAAATATACATCACTTTAAAACCATTGGTTGCTCAAAAATGCTGAGAAGCTGTAAGAAGAGGGAGAAAGTTTTATAGCAGATACACGTACAAGAATTAGAAAAGCCACAAGAACAAAGATTAACCTTTCAAGGGCAGGTAAGTATTGGAGTGTTAAACCTGATAATGGATGTGCTGCCCATGGAGTTGAAATTAGACACAGAAGCAGCAGCTCCTATTTTACCAGGTAAAGTCAAATAGCTCAAACAGATTACACTGCAACATTAAATCAGAAGATCCTGAGGGGACTATATGAAAGTGGCCAGCTTATGGTGAAGCTGAAATATATAGACTTAGAAATCCTCAAACTTCCCATTTCATTCAAAATCAAGGATGCTGTCCACTAAATTGAAAGGCATGCCTAAAACTAAAGTCAATCTGTGTGCTGATGAGAATTATAGGGTTATATTTCATAACGAGCTGCCAAAATTGTTTGCAGGCTTGGAAAAATTAATTAAAGACCAAGCCACTCTGCATACTGCTAGGCTCCCACAAATAACAAGGTGATAATGACCAGGTAATCTGATGTTGTGAATGCTCATTGAGGAATAAATTTTGGGTAGAACACTGGGGATAAATCATTTTCTGTAATTGAAAATACAAAATACAGAAAGAGGGAAGGTGGAGCTTTGGATTCCCATCTCTATCTTCAGTACAGCATAGGAGGGACAACATTGATTTTTGTGTTCAAAGCCTGGAGAGGATTTGAACACACAACCTGGTGATTCAGAGGCAGGTCAACTTCCACGGAGTGAAGTGGCATTTATACCTTTATGTGTCACCACAGTTTTATATTTTTGGGACAACTGTTACAATTAATTGGCACACAGCTGAGTCTCACAAACTGCAATAAAACAAATGACAAAGTCATCCGTTATGATGAGTCAGATTATGAGAGTGACATATGAATGATTATCAGCAGCTGTGCCTCCGCGAATGCCTATTTTCCTGGTCATAAACATTAGGGAGGAGAGACTGAAAAATAGTTTGCAGTAAATGCAGAGTTGATAGAGCTATGCTAATGAGATAGAAAGGGCTGTTCCCTGGTCCGTTACCTCACCTTACTGGTCAGGTGTTTGCTTGGAGCACCCTACATACAAACCCCCCTTCCTTGATCCTTCCTCCCCACTACTCCGACAAGTGAGTGTTCCCCCACTTGTAGCCCAGCACCTGAAGATCTGTGGAGCTCCCAAGCAGCAGTTGTAGAATCATAGAAACCCTCCAGTGCAGAAGAAGGCCATTCAGCCGATCAAGTCTGCACTGATAACAATCCCACCCCAGACCCTATTCCCACAACCCCACACATTTACCCCACTAATCCCTCTAACCTACACACCCCAGGATACTAAGGGACAATTCAGTTGGCCAATCAACCTAACACACACATCTTTAGATTGTCCAAGACCTAAAGGGCAGCAAAATTATAAAAATTCTGACTGCACCCTCTCAACAGCTGAGATGGGATGGTGGTAGTGGCGAAGTGGTCTGTGTGTGGAGAGGTTGGGAAGTTGTCCTTAGGTGAAAAGAGTATTATGATGGAGACAATATAACCTTAAGGAAGTTCAGTTCAAATAGAACATCAAAGTCGTGAATACTCTGATTCAAGACAGCTAAAGTCAGGGATGGGTCTGCAATTGATGGCAAGGATGCACAAGCTTTGGGGGAGACCAAAGACAAGGGCTTATCCCAATCAATAATTGGAAATATGTTTCTTGGCTCATCCAGCATTGGATGTGCATAAGCAGTTGGACAACTTCAATGAATGGTGGAAGGGTTAAAAGATTTGCGTAAAGGCAAAGTTGGGAGTTATCAACTTATTTATTCACATTCACCCTGTTTGTCTGGATGTTGTTGGCATGAGGCAGCTTGTAGATGAGGAAGGGATAGAGATTGACAACAATTCATTGGGGCTTTGAGAGGTAATAACTCATGGATGAGAAGGGAAGAGATTGTTGGAAGTGCACTAGCCACAATTGGAAAAGTTGAACAAGGGGAGGCTGATTCCATTAAGTTAGATAAGATTGGAGGAGAAAGCTATGGTTAGCTGTGTTCAAGGTTGTGAGAGATTAAAGAGGAGCAATGAGATCATTCTTTTAAAACCAGATTCAAAAACACCAATGCAAGAAGTTAGTTACTGAAGCAACTAAAATGACTAACTTCTGCAGAGTAATACAATTTTTTTTATATATCAAGTTCAGGCCTTTATGACTGCTGAAAATAAAATGTGCCCTTCCTCATTTCTTCCCCCACAAATAGAAGAATGAAACAAAGAAATTCAAGATCTCTTGAGCGCAAATTACATCAAGGAGGAAATACTTGGTAATATGATCTTATTTATTGTACAGTGAACAATTCAATAAATTGACTCAAAGGGTAACCTTATTCGATCAAAAATAACCAAATACCCAGGAGCAAGTTAAATCCTGTAACATCATGTTAAGGTTTGTATCACATTTAGAATCCACTCAGGCTTTACTTGAGGATTTTGAGGGTTTTTTTTTAACCCCTCAATTGGATTATAGCTTTTATTTTTAAACTCACTCCCAGCTACCTATTATTCTACATGAATGCACACTGCTGAGCTGTATCAGGAGGCCTACACTCTCAGAGCGACTGTTTGGCCAATAATTCCATAATCTGTAAACTCATTGCCTGCTTTTTTCACTGAACACATTCCATACTTGACTGCGGACAGCTGCCTCTGCAAACTGACGTCTTTGCAGTCCCTGCTTCACAGAACACCACTGGTAATGGTGATCATTCTCCTAAGCTGAGATAAAAGCATTGGAAGCAAGATATCTCCGATTAGTGGGAATGCACAATGACAGAGTAAACAAGCTGCATGGGATGAGTTTGGTCTTCCATTGGCATAAGGTGGGGGATGGGGGGAGGGGGAGAAGGGGTGGTCCAGAGGTGCATAGTTTGCCTACTCCCACCTCTGCCTTTCTATAAAGTCAGAACAATACATCAATCAGCCAATAAATGTTCATGCCCAAATGGGTTTCTTGCTTGGGCTGCTCGCTTAATTGGTAATGGAGGATGGGACGATCGGTACTATCCTGATAGGTATGACCCACAAGGAGGTCATGCCATGCATTCAGCTCCTTGTGTGGGGCTGTGTCAGGTGCCCCTGGGTTGATAGCACTCATGGAAGCAAAAAAGAATTTATTGCTGCTGATAGAGGTTTTGATTCATTCATAGAAGTGAGCAGAGATTTTTATAGGTTTGAATGTTTAATTATCAATGCGTGGATTAAAGGAACTTTGGCAGGCTGGAGAAAACAATGCATTTCATTTGCAACTCTGATTATTGTAGGATATCTTGAGAGTCAGACTTCAACCTCTGTTTCTTCACAGATGATGAGGGAAAGTGTATGGAGGTGTGTTTTGGGGGGTGAGTGTGACAGGAGGGAAGGGGAGGAAGAAATGTCAAAGTTGCATTGTCCATTTGACACTGCAGACTCCTCAGTCTGCAGATTTCCCAGTTTTCACCAAATCATTGTCATGTTGCACTTTGTTAACAGAAGAGCATATATCATGTGAAAGTTCAATGGTGGGATGTGGTGTGCCATATCTGGTGATCTTAACGCCAATGGAGAAGGAAGAATTGCATACAATAAGTTGGATCACTGGCGGAGATGACATTGAAGGATGACATAGGGTGGTGAGATTGCAAGGGACATTATGTGCAAAGGTCTACAGGGATAAGGGGAAGGTGCATGTCTTATATGTTGTATTGAAATGAATATTGTGCATGTACAGTCATGGAATGCATACTGGGAGCTGTGAAATAGGAAAATGCAGTATCACCTTACAATACCTGAGGTGTTGCCAATGCCAATGTGTCTACATATACGCAACTCAAAGGTTAAAGGTTGTAACAACCTTCCCTATTTTTGTCTCCTGCGGTGAGCCATTGAATGTTGGCTCCAAAGGGACCCCGCTAATCTGTGAGGAGGGAGAAGCGGCCTGACAAGGTGTAGTGCTGCATCCTTCCTTGCTCTATAGCCAACACCAGTGCAGATACTAGCACTTGTAGGAACAAGGCAAGCACAACGTTGTGAGGAAACATCATAGTTGCTTGTGTGGCTGCTGGAGACTAGGATTGAGCAGGCCTTTGGCAGTCAGAAGAGTATTCTAGATGCTGAGTCCCAGTTAAATAATGATCCTCTGGAATCATCCATAAATTGATCATCTAGTGTAACATGCACTGAGATGTGGCAGAGATATCACAGAGGCTGGATGGTTTGGATCCAGCTCATCACTCTCTGTACATCACCCTCTGTGCCTTTCTTCAGGATCAGGCTGGTGATTGCCTTAGATTGCCAAATCCAACAGATTACAGAAGAAATGGTGGAGATGGACTTTGATATGTACTCCATTGCCCTCTTTCTATACTCTGGGGCAAAGGCATTAGAAGGACTTGAAGCCTGGAGTAACATCCAGCTCTTTTCCCTCTCAGTAAAGCATGGAGGGCCAGTCAAACCTCAACATGGTGCAATCTCTTAGAGTGCTTCCGCAAAAGACAGACTCTCCATTGCAAATTGACACAGACACTGCTGTTTGCCACGGTAACAGGAGGGCTTCTTGTCTCCACGCAGGAGACTCCACCATTGTGGCTTCAGCTGACCAGAGGATGACCAGCAAAGTCATTCAGGGCAAGAGGACATGAGTCAACAAGCTGTCTCTACCACGGCTGAAAGTGAGGGAGGAACACCACAGACCAGCGCCCTAAAGGAAATCAAAATGACAGGAGCACAGTGTTTCACACTGCGGCCTCATAGCAGCAGAAACCTGGTTTGATTCCTGGCTTGGGTCACTGTCTGTGCGGAATCTACACATTCTTCCGTGACTGTGTAGGTTATCTCCAGGTGCTCTGGTTTTCTCCCACAGTTTCAAAGATATACTGGTTAGATGCGTTGGTCATGCTAAATTCCCCCTCACTGTAGTCAAACAGATGCCCGAGTGTAGTGACTAGGGGATTTTCACAATAACTTCACTGCAGTGTTAATTTAAGCAGACTTGTGACACTAATAAATAAATTTTAAATTTTATTAGTCACATTTTGGGATACATGGGTGGATTTGCAATTTAAATCACATGTAAGGGCCAGGAAGGTCATGGATAAATAAATGATGCTTGAGCATTTTGGAGCAGAGCACTGGGTTTTTCCCAGCAGGAAAAGCTGGATGTAGATGAATTCCATAGGTGGTCTCATGCAAATATGCCAACATTGCCCACTTTGATTTTTGGGCAGCACGGGTAGCACAGTGGTTAGCACTGCTGCCTCACAGTGCCAGGGACCTGGGTTCGATTCCCAGTTTGGGTCACTGTCTGTGTGGAGTTTGTATGGGTTTTCCTCCGGGTGCTTTGGTTTCCTCCCACAGTCCAAAGATATGCAAGTTAGGTGGATTGGCCATGTTAAATTGCCCCTTAGGAACTTGGAATGCACAAGTTACAAGGGTTAGCGGGTTAAATAAGTGAGGTTATGGGGTTAGGGCATAAGTGGGATTGTTGTCGGTGCAGACTCGTTGGGCCAATTGGTCTCCTCCTGCACAGTAGAGTTTCGATAATCAAGTTGCAATCAGGGGAGAAAGGACAATTGTACTTACATGACTAGTTTCGTGGACAGATATGAGAGCAAAAATATCTTAACCTTTGAGCTGGGTATATATGGACATATTAGCATTGGCAACATCTTGGGTATTGTAAAATATGAAAAAGCTTTGATTGCTGGAGCTGCTGGAATTTCTGGAGGATTCAGGCCTCTGTTGTCTCTCAATTATCCAGTCACTCGTTGACCATGCTAATTCCCATCCTCCTCTTTCTGGATCCCTCATCAGAAGAAAATGTGTTCTTTTCTGGTTCTTCATTGACTGGACATCCCCATTCTGGAGCACAATCCAATAATAGACATTCTGGATGGAGGCTTCCTCCTGATCTTTCTGGACAGTAAGACCTGATGTTTACTTGACAATGACTTCGATTGTGCCATGGCTTTTGTTATACTTGTACTCAGCGCTCATCCTCGGACTTCTGCTGATGTCAGAAAGTGTAACATCACTGAGGTCCCTCTATACAGCCTGAGTTGAGCCAGAGGTGCAAAATGGTAAGAGCTATGGTGTCTTTCAGGGAAGCTGGCATTGGATATTTCCCACACAATTAGATGCTTTTTCCTTGGCCAGCATCTTATAAAGAGGACACAGTAAAAACTGAAGTTCCCCAGGCACTATGTCTCTGTCATCTGCAAATAAATCATCCTTATTCTGAAAACATACATGGGTGGGTTAAGACTTCCCATGCCCGTGGCTGCTGCAGCCCCTTAGTCCTCTGTGAGTGGTGCTCCCTCAGGCAATTCCTGTACTTCCTACTCTTGACCATTTGGTTCCTTCCATCCCTCTCCTCCTCCTCTCTTCCATGGTGGAGGATGTATCGCTCCTTTGAGGAGTCCTACCCCCCCATATTCCTCAGAGTGAAAATGCTGCAGACAAGATAAAGGAAAGATATGCAGGCACCATTAGGCATTCTGCTAATGGCTAGGGATTCTGCGCCTTCCTTTCAAGGATTACAATTCACAAACCTATTTGCAGTCTTTTGTGAAAGTCACATTGGATTTAAAGGCTGTAGTTGGGTCAAAGAACAAAAAACAAAGCACAAAACAGCACAGGAAACAGGCCCTTTGGCCCAACGAGCCCACCCGCCACCTCGATGTTCCCACTTTTATCCATGATCCCTGTCTATGTTTATATACCCTGACAAACAATCATAAAAGACACAGGTTTTCCCATCTGTTATTTTTCCCATGCTAAAATGAATTGTTGGAGCCAGAATATATACTTGCAGTCGATGTGGTTACCTATCCCTTAATAATTTGTTTTAAAATGGTGAGCTTGCTCCTGATTTTGAGGCTCGCCTGCCTGACATTTTATTGCTTGTTAAAGTGATGACATCAGAAACCTAACCTGATTTGGGCAGTACATTGGCACACAGTGTTTACCACCGCTGTCTCACAGTGCACAGGCTGCATTCGATTCCTGGCTTGGGTCACTATCTGTGTGGAGTTTGCACATCCTCCTTGTGTCTTTGTGGGTTTCCTCCGGATGCTCCAGTTTCCTACAAATGTCTAAAAATGTGCAGGTTGGGTTGATTGGCTATGCTAAATTGACCCTAATTTTGGAGGGATAAGCAGGTTCAATATGTGGTGTTACAGGGATGGGGTGGAATTGTTGTTGGTGCAGGTTTGATGGGCTGATGGCCTTTTTTGTATTGTTGGAATTCTATGATTCTCACCAGATATTACACTATTATGGGACAGAAATATTTCCCTTTATAGAAGGTTAAATTTGACTTCAGGTGACAAACACAGAAGTATACAAATGCATACGCAAATAAATACACATGCATATACCCACACACACAGACACAAATGCGTGGGCATACAAACAAATGCACAGATGGACAAACATGTGAAAACACACACATACACATATACATGCACAAACACATGTGGTGATATGCACAGCTACACCAGTGACACTCAGCAGTGGATGAACTGCAACATCAACCACTGATTGGCAGCAGGATTTCTTTCACAAGCACAAGGGTTTAATTTATTTCCTCGACAACGACAATCAGTTTATTTAGCATCTGAAAAGAACTTGTGCACATAATATTGTGCAAAAACCGGGCACCGGCGTGAAAAGGGGAAAACTGTCCCTCAAAACAGAAAAATAACTGATATTAGATACGAGATACTGAACATGATTCAATGTTGCTAAATGTTCATGGATTAACTTAGGCACTTTTGCCACAGTGCCAACATCACCTCTGCAATACCCTGTAATTATTTTCAATTGCACAATTCTCCTTTTGGCATCTGCCTTTTTAAGTGGTTTTCTTTCCTCATCTCTTGAAGATCTCATCTTTTCTGAGGGGACCAGTTCAGTGGATGGTTCAATCAAGCATTGGATGTTGCTTGGCCTCGAGGGTGTTGGTTGTGAGAACAGATTGAATAAACTAGGATTGTTTTCATTGGAAAGATGAAGGTTGAAGGAAAACCCTATCAGAGTCTAGAAAATTTAGAGGCAGAGACAGGGTGGATAGTCACAAGCTTTTTCCCAGGATGGAAGTGTCAATTACAAGGGGGCACAGTTTCAAGGTTAGAGGGGGAAAGCTTTTCATGCAGAAAATGTTGGATACCTAGAATGTGCTGTCAGAGGTTGAGGTGGAAGCCGGCACATTAACTATAATTAAGAGGCATTTGGATGGGTGCATGAATAGGGAGGGAATGGAGGGGTATGGTCCGAGTAAAGGCAGAAGGGTTTTTTTTTAGTTTAGTTTGGGCATCATTATTGCCACAGGGTTGGAAGGCCAAAGGGCCTGTTCTTGAGCTGTACTTTTCTTTGTTCTCTGTGCACTTTGTTCATGATACTTAATGGAAGGGGTCACAAAGGAACTTTTTTTTTTTTACAAAGAGATTAGCAAGTGTCAATAATTCGCTGTCCCAGTAACTGGATCTGTACCTTAAGTTCTGTAAGCTACAGGGCTATGGGCCATGTTCAGGGAGATGCCATTAGAAAGGGCATCTGGGTGTCCTTGGGTTGGCATGGATAAGATGAGCCGAATAACCTTCCTCTGTGTTGTAATTTTTCAATGATTCTAATGAAGATGCTAAGCAGATTGGGTGTTAAATTCAATGTTACCAATAATTGTTGAGGGGCCTATAAGTTTATGGCATATCAATTCTTCATTCCAACATGCTACTTTGAGTGACTCTGACACAGCCCTAGATTCCAGTTCAGCACAGGCATTCTTGAAACACAGAAGGAGAAAAGTTGCATTGTTCAGATGCCATGTGCATCAGGTAGTCACTCTTTTTAAAAAGGAAAGTTGCAGTTCTGGCTGCTGGGGTAATCATTTTGGTTTTTCACAAAGAAGAAAAGCACACCAAGGAAAGGGGAGATCTCCCAGATTGTGTGATGTTACCCTGGATTCATTGTGTCTAGGGGTCCTGCCCAGGAAACAGGCCTCGTTTCCACTGAAGGTATTGGGAGCCCTCAAGCTAACCCTGCAAAAGGAGTGAGAGTAGGTGAATGCTCAGCATTTGGTTCCTGAAACCTGGCAGCAATGTTATATCAAGTTTAATGATCTAACTTAGGTGGTCAAGGTGAGTGAAAACATTGGTTCCATCACCACTTTCATTCCTACAGCAACCCCCACACAATGCTCAATGCACCATCATTCTTACAGCAGCAGCTCCCACCATGCAAAACTCACAGCTAACATCTAGATATTCTACACACCCCCACATTCCCCTTACCGTCACATACCCACCAATGTAGCTGACCTCACCCATCTCTCACTGCCTCCATATACCTCCAGCTCTTCAGCTAAGGCATACACATCAGTGAAACAAACTAACACCTAGCCACTTACATCCTTGGCCTCTGTTGCTGAAGGACACCTGCAAGTGGCAAGAAAAGCAGATAGAATTCATCCCCTCTGTCCCCTCAAACCAGTGGTTTTAACATCATAGATAGCAGTGCCATGGAATGAGTGAGTCACAGATGGGTGGTATTGTAAGCAGTGTGGATGAAAGCAAAACATTCCAAAGGAATATTCATAGTTAAGTTTATTAAGTTTATTATAATGCAAGTAGACTTACATTAACACTGCAATTAAGTTACTGCGGAAATCCTCTAGTTGCCACCCTCTGGTGCCTGTTCGAATACGCTGAAGGAAAATTTAGCAAGGGCAATGCATCTAACCAGCCAATTTTTGGACTGTGGGAGGAAACTGGAGCACTTGGAGGAAACCCACACAGACTCGGGGAGAATGTGCAAACTCCACACAGACAGTGACCCAAGCTGGGAATCAAACCTGGGGTCCTTGGCACTGTGAGGTAGCAGTGCTAACCACAGTGCCACTGGGCCACCCCAATGATAGATAAGTGGATGATAGATTAGGCAAATCACGAACCAGACAGCTGCATTTTGATGTGGGCGATTGTTCCTTGGTTGAGCTCTGGAATCAAGCGGAGAGAAGGAAATCTACCAAATAGTCCAGGAAAAGCAAATATAATTCAATGTTAATAAATATCAATTTTTACATCCTGACCACACGTCAACAACAAATGAATCAAATCGGCAGAGGAAGCTTGCTCGTTATTTTAAATGCCTGAATAACATGATGGAACATTTGACAACAGCCTGCTGCAATTATATACCCAGAACAGGACAAGGCACGTCTTCAGAAGCCACAGTAACAGTCTCTATGGCACAAGTCTGTAGACATGTTCAGTGCTGTACACAGCACTCATTTTATTTCTTGGACTAAATATAAACATATCACACACAGGAAAGCTTGAAGAAAGCAGGAAAACTAATTGAAAAGAAGATGAACAATAAGCAAAGAATCACAAAATGCAGCTTTAGTAGTTTTGAAGAAAGGCAGTTGACACGGGACTATCTAGTTACCAATGTGTACAAAGGGGAATAATCTAAATTATTACTTCAAAGTAAATCAGGAAATTAAGACCAGAGGACATGAAATTAAATTAGTGCAAAGTAAATTAAGACGATATGTTAGAAAATGCTTCTTTACTCAATGAGAGGAAAACACATTGAGCAATTTGTCAGGCACATTTATAAAAACAAAATGATATTGGTTTGGATCCTAGGACGAGGATATGGAAGGAACTTAGATGCACTGAACAATCTTGTATTATAATTTCCATAGCAACTTTTTAAAAAGGAAATTCCCCATGAAGCCAACAGAAAGAAAACCACTGGATACAACTTTACCTTCTTAAACTTTTGTTGTAACAAACTAACTAAAATCAACATAATCCAAACATTAATCAACAGGTGAATGAGGTTTTAAATAAAGAAGGGAAACTTAGCTTTAAGTAGTTGATATAAAGATACACCACGCATTGTTGCCAGCACTTGAATTACTTGTCACATAAATACAACAGCACGTGTTGTATTTGAAATGAAAGACATTTCATTGTCTTTCCAACTTGGTTTTCATTTTATAGGGTTTCTCATTTCCCATTCTATCATTTTGGCCCCTGTGTCATATTCACCAGAAGCCATCTTAAATCCAAAATCCCTGGACATGGTTACAACTAGCAAAATGCACATTGATGCAACCTCTCACTTAGGTCATGACAGTTCTAACAACACTGAAGCAGCAGAAATTCTCAGCTCTGAACCCTTGAACCAGTCTGGTTGGCCCTTGCATTACTAAGTGAGCAGGAATGGATATTTTTCAGTCCACAATTGCTTGCTCTGTGTTCTATCTTTTCCAATTGTATAATGCGCACAATAGCAAAGTCTCTGCTCTAATCATTGAAACTTGCTTCAACACCAGGATTGTGCCAAACAGAAAATAGTTTTATTCAAAGGCAGCTTTACTTTTATTTTCCTTTGCAAAAATTCTCACTGCACTGAACTGCCAAACAGAAAAACATGCTGACCCTACCTCACAACAATTGGCTCTCTACTTATCCATTGGCAGGAATCCTACCATTCTGCCCGCATGGAAAGGTCCGTTGGCCTCATGGAGGATTTTACAGTTTCAGGATGACTGAGGCCATAAAATCCCCTCCATTGCTTCTTAGCTGTTCCTCCCCATGGCAATATAAGTTACATAGGCATTTCTTGGAACCTAATTATGTCATGATCAGGAGATGAAATAAACTTTGTTTGAAATATTCCCGTAGCCTACTTTGTTCTTTAAAGAGCTTGCGCAATGTAAAACATAGGCTTTTCCCAGCACATGAATCATCACACAAAGTTCATTATGTACTTTATTAGGTATTGGCACCGGCTCAGTCTCACTCTAGAACCTCACAGTTAAGGGTTCAAGTCACATTAAGTAACCGAAGCCCAAACTTTAGGCAATCACTTCAATAATAGGGAGTGCAATGTCATCAAAAAGTACTACCTGCCCTCTCAGGAAAATATAAAGCATTCCCTATGTCTATAGGGAATGTTGTCTTGGCAACAATGAACCTTTATCATTAAAAATCAAATACATTGACCATTGTCACAATGCTGTTTAAGGGAGCTTGCTATGCACAAATTGGCTCTTGAGTTTCCTGCTTCAGTGACTACCACTTCAAAGATACTTAATGTGCTGTGGAGTCCTTTGGAACATCCCATGGCTACAAAATGTGCTGTATAGTAAATCTTGCAAAATAGAAAATGCCGGATAAACTCAGCAACTTTTGCAGCATTCACAGTATTTTGTCTTTTCTCTTTGTTGGGCTTCTTCAACATACCTGCAAGGGCTGAAATCAGCCTTACGCTGCCAACACAGTAAAATGGGCTAGTCGGTGAATTAACAGGTGATCGTCTCCCACTGAAGTTCTCAAAGCAGCACCTTCAAACTCTTTTTGGGCATTCATTTCCCACTGTCACCTTTCCTTGGTTTGAAATTAAATGTTTTGGCAGCATTTTCCGAGAGAATGGAAAATTAAAAATTGGCACATTGTGTAACAAGCTGCTGATCCACTGCAAGCCGGTTTTAATTGCTGACAAGCAAAAACAGATGATTTGGTCATTGTCACATTGCTGTTTGTGAAGGCTTAGTATCGGCAAATTGACTGCCAAGTTTCCTACATTATAACAGCGTCGATAGTTCATTAGCTATAAAGTACATTGAGATTTCTGCTGGTTGACAATGGTGCTATATAAATGCAAGCCTGCTTTTCTTGTGCCAAGCGTGCTCTCACATGATCTGCTGCTACTCCAGCGATGACAAAAAAAACCCTCCAAATCTGAATCCATAAAAGAATTGTCACATACTTTACTTACGTTGCAATGCCAGGCCATAATAGAAAGACTCCAGGTTTGATCATTAGTCTGCACATTAAGTTGGTGACTCTCAATTAAAGCAACAATGGGAAGATTAAGGGAGTGAGGTGACAGGATCAAACAAATCCAAAGTTCCCACACCTGATTTACAGATTTGCAGAACAGAAGGAGGCCATTCCACTTTTGTGCCGATGCTGGCCTCTTGAAAGAACTATCCAATCAGTCCCACTTTCCTGTTCTCTCCCCATTGCCCTGCAAGTCATTTCTTTTTCAATTATATATATTCTTTCGAAAGTCACTATTGAATCTGCTTCCATTACCTTTTCTGGCAATGCATTCTAGATCAGAATAACCCATTGCATAAAAAAAATCCATTAAAATCCTCTGAAAAAAGCTAAAACCATACTGATATTTTGAAGAAAAGAAAAATACATGTTGGATTGTTACCTCAGCACCAAATCTTGATACCACTGTCATTGAGCATCGCTTTCCTGACTAATTGGGGCAGTAAGCGGCACACTGATTAACACTGCTGCCTTACTGCGCCAGGGACTCAGATTTGATTGTGGCCTTGGGTGACTGTCTGTGTGGAGTTTGCACGTTCTCCCCATGTTTGCGTGAGTTTCCTCCGGATGCTATGGTTTCCTCCCACAGCCCAAAGATGTGCAGGCTAAGTGAATTGCTCATGCTACATTGCTCCTTAATGGCCCAAGATATGTAAATTAGGGGGATTAATAGGATAAATGCTTTGAGTTACGGGGATAGGGCCTGAGTAAGATTAGAAAAAGGGTTGGTGATGACCTGATGGGCTGAATGGCCTTCTTCTGCACTGTAGGGATTCTATGGTTAATTGCAGACTATGTTGTCTTTGAGACTCGCATTTCTAATTTCCCTCATCATTAGGGAGTAGCCCTGTCTAGATTTCTCCCTGATCTTCCTCTCCATATTGGATGCTTGAGTTGCATATCTTCCACATTGCAATCTTTTTGCTTCTATTCCAATACTCCAATGGGTTCACTGCATAAAATAGCAATCCTGATTTTAACACTGCCTACGCCACGGAAACAGCACTTATTGGGATGGAGATGGGATTAAGCCTTGTTTGTGAACTTGATGCGCTATTCTCAAACCATTTACACTGGTCACTATCTTATCTAGAGATTTCTCATTTTGCTTCAGCAAAAATTCCCTAATTTCAATGAAGAAGTCACACAATGATGATGTCATTTAGTCAGCTGCATATTTTAGAGGTAGGCCAGGATTTTTCCTCTGAAGACAAAGCTTGGTTATTCCTCTGCCCTTGGCTTTCCTCTATCATCCCTGATGATATCCTCAAGACCCCTCCTCCCTCCCCAATTGAACTCTCCAACAGCTGGGGGCCCCGGCCTTGGGATTGCAGCACTGTCCCCCTGCACCTCCATCCCCATCTCGCCTGCTTAACTGCCTCAATGTCCTTCTCGCTGACTCAGCAGGAATCCCATTGAAAAACAATGCCTATGAATAAAATATTCCAAGTCTCACTCATTGGTGCTTGTAAATTGCTATATTCACCCGAGTTAACAGCAGAGCCATTCAGCGTGACTGTGGATAGAGATAAATATGAAAATAATGAGTGGAGTGGGACATCCCAATCAATTAAATTTTGTAAGTCTTCGGTCGAAATTTCTAGAATACAGGAGCAAGAGACAAAGAACATTAGTAAAGAGTCAGAAGCCGTCAATAATCTTGTAAATATTACATAAATCTATATTGCTCATACTTGGATTTCAATATTTAGTGATTATCTTATTTATTGTCTTGAACTTACCCACAGTATTGGACTCGGATGGTTAGCTGTTCTTCTTTGACTTTCAAAAGATTGTTTTTTTCTTTCTGATACTAATAGAATTGATATTCTGAGGGGAAATTTCCACCTTCACTTGTTTTCTTCATCCTTTCAAAGTTTTGTAGGTTCCTCAAATTTCAGTAATTTTTTTCACCAGACTGACAGTAGTAGGGAAAAAACATCAGGAGAGACACGAGGAAAACAATTCTTCATATCGAGTGTTGTGATCTGAAAATTGTGATTCTTCCCCTTAGAGCAGAGAGAGTGAAGAGGTGGTTTGATAGTGGTGTTAAAATCTTGATAGATGTTGAAAAAGTAAATACAAAGAAACAGTTTCCAGTTTGTGGCAGAGGGATTGGTAACCAGAGGTTAGAGATTTAAATGACAAAAGATCTAGAGACGACATGAAGAAATGTGTTTTACACAGCAAATTGTTTTGATCTGGAATACATTACCTGTAAGGATGGTGCGAGCAGATTCAATAAGGGAATTAGATCAATACTTGAATACTCTGGATGCTCTATTACAAAATACAATTAGTTAGACTCCCATCTTCTCTGCTCCATAAACATAAGCTTATCTAAAACTTTACCAATTCTAACTCACACTAATCTTGCGCACCTAACAAGCTAATGTTCACTGACTGACATTTTGTCTTCATCAAGCAACACCTTGATTTCAAAATGAAGATCCTTGTTTCCAAATCCCTATCTCCGTTATCTCCTGCATCTCTCCAGCCTTCTTGAGGTATCTTTCAATCCCGCCTTCGTATGCATCCTCAATTTTAATCGATTCTCCATTGGCAGATGCTTCAGCAACTCCAGATGATTGACACTCTTGGATTCCTTTGCTAAACGTCTTTGTCTCTCTACCTCACTTACCTCCCTTCAAACGTTTTTTAAAACTGATATCTTTTACCAAGAATTAGTTACCATGCTAACAACACCTTTCGAAGCACAGTGTTACATTTTGTTTCGCAATGCTTCTGTGATACACCTTGCGATGGCTCACTATGTTAAAGATTGTACATAAATGCAAACTGCTATGGAACAGCACATGGGCAGCACGGTAGCACAGTGGTTAGCACTGTTGCCTCACAGCGCCAGAGAACTGGGTGTGATTTGCAGCTTGAGTCACTGTCTGTGCAGAATTTGCTTATTCTCCCCTTGTCTGTGATGGTTTCCTCCCACTGTCCAATGATCTGCAGAATAGGCTGATTGGCCATGCTAAATTTCCCCTCAGTGTCGGGGGGAATTAGCTAGGTAAATGTATGGGGCTATGGGGATAGGGCCTGAATGGGATTTTGATTGGTGCAGACTCAATGGGCTGAATGGGTTCCTTCTATGATTTTCATGGGCAATGGAAAGAAAAGGTGAGTGAAATGAATTCTGTAGCTCTTTTAAAGGTGGTCTTGGACATGATGGTTATCCTGCATCTTTCAATTATTCCACAATCCTGAACTTTATCGCTCTTGACATAAAATGTTGCATTTACATTTTGAGTTAACATTATTTAGGCACCATGACAAGATGGTGGTACGAGAGTTTTGTTTTGACCTTAAGAAGTTTCTCTTGTGTGCAGAATCAAATGTTGTTCCTGAAACGTAGCTTTCCCATAAGCTTTACAGAAAGGTGACTGAATCTACAACCAAGACAGTAGCACGTGTTTATAAATTCAGGATTTGACTCCTTTTTAAAACATAAATCATCTCTGTATTGTTCTGTCAGAAGAAAATTACCCACTTGTTCATTCAGTGACCTAGGTGGGAAGGCAACATGTAAAAAAGCCACACCAGAGTACAGTCCATCAGGGTAGAGGCAGCAGTAAAAATCAACAATTTCAGAAGGAATCTGGATGGGCATTTGAAGGAAATAAATTCACCATGGAAAGCTGGTATGAATTTGATGGACTAACTGGGCTCCTTATGTGTCATAAATGACCCTATGACATTCAAGATGGATGGATTAGCTCCCCTCTGCTAAGCTGGTATTTCCTGCATCATATTTGGCTTCACAGTATCTCTGACTGTAGGAGAGTAAAACCAATCAGAACACATAATCCTGATTGCTGTCCTCTAATCTCTCTCACACATGATTGGAGATGTATTGAGCAAATGATCCAATCAGCTTTCCTGTGATTCCTTGCACTGCCGAGGAGCTCACTGACATGGACTATGGGGTGGGGGGCGGTGCGGCTTATGTGAAAATTGGCTTCTTGGGCCTGTCAGTCCCAGGGAGACAATATCACAGTGAGAAATCTGCCTTCATGAGAGGAAAGGAGGAAGAAGGAGCTCACGTCAATTAAGCAACAAATCACCAAGATCTCTGGTTGAGCCAGTTGAGAGTAGCCTCTGTTAAGGTCATATGTGAACGCAAAAGCCACCTTTTCACCATAACAACAACAGAAAATGTGAGAAAAACTCAGCAGGACTGTGGAAAGAGAAGACAGCCAACGTTTCAAGTCAGGATGATTCTTCATCACAGCTAAAGGGTTATCCAGGTTTGAAACATTGGGCTCTCTTCTCTCTCCATGGATGCTGTCAGGCCTACTGCGTTTTCTCAGTCTTTTCTGTTCTTGTTTCAGATCCCCGCATCTGCAATATTTTATCTTTAGCATAGTTACCATAGTTGGATATAAATCAGATTAGAAACCAAACAGGGTGTTCGACATGCTTACTGAGTGGAATTACCAATGAAAGGATATTATGGGGATAATATTCCATGCACCTACTCTTGATGGTGGTGAACTTTGCCAGTCGCACAAATGGGATATTCTCAGGAATGCTGAATGCAATTCCCCATCCATTAATTTCACTGGCTGAGAAATCACAGGTAGCTTGGTCGTGAAGGTTAATCATCTGAACCTCCAGTACATATTCATTAAATTGCAACATATTCGAAATTCAGGCCTATTGCATTATTAAAGTTAAATTCAATTGTGCAGACCTTTTTCTAATTGACCCATGACTGGCATCCAAATCTATTGAATTAATAAGCTGGATCTTTATTATGGAATATTTTATTACCTAGTCCTCCTCCATTTGCACTTGGCTTAAGTTCATCACCATCTTCCTGGATTTTTCGGAGACATAGCTCCATAATTGGTCAAACAATGGCACACAATTGTGGCTGTCTGGGCAAGGGGCTACAAAATAAAAACATGAACCTGTTTGTCATGGAAGGAAATGAAAGTCACAAGGACAAAATCTCAGAAACAAACAACATCTTGAGAATAAGGTACAATGGAGGAGGACCAAATGGAATGAATGGTACACCACAGTGGGAGAGATTTGGACTAAATGTGTTCAACTACCTGTTTGTAATTATGAAATATCACCAGAAAGTAATGAAAATTTATTGTATTCCATTTTATAATGTGTAGATGCAATGTTTTGTGCACACTGTTATTATTACACAATAAGACAAATCGCTTTATTAGACAGATCACTACAATAGATTCATGTGCTTTATGGCTGAGAATAGGAAAATGTGCTGTTGACACACAGACTGTAATTTACTGAATGACGCTGTAGGAACCTGTCATTATAGTACCATGATCATCATGTCAGAGAGTGGAGTCCAAAGTGAAGAAAAGTCCTGGTGAAACCTATTCCACTCCACTTTTGCTTATACGCCATCATGCTGAAATATGCATTCTCCACTGTCTCTTTTAATAAGCTGCACAAACTTTCCTCCTGCTGATTCCCTATTGGCCTCAACCCACCAGCTCAGTGACTTCTCTCTATGAGCTGTAGTCTGCTCCCTGCCAGTATCACTCTCAATAGGCAGCAACATATGGAGATGAGACTTATCTGGGCAATCACTTTCAAAGACATTGCAAATGCCAAGACAGACCCACTGTCATGACATTGTGTTTCAATGCCAGATTATAAGCTTGAGCAATATTGTGAGCAAGATTGAGAGTGTAATGAAGAGAAATAAGAAGACTCACTGAATCATACAATCGTAGAATGGTTACAGTACAGAAAGAGGCCCAGTCTCCACAGAGTCACAGAATCTCCACACAACCTCCTTCTCCATGCAGATCTTTCTCTTCAACTAATTGCCTTTCAAATGCCATGATTGAATCTGCCTCCACTACATTCTTAAGCAGTGCTTTCCAGATCCAATCAACTTGCTGCACAAAAAACATTTCTGTTATGTTGCTTTTGTTTCTTTTGCCAGTCACCCTGCTGTGTGGTGTCCTCCAGTTACTAATCGTTCTGCCAAGAGGAGTCAGTTCTCCCCATCAACTCTACCCTCATCTCATTTTTGAATACTTTTATCAAATTTCCACTTATTCTTCTCTAAAGAGTACAGAATTAGTTTCTGCAATCTGAACATATAACTGAAGTTTCCAATCTTTGGAAAAATTCTCATAAACTTTTTCTGTGCCTTCTCTGATGTTTTTGCATCCCTCCTAAGGTGTGGTGCTGACAATAAACAACATACTCCAGTTGAGGTCAAACCAATGCTTTACGTAGGTTTATCATAACTTCCTTATTGTTGCCTTTGTGCCTCTATGTATAAAGCCCAGGATCCTGTATGCATTATTAATCGTTCTCAGCCTCGTACCCACTTAAGAATTATATACTTTATTTTACATTGGCATTCCTCATTTGACACTTGAAGGAAAAACTAGACACTTGGACACATTCAAGGAAAGAGTGAAAGAGACAGAAGGACTTGGAGAGGAGAGAAAAGGAAGCTAATTTGAATTTTCCAAACGTTTTTATAGGATGTGTGTGTTGCTGATTAGGCCAACGTTTATTGCCCAACCCTAATTTCCCTTTAGAAGGCAGTGGTGGCTATGGCAATATTGTTTCAAGTCAGGATGGTGCGTGACTTCGAAGGAAATCTGCAGGTTATGGAGTTCCTAAGTACATGCTCCGCTTGTCCTTTTAAAATGTAGAGATCATACATTTGGAAATGCAGTCAAAGATGCCTTGATGTGTTAATGCAGTGCATTTGTAGATGGTTCCAGATTACATCAGGAAGCCAGACTAGACCCCAACAATTTTGCTATTTTGGCATAAATATGAAGAAAGGAATCTTTCCAGGAATCATCCCATTGACAAAGTAGGGATCTTTAAGTAAATCAAATTTTAATAGCATAATTTAAATATAACTCTAAAAAATGCAGTAACTTTACTAACAGTTGAACAATATTTAAAAAGGAAAAAAAACTTTAATTTCTAACTTATCATTGATGCAGTTTCAAATAAGCAACATTGCTCTTATAGACTTAAATGTCACTTTAAGAACAGTTAACAACCATAAATATACTTTTTACAATATGTGTGGACAGTCTTGAAGCTTTGAGAGAGAGAAAACAGCAAAATCCTTCTAATTTCAACCAGGTTTCAGCTGCAAAAAAAAACCTACTTTCCTCAAAAGCCTTTCCTCTCTGCTATAGACCCACTACGGCATGTAAAGCACATCATCACATGACCTTGTCAATCACTCTAATCAGAAATCCCTTCAGAACTTAAATCCATTAATTTAGCGTAACCACTTGCAAGGCTAAAATGAGTAACGATCCTACTCTCAGGTCTGGTTTGCATTCTCTCTAGACATACTAATTACCTGTATACCAACACTGAAACATAAAAAAGTTTATATATATATATATATTTACACACACATAAACATATATACACACATATATATGTAAATTGGATACTATCATCACACACTCCTGCAACTATGCATCAGTAGTGGAAGTAGAGAATATCGGAGATGGTTGTTGGGTTCTAATCAAGCAGGCTGCTTTGCCTGGATGGTATCAAGTTTCTTGTTGGAGATGCACTTCTCCAAGCCATTGGAGAGTATTCCATCATATTTCTGATCTATGCCTTATAGATGATGGACTAGCTTTGGGAAGTCAGGAGGTGAGATACACACTGCAAGATCCCTAAACTCTGATTCACTCTTACAGTCACAATATTTATATGGCTAGTCTAGTTCAATTTTTGGTCAATGGTAATCCCAAGATGTTGTTGGTGGGGAATTTAGTGATGGTAGCGAATTCAGTGATGATTGTCAAGGAGCAATGGTTAGGTTTCCTCCTGTGGGATATAGTCATTGCCTGGCACTTGTGTGCTGCGAATGTTACTTGCTACTTACCAGCCCAAATTTCTTCAGCTTCAGTATCTGAGGAGTCACCAATGGTGCTCAATGTAGTAACATATTCCCTTTAAGAGCGAGTTCCCTGAGGGTCACTTGTACGGGCTGAACCCATGGAGTGTTGAGGCACAAAGCTGAGCCAATTGGTTGCAATGATGCATATCTCAAGTCAGGGAGCTTTCTCACTTGCAGCCAGGGAGGAATGTTGCACAGTCACATAGTTTATTCTGTCGAACCCTTCATTGTAAATATTTATTGTTGGCAATAAATCCTTTGTTACTTTAAGTCACATTGACATTATGATAGAAAAAAGGTCATTGATAAAGCAGCTTGGGCCTAATAAACTCCTATAGAAATGATCTATATGCCAGTCACCCTCACATCTGCAGTGGGTGGGTTGTTGTAAGGTATTTTGAGAGGCAGGATCTACAGGCATTTAGAGACGCAAGGACTGATTAGAGACTGTCAACATGGCTTTATGTGTGGAAAATCATGTTTCACAAATTTGATTGAGTTTTCTGAAGAGGTCACCCAAGAAACTACATGAGGGCAATGTACTTGTGTTGTCTATACAGACTTCAGCAAGGCCTTGGATAAGATACCACATAACAGGTTATTGCATAAAGTAAAATCTCACAGGAACCAGGGTGAGGTAGCCAAATAGATACAAAATTGGCTTGATGACCGAGGATAGAGGGTGGTTGTGGAGTGTTCTTTTTCAAACTGGAGGCCTGTGACCAATGGTGTGCCTCAGAGATCAGTGCTGAGCCCACTGTTACTTGTCATTTATATTAATGATTTGGATGAGAATATAGGCAGCATGCCAAGTAAATTCGCAGATGACAAAAAGATTGGTGGTATAGTGGACAGTAAAAAAAGGTTATCTCAGATTGCAATGGGATTTTGATCAATTGGGTCAGTGGACTGACGAAAGGCAAATGGAGTTTAATTTAGATAAATGCGAAGTGATGCACTTTGGCAGCTTGAACCAGGGCAGGACTTACTCAATTAATGGTAAGGTGTTGGGGACAGTTACAGAGTGAAGAAATCTAGCAGTACAGGTTCGTAGCTCCTTGAAAGTGGAGTCACAGATGGAGAGTGGTGAAGAAGGCGTTTAGGATGCTTGGTTTCATCGGTCAGAACATTGAACACAAGAGTTGGGGCGTCTTATTGAAGTTGTACAAGACATTGGTAAGGTCACACTTGGAATACTGTGTACAAGACTATTCACCCTACTATAGATAGGATATTATTAAACGAGAAAGAATGCAGAAAAGATTTACTAGGATACTACTGCGACTTGATGATTTGAATTATTAGGAATGGCTGGATAGACTGGGAGCATAGAAGGCTGAGGGGTGATCTTACAGAGGTCAATAAATGAGTAAGGGGCATAGATCAGCTAGATTGTCAATATCTTTTCCTAAAAGTAGGGGAGTCTAAAACTAAAGGGCACAGGTTTAAGATGAGAGGGAGAGGTACAAAAGTGTCCAGAGGTGCAATTTTTTCACAGATAGGATGGTAAGTGTCTGGAACAAGCTACCAGAGGGTAGTAGAGGTGGGTACAATTTTGTCTTTTAAAAAGCATTTAGACAGTTACATGGATAAGATGGGTATGGAGGGATATGGGCTAAATGCAGGCAATTTGGATGAGCATAGGGGTTTTAAAAAAAGGGTGGCATGGAGAAGCTGGGCCGAAGTACCCATTTCCATGCTGAAAACCTCTATAACTGTATGACTCTATGTCCTTGGACTGAGATGATTGACCTCCAGCAACCATAACCTTTTTTTATGCCAGATATTACATCAGCTAGTTGAGATTTCCCCCTTATCCCCAATAACCCTATTATTGCTTGGACTCTTTGATGCTCTACTCAGTCAAATACAGCTCTGACATCAAGGATAGTCACTCTTATCTCACCTCGAGTTCAGCTCTTTGTCCATGTTTGGACCAAGGCTGTATTGAGGTCAAGAACTAAGTGGTCCTGGCGAACTCCAACTGAGCATCAGTGAGCTGGTCATTGTTAAGTGCTTCTTGATAGCCCTTCCACCACTTTGATAATGATCAAGAATAGACTGATTGGTAGTAAATGGCTTGTTTGGATTTGTCCTTTTTTTGTGGATAGAATATACCTGGGCAATTTTCTACATCGCAGATAGATTGCCGATGTTGTAACTGTACTGGAACATTTTGACTAGGGATATGGCTTGATCTGGAACATAAGACTTCAGCACTATTGCCAAAATATTGTCAGTGCCCATATCTTTTGCAGTATCTGTTGCTTTCAGCCCTTTGTTGCTATCACATGGAGTGAATAGAATTGGCTATGGAATGATATTGTGATGCTGGGGATTTCAGGAGGAGGCTGATGTGGATCATCCACTCGGTACTTCTGGCTGACGATGTAAATGAGACAGCAGCAGAAATAGTGTTAGAAAACTTTATGAGGATGTTAACAGAATCGAGAAGCTACCATTATCAGGAAAGACAGCAAAGACCAAAGTTTTCCTCTAGAGAGGTGACCTGATAGAGTTCTTCAATAT
Organism: Sphyrna mokarran; assembly: GCA_024679065.1. Lineage (NCBI taxonomy): Eukaryota > Metazoa > Chordata > Chondrichthyes > Carcharhiniformes > Carcharhinidae > Sphyrna > Sphyrna mokarran. Next base: position 59,562,128 of record JAGIQG010000003.1, read on the forward strand.
CGATAGGGCAGCCGTAAAGGAAATGTTTCAATCTGTGGGAGATGTCTAAAGCTAGCAGCAATAAATATGTAGATGGCCTGAATAAATCCAATAAGGAATTCAGGAGAAAGCCTTTCACTCAGAATGGTGACAACACGGGACTCACAACCACATTCAAACATAGACTGTGCATTGAAGGAGAATCTAGTAAAGTACAGATCTTGTTCTTTAATGATATCACTGGCAAGGCCAGAATTTGTTGCTCATACTTAGTTGCCCTTGAACTGAGGGGCTAGTTAGGCCATTTCAGAGATCAGTTATGAGTCAACCACATTGCAATGTGTTTGGAGTCACACGTAGACCAGACCAGATAATGAACGTGGATTTCCTTCTTTAAAGGACATTAGTGAACCAGATGAAACCAAAAGAGAAAATGCTGGAAAATTTCAGCAGGTCTGGCAGCATCTGAAAGGAGAGAAAAGAGCTGACTTTGAGTCCAGATGACCCTTTGTCAGCTTTTTTCAGTTCTTTTCTCTCCTTACAGATGCTGCCACTCCTGCTGAGATTCTCCAGCATTTTCTCTTTTGGTTTCAGATTCCAGCAGTAATTTGCATTTATCCAGTGAACGAAATGATTAGGTCATTATTACTGGAGTCCAATTCGAGAATTATTAGAATTGTGACTCCCCAGGAAGAATGCTGTGCTCCGGGATCACTTTCAATTTGAGATTGATGAACTAAATTTAAATTCCATCAACTATCAGCCTAGGCTTCGAGATTACTAGTCCAGCGATATTACCACTGTGGATCCCCCACTGAGTGAGAAAGAAAGGAATTGAGGTTATGTTGATAAGATGAGCTGAAGTAAATAAAATGACAAGAGATTTGTATGGAACATAAAGTCTGATTAAATAGTTTGTTCCTGTGCTCTAAATTCTATTGGATATTTATTTTGGGATCCCAGATTTAGTAAAAAAGATAATTTTTTAACATTTGGTTTGGACTTTCACCTAAATATTTGCTTAACTTACGGGAGGTCAAGATTCAGCACCGGCCACATTCTTGACATTTGATGATTCAAACATTTTTCCTAATTCGGCTTGAGTGTTGATATCTTTTCCATTTGAAACTTTTACTTTCTGTTCTGTTTAGTACTTGTCAGCCACCAACACACTGTCCTTTTGGTGGTGTCTCTGTATTAAGTCTTGCTCATCCATTGTCAGCACCAAATAGGAATGGAAAATAGTTTGGACTCAAGGTGATTGCGTTCTGAGGGCAATGTTTGAGGGGGGTCCTGTATTGTGGCAAAAGCATGTGCGTGCTCGCGCCAAGTGTTAAAAGACTGATTGAGAAGTGAAACCCTTTAATTTGAAAAAAAAATCTGCATTACCTGAACAGTCTTACCTCAATTCACAAATCCATTTCAGAGTAATGGTCTCCACAATACCAACACACCTGAATGAATGTGTAGGGGAAATCACTTAAATGTAATACTTGAGGTGGAATTGTATTTGTTATAAAGGCACCATGATCCACAATATTACGAAGGGAAGTTTGCAGTGTTATTGCCATCTATCCTAGCTGTTGTATTGTGAATTGATTTTACTGAAAAGAGTTCTCAATAGTGAAGTGATTGCAATGAGAGCTTACAGAAATATACAGGTTGCAGAATGACATAGAAAAGCTAAATCTGGAGCAATAGCTCAATGGAGCAACAAAAGTAGGTCAAGGAGGCACAAGTAAGTGAAAGGTAAATTTAGGACTGATGTCAGGAAGTTGTTTCACACACAAGGGGCTGGATCAGTCAAGATCTAATTGAAAGGTGGATCAGGCTCAAGGGTTTGAATGACGTACTCGTGTTCCTACATTCCTATTTTGACTTTCTAGGATCGTATAATAAAAATTCAAAGAGATAGAAAATGGCTTTCCAATTTGATATCACTCCTTTTGTACTGTTTCTCCAAGCCAAATCTACCCAAGGAATGATTACTGTTGAAGCTTTTCAAAGGTAGCAAGATATTGCTGAAGAAGTAATGTTAGGAACGAGACTGACAAACCAGTTTTCTCCCTTCTAGATAAGGTCCAGGAAAGTGCTGTAGACACCTTTATGCCGTTGTTTGTTTATTGTTATTCAGTGGCTGGGTATCTCTATTTTTACAATTATACCTCATTCTTTAATCCAGCAACAGAATGATGGAACCATGCTTTTGTGATAAGAGAATCAGTTTTAGTTGGACAATTGACTCATAAATTATTAAAATTTATCGGGAGTAAGTTTTTCACACAGAGGGTGGTGAGTGAGTTGAATCTGCTGCCGTCGGTGATGGAGGCAAGTTCAAAAGGGTCTCTCAAGATACTTCTGGATGAGTACATGGGACTTAATGGAATTGAGGATTATAGGTAAGCCTAGTAGGTACGGATATCATTGGTGCAACTTGTAGGCTGAAGGGCCTGTTTGTGCTGCAGTTTTTCCTATGTTGTATGTTCTAAATATTAGTTTTTTATAATATGAATTAATAAAATACTGGCTTTCTCTGAGCAGATGAGACATAGTTGAAGACTTAGGCCTGGAACTTTGTACATGTCTTGGGTGTGCAGAGTCAGGACAATTTCCTGTTGCATGAACCCAACTTTTAAAAATGTCCGATTGAACATCAGATTTTCAGGTAGGGGATAGTGACGTACATTAGGAGTTGGGGAAAGTGACCCTGGAAATAGTGAAGGATCAGAGGCAGGACCGGTGAATGCGAGGTGACTCAGGCGCAGGTTAAAGGTGGGCCTTCAGAAAGGCTCATTTGGGATGTTGGTCATGCATCCATGGTTAACTGTCCTGTGCCTCGGAGGAGAGACCATTGACTTCTCAGCTGAGTGGAAACTCTTTGAATGTTGTCCAACTGTGGAAAGAAAAGATCACTGTTGCCTCTTGTTCACTGTACACTACTGAATCATGTCCATGGAGTGGATGCACCAGACACGCTATGGAGATGGCATGATTTTATCACCACTACATTTTTCATTCATGTAGTTAATGGCAAAATGCATGAATGACAAACAGTGACATGGTCATTATCCTATCCACTTGTCTTGCCACCTATTAATCAGGTTGCAGCCACAAGCAACCTTGACCAGGTCCCTCACATCTGCATACTATCTTGGCATAACAATGTGGCCAAGAGGGAATAAACCAATTAGGTTGTCAGTACATCTGTAGCAAAGCATCCTTCCTGGGGAGTCACAGCACAACATATGTTATACAAAGCCATTTTCATCGTCAGGCCTTGGACTCAGCTTGCAGTGTCTTTGCTTTGTAATCAAGTAGAAGAAAGGTAGGATCATAGAATCTTGACATTGCAGAATGAGGCCACTCAGCCCATCAAGCTTGCACTGACAACAATCCCATCCAGGTCCTATCCCATGCCCCACCTACTTACCCTGACACTAAGGGTCAATTTAGCATGGCCAATCCACCTAACCTGTACATCATTGGACTGTGGGAGGAAACCAGAGCACCTGGAGGAAACCCAAACAGACACATGGAGAATGTGCAAAGCCCACACAGACAAGGAAAGAATGTACAAACCCAACACGGACAGTCACCACGGGCTGGAATTGAACCAAGATTCCTGGCGCTATGAGGCAATAGTGCTAACTACTGTGCCTCCCCAAAAAACCAAATCTAAACATTTCTTAGGAAGACATTCCCTTTTAATTCAGAAGGGGTGTTTCATTCAAGAAAATCTCATTGAAGAGGAGAGGGGGAATTCCTGGGAAAATGGAGTGTACTCGGACCTTTGCATGAAGCACGTTGGTTAAACCGGTGAACATTTACAATGTTAGAAATGAAAGCACTTTCATTTTTGAGCCAGCCGGTTGTGGGTTAAAGTACCATTCCAGATGCTGCAGCATAAAATCTAGGCTGACACATCAGTGCAAGAGGATGCCAGATAACATATTAAGCCAAGTCCCCATCGACTCTCTCAAGCAAACATAAAATATCCCATGGCACTATTCTGAATAAATGTAAGGAAATTCTTCCTAGTGTCCTAGTCAATGTCTTTCAATCAACAAGACTGAAATAGCATATCCTCCACTGCTCTGCAACCTTCCAGTGTACAAATTGGCTGCTATTGGACAATGGAGACTACACTTCAAAAGTAATTAATTAATTGTGAAGTGTTCAGAATTCATGGAAGGCACTGTCTAAATGCAGTATTCTTGATGTACACATTTACATCTGAAAGATCGCAACAACCACATCAGTCACGAAAAGAATCAGAACAACAACACAATCCCTTTTACTGCAATTCCAGCAATAGTGTATCATTCAGTCCGGTCAAATCTTGGCAAACTCAACCATCTAACAAAGAAAAAGCATGCATTAGCACTTAAGACAGGGCAGTCTCTCAGTATTAGACTTGCTTGTCCAAGTGGCTCATCTGTCCAAAAATCACATTTTAATTTAATGGAGTCAGAAGTATTTGATTATATCTTGAAAAGACAAGTCATACATTTTTTAAAAATGTTAAGACCCATGAATGATTAATTGAAGTAATTTGGTGAAAAATGGGCAATTCATCTTGTACCTGCTGCAGACATACAGTTCATCTGCAATAAGATGGTTTAACTGTTTGAAGCTGGAACACCAATCAATAAATCAATACCAAATATATTATTTATCTCAATGAACAGATAAAAAGTCAAAAAGTAAGATTTCTGTTATGTCCTTTGACCTGGCCAGCACAAGAAGTAGAAAGTTTGTTTCCTCGATCATGGCATCTCTCATCAGATCCATTCATATGTTAATCTGTCACCAATGTGGTAATCATAGGGTTAATTGAACACTCCACGCACTACTCCTGCGTTGTCAGCTGCCGAATATGTTATTTTTGAAACATTGAATGTGTTTGATCATTATTTATTTCGCATTAATAGGGAGAGACAACTGGAAGGAGGGAGAAGTCTAAAAATCCACTTATCGCCTTTTCCTATTTTCTATCTTATTTCGATTGATGGGGACTCGTGTGAAAACAGCCAATTAATTATTTTTAAATTGCCAAGTTATTCGTTTTGCAATTATATGGAGTCCTGACCTTCCTTAAGAGGGAATGCAACAAAAAAAAATCACTCGACTGATTCCTGGGATGACAAGATTTTCCTGTGAGAAGATATTGAATTGAACTAGACCCATATTCAAAGAGACAATATCTTCAAAGGATATATAAAAAAAACTGCAGGATCTGATGGAATAGACACTGGGAGAATATTTTCCTTGTATGGAGTGCGTGGAACCAGGGGTCACAGTCTCAGCATAAAGGGTCAGCTATTTAGGACTGAGATAAATGAAAGTTTCATTCAATAGTTGTGATTCTTTGGAATTCTCTACCCTAGAGGGCTCTAGATACTCAGTGAGTATATTCAAGACAGGGATTGATAGATATTTGGTTACCAAGGGAATGAAGAGATATGAGAATAGTGTGGGAAGGTGGAGTTGCTGATCAGCACTGATTATATTGAATGGTGAAACAGGTTCAAAGAGCAGAAAAGCTGAGTTCTGCTCTTACATCCTTATGCTGTCATATAAACCCAGGGGCTGACAGAAGGTAGAGAACTGGTCCTCAAACATTGACTATTTGAATATTGTGGATTGCAGTGACCTAATGTTGGATACAGCTTTTTGGGTTCCCTCTTTTTGTTAATATCTTCAAAGGAATGAGAGCAGTATATCTAGGACTGATTTTACATATTCAGAAGTCAGTAGAGATACTATGCCACTCCTGTAATAGGCTGGTATTCTCAGATCTCTGCAGCGGGACTGGAGAATCCCAGTTGCAGGTGAGGTCGCAGAATTCTGACAGTGGTGCTTTGATGCACTTGTTGTGCAGTAGAGGATCCTTATTTTGATGTTTTGGTAAGGGTAACAAAGTTAATAACTGTGTATCAATGGAATATTTGTTCATTTACCTGTTTAACATTCAATAAATTTGTCCACGGGTTTATAGTTTGAGTTTCAGTCTGTTGAATATTCAATTCAGACATCAATCCATTTTGTGCAAGATAAATTTTAATCCAATAATGGGAGAAATAGCAGAGAAGTCGCAAGTTGTACTTGAAGATATTCCCCAGGGGAGGAGTATAGCACTGAAACACAAATAAATTCCAAACATGCATTCATCCAAAGGCAATGTTGGAGAAAATTCCTTTGTATTGTTTCGTTCATACTCCAAGACATCACAAAATTTTCAACCGTTAATGAAGTGTTTTTGTATAAAACCCATCTGCTTGTACAAAGTTAAAATTGGGCCCACAGTCCAAGTTGCGACATAGGAATACACAACAGCAAACACAACAAGATCACACAATTTGATAACAAGCAAATAATCAGCTTTATTGATGTTAGCAGAGAATAAATATGGCCAGGATTTTTTGAAAAATGTGTGTATTTTTTTGAATTCAGTGTTAAAGGATTTTCTACATTTGGCTGAAATGATGGACCTGGTTGTTTTTTTAATGTATTATCTGAAAATTTGCACGCCTGACAGTGCCAGCGTGGATTGTGTGTTTAAATTTCTGAGGTCTCAGAGGTAAGAAACAATACAACTGAGCCAAGGGGGCAGAGGTGGTTGTGGCAATCTTTCCTCTGAGAAAGAGAGATCATAATGACCTACTTTGCAATATTATTGTATTTACTTGGACTAAGTGGTCACTGAGGTGTTATGGACAAGAGGGGAGGAATAATTTAAACAGCAATGATTTCTCCTCTCATCCGCCTTTTCATTTTTGATTTTTTCCTTTGTCATGGTGGTGCATTTTTCCCCAAACCTTCAGTTTTGGAGTGAGCCAATACTCTATTAGTAACCCCTCTGTAAACTCAAAATTGGGTGAAGTAAGAGGATTTATTTATTTCAAACACACTAAAAACCCAGGAAGGTGATTTGCATTCATATGATTAAAAAAAGAGATAAGGGTAAGTAAAGGGGGTTCAGGACAAAGACTACTGACAAAATAAGGATTATTGTTTCACAGAAGTCCATAAGCCAGTATGTTAATGTCCAATGAAAGTCTTTTAGGTGACTTAGTTCTGCAAAATTCCTGGTCTTGGTCCTAGGAACTCAGCAGCAGGCTGAAGATGCAGCAAAGTATTATTTTGTTCCATAGATTAGTTCACGCTGCAGGTAAAACACAGGATTCTTAGCAGAGAACCAATTTTTGAAAGAGATGGAAGTCAAAAGCAGGCTGCTAGCTTGGAGTCCGGTTTTCTCTTTGGAGGTCAAACTGCAGTTGAAGATAGAATCACAATGCTGTATAATTAAGTGATTCGATATGATTTATTATTGTCACGTATTTGCATGCAATAAAAAGTATTGTTTCTTGCATGCTATACAAAGCATACTATTCATAGAGAAGGAAATGAGAGAGTGCTGAATGTAGTGTTACAGAAATAGCTAGGGTGTAGAGAAAGATCAATTTAATGCAAGATAGGTCTGTTCAAAAGTCTGATGGCAGCAGGAAAGAAGCTATTGCTGGAGTCGGTTGGGACATGACCTAGACTTTTGTATCTTTTTCCAGACAGAAAGTGGAAGAGACAATGCCCGGTGTGCGTGGAGGTCCTTAATTATGTTGGCTGCTTGCCAAGGCAACAGGAAGTGAAGACAGAGTCAATGGATGGGAGGCTGGTTTATGTGATGGATTGGACTACATTCACAACCTGTTGTAGTTCCTTGCGATCTTGGGCATAACAGGAGCCATATCAAACTGTGATACAACCAGAAAGAATGCTTTCTATGGTGCATCTGTAAAAGCTGATGAGAGTCGTAGCTGACATGCCAAATTTCCTTCTGAGAAAGTAGAGGCATCAGTTGCCTTTCTTAACAATATAGTCAGCATGGGGAGAAACAGGGCAAATTGTTGGTGATCAAAAACTTGAAGCTCTCTACCCTTTCTATTTCATCCACGTTGATGTAGACAGGGGCACGTTCTTCTCTATACTTCTTGATATCGATGACAATCTCCTTATTTTGTTGACATTGAGGGAATGTTGCTGCACCAGTTCACCAGATTCTCTATCTCATTCCTGTACACTGTCTCGTCATTGTTTGAGATCTGACCCATCAGCAAACTTGAAAATTGAATTGGAGGGGAATTTAGCCACACAGTCATAGGTGTATAAGGAGTATAGTAGGGGACAGAAAACACAGCCTTGTGGGGCACCGGTGTTGAGGATGATTGGGGGTAGGGTGGGGGGGGAGGCGGGGGGAGGTACTGTTGCCTAACTTACTGATTGTAGTCTGTGATTTAGGAACTTCAAGATCCACTCACTGATGGAGGAGCCGAGGCCCAAGCCACGGAGTTTGCAGATGAGTTTCATAGAAATAGCATTGTTGAAGACTCAGCTGTAGTCAATAAATAGGAGTCTAACATTGACGTCTTTGTTATCTAGGTGTTCCAACCTTGAAGGCAGGGTCAGGCAATGCTGTGGACTTGTTGCAGCGACAGGCAAACGATAGGTAGCGACAGGTAGTGGATCCGGGTAGTCCAGGAGATTGGAATTGGTTCGTGCCATGACGGTTTTCGAAGCACTTCATAATGATGGATGTCAAAACTACCAGCTGATAGTCAGTAAGGCACGTTGCTTGGTTTTTCTTAGATACCAGGATGATGGTCGTCGTCTTAAAGCAGATAGGGATCTTAGATTGTTGTAAAGAGAGGTTGAAGATGTTTGTGAATACCTCTGCCAGGATCTGAGTGGATGTCTGGTACCTCATCCGGGCCAGTTGTGTTCATGGGTTGACCTTCAAGAAAGCTGCTATGACACCTGCAATGATAACCCCAGGTAGACATTCATCCAGGGCTTCCAGTGTAGAGGGCATGCTCTTGCTGACTTCTTGCTCAAAACAGGCAGAGAATGCATTGAGCTTATCAGGGAAGGGCATTGGAGCAGGCAATTTTACATGCCTTCATCTTGTAACCTGTTACGTCCTGCTGACCTTGCCATAGTCAGCGGGCGTTGGTGTGGCTAGCCTAGGACTCTAGCTTGGTCCGATTCTGTCTTTTGGCATCTTCGATGAATCTCTTTACATTGTACCTGGTTTCTTAGAAAGATCAAGTTGCCTGACATGAATGCCTCAGACCTGAACTTCAACAAGCAGTGAACATTCCTATTCATCTATGGTTTCCGTTTGGGGAACACACAGATTTTCTTCTTCAGCACACTGTCTTCTCTGTGCTTACTAATGAAATCAGTTACTGTGTTACTCGTTCAGGCTCATCGCAGAGTTTTTAAATACTAATCAGTCCACTGACTCTAAGCAGTCCCATAGATCATCATCCTCAAATGAACATTGACATTCTTTGATGGATTCTGCCATTTCAGTTTTTGCTTGTAAGTGGGGAGCAGCAGCACAGCCTTGTAGTCTGATTTGCCAAAGTGTGGACCGGTAGGCATGTTTGATATTTGTGCTGCAGTGGTCAAGGCTATTGGGGCCTCTGGTGAAACAGGACTCAAGTGACTCAAAAAGCAGAAGTTTTGGTCATGTGACAGGTGGTTTTCGGTGAACTATTTCAGCTAATGAGATTCCTGATTAAAACCCAGTATGTTTTGAGTTGGTAACTGTGGAATCATTTGTCCAATGTTTGAGATAAGGAATTCCAGTAGTCTTTGTCCATTGCAAGCTGATGCAGATGTCTCATTCATTAATCCTTTGTGTTGGTTTGGCTGGACTGTTTATACAGTGGAAGGAGTGTCACATTCCAGGAGTTTGATGAGTTAGCCTTTATCCATTTTTAAACTGCTCAGGAACTGTGATCATTTTATCAGTTTGTCCTTCTTAAAAAAAGACAGAATTTAAACCATAGTAATGGAAGAGAAACAAATATTAAAGTTTTTTTTTCCTTAATGCCTTGTGGGATAATACTAGATACACTTAGAAGTGTTACTCAGGGAATTACATGGCCAACATTAGCCATATTTTTGCTACTGTTATTATTCCTCCAACCTTTTTCTGACAGGTTTGGTACAGCATCATGATTACCATCTGGGTGTCACTCTTTAATGCATTGTGGCCACCTTAATTCTAGTCATGAGAATGTATCAATGCTCCCTAATCTATCGCATCAGATTTAACTGTCCAACCTACAACATTAACTCAAATAGTGGTCTGTTTATCATATTTTTCTTAACTTATGGAAGTGCCATGATAGAATACGTACAAAATATAACTGCAGCACTGTAACAATAGATAGCAAAATAGGACAGATGTCCAGTACTTCACGCATTGGAAAATTGATGGCTCACTCTCAACATTTCTCTGATATTCATTTGCAAGGTGGGTGCAAGATATGTCATCACATAGGAGGTTATGGGAAATCTATCCTCCGAGTCTTGCTCCAAAAATTGAAAATGCCAAAAGGATAAATCACAGTGTGCAATACTGTGGAAAAGTCACAGTGACAGACAAATAATCCAATGCTAACGGCAGAAGAAATTAATCCAGTTTGTTATGTGGAGATAGCTTGTTAGCAAGATATGCTCACTTATGAGGACAGAGTCTAACTAGTGGCCACCCACACATGATAATTTTCAAGAAATCAACAAGGCATTCAGAAAATATTTATTTGCTTCACAGTGGTGAGAATACGGAAGCCGCTACTCTGCAATTGGTTGAAGGAAATAATATCAATGCACTTAAGACAGTGGTGAGCAACCTGTAGCATGGCGGGGTGGGGGGACATGGTCAATCTGGGGTTCTGAGTGTGGCCCACAAGGCATTTTATTGACTGTTGCCCAGCTTAGCACAGCATGGATTTTTGTGCCTTCACTCTGGCTGCCTGCTGAATTAGCAAGATGTCTTCTCTTTATTTTTTCCCAGTCAATGCAGTTTGATTTTAAACAACACAGCACTTGTTTTTAGCTTCACATACAGACTGAAACAGCCTCCTATCTCCCATTCTACTGATATCTATCCACATAGCTTTTTTCCAATTGGTAAGACTGAAGTGATATGCACATAAAGCAAGGGTAAGTAAGTGAAATGTACACAACATTGAATGTGAAAGACGTTTGTAAAAAGTGTAAATATTTCTTTTGGTTTTACATTTGAAATTGATGATAGTTCTATAGGTATATAAATGATTAAGCATTTCCACAATTCAGTGAAATTTTTGGTATTTATTAAATGTTTCTAATCTTATTCATAGGGTCATGGTTAGTGAATAAACCCGATTTCAATCTTGCAGCCCATTGAGATGGAAGAGGGCCACTCAGAGGCCAATTCACTAGCCCAGGTTGCCTTTCATTAATTTAAGGGGAACTGAGCAAACATATGAAAGAGAAGGAGGGATTTGAGAGTAGGTTTAGGCGAAGAAAGATGGGAGGAGGCTTGAATGGAGCAGAAACATTGGCATATGTCAAACGGTCTGTCTCTGTGGATTATATGCTATGTAAGCCAAAATAATAACAGGAGTTATTTGAAAACTTAAATGCTTTTTATCTGGCCCAGTGTTACATTTTCTAACTTTCAACCTCCAATCTTATGATATTATCCTGTATAACATAGGAGCAATGGAAGAAGCTACATGAAACCAAAGGCAAATCTTAAGTGAGACAACAAATGAAATTTGATAAGCAATTGAAAATAGGGTGGGTGATATTTAATAGAATTGATGGGGTCTAGTCCACTGCCAGGAGAAGGAAAGCTCCGCATTGCCTAATTTAGGGAAGGTGTGCTGAATTAAGGAGCTCAATTGGGTAGTGGTCAGCCCTCTCCAATCAAAGAAGTCCAAACTGTAAGAGCTGCCAGCCAGACAATCTATGGAATAGCAGCACCACTAGTGAGGCAGTGGTCGCTGCAGGGAGATACCAAACCGAAGCCCATTATTGTCACTGGATCCCAGGATACAAAGTGAGTGATGGTAGCCTGGGAGGGAGGGTTGGGATAGTCATTAGGCTGGACATCATGGTGGATAGGGGTATAAAGGCTTAACATTAGGAGCACTTGACATTGATTTAACTGTGATGCAACATCATGTGGCTAATAGACTGAGATCTGTTGGAAGTATAAGTGATGTAGAGATGGTGGCATTGGACAGGGGTAAACACAGTAAGAAGTCACACAATGCCAGGTTAAAGTCCAACAGATTTTTTGGTAGCAAAGGCCACAAGTTTTCGGCACGCTGCCTTCATCAGGTAAGTGGGATTCTGTTCACAAACAGGGCATATAAAGACACAAACTTAATTTACAAAATAATGGTTGGAGTCTTTATAGATAATCAAGTCTTAAAGGTACAGACAATGCGAGTGGAGAAAGGGTTAAGCACAGGTTAAAGAGATGTGTATTGTCTGCAGCCAGGACTGTTAGTGAGATTTTGGAAGCCCAGGCAAGTCTTGGGGGCTTACAGATAGTGTAACATGAACCCAAGATCCTGGTTGAAGCCATTCTTATGTATGCGGAGTTTGGCTATCAGTCTCTGCTCAGTGACTCTGCATTATCAGGTGTCGTGCAGGCCACCTCGGAGAACGCTTACCTGAAGGTCCAAGCCGAATGCCTGTCACCACTGACGTTTTCCCCAACAGGAAGAAAACATCTTGACTGATGATTATTGAGTGGTGTTCATTCATCCATTGTTGTAGAGAAGAAAGAGGACATGCTTCTGTCTGTATCAAAGGGGATGAAGTGGAAATAGTCCAGAGCTTCAAGTTTCTCAGTGTCTAGGTCACCCACAACCTATGCTGGTGTCTCCAGCTACATTCATGGTCTATCCCACAAACCAGCCTCCCATCCACTGACTCTGTCTATACCTCCCACTGCCTCACACTCATACTCTCTTCCACTTTCTTTCATCAGGAAAGTGATACAAAAGTCTGAGATCATGTACCAACCAAGAACAGTTTCTTCCCTGCTGTCATCAGACTTTTGAATGGATCTACCATATATTAAGCTGTTATTTCTCTACACCCTAGCTATGACTGTAACGATATATATTGCATCCTCACCTTTGCCTGCAGTGGCATGGTAGCACAGTGGTTAACTCTACTGCCTCACAAGTCAGGGACCCAGATTCAATTCCTGGTTTGAGTCACTGAGCACCAGTGCGAAACGCATGCAGACATGGGGAGAATGTGCAGATGAATATGTGGCGCCTGCACATTTCTCCTTGTGAGTTTCCTCTGGATGCTGTACTTTCATCCAACAGTTCAAAAGATGTGTTGGTTAGATGCATTGACCATGCTAATTTCTCTGTGTGTATCCAAATAGGCATTGGGGTTTGGCGATGAGGGGATTTTCATAGTAAATTCATTGCAGTGTTAATTGTAAGTCTTTTTGTGAAGCTAATAAACAAACTTTAAACTTTCTTTTCTCTATGTACTCTTTGGACGGTATGTTTTGTCTGTACAGTGTACAAGAAACAATACTTTTTACGATATCCCAATTCATGTGACAATACTAAATCAAATCAAAAATGGAGAACTGAGATGTATACAAATCTATAAAAAACAAGAGTGTTTTTAAAAAAGAAAATGACAGACTGTAGCAGAATTCCTAAGGTAACAGAGAAATTCCATCTAGATCCAAGATAAAAGATCTTGGCAGCTTCTGTTGACTATCTATGTGCACCATCCAAAAACTCGCTGGTCATCATGGTGGCAGTAGACGGAGTGTAAAGGTACAGAAAAGCTCAAGAGAGGACTGCAGACCTGAAAGAAGCATAAAGAAACTTAATGACTCACCAGGAAAGGAGCATCATGGGCACTGTAGATGCAAACAGATGCAGAGCAGGATTTTCTGGCATTCTCAGCTCAAAAATGGAAAATACCACCTGCTGAGGTCAATGGACCTTTGTATGGTCCACATCCCCACCCGCTACAATTCCCATGGCAGGCTGGATGGGAAAATTCCCCTCAAAGGTCCAGAGTCCAGACAGCATTGAGTGGAGATCACAGCCAAACAGGCAAGCTATTCAAACAACAATGGTTGAGGATAAGCATGAAGTCCACATAGTCATATTCCTAAAACAATTCCAAAGTGTTGGAGCCTTGCTACAAGGTCAATACGAGGACAGCTGGAGAAAAAACTTCTCCAGATATAGTACAGCTTCAGGTTTATAAGAAAGGTTAGAAGGACCAGGTGAATTCTTTACTCTGTACAGTAGGGGCTATAGCAGATGATGTCATTGTAAAATTTTGAGCTCATATTAGGAAATCCTCAAGACACTCAATTCACAGTTCAATTTTTGAAATAATTTGATAATTGAGCAGACAAAATTTAATCAGAGTTGGCAAAAACACTGCAAATCCATGGATGAATTTATTAATGACCTGTATGGACTTGCAGAGAATGTGACTATGGGATCCTGAGATGAAGTCGTATGTAGTGATTGGGGTCTTGAAGGAAACTTTATCAGATCTTTTTGCACAAAGACAACACAAATAACATAACAGACTGAGCTTAGAAAGCAAAATAAAGTGGTTGGTTTGTCATGGGGAAAAAGAATTGAAACCATTCAATATATCAGACAAGGAAGGAGAAGAAAGAGTGTTGTGAACCAAAAACTTGTGAAATCTGGGAAAAGTGCATCAGTTGCCATCTTACAATGGTTTCGGTGTGGCGGGAAAACAGCCAGGAAGAATGCCTAGTAGGGGGAGCTGAGTGCCACAGCTCTGGAAAGTTCAGACATTTTAAAATATTTTGCAGATCCAAATCCATTGAGCCCAAAGGGGAAAAAAGAAATCAATGAACCCTAGTAAAATCCAAGTGCAAGAGCCACAGAGAAGCAAAATAATCTTCTGAGGAGAAGTTAATGAAACAGAAAGTAGTTACTAGCGTACTAAATTAGAAGTTAATGGTCACCCCACAGAATTCAAGCTGTTTCATATTATCTAATGAAGTGAAATGGCTTAAAAGTATCACATTACAGCCATTCACCATCCAGTTGCAATGTCCATGAGGGATAACACTAAAAAAAAGTCAACATCTGGCAATATTAAGATACCAAAGTAAAAACATTGTTGAACCCCTCTAAGTGAATGAGAACTAGTATTCATCGTAACTGAGCAGAAAAGCTTGTTTGCAACTAAGACTGGTTTACAAGGTTGATGAAATTGCTGATGAGCAGTGCAGTGAAGTGTTCAGAAATCAATTTTTATTCCTCTTTTCAGGACTATGAAAGCTGAAAAATAGAACCTCATGTTATGCTACAGGCAGATGCTTAGCCTACATGTCTGTTCACAGAGAGGAAGGTCTCTCACCCACACTTTTAAAACAAGACTAAACACATATTACACCAAGGGGCCAACTCTTCAGTAGTCATAACTATAAAGAGATATTGTGGAATGATCACTGCACCAAAGTCTAATGGTTCAATCAGAATGTGTGTGGACTTGACTCAATTAAACAAATCAATAAAACGTGAGGTCTACCGACTACATCAATGCATAAAACTCTTGTCAAATTCGCAAGGGTCCCCTCTTCACAAAATGGAATGTTAAAGGTGGCTTTTAGCAATTACCCCTGGCCAAAGAATCCAGATTGCTAAGAATTTTTATGACCCCATTTGTTCAGTATTCTCTTAACAGCTTTCCATTTGGAATTGCTCCTGCAAATTTTACAAAAAAATGATGCATCTGAATCCGGAATGCGTGGAAACAGTAATATGTCACTTGGACAACATCCTCCCACACAGTTCATCAAAGTAAGAACATGACTGTTGTGTAAATGCAGTCCTCAATTCATGCAAGAAAATGTCTACGATTAAATTCTTCGGGCCTGTTGTCCAGGCTTCAGGATTGACAACTGACCTACAAAAAAAAAATCAAGGTGATTCAAGACTTCCCACTGCCTAAAAGAAGTCACAGAATTGTAAATATTTCTTGAAATAATCAACCAAGTAGGCAACTTCATACCAAACTTGGCAAAGATCAATGAGCCATTAAGACAGCTGTTGAGACAAAGTCAAATTTGGTGCTGAAATGTGGGACAGCATAATGTTTTTCACAGGGCCAAAAAACTCCTAACTTCCCAGAAATTCCAGTGCACTATGATACAGAATTGTTAACAATTGCACCAGTGGACATACCATTCATAGGCTTTGGCACAGTGTTGTTTCAAGTTCAAAAAGATGGACAAGGAAGACCAGTTTATTTCACATCAAGATCTATTGCAGTCACAGAAAAAAAGTATACAACTAAAAGTTGAATGAAAGAAGCAAAAGCGGCTACATGGGCCTGTGAGAAGTCCTTGGATTATGTCATGGGATTAAACTTTAAAATTGAAACCAACCACAAACCCTTGGTTACTTTTTTAAGCTTGATGGGAGTTGTAAAAATACTGCCAAGAATTCAACCTTTTAGAGACACGATTCAAATGCTGAGTACATTGGAGGGAAATACCAAATAACAGCATCTGCACAATCAAAACCAGCATAAGCAGTCAAGCTAGAAAGCTTAAATTTTATTGAGGAAGTGAAGCATAAACTTCACTCATTACCAAATACTTAGCAGCCACGAAGAAGAGATTACAATAAATTAAGGAAGCCCATCAGTAGGATGGCAAGTCATCCAACTAAGAGTTTTATCAGAAGAATGGCTAGAGTACACTCATAACAACTAATGCTTCAAAGAGAGAAAACATCTCACAGTCATGGATGATTTCTTAGTTTTTAGCCACAAGCTAGTTATCCCTAAAACACTTCAACTTGATATTCTTCAGCAAATCCATCAATGCCACTTGGGAATAGCGAAACACAGTACATGAGCACAATAATCAGTTTGATAGCCAGGCATCATTCACGTCATTGACAATGATGACAAATTGCCTCATGTGTGCAGTGCATAGCCAGCAGCAGATCAAACCACTTGCACCATCTATCCTTCCTATGAGGCCATGGCCGTGCCTAGTAATGGATTTATTTGGGTTCAAAGACAAAATTTTCATTGTCATTGATTGTTACTTCAGATGGTTTGAAATGAGTGCGCTACAAAACATCATGGTAGAGGCAGTCATTACATCACCAAGAAGAGTCCTTGTGCCACTTGAAATCCCAGATCAGATGATGCTAGAGAACAGTCTTCAGTTTGTAAACCATCCTGTCCATAACTTTGTGCAAGAAAATGGTTTCATGCACGTGACCAGTTTGCCTCAATATCCTCAGTTCAATAGAATAGCAGAAAGAGGTGTCCAAACAATCAAGGAATCAATGAAAAATAATTAAGATATTAACTTAGTTCTTCTTAAATAGAGAACTTTTGCTAAAAAAAACTTGTCATCAGAACTATTGCTGGGAAGATAGCTGTGAATACAGCTTGCAGCTCTACAGCAAACACTACAACTTAACATTGCCTCCAATGATCATAGGAGTGTTCTGAAGTGTGAGGAGCAACAAACAGACAGTCAAGCTGGTAATTTCAACTTCAGGCACAGAGCACAGGAGTTGAAACTACTACTGCCTGGGGAACAGAAAGGAAGCATTGTAATAGCATCAGTTCCACTGTGGGATCTTGTAGAATTGAGACAGACCATGGAAATATCAGAAGGAATCAAATAGCCTGGGAACGAAGCCAATGGAATCTTGACAGACTATTCAGATCCAAACTGAGACAAGAAACCAGACACAAGTCAAAAGTACAACCACCCAGGTGGAAGATGTTCCTAGTGAATGACGAGAATGCAATTTCTCCTCAATCTCAAAGTTAAATCATGACCAGATCATGGAGATTGGTCATTGTACCACAGAGACTAACCCTGTGAAGTCTGTGATTTTGCAGGGAGAGGTAGAAGGATATATATATTTGGGATAAAGGATTAGAGTGAGATGTAGAGTAAAGGGTTAACATAAAGAGAACATGATCCTGACATGTTTATGATGCAAGATCATATGATCAATGCACAGACATGGTGGGAAGCAGAAGTGCACAGCACTAAGATGTATACAGATACGTAATTAAAAAATATGAATAACAGTCTATTCTCAGGGTTATAGGCAAATCCTAAAGAAGTCTCACCTAGACTCTGAACCCAAGAAGATGTGGGGGGGGGGGTAACACCAACAAAGGCAGGGGAATGTCTCTACATTGGCACCCCTTGCCCCCTCCTTTGCCCACCTTCCTATTTTTGGGTCTCTCAACTAGGCACTGAGTGAGTTTGTTTGAGTGCGAGCCTCCCATTCCCTGTTCTCAGAGAAGTCACAAATAGTCCCATGCATTTGCTTATCATGTTCCACTCTTGCCACCAACTTTGCCACAGGGAAAGTCATTACATGGTATTAAAAATTACGGTTTATATTGTTAGGGTTTTTTCTTTGGACATATACATGTTACATCATGTCCTTGAATTTCCTGCCCAAAGGTTGAATTTGATAGTTATCCCCAAAGTACAGCAACACTTTGATATTTCACGATGGGTAGATTGAGGAGTAGGCCCAAAGTCTATCTCAGCCAGAATGGACATTGAACGACATGCTAGTCATCTCGCCAGTTAATTAGCTAGTCCCCAATGTCATACTGTCAAAAATAGACACTTTGAAAGCCTTGCTATTTCTTTGACGCTGACTTGAAAGTGTATACAAAAACAGGACTCTATGTCTTCTGAGGAGGAAGGTAGCAATGAGAATTGCAAAGTTGAAAGACAGAGTGAGAGAGAGGTCATAATGACATGATCTAGCGACACTGTTGCCTTTATTTGCAAAGAAGCACTTCTTTCTAAAGGTACATTGCCATGTGTTTCTGGGCATTACAATTATTGGCTTATCAAAATATTTTTATGACTATTATTATCTCTCTGTTCTTTGACAATTTCTGATCCAAAAGCTTTAACCATTAGGTTGTCAATTCTCCTTGATTCTTCCTTAAAACAAAGCCCTTTGCCTTGTTCTAAGAGACTTTACCTCTAGTTACAAGAAGATATCATATCCTTTTTTTCTGACATTTGGCCTAGTATGGATTTTGGGATTTCACTTAATTATTCCAGTTATGGAATTCAAAGAGAGCAACGTTAATACAGAGCACCCACAAACCAGTGCAGAAACCTTTTGTGGTAAAAGCTGAAATGTAACTTCAGAAGTAACACAAAAAAAACAGCTATGCTTCAAAAATATGTTTCGACATGGCCCAGCAGTTTTGTAAAGAAAGATTGCTTTTATTGAGTGTCATCATGTCTTCAGGACGTCTTGAAGTGCTTCAAAGCCAAAATAGTACCTTTGAAGTGTAGTCACAGTTGTTTTGTGTCAGTGAGTTTTCATATTGCAAAGGTCGATGTGCAACAAATAAAATAGATGAGTACAGAATTTACTTTTTAGTGTTGATTGATGGGTGATTGTTGAGTGAGAACTCCTGGATGTTGGTAGTCTTTGACAATTTCTGAAGGGACTCACCACTTCTCACCAGTATCCACATGCATGCAGGTCATTAGTATCGGGAAACTTAGAACAAGTCATAGATTGAATCTGGAACTTCCTTGTGCCACATGATGGTGCAATGAAACACATGGTACATTTATACCTGGAGAATTGTATGGTACCTCTTTAAGGGCACACTCCCTGAGAGCCATACGAGCGGATCAGACTCTGTAGTGTGTTGAGATAGAAAGCTGAGTCAGAAGCTGCAAAGGCGTGTATCTCGGGTCAGAGAGGGTCAACAGTGAGAGCAGGGAGGAGTATTGTAAGGTTGCATTAATTCACTCTGACCCTTTATTGTAAATACCAATTTATTATTTGCAATATGTTCTCTGTTAATTTGAGACACATTGAATCATCCTTGATTTATTACACTGGCGACGAGAAAAAAAACTTCTGAAGTTGTTGTGAATTGCAGTGAGCAACTAAAGGGACAAGAGACTCGATAATTGAGAATCCAAAGAGGAAAGGTACATATACACATTAAAATACCTTAGATTGGAAAGATTGAACCACTTGACCCTGAAGTAAAAAACAGTAGATTGAAAGGCTGCATAATTTCATTAAGCAAATGAAATAACAGATAAAGAAAATCGATGGTTACTCTGCTCACAGTCCATAGTTCATAGACTGAGAGCTTATTAAGATGTTTAACATTGCCTGATGCTCCAGATATAAAGTCTTTTGAACAGATAGCTCAATTGGTAAAAAAAAGATTTGAACCCCAAAATCCCAACCCTCAAATCATTAGATTGAGATAAACTTTAATTCAGCAATCTGGGAGTCAGGGAAAATGGTCTCGGGCTTTGTGGCCAGATTAAGGTATTAGCAGAATACTGTGAATTCAGTTTAGCATTTGGAGAAATGTTAAGAGACTGTTTGATCTGTGCATGAACACCCTCATCATTTTAAGTTTACTTATTAGTCACAAATAGGCTTACATTAACATTACAATAAAGTTACTGTGAAAATCCCCTTGTCGCCACATTCTGGCACCTGTTCGGGTACACTGAAGGAGAATTTAGCATAGCGATTGCACCTAACCAATATGTCTTTTGGATTGTGGGAGGAAACCGGAGACCCAGAGGAAATCCATGCAGACACGGGGGGGGAAGAACATGCAAACTCCAGACAGATAGTGACCCAAACTGGGAATTAAACCCAGGAATCATTGTGAGGCAGCATTGTTAACCATTGTGCCACCGCGTAGCCCCCTACAAGGAAAGTTACTGGATGAGACAAAAATCTCTTTAGAAAAAGCCATGGCAGTTGATGTGGTATATGTGGACTTTAGTAAGGCGTTCGATAAGGTGCCCCATGGAAGGCTTCTGCAGAAAATGCAGTTGTATGGGATTGAGGGTGATTTAGCTAATTGGATTAGGAATTGGCTAGCAGATTGAAGACAGAGGGTAGTGGTTGATGGAAGATATTCATCGTGGAGTTCGGTTACAAGTGGAGTACCTCAGGGATCTGTTTTGGGGCCCCTGCTGTTTGTAATTTTTATAAATGATCTGGATGAGGGTATTGAAGGATGGATTAGTAAATTTGCGGATGACACCAAAGTCGGAGAGTGGTAGATAGTGAAGAGGGGTGTTATAGTTTGCAGAGAGACTTGGACAAGTTGCAGAGCTGGGCCGAGAGGTGGCAAATGGAGTTTAATGTGGAAAAGTGTGAGGTAATTCACTTTGGCAGGAATAACAAATGTGTAGAGTATAGGGCTAATGGTAGGACTCTCAACAGTGTTGATGAACAGAGGGATCTTGGTGTATATGTGCATAGATCCCTGAAAGTTGGCAATCAAGTCGATAAGGTTGTTAAGAAGGCATATGGAGTCTTAGCTTTTATTGGTAGGGGGATTGAATTTCGGAGCCGCAACGTCATGTTGCAACTGTACAAAACTCTAGTGCGGCCGCACTTGGAGTATTGTGTGCAGTTCTGGTCCCCACATTATAAGAAAGATGTGGAGGCATTGGAGAGGGTACAGAGGAGGTTTACCAGGATGTTGCCTGGTATGGAGGGCAGGTCTTATGAAGAGAGGCTGAGGGATTTGAGGTTGTTTTCGTTAGAAAGAAGGCGGCTAAGAGGAGACCTTATTGAAACATATAAGATGATTAGAGGTTTAGATAGGGTGGACAGTGATAGCCTTTTTCCTAGGATGGAGAAAGCTAGCACGAGGGGACATAGCTTTAAATTAAGGGGTGGTGGTTATAGGACGGATGTCAGAGGTAGGTTCTTTACCCAGAGGGTGGTAAGGGTATGGAATGCCCTGCCTGCGTCAGTTGTAGATGCGCCAAGTTTGGTGGCGTTTAAGAGGTTAGTAGATAAGTTTATGGACGAAAAGGGAATGGTTTAGGTTAGAGGGTCATTGCTTTCTCCTAATTGGTCGGCGCAACATCGAAGGCCGAAGGGCCTGTTCTGCGCTGTAATGTTCTATGTTCTATGGGTGACTGAATGTGCTGAACAGGGTGTGAACAAGTTGGAGAGCACGTCAAGCGATCTAAATCTTTGATAGTAGATTATAGCTATTGTGAAGAACAGTCTGAGTGTGGGTGCAGCAGAGCCTGAAAAAGGGAATATAACAAGGGCAGAAGTTTTCTTTCTATGTGGGGAGAATGTCTTCAAGAAACTTGCTGATGCAGAAATTATAAATTTCAGGAGCAACAGAAAGGGTAATTTAAAAGCGTGATATTCAGTGAAACAGTCAGGGCGCAATGCAAAAAAAAATCCATAAGGGTGAAGGTAACTCATTTAAAATTCTGGATGAGGAACTCAACATGAGACTTGAGTCATTTACCCTAAACCAGGTCCAATTTAATAAAGTGCCCCCTATTGAGATAGCCCTGATGGGAAATGGCAGATCTTTTAATATGGAAGTTGACACAAGGGCTGTGGTATATAGGCGTTTTGTTATCTTCAAAAGGATTCCAGACATTGAGCTTGAACGTGTCAAGAATATATTGTCTACATATACAGGAGAGACATTGTGACTGTAGCTCTCCTAAAGATTTGCAATGTCCTTCAAGAATCAAATGGCACAGCTACTTGTCTTAGTAAATAAAAGGTCATAGATCTTGTGAAGTGAATTGTGATTGGCCTAAACAGATAAAATTTAATTGGTTGGAAATATTAAACCTACAGGATGGAGTTTTTCCTGTAATCAGAACGTCATCGCGATAAGCCAGAATATTGGGAATTCTATTATAGGGCATCCCTATCATACATTGGAAAATGGCACAGGCTGATGAGATTCCAAAAGTTAAATGTATTTACTAGTATAAACCCTTGTGGGAGTTGGTAGAAACAATCCTTTGTAAATCTTCATCCAACTCCAGCTGATTAAGTATGACTGAAGTCTAACTTGGTCTCATTTGAAAAGCATAGATCAATTTGGAGAAAATTTTGAGAAGATTTAAAGAAGTGGATGTCCATTTGAAATGTGAAAAATGTACTTTCTGGGTGGATGAAGTTACACATTTGGGCTTTAAGGCAGATGCAAAATGTCTACATCCTTTGGAAGATAAAGTTAAAGCCATTCAAGAGGTTCCATAGCACATCAGATTTAAAGTGATTCCTCAGAATGATGAAAGATTGCTGTAGATTTTTACAAAATGTGCCTATCACCTTAGCCCCACTCTACCAGCAGTTAAAGAAATATTAACATTAGAGGTGGGAAAAAGAACAGAAAGGTGCGGCCATGAAAATTAAACAGGCTGTGCAGTCGACGACCTTTCTGGTGCACTTCAATCCAACCAAATTTTTGGTACTAATGTGATACATCACCATTTGAAGTGGGAGAAGTTTTGACCCACATGATGCCTGATGGAGCAGAAAGGCCAATTGCCTTTGCTCCTACAACATTGTCAGATGTGAAAAATAAGTACTTCCAAATAGGTGGTCATATATATAGTCAAGAAGTTTAATTAGTACACTTATGGACTGCATTTTCATAATAGTTTCAGATCACAAGCCATTGTTAGCTTTATTCACAGAAGATAAGCCTGTGCCACCAGTTGCCTCTGCAAGAGTATCTATTGTTAGCAGCATATAGTTACATGTTTCAGCATTGCCCAGAGACGCAAATATCAAATATGAATGTAGTCAACCAGTTGCCTTTGTCGCAGACTAATATCACTACTGGTCCCATATAAGTTAGAGCGGGCACTTCATCTGATAGAAAAAGATGTTGACAGAAAGTGATCCAGTGAAATCAAAAGTTAGTAGAGATGGAAGGGTGATGATTTGATAAATCAGAGCAGCTTAAAACCTATGAATGCAGAAGGATGGTAATAATCTGTGTACACAGGATGTTGTTGTGGGAGCTAGAACTATAGTCTCACCCTAGGGGAGATGACTTTTATTACAGGAATTACATGACTCCTATCCACCACAAAGCAAAATGAAAGCATTAGCCAGACATTAGGCTGGTGGCTGAACATTGATAAGTAAATAGAAAGGGTAGTTAGTTAACACCATGCTAAATGTGACCACGGCAGTTACAGTAGCAGAGGTGGGACACTGCTTACAGACACAGTTCGACATGATATACACAGCTTTGGTGGAGAGTGTGAAGGCTAGGAAAGCCTCCTAGAAAGAAAATTATGACTCAAGATACAATGAGAGAGTTTACCAAAGTTAACGATATTGTCATGGTCAGAAGTTTTGCAGCAGGACTGACATGGGTGATTGGTAAGATTGCAAGGTTGTCAAATCAAAGAGCATCTAGACCTTCTGAGGAACAGAGAAGTTTCAGATATAAAGGATCAACAGGAAACCCTTGCAATGGAGTTGAATATATGTATTTTTTTGTCAAGGAATATTTAAAGATTCAGCTTTGTTCTGTGAGCAGTTAGTGTGTTTGAAAACATTTAGCTCAGATGCTGGGAGAGCAGAATAATTACTCAGTAGTATTTACTTAGGATGGAGCTAATGATGTTTTTCCATAGATGGAATTACTTCTGGATTAGGTTGATTGACAGGGTCATGTGACAATGTGGCTAATGGGAAGAGCTGGGTCTGTAGGAGGAAAAAATAGCTTTTCAGTTCTGGGTATGTTTTATTTGAAGACAGAGTTCTACAAGCTGCTCTGAAACTCAGTTTCAATATTGTCTACACTCATTATAGCAAGTGTATTTATGGGTGTTAACTGTATTTAAACTGGCATTGTAAATTTGCACAAGGAATGTTTATTTGGAACAGAAACAGTTTAAGTTAGAAATTAAAGTTGTTTCTTTTTATTTTTAAATATTATTCAACTGCCCATAGTTATGTTGCTTCATTTGTTAGAGTTACATTTAAATTGTATTATTAAATAAAGTTTGTTTTATTCTTAAAGATCTCTAATTTGCCAATGGAATTTCTGGAATAAAGCATTCTATCCTTACATATATGCCAAGGATAGAAAAATTGTTCGGCTCTAGTCTGGCTTCCTGATGCAACTTGGGATTCTGGACCAATACCCTAACAACCAGGGTTAGTTACAGGGATCCAAGTTGTTAATGTGGAACTGGAAAAACCAGTACTTTTAGTAACTGAGGAAATAGGAGCTGCAGAAGAGGACCTCAGTCCTGGAATGATGAGTTTGCCTTTCACATCATTCTGGTTTAATCCGTCATTTCTGGAAGAAACTTGCACGGAATTGAAGCATTTTACTATGATCTGGAAGTCCCCAGATCAATGTTCTTTTATTTCATCCAGAGTGAATCCAACAATTGGAAGGGAAGGGGTGTGGCAGCATGGCTTATTTCGGAGGGTGTTTCCTGAGGGCCCCATGAGCAAATAGGACCCCATACCTGTTAAGCTAGGAAGTCGAATCAATTGGGTGCAAGGGCGAGTATCCTAGCTCAGGAAGGATCCTCATTTAGAGCCAGGGAAGAGTATTGTGTAGTTGTACTGTTACTTCTGTCTGACCCTTCTTGTAAATAGCTATTTATCATTAGTAATAAATCCTTTGTTACTTTAAACCAAATTAGGTTGCCCTCAATTTATTACACACAGAACACCCCAAAATAAAACTGCATAAAATTCCTGGTGTGCTTCAGCAGATAAGCATCCTTTGATCTTATTAGCACAAAATGAAAACAAGCATCTTGATTAAAATCAGCTAAAACTAATGTGTGCAAGCTTGTTAAACACATGACTAGTTTGTAAACAAGATCTATTTTTAATGGCTCAATTGGCAGAAATAAGGATTTGTCAAATCCATGGACTCCCTCATTTATTTATTGAGGAACAACAGAAAGCAAAATTACAAAAAATTAGTCTCTCAAAAGACCATAAAAACTAAAAATGATTTATTTGCACTTGATAGCTAATATACAAGACCTAGAAATTTAATCATTAAATATCTGAGTGAGTTTGAAAAGGGAAATCATTTTATTTGAGTTCCGTATTTCAATAACATAGGCTTTGGAAGAAAATGACCTCATTTTGGACAGATAAGACAATACAACAGGGACTGTGGGTAGAAAGAAGAGGTAATGTGTCAGGGTTCCTGCTTTTCA
Source organism: Sphyrna mokarran (assembly GCA_024679065.1). Taxonomy (NCBI): domain Eukaryota; kingdom Metazoa; phylum Chordata; class Chondrichthyes; order Carcharhiniformes; family Carcharhinidae; genus Sphyrna; species Sphyrna mokarran. Next base: position 59,587,986 of record JAGIQG010000003.1, read on the forward strand.
CTGTTAGACAAGCCATTAGCGTGGTGAAAATCGATCTAAAAACATAAATATGACAGACTAGAAGTTAATGCAATGTTTTGTTGTATGTTTTGCTCAGTTATTACTTGAATATGGTATTCCATTTTCAAAAACTGGTTTTCTGATGGCAATGCATAGAAACTGTCAATTATACAGAACGGTCAGTCCTTAAGTAGCTGAAAGCTTGATATTAAATAGCACCTGCTACTCCAAGGGCTGAAATTTCTTTTTGGTCCCAAGCGAGATTAATGGAAGATTTTCAGATAACTGCTGTACTGAACAACACAAGTGTTTAACAGTAGCCCTTTAATGCACTTTAAACATGCAACAACAAGGTAGTTAAGTTTATCCAGACTGTCCCCAGTTTTGCAATATGTAATGCATATTGCAGCAATATTTTTGAGCTGTCTCTGACAATCTTTTGACTGCCTTCAAGCATGTTACAATCAATGTAGCTACTCACTGAAACCATTTCGAGCATTTAAAAATTTTTCAAAGTGTTTATGATCTATGCAGAGATACACAAGGAAATAGTATGCGAGATATGTACTCTAGGTAAAGGAATAGCCATTTCATAAAGATCCGAGTTGCCAGCCTATAGTTAACTATTCCCTTCAGATTTAGATCAATGGATTTCTCATATAACCTTTCCTTTAATGTCTTCCCATTACAACAACGCTGAACTCTTTCAGCGGGCAACCCTCTCATTTCTTAAAGATCACTTGATGGGGACTACACCACAACCCACTCCAGCAGCAGTCACTGTAAAATTATCCTGCAGAATTCTTAATCTTTGTTTACACACACACAAACAATGAGTTACATAAATCATGTCAAGATTGGCTACAGTATCATAGGTGTGTTACTATAGATACCAACATACAAATCTCAAACATTGTTAAACAGAAACTGAATCTGTTATGATCCTTGGACAGACCCCAAGTAGGTGAGCTTTTGTTAAGGACTAATAACATTTAGTTTAAAATCAATAAAATTTGAGATTCAAGACAAATATTAAGTGAATAAAGCTTGAAGGTTTCACATGCTCAGAACAACAAAAATATGCGGTCAGAAAGATAAACAATTTACATTATTCATCTTAAATTCTAACATTCAGGGTGAGAATGAGAAACATGAGAATTAGCAGGCAAAGTCTAGCTGGATCAACCACACTACACAATAAATGCCAAATGCAACCAAAGCAGATTCCATGGCCTTTTCAATAACCCACCTAGATGTTAATCAGACTGAGTCAACTAATCTTAGTGAAACTCCATCTTTCTCACAAAGGTTTCCAATCTTCACCTTTGAAGATCTCGTCTTGAAATTCTTTCCAACAGTCGCTTCAAATTGAATAGCTCACCTTGCAGGCTTTCATTCTCATCTTCCTTTTTCCTGTATTCCCGAATGCACACAAGTATCAACTTACAAGTAAAACTTCAGATCGTTAGCTGCACTGAGCAGAAGGGGTACTTATAACCCAAATGCCTATGGCACAGAGTCACCAATCTTAGATTGCATTCTTGGACCTTTGGGGCTTTTCTTGAGCCCTATTCAATTATCAGACTTGAATAGAGTAAACAATGGCCCACCTTGCAATTTTTTATTCTTGCCTTCCAAGATTCCACTTTCTAGTTTTACTTGTATGTTGCCAGTAGCAGAAGTGTATTTCATGAGGAAAACTGGGATAGATTGGCCTTGTTTTCTTTACTTTGAATCCAATGAATCAGGTTTCTTCCTCTGCTGTAGTACTGATACAACTCTTATCAAATTCACAAATGACATCCTGTGGGACTGGGACAACAGGCAAACATTGTTGACCTGCTTGCAGCCTTTGATATGCTTAACCACACCTTCCTCCTTCAAACAGCCATCTACTGTTGTTCATCTCTGTGGAACTTTTTTTTTACCTGGTTCTACTCATCGATCTGATTGTCACTAGAAAATCACCTATAATGTATATTTTCTGTCAGAGAATGTAAATGTAATAGGGATAAAGAGTGGGGAAGCAATGGAATGCAAAAGGTTATCAGAAACATATATAATGCTGATGAAATAATGATTACATGATTGAGAAGTAAGAGGGATCTTGAAGGAGAAATTTCAACCTCATGTTAATGTCCAAATGTGCAAATTCTTGCTATAAATAATAAAAAAAAAATGGTTTGGAAAGCAGACTTGAGCAACATACTTTGCGAGAATAGATAATCCCCCAAACTTCTGTCCAGATCCCAGCCACACAAATATCTTCCTGTTCTTGCACCCCTACTTCTGGTGTCCCCAAGGATCTATCTTTGGGTCCCTCAGCAACATCATCAAAAAGCCCAGCATCAGTTGTCATATGTCATCCATCTCAATCTTACCATCACCTCTTTGAACTACTCCACTGTTGCTAAATTATCAAAATATTTATCCAAATCCAGTAATAGAAAAACAAAAATTTCCAAAATATTGAGAAGACTGAAGTCATTGGGTGAATTTTCCATTCCCTCCCCACACCTGCGGCGTGTTATGGGGTGACTGAGGCAGTCCGTTGCCATTGGCCAACATCTGGCTCTTCTAATTCTGCCACTGCCAATGTAACCTGTCATTCAAGCCCTTCTCCACAGGGGAATCTACAGCGGTGGGGGCAGGTTCACTGTCATCAAGTCCGGAAGATCCCCTCCAGCAGGAATGTTAGTAAAGTGCTCTTTCTGAGAGCCAGTGCAGACTCGATGAGCAGAATGGTCTTCTTCTGCACTGTAGGGATTCTACGATTACCTCTAGACTCAACGATCCCAACCTGCTCCTGGTATGTCTCCCACATTCAACCTTTGTAAACCTGAGTTCATCCAGAGCTCTGCTGCCCGTGTCTTAAGTAGCAACAGTACTGTTCCGTGATCACTCCAAATCTCTCTGATGTACTCTGTCAAGCAACATCTTGATGTTAAAACTCACATTCCAATTTCAAATTCCTCCATGACCTTGTCCCTCTCTACCTCTGCAATCTCTTCTGTGCTCCTCATAGCTCCAACTTCAAATGCTCCATTATTGACCTTCAATTGCCCAGGACCCAAGCTCTGGAATAACTTCTCTGCCCCTCTCTACCTCTTTGCATCACATTACCCCTTTAAGGCACATGTTAAATCCTGCCTCTTTCAGTCAGCTTTTTGTCATCTTACCCAATATTTCCTTATGTGGCTCGTTATCATACTTTGTTACTGTGAATTGCTTTGGGTAGTTTTATTAGCTTACAAACGCTATAGAAATATAAATAGCTCTTGTTGGAATACCGAAGGCAGAATGGAGATTTAATTGAATTGTACAAAATAATGAAGGATATAAAGGACCTATTTTCCTTCATAAGAAGGGGGTGTTGGGGCAAGATTTAAATAAATAATATGAGGACAGCTGAGGAGAAATTATTCTCATCGGAGTGTGAGGGAGATCTAGAACATGTCATCTGAAAGGGTGGGAGAGGTAGAAACCGTCATCGCCTTAAAGAAAAACTTGAACATGTCCTTGAATTGCTGTAAAGTGCAGGGCTATGGATCAAAATCTGGATAACATTTTTTTCCCCAGCTGGTGCAGACAGGATGGGCTGAATGGCAACCCTCCATGCCACAAATTTGTACGAATCTTGATTTTATTGCATCAATACTTGGATAGTAATGTCTATAACACAGCAGCTTCTGTGTATTCAGGTGTCAAACCAAAATAAGAAGAAAGTATGTACAAAGTGATTTCAAAGGTCTTGTGCCATTACAAAGTTGATGGAAATAATTGAAAAGCGTACTGAGGTAACATAGGAATTTGTAGCAGAGGTAGGCAAATTCATCCCTTCAAACCTGCTCCACTATTCAATCAGATCATGGCTGATCTTTCCCTGGTCTCAAATCCACCTCCCCACTTGTTCCCTCTTTCCCTTTTTTTCATTAGAAGTATGTCTGCCTCTCTCTCTTGAACCATTCAATGACTCAGACTCCACCGCGCTATGGGGTATTGAGTTCCACAAATGCGCCACCCTCTGTGAGAAGTAGTTCCTCTTCATTTCAGTTTTAAATTTATCGCCTCGCAATCTATACCTGTGACTTCTTATTTGAGATTGCCCCAAAGAGGAAACATTTGGTTTACATTTACTTTATCAACCCGTTTTAACATTTTATATATCTCAATCAAATTCCCCCCTCATCCTTCTAAATTCAAATACAAGGCCAAACTGTTTAATCTCTCTTCATACATCAACCCTTTTATCCTCGGAATCAATCTGGTGACTCTCCTCTGAGCTGTCTGACATGCCAGCATATCCTTCCTCAAAGTAGGAGTTCAAAACTGGACATACTACTCCAGATGTGGTTTTACCAACACCCTATACAATTGCAGCATCACTCCTCTACTTTTATACTCCAGTTTTTTTGCAGTAATTGCCAACATCCCATCCGCCTTTTTTATTCTGTGCTGCACCAGCGTACTGAATTTCTGCGATTCATGAACATAGAGGTAAAGAACAGTAACATTTTTAAAGCTACGATTGTCTTGGGCTGTGATTACTAGAGACAAAATATGACAAATGGAGCAAAAAGAAACAAAATCCCAGAGCAATATGGAGTAGATAAGAAGTGAAACTTCATCTTTCCCAGCAGCCTGGTATCTGGCGCTACCTGCAGTGCACCATATGAATACATTCAAACTTAACTGGTCTTACACTGGACTGGCATCATGCAGTTCATGCTCTCTTTCCCTTTATTTGCTGGCTCTTGTAAGTTAAGTCCAATGATATAGCTTAGGACTGGAAGCGTTTTCATTTCCTCTTGCTGGCTTGGTTTGCTTTTGAGCCATGACCTTTGATTCCTGTTTGTTGTATCAACTGACTTAGAAACATAGAAAACATACAACACAAACAAGCCTTTTAGCCCATAAGTTGAGCCGATGTTATCAATACCAACTAGGCTTACTTATAACCCTCAATTCTATTAAGTCCCAGGTACTCATCCAGAAGTCTCTTGAAAGACCCTATTGAATTTGCCTCCCCTACTAACAGCAGCCGATTCCACTCAACCACCACCCTTTGAGTGAAAAACTTACCCCTGACATCTCCTCTGTACCTGAGCCCCAGTACCTTAAACCCTGTATCCACTCGTGGCAACCATTCCAGCACTTGGAAAAAGCTTCTGAGAATCCACCCAATCTACACCTCTCAACATCTATCAGGTCACCTCTTATCCTTCATTTCCCTAAGGAGAAAAGACCAAGCTCCCTCAACCTATTCTCATAAGGCATGCCACCCAATCCAGGCAACATCCTTGTAAATCTCCTCTGCATCCTTTCAATAGCTTCCACATCCTTCCTATAATGAGGCTACCAGAACTGAGCACAGTATCCAAGACAGGTCTGATGAGGGTCTTATAAAGCTGCAACATTATCTCCCGACTCCTAAACTCAATCTCTCGATTAATGAAGGTCAGTACACCATACGCCTTCTTAACCACATCCTTTACCCGCAAGGCTGATTTAAGAGTTCCATGGACCAGGACCCCAAGGTCCTTCTGATCCTCTACACTGCTAAAAGTCTTATCCTTGATATTATACTTCTTCATCTGCCATGTGAAGAGGGGTGCTACAATTGGTATCCATACTACTAAAGACAAGCAACTCCTATTGTTATTCACTGATTATACCCTTGTGTGAGGATTATTGATAATCACTGTCAAAGTTCAGAATGTTAACCACTTGGATGAGTTCCCATGGGACGAAACTTCCAGATGATGTGCAAGTTAGTGGGAATGGCCATGGCAAAATTGCTCCTTAATATCCCAAAATGTGTAGGCTAGGTGGTTTAATCATGGTAACTATGTGGGGTTGAAGAGATAAGATGGGGGAGGGGGCCCAGATAAGATATTTGTCAGAGAGTTGGTGTAAGTTTGATGGGCTGAATAACCTCCTTCTGCACTGTAGGGATTGTTAATGCTTTTTATGAGGGACCTTGGAAAGACAAAAATAGGCAAGACATGAAAAATAAAAAAAAACACACAAAGCAGCGTGTGTTCCATTTAATGGGAGATACTATGGATTATCAGTTGGCATGTCAAGGTCTCAGTCCAAAGCTCCTTCATCAAGGCTGTGATGCCTTCAAAACAGCAAATTAATGATATGTATGCTGCCAGTAATTTGCTAGTATCGGATAATTCTCTGAGAAAAATCATAACAATGTATTGCAGATACATTCTAGGTAGTTTTCAGATAACTGTTTGAGTGAAATAGTACAGAAAGACAATGAATGTAGGTTTGCATTATTAAAATATGTATTTCAAATCACCTTGTCAGTTATTTTTCAAAAGATTTAAACAGACTCTTGTTCTATTGAGTAGTCATATATTTTAATTATAAGGCTGTTATGGGAGATTATGATAATTCATCAGTGTACTGGCACAAGTCTGCATATGGTGTGAACAGTGCACATTTAAGGGTCGAGTTTTAGACTTGCACAATGTTCAGCACCGCTCACAACTCACCAGATATAAAGCAGTCCATATCCAAAGGCAGCCAGATCTGGACAATATCCAGGCTTGAACTAACAAGTGGCAAGTAACATTTGTGCCAAATGTCAGGCAACAGCCATCACCAATAGGAGACATTCTAACCACCACCCTTTGACATACAATGGTGTTACCATCACTGAATTGCCCACTATCAACATCCTTGGGTTTACCATTGACCAAAAACTCAACTGGACTTGCTGCATAAATACAACGACTATAAAAGCAGGCCAGGAATACAGTGACTCATTTCCTGACATATCAGCATAGACAGTCACAGATATGTGCTGAAATGTGTGCTATTGCAGATCAGAACACTGCATTTGCCTGACGAAGACGAAAGTCGAAAGCTTGCAGATTTACTATCAAATAAATCGGTTGGATTTAAAATTGATGTTGCCAGACTGTTACTGAGTTTACGCTGGCATCTCTACATCATAAGTACAAAGCAACAGGCTCCCTGATTGGACCATCAATTTAGCCCTTAATCAGGGACTTCATATTCTAAAAGGCCAACCAATTGCCTGATTAAAGTTGTTACAGAGAGGAAGCAGGAAGTGAGGCAAGTACAAATAATAGCTGAAGTTGAGGTTATCTGAGGAGGAATTATCAGATAACCCGCACAGCTGTAGTCACAAAACACCCACTCACACAGTCGGACTGATGCTGCTGAATGGCAGGGCATGATAATCAATGTTAGTACCCTTTAAATATGACACATGAACCTTCAACTTCATGAGGTAATGGCAAGACCGCTATCTTTCTGCCTACCCTTGCTGCATGATTGGCCAGGCATTTGCCCGTGACTATCGAATTGATTGTCACTGTGTGATTACCAGCTAACACAGACTGCACACTCCTGGACCAGTCACCAGGGCACTCAATGCTACAAGTCTGCCGAGAATTTCTGTAAGAATTGCTCTATCAGGAACACTGCTTGGCATTTACCGCTCCCCCAGTCTCACATCAACACGCTTCAATCAACTGTAGTGCCCTGACTGTGCACAGCTAGTTCAGCCTAAGACCACAACTCAAAACTTTCCCATCTGTATAGCTGAGCTCTGAACTGGATTAGCTCATTGAGCCTTGAACAGCAGCTTGAAAATTCTTTTTAAAATCATGTTTCCCAGTACAGTTGAACTCACACAAATCACATCTTATCAGATAATCTCAATAATTTATCACTAGAGATTTCCTTTTTTTTAAAACGTAAATTTTCATCCAATTTAGACTTGAATTAAATGCCTTTTGTCGAACTTTTGCTGGCATTTTTCTCACTGAACCAATGGTGGACAAGGAGAGAACCCAATTAGAAATTCATCATTTTTGACACTGTTAAAAATATCAGAGTAGTAAAAATCATGAAAACATGAGAAAAAAAAGTCGTGTTCACTGGTGGCATTCTTATATTCATTTACAGTATAGCACTCTGGAAAATAATTTATAGTGGGGAAAAATTACATGAAAAACAGCATGAAGATCATTGCTGGATAGCATCTGAAGATGCCAATGAATGTGGCAGGAACCAATGGAATCATCATCAATTTGGTCAGGCTGGAAATGCAAGCTCTCCAGTCTGATCAATCTTATTTCATGCAATTTATCAGTCCGACAGTATGCAATTTGCTAAAACCCTAAGGAGATGAGTTATGCTGTCACTTGCGCATATTAGGTACAATTCTATAATGTCACTGACTCAGATCTAACTTTACATTCAACGGCTTGGGGTTCATATAGATTGAACTGAGCTCATGACAAGTATTTAAAGAGAGCAATTGAGAAGAGACAACAAATGATCAGTGACCAACATTCACATTTCATTTTGACCATGTCAGAGCTTTAAGGATATAATGTAGGGAGCATTGATTGCATGCTGCATTCATAACTAATGGATCCCAGAGGAATAGAAGCACTATTGGTTGTACTAAATACAGTTAAGAGCTTTTGGTTAACTGAGACTCTTGACCAGATATTCATCAGGGAATTAGCCATTGAGCTTTGTTGTTTTGATACGAATTTGTGAGGCAAAGCAATGCCTGTGGATGTGACTTTTTTTTAGAGCAACACAGCACGGGAAACAGGCCCTTCGGCCCAACGAGCCCGCGCCGCCGTCATAACTATATAGTAACAATTCCATTATCCTATTCTAATTTTAGGTTATTCCTAATATGGAAGAGTCTCAATGTGGGGACAATTTGTTTCCCAATCAGCCTAAGAGCGAATTTTTTGGGATGTGGGAGGAAACCGGAACGCCCGGAGAAAACCCACGCAACCACGGGGAGAACGCGCAAACTCCCGCAGACACTGGCCCAATTCCAAGTGTCTGCAGAGCTACAGCGATAGTCACTGAGCTGTCATGGTGCCCTTCAGATGGCCCAGATAAAGCACTCATTTATGACATGAAGCACCAGGCAACCCATGAATCAACATGGCTGGTGAGACTCCTGATTTGCAATTTCTGTCTTGTACTTTAGTTGTTAGAGTGTTTATTTCGGCGCTCCGTAGCGGGAGATAGGCGCGGGGGGCTGCAGGGAAGGAAGCGAGGGAGTATAAATCAGGTACTCACTAGTGGGTACACCTTACTGTTCTCCGGAGCAGAGTTTTTTGGAGAGTGGCTGGTGAGACTCCTGATTTGCAATTTCTGTCTTGCACTTTAGTGGTTAGAGTGTTTATTTCGGCGCTCCGTAGCGGGAGATAGGTGCGGGGGGCTGCAGGGAAGGAAGCGCGGGAGTATAAAAGGAAGGCCAAGGTAGACAGCGGGCAGCGTCGGGAACGGGCAGTGGAGTGAGACGGGAATTAGAGTGAGAGCAATAAAGGCTTAAGCTCACTGGGCTTGGGCGAGCGCAGGCTTGGACGCAGTGAGTATCTTGATTCCTACCTAATCAACACTCTTTTCCCAACACCTTTAAAGGGGGTATACAAAATGCCACGACACTTGGCCAAACGCGTCCACTGTGTACACTGCCATATGTGGACCTTCTTGGAGGCATCACATCTCCCGAAGGCCCACATATGCGCAAAATGTTTAGAATTGCAACGTTTAAGAGCTAGGGTGAGGCAGCTGGAACTGCGCTTGGAGGACATGTGTCTAGTGAGGGAAAACGAGGTTACAATGAATAGGGAATGTAGTCCTGCGGGGACCCCAGGATCTAGTAGTAGGGACGGGCTGGTTATAGATACGAGGAACAAGAATAAAAATCAAGGCACAAAGGCCATCTCAAAGGAGGATTCCCAGAAAACCAAGGGAGGGGTAAAAGCTGTGATGGAGAGGGCAAGTGAGGGGGAACAGAATGCCACAGAGACCAGCAGGAAAGTAGGAAGTGAGATAGTGGTGGGGGATGGGATGGTTAAAGGGATCGATAAGAGATTCTGTGGGCAAAAGAGAGACTCCAGGATGGTAGTCTGCCTCCCTGGAGCAGGGGTCCAGGACGTTTCAGAGAGGGTAGAGGGAATTTTGAAGGGAGAAGGGTCTAAGGCAAATGTAATAGTTCACGTAGGACAGAAAGATGTAGGAAGGAAGCGTAGGGGGGACATACGTAGGCAGTTTAGGGAGTTGGGGGCTCAACTGAAAGGTAGGGCCTCCAGGGTGGCGTTCTCTGGGCTGCTGCCTGGGACCGATTGGGTAAAAACAAATGAGACACTACAACTAAATGCGTGGATGAAGGATTGGTGTAGGTCAGAAGGCTTCATATTCATTGATCATTGGGAAGTCTTCAGGAGGGAGGGTCATCTATTCAAGAGGGATCGGGAGCAGTTGTCTGGGAGGGGAACCCATATTTTAGCTGGGAGGTTAGCTGGACTGTTTCAGAAGTGTTTAAACTAATAGGGAGGGAGGGTGGGGAGAGAGAGGGATGATAGGGTAACACCAGAAGGTAGAAGGGAATATCCGAGAGCTGAGGGTCTTCAGTGCATGTGTTTTAATGCGAGGCGTGTGATTGGCAAAACAGATGAACTGAAGGCAATAATGTTCACGAGGAGTTTAGAAGTGGTGGCGGTGACTGAGACGTGGTTGAAGGAGGGGCAAGACTGGCAATTGAATATTCCAGAATATGTGTTTTAGGCATGACAGAGTTGGTGTGAGGAGAGGCGGGGGAGTGGCTTTATTAGTTAAGGACAACATCATAGCAGTGCAGAGGGAGGGAGGTAAGGATGATTTAGGAATTGAGTCTCTATGGGTGGAGTTGAGGAATAGGAAGGGAGTGGTTACTCTGTTGGGTGTTTACTACAGACCGCCCAACAGCCCGCGAGCCGTGAAAGAAGGGATATGCAGGGACATTTTAGATAAGTGTAGGAAAAATAGGGTAGTAGTAGTGGGAGATTTCAATTTTCCTAGAGTAGATTGGAGAAGGCCCAGAGCTGTAGGAGTGGATGGGGAGGAATTTGTACAGTGTGTTTTGGAAGGGTCCTTGGAGCAGTATGTGGATGGCCCGACTAGAGATGGGGCTTTACTGGATTTGGTTCTGGGGAATGAGCCAGGCCAGGTGGTTGATGTCGAGGTAGGAGAGCATGTGTCAAATAGTGATCACAACTCTGTCTGCCTTAGGATATTAATGGAAAAGGACGAGACCTGCCCAAAAGGGAAGGTATTTAACTGGGGGAGGGCTAGATACAGCCAGATTAGGCAAGATCTTAAAGATACCGAATGGGATAAGCTTTTCAAGGGCAGGTCGACGAGGTACATGTGGGAGTCTTTCAAGTGAAAACTAAATTCTCTGCAGGAAAGATACGTGCCGGCAAGGAGGAAGGATGGGAAAGGTAGGATTAGAGAACCGTGGCTTACCAGGGATATTGAGGACTTGATCATGAAGAAGCGAGAGGCTTACATTAGATCTAGGCAACTGGGGACTAAGACAGCGCTGGAAGCTTATAGAGAGTGTAGACGAGATCTTAAAAGGGGTGTTAGAAAGGCAAAAAGGGGCCACGAAGTGGCTCTGGCAGGTAGGATTAAGGAAAATCCTAAGGCATTTTACACCTATGTAAGGAGCAAAAGGATGGTTAGAGGCAAGATTGGACCTCTCAGAGACAGAGGAGGGGATCTATGCTTAGAGCCTGAGGGAACGGGGGAGATCCTGAATGAATACTTTGCGTCGGTATTCACGCAGGAGACTGGCCAGATGTCTGTTGCTGATGTTGACAAAGTTGAGGATCGGTTGAGGGAAATAAAGATTACAAGGAAAGAGGTGCTGGGGCTGTTAGGCAGCTTAAAGACATATAAAGCTCCGGGGCCTGATGGCATTTACCCCAGACTGCTAAGGGAGTTGAGGGAAGAACTAGCTGGGCCTCTGACGCAAATCTTTGTCTCTTCCTTGGACACAGGTGAGGTCCCAGAGGACTGGAGGATAGCAAACATAGTACCGTTGTTTAAAAAAGGTCAGAGGGATAACCCAGGGAACTATAGGCTGGTGAGCTTGACTTCAGTTATAGGTAAGCTAATGGAGAGGATCCTTAGGGACAGGATGTATGAGCATCTGGAGCGCTGCGATCTGATTAGGGATACGCAGCATGGCTTCGTCAAGGGGAAGTCTTGTCTTACAAATCTAGTGGAAATTTTTGAAGAAGTGACAAAAACAGTTGATGAAGGACATGCTGTTGATGTCGTCTACATGGATTTCAGTAAGGCGTTTGACAAGGTTCCTCATGGTAGACTGATAGAGAAGGTGAAGGCGCATGGGATACAGGGCCGGTAGATGGGTCGAGAACTGGCTCAGGAGGAGGAGACAGAGGGTAGTAGTGGAAGGCTCTTTTTCCGACTGGAAGCCTGTCACTAGTGGAGTGCCACAAGGCTCAGTACTAGGTCCTCTTCTATTTGTGGTCTACATAAACGACTTGGAAATTGGGGTAGGTGGTGACATCAGCAAATTTGCTGATGACACTAAGATGCTTGGATTGGCAGGTACAGAGGAGCAGTGCCAGGCAATACAACAGGACATAGATAGGTTGGTAGACTGGGCAGACAGATGGCAAATAGAATTTAATCCGGATAAATGCGAGGTGATGCATTTTGGCCGGAAAAATGTAGAAGAGAGTTATAGGATAAAAGGTAAAACTAGTCGGAGTATAGAGATGCAGAGAGACTTGGGGGTGCAGGTTCACAAGTCTCTGAAGGTGTCTTCACAGGTGGAGAAGGTGATAAAGAAAGTGTATAGTATGTTAGCTTTCATAGAAAAGGGTATAGAATACAAGAGTAGGAGTTTGATGTTGCAATTGTATAGAACGTTGGTTAGGCCTCACTTGGAATACTGCGTCCAGTTCTGGTCGCCGTACTATCGGAAGGATGTGGAGTCCTTGGAGAGAGTGCAGAGGAAGTTTACCAGGATGCTGCCTGGTATGGAAGGACTGTCTTATGAGGAACGATTAAATAGACTGGGGTTGTTTTCCCTTGAAAGATGTCGGCTTAGAGGTGATCTCATAGAGGTGTATAAGATTATAAGGGGTATAGATAGAGTAAATGGAGGTAAACTTTTTCCACCTTTAGAAATGGATAGGACGAGAGGTCATGGCCATAGGGTGAGGGGGGCTATGTATAGGACGAATATTAGCGGGCAGTTTTTCACACAAAGGGTAGTGGGGGTGTGGAATGCACTGCCGAGTAAGGTGGTGGGAGCAGGCACGCTAGGGCTTTTTAAGGGTCTCTTGGACAGCCACATGAGCGGTATGCAGATAGAGGGATATAGTAGGACTGTTTAACTATGGCTTTTTTTCCACAGGTAATTTGGTCCATACTTGACCAACATTGAGCATGCATTCGGCAGGTGGTGCGAGTACAGCTCTTGGATGTTGATTCATGGGTTGCCTGGTACTTCATGTCGTAAATGAGTGCTTTATGTGGACCATCTGAAGGGCACCATGACAGCTCAGTGACTATCGCTGTAGCTGTGCAGACACTTGGAATTGGGCCAGTGTCTGCGGGAGTTTGCGAGTTCTCCCCGTGGTTGCGTGGGTTTTCTCCGGGCGCTCCGGTTTCCTCCCACATCCCAAAAAATTCACTCTTAGGCTGATTGGGAAACAAATTGTCCCTACATTGAGATTCTTCCATATTAGGAATAACCTAAAATTAGAACAGGATAATGGAATTGTTACTATATAGTTATGACGGCGGCGCGGGCTCGTTGGGCCGAAGGGCCTGTTTCTCGTGCTGTGTTGCTCTTAAAAAAAAATCTAAGAGCTGTCCTCGCACCACCTGCCGAATGCATGCTCCTTGTTGGTCAAGTATGGACTGAATTACCTGTGGAAAAAAAAGCCATAGTTAAACAGTCCTACTATATCCCTCTATCTGCATAACGCTCATGTGGCTGTCCAAGAGACCCTTAAACAGCCCCAGCGTGCCTGCTCCCACCACCTTACTCGGCCGTGCATTCCACACCCCCACTACCCTTTGTGTGAAAAACTGCCCTCTAATATTCGTCCTATACATAGCCCCCCTCACCCTATGGCCATGACCCCTAGTCCTATCCATTTCTAAAGGTGGAAAAAGTTTACCTCCATTTACTCTATCTATACCCCTTATAATCTTATACACCTCTATGAGATCCCCTCTAAGCCGACGTCTTTCAAGGGAAAACAACCCAGTCTATCTAATCGTTCCTCATAAGACAGTCCTTCCATACCAGGCAGCATCCTGGTAAACCTCCTCTGCACTCTCTCCAAGGACTCCACATCCTTCCGATAGTACGGTGACCAGAACTGGACGCAGTATTCCAAGTGAGGCCTAACCAACGTTCTATATAATTGCAACATCAAACTCCTATTCTTGTATTCTATACCCTTTTCTATGAAAGCTAACATACTATACGCTTTCTTTATCACCTTCTCCACCTGTGAAGACACCTTCAGAGACTTGTGAAACTGCACCCCCAAGTCTCTCTGCGTCTCTATACTCCGAATAGTTTTACCTTTTATCCTATAACTCTCTTCTACATTTTTCCGGCCAAAATGCATCACCTCGCATTTATCCGGATTAAATTCCATTTGCCATCTATCTGCCCAGTCTACCAACCTATTTATGTCCTGTTGTATTGCCTGGCACTGCTCCTCTGTACCCGCCAATCCAAGCATCTTAGTGTCATCAGCAAATTTGCTGATCTCACCACCTACCCCAACTTCCAAGTCATTTATGTAGACCACAAATAGAAGAGGACCTAGTACTGAGCCCTGTGGCACTCCACTAGTGACAGGCTTCCAGCCGGAAAAAGAGCCTTCCACTACTACCCTCTGTCTCCTCCTCCCGAGCCAGTTCTCGACCCATCTACATACCCGGCCCTGTATCCCATGCGCCTTCACCTTCTCTATCAGTCTAACATGAGGAACCTTGTCAAACGCCTTACTGAAATCCATGTAGACGACATCAACAGCATGTCCTTCATCAACTGTTTTTGTCACCTCTTCAAAAAATTCCACTAGATTTGTAAGACAAGACTTCCCCTTGATGAAGCCATGCTACGTATCTCTGATCAGATCGCAGCGCTCCAGATGCTCATATATCCTGTCCCTGAGGAACCTCTCCATGAGGATGGTTTTTAACCAAATTATTCCTGAATTTTAAATGGAAATGAAACAATGCCTCAAAACACAGCTCAATAAGTGACAATTTTTTGGATTCAGGTCAAAGCCCTTTGGCCTATAAGTCCCCTAACATTCTGAAATAGTGGAGTTGGCAGTGTTGGCTTTTCTGGGTGGGCTATAATGTAAACTAGACACTTAATCATAACTTCTGAATGTATATATAAAAATAGATTGCCTTTGTGTTTTGATAAATATTGAAGAATTTAATCAAAAGATGATTCAATGTTTAACGTATAAAAGGAACCTTTTTATCTCCTTTTAATTTGTGGTGCAAGTAACCCTTGCCCTTGATCTGAATTCACAGACGAGGAGTTAAATTCTGCTCACATTCCCTCTCAGGTTTCATTCTCAAAGTGTTTGCCTGTGTGACTGTGACGAATGTCAGGGCTATTATTGGGGTGGCTTCTTGCAGGTTATCTTTTTATGTTTTCCACCAGTGAAGAGCGCTATTTCTATCTTTCCACATTGTAAGCAAGCATCTCCTCAGGCAAATTATTTACTCAGTAGTCATTAGAATTGGCTGCAGTCATCAATTTGACATTACATGCTAATCCACCTTCTTCTTCTATTTAAACCAGCATATGTCACTTTCTTCAGTTCTCCTTATTGTCTGTGACACGAGGCTGGCAAATAAATTGATAACAAACTCATCACCATAGCACTGAGGAGGAAAGAGGGGAGATGTAGTTCCCACATTGGTAGGACTGAAATTATCTCTCTTCAGCATATTTCAAAAGATGTGAAAACCCATTTGACTATTTATTTCCTATAAAGAAAACTATGTTGCTTACTTCCACAAGAACACATCTATAGTCAAAATTATTAAAAAGTGTTATTGCTTTGTTAGGAGATCATATAAACTTGAATGGAAGTTAGTACATTTTACAATTGGTCCAGCAGTTTGGTCCAAAGAAAGAGAAAATAAAATGCATATCTGTCCAATAGTGATTAGATTTTAACATATGCTGTTTGTGCGTGGCATTTAGCAATGGGCACTTAGGAGTGGGAAATTACTGTTCCATACACTATCAATGTATGAGAAATGATTTAGTGCTTTGGAATATGATGCATGGAATAGCCCTATCTGAATCTGTTATATGACAATGAAATATTATTGTATACAATATAATGTAACAAAATAAATTGGTGAAGGAACAGGGTTGGTATAGCTAAGAGATTATTGTTCAATTAAGACTGCAGAATAGTTTGAATCAACATTTTAGAAGGGTGAATATAATGCGTCAAGGGCAAGGCAAAGATTATAGAGATTAATATAGACTAAATTTCAAATTTGCATGATTGATTCAAAAATCAAGTCATTTTTCATTTACCTTTTTAAGCATTAAAAAAAATGCATGTTTAAAAGTGTTTTGCGAGCTCACTATTCCTCATCAAATGTTTTCACCTTCTTGTCTCTCACAGGCCAATGGTCCCCCGCTGTCAGGAGGGTGGGTTAAGCAATCTGCTCCCATGCCATTGCCAATGCTTCTTTTGGCTGCCTGTATGGGGATATGTAAGTGCTGTGGAAATGTCTACCTTGTTTTTTGCCTTCTTTTCTTTGAAGACAAGTCACTGGCATTTTTCAAAGTTAAATTTAATTTGCCATTGTTTTGCCTGCCTGACCAGCCTGTCTCTATTGTACTATAACCTAAGGCTTCCCTCTTTATTATTTACCATACTACCAGTTTTCATGTCATCTGCAAACTTACTGGTCATACTTAGGATACTTCACATCCATCTATATTAATATTTAGCACAAACAGTGAGGGACTCAGCACTGATTCCTACAACATACCACTGGACACAGTCTTCCAGTCATAAAAACAACCTTCGACTATCACCCTTGGCCTCCTGCCACTCAACTAGCATTGGATCCAATTTGCTAAATTTTCCTGGATCCCATAGGCTCTGAGTTTTTTGATCAGCCTCCCACGTAGGGACTTTGTCAAAAGCCTTACAGAAGTCCATGGACACTGTGGTTACAATTCTGTCTGATGAAGTGTTGCCACCAGCAGGAAAATCAATGGGTTTCCCATTGGCACTGGCAGCGCTATTGAGATTCAACCAATTTCAAACTGATAAATTATGCTCCCACGTGAATTATGCCAGGCCAAATGTGCCAAGCGTGAGGCCCCTGTATCGGTGATCAGCTGTTTAGCTGACATTCAAGAACACCGCCTGCTTCTCCTTCTCTCAGAACAAGTAAAAGAAGAATAACCCCGTCTTACATTAACACAGGAAACATTTCATGTTAGATCTTTTATAAGATCATGTTTTTTGATTTACCGTCTCTACTGCAGCAAGAACACAGAAATAAAATTTAACTGCTCCCCAAAAATGTAGTTGATGACAAAACTAATTAGACATTCCACACATGGTCCATGCCAAATATTGATATAACTGAATCAAACCTGTAGTTTTCCCCATTACAAGTGCAGCTGGGGCTTCGGAGAGAAAGCAAGTAAATCTCCCTTGTGAAACTGACAGTTTCTGTCACTCGAAGCACTTCAGTTGGGCCGGTAGCACCTGAGGCTTCTGAAATCAACCAAGGGCAATGTCTGCTGTAGGATAGAGTGCTGCAGTGATTTTGAAATTTTCAGGTGTTTAGGGGTATGAGACTTTATTGAGACCAGGCCACTTCAAACATTTTATAGAACAGAGACAATGGTAAGGCGCTTTACCCAGAAGGTACCTGACATCACTCTCCTAAGAGTGATTTCAACGTTCCTTACTCCACTTTGCAATCCACAGTGCTTGGTCTTCAATTGTCAGGAGCAAGATTAATTGGCACCTGTGGGATTCCTGAGTGGGGGGGGCACGGGGGGAGGTTGAGGGGAAGTCAGTCCATTAATTTCATTAAGCCATATTTAAATCAAATTTAAATACCGTAAAGCGGCACAATGGCTAGCACTGATGACTCACAGCGCCAGGGACCCACGTTTCATTCCTCCTTGGATCGCTGTTTGTGTAGAGTTTGCACATTATCCCTGTGTCTATGTGGGTTTCCTCAGGATGCTCCAGTTTCCTCCCACAATTTGAAAAATATGCTGGTTAGGTGCATTGGTCATGCTAAATTCTCCCTCAGTGGTGTACCTGAACAGGTGCCGGAGTGTGGTGACCAGGGGATTTTCACAGTAACTTCTTTGCAATGTTAATGTAAGCCTACTTGTGGTATGAAAAAATAAACTAATAAAATAAAATTTAAACTTTAAAACTGTTATAATCAGGTTCTCACCCATTCTGGACGAGGTGATAGATGTCGGGATTTGGAAGTTTATGTAGATAGAATCTTGGTTAGTTGCTGCAATGCATCTTTTAGATGGTATGCATTGCTACAACTGTGCGTCAGTGGTAGAAGGACTGAATGGAAGTTGATGGATAGAGTGCCAATTAAGCAGGCTGCTTTGTCCTACAAAGAATCAAGCTTCAGGCAAGTATTGTTCAGGTGCACTCCTCCAGAGAAGTAGAGAGAATATTCTATCCCACTTCTGACTTGTGCCTTATGCTACATATGGACATGGACTGCTTCAATATCCAAGGAATCACAAATTTCATCTGTGCCAGGTATTACTCACAGCTGCAAGTGCTCCCACACCCCCCTCCCCCCCACCACCCCGATTCCCTTTGATTCTCGTTTTGTTGGGACTCCTTGGTGCTATATTCAGTCAAATGCACTTTTGTGTTCAGCTCCTCCATCCACATTAGGACTAAAGGTGTCATGAGATTAGGAACCTTAAACCTCTGGGATTCCTCTAATTGGTGTCCCACATAGAGGAGAACTGATGCACTGAGAGGGGAGGTAGATGGTACGTTTAATTCAGAATAGTGAGACTTCATGGGGTCCGGAGCTAATGTTCGGGACTCCCAGGGCAGCTCCTTTCTAACTATAAAAGGTCAAGCTGCCACCTTTGGTGAGTTGGGGAATACCTAAGGATGGTGATCGTGATGTCTGGCACATTGTGACAGCTGTGATTTGGTGAGTGTGTGATGTGTATGTCAGGCTATTGTTTAGCTAATCTGTGGGATAGCTTTCTCAGTTTTGGTCCCCAGAAATACTAAGGACTTTACAGGGTTAACCGGGCTGGGCTCCTCTTTTCGGTGCCTAGGTCAATGCAAGTGGTCCATCCAGTTTCATTTCTTTTAGACTTTGATATAACGTAGAGGCTCGCTAGGCCAACGCAATGGCAGTTAAGAGACAACCACATTTCTATAAGTAGATCAGACCAGGTAAGGACAGCAGATTTCCTTCCCTAAGAGACTTCCCTCAGAGATGGGTTTTACAACAATGGACCATGGTTTTGTGGTCACCATTTCTGAGAAAAGCTTTTAATTCCAGATTTACTGATAGGTTCAAATTTCAACACGGAATTTAAATTCTATATTCCCAGTGTATTAGCTTGGGCCTCTAAACTCTTAGTCCAGTGACATTATTACTATGCCACCCCTCTTACTAAATTAACTGAATTCAAATTCCTGTTTCTCCCTTCACAGGCGCTGTCAGAGTATTTCCAACATTTTCAACTTGTATTTCAAATCGCCTGGATAGGATTTGAACTTATGGCTCAAAATCTATACCTCCAGCCTTTATATTACAAGCCCTGTAACTTCACCATTATGCCACTCTACCAATATGAACCATAGTTAATATTTCCCTCTTACTTTGACCAACTACAACAATTAACTTGGCTGAGACCAACTAGCTCAACGTCAAAGGAAATTACATTGGAATCTTCCTGACTGATATGGTTCAGCTCAATTTGGCGAACCCACCCATAAACATAAATTTAAAATAATTACCCTTAGCTATTATGACTAATATGCTAATGGCAACCATCATTCATGTTTTTTCAAAAGAACAAAATTCATTTCTGTAGAACAAAAACGGAAACTCAACAGGCTTGACAGTACTAGTGGAGAGACAATAGAGACAGGATGACACTTCGTCAGAGCTCAGATTCCAGCATCTACAGTATTTTGCCTTCATCTTCATTTATATAGAGTCTATTACAACCTTTGGGATCCTGAAATAATTTAATCATGCTAATTAAGCATTTTTGAAATCACTGCTATAATGCAAGGAAATAAAGCAGCCAATTTGCATCCAGCCTCGTCCCACAAAAGGCAAGTGTGAGAACTGACCAAATATTCAATTTATTCGTGCTGTTGGTTGAGGAATTAATATTGAACAGCACTCCAGAGAAAATTGCTCTTCTTTGAACATTGCCACCGGCCTCTGAGAGACAGAAACATCCAACATGAAATATTCCTCATCAGTGCAGCATTCAGCACGGCACTGGGATGCCAGCCCAGATAATGTGCTCAAGTCTCAAGAGTAGGTTTTGAACACTGAGGCGCCAGTGCAATTACTGAGCCACAGCTGACACTTAGTTACTATTCTGATGCTTTACAGACACAGAGTATACCAAAAAAAAATACACATGAGAGTTAGCCCACGGGCATACCAGTGGGAAGATACATTTGGAAAATATCCGACAAGGCTATCATTATTTCAGAACTTATTCAAAGTGCACACACCCTGTTGATATTTCATTTTGAATTACCAAGGTCAGAAAGTAGTAAAATAGGAAAGATTTTGCTTTTAAACTGCAAAAAAATATTGGGGACAATTTAGTGGCTTGCACGAGGCGGGAAGAAGATGGAGTGGGGAAGGGGCCGGTCAAATCGCGGGGAGCCATGGTGGATCAATTTCCAAAACATGGCCCACTGTGAGGAAATCTTACTGAAGGTGGGAATGAGATTAGATACGTCTCCTGTCTGCAACAAGGGGCTTGGATGCTAATTTAAATATGCAAAAGCCTTATTAAGGACCATTTTACCAGGCCTTTCTGCATTTTGCAGAGGTCAGATTGATGCATTCCTGATTCATGATCATGACTGTAAGAACAACTGGCATTTGGATTGGAGCTTTAATGTTGCAATATGTCCCAAGGTGCCTCACCAGGGAGTGTTGGATAACTTCAAAATTGAGTCATGTAAGGCGATTTTGAGACTGATGCCAAAAGCCTGGTTAAAGAGGTAGGTTTTTTAAAAAAAGAACAGTACAGCACAGGAACAGGTCTATCGATCTACCTTTTACTTTAAACTTATGTTCACTAGTAACTGACATTTCTAATCTGTGGAAATGACTCCGAGTATCCATTTTATCCATTTCTCTTCTGTAAACATCCGTCAGATTGCCCCTTAGCCACCAACGTTCAAATGAAAATGAGCCAAGTTTGTTCAATCTCTCCTCATAGCCAATATACCCCAAACCAGGCAATATTCTGTATCCTTTCTAAAGTCTCCACATTCTCTGATAGTGTGGCTATCAGAACTATACACAATATTCCAAATATGGCCTAATTAAAGTTCTATAGAACTCCAACATGCATTGCCAATTTTTATATTTTATGCCTTGACTAATGAAGGCAAGCATGCCACAGGTCTTCTTGACCACCTTATCCACTTGTGCTGTCCTTTCAGGGAACTGCAGACCTGTACCCTAGATCTTGAAAGCATTAATGTACAGAGGCTTACATCCCTTGATATGTTAATGCTTCAAAGGGTTCTGCCATTCACTGTATATTTCACTCCTGCATTAGATCTTCCAAAATGCATAATCTCACATAGGTCCAGATTAAACTCCACCCAAGTCTCCAGCCGATCTATATCCTGACATATTCTCTGGCAGTCCTCCTCACCATCTGCAGCTCCACTAATCTTTGTGTCATCCACAAGCATATTAATCAGATCACCTACATTCTTAATCAAACCATTTTGACATGAGGTAGAGAATCTGTTGAACTGGGGCAGCAACAATAATCTCTCCTTCAATGTCAACAAACAAAGGAGATTGTCATTGACTTCAGAAAGCATAAAAGAGAACACGTCCTATCTACATCAACAGGGAAGAAGTAGAAAAGGTCAAGAGCTTCAAGTTTTTAGGTGTCCAGATCACCAACAACTTGTCCTGGTCTTCCCCGTGACAACACTATAATTAAGAAAGCCCACCAATGCCTCTACTATCTCAGAAGACTAAGGATAATTGGCATATCAGCTATAGCTCTCATCAATGGTTACAGATGCATCGTAGAAAGCATTCTTTCTGGTTGTATCATAGTTTGGTATGGCTCCTGCTCTGCTAAAGAAACTACAAAAGATCGTGAATATAGTCCAATCTATCACACAAACCAGTTTCCCATCAACTGAGTCTGTCTCCACTTCCCACTGCCTTGGCAAAGCAGCTAGCATAATTAAGGATTCCCACGCACCCTGGACATTCTCTCTTCCACCTTCTTCCTTCGAGAAAAAGGTACAAAAGTTCGAGGTCATGTTTTGAATAGACATCCCTTGCATTAATTTGATCTTTCTCTACAATCCAGCTATGACTGTAATGCTACCTTCTGCAATCTCCACTCTCTTGTTTCCTTCTCTATGAACGGTATGCTTTGTCTGTATTGCTTGGAAGAAAAAATACTTTTCACTCTATGTTAATACCTGACAATAATAAATAAAATCAGAAATCATTTATATACATTGCAAAGATCAAGGGTCCCAACACTGATTCCAGTAAAACACAACTGGTCACTGATCTCCAGTCAGAAAAACACCCTTCCAATGCTACTTTCTTTTATGATCAAGCCAATTCTGTATCCACTTTAATAGCTCATCATGGATCCCATGTGACTTCACTTTCTGTATCCAAGAATCCTGCCTACCCTTAACCACACTGTGGGTGCTCCTACAATATTTGAACTGCAGTGGTTCAAGAAAGAGCCCTACATCCACCTTCTCATGTTAGGAATGGGTTAACAGTCACTTTCCATTTAAGTTCTAAATTGGATGTTAATCATTTAATAGAAGTTACTGAGATATATAAAAAGGTTACAGGTGGCATTTGGTCTTGGGGAGAATTGTATGTGGACTTGAATTAAAGCAATAAAGGTAGTTTATGAGGAAGCAGAACTTAAGTATTCTTTGCTAAACAGCAACAAAGAGGCTTAAACATCTCAAGGGCAATTAGAGATGGGCAATAACTGCTGCTCCAGCCAGTGATGTCCACATACTATGAATCAATAAATAAATACAATATGAGGAGGATTAATGGTTCCAAAATATATTGGAAATGTATGTTTTCTAATGTGGAACAAGTGTTTGAATACTGTGTCCCAAAAGATCACCACACAATCTCAGTACTAAATGCTTATGCACATTTGCTTTTCCCAAGCACTATTAAAGTTGCTCCGAAAGGCAGACTGCTTAGAAAGACAGTAAGCAGGCATTCTAAACTCACCTTATCTTATTCCCTAGTATAAAGATGCTCGTTTACCAGTTTAGGGAAAATATTTATTTATTTACCGGCTAAAATTAAACAGAGGCTCACGACCTCGTGGCTGCAATCAGATCTCAAAATGGCTCGCACGATAGAAGCCCATACTACCAGGTTGATCCCTTACCCTGATCTCCACTTGGTTCCTTGGGTAATTTGTCTCTTACTCTGCAGATTGATCCTTAAAGAGACAATCACCACCCCTAGTATAGTTATGCAAAATGTTGCACCATGAGAGAAACAAATGGTTTGTTTTTCAATCAGGCATAGGAGCCTAAAATGCTCAGCTTGGTATTGAAAATCCAGCCCTTAGAATCCAAAATCAGGCATTGCATAAGACCATTGAAGCAGTTACTCTACAATTAAAGCAATTACTCTACAACATTTGCGTGGCCCATGTAGGTGACAGAAAAAGATTTTTAAAAATTTTTCCTCAGAAATGCATTTGCTGGAATCATTCTGAAGCAGATGATTCAACAAGCTAATGTTGTTCCTATTCAGCATAGATATGGAGCTTTTCGTAAGAATTCCAGATGTTTCTGAACTAGTTGGCTTTGAGAGTCACTAAGCTAATCATTGCACTGAGGAACTTGCAAAGAAATTGAATTATGAGCTCTTTCGCAAAAGTGGAACAAACGGAACTTCCACAGAACACTCAGCTCCTAAGGTTGGCAGGTCTTAATTTGGTAGCTATGATACTTACTGATACAAATAACAACAGTTTCTGGAAATTCTTGTCTCATTGCCAGTGGTTCATTGACTCCCATGATTCATAAATAGTTTGGTTCCTAAACGTTTTGCCGAACTCCCAGATGAATTGCACAGACAGAAGAATAATCTATTCAATGATGATGATTGGTGGTTTTGATGCCTTCAGGATGAAATCACAGAGATTCACAGCATGGAAACAGGCCCTTCAGTCCACACTGCCGAGTTTTACCATTAAGCTAGTCCCAATTGGATGGATTCTTTACAGTTGTAGAAATTAAAAGGGATTATTTGTATGTCTCAAGTAAAAGGCAGTATCTGCAAACGGTATGGAAGGATACATTCAAGCATTCGTTTAAAATCCTTCTTCACAGCATCATGCCCATAATAGAAGCAATAAGATCTGAATGCTGTTGTACTCCTGGGAGAGACCTTTGTTAACTTAGCTGATGTCTGCACCACTCCTGGGTTGTATTTTCCTTTGCATTCATAAGGCTGCCATAACTCTCTATCACCAGTCAACACTGCCACATTTATTCCACCTCAGAGACTTGTACCACTGTTTACAAATTAAGAAAGGAAAATGGCTACAAGAGTTAGAAGCCTTGACTGAATCTGTATTTAGGTCAATGATGCCTCTGAACATAATGTGATGTGAATTGCAGCATCACCTCACCAGGTCAGTATGGTAATAACTGTCGATTCAGATTGAGATATGGTTAGATTGCAAACACAGTTTGCACATACTCAAACATCCCTACTTCATATGGGAATATCGTTGTTAGCTTCCTCCTGGTAAATAGTAAGTGTATTGTAGAGTTCACATTAGTCTGCAGCCTGAAAAACAAAAAAAAATAAAATCTTCACTTTGGGGAAATCTGCAGTGTATTTTTTCAAAACCCCATTCAAGATTCGACAAATTCCCCCATGGAACCCTTGACATTTCATTCTGATCTTTTAATCATACCACGGGACTCAGTGGAAAATAGCAATGACTTCATGTGGAAAATGAAGCCCGCTGTTCAGGGACCAGACAGAGGGAAAAGAAGAGTGCAGGCTAGAAATGGAAAGAAGCGATTGGGTCTTGCCTGTACAAGCTGGCATTTCTGGCATGGATTCTTGCATTTTGGGACCCAGTCACGTTTGACTCTATAGACTGTAAAGGTATGTGAGCTTTGAGAGCAGAAACTGGGTTGGGAAATGGTTGTCATGACAATCAATGTTAATGATAGAATGCAGCTGAATTCCCTCTACCAGAATCTAAGTTAACTTTGTTACACTTTCAGCATGTCCTTGTTCAATGTGACCACAAGGAAATGTTTAATCTCTGAGCTCTAAGGAGATGCCATGAATTTTTCATTTCTGAGGGAAGAATCAACATTGAGGAAAAACTAATGGGGAACCAGTCTTCATTCTGACACTTCATAATTTCTTGCTTTTGAAATTGCAATTTGATTGTTCACGCAAGAGTCACTTTATATACTTTATTTTTAAATATTCCTTTTCACAATCATCTATTTTTAAAATTTCTCAGTTGGAGGGATGATAGGCTAAGAACTTTCCACAACTTCCAATCCAATGGATGAGTCTGAATATGTCAACAAGATGCCATGTTTGTAAGATCTTCCCTGAAGTATCAGGTAGCAAACTGATGAAACAATTGTGTATCAGTGTATAATCATACACTCAGGTTTAACCTATTCATCTGAAGGTCAAATTGCAATTTATTGCCAGATTCTAACAGCATGCACCATCATTGCATTACCTGGTCAGCTGTAAGACAATAACTATAGCTAGTCCTTCAAAATGAGCTGACATTAAAAGTTCAAGCAGTTATATTTGCAAAGTAAGTTTGTAAATTGACAATTGTCAGAAAAGGGTAAAGTTTTGTGTCTCAAGTCAAAGGGACTTTAACTGGCCTTTTAACATAAGCTGGGATCTGAACTTAAGTTATTCACACAGAGACACAGATTCAATGGTTTGACTTCATGACTATGACTGTTCTGACAACTGAACTTGCTACATGGTGACCATAATTACCCTTCTTTAGCTGTCCATAGGGATTAGGAATGATTTGCTTCAACACTGGTTCGATGGGTTCGGAGATGGCTGATGAATCCAATATGCAACCAACAGACTCTGCGCCACAAGTAGGGCAGGTTCTGCTTGAAAGGGTTGGTTAGATGGGTTCTTCGAAAGTTTAAACATACCTCGACTTTGCCTCTGTATATTCCCAACTAAGCTATCTGCCTCTGTCTCGAGAAAACAATTCTTACTCCCCTGACCTGTCATTCTGCCGCAGGGTAATAATCTTACCATTGCCTCAATGAAGCGTTTGTTGAGTGGTCACCTCTCTGTAATAGAAATTATGTACAAAAATACTCTGCCCTGGGTAATTAAAGTGTCCACCCTGGCTCAAAACAGTGAACAGCTGACTATCCTTCAATACTCACACTGCTGCTAGTAATGGTCAGGCTGCTCATTCTGGGCAGTGACTTCACCTGTATCATTAATTCATCTGAACAATCTTACAGGACTTACAGAAAGGCACCAACCTTCACTCTGGCACTGCACAATTCCTTGTGCTCAAGATCAAAAGTTAATTTTTCACAAGCAATTTTTTAAAAACATCCCTTTTCCTAATAATCTATTTTTTTTAAGTTCTCAGTTGGGAGGATGAGAAGACAGATCAGGAATTCTCCATAACTTCTAATCTCATGAATGTCTATGAACAAATCAGCAAGTTGCATATTCAAATTTGTACATAAACTCTTCATAAGAACATAAGGAGTAGGCCATCTAACCCCTTGAGCCTGCCCCACCATTCAATATGATGACTAATCTGATAGTGGTTCATTTCCACTTACCTGCCTGCTCCCCATAACCCTTATTGGTCAAAAATTTATCTATCTGTGACTTAAACACATTTAATGAGGTAGCCTCCACAGCTTCAATGGGCAGAGAATTGCAAAGATTCACCATTCTCTGAAAGAAGTTCCTCCTCAACTCTGTTCTAAATTGATTCCCCCCTATTTTGAGGCTGTGCCCTCTAGTCCTTGTTTCCATCTAAGTGGAAATAATCTTGCTGCTTCTACTCTGTCTTATTCATTACCTTATGTTTCTCTATAAGATCTCCCCTCAGCCTTCTATACTCCAACAAGTACAGGCCGAGTCTACTCAATCTCTCCTCATAAGCTAACCCCCTCATTTCCGGAATCAATCTGGTGAACCTTTTCTGCACCCCTTCCAAAGCTACTATATCCTTTCTTAAATAAGGGACCAAAATTGTACATAGTACTCTAGTTGCGGCCTCACTTGTACCTTGTACAATTGCAGCAAGACCTCCCTGCTTTTATACTCCATCCCTTTCGCAATATAGGCCAACAATCCATTTGTCTTCTTGATTACCTGCTGCACCTGCAAACTGAGTTTTTATGCCTCATGCACAAGGACCCCCAGGTCCCTCTGCACAGTAGCATGTTGTAATTTTTCATCGAAGTTTCATCTCACTGTCTGGACTCCTGATGGAAATGGGAGAAGTTGCTGCTGAGCTGCACCATGTCCTTAGTGGCAGAGTGGCATGCCGATACAGCTGCTATAGGCCACTACAGTCTGTTCCACTACTGCTTCCTTGTTTGTGCCCTGAGATTTTATAGTCAGATTCACTAAAGTCAAGATGCCATCCTTCATTGACTACTGCCTCCTATTGACTGACAGTGAGCAACAGGAAGACCAAGAGCATTGCAGGGGGACATGGAAGCTGAGTGTGAAATTGTTGACCTCAGAAAATGGATTACAGAAATTAGATAACTATGCAATCCATTTTAGATTCCCAGATGAACTGCTGGGAAGCAATAAACATGAAGAGGTTCTTTATTCTCAAAGATGAAAGAGAGACAGAGGGGAATGTCTTATTCCAGAAAAGAAAGCTGAATCTGATCTTGCTGCAGTTGGAGGGGTTAGAGGTCAAGTAGCTGAAGAACCAGCAGGCTTCTCTCTTTACCTTAGGGACCTCCAAGAACACTTTCCAGTTCAGAGTCTTTTCCATGCAGCAAACTTCTTGTTCTAGAAGATACATCGAGAGAACACTGTGATCGACAGCCTGAACGGAGATGATGGCTTGGCATTGTCATCACAGTCTGACAAATCCTATTTGCTATTCTCTATGATGGAAAGCCAACAGACAGCATGAATGCCCATCCTTTGTGTCCTCTATCTGGAGATGGTATGCAGGAGAGTCTGGCAAACCCTGGATGGGCCGCCAAGTTCTTTGAGATCACTGAGCCTCTTGAAAGCAAGGTTTATTGGCCAAACTGTATTCACCTCTGTGGGACTGGATTGACACAGGCCTGCTGGAAGTCTAAAGTCTTCTATCTGGCAGCACGTCACAATCCATGAGGAAAGGCATCATCACCCTTTTCTGCAAGCAGGGAGGAGGAGAGGGAGGAAACTAGAAAGTGACCTGTCTCACTTTTTAACATGGACTGGAAAATTCTGTCCAGGGCCCTCGCTGGTCTAGTCTGCTCTAGAGTTAGTGATTCAGACTGGTGCAGGAAGATCTTTGGTAGTCTCATGCCACTTATGGACAGAATCATTTATATGCAGACAGAAAGGTGGACATCTACCTTATCAGCTCAGACCAGGGAAAGTCCTTTGGCAGAATATCATATGTCTACATGACAGACTTTAGTGGCCTGTACCAGATATATGTGTATTCCACTCTGTTTGCAGACTCACTGAGGTCAGAATGGGGTTTGGAGAGATAATCCACAATTGGATCCAGCTGCTCGATACAAATTTAGTAGCTTTGTTTCAGTCAATGGGTGAGATTCAGAATGCTTTCTGATTAAAGCTGGAGCCAGCTAGGACCATCCTCTTTGCTTGCACAGTGAAGGTGCTTGGGATAAGATTTGGATAGGTCGGAGCATGAGCAAAATACTGCAAGGAGCCCAGAGTGATGGTAAAAGAAAAATTGGCATGTGCTAACGATGTTCCCTTCCCATTTCAGCTAAATTATTGAGTGTAAAGCATTCTCGTTACTGCTATACGTGACACAGGTCTGACCAACTTCTGCACTGTGGCAGTCATTTGAGTAATCCTCCACTTTATCTGGAGATCGAAACTGGACCTTATTCACAGAGAAGCAATCTACAAATATCTACACAAAGGGGAAAAAGAACTTATCAAATGCAGCCCTCATCTTGATGACCATTTTTGGGTGTGGTTGCACCAGGCTACATGTAGACATTCATTTGTAAACACCAAGTGTCTGCATGTGCTAAACTTCTATCTGTCACTGGTGTTATGTAAGATAGGTCTGGCAGGATGATGCCCCCTAGTATTCATTAGGTCATCTAAGGGACTCAATAAATGGCTGGATGGGAAGATTTTCAAGGGCCTTCCTACCCATATCTTAATTCTAATGGAAGCAGGAAGGCTGGAAGTTTTGGAACAACACCACTCTGCTTAATTAAATAGCTTTCCAGTCTCCAAACTCACTATCAGTGAAATTAAGGTCAGTTGAAATTAGCTCCATTTTTGTCAGATGCAGCTTTAAGCTGCAATGTTCTGATTCAAACCTGCATACTGATGTCTTTCAAAAAGATATTTTCTGATTGCTGGATTTGCCTCTTTTTGGTAGGTAAAGGTGGCATTTAGACTCAAAAGGAAATTGAGAGAAACGATGGTGCATGCTGCTGGCAGCAGTATTTGTAATTGCCAACAATAGATAGCTTTGGAAGTTTCCAGCGGCAGCCAAATAACCTTCAAAACATAAACTTTCCAATGGTACTACTGAGGTCCATTGATTGTGTCTGGGTCACATAAAGGTGCCATCAATCACCATTAAGGTCCTTTAAACAAAATTAAGTAAAATAATTTCCACAAAGATCTTTTAACCAACTGCCAGTTCCTTATTGAACCAAATCTACTGATGCCATACATGGAACAGCTGAATATAGGCCATTTCCTTGGAAATATTTCATTCATCTTGGAATCTGCCTTCATGGGCATTGAATGTAATGTTTGTCAAGGCGATCAGCTATCAGTATACCTTAACCATCAAGTTCCACATCTGCAGGCAACAAAACACCTAACTGGGCAACAACCATGGGGATAACTGCTTTCACAGTGTCTGGCTCAGCAGTCACCCAGATGCAGACACATGTCAGCTGCCATAAGGATACCTATAGTTCCCATAAGACAAGTACATCCAATGCTGGTAACAGTCAGTCATCGACCAAAAGTTTTGCTGCATCTCTTTGTTGCAAGGCCACTCAATAAGGATGGAGAAACTTCTCGACTGCCTCAATCCTAGGAGCTATCAAATTGAGGCTAGAGTGCTAGGCTGCTCCATCATGGCTTGTGGATTCATGCTTGCATGATTGGTCTCTCTTCCTCTCATCTTATTTGGCATTTCCAAGTCCCCTGCCAGTTTGTAAAAACTGTTAATGTGTTGAAAATCCAGAGGCATATTCAGAATGCACTGTTTACAATTTATTAAAATATAATTGCCCTTTGCACCGCCATACTGTACCTCACATTAGTCCAAATCTACACCTACATTTGTGCCAATGATGTGGTTAAAGATCGCAGTGCTTCTCTGTGCTTTCTCATTGTAATTCTTTATTGGATTGATTCTAAGATGGCAGCTTTCAGAAATAGAGCTTTATGGTAGAGGCCACATGATTATAGCAACCAGTTGGTGGATATGTAGTACTATCGTAATACTGTCGCAGTTCAAAATACAAACAAAGTAACTTGGTAAGAAAACAGAAATTTAGGTCTGTGAATTGGCAAGCTTTTTAATCCATCACAGATAAGCTTGCTATGTCCTCAGCATACTTTCCAGCAAGGTCTGATCTGAAGTAAGAACTGTGGTTAATTTTCTTTTTAACCCAAGTAATATTATAGCTGTATCCTTGCAATCCATTCTTTCTGCAGGAATACATTTTGTGGAACTTTTTTCCATTTGTAGACAGAAATAAAAATATCTTGCTGCAATTGTTTAACACCTTGGTGAGACTTCATGTGGAGTACTGAATAATTTTTGCTACCCTTACCTAAGGAAGGGTATACATGCTACAAATGTTCATCACCAGACTGATAACTGGGATGGAATGTTTATCCTATGATGAGAGATTGAGTAGACATGTATTTTGTAGAGCAGGTGTGCCCAGGCTTTATTGACTCAAGATCCTAACAAGGTTTAACAGCATGGTCTTTGCACCCTTCCCCCCAAGGGCATTCAAATACGTTGCACAATATAGGCCTTATATATCCTGTCTATGGATTAAAAAAAAGAAAAATGAACCAAGAACATTCTTGCATACTATTATGCAAAGATTTCCTCCCTAAAAAAAATTAATTAAGCAGGTAGGTTTTTACAACAATCTGCTACTTTTGTGGTCAATGATTCTAGAATTTTAACCTAGTTTATTTCACTGGATTTAAATTCTTCAACTGCATAATGGAATTTAAACTCTTGTTATCCAGATCATTAATCCCAGCCTCTATATTACAAATCCTGTGACATAACATAACATTCTGTACCCTAAGGAGCAAAGGTTTAAGGTTGTGTAATACTCAGTTGACACTTATTCTACAGATCCAGGACATTTTTTTAAATAGTGTTTTTATTGAGAATTTTCAACTTTATGTTCAGTAAGATACACAACAAATTCCCAGATTTCATCACAGTACAGAATAAGCATCATTTCACTTGTATATACATGGAGAAGACCAGCAAAGACTAATACAAATAATTCAAAGAATCAGACATCACAATCATCACTGTTACAGTATACAATATCAATGGATATTGAAAGAACAACAGAAAAAATGTGTGGGAAATCAGAATAACAGGATAAGACCACAAAGGCACGTCACTTTGGTGCACACATTTTCACAGAGCAACAACTTGAAAGTCTCTCAGGACAAGATGCACTGGAAGGTACCATCGAGATGAGAATACTCTTAAATGCAGCTTGCCCTCTAATCAAAGGGGAGCCCCGTCCTAAGAAGACACCTTCTCAAAGAAGTAACCAGGCAGTTCTCAACTCTGCCTACCCAGTCAAATAATCTCTCAAAACCAGTCCAAAGATATTGAAAATTCACAAAACCTACCAGCCTTGCAACCACTACACACCTCCCTTACATTCCCATCAACAACGACCAAGTCTAGTCAATTCTAGGATATTTAGTTGGATAGCACAGGATTTAGAATAAATAACAAATAAACAAAGAACACAACACCAAAAATTCCAGCGAGGACTTAAGGCCATATAACCACCTCAGCCATCCACCCACTACCCTGCTGTGGTGCTATTCATCTTTTCCATAATTAAAGTGAAGGTGACTGCAAAATAATGCACTCCATCAATGCAAGTGCAAAGATTATAGCACAAAAAGAAACTGAGTATGTGTTGCACTAAGTTTAAGATGTACAACCCATGTGGAGTGCTCCCTGACAAGAAAAGTGAAGAGAGCTCCCAACCAGAGAACCAAGAGAGCCCTGTCCCACCTCACCACATCTCCCCCTGGCCTGCTGTTCCCATCACTGGAGCACACCAGTGAAAGAGCAATCAGTCAGGATGGAAAAATCTAAAAGACAGTCAGCTTGACATTGCAGGCTAACAGGCAAGTTTTAAAAAAAATCCCAACTGCCTGTGCTCAACGTTTGTCCTTATAGGATAAAAGACATCAACATATAATCAGGAGTAAAATCACAAGGGAACAAAGCCTAGGATTAATGATAAACTGTAGGATTACAAGCCATCCATGGAGTTAGAAAGGGCTGAAGCCATGATTGGATCATCAAGGAGCGTTTGGGAATCATCCACATTTCACCTAAATCTCCACACTTCCATCATGCTGTCATTCCAGAGCCCAAAGGAGCAGGAGCTTAGCCCACAGCAGACAGGAAACATCTGCCTGTCTCTAACCCTTCTCAATGAGCATTGAGGTCAAGACAATGCAAGACCAGTAGCTGGGGTCTCCATCGAAACCCAGTTCTCAAAAACTAGGTGAAATGTGTCTCAAAAATCTCAATTTGAAGGCTGGGCATCTTGAAATTGCAAAAATGTGGTACCCTGTTCTCAAGCAGGAGTCTCATGGAAGCTCTTCCTCTTTCCAGGGATGAATTGGGAAAACTAAATCATGAATAATCCTTATATGAACATGTGCCCTCAAACTGAACAGAATGTTTGACACTGTATGAGCAGGATTTCCAAGGATTGAAGGTGAGCCTTCATCAAGGAAAGCTCCATCTTGATTGAAAGGATCATCATATCAGCATCATTTGTTCCCCATGGGATACATCACAGTTTGTCAGGGTGATCATTAACTTACATAGATGATCTGGAGGAGGGGACCGAGTGTAGGGTAACAAAGTTTGCAGATGACACAAAGATGAGTGGGAATGCAAATTTCGTGGAGGATGCAGAAAGTCTGCAGAGAGATTTGGATAGGCTAAGTGAGTGGGCAAGGATCTGGCAGATGGAGTATAACGTTGTTAAGTGTGAGGTTATTCACTTTGGAAGGAATAATAATAAAATGAACTATTATATAAATGGTGAAAAATTACAACATGCTATTGTGCAGAGGGACCTGGTGTCCTTCTGTGTGAATCAAAAAAACTCAGTTTTGCAGGTGCAGCAGGTGATCAAGAAGGCAAGTGGAATGTTGGCCTTTATCGTGAGGGGGTAGATTATAAAATCAGGGAGGTCTTGCTGCAATTGTACAAGGTACTGATGAGATCACGATTTAGATTACTGTGTATAATTTTGGTCCCCTTATTTGTGAAAGGATATATTGGCCTTGGAGGGAGTGCAGAGAAGGTTCACCAGGCTGATACTGGAGATGAGGGGGTTAGTTTATGACGAGAGATTGAGTAGATTAAGCCTGTACTCATTGGAGTTTAGAAACCTGAGGGGAAATCTTATAGAGACATATAAGATAATGAAGAGGCTAGACGGGGTAGAAGCAAAAGGATTATTCCCACTTAGAATGGAAACAAGAAGTAGAGGGCACAGCCTCAAAATATGAGGGAGTCAATTTGGAACAGAGTTAAGGAGAAACTTCTTCTCCTTATCTTTGGAATTCACTGCCCATTGAAGAGTGGAAGTTACCTCGTTAAATGTGTTTAAGTCACAGTTGGCTAGATTTCTGACCAATAAGTAAGTTAAGGGTTTTGAGGACTAGGCAGATAAGTGGAACTGAACCACTATCAGATCAGTCATGATCTTATTGAATGGCAAGGCAGGCTCGAGGGGCTAGATGGCCTATCCCTGCTCCTATTTCTTATGTTCTTATGTGCTGGGGAGCAGAATACAGCTTCCACATTTGTGCTGATGAAACTGTCTTCATATTGGCACCAACTGAACCTGCTGAGCATAGACCTGCTCACCAACAATATCAATACTGTGAACTGGGTCCCACTTCAAGCCAGCTCCAACTGCATCACATAAACAAGAACTCCTTTGACTTTATTCAACTTCCGACAGTCAAAACAATTAATCAAGATCTTCCGCACACATTGCACAGATTGTAAATGTTGGAAACAATTAAATACTGGTTGTGCATTTGGATAAAAGAAAAGATTAAAAAATGAATAGCGTCAGAACCTGTGAAAACACAGCCGCTCCTGCGGTCACAACACATGACTCTGTCTTTTATTTTTAACATGAATGCAGATAAATGGGAACAAGTTTGTGCTGTAGATCTTTACCCACTAAGAATTGGCTTGAGATTACAGGATAAAATCTTACAGTAATGCTGTAAAGGCTATTTGTCCTGCACAAGTCTTTTGCAGTCATTAGGGACAGATGAGAGTTGTGAGTTCAAAACTGCAAGGTTACGTTCTAAACTGTTACCAACGCAATTAACAGGTGAAAATATTCTAAATATGTGCTAACTGCATTTTGCTTTCAACACGGGAAGCATCTTGTGCTGGGTTTTTGAAGCTGCCTTCACCAAAACACACACAACAATAAGTATATAATTTAGTTCTATTTATCATCAGGTACAGTTTACTCTTACCCTTTCCATGCAGAAAGCATATATTGCACATGCACCGACTCAACACATGTACAGTGTGGAGAAGGTGCACACCATGTATGTACCGAGCATGCAGTAAGTGCACAGTAGACTGGAAACCAATTCCCAACTGACTAGTTGACTGTGATCAATGTTTTGATGTGGAGATGCCAGCGTTGGATTAGGTTAAACACAGTAGGAAGTCTCACAACACCGGGTTAAAGTCCAACAGGTTTATTTGATCGTAAACACCACAAGCTTTCGGAGCGCTGTTCCTTCGTCAGGATCTGACAAAGGAACAGCGTTCCGAAAGCTTACGGCATTTACTATCAAAAAAACCTTTTGGACTTTAACCTGGTGTTGTGAGATGTCAATGTTTTGGGCAGCTCTGCTCTCCAGTTTGGAAGACCGAGAGGTGATCTTATTGAACATACAAAATTCTTACAAGGCTCCACAGAAGGGTAGATGCTGGAAGGATGATTTCCTTGCCAGGTAGAGTCTAGAACAGAGACACAAATGAGTCAGATTAAGATAAGGAGAAACGTCTTCACTCAGAAGGTGGTCAGTCTTTGGAATTCTCTTCCTGAAGGGCTATGGCGGCTCAGTCCTTTACTATTTTCAAGGCAGAGATCAATAGATTCTAAATATTAAAGATATTAAGAGATATGGGGATACTGAGGGAAATGGCATTGTAATAATCAGTCATAATCTGGTTGAATGGTTGAGCAGGTTCAAGGGGCTGAATGGCTAACTCGTGTTCATATTTGTCATGTGCCAGTGGTCCATTTATCTCTCTCCCAAGTGATGTATTCTGAAAACTTGATGCACTCCAGGATTTAAAGAGTAAAATGGCCATGCTCAAATAAAGCAAAAAAACTCTCCAAGTGTAAAAAAAACAGAAGGCTTTGCTATTTTCCTGCCAATTTACTGAAAATTTTCCTTTAATTACAATTCCTGTGTAGAAAAGGAGAAGTGTGAAAATAAGCAAAATAAGTTATTTGCATGAAAGTCACTAATGGTGGGTTTAGAGTTAACACCTAAGCTAAAAAGATTGCACTTTTAACCAAGGAAAAAATATCATCATCTGGTTAGTTTTGTCAGTTCCGATTTCAGTATTCTGGAGCAACAAAATTAATGCTTCCTCCATGTTAATTTGCAGTGGAGTAATTGATGACTATAACTCAGTATTCAATGTACATACAGTACATTTCCTATCTGTGGATGTAGGCACTGTCACCCACAGATCAGATCAAATCATAATGTAATGCATAATGTGGTAGCAAGGTACACGACAGGAAACAACCGATCAAAATATTTTAGCTTCAAAATTAGTATTCTGTGAAAAGTCACTCTGCACAATGTGCAAGTTCAGCAGATGGTTTGAAGAGGGTCGTTACTTCCTGAGCTCCTATCTTACTGTGACTGATTTCCTTGTTTCTGATCAACATTTTTTTATTCTGGCACATTTGAAGCAGAACAGAAATCACATTTCTAATCGAAATCACATTTCTTTTTCCTTATTTTTCCGCCTTTTCCTCTCCCAAAAGGTAATAACTCCTCTCTGGTTTCATTGGCATTTTCAAGCACCTCACACAAGTGACCAACCTGATCCTTCGCCATGTGTTTGCCCACATAGTAAAGGCAGCATTTTCCTATATTATGCAAACCCAATGGGATGATGAGTGCATTAAATAGTGAGAAGACTGGATGTGAGGCCTACCTCTCCTCACCTCTGCCAAGCGTGATTTTGTTCCCTCTTCAGGGGCGGCTGCTATCCTCATTGCTCCACCAGAAGTAAATGCTGACAGCTGGTGGGGATCTGTAAACCCTCCATTTTGGTGCCTTCTCCTCTAATGTGCTAATTCCAGGACAAGTCTGGAGGGGGTTGCAGAAAGTCTTGAAGTACTGACACAATTCCAGTTGATGCCCTGCCCTTTTGGAAGGTAAATCAGTGAGTGTCTCTCCCTCTCTCTGTCTTAATATTCATATTGCTCCCTCATTTTCAAGGCTGCCCCGATCCTTGAACTTTTTCTATCCCTATTTTCTCCTTCAAACATCCTTGGACTTTTTCTTGGAGATCCTGTCAAGTAAATGAGGTCCAAGGGAAAAAAGTATGCCAGAATCATTGTGGAATTAGGGCAATAAGAACTGCCTCCCTGAACTACCTAAGGAGGATTTAGTTATATCCATTCTAGCTGTGAGCAAGCTATTTCACAAGGAAAGGTGGGTAGACTATCACAGCTAGAGCTGATTCCACCTGCAACAGAGGTTCCTGCATATACACAGTACAATAATAAAGAGTGCAAACCCTGGACTAACTGCCTTTCACCAGTGCACATCCCATTTTGGTGAAGCAGTGGGATTCACACAATTGTCTTTAACACCCTGGAATTACAATGAGGAGAAAGGCTGTACAGTCAGGAAAGCAGAAATCAGGCAAGTCGATCTGTACAAGGATAGAAGTTGGGATGTTCCTACTGTCCGTGGCCAAGTGTTCTCCTAACCAAACGAACAAGGCAGCACATCAATATACTTTAATTACTTTCAATCAAAGCCACCACCACAAAATACTCCAATCATGGAGGACAAGCTCCATCCATGCAAAAGAACCCACAAATGACAGAGCAATGGTAACTGGACCCGACTATACTGGAAACAGATTTGCCACAAGTAACCTC
This sequence comes from Sphyrna mokarran, assembly GCA_024679065.1. Lineage (NCBI taxonomy): Eukaryota > Metazoa > Chordata > Chondrichthyes > Carcharhiniformes > Carcharhinidae > Sphyrna > Sphyrna mokarran. The sequence continues at coordinate 59,625,830 of JAGIQG010000003.1, forward strand.
ACCAATTAGAAGACTGTACTAAGAGGCATAATCTGTCAGAAGTTACTAATGGTGGCAACCACTTTGACAGTAGTTTCTATAACTTCCTTATGTGCTGGTGGTAAAGCGTGTTCAAGCACCGCAGTTCTCAAGTGGGATGTGGGTTCAGCTTACATTTATTCACGACTTTGCAACACAAGGAGAAGCCAGGGAACAGGATGCTACTCTTATGGTTGCAGATGGTTCTGACATTCAATTCAATCAGGAGAAGAGATAAAAAGAATATCTAAAAAGAGAGTGTCAACTTTCTCAAAAAGGAAACAGGAGATTTTCTGATACAGGATTGTTATATGCAATAACCTAGTTTTATCTTTTTACTTGTTTTGAAATGTTATCAGAGGCAATTTTTCCAGTTTCTCCCCCTTGCCACGATTACCAGTGGTAAGGATACTGGGTTAGAGTTTGTGGATAATCACAGATGGCTGTCTCAAGCCTGCTTTTTTTTTGAGTGCTATTAAGAAGTTGGTGGTGACGCAAAGCAGCAATGCAGAAGGAAACTATTTGGTTGTTGAGTCTGCACTGACTCTCCAACAGCGAATCCCACCCAGGTCCTACCCACATAGCCCCACATATTTACCCCATTAATCCCCCTGACCTATACACCTTTAGACACTAATGGACAATTTAGCATAGCTAATCAACCTAACGTGCATATCTTTGGGTTGTGGGAGGAAACTGGAGCAGCCAGGAGAAACCCATGCAGACACAGGGAGAATGAGGAAATACCACAAATACCCCAAGGCCAGAATTGAACCTGGGTATCTGGCATTTTGAGACAGCAGTGTTAACTACTGTGCCATCATGCCATCCTTTCTTTTAATATTCATATAGCTGCTTCATCTCTTGGACCACGAGTGTATTTTGTATGCAACAATGAATGATGTATTTGTGACAACTCAAAGCTTCTGCGATGGGCCTAAAGCAACTCTGAATCCCCACTTACAATTTAACTACACCTCATGTTTTCTCTTGATTGTTGTGCCTTCACCTTCATGCAACTTGACAGTTTTGAAGCAGGGAGTCAAAACATTAGGGCAAAACAGATTTTTATCAAGCATAAATGGAAACAGAGTTGATGTTACACAATGCTTCACTTACAAAATAAAACATTTCTCTAACTTACAAGTTTCGAGAAACAGAATGATGCCATCCTGCATCATTAACTGTGACCTAAGAAGTGATGAAATTGCACCAATTTCACATTTCCTTGCAGCTACCTGGTTGGAAGACACCAGACTCTTTTGTTGCTTTTGTCAACTCATCTTCTCCAAGAAACTCTAGAACATCACACACAGATTGGAAATGTGTTATCCTAACACCTAGACTTAACAAAAATAAGACGGGTTGAAAAGCTGCATGTGAAACAAGTTACATCCGTTGCTCAAAGTATTTGCAGACTATACTTTGCTTTTAAGAAGGTCCATTGGATAAAGTAGCTGATGTTGTACCAATTCAAACTGATCAGGGAAATTCCAGGAGTTTAATTCCTCAATTGATGTTGAGAGAATGGGTTGTTTGGCAGGCAAAAAGACGTGGGTGTGGGTATGTGCAAGGACTTAGATCCCTGAAAAGTGGCACTGGGATGGGATCCTGACATAGTCTCACTCTTTTTGGAATTTCACCCAAGTGGGTTTGAAGGGCACGGAGAAACCTTTGTGCAAATGTTGGAAAAACATTTACATTTTAAGATAAGCAATTAGTTACTGTTTTAAATAAGGATTCTGAATTTAACAGACAATAAGTCGATTTCCCTAGCAGTGTGGAACTTGCCAATATCATCAAGGATAATGAACATTGGGATCTTTCCTAACAGCACTGTGGGTGTACCTACACCACATGGACGCATCAGTTCAAAAGCCAGTTCACCAGAACTTCTCAAAGACAATTAGGCATGGGCAAATGTGGGACTTGACACCTGAAATTGTTCTGTCCTTATGTTTCTTGTCCTCCTGAGATCCTGAATCCTAGTGGCACGTAGCCTTCAGGGTAGAGGGAGAATGTATCTGCTGCTGACTTCATAGAATCAAAGAACCTCTACAGTGCAGGAGGAGACCATTCAGTCCATTAAGTCTGCGCCAATGACCATCCCACCCAGGCCCTATTCCTGTAACCCCACATATTTACCCTGCTAATTCCTTGACACTAGAATCAATTTAGCATGGTCAATCGATGTAACCCGCATATTTTTGGACTGTGGCAGGAAACTGGAGCACCCAGAGGAAATCCATGTAGACACGGGAAGAATGTGCAAACTCTGCAGAGGCAGTGACCCAAGGCCGGAATTGAACCCATGTCCTGGCGTTGAGGCAGCGGTGCTAACAACTGTGTCACTGTGCCACCACTTGCTTGGCTGGTTCCATGCACGTCTGCTTGGTTGCTTTCTACCTTTGAAAAGATCATCTCACTGCAATATCTCAGCAGGACTTCTAAAAAAAGAGAGACCCAGGAGTAGCCTTCATGGGTCTCCTCTCCATTCTTGTGATTGCTGTAGCCTCAGGCATCCTGTACAGGTGAGCTATCGCAAACCATGCTAGGGTCCCTTAAGTTAGAAATCTTTTCTTTGACAAGACTGAGGTCAGCCCAACTGCTCTCCTCAAATGGCCAAGGAATTGGGAGACAAGATGCTAATGCTGTGTCTCTGTTGCAGAGTTCAGACCAGTTTCCAACTCACTAATTGTTCCACCATTCCAGCAGGAACAAAGTTGAGGAAATGTAGCCCTGATTTCTGCTGAGGCAAGAATCAGGGTACAACAGTGCATGCTAAAGAGAAGCAACAAGATTAACTGCTCTGCATGACTGAGCACTACCCACTGACCCTGTCTGAAATCCAGTAACTGCTTGGACATCAGCAGAGAGTTTGATGATGCCAGTCATCTCCCCCAATGATTAAATTACTCTCCAATAATGATCTTCCAAAGCTTTCAAATAGTAATTTAAACGAGTGTCTGAGGGTTTGGGGTGGGAGGGTTTGTGTGTGGTTGTTGTTGAAACGTGGAATTATTGAGGCCAAAACACTTCAAGCAGAAAGCAGATACAGCTCCTGGGGCTAAAATGATCAAAGGATAAGGGAAGACAGGATCCACAATGAATTGCGGAGCAGGTTTGAAGGGCCTACGTCTGCTTCTATTTTCTGCGTTTCTATGTCAAGTATCAGCCATTCCATTTAGATTTGGAAAAAGGAGAAAAAGAAACAGGATAAATGAAACTGTTGGTCATTTCTAACAATGTCTATTTTGATTTTAACCTATTGTACTAATTGGAGTATAACTTTAGAAAATTCTTGTTCATTTTGATTTTCATTTTCCATGCTTGGTTAAAACTATGAGAAGTATTTTGCTAATATTAGTGCAGAAGTAAATGAGATTTGTTTATATATATATAAATATATATATATATACACATAATATATATAGCCAGGTGCATTTTAAATGGCCATGGTAAAATGTCACATCATCAAAGATATATTTGGCTTCAGATTGATTTTGGCATTGAAATAAGCTTAAGACCATCGAATTAAATGTGAACATTAAACGTTGGTAAATTAGCACAGACAGTGCTCTTTTATTAAAGTGCAATTTTCCCTGCTGATCTGCCAGTAATCCACATAATTAAAGTTTTCACGCTCTGATCAAAATGAAGCTGCAATTAAGCATCTTGATGGCTCGAACAACATTCTAATGAAGAAACTGACCTTAATGGAACAATCAGGGGAAGGTAACTTGCAGTTAAGAAGCAAGGATAAACAAAGGCTGCAGACAGTGCAAATTGTGTCTCAGGGATTCTGAAGGAGTAATTTCAACAGCTCAAATATTCTTTGGTATCAGGTATCACGTCACAAACACTCACTGCATAAAAATACCTGGGCAGATGTTGCAGTAAAAAGGTCAGAATTTTCACTTCAATGTTAGAAAGTTGAAAGGAGGGATCATCCCATATAGCATTCCAGACTATGGAATCCTGACATCAGGGTCAAGCCCAAGAGTTCTGAACTGCGCTTGCCAGAAGCATGCCTCATCATTTTCCCCAGAGGCAGCATTCTAGCATTTGGGTTTTGTCAATACTATTAGAGAGGGCAGGCAGGCTTGCAATAACATCTGCCCAACCAAAGTTTGGCTTCTCCACAACTCCACCAGAAGAGATGGGCAATGCTGAGGAAGATTAGGGACTGTGAGGCAGTCTCAACATAGAATTCATAAAACCACAGAACTGTGGAAGGGGACATTCAGCGCATGGAGTCTGGATTAATTCTTTAGACCATCTTACTCAGGTCCACCCCCCCAGCCTATCCCCACAACCTCACTTATTTGCCATGTCTAATTCACCTAACCCTACACATCTTTGATACTCAGAGGCAATTTAGCATGGATAATCCATCTAACCTGCATCTTTGGACAGTGGGAAGAATATGGAGCACCTGAAAGAATCCCATACAGACATGGGAGCATATGCAAACTCCAAACAGTCACTCAAGGTCAGAATTGAACCCGAGTCTCTGGCACTGTAAGGCAGCAGTACTATCCACTGTACCACCATGCCAAACTATGGAGTACCCTCAGAGGATCTGAGGAAATTAAAAGCTAAGGAGGATCAAAGCTGGAAAAGACCACTCAGAGTGGAGGGAAAAACCTTCCTAGAGGATTAGTCTGGGCTGTCGATCATTATGGCCTATCATTAGAGCAGTCAGAAAGCTCCAAGCATGCTGCAGGGAAACCCACCCCAATTAAGATGGTGGCCTTTGCCATGGAGCAGGGGGGGTCAGTCTATCCATGGCAACATGCCAGTGAGGTTGCAAAATTGTTCCTAACTGAGGAATTAATCATCTGAATTGGTTTCCTCTGCCTATCCAGAAAAAACTTTCCCTGATGTTGGGAATGAGTTGGGGAGCTATCCTGATGCTCCTTCCTATTTTCCTGGTTCCTTTTCTCTAATCCATCTTCAGGGGAGCAGGGAAAATCCAGCCCACTGTCTGTATCTTTCTGTCCAATACATTCATATGCTTGTACTCAAATTTTTGATATGCAACTCATACTAGGGGAGCTGAAAATGGCCTGAAATATCAACTAACTAGAGATGTTGCTTGATCTATTGAGTATTTCCAGCATTTTCTGTTTCTACATTGCTACTTTATACTTTGTGCACCTTTCTATAAATTGCCCTCAAATTTGTTTCCGAACCCCCTTCCAAGTATTTGCTGGTGAGTCATGACCATTGGTCAAAAAGTATGTCAGTGAAAATAAAAAGCAATCTCATCGAATATGCAAAGAGTGACCTCCAGCACATCCTTACATCTCATGCATATTTTACAAAATGCTTAGTGCACAATAGCTAGTGAATAAAATGGAAATATTCTCAGCGTCATACCTCTCTCTCTCTTTCAACAAAGTAGATAATGCTTCAATGCTTATTGATAAGACAAGCATTGTTCACAGACAGAAAAAATATGGGTACTGGTCAGACAGCAAATCTGGGACAAAATCCACTTCCCAATCTGAAACTGAGAAATAAGGGAGAATAAGCTCTCTAGATCAAGAGAACTGACTGTAACAAGCACCCAGAGTGAGCATCATCCATTAATAAATAGGTCAAAGAAGTATAAACTCAGAGGATGTTCTGTAATTTCCCTTAGGTTTTGTTGATAGAATCAGAATGCTTTACTGTTTCACAGCAAGTTAAAATATTGTTTCTTCCTTATAATGACTATATGTCACGCTATGAGCCTGTACCTTTGATAGCCTTGCACTTGGTGCTTTTAACTTGCTGCAGCCAGTGCTTGAAATGGGTCAATACTTAATTGTAGCAAAAGTGTACAGAAGGGAAGATGCCATTCACTTAGCATGAGGAATAGTTTTCAAAATGCATTGCATCCCCCCTCTGTGCACCAATTTACAGTGAGGAGAAATAAAATGCTTTGTCAGTCACTGATTAAGATGTAGCCACATGCACGCAGACTTAGTTGGCTCATAAAATTTATTCTTCACAAAGGCGCCAATCACCCCGAGTGTCACCGGATGGAGCACATGGAGGCCAAACATAAACAGTGAAAAAGAGAGCACAGAATCCAGGAGGTCCCACTCACCTCATCAAATACCACCTGCGGTAGACTCTGCAACTCCAGGATTGGGCAATTCAGCCATTGCAGAACCCACTTCTCCAGAAGGGAAGCAAGTCATCTTCAATCCTAAGGAACTGCCAAAGAAGAATGCTTTTTATGCCTGATCCTTATTGTACACATTCTGTCTCCTTGATTCATATACTCCTCATTGCTCAATAACTTTCACATTTAAAAAGTAATCACACCCTCATTGCAATATCAACAGTGATAGGAACAATCTGATCACTGACCATTCGACTCACATTTTAGTTACTCTGCAGAATACTTCTTTGGAATTGAGATCTTGCTTTGCCCTTTGACTGATTCCAGCATGCCACCAAAATATTTCAAATATTCAACCTTGAACCAATAGGTATTGTCAGTCTGTTGCACCTGGTGCATGTGTAGTAGCCAATATAAAGCCCTCCTGGCACCACTGCACCAACACCAAATTGTTAGTCACCAATTATTTCAGATTTTTCTTTTAAAAGGAAGAATTGCATTTGTATTATTGCACCTTGCACAAATTTAGGATATTCCAAACCTCTTGACCATCTTTGCAATACAGAAGGAGACCATTCAGCCCATCGAGTCCGTACCAACCACAATCCCACCCAGGCACTAGTCCTGTAATCTTGCACATTTATCCTGTTACTAAGGGTCAACTTAGTACAGCCAATCAGTGTAACCTGCGCATCTTTGAATTGTGGGAAGAAATCAGAGCACCTGGAGGAAACTCATGGTGACACAGGCATAAACTGCAAACTCCAAACAGACAGTGACCTGAGGCCGGAATTGAACTTTGGTCCATGGCACTGTGAGGTAGCAGTGCTAATCACTGTGCCACCCCAACAGTCAATGAAAGATTGTAGTCAATGCGATAATGTAGGAATGCAGCATCCAATTTACACAAAGAAACAGCAATCTGACAATTTGTTTTAGTGGGGCTGGCTGAGGAATAGATATTGGGCAAGACACTGGTGAGAAATGCCCTGTCCCTTTGAAGTAGTGTTGCAATGCCTTCTACATCCAACTGATAGAGGAAAATCCATTTCAAATCTCAGCTAAAGAACGGCACCTCCAATAGTGCAGCACTCAAAAATCAGTTAGCATTTCACCCTAGAGTGAGATTTGAACCCACATTCTTCTAACTTACAAGTAATAATGCTATCATTGTGCCATAACTGATTCCCTGGTGCAGGTTCAGAACCTGCTTCAACTTTCCCAGATAACTTCACTATAAACTGAAGCATATACCTAGCTTCACTGTAAAGCCACGCCCTTGCCCACTACCCACTCCCGCCACCCTCCTCATGATGAGATTCTTGCTCAACTGAGTGAGTGGACGATTCACTCTCTTTTTCCAATGTTTATGACCTTGAAAAGTTCAGATATTGAGCCCATGTTCTCCCCTCACTGAGGTGAGCAATGAGTGGGATTCAATGCAAGTGAGAATGAAAAATTTGGCATACCAGCTAAAATTCCGTTTACTGTTAGTGACATCGGAAAATCCCAGTGGGCAGACAAAGATGAAACATTTGGCCAATATATCTAAGTCATCTTGAAACTCTGGCACAGGAGGAAACACTTCCAGTTTCTAAAGATACATAATAAGCAGCATTACGATACATCCAACAAAATAGAAACTTTGAGTCTAGCTTCAGGTCAAAGTGGGAATAAAAACAAAAATAACCCCAGTTGTCAGAATGATTGAAGCTACTTGTCTGATAAATCTATAAAACGGTAAACAAATGCTCTCTGGAGTCCATCAGCCCACATCATTTGTGCAATGGTGTTTGTAACAAACAAAACATGCACATCTACACTCCTCCCTTGGGTGATGAAGAAGTTAATACAATCAAAGCACACAACCCAACCAGCCAGATTTGACAATCTTGGGTTCCTCAACAAGATTTACAGCCTACTGAGTTACAGTGAATGAGAAGATGCATCAGGCCACATCTGACTGCTGACGTTGTGAGTTTGATGACAACTTGACAGACAACTGATTGGTGATTGAGTTAACTGGCCCATTTATCATACGTGCAGGAAGTCTCTATGCCACTGCCATATACAGGTTCCAGCAATTCCTTTCCTTTCTTGTCATAATGTTATATCACTGTGACTGCTTTCCTTACAAAGCGTGTTAACCCATGTAATCATCATTCTTGTCAAATGACATAAACATCACAATGGAGAAGAGGAAACAGCAGCAGGTTGACAATCCCGTAAGAAACAAATTGTATATATTTTGTGAGCTAACAGATGGCTGCAATTGTGTTAGAAGTGGCAACGTATTTTTGTGATTCAGACATGCTGTTAACAAAGTGACTCAAGAATTTCTCCTGGAGGTTTGTGTCACATGTATTCTTTGATTGAGCCAGAGTTGCACCTCTGTGACGCACAAAGAAATTTTAGTCCTTCTTCATCACAAGTTCACCCTGTCTCAATCACAAGTGTTGTGGTTGCTTGCAGTCTGAGGCCACACTCTATGTTGAGGGTCTCAAAGGGTCTAACTCTATGCTATTCTGCTAAGCAAAATACAGAGGATGGTGAGAGTTCTGGTTAAGCATAATTACATGAAGGTTACTACTAGCAACAACTTGGATCAAGCCTAACAGTTACACAGGTTGGTTACTTGGCTATATGCCTGATTCATGAGGTACACATGTCGTCTTACTGAATGTCTTCAATAGGGATCACAGCCATCTAACATGGAGGCTGCAATCTTTTATCCTCCAGCCTTACATAGAGTTATCATGATATCACTATGCAGCTTCTTAAAAGTATATGTCATTTTTTGTATTGGCGTGCATACAAAATCACAACATCCTTTTTTCTCTGTTGGCAAAAGAAAAACTTTGAAAGAACAGAAATAACAGTGACTATCAAGCACAACAAGATTGAAATCAGAGAATCACAGAATCCCTACAGTGCAGGAGGAGGCCATTTGGCCCATTTCCACCCAAGTGCTATCGCTGTAACTAGAAGTATTTTATCCACTAATCCCCCAACATTAAGGGGCAATTTTTCATGGCCAAGCCACCTAATCTACTTATCTTTGGAGTGTGCTAGGAAACCGGAGTACTGGGAGGAAACCTACACGGAGAAAACGAGCAAATTCTGCACAGGCAGTGGCCCAAGCCAAGAATTGAATCTAGGTCCTTGATGCTGTGAGGCAACAGTATTAACCACTGTGCCACCATGCCACCCTCATTGACTCATGGTATATACATTAAGAAGATAATGTGTTGGTGAGTATACGACATAAGTTGTATCTTGTCCTCGTGTAGTTCTCTGTGATGTGAGATGTTCTGTAGTCACACATTTTCAGCTGATTTTTCTTGTTCATTCGCTCTGAGATCATCCTGTCTCACAGTGTCGGTACTCGTGTGGTCCTCTGTGATCGAACTATCATTGTGTCTGAGTCATCGTCAATCTGATCCATCTGTAGTTCAGTACATGTGATGCAAATGGACAGTCATAGAGTAACAGAACATTTCAGCTCAGTACTGGCCTTTCGGCCCTCGATGTTGCACTGACCAGTGGAACCAATCTAATGGCCCTCTAACCTAAACTATTCCAATATTATCCATATGCCTTTCCAATGACCATTTGAATGCCCTTAAAGTTGGCAAGTCCACAACTGCCGCAGGCAGGACATTCTACATCCTGAGTAAATGTACTGATGGTTCCTTCTGAGGACCTGTCCATTTAACATTTCAAACCCGTAAGAATGTGACTCTATTTTTTCACAGTACTTTGTCTTTTAGTGGTGATTCGGTATGTGCGTTCTTTGACCTCCATTTAACTGTATTAACAGTTTCACTCTCTGTTCATGCTGCTGGGTTATTACCTCTCTCCATACTAATAAGAATATCAGGAACTTCGGCCTGCAATGGGAGTAGATGGGTTGGGAGAGTGGCACTTACTTATCTCTGAGACATCAAATTGGCTGTTGAGGGTAAACTATCTCTCTGAGGTAGGGCATGAAGATTGAACATGGCAATTTTGAAATCGTGCTTGGTTGATTTATATTTTAGAGGTGCTGCTTTGACTATCTTGATGGTCCGTTCTACAAACCCATTGGATTGAGGTATTGCAGGAAGGATGTGATGTGTTTTACAAACCATTATCTGTACATGGCCTAGAAGGCTTGTCCTGTACATTGGGGAACGTTGTGCGAGACTGAACATGCTGAAAATTGCAGTGAGTGTATCAACAACCATAAAGCTGATTGTGTCCTTGATTTGGTGAATGAAAGCAACTTTGTTATCGTAGTCAGTTACCAATAAATAATTTTTGCCATCTAGTTGCAATAAATCAACAGAAATCCATGATCATGTTACAGAGGGGATTTCATGGGACAACAAAGATTTCTGTGCCCTCCCATGGTTGGTACCTTTGGCAGGTACGACATGCTTTTGTGTCAGGCTATCAATGTTCTTGTTAATTCCCGGCTGATAAACCCATTTTCTGGCAAGGCATTTCATTCATTTGCACCCATAAAGGTTGATGACATAGCATGGTTTGGCACACTGCCTGAGGAATAAGGACTTGCTTGTCTTTGAATATAATGTTTCTGGAAATACCCAATTCATCTCTGTAGTGGCAAAATGATTGGACAATTTTGTGAACATCATTGATTTGATTGAGTTAGGCAGCCCAAATAACTTGTAGCTGTTGTAGCTATGGGCTTTCATGGGTGGCTGTTGTAATACTTTGGGTTGACTTTGTCTCCAAACAGACAAAATCGACGTGGAGATTGTCTTCCGCTTCATGTTTGATCTTGTTCAACAGGAGGTCACGTGATATATCTTCGATCTTGCTGAATTGGGTAAGAGACTCAGGATGTCAGATGTTACCATTTTAGCGCCAAGTTTATATTGGGTATCAAAGTCATAGCCCCGAATCTTCATGAGTAAACACTGGAGCCAAGGTGATGCACTGGTGAGGGATTTTCAGCAGTGTGTGGTCCATTGGACTGTAAAATACATATCATATAAGCAGATTGGAAACGTTGGATTCAAGCACTAATGTAAGGGTTTGATAGTCAATATTAAAGTAAATGGCTTGAGCTGAGGTGAGTGTTTTTCAAGCAGAAGCTACAGACTTCTTATTCTGTAGTTGTCACAAACCAAGATCCTTCTGTGATGCATCCACCTCGGCTTCAATTCTGTACAAGGGTCAACAAACTCAAAATGTTAACTGTGTTTCCCTCGTTATTGATGCTGACAGACCTGCTGAGTTTTCCCAGCATTTTCTGTTTTTATATCACTTTGCTACAGTGTGTTGGAAAGGATTGTCGTATTGCAGGACACATGCTTAAAGATAGGGCATCCTTCATACTCTAGAAATTGCACTGGTGATTTTTTTCACATATGCCTGTGTCCTTCTTGAGGAGGTTTCTGAGTGGGGAATTGTTGGCTGAAAGCCCGCAATGCACACAGATAGAAAGCTAATAATTCGAGACACCTTTGGAGGTCATCTTTATATTCTGGGGTGGCCACCTTACGTACATCTTCTATATTAACTACATGCCTTGAGAAGAGTAGATAATGCTGAAAAAGTTGGTCTAGCTCACGCTGATTTGATGTTTGAAGTGATGACAAGCTCCAACACTAGCTCTGCAGCTTCATCAGCCTTGAAGTCACATTCAGCTTTTTTGCATCAGTACCTTTCTAATTTGATTGGTATTTTCACTCGGTTGCTGTCAGTACAACAAGAACTCTTACCTGTGAATTTTAAAGTTGACTCTAACCTTTAGTTGAACTTTGAGCTTGGAGAGATTATCAGGGTCCTTCAGTCTTCATCAGACAAACCGGCTGAGCTTACACACATTAGCCCATTGTTGCCAAGAAGAATTAATGATTTAGTAGGCTTTATTTTTCTCTTGGTCTTGCAGCCACTGCCCCGCAGAATGTAAATGCATCTTCTGTCCAAAGGATTGAAATTCTGTGTGAGGTTCTCCTGTTTGCCAGTTCATGGTTAAATCTCTATTTGCCATTGAGATGATCTTGGTTTTTGGCTGCACCTAGTACTACACAAATGGTGTTGCTGAGGATTGTGACTCTTTGATGAGAGCTTGTTCTTGCTGCCTTTGCTTTTGGAAAACAAATGCTGCAGCAGTGTACTGCTGAGGGAAATCAACTTGCCTTTCCTTTTGCTGTAAATTCTAAAAAATACACTCAGATGTTTGGCTTTTATTGGCTTGAAATAAGGGAAAAGGATTTTATGTTGCAGATTTTTAGATTACAGAGATATTGCCTCGCTGATTGTTCTCACTGCAGTGTTTAACTGTGCTGGTTATTTTGCCAGGGTGGCTATCATACCTTAATCGTCACAGCAAGCAAACTGGTTTTGGCGCCGTAACTGGAAAAACAAAATGGCGGAACCTATCGACAGTCATGCTGAGCTCTACCAAGACTTATTGGAACTTGCCTCTCCTGATTCTCTCAGCTTGGAAGACACTATTTTTTGAAACAGACTCGACACCCTGGCCTTCACTGTTAGGTTATAAATAGCTGGCCTTGATGTTCAGATAAAGCAAAGCTTTCTTCTCAGATCACTGAGCTAGGAATGAGGTCTTCCCTCACTGCTGAGGTCAGAGTTCTTTTGGAATGAGTCACTGTGCCAAATTACAGGTTCTAACCAAGTGTTTTGGTTGAAGAACAGGGCTCTCTTTTTTTGTTTTAAACCAAACTAGCCAGACTGAAATTCCCCTGAGTGACTTCCCTCAAAGCGCAGTACTTACAGACTGGCCTTCCCCCATGGAGTCTGGATTGGAGATGGGCATGTGGAATCACTACAGTTGATGTTGCTGCTAAAGTAGATTTTTGCCTTGTGCTCTGACACCTTCAACAATTATCTCACTGCTGCAAGGTTTTTAGAAGTGACTGCAGCTGTCAAACATGTTGTGGTCACGTGTGGTCTGCTGCCAACATTTATGCTTTGGATCTCAACGTAGACTTTGCGGGATCTATCCCTGCACTATCTATGCTGAGCAAGGTATTGAGAGATCTGGTTGAACGCAATTACATGAAGTAATTGTTGGCAAAAACTATGTGTGCAGCTCTCCACAGGCCTTAATCTAGTCTGAGTCCTGACAGTTATATAGACTAATCACTTGACAATATTCCTGACTTACAAGATAGATTTACTTACTGCTACAAGAAACACAACCACAGTGAATGTCAGCAATGGGGGAGGGGGGGGGGCGGTGTGGTGATTGATTCTTAATGGGACAATCTGCCGAGTAAGAGTCAGGGAGCCAACTGGGAAGCAGGGTGTGGGATCACCCTGGTAAACACGGACTTCTGTAGTCAGAATCACCTTAGGAGCTGATTGGAGCCACGAGATTGCAAGCCTCTCTATAGTTTTACCCTGTATTTTCCCTAACTGGTGAACAAACATCAGTTCAGAGCCACTGTTTAGGCCCTGAGTTGATGAGCAGGAAGGAGGTAAAGGGGCAGGTGTTGTACCTTTTAAAATTGCATGGAAAGGTGCTGAGGGCAGAGGGTGCCATGGGCAGGAGTTAAGTGTTGGGTGTGATGGAAGAGTGGACTAGGACCACCACTCAACACATCTCCCCCTCACTTCTCCTGTCAGCATTCTGCAGGGAGCATTTTCTCTGGGACACACCAGTCCACTCCTCTGTGACACCTAACATCTCACCCCTGCCCATGGCACTTTCTCATGCAATTGTAGAAAGTGCAATACCTGCTTCTTTACCTCCTCCCTGTTCACCATCCCAGGGTCTAAACACTCAGGTGAAGCAGTGCTTCATATGCACCTCTTTCAAACTGGGCTATTGCATTTGCTACTCCCAATGCATCCACTCTACATTGGAGAGACCAAACAGAGACTGGATGATTGCTTTGCTGAACATCTTCGGTCTGTCTGCAAGCAGGACCCAGACCTTTCTATTGTTTGCCGCTTCAACATGCCACTCTGCTCTCCTGTCCACATGTCTGCCCTTGGCCTCTTACAAAATTCTAGTGACCCCAATACAAACCGGAGGAACAGCATCTCATCTTCTGATTGGGCACTTCACAGCCTTCTGGACGAAACATTCAGTTCAACAACTTCAAAGCATAAACTCTCTCCTCCACCTTCATCCCATTTCCATTTATTATATTTTATTTTGTTTCTTCTTTTCATCTCATTTATAACACTTTTTTTTCTCACTTACATTTTTCCACTTCTCCATTCTTATTCTCCATTTTACCACCTCTCCTGCTCTTCTTCAGGACAACAGCCACATTCCTCAGGCAGTCCCTTAGTCTGTACCTCTGCTTTGCCATTCACACATTCCTGATCAACTAAGGGACACTTTTAGCACCTTCTTAGCCTTCTTCATCATCATTTATATTTCATTTGTCCAAATACAAATATCGCCCACTCTCACAGTATAAATCTTTACTGATTTTCTTTACTCTTATCTCTGACAAATGGTCACTCAGACTCAAAACTTTGGCTCTATTCTCTCTCTACAGATGCTGTCAGACTTTCCAGCATGTTCTAGTCTACCTTGAAGTTGATAAAGTTGAAGTACTTACCAGGATACCCATCTTTGGATGGATAGATCCATTTGACTCCTCCACAGAGGACTAGACACAACATCTACAGCACCTTGGCTATTACTTCCAAGTGAATGAAATAGGAGAGAGGTGGGGGGGGGGGGGGGGGTGGTGAACAAAGCACAAGACACTTCTCCTGATTCGTGATCTCATAGCCCCAAGATCATCCACCTCCAAATCATTTAGTGAGCTACAGGACTTGGTAGAGTCACTTTGCAGCCTAAACCATCAGTTATACTCTAGAGATTCAAGTTTAATTCAAGGAAAGAATCTCAGGCAAAACGATTGTGACTTGTATTACTAAACTGATAATAACAGATATTGGAATATTGTGATTTTCGAGCCACCTTGAAAGATACGTTACAAGATAGATTGCCTGTGGAATGAAAAATAAGGATGATTCAACGGAGGTTACTTGCAGAGCTCAATATAAATTTTAAATGAGCAATGAAGATAACCCAGTCAATGGAAAGCACTGAAAAATGTGCATAATAGTAACAGAACATGCAAAATGGTGCTATTCATCAGTTATGATAGGAACCTTCCATCATTTCTGGTGCCAAAGCTGAAGAAGTAGACATAAAATGGGAAACAAGTTCAGCCACAAATAAGACAAGGAGATTTAGAAGAGGGGATCAATCAGCAAAGTTTGAAGTCGAACATTACCAATGTGGAGGTAACAACTCCTCTGAATTCTGCAGGTATGAGGAGACTAATTTTTTTTTTGTCTTAGGAGAGGCCATGTAAGGCATAGGTGCAGAGCCAAATCAAGTTTACTGAATAGTCAATTAAATAATGTGTCATCAGCATATAACAATGTGTAGGAGTCTATCACCAACTATTTAAATATTCACTCATTGTTTAAGATAATAGAAGCCATAACATTCCATATTGCTGTAATGCTCCTGGTAAAAGGAAAACCTCTTAAGGTGGAAGTTCATACAGGGGCATTAGCTCCTGTGATAAGTAAGCATACATACTGGTACTTGAGAGAGGAGTTCAGCAATAGAATTTCAAGAGTACTGTAGCCAAGAGTATTGAAAAAGCGATAACAACATTGGACACTGCAATGGGACTGTAAGCTTTGGACAACAGTCTGCCCAACTCCCAGTGATCTCAGTGAGAGGTGAAGGACCATTCTCAGCTGTGATTGGCTTAAGGAACTCGAGTTAAATTGGACCAAGATTTTCCATGTGTGTAAAGGAGGACTGCTTGAATTGATGAAGAAACATGACAGCATCTTGAAAGATGAATTCAGCAAAATAAGAAGCCTGCAAGCGAAAATCTATGTGAACTCACAGGTCACTCCTCGATTCTTTCAAGCGTGACCAGTACCATATGCTTTATGGGGGAAACTAGATGCTGAATTAAAGTGACTGGATGAACAGGGCATTATCCAACCAGTTTTCTCAGAATAGGCAGCACCTATTGTTCCTGTGTTCAAACTGGACAAGTCTGTCCATATTTGTTATGATTATAAGTTAATAATTAATCCAGGTTGGATAAATACTCAATCCTGAAGATTGAAGAGCTATATGCAATAGCAAGAATTCAATGTAGAGAGTAAAAAAAATACATTCAAGCATAACTTAGAACACACATAATGAATGCAGATGCACTTCACTGCGTATCTTTAGAGGAAAGTCTTACATCTACTCCAGTACCACAGAAAATTGTCATGGCATTAAATTTTATAGGCACGTTGTTAGTCTTGTCAAAGCAAATCAAGTACTGGACCACACAGAATCCATTTCTTTCTGAAGTGAGACACAAGATACTTATAGGTTGAGCCGATGAGCTAGTTTCTGAGGAAATGAAACAATCTGTTACATACAAAGATGAATTGTCAGGATGGCATCATACTCTGGGAAGCAAGAATAGCTTCTGCTAATGGAGCCACTGCTAATGGAATTACATAGTTCTCAAAAGGGCATCTCAAAGAAGAAAATGCTGACTAGAATTTGTGTATGGTGGCCTGGCATTGTTGCCAATATTGACAGCCTAGTCAAACACTGAACAGTGATATTTGCAACAAAGGTTGCCCGCTGCAGTTCCACTGCATCCTTGGGAACAGCCTGACTGTCCATTGGTACAAGTCCATATTTATTATGTTGGACCATTTACGGACACAATGTTTCTGCTCATTGTTGATGCACACTCCAAGTGAAAGGACTTTTTTGAGATGAAATCCCCTACTTTGCACACTCCCATTGAAAAATGATGCTAATGTTTTTCCATCTACAGAATACCTGAAAGCATAGTGTTTGACAATGGAAAAGTATACACAAATGCTGAGTTCCAAAACTTCACCACACTCAATGGTATAAAGCCCATTAGAACTACACCATACCATCCAGGATCCAAGGGACTAATTGAGTGAGCTGGCCAAACATTTAAGTCTGGCTTAAAGAACCAGTCAAGAGGAACAGTGGAAAACCAGAATTTCAAGCTTCCAAAGTCCAAAGATGTGCAGGTTAGGTTGATGTCCATGCTGAGAAATTGCTTCTTAGTGTCCAGGGATGCATAGGTTAGAGGGATTAGTGGTATAATATGTAGGGATATGGGGGTAAGGTATGAGTGAGATTGTGTTCGGTGCAGATGCGATGGGCCAAAGGTCCTCTTTCTGCACTGTGGGGTTCTATGATTCTTTCATGGCTACTGGACCACTCTACGTGTTACGGGAGACCTGCCAGCAGAGTCGTTAATGAATCATCGTCTCAGAATGAGATTGAGCGTTGTGTTTCCAAATTTGCCAGGGAGAGTAGAGACCAGCCAAAGTAGTGTGAAGGCAAGTCATGATTCGTGTCAGTCATCATTGTCATTATAATGGAGGACACAGGGTACACAAGGAATTTTGGGAGTGGGCTGAATTGAATCCTTGAAATCATTTTCTAAAACTGGACTTTTAACAAGTCGAGATAGAAAGAAGGATGCATCATATAGACCACTTGAGAAAGAAACAGAGGCCCCAGCAGCCAATTTTTCCATCAGGAATATATTGCCATCAGGAAATGTTGCCAACTGTTTTAGCACTGAAGTACATAGTTTTCCTGTGGCATGCACAACTGAAATCTCCATGGGAACAGACAGAATTGAACTGCCTATGCCCGAAGAGACGCCTGTCATTGTAAACCTGGGGAGGCACACCAGACAGAGGAGTTACGCCATTCTGTAAAAATTCAGAAACTCCTTGAAAGACTTTATTTATAATTGACTAAATTCATGTACTAAATATTTAATTATCCAGGGCTGCGAAACTTGAGTGTTGACATTTCTTTCAAGGGACTTAGAGGGCGAGAGATGTGGTGATTATTTCT
Organism: Sphyrna mokarran; assembly: GCA_024679065.1. Classification (NCBI taxonomy): domain Eukaryota; kingdom Metazoa; phylum Chordata; class Chondrichthyes; order Carcharhiniformes; family Carcharhinidae; genus Sphyrna; species Sphyrna mokarran. Next base: position 59,643,856 of record JAGIQG010000003.1, read on the forward strand.
TTAAGGATCAAGCTGTAGAGTTAGGGCCACATGACCCAGAGGAATCAAACAAGGAGCAGGGTGGGGGATCCCCCTGGTGAACATGGCCTTCAGAGTCATTTCAGGAGTTGATTGCAGCCACAAGGCTGCAAGCCTCTGTGTAGTTTTAACCTTTAAGTAAACCAGTTGTGTTTTCCTTAAACTGGTATACGAGCAACTTTACAACAGGCAATCATGAACATCTAGCATGAAGGTTGCATGGTGATGTAACATTGTTCTCACTGTGCAGCTTCTTAAAGGTATTATCATTATCTACATTGGTATGGATACAATAATACGGCAGCAATGGTCTCCCCCCTGGCTGTACTGGCAGCTGAATCTATACAATCACGTACTTAGCAGGTGACCGCTGAAAACTACATAAGTTTCTGCTGTCATCCAATATTTTTCTGCCTGAAATGGAATTGTCAGGGTTTAAAATAGACCGGAGCTCTTTTTTCTTGTTTTGATCCATCAAGGAAGTTTCAAACTGACACCAAAACTGGAACCTAATGGTCCCCTGGGTTCACCCTAGTGCTCTAGAAATTGTTTGCAAAGGATTGCAGAACTCTGATTGTGTTACAATCCTGTAATATTCTCCACATTGCCTATTGTTTCAGCTACTAATGGCTGAAATAAAGTGCTTTATTTTGATCATTTTTAAAAGATTGCCTTCTTCGACAATCTACAATGCTTCAGCTGAAATCTGTAATCTATTAGATTCTGATTCCTTTCTAATGGTATCTTGAAAAATGCATCCTTAGAAACGTAAATAGTCAATATTTTTCACAGAAGTCACTAGCTAAGTATTCCCCTCAATTATTCAGCCAGCTAAAGCAAATTACAATAAAACAAAGTTACTGATAATCCCTTTTAGCGCCATTAATTAATCAAATTGTTTTTGCATCAAGCCAATAGGTAGATAAAAATTATCTGCTGCAGTTTTTAATCTTTTTCTTTGAAGAAGTGGTATTAAAATTGATTTACATCTACTTTTGTCAATATTCTTGATTAGCCTAAGCATAGTTTAATGTCAGAAACATAAAGCAAACAAAGAAATGCAGGTACAAAGCAATCATTTTTATCTGCAAATTACACAATAGGTTTTTCCATTTATATTTCTTTATCTCGTAACTTCTAACTTTGTGAACTGACTTTTCTTTACGTCTGGTACAGAGTTTCTGAAACGAGGTTGAGAAATTAAAATACTAATTATTTCAGAGAATCAGGAAGCATGGAAATATGTTTGTAGGTAAGAAACTAACTGTTTTGGAATGCAGTAGAAATGTTTATAGTTTATTTATTAGTGTCACAAGTAGGCTTACATTAACACTGAAGTTACTGTAAAAATCCCACAGTTGCGACACTCCAGTGCCTGTTTGGGTACACTGAGAGAGAATTTAGCATGGCCAATGCACCCTAACTAGTACGTCTTTCGAATTATGGGAGGAAATTGGAACACCTGAAGGAAACCCATGCAAACACAGGGAGAATGTGCAGATTCTGCACAGACAGTGATCCAAGTTGAGAATTGAACCCAGGTCCCTGACAGTGTGTAATCACTGTGCCACCCTCAGAAAGGAAATCAAATTTTCTCTTGAGTGTGACAGAGTTTTGAAATGGCGTCTGCAGATAAGTAGGTCTGTTTGCATCTGACTCTGCAGCTACCCTTGTAATTAGCAGAGATTTTATAAACTTTTCACACAAGCCTGACTTTTGCTGCACAAAAGCTGCAAAATACATCAACGCTGCTATTTGTTACAGTCATATGAACATGGCTGATCTATAAATTCCATTTATCCATTTTAATTCCCATGCTTAACAAAAATCGATCTGATTTAAAATTTTCAGTTGAGTTAGCCTCAAGAACTTTCGGGAGAGGGTGTGGAAATTTTATTATTCTTTCCTGTTCTCAAGTATTGAAAAAATATTGGAAATAATTGGCTCCAATGCGCTTACATTTTTGCCTGTGACATGGCGACACATTTTTGGAGCTAGCCGCGCCAGATGACATTTTGATGAAGGCTTCAGAATGTGTCCAGGAGAATCTGTGTCTATTGGTGTTTACAGAGTAGTCAGACAGCAACATCCATCAGTGTGATGCCAGTGTTGCCACTTGGATTCCACACTCCACCTAATGCCCTCTCTTGGTACAATTAAATGTATATTTAGCAATAATGAGGATCCCACACCTGCACGACTTCAAGGGATCAACTACTTTGATACTGTTTTCTGATTCATTTCTACTGGCCTCTTGCTGCAATTACAGCTAGTGTTTGCAGACCTCAGATGTGTTTAGTTGCTGAAGTTTACAAGAAGTGCTGTGATACAAGCTGCAGGACATGGTTCCAAATTCAAAGAATCTATACAAAACACTCACTCTCAGATAAGTTGCAGTCACGTGCATTCCTTGACCTACAGCATGACAGAGAGGATGAGCAAGAGGTGACATAGAGCAGGACAAGCTGATGGAAGACAGAGGTGGGTGGGGAGTGGAACTGGTGGACATGTCAGTCCAGGATGTTCAGGAAATAACTCTCCAAGCTGAACCTATGACATCTGTGCTTCACCAAGAACATCCTCCAGTCAAATTCACCATGCTGCAGTCACAATGATAAACTCAAAGCAGTATGAGGATGGCGTTGCCTGTGGTTGTGAAGGTGATCATTGGCATCATCCAATGCTTCCTTTTAAGCTGGAGAAGTGATATTTGCATATCTTCTTTTGTCATAGAATCCTTACAGTGCAGAAGGAAGCCATTTGGCCCATCAAATCTGTACTGAACACAATACCACTTAGCCCTATTCCCATAACCCCACATATTTACCCTGCTAATTTCTTGACACTAGGGCCAATTTAGCATGGCCAATCAACCTAACTCTCATTTTGAATCTTTGAACTCATCTTCTTGTATTCTGCACTGTTTGGAATATAGAGACAAGGGAAATTACCTTGACTAAGTACTCCAAACAGAGCAAAATACCTTTTATTTTGACTTGCCAGAAAGCAACAAATGGAGCTAACTCATAGCTGTATCAGGATTGCAGCTTTCCCATATTACAGGGTATCAGTTACTGCACAAAGGTTGCTTTGCAGGTGCTACATGTACATCCAAATACAACGGGGGTGATTCTGCCATTCTGACCCGTTAATTTTCTGGTGGATCAGATCATGAAATGCACGTGTGTGCCGATTCCCATGTGTTCCCAATGTATGCATTTCGCCCACACTGGAAATCTGGTGCAGTTGGGATCATATAAGAAACCAACGGGAAGACTTGGTAAGTAAGTCTGATCTATTTTTAACGTTACTTGAATGTCATTATCAGACCTGGGACTGAATTCTGCGGGCCCAATAATACCCCTCACCCTGACAGCATCTCAAACCCCACCAGTATAATTTCACTCCAGTAGAGTTCAGAGCAGCTTCTCACTTTTGTGGAACTAAAGGAAGGCCCAGCTGAAGTCAAAGCAGGGCAATCGGGGCCCCGCCACCAAAGTGTTGGGCGGCGGGGTGTGGTGTCCCCTGTCAGTGCCAGTGTGCCCCCAGTGCTGCCCAAGAGGCAGCATCCCTGCTCAGGAGCAAGTTGGCGCTGCCCACAGGACATTTGGCAGTGCTAAGGGGGCAGGGCCAGATGGGGCAAGGCCTAAAGGGTAGTGCCAAAGGAACAGGGCCAGTTGGGATGGGGCCTAAGGGCAATCCGTAGAGGTGGGGGTGGGGGGGTTTCCCACTACCACTCTGCACTGGGTTCCAGTCAGAGCTGGAGAGAGACCAGTGATTGGGATGGGCTGCTGGGGGTCTCTGCTGGGGTGGGGGGTTAGCTTGGAGATCATAGAACATAGAACACTACATCGGAGTACTCCAGGGAGGGATGAGGGTTGGGGCTGGCCTGGCCTGGGAATGGTCATGGGGGCTGAGATCAAGCTGGCCAGCAAAGTGCAGGCTGAAAGTTTGGGGGCCATTGTGCACGCGCAGAACTGTCAGACTCCAGCGTGAATAGGTCCCACCCACCTGGGTTTTTAAAGATATTCATGATTGTGACCTCTGCGTTGCACAGAGTGTGGGAGATTCTGTCTGAACTCCCACTGAGAAAACAACCACGATTTACACCATTTTCCCCGTAAATGCAGCACTTAGAACATGTTTGGGAGAATCATTCCCAGCATGTCATTCAGGACAATGCCTAATATCCTAACTGCCTGTATTCCACCATTGCCCACTGCACCATCTGTATTTGAGGCACAGTTCACCAGCATGTGGCTACTGGATGATAAAGTCATTGACTGCCAGGCTCATGGCTTGGTGTACAATCCACAAACACACAGGCAGTGTACACATAACAAGAGCCTTTTAGCCACACAACACATGATCAGAGTGTTCAAATGTTCCTGCTGCTTGAACTGCTCTGGGGTAACCCTTGGCAGAGCATATGCCAGGATACCTAGTGGTTTGCTGCACATTACACAATCTCTCCATCATGAGGTGAAAGACCTTGTCGATAGTTATACTTCCAGCAGCTACTGAGGAGATGGAGCTCGTAGGTAAGGACTTCCTGGTAGGTCTGTCAATGCATTAACTATTTTATTGTGGATATCTATCAGCCTTCTGTAACTTGTGATATCAAAGTGCTCTTTTGAGTCCTCAAGTGCAGACCTCAAGTGTAACCGCATCCTCTGGTGAGCTGGCATCTCTGCCAGCCATGTCTCTTTGAGGCCACTCTGGTCTGACCATGTACAGACCACATGTCAATGCTGCTTACACCATGTGTAGTTTACAAATCAGAAGAGATTGTGGAATGAGTGGGCAGTGTGGGTTACACGAAAAGAGATTAGAAATGGTCATGTCATCAGTTTGATATTTTCACACTCCCCCTTCCACAGCTATGGCCTAACTTGTAAGCGCTTCAAATGATCTCCTTCATGTGCATAAAGGCACGCAGCCAAGCCAGTCATCCACTGGTTAAGGCCTACTGTCTCCAGTTAGAATTATAGCATTCCTATAGTGCAGAGGAATGCCATTTGGTCCATTTAGCCTGCACCAACAACAATCCCACTCAGGCCTTATCCCTGTAACACTACATATTTATCATGTTAATCCCACTGACACTGAAGAACAATTTAGCATGGCCAATCAACCTAATCTGCATATCTCTTGACTGTGGGAGGAAACCCATGCAGACATGAGGAGCATGTGCAAACTCCACACAGACAATAACCCGAGGTCGGAATTGAAACTGGGTCCCTGGTGCTGAGAGGCCGTAGTGCTAACCACTGTGCCACCATGCTGCCTATGTGCTACTTTATTCTGCAAGAGAGAGGGATATGTGTCACTGAGTACAGTACAATGTGAAAATTTTGGGATCTTTTATAACATTAATAACACCATGGAAATGCAAGTTGTTATTGTTTTGGTATTGTAGTTGTCATGGTTGAAAAACTGGAAATGGATTCAAGCTGTGAGACATGAATTTCAGGCCTGCAGCAGTGCTATGTAAGGGAGAAGTGGAGTTTTGAATGTCAAATATGGATTCTGATTGATGGAGATCATTGGTAAGTGAGTAATGGGAATGTGGTGTATTAAGCAACTTGTGATGGTAGTGGTGAATATGACAGTTGAAGATGCATTAAATGGCACTGACAACTCTTGAGAAATCAGCTGAACTTCTTGCAATGCACCTCAGCTCTCTGGGCTCAACACTTGGCATCACACACCGCGATCATCTGCTTCCATTTCCTTTGATAAGCTTGCTAGAAGGGCCTCCTGGATTGATTCCCTCTTCATTCTGCAGCCAGATCCGTGGAAACGTCAGAAAAATCTTGGAACGCACTCTTTGCCATGTTGCTTAGGTGTGCCCCAGGTCAAAAACAGTTTCAAAATGATGTTTAACACCTTTCCAGCCAAAATGCCCTTTGAGAGTTGAAGATTACTTTAATAGCACAAGCAATGTTTAATTGGAGCTAGACTCTCATATTTCTGTGCCTCCTCCTCAGGTGTGTAGCCACTTATTATAATACTTACTGCTGGGAGTGCAGTCCAATCATTTAAATTAGCGTACAGCATAAGCGGAGATACCTACATTATAATACATCCGTACTTGGGTTCTGTCCATTTTCAAAGTGGTTTTCAAAATTTAGCATTCTCATTAAGACCTAGTTTCTTTGTGTTACTCAGGTTCTGGAAGCAAAACCTCGAGGTGGAAAGAGCATTGGCAGCATCACCCAGCTTGCCGTCACTGCAGATTGAGTAAAGCAGCACTAATCTGTCAGGACAGAAATCAGTAGCATACCAGGGTGGTGCTTTTACAAGCTGCAGGCAGCTAAGATCAATTGTATTGCCTGGAATGGCTATTAAAAACCATTTCTTAAGTAGTGCATGATTAATAATTTATCACAATAGCTCCCAAGAATGGAATTAACCAAAATTCGGAAAGCAGGCATATTTAAAAAAATGATTTAAGAAACATGGAGCAAGAAAAATCTCAAAATAGTTTTCAGCAGTTTTTCTAACATATATTTTTCGCTCTGTGAACTAACCCTTTAGCCAAAGCCAACATTGTTTGCCAACAAGCCAGCTGTGACGTTAGTCTGCACAAAACCTTTGGCTCATTTTTGTTCACTATGGTTTCACCATGTAGACTTTAATGGAGGCTAATTGCATTGGTTGGATAGGGTTACCTTTCAGGCATATTCAATAATTAAGACTGATAGTTGGAAAAACTAAGTGAGCTGAACATCTTCAATGTGTGCGGGACCTGGGGACTAGAGGAGAGATTAGTTTCCTTCAAAGTGCTTTTGGGGGGGAAAAAACATGAAGATACAACTGAAGTCTCCTGGTTAGATTAAAGAGGTAACCTAGGAGCTCAACGTAGAATGAAAATGATACGGAAAGAAAGAACGTCTGTGAGTGCCCAAAGCAGTTATGGCGAGCTCCTCATTACTTATTAAAAATATATTTGTACAGAATATTCTAGTTAAGCTTTAAAGCTTGATTAAATGGCTCTCTGCTCAGGAGTTATCAACCACAACAGAGTGCAAGATTCAAAGCAGGCTTCAGACAGATCCCTACAGGCAATCTTTAGCATTTAAAACCTTTTAGTTCAATAGTGCTCTCATTTTGCAATTGTACCCAACCTTTTGTTTAAAATTTGAGGTGCTGATTGTGAAGTGTGCATTGAGAAGGAAGAAAGTGCATGTATTGTGATCTGTACAGAAAGGGAGATTTGTCATGGTAACTTTCACATGACTTTTGATGTTAATTTCAGCACCAGGGCCAACAAGATGAGGGGAGTTTGGAGGACTGACAGCTGATCTCATTAAGATGTATAAAATTCAGCCAGGGCTGGACAGAGGCCTGGATGCAAAAATGATGCGAGCAATTTTGAGTTTACATTAGAGGTCGTGGGAATGTCAGTGTAGATGGAAAATCTGGGACAGATCATGTTTTCCGATTTTCCACACCGCTCACCGGTGATATCACTGGATTCATGCTTACAGTGAGAATCTTATTTTAATGTCTTGCATACATTGCAGTATTATTACCTAGCTCACTTGCACACAATTCCCTTACCCCAACGAAGATTCAAACCTCACTGATGTAATGTCACAAGAGCCTCTGACGACTGTGTGGAGGGGTGGGGTGGAAGGATAGCGAGAGCCTCTGAAAATTTTGGGAAGAGGGGTTTAGAAAGAGAGTCCTGTTAATTGTTGAGGTGGGGAGTGTGGTGTTAGGAGCACCAATTATTGTGTTGAGGGAATGAGAGAAGCCCCTAATTATTCTGTTGGGAAGATGAGGAGCTCGGAATGATTGTGTTGGGTGAGTGGCGGTAGGGAGATCTGATGATTTGGGGATGAGTGTGGGGTATGTCCCTGATACTTCCATGATTGGATGGAGAGTTTGATCAGTGCTGATCAAAGTACTCTTTAAAGATGGCACTCTGATCTTTGTGGAACTGGTTCTATCAGACCCTATCCAGACAAAGGGCTGTATCAACACCGCTCACTCCACTTTTTACTTAGAAAAATTCAAGTCTGGAGTGAAAACCGGGCTGGAGGCAACTGGAGAGATGAACATTGATTTCTAGTCAGAGACTGATACTTTGGGGGAAAAATGGCATGTTGGCAGGATGGGAGGGGGGAGCTCTAGAACAAGAGCAAAGATGCTACCAGGACCTGATAGACTGGAGCTTTGTTCCCTGGAGCATAGGAAGCTTACATGAGTAAAATGGGTATAAAGAGATATGGGCCAAACTCATGCAACTGGGAACAGCTTAGTGGTAAAAACTGGGTGGCATGGACAAATTGGGCTGAAGGAACTGTTTCCATGCTATAAAGGAGTCAGTCTTACGTACTGAGAAGGCCATTTAGGACTGAGGTGAGGAGAAATTTCTTCACTTACAGAGTGGTGAACCTGTCTAGTCTGAATATATTTAAAAAGCAAACAATTAGATTTCTAGGTTCCTGCAATGTAAGTACTCCAATGATGCTGTTAGGGAGTTTGTTCCAGGATTCTGACCGCGTGACAGTCAAGGAACAGTAACATATTTCCAAGTCAAGGTGGTGAGTGACTTGGAGTGGAACCTGCAGGAGGTGGTGTTCCCAGGTATCTGCTGCCTTTGTCCTTCTAGATGGCAATAGCTATGGGTTTGGAAGGTGTTGCCTAAGGAACCTTGGTGAGTTCCTGCAGTGTATCTTGTAAATGGTACACAAGGTTGCAACTATTCATTGGTGATGGAGAGATTGAATGTTTGTGGAAGAGATAGTAATCAAGCAGGATGCTTTATCTTGGATGGTGTCAAGTTTATTGAGTGTGGCTGGAGCTGAACTCATCCAGGCAAATAGAGATTGTTCCATTACACTCCTAATTTGCGCCTTATAGATGGTGGACAGGGAGTCAGGAGATGAGTTACTCATTGCAGGATTCCTAGCCTTTGAACTTCTCTGGTAGCCAGTATTGATATTGCGGTTCTGGTTCAGTTTCTGGTCAGTAACAACCCCCAGGATGTTGATATCGCATCTTGTCCCACCTCAGGATGTCACAAAGCGCTTTTCAGTCAACAGGAAATAATTCTTGAAATGTGACCACTTTTGTGGTGTAATCAAAGTGCAATTATAGCTTTTGAGAACAAAATGAACATTATTTCCAGACACTCAGCGATGGCAAGTGACCTCATTTCTGAGCTTCTTTATCTACTAGAGTGTTAGTTTTCCTCAATTATCTCGTTGAAATTTAACCTAGTGTCATTCCTATTCTCTTCCCCTCCTACATCTTTCTCCTTCATCTGATGTTGTGGGACAACTCCAAAGATTGCAATCATCTTGCAATGCCTTAACTAAATAACTATTCTGTATGGGCATCAGACTGAATATTGGAGATAAGTTAATTTCCATTAGTAGAAGGGACACAAATCTGAGAGCACAGCTTCAGAGTAAAGAAATAACCTTCTAGAATTGAGAAGGTGGAATTTCTTCAGCTAGAGGGTGGCGAATCTGTGGAATTCATTGCTACAGAAGACTGTGAAGGCCAGGTCATTGAGTGTATTTAATTTAGAGGTAGGTTCTTGATCAGTAAGGGGATCAAAGATTACAGGGAAAAGGTAGGAGAATGGGGTTGGGAAACGTATCAGTCATGACTGAATAGAGGAATGGTCTCGATAGGCTAAATGGCCTAATTTTGTTCCTATATGTTATGGGCTAAGGTATTTTAGAATTGTCGGTGACGTCACCATCATCCCAACCTCTCCTGCTCACTCAAAAAGATTCCCATGTAGCCACCAGTCACTGACCAAAAATAATGCCTCAAAGAAAAGACTTGGACTATCTGCTATGTTCCTTATCATCATCCCCAATGAGATCAGTTGACAACAGACAGCCAGGATGATGAAACTGGGATTTGCTGGTACGAATGGCTGAGAATCAAACCACATGATCCATTTCTCTGCTGTGATGTGAGGGAGAGGGGGTGGGGGTTGCATTCCAATCTCCATTGTTTAATTTTAGTTTTATATCATCACACAGTAGGAATTCACATTTTCTTGTCACATCTTTCAAATCCAAATGGCTACAGTTCTCTCCAGATAGGCAATGTAATCAACATCTCCACAAAATTGCACTTGCTTATTTCATAGTGGTGATTTTATTGCAAGACAGTTCATCGAAATGGTTCTCAGAGGAAATCTATACATTTTCACAAAGCCATATTAGAGTCACCTCCCATGTATGATTACTTCTGCTGTGGCAAATAGACAGTGACAACAACAATGCTTCATCAAACTATGGGAGGAATGAAATGTAGGAGAAGTAAGGAATCCTATTTCAGTGTATTAGAGCCAGAGTGAGAAACCCAGACCTAATAGCCGGAAAGCCACCTGAGACTATGTTACAAAACTAGCAAAATTAAGGGGGTGGGGGGGCGGTGTCAGATCGTACAATGAACTTGGAGTTGTTGAATAATTTGATCTGAATCACTGTGTTTTGTTACAGCCATACAAACCTCCGCAAAGAATAGGATGGTAAAAGCCAGTGGGGGAGCGGGGTGAGATGAAGGATAACTCATAACTTGTTAAATACATTAATGAGAGACTTATGGAGCATCATATCAAACTGTAAAAATTACTACTTTACTTCTTAATCTGCAGAGTGTAGCAAAACAACTGATTCGGAACAGTCATCTCAAATGAGTGGAGTGACAATTATTGTGGAATTTCCATTCCATGAGCCTTGATGAAGTGCCCACAAGTGAAAAGGGAGGAGGAACCAGGGAGATGAGATGGTTTAGGAAAGTTATACTGTCGTGCGCTCCTGTACTTCATGCTGGCAGCTTGTCCTCCTTCAGGAGTGGTAAGCTTTATTTGATGTGAATTAAGATAACCAAGTGGCCTTCATAGAATCATAGCATCCCTACAGTGCAGGAGGAGACCATTTAGCGTGTCAAATCTGCACCAACTATAATCCCATCCGAGCTGTATCCCCACCACCTCACTTATTTACCCTGCTAGTCCCCCTGAAACTAAGGGGCAATTTGCTATAGCCAATCCACCTAACCGACATATCGTTGGACTATGGGAGGAAACCAGAGCATCTGGAGGAATTGCAGATATGGAGAGAGCGTGCAAACTCTGCACAGACATTGACTCGAGGTTGGAATTGAACCCAGGTTCCTGGCATTGTGAGGCAGCAGTGGTAACCGTTGTGCCACCATGCCTTCCTCATCCTTAAAGCAGCCTATGAACTTACAACCATAAACATACCTGCATCGTTCCTTTAGTGCTCTGCTGTTGTTCAGACTTTAACTGTGCATCCTATAGATGGCCTTCCAAGCTTCACAAAGTGTATTATGAATCAGCTGGTTTAAATGTGCAGCTGTGGATGCAGAAATTAGGCCTGCTTCGGGTCCCTAGAATCTGCACCATCTACCAAAAGAAATCCTTTTGTTCCCAGAAATAGCCCAATGCTCATGGTGGATCTCACAAACTCTGGAGAAAGTCTTATTAATTTTATAAAATTGTTCCCCTAATGGAATTTTTGACCCAATTGGAGTGATTTGCATAGTGAATTATATGTAATTAAGTAATACAGAGCCACTGGTACTTCAGAATAATGGAAAGACGAGTGCAGAGTTTCTTTACAATCAGGTGGGGAGGCGGTAGCATTGCAGTAGTGTCACCAGATTAGTAATCCAGAGATCCAGTGTAATTCTCTGGGCACCCAGGTTCAAATCCCGCTATGGTAGATGATGAAATATCTGGAATTGAAAGATTAATGATGACCATGAAACCATTATTAATTGTCGTAAAAAACCTAACGGATTCATTAATGCCCTTTAGGAAAGGAAATCTGTCATCCTTCACTGGCCTACTTGTGACTCCAGCCCCACAGCAATGTGGTTGACTCTCAAATGTTCTCTTGAAATGACCCAGCTCAGTCTAAGCGCAATTAGGAATGGACAATAAGTGCTGGCCCAGCCAGCAATGACCCCATCCCATGTAAGAATGACAGAAAAAAAAATTAAGTACAAGTAAACCTGACAATGTATAAACAATGCAATCCATAACAAATGGAGATGTAATGAGCAACATTCATAAATGGTTCATTACCCACGTCAGTAAAAGTCCGTTGCAAAATTTCACAGTTGCCATGACTGCAAATCCCTCCTGGCTTCATCTTCTTGTAATCCAGGTAGTTTGGGGAGAAGGGACTAAATATCATCTTTTGGTAATAATGGCCTGCTTCTTTGCTGTAGGCTTGTTGTAACTCAATGTACCTGTTACAGACAGAGTTGCCGTCAACGATCATGCCGTAAGATTGTCGTGAAAACAATCCTTGCCTGCCTTAAGAGTGGAAAATGAGCTCCAGGGATCCAATAGCAATCTTAAAATTAGCCACAATACAAAAAGTGCCATGGTTCATGCATACTGACCCCTCTGCATATACTTGCCGCATTTCAAAGTTCAGTCTTAAACACCTTCCCAACCAAATCCTGCAATTTATAAAAAAGCCATTAAGTTCCAACTTAAGAAAACAGTTTGTAAATATTTCCATCCGCCGGACTCCCAAGAAATATTCACCCTCTCTTCACCCCTACCTCCCCTATCCCTCCGCCTGCTTGGAGGCACTCCTGCCATTACACACATCAGGAAATTTCTGAAAGACAAGCCAGCTATAGAACATAGAACATTACAGCGAAGAACAGGCCCTTCAGCCCTCGATGTTGCGCCGACCAATTAGGAAAAAGCAATGACCCTCCAACCTAAACCATTCCCTTTTCGTCCATAAACTTATCTACTAACCTCTTAAACGCCACCAAACTTGGCGCATCTACAACTGCCGCAGGCAGGGCATTCCATACCCTTACCACCCTCTGGGTAAAGAACCTACCTCTGACATCCGTCCTATAACTACCACCCCTTAATTTAAAGCTATGTCCCCTCGTGCTAGCTTTCTCCATCCTAGGAAAAAGGCTATCACTGTCCACCCTATCTAAACCTCTAATCATCTTATATGCTTCAATAAGATCCCCTCTTAGCCGCCTCCTTTCTAACGAAAACAACCTCAAATCCCTCAGCCTCTCTTCATAAGACCTGCCCTCCATACCAGGCAACATCCTGGTAAACCTCCTCTGTACCCTCTCCAATGCCTCCACATCTTTCTTATAATGTGGGGACCAGAACTGCACACAATACTCCAAGTGCGGCCGCACTAGAGTTTTGTACAGTTGCAACATGACGTTGCGGCTCCGAAATTCAATCCCCCTACAATAAAAGCTAAGACTCCATATGCCTTCTTAACAACCTTATCGACTTGATTGCCAACTTTCAGGGATCTATGCACATATACACCAAGATCCCTCTGTTCATCAACACTATTGAGAGTCCTAACATTAGCCCTATACTCTACAAAATATAGGCTCCCATTATTGCAGAATATTTAATAGTTTACACAGCAGCACAAATAATGAGCGAGTAAGTCATCAAATATAGGAAAAGAATGAAATTTGATGATAAACTGACAGAAATCCAATGAGCTCACAAACCCCCTGAGATCCAGTCATGCATCTCTTGGAGTCAGGGACTCAAGTTTTGAAAATCATTAAGGAAAATTGATTTCTTTGGTTGAAGAAATATGTGGTTTGATGCAAGTTATAACAGTCGAACAGAACACAAGGACTTAGACATATCATAAGAACATACGAATTGCCTGACATGTGAAGTCCATGGTCCATTCAGTTAACCTTTTACCATCCTGGTCATCATCCGATACAATAATAACAGAGTTGTTGATTAATTACAGCAGTCAATCACTGTCTACTAGAGTACAACAGAACCAAACATGATGCAAGGAAAACCCCAACTCCTGAGGAATCTTCCTGTGGCTTAGAGTTATAGGTCACTGAACTGGTAAACCATAAACCCAAAGCAATATTCTGGGCTCCAGGTTCAAATCTCGCCATAGTAGATGATTAAAGATGAATTTTGAAATAAACCTCTGTTCAAATGTGAACAGATTGCTAACAGCAAAAAGTCCAGCTGACAACCAATCTACACCCATTATCCCCATAAGTTTCGAGCCCAAAGGGTAGCCAGAAGGTAAGGTGTGGCAGATGGGTGAGTTGAAGGTAGCTGAGGAGATAGGATGGCAGATGGGTAAGTGGGATGGGGGTAATTAGGCTGGTAGTGGTAGTGAAGTGGCCGGGGCAGGGACGGAGCGAGGGGTGGTAGAGTTGAATCAATATGGGTAATGGGGAGGTTGATTGTACAGTCTCCCAGCAGTTAGATAGAATCTTTCCTGTCTAAAATTTCCTGGGTAATTGTTTAGGTAAACAAGTTGGAACTGCCAAAATCTCCAAATCTAAGCTGTGATTTTTTTGGGGGCACCTGGGAAGCATAGAAATTGCCCATTGAAAATTCAAACTTCCCAATCAATTCTCATGGAGTTAGTAGGCCAGGATTTCTGTGAGATCCTAATACACATCTGGATCATACATCCAACCTCCTACAATTTGGAGATTGGAGGATCTAGTCTCACATTAGCAGAGAAAAAGTACTGGAGAAACTCAATGGATTAAAATCCGACAAAGCCCAGGGCCTAATGGCTTAGATCTTAGCATTCTAAAAGAGGTAGCTGCAGAGATTGTGATTGCATTGGTTATGAACTTCCAAATTTCCCCAGATTCTGAATTGGGTGTTGGACAGAACAGATAGGGAGAAACTGTTCCTGCTTGGAAAAGGGACAAGAGGACACAGATTTTAAGTGATTTGCAGAAGAAGAAAATGTGATTTGAGATAAACCTTTTCCACACAGGTTCAGGTCCAGAATGCACCGCTTGGAAGTGTGATAGAGGCAGGCTCAATTGAGGAATTCGAGAGGGTATTAGGTGATAATCTGAATAGAAAGAATGAGCAGAGGTATGAGGAAAAAACAGGGGAATGGCACAAAGTCTTGACGTTCATTTGGAAATCTGGTCCAGACATAATGGGCCAAATGGCCTCCTCTAATGCAGTAACAATTTTGTGAAATTCCATCTTTGGATTGGCCCTTTTAATACTTGAGATTATGCCCATTGCTGTGCATTGTATTCCTAACCCAGAAACAAAATACAAACCAGCTGCCTATTTAAAAAAAAAATCACATATAGTAAGCTTCAGAGTCTCTACTCCATCCCCACTGTACCCAGCTCATATCCCAACATGTCTCTGAGTTAATTTGGGGCCATTATCTTTTGTCATTACACTTGATTTAAAATTTGTGTTTACTTTGACATTTGAGGAGAACACAATTCCAACAGAAGCTAGCTAATGTGCTTGTAAGTTTTTTTTCTGACGTGGAAGGATAGAGTCACCTTGAAAATCTCTTGTTATTCAGTACCATTTGTGTTTCGATCTCATTGTACAGGGTTATTGTATTTATTTAGATACAAGCCAAAGGCACAGCTCCTTTATTTTTCATTTACAACCAATAGGTGCTACGATGAAAGAGCTTATTCTGGACTGGAGTTAACATACTTTCCTACTCAGTGGTTTTACAGCAATCAACAGTGATTTAAGAACCACTTAAATTCTCTCCACCACCAAGCAGTCTCTGTGCAATCTCAACACAGTCTGTCCTTTCAGAGACCTAACACAAAGCGACTAGTCCAAACTTTAGTGCATGAAAAGGTACTACGAGACTAAGATCTACAAGCATCCCAACTCAACTCTATCAGGCTATTGTGCAGAAATAAGGCACTAATTGTTCTGCATGAATGTAAGCTGTGTGCCAAAAACTTCCTCAAACATGTTCTGTTTCATTTGATTCCTGACATTAACATATGATATGTTTCTTCATGCAATTTTATTTCTTCGTGTTTCATGAGCATCATGCCCGTAGATGACACAAAACAATGTGCAGGTTAGATAGATTGGCCATAGTAAATTGTTCCTTAATGTCAGGGGGAACTAGCTAGGGTAAATGCATAGGGTTATGGGGATAGGGACTGGTTGGGACTATGATCAGTGCAGACCCGATGGGCCAAATGGCCTCCTTCAGCTCTGTAAATTCTATGAAAATACCTGCTTCTAGCAAGCCCACAACGCTGTTCATTGCTGAGGAAACTATTTGACATCATTCTAACTGCAAAGACTCCCTGATCTTGTCACTGTAACTACTGGTAATCATAAAATTCCCACAGGACAGAAGGAGGCCATTGGCTCATTGAGTCTGTACTGACTCTCTGATAGAGCATCTTACACAGGCCCACCCTCTGCCCTTTCCTGCAATTTCACAAATCCAACTTGGCAATCCCACCAAACCTACAGATCCTGGAGCACCAAGTGGCAATTTAGCATGGCCAGTTCACCTAACCTGCATATCTTTGGATTATGGGAGGAAATGGAACACTCAAAGGAAACCCACGCAGACATGGGGAGAACATGCAAATTCCACACAGTCATCCGAGATTGGAATTGGTACTGTGAGGCAACAATGCTAACTACTGTACCACCATGTCTGGCAAATTCTATTAAAATGACAGTAACCTGCATGATTTTTTCATGTACTTTTAAGAGTTTTTTAAAAAATCTTGCTCTCTGCAGCTCATAGTTTTAGCTGATGTCATTGTTGCTGGGCTCTCTGTAGGAATCCTTTTATTGGTCCTTCAGTGGTTTATATTGGGTTTGTTTATTTTTACTTTGGGAATTAATTTTATGACCCTGTATTGTCAGAAGGAAGAATATTTACAGGTTAGGTGACAGCAGCTCCTTCATTTTCAGTTCAGAGCTACAAATTTTAGTTTAGAAAGGAGTGGACATCAGACTGAAAGCAATATCTCCCTCCTTGGGTCTTAAAGTTTTGCTGATTAGCTGAAAGCAAGATTTGTTGCGTTTCTGCTGTTGGTGAATTGACCAGAGTCTGTCGTTATTGTTTGGGGAAACTGTTCTGACTTCATACAGTTCTGACTATAACAAGAAAACTGCAGCATTCATCCAAAGGACTCAGTTCAAGTGTCACATAAACATTAGTCTTTGCTGTGGTAAACATGTGGAAGGGTTTTTGTTTATGGGATTGGTTTAATTGGAACATCTTGGATATCTTTAAGCAATATATATAATCATGGGTTTTTTTTGTTTGTAATTGATAAAAGTTATTGCTAATTTTTTTCCATACATGTTAACTACATTGTTAAATAACCTTCATTTGATAAAAGCTCCCTAATTGGTCAACTGAGTCATGCCAATGATGAAACACATTATGCTTATCCTAGCCAAATTCAAGATATGAAACTTATAATCCAGGCAGGCTTCATTAAAGACTTTGAAGTTTCAGACCTGAAACATAATACTTGTTACATCAGGAATTTCATGTTACAATCCCTATAATTTGCATTGTCCATCATTAAGGGCAAATACTAAGCATTGAAAACAGACTGGTTGTAATACACTAATCAGCAGTTTAGTGAGCTTTTCCCATCATTATCGTGTGATACTTATATTCAAATCTCTCCGTGGATCATTCTATGTCCATGTCGTTTTCCGAGAGTCTATGGGTTTTACTAAATGAGATTTGGTGGCAGTCAAGTTATAGATTCCACTCAACAACAAGTAGAAGGAGGAAACTATGTTTTCTCCTACGTGAGTGATAAACAATAACCAGTCCAGGCAGGGTCAGTGGAGGAGTTAAACACAGGACAGCACGTGTTCACTCTGGAGCAAATTTCACTTTTTGGAATGCATGTGAAGCACTGCCTGGATGCAAGAGTGCATGCTTTATGAGCATTGACTTGCTTACTTAGGTGCTTGAAAATGGAGTTACAGATGGACAGGGTTTCTTGGTTTCATTGCTCAGAACATTGAATGCAAGAGTTGGGATGTTTTGTTGAAGTTGTACAAGACATTGCTAAGGCCACACTTGAAATACCATGTTCAGTTCTGGTCATACTATTATAGCAAGGATAGTATTAAACTAGAAAGACTGTGGAGAAGATTTACTAGAATATTATCGGGACTTGATCATTTGAGTTATAAGGAAAGGCTGGATAGACTAGGACTTTTTTCCCTGAAGCACAGGAAGCTCAGGGGTGATCTTATAGAGGTTGATAAAATAATGAGGGGGCATAGATAAGGTAGATAGTCAACATCTTTTCCCAATGTTAGAGGGGTCTAAAACTAAAGGGTGTAGGTTTAAGGTAAGGGGAACATCATGCCAATGGTGAAACACATTATGCTTATCCTAGCCAAATTCAAGATATAAAACTTATAATCCAGGCAGGCTTCATTAAAGACTTTGAAGTTTCAGACCTGAAACATAATACCTGTTACATTGGGGTCAGAGAGGCAATATTTTCATTCAGAAGGTGTAGAATGTCAGGAACAAGCTGCCACAGGCAGACAGAATTTTGTCTTTTAAAAAGCATTTAGAGAGTTACATGGGGTAGACGGATATGGACCAAATGCAGGCAATTAGGAATAGCTTAGTGGTAAAAACTGGGCAGCATGGACAAGTTGGACTGAAAGGCCTATTTCCATAATGTAAGCCTCTACGACCTTCTTGTTGAAAATTCGAGTACTGCTGTGATATACCATTGAAGCTGGCAGTCTTGGACTCATCAAGCCAGAATCACAAAATCATATCTGAGTCACTGCAAAATAAAAAGTCCATTTTAACAGCAATAATGATCATAACAAAGATGCATAATGGCCAAAGTGGCTGTATCTGTAAGTGCAATTACTTCAAGCCCAGTCTCAGACATTTTTTTCATATGTTTATTGGTTTTCATATATTTTATATAGCAAACAAACACAGATACAAATCCACACAAGACATTTTGGGCAGGAGTTTTTGGGCATGTTCGGTCAAGGCTAGAAGTTCCCGCTCAAAATCAACAGACCTTTGCATAGGCCACTGAACTTTCTGTCCCGCCTGCTACAATTCCCGTGGTGGGCGGAACAGGAAATTTCCACCTTTTGTGTATTCCATCTTCCTCTAAAAGTTAAACATTAACTTTTAGAGAAGTTGAAATTTGAATTTAATAAAAATCTGGAATTAAAAGTCTAATGGTGACTCAGAAACCATTGCTGATTTTCGTAAAAAAGCCATCTGGTCCACTAATGTCATTTCAGGGAAGGAAATCTGCCACTTCTACCTGGTCTGGCTTACATGAGACTCCAGATTCACAGTAACGCGGCTGATTCTCAACTGCTCTTTAAAATAGCTGAACAAGCCACTCAGTTCAAGGCAAGTAGAGCGGGGCAATAAATAGTGACCCAGTCAGCTATGCCCACGCCGCATGAACAAATAAAATATCCACAGCTTAGTGTGAGCTAATCACGTTAGCTCAGGAACGGAGCCTAATTAGAAGATCTATATCTAGTTGATCTAAAATACAAACATGTTGTCAATGATTTTGTGCACGTTTCATAGAATTAACTATGAAGAGATTGAATTTCTACAAAAGGGGTTCTGATTGTCCACCATAATTGTAGTGGAAAACCTGTGGAATTCTAGGAGAAACTAATAAACACCATTTGGGCAGACATACAGTTTGACCTCTTTATATACTGCACACTGCCCCTTGCCTGTGATAATTAATGGTGGGAGCATGATACATTGCACAAAGGAATGTGGAAAATTCTGCTTCTTGGTAATTGTTTAACAAAGGTTAAACTGTATGGGAGGTGGATTATTCACTAGCTCTATTCACAAGCAGGTTTAGTGGCGCAGGATTTTGTTTTTAGGAATTTCCCTTCCGAAACCGCAGAAAATCTCTCCAAGTCTTTTTTGTATGCCTCAGCAACCAATAGGGTCTGTTTAATGAGAAACCTCTCTCCTCCTTTACACTTGACTCTTGCTGCAATTCTTTTGACTTGCAATTTCATTATGCATCCCATCCCGTCCCTCCCAGAACCTTGAGAGTTGTGATAAAATGCAGCTTGCAGCAGGAGCTGCAGGGAGAGGCAGCAACAGAATACCAGAACTGGGCCAAAACAATCTAAGAAAGAGAGCGCAATGACCTCCTGACACCATGTTGTTTAGATGGATCACCTTGCACAGAATTTCAAATCAGAGATGTGCATATTTCAAACAAAGCAACAACACAATATTCATCACAATGACAAATGTGCAGCCTTTTCTTCCCATATCCTTTTGAATAGCTTCCTTTCAGGAGAGGCTCAATGCCGCAATCATATCTTGTCCATCACCAGACCAGCCAAATATTATTTACTTAGTGTATTTTTTTCTAATTTGCACCCATCAGTCCCTCCTCAACATGAGGTGATTTGATTTATTATTGCACATGTATTAGTACACAGACGAAAATATCGTTTCTTGCGCATGATACAGACAAAGCATACTGTAGAGAAAGGAAGGAAAGAAGGCAGAACATAGTGTTACAATCATAGCTCAGGTGTAGAGAAAGATAGGTGAACAGGAAGGGGTAGGATTTTCCCTATGGGTTTTTGAACACAAGTGTTAGATTTAAAGGTGAGTCAGAAATCCACAATGGGTTGGATCTTGTCAGAGTGTTGGGTGTCTTGTTGGAGAAGCCATAGAGATGAATAATAAATATGGTCGTATCACTGGTGCCCATAACCCATTATGTATCATCAGGCTTTCCATCTGCTTAACAGCACTGGCACATCATTTATTTATTTTTAGTCCTTCATGGGATGTGGGCGCTGCTGGCTGGACTTCCCTAATTGCTCTTGGTTTGACTAACGGAGCAACATGATTGTTTTAGCTCATTTCATTTGCTAGGTCATTTCAGAGGGCAAAACATCTTTGTGGGTCAAAGACCAGAGTGGTAGATTTTCCTCCCTAAAGACAGTAGTGCTTAGACATTCATGAACAATTAGTCTTTACAATAGTCATCATTAGACTTATAACTGGAGATGTTTATTGAATTGGGATTTGAACCTGGATCCTCACAGCATTACCCTAGATCTCTGGTTTACTCATCCATAGAATCATAGAAACTCTACAGTCAGAGAGAAGCCATTCGGCCCATCGAGTCTGCACCGACCACATTCCACCAAGAGCCTATCCCCGCATATTACCAACTAATCCCTCTAACCTACACAACCCAGGACACTAAGGGGCAATTTAGCATGGCCAATTAATCTAACCCACACATCTTTGGACTGTCGGAGGAAACTGGAGCACCCAGAAGAAACCCATGCAGACACAGGGAGAATGTGTAAATTCCACACAGACAATGACCCAAGCCGGGAATCAAACCCAGGTTCCTGGAGCTGTGAAGCAGCAGTGCTAACCACTGTGCTACCGTGCTGCCCATGACAATAACAGTACCATTATGCCATCACCTTCCCTTGCATAGTATACACAATCTTGTTTTGCCTCATTTCTCCATCACATCAAGATCTTTGATCTACTTTTTGCAACCATGATCGCAGCAGCTGCACACAAATTTTTGTACAATCCATGAATTTGTTCACCAACCACCTCTTCCTCCTCTTCCCCACTGCCCACCTCCACCCCAACATCTTCATCCTGACCGCTGATGAAACTGGTGATCATTGTTTTAATTCTTTCACAAGATATGGCTAGACCAGCATCCATTGTCTATCCCTAGTTGCCCCTGGTGGTGAACCGTCTTATTTAACTCACTACCGACCATGTGATATAAGTGCCCCCAGAGTGCTGTTAGGAAGGAAGCTCTAAGACAGTGAAGGAATGGGACATAGTTCAAGTCAGGATGGTGAGCGATTTGGAGGAAACTTGCCAAGTGGTGGTGTTTCCATGAATTCAGGCATGTCATGCATCTTTAATGACTCCTTGCAGCAACCTGCCTGTAGCTGAAATCAGGCAGTTGTTTCCTGTCTTTTTTAAATAATGGCATCGCATGAACTTCCTTCCTATCTATGGGAATGATTACAGACTGCAGTCAGTTTTTAAGCCTGGGAGAAGGGACTCACAGAGAAAGTCAAAATCAGGCAGCGTGTATTTTGGGGTAGTCAGCTTGTTTTTGGCCATGTTTTACTGTCACCCAAAGCTGAAGTGACCTCCAGATGTCATTTCTGTCGCACAGCTGAAGTTTCATGTGCAAACCCATGTTGCTGTAAATACTTTGCTCAGCATCAACTAAACAGTTTACATGCTACCCCATGCGGACATGAAAATTATGCTGGATGAAATAAACACCACTATGAATAGCCTCGAGACAAAACATCCCAAAACCATGTTCATCATAACGGGGGACTTCAATCAGGCTAAGCTCAAGATCTATCGTCTGCCCACATTTTAGCAAATCAGACCACAAGGCTGTGCTGCTGCTTCCAGCTAAAATGCAAAAACTGAAGTGGGAGAATCCATCAATGAGAGTCATGCAATGTTGGTTTGAGGAATCGGATCATCTCCTAAGGGGCTGCTTGAAGTCAGTGGACTGGTCAGTAATTAAAAACTCTACTGCCAGCCTGATGGAGTACGTCATTCCAGTAACTGACTTCATCAGTAAGGATGTAGAGGACAGTAGGCAAAGAAGCAAATCTGTGTGTTCCCCAACCGGAAACCATGGATGAACAGGGATATCCACTGCTTGCTCAAGTCCAGGTCTGAAGCATTCAAGTCAGGCCATCCTGACCTCTACAAGAAAGAGAGATCTAAGGAGATCCGTCGAAGATGCTGAAAGACAGTACCTGATCAAGATAGAGTCCCAGGCTGCTCACACCAAACTCCACCAACTGTGGGAAGTTGCAAGACATAACAGACTACAAGATGAAGGCATGTAAAATTGCCGGCTCCAACGCATTCTGCCCTGATGAGTTCAATGCATTCTATGCCCGTTTTGAGTAAGAGGTCAGTGAAGAAGGTCCTTCATCCTGGAAGAACACGTATCTGGGGTCACCACTGCAGATGTCAGAGCAGCTTTCTTGAAGGTCAATCCCCGGAAAGCAATTGGCCGAATGGGATATTTGGATATGTATTTAGATCCTGCATTGATCAGCTGGTGGAGGTATTCACAGACATCTTCAACCACTCCTTATAACAATGTGGGGTCCCTATCTGCTTCAAGAAGATGACCATCATCCCGGTACCTAAGAAAAACCAAGCAGCGTTCCTTAATGTCTATTGGCCAGTGGTTCTGACATCCATCATTATGAAGTGCTTCAAAAGGTTAGCCATGGCACAAATCAATTCCAGCCTCCCAGACTACCTGGATCCACTGCAGTTTGCCTACTGCCACAACAAGTCCACACCAGACATCATTTCTCTGGCCCTGCACCCAATCCTGGCACATTTAGATAACAAGGACACCTATGGCACACTCCTATTCATTGACTACAACTTAGCCTTCAACACCGTCAATCCCACGAAATTCATCTCCAAATTCTGTGACCTGGGCCTCAGCACCTCCCTTTGCAGCTGGATCCTGAACTTCCTAAGTAACAAACCACAATCAGTAAGGAAAGACAACAATACTTCCTTCACGATCATCCTCAACACTGGTGCCCCACAAGACTGTGTTCTCGGCCACTTACTATACTCCTTTTACGACTACGATTGTGCAGCCAAATTCCCCTCCAATTCAACGTTCACATTTGTTGACGACATCACCAGAGTGGGTCGCATCTCAAACAATGATGAGACAGAGTACAGAAATGAGATAGAGAATCTGATGAACTGGTGCAGAGACAATAATCTCTTCCTTAATGTCAACAAAGGAGATTGTCATCGACTTCAGGCAGCGTAAAGGAGAACATGCCGTGTCTACATCAATGGGGACGAAGTAGAAAGCTTCAAGTTTTTAGGTGTCCAGATCACCAACAAGCTGTCCTCGTCCCCCCATGCCAACACTATAGTTAAGAAAGCCCACCAATGCCTCTACTTTCTCAGAAGGTTAAGAAAATTTGGCATGTCAGCTATGACTCTCACCAGATGCACCATAGAAAGCATTCTTTCCGGTCATATCACAGCTTGGTATAGCTCCTGTTCTGCCCAAAACTGCGCGGAGCTGCAAAAGGTCATTCATGTAGTTCAATCCATCATGCAAACTAGCCCCCCATCCATTGACTCTCTCTATGCTTCTCGCTGCCTTGGCAAAGCATAATTGAGGACACCACGCACCCTGCACTCTCTCTCTTCCATCTTCTTTCTTTGGGAAAAAGGTACAAAAATCTGAGGTCACGTACCAATCAACTCAAGAACAGCTTCTTCCCTGCTGCTGTCAGACTACTGAATGGACTTACCTTGCATTGATCTTTGTCTACACCCCAGCTATGACTATAATGCTACATTCTGCGCTCTTTTGTTTCCTTCTCTATAAATGGTATGCTTTGTATAGTGCGCGAGAAACAATACTTTTCACTATATGTTAATATGTGTGACAATAATAAATCGAATCAAATACCACATGATTCAGCCAGATGGTTGATCTGTGCATGAGGGGGATGATGACTGCTGAATAATGGCCTGCTGACTGTGATTAATGTTATATAATGATTGAGAAACTTGCAAGTCACTTGCAAAAATATACTGCAAGTCATAACCTGCAATTTATCATTCATTATGACTTCTGAAATTGAGTATGACATGTGCTACCAGTGGTCTACAGTGGGTAATGTCACCTTATGTTACACAGTAATTCTCACCCCATCTAAGATATCTGTGACAATGTTCCTTTCTTTAGTTATGGGGCTTATTTTAGAAATGTGTTGATAAAATGGAGAAACAAACTGAGCTTGTTAAAGATTAAAATAGAAATCTTCCTACCTCACCTGCTGCCAAGTTATTGATTTTAAGTCACAGAAGCTAAGTCTAGGTCCACAGTAGACATATCCTGAATTCGCTGACAGCCTGCATATTACGAAGTTTACTCAATAAACTTAATCAGTATGCAAAATTATGCAAATATACACTCACCTCTCCAATCAATCACTGTTTAACCTTTTGTCAAACAACAGGGATATTTTCTCGGATAAGTTCATATTGTAGTTCAGGAGATGATATAGGAAGAAATTTGGAATGAACCATAATGGAAGAATTGAGACTGAAGGAGAGAGAGACCACTTCCTGCCCTCTCAATCCTATTCCCCTAATTTGCCCCCTTAGCTCCCATGTTCACACATATTATTAACATTTCTTTCTCTTGAGGTACTGACTACCTCAAGTTCAAATGTGCTTTTTCAATCCCTACACAACAACTAACCTCTGGCACTTCTGTCCTTGAAAATTACTGCCCCATCTCCTACCTCCCTTCTCTCTCCTAGATCCTGGAAAGTGTTGGCATCTTCAAATCCATGCCCATCTTTCTCCCTGTTTAAATTCCTTCAATCATGTTTCTCACCCTACCGTGTTTACTCTGATCAAAGTCACAAATTACATACTAAATGACCTTGACACTTGCAAATGACATCTGGGGGGGGAGGAGGAGGGACGGTGGTGACATGGTGACACAATAGTTAGCATTACTGTCTCACCGTGCTAGAGACCCAGATTCAATTCCTAGCTTGGGTCACTGTCTGTGCAGCATCTGCACCTTCTCCTCATATGGGATTCCTCTGAGTGCACCAGTTTCCTCCCACAGTCTGAAAGATGTGCTGGTTAGGTGCATTGGACGTGCTAAATTCTCCCTCAGTGTATCCAGACAGGTGCCGGAGTTAGCGACTAGGGGATTTTCACAGTAACTTCATTGCGATGTTAATGTAAACCTACTTGTGACACTAGTAAATTAACTAAAACTTAAAAAAAACAAAAGGCAAATGATTCCTTCTCATCTACCTCGAGCTGTGTGCAGTGTTTTCTATGTGCAGAGTGGGCAGCTGGACCTCATCATTCTGCTCCATCCTCTCCAACATATTCAGCTGGGCAGGGCTGCTTTCGCATTTCAATTTTAACGATTGCAACCCACAAATTACATGCATTGGTTTCTCTTCCTACTCCCACACTGCCATCTCTGGTGTTCCTCAAGTGTCTACACTTAGCTACCCCCGCATGCTGCCCTTCAGTGAGACTATTTGGGAGCACAGTCTTAGTTTGGACTTTTATGTTGATGATACACGGCACTATCTGACCTATAGCTTTCTTGACTCTTCCATTTCCTCTATACTGCCAGACTGCTTGTCCAACAGCCAATTCTAGGTTACAGCAAATTTCCTCCAACTAAATCCAAGAAAAACCGAAGTCATTGCCTTCAGTCTACATTGTGGCTGAAATCTACCATCTTGCCTGAGTGAGACCATAAAATCCGGCCCTATATCTTTGTTCCTCTATCCCCAAATGCATCTCTCTCTCTCTGGCAGTTTTTCTGAGGTTAAACCAAAAGAATCATAACATTGGTGTCATATTTCATCCTGAGATGAGCTTTCCACCACAAGCACTTACTTCTCAAATTTTGTAACATCTACTGACTGCATCTGTGCCTCAGCTTATCATCATTCAAGCCTTTTTTACTTGTATTCTTTGTTATTCTACCCCTCGCCAGCCTCTTGGTTCTATTTTCTAAAAAATGCAAGAATATCTTAATCTCTGCTGCCCATTTTCTAACTCATATCAAGTCCCTCAACTTCTGCTTCATTCACATCTGGTTAAGTAACATTCTGCAGTTAAAATGATAGCCCTTGCTTTTAAAATCCTATTCATGGCCTTGTCCCTCCATCTTTCTATAATTTTTCTCCGGCCCTACACTCCTAAAAATCTGTGATTCACCAAATATGGCCTCAGGTGCATTTCCAATGAAGATTGTTCCATTCCTGGTGTCCTGCATTCCATTCCGTGGTCCTGATTGCTGGAATATCCTCCTGTATGTTTTACTTTCCTCCTTTAAACCACTCTTTGGAACTGTGGTTTTAAAATGACAGAAAGGGGGAGGGATGTTGTATATGAACATGATTGCTTTAAGAGTTTATCACATGATTTGATAATATCATTGGAATGTTTCACAGGCTCCTGGTTAGTTTCAATTTCTACTCTATACAACCAACAAGGTCTGGTAATAAACCTCGTTGTTATTTTGAATGTGTGCGGGCAAACCACAGCTTTTACTGTTTACTTAAAATCTACAACCCTTAACATAGTTAGGGCATTATAAAACTAAAATTGGCGACAAGTCAGGATTTTGTATTGTTGAGAATATCGAGAAAAGATCTGAAGCTAAAAATAACACATTGTGGGTCCTTACACATCCAATATTAGAAGACTGGAGGATTAAAGATTGAAATGCCAGTGATAGAACACCAAGAAATAAAAAGGAATAATAAATTTTACATTTTTTGCCAGAAAAAAAAATCAGGTAGACTCTTTTACGGTGCAGGGTCTATGTGTAATAGTAGAGTAGGTGACTCCCCATGCAGTTGAAAAAGGATCTCTGTAGGTGGTTTTAAAAGAGGAGGATTTTCCAATCAAAGCAGAGTGAGATTCCAGGCAATATCTGGCATATTTGAAAAGAAAAGGTGCTTTGTTATAAGGCTGGAGCAATTGGGGGAGAAAAAAAATAATCAATGGTTTCCATGGTAAAAGGGAGGGTGTTAGAACATAACCAATGATAACATTGGATGAGTTGTAGTGTGACCAATGGTAGCAAGCTGAGCCAATAAGCTGTGTAACCAATGACAAAATGATGTGACGATCAGCTGACTCAGTATAAATAAGAACCTGTTGGGAATTGTTAAATAGCTTGTAATGATCTAGGGGAGGCCTCAAGTGTTGGTGTAATATAGTTTATTAAACATTTTTCTTCAATTTGAGTTGAAATAAGTTTTGTTATATTTTATTGCCTACACCTGAAGAGTTCCTTCCGGAGGATCAACAGAGAGTACTGGGAAGACTATATAAAAAAAAATTGATTGAGCAGTCTCAGGTGGCTAGTACCAGCAAGAGAAATGGAAGTCAGTTAGGACCCATGTCTTTTCAATACAGAAAATGAACCATGGAGTTCTTACATTGAGCATTTTCAGTACTCTGTACAAGCCAATAAAATCACAAATGAGTTGCATATACCAACTTTTCTCAGTACATTAGGAAGTAAAACATTCAAGTTGTTCCAGTGATTGATTCATCCAGCAAAACCAAGAACTAAATTTTACTATTATTTAAGGCAATTGCTCCTTGAGGAGCATTACTCTCTAAAGCCACTGATCATCATGGAATGATTCAGGTTCCACCGAAAGAATCAAGTGGAAAGTGAAGGCATTGTTTAATTCGTGGCAACCTTAAAAAGTCTGACACAACATTGTAAGTTTGATGAGTCATTAAAAGACACTCTTCAAGATCGTCTAGTTTGTACTTTTTAAAATGAGGCTATCTAAAAAAGATTGCTGACTGAACATGCGTTGACACTACAGACAACAGGAGCAATCAGTGTCAATCAAACTGGCTGCTAAAGAGGCTTTACAAATTGGTACAGGAATGAAGAGCCACAAGTTGGGAACAGCCCATAAAAAGTGAAAACAACAACAATCATATCAAAATGAGCCATTTAATGAGTGAATGCTGGAGCAATAACAGTAAATGCAAAAAGTGTGGCCAAAGCTCATTGGGTTACACCAGCTTCCCATGAGAAGAATATTAAGAAGAATCTGAGTGTCTTCAAGGAGAATAAATTTTGTTGTACAAAAAGTATATACAACATGGAAGAATTATGACTAAGAAGAAGAAAAAGTCCAGACATATGGCAAAGAAATCCAACAAATGTTTTATCTGTCATACAAGGTAGATTCCAGATGATTCCAAAGTTATGTGGACAGCCTGTTAGGATGGAGGTTGATACTGGTGCTGCTGTATCTTTAATCCCAGAGACTTCATATCAACAAAAGTTGAAGCATCTTCCTTTAAAACCAACTGATGTGGTTTTAAGGACACACATGGATGAGATTGTACCTTAAAAGGTTACATCATGGTCAACATACAGTTGAGTGGACAAACAGCGGAGTTGACTCCATGTGGCCTGTCGTAACTTTCCAGCACTATTTGAGAAACATCATTGGAGAAATAGATCTTAACCGGAGTGCTGCCCACAGACTCGATAACAAAACAGACATTTCTGATTAAGTACAAGAGTGTTTTCAAAGAGACACTTGTCTCAATGAAGGGAATTCAAATAAAACTCAAGATAAGGCTTAATAGTCAACCAAAAAGCCTCAAAGCAAAAGAGGTACTAAATGCAATTCATACC
This sequence comes from Sphyrna mokarran, assembly GCA_024679065.1. Lineage (NCBI taxonomy): Eukaryota > Metazoa > Chordata > Chondrichthyes > Carcharhiniformes > Carcharhinidae > Sphyrna > Sphyrna mokarran. Next base: position 59,672,968 of record JAGIQG010000003.1, read on the forward strand.
AAGGTCAACTAAGAATTAATACAACTTGTTAACATTGGTATGTTAGAGCTGGTAACAATGCATAACTGTACTCCAGTTCAGTTCAGTTCATATTTGTGGTAATTTTAAAATAAATACAAGTCCAGTGTTGCACACTGATAAATATGCACTTCTATTAATTAGAGATTTGTTGTGTTATCAGCTAGGCAAAAATTCAACAAAAATGACCATTCATAAACATATTTACAGATGATGTAGCCACTGATTGTCAACTATTGCTTACCTTCATTATTTATAAAGATATTTTTCATTATAAAAGATTGTCTTTTGGAATAACAGCTGCACCAGCCCTATTCCAAAGATCAATGGATCAGATTTTAAGTGGTAGCTCAGGTGTAGTTTGACCCAGATAATATTCTAATTACAAAGTCCAGTTAACATGAGCACTTGTATAGTTTAGAAGCAACACTGGAACGTCTTCAAGCACATGGTCTACATATCAAGAAAGAAAAGTGTGATTTTTCCTAATGTCAGTGCAGTATTTGAAAAGATGGAATGTAATTAGTAGCACCATCTGACAAGTGTGACACAACTGAGCTATTTTCTAAATTAGTAAATTATGGCAAATTTGTTTCTAACTTAGCTACATTATTGAACCCATTGCTTAATTTACTCTGTGACAGGACAACAGAATATAAGAAAGCATACAAGGATGTCAAAGATGCTTTGCAGAAGTCTAAAGTGTTGGTTCATTTTAATCCAAAGTTACCATTGCTGCTTAGTTGCTACGCTTCACTTTATGGAGTCTGGGCTTTCACATGTCATGCCTTTGAGGAAAGAGAAAGCAATATCTTTTGCTTCACATACTCTGACTTGTGCTGAATCTAGCTATGCTGAGCTAGAGAAGGTGGCACTCAGTATCATTTTACAATCGTCCTTCCATATTATTAATAGATCTTCGACCCTTAACAACTATCTTTGGCCATATAAAGGCATACCATGATTATAGAATTAGTTGCTAGCCAATCACAAAGATGGTCACCATCTTATCTATACACTCTGATTTATAAAATATTGTCTAAGTGCCATGCTAATGCATTATCACACTTACCTTTACCTATTGAGAAGATATTACCGACTTGCTTTGCTAATATCCCTTATTTTTCACTAGTGGATCATTAACTTGTGACAGTTTCTGAAACTTAGAGACATAATGATGAAGGGTGTGGTATTGAAAGGAACAAAAGCTGGAATGCATTGTTCACAACCTGATTTGAAACCACGTGTATCGGGAAAGGTGGGTACCTTTTTGGGGAATCCAAGTGCACATTCATCCTAGTCTGCATGAAAATGAACAACCACATGAAGGGCATCCTGGCATAATTTGGGTGAAGGAATTTGCACAGTTATTTTTATTGGTTGAGTCTGATGCTCAGATTGAAGAAAAAGTGGGATAGTGTCAAACCTATGTACAAATAAGAAATACACTACCATTGTTTTATTTACACCACTGAGAATGGCCTAAAATTCTATGGCAAGAATTGCAAATAGATGTTGCTGGTTTGTTTGAGGGTTACATGTCCTTAGTCATAATTGCTGCGCACTTAGAGGCCAAGAGTTGTTATCATGAGATCTACTACATCTAAAAAAACCATTGAAAAACTTGATGAAATTTTTGCAAGATTTGGTAAACCAGAATAGATTGTTAGCGATAATGTTTCATGGTTTACTTCATTAGAGTTTAAGGATTATCAGAAATTAAATTGTATCCAGCATATAAAACTTGCACCTTATCATCCATCAACCAATGGATTAGCTGAATGATTTGTACAATTTTTGAAACATTCTTTTATGTTGTGTGAATAGCTTTTAGGCACCTTATAGAAACACTACTCATGCAACTACCCAATGTTCACTTGCATTATTAATCTTGAAGTTGAGAACCAAGTTTGATTTGTTATTACCTCCATAACTTCAGAGACAGTAGTGACAATAATAATCTTAAGTTGATAGATGAGGAGTGAAGGCAAAATAACATCCATTTGAACAAGGAGACCAAGTGTTAGCACATAATTATGCCATAAGTGAGAAACAGTACCAGCCATAGTGCTGAGAAAAACAGGTCCAATTTCTTACACAGTTCAAATAAGTATGGCAATGGCATGCTGACCAATTGTTGTCATCTCAAAATTATTTTTCAGAATCATTTCCAGACATACCAACTTCTTTAGTCCCTAATGTTGTGAATACTACTACAGAAGACTTAATTGAATCTGAGTTACCTAATGATTGTGACTATGTTAATATACCAAGCGAGAATGATGCAGAATTAGTTCCAAGAGAAGTATCTACTGAAGTTCCAAATCACATTTCTAGGGTCAAGGACAGCCAAATTCCAAAATGTCATATACAACCAAAGAGAAATAGATGTCCTCTTGATTGACTTTCTTATTGACTGTGTATAATGATTAATAGTGCACTGCACTGTGTCTAGATTATTATTGATCCTATGTATAACATCTTTGTAATTTGTTGTCATGACACAGAAGGGAAGGGATGTTATACATGAAAATAGTTGCACAATTGTTTTAAGAGCTGATCACATGATTTGATGATGCTGTCATTGGGTGTTTCATAGGCTCCTGGTTAGTTTCAGTATCTACGCTACATAGGCAACAACTCTTATAATTGATCTTGTTGTCGCTCATTTGAATCTATTTGTGCAAATCCCAGTTTTTTCTTGTTGGTTAAAACTAACATAGTTAGGACATTGTAAAAACCAATCTCATCAACTAAACTTTTGATCATCTTTCCTCAGGATGCCTTATGAAGCTCATTGATAAATTTTCAAAGTTTTCTCCTGTTATACATCTTGGAAAATGTTATATTCAAGTTGTTATGTACCTGCAGATTGTCTTCATTATTCTTGAAATATCACCTAAAAGAATGAAGTTATGAGGATAGATTGCAGATACTATTCATTGAGTTCATATGCATATGGCATATATCCCTCCATACCCATCGTACCCATGTAACTATCTAAATACTTTTTAAAACATAGAATTGTACCCACTTCTACTACTACCTTTGGCAACTTGTTCCAGACGGTCACTACCCTGTGTGTGAAAAAAATGCTCTCTAGACATTTTTGTATCTTTCCCCTCTCACTTTAAATCTATACCCTCTAGTTTAGATTTCCTTAACTTTGGGAAAAGATATTGACTATCTACCTTGTCTATGCCTCTTATTATTTTATAGAGCTCTATGAAGTCACCCCTCAGCCTCCTATGCTTTAGAGAAAAAGTCCCAGTCTATTCAGCCTCTCCTTATAACTCAATCCATCAAGTCCCGATAGCATCCTAGGAAATCTTTTCTATACTCTTTCTAATTTAATAATATCCTTTCTACAACAGGGTGACCAGAATTGCACATTGTATTCCATATGTTACCTTACCAATGTGTGGTACAACTTCAACAAAATGTCCCGAATCCTGTGTTCAATGTTCTGACTAGAGAAGCCAAGCATGCCAAATGCTTTCTTCACCACTCTATCCACCTGTGACTCCACTTTCAAGGAGCTATGAACATGCACCCCTAGATCTTTTCATTCTGTAACTCTGTCCCGTGCCCTACCGTTAACTAAGTAAGCACTGCCTTGGTTCAATCTAACAAAATGCATCACCTTGCATTTGTCTAAATTGAACTGCATCTGCTATTCGTCAGCCCACTGGCTCAATTAATCAAGAAGTGTAGTGGAACCAGGCAATCTGGGAAGTTGGAATTGATTCATGCCATTTTGAAGCACTTCATAATGATGAGTGTCAGAGCTACTGGGTGATAGTCATGCACAATGTCTGGTTTTTATTTGGTACTGGGATAATGGTGGTCTTCTGAAACAGGAATGGACCTCAGATTGTTGTAAAGAGAGATTGAAGATGTCTGTGAATATCCTCGCCAGCAGGTCCGGGTGCTTATCTGGGTCAGTCAATTTCTGTGGGTTGATCTTTGAGAAGGTTGTTCTGATATCTGCAGTGGTGACATTAGATACATATTTGTCCAAGGCCTCTGAGTTGGAGGACATGTTCTCGCTGACTTCTTGCTCAAACAGGCCTAGAATGTATTGAGCTCATCGGGAAGGGGTGCACTGGTTTAGGTGATTTTACAGGCTTTCACCTTATAGCTTGTCTTGCAAACCTTGCCCCATAGCTTGTGTGGCTCGCGTGGGACTCTAATTTGTCTGGGTACTATCTTTTGGCATCTTTGATGGATCTCTCTAGATCATATCTGGCTTTCTTATATAGGTCAAGGTTGCCTGATTTGAACACTTCACATCTGGACTTCAGCAAGCAGCGGATATCTCTGTTCATCCATGGTTTTTGGTTGGGAGACACATGGTTTCCTCACATAAAGAATATTAGAAATCTGAAGTTCTCTTCCCCACAAAGCTGTTTAAGTTTCAACATTGAAGATTGTTAGACAAGAGTATTTACAATTATGAAATCAAGGTGGGTAAATGGAGTTAAGATATAGGTCAGCCCTGATCTAGTAGCATCTAATCGAACAAGCTCATGGTGCATTTTCCTATTATCCCCAGATAGAAAACTAATAACTGCTATCCACATCAAGTTTCATTTTCAAACAAACAATCAAGAGGAAAACATCAGAAAATGCTGCAGAAACTCAGCAGGGTTGCCAGCATCTGTAGAGAGAAAATAGAGCTAATGTTTTGAGTCTGGATGACCTTTCATTAGGGCTCTGATGCAGGGTCATCCAGACTCAGAACATTAGCTCTCTTTGCTCTCCACAGATGCTGTCATACCTGCTAAGTTTCTCCAGTATTTTCTGTTTTGGTTCAGATTCTGGCATCTGCGGTATTTGCCTTTATATGAAGAGAAAAAATTGTCAGTGTTTATACTGAAAAATCAAAAACAATGCCTTTGCAAAAGATAAAATTTGATACATTCATTTCTGTGTAAATGTTCAAACATGCCTTTTACCAGGTTATAACATAATTTCAGTTTTAATGTTCCCAATAACGTTTATGGAGTCAAGAAACCTTGTCACCAGGATTATGAAATTTATTACCTTTTTATTGCCTAGCCTAGCAGCCATGCACTTACTTTGTGTTAGAATTGGAAACTAAATATTTTGCAAGAATGCAACCTCTGGAAAGGGTGTTTTGAAACCATTCACGTTCTTTCTACCTACTGAGTTCCCCGACCGTGTTTCTTGACCCCAAAGTATAACCCGAATTTGATAAAAGGAATTGAGTGAAACCTATTGTCGTTTCACAATTTCTTATTTTCTCACCCCAATCTTGAAATATAGTTGTGCGTCTGAGTTATGTGGAGGCCATATATGGTGTTATAATGGAGCTATAAGGATGATCCATATTGTCCCAAAGGATAATGGTGAGCCAGATGGGATTTTACAACAAAGAAATGATAATTTCAAGGTCACCAGACCACAACAACAAGTCTTAGATTTACGATGGAATCTTATGCCTCTGACCATGTCAGAACAGAATTGGGGAATTTTGAAATAGTGAATGGGGACCAATCCCAGGATTTCTGCCCCCATTCCTGGCACCATCAATATTCACTGGCGCAGGATAAAGATGCGGATCATGAGCCTGCATTCTGTGTGCCCAAAATGACCATCTCCATTGCTCATAAAATCACCTATTCATAATTTACTTTAAATTAACTACTGTTGCTAGATCCGTACAAAATTAACCAGACTATTAAAGTGTCAATAACAGAAACTATAAGCAATTGATACCAATTTATATATTATGTCTGACAAAATAGACCTCAGAATACATAGATTATAGCACAAAACATAGATTATAGCAGAAAAATTTTCCCCTTCTCCCCAGCTGTGTCAATGGATTTATGGACTCTCAGCTAAGCCTCAGTGTGCATGTTTGGCTGAATTGGCAAAGAGGTGGCAAAGGGAGTGAGTAGAGGGTATGAGGAATGAGAGCTCAAGGATCTAAAATATGAACAAATAACTGGGACACAATCCCAGAGTACCCAGGTGAACATTTAAACGGCCTACTTGACAACCGCCTCTATCTGCTTCTGGGGGTGATAGACCGAATGCCACCCCACACCCTCGGATTGAACACAGCTATAATGGACAATTTCTTCTGAGGCATATCTGTCAAGCTGGAATTCTCTTGACTCCATCCGTCCATCTCATAGACAAAAATCCAGCTCTTATTGTCTATCCATCACACTTGAAAGCATCACGTTCAAAAGCTTTAAGTCACTTATCCCAAATACATGATGCATTAGCACCCAGTCACTAAAATGCCACTGGAGATCTGTTCACAAATAAAAAGCAGGAATTAAATTTATTACCCAGTCATACCAGGGAGATGTAAATGCTATAAATCAAAAAACCAGCTGGTAGCAAAACACCAGGAATATATTTAGCTAGGAATGGAGGAACCAATTAACCTGCTATTAAATACCATCCTAAGTGGCCTGTTGGTGGCACAGCGGTTAGCATTGCTCCCTCACAACTCCAGGGACTTGCATTTAATTCCTGACTTGGATCACAATCTGGGCAGAATTTGCACATTCTCCCTGAGTCTGTGTGGGTTTCCTCCCACAGTCTGAAAGACATGCTGATTAGGTGCACTGTCTATGCTAAGTTATTCCAAACAGGTGCTAGAGTGTGGCGACTAAAGGATTTTCACAGTAACTTCATTGCAGTGTTAATGTCAGCCTATTTGTGACTAATAAATTAACTTTAATTCCTACTAAAAATATTTCAAGTAGTTTTGAAATCTTAAAGCCCATTTTTTGGCATCTTAGGTATCTAGGGTCAGAGTTCAAAGTTGTGGTTCAGCAGGTGTATCTCTTTTGGTCAGAATATGACCTCTTTCCTTTTCTATAGTCAAACTTTCAAGTCCTCTTTTAAAAAAAGAAACCAGTCACTACCACCCTTCAGTATTTTAATATATTTTACTCTTGTGGCTTCCTTTGATGTAAATTCAGGAAGTTGACATTTGATGGATCTTTTAAGAAATTTTGTTTTTTTTAATGTAAGTGGCTTGAACCCTCTGAGATCAGGTAGTCCATTTGCCCAGAGGCTGCAGAAAAAGGGCATCAAACTCTGCGATTAGCCCTGCTGTGCTGCCATATCACTGACACGCCATCAATCACAGTGTGCTGCCTCTGACTTGCTTGCCCCCAGTGCTGATGTGGTAATGACCTACTTGCCTACCCTTAGTCCTAGTGTGATGGCTGTGCAGAGTGCTTTATTATTCATTTTAGTTGTTCACATTTTGAATATATACTTGGAAAAGGTGATGAATGGAAGCAATTGATACTCACCCATAAATATTCAACGGTAATCTTCCAAGAAATTCAGAAAGTAAGTGGTTTTAGCGATCGGTAATCAGGTAGACCGTGACATTTTCACCAAAATGATTTCATATGGGGGGCTTTAGAACTACTGCGCTGCTTTTTTTTTCTGCTTTCCTTCCAAACCAGTGAGATCAAACAGAAAATACATTCAGAACTTTCTCCCTGCACCCTTTAAAATATTATTCACCGAGTTCAAACAGAATGAATATTTACCTTTACAAAAAACAACCTCAGAAGGATGAAATCTACATAGGAGTTGCAAATACAAACTACTGGTGCTGCAGCATATTGAGTCATATCCAAAACTGAGACAATTTAAACTGTAAGAGATAGGAGAACTCAATTTGAGACTGAGGAGCCAGATAGTTTGGACTAGTCATTCATGCACGGGAGGGATAGAGAGGGAAGAAAAAGAAAAGGAATGAAAGGAAAGTGACAACTGGCATTTATATAGCATCTTTCACAACCTCAGGATTTCACTTTCCAACCAATCGAGTATTTTAAAATGTAGCTACTGTTGCAATGATCCAAATGTAGCACCCAATTTAATCACATCAAACCCCCACACACTAGATCATCCACTTTCAGATGTTGGTTGAAGATTAGCATTGGTCATGATATTGTAAGAACATTCATGCTTTTCTTTACCTATTGTCATTGGATGATTAGGTAGTCTAGTTTCTTCCCATACTCCAAAAGCCGCTCTAGTTAGGTGCATTGGATGTACAAAATTCTTCCTTAGTGTATCCAAACAGGAGCCGGAGTGTGGTGATGGGGGGATTTTCATAGCAACTTCATTGTACTGTTAATGTAAGCCTACTTCTGACACTAATAAATAAACATAAACTTAAAATCTGGATGTTTTGCACCCACCTATGATTCATCCAATGGACAACACATTCAATGTACCATTGTACATCCAAGTACTGCATCACGTATCAAGGTAGATTATCACAGAATTCTTACAATGCAGAAGGAGGCCATTTTGTCCACTGAATTTGCACTGACCACAATCCCACCAGGCCCTATTCCCGTATCTCCACATATTTACCCTGTTAATCCCATAATACTGGGGTCAATATATCATGGTTGATCAACCTAACTTGCACATCTTTGGATTGTGTGAGGAAACATCTTTGGACTGGGGAGAACATGCAAATTCCACAAAGACAGTGATCCAAGGCCAGAATTGAACACGGATCTCTGGCACTGTGAGGCAGGAGTGCTAACCACTGTGCCACCATGCCACTCTACTACATAGGTTTCTAAGTTCCTTGACATGATTATGTCTCATGTCAAGGAATTTGGAAACCTAGATAGAGGAGTTTTGCCTCTCAAACCTCTTTCAATATTTTTGGTAGGTCCTTAAATTCAAAACTCTTTGAAGCAGGGGTAAGAGTTGTCTTTTAATTCACCACATTAGCTGCAGACCAATGCCAGAGGCTCTGTCAGTGGAAATCGTTTGAAAGCAAGCTTTTAAAAACTTATAAAATTGACATTCACTATTTCAAATGAAACATTGTTTTTATTTAAAATATAGTCTCTGGTGTATAAAAACACAAACGGCTTGTACAAGATTGGTTTCGGAAAGGGTGTAACTAGTTAATGGCATTTCAATGTTCCGACTTTGGAACATCAGCCTTTTATGAGCAGATCATTTTTGTAGTGTCTTGTCATGTTTTCCCACACGGTTTCACATAACAATTTTAATAGCATTCAGTTGTCCTTCAACTTGTTCATTCTCACTTTTATCTAGCTTTTCTTTGCAGCCTTCCAGCTTTACTTCCAATTGTCTCCCTTTTCTATTGATCGTTCAGAAGGCAGTGACTTATTGCTCTTCAAGTTTCCCTGGACAGAAATGCTGGCGGCTGCAGAGGACGTCATGGTTCTTGTACTATTACATTCACCTGACATTTATACAGCACACCTTTCATTGCTGGATATCGAAACCTAGATTGACCTCATTCAGCCTAAACTGGGACACTGAACTCAAATGTAATGGTTCATCACTGCCTTTTTAAGATCAACAACTCAATCTGTGACCCGGTTAGTTCAATTTAGTTCCATTTTGGTCAAAGTGAAACTATCTTAACTTGGTCCATCCAGTGTAAATGGGACAGGATCTTCCATAAAATGATGCATTTTAACATCCTATCTGTGACAGTCATTTAGGTTAGTATCTTGCAAAGTGTGGTGAAGGTTACTAACTGGTACTAGAGGTAGCCTTCTTTCACTATGTAAACTTGGGATCTATGACACAGACTGGACATCAATGTTATGTTAATGGCTCAAGGAGCACCCCTATTGAGTGGAATACTTGCCCAGTAAAATCCCATTGAGGTTCAATGTATGTCAGAAGTGTAAACTGGAAGGCTATCAGATGTGATATTTAAAGAGGCATTCAGCTGAAACTTGTTGGATCAGTAGAACCAGATGGAATGGAGCTTAAGTTATTTCACAGCATTCATAGTTTATGTAATAGTCTGGCTTGGTGTCAATTTTTATCTGATAACCCTCAAGTGCCTTGGGATGTTCTACTATGTTAAATGCAAGTTTCAAGTTAAGTGCTGAAAGAAATATTTCCTCTGATTTGAAAGCTTATACAGAATGTGAGTTGTATGAAAACAGAGTGGTTCAGCTTCAAAGATCACTATCAAGCAGATGGTCAGTAGCAAGGTAAAGTTATCATTCAGGGCACATAGTCCAAGGACCCAATCACAAATTCAATGAGCAACTATAGTAATGAAAACAGAAAATTGCTGAATAAACTCAGCAGGTCCAGCAGATCTATCAAGAAAGAACAAAGTTAATGTTTTGAGTCCATGTGACTCTCTTCTGCAGAACAGCAACAGCAGTGACTTGTTTCAGCCCAGGAATTGAGACTGCCCTCTGTCATTTGGTCCAAAGGGAATTCTGCTACAGCATAGAAGGATCTTTCCATGCACCATGCATACACAGAGTAATAAAATTATTCAGCACCACTGCAAAGGCACGCTTTGCTTTAAGAGATGCACACCTCCTGAATAATTAAAGTAAAAGTAAAGTCGCCATAGTCCCAGATACCATAGGCTGTTCTCTCCTTTGAGGGGAAGCACTTACTGATGATGATTTAACCTGAGGATCACCGCAGCTCAGGCAAGGGACAAGATAGAGAAGGCGGGCCTTCATTAATAACCTCAGCTGGTACAGGAATTGAACCCATGCTTTTGGCATTGCCCCACATCACTAACTAGCCGTCCAGCCAACTAGCTAAGCAACCCGCAAGTCTTCCCAAATAGACATTGGAGGTCCCACCCTCTCTAATTAGTAAGTACTGGGAAAAATGTGGATAGCTTGCCAATCACATCCAAACGAGGCAATCGGTAAAGTGGCTTGCTCCACTCACCAAAAACAATGCATAAATCAAAATCACTGTCACTGAGTTATACACTCTGGAATCTTAAAGAGATCTTATCCTGTCAAAGTTGTTCCAAATAAGCTTTTTTTCAGTATGTTTAAACACTGCAATGCCAGGATTTAAATCTTGTTGGAACATATCTCTACATTACTCACATACGGTACGGCAGTCATTCAAATGACACATTGCTGCACCCTTCTGCCCTTACAACAAAAGGTTTGTTGAAATTATTTTTCAGAAAATAGCATAAAACTGTCAATATCAAGATTCACTGATCAGAAAACTGGTCCATTCAGTTCGAGCGCTGATTTCAAATGTTATTCAAGATATTGCTATGTGAAGTTAATCAGTTATTGAAGGGCAACTTATTTGTTTCTTATAATTCTAGATAGCTTCTAAAGTAAGGTGGACAGCACGACAACACAGTGGTTAGCATTACTGCCTCACAGCCTGGATTCGATTCTGGCCTTGAGTCACTGCCTGTGTGGAGTTTGCACATTCTCCCAGTATCTGCGTGGACGCTCTGGTTTCCTCCCACACTCCAAAGATGTGTGGGTTTGGTTGATTGGCCAGGCTAAATTGACCCTTAATTCATGGGGACTAGGAGGGTAAATATACGGGGTTATGGGGATAGGGCTTGGGTATGTTTGTTGTCGGTGGAGGCTCAATAGGCCTAATGGTTTTCTTCTGCACTGTAGATTCGATGATCTATGATTAAAGAGTGAGTGATTTAACTGAACGATGGTGAATAAAAAGGGAACATTTTACTTTGTGATTAGAGTTGATAAAACTCTAACCATATATAATGCAGTCCAATCTTTTCTACAAGATAGAACAGCACCTGAAACAACAGGAGCCCCTTTGATCAGTCTTCGAACCTTTTAAAGTGCCTTCTCTAGCTCTACAGACTGTCATGAAAACAGCCATCACTGCGCACTGCAGTACGGAGAAACAACGGAGCATTTTATTGTGGTACAGCTGGATTTCTAAAATATGCTCTGCACATTACCAGATTGCTGTATGTTCCAGCTAACTGGGCAGTCAAACCGATTCTACATTGCACGCTTACTTTGTCATTGCCCATCAGTTCCAGCTGACATGCTCGTTGGGGGAAAAAAACTAGCCTGCTTGATCGAATCATGCTATTTGTGGTATTTATCATTTCATTTTCCCCTCACCTGTTGTGAAAATGGTCATCTATAATCACAAGCGACCTGAAAATAACACTTAGATAATCCTGCTGTAGCCAGCTATGGATTATTTCAATGTTGATTGATGAAAGCGCATTTATTTTACACTTTAATCAATGCAAGCTGACACTTCAAATTATTACACCGTATGCATGCGGCTGGGTTAATTGGATAGCATCATGCAGTCTGTAATGCTGCAGTTTCTGCTGGACACTCTGACCCGATGTGGATTATGATCAGGTCTAAAACGGACTCATTTAGAAAGGAGGAAATCGACTCGGTTCGTGTTGTACTGCAAGGCAACACAGATTGAAGGGTATTAAGATGAGTAACTGCTGCCATTGCGGAGACTGCTGGAATTGCACATTTCAGCCGAAGCAGCAAATCATGTCTAAGACGTTGGAGCATTTCTCCTGCTCGGTAAATTCACCAAAGATACTGGAATAAGAGGTACAAGTCTAAATTAACCCAATACTTATAACATCTCTCAAAGTGAGGGCCTGAATACAATCAATTTAGTCCCAGATTACAATGTGCCTCCTTGCATCCACCAGTACAAATGAAAGGATGAATGCAGTTAACCCTTTCAACTTAACAGTAACTAGATGAATACTTTCATGCTGCAATATGACCTTTCCTTCCTATCACCTTTTCTGGCATATACACAAATGAACAAGCAGACCAAAAGAAAATTGGAAACAATTTGTTTCAAAACATAAAACTGTTTCCATTCATATTTGACTGGTCATATATTTTGAACGAAGGGTGGAGGAGGTTGAGTAAACCAGACCTATGTTCCCTGGAGTTTAGAAGAATGAGAGGAATTTTCTCATTAATAGATTCTGATGGGGCGTGACAGGATTGAAACTGAGAGGCTGTTTCCACTAGCTGGAGAGTCATAGGGATACAGTCTCAGGATAAGGAAACTGTGACTGTTTAGCACTGAGATAAAGAGAAATCTCTTCACTCTGAGGATTGGGAATCTTTGGAATTCTCCAGCTCAGAATGTTGTGAGTGCTTCATCATTCAGTGGATTCAAGGTTGTGATTGATCCCATTAGAGACTATCTATGTGAAAGGCGGGGGTGGGGGGGGAGTGGTGTGCACATACTATAAAGTGGAGTTGAGGCGGAAGATGAGACCTGGTTGCACTGAGTGGCAGTGTATGATTAAGGGATCATATGAGTGACCCTGCACATATTTCTCATAATTCCATTGGAAAGGTGAAAATTTGCCAGCAAAGTGATATGCAAGCGTTGCTGGTTGAAGTATACCACTCTCATTTAATTCACGCAGATAATATTTTACCCTGTTATTTATAAGAATTTGTTAAATATGCACCTTTAACTCTTCTTAAACACGCTAATCAAAATTAAGCCTGTCAATTAATAATGTAAATCTCTTTTTAACCATGTGATATTTACAAATGCTACGTTTATCAACCTCTTTGGTCCAAAAACTGTTCAATTTAAATGGTGGAATTTTATTTCTTTCGGTGGAAAATCATTTTGAAAGATTTATTTTGAATTATTTTCCTTTCAGCCACTTTTTAGCTCCCTTCACCAATCTTCCTCTTTATTTGTCCTTCTGTATTTACACATATTTTCAGTCCTTCCTTCTTTCCTAATCTTTACACTTACTTTCATAAGGAGAAATTAAGTTGGTTCTATAAGTCACACATCATCACGTCCCTTGTTATGGTGTTATCAGCTTCCAAAACATTTTTGTGTTGAAAGGCTAAGAGAGAAGTTTAATATACCAGACTCCCTGCAGGATACCCATATTCAGCCACTAACTTGTTAGGGATAGGACATTATGTAGCATTGAAGCAGTATTGTCAAATATCAGTAGAAAGGCACAAAGTGAGATTCAGCTGATGAATGAAGAAGCAGCAGATCATTTCAAAATCATTTCAATTCATTTGTCAGTTCCAAAGCAAAACCATATTGGATTCAAAATGTTAACAGTGTTTCTCTCTCTACAGATGCTGCGAGAACTGTTGAGTGTTTCCTGCAGATTTTTGGATCACCAGCATCCACAATATTTGGCTTTTATTTTAATTTTTGCTTTTATTTTAGTTCAATCTATTGTTGCTTTAAAATACAGTCCTGCATACTTTGTATCATAGTGATACAGTGCACATTAAAAACTGCAGCAAAAATGTTGGAAATATATCAAATCACCTCAGTGTTGCACACGTGTTACTTCAGCACCTCCAGAAAATAGATTCAATCTTCTGTGAACTATCCTTATTTACTTTTTGCCTGGTCAACAATCACTGGTCTTGGAGACAAAATAAGCTTGTGGCATAGACAAGTGGTTTAAAAAATGTTTCTATGGAAATCACCCCTCTTGATATCAGGATATTATCGTTAACTGACCTCTTTTCTTCTCCTTTTGGCTGACAGCATAAGGAAAAACAAAATCAGGAAGCCACTCAATTCATGTGGTGGTGTGAAGATGGAATAATGTGGTGGGACCAGAGAATCCCGCCCCCAGTAAATGGCACACCACCTACCAATGCCAGCTGAGTGGGTGCCACACTCAGCTGAAGTATTGTATAGTTCCACACTACAGTAAGAATGTGAACTTAATAGAGGGAGTGCAGAAGAGGCATACAATATTGTTTCCAGGGATGGGAAACTTCAGTTATGAGGAAAGATTGAAAGGATTGGAGAGACTATTTCCCTTGGAGGGAAGGTGGCTGAGACGAGATTTGTTAGAAATGTTCAAAATACTGAGAGGGTTAGACAGAGTAGAGACAATGAAACCGGTCCCCTGTAAAAAGATCGAGAACAAGAGGGAGCATAGTTAAAGTAATTTGGAAAATCAGAAAACGTGATATGAAAAAGAACTTTTTCACACAGCATTTGGTTCGGGTCTGGAATGCACTGCCTTGAAAGGTGGTGAGGGCTTGTTCAATTGAGGATTTCAAGCGGGCATTAGGTGATTATACGATTAGAAATAATGAGCAAGGCGATGAGGAGAAGGCAGAAGAATGGAATTAAGTCATAATGCTCGCTTGGAGAACTGGTGCAGACATGATGTGCCAAATAGATTCCTTCTATCCTGTAACAATTTTGTGATTCTGTGATAAGATCCAGCATTAAAAGGCACATTGTTATTTGCATAAGGTTGTTCATGGGATAAACTTCAGTACAAAAGTTATTCCTTAGCAATGATAGACGTATTTATTTTCCATATCCAGAAATTCTCATGCAAGCCCAAATTTGCTTCCAGATTTTATGCTCTGTAAACTTGGCACAACTTTGATCAAAATACCCATAACAACACAAGGTCCAATTGAAAATGATTAGTTCGTGGACAGTATGACAATGAATACCAATTGATAAAGAGATTTATATTTAGTCTTGTATCACTCAGAATGCTGCAGATGTCCTTTAGGGAAGAACATACCTGATGTGGTCTATATGTGACTCCAGACCCACAGAAATGTCAGTTTACACACGTCTAGTCAATCAGTTCAAGGACAAATAGAGACAGGCATCAAATTCTGGTCTTTCCAGTGACGTCCACAGAAATGTAAGAATAAAACCAAAACAGCTGATTACAATTTTCAAAGTTGGCAATCACCCTGGTATGAATAAAGGGGAAACTAGACAAGTATATGACAAAGGAATAGATAGTCACAATGGTAGATTTTGATGAGAAAATGGAAGTGATTTGACTGGGGTGTTAACACTGTCATGGGCTAAGTGGCCTGTTTTAGTGCTGTACATCCCATGTAACCTTATTTAATTCAGGATGCCCCCCAATACCTTTAACAAGTATGTAGAGCAGAAAATTGCTTTCCACAAGCAAATAACAGACGTGATTCTCTGGCTCCCAGCTGCATGTTTCTTGGCATTGGTAGGTGATGTGCCATTTGCTGGGGGCGGGATTCTCTGGTCCCGCCACAATCAGTGGGATTCTCCACTGAAGCCACCCACCTCCTGGAAACCTGCTAATGGTGGTGTGAGGCTGGCAGGACCAGACAATCCTGCTGTGAGAATTCCAGTCAACGTCTTTTATTTTTACCCAAAACTTCTATCTATGCATGCTATGGGTGATTGATCACAAGTGTATTAGATGCTACATGGGATTTCCATTATGTTTTCCTGTTGGCCTCAATGAACAGTAAATGCCACGCTTAAAGGCTACTGCATCCACAGTACCACCAATGGTCAAACATTTGACAGAAGCAGAAAAAAAGATGGTGCCAATGATTCGTAACAGTAAAAATTGAATCAGTAGGACGAATTTACACATCACAATGTATATTTTTCACACCCAGTAACCAGACAAGGTTCGTAGAGGAAACATTCTTTTTCGGAATGAGAATTATACAGGAGTGCTGAGAAGAGTTAATTTGAGAGACTGGACCAGAGTGACTAAAAAATATTGAGGTATGAGGAATGTTTACAGTTGTATCTTTAGGCCAAAAGGAATCCTTTTGTACTAGTCTAAAGAATTAATGATCTTCTGCTGTGCAGATCACCTTGTGTGATGTCAATTCATCCATTTTTATGGTCCATGACCTTGCATACATTAAAAAAAATCCCAGACAGCAAACTCAACTTGATTACTTTCCATACAGATAGGGGTGCTTAACATTTTTGCTACTGAGTCCTCCCTCTTGGATTATAAAAGTTCTATAGGGACTTGCAACCCATGTAATTTCTTTGTGTATATACAATTAAATATATATATATTTATTTTTATTTTGTTTTATTTAATGTGAAGCCTGCAACTGATACTGAGCAATAATTCTCTCAAGATGTGGAAGTATCTCTAATTAGCACATTCTTATGTCATGCACAATGTTCACCCTGATAAACTCTCACTGAGTTTAGTCAAAGTCACTGAGCTGACAGAAGTATACTGAAGTTAAGAGACTGTCACTGATCTGACCGATGGTGCTGGATGTCACGCAACTCTTGCCTTTTCTATGTGCGTTACTGGCAAGCTAAACGGAGTGAGCTTACTGAGATTGGATGATGTTTCCTTAACATGGCAGATTGATGACCCTGAACCTCTGAGTCCAAGTATTGGTTCTGCTTTCTCACGCGATCTAGAGTGCAAATGTGATACTGTCCTGTTGTTAAATCTCAGGACTGAAAGATAAAACTTTGTGCTTCAGGAATTGGAATGAAATTGATTTTAAATTGCCTGCATGGTGGAGACAGGATACCTGAAGCAGCCCTTTGAAGCTCTCTCGTGGGTCCCCCAGATGAAGGACCCACTATGCAAATACAGTAATCAACAAAGCATGAGTTATAGGTGATTCAGTTCAACTTAAACAGATTGGTTATCATCCAAACTGCTTGGCAAAGTAAAGGTAGTTTTCACCCAGTATGCCTGAAGCCAAATTTTATTCCTATAAATATATGTTCCGACTACATAAAGTCCCAGTGAAAACCATTGCAAAAGATTTTCCTGATTTGATGCAGAATGAAAGCTCTAGTTCTGTGACAAATCCAATTTACCACTATTAAGTCATTATAACCCTGACAGACAGAAATAAAAAGCTCACTGACAACAGTGACAGACAGTGATTTCATTGTACTACATAATCTGAATGAACCATTCCAACTTGATGGATTTCAACTCGACTACACCCTGATGTAATGATGACTACGAGGCTGCTATGGATGGTACAAAGGAATGAAGCTTTTTTATACGATGCTGGATACCTCTGCTAATTTGACAATTGGGTATAATAAGGCTGAACAAAATCAGGATACAGACATATTAGCTAACGTTAAATATATTTTCCAAGATTTGAGGAATGACTCTCCTATTCTGAAAGTGGCACAGAATTGATAGTTAAAATCACAGACATTGGGAATTAAACAAACCACAAAAGCAGAATGCCCTAATAAGCATAGAATCCCTCCAGTGTAGAAGGAGGCCATTTGGTCCATTGAGCCTGCACTGACAACATTTCCACCTAGGTCCTATCTCTATAATACAATGCGTTTACCTACGAATCCCCTTAACACTAAGACGCAATTTAGCATGGCCAATCAACCTAATCTGCATATCTTTTGAGTATGGGATGAAACTGCAGCAGCTGAAGGAAACCCATGCAGACATAGGAAGATTGTGCAAACTCTACACAGTGACCCTAGGCTGTGAGGCAGCAGTGTTAACCACTGTGTCACCATGCTGCCCTTGTGCCATCAGTGGCTGTCACCTCCTGTTTAATTTATTAATGTTTAATGATGAGAGGGGATAGCTGGGGCACTGGATTATAAGAAAATAGGAACAGCACAGTGTCTAATATACACTGTATATTACTGATATAACAGACACTAGATACATAACATATGTATCTATGTTACATAACATAACAGACACTAGATGATCTGGTGATTTTCACATTGCTACTGGTGGGATCACACTGTGTGCAGATTGGCTGCTGCGTTTCTGACATTACAACAACAGCTGCATTTCAGAAGTTAGCTAGGCTATTATTATAAATGAGAATCGGTTCTTATTTGAGTTACCTGACTAAATAAATAAATAAAACAAAAATAAAGAAGCACATCGTTAGCTATGACAGCCTTAGGACAGCCTGAGGTCATGAAAGATATTGCAGAAATGAAAGTCTTCCTTTGTATAGGATTTCATCAGGACTCAGTACAGAAGAATATTTTTAAAAGCCCAAATTACTTAGGAGAGAGAAACTGCAACAGAAATGCTACTTTATGGCCATTCAGTAAATATGATATGAAGTTGCCGGCGTTGTACTGGGGTAAACACAGTAAGAAGTCTCACAACACCAGGTTAGAGTCCAACAGGTTTATCTGATAGCAAAAGCCACAAGCACTCTGAGTGCCGCTCCTTTGACAGGTAAGTCATTAATCACTGCATGGTTACAAGCACACGTACCTGACAAAGGAGCAACACTCCGAAAGCTAGTGGCTTTTGCTACAAAATAAATTTGTTGGACTTTAACTTGATGTTGTAAGACTCCTTATCATGAAGTAACTAAGCAGATGTTGGCAGAAAGGAATATATTAAATTTCTGTGGTTTATTGAATAATACTACATACTTGATTGTATGATTTAAAGAACAGATATCAACCTTCAATAGTACAGCCCGAATCTAAGGACTTGTAAGATACTGTGCAGTATCTTTTCAAGTGGGGTAGGAAAAGTCGATGAAAGCAATCGACAAAAGCAGTGAAGGTGACAGTTGCTGTCATTTTTTCATGTGACATTTTTCAGTCCTCTCACAGTACCAGCCATATTGAACCTATAAAGTTGTACTGATTAGGGTCAGTTTATCACTATAAATATTTGTAACGTGAAGCATCCCTGGCTGTTCTTTCACATTTGACCCTCCATAAATTTGATTTCATCCGCAGCCCATGTCCTGATTTGCAACACATCTCTTCACCTACTATCTTTGTTTCTGGTCAGACAACACGTCAAATTTAAAATTCTCATCACTGCTTCCGAAATCTTCCAGGGCTTTTCTCTATCTCCAGAAACTCTGTAGGTCCCGCAATTCTCTGAGAAATCTGCACTCAGATTTTCAGCAGCTCCAATTTTGATTGATCCATTGTTGGCAGCTAAATCTTCAATTGCCAAAGCCTCAAGCTCTGGAATTTCACCCCTGATTCACTGCACCATTTTTGCTCTCTTTCTTCCCATGAAAAAGTTTCATAACATTTACCTCTCTGCCCAAACCTATGACCGCTTGCCCTTATTTTCCTCAACATCAAGTTTTGCTTTGTGGTGCTCATGTGAAGCACCTTATGATAACCCATCAGTTTAAAGAGGCTATAAAAATACTTGCTCTTATTCTTCTTGTTCGTATAAAAGCCAGGAAGGTTTCTGTTGCCACAGCTGTATTTTTCAGAAGAATTGGCTATGTGCCCATCAAAACACCTCCAAAAAGTTATATTGGAATGAGAAATAATTGCTCCCTATATAGGCCCTTGGAACTTAAACTAACTGACTGTTCACTTTCCAACACCATGCCATCCTAATTTACTCTTGCCAACTCCTCCAAAACACCAAGGTGTTTGTAAGGAGATGGTTATTTGATGGTGAATTCGCAATACAAATGGAACACCATTAGAGTTATATTCCTGACCACTAGTAATTGAGCATGCATCATCCCATAAGATCTTCAAGGATCAAAGAGCTTATCTGAAAGCTGCTGATGGAAGGGGAATTTATTTACTGATCTTGTGGTGTTCCTGAGAACTTGCAGTCTGCAGAGAGTGACAGAAGGAGCACCACTGCCAATGGCTTGCTGAGGAGAGAGGCCAGAGAGATGGATAAATCTCTTCCAAGCTAATGAGCATCCTCACCATGGATCTACACCTATTGTGAGGAATTTTATCGCCCCTCCCAGCATGGGAATCAGAAAGGAAAAGGGGCGGACCATGCACAGGTCTGTCGACCTCAGGCAAGATTTTACAGTTTCAGGAAGAGTGAGTCCACAAAACACTGCCTATTGTCACTTTTAAAGCACCGTGTGATAATGCCTTAGGTCTCCGCCATTACAACAAGGGATTTTCACCTTCATAATCTCTTCGCTGCATTTGAGAACTGAGCTTTCACTGAGCCAAACAAAGGAAAAAAATCTATTCAATGCTGCGTGTGCAACCTGAATCAAAGGCCCAGATTCTCACTTCCGAGACAGGTAACATAAATAAGAAAATTTGTTGCTTTCCCACATGTGCCTCAGGAGAAATCCCAAAGAATGGGTGGGATCTTTGTCCTGGGCTGGTGGTGGGCCAGGGGGCCAGTGGCAGGTGTGAGACGGAATCGAGCCCACTGCTCACAGATACAGTTCAAAGGCAGATTGCCAGCTACCAGGGCAGCTTCTTTTGAAGGCCTGTTTTGGTTCTCTGAACTTTGTTTTAATTATTTGTTCATAGTTTAGACTTCTAACCCTCACATGACTTCACCACCCATTCACTCTCCAAGCAAACTAGCCATGGATCTTCGTGCCTTCATAGTAACTCATAGCTCCCATCCAATGCCACAGCTATTTATAGCTCACAATGCCAAGTTAATGCCAACTCATTCATCAACCTGTGTGCTTACACACTGTCTACCAATGCAACCAGTATCCACACAGGTGGACCTCAGTAACAATTTTGAAATGAAATAAAATACATTTCCAAATGTCTATTACAGACTTCATGATATGAAAAACCAATGCCATTTGTGAAAGCCTATTCAAAACTTCAGAATTCCCTTAAGTACTTAATCCTTCATTTTAAAAAAAAGACTAGTATTCAAAAATCCCCACCAAACAGTGAACTATCTGCCTGGATACATAATACAGCCAAGCATTAATAATAGTGAATAACGGTTGGCTCATTCATTTAGAAGTATGATTATTACTTAGGGAGTGGCGTTAGAATATATGAGGTGCCAGGTCCAAATCCCAGATAAAGCACAGTGTGCTTTGGGGTGGCACAGTGGCAAGTGTAACTGCCTGAAAACTCCAGGGACATGGATTCAATTCCAACATTGTAACTGTGAGGAGCTTGCACATTCTGTCCACGCTGCGCAGGTTTCCTCCCATAGTCGACAGATATGCAGATTCAGTGGACTGACCATGCTGAATTGCCTCTCAGAGTCCAAAATGTGTAGATTAAGTGGATTAGCCATGGTAAATTTGTGGGATTATAAGGTTGGAGCAAGCAGGGGGAGGAGATTAGTGGGCCAGGCTAAGTTGGACTTTTGGAGAATTGGTCTAGACTCAATGGGCTGACTCACCTCTGTAGGGATTCTACGACATAATGGCCTGGATATTTGAGAAGTTTTGGAGATAACACAAACAATTAAAAATGTTGGACGAGGCCCAGATTCAGAAATCCCACCCCCCATTTCCAATAGATCCCATTTTTTGTTGGTAGGACAAAGAGGCCACATGAGGAAAATGCAAACTCAGCAGGGTCATTTGAACTCTGTGATGATTTGTTTTTCAGGGTGTTGGCTGGCAGAGTGATTCTGAAGCTTTGAGTTCATCTGCAAATTTCAGTTGTCCCCATTGACAGTGATCGTAGACAATGTCATTTACAATAGATGAAAGAAAGTGTCAGCTGAGCGTACAAGTTCAGCCATGTCCCACACAGCGGTAAGTATAACACTGGACACTAACCTGAACATTATAGGTCATAAATTATCATTGACAATTAATCATCTTACAATTAAGATAGAACTCATTGATGAAAAAAATGTTTGGCAAACCCTTTTCCCTCAATAAATAAAATCTGTGTATAGTGGGTCACACTAAACAAGTGAAGCAATAAATAATAAAGCTGAGTTACGTGATTGATATAAAAGAAAAACAGATCACCATAGGAACCCACATGGGGTGCCTCTGAACCAGCTGAGGACCTATTGAATCTGTCACTGATCCAGCTAACAATCTACAAAACCTGACTAAAATAAAGATACTGGATAAAATAACTGTTTTGGAAGAAGACTAAAGCTGATGGGCAACTGCCAAGGAATGTGATTCTAAAAGAGGGCACTGTTTGGAGGAAGGTGATTAGTGATTGAATGAAAAACCTGTTTTGCATACCAGCAAATGTTCCTCTTTGACTTCAGTGGAAAATAAAACCATATCTTGCACCAATCCTATGGGTTGGCTATCAGGCAAGTTAGATTAAAATTATCCTGACAATGTTCTTATCCCATATATTGGAAAATAATTGTATGGTTTTGTTCATTTCCATGAAGCCAATACCATTTTTTAGAAAATAGAACAGTCTAAAACTCTGGCTGAACACTTCAAGACCATATAAAGAAGCAGATATATGAGAAATTTATTTGAAAAACGGATTTACATTTCTAGAGTATCTTTCTCAACCTCAGGATGTGCCAAAATGCTCAATCCACTCAATATTTTGAAGTGTTGTCACTTTGCTGAATTGTAGCAGTCAAATTTGTGCACAGCAAGGTACCACAAACAGCAATGATATTAATTGACCATTTAATCTCTTGATTGAGCAATAAATATTGGCCAGGATACTGGAGTATTTGCCATGCTCTTCTTTGAAAATCTTTTACATTCACCTGAGAAGACAGAAAAGGTCTCAGTTCAGTGTCTCAGCTGAACAACACCACATCTGGCAATGTAGCACTCCCTCAGTGCTACATTCAAGTGTCCACCCAGATAAGGAAGCATCACACCAGATGTAGAAAAGTTAAGTGCTTTGATAAAGTTGTAACAGTGAAATCATTTCACAACTGATACTGAGCAACATCCTTCTCTACCCAAAATGCCAGATGTCATTAGCTAATGCATTTTTGATAAATGTAGGAGTGTTTCTTGTATACAATTGGAAGGAAAAGCATATCTGACGTGTCAACTGTTTGGATTTACCAGAATTACCTCCCGTCCATGGTTAAGAAATAGAAGATCGAAACCTATAATTGCCATCTTTATTGTGTTAATGGCTCAGAAGTGATCATGAATAAAATACCATGTAGAACTTGACTGATTAGTCATAACATTATGACCATGTACTTTCAATGCATTTTTTTTGTTGTGATGAACAGCCTAACAGACATGATGATACATATTTTTCCTGCCCCTACAGTTAATGCATGAACCAGCATGCGAGCACAGTAGCTATACTCTACTTGGTAAGTTGATCTCATTTAAAACACAACTTGGACAGATGCCAAAGAAAGCAAAGGACAAAGAAAACTGTAAGGCAAAAAAAAACTCCTGACAAGAAGTGGAATTTAAAAACAACAAGTGCTGTTGCAGATCTCATGAATGTCTGCAGGGGAGTGAAGTCAGGAGGACAGATGGACCTTGGTGATATTCCAGGCTAATGGAATTGTTAATTAACAAGATGGTAACCTTGACTTAAAAGGACATATTCAAAATGGTCTTCCAGCCAATTATTATTTGCTTGGGTAGATTTGATATCTTACTGCACATCAACTAGAGTGGCCACTACTTGCATTGAAATAGCTCTTCATGCAGTTGATTAACTGAACCAGGACACTGGAGGAAGAGGGCAAGTCTGATTCAGCTAGGTCCTTGAATCATTGATGTGTGTCTCCTCCTTTCCAGTACTAAACTTAAGAGTTATTTTGCTTTCCAATTTCAGATTCCGATTTTCAGTTTCAGATTCCAGCATCCACAGAGTTTGCTCTTATTCAGTATTTTTGCTTTATTAGCTGAAAAAAAGTGGGAATTCTAACTGGCGTACCTTATGCAGAAACAGTGACCGCATTTCAATGACACTCCTTCCTATGTTATTCTTTTACAAGCATTAACCTGTCAGTTTTATATGGAGGTTACTTTCCAGGTAAAAGAACGAATCAGTTGTTTGGCATTAGTTGTATGATTTTACAAATAACTCAAGGGAAAGAAAATTATTTGATCAGATATAAAAGATTTAGCCTGCTTTTTGATGGTGAAACCTTAAAAAAGGGGACAATTTACAAGTTGAGCAATTAAGGGCAGCTTGATCTTATCTGAAATACCAGCATTTTTTTGTCCACATAATCTCTCTTTGGTCTCATGTGTTTGGTGTTATCCCAAGTGACATAGAAGCAGCAAGACAGCAGATAAAAAGACTTGGAAAATGATTTTTTATCTTCCCTCATCAAGCAGGAATCAATCAGTAACACCTCAAAAAAAAATTAGAAAATGTAACACTTACATTACTTCCTCTGATGTGACTGCCATGTTGCTGGGGTCCTTGAAATGGATGACAACAATGTCTGACAAAAACAAGGAGAAGTGCAGACTCTGCATGCTCCACCTAGTGGAGATAGGTGTGGTGTGCCCAAATTAACATTAAAGTGACCGCTTCAGGTTATGAAAGTTTTTTTTAAAATGGATTTATTGCTCCTGTTGGTATCATATGACCTAATTGCCCCCATCTTCCCATCATTATGATGCCTGATCTCTGATCATCCCCAATTTTTCCCAGGATTACAGATCCCCCTCAATCTAGCCTTCCTTTTGCCAGCTGGGGCTCTCTAGATTGGACTATCAGATGTCCTGCCTCTTATAAATGGAAAGGCGGCTCAAATCATCAAATTTCATTGCTGAAACGTAATGCCAAAGAGGCCAAACTGTGAAAATTGTTCATATTTCTAACCACTTGCTTTATGCAGATGGTGAGCTTGTTTGCCTTTCCTCCCAGATGATGGAAGAAGTCTTTGAAAACTGACCCCCTGGAATAAATTAGCTATCATTATCACTGGCAGAAGTAAATTCAAGTTCTTATACTTATCAGATTGTAAAATAAAATTATTGCATTAAAAATACAGATGAACACAATGTAATCATGGACTGTAAGCAGACCCACTGATTCACCCAGAGCGTCCCACATAACTGTGAAGCCTTGTGCATCATATTATATCCGCACACCTCACCCAAAAATATGTGATCTCCTTGGAGAGGCAACAAAATATGGATAACAATAAAGAATCTTAAAATGTAATTTCCAACACCCTTTGACACAATTGCAACTAATCCAGGAGAGCACTCCAGTTCTGCTTATGATGATAAAGTACACTACCTCAGTCAGAACCAAGTCCAATTCATATCATCATTCATCACAAGAGCTAGTAGCTTGGTCCACAGTTTCAATACTCTCTGGGAAAGTACCACCTCCTGATGCCTAATCTAGTTCTGACTCTAAATCACATGAGATTGTGATCTCTGGTGTTCCCGAACCAATTTCATTGTAACAAACAATTTACATAAACACAGTCTATTTTCTTTATCCTCTTGTGCACCTTGATCAGCCAGTCTCCACTTCTCCAAAATATGGATGGACTGTCTGCTCTTTTAGCCCACCTCGATAACTAAGATGCTTTAATCTTTCTTGCGACAGTACCATCAAGTTATTCACCAATAACTTTTTCACCAATGCTCAGTTTGATTTGTGTCAGAATCACACTATCCCAGACCTCAATTCAACCCTGGTTCAAACACAGAAGAAAAAAGAGCTGAATACTAGAATTCAGAAACTCAGAATTCCAGAAGTGAGAATCCTTGACATAAAAGCAGCATCTAAACTGAATGCAGCATAAAGAATAAAATTGCGTCAGGGAAAGTTCCTCCACTGGTTGGAGGCACAAAGCACAACAGAAAAAGTGGTTGTGTTTGTTGGATGCTTATCATGTCCAGGACATCGCAGCAGGAGTTTCTACACCCTATCATCTTCACTTACTTCATTAATTATCCCCTTTCCAGAAGGTCAGAAGCAGGATATTCACCAATGATTGCCCTGTGGTCAGTTTTATTTACAACTCCTCAGATAATGAAGCTGTCAGTGCCCATGTAGTAATGCTTGTGCAACATTAGAGCTTGGTGTACAAGGACTAGATAATGACCACTTCCAACAAGAAATCATCTAATCATCTCCTCTTGATATTCAAAGAAATCTACCATATTGAATGTCCTACAATCAACATTCTGGGAGGTCACCATTGAACAGAATCTTAACTAGCTGACTCATATAAAGATTGTGGCTATACGAATATGTAGAGACTACATGTTCTGCAATGGGTAACTTATTTCTTGACTCCCAAAAGTTTCTTTTAACCATTTACAAGGCACAGATCAGGAATGTGATTGAATATTCTGCATCTATCTTGATGAATGCAGCAGCAACAACACTCAACATCATCCAGGCCAAAGCAGTCCATTTGATGAACATCCCATCCACATAAATATTCACTTCCTCCATCACTGATGCTTCATGCCTACAGCGTTATTACCCACAAGGTTCTCTGAAGCAACTTGAGAAAGGCGTTTTTGACTGCACTTTCCAAATCCATGACTTCTAACAACTTGAATGCAGCTGATTACCACTTATTCAAGGTCAATTAAGGGTGGGCATTAAATGTTGGCTGTGCCAGCAGGTTGCACATCCAATGAATGAACAGAAAAGTAGTATAACACATTAGTGTTCAATGTCCAACATTACATTTCTGAAAAATTATAGTAAGGTCTAGGTCAATTGGATACTCCTGGTAGGTTTTTTTGCCACAAGTTTATTTCTTACAGTAAGGTTGACAAAAAAAAATTACAGTGCCTTCCACCATTTGTCAAGTTGGTTATGTTATTAGAGGGCTCTGTCTCTTTTTGTAAAATTGTGGCTTCATGGTTTTGACTTTGTCCACAAAGTCTTTGAAATCTGTTCAAGGGTTTTCAAGACATTCTGAAAATCCTCGCAAGAACCTTGAGAACATAGAACACAGAACACTACAGCACAAACAGGCCCTTCGGCCCATGAGTTGCACCGATCACATCTATACCTACCAATCCACAGACCTATCTATAACCCCCTATCCCATTTGTTCCCATATACTCATCCAGAAGTCTTTTAAAACACCCCAGCGAGTTCGCCTCTACCACCTCCGACGGCAGCCGATTTCATTCACTTACCAGTGAAAAACTTACCCCTAACATCCCCTCTGTACTTGCTTCCCTGCACCTTAAATCTGTGTCCACTCGTAGTTACCATTTCAGCTCAGGGAGATAGCCTCTGAGAATCCACCCTATCTATTCCTCTCAACATTTTATAAACATTTTTGAGAGTTAGAGAACAATATCTAGGCAGGTACTCCAACAGGAACTTTCAGAAGTGGAATTGGATAAATACTTGGAACTAGTTGCAGGACTGTGGGGAAACAGAAAGATTGAACCAACATTGTCTCATGTGACTATTTCGAAGAAAAGCAAAGAAGTTCTTCCTGGTGCCTGTCCAACATTTAGCCCTCTACCAACATCATTAAGACAGATTATCATCACATTATTATTTCTGGAATCTTTCTGTGTGCATATTGGCTGCCATGCTCCCACCATTGTAGCAATAAATCTTCTTCAAAGGTACTAAATTGCCTGTGAAGCAACTGGGGACATGCTGAAGTTTTGAAAGGCACTGTGTAAATGCATAGTCTTCTTTCTTATTTAACAACTTTCAAATACCTTCATCAAATGCTCTCAAAGTTTCTTTCATTAGGGAGTGAAATGACTTACTTACTAAGAGTAACTACAGTGAATAATTAATCAATTGATTTGACCAAATAAATAATATGCACACATTGATTTGAACTATATCATTCAGCCATACAAGGCTGTCTTAGAAACTGTCAAGTTTAACTCCACTTTCATTAAATACTACTCTGACGATGTCTTCTCAAGGACTCCCAATGGAGGCAGGCCAGTGGAAAATAAATCCTCTTTGTTTTGGAAATATCCTTTATTCATTAATCTTACCGACACAATTTCAATTCTGTCTGCAGTTAGACATCACGATGTTCTAATATATGAGTATCTTTCGCAAAGATAATATTTTCTCAGCCTAAAATTTCCTGTGTGATGCATTTTCTTTGGAGTCTATCCAAGTTCTGTGAGATCAACTTATGAAATAGAGTGGGGCCACTGAGCACACATGCTGGTCTATGCGTCACCCTAACAGAAGTGGGAGCAAGGGAAGTATGTATCATCACTTCTGATATGTCAAAAAAATTATTTGGAAGGAAGCATTCCAAATGCAATATAGAACAAACAAACAATGGTATTCATAAATTACATTAAGTATCTACCGGCAAGTTTCTTCACAACTTAATCCCATGATGGCCATGCTACAATTTCCAAAAGGACCAATACATAGAAACATGCATAAAAGAATAGAAAATACAAGCAGGAGTAGGCTATTCAGCCCTTTGAGTCTGTTTCACTATTCATTATGATCACGAATAATCATCTAACTCAATAATCTGATCCCACATTTACCTATATCCTTTGACTCCTCCCTCCCCCTTTGCCCCAAAAATTAAATCTAACTCTCTCTTGAAAACATACAATGTTTTGGTCTCAACTGCTTTTTCTGGTAATACAGGCATTCCACCCTCTGAGTGAAGAAATTTCTCCTCATCTCAGTCATTAAAAGATTTATCCTATAATTGATGTACTTGTTTTTATCCTACAGGTGCTTTGGTCCACCTTGTTGTCTAACGCGATGGGTCGTGAGAGGGCTGCTCTTGGATCTTTTTCGAGAGTATCCTAGTGCTTCATGTAGGTAGTGTATGCTTGACCTGGACAATTTGACGGGCAACACGACAGCTCAGTGACTATCGCTGTGCTGTGCAGATACATGGATTTGAGCCTGTGTCTGTGGGAATTTGTGCATTTTCCCCGTGCTTGCGTGGGTTTTCTCCGGCCCTCCGGTTTCCTCCCACATCCCAAAGATGTGCTCTTAGACTAATTGGCAAAACAAATTCTCCCTAAATTGTCTCAAATTTTGTTTTTAATCCATAGATCTATAAACATGGACAGGGATCGCGGGTAGAGGTGGGAACATCGGGGTGGCTGCGCGGGCTCGTTGGGCCGAAAGGCCTGTTTCCCGTGCTGTTTTGTTCTTTGTTGTTTAGACTGTGTCCTCTGGTTCTGAAAGTCCAACTAAATCCATCCACTGGCTCCCTCTCATCAAATCTATGAGCTATACCCCCAAAGAATTCCAGTAGATTTGTTGAGCATGATTTCCTTTTTATAAAAATGTGGATTCTGTACAATTTTGCCACTGTTTACCAAGTGTTCTGCTATAAAAATTTTGCTAATAGACCTGAGAATTTCCCCACCATTGTGTCAGGCTGACTAGTTTATAGTTTCTTGTTTTCTATCTACTCCCCTTTATAAATAGTGGGGTTACATTTGTTACCCTCCAGTATATAGGAACCACTCCAGAGACTCTAGAACATTGGAAGATGATCACCAATGCATTTATTATTTCTACTCTATTTCCCCCTTTATAATCAATCCTCGGTCCTCCTTTGCTGAATTATAAGCTGCTCCTAGTCCTTATGTCTGTTGTTTTTCCTGGCCAATTTGTATGCCTCTTCCTTGGATCTAATACTATCTTAAATTCCCCATTTAATCCATAGTTTGGCCACATTTTCCATTTTACTTTTGCATCAGACAGGAGTAAACGATTGTTGCAGTTCACAGTTGTGCTCTTTGAATGTCTGCCATGCCCATCCATCATTAATCCTTTAAGTAATGTTTCCCAATCCATTATCACCAACTCACGCATCATACCATCGTAATCTTCTTCATTAAGGTTCAGGACCCTCGTCTCAGTATCAACTACGTCACCCTCCACCTTGATAAAAAAATTCTATCTTATTATGGTCATTCATACCCAAGGGATTTCGTACAACTAGATTGCCAATTATTCCTTACTTAATAGGCAATGTCGAGTCTTGAATGGCCTGTTCCTCTAGTTGGTTCTTTCATATATTGGTCCAGAAAATCATTTGGTATACATTCCAGGAATTCCTCCTCTACAGGATCGTGACTGATTTGATTTGCCCAATCAATATGCAGATTGAAGTCATCCATAATTACAGACATTACTTTATCTCACGCATCTCTAATGTCCTGTTTAATGCCATTTCCACTTTCAACATTATATTTTGGGGGTGTATATACATCCCCCACAATTTTTTTTTTGCCCTTCAGTATTTGTCAGCTCTACCCATGGAGATACTATATCATCGGAGCCAATATCTTTCCTTACTATTGTGTTAATTCTCTCTTTAACCAGCAAAGCAACTTCATTGTCTTTTCCTTTATTTCCTGTCCTTCCTAAATCCTGAATGCCACAGGATGTTCAATTCCCATTCCTGGTTACCAACAGAATTTGTCTGTTGCTGCTTTCCCCTAGAGGCCATTACCCCAACCACCTCACCCCCACAGTATCCAAAAT
Organism: Sphyrna mokarran; assembly: GCA_024679065.1. Taxonomy (NCBI): domain Eukaryota; kingdom Metazoa; phylum Chordata; class Chondrichthyes; order Carcharhiniformes; family Carcharhinidae; genus Sphyrna; species Sphyrna mokarran. The sequence continues at coordinate 59,703,643 of JAGIQG010000003.1, forward strand.
GGTGCATTTGTTTTGCAGGGAATTGGATATTCTTGCACTGCCTGCTTAGATCTCTTGCTCTGCCTGGTGATCACCCATTCTCTTCCTGCCTGGGGAGTCTTATCCTCTCTATATGTGTCATCCACAGTGTCCCCAGCCACTGCTCCCTCTCCACATTCCACTGTTTTCTGATACAAAAATAACTGGAATTAAGAAATTGAGATGATGAGGAGTTAGAAAAAAATTACAGACTGAATAGTGACAACAAATGTATCCTTGCAAGAAAGGATGCACGATTTTGATAACGGACCAAGTGCAGAAATTAGAAAAGCTGGTTGCTATAATAAATGATACAATGGGAGATTTTCATTTTCACACAGACTGGGGAGAGGGAAGAGCTGAAGTCTCAAAGGCAGTGAATTTTATGTATGCATTTGGGACAGTTTTCAGGAACCAGAAGGAAGAAACTGGTTAAGGCTAGAAAATGGGTGTCAGAACATACTGTATGATTAACCCGGACTTGTTTATTCTGATACAAGGCAAAATGCAAATGTTGTGTTGTTTGCTCTTTAGACTGTTTGCAGTGTGCAGTGGAATTAATCACACTGCTGAGTTGCTCACACCCAAGCAGGAGGCACAAAATCATGAAAAGATGGCATGAGTTCCAGCTAACCTGTGCTTCTTAAAATAAGCCTGCACTCTTAAAGAGTAGGTGCATTTTGGCTTCAGTCATTGCAGGAACGATTTAGATCAAAGAAATAAAAAAGGAATAACACAAAGTGGCAAGTAATGTTCTTTGCTACGGCACTGAAGGCCTTTGTGTGGATGAGAAGAAAGTCACAATCATTATTTACTCATACAGTGAAGAAACATCCAAACAAACTCTGTGAAGGCAACGGGAGCAGATAGTTCTGGAGGTCAATACCAGTAATCTAGCTTCAAGCACCTGGAAGCAGGATTGAAAGAAATGCAATGGTCTCACATGGGTGGTCAAGGTCAGTGAATGCAATTTAAAATGCCACATTCCAACACTACACCACTAACCTTACACAATGTTCCACGCACCACATCCTATCTCTCACTTATCAACAATCTCCATCAATCAAGACTTGTATCTCATATTTAATGTCTCACCTCACACTCACATCATGGTACTGCTGAAAGCCCTGCATTGACCTTGCACAACTTGGACACAGTGCCAGCAATTCAGTCATGGTAATCGCATCGCTCAAACAGATTTCATCACACTCCCCAACACACTTTCCTCTTTCTTGTGAAACAAGGTGGTGAATAACCAAATACTAACAGCTAACCCATGGCTCAGAAGAGAGAACAGCAAAGTGACACGGAGCATCAGGGAGCAAGGTAAAGAAAACCAAAAGCATCAACAGCACCAGTTGGGTAAAGATGATAGATAGTAAGTAAATTGGTAAGAGAATGAGCACAGAACAAATCCAAAAGCATAAATTAATTAGATTGTGCAACTAGATGTGTTGATGAAGAAGAAAATTTCTTTGCCTGGGACAGTCCAGAAAAAACAGCATAACACTAACATTACAGCTCAGTTGTTCAAGTTTGATGTCAGGAAGGCCTTGTTCACACAAAATTAAGGTGAAATCTAAAAATTTCTCCCAAAAAACACAATTAAGGCCTGGTCATTTGAATGTTTTGTGAGTCAATGACATTGAAGGTCATAGAACCAAGACAAAGAGCCGAAATGAGTTTGTGATCCACGTTGATTGTGTTGAATGACAAAACAAGTTCAAGATGCTGAGAGACCTACTTCTCTCCCAATGCTCACATTGAAACATTTTAAACATTAAGATCTAACAACTTAAATATTCTTCTAATTTCTTCAGGTTTTTTGTGCACATTAACGACAGATGATGCTATGTTGTAAGGTGAAGTGTGAGACACAATGCACTTTAGTGAAAGCATTAATAGAAAAACCTAACCTGATGATTTTATGGGTAGCAATTTGTTTACATTGCACCCATCCTTCAGGCATAAAACAAGTACAACATATACCAATATAGCAATGGGATAGTCTGCACTTAATATGCGCATATGATATTCCTCTGTTGAATTTCCAGTACCTTTTATCTCAGAGCTTTCAGGAGTTAAAGCTGCTATTAGAGTAACAATTCCCTTGGTCTGGTGGGACATAGATCCAGTGGAATGGTGATGGTTGGAGTCAAACTAACTGATGCCCCTGCTTTTGAAGACAGCTACGTAGGCTAGGTCTCCATTCTTCGCACCAATGAATGTTGCGAATCAATGCCTCATATCAAGATATTTGAGTAAAACAAAAAATTGAAATGTACAATTTGGATAAAATAATGAGAAAAATGGAATTCATAAGAGCACATCTATTTGAAGGTGTACTTTGATGCAAATTAACATAGCACAGGAAAACAAATATTTATCTGAGTGATGGGAGGGGTGGTGAGATTGAACAATGGTGCATGGAAATAGATGTTAAAACTGTGAAAGAGGTGAGGTCAAAGTGGAGAGATAAGAATATAATTTGCACCGATTACATTAAAATCTTGATCTGGAGTGTTACTGAGATAAACAAAGGGAAGAAACAATATTTCCATAGGAGGAAAGCTGAGCACAGGAGGGGAGGAGCAGCTATTGCCACAGTCCTAACTGGAGAAAGCAGGCTTTCCAAAAGGGAAAAAACAAATGATTGGGGAAAGCTCTAATAGAGAAGAACCATTATGCTGAACTGAAGAAGATTTTCCCAACCTGGAAAATACTCTGTGGATGGTAACTACATATTGGATTTAGCTCATAGCATTATATAATATTGGATGTTATTTGGGAGAGGGTTATTTCACAGAGGTCAGGAACATAGATAGTTGGCAACAGGGATTAACTTAATGAGGTTGTGTGTGTCTGTGTGTGTGTGTGTGAGAGAGAGAGAGACCATTAATGCAGTTAAATGTATTGTTGTGTATTGTAGTCTTTCTTGTGTGTTTCTTCTAAGTTAACAAACATTTGTTATTAATTGTTTATAATAAGGCTTTACTATTTCTTACTGGTTTGCCTATCCTTCCTCACATTATACCAGATTGAAAATGGACATCATTAAGAACCGTTGTTTCCAAGTTATCCTTCTGAGTTTTGGGATAACTTCGCATTTAACATCAGCAGGTTCTTCATACTGGATTCCCAGAGCAAGATCTGGAGATATGAGCATCATTGATCATGAAATAAGGGCACTTCAGTCTCATTACTTACACACTGTATAGGTAGAAAGGTTTTATGGGATGGTGGGTAGTGTCTATACCTTTGAGCTAGAAGCTCTGCGTTCAAATCCCACTCCAGAGCTTAATAATCAGGAAATTTGCATTCATTTTGCGGCCAAACAGATTAAACATCAGTTTGTAAATCCTTCAAACATATACCCATACCTGCCATTTTACACCTACCATTTAATCCAATGGTAGGTATAAAAGCAGGAGAGATTCCTGGTCAGCCACTTGATGGAAAGGAAATTGAAAATGCGACCATCGCTTTCCATAGCTTCAGACTACAGCGTGAATGTAAAATGCTCAGATTCTTCGGGGGAGAGAGTTGGCTCAATTGGCTGGATGGCTACTGTGGATCAGATTGGTGTCTAGACTGGTTAGATTAGATTCAGAAGTTGTCTCTATTTTTACTCACAGTAGAGATCGTAGCATTGTGCGCCTGCGGATGGAGAACTGAAAAGAAAGACCCATCAAGTGTCTGAAAATACCACCTTGTTTCAGCCTTTCAAGAAATATTAGAATAGTAAATGAGTATGGGAAGATGGGAAAATATGATTTTGGAACAGAGTAGACCAATGTGCTATTATTAAATTGGTTACAGTAATCCAGAAAAGGCTAATTTATTCATCCAATAATCAGTGTTGACTTGCTCATGAAAGATAGGTGTATTTTCAGTGTTATGATAGTCTCAAAGCATGTTCCTTTATTGAAAGTGGTGAAGTAGGAATTGGGTAGAAAGCTTTGGTAATAAAAAGTGTTCAGATGCCCTGAGTAGCACTCCTTTGAGTGCACACCATTGGCATGGATTTGTCCATCCAGTGGAACCAAGGTCTTGAAACCAGAAATGTCTAATTCCATTCCTCTTTGACTGGTGAAGTTATAAAGGCCACACCATATAGTAACTCAAACACAAAAACCAAATATGGCAGATGCTGGGAACTGAAATGACAGGTCTTCCTTCAGCAGATGCTGCTCATCATTGATCATAGGCATGATTCTCCAGTCCCACTGAAGTCAATGGCCATTTGTTTTACTCATTGGCTGCACCGTAGGAGAATGGACTACAGGTAGGGGAGTGGAAGGCTGGTAATCCTGCCAAAGTTTCAGGCCAATGACCCTGGCGTGATGAAGGACTCTGAAACATTAACTTGGTTTCTGTCTATAGATGTTGTCTAACCTGTTGAGTGTTTCCCTATTTCAGACATCAGGTGAGATTTTACAGTGTCGCTCAACCTGAGACTGCAAAATCCTGCTTGAAGTCAATTCGAGCTTCCCATTGTCCACCCCTTGTCTGCTCCAATCCTATGGTAGGCGAGGCAGTAGAATTTTGGTGTATAACTCTCTGTAACGCACAATCCGGAGAGCATTATGCTGCCTCTTCTGATGTGCATAGGCACATTAAGTCCCAAGGATGGTGTGGTTACACAATTGTTTACACTGCTGCCTCACAGTGCAGCGATTCAGGTTCAATTCCAGCCTTAGGTCACTGTGCGGAATTTGCACATTCTTCCCATATCTGCAGGGGTTTCCTTTGGGTGTTCTGGTTTCCCCCCAAAATCCAAAGAAATGCAAGTTAGGTGGATTGGCTATGCTAAATTGCCTCTTAGTGAACCAAGATACATAGGTTGGGGGGAATTAGAAGAGTAAATATGTGAGGTAATGGGGAAAAGCCTGGATAAGAGTCGGTGCAGGCTCGATGAGCTGAGTGACCATCTTCTGCAGAGTAGAGAATCTATGGTCCTAAGATCTTCTTAATATTAACTTTTATAGAATCATGGTGCTCATTGTAATGCTCCTGCATTTCTGATGGAGCCACTCAGTATGGCTATCATGTATGGAAGTAGGGAATCAATTTGGGCACCCAGAAACTATGTATTAATTGGAATTTCTTCCATGAAGAAGTCAGCAAGGGTTGAATTTCATAGTATGAAGGCATTGTTTGTGTGGAATCATAATTAATGTTATTTTTTTAAAAAAAATCTTGCAATGAATGATTATAATGTTTGATTGGGTTCCAATTTCCCTGCATTTCCATTTTCCCCCGCTACCAGCCTCCTTCCCATCTTACAATTGTTTTCCCTCGAAAATCTGAAGTGTGGCTAATAAGCTGATGTGACTAATGTGAATTTCAGATTTCAGTGAATACTTTTCTATTCTTTCTGGGCAGAATTTGAACTGTTAAGCTTTGCAAACTAGATTATCTTGAAATACTTCAGTGAGATGCTATCTGTGGAACAAAGCCAAGTTGAAGTCAGAAGGGATGCGAGTCTTTTTATTGTACAAAAATCTCTGTCCTTTTTTTTCCTTTTAACCAAAACAAACAGACCGAAATGCGCAAAACCAATCAGGTGCAGGGTTGAAACATCAGTAATGGTTTCAACTCTACCCCGGCCTTCGAAAAGGGCAAAGCACAGCCAGTGAACCAATTACTTGGTTGCAGACTGTCCAAATAGTATATTTCAAAGTAAAGGTCAGCTAATTCCACATTAACATGGAACTAAGCAAATACAGGACTGCAGCTGAAGCATCAATGCTTATTCCCTTCAGAAATGCTGATGGATCGGTTAATAGCCATACTTTGTGTTATACGTCGCACTTAGGGAGTTCCTTCTCTAAACATCTGCACAATCCTAAGATTCTTCCTCCGCCTTTTAGCCTTTTCACCAAGTTTTTGGTCATTCCTCTTTCTTGGTGTCAGTGTCTCTCTTTCAATGCATTTTTGAACTATCCTAGGATGTTTTCTTTATGTTAATGCCTGCAATGTGAATGAAGACTATTACTGTTTTCCTACTTTTCTTTTAGATTTTTAAAAATATTTACAATTTCGATCTTGTTATTTGTTGCCAAAGCATTGAAAGCAGAACTTTCTCGTCCCGCTTGCCACGGAAATTGTAGCAGGAAGGACGCAGAGTATGCAAAGTTCCGTTGACCTCAGGCAGGATTTTCTGGTCTTGGGACGAGAATGGCCGGAAAGTCCCACCCTGTGTGTCTGAATTACAATTAAAGCTTGATTTAAAATTTAAATTCATAGAATCTTTGACATTTTTTCATTTTTTAAAAATCCATTTACAGGATGTTATTGCCAGTTCTGCTGCATATCTTCTTTCACTTCAAAAGGAACTAGAATGCAGAATTTACAACCGTTTTTGTCTTAAACAGTATTTTACTTGCGGCCTTCACATTGTGTTAGTTTTTCTTTGCCTGTGCTTTTTTTTTCAGTTTTTAATGGGTTGAAACAATACAGTGTTCCTCATTCAGCACTTGTGCTTTTCAAAACTCATCCTTAGTTCCACTCCAGACACCCTATTATGGTTCACAGACAACAATATGTCTAGTGTAGTGTCTTCCATGGATTGAATGTAAGATGGCTGCCCCAAGATGTTCCCTTATGGCAGAGATCACATGACTATGGTAAGCATGGTAAGACACTTAATAATGACTGTATTTCAAAACGCAAATAGTGTCTTTCTCTTTTCTGTAAAGTTGAATGGGTGTCAAATATTGGGTAGGCATGGCATACTGCGTACCATACAGCTACAGCCTAAAATCAGGAGTCTCTAAGATCCAGGCCTGAAACAGGCTTCAGGCCATCGTGTGTGAAAATAGAGGGCTGAACATCTCTAAGGTTCTATATGCAAAATGAGGCTGCCTCACTCAGGAAATTAGGTCAAAAAAACTGCTGAATCAGTAGGGTACCTTTGTGTAAAATAAAACACTGACTGAAGGAGTGGGAGAGCTGCTTTTGGCTTCAGTGAAGTGCTAAAGACTGTTGCTAGTTCTTACTCAAACCCTCTCTCCCTATCAATAACTCTGCCTGATTCATCCCTCTCTCTGATTCATCCCTCTCTCCGATTCATCCCTCTCTCTTCTGATCATCTTACTCCACTCTCAGGACTTACCTGAGGACCAATGCTGAAGGGGGAATATCCATTAGTTTCTTGCAGTTCATCTGTATAATGAACATTTCACTTGTGCCTCTGATCTTTCTTGCCAGAGATGGTTGCTGCCTGACACTTGTGGGGAAAATGTTAAATAACATGGGGAATGGCTGGTTAAATTTTGGCTGTCTCACCATCATTATTATAAACCTTTTAGATTAAACATTGGACAGACTGAAGAAATTTTCTCAGATCCCTGCCAGAAACTCTGCACCCTAGGGCCCGATTCCATCCCTCTCCTAGCTCAGTATAAAAAGATGAACCACACTGTTAAATTAGCATTGTAATTGACAGAGAATTTCTAACCCAATATTCTCCTCGTCACCAAGATTTCCTCCATCCATCTGGTTAATATTACTGGTCTCCAACCCTGCCTGACTCCAATGCACTGCTGGAATCCTTATCTATACTTTTGTTACCTCCAGAGTTGACCATTTCAATTCTCTTCTAGTCAGATTTCCATTTTTCATTGTCCATAAACATTAACTCATCCAAAGTTCTGCTGCCAACCATTCCTGTCCTTGCTGGCCTACATTGGCTCCCAGTCCAGAAAATCTCTCATCCTTGTAATCAAACTCTTCTCTGCCCTCATCTTTCCTATTTCTGTAACCTCCCCCAACCCTATACTATTCTGAGATCTCTGCTCTCCTCCAATTCTGGTTGTTTCTGCATTCCTTTGTCCCGCAATTGGAACCAGGCTTACAGTTGTTTGAAGCTCTGATCTCTGGAATTCATTCTCTCCACCTCTTTTTCCTTCTTGAGATGCTCCTTAAAACTACTTTTTGACTCAGCCTTTTGTCACCTGTCATAATACCTCCTTTGTGTCGTGTATCAGTTTTTGTCCAGCTGTGATTCTGTGAAACACTTTGAGATGTTTCGCTGTGCGTAAGGCACTGTAGAAATGTGGAGTGTTGCTGTTAGAATGGGCATCCAGTTGATTCTTGGTTCAGGAATTGTTCCACAGGGAATGAATTGGGTTCAGGTTTGATAAGGCTGGAGTCCTGCACTTTGATCGGTTCTGCATTGACACTGAATCACTGACCTTTACTTTGAATGTGTTATTTGGATAGTCTACAACAAAGTAATTGGTTCACTTGCCTCATTTCGTCCTTTTTCTAAGGGGAGATGGAATGGAAACTGTAACAGATGCCACAATAGTGCACCTGATTTGGATTTACATAACAATCACAACATTTCTATCTGCTTGTTTCAAGTTGAGGGGAAGGGAATTGTTTGTATGAAAAGAGAATGTGTCATGACATTGATTTGGCTTTGTTCCATGGATAACATGGTGTTGTTTTGAAATCTATTTGAAGATTACCCGGCTCCCAGATCTAAGAGGTCAGAATCTGCTGAGCAGAACACTAAAGAATTCACTGAAATTTGAAAATCAGTTTTGTTACACAAGTTAATTAGCCACACTTCAAATTCTTGAAGGTTCTATGTGGGGGTGGGGAAAGAGAACTAAAAATTTCAATGACATTTCCTTGCAAGAAATGGGTTAAAATGACATTCTAATAAAAATTCCAAGAAATTGGGGTTTGTGTCAAGGATGTCATTGTTTAATACCCATCTGAACATTTTTCTAGAGGAAGCAACTACAGAAAAGGCAGCGCTGCAAGTGTTAATAATAATACAAAAATGTGAACAGAAGAATATTTCACTGGTTTTATTTATTTTTTAATTCCAGGCCAGATGCACAGAAAGATACTGTCTATTTAAAATATTATTAATATTCATAGAACTTTCATGCAAGCAGATAGAGAACCTATGGTTGAAAACAAATCATAGGGACTTTCATTTCAGTGAAAATCAAAACCAGATTACATGCATAAAATCTCCAAAACCCATCAAAATTATTCATAAAAGATTTATAAGCAATTACATGTTAAATGAAGGATTTGTCAATTACATCCTGTATTTCTTTTCAATTCACTTCACACGGTATTTTAATTAACTCGCTGGATGTAATATGTATTGCTTTCCTTATATGAAAGGAATTAAGATAAAAGAACAAGTATTACGAAGAAAGGGATAGGTCATGGAGAGAAAAGGCTGAATAGAAGGAAGAGAATAGAAAAGGAACATGTTCTGTGTCGTTACTCTTTTCAGATTATAGTTCTCCTTCGGTGAAACTCTTCTTATTACTTTGCAGGATATTAGTGCTAGAGAATGGAACATGGGTTTATAGCACTTTGCTGCTCTACAATAGCTCTCAACCTACAAGCAAAGGAGAGAGATCTCCACTATATCAGCATGACATTTCTGTCTCCCACGTCATTTCTTCGTGAGCATTTGAATAAATGGATTTTTTGTGCTCAGTTAGCACACCCACAACAGTCATATTCCCCCTTCTACTTTTGTAATATTCTTGATCTCATTGTGTTAACGCAGACTATTTACAGAGCCTGTAACAAAAACAATAATTTTAATAGGAAACAACTTCAACAATAAGGTTCAACAAGACAGAGTAAGACCACATGACACTGCATCACTTCCTCTACAATGTATGTTGTGTCTCACTATCGCACAATCAAATTCACCTTTAATACTACAACATGCCGCATACTAAAGCTATCGAAATTTATTTTACTTTACAGGATTTTTGACTGTAATAACTTCACCATGGCCAGTCATCCAGTACAACATCTTTCAACTGAAGCTATATATGACACTGCCTTATTAAAACAAAGGAAAGGCCATATCTGTGACTTACAACAGTCCAGGCTGAGTGCAGGTTTTGAACTCCTGTCACTCATCTCTTATTGGGCAAGCTCCCACTCGCTCAATAGGGAAACATATGGAGCCCATGGGAGATTTATCAATGATATAGTGGTCATGAAGGACACAGGGTAAGATTGGCCAATTAAATTGGATTACAAGTGATCCCAGGAACAAGGTTGCCAAGCCTGTTGGATTGCATCAGCGTCTTGAGGAATTAAAGTTACTTGGGAGAAAAGCCTCAGGCATATGATGTCAATATCAGAGATAGAGATAACAGCTGTTCTAAGGATGGCCAAGAATCATCCAAACAAGTAAAAGACTGGAATTCTATTCCTCTTTCCTCGGAATAGACTGAGAATTGGTGGGCATAGAGATGTGTAAAACCAGATGGAATAGCGGAGGATGTTGTGTCTGTCACTTTCGTGTCTTGGGGTAGATGGTGGGCAGGCTGCCCACCCACTCTTGAGCCAAATGAGACCTATAAAGAAAAGTCTTTTTTCCCAATATTACTGTGGGATATTGTGAAGCAGGCTTGTGGATGCTATGCGTAAGTTTGTGTGTGCGTGTAACCAATTTCATTAAATGGAAGACAGTCAGATTGTAAGGTTTCAAATAATCAAAAGGGTTCAGTGTAAAAGTTGGCATTTGAAGTGGAAATAAGCAAAGCTAAGGTGGGCTTCAAATAAATGCAACATTAATAGGAATTTGCATTAGGTGGTATGTCAGGTGTTCAATTTTTAGCTGTTGAATTTCAAACAGAAATAAGAGGAGGTTTTACAACTGGCAAAGATGATAAATGCATAAAGCAAAGTTATTAAGTTTAACTTAACTGAAAGCAACAGCCATATAGACAAAATGAAACGTTTGTTTATCTTCTGGGAAAGGTAACTTCCAAAGAAAGTTAAGAACAATAGACTTAAATCTGAAAGAAAAAAAGTATATATAAGGAAAAACTAAAAGGTGAATGAGAGGTGTGACTGTGTTATATCTTGAAAAGTATACTGTGCTGGGTCCCACTTGTAGCGTAAACAACTTCTAGCCAATCCAAGAGAAGTCTATGTTTGTTCCAGAAAGCGAGCCTTTGTTCCAAGATTTAGATTACCATTGTTGAGCGAGAGAGAAAGAAAGAAACCCTGTGAAATACCTTCTCTGTAGCAACACTGGGTGTCTAGCAGTAATGTTACCGGAATTTATATGTATTAAGAATCTATAGGAACTGTTGCCTGAAAAAGGATATTTATTTATGAACAAAACAGAAATCTTTTGAGAAATGTTGTAAGATGAGATTTAACTATGTAATTGTAATCTTGTCTGCTTATGTTTTTTTTTGTTAATATATGTTTTAATATTTAAAGTCTCCAAAAGTGGTATTGGCATTCTTATTCCTGACATCAATACACATATCTTTTTGTAATAAAATATGGATTGCAAGTTGTTGTGACAGCTTAATCAAATTTCCCTTTAGGATTTGGTTAGCCCAGCAATTACTACCTGTCATATCATATTAGGCCCCTAAGTGGCAAGTTAAAGGGTATTTAAGGGCCTTCCTGCCATTATTTGTATTTACCTGCACTGGATAAGCACCTAGCCACTTTGTAGACCACAATGCAATGCAGAGGAAAGCGTTGGCACCAACTGAACATATTACAGATCAACAGCCTAATTGCATGGTTATTCCAGCATTTCTATTGTACTTTTAAATTCCTACCCCTTCATCCTATTTATGATAATAATGCCTCAACTACAGTAAAATATTGAAGATTTTGAGTAGTTGATGGTTTGATAGGGTCGGAAGTGGCAAAGCATCCACTGGACCAGAGAATGAAAAGACAAATGTGTTCTTCCATCTGCAATATATGTGTGGCAGTAATGATACATATGTGATAACATTTTTTAAAAATGCATTGAGTAACACGTCACTGAGGGAAGTAATATTTGCCTTTGACTTCACAATTGATCAATTATTTTATTACTTGAAAGCATAAGTCCCTTCATTTTAAACCTACACATTAAAATTAAACATACTTTACACTTTATTTGTCTTAAGGCTATCCTATAGTCTGTGGTTTCATTTATGATCTTAATGCATGTGCTTCAACTGGGTAACTTCCCAAAACAATGGACAAAGGAATGTAGGAATTACATTGTTTGCATTTGTATGCACATATTGCAAACTATTAACTTCAAAGCTTTTGTCTTTGAAATGCCATCTATTAAATGAGAGAAAAAACCCAAAGCTTGTCTGTCTGTTATGTCACTGAAAGATTCAGTGAAAAGTGGAGTATTCACGTGATGTCCCAGCCAATATTCATCCCTTAACCTTTTATCTTCTTTGATGTTTGTGGGAGTATTTGATCTGTGCAATTTGGCTGCTGCAATTGACTATATAATAGGTCAAAAATAATTTGCATATTGTGTCCAATAGGTGATACAATGATGAAGTGAGGGCAACCTACAACTAACTACAGGCCCATGCTCTTTTTAATAAATATAAGAGGAGACACAGATCAAAAGATGGCTGATACTGTTAAAAAAAACCCTTATGGAAAATTCTTATGTAGATTATATTTACAGATTTTCCTGGGAGGACATGAAATTTCACACCTGACAAAGTTTCAGAACCCATTTCAAACAGAGACAGTTAAAGATATGGAAAATGAAAATAGTTGGACCAGTTTCCCAGGTTTGTGAAGAAATGGAGACTGTTTACTACATTCATCAGACATCCAAAAATAAATCTGTTGCTTTATATCTCAGAATGTGCAAAGGATTCTAAAATGAATGCAAGACATGACTATTTCCTCTCTTGGGGATAGCCAGGGAAAATGGGTTAAACATTGGCAGATGACAAGTGAGAAGCAGAAGAACAAGGAACAGGAGGACTTCTCTCTCTTGCTGGAGGCAAATGTGTTTAAACAGAGACAGAAACAAACACAAAAAATGGGACAACTTCTTCAGTTAACCCTACAGAGATAACCAGCTCACCTTTCCTTCTGGGACAATCCACCAGTGTCTCCAATGGACTGCGAATCTGCCAAAGTCAGTTCTACTGAAATCACCCAACTTAACAGCCGCAATGTACAACCTTATATTTTTTAATTCATTTTTGGGACTCGGGTGTCACTGGCAGACCAGCATTTATTGCCCATCCCTTGTTGCTCAAGGGAGTTGACCACATTGCTGTGCTTCTGGAGTCACATGTCAGCCAGACCAGTAAAAGATGGCAAATTTCCTTCCCTAAAGGACATTAGTGAACCAGATGGATTTTTCTGATAATCAACAACGGTTTCTTGGTCATCAGTAGATTCCTAATTGCAGATATTATATAATTCAAATTCCATTATTTGCCATGACGGGATTTGAATCTAGGTCTCCAGAACATTAGCTGAGTTTCTGAGTATATATCCTAGCGATAGCATCATGAGACCGTTGCTTCCCCACAAGGAAAAACCCAAAGACTGATTAGTATATATTTTCATGTGTGTGTGAGTGAGTGAGTGAATGCGAGTGCGAGTGTGTATGAAGTCTTTATTTTTCCTCGTTTTTTTAATAATTAGAAAACTTACTCTTTCTTTGCCTCAAGAAAGCCTGAATAAATTAGAAAATGTAAGTGCATTGGGATTGGGAAAAGATGTCCACAGTGAAAGGATTTTAAACAAACTTTGTTGTGACTAACTAAGGGAAGTTGAAAAAAGGAATGTCAGCTCATACTCCTCACCCAGTCATAACAATTGTAAAGCATTGTGGGATTTCCAGAAGATGTAAACAGCAACAATAACCTTTTAATGTAATAAAATGTCCCAAGGACATATCACAGGAAGGTTAGAAGCCAAGATTTGTTACCAAGGCATATAGGAAATATCAGAGCAGTTTGAATAAATTTTAAGGAACTTCTTAAAGGAGGAGAAAGAGATAGAGAGGTAAGGGAGGAAATTTCATAGCTTAGGGCTTTTGCAGCTGAAGGAACAGTCACTGCTAGAGAATGCAGAAGAGGTCATAATTGGTAACCTTAGACTTTACAGATGGTTGTATAGCTGGGAGTGTTTACAGAAGCAGGAAGAAGAGTGGTCTTATTTAGGACTGGGGTATGGTTGTAGGTGTCAGTGATTTGAAACTTGGGATTTTAAAATCTACACCTACCATTATCTCCTTCCATCAATTAATGGCTTTGATAGTGGAAACCTTTATGATGTTGGATAAGAAACAGAACTGTTGTCACTTCCACTCCTTTTAAGTCAAATTGCAAAACACAGTTCAATAAATGTGATACTTTTGTGGGATGACACCAGGAAAAGAAAAGTATGAAAACTGTCATATTGTTGTATAAATACAAGCAATCACCAAGGAATGAAAGCTCACAAAGTTACCTGGTCTTGCTGATTGTGACTTCACTCGGTACAACTAACTCTCAATGTCCTCTGATGTGGTCCAGCAAGCCACTTAGCTCATGCGTATATTGGATCATATATCTTGACAATAAATGTACATCTTGAAAGTGACAAAGCAAGATGTTCAGCATATATCCAAACTTTTTGAATTGCTTTGGATATTCACTATGTTAATAATACGTTGATATCAATTCTACTGCCAGACAATGTCCTCACATATGGACATTCCAGGAGTGATTGTGATCAAACATATTAAAACTATGAATTAACCATCCTCTGGAACAATACTTAAAAATTCAATTCACCAGAGTACTGACCTGGGATTGACACTGGGAATTTTTCTGGTATGTTGAACTCAGCTGTTAATCCCCTTGGACAAGGATAGGTATACAAGGGGTTGCTATGCACTCAGATTTCGCCACTTGCTGATAAAAACTATTAAGGTGTTTCTATTAGGAAACCCTATAATAGTTACATGCTACCCAAGGGATCTATAGAATGGCTGCTTTCAAATAGGTTGGAGGGGCCAGAGGGCCCATTAAGTGTGTTATCCGCCACATTTAGTAATTCAATATATGCAGAAATTTCAATCATTGTTACAGCAAAATTTTCACTGGGGTGAAATATTTTGATCAAATCAGGAGACTGCAGATTATAATCTGTGTTAATGACAGTTGTTTAGTCACGCCTCCATCAAAGGTGCCAATATGCATATTCTAAGAGAATCCCATTATGACCTGCTAACCTATCAGCACGTCAAGATAATAAGGCTCATGAAATATTCTGATTGCTGGATTATGCTCACATTTTGTTAACTTATTTATCAGGTACTTGACGTCTCATTAATTCTGAGCAGTGTTTTTGACTTTTTTTTCCAACTGATATATAAAAGTTTTGATTTTATCACTTTGATAATGGAATCCTAATTTACTCATTAAATGTTTTGTATCTCGTGTAGTGACAACCATGGTTAACTTTTTCAATGGCCCATTGAATTCTGCCTGAAGCTTGTAATTATGCTGTTAGAATCTAAAGACCCACAGGGAATCTAATATAGATTCAACATGCAATATTTAGAAGTCTTAAAGCAACAAAAAAGAGATTCACGTATAATATCCTACTTCCTCTGAAGATGGATGTCAGATACTTGTCAAACATTGGCCTACATATGCCACTATGAACTGTTCCGTGTTGCAAATTGGTGATGCTAATATTGGTGTTGATTCAGATTCTTCACTATTTTGATGAGATAGCCTTGGATCTGATGAAGGTGCAGAGATGGAGATACATGTTTTCCAACAGGGTTTCATTAATGAAGTCAAGGTTGGAAATGAACAGAGGTCATGCCTTAGCTTCACTGTGAGATTGCCTCTATCTAGAAAGTTTGTTGGGTCAGGGAAAGACCCCTTCACTTACACAAATGATGGAGGCTACACAACTTAGTGCTCACTTAGGAATACATCTTCCTTCCCAGTTGCTCCTAAAGTTGGTCAGTCAGGGATGGATTTTGAGTTTGCAACAGAACCTTTTAGGTTGCATGCACGTAAGTACATTTTTAGAAAAAGTATCTCATTTGTCAAGGACAAAAGGGCTACAGAACCTCTGGGTGAGGTTGAAATTTTCTAATCATCTAGCTTGTGTGTATGTTTTTACTGACCATGCTAAATGTAGTTGATCAACCAGGCCTCTGTGACACAAATGCTGAGATTTTACAACCTCACCTGAAACCAATAGTGAATTCTGTTCTGTGATCCTCACCCGTAGGAACTCAGTGAGATTGAGAATCAGCTACCCATACCCAGATCCTGGTTTCTGTCACATGCGGGCAAAGTGTTTAGAGAAAGCTCGCTCCAAATTCAACAAACAGAAGTCACATCAGCTCAGCTCAGACCGAACAAATAAGACCAGTCAAAAAAAGATCAGTAACTGATGCTGTAATATTGCTTTAAGAGTGATGTTTAAGAGGCTCAAACATACAGATAAACCAGGTACCTGGAGATTTATATGTAACCAGAAGCCATGACTTTGCTCTCCAGTGTAGTATCCCAAACAACAGAATGTATCTAGTGATTCCCCTACTGCTTGTATTGATTAGTTAATAAATCCCTCCAGAGATCTATTGATAGGAGTGAAGGGTTGCTCTTTCTTTAAGAGGCCAAAATTAAAAAGGAATAAAGGCAACGCCTGGTATATTCGAGAACAGAACAAACTTACAACTGATCCCCTACAGTTCTGCTGCAGTTAAAGTGCAAGTACACGGGAAGGATGAAGAACTTTTGGCCTCCAAGTAGTCTGTAAACAAAAAATCATTGTGCAGCATGATCTTTTCTTAGCAATGCTGCTTCTACTCCGGAGCTGCTGCTAATGGAAAGGATTCTGGCTGTTATATACTCTCAAAGGAAATTTTCAACAGTATAGGATTTCTACTTTTCGAACACTGCAGCCAAATTACTTTCATTTACAACAGGATTGGAGTCAGACTGGCATGGAGGGGAGAAGGTTGCAAGAGGAGGAAAGTTTAAGGAAAAGAAAAAGGGCAGAAGCCATGAAAATTGATTTGTATAGAGGGAGGGAAGAGATGGAAGCAATTAGTGACAATTGGAGGACAGGGATTGCTAGATTGAATGGAGATGATAGTGGGAAGTAATTGTTGAATGAAAAATGTTTTTCTGAAAATTAAGGAACTGGATAGTGAGCAATATTTCAGCAAAATGGATTTAGTGTGAGTACAGAACTGTTATATGTGGGCAACTGATTATAGGGACAGATTTCAATGAAGTCATTGTCCGGTTGGTCTGTTGAAAATTCAAATATTACTTGCTTTCTCTGCTTAAAATTAGAAATGTATTAATTATCAAGTGTAAATGTTAAACTTAAAATATCTACAAATGCAAATATTTTAATGCACACATTTTTCTATGGTAGCCCAGAGAAGTAGATAACCATTTTGCTGCCTTCGACATTTGTCTACATTCATAAAAGTACTGATTCCCTGATCACCACCAGCTAAAGAATTGATCATATCTATAAATTATAAAGCTGACACGGTTATCAGTTTTCACACATTAAATACTTCCGATAAGGTTGTGCCTTATTGGAAGCCTTATATATGTCTATATATTTGAAAGACAAACACCTTTGATCATTTCATGCCTTACGTCCCTGCATGATGTTTCCTTAGGATCAATTCACTTTGAATATCCTGCAGGCATGATGTTCAAAATGGTCATTTTATGTTATTCTCTTGGACAACTATCTTGTTTTACAAATGATGAGAATTCCAGAGCTAGAATTATTCCTCCCAGCTCAACTTAGATTAATAGCATTGAGCTAATATGAAGGACAGGACTTTTAAGATCACATGGCAAGCTCAGAAGTTAAATGGGCATGAGAATCTATACGGCCAGCAGACATGACAATTTGCTGGTATCATTTCATCCCTAGGCCATTTTCCCAAAGACTAGATGGGAATAAGCAGGGTTAACCACCATAAGCAATAGAGAGTGAATTCAAAGGGTTAAATGTCTACTCAAGGCTTATTAACAAATGCTAAGCGGCAGACTGTGAAGCCAATACTTTCGGCAGGCTTTGAAGTCTTCCCACCTAAGCTGAGAACACAAACCACCCATTGGACAGGCTTCTCCTTGAGAGAGAGAGAGGACGGGATGCCTCCCTCCCTTTATTCCTTACCTAAATAGCAGGCTTCAATGTCTGCTGACCTGCTAGGCCTGGTGTTGGCAATGTAGCTTTGTGAACCCCTTCCGTCCTTTTTGATTGGATGGTCAAACCACCCTCTGATCACGTGTGACCCCCATTATATTTTAACATTGGGGTCCTGAACCATAACCCCAAGTCTTGCCCAGAACAACAGCTACTTCTGTCTTCACTGTAACATAAGGATTTTTGCATCAAGATTCCTTACAATGCAATCACTCACAAAGTCGTAAGGCAAGGATATTAGGCAGGAGGGTGGCATAAGGACACAAAAGTGCTAAATGATGTTTAAAAACATCTCCAAAATAACAATAAGTAAATCTGAAGCTTTGTATTTTAATTCTTCATTTTTTTGAGATAGGTCACTCTACATCTCTGTTATTTAGTTTCCTTTATCTGTCTGTCATGCTACATGTGGTGAATCCAGGCCACTACTACCGAACCTATTGTTAGCCTTCAGAAGGTAACAGGGACCATGCATATGGAGTACATCAACACAACATATCAAAGAATCTATCCATACAAAAACATGATATAACATAATTCTCAAACTAGTTCATTTGACTTGAACTGTGATTAATTTTAATGGAGATGGCAATGATTTGAGACAGAAGCTTTAATTCTTGTGGAAGATTATATGAGGTGCCTTTTGTTTCTCTTGATAGAAGTTACATTTCTTCTGACTACCGATTGGAAACATGCTAGAAGATTAAAGTTAGCGCGGACATAACTCAACATTGTCACGTTATAAAGCAATTATGCTGCTTACATCTAAAAGTGTATCCAATTTTATTGTTAAAAATTTAGTGCATATTGATAACATCTTTCAAAGATAGAACACCTCTGCAGGACAGAGAATCATGAATACCTTAAATAACTGCCAGCTTTCAGATTGTTTCAAATTTTTCTATGACCGCTTTCCATGAAATTTCTGAATTTAGGTCATTTTCTACAAACTAACAACAGCCTACATTTGTACAGCACCTTTACTGTAAGAAAACTTCCCAGGGTGCATCACAGGAGAATTGTAAAGCAAGACATTGAGCCACATGAGGACACAATGGCTGGAATTCAACCACCTCATTGCTATGGAAAATGCCATGGGCCCAACACTGGAAATCTTGGGCGTGAATTTTTGATAAAATCCGTAAAATCCCACTCACTAGGTCAGATAACTGAAAGCTTGGTCCAAGAGGTAGAGGAGTGACTTCAAGGAGAAAAATGAAGTGGATAATGGAGAAGTGCAAGGAAGGAATTCCAGAGCTCTGGCCTAGGCAGCTGAAGGCATGCCAATCAAGGCTGGTACAATTAAAATAGGTGGGACTTAAGCTGCCAGGATCCCTTCATTCCTTCAAGGGGGGAGGGGGCTAGAGGTGGGCATCATTAGCAAGGCTAATAATGATAATAATAAAGCAACAAATAACATTTGTTGCCCATTTTTAACCTTAATTGAATTGGGTGGCATACTAGGCCATTTCAGAATCACATTTCTGTGGCTCTGGAGTCATATGTTGGCCAGATCAGGGAAGGACAGCAGATTTCCAGATTATGGTGGACAAATAGGTTTTTATAATAATCTGTGATGACATCATTACCGGACTAGTTTTGACTTCCAGATTTTTATTAATTAAATTTAAATTCCACCAGCTTTCAATGTACCTAAAGCATTAGCTTTTGGGCCTCTGGATTACTAGTCTAGTGACATTATCAGTATGTCACTATCTTACTCAAGTGAATGTATAGAAGCAGGAAGGGATGCTATGAAGGGATTAAAAACAAGAATGAGAGTTTTAAAAGGTAACTTGGCAAGGAGCTAATGGGAGTTAACGAGGATCAGCATGTTCTCCCCAAATCAGTGCTCACCTTTCTCTCGCTGCTGGATTTCGCAAAGTCTGGGGAAACATGGCCAACCATTGTTAGTCAGAAATTGCCAATTTCATTAAAAGATTTGAATGGTCAATGTCTTGCCCCTGTCCCACCTCGGTTAAACATAGAACATAGAACAATACAGCACAAACAGGCCCTTCGGCCCACGAGTTGCGCCGATCACATCTACCAATCCACAGACCTATCTATAACCCCCTATCCTATTCTTTTCCATTTACTCACCCAGAAGTCTTTTAAAAGACCTCAATGAGTTTGCCTCAACAACCTCCGATGGCAGTCGGTTCCATTCACTCATCACCCTGAGTGAAAATCCTACCCCTGACATCTCCTTTGTATTTGCTTCCCTGCACCTTAAATCTGTGTCCTCTCATAGTGACCATTTCAGCTTGGAGAAATAGTCTCTGAGAGTCCACTCTATCTATTCCTCTCAACATTTTATAAACCTCTATCAGGTCTCAACCTACGTCTCTCCAGTGAGAAGAGTCCCAGCTCCCTCAACCTATCTTCATAAGGCCTGCTTCCCAATCCAGGCAGCATCCTTGTAAATCTCCTCTGAACTCTCTCACTAGCCTCTACATCCTTCCTATAACGAGGCGACCAGAACTGCGCACAATACTCCAACTGGGGTCTGAGAAAAGTCTTATAGAGCTGCATCATTACCTCCTGACTCCTAAACTCTATTCCTCGATTAATGAAGGCCAGTCCACCGTACTCCTTCTTGACCACTTCCTCCACCTGCGAGGCCAATGTAAGAGTCCTATGGACCCGGACCCTGAGATACTTCTGCTCTACAACACAGCTAAGACTCCTACCCCTTATATTGTACTCCTTCATCCCATTATTCCTGCCAAAATGGACCACTACACATTTGTCCGCATTGAAGTCCATCTGCCACTTCTCCGCCCAGTCTTGCAACCTGTCTATGTCCCGCTGCAACTTTTGGCATCCCTCCAGACCATCCACAACACCACCAACCTTTGTATCGTTGGCGAACTTACTAACCCATCCCTCCACTTCCTCATCCAGGTCATTTATGAAAATGATGAACAGCAAGGGTCCCAGAACAGATCCCTGGGGCACTCCACTGGTTACCGACCTCCATGCAGAACAAGACCCATCCACAACCACTCTCTGCCTTCTGCCAGCAAGCCAGTTCTGGATCCACGAGGTCAAAGCCCCTTGGATCCCATGCCCTCTCACCTTCTCCAGAAGCCTTGCATGTGGGACCTTATCAAACGCCTTACTAAAGTCCATGTACACTAAGTCCACCGCCCTTCCTTCGTCAATGTGTTCAGTCACATTTTCAAAGAACTCAACTAGGCTCGTAAGGCATAACCTGCCCTTGACAAAACCATGCTGACTATTTCTAATCAGTCCAAACTTCTCCAAATGTTCATATATCTTATCCCTCAGAAGCCTGTCCATCAGCTTACCAACCACTGAAGTAAGACTCACCGGTCGGTAATTTCCTGGACTATCCCTGTTCCTTTTCTTAAAGTCAGAAGTGGGTGAGTTGGAAGCAATCTGGGATTGGGTTTTAGATTTTCTTTGAGAGATTTTAACATGATGCCAAATCCCAACTCACCGTCTTTGAAAGTTCAGCCCAATATTCATCGCAAATCTCTGTCACTATCCTTGGTGTAAATGAAACCCATCTCTCCTGTACCAATCCTTAATCATAGAATCTTAGAATCATAGAATCCCTACAGTGCAGAAAGAGGCCATTTTAGCTTATTGAGTCTGCACTGACAACATTCCACCTAGGCCCTGTACTCATAACCCCACGCATTTACCCTACTAACCTCCCTGATAGTGAGGGGCAATTCAGTATGGCCAATTTACCTTCTAATTTTTGGACTATGGGAGGAAACAGGAGCATTCCAAGAAAACCCACGGGGCAAACATGCAAACTCCACACAGATAGTCACCCAATGTTGGAATTGAACCCGAGTCCCTGGCGCTGTGAGGCAGCTGTGCTAACTACTGTACCACCATAATGTAGGAATATTCCCAGTTATTTATGAAAGTAACACTCTTGTCTTCATGCTATGCTGCAAACCATTGATTTATCACTTGAATTATTTTGTGCAAGTTAGCTGCAGTATATCAAAGAGCAATATATGCCATAACAACTGAATTCTCAGCAAGTTATTGGATTTGAGGAGATGACCAAGAAAGGGAGGCAGTGGGTGAGCTGCTCTTGATGTATGTTGATATGGACATCAGAGCTTTTATGGGGAGGGAGGTGGTTTGTGGAAAGATAGGAAGTTGCTCAGGACAGGATGGAGGTAGTAAAGACTCAGGGTAACTGGATAAAGCAAAAGATGGGATGAAGCTGAGCTGAAGATGGACAATAATGCCGAGGTAAAAGTGTGTGGGCTTGATGAGAGAGAGGTTAAGTAGTTGGAAGGTCAGCTCAGGATTGTCTCAAACACAATCCACATGTGTTTCAGCCAATCCTGCTATATTTGAATTCTGATATCCTGCACCAACAACCATCTCACCTTGTCTGTATCACCGTTAGCCTTTAAGAAATATAGTTTAGCTGTGACTTGAACGAGCCAGACATGTTGCTGATCTCTAAGCTAACCAGCCAACAGCACATTCAGTGCTGGGCTGCACACCATAATCATTTAAGTGAGCAGGCAGCACAGACCTGCCTGCATCACCTCAACCCGATTCAAGATGATTGTGCATCGCTGACCCCATACTTGTTAACAAGGATTATTGAATTTTTAGTCCAAGGATTTGAAAGGTTTTAAGAGCATTAAGTGTGACATACACTGGATTTTAACACAGTTGTCGTTTTAACAGTGGGACGGTAGTCTGGAAATATTGAATCAAAATGCAATTGTTCACAATTGTCAATCTACACATCAGACCTAATACGGGGGAGAAAAGTGCTCAAGTTTCTATGTTAACAGCTTCTTAAAAGTAGTGCAAATGAAAAGCACACTCCCAAGATCCCTTGACTGTGCTGTCACCACCAGGCATAGTTTTGATGTAAGCTCTTATAATTGCGCCAGTAATCACCTTTCTCAGCATGCTTATTATTTACATAAAAAGAAGTGATTTTTTTTCTGGAGAGTCCAAACTAGAAGGACAATACAGAGGCCAGCATAGTTACTAGGAATACATCGCAAGGATGGAAAGTCAAGCTCTATCATGCTCTATTTTTAAATCAAGCAACAGATCAGCAGAGATGGAATCTTTGCACTCACAGTTGGAAGTGCCTGGAAGGTCTTCTGCGATGAGGATGTGAGCTTCAAGTGATACTAATGTCACCAGCTTTCAAAAGCACCCATCTCAGGATGTGGGAAATATCTGTGTCCCTTGTTGCAGGCAGTGTCAGTTTGATTGAGTCAATGCAACACAGTGGAAGACTACTGGGTCTCTGATATGTCTTCTGATCCCATAAATTAGCAATAATCACACTTTAAATTCAAAATTCAAATTTAAATTCAAAATTCAAAATTTCGTTGAGTAAATTTCTTGCTGCTCTCCATGTGGCTGGTAGACTGATACATTCTTACACAGCCAGTTCCTGCAGTGCAAAATATGGCACCCAGAATACATGTTCACATAACAGTTCCTGTTCCTTTATGAAGTTCCTTTATGAAGTCTCATAACTACACCCTAATCTTACAAGGGATTTCCCCCTATAACAGAGAACTCAAGTCTGGACTACTGATTAACTCCTGGTAACTACAGCACAAAAAAAAGGAGCAAAATGTCAGACAGCATATGTTATGAGCCCAGAAAGTATAATGCTTCTAGCATAATGTCAGCATTAGAACTGAATGCAACATGATGGTCATTCTGTACTCTGTGCAGCTTGTGAGATCCTATCTCCTTGACCAGCCCAATGCAGGGAAGGAACAGGTACTCTAGTTGCCTGTATGACTGCAGATTGCATCGATCTACATCGATACATGTAGATGTTCAGGTCCACTGTGTACTATCAAGGTGACAACTGCTCTATACATGTCCTAAATTGTCATGAGGGTTGATACCTGTTGAGAGAATTGAAGGCCAGTATCTGATTGGATCTCCAATGCTCAACCTGTCAATTGTTTGGCAATCTTGTCAAAATGAAATCTATCTTTCTCTGTTTCACCTAAATCTTTTTTGCTCAAACCTGTTACTACTTTGTGACTGTGTAAGTTTTTTTGTAATTTGGTGCAATGGCACACTTGGACAAATGTCTTTTTGGACAAAAATGTCTTTTTCAAAGCCTTCACAATGTGTTTCTCCATTCAAGACTTGTCTCATAGACATCTATATTAGATTTGCTTGGTTTCTTGATGATTCCTTTAGTGATTTCCACTGCCTCATTAGCCTTTCTATTCAACTGGAATGGTGTAGAGATGATGTGTAATATTGAGTTTCCCAATCCTTAATGAAGACCCTAATTCTTCATTCATGAACCAAGAACTATTGTCACATGTCACAATGTCTGGAATGTCATAATGACAGAAATGTGTATTCAAGCATTCAAAAATCTCACCAGTAGTTACGGAAGTCAGCTGGTCTATCTCAGTAGTCATGATGTAGAGATGCCGGTGTTGGACTGGGGTAAACTCAGTAAGAATCTGGCAACACCAATTTTAAATCCAACCGATTTACAGAGCAATAGTTTATGGTGAAAAGATAATCAGTTCCTATCAGAGTGAAGACCTCTACTTCCAGCTTTATCCATGGTCTGTCTGGGATGTCATGCATCATCAACTATTCCCTAGTTTGTTTAATTTGGTACTTGTTACAAGCAATGCATTAACACACTAAATATAAGTGCAACTGATTGTCCTTACTGCATTAGGGTTGCTCTCAGACCTGTCTCTCTAAGGCACAATTTTTAAAAATTCACTTATGGGATATGGGCATCACTGGCTAAGTTATCATTTTTGCTTATCTTGAATTGCCCTTGAGAAGATTGTGGTAAGCTGCCTTCTTGAACTGCTGCAGTTCCTGTGTTGTAGGAAGGAGGCACAGTGCCTTTTAGGAGGGAGTTCCAGGATTTAGATCCTGCAACAGTGAATTAAGTCTCTGCAAGGTGACTTCCTAATTGATATCAGAGTACTTCAACATTGGTGCTGTTGTCAGTAGTTGTTTGATTTTAATGAATGTTGCTCCTTGTTCTTTGCTCCAGCACCACTGCACTTCCTTGGCAGTGAGCTTGCATAATGGTTCACACTCAAATGACTTGCCAAATAATCCTACCCAGAACTCCACTGTCTTTGCAAATTCTAACCCCATCTCCAATCTCTCTTTCCTCTCTAATGTCCTTAAAAATGTTTTTTTGCCTCCCAAATCCATGCCTGTCTTCCCCTAACATCTACGTTGGATTCCCTGCAATCAGGTTTCTGCTGCTGTCGCATTACAGAAATAAAGTCACAAATTACGTCCTGTATGACTGTACCAAAAGTAAACTTTCCCCCTACATCCTTCTTGACCTATCTGCAGCCTTTGACATCATCCATCTCCAATGCTCCTCCATGGTCAGCCAGGTGTGTAGGACTGCTCTCAACGCAATCCATTCTTATTTATCTAATTATTGCCAGATTATCATTTACAATGGCTTCTCTTCCTGGTGTTGCACCATTACCATTCTTGCCCTCCAATAGGCAATCTTTGACTCCTTTCTACTTCTCACCTACGTGCTGCCCTTCAACAACATGTTACAGCACAGTTTTCACACGTACACAGGACTGGGTATCATCAATCTCACCATCATCTCTCGCGACTCCTCCATTGCTGCTGAATTACCAGAGTACTTATCAGACAACCAATACGGGATGGGCAGAAATTTCCCTCAATTAATTATTGGGAAAACTGAAGCAAAGGATCATAGAAACCCTTTCCACTAAAACCTGGCTCAAGCTCAGTCGACAGAAAAATTTCAAACAAAGGTTGATAGATTTATGTTAAACAAGGGTATTAAGGACCATGGAATCAAGGTGAGTAAATGGATTAAAAGAACAGATTTGTCATGATCTAATCAAATGGCAGAACAAGTTCAAGGGGCTGAATGGCCTTTACATTTCTTGTGTTACTAAAACATTCCTACAAACATGCTGATTGAAGGTTCAATGATAAGTAGGGAAATTAAGTGGGAATAGTTACTCTGAAAGAGAGAGAAAATGGATGTATGCGTGGCATAAGGAACTTTCTAAGGAACATAGTGAATGAAGGTCAGTCACAGAGCATTTGCAAGGATCCCCTGGGAGAGGAACTACAAACAAAATACAGATGGTACGTATCCACATTAAATGACAAGTTTCAAATCGGAACTAATAAGCCTGTCAATTCTGGATGTGACCCATGATTCATGTAAGACTTGAGCAAATTAATGCACATCACATGGCCATACTCACAGAGCATGTAAGGCTGGCTTACAAATAGAAAAAAAATGAAGATTGGTAATTAGCATGAGAGGTTAAAACTGAGGACAGGGGTGAGGCAACCTCCTGTCTTTCTGTCCACCCCCTGCAAGTAGGCATCAGCAGGCATTCTGCTAACAGGCATGGAAATTTATTTCAATAAAAAGTAGGGATAGTGAGAGAGAGAGAGAGAGAGAGAAAGCGAGTTCACTGAGGGAAGAAGGAAGAGAATGCAAAGCAGATTGAAAGCAGCAGTTTTATATGGAAAGTGCAGTGTGCTTTCCCTGCTAAAGTTAATGAAGAATGGGTCTCTTGCAATGAAAATTGCTGTGTGCTATTGGCATGAGGATAGGACTGACATACAGAGGTACATTCCTGCCGAAAGGAAGAGTCACCTTCAGTTCAAGCCTGCAAAATGTGTTTGTACATATTAGAGATGGGTAAACAGAACTCAGATATTTGCATGATTTCCTCAGAGATTGGTTTCACTGCCGTTTATTGGTTCTGTAATTAAGCAATAATTGACTCACAGTGTACCTCTTTACCAATCAGACAACAGACTGAAGGTCGAATTTGACAGTCGGGTACCTAAGCCAAATATTGCTGTTCAGCCACAGCTTAAAGAGACCCTATTCACTGAGTTGAAAAGACTTGGCAATGAGTACTTTGTGATAGAAATTTATTTTCAGATTGTATATGCCCCAAGAAACTGTTAACATTTTCTCTGAAATGAGTAGTATCCCTTTGGTTTACTATGCAGCGTTTATAGTTTCTGTCACTGTGTAGAAAGAAAAACTTGCAGTTAGTTTGCTCTTTTCATGAACTCAGATCGCCCCAAAGCTCTTTGCAGCCAATCAAGTACTTATGAAGTGTAGTCTTTGTAGTAATGTGACACAGCAGCCAACCTGCATGTGGCAAGGTTCCATAAATAACAAAGTGGCCAAATGATCTGTTTTTTCTCAGCATTGGTTGAGGCCAGGGAGAACTTCCCTGCTCTTCTCCAAGTAGTGCATGGAATTTATTTTTCCCATCCACCTGGGGACTCTTGGTTCAACATTCCACGTGAAAGGCAGTACCTCTGACAGTGCAGCACTCCATCAGTGATGTATTGAAGTGTCAGTCTAGACTATACATTCAGGTTTCTGAAGTGGGACTCACATCCAAAACCAACTGTGTTCCCCACAAAGTGTACCCAGTGGATTATTTCCTGTCTGATTCTTTTTCCTTCAACTGTGTGCAAGGACAATGCTCTGACAGCTTCAGGACTACCAGAAATGCATTACTTCCACATCATAGAGAAATTAAATTATTCCATTCTGCTGAGTAGGTTAGCATTCAGGTGACTATAAATGGGAATATTTCATGAGAGAAGTAAACTTAGTAGTACTAGTCCCTTCAAGACTGTAAGATGCTTGACATAGCCGTATGTTTTCAACTTGATTTTGTACATTCATATTTTTGGCCCTAACCTTTTCACATGCGAATCATAGACATGAATCATGATTGATTTTCAGTACAGCGTGAACTAACAAAATATACAGCACAGAAAGAGACCATTTATCCCAACAGTTCTGTTCTGGCTTTTCACTTGAAAAAGAAACTCACTTCATTGACCCATGATCTTTTTAAAAAAATGTGTTATTCCCAATAGCAGAATGAAAAATGGGCACCACTTCATCTTTTGTGTTTGCAACTTGCACTTCTGAGATTCAAATGTAAGTTTCAAAGCTAAGGCAATGGGTATGGTAAAATGCGTGCAATTATTTAGTGAGGAATGGATTTCCATGGAAAGATTCTGCTGTCGGACAACAGTTTAGCAGGTCTGGGCAGACTGTAAGAGGTCCAATTGGACAAGTATGACAACTCTGTCTCAAGGCCCCAACTCTCTTTTCAACCTTTGTTGTCAGAAGTCAGAACAATTTATTCTGTGAATCTCTCCATCTTGCACTCTTCCCCACATTATTTCACCTTCTAAAGAACCTTTATTAACTTGGAACCTCCACATTCCCTCCCCTGTCCACTACCCCAACCCTCTTCCATGTCCCCCCCAACCACAGCCCCCACATTTCCCATGTCCTCAATCATTATATCCAAGCCTCTTCTACATCACTGATGTCATAACCAAGACTTAGACTGGCTCCATGGTCACAGTGATGCCTCCTTGCAGCGTTCCCTCTAGGCATCAGGAATGGCTTGAGATAGTCTTCCTGAGTGATGGCAGCAGTACTTTGCATCCCTACCACTGCTCCCCCCCAGCCCCCAACGACTCCCCCATCCCCCAAGTTAATATAGCCTGCATGAAAGTCGCAAGTGAGGTGAGAAATCACAGGGTCCGTTGAAAATCTTGGATCCAGTGTAGGAAAAATGTCAATTATATCATTTGATTGGTCCAGATAAATGTCAAGGGGCCGTGGGATTGTCTCTCATGTGGGCATCCGGTTTTATATTTAGGCAAGTGTGCAGCTAGGTCAGGTGGATGAAAGTGTGATAAGCCTTAGGGCCACTTGGCACATGAAGCCAAAAAGCATGTGACAGTTTGGCTCGAATGAGTGTTTGGACACAAGCTAACATGCTGAAGGGCCAGAAGTGTGATGGGATGCGTGCAGGGAAGGGGGTCAGCTGGTATTTGTAAAGTCAATAAATCACCACTTTCTCCTGTTGCAGGCAGATCCAAGACATAATGTGATGGAAAGGGTGAAGATGGAAAGGGTGAAGGTGGGCAAGGATTGTCCAATCTTCAGGTTGACACCCTTGCTGAGGAAGAAGCTTTCCAGGTTGCTGGGGGACAGGGTGGCCGAGACATAACTGACTGTGAGGCTGGATTGGTGAGGCATTAAAATAAGAAGACATTCAACCTAGTGCTGCCGTAATGGTTGATCAGGGCTAGGCCAGGAACTGAGCTGCATGACTCTGTGGAACCTTACTGTTTCTTCTAGTTCTCCTTTTTAATGTCCTCATAGTCCAGACTCTAGTCTCAGCCACTGATGACCAAAGGCTCTACTCGGAGATGATGACACCAGCGTACCAAAGGATGCACCATCATTTGTCTCTCCTGTAACTTTCATCAGCAGAGGTAAACCCACCGGGGTCATGGAGGAGGTGGAGTTTAGAAACAGATCCACATTTTCCTGAGCACAGCACAGACTAATCCCAGCAGCTGAGGAAGGTGTGACAGCCAGTGTCTCAGACACACAGAGAATTGTTGGGGAACTGAACCACTGCTGATTTCCATGTTAATGATGGGTCTCTGGTACAGCAAATGCAGCAAGTGTTAAGAGAACATTTGGTGGAATTATCAGAAGTTCTTAAAATCATAGAATTCCTATAGTGCAGAAGAAGGTGATTTAGCCCATTATGCCTGCACCAGCAACAATCCCATCCAGGTTCTATCCCTGTAACCCTGTTAATCCCCCTGACACTATGGATCAATTTAAGTGGCGACTCAACCTAATCTGCATGACTTTGGACAGTGGGAGGAAACCAGAACATCTGGAGGAAACCCACACAAACATGGGAAGAAACTACGAACTCCCCACAGACTATTACCCAAGGCTGTAACTAAACCGTGGTCCCTACACTGTGAGGCAGCAGTTCAACCACTGTGCCAGCCATTCTGGACAGCTTTGTGTGGACTATTGAGGAGCCCATGCACATCAGGAGTTCTGGCATGTCTCAGGAATGATGTGGAGATGCTGGCGTTGGACTGGGGTAAACACAATAGTAAGTCTGACAACACCACGTTTAAGTCCAACCGATTTAAATCGGTTGGACTCAAACCTGGTGTTGTCAGACTTCTTACGATGTCTCAGGAAATGAGATTCTGTCTCCATGGCTTTCTCCACATAAAAGTTGGCAACTGCCAGGGAGAGCCAGATAAGCAATTGATTCACATGCACACAATTCTGCTGTATGTAGCTTTAGCAATGGGTTTATATAACAGCGGCTAAACAAGAAGGCCTCTCTCCAGGTGCCCCATCTCCTTAAGGAGACAGGAGAGGTGACATTGCACACTCAAATAGAGAGGAGCAAGTGCTTGCTCCCAGAGGATTCTTTTCAGGGCACACCCAGAGTAAGCAGCCTTTCCTTATTCTCTCTGTCTCCAGGAGGTGTTGTCAGAGGGGTTGCACTTTCACTGCCTCATGGCTCACACCTCCAAAGGACACCTGTCAAAGTCATTGCAGACAGCAGAGCATCAAACTGAACAGCCTGTCCCTACTGCAGCTGCTGATGTCATGGTCACATTTGATATGATTTGATTTATCATTGTCAGATGTATTGGGATACAGTTTCTAGTACGCCATTTGGATAAAGCATACTGTTCATAGTGTACGTAGGGGAGAAGGAAGGAGAAAGTGCAGAATATAGTGTTACAGTCATAGCTAGGGTCTAGAGAAAGATCAACTTTATGAGGTAGGTCCATTCAAAAGTCCAAAGAAGATGTCCTTAAGTCAGTTGATATATGATCTCAGGCTTTTTATCTTTTCCCTGATGGAAGACATGGTGATAGGAAAAGAAAAGTTAAGTATTTTGAGCGTAGGAAGGTAGCTCTGGTGTTTTTATGACATTCACTTTGTCACATATAAAATACTGCACGATATATTATTTTCATTTTATTCATGTATGCATCATTATTCTTTTTTTGGGAATTGCTTAGTCAGAGAGCTAACTACAGTGTCATTGCTCATGGATGGCACTCACTGATAGCTGCAGGGGAATGTTAGACATCTCTTTTATTGTGTAGGAGACAATAGTATGGCGTGTTTGCAATCAGTCTTTATTTAATGTTTATCTATGTGTCTATTTTTGTGTTTGTCAGTCTGTGGGACATAGAGAAAAATGCAGGATCTGCAGACACTCCATTAAATGATACATGAAGGAGATTGTCTGAGAATATTGGGACAGCTGAATTGCCTTAGGTGAAGTCAAGAAAATGTCATCATGGAGGTAGACATGCCATGTTTCCCTCTTCAGCAATCCCCATTCCCACTGAAGTTCCTCCTCTGAACCTAGACTTATCCTGGATCACCCTTATAGTCTCCATCAGACTGTGTGATCAGCCCTTCAATACTTCTGAATATCCCCACCTCAGATTGGACTTCCGCATCTCTCCCCCCTCAACTACTGAACCAAACTCTGCCCTGTGACTGTGAAACTTCCTTCTGCTACTCAGTATCCTGCACTGACACCATAGGGACTGACTTTGGAAAACATTGACATTGGTCATTAGGTCCCTCATTCAGATGATCCTCATTGACATGCCCATTTCACAATAACACCCTACCTCCATTGCTAACCAGGCCAAAGGCAATAGGAACTTTCCATGTCCTAATCCCACTCATTATCCTCCCTTAAAGCTCTCTTTCACTTTTCCATGCCACACCAGAAAATTATTCCCCGTATATCCAAACTGCCATTCTCTTGCTGCTCTCCTCGGGATGCAGAGTTCAACAAAGATGGCCACTCACTTCAGAGTCAACTGCATGTGACCTTTAAACAAATATGACCTGGGTGCCAAGAGTTTCCAGAACAATGCTGACTTACTCTTGAATGGAGGACGTAATTGCAAAAGGCCTCACCCACCACTGCCATGCCACTGACTTAATTCTTCAGTCTGAACCCACCATTGTAATTTCAAAATATGCCTCCTGCATAAATTAACTCACCCCATTCACCATATTTTCCATTTGCGGAGTCATCATTCGTTGTATCACAGTTTGGTATGGCGCCTGCTCTGTCCAAGGCCACAAAAAACTACAAAGCATTGTGAATGTACTCCTGTCCATCATGCAAACCAGCCTCCCATTCATTGACTCCATCTACATTTCTTGCTGTCTTGGAAAAGCAGTCAACATAATCAAGGATCCCACGCATTGCGAACATACTCTCTTCCACCATTTTCTGTCAAGAAAAGATACAAAAGTCTGAGGACACACAACATCTGAATCAAGAATAGGCTCTTACCTGTTGCTGTCAGACTTTTGAATGGAACTACCTCATACTTAATTGATTTTTCTCTACATCCTAGCTATGACTGTAACACTACATTCTGCAGTCTCTCTCTTCCTTATCTATGAACATTATGCTTTGTCTGTATGGCGTGCAGGAAACAATACTTTTCACTGTATACTAATACCTGACAATAATAAATCAAATCAGATCATTAAATTCAGCCACCCTGTTTCTATCTTTATTTCAAATAATTATGTTTTTCCTGAGCCACTCCCTTGAGCAAAGCACTGGAGAAAATGAAAATTCAAACCTCTTTCCTCAATCAAATTTAAATTGATGACTCCCTGTCACTGACTCTCCAACCAGAGGAAATAATCTCTCCCAATTCAATCCATCAAAATCCTTCATAATGGCAATGCATCGAGGTACAGTCAGATCTATGTTATAAATAGTCCAATTATTTGCCTTCCTCATTATCTGCCAGCTTGTAAGTAGGAAAAAGTCTTCTCCACCTCTCCTCTCTCTTTGGTATATCTGTTTCCATGTGGCTCTCATGCAAGTCTTTTTATTAAAGATTTATTATTATTTATGTTCTGGATTAAAGTTAAAAGAACTTGCACTTTATTAAAGGATTATTATCTCTTTAAGGGATCCTGAAATATTTAACAGTGAACAAATTACTTGTGAAGTGCACTGCATAATAGAATTTGGAGGAATAGTTGTTGGCGGGTAATGGCGTGGGCTGTGATTTGGGGGGCATTGGTTTGGGGATGACAGGGATGGTCACAACATATATTGGGTAGCAGCTAAGAGTGTGAAGAGAGTGTGGAGAGACTGTTAGGAATCTATTGTGTTGTTGGTGATTGTGACAGAAAGTATGACTCAGTTTCAAGCCAAAAAGGGTGAGAAGATTGGATTGGATCATCAATCAGAAAAAACAAGGTAAAGAGCAGTGAGTGTGAGATGGAATAGTAGGAACAGGAAAAGAAATGGGCCTGGAAATAATTTTAAAGGATTGGATTCAGGAGTACTGGAACTTTGGAACATTCAGAGGGAAGGCACTTTTGGGCAGCCTTCACAGGGTGAGGGGGCTTGAATCTGGGAGGGTGGTGTGGACGGAGCCAAGAACTGCCACCTGTGGAGGGGAGATGAACTCCAAAGATGAGAGTAGAGCCTGTATGGAGTCAGAAGGTTTGGGATGACGGAGAGTGAAGAAGGTACTGGGTGGGATCTGCCAAAAATTCAGGGAGATTGAAGGTCTTGAACACAGGTTAGGATTATGAAGTACTGAGTGCGTTGGAGCATTGGGCCAACTGAGGCCAAGTGGAGATTGGCCCAGGATGTGGAAACACAGGAAGGTAATGATGCAGAATGTGGAAAACACAGAACTGCGAGGAGTGTGTGAAGACTGAAATCATTCAGGAGTTAAAGAAAAATAAGGAAAATGACGATTACATCTATAAACTTATCACAGAGGTACTGTGCTGGAGCATGGTAGAGTTGGCAATAGCAAGGAGGAGATGCATTAAACATCGGGAAAGGGGTAGTGAAGAGAAAGCACAATAGAAATCATTGGGCTGGATTTTCAGGGAGTTTGACGAGACTCGTGGAGGTATAAAAGTGTGGTCTAGACCAGATTCTGGGATTCTGACCATAATCCTGCTGCCCCCAACTCTTTACCAATGCAGTTCAAGGATGCGGACTGGTTCAGGTCATAAATCCACATCTTGTAGTCCAGGCCTGGTTTTCTTCATTGCAGGGATAAGCATGTTCTTGTCATCCATGATTTTTGGATCAACTTTTAAAGGATTTGTGGCTCCTTAGGTATTGTGAACCATAATCTCAATAAGACAACCTTTTGATAGGTAAATTCAAAGGGATTTAACCATAATCTCCATGCCAAGTTATAACCATTCATCCAAGACCCCACAAACCCTCCATTTCCATGCCCATTCACCCACTGTGTACTCTATATTGAACTAATGAACCCTATAGTGACACTAGGAAGTGTTAAAAAATCTTTAAGTGAAGGAGCCATTCATTCATAACTTTCTTAAAGAGTAATTTCTTTCACTACAGGCCAATACAATTGTCAATCAGCCAGACCCTTCGAAGTATCACTAACAGAAACTGCTAGCACTTGACACGGCTTCAGCTTGTGCAAATAAACATTCTGCAGAATAGATCAATGAGCTACAGCTATTAGTCAGACCAATCAGCTCAGGAAAAAACATGAAATGCAGTCACAGAGCTGCCAGATGCTGTGGTGGACTGGTTAAACACCTACCTTGGTGATATGGAACTCAATCCCAGTTAAAATAAAAACAGAAAGGCCCTCAAACCTTTATATCCTTTACAGTCCCCTTGCCCCATCTATGCCACTTCATGCCCCCAAACAAATCTACTGGCCCCTCACACTACACATGCCAAGGTATTTCCTTATGCCAAAATTTGGCTTCATAAACACCCTCTGTGGTCTCAAGGTATTTTAGTACTCTAATAGATGTCTGGGCTCTCAGCTAAGTCTATGTATTTTGGCTGAATGCCTAGCCATTTATCAGTCTGTTCAAACACATGAGCCCCAGGAAAAGCATTGCTTGATTGTTGGCTGTAGCTCATTGATCTATTGACAATTATATTTAAAGTTAAGAAACTTCAAGTTTTCACAGTTTCAGCAATTGAAATTTTAAAGATCGAGATAAATGACACTTTTATTGTCCTACTGTAAAAGGACTTTATAACATAATGGAAAGTTATGAATGAGAATGCACTTTTTAAATTAGTTTTTTTTTAGTTTTTACACATTCTATTGTTACTATAGAGCTCACTAGTCCTATATAGTATATATTGAGTTAAATGGGCATGAATGTGCCACAGTATGGCAGTGATACATGGAACCATAAGGCATGTCTATGGATGCATCTTTTGGCATGGTGGTCATGAGGCAAATATTTTGAACTTTAAAAAGGCCCCCTCATAAAGATTGTAGTTCATGGCAGCTCCAAGGTGCTAAGAAGCATGACTTATTGAAAATATGACCTGACTCTGAAAATTGTGAGGTTTTAGGAAATGCCTATCCCCAGAATGAAGCAGCCCAGGTTGAAGTGCAGGGTCAGAGCTTTTGACCTGAACAAACTGCACTTCTAATTAAAAGCAAATTACTGCCCATGCTGGAATTTGAAACCAAAAGTAAAAATGCTGGAAAATCTCAGCAGGCCTGGCGGCATCTGTAAATAGAGAAAAGAGCCAACGTTTCGAGTACAGATGACCCTTTGTCAAAGCTAAAAGTCACTCTCAAAAATCTAAAACTCAGGAAAGGGGTTTGGAATCTCAGAATCAGGCCCTAGCCTCAATTTTAAAGGGTTTCCGAATTATCGAGACTCAGGGAAAATCCAGGCCAATTTCCCCAGCCTTTTACAGGAGAGTGTTTCAAATTTCCATTGCTCTTAAGAGGAAAAAATTGCTTCTTGATTTATTTTCCAACTCTTTTAATTCTAATTTTAAAATGGTGTCATTTGTCCTGGAATTCCCAAAACAGGAAATAGTTTTGTCTATATGCACTCTGTTGAATTCTTATCATTTTTATGGCCCAAGTTCACCTTCAATCTTCCAAATTCAAAAAAAAACAAGAATGTATATCCTGCCTTTGTAAATTAACTCTCAAGTCTTGGCATTGAATTCTTGCTACCAAGGTGAATAGTTCCAGTTGGAAAATATTGGGATTTTTCTTTTTTAAAGATATATAAATGCAATTGTTTTTGCTGTATTTTGTCTGTTATAGCTTTACATATTTGCTGGAATACTCTTAAATGTGTTGACTGAATCTTATTGAAACTTACAGGATACAGCGAGGCCTGGATAGAGTGGACGTGGAGAGGAAAAACTAAAACCAGAGGACACAATCTCAGGTTAAAGGGACGAGCCTTTAAAAACAGAGATGAGGAGACATTTCTTCAGCCAGAGAATGGTGAACCTGTGGAACTCTGCCACTGAAAGCTGTGGAGACCAGGTCATTGAGTGTCTTTAAGTCAGAGATAAATAGGTTTTTGATTACTAAGGGGAATCAGAGTTGGGAGGAAAAGGCAGGAGAATGGGAATGAGAAAAATGTCAGCCATGATTGAATGGCGGAGCAGTCTTAATGGGCCAAGTGGCCTAACTCTATTCTATATCTTATGGTTTCATGATCTAATATAAATCAATCCTAATATCATGGTTGTCAAGAACTAGTTAAGTAGGAAGATCAAGGGTATCTTTTCACCTTCACCCCCATCCTACAACTGGTTGGTTCATCTCATTCAAATACTGACTAACAGCATAATGTTTATAAAGACAGTCTCTATTGGTTTCTGCTAGATCACTACTTGGGCAGTGAAAATAAAAATCTACTCCCCAAATATTATTTTTTCAAATATTTATAAATCAATAAAACCATAATATGATATTTTTATGACACCCTTGTTGTGCAAAGTGGAAAGTTCTCACATAGAATCCCTACAGTGCAGAAGGAGGCCATTTGGCTATCAAGTCAGTACCAACAGAGCTTCTTACTCACCGCCCCCCCCCCCTCACTATCTCTGTAACCCCAGACATTTAGTCCACTAATCTCCCCTAAACCTAACATCTTGGGGCACTGAGGGGCAGCTTATTATGGCAAATCCAACTAAGCTACACATTTTGGACTGTGGGAGGAAACTGGAGCACCCGAAGGAAACCCACACCATCACAGGCAGAGCATGCAAACTCCACACAGTCACCGGAGACCAAAATTGAACTTGGCTCCCTGGTGCTAGGAGGCAGCAGTGCTAATTGCTATTCTATCATGTATAACCTGTTTTGGAGCCAAGCACTGTGGTATAGCATTTGGACAAAAAAAAACATCAAAAGTTAGAATTTAATTCTAAAAAGGAAATAGAAACTAAACAGAAGTGAGCTTGCAAGCAAGATTGAAATTTATATTACCTGTAATTAATTATTGGAATTCCTTAGCACATCACATTACTAAGCAGACTCGGCAAAGAGGTCAGAAATGTTACGATTTCTCGCCTAATGTAACATCATTCCGAAAAAGAATGGAACATGTTGGGTAAGCATCGAGTTACCTCTGTTTGTTGTTTCACCGTGGATGACCATGATCTCATGGATTTTTCCAAATGGCCACAGGAAATTGAGGAGAAATTTTGTGGATTCATATAGCAAAGCAAAAGACCACTCAGCCCATCATTCCTGTGCTAGCTATTTGAATGACTAATCGTATGAGGAGACTCTCCTGTTTTGCCACTGAGTATTGCAATTGTCTCCTTCTCAAGAGTTTATCCAAATCTCTTTTGAGAGTTACCCCACCAAGTCTGCTATGCACAGCTGCTTTTATATCTATCAGGGTCACATTCTGTTTGTAATTTTTTTCTTTGCAGATTTTTACAATGTGAAAACTGCAACTGTAAAGGATAATTAATTAAAACATTTTCAGCCAAATTGGAACTCATGAAAAATTACTTTGATTTATTGCTGATCCTGTTGGATGAGAAGATCAAAGTAATGCTGAATAAAATCACATTTGAAAGAAAAACCTCCAAGTAGATAATGAAATACTGTGTAGAGAAATAGAATGGTCTCCTGGGTTTACTGCAGACAGATTGTCATCTAGTTTACGTTAGTGAGTAGAGCCTTAATTGATGGAAGTGGATCATCACAGAACAAAGCTCTGAAATATAGATCTTTACTGGAGGGGAAAAAAATACCAAAACATTCCAATGGAACAGTTGATTTCTTTCTCCCAGGAAAACATGTTCAAATAAATTCTCAGCGTTGGGAGGTTTGATGAATTGAGTAATGCAAAAATCAGGTTAAATTTTCATCAGCACTTAGCTCCTGAGGATGGGGTCTTCCCATTCTTTGGAGTGTCTATATTGAAGGATCTCAATGATAATAGTATGGAGGGGCTTCAGAGAGGGTGAAGGATAATTATTTTTGAACTCTTCTGAAAAGGTGTGCGACAAACTCTCAAATCCTGAGTAAGGAGATTATCGGAGACTGCAAAGAATAGATGGATGATTTATATTCTGATATAGGTGAGCTGAACTGTGCGGTCAGAGACAAACCCATACCAGACCTAGCATCAGCTGATGTGGGAACTGGCATGTACAAATCAAGGGTGTAGGCAGGAAATGTTAATGCGTAAAGTATTCTTTCTAAATATTATCCTTTCCCTCTGCTTCACAATAACGTGCACATGGTGAATGTTGCCACGGGAACCATTGATCGCAGTACTGGTATGACCTGGCAAATTTTCAACATTTTTTGCGAATTGCTTGTTTTCTCCTTTGCTATTCCCATATGGAAGGATTACTGATTTTATTAATATAAACAAATGAGCATTTATTTACCCCCTTATCACATCTCATGCAAATGTCCTCAGTGCTTCTGTGTAAGGACTCACCCTCTAATGCTGTCATTTTTTTAAATCAGCGTGGTGACCATTTTTGCACAACAAAGTCTCACAAACAGTAATGAGCTGAATGACAGGTTCATATATTTTGGATGGTGTTGGCAAGCACGGCAAGAGGATATTGTACTATCTTTCTAGCATCCTGGGATTTTTAATGTCCTCCTGAACCACTGGATCAGTCAGAAGGGTCATCTTTGCATAACACATATTCTGAATTATAGGACTCTGTTAGTGCTTCGGAGCAGGAGTGGCTCATTTAGTCACTTGAGACAGTTCCTCCATTCAATTAGGATATAGTTAATCTGCACCTTAGCTCCGTTTAACTGCTTTGGATTTGTAATCCTTAATACTCTTTTCTAATAAAAATCTGTCACCTCAATGATCTTGCAGCTCAAATACTCAAATTTGGTGTGAGCCTTGATCCTTCAATTTTTTTAAAATCATAAATCAGGAGCACAGTAGTTAGCATTGCTGCTTCACGGCAGCAGGGACCCAGGTTCAATTCCGGCCTTGAGTCACTGTCTGTGCGGAGTTTCCACATTCTCCTGTGTCTATGTGGGTTTCCTTCCCCAGTCCAAAGATGTGGGGATTACTTTGATCGGCCATGCTACATTAACTCTAGTGTCAAGGGGATTAGCAGGGTAAATATGTGGGGTTACGGGAGTAGGGCCTGCGTAGGATTGTGGTCTGCGCAGACTTAATGGGTCGAATGGTTTCCTTCTGCACTATAGGGATTCTATGGGAGTGCTACAATAGAACCTGGCAGATAATTTTGTGACTGATTTGATCCTTTGTACTACAATGGGATTATAATATTTTGGGACTGTAGCTCTAAACTTAGTGTATATTAATGGGGAGACATCATGTGACATGTTCTGATGATTACTGACAATAAGTCTGGGTAGCTTGATTATTAGATCCAAGGAAGGTTTAGGTTATTCTGCTGAGAACAAAGGGCAAACTATTTATGTTTACACTTAATGCCAGCAGCTTCTGAGTTTATATGATTCTGTCTCTTCAAACTTGCTTAAAGCATCATCTATCATCATGTTGTTTACCTAATTCCACTGAAGTTACGAAAAGGTATTTGAGGTTTCAGGTTGTAAACAATGTGTTGTGAACTCTCTGTATACCTATGAGATGAAAGGGAGTTATAGTCAAAGATTGCTAATCAAGATTTCTATCTGAATGTAAGGTTAATGTGTTGCCATGGAGAAGAGAGCAGAGGAAACCATTTATAGGATCAAGCTAAAGATGTCCCTGTAAATCAGTATCTAACAAAGGCAGATAGCAAATGTTCAGACTAGTCAGCAAAGAGAAAAGACTGCTTGACTTTGCGAGTTGCTGTGGCTGGACAGTAGGAAATGGTCTCTCATAGAAACAGAAAACATAAATAGGAGTAGGCCATTCAGCCTTTTGAGCCAGCTCTGCCGTTCATCATGATCTTGTCTGATCATCAAATTCAACATCCTGCCTCTCCCTTACACCATCCCTCGATGCCTTTAGCCCAAGAGATGTGTCTAATCTCTTCTAGTTTCTACCTTTGTGGCTGGCATAGTGGCACAATGGTTAGAACTGCTGCCTCACAGTGCCAGGGACTGGGTTCGATTCTCAGCTTGGGTCACAGAGTCTGCACATTCTCCCTGTGCCTGTGTGGGTACCCTATGGATGTTCCAGTTTTCTCCCACAGTCCCAAAGCCATGCTGGTTCGATGCATTGGCTATGCTAAATTCTCCCTCAATGGACCAGTGTGCCAAAGTGTGACAACTAGGGGATTTTCACAGTAACTTCATTGCAGTGTTAATATAAATAAACTAAAAAAGAAGTCCTTGTCAAAGATGTGCATTCTGCAGACATCTGAGGATTCTGGGGAAAGAAGAATTTTCAGGACAATAGTTTTAAGAAATACTCCAAAAACTGAGGAAAAGCTCGAAGTTAATACTTGGCAAAGCGGGGATATGAAAACTCATCAGAATCTGAAAGATTATTAAAAGAATTATAATTCTGTGGAGAGTATGATGGAGGATAAGTAGACAAGTAGGATACCTTTATTTGGAGATAAATAGAAAAAATTGTCTGCAAAACAAAAATAGGGTTTATTAACCATATTTTTTTAAAAAATCATTTGTTACAGTAAACATTTTGAAACATGAAATATTGCGTATCATGCTTATGGCTGTTAACTTTTAAAAAGAAATTTGAACTCCCAGTTATCAGTCTCTATAGAGATTGCAGCACTGTTTTACATCTCTGACATTGTGAACGAATGCGTGAGATGAATGCAAACAGACAAACTTACTCCAGAAAAGAACTGCATGTTGGTTACCTCTGTGAGAAAATTCAGCCCATTTTTCCAGCAGAAATTACCGAAAGGATTTACTGCGGCCTGGTAGGATAAGATAATAGGAAAAGTAAAACTCAAAACTATTCAACAATAATGCAATCTAACATGAGACAAGGCACGTTTCTGCAATTTACAGCACTTCTGATCCAAAATGTCACCAAGCAGAGCCACTACTCTGGGGTGAGGGTAAATGGTAGATGAAGATGCAACATACAGGAGGACAGATTTGACATTTTCACAAATCCCTTTTTAAAAGAATCCTTTATTTTTCAAAGATGCTCTCCAATTTTGTTAGGGCTTAGAAAGGTCAGTAAATGAAATGCTTTTGGAAGTCTTTTTAACTTTATAAATCCTTTTCAGTTTTCAAATTCTTACATTTGTTCAGTTTGTCTGTGAAATATGAGACCATTTATTGCCAATTCCTCACTCACCTAATTGAATTAAAAATCTGCAATACAATGAGGGATTGATGTCACATGGCACACTGTGTTGCAGTAGTTAGTACTGCTGCCTCATAGTGCCAAGGACCCATTTTCAATCAGAGCCTCAGGTCACTGTTTGTGTGGAGCTTGTGCTTTCTCCCAGTGACTGTGTGTGTTTTCTCCAGGTGCTCGGTTTCCTCCCACAGTCTAAAGGTATGCAGGTAAGGTTGATTGGCCATATTGAATTGACCCTACTGTCAGGGGAAATAGGAGGATAAATGAGGGTTACAGGAAAATGGCCTTGGTGGGATTATGGTCAATACAAACTTGATGGACTGAATGGCCTCTTTCTGTATAATAGGAATTCTATGATTCTAGAATAATTTGCTTCCATTCCTTGATTAAATGCAAGTTGGGATGCGATGCCTTACCTTGTCAGCTTGGATCACGTTTGCCTCCCTTGCGAGATCATAAATTGGGTTCATTTTGGAATTTGAATTTGGTTTTTGGAGCAAATAAGGAATGAATATGGATTTGCTTGGTCCACTCTGAGCATTGGCTTTGTAACTTTAAGAATGGTGTAAAAAAGGACATAAGGAAGGCACCTGAGTTTTTTCAACATTCCTGTAGTAAGTCCATAATAAACACAGTGGGATTTAAACTCAAGACTGTGGGTTGGCAGTCTAGAGCTATAACTACGACAGCCAAACAGTTCTCAGAATATGTTGTTGTTTGGTTGGTTGTCTCTGGCCCAGCAGGTCTGAAAGAAGTTGCCTCAGCAGGAAAGAAGTTGTACTTGTGTGAATGTACAAAATAACATTGCAACCCACTGGTTAAGGGATTTAATGTCTACAGCCTTCAATTTAGACCGTCAGCTCATGTATGAGGAGAACAACTTAAATTGTTGGATATCCACGACACTTGGAACTGGATTCGTAAAGGCAATTCAGATCAGAGTCACCTCCTATCATATTTAAGTGTGGCTACATGAGTGAAGATGATATAATTTGGCACTTGCGAGCTCATCATCAATTCTTATTTTCTTGTGGAAACTTCTTAGATATGTGGGATGGGAATTTACAGCCTCATTCGTCCCAAAATTGTAAAATCCTACCTGGGGTCATTAGATATTTCCATTGTCCACCTGTTGCCCTCTCCGATTCCGTGGCGGGTGGAACTCAGCCATGATGCATTATATAAACTATTGTCTTGAAATTTGAAAAAACAAAAGCGAAAACAGTATACTTGTTACCTGTTTTGAATTCAGGTAGGCAATGGGTGACAAGAGTGATCAGATAGTCTGTTCAAAGTCTTAAATGAGACGTCAGAGCCATCTTGAACCCTGGAACTCCTTCGTTTATTTCTGGTAAGTTTTGCATGCAAAATCATGCAACTCACTGGTCAGGCTGGGGATTTGGGGAGAGGGGGAGAGAAAGAAATTCAGTGGTACTGATGCCTATTTTGTTTATATTCACCCATATGGAGTAGAAACTCAGTGGTAAGAAGTGGTGAAAGTTGGGTACAAAGGATCCAGCATATTTGTGTTGACATCCTAATATGGGCAATCAATCATATCTTAATGCTATTTTAGACATTATGATTCATCAGGAAACCAACATTTGGCTGGAGTATTCACTTTGCCACTGTAGACATGAATGTATGAGCATGTAATCAAAGGTGTACATTAAATTTGAATGACGAAAAACACAGACGCTTGCAGATACCAGTGGTTTCACACTCTTACATGATCCCAGTGTACGCACAAAACTCACACCAGAGCTGACCTTCATCTGAACAGGCATACACAATGGATTTTAAAAAGAGTAACAGTGCATATGCAGCAGTTATCATCCAATAGCACAGGATACCACATATATGAAACAATCTTCAGGGTCATATCCAAACCACCTTAACTGACTCATAACTTAAGTACCAATGAGTCACACACTCTGTAAAACACTGACACTTCAACATCACTGGTTTAATATTATTCACTTGATTCTGATTGTTGTCATAATTATTATTTTTGTCAAAGGAATCGCAATCATCTTTGAAATTATCTTTTGTATATTATGTTGGTCATTTACATTGCAGTTTGTCCACTGCAAAATATTCCATTATTCTATTCTGTTAGCTCAGCAGAGATATACAGCGATCACTACGAGCATGCACTGTACAGTATATGAAAATTAGACATCTGGATTGATTAAATTAAAAATACAGGTTGATACTCAAATCATGGCTTTACTTATATTGAGCAACAAATTGGTGAAGTAATTGGTTCATATGCTGGTCCCTGTTGGCTTGAGGCTTGACCATAGCTCAGCTCAGCACTTGCTGGCCTTTGAATTGGCCAGCAAATGCCAGTTTTATCTGGTCACCAGTCATAAGCTGCAGATTTCTAGCCAGCTCCAATGCCAAATGGGTTAAAGGGCCCTGGTGGAGGGAGACAACAGCCGGAATTTTACCAGCACACTCACCCCAATTCTGGGGACGGGGAAGGCTCTGTGAACAACATTCTCTGTTGGCCTTGGGTGGGTTGTACGGAACTGGGGTGGACACGCCAGTGAAATTTCACCCAGCATGTCAGAGAGGTGCCTAACAGGAATGTAGCAGTGTTACCCTGGAAATCATGCCGCACTTCTTATCATCGACTTCCCACTCCTCGTGCGGGAATATAGATAAAACAGGTATCAGTGCCACTGAATTTCTTTCCCACTTCTTCCCTCCCAACCTAACCAGTGGGCTGCTCAAGCAGCACTTCTGATGAGCAGGACTGTCTAATTGGTAGCTGGCACGCTCTTGTGGATATTGGGTATGAGAAATTGTGTGCAGAAACTGGAGCCGGAATTCTCCCAGCCTGCCCACTACTGCAATTGTAACAGACGGGTTGCGGACAATGTGAAAGCTCTGCCTGCCCTCCAGAATTGGAGTGGGTGTGCCAGTAAAATTCTGGCTGTTGTTTCCCTCCACCAGGGCCCTCTAACCTGTTTGACATTGGAGCTGGCTAGAAATCTGCAGGTTATGACCGGTGACCAGGTAAACTGGCACTTGACAGTCGGGTAGGAATTTCTGGTTTTTAGACCAGCACTGTTGGAAAATTCCGCCTGGGATTACCCATCATTAATTCTATGGCAAGACATTATTGAATTTCTCAATCTCCCAAAGCTCTAAAATATTGATTAATCTCCTCCATACCAAAATATAAAAAGA
This sequence comes from Sphyrna mokarran, assembly GCA_024679065.1. Lineage (NCBI taxonomy): Eukaryota > Metazoa > Chordata > Chondrichthyes > Carcharhiniformes > Carcharhinidae > Sphyrna > Sphyrna mokarran. Next base: position 59,748,284 of record JAGIQG010000003.1, read on the forward strand.
TTACATTACATTTGTGCAACTTATTTTATTTTGGAGTCATCTTAACAAAAATAGATAATCTTTTCAGGCTACACCAAAGTTTAAATAATTCTCAGCCCATTGCAGCCCTGGTGCATTGCCTGCCTCCTTCTGTGTCTAAACTCTGCAAATCCTAAAGGAATCAAGTGCTCCAAATGTATCTGAGGGGTAAGAAAGAAAGCTGGATTGGTTTGTGGAAGATCTGGGATACCACACACATCAAACACATCTGAGGGTGCTCTTGCAGAATCTCAATACTTCACAATAAAAGGCATATACAAACTTGCTGAGAAGAAACTGCTGCAAATTCAGGCTCATGGTTGAGGAGAAACATACAATCCAGTATCATATCAGGCTGTACCAGGAGGTCTTGTGGGTGCAGTGATGACTGCCCTTTCACTAGACCAGCAAGCTCCAGGCTCCCATCCAATGCCAGGATTTACTGACCACAGAAGCAGTGTTCAACATGGTTCAATGGGGTTGATAACTAGCTCAGAAATCCTTCCAACACTTCACCAAAGGTAAAACAACAGTATAAGTTTGAAGATTGCTAAACTAACAATCAGGTTCCACCTAAGGAGTATGGGTTCTGCCCATCACAGAATTGGACCTGGCAAGGGATGGACCATGAAAAGGTCCGTTGACCTCGGGTGGAATTTTACGGTTTTGGGACAAGTGAGATTGTAAAATCCCACCTGATAACTTCCTGAAAGGTAGCCATATTTGCTTGTGACCCTGTTGGCTCCTGAGTAGATTCAGAATTTGCTGTGTGCCAGTAACTGCCTATCCGGTTGATAAGTTTTAGAGAGCTTTTTTTCTCAGACGTAGGTATCAACATGTGACCTGTTAAGCAGCTACCTGAGAGCCAGCTGCTTTTACCAAGTGCTCCACCATTATTATGTTTACCCAAGGCAGAGGTTATCTTAACTGTTTGCTAAAGGAGAAGGTGGGAAAGGGATGGCAGTACTCAGGATTAGTAACCCAGAGACTAAGCTAATGGCAGCTAGTGGAATTTAAACCAATAAATCTGGAATATAAAGCTAGTCTCAACAATGATGACAATGACAACTATCACTGAATGTTGCAAAAACCCATCTGGTTCATGTATGCCTTTTAGGGAGGGAAATTCACCAGCCTTACTTGGTTTGGCCTGCATTTGACTTCAGATCCACAGCACTATCTTTGACTCTTAACTGCCCTCTGCAATGGCCAGAATCCCACTCATTTCAAAGGCAATTAGGAGACCAATGTTAGCTTTGCCAATGCTGCCAAAATCAAATGAAAGATTATAAAGAGGAGTTTCTAAACCAATGCACTGTCACAACCTCACTTAAAGCTGCTGTTGACTAGAAGCGGCTTGCAATCCATTTTATTCCATGCACTCGAGACACTTCTGATTATGGCTGCAAAAATAAATTGTGTTTTCAGCTTGCACTCATCAGAACAATCACAAGAATACCAATGTTAGGGGAAATAACACCTTTATACTGTGTGAGAAGAGAGTGCTGATTGTTTGGCAAGTGGACTCTGATTGATAGAGGCATTAAAACATAGAAATTAGAAGCAGGAGTAGGCCATTTGGTCCTTTGAGCCTTCTCTTCACATACCTACAGAAACTTTACAGTCAGCTTTTATGTTTCTTGCTACCTTACTTTCATACTCTATTTTTTCTCTTCTTAGTCAATCCCTTGATCCTCCTTTGTTGAATTTTAAACTGCTCCCAATCCTTAGGTCTATTGCTTTTTCTTGCCAATTTATATGCCTTTTCCTTAAATCTGATGCTACCTCTAATTTCCCTTGTAAGCCATTGTCCCTTACCACTCTTGCCCCAAACAGTATTAAACAATTTCTGATATTCGCCTATTTGTTCTTTAAATGCCTGCCATTGCCTGTCCATTGTCTTTCCATGAAGAATGTACCAGTTAATGGTGACAGACAATGAACTGCTAAGCTTTGTTTGAAAATTTAAATCAGGCAGCTTGACTGTGGTTGGTTAAGGCATTAAACTCAGAATGAACCACTAAATAGCTATTACTCATTGTGTTTACCTGAAGCAGGTGTAATGTGTTTCTGCTTTGCGTAAGAACATACACAGCTTCCAGGACACACAAATACTCCTCATTATGAGGCTGGCTGATAATCTGAAATTGGTTAGTACAATTTTAAACTGAGGATTATTTAGCAAATGTTGCCCATTTGCTGAATTATATCTAATGTTGGACACTGCGTTTTGAGTTTTACAAGTATGGATTGAATGAGTACAGCCTGTACCTTGACAGTCGTGAGCAGGGGCAACTTGTTTGTTACAATCTTGCGGCCTTTGGGCATCATACGGTGATGAAACTAATTTAACACACTATTCATTTGTGTGATAGGCAGAATGTCATCCTGACTTGACAACAGCATCCTAGTAATACTGAATACCACGTTTGTTGCCTTGTGGCTTCACTTGCTGCTCAAATCTTTGAGATTTTGAGATTTTTGACATTGGCATTCTTCTGACTTGTCCTGATGGATACAGAACAAAAAACTTTGCCTTTTTCAGCAATTTTCAACTTCTGCACTACCATACGACTATTTGTGCACATCTGATTAATAAAATAACTGTCCCACCTAATAGTGCTACAGTTCTTTTGGTATTATTAAGCCTTTCAGGCATGACATAGTGTGTGCTCTTGGTAGTTTTACCTTCCAAGGCTGCCACTGCTAGTGTTTATGGGGTCAGATGGAGAACATCTCAATTCACATCGGCCAACGGGCACATGTGCCACAATGGCAATAGAATATAACTATCACATACAGGCAACTTTAGGCAAGAGGAAATTGAATTGACAGTTCTATCACTTCTAGAAAAAGAAATATGACATATTTTTCATAAAAATTGACAAAAGCTTCCTGATTTAGTTCTCTAATTTTGTCAAAGCAAGTTAACACATCATTAACTCCCAGATAGTTAAGTGTCTACTGTACAAGGGACATTGCTTTGATTCTAATTGGAACCAGCTCTCTTTTATTGCAGAACCTTTCACTGTCATAATATTTCGACTGTACAAAGTGTAAGCCAATTTACCTCCGTCAAGCATAAAGATCTGTCATTTTTCAAAGGTACACTTGAACATATACATGTCTTTTCTCTTGCTCACATATTCCTTTGAACCTTTTGAACATTCTTAACCATTTAATTCTGTTCAATCCAATTGAATTAAAAGCTAATTCTTAATGATGCATCTAATAGCTCACATTTACATTGCATCTTAGACACAGTAAAACAACCTAAGACAAAAATTAGCAACAAGCCAAAGGAAGAGACTGAGGACAGAAAGAGAAAGGTTTTAAGCAGCCTCTTAAATTAAGGGAGAAAGGTGAAGAAGTTTTGGCAAGGAAATCTAGAGCTGAGCGTTTGAAGACATCGTTGCCCATGTTGGGATGAACTAAGTGGGGATAGATACATGGTCAGAGCTGAGAGAAGGCACAGTTCCTTAAGTGTTGTAGGGTGAGAGATAGGGAAAATGCTTACCATGAAGGAAATTGAACACAAGGACAAAGATTTAAATTTGAGATATTGGTTAAAAACTCTGATTACCTAGAATTATGATGTAGAGATGCCGGCGTTGGACTGGGGTAAACTCAGTAAAGTTTTGCAACACCAATTTAAAATCCAACTAATTTATTTGATAGTAAATCCACGAGCTTTCGACACTATGTTGTGCCTTCGTCAGGCAAATGCAGTGTTTTTAGTGCAGTGGATTTACTATCAAATAAATTGGTTGGATTTTAAATTGGTGTTGCAAAACTTTACTGAGTTTACCTAGAATTATACAGAACCTACAGTAGATCAAGTACTCCACACGTCTCTGCTGGTAACTGTATTCTAGTGGATCTGATGAGATTGGCAAAGTTAGTGTTGGAATAAATCCACTACTTCTGATCACTCAGAGTAAACTTTACTGGATTGTCATTCAAGTCCTATCCTATCAGGGAATGGGATTTCAGAAGATAACATTTTGAGGTTTGCTGTAAAATCCTGTCTTGAACCAAAGGGCACCCAGTGAATTTGAATGGAGATATGTATCTGTCATATTGATGAGTTATATATCAGGACATGTGTAGCTTCTTTCTGCTCTTGGTGAATTGAAACAATTAGCGTTAAGCAGAAAATTTTGTGGTGAAAGCTCTCAACAACTGGGCCAAATTGAATCCATTGACTCAGTAGATTTAAGATACCATACTCATTATGACACAGAAATAGTCTGAATGGGACATTATAGAAATAGAATCACAGGGTCTTCAAATGCAGAGGAGGACATTCAGCCCATCAAGTCTGCACTGGCTCTTTGAAAGAGCATTCTACCCAGTCCCACTCTTGCATCCATTATACCTGTAACCTTGCACATTCTCTCTTTTCAGATAGCAATCTAATTCCTTCTTGAATATCTTGATCGAATCTGTCTCCATCACTCACTCAGGAAGTTTATTCCAGACTTCAACCACCTTCTGGTTAAAAAAAACCTCTTCATTTTTATTTCTTTTCCCACTATTTTGAGTCTATGCCCTCTAGCTCTTGATGATCTTTTGAGCAGGAAGAGTTTCTCGCTATTTACCCTGCCGATACACCTCAGGATGTTTGGATATCTCCATCAAGTCTCCTCTCAGCCTCCTTTTCTCCAAGGAAAACACATCTAAGTTCTCCAATCTAAAGTTTTTTTTTGAGGTTATGTTTATTTATTAGTGTCACAAGTAGGCTTACATTAACAAAAAGAAGTGTTGGAAAATCTCAGCAGGTCTAACAGCATCTGTGTTGACGGAATAGAGCCAATATTTTGAGTGTAGATAACACTTCATCAGAGCTGCTTTTATGCTTATGTTAACACTGCAATTAAGTTACTGTGAAAATCACCTAGTCGCCACACTCTGGCACCTGGGGAGAATTTAGTGTGGCCAATGCATCTAACCAGCATGTCTTTTGGACCATGGAAGGAAACTGGAGCATCTGGAGGAAACACACGCAGGCACAGGGAGGACGTGCAGAATCTGCACAGATAGTGACCCAAGCTGGGAATCAAACATAGGTCCTTGGCACTGTGAGGCAGCAGGATTAATCACTGTGCCATTGGGGTGAACCATGGCAATCTATCCTCATAGCTACAGTTCTTTATCCCTGGAATCATTCTGGTGAATCTCCTCTGTACTCTCCAATGTCTTCAAATCCTTCCTCAATCTGATGGCCAAAACTGTATAGGGTACTCCAGATGAGGCCTAACTAGTGTCTTCTACAAGTTCAACATTACCTCTTTACTCTTATTTTTAATTTGTTCATGGGACGTGGGTGCTGCTGGTTGGGCCAACATTTATTGCCCATCCCTAATTGTCCTTGAACTGAATAGCTTGTTAGGGCATTTAAGAGTCAACAATATTGGTGTGGGTCTGGAGCCACATGTATGCCAGCCCACATAAGGATGGTATATTTTCTTCCCTAAAGGACATTAATAAACCAGATAGATTTTTACAACAATCCATAATGATTTCACAGCCATCTTTCCATTCCAGATTTTTACTGAATTCAAGTTTCAACGTTGTGCACTCCAAACCGAGATCCCCAGTACATTACCCGAGGTCTCCAGATTACTAGTTCAATAACAATACCAACTCACCATTATCTCTCCTTTTATACTCGATGCCCCTATTATTAAAGCCTAAGCTACTAATACTTTAATTAACTGCTCTTGTCAACATTCCCTTCCACCTTTAACAACGTCAAAGGGACACGTATGCCAAGGTCCCTTTATTCCTGCACCTCCTTTCGAGTTTCTCCATTTATTTTATACTATCTCCCCACATTCATCCTGCCAAAATGAATCACTTCACACTTTTCTGCAGTGAACTTTAACTGCCACTTATCTGTCCAATATACCAATACGTTTATGTTGCTTGAAGTTCAAGAATACCCTTATCACAGTTGACAACGTTTCCAATCCTCGTATCATCTGCAAATTTTACACACCACGGTCATTCATATATATCAGGAAGAGGAAGTGTCCCAACACTGACATCAGGGGAGCTCCACTTTAAATCTTTCTCCAATCTCAAAAATAACAATTATACTGTTTCCTGTTACTCAACCAATTTCTTATCCAAGTGCTTATTTTCCCTTTTATTCCTCTAGTAGCATGAGGTATCACAACAAGGAAGCCTTGAATCAAAATGGCAACTTATTGAAGGAAAGTTAAAATTCTATACAAAACTCAGTACAGATACAGGTTTAGTTCTACCGACTCCTGGGCTTACCCTGAAGATGCCATCGTACCAGGAATCATGTTGTAACACCAATGAGGCATGATTTGCTTGTTTCTTTTTGATAGGCTCCATGATGTTCATGTGACTCACAAACAACTGTTCCTTAAAGGGACTATGCTATTAATTCCAATAGCTGAAATTTTCTCAATGATGCAACTAAAAATCTAGGCCAATTGTGCAGTTAAGAGCTCAAGGATGAGATAGAGTCATCAAGGTTTACAGCATAGAAAGAGGCCCTTTGGTCCAACTTGAACTTTCCACCCTTTTTTAAACCACTTAGTTAGTCCCAGTTGCCCAAGTTTGGCCCATCTATATACCCATCTTACCCATATAACTCTCTATATGCTTTTTAAAAGACAAAATTGTGCCTGCCTCTACTACTACCTCTGGCAGTTTGGTGGCAGACACTCACCACCCTCTGTGTGAAAAAAATTACCTCTCTGGACCCTCTTGTATCTTTCCTCTCTCACCATGAACCACACAGGTTTACACTCCCCTATCTTTGGGAATAGATGTTGACTATCTAGCTGATCTATGCCCCTCATTATTTTATAGGCTTGGAGAAGATCACCCTTAAGCCTCCTTTGTTCCAGGGAAAAAAAAAATCCAGTTTCTGCAGCCTTTTCCTATAACTCAAATCATCAAATCCCGATAGCATCATCGTAAATCTTCTCCACACTCTTTCCAATTTAGTAATATCCTTTCTATAATAGGGTGGCGAGATCTGTACACGGTATTCCAAGTGTGGCCTCACCAATGTTTTGTACAACTTCAATAAGACATCCCAACTCCTGAATTCAATGTTCTGATCAACGACATTGAGCATGCTGAATATCTTCTTCACCACTCTGTCCACCTGTGATTCCATTGGTTCCTAAAGTGGCCAAGACATTCGGCTTAACAAAAACTGCATTTTCAGTGAAAATTTAAATCCAGTCTCATTGTCACCAAATCTTTTGGAAATACTCTTTTCAATTAATTATAAGCTTGGGCTCGCACCATCCATTTCAGCCAAGCACTCACCAGAACTGCATAGAAAACACAATTAGTTCATTTCTTTGTAGCCCAAACTGGTCAAAGAAAGAAATGAACCAAATCATTTTTACACATATTGTTGAAGTGGCAAGCAGGTAAAGCCATACAAATCACAAACAGCTGTTTATGCAAAAACAAAATGTCACTGATCTTCTTCTGCAGCCCTTTTCCTCTCAATACAAACCCAAATGTCACATTGTGTCTACAAGGCAGTTACTCAGATGTCACTGAATGTTGTCATCCCCACTCTGTATTTTACATTGTTGATTTATTAAAATCTGCAGCTGTTCCTCTGTTGCCCTGCTATACCTCAATTAATCGGAGGCAGTTTTTGACATCCAGAAGTATTACAGGTCCTCTACCTCATGCGTGAAATTGCTTTTCTAACAGTGCTGTTATGAGTTAATAAAAATTGATTCTACTTTTTCCTTCTGCTTTGCAGTCTGTGTGATGAAAACAGTAAGGCTTTGTTGGCTGTTATGATGCAGAATTCAACAGTAGATTCCTTAAGTGTTGGCTCAACCAGGAGCTGGTTCGATGCTTCAAGATATACTACCCGTCACAGTTCAGGTAAACACAGATACAATCCATGGTTACAGGAAAGTGTAAGATGCTCTTTAACCAATGGGTTTGAGGCCTTAAAGTTGCCCATCATTCAAGCTTGCTCTTTGCAGTCAACTGAGTTTAAATTGCTAGGAACAGCTTTCTTCATGAATTGTATGAAACTAATGCAGTCTGCATTGGAGGAGGTAATGGAGCGTTACTCAAATTGCACAGGATGATTATACTATGCCCCTACTGATAGTTACGGTGAAATATTGCACACCACCCACACCTCAAATTTTCATGGCAAGCTCCATCTTTTGTATATGGGTCAGTCTGATTCACAATCTGATCTTAGTATTGTCACAGTCACATGAGGAGTAGTAAGAATGATTCCCCCATCTTACCATTCAATGTCTCACTGTAAAAGGATTTATTGTGAATTTACAAGTATGAAGAAATCTATTCACTGTCGGTACTTAACCAGTTACATGATGATTGCAAAATATTAGCCTGGAAGGCTTTCTTGAGTTTATAACAAAAAGAGATTAGCTTATGCTTGCTTGCACACCTCCACTCTTGCACACAAACACACACCCTCTCACAAATGCACCTAGCACACACTCCCTCACATGCACACACATATATACATTCCCTCTCAAACACTTTTTGCACCAGAGGTATCTTTTGATGAAATGTTTCCCAAATATGTGTTGGATTTTTAAACTGGAATGGGAATAGGGTCTTAACTTGGGAGAAAAGGAAAGGGAACTTATTACTGCTGCATTAGCGTATTTTTCCAGGCTTCTGTTACTTTAGCAGCCATGTGCTGGATTAAAGAGAGTTCAAAAACAGTTACTTCAGTCATATGACTTCTCTGTCCATAATTATTTCAGAACATATTCACTTACCTGAAATCTGGACAGATCATTGCTTTTATTTTATGGTCGAGGTGCTTAGATTCTGTAACCTTTCCACCATTAATTCCTGAATAGTCACTACCCACTGTGCGGAAATCAGAAGAACACCTTTCCATTTAGTGTTTACACTTGTAAACTTTCTGGACAGACTTTTCCTGTCCTGCCTGTCACAAAAATTGTAGCAGGTTTGGGGGAGGAGTGTGGACCATTGACTTCAGGGAGTAATTTCTAGTTGGAGTGAGAGCGGCTGGGAAGTCTGTCTCTACTTGTGAGGTAGCTTTATAGAACGTAGACACATTCCCATGCAATTTCTACTAGTTCTTGCCATCAGCAGGTGTACAATTCTATGAGAATATCTGGGTATGTCGAAATTGTAATTCACATTGGAACTTTCCAAAAGTTGGTCAAGTGGTAATATCATGCGTCAGATGACTTGTGGCAGCCATCTTAAGTCAATGCTTTGGCTTGCTTTTTAAAAACCATTTTTAAAAAATTCAATATGAGTTTGATCAGACAATGAATTTAAAGATTAATGCTTCTCATACGCAAATCACATTATTATGACAGTATTAATTACCATAATCTGAACCATATAATCTACCACATAATCTGATTGTCGGGGGCAGGGGCAGGGGTGGGGGAGCTGCACATTGGTTACATATAATAAAGGCTGAAAATTAAAGTGAAAAGTATCCTTTTAATTTTGGCTTTCTTTGTAAAGAAATACCAACAGCATATCTAGAAATTCAAGCAATCTTATTCACTTGCCTGGTAAGTTTGCTAATCTGGTAAAAAAAGATGCTGAACGTTTGGATGCATTGCTCAGTACACTGTGTAATCAATATCTTTATACTTCTAAGTTGATATTTATTTCTAGGTTTTCAGAGGCAGGTAGACGTTTTTAATATAATGCAACATGGGAAAGAAAACAAGATTATCCAGCATTTCCTGACAAGTTTCCTTTAATCTCTTAATGCTCAGAAAGTCACAGAACCTAACATCAAATACATTCTTGATGCAAATACAGATTGACTCTATCCAATTACTGAATTGAACTGCTGCAAGTATATGACCATGATCATTCCTACTTAAAACAGAAATTTACTAATGTAGAGAAAGATTGTATGTGCCAATTATGCTGAAGTATGAAAGCACTGCTTTATTCCTCATTCTTTGCAATAAAACTGTATGAATTAAATAAAGGAATGGAAATTGTTTCTCTGAAGTTGGAAAATGTGATTAGGAAGGAATAACATGCAAAACGATTGTCTTTGACACTGTCCTACCGAGGACTTGGTGATGCTGTTGGTATATCTGGCCCTTGTTGTACCTAAATGCATAAATGGGTGAGTTGGACAGATGTTGGAATAGATGATAGTTCCAGGTTGGCAAGTAGTCTAGCAATTGTCATAGAGTCATAGAATTCGACACTGCAGAAGGAGGCCATTTGACCCATCAAGTCTACACTGACCGCAATTCCATCCAGGGCTTATCCCTACAACCTCATGCATTTACCCCAGCTATCCCCCTGACATTAAAGGGAAATTTAGCATGGCCAATCCACCTAACCCGCACATCTTTAGAATGGTCTAGGTTAATGCTTTTGTGATCATTCTAAACCAGATGGAATTGGAGTCTAGGTTTTTCTGGGTTCCCCAAAGTCAAGGTAGTTGAAAGTATGGGTTGAGTTATGACCTGATTCAGAAAAATGCTTAATTTGAGTACAGATTTCCTGGAATTTACCATGATCTAATCATCCTCAAGAACTATGTTCTCCCTGAATTCTTCATGAAAACAGTCAAATGATTGAACGGATGTTGGACACCCTTTGCTGTTATGACAATAGCCCAACAAAGAGTTGTGGCTAATAAATACCATTCTTAGCCACATACATCTAGCAGAGTTGTCTTGAAAGAACCATAGATGTGCTATAGAGATTTTTCACTGGGCTCTGCAATGTACTTCAGAGTGTGGAGATACAGAGTTGCAACTTTCTGTTCCCTAAATTCTCAACCCTTACAATGCAATACGATATGGACATCGAGAGAGACATGAGAGGTGGGTCCAACTCTTTTGGAAGCAGAAAATCCTGGAGAGAAGAACCAGGAAAAATGTCACAAATGTAGAGGACCAAAATGGAATTCAACTCTTCAGTGAAATGTTCTCATCTGTTTCACATTTTACCATTGTTGCCACTGTCATTACAATTCCTTCTTCCACCTTCATTGAAGTGAAAATCCATCAAATTCATAACCTCTGCCACAAGGAAGGAGAAGGCAGTAGATGCATTGAAATGCCATCACTTGCAACTTCATCGCTCGGTAACATAGTAGTTAGCATGTTGCTTCACAGCTCCAGAAATCTAGGTTCGATTCCCGGCTCGGGTCACTGCCTATGCAGAGTTTGCACATTCTCCCTGTGTCTGCATTGGTTTCCTCCAGGTGCACCAGTTTCCTCCCACAGTCCAAAGATGTGGGGGTTAAGTGGATTGGCTAAGATAAATTGTCCATTAGTGTCTCAGAATGGATAGGTTAGAGGGATTAGCGGATAAATACGGGATAGTGCCTAGGTGGGATTGTGGTCAGCACAGACTCAATGGGCTGAATGGCCTCCTTCTGCATTGTAGGTGTTCTATGGTCATATGGTAATGCAAGATCCAAATCCTGGAGCTCCTCACTAACACTGAGGCCTGCTATAAAAGTCTACTATTTCATGCTTAATTCATTATATTCACCATTATTGTTCCGCTCCCCTCACCTATTTATTTTCACATATGGTCTTGTGAACTCACAGAGGGACCAAATGACATCTATTAAACTTCAACAAGAAAACACTGTTAAACCTTGGTAGAAGTATATCATCAAAGGAACTTCAATGCTTTAAAGTATTTAACTTATTTATCTTATTAGTTATTGGGTCAATTCAATTTGCAAATCAAACTCACTACATCTCTTGGAATGTGTATCACTTACATGGTCAGGAGCTTCTGGTTTATTTCAATTTCCTGAGTGAGGCAATGACCAAGATGCCAGTTCTGTGAAATTGCTCCTGATAATATTGCTTAATTCTACATACGGTGTCTTACAATTCCTCATTGATTCATCTATTGCCAAATGCATGTGTGTGATGTGCAAACCAATTTCCAGCCATGTAATTAGCCAAATGTTAATGATTTGACACTAACCTTGAAAGAAGGTTGAAAACCAGGACAAATTTGTCTTGGGAGTGTATTGAATGAAGAAATCCTTATATTCAACTATTCTAATGTAGTATTACTGACATCTCCTGGAGGTCTGACCTATTTTTAAAAAGTGCATCTTAGTTGTTAATCAGATGATTTGCCTAATTGTTATGTCTCTGCAATCCATTTTTTAAGAGACAAATACGTTAGGTGTGTGACAGAGCATTACTAAGTATGTGGATCAGCCCAGAGAATGCTTAAATAATTGTAGGTTGCAAATTGAAATGCTGACTAAATTGTAGAGTTAAAATGACTGCATGAGATGTACAAGAAATCTTTTGCAGAAGAATGACCTCAAAAGAAAAAGCTTCTGCCAACAGCAACATATTACATTTAGATAGTGACTTTAATTCTGTAAAATATTGGAAGATGTTTCCCAGGAATATTATGAAACAAAATTTAACACCAAGCCACGTTTGGAGATATTAGTTTTGTGCTTTGCAGCATAGTGATGACCCTCATGAGATTTGCATTTGAGCAGAGGTTTATTCACTGCTGTTAAAATGTTTACCTCTTCGTACTGATCTGATTTGATTTATTATTGTCACATGTATTAATATACATGTGAAAAGTATCATTTCTTGCATGATATACAGATAAAACATGCCATTCACAGAGTAGGAAAGAAGAGGGTACAAAATGTAGTGTTACATTCATAGCCAGGATGTAGAGAAAGATCAACTTAGTGCGTGGAAGATCCATTCAAAAATTGGTATGTGACTTCAGTCTTTTGAATCTTTTTGCTGACGGAAGAAAGTGGAAGAGAGAATGTCCGGGGTGCAGAGGGTCCTTAATTATGCTAGCTGGTTTTCCAAGAAGCAGGAAGTGTAGATAGTGTCAATGGATGGGAGGTTGGTTTGAGTAATGGACTGAGCTTCTTTCACAACTCTTTGTAGTTTATTGTGATCTTGGACAGAGCAGGAGACATACCAAGCTGTGAAACAACAGAAGAAATATTTTTTATGGTGCATCTGTCAAATTAGGTGAGAATAGTGACATGCCAAATTTCCTTAGTCTTCCGAGAAAGTCGAGGTGTTGGTTGGCTTTCTTACTGCTGGTTTCCATTTCACTGTAACCACACCTACAGCCTTGACTAACAGCACACAGTAAAGTAAACAGTCAGCAGACACACATAATCAAAATTGAGCAAGCCAATATAACAATCAAGACAGGTGACTATGGCTTTGAGGAACATCTGAAAGGAAGGGTGGTTCAAGGAGGCATTTACATGTCCAGTTTACCTGAGGGTAAGGCCATCAATGATAGAGAAGTGAAAATTGTGAATGTGCAAGAGACTGGGAAAGGAAAATCCCAGATATTATTTGTTATGTGGATACATTAGAGATACTTGGGAGTTTCTCCTTGGAGAACAGAAGGTGGAGGGAAGATTTGACAGAAATGTTTAACAACATGAGCAGTACGAAAAAGGACAGTATAGGGAGAAACATTTCCATTGATGTAAGGGTTGAGAGCCAGAGGACGCTGATTTAAGGTCAAGCAACACGAGGAAACTTTTTTATGCAGTCAATGGTTAGGATCTGGAATACACTTCCAGAAAACAAGCTGCAGGCAAATTCAATTGTGGCTTTCAAAATAGAATTGGACAACTATCTGATGGGAAACATTCACAGGATTTTTTTGAAAAAGATGGGGAAGTGGGAAACAAGGGAGTTGTTTTTCCAGAGAACAGGCACAGGATTAATAGATTACAAGTGTAACTATTTCATCATTTGAAGAGGTAACAAAGATAATTGATGAGAAAAGAGCTGTGGATATAGTTTATATAGACTTTAGTAAGGTATTTGACAAAGTCTCACATGGCAGACTGGTACAAATACTAAAATCACATGGCATTCAGGGTGAGCTGGCTGGATGGATGTAGAAGTGGTTTGGTTGTAGGAGACAGAGAGTAGTAATAGAAGGGTGTTTTTCAGAACTGGTATCTGTATTTAGTGGTATTCTGCAGGCATCAAAGCTGGAACCTCTGTTGTTTATAGTATATATAAATAATCTGGAGGAAAATGTGGATGGTCTGATTAGTAAATTTATGGATGACAAGAAGATTGGTGGAGCAGCTGATAATGCCGGGGATTGGCAGAGGATACAACAGGATATAGATGGATTGGAACTTGCCACTGAAATGGCAGATGGAGTTTAATCTACCCAAACGCAAAGTAATGCATTTTTTAGGTGTGAATTATACTGTAAATGGCAAAACATTTAGGAACATTAACATACAGAGAAATCTGTACATGCAGGTCCAAAATTCCCTAAAAGTGGCAACACGGGTGGCCAAAGTGATTAAGAAGACCTACGGCATGCTAGCCTTCATCAGCTGAGGCATCGATTACAAGAGTTGGGAAATCGTGTTGCAGCTATATAAAACCTTGGTTAGGTGCATTTGGAGTATTGCATGTAATTCTGGTTGCCACACTACCAGAAGGAAATGGAAACTTTGGAGAAAGTGCAAAGAAAGTTCACCAGGATGTTGCCTGCTCTTGAGGATGTTCACTACACAGAAAGATTGAATAAACTAGGATTGTTTTCACTGGAAAGATGGAGGCTGAAGGAAGACCAGAAAGTGGTCTACAATATTATGGGAGGGATAGACAGGATGGCCAGACACAGGCTTTTTTCTTGGGTGGAAGTGTCAATTACAAAGCGACACAGGTTCAAGCTGAGAGGGGAAGAGTTTAAGGAAGATGTGTGAGGGAAGTTTTTCATGCAGAGAGTTGTGGGTGCCTGAAACACACTGCCAGAGGGGGGTGGTGGAAACAGAGACATTAGCAACATTTAAGAGGCATCTCGTTGGGTACATGAATAGAGAGAGAGTGGAGAGATTTGATGCAAGTAAGGGCAGGAGGGTTTTTTTTAGGGCAACATGATTGGCACAGGTTTGGAGGGCTGAAAGCCCTGTTCCAGTGCTGTACTATTCTTTGTTCTTTATTTGTTACGATTATATCTCAGACTGTTATAAGACTAATGGAGGTTATAGAGAAAAGGAGAGATGAGGTCCAGCCGAGTCCAAAAGTAACAAAAGCATCGGAATAATGATAGATTACATAAGATAATTCTGTTGTAGGGAAGGTGTTAAATCGATTATTAAGGAGGTTGTAGCAATGCATTTAGAATAACTGAATGGTTAGCATTTTCTAACCCCCCCACCACCCCGGGACATGTTTTCCAACAGCTGTGATAGCTTGCCATGGGATGCCAGAAGGATTTTCCAGTCCCACCGAAGTCAATGGCTATTTTTAATGCTCAACAGTTGTGCCACTAGGGACCCCATTATGGGGGTTTGCCTTCGGCAGGACTGGAAGATCCCACAAACAGAAATGGTCAGAAAATTCTGGTCAAAGTAATCGGGATGAGTCATCATTGTTTTGTGAAAGGGAAATCATGTTGACCTAATTTATTGGAGTTCTTTGATAGAGTAACACGTGCTGTAGATAAAGGGAAGCCTGTAGACATATTGTACTTAGATTTCCTAGAATTTGACAAAGTGCCACATCAAAGGTTATTGTGCAAAATAAGAGCTGATTGTGTAGGATGTAACATGTTATCATGGATGGAAGATTGACTGGCTGACAGAAAATAGAGAGTATACATAATGGGTATGTTTCTCATTGGCAGGCATCCCTTGGAGTCTGTGTAGGCCACAGCTTCCTACAATTTATATCAATGACATGGATGAGGGGAGTAGTGATAGTGTAGCTAAGTTTGCAGATAACACAAAGATAGGTAGTAAAATGTGTTATGAAGAAGAAATAAGGATTTGCAGATGGATATAAATAGGTTGAATGAGCAGCAGAAATGTCACAGATGGAATATTATGTGGGAAAATTGTTCACTTTGGCAGGAAGAGTAAAAACGCAGGATATTACTTAAACAAAATGACTACAAATTTGGAGATGCTGAGGACCTCGGTCCATAGGCTGGTATGTAGGCACAGCAATTCATTAAAGTTAATGGAATACTATCTTCTATTAAGAAATGAATTGACCATAAAAGAAAGGATGTTATGCTTCAGCTATACAGGGCTCATCTCAAATACCATGCAGTTTTGGTCTCCTTATTTAAAGACAGATGTAAACGCATTGAAGACAATTCAGAAGAGATTTACTAGATCGTGTTGATTTACTAGATGGGTGTGTTGGCTTATGAAGAAAATTTGGTCAGTCTGGTCTTATTTTCACTGGAATTCAGAAAAGTGAGAAATGATCTCCAGGTCATGATTGAAGTATATAAAGATCCCGAACAGTATTGACAAAATGAACGTGTAATGTTTTCTCTCATGGGTGAGCCCAGAATGAGGGGCACTGTTTTAAAGTTAGAGGTCACCCTTTTAGGACAGAGATGAGGAGAAACTTTCTCTCTCAGGTGATTGTGTGACTTTACAGCTGTCTGTGGAGGCAGGGTCATTGAATATCGTTAAGGTAGAGAAAGATAGATTCTTGTTAGACAAGGGAATCAAAAGTTATCAGGAGTAGATGGGGAATGTGAAATTTGAAGCAAACAGATCAGCCATATCCTATTGAATGGCGGAACAGGCTTGAGGTACCAAATGGCTTTTGGTTTTAATTTTACATTCATAAGGGTAATCAATATGACTTGAATGCTTGCAACCCAAGTTTGAAGGGTACCCAACATTAATTGAATACTATGTGCAGCTAGAATCCAATATAGACAGTAAGGGATCAGAAATATTCTTGCATTTGCCTCCTCAGACTCCACTGAATAAAGGAAAAGAAAGGCTCATAATAATAATGGGCCAAATAGTTCTCTTTCTGTTTTTTTCAAATTCTAATTTATGACAAATGAAATTGCAAGAAGGCCCGATTCTGAAACTTGAGATTTGTGAGAACGCAATTTGGTTGGTAGTAATGAGACGTGGTTTTTGCAGCTTGTCTGGGCAGTCCTTGAGGACAGCTTAATCTTGTGATCCCTGCCGATTGCAATGGGACCAGTTGCCCATAATTGACGTCACTGGAGACACCCAGCAGGTTACTTAAACACGACAGGAAAATATAACTTTCTCCAGACAATGTTAAATAAATTTAAGGGACGTTTATGACTTCCCCCGTCATCCCCCATCCTATTCTCACTCATTAAAATAAAACTACTCAGACTTTTCAACCTTTTAAATAATACTGCTTTCAATTACTGGTACTAAAACAGCAGATAATCACCATTCAGACAATGTGGTGGTTATGTGTTCAAGAACAGAAGCAAATTCACTGCAGTTTTAGCAATGCATGTGGCTTAAATGTATGAACATTTCATTATTATTTGACTCATTCTCTAAGTTTTATTTGTGTGCAATATTATTGACATTCATAAAGTACAAGTCCTAATGATTGTTGTCATCAGAATTTAATACAGAAAGCACACTTGGAGAGTTAACAATTGCAATGATGTAAACATTTCAATGCATTTTAGAAAGATTATGTAGTCCAGGGTTTGAGTATAATCTTATGTTAGTATTCCAGTGAATCATTACGGGAATGGTGCACTGTTGAAAGCGTCATCATTTAGAGGCGATATTAATCTATAATCCTGTTTACCCTCTCAGGCAAGCCTCAAAGATTCCACAGCATTATTTCAAGAAAGAGTAGGGGAGTTACAGAATTACAGAACTGTTATGGTATAGAGGGAGGCCATTTGGCCCATCATGTCTGTGCTGACTCGCCAAACGAGCACCATGGTTTAGTGTCATTTCCCTGTATCCTTGCATATTGTTCCTATAAAAGTCTTCATCTAATATTGTCTTGAATGCTTTTATTGAACCTGCATTCACCACACTTCCAGGCAGTACATTCCAGACTTGAAGCACTTATTTTGTGAAAAACTTCTTTCTCACATCATATTTGCTTCTTTTGCTAATCGCATTAAATCTGAGCCCTCTCATTCTTGATCTTTTTATAAGCAGGATCAGTTTCTCCCTTTGTCCAGCCCCTTCATGACTTTGAACATCTTCATCAAATCTCCTCTCAGCCTTGTTATCCTGGTTCATAATTATCCCTAAAACAGCAATACTAAAGCAGATAATCTGGTTATTATTTCCACGTTGGTTATGGAGCCTTGTTGTGTGCAAATTGGTTGTCAGGTTTTCTACATGACAATGGTGACTAGAATTGAAGACATCTTCATTCCTTAATATTGGTCTCACAAATAGCAATAAGAGGGATAACCAATTAATCTGTTTTGTGTTGATTAATAACTATTGGCCAAACACAGGGAGTATGTTTCCCTGCTCTTGGAATAATGCCATTAGGCTGTTACATTCGCCCAAGAGATTAGAGGGGACTTCAACTTAATGTTTCATCTGAAAATATATTTCACCTTAGAAAGTATTGCACTCTTTAATATTGCACTGAAATGTCAACCTGAATTAGTGACTCAAGTCTCTGGACTGAATTTCAAATCCACGATTTCTTGTGTCAGAGCTGAGAGTGCAGTATCCCTGAGCTGAGGCTGACACCTGAAAAGGATTCTTGGCTTTTGAACTGTAAAACCATAAAGGTTTACAGCACAGAAAGAGGTCATTCAGTTACCAGGTCTATGCCAGCATTGCGCTGGAGCAAGCCAAAACCAATTCCACTGCTCTCGGCCCTCTAATAGCTTTGTGTCTATTTCTGCTTCAAATATTTGTTCGATTTTCCCTTAAAAGTCATTATTGGAATGGCATTTTGCAGTGAAATTGCTCAGCATACATTTTTAACCTCCAGGTCATGCAATAATGCACAACAAATGTTTCCAAAATGCATATTTACACACTAAGTGGAACTTAATTGACAAACTGAAGAGAAAAATGTGAAGTTTTATTTAGTGAAAATATTCACAGCTCTTACTTAACAACAACAATGCCTGACAGGGTTGCTTAGCAGCATTATTTTTGGTGATAATCTGTCTATTTAAATGGGTTACCACCAACATTCAAACAATGTTAATTGGAAAATCCAGGGTGGCAGCAAAATATGCTATAAAAGCAAGAAGGAGTCAGTTTTGATCATCAATCTGTGCTGAATTAATTTATATTAGATGGATCAGATAACACCAGCACTACCTTTAGCCAGAGAGTTACCTATCGACTACTGAGTGTATTAAATACACACTCAAGGATTGCAGCCCCACGCAAGTTCATAGGTGACTTTGACGACCTCAAGTCTATTCGCCTGTCCACAATATTGAGCAATAGACTCACACTGATTATCCACTTTTGAAGCATGAGTGAACTACCCAAGTAACCAGAGCATTGCCAGTGATCTGATCTAGAAATCTGATTGTGCAGCACCTGTTTTTTTTGGTGAAAATGAGAGTCTGCAGAAGCTAACATGGCATGTAGCAAGCACATACTCAGATTACTGCTAAAGAGCATTAAATGCTATATTAATTAGATCCTCACCCCATGGACAGTCATGATACCCATTTAAATTAGATTCATTGGCTGGAATTTTACTGGCACACCCGCCCTGGAATTGGAATTATCCATTGGTCTCGGGCAAGATTTTGCTAGCCTCACCTGAGCAAGGTTGTAAAATGCCAACCATTGTTTACACATACTGACAGGGATCTCTTGCCTGCTAAAGGCCTTTTGTATATTATGTTCTCAAGATGTTCGAAGCTTGCTCACTGGTGATACTCAGCGAGGCTTGCAGAACATTGCCTCTTCTTTATTCCAGGCACTTCATAGCTTTCTGTCCTTAGCGCTGGGTTTGACAACTTTCAATCTTAATCATCATTCCCATTTACCAGACTAAATAGTGGAAATTGGCTACATTGGGAAGAGAGGAGATGCAGCTGACATCCCGGATAAAAGAGATGTCCATATCCTGAAGTCAGCCTGGGCCATATTTTCAGGTCACGGTTGTCTTCTCTGCTTTTCCTATTGGATTTTCTATTGTTTCCTTCCCCTCTCCTATCTTTTCATAATCATTTGTGCCTCCTCTGGATATATCTTTTCTTCTTATTCCTGTACCAATCCATTTTGGTTTGTGACACTTTGTCACTAAATTACACCTGCATTCCATACTTCCACGGACTTCTCCTGTACTTCCTTAAAGCCTGTGAAGTCTCAGACATCTTCCAATTCTACTGAAAGGTCGTCCATCTGAGACATTGGACAGAATTTAGTGATAACATTGGCCCCATCTGCAGGCTTTCTGATTTTGTTTTGAATTATTATTGTCACATGTATTGATGTACAATGAAAAGCATTGCTTTTTGAGCGCTGTACAGACAGAGCATACCATACATTGAAGTGGTGGGGGGGGGGGAGTCTCCCAGAAAAGTTCTAAGTGCTGAATTCATGGGAAAACTGCTGTAAATCACAATTGTTTTTTTTTCCAGTGGGTGTTCAGACATGAATCTCCCACACTCTGCAATGCAGAGGTCACAATCATGAATATAACTAAAAGCTCAGAGGATGGGGCTTATTCATGCAAGAGGCTGACAGTTCCTAGCCTCTGCAGTTTGCTGGCCAGTTCAATCTTTGGCCGTCCCAGGACTCTCCCAATACTGCCCCTGCCGACACCTCTGCAACCTGATTCCACCCCTCATAAATTGAAGTTCAAATACAAAAGGGGCAACAATTCTAACTCTGACATCAGTTTGTGATACTGAATGTGTTTAAAACTGTGTTCCTGATTGAAGATATGAAAGTAAGTGAGAGCCAAATGATTATAATTGTAACCTCCAAATTACAATGTGCTTTCACAAGGAGAAAAATATGGGAGCTGTTGAGAATATGCCAAATAAATCCTTAGTCAATCCTCCATCCTCAATCTTTTGAGTTGTTTCCAGTTACAATGTTTTCATAGAAACTAGAAGCAGGAATAGCCCATTTAGCCCTTTGAGCCTGCTCCACCATTTATTTTGATCATAACTGATCATCAAATTCAATATTCTGACTTTTCCCCCTTCCCCCTATATCCCTTGATCTTTTTAGCCTCAAGAGCTGTATCTAATTTTTTACAGGAATCAGACAATGTTTTGACCTCAACTGCATTCTCTGGTAGTGAATTCCACACATTCATCACACTCTGGGTGAAGAAATTTCTCCTCCCCTTCTAAAAGATTTACCTCTTATCCTCACACCATGACCCCTAGTTGTGGACTCCCCCAACATCGGGAACATTCTTTCTGAATCTACCTTTTTGAATCCTGTTAGAATTTTACAAATTTCTATGAGATCCTCTCTCACTCTTATAAAATCCAAGGAATATAATCCTAACTGACTTAATCCTTCTTCATACGAGAGACCTGCCATCCCAGGGATCAGTGTAGAAATTTTTTGCCTGTACTCCCTCTATAGCAAGGGCATCCTTCCTCAGATAAGGACACTAAAACTGCATACAATCATCGCCAATACTTAGACAATTGCAGGAAAACATTCCTATCACTATGAATCCTTTTCTTTTTCATTTCTGCACAGAAGATGAAAAGAATTACTCCAATGAAATCAGGGAAGCATATTTTGAAGATGAATTTTAGTAGGAACATAATTTTTAAACATCTTGGGAAGTTTATTCCCTCTTTGGCACGCCGATCTGAATTGTGCTCAGTGAGATACCAAACAGCCTTTCCTCCTGTCACTGTGTGTCACGACAAGGCAAACATGATGAACAGTGTTAAATATAGTTGTGCATGTTTACTTTTTCTGAGAGTTGAAAAGAACAAGTTGTCACTTTCCCTGGAAATAGTGACTGAGGTAACTCTTCCTGTTTGAAGTTACATTGCCGCAAACACCCAGTGATCAGAGGAAATCTCCCACTCCATGCTGAAGTAAGGTACTATGATGTTGACTAAAAGTCAGTGACATGTGATAGATGAAGAAAGAAAAGTAGTCACACATTGATAATTAAAAGAAAGCATGTATCTGGAAAACTTGAAACATAAAGAGACAAAATTCTAAGATTATTATTCTATAAGAGAAAAGTAATTTAACATTAATGTTTATGAAATTTTGACCAACCTTCAAGAGGAATACCTGCAATATTAAAAGGCAAATTTCAGTATTAATAAGGACTGAAGAAAGAGATAGTGTTTCTGGACACTACCTGTATAGAACATAGAATATAGAAAAACTACAGCATAAACAGGCCCCGTGGCCCACAATTTGCACCGATCATATTGCTACCTACTAGGCTTATCTATAACCCTCAATTCTATTAATTCCCACGTACTCATCCAGAAATTCCTTAAAAGACCCCATCGAATTTACCTCCAGCAACAACAGTCAATTCCACTCACCCACCACCCTCTGAGTGAAAAACTTACCACTGACATTTCCTCTGTACTACTCTCCATCATCTTAAACCTGTGTTCTCTCGTAGCAACCATTTCAGCCCTGAGAAAATGCCTCTGAGAATGCACTCCATCAATACCTGTCAACATCTTATACACCTCTATCAGGTCACCTCTCATCCTTCATGTCTCCAAGGAGAAAAGATCAAGTCCCTTCAACCAATCCTATAAGGCATGCCACCCAATCCAGGCAACATCCTTGTAAATCTCCTCTGCATCTTTTCAGTAGCTTCCACATCCCTCCTGTAATGAGGCAACCAGAACTGAGCACAGTACTCCAAGTAGGGGCCTGACTAGGATCTTACACAGCAGGATCATTATCTCCTGACTTCTAAACTCAATCCTTTGATTGATGAAGGCCAGTACACAATATGCCTTCTTAACACATCCTCTATCTGCGAGGCCAATTTAAGAATTCTATGGACACGGACCCCAAGATCCTTCTAATCCTCTACACTGCTATGAGTCTTAGTTTTGATATTATATTCCTTTGTCCCATTTGACCTGTCAAAATGGAGCACTACACATTTATCTGGGTTGAAATCCATCTGCCACTTCTCTGCCCAGTCTTGCATCCTATCTATGTCACACTGCAAGTTCTGACTTCCCTCCAAATTATCCACAACATTACCAACCTTCGTGTCGCCAACAAACTTACCAAATCATCTCTCCACTTCCTCATCCAAGTCATTTATGAAAATTTATGAAAGTTGTAGAGGGATGGATTGAAGATCTTGGTGTCTTCTGCAATTCTTCAATTTGATCAGAACTCATCTTACTCATTTTAGTGAAAATTCCCATCAGTTTGTCCTCCATAAGCACCATCATGGCTCCACAACAATTCTGTGCAAAACCTATTCCAAATGGCAATAACTAAGGTAATTCTTATTCTCATATAGTCTCCAAATCCTCATCTCCGTGCTGTGCTGTGCACCATTATCACTTACTTTCAGCTTATAGCACTGTCTAATCTTGGTTTGAATGGGCAGGGAGGGAGATTGACTAAATTTCGTCATTACTTTCTTGAGTATTCCTTTCCAAGTCCTAATCTCTGTCCTATCCCATTTTGCTATACAGTATCTCGTTGCTGTAGGTACACAGAAGTTTTTGCATTAGGATTTCTGACAAATTAAAAATCTCCGGTACAATTTCATATCTCACTTTATTGCATAGACTTCCATGAGTATAGGTTGCCAGAAAACCATTCTTGGAAGCTTTGTTTACCTTCAGGCAAAGATTATTTCCTCGTCCCATATCTCATTGTTGTTTTTTATAATTCTTTCTTTCTCTAACCCATAATGAGGTTATCTTTACAGAATTGGTTTAACATAGTTTTTAAAGTTGAGTTTCTTTTTTCCACGATCTCAAATGATGGTGGGCCATTAGAAACATGGAATTTATATAAAATATCCATTAACAATTGCATTTTGTTAAATGATTTAGCCCATACATTGTGATCTCTGACTACTATTGAATTAGATGTTGGATTATGCATAGGGTGACCACACATCCTGGTTTTGCTAGATAGTCCCAGATTTTCACTGAGCATGTCCTGACAATTCCGTCAAGTTTTAAGCCAAATGTCCTGGATTTCAGTTTTTCTCTTTTAGATAAACTTTGAACGATGCCAACTGGAAAATTTTAGTGTCAAAATATTAAAGCAAACAGAATATAAGCCAACATAATACAACATGATTGGGGATTACACACTGGGAAGATTGACAACATTCCAAGGGATACTTTTCCAGCCAGACTTGCACTTCAGGAACTCTTGTGTACCATCTACAAGATGCAATGTGGGAACTCACAAAGGTTCCTTAGGCAGCACCTTCCAAGCCCACAATCATTACTATTTAGAAAGACAAAGCAGCTGGCATAGAAACATAGAAAATAGAAGCAAGAATAGATCATTCAATCTTTCAAGCCTGCTCCACCATTTATTTTGATCAAGGCGGATTGTCAAAGAAGACAGGATGGATTCAGAAAGAATGTTCTGATGGTGGGGGAGTCCAGAACTAGGGGTGATAGTAGAAAGATGATGAGTAAACCTTTTAGGATTGAATATAAGATTTAATATCCTGATCTCTCCCCCTTCCCTCCATATCCCTTGATCCCTTTAGCTCCAAGAGCTGTATCTAATTTCTTCTGGAAATCACATAATGTTTTGGTCTCAGCTACTTTCCATGGTAGTGAATTCCACAGATTCAGCACTCCTTGGGTGACCTCAGTCCTAAAAAGTTTACCCCTTATCCTCAAACTATGTCCACTAGTTCTAGACTCCCCTACGATCAGGAACATTCTTTCTGAATCTACTCTATCTAATTCTGTTAGAATTTTATATCTTTCTATGAGATCCCCTCTCATTCTCCTAAATGCCAATCAATACATTTCTAATGGACCCCTCTATGACAGATCTGTCATTCCAAGAAGCAGTTTGTAAATCCTCGCTGCACTCTCTCTATAGCAAGGACATCCTCCCTCAGATAAGGACACCAAAACTGCACACAATACTCTAGGAGTTGCCTTGTCATTGTCCTAAAAGTTGCAGTTAAGCACCCCTATTCCTATACTCACATGGGAACACCACCTCCTAGAAGTTCTCCTCCAAGCCATGCACCATTCTGACTTGGTAATATATTACTTGTCTTTCACTTTTGTTAGGTCAAAGTCCAAGAACTTCCTTCCCAAAAGCATTGTACCAATACCACATGGAGTGCAATGTTAAAGAAGGCAGCTCACCATCACCTTCTCAAGGGCAATTAGGGGATGGACAATTAATTCTGGTCCTAGTCAGCAAAGCCCACATCCATCCAGGCCACTCTTCCAGATACAATGTTGACAGTGCCTCTTAACAACAATGCACTCATTGATGGCGGAGGATGTGCGATAGTTGGTGCAGTTCTAGGTAAAAGCACTCAATGAGAGAGAGAGGGGGGCAGGCAGAAAGAGTTCAATACCACATTGGAATGAATACAATCACATACAATCTCACATTTCTCCTTATGTCAAATTCAATACTTCAATGTTTCTTGGTTTTGACTTCTGAAAATCTGATCTTCCTAATTGTGCACACAAGCATTGCCCAATCTGATGGTCTTGGTAAATCTTACTCCTACCAAATTTTATTTTGTTGAGCCACTTTCTTGGGAAGTTGTACCTGCCATGTGAGGAAAGAATGGATTTTAAGAAGATTGCAGAGTTTGGATGCATGAGATTTAGGTTTGATATATTTAATGAAATAGATACAGAGAATGGAAGAGAGACTGAATCTAAATTTGACAAAGTATTGTTTGAAATTTTAGCAGTAATAGTGACTTTACAAAATCTGGATGCAAGAGATACCAAAAATATGAGTAGCGTGTCTTATTTATGGACCGGATGTGGGTTTGCAACATTTCATCAAGCCTAAATGAATATCTGGGCTTGATGAAAGGGATGAAACCAGGGATACCTGGCAGCCCCAACAACAACATCAAGAACAACTTATATTTTGATAGCCCCATTAATGTAAATTAATTATTTCCATTATTTAAATAAAAACTCCGAAGGCACTTCACAGGAATATTATGAAACAAAACACTATACTTCTGATGGAAATATTCTGTCAAATGACCATGATGTTAGTCAAAGAAATAAGTTGGAAGGAGTTTCTTAGAGAATGAAAGCAAGGCAAATAAGTGGAGTGAGTAGGGAGATAACTTCAGAACTTACGGCCTAGACAATCAAAGGTGATCTACCAATTTAGAAAGTGATCTACTAAAATTGGAGATGCTCAAGAGGCTAAAATTAGTTCTGTTAGATGAGGTTTTCTAAGCCTTACTTTTCTGATAAGCATTCTTGGTCAGGAAGGTTCTCAGTTGGCTAATAGCGTTGGCCAGATCAATCCTTGTAATATTTGCACATGTTCAGCAAAAAGTGGGAAAGACAGCATAAAGCTAAAAGAATAATCAAGTTGTACCAACAGACCACCAGTCTGCTTCTCTTCCTATTTCTCTTGGGAAAAGGCACCGACTCACATCCAGGTTCCACCTCCTAGTAAAAATTGATCAATTTTGGAATTAATTTATGTCCTTTGATTGTTTTCAAGTGCCAAACATGACAACACAGTGGTTAGCACTGTTGCCCCCACAGCAACAGGGATCTGGATTCAATTCCAGCCTTAGGTGACTATCTGTGTGGAGTTTACATGCTCTCCCTGTGTCTGTGTGTGTCTCCTCCCAATGCTCCAGTTTCCTCCCATAGTCCAAAGATGTGAGGATTAGGTGGATTGTCCACAGTAAATTGCCCTTTATTGTCTAAAGATGTGTACATTAGGTGGGTTAACCATGGTAAATGCGCAGGGATACAAGTATGAGGAAGTGGATGTTGGTAAAATGCTCTTTTGGAGAGCCATTGCAGACCCAAAGGGTCAAATGGCCTCCCTCTGTACTATAGATATTCTATAAAAGGTGGGGATGATTGCAAAGAATAAATGTGTCATAAATTTAGTAAATGATTTCATGCTTCCGTTAAAGATAACGTATAGGTGGAAAAGAGATGTTGGACTATGCATGTGACTTACCAAAGTAGATAATTTGATCTGCATAAAGCATCCATTTTGTAAGTCTCGATATTGGATAGGAAACTGATATAAAGCTTTTACCATTTGTCTTTATAACAAAGAATGTAAACTATGTCTAATTGAAAAATAAAAGGAATGTAAATAATTTTCATGCATTTTTTCAAGGATCTCAAGGAAAACAATCAAATGTGTTTGCTTTAGAAGTATGGGGAATGTACTGCTGCTTCTATGTTTTGTTAGTTAATTATAAATGGAAAATACTTAATTATTTTATGGTTTGTTGATTTTGGTAACAAATTTGTGAGAAAGGAACACATTCAGCATTGTATAAACATTATTGTGTTTATTCTTTCCAATTTGTTGCCATATTTCCAATACTCAGGGTGGGATTTTCTGACTGCATTCGCCTCAAAATGAAAAAAATTCTGCCCGAGGTCAATGGAACTTTGTGTTGTTTGTCCTCCCCTCACCCACTATGATTCCTGTGTTGGGTGGGACAGGAAAATTCCGCCATTTATGTTTATTCATTGAGATCTTTTAGTTGTTACATTTGCGTGGTTTATAAGTTTGCCACATTTTAGGACTGTCTTTAAATTTAAGGTCACATGAAGGGTGTCATGTGATCTGTTCTGCAGGTGATAGAAACTCATGCAAAGATTGAAAAGATCAAATTCATGGAGAGATAAAACAAGGCTGGAAAAGTCACCTAACCTGGGCTAGATGAAGAATCTCTGAAAATAGAAAACATCACTTAAAAAATCAGTTCAAGATTGGCTGTGAAAGAAAGGAAGAGGAATAAACACTTGTGAACTAAGAAGTATTTTGGATTGATTCTGAGAATATTGTATGCCTACAAAAAGGGCAGTGTAAACTATATCTGTGAAGTGTGTTTCTTATTGCGTTAAGCATAATAAGGGACAAATTCCTTTCACTGGTTTAGACTATAGGTTGCTTACAAAAGATAGTCCTTTAAAGGTGTTTTTGGTCATTAGTTACAGTAAATGTTTGAAAATGTGAAATTTTGACATGCCGTTACATAGGCTATTAACTGGAAGTCCGAATTTCTTGTTTAAAAGTCATCGATCTCTATAAAACTGTTCAATCTTGATACATTATTCTGCCTATAAAGGGTATAAATGCAATGCTGACACCTATCTCTTATGTTAATCATAACATGGAAGAATGCCACATGGCCTATTGTGCCTTTGAAAACGTGACTTGATTCATCCCATTCCCCTGATCTTTGTCCATAGTCCTGTTCTTCTTTTCTTTTCAAGTATTTAACAAATTCTCTTTTGAAAATTGCATTGACTCAGTTTCCACCACCCTTTCAGGCAGTGCGGTCCAGATTATAACAAGTTGCTGAGGAATCGTCATCTTTTATCTTATCTTTTGCGTCTTCTGGTTGGAATACCTGCTGATTTGTGTTTGTTTTGAATAGAAATTAGTGGTGGTATAGGATCAGCTCTATAAGGGGTGCAATAGTCTTCCAGCTTGTGTCACAACCATTATTACAGGACTGGAAAATGTTTAGTGCAACAGAAGGTCAAAGTAACACATAGCAAGAGATTAGGAGCAAAGGTTTGCCTTCATTGGTTCCACTATTGCCATTTCAAAAATATTTTCACCTCAAGAAAAGCTTTGGATTGAAATAAACACTGCAACTTAGCTAAGTTTCTTGTGGGTTGTTAGAGAACATACATTTTGAAATGACTCAAAAGAAATTACCTAGCCAACAATACAACACATAAATACATGATATAGAGCAGTAATTGAACAATTCTGGAGGCTGCAAGGTACAAGATTTAATCCTCAATATTTGCCAAATTTAACAATGTCAATTATTGTGGGGTTCTACAGTAGACCTCAGTGTCTCTGAGCTTGGGAGAAGAAAGAAAATCAGTCACAGTTTCCTTGCCATTAATCACCAGCAATCATTCTTGAGTGTGCATGTGGCTTACAATCCCTCTCCCCATGGTTCAACAAACTGTCAATACTCATTGTCTATGCTCATACATGAAGAACAGCCATTTCAATTGTTGGCTCAGTCAGTCACTGCCATTTACCACAATGTACTTACTCAATGTGGCACCAAGACAGTAAACTAGCTTCACATCAATACATTGCCATTTGGGTTTAACAACTCCAGAACACATGGAATTTTTAATGGCTCAAGGAGAAATTGAGTGATAGTTTAATTAGAATGTATTAAAGGTAATCCTCGACTTCACGATGTTTGAGTTACAATGAA
The DNA here is from genome assembly GCA_024679065.1 of Sphyrna mokarran. Taxonomy (NCBI): domain Eukaryota; kingdom Metazoa; phylum Chordata; class Chondrichthyes; order Carcharhiniformes; family Carcharhinidae; genus Sphyrna; species Sphyrna mokarran. The sequence continues at coordinate 59,777,452 of JAGIQG010000003.1, forward strand.
CGGCTTATAAATTGTCACCCTGTTTTGAATTTACGACGTCACTTCTAATTTTATGACTGCATGCCAACCCAGTGGAATGTGAGTTTGGCTAAGTTAAATTGTCCGGAATAGATTTTGACAACAGTTACAAATTTTGTATGTTTTACTATTACAAATAGTTAGATTATTACTCTTTTCAGATATCACGAAATAACATTTCTACGCGAGTTCCCTGTAACTTTGACAGAAACACCCTTAGACTTTGACTATTAGTAATCAATAGATTAAATGGCTTATTTTCAATATGCCTCATGCAAGGCTGGAAAAATAGAATGAATTAATCCAACATCTCATTGTGTAGTACAGGATCACTGATCCTGAATGAGCTAAGAAGACTACCTTACCCCATTGACACAACCAATGGCCCATTTTTAATATTAATTCTATGAAGGAATTGGTTCCGACTAATGATATTTCAGTTTACAATATGGCTTCTATGAACCAATTATATGTCCAGTCTGAGATACTTTTGTTCTTCTGAAACGTCAATACCCTTGATTATTTTGGCCTCCTGCACATTCACGAAAGGTTATCCTTGCATTAAAGACTAGATGCATTTCACATAGTGTATGGAAGAAAGTAGAAAACTGCCTGGAAATTACCTTGCCCTCTTACAAAACCGCATTGTCATCTTTCAAGAGATAGAGAAACTCATCAAATTATATTTTAAATTTAAACTGCCATGTGAACTTATTTTATAAAAGCTGAATAATCAATCATACATATTTACTGGCAATAAGTAACCTTCCACGAACTTACATTTGGACAAAATACTAAAAGGGTCACCAAGTACACATCTGTCCTGGTGGTTTGTGGCTAGTAGAAGTTATGAGCCATTTCAACACATAATCAGATGCAGATTGCCTGCACATAACTCCGAAGTAATCTGGCAGTATCACACTATAAATCCACTCGAGCCACTCAGCATGAGATTGCCGCTTTCAAAACATCTCAGGCCTAAGTATTTCCAAACTACCCAACCACTTCCAGGAAGGTTTGGCAATCAGTAAAGAGGCAATTATTTTGAAAATTAAATATTGATAGAGTGAATATTTTGAAGTAGTTTTTTTCTTCTTCTGGTTGCCCTTCTACTGACTGGTCTACAGTTTATAGCAAAGGTATATCTGAAATATTCAAATCAAACCAAATTGACTTGCACATTTTTAACTCATGACTTCAATCCCCTTCTCCTGTGTCCATGAGAATGGGGCCTATCGGGGTGAAAACACTTAACTAGCCTTCATTGCTCATTCTGTTTGTCATTTTAATAGGCAGGTTCCCGTCAGTGATACTCACACCAGGCAGGTGAAGGCCTCAGTAGAATTCCAACGTCAGGTTCTGATTACAGTATTTAAAACCCGGATTGTATTTTAATTCTCAACAGCTGGGCCAGAAGAGAGCTGGAAAGATATGGATATTATTTTTCAAGGATACTTTGGGCCCGATTTTACCATTTTCATTCTAAGTGCTGATTCTGGGTGTAGTACAGATCTGACTTAGAAATCTGCTTTCAGGCACTCCCATACACTCTCAGCCATCTCCAGTCCAATTCGTGCTGTGGGCAGGGCTTGGCACTGTTGAAACTATCAGAGCTCTGAAACACGCACGTGCATTTAGAAAAAAATTCAAAAAAGCGCACCCATGTCAGGTCATTCCCAAGCCGCAGAGAGCGGAGAAAGCAGCCCAGGAGCAAAAAGAGGAAGTGAGAGTGTATCTTGGAGGAGGAGGGAGCCGGGTAAGATGTATCTCGGAGGGTGTGGGGGGGGCAGATGGATTTCTGAGGGGGGAGCAGATGGATCTCTAGTCAGGGGGGCATGGAGAGCAGCTGCCACTCTGTGGGCGATTGGTGTGGGAGGAGGGGGCAGGGGTGGTGATTGGTCTGGGTAGCGTGGGGGTGGATTGGGGGGAGGTGATGTGTGTGGGTAGTGGGGGAGGTGGAATGAGTGGGGCACACACATCACTGCCCCCCCATACACACCCCCCCCAACTACCCAGACCGATCACCACCCTTGACACCGCCAGACATACATCTGACCCACCTCTTTCTCCTCTCGCCCCCCAACCAGACAACGATTGGACCTCACTCCCCTCCTCCAAACAGAGAATGATCTGACCTGCCTCCACCCCCATTTCCAGTACTGATCTGAGTCAGAGAGCCATTGGAAACACTCTTTGCGCTCTTCAGAGGCTGGAGCACCTGACTCAGACTTTTATTTAGCAGGTCCCTAAAAGTGCGGTTCTGGATTTGTAAACGCAGTGATCATGGGGGAAATGCTGATAGAGTTGGGCAGGCAGCTCATTAATTCAATTTAAATGCATGCAAATGCGTTTAAATTGTTATTGTGCCTGATTTGGACATGGAACGAATCCCCGCCATTCGCAGGTCTCGATGAAGTGGTGATCTACACGGACTCTGGTGCAGATCACAATAAAGGCCTCACACCCAATCTTATCATGATTTTGCGCCTAAAAACAGGCACAAGTTGTTGGTAAAATCGGGCCCTATATTTCCTTGTATGCAAGGAGACTCTCAGATCAGAAGGATCATTTCCTGACTCCTCTCCTATCTGCCTGATATTATTGACTTTGGCTCTAGGCAAAAGTTGCTCTGGTACCTTTACAAACATTGAATTAAGAGCAAGAGAAGGCCACTCGGCTATCCAAACCTGCTCCACCATTCAATAAGATCAGAGAAGAGCTGATCTGAATTTTACTGTAAATTCATCTTCCTGCCTACTTCAAATAACCCTTCACCCTTGATTGTCAAAAATCTATCTACCTCTGTCTTAAATATATTCAAAGACTCTGCCTCAACTACTTTTTGAGGAAGAAAATTCCAAAGTCTCATAACATGTAGGAGAAAAATGTTTTTCTCATCTCAGCCCTAAATGACTGACCCCTTATTTTAAACATGATGTAGAGATGCTGGCGTTCGACTGGGGTAAACTCAGTAAAGTCTGGCAACACCAATTTTAAATCCAACCGATTTATTTGACAGTAAATCTGCGAGCTTTCAGCCTAATGCCACAAAGGCCGAAAGCTCGCAGATTTACTATCAAATAAATTGGTTGGATTTAAAATTGGTGTTGCCAGACTTTACTGCCCTTATTTTAAAACAGTCACCCCGAGTTCTAGATTCTCCCACAAGAGGAAATATCCTTTACACATCTACACGAACAGACCTGGAGTGTGGCGATTAGAGGGATTTCACAGTAACTTCATTGTAGTGTTAATGTAAGCATTATTTGTGACCTAATAAAAAATAAGCTTTTAAACTTTAAAAAACTCCATCAAGTCACCTCACGATCTTGTATGTTTTAATCAAGTTGGTTATTACTCTTAAACATCAGTGGGTAACAACCCAGACTATCCAGTCTTTCCTCAGAAGACAATCTGCCCATTTCTGGTACTAATCTAGTAAACCTTCTTTGGATTGCTATTGCATTCACATCTTTTTTAAATAAGGAAACCAATTCTGTACTCACACTTTAGCCTTACTGAAGCATTAAGTCCCTAATGCTGTATTCAATTTCCCTTGCAATAAATGATAGCTTTCAATTAGCTTTGCTCATTCTTTGCTGTGCCTGCACCTTTTGTGATTCATGCAATAAGATTCCCAGATCCCTCCGTATCTCAGTACTCCGCAGTCTCTCATTGTTCAGATAATATGCTTCTTTAATTTGGCCTGACAAAATGGACATTTTCACATTTTTCTACCTTACACTCCATATGCCAGCTCTTTGCCCACTCATTTAACCTATCTATAATCCCTCTGTAGCCTCCTTTTGTGCTATACACAACTTACTTTCCTGTCTTTGTGTCATCAACAAATTTAGCAATAATACCATTGAACCTTTCATTCAATCATTGTTATAAATTGTAAAGAATTGAGGCTCCAACATTGATCCCAGGCCATGTTACCCGCCGTATCCTGCCAACTAGAAAAGTACCAATTATGTTTGGGTACCCTGTTTCCTGTTAGCCACCCAATCTTCTATCTCTGCCAGTATGTTACTCCCTACATCATGAGATTTTATTTTCTGTAGTGATCTTTGGAAAGGCAACTTACCAAATGTCTTCCAAAATACCAAGTGGTTCTCCTTTCTTCAAAGAACTGTAATAAATTGGTTAAGCATAATTTCCCCTTCATAAAGAGCACATTGTTTCTCCTTGATTACTTCAAATTTATCTAAAAGTGCCTTCTTATAACATCTGTAAGAGCTTTTAATATTTTCCTGGTGACAGATGTTAAACTAATGGTTTCCTGCTTTCTATTTCCCTCCCTTACATCAACTATTTTCCAATCTAATGGAACCTTCCCCAAATCTGATGGATTTTGGAAAATTAAAACCAACGCATCCATTAAAACATAAGCCACTTCTTCTAAGACTGTCTAGACCCTAGGACTTTTCAATCTGCAGTTCCAACAACTTGCTCAATACTACTTCCTTGATGATAATAATTTTCTTGAGCTTCTCATTACCTTCCAGTTCCTAATCTACAGCTATTTTGGGAATGTTGTATATTTATCAAATCATAGAAATAATAGTGCAGAAGGAGGCCATTCGGCCCACCAATCCCATTCAGGCCCAATTCCCATAATCCCATGTATTTAACCTGCTAATCCCCCTGACACTACGGGGCAATTTAGCATAGCCAATCAATCTAACCCACACATCTTTGGACTGTGGGAGGAAATTGGAACACCCAGAAGAAACCCATGTCGACATGATATGGAGAGAATGTACAAATTCCACACAGACAGTCATCCAAGGCCGGAATTGAACTTGGATCCCTGACACTGTGAGGCAACAATGCTAACCATTGTGCCAGTGTGCCACTCCTAAGGCCGTTGAAAAATATCTGTTAATTTCACCCACCATTTTGTTACTTTCCGTTATTAGTTCCCCACCTTCTATTAGCAGTGGTCTCCAAACTCCGGATGCAGCCCGCCGCAGGCTGGATGTGACCCGTGGGCTGTAGTTTGGAGACCTCCGTTCTATAGGACCAGCACTCAATTTGTTAACTTTTTTAAATGTCACTGATGGTCTTTATATTTCTTGATAATTTTCTCTAATTTTTCTCTCCTTACTTGTCTTTTCATCATTCTTTACTATTTTTTAATATCTGTCCAATCTTCTGACCTGCTCTCCATCTTTATGCAGTTTGTGGGTGGAACAGTGGATAGCATTGCTGCCTCACACGGCCAGGGACCTGGGTTTGATTCCCGGCTTGGGTCACTGTCTGTGTGGAGTTTGTACATTCTCCCTGTGTCTGCATGCGTTCCCTTTGGGTGCTCTGGTATCCTCTCATAATCTGAAGATGTGCGGGTCATGTCGATTGGCCATGCTCAATTGCCTCTTAGTGTCAGGGGGACCAGCAGGACAAATACATGGTTCTAAAGGGATAGGGGTTGGGTGGGATTGTGGTCAGTGCAGTTTCAATGGGCTGAATTGTCTTTTTCTGCATTGTAGGGATTCTATGATTCTACATACTTTTCCCTTAGATTTGATACTGTCTTTAATTTTTATAGTTAATGGATGGGGGATCCTCCTTTTGAATTTTCTTTCTCCTTGGAATGTATCCTTAAATATTTCTTCGATGTTTATCATTGCAATTCTCCTAACCTATTCCTTAACTATTCCTTCATATCAGTTGGCTCTGTTTTCATGCCCTTGTATTTGCCCTTATTTTAGTATAAAATAATTGTCTTATACCCACTTTTCCTCTCAAACTGAATGTTAAATTCAATTATGTTATGGTCAATGCTACCTACTTCATAATGAAGTAATTAATAAATCCTATCTCATTGCACAATACAATGCCTAGTGTAGCCTGCTCCCTAATTAGCTCCAGAATGTGCTGATATAAGAAATTATCCAAAAAACATTCTATGAATTAATTATCTTCTTTACTTTTGCCCACTTGATTGTTCCAGTCTTTATGCAGATTAAAATTGCCTATGATAATCACTGCACCTTTATGACAAACTACCACTATTTCTTCTTTGATATCTCATACTACTGTCTGATATTATTAGGGATTGGCACCCATGCCCACAAGTAACATTTGCCTTTATCATACCTCATCTCTACCCAGATCACTTCCAAATCCTTGTTTCCTGGACTTCGGGCATTCCTCCCTATTGTATTAATTCCATCTTGAATTAACTGAGAATGCACCCCCACTCCCCTGCTTTGCTATTTTCTAATGTCCTATCCTTCCCAAACTCACATATCTTCAATGTTCAGATTCCAATCTATAACATCCTGCAGCCATATCTTTGTGATGGCTATTAGATCTTTTATTTATCTCTATTTGCTCTATCAGTTCATTTGTTTCAAATTTTATGAGCATTCAGATACAAAGTCTCAAGTTTTGTCCTTTCATTATTTTTGTAGTCTCTAGCATTAGTTGTTAGTTTATTCTTAAACTTGTATATTCTATCCCTTCCTATCAAAGCTTGTTTATCATTTTCCATATCATTACCTTCCTCTCCCTTATTTTGTCTCTACTTTGACATTACAACATCTTCCCACATTTAATCCTTTGCGGCTCAGTTTAAAACATTTTCTGCTTTCCCTGTTACGCTATCTGCAAGGACTCTCATCCCACCATGGTTCAGGTTTAGACTATTTCAGCAGTACACTTTTCCCAGTATTGGTGCCAGTGTCAGCCTGGTCATCCACCTTGCAGGTTTCCAGACAGGTTTTAAACACATCCAACCTGTTCGATAGTTGCAAATTCTGAAGCTCCTCAACCACTCTGCTCGGTTCCTTTACCTGACTCACTTATGGTCACATGCTCCTGTCCCTCACAGCTGACCAAAAGAGATGACCATGTTCTAAGAGCTGTGATTGTCTACCAGGATCAAATGTCCGGATATTTCTCCCCTTATGTTGTGCAATGTCTGTAGCTTGGTTTCCTGATCAATAAATCTGATCTGGAATTCCACTTGTTGCTTATGTTTACGCAGGGTGTAAACATAATACATGTCCTGCCATTGTTACTTTTGTTATTTAGTTGATTTAACTTGATTACTTTATTGATTAGCTTAGTGTAATGGAGGTCTTTTAAACTCTACAGGTGTGTTTTCAGTGGTATTTTAGTTTTCAAATTTGAATTCTACCTCAACTCCCATGTCCTAAGCTGGCTATTAGTACATTGTTCTTAACTGCACTCAGCAGTCAATCAATTTACAAGTTTCCTGTGAACTCATATTTGTTTTGTCATAGTTGGCTCGCAATGACAAAAATGGTCCTCACACGTGCAAGTCTGCTCTGACTCCATGGAAGGTAAGCTAGGCAAGACCGGCCCTTCCCTTTCTGACCCAAGGCTTATCCCTCATCTCAAGTTGAAACTGAGGCTTAATTTTTTGAACTACTGGCTATTTTGAACTACCGTGCCACTGTGGGAGTGGCACAGTAGTTAGGACTACTGCCTTATAGTGCCAGGGACCTGGGTTTGTCTCCCGGCTTGAGTCACTTTCTGTGTGAAGTTTGCATGTTCTCCCCATGCCTGCGTGGTTTCTTCTGGGTGCTCCAGTTCCCTCCCACATTTGAAAGACGTGCTGATTAAGTCCATTGACTTGAACAGATGCTAGACTGTGGCAACGAAGGGAATTTCACAGTAACTTCATGGCAATGCTAACGTAAACCTTACTTGTGACTAATAAATAAACTCTTAACACTCAATATCAATCTACATGAGAGTCGATAGTTTATATATTTAAAATCCACAAAATGATACAAAAAGATGGCCACCCGAGAATCACCTGACTTCCTTCTCAAGAGCGAATAAAAGAAACTTTTGAACCTGATGACTTAATGACTTTTCCTGAATGTAATTCAAAAGAGTATTTTCAAATTGAATGAGTCTTTCAGATACAAAGACACATTTGTTGAATGGACTTTTTATTAGCGTGTTTTTTTAAATATAATGAAGTCAGTAATAGATACCTACAAATATATTTTATTTCATAGAACATAGAACATAGAACAATACAGCACAACCAGGCCCTTCAGCCCACGGGTTACGTCGATCACATCTACCAATCCACAGACCTATCTATAACCCCCTATCCTATTCTTTTCCATATACTCATCCAGAAGTCTCTTAAAAGACCTCAGTGAGTTTGCCTCAACAACCTCCGACGGCAGTCGGTTCCATTCACTCACCACCCTCTGAGTGAAAAACCTACCCCTGACATCTCCTTTCATCTCAACATAGTTCCTGCAGTCTGCTCAAAGGAGAAGAATGGTCAATTTAGCCACCCACCATATTTGGAAAATTACTTTGGAACATGTAACAGGTCATATAGCGAAGTCACATGTTTCTTGCCTGCTTTTAAAACAGCAAAAAGCAGTTTTGCAAACAGGCATTGCACCATGAGCCATCAACCACCTGCAAGACATCCAAATTGCCAATGTAATGAATGGCTGTACTTGAAAGTGGGAGTCCTAACAAAGAGAAAGGTTTTTTTCAATCCATTCCAATTTCAAGTTCACCTCAGAACCAGCTTCCTGGAAGTTCAACCACATAAAACTTCCAAGTTTACTGAGAATTCTGTGTCTTATTCAACTTGAACTTTAACCAAAGTATCTTGTAAGAAACAAGATGTCTGTCATGAAGGAGACTGAGACAATTATAAATTGTAACTATTGCTTTTCCCTCAACTGTGTCTAATCTTTGTGAGAATGATAGTGTGGCAGAGTCAGATGTGAGACATTGAATTTTTAAACATCTGGAGCAAGTATGTAATAACAAATAACCTTCCTTAATTTTAAATTCTCAAAAAGCTTGCTTCTGGAATTATTCAAATTGGGTCAATCACTCTGAGGGTAAGAAAACACAGATTAATCATATTAAAAATAACTTATTGAACATGGGCAGCAAGAAAGCCCATAAAATCTGTCCATGGCAGTTTATCATATGTTGTGCAGATGCAGTTGAGGATGTTACTGTGATGTGGTTGCAGTGGAGTCAGGGATACAGCTGAGCTTGATTGTGGGAAAATTAGAGCATTGGAAAATAGGAACAAGAGAATGGGCAATATGCAGGAAATCAAACAGAAAAGTCAGTGTGAATTAGCCAAGAGGAAATGCAGCAATATAAGATGGTTAATACCAAAGAGTGGGTAAGAAGGAAAAAAATTAATTCAAAAAGGAAAATGTGAGCAGGCAGAACACAAGAATGCATGCACTGAAAAGCTGGCAATATCACAATCTTTTAATTTATTTCTCTGTCTGTTCGTTGCTGTTCATTTAGTTGAGAGAGATTAATGTCCTTGGTTTGTTCTGTTATGTTAAATGGGAATATTGTTCTGCACAAACAGTGACAAGGTAGCTCATTATGAAAAGTGACCAAGTTGCTTCAGACACCATCAACACTATATGGAGATTGCTGTGATCTATGATTTCTTTTTTCACTCAATAATTCACAAGATACAAAAATGCAATTCATTCATGACTTGCCACAGGTATGAAGGCAAGAAATTATTTGACAACTGGTTAAAAAAGATAAATAAAATGTCTTTTTCCTTGACATTGCTCAATTGGTGGAAGTTCTGGGTACTGTAATAATCTAACAACAATGGTTATGGAGGCTGAGGAAGTGGATTGTTCCTTTCACACTCCTAGTTGGCAAACACGTGTCAGATTTTTTTCATTAGTGCACCGAAAAGCCTAATGACCATTTCCATCACTATCTACCATTTAGCAAGGGTGGCATCAGTTTCAAATTTGATAATACTACTTCCTGAACCTACAGCATTTATTAAAAATTAGGCCTAATGACCCAAAGCTGACCTTGGGAGAATGCCATTGTGAATCATTTCTCCATCTGAAGAATGTCTATCCAAATGTGTTTTCTGTCACTGAGCCAATTTTTTATCCATACTATATCTTTTCTCTTAATGCCAAGGACTTATAACTTCTGAATGAGCCTTCAGTGGCACTTTGTCAAACGCTTTTCGCAAGATCATATATGCATCATTTACTGCACTGTCTTGATCAAGTGGGGATAATGGATATCAGAAATGAGAAGACATTGGAAAATTTGGATCTATGCTCAGCCCTCTCCTATTTCTCATCTACATGTCATCCCTTGGTTGGCATCAACTAAAAAACAGCATAAGTTTTCATGTGTACCAGCTGTGCCTCAGCTTCACATCCCTCACAAATGCCAGCAATGACCATCAGCAAAAAAGACACTTTAATCATCACACTTTGATATTCAATGGTATTACCATCACCAAATCCCCCATTGTTAATAATCTTGTGGTTACCATTAACCAGAAACTCAACTGAACTTACTGTGTAAACCCAATAGCTACAAGAACAGGTCAGAGGCTAGGAATACTGTAATTCATCTCCCGACTTTCTAATGCCTATCACCATTTACAAGGCACAAGTCAGGAGTGTGATGGAATACTCCCTACTTGTCTGGATGGGTGCAGTTCCAACAACAATAAATTTTAAACTATTCAGGATAAAGCAGCCTCCTTGATTGGCACTACATCTACAAACATCCACTCCCTTCAACATTGACGCTCAGTAGCAGCGGTATGTACTGCCTGCAAGATGCACTGCAGCAATTTATCAAAGATCCTTAGACTGCATCTTCCAAACCAATGATGACTTCCATCTGCAAGGACAAGGGCAGCAGATACATAGTAGCACCACCACATGCAAGTTCCCTTCCAAGCCACTGACCATCCTGATTTCGAAATATATCACTGTTCCTTTGCAGTGACTGGGTCAAAATCCTGGAACTCCCTCCCTAACCCATTGTGGGTCAACCCATAGCACATGGACTGCAACAATTCAAGAAGGCAGCTCACTACCACTTTCTCAAGGGCAACTAGGGATGGGCAATAAAAACTGCCCAGCCAGCGACGCCCATGTCCCACAAATGAATAAAAACAAACCCACCACCTCTAGAGCTTTGCAATACCTTCAAATTTGTTTTTCTGACATCCAGTGCAGGAGGAGCAGAAATTTTCTCCAACTAAATAACTCCAAAGCAATTCTTTCTTGTACCTTCTCCATGCCACTATGATATGGAAAGCAGAACTGAATTGTCTATTTTATTATTTATTCTGTAAAGCTGAAACTGAATTTCAAGTGCATCAAACTAACATTCTATACACAATTTCTCAGCTGTTCAATTCTATCCTTTTATAAATGAATTCAGGACTTTGTTTGCTTTATATGGTATTTTTAATGTTGGGGATTTGTATTCCCCGATTCTTTGTTTCTCCACCCTTTTTAGATACACTTTTCAAGGATGTCTTCTTATTCTTCCAACCATCTTTAAAAAAATATGCAATGGGGGAAACTCCTTTCTAACATGACAAATCATGATGCCAACATTCAAAAATAGAAAGTGCAGTATTGGTCTTAGTAAGAATAAGTAAATATGTGTTTAAATTAACAAAAGCTGATACCACATCAGAAGTGGTACTTTTGAATTTTGTTCCATTTAAAATGCTAAGTATTAATTTACCTCAGTTCAGAACTGGCATAAATATACAAAAAAAATCCACTGTTCTGTATTAAGAAGATGGGACTATGTTTTTCTTATTCTTCCATGAAATCTGGTCACTGGGCAGACCAGCAGTTATTGCCCATTCCTAATTGCTCCCGAGAAGGTTGTGGAGAGCTACCTGATTGAACCACTGCAGATACCGTGGTGCAGGTACAGCCACTTAGGGAGTGAGTTCCAGGAGTTGACCCAGCGACACTGAAGGAATTGTGTTATATTTCCAATTCAGGATGGTATGTGGTTTGGAAGGGAATCTGGTAAGAGCTGGTGTTCCCATTCATCTGCTATCCTTCAGGTCGTGGATTTGGAAGATGCTGTGGAAGGAATGAAACTGAGTGGGTTTCTTCAGGTGTACCTCAAGCGCAACAGAAATCAATTAAGTTTACACTTGTGTTTGCTAAAAAAGTAGAGTTAAATAGTTATGCAAGAATTTTCTCAGAATAAAACTGTGCAATTCACTTCTTACACTGTAATTTTGCTAGAACTGTCCAGTCAAGGACTACTTTGAAGCATGCCAGTGGTGCAAATAGTTGGAATGTAATATTTGTTGTATGTTGTATAATGATCTTTCTTAATTGCTTACTGTGACTCATGCTAATAACTTTCAGGTACAAGCTATAGTGAACCAAAAGGCAATGATGTAGAGTTAGCTTTATGGCCAGTTTTTCTTTGACCAGCCATTAGTAGTTCAGTTCTTGATTGAGAATGCATGAGCTTGCTTGTCCTTTCTTTTTGCTTTACTCGCAGTTTGTGAAATCCTTCAGGATATTTATGGTCCTAAAGAAAAACAAAAGATTTGCATGTATATAACGTCTTTCATGACCACTGGATGGCTCAAATTGCCTTAGTACCAGAGTGCCCAGCAACACAACCTTGGCCGCACACTTTCTGATGCAGAAGCAAGGTTGCTCCAATTGAGCCATGGTTAACATTAGAGATTTCTCAGACAGAAACTGAGCACAGGCAGAGCCTACTGAGTCTGGGTTATTGCTGCATCACTGGAACTATCGATTCTAATCTCTTTTTCTGTTTTTTTTAATAGTTTGCCGTATGAAAATCTAACATGATGTGGTTATTCACCACCCTGACATCATGTCCCGAACTGCAGATTGTTACATCTTCCTTGCAGTCTCATTTGTAATTTACTACTAGCAGTCCAATTTACGTCAACTGGCCTCTGTGTAGTTAATTACCAAAAGTATCCAGCAATTTTATGTTCACCTTTGGAATCAGTGTTTCACTCTACACAAGGCATATAGGATACTGTTACTACTGTATTATCCCAAGTGCTTTAAATTCTTATAAGGTACCTCAACTTTTCACATTCAGGACATCAGGTGGCAATCCCGCGGTGCAAGGTCAAGTTTCCACATTTAACCCTTTAATCTTTTCTATCAATTTAATTACCATATTATCAGTGTTCTTTTCCACCTTGCTTTTTTTCCTGATATTGCAGAGCAATTCTTATTCCATTTTTTCCAATGCCATTTAATGCTGTCCATTGTTTCACTCACACAGTGTTGCTATCTCATTTCAGAAGTCGATTTTGCCTTCCAAATTCACCACCACACATTATCAACTTGTTACTCTGTCAGCCCTGTCCAGCCTTGTGCTGTCACAAAATCAATTTTTGGTTTCTTTTCAGTGTTCTGAATCCTGTAAATTCCACTGTCTCATTTGAAACACTATTTCCTCCCCTTGCAGGGCTGAGATACCCTGTGCATTGTTTTATTACTGTCCGTGTAATTACTTCCTGTCCTTTATGACCTCTTCTCAATCTGGATACCTCTTGCCTTTCCACTTACAAGAACATTTATGTAAGTCTGGCTCTCTCAGTGCAGCCTTATTTGTTCATATTGTACCTTCAATCTATCTTTGATCAGTCCTCAAAATTCACTTACGTTTGTACATTTCTGATTTTAAAAATGTTGCTTTGCTGCCCTCCTTTTTGGGATGAGGGTATGATGTTACAATTCAGCTCCTGGTATTTGTTCCTGATGGTGACCTGCTTAATGTCTTCACTGGTCAAACAATGTTGGTCTTTCATTTTAAGTGATATACCTCCTCCACTTTTTGAGACGATGTACACATTTGGATCTTGTTCATTTACTTGTTCTCTAGCTCTGCATGCTATTGATTGTCCACAATGCTCAATATTGTTTCACTCACCTCAGATTTGTCTTTGCAAGTTTGCTGCTTGTTTTGTGTCAATTGAAAACAAGATTGACAAGTTTGGAATGAAACCAGAATGTGAAGTAATTCACTCTGATTTGGACAACATTGCCTGTTGGGAGCAGATTCAACGGTAATTTTCATAAGGGAATTGGATAATACTTGCAAAGAGGAAAAAGTAACTTGCAGACCATGGAATTCATTGAATGGTCCTTTCAAAGATCCTGCATTAGCTTGATGGGCTGAATGGCCTACATCTGCTTTGTAATATTCTATAATTCAAAGCTCAATGTGGTCACTTTTTCTACTTCAAAGCATTGTCCACAAATTAACGTAGGTATTTTTCTGTATGCGGATAACATCTGGGTACCAAAGGAATTCAGTATTATGTCCATTATTTGACTTAAAGATTTATATAACAATAAAATCAATGTTTGACATTACTTCCCAGTTCCTTTACCCTTTAAACATCTCATTATGAATTGTTTTTTAGTTTATACAGTTCAATATCCTTGCAAATTCATTCTGCTTTGAACCCAAACTGCATTCAAAATCTTAGTTTTGTATTTATTCAGTTCCATTCTAATATTGCTAGACACTTGTCCTCTGGTCATAGCAGTCTCCACAGTAACCACGTAGAAAATATTGACCCATGGTTTAGCCAGCATTTCCCTCATCTCAGTTCACTGGAAAGTCACACTCCACAACTGAACCATTAACAGATAGGTGACGAGCTGGCAAGTTTCACAGAATTGGGATCAGTTTCAAAGTTGGGGGTTCAAATTGCAATTGTGAGTCTGTAAGTAAGCTCATGACTAAAAGGCGTAAATAACAAAATTATGCACACAGATATAGACAGACACCATGAGCAGCATTTCCCCAGTCAAGTGGCAATGTCCTAGAAAATGTTACTGGGCTATGACCTCAATGTGATGCTGCCTATTTCTGCTTTTCTTTGGGGATAGCAGAAGAGAGGATTACAAGTGCTGTGGGAAATGTTTGAATTTGTTTGGAAAGCAATTGAAATGAAAAAAAAAGATAATAACAATTCTTTTTAACCATGAATCCCCATGTTTCTGATGATGCAAGGCTTCCATGCTATGTCTGTGGAGTGCACCAGACAAGTACACAGCTGGAAGAGCACCTTCAGGGAAAATAACAGGCTAGGAAGGCTTTGAGCAGTTGTACTGGAGAGTTCCAGAGAGGTTACTGTCGTTCATAATGCTTCTCCCAAGAGAGTGCTTTCACTGTTTGATTAGCGATTGTGAACTTATTGGAAGTCATTTCATTTATGTAATATTTCATTTACCTTCAGCTTCACTTGCATGCTGACAATCTTTCCTATGATATAGGAGTAGCTTATGCATCTCCATCCAGCTCCTCTGTACAGGGTCAGGAGCAACACCAGCACCTGTTGCCACATGCCCCTAGCTAGAGTAGAAGGAATGGACATTGAGATTCAAAAGGAAGGAGACCTTCTCCAAGAGCACCAGCATAGGATTCACAGTCAAGGGGTCATCGCTATCGACCTGCCTGAGCACCATGGCCTCATCATGCTTGGATTCTCATTCTTGGAACAAGAGCTTCTTCCTAGGCAACCAAGTGGGCATGGGTTGTCCATGGCTGACAAAGTGTCTGTCACCAGAGGGCTAGCCACATATTAGATGGGGAATAATTAACTGCCTGCTGTGAGAGAGAAAAATGAGTGGAGCTGTAAGGTGTGTTGACTTGAGGAACACCGTGCAGGAAAAGGCTAATTTAGATCAGTATGTATAGATTGGCACCTGAAATCATTACACAACTCATCTCTCCTGCCACCCATCCACCCCTCCCTACCCCCGCCTCCCGCAACACCACCACCACCACCACCACCATTACTACCCCATCAAGGTATTGGAACATTTTGAGGCAGGGTGTCCGGGTGGGAGAGAGCACACAGATACATTCTTTGGCCATTTCCACCCGCATGGCTAGAGAATTTGGGAGAGGTCACTTCATTATAACCCCTCCCACAAGAAGGGAGAAGAAAGCATAGGCAGCAGTCTTCATGGAGTTTCTTTCCATTCTTGTGGCTATTGTAGCTTCCAAAATCTAAGTTTTGGTAAGTCAATGGAACCTAAGTTGTGGTCCCATTAATTCAAAATCCTTCCTTTCACAAAATGGTGCATTATCCTGCCCTTCATCTCTAATTGTTCACAGAGCATTGAGCTGGGAAAGAATCACAACAAGTCTGCCTCTCAATGAATCAACCCAAATATTGTCCCATTGTTCTGGCAGGGACTATGTGGACATATCATTAATATAGTTAGTTTGAATAAATCATACACTGAAACAATCTAAAAATAGAAACAATTACAGACCAAATAATATCACAGGCCAAAAAAAGAAAAAATACAAACAGTATTTCTATTTGAATTTTCTCTTCAATTTTGCAATCTTGTGTCTATTTCAACAGAAGTGAAAGAATATAGAATCCTTAGAATGCAGAAGAAGGTTAACAGTGAACCCAAACCAGACCCAATTTCCATAATCACGGATATTTATCCTGTTAATCCACCTAACCACAGTAAAAAATCTGACAACACCAGGTTCCAATCCATCTAACCTACATATCTTGGGACACCAGGAGGAAATTTAGCATGGCCAATTCACCTAACCTGCACATCGTTTGGATTGTGGGAAGAAACCATAGTGCCCAGAGAAAACCCATACAGACATGGGGAGGATGTGCAAACTCCACACAGGACGTCAGCCAAATCCAGAATTGAATCAATGTCCCTAATACTGCAGTCTAGTGGCAACACAACTAACCACTGTGCTGTATCATAATGTAAAGTTGCCATAGCCCCAGAAGATCATAGGCTGCTCTCCGCTTTGAGATGGAACTGACTGGTGGTGAATTAACTAACCATCACCATTCCACAGGCGAGATGCAATGTTAAGAAGGTGGCTCTTTATGAATAACCTCAGTTGGTACAGGAATTCAACTCACACTATTGGTGTCATAGGACTTCATACAAAATAGCAACAATTATGTGGTATATGTAATGCCTATAAACAAGCTAGTGATAAATAAGTGTGTCTAGATTTTTTTCCTCATTTCTGCCAGCAGTCAGTATATTTAAAAGAACAAGATCACAAGAGAATGCTATTTTCAAAACCACTTGCTTTCATATTTCCCATGAGTTCAAGATTCCATTCATTGCTTCTGGTCCCACCCAGAATTCCAGACATGCTTCTTGGTCAGCTTTATGGGACTCTGTCACTCGCACCAATTAGAGAAGTTTCACAAATGACACTCATTTCCTAAGGCACAATGGCACCGTTCAATAGCTTTACATACCAAAAAAATTCCAATTTACTAAGAAACAGATTGATGCACATCAATAAAATTAATAAATGGGGCAGTATAGCTTCTCATAAAATCATTTCCGGTGATTTCAAATTGGGCTACTCAGAAATGGAGCAACGGACACTGACTAAATGGCATAATTTTTGTTGAAAAACCCATTTTGAACCGCGTTAATAAAATTGCAACAACTTGCCACTTTTTAATATATCAAGGAATATTTTTCACTGCAAAGAAAAGAAAAATAATTGTGCAGGCTCATGAATTATTTTACATATGCAATTATGCAAACTAATTTTGATAGTGAACTGAATTATAACATAGATCATGCAAAATTGAGTGCATCTTCAGAAGAACTTACTAATTGAGACCAAAGCAGAAACTACATCTCATAATTGCGATAGTATGGCCTTCAAATCCCTTAGACAGTGTTCCTTATTTTTGTCTTTCCTCTTGCTAGACTTAAGGTCATAGTCTCATTCCTTGTCTGACCAAATTTTACTCTACTACAGTGTTAACACAGTGAGTAACACATGCACATTTAAGTCATAAAATTGTGTGTTCAAGTCTTACACCACAACTCAAGCATAAAAGCCTAGGCTGATAGCCCATTGCACTACTGAGGGAGTGCTGCACTGTTGATGGCATTATCTTTCATAGAACATAGAACATTACAGCACAGTACAGGCCCTTCGGTCCTCAGTGTTGTGCCGAGCTATGTCCAATCCCAAGATCAAGCAATCCCACTCTCTGTAATTCTGGTGTTCTCCATATGCCTATCCAATAACCACTTGAAAGTTTCTAAAGTGTCCGACTCCATTATCACAGCAGACAGTCTATTCCATACCCCAATCACTTTCTGAGTGAAGAATCTTACTCGGACATCCCTGCTATATCTCCCACTATGAATCTTATAGTTAAGCCTCCTAGTAACAGCCACATCCACCTGAGGAAATAATCTCTGCATGTCCACTCTATCAATCTCTCTCATCATCTTATAAACCTCTATCAAGTTGCTTCTCATACTTCTCTGCTCCAAAGAGAAAAGCCTCAGATCCATCAACCTTTCCTCATAAGATCTACCCTCCAAACCAGGCAGCATCCTGGTAAATCTCCTCTGCACTCTCTCCAATGCTTCCACATCCTTCTTATAGTGAGGTGACCAGAACTGAACATAATACTCCAAATGTGGTCTCACCAACATCTGGTATGGTTGCAGCATAATCCCATGGCTCTTACACTTAAACCCTCTATTAATAAACGTGAACACACTATAAGCCTTATTCATGCTCTACCCACTTGAGTGGCAACTTTCAGAGATCTATGGATATGAACCCCAAGATCTCTCTGTTCCTCCAAATTCCTTAGAACCCAGCTGTTGACGCTGAAATCTGCATTAAAGTTTGTCCTACTAAAATGAATCACCTTGCATTTATCAGGGCTAAACTCCATCTGCCACTTTTCGGCCCAGTTCTGCAACCTATCAATATCTCTTTGCAGCCTACAAAAGCCCTCCACCTCATCCACTACTCTACTGATCTTGGTGTCATCAGCAAATTTATTAACCCATCCTTCAGTCCCCTCTTCCAAGTCATTCATAAAAATCACAAATAACAGAGAATCCAACACTGACCCATGTGGTACACTGCTGGTAACTGGCCTCCAGTCTGAAAATTTTCCTTCCACCACCACCTTCTGTCTTCTATGAGACAGCCAGTTACTTAACCAATTGGCCTTCTACCCCACATATGCTTATCTTCTTCATGAGTCTACCATGGGGAACCTTATCAGATGCCTTATTAAAAACCATGTATATGACATCAACTGCTCTACCTTTGTCCACAGACGTCGTTACCTCCTCAAAGAACTCAATCAAATTTGTGAGGCAGGACTTACCCCTCATGAAACCTATCTTGGATAGCTGATTATCCCGGATTAAACTGCATCTTTCCAAATGGTCATATTTCAGGACCTTTCCATTAACTTATTGACCACTGAATTAAGACTAACTTGCCTATAATTACCAGGATAATTCCTATTTCCTTTTTTGAAAAGAGGAACAACATTTGCCACATTCCAGTCCTCTGGCACTATCCCTGTGGACAGTGAAGACCCAAAGATCAAAGCTAAAGGCTCTGCAATCTCATCTCTTGCCTTCCAAAGTATCCTCGGATGTATCCCATTTGGTCCAGGGGACTTATCCATCCTCAGGTTATTCAAAATTGCTAATACATCTTCCCTCAGAACATCTACCTCTTCCATCCTTTCAGCCCGTATCACACATTCAAGCTCAAAAACATGGCCTTTCTTCTTAGTGAACACTGAAGAAAAGTATTCATTCAATGTCTCACCTATCTCTTCTGACTCCATTCACAAATTCCCACTCCTATCCTTGACTGGCCCTAACCTCACCCCACATAAGAATAAAAAGCCTTGGGGTTTTCTTTTATCCAACCCACCAAGGACTTGTCATGCTCCCTCTTAGTTTTCCTAGGCCCTTTCTTTAACTAATTCCTAGCTACCTTGTAACTCTCAAGCGACCTTGTTTTTTTCATCCTTATGTATGCTTCCTTTTTCCTCTTAGTAAGACATTCAACTTCCTTTGTGAAGCATGGTTCCCTCACTGGTCATTTCCTCCCTGTCTGCTAGGTACAAGGACACATAGTATTTGTTCCTTGAAAAAGATCCACTTTTCATTTGTGCCCATACCTGACAGTTTCTGCTCCCATCTTATGCTCCCTAATTCTTGCCTAATCACATCATAATTACTCCTTTGAAGTGGGACATTAAATTGAGGCTGCATGACATATTTCAAAGAAGAACAGGGGATTTGTTCCTCTTGCCTTGGCCAATGTCTGCCCTTCAATCAACATACAATGTAGATCATCTGGCCATTATCACATTGTGACATTGAAGAAGGACAGAAAGTTAAGAAAAGGTGGAGGAGTGGCTCTGTTAATTAATGATGTTATTAGCACATTAGAGAGGGGTGAACCAAATTCAGGAGCTAGGAAATAGAAGCACTTTGGATTGAGATGAAAAATGATAAAGGCAAGAAGGCATTTGTGGAATAGGTACAGGGCTTCTAATTGTAACTACACAGTAGAACATAGTATGAAAGAAGAGATAATAGGAATCAAATAATTAGGATTTTAATCTACATATAGATTTAAGTTCATAAAATGTTTTTGAGATTGCTCCCTAGAACAGAAGAATTTGGAGTCAACCAGAGGGCAGACAATATTATTCCTAGAATTGCACAATAACTTCATTTTGAAAGCACCCCTAGGTAGCAACAATCATAATCTGAATAAATTATACAGTCAGCTTGAGGGAAAGTAAAACATGTCCAAGACTGTTATTTCGACCTTAAACAAGGGCAATTACGAGGGTGTGAAAGTGGAGCTAGATGGAATGAATTGGAAAATGTGCTTAAGATATAGATGAATAGACTTTCAGTGGCAGACATTTAAAGGGATGTTTCAGACTACACAGAATAAAGACATTCCAATGAGAAAGAAAAATTCCAAGGGAAGGGCCGGTTTTCTCTGTGGTTAACTGAAAAAGTTAAAGTAAAAACCTTTAAAAAAAGTATATATTTGCACAAATATGAATGGCAGGTTAGAAGATTAGAAAAAATATAAAGAACATCAAAAAATGACAGACAGATTGACAAAGAGGGAAAAAATTAGAGTATAGAGAAAGCTAGCTAGTATTATAAAGTTGGATAGTAAGAGTTTCTATCAATATTTCAATAGAAAAGAGTTAACAAAGTGAGCTATTATCTTTTAGAAAGAGCATCTGGGGAATTGATAATGGAAAGTAGGTCAATGGCAGATGAATCAAACACGTATTTTGCATTGGTTTTCAGTATTAGGACACAAGAAACATCCCAGAAATTGCAGTAAATCAAGAAATGGAAGAAAGGGAGGAATTCAAGAATACTCCAATCACAAAGGAAATGGTATTGAGCAAATTGTTGGGTCTGTTGGCTGACAAATTTCCAGGCTTGGATGAACTTCACCCCAAGGTCTTGAAAGAAATGCAAATGATGAATTGGATGTAATTTTTCAAAATTCCTAAAGTTCAGGGAAATTCCATTAAATTGGAAGACAGCAAATGTAATTCCTTTATTAAAAAGGGAAGGAAACTGAAAGCAAAAAACTGTAGGCCAGTTAGCCTAACAGATCCAACAGGGAAAATGTTGTAAACTGTTGTCAAAGATGTTCTATCAGGACACTTGAAAAATTCAAGGCAATTAAGTAGAGTTAACATAATTTTGTGAAAGGGAAATTATGTTTAATCAATTTATTGGAGTTTTTTGAAGGAGTCACATGTGCTGTGGAACCAGTGGATGTAGCAGTGAATGTTAGATTTTCAGAAAATATTTGATAAGGTGCCACAACAAATGTTTACATCAGTGCTATTGCAGAAAATTGAATCTCATGATATACATGATAACATATGGGAATGAAATTGAGTATAATGTGGGCAAATGTGAAATTGTTCATTTTGGCAAGATGAGTACAAATCTCATTATCTAAATGGTGAGACACTGCAGAGTTCCGAGATGCAGTGGCATCTGGGTGTCTAGCGCATGAATCACTAAAGGCTGGTATAAAGGTACAGCAAGTAATTAGGAAAGCT
The DNA here is from genome assembly GCA_024679065.1 of Sphyrna mokarran. Classification (NCBI taxonomy): domain Eukaryota; kingdom Metazoa; phylum Chordata; class Chondrichthyes; order Carcharhiniformes; family Carcharhinidae; genus Sphyrna; species Sphyrna mokarran. The sequence goes on from JAGIQG010000003.1 coordinate 59,799,203, forward strand.
AATGGAATGTTATCATTTATTGTGAGGAGAATCGATTATAAAAGTAAGGGAAGTTGTGCTTCAGTTGTTCTGGGCATTAATGATACTATATCAAGAGTATTGTGCAGTAGACTGGTCCTTTTATCAAAAGACAGCTGTAAATGCATTAGAAACAATTCAAAAAAGATTTACCAGAATAATACTAGGAATGAGTAAGTTGTCTCATGAAGAAAGTTATTAGATTAGTATTCATCAGAGTTTAGAAGAGTGAAAGGTGTCTTGAATGAAATCTTTAAGATTCTGAGGGGTATTGATGGAGTGGATGTGGAGACAATATTTCCCCTTATGGGAGAACCTAGAACAAAGGGTCATTGTTTAAAAAAAATCGCTCATTTCCGATGGAGATGAGGGGAGATCTTCTTTCTCAGAAGGCCGTGAACTCCCTGGAACTCTTTTCCTCAAAAGGCAGTCGAAGCAGAATTTTTGAATATTTTTAAGACAGATCTAGGTAGATCCTTGATTAACATGGAAGTGAAAGATTATCAGGGATAAGCAGAATGTAGAGTTTCAATCAGTTTATCTATGATCTTCACTGAATGGCTAAGCAAGCTTGAGGGTTCTACTGCTCCTAATTTGTATGTTCATATGTTGTTTGTGGGAGCTTGCTAGGGAAAATTTAGTTGTCATATTTCTTGCATTACAAAAGCAGTGGGAATTCTCTGGTCTTTCATGTCTCACTACCGCTGCCAGCAAGAATAGAGAATTTGGTCTCAGTCAAATCTCAGTCAACATCACAGCAGCGGGTCGGAGAGTCCCAGGCATGGACAATGTTAGAGAATTCTGGCCAGTGATTTTTCTGTTGAGAAATGTCAAACAAAACTTAATTGAAAGTAATGAAAGTAGATAAAATGTCAACACCCCAGAGAAAATGTGCAAATCAAATATGAATAAAGAACTTATACTATAATGTCAAGTCCTTTAATGAACATATGCTGCATATTTCAAACTGCTGGTCAATCTCATATAAAAATTTGTGCTCTTGGTTTTATGGAGTTTGTGGCATGTTTGTGATGCACATGTTAAGATCATATTTAATCTGGCTTCGTTCTTTAAGGCTAGAACTCAAGGGTCAAAGGGCTGAATGGCTTACTACTGCTCCTTATCCATACGCTCATGTGATCTGTAGACTGGGGAGTGATCAGGATATAAAGGTCAGGACAAAGAACTATAGCTGACATTCCTGCTGTGCTTTTTAGTGCCTGTCACTCTCCGAATTGTGGCAGATGTGGTAACTGGGCATGTGCTCATTGATTTAGTTTTTCTGTGGCACTGAATATGGAAAGAAGCTAATAAAAAGTTTTTGTACCGCAGTTGCTAAAAAAATCTATGTCATTCAAGCAGCAGTGTCAACAAGAAAGATGACAACATGCAATTACCATTACATTTGCATGCATTCCATATTTAAAAATTGGCAATCTGTTTTGCATCCCTTTTCACTTCCTGTCCACAGTTTTTACTTTCTGTCCTCATTCTTTTGTATGTTCACATTTATTATTAAGACTGTTGATGTGGTTAGTTTAAATGGCAGTTCCCTGTGTAAACATAGCCTGGTTTTGGGCTGCAGTAGTTGATATTACACCTATTGCAGTAGGTGATATTACACCTACTTTTGCATCCTGAACATAATAGGATAAGAAATGGGGGCTAGTATAGGTCATTTAGCCCTTCAAGCCTCTTCCACCAGTGAACAAGGTCATGGCTGATGTTCAACTCCACCTCCCCACATTATCCCTATATCTTTTAATTCTTTTAGTGCTCAGACATCTATACCACTGTAACTTCTGATACACAGTGAGTAATGCCTGGGTGGATTTTGCTAGCATATGTAAAGTTTATTTATTATTGACAAGTAAGGCTTACGTTAATATTTCAATGAAGTTACTGTCAAATTCCCTGAGTTGCAACAGTCTGGCACCTGTTTGGGTCAATATACCTAACTGGCACATCTTTCAGAATGTGTGAGGAAATGGGAACACTTGGAGGAAACCCATGCAGACATGGGGAGAATGTGCACACTCTACACAGACAGTGACTCAAGTCAAGAATCGAACCTGAGTCCTTGGCACTGGAAGGCAGCAAAGCTAACCATTATGTATTTGCATTACATTTAGGCTTATGATTGTATACCACAATTATACTGCTGGATTTTTTAATGATACCTCAAAAAGGCATAAAGAAATAAAAGGTAATTATTTGTTGTATACAGAAAAGGTCTTGAAGGACTCGTATTATGTTAGGCACTATATTTGAAGGCAGTTAATTGATGTTTTCATAAGTAAAATTAGGTTTTGAAATTTATAGAATGAATTAAACTTTGAATTAACCCATCCAGTATTTACACAACTTCAACTAAACATGTCTTAAAAGAGCAATACAATGCACAATATACAGAAAATAGTATAAAACTTGTCATCTTATAAGAGAGTGCATTGTCCAACATACATAGAATCATTGAATTCTTGCAGTGCAGAAAGATGATATTTAGGCTATCAAAACTGCACTGACGCTTTGATGGAAAATCTTAGCCAAGCCCTATCCTCGTAACTTCACTTATTTATCCCACTAATTCCCCTAACCTACACATCTTGGGACACTAAGGGACAATTTAACACGACCAATCATCCTAAGCTTTGGAGTGTGGAAAGAAAGCAGAGCAGACACAGGGAAAATGTGCAAGCCCCATACAGTCACCGAAGCCCAGAATTGAACCTAGGTCCCTGGCACTGTGAGGTATCAATATTAATTACTGTGCCACCGTAGCAATACCACAGGAGAACTGTAAAAATGCTATGTTATCTATAACAGACTTCACATAATAGATATTACATATTGGCTAGCTAGGGCTGCCTCACTTGTTTTCCCCACCATGACTTCCCAATTGTTGTAACCCCCATCCTTGCCAGGGCCTGCCTGATTGCACCCAACAAAGTGGCATTACCTCATAATCTGTTCACTATCACTGTTCCTTATTAGGGACTGATTGCACTTCCAGCAGTGCCCACCATTTCCAGTAGCACTGCTGGTCCTGAAGAACAGCTGGCCCTGCAGCTCTTGGAGGCTGGATACCCTCTCACATTGATGTGGAAGTCACGATCTCAGGCAATTAACCGCCTTGCAACAATAAAACCAAGTTGTATCTTTCCAGACTAGTGGCGGAGTCTGGCTTTAACTTTTCAACCAATAGGTGGGGCCACTACCTCCAAAAAAAAGCCATTATTAAAGACATAGATCATTTTTAAAATGTTTCAATGCTTCTGAATTGCAGCCTGGACCTGATAAGTATGTTCTAATCTGCAGACTGCCTTACAAAAATAACAATTAAACACTGATGTGACTTCAGACCTTGTTTAGGCGTCTGTATATATTTTATTCTCTGGCAGCATTGCAACGAAATAGCCCAAACCCTGAAAATATCAGATCACCCCCCCCCCACCCCTACCCACTCACGCACACACATATACCAGATATGCTTCCCAATAACCTCTCTGATGAAGAGCAATGGCAAAAATGATGTGCTAATGAATTGAAAAATAAAAAAAATTAGAATTGTATGACATTGTTCGTTCCAGTATAATTACCATTTTAACAACATGATGAATATTAGTTACTGGCACTTTGACACTGAAAATTACCAATTAAGTCCATAAGATTTATTTCTCTGAGTTTCAATCGTTGCAGTATATTTTAAAATGTAAAAATGGAAAATTATTTTTAATTTGACTTTTTTTTTAATTTCCCAGTTTTCTTCCTCTCATAATCCAACTTTCTTTTCATCTGCTTATTTCTCCCGCTGCATTCAATTTGAAACTGAACTCACTCATTTTAATCCATATATCCTTCTCAGCCCTTGTGTTGTTAGTTAACAACTCTTTGATCTAATTGGTTAAAGACAGTTATTTGCCCTGATCACTTCAATCTGAGATATCCAGTTTTTGCTGCAACATGTAGTAATTTACCTGCGCTAACCCCATGAGTTCCATGAAAAATTATTAACTGATCTTACTGTGAGCCTCATTAATATGAATTCCCTTGGGATCAGGCAATGGCCTTCCAGTTGGAACTCATCACCTGAGCATATTATAAAGCAGATACCGGGTGGGGTTTACAAAATTGTTGTCCCAGTTTGGACTCGTGTGTTTTAAAAGGTGAAACCCCAGAAAGTGACAGATAATTTACAGTGGACTCCATTTTCATTGGAAGGGAGGTTGTTTGCTGCTGTATTGAGTAGAAATAGAAAAACATAATAATAAATAGTAATGACTGCCATTGGTACATTTGCTGTTGACATTGTTCTTGTTGTTTTAATAATTTATCATTGTATAAAAACATTCAAGCTATTAACCTTTGTAGAAAAGAGGCTGGGGCTAGTTATCTACCATGTTAATGGGGTTGCCATGGTTTTTTGTCACAATTAAATGTGGCAGTTCATTTAATACAGGTAACTGTTAATGGGAAATTGGCCACCTTCTGAACTTCATTGATAAGGAACCAAACCAATTCTGCCAGACTGTTAATACTTAACTCTAAACCATGTTTCAGTCTCACCTATTTTGAAGAGGCTGATAAATGAACTGAAATTATAATATATTTGGACTGCAATTTGTGACGTATTTGGATAATGTGTATTTGGATAAATTGTTTAAATGAAAAGAAAGTTGTGAATGGTGGCTTTATTTTGTGTGTGTAACAATAAATACCATTCCTTTCCAGTCGGGCTTCCTTGGTTATTATAATACCATCATTAAAAGGGTAACAAAGATTCTCACTATCAGCAGTTGCCATTAGTTACCTTGCTGCAGCTATTTATAGCCCAATATATAAATCATAATTTAAATACAGCCTAATTATTTAACTGATGATATATTGAGCCGTAAGGGCAGTCAGTACTTCAGATATATGTTAGTATCAGGAGTTGGAAGGAGTGGGGAAATGGAATTAAAAATAATGAAGGTTGGTTTAGACCAGTGTGTTCTGGCTATTACCAAGCACTTAGTTAAAGTATGACATTGAGCTTGGGCTTAAGAACAATGGCTAAGAGCTGAAATGAAGAGTATTCATGCTGAATTACACTGTGGGTTGTAAGAACAACTTAAGATACATTGGGGAAAAAGCAAATAAAATTCCTGTAAAAGAATAGATGCCAAATCAAAGTACGAAATAAAAATAAATCCCAAGACACCCACAATGAATCCACCAGGTAGTACCTTGAGTCTGGGTCATGTGCTTCCTATGAATCAGGTTCTTGGAAAATACTCCAAGGATCAGATTGTGTCTTTGTACTAAAAACGGACCTGCACTGCATTGTTAATTCTGTATGCTTTTAATACAAATGAGATAATAGTTGGTTTAAAAATAAACTCTATTAACAGAGCATGGAATCCTTTTGTGTGTAAAGAGGTGGAAAAGCCCAAATTAGAACTAAATGTTAGCTAGCAAGTGGTGCGCTGGTGTTCAAGCTAAATTCATCCATTTAGTAGAACCCCAGTTATACCACGTTGTTCTCCTAAAACTGGATTGATTAGATTTTAAATCAATTTCAAGATAGATTGATAATGGCTGAACAGTTATCCTTTTTTCATAGAGTCGCTCCACTCCCTTCACATCTATCTACTAACTTCACATTGGGTTTCCAGACATCACTTCTGATTGATGGGGCTGTTTTGCCCAATTGATAGTCTTACATATAATAACACCAGTACCAATCCATGATTTGGCTGAAGCAGTGCCCAAGAGTCAATCAGTTTTATCTTTTCCCTCTGACACCATAAGAGATAAAGTCTTGCTGCAACCTGCTACATCTTGCAGGAGCTTAGCTGGAGAGTACTCAAGCTGAGACATGTGACAAGGCAGGAAATCTTGGGATGAAAGGTCTTAAATTCCTCCTGCAAGGATTCAGCTGGTCAGTTCTTCTGTAGTCTCGGTTCATTTTATTGAATCTGTTCACTCACAGTAGTAAATAATGTGACATTGGAGCCATCCTTTCCTTCTGACAGTTGTGAAGATTATATACAGGAACACTTAATGATAACGTTAATAATATTTGCAGGCTGCAGGAGGGAAAAACACATTAATTCATTTAATTCATCAAATTTTCGATGCTTGGTCATTCAGCGCCAAAGTTAATTAACGTGTCCTGGTTCACAAAGTCATGTCACTTTTACAAATAAATTGTACCAGTTATGCATTTTATATGATTTCCAGGCATTAAATCTTGAAGGGTTGAATTATATATAACACATCAAAGCCAGTATAATTTATTTATTAAGATGTGAAATTAAGTATGCTGAGTTTAAAAGGGTGATGTACAACATCTCTAAATGGTGCGGGTGTGCTCAGTAATTATCGTTAGTGGGTTAGTGGTTGCTTTTGTCAAGTGCTGAATGACAGATTTCTACACAATAGGGCACTGAGAGATAGTCTCATAATTACTGGAGATACCACAGTCTTTCAAATAGTAAGCACCAAATACATTGTAGTAAGTCTCCATTTTCAATTCTGTCAAACAATTTGTTTCTCTCGTTGAAATACATCAAGAAACGATCTTTCTCCCCTCTGCACGTTTCACTCACTTAACATCTGCTGCCAACAGCTCTTGCACCAAATGGCCTTTAATCATCACTACTTCCTGATTTTCAAAATGGGTAGCAACCCAGAGGTTTGACAGCCATGTTAACACCAACGGATTAAAACATTTTCAGATGGACAGGAAATGTTGATCAAATCTGGCATGTACCAGATGGCATGCAGAAGGTCAAATTGGAGTTTGGAATGTGATTTTACTTCCCTAGATTCAGTGTTAGTACAGTTGAAAATATTTTTTCTATTTTGTTTTGCATCTGCCGATTTTTAGGTGCAGATTCAACCAAGCCATCAGCTTGCCCAGTACATTCTCTTCAGTCGAAACCTTTTCCTGCAAACACGATGTAAACACATGGTTTTGCAGCAATAGATAAAACATGTCTTGTGATTGTCAATTCTTCTTTTGTAAGTCTCTCTGTGGAAATCTCTCTAGCTTTTCACTTTGTTATTGAATGACAATATTCCTTTGACATTCCTCCTTTTTCTCCACAAAGCCCCAAATAGTCATGTTCACTTGTTCTTCCTCTATCCTGCTACCAATACAATGTTACATTTTGACCATTTACACCACAGAAAACATCTAAAAAAGTTATTTTAATGTTTTTTTTAATAAGCTTTAAAAAAGGCACCAAAATGAAAGGTGATCAATATGCAAAATGGAAGTTGTTGTTTCCTAGACTAAAGAATAAATAGAATTACTTTGAGAATACAACACAGAAACAGGCCATTTCTCTCAACTGGCTCATGCCAGCATTTGAACTCCACTTAAGACTCCTGCCATGTACCCTGCAACATATAACTCAATCAACACATCTTTCTATTGGGTTCTTCCTCTAGATTCCCACTAAATGCATTATGCTAATGCATGTTTCACATTCACAAAGATGAGTAAAGATGTTTCTCCTGGCTTTATTAATAAGAATATATTTATGACCCCAGGTTTTGGATTCCCCATGAGACATAAGATTTTTTCTGCATCTCCCCTATCAAAGCTTTTATAATCTAATACTATATTACCCTTGTTTACTACTTCTGTAACTTACTCGAAGAATTCAATAAGCTTGGTCAAGCATGATTTTTAATAACACCTTTGAGAAAAGATTCAATTATCTTTCCTAACTCTGAACTGGTTTATAACTTCCTAGACTTCAATTTCCTTTGTTTAAAACCACAGGAATACTTGTCCAGTAGTCCTCTGGCACTATTCCTTTTTCTAATTAATTTTTACATATATATGTAAAAGTGCCTTTGCTATCTATTCCCTAACTTGTTTCAACATGCATGAGTAGAATCCACCCAGACCAGATTTTATCCTCTCCAAGTTTGATTAGTTCATCAATTATCTCCCCATCTTCCTGTATTAAATGGCTTTATATTTTTTAATCTAATCTTCTATTGCCCTGTATACCAAATCTCTTTGGTAAATACTGAAGCAAAGTAACTATTCAATATTTCTGTCATCTCACTGTCATTCTCTGTCAGTTAATCTTGTGTATCCTGTCATAGACAGGATGGTGAGGGGAGGTCAATTTAAATTGCTCTGGTTACCCAACTCCCTACTCATCCATAAACAAAAAAGACATTTTTTATTCTGATATCCATTCTTATAAATGGAAGCTTATTTTCCTCAACATTTACATTTGGATTGTATAAAAAAAAACTCAAGGCAAGACAAAATTAAAAAAAAGTTAATTTATTTTTACATATGCACAGACGTGAAATGGGTATCACAATGTCCACCGCTGGGGTGGCATGGTGACACAATGGTTGGCACTACTATTTCACAGCGCCAGGGACCCAGATCAATTCCCAGCTCGGGTCATTGTCTGTGTGGAGTCTGTATGTTCTCCCTGTGTTTGTGCGGGTTTCCTCTGGGTGCTCTGATTTCCTCCCACAGTCCGAAAGGCATGCTGGTTAGATGCATTGGCCATGCTAAATTCGCCCTCAGTGTACCTGAACAGGCACCAGAATGTGACGACTAGGGAATTTTCACAGTAATTTCATTGCAATGTAAAAGTAAGTCTACTTGTGATACTAATAAATAAACTTAAAACTTAAACAATAAACAATGGATAAGGAAAAAGGAAAGGGGTTCAGGACATGACCCCAATAAAATACAAGTTAAGATTTTACATTTGTCGATAAGGTTGTTAAGAAGGCATACGGAGTCTTAGCTTTTATTGGTAGGGGGATTGAATTTTGGAGCCGCAACGTCATGTTGCAACTGTACAAAACTCTAGTGCGGCCGCACTTGGAGTATTGTGTGCAGTTCTGATCCCCACATTATAAGAAAGATGTGGAGGCATTGGAGAGGGTACAGAGGAGGTTTACCAGGATGTTGCCTGGTATGGAGGGCAGGTCTTATGAAGAGAGGCTGAGGGATTTGAGGTTGTTTTCGTTAGAAAGAAGGCGGCTAAGAGGAGACCTTATTGAAACATATAAGATGATTAGAGGTTTAGATAGGGTGGACAGTGATAGCCTTTTTCCTAGGATGGAGAAAGCTAGCACGAGGGGACATAGCTTTAAATTAAGGGGTGGTAGTTATAGGACGGATGTCAGAGGTAGGTTCTTTACCCAGAGGGTGGTAAGGGTATGGAATGCCCTGCCTGCTGCAGTTGTAGATGCGCCAAGTTTGGTGGCGTTTAAGAGGTTAGTAGATAAGTTTATGGACGAAAAGGGAATGGTTTAGGTTAGAGGGTCATTGCTTTTTCTTAATTGGTCGGCGCAACATCGAAGGCGGAAGGGCCTGTTCTGCGCTGTAATGTTCTATGTTCTATTTGTTCAGAGTCCAGAATAAGAAATCTAATGTAAGGTTTCTTCCGAGGAGAGCTTGACTAATTATAGGTTGATCTGTCTTTCCAGAGTAACACATCCACAGAGGACACATTGAGTAAATTAGTCTCGGAGGCATGAATTCCAGGTTTCCAACAGTTTTTGATAAGGGCCAGAATTCTTTCTGTTGTCACCAGCTTGACGGTAGATAGCATAGGCGATTGCTTGGAGTTGTGTTCTTGTGGAAGTCAAAGCAGTAACTACCAGGGTTCAAATCCACCAGATAATATTACAGTGTGACTTGGAAGAGTAATGTAATGTAACTCACAACACTTCTCCTCAATATGAAATAAATGAGGTAGACTGCTATGACTGATGTCTTGAGGTGTTTACATGGAGTCAGGATTTCTTTTTACTCTCAGTGACACTAGTTTCAGGTTGCTAAACAAGGCCCTCTTGTTGAAACCAGTATCTTAGGTCATTAGCACCCTTATTTGAGATCAGGATCTGTGAAAGGTTGTCTTTATTCAAAGTTGGCCAGAGTAGAACCAGCATCTGCTGGGCTATTTTGTTAGCTTGATTGGAATGTTTATTCTATGCAAGGGAGTTACATTTCAGATGTTTGAAACGTTAGCCTTTAACTTTGAAACTTTTTGAATGCAGCTCATGTGTAGCTGGAGACATCGTGCCAACTCAACAAATGTCCATTTTGAAAAACACAAAAACATGAACAAAGAAAATTATAGCACAGGAACAGGTCCTTTGGCCCACCAAGCCTGAATTGATCATGGTGCCCATTTACTCTCCTGGAAACCATATCTCTCTATTCCCATCCTAGTCACGTATTTGTCAAGATGACCCTTAAAAGTCTCTATCATATATGTTCGACTACCTCTCCTAGCAGCGAGTTCCAGATACCCAGCACCTTCTGTGTAGAAAAAAACTTGCCTCATATATCTCCTTTAAATCTTGTCCCTTGCACCTTAAACCTATGGCTCCTAATGATTGATTCTCCCACCTTGGGAAAAGGCTTCTGACTATCCACTCTGTCCATGTCCCTCATAATCTTATACATTTCTATCAGGTTGCTGGTCTGTCGAGATGTAAACCACGAAAGCTTGTGAGTTTACTATCAAATAAATTGGTTGGACTTTAACCTAGTGATGTGAAACTTCTTACTGTGTTTACCCCAGTCTAATTCTGGCATCTCCACATCATGACGACAAAGTGCCAGATCCAAGTGGAGAGGATCTCCAAGATGATTGTGCATATCTCCCAGGCATCAAGTTTTTACAAAGATGCAAGAAAGCAGACTACAGATCACAAACCCACTCAGGTTAAACTATAACTTTCTACTCACATAGTCTGCATCTTTAAGACTTGAATAGCAGGTTAGATATAAAGAGTCGCATTCTAATTAGTAATCTGTAAACTGTCTGTGCTGTTATATGCTCTGTCTGAGGCCAAAACTCTCCATTCACCTGATGGAAGGGCAAACACTGAAAGCCTGTGAGTTTACTATCAAATAAATTGGTTAGACTTTAACCTGGTGATGTGAGACTTCTTACTGTATCAACCTCTGTCAATCCAGTGAGAAATAATCAAGTTTCACCAACCTCTCCTCGTAGCAAATGCCTTTCATAACAGGCAACATCCTAATAAATCTTTTCTGCACCCTCTCCAAAACCTCCTCATCCTTCTGGTAGTGTGGCAAGCAGAATTGAACACTATCCCAGTGCCTAAGAAAAACCAAGCAGTGTGCCTTAATGACTATTGGCCAGTGGCTCTGACATCCATCATTATGAAGTGCTTTGAAAGGCTAGTCATGGCATGAATCAATCCCAGCCTCCCGGACTACCTGGGATCCACTACAATTTGATATTCACTGCAACAGATCCACTGCAGATGCCATCTCTCTGGCCCTGCACTCAACCTTGGAACACTTAGATAACAAGGACACATTTGTCAGACTCTCATTTATTGACTTCAGCTCAGCCTTCAATAACATATTTCCATGAAACTCATCTCCAAACTCCACGGCCTGGGCCTTGACAGCTCTGTCTGTAAGTGATCCTGAACTTCTAATTCACAATCAGTAAGGATAGGTAATAACACTTCCTCCATGATCATCCTCAACATTGGTGCCCCACATGGCTACGTTCTCAGCCTCCTACTACACTCTTTGTATATCTATGACTATGCAGCCAAATTCCCCTCCAATTCAATTTTCAAGTTTGCTGACGACACCACCATGGTGGGTTGGATTTCAAACAATGATGAGACAGAGTACAGGAATGAGATAGAGAATCTGGTGAACCGGTGCGGTGACAATAATCTCTTCCTCAATGTCAACAAAACGCAAGAGATTGTCATCAACTTCAAGAAGTGTAAAGGAGAATATGCATCTGTTTCCATTTTGGGATGAAGTAGAAAGGGTCAAGAGCTTCAAGATGTCCAGATCACCAATAATATTTCCTGGACCCCCCATGCTGACACTATAGTGAAGAAAGCTCACCAATGTCTCTACTTTCTCAGAAAACTAAGGAAATTTGGCATGTTAGCTATGACTTTCACCAATTTTTACAAGTGCACCGTAGAAAGTACTCTTTCTGGTTGTATCACCACTTGGTATGGCTCTTGCTCTGCCCAAGACCACAAGGAATTACAAAAGATTGTGAGTGTAACTGAATCCATCATGCAAATTAGCCTCCCATCCATTGACTCTGTCTACACTTCCCGCTGCCTCGGCAAAGCAGCCAACATAATTAAGGATCCCATGCACCCCGAACATTCTGTCTTCCAGCTTCTTCAGTCAGGAAAAAGATACAAAAATCTGAGGTCAAGTAACATCTGACTCAAGAACAGCTTCTTCACTGCTGCTGTCAGACTTACCTTGTATTACATTTAACTTTCTCTACACCCTAGGTATGACTGTGGCACTATGTTCTGCACTCTTTTGTTTCCTTCACTATGAATGCTATGCTTTCTCTGTATAGCATACAAGAAACAATACGTTTCACTCTATGTTAATACATGTGACAATAATAAATCAAGTCAATATATTCAAGTGTGATCTAATTAAGATTCTATAAAGCTGCAACATGACTTGCCAATTTTTAAACTCAGTGCTTTAGCCGATGAAAGCAAGCATGCTGCTTGTCTTCTTGACTACCTTTTCCAACTGCATTGCCACTTTCAGTGACCTATGTACCTGTACACTTAGATCCCTCTGCTTTTCAATACTCTTAAGAGTTCTGCCATTTACTGTATATTTCCTATCTATATTAGACTTTCCAAAATGCATTACCTTTCAGATGATTTTGTCTCTCCTTACATGCAATTCTCCTTTGAGCATCTTTTTTAATCTCAAGATCCTGTGGAAGACTGGCCACTATGGATGGACTGCAATTAAAAGTTTTGATCAGGATTGCCATCATCACCATCCTTGAAAATATTTTTCAATCATACCTCCGACATTACTCAATTGAAAAGCTATGAGAAGGGTGGACGACGTGGTGTCAGGATGTTCAGGCAGAGTAAGGGTTAATGTGGATCTGGAGAACCGCATCATCCATGGTATGCTATAGAGAGTCACATGATGATTGACTGTGTGTAATAGAGCCTGGACTGAGCCGGCATGGAGGCAGCATTAATACAGGGATGTACCTTGAAGAAACATATTGTCATGAGTTGTTAAGAAATAATTTATGTTTAAACCTTCAAGCCTCCAGGTATCTTAATGAAGACCAAACAAATTTTTGGGAGGCCAGTGCAAAGCTGTGGATGAGAAGGCCCTTGTGTTTGAGGAGCACTCAAAATATTTAGGACTGCAAACAAAAACCTGCAGCGATCAAAATTGACAGTTATTGCATGATGACCATTGTCCACTGAGCATGCAGAAAACAGACTGAAGCTCGGACTCTCAAGGAATTTTTTTTCATTTAGATTTACAGATGGGTTAAAACTGAAGCAGGGGTTTGAGAAAATAATGTATTATAACACGCATTGAAGCAATATAGAGCACAAACTGTAAAAGTGATTGCACTATCTAGTACCAAAGAGGCAGTGTGGAGAATCCTATTTTGTAGTCCAGTTACAACCATGGTAATTCTTCATTTCAAATTCATTGACATCATACCCTTCTTCCCTCTAAGTGATTGCTGCTGCCTATCTTGTCACCTCACACAACGCTCAACTGTCCTTACCTCTGAGCAGGAACCATTACTGTCTTCCAATGGCACCATTCACATATCATCAGTGTCAAAACTCAGGTACTCTTGAGGGATTTATGTCCTCGTTGTGGAGTAGTTAACACATCCATGCTGAAGCTTGTTTGTGCTACCTTAATGCATTCATTAACTTGCTCTTGCTGCATAGAAAATTAAAACCTTAAATCAATTTATGAACATTTGACAGCTCTACAACACCCAGCAAGTCTAATACTGGAGCTTGCATGTGCCTTTGAATTAAATATTTAAACTCCCAAAAATTATGAACAGAAATTTAATCACAGAAAATTAATCTGCCAGTTTCAACTCATATTCTCCTCATTTAGGTAGCACCAAGAAAGCATCTCTGCTGAGCCTCTGAATGCAAAATTGAAATCACCATGCAACCAGTTGGGAAATTCAAAGCTGGTTATTTCATTTCTGGCAGGAGTCCATCCCCACTCTGGGAAGCAGCAGGATAGGAGATTTTAAGGCACTTTATAGCCAACTTTCTGTAGCACTTCAGCACACTAAAGGAATGAAAGGTAATTAGTGCAAACTGCTCTGTGATCTATTTCTGTGTCAGTCTAATCTACTGAAAAATGATAAAACCCTTGTCGATGCTATACAGTATTTATATGATTTCTAAATCCCACCCCTCTCTTAAAAGCGAGCATAGATGTGATTTGGCAGAATATGTTCTTTTAAACTCATGATGATTTTCCATATTCAAGTGGTATTCCTTAGGGCCACTCAGCCCATAGTGTTGTGGCTTTCCAGATCTACTGTTCTGCCATTCCAAGCTCCAGGATGTTTAGAGTCCGGGACCACCACTAGAGCTGGAACATTGGTCAGGTCAGCCAGAGGGAAGTTCAGGAACTTTAGTGAATGAGTTATATTATCTGGGTCATTGATCTAGAAGAGATGCAGCCTGGATGTCCTGGAATGAATGGCAGTAGAATTTAGATGGGAATAAAGCCAGGAAGAAAAATGCAAGGGAACGATAAACATTGCAAATACAAAGAACTAAATGCAGCCGTTTGTGATTCTGCATTGTTCTCATGGATGAATCAGCTCACCCAAATGAAATCTCAAGCTATTTGTCACCTAACTATCCTTGGCCAGATTTGCTGGCAAAAGAACTAATAAATGAGCTTATTCCTTACGCCTGCAAAACATGCAGCTCTGTTATCATGATCAGAACGAATGGCGGAGCAGGTTCGAACGGCCAAATGGCCTACTCCTGCTTCTACTTTCGACGATTCTGCTTCAAAGGTGAGCTGCTCTGTGAGCTCTGCACATGCACTGAGTTAAAAAAATTTTTTTAATATGTGTGTACCTCTTCATAATATAAACGATTGGAGCTCGTCCCCACTCCCTTTCTAATGAAAGTTTCTATAGATCTCAATATTTACCCATGACTTGATCTTGGGTTTAATCATTGCAATTTGAAATCATAGAATCAGAGGATCCCTACAGAAGGAGACCACTGAGCCCATCGAACCAGCTCTAGTAACAATCCCACTGAGGTATTATCCCCATAACCCATCATATTACCCTGCTAATCTCCCTGACATTAAAGGGGCAATTTAACGCGGCCAATTCTTCTGCACATCTTTGGACTGTGGGAGGAAACTGGAGCAACTGGAGGAAACACAAGCAGACATAGGGAGAATGTACAAATCCCACACAGACAGTTACCCAAGGCCAGAATTGAATCTGGGTCCCTGGCGCTGTGAAGCCGCAGTGCTAACCACTGTGCCATTGTTGTTTGGATTATGCGCAAGTATAGCATCATTAAAATCTTCATACAACAAAAGATTTGAAATTTGTTTTAAAATATATGGATTGAAATAATAAACTTATGCAAGCAATTTCAACAAACTTGATTTTCAAATTTTGGTGCTTTGTTTAAAATATTATTATAAAGAAGAATAAATTCTATGCAATAGGTATGATTTAACCCTGATAATTGTTAGAGACTAAAATGAAAAATGGACTAATTTTAACTGAAGCTACTCAGTGAATGGGAATGGTTAGGAATGTTTTACACATGCTTGGTTTTATGCTGCAATGAGGTTGGTGATGAGGAAAGTCAGAAGGGATTTAAAAATGGGTTGCAGAGAGTGGGCAGGGTGTGAGAGCAGGCCATTGATCTTAACCTGTCAGTTTTGTAACATCAGTGTCTATGTAGGGTTAATGTGGGACTGAGTATAACACCTTCAATTTAGTGACGTGAGTAAACGCATGACCCAGACTCAAGATTAGTGTGGTGTTGAGCAGAGACTTAGGCCGATATTTTGTCACCCTTCTCGCCAGCAGGTTCTTACAGTCCTACCAAAGGCAATCCATGCTCCCTGTGGCAGGTTCCTCAATGGTGTGACTGGTAAGTAGCATAAATGGCCATTGTCACTGGGAGGACCAGAAGATCTCATTGGTGGCAAATGATGAGCCACCTCTTCCACTAGAAAACATGCCGTAGTGGAAGGGTGAGGAAAATCTCAGCCCTAGGTATAGAGAGTAAGGTCCTTGACAATACTCTTATGGTATATATGTATATAGTTATAAGAGGTTAATAGAGCCTTGCTGTTAACATACAGAAGACTATAAAGCTTCTTTATTAACACGTTTGGTAACAAATACGATTCCAACAGCTTTCCTGTTTGGCCTCTTATAGGTTAAAATTACCATGCACCTTCACTTCATATAATAACATTTAAAAAAAAGTAGTTTGGCACTAAATCATTTCTTACTGTCAATTTATAATTCCAGTCCATTGGATGTAAAAAAAGGCTACAGGCAGATTTTTTTTTTAAATTGAAAGGCGATATGAGACAAATGTATTTAAAAAATCCCAATTGTATACAGCGTTTCGGTTCAATTAAGTGTTTCAGAAAAAAAAGTCCAACTTTAGCCTCATAGGGCACCACTCTAATTGTAACGCCAAGACACAAGTCATTTTAATGTATCAAACGCGACCTTCATCTCACGAGTCACAATGTTTACTTAATAATTGAAACCCTCAGGGCCAAGTACATGTTTGTTCATCTTTCTAAGCAATGAGAAATAAGATGTTGCCCAAAGGGTTTCAATTAACCATCAAGACTTATAAGTGAAGGCCTATTTTGGCATCACATTCTGTGAAGCTGTTTGAGAAAGCATGCTGCTGCTTGCTTCACGAACTTGTCTCAAGTCATTCCACTGGACAAAGGGAATATAGATCAAAGCAAATTAATGCAGCATCACGAGGGTACACTGTACTTCTGGGTAATTGATGCTAACTCTAAAATATGCATTCTTGGGGAGAGGGAAGGAAGCGAATTCTTTTGCTTTTGTATAGTAAATTGGCCAGAACCTTCTGCTGTTCCCTCTGGCAGGATTTTCCAGTCTCACCAACAGTGATGCCCCACAGCGGCAGAAGATGCAAACAATGGGGAAAATTCATCAACCAATAGATCCTGCTACCTGTCAATGGCGGGCCACTGCAAAACAAGGAGGGGGGAGGAAGTTGGGGCAGGGGAAGAATGGAGGAACCCAACACATTAAAAATTCATGAAAAAATTTTTCCAGTGCTTTGAGGAAGATTGTAAAAATATTCCTCATTTCTATTGGAATATCAAGGCAAGAAATTCTTTAAAAATCCACGAATGAAGGAGCATAAGAATGATATCAGGATAAGTATATATAAAACTTGCATTAGGCCCCAGGTGATTCCTAGCAGGAAACACATGCCAATTAAGTCATTGTCTGTCTAAAACTTATTACTGGTGAATTTCAAGTGGTGAGTGATTAGCTGTTACGTTTGCAGTTAGCATCAAGTTACCACATGAAGAAGGCATAAAGGAGACCAAAAAAGGACAACACTCAGCCTCCTCATTGCTCAGTGTAGCTGAGTTGTGGCCTGTTAATTTTTGCACCAGTATTCTTTGCTCAGCGCACCCAGTGAGTTAAATGGCTTGTTGTGTGCATACATCCTCCAAACCTCTTCATAATATAAATGACTGGATCACGTCATTGAAGTAATTAAAAATGCAAGAAATATTAACAAACCTGATTTTCACTGTTTGACTCTCATCATAAAGAAGAATAAACTTTGCACTGAAGATACCACATAAACCTGCTTTAATCCTAAGAGAATGGACTAAGAAAGAGGTTAATTTAAACTTAAGCTAATCACTGAATGAGAATGGTCCATGGCCAGGATTTTCCCAGTCATGGTGGGACACACCGCGAGCGATTCAACAGCCCAGCCGAAAGTCCATTGACGTTTGATGTAACCGAGTAATTCAGATGGCAGGCGAGGCCAGAAACAAAATGGTATCATAGATTAATATCCATATTCCACCAACATTTATATGAATATTGTCAGCTAAACCAGATACAATCTGTTGAGGTAGAAATCCTGATAATGAAAATTTCTAAATGGAAATAATCTAAAAATGGGTCTTGAAGATTTCAAATGATGGGTGATATTTCCCATGGGACTCATACCTACATCTTTGGGACCAATGAAAAGCACAAAGGAATGAGTAACTTAAACCATTATCTTTGCCCATCCATGTTTCTTTGCAACATTTCTAAAGTTTGAACATTACCCTCTTTGAAATCAGCAGAAGATAATTATTAAAGCCCCAGAATCCTACTCCACCATTAAAACCAGTAGTGATTCAAAACAAATTAATTAAACGCTAAATGGATAAGTGAACAGCAGCAATGAAACACTGGAGATATACAACAGATATAAGTTTAACAAACTTTTCCTGCAAGATTAGGAACAGCAGTCCTGACAATTACATTAAACCATAACATTGGAGTCATTTCTTGAACACTCTACTAGGCTTCCAAAGAGGTTTCCTCTACCTCGTCTTATTGAAAAGATAATTCAAGATAAAGAAAACAATTGAGAAATACCTTTCAACAGTAGATTAAGACATGCAGAGTGTAAATGTAAATCATAAATAAGCAAGCTTTAACATAGGCCTGAGTTTTCAGGATGGGGAACGCTGACAGACTCTCCATATGTTGAGAAAACTGCATGTTTTGGAATTATTCAACTAAGCCCTTTTTGATGCTTTTCTGAGTTGACCTGGTTTATTAAGAACATAACAAATAGGAGTCAGAGCAGCCCATTTAGCCCTTCAAATCTGCTCCACCATTCAATAAGATCATGGCTAATCTTCTATCTCAACGTTATTTTCCTGCACTATCTTCATATCCTTTAACTCTGTCATGATGCTAAAATGCACATCTGTTGAATATTCTTTATTCCTTAATTAGATGTGGATGTCACTGACAAGATCAGCATTTGTTGCCCATTCCCAGTTGCCCTTGGACTGAGTTCATTAGACTATTTCAGAGTCACGTTTTTATAAATCTGGAGTCACATATAAATGAAGAATAACAGATTTCTTCCTCTTTAGGGCATGAATGGACCAAATGGGATTTTTCAAGAATCAAAGCTAATTTCACAGTCATCACTACTGACATCAGCTTTAAATTCCAGATTTATTAATGGAATTGAAATTCTACCAGTTGCTGTGATGGGATTTGAACTCACATCCCCAAGGCATTATCTTGGTCCTCTAGACTACTAGTCCAGTGACATGATCATTATATCACCTTTAGCAAGTGAGCATCCACAACTCTCTGAGTAGCAAATCCCAAAGGCTCACAACTCTCCCATTGCAGAGATTTCTCCTCATCTCAGTGCTAAAAGATCAATTACTTATTCTGAGACTTTGACTTTTAGCTCTAGAGTTCCCAGACAAGGGAAACAGCCTCCAGTATCTACTCTGTCACGGCACTAAAAATCTTATGTTTCCATTAGATCACCTCTCATTTTTCTAAATTCAAGAGAATACAGGTACAATCTACTCAATCTCTGCTGATAGGGCAATCCTCTCATCCCTTGATCAATCTTCAAGTCTTTGTTGCATATCCTCTAAGGCAGGTATATCTGTCCTTGGGTAAGCAGATAAAAACTTCACACAGTGTTTCAGCTATGGTTTCATTTGTCCCAGGACTGAAAGTAAAAAAAACCCAAGTACTGAGTAAGACCTTATTTAAAAGTAAGCTCCACTTTCCACTCAAGATATTCTGTTTATTTTTCTTTGTTCTTCTTTTCTTCAAAGCTTTGCACAGAAGGATAGATTAGCAGCTCAAACAATCCCAAGATCAGTGCCATGACAATGCAAAGGGATCTTTGCAGTGAATGTCTTTTCTTCATAAAAAGAACAGCTGCGATTCAAGAACTACAAAAAGAATTTTTGGCCAACAGGGAATATTTGTCGATATATATCTTATCCATGAATGTAGGATCATAACACTTACAGAACCTGTTGGCAAGAAAGAATTGCTTACAGGACTTTGTCGGTAACTTTAATACCAGGGAATTATCTAATTAATAGTTCCAGGTGTAAAATAAGCTGGCTATTTTGCTTTGTCTGTAATTCAGTAAATCATTTGCCTTGTCAGCATTTAAACCTAAGTTGCTTAATGAGCTGCATTTGTATTGAGTACATGCACTACACTGTGGGGATGATGTTACTATTGCTCCCTGCTGGCTGATGGGCGGAGTGAGTCAGTAAGATCATGCAAGAGCCCTGAAATGAGATTCATGTCTGATTTCTAGCCTCATGCAATCTTATGTGCACTGAATATCTGGAGCAATTAGCCATTTCTGCTACGAGGCTGAATAATTTATTAAAATATATTTAAATCTAAATTTATGTTGATTTAATTAGCCCGGGATGGAAATGACCAGGCTCACTTGCCTATATGACTTCAATGGCAGAGGTTCTCACTGGCGAGGGTCACAGTTAGCCCCCAACAGCAGGGATCTGTCGCAATGGCTTTGCCGGCAGAACTGGTGGCCGTTGAGGCCCCTGGGGAGATTGTGGACGAGGGCATTGTGCTTTGGGCAGTGCCAGGCTGGCACTGCCTACCAAACATCTGACATTACCAAGGGAATGGAGCTGTGGGGAGAGCGGTTGTGCGGGGGGGTCTATGTTGGGGGGGTGGGGTAGGAAAGAAAGGTGCAGACCAGCCGGAGGATGGAATCTGTTGCATACTTTATAGTAAGGATGGGTGGGAGAGGGAGAGGAATGATCGAGGCTTGCCACTGGAGGACGGAAGAATCGCTGGCCATTCGCGGGAGAGTTGGGCTGGCAAGGGGTAGAGAGGACACCCAGTCACAGGAGCAGGGGGTCAGGTGGTGGGTGGCCAATCATGGCTGGCGGGGAGGGAGGAATCCAATCCAGGGGGGTGGTTGTGATAGGCTGCTGGTCCCTACGGTATTGGGAGGTGTGTTATGTTTAAGTCATGGAGGCAGGCTGAGGGCAGTGGAGGCTGAGTGCATAAGACAGCAGATTTGAACTGACTCAGAAAAATAGATCTGAAACTCTCTCATCTTCATACCCATCCTGGATTTAGAATTTTTTTGGTAGGATCGCCCCCTGTTTCTTCATTTTAAACTAAATAATTTGTGAATACCATAACCAAGAACAAGTCGTCAATAAATACCAACCCCCAAAGTTTGAAGTGCACCCGAAATATTAAGTATGTGGAGTATCAGCTTTCCAGCTTTGCTCCTCCCATTAAAAATGACAACAGATAGGACTTACATTTTTTCATATATAAAAAAAATTAGGAGTACCCACTTCTGACATGGGTACAACTTCCTGGTGTTAATATTTAAGGTGTCTTGTGAGGGTGTCTTGACCGGGGATGGGGGCTGAGGGGTGGGGGCAAGGAGGGTGGGGTGTGTGGCGAAGGGTGGGGAGGAAAGCTGGTGAATGTAGTTGTGCCTGCGTGCTTCTTTTTAATTCTTAATATATGCATAAATATAGCTTGAAAAGACTCATTTACATTTGATTTCTATGTTCACATCTATTTCATAACACAAAAAGGGTCAACATTATGAGAATGTTTGGGGTTTCTTGATGAAGTTGGGAGGCCACTAGGTGTTCTGTGACTTAAAGTTTAGGAAATGCTGCCTTAATGAATACTACCACCCATTAAGTGACACATTGTCAGTGATGGCACAGCCGAGGTACATGAAACTATTGACAATGTTCAGTGTCACTGATATATCTTAAAGGAGAAGGCAGAGACTGAGAGGCAGATTGGCTCCTGGAGGAAAGTTTGAAGTTTAATGCTTCTGTCTCAGCAAACACATAAACTGTAACAAGAAAAGAATCACAGAATCCTTACAGTGCAGAAAGAAGCCATTTGGCTAATTGAGTCTGCACTGACTCTCTAACACAGCATCCTTCCCAGCCCCCATCCCCATGATCGCATGTATTTATTCTACCAATCTACCTAATCTACACATCCTGAGACACTAAGGATCAATTTACCATGGCCAATTAACATAACCCACATATCTTTAGACTGTGAGAGGAAACCAGAGTATCCGGAAGAAACTCACACAGACACGTGGAGAATGTGCAGACTCCAAACAGGCAGTCATCCATGTCAATCTTACAGCACAGAAGGACTTGAGCCTGGGTCCCTGGCACTGTAAGGCAGCAGTGCTATCCACTGTGACACCATTCTGCGAGATAAAGCTTATGTGCTCATTACTTGGATTGCTCTCGATTGGGGCTGGTGAAGCCACATAATAATGATGAAGAAGTAGACTGTTGCAATAGCTGACTGTTACCATTTGATGTTATGTTGTGTGCCCAGCAATCGTGCACGGTGAAGTGATGCTGTGTTGAGGCTGACTGAATTTAATAAATTGCTTCAAACACTATTACTTTTCTTCTGCTTCATCTCAACTATATGACGATTTAAAAGGATGATGCTCAGCAGTGCGCACTATGTTCAGCATCAGGCAAGCTTGGACATATTTAACAGTCATCTAGAGGTGCTCAGAAGGATTATGCTACAGGTTCTGCAGCCTTGTTTAACACAATCATTTCCTGAGATTTGAATGGTGAACAAGACATGTTGTTAGAATGAGATACATCTAGTGGCACAAATACACAATGAAACACACTTAATAGGGTATATCATGTATTATTTTCAGATATAATATTCTCTAAATAACTTGGATGCATATGAGGTTGGTTTTGGCCAAATCCCTAAGACTCTGAGTGTGGCTTCATGAGAAATATTGGGGCAAATTTTCCTATTCCACCTCCTACAGAATCGGAGTGGGCGAGGGGCAAACCATAGAAAGGTCCGTTGACCTCAGGTGGGATTTTCCGGTTTTGGGGCGAACACAGCCAGAAAATCCCACCCATTTTACATATAGGGCAGTAACACTAATGGTGACATTAGGTCCACAAAATAGTGAGGCTACTGGTGTGACAAAATTGCATTAGGCTGGATTTGAAGGATTAATAGCAGTATTGGAACAATAACACCATCCAATAAGTAAAGAATCTTACAGCACAGAAAGAGGCCCTTTGGCCCATCATCCTGACCATCTTACTGGCCAGTAACATAAAAAGCACCATACAAAATGATGTATGCAAGGTTAAATGTTAACTTACACCTTATTGTGATCAACAGCAGTCACAGCGTCATACACTGCTGATGACAGTCCTTAACCATTGTAATTGGGGAGGCTCTTTTGCCCTTGGGGTGGGCAGCAGGTGTGAAACCACAAGAGGTAATGAGCCTGCCCCATTTACATCATAGAAGCACTTCATACACCATGGGCTGGATTTTAACACCTACTTAGATTAGATATAACCCACCTTAGATGAGCCCAGTTCCAGTTTGATGGAGTCAGGACAATGGGCTCCAGCAGGTAGGTTAGCAATTTAAATATTGTTATGATGGTCACAAAGGCCACAGAATTTCACCAATGGATTTCCTTGTGGGTTTTGAGGAATATGCCTTCTTGAGTAAGCAGAGACTTGCCCATTGGGAATCAGATTGGGGAGTATTTAAACCTGTTACTCTATCCAGACCATTGTTGTTGATCTCAAGATGAAGACAACCCAATTGTAAGCCACAAGCATGGCCATTTCCTTTGGTGCACAATAAAGGCTGTTGATGACTGGAAACTGGCATTTGGTTGAATTCTACATTGGGGATGAGGATGGGATACTACAAGTCCTGGTTTCTAGTAATAGCATGGCCTTTCCAGAACCTCATGCTCGCCAGTAGTATCATACACGTCCAAACTTTATAAAGTGGACGGGCAGAATGGGCAGTTCAAACTTTCAAAAAATGGCATGACAAAACAACCTACGATGTCTATGGAGACTAAATTAACACAATTTTTGTTCAATTATAGCACCACACTGCACACAACAGCAAATGTTGCTGCAGTAAAGCTGTTAATAAGATGATGGTTTCACATCTGATTGACCCTACTGTTCCCAAATTTTTGGGGGGGGCGGGGAGGAAGAGGAGGAGGAGGAGGAGGAGGAGGGTGAAGTCCCAACAGGAAAAGCAAAACTGAATCTACAATTCAGCAAGGACAAAAATAACTTTTACAATGGGTGCTCTGATTCACATGATTTCGGATCCTCTTTGGGAATGTTCTAAATGGGTCCCTGGCATCATTATGGAGAAAATTGGACCAGAATCTTGTAAAGTCGAAGTTCAGAGTAAAATGTTTAGAAAGCATTTCAGGACCAGGGAGACTATGCCCTAGCAGATCCTCCCACCAGCCATCGAATTAGCCACTGCCAGTGCTAGCCCTCAGCTTGAAGCTGACTCCACATTGACCCGTCTGGACAGTGAAGGTATGGACTCAGAGATGGAGACTAAAACGGGCCTCATGACTGAAGTGGAACCTGAAGAAGAACCCACATTGGTAACCCAATAACCTTCCATCTGGAAGAGAAGATCCCTTGTTTGATTTACACTGCCTGACTCAGCCCCTCCTTTAGAGTGCCAAGTCTTGAAAGGACTTACTCACAATGGGGATACTGAGAGAGATGCAGACGTAAGGGGAAGGGATGCTTTGATAGCTACAAAAGCCATAGCTGACGATCAATAGATTTCCCAGTGGGCTTTTTGGAGTACAAGATGCCTTACTGAACGAATGGAAGTTTGTCAAATGGAATATTTAAATCTGTTATTCTATCTGGATCCAAGATGAAGACTACCTGACTGTAAGGCATAAGCATGGTCCTTTCTTTTGGTGCACAATGAACGGTGTTGGTTATGGGAAACTGGCATTTGGCTGAGTCTCTACAAATACTTTAACAAGGTTGGCAGGTGGCCTCTGATTTATCCTTCTTTCCTGGATTTAGTGTGGCCTGCCAGTTCTCAGGACCTGGGAAATCAGTAAGCTGAAAAGAGACAAAAGTAGCTTCAGGGAGAAGGAAAAAGCTTTTATAGCATTGCTCATGGGCTACGAGATGCATGTGTGCTTCCTCGCAGCTCCTCAAGCTACCCCACATCAGGATTTCAGGGATACAAAGATGTTTGAGTTGAGGATTGTACCATCCCAGGATCAAGGATTGGAATAGAACTTGGCTCCCCAGGATAAGGGATTCTACCATCCTCACCACATCCCCCTCCCCACCTTAGCAATCAGAGCCCTTCCCATATTCAAGAATGAGACTCATTTTTAATTTATCCCCCCAGCTCCTTAAGGTAATGATTGCGTATCTCTCCCTAATCCCCAAGCTAATGGATTGGACCTTCCTCCATCGAAAAGCCCACACTATTATCAGGCTGATTTCCGGGTCAGGAAGCTGGCTAGGACAGTAGATGGATATTAAAACTGTTGTCTGAAACTCAGCTTCCTCATATCTACACAATCTACCCCTGATATTATCTGAGGCCATATTTAAGATGAAGATGTATAATCATGAAAACACATCGGGTGAAGAAGAGGCAGAGCTATCGCTCATTCATGTGATAGGTAAATCTTTACCTATCCCACTGTGGAACCTTGTTCACATTTTCCAATAGGACAATTTAAAACCAAATCACTATGTGAAACACTTTGAGCATTTCCATGTATTATATAAATACAAATACTACTATCAGTTTGCATTTCCTCTAGTGAATTGATTGACAAAACAAGACTCACAGAACTGAGACCAACTGACTGAGTACTTAAATAAAAAAAAAAGATAAATCTACAGATCCCAGAAACTTTTACAGAAATCACCCACCTCTAAACAGATTTTTCTCATTCAATCAGACATTCATGTCAGTTGATTTCAGAAGTGTCGCTCTTCTATCGCTAAGTCACTCTTTAAAATAAAACACAATTCCATAGTTTTAAAAGATTTGTTGTCCATGCCACTCTTGCTCATTGCAAATGTCTTTCAGAATATTTTTCCACAATGGGCTCCTCTGCACATCTGAAGAATATGGAAATCAGTGCCAGTGCAGTGAAGAGGATTCATTCTCAAGTGTCAGCATTAAGCTGCACTCTTTTGATCCTCTGTTTCATCTTTTGATACTATATTAGCACAGACGTTCACAGAACAGCTTTGCCGCAGTTGAAGGGCAAAATTTAATTTCTGCTAACTGCTGGAATGTACACCAGTGAACAAGCCATCACCTGTTGTTTTCCAGTTGCCTAATTGATGCCTCTGGTCCTTTTTTTAAAAGTGACTGAAGTCTGTCTTATTTTTCCTGAATACCAATCTGGTGCAGATTGTTACAATCTGAACTGTTTAATTTTAAATTCCAGTGTTTTGTTGAGTCTGACACTTTACTCCTGAAATGTAATGACTTGACAGGCTGTTTTAGACTATTCACCTTTTTGTCCATCATCAGTCAACGGGGGTTAAATTGGATTACCCCCGAAGATGATTACTGGGTTTGCAAAGGGCAGGATTTGCAATGCAGGGCAAATTAATGTGGTTTGCTCATTTCAATGATTTCTGCAGTCAACCAGTGCTGACCATGCTGTTCATTGGCTGAATCCATTATCAGAGGGCCAATCTCATGAGTGGCTAACATCACTTAAAGCTAATCTATATGCAGAGAGGAGAAGTATATTGTAGCTACAGCTGGGAGTAATGGTGGAAGAGAATCTGACATGGGAAAAAGTGAGGAATGATGCAATAAGGAAATTTCCAACAATTCTGAACATTATAGGGTGATTATGGCTGGTGAGCTTGATGTCAGTTGTAGGGAAGTTGTTAGAGAGGATTCTTAGAGATAGAATGTATGTGCATTTAGAGTATAGCAATCTGATTAGTGACAGGCAACATGGCTTTGTAAAAGGGAGGTCATGCCTTACAAAACTGGTGGATTTTTTTGAAGAGGTGACAAAAACCGGTTGACGAACGAAGAGCCGTGGATGTCATCTATATGGATTTCAGTAACGCATTTGACAAAGCCCATCATAACAGGTTGATGAAAAAGTTAAGGTCATGGGATACAAGGACAGCGGCTAGATAGGTTGAGAACAGGTGAGGCAACAGGAGACAGAGGGTAGTAGTGGAAGAGTCTTTTTCTAGCTGGAGGTCTGTGACTAGTAGTGTACCACAGGGCTCAGTATTGGGACCGCTGCTATTTGTGATATATATATATAAATGATTTGGAAGAAGGAGTAACTGGTATGATCAGCAAGTTTGCAGATGACATGAAGATGGCTGGACTTGCCAATAGTGATGAACCGTGTCGGACAATACAGCAGGATATCGATAGGCTGGTGAATTGGGCAATGAAATGGCAGATGGAATTTAATCCAGATAAATGTGAGGTGATGCATTTTGGAAGAAATAATGTAGGGAGGAGTTATACAATAAATGATAGGACCATTAAGAGTACAGAAACACAGAGGGACCTAAGTGTGTAAGTTCAGAAGTCTTGAAGGTAGCAACACAGGTGGAAAAGGTGGTGAAGAAGGCACGTTGTATGCTTGCCTTTATAGGAAGCGGTATAGAATATAAAAGCTGGTGTCTAATGTTGCTGTTGTATAGAGCATTGGTTAGACCAACTGCATCCAGTTCTGGTCGCCACACTACCGGAAGGATGTGGAGGGCTTGGAGAGAATGCAGAGGAGATTTACCAGAATGCTGCCTGGTATGGAGGGACTTGAGAAGAGATTGGGCAAATTGGGGTTTTTGTCCCTGGAAAGACAGAGAATGAGGGGAGACCTAACAGAGGTTCATAAGATTGAGGAGTATGGATAGAGTGAACAGTGGGAAGCTTTTTCCCAGGTTGGATGTGAAAATCAAGAAGGGTCATGGGCTCAAGGTAAAAGGGGCGAGGTATAATTCAGATGGTAGAGGGAGGTTTTTCACACAGAGGGTTATGGGGGCCTGGAGTGCACTGCCAAGTAGTGTGGTAGAGGCAGACATGCTAGAGTTGTTTAAGGCTTACCTAGATAGGCACATGAGCAGACTGGAAATGGAGGGATACAAAAGAGTGATCTAGTTGAGGATCAAGAGTCTCAGGATGTTCCTGGGAATTAATGGATTCCTATCGGATGGCTCTTACTTGGAGCTATTGGCAATTTTCTGTTAATGTCTGTATGAGCTGTTGTATGTTTACTGATGTTTCTTTTTTACATCCATAGGTGATTCGGTCCACCTTGTTGTCCAACAAGGGGCATACAAGTGGTGGGTCGTGTGAGGACTGCTCTTGGATGTTGCTTCAAGAGTTGCCTAGTGCTTCATGTCATTAGTGTAGGCTTAAACTGGACCAATTGACAGGCAACATGACAGCTCAGTGACTATCACTATCTGCTGTGCAGTTACAGGGACCTGAGTCGGATCTCCGGCTTGAGTCGGTATCTGTGGGAGTTTGCACATTCTCCCCGTGCTTGTGTGGGTTTTCTCCGGATGTTCCAGTTTCCTCCCCCACCCCAAAAACGTGGTTTTAGGCTGATTGGTGTTAATAAATTATCCCTAAATTGGATCTCCTTTAGTCTGGCACACATATAATTCCCTAAATTTGCATCCTTTACTGTGGAGTCCACAAGATATAGACAAAAGTTGTAGGTAGAAGATGGATTGGAATAAGAAACTCACTGAGTGTTAAAATGGGCAGCGTGGGCTTGTAGGGCCAAACAGCCTTTTTCCTGTGCTGTGTTGTTTGATCTTTACCTTCAAGGTTATCATACATATTGGGAAAAGAAGGAGAACTGTTCTTTTTCCTCACCGGAGAGAAAAGGGGTGGGTGAGGTTAGAATGGGGTAGGAGACAGTGGTCATCTGCAGAGTTGATTACAGTATATTTGCATCCTTCCTCCAAGATATTAATACATTTTTGTTGTAAACAGGTGCACTCCCAGGACTGATCCCTGTGGAATTCCACTGGTTACATGTTTCCAACCTAAAAAAGATCTCCTTATCTCCACTTGTTGTTTACTATTAATTAGCCAATTCTCTATCGGTGCCAATATACTACGTCCAATATCATGGGCTTGTACCTGTGACTTAATCTTTTCAGTCAAACATTTTCTGGAAATCCAAATACATCTCCTGGTTTGCCTCTCTTCACACTAGTTGAGACTTCTTCAAAAAACTCAAATAAACTAGTCAGATAAAATTTCCCTTTCATGAAACCATACTGACTCTGCTTTATTAAGTTATGATTTTCCAAATGTACCATTACTTCCTTAATAATTGATTCTAACATTTTCCCATAAATAGATGTAAGGCTAATCAGACTTTGTTACCTGATTTTTGTCTCCCTCCCTTTTTGAATAGGAATGTCACATTGGCAATGTTCCAATCCTCCAGCATTTCACCAAAGATATTTGGAAAATTACAGCCAATGCTTTCATTATCTCTGTATCACCTTTTTTCAGATCCAAGAGTGCAAGTCACCAGGGCCAGGAGACTTATTTATCTTTACCACCTCCACCTCAATTAATCTGTTTAAGATGGATAGCATAGTGGCACAGTGGTTAGTGCTGCTGCCTCACAGTGCCAGAAACCTGGGTTCAATTCCTGGTTTGATAACTGTTTGCATGTTCTCCCCATGTCTGTGTGGGTCTTTATGTATTTGTTCATGGGATGTAGCGTCACTGGCTGGCCAGCATTTATTGTCCATCCTTAGTTGCTTGAGGGCAGTTGAGAATCAACCATATTGTTGTGGATCTGAAATCACATGTGGCCAGGCCAGGTAAGAATGGTAGATTTCCTTCTCTAAAGGACATTAATGAACCAGATGGGTTTCCCCTGGTTCTCCGGTTTCCTCCCACAGTCTGAAAAATGTGCTGGTTAGGGGCATTGGTTATGCTAAATTCTCCCTCGGTGTACCTAGAGGTGTCGGAGTGTGGCGACTAGGGGACTTTCACAGAAACTTTATTCTAGTGTTAATGTAAACCCTATTAAATAAATAAACTCAATATAGTTCCCTAGTAATGGTGATAGTGCTTAATCCTTCACCTGTATTCTTTTGTATTAATATGATGTTTGAAGTATCTTCTATTGTAAAAATGATGCAAAATATCTTTTTAACTCCTCTGCCATTTTCTTGACCCGAGAGCTATTTCCTGAGATTAATTTCTATGGCCCAAGTTCACTTTGACTTCTTGTTTCCTTTTTTGTATACTTAAACAAGTTTATTATCAGTTTTTATATCCCTTGTTAGTTTGTCATCGTAGTTTATTTTCTCCCTATTATCTTCTGGTCCTCCTTTGCTGGATTCTGAATTGATCCCAGTCTTTGGAGCTGTCACTACGTGTGGGTGCAACAAAGCCTGAGCAGGGGAGTACAGCAGTGAGGGTGGAAGCTTGTTTTCAATCTGTGGGAGAACAAAATCACAGAACATTCCCAGAAAGCTTACTAATGCAGAAATTATGTATGTTACAGATGCAATAGGAAGGTTTATTTATAGGCATGGTAAAGAGCAAGACAGTTAGGACAGAACATTAAAAAAAACAGAGTGACTCCTTTTAAAAAACTGAATGAGGAGCCTGACATGAGACCTGAGTCATTTACTTAAACCAGATGCAACTAAATGCTCCCTACAGAGATTGTCTTGAAAATATATGACAGATTACTTAAAATGGAAGTTTGCACACGGGTTGTGACCAAAGTTTTATAGGGGAGTAAGCATTATGTTGCTTTCAAAAAGGCCTCTATTGAGACTGAGTTAAGAGCTATTTTGTCACTACCATGTTCTCAAGGGCAATTAAGGGTGGACAATAAATGTTTGTCTATGAATAAATAAGAGTTGATGATCTGTTTAAATAACCTTGGAGGATGTGTCCTCTCTACTGCTGAATACGTGTTTAGCTGTACAAGGTTAAAGGAAGATTTGATTGGAGCATTGAAGATAAAATAGAACTGTTAGCAACAAACATCACTGATTGATATCATGTTTTGCCTGCCCCATAAGCTTCCTTGGATGTTCACTGTATACATGCTAAATGTGTGCCAATATTGCATTTAGTGCAATTCCATGCACAAGTGTATATGCATGCCATCGACGCCATTTTGGAGCTTTGAGTGACACAAGGGCTCTTAATCAGGTATAAATGCACCTAATTTCTACACACAATAATGAGCTCAAGATTAATTTAAAGAAAGGGTTTATATCAATTTACCCTGTCATTTTAACTTCAATTCTTTGTTACAATTTAATCTTTTAGATTCGGCTTTGTTGATTGAATGAATCATGGTTTTTAATTTCAACAGAATGTCTCCAATCTAATGAAATCCCTGTAAACTGTAATCCCCAAAGATATGAGAAAACAATTCATCTTCTGAGGAATTACTGATTATAAAACATTTAAAAATAAATAAATAAATGTAATACAATACAGTCAGCATGTTTTATATCTCGGGTGGAAAATCCTATTTGTAAGTATCATTGAGCCTGATTATAATGCTGTTTTTAAAAATGATGCAAAGATTGTGCAACAGTAATACGGTATAAATTTATGTACAGAACTTTGCAGTAATTGTATTGCTATCACTGAAAAGGAGCCTTGGTGTCTTGGCCAACATTCCTCCTTTAACTAATACCATAAATCAGATTAACAGGTTATTTTTTTCTCATTGCAGTTTGGCAGCTGTCACTGCACCCCAAAAATAATCAATTCTTTGAAAGCTTTTCAGATATTATCCTATTCGAGGATCTCAGGCATCCGGACATACTGCCTTCCACCTTTTTCTGTTGGGAAAAGATACGAAAGCCTGTGAACATATACAAAATGACACAAGAACAGCTTCTTCCCTGCTACCATCAGACTTTTGAATGGACCTACTATGTATTAAGCTGATCTTTCTCTATTCCCTAAGTGTGACTGCAATGCTATATTCTGCATCCTCTTCTTTTCCCCTGTGTGGTCTATGAATGGTATGTTTTGTGTGTGCAGCATGCAAGAGATAATACTTTTCTCCGCATCTCAGTACATGACAATAATAAAACAAATCAAATCAAAGGTGATAAAACTATAAATGCAATTGTTTCCATTTCTTACATTTTTGGTACGACATACAGAAGATCAGTTCTTGTTACATGGGCGTATTGCAAATAAAATCTTTTTTTTTTTACAGTATTTCCAAATAATACATGGTATTTTAGAAGTCGTCACTCTTTGAAGAATCTTTCAATGATTAACTATCATAGACCCATAAATAATGATGTTCATGTAATCCACTTATTATAGATATTCTAGTGTTCCTTATCGAGACAATTTCTCAAAGAGGTTTGAGATTTTAGGAAGCAAGGATGAGAGGAAAAAAACAATGCCTTCAGCACAGGATAGATTTAGCCCAGAAATATTTCACATCACAACTTTGTGAGACTACTTAATGCAGAATGTGCTTGGATCTTCTAGGGACTGGGCACTTCCAATGAAAAAGCACACAGGGTCTGAGCTTTGGTACCATGTGGTCAAGCAATGTATGCTTCTATCAGACAATAGGTGTAGCAGGAAGAAAGATGAAATCAAAGTTCATCAGGTTGTGCTCATGAACCTCTCAGCAAATGGGACAAAAGGAGCAGGATAGAAGCCTGGGAGCATATCAAGTCATCTCCCATCTGTAGTCAATGCTAGCTCTGCATATGTGAAAACAGGAAAGTATAAGTGAAGAGGACATTCAGTAGAATGCATACCTCTACTATATTACGTTAACTCAATATTATAACAATTGCACAGCTAATCTTTGAGGTTTATCTCTCCAAGCTGAAAAAAGTAAATATTTTTATTAAGAGCTTCCACCTCAATGAGGAGGCTTCAGATCAATCCACACACTCTGAAAGCTGCTCACATTTGGACAGATAAGACAAATTCCACTACAGCAGCTGAAATATTCTACAATACTTTAAAACAACCAACAATATTATAAATAAAACAACCACACATTCAAAAAGAAAAATTTAAATCATCTATCTCCCAATATTATCTTTGAAAAAAATTCCAAGATTCAGATCTGCATCTTCACTGAAAATAATCAATTCATCTTTGGACAACATTCTACCCATGCACAAGTCTCATTGAAAACTGTCCATTAGCTTTTGAGATATATTATTTATAGAAAGACAGACAAACAAACAACTGAGAAAATTACCTTTCCCTACCTTCAGTGACAGAGGTTAAAAAAACCTATTAAAGGAATAGATAATTTCACATTGGATAATAACGTGATACAAATAAGTGAAGCAAATCTATAAATCAGATACAAAATTTCATAGTTTCCATCCCTTGCAGATTAGGCAGACATTACAAGATACCATACTGTGGTACTTTCAATTATAGGCAAATTATAATTTTTCAATTGCATGTTATTAGAATACTGGCTGGAAATGCTTGGTTTAAATCAGTAACCAACACAAGTTAATAAATTCTCCTATAATAAATTGCTTAAGCAAGTTTTATGCAAAAACCTTTCGAAGTAGAAACCTTGCAATTAATTTGCTTATTATATATACAAATTGAAGGGGGAAGTCTTGATGATCAATGTAAAGCAATTCTTTCGCAGAACACAAGGAAACTGGTTTTGGACAGATTAGGGTGAAATAAGGTCCTTTCTGCATTTGAAGAGGTTGCAACCTGTGCCAGAATGGAACAGCCTTAAACTTATCCATTATTCTACCTATTTGATTTGGGCCTCTTCCAATTAAAGAGATTCAAAATATTACTAAAATTGTACTCCTTCATATGCGTGGCAAAGGTCCTACAAAGAAGCAAAGAATGTATGGTGAGGAAGCAGATGTCCTCATGAAATATTCATTGTGCATTTTATAACAAGCGCTGCCGCTTGTAAGATAAGGCTATTTCCAATTGTACTGATTAGTGGATAAGTTAATATCTGTTCCCTGTGCTGCATTGTTAACCATGTGGTGCTTAATGCAGATCTTTGTAACCCTATTTATTCACATTCTATAATACTTTCTGAAAGAGCCAGCAAGTGTGCAAATTGATTTGTTCTTCTTTCTTTAATTGAAACCTCTTGATACCGAAAGCCATGGAAACATCAAAACAGTTTTGTGGATGTTTTATGGATTATACTCCAATCCAATAAATTGATGAATACCTGGAAGAGAAGGTTGTCCTATAATGGATAGCTGAGTAAATTGGGCTGATGCTTTCTGGAGCTTAGAAGATTGAGAGATGATCTCATCAAAACAAACAAAATTCTCAAAGGGCTTGACAGGATAGACACTAAGAAAGGTCCACGTGACAACATTAATCCTCTTAAGTAAGTTGTGGTCCTGCAAAGAACTCATCTGGGTGGAGTTCAGGGTATAAAATCATGTCCATCTCCAGTCCAAGAGAAAAAACAACCATTGACACAAAGCTACTCAATCTATCAGATCAAGTTGCACATTTTGTAATTATCCTTTAGCAGGGAATGCCTATGTATTCAAAGCTATTAACCTGTCAGTAGTATTGGATATGAACTGTAAACCTAACTTTTGCTAAGCCATAAAGTAATCTCTGACTGTAAAAGTGATTTTATTATATTATTTTATTATACTATAATTAGAAGTTGAACTAAAGTTGAAATTGTGCATCATGTTCAAATTACTTCTGTGCCTGTAGTGATTTGAATCATTGGCTCACAATCTCTAACTAACTGCCTATTGTCATCCTCAAATGCTTAACTTTGCAACAGGATTAGTTAAGTTACTTCAGGTGTTGATGAGGATTTTGAAACTGCTTACAAAGGATTGGAAGTAATGGCAATTGAATAATAACATTCCAAACATTGGTGATAAATGATTCATTGCTATACCTCGGATGATGATGTTGTTAATGCTATCTTCCAATATTAACAGTTCCCAATTGCCCTCTAAAAACCTACCCTGCATTCTGCCCAGTTTCAGATGGCGGTCTAAAGAGGAATTCAGAAGGAAAGTTTTCAGCTTTGTTTTGTGGGGCTAATGGAAGGAGCAATCACATCAGCCCTTTGCCTGTCACTTTCTGCCCACAACTCTACGGATATATGTTAATGAAGCTCAACATTCAAAATCGACTGGGGGTCCCACCTGCACCATCAACTTGCCTTCTCTAAAGTGCCACTCAGAAACTTTACCTCGTTGTCAATAATGCTTGTTCCATGGAATTTACAGTATAAAATAGGCCTTTCAGCCAATTGGCCCAAGTAGTTGTTCATCCGCCACACAAATTTCCTCATGTCCTCCTTCCTTAACATGGCATGAACATCATCTTCTATTAATTTCTTCCTCACATGTTGATTCATCCTAAATACATCCATATTGTTCACCTCAATGGGGGGAGGGGGCACAGTGGCACAGTAGTTAACGTTGCTACCTCAAGGCACCGAGGACCCAGGTTCGATTCCCAGCTTGGGTGACTATATGGAGTTTGCACATCCCCTCTGTGTTTGCATGGGTTTCCTTTGGGTGCTCCAGTTTCTTTCCACAGTCCTAAGATGTGCAGGTTAGGCGGATTGGCCATGCTAAATTGCCCCTTAGTGTCAGGGAGACTAGCTAGAGTAAATGCATAAGGCTATGGGGATGGGGCCTGGGTGAGGATTGTGGTCGGTGCAGACTTGATGGGCAAATAGCAACCATCTGCACTGTAGGATTCCATGATTCTATGATATTCTTTCACATACACAGACTTAGGATTGTTAATTTTTGGATTATGTCCCATGCAGACTGGATATGGTTTTTGAACATATGAACATGGAACAGGAATAGGCCATTTGGCCCCTTGACTCTGCTCCACAATGCAATGAGATCAAGGATGATATTGTAATCTCAACCCCAAATTTCTGTCTACCCCAATAACTTTCACTCACTTGTTAACCAAGACTCATAAAATCTCTACAGTATAGAAGGATGCTATTCGACTCATCGAATCTGCACCAACTACAATCCCCATCCAGGACTTATTCCTATGTATGTTTACCCTGTTAATTCCCCAGACACTAGGGTTAATTTAGCATGACCAATCAACCTAACCCACACATCTTTGGACTGTGGGAGGAAACCAGAACACCCAGAGGAAGAATGTGCTAACTCCACAAAGACAGCAATTGAGGCTGGAATTGAACCCAGGTCCCTGGCACTGTCAGATAGCAATGCTAACCACTGTGCCATCGTGCCGCCTCTTTAAAGTAGTGCCTGCTGTGCAGCCTGCAGAATGCAATGCTTGGCGACGTACATCAATTGGAATTGGCAGCCAATACTCCAATTAAATCAAAACAGACGCTGTGGCCATGTTGTCATGGAACTTGGCAGCTCCCGGTCAGGGAATTGAACCCCAGTCTCCTCCATGACAGGCAGGGCTACTAAGCATTACATTATCTCACTCTGCCTTAAAGATATTAAAAGACTCCGTTTCTCCTATCTTCTGAGGAAATGAATTCTGAAGGCTCACGATCCTCTGAGAAAAATTCTTTCCCCTCATCCTGTCTTGACTGAGCGATTCTTGATTTTTAAACATGATCCCCTAGTTCTATATTCACTGACAAGAGGAATCTACATCCATCCTGTCTTTACCCCTCAGGATCAACCATTTCATGTCATAGTTTTCACATCTGCATGTTATTTCTTTATTAGTAGCTTTTATAGCTATAATAGTTGCTATTATCTTTTAAACAATATTTCAAACAACAACCATCATTTGGAGGAGTAATTGTTTTACAAGGATAGTATTTGAGCTACCAGAAGGAACTTTTTACACGTGTGACACTCCGAAAATTTCTAATTTAGGCATAATGTCACAAATAGTCTTGCCACACAAATGTTCAAAGCTCCACTGCAGGAAGCATTTGTAATTTGCTGTTTTAGACAACTTGATGTTGCACTTTTTCAGGAATTTCATTAACACTCCGGGCAAAACACAGTACACGAAAATCATGAGTTGATCTTTTTTATGAAGGACAGGGTGACGTACGGTAAATGCTGATGCAGTTTATAGGCAGGGAATCTGAAGATTTTGAGGAATCAACTCATGTGTTTAGTAAAATGAACGTAAGTATTCCAGACCTTGGGCCTGTTTCTGTGATGGTGTTGCTAGATTACGATTGTGAATGATTGTAATGAACCTTTCAAATTATATATGGATTACACAGCTTCACGCTGTTTTTACAATAGAAGCAATTGCTTCAAGTTTCTGATGACCATCAGCTGGTTTCCTCATTTAGGTTGTCTTGGATCTAAAAGTTTGCCACTGGGAACAAGGAGCTTAATTTATCATAAATGGTGCAGTTAGTTTATAAGTGTCAATCCCACCAGATTCTGAATTAAAATACCTTTGATATAGGCCAAAACTTTCTAGTCCCTGTGTAACGGGATTTTCTGTGGCTAAGACTGCCAATGGGATTTTCCAGTCTTGCTTTGGTCGATGGCAATTTCAAGGTTCATCTGTCCCACTATCAGGGAACCCACAGCTGTAGTTGACTTCTGAGTGACCCAAATATCACTTAGCCAGGAAGGGCAATAAAATTCCGCCCATAGAAAGGATTTAAGGCAACAGTATAACACAAGGTTTCAGGTAACTAAAAGACACTTGAGGTGATTTTCAGCCTGCATTAGCTGCCAGTGAGGACAGCGATGTGGGCAGAAAGTATTGCAAGAATGGGAAACATGATTGTCGCCAGCGAGATCGTGTTTCTCAATTTTCCATGCCCCACAACCTTTGCCACAAAGAGCAAGAGCTATATTTTAATGTTTTTACATACATTTCAATCTCATTATCGGGTCCTCCCTGACTGAATATTCAAATCTTGCTGATGTGATGTCACATTGGCAAAGTTTACAACAGCTATTTAAAGATGTGAATAAGTATTACGCTTCAGCACTGATCAGGCCACTTTTTAAATATGGCACCCCAATCTCTGTGAAGCCAGCCTTGCCACCTGCACCAGGTTCTGCCCAGCTAGGTTGATGCCATAAATCACACCTCCTGATTTATCTTTAGTCAGAGTGGCTCAAGATGTGATTTGAAAATCCGCCAATGCATCTGCAGATACATGCTGGTTTTCAGTCAGGTCGATACTGATAAATGATGGGAAACTTCCCCCCATGGGGTGAATTTCACAGCCCCATTGCTGATATATTTCAAGACAATCCCTCAACTTTCTTACACACACCCAACCTATTCTGCCATATTACGAATAAGACATCAGACCCTTATGTTTTTTTTAAATTTATTACTTCATAAATAGGGTGACCAGATTTTCAAAAGTCCAAGTCAGTCCACATTGAAAAATCTTGCAGAAGTGTGGTTTTGTGATGATTGACATTGAGATGACCAATAACAGGAGTTTAGGAGAGGGGCAGTTGAAGAGAGGGGATTATGTGCTGAAATCTGAATTTACATAAACACTAACAACCATAGACAAGTATCGCTCCTCTCTCTACATTTGCAGTGCATGGTCAGAAATTGTGGGCCCCAACACTCTGTTAGTGGTTTCACTCAATATCCAGTTGACCAAAATGTTGGATCATGGTTGTGTTTTGCAATCTTCAGCAGTGAAAGGCCCACTTGCTGTTGACAACAGTATCCATGTTAGAATGGTATCACTGTGATCTAGTCAAAACAAGCTGGTATCAAACTTATTGCTGTTAACCCACAACCCTGTTAGTATTTAGTTGGCTTTTATGATGTTAAAACCTTAGTCAACACTCAATGACTTTGAAGTTTCACCCATCCCACTGCAGAATTCAAAGAACATGTCACTAAGCCTTGCGCACACATATTTTTTTGCATTTCAAGATTTTCTTGGCTCTAGTTGCCAACTGAACTTTCTTTCAGTTGTGGCCAAAACAGCAATTGCATGCCATGGATGTCTAGCACTTCAAATGCAGGCAAATGCTCGTCGCTGAACTCAATTAAAACATATTGAATTGTGTAGGAAGGGGCTGGCACTTTAACAGTGTTAAATTTATATTCTCCTTCAATGCACCATGGCGGAGTAAATGAAAGTGAATGAGAAGGGGACATGTGGTTTCATGGCACCTCTATCCCCTTAACAACAATAATCGCGCACTCAGCATCCGTGAGACAGCGAGATATTCCCTCATCTTGGTCTCATTTGAAGAGAATCATAGTTTTCCGAATGAAATATCAAGTTCAAATAACAGGATGTGGCAATGGAGAATTTTGCAGAATGTCACAGTTATTGTAATATACACTAAAGACATGCAAAATATTGAGATTAAAGTATGTAGGGTTGCAAAGTAATTTACTCTTCTGCTGGAGCCCAACTCAATTTAGCTTCAACGTACCACAATGAGCCCCAATAACATGCACATAGCAGCAGCTGCTGCCACTTCACTGGGCAGGATGCAGAGTGAATAAAAATAAACTGCAAGACCAGAAATCACAACTACAGGGATGACTGCCTTAGAAGTGGTCCATGGTTGGATTGGGCTGAGCAGTGGTCACCTTCTTCCACATCCCTTCCCACTCAAGCCACCACTAGGCCAAGGCCTCCCCCATCATTCTCTTGTGTGGCGCAGTTAGCACCGTTGCCTCACGATGTCAGAGATCTGGGTTTGATTACCACCTTGGGTGACTGTAGAGTTTGCACATTTGTGCTGTAATTATGTGGGTTTCCTCCCACACTCCAAAGATGCATGAGTTAGGTGCATTGGCAATGCTAAAGTGCCCCTTAGTGCCATGAGGATTTGAAGAGTAAATACATGGAGTTTCAGAGATAGAGACTGGGTGGGATTGTTATTGTGCAGGTTCGATAGGTCAAATGGCCTCCTTCAGCACTTTATGGATTCTATGAATCTATGATTCTTCCCCATTGACACCCGACCTTTAAGTCACTTCTTCTCTCTTTGCTGAGGACCCAAAATACTTCCTTTCCATTTTTAGGATTTTACTTGATGTGGACAAAGACCAGCAATTTAATGTGCTCAAGTAATGAGAAAGGAATGCTACTAGGAATACTCCTTGTTGTCATCTGTCTAACTTCCTCTATAATTCCGATTCCCAGCATACAGAGTAGTATGAGAAGGTTTTTTTCCTGGAGTTTCCAAAGGTGGATGGAATGGGAGAGATGGACTAAAGAGGAGGAGCCCCAGCAGAGCTGAAATCCCAATCATCTATCCAACTTGGAAAAAACTGTCAGGAACACTGGGATGCTTGATGGGAAGAATGGACTGTCCCAACCATGCCGCTATGTTTGGTCATTAGATATAAAGTTATTTTCTCTTCTTTATTTGCATGAATATGAGACAGTAAATAATTGTTGTCGTTTTTATTCCTCAAGATGGTTTCGGAGACTGTGGACATGATTATTTGTTCTTTTTGGTCCCTAAACAACCTATATCAATAAGCAATCAACACTCTCTTGACACACCAGGAACTTTGCTGCAGCAAGTTTCACTCCAGTGTGAATGTGTAAACAAACAGCTAAGCTGCTGAAATACGATTTTTAAAAAGCTTTTCTCGCTTCTCAGGGGAGAACTGTTTTTACATTTCTGAGTTAAGGAAGTTTTTTTTTAGCCTGAATGGGTGAGCAGGCATTATTTTAGTATTCTTATCAGCACCTTTGAAAAATTGACAGGATTTAGAAATGAAATCATGACAACATAGAATCCCTACAGGGCAGAAGGAGGCCCGTTGACTCTGCATCAACCACAATCCCACTGAGGCCCTATCGCCACAGCCCCATGTATTTACCCTGCTAGTCCCCCTGACACGGAGGGGCAATTTAGCATGGCCAATCAACCTCACTCACACACCTTTGTACTGGCCAAAGATAACCTTATCTTTACTACAATGTTGTTTAACTTCAATAGGTGGCCTTTTCCCCGATTTGTTCTGTAACTTTGAAAGCTGGTTTCAATCTATTAATGCATGCTGTTTCAAGTTCTTTGAAATTGCCGATTGGTTATTGTCAGTTTTCCAGTTTGCTGTAACTCTGATCACTGACTAAAATAGATTCGGAATGGTTTTGCATGGCACACTTGGCCCACACTGCACAACGACTTGCCGGTTCACACAGGAACACTAGAGGTACACATGCGGCTGCAGATCATTGAATCTCATTTAAGATTTCAGCTTTACTATTAGGGATAAACCTGTCGGATTTGTAATGCATCATAGACAGACAAAATGGGATTAGTGATCGCAAGTTTGATTAACAGTCTTCTGAGGAAGTTGGAGAGACTTTTGTGAAGGCAATTCTTAGCTAGCTCAATTGGAGGTAAATTGGGCTCTGAAATCTAGATCTTAAAGCCTAAGTTGAACACTGATTTCTGTAATAACTCAGGAAGCCGACTGGAAAGGAACAATATTTATTATAAATCATAAAGTTAAATCACCACTCTGTGGCACACATATGTAAGTCCTGTCCAGGATGATCAATCTCCAGACCCATATTGGAGTCTGCCTTATCAAGGGCTCGGGTAGTGAATTTCGCTTGGGTAGGCAATTGCCTGTTACCACAGGAACTTGTATTCCATGAACCCCACAGGGAAATAATTAATGATTCTCCATGAAAATCCTATGGTTCATCATAATTCCTTCTCTACTTACATTATCTATTTATCCTTTATTTATTGAACAACGCATTCATTTATGGAAAATAAGACGAAAATAAGAAAATAAATGATGTTTTGATATCATCTTCAAAAATCCCTATTAAAAAAAAACTATTCTGAGGTGTATTTCTGATGAGAATTTTAATCATGACTGACAAAAGAACAGAACAATTTGGGGAATAGTGAATCCCAAAAAGATCCTCTTTTAATTTATTCCTGAATACCAGGTTCAGTTTGCATCTCACAACTTAATTTAGAATATTGGCTTGGTTGTAAGTGAAAAGGTTACAGACTCATTGTGGCTGACACTGGGCCCGATTTTACCATCAAGTTTTTGGACATGAAGATTTGATGAAGTTGAGTCTGAGGGGAACAGTGCGATCCAAGTCCTGCACTGGTTCCCTCTTTACAGAGGCCTGAAAATGCCTGCAGTTGGGACTGTACCTGCAACGGATACTACATTTGTTTAATTGCATTTGCTGCACACTCCACCTGAC
The DNA here is from genome assembly GCA_024679065.1 of Sphyrna mokarran. NCBI lineage: Eukaryota > Metazoa > Chordata > Chondrichthyes > Carcharhiniformes > Carcharhinidae > Sphyrna > Sphyrna mokarran. Next base: position 59,841,116 of record JAGIQG010000003.1, read on the forward strand.
TGGCACTTCCCCTTTTATGACTGTATTCACCAGTCCAGAATCAGCGCGAAACAGGTATGCTCCACAAATGTCCAAATTGGGCACTCCAGTTAGTGAGGAGGTAAGTGCTGAGCATCCGACAACGCCTTACTTGAGATAATGGATGAGGGGAGGGCGGATGAAGAGTGGGCCTGCTGCCACTATGCTTGAGATCAGTTGAGGGGGAAGGGGGAAGGGACCGATTATTAATCTGGGTGGTGGAGGTAGGTGGATAAGGGAGTCAGTAATGTTGGGTGGAGTGGGCAATGTCTGTGGGGGCCGACATTAGCCAGCCTACAAAAAATGAGGCAGGGGAGACACACTCTATCGTTTTTTCTCTCACACATGCCCAGCTGGAGGAATCGATCGGAGTTACAGGATACCGGGCTTCTGCAGCATGATTCGGAATCGCTGAAATTTTTTTAGGCAGATTGCGCATGGGGGTGCCTGAGGACGGGTCTAAAAGGCAGATCTGAAATATTCCCAGTTTCAAATCCGCCCAGAACATAAAATCAAAATGACAAAATGGGGCCCACTGTATCTGCACATGTGCAGTAAGTGCTCCCTGTACATTTCAGCATTTCTGGCATATCCATCTTTTTTCTCAGCTGAGGTTTCCCCTGCACTGTCGTTGACACGCTACTCAACTATGACCCATCACCAGCCTCTCTGCCCTCACCTCTTCTCCCTTTCAAAACTTGGATAGAGTTCATTTTGTCCTCACTTTTCATCCCACCAACCTTCACATTCATTCTCTACCATTTCTGCCAAATCCAATATGATGCCACCATGAAACACATCTTCCCCTCATCCACCATATCATAATTTCTTCCGTTACTCCTTGGTCCTCTCCTCCAGCACTTCCATCTCCTTCCAATTATATTTTCCTGTGCAATCACAGAAGATACAGCACATGCCCTTACACCTCCTGCCTCCTCAAACTTCAAACTTCCAAACACTCCTTTCAGGTGAAGCAGCATTTCATTTGTACCTCCTTCAATTTGGTCTACTGTATTCACTGTTCCCAATGCAGTTCTCCACTATACTGAGGAGGCTAAGTACAGACTAGGCAACTGCTTTGCGGAGCACTTTTGATCTGTCTTCGAGTGTGACCCCAACCTTCTTTGTGTTTGCTATTTCAATTCACCATCTTGTTCTCATGCCCACAGATCCATCCTTGGCCTGATGCAACGTTCAGGGAAGCCCAATGCAAATTGAAGGAACATTTTTGGATTAGACATGTTCCAGCCTTCTGGACTCAACATTGAGTTCTGCAGCTTCAGACTGTGAACTTTCTCCTCCATGCTGACCATTATATTTTAATCAATTTTTGTCCCAGTACATCTCCCTCTCCCCCATCTCCCAATGGAGGAGCATCGACCTTTGTTCTCTTATTAACACATTCTGCTATCTTATCTTTTTGTCACTATCAGCACCTTCTATAATCCTTAACACTGCCATTAATCCTTCTTTTGTCTTATGTCTGAAACATCTTTGTGAAATCTCTTCCAGCTCACACCTATCACTAACTTCCAATTTGTGCAACCTGCTCCATTCCTCATAAACAACATATAATTCACTATATTTCTCCTCCTCATTGGCTTTGAAGAGTCATACAGACTTGAAATGTTAGTTGTGTTTTTCTCTCTCCACAGATGCTCCCAAAAATGAATCATAGAAATCCTACAGTGCAGAAAGAGGTAATTTGGTCCATCGAGTCTGCACCAACAATACTCCCACTAGGCCCTATTCTTGTAACTTCATATATTTACCCTGTTAATCCCTATCATAGCCAATCAGTTGTGGGAAGAAACTCATGCAGACTCAGGCAGAATGTGCAAACTTCATACAGGCAATGAACAAGGCTGGAATTGAACCCAGGTCCTTGGCGGTGTGAGGTAGCAGTGCTAACCACTGCACCACCATGCCAACCACTCTCAAGCTTTGTAAATTTTGCCCACCTCCAATTTAAAACTTTTACTCCTGTTCTTTGTCCTGTTCCATAATGATGCTAAATCTAACAATATTGTGGAGACTATCTCCAAAATGGTCCTCCATTGCTACTTCATCCACTTGCGTAGCTTCCTTTCCTAAGACTAAATCTAGAATTGTGCCCCCTCTCCTTGAGCTTGTTACATGCTGGTTAAAAATATTCTCTTGAATGCAGCATAATAATTTTGTGCCCCCTGCGCTTTTCACACTGTTGAATTTGGAATAATGAAATTTCCAATAATTACTGTTTTTGCACTCAGAAATTTGCTTATATATTTGCTCTTCTCTCTCCCTCACACTATTTGGGGTTTTATAATACAATCCTTGCAGTGTGACTGCCCCTTTTTAATTGCTGAGCTCAACCCACATGGCCTCAATTGATGATTCATTCAGTGTATCATCCCTCCTCACAATTGTAGTTGATTCTTTAATTAATGAAACTACACCCCCGCCATTTTTATCTCGCTCTCTGTTCCACCTGAAAATTCTACATCCAGGGATGTAGAGCTGCTATTTTTTGCCACCTTTTAAGCCGAGTTCCATTATAAGGAGTATATTGTGTTGCCAAATCTCTCCGTGCTCTCACTTATTGCCTTTATTTCCTCTACTCCTTGGTCAGTAGGTTTGTTTCTTGTAATGGAGGTGGCTTGCCACTGGCTGATAACAACAGCAACTTTCAGTGCCACCGATTCTATTGTGTTAGACATGGCTCACCCCCACCACAGGGAAACCCACTACTGGGGGTTGTGGATGGTGAGGGGGTGTGATCACCTTTGCTGGAATTGGAAGATCCCATCTGTGGAAAAATCTGGAACATCTCACCACTTACATTTTCATATATATCTATAAACTCTGTTAAATTGCTGAGCTGTATACTTTTTAACCTTTGCTCCTTCTGTCTTCCAGAGTATCTCACAAATGTTCTATCTCTTGTTCCCTGCTCAAAATCTCCCTCAGGTTCCCTTCCCCCTGCCAATCTAGTTTAAATCCACCAAGAACATCAGCAAACTTTCCTGTGAGGATATTCATCCAAGTCCTGTTTAGGTGTAGACCATCTGGTTTGTACAGGTCCCACCTTCTCTAGAACCAGTCCCAATGCCTTAATAACCTGATGCCCACCCTTCTACACTAGCTTTCCAGTTATGTGATAAATTTCTCAGCAGGGTCTGCTAAAGGGCTGGGTCTGACTTGGGAATTGTTACAGGGGTTGCGACAGGGCCATGGGGGGAGGGAGGACTGAAGGGGCAGCACTGTGGGGGTCCCAGGCTGCTCAGTGATTGAACTGGCCAGCAAATGGAGAGACTGACATATCGGGGCCACTGTGCATGTGCAGCATTCCAGAGCTGTCAGGCTCCGGCATGAATAGGTCCCATCCCCCTTGTGATTTTAACAATTTTCACAATTGTGACCTCGGCAGTGCACAGAATGTGGAGATTCAAGTGTGAAGTTGAACTGAGAAAACAGTTATGATCTAGGACAGCTTTCCCACCAATTCAACACTTTTGATAGAATCACCCCCAGGGTTTCAAATCCCACCACGGCAGAAGGTGAAATTTGAATTCAATAAATGTATAAAATTAAGGCCTAATGATGATATGGAATTGTTAGTCATTGTTGTAAAAATACTATGTTATTCAGCCATGACGTTTGAAGAAGGAAATCCTTACTTGGTCTAACCTATGCATGGCGTCAGACACACGGTTGACTATGAAATGTCCTCTGAAATGTTCAAGCAAGCCACTCAGTTCAAGGGCAATTAGGGCTGGGCAATAAGTGCTGGCCTTGCTAGAGGTAGCCATATCTCATGAATGGATTTTAAAAAAATAAGGCAATGAAAGAGGGCAGCAAAAGAACCCCATAAAAAAGGCAACAAGAAAATTGCAGAATGAAAATAAGTCAATATTTTGTCAGAGACAGACCTGATGGTGTATCCAAAAGGGTTTGACTGAAGTTAAGACAAGTACAAATGAAGGTTCCATTTGCAAAATGTATATGTTCAATAAGAACATGATGGCATGATGGATTCCCTTATAAAGAATCACAGAAATTAAAAGACTTTGAAATAAACTAGGAACAATTGAACATAAAGAAGGATCAGCAAAAAGAATTAAAGCTCTAGAGAAAACCTTAAACCAACAAGATGAAATGACTGACAGCACATTTGAAAAAAAAGTTGCAAAATTTACAAAATGAAGTTAAGAAGGAGAACTTAATGAGACAGTAGAGAATAAGTTGAACTTTTCCTCCATTAATTAAACACAATTTTTAACCTAATTACAATGAATATGTTTCCTTCTTCAATCTCCTTTCCGTCACTCTACTGTTATTCTGGCCAAAGAAAGGTTTCTTCTGCAAAGAGGCATTAATAGCACAATCTTGTCTATAGATCTATTAAGACAAATATTTGGTAAATTAAATCTAAAGTATAATGTGTCCCAGATGTGTTAACATATCGATTGGTTTCTTTATTACTGAACGCAGTACACACAAAGGCAGCACTTTCTTCTGTTGGCTTGTCACATTTTTGTTTGTTGGGAGAAAGTCAATTTATATGCACTCAAGTTTTGATTTCAAAGGGAAATTTTAATGTCATCAAATGAGTGTACAAGTCTTCTGTGTCAATCTGTTGACAATTGGATTATCACAGCAATTTATACGTCTATTTTTAGAGCACTGTTTGAATGGTTCTTAGAGATAAAAGTGCATTAGTTGTTTTTCTTCTCTCTTCAAACAAAATTTAAAAAAAACATTATTCTGTTGACTGGCTATATCAAGGCATTCTGTAATCACAGGATTGATTGCTAATTGTACTTGACAACTGTAAAAAAGGACACAGGTCCATGATAGACATAGTCCTTTTGACTGACAGCTCTATGGCTTAAGGCTGTATGGCTTGGGGTCTCCCTGGGGTTACACCGTCAACTTGTTTGAGTCCATGCCCAGCCGAGAGACTGGGCTACATGGAACTCTTCCATCATCGGAGAAGCAATTGACCATTTTCAAGGAGCTTACTAAGAAGCATCTTTGAAACTTTTGACATGGTAAGAAGAATAGCAAAGATTTTTAACAACTGTACATGGACTACTTTTTATTGACTGCTGCTCATTTACCTATTTTGTCTATAGCCCAAATCCTGGAGTAGCTGTGTAATCAATCTGCCCATTGAAGATAAAGAGATAAATAGTACATTCATGTAAGTCAGAGTTCAACTCTTGCAATTGTTGAACTAATAACGAACGTGTCTAGATCATGGTGAAAGCAAGACACATTTATGAGATCAGTCAATATTGTTGAACATGAGTAAGATTTCATGCATAAAAACCAAAGCCACACAGACCATTTGATTTGGCCTTTCCTGTGTAATTTCTATTACAGCATTATGGATATGTTGCAGGATTAGTGATCTCTCCAATGCAGCTGGGAACTTGAACAAATCTCAAATGAAAAGATAGTATTAGTTGATCTGGCAAAGTCCTCCTCATTAACATCTGTAGGGCTGGAGTCACAATCATGAAAGACTAGTCCAGCAATATTCTGACATAATCATGCACAATGGAATCATATCTTTCAGCCATCATCCCAGATTCCTTCATCCTGTCTTGCTAGCAGCACAAATCCATTAGAATTGGGAACGCAGTAGTATACATTTGGTTGGGAGTTGTCCTGGGAATCCTGAAAATTGACTCTGAGCTCCATTATGTCCCACAGCATCAGTTCTAACATGGGCAAAGATGCCTCTTGCTGATTACCAGCTCCTACCCTCCCTTGGTGATGAATCAATTTTGCTCTATGTTGAATATCATTTGGAAAAATTATCGAATGTTAACAAAGGCAGAGATTATGTGGGAAATTTGGCCATCAACAAGAAGGGCTCACCAGCACCCTTAATGATCAAGTTGGCTGTATCATGAAGGACATAGCTGCCAAACAGCTATAGTTGCCGCAAATGGTAACAACATTATGAAAGAACCTGTTTGATCTCTTCCTCACCTGCACCTGTCTATTATAGATAAAGTTCTGGCCTTACAATAATGATATTTAGTCTATTGTGTTGTGTGGCACAATCACTACCATGCTCAATGGGATAGATTCAATGGATATGCATGAGTCACTACGGGCTCATTAGCAGCAGCTAAATTTACTCTACTATAATCTTTAACCTCATGATCCAATATACCCTCATTCTACCATTACTATCAAATCAGGTTCAGTAGGAAGCATAAAACAGCTGATAAGGAACAGCATCGGACATACCTAAACATGGGAAAACCCACCCCCTCCACCACAGCCAGGAGTGGTTCACTCCAGCACGGTTTATAACTGCTCCCCACTAACAAGGCAGATGCAGCTAACCCTATTGGAGTGAAGATAAGCTATCGAGGCCCTCATTGGAGTTCGGGGGTCAGGGGGATGCCCCTTGGACAGGTAGGATCCCAGCACCAGGCAGGGGGCAAAGTGCCAATGTCCAAAGGACACCTTGGCAGAGCCTACTGGGCATCAGGCAGTGCCAATGAGGCAGTGCCAGAAGGAGGCAGGGCTTATTAGGGTGGTGTCCTGCTGCTACTCTGAACTAGGATCACAGATAGAGGGAGTGAGGACAGTGATTGGGGTTGACTATCTGAGGGGGGATAGTGGAGAGAAGCAGAGTGTGGGTGATGTTGGGACTTGCCCAGGGAAGTCCAGGAGATGGAGTGGCAGGTAAGAGGGCAGCGATGGGGGATGGCAGGACTGACCAGTGATCAGCTGGCCAGCAATCTGGAGGGCAACAATGTGCAGCCAGTGTACATGTGCCCATCTTCGCGCTGACATGCGCAGTGGCCTGTTGAATGCTGTGCTGCCAGCCTTTCAGGTGGGAATCTATCACAGATTTTCAGAGAGGATCCTGCTGCAGCACTCTGTATAGAGTATGGAGATTCAATCTGAAGGTCGTGCTAAAAAAATCAACACAAGTTACTCCGAAAGGCAATCTTAGCCGGCTCTACTCACCTCTGTCCTATATCTGTAACTCCACACATTTACCATGGCTAATTCACCTAGGGGCAGCATAGTGGCACTGTGGTTAGCACTGCTGTCTCACAGATCCGGAGACTCATGTTCAACATCAGGCTTCAGTCATTGTCTGTGTGGAGTCTGCATGTTCTCTCCGTATCTGCATGGGTTTCCTCCGGGTACTCCGGTTTCCTCCCACAGTCCAAAAGAGATGCTGGTTCAGTGCATTGGCCATGCTAGATTTTCCCTCAGTGTACCTGAACAGGTGCTGGCGTGTGGTGGCTCGGGGATTTTCACTATAACTTCATTGCAGTGTTAATGTAAATCTATTTGTGATACTAATAATGAAGTAAAATAACCTACCACCTTTTGATACTAAGAGGCATTTTAGCATGACCAATTTGCTTAACCTGCCCATCTTTGAATAATTGGAGGAAGCTCAAGCATCCAAAAGAAACCTATGCAGGCATGGGGAGAACATGAAAACTCTACACAGTCACCTGAGGTGGAAATTGAACCTCGATCCCTGGCACTCTGAGGCAGCAATGCTAACAAGTGTGCCACCCTAGGGATTTCAAGGTCTTACGATAATATCAGAACATTTGAGAACTACTCTGGATCCTTGGGCCTCTGGTCAGCATCCTGTACTTTGAGCTTCTGTATCAGTGTGTCATAATCCTGCCTTATTCTAAATAACTATTGTTCTTCAAAAAGAGCTTCAAAAATACTTTGGAATTGCCACATAGTGTAAACTCGGAACACTTCAAATTGAAAATTCTGGAAGATCTCTACAGGTCTGGCAGCATCCGCCAGAGAGAAAAGGAGTTAATGCATCAAATCTAATGTGACTCTTCTTTGGAACTTTATTTCATCTCAAAATAATTAATTGGTAAAGTGGCTTTGTGCTACAAAAGACATTTAGACAAATTGAATGAAATTGAGTCACCCGCTCAGATGGGAATGAAAAAATATGCTTCAAACTGGACTGTTTATAGAAAAGGAAAATGATATTCCAATCACTGACAGGAGGTTTCTCGTTGAAAAGGTTTCACAGATCAGAGTTGATAAAATTGGACATTTCCCCCCCACAAATTGTCGTCTGCTGAATTCTTGTTTCTTTTAAAGGTCAAATTTTGTCAGTTGTGGAGAACTACATGAATAGTAACTTCCCTGCTCCATCTTAAAGATATGCTGCTCATTGTAAAACATTTAACATTTATTCCCCAGGTGTACAGGTGACCTTCCAGGTTTTAATAACCATTTGCCATTCATCCACTCACTTGCTAAGTCACTGCAAAATCAAATATCTTGAGATATGTCACTATGTTGAAGGTGCTACATAAATGAAAAGCTATTGTTGTTGTTGTTGTTGCAAATGACTGCACTGCGCTTTAATTTATGACATGTCTCCTTGGAGTCCCCCTCATGCCATTTCACCAATTCAGGCCTTCTGCTCACAACAACATGCATTTGCACGAAACCTTCAGCATAAAAACTATCGCAAGAAAGTTCCGCAAGGAGAAATGAAGCCAAAACTGTGCCTTCACTGAGAAGGGAGAATAGAGAACTTGTACACAGAAATGCATTTTTGGAAAACTATTTAAAAGTAACCGGGCTTTTGAGTGCTTCAGCAAGTGAGCATCAAATAACAGACTCAGCCAGCTGACAACCAAATAATAAATTGGATTCGAGAGAAAGTACACAAGTCAGAGTCAAGTGAAAAATAAGGCTGAAGAAGTTGCGGAGGCAGGGTAAAATAGTGGTCAGTTGTAGTCGAGTACGAAGACTGTCATTTTAAAAATCATTCATTCATTGTCATGTGCCAGCATCGATTATCTGTTCTTAATTGCCCTTGAGAAGGCAATGGTGAAAATTCCCTCTGTTCAGGGATTCATATCCACAATGTTAGATGGATTGGCCATGGTAAATTCATGATTATAGGAATAGGGTGGGAAAGAGTGTCTGGGATATTCTGTCAGAGAATTGGTGCAGACATGATGGGCCTGCAGAGATTCTATGATTATGAGATTCTGGGTCATCCATAGCTATATGTTTATGTGATAGAAAATTGAAGCTTCTGCTATCACTATTCGTAGCTCCAAACTACAACATGCATGTAAAAGTACGTGTTGTCACAGCAATTCAGACTCCTTGGGTGGTCATTTTAACTGACTGGCAAGGAAGATCAGATTAATATGGATCAGATTAATATCAACAGTACGGGGTTTGATCTCCATTCCACCCAGGGTGGATTTCAGATGTTACCTCTTAACCTTATCCATAGTGGGAGTTGTAGTTGGTTGGACCTGCCATGAGGAAGAACCTAAAGAAGAAAAAGAAGAAGAAGAAGACAAAGAAGAAGCTATTGTAGAGCAATCAATAGGTCAGAGTTGTGCAGGGCTTAATATAGTCAAAATGCCAGCTGAGGAGTGTTGGATGTTCCGAGTCCATGGTGGACAGAAGCGAGTGATACCAAATGTGGAGTGAGGACTGTGCAGGGGAAATGATTTAGTGGCAGTGGGGTTATTGTCAGAGTGGAAGTAGAATAGGTACTTTCGATGACGGTTATCGTTTCACAGAATCACAGAATTGTTACAATACAAAGGAGGCCATTCAGCCCATAGCCTCTGCACTGGCTGTCCGAGTCAACAGCTCACTTCGTACTATTCTTCCACATTCTCTGCATAACACTCTCAATTATTTGACTTCAAATAAGAGTCTAATTCCATTTCGAATGCTTCAATTCAATGTGCCTCCACTCCACTCTCAGGCAAAGCATTCTAAACCCTAACCATTTACTGCATGAGAAGGGTTTTTTTTTTGCTTCACACATCACTTTAGCCTCTTTTGCAAATTACTTTAAATAGGCACCCTCATCTTTGTGATTTCTTCATAAGTGAAATAGATTCTCCTTATCTAACTGTCCAAACCAGGCATGGTTATTATTATTATTTTATTAATGTCACAAATAGGCTTATATTAACACAGCAATGAAGTTGCTGTGAAAGTCCCCTAGTTGCCATACTCTGGCACTGTTTAGATATACTAAGAGAGAATTTTGCATGGCCACTGCACCTAATCAGCATGTCTTTCAGATGTTGTTCCGTATTTGAATATCTCTAACAAATCGCTCTTCAGCCTTCTCTTGAGCAAGCAAAATAGTCCTAATTCACATAGGAATGGAGGAGTTAGAAGAAGGAGTTGGCAATTCAGTGCCTGAAGCCTGATATACCACTCAATAAGATCACAGCTAATCTGGTTGTGAACTGAATTCCACTTTCCCATCTACCCCCTCTTCCCCTCATAACCCTGGATGCCCTTGTCAATCAAAAATCTGTCTTACTCAGCCTTGAATATATTCAATGATTTCTCTCAGCTATCTTCATAACTGAGGTTTATTTTCTGCACTGGGCCTGAATCTTTTATGCACTTTCTCCACTGTGTGGGAATTAAATTTCAGTTCTTGCTCTAATAGAGATTGCATAGAACGTGGAGCAGCGTGAGCAAGCAGCCAAGGACGTAAATGGATAAAAATGCAGGGTTTCTGATGATCCAGGTGAGGAGGGATATGTTGGCTTCCCTTTCTTCAACTTCCTTTGTTGGTCATAACAAAGGCTTGTTTTAAATCCTTTCTCTGTGAATACCTTTCCTCAATCCAGACGTATTTAGTTTTTATAAGTAGCCAATGTAAGCAGGCTTTCTAGAGTCAATAAGTGTAAACTGGAAAACGTACATCCAACCCTCCATTAGGATGATCTGATTGGCTGGCAGCTTTCTGGACCCAGCTGCATTAGAAGCTGCAGTAGACATGGCTCCCCAGGATTGCAAGCAGCTTCCAGAGCTGAGGTCCTGAAAGTTCTGAACCAAGTAAATGTGGGAATCATGGTAGGCTGAGAAGGGAGCTGAGACCCAGGACATTGTGCAGAAGTGAATTGGGGTGTTGCTGGAGAGGCCAGGGGAATGGGGCATTGCAGAATCCAGGCCTGTTTACAGGCCTAATGTTGAAAGTAGGTTACTGATGGAGATGCCTCTCCCCACCCAAGGCCTGAGTAGGATCATTTCTGGGCTTACTAGCACTCTAAAATCCTCCCACCAGCCTGAATATTGAGATTGGATGGGAAACTGCCATGAAGCAGTTTTTAAATGGTTACTAAAGGCTCTCAATTGGGCAATGGGTGGGCCTCACCAGGCCTACTGTAAAATTGCAAGAGGTCAGGACAGGCAGAAGGCCGATGGGAAGGTAATTTGAGGAATTTTACTGGCTCCCCCCTCCTGCAAATTTACCAGCAGGGGAATGTAAAATTCTGCCCAATGTCTTAGGTCTTCCTGAATTTCAATTGAAAGGAAATTTAAATGGCAGAGAGGGTAAAACTGGGAATTCACTTATTGACATTTGACAGCAGAGCTCCTAGACTAGATCCGTTTTGGAGCCTTTGGTCAGAATTGATCAATGAAATATATTACTATTGACAGCTACATTGATGTTTCTGATCATTTACTCAATCAATTATTCAGTTTATATCTCTCTCATTCATTCCAAAGAGCATTCTATTTAGTATCACTTCTCTACAGAGCTTTGAGAAAATCAAAATCTCTACCACCAGCTATACTTATTGTTTGATTTTCAGCATTCAATAGTTTTGTTAAATATAATGTGTTTTCATTAGCTTTGATTTATAACCTCATACGGCAGTCTTTATACTAGACTTCAGTTGTTTCCTCACTCTATGGGTCTGAAGGTAACAAGCCAATTATTTCAAAAATCAGGTTTTGACCTTAAAAAAAAACAATAGGCACGTTTCCTAATAATCAACTCCTAGCACCGAGCTTCTTAAGAACTCCAACAATGGATCAAATGTGGAGAGCAAAAAGCAGCAGCTTCTGGAAGTTTGAAACCTTAACAAATAATGCTGGAAAGCCTCAAATTATCAGTTGGTCTCTGTGGAGAAACAGGCAGAGTTAGCAGGCTGAATTTTGCATAAATGATGATATTGAGATCACAATTGGCAGTGATCAGAAGGCCGCATGTGAACTTGTCAACCAATTATCGAAGGCGCAGAGGTGGGATGTGATGAGGCATCTGATGATGTCGCCATATGTAAATAGCTGCCAGCAATGCACACACCGGGGACAGCCTGCCTGGAAAGCTATCAAGTGAAAGAAAATCTGCAGGCAGAATGGCAGAAGGAAAATGTCAGATGGTCGCATTGCTCAGCACTGCTTCCCTACTGCAGGAACAAAGTGGAAGGTTCCCTTCTCCAGCCTGGCCAAACAAACCTGGACGGAAGTTGCACAAGAGGTTAGCAGCTCAGGGTTTGCAGAGGAGGTCAGCAACTGTCTGGGTGGGGGAGTGGGTAACTTAGAACTAGAAACATGTGCTACAAGCACATCTGTGTCAGGGTTCCATATCACTTTACGCTTTGGGACTCACATGTGGCAATGTGAAAGAGTGCACCTTGGATGGAGAGTGACCATTCAATTGGCCTCAAAGGGGTTACGTGAGAGCATGTCCTGTCAGAGGCAAGCCTGTACCTCAGTGAGCAGTGCCAATCTGTCATTCTGATTCCCCCAAAATCCATAATGAGTGATCATTCATGTACCCTCATTGTGGATTGCTGGGCCATCACATGCTTGTCTCCTTGGGGAAATTAATATTGTCCATCATAGTGCTTGCAGGAAAAGGCAGCTCATAACCTAAAAAAAACAGATCAGGACAGATGGAGTTGCACCATTTTTGTCTATTCAAACCCTCATGGAAGAGGAAACCAAAGAATTGACAAGGCAACATGGCAGTGATTGGAAGGCTGCTCTATCGCTGATGGTGAGACAGGAGCACACACTCAGGAGAGTGTGTGGACACCTACAAGTGCATGAAGATGCATCTGGCACAGTGAAGGCATAGTGCCCACATGTCCAATACTGGATCCATGGAGCTCCACAGAATTGTCACAATGGGAAACTCTTAACCTCCAATCTATCTATATTCTTATGCAGGTTGGGTTTAAGCCAAAGAGCAGTTGTCTGGAGTGATTGGGGGTCAGTTAACCATCCCTGAGGAGGAGGAGGGCACCTCAAACACTGAGACATCAGGTCACTTCCCTGTTCCTGCCACCAGCACAAATCATTCACATGGGTGGGTGTGTTTGTGCTTAGATTTGAAAACTAAGCATCGTGATCACAGTGCAGACATGCATGAGCCTTTGATGGAGGCTGTGATTGTTGACGTGATTGACAGAGAAATGTGGGAGGGATTCACAGCCTCAAGCAGATGGCAGGATCGTGAAGATGTCAATCACATGGCAGCTGTAGTGGGAGAAAGGGGAATGTCTTGCAGAGCTGTCAAAGGCTCCAAATGTCAATGTATGGACAATGGAGGAAGTCATCCAGCCCATGAACACTGTTATGTCTCTGATGGGTTATTATTTCCATTAAGATATCAGCAATCCTTTTTGAGAGCCAGTTCCAGCAAATGGGCCACTAAGTGCTTGTGATACTCACAGACCTACATGCCATTGCTCTACACAACAGTGGCAAGGCAAGTAGTGAAAGAAGCACCTGAAGCTTCTACCAGCTCTTCTCAGGTTAGTAGGGAGATACAAGCTTGCCTTGCTAAGGAGAAGGAGCTGCCTTCTGCATCTTCTCTCAGTGTACTCCTGTCATGAACAGTAGATTCCCTCAAGTTAGCACAATAGCAGAGTTGGGTCCTATGCTTGTACAGGAATAGATCGGCATGTTGACGTCAGAGGACCAACCAACAAGGTCATCCCAAAACCATGTTTGGCAGCCTGCCTCCACCTCAACTGCAACAAAACATTCTTAGTCTTAGTAAGGGAGCACAAAAATGGAAGAGTCAGAGTAGCCAAATCACAGTAAGCCTGAGAAGATGGTGCTCAGTGGGTCAGTGGTATTCAGGACCCATTGCAACTGGTTAGAAATACCAATATATGTCCTTGTCTTTTAAAAAAGATACTAAGATAATCCAAGTTCACTGAAATTGGGCTTCCTTTATCATGCAACTATGAGGTATTCCTGCTGTTAATGAATAAGAAGCAATTTACTGTATGCAAGTTCATTCAATGCAGGGAACCTGAAGAAATAGTAAGGAATCAAATAACTAGCTGCAATTAGGAAGTGAAGCGGAACAAGAGTGGACTTTTGGAAACCTTTAATTATAACCGAAATCTACAGTTCTTGCCTTTTGCACGACTTTTCGTGAAGAAGAAACTAAACGGTTTCAAGGTTGCAAACTGAGATTAAGTTGTGATACGTATACAACTTGAAGATTTCCATGACTAGTGGCACACAGTGCTGATTCGTCTTCTCTTGGCACAGAATGATTGTACTCTGGTAACGGCAACTTGCATTGATGGAACACCTTTAATGTAGTAAAACATTTAGGATGTTGTACAGCAACATAATCAGAAACTGAGGAACAGAGACAAAAACTCAGTCAAAGAGGTAGGTCTAATGAGCTTCATAAAACATAAAACAAGTTGTGAGGCAGAAAATATTAAGAGAGGGAATTCACAAGATTAGAGTCCAGGTAGCTGAAGGCAATTGAAGACAGTGAAGCTTTGAAATAAGTGAATGGAACAGAAGTTGAAGGAATAATACACAGCATCTGGTTTGGCCTATTTATATACCATTGTAATGTACATTTACAAATGGGAATTTATTATGGGCACACATAACTCAATAAATCAAAATGCTAATAACTTGTTGCAGTTACAAATTCCTAACCATCATCAAGAAAGACAGTACTGTCCAATATCAAAGAGAGAATGTATTATTTTATGTCACTATGTGTTTGTTTATTTTCTTGAGTGCTCTTTTGCACACTTTGCAATCTTTTGTATTTTCTTAAGACATCAAAATATTTCTTCCTCTTACTAGTTCTAATCTAGATTTTAACCATTTAAATTCTGAGATTACCAAGACAAATCTCAGATATGGAGAGATTAACGGCTCCTAGTATGGTCAGGTGACCCATGACAGTCAGGATTTTTACAGAAACATTGATAATTTTTCTTGAGCATGGATTAAAAATTTGAAACATGGAAGCCAAGTTTAAACCTAGCCAGAGTCTACAATTCTCAAACTGCAGAGCTGGAACATGCAGCCAGACACTGGACAATCAACTCCCAATCAAAACCAGACAGGCCTGGAACTGCCGGTCAAGTTGCACATTGGTTCATTCTGAACCATTGTTTACCCCTCCAGTGAATCTGCCATGTTAGAAGAACACTATGCAGATTTGGTAGCACCCAGCTCAGTAAGAGGATAAGGTATGGTGTAACAACGAGAGCAGTCAATATCACCTGACCAACACAGGAACAGCTTGTCCCAGCTTTATTGAATGGGCATTACCATTCTTTTCAGACAAATAGGTCAAATATAGCGATAGGAACTTATGGATAGGATGCAGCAAACTCTCGGAAGCACATGTCAGAAGTAGATAGCTCGTGCAGATTTAAGACTGTTTACTGAAGTGTCCTGTGACAAGACTGAATATTGTTTTTCCTTCATAAGGTGTTCAATGAAGTTATTTTGAATATTCACTTGAGTCTAGGCCTCTGTGTCTATCTCATCGTATAATATAGCTGAGTTAAAAAGAGTTACTGCAAACTGGTTAAAGTTAGTCAGGGCACATTTACCCACCTTTCACTTTAAAACAATAGAAATTCCAATATCACTGAATATCAGTCAAGATAAAATCTCAAAGAAATTCAAAGCTCCCAAAAATCAACCAAACATCTTCAGGGACATTTTGATGCTTTAATATATCTAAGCATGTCAGAATCAGTTGATGTGAACCTCCCTGTGCCAATAAAGTAAAAGTTTATTTATTACTTTTTTATTTTAGTTTAACATTTAGTTAAACATTAATAAACTTTTAATGTTTACATTAACATTGCAATGAAGTTACTGTGAAAATCCCCTACTTGCCACACTCTGGCACCTGTTTGGGTCAATGCACCTGTGAGTGAGACTATGAGAGGAAACTAGACCATTCTGGGGAAAGCCATGCAGACATGAGGAGAATGTGCAAACTCCATACAGACAGTGACCCAAATCAGGAATTGAACCCAATTCCCTGGCACTGTGAGGCAGCAATGCTAACCACTATGCCACTGCACCACTCAACAACAGCTAAGTGTAAATTTATACCAGTGTATTGATGATATACAAGCTGGCACCTCATTGTGCTCGCACCATTAAATGAATTCAGAGCCATAGAGGTGAGTCGTAGAGAATTGGTACTGACAGGTAACAGAGGGGCGGAAAAGAGTTCACGTTTTCTTCAGTGCAAAAGCATTGGAAATCACATTCGTGTTGATTTCTCACTAAAAATAATTTCAAATCCTAGTCCACCATAGTTATCACCATGAACATCTTAGGTTACATTTTTAATGGACGAATGACTAGTAAATTGTTAAAACTGCCCAGATATCATAATATGTCTAGCAATTATACATTAAACTTGAGGACCTAAACTGCACATTGTACAAAAATTATATTGTTCTTTCAGTCAATGATGGAACCATGGCAAAGTGGGAACCACCTAGATTCTGAATCTCTAATTCTAGTTTAAACATACAGAAATGTATTAGAAACAGACAGTCTATGAATTATGCTGTCAACAATTAATAATCTGAAATATTAACTTTAAGCACATATTGGGAAATGTTTGGATTTAAATGGATCCACCTCATGGACCATTACGCTGGCCCAAAGAGCCCTAAAAACCATCTCACCCTAAATTGGACCAGAGTGACAAACCTATAAGTTTTTAAAGTTTATTTACTAGCGTCACAAGTAACCTTACATTAACACAAAAATGAAATTTATTGTGAAAATCCTCTAGCTGCCATATTCCAATGCCTGTTCGGGTACATCAAGGGAGAATTTAGCATGGCCAATGCACCTAACCAACATGTCTTTTAGACTGTGGGAGGAAACTAGAGCATGCAGAGGAAACCCACGCAGACAGGAAGAGAATTTGCAGACTCCCTACAGACGGTGATTCAAGTGGAAAGCAAACTCGGGTCCTTGGCAATGTGAGACAGCAATGCTAACCATTGTGCCACCATACCAGTGACTTGCCCACCACACCACCCCATGACTTGCCTGTGTTTGCAAAACCTCACTTACTGTACTGACTGGAGACAATATACACCTCTTTAACCTGTGCTTAAAGCTCTTTCCAACCATATTGTCAGCATCTTTAAGACTTGAATAACAGGTTAGTTGTAAAGATTCGCATTCTAATCAGTAATCTGTAAACTGTCTGTGCTGTTATATGCTCTGTCTCAGGCCAGAACTCTCCATTCACCTGATGAAGGGACAAAACCTGAAAGTTTGTGAGTTTACTATCAAACAAATTGGTTGAACTCAAACCTGATGTTGTCAGACTTCCCACCATGCCAGTACCAGGGTATACCAGCACATTATGGATTTTGGCCACCAATTGTAACTGGTATCGGAGCCCTGAAACTCAATGAGCTGGTAAATGTGTAGTAGGTCACTGCGGCCTTCAATCCAGCAAGACTTGGAATGCTGTACCTTGCTGCTGACCTGAGCCAGGCTGGTTTCCAAGTATCCCTGACAGCTGCCTACTACAACTCGAAGTCTTACACCGAAGTAAATGAGGGATCCAGTGTTTTTTTTTCAGGCTCCCTTTGCTAAATTGATCACTGACAAATGGGGCTAATGTTGCATTGCTCTATCCGTAGCAGCGGCATCCAACAAAAGGCAAATTTAAAAAAACAAAAATGGTTAGAAAGAATGTTCCTGTGGAGCCTGGAAAGCAAGCAGTCCCTTTGAGACTTGCTGCCAGCTCAGTCCAGCAGGTGATCAGCACCCGCTCCCCCCTCACCCCCACCATATCATCACCTGACGGACCACAGCTGGCAAGGCAGGCTACCTGACATTCGCTTATCCAACTGGGCCAGCTGCCTGTGGAAATTTAGATTCTCTATGCCCAATTGGCACCTGCAAACATGTTTGAATGAATTCCTGGGCCACAAGGGCTTTGCAGAAGACTGGGTCATTAATCACGATAGCACCGAGCTAATGCTTTATGTTGAAGTTATTTTTACAATCGTTTCCCTGTCAAATGGTTTCAGTATCTGATGAGTTAAGCTGGCAAAATCTTCATAAATTGGAAAATGTCCACAAAAAGATCATTTTCACAGCGAGCACGTGCAGTGCTCAATCAACCACCTTGTGGGAGGACAATTAAATAGGAAAAAAAAAATGTAGGGATTTTAATTACCATACAAATTAGAAAAAATTAGGCAGCCATATTTCACGCCTTAATTTGGCTTTGGGGGCTGCTGGGCAAAGTTTATAGTAAATCTTTGATTAATTGAGACGCAGCAGGAAGGTATTTGAAAAGAAAAGCACGTTTTAAATTACACTTCAGAACAATTTTGTCCTTCAGCAAGTAAAAGTACAGCCTCAACTCACAGAACCACAATAAGAATTAATGCCCACAGAATATCAATTATATGAATAAATAAGCTGTATTAATATTTGAAGTGGAGTTTTCTTCCTCTTTCCAACTAAAATAAGCCATTTTTCTTCATTTTAGGCAGATATTTTGTAAACTAACTGCCGCAGATACCATTTACCGTTGAAAAATTCTTCAATCTTAAATTATCTCTGGAAATTTACATAAGAAACAATATTCATTGGATAGCACTCAGTTCTGTCGGAGTACAATTTAATGAACTTCAAGCAGCTCTTTTGGGACCACACTAAAGCTGCCCTTGTTCATATACAAGTCCAGAAATTAGGTTATTTCACATGAATGACAAAATATCGGAGTCATATTTTGTCTTCAGATAGCTTCAATACAATCACAAATAGATAGTGGGGAACGTGGACAGATTATCTCTCCCAATTTCCTCCAAACCCACCAATATTCCAGTTGCCCTGACTGGTTGTAGTGACTGCTACCCAAATATGGGACCGTCCAGGTCTGGTGTTCAGTTTTTCACCAGGTTTGCAATAAAAAGAAATCTTCGTATTATTATAAAGTTCAAGGCCGATTGGAACTGGTGACCAATGACTTACAACTTAAATGGTTTATTTAGCATTCTTTAGCAGCTCTTACATGTTGAGTGTATGACCATGCTGTGCTACCATCACATCACTTCCTGTGTACAGGTCATCACAATATACACAGTCTATGGCCAGAATTCTCTGGTGTTGTTTTCCCGATCACCACTGCCAATGAGAATGGAGAATTTGGCACTCAGCTGCATTTCTGTTCATTGCAGCGGGATTGGAAAATCTCAGCCACAGATGAGATTAGAGGATTGCAACATCCCCATTTTAGCTTATGAGCATACCTGCATTCATGTAGCAATATTGGATGGCAGTCACAAAATATTAACTATTTACAATGGGCAGAGCAGAAACTTGGACCACCAAACCTAGCACAAAGTCCAACATGTTTCTTCCTCCACTTTTCTTTTAAAACAAAACAGGCCATATATACACTAAGTCCTTGAACTTGGAGCTTCATCTACTGAGACGCAGTGAGCGTGCAATCGTACTGGTTGGCTGTGCTGGGGATGCACCTGGGTTGTTGTCCAGAGGATGGATGGCAATGGATGTTTCTGGGGTATGCAACTGTTGCAGTGTTCATTGCATTAGTGCCTAGAGGGACCTCCATCTTCACCAATGGAAGGCAAAATTTGTGGCTCTCTGTGTTGACTCTGTGACAGTTGGTTCTGGTATCTGTAGCAAATAATAGCAGCCCCAGACAGAGAGAGTACCGTTTGAGGCAATCACATTACTGTTTAGTTGGTACGTAGGCTGTGAGCCATTGCCAGTTTATCATGGCTGTGATGGTCTGCATACTGATTGTTTGGACTGATTCTAGAGTGCAGAGTTTGCAGACATTGTCATCATAGCACTTTTTACCTCTTTGTCACTGTTTCATGAGGGCTCCATCCACATTTGTTTCCATTAAGGTTGCAAAAGGGTCTTGGTGACAGGAATCAATATTCTGGTACAGAATATTCTGGAGAACATTTTCTGTGCTGACAAGAGCAAGCCCTGTCTTGGTAAATTTTATAGCTTCAGTAGTGTGGTATAGAAGTCTATGTTATCATGGATATATATTTGGAGGAGATGCTTTGCTGAGCACACTGCCCACTCTACCAAACCATTAAATTGTGAGTGAAGGAGCTACTTGTGATGTGTTCAAAGTCCCAGATGTGTGTAAGATCCTTGAACTCCCTGAAAACAAATCATCAGGCATTATCCATCATCATCCTCGGGAATGTCACATGTAGCAAAATATCTCTTCAGCTTTCCAATCACCATGGTGCTCTTTATGTCAAGTAGATAATCTGTAAGACCAAAGACATCAGAGCAGTAACAGGCTATTGGGCTCATTGTGTCTGCTCTGCCATTCAATAAGATTGTGACTGATTTGATATCCTGCGTACATAAATCCTCAACTCCACTTTACTGCCTTGTTCCTTAACCCTTGATTCCCTGACTGATTAACAATCTGTCTGAAAGATTTCATACCAGCCTGAGTAGGAGTCAACAAGGACCAGATGCTATTTCTCATTCCATTTGAATATATCCATCACCATGAGTGACAATGGAAGGTCTGGGACCTCATGGTGGTGCAGTGGTTCTTTGGTTTGGTGAGGCTTGAGCGTTTTGCACAGTCTACATCTGGACTCTGCCCACTCTATGTCACCGTACATTGAGGGCCAGTGCATAGTTTCCTTTGTCCTACATTTTGTTCCTTCCAATCCTGGGTGTTCTTGATGGGGATTTGTTTGATAGGAACTCTGAAGAGAAGTGAGGATGGTGGACATCAGGCCACATGGTATCAATTTTCCTTGCACAGTTAATGCCTCTCTCATAGCATAGAAAATGTGGAACTTACGAGGATGCTCCTTTAACATCATGGGCCATCCTTTCATAATGATGTCTATGAGCAAACAATACTTAAATTATTATGATATATGTCCTCCTTGCAAACTGACTGCTCAGTAGTAAGTAGATAAGCCGTGATCAATGGTGGGTAGATATACCCTGATCAGTAGTGGGTAGAGTCCTGTTTAGTGGTGAGTAGGTAAGTCCTGGTCAGTGATGGGTTGATAAGCCCTGGAGAGGGCATCAATAGGTATAACTCCTCACTAGGCTTTTAAATGACACTGAGGTTGTCGTATTGGTGCTTGAACATCACCTGCAGATGTGGTTGTGCAGTCTGAAGAGGCCTTTTTAAGATGGTTATAAGTGGTTGATGTTTAATTTCAACATGGTTGGGCGGACATGGATGAAGCAAGAAAATATCTAACATGCAAAAAGACTAAGACAAGAAGTTACTTCTCAATCTGGGTAGAGCGAGTTTTCATGTCAGTGAGAGCACATTATGCAAAGGTTATTATTCTGCCATTCTGGGTAGAGCTGAGTTCGTGATGGGAAATATCTATTGGTAAGACCACAGGTGCTCGAACATTGAAGTATTTTAGTGCCAGATGGGTTAACAGCAGATGTTTGAGTTTGTTGAATGCAGTAGTGGATCTTCCAGACAGCACCATTCTAAATCCTGATGGAGAAGCTGTTGGTTGGGTCCAGTTACCTCACTGAAATAAGGAAAGAACTTAGGTAAATGATTTATCACACTGAGGAAGCACCTCAGAACCTGCTTGTCCTCAGGAGTGGAATTTGCTACATAGTCGTTGTCTTGTCCAGGTCAAGTTTCACACCATTGGATATAAGCAGGTGAGCCATGTGGGAATTTGGCTGTTCCTGAATCTGTATTTAACAGGGTTAAGCTCCAATTGTCTGCTCTTGATTCTGTCGAGGACCAAACAGAAGTGCATCCTGTTCTTGCACTGTACATCTCCAGACCAGGGTGTCATCAACAATTATTTCACAGGGTTATTCTGAAAAGACCTATTCCAGGACCATTGGAAGACCTGGAGATCCCACAGGGAATGCAAATAATGTAGTATCCCTTCACCAGAGACATGATTGTAGCCAGTCTCAAAGATGCTTCATCCATCAGTCATCTAACCCTGTTTTTCCATTCCTTACCACCCCAGGTACTTATCCAACTTCTCACATGTATCAGTGATAGTCACCCCAGCTACATCATGTAGTAGCAAGGTCCTCTGATGAGGAAAACTGGAATTTATAACCCACCCCTGCAGCAGGTTTGGTGCCAACTGGGAGTGGGGGGTGGGGTGGGGGGGTGTGGCAGCTGGGGACTCATGTCAGCTTCATATCTTTGAACTCTTGACATCCATGGTGAGAATGCTTGTGAATGGCCTTCCCGTCCCACCACCAAATGAGGCTTTTCAGTGGATATTAATTCTTATTTAAGAGCCTTACCTTGTCACGTCAGGTATTCACCCAGAGGCAGGTGCGAGTTGGACTCACCGTCTGGGAAGCACGAATAGCAAACCCTGAGGTTCGCCTGATAGGACTCACATCCAAAGGCATTCATGCTTGACTGAAGGACCAAGCATTGGGAATCAGAACCAACTTCCATCTTTGTAACCGACGCACGTCCCAGACTAATCCTCTTCCCACAATCACTCACCTTTGGCCTGTATGCATCAGTGGTCATGGACTATGGATGGGTGCATTACTAATAGCAGTCATTACCTCCCCAATGCCAAACGATGAACAGTTGCCAGTTTCTGATTGCACTCATGGCAAGTTTGACACAGAGGAAGGCTCAGTTTGGTACTTAAAGAGATATGCCTTCTCAAAAGAGGTAACTTCTAAATGATGATAATATGGTGCTTTCTCCTCCACTTACCATTTCAGAAAACAAGGAACCACATATATAAAGTACTAAATCCAGTAAGGAACTCAGAAGAGTCTGTTGGTAAATTTAATACTGGCAAAAGGCTGTCAACTCCTCTTCAACTCTTTGGAAAAACTCTGATGTCTACACTAATTTTCAGCCAAAATTAGAGAAGGTACCAAAAAGTTTCAAAACCCATAGAGTTTATATAACTTTTTATATGAACTCTATGCAGCTTTAGATATCTTTATCTAAACCATAAAGATAATTAACTTGTGATTCCCCAGAAACTCAAGATGTGGTCAGGATCAGATTGTTTTGTCATGTGGGCATAAGTTTGGCAGATGGAGTCTGATGTAAAAGAAGTGAGGTTATCTACTTCAGATAGGAAGGATAGGAAAGATGAATAAGAGAGAAACTGCAGAATGCTATGGGACAAAGGGACCTGGATAGTCTCATGCATGAAAAGTTAATCTGCAGGACAGCAAATGATTAGGAATACAAATGGAATGTTGTCCTTTATTTCAAGGAAGATGATGATTCACACCTTGAGTACCGTATACAGTTTTAATCATCTTAGAATCCTACCCATCGAGTCTACACTGAACACAATCCCACCCAGGGCCTATCCCCACCACCCCATTTACCATAGCTAGCCCCCCGCCCCTGACACTAAGGGGCAATTTAGCATGGCCAATCCACCTAACCTGCACATCTTTGAAATGTGGAAGGAAACCAGAGTACCCAGACAAAACCCATGCTGACACAGTGAGAATGTGCGAACTCTACACAGACAGTGACCCACGCCAGGAATCAAATCTAGGTTCCTGGCACTGTGAGATAGCAGTGCTAATCATTATGTCACCTTGCCACCATACTGAAGGAAAGATATATTTGCCTTGGAGGTAGTTCAGAAAAGATTCCCTAGGTTAATTCCTGGGTGAAGGGATTGTCCTGTAAGGAAAAATTGAGCAGGTTGGGCCTCCTTTCATCAGAGAGTTCTTATTGATCTTATTGAAATAGATAAGATTCTGAGGGGACTTGACTGTGTGGATGCTGAGAGGATATTTTCCCTCCTTGAGGATTCTAAAACTAAGGGAGAACAGTTTAAAAATAAGGTATCTCCCATTTAAGAGTTGAGATGAGAAGGTGTTTAATATTTGGAATTCTTGAGACCAGAGAGCAGCGCAGGCTTGGTTATTGAATATTTTCAATGCTGATTTAGATAGTTTTTGATTGACTAAAGAATATGGAAATCAGGCAGGAGAGTGGAGTTAAAGCCACAACTAGATCAACCATGATCTTATCAAATCATGGAGCAGGTTTGATGAGGCAAAAGACCCAGTCCTAACCTATTTTTTGTTTTCCCATATTCTTATCCAGCTTAAACATCTGCAAGATTGAATAGCATAATAAAAGGAAAACAACTGAAGAAGAGAACTGGCTAAATAATTAAATGTCTCATCTCTGGAATGTATTGGTGGTACGGGGATGTGGGGGTGAATGGAGGGGAGAATGGAGGAGGAAACCTAAATATTAAGTACACTTCAGCCTTGACAAAAAGAAAAGTTTGGTAGCCTAGGTGCATAAAAAGAAACACTTTAAACTCAAGAGAGGAAAATCATTGGTATGTTTAAGTCTCGTTTTTAAGGTTGTATTAATTGTCTGTATTCGATGTAATTTGAATGGAACCAAATAATCCAAAGGCACAGGCATCAACTTGCTTTTCACAACTGTGTGTTAATGTATATATTATGATAACCTGCATATAGGAAGCATCATGTCGGTGGTGTAGGAGTGTAAGTAAGAGATATTGAACAACTAAATTAAACTGTTTAAGTTAATAGTCCTTTGTCATAATTTCCATACAACCCAACAACTTGACATACTGGCTGAGGTAGCACAAGGACTTTGCTACATCAATCCGTTCATCTTTGATGAAAACATTACCAACAACTGGAAGAAGTTTGAAAAAGAATTGTACATCTACTAAGTCAAAGAAAGTATTAGCATCCATGCTGCTGAACCTGGAGGTCATCAAAAAGTCTGAATCCTCTGTGTTGAAGGGGAAAAAGATCAAGATGATTTGAAGCCACTATTAAATAAATGCAAACAGAATGTCTACCAATAAAAAAACATATTGGACTAATATGTTTTTAACACCACTAATCAGAAACTCAACAAGTCAGCATAATCATACAGCATGATTTAGAAAACTCTGGTGGAAAATTGTACATTTGGTATTCTCACTGATGATCTTGTAAGAGACTGTTTATATATGGAATACACAGTAGTGATGTGCACAAACAGTTGCCCCAAGAAAATCTTCACATTAGAATCCACCATTTGTATCTGCATGCTAAATGAGCAGTTGGAGAGAAGCACCAAGTAACTAAGGAGAGAAACTGAAGTTTTCTCAGTGCAAAACACACTGCCTGAACTGCAGCAGCCAGCTCCCAGGAAAAAGAAATGTGTGTTTTACATTTAATAAATATTGCAATAACTGTTCCAAATGGAATCACTTTGTGAAGTGTTGCAGGTCTAAGTCACAGCAACATTACAGCCAGTTTCTCCTACAAGGTTTGGAACACAAGCAGAGTGAATTGAGCCTCTCAAAACATTCTGTTGTGAAATTGTTGACTTTATCACAGGGACATGTGAAACATTTACAACACTAAACATTGCTCACAGCAATGCTGAACTTAAAGTCAAAATTGACACTGTGATACAATGCAATGTTTTATTGAAGCCCTTCTGTGGGAAATCAGCCTCTGTGCTGCATTACATTGTACCAACAAGTATATCTCCTTCCATCTGCTGGATAAAACATACACATGTAGTCATCTTGCACTGCATGCAGGGCAAGTTCCTACTCCACATAGTTGACTAAGATCAAGTTGCTGCTGGATCTCCAGGACAGCAAAGTCCACTTTGGACCAGATATACATACTCTGCAGCACCAAGCCCCAGAGAGGCTAAAATACAAAGACCTATTTGATCATGATATCACTAGGAAGATGCTCATCATTTATCACATGAGGCTGGATGAATCTACATCATGACTCAGTAATACCCATTTTCTGTGTTCCAAGAAGAAATAGGAGGTAGATGGCAGATGGACTTCAATGCAGATAAATGTGTAGTGGTCCATTTTGGCAGGAATAATGGGATGAAGGAGTACAATATAAAGGGTAGGAGTTTTAGCTGTGTTGTAGAGCAGAAGGATCTCGGGGTCCGGGTCTATAGGACTCTTAAATTGGCCTCGCAGGTGGAGGAAGTGGTCAAGAAGGTGTACGGTGTACTGGCCTTCATTAATCGAGGAATAGAGTTCAGGAGTCAGGAGGTAATGATGCAGCTCTATAAGACTCTTGTCAGACCCCAGTTGGAGTATTGTGCGCAGTTCTGGTCGCCTCATTATAGGAAGGATGTAGAGGCTATTGAGAGGGTTCAGAGGAGATTTACAAGGATGCTGCCTGGATTGGGAGGCAGGCCTTATGAAGATAGGTTGAGGGAGCTGGGACTCTTCTCACTGGAGAGACGTAGGTTGAGAGGCGACCTGATAGAGGTTTATAAAATGTTGAGAGGAATAGATAGGGTGGACTCTCAGAGACTATTTCCCCGAGCTGAAATGGTCACTACGAGAGGACACAGATTTAAGGTGCAGGGAAGCAAATACAAAGGAGATGTCAGGGGTAGGTTTTTCACTCAGAGGGTGGTGAGTGAATGGAACCGACTGCCGTCGGAGGTTGCTGAGGCAAACTCACTGGGGTCTTTTAAGAGACTTCTGGATGAGTATATGGAAACGAATAGGATAGGGGGTTATAGATAGGTCTGTGGATTGGTAGATGGGATCAGCGCAACTCGTGGGCCGAAGGGCCTGTTTGTGCTGTATTGTTCTATGTTCTAAGGTGTCCAATGAGTTAGACTGGATGATAAGAACTGGCTATCATAGTCTGCAAAGGTGAGGTCACAGAGTAGGTTTCTATGATGGTAATTGTGATAAAGAGAAATGGCACAATGTGAATCTGATTGAACCAGTTGACATTAATAAAGTACTTCTTAGATCCCGCCATCCCAGGAAGATGGTTGAACAGGTCATAGCTGACATACCTGACAGTAAGGTTTTATTTTACTTTTATTTTTTCCACATCCTAAATGTGAAATTCAGACTTTGGCAAATCCCATTGGATGAAGAATCTTCAAGGCTCACCACGTTCTTGTCTCTGGTGGGGAGATATTGTTTTCCCTGAGGTCTCCAGCTTTTCCAATGAACTTTGAACAGCTTTTTCCAGGACAACCCCGTGAAATTATTGTTGATGTCATCCTGGTTTGTGGACGTATAATGCAAGAATAGGACGCACGTTTGCATTTGGTCTTCGACAGAATCAGGACCAGACAGTTGGAGCCCAACCCTGCTAAATGCAAGTTCAGGTCAGCTAGGCTCTGACATGGACCACCTGCTCACAGCCAATCGTGTAAAGCCCGACCTGGACAAGACAACGAGTATTTAGCAAATGGCCAGTCCTGAGGATAAATAGGCCCTGAGGAGCTTCCTCAGTGCGACAAATCATTTATCTAAGTTCATTCCCTGTTTTAGTGAGGTAACTGGACCCCTCTGGCAGCTGCTCCATCAGGATTGAGAATGGTGCTGTCTGGAAGATCCCACTGCTGCGTTCAACAAATTCAAACATTTGCTCCCAGCCCCCCTGGTGTAAAAATACTTCAACACTGAGCACCTGTACTCTTATCAACAGATACCTCTCTTCACAGACTCAGCTCAATCTGTATCCAGAATGACAAAACAATATTCTATTCATCAAGTGCTCTCACTGACACAGAAACTCACTCTATCCAGATCTAGAAGGAACTTCTTGTCTTAATCTTTGCATGTCAGAAATTTTATGACTTCTTCCATGACCACCCAACCAATATTGAAACTGACTACCAGCCATGCATAACCATCCTCAAAAAAAAAAGGTGTCTTCAGACTCCATAGCCACACCTACAAGTGATGTTAAAGCACCAAGTGTTAATTAAAAGCCTGGTGAGGAGCCAGACCTCACTGATGTCCTCTCCAGGGTTTATCTACTCACCAATGACCAGGACTCACCAGCTCACCACTAACCAGGGCTTATCTACCCAGCACTGATGAGGATTCTGTACTCATCGCTGACCAGGGTTTACCCCTCTGTCATTGACCAAGTTTATTTACCCACCACTAAACAAGCAAATTGTAAGGAGGACATATATCATAACAATTCAATTATTGCTTTCTCATAGATATCATTATGAAAGAATGGCCCATGGTGTCATAGGAGCTTCCCTGCAAGCTCTGCATTTTCTATGCCATGAGAGAGGAGTTAACTGTGTAACATAGATTGATACTGCGCCAGAAGTTCACCATCCTCACATCTCTGCAGAAGTACTACAATAGCAATTCCATCAAGAACACCCAGAGTTGGAAGCAACAAAGTGTAGAGCAAAGAAAACTATGTACTGGCCCTGAATGTATGGTCACAGAGAGGAAAGAGTCCAGATATGCACTGTGCAATGCACTCGAGCCTCCCCAAACCAAACAATGATTGCACCTCCATGACCTTCCATTGTCATTCATGGTAACAGATATTTTCAGATGGAATGGGAAATAGCATTTGGTCCTTGCTAACTCCTACTCAGGCTGGTATGAAATCTTTTAGACAGGTTATTAATTAGTAAGAGAACCAAGAGTTAAGGGATAAGGCAGGAAAGTGGAGTTGAGGATTTTTATATTCAGAATATCAGATCAGTCATAATCTTATTGAATAGCAGAGCAGATGCGATGGGCCAAATAGTCTACTCCTGCTTTTATGGATCAAATAAATTTGTTGCTATATTGGAACAGACCTGAATCAAGCCTTGGGCTGATTCTGCATGTTGTGTTCCTACACCAGTCATTGCACACTGATTGAGAAATTGGAGTTAAAAACAGAAGAGCTAATGCCGTGAAAACTCCACCCACTCATAGTAAGTTTTTAAGAGGTCTCAAGAGGATTGATCAGGTCATCTAGCAAATGGTACCAAACAATAAACATTTTTTTTATTAGTTCATAGGATGTGGGCGCCATAGCCTAGGCCAATTTCCCATAGAAACATAGAAAATTATAGCGCAGAACAGGCCCTTCGGTCTTCGATGTTGCGCCAACCAATTAGGAAAAAGCCATGACCCTTCAAACTAAACCATTCCTTTTTCGTCCATAAACTTATCTACTAACCTCTTAAATGCCACCAAACTTGACGCATCTACAACTGCAGCAGGCAGGGTATTCCATACCCTAACCACCCTCTGGGTAAAGAGCCTACCTCTGATATCCATCCTGTAACTACCACCCCTTAATTTAAAGTTATGTCCCCTCGTGCTAACTTTCTCCATCCTAGGAAAAAGGCTATCACTGTCCACCTTATCTAAACCTCTAATCATCTTGTGTTTCTATAAGGTCTCCTCTTAGCTGCCTTCTTTCTAACAAAAACAACCTCAAATCCCTCAGCCTCTCCTCGTAAGACCTGCCCTCCATACCTGGCAACATCCTGGTAAACCTCCTCTGTACCCTCTCCAATGCCTCCACATCTTTCTTATAATGCGGGGACCAGAACTGTACACAATACTCCAAGTGCGGCCGCACTAGAGTTTTGTACAGATGCAACATGATGTTACGGCTCTGAAATTCAATCCCCCTACCAATAAAAGCTAAGACTCCATATGCCTTCTTAACAACCTTATCAACTTGATTGCCAACTTTCAGGGATCTAGGCACATATACACCAAGTTCCCTCTGTTCATCAACACTATTAAGAGTCCTACCACTAGCCCTATACTCTACACATGTTATTCCTGCCAAAGTGCATTACCTCACACTTTTCCACATTAAACTCCATTTGCCACCTCTCGGCCCAGCTCTGCAACTTGTCCAAATCTCTCTGCAAACTGTAATACCCCTCTTCACTATCTACCACTCCTCCGACTTTGGTGTCATCCACAAATTTACTAATCCATCCTTCAATACCCTCATCCAGATCATTTATAAAATTACAAACAGCAGGGGCCCCAAAACAGATCCCTGAGGTACACCACTTGTAACCGAACTCCACTATGAATAATTTCCATCAACCACCACCCTCTGTCTTCTATCAGCTAGCCAATTCGTAATCCAATTAGCTAAATCACCCTCAATCCCATACATCTGCATTTTCTGCAGGAGCCTTCCATGGGCCACCTTATCGAATGCCTTACTAAAGTCCATAATATACCACATCACCTGCCTTACCCCCATCCATCTCTTTGGTCACTTTTTCAAAAAACTCAATAAGGTTAGTAAGGCACGACCTACCCTTCACAAAACCATGCTGACTATCCCCAATCAATTCATTTCTCTCTAAATAACTATAAATCCTATCCCTAATAATTCTCTCCAATACTTTGCCCACAACAGAAGTAAGACTCACTGGCCTATAATTCCCTGGAAAGTCTCTCTTCCCCTTCTTGAACAATGGGACCACATTCGCTATCCTCCAGTCTTCCGGAACTATACCCGTAACCAACGACGACCTGAAGATCAGAGCCAGAGGCTCTGCAATCTCCTCTCTTGCCTCCCAGAGAATCCTAGGGTAAATCCCGTCCGGCCCAGGGGACTTATCTAACTTCAAACCCTCAAGAATATCTAGCACATCCTCCTTATCTATTTCAATACTTTCCAGTTTACAACCCTGTATCCCAGTGTTCTCCACAACTACATTTACATCTCCCTGCGTGAATACCGAAGAGAAATATTTGTTCAGTGCCTCTCCAATCTCTTCAGGCTCCACGCACAACTTCCCACTGCTGTCTCTGACTGGCCCTAATCTTGCCCTAACCAATCTTCTATTCTTAACATATCTAAAGAAAGCTTTAGGATTCTCCTTGATCCTATCAGCCAAAGTCTTCTCGTGTCCCCTTTTAGCTCTCCTCAACTCACTCTTTAGCTCCCTCCTGGCTAATCTATAGCTATCCACTGCACTAACTGAGCCTTCAAGCCTCATCCTGACATAAGCCTCCTTTTTCCTTTTAACCAGCAAATTAACTTTTTTAGTACACCAAGGTTCCCTTACTCGACCATTTCCTCCTTGCCTGACAGGGACATACTTATCAAGGACTCGCAGCAGCTGCTCCTTGAATAAGCTCCACATTCCAGATGTTCCCAGTCCCTGTAGTTTCCTAGTCCAATCTATGCACCCTAATTCTCTCCTTATGGCCTCATAATTACCCTTCCCCCAGCTATAACTACTGCCCCCAGCTTCATGCCTATCCCTATCCATCACTAAGGTGAACGTAACCGAATTGTGGTCACTATCACCAAAATGTTCACTAACTTCCAAGCCTAACACCTGGTCTTGCTCATTGCCCAGCACCAAATCCAATGTAGCCTCACCTCTAGTTGGCCTATCTACATACTGAGTCAAAAAACCTTCCTGCACACTTTGTACGAAAACTGACCCCTCTAACGAGCTAGAGCTATAGCTATTCCAATCAATATTAGTAAAGTTAAAGTCCCCCATAACAATTACCCTATTACTTTCACTCCTGTCCAGAATTGACTTTGCAATCCTTTCCTCTACCTCTCTAGAACTTTTAGGAGGTCTATAAAAGACTCCCAACAGGGTGACCTCTC
Organism: Sphyrna mokarran; assembly: GCA_024679065.1. Lineage (NCBI taxonomy): Eukaryota > Metazoa > Chordata > Chondrichthyes > Carcharhiniformes > Carcharhinidae > Sphyrna > Sphyrna mokarran. The sequence continues at coordinate 59,872,589 of JAGIQG010000003.1, forward strand.
CTCTCCTGTTTCTAATCTCAGCCCATACTACCTCAACAGACAAGTCCTCATCAAACTTCCTTTCTGTCACTGTGATACAGTCTTTGACTAATAATGCCACTCCTCCCCCCCTTCTACCTCCTTCTCTACTCCGACTGAAGCATTTGAACCCCGGAACCTGCAACAACCATTCCTGTCCCTGCTCTATCCATGTCTCTGAAATGGCCACAACATCGAAGTTCCAGGTACTGTCCAAGCTGCAAGTTCCTCCACCTTATTGCGAATACTTCTTGCATTAAAGTATACGCATTTCAAACCATGCCCTACTCCACCCGTACGCTGCTGTGCTTTACAGTTCTCATCTATGACCCCCCTATTCTCATCCCTCTTAACATCCAAACTACTCAGGATCCCACCCCCCCTCTGAATCAGTTTAAAGCCCCCTGCATAGCCTTTGCAAATTTTCCCCCCAAGATATTGGTTCCCCTCTGGTTCAGGTGTAGACCATCTCTCTTGTAGAGGTCCCACCTATCCCAGAATGAGTCCCAATTGTTCAGGAACCTGAACCCCTCCCTCCTGCACCATCCCCGCAGCCACGAGTTCAAACATTCCCTCTCTCTGTTCTTCTCTAAACTATCCCATGGCACAGGCAAGAGTCCAGAGATAACCACTCTGTTTGTTTTGGCCCTAAGCTTCCACCCCAACTCCATAAATTTCTGTTTAATATCCCCTTCCCTTGTCCTACCTACATCATGTGTCCCTACATGAACTATGACTTGGGGCTGACTCCCCTCTCCCTCAAGAATCTTAAAAACCCGCTCTGAGACATCCTGGACCCCGGCCCCTGGGAGGCAACACACCAGCCCTGAGTCCCATTTATTACTATTTACTCTCCTATCTGTCCCCCTAACTATGGAGTCTGCAATTACCAGGCCCAATTTCTTATTCCCCCTACCCACCTGAGCATTCCCAGCAGGATCATCCCCAGAGACCTGCTCCCTTTGGCCATCTCCGGTTGATTCTTCCTCAACTGTAGCCTCCAGGACAGAAAACTTGTTTTGGAGGGGAACAGCCCCAGGGTATTGTCTTCCCGATTGCTTCTTACCCCTCTTCCTAATAGTTACCCACGAATCTCTTTTAGGAGTGACTATCTCTTTGTAACTCCTGTCAATATCCGCCTCAACCTCCCGAATTATCCGAAGTTCCTCTAATTCCAGCTCCAGCTCCTTAACACCAGCTCCATCTTTAATTGTTCTTGATGAAACAGTGTCTTTGACTGTTGCAGCCCAGGTGGTGTTAGATATACTCATGGTGCTAATAGGAAGGGACATTCAGGATATAGAGAGAGTGATAGTGTAAGAGCGGCAATTATAACTCCGAGTCAGGATGTTTTGTTTTGAGTGGCAGTGTGGCTTCTTTAAGGGAGCATTTCCTGATGGCCACGTGGTCAGGCTGGACCCCATGAGTGTTGAGGTGGAAAGCTGAGTCAATCAAGCTGGAGGGCATGCATCCTGGGAAGGGGAAGTATCTGCAGTTGGAGCCAGAAGGGAGTAGTGTGCAATTTCATTGTTTCTCATTATAGAATTACCAACCTCTGACCTGACCATGTAACCACTGTGGTTACATGACACAATGAGCAAAAGTGCAACTATTGACTTCATCAACAAACTGCAGGTTACTTTGGCACACAAATTCATCCTTCCTTGGGATTATACCATCTGCCCTGTCACCTGAAGATTACTGTCAGTAATATAGCCAATCCAAAAATTGGCATAGAAGGCACATCTAAACTTCTTTACACCAGCAACCTGATACTGGCAGCTCAGTACTTCCAAGGGGATGAGATTTGATGCTGGATATACTCTGGACAGTGACTGACATGTAAAATAACTGTCCCACTGACTTACCACTCATGTTAGACACAATTGAGTTTATAGTGACTGAACTAAAAGATTTAAGACCACTTTACAATAATATTGGGGTAGTTGTGTCATCATCTGACCTGGACTATAAACATGCACAAGACTTGCTTGCAGACATATCCAAACTTTCTTCAAAAATAATACAAAAAAGAATAGCAAGTTACCAGATGGGAACTTTTATTACAATTCATACTGAATTGTAAGTCTTACTGCAGCCAGTGTAAAGATAAAATGATCCAACTTTTCCCTGGAAGTAACTTCCTTATGCTTTCCTAACAAGGATTTGGGTCTATTGGCATTGCAGCCTCAGCTCGATTTGGATCCCAAATCATTTTCTTCTAAGAGTATGTAAACTGCCACTGATACTGTTACTTATCCCTGAAACTGAAACAGGAATACCCTGGAGAAAGCCAATTCCCATGGTGTTCTGATGGGGCCCTATTGAGTTTGGCCTCAGAAATTAAACATTGTTAGGCCTGGTTAGTAATTGGTTGGTCTGACAGGGAACATTGAGTGCTATATACATTTTGAAACAGATATGTTTCCATCATTGTTATGTGACTGACCTAATTCAGAGACTTGAAATGATCCAGACAACATGAACTCAAAAACCATTATAGCTGTTTGAGAATTTAAAATCATAGAATCATCAAATTATACAGTGCAGAAGAGGTCCCTTGGCCTATCAAGTTTGTATCAACACATTTGAAACACCTGAACTCCCACGTGACCCCATTTACTACAACTTGGCCTATAGCTCTTAGTATTATGACATGCCAAGTACTCATCCAGATACTTTTAAAGGACGTGAGACACTTTCCCAGGCACACATTGCAGACCATCACCACCCTCTGGGTAAAAATGTTTTTCCTTACATTCCCCTCTAAACCTCCTGTCCCTCACCTTGAACTATGTCTTCTCGCGACTGGCCCTTCAACTAAGTGGAACTCCTTATCCACTTTGTCTGTGTCCCTCAATCTTGTGCACCTCAATTGGATTGCCCCTCGGTCTTCTCTTCCAAAGAAAGAAATCTAAGCTTACCCAACCTCACTTCATATCTTAAATGTTCCATCCAGGTAGCATCCGGGATCCAAAAACTTCAAATCAGTAAAAGTTGAGGTGTTGGATTATCATGAAAATATAAACTCCAAATAATGATTAGAATAATATTCTTGCCTCATGCACAGGTAGTGAAACATCTGTTGTTTTTTTTTCCACACTGATTTCTTAGAGACAATGGCAGAAAACCCACTACAGCAGCAGGTGACCTTTCAGCTTGTTCAAAGCTACCTTTAATAAGAACCGACAGAGAAATTCGATACAAGTCAGACTTGGCTTTTTCTGTATATGTCTGGTAGAAACCGTGCCCTTATTTGTTTAGTTATTAAAGATATTTATCTAGGATATCAAAATTGAACATGAAAGCTTATTTACAATGGATTCCTGCTCAAGGGCGGAATAAGGACATGACACAGCAGAGGATAGATTAAAATTTCAGATGTGACAAGAAAGTTATTGAACAAGGACAGGAGTGGGGACAGCATCTCAAATAAACATAAAACTATGCACGGCACAATGATTATTAGTTGGGGACAATACATCTCTCAACTGATGAGAAGTGGCATTCATCATTTTCCAATAATCTTAGCCTTTTTCAATTAGCTTAACAACTGGGCACATTGCAGTTATTAAACTTTTGGCATCAGATCATATTTTAGACTCTCAGTGAAAGATGAGAGCACGACAATGTCACATGATCAGCACTATCCAACATATCAGCTAGTTCACTGCTGATGTCCTGGAAGAAATATCATGGAAGAAATGGATTAGTCATAAGTGTAAACTGTATAATCTAGGTCTAGCATTGATTTATAGTCTGCAACGCTGATTTGCATTTCCTCCACACAGACTTGAACGTTTTTCAGACAGTGTGATTCAGTGCCTCACATCTTTCCTCAGCATGATGGAAAAGTACCGTGTGGCCCTTAAGCTTTTCTGAGGCCACAGGCAATGACAATTTAGTTTGCAAGCGGTGAATCATAATTTGATCCAAATGATCAAGTTTGTTTGGATGGTTGATGTTAATATCACTCCAATCCCCCCACACTCACCAATTCACTCAGAGATAGAATGTCCTGCCTCCACATAACAAAGCTACCTGGAGGTGAGGCTCACATTGCTACGTTTCTTGATCGGAATCTTAAAATCAAATGAATCCGTGAATATTAGTAACACTGCACAGTATTTCATGCTTAAAGCTGCAAAGAAAGTCGCCTGGGAGAAGAGAGAAGACTGCAGTTTGCAAGTGGCATCAATAAAGTTGATTGAAGACATGAAATGCGAGGTGATGCATTTTGGCCGGAAAAATGTAGAAGAGAGTTATAGGATAAAGGGTAAAACTATGCGGAGCATAGAGACGCAGAGAGACTTGGGGTTGCAGGTTCACAAGTCTCTGAAGGCGTCCTCACAGGTGGAGAAGGTGATAAAGAAGGCGTATAGTATGTTAGCTTTCATAGAAAAGGGTATAGAATACAAGAGTAGGAGTTTGATGATGCAGTTGTATAGAACGTTGGTTAGGCCTCACTTGGAATACTGTGTCCAGTTCTGGTCGCCGTCCTATCGGAAGGATGTGGAGTCCTTGGAGAGAGTTCAGAGGAGGTTTACCAGGATGCTGCCTGGTATGGAAGGACTGTCTTATGAGGAATGATTAAATAGACTTGGGTTGTTTTCCCTTGAAAGACGTCGGCTTAGAGGGGATCTCATAGAGGTGTATAAGATTATAAGGGGTATAGATAGAGTAAATGGAGGTAAACTTTTTCCACCTTCAGAAATGGATAGGACGAGGGGTCATGGCCATAGGGTGAGGGGGGCTATGTATAAGACGAATATTAGAGGGCAGTTTTTCCACACAAAGGGTAGTGGGGGTGTGGAATGCACTGCCGAGTAAGGTGGTGGGAGCAGGCACGCTGGGGCTGTTTAAGGGTCTCTTGGACAGCCACATGAGCGGTATGCAGATAGAGGGATATATTAGGACTGTTTAACTACGGCTTTTTTTCCATAGGTAATTCGGTCCATACTTGACCAACATTGAGCATGCATTCGGCAGGTGGTGAGAGTACAGCTCTTGGATGTTGATTCATGGGTTGCCTGGTACCTCATGTCGTAAATGAGTGCTTTATGTGGACCATCTGAAGGGCACCATGACAGCTCAGAGACTATTGATGTGGCTGTGCAGACACTTGGAATTGGGCCGGTGTCTGCGGGAGTTTGCGCGTTCTCCCCGTGGGTTTTCTCCGGGCGCTCCGGTTTCCTCCCACAACCCAAAAATTCGCTCTTAGGCTGATTGGGAAACAAATTGTCCCTATAGTGAGAGTCTTCCATATTAGGAATAACCTAAATCTATAATAGGATAATGGAATTGCTACTATATAGTTACGACGGTGGCGTGGGCTCGTTGGGCCGAAGGGCCTGTTTTCCGTGCTGTGTTGCTCTTAAAAAAAAAAGACTTCCCAGCGTGTCTCAGTATTCCCTCAGCTGTCCACATCCCTCTGAAGTCAGCTCCATTGCATCTTTTATGTACTCTTGAACTGCAAATTTTTCAATACCTAATCAAAAGCAAAGTTACAGAAAAAAAAATGCCCAAGCAGGAGTTAATTGGCCACTCTCCATATTGTGAATAAACAAGCTCTGAAAGCTTGTGTTTATTTACCTAAACTTTTCTTAATTAATAAGAAAACAACTGGAAGTTTTCGATTTGATTTAAGATCTTCAATGATCCAAATGTCCATTCAGCATTTTCCCTGTGGAAGGAAACATAACATGCAACTCATTAGTCTTAGCATATTATGGGTTATGATACAGTCCATAAATGGACTGTAACATTATATTTGCCTTAGTGATCCTTTAAATAGAATCAATTTGTTATTACTCAATAAAGTTATGACCTTGGCATTAACAATACAGCACCTTACAAATAATGGGTGCCACTAGAATGAGAAAAGTCTTAAATGGAAAGTCAGCACTAAAAAAAAATTGATTAATTATTAACTTTCAAGCATTCTACTCTATTTATATCAACAATGATTAGATGTAAAGGAATGTTTTCTTCATACAGGTCAGTCCTGTAAGAGATTACTGAAGTGCAGCACCGGACTCCAGGCTTCATTGAGTCTACAGGCAGGATTTTCTAGCCGTGTTCATCCCAAAAATCACAAAATCCTGCCCGAGGTTAATCGACATTTGCATGGTGTGCCATCTGTCAGCTACGACTCCCATGATTAGCAGGATAGGAAAATTCCCTCCTACATATTAATGTCATCTGTTCTGCAGTTTGAAGTATTTCCAATGTCAGTTTCAACTCATTTACCAAACTTCATGTGAACCGCTAAAAGATAGATTAACAGTATCACTTTCCAACAATCTAGAACAGACTTGGCCATTTATGTATCAATCATGTCCTGTAAATGACAGGCTTGCTTCCTATGAAACAATCCCCAAGTGTATTTTCCCCGGTATTTGTTTAAGACAGCACATCCACAGACTCAGCACCCAATTTTACCATTTTGACTGGAAGTGTTGGGCAGACTTGAATCTAGGAGTGTTTTAGACCCATTCTCTGGTGCCCCCTTATACACTATGACTGAAAAGAAAATCAGCAATTCTGAATCCCACTGCCAAAGCTTGTGGGCAGGGCTTATCATAACAAAAATGCTACTGCTCTGAGCAGCACCTCCAACTGCACAAAAGAAAAAAAAATGATAGAATGCTACTGTCCTACCACATCGCACTTGGGCTGGATAATACCTCCCCCAGCCCCCAGCCCCCAGCCCATTACTGACCCCCTTAACCCCTACTCACATACCACCCAGAGAAATCATGACTCCCTTCCCCCTAATAATCTCAGGCTGAGTAGCAGTGGACCCCCTCATTGATCTCAGGCAGGAAAATCCACTCTCCCTCCTCCAACCACAGATAATAAAGCAGGATGATTCCCCCTCCCCTACCTTGGACGGTCCTACACAAGGCCTTCATCTCCACCAGATTCCAATGATTATGTACCACCTCCCTCTCTCCCCTATCCCCAATTATTGAGACATTTAACCACTGTCTGCCTTCTCCCCATCAGCACACTTGCAGGTGCTCATTTGCCTCCCCCCTCAATGCTAACAAGCAAGCTGCATGGAACTTGCTGGAATGCTCTCTCAAACTGTCTGTAGCTGATCTGCCATAACGAGGGGCAGCTCCAATAAAAACTCAAGAATGGACAGGTAGATAGGGATTCTTGTATGACTAATTGTTTGAGGGGAACTGGAGAAGGCTGCTGTGATAAAGGTGATGGTAGACACCTGCTTTTCCCCAGGTGGATGCAGAAACAAGGGGGACTGATGGAAATATGGTCTGGGAGGAAATTGCCACTTTGGACAATGATCCCTAAACTGGGAAGCAGTGTGGGGGGAAAAAGTCAATGACCTCATCTATGCATCTCTCTATTGTGGCTATGTTTATAGCTAGGTGTCCCTAGAGAGGGAGCATATGGTGTCTATGGGCACAGTTGATGCCTTTTGTGTCTGCTGGGTACCACAGGGGCTGAGGTGTGTTTATAAACCCTGGCAATCACATTTTGATTTGATGTGTCTTAAGTTTTCTTTTTGTTTGACCTGTTCCCTTCCTTTTGTGGAGCTCCCCTTTTATTTTGTTCTAATTTAATTTGAGTTTGTTGATTTGATCTCAAGAGGACAAGGGTTTGTTTTTTTTCAAACTGAACACCATTTTGCATCTTTCCCCTGTATCTCTTCCAGATATTCTTATTCCCAGCATCCTGGATACTTCTAGCTCCTGACTCCAAGCACTTCCTTCCACCTCTTTCCACCCCCCCCTCCCTTCCTGCAGAGCCCCACTGTTTGCCCTCTAAGGGCCACCACCTGATTCTTTGTAGGAGTTATGCCATCATTATTTTCATGGCTCCTTCTATTTCCATTGAAGATCAAGCACAATTGTGAGAGGGTAAAGACAGGGGTGATGAGCCAGACCTCTCCATACTCACTCTGAGAATGGAGATGTGGGATGTCAGCAACAGCATGGTTGGGCTGCCATCAAGATGTGAACACCTTTCATTCCTTCAATCACCTTGAGGTAACTTCTCAGGGTGTGAGTTTTGGGTGTGAAGGGCAACATTTTAAAGGAGCTGTATGAGGCATGTTTATTTGTACAGAGGGTGGTGGATGTCTGGAATTTGCTGCTGGGGAAAGCTGTGGATGCAAGTGTGATAGTGAACTTTAAGGGGTATTTCTACAGCTTTGTGAATGTGGTGGTAAGAGGCATATGGTCTCCTGGAAGAGTAAAGGGGGTACAAATCCGATGGGGAGCCTGGTTGCAACAGGTTTGGAGGGCTGAAGGGCTTGTACTCGCAATGTAATTTTTCATGCTTTCATCTTTGGAGAAATGTGAATAATCCTGGATTCCTTTCCCTCCCTTGCACTTAAACTTCTGTTCTCTGTTGTAGGACAGATGTGGTTGCCCTTAAGCCTTTTGGACTATGGGCTCTGGCTACAGCTCCCACCTATCCTGATCCAGACAGCTCAGCCGAGTCCTCAGATAATTGGGTCAAGAAACCTCCAAAATGGGTGGCATCTACTTTGGTGTCTGCTACCACCCCATGATTCACAGATACTGAGTCATCGGTGGGTCCATTTAGTGTTGAGACTTCTGGGTCACTCTCTGGTGAGCATGATGTACCTGATAATGCACATTGGTTGAAGGAGGGAACATATGAGGCCTCTGGCATGTGGCAGCCTGTCAGTGGTGAGGATTCAACTGACCCAGGCTACATGCTGGTCCTGATATCACTTCTCCCTCAGCAACTGAGGTAGGCAATGCAGGAAGGGCTGATGGCCACATTGGACTGACTGTGAGGCTGCTGGGAGGAATCGTAAAGCTTTCAGGTGGATCAGCTATTGCCTGTTTTGTGTGCTTACCAGGCCAACACTGCATGGGGAACCTCACTGAATGCAGGCACCAAGTGACGACTGAGTCACTGCAAGCCACAGAAGAAGAACTGAACAGGCTTCTTGAGATTCTGTGGCCCATGGCTGAAAGGCTTGAGAGCTTACAGGAGCGTGCTGAGACATAGTGGGCTATGGCAGCAGCCATTGCAAATGTGGTCCAGTCTCAGCCATGGCTGAGGGCTTGCAGAGCATGACCCAGTCTCAAGGACACTTGCTGTGGCCATTGAGAGAGAGATCTCCTAACTCAAGAGGTCATTGTGGAGAGTTATATCACCATGGGTAGGACACAGATGGTTGTCTAGGCCTAGCAGTACCAGGTGATGCTGGAGCTCACTGCAGAAGCACCACCATACCATGAAGTGACCCAGGGGCCTGTAGGAACTCTGAGAGGAAGAAGGGCTGGGGTCTTCCAACCAAGAAGCTGTGGCTACACCTTTTGACCCCCCCCCCCCCCCCCCCAATCCCTGTGCGTGTGACACTGGAGCATCTTGGAGGCAACAGGATGAAGAGGCTGTCATGGAAACATCCCAGACTCCTGGAAGCCCTCAAGGTCTAGTGCCTCCAGAAGATGCCTGTCACAGGACAAGGTAGACAGCTGGCCCCCTCCATCTCTAATGTACATTCTGGGGAGTCACTGATGTAGTGGTAGGCCATGTAAGGTTCAGAAGCTGTAGCTGCACTGAGATGGCATTGGTGAAGGGCTGCACTAGTTAGAAAGATATTTAAGCACCTTAGTGCTTTCTGTTCACAATTCATGTTCAAATGTCTTGGTTAAACACCTTTTTATTGTAAGTAAATGTTTGTTGTTTTTCATCACCCATGTGACTAATTTGGTTCAAACAGGAATTCTCTCCTCTGATTGCCAGAGGGATGCTTCATTTTGATGTCAGTTGGGGAAGCCCCTCAAAGCTGTGTCATTGAGAAAAGGAAGCCATTTGTTCCCCAGACCCCATGAACAATTCCCTCCCACCCTACCCACTCCAGAGCCCTGTGTGGGAGTTTCAGACATCTTACCCACTACACAGATATGGGCCTAGGTGCCAGCATGCATGCAGAGCTCAGATAGGAGTTAGACAATTTGCAACAGGACATCATCATAGTGGTTGTCATCACCATCCTAGTTTCCAAAAATTTCTTAACATAAGAGTACCCAGGCTCACCACTCTGGTCTGACAATGTATAAGGTATAGAAGGAATTTGGAGCAGTGGCAGAGGATGGAACCCACAGACACAAAGCCTAGCGAGTGAACTGTTTGGTCATTGGGGCTCTGTTGCCACCCTCACTTGCTTCATTTGGGCTGCCAAACCTCCAGCACCTGGTTAGTTTTCCTCAGCATGGTCATCATCCCCAATGATGGCTGGCTGGTCAGCCTCCACATCCTCCTCCAAGAGGTCACCTTACTGCAGAGCCAGATAGTGTGCTGTGCCTTGCACACTATTACTGTGGGAGGAGATTAGGGGGGTTGTAATAGAGGGCCTTCCAAATTGGCCCAGGCATCAGAATCATGCAGGTGGCAACATGGGCCTCATTATAGCATGTCTCTGCCTCAGACACATACCTCTGCACAGGCATCATTCATGTCTGAAATGAATAACCCATATCACCTACAATCCTGGACTCTTCAAATGCTTCTGGCTTGTCTGAGCTCCTGACAACAAAGCAGTCATGCTTGCTACCTGGGTATCAGTGCAAATGTGCATGATAGTCATGTTATGGTTGCACGCTAGCTGAACATTCAGGGAGTGGAGCACCTTCCTATTAACAAATCTTTGTGGATTCTGTAGGGTAGCCTTGAGGGTGATGTGTGTGCAGTCCATCACCCACTGCAATGGCAGTGAACCCTGCAGTCTGGACTTCCTGCTGTGCCTGGTGTGGGTTGAAGTTGAACTGGGCATACAGATTTTCAATGATCTGCCTCATGCAGATGTGCATGGCAAATTGAGAAATGCCACAGACATCTCCACTCAGGATCTGGAAAGAGCCAGTCGCATAGCAGTTTAGGGCAGTTGACAATTTGACAAACAAGCTCACCTCAAGATGCCAGGTCCTGCAACAGATTTAACAGGTATTGCATGATCTCCTTTGAGTCAGAAACACTGGCACGGTGCCCAATGTCTGAGGGACACTCATGCATGGAACTGCCAATGTCTCTGCTCCCTCTTTCTCCTATGCCTCCCAGGTGAATGGCAGCTATCTCATGCCTCTAGTGATCATCTCCTTCTGGCCCTGCAAGTGGCAAGGCCTGGACGTTCTGTGCCCTTTAATTCCTTTCCAGCTCCAGCAGCAACCAAATAACATCAAAATCAATTGCTTGCTTGGAGAAAGTCACTCAGAGGGGTGGAATGAAGGGTGATGGAGAGGAACACATTTAGAGGTTATGGAATGCTGCTTGCCCCTAGCACATCAACAGTCACTGTCCATATCCCCACCATTCCCCCACATGTTCCCCACAATCATAGGCCCCCACCCCTCAATTCTCTTAGCCACATGCTTCCCAAAATCACAGCCTACCAATTCTTCCAGCTACATGTTCCCCACAATCTCAGCTCCTTAAAATTGAGGCTGCAGTGGGATACACAAGGGCTTTGTGCAAATCTCTCCATTTGAAATGAGCTGAGTGTGCCCAGATCCAGCAGCACCACAAGACACAGTCAGTGCTGAGACCTGGGTCAATGCTGCAAGTTGGACATTGGAGATCCTGCTGAGCAATACCTCCTCACCAGCCACACACTTGCAGAGGCACCACTATCCTGAGACAGGAAATGACTATCACTATTATCTCCTGAAATGAGAATGGCAACTAGTCAGCAAAATCAGTATCATATAGTAGCAACAGCAGGACTCCTGAGTAGAAGAAAGCTGTTGGATGCTGTACATTTATACCCTCACTAATCCTTGCTGTTGGAGTGCCTGAATCAGTCTTTTATCGAGCATGTCTGATTTGCACTGATTGGGATTGGCGAACGTGGTGGTAAAGGGGGAAGTGCTGGTAAAGTTCGGCATTCAGCCCACTAATTCAATTTAATGCATTTAAATTGCCATTGTGCCCATTTCAGGCATGCTCCCAAATCTGGCCATTTAAGATGTTTGGTAAAGGAGGAATGGGCATGGAGGCAGTTGCGGATTGTACTTCTCACGTCATGCTTGACTTTATCAAATTTTTGCACATAAACATGCACAACTTGATGGTAAAATCAGGCCCCGTTCTGGCTATCCCTTGGAGGAATTTGCTATTAATTTTAATATTCAATTTGCTGGGGGGAATTTTAACCTTATACTAACTTCAAGGCTAGATATTGAGTGCAATAGTATTAAATTTAAATGTTAATTAGTGAAATTCCTCCATGTTAAAACTATCACACACAAAGCATGAAATGTCTAATAATTTTATTCCATAGCAGTTATGGAATATTGGCTTGGTTTTGCCCATAGTCTTAAAATCCTCCTAGAATTAATCCAATTTAATGCACTTTAATCCATTAACCCAATGGTAATCATGTTAAGGATCAATTAAAGGTAAACTTGCTCAGGCTTGTGTTATTGTGGTTATTAATGATACCTGCTGTAAAAGCCAGAGTTGAGGTCAGCCAGATAATGGGCTAATATCCTGTATGCAGCACAGAATACATCAGACGTGGGAGCAGCTCAATTTTTTTTTTCAGTGCACGCAGGAAGATGGGCTCACTGATGGGCCTTAATTTGCTGATTTGTTGTTGGTTGAGATGAGGGAACAGGAACATTTGAGATCATTGAAGAATGGCCAACAATTTGTATCTTTACTTAGGGAAACCTGTCTACAACAATTACAAAGCTACCTATCGTTCAGAACATTGAGGTATTGATGTATGAAAAGGCTGCATCTCGCCAAGAAGACATTCTTAATGTCATCTCCTGAAATGAAAATGGAAACTAGGCAGCAAAATCAACATCGAACTGGCAGTACCAATCAAAGTTATAAGGGCACTTTGTGCATTGCACACAAATGCCTTGCAGCTAATGATGCAGCAAAGTCAACCAATTTGAAGTTGACATTATTAGCCTAGTTATAAAGGTCTGTTTTGACTGGAGGAATGTTCAAAAGCTCCCCAAAACAGTTGTGGGATAATGATGTGTGACTACCCTGTGTCTGTTCCTTCAGTTACAAGGAGTGTCTTAGGAGTGAAGTGAGGTGTAGGGAAAGTATCCCATTGCTTAAAACCTTGTCAACTGATGCTGTAGCTGCCAATGGTAGAATTAAAGGTTGGAAATATTTTGTGATCCAGCTTCATTGGAGCCTGTTCAAAAAAAATTCCTGACCATGGTCATCTTCACTGCTGTTGGCAATGCCTTAATTACCTATTCTGAGGCTGCACATCTGCTTGTAACAAGGAATGAGCACAATTTTAGTGACACAGGAATGTTAGAGACGCATCTTTTATTGAGGTTGAGGTAGAAGAGGTGCTCCCTGAAGATTCTGGGTAGATACAACTTCTTGATGAAAGCCTGCTTCTCCCCTTCCTCCTCTTTTGAGCAGTTTGTCCTCCACTGTGCCACCTCTGCTACTCTTCCTGTTTTGCTGCAGGCCTATGGTGTAGAAAGCACTGCTTAGGAGTATGAAGGAAGCAGTTCCAATTGAGACATTCAAGAGAGGGTTAAATGCTTAGTCTAAAAGAAGCAATGTGCAGGCATACAAGGAAAAGGCAGGAGAATGGCACTAAATCATAATGATGGGTTTAGAGAGCTAGTGCAGACACGATGGGTTGAATGTGCTCATTCTGCACTGTAACAATTGTGTATTCCTGTGCTAGGAGTTGGAAATTACTATACTGGGTGTAGGTCTTTTGGGCAGAATATTTTGTCAGAACTAAGGCCTCCATTACCTACCACACCACTCCCTGTGGCCTTTAGCAACTCAAAGTAGCAGTACAAACCACCTCACACTTCCACAAACTCAGCAGCATTCTCCTAACTTTGGAGAGTCAATTAATAACCTGACAGTGCTTTAAATAGCACTGAGAGGTTCTTGCTACTGAACACATGCTCAGCTGTACAAGATTTTGAGAAGATGTTGATGTCAAAAAATAGTACCAGTGGCATCAAATCACCTTTACACTAACACCCATCACAATCTGTTTCCTCTATATAACTCCAGAACAGCTTTTATAAAAGTGTGTGTTCTTCATTGGTGCCATTTTAAAACAAAAATTGCATCCAATGCCCCCAAAAAAGGACACTGCAGGCAAATTCTGTGGCCAAGGTATTGACCCAGGCTCTTGATGTTATCTGGTGGTTCACCAGACTATTACTGAGGAGTTTGATTTGTGATGGTAATGTCTATATTTTATTGCTTACTCATTTCTTTCTTTAAAATATGAAAAATCATCAATGAAAAAGTAATCAACACTGAGAAAGTGTTGTCAAGTCAAAGGTGAAGTCTTGTGCCTTTTTTGAAGTGGCATTCTGTTTTTAAGATAATGCACTACCATTTTTCTGTTTTGACACTTCTGGAATGCTTTACTTGATGCACTACTGAAGGGGGAAGTGTGGAAATTTTTCAAAAAATCTGCTGAACTCCCTCTCACTGTATGACCTACTCCTGTGTGTTGCAGATTTTGATGCTTCTGCATGGTAGCACCTCTATTTGCCCAGATGATGGGCCATGTGCAAAGACTCAAGTCTCTTTGCACCCAACCGGTGGATGGCAGCTGGATTTGAGGGAGTTAGACAGCTAAACATGAGGTGAGATAGAAAAAGATTGGCAAGGTAAATACATCTGAGACGGACAAGAGGATAGCAATCAGTTCTAATGTAACGTGCAGTACAAGAGATTGACAAATGTTTTTTTTAAAAAAAATACTTAAAACCTAAATGATGAACAACGGAGCTCATGCTAATGAGTTGTTATGCCTCCATATCTAAACATGAAACAGATGTCAGTACCTCAAAGTATAATTCAGATAGACCAGTTTGTGATTACTTGAAGGAAAAATCTACATGACCTGAAGGCACAAGCAGCAGATGGATATTACTGTATGGTATAGGTTTATTTTAGTAGAACATGCCAAAAATCAGTTCTTATTCTTCTAATGTATCTGCCCCTTCACAATCTTCTTGAGGATAGCCTTTAGTTCCATTAATTAGAAAGAGGAACTTGGAAACAAAATGGATGATTAAAAGCATAGATTCCAAATTGTTTTACACAATTGTATTGGAACAGGAACCACCATAGATTCAATGGTTAAGGCATGTGGAAGGAAATTCCACACGACAAGCAAATTGTGCGATAACAAGAATTCACTATAATGATTTTAAAAAAAGGACTGGAAGGTAAATAGCAATTTCTTGGTCACACTGAACTGGACTAGTTGTTGTGTACTTGAATTAAAGTTATTGAGTAGAAGACAGCTTCACTCCTTTAACTGTTGGCCAATATATTGTGCGATGTATAAGGTCTTATCCTAGTAACAAATCACAACTGTGACTTCCAATTTCACTGACTGATTCAGGATGGTGTGTGTGTCTGCTTTCAAAGTGTTCTGATGCTTAAAAAAAAAGCCAAATAAAGCCAGTTTTTAATGCAGCGGCTCTGCCTCTTGATCTGACACACACAGCCAAGATACTGGCACTTCACTTTGAATTACTGAGATCAGCATGTGATGAATCACTGGTCATGTGTAGCCTGCAATCAGGCTGGGAGAAGAATGGTTTGTTTACTAACTTATTGGAACGTAAGATATAGAGACTATGCAGCCCAATTGTGCCTGTCTGCCATTCAGTACAATCATGGCTGATCTTGGATCTTTATTCCATGTTCCTGCTTACTCCCAATATTTCTTAATTTCCTGAGCAAAAATTCCAGCTTTGAATATATTCAACAATAGAGCATTCATAATCCTCTGAGAATTCCAGAGATTCAATGAAGCGATGTTTCCTCACTTCAATCCTAAATTATCCTGAAATTGTATTCCTAAGGTAAGGTGGATGTTATGAGGACATTTCAGCTGGTTAGATTTAAACTAGTCTGGCAGAGGTATGGGAACCAAAGTAAAGGTGAATTAACTGAAGAGAAACCAGAGAATAAGGCCAGTAAGACTTAGAGCAGACAAGTTGCAGTTGCTAATCGAAGAAGGTCTGAAGTGCATTTGTTTCAATGTGAGAAGTGTAATGGGTAAGGCAGATGAACTTAGAACTTGGATTAGCACTAGGAACTATGATGTTGCAATTACAGAGGCTTGGTTAAGGGAAGGACAGGATTGGCAGTTTAACATTCCAATCTACAAATATTTCAGACAGGATAAAGGGGAATGTAAAAGGGGTGGGGGAGTTACACTATTGGTTAAGGAGAACATTGTGGCTATACTGCGGGGGAAAAAACCTCAGAGGGCTCATACAGCGAGGCAATATGGGTAGAACTCAGTAATGGGAAGGATGTAATCACAATGTTGGAGGTTTAATATAGGTCACACAACAGCCAGCAGGAGATAGGAGAATATGGAGTCATAGAGGTTTACAGCATGGAAACAGGCCCTTCAGTCCAATTTGTCCATGCTGTCCTTTTTTTTTAAACTCATAAGCTATTCCCGATTGCCCGCATTTGGCCCATATCCCTCTGTGCCCATCTTACTCATGGTTAAATGCTTTTTAACAGACAAAATTGTACCTACCTCTACCACTGCCTCTGGCAGCTTCAGTAAGAAGTCTCACAACACCAGGTTAAAGTCCAATAGATTTATATGGTAGCAAAAGCCACTAGCTTTCGAAGCGCTCGCTGTCCCTTTGTCAGGTGAGTTGGACTTTAACCTGGTGTTGTGAGACTTCTTACAGTGCTTTACCCCAGTCCAACGTGGTATCTCCACATTTTGGCACCTTGTTCCATACACTCACCATCGTCTGGGTGAAAAAATTGCCCCTCTGGACACTTCTGTATTTCTCTCCTCTCACCTTAAACATAAGACGTCTGTTTTAGATTTCCCTACCTTTGGGAAAAGATATTGACTATGTAGCTGATCTGTGCCCCTCATTATTTTATAGACCTCTAAGATTATCCCTCAGCCTTCTATGCGCCAGAGAAAAAAAGTACTAGTCTATCCAACCTCTCCTTATAACACAATCCATTGAGTCCTGGAAGCATCCTAGTAAATCTTTTTTGCAATCTTTCTAGTTTAATAATATCCTTTCTATAACAGGGTGACCAGAACTGTACATGGTATTCCAAGTGTGGCCGTAACAATGTCTTGTATAACTTCAATACAATGTCCCAACTCCTGTATTCAATGTTCTGACCAATGAACGCAAGCATGCTGAATGCCTCCTTCACTACTCTGTTCACCTGTGACTCTACTTTCAAGGAGCCAAGAACCTGTACCCCTAGACCTCCTTGTTCTGTAACTCTCCTCAATGCTCTATCGTTAGTTGAGTAAGTCCTGTCCTGGTTCAATCTACCAAAATGCATCACCTCGCATTTACCTAAATTAAACTCCATCTGCCATTCGTCAGCCCAATTGATCAAGATCCCCTTGTAATCCGAAATAAACTTCACTGTCCATTATGCCACCAATCTAGGTGTCATCTGCAAACTTGCTAACGATGCTTCCTGTATCCTAATCCAAATCATTAATATAAATGACAAATAACAGTGGCTGAGCATCAATCCCTGAAGCACACTGCTGGCCACAGGTCTCCAGTTTGAAAAACAACCCTTTGCACCCTCTGGCTTCTATCATCAAGCCAATTTTTTTATCTATTTCGATATCCCACCCTGGATCCTATGAGATTTAACCTCATGCAACAACTTACCATGCGGCATCTTGTCAAAGACCTTGCTAAAGACCATGTAGAGAACACCAACTGCATAAATCGAAGACAGATTTTGGCAAGGTGTAAAAGTAACAAGGTTGTTGTGCTGGGAGATTTTAATTTTCGTTCTGTTGACTGGGACTCAGTTAGTGCTAAGGGCTTGGGTGGTGCAGAGTTTGTAAGAAGCATCCAGGAGGAATTCTTGAAACAATATGTAGATAATCCAATTAGGGAAGGCACCACACTGGACATGATATTGGGGAATGAGCCTGGGTGGTCAACATTTCAGTAGGGGAGCAGTCTGGGAACAGTGACCACAATTCAGTAAGGTTAAGAAACTGATGGATAAAGAAAAGTATAGTCCTCAAGTTAAGGTGCTAAACTGTGGAAAGGCTAAATACAAAAGTATTAGGCAGAAAGTAAAGAATGTAAATTGGAGGCAGATGGTTGAGGGTAAATCTGGCATGTGGGAGATTTTCAAGTGTAGGAATTCAGGACAAGTACATTCCTATAAGGATAGGATAAGTATGGCAAGTTTTGGGAACTTTGGATAATGAAAGAAATTGTGAGCCTAATCAAAGAGAAAAAGGAAACATTTGTCAAGGGTAGGTGACTGGGAACACACAAAGTGAGTGTGGAATATAAGTAGAAAGGAAATTAAGTGAAGAGTAAGAAGGGCTAAAAGGAGTCACAAAAAAACATTTGCCTTCAGGATTAAGGAAAATCCCAAGGCTTTTTATACATACATAAAGAGCAAGAGCGTAGCCAGGGAAAGAGTTGGCCCACTCAAGGACAGGGGAGGGAATCTATGCATGGAGCCAGGGAAAATGAAGAAGGTATTAAATTAGTACTTTGTGTCAGTATTCACCAAAGAGGAGGACTTAGTGGATGATGAATCTAGGAAAGGGTATGTAGGTAGTTTGAGTCATGTTGAAATCAAAAAAGAGGAGGTATTGGAGTTCTTGAGAAACATTAAATAGGCAAGTCCTCAGGGCCTGATGGAATATACTCCAAAATACTGAGAGAGGCAAGGAAGGAAATTGCTGGGACCTCGAGAGAAATCTTTGTATCTTCACTGGCTGTAGGGGAGTTCCCAGAGGATTGGTGAATAGCCAATATTGTTCCTTTGTTTAAGAAGGGTAGCAAAAATAATCCAGGTAATCATAGGCTGGTGAGCTTTATACCAATGGTAAGAGAATTATTGGAGAGGATTCTTTGAGACAGAATTTATTCCCACTTGGAGATAAGTGAACATATTAGTGAGAGGCAAACATGTCGTAACTAACTTGATCAAGTTTTTTGAGGAAGTGACAAAGATGATTGATGAGGGTGGGGCAATGTTGTCTATATAGATTTTAGTAAGGCCTTTGACAAGATCTCACATAGCAGACTGCAGAAGGTGAAGCCGCATGGGATTAGAGGTGAGCTGGCAAGGTGGGTACAAAACTGGCTCAGTCATAAAAGACAGAGGATAGCAGTGGAAGGATGTTTTTCTGAATGGAGGCCTGCGACCCAAGGGGTCAGTGCTAGGACCTTTGCTGTTTGTAACATATAGATTAGTAAGTTTGTGGATGACGCAAAAGTTGGTAAATTTGTGGTTAGTGATGAGGACCACCAAAGGATACAGCAGGATATAGATTGGTTGGAGGCTTGGGTGGAGAGATGGCAGATGGAGTTTAATCCAGACAAATGTGAAGTAATGCATTTAGAAAGATCTAGTACAAATAGGAAATATATAGTAAATGCAGAATCCTTAAGAGTACTGATAGGCAGGAGGATCTAGATGTACAGGTACACAGATCGTTGAAAGTGGCAACACAGGTGGTTAACGTAGTCAAGAAAGCATACAGCATGCTTGTCTTCATCAGCAGGGGCATTGAATTTAAAAATTGACAAGTCATGTTGCAGCTTTATAGAACCTTAGTTAAGCTGCAATTGGAATAAAGTGTTTAATTCTGATAGCTACACTACCAGAAAGATGTGGAAGCTTTGGAGAAGGTACAAAAAAGACATACCAGGATGTTGCCTGATATGGATGGCATTACCTATGAGGAGAGGTTGGAGAAACTTTCAGGAACAATGGAGGTTGAGAAGTGACCTGATAGAAGTCTACAAGATTGAGATGCGTGGATAGAGTGGATGGTCAGAAGCTTTTTTCAAAGGTGGAACAGTCAATTACTAGGGTGCATAGGTTTATGGTGCAAGACACAAGGTTTAATGAAAATGTACGAGGTAGATTTTTTACATAGAGGGTGGTGAGGGAGGTTGTGGAAGCAGATAGGGTAGTGAGTTTTAAGGGGCATCTGGACAAATAAATGAATAGGGTGGGAATTGAGGGATATGGTCCCTGGAAGGGTAGGGGGTTTTGGTTCAGTTGGCCAGCATGGTTAGTGCAGGCTTGGAGGGCTGAAGACCCTGTTCCTGTGCTGTGATTTTCTTTGTTCTTTGTTCTGAAGCCCCTTCTTAATTTTATGGTTCCATGAGATCACCTTTCATTTTCTAAACACCACTGAAAATAAACCCAACAGGACAATCCTCCTATCCCTAGAACCAATTGAATAAACATTTGCTACACCACCTTCAACATATTTTCTTGAAATACGGGGTCCAAAACTGCACACAGTACTGTAGAAGTCTAGGAAGACTTCTTTATTCCTGTATTCAAATCCCTTTGCAATAAAGGCCAAGGTAAGGTGATTGACAATTACTGCTGCAGATAACTCCAGTGAGGATCTTGATGTGGCATATTGAAGGTTGCTGAATAGGCATACACACAGAAGTGCAAAGTACATCCAGAAAATCCCCCTGTTGTCAAGGAGCATGGCTCTAATGTGGCAGAGAGGATAGTGTGTTTTTTTTTCCCTCTCCATAGTCTCTATTTATCTTTGTGTAATGCTGCAGAACCAGAGACACTGGTACTACCTCTCCCCACCCTCCCCCAATACCTGTTGTAGCTTTGTGTGGACAGAGCAACTAATTCCCTGCCCCCAACTATGGCCCACCCCTTCCCCAGCCCCATGGATATGATGACATTCTCCGGTAAATGTAAGAACCCTTCAAAGTACATCCACAGACACTCCTTTGCACTTCTAGACACTTGTTAAGTGTAAAAGGTACAACATTAACTTAAGCATACCAGGATGCTTGGTCTATAAATTGCACTACTGCAGCAGCATCTTTCTCTGCCAGGCTCTGCATTGTCCACATTTGAGATTGAGGCAGCTGCAAGTGCCCATAGACTTGAAGAATACCAGGTGGTTTGTGGCGCAGCTGGCAACACCACCTGCCCTTGGGAAAGTGGATTAAAAATTGAATAACACTATGCAAACAAATTTCTTGCCCATTATGTCTTAATAATCATCTCTAAATCTGAAATATGAAGGCTGTGAAATACAGCATAAGAATTTTAAGGATGAATCCTGAATGTCAGGGAGTGCTGCAGTGTGAGTGATAGTAGACTGGCTCATTGAGCAGTGTGACAGGTCGGTGGTGCAGTTGGTGTAGCATGTGATGTGCAGATGTTTTTGTTCACCTTGACTAGCTGAGTGATTTCGTTAACATTTTTGCCACCATTGCTAGGTCCATGGTATCACGCACAGGGCATTTATAACTTTCACCACCTGCTTCTTGATAGAGTTAATCTTGAGGGTTTCTTACCCCTGCCTCCTCATCAGAAGCACAGCCTTCTTCTTAACCTGAGCTTCTTGACAAAGGGTACCCATAAAGTGGCATCACAAAATCTGGGAGGCCTCCACTTTGCTTGGTGCATCATTGTTCCTTCATGAATGAAGAGAAATAATTATCCTGCAGCTTGTCTGACATTGTTGAAACTTCTTTAATAGGGACTGTATCCTTAAGAAGGAACTGTGTGGTCTTGAAAAACAGTACTCCCACTGGAATGTGTGAAGGACCCAAGCACTGAAACGGAGCCTAGGATCCTACTGGAGCAGCCGATGACCAGTGTACAGTCATAGAAATGAGATGGGTAAATGGTCTTTGAGCCTTAACCAACCTTGTTTACAAACCATGGCCCCAGACCTAAATATCGAGTGAATGAATTTTACACTCTTAAGGCTTCAGTGATTACTGAAGCTATTATTGTTGCTATTATTAAGAACTGAATAGCAAATTCAGATGGATATTGTAGTCTAAGATTACAGCAATAGCTGCTGACAAAAGGAGCTGAGAATATAGTGCCAGCATTTTGCCAGGTAAATATAATAAATGACTGGAACAACTTCAATAATAGCTCCAAAATCTTAAATTTATTGGTTCCAAATTGCTTTCAGACAAGACCATTGATTTGATAAGTGCTCTTTAGAGAAAATGCCCTCTTGTAACAGGACCCGTGTTATTAAAGGTTTCTATTCAATTGATCGCTTGAATCACTCGTAGTGTTTGCTTATTTAGTGTTTGCATTATTTTAATCTGTATAGAATTTTTATTACGTCTTTAAACACCAAAGGATCTTGCAAGTAGTCACAAGAAAAATTCAAAAATTGAAAGACAAAACATTTGAACATGAAGAATCCCAGGTGTATACTGCTATGATTGTCAGTTTGAACATTACTGGGTTAGCTAACTCAGATGATCAAACTAATTGTATAAAGCACAAAGAATTTTTTGGAGTTGCGTGCAGAGATGGGTACATGAAATTATGATGAAATTATGATTGACCACGTCCTCTTCGAAGCCCTTACTCACAACAAATCAGTCACTATTTTTCAATCTTGTTGCCCTTAGTCTCCTTTGCATGTTTTGGAAGCTTAAATCAGAATGATACAAAGATAACAATTCTTGTCATTGATCACCAAATTTAGTTCAACCAGATCACAAGACCATAAGATAAAGGAGCAGAATTAGGCCATTTGGCCCATCTAGTCAACTCTGTCATTCAGTCATGGCTGATATGATTCTCATCTCCATTCTCTTACTTTCTCTCTGTAACCCTTTATTCCTTATTGATGAAGAACCTATCTATTTCTGTCTTAAAGACACTCAATATCTTGGCCTCCTCAGTCCTCTGTGTCAATGAGTTCCACAAGTTCATCACCCTCTGGCAGAAGCAATTCCTCCTCATCTCAGTTTTAAATCTCACTCTGAGATTGTGCCCTTAAGTTCTACTCTCTCCCACTCATAGAAATATCCTGTCCACATCCATTCTATCTAGGCTTCTCAGTATTTTGTACATTTCAGTTAGATCCCCAAGGTTTATCATACATTTGTCTTCTCTGTAGAAACCACCCACTATTCCAAAATCATCCTCAAGAGCAACAACCTCAGATTCTTCTTCAAATCCCTTTAGGATCTCTTTCAATTCTACCTCCGCAACGTTCTCTAGTATCATTATCTCCTTCCAGCTCCTTTGGTCTTCCAGCTTTCATTTCTTGTGCATTATCAATCCCTTCCCCATTATTGATGTCAGAGCTTTCAGCTATTTTCCCAAAATCCCTCTTTATTGTCTTTAACATTCTTCTTTTTGACATTATAAAACAAGCACACACAAGGACTAGTAAAAAATGACACAAATTCTTTATTTGAAAATAAGACTATATAGAGACATTATTTGCTGGAAGACTAAGAGCTGGATCATCCCCTCCCATTGTGCACGCATGATTGATGCGTGGGTAGAAAACATCACGGAAAGGCTTTAGATAAGTTTCCCAGTGATGTAAATGCAGGTTTTTCACCAGCTCTATCAGTGGTAGGCTGCAGTTCCTGACTTCCTGCCGTTAAACATCAGAAACCACATTATAACACATTAGCATATCATTATCGGGTCCATACTGCCAGAAACATATCCCCACATCAAATAAAGATCCATGATAGCACGACAGAACAGCGCAATATATGACTGGTTTCAAAAGGTGTGCAACCTGATAAGCAGAATCCCAAGAGAAGCCCAGAGGTGGAATGATGCAGAGTGACTCCACATCTTCAGGGGTAAAGGAGTAGTGGATGAGGGTAGTTTGGTGGAAGTTTGGTAGGGTGATGGGGATAATCGTCACAAGCCAGTCTAAACAGGTGTCAGGCCATAGGCATTTTTGAAGGGCAACACAGAGAGAAGGTGGTAGATGATGGGTGGTCAGCATAGACTGAAGGCTTCACACAGTCATGGGAGTTTGTGGGGCGGGGAGTGCGGGTGTTAGAGGGTGGGGTTGGCTTATGGAGGCAGGATGTAGACAAGGACAAATCTAACCCAAGATCATATCAATAATCAGTACCCCATTGCAGTTGACGTCATTCAAGATTGAGTTCAGTTGACTATGAGGAGGCAATGGTATTATTGCTGGGCTATTAATCCAAAAACTCAGCTAACATTCTGGGGACTGGGGTTTGAATCCTGCCACGAGAGCTGGTGGAATTTAAATTTAATTTAAAAAAAAATTGGAATTAAAAATCTACTGATGACCATGAAATCATAGTCAATTGTCAGAAAAGCCCATCTAATTCACACATATCCTTTAGGGAAGGAAATCTTCCGTCCCTGCCTGGTTTAACCTATATGTGACTCCAGGGCCTCAATAACGTGGTTGAGTCTCAACTGCTCTGGGGGCAATTAGGCATAGGCAATAAATTCTGGCCAGACAGCAACATTCATGTCTCATGGATGACAAAGAATAAAGAATAGTCAGACTAACCACTCAGTTGTGCCCACTCAAGCAGCATTATGTTTGAGAGTGCCAGTGATTGCAGAACAGCATTTAACTCTAGGTGCGTGGACTTCCAGATTCACTCTCAGCTATTACATTGCTGTACCATTGCTCTACTGGGCAAGCAATTGTACGCCCTCAGAAAGCTGGCCAATGCACTCTTTCCAAGATCCTAATCCTTGGCCCTGTACTGAAGTGCATATTGGCAAGTGGCCCTTATGGGCCAAACTGCAAGGCCTCGGAATGAAAGTTTAGGCAATGCCTGTGTCTAAGATGAGAGCTCAGGATATAGCAGAGTGGATACACCTATTGCCACTTGGTCATGCGTGTGGGGTGGGGGGGAGGATGATGTGGGGCCTTTCCCAACCAGCATTAGTGGTGTGATCAGGACATAAGCCAATGGGATTTGAGACGTAGCTGCAGATGACAAATGGATTAATAGTGGTCCTTAGCAGATCGATGCTGACCATCAAATCTCTCTCTTTGATACTGCAGTGAGGAGACCTTCTGTAACTTGGAGCTTAGTGATCACATTCATAGGCAGGATGAGGCTGAGGAGGTCCTTGAGGGGAAAAGGTGTCAGCCATGAAACTGTGGTAATATGCTGACAAGCTCAGGATGCACTCATTGCCACTAGAGCAGAGTACAGTGTGTTATGTTTTTATGGTATGGCTATATGTTACTTAGGCACAAGTAATATTCAATGTTTTTAAACTAATGACCATGATTAAATGTTATATTGGAGGAATAACCAAGGAAAAATTTCCACCTTTGCATGGACAATAAACGTTCTGAAGTTTAAAGTTTATTTATTATTGTCACAAGCAGGCTTACCTTAACACTGTGAGAAGTCTCACAACACCAGGCTAAAGCTCGACATGTTTATTAGGAATCCTGAGATTTCAGAGTGCTGCTCCTTCATCAGATGAGTGATAAAGGAACAGTGCTCTTCCTGATGAAGGAGCAGCGCTCCGAAAGCTTGGGATTCCAAATAAAACTGTTGGACTTTAATCTGGTGTTGTGAGACTTCTTAGTGTGCTTACCCCAGACCAATGCCTAGGAATGCCTCGACTAGGAAACAACAGGGACAGGGAACATCTGAAATGTGGAGCTTATTCAAGGAGCAGCTACTGCGAGTCCTTGATAAGTATGTCCCTGTCAGGCAAGGAGGAAATGAGTAAGGGAACCATGGTGTACTAAAAAAGTTAATTTGCTGGTTAAAAGGAAAAAGGAGGCTTATGTCAGGATGAGGCTTGAAGGCTCAGTTAGTGCAGTGGATAGCTATAGATTAGCCAGGAGGGAGCTAAAGAGTGAGTTGAGGAGAGCTAAAAGGGGACACGAGAAGACTTTGGCTGATAGGATCAAGGAGAATCCTAAAGCTTTCTTTAGATATGTTAAGAATAGAAGATTGGTTAGGGCAAGATTAGGGCCAGTCATAGACAGCAGTGGGAAGTTGTGCGTGGAGCCTGAAGATATTGGAGAGGCACTGAATAAATATTTCTCTTCGGTATTCACGCAGGGAGATGTAAATGTAGTTGTGGAGAACACT
Source organism: Sphyrna mokarran (assembly GCA_024679065.1). Classification (NCBI taxonomy): domain Eukaryota; kingdom Metazoa; phylum Chordata; class Chondrichthyes; order Carcharhiniformes; family Carcharhinidae; genus Sphyrna; species Sphyrna mokarran. The sequence continues at coordinate 59,898,472 of JAGIQG010000003.1, forward strand.
GAGGTACAGGGTTGCAAACTGGAAAGTATTGAAGTAGATAGGGAGGATGTGCTAGATATTCTTGAGGGTTTGAAGTTAGATAAGTCCCCTGGGCCGGACGGGATTTACCCTAGGATTCTCTGGGAGGCGAGAGAGGCGATTGCAGAGCCTCTGGCTCTGATCTTCAGGTCGTCGTTGGTTACGGGTATAGTGCCGGAAGACTGGAGGATAGCGAATGTGGTCCCATTGTTCAAGAAGGGGAATAGAGACTTTCTGGGGAATTATAGGCCAATGAGTCTTACTTCTGTTGTGGGCAAAGTATTGGAGAGAATTATTAGGGATAGGATTTATAGTTATTTAGAGAGAAATGAATTGATTGGGGATAGTCAGCATGGTTTTGTGAAGGGTAGGTCGTGCCTTACTAACCTCATTGAGTTTTTTGAAAAAGTGACCAAAGAGGTGGATGGGGGTAAAGCGGTTGATGTGGTATATATGGACTTTAGTAAGGCGTTTGATAAGGTGGCCCATGGAAGACTTCTGCAGAAAATGCAGATGTATGGGATAGAGGGTGATTTAGCTAATTGGATTATGAATTGGCTAGCAGATAGAAGACAGAGGGTGGTGGTTGATGGAAGATATTCATCGTGGAGTTCGGTTACAAGTGGTGTACCTCAGGGATCTGTTTTGGGGCCCCTGCTGTTTGTAATTTTTATAAATGATCTGGATGAGGGTATTGAAGGATGGATTAGTAAATTTGCAGATGACACTAAAGTCGGTGGAGTGGTAGATAGTGAAGAGGGGTGTTATAGTTTGCAGAGAGACTTGGACAAGTTGCAGAGCTGGGCCGAGAGGTGGCAAATGGAGTTTAATGTGGAAAAGTATGAGGTAATTCACTTTGGCAGGAATAACAAATGTGTAGAGTATAGGGCTAATGGTAGGACTCTTAATAGTGTTGAAGAACAGAGAGATCTTGGTGTATATGTGCATAGATCCCTGAAAGTTGGCAATCAAGTCGATAAGGTTGTTAAGAAGGCATACGGAGTCTTAGCTTTTATTGGTAGGGGGATTGAATTTCGGAGCCGCAACGTCATGTTGCAACTGTACAAAACTCTAGTGCGGCCGCACTTGGAGTATTGTGTGCAGTTCTGGTCCCCGCATTATAAGAAAGATGTGGAGGCATTGGAGAGGGTACAGAGGAGGTTTACCAGGATGTTGCCTGGTATGGAGGGCAGGTCTTATGAAGAGAGGCTGAGGGATTTGAGGTTGTTTTCGTTAGAAAGAAGGCGGCTAAGAGGAGACCTTATTGAAACATATAAGATGATTAGAGGTTTAGATAAGGTGGACAGTGATAGCCTTTTTCCTAGGATGGAGAAAGTTAGCACAAGGGGACATAACTTTAAATTAAGGGGTGGTGGTTATAGGACGGATGTCCAGAGGGTGGTAAGGGTATGGAATGCCCTGCCTGCGGCAGTTGTAGATGCGCCAGGTTTGGTGGCATTTAAGAGGTTAGTAGATAAGTTTATGGACGAAAAGGGGATGGTTTAGGTTAGAAGGTCATTGCTTTTTCCTAATTGGTCGGAGCAACATCGAAGGCCGAAGGGCCTGTTCTGCGCTATAATGTTCTATGTTCTAATGCCAGCATTTCCACATCATGGCTACATTAACACTGCAATTAAGTTATTGTGAAAATCCCTGAGATGCCACACTCTAGCTCCTGTTTGGATACACTGAGGGAGAATTTAGCATGGTCAATGTACCTAACATATCCTTCTATTCTAATTTATTCTAGATTCAGGGATAGAGATGAGAACATTCAGTGAGAACACCTCATTATTTTCACATGCCTTCTGTAAGCATTGCATTCCTTTCTGACTGATGGCCACACTCATCCCCTGTAATAAGACTCCTGTGATTAGCCGCAGCAGAGATTCATAATCCCTACGTTGCAGGAGGTTGACAGTAATTTGCAGTTTAGACAGTGCATCACTCACAGAGCTTATGTGAATGTCTGACTCCTGTCTGACTGATGGCATGAGGACCACAGTGTCACCGGAGACAAAAGCTAAGAGGTTGGGGAGGGCAGTCTCACTTCAAAAGGTATGGAGAGCGCACAGGGGGAATGACTGAAATATGAGATGCTAGCCCAGCGCATTCAAGCACACAATATAATACCTGGGATACAGGCATGGCTGATGTGTTCAGTCACTGTGAAGGAATGCCATTAATGAGCTCAGGAGGTTGAACAAAGCACAAGGAGGAAGCCTGGACTGAGCACCCTGCCTTTATCTTGTGCAGAAATCATGTTTTCACTTCAGACTGACAAGAACATAGCTCTTCATAATGAGGAGCCATAAAAAGGGTGAAATCAGTGGGAGGTGGAAGTTTATTTACAGACGTGAACTCGATCTACAAGTGATTAACAGACATAGCTGCAGCGTGCATCTACCACTTTTATCCTTCCTTATCCTGCCATTGTAACTCAATGCATTCCCAACATCCACAGCAAGATTGAAGATAGCCTGCTGACTGCTTCATCCTGTTGGTTTGTGATGTCCTTTCTGGGAGTCCATTGAAGGACCAACATCTGGAGAGTCCTGGCCTGCTTTCGGGTTGTTGCTGTGGTGGCAGTGCCGTCCACTTCGGCCTATGAAGCTAGAGGTGACGCGGTGACAGAAAGAGAGCATTTGGATGGGCAGGACACTCCAGGAGTCATCTGGGTGGAAATTCCTGGGATGTACACCAGCTGATCCTCCTCCATGCAGGTACCAAGAGCCTCTGGTTGCCTCCTTCAGAGGGAGGGGCAGCTGGAATGAGCTCGAGAAGCATTTCCCACCCCATGACATTGATACTGATGGGTGCCAGCAAGTGCCTGCATTGTGAAAAGCAGCTGCAGCAGCAGTTCAAAACCAAAGTCTTGAGCCAAGGTTTTAGTGTGGCCATTTAGTGTTGATTTTATTGCATTGCCTGCTGGTGCAATGATCTTAGTTGAAAGCAGACAGATTCCCCCATGGAGTCTTGCAATCTGACAAATGCAGCAGAAATCCTTTTCTGATTTTTCCTACTTTGCTCCTGGACCTCCAGCAACTGAGGCATGACTGAGTCCAACAGCTCATTATGTGACTCAGACTCAGATTCCTGACCTCTAACTGCCCTGAGTCCCCTTATCCCAGGATGTCCCCTACCCCTGCCTGCTGTGGATCTAACAGTGTGACATGCTCACTGGTTTGAGACTCTGAGATAGGTCCCACTGAGTTGTGTGTACCTGTGTTGTTGGAGGGTGTGAGGAACTCAGTGATAAGTCTACTATGTCGGGGTCTGTGAATTATATAGAGAGCCACCGCACTGCTCTCAGGATTGGAGAGGAGGAACTGATCAGTTGCTTCCCAGATGTGCCGACAAAAGCAAGAGGAAGTCATTAATGCATGGCAGGGACCTGAGAAAGAGGAGACATCACTCACAGCATTGTTGATGGATAGAAGATGCAATGCTGGATTCTCAGTTGGTTGAGTACTGCCAACCTCACCATCAGTAAGGAATGATCGATGTCCTCACCGATCATCCGAATTGCTCCCATGAGGATCTTGAACTCTGGAGGCCTCTGCCCATTTGAGATCTCACCCTTTTGTTATATGGTACTATAGTCCTGCAGGGAGACAAATGGAGAGGGTATAAACAGGTCACATGGTGGGTGAATGATAAAAATGCCTGGCACATGTATTTGGTGCCTGGGACCAGGGAGGTGATGAATGCACCTGCAGGGGGGATGACAATGTGTGTGAGAGAGTTAGTGATGGTCTCCCTTAAACTGACACAGAGTGAGATCACTGTAGATGTGTTATGGTTCTCTGAGTTTGGGAGTAATTGCGAGTGATAAGAAGAACGACTTACCCAGTATTATGGAGGAGATCATACAAGAACATATGTGAGTGAAAGAAAATAGGGCTCAGCTGATGCTTACTTGGATGCTGAAAGCTGACCTGGCTGTTGGTGACCATTCTATGCTTTGTCTCCTTTGCCAGCTCCAAGACACACTTGAGAGCAAGCGCATCTCGGGTACTCTAGCAGTTCTCTCCCTCTCTCGGCGGTTATCTGCATTTCTCTTCTGTAGGGATAAAAGGGGGAATTGAAAGAATGATGTATGGAAGGGCATGGGTTGCAAGGTGCATCAAGAGTAGGATGTCTGTATGGGCCATTTCAGGGCAATGCCTCCCCACTGGGAAGTGCTGATTGGAGAGGATGCCACAGGGGTTAGAGACAGTGCTAGTGAGGGGAGGGGGTTGGTGGCTGTCCTTAAGATGTCTGGAGACGGTTTCACATTGTAAGTGCAGCACATGTACTGGTTTCAGAATGCGATTCACATTCACCCTTGCTGCCCCATTCACCTTTTTCCGGCACTGGTCTCTGGAACGACGTGCCATGCCCTGGCAGTTATAGCTACAGATGGCAATTACTTCATGACCCCTACCTCAGTGGGGTAGTGCAGCTCATGCCTCTCCTCCATGGCATCCAGCAGGCAGACCTGTTCAGCCTCAGAGAATCTGGGCACACTTCTCCTGTTTGCCACCTTCCTGGTGTGACTGCCTGTGTATCCCTATCTACGGTCTATATACAGCTCTGGATTGTTAAGGGAATCCAGGTGCAGTCAATCTGGGCCACTCATGAGCTTGTTAGTTAAATTTCATTGTGAATAATGTCCAGGCAACCTGGTTTCAATAGAGGGTCAGCCATCTCCAAATATGCTGAATAGGTTAACTCAACAAGATACTGTATCTAGGGGAGAAGGGGGCTGGGGGTTGCTCAACAAAGGAGAATGCTCACTGTCTGGAGGTGTGCATAGCAGCCCAGTGCTCTGTGTGTAAAAGCAACAGTGAGATCTGCACTTTGTATGATAATGGGAGATGGGGAAGCACTCTGTGCATAAATTGGGGGTGGGGGGGGGCAGCACTAATGTGGGTGAATGGGGGAGGAAGGTGAAGCATTCTGTGGGTGAACGGAGCGGGGGGCATGGGGAGGCTAGTGATGTTCATGTGGGGTTCAGAAGCCAGCAATGTCCGTGGGGTATTCAGTTTGAAACGCCGGCTGAAAAAAAACTCCTTTGGTTTTTATGTGAATTTGACACTTCAGATTTTTTTGGGAGAATCCTAGCCACAGAGTTTCATTTTTTCAGGTTTTAATTATTGTTGGAGATCGTAAAAATTTTAAACTTAAAGGATGCTTTCTGAAAAATGTTCCTTTCTTCTTTTAATTCTCCTTAATCCAATCTTTCTCTCTTTAATAGCCTGTTTGTACTTGATTTGACATTGAATTCACTTGCTCTAATTTTACATTTACATTTCCTTCTTCGTTCCCCTCCTGTTTATTTCACAATCTTTCAATCTGATTTGTTCAGAAGATAGACAGTTGGTTGTTCTGTTCCCTGAGGATCAAAATGCAAGGTTTTCCTCACTATGATATTATCAGCAACTTTCCACAAAAATATGTTCGAAATTTTAAACACGCAAAGACAAATTTAACGAATGGCAGATGCCACTTGATTCACTCTTTATAGTAAATCATGGCTCAATGAAGTTGCCAGTTACAATGAAGTTGCATCCTTTTCTATTGGAAATATGAAGTGCTACCATTAGCATTTTTTAAAAATTGTAATTTGTTATGTAATGAAAAATTATACTGAATTCAACAAAGCCAAATATGCAAAATATTTCCCTGGGAAGGATTAATGAAAGAAACTGCTCCTGTGACTAATAATCTAAAATGTAAAGCTAGATATTAACATTATACCTACAGTACAGTAGGAGGCCAGCATTCTCCCTCGGCCCAGCCAGTGAGTTCAATGGCTGGTTGGCTGGCCAGTGGGGGAGAATTTGGCAGGAGCCCCAAAAATCGCTTTTACGCCATGTCGAATTTCACATGGGATCTTCCACTGGTGCTTGCTCTGCCTGTTCAGGAATTCCCCTGGAGGCTGGGGTGAATCTGATTTACATCCAGCTAATCGGGTGCAGATGAGGATTTGACTGGAATCAAAGTAAATCCCTGTGCGTGCTGGAATCAGAAACAAAAACAGAAATTGCGGGAATCATCTCAGCATGTCTGACAGCATCTGTGGAGCAAGAACAAAGCTAACATTTCAAGTCTGAATGCTTCTTAATCAGAGCCAACGAGAACTGGAAATAGAAAGGGATTTAAATTGTCATTAGGGGTGGGGAGGATGATGGGGGTAGTTGGGGAGAGAGATGGAGGGTACAGCAATAGGACTTGGATTAATGACCAGTGATAGGTAGAAGTGAGGGAGAGATTGTTCATTGGAGCAGCTGACTGGAGGATCGAATTGTGGCGGGAATGTGAAGATAAGCGATTGACTATTTTTTAGTTTTTCACGGGGTTTCTGTTTTTGAAAAGTTACTTTAAAAGTAAAGCGGAAGTTGGCCGCCGAATGATCTGCAAACGGTTTTTTTTTGAGCATGCGAGGTTTAAAAAGCAGGCCACGCTATACAGCGGGCAGCGTCATTAGTGGGCAGTGGAGTGTGCCAGTAACAGAGTGAGAGTTAAAGGGCTTTGGTTCAACAGGCTTAGGTGGAAAGGGCGAAACAAGATAGGTTTAATTCTTAGTTTATAAAAGGTTAAACTCCATAATTAAGGATGAAAGACCATGTGATGTGCTGTTCCTACATGATGTGGGAGCTACTGGACCCCAATATGATTCCCGATGAGCATGTCTGTGGTAAGTGTTGGTTGCTTGAGGAATTCTGGCTCAGGGTTGATGAGCTGGACTCTGAGCTTCGGACACATCAGGTAGGGGAAGAGTTACCTGGACGCTGTGTTTCAGGAGACAGTCACACCCCTTAGACTAACTAATTCAGCCAATGGTCAGGGACAAGAAGGTGTGGCTGCGAGCGAGGCAGGAAATGGGATCCAGGAGGTAGAGTTTCAGGTGTCTGAGTCCCTAGACATGTCCAACAGATTTGAGATCCTTGCTCCCAGTATGGATGGGAACAGGGATTGCAAGAGGATGAGCAAACTGACCGCAGCACCATGGTACAGGGAGCCATTCAATTAGATGGACAAAAAAGAAATGTAGTAGTAATTGGGGATAGTGTAGTTAGGGGCATTGACGCTGTTCTCTGTAACCAGGATCGAGAATCCCAAAGGTCGTGTTGCCTGCCTGGTGCTGGGGTCCAGGATATCTCATCTGGACTGCAGAGGAACTTGGAGTGGGAGGGTAAAGATTCAGTTGTTGTGGTCCATGTAGGTGCCAACGACATAGATAGAATAGGAACAAAGGCTCTGCTAAGAGAATGTGAAAAGCTAGGAGCTAAACTAAAAAGCCGAACCAAAAAGGTAATAATCTTTGGACTACTACCTGACCCACAAGAAAATTGACACAGGGTCAATAAAATTAAGGAGGTAAATGTGTGGCTCAAAGATTGGTGTGGGAGGAATGGGTCTGAATTCATACAACATTAGCACCAGTATTGGGGAATATGGGCCCTTTCCCGATGGGATGGTCTTGGGAGCTTGGGAGTACAGGTTAATGATGAGCACATTCAACTAATTAAAGGAGTTGAGGGCTCAGGAGAGGTTAGTAATGTTTCCAGACACTACAGGCCGGTTAGCTTAACATCCGTAGTTGGGAAAATGCTGGAATCTATCATGAAGGAAGAAATAGTAGGACACGTGGAAAAGAATGGTTCATTCAAGAAGATGCAGCATGGATTCATGAAGGGAATGTCATGTTTGATGAATTTACTAGATTTTTGTAAAGATATAACGAGTGTGGTTAAAGAGAGGAACAGATGGATGTGATATTTTTAGATTTCCAGAAAGCATTTGATAAGGTGCCTTACATAAGATTAAGGTACACAGAGTTGGGGGTAAAGTGTTAGCATGGATTGAGGATTGGCTATCTAACAAAAACCAGAGAGTTGGAATAAATGGGTGCTTTTCTGGTTGGCAGTTGGTGACTAATGACATGCCGCAGAGATCGCTGCTGGTACCTCAACCAGTATACCATCTGGAGGAAGGGATTGAGTGTAGGGTAACAAAGTTTGCGAATGACACAAAGATGAGTGGAAAAGCAAATTCCGTGGAGGACGCGGAAAGTCTGCATAGAGATTTGGACAGGCTAAGTGAGTGGGCAAGGATCGGGCAAATGGTGTACAATGTTGGCAAGTGTGAGGTTATCCACTTTGGAAGGAATAATAGTAAAATGGACTGTTATTTAAATGGTGAAAAATTACAACATGCTACTGTGCAGAGGCACCTGGGCGTCCTTGTGCATGAATCACAAAAACTCAGTTTGCAGGTGCATTAGGTAATCAAGAAGGCAAATGGAATGTTGGCTTTTATCATGAGAGGGATGGACTATGAAAGCAGGGAGATCTTGCTGCAATTGTACAAGGTACTGGTGAGGACGCATCTAGAGTATTGTGTTCAATTTTGGTCCCGTTATTTGAGAAAGGATATATTAGCTTTAGACAGAGTGCAGAGAAGTTTCACCAGGAAGATTCCGGAGATGAGGGAGTTAGCTTTTGAGGATGGATTGTGTAGACTGGGCCTATACTTGTTGGAGTTTAAAAGGCTGAGGGGAGATCTTATAGAAACATGATGAAGATAATGAAGGGACTAGACAGGGTAGAAGCAGAGAGATTATTTCCACTTAGAATGAAAACAAGAACTCGAGGGCACAGCCTCAAAATAAGAGGAAGTCAATTTATAATAGAGTTGAGGGGGAACTTCTTCTCCCAGAGGCTAGTGAATCTTTGGAATTCTCTGCCCATTGAAGCAGTGGAGGCTACCTCATTAAATATGTTTAAGACACAGATAGATTTTTAATCAATAAGGGAATTAAGGCTTATGGAGAGCAGGAGGGTAAGTGGAACTGAACCACTATCAGATCAGCCTTGATCTTATTGAATGGCGGGGCAGGCTTGAGGGGCTAGATGGCCTACTCCTGCTCCTATTTCTTATTGACAAATTGGACAGAAGAACTATAGGAATGTAAATGGTGGATCATTGCTAAGAAGGTGCTAATAGCAGCACATTAAGAGATTGGAATGTGTTAGTGGCACACAAAGATAAACAATGTAACAACCTGGAATAGGTGACAGATGATTCTGGTGGGATGGGATGGTGCGAGGGGAGATGGTGGTAAGGGAAAAAGGATGGAAAGCGGGACAAAAAAAGGATGGAAAAATAAATCAATGGCTTTTGTACCAATGTGAAAACCAACTGTCGCAAGAATGATTCAGCAGGGAGGTATTATTCTGGATGGGTCTTCATCTGCATTACATTAACAGGATGCAAAATTGTTTCATACCAGCCTCTGATGGGAATGGTGAACTGCTATGACAGGCAGGAATGCATGTTCCTGCTATTAATTTACAGCGGCAGGAAATTGACTTTTGGGCTCATTGTTTCTTTGCCTGCCATTAATTCTGGGTGGCCTGAAAAATTCCGCTCTATTAATCACCATTTTGTCCTTCTGTTTCATAATACAGCAATTCTGTCATGCCTTACAGGACATGGAATATCTCTTGGCTTCTCATTGATGAAGTACCAGTTTTCCTGCAGGACCTCAATATCTTCTACTACCCATCTCTCCCAGAATCAAAATTTGAACAGAGATTATATATATAATATATATATTTAAATTATAATGGTGAATAGAATACGATTCAATTCCCTGAACATTTAATTTTATTGTCAAGTAAATTGACTTGATAGAGATACTGACCTCACTTTTTGAAAGAGCCAAATTTATACATGCATATTCAGAATGCATCATTGAAGCATTTTGGGTAAATGGCTATTGTTTTTTTTATGTAAATTCAGCATATTAAAATTAATCAGAATTCCTTGGACTAATTTTTTTAACAAAGTAGTAGTAATGGGAAATCTTTCTTTTTAAAAATGTGCACCAATATATTCTACACTGACATTTGCAAAGTTCCATTCTTTTTTAAAATATTTTATGAGGAACAGTCGATTCTAATTAGATCAGATCACTATCTTCTAGCCATCTTGTCCTGAAGATGTCAATGATACCTTGAGGTCAATAATAGGATACCAATACCAGTGATAAAAAATATCCTTGGGTAATCGATGGTTATCCTTTACAATAAATCATGAGACAAAACAATTACAAATTTACAGCTTGGAAAAAAGCAATTAAAAATAAATTGAAACTATATATATTTTGAGTATGAGACAAATTGCTTTATTAAGAAGTGAAAAGTTCTGAAAGCAACAATAAATGAAAATTGAAAGACAGAACATGCTCAATTATGAAGTTTAAAGCATCCTCATCCACGACCAGCTGCAGATGAATTTTTACTCATACTTAATGCATTTTCAGCAGGCCAAGGGAGTTTCTTGCATCTGACAAGAGCTCCCAATAATTCCCATTGCATCTCTAACTTTATCTCAGCAAAGAGGTTCACCAAAGCTTAGGTCTCCAACATAACCAGGTGATCTGAGCATTAATAGAGGTTGCACCATTCAGGAACAATCAGATTTGTTCTCTTGTCTCCACCTTTATCCTTTATGACAGGCAAGTGCATTCCCAGTCACAGAAAAAAATCAGTGCAGTAATGTGACAGGGCCTAAATTCTGGAATATTATCTTTATGGTTTTCTCTTACTTTCTGAAACTGTGAAGTTTCCTATGTTAAAAGTACAATATAAATACTCATAAAATTTCTGCAGTGTGGAAGAAACCATTCAGCCCTATCCTGTCCTAACCCCAATAACCCTGTACATTGATCGTGGTCAATCCACCTAATCTGCACATCTTGAGCCACTGCAGAGCAATTTAACATGGCCAAACAGCTAAGGTAAACATTTTTGGAGTATGGAAGGAAACTGAAGCACCTGAAGGAATCCCCATGGTAACACGCAAGCTCTACACAGACAGTCACCCAAAGTCAAAATTGAATCTGGGTCCCTGGTGCTGTGACACAGCAGTGCTGATGAGAATAAGCAAAAAATTAATTAAAGGATAATAGAAAAATAGACTGAATGAGAAGGATCCAATAGTTAAAAAAAAGAGTTTGGATCAATATTCTTATTTCCCAGTTTTTAACTGACATTCTGTTTTAAATATTCAAGACCAGATGGGACCAGTATTCTTATTTTCCCAGTTTTACTGATTTTTCCTTCTGTTTTCTACATTTGGCCAAAAGTGTTTTAATCAGAAGAAACACTTACCAATGGAAGTACAACACTTTGTTCATGTTGACCATGCCCATTTATGGTTAAAAGGGGATGATTATGCAGTGGAGAAATTCTATCTTTCAGCATTAAAAATTTGGAATTAAACCACGTTCATCATATAAATGAATTTCAGCTTTTTTTTTGAAAATAGGAAATGCATTCCCACAAGGAGACTTACCAATCCATGCTGGGCAGAGGCTTCAATAAAAACTCAGTTGATGTCAGCAGGGATGGATGGGGCTATTAAATGCCTTCATCAACTCAACCAGAAAAAAACACTTTTTTCTGTCGGATGCTAACCTAAAATTTTCAGTCATTATATAAATGAATACTAATAAGCAAAACAAAAGGCAGTAAATAAGAAGCCTCGCTTGCTTGAAAGAATGTTAAGGTTAGGGCAACCTGTATTTACCCTGATATTAATCTGGAAGCATTATACTTATGGAAAACAGAATCACCAGAGCTTAGGAATATAATGACTGTAGATTTCTTAACACTATTAGCTCAGCTCATGTTTCTGATTGTTGAAATTAAAAACATCCTCTCGAAGATTGCCTGCACATAATTATTGGTGCATTGAATTTCCCTGTCACTAGGAATGATTGCTAATCATCCCCTGATGAACATGTACATCTGCACTGCCTGACAGAGATAGATCTCAGACTGGTTAACAAAGTAAGCCTGAGACAAAACTGCAAGTGGAATGGTAGGAAACAGCATCAATCCACTGTGCATAACATATAATAGAACTCTTCAATGTTATTAGATAGCTATCTCTAGGCTTAAATGACTTACTCCTGTTTATAAGTTTTTTTTTGCTATCTGTATAGGAGCTTTCATGAGCTTGTAATTTGCAAAGTCCAGGTGATAAATCTACCACGTGGGCAAATATTGGATCATACGACTCTGCAGAAAGTTAGATTCATGTACAGTCAAACATAAAGGATTTTCTGTGTTCAGCAGAGAAAAATATTCCAGACTGATGCAAGTACATTTCAATCCACCTATCTAACAAAGGAACAGCATTCCAAAGCCTTGTGGGTTTACTATCAAATAAACTTGTTGGATTTTAACCTGGTGTTGTGAGACTTTCTACTGTGTTTACTCTTGTTCAAAGCTGGCATCTTCACATCATGGCTTCTGATCCCCACCAGAATCAAATGGGAGGTTGGGGAGGGAAGGGGACAGAAGCCCACTCTGTGTGTGAAACAGTCACTCATTGTGATATTGCCTGAGATGGCCATTTAATAGATTGGGGATGGGTTCACCATCCAATTATGGATGGTGGGCAGTCTCTCACTGTTGGAGGGTTAATTTTAGACTTTCTAATTTGAAGACAGAAGCATGGTGCCATGGAATGTATATGAAGGAAAAAAAAACAGAGGTGTCCCCTCTGCAACGTTTTCAATAAGTAAATTAAAAATGGCTTTGCAACCGGATGAATTGCAGTCTTTCAAGAAATTGGCTCACCACAAACTTAAGGGGTGGGCTATTGTTGTGGAAATTTTTTATCAGGGAACATAATTCCTTGGCTGTGTGGTGGCTCTCCCCCTTCTCCCTTCCATGGCCCCCTGCCCCGCCTTTGACATTAAAGAACAAAGAACAAAACAGCATGGGAAACATGCCCTTCAGCCCAATGAGCCCACGCCGCCACCCCGATGTTCCCACTTCTACCTGTGATCCCTGTCTATGTTTATAGATCTATGCATTGAAACCAAATTTGAGACAATTTAGGGAGAATTTGTTCTGCCTATCAGCCTAAGAGCACATCTTTGGGATGTGGGAGGAAACCGGAGGCCCTGGAGAAAGCCCACGCAAGTACAGGGAGAATGCGCAAACTCCCACAGACATAGGCCCAAATCCATATATCTGCACAACACAGCGATAGTCACTGAGCTGTCGTGTTGCCCATCAAATGGTCTAGGCCAAGCGTACACTAACAACGTGAAGCACTAGGATACTCTCGAAAAAAAATCCAAGAGCAGTCCTCTCACGAACCATCGCGTGTATGCCCCTTGTTAGACAACAAGGTAGACCAAAGCACCTGTAGGATAAAACAAATACATCAATATCATCATCTATTTACGCACTTCCCAGGAACTCCCAAGGCTCATGGTGCTTATTTTATGTCAGTTTTCTATATCCCTCCATTCCCATTCTGTTCATGTGTCCATCTAAGTATCTCTTAAATAACTGCAGAGTGCCTGCCTCCACCACTTTACTTGGCAGCACATTCCATACCCCCACAACCTTCTGTGTGAAAATTATATACATTAGCTGGATAAAAAGTAACATAGGAAATACTCCTTAGTGTCAGTGTTCAGAATCCTACTGCACGTGAGCCACCCTGGATCAGTTGAGAACAAAAGCAATAGGATGAGCTAATTAATAATGGAAATCTGTACAAGATAGGGGCAGATGTTGATGTGGGTTGTATGAGTATTTAGTGTGTTTAAAATAGTCTGAATCATCTGGGCATTCTGAACACCTATAACCTTGTTAGGGAAAGGCAGATAAAAAGGGATAAATATTTCTGAGTAGACTATCTCCTCCGTGGGTTTCCTCTGAGCGCTGTGGTTCCTCTCACAGTCCAAAGATATGCAGGTTAGGTGGATTAGCCATGCTAAATTACCTTTTACTGTAAAGGGATTGGCAGAATAAATACATGGGGTTGTGGAGAAAGAGCCTGGGCTGTTGTTGGTGCAGGCTCGATGGGCCAAATGGCCTCCTTCTCCACTGTCGAGATTCTAACAATATGCATCAGAATTCACCTTTGGTTGTTAACAATCTATCAATACACTTACAGAGTTCATCTCCAGTTACATTGCAACATGAACTTGACCATGTATAATTATTAATTTGAGATGGGAAGCAATTGCCATGTATTGTCTACTATCTCCACTGTATTATTAGCCATAGCAATACATAAAACTGTTGTACCATAAAAACTGGATTCATGCTTATATTTAATAGATGTAACTCTGATGTAGTTTACAAATCTTGCTGCAGTGATGATAAAATCAACTGTGTCTTCACCTCCAGCCAGGGTCTCGTGATTTTTTTCTTATTTTCTCCAAGCTGCACAGATTTGACAGGAAGTCTTCAGCAAATCAACAGATTTCAAGAAGCATAATTGAGAAATCCCCACAATGGTTTATCGAGCAATGCCCACATCTTGTGAAATTATAAATAAAAAAGGAACACACCACTACTGTGTGATTGAGGGCTGGACAGGAGTGGAGAACTGAGTTACTATGTGTGGCCTGGTTGCTGGTAGACAGAGAGGGTGAATGATTTGCCTCCATTCTAGATGCTCCCCTTCTCCAATTGGGATAGCACTACCAGGAAGTTAAATTAATCCATGCCACCTTCAGGATCTGGGAAGTTGACTATAAATGGCTACCCACCACTCTGCCACTCCCCACTAATTCCATCTCCATAAAAATGGGCCAGGAATGGGATGGAGATGGGCAACCAGCTTATTAACTGACAGCATTATTTTTAATGCCCGCCTGCCCCTAGTCCCAATCCTGTCAAAGGCTCAAAATCAAATACTCTCTGACAGCTTATAGCATTTGCTCATTAAGATATCTTTCATTAATGGGTGGAGGGACAGGGAGTGGGAGGGGCAGCAGAATAGGGAAGTAAAGGGGCAAGTGGAGGGGAATGAGAAGGGGAAGTGGAGGAGAAACAGGAGGGAGAAGTGGATCAGGAACAGAAGAAGAATGCAAGGGAGATGGGGGGAAAGTGGAAGAAGGATTGAAAGGGGGAAATGGAAGAGGAATGGGAGCAGGAACAGCAAGGGGAAGTGGATGTGGAATAGGGGATGGAATGGGAGGGAAAAAAAGAAGCAGGAGGGAAGTGGAAGGGATAGGGGAAGGAGAGGCAGGGAGGGACTGTGGTTTTTATCGTGGGTTGAACTATATCTTTGACTCTTGGGCCCAATCCAAGATCAGTGACTGAAGACTCCAACGGTTGCAGCAAGGATCTTGCAGTGTGGCTACAGTTGCAATGTGACTACAGTGACCATGGGTTCACAGCACAAGACTACCTGTAATTTGAGATTAACTAGGCTGTTCCCTTCAGAGGCCCCATATTGGCTGCAGGAGAAATGGAAAATTACTGTCTGGGCATAGTACAGATGCTGTGCTGGGATAAAGGCTGAAACGCATCTAGCAAAGAGAGAATAGTACGGAAATCATATTCTGCATCACACTGAACTATTTATTCTGAAACTGAGAAAGTTTGATACTAATACTGAGTGTCTGAATTGAATTCCCACCATTAACCATCCTTTGCCTTGAGGAACACATTTGCAGAAATTGTAAATAAAAACTTGAGCACACGTGGAACATCCCTCTGTATATCTCTGTACATGCTTGTTACATTTTACAGAGCCTATTATTATTTCCTGCTTTCATAAGAGGCAGCAGATTGCAGGAAGGAAGAAATCAGCCTATTTTCAGCCAAGTCAGGGGAAGATGTTTTGCCTCTTTTGATCCGAATCATGGTGCAATTTTAGTGAATTGATTTACTGACGACCACATATGTTCCAAAGTAGTCCAACCCAAGAACTTCAAAGCAAAATGAAAATTAGAGCCATAGTTAGATGGGACCAAAGATTCAGAAAACACACTGTGTAAAATACAAACCAAAAATTTTGATTGATGGTATTTCAGTCTGCTTTGGATGCTTCGCCAGTAATTGTGGTGTAGCTTTCAGAGCCCAAAATGGCTCACGTGTGCTTAAAAGGAGGAAAGCTGAAATTTGTGATGGTTTTGATTTAAACTTCTTCAATTCTCCCAATTCTCATGCCAACAATTTGTAATTTTATCAGTTGCTCTCTAGTTGTTGGTTCCATTCATTCATTTTCCTGATAGTTCTCCTGGTTTCTTCTATTATAGTTTAATATCATTCTGAATGCAAGGCATTAGGCCGAATAAACCAAACCAAAGAAAGAACTCAGTGATATGCTATATTTTGCCTATTGTCCTCATTGTCATTGGGAACAAATCAGCAACCCTAAATTCTCACTTAAGTAACTGGAGTAACACGTTTAACTGAATTAATGGACAGAAATTGTTGAAAAAAATGATAGCAGATGAATAGGACTGACGATTATAATTTTTAAAAAATACATCAATTTGTTTTCTTTCATTTAAGGGACATGGGGAATTATTGGCTGGTCAGCATTTATAGCTTATCCATAGTTACCAAAGGGCAGTTGAGAATCACCACATTGCTATAGAGGCACATGTAGTCTAGAGCAGATAAGGATAGCAGATTTCTTTCCCAGAAGGATAATGGTAAACCAGATCGGTTTTTCAAACAGTCGGCAAGGGTTCTTTGGTCATCAGTAGTAGCTTAATTCCAAATAATTTTCAATTGAATTCAAGTTCCATCATCTGCTTTGGCCGGATTCAAACCCAGGTCCCCAGCATATTAGCTGAACTTTTGGATTAAATAATAGCACTAGGCCATTGCCTCCACTTGAAAAAAGAAATGCAATTTAAAACTGGTAACTCCTGCCAAAAGGGCTTTCTTAATATCATGCCTTATGGCCCTGATAATGGAATTTATCTTGGACACCTTGGAGAAGGAACAACTGAAGCCTTGATCGGGCAGATAGTGAATTGTTCCAAGAGATTTTTTTAAAGTTTTTTTTAAACTTTTCCGTCTTGGCAGTATTTTTGTGTAAGTCTTATGATCCACACTCCTGTTCGTGTCAGAAGGAAATAGTTTTCAGGATGCAAATCTGTTCTGACACCCAGAAATACAAATTAGATTCCTTGCAGAAAATAATGTTGGGATGCAGGATATGAGTAAAAATGTTTGCACATTCGACAAACCTACACAGTTAGTCACTCATTAACTTTTAAAGTACCACTATGGTAATTTCCAAACACACAATGTCTTATTCTTCTGCTAAGTTCTTCTGAAGAATGTCCTTTCTAAATCTTTTTTTCTCTCTTAATCCACACTTTCCTTTTCTGTGCCTACTTTGAATCTAATTCACCCCAGTTCCTTTTCTGTCATTAGTTCTGTTTCTTTCTCTGCCCTTAATTTTCATTGAAGAGGTTGACCATTGGTGTTCCTGAACTTGCAGAGGTATTGACATTATTGCATCATTATCAACTTCACACTTGCTCTTGGTGAAATGTAACATTTCAACAATTTGTGGGTTAATAGTTTCAGGTGGTTAGTTCCTTGAAGCCTAAAGAACAGCTTCTATAAACCCAAAACTCAAAAAAAAGGTGACATGTTAATAAAAAGGATCAATTAGCCAATACGTTTCATAGGAATTCAAACAACATGGAAATTGTTGGCATGGTTTTAGGTCATATCTCATTAACCAAAGGAATTCTTTGGCTATTCTTGGATTTAACTTGGATATTCCTTCAGAGATTACATTGAAGTCCTGCACCTAAAATTTTGAAAAGAAGTTAAAAATAGAAGCAACTCATGACAAATGATCCCATTGGAATGAAATGTTGGCTTAGCAGCTGAAAGTAGTCAGTGATGATGAATGGGTGGTACCAAGAATAGTGGAATCCCGCAAGGTTTTGTGTTGAGTCCCCTGTCGCTGCACCAAGCATAAATGATAGAGCAGTCTCGTACTATCATCATATTTTGCTTACACCAATCTACATGGCCTGGCAGTTGCTGTAGAAGAAATCAATCTGATTAAAAATGAATGCGGAAAAAAAAATACATGGATGTACTGAGGAAAGGTAGATGCAATTTCATGTGGTAAATAATTTGATTTGATTTATTATTGTCTCATGTATTCGTATACAGTGGAAAGTATTGTTTCTTGCATGGTATGCTGACAATACATACCATACATAGAAAAGGAAAGGAGAAAGTACAGAATGTAGTAGTACCATCATAGCTAAGGAGTAGAGAAAGATCAACTTAATGTGAGGTAAGTCCATTCAAAAGTTTGATGGCAGCAGGGAAGAAGCTGTTCTTGAATCAGTTGGTATGTCACTTCAGATTTTTGTATCTTATTCCCGATGGAAGAAGATGGGAAAAAGTATGTCCAAGCTGTGTGGGGTCCTTGATTATGCTGGCTGCTTTTCTAACGCACTGAGAAGAGTAGATGGAGTCAATGGATGGGAGGCTGGTTTGCCTGATGGACTGGCCTTTGATCACACCCCTTTGTAGTTTATTGCAGTCTTTGTCATAGCAGTAGCCATACCAAGCTGTGATACAACCAGAAAGGATGCTTTCCTTGGTTCACCTGATAAATGTGAGATAGGGGAAAGATTTTGTATGCAAAACAGATGAAGACAAACATGGAATAAGATTCGAGATTTGGATTTAGATATTGACAGCAGGTAGACTCTTAAAATGAAGTTACTTCTAACAGTATGAGTCAAACATTGGAACAAACCTCAACAATCTTTGATAATTTGGATCAGGCCATGTCGACTCTATATTTAGTGCAAGGGCCACACTTAAGTATCATCTAGAATCTTGAATACGGAGTTCAAAATTACATTTTTGCTTTCAAGTGAGTTCATAGAAAATTACAGAGGATAGTCATTAGACACAAGATGGGACATTGATATTTCTATGGATGGGTGGGGGGATGGAGTTCAGGAACGGTGCAGTGGTAAAGATTCACAGTTCCTTATCCTCATCTTTAAAATGCTGGGAAGAATGTAATGTCAATGTGGGCATTTACATTCAACATGGTACCACAATTGACAAGCCTCGAGTAAATTTAAAGGTTGATAATTCTTTCTCAATGAACGTGCACACACGTAAGTAGATATAGTGTAGATTCCAATCAACAACAATTAATATCAGAACCTCTTTTAAGAAGAACATTATCAGATGAACATTTGCTTAAGAGGATTGCAGGAAAAAATAATGATTTAGATGATCAGATACTCTATGGAATAAAATACCTCCAGTCCTAATAAGACCAAGGAGAGGTACTTGCTAAAAAGATTTGTCAATTTAAATTGAATTCCCAGAGCCTCTGATCAATTTGCTTAAAGGATCAATATTTTCCTCCCAATTTTTCTCCTTTCTATCTCAAATGTACTAATGCCTAATGAGGTGTAGATCTGCAGATGTTACCTCCAGTATTTGAATTAATTAACTAGTTAATTTTCCTGTCTAAATATCATCAGTAATGACTGACAAACTTGATGTCTCAGCCAAATTTCTCCTCAACTAACATACATGCAAGGGTTACAAAGACTCTGTCCCTTAGAATGATAGAGAGGCTAACTGGAGTGTCCAAGTGCTAATTTAGCTGGGCTTTGTTGATCAAGCGTACACCATAGTGTAAAGTGGGGCTTTCCAAAGGCCAGTACCAGGCCATTTGATGTATTAACTTGCCAAATTATTCAGAGAAGCAGCAGATAGAATCTTATAAAATGCAATTGTGTCAGGAGAAATTGTTAAAAGGGAAACAAACTGATCATAGTTATCTAATTGGTCAAGTAATTCCAGGATAAAAGAACCGATACAAGTGTTAATGTACAGATAGTAATAAGAAAAATTAAAATGCAACATTACAAAATGATTTTGGATTGCTTTTAATTTTCTTCTAAAGAAAGTAATTTAAATAAAATGAAAGCTGTGGAAATTTCATGGACCTTTGAAAGCTGGTGACAATGATCTATAAAGGGATTCACATCTAACTCTTCTCTGTTGTATTTGTCATTTCAAATAATTGCAATTATCCACTAAGGATTAGTGCACAATTTAGGGTTTTAATTGCAAACTTTCTAAAGGAGGAACAAGCTAATGGAATGCTGGTTCACTTTGAGACCTGTATCATTGTTCAGTCAATTATATTAAATGCAGGGGCTTCTTTGACGTTCAGCTGATAGTACAGTAAACTGTTACAATTCAGTGAATAATATAATTGCTCATTCTTTGCTCCTAAACTGAGCAGGCGGTTCACAATAATGCCGCACACTTAACTTACTATCAAATTCTATGTACATTATTTTTCCAAATGATTCATCAGTCATGCAAGTTTTCTTCTGGTACAACTACTCTTTATAAATTTGGAGTCTGTGTGAAGTTTAAATGGCCTTGCAAAACATGGGAGGTGAGTTGGAAGTCACATCTCAGACTAAAGGAAAACAAAGCAAAAGTCAGGGAAGGAGGTGATTTTATATTGGCTTGACATTACACGGAATAGTACCTAGTTGCAACCAGTTCAAGGTAGTCATTGGACATTGTAAACCTACCTGACATGAATTTAGCTACTTTGACAAACAGCATTCTTCCATCCCTTCTGCTTATTCAAACTAAGCAGTGTTTATTCACGTACCCCGACATTGCAGAACTATAAGCAGGCAATAAAACTTTTTAAATAAATGCAAAATACAGCACATGCTGGAATCTGAAACAGAAACAGAAAAATGCTGGAAAATCTCAACAGATCTCACAGCATCTGTGGAGAGAGAATAGAGCCAATGATTTATGTCTAGATGACTCTTCATTAGAGCTAAGAGGACAGAAGCCAAGCAGTAAACAGAAACCAGCTCTACCAAACTGGAGCTCAAACTGCACCTTCTGTTCCATTAGCTACATGTTAAAAACACTTTTAAGACCAGTTGGGTTTTGCAATATAATGCTTTAGGATGCTCATACTGGATAGCAAAAGGTGTACTTAATAATAAAGCTGCAGCCTCAGTTAAATAAATTAAGACCACAACAATTACATCATCACCTGTTTTTGGAATAATGATATCCATTTAAACATATAGCCATATTTCTCAAGAACAATGAAGAGTAAGTGAAAAAACTAGCCCCTTCCTGCCAGATTCACAAAATGATGAAAAAATAAAATCATTTCAGAATCATGTAATTGTTCACTGGTTGATAATCAGTGATTATGTACTTCCAACTTCACAACAGTGCCATGCTACTTATTTCCAACTGACCTGGAGTTGCTTCTAGATTGTGCTGGTATTTCCAGTAAAATTTGCCTATAATTGATATATATCGGCAGAGATGTTTGAAGAATTTCAAGAACAAACTAGTTCGAGGGCAAATCAGGTGTCAGTGATCTCTTGCGCCAGTTAACAAAAAACACATTAGTCTGATATATATACATACATAACGTATGTTTGGGTTTGTCTGCCCCTTTAAGACTGTGGGTCAGGTGACTGATGGGGAATTAGTTCCTCCCAGTTTGGGACCCAGTTGTGCAGTCTTAGATCTGACTGTGAAACAATGCACATCTACAATAAAGAGATCCCCAGTATTCAAGTTACCAAGCCTATCTCGTTGTTCTTTGTGTTCTGTGAGTTCATAAATACATACATAATAATTAGAAGCTAGCCCAAACCTTAAAACTGATCAGCCATCCCTTCTCACAAATTAATGACCATGAAAATGAGGTTTTTACTAAATATATCCATTCTCGGGTCTTTGAAATAGTGTTGTTTATTTTTAGGCACAAGAGCATTTGTACATATAAACTTTATGTCACTTTAATGTACTATGGAACAAATTACTATACACCAATGGAGAGTTGTTTTTGCCCCCAAAACTCATTTCAGTTCTTTAAAATCAGTTTAAAGGCAATGGACTAGAAATTCTGATTGATAAAAAATACATATTTTTGAGATAAACTCTTTATAAAACTGCAGTAGGTTATCATAATTAAAATATAAAGAAATATTTTCAAAGTAAATTTCGAAATTATGTTCCAAAATATCGGGTGGAATTTTCCCATCCTGCCTGACACAGGAATTGTAGCGGGCAGGTACAGACTACACAAAGTCCATTGACGTCGGGTGGGAATTTCCCGCCTTGGGCGAATATGGCCAGAAAATGCCATCCAATAAGTATATCCCTTCATGGCAGATTTCACATTTGTCGAAATACGATTGCATAATGTAGAAAATTAAAAACTCATTTTGCAAAACCAGAGCCAATTGCACCCAGGTCATCAGTTGTGCCTAAAACAAAAACTTTTTGGGAGGGTGATTCTTCCACTGCACCCTGCTAATTTTCTAGTGCAAAAGGGTGAGAGAATCTTATGGCTGGGCATGCATGGCATGCATTCCCACAGTGAGCACATCTCCCAGAACCGGAATTGTGGTGCTGTCAAAGCCACATAGGCGACTGGTGGGCACTCAGATAAGTTATTTGAATCTGTTTTGAGTATAATTTAAATGTAACTAGCAGGCTTGGGACTGAATTCTCTGGGCTTGCTAGCCTCTTTCAGCGTTTACAGCAGCGTTTACAACAGATCCCTACTTTCAGGGAAGTATTGGGACAACCCCGCTGTAGTGAAATGAGGAAATCGCAGTACCTCCAGGGAGTCGGGCAGTGGGGGAGATCGTGCTCCCTGGTTATGTGCACTGTGACAATGCCAGTCTATGCCCCCGGCACAGCAGAAGGAGCAAAATGCCCATGCTCAGGAGCACCGTGGAGGCACCCATTGGCCATAGGGCTTATTCAGAGGGAGGAACCTAGTAGGGGGTGGAGCAATCAGTGCAGATATGGGATCCCACTGTCATTCTGCCATTGGGATCGGTCAGGGCAGAAGGGAGGCCATATATTGGGGCAGGATGGGGGGAATTTCTGGGGGGGTACTGGGAGATTTGCTGGGCGGGGAGGAGTATCCGCCTCTTAGGGGGTCTGCATTGCGGGAGGGATGGGAATTGTCACTGGGGGGAGTTGGGGATCGAGGCAGGTTGGGGGTGAAATTAGTCTGCTGAGGGTCGGCACTGCTGGTGGTTTTGGGACTGCTCAGGGGGACTCCTCCGGGGGGCGGGGGTGGGGGTGGGGGGGGGTGGGGGGGTAGTGCTGGTGCTGGAGATTGAGCCACCTGGGACGGGGATTTGGGTCAAGGTTGGGCACAGGAATGATCGAGGGGCCATGATCGTGCTGTTAGGGGATTGGGGGTCAGCACTGCGGAGGTCTCGTGCAGGCCAGTGATCAGGTTGGCCAGCGATTAGAAGGCTGACAGTTCGGGGCCGTTGCACATGCACAGAAGTCGACTGGTTTCAGCCTCCTGGGGGGAAATATGCCCCACCGCTGAAATCTAATGACATTCATATTGGTGGCTTCTGCATTGCAAAGTGCGGGAGATTCTAGTGTGAACTCCCACTGAAAAAAACAGAATGACTTACTCAAGTTTTCCTACAAATTCAACATTTAGAATTGTTTTGGGAATATTTTGACTTTTGTCTAGGTTCAAACACCAGTGTCCTGATCAGGAAGTATCTTGATGAGTACAGTGAAACTGTATGTTGTCTCAGCAAGAGGTCCGGAGGTCTATAGGATTGAACAATAAATATTCATTATAACATATAACTATACTCATACATTTTAGTTTAGTTTATGAGCTACCATTATACTGACTTATACCAGATTCAATACTACATAATAACATAAGAACTAGAATTAGGAGTAGGCCATCTCGGCCCCCTTGAGCCTGCTCTGCCATTCAATAAGATCATGGCTGATCTTCCTGTGGACTCAGATCCACTGCCCACCAGCTCACCATAACCCTTAATTTCTTTACTGTTCAGAAATTTATCTGTCCTTACCTTAAAAATATTCAATGAGAAAAATATTCAACTGCTTCACTGGACAGGGAATTCCACAGATTCACAACCTTTTGTGTGAAGAAGTTTCTCTCGACTCAGTCCTAAACCTGCTGCCTCTTATTTGAGGCCATGCTCCCTTGTTCTGGTTTCACCCGCTAGTGGAAACAATTTCCCTGCTTCTATCTTATCTATTCCCTTCATAATCTTATATGTTTCCATAAGATCTTCCATCATTCTTCTGAATTCCAATGTGTATAGCCCCATAAAGCCCACACTCTCAACTCTGGAATCAACCTAGTGCATCTCTTCTGCACTCCCTCCAGTCCCAGTGTATCCTTTCTCAGATAAGGAAACCAAAACTGTACACAGTACTCCAGGTGTGGCCTTGCCAGCACCTTTTACAACTGCAACATGACCTCCCTGTTTTTAAACTGCATTCCTCTAGCAATGAAGGACAAAATTCCATTTGCTTTCTTAATTGCCTGCTGCACCTGAAAACCAATTTTTAGTGATTCATGCACAAGGACACCCGGGTCCCTCTGCACAGCAGCATGCTGCAATTTTTTACTGTACATAATAGTCCATTTTGCTATTATTCCTACCATAATGGATGACTTCATATTTATCAATATTGTACTTCATCTGCCAGACTCTCGCATACTCACTTAGACTATCTATACCCCTTTGCAGACTTTCAACGTCCTCTGCACACTTTGTTCTGCCACTCATCTTATAGTCATCTGCGAATTTTGACACACTACACTTTGCCCCAAACTCCAAATCATTCATGTAAATTGTAAACAATTGCGGTCTCAACACTATCCCTAAGGCCTATCAGTAGCCATTAATCGCCAACATGAAAAACACCCATTTATCCCCACTTTTTGCTTTCCTTTAGTTAACCAATCCTCTATCCATGCTAACACATTACCCGTAACACTGTGCACCTTCATCTTATGCAGCAGCCTTTGGTGCAGGACCTTGTCAAATGCCTTCCAGATACACTACATCACAGGTTCTCCATTGTCCACTATGCACATAATGTTCTCAAAGGATTCCACCAAATTAGTCAAACATGACCTGCCCTTCATAAACCCATGATGCGCTTTCCCAATGAGCCAATTTATATCCAGATGTCTCGCTATTTCTTCTTTGATGATAGATTCAAGCTTTTTTCCTACTACAGAAGTTAAGCTAATTGGCCTATTGTTACCCACCTTTTGTATGCTGTTTTCCAATCTACGGGAATCGTGCCAGAATCCAACGAATTTTGGTAAATTATCACTCATGCATCTGCTATTTCCCCTTCCATTTCTTTTAGTATTCTGGGATGCATTCCATTTGGCCCCATTAGCTTGCCCAACACTAATTCTTCACGATAATGATAGTTTCTAGTTCCTCATCTGCCTTCTTATCATCAATGTTTGGTATATTATTTGTGTCTTCTACTGTGAAGACCTGTTCAATGCTATTTCCCCATATCCAGTTATTAGATCCCTCTTCTCATCCTCTAAAGGACCAATATTTACTTTAGCCACTCTTTTTTGTTTTGTAGAAACTTTTGTTATCTGTTTTATATTATGAGCTACTTTACTCATAATCTTTCTTACTTTTCTTTATAGCTTTTTTGTGGCTTTCTGTTGTCCTTTAAAGATTTCCCAATCCTTTAGTTTCCCATTAATCTTTGCTACTTTGTATGCATTTTCTTTCAGTTTGATAATCTCCCTTATTTCCTTAGATATCCATGGCTGATTATCACTTTTTCTACAGTCCTTCCTTATCACTGATATATAGTTTTGCCAAGCAACGTGAATAATTGTTTTGACAATCCTGCACTGTTCCTCAATTGTCCCACCATAAAGTTTTTGCCCCCAGTCTACCTTAGTCAACTCCTTCCTCATGTCATTGTAGGTTCCTTTATTTAAGCACACGACACTGGTATTGGATTTTACCTTCTCACACACCATCTGTATTTTAAATTCAACTGTGATCACTTCTTCCGAGAGGATCCCTAACTTAAGATCATACCTATTCCTGTCTCATTACACAGGACCAAACCTAAGATAGCTTTCTCATTTGTAGGTTCCATTACATACTGTTCAAGGAAGCTATTGCGAATACATTCTATGAACTGTTCCTTGAGGCTGCCTTGACCAACCTGATTTGACCAATTGATATGTACTATTCATGTACCACATGCTACTATTTCCATGAGACTCTCTGCATCATAACTTAAGTGGTAAAATTTTCCTAATCCCACATTAACTCTCACTAAACTTAAATTTTGTTTATTACTGTCACAAGCTGTCATTAACACTGCAATTATGTTTCTGTTTCTCTGTTTGTCAGCCCCAACCACTTTTCTACCCTGGTGTTTAGGGCTATATGGGGTGGCACAGCAGCATTATCATAGAACATAGAACATAGAACATAGAACAATACAGCACAGAACAGGCCCTTCGGCCTTCGATGTTGTGCCGACCAAAATAAAAAGCAATGCCCCTCCTAACTAAACCATTCCCTTCTCATCCATATACTTATCAACTAACCTCTTAAACGCCACCAAACTTGGCGCATCTACAACAGCTGCAGGCAGGGCATTCCACTCCCTAATCACTCTTGAGTAAAGAACCTACCTCTGATATCCGTCCTATAACTCATACCCCTTAATTTAAAGTTGTGTCCCCTCGTGCTAGCTTTTTCCATCCTAGGAAAAAGGCTAGCACTGTCCACCCTATCCAAACCTCTAATTATCTTATATGTTTCAATAAGATCCCCCCTTAGCCGCCTCCTTTCTAACGAAAACAACCTCAAATCCTTCAACCTCTCTTCATAGGACCTGCCCTCCATACCAGGCAACATCCTAGTAAACCTCCTCTGTACCCTCTCCAATGCCTCCACATCTTTCTTATAATGTGGCGACCAGAACTGCACACAATACTCCAAGTGCGGCCGCACTAGAGTTTTGTACAGCTGCAACATGATGCTGCGGCTCCTAAATTCAATCCCCCTACCAATAAAAGCTAAGACTCCATATGCCTTCTTAACAACTTTATCCACTTGACTGCCTACTTTCAGGATCTATTGACACATACACCAAGATCCTTCTGTTCCTCAACACTATTAAGAGCCCTACCATTAGCCATATACTCTACACATTTATTGTTCCTGCCAAAGTGCATTACCTCACACTTTTCCACATTAAACTCCATTTGCCACCTCTCGGCCCAGCTCTGCAACTTGTCCAAGTCACTCTGTAAACTAAAACACCCCTCTTCACTATCTACCACTCCACCAACTTTAGTGTCATCTGCAAATTTACTGATCCATCCCTCAATACCCTCATCCAGATCATTTATAAAAATTACAAACAGCAGGGGCCCCAAAACAGACCCTGAGGCACACCACTCGTCACCGAACTCCACGATGAATATCTCCCATCAACCACCACCCTCTGTCTTCTATCTGCCAGCCAATTTCTAATCCAATTAGCTAATCACCCTCTATTCCACACATCTGCATTTTCTGTAGAAGTCTTCCATGGGCCACCTTATCAAAAGCCTTACTAAAGTCCATATATACTACATCAACCGCCTTACCCCCATCCACCTCTCTGGTCACTTTCTCAAAAAACTCAATGAGGTTAGTAAGGCATGACCTACCCTTCACGAAACCATGCTGACTATCCCCAATCAATTCATTTCTCTCTAAATAACTATAAATCCTATCCCTAATAATTCTCTCCAATACCTTGCCCACCACAGAAGTAAGACTCACTGGCCTATAATTCCCAGGAAGGTCTCTCTTCCCCTTCTTAAACAATGGGACCACATTCGCCATCCTCCAGTCCTCCGGAACCACACCCGTAACCAACGAGGACCTGAAGATCAGAGCCAGAGGCTCTGCAATCTCCTCTCTTGCCTCCCAGAGAATCCTAGGGTAAATCCCGTCCGGCCCAGGGGACTTATCCAACTTCAAACCCTCGAGAATTTCTAACACATCCTCCCTATCTACTACAATACTTCCCAATTTGCAACCCTGTACCTCAGTGTTCTCCATAGCTACATTTCCAGCACTCTGCGTGAATACCGAAGAGAAATATTTATTCAGTGCCTCACCAATCTCTTCAGGCTCCACGCACAACTTCCCACTGCTGTCTATGACTGGCCCTAATCTTGCCCTAACCAATCTTCTATTCTTAACATATCGAAAGAAAGCTTTAGGATTCTCCTTAATCCTATCAGCCAACATCTTCTCGTGTCCCCTCTTAGCTCTCCTCAATTCACTTTTTACCTCCTTCCTAGCTAATCTATAGCTATCCATTGCACTACCTGAGCCTTCAAGCCTCATCCTGACATAAGCCTCCTTTTTCTTCTTAACCAGCAAATCAACTCTTTTCGTACACCAAGGCTCTCTTACTCGTCCATTTCCTCCCTGCCTGACAGGGACATACTTATCAAGGACTCGCAGCAGCTGCTCCTTGAATAAGCACCACATTCCAGATGTTCCCAGTCCCTGTAGTTCCCTAGTCCAATCTATGCACCCTAATTCTCTCCTGATGGCCTCATAATTACCCTTCCCCCAGCTATAACTACTGCCCCCAGCTTCATGCCTATCCCTATCCATCACTAAGGTGAACGTAACCGAATTGTGGTCACTATCACCAAAATGTTCACTAACTTCCAAGCCTAACACCTGGTCTGGCTCATTGCCCAGCACCAAATCCAATGTAGCCTCACCTCTAGTTGGCCTATCTACATACTGAGTCAAAAAACCTTCCTGCACACTCTGTACGAAAACTGACCCCTCTAACGAGCTAGAGCTATAGCTATTCCAATCAATATTAGCAAAGTTAAAGTCCCCCATCACAATTACCCTACTACTTTCACTCCTAATCAGAATTGACTTCGCAATCCTTTCCTCAACCTCTCTAGAACTATTAGGAGGTCTGTAAAAGACTCCCAACAGGGTGACCTCTCCTCTCCTGTTTCTAATCTCAGCCCATACTACCTCAACAGACAAGTCCTCATCAAACTTCTTTTCGATCACCGTGATACAGTCTTTGACCAGTAACGCCACTCCTCCCCCCCTTCTACCCCCTTCTCTACTCCGACTAAAGCATTTGTACCCCGGAACCTGCAACATCCATTCCTGTCCCTGCTCTACCCAAGTCTCTGAAATGGCCACAACATCGAAGTTCCAGGTACTGGTCCAAGCTGCAAGTTCCTCCCCCTTATTGCGAATACTCCTTGCATTAAAGTATACGCATCTCAAACCATGCCCCACCCCACCCGTACGCCGCTGTGTTTTACAACTCTCCTCTATAACCCCCTTACTCTCATCCCTCTCAGCACCCCAACTACTTAGGATCCCACCCCCCCCCCGAATCAGTTTAAAGCCCCCATCATAGCCTTAGCAAATTTTCCCCCCAAGATATTAGTCCCCCTCTGGTTCAGGTGTAGACCATCTCTCTTGAAGAGGTCCCACCTATCCCAGAATGAGTCCCAATTGTTAAGGAACCTGAACCCCTCCCTCCTGCACCATCCACGCAGCCATGAGTTCAAACTATCCCTTTCTCTGTTCATCTCTAAACTATCTCTTGGCACAGGCAAGAGTCCAGAGATAACCACTCTGCCTGTTATGGACCTAAGCTTCCATCCTAACTCCATAAATTTCTGTTTAATATCCCCTTCCCTTGTCCTACCTACATCATGTGTCCCCACATGAACAATGACTTGGGGCTGACTCCCCTCACCCTTAAGAATCCTAAAAACCCGATCTGCAACATCCTGGACCCCAGCCCCTGGGAGGCAACACACCAGCCCTGAGTCCTGTTTATTACTATTTACCCTCCTATCTGTCCCTCTAACTATGGAGTCTCCTATAACTAGGCCTAATCTCTTATTCCCCCCACCCACCTGAGCATTCTCAGCAGGCTCACCCCCAGAGACCTGCTCCCTTTGGTCAGCTCCAAAGGGAGTTAGCATTATGGTTAGCATTGCTCCCTCACAGCATCAGGGACCCAGGTTCTACTGAGTTACCATGAAAATCCCTGAATTGCTGCCCCCGAGTGCCTGTTCGGGTACATTGAGGGATAATTTAACGTGGCCAATGCATCTAACCAAGACATCTTTCGGACTGTAGAAGGAAACTGGAGCGCACAGAGGAAACCCAAGCAGATATGGGGAGAATATGCAGACTGCACACAGATAATGATCCAAGCTAGCTATTGAACCTGGGTCCCTGATGCTATGAGGGAGTAGTGCTAATCACTATGCTGCTGTGCTGCCCCATATAGTCCGGAACACCAGGGGAGAAAATTGGTTGGGGCTAACAAACAGAAATATTTAGAGGGAGAAATGCGTGGGAGGAAGGGAGAATGCTGAAGAGAATGAATATTACTTTGAGAGAGAGGGGAGAGATTGTGTGGAACTTGGAAAATCTTCAAAATGATCAGACAAAATGACTGTTAGAACACTGGATTCAAATACATTGTGGTAGCTACTGCCAGTTATTTCATACTAATACTATCTGTATAAATATAAAAATGCTGAAAAATAATGCATTATTGAAAAGCTGCAGGGAACAAAGTCATGCACTAAAAATGATAGATTATTCAAATTTTCTAAACAAATGTGCCCACTTTGCCCACACCTAAATGTATTTTCATTATTGGATGATGCATTACTTCAAGTCACTTGGCTCTGAACTATTTATTTTTCAAATGCATCATTCACTCCAGTGATTAAAAGTATTGGGCTGAGCCTGTGGGGTATCCAGATTTCACACTGCAACCCAATGTTAAAAGGAATATAAAATGCTTTGAACAATGGACATGCCTACTCATTCAATCTGAGGCAAGCATCTCTCGGAGAAACATCTAAAAATAGTCAGATTTCAAGGTACATATTTTAACCTGCAGGTTGCCAAGTAACTTTAAAATAAGAAAGAAACAGAATACATTTTTAAATATTAATAAGAAACCTTCTGAGTAATCGAGCGGAGTTTCATAACAAATGTAAATAGGCAATTTGCACAACCTTACATCTGTTTGGAATATGAGGAACATTGAAGGCTGCATTTAAGCTATGATTTATTCATATTCCTCTCAATCGCTGCATCAAAATCTCAAGTCTTTGCCTTGATTTCTCTTCTTTTCTGCAATTATAAATGAGTGACTGTTGACCAGTGAGAAAAGCAATTGGGAATTTCTCACTAATAGAACACACAATAATGTACTTTTGACATACATATTGGTGACACGTATAACACAACTAAAACAGTATGTGGTTTAATTAAAATAACTATTCAGAAGTATGTATGAGCTGTACTGAATTGAGTTAATATGTGTTATATATTTTAAATTTTGGAGCAATGTAAAGCTGACACTAGTTTGTGTATGTGAAACAGGTTTTATTCAGTGTTTTAGAATGTCTATTCTGTGCTTCAGCTCGAATTCCTAGCTTTTTCTATAGTTTGTTTACTTGTGTAGTCTCACACAAGTAAACAAACCTAAACAGTCAAGCATAGTGATCATTAGCAGTAAACAGACTCATTTAAAACAGAGAAAAATTGACCCTACAATATGAATGAGAAGTCAGCATTCTTAGAGCAGAGAAAGGCTCTTCACAGATTGACTCAAAACACAAGCATCGAAAACATCATCAATCTACATTGCCCATCCATAGTTGCCTTGAGCTGGGCTTTCTTCGAGAACAACAACTGGTTGCTCATCCTTTTTGGAAGGCAGTTAAGAGACAAGCACTTTCAGGTCATGCCAGTTAAGGACAACATGTTTGTTTTTTTTAAAGTTCACAAGCAAGGATAACATTAACACTGCAATGAAGTTACTGCAAAATTCCCTGAGTCACCCCAGTCTGGCAGCTGTTCAAGTCAATGCACCTCATCAGCACATCTTTCAGAATGTGAAAGGAAACCGGAGCACTGGAGGAACCCCATGCAGACATGAGGAGAACATACAAACTCCACACTGACAGTGATCCAAGCCAGGAATTAAACACAGAACCCCTGTGCTGTGGAAGAGCAGTGCTAACCAGTGCATCACCATGCCACCCATGACACTCTGGCAGCTTAACAGTCACTTTCATGCTGCTAATTTCTTTCCCCATTTTTCTAAGAAACTGAACTCAGATTCACAAACTACCATAGTGGGATTTGAAGTCCAGATTATGAGTTGAGGGGAATAACCACTACACTATTATCTCAAATCTGTCACAAGGGCTAAGAGCAAAATTAGGTGTGAACAAATCATATGAAAATGTTAATGTTTAGGTCTTAAAATAAGATATTGGGTGGGGTTTTTCACTTCCCTACGACAGATTTTACAGTGGCAAAGGGGGCCTGCATTAGCTGCTGGTGAGTTCTTCCAGTTCCACCACTATCAATGGGGTTTCCCAACTGCTGTCAGGTGGACCTGAAGATCCTGCCAGCGGGAATGACTAGAAAATCCTGCTGATAGGAATGGCCAGAAAATCCCACCCATTGTATATTTCTCAGAATTTTGAAGTTGAAAGAGTCTTAGACCATTCAGCATTAATGAGTTCTTCTGTGACAAACAACAATCAATAATTAAAGTTTATGTACTTGTGTCACATGTAGGCTGACATTAACACTACAACAATGTTAACTGTGAAAATCCCCTAGTCATTACACTCCAGCCCTCTTTGGCCATGCTAAATTTTTCCTTAATGTACCTAACCAGCAGGTCTTTTGGATTGTGGGAGGAAATTGGAACACCTTGGAAAAACACTTGTAGACATGGGGAGAACATGAAGCCTCCGCACACGCAGTGACCCGAGCCAGGAATTGAACCTAGGTCCCTGCGCTATGAGGCTAACCACTCTGCCATCGTTCATCCCAGGTGTTTCTTTCAGTGTTTTTTCTTACTTCCCAGATCGTTTCACAACTGCAGCAGAATTACTCTCTCTGTCTCTTTCTCTCTCTCTACCCCTTGCTCTTGCACACTCGGTTCACGTAACTGTTGTTCGCAGTGCACTTCCAAGTCTCTAGTTTACAATTTTACATCCCTGTTTGTGTTAGATTTTATATTTTAAAATATATAACCCATTCACTACAGTGCATCCTCATGACATAAAGTAAAACTGCAAGTTGCTTACTAAACAATTTCCACTCTCTTCTTAGCAGCTTTACTTTATCTCCAACAGTTCTTAACTGCAGCCTTGGATAAAAATAGCAAAAGTCACAACTTTGCAATTCATTTCCTATAGAAAAAGTTGCACAAACAAATGAGACCTTTCTGATCGATAATAAGATCTTCATGTCTGTTAACATGTTACTTCAACCTAGTAGGTCTGTCTCAGAAATCTGTATTACATAACCATTTTAAACCTGTAACACAATGCAACTTGCAGTGATTTGATTCTCAAAACTGCTCTAGCAAGTCGTTGAAATTAAGAAAATGACTGTAAAAGCTGGAGAGTAAAATGAAGGAAAGTTCCAAACTCCAATGATAGAAAACTTTAGGAAATCTCATCCTGCTGGCTCTCATCCTGATATGAAAGTTCAAGTCTGGCCTTCCTCATGGGATAAATGTAATGCCCCAGACACACAAACCAGAAAAATCTCTCGTCCTGGTCAAGGTTCTTTGCTGAATTAGCCAATTTAAGGTAAGATGCATAAGACAGGCCTCAATGTGCAAGGTTGTCTCAAATGTAAAAGGTGAGAGAAAATGTCAGCCAGGTACTAACTTATTTTAAAAAGCTGTTTCTCGCGTCTCTTGTGTCCATATAACAGTCAGGACAGGATTGAGTTCAAATGTTAATACACGCCAGAAGAAGTATGTGGGAGGAATACCACAGAATTGCTGCCGCCCATAGCACCATGTGCAGCAGGAGTGGTTACCTTCTAGAGAAAATGATTGGAAAATAAGTTTCAGGGTGATAGTCAGCATTAAGAGAACGGCAAGGGTCAGAAGAGCTCCCAAAACCCATTAAACAGCAGGTTAATCCTATGGGGATAAGAAGGTACATAGGAACACTGTAGGGTTAATCAGAGTGGCCCTGTGATGCTTTTAAAATACCTCACAGCAAGAGCACTTTAGTGAATCACAGAGAAAATAGTCACCAAATCAAGCAACATCATGACAACCTAAGCTCTGAGCTGAAATTAATACAATGCACTTTATACAGCTGATACCCTTATTTTAAGAGGCCACTGACACCTTGTGCATTCTTATTAGGTTACTCTGAAGATTTCTTGTGATTGCATCACCAAAAGACCTCGACTTTTAATCTTCAAGTCATCATGCGTATAATCGGTTCGTTGGACTATTGGGACGTTAATTCTCAGTCCATTAAAATAGAATGCTTTTGATGTCTTGTAGTGCATCATACAAGTGTCAATCAAAAGTGATAGGCTTCTAAATACAAAAAAGCAATCCCCCACTGTCACAGCAAGTATGCACAAACCAGAATTTTCCCTAGAAAATATAGGCCTTTAGAGTGAATTCAAAGCATGCAAAAATGTTCCTCTTTCTTTGTTTAGGCTGCAGTGGGGAGTAAATCCTATTCAGTTACTTTATGGCCCTGCACAGTTTTCATAAAGTACACTGAACATGAATGAGTCTCGTTAAACTTGTGATGAATCACGCAGAATTTACCAAAATCATTTTTTTCAAAGAATTATGCATGTTCTATTGGTTTTGGTTGGCATGGTTATCAGTTTGTCTGTACATCTGTTTAAATTGACTGTAGTACCAGGAAGTCCATTCTTGCCTCAGCCCTTCTGCAGCTGAAATCTGAACCCATGCTTTTGTCACTGCCAGGTTCAATTATTCTAAACATTTCCTGGCTGGTCCAGCATCTTCCACTTTCCATGAACTTGAGCTCCTCCTAAACACTGCTGCCTGCTTTTGCTAATTGGCAAGTACCATTCACCCCACAAACCTGTCCTCATTGATCTAACATTGGCTCTAAATCCACCAAATCTCAAATATAATACTTCAGAACTTTACATTGCCCTAGCTCTGTAATAATCCCTAGCCCTCTCACTCTCTTGTGAACTTATCATTCCTCCAATTAGAGCCATGAAGTCAGAGAAATTTACAGCACTGAAATATCTATCAATACTAATCCCATTTTCCAGCACTTGGTCCATAGCCTTGTATAGGTATTTGGCCTCCTATACGTCAACATGTCCTGCAGCCATTATTGAGTGCCATCTAGACCCTTAATTCTCTTTGCCTCTTTTGTTTCCTTCAAGACTCTCCTTAAAATTTACCTCAGGCCCAGATTTTGATCATCTCTAGCCCTATATTAAATCAGTCTGATTGAACTCCTGTGAAATACCTGAGAAGTGTTTTACTACATTTTATTGAACTGTGTACCTGAATCCCTTTGGCTTTTTAGACTTCTGCTGCATTTAGCTTTTCACAATTTATAAATGTGATGACTTCAGCCAGGCTAATGAGTTTGGCTTGCAACAGTATGAACTGCCTGATGAGTCCTAATTGATGATTAAATCATGGAACTCATGCTTCCTATTTAAAGTAGGTCCATTAGACTTCCAGCCTGCATTCAGCAGGGAGCAAGCAGACAGCTAGTTGTGTACAGATGTATGGTGTAAATAAAGTAACTTGGTGATGGGACTTTTGCCTCCATGGAGTTATTACAGTGCTGAAAAGGAAAAAGGAGTGACCTGAAGTAATTTGCTGAACCACTGTATATATTGAGGATAAGCCATTGTTGAGAAAATATACACTGTTTGGAAAGTTGGAGTCTTTTGACTCTGTAGTGGAGGATTGGGTCCAATATGTAGGAAGGATGAAGTATTTCTTCAGGGCAAATGACAACCTCAGATGAGAAGCAAAGGCTTATCTTGCCAGTAAAATGTGGACCAGCAACTTTTTCAATGATGCACAGTTTAACTTTCCTGGAGGCACCGGACACAAAGTCCTTCCAAGAGTTGTCAAAGTTAGTTCCAGATTATTATGACCCTAAGCCACGTCTGATCTGTGGAAGTACCTTTTTTGACTTCCCTGCTTCTCAAATTATGTAGTAAATCAGCAGTTTCCTAACAAGGCTAAGATGTCTGGCAGAAACTTGTGAATTCAGGGGGGACGCTAAATGAGATGCTTCAAGACTAATTGGTGTGTGGAATTAATGATATGACTACATAGAAATGCCTCTTGGTGGAGATCCAGCTGAACTGTAAACAGGAATTACAGCTGGCCTTGTCGGTAGGAGAAATGGCAAGTGAAACGCATGAGCTCCAAGATATCCTAATGGAGGTTCAAATCAACACCAAGGAGACTGGGTTAGGGGACTACCACTATGGGCAGGCCACTATATAGTGGTCCTCCGGAAGGATTCGGCTCTGTGGGAGTCCAAGTCCGCCAGTAGAACTGCACCTAGACAAGGTCAGGTTAAGCCCAGAGTGACCGCAGTTCCTGTAGAGTGCCACCTGCCATGACATTGTGATGGTTGCCAGTGTCAGGTTGCACAGAGGAAAGCAAGTCTCCTAAACCAAATTTCTGAAAAGAACAACATAGGCCCAGGGACAGAAGAATGCAAATTGAGGGGATTCCTTGGACTATTGGGGGGGAGGAGGTGATGATGATGATTTCAGCCAGGCTAATGAGGTTGGCTTGCTAGAGTATGAACTGCCTGATGAGTCCTCATTGATGTTTAAATCAAGGAGGCTCATGTTCCCTGTTTAAAGAAGGTGTGTCAGATTCCCAGGTTACAATTAGGGAGCAACTGGAGAGCTAGCTGTGTACAGATGTATAGTGTAAATAAAGTAACTTGGTGACAGGGCTTTCACCTCCATGGAGTTATGACAATAAAGTACCCTGTTCCATATTTTGCTGGAGGTTCCCATGTGGATGTCCTCATATATACCTGTCTTGAAATCCATTTGTCCATTACCTAATCCATTTTGTTAATGTTACACTATCATCTACATTGTGTACAACACTGTCCATCTTTATGTCATGAGCAAACATGGAAATATGATTTTCTATCCCATCATTCAAGACATTAATACTCCAAATTAAGATCACAACATGATATTGGTAGGACACCATCAGTTGCATTTTGCCAATTAGAGTACCTGCTCATTATCCCTACCTTCTCTCATTTGTTGCCCAACCAATTGACATGGGCAATCTGCTGTTGGGTATATGTTTTAATTAGTTAGGCTAGATGACTCAAGTTAGCAAATATGCTATTCATTATAATGGGCTTATATCGTAATCTTGCTTGTATTGTAATTTGAATTCAGGACTAATTTGTAGAATCAAAATGTCATATTAAACTTTCCCAATTATTTACCAAGACTGTTGTTCATGTTTACAGATGAAAAAAATTATTTTCTATTGGCCATGAATCATCCTATATGGTGAACTGTACCTTGAATACTTGAACTGCTGTATAGTGACAAGCTGCAGATGTCTTCAATTGAAAATTAAAATATATTTTAAAATGCAATTAAACATAATGATTTTTTTATGCATTACCATGCTAGTATGCATTTCATGAGCATTTTTAAATCTATTTTTCAGCCTCTCCCCAAGAAGCCAAGATAACTCAAGATGAATGTCTGTATGCAAGTGCTGAGGACAGTTTTGGTTGGGGACAGTGACAGCCTCATTATTACAGCTCACAATCTGTTTAGGAAGCCAATAGGTCTGCTTCCAACTCCAGTTGCAAAAGCAGTTTGTGGCTAATTGTGAATGTTGTGGTGAATTTCTTCCAACTACCCACAAGAGACCCAGGAATAATTTACAAAAACTTATTTATGATTCCCGTATGGAGGGAACTACCCCAGAGAAACCTCTGGAGAAGCACCCTCCTCTAATGTAGCTCTGTGCTGTGAATATTATAATACAACACTCTCCACCAAATCATAGATACAGGCTGCTTGTACAGATAGTCAGTACTCAGAACGTTAAAATTCGAACCTCGTCTACACAGGTTTATTATTAAACCTTCGCACAAAAGCTTGTCAGTAAGTTTGTAGCTAGAAACTGAATTTTCTTCAAACAATTAAACAACCTTGCAGGCAAGTTCTGCTGATCTCCAGTCCTTGTAGCAGAAGGATTTAACTGGCATGTAGTCTAACCTTTAATGCAGGGATGTTAGATCTATTCCTCCTTTTATTAAATCTAGCAATTTGTCCTAACGTGAGCATGAAGGGAATTTCCAAATGGACACAGAGTTTGGATAAACTCACAAATTAAGTATCCATTTGAAATAGAGGCACAAGCAGCTTTCTCCTTTTGTCTTCAAACTATGAATTACCTGTGAAAGGATAAGAAGGCACAAATAACTTTAAGGCTTTTTGGTACCTCATACAAGTAATCATTTTTCCTGTGAATGCTGATGGTCTGTTGCTCTGTTTTGAATGTTATATTTATTGCACAAAATGCATGAAATCAAGAGATGCCATAAAATCTAACAGATTTCTCAAATTTCATGCAACAAAAGCATCGATGTAAATATTCAGCCTAACCGTGCAGGAAGTAAAACTTATCCCAATTTAATTGGGATAATTGGGTGGCATGGTAGCATAGTGGTTAGCACTGCTGCTTCATAGCTCCAGGGATCTGGGTTTGATTCCCAGCTTGGTTCAATGTCTGTGTGGAGTTTGCACATTCGCCTCGTGTCTGTGTGTGTTTCCTCTGGATGCTCCGGTTTCCTCCCACAGTCCAAAGATGTGCAGATTAGGTTGATTGGTCGTGCTAAAACTGCTCTTTGTATCCTAAGATACGTACGTTAGAGGAATTAGTGGGTAATGGGTGTTGGGCCTGGGTGGAATTGTGGTCAGTGTGGACTTGATGGGCCAAATGGTCTCCTTCTGTACTGTAGGGTTCTATGATCCTAATTTTTAAGCAATATTTACATTTGCACATATCTAGAGTGGGAGTTACTTTATAAGTAATCAGTTATAAGTAGTCTGGTCAATATCTTTCCTCCGCTAAATGTCAATAACAATTCATTGAGTCCTAAAGTACAAAAGGAGATCATTCAATCTATCATACCTATGCTAGCTCCTTGAAAAAACTGTCAAATTAGATCTACTCACTTCTTGTCCTGAGGTTTTCATTTCTTTTCTTCTTCATGTATGCACTTATTTCCTTTTGAAAGTTACTTTCGATCTACTTCCAACACTCTTTCAGATGCACGAGAAGAGGCTGGGTAAAAAAGATTCGCATCTCAATAACTTAGAATAATCATCATTTTCTGCTCTGAGAAGAATCATATCGACTTGAAACCATACACCCAGCAAACAAGGTCACCAAGCCCGCCTGAGTGACTATGGCTATAGTAGTGAGCACCATATCACTCTATTTCTCTCTCCACAGATGCTGCCAGACCTGCTCAGTTTTTTCAGCATTTTCCATTTTTATATCCCTTATAATTTTGTTTACTATTACATTTTTCCTGAACCTCCACTCAGAGGAAAACAATCATAACTTCTTTGACTTCTCAACATAACTAAATTTACTAATGCTTCATATCATTCTAATGGTGTAACATATTCATGGCTACTTTAGCAGAGTTTGGAAAACAGAGTATAGACAAGCAGCAAGGGTGAAAACAGATTGTGAATGAGTGTGATACTAAAAGGACATATTTCTTTAAAAGCTTGGATTTATCCCACAATTTGGAGTTATTTGTTGATGACCATGATTTAAATGTGTCTGAAGTTGATAAAGTGGAGTTCTGAACACTTGGCCATTCTAATGGAATGGTATTGATAGTCCCAAAGCATAAAAGTCCACTTGTATGTGAGGAATGGCACCTAGTAGAACTGAAGGAGTAGGAGAACATCACTGGTCAAGATGGCTCAGAGAACAAGGAAGTGGGTGTCTGAGTTCTCCCAAAGGTGGCACTCATCTTCTGTTCAAGGAGGTGGAATGGAAGAAGAATGTCTTGCATCAGTGGGTGGGGTAAGGGTACAAGGCAAGGAAAGGAGATCACAGATTTGAATGCAAGCAATAATTGCTGAGGAGGCCACAGCCAGGAAATATCTTACTGCAGATCACAGCCTGACTGAAAAAGTACACTAAGGTAGTGGTATGAGAATTATGAGGCAGGAAGCTATTCTCTTCAGTCCAGATGACAGCCTTTCTGCTTTTTCTCTACTGCTTCAGCACTACAAGCATTGCATGTGTGGGCAGCTATGACTACTCAAAACCATGTTGAGATGACCCATCAGGGCTGACAGCTTTTTGGGGATTTCCTGTGAGAACATCTAATCACCCTCTCCAGATTACATTTGTTAGCGCAATGATTTTGGTGTAGATAGTGCAAGATTATGGAATGTAGTCCTGGTCTAATTAGTGTTTTTTTTCATCTGTTCTTCATGGGGAAGGGGTTGGAATGAATCAACACAGATGGTGGACTTCTTGATAGATCTTCAATTCTGGTAGGTAAGGCATGTGGCAACAGGGGTCCAGAGTGTAATATTGGAAGACATCTGTCTATTAGATGGCTGTGATCTCTCCCAGATATGCATCAACTACCAGAAATAATCTGGTACACCCTCTTAATGCCCTCATTTTTCTCTTTTTGAGGCATCTTAGTTGGACCCTCTGATAAAAGTTGATTGCCATATTGTGAAATA
Source organism: Sphyrna mokarran (assembly GCA_024679065.1). NCBI lineage: Eukaryota > Metazoa > Chordata > Chondrichthyes > Carcharhiniformes > Carcharhinidae > Sphyrna > Sphyrna mokarran. The sequence goes on from JAGIQG010000003.1 coordinate 59,938,808, forward strand.
CAGACTAACTCAGTACAAACTTGAGACCTTCTAGACAGAGTAGAAGCCTCTCCTCAGCTTTCAAGGTAGCTAAACCTCTGATTGAAGAGACCTGTGGTCTGTTCAATAATATTGCTGATGTTTGAGTGGCTATTGTTGCTGGCGTCTGGGCCATTCTCAGGGGAGTCATGAACCCTGGCAGCAGGTATACGTATCTCTTCTTACCTCACAGCCAACCAAGCACAGAGCACCGGACCTTGAAGTTGCATGAGATAGATGACTGTCTCACTATAAACAGATCGCGGCAGCTCCCCGAATAGCTGACCATGAATAAGTACAGAACGCATAAGGTTGGATTTCAGTATGAGCAATATGTATTGTAAGCAGCACATTTGCAAAGAAAATCAATTCTCTTGCTATACTCGTCCATCCCCTGAAATGATGTTTTCAGAGCCCTCAAAACTCGAATAATTTTAGAACACGTATTTTAGAAACTTAGAGAAGAAGATGATCTTGTGGCTCACACTTACCAGTGATAGCACTTGAACAAGTTATTACCTCCTTTCAGAGCATGAGATAATCTGTAAGAAGAAAATACTATTTGGACCACTGAGCCCAATCTTTACTACAAACCATGTCTAAGATGCACTGACATGGTCTTGATAAATTTATTTAATCCCAAAGGAGTGTTCAATGATGCAGTTCAATAACCTGTAAATGTTCATCAAGGCTTGCGGCTGAGGAATGATTACTTAGGATGCTATTTCCAGTTCTTATGACAATTATGTTTCAGCATTAATCAGCATCGGTCCATCTGTAACAAAATATAAAAATGCAGGAGCGGGGAGAAGAAAGATACTGTAGCTACAAATTGCAATAATTTCATAATACTCTGATAATTCCTGGAAATGTAGAAGTGAATATTTAATTTGCTCGTGAACATTAAACAATGATTAGACAAGTTTGACTAACTTTCTGAAACATTCACATTAACAAAATTATACAGTAAGCTGCTCATCCCCCATTCCATCCATGTTACCAAAGTTTTCAAATTATTGATGGGAACGATAGGATGGATTGGGCAAAACTACTTCCTCTGGTTAGGGAGTATAGCATGAGAATACAAAATTGGAAGAAAATAGAGCCAAGTTAAGGTGGACAGTGGCACAGCGGTTAGGACTGCTGCCTCACAGTGCCAGGACGTAGGTTCTATTCCTGGCTTGGGTATGTATGGAATTTGCTTTCTCCCCAAGTCTGCATGGGTTTCCTCTGAGTATTCTGGTTTCCTCCCACAGTCCAAAAATGTGCTGGTTATATGGATTAGACATTGCTCCTTAGTGTCAGGGGGACAGCTAGGGTAAATGCTTGGGGTTATGAGGATAAGGCCTGTGTGAGATTGTAGTTGGTGCCGATCTGATGGGCCAAATGGCCTCTTTCTGCATTGCAGGATTCCATGATTCTTTCAGAAGTGAAATGATCATTTTGGGTGCAATCTTACTGGCAGCTCACGCTCACACTGAAGCAAAGTTGGACAACTTAGCACCTAGCCAAATCTTCATTCACTGCAGGAGGATGGGAAAATCCTGTTTCCATGAATGGTGGAATGTTCTGGCCTTTGACACTCCAAGAGTTGTGGAAGCTTGGAATGCTCTTCCACAAACTGAAATTAACATTGGATATAGTGTTTAAATGTGAGATTGACAGATTTTTGTTAATTAAAGGAAATGGAATAAAGACAGGCTCATGGAGTGAAGACACAAATTAGTTACTTACACAGTGAATGACAAAATAGATTTAGAGAGCTTAGTTAGCTCTTCCTGCTCCTGTATTCCTCTGTGCCAGTTTTTGATGAAGCAACCTGAAAATAATTGCATGGATATTCTGCTGGGAAAATGGCTGTAGGGGGTTAGAAACATTTGACCAGGTTTTGTCTGATGTTATTATATTTAAATTGTGCAGGGCAGAATTTCATTGGCCCCTCACCTGTGTATGTATAGGCAGGAGATACCCATCAAATTCCCCAGATGGCTTTCCGGAGCTCTCCTGACCTCTCCACAAGTTTGTACGTGGCAGGTGAGGCCTTGGGTGGGCCACCATCACCCAGCAGGTCACTCTGCTTAGAGTGCAATTTTTGGGGGAGCTTTCAAGGCCCACCTTCCATGTCGGGTGCTCCTGCCCACTCTTCAGTGTCTCTACTAAGACACACATCTCCCTCTCTATATCCCCTTCAACCTCCATCCATCTTTCACTGTAAGACAAAGAAAAAAGAACAAAGAAAATTACAGCATAGTAACAAGCTCTTCATCCCTCCAAGCCTGCAGCAACCAAACTGCCTGTCTGAACTAAAACCCTCCACCTTTCTGAAGACCATATCCTTGTTCAGACGCCCCTTAAAAGTCACTACCGTATCTGCTTCCGCTGCCTCTCCGGGCAGTGAGTTCCAGGCACCCACAACTCTCTGCGTAAAAAAAAACTTCCCTCGTACACCTCCTTTAAATCTTGCCTCTCGCACCCAAAACCTATGACCTGTCCAACCGGGGTAAAGAAAAGATGGTTCCCCCCCCCACCCTCAACCTGGTTTTCCAGTTCTCTGAATCTGGGACTTGCTCGCAGTGCCAATTCTGGCTGCAAGTGGTGCTGCTGGGACTAAAGAACTGCCAGCCAGATTGACAGGAAGCTTTCTGAGGCTGGACTTCCACCCCGCTGAGAGGCAGAAGTCCCATCTCTGGCCAAAATAGCTATGGGGTTTCTGTAATTGGCGGGATTCCTTCCTCTTCAATTGGCACGGCAAGAAATGCAATCATCCAATAAAATCCTGCCAGTAACACTGGAATGTGATAATAATGGACCAGTGGAAGGATTTCTGTGACACATAAGTTTGAATTATATTGTTAGCAGTGAAATTTTATTGTGAAAAATGTTTAGTTTTATTGCAGACGCAAATGCTGCTTTTTCATGTGACAGTGGAATATTCACTGTTTATTTAAGTAGAAATAAAAAAATGCACTTAATTCTTAAGGCAATACTCATCGTATACTGACAGTAACAATACAGAAAAGTTAATCAATTGGAAGATTATTTCCTTTCCTATTGACGATGAGGTCAATCAGAGCTTGGTAAATTAGACCTTATGCTTGTTCCATGTTTCGATCAATGCCCTGATTGTATTTGACTCAGCATTCTATTCACATCAAAATTACATTCTTTACTTTGATGCATATTTCAGTCCCACGCATATCTGAGTTGTAGGTTCCGACTCAATCTGTATCTCAATTCATGTGACACATTACACAGAGACTGAAATAAATTACAAGGCAAGTGAAATCACCAGGTGTCAAGTTGAATGAGCTGTGCAGCGTGGGTGTACGTTAATGCTTCTCTGTTTCACAAAATCCTGAAGTCAGACTATCTTAGGAATTATGACAAACCATCAGGTTCCTGGTGCCTGCCCTGGGACTCTGGTGGTTGCATCACTGAATCAGGAATAATCCTGTGTGATTTCCATCAAGAATCAGTGGAGCATCATTAATTCAATATTCAGTGCAAAGCCAAAGGACTGAATTTTCTCCATGGATACTAACAAACAGGAGTTGGAACTACTTTGGGACCCTGAACCCATCTCCAATGGAAAACTGATGGAATTCAAGATTTTTACACAAGTGAGTCTTCATTGGCACAGAGATAGGTTCCTGTCCAATTAAGAGCTGGAGAGCGAATCAGGGATTTTCCAGCTTCAGGAAAACACCCAATTGTAGCATATTGTAAGTAATTGAGAAGATACTTCAACAGGAAGTGTTGTTCACAGTTGCTTTTTAAAAACTGTAAGAGAAAGAAAATCGAACAGCAGGCAGGACATTGCTGTGGGGGAAGGAGAAACAGTAGCCCGTGTACCAGGCTGCAACTCCATCCAGATGGGCACGGAGAGCGTATATACATGGGATCCTGGCTTCCCAGTTTGCCATTGGATGCCAGGCATCTGTGTACACCATCACACAGGGAAATAGGACATTCTCTGAAAAATTCTAATCAGCCTTTATTAACAAATTTTAACAAACTTCTTAATGACCCTTATGGTATGTCTGCCTTGTGGGGGCAGGCAGCATTTCCCAGCCCCTAATCTGCATCAGCCAAAATGACTGATGCTGAGATCAGGTTTAGGAAGTCAGCAGACTTGATAGCCTTATAATTTTCAGCCCAGATTGGAGAGTTAGTGACGACTGTGGGGAGCTTGCTGAAGAATTGAAAGTTAAATAATAAATTTTTTGACAACTTCAAATGTCACTATTAAATGCTGTCTTATAATATAAATGTGTTTTTAATTAAGCAATTCATCATAGGTATCTGTCTTATAAAGGCAAGTTGACGATTACATTGACCATTAACGTTTAAATGTTGAGATGCATGAGAGTACTTTTACCAATGTAGAAAATACCATACTGCCTTTAAAATTATAGAAAGATGTTCTCGGCAAACTGTCATATTTTGGATTGTGATTTAAATCGTAAGAGATCCTTAATTTTGAAAAAATGCTCTGTTGTTGAAAGATTTTTTAAAAAATCTGATCACCTGTCCACTGCATTGATTAACGGGCAATCTGCTTTGAAATGAAGTTTCATTGTCCGGTCACTAGTTGTTTGTTCTCATGGCTGTGGTCATTATGAATGCTTGACTGAGTTTCGAAAGCTACAGAATCACTTATCACAACAGGCGATTAAACTCAGGTTGACTTATAATTTTAAGGGATTAGTCTTTGATGTGGTAAGTAAGTAAGTGTTTCATTTATTGTAGATTGGCTACTTTTTAAATCAGAGTTTCTATCAATTATATTGTCCATAATAGGGGATTATCACAAAGTGAATTCAGGCAAGAATCAGATTTTCAGTGGTAATAGTTGAATATTAGGCTTCTTGGACCATTATCTAAGGGAACTGGATATGTATATCTGAAAAAAATCGATCATAATATTCATCTATTAATGAGAGACAAGCAGACATGTTCATTTACAGGCATGCACTTTGGATTGTTCTAGCTTCTGATATTTGCCATGCCAATGAGATTCAAAATGTATTCATTGACAGGAGGTGAGCATTGAAAGTGAGCCCAGAATTAATGTCACTAATTTCTTTGAGAAGATGAACCACTGTTCTCGTGAACCACTGTTCTGAATCCCTGCTGTGAGCGTGGTGAGGCAGGTCTTACAGTAGTGTCAGACAGAGAGTTCCAGGGTTTTGATCCATCCAATGACATTGAAAAAAACAGTAATATAATTCCAGGATCCATGTGATTTGGGCAGGACTTGGAGGTGGTAGTTGTGCTCTTCCCATGCACTTCTCCCAATGTCCTCTCAGGGTAATAGAAATCATGGGTTTGGATGGGGCTGTTGAAAAAATCTTGATGATCTGCTGCAGTGCAACAGTATAGTCCCAAAGAGATGTCTCCTATCTTACCTCTGCAAATGGTGAGAACTACATTTCAGGTACAGCTGACCTGCAATAAAATATGGCAAAATGAATAAGGTGATCATTTATCATTATGGAGCTCTACCATTTAATTTACTGGCCAGAGCTAGAGAAAGGGACAGAACTACAACCATTTGTTCTAGCTTTAGTTTTTGCATATGACATACCACTGAGTAGATCACACATTAAGAAGTTGCCTCACAATTGGAGGCGGTATGAAATGTACCCTCATTTGGGAGGCAACAGATGATGATCCAAGTTAATCAATGGAGTGTGAGACAGCACATTAATGGAAGAGCTATATTACTAATGGTTGCTGGCACTAATATAAGGGGCTGAATGGCCACAAATTCTCTATGTTGTTCATGCTTTTCCTTCATTGCATCAGAAAACAGACCTGAACAGTATAGAACATATGCAGGCAATCCAGAATACTGCAAGAATAGAAATGATAGAAAAGAAATCTGAAAAAAATATAGATGGTAAAGCACAAAGTAAATAGTTTCTGAAGTTGTGGGGACATGGGGTGGGGGTAGGAAGGGAGAATAAACAGGTAAAACTGAAAAGCCAAACTGCTCACTTAGCCTAACATTTGCAGTAAACAGCTTTGCTCTATCTACAAGAATAAGTCTGCATCAAACCACCCCGCAGTGGATTATATGTGGCATGGGATTACTATACACATAATCTTACTTCAACAAAGTAGTTCAAGAGCAAATTGGTTTCAGTATTAAATCGTTTATTTCTCATACTCATAGAAATACTTTTCTCGGGATGGTTAAACTCCTCTTGATTTACATGGCCCTTGTTTTTTAACAGCTTTGTGGTCCAACGGCATCTCTGGTCTAAAAGACAATCTCTGAGGAATAGGCTTCTTTCACAAATTTAAGAAACATGTAGCATTAAATGTAAAAACAATACTTTACAGCTGTATAGTGACAAACAACTACATTGTAGCTGAGGACCATTTGGGGAAGGGAACATAGGTCTCAGCCAGGTAAAGTTTCAGGACACTAGCTTAGAAAATGCGATTCAAATTCTGCTTGGCAGTAGACAGAGTAAGTCTGTGCCACACAGCAACTGAAGTATCTGCTGTAAATCTGTAGATCTGTAATCTTCGTTCTTATTATAGTTCGAATAAATGTAATATGTAGCAGCAGATGCAATCAGATGTCACACCACATCACCTATTACAATCTCCTTATATAAAGAGATTGAAATGTCTGACAAGACATGTTACCAACGTGACAAGGATCCTTCAGCAGTTATGCAGGCAAAATTCACAGCTGTAGGAGCAGCAACAATAATATTCTACTATTCTAAATTGCACAAAGTATGGGCAGAGATGATCTTGGGCGAGATCTCCCAGGTTCTTGAGGGCTGGGTGCCACAAACTGAAGAGGCCTTCTGATTGAGACCGTCCCCTCCACTCCCCTCCACAAACCCCCAACCCTTTCCACCCAAGATCAATGGTGAAGATGTTTTCTGTTTAGCAACCTGATCCAACTGGAGCAGCCTAAAAATTGAGGCTGGCTGGGAAAAGGCTCACATGTAGCTTTTAAGGGTCACTTAAGGGCCTTAGTTGAGTAATGGAAGGGCATCCTAACTGAAGCCCTGCTTGCCCTACTGTAAGACTACACAGGCAGAATCCCAGCAGGAACCCCATCCATGCAATTTTATGCAATCCTATCTCTCTCCCGCTCACTTCTGCATCTCCTGAGAAGATGGGATGGGGATGGAGCGTATCATTCTGAGCTGATCTCCATGACAGAGAATGAGATTCTGGTCTATTCTCTGACAGAAGATGAGATTTCTGGCATTTCATTATTTCTTTTGCTTATTCCTTAAATAGTAAAAGTTTTAACAAAATTGGATCCCCATCACTAAAGGGTCATATGAGAAAACAGAAGAAAGTCAGGAAATTCACAAACGCCAGTACTCAGTAAATGTAAAGCTTATTTATTAGTCACAAGTAAGCTTACATTCATACTGAATTGAAGTTACTGTGAAAGCAACAGGCGCCTGTTTGAGTATTCTGTGGGAGGATTTAACATGGCAAATGCAGCTAACTGGCACATCTTTGGAGTTTGGGAAAAAACCGAAGCACCCAGAGGAAACCAGTGCAGACACAGGGAGAATGTGCAAACTCCACACAGACAGTGACCCAAGCTAGGAATCGAACTCAAGTCCCTGGCATTGAGGCAGCAGTGCTAACCACTGTGCCACTTTGCCACCCCAGTCAATTAAGCTGGGTACTTCAATGACTGGATCAACTTATTTCAATGTGCAATGATTGAATGATAATATATGCAAATTGCTGGACCACAAAATGCAATTACAGTGGCCTTAGAGCAATGTTTTGATGACTGATGGAAGGACCTCATTTATTACATCTAAAATCAACTTATTAACTTTGCTAAGACTGGGTGCCATTAAAATTTGATTAAAATAAAATGGAATCATTCATTAAAAAGAGTGCAAAGACAATATAGCAGTACTGTTCAGGAAATCCAATGTTGTATGTGAATCCAAGTCTGGAGAATGATGGTCTGATTTAAATGATGGTCCCATTTAAATGATTCCAGCAACAAACTTTTCTGAGAGTTTGAAAGTAAGTTATTTATTCATAGACACTTTACCTGGGGATTAAAAATGCACTGTCTCATACAAAGAGTAGATTCAGAAACAATAGTTACAACTTGGAGTTTTATTCATAGAAGGCCTGTAGTTTCCTAGCTGAATTGATGTTTCAGTCAGAGTAAAGCTCTTGAAAAGAAGATGATTCTCAGTCAGCTGTAAGGCTTCTTATAGTTGAATTGCCAGGAAGTTGGTTCTCAGGTGAACATAAGTTTAAGCAAATTGGCAAGTCCTTCTCCTTATTCAAGGCATTGCTATTTATTGGCTGCCCAGCTGACTGCAGCTGGTTCAATAGCTTTCTATAGGTCTCTGTCTCTGCAGAGCTGATAATTGCTACTTTGAAATCAGATCTAAAACATGGCTGTGCTACCCATATGGCCTGTTAGAGTGGATCCTAAGAAGATGTTTCCACTTGTGGGAGAGACTAGAATCAGGGGATAGAGTTTAAGAATAAGAGGTCTGCTATTTAAGATGGAGATGAGGATAATTTTTCTTTCAAAGGGTCATTAATATATGGAATTCTCTTCCCAAGCAAGTGGAGGCTGGGTTATTGAATTTCATAAAATCATAACAGTACAGAAAGGAGCCATTCAGTCATTGAAGCAGTATCAACCCCAATCCCACCTAGGCCCTATCTTCATAGCCTAAATATTTAACCTGCTAATCCCCTGACACTAAGATCAATCTTAGCATGGCCAATCGATGTAACCAGCCCACAATGGGACTGTGGGAAGAAACCAGAGCACCCGGAGAAAACTCAAGCAGATGCAGGGAAAAAGTGCAAACTCCACACAGACAGTGACCAAGGCCAGAATCCAACCTGAATCTCTGGTGCTGTGAGGCAGCTAACCACTATGCCATTGTGCCATCCTTTCGATAGGTTTTTGTTAGACAATGAAATGAAAATCTGTGGGCAGTACTCAGCAAAGTGGAGTTGGGACACAATCAGATCAGCCATGAGTGGCTATCAGGTTCGAGGGGGTGAAAGGCCTCATCCTATTCCTAAGTTTTACGTTCCTACATAGTTATTTACAAATTAATCTGACCATTTTGCTGTTCTACATTTTTGTATGACTTCTTATTTTTGGGTATTATTTTACCTGTAAATAATTTGACCAAAAGATTTAGCTTGCACAGAACGGATTAGAGAAAATAGTGGGCAATTTGCATATCCTCAAATAAGCTGTTTACTATCATGAATGATTTAACTGTTAAGCATGGGGAGAAATTCCTGCACAATGCAGGAACAACAGCCTGGATATGGGCATTGCTGCTATGAAATGAACAGATGAGCTGGGAACAGGCCTAAAGCAAATGAATCTCTATATTCAGTACAGATGCATCTTAAATAATGTCATAATAAAATTACTGTGAAGACACTGAAAATACTGGAGTATTAAGTTAAATAGTTAGGGTCAAGCTGGTGGCCCAGCAACTTATCCTTTATTTTCTTCTCAGGCAATTTTCGGGTCTTTATCACTGATGTCAGCTGAAAGTACTGACTACAAGCAGTTACGATAGCAACAGAGGGCTGCAGATTCTAAACATACTGTGGTCATAATTTACATACTTCAAGGTTGAGTTGTCCATTATTTTCAAGTCTAGATATGAAATAATGTTTAATAACCAGCTCTTTTATTATCTTCTTAAGAAACTGAGGCTGGCAGGGAGAATAGGTTTGTTGAAAAAATATGCTCAATAACTCATAGCTTTAAATTGTGATGAAGGCAGGTTCAATTTGCATTGCAGTTCAGTGAGTGGTGCAGTTTCAGACTTTTCCAATAGCAATTTTGAGTGCAATGCAGAGTCTTTGTTCAGCTGACACTTTAATTCGTTTGATTTAATTGGACTTTGTGTTACCCAATGCACATTCACCAGCTTTCAGAAATGTCTGCATCAGTTTCTGATCTGTGCACACCTGTGTTTTGGTCTATTCATCTAAATCACTCTTCCCCTCACTAGCTCACTGGAACTTTAATTAGAAGAATTTCTCAAAACAGGAGCAAATTGCGCCTTCAACCACAGAACTAATCAGCATGACGGGGAAAGAACACCTCATGACTTCAAAAAGATTAGATTGAAGGAAAAGTGTCGACTCTTAATTCAATGTTGCTTAATTCATACAATTTGATGACAATTTATTTTTATTTTCCAGCTCTTAAGTTGATACTTTTGTTATGCTATTCACGTTGTTTAATTCAAATGATTAGATAGTTCAGGAATTTAGAGGAAACAAGTAAATTTGAATTCTGAAGAACAGATTGTGATTCCACCACCTTTTCAAAACTGGAAGTAATTTGCCCCAGGCTATGATTTTTTTCCAACAATGGTGGGATTGGATAATCGTTGGCTCCTGATTACCAGCTCGCTTTAATACCCTCATTCATTATGAAGAATCATAAAACTAGGAGGAAAAAGATCTCTTTGTTTCTAAAGTTGTTTGCCAAGATGAAGAATGCTGGCCATCATTAAATCATCTCTTCCAGCTAGTACTCCTGGATGAATTAAAGTACAAACACACGCAAGCTCGTGCAAATGCAGCTTCACACATATATGCCCAGGCTTCTTTTGGGGTTGAGTGTTCTTTCACTTTGCTCAAAGATACAACTTAATGTGTAATTGTGGTATGATTCAGCACAAGGCAGAAGAATTCTTGTCCAGGCCAATATTTATCCATTAACAGGCATCACCAAAGAGTTATTTATACTGTAGTTTGTGTGTCTTTGCTGTACACAAATTGTCCGCTGTTTTTTACACACTGAACAGCGACAAGAATTCAAAGTTACTTCATGGGTTGTAAAGTACTTTGAAGCAACCTGAGATCATAAATGCAAGTTTTTCTCTTTCCTTCATCAACTTGAGAGAGATAGGTCTCTTCTTCCTGGAGAGTCGAAGGTTGAAAGGTGACCTGATAGAGGTTTATAAGATGTTGAGAGGAATAGATAGGGTGGATTCTCAGACGCTATTTCCCAGGGCTGAAATGGTCTCTATGAGAGGACACAGGTTTAAGGTGCTAGGGGGCAAGTACAGAGAAGATGTTAGAGGTAAGTTTTTTACTCAGAGGGTGGTGACTGAATGGAATCGGTTGCCGTCAGTGGTGGTAGAGGCGAACTCGCTGGAGTCTTTTAAGAGACTTCTGGATGAGTACATGGGATCTAATGGGATTGGGAGTTACAGATAGTTCTATGGCCTAGTAGGTATAGATATGATCAGCACAATTTGTGGGCCAAGGAGCCTGTTTTGTGCTGTCGTGTTCTATGTAAATTTCTTGCCTTGGCATGACTCTGACATCTGGCCAAAATAGCCCATTGCACTTACAATATGTGCCAACTTATCTCCGTCCTTGACCATTGATTTCTAATGATGGGAAAGAGTGGATGTTAATAACTACTCCTTTTGATCACAGGAAATTTGACTGACTAATGGAAATTAATGGAAGGAGCCCTGTAGATGAGTTTTGAATGCACATCCCTGGTATTCCAGCTTTTCTTGCTGTACATTATGATTGATAATTCATCTGAAGCATATGCATTGCATAGCTATTAAAATGTATTAAAGGCATTAATTATGGTTGCAGTGTGATTGAGATACAAAGTTCTTTCCATTTTCAGTAATGACCAACAATGGGGCTGTTAAATAATTATCACCACTGACTGCCCAACCATTTGCATTCTGATTGCCCATTTTTATGACCTTTCGAAGAAAAATTAGTGCAATTCAAAATAAATCCATTGGCTCTGCAACATCTTAGTGAGAATTTGATAAGACAATATTTAAATGCAAATTCCCCCTTTTTTGTATGTTGATTTATTAATTTCAGTAATTCAAAGCATTCAGACAGAACGCAGGGTGTAATGATGCCATTACAGTAGCTCAAGGACCCAACAACATCTATTTAACCTTTGGTAACAAGTTTGACTTTGTATCTAGCAGTGGGAAATGAAAGGGACCTCACTAACGAACATGTCATATTTCAGAGAGCAGTAGCTTTATATTTTTTATTAAGCAATTCATTATGTAAAAAAAGGATACCATACAAAGTAAACTCACTGTAGAAACTTGATGACTCAAAAGCAAAATATAGCGGATGCTGGAGATCCAAAATAAAATCAGCCACAATTGAATGGCAAAATGGATTCAATGGGCCGAATGGACTAATTCTACTTCTGTACCTTATATCTTATGAACTTATAAAAATGAAAATGCTGGAAAAACTCAGCGGGTCAGAGAATATCAATAGAGAGGAAAACAGAATTCAACTTGATGGGTTTTCATCAGAACCCTGGTGAAATGTTACCGATCTGCAATGTTAGCTCGGTTTCTCTCTCCATAGCTGTTGTGTATTTCCAGCATTTTTGTTGGAAACTTGATAGATGGGGAACCAATTTGAATGAAATTTCCAAACTAGTATAAACAGAGACAGAAGTAAAAAATTGCAGTAAGTGATTCCAGAGCCAAATGGGTAAATAAAGAAAACAACTTGCACAAGGCTCTTTAAATCTCAATAATCTGATTAGCATTTGAAACGGTGGAAATGAAGCATACAGAAGACAGAACACTCATGATTATATTGTTGCAGTAAAATATTGATGTAGAAAAACACATTTGTTGTTGTAGCCTGGGGATGGTTTTCCACAATGGATGCAGGCAGGGTGTTTTGACTGAGTGATGCATGCCTGACCCCAGTATATCTTCCAAGGTCCGGTCTAAGTGCATATTCTAAAAAGTAACACTACCATTCAAAGACAGCTTACTGTGTAAAAGCGAGGACATTTAGCATTTCAGCAGTCACAAAGTCAGCTTTGTTTCTGCTGGTTGACTTTGGTTTGAAGATATTTCAACTGTTATTCCTGCCAGGTCTAGAGATAGGGCTTTAAGGGCCAACTTTAAGGGCGTTCAAATGGTCAGTGGATAGGCATATGAATAACATTGGAATAGTTTAGGTTAGAGGGTCATTAGATTTGTTCCACAACATTTAGGGCCGAAGGGCCTGTACTGCGTTGTAACGTTCTATGTTCTGTGTTCTATAGTGTAACAAAATGACAAGTTCGAGCCCCCTTATTTCCTGATACTGATACCAAGAGGTGGTGGAAGAAAGAATGGCCACACAGTTTGGCACATGGCACTCAACCCACATGATGACAGCCAACAATGTCCAAACAGGGGGCAGAGAATACAAGGCTGTGTGGCCAAATTCCTCTCCAATTCAATTTTCAAGTTTGCTGACGACACCATCGCAGTGGGACAGATCTCAAACAATGACGAGACAGAGTACAGGAATAGGATAGAGAATCTAGACACTGGTGCAGAAACACTGATCTCTCTTTCAACGTCAACAAAACGAAGGAGATTGTCATCAATTTCAGGAAGCGTAAAGAAGAACACGCTCCTGTCTATATCAACAAGGATGAAGTAGAAAGGGTCAAGAGTTTCAAGTTTTTAGGAGTCTAGATCACAAATAACCTGTTCTGATTCCCCCCATGCCAACACTATAATTAAGAAATCCCACCAACGCCTTTGTTTTCTTAGAAGACTAAGGAAATTTGGCATGTTCACTGCGACTCTCACCAACTTTTACAGATGCATCATAGAAAATATTCTTTTCAGTTGTATCACAGCTTGGTGTGGCTCCTGCTGTGGCCAAGACTGCAAGGAACTACAAAAGGTCATGAATGTAGCCCAATCCATCATGCAAACCAGTGTCCCATTCATTGGCTCTATCTACACTTCCTGCTGCCTTAGTAAAGCAGCTAGCATAATTAAGGATCCCATGCACCCTGGACATTCTCTCTTTCACCTTCTTCCATTGGGAAAAATATACAAAAATCTGCGGTCATGTACCAGCTGACTGAAGGACAGATTCTTTTCTGCTGTTGTCAGACTTCTGAATGGACCTACCTTGCATTAAGTTGAGCTTTCTTTATGATTGTATTAACCCTACCTATGATTGTAACACTATATTCTGCACCCTCTGCTTTCCTTCTCTATATACGGTATGTTTTGTCTGTATAGCATGCAAGAAACAATATTTTTAACTGTATGCTTATATATGTGACAATAATAAATCAAATCAAATCAAAATCAAAGAAGGAGGTGGTTTAGAACACTACTTCTGTCTGATACAAGAATCTTTAAGATATTTTTGGACCTGAATGAAGCAGCCAAGGTAAGGTGATACATCATTAGTTAGTGTCCTAGTGTTGCTATTAAGAAAGTTTCATTTTCCATATCTTTCTTTCAACTGCCTCTGTTTGATGTGGACCTTAATACCTCCTCTTGTGTGAAATTCCATGTCTTCCCAGAAAGGTATTAGACACATAAGAATTTTCCATAAGGGGTTCCTTCACATTATCAGCCATCTTGTGATTTGTGTCCTTTCATGTAATCTTCAAAAAAGAACACAAGTCTTCTCTAAATGGTTTATTATGCCCATTACTGATTGTAGCGCGCAAGTTGTTCTCATTCTAACATTTTCATGACAGCCGGCACAATTACAAAAATATTTCTCTCAATCTGTTACTAACTGCCTGCTTTGCAGCCTAATTTTAATCCAGTCCAACCATTAGGAACAGAGTAAGCTGTTGGTTAAAATAGGGCGAGTCATGTATGCTCTTTTTCTAACAAGTACCTGCACATGTCCATTTTAAACATGTTGATTTCAGTCTTAGGTATCTCCCACAGGCACGTTGTGCCCTTCTAAGGTATAAAAGCTGGAGGCGCTAAGATACATTTGAACAGGACTTTTTAACTGGAGATTGTGGCAGTTGCACTGGCTCCAACACTGAAATCTGCCAGCAAGCAAGAGTGAGCCAGGAGATGCCCAAGCAAATTAATCATTTTGATGTTGTTATGATTTTCTTCGAGAATCACAAAGAGCAGATATGTTTATTCTACCACAATAGAGACACCTCTGCCTCCCCTGCCCCATGCTTCCTGGTACCTTCTTCAACTCTGATCCCCTCTGAATATTTTATCCCTCAGCATTTACCTTCTGGTATTAAGTGACATTCTCTTATCCCATTCCCTTGTGCCCTCCCTCCCATTGCTCACCCCTCCTCCCACCCCAATAATAGAGTGATCCCAACAATTTTGGGCAGATGTCTGGCTTCCATATGGAAATGATTCTTAAGTGGCATCAGCAAGTGAAAATGCCACTTGCTCAGTCTCCACATTTTGCAACTGCAGGGGAATCAAATAGAGTCTTTGAGTTTCCTTTTCTTACAGCAATTTAAATATTTATGATTTCTGACTTTAACATGGACAAGAACATACAAGTGAACCATTTGGGACACAGACTGCCTAAAAAAGGCAGCATCCAAGAACTTCTCTGACAAAACATATCCGTTTCATATTTGTTTCTATGTATCTGACACTTACAAGCATACGTGAACAGGGTGGGTTTATGGGCTGCAGAACAATTAATTGGCTACGAGCTACTGCATGTGGTCTGGATAATTCCAGCTTCATTACACAGGGACAGTTGTCAAACAAGAGAAAAAGGCAAATCAGAATAATTATGCATCTAGAAGTTTTTGATTTCAATTGGGAATTTTGAAAGAGGTGGGGAGTGAAAATGACACTTCTTCAAACAGAGATAATTCCAGTCTCTTCATGTTCTTTTTTTCTCTCTTCAATCACTCAGGTATACACTCAGATGGGCACAATGGCACACACCATGTTGCTATAATAGCTGTGATGCTGTCACGCAGCCTCTATTCTAACAGCTGCTCCTCTTCCACACATACCAACTGTCAGCACTTCAGTCCCATCCTGTTAGTGTTTGCTGTTAGAAATCAGCAATTTTACAACTGAGGCACCTTGTTCAAGGGGTTTCATTTGTAGTGTATGAACAAAGCGTCACACATGCATGGATTGCATAACAGATGAACATTTTTGTGTAAATATAGAGGTTGGGGAGCACATGGTCATATGCTGACTCAGCCCAGAGAGTTAAGTGGATTAAATTTGTCTTCTTTTTGAATGGGTGGACTCTGTTTCTGTGCAATGTGCATGATGGATTATATTGGATAAACTTACAACATGTCCCGCTGCGCTCTCAATGTAACTACTTGTTTTCACATCACAGAGAAAGTCTTCAGGCAATGCCAGTGAAGAAATTACATTCCTCAAAGTAAAATAGAATTGAACAAATTGGTTCATCTTAAAGCAATGACAGCAATCATATGGCGATATTCAGAGATTTTTTTTTAAAGAAATTAAACAAAATGCTGACTACTCAAGAACATCTGTGGAACACAAAAATGACTTAATGTTATGATGAAAGACCAGACATCTGAAACATTGGGCTGGACTTTACTATATCTGGGATCCCCATTCCACTCCCTCCACTCCCCAGTTAAACAGTCGGGGGCAGGGTGGTGGGGTGGGGGAATGCAGAGCCTAACTGAATGAAGAACAGATGCCCTATTGCTAATTAATGGCTGGGCATTACAGACTGGAGGAGAGACTTCTACCCCGAGGTAGATTGCCAGCTACAGCCCCAAGAGCTGTAGCTGGCAATCTGTAGCTGGCAACTCTCAAACCTCAGCTTCCCAGTTTGTTCACTAACCATGCCCAGTGCATCACAAGGCCAATGAGGAAGCAAACTGTGCTGAATCATGACTTTTTTAAGTGTTTTGGAGTATTTTCTTTTGCTTGATATGGGCATTCTGACTAGACCAGAATTTATTACCCATCTGTAATTGCCTTGGAAGTTGTAGTGATCCGCAGCAGTCCCTGGGGTTTGGGTAGTCACACAGTGCTGTTAAGAAGAGAGTTCCCAGGTTTTGATCCAGCAACAGCAAAGAGACAACGATACATTTCCATGTCAGATAGGTGAGCAACTTGGAGGGAAATCTCCATTTTGTGTTGTCTGCTACCCTGTCCTTTTAGATAGTAATGGCCATGAGTCTGGAACGTGCTGCTTAAGGAGTCTTTGTGAGTCCTGCAGTGCATCTTGTAGATAGTATACTGTGCTGCCAGAGTAGGGTGGTGGAGGGTGGAAATGTTTGTGGAAGGGCTGTCAATCAAGCGGCTGGCTTTCTCCTTAAAGCTTCTGAAAAGATGTATTCATTCATTTTAATGTGATGCGGTGTTGCTGGCTAGATCAGCATTTATTGTCCATCCCTTCTTGACCTTCAGAAAGTGGTGGTGAGCTACCTTCTTACAGTTCCTGATGTGTAGGTGCAACCATCATGTTATTGCAGAAGGAGTTCCAGGAATTTGACCCAGCAGCAGAGAAGGAATGGCGATATATTTCCAAGTCAGGATGGTGAGCAACTTTGGAGAGGAACTATGGGTCATGGTGTTTCCTTGTATCTTCTGCTTCAGTCCTTCTAGTGGCACAGTGGTTAGCACTACTGCCTCGCAGTGCCAGGGACGTGGGTTCAATTCCCTGTTTGTCATTGTCTTGCAGAATCTGCACGGTCTTCCTGTGTCTGCGTGTGTTTCCTCCGGGTGCTCTGGTTTCTGCCCATAGTCCAAAAAACATGCTGGTTAGGTGCATTGGCCATGCTAAATTTTCCCTTAATGTGCCCGAACAGGCAGCGCAGTGTGGCAATGAGAAGATTTTCACATTAACTTCATTGCAGTGTTAACGTAAGCCTATTTGTGATGAATAAATAAACTTTAATTTAGTAATAGTTGTGTATTGTTGCAGCTGTAGTCATTCAGGCAAAAGTATTCGATTGCACTCCTGACTTGTGCCTTGTAGATGGTGGTCAGGCTTTGCAACGTCAGGAAGTGAGTTACTCACTGCAGGATTCCAGCCTCTAACTTGCTCTTGTACCCATAGTATTTAAATGGCTAGTCCAGTTCAGTTTCTGGTCAATGGTAACCCCTAGGATATTGATAATAGAGGTGTCAGCAATCATAATGCCATTTACTATCAACAGGCGATGGTTCTTTTGCTGGAGATGATCATTAATTGGCACTGTGGCATGCATGTTACTTTCCTCATCCCAGCCCAAGCCTGGATATTGTTCAGTTGATACTGCATTTGGACATGTATTGCTAGATATCTGAGGAGTCGCAAATCTTACTAAAACATGTGCAAACACAAGTAAGCATCTTCACTTCTGACCTTATGATGGAAGAAAAATAATTGATGAAGCAGCTAAAGATGATTCGGTTTAGGACACTATCCTAAGGAATTCCTGTAGTGATGTCCTGAAGCTGGAAGTGGGATAATTGATCTCCAACCACCATAATCATCTTCTTTGTGCTAGGTATGACTCCGACCAGTGGAGGGTTTTCCCTGATTCCTCCAGTTTTGCTAGGATTCCTTGATGCTGTACCCGATTAAATGCCTTGATATCAAGGGAAGTCATTCTAATCTCACTATGCTTGGTACCTAGCTGGAAGGCCCCAATGAACAAGGTGGGGGAATGGAATCTGGGGTGAGTACACTTTTGGGCTCAAGGGCCCATTAAGTAGGTTTTTGCCATTCATTACCTACTCACACTGGAAATCCTGTCAGGCTGGGATTTTGTAATGCACCTCTTCTTCCACTAATTTGTCCGTTTGCTCATTTGAGGGCCTAAATGTGCCCTTAAGGGACTCAATTAGTTCACCAGCAGGCATGTTGTCCAATGTCACCACCGTCACTGATAATATTGTATTGGGAGCAAAGGCAGCAAAGGTAGGTTGGTACGCAGTGCACAGGCTATCCACTGGATTTTACATGCCTCCCATCTTCAAACCCCCAGCAGGGGAGGTGTAACCCAACCCATTAACTCTACTTTTTTTTCTGCTCAGATGCTGTTAGACCTGCTGAGTGTTTCCAGTTTCTGTTTTTCATTCCTGTTAATAATACCTGCGGTATTCAGCTTTTATATTATTTTGTGTTTAACTAAAGTCTTAGCTTTTTTGTTCATCTGGCTTTTGTCTGTTCTATTGAGTAGCCAGTAATGTCTTTTAATGGAACTATTTCCCACCACAGAAGTGCATTCAGTTAGTGAGCTTGAGAAAAGAAACATTGGATGATGCACTAAAGATAAAAGTGGGGAGCAGCAATTGAGAATGACATTAGAGGAGTTTGTCTGTTACTTCAAAGATCAGCTCAGGTCCTTTGGAGCTCATGTACTTTCTTATAAAAGGTGGTATAATCATTTCATGACGTTTCATTTTAAAAAACTGCACAAAGCATTCAAAACTATAGTGGATTTATTTGCCATATCTGTTTGGCCATACAGGGAGTCACCTTGGGTTTGTAGTTGGTTGTGGAACACAACAAGCATCTATAATGGAATTCTTAGCAATATAAATCCAATGGATTCCAAAAACTTCCAAGTTTGCTGAACTTGTTCTCCACTGCAGGTGTATGTCCGAAGCAGACATATATGTCAGAATAGGAGGTACAATAAACTATTTAGTAGATCAAAAAAAAGCATAAAGCGATAGCAACAAGATGGACAAGGTGTGAAAAAAAGCACAAATGTTTCCTCTAGAAAAACATTGTAGACAACTCTAGCTGGTTTCAAAGCTAATTCTGTCATAACATCTTCAGTTTCTCTTTAAATGTCCTCCAACAGTGCTAATTACAGATAAATATCTGAGAATGGAAAGATTATGATGTATTCAGTTAAGAACAATGATTTGTGATTGTAGTAGGGCTGCGCTGTTTTATCCAAGCATCTAAAGGGCTTTTTCCAGATGTCAATGGTTTATTCAATGATCATATTAGTTGCACCTGGTACCAAAGAAATAAGTTAGGTGGGATTTTCTACACCTCCCCACATATGTTTTGCAGCAAAGGAGGCTGGCAATAGCGCTTCCCAGGTTGCCGCTATCAATGGAGCTTCCCATTGTTTGCACTCTCACTGCTGGGGAATCCATAGCAAAGGTTGCCTTCAGCGAACTGGAAGATCACACCAGTAGGAATGGCCAGAAAGTCCCACCTACATTGTTTTTGCATAATCTTATTGTTACACTATCCTATAGTGTAGAATATCATGGTATGAAAGCTCTTACAGCTCCTGAACATCGTAGCATTGTCTTTAGGAGCCTGGTGGATCCCATGGTAACCATAATAACACCCTAGACATTGGAGAATGTGGTAATAGTGAAAGATTACATTGTCATTCTGATGTTAGTTATCTCTGGGGAAAGTGGTGAAGATATTTTCCACATAAATAATGTAGCAATGAGCTGCCTGATATATCTGTACACTGCTGATTCATTGATGTTGCAGATGTTCCCTATGGTAATGTGGAAGGACTCAGAGGAATACAAATTTAGGACAATTTTGATCCAAGAGTCCTGTTCATGGTGCAGTCCTTGTTATTACCTTGTCTACAGGTCAGCTTTCAGCAGATAGCACACTCTATCACTTTATAGTCAACCTTTGTTTGTAAAAACAGCTCTTTCCCACAGTCTCAAATACCCATAGCTAGGTTCCATATATACTAGTGAGTGCAGTCAGATTTTTCTGTTTGTTCTCAAATCTCTGTAGTGGGACATGAATCTACAATCTTCAGACTCAGAGGTGAGATCACTATTATAAAGCCATAACTGAAAGTTCAGCACTATAGGAATAATTCTGTTGCTTTATTTGTGAGAGTGTGCTGGCTGTTCAGGTAAAATCATGCACTGCATAAGTAGAACAGGACCAGTAAAGGGCTCTTGGCTTCCATACATCCAAAGCTAAATTTTAGGAACAATGGAAGACTGGCTGAAAAATCAATCTTGCCTTTGAATCAAGGTCAGTAAATGAACAAAATATTCGTCTTGTGAACAATTCTCAACATAGAAGTTGGAGAGAGGAGACTGAGCTCAGCAGGAGGTCAGGCAGGGAGCCAGGAAAATTAGAACATCAGCAGCAACACTCCCTTTGTAGACTTGTTGTCTCTGGATATACATGAAATAGATAACACAGACAAAGATGGATGTTTCATTATATCTATCAACAGGACACAGCTGGATACAGCATCAAAACTGTAATAAAGGCATGATTAAGAGACCATTGTCTGAATGGACATTCTGTGATTAAACAGCTATTGTCTTAGGCCTACCTTTTTGTATCATATGTAGATAATTTATTGGTGTGCATGACTAGAAATAATTATCTTTACTAGAAGTTGTAAGAAATGCCCTATAAAAAAGGTTGATTGGACACAATTGAGTGGGGCAGACTGAAGAAGCCTTAAGAATTCTCCAGTTCTCCGCTCCTTATCGAAAAGAAGGCAATAAAAGATTGATCACTCGCGAAAGCTATGTTTGAATATCTTTCAAGCGCTGACAAGGTGTTCAACTAAGTTTTCACTTGATTTTTAAGGCCATTCATTTGACAGTTTACAACACAGCTGTACATTCTGCAGCCTACTGTTTAGTGGTGTGTTTATCTAAATTTAAATACAACATGAATGATCTTGTTGGTTAGTGTAAACCTTCAGCTCTATTGATAAAATCTTACAAATTGAAATCAGTGCTCAAGCTTCTGGGACAGATAGAATTTCGATTAAAACCTCGGACAAGCTATCCAAGTAATTTCTTGAACTTATATCCCTATAATTTCCACATGTCCATAACTTGAAAATGACATTCCATTATTCTGCACAGCCAATCTTGATGCACATACTGTTGTAGATTCAAAAAGAGTGTTCCCAGTGGTGAGGGAGTCCAGAACTAGGGGTTCCAGTAAGGGGTGAACCTTTTAGAACCAAGGGAGGAAATATTTCTTCACTAAGAGGGTGGTGAATGTGGGCAATCCACTACCACAGAATGTAGCTGAGGCCAAAATGTTATCTCATTTCAAGAAGAAACTAGATCTAGTTCTTGGGGCTAAAGGAATGAAGGGATATGGAAAGAAGGGAATCAGGATATTGAATTCAATCATCAACCATGATCAAAATGAATGGCAGAGAAGGCTTGAAGGGCCAAATAGCCTACTCTGGCTTCTAGTTTCTGTGTTATCTATAATGAATGGATCCAAGGTTCCTCATCACCAGTAGATTCTTGCTGTTCTCATTTAATACAGTCTGATACATCACCAGCCATTTCTTATGACAGCAGCTAAAGGGAAATAAAAACAAACCTTATACTGATAAGAAAGAATAGACAGTGAAGATGAGTTGAGGATCCAGAAGTCCTTCATGTACTTGGACTTTTGGATGCATTTAAGAAATTGGCAGTCTGGTTCATAATGGCTTCAAGTGAGATAAAAATTGGATGGACATCTCTTGATTCACCAGACCATCTGCTGTTGCCAAGTGAAAGCTTGCTTAGAATGAGGCGGAAGAACTTTTAAACAATTACATTGAAAGATAATCATTATGACTTCTCAGCTGGCAAATTCCCAGCAAAACGGATTTTAATAGCCTACATGTAAATGGGGCATCTTCCCACCACTCAGAACATGCTGTGAGGCAAAACATCCATTGGACAAACATCAGCCTGAGGCTTCACAGCGACTGCTATTAAATGTAAAAAAGAAACAAACTTTACTGACTGCCGATGGAGTAAGAGAAAATCATTGACAGTAATTAAGAATCAAGGAACCATGAAGACAGCCCTACAGAATATTACAGTGTAAATACCCGTGTAAACATTTTGGAGCAGATGCTTAAGAACACTAATCACCCGACATGAAGACAACAGAAATCTGATTAGCGGGAGATATAATTGCAGACATTACACCACCACTACCATCACCCCACCACTCCCCCATTTGATTTCTGCAGGATAAAATTAGGAGTTACAGTATTCTCTTTTGCATACATGTCAATCATAGTCCCACAAATAAGCCTGCTGAGTTTTTAATGCAATTTACTCAGGCAGGATAATGGCTTCAAGGAGCTGAATACATTTTTGTTAATGCGGATTTAATGTATTCTCAGTCACCTGTTGGCTTATGCATTTTTTATTAATTGATTGATGGATAATTCAACACCCTGTTTCAGTCAATTCTTCTTGTCTTTACCCTGTTCCTAGGATACTGTAAGAAGTCTCACAACACCAGGTTAAAGTCCAAAGGTTTATTTGGTAGTAAAAGCCACTAGCTTTCTTTAACCTGGTTTTGTGAGGCTCCTCATGTGTTTACCCCACTCCAACACCAGCATCTGCACGTCATGACTGCCTAGGACACCTGACATGAACTTTTGATCAACTCGGGCTCATTTACTTCTGGGTATAAGAACGGTTCTGACAAGGTCACAAGGATATTACTGCATGTCAGAGGGTTTGAAAAGAAAAAAAATGTTTTCCCCTGTGGCAGGTTGTTAACAACAAGATCAATACCAGAGCTTCTACTAAAAGTGATGCAAAATTAAGAAATCCTTTAAATATTTGGCAGAGAGAGCAAAGAAAGGAAGGTTTGCATGTATTGTTAAGTCTCTTTCAAATCCATCTCCGATTGTGTCATGCATTAAAGTTATACCTACAGGATGGAAACAAAAGAGGTTGCAATTGCTCTTATTTTTTCCCCAGCAAAGGGAGGGAATGCGGTGGCTGAGTAAGAGCAGAATAAAGGAAAGCATCCTGGATTTATGCTTCCCATTAATTCATACAGGTGCTGGAGTGTGGCAACTAGGGGGTTTTCACAGTAACTTCATTTCAGTGTTAACTTATGCGTACTTGTGACAATAATAAAAAAAAAGTCTTCTGCTGGAAGCCTTATATGTATGTGTTAGATAAGGACAGGATCAGGTTCAATTCAGTTTGTTATTCCACGATTGAATAACCTCCTGTTTTAGATTCATGCATGAACAATTGATGTAAAAGTAGCAGAAGGCTTCCTTTGCCTGTGGGGAAATATCACCAACGTCAGCTACTGGAAGGAAGAAAGTCCCTTTGCTGCTATTTTAAAGGAGGCCTAACCCACATTTTTAAAAGAATTAATGATTCTGATAAGATAACTGACACGTGGTTCACAAAGGATCTGTACGTTAATGGTATTAATCCACAGCAAACTTCCCAAGCCAAATACAAAATCAAGTTACATATTCAAAATGAAAAAAAATAACAGTCCAGAACACTGAAAATGTTTTCATGGTGAAAAGAAAATTCAATTTCTGTGTTCCTCAGAAGAGTTTTCTAACATCTACTTACCCTCACTGACAATTCTCTGTCCAAAACTAACTTGCCATTTTTGACCAGTGTGGCCATGGGTCCTTACCCTCCAACATCCCTCCCTCATTTCTTTGGTCTAGGGGAAACAAAGCAGTCCTCAGCCACAAAGTACTTTCTGATTAGGAAGACCAGACAAAAGATGTATTCCCAGCCTTTGCCTGACCTAATTCGCGGGGCTATCATGTACATGGGCAAGAGTGACAAATTAGGCCCTGAAAAGGCAGAAAAGGTTGCTCCATTTTATTCCCTGCACTGAAGCTAATGGCCATTAGCTCCCTCATCTGTGGCCAATGTAGATAGCCAGCTAATTGTGGACTTTCCACATAATAATGGCTAATTTGGAACATGGTTAAATACGGCACATACACTGGCTGTCTTATCCAAGTTCAATTGGACATGACCTCAGAGATATTTTTTATCCATTCATGGGTTATGGGTGTTGCTGGTTGGCCAGCATTTATTGCCCATCTCTAGTTACCATTGGAAGGCAGTTGAGAGTCAACCATATTGCTGTGGATCTAGACTGACATATTGGACTGACCAGGTCAGAATGGCCAAACCAGGTAAGAATGGCAGATTTCCTTTCTGAAAGAACATTAGTGAACCAGATGGGCTTTTCCGACACTTGACAATGGTTTGATGGTCATCAGCAGATTCTTAATCCAGATACTTGTGATGGAATTCAAATTCTACCATCTGCTGTGGCAGGATTCGAACGCGGGTCCCCAGAATAGCAGAGTTTTTGGATTAAGAGTCTAGCAATAATACAATATAGGTCCTCCCTAAGGAGGATCAAACCATTACTCAGTGTCATTAAGTCATAGCGTCAAAAAGGTTTATAGCATGGAAATAGGCCCTTCGGCCTAATTTGTCCGTGCCGCCCCTTTTTTTTAACCCCTAAGATAGTCCCAATTGCCTGCATTTAGCTCAAGTCCCTCTCTCCCCATCTTACCCATGTGACTGTTAAAAAGCTTTTTAAAAGACAAAATTGTACCATTATCTCTGGCAGCTTGTTCCAGTCACTCACCACTCTCTTTGTGAAATAAAACATCCCTTGTAAATCTTTTCTGCACTCTTTCTGGTTTAATAATATCCTTTCTATGATAGGGTAAACAAAACTGTACACAGAATTCCAAGTGCGGCCTTACCAATGCCTTGTACAACTCCAACAAGACGTCCCGAATCCTGTATTCAATGTTCTGATCAATGAAGCCAAGCATTCCGAATGCCTTCTTCACCACTCTGTCCACCTGTGACTCCACTTTCAAGGAGCTATGAACCTGTACCCCTAGATCCCTTTGTTATATAACAAATGATATGACTTATATGGTAATAACGCACAATATCAGTGCTGCGGAATCATGTGATATGTTCCTTGTTCTTGCTATGATCCAATTACAAAACATTTCCAACCACTTCTTCGAACAACTTTGCCATGACCCAAAAAAAAGGAAGACATCAATTTCAGAAATTAATTTATTTTTTACAGCATGAAAACCTTTGTAACAATATACACTCATTGCACTAAATCTAAGCTTGGGAAGTTAAGAGCAATCCAATTATTTATATGCTAATAATGCATAGTAAACAAATCTTATTCTGCCATTCTCCACAATGCTGGCACACCATTAGCCATGAACTGCCCATGAGATGTCCTTCAGCACATGCTAACAGTCTTGCCCTTGTTACCTGGCTCAATTGTGTCATTATATAATTGCTCAAAAAGATGTTGATTGGAGGTAAATAAATGCTGCTGAGAAATTTGAGCACATGACAAATTTTGCAATTTTGCAACTACAAAATGTGAAAAACTTATTTCAATTTTACTGGGAAAATATCAAGTCACACAGCATTTGGATTGATCTGTATGTAGGTCCAGGTAAGTCTCTATTTAAACAAGGAATGGGAAAATTTCAAGCAGAGATTATCCATTCACAGCACTGTGCATAAAATAAAGATACTGCTGGATTCAGAAGTTAATAATTATTGTACCCAAACTCAAACTGCTTCCCTGCAAAGAGTCACTGGCTTCCTCACTAATTTATTTGAAAATTCACATTGATAACTGTTTGTATGCTGGGGAGAGGAGACCCCTGTACTCCTCAACCCCAAGTGTAATATTGATTTGAGACAGTGATACAGGAGGTTTGTGAGTCCAGCAGTGCAATACAGTTCATGAAGACCATCTCAGCACTGAGATGGAGAGCAAGAACCAGTCTGTCCCAGCAGAGTGATGAGCAGTACATCAGGAGTAGAACAACACTACGGGAGAAAGTTGTTGCACTCACCTCAAAGTCTCTGGCAATCTGAGGACCACCATGTGCCTGCCATTCATTAAGCAATCAACTTTGACCTTGAAGTGATATCTCTCTGGAGTGACACAAGATTGGAAGGTTTGACAGAATTCTGGCGGGCAGCTGTTTTAATAAGCATTCATAATGTGCTAATGAACGCAAATGGCATTTGTGCCACATGCCAGCAGGAAGAGTGACCTGCATTGTTCCAACTTTTAGGCTTTTTCCAAATACCAAATGTGCAGTGGGCTGGATGGAAGAATGCTCCTTTCTCACATTCACTTGCTCGCTCACACACACAGATAATAGAATCATAAATTTGTAGAATGACGAAGCATAGAAGGTGGTTATTCAGCCATCACGTCTTTTGGTTCTTTGGAAGATTAGTCTCACTGACATGCTCTTTCTCCATTGCCCTGCAATTATTTTGTCCCATTGTATTGAGCCAATTCACCTCAGAAAGCTATTAGTGAATCTGCTTCCACCATCCTTTTGAAACAACATTTTCCAGGTCATAACAATATTACTGTGTGAAATTTTAAAAAATCCTCCAGTATTTTTACCTGTTACCTTAAAGCTGTCTTCCCCAGTTACTGATTCTTCTACCACAGGAAGCAGCCTCCTCATTTTGTGTATTAAAATTATTCATGATTTCAAACACTTATCAGATTTCCTCTTCCCTTTCTTTGCTCTATGGTGACCCATGTCAGCTTCTAGGAGTCACACTTTAAGGATAAGAGGTCTACCATTTAAAATAGAAGTGAAGACATTTCCTTTCCCTTGAAGGTTGGTTTATATGTGAAATTCCCTTCTCCAGAATGCCACAGATGCTAGATCATTGAATTTATTCAGGCAGTGCCCAATAGATTTTTTGATGGACAAGGGAGCCAAAGGTAATGGGGGCAGATAGAAAAATGGAGTTGAGATAACAATCAGATCAGCCATGATCTTGTTGGAATGGTGCATTAGGCTCAAAGGACTGAATGGCCTACTCCTGCTCCTAAGACCTATGTTCTTATGTTCGCTACAAGTAATTATCAGAAAGGAAAACCTAAATTGTGTTGTGGTTATCTACTATACTTCACCTGAGTGAAGTATGTATCATACACATATTACAATACTAAAGCAAGAATTAAGGAACCTTTGTGCCATTTTATTCAACCAGTATCAATTTTGAAAAGTACAAGTTAGCCACGGAAATCCAACAAGGGAAAGGAGGCATGAAGGTCTGAATTCAAATGACTTTACAACAGTGTTGATTAGACAAGATAGAGCTGGATTAATTCCCCCAGATCCAACAAGCTTAATGGTAAACTCCACTCTCCTCCCCACAATCTAAATGCTCACTTCACAACTCCTCTAAGAATGGACACATTGCCTACAACCATTTTCTTCTTGCAGCAACCATCTGCTGCTTTGACAACTATCTAGCTGCCTCCCAGCTCCCCACTATACCTACCTGCTTTCAGCTTATGGGCTTGTATTGCAGGCTTCCCCAACCGATATGCACTCAAATTGGCCATTGGACTGCAGAATTTACAGGATGTTCCCAACTACTACATCAATTATTCTCAGAAGTAAAATTGAGAACAGTATGGTAATTAGCACAGCAGTTATGGTGCCATGTTCATCGCATAGTTTTTGTCTGCTCCCCTCCAGAGTTTCTGCTTGTGTTGACATGTTAACAATTCTCTTCATCCACAAGTTAGTGAACTTTGGAGGAAGCTCCCAGAGAAAGTATCTGATACCTAGTCAACCAATTCCTAAAGGAAGTGCTTCAATATCTATTAAAATTTATGAACTGCTTTTCTCAGGAATTAAACAAGCTAAAAGATGAGACTTGTGCAATGTTCTTGGTCACTATAAGCCACTGGGTGCTGCATTTGGATTAAAACAAGCTAACATACGATGCTCATGCTAAATGAAGACAATCAACTGATAAAGCAGTTGGATCAATTATCAAGAGAAAAGTTTGACCTGTTTAACAATTTTGTAAAGATAAATAGCTAGCCTAACTTCAGAACTGAAAAATCTTGCCATGCCAACTTCTCTGAACTTGCTGAAGAAGCGACATCCCAAGAGGAGAGTGGAAAACCAGATAATGAAGATGATCTAGATTTCCAGTTTTTGATAAAGCTCATCAATGTTGTGATCTATGCCTGCATGCATTATAATGCAAAGGTGCACAACAGAGCAAGGGTTCAGGGGGAATGGAAAGTGGCATTGCCCAAAGTATAATATTTGCAGTTACATGGTAAAAGACTCAGAGAATAGTCTAGGTAGGCAAGATGCTATAAGTGAGTTGCTACCCTGCAAAGTGGAACAAAATTGACCATACTTTGGAAGTTTGTTGTTCGTCTATCATCATCGATGAGGACCTTGACACCCTTAGTCATTTGAGGCTGGTTGTGGTGTGTCCAAAGATGACTGGTCAGGCCAATTCGGGCACAGTATGTCCTGGCACATATTGGACAGACTGTAGTTGTTGCACTGGTGGCTCTGGACTAGCACAGCTCGCACTTAAGTTGTGCTTCAGCAATACATCTTGCTTTGTGAGCTTGCAGATGAGGCAGTGCCAGGTAGGGCAGTTTTACGCCAGCATTTCCCAGGTGGTTGTGTCAATGTCAAGCGACCTCAGGGAGGCTTTGAGTGTGTCATTGAAACTACTTGGATCTATAAATAGTTAAAGCTAACCAATAAATTGTTCATGTTTAAATACAAAAGTTGCAGGATCTCATCAATGAACAATCACCATTAAAGTAGAAACAACCCATATTACCTGTGTGGCTTCTATAAAAACAAAAAAATGACAGGAATTGAAATATAAGCTTAAGCATTGATCAGAAAGAATGTCTGTATACTTAGATAAGCAATTGATGTATAAGAAAAGCAGAGAAAGAATACTGAATGGAATGCCTCAGGACTCAGCTTAGCTATCCCATCTAATCTAGATTCACAATTTATGCACAGATATCTAATGCAAATATTTGCAAAAGATACAAATATATTCAGCATTTGTGTTTGAAGAAGACAGGGACATACAAAAGTTGTCAAAGAAAATTTGCAGTTAAGGAGAACAGTGATAACAGATAAATATTAAAAGTAAAAGCAGGAGAGACAATGGATGCCAGATGTAGACTTTGGATGGTGCAGAGCTAAAACTGAAGTTGAAAGAAAATCGAGAGAGTGTGCCTAGCCTCAGCACTTGAGCCATTACTCACTGTGGAGGAGCAAGAATCAATACAGCAAGACAGACACCATACCGAAAATGTCATGAATCAGAAGAAGTTATACTAAAACATAATCTCTGGTCACACTGCTCTGTGTGAATCTCATGAGGTTCTTCTGCTCATCTGCCATTTCAGAAGAGCTCTGAAAACTTTGATAAGCACCTTAAAGACATTTATTGCATTTTCAATTCTACTGCTAATGGCGAACAAGTATGTTGAGATGACATTAAGTATAGAAAATTTCAGTAAAAGAAGCCTTTGTTGTTTTCTGTATATTAATAGCAAGTCTTTATTAACTACTTGTAACTATATTAATATATACAGTAAAGGATACAGAGAGGAAGCTATTTCCAGATGTCTCATTACATATCTTAACATATCTCTGCTCAATACCACACTGACCCTAGTTCTGGATCAAGTGTCTTCTTACATCAATGTATGGGCACTACTGCACTCAATCATAGAATCCTATAGTGCAGAAGAGGCTATTTGAAATCCCTTAGTGCAGAAGAGAGTCTGCACTGACTCTCTGACAGAGTATCTTACACAAGCCTGTCCCACAACCTGCCACATTTACCATGGCTAATCCATCTAACATTCACATCTTGGAACAATAAAGGTAATTTGGCATGGCCAATCCATCTAATCTGCACATCTTGGAACTGTGGGAGGAAACCAGAGGAAATCTACACAGATATGGGAAGAACATGCAAATCAATACAGACAGTCCCCCAAGGCCTGAATCGAACACATGCTCCTGGAGCTAATAACAACTGTGCCACCATGCTGCCCAGTCCCATATTAACCCAGTGTAAGATAGCTCTTTGTGAAAATTTATGGCCCTTTCCTAAAAAACATTATATCCAGTTTTAGTCAATAAAAAAAAGAGAAATATACAGGCTTTTAAACATTATTAAAACGTGGAATGCTTTACTACAAAGATCTACTGAGACAGAGACAATAAAATAATTTAAAGGGAAACTGGATTACTGTTTGAAAAAGAACAATTATATATAGACAAAAAGCAAGTAAGTAACATTCAAGTTAAGTTGCAGTACTGGTAAAAGTATGATGGATTCAATTATCTTCTTCTGTGCTGTAAATTCAAAATTAAATAGAATACGTAAGAGAACTAAAAGGCTGATGCCTGGTGTCAGAAAATTGAATGATGGAGAAAGACAAAGCAAATTGTGTCTGGTTTGCTTTAAAAGACGTATAAAGATGTACAAATGTCACATTTACATTTACCATTCTCAGACCAATAGATAAGGTGTCAGCTTCAAATTGTCTCTTGTTTACACACTGCCTGGCATGAACTCCAGTTCTTTTCCCTTGCACAGCACATAACGCATGCATGATTCCACGTGCGTCTTAAGCTTAGTTCCCAACATCTGAAATTTATATGCTTATAGACTGCAGTGCCTGTGATGTCTTAATATCTAAATTAACTGCAGGAACTATCAACAGAAACCTTATTTAGGAAGACTCCTTCACCCATCACCAATGCACTTTTGAACCCACTTAAATGCCGCTTTGCAATTGCAGCCAACATGGTGCCAAACGCAAATGATGTAAAACTATCCTCGTCAGGAAGTCTCCGATGTTTTACGTGGGACCTGACTGATTCTGACTACAGATTAATAACATAATTACTCTGTCAATGCATGGCAGTGCTGATGGAACAAAAATGAATACATATGCTCAGGGTTCAGTTTCCAACTTGTGGTCTCTGAGACCTGACAATCCAGCCCGTAAAATCCAAACAAATCCAGCCCTATTTGTGCTTATGTTCCTTCTCTGTTGGTGTGTCCTATTTTAATATTGTGAGGTCATGGGTACAAACAGGGCTGCTTTGAGAACTGTTGCCTCATTAGTGAATTACTGCTAAATCAGAATACCATGAATTGTTTGCACCAGCAATTGGAGACATATGGGATAAATGAGAATGCAGTTCCAGTATTCATAGATATTGGCCCACAAGTATAAAACCTTGGGCAACGCTTGTCCAGAAGAGGAAAGTGGTACAGGTAATATAATTCTAGAGTGGTACTTCAAACTAACGACACAATGAGAACAATAGACTAAAACTGATGAAAGTCAAGTTATAGATAAGGCCATTTGTGGAGAGAAATTTGGAACTGGTTGGAGACAAAAACCACAGAGGCCCATTCAAAATCCAATATAACGTAAATAAGGGAAGTGACATTTCCCTCTCCCTTCAATAGATTGAATGCATGCCCTCGCCTCCATCTATGTTGTATTGGGATCGCCAACCAGCCTACCTCAAATTTGAGTTCAGGATCTCCAAAATACCCATATCAAAGAATAGCAATTACTTCTTATGGCGGACACAATAACCTTGCCCCAAAACAATTCCTCACAAGATAATACAGACAACAGACAAGAAAATCACTAATGTTATGATGCACAATTAAATTCAATGGTAATAAAAGTAACCAAAATATAACTGGGAAATCTTAGAAGATTTTAACAGTATCTGAAAGGAGACAAAAGATCTGATGTTTCAAGTCCAGATGACCCTTTATCAAAGCTTTGACAAAGGGTTATCTGGACTTGAAACATCAGCTCTTTTCTCTCCTTACAGTTGCTGCCAGACCTGCTGAGATTTTCCAGCATTTTTTGTTTTGGTTTCAATACCAGCATCTGCAGTAATTTGCTTTTATTTAATATATCTGGGTTTTTTTTAACAAAGATGAGTTGCTTCTTTTTTTGGACAAACCACCAAACTTCAGTCATATACCATTAATTAAAGAACTACTCCCCTGAATATTTGACTAAACATAAAAGTGCCTAAAGCTGAATGGTGAAAATAATTACCACTGTTTCTTCAGAAATTATGTTAATTAATAGTGCAATTGAGACTAATATCATAAAAATGATACGTTTCTTTGTGACTGAGAACATTAACATTAAGTCAAGACAGTAATTTTGAGGCTATAATTAGTAAAACAACACGGATTTTTGCATAATTAAAAATATTGACCTTCAGTGAGCAACACTCGCCCTCAGATTTTGGATTCAGACTCTGCAAGCCCAAGGGCTGAAATTCCTTGCTAATGAAAAGGGGGAAAATGTCTGCTCTTCTTTGTAATTGATGACATGCAAACAGAACCACTGAAGCACATCGCTTGGAAATATGTAATATTTGCAAGACAACTATTTTGTGAGAAGATCGTTAATTAGAGACAAAAAAACAGGCATGCTCCTGTTTTTCATTAAAATAGGAGGCTCTCTACCTAACCTTCAGTCATTTATATATATAACATTTAAGGTCACTCACTGAAGGCTTTAGCCTTAAGGGGAAGTACAATATTTGCAGGTTCTAAATTAAACACTAACGCATGACATGTCCTTGATATACAACAGGCACTTCACATTTCCCAGCACAGATGAAGAGATGTTAAACTCAGCAGTGTGTGTACCTTTTTAAACAAGTGGAGGGTGCCTGGGGGCCTGGCGAGTAACAAGAAAGTACTGGTTTGAACTTAAATCACATACATCATTTTAATTGTCAGTATTCGTGGGTCATCTCTTTTCTCTGCAGTTAGAGAAAGCCAATTAATGTGGAGGATGTTTCTGCTTCCGACTGCAGGCTTGTGGCAGGTTTCAGCCAGAAGGTATTAGCCTGCCTGCATGACAGGCTAGTAAGTGACTGGGTTGCGTGGAATGTGAAATGAGAGCAAGCTGACATTAAACATCCATTCTCCCCTTTCCTAACTTAATAGCTCTTAGGAACTGTACCTGACAATGCATAGAATTTTAAAAACACGTTTATACTACTGCCAAATAAATTTCAGAAGCACCAGCAGCCATGCAAAAATATGGACTAAAAGTATGGGAAGATATAATTCCATAATTTATTGCAGATTCAGATACTGGGCATTAGAGATGGAGGGATAGTTTCCTGCTGATGCTGGATATGGTAGAACTGTTAACAACCCAGTGTTTGTCATGGCTGGTAGGTTGCCAACAAATCAAGCATTTTTGATCGGTAAGAATTGCTCTCTTTAGTTGAATCTTTAGTTTGAAACAAACTCTTGCTGCGAGCCATTCCCCATGCACCCTCCCTCTTCCAGCTGCATGTTTTGCTCTGTGCTGCCTCTGCTTCTTCCTCCTGTCATGCTGTAGGGAAATAGTATTGTGTATTATACTCAGGAAAGATCCTTAATTGCAAGCAGCCATGTTGAACTAACCTTATTTACATTTTCCAACAGGGCAGAGAGACAGCTCAACTTCACTATTTTCAAAAAAATGTATACATTAAAATGTAACATGAAACATAAACATAATTAACAGAAGAGAACAGCTAAAAACCAATATCAACAGTGTTTGAAATTTAACAAGTGGCATTGCATATTTGTTTTTACTTTAATCACAACCACTATAGATATGATGAATGCTGCTACACAAATTTACATGTAAAACATTGTTTTGCCTTAACATGATTATATGTTTAACATAAGTATCTTTTGACTAGAAATAAATAAAAAATAAACTCTCTTCTTCCCAGCTACATACTCTACATTAACCAGCTGGTTTCTTTCTCTACCTGTCTTCCATTTTCATGAACTTGACTCTGTTCTCTTAATATTGCTGATCATGTCAATACTAAACTTGGACGATGATGACTAACTCTTCTTAAACTCTAGCTTTAGCAAATGGTCATCCTGACTCAAAATGTTGATCCTATTCTCTCCCCATAGATGCTCTCCCTATGTCTGCGTGGATTTCTCCTAGGTGCTGTGGTTTCCTCACACAGTCCAAAGATGTGCAGATTAGGTTGATTGGAAATTTTAAATTGACCTAGTGTCAGAGATGTTAAGTGTGTGGGGTTACGGGAATAGGAACTAGGTGGGATTGTGGACAGTGCATACTTGATGGGCTAAATAGTCTCTTTCTACACTGTAGAAATTCTATATTGTCGACCAGCTGAGATTTTCCAGCATTTTCTGTTTATGTTTCAGATTCCAGCGTCCGCAGAATTTTGCCTTAATCCACTTACTGTGACATTGTTTGGTTACTTTTTATCAGATTCTGGCTCACTTTGATCAGTGAATTCTTTGATACCCACAAATGTTCAGCTTTTTTGTGATTTCCACTTTTTCTGACTTTTGCTTTGGACTGCAGAAGGAATTTGGATATAAGAAATTTATCATGCTTTAATTTCTTGCCAATGTTTTCTACCTATTATGTTGCAGGAAAGGATGTCCTGAAGTATGGTACTTTGAGGAGACCATGCAGACGCTATGACAATGGATGAATGAACTTCGCTCGACAATCACCAAACAAAACTGTTTCCTTCCTATTGGCGAACACTTCAGCGGTCATGGGCATTCGGCTTCTGATTTTTGGGTAAGGGTTCTCCAAGGGCGGCCTTCATGACACACGCGCAGAGTTGCTGAGCAGAGACTGATAGCTAAGTTCTGCACACTTGAGGATGTCCTCAACCGGGATTTTGGGTTCATGTCACACTATCTGTAACTCCTATGACTTGCCTGAACTTGCAACATCTCACTTACTGTCCTGTCTGGAGACAATACACATCTCTTTAACCTATGCTTACGCTATCTCCTTTCACATTGTCTGCATCTTTAAGATTTGAATAGCAGATTAGCTGTAAAGACTCACACTCTAATCAGTATTCTGTAAGCTGTGTGTGCTGTTATAGGTCCTGTTTCTGCTCAGAACTTTTCACTCACCTCTTGAAGGAACAGTGTTCCAAAAATTGTGAGTTTACTATGAAATAAATTTGTTGGACTTTAATTGGTGTTGTGAAACTTCTTACTGTGTTTACTCCAGTCCAACACCAACATCTCCACATTATTTGCATCTGCCCCAGGGATCTATACTCAGCTTTACACACCCAGAGAGGTCTCCTCTACACAGCTTCAATTCTGGGTGAATCTGTTGTTAACCATGCTGACATTGGTATGAAAATTTGATGGGGGGATCAATATCTGGTATGGGGGGTGGGCGGCGTGGGGATGGGGTGTTTAATGACATATTAAAATGTGTGAGCGTGAAACTGTTCACATTGCTGGTAAGGGCGGTGAAAATTGCAAGTTGCGATTTTGCTGGTGGGATCCTTGATTTCCGGTTTTCAACGCATCCTGAGCCTTCACTAGCAATCTTGCAGACGGTGAATATATGCTTAAGATCTTGCCCTATGACAAAACAAGGTACTCTTTCCTTTCACTTCAAATAAATTGACATGTACTCATTCCAATGATTTTCTTATGTTTGACCATCAAATGAAAAGAACTTTAGGTGGATCATTTCTCATTCTAAGTCACAATTTTCACCTACCCTTCAATATTATATATATAACATAATTATATTATTATTAATTATATTAATATATATCAATATTATATATATCCTTATATATTCAATAAACAAAGCTAGCTATTCGCTATTGCTTCCATATGAAGTGTGATTTTGATCGAGTTCCTCTAATAATCATTCTCCACATATGGGCCAAATAATGACCTTGAAACTCTAAAGGAGACAGCCTTGATCTATATTCACTTCATTTCCACATGTGAGATAGTCATTATCATACTGTTCAGGTCAGCCAATTGTAACCTGATGGGCACAATATCCTTGCAAGTTCCTTCACTAGTTTCATTGGCAGACACTGGCGTATCAAAAAATGAAGTAGTATTCACACAAAATCTTGAAAAATGATTTGGTAATGTATGATATCCAATAACATACTGATAATCCATAAAAATCGACACCCATCTCTGCAGCCATGATGCTGCTTGGTTTGTTACCCTTCCTCTAGACCAAATATGATCGAAAGGGATTGGTGGTCAGTTAACAAAAAGAACTTCCAGATATTTGTGGAACTTTGTAAGGCAATATAGGATCATTATGCCTCTTTCTCAACTTGAATAATTTTATTTGCACTGACTATGTTAAAGTATGAAGCATATATTACAGCCTGTTCCATACCATTCTCCATTAGCTGAAATAATGCCACTCTTTTAACTCATGTGGCTAGGCGTCACACATTAAAACCAGTTGTTTCTTGGGATCATAGTGGGTCAGAAAGGCATCGCTAATCAGCATTTCCATCATACAGGATTTATCCGGATCATAGTCACCATTTAAGTGAATCACACCACAATGCAACCAGAACACAGATATTCAGGTCATCACCTGGCGCTTCACACTTCACTGGAACAGATACCGGAAGTGGAGTGGTCACAGAGCAAGAGAGAGAAAGAGGCCAGGAATGGTCAGCGAGAGTGAGACTGCGAGTGATCAGAGGGACTAAGACCTGTAAGTGGTCTCTATTTTAAAGACACAGTGAGAAGTCTCACCACACCAGTTGAAGTCCAACTGGTTTGTTTGGTATCATGAGCTTTTCAAGGGCTGCTCCTTCATTACTTGATGAGGCGACAACACTCTGAGGGCTCAAAATACAGGGTAAACCTATTGGACTTTAGCCTGGTATTGTGAGACTGATTACTGTGCTTACCCTTGTCCAACACCAGCATATCCACATCATGTCTATTTCAAAGGAATAGAATTTAAAAATAAGCAAGTCTTGTTAAAATTATAGAGGTCTATAAAATAATGAGGGGTACAGATCAGCTAGATAGTCATTAATTTTTCCCAAAGGGAGGGGAGTCTAAAACTAGAGGGCATAGGGTTAAGGTGAGAGGGGAGAAATACAAAGTGTCCAGATGGGCAATTTTTTCACAGAGAGTGTAGAAAAAGTCAGAAACAAGCTGCAAGAGATAGTAATAGAGGTGGGTACAATATTGTCTTTTAAAAAGTATTTAGGTAGTTACATGGATATGATGGGTACAGAGGGATATAGGCCAAATGCAGGCGATTGAGATTAGCTTAGGGGTTTAAAAAAAAGGGTGGCATGAACAACTTGGGCCAAAGGGCCTGTTTTCATGCTGTAAACCTCTATGACTTACCTTTTCTTCATTCATTTGTGGGACTTGGTGTTGCTGGCTGGCCAGCATTTATTGCCCATCCCTGGTTGCCTGAGGGCAGTTGAGACTCAACCACATTGCTGTGGATCTGGAGTCACATATAGGGCAGCAGGTAAAGATGGCAGATTTTTTTTCCCCTCGAGAACAATTTTGAGCTAGATGGGTTTTTTCCAACAATCGACAATGGTTTCATGGTCATCAGTCGATTCTTAATTCCAGATATTTTTTATTGAATTCAAATTCCACCATCTGCTATGGTGGGATTCAAACCCAGCTCCCCAGAATATTAGCTGAGTCTCTGAATTAATAGGCTATGATAATACCATTAGGTCATCATTCTTATAAACCTACCCGAATGCTTTCTGCTGCTCCATAAGTCACTCTGAAGCTATTCTATCTTTCAGCAGTTAGGAAAGTAGGAACAGGAGTAGACCACTCAAACCTCAAACCTGTAAGTGAGATCATTGCTGATCTGTAGCCTAACTCCATATACATGCTTCTACCCCATATCTCTTGTTACATTTGCTTAACAAGAATTTGTCTATCTCAGATTTAAAACTAGCAACTGATCTATCATTAACTGTCATTTGTGGATAGAATTCCAAGCCTCTGATCCTAACTTTTAGAGTATGTCCCTAGTTCTAGAATCTACAACCAGTGAAAATAATTTATCTTTATGTACCCTGTATTTTGCTGCTAATATGTTGAAGATTTTGATTAGATCACCTTATAACTTCTAGAGGAAACTGGCTTAATTTGTATAATCTCTTCTTTTAACCCCTGAGGTCCAGGAATCATTCTTGTAAACTCGGGCCCTCCAAGGCCAATATATCCTTCCTGAGGAATAGTGTTCTGATCAGCTCATAGTATACCAAATGGAGTCGAACCAGGGTTTTGTATTGTTGCACCATAACTTCTCCGCCCTTACATTCCAGTCTTGTAGATATGAAGACCGGCATTCCGTTAACCTTCTTGATAATTTTCTGCACTTGTTCTTGGCAGTTTAAAGATCTGTCCACTTGAATTCCCAAATATCTTTGGACATCCATTGTATTTAACTTCATACTACCTGGCAAGTACCCAGATCTACCCTTTTGATTCAAAATTGATAATTTCATTCTGTTGACAGAGTGAATGTGTTAGCAAATTCAGGAATGAGCATTGAATATTTCAGAACAATTCCAATGAATGCTCTAATTCTGCCTTGTTCCTTGGCCTCTCTGCTTCCAAAATCCCCTCACCCTCACAGATAAAGATGATATTGTCATCATCTATTTGCTGAGAACTGACACCATTGCCGGAACTCTACCCCACTTCACCTGCCATGGATTCGGAGCGGGCGAGGATCTGACAATGGAATTCTCCATTGACCTCGGGCAGGAATTTCCAATCTCGCTCGAGTGAAGCATAAAATTGCATCCCATGAAGCCACGCTTGTGATTTTTAGTTTTGATGCAAGACTCTTGAAATTGATCAAGGACTTTGTTCAACTTTACAGTGTGGTCTTTCCCTAGCTTTCTGCCAAATAGGGTATCAACTAAACAGCAGCACATTCTTTGCATTCCTATAGAACCTAATCTATGATGCACTGGGACACTATAAGAGCAATGGACACCTTCCATACTGGTACAACTCTTCATTTATGGCAATCAGTTCCTTGCTCTTCTCACTTAATTCTAATCGTAAAAATGCATTTAGAAAATCTATCTTGCAGTCATGTGCTGATCACTTTCCCATTAGCTATATTAAAAAGCAGATCCTCATTTGTAAATAGTGAGCAATTCTTGATCAGCATATTCATGAGTTGCTGAGAATCCCCACAAATTTGAATAGACTTATTTGCTTTCAGAAGCAACTCAATGGGTGTAGGACATTCACTAGTGCAGGGACATCTTAAATGTCCCTGTTCTTTCAAATCTATTCAGCTTTTTACTTATTGTTTCTAACTGTGCAAAGGCATTGGCCTAGCCTTACAAAATGTCAGCAGAGTGTCACTTACCTTGGCTACAGCCTTGTGATGCCTAATTTTATCATTTGCTCCTTCCTGAAAGGGCACTTTGTACTTTCTTAGCACTTTCTCAACGTCTGATGCATTTTTACTGATCCCAACTGTATATAACTCAACCTGGTTTAACCTTTTCTTCTTAAGCCAATTCATTTCCATCAAGAAGACTTTGTTCCCTCCTACCACTACCAATAACAAGTAACAGGGATCATCATCTATTTCCACCCTAACACTAATTTCACCTAACATGCTACTGGAATAATTAATCAGTTCCATATGAATTTTACATAAAGGAATATGACTGAGTGACTTCTTGTATTCTCCTCCTAAGATAAGGGAACGACGGCATCCGTATCAATCATGAAAGTTAGCTTGAATCTCAGATTATCAGTTTTACTTAAATTCTGTCTTTAGTAATATTATTCTTATTTTCCGTGCGCTGTTTTCCTTGCTGTCTGATCAAGTAGGACTCTTGATCCTCCTGCTCAATAACATCATTTTCTATATCTATCATAATCACATTTGATGATTTCCAGACTCATGAATTAGCTTTAGATTTACCACAATCAGGACCTAATGCATTGCTTTGAACGAGAGCCTAACACCAACCCTTGGAGTATTAATGTTTCCACATCTGCGTGCTGTCTGATAATGACTGACTTCCTCATAGGCATTTCACTTTGACTGGAAATGAGCTGCTGGTTACCAAGGTAATGGTAATATCTACATTCCTGACTCTGAGGTGGTGAACTTAGCCGCCATAGCCTGGATTTTGCTTAAATCAGGTGGACTTCCCATATTTGCTCAGGAAAATAACACCCTTGCCATTTTCAACTGTCTCCTTCTCTATTTTCATAGCTCACCACAGACCTCCTTTCACATCAGCTTATTTTTCATACTTAAAAACATGGCCTGGATTTTATTATCCTTTACCCCTCCTATGGAGTGACTCAATATGTCAACTTCTAAGTTTGTGCCAAAACCACAATGAATCAAGCACTAGAACTCATTAACAGCAATTCAAGTGTAATGATGCATGTTATAGAATTCATCAGGAACACAAAGATATTTATTAGCAAGGGAACACTGTACAGTGCCCCCCCCCCACCCCCCTCCACTCTGTACAAATGTCCTGGATGCTCTGGAATAGCTCATTGGCTGCCCCAGTTCCTACATGTCTATGACATGCTTTCTAATGACCTGTCCAAGAGAAAGCTTCACCCTTCAGCTGATTACCCATTCGGTCTCAATCGGCCCTTCAAATCAGGTGACCCCCTTCTGCTGTGTTGTCATCATCACATTAATTTTTTTGTACAATCTTCAAATGAAATTTCTCAAGCCCAAACTCTAACTGAACATTATGCACATGTGATGGTACTGTGCCTTTAAGAAGTGCATTCATATCATATTTCTTGTGAGGGGTATGTTTGGAATTCAGTTCTGTTTTGCATGGTGCTGACCTGTCTAGTCAACAGACAGTGCACAGAATGAAGGCTAATGATTGATTTTAGCTAGGCATGTGCTTATTTTAGTCCAAATGAATGCATTTTTGTTTATTTGTTTTTTTTTCTTGGGGTTTCAGAATAGAGCTTTGATTAGGTTAGTTGACAGGGTCATGTGCTTAAGGGGAAGAGCTAAGCTTACAAGTAAAAGCAGGTAGTTACTGATGGGTCCTGAAAGAAAAAGAGATGCCTCTCTCCACGGGAAAATGCTGTTGTGGACCTGCTGGGAGAAATAGGTCTCTCTCTGCAGAGGTGTTCTGGAGGCTTGAGGACTGGCAGCCTAAATACAAGCATGTAAGTCTGTGAGATGCTAATTGATTTTGAAGAGGCTTTTAAGTCCATAAGAGAAACATTGCTTGAATTGGAACTAATGGAGTTAAGTTTGCAATTAAGAATTGCATCTTGCCATGTTTAGGTATCACAACTGGTAAAAATTAAGCTCATTAATTTGTTAGCTGTATTGTTAAATAAAGTTTGTTTTGATGAAATCTTCTTAGTGTGTCAATAGAATTATATCTGGAGTGAAATACCTTATTCTCACACCAATGCAAAATTAGAAAAACTGTTGGGATCTTTGGAACATACTTTGGAATTTCTGATCCGTATCTCAACACAGGAGTTGGGCAATTATAAATTGAGTCTTTGAGGGATTTTTATGTTTCTTGTAGAATGGTGTAATTCTGTAGTCTGAGATATTTCCACAAGATCGACATTAACAGGAAATGCAAATAACAGGTAACCTCTTCTGGCACAAGCAGTTCATTATTATCTGCTTACATGGAGACATCAGTTATGTCTGTAACAGGCAGATCAGGTACGGGGGGGTTATATCTCTTGATGGCTCATTGATGAGATCTTGAGGCTTGTGTATCCAAAAATAAACACTTTCATTGGCAGACTTCAACTATTGGTAGTTCCAAATATGATCTTCCATGGGGCTCTTCACCGGAGGCTTGCTGCTTTTCCATTAACATGTCCCATTCAACAAATATGTCCTGGCATGTAATCTTAGTTTCTTTGTCTTCTGAATTGCTTATTTTTTGTCAAATACAATGTTTTTACCCCTTCAGCTAATTTTTCATCATGAAGCTTCCTCCTTCAAGTTCTTGTTCCCCAATTTAATTCTTCACTGGACTTGATCTTATTTTCTAGTTGCTTTTCCATAGAGTTAACTTATTCTCCATTGTCTCATTATGTTCTCCTTTATAACTTTATTATGGCAATCTTTACACCTTTTTCAAAGTTTTCTGTCAATCATTTCATGTTGTTGTGTTAAGATCTTCTCTTTTATCCAAGGAAGTACTCTAACCCATAGGCTGATTACACATTCTCAGGATCTGATTTTACCATCACATTGTGTGAATTTTTGGATGCAAAAACTTGGTAAAGTTGAGAGTAAGGTAAATAGCATGATCCATGCCCACCTCCTCGCTAGTTCTCCCTTTACCAAGGTCCAAAAGTGGCCATGATTGGGACTGTGCCCATTTAAATGCATTTGCATGCATTTAAATTGACTTAATAGATTGCACACCCAAAATTAACTGCTCATCCACCTTTACCAAAGCATTCTCCAATCTGGAATCGATGCAAAACAGAGCTGCTCCATATTAGTCCAACGCACTGGGGATTAGTGAGGAGATAAGTGACTAGCGTCTTATGGCTCTCTGCTTGAGATTGGTAGGAGGGGAGAGTGGGGAAGGTGAGCTCACTGTCACGTGCTTCAGATTGTTGGGGGAGGAGGAAAGGTGGATCCACTGCCGCGCTGCTTGAGATCGGGGGGAGGGAGGGTGGATGTGTGGGTACAGGTGGGTCCGATGGCTTTCTGCTTGAGATCAGTTGTGATGGAGTGGAGGGAAATAGATCCACTGTCACTCTACTTGAGATCGGAGGAATGGGGTGG
Source organism: Sphyrna mokarran (assembly GCA_024679065.1). NCBI lineage: Eukaryota > Metazoa > Chordata > Chondrichthyes > Carcharhiniformes > Carcharhinidae > Sphyrna > Sphyrna mokarran. The sequence continues at coordinate 59,981,855 of JAGIQG010000003.1, forward strand.
GAGGTGGGTCCGGCAGCTCTCTGCTTGAGATTCTTGGGGTGGGGGAAGGGAGGAAAATTGGGTCTGATGGCTCTCTAGAAATCCGTTGCGGGGGGAGGTGGTGGGGTGAAGGTGGATCTACTGCCACTCTGCCTGTGATCAGTAGGAGGGAAGGGGAGTCTGTGCCACTCTGTGATCAATGGGGAGGAAGGGGCAGGAGGACCCCACGATCAGTCTGTTTGGTAGGGGGGAGGATGGGGAGTTAAGGGGTAAATAATGTTGTGGGGGGTAGGACAATGTCTGTGGTGACCCTTTTCTGCTGTGTTGTCCTCAAGGAACAACCGACATAGTAAGAAGACACTAAAGAACTGACTTGCAGGATATAATGAGTTGCATCCTATCACTTTACGAAAGTAGGCAAGAAAATTGCAATTGTATTCATCATAACATTCCTACGCTTAGTAATTATTCCTTTAGAGTTGAATATCACAATATAACTCTATGATTTAAGCAATGAGAAAGAGAGAGGTAAACAAAGAATTTGCGGACCTGTTAGTCTAACATCTGTTGTAGAGAAGTCATTAGAATTCTTAATAAGGATAGAGTGAGAAAAATTTCAATTGATTGAAGAGTGAGTTGACCTGAATCTGTAAATGGCCAATGTTATAAGTGATAGATCATCCATTTTGGACCTATGGAAGATAAAACATGGATTTTTAAATGGCAAAAAGCTCAGAGCAGTGTAAGATTTAAAGAGATTTAGGGATCCATGCACATTGCTCATACAGCTTTTAAATGTGGTGATGAGACACAAAGAAAAGTCAAAAAGGCTAATTACACAGCCCTAACCAAACCACATTTGCAGTACTGTGAATCATCATGGTGATGCATTATAGAAATTATGTTATCACCCTTGAAGGAGTGCAGTGCAGATCCAACAGAACATTGAAATGGGTCCAGGAGTTACAATGTAAGTCAACATTACATATATTGGGTTGTATTCTCTGCCATATGGAAGTTGAAGGGATGATTTGTTTGAGATGCTTAAGATTTTGAAAAGAAGGGAGTTGGACAGAAACCTTTTCTACTCTAGGGGGTCCAGGATGGAATGTATTGCCTTAATGGAATTTTATTGCAGTGTTAATGTAAGCCTTACTTGTGACGAATAAATAAACTTGAACTTTAGAAGAATGTAACCCATTCCCTCAAACAACCATCGATGTTAGCTTAATTAATAATTGAAATTGGAGATTGTTGGCAAATGGAATTAAATGCTATAGAACGAAAGCGAGTGGATAAAGTTTGGACACAGATCAGTCACGATCTCATTGAACATTGAAACAGGCATGCTGAGTTGAATGGTTTATTCCTCTTCCTATGTTGGCTATTCTATAATAATTTTACGACTGTATTAAGAAAATAAAATAGCAGTGGATACAAAATTGGCTTTGTCAAATAAGACAGAGGGTAGCAGTGGAAGGGTATGTTTTTGAATGGAGGGCTGTGACAAATGGTGCTCCTCAGGGATCAGTGCTGGGACATTTTGCTGTTTGTAATGTAAATGATTTGGAGGAAAATGTAACTGGTTTGATTAGTAAGTTTGCGGACAACACAAAGGTTGATGGATTTGCAGATAACAATGAACACCATCAGAGGATACAGCAGGATATAGATCAGTTGGGGGCTTGGCCGGAGAGATGGCAAATGGAGTTTAATCTGGACAAATGTGAAGTAATGCATTTTGAAAGATCTAATACAGATAGGAAATATACAGTAAATGGCAGAACTCTTAAGAGTATTGATAGGCAAAGGGATCTGAGTGTACAAGCACACAGTCACTGAAAGTGGCAACGCAGGTAGAGAAGGTAGTAAAGAAGGTATATGGCATGCCTGCCTTCATCAGCCAGCGTATTGAGGTTAAAAATTGGCAAGTCATGTTGCAGCTTTATAAAACCTTAGTTAGGCTCCACTTGAATATAGCATTCAATTCTGGTCGTCACACAACCGGAAGGATGTGGAGACTTTGCAGAGGATACAGAAAAAGTTGACTTGGATTTTGCCTGATATGGAGGGTATTAGCTATGAGGAGAGATGGGAGAATCTTAGTTTGTTTTCACTGGAGCGACGGAGGTTGAAGGGAGACCCAATAGAAGTCTACAAGATTATGAGATGCATGGACAGAGCTGATAGGATGGAAAAGTCAATTACTAGGTTTAAGGTGCAAGGGGAAAGACTTAAAGGAAATATACAAGGCAGATTTTTTACACAGAGTAGTGGGAACTTGTTGCTAGGGGAGGTAGTGGAAGCGGATATGGTAGTGACTTTTAAGGGGTATCTTGACAAGTTCATGAATAGGATGGGAATAAGGGATATGGTCCCTGAGAGGGTAGGGGGCTTTAGTTGAGTTGGGCAGCATAGTCGATGTAGGCTTGGAGAGCAGAAGAGCCTGTTCCTGTGCTATAATTTTCTTTGTTTAGTGATGTCCATTTTTATGTGCCATAAAAAAGCAATAAAAAAAAGGGTGGAACTGGAGAAGGAAAAAAACTATTATTTAATAGACATTTGAAGTTTCAGGCTTTGAAGATCATCACCTACTATAAGGAACAAAAACAGCAACAGCAACTACATCTGTTGACATTTCCCTTACTGAGTCTTATTTCTGCTCTGATTCCTTATAGCTTCTTACTTGATTTTCATGCCAGCGATCAAATAAAACTTATAGGTGAATGCATGAGTGAGTAAATGGATCTGGCAGGTGAGCGAGGTAAGTGGAAAGAGTTGGGTTTAGTAGTTGGAAAGTGTGGGGGAGACAGTTGAACTGTCAGTTGGTTGAGGTGTAAGGATGGCAGAGTGGCATGCAGACAGGACAGCAGGTGGGAGAAGTTTAAAGGGAAGTGACATTGACTCAGAATCATTGAACTCTACAATGCAGAAAGAGGCCCTTCAGCCCATCGAGTCTGCAGCAACCACAATCCCACCCAGGCCCTACCCGCCCCATATTTTACCTGCTAATCCCTCTAACTGAAGTATCTCAGTTCACTAAAAGCAATTTTAGCAAGGCCAATCAATCTAACTGCACATTTTTGGATTGTGTGAGGAAACCGGAGCACCCTGTGGAAACCCATGCAGACACGAGGAGAATGTGCAAACTCTACACAGACAGTGGCCCGAGTCAGGAATCGGAGCTGTGAATCAGCAGTGCTAACCACTGTGCTACTGTGCCACTCGAAGGGAGCAAGAGTCAGGTCTAAAGTCATCAGGATTAGAGAAGAAGCTCTGTTTGCTGTGCAGATATATGGATTTGGGCCTGTGTCTACAGGAGTTTGCACATTCTCTCTGTGATTGCGTGGATTTTCTCTGGATGCTCCGGTTTCCTCCCACATCCCAAAAATGTACTCTTAGGCTGATTGGTGTAACAAATTGTTCCTAAATTAGTCTTCCCTCAATCTTCCCCAATAGGTGTAGACAAAGGTCATAGGTAGAGGAGAGCACTCATAATGTTAAAATGGTGGCGCGGGCTCGTTGGGCCAAGGGACCTGTTTCCCATGCTGAAATGTTCTTTGATTGCAGTGGTTATCTTACTGGATTAATAAATAGCACCATGGCAATTTAAAAAATATGAATTCAACTCTGAAAATCTAGAAATAAAATTCAGTAAAATGGTAAAAACACAATAGACACCTAGCACAACGAAGGACAGGTAATAATGCTATTCTTGCCAACAAGATACGCGTCCGAAAAATGAACAAGAAAACTGTACCTGCTTAGGTAGAAGGTAAAGTTACCATAGTCCCAGCTGACCATAGGTATTCTTCACTTTGAGGGGGTCAGCTGATTAGTGGTGACTTAACCTGCGGATCACATCAGACAAGGGACAAGGTTGAGAATGCAGGACCCTTCATGAATAATCTCAGCCGGTACAGGACTTGAACTCCTGACCTCTTGTCTGAACTTAACCCGGGGACTTCACTGTCCAGGATTGCCGCCAAATGCAATGTAGCCATATCAAGGAGTACACAACAATTTTCCTGTGGTGTTCAATCCTCAAGTGATATCTCTCTCAAGGGGAGCGGCCAGGATAAATCAGAGCATTCAGTTTGTAGAAAACCTCCATATAAGCCTCTTGATCATGAAGCCAATAAATTATCACCAAAAGTCACTTGTTTTAACGACCAAATCACAGCAGGTATCATTTTAAGCCATGCAAAAATATAATTTGGTTTTTTTGCCTTTGACTTAAAGGTCCATAAAAGCAAAGATTAATAGACTTTGGAAAGCAAAAGATGAATGTCTGCAAAAACATTAAATAACAGCAGCATTTTCACTGTTGTACTTATTTCATTGCAATTATATCACAGCACTCAGCCTCCAGACATACAAAAACATTTGACAGCCAATGAAATACATTCAATGCAGAAACCTTGCAGACACACGAAAGGTTGAAACCAGTGGTTTAAAAGCCAAAGGAATGATACTGCCATTGTTTTCAGTGAATATTAAAAAATACAATTCATCCAGATTGAAGCAAATGGTATGATATGCAAAGTGCCATCGTAAGACGCTAAGTTTTTATTCAGTTGTACAGAATCCCTTGATGTCCAATTAGCAATCATTTTACGTCAAGTAATTTAGTTAACGATAACCCGCCTGTCAGACGCATATGAAATATGTGACAGTAAAATAGATTCTAAAACAAAAAAAAGCAACACAATTAGCAGTTATGCAAAGATGCCAATAAACACTTCATAAATATGCTGAAGGCCAACAGCTCGAAAACGCATGCGAACAGCTGCTCTACAATTGGAATTGGTTGTCAATTATTGTAGACAAAGAACTGAGCAATGATCATTACGAGCAGAAGGATTGTGGTAGTGGTATTGCCGCATTGCAAATACAACATCCTCTTGTGGAACTTAGCAGACTTGAAATTTTCACAAGATTTTAGGAGTTTGGAATCTATCAGCCTTCCAAACTGAATGAAATTGACATAAAAGTGCTGTTTGGGTACCTTGAGGGAATGGATTTCTCTGCAGCTGAACATAGAAAACATGACATTTTGACCTCCATTTTGAGGTGCCCATTTTCTGAACATTTTGTTCACTTTTCAAGTGCATTCTGGGATGAGAAATAGCAGAACATAACCACTAAGTTTCCATGCAGCTTTTGGAATTTCACTCGTCGAACTGGAGAGCCATAAATGCTAGGATCCAATGATGAGAGACTGCGGCACTACCTCTTATCAGTGAGGGCTGGAGCCTACCACTTGGCTTGAAAGCCGGGTATTACACATTATCAACTGATTTGCCCTGCAGTTATTATCTGAGTGCCTGTAGGAGCCATTATCCAACTAATCGACTGTGTGTGTGTGTGTGTGTGTGTGTGTGTGTGGTGGGTGGGGGGGTGGGCAGGGATCAGTGAGAGTTTTGAGAAATCTCTTTAATTTATTCATATTGAGATTTGATACTTGGTGAGGCAGGGTCTGTTAAGAGGGTCTGAAAATAAAGAAGCCACATGGTAACCAGCCACGGAAGGTTCAGTTGTCATTTCTGAGGTGACCCATTGCTTCCTAACTGGAGGCTTTGAACTCATTTTACTCCTGATTATGTCCGCCACATCCTCCCCTGCATCCACAGAAAGCAGGGTGAATGTCTTGCATTTAACCACAACTGTAATTGTGTTTCTTCAGGCAAAAGTCACAAACCAGATATTAAAAGAAAAACCCTGACATGCAATTTAAAAATTACTGGAGCCACTTAACAGGTCCAGTACATTTATGAAGAAAAGCAGAGAAAACTGCTCAGATTCTCCAGTCTCAAAGTTATTAGAGATGGGACATGCAACCCAAGGAACAAATTGCCCAGGAGTTTTGAATTTCTGTTGGGCAATTCCACCCTCTGAGTTGTTGTTGGAGACTTCAAATAGTTCCATGGGACTTTCTATCCAGTTGTTCAGGATGTGTTAGACAGTGGAACATTTGAATAACTGCAGAATGCCTCCCCATCCTCCCAGTCACACTGATCCTCTCGATTACCAGCTTTCTGACTTAACCTGACTACTCCCACCCTCCTAACAACACCCCCCTAACCCAAGGTACCTCTGACACCTGCTTCCCCTAATCCCTACCCACATGCTACCTCAACCAACTGCCACACAAAATCATAGAATCCCAACTGGGCAGAAAGAGGTCATTTGGCCCATCAAGTCTGCACTGATTCTCTGATAGAGCATCTTACCTAAACCCTATTCCCGTAACACCATGTACTTATCTCTCCAACAGAGCATCTTACCTAAGCCCTATCCCCATAGCCCCATGTACTTAACTCACTAATCGGCACATTTTGAGATAGTAAGGGGCAATTTAGCATGTTCAATACACCTAATCTGCATCTTTGGACTGAGGAAGGGACTTGGAGCACCCAGAGGAATCTCTCACATGGGAAGAATGTGCAAACTCTACACAGACAGTCATCCAAGGTCGGAATTGAATCTGGGTCCATGGCTCTGTAAGGCAGCAATGCTAACCACAGTGCCATCTCGACAACTGCGACCTATCCACTTATCCCTCACCTATGTCACCCTTCTCAGTTGCCTTAGCCACCTATCCTACCATTTATTTATTCATACAATTATTCATTCACTAATATTCACATGGAACATTTAAATTTAAACTTACAGCAACTTGTGTCACAGAAAAGGGCCAATGTGGTCTCTTTGTCCCCTCTCCAATGCAATCCTGCTATGATTAAGTTAAGGGGATGCTGCTCTCTATATTCCTGGAGAAGCTGAACTTGAAAAAATATCAGCAAGAAATGCAAGGCAGTTATGTGGTGTGGAAAGGTTTCCAGAGGGATGATGGTTGCTGCTCAATGTTTCGGGCTAAGATTACAGCATAAAGGTATTTGGCATAGTAAGGATTAAAATGGGACTGGAGAACAATACTGCCCGCTGGATCATGTAGACAGAATGGTGCAGAGTCTGAGAGATTTCAGCACAATGATAGCATCTAAATAGTGCTATACAGATATGTATATAGTTATGAGTTACTGATAAACAGTCTGTGTTCAACTACACTAACCTCCAGATCTTTTTGATCATGACGCACCAGACAACTTTTCAACAGAAATTATCTTTGTTCAGAACAGATGAAAGGTCACCTTGACAAATGCAAAAGATCCTCGCCCTGGTGTAATGTTTCCTTTGTCTCTACTCTGGAAAAAAAATGACACAAATCAGAGTGATACATCTTTAGTAAAACATTAAGCGACAGTACATACTCACAACAATACTGATTGCCTAGTTCCTGTGTGCAAAGGTCTGACTCAGTAATCAATCTGATGATGAACTCCTCCTTGCCCATCCTCTGACCAATTTGCAAAATTACTCTAACTACTCAGCCTTGATTGTTCTGTGGGCTATTTCTTTGTATCCTTTTTGTGATGACCCTATGCCATAAGGGAAAGCCTTTTTTTAGTCCATTTGAATGATTTAGTATTACTTCACAGCTCATCAAATGTTCCCTGGTAGGCCACATCCAACTTTCATACTTGCAATCAACTCGACTCTGTAATCTCCAACACTTATCAAACTGAATGCTGGGAGAAAGCAGGACATTGACTGCCCTTAATGAGGCTCAGTTTCTTATTTTCCTGCTACAAGTCCCCCCACAATTTACATCATTTTGCATTGGAAGTTAGAAGAGTGAGAGGGGATCTCACTGAAACATATCGAATTCTTAAGGGGCTTCTCAGGGTAAATAGTGAGAAGATATTCCCCTTCATGGGAGAGTCCAGGACCACGGGACGGGTGGTGGGGGAGGTTTTTGAGGGGGGGGGGGGGCTTACTTTCAGAATAAAGGGACATCATTTAAGACTGAAATGAGGAGGAATTTCTTTCCTCAAAAAGTTAAGAGTCTTTGGAACTTTTGTTATGGAGAACTGTGGGTGCAGTTTCCTTGTATATATTGAAGGCAGAGATAGATTTTTGATCAGTAAGGGTTATGGAGCAAAGGCAGGAAAGGTGAGGCATGATCTTATTGAATGGCGAAGCAGGCTGACCTCCTCCTGTTCCTACTTCTTATGGCCTCTGGCTTGATTTAAATCCATTAAATCTACCAGTATGCATTGTGTTTTGAGCATGCAGTGCAGCTCAATACAGCTTCTTTAGTCTTCAGATCTTTTATCCTGATATTCCATGTTAGAACCATGAGACAGACGACGCACTCAGTGTTACATGATAACTAGCCTACGTTGATCAATGTAAAGGAAATCAGGAAAAGCTTACATAGTTGAAATATGATTACACATTTAAAAGGTAAATAACACATTGGCTTACAGATGCTGCCCGACCTGCTGAACAATTCTAGCAACTCTTATCTCAGATTTCCAACATCCACAGTGAAACAATATTGCATTAAATCTTCTTCATATTTTGAACCAAGCCATTGGGCTAGCACAGAATAGTAGATCTGGCATTCCATTTTGTCCTGGAATTTTAGGCCCAAAATGTTTCCTTGAAAAGATTGTGAAAACCATTTTTTTAAAACAATCTATCCCTTTTTTCGAGGAAAAAAATCGAACAAGGAATGCAATACCTCCGTTGATGTGGAGCTTATTGTTCAAAGCGGTCTATCATCCTTAGCTGACAATCATAAGAATCTTGATTAAAAAGCAAGGAATGATAAACGCTAGTTCAATAGAGAACTCCTGAATCCATGAACCACTACTACCAATCAGTTCAATTATATCCAGCTTTTGAAAAAAGTATTGCGGCAGACCCATTTTCCTCCAATTCAAAGGGCTTCCTATCTCTTTTATCGAAAGTCAAGGTCTTCAGAATTAATCAGAATCAGCACTTGTATCAATGTCATTTAGTGCTGTGAATTGTCTACTTGCTTTCTGGACTACAGATTGAAAATGTTGCAAGCTGTCCAACCACTTGTGCAAGACTGACTGGACCCCACTGCCATCTAGCTCATGAAAATATTGCTTTGCACTTAGCCATCTAAAAACAAGCTCACTTTGACAAGAGCTAACAGGTTCAAATTCTCTGAGCTCAATTGAATAATGCAGGTTAGCAAAAGATTAAACTTAAGAGGCTCAGTGCTTACAGGAAGCCCTTTAGCACATTATTTATAAATAATAACACCTAACTGTAAGATCACTTCAACATAATTCATCAAATCTTCAGAATCAATTTCAAACTGAAAGCATCCAGTTTAAACAATTGAAAAGTTAAAGGTGTAGATGATTATCATTTGCCATTACGCTAGTTAACAATAGCTTCTTCTGTGCAATCAGAAATCCCAGTAACATTGCAATTTTCCAGACTGTAAGGTGTTCCACTTACATTATTATTAATGAGCAGACAGATTGATTAATTAAACAACACTGGAAAATGTACAGATGGCTCTTTGGCATCTGAAAGAAAATAGGTTAAAATGGCTAGAACTTTTTAGTGTTCTGGGGGGATGCAACGAAAAAAGCAATTGAATCCCTTTTATTTTTTTCTTCAGGTGCTGGCACCCGACTTTGCAATGTTCTTCCATCACTCACTGCTTTTATTTCATGTTTTCTACATTTGCGGTTATTCTCTTCACCTCTTGAATAGCTTTTATTACCAGAGGCAATCCAGGCACTTATCCACAGTTGAAGTTACAATTACATTCACAAAGTAGTAATGGGTTATGTTAATTAGATGATTGCTGTGATATCCGAGCTCAGGCAGAAGCATAGTTCATGGTAATCATTTACAATACGGTTGTGCTGGCAGGGGTCTTGTTTGCGAGTGAATAGACATTCTAAAGAGAGATAGGGGGAAGGGAGTGAATGTTGACCCACTAGCAGCATCTAACGGAACATACCAGTGGCATGGAAGGGCGTTGGCAAGATTAACTAGAAATATCTTTAAAGTGATAAGGAGAAGTTGTAATATGCCTTTAAAGGATAGCAGCATGATATCATTAGAAAGGAAGTATGCCACGTAGTCTTGGTTTCATTTTTGCTTTTGAACAGAGCACACATGCATGGCTCTGCTGTTCATGTCCTCAAACTTCTTATTTGCATATCATCTGCTTAGTTTTAATTAATAAACCGACAAAGTGTTCACCCAATCTCTTATGTGTAATTGGTGCTTTTAAATCATTCTAAAACATAAGAACATGAGAAATAGGAGCAGGAGTAGGCCATCCAGCCCCTTGAGCTTGCCCCGCCATTCAATAAGATCATGGCTGATCTGTAGTGGTTCAGTACCACTTTCCCGCTTTCTCCCCGTAACCCTTAATTCCTTTGTCAATCAAAACCTATCCACTCTTGACTTGAAGATATTCAGCGAGGAAGCCTCCACCACCTCATCAAGCAGAGAATTCCAAAGATTCACCACCCTTTGCGTGAAGAAACCCTTCCGCAACTCCGATCTGAACGCACCCCCCCCCCTGCAATCTTGAAGCTGTGCCTCTAGTTATCTTTGTTAAGCGGGAGAGACTTTGTTTAGAGTCTCTCAACCTCTACCTTATCCATCCCCTTCATTATCTTATATATCTCTATAAGATCCCCTCTCAGTCTTCTAAACTCCAAAGAGTACAAACCTAACCTATTCAGTCTCTCCTCATAATCCAATGCCCTCATCTCCGGTATCAGTCTAGTAAACCTTCTCTGCACCCCTTCCAAGGCCAATATATTCTTCCTCAAATGCGGTGAGCAAAACTGCACACAGTACTCCAGCTGCGGTTTCACCAGCACCCTGTACAGCTGCAACAAAACTCCCTACTTTTATATTCTATCCCTCTAGCTGTAAAGGCCAACATTGCATTCACCTTCTTAATCACCTGCTGCACCTGCATACTGTTTTTTTGCGATTCGTGCACAAGGACCCCCTTGTGCATGCGACTTCTGTACAGTCGCATGCTGCAGATTTTCGCCATTTAAATAATAACCCTTCCTACCATTATTCCTACCAAAATGGATAACCTCACACTTGCTAACATTATACTCCATCTGCCAGGTCCTCGCCCATTCACTCAACCTATCCAGATCCCTCTGCAGGCTTTCCACACCTTCCATGCAATTTGATTTTCCACTCACCTTTGTGTCATCAGCAAATTTCATCACCCTGCACTCAGCCCCTTCCTCCAGATTGTCTGTGTAAATGGTAAATAGTTGAGGCCCCAGCACCGAACCCTGGGGCACTCCACTAGTCATCAGCTGCCAATCAGAATAGCAGCCATTAATACCTATCCTCTGCTTCCTTTTAGACAACCAATCCTCTATCCAGTCTAACACCCTACCCCCGACTCCCTGCACCTTAACCTTCTGTAGCAATCTTTTGGGAGGCACCTTAAGAAATGCTTTTTGGAAATCCAAAAACACCACATCCACCAGTTCCCCTCTATCTACTGCACTAGTCACTTCCACATACAACTCCAATAAATTTGTCAAGCATGACTTCTCTTTAACGAATCCGTGTTACATCTGCCTGATCAAACAGTTTGTATCTAGATATCTCATTATTTCTGCCTTGACGATAGATTCAAGCATTTTTCCTACTACAGACGTTAAACTAACCGGCCTATAATTCCCTGCCTTCTGTCTGCTATCTTTTTTAAGCAACGGCGTAACATTAGCCATTTTCCAATCTTCCGGCACTTTTCCGGAGTCCAGCGAATTTTGAAAGATAATTACCAGGGCATCCGCTATCACCTCTGCCATTTCCTGCAGGACCCTGGGATGCATTCCACCCGGAATGCATGACAAAAACAACATCACCTGGTTTGGTACATTCAACAAGACTGTCTGGAGGAAATGATAATTCAAGTTAAGATATCGAGTACTCTCCAGTTGAATGAGCGACAACTTCAGTAAGTTCATCAATAGGAAGGTGTAATCACCAGAATATGATCCAATCATTATTGTGTTTTAGACTGAACTGCTATTGAATAATATTTGTTCGAAAAAACTTGACTCCACCTCTAGGATGGTGAAAATGTACAGAAATAATGTTGTATGAAATAATTATAAGCATCAATGAAACCTGGACTTCTATTATTTACAAAGAAAAAGTCTGCAATATGTGGCAATATTTCTTAGACAAGGAGATGAATGGGGTTGGATTGCAAAAGTCCTCATGGAGGGCTGGTATAACTTCAGTGGAAGATCCACAGAGACCCTCAGTAATGGATTTTGCAACATAAAGCCCGATGATCTGGAGAACTTCCTCTGAAAAAGAAAGAACCCTTACTAATCTTTCCTATCTTTAGATTAGCAGAGGGAAAATGGAAAATAGAAGATTGAAAAAAATAAGGACATTTGAATCGGGGCAGTTGGAGAGTTTACATGACCTTGCTCAATTGCTCTCAGCAAAATGAATTTAGCAGCTGGTGTCATCCATCTGGAAGGAATGAGTAGCACATTTTTAATTTTCTATTTTATTTGGTGATTTTTTTTGTGTTGATCCAAAGTTATGGAATAGAAGAAAGTGTTCCCTTTACGTTTCCAGGTTAGCCAACTGAGCCTAATTATTAATTTAATTGAATTCTTCTAGTGAAGTTCAAGTTCAGATGCCTGATTTTTTTTTGTCCTGCCAATGATTAGGTCATTGTTAACTGGGATTGCACTGCAGAATGTGAATTGGCTTCAACTTCCTTGCATTATGAGGACAGGAAAGTCAGGAGTAAGCCAAGGTTTACACTCCTTATATCGCCATCCAGTGAAGCCTGCCAGAAAGCCTATGTGTGAACACTGGATGAGGACATGATTAACCTTCTGTTGCCTCCACAGTCAAATAATCTCTGAGCTTTTCTTGATAAGCTCACACACATGTCAAGTGAAGAATCTAAAAATAACTATTACTTGGAGAGCACATCAGAAGTTGATGCCTTCAGAGACGTAATTAGCACAAAAAAGCAAACTGAATTGCGGAAATTAATTAATAAGATAGCTAGCAACAAACAAAATAGTAAAACAGAGGGACAGATAGAATTAGCGCCATTTTGATTTGGCTCCGATACCTTTCAGGATCCTTTAATAGAATAACTCTTTGCAATTGCTCTTTCTTCAAGTGCATTTTTTGTGAAATGTCATTGAGACCCATAACAGTTATACTTTGGATTGACCTTTTCAATAAACTCCAGCAATTTTTGTATGCAGATTGTCAAAATATCTTACTGAGACTATGTTATGTTGATAGCTGTACTTATTGATTGTAGAGTTCCAGTAGACATCTTGTCAGTGAAGGTAGTCATTGGGAGCCACATACTGGACTCAATTCTCCCATTGTGACCCGCAACTTTTCTGTCAGATCGGGAGACGCATGTGCTGGTCATTTCATAGGTTCCCTGCAAGTTATTTATGCCCCATGCACATCTCCCAACAGGAATTAAATGGTACCGTTGGCAACGTGCAGAAAACCAATGGGAATGGGGTAAGTCATTTGAATATGTTCTACATATATCTTAAATGTACTCGAATGTGATTATCAGGTCCGGCACGGAACTTGCTGGGCCTAGTAGCATCTCCAACCCCACCAGCAATATTTCATTCCAGTGGGATTTAGAGTAGTTCCCCACATTCGGGGAATTAATGGGAAACCTTGCTGGAGTAAAGGGGGGTGGCAATTAGGGCCCTCCCAGAAGTTAGGGTGCATGAGTACTCCAGCACTGTCAACCTGTACCCCTGGCACTGCCCAAGGAGCAAAGTGCCCATACCTGGGGGCATCTTGGCACTGCCCAATAGGGGGCAGGGCCTATTGTGGACAGGACCTAGGAGCGATGGGTGGGAGTCCCACTGCCACTCATTGGGATTGGCCTGGGTTGGAGGGGGGCCAGCAATTGGGGCAGGCTTTGGGGGGATTGGTGGTCTCCCAGAGGGTGGGCCTGTCTCCTGAGGGGGTCTGACCCTGGTGAGGGGGTGTGGGGGGGGGTTTAAACATTGAGGTGTTCTAGGGTTGGGGGGGGATGTCAAGAGTGGCCCAGGAAATTGTTGTGGCTTTCGGGGGGGAGGGACGGGGAGCTGGAGGGCAGCACAATTGAGCTGGTCAACAAATGGGGAGATTGTAAGCTCAGAACCATTGTGCATGCACAGAATTCAGCAGCTATCAGTCTCTGGCACGAATAGATCCCACATCCCACCCGCCTGGATTTTTAATGATATTCATGATTGTAACTTGTACATTGCACAGAATGGAAAGATTCATGTCTGAAATTGCACTGAAGGAACAGCTGTGATCTAGAACAACTTTCCCATCAATTCAGTCCTTTTGGGAGAATCGTTCCCACTATTTCTTAGAACAGGGAGAGAAACAACACCAGGCCACAAGCTTGGAGCTTACCTTTTGTATCAATAGCAATATTATTGAAGCCTCAGTAAATTTTACCTATGTCCTACATGTAATACATTTTCAACCTGGGAATGTCCTTTTCTTCTGTCCTTTTAAAAACAAAACTATTTATGCTGCAATTCCTTTTCAAATCTTCTTGAGTTTGTAGAATAAAGGTTTAGCACATCAGGAACACCCAGATGCTGATGCAACTATGATTAAATGTCAGATTACTAGCAGACAGAGATCTTCTGGCAAGCAAAGGAGCAGCCTTGTGTAGAGTACTAAGATATACATAGATCAACAAATAAACAAAAATTATTTTTATGAATAACAGTCTATGGTAGTATTCTTCAAGTGACATCAAGACCCCAAATTCAAAATAAAATGTGGTAGCAACAGACAGAGCATAAAGACCCAGACAAACTCTAAGATTTACATGTAAGACCTGAAACAAATACAAATCCTTGGGAAAAGGCCAAGGAGAAAAGATTGAGAACTCACCTGAAGACAGTGCACCAAGGATGCTGCAGAGGCAAGAGGATGCACAGGCCATGAGTCAAGATAAGAATGAGTATTGATTACAATCTGCAAGCCAAAATGCTGAAACAGCAACAGATTCAGTGGTTAGGGAAAGTAAGCAGTCTACATTATCGAATTGCTGAGGATTTGCAACAGATTCAACAATGGGACAATTGGAAGATGAGATTTGGCAGAAACAGAACGGCTTCAGTTTTCCCCAAGTACTATATGTAGACAATATTATTGCATCCAGGGGCCAGGATTTTCCAGCTGTTTTCAGTTGCAGTGAACCCCTGCCACAGGTTTCCTGGAATTACCATGGAAGATCCCATTGACAAAGAAGATCCTGCCATCGGTCGGTGATAGGCCATCTTCACTGCTGTGAAATACACAGTCAGTAGGGAGGTGAGAATCTTGGGCAGGATGTTGATGAGACTTTGAGTTCATATGAGGAAGTACTCCAGGCATTTGATTTGCACTTTAGAAAAAGTTCACCACTGAGTGAACAAAAGTTAATCAGATAAAACAAAATTTGCATGAATCCACAGATTAATTCTTAAAGGATCTCTGCAGATTTGCGGAGAATTGTGACTATGAAACCATCAGAGGTTATTTAATAGGCAATCAAATACTAGTTGGGATCTTAGATAAAACCTTATCAGATCTTTAGAAAAAAAGTAAAGGTTTAACTTTGATAGATGCAATAGGAATAGGATGATAAGGTGAGTTTAGGAATAAAAGCAGAACTATTGTTTGCAAAAAAAAGTGATGTCCCTTGGGAAAGAATGTGTGATGCCATTCAATATCTCAGGCAAAAAGGAGAAGGTACAGTGAAGCAAAAAGTTTGAGTAATCAGGAAAAAGTGTGCTGCCTGCCATCTTGAGACATTCTCGAAATGGTGGAAAAACCCTAAATAAGCGAGAAGAGTGTTCAGCACGTGGAGCTGACTGCTATGACTGTGGGAAGTTAGGAAGGACATTGCAAAATAGTCTGTAGATCCAAATCCCTATTAGTCACAGAAAGGAATAGATAACAACAAAACCAAATAAAATCCAAGAAGTGGAAGAGCCATAAGAAAAACAAATAATCTTCTTAGCAGAAGTTCACAAAATAGCAAGTAATTATTGGAGTTTTGAATGAGAAATTCAAGCTTGATGCTGGTGAAAGCATGCCAGTATTATCGGATGAAGTGGCTTAAAATGTTTACATTTTAATCTTGCACTATCCAGTTGCAAGATCCAGGAGTGACCATACTTAAAGTAATAGATTACGGTACAACGATAAAGAAATTTTTGAACTTCTTTGTATGTTGTATAGAACCAGAAGTCATCATCACAGAGCAGAAGACCATATTTGGAGCTAAGGCTGATTTGCAACATTGATAAAATTGTAGTCCAATACTGCAATCAGAAATGAATTTCCAACCTCATTTTCAGGCTTAGGAAAGCTGCAAACAGAATATCACGTGATGTTAAGGGCAGAATGGCCTTAAGCTTACGGGTGGAATTTTCCTAAAATCTGGCAGAGAGTCAACTTCAGAATGAAATTCAGCATGTATCTCTCCAAAGTCACAGCTGAGTTTTCGTTCCAGAATTCCTGGCACTTGGTGCACAGAAAATCTATGATGTGTTTTGCGCCATCACTCTGGCAGGACAGGATCTGATAGAGCCAGCAAGGCCAAAATAAACCAGCATCTCCCCCCACCCCCCCAGCCCCACTGACATGGAGGACTCCTCAAATGAGCATCAGGATCCCCACCTCTCCTCCCCCATTAGATTTTATTCTTACCTTTCCTTTGTTGTACAGCAAGTTAAGACTGTTCTTGTTAGATTCCATTCCTATCTATTCAATCATTGCCAGACTCTTTGCTACAATGTTTTCTTTTCCCACTGTCTCATTGTTACCTCTCTTGTTTCTCAAGGTTCTATCCTTGGCAACTTCCTATTTCTCCACTATACGCTATCTGCAAAATTATTCAAAAATAAAATGCCAGATTCCACAAGGACATTGACAACACCCAACTTCAATTCATCATCACCTCTGTCAACTCTTCATTAGAGTTTTGTTTCATGTTCCTTGTTTGACTCCCAGTATTGTTTGATCAAATAGTCTCCATCACTGCACAAGCTCTATTTCCTGGTGTTCCCTCCATTCTCTACAGATGTTGCCAGATCTACTGAGTTTATTCAACATTTTCTGTTTTTGTTTGATGCTGAGTTTTAACCTCATTAACTCTTCATCACCGTGACTAATTCATTTCCCCTCTGCAATAGTACTCCTTTCAGTCCCTCCTGCAGCCCACAGTTGAATCTTTTCAAGCTTTTGTTATCGCCAGATTCCATCTTCCAAATGCTTTCCGAGACAACCTCTCACTTTTATCTATTGTAAACTTGAATTCATCTGAAATTCTGCTGTCCGTATCCTAAATTGCACCAAGTCCCACTCACCATTACTCCATCACATACTGGCATACGTTGTCTTTTGGTCTGACTGCAATTCAAAAATCAAAGTTCATATCCTAATGTTCAGGACCCTCTGTTACGGGACTGTTACAATGGTTATCTTACTGTATTTAAAACTATTGTTCCTCTCAGGTAGACAGACAAAGTCACAGAGTCATTCAAGATCATTTACTAAAGAAAATTACAGCTATCAGACTCTGAATGAAATCATTCAGACTATTCTGAGCAAAACATTCAGAATACATGGACAATTAAAGTTTCAACTTTGACTACATGTAATTAGCATATACCAATAGAAATAAGAATAGTCTCCATCCAGTTATACAAAGAACAAAGAACAAAACAGCACAGGAAACAGGCCCTTCGGCCCTTAAGGTTACCAATCACAATCACCTTACACTTGCTTAATTATAATAGCCAATTGACATAAGATTTTTATTTGCCTCAATTGAGAATGGTTTTCCCTTATCTTTTAGAGATTCCAACAGTGTCTGGATATTAGAACATGGATCACTTCCTTGTCCAATGCATGACTTAAAGGCTTTCTCCCAGCATACTATCTTTCTCTCTTTCTTATCTAGAGATCAGGTGTCTGGAACTGCTTACTGTCCTGCAGTTAAACTTTGTACAAATTGCTTTTGTAATTTGTCTCTATTAACCCTTTCACTGGACACAGTTATTAATATGACTTATTTTCCTCTATAATTATTAGCATGGGTATTAATCTTTCTCGCCCTCCATGCCCTCTCTGTCCTTAGCTCTGTAAAATCCTCAGTGGATCTCTGTACTCTTCCAATTCTGGAACTTTATACCTTTATCCCTGATTCCCTGCAGTCACAGAATCATAGAATCCCTACTGTGCAGAAGGAGACCATTTGGCCCATCAAGGCTGCACCAACAACAATCCTACCTAAGCCCTATCCCCGCAATCCCAAATATTTACCCTGCTAATTCCCTTGACACTAAGGGACAATTTAGCATGCCAATCAATCTAACCCACCCACCTTTGGCATGTGGAGGAAACTGGATCACCTGGAGGAACCTCACACAAACATGGGGAGAATGTGCAAACTCTACACAGACATTCACCCAAGGCCAGAATTGAACCCAGGTCCCTTGTGCTGTGAGGCAGTAGTGCTAACTGTTGTGCCACTCCATCAATAGCAATTGTTCTTAGAGCTACCTTTCCTGAAGCGCTGGAATTCTATTCCGAAACTTCTCTGTCTACCTCTCACTAGCCTCCCTCACTGAGGGAGGAAACTGGAGCACCCGCTCTCCTCTTTACTCCTGTCCTAATATTATTTCATGTGTCTGAGTATTGATTTTTGCTTTGGTAACAGTCCCACGAAGTACTTACAATAGTAAAGGTGCAAAATTACACCAGTTATGGTCATTGTGCTTTCACTTATAATACAGATTTAAACATGAACTAGTGACAATGGACTTATGCAAATGGAAAGAAACATCCTCACAAAAAGTGATGAGCAAGTTCTACTCAGTTTACAGTCAGACCTGCTTTGGGCATGGAGGTCATAAAAAGCACCCTGTTAATGCAAATCTTTCTATTATCATTCAGATGATAGAACCATCTGCAGCATCACAATTGTATTTCACCATAGAATTTTAGTTATCAGGCATTTTTATTTTACCTGTTAATGCAGGTGTGTTGGAAGTAAATGTACCTTGACTAACCTTAACCAGTTTTTAACTCCCGTGCATTACATGGTGAGAGACAGATGAAGATCCAATGGTTTATTCTGAAACAATTTGGGCATTACTACCTGACCAGATAGTTTCAGGCCAGTCTGGTTTTGATGAGAAGTTGATTGTCCAAGACCTGTCTGTTCCAGCTCTGCAGCTTGCAAATTGCAGACTCTGGCTATGTTCAAACTTCCACTTTTCAAGTTTTTATCCATGGTCCTGAAATATACTAATATTTCTGTAACAATTCTGGAGATCATGGGTCACCTGATCACAAGTATGTTCCTTAATTAGGCTTTCCATACAGTTCGGATGACGCAAAAGAAGAAAAAGGACAACACAGTGGTTAGCACTGCTGCTTCACAATGCCAGGGACCTGAGTTCAATTCCAGCCTCAGGTGACTGTGTGGAGTTTGCACATTCTGCCCGTATCTGTGTGGCTTTCCACCGGGTGCTCCAGTTTCCTCCTTCAGCACAAAGTAGTGTGGATTAGGTTGAATGGCCATGCTAAATTGCCTCCTAGTGTCAGGGAGACCAGCAGGGGAAATATATGGAATAGGGTCTGGGGTGGGATTCTTGTCAATGCAGGCTCGATGGGCCAAATGGCCTCCTTCTGCACTGCAGGGATTCTATGAGATGCTTCCCCTTATCTTGTTCTTTGGATTACATTTCTGTGTTTCTCACAACAATTGAAACATAAGTTCATGGTAAAAATTAGATTCTGTGAACGGAAAGATGCTCTATTATCCTTAACATAAATAGGAATGGAATTTGTGTGCCATAAGACTAATGAATGGCAATTACTTGCACTGGAAATGTTAAAGTCCACATGGTCTCCTGTCACTTTGAAAGGCAGGATGCACTGCACTGTCTGACTGGTACATTCTGCTTATGACTGAAAAGGCCCGACTTTAAAGTAGGGCTAATCAGCAGAAAGTCTTCATGAGCTTGCCAGTTACAATTTCAGAAGAATTCAATCCTTGGGCCTCACTTTGATACAATTGACAGATTGCCTACCCAATTGTGTTAAGAAACAAAGGAGGTCTGGAATAAAGGATGCATTATATCTCTGTACCACAGGGACTCTAGTCCACAGGCCAAGACTGGTTTTTGACTGGATCACTGCTATCATAAGCATCCTCAGGACATCCAGTCCAAGAAGAGATTCAGATATCTGGGCAAATGCAAACACAACTCTCCAATGCTCTCTCACCAATGCTCTTTTCATAAAAGCAAAATACCTGACTGCTGGAAACCTGAAGTAGAAACCAAATAATCTAAGCTGATCTTCTTCAATCAAACGGACTTAAAACATTGAACTCTTTCTCTCTACACAGCTGCTGCCAGACCTGCTGAACTTTCTCAGCATTTTTTGGTTCCCTCTTCATCATTCATCAAACTTCCCTTCATGGTATCCTCCAACCTACAATCAGAAGAGCAACAATTTAGTACTGTCACATTGTCCTTTCTTTTCCTCACATCACATATAAACACCAACAGTGTGGGCTCTTAAGGGAATGTTCGCCAAGGGCCATGTGGACTGAACTTTTGGGAATGTCAAGGCGGGAAGCTGAGCCAATCACATAGGAGGGTAGGTATCCTGGGCTGGGGGAAGATCTGTAGTTGGAGCAAGGGACGGGTGGTGTGCAGTCCCATTGTTATTCTGTCTGACCCTGTTGCAAATATAGTTATTTGTTCTTAGCTAATTTTTTAGTCTCATTGAGTTACCTTTGATTTATTTATAAAAAAAACTCTCTTCTCAAATCTTAAAACTTACACAACTATCAATGCTTCCCAGCACTCTTTCTTTATTTCACATATCTAATTTTAGAGTCATCATCTTCATTCCATGCTATCCAAGGATGTACAGGTTGGGAGGATCGGAAATGTTAAATTGCCCCTTAGTGTCCAAAGATGTATAGGAAAGATGAATTAGCATGGTGAGTGTGTGCGGTTGCAAGGATAAGGCTGGTGAGAGGACCTAAGTAAGAGACTCTGTTGAAGAATTGGTGCGGACTTGATGGACCAAATGGCCTATTCTGAACTGTCGGGATTCTATGGTTCTATATTGCTTCTTCTCCACTCTTCCCTATCGGCACTACTATAGAAGTCCAACACATTTCCACCTAGCTTTATAACAACCACTCTCAAACTCTTCCCTCTGCAGGACAGAAAAGTGCATGATACAAGGCAAAAGGCAAAGATTAAACAAGAAATATCCAGCAACATAACTACACTTACAATTTCTGTAACATCTTGCATTTTATTGTTGAGTCCTTAGTGCTTTCGAGATGCTAGCAAATACAAGTAAGAGACTATTCATCTATATGGACTCTTGACTAGAAATCCAGCTGGGGAGTAGCACAGTTAGTTATTAAACCGTCTAATGCCACAAGAGCTCAATGTGGATAAAGTGAACAGATTAGGCAAATGTTGAACTGATGCCACCATACAGGATTGAAAGTTTTATGGTCTGGAGATGATTGCAAGCAGAATTAAATAATCAACTTTTCAACGAACATAAAGAAGAAGCTATACCAGGGCCAGCTGGAGACAGCATGACAACAGCAGCAGAGATCAAAGCAGACACTTTGTTTCTTACTGAGGTTCCTTGCAGATTCGCTCAACGGCTTTATGTAAAGAGATTTCCATTATCCCTCTCTTAGGAAACCCCTATTCCAGAATTAATTAACTCATTTCCTCTTTCCCAGCTGACCACTCAGTCCCTGAAGTCAATGTATTACATGTGTATTACCCAGAAATGAATTCCATATCAGCTCCAGACATTAAAGATCTAATAGAGGAAAGACTCTGCAGACCAATCAGTTCTTATGATAAAAACAAAAGAAAATGGTAAGGAAATCAGCACAAACACTTACACAAATTAGCATTTGTGATTGTATGCATGTGTGCCTGTGTGCACAAGTATACATGTGCATGTGTATATATGTGTGTGCATACGTGTGTGCATGTGTGGGAGCACGTGTATACCTGTGCATGTATGTACGCATGCTCCAATGTGTACCTATGTTTTTTCCATCTTTGTCCTTCTGCTGTTTTCAATTCTGACAAAGGGTCCGCAATAGAAAAAACTAAAGGTGGAATCCTATTGTCCCATCAATGGCAAGGTTCCTAATGGGTGAGAGAGGAGAATATTGCACAAGTGAGAAAAATTGGATTCTCTAAGGCAGGGAATAAAACAAAGAACAAACAAAATATATGACGGTGGGAGCTTGATGGCAGGTCATCATTTCTGCCAAAGACCATTGGGAAGCCATTTACAATCTCACCAGCAGGATTCAAATTACTACCCGACTAGAAATCTTCCATTCATCCACTCTGCAAGCAGGAGTTCACACTGGTCCAAAACACGACTAAATCTATGTAATGTGCACATGTCAAGACTTATCATGTTCTCCATGGTGCTCTTCCAAACTCCCCATGGAGACCTCAATATATGAACATATTAGTACCACTACCTCAGCGAGCAAGTGCATGAACTCTCCTGCCTCATGTACAATTCTGATCAGGGTTTCTAACATCTCTGTTGAATGTTTCCCCCATTGATTGTTAACTCTCCAGCATCTTGTCCAGAACTGTTCCCAAAAGTTTGTCATCAGATTTGGACTTAGCTTAGACCTTTTCCCAGTAGTCTTCAATGTGCTGGATACCATGGCTGTTTCTGAAGTGGATATGTGTCCATTAGGTGGCCATCAAAGTGTGAGCCTGAACTGGATCTATGACCCACTGTGGTGTCTCTGAGCTGATGGATGTTGCAGGTGAATGTTGTAATGGCTCTACAGGTGAGAATTCACAGTCATCCTCCTTGCTGCTCTGTGTACTGGAACTAGGGCTGGATCCAGGATCAGGGTTTGGCCTTCCCCTCTTCCTGTTGGCAACTGTAATGGAAAAAGGAAAGAATGAATGACTGCCTGAACTCTTTCCTCCATTGGATTATCTTTAAGCTTTCTTTTTGCAGAAATTAGCTTCCTCACTGGATGCTTGGAGGATGCTAGCCTCACATTTGCCACAGGAATGATTATGGTCCTCCCCTGCCAGGGTGGCAGACCACACTATAAAGTTCATGAGGGTCAGAGATTGGGCATGATCCCACCTGTCTGCTCTCTCCCATATCTGTTATGCATAAGGAAGAAAGATGATTGAGAATACTAGAGATGCAGGTTACACTCCACATACTGCCAATTATTGCTATCGACCAATTGACAGCTATGTGCCACATGGAAAATGCATTGCTGTTAGTCCTGAAGGATACTTCAATGGTACCCACCTGACCCCTGGGCTCCATCAGCTAAAAGAACAAGGACAACATAGGCATAGAGGCAGCAGTGTCTGCATGTGCCCTCTATGGCAACCAGCAGCAATCCCCATGCCCCCACCCCCCCCACCCCACCCTCAACACCAACAGTTGCATCCTTATCTGTAAACCACATGGAATGCAGTGGGGTGATCAGACAGCACTCCAGCACCTTTGAAGGGCTTTTATGTCAGGGCGACACAGATTGTGGCCTTGCCCCTGAGGCCCATGTCCCAGTTCCCATTCAGTGAGGCGAATATGGGGAATGGAGGGTTCACTTACCCTGGCAATGTAGGTGAGGTCATTCATTCCTTTTCTGCATTGCAGTACAGTCCTTCAATGAGATGAATTAGCACTCATAACCTCAATGACTTCCTCCCATATAGGCATGGTGAGATGGCTCAGCCTCCTCCACCCATCCCTCTGAAAACATATGGCCTTCCTGACATCCAATGCTTAAAAAAGACATGTCCAGCAAGGCACCACTGAAACATGGGCTGCTACTTGTTGACTTGTGCCTGCCCAATTCTAGACATTGTGGGGTTTTCTTTCAGACTTCTATCACCTGTAGTTTTTATTGTGTTACTTTTCTTTGTCTGAATGCTTCTTCTCAGCTGCTGACATGAATATTAAAATGGATTTACAGCACAGCACTCCATTCATTACCAACAGGTAAACATACAGGCAAAGCAATCAATTCAATAATGTCAGCACACACCAGCTGAACTTGCCCTCCATGTGCACAAACAGATATATATTTATACGGACGGAGATAATCAAACAGAATAGGACGTAAGGGTTTTCACTAATAAAATGTTCATCAGTGGGAATTCCCTGAACAACTGACACCTGGTAGTTGGCTATAGAGAGAAATTTAGCGCAACTCTCTTACTCTACTTATCAATCGTTAGGTTGCAAACAAACTAAATAAGTCAGAAATAGATAGGGTGCAGAGATTTACAAGGATGTTGCCTGGATTGGGGGGCATGCCTTATGAAGATAGGTTGAGAGAGCTAGATCTCTTCTCCCTGGAGAGACGAAAGTTGAGAGGTGACCTGATAGAGGTTTATAAGTTGTTGAGAGGAATAGATAGAGTGGATTCTTAGAGGCTATTTCCCAGGGCTAAAATGGTCGCTATGAGAGGACACAGGTTTAAGGTGCTGGGGGGGCAAGTACAGAGGAGATTTAGAGGTAAGTTTTTCACTCAGAGGGTGCTGAGTGAATGGAATCGACTACCATCAGTGGTGGTAGAGGAGAACTCGCTGGGGTCTTTTAAGAGACATCTGGATGAGTACATGAGATTTAACAGGATTGGGAGTTACAGATAGTTCTATGGCCTGGTAGGTATAGATATGATCGGCAGAACTTGTGGGCCGAAGGGCCTGTTTGTGCTGTAGTGTTCTATGTTCTAAAACAAGTCAGACTGACACTGAAAAAATATTGTGAATAAGAGAAAGTAGATCCTTGCAAGGAGAACAAATGTGTGTGACACATAAATACAGATCCGTAAGCCTGGGTATTAACATAACAAGAGCAAAATCATGGCTTGATGCCATTTTGTCCATCCTGGCTATGTTGACTCTGTGCATGAACAATTCAATGAGACCTGCTCTTTCCCCATTTTGTTCCCTTTTTAAACATTTCTCCAATTCCTTTTTGAAACTTATTATTGAATCTGCTCCTAGCACCCTTCCATGCATTGCTGTTTTTTTAATTTCCTGTCATTTCTGATTTTTCTGCTCATTCACTTCCACCTTTTGTCCTTTAGTTACTGTCTCTCCTGCCAGTAGAAAGTTTCTTCTAGCACACTCCAGCAATACCCTTCACATGTTGAACACTACTATCAAATCTCTCCTTAACTTTCTTTGCGCTAAGTATAACAACTGCCCCTTTTAACTTGAACCTTCATGTCTGAATTTAGCAAGTCTCCTCTCCATCCTCTCTGGAGATTTGATATGCTTTCTGAAGTGTTGTGCCCAGAATTGTTTGCAATACTTTAGTTGAAGCCTAATCCATGATAACTTTCTTTCCCTTATACTTTTATAGTCCAAATACTCATAAAGTGGGGTGGGTTCTGGGCCCTGGCAAAAATATCACAGGAGCCTAAAATTAGCATTATTTCAAAGTGCATTATACAGTACTGCAATACAGACACATTATCTCTGTACATAAACTAGTCATTTGCTGTTATTAACTTGACAAATATAGAAATTTAATTTATAATCCTGCTTTAAGCCTAACTGTACATGATGATCATATGAGTGTCAGACCCGCCCAAATCTATCCTCCTTCCCACACTATTCTTCTTCTCCCCACGGTTTTTCTATCCAACACACAGTTTGTATGCCTTCTTTGAGTAAGCTTTTTAGTTTAGTAATGTTGTACCAGACTGATGGCATCTTTGTGCAGTGGAACAACAGACTTAATGCCCTGATCCTACACTGAATGGTAACAAAGGTCAAAGAGAGGACAACAACATCGTGGGGACATAATTGACACAAACTCCTTGTGAGTACAGCTCCCCGCTAGGAATTAACCTTAACAATCACTAAGAACTAGCTGAACTTGCTTTTCCTTCAATCTGTACAGTCAGCAGAGTGCATATGATTTAACATCCCATTAATCTGGGCTGGATTTGAACCTAGATGTTGGCAATAAAAGAACAGCAAGCACTGACTGCAGTCATCAGCTGCTTAGACGTTTATATGTTTAAGTTAATGTCGGTAGGTAACAACATGAAGAATCATTTTCAAGATGTAGGGACCTTTCAACAGTATAATCTTGTAATATCCCTGCACTGATCAGATGACTGTGCAGTCCATCAACTCCAAAGTGTCTTTCCCTTTCTTCTTATAACAGCAGAGAACCTGCGTGAAACAGAAGACATGCAAACAGATTGTTATAGACTAGAGTAAGGTCACACGAGGTTGATGTTTTACAGGAAAAAGAATCAATTAATCAGCACCCGAAAACATGCTTAAACTTTAGCACATTTAAACTGTATTGGATTGACGTTCGAATTGGTAACTGGAGGAGGCGGCAGTGATTGCCTAATAGTGGGCACTATCTGGGGCTACCATGTAACTGTTTGGTTGCTGGGCATTGCTACCCACCACCATCAATTGGTCATAGCCAGATGGGGTCTGACCAGGCATTAGGGAGCCAAGTCTGTTGGCATTACATGAGGGCATCATTCACATTGGTTTGAAGTTTGGGCTGCAGCAGAGCTTTAGCAGTAGAAATTGTGGTCCTGGAAGACTTCCCAGGCTGAAGAGTGCAGCATAGTGATCAGTGCGATCCCAGGCACATTTCTGTAGAAGATGCTTGGCTGAGTGTACCATCCATTCCTCTGCACACTTTGACTATGGATAAAGGGAGCTGCTTGTGTTACGCTCAAAGTCCATACGTGTGCAAAGTTGAGACATTCCGTGGAGACATTATGATGAGCATTGTCTGATGTAAGTCTCCAAGGGATGCTGTGTGTGGTGAAGTGTGTCTTTGAGCTCATCGATGACTATGTTACTCATGTTTGGCAGGTAGTTAAGTTCAAACCATCTGAAATTATGATTCAACTAAAACTAAGGGGGTGATCTTGTGAGAATTTGGTAAGGTCAGGCTCAGTTAGGAAACTGGTGTGTAATCCTCCAGTTGCAGCAATCTTTTTTCTCTCTAGAGCTGGACCTCTTTAAAGAAAAAACGGTTTATGCCATCACCCTGGTGGAGCAGAGACTCATAAAAATAATCTCCTGTGCCCCTCACCACACCCCCATCACAATCATAGAACATAGAAAAACTACAGCACAAACAGGACCTTCGGCCCACAAGTTGCGGTGAACATGTCCTTACCTACTGGGCTTACTTATAACCCTTTATCTTATTAAGTCCCATGTACTTATCCAAAAGTCTCTTAAAAGACCCTATCGAATCCACCTCCACCACCACTGCCGGCAGCCGATTCCACGCATCCACCATCCTCTGAGTGAAAAACGTACCCTGACATCTCCTCTGTACCTACTCCCCAGCACTGCCATCAGCAATAGAGTATTTGGTCAGTCCTTCATGTGTATGAACGTCAATTATGTGAATGAACTGGAGCTCAGCCAATGTGGTAAAGCTATAGACTTTGCCAGTCAATGCCAGGATTTGAATCCCCCACTCACAATCATTGCTGGCAGTCCTTCTTCTCCAACCACTGCCAGCAACTCCCCTCCCCTCCTGTCACTCAGTGACTGCTGAGCCCCAATCCACATTAATAAACCCTTCCCCATCCACATGGGGTTCACACTTGGGTCTGGTCTTGCACTGCCCTCTGATTGCCAGATGGCACTAAGTCTGTGCTGGAGAATGTCTGCTGATGTAGGTACAGATGCTCAAAAATCAAAGTATTGTAACCCCCACTCACTATGAGTGCTTGTTTTAGTTTGTTGAAAACTGCTCCTGTCAACATCATTCAACACCCTGGTGGAGGAAATGACAAAGATTGTCCAGTGACCGCACTGTAATAAGAAATGAATTGAGAAAGATGATTTATTATACCAAGCAAACACTGCAGGACCTGCTTGGTCATGGGAATAGCCTCTGCTGTATAGCCATTATCTTATCTGGATCAGGCTGTATACCATCAGCTGTGAGGAAGTGGCACAAAAAGAACCTGGTTGACTTTGAAACTGTTTGTTCCACAGTTAAGCTTCAATTATATAGTCCTGTTTCTGCTGCGGGCAAAATAAAAATATGCATCATGTTCTTGCACAGTGTGTCCCCAAATCAGGGTGCCATCAATAATGGTTTTGCAAGGTTGGTCTGAAAAGAGTTGCTCTATGCATTGCTGGAAGACTTGGCTGCCAGTGGGGATCCTATATCTGTCTACTGGAGACATGAATTTCATTAGATTCAATGGTTCCTTATCAAACAGGATTGGTCAGAATGCATATTTTGCTTCCAGAATGCTGAATATCTTAGCACTTGGCATGTCTGCTATTACTGTTCTAGTGTTTTCATAGGTGCTGCTTAGATCTCATGAACCTATTTCAAGTGCACTGTGTCAATGCATATGCTGATCATGCTATCTATCCTTACTGTGATCACAATTGCTAAAACCCATTTGGTGGCTTCATCTATATGAGTTATGACAGCCAGTACTGTCATCCAATGCAGTTCAAGCTTCATGCTACTGTACTCTTTTCAAAGCACACATTGTTCATAGTCTCCACATCTAGTCTCATGTGGTATATAACTAGTAGCCTACTAATAACATCAGAGTTGAAGAGGTGTCCGTAAGCTGTCATTTCCGGGTGTTGTGCAGCATGGATTCTGGAATAAACCCCAGTCTAATGCAGTCCTGAAGAACTAAATTTGGCCTTGCATTCTGGTCAACCATATGAAAGTTGAAACTGTCTTGTGTGCAGTGGAGGATAGCTACACCTTAGTGTGGATGGTTTGTCCACCAGCAGCCACAAGATACATTTGGATGCTAAGCCTGGTGCTGTATATGAATGTAGTTCCCATGAAATTTGGCTGGACAATCCATTACACTTTGCTCCAGAGTCAATCTTTACGTTCAGTCTTGATTTATTGCAAATCATGTTGAGAGTGATAAAGGTCACACCATTTTCGCTCACCATGTTAACACTTTTGCAAAAGAGTGTTGTTGGAGAGTCTGTAGCTTTGCCACTTTGGCTGGGTTCCAGTTCATTCAAGTTACTGACAAACATACACCGTACGTTCATACAGAGGACTGACCAACTACCCTATTGTTGATAGCAACGGAGAACTGCTGTGGCTTCAATTGCAGCATTAAGTGAAGTGATTCCAATTTCCACATTTTTCCATTTGCCAAGCAAACTGTTCCCGGAGTGCTGGCCACTGCAGTTGGAGTTGGGTGTGATTTGTACTGCAAATACTTCTGTTTCCTACCTTAAATCACTGCTTTTTTGTCTGATTTTTTTTTTAACATACAGAAAGTAATGGTTGTTTGTAATGTTAGACCTTTCCCTCACAGCAGTTGCTCTGGACAATGCAGTGAATTCCACAAACCATTTGATCCCTGTCTAGTTCATCAATGAGAATTTCAAATGCACATATCGCTGCCGATATTTTCAAGGTAGCCATGTAAGATTGCGTTAATTCATTTGTTCTTTAGTTTTCTGAAATGAATGCATGTCTACCAAAGATTATATTTTCTTAAATCTGAAGAGAGATATTCTCTAAATTTTTTAGAATTTTTTTCAGGGTCGTCTTTTTTCTCCTCCACTGGAAAATAAAGGACTCAAATGTTTTGATGGTCTTGAGCTTGTGAGGTTTAATAAGGCCCGCATTTTTGATCTGTCAGGCACTGCAGTCAATACACCATTTCTTCTCAAACTTCACTGAAGTGTCTGCAATATTTTCAGCAAAAACAAGTGAATCAACGCAGCAAAGTCCTTGTGTCGTACATGGGGTGGCATGGTGGCGCAGTGGTTAGCATTGCTCCCTCTCACAGCCAGGAATCTGGGTTTGATTCCAGTCATAGGTGACTATCTGTGTGAAGTTTGCACATTGTCACCATGTCTGTGTATGTTTCCTTCAGGTACTTGATTTCCTCCCACAGTTCAAAGATATGCAAGTTATGGATTGACCATGCTAGTTTGCCCTTCCGCATCCAAAGATGTTTAGGTTAGGTAGATTGGTCATGGTAAATGCACAGAATTATAGGGATAGAGCGAGGAGTGGAACTGGCTAAGATGCTCTTTCAGAGAATCGGTTCAGATTCACTGGGTTGTAAGGCCTCCTTTTGTGCTGTAGGGATTCTATGATTCCACATTGCCAACTCCTGATATTATGTAAATATATTGGATTCCAGAAGCACTGACAACAAGGACTTGTAATAAACAGTAGTTTATTCACCAGCTTAGTGGCTACTTCATGCTCATACATTATCCGCACCTCCAGGGAGAATCATGCGCTCCCAACATGTGACCATTTTTTTAGCCATACCATCACGTTATCACATGACAGCTCAGTCTAAAATCTCTACTTAGCCTTAAATATATACAAAAATAGATGAGGTAGTTAGATTTTTAAGTAAGGAATTAAGGGTAATGAGGAAAGAGCAGGTAAGTGGACATGAAGAATGTTGGATCAGCCATGATCCTATTTGTGGAGCTGGCTCAAGAAGCGAAATGGCCTACTGCTGTTCCTATTTCTTATGGTCTTATCAATTCCAACCTATATTGGCTATCCAGCCCCCATTGTGTCAAATTAAACTTCTTGTATCAGCATTTCAATCATTTCTCAGTTTCCCGAGACCCAAATACATTGGATCTTCTAAGTTTGACATTCACTTCTGCTACTCCATCATGTTGCCTATTCCTTTATTTCAACCAGCTGTATACCCTGTCTTCTCTTCACCCTTCATAAGGCACGGGTGATCTCTCTTTGGAATTCCTTTCCTACAATCCCACCATCTCGACCTAACTCTCCCTCTCAAAGAATCTCCTTAAACCCCACCTCTGCAACTCAACTTTTGACCTTCTCTCTGAATGATTTTCTTTATTGAAATAGTGCCAGTTTTCCTCATTCCTCTAAGAAGCACTGTGGAATACTTCTTCTACATTAAACAGGCACCTGATGACAATCTTAATGTGATCTAAGTCCAGCTGTTGAGCTAAGCCATTATTTAAACCTGTTAAGTCCATATAAAAGCAGTTTTAGCCCATCTAAGAATTACCACAGTTGAAAGTAACTGCATCTAAAACACCTTGAGGCATTACTCAAATGTGACAAAGTGCTGTGTGTGCTGGTTTTCCAATAAATAATTTACAAAAGAAAGATTTCCATAAATAATGAAAAACTTCACACAATTGCAATTTAGTAACTACGTTCAGTGAATCATGCCACTTCAAGAATATTCACCAGCATCAGTAGCAGCTTGGAGAATTGAGGCCATGAAAATAGCTGCTTTCAACTTACCTTAAAATAAAGTATCACTATTTTTCTGGCTTGTAAAGGTAGGCTAGAGAGAAAATCATACAGTGTCTGATCAAATCCTAAATTCCTTTAAGATAAAAAATGAACAAATAATGCTTACAGTCTATTTTTTAAATTGGAACTTCTGACCTTGACGTGCACAACTAATTGTCTATGCAGTCACAGTAGGCTACATATCAGATATCCTGAAAGTATTAGTTAAAACGGTACACTGCGCTGACTCAGTGAAGAAGGCCAGTCTCATACTACAGAATCACATGGACTAGCAACACATCCAAGTGGTCTCAGCAGGGATGCTGCTGTTCACAGAGAAGGCTATTATCGCAAGTAGGAATGACTAGGTACAATAGATAATTAGATGTGTTTTTAGAAGACTAGAATCCATTAAAAACAATTGGATTTGTTTGGCAGAAATAGTTCTTTCCGGTTAACATTCCTCATGTATAGTGGCTGCATTGTTTGTAGACTTGTTGCCTGGGAAAGAAAATCATCTCAGATCCCTACCTGCCCTTGGCTGAGAAGTATGCACATGGGAATATTGATTGAGAATATAACTGGCTGTGACCACCATGATTCCACCATTCAATAACTTGTCACCACAACCAGCTTCTCACAATAAACAGCAAGACACTAGGGTCAGAAGGATCTTGGGATGCATGTCCAAAGATTTTTGAAGGCAGCAACACAGATAGGCAAGGTGGTTGGGAAAGTATATGGGACACGACTTTATTAGGTGAGGAATAGAATACAAGAAAAGAGAAGTTATGATGGAATTGTATAAAATGCTCATTAGGCCATAGCTAGAGTACTGTGTGCAGTTCTGGTCACCATACTATAGGAAGGATGTGATTACACTAGGGAAAGTGCAGGGGAGATTTATCAGAATGTTGCTTGGATTGGGGTGTTCCAGCAATGAAGACTGGGGTTGTTTTCCTTAGAACCGAGAAAGCTAAGGGGTGGGACCTGATTGAGGTTTACAAAATTGAGATATAGATAAGGTAGATAGGAAGAAACCCTTCCCTTTATTCTGTACTCTAGAGCCTTGTAACTCTATGAAGAATGGCCATTCAAGTAAATTACCAGATGGATGGCAGAGCCCATCCCAGTACAGGTTCGGGAGAACATAGAACATAGAACATTACAGCACAGAACAGGCCCTTCGGCCTTCGATGTTGCGCCGACCAATATAAAAAGCAATGCCCCTCCAAACTAAACCATTCCCTTCTCTTCCATATACTTATCGACTAACCTCTTAAACGCCACCAAACTTGGCGCATCTACAACTGCTGCAGGCAGGGCATTCCACTCCCGAACCACCCTTTGGGTAAAGAACCTACCTCTGATATCCGTCCTATAACTATCACCCCTTAATTTAAAGCTGTGTCCCCTCGTGCTAGCTTTCTCCATCCTAGGAAAAAGGCTATCCTGTCCACCCTATCTAAACCTCTAATCATCTTATATGTTTCGATAAGGTCCCCTCTTAGCCGCCTCCTTTCTAACGAAAACAACCTCAAATCCCTCAGCCTCTCCTCATAAGACCTGCCTCCATACCAGGCAACATCCTGGTAAACCTCCTCTGTACCCTCTCCAATGCCTCCACATCTTTCTTATAATGTGGGGACCAGAACTGCACACAATACTCCAAGTGCGGCCGCACTAGAGTTTTGTACAGTTTGCAACATGACGTTGCGGCTCCGAAATTCAATCCCCCTACCAATAAAAGCTAAGACTCCGTATGCCTTCTTAACAACCTTATCGACTTGTTGCCAACTTTCAGGGATCTATGCACACATACACCAAGATCCCTCTGTTCATCAACACTATTAAGAGTCCTACCATTAGCCCTATACTCTACACATTTGTTATTCCTGCCAAAGTGAATTACCTCATACTTTTCCACATTAAACTCCATTTGCCACCTCTCAGCCCAGCTCTGCAACTTGTCCAAGTCTCTCTGCAAACTATAACTCCCCTCTTCACTATCTACCACTCCTCCGACTTTGGTGTCATCCGCAAATTTACTAATCCATCCTTCAATCCCCTCATCCAGATCATTTATAAAAATTACAAACAGCAGGGGCCCCAAAACAGATCCCTGAGGTACACCACTAGTAACCGAACTCCACGATGAATATCTCCCATCAACCACCACCCTCTGTCTTCTATCTGCTAGCCAATTCCTAATCCAATTAGCTAAATCACCCTCAATCCCATACATCTGCATTTTCTGCAGAAACCTTCCATGGGGCACCTTATCGAACGCCTTACTAAAGTCCATATATACCACATCAACCGCCTTACCCCCATCCACCTCTTTGGTCACTTTTTCAAAAAACTCAATAGGTTAGTAAGGCACGACCTACCCTTCACAAAACCATGCTGACTATCCCCAATCAATTCATTTTCTCTAAATAACTATAAATCCTATCCCTAATAATTCTCTCCAATACTTTGCCCACAACAGAAGTAAGACTCACTGGCCTATAATTCCCTGGAAGGTCTCTCTTCCCCTTCTTGAACAATGGGGCCACATTCGCTATCCTCCAGTCCTCCGGAACCACACCCGTAACCAACGAGGACCTGAAGATCAGAGCCAGAGGCTCTGCAATCTCCTCTCTTGCCTCCCAGAGAATCCTAGGGTAAATCCCCTCCGGCCCAGGGGACTTATCTAACTTCAAACCCTCAAGAATATCTAGCACATCCTCCTTATCTACTTCAATACTTTCCAGTTTGCAACCCTGTATCCAAGTGTTCTCCACAACTACATTTACATCTCCCTGCGTGAATACCGAAGAGAAATATTTGTTCAGTGCCTCTCCAATCTCTTCAGGCTCCACGCACAACTTCCCACTGCTGTCCATAACTGGCCCTAACCTTGCCCTAACCAATCTTTTATTCTTAACATATCTAAAGAAAGCTTTACGATTCTCCTTGATCCTATCAGCCAAAGTCTTCTCATGTCCCCTTTTAGCCCTCCTCAACTCACTCTTTAGCTCACTCCTAGCTAATCTATAGCTATCCATTGCACTAACTGAGCCTTCAAGTCTCATCCTGACATAAGCCTCTTTTTCCCTTTTAACCAGCAGGGGAGAAAACCAGAAGGGGAAAAAAAATAGGGGGAATAAACTCTAAAACAGCTAAAAAGAATTCCATATCTCTGGTAGAATTTTTAGATTGTGATGACACATACAAATCTGACACTACTCCAACCCCACTCCATAGAACACATTATTTCTTACAGCGAGTCTTTTGTGCTTTTCAAAATGGCATGAGTATGATGCAACTCTCACATAGATGTTAGGTCTTAATCAGGAAGAGAGAACTGACTGAAGCAGGAACAAGTAAACATCACCATGTCCACAAAGAATCTGTAGCATAGTGGGAGTAATCTATGGCCTGGGTTTTGAGTGTGATACCTAGGACATTTTGTTGACCATTGCCCATGCACAGAGTTTCCATATTCTGTTGATTTCTGTTTGTTTTTCCTATTGATATAATTGAAGTGATGTGCACATTCAATAAGGGCAAGTGCAATGTGGTGCATGCTGATTGCTCCAACAATGACTGTGGGAGTTGTGCTATTGTGTTCATCATATAAATATTTCTTTTGATTTTACCTTTTGAAGTTGATTGTTCCATTAATATATAAATGATGAAGCATTTTCCATAACTTATTAAATATTCAGCAAGTACTAAATGTATTTATTCTTATTCATGGCACCATGGTAAGTAAACAAGCTTGATTCCAATCTTGTCATCCATTCACTCGCCTAGGTTGCCTATCATTGATCTATAGCTTATTGCTTCCAAAAATCTACCAAAATTTATCATCGGGCACTCAAACAGTGCAATTTAATCCTCTGCTAACTGCAATGTGAAATTCCCATCCCTTTCAGAGGAAGATAAAGTGCACAAAGATTTTTTCACCCCACTAAGGAATACCTAAAGCATCAAAATTGCAAAAACTCTGCATGCATACAGCTACCATAATTCGGAGAAATTTGCCTGGAGAAAGATAAATGACATATGACTCTTTGAACTCTTGGAAGGGCTTATGTTGGATAAATGTTGAAAGCAGATATTAAATGAATGGAGTACTAATACATTTAGCTTGTTTCAGAGTCTGTAGGTGTTAAATCTGACAACTTCCAAAAACAGAAATGGAAATTGTTCGGCAAGGTTAATCCATACCATTGATTTGAATTGTGGCCAACTTCGTGCTGTCTATTGATTATCATGATTGCAATGTGATGTCATCACTAAATGTATCATGCAGGGGCGGCAATGCTCATAGAGGATATGCATTGTGGTTGGATTACATAATAGACATTATAATGTAAGTCATTCTCACATGGAAAGACACAATAATAATGACACAATGTAGAAGGGAAATCAAGAGCACAAGGAGAAAAAATGTGTTCTAAACACTGGAGGCCAGGATGCCTTCCAGAAAATCTCTCAGAAAGCAAAAACGTCTTCAAGATATTAAGATTGTGCAGCAAACCACCATGAATGCTGACACTCTGTCTACCAACTACTGCAGGGATTTTCCCAGCAGTGACCCAGGAATTGAACTGTTATTTGAGCATGCCCAAGGTCTGATCTGCCGCATTTTGTGTGACAGTGTGGCTTTCGTTGTATGCCTACTACACATATGGGAGTAGTTTGCACATCAGAGTCGTCAGCCACAAGGGTCAGCAGATAACTTTTGTCACAAAGTAACTACCCTGGTAGTTCAAATGGAGATGACACAGCAAAGTGTTACAGAACAAAGGCATTAGGATTGCTGCCAGCATACAGAGCATTGACCTGCGTGATTTGCTCCATATGGTTACATACCTGCTAGATGTTGAGGGCACGGAACCCATTTTAGTTTTACTGTGTATCAGAATTGAAATCCGGCATCTGCAACACCCTATGCTATAGGTTGCAGTTCTAGCTACAATGAGAGGCAGACTTCATTGAGGGTGCCCTTAGTGAAGTGAGGGTATCTGGCATGTTGTTTCACAACATGCTAAGGCATGAGCTAAGGCCAGAATTGAACCTGGGTCCCTGGCACTGTAAGCAGTGCTAACCACTGTACCACCGTGGGACTTTACCACTCTGGCCTAAGTCAGATGACTTCATGGATCAGCAATGCCTCCTGCGAGACTCTCTTCCAGTCAGTAGATGTCCTTTTTCCTGGAGATGGGAGCAGTTGGCCTATCTGTCTCACTGTAGTCATGTAGGGTCAGATTGGAGAATTGTTCCCTGAACACTTTGAACCAGACATGATCTCTTGTCTTTTCCCTCTCCACTCCCAGAAGTTTGCCCTGCTCTATGTCACCTCTGTTTTTTCTCCGTTGTACTATATTTAAAGGGAAATGCTGCTACTGCAACCATATCTAAAGGAAATTGGTTGGTGCAGAAACTTTCAAGCCAGGACCAAATCTGCACCATTGGCTTTGGAATTTGGTGACTTTAAAGAACTTCAAAATCTCAAATCTCTGAATATAGCAACAGCCAATAGAATTAAGTCAGCAACTAAATTCAAGCCAGTTGATGATCCCTTTAAATAAAATGAGCAGGGGTTCATTTTTGTTGCTGACCATATGCTTAGCCTCATGCGATTGCAATACCACCTGTGTGATTATGAGCACAGGCTCCAAAATGCCAACGCCAATGTTAAATCAGCATGTATTCCCACTTTCCAAAATTCTAGTGGACAGTCACTACATATGTTATCATATTCACCAATATGGGGCCTGACATGAATTACATACGTGCATTGATTATGTTGTTTTGGATCTCCGAGCCAACTCAGCGTGTCCTGAAAATGAGTGCTAATGATGTGATTTTCACACCATGGATTTAGCAAACAACTCTGGTCCTAATTGCTGATGATCATAATTTGAACTTGTCTCGATATATTAAATAGACAGCTGCATATTTGGCACTCAGGTGCAGACTAGAAATAATGTGGATAGCCGCGAATGTGGCCTTCTTACACTTGCACTGAGAATCATAGAATTATTGAATCCTTACAGTGCAGAACAAGGCCATTTGACCCACCAAGTCTGCACCGATTACAATCCCACCTCAGCCTTATCCCCATAACCCCACATATTTACTCTGCTAATTCACTGACAGAGGATCAATTTAGCTTAGCCAATCAACCTAACTCACACATCTTTGGACTCTGGGAGGAAACTGGAACACTAGGAGGAAACCCCCACAGACATGGGGAGAATGTGCAAACTCCACACAGACAGTGAGCTAAGGCCAGAATTGAACCTGGGTCCCTGGCACTGTAAGCAGTGCTAACCACTGTACCACCGTGGGACTTTACCACTCTGGCCTAAGTCAGATGACTTCATGGATCAGCAATGCCTCCTGCGAGACTCTCTTCCAGTCAGTAGATGTCCTTTTTCCTGGAGATGGGAGCAGTTGGCCTATCTGTCTCACTGCAGCAGCTTGGCAGCAGGTCGCCATGCTGGTCAGTGTCATAGGAGTGCAAAGGGAGAGATGGCCCACAACGCAGGAAATGTGTGAATGAATTCATCTGTGCTATTAGGGGAATGTGGAGAGTACTGATTGGAGTGTCAATCTTGTGGCCTGAGTTCTGTTGCAGCTATGCTTACACAACAAGTGGACAGTATTTCCTCAACCCCCACCTTTGTACCTTGCAGACAGTGGTCAGGCTTTTGGGAGTCACAAGGTCATTTATCAGCCACAGCATGTGACCTGCACCCACAACAGAAGTCCTCACAAACCATCTTCTAACTTTACTCAGGAGAAGAAAGTGCATAACAGGTGTGAGAGGAATAAGTTAGGACGAGGCATTCCCAACATTTGACTCCTCACACAGTATGAGCAGTGAATTGCTGAGCTGGCAAGGGAGGACCATGACTGTGCATGTGCCAACAATGATGACTGTCTCCTCCAGGTATTCACTCAGGAAGCATTCTTACCCTCAGTTCCTATTTATAGAGAATGAGGTTCTGTACAATGTAGAAGGGAGCCTAAGCAGCCATTTATTCTCTATTCCTTTCATTCTGGATGCCAACAGGAAGAGGGTGAGGGCAGTACTCCATGCTTGAACTCAGCCTGAGCCCACTCAAGGATACAGAAGAGGACATTGATGACTTTTCATTTGAACAGCCATCACAGCATTCACCTGCACCCCACCAGCCCGGAGACACACACTGCAGTGGCTCATAAATCTGGTTTAGATAGGGATTCACACTCTTGGGATCACTTCAGAGATCCATGTCCACAGCAGAGGGAAGCAGTTACAGCCAAGGTCTCTGGCAATCAGAGAACTGATAGAGATGAGGTTTTTCCTAACACTGATCAGCAACTGGATGTGGGCATGGAGAAGATGCTGGAGATACAATGAGATGACCCTCAGAATGACACTTGAGGCAGTGGAGTCCATCAGCATGCAACCTGTAGTGACTTCAACATGTTGCACATTTGATTTGATTTATTATTGTTCCATGTATTAGGTTACAGTGAAAAGTATTGTTTCTTATGCACTATACAGACAAAGCATACCGTACATAAAGAAAGAAAGGAGAGGATGCAGAATGTTGTGTTACAATCATTGTTAGGGTACAGAGAACAATTAACTTAATACAAGGTAGGTCCATTCAAAACTCTGATGGCAGCAGGAGGAGAAGCTGTTCGTGAGTGAGTTGGTGCGTGACCTCAGGCTTTGTATTATTTTCCCAACGGAAGAAGGAGGAAAAGACTATGTCCAGGGTGCGTGGGGTCTTAATTATACTGGCTGCTTTTCTAAAGCAGTGGGAAGTGTTGACACAGTCAATGGATCGGAGATTGGTTTGTGTGATGGATGGGTTTCATTCATGAGCCTTTCAAGTTTCTTGCAGTCTTGGACAGAATGAGAGCCATACCAAGCTGTGATACAACCAGAAAGAATGCTTTTTATTGTGCATCTGTAAAAGTTGGTGAGGGTCGTAGCGGATATGCCAAATTTCCTTAGTCTTCCAAGAAAATAGAGGCATTGGTGGGCTTTCTTAACTATAATGTTGGAATGGAGGGACCATGACAAGTTGTTGGTAATCTGGACACCTAAAACCTTGAAGCTCTCAACCATTTCTACTTCATCCCAATTGATGAAGATAGGGACATGTCCTCCACTGCATTCCCTGAAGTCAATAACTATCTCTTCCATTTGTTGACATTAAGGGAGAGATTATTATCATCACACCAGTCCCTCTATCTCGTTCCTGTACTTTGGCTTATTATTGTTTGAGATCTGACCCACAATGGTGGTATCATCAACAAACTTGAAAATCGAGTTGAAGGGGAATTTGGTCAATAGTCATAGGTGTTTAAGGAGTATTGTAAGGGACTGAGGGCACAGCCTTATGGGCATCAATGTTGAGGATGATTGTAGAGGAGTTGTTGTTACCTATCCTTACTGATTTTGGCCTGTGTGTTAGGAAGTTCAGGACCCAGTTGCAGAGGGAGGAGCCAAGCCCCAGGCCATGGAGTTTGGAGATGAGTTTCATAAATTTGTGCATAGCTGTGTGCTTGGGGGAAATGGCAGACACCATGGAGAATCTTGTCCAGACAAACGTGCAGCTTCTGCTGGTGATGCATCAATCACTGTTGCCATAAGTGATCTTTTGCACTGGCTACACCAGGAGTAGAGGAGGCTCCTCAACCTCCTGCCATGTTCTCTTTCTGCTCAAGGAGTCAGGGATGGGCCTTTGGATACCCAAAGGGAGGAGCAGCATCAGGTGGACACCTCTTAGCTTCTACTCAGGACTCTTATAGTGTCCATTAATTTTGAGTAGCTTTTCCCTGTGACTACATTAGCTGCAGCCTATGAGACCACTGAGGGTACATCTGCCCAGAGCAAGAGACCCAAAGAAAGCCTACCTAAGTCATTAGAGACAAGGGAGCATTGCGGTCAGTAGCTGCAGACATTGGTGATACACCTAGGCATGGTGGTTTTAAAGTAAAGTTTACTTATTAGTCACAAATAAAGCTTACATTAATACTGCAATGAAATTACTGTGAAATTCTCCTAGTCACCACAGTCCAACACCTGTTCGGATCAATGCACCTAAACAGCACCTCTTTCAGAATGTGGGAGGAAAGTGGAGCAACCAGAGAAACCCATGCAGACATGGGGAGAATGTGCCACACCGACAGTGACCCAAGCAGGGAATCAAACCCAGTCCCTGGCACTCTGAAGCAGCAATGCTAACCACTTTGCCACTGTGCCACCTGTGTTGTGTAAAAAAAAATTAAGAATGATTAGGTTCACACTGATGGTGTAAGTGTGCAATTACTGTTAATAGTCATTGCA
This sequence comes from Sphyrna mokarran, assembly GCA_024679065.1. Taxonomy (NCBI): domain Eukaryota; kingdom Metazoa; phylum Chordata; class Chondrichthyes; order Carcharhiniformes; family Carcharhinidae; genus Sphyrna; species Sphyrna mokarran. Next base: position 60,022,428 of record JAGIQG010000003.1, read on the forward strand.
TCTTTGTAAATATATTGATCATTGCAATTCATAGAGGTCTCCTGGGCTTTTCCTGTTTGCTGCTTGTGTTATTGCCTTGCACACTGCCTCTCCCACTCCTTGTCTGGGGAAATAAGTCTGGCTCCATGTCCCCCTGAATCATGACTGCATATGGAGACATTATTCTTTGTCTCAAATTTCCCAGTCACACTATTCCCCTTCCCAACTCTTCTCACTTGGAGTCTACAGAGAAAACTTTGATGCATCAGGATAGATTATCAGGGTTCTCCTTCAGTTGTCCAGCTGAGTTGACCTTCATCTCTGCCCATCTGATGACTTTTCTCCTACCTAATAATTTTTCTACTGGCCATTGACACCTTGATCTACCTTTGCATGAGGATGGTGCATGTGACATTCCAAACTGTTTCCAACATCCTCTACCCTCCTCATGTAATATACCTTCTACTCCCTTCCCATCACCATTGATCATGCCCCCATCCACCTTCAGTGTTACCTTCATCTTCCCAACTGTCACTGTTAAATCTCTCCCCTTCATCTGAGAGCTCATCACTACCACCTATCAAATATCTTTCTTCCCCAGTGACTCCAACGTGTCACAGTCCGAATTCTGCCACCCCAGAATGCATGTTAAACCTGCTCCAGACGAGACCTACATCCATCACAGAACCCTCACCCCTCACCACATCCCACTGACCCAGTTAGTCCTCTCCCAATTCCAGTACCCTTGGTTTGCCCCCTATGATTCCAGCAATCCCTCCATCTGAACATTCCTTCCCCTTCTCCAAAAGCTTCCTAATTTTCCAATACTTCAAGACTCCCTGTTTCCCTACCCCACTACATCTCCTTCAAGGATACCCATCCCTCCACCACCACTCCCCCCCAAATCTTCAAACACATCCCTGAACATTACAGACTGTATTACTATATGGTCCTCCAGTGATCCAAACCACTGCTTTTCAGGCAAGTGCTGTTTCACCTTATGAACACCACGTAAATGCAGTTACAAATTGGGCAGTGTCAATTCCCAATGGCGAATCTGTGACCTGCCATTTTCCCACTGCAACAGTCAGAATGAAACTGAGATTTTTCATCCCTCCATATTCTCCTCTACTGCCCACCATGCACCCCAGCCTGAAAGTGTGGAAAACATTGGCTGGCAAATGACAACACATTGTAAGTGGTTCAGGGATAGATGGACAGGTTCTCAGAAGTGGCATGGGAGCTCCTGATGAAGCAACACTGGAGATGGAGGGATATCTACAACACACAGGGAAGTGTTTGGGAAGTGAATAAATTAGGAAGAGACCAACCAACTCACTTCTTCTGCTGTGACAGTTGTTGCTACTGTGCCTGGACTCATATCCTATTGAATGGTAACGAAGGTTATCAGCGAATGTCCAGAGCCAAGTCCTCTTTTTGCCTGGTGGCTTCTATTAGGTGAAGTTTTGACAGACTCAGAGTCCTACAGAGCAGAAGGAGTCCATTTGGCCTATTGAGTCTGTGTTTACCATAATCCCACCCAATTCCTGTAATCCCACATATTTACCCTAGCTAGTTCCCCTGACATTAAGGGGCAATTTAGTACGGTCAATCCACCTATGGTTCTGGGAGGAAACTGAAGCACCCAGAGGAAATTCACACAGACAGTGGGAACGTGCAAACTCAACACAGACAGTCACCCAAGCCAAGAATTGAACCCAGGTCCCTGGCATTGTGAGGCAGCAGTGCTAACCACTGTGCCACCAAGAGTTCACAAAGATTTCACAGACAGTTTCTGGAATAAATATTGCTCGAATGTTGACCAAGTGTCCTGGATGTTTATCCAATGTCCACTTCACAGCTCTAGCATTAATAAAACATGAAATGATATTTTTATCCCTTTTAAGCATTACTTGAGAGTGATAATATCATTTTATTCCCAAGCAGTTGGTCACTAGTCCGGGAATATCATTACTTGAATTGTTAGTCATTAAAATGCTGTGCGGCCTCTTTAATGAGTGCTGGCAGGCTGTTTAATCAGTCTCCTGATGCTTGGGCCTGGTGTTGCTTTCACCTCCACCATCAAGATGGCACTGTGAACAAGATATGGGCTGAAGCAAGGATTCAGCTGAAGAATCATCTGCATTACCTCCAAGTTTAAAGTTTATTAGTATCACAAATAAGCTTACATTAATACTACAATGAAGTTACTGTGAAAACCCCCCAGTTGCCACAATTTATAGCCTGTTCGGGTGTACTGAGGGAGAATTTAGCATGGCCGATGTACTTAACCAGCATGTCTTTTGGGCTGTAGGAGGAAACTGAAGCACCAGCAGAGAACCTGCACAGGGGAGTACATGCAGACTTCACACAGTGACACAAACTGGGAATCGAACCTGTGTCTCTGGCTCTGAGAGGCGGCAGTGCTAAACCACTGTGCCTCCATGCCATCCCTTCCCCTCCCCTTCTATACAAAACCATCTTCCCTTTTCCAAAAGAAATAAAGCAGAATGGTAGCAAGATAGAGGATTTGTTTAATCATGACTGATCTTCAGACTGCTGGGAGTATCCATTCTATAATGCTACAGTTGCCGCTCATCCATTTTTATTTAATTCTTAATGCGAAAAGGATTGCAAAATCCAAATATTCAGTTTCTTTGATTAATTTTTCAATCAGTTTTCAGCGAGTCTTTCTATCTATGATTTTCAGTAAAATATGAAAACTGTCATGATTTGAGCTTTGTTTTTTTTCTTGGCTATAAGGTCACCAGCATGTCAAAAAGAAGATTCAGATCCAGCAGCAAGCACTGAGCAATACTGAATTAATTCCCATTTCAATTAATTGGTGGAGGCACATATTTATTGAAGATTATTTTCCTCAGGCACCCTCTCCAGCATCACTCTCTGCACAGTTCTGGAATGGTACTGCCCCATCTACCAAAAAGACAATTGCTTCTGTCACCTCCTATTACCTGCAAAGGAATGCGCTGAATGTGTCATAGAATTCCTCCAGTGCAGAAGGAGACCATTAGGCCCATCAAATCTTCACCGACCACAATTCCACCCAGGCCCTATTTCCATAACTCCACATATTTACCCTGAAATTAGGGTCAATTTAGCATGGTCAATTAACCTAACCTGTGCACCTTTGGACTGTGGGAGAAATCGGAGCATCCGGAGGAAACCTATGCAGACACGGGAGAATATGCAAATTCCACATAGACTGTGATCCAGGACTAGAATTGAACCCAGGTCCTTGGCGCTGTAAGGCAGCAGTGCTAACCACTGTGCCATTGTGCTGCCCATTTTGAAACCTGAAAGGCTTCAGGGAAGTGATTAGATACACATTTAGCCCTTTAATACCTCAAGTTATTCTTTACATTGTGCAGTCCGTTTTCTGTACTCATTGCGCAAAAAATAAATGATCCCTACTTCTTGAAAAGAAATCCAGTAACCACAAACAGACTGATTCAGGAATGTTCATTCAATTTTGACCCCAAGCTCTTCAGCCATCAAGATTTCCTGACAGACCCAAATCAAACAATGATTGTTTTTGTATGACAAATTTCTTGGAAAGCTTTCACCAAAAACATTTTGCTATTGTGTTTGCTTCCCTTTGTAATGGAGACTTTCACATAAATCAACTAAGCGAGTTTCAGAAAAGGGTTCCAAAAAAACCCTATGCAATGCATTAAGTTTCCCAATTTGATGTGGACTATAAAAATAAAATGTAATTCATTCCTTCAGATGGTGTGAAATAAAGAGAAAGAAAATGCTGGAACTTTCCCCATGGAAGGCTTCTGCAGAAAATGCAGATGTATGGGATTGAGGGTGATTTAGCTAATTGGATTAGGAATTGGCTAGCAGATAGAAGATAGAGGGTGGTGATTGATGGGAATTATTCATCATGAAGTTCAGTTACAAGTGGTGTACCTCAGGGACCTGTTTTGGGGCCTCTGCTGTTTGCAATTTTTATAAATGATCTGGATGAGGGTATTGAAGGATGGATTACTAAATTTGCTGATGACACCAAAGTTGGAGGAGTGGTAGATAGTGAAGAGGGGTGTTACAGTTTGCAGAGAGACTTAGACACGTTGCAGAGCTGGGCCGAGAGGTGGCAAATGGAGTTTAATGCGGAAAAGTATGAGGTAATTTACTTTGGCAGAAATAACAAATGTAAAGAGTATAGGGCTAATGGTAGGACTCTTAATAGTGTTGACGAACAGAGGGATCTTGGTGTATATGTGCATAGATCCCTGAAAGTTGGCAATCAAGTTGATAAGGCTGTTAAGAAGGCATACGGAGTCTTGGCTTTTATTGGTAGGGGGTTTGAATTTCGGAGCCACAACGTCATGTTGCAACTGTACAAATCTCTGGTGCGGCCGCACTTGGAGTATTATGTACAGTTCTGGTCGTCACATTATAAGAAAGATGTGGAGGCATTGGAGATGGTGCAGAGAAGGTTTACCAGGATGTTGCCTCGTATGGAGGGAAGGTCTTATGAGGAGAGGCTGAGGGATTTGAGGTTGTTTTCATTAAAAAGAAGGCAGCTAAGAGGAGACCTTATTGAGGCATATAAGATGATCAGAGGATTAGACATGGTGGACAGTGATAGCCTTTTTCCTTGGATGGAGAAAGCTAGCACAAGGGGACATAGCTTTAAATTAAGGGGTGGTAGTTATAGTACGGATGTCAGAGGTAGGTTCTTTACCCAGAGGGTGGTAAGGGTATGGAATGCCCTGCCTGCTGCATTTGTAGATGCACCAAGTTTGGGGGCGTTTAAGTGGTCAGTGGATAGGTTTATGGATGAAAAAGGAATGATTTAGGTTAGAGGGTCTTTGCTTTTTCTCAATTGGTCGGCGCAACATTGAGGGCCGAAGGGCCTGTTCTGCGCTGTAATGTTCTATGTTCACAGTAAATCAAGGAATATCTGTGGAGAGAGAAACAAAGTTAACATTTCAATCAATCACCTTCCTTCAGAATTTGACCTGAAAAATGCTATATGGACCCCAGCCAATCAGGAAACTAGCTCACTACTGCATTTTCAAGGGCAATTAGGGATGGGCAAAAAGGTGCCAGCGTTATGAGCTATAACGCTCAATGGTTTAATTGATTGTATTTGATTATCAGAGTGCAGTATGCTCGCCATTCTTGGTTAAGCCTGGGTGTATACAAGAAGCAAGTAAACAAACATCACAAAAGCTACTAGAAGCGCAGCTGTAAGCATGAATGCAGACACTTCATGATTACAGAAATATTTTAAAACTCTTGGCGATAAACCAGCAGAAACTAATGTTCATCTCTTGCATTGCTGAGATATATCAAATATACAACACCAGTGATGCCCACATCCCATGAATAAATAAGAGAAAAAAAACATTAAGTTTGTTTCTCTCCCATGGATACAGCCTGACCAGATGAGTAATTTCAGAACTTTGTTATCTCAGATATCCAGCATCCACAGAATTTTACTTTCCCTGTACAATGTGAAGTGCTTTTCCTTGTCTAATTTCTATGGTTTCCTATTAATTATGTTTTTGCACATGTAATTGATCTTCTTTATATTTTACAACCAGATGAAGAGGGATGAACAGGCTTCCCTTTATTCAAATTCTTCAGTTGGTCATTGCCAAGGTTTTTGTTTAATTTAGTTCCCATTGACACTCCTTTTTCAATCCAAATGTATTTACTTTCAAACATGGTGCCAATCAAAACAAATATTCTTGAAGTCACAGAAATAACAAATTTTAAGCTATTAGATCCAATAAAAAAATGTAACAACAGATACACAAAGATATCAGAAGAAAGAAAAGTTAGAGTTAAACAAAAGCTAAGATAGTATATGATTTAAGTCTGTTGTCTATTATTGTGACACAGATTATTGAACATTGTGGCCCTTTGAAGATAGCTGGTTCCCTTTAAAATTCTGGATATGACCTCATGTCCAGTAACTGCACTTTTTTGGAGAAAATTCTGTTTCTTTTAATTCCCAGCAATCGATGTATTTCCCTGAATTTGTTTCCAATGAACAATTACTATCTGTTCTGTTGGAATTTTATGCTGCAGAGATAGGGCTTTTCTGAAGTTTCCCTAGATGATGTTAATGACTTGGCTGTGTCTCGCTTGACAAAACCTGGTTTTAAAAATCTACTGTTGATATGTTCCCAAGAAAAAAATTAATTACTGTGTCTTACAGTTATTATAGTCGAAAGCAACAGGGGATCAGGGTTATCTTGTCTTCGAATGGGGACTTTGAATGTCTATAATGTCTGTCTGGTTAGTTTGCAGTTGCACTTCGCATTTTTAACCTCTGTGTTTTAATGTCTGCAGGTTTTCCTTGAAATGTCTCTCTCTCTCCGCACTTCCTTTTGGATGGGTTTCTTATTTTCTTTTCTCACCTTTACCTTAGAAGCTGGCTGCTTTTTTAAAAAAAAGAGACTGCTAAAATATTGAGCTTATAGTCACTTTAATGTTTTTTGACAATCGTTTTGTAAAAATAAAGACCTATATTTTGGACAGGAATAAACTTGTGACATAGGACTTCAGTGTATTTCACTGTCATGTTCTGGTGACCTGGTATGCATTTATAGCATTTCAGATTTCCATCATTAATTGTTGGGGACAATTCTCCCAAAAAAGGTCTAAGTGCTGAATTTGTGGGAAAATTGATGTAAATCACGTGCTTTTTCAGTGCGAGTTCAGACTCGAATCTTCCACACTCTGTGAAGGTCACAAAGAGCAAAGAACATAACAAAACAGGAACAGGCCTTTCAGCCCTCCAAGCCTGCACCGACTATGCTGCCCGACTGAGCTAAAGCCTCTTACCCCTCTGGGGACTATATCCCACTATTCCCATCCTACTCATCCATTTATCCAGATGCCCCTTAAAACTCACTGTCATATCTGCTTCCACTAACTCCCCGGCAGCGAGTTCCAGGCACCCACCACTCTCTGTGTAAAAAAATACTTGCCTCATATATCTGCTTTAAATTTTGTCCCTCATACCTTAAACCTATGTCATTTAGTAATTGACTCTTCCAAAGTGGGAAAAAGCTTCTAACTACCCACTCTGTCCATGCCTCTCATTATCTTGTAGACTTCTATTAGGTCAACCCTGAAAGTCAATTTCTGAAAGTAGGCAATCAAGTCGATAAGGTTGTTAAGAAGGCATACGGAGTCTTAAGCTTTTATTGGTAGGGGGATTGAATTTCGGAGCCGCAACGTCATGTTGCAACTGTACAAAACTCTAGTGCGGCCGCACTTGGAGTATTGTGTGCAGTTCTGGTCCCCACATTATAAGAAAGATGTGGAGGCATTGGAGAGGGTACAGAGGAGGTTTACCAGGATGTTGCCTGGTATGGAGGGCAGGTCTTATGAAGAGAGGCTGAGGGATTTGAGGTTGTTTTCGTTAGAAAGGAGGCGGCTAAGAGGGGACCTTATCGAAACATATAAGATGATTAGAGGTTTAGATAGGGTGGACAGTGATAGCCTTTTTCCTAGGATGGAGAAAGCTAGCACGAGGGGACACAGCTTTAAATTAAGGGGTGATAGTTATAGGACGGATATCAGAGGTAGGTTCTTTACCCAGAGGGTGGTTAGGGAGTGGAATGCCCTGCCTGCGGCGGTTGTAGATGCGCCAAGTTTGGTGGCGTTTAAGAGGTTAGTTGATAAGTTTATGGAAGAGAAAGGAATGGTTTAGTTTGGAGGATCATTGCTTTTTCCATAATTGGTCGGCGCAACATCGAAGGCCGAAGGGCCTGTTCTGCGCTGTAATGTTCTATGTTCTATGTTCTATAACCCTCAACCTCTGTCATTCCAGTGAGAACAAACCAAGTTTCTCCAACCTCTCCTCATAGCTAATGCCCTCCATACCACACAACATCCTGGTAAATCTTATCTACACCCTCTCCAAAGCCTCGACGTCCTTCTGGTAATATAGCGACCAGAATTGAACACAATATTCCAAACGTGGCCTAACTAAGGTTCTATAAAGCGTCAATATGACTTGCCAATTTTTAAACTCAATGATGAAGGCAAGCATGTCCTATGCTTTCTTGACTACCTTCTCCACCTGCATTGCCACTTTCAGTGACCTGTGTACCTGTACACCCAGATCCTCTGCCTATCAATAATCTTAATTATATTACAATCACAAATATAATTAAAAGTTTGGGAGGGCAGGGCCTGTTCACACCAGAGGCTGACAGTTCTAGGAATCAGCACATGCACTGTGGCCCTGAACTGTCAGCTTGCAGTTTGCTGGCCAGCTCAATCACTAGCCAGCCTAGGATCCCCGCAGTGCTGCCCCTTCTGACACCCCCGTGTGCTGATCGCGGCCCCCATGAGTATTCCTGAGCCAGCCCTAACCACCATCACCACCACCCCACCCCCCAGCCCCCCAACACCCCTGCACCCACCCACCCAGCAGCGACGATCCCGCCCAGAAGGCAGATCTCCTCTCTGGCAGACCCCGACCCCACAGCAAACCAGCCCATCACTTCAGTCCTGGGTCTGATAATCACATTTAAATAAGATTAAAAATAGTTTTAAATGACTTACCTAATGTTCCTGCCAGTTTCCAGCGTGGTCCCAACTGTGCCAGATGTCCGGAAATGCATGCTTAAATCCCGCAAACCGGCTGACATATAATTCTCCCGGTCCACCGCACTAAAAAATTAGCACAATGGGATGGGAGAATTGCCCCCCGCTGTCTTCCTGACCTGTAACTCATTTGTACTTCTCACTTGAGAAATGAGGACAGAGCAACTTGAACCCTTTGATTGTGTTGGTATTATCTCTGTTCTCGTCTATGATTGAACAATGTTGAATGAAGATGATTTTTATTTATTTATACACAGTGAAAGTACCAAATAATAACCAAACATCATCCCGTCTAAAGAAAGAAGGATTGGAACATTTTAATTCTGGGAAAAATGTTTTTTTCAAGCCGGATTTCTTCATAATAAAATGACATATGGCTCTGAGCAGTTGGGACCAAATCTTGGCTCATGACCAAAGAGCAACATTTTATTTTAATAAGCTATTCTACACACTCTTCAGCTTGTTTTGTGAGATGCAGAAACCACAGGCAGCCAAATTATTTGGCGAATTTACATAGAAACATAGGAACAAGGTCATTTAGCCCCTCAAGCCTGCTCTATCATTTAATGAGATCGTGGTAGCTCTGTGACTTAATTCCATGACATAGCTTCTGCCATTTTCCTTACAATATTCAACTAACATAAGTCTGTCAATCTCTTTAAAACAAACAACTCATCAAGCATCTATTGTTCCTTATGTAATGAGTTCCAAACTCTTGCCATTCCTCAAATGAAGACGTCTTTCCTCATTTCATTCCTGAAAAGCCTAGTTCTAATTTTTAGACTAACAGGAATAATTGCTCTCTATCTACTCAGTTTGTTCTCCTCACTATCTTAAAAATTTCAATTACCCATCATTCCTTTCCCTCTAAATTCCAAGGAATACAATCCTAGTTTGTGCAATTTTCCCTCGCAATTTAACTTGGATTCCAGGTGTCATTCCGGTAAATCTATATGCACTCCCTTCCAGGCCAAGTATTATAATTGAGGTTTATAAGATTTTTATTTTGGAACGGCTTTTAATTTCAGGTATAAAAGTATAGTGTTCTGAAGTTTGCATAACAAGAGGCCTAGGTTGGTTAAAGATCAAAAGGAGGTGCTGATTATGTTACTGGATTGATGGTATATAATGTTCATGGTTAAAGACAGTGATAGAAGTTTCTGAACTCACAATACATAGACATGGAGCTTGATTTTACCATTTCCATTCTCATTGCTGAATCTGGGCACAATTTGGATCCAACTTGGAAAAGTGCTTTCAGGTGCTCCCATTAGCACTTTCCCTGAAAAAAAATCGTGGGTCCCATTCACATTGTGGGTGGGGCTTATCGCACCCAAAACAATTGGATCTCTGAACTGCGCATATGCTGTTAGAAAAAGTTTTGAAAAAGCGCATCCATGTTAGATCACTCCTGGGCTAGAAAAAGCGGATAAAGCGGCCCAGGAGTGAAAAGCAGGAGCGATGGCCCCCACAGACATCCCTGCCCCCCTTATCCACACACCTGCGCCCACTGCTACCCAGACTGACCGCAACCCTCTGCCCCCTTCCTCCCTACTGATTGCCTATAGAGCAGTAGCAGCTACCCCCATTTACCCCTCCCCTCCAGAAAAACATTTCAACCATCTCATCTCTCCCCTGCCCTCTCATATGTCCAGAGAATGATGTGGCGTCTCTTACCTCCCCCTCCCAACCAGAGAATTGTCTGACACACCCCACCCCCCCTTCCTTCCCTCAAGCTGTGACTCAATGATCTGAGTCAAAGAGCCGTTGGAAATTCTGAACTTGTTTTTTAGCAGCTGGAGCGCCCAATTCAGATTTTTATTCGGCATGTTCATTTCGCGAATGCAGTGATAAAGAGGGAAATTCTGATAAAGTTGGGCAGGCAGTTCATTAATTCAATTGAAATACATGCAAATACATTTAAACAGCTGTTGCACCCATTTCCGGTATGAATTGGATCACGGCTAATTCCCTGGTCTCAGTCAAGTGGCCATTTGTACGGACTCAGGCGTGGATCATGTTAATGGCCTCACATCCGACTTTACTTTCTGAAAATGGGGGAGACGCAATGGTAAAATAAGGACCCATGTTGTCTCCCAAAGTCCTAGAAAGCTGCCGTTGATATCGGGTTATAAACAGTTGTGCTTTATACAGTCCATTTATTTCTAAGATGAAATAGAGTTGGCATCAAGGACTGATGTTTCACATTGCTATGTGAACAGCACAGAGAAAACCATTTTGGAGATCAGATCACAGGTTCCCCTACAAAATCAATGAATACCACAGACAGACAGTAGGTTTTGCATGATTAGTAGAGAGAAGAGGCTGTTTCAATTGTGAATGACCAAAGCTGGATGCAGGAAAAATGCAGCTTAAGAATTCTGGGAGACTTCTTTTGGTGTGGCCAAGATTATCAGGAGAGATTTTACTGCTGTTAGTGGATTTAGAAAATTCTCCAAAAACGAAGGGAAGCAACTGAAGTTGATCATTTTAAGTTATATTGTGCAATTGTGTACTGGTAGGATTAGAATTCAAGAGTGCATTTCTCCTTTTCAATCATTACTTTGACTCCAGCTTGTTACTAAATAAATGTTCATGGACAATTCAGCTGTGAGCTGAATCTGGCACATTTATTCATTACAATCTGTGAATAGTATGTCCCCTTGTTAGGTGCATGACATATTAAAGCAGAAAACTGTTGGATAAGAAATTCACTATCTCTATGGCACGTTGCTTTCTATCCCATCATCTAAGCCCGGTGAATAGATGGCCCCCCTCACACAGGCATTTGTTGACATCATTAGTCACATCCTGCCAATTGGAGTACCTATCCATTATCCCAACTCTATCAACCAATGTGTTAACCAGGTCAATAGTTAGTTTTCAATTTCACAAACTTCAACTTCTGGTTAATACTCCTTTCGCGGGAATGTTTAAAAAAATGTTATCAAATGCCATCTAGAACTTCATATACATAATATGTCGAGACATCTCCCTGTTCACTATTTTAGACATCTATTCAAAGGATTCAATTCTGGCATCAAGCATGATTTTTTCATAAAGTCATTCTGGCTCTCACTAATCAGCTAAAATGTTTCAAGGTCTTGAGACATTCTTGTCTTAATTTTCCAACAACAGATGTTTGGATAATTAGTTTATAAATCATTGATTTATTTCTCTTTCCTTTCTTAAATGAAACAGTGACATGCACAAAATTTCAACTGTTCCTTGAGATTACAACAAGACACCTTTGGAATGTTGGGCTGGATTCTCTGCCCTGACTGGCTGGGATCATCCAGTCCCGTTGCTGTGAATGGATATTTGGCAAAGTTCCATAATGAGACTTGAAAATTCCAGCTATTATAGTTCTGGCATCCTCAATGTTCTTTCCTAAGAACATAAGGGCTGGAATAGGCCATTCAGCCCTCCACATCTAGTCTATTGTTGAATGCGATCATGATTGACCATTCATATTGATACATTTTTCCCATGTTATCTCCATATCCCTTTATGTCATTGGTATTTAGCAATCTCTGCTTTAAATATATTCAAGTGACCGAGGGCAGGCCGGGATAAGATGTCCTTTCAGTGGATATTTGCAGACTTGATAGGCCAAATGGCCTCTTTCTGCACTGTTCGATTCTATGCCTCTTGAAAGGTCATCTAAGGTCAAAATTCCAAAGTCTCACAACTGTCTGGGTAAAAAAGAATCCTCATCTCGCTCTTTAGCAGCCTCTCCTTTATTTTGAGATCATGTTCCCTTTATTCTGGATTCCCCAACCAGAAGAAACAACTTACCTGGATCTACCGTGCCTATTGTAAGGCAATGCATCATTTAAATTGTATTGTGTTAATCACCTTTAATCATGAAATATTGCTTTGATTGATTTATTTTGCAGCAAAGAATGTAAGTTGGCTGTGATGGAGTCCTGTGGGCAATGTTTCTCTCATAGTATCATGAAGATGGGGTTCTGGAAGAAGAATTTTGACCGAAGGCATAGCTGATTCTCATATTGAACTTTTAAAAAATAAAGACACATGGAGCCAAATGCATATACACACACACACACACACACACACACACACACACACACACACACACACACACACACACACTTGAACTAGACAAAAATGTGTGAATGACCTTCTTCCTACAGCAAGATACTGTGATCTCATCCATTATTGGCATGGACCTGGAGCTACCCCTCCTCAGGGCAGGATATGTATACATGGGGATTGTCCTGCATGTTAATGTAGTAATTCAGACACACACCAGTTTTCCGTCACCAACACTCTTTATTGTGCATCAAACAAAAAGGCACCATCCATGGCGTACGTCTGGTAGTCTTCCCTCAGTCCAGATAAAGTTACAGCCTTAAAAACCTTAAAAGCCTCTGCTCGCTCAATAAAGCAGATTGTACTCCACAAAGCTCACAGGGAGATCTATTGATGATCTCCATGGCCTCCATGATTGTCTCAATATCCAGGATGGGATTAATCATTCAGTTGGTTGACCTGATTGAAGGTAGTTCCTTATAAACCAAGGACCAGGTCAGGAGAGTGTATAACAACATAGCCCTCAAGGACATCATTCCTGTAGTCAATAAAATGGTTTGCTCAGCTATTCTGAAGACACACTGAAAGATTTGTTGAAGGACTGCCTGCTTGAGACTGATCCAAATGTGTTGGATTTTGAAGCAACCCATGTCATTGTGAGTATGCACAAATAGCTTAGAGAATTGATAAAGGTATTTCACATTTAGTGGAATGGTATCTTTTAGAATAGTGGGAAGGATTCTTATATTATCCTTTTGTGTATTTTGTAGCTTTCAATGAGATCATCTCATTCTTTAAAACTCCAGAGAAAACAAGCCCATTTTCCCCATTTCTCTTATGGGGACAGTCCCGCCATCCTAGAAAAGTCTGGTAAATCTTCATTGCACTTGTTTTGTGGTAACAATTTGGTTCCCAAAACTGTGGAGTACTCCTAGTGTAGTCTAACCAAGGTTTTATATGATTGAAGCAAGATTTTGCTACTTCTGTACTCAAATCCTTTTGTGATAATGGTTAATATACTATTGCCTTCCTACCTGATTGCTGCACCTGTCTGTTAGCTTTCAGTGACTTATTGACAAGGCTACCCATGCCCTTTGTACATCTGCATTTTGTAATCTTTTACCATTTAAGAAATATGTTTCATGTCTGTTCCTCCTACTAAAGTGGATAACTTCACTTTTTTCCCACATTATATTCCACCTGCTATGTTCTTTTCCACTTACTAGTTCTGTCCAAATTCCCTTGAAGCCACTTTGTATCTTCCTCACAATATACATTCCCATCAAGTTGTGTATTACCCACGAACTTGGAAAATTTACATTTTGTTCCCACATTCAAATAATTGATAAATATTGTGATGAGCTGGGGCCCAAGTACTGGCTCTTACCACTGCTTGCCAACATGAGAATGACTCATTTATTCCTACCCTGCATTTTCTGCTTATTACCTTAATCCATGCCAGTAAATTATCTTCTATCCCACATGCTTTAATTTTGCTAACCAACCTCCTGTGAAGAACTTCATCAAAAGCCTCCTGAAAGTCTACTTACATTACATCCACTGACTGCCAATTATCAATTCTACAAGCAGCATTCTTAAAAAAAATACTCCGACAGGTTCATTAATCACAATTTCCCATTCATTAATCCATGTTGACTATGCCCAACCAGATCATTATTATTCAAGTGTCAATATATTACATCCTTTATAATAGATTCTAGCATTTTCTTTACTACTGATACCAAGCCAACATGTCTGTATTTCCCTGTGTTCTCTCTCTCCCTCAAACAGTGGGGTGACATTTATTACTTTCAAATCTGTAGGAACTATTCCAGACTCTATAGAATTTTGTAAGATGATCATCAACACATCCACTATCTCCTTCAACACTCTGGGATACAGAATATCAGGTTCCAATGGCTTATCAACGTTCAGTCCCATTAATTTCTCATATATAGCCTTCACTTTGTTACTAATTTCTTCCTATTCCTCATTCTCCCTAATCCCTTGGCTCAATAATTCTAGGAGATATCTTGTATATTTCTCAGTGAAGACAGATACAAAGCAATCATTTAACTTTTCTGCAATTTTGCTATTTCCCATTATAAATTCCCCTGGCTCTGTCTGTCACAAACTTGCATTTGTCTGAGCCAAACGTTTTCTTTTTACACACCAATGGAAACTTTTACAATCCATTTTTATGTTTTTTCGCTAGTTCAATTCATATTCAATTCTCCCTTTCGCTATTAGTTCCTTTGTCCTCCTCTGCTGCATTCTAAAAGGCTCCAAATCCCCAGGTTTATTACTATTTCTGGCAACTTTCCAGGCCTTTTCATTTAATCTTGTCCACTCCTCAACTTCCTTTTTGGCTACAGCTGACTGACTTTTCTTTTTGTGTTTTGGGGTCTTTAAGAAATGTTGCTGTAAATGATGTAATAATTTTTAAAGAATGTCCTTTCCAAGTGTACCATCATACTTTTTAATGGACTTTCCCAATCTATCTCTACCAATTTCCTTCTCATACCTTCATAATTTCCTTCATCAAGCTTAATATCCTGGCTTCAAATTGAACTGTCTCATTTTCAGAGATAATGTACAATTCTGTTATATTGCAGTCATGCACTTCTAAAGGTTCTTTTACAATAGGTTTCAAATTAGCCCTTTTCTATTACATAATAGTAGATCTGAAATCATCCATTCTCCAATCGGTTCCTCAACATACTGTTCTAGAAATCTAAATCTAATGCACTCCGAAACTTGTTCTTCACTATTCATGAGGTTTACCATGTATATATGTAGTTTGAGGTCATCTATGATTTGTATATGATCCATGCTATATGTTCCTCTAATCCTCTTATTAAGACCATGCACCGCATGACTACTACCATTTGATGGCCTATAAAACTAATATAAATGTTTGCTGTCCCTTGTTGTTTCTTCGCTCCTTCCAAACGGAATCCTCTGAGATCTTCTTTAATTAATGTATGAATCCCATCTCCTGTAAACAATGGGACAACAGCCCCTTTTTGTCTGCCTTCCTAAATGTTGAATATGCAATTCCCAGTCTTGGTTACTTTGTGGCCATGTTTCTGTAATAGCAACTAAATCTCACTCATTTGCTTCTATTTGTGCATTTAAATGATGTACCTTGTTGGGAATGTTATGTGCATTCAGGTGGTGTGCCATTAACATTGTCTTTTTCACATTATTCCACATTCTAAGCATAATCGATGTTCACTTTTATCTAGTCTGCCTTCTATTTTCATTCACTGTTTTTTTACTTCCTTTTACCAGTTTTATTTCCATCTAGTTTGAGTTATTGTTCAGGTTCAAATCCCCAGCATGCTAGTTTAAAGACTCCCCAAGAACAATAGCATATCTCCCTCTGAGATTATTGACCCCAGTCTTGTTAGGGTGTACACATGCCATCCTGGACATGAACCTGTCCCAGAACTGGTTCTAAAGCCTCAGAAATCTGATGCCCTCCTTCCTATACCAATTCTCCAGAACAATCAATCCTATTCCTATGCTCACTAGTATGTGGGACTGGACTAGTTCTGAGATTACTATTCTTGAGATCTTGCTGTTTAATTTCATTCCTAAACTCTGTTTAAGACCTCATTCATTTTCCTACCTTTGTCAATGGTACCAATGTGAGCCATGACTTCTGAATGTTTACCTGTAGGACATCTTGTAATCTCTAACGTTACATCCCTGACTCTAGCACCTGGGAGACAACACAACATCGTGGAGTCATGTTTATTGTCACAGAAACATCAGTCTGATCCCCTGACTATCTCCTATTATTGTTGCTCTTCCTCCTCCCATTGGGCCATCCATGGTGCCACAGATTTGACTTTTGCTGCATTCCTCTGAAAAAAAACCGTTGCTTTCACCAGTATCTGAAATGGGAAACCAAATAGCAAGTGAAGTAGACTTTGTGGATGTGGGGTCTCCTACCTTATCTACCTGATCCTCTTAGATTGCCATTATCCATTACCCGTGCACTCTTGATCAGCACATGACCACCTTCCTAAATGTACTATCCATAATTCTCAGCTTCCAGATTTGCAGATGCACAAAAGTGACTGCAACTCCTTGCATATGTTCCCCCAAAACTCTGAGCTCAAAGATGTGTTCATCTAGGACATGTGATGCATCCATGATTTCCCACATATTACAGAATGAACATTCTACTCCACCAAACTGAAACTTTAAAAAAATCTATTACAATTATAATAAGTAGAATATCTTACAACATTTTGCCCCATACTAAAGGAAGAAACAGTAATTAGAGGCTGAAAAATGTAGAAACGTAAATGAGCACCTTACTCACTCATGAACTCCCACTTTACACTCTGCACCGACAGCAGCACTGAGGAAGCTTCTTTTTATTTGAAATACACCTGATTCAAACATCTGAAAACCAGTCAAATCTAGCTACCTCATTAATGAACTACAACTGCTCTCAAACAGTTTGTATATCCCTAGTTAGGGAGGAATTTTATTGGCATATTGGCTCGAGGTTTGTCTGATCCTGTCCGAGGCCAATGGAGAATGCTGTTCTCTGAGGGTCACCCACCCCCAAAATCAGGGAAGGCGCGCCGATAAAATTCCAGCCAAAATTGCTAAATTAAAGAAGCAATTTATTTTAGAATTTAGATAAAAATTACTCTCGAGACTTTCTCACTCACTAGTTTTTAGCACAGACTAAAAGAACATTCAATTTCCTTTATAAACCTAGGATGGAAGCCATATGGTCCTGGAGGTTTATCATGCTTTGGTGCCTTCACTTTCTTCATTGCTGCTATTTTTCTTGGATTGATTTGATGGGGCATAGAGATTCAATATTAGCTTTGTTAGGATGTTTTGGCATCTTTCTCTATGGTAAATACCAAGATGCAAAGTAATTATTCAGCATATTTGGTGTTTCTTTATATTCACTGATAGCAGCATTATCAGAAGTTCAGTTTATCAGAAAATTATCAGTTTTCAGAAAGTCTACCTAGCTCTATCCTTGTACAAGGATACAAGTCTATTCTTGTTTGCTGATTAAATAACATGGATTTTCTTTTTTTTTTAAAATACAATTTCTAACTCTTTTTCTGGTTGGATTTTAAAAAAAATAATCCTATTAAGGCAATACAGGGTTGCCAGCCAGTTACAATATACAATTTGCATTCCAGCCAAATAGGTTAAAAAGGAATAGACACGCAAACCTCTTGGCGAGTGTGAAGTACCTCATCTCCTGTTGGCTTTTACATTATCCTGAAGCTTTTCACAAGTTTCTGAGACGTAACATCAAAATTCTGTTCTATCTGTTTATCTGTTCTAAAATCAATGATGGCAGCAGATGTGGATTGATTGAATTACTCTGGAATACAAAGAACAAAGAACAAAGAGCAACACAGCACGGGAAACAGGCCCTTCGGCCCAACGAGCCCACGCCGCTGTCCTAACGTCTTAATGACATATCTCCTCTGCGCTCTCTCCAGGGCCTCTACATCCTTCCTGTAGTACGGCAACCAGAACTGGACGCAGTACTCCAGATGAGGCCTAACCAACGTTCTATACACCTGCAACATTAGACTCCTACTCTTGTATTCTATACCCCTTCCTATGAAGGCTAACATACCATACGCTTTTTTTACTACATTCTCCACCTGTACTGACACCTTCAGAGACTTGTGAACTTGCACCCCCAGGTCTCTCTGCATCTCTATACTCTGGATAGTTTTACCTTTCATCCTATAACTCCCCTCTACATTATTCCGGCCAAAATGCATCACCTCGCATTTATCCGGATTAAATTCCATTTGCCATCTATCTGCCCAATCTACCAGCCTATCTATGTCATGTTGTATTGCCAGGCACTGCTCCTCAGTACCCGCCAATCCAATCATCTTAGTGTCATCAGCAAATTTGCTGATCACACCACCTACCCCCTCTTCCAAGTCATTTATATACACCACAAATAGAAGGGGTCCTAGTACAGAGCCCTGTGGCACACCACTAGTGACAGACCTCCAGTTGGAAAAAGAGCCTTCCACTACTACCCGCTGTCTCCTCCTCCCTAGCCAGTTCTCTACCCATCTACATACCTGGCCCTGTATACCATGCGCCTTCACCTTTTCTATCAGCCTACCATGAGGGACCTTATCAAACGCCTTACTGAAATCCATATAGACGACATCAACGGCTTGTCCTTCATCAACCGTTTTTGTCACCTCTTCAAAAAATTCCACTAGATTCATAAGGCACGACCTCCCCTTAACAAAGCCATGCTGCGTATCCCTGATCAGATCGCAGCACTCCAGATGCTCATACATCCTGTCCCTCAGAATCCTCTCCATTAGCTTAACTATAACTGAAGTCAGGCTCACCGACCTATAGTTCCCTGGGTTATCCCTCTGACCCTTTTTAAACAACGGTACTACATTTGCAATCCTCCAGTCCTCTGGGACCTCCCCTGTGTCCAAAGAAGAGACAAAGATTTGCGTCAGAGGCCCAGCAATGTCATCTCTCACCTCCCTTAGCAGCCTGGGATAAATACCATCAGGCCCTGGAGCTTTATAAGTCTTTATGCTACCTAAAAGCCCCAACACTTCGTCCCTCGTAATGATTATTTCCTTTAATGGGTCCTCAAATTCCTCAAAGCCGGCATCAGACATCAGGCCCCTCTCCCGCGTGAATACCGACGCAAAGTATTCATTCAGGATCTCCTCCATTCCCTCAGGCTCTAAGCATAGTTCCCCTTCTCTGTCCCTGAGAGGTCCAATCTTCCCTCTGACCATCCTTTTGCTCCTTACATAGGAGTAAAATGCCTTAGGATTTTCCTTAATCCTACCTGCCAAAGCCATTTCATGGCCCCTTTTTGCCTTTCTGACACCCCTTTTAAGATCCTGCCTACACTCTTTATATTTTTCCAGCGCTGCCTCTGTCCCCAGTTGCCTGGATCTAAAGTACGCCTCCAGCTTCTTCCTGACCAAGTCCTCAACATCCCTAGTAACCCACGGTTCTCTAATCCTACCTTTCCCATCCTTCCTCCTTACCGGCACGTGTCTTTCCTGCAAAAATTTTAGTTTTCCCTTGAAAGACTCCCACATGTGTAGTGTCGACCTACCCTCGAACAGCTTATCCCAGTTAGTATCCCTAAGATCCTGCGTAATCTGGCTATATCTAGCCCTCCCTCAGTTTAACACCCTCCCCTTAGGGCAGGCTTCATCTTTTTCCATTAATACCCTAAAGCAGACAGAGTTGTGGTCACTATTAGACACATGCTCTCCTACTACAACGTCAACCACCTGCCCTGGCTCATTCCCCATGTTAGGTCAATAGGATTTATTAGCTGTTTACCAAGGCAGAGAGATTGAAGACCAAACTTTAGAAGCAGAGGGACCTGCCTGTATATGTGCATAGATCATTGAAGGACCAGGAGGGAGAGCAGTTAATAAAGCATTGGGTATTCTGGGCTTTATTAATAGAGTAAGAAGTTTCACAATACCAGGTTAAAGTCCAACAGGTTTATTTGGTAGCAAACACCCCTAGCTTTTGGAATGCTGCTCGTTCGTTAGGTGAGTGGGACATCTATTCACAAACAAGGCATATAAAGACACAAAGTCAATTGAATTTGTGTTTTTTATGCCCTGTTTGTGAACAGATCTCCCACTCACCTGACAAAGGAGCAGTGCTCCAAAAGCTAGGGGCGTTTGCTACCAAATAAACCTATTGGACTTAAACCTGGTGTTATGAGACTTCTTACTGTGTTTACCTCAGTCCAACGCCAGCATCTCCACGTCTTTATTAATAACACCATAGAGTACAAGAACAAGAAAGTTATGGTGAACTTATACAAGACTTTAGTTTAGACCTCAGCTGGAATATTACACATTGTTCTGGATGCTACACTATAGGAAGAATCTGAACACTTTGGAAAGAGTGCAGAAAAGGTTTACAAAAATGGTTCTAGGGATGAGAAATATCAGTTAGGGGATTGACTGGATTGGTAGGGATTGTTTTCCTTGGAGAGAAGACAGCTTAGAGAAGATTTGACGGAATTTGAAAATCATGAGGGCACAGATTTAAAGTGATTTGCAAAAGAAGTAAATGTGATGGGGAGATTGTTTTTCCCACACAAGTTGTTCAGGTCTGGAATGCACTGCTTGGAAGTGTGGTGGAGGCAAGTTCAACTGAAGCACTCAAGAGGCCATTAGATGGTTATTTGAATAGAAAACATGTTCAAGTATATGGAGAAAAGGCTGGAGAGTGGCACTAAACCATATTCCACATTTGGAGGGCCATTGCATACATGATGGGCTGAATGACCTCCTTCTGAACTGTAACAAATCAGACCTTGTTTTGGATTTAATATCAGTGGGTAGAATTTTCCATATCATCCACAGTGTGTTTTGCGGTGGCCTGTCATTGGCCAACAATGGGATCCTCCACCCTGCCACAACCAATGGACTTTCCTTCTGCTGCTGGGAAACCCATGATAGAGGTTTGCTCTCAGAGATACCACCAGATCCCACCAATGGGAATGGCTCGAAAATTTCACTGAAAAGCAAAGCACATCCTCACTAAATTCACAAAGATAATCCTGTTATGGTCAGACCTGGAGTAGGAGAATAGGGAGGTCATTTTTCACTCCTCCATAGGTGGTCATAACAACTATAATTATAAAATTGTGTTGATTTTTCTATGGCTTTTCAAATGTTCTTACCCCCTCCCTCTTTTCCTCTGTTACTTTCTGCTTTGTCACCATTTTCAGTTCTTGGGCTGTTAACCTGTAAATTAAATGTGGTTCATGAGTCATTATTAAATTTAAGTTGCATTCTTCTTTTTTGATTCATGGATGTATTGGCTGGGATTTTGTCAGAGCAGCAGTGGTCTCGCTCATTAATTGGAGAACCAGTGGGGGAACCCGCGTCAGCAGGTTGGTGAGGTGAGACGACAGCCAGCTGAGTGGTGGAGTGAGGCATGCAGAGTGGTGGTTTTCAGTGGCCAGTCCATCCCCTTCAACTTGATGCTGGGTCCCATAATCATGCCCGATGCTGAGGTACCCCTGCCTCCAGGGTGCTGCAGCAAAGAAATAAAAGGTTTGCTGGATGGCCTTCCCAGTGCCCGGGAGAACCTTGTGTCCGCCATTTAATCCTGAATCACCACTGCATTGTGATGGGCTCAGGAAAAATTAGCATCCGTTGACTCATCAATGAGCCCAATTAATATCAGGGCACCAGAGGTGGGATGTCACATTTTCTAACTGAACAAATTATTGATACTGGACTTGGTTTAGTTCAGTTGACTAGCAGTTGGTTTGTGATACAGAGCAACTCCAGAAGTGCAGGTTCAATTTCCTTCTCAACGTTATCCCTCAACTGAGGTATAGTATCCTCAGGTTAAATCACCACCAGTCAGCTCTCTGCCTCAAAGAGGAAAGTAGCCTATGGGCATTGGGCGATGAAAACTTTACCTTTTTTTCCAGATTATTCTTCACTTGCCTGGATGTGTGCAGCTCCAACAACACTCAAAAAGTTCAACGCCATGTAGCATAGAACATCCCACTTGATTAGCACCACCATAGTGGCAGCTGTGTGTACAATCTAAAAGATCAACGACAGCAACTTACCAAGACAGCTGCAAGAGCACCTTCCAAATCTGTGACCTCTACCATCTAGAAAGACAAGAGCAGTACCATCTGCAAGTTACCTTCAAAGTCACTCACCATCTTGACTGTGAACTATATCATCACCACTTCACTGTTGCTGGATCAAAATCCAGAAGCCCCTTCCTAACCACACTATTGGCGTACCTACACCACATCTGCAGCTGTTTAAGAAGACCGCACTACCTTTAGGATTGGGAATAAATGCCAGCCCTCCAATTATATTCATATCCCAAGAATGAAAACCTTAAGAAATTCACAAGAGTAGTGATGTGTGCTAGCCCACTTAATTCCAATTTGAACAGGAGTTAAAATTTTTCATTTCTTTGTGCAGTTCTCCCCATCCTTTTGTTCAACTTGCACATGCTGTCCCACTCGTGTTGCAGTTGTGGGCTGAATAGTTTATCAAAATGTCATGTGTTCTATTCACCTATTTTCATTCAGGACTCAATAGTTCGATCTATTGTTACTTTGAAATTATAAATGTCATAGGATTACATGATCAGAAAGAGCAATTATATAAGCACCTTCCATTATACCAAGCACTTTGCATCGAATTATGTGATGAATGCAACAACCATTTGACGTAATATCTTTGGAATGATCAGTGGAAATAGTTGCAGGATAAAATGTAAGGCAGGAAAACTAAGAGAAAGAAATCCCAGTTCTTTGGCATGAGATCTATTATGTATTCCTGTACTATCTAAACAAGCAAAATACTGCACTGACACCTTAATTATGTGTTAAAGTTTAGGAATGGGCATAATGACAATAATCGCTCCTTAATGTCAACAAAATGAAAGAGATAGTCATCGAACTCAGGAAGTGTAATAGACGGCATGCCCCTGTCTACATAATGAGGACTACGTAAAAATGTTTGAGAGCTTCAGATTTTTATGTATCCATATCACCAACATGTTCTGATCGCTTCATGTGGAAGCCAGAGCAAAACCCAACAATACTTCCACTTTCTCAGGAGACTAAGGAAATTTAGGAATAAGAGCTTTAAGTTTTTTAGGTGTCCAGATCACCAACAACCTATCTGACACTATGCCGATACTATAGTTAAGAAAGCCCACCAACTCCTCTACTTTCTCAGAAGACTGGGAACATTTTGCATGTCAGATACGACTCTCACCAACTTTTACAGATGCACCATAGAAAACATTCTTTTCCATTACATCATGGCTTGGTATGGCTCCTACTCTGCCCAAGACTGCAATAAACTAGAAAGAGTCATGAACGAAACCCAGTCCACACATTGGTACTGTCCATACTTCTTGCTGTTTCAGAAAGCAGCCAGTATAATCAAGGGCCCACACACCCCAGACTTATTCTCTTCCACCTTCTTCCATTGGGAAAAGGATCATATACCAACTAACTCAAAAACAACTTCTTCCCTGCTGCCCTCAGACTTTTGAGTGGACCTATCTTGCACTAAGTTGATCTTTCTCTGCTCCCTAGCTATGACTGTAGCACTACATTCTGCACTCTCTCCTTTCCTTCCCTATGTATGGTATGCTTTGTCTGTACAGCGAGCAAGAAATTATACTTTTCAATGTATACTAATACATGTGACAATAATAAATCAAATAAAACTTAAATGACTTAACATTGAATGAAGCAAGGTTGTTCCAAGGCAAACTGATTCTGGCTGCTCCTACAAAACCGATTATTTAGCTAAAGTGGATAAAACTTGCTGTATATTTATCTTCCTTATATCAATATCTATTATTGACCCTTACTACATGCACATCTCTGCTGCATAATCTAATGGATTTAACAACAAGGTAATTTACCCATCTGACCCCCAAGTACATAGAGTTTAGCTCCTATGGATTCAGAAAATATTACATAAATATCAATAAACGTATGCCTTTACCTAACCAAAGGTCGTAAATCTTCTAGATTTGATAAACTTTCCTTAATCTTTTAAAATGAAATGGTTTTCACTATTATGGGAGGCTAGAGTTTATACATAGGTTAGACTGCACAGGAAGCAGCTCAGACTTTACAGTAGCATTGGATTCCAGCATCGTCACAGAAGGGTTAGAAATTCATCTAACCCAATTTCTCCTGTGCCTCTGGTACTGATCGTCTCTTCACAACATTGCCAGCGTAGCCTTTACATAGCAAGTGGCACTGGTAATGTTAGTTTATGAGGCTCTGGGCTAATCTTAAAATCAAGACTTTGCTGAACCAGGAGCCCATGTGGGTCAGTGAGCACAAGGGTGATGTGTGAAGAGAATTGGATGTGTCCTGGACAGGGACAGCAGAGTTTCAAATCATCTCCAAGTTTCTAGAGAGGGAAAATGGGAAGCATGGAAGTTGGATTCAGCAGCAAGTGAACTGAGGCAAGGGCAGAATTGTGCACTGTTATACAGGTGGAAGCAGTTGACTTTAATGATGGCGCGAGGATGTGGGAAAACCAGGCTGGTGGATATAGTATGAAGATGACAATGGCATACAATGTAACTCATGGATATCTGGATTTAAAAGAAAATAAGTTGTAGCTTGAAGTGAAATGGCATTCGGAGAGAACAGAGGACACAAAAAGCTGTCAGGAATCTGAAGATGTTCTGAGACCAACAGAGAATGCAAAACTTAAGTGAGCTCAACCCAAATGTTGGTTTTGCAAAAAAAAACTGAAAGACTATGGTATGTGTTTAATGAAATAGTTATTCCAATGGAATAGATGGGAAGAGTGACCTGTTAAAAGTGCATTGAAAACAAGATATTATTTCCAACCAAAAAGGACAAGTGATAAACAAATGCAATACGATCATGAGTCAGACAGAAGAGTGAGGTGACATTTAACTAACAGACAAAGAGTGGGGTAAATGGGTGTTTTTCTAATTGGTGATCAGTGAGTAATGGTGTGCCTCAGGGATCAGTGTTGGGACTGCAATTGTTTACGATTTACATAGATTATTTGGAGTTGGGGACCGTGTAGTGTGTCAAAATTCGCAGATAACACTAAGATGGGTGGAAGAGCAAAATGTGCAGAGAACGCTGAAACTCTGCAAAGGAATATAGATAATCTAAGTGAGGGAGTGAGAGTCTGGCAGATGGAGTACAATGTTGGTGAATGTGAGGTCATCCATTTTGATAGAAATAACAGCAAAGTAGACTATTATTTAAATGGTAAAAAAATTACAGCATGCTGCTGAGCAGAGGGGCCTGGATGTCCTTGTGCAGGAATCACAAGGAATTGGTTTGCAAATGCAGCAGGTAATTAAGAAGGCAAATGGAATTTTCTCCTTCATTGCTAGAGGGATGGAGTTTAAAACAGCGAGGTTATGTTGCAGCTTATAAGGTGCTGGTGAAGCCATACCTGCGTATTGTGTACAGTTTTGGTCTCCTTACTTGAAAAAGGCACTGGAGGGAGTGCAGAGGAGATTCACTAGGTTGATTCTGGAGTTGAGAGGGTTGGCTTATGAGAAAGGACTGAATAGACTTAGGCTATACTCACTGGAATTCAGAAGAATGAGGGGAGTTCTTATAGAAACAAATCAGATTATGAAGGGAATAAATAAGATAGAAGCAGAGGAGTTGTTTCCACTGGTGGGTGAAACTAGAACTAGGGAGCATAGTGTCAAAATAAGGGGAAGCAGATTTAGGACTGAGTTGAGGAAGAACTTATTCACACAAAAGGTTATGAATCTGTGCAATTCCCTGTCCAGTGGAGCAATTGAGGCTACCTTATTGAATGTTTTTAAGGCTAGGATAGATAAATTTTTGAACAGTAAAGCAATTAAGGGTTATAGTGAGTGGGCGGTTAAGTGGAGCTGAGTCCACAAAAGATCAGCATGATTTTATTGAATGGTGGAACAGGCTTGAGGGGCTAGATGGTCTACTCCTGCTCCTAGTTCTTATGTTCTTATTTAGAATAGCAATTAATTAATTATATCATCTATTTGCTGCAAAGCAGCAAAAAACATTGAATCAGCAAGTGAAATACTGAAACAGTGAGATGCTTGTTAAGCACATGCACTGAAGCATAAGCAGAGGAAAACATCTGGAAGTTCTCCATTTTGTGAAATAGCAGCATCCTCACAAACTTGAAAATAAACTTAAATATTTCTCCAAATTTTTAATTAGCATTTCTCAGTGAGTAAATATTTTGTTATTTAGTGAAAGTAATTTTAATCTCAGGATATATTTGAAGTAACAGTATCCAGCACAATAATGGATGAGGCAGCAATCAATAGAACATCAAAAAGGTTGTCCAAAGAACAACCATTCTGGTGCTCGATTTCACAGTCTTCATCTTGATCATCTGATTATTACAGTCCATTATTAAAGATGAGATCACAGAGTACTTGGAAGTGCATGATGAAGTAGGACAGAGTCAGCATGATTTTGTCAATTCTGACATATCTGTTAGAGCTCTTTGAGGAGGTAACATGGAAGTTAGATAAAGAAGAAGAAGAAGGCCTTTGACAATATACCACATAGGATACTATTAAATAAGGTAAATGACCATGATGTTAAGGGTGGAATGGATTGAGGATTGGCTGACTGGCAGGAGGCAGAGAGAGGGGATAAAGTGACCTTTACCCTCTCTCAGGATGGCAGCCAATAACTAGTGGTGTGCCTCAGAGGTCACTGATTGGACCACAACTTTTCACAATATACATTAATGATTTGGAGGAAGCAACTGAAGGCACTGTTGCTAAGTTTGCATATGATACAAAGATACATAGAGGGACAGGTAGTACTGAGGAAGCAGGGGACTTGCAGAAGGACTTAGGCAGATTAGGAGAGTGGGCAAAGAAGTGGCAGATGGAATATGATGAGGAAAAATATGAGGTTCTGCATGTTGGAAAGAGGAATGGAGGCATAGACTATTTTCTATATTGGAAAATGCTTAGGAAATCAGAAATACAAAAAGACTTGGGTGTCATTGTTCAAGATTCTGTTAAGGTTAATGTGCAGGTTCAGTTGGCAATTAGGAAGACAAATGTGATGTTAGCATTCATGTTGAGAATACAAGAGCAGGGAAGCATTTCTGAGGCTGTATAAGGCTCTGGTCAGATCCCATTTGGAGTATTATGAGCAGTTTTAGGCCTTGTATTTAAGAAAGTTTGTGTTGGTCTTGGAAAAGATCCTGAGGAGCTTCACAAGAATGATCCCTGGAATCATGAGCTTATAGCATGAGGAACAATTGAGGACTTTGGTTCTGTCCTCATTGGAGTTTAGAAGAATGAGGGTGGATCTTATTGAAACTTACAATATACTACAAGGCCTGGATAGAGAGGACATGGAGATGATGTTTCTACTAGTAGGAACAACTAGAATTAGGAGGCATGACCTCACACAAAAAGGGATGATTCTTTAAAACAGATGAAGAAGAATTTCTTCAGCCAGATAGTGGAATTCTTTGCCATAGGAGGATGTGGGAGCCAGTTCATTGAGTGTCTTTATGATAGAGATAAATAGGTTCTTGATTAATAAGAGAATTAGGCATTGTGGGGAGAAGGCAGGAGAATGAGGATGAGAAAAATATCTGCCATGATTGAGTGGCGAAGCAGACTTGATCTTAATTCTGCTCCTATGTCTTATAGTCTATCTGAGACACAGCTTTAAAAGTAATTGAACAAAACACAAATTAAAGTGAAATTTGTAAAAATTGGGAACATATTTTGTTCTATATCATGTGAGTTGCCTTAATTATATTTATATTCTGTTCAGTCAGAAGGACATCATCTGTGCCATGTCTTGTGCTGAGTCTCTGGACAGAGGTTCACTGTGTTATGAGCACAGCAGATGTTTCATGCTGTGAGCAAGTCAAATCCTAGAGGGAATCTTAGCTTTCTGCTGTATTGTGAAAAATGAAGAGAAACCTGCTGAGCCCAAAAGCATAGAATTCCAGGAAAAATTAAATGTTTTATCAAGAAGAAAAGAAATTTTAATCACACAAGATTAACATTACATAGTAAAAATAGTGTTACAAACAATACCCCCCTCCCCCCAAAAAAACAGATCAGATCACATGAGGAAACATCTCCCAAGCAACTCAGGAAAATGTAGCGCCTAATGGTGTCCATCATCACTTGCTGCATACATAGTTGCAAAACTTTCATTGTTAAGAGAATGAGTGCTTGGTAAATGGGGAGGGGGTTGGTGAGGGGGGTATGTGATAATGGTGGCAAAAGTACAGAAACTTGGTAGCAATGCAAAAAATAAGAACTTGCTCAGTGGAAGGTCAACTCATGTCCTTGCTCAGCTGTTGATTCAAACCTCATGGACTCTATATATTATAAAAGATAGCTGTATGTGAACATAAACATGTAAGTATTTGGGAACATGAAGCATATCATGTATGGTCTGACAATTTCAAAGACAATTCTATGATCTGCAGCTGTGCTTTCGAACTACATGATGGCAACACCGGGAACTTTTTCATTCTTGTAATGCAACATATTTGACAAATGTTCATAATATTACTTGGACGCCTTGGTCCTCAATGCACAGCAGATTCTCTTGTCTGGCTTCAAGTATTCTGGATGATCTGATTGACAAATGTCACTGTTGCTCAGGAGTCTGTGTTATATTGTTAAGTCCTTTTTACTCCAATTCCTTTTATTCAGGTTGTTCTCCTGTCTCAGTCTCAACTCAATCTTTTTTAACATATCTTTACTGGCCTTGGTGTTTGGTGAGTGAAGCACACTGAACAACAAACAGAAAAACGTGTGCATTGTTTTTACGTCTGGATATTATCTTGTGTCTTCACAAGATTCTTCGAAAGCACTGTTAACACACATAAGTCATCATTCCAGTTTGAATTAATCAGGGTAGCTTACTGAGCAATAAACAATGAATATATTATAATGCAATGTATGCAAACACCAAAATAATTGTTTTTCTTTCAAAGACTAGATAATACAATGAAACATCACAATCCAAATGATGAGACTTTTCACCATTTTTTTTGCTTTAATGTTTTCTAACTTTGGGAGCTGACTCATCCTTTGCACTCCTTTATTGTGGAGTCCACTAAGTGTAGACAAAAGTCATAGGTAGAAGGAGGATCGGAATGAGGCACTCACTAGGTGTTAAAATGGGCCGTGCGGGCTTATAGGGCCGAAGGGTCTGTTTCCTGTGCTGTGTTGTTCTTTGTTCTTTGTTGTTCTATATATCCGTCTTTCTGTGAAGATTTCAGTCAGCTGAGATGACTTCCATTTTAAGCTATTCCCTACTACTAACTCAGCTCCATAAACACTTGCCGCCACTTAGCTACATTTAGAAATTACCAAAGCTTGTTTGATTTTAATAACTGAACTCAGGCTGGAATTTTCTAGTCCTTCTTGCTGTTGGGATCTTCCAGTCCCAGTGAGGTGAATAGAATTTTCAATGGCTTGCTGGTCTCTCCATGAGAGAACTCGCTGCCACATGGAGGTGAGAATTGTTGGAACATTTCACCCACAAATTCTACATTTCAGGTAATTAAATACATCTGACTGATCAAATATATCTTTCTCTACACCCTAGCTATGACTGTAACACTACATTCTGTACTCTCTCTTTTCCTTCACTATGAATGGTATGCTTTGTTTGTATAATGTGCAAGAAACAAAATTTTCACTGTGTATCATATATGTGACAATAATCAATCAAATCAAATTCAAAAATCAATTCGATCTATGACTTTCCTTCATCAGAAAGGAGCAGTGCTCTGAAAGCTAGTGGCATTTGCTACCTAATAAACCTGTTGGATTTTAGTCTGGTGTTGTGAGACTTCTTACTGTGCTTACCCCAGTCCAATGCTGACATTCCACATCATGACTGGTGGTGTATGCCAGACTGCAAACCTTGAAGGAACCAAGACAATATTAGT
Organism: Sphyrna mokarran; assembly: GCA_024679065.1. Lineage (NCBI taxonomy): Eukaryota > Metazoa > Chordata > Chondrichthyes > Carcharhiniformes > Carcharhinidae > Sphyrna > Sphyrna mokarran. Next base: position 60,052,568 of record JAGIQG010000003.1, read on the forward strand.
GCTAATTAAGACTGAAGTAGGCAAGTTGGCTTTTATACTTATTCTTTATGCAACGTGACTGATTTAAAGAGCTAAAAGTCATGCCAAAGCCTTATTTATTTATTTATTTATTTAAGGGAACAGAATGATGCTGAAGAGACTACATTTGTTGCCCAATTATCCATTGAGAAGTTGATGATGAACTGTGTATTTGAATCACTGCGTTCCCTCAGCTTTTGATGCGTTCACAGTTCTGTGAAGGAGTTCAAGGTTTCACTCCCAGCAGCAGTGAAATATTGCCAGGTCAGGACGGTGAGTGGCTTGGAAGGTAATTTGCAAGTCATAAGGCATCTTACATCTTCTGCCCTTGTCCTTGCTGATGGTAAAGGCCATGAGTTTGGAACTTTCTGCCCTAAGGAGACTCACAGAGTTGCTGCAATCCATCAGCTCACTGCTGCTACCTCTGGTGGAGAGAGGGAACTTTGAAGGTATTGATTGGGGTGGCAATCAATGGGTTGCTTTGTCCTGGATGGTGTCAAACATTTTGAGTGTTGCTTGATCTGCACTCTGATATATTTTCAAAAGTTTATGATAGTTTTCTAACTCCCTACCTGCAACCATTGCACTGATCAACATTCACCCCTCAGTTGATGTGACAACTATTTTGTTCATTATTATATCTATTGCCATTTATAAGTCCTATTGTATGCATGTTGGCTATTTTATTTGACTGCATTAGAACACTAATAATGCTTTAAAAAGTAATATATCTTAAGCATTTTGAGAAGTTTGTTTGAGCATCCCTAAGAAGGCCAGATCTTTTTTTCCCACACAGATTAATGGAGATGGTGAGGGAATGTCTAGCAACACCAAGATTGGAGTAGACACCAAGAGATTTTTCTCTCTGGCCAATGCCTGAACTCAGCTGCATAAATTAGAAATGTGTTCGAATTCTTACAGGGCAGCTAACCACCAAGCCTCTTAAAACCTGATAGAACCAGTTCCTGTGCCATCTCATATACTGACCAAGGAAATATTGGAGCATCTTGATCCGACGAGGCATCTATTAATATCCAGCAGTTAACCATCTAATTTATTAATATATTCCCCCACTGGAAAGAATTATCAAGGGACATGAGGATAGTGATGCATTATATATATGCTGCACCCAATTGAGTGTGTGTGTGTGTGTGTGTGTGTGTGTGTGTGTGTGTGTGTGTGGTTGTGTGTGTGTGTGTGTGTGGTGTGTGTGTGTGTATAGAGGGGGAGGTGATGGGGGGGTGGGGAATGTACAGTGGGTGATGATTTGTCATACTTTCCTGTAACAAAAAGAGGAGACAAAAAACAGAAAATGTTGGAAAAAACTCAGCAAGTCTGGTCACATCTGTGGAAAGAGAGGATAGTGTCAACATTTTGGGTTTGTATAATGAGTCCTTTGAACTTTAAACATTAACTCCATTTTCTCTCTCCACAAATGCTGCCAGACCTGCTGAGATTTTTCCAGCAGTTCTTATTTCTGTTTCAGCATTTGCGGTAATTTGCTTTTATTTTAGTGAAAACATTATGTATAGGTGGAAATAGCACAAGGGGGTGGTTTTTGACTTAATATACAATAATGCAATCACTCTTGCAAGTCCAAGCACATTAAACAAATAATCATTTATAATAAAACAAACATAGAGGATATATGATTTTAATCATCCCTCTAACAAGTCAAACGATCCAAGCTCCAATGGTAAACCTAGATTCATATAATCCAATAATTATAAACTTATTACATTTATGGCTTATTCAACATTTTGACTATAAGAATTAAGTATCATTTATCAAAATACTAAAAACATATTCTAGTACTAAACATTACTTTCATAACATATGTTTGACTATGCTAGTTGTTAGAAATAATAAATAACTTAGTTCAATGCGTAGAGTAATACTAGTTTTTCTATATAAGTCAATGTAATCGTAAGTTAGCAATTGTCTAGTACATCTTGAAACATGAACAAGCTTATACTTCCAAGTAAGCACCTTTCATTGCTTGGCTATACTATACAATAAATTACAAACAGAAATATATCAAATCTAAAACAAAATGAAGAACGGAAGACACTATTTATAGGCTGATGTAGCAAGATGGCCACTTCAGAGCTTACAATTTCTGTTCCTAAGAAGATTGGTTCACTGTCAAAATAGGGGTGTTAGCTTGTGAATTGGCTTTGAAGAGGAAACAAAACTAACGGAAGATACATTTGCAAATATATTTTAAGCACAATGTTGAATAAATAAATTGATGGTTAGAGAAAAATTTAAAAATAGGGAATGAGCTGGGCAAAGGTCTCAGGACTAAGAGGTAACCAAAGCAGACATGTAATGCTTATTGGTTTTTGAGAGTTAAATTTAGTTGTACTTCATTTTCAAGTTAATCCATAGAATTTGATTTGATGGTGAAGTAAAAGTCAGATAGTTATGGCAGATGAAGTTATTCAGTGAACAATAAAGCTCAGGGTTGGGCAATTCATATAATTGGTGGAGACCAAGTATTTGACAGCCCCCTCCTTTGCAAAGCTGCTTTACGCAGCAGACAAAATAAATCTTTAGCAGGCTATAGGATATAACAACCCAATTGTAATCTGATCAGACACCAGAAGTATTGTTTCACCATTCTTTTATTGGACTCAGAAATGATATTGATTATTGGCATGAGCCTTGTATGTCTGTACCCATGTTGTGTCTTGAGTTATCCTACTGAGGACAGTCATTGTCTCCTGGTCTGGTTGAAAAGTTGTGTGAAAGGGCTGATTATGATACATCAATAACGTCTTGGAGTTAGGTAATTCTAGTACGCAGAAGACACACAATTCCTCTTCCCCAGCTTTTCTGTGGAAAGGTGAAGAACTTGCTTTGTCTCAGTGGTTAATGTATCACTGATCTGCATGATGCATTTGTGCCTTCTTTATTAACTGACATTGAATATCTTTGTAAACGGAATGGGTGGAACAGAAGTTCAGAGTTGCAGTCAGCTTCATAATCACTGGTAAGACTCTATTTTTAAATTACGTGCAGGTCAAATCTGAGCAGATGGTATGACTCAGGTATCATCTCCCTGGAAAAGCAAAGCCTACAAAGGCAGCTGTTCTTAGACATTCCCACATTGGTATGTGCATGTCTGTTAATATAACAGTGCAATCTCGAGTGAGTGTGGCATTCCCATTGTGGTGACAACTGAACCCGCCTCATATGTTTCCTTACATCTGCTTCTGCCTCCTCAGGAGCACTGCCCACTTTAAGAATTTAGATTGCAGCTGTGAAAAATCCAGGAACACAGTTTTAATTAATCACCAACTGAAAGGCAAGAACGTACTTGTTCCATTCTGCTCATTATATATGGGCAAACTGAGCGCGTGGTACACAGTCTATTGTCTGTCAGTGAGGAGGGAGATTGCCCAATTAGCACCAATAATATCCAATATTTATTCACTGCATTCACTGAAGAGACAAATTGGGCAAAATAAAATCACCATGCCAAAGGAAGGTCTCTAAAGGTTTTGCTAAAAAGATTGGGTTTAAAGGGAGTTTTAGAAAAGGTCTTCAACTCAAAGAGATAGAAAGACTGGAGAGTGCAGGAGAGGATAGAGTCGGTGGTATGGAGTATGGAGTCAAGACAGCTGAAGCTACAGTCTCAATGCTGAAGTGAAAGGATCATACACAGGGAAAACAAATTATGAGATTGGAGAGGCTGGGGAATGTAGGGCTGGAGGGGCTTAGAGAGATGGGGCCCGCTGCTGGTCTCCTGGCATGGGCTATCTCCCCATTTAGCATAACCTGTGAGATGTAGCCACCTTCCATTCTGAGCAGATACTCAAGTCTCCTTTTCTTAACTAGCACTAGCATTTCCTGAGAGACGACTTTGGTTTTCCATGTGATGCCAAGGATGTGTCTTGGATACCAGAGATGGAAGATACTGAATCACTGTTCTTTGTAGTTACATGTCCGGGCTTTGCAGCCATGCAGTAATGCACTTAGGATATAGGCCTGGTAGCTAAGTATCTTGGTCCAATGAGTCAGGTTTGATGTTTCTCCATTCCCGTTTTGTTAGTTGTTGAGTGCCTTTCCAATACGCATGCTGACCTCTTTGTCAAGAGCCAGGTTGTCTGTCACTATAGATCCAAATTAGCAAAACTTGCTATTTTCATAGATTTATAGAAATAGAATCATAAAAACCTTACAGCACAGATAGAGGCCATTCGGCCCATTGAATCTGCACTGACCACAATCTCACCCAGGCCTGACTTCCATATCCCTACATATTTACCCACTAATCCCTCTAACCTACGCATCTCAAGACATTAAGGGCAATTTTAGTATAACCAATCAACCTAACCCGCACATCTTTGGACTGTGGGAGGAAACCCACGCAGACATGAGGAGAATGTGAAAACTCCACACAGATAGTGACCCAAGCAGGGAATCAAATCCAGGTCCCTGGAGCTGTGGAGCAGCAGTGTTAACCACTGTGCTACCTTGCTGCCCAGTGGTGTACTACTGAATCTAATCACAGGCAAAGACACAACACCGTCTCCTATCTGAATAGTTTTCCTGAACACTGATGGTGAGGGTGATAAGCATGGGATAGATAATCCACGAACCTTTACAGCTGGTCTTCTGTTTGGAAACTAGGGCAGCATCATCGGCATGCAGAAGTTCTTTGATGAGGCCATGAATTTTCTTGGCTTTGAGTCTTGATGGAATGAGGAATTTCCTTCCTGATTGCATATGGAGGTACAAGCCTTCTGTTGGAAAAGAAAAGGATCAATGAAAAGTGATGCACAAACAGAACTGACATTGCACAAGGAACAGGCAGTGGATGCTTCATGAACTGAACAAGTAACAATTGAATCAATAAGTTATCTGCATATCCACTGCTGGAGTGGGAAAATAGCACAGACTGACAGCAACAGACATACTGTGACAAATTGTAAGGCCAAAGGCAAGGCTGTTAGCGAATTGAAATTGAATTATGCATTAGTTGGAAGAGGGTTTCTTTTCTCCAGGGTAAAGACAGAGTGGAAATAGCAGGGATATGTGGATTATAAAGATTAAAAGGATATGGTCAAAAGCAGCCTTGTCTGATGTAGACAGAAGCAGTGGGGCCTCATGAGATGGCAGGATGGAGAGGTTGGTCATGAAAATGGGCAGTTCAGAGAAATTTAAGGAGGATAGGTGGATAGTGAAATCTGAAGAGAGAGAACAAGGTAAGTTGGTGCAGATTGAAATCATGGAGGAGGAATTTCTCAAATTAGAGGCTGCAAGAGAATATATTGCATTGGAACAATATTTTAAAAAGTGAGGATTTTAAATAAAAGATAAGTGGGATGAAACTAGAAGAGTTGCTTGAAGGAGGAGTAGAGATAAAGACTAAACAACAATGAACATACTGCCACTTCAGCAGTTTTAAACAGACCAGTCAATGTAAAGTATAGCTAGGTGAACAGGATCTGTGGAGAGGGCAAATCCTTTCTTTTGCTTAAGAATTGGATCTTTAAAAAAGCAGCGACAGAGAGCAAGGATCTAACCAAAAGAATCCAAACTGATTCTTACAACCCACACGTAAATCATTTATCCAACAGGGGGGCCTAAAAATGTAACTTTGAGATTGGGGCTCCCTTTAAAAATGGCAATCTGATCTCAGAATCTCGGCGTTGCTGGGAGATGTAGGTCTCACCTGTCCAGTTGGCTGTGTGAAACTCACCAGCACTTTGCTCAGAGTGCTTTTAAATCAGATGAGAAAGGTATCTGGGAAGCCAATAATTTTCATAAGGCCTTTTATCCCTGATCCAACACTATGCAATTTTAGGAAAATTGCGCCCAAGTTTCCAGCATCATGCCAATTGCAACTGAACCATAAATTGTGTATGAAACCAGTAAGATGAATGCACAAATCCGTGTCACCATATATAAAAGATGTTTTGGATCTTGATTTAATTTTACATATTGCTACATAATTATACACGTAAACTTTTTAACATTTTTGAAACAATAGTGCTGTCAATTTGGGGTGGCATAGCGGCACAGTGGTAAGTACTGCTGCCTCACAGCACCAGGGACCTGGGTTTGATCCCCATCTTTGGGTCACTGTCTGTGTGGAGTCTGTACATTCTTTCTGTGTGCATGGGTTTCCTCCTGGTGCTCCTGTTTCCTCCCACACTCCAAAGATGCATAGGTTAGGTTAATTGGCCATGTTAAATTGCCCCTTAATGTCAGGGGGCAAGCTAGGTAAATACGTGGGGTTATGGGGATAGGGCCTGGGTGGCATTGTCGTTGGTGCAGACGCAATGGGCTGAATGGCCTCCTTCTGCATTGTGTGATTCTCTGTCTTCTATGATATAACTTGGACCTCTTCCAAAGGTTCGTGAGCAGCATGACTTTAATAATTTCCAATGCTTTTGTTCTGACATTTTTGTTGTTTTATTTGCCTTTTTTGGTGACCTTTACATTCCTGATGCCTTGAAATATGAGTGACTCTAAAATCTTCCTACACGTACAATAGAAATCATTATCCAATCACAATCCTAAGGAGACAAATAGATAAAGGTCTGTCAAACTTTTTAATAGTTTTTTTTGAAAGAGAAAGCAAGCAATATGAAAGGATGATATTTGAATACCAAAATCTCTTGAATCGTGGGTTGAAGTACTTCAAACTCAGGAGTTTCAGTGAGTTTGAATAACATTCTAGGCTCTGAGGGAAACACGGATCTCACGGGAATAACACCGTGAAACTTCAAAAACTCCTGTTAATAAAAGTATCTTTCTTCCACTCTGCAGTTGTTAGATTTAAACTGGCCTGCATAATGAGAGCAGTAGCATAATTGACATAATGGTCCAAATGGTGCTGCATTTAGTGATATAGAACTGCCTGCATTTGTTGCCATTATTTTCCTGAAACTGACAGCAACTTCTGGAGTCTGCACGTGTGCAAAACAATATGGAGATCCAGAAGTTGCTATTCTATGCTTATCCAGAGAGGCACTGTGGACACCTGGACCCGCTGATTGAATTGACAAAAACTTCCTTACCATAACAACTCTTAAGGAAGTGTCATCTTGACAACACAAACCATTGCGCAATCACAGCAGTGACTATCACTCCCACTGGCACTGTTGAGACAAACATGATCACCAGGCAGTTCTCAGAAATGAAAGTGACTCCCAAATGGGGGCAGGAGGGTGGCATGATGGCACAGTGATTAACTCTTGCCTAGTAGTGCCAGGGACTCGGCTTCAATTCTGGCCTTGAACAACTTCCTGCGTGTGTTTCCTCCAAGTACTCCTGTTTCCTCACACACTCCAAAGATGTGCAGGTTAGAATGATAGGCCATACTCATTGCTTCTTTGTGTCCTAAGTTGTAGGTTAGGAAGCTCAGCAAGTTAAGTAAGCACAGTTACAGAGAGGACCTGGGTAAGATGCTCTTTCAGAGATTTGGTGTAGACTTCATGGGCTGAATGACCTTCTTCTGAACTATAGGGATTCTATGAGGAACCCTACCTGAAGCCAATTAATGGCCCAGTTGGCCATTAGAAGGATATGGGTCAGGTCAGCTTTCAGCTATGTTTAGTTATGCCAGGGTTAGGAACACCCTGACTATAATATACAGCCTCATATCTTTCTACCAGACTAAATAATGATAATAATTATTTTTTGTTCGCCCACTGGCACATTTTAACTCCAAGGTTTCTTATTGCCTTGTCTATCAGGTGATTCTTTTGGATGCATTATAATCTTCAGAATATCCCAGTAGAATACTTGATTATTTTAAAACTGCGGCATTAGCACTGGCAAGGGACCATACCTATGGCAAGAATTTTCATGGTTCACTTCTAAACTCTTATCCCACACAATCAAATTCCAATCCTTTATATTTAAAAAAGTTTCATTTATACTCAATCATCCACAGGGTGTCTTCAGTTCAAGAATAATTATCGCTGCAGAACAATTTAGAATCATTTTCTGCCTTTATACTGTTTCATAATTGCTTTTTAATGCAAGCACATTGGGCATGAATTTTCCCACAGCAGAGATAGGGGGAAATGTCAGTTTAACTTGGAATTCGCACCAATATTAACCACCACAATGAGTGGTCGGTTATGTCACAACAAAGATAACTGTTCCCAAATAATTTGTGGTAGTGTTAATTGTGTTTCCGGAGTTCAGAGTCACCTCAGCAGCAAAACAGACTTAGCAGAGCAAATTATTACTATTAATACCAGGATGGAGAAGGTCAGGAGAAAATGAGAATGGCGAACAGTACACAGCAAGTGAAGTTCAACAGTTGGTAGGGAATTCTCAAAATCAGAAATCTCATTTGGGGACAAGTCTAGAGTTGAACTGAAGAGTTAGGCAAACTATATAAAATAAAGATGGATTCTCACATAAATTGAGAAAGACGAAAACTGTTTGGGCTGGATTTTCCTGTAAGTTCAGAAGTACGTGTCCTATGTATTTTTGTGCACATCTGACCGATGTGTGACTTTTCCTGAGGTTCTTGTCTTCACGTAGAAATCATGTTTGTAATGTATTTTGCAAGCAGGGAATAATGTATGCAGAGAGTGGCCAGTTAGAATGCCCACCTCAGTTTTCCAACACAACAGTCCAGCTCCCAACATCATTTTTTAGACCCTCTGTACCTTATCCTTCAGTCCTTACCCACTCCTCCTTTCAAGTTTTAAAAGCAGAATTTTCTTTTAAAGAAGTGTTAATCAATTTGAATCACTGCACAAAACATGCTAACAGAACTGTCCGAACTTTTATACATTTTAATGCTTTGTGGCACAGTTTCCACTGGAAAAAATATGCTAACGCATTACAGTAATTTCACTTGTGTGCTCAGTATAATGATCAAGATACCATTAGAGGACAGATCCTTAAGGTGAATCTCTGCATTAAAAACACATTTACTTTACAATACAACATCTAATGCTGACATGTGAAGGTGTCAAAACATGAAATCATAGAATGGTTACAATACAGAAGAGGGTATACAGTGTTTGTGTTGCTTCTCTGAAAGAGAAAGTCATTATGTCTCACTCCTCTGTCTTTTCCCTATATTTTTCCCTTTTCAGGTAATGATCCAATTCCCTTAACTAACCCTGTCTTCACTATTCTGTCAGGCAGCCCATGAGTTTTATGCTGATTTTCTGATTTCTAATTTCAGCCTGCACTCTATGCAGAGAATGGGGCATTCTGCCCAATACGCTTCAGAATGTATGCTTGATGTTTAGATGAAAAATAAATCTTGAATTTACTATTTAAGTCATTTGGACGTAAACAATTGTCCCATCCTTGTGATTTATCTATAAACAGTGAACTGAGTTTATTGTTTCCAGACTATTTAATATCTTTTCCACTTTTTCAGGATTGCTTGGCGTCACCTATTTATAAGTTTCAAGATGTTCCGTTCTTTTAACCTTTCCGATACAGTTATCTGATGCTAAGGTTTGGTTTTGTTCTTCTTATCTGCATTGCTTCCAGCATCTGAATGCTTTCGTTGATCAAAAATTGGACACAGTACTCAAGGCATAACCTAATTACTGCACTACACAATATTGATGTGAATAATGTTGAAACATGTCACCTCAGTACTTGCAAACAGTGTCAAAATGACAAGCTGGTTCTCTCTCTTTGCTGGGGGGAAAATGGTGAGGGGGGGAATGGTATTAGAAAATGGGATATCATGAGGTGATATTCTAATACAAATATTTGCATCATCAAAGCAAATTAAAATAAAATTCCCTTGTATAATTTTTTTGTCTTTACAAATAAAATGTACAGCTTATGTATTACTTACAAAGCTGCTGTTTGGCATACAGTATACAATGAACAGAAAATTCCCTCCAAATAAATATTGGGAAGACCAAAACCATTGTTTTCAGTCCTCATCACGAATTTCTTTTTCTAACCCCTAGCTCTATCCCTTTGGTAAATGTCCAAAGCTGAATCAGATTATTCCCAGAAGTGCATGTCAAAATTGATTCAGGATGAGTTTCTGTCTACGTATCAGTGCTGTCAATGAGAGGTTCATTTCTGACCCAGCAAAGCACTGCTCAGCTCCATCCCTCCCTCAGCTCATCTGCTGCTGAAACTCTCACCATGTTTTATACTAACTGTATATTTGACTATAACAAAGCACTTCTGGCAGGCTCCCACTTTGTATCCTTTGTAAATCTGAAAGTTTAGAAAACTCTGTTGCCTGTACCCTCACCCGCATCAATCTCAGTAACCCAACATTCCCATGCTTGCTGACCAACGTTGCCTCCCAATCAAACGGTGGAATGTTTCACAAATTTAAAGGCACTACATAAATATAAGTTGTTGAGGTCTTGACTATTCCAGATTTTCTTTGTTCTTTGTTGCCTAACGTGTCTTCAGCAACACGCACCCTAAGCTCTGGAATCCCCTTCCCTAAACCTCGCTACCTCCTTATCTATCTATATTACTTTAAGATGCTGATTAAAACCTATCTACATGATCAAGTTCTGCCCGAATATCTCCTTAGATAGCTTAGTTTAGTTTGATAATGCTCCCGTATGCTGTTTTATTACTTTGACACGATATAAATACAGGTCGTTGTTGCTACTCTTGATGCATTCAGCATTTTTTTTCTCTGCTGCATTTCTTTTATTTACTGTTCAACTGCTCAAAGTACCAAACCCATTTCTGGGCATCACTTATCTTGGTGCAATTATTTGCCAGGAAAAGTGAGATACTGAATATGTTAGAGACCTCAGTGAGCAGAAGTCACAGAGCCAGAACGGGCAGCTCTCTATTTATAGTGCACTCTGAAGGAAAGAGAGAAGACGAACCTTTGCATTATTTCTGAAGACGGTGCAGAAACGCAGCTGCAGCCATCAGCCGCTGATGGGTTGAAGCGACCCATTACACACAGCTGAAGTCACAGCAGGGTCAGCTATGAATCATTTTTGTCAAAATGGTCTCTTCATCCTTGCATAAAAAAGGGTCAGTGAACATCATTGCATAATTTTTTTTTCTAACCTACTCATTTGCCTCTCATTGGTAACCGATGGGCTTAAGATCAAACATTTATGATTTCATGATGGAGATTAGTTTCTGAAGTAAAGATGTATTGCAATATTGTTTCTGCAGTGTGAGCTCAATGCTTGCTTAAGTGGCTAAGTAAGAGGCACTGGCATGCAATTCTAAGAGGTATTATTGAATAATATGTGGGTTAGTTACTGACATTTCTATTTAGCAAAACAAAGAAATAAATTTTCACTATGGTCAATAAGTGGCTGCTGTTTCTTTTCAATTTTTGGTATGTTGCAACACCAGTATGCAGTTTAAATAACCTTGTTCATATTTATAGATCAACAGTCCCTTTCTCCTGACAAGTTATTTTTAAAAAGTAGACCTACTTTAGCAACTGTAACTGATGCCTGTTTGGCATTAAAAATAATTATTTTTCCATAATTCAATTAAGTATGCAGAAAAGGCTAAAGGAAACGGTATTCTCACGGAGAAAACAATTACGTTCCACTCAAATTGGTTGAGTGGGCTCAGATAACATTACTAATGCTAATGACTGCGCTAATTAAAGGTCCCTCATCATTTGAGCAGTGTTTTTCAAGATGGTTCAGAAGCAGCGTCCATAAGAGCGGAGGGTGTTAAGTGATATCCTCAGGGATTATAAACATTATCTTAAAAATTATACACATTATGAATATTAAGTAAACAAAGGTTACTGATATGGGAGAAGTCAGTGAACAGTTTGTTGTACAATAGTGTGATTGTTTTTTTAGATGGCTACAACCATGAGATTAATCTGAATGAAATGCTTAATTGTGCAGCTCCAAGAGCCCAGGTGTTAACTCCACAATTCACAACTCGATCTACAGGTCAGAAGGACATGTGCTCAAAGCCCCATTTCAAATATTTAATCTCAGTCGACATTCAGTTAAATACCATGGGAGGATCCATCCTTGCAAATAGGCATCAAGCAAATGCTTGTTCCACGTTAACGTGCCCTGCCACAACGGAAAGAAGAACAGGGAGAGTTAGAATCATAGAATAAAATCATAGAATCCTATAGTGAAGGAGGAGGCCAGTCAGCCCATGTAATCTGCACTGATCACAATCTGACCCAGACCCTATCCCGATAGCCCAATGCATTTCCTCTAGCTGATTCCCCTAACACTGACAGGCAATTTAGCATGGCCAATCCACCTGAACCACACATTTTTGGACTGTGGGAGGAAACTGGGAGGAAATCCATGCAGACACTAAGAATATGCAAACTCCACACAGACTGTGACCCAAGATGGGAATTGAACACAGGTTTCTAGCGCTGTGAGGAGCAGTGCTAACCAATAAGCCATAGTTACCCTAGCTAATATATTTCCTTCGACCAATGACAGATCATGTTTTTGAAAAATGGTTCATCATTAACTGGCAACCTCATGAACTTGTTATACTGAAATGCTTGTGTCAATGCAACATGAACAAATAGCAAAGGATTCATTGGAAAGAGACCTTGGATGTTTAATTGTCTTGGTATTAAAAAGGGCTAACCAATGAAGGACAGCAATTAGCAAACCAATTGAATTAAGTCACAGGAATTTATGATCAGACTGTGCATTATTGTGTTCAGACTGTGCCTTAAATACTGTACTCAGCTTGAGTTGCCAAGACACAAAGAAAGCTTTCAAATGATGAAGTAGTTCAAAGAAGAGCTCCAAGGCTAATAGATAGCATGAGGGTTCAGAGTTAAGGGGAAGTTGAAGCATCTTCAGAAGCAATTTTTACTTTAATTGATGACAGGAACCTATGGCTAGCAGACTATCCACATCTGTTATATACCACTATCAATTTTCCTTTCATAGGAAGAAAGGAGTAAGAGTAGGCTATTCAGCCCATTGAGCCTACACTACTATTCAATAAAATTATGTCTGAACATCTACCTCAATGCCACTTTCCCACATTTTTTACCTGATGTCATTCCAGAGGTTTATGAAGGCAGCTGATATTCATTGCTAGCTTTCAATGTCCTCTGATAGTGAAATCTGTCCCCAGGTATTTTGGGTTGTATCTAGATTGGAAAGACTAGGGTTGTTTTCTTTAGAATAGAGGAGGCTATTCGAGATATACAAAATAATGAGGAGCCTAGACAGGGTAGTCAGGAAAAACTTGTTTCTTCTTGCTGAGGAGTCAGTTAGCAGGAGGCACAGATTTAAGGTGATTAGTAGAAGGATTAGAGGCGACATGACGAGAAACCGCTGAACACTGCACCTTCTTGTGGCTGAACCTAGCAGTGATAAAGGTCGCCCTGGTCCTCCTGTTCTGCTGGAACATTCCCATTACAGGTCCAGTATCCTCCAGCTCCTCCTCAGCCTCATCCTCCAAACTTTCCTGCTTCCTGGGGCATCCACCTGATCGTACTCCTCCTCTTCAATAATGTCGCTCGGCAACTATGCCAGGTTATGGAATGCAAAGCAAACCACCTCGGAGACATTCAGGGGCTGTACTGCAGAGCCCCACCAGGGCAGTCCAGGTAGTGGAACTGCAGCAGGCTGATGCACTGCTCCAGATGGATCGGGTGGCAGCTCATTGTAGCAGGTTTCTGCTTGGTCTAAGGCCTCTGCACTGGCATAATCCATCATGATATCAGTGTATAGCTCTTCTTCCACCACGAGCCATCCCAGCAGCCCGAGGAGGTTCTCAAAGACCCCAGGAATGTCCAAATGTCCCAGGATGCAGTTGTCATAAACCATCCCCAGGAAGCGTGCACACACTCCGGAATGCTAGCGAGATGGTTGCACACAATCTATTCAGGGAACAAATTCTCTTCCAGTTGATAAAGGGTACACATTGATTCCATGACGTTCATGGGGTGATGTGCATGTTGTCTGTAACCTCCTAAACCTGCTGCATCCTGGTGATGTAAGTAAAGCCTTCTGCCCAGGAATCATATTGGACTTGGCTGACATCAAAATGGCTGTACTGTTCTTCCTGGGCACACAAGGCATCAAACACCTCTCAGATCCACCTGCAAAATGCCACACAAGTCCCTTCTTCAGCCCTAGAATAGGCCGATAGTGAAGAAGTTCAGTGCATTTGTTATCTTAACTGCCAGCAGGAGGGGTAACCCCCTCCCCCACAAGGTGCCAGATCCGCAAGTTGAAGCCTTTGTTGGCACATGACGTCTGGCAGCTCAACTCACTTAAGGACAAATTCTCCCTAAATTGTCTCAAATTTGGTTTTTAATCCATAGATCTATAAACATAGACAGGGATCGCGGGTAGAGGTGGGAACATCGGGGTGGCGGTGCGGGCTCGTTGGGCTGAAGGGTCTGTTTCCCGTGCTGTTTTGTTCTTTGTTCTTTGACAGGCCGGGGGAGGAGGAATGATTACAGCAGGAGGGGAAAATGAGATAAAGTCCATTAGGCTATCCATCCCAGGCTCCTCAATCCCTCCCAGCACCATATATCCACATGTATCTGAACTTTGGAAACCTCCCCAGCCCCAGTGCCATGGTCCACCATGATTGGCTGCTGACCGTTACCACATCATCATTTCAGCAGCTACAAATAATGCCCCTTCTTGTCCTCTATTGGTAAAGGAGGGTAATGTTGTATCCTCCTATCACATGATGGAGCACAATGCTTTCTGCACACTCAGTGCAGTTGCATGCTTGCTCATATGGGGTACATAGCTGCACCCACCCCCCCCAACTCAATTTTAGACCTGTTATCATTGGCTAATGACAGCAGTATGAGGTTGACTGTGCCCAGTGCCCTGGCATTCATATTGAACATAACGGTGGCTGTGAGAAGATCCCCAGTGAGGATCCCAGACAATATACACTCCATGTACACACCTGAGCATATGAAGTAAAGTGGCTTCCAGACATGGTGTACAGGATGGAGAGACGGTAGGGTAACTTCCATGCGATGTAGGGAGCACCACTGAGTTGACGGGTTATGCTGAACTGTGTTAACACCTGACGAGCTCCTTGATTGGGCTGTCAGATGCCAGATGCTTGTGACTATTTGTGGGGCCTGGAATTCATCCTAAACTATGGAGCCTTCCCAGCTGGGAAATGATAGGGTAGAAGTTGTGGTATTCATGGGATTTGACCTTGGCTTGTGCAACACCTCAGTAGTCTTTTAGCAGATTAGGGAGAATGGTCGCCACATGACCCCAAACCAGTGGCCACTCCCGACGTGAGGACCGTGGCCCAGCCTGAAACTCCCCACCCTGCACAATGTCTGATGAACTACGCTGTTGGAGCTGCACAACAGTACTCACCTCCTCACTCTCCCTCGCTGCACCTGAACCATACTTTATAGGAGCAGTAGTGTTTCGCACCCTTGTGATGTCATGCTAGAGGTGTGGGTACATTCTGGGAGGTGGGAGAGGAATTGGTCTTGTGACGATTTCACTAATAAGAATGAATGTCATGCTAATCAGCCTCTTGCCCCTTCTGGGTGAGAATGGATGAGAAACAATTCATGACATTAGAAAGAGGCAGAAGAATGGCAAACTGTGGCAAATGCAAAACAGATTTTTAGCCTCACGTGCTATTCTCTGACATCAGTATGATATATAGTAGCTTGGAGACTCATCACCCCCATCAATGACATCATTACCCATTGAGACAACATCAACAGTATCAGCAACTAACATTGCAATATCAACATCACCAGAAAGTGACACAACAATATTGGCAACATCAAGAATGAATCCCACAACATTGGGAGTAACGAGCACAACATAGCTGTGTAGCATGTCAATTCATCATTTACAGCGATGAATATCAGATCTACAAGATGAAGATACAGCTTCCTACCATCCATACGATAGGGTAAATAATGTTTTCGAAAAAGAAAATAAGCAACAAAAGATTCTAAGATGCTCAGTTCAATTATGAAAGTCAATTGTTAATCTTCCTTAAATAATATCAAAAACATTCATAATTGTTCTAGTTATGTCGATAGAAAGACATACTTCCAGACAGATATGCTATATTATTCCAGTATTCGTAATGAAATAGTTGTTATGATAATGTATCTTCAGGGTGCCACATTGACTGTTGCACTATAGTCAGGTGCCAAGCAACAAACTTCCAACTATGGAGAGTTAAGTAATATAATTAATGATGCTCTCGCTTTTTGTGTCTAAAAGGGTGATTATTCAAACTTCTGGAAACAAGAAGACTCAACAAATCTTGTCTTATTTATTTGGACCAG
This sequence comes from Sphyrna mokarran, assembly GCA_024679065.1. Lineage (NCBI taxonomy): Eukaryota > Metazoa > Chordata > Chondrichthyes > Carcharhiniformes > Carcharhinidae > Sphyrna > Sphyrna mokarran. Next base: position 60,068,802 of record JAGIQG010000003.1, read on the forward strand.
AAGTTGTTTGCATTTTGGAAAAGCAATGCTCTACTAACTAACTGGCTTGTCATAGTCATGTAACTCTGCCATGAGGGCTCTGTCTCTTTAGGCAGACATCTTAATATTTGCTCAATAAAAGTTCTTACTGGAGACAAATTAAAGAACTACAGCTGTCCTTACAGTTGCAACAGGAGGCATGATTTTCTGGCCTTTCCTGCCAGCAGAATGTTGCGGTCCTGCCAAAGAATACCCCCTGCAGCTACTTCCTCAGCAGTGCAGCCAGTGAGAAATTTAATGGCCTTTAGCTTTGGCAAGACCGCAAGTTCATGCCTACAAAAAATAGTGAACTGTCTCCCCAGCTAGAAAAGTGCTGTGGGGGTTGGTGGGGGATAGGAGGGTGCTGGGGAGAGAGGGGATGGTTAGGAATGGGGGGATATCTGGAAAATCTTGACTAGAATGTTAAAGAGTGGAGCAGAGAAGACAGAAGAACGAGAAAAACAGAAAGATTCAAAATCTGCCAACAGCTGCTGAAAAAGACATAGGAAAACAGACAACAGAAGAGCACACAGGCTGCAAGTGAAATTACTGGCTGCAGAGGAAAAGGAAACACAGACAAAGTCTGCATGTAAATTATTGTGTGAGTAAAAATGGCTGCAGTAAATTTCCTAATCCTATCTCCAGTAACATGAGAAATGATGCATAACAAAGCTGGCACTAATAATGGCTAAAATTTCAACAGACTTAATAAATAAAAGCCTGAACCCATCAGAGTAGCCACGCTGATAACTCTCTTGTGGAAGGAGAGCTATAAAGTATACATCGTCCGAAATGTAACAGATGAGCAAAGGAAAAAGATAACACAGTTTGGAAGCCTCAAATGCACATATTGAACACCAAATGCACATTATAAGGGTCATTTTGTCACTGTGTTGTGCCCGTTTTCCGGTGCAATGCTGTGGTAAAGTGGGGCATAAAGTGCTTAGTGCAATTGGTGCCAGTTTTTCAATTGGCACCATTTTAAGAGTGCTGGATTTCTGACGCGTTCAGTATCTTGCTGGAAATGGGCGAGAGGCAGGTTAACGTATTTAAATTTTAATGTTGTTTTATATCTGCTTAGCAAGCCCAGTGCTCAATCGTCTGAACCCAGCCCCCTTTATGACCTTGCCAGGAAAGGTACTCGCCAGAAAGAAATAGACATGTTCCCCATGAATGGGGAGCAATCAACATGGCCTCACTGGGGAGGCCGAGGGCAAGAGCCAGACCGGCAGTGCCACCCTCGTATTTGGGCAATGCCAGTCTGGCAGCTGGGCAATGCACACCAGGCAGTGCCAAGGGGGCAGGGCTAATGGGGAGGGGCCAGTAGGACAAGGCCAGTGGAGATGGAGTTAATGGGGGCTAATGGGGAATGTGGCTCACTGCCACTCTGCACTGATTGCTACAGGGAAGGTGGCAAATCTATGACTTGTGTGGGGTGATGGGGGGGTCCCTAATTGCTCTGGGCAGCAGGGGAAGATTGATGGAGGCTGTATGTTAGGCCTTGGGCCCTTGTGATTGCAGAAGGAGAGCTGCTTCAGGCTGCCTGCACAAACAAGGGCCTGACAGCACCCTGTTTTCTGCCAGATCTCTTCCACTGCTAAATATGCATGTGCAAAATCAGAGGCCTGCACATGTGCACTATCTCTGCCTGCAGGCTTTTGGGCACGTTAGGCCCTGTCCACAGGCTTCTGCAGCAGGCAACAGAGTTGCTCAAAATTTTGCAGGCAGAGTGTGTTTAGTGTGGCGGGGGGTGGTGGTGGGGGGGGGGGGGGGGGGGGGGGGGGGGGGGGGGGGGGGGGGGGGGGGGGGGGGGGGACCTGAAAACACACCCAAAAGGTGGATCTGAAATTATTCCAGCTTCAAGTCCACCTAAAACTTTTTTAAAATAATTGTAAAATTGCCCCCTAGCTGTGAAAGATATGTATTCAACACTGGGGTTCCGGGTGTAAATGTGACCATCAAATGTCATGGCCATAATGCAGCAAGCAGAATCATGTGAACTTAGGCAGTTACAATATGATATGATGAAAGATAGATTGGCCCTAAGAGTGGGAGACCTCACAATGAGAGCAAGTCTATTGATAGGTGAGAAACTGGCGCTAAATAAAGTGGTAGAAGTGTGTTAAAATACTAAAGTTGTGAAACACCAGCTTGAACATATGTATAGCAGAGCAGAACAGGACATACATTATGCTGAGAGACAGTCCAAGCCAAAAGGCTGAGCAATCACAGACATAGGGCAGGATTCTGTGGAGAACAGCATGCACAGGATTGCACAGCAAGGGGAAAAGCAATATTTTAACAGTAAGAAGCAAATGGTAAAAACAAACCGATACAGATGGCCACTGGAGGGATTTCAGCAGACAAGTCTGAAGATTTTATACACAGTATAACAGATTGGTTCAATCAAGTCTATAGGTGACAAATGGTTTGTGACTGTTACCATGATGACCACAGAGGGAAAGTATCGAGTGAACAAGAAGTGTCAGGCAGACACTGGAATTTCAGGCATCATACTGACTTCCACAGATCTGTGTGAAATGGCTCAAAATGCCATCCCAAAATAAAACACACAAAAGTTAAAGCCATATGATGGCACATGCTCATACTGAAAGAGCAAATTAGCTTGACAGCCCAATGCAATGGCCAGAAGGAAGATCCCGAGTTCCAGATCATAAATGGGATGCAACAGTTACTTATGTCAGCAGGGCAAATCTAAATTTTATGCTGGTAAGCCTGAACATGCTCACAGAAAGGCAACGAAAAACCCCAGACAGAAGGAAATAAGGACTCCAAAGTAAGGGAGACAATATTTAAGTAAACCTTACGATAGTTGCTGATTATATGAGTCCAATGTAATGTGTGAGCCAAAAGTAAATGTTCTACAGGAAAATGTTCACATCAGAGCTGAATTGGAAAAGCCATCGGGTAAGATTCCTTTGAAATGCATGATAAATTAAAATGCTCAATGAACCAAACTTTGCAAGATTTGAATAACCAGATTTCAAGGACAACACAAAGGTACCAAGGGAAAGAAAGACCCACAATTCTACAACTGGCAATTCAAAGTAGGAATTAAAATAACTCAACCAGATATAAAAGCACAACCACAAGCATCCTAGCATCAATCCATGAGCCTCCAACAACTGAAATTGAATAACAAGTCACCAAAGCAACAAGAGCCAAAGGAAACAATGCTCTCTAGACAGAGAACATTAACCCAAAGAACAGACAATGTCAATATGTTCGTGTTCACAATTAAGAGATGGATGGAATTCTACCTATGACGGGTTTAGGGGTGGATGGATGCATGTAATCTGACAAGAGCCAAAAATACAGAAATCTGCCAGCATAAACTTACACTGCAATTCTCCCAGTGATGGGTTAATGGTGGGTCCATTATTCTGCTGGCAGGTGGTGCGAGTACCATTTCAATCTCATGAATCTTCATTCTGCTAGTGTCCCACCAATCATGTCAATCTTGTGTCACATCAGCGAGAAATTATGCTGGTGTAAAACTTAATTGCCAAAGCGCAGTTACAGTAAGTAGTCCTCAATTCACTGGAGACTGTGAGGTGAGTGCAACTAAGCCTTTCTGCTATACTGCAGACTGCTCCTGATGTGCTGTTCATCATTCTGCCCGGGTAGACCGATTCCTGCCCATCGTCTCCGAGCTGGTTTGCGCAGGCAATACCGTACTGCTAAATCCATGGACTCTCTTGTATCACTGACTTGAACCCTACTGTATCACCAGCTGGGTCAGAGAGGACAGAGGTCTCCTTCAACCCAATTCTGTTTAGGAATCAGTGTCTATCTGGTCAGCATTGTACTGTGGGACTTTTGCAGTCACTATAACAAAGGTCCAAAGTTTGACTACTCATGGAGTGCGAGTTGAGAAGGGTATGGGCGTATTGACCTGATAAGGACAAGGATGGCAATGTGGAAGGAGGGCTACGCAAAGAGGGAAGGGTAGGGAGGGGGTTCAGGATGGCAGCAGAGGGTTGAGGAGGTGGATGAAGATGATAAACAATGGAAGACAGAGGGCAGATTGAAGGCAGAGAAGCAACAAGGATGCATATAGAGCTCACAGCCAAGGGGATCAAAGAGTTATCACATTGATTAATGGAAGGTGATGCGGAAAGACTCCAGATGTGGTGGGTAGAGGTTTGTTTGAAATGGGTGATTCATGGGTCAGAGGGATGGTGGTTGAATCAAAGAATAGATTTCTTCTTGACGCTGTTAGTCTTTTTTCATTAGGCTGCTGACATTCTGCATAGTTGGGTGAAAACAGTACAGTTGGAGAGAGTGATATGTGAATGTGCTGGATTGGCAATTAAATGTAGTGCCAGGATCCTTGAATCCATCAGCTGAGAGTGGGCTGACAAATCAACCACCAGCCTGCCAGAGTAGTTGGAGAGGAAATGCATAACCATTGAGGTTCTAAGTGCAGTGTCAAATCTCCATCCTGGTCAGCAGGATAGGTGTTGCTGGAACTACCCTCCACTGCATTTAGTGTCAAAATGGGAGAATTCTTTTTTATGTGTGCAATACACATACAGAGACTGATTAGTGACCAAAGAACTATCGATGCATCAGAACAGTGGGGATATGGTGGGATTTTCCATCCCCTCAGCCCACCAATGACCAGTGGTGGGATCTTCTTGCCAGCGGGAATGACTGGAAAATCCCACCATAGTCACAGTGGATCTGGAAGGAAATGGGTCTATTGTTTGCTGGGGAGAAAGGGATTTTTTTTTCTTTAATTATGTGAAAAAAGGGATGTTTGGGTTTTGGAAATGTACTAATTCACTGGTTTGACTAACTCACTCATGTGACTCTGCCAGGAGAACTCTGTCTCTGGAGGCAGACATCACAAGATCAGCTCAATAAAGTCTTTCACTGAGTACGGATTAAAGAAGTATGGTGATTCCTACATCTGCAATAAAGTAATGCTGATAAATGCCAATACTTGAGTGTAAGAAATACAGTGCTAGAGAATGGCATCCACTCACTCATGGCTTCTTTAGCAGTTGACATTTCTACATGTGGTCCCAGCTGATTTTTACATGTGACTAGATTATCTGCAAGTAGAGAACTTCCTTTCACTGCAGTGCAAAAGAATTCAGGGAGGACTCAATCTGGCAGCAGATGTTGTGGAAATCCAAAGCCCAGTCTGTCAGGCAGCATGGGAGCTGGGAATATTGATAATTATATAGCAAGGTGTTCAACTACAACCACAGAATGCCTCTGTTGTTAAGATACAGTGCTTGCTTATGTTTACAATTGAGAAAAAGACTTACTTACACAGTACGTTTTTTTCATTTGTATCCTATTTTTAGGGTACAAATGAAAAATGTGACAAATCTTAGTTCTAGTTTTTCAATTTTTTTTCCTCTGAATTTACCACTGAGTATAATGACATTGTTAAATTATTAAAGAATGACTTCTTGTTTCAAATTGTTTTGGATGGAATTTAAAAATATCAATACCCGATGCGTGTTAACATGAAGCAGCTGCCTCGTGGCTGATGGAGAATGGTGAGCAGGGGCTACAAAGCAGGAATGGTCTTTCTGCTGTTTCCCATTTGGGTGAAGTGCTTCAGTAATAGGGTGGAAAAGCCTATTGCTGGCACCCAATTTCACAACCTACTGAAAGCTCTTTGCTAATCAAAAACTGAATGTTTAGTGTTTCAGACAGATGGGCTAGCATTCTCTGCCACTTGAAGCATGTCTGTATTTTTGGCCACTTCCATTCCGATTCTACTTCATTATTTTGACTTTATTAGGGCATCATCAGTAAAATCAAACGTGTGAGTTAATGCTAATGGTTAGTTGCTTAAATGGAGTGTGCAACTCAACAGCATTGAAGATGAATTGAGAGCTTTTACATGTTGTGCTTGCAACTATTTAATTTGAATTCCAACTCATTAAGGACTTTGGTGTTTTTGATTTTTCTGATAAATGCTTTTCCCCTTCCATGGTGTAGCTTTTAGCTGATTCATATATTTTGCTTCTAAGCATGTTATTGACATTAACAGGTTCTGCGGAGTGCAATGAAAGCAACAACGTCAGAACAGGTTTTTTTTAACTCTTCTAGCAAAGGGAGAAACAAGGTGATCCTTAATACAATGGCTGGAATTTTCCAACCCTTTCTGCTAATAATATCAGCCAGTCCCGCCTAAGTCAAGCGCCTACCTGCCACACCCTGCACCCCGCAGCTCCCCCTCCCACCCGCTCCCCTACTGCAATGGTGGGGTCAGTGAGCTCTGAAAACTGCCATTGACTTTGGCAGCACCAGAAGAACACATCAGCAATGAATGGTTCACTACCCCTTCTGCAGGAAAATTCATGGCAGGGCGGGGAAGGGAGGGTGGGGCTCAGAAGGCTGAAAAATTCTATCCCTGAGATAATAACCAATAGGATTTGATAGGATGGTGGGATATTCTGTGAAGTGAGTGGATAAAGATCTTGCAAATGGAGTACAATGTGGGAAAATGTGAAAATATCCATTTTGGAAGGAAGAATAAAAGAGAAGCTTATTGTCAAGTAGTGAGAGATTGCAGAGCTCAGAGACAGAGAGAATTGAGTGTCCTAACACATGAATCATGAAAGGCTAATATGTAGGCACAGCAAGCAATTAGGAAAGTTAATAGAATATTATCATTTATTGTGAGGGGAATTGAATACAAATGCATGAGTTTTTGCTTCACATACGCAGTACATTCTTGACACCATATCTGGAATACTGGGTACAGTATTGCTCATCTTATTTAAGAAAGGATGTAAGTACATTGGAAGCAGTTCAGAGAAGATTTACCAGAATAATACCTGGAATGGGCTGGTAACCTCATGAGGAAAGGAATGAAAGGAGAGGTTTATATCTGCTGGAATTTAGAAGAGTAAGAGGCAACTTGACTGAATCATAAAAGATCCTAAGGGCTTTTGACAGGTTGGTATTTCCTCTTGTGGGAAAATCTAGAAAGTGGAGGGGTCATTGTTCCAAAATAAGGGGTCACCATTTAAAACGGAGATGAGGTTCAATGTTTTCGCTCATGAATCCTTGGAATTCTCTTCCAGAAAAGTCAGTGAAAGCAGAGCCTTTGAATATTTTTAGGGCAGAAGTGAATAGATTTTTGATAAGCAAGGGGATGAAAGATTATTGGGAATAGACGTGGTGCAGATTTGAGGTTACTATAAGATTAGCCATTATCGTTTTTAATGGCGGAGCAGGTTCGAGGGACCACATGGATTACAGCTGCTGCACATTCATATGCTGGAAACAGTTGACATGCAAAGGAGCAATTCACTTTTCTACACCTTAAATAAATATTTTTTGCAATATCTTTCAAGGAATTTTTAGGATGAAATACTTCCAGGTGAACAACTAAATCAATCATAAGTAATGTTTCACTCTCTGCAACAGAGATCTCTTTCTGTTAATGCATATGTGAGATCAAATTAATTGCAGAGGCTGGGAGAAAAATAGTACACTGTGTCATAGGAAATTAATGGTCCGTCAGATCTACCCTGCTAACAATTGCTTGACTGCTTCGCCATACTACCCTTAATCCAATGGATTGGAGACTATTTGCTGCAGGGTTTCTTGCATCAGGGCAATAATTCAAATTCACTTGTCACAATCCAGAAGCTAACTAAGTCAAAGTCAGAGATTAAAGAGCCATTGCAGAAACAAATTGTTGTGTCCATTATCAAATTTGTGCCTCCTTGATCATGCTCCATCAAAATAAAAAGACATACCTACAACTACAGTTCTCTTCTAGTGGCTTACCTCTTCAGTGACTATCATTCATCACTTCAATTTTTTTAAATGAAAACTCAAAATGCTTGCTATAAGAATTCTCTAACACAGAAAACATCTGAGGCCAAAATTGTTTGTTTGAGAAAGAGTTAGGTATTACTCTTAAGGCTAAAGGGATCACAGTATATGGGGGCAAAGTGGGAACAGGTTACTGAGTTGGATGATCAGTCGTGATTATAAAGAATGGCAGAATAGACTTGAGAAGCCAAATGGCCTATTCTTGCTCCTATATTTTATGTTTTTATGTTTAAGAGTTAGATAAAGAAATGCAACTTTCTATCTTGACACCCGGTAATTTAAAAGCAACTAATTCAGATAGTTGGGGTTTTTGCATTATTCTAACATGTCAGTCTACAGGTGTTGAGTTAACATGTCCTTTCAGTTGAACCACTTGCACAACATGTCCCAACTTTGTACAAAGTTAATATATCATCCTTGTTGGTAAATAAACTATGATAAACCATCTCAAAGAAGTGAACATGTCCAAGCTTTAATCTTGAATCAGAATTCTTTCTTGGGATGTAGGCGTCATTGGCCAGGTTGGCATTTATTGCCAATCCCACATTATCTATGAGATAGGGATGTTGAGACTTCTTCTTGAACTGCAAACATCTCATGTGGTAAAGGAACTTTCACAATGAAGTTAGATGATCTGACTTCCAGGATATAACAGTAACAATGAAGGAATGATGATACATGCCTGTTGTTTACCACTGGAATGTCGAGCTGCTTGCAGAGCAAGGTTAATGTGAGAATAGAGAGTGATACCAGCCAAAGTATAATGTGTAGAATCACATGGTAATAGGCTCTGACAGAGAAGTCCAGAAGCATAACTCTGTAAATAAGCAGTCGTTGCATGGAGCTGCATCATGTATGATTATACTTTAGATCTGTAAATCATCAAAAGGTTAACAGCCTTGGTTTAATGGGTGGTCTGGTAGCAAACTGGTTAACACTGTTATGGAGATGCCAGCATTGGACTGAGGTAAACACATTAAGACTTCTTACTGTAGCACTGCTGTCTCATAGCAGCAGGGACCTGAATTTGATTCCAGCCCCAGGGTGACTGTCTATGTGGAATTTACACATTCTCCCCATGTCTGCATTTCTTCCAGGTACTCCAGTTTCCTCCCACAGTCCAAAAATATGCAGGTAAGATTGATTGGCCAGGATAAATTGTCCCTTAGTTTCAGGGGATTAGCAGAATAAATATATGGGGTTACGGGGATAGGATGGCCTAGGTAGGATTGTTGTTGGTGAATGGGCTGAATGGCCTCCTTATGATTCTAAAAATAAATGGTTCATGTTTAAATAAATAAGTCTCAAGACTCTGAGTGAGAAATATCTAAAAGAACACACACTATAACATACTGTAGTAGCCATTTTACAATAATGTCCAAATTAGGATGGTGTGTAACTTGCAGCAGAATATGTAGATGCTGGTGTTCTCATGAACCCAACATTAGAGGTAACAGTTTTGAGAGACGCTGCAGTGGAGCATCATGTTGATAGCAAACATGGTCCAATGTCATAGACAGTCAATGTTTAGGTTGGTGCTTTAAGTGTTGATCAAATGGACTGCTTCATTCTGGATTATGCTGAAATTCTCAATTGTTAATCCAGTTGCACCCATCCAAGTGAAGCTTTCCATCACATATCCGACTTGTGCTTATCGGAAATGGAAAGCCTCTGGGAAGTCAGGAGATGAATCGCTTGATACAGAATACCCAGCTCTTGGCCTACTTTTGTAACCAAGGAACGTATGTGGCTGGCATAGGTAAATTTCTAGTCAATGTAACACCAGGAGATTAATGGTGGGGTATGGCAATAGAAATATATCTGCAACGGCAACGAGTCTCTCTTCCATATTAACTACATCTCAAACCCTCCTTACACTGAGCTTCTTTTCTAATCTCACAGTTTGATTGAAGAGAAATACGGCAATTTAACAAACTACTTTAGGTCCCTAAAATCCAAAGATTTAGTCAAGTCCATTCTGACAGTAACAGAGTCTAGAGGTCAGCAATCAATATCTCGCCCACCAACCTGCAGTATTGACAGATTGGGGCATAAACCAAAACCCCTTCCTTCAGTGTTGTATTGCCACTTGGTGGCTGACACAAGGTTAAGTCAAAAAGTGTTGCCTCTTCGTCTCGCTGCAGAAGCAGAAAAAATCAGCCAATGCTGTAAATAAGCTGTAGCCTTTAGCCAAAGTAACAATTATCACAGATATAACATGAACACATGCCCAGAATTTCAATTAGCTTTCCAGCAATTTGCCATGATTATCACCAAGTTTAGTGCAATTAGCATTTGATCTCATTTAATTTGTAAAGCTACATTTTCAAAATTAAATCTTATATATTTTAAGCTACAAAATTACCTAGGAGGTTTGAAGCCTTATGTTTCATTAAAGTCCTATCCAATCAAGTACTAGATTGAATAGTTAAAGCAATTTGTCACTTGGGTAAAGAATCTTATTAAAATGTTCTTAATAAAGGCCAACCCCAGAGGACCTGAAAGGCATTTATAGATATAACCACTTTAATTACATATAAATCAATAGTGCCTAAAACATAGTCACTATGCACAAAATCAACATTGAATTTCAACATCAGTTCTATGATATCAAGAAAACAACTTGCCTTAATACAGCACTTTTAACATTTTAAGACGCCACAAGACTCCTTAAAAGAGCAATATCAGACAACATTTGATGCTGAGTTATACGAGGCGACCAAAATCTTGGACAAAGGGATAGGTTTTATAGAACATCCAAGAGCAGATCAGTGAGGTAGAGGGGTTTAGGGAAGGTGCTTAATGCCTTGGTTACTGAAGGCAGAACCAGTAATGGTGGAGTGAATAAAATAGAGGACACATACTAGGCCAAAATTGGAGGAAAGTAGTGATCTTGGACAGTTGTAACGCTGGAGGGGTTTTTGAGAGAAAGAGAGAGAGAATGACAAGGCCTTTGAAGGAATTGAAGGCAAGGATGAGACTGGAGACAGGAGCAGAATTCTGGATGAGTTCAAATGTACATGATCACTGAGGCAACTGAGAAGTCTAGAGGTAGCAAAAGCATGGACAAGAGTATCAGACGAGTTGAGAGAGGGACACATATGAATGTGTTACAGAGGTGGAAATAAGCTTTTTTGATAATGAAAAAGATCAGCTCAAGTTCAATTAGAATATAAGAAATGTTGGAAAATCTCAGCAGGTCTGTGGATAGAGAACAGAACTAATTCTTTATCAGTCATCCAGACTTGAAATTTTAGTTCTCCACAGATGATGTCAGACCTGCTGAGATTTTCCAGCAGTTTCTGTTTTGTTCCAGATACCAGGATCCATAGTAATTTGCTTTTATTCAAATAGATTAATCTGGCTCCGCTCCAGAAAGTAACCAGAGTATTGGCTGGATAGAGAATTCAATATATGGCAATGACAAAAGATAACAGCTTCAGTCTCTTCAATATTTAATTGGATTATCTCAAATGAAGTTAATGTTTGCTATCTTCCAAAACGTTGAGTACATTTATTTTCACCATGTAAAAGAGCAGAACACAGAATACCACTTCGAAGTGGAATACTACAATGGCTACATTTAGGAGCTCTTTGAATATTGTAAGTGTCCCAGTTAAGACTCCTCATCAAAAAAAAGTCAAATGAGCTAAGGAAGGAGTTAGCAGATATGATTGGAACTGTGGGTTTTTTGAAGAGGTTTTAAAAGGAGTGATTGCACAAGACAAAGAGGTTTTGTAAGCGCATTCAGGTTTAGCCTGAAGTGGCTTAAGACAATGGAAGGAGCAGGAGGAGCCTAGTCTAGAAGTCGTAGTGAGAGTGCTGCAAACAATGAGGTTGGAGGAGGTTAGAATGAAACTGTAGGCTGAGAGAATAAGTGTTTTGTTAATCAGTCCTATGTGCTGGAAGATGGCAAGCAAATAAAAGCTAATGAGGAGGAGTGTGTTAGAAGAGCAGGACCTAGCGTGGGAAAAGACGCAGGCAACAGAATTTTAAACAGTTGTATTTGTATAGCATAGGGAGAAGAGTTTTGCAATTGTCAACTTTAGAAATAACATAACCCAAGAAACAAATGGATCTTCAATTTTTTTTCGTCTGCAGCATGAACCAATTGTATGTTTTGAACATTTGGCTCAATGACGCAGGGAAAAATATTAAATAAAATTTCAAATTAAAGAAAATATTAATTTACGCCTTCTTAGAATCACCAACATTTCTAGGATTTATACTCTGTGAAGAAAGGATCTGAACATTTACATTTGAAGAGATTAGTTGGTGTACCTATTTCCCAGTCATCAACTATTGTTCATTATTACACCGACGCTTACTTCCTCCACCTTTTTAGTTTATAGACAAGCAACTGAACATTTTAAGGCATTAATGTAATAGAATGCTTCAAATGATCATCTCTCACTAAGAGTTAGAGCTTTAATATCGTGGGTTGTCACAATAGTGAGCTCAATCTCCTTTTTTCGCTCAATTGGTTAAAGCAGCCCGTGGTCAGTTCCGGTTATGTTGAGATCCCACTGCATTGGGTCTGGTGCTTGGAATCAAAAAGTGTTGTTTGCCAACAGATCTACATTCACTGCAGGCCACTGACAGTCCTCTCATGACCATCCAGCTGACACTGGGGTCAATGTAGCATGGCCAATCAATCAACCTAACCTGCACATCTTTGGACTATAGGTGGAAACCGGAGCAACTGGAAGAAAGCCCCACAAACTTGGTGAAGCTGAAAGTAAGAACTTCCTTGCACACCTTCATGATCGCCATCCTCTACTTAAATTCATCGTTCACATGAAGCCATCAATTCAGTCCCTTTCTTTGAAGGAAAAATCAGTCTAATAAAGCTGCTAGTCCCATCTCCATGACATTGGTTAGTTGGAGGGATCCTGGTGGCAAACAGCATGGATATTAGGTTGTCTGAAGGAAACTTCTCATAGTCATTGTTACACAGGTAAATGATGACTTGTAGCTATAATTGAGGATATATTGGGGCAGTTGCAGAAGCCTTTGGGCTCTTGTGTTTATTCATCTTCTTGGCTTATTTCCTTTCATAGTGAACCATTTCAAGTATTTGACTTGCCAACTGACACAGGAATCTTCATTTACCCCTGGATTTTTCAGCTCTTCCTATACTCTTTGTGTTTTGTAAATGCTTAATTAACAATCATCTTTTCAGTGAATTATTGAACAATTAACTATTCCAGACTCCATATAAATAGAACACATTCTTAGAAGAAACTTTTTTTTGAAGTTCAAAAGAATGTATCAATAAAACTGTAGTTTTTTTTGGCCTAAAACTGGAAGATCCTGCTTGATGCTTTAATGATATATATCCAAAAATGTTATCCCTTTTGATCTGATTTGATTTATTATTGTCACATCTATTGGGATACAATGAAAAGTATTGTTTCTTGTGCCCTGTATTGACAAACCATATAAGAAGTATCACAACACAAAGTTAAAATCCAGGTTGGACTTTAACTTGGTCATAAAGTCATAGAAGTTTACATCATGGAAACATGCCCTTCGACCCAACTTTCCATGCTGCCCTTTGTTTTAAACCCCTAAGCAAATCCCAATTGCCCACATTTGGCCCATCTCCCTCCATACCCATCATACTAATGTAACTATCCAAATACTTTTTAAAAGATAAAATTGTACTCGCTTCTACTACTACCTCTGACAGCTTATTCCAGACACTCATCACTCTCCATGTGAAAAAATTGTCCTTCTGGAGACTTTTGTATCTCTTCCCTCTCACCTTAAATCTATACCCTCTAGTTTTAGACTCTCCTATTTTTGGGAAAAGATATTGAGTATCTACCTTGACTATGCCCCTCATTATTTTATAGACCTGTATAAGGTCACCCCTCTGCCTCCTACGCTCCTGAGAAAAAAAATCCAGTTTATTCAGCCACTCCTTATAATTCAATCCCTCAAGTCCCAGTAATATCCTAGTAAATCTTTTCTGCACTCTTTCTAGTTTAATAATACTCTTTCTGTATTAGGGTGACCAGAATTACACAGAGTATTCCAAGTATGGCCTTACCAACGTTTTGTACAACTTCAACAAGAAGTACAACTCCTGTATTCACTGTTCTAACCAATGAAACCAAGCATGCCAAATGCCTTCTTCACCACTCTGTCCACCGGTGACTCTACTTTAAAGGAGATATAAACATGTACCCCTAGATCTCTTTGTTCTGTAACTCTCCCCAACACCCTACCATTAATTGATTAACTGATTAATTCCTGCCCTGGGTCAATCTATCAAAATGCATCACCTTGCATTTGTCTAAATTAAACTCCTTCTGCCATTCATCAGTCCACTGGCTCAATTGATCAAGATCCTGTTGCAATTGGAGATGACTTTCTTCACTGTCGACTATGCCACCAATCTTGTGTTATCTGCAAGCTTACTAAACATGTCCCCTATATCCTCATCCAAATCATTAATATAAATGACAAATAACAGTGTTGTGAGACTTCTGACTGTGTTTATCCCAGTCCAGCGTCACATCTCCACATCATAGACAAATCATATCATTTATGTAGCGCTTCGGGGAGAAGGAAAGGAGAGGGTGCATAATGTAGTGTTACAGTCACAGCTGCAGTGTAGAGAAAGATCAATTTAATACTAAGTAGGTCCATTCAGAAATCTGAGGACAGTAGAGAAGAAACTATCCTTGGGTCAGTGACATGTGATCTCAGACTTACATATCTTTTTCCTGAAGGAAGAAGGTGGAAGAGAAAACATCCAGGATGCACAGGGCCCTTTATAATGTTGGCTGCTTTTCCAAAGCAGAGGAAACTGTAGACAGAATCAATGCTGCCTTGCTGCATCACCAACCAGTCCTGTTAACTAGAATTTACATTACAATGGCTTGGAATGAGGGCAATGTGAATGGATCATTTTCCATAGGGCAAATAAATCTTTCAAAAGAATGTGAAACAGGTGTAAACTTCAATATAGTGGGAACACACTAAATGTTTGCACACAAATTTTGTTGATTGGAGTTCAACTCAAAAAGAAGAGATTTTGAGATAAATTAATCCTCAAACGAAGAACAGGGTATTTACCATTCATTGTTATATATAGCTATTCCTTGAATCAAATACTGGGAATATTAAAGGTGTCTTATTCCATGTCTTTGTAGACTTCAGCATGCCAGCATGTTAATCTCTGTGGAGAAGAATGCAAACATCAGAATGCCTGCTATATGAAAAGTACTTGAAGAAGCCGATCAAAAAATCATTGCAGCTAGCTCGAAAGGGAAGATTAGTTGGAGATCATGACTGACATTCAAACTTAATTCTACCCTTGAGCATAGAGAGAACAGGAGAAAGAAATATTCAAATATCACAAGTAGATTGTGGTCATTTGCTGCTGTTGGCCTTTATCAGTGAAAAGTTTCAATCTGATTTGCATAGATGCCAGGGAAGAGGATACTGAGGTCTCCAGGCAGATGTTTCACAGTTTTCACGTGTTCTGATGCACAGATTCAGCAGTTACCATTGCGTATTTATGTCCCACACTCCGAAAATTGAGAGCCAGTTCTTGAGATGCCAGGAGCACGTAATGCAATGAAACCATTTACCAGTTGTGGGATCTTAATGAGAAGACCTTTTGAAGTTATAAAGAGAAAAGGTCAAGCTACAGAATTTCACATTTATTAAGCTGATGACTCAGGTTTGCATTTCCATCATCTAATATTTTCAAATCCTAAAATAGGTACAGTATAGTTATGAGGTGAAATGCAGCCAAAGAATTTATTCCTGCGGTTATACGAATACTAGATTCAGTACTTCAATTAGAAATATAGGAATGTAAAGGAAAGGAAAAAGATGATTTTATCCCACCTGACCATAACAAAGCTCAAAACGTGAACATGCACCACATTATCTCAACTGCTTTTCTCACCAAGAGCTTGCCCAAACCCTCCAACAATAAGGATATACCAATCTCTTTGTAACTCCAGGATCACATGCCAAGGGAGTGTTCTGTGCTATGCATTATACAACTCAAGATCCTACTAATGAATGGTATGTCAGGAAAAGCTCTTTTTCTCCATCTAGCCTGTCAGATACAATTGTGATATTATGTTTCACAGGAGAGATGCTCTCTACCCCATTTAAAAACCATCTGATCTTAAAGAAGTAAGAAAAGATAAAAACACTGCTCAATTTGTGAAAGCAAAATCTGGAAACCCTTTCTGACTCCATAAGAGATCAAAACTCCTACAGGATCTCCCTCTGGCCCTGACAATCTTACAAAATACATAATTATTTCCTTTGTTAATCATTGGGGCTGACAATTCTGTACAATACCCAATTTTTCCCATTATTTATCACAGATATAAAATGTGTTGGCAGTTCCCACCATGTGTCCATCAATAATCAATCTCCTATTTCTATGTTATTAAGGACCTCCACCCTTGATATATATTGAGCCCGAGGCACGTTTGGTTTACAACATGTCCACCTGGGCATGAATCTGTTATAGGGATTCCCCAGGGGTGTTAAGATGAGTATAGACCCCTGGTGGAAAGAAATATGGCCAGTCAGTGCCCAGGCGATACCCCTGACACAAATTGGCATCATGCCAACCCAGCAGTGCCAGTTTGTCATGCAAGGAGCAGGCTTTGGTGGGTGCCTCTTGGAGGAAGAAGGGTTTATTTGTGGTATTGGAGGAAGGAGTGATGAAGCGATGGCTGTTTTTAAAAGCAATTCACTAATTGGGTGGATTTTCACGTATCAAATGAGCTTCTATCAATGGAAGTGCTTTTTTAAATATGGTGAAATAGAACATTTTTTTATTTTCAGAATGGTTTCTGAGGTCTGTCAATGGTAGATAGTTGGTGAGTTGGCATGGAGGAGGTAAAGGCAAAGTATGGTGGCTGGGCATGGTTTGGCATTTGTAGCATTGTTAGCATAGAGGCTATAAGGTGACATGGGGTGAATGGGAGAGGTCATGCATTGGCATATGGGGAAAAAGAGTTAAGTGGCCATGGAGATGATTGGGTGGTGGTAATGAATTGGTATTAATTGGCACTAGCTTGGCATATGTGCTATAAGGGACTACGAGCATGAATTGACATGAATGGTTTGAGAACCTTGGGATGAGTGGGGGCATGAGTCAGCTTGATAGGCATAGTGCGTGGGGGAGGGGAGGAAGGGGGTGCTGTGATGGTATGAATGGTGACAACTAGAGGACCTAATATTTTTTAAAAACATGAAAGCAAGTTTATAACCAGCCTGCTTTGACACTCAGCCAGCAGCCCTTGTGACTGCTCTGGAAGTGTGCCTGAGGGCAATGGGCCCAAATCCATTTCACCCTTGCTTTTCCCCCAGTCAAAGTCTGTGGAATGAAGTTCCTTTCATTTGGGGAACATTTTTCTGACATTGGTGTGCTGATTCAAGATAACTCCTGACGCTGCATATCCAAAATAGGAATGGTAATCATTACATCATTCACTATTTTCCAAATCACATGTGATTGCCTTATTTTTTTTAAAATAGTTATGGCTTGCTAAAATTCATTTGTCAATTAGAATTGCAAAGTTTATTTAGTCATTATTGATCAGTTAACAACAACTTATATTTAACGGAATGTCCCAAGAAGCATCACGAGGCATTATAAAACAAATATGGCACTGAACTACATGAGGAAATATATGGTCAGAAACCAAAAGAAAATGGAGTTCCATTTCTTAGGAATTTTTCTGCATTTTATTCGCCTTGATCATCCAGCAATTAATTATCTGCACCCTCATTACTCCCTATACACACGTGACCACCTTAACGTTATCAAAGGGATTTGATTGTATAGCTATACTCTCATGTACAAATCATTTACATACACTGTGAACTGTCAAGGTTGTTACGAACAGGCAGGGAATTAATTTAAATTGCCCTGATTTATTCTCTTATGATCTGTATGTAAACAGAATGATGTTTTAGTATTTTGATTTCCATTTTTATAAGTGTTAGCATATTTCCTCCAATCCTTGAACACTTGTACAATAAAAGAAGTATAATGAAAGAGGTAGAGGACTGAGATTAGAAACAGGAAAGGAGAGGTCACCCTGTTGGGAGTCTTTTATAGACCTCCTAAAAGTTCTAGAGAGGTTGAGGAAAGGATTGCAAAGTCAATTCTGGTCAGGAGTGAAAGTAATAGGGTAATTGTTATGGGGGACTTTAACTTTACTAATATTGATTGGAATAGCTATAGCTCTAGCTCGTTAGAGGGGTCAGTTTTTGTACAAAGTGTGCAGGAAGGTTTTTTGACTCAGTATGTAGATAGGCCAACTAGAGGTGAGGCTACATTGGATTTGGTGCTGGGCAATGAGCCAGACCAGGTGTTAGGCTTGGAAGTTGGTGAACATTTTGGTGATAGTGACCACAATTCGGTTACGTTCACCTTCGTGATGGATAGGGATAGGCATGAAGCTGGGGGCAGTAGTTATAGCTGGGGGAAGGGTAATTATGAGGCCATAAGGAGAGAATTAGGGTGCGTAGATTGGACTAGGAAACTACAGGGACTGGGAACATCTGAAATGTGGAGCTTATTCAAGGAGCAGCTGCTGCGAGTTCTTGATAAGTATGTCCCTGTCAGGTGAGGAGGAAATGGTTGAGTAAGAGAACCTTGGTGTATGAAAAAAGGTGATTTGCTGGTTAAAAGGAAAAAGGAGGCTTATGTCAGGATGAGGCTTGAAGGCTCGGTTAGTGCAAGGGATAGCTATAGATTAGCCAGGAGGGAGCTAAAGAGTGAATTGAGGAGAGCTAAGAGAGGACACGAGAAGACTTTGGCTGATAGGATTAAGGAGAATCCTAAAGCTTTCTTTAGATATGTTAAGAATAGAAGATTGGTTAGGACAAGACTAGGGCCAGTCATAGACAGCAGTAGGAAGTTGTGCGTGGAGCCTGAAGAGATTGGAGAGGTACTGAATAAATATTTCTCTTCGGTATTCACGCAGGGTGATGTAAATGTAGTTATGGAGAACACTGAGGTACAGGGTAGCAAGCTGGAAGGTATCGAAGTAGATAGGGAGGATGTGCTAGATATTCTCGAGGGTTTGAAGTTGGATAAGTCCCCTGGGCCGGACGGGATTTACCCTAGGATTCTCTAGGAGGCAAGAGAGGCGATTGCAGAGCCTCTGGCTCTGATCTTCAGGTCGTCGTTGGTTACGGGTATGGTTCCGGAGGACTGGAGGATAGCGAATGTGGTCCCATTGTTCAAGAAGGGGAAGAGAGACCTTCCAGGGAATTATAGGCCAGTGAGTCTTACTTCTGTTGTGGGCAAAGTATTGGAGAGAATTATTAGGGATAGGATTTATAGTTATTTAGAGAGAAATGAATTGATTGGGGATAGTCAGCATGGTTTTGTGAAGGGTAGGTCGTGCCTTACTAACCTCATTGAGTTTTTTGAAAAAGTGACCAAAGAGGTGGATGGGGGTAAGGCGGTTGATGTGGTATATATGGACTTTAGTAAGGCGTTTGATAAGGTGGCCCATGGAAGACTTCTGCAGAAAATGCAGATGTATGGGATAGAGGGTGATTTAGCTAATTGGGTTAGGAATT
This sequence comes from Sphyrna mokarran, assembly GCA_024679065.1. Taxonomy (NCBI): domain Eukaryota; kingdom Metazoa; phylum Chordata; class Chondrichthyes; order Carcharhiniformes; family Carcharhinidae; genus Sphyrna; species Sphyrna mokarran. Next base: position 60,088,242 of record JAGIQG010000003.1, read on the forward strand.
GGCTAGCAGATAGAAGACAGAGGGTGGTGGTTGATGGGAGATATTCATCGTGGAGTTCGGTGACAAGTGGTGTACCTCAGGGGTCTGTTTTGGGGCCCCTGCTGTTTGTAATTTTTATAAATGATCTGGATGAGGGTATTGAAGGATGGATTAGTAAATTTGCAGATGACACTAAAGTCGGTGGAGTGGTAGATAGTGAAGAGGGGTGTTATAGTTTGCAGAGGGACTTGGACAAGTTGCAGAGCTGGGCCGAGAGGTGGCAAATGGAGTTTAATGTGGAAAAGTGTGAGGTAATGCACTATGGCAGAAATAATAAATGTGTAGAGTATAGGGCAAATGGTAGGATTCTTAGTAGTCTAGATGAACAGAGGGATCTTGGTGTGTATGTGCATAGATCCCTGAAAGTAGGCAGTCAAGTCGAGAAGGTTGTTAAGAAGGCATATGGAGTCTTAGCTTTTATTGGTAGGGGGATTGAATTTCGGAGCCGCAACGTCATGTTGCAACTGTACAAAACTCTAGTGCGGCCGCACTTGGAGTATTGTGTGCAGTTCTGGTCCCCACATTATAAGAAAGATGTGGAGGCATTGGAGAGGGTACAGAGGAGGTTTACCAGGATGTTGCCTGGTATGGAGGGCAGGTCTTATGAAGAGAGGCTGAGGGATTTGAGGTTGTTTTCGTTAGAAAGGAGGCGGCTAAGAGGGGACCTAATCGAAACATATAAGATGATTAGAGGTTTAGATAGGGTGGACAGTGATAGCCTTTTTCCTAGGATGGAGAAAGCTAGCACGAGGGGACACAGCTTTAAATTAAGGGGTGATAGTTATAGGACGGATATCAGAGGCAGGTTCTTTACCCAAAGGGTGGTTCGGGAGTGGAATGCCCTGCCTGCAGCCGTTGTAGATGCGCCAAGTTTGGTGGCGTTTAAGAGGTTAGTTGATAAGTATATGGAAGAGAAGGGAATGGTTTAGTTTGGAGGGGCATTGCTTTTTATATTGGTAGGCGCAACATCGAAGGCCGAAGGGCCTGTTCTGTGCTGTAATGTTCTGTTTTCTATGACTAGACCACAATTAAAATATACGCTATGATTTTGAGTCAGAATCCAGAATCAAATGTATAAGGGAATGTTTCTTCAGAAGGTGAGTTTGTTGACTATTGCTGGGTGATCTCTTTCTAGAAGTAAGACATCCAGGATGGAAGTAGCTGTCTACAGTTAAATTAAGCTTGTAGGTACCAGTTCCAATGTTCCAGTAGCTCATGGTGTAAATGAAGGCCTGGTTATTGTATCTGAACAAAGTTCCTTCTGCTGCAATCTTTTCAACAATAAAATGGCAGACAGCGACAAGCAGTTTGCCTGGAGTTACTGTACTCTTTGTAGGTCAAACAAAAACACTGATTATAAAATCCTACACTTATTCGTTAAAGGAAATCACACACTGCAACTCTTGGTCAAGTGGTAGTGTGGTTTGGAGTAGACTTATTTGACTAATGAGGTTCCTACTTGAAACCCATTGTATTTTAGAGCAGGTAACAGTGAGGTCATTAACACCATATTGAAACATAATCAGCTGCCTTTGTCATAATCTTGCTGCAACAGATGTCCCATCTGCAAAACTAATGTGATGGCTTGCCTGAAAACTATCATAGAATCAAATCCTTACAGTGAAGGAGGAGGCCATTTGGCCCATTGAGTCTGCACCGCCTACAAGCCCCATTCCCCGTAACCCCTCACATTTACCCTGCTAATCTCCCCGACACTAGGGTTAATTTAGCATGGTCAATCAACCTAACCTCCACATCTTTGGACTGTGGGAGGAAATTGAAGCACCCAGAGTGAACCCACACTGACACATGGGGAGAATGTGCAAACTCCACACAGACAGTGACTCAAAGTCAGAACTGAACCTAGGTTCCTGGCTCTGTGAGTCAGCAGTGCTAACCACTGTGCTACCATGCCACTCTGATCAAAGTGGAGAATGTGGGAATCGATCCCACAACTTCTCACATGCAAAGTGGCAGTCTACCATCTGAACTAATTCCCTGTGAGAAAATGTGATTCAAGGAATGTTACATTCCAGAAAATTATTGCAGCATAGATGTCAGTTGTTAGTCTTTGTTTGCTTTCAAACTATTCAGAAACAGAAGCTAACATGTGATCAGCTGGGTCATTTTAATAGCATACCAGTTATCTGCTTTTAAAAAAAAGTGAGAAATAATTTTATAACATGGCCAGCCTGAAAGAGACATTTTTCCCCCTTTTTTTCCATCTTAACCAGTACAAAGCAATCTAATCCTTCAAGCACTGCAGTCATCACTTTTTAGCCTGCAATACAGCTCTTTGCATGTCAACCCTATATGTCCTTTGAAACAGCCAATCCACCTCAGTTATTGACCAACCTATTCTATGCTTTTTTATAGTCCGGACCAGCAATCCAGTCAAAAATATATCAAAAGCCTAGTTGAAGTCAAGATGAACAATGTTCACTGAGTTTTTTTTCAGCTATCACACTTCAAGAAATTCAAACATGTTGCTTAACATGATCTTCTCCTCTTCAAATAATTGTAAATGCCTCCGTGAATTCACACTTCCATCAGTGTCTCACAATACACTTCTTCAGAGAGCTTCTAACATTTATCATGAACAGAATATAGATCCAACAGTCTTTAACTTTCAGGACTGTCCTTTGTCTTCATTCAAGGTTAAACTCTAGTCATCCGAAGTCTATCACCTTGCCTGCCACGGAATTGGTGCAGGCAAGAGTCTAACATAGTGGAAAGCTCCGTTGACCTTGGGTGGGAATTTCCAGTCTCACCTGAGCAAGGCTGCAAAATCCACCACCCTATGGTGTGATTCTCCCATCCGGCCATTTTAGCGCAGTGGATGGGAGAATCACATGTCGGCCAATTTGCAGTATTCACACATGCATTCCCGCCATGTGCGCATCTTCTAACGTTGGATGTCTGGGACCATCTGATTTGCGCTGGAAACCAATGGCTAAGTTATTTTAATCTAATTACAATGTAAATTAAATGTGACTAACAGGCCTGGGATAGAATTGTTCAGACCCATTAGCATCTCGCACACCTCCATGAGTATTCCACTCCAATGGGGTTCAGACTAGCTCCCCACTTTCAAGAAACTAGTGGGATGATCCTTTTGGAGTGAAGGAAGATGGGGTTCCGGCAGTCATTCTGCCATTACAATTGATGGGAGATTGGAAGGAGGCCAATGATTGGGACAGGCTGGGAGTGGGGGGATTGAGGCTGGTCACACTGGAGGAAATCTGCCTCCTGGTGGGGTCTTCAGAGGAGCAGGGAGGGAGTTACTTTAGGGGAGGTGCTGGAGATCATGCAGTCCAGGATGGATGGGGATAGGCTGGCTAATGATAGAGCAAAGAGCAAAGAACAAAACAGCACAGGAAACAGGCCCTTCGGCCCAACGAGGCTGCGCCGCTATCCCGATGTTCCCACCTCTACAAATGATCCCTGTCTATGTTTATAGATCTATGGATTAAAAACAAAATTTGAGACAATTTAGGGAGAATTTGTTTTGCCAATTAGCCTTAGAGCACATCTTTGGGATGTGGAAGGAAACCGGAGCACCCGGAGAAAACCCACGCAAGCACGGGGAGAATGTGCAAACTCCCACAGACACAGGCCCAAATCCATGTATCTGCACAGCACAGCGATAGTCACTGAGCTGTCCTGTTGCCCATCAAATGGTCCAGGTCAAGCGTACACTAACGACGTGAAGCACTAGGATACTCTCGAAAAAAATCCAAGAGCAGCCCTCTCACGACCCATCGCATGTATGCCCCTCGTTAGACAACAAAGTGGACCAAAGCACCTGTAGGATAAAAACAAGTACATCAATATAATCATCTATTTACACACTTCCCAGGGACTCCCAAGGCTCATGATCCCTATTTTAAATCAGTTTTCTATACCCCTCCATTCCCATTCTGTTCATGTGCCCATCTAAGTATTTCTTAAATAACTCCAGAGTGCCTGCCTCCACCTCTTTACTTGGCAGTGCATTCCATACCCCCACCACCCTCTGTGTGAAAAAACTCCCTCTAGCATCCAAATTATACCTTACCCCCCTCACCCTAAGCCCATGACCCCTCGTGCTATTTGAGTCCATCCTAGGAAAAAGCTTAACCCTGTTTACTCTATCTATACCCCTCATAATCTTGTACACCTCTATTAGATCTCCTCTAAGTCTACGTCTTTCTAAGGAAAACAGTCCCAATTTGCCTAACCTCTCCTCGTAACTCAGACCTTCCATACCAGGCAGCATCCTGGTAAATATTAAAATTGTTCCCTGGACATTCTGAGTGAATGTAGTCTCCTGCTGAAAGCCCTTCATGCCTCTTCAGGAGGATGACAGATGACAGTGTGGGGCCACTGAGCACGCACAGAAGCCTGCTGGTTTCACCCCCTTTCCACCACTACCAGCCCCCAAATGGGAATAGGCCCTACCCTGTAAAATCTAATGATAAGTACGTTGATGGCCTCTGCATTGCAGAATGTTGGAGATTCTAGTGTGAACTTCCACAGAAAAAAAAGCATGATTTATTCCCATTTTCCGCGAATTTGACACTTCAAACTTTTTTGGGAGTATCCCAGCTGATGTTTCCTTCTCTCTAATCCATTGATACAAATCCTGGCTCTAACGATCCTCTATTCAATCTTTGCCAGAATGTGATGAATTTTGTCATTAATTTCTTAATTTTCCCTTCTGTGGAGGCCATCTAGCCTTGGGTCTTATATCTCTTCCAGTATTTTCCATGTTTCTATCAGAAATGTTTGAGTTATTGATTTTAATTAATATAGAGGATTTTTGTAACAAACTGGGATGTCATTTATTTCACCTGAGGGCTATACGTAGCCTTTTGCAATTTAAGTATAATGTTCACCACGAAAGATTGGGTGGTAATGAATCAGGTGTACATCATTACTGATCATTACATCATTTAGTAAATATATCTGAGAACAAATATATTTGTTCTCAAACTTCTGTTCCTATGAATTGCATGATATTCCCAGGGCTGAATTAGCATGACTAGTTTTCTAAAGTCACAATAAAAATGAATATAGCATTACAGCTATTAGCAGAGAGCATTTTTACTTGCTTTCTTGTTGGAATTTACTGCCTCTGATAGCAATATGAACACAAGCAGTCCTGCCTACCACTAGATGTCTGGAAGAAATAGACGGCTAACTGGGCTTGTAGGTCTTGTGCAAGCACTGGGTAGACATGAGGCAGCTCCAGAGTGATGTACATCAGCTTGAAAATAACCGTGCATCTTGTAGCTGCTTAAAATAGAGGTAGTGCTAAGAGAAATGACTGCACAATATAAATGGCATAGTTTCTGGAATGGCCAAAATGGTAACCTGCTTAATCTTATTATGACCTAATGATACATTAAATATCATGTAATATCATGATTATATAATATCATATTACATGACATTTCATGTAATATCAATCCATGAAAATATCTTGAGAAAGTAATACGTAAGGACAGTCAACACCAGGGCATTTTGAAAATGTCAGGTAAAGACAAGTTAAGCTAGTGTGCCAACCTTACACCAACAGGGCTTTGCTGAAATGTGAGCAAAATAGGTCGATGTTATATGCTTACTGCTTCTTCCATTTAATTCATTTCCTTGCAGACATTAATGCAAGAACAAGCTTCCTTCTAAAAAAAATCACACATCATGTTTTTAAATTATTCTAAAAGCAGCGTTACTGTCCAATTTGTTAACTTAAATTAATTTATTGGATAGATTTCCCCTCCACTTTACATATATTAACTTTTATTGTTCATCAATATATATTCCAACAGCTGCTTTAGTTCACTTGAGGAAATGAAGACTCAAGCAGCAGACCAAAAATTAAAAGCGTATCTCCTGGGTTTGTGGAAATTAGCTGACAAGTCTTAGATCTTGCCAGGAAAAAAAAGATTCTAATCAAAAATGAGAAAATTGGTTGCACTTGGCTTTTAGCATTGAAAATCAAAATGAATTAAAAGCCCTGCACTTCTGGGGCCCATACATTATGATGCAAATGACTCAAGTCAGAAATAGTCTCTTCTGCCCATCCAGTCTGACCCGCCACAGTTTATTTTAACTGAAGCACACTGTCACTCATTTTTAATTTTAAAAAAGTCACAGAGTAATAATTACCAGTGCGAGATGAGTGCTTCAGAGCTAATTGTGTTGACTATAGTATTTTAAAAAGCTGCTTTTTCTGACGGCACATGACTTAGTTACATACAGAGAGAATATTAATACCTGGTGATTGAACACAGATATTACATAATCTTAAATTGTACCATCACGCTCTCTCTCCCTCAACTTATAGATTTTGATATGATTATGCACTTTGAATTTATAATATATTACAATACAAAATATGCAGAAATTATATTCAAGATCAAATTTACTGAGGGCAATTGCGTGCCATAGTGTAGATGTTATTTTCAAACATATTATAATGCTGTGTTAATTATATACCAGCAACGTGAGAGTTTGTCACCTGAACTTTGTTGCTCTGGATTGCTATCCCCTCTGTCAGAAGGCAACAGCAACATAGCCAAAAGCCAAATCAGAAATCCGGAGCCAGCTTTTCATCATGTGGTGGGAAGTTGGAAAGGATATAAGGTTAGAATCCTGTACACTAATTTATAATTTCCCTTCCCAGGACCTTCCTGACCACATACTATTTTTTGTTGTGACCCCACATGCATCTAGTCAAAGATTGGGGTAATCATTGTAATTACTTTGGGAAAAATGCTCCTATATATTCAAAACTGAAGAACACAATTATTTGAAATCTTTAGTATAATTATCAGAAGAAGTTTAGATATCCAGAGTTCTTTTAAATTGAGCAGAAAACCCTCGGAGGAAAAAAAGCACCTACTTGCTCACGGACCATTTTGATCTCTTCCACCTTCTTCTGTTAGGAAAAAGATACAAATGTCTGAAAATACATATCAACTCAGTCAAGAGCAGCTTTTTCCCTGTTTCCGTTAGACTTTTGAACGGTTCTATCACATACTAAGCTGATCATTCTCCTCACCCCATCGCTATCTACAACATTATATTGTGCACCTTTTCCTTTCCTTCTCTCCTATGTACTCTACGAATGGTATGCTTTGTCTGTATAGTGAACAAGAAACAATGATTTTCATTGTATACCAATACATTTGACAATAATAAATCACTGCAATAAATTCAGTTCACCCACATTCTGCTTGCACTGCATTGTGACTCGCCGCTACAACCTTTTCCCCACCTGCATCTCTTGGAGGTGTGCTATGGTGGGAAAACATTCAGAGGTAGCCTTGAGTTTTGGGAGTTGGGAACGAGCCCAATGCTCACATCCGTGAGGTGCAAATCCAGTTCTCTGTTTCCCTAGTACAGAGTTAGAACTGTGGCATTGCATGGCTTTAAAAGCCACAGCTTACTCAAAGTGACCCTGACAAAAGATGATGTTTGGGAATGACGTGAGCATCCTAAGACAATTGAAACAGCATTAAAGTAATTTTAATGGAAAACTTATGCTTATTTGAAACATCTGAAAAGATCACCCACAGCCCAACCTTAATCCCACTTCCATACCTCAGGGAGCTCAGCAAGTTAATTCTGGAAAAAACTGGATCCGTTCTGAAGCTGTGCTGAGCTAGCTGGTTTCTACTTTTTATTTTTAGACCAGATTGGTTAGCCCAACCTTTGTTGCCCATCCTTAGTTGCCCTTGAAAAAAGTGCTGGTGAGTCTGCCTTCTTGAACCACTGCTGTCCATCTGGTGTAGCTACATCATCAATGTTGTTGAACAGGCTTTGTGAAGTCAGATGATGAGTTGCATGCTGCAGAATTCCCAGCCTCTGTCCTGCTCTTGCACCCATAATATTTAGGTGGCTGGTCTAATTATTGGCCATCCAATATCTTTTCACATGGCTTAGTGACATATTATTTTACAATACTCTTGTGAAATGTCTTGGAACACTTTATTACATTCAAGGAGCTACACAAATATAAGTTTTTGTTGTTTGAGTAAAGTTCAAGCAACTGAATGAGCTTATCTTTTGAAAATCTGAGCAGGTAGAAGTTTAGAAAAAGGTGACAAATTCTTTGAGAGACAATACTGAGTATTGACAGTAGAACATGAGTTTGAGAGTTACTCTATCCCAGTTCCAAGGCCATACTAAGGTAGGAACCGATAGTATTATGGTCTTATAACCAGGTTAAAAAGAAGTTTCAACAGTACAGTTTTTAAACATTCATCAAGGGACAAATATTAATGCTGACTTCATCCTGGTTTTGTTGCCAGATGAAAAAAAAGATTATTTAGTATGTTTCTAACTTTTGTATAAATGGCACACAAAAGCTCTCTTTACACAGGGATTGGTAATGGCTTCGCTGAGTAAAGTTTGCTAATTGTGCTGCACTATGAGCAGTTTGAGGTGTGGATTTACATCATAAGAAATTGGATTAAGATTGCAATTTACAAAGTCTAACAGGACTGTAATCCTTTTTGATTGATAATATTCCTAAACAGAATGTAATTAGGTTAGTGTGTTTGAGAATCCCAGTCTCACCAAGTTAGCATCCTTGAGAATGCACTGGTGACATTGTCTATGTTAATCAGTTTGTTGGCTTTAATGCTCATTGATATAGAACACTTCAGATAAATGTTCTGAAAGAGTGTTTCTGTTTAAATTGGTCCTCACAGCTGGACATAAATAAGAACATAAGAAATAGGAACAGGAGTAGGCCATCCAGCCCCTTGAGCCTGCCCCACCATTCAATAAGATCATGGCTGATCTGTAGTGGTTCAGTACCACTTTCCTGCTTTCTCCCCGTAACCTTTAATTCCATTGTCAATCAAAAACCTATCCACTTTCAACTTAAATATATTCAGCGAGGAAGCCTCCACCACTTCAACAGGCAGAAAATTCCAAAGATTCACCACTCTTTGCGTGAAGAAATTCCTCCTCAACTCTGATCTGAACTGCTCCCCGCTAATTTTGAGGCTGTGCCCTCTAGTCCTGCTATCTTTGCTAAGCAGGAAGAATCTCTCAACCTCTACCCTATCCATCTGCTTCATTATTTTATACTTCTCTATAAGATCCAATAGATGCAGAAAACATGCTCATTTTTCCCAATACTTTTGAGTATTGTAAAAAGGTAATAGTTCAATAAAATCTATTTATTGATTTAGATTAATAAATTAATCTATTTAGATTATTGTCACCTCTTGGGGAAACATTTAATTTGGGTAACATCTATTTATCCATTGAAAATTGTTATTCTTAAGTACAAAACTCCAATGGACAAAAAGGAATTTGAAAGAACAAGAGCTAATTTAATAATAATCTGTCAGCATTCAGTGGGAATGATATTTCAACAATTAATCTTAATTCAAAGCTTTGTCATTGGAAATGTGTTGTGCACTTGCATTAGATTAAAAAATACATTTACAAATCATTGATCATAGGACTTGAATTTAATCCGCGTACGTTTATAACTTCAGGAAAGTTCAGTTCATTACAATTGGGTTTACAATTTACAGGGTACCATGAGAATTTTACTGAGTTTTCTACATGAATGACGCTACGATGCAACAAATGGTTGAAGTTCACTTTCCTTCTTAAATTCTTATTTTCCAAGTTGTAGTACATAGAGTCATAGAATTCCTATAGTGCAGAAAGAAACCATTTGGCTCATCAAGTCTGCACCGACTCTCAGAAAGAGTATCTTACCCAAACCCACCCACTGCCCCATCCCTGTAAATCCACATATTTACCATGGCCAATCCACCTAACTAACACACCTTTGGACACTAGGGAACAATTTAGCATGGCTAATCCATCTAAGCTGCACACTTTCAGACTGTGGGAGGAAACTAGAGTATCTGGAGGAAACCCAAGCAGATGTGGGAAGGGCATGCCATTATTCAAGAAGGGAAGTAGGGAAAGACCAAGAAATTACAGGCCAATAGGAATAACTTCATTGGTAGGATAAGTATTGGAAAAATTCTGAGGGACAGAATTAATCTCCATTTGGGGACTCAAGGATTCACCAAGAATAGTCAGCATAGTTTTGTCAAAGGCTAATCATGACTTGCAAATTTGATTGTATTTTTGGATGAAGTGATTAAATGTAAAGATGAATATAATGCATTTGATGTGGTCTGCTAAAATTTCACTAAGGTCCCATATAGAAGGCTGACAAAAAAGCTAAGAGTGCAGGGGATCCAGGGCAATTTGGCAAACTGAATCCAAAATTGATTTAGTGGTAGGTGGCAGAAGGTGATAGTTGAAGGTTGTTTTTTTAACTGGAAGCTTCTGCCCAGTGTGTTCTGCAGACATCGGTGTGTTCCTTATTGTTTGTAATGTACATTAATGACCTGAATGTAGGAGGTATATGTAAGTTCGCAGATAACTCAAAAATTACTGGTGTGACAAATAATAAAAGCCTTTTATTACAGGATACTATAGTTGAGCTGATTAAATAGAACAGAGAAAAATGGAATTTAGCCCAGAATTGTGAGATTATGTATTTTGGGAGGACTGACATGACAAGGGTGTACACAATGAATGGGAATGGCCATAGAGGCCTTGGGAGCGTGTCCATATAGATTTTGCAGGGCCAGTAGAAGGCCAGATGTTGCTGATGGCTGTTAACACACACTCGATGTAGCCAGAAGTGATATGTGAGAAATCGGGGATCACAGAAGCAACCCTTGACAAGCTTGATGACTAGGTTTAGCTATCCAGACAAGGTTGTAAGTGGCAATGGATTGCTGTGGGGCTTTGAGGAGTACATGGAACTACATGGAATTCTTCATGTAAATTCTGTGCCCTACTACACAGAGATGAATGGCTGACTGAGCATTTTGTACGATCTGTTAAACACTCTTTGGAGGCAAGGGGATACTGATACTGATGTGAAGTTGTTGTATGTGTGTTCTCATGCAACAACTAAATGCATCCTGGCAACGTTAACATTTAGGACATAGTTATGTACAATGTTTGACCACTGAGGCCTGATGAGACAAGTGGTGGAAAGAAACTAGGAGGCACAGATAAAGCGTCAAACCAAACATGCCAAGCTGAGGGCATTTCAGAAGGGCAAGTTGGTACTTGGCACAATCTGCATGCTCAGTGAGAAGTGGTTTCCAGCTACGATTGTGGGCAAACCAGGGCTCTTTGGTGGAAACTCAGGATGAGTTAGTTTGGCGTTGGCATGCAGACAAACTGCTGGCAGTCCCACATCAAGGGGTGGGACACCCATTCAATTTTGGAGGTGTTCTGAATGATACCAGCAGAGGTACCAGAAGAGGGAGGCATGGAATCAATAGCTCCTCCATTCACAGCAGGAACTGGGGGCGGGGGGGAGTGGTGGTGGTGGTAGCGCAGTGTTGGCGACTGATGATGTGCAGGAAGAACAGTTATTGGTAGCTTGACTGAGATCACAATTGCCAGAGAGGAACTTTAGGCTGTTTCCACTTCCCAGGAATTAACCTCCATTTAAATGGTAAATGTGGACTCATTTTTAACATTTAAGAAAAACTTGGACAGGTACATGGATGAAAAGGATATGGAAGGATATGATCTAGGCGCAGGTCAGTGGGACTAGGCAGAAAAGTGGTTTGGCACAGCCAAGAAGGACCAAACAACCTGTTTCTGAGCTGCAGCGTTCTATGGTTCTATGGAGGATTGATGCTTATTTAGCAGAGAGGACTGTTATGTATGTTGGGGCACCACCCTTTTAAGGAAACAAGTCTTGCTTTAAAGTTTAAACTTTACGCGGTAGGGTCACAAGCAATCTTAGGTTAACATTGCAAAGAGGTTACTGTGAAAATCCCCTTGTTGCCACTCTCTGACGCCTGTTTGAATACACTAAGGGAGAATTTAGTATGGCCAATGTACCTAATTAACAAATCTTTTGGACATCATGTGACCCATAGTGTGAGGTGAACTGGCCGGGTAGTGCAATGAGAGAGTAGTTTAGAGCATGGAGAAAATAGACTGCAATGAAGTTCTGTGCTCTCTGACGTCTGGTTGTGGAATAGTTCTTGAGGGGACTTCACAGTTCTATGGAATTTAACAGTCTCTAAAATTTCCCTGTCACCCTCTCTTCCCTAGGCATAACTATCCCATCTTGTCCAATCTCCTCACATCACTCAAATCCCTTACTCATGCTGTCATCCTGGTAAGCCTCCTCTGCACCCACTCAAAGCCCTGACATCTTTCTTAAAGTGTGACGTCCAATATTATATATAACACCATCTGAGGCCTAACTGTTGTTGCGGATCAGGGAAGGGAGAATTGCTGAAATCCCTGTGCACTTCCCAACTGTCTGTAATCATTGAAGTTTTCAGAAATGTGTGTGTTTTGTTACCCCTGAGAATGTGAAAATATAAGTAACTAGCAACAAGATTTTTGTCAGTTTCAAAAAATGATTGCTTATTCAAGTGCTTGCTCCAAAATCTAATATTGCATCACATATAAAAATCACACACCAGGGCAGTACAGCTGAAGAGCATGGTGTTCTTTTATTAAAGGAAGGAATAATTCATAATTCACATGGTTATCTTATTTTAGAGAAGGTGCATTGTGCAGGCCTGATCAAAGGTCTTCTTCACAGTTGAAGTGCAGTTTGGTGTATTCATTAACCAAAAATCATATGCCAAAGATAGTTTTAGGGTTTTGCTACTTGTAGTCTCATTACGGGGGATCAATTTGCTGCCTCGGTGGACCCAAAAATGAAATCAGCTTGGCGATCTGACCATGCTTTCAGATCATTCCCAGAAACAGATGTTATTGTCCTGCATGTGTCATTCTTTATCTGCAGACAACATTTCTTATTTTAAGATTCAAATATGTTTTGTTGTTATAATGATATAGGCACCAATTACTCATAAGGTATTGGGGGAACACATTGTGTGTTTATTTATACTGGACCCATGAGAATATTTTTATAAATGTAGAAAACTTTAAGACATCAGCAGCAGAGCTGTGCATGTGTGTTCTGCTCAAAAACAAATGTGAAACTAAGACTGGATCATATTGATGCACTTCCCTTATATTGATGTCATACTGCGGTCCCTTAAACATAATACAATATTGCCCTTTCTTCTTAAGAAAGATTCCTGTATTCCAAAGAAACATGTAACTATTTAGAATACATGTTCATGTTTAGTTACCATGTGTGTGTGATGATACTCTTGAAGAATATTAGGTCGCAATGAATCTTATATGATGACCTGTCTGTCTTTAAAATTGATTCTGTGGAAGACGCCTAGCTCATAGGCTGAAATTGTTTCACGTGCTTGTAGATGTGCTAAACTGAATCAGACTATCCTTCAATGATTGTTTTCCACAGTTTCTGCAGTGTAAAATCTTTTCTCCATTTCTTCAAGTAGCTGCTGACATTTGCATTGTGCATTATATACCAGACTAGGTGAAGAACTTAAATTCTACTGCAAGCATAATGTTGCAGCTCCACTGAAATAGTCAACTTTGTTGAATCATTCTGGATACTTGAATGTTAGGTCACCACTCAGATGATAGGAATAGTTTTTGAGGTTGATCTGCCACTTGAGGTCCGATTGATTCCATGGATTCTCAATGGTCAGAGTATACAAATAGACTTCAATTTCTGGGCCTTTTGTCTCCATGATATAGAACATTTGTGTCAGCTAGGAAGATCGATTGTATTTTCACTCCAGGACTATGAATCCTGAACATGTAATAAGTAAACTTTTGGATGCTGTAAGTTTCACAATATTAAATTTAATCATAGCCATCCATGTCTGCAGAACATAAAATTCCTACACTACAGAAAGAAGCCATTCAGGCCATTGAGTCTGCACCATCAACAATCCCATCCAGACCCCGGGGTGAGAATGTGATCAGCAACACAACAATTCTGTCCATTAGCATTTCATTTGAAAAGTCCTGGCACATACCTGTTTCACTGTACCTATTCACAAAGGGATCTGTGGAATCCATAAGCTGTTGTCAAAATTGCACAAATTTGAGTCGATGAATGTAGAAGTTTATCCTCATACTGAACCAGACTTCCAATGTACCCCATATCTTTTGTGAATCTTTAGCTATTCTGCCATTAATCCCGATGTATTCAGCCTGTGTTGACCTCCATTCCAAACTGCTGAGCATATTTTTAAGGGTGGATTGCCTTATTCCTGAATCAAAAAACCATAGCTCTGTATTTAAATATTTGAATTCAGATAGCAGGTCATCTGCATCCGATTATCAAGTGGGGAATTCTGTGGACATTACCATATTATCGCTTTTGTAGGAGCGAGCCTCTTAAGGGGGGAGTGTCCAGAGGGTCTTGTGACCTAATCATCCAGTGGGAGCATGTAAATCCCAGAGCTGAGAATGAATGAGCTTTTACCATCAGAATCAAATCTAGAACTGAATGTAGAAGATGCATATTGAGACACCACGTACATTGTTTGAGTTCATTCATAAATAGTAGTTGTTAACTTAGTCGCCACCATTCATTACGATTATCTTACCTTTGACCTTTCTTCTCTTATAGTATCTGGGATAAATGTCAACATAGCCATTACCTTGCGCTTTTCCAAAGCTCTGCCCATTTGACTCTCCCATGCATGTTATCAAATCCAACCCATACACTGGTCATTCACCTTGACTGAGTTAACCTGGTGCTGGCCCTCTCGAGGAGCTGTCCCATTTAGTGAACTGACAGGCCACATGCTGCCGTGTTACTACATTGGATCCGTCCTCATACTAGCTGTTATCGTTCTGTGTTTCCCAAGCTTTTCCGCACAGTCAACACTGCCACACCTTCCAATGCTGTGACTTTATCATAATCTGAACAAAACTTTGAGGGTCGCTTCATGTTATGCAGCATGATCTAGTGCTACTCAGAATGTAAATGATCTTGCTGCCATACTAGTTGACCATCAGTGAACACCATGCCGTGTTGTTATAACAATAAAAACAAGAATCAGTGATATAATAAACATATTGAAGGTTCATTTATATAAACTAGGCACATGGGAACATATATACATGGATAAAAAGCTTGAAGACACCAGCAGCAAAGCTGTGTGTGCCCTGCTCAGAGGCATAAGTGAAACTAAGACTGGATCACATGTCACACTTCCTTTCTAGTGTTGTCATACTGCTACTGCTTAAAGACATACTAGAACAAAAGAGACAAACATAACCATTCCATGACGTAACACCTCACAATTTAGGTTTCTTTACCAAATATGGTGGTATTCCTAGATAAATGAGTCACATCTTGCTTTATTGTTTTGGGATTGTTGTTCCATTTATTAAGACATCCCCTTTGATGAAAAAAAATACTTTATTTGGAGAAAGACTCATTCAACTTGTGAATATCTTCTTATGGTCTTCCATGATTTATTAATTAACACCTTCTTGTCTGCTTTGCAGCTTATGTTCTTGTGAGACAATGGCCAGAATTTTACCAGCACGCGAATGGGCAAGGCTCGCAGGATGGAATTCTCCATTGGCCTCAGATGAGATTTTCCAAATCTTGCCTAAGTGAAGTCGTAATATATCGGCCAATGAGTAGGTTCTTGGGTTATTGTTGAAATACACAGATTAGTGTACCTGACATCTGATGGCCATCTTTATTGCTTTTAGTGAACTCAAAGATTCCACATGGAGCTTGTATTTTAAAAGCTGTGAATATGACATGAGTGTGATGGGAATGATACAGTCTTGTCATTTGTAATCTTTTAAACATGATTTCCTTGATTTTATATTTAATGCCCTTGTTTACAAATCCAAGTATCCATTACACATTTTTAGCTGCCAACTTTACCTGCCTCTTTGAAGGATATGAACATACGTACCATCCCCCAATCCCTCTGCCCACTCAATAATCTCTCTCCTTGTTGTTCCTCTCAAACCTTAGGTTATTTAAATATAATAAGAAAAACAACAGTTTACTGTTAATCCTGAGATCCCAACTGCCTATTTCTTTCCAGTTAGAAAACTGCACGGTGGCACAGAGGTTAGCACTGTTGTCTCAGATTGTGAGGGACTCAGGTTCAATTCTGGTCTTTGGTCACTGACTGTGCGGAGTTTGCACATTCTCCCCGTGACTGTGTGGGATTCGTCCAGATGCTTCAGTTTCCTCCCACAGTTCAAAGATGTGCAGGTCAGGTTGACTGGCCATGGAAAATTGCCCTTTAATGTCAGAGAGACTAGCACAGTAGACATATGAGGTTATAAGGATAGGGTCTGGGTAGGATTGTGATCGGTGCAGAATCAATAGACCCAAAGGCTCCTTCTGCATTGCAGGGATTCTATTCTAGGAAAATATTGTTCACCACTTGTTTTTCTTCTATCCATTAGACAATTACATGCAACGTTACTAATGTCTCTTTAATTTAATGAACTTTGATTTTCTGAATATGTCTGTTATGTGGTATTTTGAAAGTTCATACTTAGGACGTGAATTGCATTATTCTCATAGATTCTGTTACTTCACGAGAGAACTCAATCAGATGAATCAGATATAACTTGCCTTTAGCTAGTGTTGGCTGTCTTTTATTAACCCATGCCTCTCCAAATAAGAATGAATGCTGTCCTTAACAACAGTCTCTTTACACTTTCCCACATTGACATTGAATGGCCTGTAGCTGCCGAATATATAATTTTCCTTTTCATAACTTAGTCAAATAAGCAAAATAATGTGGGTACTCGACTCTGAAATAAAAATAGTGGATGCTGGAAAACATCAACAGGACCAGGAACATTTATTAGAAGAGAAATAGTGTTAACATTTCAAGTCCATAGACTATTCATCAGTCTTTTTTCCTATAATATTTCTTCATTGACTTAACTGTGAAGTACAAAAGTGTTTAAAATGAACAAGAATACATAAGCGAAGATAAAATGAATATTTACTTCTAAAGTACCATGCTGCCACAAATACACCATGAATCATGTATCTTTAATATTTGACTTTTCTTTTCCACTTTCATGCTTTCTTTATTCTTTGAATATAAATGAATGAATCTTGTGTTTTCCACTTTAAGTTATAAAGTCTACATATATCATGGCAATTCATGAATTTTTGAAACTGGTGGTCAGATTTTGTTAGCTTTCTTAGTTGCTAATTTATACATCAGTGTAGTCAGACGTACAAAATCGGACTGATTTTCCCTGTTCCAGTCCAGGAGCACCAGGGCCAATTGTAATGAACCAACTGGCAACGCCATGTAAAACAGCTGAATGAGAACACACCAGGAACTGAATATATGACCTTCCAGCCAGTGTGGTTCTGTCACATTTTGCCTTTCACAGTGAATAATCTGCAGTGAATTTATTTTCAAATGTTACAGACTAGTACTCAATCCCTTTCTCACGCCACGTGCTGGAGATGCAAGAAATTATATTGAACAACTCTGGCTGATGAGATCGCATCAACAAACCCCTACACAGTGTCTCAATACTGTTGCTGAAAATTGAGATTGACATTTACTCTGAAATCTTGAAAATATTAATTTGTGTTGCAACTGAAGCAAATCAAACTATGTTCTGCAAAATGAGCACAAGGCATGGGACAATTGAAGAGATACAGATAATAAAAGTAGCAAACACAGAAATTAGATGGACAGTGCATTAGAAGATGAGTATATACTGCAAAGATTACAGGCAGCACATAGCCTTAGAGAATACTTAAAACGCATATTTTAGTATCATTTATTCCACAGAGGAAAGAAAAACAGTTCCCAGAGTTTCCAGGATTATGTGGATCATATACTGCTGTGCTAGAAGGAATTAACTATCAAGTTTATTATTTTTTAATTGAAACATTTGCTCTCACAATGGATTCACAATAGTTCCTGTAAATGGAACTCTTTCCTTAGGATCAAGAAACTGGGTTCTTAATCAATAATGCATCCTCTGGAGACTTATATGTTCTTAGATTAAGAATTATTCTGCTTAATTTACTGTTTTAAAATGGGAGACCAGTAATACAATCAAAGACCTTCAAAACACTACAAATTGTGACACTTTGTTATTGTTGGGCTCAGAGGACCAAAGACTATTGCATATCCCATTATAGTGTATGCTGGTCATCAACGAAGCCTCATGTTGGTGTTAATCTGTCTTACTTAAAATCTGATGATCAGGTCATTGATGGATATCCAAAGGTCAGGAATCTGGCCTGAGAGAATGAATACTATACCTTTGAATATTATTGAATGCATGAAGGCATGAATGCACCTATCCTTATAACAAAGGGGATAGATCACGTAGAATTTTGTGTCTAGAATTCTGTCCTTACTTTGAATGAGCTGAAGGACTTGCTTGCTGCCTTCGATATTGAAGGATTGGAGACACTGGTGTAACAAGTGCTCCAAAGGTATCTGCCTTAATTGTACTTGAAAGCCACTTTCCAGAAACATAATAGTGGCCTGAAGGGGGGTTATCAACTTGAATCAGTGCAATGAACTCAGTTATTCTACACTAGGTTACAAATGAAGATGTTTCCTGATATCAAAACTTCTAAATTTTGCTCACATTTCTATAGGCCTGATCAACCATGGCATTTATGGAAATAATTGTTATCGTTTTTGTAAGTTGTCTTAACATGTTGTGCACAAACACCGCTGTGATAATGCCATGAGTTCCAAGGGGAATCTTTAATTGATTTCTCTGTGGGGCTCATTGAATAAGAGTTCTCTTTGTAACAGGCAATGGCCTGCTTAGGTGCAACTTGTTACCTGAGCTCTTTGTAGGGAGATATCAGGAAGGGTCTATAGAACTGTTGTTCTGGTTGGGACCCATGTGGCCTAGAAGATGACACCCTGGAAAGTGACAGATACCTTAACTTCTAATGCACTTCATTTTCAATGGAAGGAATGTTGTTTACTGCTGCATTGAGCAGAAATTGTCACACATAATAGTAAATAATAATGATTACAATTGATATATTTGCTGCTGACATTGCATTTATATCAGCTTGTTTCAACAATATCAGTGTAAGAACATTCAAGCTATTTAACTAGTGTAGAAAATAGGCTGGCTATCTGCCATGGTAATGGGGTTGCAGGCAGTTTGTTTAATACAGCTGACAGTTAATGGGGAATTGGCCACTTTCTCCACTTCATTGATAATGAAATGGGCCAATTCTGTCAGCTTGTTAATACTTAACCCTAAACCATGTTTCAGTAGCATCTACTTTGATGAGGCTGATAAATGAACTGAAATTATAATGTATTTGAATTGTAATTTGTAATGTATTTTGCTAATTGTTTAAAAATAAAGGCAGTTAGGATTTGTGCATGTATGCCATAGAGTAGCAGTTTCATTTTGTGTTTAATGATAAATACATTCCTTTCTGGTTGGGCTTCTTGAGTTATTACAACTGCCCTTTTAAATATATTTTTTATATTGTGCTTAAATTACTAAGTAATAAGTCAAAGGGAGCTGGTCTGTGATTATTAGACCACAATTATGGGCAGTAATTGTCCATTACATTGGAATCTTCTTAATCTAGCAGAGGTAAGTTTCAAGGGTAGTATCATGAAACTTTTCAGAGAAAGATCAGACCACCACTGATCAGAAATATTCTTGTCTTGGGGTAACTTTCCTGGTGGAAAGCCAATCGGCATGATTCGAAGCTCGCTAACAGGCAGAATAGCACTGGGGGCCAAAGGCAACAGCAGGTCACAACTGCTGTTGCCAAGCATTTTATTGCAAGTGTGGTCATCATTTATTTTATTGTAACTGACCACTTCTGAGAAGATTTCTCAGGCAGAACAGCATTAGGAAATGGTCCAACTGATTCCAATAGTCTAACAGCAGAAGATCCCATCCACTAAGACCCACCATTGTTTCTTCAGAAGGAACTCTTCAAAATGCAGCAAATGCATCAACTTATAAAACAAGGAAATGGTTTAATAAAGAAACATCATTACTCCAAACTTGGGGCCTCAGCAAGCTTCCCACAATTCTACATAGTTCTTTATTTATAGTGAATCAGTTGGTCAGCTGACTATTACATCACTCTGTGATTGGTTCCATATTTTACTGGGTCAGCTGACCCTTACATCTTGTTCGCATTGGTCACATTACGTCCGACACAACTTTGTCAGTGATTACATTCTAACTACCATAACTTTTTCTCTTATGTTGCTCAGTGGTGCCAACATTAGTTAAAGAATCAAGCAGATTCCACAGAGGACAAAGGATTAGTGATGCTTATGCCACCACATATCCGTTTGTGAAGTAATGCAATATATCCCACTGACTTCCACAGTGATAATAGAACACAACTTTAGCATCCTCAGGCAGCAATTTAGATCTTTGGATAGGTCAAGCTGACTCCTTACGTTACAAATCTTTCAGAGTAGAATCACCCAGCTATGGAGCAAGCAGGCAGAAGAAAGACAGGCGTAAGCTATAAACAGACATTATCGACAAAAGTCTTGCCAAATCAAATTCATGTGTCAGGCTTTTTTTTGACCATTTTCAGTCAGATGCTGAACATCTTTATCAAACACCAAGTTAAAATGGGGCTTTCGATCTGAGCATATGTGATTCCCAGAAGCTCTAAGAGCTCATCCATTTCCTGCATCTAACTGCT
The DNA here is from genome assembly GCA_024679065.1 of Sphyrna mokarran. Taxonomy (NCBI): domain Eukaryota; kingdom Metazoa; phylum Chordata; class Chondrichthyes; order Carcharhiniformes; family Carcharhinidae; genus Sphyrna; species Sphyrna mokarran. The sequence goes on from JAGIQG010000003.1 coordinate 60,108,886, forward strand.
AAAATATTTAGTTCAAAATCAGGTGACAATTCATCAATATAAAACTAATAATAATGCAAATATATGTATATATGTATATGCATAATATAATGCCATTGTACAAGTTGGACAGTTTATAACTGACCTCATTTAAGCAAAAAATATTCCTTTTGATTTGCAGAGATCCACATGATATACAATTTCCAAACATTCACAATAGATAAGCATGAGCTCATTTAATTCAATGAAATCCCATTATTTCATTAAAGCAGCATTAGCCAATAAATCAATGAGGCTTTCAGATTAACGGAGCCTGTGTAATGGCTGCTCAACAGTCATCATCTGAATTCTAAGGATGAAACAATCAAACACATATGCTTTTCGCATCTACAAAGGAAGGCAAACCATAGCCCTGTCACTCCCAAAAAATTGTTGTACATTCTATCAATATTTAACTTCACACTCTTTGACATGGGTTGATTCTATATTCAATGTTATGTGTATATAAACAATGGGGGTGAGAAAGTGTTGCCTTTGGCAAGAAAACAGGTGTGCAGCTCCCCAGCCACACAGCCAGCTTTTCTCACCTAATAATGCAAGCACTTGGAGTAACATAGTGCTTGCTGCAGGATCCTCTGATGCTATACCGCTGGAGTGGGGTCTGATACAGCTGACAATCCCCATTCCTCCACCCCCCCACTCCCTCCCCACCTCCATCACACACCAGTGCATTCTCCAATCTTAAAGATAAGTGGGAATAACCTCCCTCCCCCCACCCCAAGCACCAGGTAACATCTCCCGACATGCAATGGGATAAGTCCCCCATTCTCACGTGTCACTAGGCAAACACCCCTTCACAGGCAAGGAGGACACTCACCTTACACTAACAATGGCAAACTCCCTCCCTGCCATGCACCAGGGCAAATCCTGCAATCTCTCCAGTGGATAAGGAGAATCCCAACCACACCCCCCCTCCCCACCCTGCCCACCCCTCTCGCCACGCAAGCACTAGGGTATCACCTCATGCATAAGATGAACCCCCTGAACCCTCCCTTCCAGTGCAGCTCCTCAGAAGGGGCACCCATGGCACTTTTCCCTGGCTCTGATTCCTAGGTAGTGCCAGGAGTCAGTGCCAGGGTACCAAGGAACAGTGTCCCTCTCCCCCAGGGCTATATTTATTTTTGTGCCTCTGGCAGGTTCTTTTTGACTGTTTCACATTTTTAAATACCTGTTGCAAACGTTGTTGACATGACATCAGCTTGGTGAGGGGGAAATCTAAATGTAGAGGAAACATATGGTGACAAAGCCCACTAATATTAAAATTTATTCAAATGTATTAAAATGAAGTTCCTGTCCTTTCTGGACACAAACCTTATTATGCCACTGGTAAGGGGCATCATAAATTGGGAAACAAGGACTTGCTGGCGAGAATCTCATTTTTTGATTCTCACAAGACTTTGGGCCCACATTGCCGTTTGCACTCACAGTGAATCCAGGTGCAAAATCACCCCTGGGAATGGATCTTTTTATTGGAATTCTCCAATGGCCCTGTCAGTGGATTCAATGGCATGTAGGGGAGAATTCAGCGAGACTTCAAAAAGTCGTTTTCCATCAACATAAATTTTCGAAATCTTCTGCTGGTGCCACCAAGGTGGATCAAGGAACCAATTGGAGTTTGGCATAAAACCTATCTGTATTTAGCTAATGGGATACAGATGAAAGTCTGACCAGAATCTTCCACCCAAACCTGATTTTCTGTGACACAAAACATTTGAAACAACTTCAAATGTTGCATACAGAAGTCGGGCCTGACCTGAACAATGCCCAGTCTCCCCTACACTGGGGAAACTAAATGCAGACTGGGTTTGTGGAACATCATCACTCAGTCAGTAATCGCTTATTAGTTCCACTCACCAACTTCCTCCACATGCATGTCCTTGACTTGCTGCAATGCTGAAGCCCAACACAAACAGCAGAAGCAGCATCTCATCTTCCAATGAGGCACTTGACAACCTTCTGGACTTAATATCGTGTTCAAAACTTCAGATTACAAACTCCCTCCTTCATCTTCATCCCCATTTTTAATTCCCCCCATTTGTCACTTGTTCTTAAGTTTTGCTTTCACAGAGTGCTGATCTTTGTTCTGCTAATAACACATTTTGCTATCTTATCTTGATGCCAATATCAGCATCAAGTTGTCTGGTGCTCTACTATTGACACTACCTTTGTTCTGAGTCCATGACATATTTGTCAAATCTCTCCTGGTTCCAACTATCCCAGAACTTTTACTTTGTTCTAACTGCTCCTGCCTTTCTTTTATAGCATAAAAGCCATCACATTTCTCCAAATCTTTAGGTCTGAAGAAGAATCATATGGACTTGAAACTTTAAATCTGTTTTGCCCTCTACAGATGCTGCCAGACCTATTCAGCTTTTCCAGCATTTTCTGTTTGTATTTATTATATGCTATATGGTGGACATGTCCTTCTCCTCTGGTGAACATTCATCCATCAAGCCAGCATAACATAAGCAAGTTATATGCCTCACACCCTGTTGCTATTTGTGAGATTTTCCTGCATGTAAGATTGTGTTCCACAAATCGCTGGGTATAATTTTCCAGTGGATTAATGGGCAGAAGATGGAGGAAGTCTATAAAAGTTTGCAAGTGGCCTTCTTATCACCTTTTCACTTGCCCCTGTTCTATTCCCAATTTTAAAGGGATGGGCGAAGCTTAGGGTGATCTTGCCTGCTCTTGCCCCTGATTGAGGCCCTTAGGTTACCAGTTATTGGTAATTTAAGGCCCCATCCTACCCACCTTCTATTTAGAAGGCAATGAGACGAATTCAGAGACAAACAGAAAGTCCAATAGACCCCTCCACTCCGGCCTCAGACATAAAAGGTGAACCCGTTCATAGATGGTAGTGTCAAATGATAGGAGTTCCCTTCAGTTGAGAATTCTGAATCCATGAACCTCTATCAATGGCCTTTCCATGAAGTGTTAAACACTTGTGAGGCAGCTAGTATCAGCAAGGGACATATCCCTGCCAACTCTTTGTCTGGCAGGGTGGGAAATGTTGCCATTTCTCACCCCACCCCACCAAAATTACAACAGTAACTAACTACACTTAATTGGTTGCAAATCACTTTGGGTGTGAAAAATACTGCATGCATGCAAGTTCTTACTAACATAGTTTGTAAGAAAAACAGTTCTGGTGTAGACAAACTGAATGGCCCACTCCTGCTCCTAAATCTTATGTTCCTATACATCTATTTTCATTGAATTGACCTTCAAATGCAAACACCCACCAGATAAGACTTATAAATTCATTCCATCTGCAACTATGGTATGATTATCATTGCAGTCAGATTTCTGTGCTTCAGAATCGTACCATGCAGAAGGAGGCCTTTCGGCCCATCGAGCCTGCACTGACTACAATCCCACCTATCCCCTTAAGCCCATGCATTTATCCTAGGATATTCCCCCTGTCACTAAGGGGCAGTTTAGCATGGCCAATTCCCCTAATTAGATTTGCAGTTGATCATTATTGCATATCTAGTTATTGTAATCATAGTTATGCATATTTTACAAACAGGCTTAAGGATATAATCTATTTGCAGATGATATTTATTACATTTACTATTTTTAACACGTTTAAGTGATTAATACACAAGGATCACAAACAGGTCACGTGGATTTTCTGCTGAAGGAACGTTGTTAAAAAGAACTTTAAAAAAGCAGCACATAAAGCCTTCTTAATAATAATATTTTAGTAAAAAAAAATACCATTTCTCATTAATACAACTGGAATGACACACCAACAGTGGCAAAAGTCTACCTAAGCTGTACTGTAAAATAAAAAAGTAATTGATTCAGAAGTTAAAAGTTAGAAATCTATGATTTGACTTCCATGCCTTAATCTATCATGTGGTATCTTGCTGGTGCTCCTTAAACTTTGCGCACTCAAATCCTCCTGGAAGTTCTCAATATCATGAAACAGGCTTTTCCAGTTCAAACACAGTGGAGAGCCATCCAAAGACCATTATTATGGCACTTCTGCAAGCGATCAGTTCTGAATAAATGGGAGAAATGTCAGGGACAGATTACACCTTGTGCAATATGGCAAATCACCAAAGCGGAAATCAAGTTGCTAACTTTAAACTACATCTCACATTTGTTGCTGAAAACTTTGCACTGCAATGGTTGTCACTGAGATGTTAACTAAAACTGCCTCAAATCTTATTCCTCAGATTTACTGATAAAATTTCACGCACAGCATGCCACCCCACCAACAAATACTCCTTCTAAACACCATTCTAGAAAAGACATAGATGAAAGTGACAGGCAGAAAAAGACCAGTTGGTCCACACTTAGTGCCTGCACCATTATAACAAGATAATTCCCATCTACTTGTAGCCATAGGGTCTGCTGGGAGCAAAAAAACCCAAAAAAATCCCATCATCAATAAGGCGGAAAGTTCTTCTTTGACCTCTCAGTTGAATAAAACCAGTGCAGGAGATCTTTTATGTCTCTCCTTTGAGTTAAGTTACTCTATAGAAACCATGTGTTTCCCAATTTTAGTTGATTTTTTTCACTGAAAATAATATTGTCCAAACAGTTAGTGCTCACAACATCACTGCCGAACTGACTTACAGGAAATGTTGTTCTTGACAGCACAAGACAACTGAATTAGCATGCATGGGTGAAATCACTTCATCTGTGAAATACCCTAGGCAAATAACAATGTCTGCTGAATTAATTCAACTTCCTCAGGCTTGGTGAGTTCTATAAAGGCTGTTCCTCTGACAATGGCATCTGAACTCATTAGTTAAGCAAAATATTTTGTGGTGAAGTTAACTGGAATAAAATTCAGTGATTTCTTCGTAATCAGTTTTCATAGACAATAGTGTCAAATGATAAGACATTCTCTCCAGTTGAGAGCTCGGAAGCATTCAGTTTCATGCCCTATCCAAATTTCTATTCCTGAGCTTCATCACAGCTGTCATATTATATTAATTCACTTGACTGTTTTAGTGTCAGTGGCTTAATTCAGCAGGGTTATCCAAGAAATAAAGCAACACATTCATGAGGCTAATTAACATGAATACTTATTCTCTACTAGAGAAGATCCCCTATGGTGTTGCTCATGGTGAATGAGCATAAGAAGCAATTTTATGTTGGGAACAGGAATAGGCCATTCGGTTGCCTGAGCCTGTTCCATACTCAATGGAATCATGGCTGAACTGTATCTGTAACTCCATTCATCTGCCGTGGTTCCAACGAATACACTTGGCTGGCAAGTCAAATTATTAATTGAGACAGCATTCAGTGCTTTTTGTGGGAAAGAGTTCCATGCTTCTCCTGTCCTCGAGGATATATTTTCTAATGTCACTTCTAAGAGCCCGGATCTGACTTTGTGGAGTTGTAAACTCATTAAATAACTACAACACAGAAGGAAGGCACTTATACCATTATCTCTGTGCTTGTTGCAAGAACAACCCACTTTCCTGCCTTTTCTCCATAGCCCTGTAAATGTTTCTATTCAGCTACTATCTAGTTCCCTCTTGAGAACCATCACTGAATCTTCCTCCACCACATTCTTGGGCAGCACATTCTGAATCCTAAGCTCCTCCTGTTTAAAATATGTTTTGCCTCATGTTGTGTCTTTCTTTAACCATTTGTATTAAATTGGCGTTCTTTGGTTTTTGATCTTTCTGCCATTTCCCTCCATCAATTGTTATAAAACCCATCTGGTTCACTAATGTCCATCAAGGAAGGAACTCTATTGTCCTCCTCTGATCTGGCCTTCATGTGACTCCAGAGCCACAGCAATGTGATTGATTCTCAGTAACTCAGGATGAGCAATACATGCTGGCCAGCCAGCGAGCCCTCATGTCCCACAGATGAGTTAAAAAAATCTCCTGTTAGCAATATAAGATTTATAACTTTGCTAGGTTTTGCAAGTGTGTCTTCAATTGAGATAAAATGAAAACAATCTTGTGACCTGTTCTGAAGTCTGCCTGACAACAAATCTGGGTGACATGGCTGTTAAAGATTAAAGGAACCTGGGGTTGTTTGCTGGAAAGATGTAAATAAATTGTTCATATTTGGAGGTGCATTTGTGTTTACAGTGGTTAAACTACAAGTGTCCAAGACCCCAGGGAGATGTTGAAAATGTCAGGTTATGAACACTTACACTTTAATCTATTTTTTCCCAAGATAAAAAGAGAATTGGTATTTCAAATATAGCGCATTAGCTTTTCTGCCTGGATTCACATTGCCGTGGAGATGAACTTCGAGAAGGGAATGGTTTCTAAGAAATTCTTAAAACTCCCTGATACAAGTCCAGGAAACAGAGAGTAAGTAGCTAGAGGCTAAAAGTCTTTACGTTCACCACACAGGAACACATACGCAGAGTAAAAAGAACATTTTTGAGGATTTGCAAGAGGGCTGAATGATTCACCTAGTTGCACTAAAGGAAAGTCTCCAGAAAAAAGCATGACCATGAAGAACAGTTCTGGGGTTAAAAGTAATGCTTAAAATTCTACTATCTTTTGAGCAAACAATCCAGATTCCCTTTAATCTTTAACAGTCATGTCATCCAGATCTGTTGTCAGGCAGACTTCAGAACAAGTCACAGAATCCTTTTCATTTTATCTCAAACTGAAGACATACTCCCAAAACTTAACAACACTATAAATCTTATATTGCTGATAGGAAATTTATTGGGGTGGTTGTGACAATTAAAAATAGGATAACTGAAAATTATAATAACTCCAGGAGTCAGCTGTAAAAGAGCAGTACTTTATTGCACAAAATAAAGCAAAACCACAAGACTGTGGTGAACACAAATTTCCAATTGAGACATGACAATAATGGACCCATTCAGGGGCTTGCTTTACGCAGGGCTCAGTATACAAGCTTCACCTGGATAGTTAATTGCCAATCCCCAGAGAACTTGTATATAATGAATCCTATAAAGAGTTCAATCAGAGATTTCTCCCTACAAGTCCTGGAGATTATCATAGTAATCAGATCAGAATGCTAGGACAAGTGCTTCAAACTTGAAGCTAACGACCAGAGTTAGCAATTATAGATCTAACTTTAAAGAAATATTGGAATAATTTTCAAATTGACTACCCAGATGATAAAATGGCTGACTGTAAAACATAAGAAATTGGCCCCTCAAGTCTCCTCTGCCATTTTAATAAGATCACGGCTGACCAGATCGCAGTCTTAATTCCACTTTCCAGACTGCTCTCCTATAACCTTTGGCTCTCTTGAAGATCAAAAATCTGTAACATTTAGCCGTGAAGTTATTCAATGACTCAGCTCACACAGCTCACCAGGGTAGAGAATTCCAAAGATTAATGGTACTTTGAGAGTAGAAATATTTCCTTATCTCCATCTTTAATAGGAGCTCCTTATTTCAAAACTGTGCATCCTAATTCTAGACTTCCCCATGAGGAAAATTTTTATTTCAGCATTAACCTACGGCAGTACCGACAGTGGCAGGGAGAGGCAGTGGTATTGTTACTGGACTAGTAATCCAGAGACTCAGGGTAGTGCTTTGGGATCTGGATTCAAATCCCATCATTTCTGTATAGATGATGAAATTTGAATTCAATAAAAACCTGAAATTGAAATGCCTAATGATAATCATTGTCAATTGTCATAAAAAAAACCTATCTCGTTCATGACTGTCCTTTAGGGAAGGAAATCTGAATCCTTACTTAGTCTGGCCCACATGTGATCTCAGATCCACAGAAATGTGATTGACTCTCAAATACCGTCAGGAATGGGCAATGAGTGCTGGGCCAGCCAGCAATGCCCATATCCCCCAAACAAATAAAAAAAAAGTCCTGTCAAGTCACTTCAGAATCTTACATGTTTCAATTACATCATCTCCCATTCTTCTAAACTCCAATGAATATCTGCTCAATTTTTCCTAATAAACAACCTCTTCATTCAATTGGCCGAATAAGCCTCTCAACTGCGAAAGAACTTCCTCCACTGAAAGTATATTCCTCCTTAAGTAAGGAGACCAAAACATTTACATAATATTTTAGGTGTGCACAGTTGTAACAAGACTTCACTACTTTTATACTCTACCTCACATTTTCTCACATTATACTCTGTCAAATTTCTGCTGCTTAGTAAATTTATTTATATCTGTTTGCAGACTTCTTGTTTCCTCATAATTTTCTTTCCTGCTTATCATTGTATCATAAGTGAATTTAGCTACATTACAGTTAGTTTCTTCATCAAGGTCATTAATACAGGGCTGAGGGACACACCAGTTGTAGAATTCGTCGTTTTCCTGCTACCAATAATAATGATGTAATGGCATGGAAACCTTGTAGGAGATTCACATTGTCCAGTTACCATGTAGGGAGCAGAGTTAGAAATGATCCTCAATGTGTGTAGCTCTAGAGTCATTTGGTCAAAGATATCACATCTGTTTAATAGGCGTAATAGTTTGAAAAACAAAGCAATTTTATCAGTGTTATGCTTCCTGTGACAGAAACCAAAATTAATGTTAAGAGCCAACTATATACAGCCATGACTGACAAAACCAGGAGAGCTGAAGCAGGCAGAAGAAAGGTAGCCATATGGTAGGGCAAGAACTGACAGAGTCAGTGGGCAAGAGGAGATACAAACAGGCAGTTTTATTGACCAAGAGCCAATGCTTCTCGTGGTTAAAAGCGGGCACAGCACTGTGAAATTTATTTTAATGAATACAGCCAGCAGGGCTGTAAAAAACTAAAAGAGGTGGCCAACTTTCTTGGGCAAAACAGGCTGCTGAATTGGGCCTTAGCCAACACCGATGGAGTCAGTGGCCTGTAGAGATGAGCGACAGCAGATTTGGGTTGCCAATTTAGAAAATTATTAGTACATTAAATCATTGGCTGGAGAGAAACATTTGGCAACTTTCAGAATAATTTGAAAGTAAAATTTGCAAACTCACTGACAATTTGTTAAGCAAAGGCTATAGACTTGTTGATGAGTCTTTAGTTTCAATCTAAGTGACTTGAAGACAAGTGTTCCCAAGCGCAACAATGATGGGATGTCTGCACATAGAATCTGATAGAACTTGCTGTGCATGCTCATGCAGATGTAATCAAATAATAACTGCTTTTATTTTAGAATCTCTGGAACATTCTCTCTGTAGAGATATAAATCCAGAGATAAAACTTGCAATTTAAAAAGAAACTCTTGAGTTTAATTGCTAAGGATATTCTTGTTCCCATCAATTAACAACATACAAGTACAATCGGTATCATTTAAGCACCCCTCCTCCTCCCCCACCATTTTGAATTTCAGGGTGGCAGTAACTCCATGAAGCTTGCTTATAGATAAAACAAAAAGTGAAGTGTTCAGAAACTGAGGCATTTCTCCCACTGACAGAATCTTCTAATCCTGCCAATGCCAACAGACATTTAAATGGCTTGTTGTGATTTCCAGCAATGCACCCACGGAGAGGGTGTGGGGAGGAGGGGCTATAAAATTCTGCCCTCAGTTATTCAATAACAGGATGTGTGAAGAAAATCATACCACTCTCCATCTCTCGGAGAAAATAGATTGCAGAAAAGGTAGAATGATTATGAAAATTACTAGAAAGCAAAAGTTTTGCATTTTTATAGCATCTTTCATGACCACAGAATGTCTCACATATAGCTGCTGGAATTTTTGAAGGGTAGTTACTTTTGCAACATAGGGAATGCTGCAGCCAATTTGGAGACTTCTGGCCCACACAAAATAGCATTGTGATAATGCCAAGATAATCTGTTTTGATGTTGATTGAGGGATAAATATTGGCCGGAGAACTGGGAATAATTCCACTGGTCTTCAAAATTGTGCATTCGGATCTTTAATGTTCACTTGGAAGGGCTGATGGCACCTTGATTTAATGCCAGCTCCAGAAGAGTAATGCTCAATACTGCATGAGAGTGTCAACCTTGATTTTTGTGAGCTTGACCTTGAATATGCAACCTTATGAGTCAGAGGCATAAGTGTCATCACCTGAGTCATAGCTAACACCAAACTCCCCAACTTTCTACAAGTCCTAAATGTTAGTGAATTTTTATCATCCTATGAATTCTATGGTTACCCTATATGTGTTGTATGATTCTATGAGGGTATCTTGAAGTAAGATTGTCAGTAGTTGACTTGGGAAAAATGACAGGAGTAGCACATTTTAAATGTTCAGGTTTGGTTTCAAGTCCGTTGAATTTAATGTGTTTCTTCAGAGATAACCTGAAAAGGTCACATTGTCCTGAGGGAACTCTAACTCCGTAGATAAGTGAATAGATGATACATTAGATACTTTCTGGGAAGGTTTAACAGTAACGTGCTTTGCTGAAATAGGTGTTATGTTCCAGTCAATATTATCAATTTTACATCAAACACAGTAAATTGACACATTGTCCATTGTGACTCTCCCATAGCAAATAATTCATCAAAAACTTAAAACTACAAGAGCACCAAACACAAGCTCAATAATACCAACATTATATTTCCTTACATTCTACGCAAGTTTAAAATATTTTTTTCACATGCAATATTGCTTTGCAATAGAGCATTACAAAGTTTCAGCATCAATGCTTCAATTGAGATTAACCACAAATATGCTTAATCTATCTACTTGCTATGGTTATTTCTTTGTTATAATCTCACACTCCACTTATATTCTTTCCCTATGTGCAAAAGGAATTATCCTGAGCTTTAAAAATATTTGGGCTTCATCCTTCCCTTCACAATAAAATGGACTTGGATACCAAAGTTTACACTTCACACAAACATACAAGTTAGGAGCAGGGGAACTCCAATTAGCCTCTCAAGCCAGCTTCACCATTCCATAAGGTAATGGCTAATCTTATAAACTCACATTCCCATCTAGCCTTGATTATCTTTCGCCCCTTTGATAGTTAAGAATCTATCCAGTCCTCTGCCTTAAAAATATTTGAAAATCTGCTTCCAGTGCCTTTTGAGGACAAAAATTCCAGAGACTTTCAACCTTCTGAGAGAAAATCTTTTTCCTTATCTCTGTCTTACAAAAGCAACTCCTCATTTTTAACAATGACCCTTATTCTCCAACAAAAGGAAACATTCACTCTGTCAATACTCCTCAGGATCTTAAAGGTTTCGATCAAGTTGCCTCTTATTCTTTTAAAGTCCAGCAGATACTAGCGTAACCTCTCCAAACTTTAGTCCAGTAAACCTTATAATGTGTTACATTTTTCCTTAAATAAGGAGACCAATATTGTACACAATACCCCAATTGTGTCCTCACCAATGACCTGTATAATTGAAACATAACCTCCCCACTTTGTAATCATTTCCCCTCATAGTAACTAATAATATTTCATTAACTTTTCTGAATCACTTACTGTACCTGTAGAATAGTCTTTTGTGATTTATGCACTAGGACACCCAGATCCTTCTTCGCAGGTGGGATTTTACAGCTTTGTTTGACCTGAGACTGCAAAATCCTACCCAAGTCAACAGATCTTCCCAATGTCCGTTGTTTGCCCACTCTGAATTCCATGGCAGGTGGTACGGTGTAATTCTGGTGCATCTCTCCACACTTAGATAAAAATCTTTTTTTTATTTTTCCTGCCAAAATGGACAATTTCACACTTGCCTATATTATACTCCATGACTCTATTCATTGATCTTGAAGTAGTGGATCTCAATACTGTCCCAGTTTAACTTCAAGCTATGAAGCCAATCTTCACCAATCAATGAGGGACTTCTGCCGTTAACCACAATTTGCAAGCAATTATTTTGTCTGAATTTATATAAATGTCCTATTCCCAAGGGATGACAATGGTATCCAGACTATCTTTTTATCAAATGTCAATTAGTGTTGAACAATTTTCTGAAACATTTCCTCAATATTATTCATTACTTGGTCATTATCACCTTGCTGATTATGGAGCTTGCAGTGAACAAATTAGCTGCTGTGTTTCTACAATACAACAGTGATGATAATTCAAAAGCAACTCATTGTGTTGAGGTATCCTGAAGTTGCGAATGATGCGAAATGAATGCAATTCATTCTTTCCCATTTTTTAAAGCATAACAGCCCTAGTGTCCAATTCAAATTCTTATCCATCTAGTCAGCGACAACAATTTTGCATTGTTCCATTCCTGTAATGGCACATACAGAATTCATATCACTTTGTGCTATGATTTCTTCAAGTTCCTTTTCGAAATTCACACAATGTACATTGAAATTTTGTCACTTCTGCTGTTAATTCCTGATAGTGTTTTTGATTTTGACCCACTAACATTGAAGAAATGGTGATGTCATTCCAAGTCAAAATTATATGTGGCTTGGCCGGTGACTTGGAGTTACAGTTGTTGGAGTTCCTATGCTTCTGCTATTCTTGCCCATTTTAGATAGTAAAGGCTGTGGCTTTGGAAACTGTTGCTTAAGGAGCATTGGCAAATGCACGTGGTAAAGGTGAGATGTCCTAAGAGTGGCGGGTGGCAAACGTTGTGCCTTTGTTTAAGAAGAGCTGCAGGAAAAAAAGCCTGGGAACTATAGGCCAGTGAGCCTAATATCTGTAGTGGGCAAGTTGTTAAAAGGTATTCTGAGAGGAAAGTTCTACAAGCATTTAGAGAGGAAAGAACTGATTAGGGACAGTCAGCATGACTGTGAGTGGAAAATCATGTCTCACTAATTTCATTGAGTTTTTGAAGAGATATCAAAGAAGGTAAATGAGGGCAGTGCAATTGATGTTGTCTACACGGACTTTAGCAAGGCCTTTGACAAAGTATGCGTGGTAGGTTATTGCATAAGGTTAAATCACCTGGGATCCAGGGTGAGGTAGCCAATTAGATACAAAATTAACTTGATGACAGAAGATAGAGGGTGATTGTAGGGGGTTGTTTTTCAAACTGGAGGCCAGTGACCAGTGGTGTGCCTCAGTAATCAGTGATACTGTTCACTGTTACTTCTCATTTATATTAATGATTTGAATAAGAACTTAGGAGGCATGGTTGCTAAGTTTGCAGATGATGCCAAGATTGGTAGCCTAATAGACAGTGAAAAAACTTATCTAGGGATCTTGATTAGTTGGGCCAGTGGACTGATGAATGGTAGATGGAGTTTAATTTAAATAATGCAAGGTGATGCATTTTGGTAGGTAGAACTAGGGCTGGACTTGTTCAGTTAATAGTAGGGCTCTGGAGAGAGTTATAGAACAAAGAGACCTAGGGGTACAGGTTCATAGCAAGTGGAATCACAGGTGAACAGGATGGTGAAGAAGGCATTTGGCATACTTTGTTTCATTGATCAGAAGACTGAATACAGAAGTTGGGATGTCTTATTGAAATTGTACAAGACATTGAAAGACCATACTTGGAATACTGTGTACAATTCTCGTCATGCTATTATAGAAAATATATTATTAAACCAAAAAGAATGCAGAAAAGATTTACTAGGATGCTACCGGGTCTTGATGGTTTGAATAGTAGAAAGTGCTGGAAAGATAAACATTTTTTTCCTTGGAGGCACCAAGAAGGGTCATGGGTGATCTTACAGAGGTCTACAACATAATGAAGGACATAGATAAGGTAAATCTCCTTTTCTGAAAGAAAGGGGGTCTAAAACTAGAGGGCATAGGTTTAAGGTGAGAGGGAAGAGATACAAAAGGATCCAGAGAGATAATTTTTTTCACTCAGTGAATAGAACAAGCTGCCAGAGGTAATAGTAGAAGCGGATACAATTTTGTCTTTTAAAAAGCATTTAGACAGTTACATGGTGATATGGGTATAGAAGGATATGGGTCAAATGCAGACAATTGGAATTAGTAAAAACTGGGTGATATGTACAAGTTAGGCTGAAAGGCTTATTTCCATGCTACAAGCCTCTATGACTTGATATGGTACTTGTCATTGCCAATGTGCATTGGTGGTGGAACAAATATTTAAGGTGGTAAATTGGGTACCAATAAAGCAGGCTGCTTTATGCTGAATGGGGTCAAAATTCTTGAGTATTTTCAGAGCTGCAATCATCTAAACAAGTGGGGAATTTTCCATTTTAACCTGTGCTTTGTTAATGGTGGACAAACTTTGGGGAGTCAGGATATGAATTGCTTGCCATAGAATTCCCAGGCTCTGGCTGGGTCTTGTAGCCACAATATTTTTATGGCTGGTTCAGTTTCCGGTCAAAATAAGCCCCAGGAGGTTGAAGAATTCTGCGTTAGTAAATCTGTTGAATGTCAAAGTGACATGATAAGTTTCTCACTTGTTGGGCATGGTCATTTCCTGGCATTTGTAGGGCGTAAATGTAATTTGCCACTTATCAGCCCCAGCCTGAATGCTGCACACAGGCACTGCCACTTTACCAGAGGAGCCATGAATGAAAATGAAGACTGTGCAATCATCAGTAAACATCCACTCTTCCGACATTATGATGATGCGAAGGTCACTGATGAAGCAGTTGAAAATAGTTTGGCCTAGGCCAGATTGGATTTGCCATATTTTTACATGGCAGGTATACTGGTGAGTACAAGGTCAAGTAAGTTTTCCCATTTCACCCACATAACACAGATGCCCAATATTTGATGATTGTGACAATGTGTTGTCCATTATACTTGTTACTAAAGTGATAGCCGATAAGCACTTAAGTTGGTGTGGTACAATCTTGAACAAGTTTATTTTTTTTTAAGAGCAACACAGCACGGGAAACAGGCCCTTCAGCCCAACGAGCCCGCGCCGCCGTCATAACTGTATAGTAGCAATTCCATTATCCTATTCTAAATTTAGGTTATTCCTAATATGGAAGACTCTCACTATAGGGACAATTTGTTTCCCAATCAGCCTAAGAGCGAATTTTTGGGTTGTGGGAGGAAACCGGAGTGCCTGGAGAAAACCCACACAACCACGGGGAGAACGCGCAAACTCCCTCAGACACCGGCCCAATTCCAAGTGTCTGCACAGCCACATCGATAGTCTCTGAGCTGTCATGGTGCCCTTCAGATGGTCCACATAAAGCACTCATTTACGACATGAGGTACCAGGCAACCCATGAATCAACATCCAAGAGCAGTACCCGCACCACCTGCTGAATGCATGCTCAATGTTGGTCAAGTATGGACCGAATTTACCTGTGGAAAAAAGCCGTAGTTAAACAGTCCTAATATATCCCTCTATCTGCATACCGCTCATGTGGCTGTCCAAGAGACCCTTAAACAGCCCCAGCGTGCCTGCTCCCACCACCTTACTCGGCAGTGCATTCCACATCCCCACTACCCTTTGTGTGAAAAACTGCCCTCTAATATTTGTTCTATACATAGCCCCCCTCACCCTATGGCCATGACCCCTCGTCCTATCCATTTCTAAAGGTGGAAAAAGTTTACCTCCATTTACTCTATCTATACCCCTTATACTCTTATACACCTCTATGAGATCCCCTCTAAGCCGACGTCTTTCAAGGGAAAACAACCCCAGTCTATTTAATCGTTCCTCATAAGACAGTCCTTCCATACCAGGCAGCATCCTGGTAAACCTCCTCTGCACTCTCTCCAAGGACTTCACATCCTTCCGATAGTACGGCGACCAGAACTGGACGCAGTATTCCAAGTGAGGCCTAACCAACGTTCTATACAACTGCAACATCAAACTCCTACTCTTGTATTCTATACCCTTTTCTATGAAAGCTAACATACTATACGCCTTCTTTATCACCTTCTCCACCTGTGCGGACACCTTCAGAGACTTGTGAACCTGCACCCCCAAGTCTCTCTGCGTCTCTATGCTCCGTATAGTTTTACCTTTTATCCTATAACTCTCTTCTACATTTTTCCAGCCCAAATGCATCACCTCGCATTTATCCGGATTAAATTCCATTTGCCATCTATCTGCCCCGTCTACCAACCTATCTATGTCCTGTTGTATTGCCTGGCACTGCTCCTCTGTACCCGCCAATCCAAGCATCTTGGTGTCATCAGCAAATTTGCTGATCTCACCACCTACCCCAACTTCCAAGTCGTTTATGTAGACCACAAATAGAAGACGACCTAGTACTGAGCCTTGTGGCACTCCACTAGTGACAGGCTTCCAGCCGGAAAAAGAGCCTTCCACTACTACCCTCTGTCTCCTCCTCCCGAGCCAGTTTTCGACCCATCTACATACCCAACCCTGTATCCCATGCGCCTTCACCTTCTCTATCAGTCTACCATGAGGAACCTTGTCAAACGCCTTACTGAAATCCATGTAGACGACATCAACAGCATGTCCTTCAGCAACTGTTTTTGTCACTTCTTCAAAAAATTCCACTAGATTTGTAAGACAAGACTTCCCCTTGACGAAGCCATGCTGCGTATCCCTGATCAGATCGCAGCGCTCCAGATGTTCATACATCCTGTCCCTGAGGATCCTCTCCATTAGCTTACCTAAACTGAAGTCAAGCTCACCGGCCTATAGTTCCCTGGGTTATCCCTCTGACCTTTTTTAAACAACGGTACTACATTTGCTATCCTCCAGTCCTCTGGGACCTCACCTGTGTCCAAGGAAGAGACAAAGATTTGCGTAAGAGGCCCAGCTAGGTCTTCCCTCAACTCTCTTAGCAGCCTGGGGTAAATGCCATCAGGCCCCGGAGCCTTATATGTCTTTAAGCTGCCTAACAGCCCAACACCTCTTTCCTCGTAATCTTTATTTCCTCAACCGATCCTCAACTTTGTCAACATCAGCAACAGACATCTGGCCAGTCTCCTGCGTGAATACCGATGCAAAGTATTCATTCAGGATCTCCCCCATTCCCTCAGGCTCTAAGCATAGATCCCCTCCTCTGTCCCTGAGAGGTCCAATCTTGCCTCTAACCATCCTTTTGCTCCTTACATAGGAGTACAATGCCTTAGGATTTTCCTTAATCCTACCTGCCAGAGCCACTTCATGGCCCCTTTTTGCCTTTCTAACACCCCTTTTAAGATCCCGTCTACACTCTCTATAAGCTTCCAGCACTGTCTCAGTCCCCAGTTGCCTAGATCTAATGTAAGCCTCTCGCTTCTTCCTGATCAAGTCCTCAATATCCCTGGTAAGCCACGGTTCTCTAATCCTACCTTTCCCATCCTTCCTCCTTGCCGGCACGTATCTTTCCTGCAAAGAGTTTAATTTTCCCTTGAAAGACTCCCACATGTACCTTGTCGACCTGCCCTCGAAAAGCTTATCCCAGTCGGTATCTTTAAGATCTTGCCTAATCTGGCTGTACCTAGCCCTCCCCCAGTTAAATACCTTCCCTTTTGGGCAGGTCTCGTCCTTTTCCATTAATATCCTAAAGCAGATAGAGTTGTGATCACTATTTGACACATGCTCTCCTACCTCGACGTCAACCACCTGCCCTGGCTCATTCCCCAGAACCAAATCCAGTATAGCCCCTCTCTAGTCGGGCCATCCACATACTGCTCCAAGGACCCTTCCAAAACACACTGTACAAATTCCTCCCCGTCCACTCCTACAGCTCTGGGCCCTCTCCAATCTACTCCAGGAAAATTGAAATCTCCCACTACTACTATCCTATTTTTCCTACACTTATCTAAAATGTCGCTGCATATCCCTTCTTCCACGGCTCGCGGGCTGTTGGGCGGTCTGTAATAAACACCCAACAGAGTAACCACTCCCTTCCTATTCCTCAACTCCACCCATAGAGACTCAATTCCTAAATCATCCATACCTCCCTCCCTCTGCACTGCTATGATGTTGTCGAATGTTATTTCAGTCAGTCTGGAACATTCTATCTGAATATAATTTACACAAAAAGAGGCGGCCCTGGAATTACCGCAGTAATTTGTCCCTAACAGGTGATCCCTCATTAATAATATGTAAGAGCAATGCATATCATAGAATCTTAGTATCCCAATAGTGCAGAAAGAAGATATTCAGCCCATTGAGCCTGCACGGACAAAAACACACCCAGGACCTCTTCCCATACCTCAACGGGAATAGCATTCATCCTGCTAATCTTCCTGACACTAACGGACAATGTAGCAGAGCCAATCAACCTAACCTGCACATGTCTGGACTGAGAGAGGATACCGGAGCACTCAGATGAAACCTACGCAGACATGGGGGGAACATGAAACTTGACACAGACAAGGCCGCAATTAAATCTGTGTCCCTGGCACTGAGGCAGCAATGCTAACCACTGTGCCAGTGTGCCGCCCCTGCCGGTCAGAGATAGAGTCATCGGAGTCATCTAACTTGGAAGATGATTATTGATCCAGTTTGGATTTTACCAGAATCTCGTGATTGTTTTCTATTATGTCAATGTTAGATTTATTGCATTCAGTTCCAAACTTGTGAGATTTGACCTCCCGATCTTGAAGCTGCTGCTCCAGCACCATAAGCATGAGGCCACTGTTTGTGTGAAAGGAAATTTGAAGTCAGAGCAGATTTTCCCAATTAGTGTTTTTCCAGTAAATACCTTTGTTTTTGAGAAGGCTAAATTTGGCAATTGACTATGTAGATTAATGCACTTTTTGGATAAATTTTTCCACACACATTATAAAAACATGGGATTTTATGACCTCACTCAGGCGAGATCGTAAAATCCTGCCCGAGGCCAACAGATATTTCCATTCTATGAACCTTTCCCACTCTGATTCCATGGTGGGATAGGTGATAGAGTTCCAGCAATTCTCCTTCAAATCCCTGCTTTGAATTCTTAACACGCAGAATTCAGTTTTGGGAAAGAAAATTCATAGCAAAATTTATTCCTCATTGTTAAACTGGCATTCCAAACATGCACCTTTCCAAGGTAAGCACATCAACATGTATTCACATACAAATTCTCAGTATATAACTGTACCTCCATATGACACCCTGAGACTAGAAATATACTCCTCATATGAACTGAAAGAGGATGAACACCTAACAGGCCAATCAGACAGTCTGTGAATTCCAATTAACTGACAGCCCATTTCTGTTGAGGAATTGGGAGCAGTGGAGCAGATTCTGTTTTATATTCTCAGTCTTCGGGCTCTGACTTCACCTTGTTGACACACTGGAGACCAATTGAAATACTGCAGCAACTTGCACACAGACACCTACACACACAAATCTTCTACATGCAGCAATGATAGGATTATATTAGCTGTGATTTTGCGGTGCAGGCTACATAGGTAACTTACTTAGGACTGGAATTGCATTGTACATTTAATAGCGAGCCATCAGTTGCACTCTCTCACTTTGTAAAACCTGTTAAATCACATCATGCTCTACGAGCAGGTAGTTTATCATAATGATTATTCACACATCAAGGAGTAGAACTTTCATTGACCTTTCAGCTATTGCTGGTGCTGCCAGTCACCTACATTCATTTCCAGCGAGCTAGTGATATTATCACTGAAACAAGAAATGCTGTTTAAAGTGTGGGCTTTTGATTCAGTGCAGTCGTCAGTCTGAAACTAATTAATACCTGAATAAATGTAACATGTTTAAATGTTTCATAGAGTTAGACAGGTTAGATTCAGAAAAAACTGTTCCCAGTGGTGGGGACTCCAGAACTAGAGGTCATGATTTGACGATAAGAGATAGACTCCTTAGAACTGAGGTGAGAAGAAATTTCTTCACCCAAAAGATGTTGAATGTGTGGTGTTCACTACTGCAGAAAGTAATTGAGGCCAAAACATTGTCTGATTTCAAGAATAAATTAGCTATAACTCTTGGGGCTAGAAGGATCAAGGGACATGGGGAAAGGGGATCAGGATATTGAATTTAATGATCAGCCATGACCAAAATGAATGATGGAGCAGGCACGAAGGCTGAGTGGTCTAATCCTGCTTTTAATTTCTATGTTCCTATGTAACATAACAATTGCTATTTTTTTCTTTTATTTTTCTCTTACAAATAATTTGCAGGTTTTTGCTGACCATCTCGAATTAGTTCTTGATGGGGACTCTCTCAAAGTGTATGAATTATATTTTGTAAAAATGATGACATTATAGGCTTATCTTTTCCCGGGTAAAAATTGTGGTCAGGATCTGATTCTGGAATTCTTGATCTGTCCCCAACCTTTCCAATTTTCAGAAATGCCTTTTAAGAATATGTATTGGTTCAGATCAAAGGCTCACTTCCTGCATTCCTTGGTGGCTTCTTTGTAGCCTGCCCGCATCCTGGAATCTGACTAGCCTTTCGAAGAGAACCATAGTTTGCATGAGACAATTTTTTGAAAGTTAGGTTCAAAAGTTCTTCCACCCATGCCAAGATATGCTCCCACAAACAACCCCTAGGATCCTCCATGGTCTGTGTGTCAAGTTATGGCACTTCCATGCATAGTTACCCACTACACTATGTTGAAACAATTATCTTATAGTGATACTGGTTGTGTTGTTTCGCTTCCCACACAGAATCTCTAACCCACTTGTGGAGGTGCTAATCAGCAGCAAGCATAGCTGACTAGGTGTCTCTCCACTATTATCATCAGCCAGTTGATATTCAACCTGTTTTACCATTTTATGAACACACCTTTCTTGGTCATAAAGTCCTCTGGTGGGACTCAAACCATATCTTTAGGATTAGAGACAAGGAGCAACCAACTGTGGTATAAGACATAGAAATGTAGAAAATAGAAGCAGGAATAGGTCATTCAGCCATTTATTATGATTGTGGCTAATCATCCAACTCAGTAATTTGTTCCCACTTCCCCTCCAATAACCTTTAATCACTTTGGCATCAAGAGCTATATTTAACTCTTTCTTGAAAACAAACAACTGCTTTCAGTGGTAGAGAATTCTACAAGCTCATCACTCTCTAGGTGAAGAAATTTCTCCTTATCTCAATTCTAAATGGCTTACCCTGCATTTCAGACTGTGACCACTAGTTCAGGATTCCCCTGCCATCAGAAACATCTTTCCTGCATTGACCTTGTCTCATACTGATGGACTTTAAAGGTTTCTATGACATCCCCACTCATTCTTCTAAACACCAGCGAATATAATCCTAATTTTCTATCACTTATTGTTTTGAAGAAAGAGTTAAATATAGCTTTTGATGCCAAAGTGATCAAAGGTTATGGGATGGGAAGTAAGAACAAGTTATTGAGTTGGATGATTAGCCACGATCATAATAAATGGCTGAATGACCTATTCCTGCTCAATTGCTTCTCATACATCAGACCCGCCATGCCAGGAATTAGTCTGGTAGACCTCAGCAATACTCCCTCCATAGCAAGAATATCCTTCATCAGATAAGGAGCCCAAAAATATACACAATATTCCAGAAATAGTTTCACTGAGGTTCTGCAAAATTGCAGCAAGATTCCTTTGCTCTCGAATTCTCTCACTATAAAGCTCAATGTACCATTTGTCTTTTTCATCTCTGAAAGGAACAGTTGGATATGTGTAAAAATATTTAAAAAGTAATTGATAACTTGCAACATTCTCAAAAAAGCTTTCTTTTACTACAGCCTAGTAAAGGTATCAGCCATCTAAACCTTCCAAGGTCCAAACGTTGAAACTGGAAGTACTTGAAACCTCTTTATTTTATATAAATAAACATTATAAACTTAAAAGGAGACCAAGGAACCATGCTTACCTTGAGGCTCAGCTGTTCTTGTGCTAATGGCAGTCAGCCAAGAATACATAATGAGGCTTGGCTGAAAGTCCACACCTTGAGCTAACTTGGCAAGGGGGCAGGAGAGACTTTGGAGTGTTTGGGGGCGTATACTGACATGGTGGCATAACAAGATGTTGGAAGTGGATGGGGGGGGGGTGGTATGGATGATAATAGGTATGTGTGCTGGTGAAGTGGTGAGAGGGGAAACGGGCTGTGTTTTTTACACTTACTTTGGGATGAGGTCCCAAAGCAGCATGATAGTCCTTCTAAGCAGCCACTTCGGCAGCTATAGCTATTTCTGAATTTTCACCTCAGATAAGAGGAACAAACCAAAAATCTGAATTTTCCCAACTCCCATTGCCTACCTTGAGGATGAAAATCAAGCCCTTTATCAAATTCAAAGTATCTACTGACAACATCTGGTTCTAACTCTTTGCATTCTCTCACAAATTGAATCATCTGATACACTGGGTGGACTTGTATGCTTCGATCTATGATAGCCTTTTTTTAACCCCACTTAGTTGTCTTGTTCAATTGAACTCACACATTAAATCGCCAATGCTATAATCAGATTAGAGTTTTTTCTAACGCCTCTAATCTATCAGATAGATTGGGAAGGTGAGATCTCTGGATGTATTGTATAAGGATTATAACATGAAATTAATTAAATTTGTCACAGGGCATATTTAAAACTGGAACCACATCAGTTGAAAACCATCTTACAGAAAGGTAAAAACTATGCACAAAGACCATTCGAAGAAAGGTAGCCTCAGGGATCTGTTTTGGACGACAGGCTTTATTGACCTAAATCCTCCATGAAGCATTCTCTGTTGTGACAGGTAATACAAAGTGTGCCTGATGCTGCGTAACAAACATCTGCTTCGTTCCTCAGAGGCAGACTCTTTGTTACCTCACAGAAGGAATGATTAATATTCTCACAAAAATGTTCCTAAACTGACATCTGTTTTGCTGCTAATGCCATTAGTCCTTTTACAAAGCTCTCATTTGGCAGCACTTCTCAGTTCTGTAGTTTTTAAATGGGGAGGGAAACTTTCTTTGTAATAGCAGAGAACGAAGAGAGTAAAATCTTTTCACCAGACCAAAGTTATACCGAGTTATTCAGGGATGGTAAACATTCCGCTTAAACCTGGTGTATCTTTTCGTTAGAGGAATTTCTTTTGTTCGGACTTTGAAATATACCTGAAAGAATATCAGAAATGTTTTGCAGGTCAAAGAAGAGAATTTGAGGTAAAATTTCAGGTGTTGATCCTTGATCAGAACGGACAATGCCCAGAAAGGAACAGAGTAGAGGAATGGAGGAGAAAAACATGCATACAGAAATACCTGTAAAGCACTAAAGTGGAAACAGAAAATGATTAAATATCTGTAATCGTGTTAGCATGACCATAGGAGGCATAATGAGAGGCATCAATAACACTTATGAGAAACAGAAAAAGTGTGAATAGCTGAGGTGGTGAGGGATAAATATTTGGTATTAAATTCTCACTTTATTTATGTTGCTTAATTCAAACCATTTTATATATATTTTTTAAAAAACAGCATGAAAAGCAAGCTTGAATTATCAGAGGCAGACTGCATTCAAAATATATTTGAATGTCTTGTGAGGAGAGTTCATATATTAGAGTGACAGCCTTTTATAGGCCAAATTCAGCTTTCTCTGCAAAGTCTTTTAAAATAAATGCCACATCCAATTGTGAATAGGCTTTTAAACAACTAATTGGAAGAGAAGGCCCCAAGAACATCTCATCCACGATAATGGCAGAACCCAGTACATCCCGGTGGTACAGTGGTCAACACTGTACTGTTGGCACTTAAAGCGCCAAGGACCAGGGTTCAATTCTAGCCTTCATTAGAAGAGGAGTTTCTGACATATATTTGCGATGGTTTTCTGGGGCAATACATTGAAGAACCAACAAGGGAACAGGTCATCTTGGACTGGCTGCTGTTAAATGACTAAAAGATTAGTTTGCAATCTAGTTGTGAGAGGATCCTTGGGAATGAGTGACCCTAATATGGTAAAATTCTTTGTCAAGGTAGATGGTGATGAAGTTGATTTTGAGACCAGGATCCTGAATCTCAGTAAAGGTAAATCTGATGTATGAGACATGAGTTGACCATTATGGACTAGGAAACATTACTGAAAGGAAAGATAGTAGACAGGCAATGTCAGACATTTAAAGAGTGAATAGATGAATTCCAGAAGTTGTTTATTCCTCTTTGGCGCAAGAGTGGTATCCTGCAAGGCATACAAGGGAAATTAGAGATAGTATCAGATTCAAGGAAAAGGCATACAAATTGGCAAGAAAAAGCAATGGGCCTGAGGATAGGGAGCAGTTTAAAATTCAGAAAAGGAGGACCAAGTGATTGATGAAGAATATAAAAATAGAGTATGAAAATAAATTAGTGGCTAACATAAAAACTGATTGTATAAGTACCTATAGGTATGTAAAAAGGAGAAGATTGACAAAAACAAATATAGGCCCCTAACAGTCAGAAACAGGAGAATTCATATTAGTGAACAAAGAAATGGCCAAGGAAATTAAATCCATACATTGCTTCATCTTCATAAAGGAAGACATGAATAATGTATCAGAAATTCTGAGAAAAATGTTTTACTGAGGTGCTGAAGAAAATCAGCAGTGGTAGAGCAATTATTTCGGGGAAATTGATGAGATTGAAGGTGGATAAATCTCCAGGTCCTGATATTCTTCATCCCAGAGTACTTAAGGTGGTAGCCCTAGAAATAGTAGATCCTTCAGTAGTCATTTTCAAAAATTGTTTGGACTCTTACAGATTGGAGGGTAGCTAATGTAAGCCCACTATGAAAAGGGATGGAGAGAAAATAAGAAGAGAAAACAGGGAACTATAGACCAATGAGTCTAATGTCCATACTCGGTAAGCTCCCTTCATTATCAATGATTTCATAACTCAGAACTTGGAAGGCAGTGATATAATCAATCCAAGTCAGTATGGATTTACAAAGGAGAAAACATGCTTGATGAATCTATTGGAATTCTCAGAGGATGTAACTAGTAGAGTTGACTGAGGAGAACCAGTAAGTGTGGTTTATTTACACTTTCAGAAGGCTGTCAACAAAATCTCACATAATAGACTACTGTGTAAAATTAAAGGACATGGGGTTGCAGGTAAAGTCTTGAGATGGACAGAAAACTGGTTGGCAGGTAAGAAACAAAATGTCAGCATAAATGGGTATTCTGCAGAAATCTATGCTACAAATCCACGTGTACAACTGTTCACATCATACATTAATGATTTGGAAAGGGAACTAATTGTATTATCTCCAAATTTGCAGATGATACAAAGTTGGGAGAGGGACGAGTTATGAAGAGAATGCAGAGATGCTTCAGCATGATTTGAGCAGGCTAAATACGTGGGCTCATGCATGGCAGATGTGAGATAACAATAATTGGAAGGCAAGTTATTGCTTGAATGGGTGTGAATTGAGAGAGGTGCATACTCAGTGAGACCTTGGAGTCCTTGTGCATCAGTCACTGAAAGAAAGCAAATAGGTACAGCAGGCAGTAAAGAAAACAAATGGTATTTTGGCTTTCATTCTGAGAGGATTTGAGAATAGGGATTAGGATGTTTTGTTGCAATTGTATAGGGCATTGGTGAGACCATACCTGGAGTAGTATGTGTAGCTTTGGTATCCTTATCTGAGGAAGGATGTCCTTGATAGAGAGAGAGTACAGCAAAGGTTTACCAAGTTGATTCCTGGGATGGCAGATCTGTCATGTGAGGAGAGACTAAGTCGGTTAGGATTATATAGCAAGAATAAGTGGGGAATCTCATAGAAACTTATAAAATTCTAACATGGTTAGACATGGCAGATTCATAACGAATGTTCCCAATGATGGGGGAGTCCAAAATTAGAGGTCTTATTTTGAGGATAACTGTTTAAAACTGTAGTGAGGAGAAATTTCTTCACCCATGCAGACCAGCGAAAACATGCAAACTCCACACACACATAAAAACACAGACGTATAGAAAGCAGAGACAGCAGTAGGTTATTTGGCCCTTTGAGCCTGCTCTGCCTGTTCAGCTTGATAGCTGATCATCAAGTTCAGAATTTCTTACTACAGGAAGTAGATGAGGCCAAAACATTGTGTGGTTTCATGAAGAAATCAGAGAGGGCTCTTGGGGTTAAACGGATCAAAGGTATGGGGAAAGAGGGATCAGGATATTGAATTTGATGATCAGCTATCAAGCTGAACAGGCAGAGCAGGATCAAAGGGCCAAATAATCTACTGCTGCCTCTACTTTCTATGCTTCTGTGTTTCTACGTGTGTGTGGAGTTTGCACGTTTTCGCTGGTTTGCGTGGATTTCCTCCCAGAGTCCAAACATGCATAGGTTAGGTTGATTGGAAATGTTCAATTCAGTGGAACTAGAAGGGTAAATATGTAGGTTAGGGGGATAGAGTATGGATGGAATTGTTATCGATACACTTCAATGGCTGAATGGCCTCCTTCTGTGCTGTAGGGATTCGAAGATTCTATGGTCAGTGCAAAAGCTCAGGTTGAATTAGTTACAACAATCTTCAGCCATAAGTTCTTGAGAATTCCACCACCAGAAATGCTCGTCTTCAGCCAATTTGATGAAATCTGTGTGAAATCACAAAATGTCTAAAAGCATTGACACAGGAAGGTCTAATGTATGGGCTCTGATAACATCCTGCCAGTAGTGACTTGAGCTAGCATGAGTCGAGCTGTTCCAGGATAGCTTCAACACTCATATTTGCCCAATAAAGTAGAAAATTGCCCAGGTATGACCTGTCTACCAAATAAACCATGATAATTTCAATCTGACCAATTACCCACCCACCAGTTCTACTGTCAATCATCAGCAAGTGATGCAAGGTGCCTTACAAATAACCTGCTCACCAGTGTTTAGTTAGGATCCAGCCAGAACCACTTAGTTTCTGATCTTATTATAACCTTGATCCAAAGATAGATAAAATAACTGAATTCCAGAAGATAGTGACTGCTCTGGGAATCGAGGCAGCATTTGACCCAGAGTGGCATCAAGGACCACCAACAAGATTGCAGTCTACGGGAATAATTGGTTGGAGTCATATCTAGCACAAAGGTAGATAGCTGTAGTTTTACAAGGCCAATCACCTCAGTGCCAGTTTCTCAGGATGGTGCCCCATGCCCAACCATTTTCAGTTGCTTCATCAATTACCTTTCTTCTGTCATAAAGTGGTCAGCAGCAGCAGGCATGATTACAGAAATGGTTCGGCATCATTTGCAACTGCTCAGACACTGAAGCAGTCAATCCCCATGTGCAGCAGGACTTGGATAATATTCAGACATAGGTTGATAAGTGACAAGCGACATTTGTGCCAGCTTTAGTGTCAGGCAATGACCATCTCTAACAAGATGGAATTCAACCATCTCCCTTTGACATTCAATGGCAAAACCTTGCCAATGAAACTCACACCATCAACAATTTGTGCACTATCATGGATCAGAAACATAACTGGAGCAGCATATAGCTCACCTTCTGACTCCCTAAAATGTATCCACAATCCACAAGTCAGAAGTGGATTGAAATATTCCCCACTCGCCTGTGACGATTACGGCACCAAAAGCACTCAAGCAGCTCAGCACCAAATAGGACAAAACAAGATCCCTGATTGCCATCCCTGCCACTCAGCAACCCCTTCACCCCACCGCATCCCTCCACCCCAACGCACCCCTCCACCCACCCACCACTATTCATCACATTAAATATTCACTCCCTCCACAACTGCCACCAAATATTGGAATAGTTGGAGTGCAGCAATTCTCCAATCCTCCTTCAACGGCACCCTTCAAACCTTCAACCTCAACTGTCTCGAAGGGCAAGGAAACACAAGTGTCTACAAATTCCTTTCCAAGTCACACTTGAAAGTATATTACCGTTACTTCATGGTCACTGGATCAAAGCCCTGGAACTGACTCTCTAACAGCACTGTGGTATAGCTGCACCAGATGGATGGTTTGTCACCAACATTTGAAGGGAAATTAGGCGGGGCAACAAATGTTGCCTTCCAGCAACACTTACATCCAATGAAGAAATAACAACAAGTTCAATGTCTCAAATTTATTTACCAACAGGTTTTATTATGACAATTTCTCAGCCCAGTGATTCTATTTTGGTACACACAAGATAATAAGAATGTTCTCCTCCAGCAAGCAGACTGGGAGCCAAGAATCAATACTTTGCACTGTTCATCTGTCCTGTTTTTTTTTCAAACTCAATACTGTAATACCTGCATTTAAAGCAGACTGAGTCTGATCAATTGCTGAGGCCTACACAATGTTACCTGTAGCTCCTCTGATGAGCTCTGGGCTTAACCTTAGATGCTATAACATCACAAAAAGTGAGCTATATTCCTAGCCTTCTTGCTTTTAATCTACAGTGTTCCCAGACAAGTATTACAGTGTATACATGTGATCTTACAGTCAAGGAGAACACCTGAAATGTGGTTTTGAAATCCTTCACCTATGTTCAGCAAGAGTAAAGCCACAAAAAGCAGCATTTTCTGTTGCGAGCAGTTAAATGATTGTGATAGATATTGGCAGCTTAAACTATCCAGCTTAAATAGTACTTCTGGTGAAATGGTGCATCATCTTCACTTGATTCTTCTCTAAAATTGAGAAATCTTTCTAAAGATCTGCTGTTGGAAATTTGCCAATGCTATTTCTCTGGTTGTTCATTAAATAGAAATTCTAGGAAAAGCAAATTCTTCACACTGGTTCTATGACTTTAACACCAGTTCTGTTCCCTAAGTGAAGCAGAATTGTCCTGGATGAAAAGAAAATCAAGGAATCATAGAGCGAAGGAAGATTTAACCTATTGTCCTTCAGATGATTGGCAGAGTACACCGCCTGAAACACTGAGGCCCACTGTTCTAAGGATCCACATTTGGTGAATGACTGCTCTTTTTTGAGAAAAATATTACACGGTGTAAAATAATCTTACTCGGTGTGATAGTTCTCACCATTCACTTTTAAGAGATATCTCATTATGGGACTGGGAGGAAGGAGAAAGGATGAGAAGCAGAAATGTAGGAAAATGAGATGGACATGGTTGAAGGTCCTGTCAACTATTGTGTGGGGCACCCTTATTTGGTAGAAAAAGGCAGGATGAACTTCAGGACTCAACACTGAGTTTGCACATCCTCTGATCATATTCGTTGCCCCCATTTTATTAGAGGGGAGGTTCTGAAAATGAGGCACAGAATATACAAACAAGAAAGTAAACTTTTAAAGATAATTGGTTAGGGTATAGATGGAGCCATTGCACCCAATTCTGGGTGCCACACTCTTTAAAGAATATCAAGAGGACGCAGATGAGATTGAGAATCTGGAATTATTTACCTGAAGCAGAAAGAAATAGAGGGAGATTTGACAGATGGTGTTCAAAATCAAGAGTGTCTTTGATAGGGTAAATAAGGCTAAATACTTCCCAGTTGCAGAAGAGCCCATATGAAGGACACAGACTTAAGTAATCGGCAAAAATACCAGAGGGAGTGGGAGCGATAAACAAGGGTAACAGGAAAATATTACATGGATAGCATAATGGCAGAAGGAATTTTGGAAGGTGTAGGATATGCTCAGGAAAATATCAGAACAGTCAGGTCTGAGGATAAAAACCTGAATGTGGATTTCAATGGCTGATAGTTTCAGGTAGTAATGGAGATGTTGAGTTTATAGAGGTGAAAGTAAATGGTTTTGTAATAAAGACAATGTAAATTCAGAAGCTTAGCTCAAGTTTGAATTGTTTATCAAGTCTCAGTTAACCCAAGATAGTGATGCAGGAGGACCATGGCATCAGTCTGCCACTGTGACAAGTAACAAAGTAAGAATTTAGCAACACCAATTATTAATCCAACCGATTTATTTGATAGTAAATCCGCGAGCTTTCAACACTCTTGTGTCTTCCTCAGGCAAGTGCTGTGTTCTGGTCTGCAATAGCACACATCAGCACCATCTCAAGTAACAAAGGCAACGGCTGTGATTTAGTAGATGCATCAGCTACAGGCCCAAATTCTGTAATGGCTGCAATGTCTCGCAAGAGGCCAAAACAGGATTTAGGTTTCTGATCTTTCCCACTCTCCTATGATAACACAATCAGGTTCACACCCAGGAAAGTGGAGTCTGATTTACATACATTATAATATCATTAGTGGACTTGATCTGCTTTTGTTACTGTCACTGTATTATCCTAGTCAACTGGCGTGCAAAATACTATTGGCTTCCTAAAATGAAAACCTTCACGATGACCACGCAAGGGTCTATAGAATAGTATAGTCCCTATGTGGTGAGGGACAAGATGAGCAGTGCCCTGGCAGCATGGTAGTGCCAGGGTCAGGCTGTCTGGGGAGACCATGGGGAGTGGGGGTGTGGGGCAGATCTCTTTATATATGTGATGGAGGAGCGTGTACCAATATTTCTGAGGGTGGTGCATGCCCTAAATTCTATGGGGGGGGGAGTGCAGAGCCCAATTGGAGGGAGGAGGGAGAGCCCCAGTTGGGTGGTGGGAGTTTATTTCTTGTGCAGATGGGATGCCGTTTGAAGATAGCGCTCTGATCTCTGCAGAATCAGCCTTATTGACTCTAACAGGTCACACCCTGCCAGAGTGACACTGCAAATCGTGCTCTAAATTCCCTGTATACTGAGTACCAGAGAATCTGGAGAGAAAATTCAGTTTGCAGCAAGAGAACCACCTACCAGTTTTCTTCCTAAAACTGACACTCTGGCAAATTTTGGGACGATTCCATCTAGTCTGCAGTTCTCCTTCTGTTTAGCAGGGGCAAATTCCAGCGCAAGCAATGAGTTACGTTCTGAAGTGCAATCTACAGTTTACTGTAGACAAGTACATGTTACAATTTGCAAACCAAAGGATCACAAAAACAGCAATAATCACTTAATTTAAAAGATAGTATTGTCAACCAGGCAGTGCAGCACTCCAGAAATGGTGCACCAGAACACCAGCCTAGATTAGAGTTTGAGCGGGATTTCTCAGAGAGACAGAATTATTGTCAACTAAGACAGGTTAATACAAGAACACTAGAGGAAATAACATAAATTCACCTTATAGAAGTCTACTATCAACACCTTGGCGTCACTATTGACCGGAAATTGGACTGCACCAGCCATGTAAGTATTGTGCTGGTAAGAGCAGATCAGAGACTAGAACTCTGGAAAGTAACATACCTCCTGACTTCTTACAACATGTTCACAATCTACAAGGCACAAGTCAGGAGTGTAACAGAATACTCTCTATTTGCCTGGATGAGTACAGTTCCAACAGTAGGCAGGATGCTTGACACCATCCAGGAAAGACTGGCACTCCTTCCACAGATATTCAATCCCTTCATCATGGACAGACAGTGACAGTTGTGTGCATTATCTACAAGATGCACTGCAGGAACTCACCAGGTGTCCTTGGACAGTACCTTCCAAACTCACAATCACTGCCATGTAGAAAGATAAGGGCAGCAGGGAGATGGGAACACCATCTCTAAGCCATTCACCATTCTAACTTGGAAATATACTACTATTCCTTCACTATTGTTGGGTCAAAATCCCAGAACTTGCCCCCCCTCCCCAAACCACCCTCCCTCCCACCCTCTTCCCCACCTCACAACAGAACCACCTACATCACATGGATGCAGCAGTTCAAGAAGGCAGCTCACAACTACCTTCTCAAGGACAATTAGGGACAATTAGGGCAACAAATGCTGGCCCAGCCACTGACACTAGCATCCATAAATGAATAATAAAAAAAGAAAAACACCAAAGCTGATGAAAGAGTAAGATGCTAAACAATATGACTAATTCATCAGATATTTATGAATCCATGTCTTCAGATACAAAAAACTGAATTTTATGCATTTGTAACTGTTGCAATCCCATGACATTGTTCCATTTTAAACATACTTGGTTGGACAGAATTTCAAAGACATTAGACTGATACTGTTTCAAACCAAACACTTCCACTGCAATTCCAGATTTCATTCTGCATTAGTAGGTTCTCTGATGTGTGCTCAAGCCTTCTGCTCAGAGAACATCAATTTAAAGCTAAGCTGTTTTGTCTCACATTAAATATAGCTGCAGCATCTGCTCAAGATCTTTAACATCTGTGGATATATTCACTGGATCAAATCTTGATAGACTTCAACTGCAGGTTTAAATATAATTTGATAGCTGCACAGTGGTGCTCAGTGTGCTAGCTTCAAACTGTTATGAGTGGAGAGAAAGGCTGCAAAAAATAATTATTCCCCCTTTGCCTGAAAGAGCTAATTCTGTTTACTTTCAGCAAACAATTCTGTCAACTTCACTTGCCCTTGAGAAACTCATTAATATTCATAATTGGGAGTTTAAGTAATTGGAACTACACCTGCATCAATGTGGTTTTCAAAACTGCTTCTTTTCTATTACACCTGCTGAATGCTCCAGAGCATGTCTCATTAGGTTACTACATAAAATGAAGGAGACATTGATGATAGCTCAGTGCAAAATCAGTCACTATACTTATCTTTTTATCACTACTTCAACACTTTACTCAGACGTATCCAATTCTTCAGAGTGGAAGAATCAAAGTTACACAACTAGATCTTGGGACCAAAATTGGGCTTCAGTTGCTTTCAGTTCTAAAAGAGTCACCTCAAGCAGGATCAGAGGTAACAAAATCCACATCAAAATCATCCGTCTGCACTCTACAACACCAACATTGAAGTGTAGTGAACTAAAATATGCCCACATTTGTGTTCTCCTCTGTTCTTTATTATTTGAATGGGTGTAAATTGAATGGATATTCAACAAGACAGGAGTCCTCATGCATCAATCACTGAAAGTAATGGCGCAAGTACAGCAGGCAATAAAGAAAACAAATGGTATGTTGGCTTTCATAATGAGGGGATTTGAAAATAGGGATGTTTTGTTTCAATTGTGTAGGGAATTGATAAGATCCCACCTGTGTGCAGTTTTGGTGGTCTTATCTGAGGAAGGATGTCCTTGCTGGAGGCAGTACAGCAAAGTTTACCAGACTGATTTCTGGAATGCAGGTCTATCATGTGAGAGACTAAGTTGATTAGGATTTTATTCACTGAAGTTTAGAAGAGTGAGGAGGGATCTCATAGAAAATTATGAAATTCTAACATGGTTAAGACAAGGTAGATTCAGAAAGAATGTTCCCAATGGTGAGAGAATCCAGAACTAGGGGTCATAGTTTGAGGATAAGAGATAAACCTTTTCAACTGAGGTGAGAAGAAATATCTTCCCCCAGAGGTTTGTGAAAGACTGGAATTCATTACCACAGCAGTGGTAGTTGAGGCCAAAACATTGTCCAGTTTCAGAAGAAATTAGATATAGCTCTTGGGGCTAAAGGGATTAAGGCATATGGGAGGAAGTGGGGATTAGGATATTAAATTTGATGATCAGCCATGATCAAAATGAATGGTGGAGCAGGCTCAAAAGGGCCAAATGGACTACTGCTGTTTCCAGTTTCTTTGTTTCCATGCTTTTATACGTCTGTGAATACTTTCACGAGGAATCATGGAATCCAACAGTGCAAACGGAGGCCATTCATTTCATTGAGTTTGCACCAACCACAATCCCACCCAGGCCCTACCCCATAAACCCATGCACTTACCCTACCTAGTCCCCCTGACACTAAGGGACAATTTAGCCTGGCCAATTCACTTAACTCGCACTTCTTTGGATTGTGGGAGGAAACTGGTGCACCAGGAGGAAACCCACGCAGACACAGGGATAACGTTCAGACTCCACATAGACAGTGACCGAAATTGGGAATCAAACCTGGGTCCCTAGATCTTGAGGCATCAGTACTAATTACTATGCTGCCTCAAAACTGTAATGAAAAAGTTATATCCTAGTTCAAAAAGGCATAAAGGAATCAATGTGTTAACTATAGACAAATGGGCTTAATGTCAGTGGTGGGAAAACTACTGGAGACCATCATTCAGGACAAAATTAATTCTCAGTTAGAGGAGCATGGGTTAGTAAAGGGCAGCCAGCATAGATTTGATAAAGGTGTATTGACCCATTACTTCCAATCTCCAGAGAATCAGACTATGCAACAATATGGCTGGTACCGTAAACAAAATGGGGTATGGCTTATTTTCCCTAACTCAGAAGGCCTCAGAAACTTGCTGCACTGCACATTTCTTGCCAGGCCCATGTAGAAAGATCAGTGAGAAAGCTACATGTATATTCTAAAATAAGTTACAAGAAGCAGCGTAGCAATCCATATGTGACTGATGCTCCTTGAAACTTCTGGACCATTGTTCAGAATTTTCTGTTCCCACCAATGATAAAAATTACAAACAAAATTACAAAATTACAAAAATGACAAAATTACAAATTGCTGTTTGTAATTTTTATAAATGATCTGGATGAGGGTATTGAAGGATGGATTAGTAAATTTGCAGATGACACTAAAGTCGGTGGAGTGGTAGATAGTGAAGAGGGGTGTTATAGTTTGCAGAGGGACTTGGACAAGTTGCAGAGCTGGGCCGAGAGGTGCCAAATGGAGTTTAATGTGGAAAAGTGTGAGGTAATGCACTATGGCAGGAATAATAAATGTGTAGAGTATAAGGCTAATGGTAGGATTCTTAGTAGTCTTGATGAACAGAGGGATCTTGGTGTGTATGTGCATAGATCCCTGAAAGTAGGCAGTCAAGTCGAGAAGGTTGTTAAGAAGGCATATGGCGTCTTGGCTTTTATTGGTAGGGGGATTGAATTTCGGAGCCGCAACGTCATGTTGCAACTGTACAAAACTCTAGTGTGGCTGCACTTGGAGTATTGTGTGCAGTTCTGGTCCCCACATTATAAGAAAGCTGTGGAGGCATTGGAGAGGGTACAGAGGAGGTTTACCAGGATGTTGCCTGGTATGGAGGGCAGGTCTTATGAGGAGAGGCTGAGGGATTTGAGGTTGTTTTCGTTAGAAAGGAGGAGGCTAAGATGGGACCTGATCGAAACATATAAGATGATTAGAGGTTTAGATAGGGTGGACAGTGATAGCCTTTTTCCTAGGATGTAAAAAGCTAGCACGAGGGGACACAGCTTTAAATTAAGGGGTGATAGTTATAGGACGGATATCAGAGGCAGGTTCTTTACCCAAAGGGTGGTTCGGGAGTGGAATGCCCTGCCTGCAGCGGTTGTAGATGCGCCAAGTTTGGTGGCGTTTAAGAGGTTAGTTGATAAGTATATGGAAGAGAAGGGAATGATTTAGTTTGGAGGGGCATTGCTTTTTATATTGGTTGGTGCAACATCAAAGGCCGAAGGGCCTGTTCTGTGCTGTAATGTTCTATGTTCTATGTTCTATAATGAACCCTGCATGGGTTTCCCAGTGGTGGTGGGGTGTGTTGGGAGGGGGCACGGGGGTGGTGTTGCATAAAATGGGAAACCACATTGACAGTAGCAGGACAAGAAGATCCTGCCACTGACCAAAAGTAGACCATGCCCATCACACAAAACACGCAGCAGGAGGTATGGTAAATCTCACCCAGTAATGTCCTAACTATGTTAGGAGTTGTGGGTTTTACACAAAAAGAAAAAGATGGAGTCTGCACACATAGATTCAAACTAACAACAGCAGATTTATTCTAATGACTCTGGACTGTACAGAGAGAAACTGAAACTAAAACGGTATCCTGTGCAACATTCTAATGACATCTTTCAAATCACGTGATCAGCTTTTGAAGCAATCTGCAACCACTTAAATATATAACACACCCATTTGCTTAACTAATGTAATTGAGTTATTTGATGAGCTAAGAGAGAGAATCAATTAAGGTAGTACTGTAGCTGTCGACAAAAACTTTAAATTGTTTTGATGCTGTACCATATAACAGGATTAATTGAAAAATACAAGCAGGGAAGATTAAAGTGATGATGGTAACTTGGGTACATAATTGACTCAGGGATAGGAAGTAGAGAGTGGTGGTGAATTAGAGAGAAGTGAAATCTCAAGTGGTTGGCATGAGTATAATTAACTGCTGCCTCACGGTGCCAGGAATTTGGGTTCGATTCCCAGCTTGGGTTACTGTCTGTGTAAAATCTGCACATTTTCTCCATGTCTGTGTACGTTTCCTTTGAGTGCTCTGGTTTGC
Organism: Sphyrna mokarran; assembly: GCA_024679065.1. Taxonomy (NCBI): domain Eukaryota; kingdom Metazoa; phylum Chordata; class Chondrichthyes; order Carcharhiniformes; family Carcharhinidae; genus Sphyrna; species Sphyrna mokarran. Next base: position 60,144,594 of record JAGIQG010000003.1, read on the forward strand.
TCCCTCAGACATGCTGGTTAGGTGCATTGGTCATGTTAAATTCTCCCTCAGTGTACCTGAATGGGAATAGACCCTGCTCACTGATTTTCAGAGGGAATCCCGCTGGGTCACTCTGTAGTGCTCAGAATCTGGGTGATTCATTCTGAAATTCCTGTTAAAAAAAACCCAAGAGCAGTTACCCCAGTTTTCACGTGAATTGGCAACTTAGAATTTTTTTGAGAGAATCTCAGCCATAGGCTTTTGGGTAAGCAAAATGCCACATTGGAGGCTTATGAAAGAAATGGAAGTCATTGGAATTAGGAGGAAAGAGCCAGTAGGAATGAAAGCCAAGAGATCATGCTAGAATTTTATAAATCAGTGGATAAGTCTGGGCATCACAGGTAAGAAAAATGTGGAGGCTGCAGAAAGGTTACAGAGGAGCTTTATAAGTATGTTACCTGAAATGTGGGCCCTCAGCCAGGAGGAGAAATTGGAACAGTCAGAGTTGTTCTCCCAGGAACAGAAAGGACTAAGAGATGACCTGATAAAGATTATGAAGATAATGAAAATTTTTGATAGAGTTGATAGAGAAAATATTTTTCTTTTTGGCATATTGGTCAACAAGTGGAGGCCAAGAATTCAATTTCATTGGCAAAAGAACTAAAAGGGAAAAGAGGATTTTCTTTTTCATTCAAAGTTATTTATCATGTTTTTATAATGATGCAATACCTTGGGCTTATTTACTGTACAAGACACAAGGCATCAATTACTCACAAAGGATTGGGTAAACACATGGTGGGTTCACTTATTAAGACTAGGCACATACGAGAATAGTTATACCTAAGTATTCAACTTGAAGACATCAGAGCTATAAGTGTCTGCTCTGCTCTAAGCAAAAGTGAAACTACGACTCAATTACATGACACATTTTCCTTTTAACAATGTTGTGCTGATATTCCTTCAAGGCATATTACTACACAATCTAGACTGCTCTGCCTAGAAAGATGGGGGAAACTAATTCTATGAATAATTTAAAAAAGTTTGACAGCCACCTGAGAGTGAGGACTTACAAAGTTATGGACAAAAGTGCGAATGAGGGATGAAACATGAGTACTCTAAGAGCAGCACAGGCACAACAGACCAAATAACCTCAACCTCTGCTGTTAATGTCTATGATTCTATGAAGTACAGCTCAATTATTAAATAAAGCTCATTGTTGTCAATCATCAGGTGAGTACTCAGTTCTCAGAGCATCAAATGGGCTTCTATTCTTGTCACTATCCAGTGGTTGCATTTATTTTGGGTTGGTTGGCCACGTCATTGACAACTTCCATGAACTAAAAGTGCAGCAACAGCTGGTTTCAGTGATAGCAAGCTGCTGCTTACTCCACGGAGATTTCTTACAAGGTAATGTAATCTATACCACACTTGGTCTAGATTCCGAACAAGGTAACTGCAAATGATAACATGGTGAGGAACAGCAGGAACAGATTGCTATGTGTCATGGCCCCTCACACAGACAAACATCTGAGCCCACGAGAATGAAAGCCAAGACGACGCCGGTAGAAAATAGTGAGAAAAAGTAAGTGGAGAAGCTCCAAAAAGTACACAGTCAACAAAATATTTTTTTAAAAAGGAATAAAAAGTCAAGATGATTTTAATTTTTTAATTTATTTTCAAATCACTCCACTGCTTTTCCCTTCCCTATCTCTCTAATCCCCTCCAGCTTCACAATCCACACACCCCCTCTCTCCTCCCCAAAGAAATCTTCATGCCTCTAGTTCTAACTTATTAAGCATCTCTGATTTTAGTTGCACCAAAACCGATTGCTGTACCTTCAGTTCCCTATGCACCAAGCTCTGGAATACCTTCCCTGTCTCTCTCTTCCTCTTTATCTCACTTTCTCCTTTAATAATCTCTTCGACCAAACATTTGGAACATCTGACCTAATTTCTCCCCCTGTGACTCAATGTAACGTTCTATAACACTCCTGCGAAGTGCCTTTGTCATGTTTAAGGCACTATATTTACATTTAAGTTGTTAGGGTTGATTATTTTGAGTGAAAGCTTCAAACAACAAGATGGCACAGCAAAGGATAAGCAGTAATTTGGAATCAGGGCATAGAAGCTGAGACATATGGCAGACAATTACAATTTAAGAAGATCCCTCGAGAGATAGAATGACAGACACACTCCGATTTAAGTTCTGTCATGAAAGGCTCAGGTTTTGCTGACAAAATACTGGAGCTGAGTATATTGGATGACATTAAGCTGTAATTGATGGTTTGAAAACCATTTAAAATTTGATTGATTATCTGAATTGGATATTGGAAGGACATATTGACTGGCATAAAGACCTTAATATGGAACCTTCCTGAACCATATTCTTTATAATGAGACAACCTAAACTCATTTTCTTCTGAAAGATCAATTTTTAATAATTGATCTGTATTCATTGTCGACTTTGTCCTGGAAGGGTTTCTTTTTGCCAGGCCTCTTTTAAAACATTGTTGGGAATATAAAGAGACCTCATTCCAATCAACGAAGAGATTATTTTGTCGTAACAGCTGGGACAGTGTGATTGTATGTTTGGTACAGTTTCTTTTATCTTCTTTTAATGCTATAAATCTCTCTGTTTAACCCCAAGGGCAAACTGATCCTGCATGCAAAATTACAAACTGGAGGTTAAACCATCTGTTTCTTTCGCTAGTTCAGAGTAATAACAATTATTAATAAGGAAGTGTTTGGCTTCAGTTGAAATTCTGTCTGTAAACAATAAGCCATTGTACACAGTAAACTGAGCCTCGAGGGAGAAGAGTGGTATGTGCTCAACCCTCTAGATAACTATATTATTCATTCAGGATCAGTAAAGCAAGCAATGACTGCATTGTACCAGTTACACTATACAGCAATGCAAATTAAGAGACCGATGCAATAAGAAAGTTATAATATCGGCACAAGTATTTCATGCTATTTCATATTCAACTGCACATTCAGCAAATAATGGTTTTGCCAGCGATGCCTGCATCCCATGAAAAAAATAATTCAAAAATTACACAAGGGCTGTTTGTTTACGAAAGGGCACAAAATATGACACAAACCAGCATATGCTAATTGCTAACCATTTTGTCTTTATACTTATGGAATGAGAAGAGTACTGGAGGTACAGTCATCTGTTCTTCTTCTGGCGTTCTCTGAACAAAGGCAGATCCGATCCACAGCACCATGTCCACCACAAATAAGGAAGGAGGCAGGTTCTAAATCCATCTCTTCAGGAGTGGGGATTGCAGTAACAAACATTTGGGTGACCACCAGTGGATAAAGACAACTGGTATTTATTTACAAGCAGGAAAACTAAACACAATTCCTATAGTCTCAAATCCAGGCTTTGAGATTGGGTTTAAAATCCACAGTGCGCTTTGATCTGTGCCCACTCCCTTTTCATTGGGCAGTGGGCCTCTGAGATTTGCCAAAATCTCAGATGAAAGAGCTACATGATCTCCCAGGTTCGCACATGACATTCCTCCCTCTTTAGGTCCTCTAATTCTTATAAATAGTGACAACAAATATCCCAGTCCATTGGAGGAACTTGCTGGGCTGGGCGGGCTCTGCTTTCTCTTGCATCTTTGCCTCAGTGTCATCTTCAAATGCACCTGAAACACTCTGCATTCCAAAACCTACACTTCTTTGTGATGTGATTTCCTCCACGTCCAAAATATTAGTTGAAATTCCTTGTTTAACTGAAATAACAGGCTTTATTCTAGTTTCCTACTACGGTCATCCTTCCTTTGTTTGAATAGGTACACTCAACCCAGGTGCTGCTACTACTTCTGCTGATGCTTGTGGCCCCTCTCCCCAACTGGTGGACTTTACCCCCAGGCATGCGTTACAATTTGCCACCACTTTTTTCCATGCCTTTCATAGACAAGGCTATTTCCATTCCCTTTAAGTGTAGCTCTGATTCCACCAGCAATTTCTTTTGGAAACTATATTAATTATCTTACACACCAGTTTATCTCTTAACATATGATTCAGGGATATTCCAAACTCTCAGTTTCTGCCAGTTTCCTTAACCTGGCCACAAGTACTGCAACACATTCTCTGGGGCCTCTCTATTGAATTAAATGTGAACCTCTGAAGAATGATAATGATCTCATCTTTCTGCAAACTAACCAACTCCAAAAGTTCAGCAAATGATTTTGAATCAGGGTCCTCTGGGTAAGCCAAGCTTCTTATTATACTGTATATCTGGGTGCTGCAAACTGTGAACAAATAATCCTTTTTTTTCTCCCTCTATTTTATTTGCTATAAAAAAGTAACACATTTATTTTATGTATTGTATCTAATCTTCCTTGTCCTCATCAGAAGATTTGAGCTTACCAAAGAATGGCATGATGGTATGTCTTTTGTACTAAACTAAAATTGCTTTGAATCAGAATAGATAGGCTGTCTTCTCTTTGCAAATATGCATTTGCAAATGGAACCAATTTCTTTTCTCCTCGTCACCAATGTAGTAACAAAAACTCTGGGTGAACACCAGTGGATTAAATGCATCAATTATTTATTTACAAGTCCAAAAAAACTATTTACAAGCAGCTATCTAGAAGACATAGCAAAGCTAGACCCAAATCATACTATCATTCAGTTCAGGCCTTGATTGCAGTATTAAAACCTACACTGTGCTTTGATCCACTCATGCTCCCATTCTATTGGGTTGAGAGTTACTAGACATTCGAAATTTGCTAAAACCTTGGACAAGTAAGTCATGTGGTCTCTAAGGTTCACTATGACAGGGACTAAATCCCAGGCTGCTGGAACTAATTTGATCCACAAAGACCACCAGTCAATAGATCCAACAAGCCTCCCATAGAAGCCCCAGCCCATAATTTTATGCTTCCAATAGGTTCTGGAAAGGTTCCATCAACTTAGAAAGTTGCAAATATAACCTTTCTAGTCATGAAAGAAGGGAGGCAGAAAACAGGAAACAATAAGCCAGTTAGGTTACAATTTGTTATGGGGAAGATGTAGAATTGACTGTTAAAGAGGTTATAGTTTAACACTTCAAAAAGTTCACTGTAATTGAGAAGAATCAGCACAGTCTTATAAAAGGAAAATCATGTTTAGAAGTACGACAGTGAAGAAAGAGGCCATTTAGCCCACTGAGTCTGCACCGACAACAATCCCACCCAGGCCTATCCCAGTAACTCCACATATTTACCCTGCTAATCCCCTGACAGACACTAAGGGACAATTTACCTTGGCCAATTAACTTACCTCACATAGCTTTGGATTTTGGGAGGAAACTGGAGCATCCAGAGAAAATGCACGCAGACACGGGGAAAATGTGCAAACTCCACACAGTCACCTGAGACTGGAATTGAACTCTGGTACCTGGCACTGTGAAGCAGCAATGCTAACAACTGTGCCACATGCTGCCAATGGTGGCACAATAGTGAGGGTGGCATGGTGGTACAGTGGTTAATAGATCCTCCCCACAGCATCTGGGGTTGAGGTTTAATTCTGGCTTCGAGTGACTGACATATAACAAGATCATGTAACAATAGCCCAATAAGCAAGTTCAATAAATACAAACGGTGCCAAATGCATTGAAGACTTGAGACAATGGCATTAACATCAAACCAGACAAGTATGGCGCAGCATGGTGGCACAGTGGTTAATATTACTGCCTCACAGTGCCAGGGACCTGGGTTTGATTCCTGGCTTGGGTATCTGTCTGTATGGTATTTGCATATTCTCCCCATGTTTGCATGGGTTTCCTCCGATTGCTTCTGTTTCCTTCCACAATCCAAACATATGAGGGTTAGGTCGATTGGCCATGCTAAAAGGTAAATAGAGGTTATGGGGTTAGGGCCTGGGTGGGTTTGTGATTGGTGCAGAGTTGGTGGGACAAATGGCCCAAGTGCGTTATAGGGATTCTATATTTAACCGATTTATTAGAATTCTTTGAAGGACTAAAATGTGATGTGGATAGAGGGGAGCCTGTAGATGTGCTGTACCTGAATTTCCAAAAAAGCATTTGATGAAATGCCACATCCAAGATTATTGTAAAACATAAAAGCTTATGGTGTTAGGGGTAACAAATTAACTTGGAGTGAAGATGGGCTGGCTGGCAGAAACAGAGAGCATGCATAAATGAGTCTTTGTTTGATTGGCAGGATGTGAAGAGTGGAGTTGCATAGATGTGCGTGCTGAAGTATCAACTTTATACAATTTATATCAATAATTTAGATGAGGAGAGTAAAGACATTGTAACTAAATTTCCAGGCGATGCAAAGATAGGTAGGAAAATACATTATGAAGAAGACATACAAAGTTTTCAGATGGATATAGATTGGTTCAATTCTGGTCGAGGGAGTATGATGTGGGAAAGTGTGGAGTTGTTCACTTTGGCAGAAAGAATTTAAAAAAAAATCAGAATATTACTTAAATGGAGAATGACTGCAGAACGCTAAGTGCTGAGGGATTTAGGTGAATCTGTGATTGAGTCACAAGAAGTCAGTGTACAATTGCTGCATGCAATCAAGAAGGCTAATGGTATGCTTTACTTAGAAATAAGGGTATTATGCTTCAGTTATAAAGGGCATTGGTGAGACCACATCCAGTTTTGATCTTTTTATTTCAGGAAATAAGTAAATGTATTGGAGGTAGTTCTGTGGAGGTTTACTAGATTGATATCTGGAATGAGCAGGTTGTCTTATGAGGATTGGTTGGAATGGCTGGGCAACTTTCTATTTGAGACTGGAAGAGTGAGGGATGATTTAATTGAAGTAAAAAGAATTCTAAATAGTACTGACATGGTGGATATGGTTCCTCTTGTGAGAGAGTCCAGAACTAGAGGGCACTGTTTTAAAATTAAGAGTCACTCAATGTTTTACAATGTTGGAATGCTTTGTGTCAGAAGGCAGTGTAAGAGGAACCACTGAATATTATTAAGGCATTGGTAAATAAATTCTTGTTTGGCAAGGGATTAAAAAGTTATCAGATGTAGATGGAGAATGTAGAACTTGAAACACGAACAGACCAACCATGTTCTTATTGAATAGCAGAGAGATTTGAGGGACATCATGGCCTACTTGAATATGTTTGTATGTTCTGGTTATCCAATTTACAGCGAGATGGAGGTCAAAGGCAGGATCCTAATCTGGAAGCTGGTTTTCTCTTCTGAGGTCAAACCACAACTGAAGACAGAATTCAGAAGCTGTGCAATTAAAACAACTCAGAAAGCTCGAGTGTCAGTCATGTGACAGGATGGTTTGAGGTTGAGGCATTCAATTAATGATGAACTTTAAGGACTCTCATTAAAATCCATTCTATTTTGAGCAGGTAACTGTAAAACTATTAGCGCAACATTGGAGATGAGGGGTCACAATAACACCACCTTTGTCCAGAGCTGGCTGGTGGAAATGTCTTATCTATAATCCTTCATTATGGCTTAGCTCAGTGTTCATACAATGCACGTAGTGTCACATTCCAGGAGACTGATAAATTAGCCTTTGTCCATTTTTGTTTAAAAAAAGCAGAATTTAAACAAGATAATATGGAGGAAAAACAATTTTTCAAAGATTTTTTTGTTTACTTCCTCTTGGCCTGACACAGGGACATTACCCGTTTCACTACAAGACCTCCCCCATTATCCATGAAATATATATTGGAAAAGGCAATGCGTAATTTCAGAATTATAAATGCAAACACAAGATTTTCAAAAATGGACAAAAATTCAGATTAGGATTATTGTTTTTTTTTGACGTTTTCCACTTAATTAGAGTGTACAAACCTTGGTAAGAATGAAGTGTAAAGATAAACAGATCAAAGACACATACATAAGCATTTCAGAAAAAAGTATCTTACCTGTACTGTTCTTTGATTGATGTTGGGTCTATTGGGCTCCAATATCTAACATCCAAAAAATAATAAAACACAATATTAAGACCAATCATACAGCAAGTTGATTTTAACAAGAAGAAATAAATCAGTGACTCAGAATAAATAGAAAAGGTTTGGTCTGCATAGTATAAATGTTGAGATCTCAAAACATGATTTCCTGTCAGGTATTTCCTACTCATTAAAGAATAAATGGAGTTGCAATGATTTTCCATATAAAACGTTCAGTAGATTTTGATGTCAAAAAAAAAAACAAAATAAAACTCCACATGTGGACGTTATGTACGTCAGGGATTATCTTAGGGATAGCGTGAAAACAGTTGCTGCCTGGGTGCTGTGTGACACTTTTATTTCAAAGCCTGGTATTAGCCCAAAATTTTGGAAAATGATGGTTACAATGCTTTAATGATGTGAAGTGCATATTTGGCACTCAAGTGCTAATTTGAAGCAATTTCCCTGGAATGGTAGTGTCCATGCACCCATTTTCACTGAAGGCGAAGTGAGCTGACTGACACACAATAGATAATGCAGGATATCTAAGGGATTGAGGGAGGCCCATGCACAGTTTCTCATAGTAGTGGGATCCAGATAAACTGACTTGTCCTGTGTCCACAGTGTGGGAAGAAGCCGTAGAGGCTGCTAATGTACAGAAGCAAGAGGAGATTGCTCGAGTAGCACGCTCAGGAGCATTCTCCTCAGGGCATGGTTCCAGTCTTGCAAACAAAAACAACTTAATCAAGACAAATGGTCAAGACAATATTCCATCTTACAAACATCCCAGATGTGTAGGTTAGGTGGGTTGGTTACGCTAAATTGACCCTGAGTGTCAGGGGAATAAGCAGGGTAAGTATGTGGGTTAGGAGACTAAGGATTGTTGTTCGTGCAAACTCGATGGGCTGAATGGCCTTCTCCTGCATTTCATGGATTTCATAATTCTATGATTCAATGAACTGTCCAACACATTTACAATTAAACCTGTCTGCATGTGCAATATGGATGCAATATTTTGTTACTTTACAAGACCTTATAGCCATTCAGCACAGAGCCTAATTTGCACCACAGAAGCAACAGAAAAAAGAACCTAAATAATACCACTGTGTGAAATTTAAATTTAAGTTTTTTTTAGATCAAATACAAAATGATAAACAGGAGTACATCACAGCTATCTATTAACAGATATCAATTAGGATTAAAACTATTAATCAGCAGTTTTAATAAATTTTCAATCAAACATCAACAGCCTCAGAAAGAGCAGATGGAAAGACATATTGCTCCATGTTTTTTTTGAAAGTCCTTTCAGTTCTCCATTAAATCAAATACTCACTTTGATTTATTTGCTTACAGAAAAAAGATTTGAAATACAATTTGGTATGATATTCTTGCAAGGTACTGAGCTGCAGTCTTTTAGACTGGATGTTAAGCCAAGGCCTTGTCCACTGTTCAAATGGACATAAAAAATCAACTTGGTGTTGTTCAAAGAAGAGAAGCAAGTTCTCCCAATTGCCCAAACAATGTATATACAACTAAAGCTACACGGATGAACTGGTATTTCATCTTATTACAGTTTGAGACACCTAACGTGCAAATTGGCTCCTGCATTGCCTATTTACACTTCAAAAATACGTAATTGGTTGTGAGAAGCTTTGCAACATCCTGAGAACAGACACATCCAAGTTATTTCTTGCTTTCATATAGGCACATAAGATAATAAATTTCACAAGGGAACTTGTTTACACTTACCCATATAATTCCGTTTTCTGTAAGAATATGTGTTGAGCAACTTTTTCATTCAGAAGCATATGGTTCTCTTAAACGCCAAGATTTTTAAAACATTTTCATCTCACACCAATGCCTGATAGCTGAAGTGACAACTTTTCTAAGTGCCAATAAGCATCTATGTCCACAGTCCCAAGCAAGTATCTGAGCAGATCTGCTCTGTGAGGTGTTCAATTATCCACCTGTTCTTGGTTTGATTATGTGAGCCTCCTGACTATTGCAGCTTACTGTGATTGATTATTTAAGCCTGGGCATGGACTCGGAGAAAATTATAAACAAATCATTGGAGCTGGTGGAAGTTAGAGCATGGAAAAGACATTCTAAATGTGAATTAAATGTGTTACATATGTAGAGAGTAGTGTTGTTTCTACTTCCTCTGAAACCTATGACACAAAAGACAAAACTCAATGCAATAGTAAATCAAGTAGGGCTAAATGGTTGCCATTCTGCAGGTGCATAGGATTTTGTATCTAGTGAAAACTCTAAACAGTTAAAGCATGAGCTTTGCAACATTTTTCCAGAGGTTTGTTTTTATAGGATACATATTTTCAAAGGGAGAAAGAAAAAAAATAAATAAATAAACAAAATAAAGCTCGCAAAGGAAAGTGAAAACGGGAGAAATCAAAATCAGATTATTAAACAAAAAAATTTTTTTATTAATCAAAGAAACCATAACCATAAATTTAACATCCCAATTTTGAAAATTGGGCATGTTAAGTAATACGTCTAAATTATTTTCCCAACTATTTGAAAAAAGTATTTTATTTATGCTTATGTCATAAGTCAAAGCAAATAGCAAAAGCAATTCAGTGGAAATTCTGGAAGAATTATACCATTCTTCATGCATTTTTAAAAGCTTGAAGTTTATTTATTAGTCACAAGTAGGCTTACATCATCACTGCAATGAAGTTACTGTGAAAATCCCCTAGTCGCCACACTCCGGTGTCTGTTCGGGTACACTGTCAGAGAATTTAGCATGGCCAATGCACCTAAATAGTGCGTCTTTTGGACTTATGGGAGGAAACTGGAGCACCTGGAGGAAATCCACACAGACACGGAGAGAAGTGCAAACTCTGCACAAACAGTGACCCAAGCTGGGATCAAACCTGGGTTTCTAGTGCTATGAGACAGCAGTGTTAACCACTATGCACTTGGAAATGAGATCCAACTGAAATTCTGACTTTGGCCATATTGATTTAACCAAAACCTATGTTTACAACATTAACTACTGCTGCACAGAGAGGTTGGTCAAACAGCAAAGGTGAGAGATCCACTGTTACTTACAATGTGAGAGATGCAGAGATTCTCAATTGTTGGCCGATTTCCTTTTACATTACACGTAATGCCAGACATTTTGATACTTTAAAAGAATAGAAGTATTCATGCAATGTAGGAAATAACCTCAGAGCTCCTGGTTAGGTGAAGTATGGTGGGAGGTGCTCATGTGGAGCATTAACACTAGCAGAGAACAGTTGAATCGAATGGCCTGTCTCTGTGCTGTAAATTCCACGTACTAATAATACACAATGACTGAACAAATCAAATTCCATTTTTATTAATGGTATTTTATGACAATACCTGGTGCTTCGAAGATGAAATTCCGATAACTGTCCATGATTATGTGAAAATTTATTAATACAGTGGTCTTTGTTTTCTGTATTACTTGATCTGATGATGTGTTGCAGATGGCACATTGGAGAGGATAGTCTCTTTCTTATCAGTCTCTGCTATATTCATGTTGTAATTTTTCTTTCCCTTTCTCATTTTGATTACATCTCTTCAATCTTCTTGTTTTGCTCCTTTCTCTTCTGCTTTCCTTTTGAGTAGGAGCGAGTTATTGATCTGAAATAGCTAGGAAGTGACCACCAATCTTTGGGATGAGGGTTTTGAGGCAAGTACAGCTCTCATTGGCATTTATTGCAGCTGCTCCATCATGCATCAGTACTTTGCCCTCCCCATTCTATGCGAGTTCTCTGGGTTATGTGAATAAAACTAGGTCAAGGAAAGACAAGCTTCCAATTTCTCTTTTCCTTGGTGAATGTGCAGCAAATTATAACAAAATAGGAGAAAAATGTTCTAATCTACTGACTACTGAGTTATGGGCCCAGCACACTTCCACTGTGCAATTCATCTACCATGTTATAATTTGCTGCTTATTCAGCTACAACTAAAGCATGTGTGCACTTACTTCTGACAGGATTGCAACATTAACATCTCCCTTCTTGCTTCCATTGTGCTAGTATCTCATTATCTATTTCCTCTATGCCATCTCTTTGCTCTTATTTCTAACCATTGGAGACCAATTTTGATTACCAACCGCTGCCTCAATGCCATTCACCCCACTGTTATAAAACCATGTCCCCAACCTCCCTCCCCATATCTGTCTCCTCCAACATGTTCAAAAACCTGAACTTGGATTTAATGATGTAGAACATCATTAAAACAAAAACAAAATACTGGAGATGCTGCAAATCTGAAATAACAGAAAATGCTGGCAAAACTCAGTGGGTCAGGTAACAACTGTGCAGTTACAAACAGGGTTAATATTTCAGGTTGATGATCTTTCATCAGAACATCATTATACTTGTTTTATTAGATTAAAATAGGCACATTATTGCAAATTTAGCAATAGGCTGGCTTGCACACTCTGGATTATTTGCATGTGCATCTGGGCCTCTACGAAATCACTCAGAATTTATAGCGGTCCATGTGACAATAAATTATATTGTCATGTGAACACTGGACAAAACCGGACAAAATCTAATAAAATATACATCAAAGTCCAAACAACATTTCCAGGAAAAAGAGAAAGGACAATAGTTTTATGAAGTGCCTTAGTCATGAACAACACTGGAAGATCCATAATCAATTTATGAGCTCATTATATCTTTCCCTTTTATTGCTGAATTTTAATTTAGCCAAAAGTTAACCTCCTCTAATTTGTATTGAGCACGCTTATGTGTATTGCAATAGTATTTACATTTATTTTAACTTTTATTTAAGGATTCTTTTTTGGCTGACTTTTTAGCACCATAAAAACTAACCCCTTACTCATTTCAACTCGAGTGTTTTTTTGCACTCTGTTCTTTGTAATCAACATGTAAATAGTGAAATACATACACTGAATTGCACATTTATCAATATAAATTTCAAAATACACTGCTATGACCAGAGAATTAGGGAAAAAAGAGGGAAATCTTTGCACTTGTCCTCACAGGTCATAACAAAACAGAACAGTTCTTGTACTATTCATCTAATTTTTTTTATGTTCTCATGGAACACAGGCATCACTAACAAAGCCAGTATTTGTTGCCCATTCCTAATAGCTCTTGAACTGAGTGACTTGTTGGGTCATTTCATAGGGCACTTAAGAGTCAACCACTTTGCTGCGAACATTGATCTGCAGTCACACGTAGATAAGGTCAGATAAGGATGGCAAATTTCCTTTCCTAAACAACATTAGTGAACCAGATAGGCCTTTTTGCCACAATCGATAATAAGTTAATGGTCACCATTACTGGGACTAGTTTTATATTCCAGATTGATTGAATTTAAATTCCACTAGCTATCACTGTGGGATTTGTACCATGTTTCAAAATAGTTAGTGTAGGATTCTGGATTACTTTGTGCATAATCTCTCCTAAATATTCCCCTAACTCCTATTTCTTTCTTCTTCATGCACTGAACTAAGTTCCCTTAAAACACATCTATTTTGTTTGCTGCAACTGTGTCATGTATTCACTGGTTCCCCAGTGAAAGATATTTTATTTTCCAATACCAGTTTAAAGGAAAGTATAAAATCACCCAGAACCCTGGATTAATGACTTGATAGAGCAGCTGAGCTTGATTAAAAGAACTATGGAGCTTTATGCTCAAGGCTGCATGTTAGAAAAATTGGCAAATCTTTAGAAATTTTACTCAATGGAATTTTTAGGAGGTTACAGATATCACAGCTGCCTGTCCTTGAAAATCTTTGAGAAACTGATGTTAACTTCAGACGCTGGAGCATCAGTCTATGTTACCATGGGAGAGGGAGAGTGGTAGGTTACTGGAAAACCTGCTTTTGTCAGCAAATAAGGTATTAAACCCCCAGCTGTGTTAGTGGGTTTGAAAGAGGTAGTCAACAGGACTTTCGAGGGACAATCCAGAGGCAGATCAGCACGACCACCAGGATGTTGATAGAGAATTAATCTCAAGTAGAAGGACAGGACTGTCTGAGTGTTGGTTTATATTTCTAACTAAGGTTGCATGAATCTGCAACTGGAAAACTTATTGTACTTTCAGGTTGATGAAATCAATTGTTGGAACCTTTATAAAGCATGGTTCATTTACACTTCTGATTACTCGGAAGAGTCAAAACAAAAGCCAATCAACATTCTCACCACTATCTGAATAAAGAGAATCGCTAGAGCTTTCTTTAATTAGATGTCCAAAAGCAACAAATGATACAGAGGCCACAAAATCAGGAACAGCTATGAATACAGGTGACAGGGAATTGGAAATAACACATCTAACTACAGCTTTACCGAAGGAATTCATAGCAGTTTGTGCATATTTCATAAAAGCTAAGAATAGTTGACAATACATCATTCAGCTCAATAAAAATATCAATGTTGTTACAGCCATACATCAGACTATATCTATGTAAAATAACGTAGAATAATCCCAATTTCATTTGCTTTGCAAGTAAGTGAGGATAAAGGCAGCTTGCTTTACTTTTACAAATCAGATACAAAGGGAGAATGAACACACCACAGACACACAAGGCAGATTGGTGCATGGAGAGAAAAACATACACAGAAATTTATTCTTGCAACAGCATTGAATGAGGTAAGGCACAATGGGGCTAAATTGGACAGCACCTGACAGTAGTTACTTGGATTACAATACCTGATTAACGTGTGCATGTCAAGGGTAATGCAGGCAGCAAGCCAACATTGTGTTGCCTGCTCAACTGAATGATTTCTGCACACAGTCAGTGATAACCGTGTTGTTCACTGGCTTAATGCCTGAACAGAGGGCACACAATTGTTAGAGGTTAACTTAATTTAAAGCTAGCCTGCATCTTTAAAAGGGAGCTGTACTGTGGCTGGAGCAGGTGCCAGCAGTCTTGCAAAGACAAGATCTTACTTAGCAAACTGTGAAGATTGGCACAGCCTGGGAGACAGTGGGCCCTAAGATTTTCAGGCAATGTGTAGGAGCCCTTGTTGGATGAGAATATAGAACATAGAACACTACAGCACAAACAGCCTTTTGGCCCACGGGTTGCGCCGATCATATCTATACCTACCAGGCTATAGAACTATCTGTAACTCTCAATCCCATTAAATCCCATGCACTCATCCAGAAGTACCCCAGCGAGTTCGCCTCTACCACCACTGACGGCAGCCGATTCCACTCACTCACCATCCTCTGAGTAAAAAAATTGCCCCTAACATGTCCTCTGTACTAGCTCCCCAGCATCTTAAGCCCATGTCCTCTCATAGCGACCATTTCAGCCCAGGGAAATAGCCTCTGAGAATTTACTCTATCTATTCCTCTGAACATTTTATAGACCTCTATCAGGTTGCCTCTCAACCTTCATCTCTCCAGGGAGAAGAGACCTAGCTCCCTCAACTTATCTTCATAAGGCATGCCTCCCAATCCAGGCGACATCCTTGTAAATCTCCTCTGCACCCTCTCAATAGCTTCCCACATCCTTCCTATAGTGAGGCGACCAGAACTGCGCACAGTACTCCAAGTGGAGTCTGACAAGGGTCTTATAAAGTTGCAGCATTATCTCCCGACTCCTAAACTCAATCCCTCGATTAATGAAGGCCAGTACACCAAACACCTTCTTGACCACATCCTCCACCTGCGAGGCCGATTTAAGAGTCCTATGGACCCAGACCCCAAGATCCTTCTGCTCCTCAACACTATTAAGACTCCTACCCTTGATATTGTATTCCTTCCATTGGTCCTGCCAAAATGGACCACTACACATTCATGTGCATTGAAGTCCATCTGCCACTTCGCCCAGTCTTGCATCCTATCTATGTCACTTTGCAACTTCTGACATCCCTTCAGACTATCCATAAAACCACCAATCTTCGTATCATCTGTAAACTTACTCACCCATCTCTCCACTTCCTCATTCAGGTCATTAATGAAAATGACCAACAGCAAAGGTCCTAGAACAGATTCCTGGGGCACTCCACTGGTGACTGATCTCCATGCAGAAAAAGACCCATCCACAACCAATCTCTGCTTTCTGCAGGCAAGCCAGTTCTGGATCCAGAAGACCAAAACCCCTTGGATCTCATGCCCTCTCACCTTCTCAAGAGGTGGGAAGTCCTGCATCTTTAGAGGGCGGGAGTCCCTCCATTTTTACTTTCAGAAGATGTCTGTGGAGGACAATGGAAGAAGTGAAACCCTAAGGATGTGTGAGATAATTGAATTCTCGTGACTATATCCAAGTGGTCGAGATCAGCGAATGCATCTTCAAAAGTCTTATACCAACAAATAAACTAAAACCTCACACAATATTCAATTCACTCCCATCAGTCACCTACCAACCATTTCTATCAATCCAAACTCATACTGATATTCATTGCTTCATCTCGCCCTCTCACACTTAGCACTAATGCAAGCTTCACAGTCTTATCTCATAGCTTTTTCACATGTTGCCAGCTGTTCATCCATGACAGCTGTATCACCTGAACACATTGCATCACATTGACTGATACACTTCTCTCTCCCTTGAAGGACAAATGAGACACAAGCCAAGGCAACAGAAGATAACTAGAGAGTGATAGGCAAGCCTATATATCCTTAACCCATGGAGGAAAGCGTACTAGCCATGGGTGGGATGTCCTTTGCTGAGCCATTGGCCAATGGTGAGGCTGAAATACTCGAAGGTGATGGTACTCTCATAAGTAATCTCTCTTCTTATTATATCCCACTTCCTGCTTGTCTCACACACTCTTCTGAGCCTGCTGCTCTCATGGCTGTGTGTTACAGTGTGCAATGGAGCTCGTGGAATGCCACAGAATTCCAGCAATCCACCGTCCAACTGATTACTAGGGTTACTGAGGCTGCAGGGAAATGGCATTAATTCCAAAGATCGCAAAGTTGCCATCCACCCTCTTATAAAATATCACTCATCTCCCACCACTGCCACACTGTTAAGTTATTATGGCCCAGCAGCCATCAAAATTACTAGCCAACCATGCTGAACTTGTGCAGCTGGCACAAGGGCCCTCTGGACTGAAACTGCTCAAACTCATCTTGCAAAGTCATCTGTAGTCTCCTCCTGTGAAAATCAACCATCTTCCATCAGCCAATAATGCAGCCATTGAGCTAACGTTGTGTGAGAGCATGGAAAATAGCCACTAAAAGAATGCATGAAGGGACAAAAACAGAAAATGCTGGAAAATCTCAGGTTTGACAGCATCTATGGAGAGAGAATAGAGGTAATGTATTGAGTCTGGATGATCATTCATTAGAGTTTTGTACAGGAGTTTGGTAAGACCACACTTAGAACTGCTGTGTGCAGTTTTGATCTCAATACCTTAGAATGGATAGTATTGCCATAGAAGGAGTACGACAGAAGTTCACCAGACTTGTTCTGGAGATTGCGGGACTGTTTTATGAAATGAGCTTGGGGCAAACTTGGTCTGTGTTCTCTAGAATTTCAAAGAATAAGAAGTAATATCATTGAAACTTATAAAATACTTAAAGGAATGTTTAGGGTAGTTGCAAATATCATGCTTCCCTTGATTGGGGAATCTAGAACAAGGGACACAAATTCAAAGTAAACGAGAATGCTGCTTAGGACTGAACTAATCAGAAATTTCTTTACTCAAAGGGCTGAGAGTTTTTGCTATTCTTTATCCCAAGAGGCTGTGGCAACTCAATCACTTAGTATGTTTAAAGAAGAGATTGATAGATTCCTGATTAACAAGCTATAGAGGGAGTACAGTGAAGGTTTAACAGACTGATTCTTGGTATGGCACGTCTGTCATATCAAGGGAGATTGAAGTCAGTTAGGATTATATTCCTTGGAGTTTAAAAGAATGAAAGGGGATCTCATAGAAACGAATAAAATTCTAACAGGTTAGACAGGGCAGATTCAGAAAGAATGTTCCCAGTGTGGGGGAGTCCAGAGTAGGGGTCACAGTTTGAGGATAAGGGGTAAGCCTTTTAGAACTGAAATGGGAAGAAATTTCTTCAATCCAAGGGTGGTGAATGTGTAGAATTCAGACCAAAACATTGTGTGTTTTCAAGATGAAATTAGACATAGCTCTTAGGGCTAAAGGGATCGAGGGAAGAAGGGGGAATTAGGATATTGAATTCAATAATCAGCCATGATCAAGATAAATGGTGGAGCAGTCTCAAAGGGATGAATGGCCTTCTCCTGCTTCTAGTTTCTACATAAAATGTTATGGAGATAATGTGTGTAAAAGGAATTGAAGCGTCCAGTCAACCATGGTCTGATTAAATGGATGAGTAGGCTCAATGGGCTGAATGGCCCACTCCTTTTCCAATCTTCGAGCCTGAAAGGAGCGAACCACATAAAAGATAGCTGCGATCACCTTTACAACCGTTATAGTAATGAGGTCCTTACTTTGTTCTTAAATTATAGCGTGTGGCAGAACCCAATGAGAACAATTTTACTTTATATTGCTCACTGATGTGCTGCTGGGTGAGTGAATTAGTTCCCTTGACATCCTATGCTGTGAATCTATCTCCCCTTCCTTCTCCCCCTTTTTCCAGCAGCTTATTGTGCTCTGTGTGACCTGGGTTCATTCTCCAAAGCATGCTGTATTCCAAAGGGAATGCCAACTAATGTATCCATATCTATAACTGATTCATGCAGTAGCCTTAAAGTCAGAAAAAGCTCCTTCCACACCACTCCCCCAAAACAATTATAAGAAGCACCAAGTACTTGTAGACGCGTAGCGATAAGCAGATGAAAATCAATCAGCACCTAACCTGTAAGTGGCTGATGATCCCTTTCGATAGTTCTGATGGGGATAGATCTCTCTGTTGATCATGTGTTCAAGTGTGTGTGAGGTTAAACAAGAGTGCTCAGTGAACTGGAAAATTGCATCGCTGGCTTTAAATCAGCATTTCTTGCTCTAAAACCTCCTGCAGACGTTTACCACACATGTTTACATACTCATAAATATGGTATCCAGCATGATTTGGTGCAGCAGTGTGTGCTTTGCAAACAACGTTTCGGACTTCCAAGTGCACTCGCAGGCACCCAATAAACAAGTGCTAAGGAACCCAATTGCTCAGCCAGTCTAAGCAGTTTCTGGGCATATGAGGGAGTGATGTGTGAAGGCAGGGACACACTCACAGACACACAGGTCTTGGCTATCTAATGATAAGCACAGACTGGACATTAAGCGAAGCCAAATGTGACAGCAGGAGTGGGGGCACACAGACACAGGTTTAGACACAAACACGCTCTGCATAGGTTTTGGCTACTTAATGTTAAGGATAGACTGAATGTAAGAGGAAGCTATACGTGGAATC
Organism: Sphyrna mokarran; assembly: GCA_024679065.1. Taxonomy (NCBI): domain Eukaryota; kingdom Metazoa; phylum Chordata; class Chondrichthyes; order Carcharhiniformes; family Carcharhinidae; genus Sphyrna; species Sphyrna mokarran. Next base: position 60,163,772 of record JAGIQG010000003.1, read on the forward strand.
ATAAACATTCCAGTAAAAATAAACAAATCCCCAGTTAAGCAGCAATAAAAAGACTTTTGTGGACAGCCCAGCTACAATGAGAAAAACAGAGGCTGTGAGCTGAGAAACACTGAAACTGTGAGAGCTGCAGTGATCATGATTACAAAAAGATCTTTCTTAAAGATACATTAACATCACATTCCTTCCACCCAACATACATCAGCAAATGGACTTGCTCACCAGAAAGCGATTTAGATGCCTCATCACTAACTTTACCCACCGAGGTGAGAGTCTCTGGGATGGTGAATAGCGAGGTGGAAGCTGATGCAAAATTGGTGCCAGTCTCAGAGGTCCCTCATCTGCTTCCTCTGAACAGATCCTCTGTCAGAAATCAATGCAAGTTGTTGTTGTTGAATTTCTCAACATAGAGACTGCTGAGAATGTAGAACTCACTGCCATATGGGAGTGGTTAAAGCACGTGGATTCGATTTGTTTAAGGGGAACATAGAACATAGAACACTACAGCACAAACAGGCCCTTCGGCCCACAAGTTGTGTTGATCATATCTATACCTACTAGGCCATAGAACTATCTGTAACTCCCAATCCCATTAAATCCCATGTACTCATCCAGAAGTCGCTTAAAAGACCCCAGTGAGTTTGCCTCTACCACCACTGACAGCAACCGAGTCCATTCACTCACCACCCTCTGAGTGAAAAACTTACCTCTGACATCTCCTCTGTACTTGCCCCCCAGCACCTTAAACCTGTGTCCTCTGATAGCGACCATTTCAGCCCTGGGAAATAGCCTCCAAGAATCCACCCTATCTATTCCTTTCAACATCTTATAAACCTCTATCAGGTCGCCTCTCAACCTTCATCTCTCCAGGGAGAACAGACCTAGCTCTCTCAACCTATCTTCATAAGGCATGCCTCCCAATCCAGGCAACATCCTTGTAAATCTCCTCTGCATCCTCTCAATAGCTTCCACATTCTTCCTACAGTGAGGCGACCAGAACTGCACACAATATTCCAAGTGGGGTCTGACAAGGTCTTATAAAGTTGCAGCATTACCTCCCGATTCCTAAACTCAATCCCTCAATTAATGAAGGCCAGTACACCATATTCCTTCTTGACCACATCCTCCACCTGCGAGTCCGATTTAAGAGTCCTATGGACCTGAACCCCAAGAAGCTTCTGCTCCTCAACGCTGCCAAGACTCCTACCTTTGATATTATACTGCTTCATCCCATTGGTCCTGCCAAAATGGACCACCACACATTTATCCGCGTTGAAGTCCATCTGCCACTTCTCCGCCCAGTCTTGCATCCTATCTATGTCTCGCTGCAACTTCTGACATCCCTCCAAACTATCCACAACACCACCAACCTTCGTATCGTCGGCGAACTTACTAACCCATTCCTCCACTTCCTCATCCAGGTAATTTATGAAAATGACAAAAGCAAGGGTCCCAGAACAGATCCCTGGGTCACTCCACTGGTGATTGACCTCCATGCAGAACAAGACCCATCCACAACTATTCTCTGCCTTCTGCAGGCAAGCCAGTTCTGTATCCACAAGGCCAAAGCCCCTTGGATCCCATGCCCTTTCACCTTCTCAAGAGGTCTTGCATGGAGGACCTTGTCAAACGCCTTGCTGAAATCCATGTAAACCACATCCGCTGCTCTTCCTTCGTCAATGTGTTCAGTCACATTTTCGAAGAATTCAGCTAGGCTCATAAGGCACAATCTGCCCTTAACAAAGCTGTGTTGACTATTCCTGATCATATTGAATTTCTCTAAATGCTCATAAATCCTATCTCTCAGAATCCTCTCCATCAACTTACCGACCACTGAGGTCAGACTCACTGGTCGGTAAGTGCCCAGGCTATCCCTGTTCCCCTTCTTGAAAATAGGCACCATATTCACAATCCTCCAATCTTCCGGAACCTCTCCTGTCTCCATTGACGACACAAAGATCATCGCCAGGGGCTCTGCAATCACTTCCCTCACCTCCCACAATAACCTGGGGTACATCCCATCTGGATCCGGCAACTTATCTACCTTGATGGAATTTAACAGTTCCAACACCTCCTCTTTCTTAATATTCACATACTCAATCTTTTCCATTTGCCGCATTCCTGTAGTACAACCTGCCAGATCACTCTCCACCGTGAATACTGAGGCAAAGTACTCATTAAGCACCTCTGCCATTTCTTCTGGTTCCATACAGACTTTCCCCCCTTCACCTTTTATTAGGTCCTATCCCTTCTCTTCTCATCCTTTTACCCTTCACATATTTGTAGGCTGCCTTGGGATTCTCCTTAATCTTACCCATCTCAAAGCCATCTCATAACCCCTTCTGGCTCTTCTAATTTCCTTCTTAAGCTCCCTTCTACAAGTCTTATATGCCTCTAGATCCTTAACATCCTCTAGCTCCCTGAACTTATTGTACAACTTTCTTTTCTTCCTAACTAGGTTCATCACAACCTTTGTGCACCACGGTCCTCTTGACCTACCAAAACCTCCTTGTCTCACTGGAACATTGTCATGCAGAGCTCCAGACAAACATTCCTTGAAAATCCGCCATCTTTTTTCAGTACTTTTCTCCAAGAAAACCTCCTTCCGGTTTACCCTTCCAATTCCCTGCCTGATGTCTTCATATTTCCCCCTACTCCAGATCCTATCTCTTTCCAATGCTATCGTGAAGGAGATAGAATCATGATCACCATTCCCGAGATGTTCTCCTGCCGAAAGATCCGATACCTGTCCTGGTTCATTAGCTAGCACCAGGTCAAGTACAGCCTCTCCTCTCTTAGGCTTATCCACATGCTGTGTCAGGAAACCCTCCTGAACACACCTAACAAACTCCTCACCATCCGAACCCTTCACCCTGGGGACATTCCAGTCGATGTTTGGGAAATTAAAGTTTCCCATCACGACAATTCTGTTATTTCTACATCTCTCTAGGATCTGTTTCCCTATCTGCACTTCAACATCCCTGTCTCTACTGGGCGGCCTATAAAAAACACCCAGCAAAGTTTTCGACCCCTTGCTGTTCCTAACTTCCACCCACAGAGACTCCATAGACAGAGCCTCCTTGGCATCCTCCTTCTCTACAGCTGTGACACTGTCCCTGATCAACAGGGCCACTCCCCCACCTCTTCTATCTCCCTCCCTGTCCTTCCTGAAGCATCTGAATCCTGGCACCTGAAGTACCCGGTCCTGTCCCTGAGACATCCAAGTCTCTGTAATGGCCACGACATCACATTTCCAAGCAGCAATCCAGGCCCTGAGCTCATCCATTTTATTCACTACACTCCTGGCATTAAAATAAACACACCTCAGACCCACAGTCTGGGCGCTTCCCTTCTCCATCATCTGTCTAACCTCCCTCTCATACTGTCTATAATCCTTCTCTACTTGGGAGCTAACCTCCTCGCTCCCAGTCACCTCATCTCAATTCCCTCCCGACAACCTTTCTAGTTTAAAGTCCCTTCAGAAGCCCTAGCCAACCTTCCCGCCGAGATATTGGTCCCCCTGGGATTTAATTGCCACCCGCCTTTATTATACAGGTCACACCTGCCCCTAAAGAGGTCCCAATGATCCAGGAACCGGAACCCCTGCCCCTGCTCCAGTCTCTCAGCCACGCATTCACCCTCCACCTCATTCTATTCCTGCTCTAACTTTCCCGTGGCACAGGCGGCAATCCTGAGATTACTACCTCTGCGTTCCACTTTCTCAGCTGTCTACCCAGTTCCCTATAATCCCTTTTCATGATCCCTTCCCTCTTTCTACCTACATCAGCGGCACCTATGTGGACCACAACCTTCGGTTTCTCCTCTTCCCCTTTCAAGATATCTGGGATGCATCCAGAGACATCCCGGATCCCAGCTCCAGGGAGGCAGACCACCATCCGTGACTCCCGTCTGCATCCGTAAAAACACCTGTCTGACCCCCTCGCTATGGAGTCCCCTATTAACACGGCCCTTCTCTTTCTTTACTTTTTGGTACTACTGGGTCGGGCTCAGCTCCAGAGACATGGCTACTGCTACCTCCCCCAGGTGAGCTGTTCCCTCCAGTAGTACTCAGACACTGGATAGTGGGAGCAGCAGTGGGGACCACAATACCAGATGGCCTTAATGTGTCATGGTCTTTTCCTACAACACAGGACACAAGGTTAACTGAAAGGGAGGGAGAGGAATCTGGACTGCATGCAACTTACTTCAAATATCTCCGAGTGGAAGATTGATGTGCTCATTTCTATGCTCCAGGCCAACCATTCTGTCACTATGGTCTGGATCCTCTCCTTTCCAATGCCGTCTCCTCAAAAGGGTGGAGGACCCAGATCTCAGGCACACCACCACTTGTCTTCACCTCCTCCAGGCGATTATGGGCATTATTCTCCTGTGGGGATAGATGGAGCCATGTAAAATCTGATGGCACAAGTCCTGAAGATATCGGGGGGGTGGGGGGGGGGGGGGGGGTTAGGTAGCCCTCGGAGCAAGGGTTGTGACATTTGTGAGGGGACAGGGAGAAAAGTGCTTGATGGTCAAGGGCTGGAAGCATGCAGGGTTCTGGGGTGGGGGGATCTGGGGGTTATTTAGGGGGAAGACGCTGGATGAGATTAAATTCTCACCCTTGCTGCACGGATTAAGTCATTCAGTTTCTTGCTTCCCGGTTCTCCTGGACAGTACCCTGGCACTAACCATGCTGCCACTGCCTCCCAAGCTATCCCATCCTTTCCCCTGGGACAGCATTCTGCTATGGGGATTGGGGGTGGGGGTGTGGGGGGAGAGGGTGTCCCATCTTGCCTTTACCTCCTCCAGCAATCTAGTCAGATCAGTGTCTGAAAATCAGGGAGCTGTCTCCCTGGAGGTCAATTCTTCCTGCACAGTCTGCCTGTCTGTCCATCTTTGGGGTTTTTATGGAAGTCTCCCTTGTTAGGGCAATTCAGCTGGAAGCAGTTTGGATGAGTTACGCGCCTGTTAGAGCATTCCAGTGAGTTTAATGCAGTTTGCCTTGTTATCACGGAGGGTAAGCCAACTCAGCAACTGTAGGTACGCTGATGGAAGAGAGGGGGACTTGTGCCTCTGTGATGATCGGAGCAAGGGAGAGAGAAGGTCATATCACTCAGCAATCGGAGCCGAAGTGTGATGAAAGGGCCATGTACTAAGTGGTCATGGGGAGAAGGTTAAGGGAGTTGGTAATGTGAAGAAAAGGAGGAGGCAGTATCTTGCCAAGAGTTGGCGGGGGGAAGGGGGAAGGGGAGTTTCTGTCAGGAAAGCCGCTTTCTCTGTTCTCCAATCTGAGCTGCACATTGTCTAGCAAGTTAAGCCCCACTCACTGCCGCTACTGGCTAGTAATGGTCTAACCCATATTTTCAACAACTGAGTGCATAAGATTAGGAATGAAAACTCGTCCAAAAAACAGATCATGAACGCTCTCATTTACATGCTAGCTGGACACTTAGAAAAAATTTTTATAAGATTTCATCCATTGTCTCAGTTCCCTCTCCACAGATATTCTCAGATCTGCTGACATTTTGCAGTATTTTCTGTTTTTGTAAGAATCAACCGAAGCTCCTTTGTTTCCGAATTGGCTTTCCTCGTGAACTAATCTGATATTTTTGTTGCGAATGACAAGGCTAAGTTCTCTATTTAGTGTTTAAATCTATCAACAGATTTTAAGGATAATGGGTGTATCATTCATATAATGATGCACCTATTATAGTGGTGCTGTGTGCAATAGATGTCCTTTTACCTCTGAGTGATACAGGGATGCTCAGCCAATTGATGCATTCCAAACAATGTCCCAGGAAAGATCGACTTGCTCGGGACAGATAAAAAATGATACGAAAAAATTGAACTGGAAAATAGACTCACTCATGGATTAGCCTGGCACAATGAAAAATAAGGTTGTATTATAATGAAGCAGAATAATGCAAGTCAAAACAACATTCTCAGTGTTGGCTAATGGGCTGGAAAATGGAGCCTATTCTACAGCGTCATTTTAAATCTGGTTTGGTTTCCAATTGAGCATTCATGGAAGTATTAAGAGTACACAGTCTTCATCTATGGAATAAACTCAGTATTACACCACGTTTCATGAGGTACCCTTGATTTGGATACATTTTAATGAGGGAAATACGTGTAGAATTAGAGTGAGTTTCTTGATTCTGAAATTGTTCTAGATTCAAATGACTAGGCAGGCAACTCCAATGTTACAGGCTCAATTAAAGTTAAAGTTTGTTTATTAGTCACAACTAGGCTTACATGTACACTGCAATGAAGTTACTGTGAAAATCCCTTAGCCACCACACTCCAGCGCCTTTTCAAGTACACAGTAGGAGAATTTGACATGGCCAATCTACCTAACCAGCACGTCTTTGGAGTGTGGGAGGAAACTGGAACACCTGAGGAAACGCATGCAAACACGGGAAAAATGTGCAAACTCCACACAGAACGATCCAAGCTGGGAATCGAACCTGGGTCCCTGGTGCTGCAAGGGAGCAGTGCTAGTGGCCCCAACATGTTACTTTGCTGTTGTGACCAATTTGATGAATCCCACAGTTCTCCTGACAACTGTGTCTGTCACTTGGTCACATTATACACCTCCTCTGTGATTGCTTGACACAGTGATCAAGTGTTGACATTCCCTGCCCAGCTGGGGCAAATAGTTGTGACTGCAGTGCTTCATATTCTGGGTTCCACAGCTCTACTATTGTGTCCTTGCTGATGCACACTCTTCTAACACAGAGCTATGGTCTTCAGAGAATCTGCACGGCCACCTGATATGCTCTTCTTCCATATTACAATAACAAGCAACGGAATGCCTATTGCAAATCACATGCTTGTCTTTTGGCACCATTCAACATTCACAGAAGCAATAATATCCTATGGTTGCACAAGCCCTCAGGCAGTCAGGGGAAGACCAAACACGATCAACTGAAGAGGCAAAAAAATTTGTATTTTATTGTCAAGATTTCTGAAGGTTTCATGCTGAAAGGATTTCTCAGTTTCACTGGTATCAGCTCTCAGCAGCAGTACGATTACCTCATAAATCAAGCAATAATTTACCTTACATACACTGCAAGCATAACTCCAGCAATTATGGCAGACGTCACTGCCCTCATCCACATAAAATAAAAGGAGATCCATAGGAAGGTCATGAGGAGATCTAAGCCACAATTGGTGACTCTGGCTTGGATTTGGTTCTGGTTTGAAAACCTGGGAGGAATATTCCCATTCCAGTAGTTTAATGCAAGAAATGGCATTAAAAACAGAGACTTCAGGATAAATTCTACAGCACCTGTGGAGGGAGAAACAGTATTAACGTTGAATCTGTGTGACTCTATTTGAGTTCTGAAGAAATCATTTGGACTCAAAGGCTTGAACTTTACCAGCCCACCTGCCAGGAGAATCAGGGCAGGCAAGGGGAGGAGCACGGGAAGGTCCATGGACCTCAGACGGGACTCTATGGTTTTGGGACTAGCGAGGACATAAAATCCCACCCAAAATGTTAACTTTATTTTCTCTTTTTACAGGTACTGTTAGACCTGTTAAACTTTTCCAGCACTTTCTGTTTTCATTTCAGATCTCCAGCATCTGCATCAATCCTAACAAAATGGGTGAGGGTCAGAATGTAACAGAAGTGGCCCAGTGGTTAGCACTGCCACCTCACAGTGTTAGGCACCTGGGTTCAATTTCAGCCTTGGGTGACTGTATGGAATTTGCACATTCTTCTTTTCTTCCAGAAAGGAACCATTTCTGTGCATTTCCTCTGGGTGTTGTGGTTTTCTCCCACAGTCCAAAGATATGCTGGTTACGTGATTGGCCATGTTAAATTGATCCTTAGTGTCCCAAGATATGTAGGTTAGAGGGATTAGCAGGGTAAGTACATGGAGTTACAGAGATAGGGACTGGGTAAGATGCTCTATTGGAGAGTCGCTGCAGATACAATGAGCAAATTGTCTGCTTCTGCATTGTGAAGATTGTATCAGGTTCACATTTGTTGCTGGGCACACTTGATTACATCACAACCTTAGAGACCATTTATAATGGACGTGATAGCCTAATGATTATGGTACTAAACTAGTTACAGGCCCAAGGGTCTGGATTAATAATCCAGAAGACTGAATTCAAATTCCACCTTGGGAGCACGGGATTTAATTTCAATTAATCCATACATTTGCAAATAAAAAGCTAGTATCAGTCATAGCAACCAGAAAACCACCAGAGTTTGGTTAAAAACATATCTGCTCCATCAACTTCCTGATGTAAAGATGCCGGCGTTGGACTGGGGTAGAAAGAACTCAGTAAGAATTTAGCAACACCAATTTTAAATGCAACCGATTTATTTGATAGTAAAATGGTGAGCTTTCAACACTCTGTGTCTTTGTCAGGCAAATGCAGTGTTCTGGTGACCAGAACACTGCATTTGCCTGACGAAGACACAGAGTGTTGAAAGCTCGCAATTTTACTATCAAATAAATCGGTTGCATTTAAAATTGGTGTTGCTAAATTCTTATTGAGTTCCATCAACTTCCCACAGAGGAGGAAATCTGCCATTCTTTTCCAGTCTGAAGTAGATTTAGCTTCTGTGCAATGGCAATGTGGTTGACTCCTATGTACCCTCTGAAATGGCCTAGCAAACCATTCAGCTGTATTGAAGAGATGGATCAACACCACCTTCTCAAGGGGTAATTAGGGATGGGCAATAAATATCTGCTCTGCAATGTCTATATCCCATGAACGAATAAAGAAAAATGCAGTCCAACAAGTCCACACTAGTTTTATGCTCTGAATGAGCCTTTTCCCCCCTCAGCTCTTTACCTAACCTTATGGGCATATCCTTCTATTTCTTACTCTCTCGTGTTTATTTAACTTCCTATTCAATGTTAAGTGGTGTACTTTAATGTGAAGATTGGCAAAAAAGATTAACTATAAAATAAAGCATTAATTGCGGCAAAGCAAAGCAAGTAAGGAGTCTCATAACACCAAGTTAAAGTCCAACAGCTTTATTTAGCCACTAGCAGAGCAACCTCAGCATACATATGCTGAAATTGTTGAGGATGATAGGGCAAGTTGAGAAAATGGTGAATAAGGTATACAGGATCTTAGACTTATAAATAGAGGCACAGAATACAGAAGCAAGAAAGAACATATATATTTGGACCAGGAGTAGACCATTTGGTCCCTCAAGTTTACCTTAGTATTTGATGTGACTTTTGGCATTTGGACTAATGATTAATAATAATGGTTCTAATTTTGGGCTCTACTTTCCTGTTGAACCCCTATAATTTTTGACTCCCTTGTCAGTCATCTAACTCAATTTAAAAGTATTCAATAATCCAGCATCCACCACTCTGGGGAAAAGAATACCATACTCAAATGACTATTGAAAAGAAAAAAAACTCCTTATTTCAGCCTTAAGTGGGAGATCTTAACTTTCAGAATGATGTCCCCCTAGCTCTAGTCTTTCTGATAAGAAGAAATGATCAGAACAAACTGAGGGCATCTGAGAGCTGGCATGGACATAAAGGGCTGAATGGGCTCCCTCTGTGCTGTAATGATTTTATGAGATCTAAATTCATTGTGTTGTTCATCTGGATGGCACCCTAGAGAACAAACTTCATATTTTAGTCATTCTCTTGGCGACAAATTCTCTGCTGAATTCCACATTGGATTTCTGACTCTCTTATATTTATGGCCCCTAGTTCTGCTTTTGCCTGCAAATATTGTGCTGGAGAAGGCATATCATTTTATGAACTTTCAGTCAATACTTATAAAAAATGGACACAAGCAAGCTGTTGAGATTTTTACTGCAAACCATGTGGCTTTTGGCATTTGGACTACAGATGTTATCAGGCCTTCAGTAAATGCCTAATTAAATTTGACTGTAGTTGAGGTATGTCATAACCATTTGTAGAATTCACACATCTCATTGAGTATGGACCAATACCAAAAGACTACGGAGTTTCCAGACTGCCTGCCTCCATTTTTCATTCTGGGCAAAGGGGAAGATCAAAAGTCAATGGCCACTATCAACTTTTCATAATGTCATGATAGTCTCTCCCATCCAAACTAGATTAGATGAGCCTCAGAAGTGTTAATCCAGCAAGTTATGCAATTATTGGTGTAGGGATTGGACCATTGTTACTACTTAACTACTTAACTTATTCCAGTTTCAAAGTTCACCTGAGAGCCAACCTCCCAATGACAGGAAACATCACATGTTGCCGTGAGTCCTAAATATTGCACAACTCTCTCTTAAACTTGAAGTTAATGAATACGTTCAAGAAACCACAGGCCTGTCATATGGGAGGCCAGAAATCATAAATCAGATTAACTGTAATTTTTAAAGGTGCACAAACTTTCTCCAATCTGTGTGTATGCATGTGTGTGTGTGCACGTGTGTGTGTTTGCGTGCTTGTGAGAGAAACTGAGGATGTGGCATTGCATTAATTCAGGATAAATGTATGATAATAAATTACCTTCTTTATTTTAACTCATGAAACTCATTATTTCATTAGAATGCACATCTCAAGTGTAAGAAAAGACACCTCTTTCCATACAAAGCATATGATTGTGGACAGAAAGAGAGTACATACATTCTGTCTGTGACACCAAAAACCCTTTCATACTGATCTCAAAGGCCTCCTATGTGGTCACCAATTGATCTTCTCTTCTCTTTGGAATACAGCCTCAGCCTACTCAATCTTCCTTGATAGGTCTATCTTCCCAATTCTGGTATTAGTCTAGTAAATCCTTTGTGTACCTTCTCCAATAATTTCACATCATTTTTACAGTTTGAAGACCAGAAATATTTCAGTATTCCAAGTATGATTACCCCGAAATTCTGTAAAAGTTTAACATGGCTTCTCTACTTATTAATTCTCTCTCTCGAGAAATGAACCCCAGATCCTTGTTTATTTTTATGTTTCCTTTAATGATTTTGGTACTTGTTGTACTATGAATCAGATTTGACATTTATTAGTTAACCAATTTTCATCGATCTAATCTATTTGACAGCAGAGATGAACATCTCTGCCAAATGCATCATGCTGCACCACCAAGCAGGTTAACGAGATCCGGGAAATAGCTATGAAATGGAGCAATCCCACTTGCAAGGCTGGCTACATTGAAGATATTTTTTCAAAAAAAAAATCATATTCTGGCCCAGAAGTGCGATCAGAATTTGAACTGCGTGGAGTTTACAAAATGCGCCCGGGAGCTATCACAGTGGAAACATTCCTTGGGACAAAAAAGTTTCTGTCAAAATATTTTGCCTTTGCTGAAAGAGCAGTGTGATTTATGAGGTGTTTATGGAAAGTTGTATAGAGCACGTCATTCCACAATGAGATCATCTGACCCTGAAAGACAGCCAGAATGGGAAGAAACAAAAACAAACCCAATGCTTTTGATGGAAGAATCCAACATGAAAAGCTGCATTTGTAATTCTCCAAGATCCAGTAGAGGAAAGTGAGCTGTTGATTATTTAATTGGAATACACAATCTCCAAATGTAAGAAAAGACTCACCTGTTTCCATGTAAAGCATACTGATTACAGGCAGCAAGACATCACACACAATCCGTCCGTGACAGTATCCTCCCTAAAAAGGGATTCAGTTCCACTGCAAGTGCACAAGCTGTGTTCACTGAACACAGATAAGCAGATGCTATTTTTAACGGTTGATAAACAGTGCAAACCTCCATGCAACATTGTCTTGATTACCATATCCATAGATTATTGGGTTAGCTGTTACTGGTGAAATAAACTGCTGGTTTAATGAAGTTTTTTTTCTCTTCCAATTAACATATCTCCTGACATTCCAAAGATATAGATGGATTGGCCGTGATAAATTGCCCAGTAGTGTCCAAAGATGGGTAGGTCTGGCGGATTAGCCATTAGTAACAAAGTAACAAAGTAACTTTGAATTAGTGTTCATGGTGGAAGAAACCAGTGGGATGCCAAAGCTCCAAGAGAATCACGGCACACAGATGAGTAGAGTGGCCATCATTAAAGAGAAGGTTCTGGGGAAATAGAAAGATCCAGAGGTGGATAAATCACCTGGACTAAATGGACTGCACCACAGGGTTCTAAAAGAGACAACTGAGGAGTTATTGCTGGTGATCTTTCTGGAATCACTGGAGGCAAACAGCACTGGAAAGTAGTTAATGTAACACTGCTGTTTAAGAAGGAAGGGAGGTGGCAGACAGGAAATTATGGACTGGTTAGCCTGACTTTGGACACTGGCAATTCTTTATTATCCATTATTAAAAATGAGATGGTGGAGTACTCGGAAGTGCAAGACAAAATAGGACTGAGTCAAGAGCTTTGTCAAGGGGAGATCATGTCTGACAAATCTGTTAGAGTTCTTTGAGAAGATAACAGGGAAGTTAGATAAAAGAGAACCAGTGGATGTGATTTATTTAGATTTCCAGAAGGCCTTTGACAAGGTGCTGCATAGGATACTGTTAAATAAGTTAAGTGTCCATGGTGTTAAGGGTAAGATACTGGCAAGAATAGAGGATTGTCTGATTGGCAGAAAGCAGAGAGTGGGGTTAAAGGGGTCTTTTTCAGAATGGAAGCCAGTGACTAGTGGTGCATCTCATGGGTTGGTGCTGGACCCACAACTTTCACAATATACATTAACGATTTGGAAAAAGGAACTGAAGGCACTGTTGCTAAGTTTGCAGATGCTACAAAGATATGTAAAGGTAGTACTGAGGAAGCAGTGAGGCTGCAGAAGGACATGCAGACACAGGGAGAAAGTGCAAACTCCACACAGACAGTGACCCGAGGCTGGTATTAAATCCGGGTCCCTGACATTGTGAGGCAGCAATGCCATCCATTATGCCATTGTGTTGCCCCTTAATCCAACAAGATCTCAATTCCTATAAAATATCCAGCAAAATATATAGGAGAGTAAAATGCAACGTGGGACAGGACAGAAAAGGAATATTATGTAAGATAGTGGTTGAGAGAAAAGAACTCTCAATAACCTTCTGATGTTTCCCAATATGGTACAGAAAATGAAGACTGGTTACTATGGGTTAGTTTTGCTTAAAAAAAAAGTGCGAGCAGTTGAGAAATGGATAGAACTGTAATAAGACTATCTTGTTTCAAAGTCTGGATTTAGCACAGAATTTTAGCCCTAATTGCTAATTACCATAATTTGAGCTAGTTTGTCTGTGCTAAACCAGGGACTTGTGGCTTTGGCACTTGTGTGCTGAATAAATGTAATTTTTGTGGGGCAATTTATGTGGGCTCTTCACACCCACCTCCAACTAAACACATGGAGTGCACTGCTGGCTTATGGTGACACATGGCAGAATGGGTCAAAGGAGATGAAATGCAGGATCTCAGAATCTCTGTCTGTATTAGTTGAATTAGTCCAGAGGAAGAAGGATATCCTGTACCTGTAGTGCGAAAGAATGCCACTTCCGCATTCAGGCCCTGCTTCTCTCTCAGCAGCTGATGCTGCCCTTTCTGGTCTCTTGTCCTTCTCCCCTTCCTTGTCCAGACCAAGGGGACAAGAATCTTTAATAAATTATTCCCTTTCTTCAGGTGATTCCTTTAAGATGAAACAAAGATGAAACAAAGATGTATAAGATGAAACAAAGAACGCTAACCCTTCCTAGATGAAATCCGCACGGAATGTCCAGAATAAAAGTTGATAACATTTTGAAGAACTCTTTGGAGAAAATCTTCCATTGTGTCTTAGAGGTCCTCTATAAAGTTTTAGCAACTATACCAAATGATGGATGTCATGCTAAGTAGTGAGTAACCCTTCAATTAGCATTTGAAATCAACATCAACACCATGTTTATTTCCATAGCTGGTCACCAGTAGGAGACAGCATTAGATAAAGTGCTAGCTAGACAGTCTCTTTAATGAGAGTGGGCGTTTTATGAGGCAATCAAGTCTTTAATGAGCTTCTGTGTAGTCACTGTGGGCACTGCTTTCAGCTCCTTTACCAAGATTACAATTTGCACTAAATACGGGTTAAATCAACATTTCAGCTCAAGATTCCAACTTGACCATCCCTTCATCAGCAAAGGATGGATTTTCTGACAGGGGTGGGGGCAAATGATCAGGAATAGGGGCCTAATAATGATACGATGATGTATTCAAGTGATGTTTCCTTTGTTGAATATTGGGAAACGTGCCCGTCACTGATGGGGGAAAGGAGACAATCTTGCCGCGTATTTAAGACGAAGCAGAGTCTTCAGCAATGCAGGATTCTATGATTATTTTTGGCTCAACTGCTTTCTGTGGTAGGAATTCCACAGGCTGACCACACTTCCTGGGAAAAAAATTTACCTCATTTAATATAGTTCTTATGATAAGACTCCTTAATTGCCGTTGAACTGAAAGGTTTGCTAAGATAATTCAAAGGACAGTTAAGAGTTGACCAAACTGCTTTGGTTTGATGTACATGCAGACCAGACCAGATAAGGACCGCAGATTTCCTTCCCTAAAGGACATTAGCTAACCAGATTTTTTTAAAAAAACAACTGATGATAGTTTCATGGTCACCATTACTGAGACTAGTTTTATATTCTTGATTTATTTATATTTTGAACTCCGCTAACTGACATGACTGGAGCTGGATTTTTGTTCCCCTGAAGATTAGACTGGGCCTCTCGATTACCAGCGAGGTTACAACCACGCCATCATTTACTCCGAAGTCTGGAAATAAAAAGCTGGTCATCAGTGAATGTGATCCTGAGGCTTGTCAGATTGTTGTAAGAGCATATCAGGCAGGATTTTCTGGGTCTCACACACGGTGGGAATGGCAGAAGATGATGAATTGAAAGTGCAGGTAGGTTAGATGAAGATGAAAGCGAGGAGAATTCTATTGTGATACTGGGAGTGTTGGGGTTGGGTGAACACTGTCAAGAGTCCCGTCAATTATTAGTATGCTTCGACAAAACATTATCTGGACTCGAAACAGCAGCTCTTTTCTCTCCTTACTGATGCTGCTAGACCTGTTGAGTTTTTTCCAGCATTTTCTCTTTTGGTTTTTGTCAACTGTTGGTGCTGAGGGGGTTGTGGGGGGGTGGGGGGGGGAGGTAATGGGTGGATGGGAATCCTGAGTTGAGATAAAAAGAAGAATTATTGCAAGCACTGGTGTGCAAGGTGCCAGAATCGACTCACAGAGATAATGAAAATGAAAGCGTGGAATAAAGTCCTCACAGGAAGTAAGATTGAAATAAGTGCAGTCATTTAGCAACGGGAGTTAGTGGCTTTCAAGTTAGAGTGTGGTGGCAACTTATCCCAAGAAATTGAGACAAAGAAACTGAGGAATGGAAGAGTTGGAAATGTGCCATATTAAGATGGAGGCAGAGTTGTTGATGAGGATTGGTTGTGCCTTCAATCAGTGAAGAAACAAGGGCTCTGAGATTGCTATAGCGGGGAAGGATGGGGTAGAAAAATTGGATGTTCGTAGTTAACTTGATTTCTCTCCACATTGCCAGATTTGTTGAAGATTCCAAACATCTAGAAACTTCTGCCCATACAGATGCAGGCATGAGTGGCATTCACTAAAACTCAGCCACCATGTGAAATGCCATGCTTTACAGCAGAAGGTGTGATGAAGAGTTGGGACCTGAAATCATAACATTTTACTATGCAGTCATCAAACATTCATAAACTGCCAAACAAGGATGGTATTCAATTGTTGATTTGTCCCACTTTCCACCTGCTTCTAGAACAATATACTGGGGACTACAGAACTGGAAAGTTCCTAAGTGAGTTGTAATGAAATCCAACTGGTTATTTTTTCAAGTTAAACTGAAGGAAGTATATTGTATTATAGAGCTTTATCAGGTCCTCAGGATGTCCAAAGCACTTTACATCCAACTGATCATGACTGAAATGCAGCCTTTGCTTGTACATTGGTAAAAATAGCAGGCAATTCTTCACAAAGCAAAGTTCCCACAAATAGGAAATAAGATGAATGACCAGTTAATGTCTTTTTTATTGGTGTTCAGAAGAGAAAGCAGGCCAGAAAATAAGAGAACCCAGCTCATTCTGATTGATGTCACAGGTGCTTGTACATCTGTCCTGACCACTGAAATGAACAAATTGGGCCTTGGCTTTTGTGTCGTGTGAAAGAAGCCAACTCCAACAAAGCAGCACACTCTCAATGGGATTAACATGGCATAGTGACTAGCATTGCTGCCTCACAGTACCAGGGACCTGGGTTCAATTCCAGTCTTGGGTGACTGTCTGTGCGGAGTTTCCATGTTCTCCAGTGTCTGCGTGGGTTTCTTCTGGGAGCTGTGGTTTCTTCCCACAATCCAAATATGAGCAGATAAAGAGGATTGACCAAGCTAAATTGCTCCTTAGTCCAAAGGTTTATAGATTAGGTGGATTAGCCATAATAAATGTGTGGTGTTATGGGAATAGGTAGGGGATAGGGGTGGGTGGATCTGGGTAAGATGCTCTTTCGGAGAGTCAGTGGGCCAAATGGCCTCCATCTGCACTGTAGGCGATTCTATGGTTCCATAGTAAGTATAATAGAGCTACAGCATAAATTAATTTCATTTACCCAAACTTGAAGCCTCAAACATACATTCAACAGTTACATGATGACAGGAGCCAAAATAAGCATGGTAATTAATATTCTTAGAAACATGTATGAAATAACTTAGATTTATACAGTGTCATTCAAGGCTTCAGGAGATCCCAAAATACCTGCAGATCACTGAAGTGCTTTTGAAAAGTTGCAATGTGAGGAAATGCAGCAGTTTGCGTGCGACAAAGTATTTTAGAGAACAATAAGAGAAATTACAACACAATTTGTCTTTGCTTAATGAGATTTAAATGTTCATCAGCACATGAGTAGACACTCCACTACTATGCTTTGGAAAGTACATTTGAATCTTTGATATCCATCTGAGAGAGTTTTTTTTCATCCTTTCATCCAATTGATATGCATTAATATATCAGCCTAGAATATATATTGTATATACGTGTATGTATGTGCATGTGTGTGTGTGTGTGTGTAATATATACACTAGGGAATATATAAAGGTAAATTTTCTGGTCTTGCCCGCTGAAGGAATTGTTGCGGGCAGGAATCATTGTGGGCAGAGATTTGATGGACGATTAAAAGGTCCATTGAACTCAGGTGAGAATTTCTAGTCTCTGGTTGGGCAGAGTTGGAAAATCCCACCAAGACTGTCAATACATATATCTGCTCAAGTCTCCAGAGTGGAGTTTGAACTTTGAACCTCTGATTCAGAGATGATTGGGATAATTTGCAGTACTAATGCCACAGAGTGAGATATTTATGTTCCAGCATTAGTCAGAGTACTTGCATGCAAAATGCAATACTGTCCAGGTGAATTAATCTTTGACAATTGTCTTGATGATGGTAGCGATACAGTAATATCATGGTGTAGAAAATAAACAATTTATTGAATAAATGTCTCAGAAAACCATTTAGAAAGTATGCTGATAATGGAAATGCTGTTTAATCCCAACATTAATTTGATTCCCTATTTTACTGGACACTCTCTTTTAAACAGAAGGGGCATTGGAAAGGGAGAAGGAAGATCTGTTTGGTATGTTTATGTTGGGAAAGAAAATGGCAGTGACTTTCTATGTCGGTGGTGGCGTGTTTCTCGATGGCAAGAGGCGGCTCGCCATTTGCAAATAGCAGGATCTTCTGGTCAATGGGATTTCCCATTGAATCCACTCCCTGCCATCTGGTTCACCATTGGTGGTACCAGAAGATCTCGCTGGCAAGAACGGCCAGAAAATCACCCCCCCCCCCCCACCCCCCCCCCCCCCCCCCCCACCGCCCACCTTCTTTTTGTAAGAGGAGAGTACCAGGAATGTGGCACTAAATTAAAGGACATGACTCGAGAGCGATATGCCAGGGTTATTACCCAAACCATTTGCAGATTGGTGTAAAGATTATGACAGGAAGGAACTGTATATCTGAGATGGGCTTCACCTGAACAGGGCACAATCTGAATTCTTGCATAAGGATAAATTGGCAGTCACAAAGACTTTGATCTTTCAATCTAGTAAATGGATTCAGATGGGAAATGTGTTCATAATTGTGTAAAATGCAAACAAAAAGAGAATAGAAATAGAGCTTCAGATAACACAGGTGAAAGGAAAAATAAAAGAAGCTGAAGCAGTTGAGAGAAAAATGCAATGTGAGTAAAATATTCAAGCTGAAGATAGAATCAAAGAAAAATAGCAAAGAAAGAAATCCTTCATCTGTATCAGCCATCAAACACCTATCTATTCAAATCCCATTTTCCAGCACTTGGTTCATAGCATTTTATGTACTGTATTTCAACTGCTTATTTAAATACTTCTTAAATGTAATGAGGATTCCTGCATTTACCATCCTTTCAGACAGTTCCAGATTCCAACTATCCTCTGAGTGAAAAAAGATTTCCCTCGAATCCTTAAATCTCCTGCTCCTTACCTTAAATCTATGCCCATGGTTATTGACCTCTTTACTAGGCGAAACTTTTCTTCCTGTCTACCTATCCACGCCACTCAAAATTCTATACACATCAAGTCAGGTCCCTTACTATTCCTTCTCTGTTCTAATGAAAACAACCCCAGCACAATCAGTCTCTCTTCAGAGCTGAAATGGTCCAACATAGGCAACACTCTGGTGAATCTCCTCTGCATCTTTTCTCGTGTAATCATGCCATTCTATAATGTAGCAATCAGAACTGCACAGTTTTCCAGCTATGGACAAATGAGCATTTTACACAGCTCCATCAAAACCTCCCTGTTCTTATATTCAGTGCCTCAGCTAATAAAGCTTTCTTTTCCACCATATTTACCTACCCTGTAGCCAGCACAGAACTTTGCAGTACAGAAAATGCAGTATCCCACTGCACTTTCTATATTCCAATAGTGCATCCATTGCTTAGAGCTCCCTGTACCTGCCGTAAGCTTTCTTATTTCTCCTTATCCAATGCAATATATTTTTCAACATTCAGAGTTCTCTGGACTTGTTGGTCCCACCCTTTACTTTTACAGGGAAATGCTGGCCCTGTGCCTTTTCTATTTTCTTTTTTGAATGGCTTCCACTGCTCTGATGTGGATTTTCCTATAAGTAGCTGCTCCTAGTCCACTGTGACCAGGTCCTGTCATCTTATCAAAATCAGCCTTCCCCAACTTCTATCCTTTTCCACAGCTACCTTAAATCTTATCGAGTTATGGTCACTGAAATGCTTCCCAAAACTGTAATAAGGATATTTCTGCCCTTGGTCTGTTGCACTATTCCAGTGAAAATCAGTGTAAGCTTGAGGAACAGTATGTCATCTTTTAATCAGGCACCTTACTGGATTCAACAACTTTCGGACATAATATGTCTCCTCCATTTTGTTTCCTTTTCTTTCCTGGTTTGACTTTTTTTTCTTTCAGCTGCTTTAGGCACACTTTTTGTTTCTTTTCTTGCTCCATCACCATTCTCTCTGGCCTAAGAAGACTTCAATCAATTCTACTCTATCATAGGCCTTCCTTGGTCATTTGCCCCTTGCTAAGAACATATTTCATCTCTAACTATTTCCTGATCTGATGGATGGTCCCAGATTTGTAATATTCATGTAATCTTCACCCTGACTCCAGAAGTATTTAAAAATGATGGATATGGATGGAAGTGCATAGCTTGGCACAGGAAACATAAAGGGCTATGGGAGCATGGGTGCCTGCGTGACCTGACATGGATAGGGCATTGGGAGTGTTTGGACAGCAAAGGGGTGTAATTGGTTTGGTTTTAACTTCTTTAAACTTCTAATGGGGTCAAATAGCCTAACTCTAGTCCGTATCTTGCCCGCAGCAATAAAGATCCTGCTCTTTGTGGACACTTTTTCCCAATATAGATGGGCCGTTCCAGAATATTTCCCTACTTCCACTACTTGCCTGGAGGATGAAGATCCAATGATTTCAAGTGGTTTTGCTGCCCGATCTGCTGAGATTTTTTGCCTCAGTGTTTTCATTTTTTTAAATTTTAGAACTGAAGATAAGGGCGACTTCAACACAATAAGACAACTTTCCACAGCACACAGGCCAAATCTGTTAATGGGTAAAATTATAGAAGAGCAATGAGTTCAAAAAAGGATTTAAAATGACACAGAATCAGTTTATTCCCCCCTAAGGGACAGCAGCTGTAATTGCCAAAAATAAAAATCATGGATGATAAAAGAGGTAACAGGCAACATTGCACTGATAAAAATGTGGGAAAAATAGGAAAGATAAAAAAGAACAGCAAAGGATGACAAAATAGATAGTAAAAGTTCCAAAAGGAAATATGAAAATAAACTTACAAAGGATATCAAAGTCAACACAATTTTGTTTTACAATTATGTGCAGAAGAGCTTAGTCGGAGCAGCATGAACCCCAAATAACTGATAACAGTGCTAGTATGAATAAAAATATGGAAATGTTGAATAATTACTGTATCATTATTTGCAGTCAAGAAAAAAGGTCAACATACCAGAAAATCCATGAAACTAATACTGAATAGGGGGGCAGATTATCAGCAAAATAACAGCAATGAGGAAGATTATAGCATCAAAGATTGCAAATTGCAAACAAGCTCTGAATGGACTGTGTTTGATCAGCTGAAAGACCATTTCTCTCTGCAGACTTCATGCATTCATAAACAATGGCATATTCATTTGCCTGGGTTCAATTTCCTTGCCATCCTTGTACCATCCTATATTAATCAAAAATTAGAAAAGTTAGAGACCTTCTTACTAATTGGCTCCCAAAGAGAATTTCAGCTTCTCAGTAATTTTCTGGTTATTTTGCTTCTGGCTTTGTGAGATGCCCTTCCCCTGCGTTGAGAACTGTTTATATTCCTCAATCAACATTTGACAAGTTAACATTCTGAACACATTTGTGCATAAGAAGATTCCAAAAAAGAAATTGAAAGTTTCAGTGTTCAATCGGACAAAATAGTTCTGGTTTAAATCATTCAGATGGAAAATCTGATTGTTCAAGGTTGCTGAGCAAATGGATTTTAGCACTGCACTGAAATATCACCAGTTATGACAATCCTATCAATAATTTCCATATTCAATCTGAAATTAAAATGGATAGGGGTTAGAGGGACACAGTGTTTTAATGTTCAATAGCATTTTGGCATGTCATTATCTCATTAATTGTACTCTGAAATCTTTTGTGATTCAGCTAGTTTACTGCTCACATTTCTGTTATGCTATTCCATCCATTCCAAATCACATAATTACTCTTACATTTGACTTTCAAATATTCCTATCCTTCTCCCTCGAATGAAAAGGAGTGACCTTTCCCATCCTAGGCTGGGCAGAACAAAAGGCACTTTGAAGTGACAGGCACCAGCATATTTAACACGGTTACAGTAGTCTTTGTATATTTCCAATTAAAGACATTCATTTAACTTCAAAGTTTACAGTGATTTCTTTTTTAACGCCCACCTCGCCATTGCCGAGGTAAGGATTTAATTCTTGCTCTCAGCCAGGTTAATCCTTCAGTCTGCTATGTAATTTACCAAGGATTGAGGCAAATGAATAATGGACCAATTGATTATTGTTGAGTAGCATTGAAAATTTCAGCAAATGTTTATTAGCTCAAATGAATTGTGTAACTGCATTCTGACTGCGCTATCTCCAGGTTATTAACTAAATATCATTGTCGGATAACCCGGATAGAATAGACTTTGGTAATAATTTTGCCATCTATCAGCAGTAAAGATTATGCTTACTGGCATTAGGGGTAACAATTACAGAGAAGGAAACTGTTTCCAATCCCCCCACCTCCCCATCACCATCCTTGTGAAATTAATATAAGGAATTCACTGCCACTGAAATCCCGTTTGTGTGGTGTAGTTGATAGACTTATCATCAGTCCAAAGTTGGTCTCTGCACCACTCACCAGCACGTTCCCAATCTCAGGCACACTGTTGTGGATGAATTAGGTATTTGCCCCAAAAGGGGAAATGGTACAAAGATAGTGAACAAGAAGCCACTTTCATATAACCAAGAATATTAAGGAGTACTAGTTCTAATTGTTAAGAACCATAGGGTCATAGGCTGGAATCTTATTCACCATTCATGCCGCTGGGATTTTCCTATCTGCTGCAGTGAACAGAGATTTGGCTGGCCGTCAAATCCTCACATCTCACTGCAGTTGGAGCATGGTGTGAATGGTGGATAAGATCATACTCATAGAGTTTTCCAACACAAAAGAGGTTCCTTGGCACATTGTGTTTGTGCCAACCATCAAACAAATATCAATTCCAATCCCACATTCCAGCACTTGGTCCTTAACCTTATATATTTTAGCTTTTCAAGTACTCATCTTATGGGATGACTGATGTAGAAAAAGCAGAGAGAATCTTTTACCTTTTGAAAGAACTGACACAATTGTCACCCCATGGCCTATTGTTCTGTTGATGCTTAATCATTTCAAGATGTTGGACATTCTACATTTGGTCTGTATATTTTGGTAAAATCCCAAACAACTCAAATCTCTTCCAATTGCATATGGAATATGAAGTGAACTAGATCAGTTCTCAATCTGGAAAAAAGAATCAAAAACAGCAGAAACCTCTTTCACTCTGGGTTTAGTGGGATGTTTAAGTTGCTAGCTCCCGATTTGTGTTTGATGCAGTGACTGCAGCCCAAAGTAAACTTATCACATTTGTTAATTCCAGTAAAAAAAATATTTTCCATCGCAGAAGCAGACCATTTAGTCCTTTGAGTCTGCACTGACTCTCCAAAAGAGCATCCCACCCAGGCCCACCGCCTCCCCCTCATCATCCCTGTAATTCTGTCTATTTACTATGAGCAATCCACACAACCTGCACATCTTTGGATTGTGGGAGGAAACCAGAACACCTGGAAGAGACTCATACAGACGTGGGAATATGAGCAAACTCCACACAGTCATGCCAAGTCTGGAATTGAACCTGGCTCCCTGTCTCTGTCAGGCAGCAGTGCTAACCACCGTGTTACCGTGCCACCATGTGCTCGCTCTTCCTGGCCATTGACCCGAGTCACATTTTGCAATGGTGGAATTAAGGCTCCTTGAAACTCACACGTGGGAAGGCATTGGGTTACTAAATCCAATACCAAGAAACAGAAACTGCAAATGTTTTTTTTTGTTGGGGGGATGGGGAGAGGGTACAAGTTACAGGGGGTTCTAATCCAAACAAATCCAATTTTTACCTCATACAGGATAATACAAAGCTGGTAAGAAAATTGAAGCCAAGTAAATGAATCTGTCATCATTTATGAGCACATAAATGTGAAGAGAGAAATGGCCTTTCTGCTGTTCAACATTTTGATTGCTCCATTCTGAACATCTTTTAACTGTTGGTCTCCGACTTTATATTGCACTTTCAAAGCAAAGTGAGCTAACTGAGTTTAAATGAATGGAATCCAAGAGGGAAAATTGAGACTTTTTTCAAGCTAAACATAGAAAAATAGCGCTTACAAACAAAAACAGAACTGGAAACAATCAGAGCGACACACTTCAATTTAAACAGAAGGATTTAATAGCAACCTCCAATAAAGGCACATTTTAAAGCACTTGCTGAGCTGTTTTCACAACAGTCTTTTTATTCTGGGGCATTACCATCAGCAGGTTTCTGCTGCAGTACCTTACAACATGGATATCCCAAATGTGGGAGCTGTGATTCTTTCATTAGACCATCAAGATATTTTTACTTTCCTTTTAAACCTCTGGATTTCCACCACAACTGCTCCCATGCACCTCGCCCCACCTCTCTCCTCCCACCTCCAACCAACAACTGTGCCAGGAGAAACTAATTTGTTTCCGACGTCTGTAATGTTGCAATTACGGACGGTGAGCCACGGGTCAGCCATTTCAGGAACTGAGATACAACTAGGGATAGTGAAACAAAAAAAGGGACGGTTAAACATCCTTGAAGGTTGCAGTCGTCAAATTTATTACGGAGACCAGTTTCAGGGCATACTGCTCTTCTCCAGGCATGCAGAACACATTAAGGTGATAATAAATGAAAAAGGCTCTCCTGCTGAGCTTGCTGCTGACTCTCACTGCAGATAGCACCAACAGCCACTGAATTGGAATCATATCCAGTCTTGATTTACTTAGCAAAGGGAAATAGACATCTAGTAGCAGGAGATGTTAAATTACATTTGTGAAGGGTGGGGTCAGTGGGGAGGTTGGGGGTGTGGAGTTGCATTTACTTCAAGGCATCAGCAGTTCAATTATTCATTTATTGCAGCGTAGCAGCAACCTGCAAAAGAGTCTGTGAAGATTAGCAATTTTATCTCATTTTCCATAGCTGATTGGAAACAGTTCTTCCCATCTTGTGCCAAAAGAGTTAGATAGCTGTCAAGCAGCATTCATTTCTGGTCAAAGTATTGTGGTCAGTCAGTACGAAGATCCTTCATTTACTCAGTGGATGCAGTACACAGTGTAAGGCAGTGAGCCAATTTACATTGTTGTACTCGAGCAAGCACAGCGCCTGAATTCAGAACACAATAATTCTTCAAACTGACCAATTCTAAATAGCTTATCTCAGCCTTGCAGCAAGTTGTAAAGCAATCTCTCTCTGCAGCAATGCCAAGTCCAGACTCAGTCTCATTAGATTAACCAGGCTGATTTTGAATTTTCACTGCTCTACATTCTGATAGCATCATAACATTGATTTGATTCAGCAGTGATCAACTAGAATACTGTAAAAGGTCATTGGAACATGCATTCAAAATATTACAATTTTGGGGGATTTTGTTAAATTTATTATTTAGAAGCATACAGTTTAGAGGTGCATTTGTGTACAGAATCCAAGCCTGGATGTAGGTCATACAGTTCAAAGAAAGAGGTACAATAAGAATAAGAACATCCACAATATCTCATATCAGGTTTCTTTCCTGAATAAGAAATAGAAAATCTAAAAGGCAGTGGAGGTTACAGATCCCTAGAATTAATTGCTCCACACTGGCAGGTTGACCTGCCAATGCTCTGAATTTCCTCCTCAATAACATTGTTTCCTCTACAGCTCTTCTGTTCTTAAGGCTCACTTTAAAACCTATCCCCAACAGACCCAATTGTCACGATGATGCGATTTATGCATGTGTGATATCAATCTTTATTCCTTTGGCTGATGTAACATGTACTAAACTGCTGAAAGAGAATTTTCTAAATGTAAACAAAGATAGCTGACACAAATAACCTGTGGGCTGAATGATTCTAAGTGACCAGCTAATGGGGGAGTTCCTGATCTGTTTTTTTGGCAGTTTTTCATGCCTAATCTTACATACTTAATCATTGAAACAAAATGGAGTAGACTGTTTCTAACTGCTATAGGTAATTCACCAGCCAATCTGAAAAAGGGAGCCACTGTGCATGAGCAGACCTCTGATGCTGCACATGTGCAACTGCAACAGCAGTGATCTGACACAAAGAGAGTGGGCTGTCAGGCCCCTGCTGCTGCAAGAAACCTCAAAAAACTCCCCACACTGCAATCAGAGGGGGCTTGCGGGCAATTGTTAACGCCACAACATACAGATATCTAGCCTCCACTGCCCCACTGCCTGCCTCCCCTTATCTGATTGTATGTGCATGGTGGACTCCTGTTCCTTCCTCAGTTGGTCTGCCCCTTTTGGGCCCACCCCTTCTGACCTCCACCATGGGCCCTGCTCTTGGATACCCACTAGGCATTAACAAGCTGATAGGCTGACAGTGTCTAGGTGCCAGTTCTATGCTGCCACTGCCCAAGGGGCATCCCACTTGCCCTCGGCCTCCATGGGGTCTCAGCGGCCTCTTGTTCCAACAGCAAGGCCAACACAACTGTTGCCCATTCTTGGGGAGCAGGTGTTTTCATCACTGGAGAGAAGCTCTCCCGCCAAGATCATAAAGGGAAGTGAGTCCAGCCGATTGAGCACCAGACTCACTAAACAAATGCAAATATGTATTTAAATAAATTTGACTAAATTATTCATCCTCTTGCGCACTTCTGATGAAAGGCTGACTCGCCAGAAGGCTGGCTTTCATAAAACCGTGAGAGCCAATGATGGGCATGATCCTGATTTCTCAGCTCCCCTCCGATTTTACTGGTTCGCTCCACCTATCAATAGGCAAGATAAGTCAGTAAAATCCTGGCCCTGATGTCTGGTATTACAAATTGACCAGTTTTCTGGAAGGTTGTGAATTACAATGAAGACATATCAAGATTTCCTTATAAAATTTCACACCTGTTGATGTCAAAAACTACTTCACACAATTTACTGTAATTGTACTGGAACTGATATTTGAATTTCCATAATACTACACTCAAGCAGAGATAAAAAATCTATCAGGACAATAGCTACACAGAAACGTATTTTCCCCATCTCATCAAGATGAATAATGAATCATTCAGAAGTTGATAGCTGGGACATTACAGAATCTAGTCATTTAAACTATAGGACAATAGTTATAACCTATCCAGACATAACTTTTTCCAAATTAATTGTGGAAAAGGAGTTCATGTGACTAGAACAATCATTGTTTGAAATCACTTTTCATATGGCATGCAAGTTGCTAAAGCAGTAATCTGGAAAAATCTACCACAGAGCAGTAATCGTCTCCTTCTCCCCTTCTCCCTCAAGATTCAAGGCCGCAAAAATCATTGACTTCTAGAAAAGATGGGTTGTGTTCTAAAAGGAAATTGCCTCCAACAATTGTAGCTTGACATTGGTTTTAATTCCTAAAATCTCAAGGCCGCTGTGGGGAAAGATCTGTTGCAGCTACAGAAACTAGCAAAGAGTCAAAAATGGTGAGCTCTTATTTTCCTCTTGCATAGAACTTAAATTTGGCCAGGAAATTAACAACCTACTGTATAACATGTAATTCTGTATGTTTATGTATATGGGTGGATGTTTTGTGAACATCGAGATACAGGCTTCCCTTTGAAATATTGTTATATCTCTGTCTGGGTGTGTTTTAATTCAATAATCACTAACCCGCCTTTGTTTTAAAACACAAGAAAGCCTGGCAGATTTGTTTCTATGTAATCAGTACATAAATGGTTAAGCATAGACATTGCAATAAATATCTCATCCTTGCTGAACCCATGAAAGAAAAACAATGTACGGTCAGATTTGGAGTAGTATAATAGAAAAGTCAATTTTACGTCTCCTATTGGCTGAACATAGAATTCAGCCCATCAAGTTTGCATCAACAACAATTCCATCCAGGTTCTATATATCCCATAATCCTATGTATTTATTCTGCTAATCCCCCTGCCGCTAAGGGCAATTTATCATGGCCATTCTACTTAATCTGCACATCTTTGGACTGTGGAAGGAATCTGAAGCACCTGGAGGAAAACTACAGAGATGGGGAGAATGTGCAAACTCCACAAACAGTCACCTGAGACTAGAATTGAATCTGAGTCCCTGCTGCTGTGAGGCAGTAATGCTAACCACTGTGCCACCAACATATGTGGCTTGGAAACAAATGTTTGATTAGGCTCCAGTACAGTTCCCTGGCATTTTTTACTTTGTTGAAGGCACTAAATGGATGCAAGTTGTTGTTTGCAAGACAAGGATCCAAAGAATTGTATCTCTCATCCCTTTTGTTCCCTACAATCTTACTCACCTGCCCCATGCCTCTGTAGAAGCCTACTGTCTTTTTCTCTTACAGAAAGGGTCAAGAGATGTGGCCCAAGGATTAGAATATTGCATTCTTTCCTGCAATCACGCTTCATTATAATGAGGGAAGACAGAGACTGCTCCAGCTCCAATCCTCAGCAAGAGTCACAAGTGTAATGTAGGAAAGAATAGAATATCATTAGGATATACTGTGATACTGCATGGTTATCTTGTGTAGCCAGACATGTACTTTTTAAATACATTCACATGGAACACTAGTGCATTTCCTGCGATAAATCAAATTATTCATCATTTTATAAGAGGATTCTTATACTATGTAATGCTCAGTGTATGATTTCTGTAAGAAATATGTTCCCTTTAAGCTCACAATGTCCATTTTCTTCTGTAAGAATTGACTCAGATTAAACTTGAATGCTTAGCTGAGGGAACTCTGCTGGCTGGAAAAGCGCTTGCTCGGAAGCACTCAATATTTTAGAACTGTTTTGCATTCAGCATTCGCAAGATCTGGACAAATTCTACTGCTCCCAGCCTGCAAAGTGGGATGGATACTCATCCCACTACCTTTCTGCCCACCACAGAGTGCCTATGGAAAGGATCTTCTCATAGTGGGGGTACAGGGAGAGAAATGAACCTCAGTAGGGAGGGATTAATGATGGCCATGATGGATTTTCAACAGATCTCTCCATGAGGCAGTACAGACTCCCTTACTGAGTGAGCAAAGGCCCATCCAATGGGAAGCAAGCTGCAAGGGAGGTACAGGGTTTAAAGCCCTGTTTCTTCAATCAGAACCGGTATTCTGTAGGTCATAGAATCATGCAGTGCAGAAGAGGCCCTTCGGCCCATTGAGTTCACACTCACACATTAGAAACACCTGAACTCCCCATAATCCCATCTGCCTGCATTTGGCCCAGAGCCTTAATGTTATAATGTGCCAAGTGCTCATCTAGATACTTTTTAAAGAATGTGAAGCAATCTGCCTCCAGTACCCTCCCAGGCAGCGCATTCCAGATTGTCACCACCCTCTGGGTAAAAAGACTTTTTTCTCACATCCCCCCTAAACCTTTTGCCTCTCACTTTGAACCTCTGATCTTTGTGACTGACACTTCAGCTAAGAAGAATAGCTGCTCTTTATCCATTCTGTCCACATCCCTCATAATCTTGTACACCTTGATCAGGTCGCCTCTCTGCTCCAATGAAAACAACTCAAACCTATCCAACCTCTCTCCATTAATCAAATGTTCCATCCCAGACTGTTGATAAATTCTGATAAATTTCCTCAATAACCCTCAGTGCAATCACGTCCTTCCTATACTGTGGAAATCAGAACTGCACACAGTACCCTAGCTGTGGTCTCACCAAAGTTCTATACAATTCTAATTTAACTTCCCTGATTTTTTAACCTATGCCTCAATTGATAAAGGCAAGTGTCCCATCTGCCTTTGTCATCACCCTACTAATGTGCCCTTCCACTTTTAGTGATCTGTGGACAAACACAACAAGATCCCTTTGTTCCACAGAACATCCTGGTGTCCTACCATTCACTGTGTGCTTTCTTGCCAATTTACTCCTTCCAAAGTGTATCACGTCACACTTTTTAGGGTTAAATTCCATCTGCCACTTATATGCCCATTTGACCACTCCGTCTATATCTTCCAGTAACCCAATACACTCTGCGTCACTGTTAATCTTTCAGCCAATCTTTGTGTCATCTACAAACTTACTAATCCTGCCCTCTACATAGTCACCAATGCATTTATATAAATGACAAATAATAAAGGGCCCAACACAGATTCCTGTGGTATGCCACTGGACATTATCTACCAGTTACAAAAGCAACCTTCTGTCATCATCCTCTGTCTCCTTCAGCTGAACCAATTTTGAACCCACTTTATCAAATTACCCTGTATTCCCTGAGAATTTACCTTCTTTAAAATCTCCCAAGTGGAATCTTGTCAAAGGCTTTGCTGAAATCCATATACTACATTGACTGCACTATCCTCATCAAAATATTACATCAAATTTATTAGGCATGAATTCCCTCTGAAAAGCCATACTGACTATCCCTGATCAAGCTTTGCCTCTCTAAATGGATATAGATGCTCTGCTTCAGAAGTTTCTCTAATAGTTTCCTACCACTGATTCCCTACAGACTCACCGGTCTGTCATTCCCTGGTTTATCTCTACAACCCTTCTGAAATAACAAAACCAAATTAGCTGTTCTTCAGTCATCTGGCACCTCTCCTGTGGCCAGTGAGGAATTGAAAATTTAGCTCAGAGCCCCTGCCATCTTCTTCTTTGCTTCCCACAAAAATGGGGCACAATTCATCTGGACTTGGAGATTTATCCTCTTTTAAGGCTGCCCACACCTCAATACCTTGTTCTTTCCAATGTCAATTTGCTCAAGAACTTCAGTCTCTCTGCCTGAATTCCATACCATTGTCCTTATTCTCTTGCATGAGGACAGATGTGAACTATTCATTCAATACTCTACCAATGCCCTCTGGTTCCATCCACAGGTTGCTCCCTTCATCCCTAATGGGCTCTACTCTTTCTCTGGTTATCCTCTTTGCATTGAAATACATAAAGAATATCTTGGGATTTACTCTACTTTTACTAGCCAGAGCTTTCTCATATCTCCTCTTTGCGTTCTAATTGCTTTGTTAAACTCCAGCCTGTTTTCAGCCAAAAACTTGGTAAAGTTTGGCATGAGGCAAGTAGTGTGCTCCGTGCCCGCCTCTGTACTGTTTCCCCCTTTACCAAGGCCTGAAAATGGCTGCAATCGGGACCACGCCCGAAAGGCTGCATGCCCAAACTTACTGGCACTCCCCCATTTACCACCACAGTCACCCACTCAGAATCAGCAGGAAACAAATATGCTCTACAAAAGTCCGATTCGGGCGCTTCAGTTGGTGAGGAAGTAAGTGCCACGCATCCGATGACTCTCTGCTTGAGATCGGCTGGGGGAAGGAGGGGGTCTGCTGCCATTCTGCCTGAGATCGTTAGGAGGTCCACATCCACTCTGCTGGAGATTGATGGGGGGGGGCGGATGGTGGGAAAGAGAAGCCCGTGATCAGTCTGGATGGCAGAGGAGGGGTGGGGGAATAAGGGGGTCAGTAATGTTGTGGGGGTGGGGTAATGTCTATGGGGATTAGGGAGAGGCATTATCCGGCCCGGGAACAGTGTGGGCACATTAAGCTTCTGCAGCATGGTTCGGAATTGCTGAAACTTTTGCAGGCAGAGAGTATGTATAGTGGCACCTGAGAATGAGTCTAAAAGTTGGATCTGAAACATTCCCAATTTCAAGTTCACCCAGCACTTAGAATCAAAATGGTAAAATAGAGCCCTCTATACCTCACAAATGTCTCCACCGATTTGTTCCCGTGTACTTTTTAAAAGTCTTTCTTTTTCTTCTTATTATATGTTGAATATCTCTATTCATCCATGGTTCTTTGGGTTTGTTATTCCTACCTGTCACTCTAGTGGGAATATGCTGGGTTTGCACCCACCCCATGTCCTTTTTGAAAGCCCTCCCCACTGCTCTTTTGTAGCTTTTCCCATGAGTAGCTGGTCCAAGTCTACCTTGGCCAGATCCTGTCTTTATTTTACTAAAATCTGCTCTCCCCCAATCAAAAACATTTCTTGGCAGCTTGTTGATTTAATTGTCTATAACAAGCTTAAATTGTGTGATCGGTCTCACCAAAATGCTCCCCAACCACCCCAGCTTCAACCACCTGTCTAGATTCATTCTCCAGAATCAGGTCCAGCACAGTTCTTTCCCCTTGCATGACTCTCTACAATTGAATTAAAAAGTTCTCCTGTACATATTTCAAGAAATCTACACTATCCAAGCCCTTAATGCTATGCATATCCCAGTTAATGTTGGAAAAGTTTAAATCACCTGATATAATAACCCTATTGTTACTGTTTTTACACACCTCCACAAACTGAGCACATATCTCAATATCACTCTGAGTATCTGGGGGTCTATAATAAACACCTAATGATGTGGCTGCTCCTGTTTCATTCTTAAGCTCTACCCATAAAGTTAAATTTGATATCCCTTCCAATATATCATCTCTCCTTACAGCAGTAACTGACTCCTGAACTAATGATGCAATGCTTCCTCCTCTTCTACCTCCTCCCGTCTTGCCTGAAAATTCTACATCCCGAATGTTGAGTTGCCAATTGTGTCCTTTTTTCAGCCACGTCTCTGTAATGGCTACCATAACATTTTTATCATTGCTCTAAACTCATCTGTTTTACCTGCGATAGTCCTGCCATTAAAATAGAGGCCATCCAGCCTGGCCTTACTCCCTTGTAAATTAATACTCCATCTGACTTGTTAGTTTTGCTGTTTGATTCTGTGCCCTTATTCTGCTAACACTCTGTGTCCTCTCCCCCTGCCAAATTAGTTTAAACTCGTCACAACAGCACTAACAAGACTTTCTGCAAGAATGTTCATCCTGTTCTGGTTCAGAAGTAGACCATCGCATTTGTATAGGTTCCGCCTTCCTCAGAAATGGTCCCAGTGATCCAGGAATCTGAAACCCTCCCTCTTACAACAACTCTTAAGCCACGCATTCATCTGCACTATTCTCCTATTTCTGTGCCTGCTTGGATGTGATCCCTGGGTATTGATTTGCATGCTGTAAGCCACAGGCCCAGTGCTTTCTTATACTGCTATTAAAGGGCTTTTGTTGATGGAAGAAAGGCCTTGATAGAATTACTATAATTCCCGAAGAAAAGCCCTCTGAAATGGTCTTGCAAGCCATGCAATTGAAGGACAATTAGGGTTGGGCAATAAATATGGGCCCAGCCCATATCAGATGAATGAATAAACAAAAAAGTAATCAATCCTCCAGTGTTTTACTGCCGTGTAGCTGCTCACTGAGCAGTTGGATAGCTTCGCCCCAATGTGATTTTGGGGAGGGATTGGGGGAGAACATGTTACATCCACACGACCTTCAACGCTCTCCTCCACCCTATATGATTCAAGTTCTGTTGTCTGTATACATCATTTTAAACTATTAATAATATAGTTATTTGTATAAATTAACTTATTAAAAATCTTAAACATGCATGCAATTCCTACCTTTTTTTCAATACAAATTTTGTTATACTTTTCTTTTTTGATGCCACTGAGACCCATTTATTTTCTTTTATTAAATTGTGGGATTATGGGTGTCACAGGGTTTATTGTCCATTCCTAATTACCCTTGAGAAGGTGGTGCTGAGCTGCCTTCCTGAACCTCTGTTGTCTATGTGGTGTCAGTCACATACACTGCTGTTGGGGAGAGAGTTCCAGCATTTTGACCCAGTAACAGCGCAGGAATAACAATATATTTCCAAATTGGGATGGCAGTTCACAACTGCTGTGTTGTGGGAAGCTTACAAGTGTGCCATGGCTGCGAGTTTTAAACAGTGTGTGCCACAGAGCCTGAGGAAGAAAGAAACCTGGGACCTGGGAATTGGTGATGAAAAGAGTGGAGTGTGGGGAAAATCAAGGGTGTGGCAGACACAGAATGGGAATGTGACCTAACCTACTAACCTCAGATCCTTCTCCGTTTGCCATGTTATGCATCTGCATGGACCTGGTATGAATCAGGAGCATGTTCGCAATATTGATGCTGAGGCCTCAGAACAAATACTTGGATTTGAACAGTGACGCTGTGCTGTTAGTGAAAGCTGAAGATCATCATCTGTACAACTTGCAGCAGTGATTCTGAAGGAAAACAAGTCCTTTGAACTGAATATTCACTTAGTGAAACACCTGTTATTATCTGTGGAGAATAAGTGCACCAGACCACAAATAGACCTCATTGTCGTCCTCATGGATTTGTATAGTCAATACAGTGCAGAAACTATGAAGGTGTCTTTGCCCTATGTTGATATGACTTTCTTTCTTGGGAAAGTTTGCTTCCTAACAGTTGGGGACAAGGCTGTTCTGCATCAATCAGGAGACACAGAGCGGAATTTTCCCATCCTATCTGCCACGGGAATAGTAGAGGGTGGGGGACAGACCATCGTCCGTTAATTTCACGTGGGAATTTCTGGCCTTGGGGATGAGCGTGGTCAGAAAATCCCACACGTGCACTCTGAAGCAACAGGCAGATTCCTGCTCAAGCCTCAAATTTCTATTGAGCTGGAATTCAGGGAAGATACCTCTGATAGCTAAAGCTTTCTTCAGATATTGAAGGTTGCAGCAGGCCTGGAAGCAGGTGTTTCTGCCTTTGCACTCAGCTCATCAAAAAGATTTTCCTTTGAGAGCAAAATGGAGAGATGCTGAGCAATAGATTGTGTTAATGGCAACGCTTATCATGAACTCACAATTGCAGAGCCACTCTGTTTTTGTCATATTCACATGTGTACATTGAACTGCAATTTATCTTTTGTTCAGTCAGCAAAAAAAAACCATTATAATGCAGATTTTCTCAGCCTTGGATTTCGCTAAAGAGATTATTCCTTTCAATTGTTTTTGTGAAGCTATTTTAAATAATACAATGCACAATAGAAATAAAGAATATACATTTGGAAGGGAAAAATGCTTGGACACTCTGGTGTATCTGTTATCAAACAAAAAATTGTTTTTCATACATGACTAGATTTGTATGCAGACTCATATTTTAATGAAAACATTCCATGAAGTTACTGCTCCAAGTTTGTTTTCCTCTTGGCAGGACTGAAACTTGATTAAATATTGACAACGTATAGCAATGGTTTTTTTGCATTTTAACAATGCTCTACATGTTATATGCTCCACCCCAAAACTCTTTCATTCAAAATAGATTACAATTACATTTAAGAAGATGATGGAGTCTGGTTTAATCACTGGTATGTGTTACCAATGATATTATCTGACCCTCTGTTGCTTGGCCCAATCGAAACCTTAATCATGAATATTTTCAACTCTTTGATTCGGAAAGATTTCAGTGTAATTTCAGTATAACTTAATTTATCTGTCAAGAGCTACTCTAGCAGTAGATGCCCCCCCATCATGATACCAACAGATGGCACAATTGAACAGTTTAAGGCAGTGGTTTTCAACCAGCGTGCCATAGGAACATCCCAAAGCTGATTCGGGGAGGCTGTTCACAGGTAAAGCAATGCCAGATAAGTGGGAAACTTTCAAAAACAAAGTAACGAAGAGTTCAGGGCCACCATGTTCATGTTAGTATGAAGAGCAAGACTAGCAGAGTAGGGAACACTGGATGACTTTGAGATATTGAGGCTCTGGTCATTAAAATGGAAGCATATGTGAGCTATAGGCAGCTGGGGCCAAGTGAACCCCTTGAGGAGTGTCGGGGGTGTAAGAGCACACTTAAAAGGGAAATCAGGAGGGCAAAAATGTTACATAAGATAGCTTTGGCAGAGAAGATAAAGGAGAATCCAAAGAGATTCTACAAGCATATTAAGGGCAAACAAATAACTAAGGAGACAACAAGGCCTTTAATGATCAATGAGATTGTCTATGTGTAGAACCACAGGAGATGTGTGAGATCCGAAATGAATATTTCCATCATTATTTACCGTGGAGAAAGACATGGAAGCTAGGAAACTCAGGAAGTAAATAATGATGTCTTGAAAAGTATCTACATTACAGAAGAGAAGGTGCTGGAGATCTTAAAATGCACAAAGTTAGGTAAATCCTCATGACCTGATCAAGTGTACCCCAGGACTTTGTGAGGAAGCTAAAGAAGAAATTGCGGGGCCCCAGCAGAGACATTTGTATCATCAACAACCACAAGTGACGAGAGGGAGGCAAATGTTGCGCTGTTATTTAAGGAAGGTGTCAGGACAAAAACAGGCAACTACAGATCGGTGAGCCTAACGTCAATGGTAGGTACATTGTTGAAGGGAATTTGGAGACAAGATCTATATGCATTTGGAAAGGCAAGAATTGATTAGGGATAATTAGCATGGCTTTGTGTCAGGGAAATCATACATTACTAAATTGAGAGTTTTTTGAAGTGGTGAACAAGAAAATAGATAAGGGCAGTGCAGTAGACATTATTTACATGAACTTTAGCAAGGCCTTTGAAAAGGTCTCACATGGTCAGTAGTGTTAGATCACAGGAGATCCAGGAAGAACTAGCCAATTGGATACAAAATTGGCTTGCGGTAGGATTAGAGAGCAGTTAAAAGTGGGTTGATTTTTCAGACTGGAGGCCGGTGACCAGCAGCGTATCACAGGGATTGCTGCTGGGTCCACTGTTTTTTGTCATTTGTGTAAATAATTTGGATGAGAATATAGAAGGCATGGTTACTAAGCTTGTGGATGACACCAAAACTAGTGGTGCAATGGACAATGAAGAAGATTATGTAGACTAAAGAAGGACATTGATCAACAGGGCAAAGTATGGCAGATGACAGGTGGAATTTAATTCAGATAAATGTGAGGTGTTGCATTTTGGTATGACGAACCAGGGCAGGACTTAATTAGTTAATGGTAGGCCCGGGAGGTGCTGTTGAACAGAAAAAACTAGAGGCGTAGATACATAGTTCTTTCAAAGTGGCATCACAAGTAGATAAGGTGGTGAAGGTGACATTTGGCACACTTGCCTTAATTAGTCAGAGCACTGAAAACAGGAGTTGGAATATTATGTTACAACTGTACAAGACAGTGGTAAAGCCACATTTGGAGTATTGCATACAATTCTGGTCATTCTACAAAAGTAAGGATGTTATTAAACTGGAAAGGATCCAAAAAGAAGTTCTACACAAATGTTACTGTAACTGGAAGACTTGAATTATAAGGAGGAGAATAGGCTGGGATTTTTACCCCGTGGAGCATAGGAGGATGAGGGTGAAGTCTTAAGAGATTTATAAAATCATGAGGAGCATAGATGAGGTGAATAGCCAAGGTCTTTTCCCCAGGGGAATAGAGGAGTCCAAAACTAGAGGGCATACGTTTAAGGTGAGAGGGGTAAGATTTCATAGGGACCTGAGGGGCAACTTTTTCACAGAGAATGGTGAACGTATGGAATGAGCTACCAAGGAGGTGGTAGAGGCAGGTACAATTAAAACATTTAAAATACATTTGGACAGTACATGGATAGGAAAGGTTTAGAGGAATATGGACCAAATGCAGGTAAATAAGGCTAGTTCAGTTTATAAACTGGTCGGCGTGGACGAGTTGGGCCAAAGGGCCTGTTGCGGTGGCCCTCTTATTAATTGCCCCTGGATCAAAAAGCTCTGCACACACTGGCAGCCCCAGGTTTCTTGCTAACCCAGTAATGTGTGATTTACTCAATTTTGCTCTGATCCATTGAATTTGAATTTCAATTATCTATTCAATTGCTTAGAAAAATTATACTTTAGAAAATATTGTTACAAGTTTAAAATTCATAAAGTGAAAAGATGAAATTCAAATATCCAAACCAAGTGCTGCATGTGTAACAGATTTAGACTATGAATACTTAGAAATAGTTGAGAAAATACTAGTAATCGGAAGTAAATGTGATGTTTGTGAATCATTGATTCAGCTGAAAAAGGTGTGTTTGTCTCATTGAAGTGTGCCATGTGGCTTTGTACTGATGGAGTTCAGGAGGATGAGGAGGGAATCACTGAAACTTACAGATTAATGAAAAACCTGGATAGAATGGATGTGGGGAAGCTGCTTTCATTAGTAGGCGAGACTAGGATCTGAGGCACAACTTCAGAATAAAGGAATAATCCTTTAGGGCTGAGATAAGGAAGAATTTCTTCAGCCAGAGGCTGGTGAATCTTTGGAATTCCTTGCCACAGGAGGCATGGGAGGCCAGGTCATTGAGTGTATTGAAGACTGAATATATACTTTCTTGATTGTTAAGGGAATCTTATAGAAAAAAGACAGGAGAATGTGGTTGAGAAATTTATCAGCCATGATTGAATGGCGGAGCAGACTCGATGGGCTGAATGGACTAACTCTGCTTCTATATCTGATGATTACTAAAAAGATTGAGGACAACCAAATGGTATGCATCATGGGTTTGGAAGGTGTTGTCAAAGGAGCCTTAGTGAGTTACTGCAGTGAATGTTACAGATGGTACACATTGCTGCCACTATGGTGAAGTGAGTGAATATTTGTGGAAGGGGTGCCAATCAATGGGCTATTTTGTCCTGGATGGTGTCGAACGTTTTGATTGTTGTTGGAGCTGCGCTTATCCAGGCAAGTGGAGAGCATTCCATCATGTTCCTGACTTGTGTCTTGTGGATAATGGACAAACTTTGGTGAGGCAAGAGAAGAGTTACTCACCATAGGATCCGCAGCCTCTGAACTGCTCTTGTAGCCACAATATATACGTGATTTGCTCAGCTGCATTTCTGGTCATTAGTAACTCCAGGCTGTTGAGAATGGTATGAACCATTCAATGGGAAAGCTGCAACAAGCAGTCAAATAGATGAAAAGAAATAACGTCTGCAACCCTGATGATAAACCAGCCAAGGCTTTCAAAGCTGATGGACTTTTTTTTGCATCAAGACTCCACTCACTCATTCTGTATTTAGAAAGAAAAATAACTACTGTTCACATCAGTTGGATTCTCTGATCCTCCTGGTGTGGTGAGATTTCTAACTGTAATTACCCCAGTCCAACACCAGTATCTCCACATCATGTCCCTTTGCAGTGCACAGAGATTTAGCTGAATATCAAATTCTCCATCCTCATTTGCAAACAGTGCCAGGGTGTGAACAGCTGGAAAACTCTGGCAACGAGTGACAGTTTACGGGTGACTACAGAGTCTTTGTCTGTTAGATTTGCAAACCACTCTTGGTCTCTTCAATTCTATATACACGAAATCAGGCTTATTCTTGAAAGTTGTCAAAACAAAACTCAACGATCACTGCAAATCTGGACTGTGATTCTCCTCAGAAATTAGCGCAATGGGCCAGGAGATTCTCGCATCAGCTGATTCACAGGATTCGCACACATGTTTGCACCCACTAGCAACTCTTGGTTGGATTGTGTTGGATTGGCAGGAAAGCACAAAGACCAGTTCAATTTAATTTCAATATGACCAACAGGCTCAGGACTGAAATCTACAGACCTGCTAGCATCCACAGTGCCCCCCCGCCACCCCCCGCCTGAAAGGTTCACTCCAGCAGGAATTACAGTATCTCCCCACTTTTGAGGAGCTGGTGACCCAATTTTGCTAGAGTGAAGAGGGGCAATCGGGGCCCTCCAGAGGGTCGGGTGGTGGGAGGGATGCCCACTGGGCACTGGCATCAGTGCCAGGCTTTGCCCCTGGCTCTTCCCACAGGGCCAAATGCCAGTGACCAGGGGGCACATTGGCACCACCCATTAGACATGGGGCAGTGCCCATGGATGGGGTTCCCACACTGCCAGTCTGCAAATAGGTGAGTGAAGGAAAGAGAGAGGCCAGCAATCAGGTAGGGGGTGGGTCAGCCTGCTGGGGGGAATCAGGACTGTCTGGAGGAGGGGGATGGAGTGCATTAGGTGGTCAGGACTGTGGGGGTGGGGAATTGGGGCAGGGGGCAGAGATTAAGGCAGGCCAGGAAAGGTGGTTTTAGGGCTGGCCGGCCCAGGAATGGTCGGGGGGGATGGGCCAGTGATTGGGCCGTGGGGGAACAGAGGGTTAAAGATGTGGAGGCTGTGGGGGCTGGCCAGTGATCAAACGTGCACATCTCAGTGCTAACAAATCAATGCATGCGTAGTGGCCTGCTTAGTGCTATGCTGCAGGCCTTTCAGGTAGGAATAAGGCCTACTTTCTGAGTTTTAAATCATATGCGTAATAGTGACCTTTACAGTGCACAGATTGTGGGAGATTCTTCTCTGAACTTTCACTGAAGGAAAAAGTGGGAATTATTCCAATTTTCACATGAAATTGACACTTAGAATTTTTTTGGGAGAATTCCTGCTCTGGTAGATTAAATATTGCACCACTGGTATGTGTTGAAGGAGAGACTGTATAATATTCTGAGCAGCCACCTTGGTCAAAAAGCCACTATTAATGAGGAGCTCGAACACTAGATTAACCTCCTACAAACTACAGAGTGAGATTCTGACAACAAGGACCACCAAAAGTCAACAAGAATCCTTATATACAAAGCACTTGCTGTCATCAAATTCCTGCACTGCAGTGAAATTTGGATTACATTTCACAAGACATAAGAGTATTAGAGAAATTTAATCAGCAATGCCTCCAACAACCCTCTGGAGTCACAAGAAGGATTATCACAAATTCCTGAAAAGTCAACCTTGATGAACTA
This sequence comes from Sphyrna mokarran, assembly GCA_024679065.1. Classification (NCBI taxonomy): domain Eukaryota; kingdom Metazoa; phylum Chordata; class Chondrichthyes; order Carcharhiniformes; family Carcharhinidae; genus Sphyrna; species Sphyrna mokarran. Next base: position 60,203,576 of record JAGIQG010000003.1, read on the forward strand.
GACACTATGTCCAAGTGGCCAAAAAGAGTCTCCTCTGCCAGGTCCTCTTTTTCCCAACACTCAAATAGCCAATGTTCCAGGGAGGATAAAGAAGATGTCTCAAAGACACTCTGAAGCTCTGCAGAAGTGTGGCACGATTGATATTAATGACTGAGAGGAGCTTGCTATCAATTATTCAGAATGGTGACAGCTTCTGGAACTTCTTCATCAAATGAGGAACTTCTTCACCAAAAGGATTGTGAATCCCTGCTCAGTGAAGCAGTTGAGGCTACCTCATGGAATGTTTTTATGACAAAGATAGATAAATTTTTGAACAGTAAAGATATTAAAGATTATGGAGAGTGGGTGGGTAAGTGGAGCTGAGTCCATGGAAAGATAAATCATGATTTTATTGAATGGAAGAACAGGCTCGAGGGACCAGATGGCCTAAGCCTGCTCCTAGTTCTTATGTTCTTATCCATAAAGCTGCAACACATCTTGTGAGTCCCAATGTGTTAATGAAGAGACAGAGCAGCAGCAGAGAAGGTAAGAAAGAAAAGCAAATCCCATACTCCAGATCTCATAATCTCGTGTGATATTTTGTCCCTTATGCCAAAGATCTTGGATTGAAGTTCAGTCATATGGCAGAAAATTGTGACACCATGTAGACATCATCCTTGAATTGATGCACCGCCAATGATGAATAGAAAGATCCTGTACTGAATTAGATGCTTCCGTTAGTGGAGATGCTGCTGTTGGTAAGAGGATATAATTATCAAGCAAGTAGTTTATCAAGATGTTTTTTGAAATGTATATGGACATAGGAATTTATAGCAGAAATACAAATATAGGAACTGAAATTATGACTTGAAAATGGGGACTGAAGTACACCTATCTCATTGATGCCCCACTTATTCTGGAATCTACACTTGAGATTAGCTACAGGTCATCCGCCTGTTCCAGAAACCGCCCAACCTTCAGAATTGGAAACCAGGCAATGGTTGATCTATCCACAACACCAGTTTTTATACCCGCATGTCAAGATGAAAATCTAGCAATTGACTTTGACTCCCCATGCATGATGGCAGGGGAACAACTAGTCAGTTACAGACAAGAGAAATCCTCTGGATGCTGGAGATCTACAATAAATTAGATTTATTACACAGGTTCCATATTCCTCAAGGACTGGAAAGTCAGTAGCTTGTGAAGTCGAGATCACCAACTGAACAAAAGTAAGTCACTGCATCAAAACAAAAGTAAACCGAGATTCACTTCCGTATAATTTTAGGATCAGATGTAATACTACTTTAACCCAACCAAATAAGTGGGTTGGAATCACTCTTCCAAAAATTGACTGCCAGGGATACATGCCACAGCAATAATCCAGCATGTATTTGGTTCAAATAACATTGTAGCTCTTAATAACAAATACGTACTTAATAGAAGAAATATTGGGGACTGACCAAAAATAAACAGGTGTGAGAACATAATTAAGAGGAGGAAGAGAAACAGGCCAGAGACAAATGCACTTCATTAACTCAATAAAATTTGCATAAGAAATAAAAGGAAGCAAATGTGTTCAAGAGATTTTTTTGCAATTAAACAGTTTGCTCTGAAGTTGAAAGTACAATGCAAGACATTGCTGGGAATCACAAACATGTATTAATAAAATGAACATGAAGCAAAGGTTTTGAAGAATCCCCAAGCTCGTATCCCTCAATATTCCCATTTCATTCACAGACTTTATTATTGTTTGATCTGTAAATCTGTCAGACGCACCAAATTTCCTCACATCAAAAACATCCTGAGTTCTTTTGTGCCAGTTGCCAACTTGTCATGGCATTGTATGCTGCATAATTCTCAAGTGTAGATTACTGAGTGCCACAATTAATTTGAACCTTGTTTATCATTATTAGAGGCGGTTTACAATTCACTGGCTGTTGTATATACACATATTCTACAAAGGGCTTGCCAGTAACTGTCATACTTTAGTGCTTGCATGCGAAATTCATAAGCCAGCCCTTGACACACGGCAGCAGAATGAACGCACTTTAGATGTAGAACAACAGCTGGCTGTGAAGGAGAGATAAGACCACAACAAAATCAAGGGATTAGGATGAGACAAAGCAGACGAATAAACTCAAATAAGATAGAAAGCTGGGATGAAGGATAATGAGGCGAGGGGTGAAGTAGCACAATAGAATCTTCTCGAGCCTATTCTTACCCCTCTGTCCTCAGCCTTCTACAAGATTGATCTACAGCACAAGCCCTAGAAAAAACACCTCATCTGTGATTTGACATTTTGCAAAAATCTGGCCTCAACATTGAGCTCAATAACTTCAGATAATAACTAAGGCTCCCATTTGCTCGGACTGTGGGTGCTGGTTATTATTTTGCTGTAACCATTTACACTTCCTCTGGAGCCTTCTTCTGCTTCTTGTACCTTTACCATTGCATTCTGCTATATACAGCCACCCCTTTTGTCATTAATTCAGTCCCTTCTTTCGGTCGATCAAATAGCCTCCCTTTCTGACACAGCTGGTATCTTTTTCCATCCTCTCCCATCTTTCCCTTGGATGGAATCAAAAAGAATTGGGGAACCTCTTGCATCTATTAGGTTAGCAATTAAGGGATTGTTGATGTTACTAAGAAATCACTTGTATGGGACATACTAACCAATGCTTCATGACTTGTCAGCAATTCTTCAGAGTCACCCTAGCATGTACACATCAGGAAGGGCTTTCTCAGTGAAAATGGAGGAGATTTTGACCAGTTACTGTGAAAAGTCCCAGCCATGGCTTTTGAGATTCTGCTGTTCAAAGCATTCTTTTCTCTCCAAATTGACTGGCAGGTGATTTCCAACTTCTTGAAAGCCACTCCATCAATATGTCACATGATCAGACTCTTAAAGTGACCCTGTTCCTACTAGGAACAAATATGAATACATAACAATGCCACTCCCCTGTTCCATTCCTATAGTCCTGCCAGTTTATTTCCCTCAAGTGCTAATCCATTGTTCTTTTGAAATCTGTGATCGTCTCTGCTTCCAGCACCCTCATGGGAAATAAATTCCAGGTTATTACCACTCATTGTATAAAAAACTTTTTTCTTACATCTTCCCTGCAATTACCATAGCTATATGGCAGTAATCCTAATGCAGAATAATAAAATAGGAAATCACATTATAGTACATGAATCTTCTCCTGAAAGTGAATTGGAAAAACAGGACATACAAATTATATGATGTACGTACCACTTTGTGAGTTGTATGGTGTTTTGCCCACATATCTCATATAATACTCGATCTTAAAAATTGTGAGCGCTACTTTTTGCACCATCAGCGACTGGAAAAAATGTTTTTTTTGTCCTCCATATCTAAACCTCAATCTTGAGCACCTCAATCAAATTGCCCCTCGAATCTCCTCTGCTTCAAGGAGAACAAGCCCAGCTTCTTCAACCTATTCTTGTAGGTAAATTTCCTCCTTTGTGAAACCATTCTGGTAAATCTCATCTGCAGCCTCTCAAGGTCTATCACGTCCTCCCAAAAATGCAGTAACCAGATTGGATGCATTGCTCTTGCTGTGACCAAATCAGATCTTTATAAAGATTTAGCATTACTTCCCTGCTAATTGCTTATCCTTAGAAACTAAGGTTAATGAGACTACACAAAACAGTAGAAGATAAAATGAGTCTCAATCCTTCATGCCAACAATTTAGAAACAATTCTTAAATTACACTTGCCTGTACTATGTTTTCAACTGCTAACTGCAATTGCCATGGCTACATAGCAGTAACCCTGACACAGAAAAACAAAATAGCACATTATGGTACATGAGTTTTCCCCTGGAAGTGAAGTGGAAATACAGGATATACAAATTATGTGATTCATCCACCACTCTCCAAGTTTCATAGTGTTTTGCCCACATACCTCATGTAATACCAGATTTTGAATATCAGAGACTTTTTTGAAAAGGTCAGTATTTAAATATATACACATATGATCATTAAACTTAGAAAGACCACTGAAAAATAAAATTTTGCATTTGCACAATATATCTCTCAGTAATGGCTCAAAGTGCTTCCTGTGCAGTTAGTTATGTTGAGATGTTGCAACTGTTGCTCATGGCCAACATAGAAGCCTTTCTCCAAACAGTTACATCCAGTGAAATTATGCTCATGCTTTTGCTGGCACTGGCTGAGGAATGAGTCAAGGAAACTGCTTAAACCAAACCAAAGATGAGCAGGTTCTCATTTTAACATCCCGTAAAAAGATGTCTTTGACAGCATAGCCTTCCCACAGTATTGCAGCAGAGTGTCAGACTAGATTATGTTCTCAACTACTGTAATGGGTCTGAATCAACAACATCTGAATGCAGAGTGCCTATCTGAGACTAATTAATAATAATTGCTGGAATCCAAATGATATAATGTGAGTCATAATGGCAATGACAATTACAATAAGCAAATTCCAGTCACTTTTACATCAGGACAAGACCATTTTCTTTTGTTAATTTGTCTTAGTGTAATCGTATTTCAGTTCACTTGATAGCTAATGGTGGGATAAGGCTGAGCATAAATCTGTACTGACACAAATTCAGCCTTCATGGCAGTGGAGGCATTTGAATTGCTCCCCAGCTTGTATAGAGTTCACTGGGTGAATGGGTGGGAGACTGGAATTAAAATCAGCCCAGGGCTCCTGTTTGAACACTCTACCATGTGCTATTTTATGTGTGAACAGGAAGAGAACGTGTTCTGGCTCAGTGTTCATATTGCACATGGAAAAGCATCTGCTCACGCAGCATTACGAATAGTTATGAATACCCAAGTCACATTTGTCTTAGAGATGGGAAAGAAAGTCAGTCAAATATGGTGGCCAGGATTTCACCTTCTATGGACAAGCAGCTGAGACCAATCTCCTAAATATTTAACCAAAAGAAACCTCACAATCTGCTATGAGCCCTTTGTTTTACAACACCCTCATTTCAATTTTAAAATATTAAATCCAGCCAAACAAAACACAGGCCTGTCACATCTGAGACTGAAAATTGTAAATCAGAGACTGAAGTAACTAAGCTGCAAAGGAGCGCTATCTGTATTGTACAAAATCATGTATGTGTGTGTAGGTATGTGTCAGTGTCAGAGTGGACAAGGGGCAGACCATGGAATGGTAACCTTGGGTGGGATATTCTGCTTATGGGGCCAGCGCCACCACAAATCCTGCCCCAGGTGTATGACATTGCATTAATTCAGGGTAAATGTATGAGACTAGACAACATTTATTAACACATACAAAAGCTTGCTGTGAATTATATAGTTGAATACTATACCCACTCCCTGATTAATAAAAAATACACCTCTTTCCACCACATATTGACTTGACAGTGAGAGCAAAATACATTCAGAAACATTGTTTATCAATAAGAAGAGAAATATTCCATTCTGAGATTTAGTTATCTCCAAAGACATTAATTTGTTAATGATGTTGATTATCATTTGCTTCAATAAATGATGTTTTTAAATGTGAAATTTTGACATTTAATTCTTTCAGCTATTAACTGGAGGCTGAAATATCTTATTAGAGATTATTAGTTTATATGGAGAGTCATGAAAATTGCAGTGGTCATAATGTTTTAAGTAATATTTTAATCGGCTACAAAACACTTTTGGATGCCCTGAAAGATATTGAGTGAAATACAATCTTTCCACCACCAAGGGAACTGAAGCATCATGATATTAAAATGACAAATTTCTGATAACAGAGGTATTGTAATTGCCATTACTTTAAAGGCTGTCATTAAATTATTTTTGGTTCCAGCAATGCAAAACTTTATTAAACATTAGCATTCTTTGCAACAAACAGAGCAGTAAGTGTCTGGTAAGCTCAGCTTACACTGGAAGATTGTTAAATCAAGCCTCATCACAATACTTCAGAACATAATGCAGACTGACACTGCAGTACAGAAGAAACTGAGGTAGGAAATATACAGTCGAAATTGGGGCAGTTCTGCTGTATGGCACGCGAGGTTCCTTGTAGCTCATCTACTTTTATGTAATTGGGAAGACATAATTATACATGTCTTTTTCAAATCATCCTGTTCACGAAAACAGGTCCTGGGGAAGGGGAGGGGGAGGGGAGAGGGGATGGCTGTGGATAGATGGGGGCTGGATGGTGGTTGGATGGGAGCATGGTGGTACAGTGGTTAACACTGCTGCCTCACAGTATCAGAGACCTTGGTTCAATTCTAGCCTCGGGTCACAATCTGTGGGGAATTTGCACATTTTCCCCATGTCTGCATTTCCTCCCACAGTCTAAACATGTATTGATTAAGTGGATTGGCCATGGTAAATTGTCCCTTAGCATCAGGGGATTAACAGGGTAAATACGTTGGGTTATGGGGATAGGGCCTGGGTGGGACTGTTGTCAGTGCAGGTTAGATGGACCCTAATGGCATCCTTCTGCACTGTAGAGTTTCTATGATTCTTCTTCTATGAATAGACCCGAAACCTGTTCTGTCATTCAATACGATCATAACTGATCCTCTACCTCAATGCCATACTTCTGCTGTCTCCCCATACACCTTGACATGTAAGAGTATAGAAATCTGTTTCCTTTTTAAATATATTGAGTGATATAGCTTCCACAGCCTTCTGTAGTTAGAGAAGTCTAGCCTCTGAGTGAAGACATTTCTCCTCATCTCAGTCCTAAATGGCCTACTCTGTTTCCTCAGACTGTGACCCCTTATTCTGGAACCTCAGTCAGGGGAAGCATCATTCCTGCAACCAGTCTGACCAGCCCTGTTAAAACATTAAACATTTCAATAAAAACCCCTCTGATTCTTCTAAACTCAAGTAAATTCAATCTAGTCAATTCAATCCTTGTTCATATAACATTCCTGCCATCCTAGGAATCTGATGAACATTCACTGTACTTCCTCTATGGTAAGTATATATTTTCTTAGGTAAAGAGACCAAAACAGCACTCCAGAAGTGGTCTCACCAAGCCTATGTACAGCCACAGTGACACATTCTGGCTTTTGTACTCAAGTCCTTTTGCAATGAAGGCAAAAACTATTTGCCTTCTGAAATGCTTGCTGCACCTGCATGCTTGTTTCAATGACAAGTATATAAGGGCACACACCCAAGTCTCTTTGAACATCACCATTTTCCAATCTATCAACACTTAAATAATATTAAGCCATTCTGTTTCTCCATCCAAAATGGATCATTTTACCCTTATCAACATTATACTTCATCTGTCATGTATTTGCCCACTCACTCAACTCGTGTAAAATGCCTTGAAACCTCTTTACATTTACCTCACCATTCGACCCAACCTGCTAATCAGGCAAGCGATCCAAAAGTCTCAAGATATGAGTTGGCTCAAAATTGTTCATGTGTAGTCAATTTTTGATGAGCTTCATGCCTCATATGGGTTAACTGTGCTCCTGACATCAAGTCACAACTAATTCACATTCTGATTTGATTGTCACACTATTTTTAATATTGTTGGTATTAGGAATGGCTATTTCATTTGCTTAAAAGAACATTTTTGCACCTTTTTAAAACATAATGGAAGGGCATTTATTTGTCTTTGGAGCTATTTAAATTGACTGAGGATAATCCATCAGTTCCTCAAAACTGCAAGCCAGATAAAGAAATTCTGATGAAGTATGATTACACTAAGTCACTTAGACATACATAAAGAATAAAACATCATTGAACTAATTGGCACAACCTAACCAACTTGGTAAGCAAAGCAACCCCTGAACCAAGGATAAGGAATATGTTGATTTTTTTTGGTTTAATGCATCCTAATTCAAATTCCAGGTTAACTAACACATTCAACACTGAAAGGATTAATGATTGGATGTTAAGGTAGTGGTGATCACAGAATGCAACTTATCATCAAATGTTTGACATGAGAGTGGGGCTAAATTCTGGAATGTCCCATGATCTTACAAATCTCTGAGTTGGGATGACAGCTACTGAATAAAGGAAGGTGAAACAGCAAATTTTACCAGGGTGGAACTGAATCTGGAAACCCTCAGAGTCTTTTGCTACTTAAATTTAACAGATTTCCTTTAACTAGTTAATAATCAAATACAAAGGGGCACAGATTCATGGTGATTAACAAAAGAACCAAAAGGCAACATGAGGAACAATGTCCTTACTTAGTGAATGATTAAGATTTGGAATATACTGCCTGATAGAGTGGTTGATGTAGTTTCATGGTAGCCTTCAAAAGCAAATTAGATAATTACTTGGAAGGCAAAAAATGAGTTAGGTATGGAGAAGTGCAGGAAATGAGATTGACTTGATTGATCTTTGAAATACCTGCAAATATTTAACGGGCTGAAGGTCCTCCATCTGTGCTATACTATATTATGAATAACAACTTATCCTTATATAGCACCCTTGATCCTGTAAAATGTCCCAAAATGTTTATTCGTGCATTATAAAACAAAATCTGATGTTAAGCCACATGAAAAGACCTTAGGATAAATAAATGATCAAAGCTTGGTGACAGAGGTAGCTTTAAAGGAACTTCTGAATGAAGGAAGGAGTGGAAGAGAGGCAAGAGGTTTAGAGAGGGAATTTCAGAGCATAGGACCATGCTAACTGAAGGCAGCTGCCAATGGCGGAATAAAAATTGAGAATACTCAATTATTAGATGGTGGCAGAGACCGTGGTGAGCTGGAGATCAGACATAAGGAGGGTCAAGATCATGAAGGGATTTGAAAACAAATATGAGAATTTTAAAATAAAAGCATGGCTTAACTGTGAAGTGATGCAGGTCAGTAAGCATAGGGGGGATGAGTCAGTGGCACTTGGTGTGGGCTGGGACAAGGGGCATCAGAGCTTTGACGGAATCCAAGTTTACAAAGAGTAGAAAGCTATAGGTCAACTAGGAGTGCAATGGAATTATTAATAAGGAACGAATGAGTGTTTCAGCAACAATGTGCTGAAGCATGGAGATGCAAGGCCATGTTTTATGAGATGTTATTAGGGAGGGATGGAAAGTTGGAGCTCATTTGGAGTTAAAATTTAACACCATTGTTGTGAACAGTCTAGTTCACTCTCAAAAGGTGCTCAGAAAAGGGTTGGAGTTAGTGGAGAGGAAAGAGTGTTTATGATCCACGATCAGAAGCAAAGAGCAGAATTTTATCAGCCCTTTGAAGATAGGCTGGGATGTAGCAGACATGGTAAAATGGTGGCAGAAAGCATCATGATGAATGCCTTGCTTCTCATCTCCAGGAGACATTCTGAAAGCAGCAATGGGTCGGCATGGCAAATTAATTCAAGTAACTGACTATGGATCAATATTTTACTGGCATCAAGGCAGACTCTCATTCACCTTCCCTCATCTTCACCCTGGTGGCAATAGTTTCTTAGCTATCCTTCAAAGGTTCTGTCTTGTTCCCTGCAGTTTTGGCAACAGCCACCTCATTCAGTGGTGCTGTTGAGCCACCAGCCCTCTGATTGACCCAAAAATCTGAGAGGTTGGCTGCCGCTCTCCATTGGAAAGGCATTCCAATGGCAGTCTTTTAATAGTCCAGTGCTCGTACAACTGCTTGTGTGGACTCATTCATTTTCAGTCACAATGGACGGGCCATTAAATTTCAACCCAGAGTATTCACCAGCATTTTAGAGTGCTAAAATTGCTCATTACATAACTACTTTGTTGCTTGCTTATATTAACAATTAAGAATGTTTCTACCAATAGTGTGAAAGTAAGGAAAACATGAAAATGAAAACAAAAAGCTCAAAACAATTAAGTTTTGCTGAAGAAGGGAGAGACAAACTTTAAAATGAAACCTTTGCTAATTGGGTCACATTTCTTATCAATTTATTTGTCAGATCTGGAGGCAAAACAATTAACATTCTTTTCTTACATGAAGATAAGAGTGACTGGAAAGATTTTAAACTCACTCACAGCCCTTTTATGTACATAGAGTTAAATCAGGCCTGACAAGAATTTCCTGCTATTCTCAGCACTCTGATGCCACAAGCAAATGACATTTTCATTTTGGAATTCGTTTTAATGACCTGCAATAACCAGGTGAGAAGATGTGATGTCCCTAAATGCTTCACAAAGTCAACCTGTACTTTTTCATTTGCTGCTTAGTATCTTTAGGAAGGCCCTTTAACCCTGCTAAACCCAAGAGATATCTGCTGAGCTTACATACCAATCCGTCATGGTCTAGTCAAAACCTATCAAGCAGTAAAGGATTGAACAAATATATCACAAAGTACTGCTGCTCAGAGAAGAAATTTTGTTTCAACTTATTTATAATACATTGATCACAAGACAATTACAAATGAGGGAGGCATTTGGATCCATCTTATTTCATCCATTCTAATCTAATCACATAATTGTTCCTAAAACAATTCCAGGGTTTTCATCTCTACTACTGTACTTTAAAAAAAAATTCACAGGATGTGAGCTTCACTGGTTAGAGCAACACTTGTTGCCCAACGTAGCTGCCCTAGAGGAGATGGTGATGAGCTCTCTTCTTGAACCGCTGCAATCTATATGGTATAAGTGCACTCGTGGGAGTGAATTCTAGAATTTTGACCCAGTGACAATGTTCCCATGCATCTGCTTCCCTTGTCCTTCTTGGTGGCAGAGGTCAAAGGTTTGGATGGTGGTGTCAAAGGGGCGAATGAGTTGCTGCTGTGCACCTTATAACTAATATATGCACACAGCTGCCATTGTGTGTCCAAAGTGAAGTAAGTGGGAAAATGGTGAATTGGATGCCAATCAAATGGGCTGCTTTCTCCTGGCTAATGTTGAACTTTGTGAGTATTGTTGGAGCTCCATTCATCCAGAAAAGTGGAGCGTATTCTATCACATTCCTAGAAGCTAGTAGAACCTGGATGTTCATTGCATGGCACTACAAAATCCACAAGGAAGGATTTGCTAAGTGGTGAAACAAAAAGAAGACTATTCCTAAATTTTAGTGATGTAGGATTGAAAGTCCTTCTGGATAAAGTTTCTCATGAAAAACTGCATCAAACACAACAGCTTTTGTAGGACAAGAACCTCTGAAGATACTCATCAGTGAAATGTGGTTTGAAGATAGCTGTGACATCAAGTATTACCTTAACACTAGGACAGCATGTAAAGGTTGGAAATAGTTCAGTAACTTAGTGAAAGGAGACAAGATAGAAGAATAGTGAGCTTCCTATTTTCGTGAGCATCATGAATCCTCCGTCCCCAATCATTCATATTTATTGAATAAAATGACATCTTATTCTTGGTACACTGTGGCTTTTTACAACTAGAACTAAGGTTTGAAACATTCCTTCATCTGTCTCTCTTGTCAGTAGCCCCTTGCAGCAGAAATTTATCATAGAACAGAATCCTTTGAGTGCTTGTCTACACAGTCCCATTAGCCACCTGTTGCCACTGGTAATTACCCTTCAGATGCTTGCTTTAATCAATTGCTACTAACTATTCCAAAAGAAACTGGTATATAATGTCCAGGAGAGGAGGTTGCTGGTGGATAGAGCAAAGTCTGCCCTCAATGAGGAGGCTACTAAGCCACTGGGTTGCAAATTTCAACTGAGAATGGGCACTTGTAAGGGCAGTGGGATAGTGTAAGCTGCAGCTTTAAAGAATCACTCCTTATAACGCTTTATAAAGCCAAGCTCCTACTGCACACCTGAGCTTCTTCATTTTCATCATTCTCTCTCAACATATGGCTTGACCATTCCAACCTCATTTGCTCTTTTGCCACAAATCCAGCACAGGAAATGAAAGGGGAAAGGATAAACATGGGAATGATATCATGGAAAAGGTTTTATACTTATTTAAATCTGTCAGGAATTATAATGATAATTCCATCCTCTGTATCTCTAGCATAAAGCCTCTATTCAATTGTATCCCCTTTGATATGTATCCTCATTACTCCAACCTCCTTTTCACACCTCTTTTGGCAGCGTTTTGAGTTCTACTGTCTGACGTTTCCTCCCTAAAGCCTCCCATCTTCCTCTCCTCCTTTAACACCGGAAGCCTTCTTATTAATATTAAAATGTATTTTATGAATGCAAGTTGCTGTTGTCGTTCACGTTGATATCCCATATTCAATCTTTACATTTACAACATTCATTTGGTTTGGTATCTTGTACAAGCTTGATATATTTTCTACATTAACCAGGTCAGAATGTTAAAAGTGCTCTTCAAACACAACTGAGCCATAAGCTTTAAAGATAGTAAAGAAATTCTAAATTCACCAACAATCAAATAAGTAGAGTATGTTTGTGATGATTTAAGACACATGATAAGTTATATGACAGTGAAACAGCTATCATCTGGTACCTTTCTGGTCTAATATCATCCTAGTAACTTTATTTTGCATCTTCCTGTATATCTTTTTTTAGAATAACGAGTCCAAATCTGTTTGCAATATTCCAACCCAAAGCTTTTGTTTACAAATTTGACATTATTTTTCTTCTTTTCAATGCTACCTCTTGAGAAATGAAACACAGTGCCTTCTTTGCCTTTTTATGTCCTTATTAATCTGTGTTGTTACTTTAGTGATTCCATACATCCATTTCTTGATATCTTTCCTTCCCTATTTCTTTTAGACATATTTTCAAGATGTAGCCACATTATTCTTCCTCTCTCATGCTTCTCTGTAATAAAGTTACTTTCCAATTACATACCAAATCTTCAAATTTATTAATGACCTTCTTGGTATGAGTGGCACCTGTTATTTAATATTGTTTGCAAATTTTGAAATTGTACTTTTCATTTGCGTATAATCATTTATGCAAATAGTGAACGTTAGTAGTCCCAACACCCATCCTTGTGAAACATCATTCCTCACCATTTGTCAGTCTAAATAATTACCTTCAATTGTAGCTGTCTGTTTTCTGTTTTGCAACCAGCTTGATATCCTTTCTCCTACAAGTCCTTGTCTGATCCTTTTACCTTTCTCAATGGCAACTGAAGATGGACAATAAATACAGTCCCAGCCTGTGAAACCCACATCTTATAAATCAATTAAAAGTCTGATATTTGGTATCTTTTCAACCATTCCTATTCCTTCTTCAAGAAGTCAATATAGCTGATCAAGGATGATCTTCACTAATGCAATCCATGATGATTATCCTTTATTATATTATCTGTGTCTAGATATTTTTCTTTTATCTTTTCAACCAATGACATTTAGATAATTGACAAGGAATAAATCCAGAATAAAGATGCATTTAAAATATAGGAATAATCTTGGCTGTACATCAATTTTCTGACACAACTACCTTTATTCATGATTTTATATACAGACTTGTGGCTCTGCTAACACTTCTCTAATTTCTTTCAAAAAGTGACGATGTTTTTAATTTTTACTCCATTCTTAAAGTTACAAAGCCAATGTACAGAGTAGAGTGGGTAGACCTGAATCCATCTCCTCACTTGTCCCAAAGAGCAATTCCAATTGAATCCAATTCGTGATCCCCACATGAGAAACAAACAAGATCCAAGTTGACAAGATAAGCCAATGCACCCCTTGATCTTGGGCTTGATCTTAGCCAAAAGGCTAAGGTAGCTCACCCCTGCCAGGTAAGTATACCACCTCTCAACTTCATTAGTTTATGAATTATCTCTCCCTTTTCTATCTTAAATATTTTTATTTTAATCTCTTCTTTGATTGTCATGCACAGCATTTGAGTTTCTCTGGTAAATACTGTTCCTTTCCAACTTTCCCCACTGATCTCTGGTCATATAATTAGAATGTTGTCTTGAGCATTGATTGACATTTACTCATCTGATCATTGCAAGAAGTGGTGTTGGTTTCATATAATCTGATGTGTTGCGCATAAATTCAAGTGTTGGTCAAATTTTAAAACTGTAATATATGTGACTGTATTTTATTCATAAAAGTAAATACAAATCCATCTATTTAAATGGACTGACAATAAATCAATATCATATCTACTGAAAACCAGTCTCACCTAATATTTTCTTCACTGTTGACAGATCTAGCTGTGCAGGGATTGCACCCTTTGATTATGTAACATTGCTATTTATTACAATACAATGAAGGTAATTAGCCAATTTAAGCTGGCCTATTTCTGTTTATCAATAAGACAGTATAAACAAGCTTTATGCTTCTATCAAGATTACACTTTAACTATTAATATAAACCTCACAGGAACATAAGAAATTGGAAAGAGAGTCAGATGTTTGTCCCTTTAAGCTTATTTTCGTAATTCAATAAGGTCATAGCTCATATCCAACCCAACTCCATCTTTTTGCACTTTCAGCTCAAATCCAGCCAAAAGATTTGACAATTAAGTTGTCAAGTAGTTGATGGTTCAATTCTGGCCTTGAGTCACTGTGTGGAGTCTGCACATTCTCCCCATATCTGCATGAGTTCCCTCCGGATGCTCCATTTTCTCCCAAAGTCCAAATATTAATTTATGATTGTCACATATATTAACATACAATGAAAAGTATTATCTCTTGTGCACTATACGAAGCATACCATTTATAGAGAAGAAAACAAGAGAGTGCAAAATGTAGTGTTACAGTCATAGCTAGAATGTAGAGAAAGATCATTTTAATGCAAGGTAAGTCCATTCAAAAGTCTGACAGCAGCAGAGAAGAAGCTGTTCTTGAGTCAGCTGGTATGTTATCTTAGAATTTTGTATCTTTCTCCTGACGGAAGAAGGTGGAAGAAATCATGTCTGGTTGCACAGGGTTCTTAATTATGCTGGTTGCTTTGCTGAGGCAGTGGGAAGTATAAGAGTCAATGGATGGGAGGCTGGTTTGTGTGATGGATTGGGCTACATTCATGATCTTTTGTAGTTCCTTGTGGTCTTAGGCAGAGCAGGAGCCATACCAAACTGTGGTATGACCAGAAAGAATGCTTTCTATGGTGCATCTGTTGATTGGCCATGCTAAATTGACCCTAGTTCAGGAGGACAAACAAGGCAAATATGTGGGATTATAGTGAGAAAGCCTGGGTGGGATTGTTGTCAGTTCAGACTTGATGGGCCAAATGGCCTCTTTCTGCACTGTAGGGATTCTGTTACTGTCAAACATTAAAACTAGTCTCCTAGTTACATAGTCAGTGATCAAGCTGACATTTTTGTTTGTGTAGTTTGGAGCTCATACGCCAAAAGAAAACATTTTGGAAAACACGAGACAATAGAAAGTTATTCATCCAATTTGTCTTTCACTTCTCAACAGGTCATTATCTGGAATTTACAGCATAAAAGCATATAATCTTGGCGAAGAGCTCTATGCTACTGTTTAGACACCACACCAGCTTCCGCACTATTTAACTCTCTCAACATAACTTTTTATTTTTCCATCTAGCTTCTCTTTGAATGCATCCAAAACAATTAGCCTCACCTATTCCACATGATGGCAAGTTCAACTTTTAAATATTCTCTCAGTGAGGATCCTTTCCCTGAACTCGTTATTAGAGTTACTAGTGAGTACATTTTATTGATGGCCTATTGCTTTGGCGTATCACAAGAATGGTAGCAACTTCTTTCATCCAATCAAACCTCTTCATGTTTTAAAAGACCTGGCAGGTCACTACCAGTTCAGCATTTCACACACAGTTTGATCTCTTCCCAACCCCTCTTTTCCAGTGTAGCAACAAATAGCTACAGGCAAAGCTTGAAAATTAATAAACCTCTGTGAATTTTCTATCTTAGCCTTGAAGTAAGTGAATGAAAACCTCAGGAGATCAATTGAACAGAACAATCTATATTATTCAACCCTGAGAAGTTCTATTTCACAAATGCCATTTCCATGGTTCTGAGAGGATTAATATCATATCAGTCACTAAATACCTGAGTATCTATATTCAAATTAATTTCTCTAACTTTCAGCACTATTCTTAACCAGACATTAATCCAGCTGTTTAAAAAGTTGAATCAATCAATTTAACGATCATTTTATTGCCAGACCTGACTTGGTGCTTTCATTGGCCTCATGATTTCATACATACACCCACAGTAACTTCAGGAAGATTTCCCGATCAGTGTAGTACACCACAAATGCATGGTCTGAATTTTATGTTTGGGGCATGCCCAAGTTGGCACAGGTGGGAGTGAAAGTGAAACCCTGTCTTGCCCAAGGTCACATTGTTAACATGATGTAACATTGGATGGTCAATTAAAGTCCACCTACAGAGTCTGCCAGTTGGGTCTCTGAGTGGATGCATTAGGCACTGGGTCCAATGTGGACCTGGTGGGGTAATTACAAAGAAGAGGAGGCAGCTCACTGAAGTCTGTGAGGAGTTGTTGTGGAGACTGAGGGTGATGTGTGTTTCATGCTTATTCAGAGGAGGAATGTCTTCAGTACGTGGGCACCGCAGAGGTGGGAGGGCAGATCAGATGGACTAAGCGCCCCTCAGCATCCCCTTTTTACAGATGGGTTCTTGATCTTTCATGGTGCGGGAGATCAGTGTCTTGCACGACATGCTAGTGTCCCGAACGGCAAGAGAAGGTCGTTCCTCCTGATGAAGAGGGCCTGGACCGAGGTGGGTGTCAAGTTCACTGGGCATGACCTGGCTGCAGTACTGCAGAATGTTCAATATTCTTCAGCATTTGGGAAGGGTAAGTGCAGAGATGGCATGAACCAGTTTGGAGAGATGTGGTCAGGTATTCATTCCCTGCCAACTCTGGGATCTAAGTGTGTATTCTAATTGGCAATAAAGTCTGCCCTGCCAAGGCTGGACTGTCAGTACAATAGGCCACAGTGCATTTGAGAGGGGAAGTATGCCAGAGCAAAATTGCTCAGTAAATGCCTGTGTGTGTGTGGGGGGGGGGGGGGGGAATGTATTTGCAATGGTCCTCAAGGGAGGTGGAACACTAATAAACCTATTATCCTATCAGAAGACAAGTCACAATATTGTAGAGTGCCACTGAACTGATGGAGGGTCCCCAATCTGCTGGTGCTGATAAGAAGCAAAAGAGATGCTCTCAAGTTGGATTGTCACCAACTAGCTTATTTTTACAGTCCTGGTGAGATGGTTGGTCTGGGATGAAGGTTACTATGTCGGTTCCATATGCCACGATTACAGGAGAAATTACAGGCTGCCCTTATCAGAAAGTGAGCTATTGTCTTAGCAGGCCACTTGGCAGGTATAGTAAGGGTGACAATTGATTCATGGACATTGTGCCTTCCTTCCATAGACGAACCAACTGCATCAGTTCCAGGCAACCCCAAGGACCCCCTACCATGCACTCAGGAAGTCGTGGCTCCTGCATCTGCATCACATTTTCTCTAAGAACCAAATACCAATGCAGATATTCTCATGTTGGTGGGAATTAGGTCCAAGGGTTGTGCACTGTCACGAGGGCACATCTCACTTGCAGGAGGTGGTGGTAGAGACAGAGGCACTGGTAGTGAGAGCACTGCTGGAAAAGAGTCTCTGGAAATGTCCATCAAGTGGCTGATGCTGTATACCCGGTGGGATGTGGGGAGATCCAGAAGAAAGCCATGAGGGTCTAGGTTTTGTGACATCCATTAATGAAGTGTCTGTTTGGAATACGAGTGCCCTGGTGTCCCTGAGCACCAAGGGCACGGCCTCCTTCATAAGAGAGTGGCGACTCTTGTGCAAAGGTTCCTTGAATGTATTCCAGGGTAGTGCACCCAACTGCAAACCAGCACACCGACTGTGACCTCTAGTGGTCACTCAAGCTTGCAAATAATTTGTTGTCTCTGTGGGCTCCTCTTAGAGAGGTCTGGACGAGGGTTGCAGTTCCTTTGCTGCTTTGCCAGTGGTTGCTGCATCTGACAGTGTTTGAGGAATGCCCAGCCATGGGGCTGGATGCTCCTTCTCAGCTTAGACAACTTAGACACCAGGGCCAAAAGATGCCTAGCAAGGTCATTCCAATCATGATGCAGCAAAGTCAGCAGACTGCCTTTAATACCACTGTCAGGCAGGTACCAGGATGCAGGACCTACGGCTGTAGATGTAATGCACCTTAAGAACAATGAGAGCATGTTGATGACATTATTTTCATTCATTACTTTGTTGTGTAGTATGTTTGACACATACTACTCTTAAGTTAAATTACATGAACATGTTCCTCAGTTCAATGGTCTGAGTTGGCTACATGTATTTACACAGAATGTTACACAGGTTGTAAGCTGAGGGCTTTGTGTGATGCAGCATTTCTGAGTTGGGCTCCAAAGAAAAGCTTTATTGCAAGCCAAACATTGCCATTGCATTGACTCAGCCTCCATGCCTAGATACCAAGCTGAAGGATTGCTGGATTAATACATCCCTCACATCCCTGAATGTTCATAATCTTCACCTTAAAGTCCTCACACTGTGCGATCTGAGCCTCATCCTCAGACCCATCATTGGAGTCATCCTCCTTGGTCTGTGATCCTGCCTTTCTCCCCTCAGCCTCCATCGGGTCTCCCCTTGTCAGAGTTAGATTGTGCAGGGTGTAGCACATGACGGAGACATGCTCTAGTGGATATTGCAGTGACCCCCTGGATTGATCAAGGCATTGGAAACACATCTTGAGCAGCTTGATGGTCCTCTTGACCACCACTTTTGCGGATGTATGATTCTTGTTACCTCTCTCCTCTGCCTCAGCTCTTGGCTGAAGGTGTGTGGTCATCTCTTTAAGAGATAGCTCTTGTCACCTCAGATCCATCTGTCCAATCTTGCAGGAGTTACAAACAGCCTTGGTACCTGGAGAGCCGTCTCATGTATGAATCATGTGAAGTCCCTGGATAACAGGCATACACCTGCAGAATTTGTGGCCTATGGTCACGGATAATCTACAAAATCATCAAGTGCTACCTAGTCCTCTTGAAGAAAGTTCCCAACTCTCCTGCTGGTGCCTTGCTGGCCACACACTCACAGTCTCTAGCTTCATGAATGTGGTGGAATCCAGTTATTGTGTGAACTCTCATGCTCCATCTGCCTTGCTGCCCTTGTCTTGTCCAGCAGTTCATTGAAGTGCGGACATATCTGAAGATGGCATCGATCACTAGCTTGACACAACTGTCTGCAATTGATAGTGAGACACCACACAGATTCTCCACTGAACCCTGAAATGAACTGGAGGTGTAGAAGTTGAGGGCCACTGTGACCTACAGTGACATGTCATGGGGTAATCCCCCTCCATGCAGTTAGAGGAAATTTCAGGACCTTTCATTTTGCATAGGAATGTCACTGTGTCCCTAGGGAAGTGTAGCCTTCTGCAGCACTTCTCTTCAGACATGTGCATGTAGCTGGTGCATTGCCAGTGTATCCTAGTCAGTAGGTAGTGGAATCTTTGACATCCCCTCCCACTTGGCCTCCCTGCTAGCCCTGCACCAATTGAGCCATGCCTCTCCTAATTCACACATACGCCCACCAACTTCAAAATTATTCGTGCACGCGATAATGTCAAGAAACACTCCCAATGCCTTCTCTCAAAATTTTACACACTCACGGGTTCTCCGCACAGCCAGGCCAGACATGTAACATGCTGGCTCATTACATTTTTTTGGTTTCTTCTTGCTTTTCAACTGCACCCTCTAGCCATAGGAATTTTATTTAATTAGTGTGTACTTAGCCAAAACCCAAGAAAACTGATGAAAGGACAGAATGCTAATTTATTGAAACATCCAATCCTCTTAACTCTACGTTTTGAAATGATCCTCATTACAATTTGGCACATTCTTTATTTTGACCTACTCTGGAATATCCTTTGAAAACCAATGTTTGCTTAGTGGTTTCCAATGTATCCATCTTGTGACCCTGTCTCATTCACTTCTATAATCCCTTGAACACCACAAAGCTGTCTTCATGTTCCAGCTCCCACTGGAAGCCCAATGGCAAAACAAGAATCTTCACTTGCTGTCCCCTCTTTATTGGAGCAGGATATGGTTTTAAATAAGGATGGAGTGTGATCCATGAAGGGCCTGTTCCTGTGCTGTAACTTTCTTTGTTCTTTGTGACGATTCAATGAACATCAATCTTGTAAACCATTTCTAAATGCAAAATAAGATTTATTCCCTCAAACAGTCAGTGCTATGCAGGAAATTCAAGACTGGCATTCAAGTGTACTGATACCATTCTTCACAAAGCCTGTCAGGCTACTTAAGCTTGTATTCAATTTTGTTTTATACTTCATTACATGCTTCATGCTTTGAAGCTATGGCTGTGGCCACAAATTTCCACTTTGGTGATGCATGCTAACCTATAAATACGCACATGTATAGATGTATTCCCATTATTAAGAATTTTACCAATCCAACAATACCTGTGACTGGATTTTTGATAAATGATGGGCTCAAACTTCAATTGCCTCTGAAAATAATGGTAAGGATTGATCTGTGCCTGTTATTTCAGGCAGCATGGCAACTTTGTGATGTACACACTCGTCGCTTTAACAGAAAAAGAGGTCAATTTAGCTCATAATTCTGATATATATCTCATATATATTTTTATACATCATGAAGTACACTTTTGGCTTTTCCCTATTTAGTCTCCTAAAGTAAGCTGCACAAACTAAAATTTCATAGGGACAGAACATCATTAAAACAATCCATGACATCATCAAATTACTGGGGAAAGGGAGGGAACTTTGCTGCCTCAGGTCTATTTATCCAATTTACAACCCACCGCAAGCAAGAAGTGGCAAAGCAAATCAGCCAATGATACTTTATCAGACACAGTTAGATAGTTGCCAATTAGCCAAGGGTCAGTCGAGTTTTTTGTAAGGTATTGTTTGACATCAATGCAAAAGGGGTGAATGCTATATTAGTATGAGGATTCCTTTGGTTCACCTGTGATATGCTGAGACAATTGAGCCAGATAGTTGTATGTCATAGCAGTTTCATTATTCGCATTTACACAGTAGCTAAGCCAATTGCTATTGTCAGCTTCAGCCTCTTCCCTTTCCCTTGCTGCCTTAAGTGATGTAGGCGGTCTGAATTCACAGAGAATTATCATTTTAAAGAGGCGCCAGCAGAATGAGTAATAGAACAAATCTGACTCCTGACTCTGTAAAGATCCTGTTACGATTCTCTAAGGATATCGCCAAATTCTCCCCGACAATACCCCACCCCCACTGCCTTGGCAGCAATTCGTCAGCCTTCAATTCATCACTTACTTCCCCTGAGACATCATGAGGAACAGAAGTGGTGACAGGTCGCTGTCTGACATTATTTTAATTGCATTCATTATTTGAGCTGCCCCTATAAGCAGATTATGCAATGAATCTTTTATTCGGGATAACTAGAAGTGAGGTTGCTATGCATTTTTAGCACGTGGCTCCATCACAGCTGACAAGCAAAATTGGAAGAGACAATTTGTGACCTTTTTTGGGGCTCCCCATTGTGTGCCTGTTCTTCTCAGATAATCTGAGGATGACACACATTTGTGAATTCATGAACAGAATTTGAGAGCATCTCCTCCTTCACAAAGACATATTTTGGGACTGTAATGAGCTGCAGCCGTGGAGTATGGAGAAATACAAGTGGGCAGAAATTAATGTAAGTCAGGGTTCATGGTCCAAAATGGTTGCCAGAATCCACTGGTCCAAAGATCACTCTCAGATATTTTCAAATCATTTTAAATAATAGAGGAGAGCTGCTATTGCCTGCCATGTCCTCTGGAAATGGACATCTGATCTCAGGGATTGGATTTCGTCCTTGTCAGTAGTCTTCCGGGGTGTGAGGAAACAGTGGGCTCTGGGTAACAAAACAAATAGAGGATGACCATAACACAAGTTGCCAGAAGTCTAACAATGGGTGGCATGGTGGCACAATGGTTAACACTGCTGACTCACAACACTGGGGAATCAGGTTCAAAAATTAGTCTCATCTGTGTGGAGTTTGCATATTCTCCTCGTATCTGCACGTGTTTCCTCTGGATGCTCTCGTTTTTTCCCATAATTCAAAGATGTGTGGGTTAGGGTGATTGGCGTTCTAAATTGCTCCTTAGCAGGACTAGCAGGATAATTACATGGGGTTACGGGGAAGAGTTGGGTGAGATTGTTGTCGATGCAGGCTCGATGGGCCAAATAGCCTCCTTCTGCACTGTACAGATCCTATGGTTCTATTCTATAATTTTATATTATTGCTTCAGAGCAGGGGCGAAAAATCCTTCTGAAAGCAGACTTTTCTTATCATTTCTTTAGTGTCTTCTGTTTGGACTGCTGCTTAGATCTCTGTAGAATAGGGAAAATAAAGATCAGCTGTAGCGTGCACAAAGCAAAGCTTACCTACCTCAATGAGCCTGGATCTTGCTTTGTATGTTTAAAGTTAATCAAACAAAGATTTCAGGCGACCATCAATGCTGCCTAAAACAAGGTAGTACCAAAAATGATAGAGGCCAAACTGTTCATTACGACCCCATACTCTCAGTTTTGTGTCCATTTGTCATCTGAAAAACAGATGAAGTTTATTCCAATTTCTATCCCAACATCTGAAAAATGAAGTCTTAAATAACTAGACAGCCTAAAAGCTTGTTTCTTCTAAAACCTGGCTTACCCAACTAAAGTGCTTGCCCTTCCAATCACCTGCTAACAGCAGCAATGTTGGGTATTGTAATTTAATTTGATCAGAAGGCAGGAGTTTATGAGCAAGATCAGGATGTGTTCAGAAGATCGAACAGGAGTAACATGACACTGTAGCGTAAGTCAAATTGTAAAGACTATACAGTCCTTAACTGTTGGGCTCATGTTCATCTCCCTATGAAATTATTTGGAAAACCACAGGGGAATAGCAGATCCGTGTAAATATTTACTTTACAATTAAAACAATTGCGGTATTAGTTGAACCATCCTGAAGTATCATATAATTCCACAGTATGATTAAAATAAAGATTTAGAATTTTCAAGTTCTCACATATCAGGGATGATAATTGCAAAACAAACATTAACTTCTCCAGAGTTGCCATTAAGTGCACAAAGTGGTTTAATTCACAAAGCACTGTACTCAGATGAGGTTGTTGGATATTCCTGAATCATGTGAAGTGGCTGATTGTTAATTTTTCTGAACTCTGCACTGGGGGCGCTGAACATCAGTGACACCATTCAATCCTCGAGGCAACTCAGAAACTAATCTTTTCACTGCTAACTCATAGGTCAGAAATTTAAATCCAAAAACACTTCTATCTGCCTTATTGGATCAATTCCCAACTGTAATAACCTCAACAAGGCCCATGGGTTTGGCCTCTTGGAATATGAGCTTCCTGATTGAGGTATTGATTGCCTGCTTAATTTGATGTAGTTTATTTGGTTAACCAAAAAGATTGGTAATGATTGTCTATATATTGAGGAATATCATACTTACACTCTGGATTCTGACCTTGCAATTGAAGCACTCTTAGGGGTGGAGACAAGTTTATAAATAAAAGGAATCTGATGAAGGGACACTGGCCTCCAAGGAATATTTCACCAACCCTCCTGAAATGACAATGTCCAAGATGATTTAGAGAAATAATGGGAATAATTTTACCCACTTCTCCATCTCATCGTTTGTAATATCCCAGACAACTCGGGGGAAACTGAGGAAGGGGCTTAAAAAATTCAAATAATTGGGAATCTAAAATCTTAACCATTAACTTCTAGTTTTAACAGAAGTGGGCACAGAGGCAGATACTGATTCAGGCCAGACATGGATCTTTCTTTCAAATCTTTTAAAGAGATTTTGTGTTCTTACTTTGCTTAGATTTTATTTTTAACACCACAAGTCAGAATTTCTGCAGCTTTGAGAATCCAGGAGGATAAAAAGAGGCAAAAGGAGCTGGATTCCTAAGGTAAGTGTGTCAGAAGATTAAAGGTTGTGGATCTAAGACCATCTAGTGCAAAGCCTAAGTTGACATTATGTTGCACTACTGAAGGAATGCTGCGCTGTTGGAGATATGGCTTTTTTGAATGAGATCAAAGCTCCATCTGTCCTCAGAAGTGGAATTGAATGACTCTATGGCACTTAAAAGACCATAAAACATAGCAGCAGAATTAGACCACTCAGCCCATTGAGTCTGCTCCACTATTCAATCATGGCTGATATTTTTCTCATCCCCATTTGCCTGTCTTTTCCCCATAACCTCTGATCCCCTTATTAATCAAGAATCGATCTCTGTTTTAAAGATACTCAATGAGCTGGCCTCCATAGCTTTCAATGGCAAAGAGTTCCATAGATTCACCACTCTATCTCTGTTCCTCCTCATCTCTGTTTTAAAGGATCATCACTTTATCCTGAGTTGTGCCCTCTGGTTATAGTTTTTCCTACTAGTAGAAACTTCCTCCACACATCCACTCTATCCAGGCCCTGCAGTATCTGTTGTTTCAATAATATCCCCCCTCACCCTTCTCAACTCCAATGAGTACAGACCCAGATTCCTCAATTGTTCCTCATATGACAAACTCTTCATTCCAAGGATCATTCCTGTGAATATCCTGTGGCTCCTTTCCAAGGCCAGCACATCTATCCTTAGATATGGGCCCCAAAACTCCAAATGGGGTATGACCAGAGCCTTATATAGCCTCAGGAGTGCATCCCTGCTCTTGTATTCTAGCCCTCTCAACATGAATGCTAATGTTGCATTTGCCTCTCTAACTGCCAACTGAATCTGCACATTAACCTTAAGAGAATCTTGAACAAGGGCTCCCAAGTCCTTTGTGTTTCTGATTTCCTAAGCATTTTCTCATTTAGAAAATAGTCAATGCCTCCATTCCTCCTTCCAAAGTGCATAAGCTCACACTTTCCCATGTTTTCATTCCATCTGCCACTTCTTTGCCCATTTTCCTAAACTGTCCAAGTCCTTCTGTAGCCTTACTGTTTCCTCAGTACTACCTATCCCTCTACATATCTTTGTATCATCTGCAAACTAAGCAACAGTGCCTTCAGTTCCTTCCTCCAAATTGTTAATGTATATTGTGAAAAGTTGTCCCAGCACTGACCCCTGAGGCACAGTACTAGTCAATGGCTGTCTTTATCCCCACTGTCTGCCTTCTCCCAATAAGCCAATCCTATATCCATTATCCTTAACATCATGGGCTCTTAATTTTTTTAACAGTCTCCTATGCAGCATCTTGTCAAAGATTACAGAAGTTCTTTCTGGTATTCCGGCCAAGACTTATTCCTCAACTAACATTCTAAGAAGAATTTACCTGGTTATTAACACATTGATGTTGGTGGGAGTTTGCTATGCATAATCTAGCTGCTGTGTTTTGTACAATTCAACAGTGACAACACTTCAAATTACTTCATTATCTTTGGCTGTAAAGTCTCTAGATTGCCTAAGGTTGTGAAAAGCACAGTATAAATTCAATTTTGTCATTCTTGCTTTACTTGTGGGCCAGGAGGATGATTAAAAAGGAAAATTCAGGTTGACAACTTCATATTAAATTCTGTTGCCATATAAATTAAGATAGTGAAGCATTTTTGACCCAATGATCATTGCAGCTGAAATAATAGAAAAAGAAGTTTCTTTCAAGCTCTCTTAATATTTGTACTGAATAGCTGGACAAGCATTTTCATCCATTTAGGGCTGATTAATCTATCATCTGACTCATAACTCAGGATCTGAGTGGGGGTGGAGGGGGCTATGGCGTCAGTCATATAGTTGGAGGAGAGGGAGCAAGAATTGACCCTCACTGGAAAATGTGGAGTGGGTGTAAATCATTGGAATTCCATACATTTTTAAAAAGTAAGCTTGGGGGCCTGAGAAATCTATCAAATCAATAAATCAAGCCATGTCTTCATATCTTGCTTTCAAGAGTTCTTGTGGCAGAGATATGGATGCTCAGGTTGTGACCCATCGGCTAATTCACCATACAGAAAATCTTTGGTTAGTATTCAAGAGATGAACATGGATGGGCCAGTGTGGACATTGTTGGCTTAGCATGAGTGTTTGTGGATGAAATTAGCACACTCCAGGATCACAGAATTGATGACCTTGTCCTGCCAAGAGATTCTGAGGATTCATCTGAGACAGCAAAAGTGGAATCTGTTTAATCTTTTCTTCTGCCTAGCATGTTATCTAGGTGTAGTCATTCTAGAGGAATGCACAGACTTGGTAGACACACAGTTTGGTGTTCTGTCAGGTTCTTGCTATCCGTCTCTTACTCAGCCTGAACATAACAAAGCTGCAGCTTTTGTGATCCATGTGTTGATTTCAGTATTAAACTGCAGATTGATATCTGATTGAGATTTGAAGCCATCAACAATCCCAGTGCCATACCACCAATGCTGACAGATGATGGTATAGCAACATCCTGGATGTCTTCCTCACACTGATGGTGAAACCAAATTCTTTACCAACATGGATGTGTGTGTCCATTTACAACTGTAGGTGTTTCTCAGTAGAGAATGTTGGTGCAGCATTATCAGCATACAGCAACTTCCTGCTGAGGATTTGGAACTGCTTTGTCCTGGGTGTCAGAGACAAAGGCTGAGCACCTTTCTGCTTTCTGTCAGTAATGGTATATAAGCTGCTACCTTCTCTGGATATCCTGAAAGTATATGCCAACAGAAAAGAGAAGAGTATGTCAAGAGTATGTCAGTGCCAGAACATAACTATATTTGACCCCACACAGATCTTGAAGGGTTCTGATGTTGCCCTGTCTTGGCTGACCTTACCCATCATATTGTCATGGAAAGAGGAGATTACACTCAGCAATTTTGGTGACCAGCCACTTTTCTCCAGCAGCTTGAAACCTACCTCTGCTTATTTGTCAAATGCCTTGGTGAGATTGATGAAGACAATATGCAGTGGTCTCCTTTGTTCACAGCATTTCTCTTGCAGCTCCCAGATTGAGCAAATCATATCAATCATAAATTCTCCAGTTCCAAAACCACACTGGGATGTATGGTAGATGCATTCAGGCAAGCTCTGCAGTCTGACAAGGGCAATGCAATTTTGCTGCAATGCTCAATGTGAAAAAGTGTCATGTGGTTGCCTTTGTTCTTTAAAGGGACATTCTTTTGATTTAATTTGTTACTGTCACATGTACTGGTATATAGTGAAAAGTATTGTTTCTTGCGCACTCTACAGAAAAATCATTCCATTCATAGAGAAGGAAACGAGAGTATGCAGAATGTTACAGTCATAACTAGGGTGTAGAGACAGATCAACTTAATGCAAGGCAAGTCCATTTGAAAGTCTGATTACATCGGGGAAGAGATCATGTACCAACAAACATGAGTTTGTTGGTACATGACCTCAGACTTCTGTATCACTTTCCTAACAGAAGAAGATGAAACAGAGTATATCTGGGACTCATTGGGTCCTTAATTATGCTGACTGCTTTGCTGAGGCAGTGGGAAGCGTAGACAGAATCAATGGACGGGTGGCTGGTTTGCATGATGGATTGGGCTACATTCACAGCCTTTCTTGCTGTCTTGGGCAGAAGAGGAGCCATACCAAGATGTAATACAACCCGAAAGAATGCTCATTTCACTGCAACTCATTGTCTCGTGTTCCCTCTCCTTTCAAAATCACCACAATCTCTCCATCTTACTGCTATCAGCAGAGAAAGTTCCATCTGGATCTTCCACTTTTTCTCTTGACATTTTTCAGTCTCTCTCTTCTTCTCATCCTTGTCCTCATTTTCAAAATTACTATTCTTAGCAATGTTCCATCAGGATTTCATACATTGATTATTGGGGCACCTATTGCTCCCATTGATGAATGCAACTCTAAGCACTTTGTTGGCCCCATTTAAATTATTTATTCCTTTAAATTATGTTTATGTGAGTATTTCCAGTATTTTCTGGTTAAATAAAGATCTGGCCTTGTCTATCGACCCTTTCCATTACACATGACAATCAACTCTT
Source organism: Sphyrna mokarran (assembly GCA_024679065.1). Lineage (NCBI taxonomy): Eukaryota > Metazoa > Chordata > Chondrichthyes > Carcharhiniformes > Carcharhinidae > Sphyrna > Sphyrna mokarran. The sequence goes on from JAGIQG010000003.1 coordinate 60,231,321, forward strand.
GCCAGAGGAAGGACATCTACCATAACAGTTTTAATGTTTTCTAACCAGATGACAATTCTACAACATTTAAAGCCCTCTGAATTCTATATCCACTGGAAAAAATGAGTCCTTACATTTCCACCTAACCTCTGAGAGAATCTGCATTTCCCATACATATATACAAAGGAGTGAAGGCCTAACAGGTATATATCTCAGTTAAGCTGATGGAGGGAATGAAGGGTTTTTTAATGAGGAAAGGTTATGCAGGTTGGACATCTACTCAGAGCTTTGAAGAATGAAAAGTGATCTTGTTGAAACAGATTCTGAGAGGACTTGACAGGGTAAACGCTGAAAGGATCTTTCTTCCCATGGTGGAGTCTAAAACTACAGAAGTTTTTTTCAAAATAATGGATCTCCCATTTAACACATGGGTGAGAAGGAACTTCTTCTCTCAGAGGGTCATTAATGTTTGGAATTCTCTACCTCAGACAGCAGCAGAGGCTGGGTCATTGAACATATTCAAGGTTGAGTTGGGAGATTTTTGACTAACAGTGGAGTCATGGATTATGGGGGAGAGGCAGGAAACTGGAGTTAAGCCACAATTAGATGAGCCATGGTATTATTGACTGGTAGAGCAGGCTCAGTGGACTGAATGGCCCATTCCTGCTCCTTGTTCTTATGAACAATATGACTTGGAAATAGAGTACATGAGGTGATTTCCCATTGCGTTCCTCGTGTAGTTAAATGAAATACAATTCCTCTTCCCAAAAGAAGCAACTGGTGTTCTTCAAGGTTCCTGTTCTTCCATCGTCAACAGTGAAAATTGTTTGCTTCCAATTTGACTACGGTTCAGATCTCTAAGCATGGAACGCTTATATAGTCTGAGGCTGACTTACAAAACAGCAGGGGTGACTACTCCTGGGATGTCAAATAAACAGAGAACATTAATAATTTTAAAGAGAGCAACACTAATGTTAAAATTAAAAAGTGTTTTTTAACCTCTTCAGTCTCAAAATAGCAGCAGATGATTCAAAAACTAGCACAGTTTTCCAGTGATTTGGTAAAATATTATTTGATTTCCAACTATTAAGAAAATCATGCATTACACGTAGAATTAGACAGTTTAATAGCTTTTGCCCATGCTATGTATGATCATCAGTTTTCTTGAGTATTACAACAAACATTTACATATTGCTATATTAATTATTACAAGAATGGTTTCCATGGTAATGGAACTGAAGCATCCTTTCCTGTCATGCATTAAACTTCTAATTCTGCTTACCTAATGTTTGGGTTGGAGATAACTGATATTCCTTTTGAATAGAAGAATTTAAGTCCCTAATTTGGTTTCTCTGGTAGCCTAAGGCATTGGATTTTTATTTATTAGCCATTATAACAAGGATTTTTCTGCTTGATATGTCACAGTCCAATATTCAGAAATAGCATGAATGCAAGGTGATTAAAAACAAAGCACATAACATCTCCACAGGGTGAAAACTGCAGCAGCTACAGACTATAACTAAGTAATCAGTAACTAAGTAATGTAGTTGTAATCAGCTAGTAACTAAGTTAGCAATTAGTATATATTGAACAAGTTTGTATTAATTCTTGAGAGTATTTCCACAAAGAATAAAAATAGTTCAGTGGCAGATTTCACTATAAGGTGAGGACTCTGAAAATATTCAGAATTTCAGCATTTGTCTCTACACATTTGGGGGAATTTAGTTGGAAAATCTCTAAGTGCCACAACAGTAAAAAACATGGGGTGAATTGTACCAATCTCTCAAGTGCGCTCTGTAATCACAATTGTTAGAAACTCACTTTTTTGGCAAATTGGGAATTTGGTGCTGCTACAATGGTGGGATGGAGGTTCGCGATGGTCAGAGGAAAACCAAAACATGCTGGCAAAACTGACTGCAGAACACCATATAATATTTTTAAAATATTTATGATTAAATTACTCTTGGTTTGAATCCCAGTCTAAATTGCCATTTAAAGTAAGTACCTAGAACAGCTTAGCTTTTGCTCTGTCAATTGAGAGAAAGCAATGCAAAGATCCATTTACTTTGCAGAAGGGCATCACCTGAGCAAAACTAATCTGATGTTCCTCAAAATAAAACTGGCCTTTTGTTTCTGCCTCTGGCAAAATGCCGACCTTGACAATACATCAACTTAATAAAAAACTGAGCAGAAGCATATTACTTGGCCCAAGCTTGAGGTTGCAGTGTGCGCAGTTCAATTCTAATGGCAACCTTTCCTCTTATAATGGCAGCAATCTTAGATGGACTGGTTCAATAACCTGAAAGATAAATCCATTTTTATAGCTCAGTATGATACTGAATAAATGCATATCCTTGTCAAAACTTCAATTCTTAAGGTCTTCCAGATTAAGACAGAAACATCAGTGATAAAGCATATTCCAAATTCTTTGCCAGATCCTTTCTGAATCCCTGCACAGTGCAAAACAAGGTTACCCAATCTTCACGTAAAAAATGGAATGAGCCAATGGCAGCCTGCTCATATGGTGAAGGTGACTTATCCCAGTCACATCACAAGTCACATCAAGACAAGGTTCATATGTGATGTCTACAAAATATCAGCCTTTTTAGGTTAATTGTAAATGTCACAAACAGACAATCAGGGAACCTATAATGGCCAATTCACAAATCAGTCCAACAGTCTTGGCCATCATGGGAAGTTTTTTTAAAGGAGCAATGGTATGGAGAATGCATACAAACTGACTTGGAGAGTTCTGGATAACAGCACCGAGAAAGGAGAAAACAAACCTCTATCACCATTCTACACATCCTAAACAATCATTTCTCATTCTCCTATAAGTCACTGATGGGATAATTCTGACAATGCCTGTGGACATGAGATAAGATGAAAGTGCCTGAAGGAGATTGAAAGATTGACCATGCAAATAATTAACTTTCAATTTATCTCATGTAATATAAATTATCACTATATTCTTGGGGAAAAAGGATTAATGCATGATCACGTGAGCAGACTTAATTTCTACACAATTCAAAGACTTTGTTGAATGGAAAACACTTGGTTGTGAATTATGCATTCATAGTATCCCTACAGTGCAGAATAAGTCCATTCAACCCATCAAGGTCTGCACCAATCCCAATCTTACCCAGGCCTTATTCCTGTAATCCCACATGTTTACTGTGCTAATCGTCGATACTAGGGTCAATTTAGCATGGCCAATCAACCTAACCCACATGTCTTTGTACTATGGGAAGAAACCAGAGAACCCAGAGGAAACCCACACAGACATGGGGAGAATGTGCAAACTCTGCACAGACAGTGACCGGAGGCTGGGATTGAACCCATTAATTGCAATAACAGGAAGATACTAAATACATGAATTTGTATTAACATGTTACTAAAGAGGGAACAATTAGACTTCAATTCCACTAGTCACTTTGCTACCACCAACACAGTATAGCTAAGCATGTCAGCTACTAACTCAGCTGTGTGATACTTGGCCTCGGACCTGCACTGATGAGGATGACCCGACCATCTTTAGGTGTGTAAATGTTGGTGACCAGATCCTGACATCGGCACTAGATGATTAGTGCAAAGAATAAACTTTCTACCAATGTTCACAAACTTAGATGCTGGCTGATACTTCCTACTCTCCAGCACAGTGTTTACACTCAATTTCTGACAATGGGTTAACATATAAAAGATTGGTCTTTCACTTCTTTCAATGAACTGTGAGAGTACAGCTCCAATTGCATTCCTGAACTATTGCGACATACTTTATGCTGTGCGATTGTCCATTTTCATTATATATCTTTGAGCAATAGCTTTCGAACAAGCTCTGTGCTCACTACGTCCTTAAGAATGAATTTGTAATCAAAGTTAGTAATACTGAGGAACGATGCCGAATCTTACACATTAGATGAGGTTGAAAACACATGAATGGCTTTGACTTTGTAAAGGCTTTACTCCAGCTGTTATCACTACAAAGTCAATCCCAGGTGCCACAGATGTGTACTTAGCCTTGTTAAGTAGCAAATTGTGTTGTGCGTGTAGATTGAACACTACTAATTACTGTTGAGCATGTCCTGATTTGCACCTTCCATGGACAATGACATCATGGGGTAGATTGAACATTTCCTGAACAACTGACAAGTAATCTTCTGGCATACGTTTGGTCTGAATTTGGTCCATAGGGCATTCTGTGATTTTACACTTTAATAAACACACTTCAATAAACACACTTTAATAGGCAACAGGAGCTATAAGATCTGGATTTAATTTTACTAGAAATATCTGAAGATAGTTTAATCACATTTGCCTACATTATATTCCATTTGCCAGATCTTTGCCCACTCATAAAGCATACCCTTTTCTAATCTGCTTATATCTTCTTCACAACTTACTTTCTGACCTATCTTTGTATCCGCAGTAAATTTCAAAACCAAACCTTCGATACCTTCATCCAAGTCATTTGTATAAATTGTGAGAATTTGTGAGCCCAGCAGTGATCTCTGTGGCACATCATTCATAACATCTTGCCAACCAGAAGAAGGTTTATTTCTGCCATCTCTCCATTTCTTGTCAGCTATCCCATTTTCTGCTCATGCTATTATGTTACCTCTTACACTATGAGTTTTTATTTTCCACAGTAATCTTTGACATGGCACCTTCTCAGATGCCTTCTGGAAATTTAAATACTGCACATCCACTGGTTGCTTTTATCCACAACACGTGACTCCTTCGAAAAACTCAAACATGATTTCCCTTTCACAAAAACATGGTCCAATGATTCTGCCTGCTTGCCTTGATTTTTTTCTAAGTGTCCTGCTGTAGGATCTTTAATAATGCCTTATAACATTCTCCCTATGACAGATATTAAGCCGATTGGTCTACAGTTTCTTATTTGTCTCCCTATCTTTTTGAATAAAGGAATTACATCTATTGGAACCTTCCTTGAATTAGGACATTTTGGGAAATTAAAACCAACTTATCATAAATATCTCACTAGCTGTTCATTCAAAACTCATGGATGAAGTTCATTAGACTCAACACCCCACCTCCATTTCTACCCCTCCAATCTGGCTGGACCACTCACCTGTCCTGAATCTCTTGGCCTGGCTGGACCCTGCCCCAATCCACCAGCCTGGCTGTACCCCACCCCTTGATCTGACTGACCTGACCCAACACTCACCTCTGGACCTCCCTCCTCCCTCCCCCCTCCCCCACTTCCCCATGTCTGATGCCGTATTACATCAGGCTCCCCAGATTAAAGACCTCCGCCCTATGAACCCTCCATTCTACCCCACCCGCAATTTCAGATAACACCTACTCCCCTGACGTCCAACTACCCTCACTTCCCCTGCCCCCACTTCACCTGCTGTTCTGAGTCACTCACATTTCCAGTAATTGCCCAATGTGTTTAAACTCACTCTGAAAAACTCTCCAACACTTAGTGTATGAGACTAGAACCTGTTTGCTTGATATTTACCCTTGTATTGTTCCACTGGCATAAGCCAGTAATTACCAGCAGGATACACCCCCTGAACCTCCCATCCATCCATTCAAACAGCACCCTGCCACTGAAACTCTCCTTACATCCCCAAAACCTCTTACCTGAACATGGTGTCGGATGTTGTACAAATGGGGTATGTCCTTTCCGCTGTTCCTTTTTGCTGTTGTATTCTGTGGATAGTTGTGCTGAGGGATCATTGTTCCAGTTAGGACAGAAGACTCAGCTGCAAGGACAAAGCAAAGGTAGCACTGACATTATCTGTGTTGTCAGTGGCAACCACCCTTCAGCATTGCATTTCCGCTGACTGGAAGTACTGGTACATGAGACTTAAAGTTACAATTAAACTTGCATTCATTGTTACTTGTAGAGGAGAGTTTCAAACTTTAACCAGATTGTTCTTTCAGGTTTTGTTTGTTAGTCTACTGAGCAACCCGAACCAAATGGTTATCATTCGCAGTGACAAGGAATAAAGATAAATTGTTACAGGACAATGGAATATGCTAACAGGGAGCTAAAAGACATTGGCAGAAATTTGCATCTGGATATATTATTGCCCTCAGGCATGGAAAAGTGGTGCACTTGGATGATATTGCAATTTTTATTCATGTACTGCTCAATAATCAATGCAAAACCCTATATGTTCTCAGAGCATCATTCTGTATGGACAAATAATTATTGAACAATTCATCTACATCACTTTCAGCCTACAGCAGCCAAGTTGAACAAAATTTGTTCAACTTGTTATTAATTATAACAATCAATTCAGAAAGATTCCCATAAATTTTGAATTTTAAGCAAGACTATGACAGAGAATCAATGATTCTGACTTTGCAGTCAATGATGACCAAATTGTTACACTTACTAGCCACATCATTTCTGGCGGGTTTTGAACTGGAAATGCAGTTAGAAAATAAAACAGTCCCCTTGACAGAGTATATGACAAATTACTGTGTGGCCGGGATTCTCTGGCCTCATACGTGTGCCACTGCAACCAGCGAAAATAGAGAATTTGGCGCTTAATTTAATCACTGCTCGCTGCAACAGGACTGGAGAATTCCAGCCCCAGGCAAAATTGGAAAATTCCAGCCACATGTCTCTTTCACAGATTAGATTGAAGAACAATCAGTGAGGCTGGGGAAATTGTTTCTCTAAGAACACGTGAATTTAAGTGGGATGTTTGCATTTTAATATCTCAAAGTGAGCTCTAACCCATTCAGAAACTGTCCACTTTTAGTTTCAATGGAAGTAGGATAAGGGCAGGCAACCAACCCTATCAGTTCAATGTTACTTCAAATTTAATCTTAATTTTAAATTCAACCTTGACTGGCTCAGTTTATCAAGCCTTGAGTACCTCATTTCTAAAGAGAGGCAGCATTGTTTTCACACTTAACTGTAGAATACAGTTTATCTGCTGCCCTGCCAGTCCATGCATTACCAATCCTCCCCCCTCTCCAGCATTCCTATTAAATCACTTACTTCCACCTTCACCCATAGTGGCCTTTCTGGACTTTCCCTCTCCTGTCTAGTCCCCTCTGCAGCCTGCTGTTAAATGATAATCTGTCATTCTGTCTCTCAGTCAGGTTGGCTGTGACTGGGAAATTCAGGTGGAAAAGGTTAATCAGGCTTGTCATTAAATTTGGCATGGCTTGAGGGAAACTCATTCTTCTGGGTTTCCCCAACTTCAAAATACATTCCATCTCTCTTCTCAAACTGATAGACCTGCAGTCTAAAACAGAAATCTAAGGACAGAATATTTAATCCAATGCCAAGTGATGTACAGAAAGCAAATTAAAGGGAGTTAGTAAAATTGGATTTTATTTTAGCTCTGTTTTAGAGCTAAAACATCAGAAAGACAGAGCTAAAACATGCAGAAAGACAGAGCTAAAACATGCAGCGAGAAAATAAATTTAATTTTTTTTAATCTGTAGAAATCAGACTTCCCATCTGTAAAAGTTAATTTTCAGTGCCAGAGATGTTGCTTGGCAGCAATTAAACTTATGTCTTATGATTGCCAGAAGTTATCACACTTCCAGACACAAATTGTATTTTGAATGTATTTCAAATGTATTTCACAGATTTCAGTACTTAAGAGGCAAATTTTATCAGCTATCTCATGGATTTGGTGTTTATTGGTCTCAGTGATGTATCATAATCATAAGGTCTAGGAGCAGCCTCTCAAGCCTATTACATTATTTAATATGATCAAGGCTGACCTCATTGCAGCCTGAACTCCATTTTCTCCTGTATTTATGCTTGTCAATGAACAGTTTATTAGAAACCACATGTTCATTCTAATGATGCACCATCAACATCTTGTGCCCAATTTCCCCAGAAATCAGGTAACTAACAAGAAAAGCTTCAACCACTTTGTCATGCTACAGTCCATTAGTTAGCCTCTGTCACAGTGTTAGGCTCAATAGTTTCTCTCAGATCATTCTCTTGCTGTCAGCTTCATTTTTAATATATTTTTGTTCATGACCTACTTCTCCTAATGTTTACTATTTTTAGTTTATATTTGCAGCCTTGTGATGGATGTCAAATATTTCATATCAGCATCATTTTAAACATATTTTTGTTCTTTTATGAGTTTTTTTTATATTTACCGAAGTCTCTTTTTAGTTCTTATTTGCTCCCAGTTCAAGGATGGTAACCATTTCAACAGCTGGCACAAAGAGCAATATCATTGTATGGACGGTTGCTTGATAAAATGGCAGCAATTCAACGGGGTCAGAATTAGCCAATTAGACTTCCTCAAAACTAGCATGACCTCAAATGACAAAGGTATTGGCTTCTTCTATCATCCCTCCAGGAAACGTTTGGAAATTGTTGGCAAAGTTTGAAGTTGAATCCCTGGACAAATCAAGATGAGAGAATCTAATGATCAAGAACAGCATACATCCCAGTGCCATTAGAACCAAGAACAAAAAGCTGTTGATTGATTCTTTGCCATGATTTTGTGCATGTTAATCGGACTCAAGAAAGTCATTTTGATAATCAAAGCATCCAGTGACCATCACTAAGATGGATATGGGATTTCTGAAGGTGAGCTATATCTATCTTCAGTTATTTGGCATAATGCTAAAACAGGAATTTACCCTTTTCCTGCAGTCAATGGTGAATGGTGATCCAGCCCAACAAGCCCATTATAATGTTAATGGAAACACTGCAAGAGAGTGTATTTTAAACCTCCGGCATTCAGTTAACCGTATCCATTTTTCACAAGAAAACAGCACCTGGTTTACATAGGAATATAGAAAATAGCATTAGGAGTAGATCATTTTAGACCATTGAACCTGCTTCACCATTCATTTGACTGATCATCAAACTCAATAGCCTGATCCCACCTTCCCATATCCTTTGATCCCCTTCGCCCCAAGTGCTATATCTAACTTTTTCTAGAAAACATATAATGTTTTGGTAGTGAATTCCACAGGCTGACTACCTTCTTGGTACAGAAGTTTTTCCTCATCTTAGCCCTGAAAGGTTTACCTTGTGTCATTGGACTATAACCCTTGGTTCTGGACATCCCTACAATCAGGATCATCCTTCCTGCATCTGCCCTGTCTAATCTTGTTAGAATTTAATCCATTTCAATGAGATTCCCACCTCATTCCTCTAAATTCCAGTGAATATAATTTTAACTGATTCAATCTCTCCTCATACATTGGTCCTGCCAACATAGCAATCAGTCTGATAAACCTTCTCTGCACTTCCTCTTTAGCAAGAACATCCTTCCTCAGATAAGAAGGCCAAACTGCAAATAATATTCCAGATATGGTTCCCTGAAGCCCTATATAATTGCAGCTCCTCTTACTATGACGGCTAACATACCATTTGTCTTTTTTATTGCCTGCTGCATTTACATGCTTACCTTCAGTGATTAGTGTGTGAGGATACCCATGTCTCCTTGCACATTTCCCTTCTCTTAATTTATAGCCATTTAGATAATCTGTCTTCCTACTTTTGCTATCAATTGAGATACCTTCACATTTACAGTGCATCTGCCATGCACGTGGCCACTCACTCAGCTTGCCCAAATCACACAGAAGCAACTCTGAATCATCTTCACATTTCACCTCACACCCAGCTTTGTGTCTTCTGCAAATATGGAGATATTACATTTAGATTCCTCATCTAAATCTTTAATATACATATTATGAATAGTTGGGTTTTAGAACTGATCACTGTGGTGCTCCACTAGTCACTGCCTGCCATTCAGAAAATGACCCATTTAATCCTACTCTTTGTTTCCTGTCTGCCAACTGATTTTTTTTCCATCTCAATACTATCTCCAATCTAATGCACTTTAATTTTACATAATCCATTATGTGGGACCTTGTCAATAGACTTCTGAAAATCCACAGAAACCACATTCACTGGCTCTCTCTCATCAATTCAGTCGTGACATCCTCAAAGAATTCCAATAGAACTGTCAACCATGATTTCCCTTTTGTAAGCCTATGTCCGATTCTACCACTATTTACCAATTGATGTGCTGTAACAGACTCTGGAATTTCTCTGCCACTGATGTCAAGCTGACTGACCTTTAATTCCCTCTGCTTTCCTTTTTAAATAATTTGGTTACATCAGCTACATTCCAATATGTAAGAACTGTTCTAGAAACTTGGATGACCTCTACCAATGCATCCATTATTTGTAGGGCCATTTCCTTAAATACTCTGGGATATAGATTACCAGGCCCTGGTAATTTATCTGCTTTCAATCCGATTAATTGTCCCAACACCATTTTTCTATTAATATTTCAGTCCTCTCTCTCAGTAAACAGTGTGCTTTGACTTTTCTGATATGTTATTTTGTCTTCCTTTGTAAAGTCAGAACTAATGTATTTAGTTGATCAGCCATTTTGTTGCTTCCTATTATAAATTCCTCTGTTTTTGACTGTAAGAGACCTACACTCTGACTTCAACAATTTTTTTTCTTTATATTCGTGTCTTCATTCACACAGCTCTATTTTTGAATAATACATGACAGCACGGCGCCATAGTAGTTAGCTGAGTGGCAAGTGGCACAGTGGTTAGCATTCAAAACCCCCAGGAGCTGCGTTCAACTCCAGTCTTGGGTCACTGTCTGCATGGATTTCCTCTGGGTGCTCCTTCGACTCCAAGGAGATGCAGATTTGCTGGATTGGTCATGGTAAATTAACCCTTAGTGTCAGACAGATTAGCAGGATGGATAAGTGGGGTAATGGGGATAGGGCTTGGTTGGGATTGTGATTGAGAAGATTTGATGGGCTGAATGTTCTCCTCCTTCACCATAGGGATTCTATAATACTATGAGGATGAGCAACGATATCATAGTCTAACCTAGCTACAATGATCCCATCCTTTCCCAAGCAGGCTGTAGAAAAGGGAAAGAAATATGTCTGAGTGATGATGAAAAAATATTCAGGCTGAAATTCTTGTTTCAGATTTAAAACTGCCATCAACATCAATCAAAAAAATAAATCTCCAAGAACATTCTGGGAGCAGCTACAGCAAACTTTAAATTCAGATCACCAAGGATTTCAGGTGAATGAATGTACTTCATTCAAACTGACTGATATTTCATCCCAACTTCACTTTATTTCACGCAAATTGATTTATATTTTCATTCAATCTCAATTGTGTTGTATATATTGTCGCTGGCTGGTTTTGTACACTATCATGCTGTATGAAATACCACATTTAGGGGGTTGAAAAATTAGTTTACTTTGTTGATTTTAACTGTGGGGAGTTTTGTCATTGTTTTACATCATACTGTAAAGTTAACAATTTTATTCAGTATTTATGACAGAGTAAAGGACTTATGTTATTGGAATTCAGTTCTCATTGTGAAGTTTGTATATTTGACAGAAAATACCAATACTCAACTCCCCATTTACCTCATATAAAATATGTTGGCTAGATAATCAATGCTGATCATGTAGCAATGCCAGTTGAAGATGGGGACTCCTTGGAGAAATTTTACTTTATTAATATGTTACACCCTCCAGCCCACCCATTGCAGTTATTTGTTTCTAACCAGTTTTTCTTCTCCTCGTCCTTTCTTTAAATTCTGTTCATATCCACATTCCCTCTCATCTATTCTCTACCTACCTCCAATCTTAACCCATTAAGAAGAGTGCCAATTCTGTTCATTGTATTCAAATACCTTGACAAGAGTTATCAAATATATCCAGGTTTGGGATGATAAATGGCAAGTAATATTTGCACCGTACAAGTGCCAGCAATGGCTATCTCCAACAAGAGAAAATCTAACCATTGCCTTTTGATATTCAATGGCATTACCATCACTAAATCCCCCATTATCCTGGGGGTTATCATTGACTGGAAATGTAACAAAACTAACCATAAAGATATTGTGACTAACAGAGCAGATCAAAGATTAGGAATCCAATGGTAACCAACTGACCTCCTAATTCACTAGATCCTGTGCACTATCTACAAGGCATAAGTCAGAATACTTTCCCCTTAACTGAACGAGAACACTCCAACAACACTCAAGAACTTGACATCTTCCAAGACAAAGATATAACCACTTGGTGACTGCTGCTGTGTCAATATCTTGGAAGCCCTTCACTAACAGCACTGTGGTTATATCCACATAGTAAGAAATCTCACAACATCAGGTTAAAGTCCAACCAGTTTACTTGATAGTAAACCCACAAGCTTTTGGAAATGCTGTTCCTTTGTCAGGTATGTGGAAAGTTATATCTATACCGCATGGATAGCAGCAGTTCAAAAAGGAACTCACTACCACCTTGTCAAGAACAATTTGGAATGGGCAATTAATGCTGGCCTCACAGCAAAGCCCATGTGTCTTGAATGAATAAAAATCACATAAGCATATATAATTTCCTCTCATACTAACCATAACCTTAATACACAATTAATATGGAGTGTTCTGTTTATATACTGAACTACAATTATCACAGTACCACGTAACATAACATTTTTCAAACATAGAATGAATGCATTGAGGATCTGACATTCATCACCTCAAATTCACCAAGGTTACTATTTGATTGAATGAGAGTAAAGAGCGGATACAGCCCAAAGCATTAACTTAATCCTTTGCCTCATCCACCTTTAGAAATCATTAGAAAGGGTTGTGTGATTTCCAGAAGATAAAAGTCAACTTCATATTGCGTGATTAGTTTTCCCAAAAAGGTGAGAAAAAGAAATGGCTGAGGTTTTAATGTTGAGCAGTTTCCAATGAACTCAAATGCTCAAAGTATCTGCTATTTTTCTCTTAGTCTTAATTTCCACAATGCTGTCAGAATCAAAGTAACAACTGATTTGTTAGATTCCACATTTGTACAACGTAGGAGCAAAACAAAGAGAACTGACATTATTCAGGCTCACGGTGAAACTAGTTTTGTGGAAGGTGAGCAGCTCAGTTGTAATTGCTTCCAAAATAAATTCTTGTTAATCAATGTAATTTTTACATCGGAGTTTACCTTTTGCACTCACCTTGGGATTTGTAGCAGGCATGGGGGGATGGACAGTGAGAGGTGGGCTGGATTTTCTGGTTTTGGAATGGGTACGATTGGAAAAATCCCACTCTTAGATTTTGATCATTGGGAGAACACCATTACATTTTGTTTAGTGCATATAACTCCCTTTGTTGAAAGGAAAAGGACTAGTTATCTAAAAGACTAGCATAAGCAGGAAGAAGGGACTCATTCTAGAAGACAATGGCTCAATGGGATTTATTGATGGCTTGAGCGTTAATTTTCTTTCATTTACTTCATGGAATCAAACTATATTCTATAAAACAATAGCAAAATACAGTGAATGTAGGAAATTGCAAATAAAAACAGGAAATGTTTCTCAGACCTGGAAGCTTCTGCACAAAGGAAAAAAGAAAGTTTAAAACATGAACTAAGTTTTTCTGTCCCTGGTTGCTGCCAGACCTACCCAGTATTTACAGAATTTTCTCTTTTTATTTTTCGTTTTATAACTAATTCCCATGCATTAGTGCTAACATTAGATTCAGAGGCAGACACAAAATTATGGGCCCCTTTCCATTCCTCTTCCATTGCACACATATAACCTAATTTTGCCGAGTGGACTAGCTCCCCCCTCCCATTCTCCTGAAATCCAGTCCTCCAGTTCCCAACCACAACATCTACAGATACAGGCAACCTTAATAGGTGGTAGTGCAATCTTTAGAAGTTGGCATTTAAAGCTTATGAATTTGAAAATTCATTGTAGATCATTAAACATCTTCCTGCAATGTATCCAGGTCCTCAGAGCTACATCCCTGGCACTGACCTCCACTGCCATCATTTATTACTGTCTTTCCACTGAATGCCTTGGATGTCTCCTGCACATCTTTCAAAGTACAGGACATCTCTCCTCCTTGCTAGCTCTCCCACCAAGAATTCAAATGCAGCATTTGAAAATCTTGGTGCAAGATCAGCTACTATTGAACCTTCCACAGAACAATGATCTCAGCATCTTCCCTTTCAGAGATGCTCCATAGCTCCAAGTAGTGAGTAGATACTTGTGATATATATATGTTGGGGCTTGGGTACAGGTTGTCCCTTAAAGACTGTGGGTCAGGTGACTCTTGGGCAATTAGCTCCTCCCAGTATGGGACCCATTTGGGTTGTCTGAGATCTGACTGTGGAACACTGCACACCTCTAATAAAGAGCTCCCAGTGTTCAAATTACAAAGCCTACCTCATGATTCTTTATGCACCCTTGGTCCATAGGGGCATATATAAGAGCACTCATGATAATGGGTCATTTGATGATATATGCAGCCAATCAGGAGTGCTGGGAGCCTGGATGAACTTAGCAATCATTGAAAAGAACATGCAGCACAAAGTTGCAGTTCTGCCTACAGTGCAAACACAGGCCAATGATGCATTGAGCTCATATTTTTAAAGTTTACTTATTAGTATCACAAGTAGTCTTACATCTACGCTGCAATGAAGTTATTATGAAAATCCCCAAGTTGTCATGCCTCCAGTGCCTATTTGGGTCACTGAGGGAGAATTTATTGTGGCCAATACAGCTAACCAGTATGCCATTCAGGCTATGGGAAAAAAACAGAGCACCCAGAGGAAACCCACGCAGACACAGGGAGAACATGCAAACTGCAGAGACAGTGATCAAAGCAGGGAATCAAACCTATGTCCCTGTTGTTGTGAGGCAGCAGTGCTAACCACTATGCCATCATGCCACTCAATATTTGGGAGTTATCCAACTTAACAATGTGTGAAGTATGATAGCCCAAATACGTATGCAATTTTATACATTCGAACATGCATTAAATATGATGATAGAATTGATGAATACTGAAAGAAACCTTTTGTTTTATGTTCTTAAATCCTCTGAAGACAAAGATGTCAATCAACTAAGATCAAAAGCCTAGTGCTTCTTGTAATATTCATTCACAGTATCACAATGACCCCATGGAATTCAAATGAGAAAGTAAACATTCAATGTCTGAAAGGATTTTATCATCTGCTAGAAGTTCAATTCATAATAGTAGTCAATCCAATGCACATTTGGATTAAAGAATGCTCTGGTCTTAAGTCAGTCAAGTGTCTCTGAACAGTTATTTTAAGTCCTAATATTTCAAGTAAAATATAATTCTAAACTTGGTTAAGTCAGTTTATAATTAGATATTAGAATGCAAGAGAAATTTAAGGCGAATTTTACACACATTTTTCATAAATGAACACATCAACCCAGTACTGCACCAGTGAATGTACAGTGAGGGACTGGTTAGCAGACTACATTGCAATTTAAATGCTAAAAAAAAAACTACAATACTGCATCTGGTATTTAATTCAAGTCATTCTCAAGGCCTTGAGTCCATTGCACAATGCTTAACTTTATTTTTGATTAGCTTGGCTCAATGACTGTTTGAATCTGCCTTGCAATTACTCTCCAAATTGTTCACTTTTCCCTGAGTACTTGCAGTTCAGTTGTCAAACAAAACACTTGCACTGATTTTAATTACTAAGTTCCCAGTCCAACCCCATTTCAATTTTATCCAGAAATCCTGCTTTATTTAGGTGGCAGGGAGAAAAGTTTCAGATAGGAAATGGGGGGTGGGGGAGATAAAATCGAGAGGAGGCATTAGGCGTTAGGTTTTTGCTTCACTTGGCCCATAAGCAGTGTTGTAAAGACATTTACCCCTGAAACAGTCCTCTCTCTTCAGCTGTCAGGTTTCCCATGTTGGTTCGATAGACACTGAAATGAAAGGCTGCCAGCCTCATCAAAATGTTTGAATTGTCAACCCGCCTAAAATAGGGCAATTATTTTTGCTATATGTTTTCAGTCTTCAGGTACTCTTCTGAAAGCTCTCAAAAGCCTTGCTCTTCAGACAGAGAACAAATAATCCTAAAATTCAGCAAACTGTACTCTCAAGAGCCCAAAATCCTTAGCATCCCAAACTGGTCAGGAATCCAGGGAATACAGCAATGGCATGGTGGAGTACAGGGATACAAAAACAGAACCACATTCATCTTTGGGGCTTCTCATCATAATCAAGGTCAGCTATGGGAAACAAAAGGGGATGTGCTGGCACACGAGTACTGTCATTGGACTTATAATCCAGACACTTAGGGTAATACTTTGGGGACCCAGGTTCAAATCCTATCACAGCAGTTGTGAAATTTGAATTCAATAAAAATCTGGAATTAAAAGGCTTATGATGACCATGAAAAACTTTCACTGCAAAAACCCAGTGTCCACTAATGATCTTTAGGGAAGGAAATCTGCCGTCCTTACCTGGTCTGACCTACATGTGACTTCAGAATTCACAGTAATGCAGTTGACTTTTCAATCCCTCTCAAATGGCCAATCACTTCAAGCTCATATAGGGTCATGCAATAAATACCAGAGATGACTGCATCCTATGAATGAAAAAAAAACAGTTAGGTACTTCAATGCATGTAGATCCAAAAGGGAGTATATTTGTTATCGGAAGCTTGGAGGAACATTGCAGGTCCCTTTAAGAGACGGTCATTAGGCTGAGTGAGAACAGTCAGAACTTGCACATCACAACACTGACATGAGTGCTGAGTTTATTTCAAGCAACTGCCAGAATTGCCTGAATGAAAAGCCCTATAAATATTACAGCAATCTTAACAAGAGCAGGTTGGGTGCTGCCTCTGTCTGTTTTACTCATTTGAAAGGATGCTTCAGTGTCAAAGCTCAATTCCCCAAAATTTGTAATTAGTTGTGACAAATTTTACTGCATTTGAAACAATCCTCAGGCAATTAAGTTAAACATCTCATTTAGAGTAAGAAACCCCCCAAAAAATTCTGAATACAAGTAGGTGTTCTACATTTCCACAGCTATTACCATCCACCAATCAAGAAACTATTCTAAGGACCTTTGGGAAGATTGGTGGTTCAGATTTAGAATACAGCTCATTCATTTGACTCATTGAACTTTCTGCACCATATAATTTTTTTTCAATGTCTTCAGCTGCCTTGAGTTAAAGGTACTGCTTTCTTTGTAAATGTTGATCCAGCTCTGCTACTACCTACTGCCTCTATTTAATTTACTCACATGCTTCATTTGCAACTCAGTCAGCTATCTGACAGTGAAATATTGCCCTGGCAAACACGATCACACCATGAAGCAAGTTCCTTTGCAATTTGGTGAGGTTTTATTTATAAATCTTCAACAATTTCTTGTCTTTCTTTCCTCTGAAAAGTATTTTATCTAGACAGTTTTATCTCTCCCCAGTGACAGTTCCATGGAAAATGATTGCATTAGTCCCTCATTCAACTTGCCATGGCTTATGTGGAAGCATCAATGTGGAGTTCCAATAGGTGATTCGATCATAGTGATTGTCTCATCAGATCCATGTTATTCTCATCTGACAATTACAGATGTGCAACATGGCTCAGCTTTCTTCCTGTCACCTCTGTGTCAGAAGGTCATGAATTCAAGTCCCTGTCTAAAGAGTTGAGAAAAGCCTCATACCGGAATTTAGCATTGAGAAAGATGGAAGAGGTGCTGCTGTTTGGATGAGATGTTAAACTGAGGCCCTAGCTGCCTTCTGTCCAACCTTAGTGTCTCAGCAAATAATTATCCTGCAATTGACATCACAAAAAAGATTATCTGGTCATTTCTGTTTGTAGAAACGGGGAGGATATAGTGACCGAAAGAACCTTGCCAGCATTTTCACCCAACACACACAGGGCTTAGGGCAACTAGATTGTCCCTCTGCCAGCCAAGTTCATGTTAGCAAATTTAAATTAGGCCAAGGATCAACATGCAACCCATTTTGGGGATTAATGGATGGATCTTTTGGGAGATAAGATGTTAAAAATGTTAAAGTCTGAAACAGGAACCCAATCTGAATTGGACCTGCTCAGATCCAGTTGAAACAGAGTTGGAATGTGGGAGATTATGGACAATTTTCTCACAGGAGGCAGGATATTCAGTGAAACCTTTTAATGAGGCTCTGTGCATTTGAACAGCAACTCTATTTTTAAGCTCCATTCATGGTGTTTCTCTAATGTCCACAAAGTTGGTAGATGAAAGATGAAGAGGGTTGCATTCCAAAGGATTTTTTTAAAAATTCATTTGTGGAACATGGGCATCACTGGCTGATTAGCATTTATTACTCATCCCTAGTTTCCCTTGAACTGAGTGGCTTGTTAAGCCATTTCAGAGAGCAACTGAGCGTCAACCACATTACTATGCTTCTGGAGTCACATGTAGGCCAGACCAGGTAAGGCCAGCAGATTTCCTTCCCTAAAGGTCAGTAGTGAACAAGGTGGGTTTTTCCAACAATCAATAATGATTTCAGGGGCATCAGT
Source organism: Sphyrna mokarran (assembly GCA_024679065.1). Classification (NCBI taxonomy): domain Eukaryota; kingdom Metazoa; phylum Chordata; class Chondrichthyes; order Carcharhiniformes; family Carcharhinidae; genus Sphyrna; species Sphyrna mokarran. Next base: position 60,249,609 of record JAGIQG010000003.1, read on the forward strand.
AGATTCTTAATTCCAGATTTTTTTATTGAATCCAAATTCCACCATCTGCCATGGTGGGATTCGAACCCGGGTTCCAAAACATTAGCTGAGTTTCTGGATTAAGAGGCTAGCAATAATATCACCAGACCATCATCTAGTGGTATTATATCTTTATATTACTTTTTAAAGGCCTGGAAGACCAGAATTGTTTCCCTCAGACCCAACAAGCTTAGCTATAAAGCCTCACCTCCATGATCCTTCTATTATCTGTCCCTCCTGCACTCAGACTCCCTGAACCTCCATAGCCATATTCATTCGTTCCCCAGCCACTGTGATTGAGTGCCTCTGGCTGCCATCTGCTCATCACTCACCGCCCCTCCCATTGACCATGACTCCTGACCACAATCTCCCCACCAACTCCACTTGACCCCTAATGATGATCTTTGTTTACCAACTGCTCTATTGCATCATTCTGCAGTAGGTTTTCCCACCTGACAGGATACCAGACTGGAGTGTGGAAAGGCCAGAAAAAAAAAAAGTAGTTGTGCAGTTAAAAACTGTAGAATGTTTAGGAAACCAATACTTCTGTGTTTCCTGTCCATTACTCCATCAAATCTCCATCACCAAATGCACATTTGAGATGTAGCTCGAATTTTAACTGGGAAATGAGTTTCAAGCAAGGCCATTATGAGTTTGAGAATCCTGGAAAAATGATTTAAAACTGAATTTTTTAGAATAAAATTCTTAGTTATGGACTTTTACAGTATAGAAAGAAGCCACTCGGCCCATCTTACCTGTACCAGCCATCAAGCATTATCTATTCTGATCCTATTTTCCAGCACTTGGTCTGTAGCTTTGAATGCTGTGGCATTTCAAGTGTTTATCTAAATGCTTCTTAAATGTTATGCTTCTAGCACCCTTCAGTCAGCATGTTCCAGGTTTTCAATACCTGCCGGGTAAAAAGGATTTTCCTCAGATCCCCTTTAAATCTCTTGCCCCTTACCTTAAATCTATGCCCCCTGGTTACTGACCCCTCGACTAAAGAGAGGTTTATGTCCCTCAAAATTTTGTACATCTCAATTTGACCTCCCTCAGACCTCTCTGTTCTAAGGAAAACAAGATGTAGAGATGCCAGCATTGGACTGGGATAAACACAGTAAAGAAGTCTGACAATACAACTTTAAATCCAACCGATTTATTTAGTAGCTTGCGAGTTTACTTTCGACCCTATGGCCTTCTTCAGGTGAATGAGGTGTTCTGGTCTCCAACAGCACACATATCAGCACAGACTGTTTACAGATTACTGATTAGAATGTGAATCTTTACATCTAACCTGCTATTCAAGTCTTAAAGTGGCTAACAATGTGAGTGGAAGGAGCACTGAGCACAGATTAAAGAGATGTGTATTGTCTCCAGACAGCACAGTAAGTGAGGTTTTTTGCTAACCCAGGCAAATCATGGGGGCTACAGATAGTGTGACATGAAGCCAAGATCCCTGTTAAGACCGTCCTCATGTGTGCAGAACTTGGCTATTAGTCTCTGCTCAGCGGCTCTGCGCTGCCATGTGTCGTGAAGGCCCCCTTGAAGAACGTTTACCTGAAGGTCGGAGGCCGAATGCCTGTGATCGCTGAAGTGTTTGCCAATAGGAAGGGAACAGTTTTGTCTGGTGATTGTCGAGCGATGTTCATTCATCTGCTGTTGTAGTGTCTGCATGGTCTCCCCAATGTACCATGCTTTGGGACATCCTTTCTTGCAACAGGGATTTTGGCTTTATGTCACATTATCTGCAACCCCCATGCCTTGCCTGGGTTAGCAAAAAAACGTCACTTACTGTGCTGTCCGGAGACAATACACATCTCTTTAACCTGTGCTCAGTGCTCCTTCCACTCACATTGTTAGCCACTTTAAGACTTGAATAGCAGGTTAGATGTAAAGATTCGCATTCTAATCAGTAATCTGTAAACGGTCTATGCTGATATGTGTGCTGTTGGAGACCAGAACACCTCATTCGCCTGACGAAGGCCATAGAGTCGAAAGCTTGCAAGTTTACTATCAAATAAATCGGTTGGATTTAAACTGGTGTTATCAGACTTCTTATTAAGAAAAACAAGCCCAGCCTAGCAAGCTTCTCTTCATAACTGAAACACTCCGTCCCAAGCAACATTGTGGTGAATCTTCTTTGTGCTCTTTCTAGTGCAATCATATCCCTTCCACAGCTGTCACCTGAAGTGTTTTATACAGCTCCTTCGTAACCTCCCTGCTCTTATATTCTATGCCTTGGCTAATAAAAGCAAGTATTCCATATACCTTCTCAATTATCCGACCTACCTCTGCTGCTGCCTTCAGAGATCTTTTGACATGCATAGCTTCCTCTGGTTCTCTGTACTTTGTAGCATCCATTGTGTATTCCCGTTCTTATTAGTCCTCCCAACATACATCACCTCACACTTTTCAGGGTTAAATTCCATTTGCCACTGCTTTGCCCATTGACTAGCCTGTCTACATTGTCCTATAATTTAAAGCTTTCCTCCTTGCTATTTACCACATTGTCAATTTCTGTGTCATCTGCAAACTTACTGATCATATACCCCACTTATTCACATCAACTGCAGGGCTCTCTTAATTCTTTTTCTGTCATGTTTCCACCCACTGGCAAGCTAATTGACTGGTTGGAGTCTTTCTGCTGCAAAGGAGAAAGTGAAGGTATAGTTGGAGTATGAGAATCATGATGTATGAGGGTAGGTGGGGGGAGTCCAATGCTGGTGTCAGTATCCTGGTCACAGGATAGAGGAGAGGAGAGGGAAGCAGATGTTTGTCACATAGTAGGCACATTATATAGATGGCAAGGGGGCTTTACTGGATAGCTTGTTGAGCTTGGAGGAAACTATGCAGTAAATGTACTACGTCATAGATTCTGGGAAATTGGCTAACATGAGTTACAAACTGAATGACATAAAAGGAAAGCACAGAGCCTCGTTTTAATATTAATTAAATTAATATTTAGCTGAATTAGTCACTTACTCCTCACTATGCCTCCATTAATATTGCAAGCGGATAGGGTCAAAGAGATTGGATTTCTGTTTCAAGTTTCTACATTTTAACCTCTGGTGTGATACATCTCTTCTTGAAAAGTTAAGATTCATACTTGTCTGAAAAAGCAATTACTTTTTTTTTTCCATAAGATCTGATGATTTGACACATTGTACCATCTATTCCACAATATGTGGAAGAAATCAAAGAGGGAAATTAAAACTCCAGACCAGAAGAGACCACATTTTCCTTTGCGGAGCCTGAGAGAACACTCTTCAAACTCCTGGCTCCAAAGGAATGTTTTTCACTGGCCTTGGAAGGGTTTATCCTGTCTGCAGATCAGCATGGGATCTGCAGACAGATCCCATGTTGTTGGTTGTTGGTTGTTGGTGGAGAGGAGAGAATTATAGTTGCACTTGGTCCCTGTTGACTTTAGGTGGGCATCTCATCTGCCTGAAGAATGCTGTAGCTAAGAATGGAAAATGGCTTGATAGAGTCAAGTCTCAATCATGTACATGATCTGCTCATTAGCTGCCCTTCTCAACTGGTTTGTAGGGTTAAAATTAACCTCTTGATAAGATGAAACTCCATGTTGATTCAGTGGATGGGGTTTTACAGCCTCATTCATCCTGAAACCATAAAATCCCGCCCAAGGTCAATGGACCTTTCCATTGTCTATCCGTTGCCCGCTCCAATCCCTGTAGCAGGCAGGACAATAAACTTTCAGCCATGGAGTCATACAATGCAGAAAAGTCCCTTTGGCCCATTAAGTCTGCACGGACAATACCCACCACTTAAGCCACACATTTTCCTGCATTTGTCCCATATCCTTGAATGTTATGATATTTGAAGTGCACAAACTGCACTGCAAAATTGTTTCATTTAACAACATAACATGACCAGATTCCATCACAGTCCAACTTGCCTTCAACATTACACAAAAATAATTAACATTTGCTCCCACATCAGTGGTCAATCTTGCTTGAGAGGAAAATTATATCTTTTGTTGCATTGTTTTCTTCTTGATTCTTCTTTGAGCTTCATTTCTTTTCAGCTTTCTGTTTCAGCAAAACTTGACTGCTGGTGTTGCATCTTGTTTCAAAAGCTTCTGACCCAGTCTGCGTCCTAGCCTTTGTCTGATCTTGTTCTCTTCACAGTCAGGGAAGGGATCAAAGGCCTTCTAATAAACTGAGTGTGAAGCATTTCTTCATTTGCCAAGGCACTCAAATTAATTGCTTATTATTTACAGTCTGTGAGTTATCATCAATGCCAGCTCATTACCATCGCTATCTCAGCTTGCTTCATAATCCTCACTGAATAAAAACCAACAATAACTTAAACTTATACATAAGCAAAACACTACAGACGCTGGAAATCTGAAATAAGAACAGAAAATGTTAGAAACAGCAAGCACCAGTGGAGAGATAAATTGAGTTAACGTTTCAATTGTGATCTTTCATCAGAACTGATTTCCAGTATTTTCTATTATTATTTAACAACTGAAATTTCTTTTTCTTCCAAAATCCTGTGTATCAAATAAAACTCATGAGGTACCATAAGATTACGGAGAACAAGAGCAGAAAGTTGGCCATTCGGCCCACTGAATCTTCTCCACTGTTCAAACTGGTCCGAGGTGGCCTCAATTCCACTCTCCTGCCTGTTCTCCTTCCAACTTCCTCCATAACCCTTCATTCCCTTGTTGGTCAGAACTTTGTCTAACTCAATCCTGAATCTATTCAATGACTCAGCCTTCACTGCCCTCTGAGGTAGAGAGCTCCAAAGATTAATGATTCTCAGAAGAAATTCCATCCTCATCTGAATCTTAAATGGGACAGTCCTTATTTTGAAACTGTGCCCTTTAGTTTGAGAATCCTCCATGAAACATCCTCTCAGAATCTATCAAGACTCCATCAAATCAGTAAAATCATCTCTTATTCTAAATCCCAATGAGTGAAGACTTGCTTTGCACAACCTCTTCTCATGAGGCAATCTTTTTAATTCTGAATCAACCTGGTGAACTTTGTACTGTCAGCAAATTTGGCTACAAAAAAGCAGTCTCTTCACCTAAGTCATTAAGGTCACTTGCGACTCTTCTATCCTACCACTCCAAATCTAACTATAACAGGATTTTTATGTGAATTTAAAAGGATGGAGATATTTACTCAATGGGGGAAATTTTCCTGTCCTGCCCCCTTTCCCCGCCCCCCCACCATGGGAATCGATGTGGGGTTGGGGGGCAAACCATATAAACGTTGACCTTGGGTGGGATTTTCTGATTTTGAGGTGAGCGCGGCCGAAAAATCCTACCACATGTCTGTATTAAACCATTTGCATGTTATTCATAAAGAAATGAGTCTGGCAGGCTGTATTGAGTTGAAAGCAGAAAGAGATTAATTTTTATTATTTGAAAAACCTATCCAGGTAAAGATAAAAAATCTACTTAAAAAGGCAAACCCATGCCTCAATCTTTACAACATACACACACCATGCAAAAAGTTTCAAGTTATACTTTAAGTTGTTATTTTCTTAATCAAATTAAAGTTCAATGCTGAAAGGTGGGAAAATTGAGAGTTCACTGTTTATGAGTCCTTTGCTGGTATCTGCAGCTACAACATAAATATTTTCATGGTGGTTGTGAAATTTCAGGAAATCCATATAAAACTGCAATTGGCAGAGACAATTTGTTTTTAAAATGTAACCAGCATTTTCCGGAAGTCAGTGATTTTTGCACAAGGTTCCTTTTGATGGAAGTTCATCATGTTTGCATGAGGTTTTTTAAAACTGTAAAGAGATAGGGATTTAGCCTGGGAGAGAAGAGAGCTCGTTACTGCTTCATTGGCAGCTTTTCCAGGCTACTTTTTTTTAAGGAGCTTGTGTGACACATTAAAGAGATTTTAAAATTTGTTACTACACTCACATGATCTCTCTCTTTCTCCATTACGATTTCTGAAGGTGTTTACTTTGTTACACAGACTGTGGCTTTTGTTTCATGGTTTATAATGTAGAAGCCATTAGCTTCTAAATGATTCAGTACCTTTCTTGATGAGTTAGGAGAAACACTTTTTTATGTTGCTATTGTCCTGGTAGACTTTCTGTCTCTGCTTGAGAGCTAGCTTTATGAAAATGCAAATATAATTGCAATACAGTTTCCAGGAAATCCTTTTGAAGTGGTCCTTGACATCAGCAAGTGTGAAATTTCATGAGGTTCTATGGGCACGTCTGAATTGTAATTCACAGTGGAACTTTTCAGAAGCTGATCAATTGCAATAATAGACATCAGGTGACTTGTGGCAACCATCTTAAGTCAGTCATTTTTCAAACAGTTCACTATATATTGAGCAGCTAATGAAATTATATACTGATATCATTCATGCAGAAGTCACATCCATCATGACCCACTCTACTGGTTACAGTTTCCCCAACCAGAAAATGGCCTTTCAATCCCATCTCAGTTTCCTACTAGTTAGCCAAATCTTCTATCCATGTGAATATACTATCTTGAACATTCTTTGTCAAAGACTGGAAGAAAAGTAGGAGTCATGTGACATGGCCATTAGCTTGTAAAATAAGTAATATTGAATGAAATCAGGTGAAACTGCACCATGCCGACTGCAGGGGTTCAAAAACTCACCATCACCTTCTCAAGGGCAGTTAGTGATGGTAAATAATGGACTTGACCAGTGAAGTACATATCCATTGAATGAATAAGGATTATTGCCTTTCTGTACTGCATAGCTCAAATTGCTGCTTACCATCTCACTTACAGCCTCACAGATGAGGAGGAATATCTGGCCCTCAGCTGTTCTGTTTCTATTGGAAATTCTGTACCAGCACCTACACATCTGGTTCATCTCAGTATGCCTATCTCAATGTGTGGAGTCAATTCCACTGGAAAAGTGAATTATCCAGCAACAAATTTTCTGTTTGCTGATCTCCAAGAAGGAATATATAATTGGTTTTGATTCTGGTCTCTGAAAACTATATGAAACAATCAGCTGGAGTCTCTTGCCTCCCTGTGGCATTTTTCTCAGTTGGTGGCATGCATTGGCTAGCGGCAAATCCTCTGGGCTAGCAACGGGACTTTCTAGCCCCGCCGCTGTCAATGGGATTTCTCATTGATTCCACCCCATGCTACTGGGAAACATAGAGTGGAGGCTATGCCACCCACAGGACCAGAATACCTCTCCAGCATGAAGAATCAGGAAACTGTGTCCAATATTTTCTTTTCTCTGTGGTCTCTGTGCTACAAAGCTTTCTTTTCCCTTCCCCTCTCTTCATTATCTAAAGATGGTATTGCAAATTGTCTTCTTACATTGTGAATGTAAACTAACTCTTGGAGTTAATCTTATCTTGCATTTGCAGTGGGGTTATTAGCAGATAATTGGCTCCCACAATCCAAAAGGTTGGAAATAAACCATCGCTTATAAAGAGGGAAATAAATCAAAGCAGCTTTCTGTTTAAGGACAGAGGGTGAGAGGAGAAAATAATGTTTTTAATTAACCCCCACCCTGCCCATAACATTTTATTTTATTGTAATTAATGCTGAGTATAACATGTATAGATTTAGTTTCATTTTAGTTCATTCACGGAGTCTGTGTTGCCATGACAACATGAATTTTTCCATGCATGTTGTCATCTGGAGCTATGGAGAGCAAATGGTGTTGACTCCAACTTCCTTTCTATTACATGGCTGACCAAGAATGGCTTTTACTCTTACAGCCTAACCATGGCCTATGTGGGAAGGATTTGCAGATTAATATTTAACCTGTTTGGCTGTGTAGTGAACACATCTTCCTTGGCCATCAACTCTTGGATTAGGACTCAAATTCAAACCCATATGTAAGGACACTACTCGCTGCACCACAAGATCCCTAGTTTCACACACAGGGATCTTCTACAAATATTTAACTTCCAGATTCCTTCTCTTCTGCGTGATGTTTAGTATTTATTGTGTTTATTGTCCTGCGTGAAGAAACAAATGTAGGAATGCAATATATAGTTCAAAATTCTGAAAGTCATAACTCAAAAGCATTCGTGCTCCAAGAACCCTTAAGTCTGTTGAATGATGGGAATAAGCTTGAGTGAGCATAAAAGCCAGAATGGAATGATTGGGCCAAATGGCCTATTTCTGGAGAGTTATGTAGACTTTTGCCTTCAAGAAATTAGGCACTATTCAATCAAAATTTAACCCAAATCGCTTACTGCTATGCAACTTGATTTATTTTTCATTGTGCATCCATTGGAAAATTATAGAAGAGAGTAATTAGACTGACAAGTTTTGTTAAGAGCCGGGATGTTGTATTCCAAACGTTAGGTTAGAATTGGCATTGCTGGAATGCTATTTTCTCCATTGGTAGTCAATTTACCAAACCTCACACTTTACATCAATTCAACCATCTGGTTTTGATCTCGCAGTTTTCAAAAATAAGCCTCATGCATTTAAATCGCCCCCAAACTTTCCTTGGTTGATGAGGTTGGTCACAATTAAATGAAATAGAAGAATTACCCTCTTCGCTTCCAGTACAACCTGACTGCTTATGATTTATGACTTTTGTGGCATGGACAGCCATCCCAAGTAAACAGGCTGTTTATTTAAGTTGTATTTTAAGTATGCAGATTGGCATCAATATCGTCTAGGCTCAGCAGTTCAAAAGTCAATTGACTATGGCAGGACTGGAAAATCCTGTTGGCAAATGAAGCAGTATCCTGAGGCCTGAGCAGTAATGGCTTCCACATCAGATTGAAACACAATTGATGGAAACTGAACAAAGGGGCAGCATGGTGGCTAGCACTGCTGCAGGGACCCGGGTTCAATTCTGGCCTCGGGTCAATGTCTGTGTGGAGTTTGCATATTCTCTCTATGTCTGCGTATGTTTCTTCTGGGTGCTCCAGTTTCCTCTCAGTTCACAGATGTGCGGGTTAGCTTGATTGGCCATACTAAATTGACCCTGGTGTCAGAGGGATTAACAGGGTAAACATTACTATTTAAATGGCGAAAAGTTGCAGCATGCAACGGTGCATGGGGACCTGGGGGTCCTTGTGCACGAATCGCAAAAACAAGCCTGCAGGTGCAGCAGATAATCAAGAAGGTGAATACAATGTTGGCCTTTATAGCTAGGGGGATAGAATATAGAAGTAGGGAGGTGTATAAGGTGTATAGGGTACTGCAGCTGTATAGGGTCCTGGTGAGACCGCAGCTGGAGTACTGTGTGTAGTTTTGGTCGCTGCATTTGAGGAAGGATATATTGGCCTTGGAGAGGGTGCAGAGAAAGTTCACTAGGCTGATACTGGAGATGAGGGCGTTGGATTATGAGGAGAGACTAAATAGGCTGGGTTTGTACTCGTTAGAGTTTAGAAGGCTGAGAAGGGATCTTGTAGAGACGTATAAGATAATGAAGGGGATAGATAGGTTAAGAGACTCTTCCCGCTTAACAAAGATAGCAGGACTAGAGGGCACAGCCTCAAGTTTAGTGGTGGGGGTGCAGTTCAGATCAGAGTTAAGGAGGAATTTCTTCATGCATAGGGTGGTGAATCTTTGGAATTCTCTGCCTATTGAAGTGGTGGAGGCTTCCTCGCTGAATATATTTAAGTCAAGAGTGGATAGGTTTTTGATTGACAAGGGAATTAAGGGTTACGGGAGAAAACGGGAAAATGGTACTGAAGCACTGCAGATCTTATTGAATGGCGGGGCAGGCTCGAGGGGCTGGATGGCCTACTCCTGCTATTTCTTATGTTCTTATGTGGGGTTATGGGAATAGAGCCTGGCTGGGATCGTGTCAGTGCAGTCTCGATGGGCCGAATGACCCCCTTCTGCACTGTAGGGATTCTATGATTCTACGGAGAACCAAAAGGTCCATGCAGACAAATCTTAAAATTACACTCATGTTACTTTTTAGGCTAAGGACCTCATTAGAAAACCATTTTCCTTAGGCTTGCCCTCATCTCATCCCATCACGCATCCTCGCTCTACCCTACTTTCCTCACCAGACACTTAGAGCCCATTCCAGCAGGTTCCAATCACTTAAACTTGTATTCTCATCCTGACAAAGGGTTGTCTGGACTTGAAATGTTGGCTCTATTTGCTCCATAAATGTGGAGATGCCTGCGTTGGACTCTCCACACTACTGTCAGACCTGCTGAGATTTTCCAGCAGTTTCTGTTTGTGTTTTATTCTCACCCGTTGGCCAAACAAGGTTAGTTTTTTTTTTAAGTTTTAAGTTTATTTATTGTTGTGACAAGTAGGCTTACACTAACACTGCAATGAAGTTACTGTGAAAATCCCCTAGTCCCCACACTCTGGCACCTTCTCAGGTACACTGAGGAAGAATATAGCATGGCGAATGCACTTAACTAGCACATCTTTCAGACTGTGGGAGAAAACCGGTGTACCCGGAAGAAATTCACGATGACACGGGCACAACGTGCAAACTTAAACACAGATAATGACCCAAGTTAGGAATCAAACCCGAGTCTCTGGCGCTGTGAGGCAGCAGTGCTAATCACTGTGACACCATGTCACCAGTTTTTTTGTGTGTTTTTTTCTGTCAGGCGCAGGCAGCAACCAGAACCTGAATATGGAAATGAAGCCCCCAAGAGCAAGAAATCGTTCCAGACTCCCTAACCATGTGAGCTTATTGTGTGAAACTTTTATAGTACGGTGTGATGCCATCACAGTAAAATCAGGACCAAGCTATCCTTGATAATTTTAGATTTAAAAAATAAAATTAGTGCAAATATAACACTACTGAAATCCGAAATAAGCAAAGTTATTCATTTTATTTTTTGGAATAATTGTTCAAAGTATTCAGAAATCAAAAATATAAATTTTAACAAACTTCAGAATTTTTTCCAGTACTCCTACTGACATGAAAACAGTGATTGGATCAGATCTCGCTGCTCCTATGTATGTAGGCCGCATGGGCCTGGTTGATCAAACAGACTTCAAGCCAATTGGGTCTTTGGTCTTTAGTTAGCTATCAAGTTGTGTATGGGTTGCTTGAAAGAAGGTCTGTTTTTAGAAATAGGAAGCCTGAGGAGAATTCCCCCAATCCTCCACTGACAAAGTGGGTGGGGGGGAGGGAGAGGGCGGGAATGTGTGAAAGATCAGTGAGAGGTTCAAAGGCCAATTCTACTGTGAATTTACAGCAGGATCTGGTGCTGACCCTGGCAGATTGCAAAATCCACTGAAGTCCGGCGTGAAACTCACTTACATCCCGCTGAAGTGGGAAAACATGCTGACACGAAACATGTTTGGAAAATGTGATGTGCTTATGTCGGGCATCACCTTAACAATTCCTGGGGTCAACTGCAGAGTTCAGAATGGAGGCTAATTCTAACCACGGATCATCACGGCAGTGGATCAGGGCAGCATCTACAGATGGACCTTCTAAATTCACTGACCTGGAGGAGGTCCATCTTCCAGCCTCAGAACATTCCTGGAGATTCATTTTCTTTCTCATGAGGTTCATCTTCTGGCCCCAGACTGCTCCCAGAGATCCAACCCAAGACCTGAAATTCCCACCTGATCGCAATGGACCCTCAAATGATTGGCCAAATTTTCTGTCTCTCACACTATGATTCCTATGACAGGTGAGACAGGATAATTCAAAAGAAGGCCATTGAATTCAAAAGCAGTCATGAGATGATAGATTTGTACAAAACACTGGTTAGGCTATGGCCAGAATTGTGAGTACAGTTTTGCTTAGGAACAAATTATGGGAAGAACATAATTGTTCTGGAGAGACTACATTAGAGATTTACGAGAATGATATTTGTAATTGAGTGGTCAATTACAATAGAGAATTGATTTAAGGTGATTCGAGGGGTTCTGACAGAAAACTTTTTCATTCAGAAGGTGGTAGGCATTTGGAATTCACTGCCTGAGTTAGTATATGAGGTTGAAATACTCAATTCATTTAAAAGGTACCTCAATCTGCATCAAAGTATTATAACCTGCAAGGTTACAGGTGAAGTGCTGGAAAGTGGAATTAAAATCAATGGCCAGCTTTTTTTTATTTCTCTTTGTTAACTGATGTAAACATGATGAGCTGAATATCCTCTTTCTGCACCGTACCTATTGTTGGGTCCATTCATTCATTTGAATAGATGAGGGAACAGTATTGGCATCTTACCCAACCATCAGGTGACCCTGAAAATCAGTTGGCTTAAGCTTATAACCTGTTACTCCAGTAGATAAATGGACGGCACAATGGTTAGCACGGCTCCTCACAGCTCCAGGCACTTAGGTTTGACTCCCGGCTAGTCTGGGTGAAGTTTGCACATTCTTCTCATGTCTGCATGGATTTCCTCCAGGTGCCCCGGTTTCCTCCCACAGTCCAAAGATGTGAGAGTTAGGTTGATTGGCCATGCTAAATTTGTCCCTTAGTGTCCTGAGATAGGTTAGAGGATCAGCGGGTAAAATATGTTGGGATATAGGGCTAGGGCCTGGGTGGGATTGTGATTGGTGCAGACTCAAGGGGCTGAATGGCCTCATACTGTAGGGTTTCTATGATTCTATGAAAATTGATAAAGATTGATTGTTATGATTCCTCCTCAATTCCAGAGATGTGTGACGACCAGGATGGCAGAAGGTGAACTAAATCGACCTTGCTTTTTCATCATTAATACTGACACCAACCCCTGGGACAGGAATCATAAAAATTACTAATATGTGTTTGATGTGTCTGGGAAAGGTGAGATCAGGTCAGAGATTAATAGCGCAGCCTTTTCATCCAGATGAAGGTGGTGAGTGCTGCAAGGACAAGCTATGAACTGAACTGTTCAAATTTAGCAACTTACCATTAAAGGCAGTGGAGAGAAAAATCAGGACGACAAGTCTGCTATCACTCACTTCTCACTATCACCAAAGATATAATTTACCCCAAAGCCTGTTTTTAAATGATGCCTCTAATTTTTTTCCCTTCTATCTAGTGTGTCCAATTTCACTGGTATCTCCTAGCACAACACATAGAATTATAGGGGACAATCTCATCTTCTTGTCCCACCGGCTGGTGGATGAGGCGAGATGGTAAGGTCACAAGAGAGGTGAAAACTTAGGTTTGCAGCCGATTTCTTACCTCTCAGAATTAAACCAATCCCAGATTTCTGGTGAGGTCAGCCTCGCACCCGGAAGGCTACAAGGCTGATCTCAATAATAAAATCCATTCAAACATGGATTTAAAAATAATTAAATAAACACAATCAGCCTGGCTCATTTTCTTTAGTGACCTTGCTACTGAAGGTCCTCATCAATGGTATCCTGGCACTGCCAGCCTGGCACACTGGCAGTGCCCACTGGGCACCAGATAATCAGCTGGGGAGGCCAGCGATCATGGTGGGTGAAGGGGGGGGGGTGGGTAGGGTGGTACAGAAGAGAGATCTGCACATATCTGTGATTGTGCCCTCTACTGTGAGCTGCCAGCTTTCTGGCAAGCTTAAGCCTCACCCTCTCATTTACTGGCAGGAAACAGATTGTGTAAAAAAAAATGACATAAGATTAGACTTGTGGCCTCACCAGAAAGGCAGATCTGAAACTCCTGTTTTCATGCTCATTCAGATTCTAAGTGCAAGAGGCCATTCAGCCCATCGAGTCTGCACCAATTCCCTGATAGTGTTCTACCCAGGCCCTCTCCCCATCCCCTTCCCACCCCACCCTATTCCAGTAACCCCACACATTTACCATGGCTAATCCATCTAACCTAGATATCTTGGGACACTGAGGGGCAGTTCAACATGGCCAATTCACCTACCCTGCAATTCTTTGGACTTGAAGAGTCTCCTGTGGTGATCTACAGGTTATTTATTCTTCCTCTCCCCATCACACCCATTTGCCCTCCAAGCCAGGCTAGAATTTGAATGCAGCAATCTACGATCCTGATGGAAAACTAAATCCTGATCAACAGGCTGGCGTTCCAACCCACAGGCCAGTCACTGGGAATGTTACAGAAAGCAACAAACTGTGGATTAAAACAAGGTTTTCATGACAACTGCAGCAAAGTCTATTATGCAGACCAAACGTGAATCAATCCCACATGCTTTCCTAAAAGTGGATCTGAATTGGTAGGCGCCTGCTGTTATATTAAAAAGATTTTCTACACACAGTACTCAATAATACAGAACAGCATCCAAACCTTGTTTACAACACATTGTCACAGTTCATTATCTGCACTGATGGTGGAAAATGCATCACTGTGCACAATAAACTGATCCAGTCTATTTTAACACAATGGCTTGTGAGCCATCTCGAGTGCTGTCACCAAGATAGGGGATGGGACCTGAACCAAACTTAAATTGCCTCAATCCAAATTAACCTATGATGAAAACTGCAGCTAACCTAGATCAGCATCAGATGCATTTTGAAAATAGCAACTTCTTTTTTACTGTTTACAAGCTAAAGGATAAATTAAATAATTATTTTGAGGGCGAGGATTCAGTCAAACGAGGTTTGAGAAAGGTCAGTTTTTATTCTAATAATCTGCTCTCAATGTATACAACATTGGCAAGATAGTGTTAATGCCTAGCCTCAGTTGTCATAGAAACTTAGTTGGCATGATAAAGGAGGAAATTTGCTTTGATGGTATTACTAGAAGATTGAAGAAATGTTCATAGGATATGGGACCAAAGTTGCATGTTGCCTGATTCAAATCAAGGGTGTGGTTTCCCTTCCTCAAGGACATGAGTGAAACCAGTTGTTTTTGCTTAATAAAAATCCAACATCTTCCATGAAAGTAACTTTGAAATGATCACATTAAATTTATTAAATTTCATTTGTTATGCATTACACAATTTCACTGGCCAAGAATCTTGCAATATTGGGAAAGGACACTGTTCCAATCTTTACTAAAAATAGATATTTGTATATAACTACAAGAAAGTAAAGCGAGTCCAGCACCTAAACAACTTCAGGATGTTCCAAAGCATTTTACAGCCAAATATTGTTCAGTACTTTAGAAACAAAGCAAAATGAATGCTGAAAAACTGAAATTAAAAAGAAACTGTTGGAAATGTTTAACAGCATTCACTACAAAGAGAAAAAGAGAGTTAACACATGGGATTTTTTGGCCTTGCTTGCTCCGAATCTCTAAAATCCTTTTGGAGGTCATCAGACCTTTCCATAGTCCACCCCTCACCCACTTCGATTCCCATGGTGGGCGAGACAGTAAAATTCCAGCTAACAATTCAAGTCAGTCGTTTTTCATTAGAAATCTATTCTGATGAAAGGTCATCCACCTGAAGTGGTAGCATTGCTTTTCTCATCAGCTATCGCTCAGTCGATAGTACACATTCCTCTGAGGCAGAAAGTTGGGGCTTCACGTCAGGGTCCAGGACTTGAGCACAACAATCAAGTACAGTAGTGAGGGAGTGCTGCACCATCAATAGCATTGTCTTTTTGAAAGAGATATTAACTGAGGCCCAATCTGCTCCAATATAAAAGCAAATTACTGCGGATGCTGGAATCGGAAACATAAACAAAAAATCTCAGCAGGTCTGACAGTATCTGTGGAGAGAGAATAGAGGCAATGTTTCGAATCATGATGATCTTTCATCAGAGCTCTCTCAGCTAGATATGATAACTGGGTTATTTTAAGAACTATTTTAAGGACTTCTGTGGTTTGGTAAGTATAGACCGAGCAAAAATGTGAGTACATAATGATCTGTCCACAAAAGAGATTATGTGGCTCGAGTGTAGAATTATCCCTGAGACCTTAGGGGGACATATCCCCAGGAGCTGCCGGGGGGGTGATCCCCAGGAGCTGCCGGGGGTGGGGAGTGATCCCCAGGAGCTGCCGGGGAGTGATCCCCGGAGCTGCCGGGGGGGGGGGTGATCCCCAGGAGCTGCCAGGGGAAGGGGTTTATCCCGGGTATTCAGGGGCGTTATCCTCAGGAGTTCTGGTGGGGGGGGAGTTATCCCTGGGAACTTCGGCGGTTATATCAGGGTGCATAGGAGGCTATCCCAGAGTGTGTGTGGGGGATTATCCCCGAGAGTGTGGGGGGGGGATTATCCCAGAGAGTGTGGGGGGGGAGGATATCCCGTGAGTGAGTGGTGGGGGGGATTATCCCCGAGAGTGAGGTTGGGGGGGGATTATCACTGAGAGTGTGGGGGGGGGGGGATTATCACCGAGAGTGTGGAGGGGTGGATTATCCCCGAGAGTGGGTGTGGGGGGGGGGGGATTATCACCATGTATTTATCACCGAGAGTGTGAGGGGGTTATCCATGAGAATGCAAGGTTAACCACTGGTTATTGTACGTGAATTGGGTGTTTACTTGTATCCGGTGGTGAGCGTTAACTAGAGATTGTGCTCAAATACATAGTAATGGGCTGAAAAAGATTGCTGGATTTTGAGGTGCCTGAGATATGTAATCTATGTTTCTGTGAATAAAACCTGTGAATGTACGAAGACTAGCTCTATCCTTTGCTGCCTAAATGAATTCTAACATCTATATATTATGTTGTAGATGGTTCTTGAAGTATATTGAAGTTACTATATGATGGTTTTTCATTAAAAGTTTTGGAAATAAAGCCTGCAGTACATGTCTGCCTGTTGCACTGTTTACTTTCAATGTAATTCAGATGAAGTTGGCGTTGCTGGTGCAAAACAATCCTGGGATTTTAAACCAAATTGCCCTCGGTATTATTATTACTAGTACTACTACTACTACTACTACTACCACCACTAAGTGGAAGGGTCATCTGGACTTAAAATGTTAACTCAGTTTCTCTCCTCAAAAGCTGCCAGCCCTACTGAGCTTGTCCTGCAATTTTTATTTTTATTTCAAATTTTTACAATCATTCACACTAATTCAAAAGAAAACATTGTTGCAGAAGGCATTGCTCTCCACACGGTGAGTTGCTCCTCCTAATCTCACCACAGTGGGAAAGCATTCAGAAAGCAAATGATGGGGAGAGAGAAAAGTACCCAACAGTAAAAGACTCAAATGTGCTCTCACGCGCCGACTAGTGGTCGACTGTGAAACAGGAATGATGACCAATATCCAGTTGGCTCACAGAAACCTGCAGGATGCCACGAGGCAAAACATTTATTTTAAAATGTATTGTAGCAAAGAATAATCCACTAACTTGCACAAACTCCAGCCTGGATAAATGCCAGATTTGTTGCTTTGGTTCATCAGAAACACTATTAAATTTTAATTAGAAAATTTGAAAGATGCAACTGAACGGGAATGGTAACATAGTCGTTGTTGTGGGACTTGTAATCTGGAGGCCTAGATTAATGATCCAGAGACACAAATTCAAATCCCACTTTGACAGCTGAGGAATTAAAATTGGGCTAATTAAATACATCTGGGGGAAAAAAATAGAATCAGTGATGGTTACCACCTAACTACTCGATTGTTGTAAAAACCCATCTGATCTACTAGGTTTCCTTGCCACAAGAACATTACTGTCCTTACCTGCAGCCTATGTGTAAATCCAAATTCATAACATAGCTATATTTTAGACACATCACTACCCTCCGTCTTGGTAGGCTATTTTACTCATTTGTCAAGAAGGCAACTCACCACATCTTCTTAAAGGAGATAGAGGAATGCGCAATAAATGCTGATTTTGCCAGTGATATTTGCAATCCATGAATATACATTTTGAAGTGTGCATATTCAACATAATAGTGCAGGATTAAAGGGTATTGCAATATTGCAACAGCAAAGACAACAATAACAATTTCAAAATCTGTCTGGTGTTATTTTTGGAAGGTGAAGAAGGGGGTTATTTTATATTATTAAGGCGGAGCAAAATACTGGAGCTTATAATAGAGAACTTTGCTCTTTTATTAAACACTCCTGCTAAGGTTCTAAATGAGACACATAGGCTGTAATTGCCCAGTATTGTACACACTGCCACCACTGACAGCAAAAATGGAAAATTTGGCACTCAGCCAAAACTCCATTCACTACAGCAGGACTGGGGGATCGAGCCTCAGTTGAGGTCAGAGAATATGGCCTATAATTTTCAGAACAGCTTCAGTCCAAAGCTGCTAGTCACTGACTTTTCACTAATCCACAAAAACGTTTTTTTTTCTTGAAAATTATTATCCAGATAAGACTTTTGAAGAATAAAACCAAGCAAAGAAAATTACAGCACGGGAATAAGCCTTTTGGCCCTCCAAGCCTGCACCAACTATGCTGCCAGCTTAACTAAAACTCCCGACTCTTCCAGGGACCATATCCCTCTATTCCCATTCTATTTATGTATTTGCTAAGGTGCCTCTTACAAGCCACTACCGTATCCAATTCCACTATCTCCCAGGCACTGAGTTCCAGGCACGCACCACCCTCTGTGTAAAAAATCTGCCTCATACATCTTCTTTAAACCTTGTCCCTCCTACCTTAAATCTATGCCCCCTAGTAATTAACTCTTCCACCGTGGAAATATCCATTCTGTCCATGCCTCTCATAACCTTGTAGATTTCTATCAGGTCACTCCTTAATGGGTGAGCTCCGATGATGGGTGATCCCCAAACTAAGATTCATAGTTTGAGAGTAAGGGATAAACCTTTTAGGATTGAGGTGAGGAGAAATTTCTTCACCCAGAGAGTTGTGAACCTGTGGTATTTGCTACCACAGAAAATAGTTGAGGCCAAACATTGTCTGATTTCAAGAAAAAATTTGATATAACTCTTGGGGCTAAAGGCAACAAGAGATATGAGGGGTAGGGAGGGGAATCAGGAAATTGATTTTGATGATCAGCTATGATCAAAAGGTTCAAAGGCAAGCTCAAAGATCCAAATGACCAACTTCTGCTTCTATTTGCTATGTTTCTATGAGATTTCACACTTGACCTAAAGATCATTTGGTGAAGTCAAATGCAAATTGCTCAATTCAAAGAATTACAGAGTACTACAATGCAGAAAAGGCTATTTGGCCCATGGAGTCTGCACCGATGCACAAAAGGCCATGACCTGCTAACCTAATCCAGCAGTTGGCCCATAGCCTCGAGTGTTAAGACATGCCAAGTACTTTTCTAGGTAACTTTTAAAGGATGTGAAGCATCCTGCTTCCATCACCTCCCAGGCAGTACATTCCAGACTGTCAGTACCCCCTCAGTCTTTTCTGCTCCAGAGGGGGGAACCTGATTGAGATGTCCAAGATTATGAAGGGCATGGGTAGAATAGGGAGTGGCTGTTCCCCTTCATTGAAGGGCCAGTTTCAATTCCCACCAAACCTGCATGGCACCTCTTCTATGCAGATACCACTCTGCTCAGGGAATTGATATCTTCCAAGCTCACCCCACATTAACATTGTCAATCACCATCAGAAAATGTGCAGACCTTCCCATCTGCTCGAGTTGGCTTCAAACACAGCTGCCAGAGGGGAAAGAATATTCCACCTCACACTTGTCACATTTTGTATCCCACATTCTAAGTTTTCCAACTGTTGGAATTTGTTCTGCTTAGAGTGCATTGCCTAGAGATTTCTCTCTTGGTCTGGCAGGAAACACATTGGCTGGGAGGCAAGAAATGAGAGGTTTGGGTCTTTTGTTGAAACGTGTGTGTGTGTGTCTGTATGTGTGTGTGTACTAACGCAGGAATGTTTGGTTAAGTGGCATGGATCCATGTCGCAAGTTTTCAGCCAATATGGAATTTGAAGATAGACATGCGCATTGCTAAGCGGGAATATTTTCTAAATATGTCCAATGAGAGCAAATAAGATGTTTCAAAAAAAAATTAAGAACAGAGCCCGTAGAGAAAAAAAATACACCATGAACTCTTTTTATCTCATTCCATAAGACCAAAAGAAATGGGAATAAGCCATTCAAGCCCTTTGAGCCTGCTCTACCATTTAAAAAGATCATGGTTGATTGAACACTCCACCTTCCTGCCTTCTCTCTGCAATCCTTAATTCCACTACCGATTAAAAACTTATCACTCTCAACCTTGAAAATGTTCATGGACTCAGCCTCCACAGCTTCCTGGGGTAAGAATTCTAAAGATTCACCCAAAAAGAAATTCTTTCTTAAGTGAGCATCCCCTTACTCTGTGACTATGCCCTCTGGTCCTACACTCTCCCATGAGTCGTAACATCCTCCAAACATTTACCCTGTCTAACGCCCTAAGATTCTTTTATGTTTAAACAAACACCTCTCTTCTGAACTCCAAGGAGTACAGAACCAACGTGTTTAATCTTTTCTCGTATGGCAGATCCTTCATACCCAGGATCATCCCTATAAACCTCTTTTGAATGGCCTCCAATGATAATATGGTCAAATTCTCCAGCTGTTCCTGCTGGCAGGACCTTCTGATTGCCTTGATGGTGCGGCCTCAGCAACACGCTTTCAAAAGGCATAGGATAAAGTCAATGGGTAATTCTATTGTCAGCAGCAGAATCAGAAGATCCTGCCACCTGCAAACTGCCTTCCGCCACAACCAACACACAGTGGGGAAGTTAGAGAATCCTCCAGATATCTTTCCTTAAAAAATGAGACCAAAACCGAACGTTATATTCTAAATGTAGCTTCACTAGTACGATGCACAGGTGCAGCAATATCTCTATACTTTTATACACTAGCCCTCTTTAAATGAAAATCTATATTCCATTTGCCCTCTTTATTATTTTCTGCCTCTGTATGCTGGCTTTGTGGGTCTTATGAACAAGGAACAGTCTCTCCCCATTTAATGATAATCCGCCTTCTCATTCTTACTTCCAAAATGAGCAATCACACATTTTCCCACATTGAACTCCATTTGCCAAGTTTCTGCCTATTCACTTAATCTGTCAATATCTCTTTGTAAATTATTTACACTCTCCTTACAACTTGCCTTCCCTCCTGCCTTTGTATCATCTGTTTGGCCACATGACACTCTGTTCCTTCATCAAAATCATTAATATATATTGTGAAGAGCTGCAGTCCCAGCACTGATCCCTGTGCCATTCCACTGCTTGCTGCCCTCCAACCTGAGAAAGACTCGCTTATCACTACTTCTTGTTAGTTAACTTTCTCCATGTCTTTAATCTGCACTGTTATTTTTCACTGCAAGTTACTAACTCCTTTCTGCTGGACAAAAAGAAAGCACAGTTTTGCCTCCTGTATAACATCTTACTAACATTTTTTTTAAACATACATTGTACTTCTCCATTGAGCAGACTTGTTTGGAGCAAGTTAATTTATTTTACAATGCTTACAACATTTTACAGTTCCTCGAGGTAATAATTTGCCTTTGCTATATTCAGTATATACATTTAAAAACTGAAACTAAGTACATTAGATCTTAGAAAATAATAATTCTGTGACTGGAGGCATGCTAATAACATTTTAAAGCTGTGTGTTTTCAAGGAGATGGTGAAACACTGAGGTTTTTTCCTGTCCAGTAATGTTGCCTGTCACTTATCCTGTGCAACAATAGCTGATGAACATGTGTCAGGTTCATCACTGTGACTAGATTTGTTTTTTTCCCCTATTTTCTTTAAGTTCCACACACATTCACAGCATTTTCTTCAATGAGTCATGAGACAGTCAAATCTGCTGCATTAGATTCCATTCACCCACCTTCCCCTGTCCAGTGCTCACAGATTTACATTAGCTTCCACTTGGATTCTTGTTTTCAAATTAACAGCCTTTCTCCTTCCAGTCTCCATAATCTTCCCCTACAATTTCCTGAAACCAGTATGCTTTAATTGCTCAACTAATAACATCATGCCTTCAGAAACCTAAGCTTCCAGCTTTGGAATTTCCTCCCCAAGTTTTTTGACTTTTCTATCTCTATTTTCCTTTAGGTATTTGTTAAAGTTTTTCACCCATCCTACATCTCCTTATGTGGGTCAGTACCAAATTGTTTTGGAGAAGTTCCTGTGAAACACCTTCAGACATTTCACTATGTTAAAGTTGCTATGTAAATGTAATTCATTGGTGTTGATGCATCTATATGGCCCAGTCAAACAGAACATGTGGGATATCGCCTCTGCAATAAGTAATAAAACTTCAAAACAAACTTCCTGAAGTATATGGGAGTTTGAAAAATCAGTCTTGCTACAGCTGGAAGTCAACATCCGTCTTTAGGATTTTGACCAGTACGTATTTCAAATACTCCACAAATGAACAGAAAGGATGAAACAAGGGCGGTATTGGAACAACCTGAGTATCAATCAACCTTGACTCTCTAATCACAATGTGCCCCTCGCTAAAACTCATTCCTCATTAGAAATTGCATGTTTCAGCTTTGAAACTAGTTAACAGGTGAAGAAAATCGAATGGGTTACACTGAATTTTTATTCTTCTATTAGCCATATCTACATTTTTTTTTGGCTTTTTAATTTCAAATGTGCAGATTCTCTTGAATTATCTCTGCCTTCCTATTTAAATGTAAATAGCTCAAGAACCCATTTCATTAGTGATGCTCTTGATTACATCACTTTTGATAGCTTTTCTTCTTCATTTTAATCCGCAGAGAATTCAGCTATCAATTTTATTGTGGATTAGGGAATAGATAATCTTCCGTTTCATCTCTGCCGTTCATTCTAGCTGCAAATATCTCCCTACAGATGTTTCCTATTTAGAATTTTATCACAGCACATCGACTCAGCCACAATTCAGGGAGTTTTTTTTTTCTTCCTTACGGCATTAAAAAACCTTTTCTTGCTTCTATACATTTTGAGGTTGGTTGCCATTTTCATCCACTTGCTACAGACCATCTGTCACAAAATCAATTTGGGGCAGATTCCATCAATTTGGGCCAGGTTTCATTG
Organism: Sphyrna mokarran; assembly: GCA_024679065.1. Taxonomy (NCBI): domain Eukaryota; kingdom Metazoa; phylum Chordata; class Chondrichthyes; order Carcharhiniformes; family Carcharhinidae; genus Sphyrna; species Sphyrna mokarran. The sequence goes on from JAGIQG010000003.1 coordinate 60,272,317, forward strand.
GTATAAATTTATACGTTAGGCAGCAATCTCCTTTTGAAAGTCTCCTCATACCATCTCATTATTTTGAAAGCAGTCTCCTGAATTACCATATGGTTAACCTATTCTGAGTATAGAACAGTGTTCACAGCATGTATGTAGGCCATCAAACAGCTGTTTAGCATTTAAATGTGCTCACACTTTTACACATTTCTTTCTGCTCAAAATAGGAGACACAGTTTAGGAAGAGCTAAAACATAAAAAGGAAGATATTCTGTACCTTGACATGGTCTGAAGCAATGCTACAAACATTAGGGGATTAAAGCAAGGTAAATCAAATTAATCACTTTTAATTAATATTATTCCATATTGACAAGCCAATGCTATTACTAAAATATTGTCAACGTTCTATGAAAATTTGTTCGGAACAATAAAGGACCATGACAATCAGGAAGTCCATCCACCCTTGACCACCTGCCCATCTGCTCCAATCACTGCTCTCCACAGAAATGCATCTAATTTGGATCAAAGCCAGCCCACTAATCATCTTCATAAATCTGTTCCTTTTTTTAACAGAGAAATTCTGTCCAACTTATTTATTCACCTTTCCACTTGCATTGTTTGGTATTTTAACTTTGCCACAGAAAGGGAATGTGTTTCATTCATTTGTGAATTTTCTTCATAATTTTGAGAATTCAAGTCACTTCAAAGCATCATCTTTTCCTGAGAAAAATAAATCCAATTTCCCAAGGTTTCCTGAATTCCTGATTATGGTCCTGGTTCATGTTGGTTGACTATCGAGGTTAATGATGAACTCTTTTAAAATGAGGCTCAATAGCAGCACACAATATTCTGGAATAGGTACAAGAAGAAATAAGCTACATTCCTATAGCATCTGTCAATATCTCAAGTTTTCCCAAACAAAGCATTTATACTAACAAGGTGAGAAAATCAAATCACAAAATTGCCTGGCGTGGCAGATCTCATCATGAATAGAGCCCCACCTACCTTTTATTGGGTTATGAGAGGTGGGGCTGGATGGAGTCAGGCCTATTGTCACTAGAGGCAATTTGGAGGTGGTTATGGAGGAGTGTGCCAGGGTGGGCTGCTCGGAAGGTTCTCTGCAACTTTGATGCATTTGTATTCAAGACTGTTAAGCCTTCATCCCCCTGTTCCCTCACCCAACCTATCCAATCCCCATGCACTGCCATGCCCTCTCCATGTTCACTTGTAATGCTCCCATACCCTCTCATATCCAATCCATTTATCCTGCAAAGTCACTCCTCCAATGTCCTTATGGGGAAACATCAAGAGCCATATAGAGGTGAAAAAAGTATATAGCAATCTAATAGATGTCTCATTCAAATGCCCTTGACACTAAAAAAAAGTCTCTAATTCATTTAAGCCCATGCAGAAGTGTGAATCCCCTCAAGTGGTAGTTTACTAACTACATCAATTACAGCTAATCCTTAAATAACCTCTTAAAACTATTAATTGAAATGTCAATACAACCCGCAGCTGAGATAAATGTTTCTGGATATGCAATTAGGCCACATGTAAAAAATGAAGAAAAATCCCAATCTAATGAGTTGGCTGAAAAGGAAATGTAAGCTAGGTACACATCATCAGATTCCAGTTGACATAAATGTATGTTGCTCTCATCCAATTTAACTGGGAGCTCAGCTACTGAATAAAACAACAGTGCTGACCTTGTTGCAGATGGGGATGGAATGGGAAACTCCTGCGTTTGGGGGGTGCAGGTGGCGGCGGTGATAGTTTAGGCTAGGTAGTAGGGCTAAAAGTCCATCATATCATAGGATGTTTCCCAGTGACAGAACCATTGACAATTGAGCATTTGAAACTGTCATTTGATATTGGAGTGAAGGAAGGGGCTATGGCAAACAGCCAGTAGTTGGGGACAGAAAGGGGTTGGGGGGGGTGGGGGGAGGTGGTGGTGATGCGGCAGGGTGGTCGTTCCCAGCAGCGTGATACATACTTGCAGGTAGTTGCTTATATGGAAAAGTAGTTTAAAAACTTTCACCATTGCACCCAAAGAGATGATGATAAGTGTTACAAGGTCTCAGCCGGCCCGTTCATGGATAAAATTGGTAATCAAGAGAGCATATTGTTCAGATGGAATTTTAAATTGCATCCCCCTCACCATTTAAACTGCATTCTCCTCACCCTCATCAGCTATCTTATCATCACATGCTTTCCTTTTACTTGGAAAGTGCAACAGTCTGAAATACAAGTGTTCTATCGTTCCCAACTATGAATCATGTCTGACCCATTTCCACACTTTTGCCCTCACTCCACCACAAAACACATCTTTCCTTCAACCAACCACCCCCCCACCCCTCCACCGGCATTTCACAGGAGCTATTTCCTCTTCATGATACCCCACTCTTCCTTTATACCCAACATCTCACTCCCTTCTCACATGTCCCTTTGCATCTTTCATATCCAAGGCCCCAAATACATATTTCTGGTGAATGCACATCTTTCAATTTGGTTTATTGTATTCATTTCTCACTCGTCTTTTTGCTGGGGAGATCAAATGCAGCCTGGGTGACCATTTTATGGAACACCTTCACTCAGTGAGCAAGCATGACTCCCACCTTCCCATGGCCCACATTTCAATTCACCATCTTGCTTTTATGTCCATATTTCTAACCGTGGCCTGTTGCAATGTTCCAGTGAAGCCTACTGCGAACTGGGGATGAGGAACAATGCCTCATCTTCCAATTAGGTATTTCACATAACAAAAAAGCAAATTACTTGCAGATGCTGGAATATGAAAGAAGAACAGAAAATGCTGGAAAGCCAATCCACCTCTTCTTGCCTGATCATACTGTTTGGCTGAGATAGACAGATTTTTGATCTCTCAGGTGATCTGGGACATGGAGAATGGCTGGGAAAATGGAATTGTAGCCCAAGGTCAGCCCATGGTCATCCTGCTTGGAGAAGCAGGCTTGAAAGGCCTCAAGGTCAACTTCCACTGCTATTTCCTGTCTTCTGATATTCCAAGTATTCCAAGACACTTATTGTAGTGGAGAAATCATGCAAGTCAAGATTAGCCATTTGAATTTCCAACAACGACTGTAGAAAAAGGATTTTTTAGCTCAGTTCTAATTTACAGCACAGTTAACTTGTGCTGAGTGAAAAGCCCGTTTACACACCAAATGATTTTACTAATTGTTATGCTGAAATAAAACAGCAGCATTATTACACCAGAATGTTAATAAACCATTTTTACACATGACAAGCAGATTCGTACTGAAAAAGCTAGCTAGGACACATCTGAAAAAAAAAAGATATAAAGGAACTGCAGAGGGTTCAGGGAGAATTTATAAAGATAATATGAGAAATTGGTATTTCAGGAAATCAGGAAAGGATTGACAGGCTGGGTCTTTTTTCCTTCTTCAAAAAAGGCTAAAAGGTGACCTAACAGAGATCTTTAGATTTATGAAAGGTGTGGATTGAGTGGATACAGACAGAATGTATTATTTTAGGGGGAAGAGTATAACTAGAGGCCAACAATATAAGACAGTCACCTAGAAATCCAATAGAAAATTTGGAAACAATTCCTGAAAAGCAATAAGAATGTGAAACCTGTTACTATAGGGAATGTTTGAAGCAAGTAGCATGGGTGCATTTAAAGGGAAAACTCAGTAAAGTCTGGCAACACCAATTTTAAATTCAACTGATTTATTTGATAGTAAATCTGCGAGCTTTCAGCCTTTGTGGCCTTCGTCAGGCGAATGAGGTGTTCTGGTCTCCAAAAGCACACATATCAGCACAGGCAGTTTACAGATTGCTGATTATGCAGACAGGATACCAAAGGGACTACAGATCACGAACCCACTCAGGTCAACCTATAATACAGACTACTCTGAGAGGCTTCGCCGTCGCACCTCTCTCACACTCCTCAATCACCTCATACACCAGCTCTATAGCAAACGCCGCACCCTGGAAGGTAGAATGGAATACATATTCTCAACTTGCGCTCAGGACGCAGAACAACTACGAAACTTTGCCAAGCAGATGAGACAAAGAAACTACACCATTTACATGCATAGCAAGGACAGGAAACTTTAAGGTGAAGCCAGACAAGTATTTGAGGGAAAGGGAATGGAGGTTTTGTGGTGATTGGCTTAGATGAAAAACGATGGAAGGAGACTTGAGTGGACCAAATGGCCTGTTTCTGTACTTAATATTCTATGTATGAAAAAACAAACCCAAATCCTTATTTCTACAAAATAATGGCACACAGCGGGAGTTTGATAGAAGCATTAGTTTGGTGATTTACTGTCTTTAATGTGGAAAAATGCCCCAGAGCGTTTTAGAGGAAATAAGAAGTTAACCAGTCAATGTTGGAAATATTAGGCAGGGTGGGAGATAGTGACTAAAACCTTGTTCAAAGAATCACAGAATTCCTATAGTGTAGAAGGAGGCCATTTGACTCATTGAGTCTGCACTGACAACAATCCCACTCAAGCCCTTTCCCCGTAACTTCAATTGTTTACCCCACAAAGGGGCAATTTATCCTTGCCAATCAACCTAACCCGCACATCCTTGGACTGTGGGAGGAAACCAGAGCATTGGAGGAAACACACGCAGACACGGGGAGAATGTGCAAACCTCACATGGACAGTTGCCTGAAGCTGGAATCAACCGTGAGTCCCTGGTGCTGTGAGGCAGCAGTGCTAACTATTGTGCCACAATGAGCCGGGTTTTAAGAAGAAACTTTAAAAAAACTTCACCTCCAAATGATATTTTTGCATACCAAGTAACATCTTTTGCAGATGCTTTCAAGTAAATAGAAGACGTTTGAGAATGATGGTTTGAAGTAGCTTGTGGTCAGAATCTACCTTCACTTTATCTTCCCCAAACAGGTAGTAATTAAAACGCGCACAAACAAAAACAATAGCCATTTTGGAAGAATTAGGTCTAAATACGAGATCTGATGTGTTCAAGGATTTCAGAAAAGAAAGGTAGAAAACGACAATGGATTACTGATGAGTTGACAGCAAGTTTTTTGAGCTGGAGTGCTGATGGCAGTTTTAACAAGAAGCTAATAATCCTAATGAAGAGAGAACCATTTATAACGTCAGCTAATAAGGCAGCAAGGAACAGAAAACAAACAAATTCCCAGTAAATTAAAACAACTGCTATAGACATGGGACTTTCTCCTACTTATGAACTAATGCAATTTTTTTCTAGTCTGTGAAATGGTTCTGTGAAAAGTTAGACAGCCGATCACAGCAGCTCTTGTACAAAACACGATGAGAAAGACAAGTCATGGGCTAGTTAGCAATAGTGGGAATGAAGAGAATTGAGTAAAACATAAAGAAACAAATAGCTAGTTGGGGGAACAGAGAAAAGGCACTGAAGCAGTGGGAGAATTCAATCTTTTACCACCCAGAATTGAAAGAAACTAACCATACAAAGCCCATGGGATGAATATGCTTGAGATTCTTTTACACTGATATTTTTTTGTGTCGAGTGAATGTCTATCGAGAGGAATTGGCACAATTAACAGCATTAATTGTGATTGTTTAAGAGGCTAGAGCAATTTTAAGTGCTTGTGGCAGTTAGCTGGCTTTTGTGAAAGCCAGCTAACTGCCACAAGTCACTGATGAATGAGATGATAGCCTTAAAATGTACAATAATGAAATTCACTCCAAACTTCATAACAGGGCAGGGATATCCAAATCTCACTATCTTTTCACATGCCTGTGGGAGATTGAAGGAGAAAGGAAAGGAGATGGCAGAACATAACTTTTCCAGGAAATCTTTGACTAGGCGTTTTCTTTGCTGACTCTCTCTGTGTTGGCTTGGTTTGTCTTTGCTCTGAATCAAAGGATTATGGGTTCAAGCATATTGATTTAAATTCATAATCAAGGCTGATACTTCAGTGTATCACTGAAACAGCAGGCAAGATTTTTTGGATGGTTGGATTTCCTATCCTGCCATGCAATGAATCAGTGGGGTAATGCATCCCCACCTATACTGATTTCTCACAGCCATTTAACACTTCAATTGGTATTAATTGGCTGGAGACAGGATTTTCGCCCATCACTCAGGAGAGAGTGCGGTTTGAGAGAGTTGCCAAAGGGTCCAAAGTCCTAGCAGCATGAGTAGTAACAGTAGCAGGGACTTACAGCACTCCCCAGATTCTGAGTCTGGACTCAGCACCAGGAAAGCTCACATGATCTCTCTGTGGGAATGAGAGATAAGGCCTGGGAAAATGGCAAGGGAGTGTTGGAGGTCTTGATGAAGGAGACAGTAAAGGAAGAATCACCCATACGGGGCAGACCTTGTAGGGAGTGTACCCAATGTGGAGAAGGAGCCATTGCAGCAGTTACATTTCCCTCCCTATCCAAGGCCCAAACTGAGTGCTCTACGGGGTCTCCGCCTGCCTGCCTCAACATTGAGGTCATCAGAAAATAAACCACAAGTGGTCATTAATTTCCTACCTACTGACCTCAATTTGAGCAAGGGCGGACCTCACCTTTCCCACCGTAAAACTGCCAATGGGTTTGCTTGGGTAGGACGGTGGTGGGAAGGCCTTATATGGAACTTTACAGGCTCCCCCATCTAAAAACACACTGACAAGGGACCGTAAAACTCTGTCTGTGTTGCCTTCTTCGCAATGAGACTCTATTCGTCTTGACGAGCACAGTGAGATAGAGAGGAGTGCAACAGTTCATGATATTGAAGAGCTCATCGCAAAAACCATTGAATTTAAGCATTTGTTATCTCAGTGAATCAGGGAGATCAGGAAACAGAGGCACGTAAATCAATTTGATAAGATCAGAGAAAGGGAAAATACTGATGTTTGAATAGGATTCAATAGCAGCATAGTAATTTTACATGTCAACGGAAGCTTGTCTAGACCACATTTGGAGTACTACATACAGTATTGATTTCAACTCCTCAAGAAAAAAGGACTGGAGGAAGAAAAAAAAAATTACGAAGATTGAACTATCAGGAAAAATTGATCAGGCTAAAGCCCTCTGGAAGACTAGGCAGAAACCTGGCAGAAGCCTTTAAGATTACAAAGGGGTTTATAGCATGACCTGAAGCTCCGTTTGAACTTGTTGTTGAGCCTAAAACAGATAACGACTAATAGAGCAACCAAAGACTTAAAGAGCAACTTAGAAATCAATGCAAGTTGTTGTTGTTGAATTTCTCAACATAGAGACTGCTGAGAATGTAGAACTCACTGCCATATATGAGTGGTTAAAGCACGTGGATTCGATGTGTTTAAGGGGAACGTAGAACATAGAACACTACAACACAAACAGGCCCTTCGGCCCACAAGTTGTGCCGATCATATCAGTACCTACCAGGCCATAGAACTATCTGTAACTCCGAATCCCATTAAATCCCATGTACTCATCCAGAAATCTCTTAAAAGACCCCAGCGAGTTCGCCTCTACCATCACCGACGGCAGCCGATTCCATTCACTCACCACCCTCTGAGTGAAAAGCTTACCTCTAACATCTCCTCTGTACTTGCCCCCCCAGCACCTTAACCCTGTGTCCTCTCGTAGTGACCATTTCAGCCCTGGGAAATAGCCTCCTAGAATCCACCCTATCTATTCCTCTCAACATCTTATAAACCTCTATCAGGTTGCCCCTCAACCTTGGTCTCTCCAGGGAGAAGAAACCTAGCTCTCTCAACCTATCTTCATAAGGCATGCCTCACAATCCAGGCAACATCCTTGAAAATCTCCTCTGCATCCTCTCAAATAGCTTCCACATCCTTCCTGTAGTGAGACGACCAGAACTGCACACTGTACTCAAAGTGGGTTCTGACAAGGGTCTTATAAAATTGCAGCATTACCTCCTGACTCCTAAACTCAATCCCTCAATTAATGAAGGCCAGTACACCATATGCCTTCTTCACCATATTCTCCACTTGCAGGGCCGATTTAAGAGTGCTATGGACCCGGACCCCAAGATCCTTCTGCTCCTCAACACTGCCAAGACCCCTACCCTTGATATTATACTCCTTCATCCCATTATTCCTGCCAAAATGGACCACCACTCATTTATCCACATTGAAGTCCATCTGCCACTTCTCCGCCCAGTCTTGCATCCTATCTATGTCTCGCTGCAACTTCTGACATCCCTCCAGACATCCCTCCAGACTATCCACAACACCACCAACCTTCGTATCGTCGGCGAACTTACTAACCCATCCCTCCACTTCCTCATCCAGGTCATTTATGAAAATGACAAACAGCAAGAGTCCTAGAACAGATTCCTGGGGCACTCCACTGGTGACTGACCTCCATGCAGAAAAAGACCCATCCACAACTTCTCTCAGCCTTCTGCAGGCAAGCCAGTTCTGTATCCACAAGGCCAAAGCCCCTTGGATCCCATGCCCTCCCACCTTCTCAAGAAGTCTTGCATGGGGGACCTTATCAAATGCCTTGCTGAAATTCATGTAAACCACGTCCACTGCTCTTCTTTCGTCAATGTGTTCAGTCACATTTTCAAAGAACTCAGCTAGGCTCGTAAGGCATGATCTGCCCTTAACAAAGCCGTGTTGACTATTTCTGATCATATTGAACGTCTCTAAATGCTCATAAATCCTGTCCCTCAGAATCCTCTCCATCAACTTACTGACCACGGAGGTCAGACTCACTGGTCGGTAATTCCCCAGGCTATCCCTGTTCCCTTTCTTGAAAATATGCACTACATCTGCAATCTTCCAACTTTCCAGAACCTCTCCCATCTCCACCGACGATGCAAAGATCATCGCCAGGGGCTCTGCAATCACTTCCCTCACATCCCACAGTAACCTGGGGTACATCCCATTCAGACCCGGTGATTTATCTACCTTGTTGGAATTTAACAGTTCCAACACATCCTCTTTCTTAATGATCACATACTCAATCTTTTCAGTTTGCTGCAATCCTGCAGTACAACTCCCCAGATCATTTTCCACTCTGAATATTGAGACAAAGTACTTGTTAAGCATCTCTGCCATTTCTTCTGGTTCCACACAGACTTTTCCCCCTTTACCTTTTATAGATCCTATCCCTTCTCTTCTCATCTTTTCACTCTTCACATATTTGTAGAATGCCTTGGGATTCTCCTTAATCCTATCCACCAAGGCCTTCTCATGACCAAATGTTCAACAAACAGGAGGGGGAAGGGAAGAGAAGTTACAGTGGCACGGTGGTTAGTGTTAGCTAAAGTGGGGGGGGACTTGTATGGCATAACAGTAGCATAGACCAATTGCATATTTTTGAGCTGTAGCTTCTATGTGGATGGCAAACAAATATTCATGCCCCTTATGTTTAAGGCAATTGCACCCCTTTGGGCATTGCATGGTTTGTCTGAGGAGTGTACAATGTTACTAGATTAATTAGTATAGTTGACAGGACTGCTGGTGAATCCGTGCACAGGAAAGATGTCAGAAAAACTATTACTCTGTTTTGTGGGGTTAGAATTAACAAAAGTGAAGCCGGAACAGAAAACCAAAATTTTCAAGGAATTAGAAGTGTTCTAGAATATAAAGCAATGCCGAAGAATGCCTATAGAAGGAACAGGATGCTGGGTTTATTTTTTTCTTTACTCACTTTTCAAGAGAAGTAGTTTTTGAAGTCAATTTAACATTTGATGATGGTGCAAAATAAGAAGATATTGGATCAGTCAACCATTACATATCTCCTCTGATTTATCTCTTCATTGAAGTCATTAGAGGTGAAAACTAAAAGGTGTGTGTAACGGACAGATAGCTGATCAATACAATCCATCTTGCACCAGTACCAAACTTAACATAGACTCCACTGAGTGGAGAATGTGAAATTGCTTTGATTTTTGTGCATTCTGTGCATTCAGCTGCCAAGCTCTAAATAAAACAAATCTAAATATGATTTGTATCTGGCTCTTGTCATGAGGTTTTTTCTCTGTCTATCCTTGGAGAATAACTTGAAGGTGTATTTGTGGGCAATATACTGTTTAAATCAGAAGGCACACCCTGTTCTTATACTCCTCAGTAATATTGCAATATACAAGAAAGCTCACATTACCGATCCACTCTTAGTCCATAATTACGGATGTGCCCAGCACTGTACACCCAAAAGAATTTCTAAGAATGAAACTAGGAACAGAAGAATTACACTTTCAGTACAAAAGGCCACAAACTCAGTTTCTTGGCTGTCCTTTGCTTCCATGGTTTCCGCTAAACCAACAGCTAGGAGAGAGTCCTCTTTGACAAATATTCAAAGGACGGCCGTTAATTGCTCCCAACGGCCAATAAGTGAGCATGGGTGTAACGTGTAAGTAAATCACATTCACATTCGAAGATCATAGATGCAGAATGACCACTTCCTTGAAGTACTGAGAGTTGTTGTGGCTCAGAGACCTGAATGGTCTGGAAGGCAGGTAAGGGCTGGTTATCGAGGGACTTTTGGAAAAGAAAACAAAAAGAAGAGAAATTTCTTTACTCAGAGTTCTGAATCTTTTCAATTTTATACCACATGGAATAATGGATACTCAGTTATTTAATGCATTCAAGACAGTGATCAATGGACTGTGAATACAAAGGGAACGAGGGAATAAGGGATATTGCTGGATGGCGGAATTGAAGAAAAGGTTAGTCGTGTTCAAATTGGACAAGGGAACAGGTTGTATGTGGACAAGTGACCTACCCCAATACCTGAACAACAGCAATTCATTGCAATAAGTAAAATAAACAGACAAGTCACAGTAAGCTCAGCCTACCTGATCCACCATTTCAGTTTTTCTCACTTATTTGCAAGCTCTGGGTTTTGCAGTCAACAGGACCCATAAACCTGAGCGCCATTCTATTTTTCTGGCCAACTGCACTGGGCACTAATGAAAGACCTTCCAACTGAACATTGTTAGTTTTAATTCCAAGGATAGAAACTATCAAGATTTATTGGAGTTTCCCTCTAGAATCTTGGTATCCTTGCAGTGTAGAAGTAGGCAGTTCTGGGAATTTTCATAATAAAACTTCAGATTTGCTTCTCAGCTCAAAATAGTTTTATTTTTGCCAGCCAAGAATTATCCTGCTACTTCCCTTACTTTGTAAGTCCACTGAGAATTGGCATCCTGGCATAGGTTAACCTGCAAACACACTTCAAGGCCTCAAATGTGAAATCTTGCAAGTTGTCCAAAATTGCTGCCTTGTTTACAAAAATTCAGCAAAACTAAATACTGGAGAGAAGGGAAAAAGAAGCAGCATTAAAAAAGATGGCTTCAGAAATGAAAATGAAGGTTGTGAAGAGAAAATAATGGATGGGATTAAATTGACCAACCAATTGGAAAACCAGTGGGGAATCCCTGACAGTTCCATGGAAAAGGCCCAAATATATAGGCTGGAATTTTACCGTTTTGCCCACCATGGGAATCAGAGCAGGTGAGGGATGGACCATAGAATGGTCTACCAACCTCGGGCATGATTTTTCAGTTTCAGAAAGGGGGGAGCGAGGCTGGGAAATCTTGCCCATTGAATTTTCTTCAGACTGCACTGGGCCTTCCCTGGGATTCAGGAACCCAGAAGCAGAAACTCAACTCATTGAGAGCTGCCAGCCAGAGGCTGGCAGGGCCACCAGGATTGTTGGCAACTGATGGCAATGCAACCACCAGAAGAGCAGGATTGCCGAGGGACCCCAGGTCAAAGTTGAGTGGGGCAGGATGGGAATCACAGGGTGATGGATCACATGATGAGGAAGGGTAACAGGTTTGGAGATAAGGGCATTCAGCAACATCAGCTCCCTTGTTTGGGCACAGGGCATCTGATAATGAAGAGACTCCATACCATCGAAGCCCAATCCTCAGGAGGCCACTGCAAAGCCAGCACGGCTTGCTAGGAGGCACCGGAGAACCAGAGAGCTCTGATTTAATTCCTGAACTGTCACCAGATTATGGTGGGCTTAAGGTTAATGGATATCGATGAGCTTAAATAACAAGTCTAATTGACATCCAACCGCCAAAGACATAAAAACCTGCTTCAGCTCCTTCCGCCCTCCAACTTAATCAGGAGAGTTTTTATTACTGCTGGGAGTCTCCCACCAAGAATTCTGCTGTCATGGGCGGATAAATTCAACCTGATATTTATTACTTGAACCTACAGGATTTGAGTTCTTGGCCCTGAACATCACACAATTAAGACAGGGAAATTGAATTTAAGTACAGAAATCAGTATGCAGGATAAGATTCCCATTCACTAAAAGACATCTCAAGACATTATTATGGCTACTTGCTACTTTCAGAAAATGAAATTTGTAAACGTTAAAGTAACTAAAAATGAGAAAATGTGGTGTCATTAATGTACAGTAAAATCTCTGTCACAGAACAACCAAAGAACAGATTGTTTCAAAATCATATCACAATTATAATAACCTTATAACTTCCTGCGCTGTATTGTTCTTTGTTCTTATAATTAGTTGACATGCTAAAGCAAGACTGAGCAGTGCATGAAATAAGTAACAGCAAGTGAGCTATAAATTTGAGTAGAAAGTCTAAGTAAGGATTGCAGTGTTTGCAGGATTATTGCTGTGTAAAGCTGAGAGAACAATATGCAATTCCAACAGGCGTACTCAAAGAAAAGCATAAATTACATGTTTTAATATTTTGGAAGGTTATTAAATCAGGGTTGCACTGGTTAGAGGATTATTGTAAAATGCAGTGTAAATGTCTGATTCAAACACATTGCAAATTCAATTACATCTCTTCCTATGTATTTGTCTTATAAATACAAAAAAGGGAGTTGTTCAGCAATTTCCATCTTTGTACCAGCCCAACAACAATGCCAGCCTTAATCACATCTTGCACTATTCCCATCACACTGATTGACAATGCAGCATGGTTTGGCAATAATGCATCCTTGCCAGCTTTGTGATATTGATGCTATGTTGGCTTTTGAGCTGAACCAAAAGACACAAATACTGAGAGAGCACGCAGCTTTGAGAGCTCACCAACTGTTCCAGGAGAAACTTAAAATTATGCTTAAAGCCATTATTTCTGATGCCAATTAACAAGTGTAGTTCTGACCAATATTTTCTGACCAAGCATTTTCTTTTCACCTTTGAAGTTACAAAGCCAATGCGCACAGTGATGATCCATCTCTATGCTTGCTCCAAAATACAATTCAGATTGAATCCAATTAATGGTCCCCACAAGAGAGATTCATAATCATAGAATTTTACAGCAGAGAAGGAAGCCATTTGGCCCATTGTGTCTGTGCCAGCTTCCAGTCCAAGATTCAGGCTGACAAAAAAAAAGTACCGCACTCATCTTGGGCTTGATCTGACGTTTCTCATTTTGGGAGATTAACATTCTTGATCATTGATTCTCCTGGCCAGGTAAGTCGCTCCACCAGCACCACCAATTCAAATGAATTGACCATTGATCTTGTTTCCTATTTTTGGAAGCAATATGCAAAATTTCCTATTTATCAGGTAACAATTTCTGCATTTTGAGAAGTAATGCATTGGACGTAAAACATTTTGATACCTCCTAGCAATTTGTTGCTTCTTTCTTTTTGACTCTCTTCCGTTTCCATTTTAATCCTTTGCCAGTTGCATAAATCAATTTGTAACATAGGTAAAATTTGCGAGCAAATTCACATCGGCAACAATGTTATGATTTAACACTCCCTAGTGTGGAGCTCGATAAACAGGAAAGCAAATTGACTTGCAGACTCAGAAGCTAACAAGCTGAACTGCAACTGTCAAAAATGTTTTGGTTTTGTTTGGGGTGGTACTTGAGTTAGGATAGGCAACAACATTTTATGAGGCAGAGAGTGATGGAGCAAGCTGGTAAAGGAGGGTACAATTTTATCTTTTAAAAAGTTACATGAGTAAGATGGCTATTGAGAGATGTGGGCCAAGCATGGGCAACTGAGACCAGCTTAGTCATTAAAACAAAAGGGTGGCATGGATAAGTTGTGCCAAAGGGCCTGTTTCCATGCTTTAAACCTCTGTAACTCTATCACAGTGGAGGAAGACACTGTGGTGGGAGCACCAGCTCACAAAGTTTACCACTAAATTGATCTAAATCCATTCGATTTTATTTGATTTATTATTGTCACGTGTATTAGTATATGATGAAAAGCATTGTTTCTTATGTGCTATACAGACAAATGTATATGGTGCATAGAGAAGGAAAGAAGAGAGTGCAGAATGCAATGTTAGAGTTATAGTTAGGATGTAGAGAAAGATCAGTTTTAATAGAACCATTCAAAAGTTTGATGGCAGCAGGGAAAAAGCTGTTTTATATCAGTTGGTATATGACCTCAAACTTTTTTATCTTTTTCCTAACAGAAAGAGAGAGAGAATGTCCAGTGTGCATGGGTCCTTGATTATGCTGGCTGCTTTTCCAAGGCAGCAGGAAGTATAGACAGATTTGATGAATGGGAGCTTGGTTTGTATGATGGATTGGGTTTTGTTCATGATCCTTTGTAGTTTTTCATAGTCTTGGACAGAGCAGTGTGGCTAGCCTGGGACTCTAGCTTGGACTAGTACTGTTTTTGGCCATTTTTGATTGATCTCCATAAATCATATCAGAATTTTTTGAATAGGTCAGAGTCACCTGAGTTGAAAACCTCAGACCTGGACTTCAGCAAGCAATAGATACCCCTCTTCATGCAAGGTTTTCGTTTGGGGAACTGATGGATTTGCTTCTTTGGAATACAGTTTTCTGCACGCTTACTAAATTAGTTATTGTTGTGGCATACTCATTCAGGTTGATCACTGAGTTCTTAAATATTGACGAGTTCTCTGACTCGAAGCACTCTCATTGAAGATCAGCCAATTCCTCAGACCAACATTGCACAATTTTGCTTATTGCTCCCAGCTTACAAGCAGATTTGCCGACGTATGCGTGAGCGATAGAGTGGTGGGCATGTTGGATATGTGTGCAGCAGTGGTCTAGAACATTTGGAGTTCCTGTGGAACAGAAAACATGTAAGTGCTATCTTGTTAGGGCACTCTTGAGGTCGGCCTTGTTGAAGTCACCAGCCATGATAACAAGAACTTGGGCAATTTTGTCTCAAGGCTATTTCTGGCGGTAAATATTTCATCCAGCGCGATCATCACGGTGTGACCGTGTCTCTGTAAGAGCAAGCATATGATGCAGTTGAGCAACAGCTCAGTTCAGTGACTCCTCATCAACATTGACAGCATTTGGACAAGTTACATTTTTCCTTTGTTTTGAGAACATTCTCCTATTCTCAGTCAATTGAAGAAAATCTCGCACACCCATGGAGATAAATTTTAAATCACAGATGTAAAAAACTCAATTTTATACTGGCTTATTATTAGGCATACAGGTAACAAGATAAGAGCTTAGCTGCTTTGCACTGCAACTGAAATCATTTTGATGTGATCTATGCTCAGCCTCCATTGAAGGTAGACATGTAAAGAATAACTGGGGAAAGCTGAAAATCTGATATACAAACAAAAAGGGCTGAAAGTAGACAGCAAGTCTGTCAGCATCTATCAGCATTGCACTAAATACTAATCTGATTTTTTTTCTTTCTCTTCACATTTCCAGACAAGACTTCTTTCCTTTTTCTCAGATTTTTTTCATCTTATTTCCTTCAATTAGAATGGGAAAAATAAAGATTTGAAAGAAGCCCTTATAAATCACAACAGAAGGTATGTATATAAATATCTGTCTTCATGGAGGAAAGGTGGAACTTGAAATTAAATTATACTGAAACAGCACAAAGCTCATCATCCAGGCACCCAATTTAATCTGACAATTCTAATCCATCTTCTCCTTATTTTTATTTATTTTCAGGATGTGGATCTGGCTCTTCAGACCAGCATTTATTGTCTATCTCTAATTGTTCTGGAGAAGGTTTTACTGAACAGTGGTCAGAGGTTTGTACGATCCCGCCCAAGGGCAACAGAAAATGCCGTTCTGCGAGCCTCACTTGCTCCGTTTCTGGGGCTGGCGTGGTGGTAATATTACAGCCCATGTTTCTGAACTGCCTCTCCGTGGTTTAAATCACAGTCCACGTGGTGTATTCGGGAGGCAGTTCCAGAATTTTGACTCAGTGACAGCGAAAGAACAGCAATAGATTTCCAAACCAGAATGGAGCGTGGCTTGGGAGGAAACTTGCAGACAATGGTGTTCCCATCTACTGTCCCTGGCCTAAGTGATAGAGGTCACAGATCTGTAAGGTACTGTCAAAGAAACCTTGGAGAGTTGCTGCAGTGCATCTTGTTGTTGGTTGATATCCTAGCAATGACTCAAATCTCGCTTCTTTTTGTCTGAATTCAGTTACTCTTTTAATCCCTTGCCGGCTACATAAATCAAGGTGGGGTCAGTAAGTAATTCACATTGGCAGAAGTGTTACAATTTAGCACTCCCAAGAATGGAGCCTCAATTAACAGGGAAAATAAAATGGAGTTGTAGGCTGAGTGGTCAACATGCAACCACAGTACACTACTGGCGGAGGGATTAAATTTTGAAGATGGTGAATAGGATGTCAATCAAAAAGGCTGCTTTGTTCTGGATGATGTTGAACTTCTCGAGTTGGTGATGCACCTATCTGGGCAAATGAAGAATTTTTCATTACACTCCCGACTTGCTCCTTGCAGACAGGTGAAAAGGCTTTGAAGAATCAGGAGGTGCCTTGTCGCAGATATTCATTTTGTTTTTCATCTCAATTGCATAAGAACATTAGCAGTTGAATTGTATTTAAAGTGTCAGATTTGGTTCAGTGGCAGCATTCTTGCCACGGATCCAGAGGTCCTGGAATCAAACCTCATTCCAGGATATTCAATACTGACATGCAGCACTGAAGGATCCTACCTTGTTAGTGCTGCCATCATGTTGTTTGGAAATTAAATCAAGATCTTTCATGCCTATTGTAAAATATTTCACTGCACTAATTATAGACACTATTGCCCCCCCAACATGAATCCTTCAATCAGTACCATCAGAAAGAGATTAGCTGGGTCAATTAGCTCATTGTTGTTTGTCGTAGGATCACGGTGTTTTCAAATCATCTGTTATAAACAAAAATTATCATACTTTACAAGTGCTTCAACGAATGTGAAATGTTACTTTCCAGAAAGCTTGGCGAAGAATGAAATAGGAGGCCATTTTTATAAACTTCCATTAGCATTTATTCGCAGATACACGCATTATAATCATGTACCTCCTAATCTCAAAACATAACTGCAGTCTGTTCCTATTCATAGAAACTCAAGGGAATGCCTTCTTAATGCCAACCACCTGAACCCCATTAAATACAATTAATAAATGACTTTGATTAAATGCATTATGACATGAACAATCCTTTATAAACACTCATTTGTTCTTACTCAAAGGCTAAGGGGATAAAAACATAGCTTGATTAAAAAGGTTCTTTTGGCCTATCAAGTCTATCCCTTTCATGGCGTAATCCACTGTCACTGACATCATCAAAGTCATATAACCTCTGGAAGGTTCTTCCTTGTCCTCATTTGCAAAGTTAATGTAAGATATGCCATCAAAGTTTCTAACCAAAATTACATTCCATGCTACTCCCATTTTGATGCTTCTTTTGAAATGATGGGCCAGGTTTTTCCACTCTCTCTGGTATGCAGAGCAGCTCATAGCATGGCACAGGAAGGCAGGGGTTGGAGTGTTCACAGTCTTCTTATCGTCATGCCGTCTTACTAATACTAGTGAAGGTGGTGGATGTCCCTGCTGCCCATAACCCCATTTAGCAACGTAAGTGACAGATTGAAGTACCCTCTCCATCTTTGTTAACTGTTAACCAGCAGTGGGGTGGAGTGGCACTGTGGGGAGATCCAGGTAAATGTTGGCAGCCAGTCAGGGGACTCCTGAGAGGAGTGCTCTCCTTTTCCTATATGGCCCATGAAAGGGCCCTTTCAATATATAGTGGCCACCCCAACAGCAATGGCACCATCTACTCTTGCTACCCACACTCTCTCTCCAATTCCCAATCACACAGCCTTACTGGCCCAGTAGCCACAGGACATGTCAATTAGCTGGTTATAAGGGTACATATCCATCAATATATGCTCTTTTTCCAGTTACAGTCCCGATGGTCACTGCTGCTGGTACCATAGCTAGGGCTGCTGATTTATTGGTAAGATGGGGACCTGGGACCTGTTGATTGCTGAATCTTGTTCACCTACCCCATAACCCCAACCTCCACAATCTCCAGGCCTGATACATTAAAGATGTCACCACTGTGGCTATCATCATACTCTACACATTGATCAGTCAACATCAACGCATACTTAGCCATAACTGTAGTCATCATTCAGGCACCAAGTTATTTTTATTGATTATTTTACCACCAAGAATAGTGTAATGATCCATTTGATAATGCCACATCATCAAATATTCCTGCGTCTTGGCTAACCAAAGAAGGTGCTGCTAAATGGAACTGCAGCAAGGACAAATGTCCCCATTAGAATATCACATATCTCTGGATTTAATTATGTGGTTTATTAACATAATATTTATGGCTCCACATTATTTATTCCTCTTAATGAAGAATATTGTTTACACATTATCACTGAACACTTGAAAACCGAATGTTTCCATTGTCTAAATAGAAATTAAACATCTTAATTCATTTCCTATCAATGCAAATTGAGTTCAATGTTGTGACTTGAATAATTTTAGCTGACTAATCCTGCTAAGGGATGCTTTCACTCAAATTAAACATTTCAAGACATACTGCCAACGCACATTAACATTAACTAACCTGAAGAATTTCAACTCATCATCGCAAGTTAAAAGCAAGAAGAATTATGGGGAGGGAATTTATCACTTCTGTAAGAGTGAGGGATGTAGAGTTTGCACAGTCTCCCTGTGTTGGCATGGGTTTCCCCCAGATGCTCCAATTTTCTCCCATACTCCAAAGATGTGCTGGTTAGATGGATTGGCCATGATAAATTGCCCTGTAACATCCCAAGATGTGCAAGTTAAGAGATTAGTGGGGTAAATGCATGGGTTTAAGGGAATCAGGGGGAAGGAGGATGATGGGCCTGGGTAAAATGCTTTGTCTGAAAATCAGTGCAGCCTCAACAGGCTGAATGACCTTCTTATCCACTGTAGTGTAGTGATTATAGGAACCTGGCAGTAGCCATAAGAAGCTGACACCAATATTTGGAAAAAATGATTTAAACGAAAGCACTATTGGATGTGTTGCTTAAGGATCATCATTTTCACATCAGAGAGCTACTTGTCAGTAGTGAACAAATTGCATTCCAGGTTTTGTTCAAGCTGGCAAGAAAAGGTATTGGCAGTTTCTGCTGCACAGTTCAGTACAGCATTCTGCTTTTTCCTCCATTTGTTGATTATCGATTGACCTTGGCACCAAGACCCCATCTACCAGCAAGCTAAAAGCCCACACCGCAGCAACACAGCTCAGGAGGTAGCTCCTGTTCAACCCTGCAGCCATTACAATTTGCAGCAGCTTTTAAACAACAGTTGCTTCTTGGGGAAGTAATGATCAGAAGACTGAGGCAATAGCAGCAAGGTTTCCAGAAATGAACTGGAAATCTCACGTTTCAGGAGAATTCAGACTGTTTAGACAGAGGGTTGAACTATGACCTTCTTGAGAACAATTAGAGATAGACAATAAATGCTGGTCTGAAGAGCCAGATCCACATCCTGAAAATAAATAAAAATAAGGAGAAGATGGATTAGAATTGTCAGATTAAATTGAGGCCAAAAGTTTGCAGACTGGAAAAGCAAATTATAAAAATCAGGATCATCATCAAAATGAAGATTTGCATGATTAATGTCTCTGATCTGTCCAAGGATGATCAGAAGAATCCAGCAATACTGTGGTCAACATTTGAAAGTCGGTTAAAGATGAAAGTGAATTTCAGTATTCACTTCCTGGAATTCAAGCAGTGCAGACAGAAAGCCAAAGAATGCCTCAACAATTTTACTAACCATATGCAGAGAAAAAGACAAAGAAATGTGATGAGCTTGATGCCAAATTCTCACAGCAAATTATGAAGTTGATCATCACCTCCGCACCCAGGGACAAACTTCAGAAAGTCCTCATGGAAAAGCCAAAAGGACATGGTGTGAGGAACATATTACAGGGTGCACATATATGAGGCAATTGTCTTGAGGCAGGAAAACAACGTTTGAGAGATGTGGAATTCTGAAAAGTCTGGAATGGTCACTGTTTGAAAATAAGAAGTTCCCATTTAAAATGAAGATGAGGCAAAGTCATTTCTCAAGGGTCATGAGTTTTTGGAATTCTCTTCCTGAACATGTGATGGAAGCAAAATCTTTGAGTATTCTTAAGGCACATATGGATAGAGCCTTGATAAACATGGGGATCATAATGGGAGTAGGCAGATTTGAGGTTACCATCAGATCAGCCATTTTCTTACTAAATGACGGAGAAGGGCTGAATGGTCTAGTCCTGCCCTTTGTTCATATGTTTATATGTAACAAGGTGTACAGTAATGCTGAACCTGCCCATAAACCACCAAAATGTCCAGCACATGTGCAAAGCCAGTGAGCTTAGAGGATATTGGGCCAAGCTTTTCAGAAGGTCCAGTTGCAGGAAGTGTGGAGATCCAGTGAAGGCAGTGCTCTGACTAGAGAAGAAAGCCACCTAGTGGTGAAGAGAGGCAGAAAAATGTCCAGGAATCTCCAAAAGTATAGACCCAGATTTTAAATGGCAGAATTCCTGACTAAAATGGAGGAGGTAGTTTGAGGTGAAGACGCTACAGAGGAGCAATTATTTCACATGGTCACCTTGATAAAACAGATCAATTCTGTTATCAAAATGGAAACTTTGACAATACTCTCGATCAGCTTCCCCAGTAAGCCAGGTAAGCATCGACAGAGAGTGAATATTGAAATAGGTGCAAGTGCCAAAACTCTACCAGTATAGCTCATGGAATAAAAGGCACATTAGGGATATGGATGCAAGATTGGCTGAATAATAGAAAGCAGATAGTAACAGCCAGTGAATATTTTTCAGGCTGGAGGAGAATTTGTAGTGGTGCTCTCCAACAGTCACTATTAGATCCCTTGCTTTTCCTGATGTACATTCATCTAGCTCTTTGTGTGCAAGGTCAATTTCAAAGTTTGCAGATGAATCAAAACTTGGAAATATTGTAAATTTTGAGGATAACAGTATAGAATGTCAAAAGGATATGGACAACTTGG
The DNA here is from genome assembly GCA_024679065.1 of Sphyrna mokarran. Taxonomy (NCBI): domain Eukaryota; kingdom Metazoa; phylum Chordata; class Chondrichthyes; order Carcharhiniformes; family Carcharhinidae; genus Sphyrna; species Sphyrna mokarran. Next base: position 60,293,458 of record JAGIQG010000003.1, read on the forward strand.
TGGAGTGGGCAGATAGGTGGAAGTTCAATGTGGAAAAGTGATGCATGTTTATAGGAAGAACACAGAGAGACAACATAAAATAAGTGGAAAAAAATTAAGCGTGTGCAGAGGACCTGCTCTGCAGGAGCAGAGGAACCTGGGTGTTCATTTGCATAGATCATTGAACTTGGCTGGAGAGGTGAAGAGAACAGTTAATAAAGCATATTGTATTTTTTAATAGGGCACAGGAAAGATGTGAACATATTGGAGAGAGTGCAAAAACGATTTACAAGAATGGTTCCCTGAATAGGACCATTGAGCTATGATGATAAATTGGAGAGATTGAGGCTATACTCTTTGAAGAGAAGAAGACTAAGAGGAGATTCAATAGGAATATTCAAAATCATGAAGGAGCTGGACAGATTAGATGGAAAGAAACTTCTCCCACTCATAAAAGGATCAAAAACAAGAAGGGACAGGTTTAAAGTGATTTGCAAAAGAAGAAAATGTGATGTGAGAATTCTTTTTCACATTGTAGTTGTTCGAGTCTGGAATGCACTTCCTGGAATTGTGGTGGAGGCAGGTTCAATCAAGGTATTCAAGAGGATTTTAGACAATTATTTGAATAGAAACTATATGCAAGGTTACAGGGGAAGGGGCTGGGGAATAGCACTAATTCATAATGCTCATTTTTAGCAGTGGTGCAGACATGATGGGCCTGATGGTCTCCTTCTACCTCATACGAATTCTATAATTCTGTTACAGGCATATCTCAGACTATATGAAAATCGTGTGTCCAGCAACTGTGAGCCCAGGGTAATTAAGGAGACCATTGGCCAAAGATTTGTGAGACCATTGACTACATTTAATGCTGCCTATTGGCAATAACCTCAGCTCAAATTATACCTGCTCAATAAATTGTTTATTTTTCAGACTATAGTTTTAAATTATTCAATAAATTTGTGTTTATTTAAAATATATTCCAGTGCTATTCAGAGAAACTATAATTCAATATGGAAACAGTTAAAGTGAGTGTATTGTGCAACGTTGACTTATGAAAACTTTGCCTCATGGAGACATTCCATGAAATGTACTAGAAAAAGATCTCTCAGTGCTGGCTGCTTAGAAAACAATGGCAAATGGGTCACATTCTGATGGTTCTGACTGTCTGTAGTTCAAATACAAATAATTGTTCAAGATTATTCTCTGGCCAAAATAAGCAACAGGCAGAGACAATTTTCCTTGCACTAAAAAAATGTGCAAAAATTGCTCTGCATTAGATTCTTTTGGTAACAAACTGTGCTTACTTAAGAACTATATTTACTTACCAATGCCTTTTGGATGGCCTTGCTAATCTTTTTTTTAAAAGTGAAATACAATAAAATACTGGTATCCACAAAATTTCCCACACAATATGGGAAGATAAATTGGAAAGAAAACTCATCTACCCATTAATAATGCTTTGATATAACGACAAAAATGTCAACGCTGTCTTTCAGCATTGCTTACCTTATTGAAGCACAGTAAAGCCTCTTTGTTTTTTTTCTCCCTGAAGTCAAGGTTAAATATTCAATTTATTTCTCTTTGGTCACTTGTGTTCCAAGACCAACATCACCAAGGTATATAAAACTGTATAAATCTGGAAACTTCCAATAGATTTCTAAATTATATTCACTGGATCTTCCAACTGAGAACGATAACCCTTTCTCTTCCTTACTATTCTTGCTTCAGTTAACTTGCCCTTGTACCATTTAAATCTCTATTGTTATTTTGTTTACACTACTTTGAACAAGGAATAAATAAGATAAAGGTATGCTAAGCATTCAATGCAATACTCTTAAAAATGCATTGTAGTCGTTCAGTGCTTAATCAAATCACTAATTTCATATTTAAAGCTTTAATTAATGATAATTAAAGACTACTTCCCTTTTCTCAGCATTTGTAATGTGGCCCTTTTAAAGGGGTGATCCTTGCTGACCACATGATCAGGTCAGACCCTAAGGAGTGGCCGCTTGGAAACCTTGGCCAATTAAAAGCAAGGGCATGCATCCTTGAATGGGGAGAGCCTTCAGTTGGAGCCAGTGAGGAAAAGAGCATAGACCTGTGAAGTGTTTATATCAGACCCTTATTTCATATATATATTAGTTTAACAAACCCTTTGCTATTAGAACCCATCACATCACCTCCAGTTACCACAGCATTGGTGTAAAATCAGTCCAAGCTCTAGCCTTGCCTAAGTTTAATGACAATCCAATATTCATAGACTGGAAGGGATGAAACACTGGGGTGAGAACCACAGATGGTTAGTTTCCAGCTTTACAAGATATGTTCATATTCCAATGAATGCACATTTCCTTTTTAATGCTTCTGTGATTCCTTGCAACATAAGCCAAGGGGGAAGTTGTGGAATGTCAGCATGCTCTTTAGATTCAGAATACTTATTTCACCGTTTCTCAATAAATACAAAATCCCTTCCAAATCTTTCTGCTGGTGGAAACTTCATATATTTCTAAAGAATGTTTTTTGCAATACTGAAATCCAGATGCTGCATTTTAGGGGAAGAAGTCATGTTGTGAAGCAACATTTCACAGAACAGGATGACTTATTGCCCTCAAAATGACTGGTCATCAAGCCTGCCTAGGTATTTTTCTTTCCACAATAGTTCAGCCTCTATTGACAAGATTACTTATTAAGGCTAATCTTTTAGTAGTGGTTTCCAAACTTACCTCACTGCACCGCACTTTTGTAATAAAAATTTGCACACACCACACCAATTTTTTTATTGATAAGAAATACATTCAAATAAAAATTTTTTTAATCATAATACTAAATATAAATCTTACAAGTAAGTGTGATAATAACACACTATACTACACTGCACTTAACACAAAGAGAGATGGCATGAAATCTGGAAACTTCTTTGAGTTTCTATACATGAATGTTTAAACGTTTCTTTGATTGTCCTTGAATCTTCCCACCACACTTGCCATCCTCTCTCGCTGTACCACTGTGGTGTGCCACCCCACTGGGAACTATTGCATGGAGCAGTAGGAATCCTAATGCATATGTTGACCAGTGAAGGCTTGCAGCAGACTGCAATAGAGGGCCCTTAGCTTGTTAGACTGCTTCATTTCAAAAGGTGAATTTGAGTGTGGGACAGAGCACATTAAGATATTTCAGAAAATTCTTGCATGCAACAGCTGCAGATTCAAATGTAGCAAACATGTCATGAAAATAACAGGAAAATGTGGAAATCGGGATACTAATCTGAATGGGTCTTGTATGCTTTAAAATGAAACACCAGCAAAACAGATAAATAAGAATATCGGTTTGAATTAATTTTCCTTCTTGAAGGTATATGAGGGGCAGTAGGTTAGGTGTTATTCCATCAGAAACCAATTTCTCGTGGAAGCCAATGGAAGTTTTAGTGACAATAAGCCCTAGTGGAAAACCCACGATAACACTATCAATTTGAGTGTACATAGTGTCATTAAAATTAAACTCACCCGCACAAATTTCTGAGTTCCTAAGTTCAATGAATGCAGGTTCAGAACATAGTGGTGCATTTAGATTGCCAGGATATAATGATATGGTGCAAATGGCTTAAAGCCTCCTTGAAAGGCACTGGCTTGAATGTGCATGTGGACATGGCATTGCTGTCAATGTATAGGAAGTACATAGTCTTTGCAAAAGCGAAGGAATTCTTCACTGTGTATATGGAAAAACTCACTCAAAAGCAATTGTAGCAACTTGCCAAACTATTTGTTCAATTCATGTTCTGTAGAATCAATCATAGATAAAATAGGATGCAAGCGGACATCACTTTGGGCAGTCCATACATAGGTGAATGTAGTGAACCATAACAAATCATTTTATATAACAACAAGGCAGCTCATTACTCTTACACAAGTCTAACAAATGCTTTTGTGACTTGTTTACGTGCAGGGCTGTAATATCATGCATAGTGGCTTAGTGTATCCAATGGATACAGATTTGGATCCATCATGAGGACCATGTGCATTTTTCAATACGGTTGTCTTTGATAAGACTGACTACTCCAGTCTTTCTTTCCAGCTTGTAAGTGTTGCCCTTGAGAGCAACACTAACGAACATTCATACTGCATGTGAAAATCAGACAAGTGGTTGGGCATCCCACACTATATATGTGTTAGATCAGTGAGGCATGCCTTCAAGGATCCTGGCTTGTGATAGGATAGCTGAGAACAGAGGAGTTCAAGCTCAAGTAAATATTTTTCCGTTTGATGTTGGACCAAAGAACACCAAAATTTAAGCCCTATGCAAGGGCAAAAGTTCATGATCAGACAGGTTTACTACATAACTACATAAATTCTGCTTGAATGAATTTACAGTGCGAATGTTTCAAATGGGTATGGTGCAGTCACCTATGTAGATGATGTAGCTACATAAATGGATCAAATCAAGAAACAAAAGATCAAGAGCCTTTTAGGGTACAATGTGGATTAGTAACAGATTGATTTAATTTGTTCAATCTTATCCTACATGAATGCTTGCTCAATCTTGGGCTGTATCTCACTTTATCATTATCAATATACTTAGAAATGAACACTAGCACAACATCGGGTCTAATCACTTACATGTACCCAAGACTATATTCAACCTATACATTGACAGCAATGCTGTGTCTACATGTTCATGCAATTTGCAAGCATATTAATTAATCTGCCACTTGAGGAAGACATATCACATCACTTACCATCATAATCTAGATTTGCCATCATGTTCTGAATTGGTATTTGGTGAATTTATGAACTTAACAACTTGTACAATTGAATTTCGCTTTAATTACACTATATATTTCCAACAACCAAAGAAGTTGTTGCTATGAGTTCCCTTCTACGACCAATTCCCGCTAATATTTTTATTTGTTTCCACAAGAAATATGACCTGACCCCTAACTTCCTATTGCTCACGTACTTCTGATATGTAGATAGCAAGTTTGCTACTTTTGAATCTGCATATAAGATTTTCTTTACACACATTAAGCCCTCCATCCCTTGCTCAAAATCATCTTTGAAATGGAGCAGACTGAACGGAGTCAATTCCTCAATGTGCTAGTTGAGAAATCCACCAGTGTTTACCACCATTTGCATGTCATGCACCAAAGCTATTCTACAGGATAGTGGCTACCCCATCACATCATTGTCTGCAGTATATTGCATATACTCATGTGTTGGCCATAAGCCATTGTTATGAGATCTGGAAAGTTCTTAGTCAACTTCAAAAATTTTTGAAGGTATGTTAAAAATCTGAATAATGGGTAAATAAATATTGCGGCATATGAATTTTAGTGTCACTGCAATGCCAGGCATGCAGGCTGTACATCCCAGAGTAACCAACCCATGCTTAAAAAAATGTTTAATGTTAGATATAATTAGGCATTATTTGCTGAGCAATTACAAGTGCGCTACAAATTACACCAACAACCAATTTAAGATTGTCAGGCTTGCAATGTGGCTCACTTATACTTGCTAGAAGCTGCACATAATCATGTGCAGGGACCTATCCTCTATAGTGGCAAAAGAAATATATTCAGTCATTCTCCCCCTTTTGAATAAACAAAAGCAGAGGAGAACAATGCTCCACCGCAAAGTCTCAAACAATCAGAGTCGACTTGCCAACCAGTCTGCATCCTATTTTCTCATGCAGTTATTCCCTTTGAAATTTGGCATTCTATCTATCCTGATGAATGCAAAATGAAAAGCTTCAACAACATGTATTTTTTCCCAATATTACTGAGACTAAATTAAGTAAATCCATGATGTTAGCAGGGAGCCAAGCATTAAAATAACATAGGATGAAGATTGGGCACTTGAGTTGCAGATTGCAGCTCTGCAACAATGCTTCTTTTGAGTATAGTTTCCTACTAGTAATATTCATTGGATTGTTTGAACACATATTTCCTCCTGAGGCATTTCTTTCAATTAGAAAATGTGTTAGCATAGTAATAACAATAAGAATAAGAATAGTAATAAGAATAATCCAAAAAAATACAATAGCTTTGAAGACAGGCTTGTTCCTTTCAGCTGCAAATGCTCTTTTCTTCCTGGTTCACTCAAAGAAGAGGAGTTTTTGCTTTGGGCGCAATTTTCAATTTCAGCATAAATTGCATTAAAAGTCTTGTCTATATTGAAACTTCTTTTTTCCGAGTTTACATTCAAAATTTGCTATGAACCAACTCAGCTGGGTAAAGTCTTAAAAGGTAATAATTATTAAAATATTTTCATTTCCAAAAATATCCTTCAAGATAAAACTTGATGAAGTCAACAAATAGCACAGAAGTAAGAATTTTAATCACAAAGCTAATCCACCATTCGGTAGCAATCTGTTTTGAGAGAAGATGGTTGTATTGTCGCTGGACTAGTAATTCAGTGACCCAGAATAATGCTTAGGGACCTGCATTCAAATTCCATCTTGGCATATGTGAACTGTGAATTCAAAAACATCTGGAATTGAAAGTCTAATGATAACCACAAAGCCATCATCCATTGTCGCAAAAACCCATCTAGTTCACGAATGTCCTTACGGTGGAGAAAGCTACCCTCCTTACCTAGTCTGGTCTACATATGACTCCAGGTTTACAGCAATTGGTTTACTCTTAAATGCCCTCTGCACAATTAGGGATGGGCAATAAATGTGAGCCTAACCAGCAATGCCCACATCCCATGAATGAATAGAACAAATGCCTGAAAACTAGTATAAAGATTTAAAATTATTTTTGATGGAGGTATTATAATAAGTTATTTATTGAACCTATTAATATTTTTGCACCTTACTTTGGGAGACTCCTCGAAAGCCTGTGAATAACTTCAGTAAGTAAAAATTAATGGACAGGAGTAGGAGAGAGGCTTGCTTCTAGTGTGATGTTTCTAAAATCAGACCAAAGCTTTGTAGAAATTTGAATTATGTTAAATGCTATTTACACTTAAATGTTGTGATTCTTTTGGGTCAGTTATGCTAATATTGGGGCATTGGTGCAGATGATACCAGTGCAATCAAACAGAAATTCTAAGCCAATGTTTTATCACAGCAGTGCAGTCGAGACTAGGCTCTGCAGATGTGAAGAAAAAGGGACAATTGACCTTTCAACTTTCTGTTCCAATGCATTGGTCCATTGTGCTTGCTTGATTTTACTTCCCTGTAGCAGAATCTATTATTCTCTCTCACCTTTGAGCTATCACCAGACTGAGTATGAAAAACAACTTTGTAACATAGTTTTTGTGTGACATTTCACCACAAAACACCCCAGCAATATTACCACATTTGTTGATAAGAATGAATCAGATATATATTTGAATTTCTCTGTTCAGCCACAATCCAGGCTGAAAGACAAAATGTATCATTGCATTGTTGGATGTTTTCACATTCAAGTGAACATAGTTCTGACTTTCAGACATTGAACGTTACAATTTACTGACATCTTCATGACAATCTGCCTGAAAAATTCTGCTCTATAACCAGCTACTAAAGACTGCAGAAGACTGGCTTGGATTAACTGACCTTTTAACTTCCCAACTCTTATTAGGAAATTTTTATGTTTGTCGGGTGATTAGCCAACTGCATGACAGAAAATCACGATGTGAGAAACTCTGAATGTAAAACCCACATCAACCATTATTTGACACAATCATTGGTGTCATTATTTGAACATTATCTCATCTTGGAAGTCTCACTTCCATCCTTTCTGCAGTGGCTAAGAAAAGAAATCAACTACTTTTTGACCTCTTTCACTTAACTTTTTTCCTCAATAAATTAATCCCATCACACAGTATCATGCTTACCACAACTATTATTCATCACAATTGTCATCAAGAATCACCAGGCATAGAAAGAAGAGTGATTATCAACTGAAAGCATTGATCAATCCAAGTATTTTGCCAATAACCTGTGTTTTTCTTCCCACTATCTTCCCAGTAAAGGAATTCACTGGGTTAGATTTGATAATATTAGGAAATGTCCAACTGGTGCATTCAGCGTGAATAGACGTGTGAAATAGGGTGGCACGGTAGCACAGTGGTTAGCACTCAAAGTGCCAGGGACATGGGTCAATTCCCAGCCTGGGTCAATGTCTGGGTGAAGTTTGCACATTGTCTTTGTGTCTGCATGGGTTTCCTCTAGGAGCTTCAGTTTCCTCGCAATCCAAATATGTGCAGGATTGGCCATGCTAAGTTGCCCCTTAATGTTAGGGGGAACTAGCTAGACTAAATGCAAGGGGTTATACGGATAGGACCTGGGTGGGATTGTAGTTGGTACAGACTCAAATAGGCTGAATGGTCTCCTTCTGCATTGTAGAATTCTATGTTGATTTGCAATTTATCGACGAGTGAAATTTTCAAAATGGTTTTGCTGTCGTCTTTCCAAATAGATATGTAAACAGGAGGCAAAATTAAAGCGCCAAAGTGGGCCTTTTGTCCTATTTTATTTGCACCGGCTCTCTGAATGAATTAATCACATATTGTCATTCTGTTATTTCTGCAACACCCCATCAACCCCACAGAGCATTTACCACTGCAGAAAATATGAACAAGTACTTGGAGCCATTATTTAATGTGGGACAACAGGTCTTCAAATGCTGGAAATGCCATTGGCGGAAGGGAGATCTTTACAGATAATTTTTTGAAATCCACTCAATGCTCTAATTGTCAGCAGATATCTCTTAAAGCTGTACATCCCAGAATGCAGACTGAAAAGCTAGAATATCTCGATACCATTGAAGTAATAATAAGGAATTTACATCCGATTCTTGTAAGAAAACAACTGAGGCTGTGACTTCATCTAATTGACTTAACAATTTCTTAGTAGAGTGGAAAATTTCCCAATCGTAAAAGACTAAAAGTTTAAAGATCAGCTAGTCCACTGGGGCATTCTCCGAGAAGGGAAATTCCAGGACCAAACTATTGTAAGAATCAAATCCTGGCATATTACTTTGCTAGGATGACCCTTTTAGAAAAGCAATTAAATGTAATTAAAATGTATATGTATGGTTTTAAATTGATTTTCCATTAATGAAGCTCAGCATTTTTTAATAGTGACTAATACTTTTGCAGTAAAAAAGAAAATATATCTCCTACATGTTTTTATTTTAAAGAACTAATCACTTACTTTTCTTCTATGAAGTAATGTATCCATTTTGCTTTGTGTGAAGAGGAATCATTTGGGATTGGAACACATTCCCATTTCATTTCAGGCAACTATTAACAACATCAAATATTCCCAGATTAACGTCACTTCACTAGATGCAGAATTCAGTTCCCTTTTCTTTGACCCAATTATGAACCTAAAATAATTCCTTCAGGCACCAGACTAACCTTGCCATTTTCAACACCAGCAATTCTCTTGGCTCCACACTCATTAGCAAACAGGTTGAGATTGCCCAAACAGCTGGATTGGTTCTGAACCAAGATGCGAAAATGCCTCCCTATTATGCGACTCAATCCACTTATTCTCTCCTGATTTTTATCAACCTGACTTAATATGAAACATTTTTGAACTCATGAACTTGTCATCATCAGAACATTGAGAGTTTCAGCCCAATCCCAGGAGTTTAAGCTAACAATCTAAGCCAACATTCAAGTGCAATACTGACACAAGGCTGTATTTATTAGCATGTCTGTTCTTAAAGTGAAAAACATAACTCTCAGGTGGCACAGTGATTAATACACAACACCAGGGACTTGGATTTGCTTCTGACCCTCAGCAACTGTCTGTTTGGAGTTTGGACATTGTTCTCATGTCTGTTGGGATTCCTCTGGATGCTCTGATTACCCCTCTGAGCCCAAAGATATGCAGGTTATGTTGATTAACCATGCTAAATCACACCCTGGTGTCCCAAGGTGTGCAGGTTGGGTGGATTAGCCATGCTAAATTGTCCCTTAATGTGCAAAGATGCATAGGTTAGATGGATTAGCCATGGTAAATATACAGGGCTGGGGGAATAGAGTGGAGGGAGAGCCTGGGTGAGATGCTCTTTTGGTGAGTCAGTGCAAACGTGATGAATCATATGGTCTCTTTTTGCACTCTCAGAGTTCTATGTTTCTATAACCAAAACACACTTGAATGTGCCAGTGTTTCAGGTGTGTGCTGAACATCCTATGCCATAATTTGAAGATCAGGGCCACAATGTTGCATGGTTTGAGCAGGTACATGCAATCGTGTGAGAAGGTGTTGGATACACATTATTGCCCATTTGCATGATACCTTGCCTGGCAGGTCCGCTTGAGAATTGGAAGTGCATCCGCTGACAATTAAGCCCATTAAGGTGTCAATTAAAAATGATTTAACATTGCCATCCACTTTTACAGTTGGTACATCGGTCAGTTGGCCTGGCCGCCTTTGTATTTTCACTTCAATCCTGAGCCAGGTCAAGATTAAATGTCTGGGTACTGCTCACAGGTGTTTGACTCTGCTGCATAGTCACAGTACGCCACATTTATTTCTTCACTTTTAATTTGTGCAGGACTGCAGGTCCCTGAGACAGCTCTGCCTTAACGTAGCTCAATAAAGGTGCTAACCAGCAATCTCCCTTTTCTCAATGCCCACCCTCTTCAGCAGTGTGTATCCAGGTAACAGGCCAAGCATGGCTGGAAGCACAGACTGCATCTACTTCTGGGCCCACTGACTGCACACAACCAACAAGTGCAAAATTTAGCCCGAGAACTAGTTCAGTCCTGAGACAGCTGGTCAGCAGGAAAGATTCAAGAAAAATTCTGAAAACTATCATGAAGTATATTAAACTATTTCTAAAATAAATTTTGTTAAAGACATTTCAAAACAACAAATTTTTCAAGGAAACCCTTTGTACTCCAAATCAATCCAAATGATTTCATAAATATTCCGACTCAAAAAGACATTGCCCTCAATTTTAACTTGGTGGCAAACCACCCCTGCTTTGGCAATGTGGGGCCTATGTGACGCTGAATGTTGAGACTCGTGTGCATCTGTCAGTCTGCCACCTGAAGTCAGCAAGCAGCAGCTGGCCAGTAAGCAAGAGCAGAACACCAGACAGAGACAGGCTGTCACCACAGACCTTAGGAGATAACTGGTTGCGTGGTGATTTGAGTGGAGCTACATTTTCTGTACACATTACATGGGAGAAATTGTGCAATTTATTATATGATTCAAATTTTGTCTCAAGCTTGTTCTGAGGAAGTTCCCAATTTAAGCCTGTGTTCAAGTTCCCCAACTGTGCCACCAACTCCTCAAATCTTTAATAAATGAAGCTATGCATTTTTGTGTTAACCAATCCCTTATAGAGGATTAGCACCTTGATGTTTATCTACTAAGTAAGGCCAAGGAAAAGAAAAATATATCATCTTCTGGCCCAGTTCATTGTAAACAGCAACAACTACAGCTTCTCCATATAGGCCTCTGGATTTTTTTTTAAGCAGTTGGGTCCTACTGGTTTATTTGGAGCCAAGGCTTCTTTTAGAGGAAGATGGTTGCGGTTGTTTGAAGCTAATTATCTCAGTCCCAGGACTTCACTGCAAGAATTCCTCTGGATAGTGTCCCAGGCCCAACCATCTCCAGCTGCTTCATCAATGATCTTTCTTCCGTCATAAGAAATTTGAATTGTTTTTTTGATGACTGCAGTGCTGAGCTCCATTTGCAACTCCTCATAGTGGAGCAATCCATGCCTGCAGGCAGCAAACTTGGACAACATTCAAGCTTGAGCAGATAGCATTCATGGTATGCAAGTGACAGGCAATGACTGTTTTCAACAAGAGAGAATCTAATGATCTCTACTTAAATTCAATGACAGTAACATTGCAGAATTCTTTATCTTGAACATCCTTGGGTTAGTGTAGACCAGAAACTGAATAGAACAACCACATGCATATGGCTAGAGGAGCAGGTCAGTACCTGGAAATTCTGCTGTAAGTAACTAATTTCCTGATTCCCCAAACCTGTACACCATCTACAAAAGTTTGATTTGATTTGATTTATTATCACATGTATTAGTATACCGTGAAAATTATTGATTCTTGTGCGCTATACAAAACATGCAGTTCATAGAGAAGGAAATGAGATTGCAGAGTGTATTGTTACAGTCATAGCTAAGATGTAGAGAAAGATCAACTTAATGCAAGGTAGGTCCATTCAGAAGTCTGATGATGACAAAGAAGAAGCTGTTCTTGAGTTGGTTGTTACATGACCGCAGATTTTTGTATATTTTTCCTGACAGAAGAAGGTGGAAGATACTATGTCCGGGATGCAGGGGTCCTTAATTATGCTGGCTGCTTTGCCGAGGCAACGGTAACATAGACAGAGTGACTGGAAGGGGGGCTGGTTTGCATGATCGATTGGGCTACATTGCAGTTTTTTGCTGTGTTGGGCAGAGCAGGAGCCATACCAACCTGTGATAGAATCCGAAAGTATTTCTGTGCTGCATCTGTAGAAGTTGGTGAGAGTCGTAGTGGGAGGTTGGAATTGATTCGTGCCATGATTAACCTTTCAAAGCACTTCATAATGATGGATGTCAGAGCCACCGGACGATAGTACTGCTCGATTTTTCTTTTGTACTGGGATGATGGTTGTCTTCTTGAAACAGAAGGGGATCTCAGATCGTTATAAAGAGAGTTTGAAGATGTCTGTGAATATCCCCGCCAGCTGATCTGCAGAGGATCTGAATGTTCATCTGGGTGACTGGCCCCCTCCAGGCCAGTCACTTTTCATGGATTGACCATTGAGAAGGCTGCTCTGATATCTGCAATGGTGACCTCAGATACAGGTTCATCTAAGACTTCTAGAGCGCAGGGCACGTTCACACTGATTCTTACTCAAAATGGGCGTAGAATACATTCTAAAAGTCAGAAGTGTGATAAAATATCACTACTTTCCAAGAATACTCAAGAAGTTTGATACCATCCAGGACAAAGAAATCTGTTTGATTGGCACCCCATTCACCACCCTAAACATTCTTCCCTCTACCACTAATGCCTAGAGGCAGAGGTTTGTGCAATCTATAAGATGAACTGCAGCAACTCACCTAGGCTCATTCGACAGCATTTTCCAAACCTACAACTCCAAACACTTAGACCAATAAGGCAACAGGCACATGGGAATACCAGCACCTGCGAGTTTTCTACCCAAGTCACACAACATGCTGACTTAGAACCACACTACCATTCTTTCACTGTCAACAGGTCAAAATTCTGGATCTCCCTCCCTAACAGCACAGTGGGGTAAGTGTACTCACATAATATGGACTATAATAGTTCAAAAAGGCAGCTCACCACCACATTCTGAGGGAAATAAGCTTGGGCAAAAATGCTGGACTTGAAAAGATGCTCACATTCCAAGAAGAAAAAATGTACGGTGAATCAACTTCCAATTGGCATTCCTGCCTCCTACTCAGAAAAGCGCCATAAGATTGGAATGTATAGGAAGATGGTAGGCTACAGTGGATAAGTTTCTGAAGCAATTTTAACTGTCAGCCAGCACTTTCCATCAGATGCCCGTGGTTAAAATCACAACATTATATACAATCATAAAACTACAGGAGAAATGTGGCAGGGACAAAGGACTTTAGACGTTTTATTTCTTATTTTTTGAGGCTTCTGCTGTATTTTTATAATCATAAAAAGGCAGCAGTCATTCATAAAGGTTTGGGTAAACACATTGTGGGTTTATTTATTCGGGCTAGGAACAAATAAACCTTTATTCATGCAGAAAGCTTGAAGACACCAACAAGAGCTGAGTGTCATGTCTTCTGCTGAAAGCAAAAGTGAAATTACAAGCAGATCACATGACATATTTCTTTTCAAGTGATATTATACTGTAATTCCATCATGGCATATTGCAACAGCTTCTGATATATTTTATTATTAAAATAATTCGAGAATGTATACTCAAATGATTAACATTTAATTCTTGCAAATCATTGCTAATTAGAATTTTCCCCTGACAAACCTAAAGAGACAGTTCATGGGTATTAAAATGCACCATGGGAGGAAATATATAGCCTGCTTCAAGATCTTGAAATGAATTCTCATCTTTTTTACTTTCCAATGTCACCTGTGGTCCCTGAAGTAAGTATGAATAGCCTGACCCATTTCGACAAGATTCACTTCCAACTACACATACAAATTCATTGGGGAAAGATGCATGAAAGCAGCAAAGAATTCTTAAAATAGATGGCATTATGAATCGCAAGCGCAGTTCACCTTTAATTAATGTAATTGCCCATTCTCCTTAAAAACTTGTATAAAATTGAATGGTGGCCAAATTAAGCTGGCTGATCATACTAGACCTTGTTAAGTCATTCTCAATTGGTCCATCTGAGCAGTTTCAAATTTTATCTAAAGTATTAACGACCCGGTAGCTTTGTTTACAAGCAAAAAACATTTTAAAATGCAGGCTTTTAGACTGACATTGCTCAAACACAACTGCAAGAAAACCTGATGTATCTCAGCACCTAGACCTGGCTGCCAATTATTTAGCAATGCAGGATGCAGCAAATCACATGATCATGAATATGCTCATGTGTATATAGCATACACCCTCCAGCATTCTGGGGCACCTCAGAACAGCACAGTAAGTTTTCGTCCCATGATGATTATTGACAGCAAACATGGAGAAGCAGTTAGCACATCATGAACTGATGGTTCGTAAGCATGCTTCATGCGATTGGAAGCATACCTCAGCAATTATAGTCAATTCATAGAGTCTCAAATTTAACACCCAGAGCATAAAGGCTAAAAAAAAAATACTGAAAGTTGTAAACAGTCTTTCATTTAAAATCGTTTCCCAGCATGAAGATAGATGACACCTTTGTTGACTATAGGTAACCAGAGATGACATTACATATGACTACCCTTCCCTGTTGCTTTTTCCAAAGTTTATCACCCTGATTCCCATCAAAAGGGAGCACTCATTCTCATTAACAAGAGAGTGAGCTGCAATATGCTTCTTGTATCAAAAGAAGGGTGCTAAATCACTGATTTTTTTTCTTAAATTACCTGTGGTATAGTTGAATTTTACACAATGATCATTTGCAAGGGTACTGTGTACCCAAATTAATTATTCCTTTGCATACATTGTATTTTTTGTTATATGTAAGAAGTTCCCTACACAACTTATTGTGCTTCATCCTGTACTCAATTTCGTCTTTGAAATGGAGCAGTCTAATGAAATCCCTTTGATGGGTAAGTTGAGAAATCTGCCAATGAGTTCTCCACTGCTGTACACCTCAAATCTACCTTTACTAGCCAAGATGCAAATTGCAATTCCAACAGCTCCACCTGCCATAAGATTGGCCTCATCAGCAAACTCAGAAATAGGGCTGAACAAGCACCTGATACTGAAATCAGGTACATCGTAGCTACACGATGTGTAGCTGAAGTTACAATGAGATCAGCATGACCTTATTGAAAGGTGGAGCAGGCTTGAGGGGCCAAGTGGCCATCCCCTGCTCCTAATTCACATATTTGTATCTTGCTGGATAATGTCCCTCCTGATCAGGTAATTGCTCCTTATTATCATGTATGCTCATGAATGGCTGCCACCTCAGGACTTGAAACGTGTCCATTCTACTTCAAACTACCCTAAGAAATTAAAATATTGGCAGTTAGCACTATTGCCTCCAAGCATCAGGGACCCAGGCTCAATTACAGCCTTGGGTGACTGTGTGCATTTTGCATGTCCTTCTATGTCTGCGTGGATTTCCTTAGGGTGCTATAGTTTCCTCCCATAGTTCAAAGATGTGCAGGTTAAGTGGATTAACCATGCTAAATTGCTCCTTAGTACACTAAGTTGTAAAGCTTTGGTGGTTTAGTGAGGTAAACATATGGGGTTATGGGGATAGGGCAAGGGATTGGTCTGGGTGAGATGCTCTAGTTAAGACAATCGGTGCAGACTCGATGAGCTGAGTGGCTTTCTTCTGCATTGCAGAGATTCTGAGAGGTAACTACTTTCGTAATTCATTAACTCGTATTCTATCAAATAGTGGCTGTTCAACATAATGTATGTATGCCCCAAGGCCAAAAATTCCCACCCAAGATGAACGGACCTTTACATGTCCGCCAAATTTTCTTTCCTATCCGCTATGATTCCAGCAGTGACCGTGAAATTTCTACCTATAGAGATTTACTGCACAGAAAGAGGCCCTTCGGCTCATTGTGTCTACGCTGGTCATCAGTTTGAGCTCCTATGGAAATTTGGGATTATTGGAAGAAAGCCAAAAAGATGAAGAGCTTTCTCAAAGGTAAACACAGCACTAAAAACACAAAACATTTGGAAGCACTCAGCAAATCTTGCAGCATCTATGGAGAGAGGGACTGAGTTATCATTTCATTTCCTTGGCCTTTCAACACTCATCATTAACCCGGTTTCTCTGCAGCTGGTTCCAAACCACACGGTGGCACAGTGGTTAGCACTACTGCCTCACAGCACCAAGGATTGCATTCGATTCCCAGCTTGGGTCACCGTGTGCGGTGCGTGGAGTTTGCACTTTCTCTCCTTGTCTAGGCGGGTTTCTTTCAGGTGCTCCGGTTTCCTTCTACAGTCAAAGGTGTATGGGTTAGGTAGTTTGGCGGGGAGCTAGATAAGGTAAATGAATGGGATTATGGGGATAGGGCCTGGATGGGATTGTGGCCTGTGCAGATTCGATGGGCCAAACAGCCTTCTTCTGCATTGTAGGATTCTATGACTCTATGAAACCAGCACTTCCTGTTTTTATTTCAGCTTTCTAGCATCCACAGTATTTTGCTTATGGGAGAAAAATCAGTGTGAGTGTACCAATACCATTCTCACTACACCACCTAGTGACCGCAACAGCTACAAACCTATGCCCCTCTCAATGCAGTACCTATTCCATAATTGATCTGAGAGTTAAACCTGAAGCAAGAAGAACATAAGCAGAAAATGGATATCACTGATAGAAGAAAACAGACAACATAAATACAATTTGAGAAGAAACAAATTGCCACTGCAAAGCTATTAGCATTCCCTGTAATAAAAAGCATAATGACTTTCAATAAATTCTGCCAAGACAAATACCACGGAAAATCAAAATCCAGACCACAATATTAATCCACAGTCTTTTTTTTTGCTGTGCTATTAATGTAAACGACTTCCCTATTTAAATTCATTGAAATACAGCATATATAATGCTACAACAAAGGATCAAACAAATGTCCAAATATTGGTCTGTCAGCAGACTGTGAACATGAGAAGTACATTCATCCCAATGTTGTTGAACAAGCACTTTGGAAAGAATACATTTGCCCCATCTGTCTGCTTTTCTAAAATAGATGAGATGTAAATCTTCATGGAGCCTTGTAAACTCGGAGATTACTTTAATTGTGGAGGGGTGGGAGTGACTTTCAATGATTTCTCCGAGAAACAACATTGATCCAATCATCTTCAGCTGCTTTATTCTCTCTTTCTCTCCATCAGAAGGTCAGGCATGGAACTGTCTGCCAAGCATTCCACAGGGCCCCTGGTCCCTCTCTCCATAATCCAATTGCCTGCTTCAAATTCTGTTCCAGAACACACTATTAATGTAAAAGTTTCCTATGAAGGTCAAGAAGATACCAGCAACTTGTGAATAAAATGTTAATGAGCTCTGGGATCTGATTTTGGAACAGCCTCAGGCCTTCCTGTTGGGCATACAAAGCCCATAGTGTTTTTGAAGGCATAGGGGAGATGATTGATCTTTTCCTTATTTGAGGTGATACTTTGGTGTGCATGAATATTATCAGCATAAGTCAGAATGTTGTCCAGATCCTGCTGAAGGCTACTATGGGTTGCTTTATTATTGAAGTAGTTTATGAATTGAGCTGTACATTAGGGGTCTAAGCTTCCTCAGGGTAGCAATCAGAGTTGGAATGCCACTCTGCTCTTATCTTTTTACCTTGGAATCTTTCCAATCCTTTCTTGTCAGATCTTCTGACTCAGGCCAAATAGTAACTATGCAGAGTAGAACACTCCTGAGGTCTTCTGCTGAGGACTTCAGTGTCAGACTCAAGGAGGTCATGTCCTCTCTTCATGGCACCAGTTACTGTAAATCAGGTAGGCTTCAAGGCGTAGATACTTCCAAACCAAGAAAGTAAGTAGCTAGAATTTGAGGGGGGGGAAGAGAGCAGGGAGGGCCCACAGACTCACAGAAGCAGTTCAGCTATTGGATGGAGAGATGAATGGGACAGTCGAGAGCTCATTGGGGAGTGTCAAGCACTCGGGCGTGGTTAGCATTGAGAGAATACCAGTCTGGAAAGAGAGGAGAGTTGGCCAGTCAGTGAGAGAGGGAAGGCTGGTCAGTCCTGGAGAGGGTGGGTTGTGTTAGGGAGTTGAGGGGAGTTTCCTAGGCGGTTTGGGTGGCAACCCTGTGGGGCATAGTCAGGAGAGGGTAAGGATGTCCCATGGTGGGTAGTCGTGGGGCTGCAGGAGTGTTCTGGAAATTTGGGCTTATCATGGATGGGGTGTCCTAGCATGGTTGGTGTGGTCTAGTACAATAACTACCTAGAGGCTAAAAATGGTTTTAATCCTAACATTTTCTAGGTAATTATTGATGTAAAAGTTGCCAAAGTTGCATTTTTGGAAGGATCCTAGTGCAAAGCATTTGCCCATTGGAAGTTTACACTTCCCAGACAATGATCACACAAACCTCATCTGGGACTCCCAGAATGGAACGAGGAAGTGGGATGAGGGGTGGTAAGCTTCCCAGCACATCTTTGGGGTACCCCCCAGCTATGCTGGCTCAAAGTTCAGCAGTTACGGCCCATTGTAAACCAAACAATTTGATTCTTTTCTAAGGACCATTTTAAAATCATTCAGTGATCATATCTGGAAGGAACTCTTACAAATGTATTTTTATATTCCCTCAGTAATGACATGCATCTTTATCCTACTTACAACACCCAGCACTATTCAACGGCAATGAAGTCGTATCTCACTTGCTGTGAATAACCCCAGTTCAAAATGACTGAACTGAAAATATTCCTAAACAAAAATAATTTGTTTTTATTCATTCATGGGACATGGATGTCAATGGCTAACCAGCATGTATTGCTCATCCATAGTTGCCCTTGAGAATGTGGTGATGAGCTGCCTTCTTGAATCGCTGCAGTCCATGTTCCATGGGTTGACTCACAACACTGTTAGGGAGGGTATTCAGGATTTTGACCCAGTGATCATAAGGAACAGCCACAATGGTGAATGGCTTGGAGGGAAAATTGCAGGTGGCGGTGCTCCCATTTATCTGTTGCCCTTGTCCTTTTGGATGGAAGTAATTGTGGATTTGGAAGGTGCTGTCTAAGGATCTTTGGTGAACTGCTGCAGTGCATCTTGTAGATAGTACACATTGTTGCTACTGAGAGTCAGTGGTGAGGGATTGAATGTTTGTAGATGTGATGCCAGTCAAGCAGGCTGCTTTGTCCTGAATGGTGTCAAGCTTCTTGAGCTTGTAGCTGCACCCATCCAGGCAAGTGAGGAGTATTCCATCACACTTCTGATTTGTGCCTTGTAGATGATGGATAGGCTCTGCGGAGTCTGGAGATAAATTGCTAACTACAATATTCCTAGCCTCTGAACTGCTCTTGCAGCCATTGTGTTTATATGGTGAGTCCAATGGTAATCCCAAGGATGTTAACAATGGGGGATTCAGTGATGGTTACACTATTGAATGTTTAAGGAGTGGTTAGAGTGTCTCTTATAGGCGATAGTCATTGCCTAGCATGAATGTTCCTTGCCACTTGTGAGCCCAAGCCTGGATATTGTCCAGATCTTGTTGCATTTGAACATGGACTGCTTCAGTATTTAAGAAGTCACAAATGGTGCTGAACTTGCACAATCATGAGTGAACATCCCCACTTCTGACCTTATGATGAAAGAATGTCATTGATGAGGCAGCTGAAGATCGTTGGGCCTAGGACACTACCCTGAGGGACTCCTGCAGAGATGTCTGATCCTCCACAACCATCTTCCTATGTACTAGGTATGACTTCAACCAGAGTTTGCTCCTGATACCCAATGATTCCAGTTTCAGTAAGGCTCCTTGATGCCACTCTTGCTCGAATGTGGCCTGATGTCACTCTCACTCATCTCTGTAATTCAGCTCTTTTGTCCATGTTTGAACCAAGACTGTAACGAGGTCAGGATTTGAATGACCCTGGTGAAACCCAAACTGGGTGTCACTGAGCTGGTTATTGCTGACTAGGTGCTGCTTGATAGCACTGTTGATAACCCTTTCCATCACTTTACTGATGATTGAGAGTAGATTGGGCAGTAATTGACTGGGATGGATTTGTCCTGCTTTTTGAATGCAGGACATACCTCGGCACTTTTCCACTTTGTCGGGTAGATACCAGTTTTGTAATTGTACTGGAAGAGTTTGGCCAGGGGAGCAGCAAATTCTGGAGCACAAGTCTTTAGTGCTATGGCTGGAATGTTGTCAGGGCCCATTGCCTTTGCAGTATCCAGTGCCTCCAACCATTTCTTGATATCATGTGGACTGAATCAAATTGGCCGGACACTGGCATCTGAGATGGTGGGGACCTCTGGAGGAGGCCGAGATGAATTATTCACTCAGTAGAAATGGTTGAGAGTTTCAAGTTTTCAAATGTCCAATCACCAACAACTTGTCCTGATCCCTCCGTTCAATGCTTTAATTAAGAAAGCCCACCAACATCTTTACTTTCTTAGGAGACTAAGCAAATTTGGTTATGATTCTCACCAAATTATATAGATGCACTATAGAAATCATTCTTTCTGGTTATATCACAGCTTGGTATGGTTACAAGAAACTGCAAAGGGTTGTGAACAAAGTCCAGTCCATCACTGAAACAACCCACTCAGACTGTCTACACTTCCAGTTGCCTTGGAAAGGCAGCCAGCATAATTAAGGACCACACATACCCCAACGTACTGTCTTCCATCTTCTTCCATTGGGAAAAAGATACAAAAGTCTGAGGACATGTACCACCAACTCAAGAATACCTGCCATCAGACTTTTGAATGGACCTACCTCGCATTAAGCTGATCTTTCTTTATACGTAGCTATGACTGTAACACTACATTTTGCATTCTCTCCTTCCTTCTCTATGTACGGTATGTATAGCGTGCAAGAAACAATACTTTTTACTGTATACTAATACATATGACAATAACAAATCAAATCTATTAGTTTCAATTCATGTTCTTCTTATAAACTTAAACTTCTTCAAAAAGGATCTTTTAAGAGACTTCTGGATGAGTACATGGGACTTAGTAGGATTGAGTGTTATAGGTAAGCCTAGTAGATAGCGATATGATTGGCACAACTCATGGGGCGAAGGGCCTGTTTGTGCTGTAGTTTTTCTACGTTCTATGTTAAAATTACTAGCAACACATAGGCTTATATTTGGGCTACCAGTCATCAAGCTTCCAGAACACCCCTGTGAGGCAGAAAGAGATCTATTTCTTGAGTAGGTTCCAAACAGCAGCCTCCAGCAGCAGAGAGAGAGAGAAAGAGAGAAAGAGAGAGAGAGAGACAAAAAGAGAAAGAAAAGGAGAAGGAGAAAGAGAGGCCTCTTGCTTCTTTCAGAACCTGGCCATAACTGCCTGCTTTTCCCTTTATGGTTAGCTTCTCCCCTTAAGCACATGTCAATCAACCTAATCAAAACTACTCTGAAAGCCCAACACATGCCCAGCTGAAATCAATCATTGGTCTATATTCTTGGCATGTGAGCTGCCTGGTTTGTAGACATATACATGTCACTTACAAGAAACATGATATAAACACATTCCTTAAAAGGCACAGTATCATCACAACGTTGTCAATGAATGATATTTCTCAGATAGAAGACACTTGCAAATGTCAAATACATGGGCTTAAAGTTTCAGCATTTAGTTATATCGAAGGCACCTGATTTATATGTGTAGTTCTATGTTAAGACAATAGGTTGAAATTATTATCTAGTTGTCTCATTGACTCAGACCATATCCTGATGGAATAGGTTATCTACAAATAAAAGCTGAAACTCTTTTCTTGACCTGAGCTGAAGCTCTAATTCTAGAATGTTCTAGCTGATGAAACGTGAAGGGAGCTAACAGATTTGATTGATGGGTGACCTCAAGGATTTGGCAACAGGAAGTGCAGTAGGCGAATGTGGAACAATTGAAGATGGTTGTTGGTTTGTGATTACAAACTGTGGTATTGAAGCTGTCCAGCAGGAAGTGATTGGGAATTGATGATATCAGTCAGAAATCCACATTTCCCCAAAATGGAACTTCTCAATCTGTACGTTGCTTAATATGGCTGAACCAATGGATAGTCCAGTGCCATAAATTAAAAAATACATTTTTGGGGAATTAACCGCTTCAATATTTGCTCACTTATACCAATGACTGCAATACCCAAATAATGTGCGAGTTCTTAATCTTCAGATAATCTTAAAATTTCAGCATTTTGGTAAGCTAACAAACAAGTTAGCCGTATCTTATTATGCTGACCATAGGAAAGCCAAGAAGCCACTTAGAGAGCTGTGTGCTTTGTGCATTACAGGGGACAAGGGAGGGAATAAAAAGGAGCTGTAATCAAAGACAGGCTGTACACATGTCAATTTTGAATGCTTTGCCTATAGACCAACAGCACACAGCTCCTGTCAGCGCTATTTGTGATCAAACTCGGTATCAGTCATCTCGACTAGTTATCTTCAATTCAGCACAACCCTAGCTTCTGCCACTTGCAGCTGCCTGTCATTTGCAATAGCTGTGAGGCTTTGACATGGCCATTTCTTTTTTGTTGCACAGTTTCCATTAACAAAGAATAAGGACTAAAATGCAAAACATCTTTGATGGCCAGGCTTTGTTCCTGGAATAAGTCTCCGGCACAGAAGAGAAGGCAAATACATCAAGACTTGCCTTGCTGCCCAAGACATGAAGTAATTTGACATAGTCACATTAATCTTTTTGCTATAGATTTGTCCCTCCTCTTTCAATTAATCATTTTTCCTCTATTCTAGCTTCTTTCAATTTTTCTAGTCAGGACTTTAGATGTTCTGGACAAATTGCCACTCAGTTATCAGCAGATATGGTGCTTGCAGTATCACTGACCTATTAGTTTCCCAGCTGCTTAAAACAGTTCTCCATTCTTGTAGAGTGTTGCATGTCTTACTGAAATCTTTAAGTAGGTTAATTCAATGTATTCATTAACCACAATAACTATGTACATATAGACAATAAAGGCTTCAAGATCGGAGTTGTATACATGCTTGCTTGTGCACACAGCTCTGTCCAATACTAGACTGACCCCTCGATGCAGGTCACATGTTCTCTTACATTACCATGTGGGTGTTATTGTACTCATTCCTACATTAACCCTATGTGTTTCAGTTCCTTATACTATATCCACCACAGAAAAGTGTTAAAATGTATGCTTGCAAATTCATTGAGTTTTACTAGTAGTTGAAAATAGAATTTGCATTCAAGTCCTGATGTTTGACTGACCAATAATCTAGCAAAAATGGAAAATGCGTTTAAAAAATAAAGTTACGCCATCCTCCCACAAAATAATATATTTTTCCAAATGGAAAGTCCTGGACAGCTTACATGTTGGTCTGAAAACAGCCAATTCACACTTTGTGTGCTTCAGCGAATCGCCCAGTCAGTCTTCAAGGCTCTCCTGGATAAAGAAATCAAATTGAACTCCAAACAGGCAACCAGACAAACAAAAAGAATCAACTCTACTCAAATCAGTCCAAGTCCAATCTCTCAGAGAACATTAAATGGCGTTAAATGAACGTTAAATCTGCCATGATGCTGTTACTCTTGGCTTCTTCTTCACGGATTCACTAAAACAACTCAAGTTGGCATTTGGTCAAGAAATCTGGCGTTGCCTGTACAGGAGGCAAACTAGTACAAAATTCAGCCTGTTGATTTCTTTTTGAACTGCTTATTTTTCCATCTTTGAAATCAGGATCCACTTCTGTGTGAACATTTGGTGAAAGCAGCCTTTTAGCTGGTGTGGCCTTGCTCCAATATTTTCTATCAACCTCTCATAATTACTGAATCTTTGCAATGAAGACACTTTCCTTTGATCCAAAGCGGCAATTTTAGTTTTTTTTCCCTAAATCATAGTAACAGCAACTCTTTGCCTTTTATTTTTAGTCCTTTCACGATATGACCTCCAGACAGCCACCACATTGATCTCACTGCCACCTAATCATGCCACAGAACAGCAGCTCTTGGGGTCTTGATTCTGCGGAATGAGCAGTTGCTGAAAGGAGCCTCCCTGATTTAAAAAAGGAATCCGATGACCTCAGAGATGAGTCAATCATACACTACACACAGCAGGATTCAGTGATTTATTGGAAAATAAATTCAGTGTCGGATATATCTCACGCTGCTGCAGATTAGACAGTCATTTGTGTCCCATTTTACTGCATGTTCTACCGTCTGCAAGACTACTACTGAATCAGAGATCTTAGTATGAAAAAATATAGCTATTTCATCATTTGCTGCAAATGTATCCTCAATATGTCACATTGGATGAGATTATATATTATACATTAACATAATTTGTATGGTACTGACATGTCGAATTTATACTCATGTGATACTAATATAGGGTATAGAGTGTTCTGTAAGTTCAGAAGCTGCAGGCAGAGTCACAAGTGACAGCAAAAGAGAAGCATCTTGTTCACGGGAGCACCTGATACCATGTAACCCATGCTTTTCCACGTGACGGTTATGAATAAGCTGCACATTTCATCTGAACTCCATCAGTAATCCATCAACATTTTATATAAGGTGCCCTGCATGGTAGATTGCAATCTTTGGAACTTCACAAAGCATCTGATGCAAGAATTCATTGTTGATCTACAATTGCTGCATTCACAACTGAGATTCCACAACTGCAATGAGACTGGAATCAGGAATAACTTCAGTGAAAAAAAAAAGTTTGCTTCCAGGATAGTCCATTGCACTTAGCTTGACTTTCATAGAATCTTAGAATCCCTACAGTGCAGAAGGAAACCATTCGGCCCATCAAGCCTGTACCGAATCTCCAATAGAATATCTAACCTCAGTCCTATTCCCATAATTCTAGGTACTTAACTCACTAATCCCCCTAATTTACATACCTTGGGACACCAGGAGACAATTTAGTGTGACCATTCTATGTAATCTGCGCATCTTTGGATTGTGGGAGGAAACCGGAGCACCCAGAGGAGACATAGGGAGAACATGTCAGTTCCTTTCCCCATCTGTCTACTTGGAAATACATTAACATGTCTTGTGATGTTATTGTGCACTGATTCATTGTTACTTCACACAGTCTTTGTAGTCTTGAATACTAATCAACCATTATTGATCTGTCAACCTGGGAGGGTAGGAGAGAACAAGTAAAGAAAGAAAGACAAAGTTATGGGGATCTACCCTAATATATCACAAACAAAATCAGAAAATGCTGGCAAATCTCAGCAGGTCTGACAGCATCTGTGGAGAGAGAATACCGCCAATGTTTTGAACATAGATGACCTCTCTCAAAGCTTTTGTCGGACAGAATCATAGAATCATATCATAAAATCACAGAACTCTACAATGCAGAAGGAGGCTCTTCGGCCCATTGAGTCTGCACTGACCACGATCCCACCTAGGCTCTACCTCCATATCCCTACATATTTTACCTGTAATTCCTCTAACCTACGCATCTCAGGACATTAAAGGTCAATTTTTTAGCATGGCCAATCAACCTAACCTGCACATCATTGGACTGTGGGATGAAACCGGAGCACCCGGAGGAAACCCACACAGACATGAGGAGAATATGCAAATTCCACACATGCAGTGATGTGAGCCTGGAATCGAGCACTCAATTCCCGTGGGTGGGGTATTACTGAAGAAGAACAGTACCTCTTCAGGGAAGGCATTCCTAAAGCTAGGACGAAAGGACACCTGAACTCAAAACGTTGGCTCTATTCTCTCTCCACAGATGCTGTCAGACCTGCTGAGATTTTCCAGAATTTTTGGTTTTTGCTTCGGATTCCAGCATTTGCAATATTTTGCTTTTATGCCTGTATATATATTCTTAAAACGTAAAGCAATTCAAGACTGTTTTGTCACCTAGAAGCTTGGCACTTCACCATCTGAATTATGTAACCCATCATGACAGGGAAATTCCAAATTCCACCCCACCATTCACCAAGAGTCATAAATCCAACAGGCACCCATTACACAAATGCTCCAAGTACCTGTACAAGAGATAAAATGGTGTAAAATCAATAGCCTTCTTTCCTTCCTTACTTTCATCATCTCTATGTCGTCATGACATTTTCTGTTGGCTGACCTCATTTTTGTAAAAATAAACTTTTTTGGGGGGAGAGACTGCCTTGAACAGTTTTTTGTGGAGCTGATTTAAATTTCCAGCTCGATGAATCAGTGCACAACAACGTCACAAGGAATGTTAATATATTTCCAAGTAGGCAGATGGGGAAAGGAACTGACTAGGTGACCTGTTATAGACAGTTAGCGGTGAGGTTTCATACTGGCGTGACAAAGAGTTATATTTAGATTGCTGCATGATCTAGGATGCCAGTGAGTCACAAAATGAGAAATTTGAACTGGGTCCTTGTAAATTAATTGAAGAGAATTGCTGTCATTCCCAACCCACTTGGATTCCTACCTTATTTGGAAAGCAGCCGCACAGTGGATGTTATCCAATAGATAACATAAACCTGTCTCAAAAAAAATGACACCTCTTCATAAAATGGGAACTTGGATATGCGTGGGATTAGGGTGGAGGTGAGGCATCATGGTGGGATGCTCTTTCAAAGAGTCAGTGCAGATTCGATGGGCTGGATGGTCTCCTTCTGTTGTTCTGTGGAGTGAAACCACAAGTGAAGTGTCATCCTCAATTCTGGAACTTGAGCAGTGTGTTATAGACAGCCAACTGTTAAAAAAAAAATCAAAAATAGGAATAATTGTCGAAAATTAAGTGGCAGTTGCAATGATCAGTGATTCAAGCTGGGCCTTCTCCTGAAACATCCATTTTGTATTTTGAAGCTCTGTAGTGAGAGAAAAGTTTTTTTTTGTCTGTCTGAATTGTTACTGCCTCAGAGAGCGATAATGTTTATCCATCAAGTGAAGATTGTCTGGCAGTGAAAATTATGGTTTGAATTTCATGGGTTGCAGGGGATCATCGAACCCCTTAAAGTCTGCCTGAAATGCTGAAAACAAATAGCCAGAGTGCTCTTTTTAAATATATTCCAACTCTTTATTGAATGCCAACTGATCATTCAGTAAAAAGCACCAATGAATCTCTGGCCAGTCAACAAGTGTCTCCTGTACATGGGCTTATGTGGAAAAGGATTATCCAGTGAAACAATTAAAAAAAAATCACCCTTTCAGGCTAACGTACGCGTGACATCTCTCAGCTGTCAGAATATGGGCCTTCTCTTGTAGACCTTAGTGTCTTTGGTAGTTCAAAAATTACAACCATGACACTTAGTGAAACCCACTGGAGATTATTGTCAGCTTAGTTTTGGAAATAATTACCAAGATGCAGGTTTGTACAACCAATAACTGGCTTGAAATACACAACTAAATTATCACCAGGATTTTAAGGCCTTGCAGCAGTGTATCTCCCCACCATTGGATGCTGCAAGCTGTTAGAACCTTCTTTGGTTCGGAATGATTGTAATGTCCCGGAGGGTGGGAGGGGCAATAAAATCCTAGATTATTCAGAGCTATCCAAGACTGGATGTTACTTTATTGTTCAAGTGTTACTGAAGCAATGTCACATTCTCCCCTTAACTCCTGACATGTATTCTCTGATATCACCATTATGCTATTTACACAATCTCACGCATTAATCCATTAATCTGTTATAGAGATATTGGGTGGGATTTTACAGCCTTGCTCAGGTAAGGAATAGAAATTCCCACCTGAGATCAATGGAGATGTTCATTCTCGGACCTTTGCCTGTGCCGATTTTGTGGCATTCAAGATGGTGGAGTTCCGTCCATTAGGTTTTTCCAAATTCCTGTCACTCAGAGTTGGGTTCGGAAGACCCAGATCCAAGTGCAGTGTATGTGTCAGGGACATTTTAGCCTAGCTATTCCCGTACTATTACCAGGTTTTCTGACCAGTTACCGTAAGCAGACATGATGATGTGCTCAAGTCAATTTCAACATCATTTAAAACGACGTTGCAAACATGAAATCTGATGGGATCTGGAATTGGGAGATAATGCAGGGAGGTGACGAATGCAGCACAAACACCCTAAGGCTGCGCCTGGTTTCATTCACAGTAACTTCATTGCAGTGTTAACGTAAGCCTATTTGTGACATGAATTAAAAAAAACATTTCGCACCATAGTGTGCCGGGCAATGACAACAAGTCAGAATCTAACCAATCTACCCTTGACCTTCATGGCATTTCCATTGCTGAATCACCCACTTTTAACGTTCTTGTGATTGCCATTACCAGAAACTGAACTGAACCAGCCATGTAAATACTGTGGCTACAAGAGCAAGTCAGAGACTAGAAATTGTGGTGAGAATAACTCACCTCTTGAATCCAAGAGGCGTGCCCACCATATACAGGCCAACAGCTGCCTGGATGACTACAGCTCCAACAACATTCGAGAAGCTCAACGCTATTCACAACAAAGCAGTCTACTTGATTGGCACCCCAACCATCAACTTTAATTTCAACTCTCTCCACTTCTGATGCTCAGTGGCAGCAGTGTGTACCATCTACAAGATTTACTGCTCTGACAGAATCTTCCAAATCCACAACTTCTTCCACCTCAAAGGACAAGAGTAGTAGAGGCATGGAAACTCCATCGCATGCAAGTTCTGCTCCAAGCCACTCATCATCTTGTTTGAAAATGTATCAGCGCTTCTTTACTGTCACTGAGTCAAAATCTTGGAACTCCCTGTATAACAGCGCTATGTATTTACTACACCACTGAGACTGCAGCAGTTCAAGAGGCATCATATCGCCTGGAACAACTGGGACTCAAAAGGGAATCACCCCGGGGTGGTGGGGTCTCCTCCCTTAGGTAGAGATATGTGGGGAGAAAGCTGCAGCCATGTGGCTAGTGAGCAATTCATAATTAATTAATTTTATTTTCATTAACAGAATCCCTGAAAGTGCATCTTTACATGACTGCTATTGGTGGCACTGGCAAACAAGCCATTGGTCACTTTGTTCTGCAATTGTGAAATCTTGGCAATGTCTCTGGCAGAACCAGAGGCAAAGACATTAAGGATGGCAGTGTCAACATATGGTCCTCAGACCCACTAGGCTAACACATTGCAGTTAAATGCAGAAACTGCAGGTTGGATCTAGCTTCATGACACGCTATCAATTTCCATGCTTTTAATCCCCTCACCATTCCACTGCCAGCTGCCAAACGTGCACATTCCTGCAAGTTAAAACTCACCACGCTCTAATGTATCAGCTTGACTTTAACCTCATCAGCAGCAACTGAGGGACAAGGTGGTGGTAATAGAATTTTATTATAGCAAATGACTAGTCGTCTATCATCATACAAAGTTGTAATGTTGCAACTGATGAAAGCTGCATTCACAACTGTCATATATCACAGTGGCAGCTTTGTGTGTGCGCATCCAGATGAGACTAACAAAAACAAATTGAGCACAGCATTTCTCTGAATATCAAGCCACATCTTTCTCCAGCTCTCACTGGTTCAAGACTCTGAGCCTTGAAGTTAGTGTGTTAAATAAAATGACCTTCAAATAGAGGCAAGGTTTGCTCGGTATAGGAGTAGAGAAGGATAGAGGTGTTAGTTTACTCCTGAATTATTTACAACCTCCATTCTCAAATAGCATTTGACTCCCTGTTGTGACATGCAGCATATTCCCTTCAATAGTTAATGAAAATTCAAGTAATTATGAACATTGATCTGCCTACAAAAGTTAAATGATTGAGATTGTTTCACTCAATGTTTTCACTATTATCATTGATTATCTTGGTCACTTTCTACTATTGTTCGTTTTTAAGCATAATCTGCAAAGCCTTTCGCCAATTTTCACTTTCTTATCAACTTACTCAACCAAACATCATTGCCCAAGAATTACATTACAGCAGTTGAAAAATGTTACAGTAACAAAATACCTTCTGCAGTTGGTGCCAAACAACTGATTCACCCAATCCACAGCAAACCCACAAATTAAAATTTATCACATCACAACCACAGTGTGAAGCCAAAGAGGAATACCGGAATCTGGCTCCAACAACTTCTCCAATTATGTTTGCTCATGTGGACTAAGCCACAAAAAGAATCAGGAGGCAACCTTGAATACTTCAATATGGGAGCTGTTTATTGAAGGTGTGCCCTCATTCACACTCAGAGCTAAAATTGGCCAAGAAGGTCCCGCACTAGGCAAAGCTAACAGTCCAGGGGTCACTGACCCATACTCTTAAAGACACGCACACATACTTCACTCTCCCCCTCTGTCATCCTTTCCATTTGTAGTTCATTGAATAGATGCACAACACTATGACCGGTTTGGATTATGAAATACTGTTCTTATTAGCTGCTGATACATGAACAAAAGGATGGAGATTTGAGATTTTGGGCAACAGATGCAGGGAAGAATGTTTCTACGTAAACATAGTAATGGCCCTGAACTCACTGCCCAGGGGGTTGGTGAAAGAAAAGGTGATCAATGATTTTGAAAGTAAATTGGATGGGAACTTGAAGGGAATAAACATGCAGCATTGGCAGGATGGAGCAGGGATTGGCTGTGTGCTCTAGAGAGAACGGAAATTAACTTGATGGACCAAATGGCCTCCTTGTACATCATAGTGGCCTCATCACTCTATGTCCTATCCGGTTTGATCTCCGAGTATCATGGATTCTGTGTTCTGTCGACAAACATTGTACTAAATTCCCAGGACTCTCTGGGCACGATCATACCATCCTTTCAAGCCACGCTTTTGGTGACACCATCAGGGAATCCACTACGGATGGGAAGGTGGGGTTAACCTTTGGCAGGTCTGGAAAATCCCACAGCAGGCAGGGCTGGAAAATCCTACCCAGTGTATTTGTAAAGAAGAAGATGGATTGGCTTAGTAACCAAAATGGTGGGGTGGGTGCTCTGCAGCATGGGAAGAAGCAGAGAACTATAGAGTAGTTAGGGCACAATATAGGCTGATATTCAGTTCAATGTCTAGAAAACCCTTCATGTTCCTAGTAGATTATCTGGCATTGCAGTCTCTCTGCCAGGTAGCATTCTTGATTAAAGGTTGTTACCAATTTGGGCCATGGGGTATTTGGAGTTATTTTATGTTGCTATGAGCTTAAAATTTATCCCACAAGAGATTTGGTTGGCAATACCCAAGTTACATGCAGTACTGATTGGGTTCAATAGCTGAAATTCCTGATAAAGCAAATAGAGAGCTGACAGATGGTGACATAGTAATAATGTTACTGGATTAGTATTTCAGAGGCTAGGCTAATGTTCTGAGGACATGGGTTCAAAGTGCAACAGACTTGCCTTCAATTAATAAATCTAGAATATAATGGTCACCTTGAAACTATCGTTAATTGTTGGGAAGGAAATTTGCCATCTTTACTTGGTCAGGCTAATGTGACTCAAAACCACAGAAATGTGGTTAATTCTTAACTATCTCTTTGTAATGGTCTAGAAAGTCATTCAGTTCAAGGAAAATTAAGGGATAGGTAACAAATGCTGGCCTTCCACTGAACACTGAACACTGCATTTGCCTGACAAAGACACAGAGTGTCGAATGCTCGCAAATTTACTATCAAATAAATCGGTTGGATTTAAAATTGGTGTTGCTAAATTCTTACTGAGTTCCAGTACCACCCACATCCCATGAAAGTATAAAGTAACAAAGTTATGAATGCAATACTGTTCGTTCAAGACCAACAAGAGGAAATCAACACATCTGAGAATCATCGACACTGACGGATTGGTTTAATGAGCACAGCAGAAGATTGTGTTGGTAAGAAAATGTTGTCATGGCATTCACACCCAGGGGAGGGCCTGCTAGTGCAGACACTATGGGCCAAATTACCACCTTCTATGATGTAACAATACTGTGGTTAGCTAGGGGGAAAATAAGTGGTCACTTTGCTTGACATGTCAATAAGCCAATTCATGACATGGACTTGTGAGGGGAAGAGGTTAAACAGATGTATGTGTACACATGTATATGCATACATTGTCTGTGTGTGTCTGTGTGTGTGTGTGTGTGTGTGTGTATCTCTCCTCATGGAAAAAAGTCAGTTTGCAGCCATTTTGAATTTGAAAAAGTGAACTGGAGAGATTTTGCTTTCTCTCCAGCAAGAGAATGACTGTGATTGATTCCAGGTCAAGGTATGAATACAAGAAGCCTATAAAAGGAAAGGTTAATGCCAGCTAGTTTCAAGGATGGTTAGCTGCAAAGTGAGTTTAACCCATTAACAGAGCTGGAGTGGCATATTTTATTATTTTCTACCTTTCAAGAAGTGATATGAAATGGATTGTGTTGCATGACAAGATGGTATTAAGTGCATTCATGTATTTCATGTAAAATAAATGAGTTTGTTGGTTTACAGTTGGCTTTCTGCAGGATATGAGACCCTTACATGGGCACATCAGAAGGCCAGCGCAACCATAGTAATATAAAGACTTATAGTCAGAAAACCTAGGGTCCTATTCTCAAATATCTAAATAGTATGTAGTAAACATGTACTCTTGATTAAAAGAATTGTGAGATACGTCTATAGGAGTGAGGAGTGATCCTAAATCCAAGGAAATATCTGGTGCAGACCTGAAATTGTAAACAGGAGTTTCAACTTGTTAATGTCACCAAACTGGGGACAATGGATATCTGGATAAACAGAGCTAGATCTGAATTATACTTAAGCTAGACTGTGACAAATAGCGTTCAATAAATGCAAGGCACCTTGGAAGTCAAGATACAAGGAGTACGTATCTCAAAAGACAGAGCAGAGCTTGCTCAAGGCAGACTACAAGAGAATTAAGAGTATTGACTGACTCATTGCCTATCATGTTGAAACTGTGTTTGCTTTCGTGGCTCATTTAGTGAGATGTTAAGGTATATTGCTAAATCAACTCAGCAAAAAAAATGCCCAAATTCATTTTCAAACTGCCCAAACCACGTAAAGTTGTGTCACCAACATCTACATGATTTTGCTACATCCTCGAAACAATGTTGAGAAAAACGATAATACTCATGTTGTGATCAAACTATGTGGACTGTACAATCTGATAATTCGCTTTTCAACCTTGAAAATGAGCATTCTAGATAGATCCATTTCAAAGATACATAAAAGGGGTGGCACAGTGGTTAGCATTGCTTCAGGGACCCGGGTTCAATTCCCGACTTGGGTCACTGTCTTTGTGGAGTTTGCACATTCTCTCTTCTCTGTGTGGGTTTCCTCCAGATGCTTCGGTTTCCCCAACAGTCCAAAGATGTGCAGGTTAGGTGAATTGGTCATGTTAAATTTTCCCTCCGTATACCCAAACAGGTGCCAGAATGTAATGACTAGGGAATTTTTACATTAAATTCATTGCAATGTGAATGTAAGCCTACTTGTGACTCGTAAATAAAGTTTAGAATGGAAACAGTGAACATGAAGCAATATTTTCTGACTGGCCATGTCAGAGGGGCAAAAAACTGTAGCAACAGGGTATTGAAAGACAGATATCAGGAATTTTCCTTGGTTAGAACAAGTTACTCAGAAGATATTTAAAAGCAGGGCAATAGACTTATTCCAAAAGAATAAGGAAGAGTTGGATGTTGTTGTGGGAGGATGATAGACTTATCATTTCAGAAAGACAAGGTGAAAAACATTAAAAAACCTTTCTTTCTGTCTCAGCATCTCCCTAATATCAAAATGCCACAATACTTTCTTCACTTCTAATTTGGTCATAAACTGAGCAAGCCAGTTGGTGATTATACCTATGTTATATAAACCTTGGCCAAAAAATGTGCTTATCTTTGAATAATTAATGCCAATGCCAATGCATATACAAGTATAACATTCTATTATTCCAATATTACATCTGCACACATAAATGAAGATTGGCTTTTAAGTTATCAAAAACACTGTTTTTACTTTTTGTAGTATTTACCATCATACCAGATCTGGGATTTGAAATTTGTTGCTATGGATATAATGAAGTGTCATTCTGGGTTGCTCATCAATCAACTCTTGTTCTCTTGCCGTGATGATGGTGGAGCAGTACAGTTTCCATGAAGATATATCCAAAAAGAAAGAAAACCATTCCACTATGTCCAAACTCTCCCGGCGAATTGAGACTTATGCAAAATAGGTAAAATGGCAAAGATTGCATTGAAAATGACTGTTAGAGGTCAGCCATGATACATAGAACGTACTTATACACTGACGCTGATTGCATAGTTCAAAATTGATGATGCATGAGAAATAATGGCTACTACATAAATAAGAAGAATTCATGACACATTCTATCTATGACACTTGCAGCAGATTTTCAATTGTAGACTATCAGGAAAAAATGTCTGAATTAAAGTTGTGTCTAAAGTTTATAAAATTTATTAGTGCCACAAGTAGGCTTACATTAACACTGCAATGAAGTTACTGTGAAAATCCCTTAGTATCCATACTCTGCCACCTGTTCGGGTAACTGAGGGAGAATTTAGCACAGTCATTGTGCCTAACCAGCATGTCTTTCAGACTGTGGGAGGAAACTGGAGGACCCAGCGAAAACCGATGTAGTCACGGGGAGAACATGCTGACTCCGCACAGTGACCCAAGATGGGAATCAAACACAAGTCCCAGGCCCCGTGAGGCAGTAGAGCTAATCACTGTGCCACCATATCTCCTGGAACAAGTGAAGGCTTTAAACCTGTGGACAGCTTGTTACTCCATCTGGGTGGATTATTTACATTTCTATGTTCATGAGGTTTTACTATCAGTTTTTATTTGCAGCTTGTTTGCATTGTGTAGAATTTCCCTTCGAAGAAGGTGGAAGTTGAAACCATCAGCAATAGCATCATTGTGAGCAATGCCAATCACTGATGTTGCGAACCGACCAGCAATCTGCCAAATGTTTTTTTTCTCTCTTTCAAGCAACAAGCAGAGATATCAATCTGACTGCTCTGCTAGAGCTGCCACTTTCAATGTGGGTGAACTAAAGGTGTGGCAGCCTTGCCACCTACCTGCTGCCAGTCCGCATGTGGTACACTGATGCAGGAGACAAAATGCTGATTGGTGAGCTGCAGTGCGCTCTCTGACTTTGCGGAAGGGTCGAGACAGATGGGATCAGTTGGGTGAGGGGTTTGCCAGCTCAATTATACACTCAATGCACTTCAATTATTTTTGTAATTATCAAAAAAAAACTAATTAAGAAGCATGGAATGATCACTTTATTAATACGAATTGAATGAATCAGTACTGGAGGGTACCTTGGTTCTCCAACGTCCTAAAAAATGTAGGTCAACTGAAATGTGACAAAAGTAAATAGTCTATTGAATAGAAAGGGAAGAGTAAAGCCATTGTTGTTGTGTCAAGAAACGAGGCAATAAGAGATGACAATTTCAAAATCAGCTATAAAGAACACATTTTCTATGAAAAGATGTCAAAAAAAGTCTGTCAAAAAGCATTAACATCCTGCCATTTGGAGCCAAGACCAGACAGATGTAATATTACACTTCCATTCGCATTTCAACCTGACGAACGCTACCTATAATAATCCGACTATTACATATCATGTCATTTCTCTCCCCGTCGATTTTTTTTTAAGCATTCATTTTAAAAGTGACAACAGAATTGCACTGAAGACCGATGCATTTTTCGGCTGCAAACTCATGATATTTTAAAAGCTGTGAAAATGCTGTCTAAATGGTTTTCGCAGCACAGCGTCTGTGAGCAGAGGCTATGCCAGCAGATTCGGATATCTGCAGCATTAGAAAAGCTGCTGCGTAACCAAGTGATTAAGTTATGAATTGGTTCTGGTGTTTGGCTTCACAGATGGTATAAATATTGTCAAGCACCGGGAGGAATCATGCACGCTATTTCTATTATGAGTGAATTTATTTTTTGCTGAAAAAAAAGAGTAAAACACACCGGGATTAGCAGGAACTCACCAGTATTGGCGGGGGGAGTCGTTCCTGTTGTTTTAGTATATAAATAGCACCAGCAATGAAATCAGATCACTGGTATGCAATACATTACCGTGTCCATAGCAATATATAACACATTATAGGTTCAAGTGACTCTGCAGTATCTTATCCAAATGGGTGTTCTTCATGACCGTGAAACTTCAATTAGGGTTTCCATAAAAACTGGTGTGTCTTCAAAATCTTTACTCGCAATGGGATTTACAATAGAAACTCCTTTACTGAGAAAGCTGTGAGAATGTGGAACTCGCTACACCAGCAGCGACTAGAATTGGATATATTTAAGTGGAAGCCAGATAAGAATACATGGGAGAAGGGAATCAAAGGACACGTTGATGGGATGAAATGAAGTAGGGTGGAGAAAATGCTTGCATTCAGTATAAACATCTGCAAAGACTATTACAGGAATGGCCTGTTTCTGTGCTCCAAAATGTTCTGCAATTCTTTCTAAACTACTCAACATTGTGGGCACCACAGTTAAGGCCAAAACCAACACAGGTCAGGAATCAAATCTGACGGTTGTCTGGACTGTATGGCTCACCATCTGCACAACAGACAACATATTTCCTCACTGATCCATTCACAAGGCTGTTTCTTTGCATCTTTCAGATGCTCTGTGTAGATTTCTAAGCAAGGTCTAAATCAAACCAATCTTTTGCAATGGCATGTCCAACTCAAATTTCAGTCATTGTTGTGCTCTGTTCCTTCATTGAAACCAAGTTTGGAACTAACTCTTGAAAGGAGGACAACAATTGGTTTCAATAAACTACTTTTCACAATCATTTAAACATTTATGCTATTCAGATATGGAATGAAACTGTACAATGTAGTTTTGGTAAGTAACTAGTCAATGAGTTCAGTTTAAAATGCTTTCTTACCAGCATAACAGCATAATCCACACTATATATATAAGTTAACCATCTCATCAAAACAGCAGAAAATTGAATTTCATTCAAATACACACGCATTCTAACTTTGCAGAATTTAATCCAATTTTAGATCAAATGGGAAAGATGTAAATTATTTTATAGCTGAGAGATTTAGATTGGTATCAAATATTTCTT
Organism: Sphyrna mokarran; assembly: GCA_024679065.1. Classification (NCBI taxonomy): domain Eukaryota; kingdom Metazoa; phylum Chordata; class Chondrichthyes; order Carcharhiniformes; family Carcharhinidae; genus Sphyrna; species Sphyrna mokarran. The sequence continues at coordinate 60,330,621 of JAGIQG010000003.1, forward strand.
AATCAATCGCTAAGTTTATTTTTAAAAAGCAGTCTTTTCGAAAATAATTAGATTCGGCTTGCGTTCAGTGAGAAGACGACATGGGAGACTTCATAAAGCTGTGGAAGTTTTTTTTCAGTTTGACAGGTTTAATCTCATTAGGTATCTAATTCCCTACTCTCAGATTTACAAACTGTAATGGGATACTTCAACTCTTTCCTCCACTTTCCAAAGCAATTGATATGTTCAGTAATTGAGTAGATATGCACAAAGCATTTTATTTAAAAAATACTCCTAACCAGCTAAATTAGCAGCCTTTTGAGACCTGTAGATATTTACCCAGCACTTGACCAAATCTGAAAGCACTTCCTATTATTGGACCTTGATAGTTTTGTTCAGATGAAATAAGCTGACAGTTGGTATGATGGATTATCGAGGTATAAAGACAACTCCCTAGGCAAAATATTCTATTTCAAGAGTGCAGTGTTGCTGAGTACATCTTAATAGAGTTTTTGACACCCTCTGCGTTTTGTGCCTAATGGACGCTTTAGTGTAACATGCGTGTAAATTTTTAGCAAGATAATGAATCAAAGACTGTTGAAAATTAACTCTTAAAAAATAATAAATTTCACTCACAGTAGATAACGTGACAATAGAGAGACAATTTAAGTAGTTCAGATTTATTCTATTTCTCATTTGGGAAAAATAATTCTTAAAAGTACAGGGATTTTACATTACAGTCTTATTTCAATTGACCAATTCTTCTCAGTGAAAGCATTTGGGTCGAAACAATTGCCACTGGTTCCATTGCATGTCATTAATTCAATAAAGTTACCTATATGAAGAATAGTTGCTATTTTGTCAGGGGCTGAACAGTGAATTGGAACTGAAACTTGATCAAGGTGGGTGAAACATCTATCAATCTGACCAAAGCTAAATTAAACTTGAATCACTTCTGGATCATTTTTGTACTGGACTGAAAACATGCCCATCAGGGAAGGGTACAGAGTTCCTGATAGGCAAAGGTTTAAGATGATAGTTAAAAAAAATGGCATCGTTAATTTTTTTCATGTGGGCATGTATCCAAATCCTCCATTGATTTAGGACCAAGGCTGGCCTGGTCATCAATAGTGAGAAGTCTGACAACACCAGATTTAAATCCAACCGATTTATTTCATAGTAAACTTACAAACTTTCAACTCTATGGTCTTTGTCAGGTGAATGAGGTGTTTTGGTCTCTCACAGCACACATATCAGCACAGACTGTTTACAGATTACTGATTAGAATGCAACCATAGAGTTGAAAGCTTGTAAGTTTGCTATCAAATAAATAGGTTGGATTTAAACCTGGTGTTGTCAGACTCCTTGCAGTATTTACCCCAGTCCAACGCCGGCATTTCTACATCCTGGCCATCAATAACATCACAATAGCTACAAACAGCAGTAAGTCAGACAAAAGTATCACATTAACTTTTTAATTTGATTGACTGTGCTCAAAAGTTTTATTTATTTCCTAATCTGTGTGTGAGCACTTGTGTGCGTTACTGTCTTTGAGAAGGAAGGACTTACAGTTTATAATACGAATGCTGGGAGTTTTATCTGTGCTGGATAATAAATCTCATTGTTTCAAAAGTTGGGCATGAAAGTGTTAATAAGCAACCAGTACATTGTTGCTAAACAACAGACATTGTGTGTGGTTGTCAGCAAATGAAGAGAACAACATCTAAAACTTGACCACTGAGTTTTTGTAATGTAGAACAAAATCATGTAAAATTGCAAGAATGGGATTTGCAAAATGTTTGTTATTACAGATGTTAATATTTTGATATTATGAGCACAATCTAGCGGCCCTGTTAGCCACAGGCACAATCCTGTAATGGCCGCTAAATCTTACAAACGACAAAAAATTAGATTTGCATCAGTGGGAAGCGAGATCTCAGCTTGAGATCTCCAATGAGGGCATGAACCTTATTTTAATAGATCTAAATCAATTTTAATATAAATAATGAGTTTGGCACTGTAGCATCCGCCCACAACATATTTTCTCCCTGGCAGTGTAACATCAATAAGAAGTCTCACAACACCAGGTTAAAGTCCAACAGGTTTATTTGTAGCAAATGACGCTAGTTTTCAGAACTGGCTGTTTCCAGCATTGCTAAAAATTAACCTGGTGTTGTGAGACTTCCTAGTATGTTTATCCCAGTCCAGTGTTGGCATCTCCACATCAAGTGTAACATCACGCAGACATGAATTACTAGTGGTTTTCAAAAGGGAACGGCAGTACTTGTGGGACCTGAGGGTTGTGGAACATTGCTCCCAGAATCCTCTAATATTGGCATTGTGATGGAGAGGGGTTATCCCTATCGCTGCTGGCCCAGGGTGGATCCTGATGCCTGTGTGAAGGGAGGTAGGCTTAATTTTGAGACCAGGGCACCCTGTAAAAAAGGTGCCTCAATCTCAGAATCCAGGTTTTGCCAGTCTGTTTATGGGCCCACCCACCTCCAGCTGGCTGTGCGATCCTTTAAAATTGCACAGTGCTGTTAAAATCAGACAAGAAAAGGTGCATGTGAAGCCAGCAAATTTCACACTGCTCCCTTTGCCTGATCCAACACTCTCTGCAATTGGGGAAATTGCATCGCATATTTCTAGTGCTATTGATGTTATGTTATGTTCTTTGATCGATATTTTTAGAACAATTTACATACCAGCCTTCTTCGTGGACGTTTTACTAAGCATAACATTAGACACTGAATAATGTATTTTTAAAGTAACCCAAAATGATTGCTTGGTGGACAGGCAGCTGACAGGAGGAGCGTGAAGTTGTGGACTGAGACTATGCTCAGTCAGAGGGTGAACAAGCCCAACTGTGTAGGCAAAAACTAATCAAATGGCACCTACGTTGAGAAGAAAGCACCAGTCTCACATGGTTTGAATGGTACAGTCAGGATGCAGGCAGCTGTGACAATCTCAAGGACCCATGATCTCATTGGAATGTAACTTGAGGCTGAAACCACAGTGCCAATAAGCATACAATATCATTTGCAGGTCTGATAGAATGGTATAAGAACCAGATATGCAGCAGACTTCTGGCTGCAATCGTAAGAAAGGAGAACCGAGTTAGTTAGCAACATGAGCAACAGAACATGATAGTTTGATCTTCCCTGTCTTTCAAGAAACTAAGCAATGGGATATCCAGTATATATTAGCAGATATGTATCAGTATCTTATATTGATATGCAAAAGAATTTGGGGTAATAAAGACATGGCTTGTAATAAAACTGTACGTTGACTCACTGATATCCCGATTAGATTTCTGAATAACAAGGGTTAAGTAACTATTCCATGGAAGGAGATAAGTCTGAGAAAGGAAGGAAGGATGAAAATTCCTGGCCAGTAGAATAATACAACTTCAATCATCGTGTTTTAGTCTTACCTGCTCATCTATATTTAAGTCTCTGGGTGAAACATTGTTTTGGGAAATTAGTGGAATTGGTTCTGCTTGAGTTTGGAAGGAAGCCATGATCCAAAAATTATGTGGGTGGAATAAAATAGTTGCCATGGGCAGCAAATGTGGAGAACAATATTTAGGCTGATGGAGAGCTCTTCCATTCATAGAATTCTAAATATGCAGAAGGAGGCCATTTGGCCTATTGAGTCTGCACCAACTCTCTGACAGAGCATCTTAGCCAGGCAAATCCCATTCACATGACCCTGCTGATGCCTCAAACCTACACATTATTGGACAACAAGGGCCAATCCACCTAATTCGCACATCTCTGAACTATGAGAGGAAACCAGAGCATAAAGAGAAAACACACACACACATGAGGAGAACATGCAAACTCTACATTTGTAGAATCATAGAAATCCTACAGTGCAGAAAGAGCCATCCGGGCCATCAATCTGTACCAACTACAATCCCACCCAGACCCTACTCCCAGATACCTACACATTTACCCAATAATCCCTCTAACCTACACATCTCAGGACACTAAGGGGCAATTTTAACATGACCGATCAACCTAACCCGCACATCTTTGGACTGTGGGAGGAAACCAGAGCACCAAGAGGAAGCACACACAGACACAGGAAAAACATGTAAATTCCACACAGTCATAGAATCACTGAAATCTTACAGTGCAGAAAGAGGCCATCCGGCCCAACAAGTCTGCACTGACCACATTCCCACCCAGGCCCTATCCCCATATCCCTACACACTTACCCACTAATCTTCTAACCAACGCATCTCAGGACACAAAGGGCCAATTTCGGCAGGTCTGATCAATCCGAGCCGTGCATCTTTGGACTGTGAGAGGAAACCAGAGCACCTGGAGGAAACTCACACAGACATGAGGAGAATGTGCAAACTCCACACAGACAGTGACCCAAGCCAGGAATCAAACCCAGGTGCCTGGAGCTGTGAAGCAGCAGCAATGCTCATCATTATGTGACCGTGCCGCCTAATCACCTAACACTACTTTGGAATCGTGGATCTCCTTTGCACCTCTTCACTGTGCAAAAGTCACTTCTGTTTATGAGCCATCAGCTTGATACAATTGGTTAAGTTTACTTTCTCCTTGAACGGGATTGAGATTCCGATAACAAATCTTTTTCACGTATGATGTGGATCTTAAAAAGAAGTATACATCTCTGAAGGATATATCGGTTTAATTCAGTACGTACAATGGCCCAGTGAGTGTGGATGAGAGCTTAACCAGACACAACTCATTTCCACACAACTTCAAAACTTGACTTTTTTAATGTCAACTGAGGTGAGACTGTATCTGAAGTTTAGTAAATCTGAGTGCTCGATCCCTCTATCAGTATTTTTCAGCTGTGAAGTGTTTGGATTATGTTGGAATTTAAGTTAAACAAAAACACACGCATTTCCTTCCACCTGACTATCATCATCCCAAAAGAATATGATGATTTAAACTAGAAGTACTATTTCCAGAGTGCTAAAGGAAGCAGTCCTGGAAATAATAAATGTATTGGTGGTTATATAGATTCTATAGACTCTGGGACAGTTCCTACAGATTGGGAGGGCAGCTAATGTAAGATTATGTATTTAAAAAGGCAAGTAGAGAAAAAAAATAGAATTTATAGACCAGTCAGCCTGATGTCAGTCAGGATTGGACACAGTTAGCATGGATTTACAAAAGAGAAATTATGCTTAAAAATTTACTGCAGTTCCTTAAGGATCTAACTAGACTTGATGAGATGAAAGCCAGTGGATGTGGTTTATTTGGACATGCAGACAAAGTCCCACATAAGAAACTAGTATGTAAAATTAAAGCACATGGGATTGGGGATAGTATATTGAGATGAATAGAAGACTGGTTGGAAGACCAGAGTAGGAACTTACAGACCTTTTTCCAAACGGCAGACTGTGACAAGTGGGGTATCATAAGGATGAGTGCTGGGACCCCAGTTACTCACAATATATATTAATGTTTGGATAAGGAAACAAAATGCAATCTCTCTAAATTTGCCGGGTGGCAGAATGAACTTTAAGGAGGTTGCAGAAATGCTTCAGAATGATTTGGATAAGTTGAGTGGGTGGGCAAATGCATGGTAGATGCAATATAATATGGATACTTTGGTAACCCCGCAGTGAGCAGTGACATGATTGATTGAGCGGTTCCGCCAGGCAGCAGCTGTTATCAGGGGAGGGAGGGCAAGCAGGCAGCAATTGGACAATAATTTGTTGGGGGGGCCCTCCCAATGAGGCTGTTTAACTTCCCATTAGTCGAAGCCTTTCAAATTCTTTTTGTAACAAAAACTGGAAGGCAAACAATTATCTGAATGGCGATCAATTAAGAGAGGAATATGCAATGAGATCTGAGTGTCCTCATTTCCCAAATTGCTGAAGGTAAGCATGTGGATACAGCAGGTGGTAAAGAAAGTAAATGATTATGTTGCTTTTGTAGTGAGAGGATTTGAGTACAGGAGCAATGATATCTTGTTACAATTATACAAGGCCTTAGTGAAGCCACATCTGGAATATGGTGTGAAGTCTTAGTCTCCTTCTCTGAAGAAGGATGTTCTTGCTGTAGAAAGAGTTAGTGAAGATTTACCAGACTGATTTCTGAGAAGAGAGATGGAATCCGTTAGAATTATATTCTCTGGAGTTTAGAAGAATGAGAGGGGATCTTTACCCTGAAATTTCTTCACCCAAAGAGTGGTAAGCCTATGGAATTCACTACCACAGAATGCAGTTAAGGCCAAATTATTCCATGTTTTCAAGAGGAAGTTAGATATAGTTCTTGAGGATAAAGGGATCAAAGGATATGGGAATGGAGAGAAAGCTAGAAGAAGTTACTGAGTTGGATGATCAGCCATAATCATAATGATTGGTAAAGCAGGCTTAAAGGACTGAATGGCCTTCTACTGCTCCTATTTTCTATGTTTTTACAAACATGCGAAAACTAACAAACTATTTGACTTAATTTACCTATCATACAAAGAAAAATCACTGACCAGACTGCATCCAAACTTCAGCTTCAGTGAATTTGACTGGAGCTGCAGTTAATTATCAAAAACCTCTCTGTTTAAACAATTTCACTGAAGCACTACTGACAATCGATAAAGGTGCACTCATTTCACTGACAAGCAAGCAAAACAGACATAGTATGCCACACTGCAGAATTGTAATTCTGTCTTTTCAGGTCAACTTGGGCAATCAAGAAAAACATTTAGTATCCTATCTCTTAAACCTGGTCAGGATCTCGTGTGTCGTTTGGGTAGCCTTAATCTAAATAGGGTGGAATTCTCCCAAAAAACAAATGACTAACTACCATAACAGCAAAAATAATGGAGCAATCTGCGCCAGTCTCTCAAGCGACGTTCTTTACCACAATCCTCCCATACTCTGTCACTTGTGAGTTTTGCGCTGATACTGCAAAGGTTGTGGGGCCTAAGCACGTTGGTGAGCTCAGCTTCAAAGCACTCGGGCTCCCTTTCACAAAGACATCCCGATCTCACAGCGCACTGAGAGACTCTTTCCCTCCCCCCATGAACACCAGGATCCACCCTTTTTGCTGACATATTTACCCCCCACACCCCCAGCATGCATCATAGGCATCAGGACCTCCCCAATGGATCCCCTGCTAACCCCTGACATGTCTCCTTTGTACCACCCCTTGGCACCACCCTTGACACACTGACAGTGTCCAACTGACACTGCCATCTGCCCAGTGAGCACTGCTAAGTGGCATCACCAGACCATGCCCCTGAACATCTGTGGGCTTCAATGACCTCTGATCACCCTGGTATGGGCATCATGCCAGTGTCCGCTAGTGGAAACCAATAGTGATTCACGATATTTCCCTGGCATTCTCGAAGTCTGGAGAATCCCGTGCGTTGGGAATCTAATGGGCCATGCATATCTAAATGCTTTTTAAAATACGCTAATCATATGCAATCTGTTTAAGACTATTAGAAATGGACTGGGAAGACCACAAACTGATTGGCACTGGGCATAAAACTGAGCTTTAGGTTTGCAAACTATTCTCTGTGATCAGCATGATCTATGCCAGGCATGGTGAGGTCGGAGAATCCACCCCCCAACAACATTAGCAAAAAGGCCATTATAGTGAATTGGTACTGAATGATTCAGAGACAACTACATATTTCACAATGATAAATAGGATTTTGCAGCATTAAACAGTCCCACTCAGCATCCATACAAAAATATGGCTTCAGATTGCTAGATCTCACATTTGACTCCTTAATACATGGCAAGATCAGAAATTCTAAAAGTCTTAGTCATTCCAAACAGGAAGGCATATTCAGATTTGGATTATACTACCTGAATAAAGATCAAATCTGAATAAATCTAAATACTTTTCTATTTCATCATTAATTAGTTTAAGATGTTGTGAAAGCGGAGGGATAAATGAGCACCAGAATTATATATTGGCACTGCCTCAGCACAAACAGTGAAGGAAAATGAGTATTCTGCTGTTGGGTTGAGGCACTCTCTTAGAGAAATGCAACTGGAACAAAAATACTATGTTTTACTTTATCAACTAGTAGCTCATAACATTGTAGGATGCAAAATCGAAGAAAAACTCATTCCTTTTTAAAAGAAATGCACATCAATTTATCATGATAATTTTAACAAAAATCAGAAAAAAAAACATAATGTGTCATGTAACTACTTATAGGTGGGAGTGAAAGGTAACAGAAAAGGTTATTAGTGCGTAAGTTAACACATAAAGCTTGGCAAATAAGGTTGATAAACTGCTGGTAAAGATAATTACATGGGAACATGCTGCTTTGTTGTGACGATACGTGTCCCAAAGAAGAACAAACAGGTACCAAATATTTCAGGATATAAAATGTTCTGGATTGAAAGGAGGAGAATGAGTCGTATTGATTATGGAGAATATTACGGTTCTGGGGAGAGACAATGTTTTTAGAGGCATTAGGAATCTGTTTGGTGAGAGTTAAATAAAAGAGAAACCATCATAAGATTGGGTGCAGGAGTAGGCCATCTGGCCCCTTCAGCCTGCTCCGCCATTCAATAAGATCATGGCTGATCTTTGCTTGGACTCAGCTCCACTTACACGCCCACTCACCATAACCCTTAATCCCTTTACTGTTCAAAAATATATCTATCCTTGCCTTAAAAATATTCATTGAAGTAGTCTCAACTACTTCGCTGGGCAGGGAATTCCACAGATTCACAATCTTTTGAGTGAATAAGTTCCTCCGCCACTCAGTTCTAAATTTGTTCCCCCTTATTTTGAGACCATACCCCATAGTTTCATCTGCCAGTAGAAACAATCTCCCTACTTCTCTTATCTATTCCCTTCACAATCTTATATGTTTCTATTAGATTTCCCCTCATTGTTCTGAATTCCAATGAGTATGGTCCCAATCTATTATCATCTCAATACAACCAGATCCTAGGTTTCCTAACCCACAGACCACAATCAGTAAGGATAGGAAAAGACTGATTATCCTGAATATTACAGCTCCTCAAGGCTGTGTCCTCAATTCCTTATAAGTGTGGCCAAATTCTCCACCAACTCCATTTTCAAGTTTGCTGATGACACCACCACATATTGGCCAGATCTCAAACAATAACGAGATGGAGTATAGGAAAGAGAGAGAAAATCTGGTGAATTAGTGCAATGACAATAATCTCTCCCTCAACGTCAGTAAAATAAAGGAAATAGTTATCAACTTCAGGAAAGCAGCCGAAGACATGCCTCTATTTACATCAACAGTGGTGAAGTGTAAATAGTTGAGAGCTTCAAGTTTCTAGGTATCCAGATCACCAACAACCTGTCCCTCCACACTGATACTATAGTTAAAAAAAACCCATCAATGCCTCTACTTTCTCAGCATTTCACTACAACTCATCAATTTTTACAGATGCACCATAGAAAGCATCCTTTTTGAATATATCACAGTTTGTAATGGCTCCTACTCTGACCAAAAACCACTAGAAACTACAAAGTATTGTGAATGTAACCCAATCCATCCTGTAAAACCAATCTCCTATCCATTGACTCAGTCTATATTTCCCACTGCCTGGGAAAAGCAGCTAGCAAAATCAAGGACCCCATGCTCCCCTGGATATACTCTCTTCCACTTTCTTCCATTGAGAAAAAAGTTCAAAAGTATGAGATTATGTACCAATCAACACAAAAACAATTTTTTTCCTGCTGCCATCAGACTTTTGAACATACCTACCATATATTAAGTTGATCTTTCTCTATACCCTATCCATAACCATAACATTATATTCTACACCCACTCATTTTCTTCTCTGTGTATGGTATGTTTTGTCCGTATAGCATGCCAAGAAACAATACTTTTCACTGCATCCCAATACATATGACAACAATTTATCAAATCCTACTGGCTGCAGTTTTTACATTGCCAACTAATGGGGAAATATATACATTGCAAATTTACAGAGAAAATACAGAGAAGTACAAAAAATACACGATTGTGATAATGGAGGATCTTTAATTATCCTAATATTGACTGTGATGCCAATTGTGTAAAATGCCTTTGGTGTAGAGGAAAGTTTTTAAAGTGTGATGAGAATTTTCTTAATCAGCACAGCCCTGGCCCAAAGTAGGAAGCGGCAGTGTGGATCTGATTGTAGAGAATGAAGTGGGCCAAATGGATCAAGTGTCAGGACAGAAAAATTGAAGAAATTATGGACAAAGTATCACAAGATTTAGATTGATTATAGAGTAAAAGCAATCCCAAATCCTTAATTGGAAAAGGGCCAAATTCTGTATAGTTGAGAACAGATCTAGCCCAGATCTTTTGGCAAAGCTGTAATGGAATGATGAGTGCCTTTAAAGAAAAGGCAGATCAGGTTTGAGGTATATTTAAAGAGGTGGAAAGATAAGGCAAATAAATCCAGAAGTCCCTGGGTGGCAGAAAAAAACAGATGCAGGTGGAGCAGAGAAAGAATACATATTACAGGTGTTAGATTGATGATGCAAGTGAGAACCAGGCTTTCTTTATTCAGTCATGGGATACGGACATCACTGGCAAGGACAGCATATATTGCCCTATCCCAAATGTCCCTCAAAAAGATGGCAATGGGCTTCTTTCTCGAATTGTAGCAGTTGCTGTGCTGTAGGTATACCCAAAGACCTATTAGGATTGGAATTTGAGGCTTTTGTCGCAGTGACAGTGAAGGAACGGTGATATATTTGCAAGTCAGGATGGTGAGTGTCTTGGGGGGGAACGTCCAGATGATGATGTTTCCAGAAATCTGCTGTTCTTGTCCTTCTAGATGGTAATAGTTGTGTTTTTGGAAGGTGCTGTCAGAGACCCTTACTGAGTTCCTGCAATGCATCCTGTAGATGATACACAAAGGCTGCCACTGTGCAATGGTGTTGGAAGGAGTGAATGTTTCTGGATGGGGTACCAATCAAGCGGGCTACTTTGTTCTGGATGGTGTCAAACACTTTGAGTATTATTGGTGCTGTACTCATCCAGGCAAGTGGAGATTGTTTCATCACACTCCCGACTTATGCCTTGTAGATAGTGGCCAGACTTTGAATTAGGAGGTGAGATATTCACTCCCGGATGCTGACCTGTTCTTGACACAGTATTCAAGTGGAGCTCAGTTTCTGTTCAATGGTAACCAACACACTGTTGATAGTGGATAATTCGGCAATGTGATGGCATTGAATATGGCAGGGAGATGGTTAGATACTTGTTTAATGGAAATGGTCATTGCGTGGCACAAGTTTATTTGAACCCATGGAATAAAAGGGAAAATGTTAGCATACATATGATGTTTGAGGTATGAAAGGAAACAGATGTATTGAAGGATTCTTTTTTTGGATGAGAGAAAGGTATATTCTAGAGTTCCCCTGGAGCTTGGTATCAAGACCTCCATATAAGGATAGCTTTATAATGCAAAAGAACCAAGGAAGTCATGAAGAAAAACATTGTTGCATAGTAATGCACTGTCTCAGAAAGTGGAGGACACAGATGCAATCATGGCTTTCAAAATGGAATTGGCTAAATACCCAAAGGGAAAATATTGGGCATTAAAGAAAGGTCTGAGGAGTGGAACATCCTCTTTCAGAGAGCAAGAACACTCAAGATAAGTCAAATGACTTCCTTTGATGCTGTACCCATTCTATGATTCTTAGTAGGAAACACCATGGGGCCAGGAGACTTCAGCATTGGCCAATTTGCACAATTTACGCTGGCTGTCCAGGCTTCAGCGCACCTCCCAGCGCCAGATTTCCAGCGTCGTCAGCTCTAACACAGAACTGAATTATGTTTTCAAAGAGTGACTTCCCTACAATTTAAATATAATTAGCGAGCCCAGGACTAAAGTCTCTGGGCCCACTAGCCTCCCCTCCTCACCGCACTCCCACGCCCAACCTTACCAGGAGTATTTCCTTCCAGCAGGATTTACAGTAGCTTCTCACTAATGAGGAGTTAGTGGCCTGACTCTGCTGGAGTGAAGGGGGAGCAATTGAGGCCCCCAGCGAGTCAGATACCCTCCTGGGCACTGCCACTCTGGGCATCTTGGCACTGCCCAATGGGCATAGGGCTATGCCAAATGGTGGGGCATAATGGTGCAGAGCCTGGTAAGGGCAGGGCTTCACAGCTCACTCTGCAGTCTGTATCAACAGGAGAGCAGGGTTGGAGGGAGGCCAGCAATCAGGACTGGCCATCAGTACACACGGGGTGGGGGTGGGAGTGGTGAGAGCAGCTTCCCAGGGGAAGCAGGAAATTGAGGTGGGCCAGGAGATGGGGAGGAGGGGTTAAAGCTGGCCCATATATGTCTGGGAGATCAGCGATCAGTGGAGGAGGTTGGATCTGAGAGGGCCAGCATTGTAGGGGTCAGGAGCCTGTCATCGATTGAGCTGACCAGCAACTGAGAGGTTGGCCAATAGGAGCCACTGCACACGTGAAGTAGCCTGCTCAGCGTGATACTCTGGCCACTTCAGAGGGAATAGGCCCCACCCCTTGATTTCTGGAGTGAATGACGTTAGTGCACTCAACAGTGGACAGAGTGTGGAAGATTCATTTTGAAATTCCCATTGAAAAACCAATGTAATTTACTCCAGTTTTCATGCAAATTCAACACTTCGAATTTTTTTGGAAGAATAGTCCCCATTGTATGTTCTGTACATCACAGTTTTATTTGATATTTCAGTAAAACTTGCCAAATCAGTTGGACTCACTTTGATCCCATGAGCAAGACATGAGAGAAAAAGACTGGAACGATAGTAGATTCACATGGCTCATTAACATTGAATTTACTGAGAATTTTGCCACTTATGAGCTTGTATTCTAGCATAAATTGCCACAAAACTGATTTCCTGCAAATTAATAATGCTGCTGTTGATTGAGAACACGAGGATAACAATATCGTCACATGCATCAATTTTATTTTTCAAATTACTTTATAGCTTTTTTCATTTAATTATAAAACAGATTAATTCATCGACATAACAGTGACTTCACCTCACTCATTATCCATTGGATGTAAAACACTGCCTTACAAAGATAAAACACCACACACAATGTATTTAGTTTTCTATTTTTAGTCTGAGTTATGGGAAAATGTAATTGATTTGAGACAAAATCTTGAAAATTCTTGAAGAAAATAAATGTCTTGAAAAAGGTGAGTCAGAAAGCTATGGTTTGATGGTTACAGTACTAAGCTTTCAAACATTGCAATTTTCAGGCGAAAAGGGGAATTCTGTCCAATTTTAACTACAGTTCTATCATTCACCAATCTGATTCCTACAAAGATACAAGCCACACTTATAAATGTTCCAAGCTTTGGAACAAAGCTGCGGACAGTCAATGTGTTTGTTTCAATACCTAATAACACAATCAAATAGTCACTACTTACCATATCCTCCATAATAAAACACTTGGCTGTAATGATTAATTCATAAACAACAAGAGTTTTTTTTAGAAAGAGTCTACAACAGTATATCTATTGCTGGTTCTGATATGATTCTGCCTAAGAGAGCTCCTCCCCGGGGGGTGATTCCCCATTCTGAATTCCTACTGGTTACTCAGGCCAGGTGACCCTTATTCTGCTGTGTTTTTCTTAAAGAGACAATCACCACATCTACTCTTGGACAATCTGGCTTCTCATTCATGGACAGGCTTGGTTCCCCCACTCTACAATAAACAATATAAATGTGCATTCTCTTCTTTAAACCCTGAGGTTATGGTGAAATCACGATCGTAGCATTAGAACAGAAATGGAAACCCTGTCACTACTGTTATAATGGTAAAATGAAACTGAGTGGCAGAGTTATGTGAATTGCTGAGATCCACAATCTAATACTATACGCAGCTGCAGGCATTACAGTCACAGTTAAACAGTTCACATTATTGATAGCAAATAACCTGAATAGTTCTAAGCTTGTCAGTAAATCAGTATTTGAAAAGAAATTTTAATTTTGCCGGCATGTGATCTAACTTCCAGATTTGGGCCAATTGTTTAAAACTTGTAATAATCTCATTGAGGCCTTTCTTTACCCAGTGAATAGAGCACCACGTCTGTGGGTACTGTAAACAGGCTAAGTCCAGGAATCCGTTGGCTGCTGATCTCAGTAGTGTCAGCTGATTTTAATCTTCTGTTGCTCCTTTCCTTTCAGGTGAGTTTCCACTCGCTCAATAGGGTGTTCATCTTCCATGAAGTCCACGGGGAGATGTATTGATGATTCCCTGTGGCCATTATAACAATCCACCCCCCCCCCTTGAGTCTATTTCTTCTCCAGCAGCCCTGCTGCAGAAGGGCCTTTTCTGTTATTTGGCAATCGGCCTGGAGTCGGTAAATGGCTATCTTAACGGCCTTCTTTGGATTCAAATTGCATTCATGCAATAGATTATTTTGGACTTTCACATTATTAAATCTGCAGACCAATTTATTTCTGAACATGTCCTTAAAATGGTTAAACCAAAGTCTGTCTGTGACATAGAACAAAGGAAGCCATCTTGTTGTTTCGAAGAAACACAGATCTCATTATCTCTGGGAAGCCAGCAATGATTATCTGAAGACTGCAAATCCCAACTTCAAAGCAAAGTATATAAAGGTCACTTGCATTTGGTAATCCAAGCTTTCATTGGGTCTGCTAAGTCAAAAGGCCCCTCACATTTCTTTCAATTCATAATAACCGTGATGTTTCACAGTCTTTGAGACGCAGCCAAATGCCAGATAGTGGATACACGTCCTTTGTTAAAAACCTTGAGGGGAAGTGGGAGGTATGTGAGCTATGCCCCTGGTTTGTTGAGCAAGTCAATATTGTTTTGCTGAACTGAGTAGTTCAGTCTGCTCTTTTACGTCTGACTAACAGCCACACAGAAAGGAACTCTGCCCAGGCCCTATCCACACTGTTTCTGTTGGGAGTTCTATGCCATCACCTACAAAACTGATTCATCTATGTGTGCTTATCTCATCATGTGAAGTGAACACAAAAGAAAAATAAATTCTATATTAGTGTTCAGCCCGCAATCTCCATGAAGGAATACCTCATTGGTCTTTGATTCTGAACTCTGGAACTCATGTGAATAAATTTTTATTTGCTCTGTGGTCTCTATATTGTAAAATCTTTTTTCTCTCCTTTCCTTTAATTTCTGGGTGTGGAAGTGAGGTTGTGAACTCTGATTCCTGTGTTTTGTGTGTGCGCAAAATAAACTAACCTTTTGAGTCCATCTTATCTTCAGGTTGCTGTGTGGTTATTAACAGAAAGTTGGATTGCACAAAAAAACAAGTGGTTGGGGAAATATGCCACCCCTAATGAAGAGAGAAACAAATCAACACACATTTTTGTTTATGCATGGAGGATGAGAGGAGAAATAAGAGTTGTTTCAATTAACCCCCCTGTCCTGTTCATAACATTAATCATCTCTTCCCCATCATAGCTACCTTCCACCACTCCTCCATCGCTCATCAGACTGTAGATTTTCTCTAGAATTTAAAATAAGCCACTGAAAGACCGAAGTACTACAACAGACTTGTATGTCGTATTTTACATAAAGGTCTCAAAGATTCTTCATGTACTTTACTTTGAAAGGCACTAATTGTTGTGGATTAACCCCAAGAAACGCAAAACAATAATGAAATAAATATGGCAAGATCGATGGTCAGAATGCTGGGAAAATTCATTACTTTGCTTGGATAACAGAACATCCAAAAATGCCCCATTCCCCTTGATAATATAAATCTAGAATATGTGTTCCAGGCTTGCAATACCCCAGACCTCATGATCTAAGGAAAGGTGGGTTAACAACTGAACAAACTAGAAAATAACACAATGGGAATGGTGCAGAGTTTTGGGCATCTTTTTTAGTTCAACTAATACTTGAAAAACTGAACAGTTGTAGAAACCAACTTGTTAATATAAGCAAATGATCCCAGAAATGAAAAATGATTTTTAATCAAACACAATATGTTACTCTGCAATTAGTTTATCCATTACACAAAGTGTTGGATGGCTTCATAAGTCATCAATAAATATTTCATCTCAGCATAGGGTCTGAAACTCTGTAACTACATAGTTCGTTCATGCTTAACATATTGCTACCCAGAGGCAGATAGAAACCAAACCTGACAACGAAGGAGATTCAGAAAATTGCATCCTCCTTTTCAAATCATGTGTAATTTTTCCTGGCTGTCTTTCAAGACTCCATTATCTCCATGCTTCATGCATCACTTGGTGCACTGTCTCCAACATCCGTTCTAACTATATATCACAAAAACACAAAATAAATACACATAACGAAAGCCATTCCAGCTTAACATTCCAGAATGAAAAAAAACCTTTTTCCTCCATATCTCCATGACAGAATCCAATTGGGTTTTTTAATAGCTGCATACTGTCCTTCCAATCTTCTGCCCAAAAATGTAATTCCAGGAGCTAATTACTTTTTTTATAAGGACATCAGTCCTGAAAATAACTCAGATGAGTTTGAAACGTAATCCTTTGTTCCACTTAGCACCACATTTGGAAAGGACATCTCTTGGCTAACTTCTTTCAGAACTGAAGAGTTCTGGATTCACCAATCTTCCCTTGTTGCACATTCCCCTCATATTTGGAATAATTTCGAGTTTTCAAGTGGACAAATTACTCCTCATGTCAGTGCTAAATGGTTGGCACCATAACCTGAGGCTGTGGCCATGTTTTAGATTGCCCAACCAAGGGAAAGCAACCTTTTGGCATCCACCCTGTCAATCTCTTCAGAATTGATTATGCTTTCAATGGGATTACCCCCTCATCCTTCAGCACCAGCTGGAATGTGAAGAGTAACTCTTACAGTCAAGGCCTACTTGGCTTCCCTACTTTGTTCCTCCTGTTAAGAAAATTTCAATCCAACTGAAAAGAATTATCACCTTCACTTCTTATTATATTATTATAATAGTACATTACATTAGATTGTATATATTTGTTCTTTCTTTTCAAACTTATATGTGTTTTGGTTTTGAATCTATCTGAATTCCATTCATTGGATCTATCCTTCATTTTTGTGGCCCACGTTCTGTATGAGTTGATTAGTACTATTCCACCAGGCTAGCATCAGTTTGCAATAATTCCTTTACATGTGTATGCATTGGCCTGTTGTATTCATGATTATCTCATGAAAAACAACAGAACTCTTCCACTCCTGTAGCCACATTCGGTCCTGCTAGTCCAATCGAGACAGGACTTCCTAGGACATTTGGTCCTCTCAAACTGTGGTACTTTCTAAGGGGCTGGGGGAGGGAGATATTGGGGAGGATGGAGGGTGGTGAAAGGGGCATAACTGACATATAATCAGATCAGTACACACGCTTCAATGGTGATCGCATATTGAATTTGAAACAAGGAAGATAATTTTCATTTCAAAAGGTTTAAATAGGAAAATGAAAAAAAAAACTAAGCTCTCAATTTGAGTTTTGAGACTCTATTTTAAAATTAATCTTTCATGTTGTGAGATGTTTGAAGTCTATTTCAGATCTTCTGTGTAAAAATAAATTTTCAGTGTGCCCAAAATAACTGCAGTTAAAAGGTCTTTCACTATGAATAGAAAGGGGAGTAAATTCCGGTGAGATCAGCAGCTTGTACTAAATGGGTTCGACAAGCTGCTGGGTTGATAATATTTCTGATGGCATTATCTCATTATCCCAGCAATAATTTTAACAAGAGAATGCTCCTAATCAGAAGCAATCTCTTTTTGAAAATATTGACAGTTTAAATGCGAACCCAGTGCTCTGCTATATTTATATATTTGTAGTAGGCCTCAACCTAAAATAAAGTCCTAAGCTCAGAAAACCTAGACAAGACACAAAACCTAACTATGGCACAATGCTAAAATGACATCGAGTTAAGAAGTCTGAGAATTGTAGGGAATAGAAGACTGAGGGAGTAAGGAGTGTGATAGTTGTAAACTCTGGTGAAAAAATTAATCAAGATGACATATCTTGGATTCAGCGCAACAATGGTGAAGTAGGGGAGGGAAAGTGGTATTCATTTCCCTTGAGTGAGTGTTATGTGCCACATTGTTTTGCCCATTTTCTTTAATAGGTACTCACAGTCCTGAAGCATTGGGAAGTTTGGACTGTAAATTATTTTATGAACAGATATTCTTCAGAAAGGAATTATTTGGAAGAAACCTACTCCACCTCCAACTGTCCGACATGGTGATTGAGTAAAGTGTAGGTGGATGAACACTTTTTAAACAGGGAGCCCTGCTTGCGCTCATTATTTCTAGTTTCACAAAATGATACAGCCAGGAAGGAGACCAACTAGCCCATTCTGCCTGTGCTGGTTCCTTGGAAGAACTGTCCAATTAGTCCCACACCCCTGCCCTTTTCCTGAAGTTCTGTCATTTTTTTGCTTTGAGTATTCATCCAATTTCCTTTTGAAATTTACTACTGAATCAGCTTCCACCACCTCCTTATGATAATACATTCAAGATTATGACATTTCACTGTGTTAGAAAATGTTTACGCATATTGTCTTGCTTCTTTTGCCAATTACCTTACACCTGTGATGTTGTGTTACCAACTTTCCTACAAGGGGAAATAGTTTCTCCGTAGTTACTTTTTCAAATCATTCATGATTTTGAAAATCTCTGTTGAATCTCCTCATAACCTTCTCTGCTCAAAGAGGTCAACTATATAATACTGACCCTGGTAATAGACACTTGAATTATCAAAATGAAGATGCTTCTCATAGGAACATGCCTTCTTATAGCGCTTTCTGTTAAGTCCCTTATTCCCTACATAAAAAATTGCTTGGGAGTGTACAATCTTCCTGATATAAGGATATCATTCCTTGAACTGCTGGCTTCTTGTATGGTATTTTTTTCACACTGTCAGCTTTTTTAACTTGTCATTACAAGCTGCACTTCCTACTTGCTGCCATTTCAACAGCATGGACTTAATGCAGTGATAAACGGATGCCCAATGAAGGATACATAGGGTCCATTTTAATTACCTGTTCTTAGTCAAAGGCTTCTTATGAAGCTCTTCACATTTTCCCTTTCATTTTTTTGAACTGTAAATCTGTGCTGGGTGTTTTTGCCTGAACCCCTCTGTCCTGAGTAGCAAAGAACTCTGAATGTCACCTAATGACCACCGCTGTTCATAAAACATTGAACACTGCTCAGAGTAAGTCTCTATTACTGACTGCCTAATTTGTTTACCACAATACGGCATTTGTCACAGTGAGAAGACTTACTCCACCAAATTCGAGTGGTGAAAGGAAAGCCAAGATTAAGATCCTGTCAGCCGCAGTTCACCTTTTAGCCTTATGTTGCAGTATTGATAACCCTAATCCTTCCTCTATAATTTTTCCCCTTTCACCTCCCAACAAGTGAAAAGGCAATCCTAAATCTAAATACTGGAGGCTGGAAATCTGAAATGAAAACAAAAACAAAAATTGCTGGAAGTAGTCAGTACGCAGGGGCAGCACAGTGGAATAGTGGTTCACACTGCTGTTTCACAGTGCTGGGGATCTGGGTTCAATTTTGGTCTGAAGTGGCTGTTTGTGTGGAGTTTGCACGCTTCCCGCCCTTCCCATGTCTGCGTGGATTTCCTCTGGATACTCCGGTTACCTCCCACAGTCCAGAGATGTACAGGGTGGGTGAATTGGCTATGCTAAACTGTCCCTTTGTGTCCGAGGATGTGTATATTCAGGGGATTAGTGGTGTAAACAAGTGGGGTTACAGGGTTAAGGCCTGGGTAAAATGCTCTGTTGGAAAGTCGGTGCAACTCAGTGGGCTGAATGGCTTACTTCTGTATCATATGGATTTCAGTTACTGGCCTTTATTAGTCAAGGTATAGAATACAAGAGTAGGGATGTTATGGTGGAGCTGTATAAATTGCTTGTTAGGTCACAGCTAGTGTACTGTGTGCAATTTTGGTTGCCACACTACAAGAAAAATGTGATTGCACTTGAAAGGATGCAGAGGAGATTCACCAGTTGCCTGGGATGAAGTGTTTCAGCTATGAAGAGAGGCTGATTAGGCTAGGACTGTTTTCCTTACAGTAAAGAAGGCTGAAGGAGGTCTGATTGAGGTGTACAAAATTATGAGGGACATAGGAAGAAATACTTCTCTTTAGTACAGGAATCAATAACTTGATTAAAGGTAAGGAGCTTGAGGAAAAACTTTTTCATCCAGAGGGTGGTGGGATACTAGAAGTTACTGTTTGAAAGGATGGTAGAGGGAGAAACCCTCACAACATTGAAGAAGTATTTAAATGAACATTTGAAACATAGTATACGAGGTTACAAACCAAATGCTGGAAAATGGGACTAAATAGATAGGTGCTTGCTGACTGGCACATACACGATGGGCTGAAGGGCCTCTTTCTGTGCTGCAAAGCTGTACGGGTGGGACCTTTTGGCTGCGCTTGCCTTGAAACTGGAAAATCCTGTTTGTGGTCAATGGATCTTTCCGTGGTTCACCTCTCACCCGCTACAATTGCTGTGGCAGGTGGAATGGGGAAATTCATCCCATGACTATCGTGACCTTTCGTGAGGGTTGATGATAGGTAATCAGCCTGAAAGATTTCCATCATTATCTGCTTTTGTTATAATTGGAAGTGTAATCTTTCCATGAATTTCAATATTAAAGAACTTCTTCCTTCTTTGATTCGTATTTCTTTGTATTCTCTTGGCATAGTATGTTGTTAAGGCTGCACAAACACTGAACTACACAACAGAATAAATGCAAAAGCTCTTTGCATTTAGATTACACTGCATAATGTGAGCACCTGCAATTTCTTTCCCTGCTAGTTTAACAGATAGAAGTTATCACACTTAAAATCAATAGGTTATTATTGGTTAAGATGGCAATAATAGAATTTCAGAAGCATCCCTGTGTGAGTATGCACAGCATCATTTCAAGGGTGTTGTTACTATCATGGTTAGTATCATAACAAAACTGGTTTCAGATATATGACCATGTGGTATCAAAGTGTTTGGGTGCCAAATTGGATGGCATCCCCCGCCCCTGAAAACAAGCATGAGGATCACAGCCGACCCCATAAACATTTATGTCAATGCCAGTTTATTTACTTGACACGGTTCTGTCCAACACATTGTGGCAGTTTTAATTGGCTGCACGTTTGAGCTGGGAGAATGGCTAAGGTCAGGCCAAGCTCGCTGACATGACTTACGTCCAGCCTGCATCTCTTACAAGCAGAGGTGACTATCGACTACAGAAAGTGCTGGAAGCTGTTCCAAAAGTGAGATTAACCTGGAAAATACAGAAGAGCTGCATGACATTGTAGAGGCAGGTTCCAAGGTTCACCAAAGGAAGCATTGAAGCATGAGGCAGACAGGAGGAGAGGGAGATCAGTAGACCATTATGAGAAACATTGTGAAAGCAATTGGGATTAATACCAGTATGTTAGTCCCAACAAGCACAGTCTAGCTTCGAAGACATGGATGCAGTATGGCAAGAAAATTAATGACCTCAAGAGAGTCAAAGTCATTTAATGTATCTTTACATGCCTTATCTTTATAACAGAATCACTGGACTTCAAAGTGCTCAGCTTTCCCATGTCCCCACCACTCATCTTCACTCAACTTCGAGCAATTTTTAACAGCCGTGACTCACTTCATATTCAGAGCTTCACCTATAGTGTCTTTTCCACCCCGGAGGTTGCCTGAAGCAAAGAAGCTGATGGCCATGATCACCATGGCAATGGTAGCATTATCCTATTCAGTTTCAGTGTGCACCATGTTAGCGAGACGAGGAAGAGAAGAAAAGATTTCAGTAGAAGACCATATTCACCCAAGTTCTTCAGGGCGCAGTTCTCAAACTTTGAACTAAGCCAGGAACAATGTGTGTGTACATTGAAAGATCTCCAATTGAAATAGGCTCCTCCCAGAAGCTAATCTCCCTCTCCTCTTCTAAGGGCTTGCCTTCCACTGCAGTCTGTGCTGATTCTCTCACTCATGCTGTATGGTAAGGAAACAGGAACTATAGCCCCAAGAATAAGAGCAAGTGAACTGTGCAGAACCCTTGAAGTAATTTTCACCTAGTGTTACATTGCTCCCTGTGGACTTCACCAATTTTAAAGAGAAATACAAATCACAAAATATTTCCATCAACTCAGTAACAGTTAGTTCAATCAAAAACTAATATGGAAACAGTGAATTATCGCTCTAAAGAGTGCTCACAGTAGGTGGATGGGCAATCCTTCCTGCTGTTGAGCATACTTTCAGCTCGGCCAAGTTACAAAAAGGTGTTAGTTGAAACATAAAGATAGAAAATGGCAGCAGCAGAGTCAAATCAGTGTTATACACCGATTGACATTACAAGCAGCTCATTCTTCAAAATATCTGCATTAAACAGCTCAAAATGGCACCCAGCGCAGTGGAACCAGCATATTTGGCTCAGGCAACATTTTGGATGCCTGAAATGGCATCCATTGTGTCAGAAGGATGATGTGCTATGCAGCCAAACTTTGTAGGCCTTGTTTTTAGGCATTGCTTCTGAATATGTTTTAGAACATCACACAATTTTGACCTCGGTGCTTGATTACTCATGGAAAGAACTGTTAGATCAAAAAAAATCAGAGATTCTGTGTCATTACACATTATGCAGCAGGACAGATTGGTGGTGATTTTTAGATCGTCAGTATAGTGATGTGTAGGGGCTCAGCAGAGTTCTACCTGCAGAAACATGCATCTGTTACCAAGTTATCACATAATAATTATTTGTGTGATAATTGAGCTGTGTCCCATCTGCATCTAGATAGCTACAGAAACAGCTGGACTATTCACCCCTAACTTAACCTGTTTCAAATTTCTGCGCTAAATGATACTGTGCAGCTTTGCTTTAGGACTAACTATATATCTTTCCAACAACTGAGCATGAAATGCAATCTCAATCTTAAGGAGTCAAGTGGTCAAATGCTGAATTAACAGTATTTAAATGTCACATATTCTTTTGTCTGTCCTTTTTAACCCCATTTTAGATTCTTTACATGGAATCCATTGAATTAAACGATTTGTGCGTTAATTCTTCACTACTTCAGAAGTACCTCGTTCCTTTATAAACTTGGGATTCTGCACATTGGTCTTTGGACTTTTGCCTAGTTTTCTCAATAGAAAGGGAGAGATTTAAGATTGGTGAAAAAATAATTAAAAGTAATAGATGTAATTAGGTTAGTTTTTACATTCAGTTGCATCATACTAATTAGGAGTATAGCTCTCTAATTTGAGACATTATGATCAGTTTGCATAACCAAATGATTACTTGGCTCAGGCATTTCTGGGCTGATTATGGACTAAAACAGCTACTTAATTTGCTGATAAATCAACTAATCAAACTGCTAGCTCCCAGTGAATGTCGGATGGAGGGAAGGGCAATGGAATGACTTGGCTTTCTTGGGGGACGGGAATAGGGACACACTTGGAATACTGTGTACAGCTCTGGTCACTCTACAATGAAAGATATTATTAAACTAGTAAGAGTAAATATTTATTAGGATGCTACTGGAAATTAATGGTTTGAGTTATAAGGAGAGGCTGAATAGACTGGGACTTCTTTCTTTAGGAGTGGTTCGATAGAGGTCTATACAATAATGAGGGGCATAGATAAAGTAGATAGTCTACAGCTTTTCCTAAAGATAGGGGAATCTAAAGCTAATGGGCATTGGTTTAAGGCAACAGTCTCCAAACTCCAGTCTGGATGTGGCTGGATTGAGGTTTAATGTGAGAGAAGAGAGATACGAAAGAGTCCAGAGGGGCAATGTTCTCACACAGAGGGTGGTGAATGTCTGGGACAAATTGCCAGAGGTAGTAATATAGGCAGGTTGAATTTTGTCTTTTAAAAGCATTTAAACAGCTAAATGGGTAAAATGGTATAGAGGGATATGGGCCAAATGCTGGCAATTAGGACTAGCTTAATGATAAAATCTGGGCAGCACAGGAAAGTTGGGCTGAAGGGCCTGTTTCCATGCTGTAAACCTCTATGATCTATATATCAGCCAATCACGAATGGAAAAGTTGCTGATGTGGTCACACTGCACTCTGGTGTTTGATGAAATCCAGTGAGGTTTGAGATCATCTGACCCAGAGGGCATGAGTAGGTCTGTGGAAACAGGGGTCAGTGTCTGTGACGCTGCCATCTCACTCTTGGAGGAAGCAGCTCCCGCAAGCTGTGCTGATCAGCTAGTTTGGAGAAGGTTTGTTGATCTTCAAATGCTATATGATTCAGGGATATTGAAGGACTTGAGGGCAATGTCAAGGATTTATTGCCAATCTCCCTCTCTCTCTCTTTCTTCCTTTCTCCCTTCTCCATCGTTCATGCAGAGAAAAGATGAATTTTGCCTTGCAGCTGGGTCTTCGTGTTGTGTCAGCTGTTGCGGCAAACAGGTAATGGTGACATGGCCAGGACCATTCCATGCCTGATCAGCTACTGTAAGAACCAGACCCTGAATATCAGGGAGCCACCGCAGAGCCTTGGTATCGGTTACCCATCAGGCACGCAGGAGGCACTTGTCATTAAATAAGCTTCCAGAAATATGTCTCATCAAAGACTGTGCTTCATAGGGAGATGGTGTAGCATCTGTGCCATGTTACAGCTAACCTGGCACTAGAGGAGGAGGAAGAGGATATCTGCTCCTGGTGACCGTGAAAGTCTCAACTGCAAGAATATTTATGCATTTGAATTATTCCATGGCAGAAATGTTGTCCGAAGCAGCATTTCTCAAACGCCCATGCACAGGTTCATCTGTGAAAGATGGATGCCCTGACTGCCCAGGCATCTAATTACATGACCTTTTATCTGGACCAAGCTCACCAGGATGCCCGGCTCAAGGACTCTTTGCTATCACTGGAATGCCCTTGGTCTAGGAGACAATAGACGGCACCCATGTCGCCCTTCAAGCTCCATCTCAATATGGTGTACCTTTTATTAGCAGGAAGAGGTTCCACTCCATGAACATCCAGCTGGTGTGCAACCACTTCCTGAACATTGTGCGTGACTCTGCATGTTATCCTGAGATATCTGACATATTTAAGGGTTACATTGGCCAAGGGGATCGCTGGTAGGGGTCAAGAGTTATCGGCTATAGTCATGGTTGATGATGCCTGTGCAAAGGTCCTAGACTGAGGAGAAAACCCGTTACAATGAGGCCACTTTGCCACCAGAAGCATCATTGAATAGTGCATAGATATCTCCAAGATGCAATTTTGCTGTTTGGGCACTCAGGCGGGGTGCAACAATATAACGGCTTGCATAGTGGTCACTTGCTGTATGCTCCATGACCTCACACAGCAGTGGGATAACATGGTGAAGGCGGAAAAGGAGAAGAAGGAACACGCAGCATTGCCAGCAGAGAAAGACCAGGAGGATAACAAGGAGGATTCTGAGGGAGCTGAGCATCCAGAGTCCAGGGTCTTACAGGGAAGTCAGACCATGGAGGCCCTTATGCCTCCAGATTTGCAGTGTAATAGCCTTATTGTCCATCACCTCCCTAATCATCATATCCTGCCTCGGCTGGGTCATTGATTCCCCCTTTCCCTCATTTCAATTTCCTTCATACTCGCCCTCTCTCAATCTTCCTGCTCCATCTACCCTCTCTTATAGTGTTCCACCCAATGGTTAGAGTGACATCACGCCAGGGTGATGGATCTGGGTTGGCACTGTCAGAGGGTCCCATTCTGAAGGCTGGAGGGTGATGACAACTACCGCGAGGAAAACGATAGTGCTCTTCAGCATCCTTACTGATGACAGTCGACTCATCATTGTTAGAGTGAAAGGTTAAGGAGGGTAGGCTCTGGCATCAGGTCATCAAAGTTCTGGACTGGTGAAGCTGTCAGAGATCTTTGTGTAACACTATAGCTCTCAAAACCCCCCCAATTAGGAATGAGTGCGGAGGCCATGTAGGAAGACATAACCCCTCGCTCCCTGACTTCCCTCCCCTCCCTGATTCCTCTCCCCTTAAAAGAGAAATGTAACATTGAAAGGCTAGTCAGTATGGAGATGTTCATTAGTTACAGAATACAAGTAGCACCCTCTTCCCCCACTGCAAGTTTGAAACTTCCTCTGTACCGACTTTGTGGTCCCTTATCATCCTCTTTCTTTGTTCCCTCCTGCTCCTTCTAAGTGTCCCCAGATTGCACATCTGAGGTGGAGGCAGAGTGCTGATGATTGCACTCTCTGCCTCTGATGCCTTTGGTGAGCATCCTTTGGAGGGCATGGGTCTGGAGGAGCATGGCAGACTTTCGGGTATCACATGTGATGTCAACATACAATCTTGTTTTGCCTGCTGCCCAAGAGTAAAGCCACCATCAGGAAGAGGGGAATCAGAAAAATTGATAAAGACCTGAGACTCCATCGTTGAAGACACTGGGTTGGGCTCCAGCACTTTCTCCTTCCTTGGGATGCTCATTGGCTCCTGGTCACTCCTTGCAATGGAGGGTAGCTGGGGTGAGCTCCAGAAGCCTCTCCATCATCCAACACTGCCAGTCCTGGAGGCCCACCATTGTCTGCACCATTCTTCTGATGCTGTCAGCCATGGCACTTAGCAATTGGGCAATGCTGTGTACACCCTCAGCTGATTAAAACATAAGAACTAGAATCAGGAGTAAGCCGTCTGGCCCCTCGAGCCTGCTCCACCATTCAATAAAATCATGGCTAATCTTTTCAAAGACAGTTCCATTTACCCACCCATTCATCATAACATTTATCTATCTTTGCCTTAAAAACATTCAATGAGGTAGCCTCAACTGCTTCACTGAATAGGGAATTCCACGGATTCACAATCCTTCGTGTGAAAAAATTTCTCCCCAACTCAGTCCTAAATTTGCTTCACCTTATTTTGAGGCTATGCCTCCAAGTTCTAGTTTTACCTGCCAGTGGAAACAACTTCCCTCCTTTTATCTTACCTATTTTCTTCATCATCTTATATATTTCTATAAGATCTCCCCTCATTCTTCTGAATTCCAATGAGGATAGTCATAGTCTATTCAGCCCCTCCTTATAATTCAATACGGAATCAACCTAGTGGATTTCCCCTGCACTCCCTCCAATGCCAGTATAGTTTTGCTCAAGTAAGAGACCAAAACTGTACACAGTACTCCAGGTGTGGCCTCACCAACACCTCATACTGCTGCAATATAACCTCTCTGTTGGTGGTATGGGTGGGTGTGCGGCCTGGCCAATCAGGGGGTACGATGTGGACTGTGATGTGGTGAGACGTGTTAGATGGAGATTTTGTGTGGCAATGTTAGAAGATGGGATGGTGGGATTGAGGGGGTTTAAGGTGAGATGTCAGAGATTAGGAACAAACAGAAAGGTGGGCACTCACCTTTGCCATCCGGAGCAGGTTGATCATCTTCTTCTGGCATTGCATACCCACCCTCTTGGTGAAGTTCTTTGTTCTGACTGCCTCGGCCACCACTTCCCATGTCACTGCTACCTTGGCTCTTGGCGGCCTCCTGCCAATTCATGGGGAGATGGTGGCTCTGCTCGCCTCTCAACCTCTGATTGGAAGAATCTGAGTGCCAATCTTTTCCTGGCCATATGGCTGGTTGATATGAGGGAGCACTGGAATACTGCTCCTACTTGAAGAAGGCTAACAGCTAAATCCTAACTGCAGCAAATCAAGTGCCAGGCATCGGGAAGTCAGCATGAAACACGAAAGGGGAGAGCTGAACAATTAACATATTCTGAATTGGGAGTGCAGATCACTGATAGTACCAGTGAGAAATCTCTGTTTTTCCTGCTGTTGTCGGCACTTGGTCCCTTTCGGGAGAATCACAGCAGAGGTCAGAAATTGCGATACTTACTGATGATTGCAGTGTTCAGTTCTAATCATAATTCCTCGGAAAATGAAGCAATCTGTAACTGCAAGTGTCAAGAACCTGGATAACACCTAGGCTTGGGCTAATTAGTGATAAGCTATTTCCATATCACATAAGTGCCAGGCTATGACTACTTACAGCAAAAGACAATGTTACCAACTCCCCTTGATGTTAGGCTGTCACCATCATCAAATCCCCACAGTGAGAATTACAATTGAGCAGAATCTACTACACACATACTGTGGGGCTGCAAGGCCAAATCTGTGACAAATGACTCATCGCTTGGCTTCCCAAAGTGTTTCTCTTATTTACGAGGCATGGCTTAGGAGTGATGGAATGAATACTCCTCATTTGCCTGGACGAATGCAATTCGAATAACACTCAGGAAGGTAACACAATTCATGACAACACAGTCCATTTAGTTTTTGTTCTGGTGCAATATTGTGGCTAATGCACATCTACAAGTTGTACTGCAGCAGGTTGACAAGCTCACATCCCAAATAATCACCTTTATTACCGAGAGGGATGTGAAGACAAGGGTAAAAGAATGGGAATACTATTACTTCCAGGTTTCAATACAAGTCACACATAATCCTGACTTGAAAAAAGATTAGTATCCCTTCATCATCATCAAATCAAAATCTTGGAACTCTGTTCACACCAGCACTGTGAGTTGCAATCAGGCCACAAGGATTTAAGTAGTTCAAGAAGTTGACACGTCACTATCTTCTTCATAATAATAGCAGATGTACAGTAAATATCAACCTTGTTAAAGGCACCAATATCCCATGAATGAACTTAAAAGGATATTTTCTGTCATTACAAAATGCAATTTTGTTTTAAGTTTAAATCAAAGTCTCTTAACAGAGACTGAACATCTCATGGAATTGATAAGGCTCCTTCAATTCAATGCTGAACTTAGTGTTCCAAAGATGGCCACCGCAAAGCAAAGAATGCAAACCTTTGCCCAAACTAATAAAGCATTGAGAGCATTGGATATTGCATACTTGTCACCTACACTAATAATTACAATAAATACGACCATGTCATTTTGACACTAAAAACATTACTTGTCCTGAAAGCTTTATTACTGTCCTGTCAGTAGTGCGACTGAACAAAATTATTGTTTTGCCATAATATTCACTGTAGTAACATAAATTATTCATAGCTCACACTGCATACTGCCTTCTGGATTTTAAATATAGCAACCAACAGAATAAAAAATTAGCAATGGCGATTGCAGTCATCATTAAAACAAGCCAGTATTTCCTGCACTTGTCATGTTTTCTCTCATTGGATCCTGTGAAGGGGGAGCTTTCCTACATCCGCAACTAGAGAGAAGCTCCTTATTAAAAAGAAGTTTCAGTACAGCCATAAACACAAGGCTGGTTACTTCTTCATAATTGCCTTTCACTTTCTGCCCATTCCCACAATAGCAAGCAAAAACATTTTGTCACAGACAATGGTTGTTAAGAGAGAGGAGAAGAAATGGGTATTAAATGGAGAAAGAAAGAGGAAAGTTAAAGAAAACTATATCATCGAATCATAGAATCCTACAGTGCAGAAAGAGACCTTATGGCCCATCAAGTCTGCATCGAACAGAATCTCACCCAGGCCCGACCCCATATCCCTACATATTATATCCACTAATCCCTCTAACCAACGCATCTTTGGACATTAAGGAGCAATTTCTTAGTGTGGCCAATCAACCTAATCCACATATCTTTGGATGTGTAGGGGATATTTGTATCTGTAGAGGAACACATATCAATAACAACTGATAGTTCCTTGCAGTTTTTACAGTGGATAGCCCACATCTGCTAACACTAATTCAACTCTTCACTATATCGCTCAACTATACTTTCAATCTACTTAAAAAAATATTGTGGAGTTGGAATCTGAAACAAAAACAGAAAATGGTGGAAAATCTCAGCAGGTCTGACAGCATCTGTGGAGAGAGAATAGAGCCAATGTTTTAAGTCAAGATGACCGATTCAAAATGTTGGCTCTGTTCTTTCTTTGCAAACACTGTTAGATTTGCTGAAATTTTCAAGCTTTTTCTGTTTTTGTTATTAATCTGCTTGCCTAATATCCAGCCCTGGATGATCTTCAATTTTCTCAAACTAATCATTGGGAAGGTTGAAATTATTTGTATTGCTTTTGCCACAAACTCTTTTTGCTCCCCAACCATCCATTTCCCTTCCTATTACTGTCTCATCATTGCATCATAATGCTTTCAATCATGGGCTCTTATTGACTCACATTGAACTTCTGACTCAATACTGACTACGTTCCAGAAATGTCACATATTACTACTAAATTCATGAAACCAATCCAAAAAATATGTATCATGTGCAATGCTGCCCTCAACTAGGTCATAAGATTTGGACTAGGCCAAGAAATAGCTGTCTATATAAAAGATAGTCCTTCAACACTGCTGGTAAGAAACTGTACATAAAGAGAAAATCAGGATGGAGAACTTTAGGATGATTCACACAATTACCTTTCAATTAGAAAGTAGCAAGAATAGAAGTCTTTGTTGAGAGAAGATTTTCCACAAATGGAACTCGCATTTTTCAAGATTTTCCAAACATCCTAACAGAGAATACTTAGTACCTCGGTCTGCTGAGATCCACTTGCATGGACAAGTAATTAGTATACATCAGTGCTTTCTACGTAAATCTGTAAACTAGAATAAGCTACCATGAGAAACTACCACAGTATGGGTTGTTAAATTTTGTTGCATTTCAGTTGTACCTTTATATACAGGACAACAGAGTGGTCTAAAATGCAAACAACAACAAACACACTCAAACAGCTGAAAGATTGGTATTGGTGGAGAATGAGGGGCTGCTGCTTAACAGACTGCTATTTTTTAAAATGCAAGCCAGGAGCATACATAAAATTTCTGTCAGCCGTGGACATCTGATCACAGTTGATGGTGCAAATCCTTTGAAACGGTACTGTCAATGATGGGTTGTCATCAACAATTTCTCCTCATTTCAATGATTGACATGTAGTTTGAATCACTTTCAAGTCTTTGAGACCTTAGGGTAGTCGTCACTCCCGTAGGTAATGAATCCCATTCTTATAACATTGCTATATTTGGAGTGTATCTTTGGATTTTCTTAATCTGTCATTCTAAATTAGATCAGGCAGGATTAATGAGCAAAATTCTTTTTGCCAATGATTTGAAAAGGAACTATACTCCTATGATACAATGTTTTTTTAAAAAAACCTCACAGAATACAATAAAAATAGCCCATTAATCTTTTCATTTTCTTTGGTTTCTTCCATTACTTTTTTTATTGTAGCTCATTCAATAAGCTAGACTGGACCGTGAACAACTATTACCATCTGAATGACCAGGCCTTCAATCAAATATTTCATTCATGCCCTCATCTTCGCAGTTCCTGGGAATAACCAAACAGGTAAAATAAATTTTCCTATACTTCAATGCAGGTCTTCAGCAACCATTTAAACTAAATTATCCATTGTTAGACTTCAAAATCAAATCTGATCCAACTAATGAAGTAACTGAGAGCTAAACAAAAAAGAGGTGAGGCAATGAATGATGTATGCAGGAAATAATGGAGAATTGCAGAGACCCAATCATATGATTTGGGGAGACAGTGGCACAGTGGTGTTTTCACTGGACTCATAATCCAGAGGCACAAGGTTACACTCTGTGGACCCAGGCTTGAATCCTACCATATTAAATTTGAATTCAATAAAAAATCTGGAATTAGAAAATGATCACCATGAAAACATTGATGATTGTTGGATAAACCCATCTGGTTCACGAGTCCTTTATGAAAAGAAATCTGCCATCTTTACTTGGTCTGGCCTACATGTGACTTCACACCCACAGCAATATGGTTGACTTCTAATTTTGAATTTTGAATTTCTTTTCAATTTTGAATTTCTTCTGCCTAGCAAACCATTCCACTTTATCAAGTCTACAAAATGGAATGAAACTGGACAGATTGCCTGACATTGACCGAGGCACCAGAAATAACAGTGGCAAACCCAGTCTTCTCAACCTTGCAATGTCCTCCTCAGGGGCTAGTGCCAAAATTAGGAAAACTGTCTCACAGATTTATCAAGCAATAGCTTGACTTAGTCATACTCACAAAATTATACCTTACAGGTAATATCCTTGACACATTATCACCATTCCTGGATACGTGCTGTCCCATCAGTAGGACTGATCCAGTAGAGGTGGTGGCAGCATAGTGGTCTCCAGTCAGGTGGTAGTTGCACTGGAAGTCCTTAACTTCAACTCTAGATCCTATGGAGTTTGTGGCATCAGGTTAAACATGGGCAAGGAAACCTCTTGCTGATTACCACAGAACTCCCATACCTTGCACCTTTGCATCCCCCTCCTTCAGCTGATAAATCAGTACTCCATGCTGAACACCACTTGGAAGGAAGAACTGAGAGTGGCAAGGGCACAGAATGTATTCTGGATGGAACACTTCAATGTCCATTACCAGGAGTGGCTCGGTAATACAACCATAGACTGATCTGGCCAGGTCCTTAATGATATAACTGCTGGACTAGGACTGTGATATGGACTGTGGTATGAGGTGAGGAAACCAAAAAGAAGGAAAAAAACATGCTTTACCCTATCATCACTATCCTCATTAACCTACCTGCTGTAGATGCATCCATCCATGGCAATGTTGCAGGAGTGACACACAATCCTTGTGGAAACAAAGTCTTCACATTGAGGATACCTCCATCATGTTGGGCAGCACTATCAACGTGCTAGATGGGATAGATTTTGAATAGATCTAGCAACTCAAGACTGGGCATCCATGAGGCACTGTGGGTCATCAGAAGTAGCAAAATTGCACTCAACCACAACCTCATGACATATCCCCCACTCTATCAGTACCATCAAGCCAAGGGATCAACCCTGGTTCATTGTGGAGTGCAGGACAGCATCCTGGGAGCTGCACCAGGCATACCTAAAATGAGATGTCAACATAATGAAACTACAACACAAGATTCATTGTATGCCAAACAGTATAAGTAGCAAGTGATAAATCTAAGCAATCTCACAACTAAATGGATCAGTCCTGACACATCCAGCTGTAAATGGTGGCAGATAATTCAATAACTCTCTGAAGGAGGAGGCTCCACAATATTCTAATTCTAAATGATGGGGGAGCCCAGCATATCGGTGCAAGAGATAAGGTTTGATAAGAGATAAGTATTTGCAACAATTTTCAGTCAGGAGTTCCAAGTGGATGATTCATCTCGGCCTCCTTTGGAGGCTCCCAGCATCACAGATGTCAGTCTTCAGCCAATTTGATTACAACTTGCTACACCTCTGGCCAAGCTGCTCCATTACAGCTACAACACTTGTACATACCCAGCAATGTAGACAATTGTCCAGATACATCTAGTAATAAAAAAAAGGACAAATCCAACCCAGCCAATTATTGCCCATCAGCTACTCTGGATCATCAGTAAAATAACAGAAGGTGTCATCAGCAGTGAAATTAAGGGGAACTTGCTTGGCAATAACCTGCTCACTGACTCTCAATTCGGGTTTTGCCATGATCATGCAGCTCCTGATCTCATTACAGCCTTGTAATGTTCAAATATGGACAGAAGAGCTGAACTCAGGAGGTGAGGTGAGAATGAATGTCAAGGTCACATTTGACAGAGTGTGACATCAAGGACCACTATCCAAACTGGAGTCAATGTAAATCAGGGGGAAACTCTCCACTGGTTGGACTCGTACCTAGCAGAAGGGAAGATTGTTGTGGTCTTTGGCGGACAGTCATCTCAGCTCCAGGACGTCACGTCAGGAGCTTCTTCGGGTAGTGTTCTAGACTCAACCATCTTCAGCTCTTTGTCAATAACTATTCACCCATCATGAGTATGTCCGAGTGCAGCCAGACTTGGATAATATCAAGGCTTGGTATGAAAATAGCAAGTAATATTTATGCCAATCAAGTGCCAGGAAATGATTATTTCCAACAATTTAACCATTATCCCATGACATTCAGTGGCATTACCATCATTGAATCCTCCACTATCAACATCATGGTGGTTACCATTGACTAGGATCTCAACTGGACTAGCATATAAGTATCATTGAGAGGTTAGATCCTAGTCAATGGAACCCTCTGCTGCATACCTCAGATCCTAACTTCCCAAAGTCCATCCACTATCCATAAGGCACAAGTCAGGACTGTGATAGAATACTTTCTACTTGCCTGGATTAGTGCAGCTCAAACAATATTCAAGAAGCTTGACACTATTCGGAATAAAGCAGCCCACTTAATTGGTACCCCCACCCACAAACGTTTATTCCCTACATCGCCAATGAACAGTGGCAGCCATCTATAAGATGCACTGCAGGAAATCACCAAGGTTCCTGAGGCAGCAACTTCCAAACCCATGACTGCTATCAGCTAGAGAAGCAGGACAGCAGTTACCTGGGAACACCACTAGCTGAAGGTTCTCCTCCAAGTCACTCACCCTCCTGACTTATAAACATATTATTGTTCTTTCACAGTGGCTGAGTCAAACTCCTGGAATTCCCTTCCTAAAAGCACTACGGGTACCTCTTCACCACAAATGGATCAAGAGGCAGCTTACCATCATCTTCTTCAGGACAATTATGGATGGGCAATCTGTGTTGTCCTAAAAAAATCACATCCCTTGAACAAATGTTTTAAAAAATGAATTTGATGTATATAGAGTTGCTCTTTCTGGCTCCAAGACATTTCCTCAGGGCAGTATCACAGACTTAAGAGGAGATCATAGTAATCCAGCTCAACATTGTGGTTAATATCTGTGAATTCTCTAGTTTTTTACTGCTTAGAAGAATAACTAGCCTCCATCTAGTGGCAGAAGCTGATAGGTACAGATAGCAGCTGAAGGCCCAGGATTACCCAACATAGAACAACAACTGCCACTAGATAAACCCTGGACTTCTATATGAGTTCAGAACAGAATGCAAGGGGCAGAAGAGAAGCAACAGAAGAGCTGACTCTGGGTTTGAGGTAAGAACAAAGGCCAGGAGTTGGCAAGGCTGGGAGATGGCAAAGACAACAGAAGGACAGAAAGGGACTAAAGGTGAGGGCAGAAACACTGCAGGGAAGGTGATGTGATCAGACAGACCACAAAAGAGGGAGCCTATGGCAGACAATTTTGAAGTGAAACTGGTAATGTTAAATGAATATATTGACGTGAAATAACTTTCAGTGAATTGGCATTAAATGGGGACTTATTGTATCTAAAAAGGATTTCACAGCAAAACTCCTATCATCTACTGGAGTAATTTGAGTCTGTCTGCAATTGCAATTCTCCTCCATGCTTTCTTCATCTCTAGACCAAACTATCTAATTGGCCACTTCTTGCCTTCAGCAGCCAGAAATTGCTCAATATTATTCTCCTTGCATCTGGAACATATTTCCCCCCACTTTAATTCTTAATGACTTATGTGGACTTGCTGCCCTCCACAGATTGAATAAGATAGTTATTTTCATTCTAACTCTGTGAGTACAACCTTTAAGGCCCTCTTGTGCTATTTAGAAAGGAACGTGGGGATAGGAATAGAACAATTAGACCCTCATTTAACGCACAACTAGATCAGCCATGACCTTATCAAATGGCAGAGCAGGTTCAAAGGGCTGTAAGCCTTCTTCCTGCTCCTAAATCCAATGTCTTTCCCCATAATACAGTATCATGACTGATCAGCAATATCAATCCGTTTACTTGCTTTGTCCCATATCCTTTTGCTAACAGAGATCTATCAGTATCTGTTTTAACATTAACCATTAATTGAGCATTAAGTGCCACTTGTGAAAGAATATACGATATTTCTATCATACTTGCACAGAGATTTTTCCTAAGTTCATTCTTGAAAGAGTTAGCTCCAATTTTCTCACCATGTCCTAGTCCTGTACTCCCCAACTATTGGAAATATTTCTCAAAATTCATTCTATCTGCTCCCCTTAATACCTTGAAAACTTTGATCAAATCACCACTTCAGCTTCCAAATTCCTATTTGGTGTGACCTGTGTGTCCTGCCATCCTGTGTTAATGAAGGGCAGAGTTTTCAGCTAGGAACACTGGGGTGGCAAGGTAGCACAGTGGTTAGCACTGCTGCTTCACAGCTCCAGCGACCTGGGTTCAATTCCCGGCTTGGGTCACTGTCTGTGTGGAGTTTGCACATTCTCCTTGTGTCTATGTGGGTTTCCTCTGGGTGCTCTGGTTTCCTCCCACTGTCCAAAGATGTGCAGGTTAGGTTGATTGGCCATGCTGAAAATTGCCCTTATTGTCCTGAGATGTGTAGGTTAAGAAGGTTAGTGAGTAAATATGTAGGAATATAAGGGTAAAGCCTGGATGGGATTGTGGTCAGTGCAGACTCGATGGGCTGAATGGCCTTATCCTATACTGTAGGGTTTCACCACCATCTTCTCCTCTAGTATGTGGACTGCCCTCACTTTTTAGTTCCTGCATCTAACTCTTCTAAACCTTGCAGAAATGGTATCTTCATTCCCTGTTTCTTTATGTCCAGATTTTTTTTTTCTCAGCTATAGATGTCGAACAAATGCATATCCTTGTTGCTCTACTGCAAAGGTTAGTTCTCCTTGATGGTCAATGAATCCGTTCAGCTTCCTAATCTGAAAGAAGACAGTAAATCACCTTGACTGAACAAGATATCTCAATGATAGAGGTTATCTGTAGGTGGTCTTGTGGGAGTGGCAGACTTCTGCAACTGCCTTTATACTGACACAGAATCTAACAGAAGTCATTCCTTCAGAGTTGGGGTGGACTGTGTGTGCCTACATGCCATTGTGTTGTAATGATGCTTTGCAGAGCAAGAGCCAATGTGAGATTAGATAACAGCACTACTTGTGGTATGATGTATAGAGTCACATAGTAATAGGCATAGAGAATGTCAAGAAGGAAACTGTGGGAACAGCAGTATGCACAGCAATAACTGGGATCTGTCCATTAATCATTACCAAAAAATGATTCTAATGTAAATATGCACATCTGAAGATCTCATCAATGGCACACCCCACAAACTTAACATAGGCAAGCTGAGGCTCTGGAGCAGCATGCAGCTCTCTGGGGTCAGGTGTCTTGCTTCTGAGCAGCTCCATAATGAATGCACCTTTTAATCATTGACTGAATGAAGTTGCAGAAACTTGTTTTCCCAAAGTGCTCCCAGTGCAGAAACATGAAAAAAAATCAGCAATCTACAGCTTCTTGTTTGTTAAATGCTTCATCAGGAAAAATGGCCTCCAGCACTATAAACCCACCATCCAATCAAGCAGATCACACACTACAGGCACATTAGTCAATAAAATATTGCACTCACTTTGGCCTTTTGTCTGTTTGAAAGCTCACCTAAAATGGCAAATTCTGATTCGGGTTTCAAATCTAGCCATTGTTGATTGCCATTAATGATTAGCCCTCCACAGTTGGGTGGATGTACACCAAGAAGAGTGAATTTTAGTCATTTCAACTCTAGTGTTCTTGATTATCTTGATGCTGTGCTGCTGAGAATGTGTAGGCTGGCACATTAATCAATACAAGAGTGTACTCACTTGGGGCCTGGTGCTGAGACTGTGTTGGTGAGCACGTATGTCGCATGAAGGCAGGTAACTCATTGAAGGGTGGAATTTACTCTGGGCCTTGCTTTGAGGCTGCTTGAGAAATGGCTGCAAAGGTGAGAAGAATTGAACAGGAAAATTTCAAGACGAATGGACTGACTTGTTCGCATTGATTCCAACTTTGGCTGCCCTCCTTATGTGTCTCATTTGCAGTGAAAAATATTCCAATAACAAAAGAAGCATTTCAGCAGAATGCAGAGGACCTTAGCAGAAAGTTATCCAGCTGAAGATATCCAAAAGAAAACAATGCATGAGCCAAAGGACATACATCTAGGAACACATTGGCTAAGTCGGTGAAATTGCTGATGTACTGCTGGTTTATGGAAGCTCAAGAGTTTGACAAATAAGGAAAACTGTTGGTAATTGGTAATCATATAAAAGACTTCTTTCTTAAAGTCTCAGAACAGCTGTACAGTGAATTGAAAAACAAGAATGATTATTTTGAAAAACAATATTTTTTAGGTGTGAAGTCCATGAGAGCAGAACAATGAAACTGGCCACAAACATCGCCAGCCAGCAGCCTAAGGATATACATGCAGATGCAGCATGAGAAAATGTTTTCACATATAAATTTTGTAAGAAGGAAAGAAGTCAATTGGGTGAAGAAAGTTTACAATCCTGCTTGAAAGTGAAAATGGTCACACATTGTCCAAACATCGAATGCCTTCCCAGGGAAATTCAGCAGCAAAAACTGTATCAAAGTAAGAGTTCCTTCCTCAATTAAGGAAGAAGTTTGTAGTAGTTAACCCCATTCAGGGACATGCATCAGAAGAGTCATGTGATTCAACTGCCAAATGGAGAACCTATGCATTGATCTCGGGGCAAAGCAGCCCAATTGATGCGAAAACTATGAATGAACACATTGATGGTAGCAACCTGTATGTAATTGTAAATAGTATTAAACTCATCATTGTTAGCCAATTAGTGGCAATGAGGAAAATGACAGCAACTCGGACTGCAATGAAAAATTTGTCGGGAAGTTCATTTGCAGGAGTTGCAGAACAAATCCAACTAAGTTAAGCCAGCATAAGGGGAAAAAGTAGTCCTGTCTCTCTTCGGAAAATTAGAAGCAAAAATTCGGTACAGTATGTAGAGTATTTGGAATTTTTTTTTCATGCTAATGAAATAGAAGGGGAGTATTAGAAGAAAGTTATATTGCTGACTGCATTTGGAAACTAGACTATAACTTGATTTGAAGTCTGATGTTTTCAGATGTACCTGACACAAAAACGTTGTACGGCTCATTGACCTAGCAAAGGGTTATTATTACCCTAAGCCCTCAGTAATATCACAAAGGTGCAAATTTAACTTCATGGGGCAAACCTCAGGGGAGACCATTGCAGCCTTTGTACCAACTAAGACAAAGAGCATTGCGATTTTGGGACAGCATTGGAATATATGTTAATGGACTGACTGGTATGCAGTGTAAACAATGTAGGGTAAATTGTTGGTTGAATCAGAATTAGCATTCAAAAAGATACTGGAGATGATGCCAGCGATGGAGAGCACCTAGAAGGGCACCTAGGAACTGCAAAGTGAATAGAGCAGTGAAGTCCTCCAGTTGGGGCAGGAAGCTGTGAGCTGCAGAGCCACCAGGAGTTAAGGCGCTGGTTTAAGCTGAGACATAAGTACAAAAGCCTGAAGAGTGGTGAGTATAGAAGATTTAAACAACACCCTAAGTATAATGCCGAATGCTATCAGTGTGGGGAAAGTCATACCCCAGGAACATATACATTTAGAGAAGCAGAGTCCTTCAAGTGTGGAAGGAAAAGAGATTTGAGGCACAAGCGTATAAACAAGCAGGGCCTTCCCCGTATGAGCAGATAAATAATCCAGCCCCAGTATATATTATGGAGGATTGCTCAATAGGTAAATCAAACACTTTGTCATTAAGTAAAGTGAAAGTGGGCAAGGTAGCCCCCATCACAATGGTGTTGTTAGTGAATAACTGGCTACTGAAGATGGAAGCAGACTTGAGGATATCAGCTACTGTGTTGAGTGGGCAGATCTTATGATATCACCAAGAAGAGGTTCAGCCCCTGATGTTGAGGAACATGCAACTAGACTGCATTTGTTGAAGAGGCCATCAAAATAGTAAGCTTGACCATGACTCCAATGAATTATAGATAGCAGTCTACACAGTTACCATTGATAATGGTGTCAGGCTAGGGACTGAGTTTAATGAACCATGACTAGCGTCAAGAGATCAAATTGAACTGGTTGGAAATTTTTAAAATACAAGCGGGGATCTGCGCAAAGTCATCAAAATGAATGTATTCCAGGAAGAACTGGAAAAGATCAAAGGATTGCAAACAAAAATCCATGAGGATTCAGAGTTTTTTTTAGATTTTTTAGAGCAAGATCTATGTCCTTCACATTAGCAGAGAAGGAACAGATAGAACTAAAATGACCGGAAGATTTGGCCATCATCATGATGTTCTGAGTGGGTAGCACCCATTGTGCCTGTAATTAAACCAGACAAGACTGTCCATATTTGTAGGGATGACAAGCTGATGGCAAACCAGGCGACAAAAGTAGATAGGTATCCTTTCCCTAAAATAGAGGATCTGAATGCAAAGTTGTTTGGGGGTCTGACAGATACCAAATTGGGCATGAGCCACCTTTCTAACAGTAAAAACTGGATGATGCACCGAGTGTATGTCACTATAAACACAAATATGCACGATTACGGATTGGGGTTTTGTCAGCTTGCGCTATTCTTCAGTGAACAATGGACAGTTTGCTGCAGGGTTTGCCCAAAGTTGGCGTGACATTTTTTAATACCAAAGAGGAATATTCTGACAATCTGGACAAAGTTTTGAAGTTTTGATTCCAGAAGGCTGGAGTGTGCCTAAGATGAGACAAGTGTATTTTTGAAGCAAATAAAGTGGCTTATCTGGGTTATTGGATAGATGGTCAGAAGTTACTGCCAATGGAAGACAAAGTGCGAGTGATTAAAGAGGCACCGGCTGCTAGGAACAGCTGAAAATGCAGATCCTTCCTTGGAATGGTCAACTATTATAGGTGATTCCTCCCAAATCTTTCAATATTATTTGCACATTGCATGTGCTGTTAAAGAAGCATCAAAGATGTTGTTAGAAAACATACAAAAAGTGGCTTTCAATCAAGTTAAACAAACTTCAATCAATATGCCTATCAGTGCATTTCAACTGCTCTAAAGAGATAGTATTTCTGTGCAATGCATCATCATATAAAGTTGGGGCTTTGTTATCCCACACAATAGAGGATGGGTCTGGGAGACTCACTGGATATGTAACAAAACTCCTATCAGAAGTGGAAAGAGGACACTCCTAAATAGAAAAGAAAGGCCTCGCTGTTATCTTTGGCATCAAGAAGTTTCATTAATACATTATGGGAGACATTTTACTATCATCACATACAATAACCCATCTTTAAGGCTTTTCAAGGAAGACAGAATGATTCAACCGTTACTTCTGCTAGAATAAACATGGGCACTGTTCTTGGTGGTTTATATATATACCTTCGAACACTGGCCAGAAACTCATCTCACCAATGCCTTAAGTCACCTTCCATCACCAGAAAGCATGCCACCTGCTCTTGTACCGCAAAAGATTGTAATGACCCTAAGTTTTCTGGACTTTATCTGTAACAGTACAACTTAAGCAATGGACTAACAGAAACCCACTGTTATCAAAGATTAAACATAAGATATTGCATGGATGGCAGAATGAGACTGCCTTGGGGGAAATAAAGCATTATCAGCTCAGGAAACATGGACTCAGTTGTGAGGATGCTGTCAT
Organism: Sphyrna mokarran; assembly: GCA_024679065.1. Taxonomy (NCBI): domain Eukaryota; kingdom Metazoa; phylum Chordata; class Chondrichthyes; order Carcharhiniformes; family Carcharhinidae; genus Sphyrna; species Sphyrna mokarran. Next base: position 60,371,811 of record JAGIQG010000003.1, read on the forward strand.
TCTTTGGGGAGCAAGAGTAGTTGTCCCCATACCAGCAAGAGAATGATTTCTTGAAGAATTGGGTAGTGTGCATCCGGGTATGTTGAGGATGAAAATGCTACTGAGAAGCTGTGTTTGATGGGCGGGCATTGATATTTATATGGAAAAGATTGTGACACAATATAACCAGTGCCAGTTCTAGTAGAAGTTATTTTCTACAGCCCCATTTTGCCCACGGGAATGGGTAGGTCAGCCATGAGTGAGAGTGCACATAGATTATATTGGTCCATTTATGGGCACAATGTTCCTTTTGCTAGTGAATGCCCAATCAAACCTTTTATAGGTATTCATAATGAAGTCCCCAGATTCATACCTCACAGTGCGAGTGGCACAGTGGTTAGCTGCCTCATGTCCAGGGATGCAGATTTGATTCCAGCCTTGGGTCAATGTCAGTGTGGAGTTTGCATATTCTCCCTGTATCTGGCTTCCTCTGGATGCTCCAGTTGCCTTCAACAATGCAAAGATGAGCAGGTTAGCTGGATTGCCTATGCTAAATTGCCCCTCAGTGTTCCAATAGATTAGCGGGAATAGTCTGATAAATACATGGGATTACAAGGATAGGGCCTAAGTAAGATGCTCTTTCAAAGAGTCAGTACAGACTCAATGGGCCAAATGGTCTCCTTCTGCACTGGGGGGATTCTTGTATGAGTTGAGAAATGGCACCAATGTTTCGCCATCCATGCCATTCAGGAAAGACATGTCTCAGCCAACAGAAAGGAACTCAGAAGTGCCGAATTCCAGAAGTTCATGACATCTAATGAGATGAAGCATTTCTGAACTGCACCATACCTCCTTTCATCTAATGGGTTAGCAGGGAGGATGGAAAAGAGACAGAGTTGCCAAAAAAGGAATTATGATTCATTAAAGAGTAAGAGTCTTTGAGATAGATGATTCTGCTTTTGTAAAAATTTTTGGAATGGACCAAGTTGGGTCCCAAAGTTTTTACTACCAGGACAGAACCACTGTCCCATGAAGTGAAAGTGCATGACAAGTTTTTGAAGAAATACATAAATCATGTGTAGAGACCAGAACTGTGACAGAAGCCAGTGTTGTCGTCTCAGCAGGCAGGAGGCAGTGTTGTTGCCGTCTCAGAAGGCAGGAGGCAGTGTTGTTGCCTGATTCAGTAGCACCACTAAGTAGTTGTTAATTGTTCAAAGAGTGAAATGGCTGATTTGCCAGTCGCATATTAAAGTGCTGCTCCCAATGAAACAGAGGAAATAGTGGAAAGTGATGTCCTGGTACCGGGGGGAGTCCTAGTGAAGCAAGTCCAACCAAAACCAGTTGAACTACATCACTCCCAAAGAAAGAGAAACTCCCCTGACAGACTGAGTTTCTGATAAACTGTGTTCAAACTGTTCATTATTTCTCATGATTTGAAAACTAAGTTATCAATGTATTGTGTAATAAGTAAGAAGTCTCACAACACCTGGTTAAAATCCAACAGGGCTTATTTGGTATCACTGCTCCGTCATCAGGTGACTCACCTGATGAAGGAGCTGCACTCCAAAAGCTTGTGATACCAAATAAACCTGTTGGACTTTAACCTGGTATTATGAGACTTCTTACTGTACTCACCCCAATCCAATGCCAACATCTCCACATCCTGTGTAATAAGGGACTTAAAGGGGGAGGGATGTAATAGTTTGCCCCTTTAAGAGGTGTGCATTGGATTAATCATGTGACCCAATTGCCCAATGGGGAATCTGAAGGCTTTTGCAGCCAGGTTGATCTTAGAGCTGAGAATGAACACATTGATTATAGCAGTCTGTATATAGTTGTTTGATAGCTAACAGGTAGTCACTGCTTATTGCATTTACGATGTAAAGATGCCGGCGTTGGATTGGGATGGTAAGAACTCAGTAAGAATTTAGCAACACCAATTTTTGATCCAACTGATTTATTTGATAGTAAAATTGCGAGCTTTCAACACTCTTGTGTCTTCCTCAGGCAAATGCAGTGTTCTGGTCTGCAATAGCACACATCAGCACAGTCAGAGATTGCTGATTAGAATGCGAATCCTTACATCTAACCTGCTATTCAAGTGTTAAAGTGGCTAACAATGTGTGTGAAGGGGATCCTGAGCATTGTTACAGAATTGTGTATTTTCTCCAGACAGCACAGTAAGTGAGGTTTTTTGCTAACCCAGGCAAGTTACGGGGGTTACAGATAGTGTGTCATGAAGCCAAGATCCCTGTTAAGACCGTCCTCATGTGTGTGGAGCTTGGCTATCAGTCTCTGCTCAGCGACTCTGCGCTGTTGTGTATCACGAAAGCCCCCTTGAAGAACATTTACCCGCAGGTTGGAGGCCGAATGCCCATGACTGCTGAAGTGTTCGCCCACAGGAAGGGAACTGTTTTGCCTGGTGATTGTTGAGCGATGCTCATTCATCCAACATTCAACAGCTCATTCAACAGTTCCCTTCCTGTGGGCGAACACTTCAGCAGTCATGGGCATCCGGCCTCCAACTTGCGGGTAAATGTTCTTCAAGGGGGCCTTCATGACACACAATAGCGCAGAGTCGCTGAGCAGAGACTGATAGCCAAGTTCCGCACACATGAGGACGGTCTTAATAGGGATCTTGGCTTCATGACACACTACCTGTAACCCCCGTAACTTGCCTGGGTTAGCAAAAAACCTCACTTACTGTGCTGTCTGGAGGAAATACACAATTCTCTAACCAATGCTCAGGATTCCCTTCACACACGTTGTTAGCCACTTTAACACTTGAATAGCAGGTTAGATGTAAGGATTCGCATTCTAATCAGCAATCTTTGACTGTCTGTGCTGATGTGTGCTATTGCAGACCAGAACACTGCATTTGCCTGAGGAAGACACAAGAGTGTTGAAAGCTCGCAATTTTACTATCAAATAAATCAGTTGGATCAAAAATTGGTGTTGCTAAATTCTTACTGAGCTATTGCATTTACTATAGAGTTGATGTTAATTAAATGGGTTGTTTTGTTATTTCAAACTTGTATTAATATTGCAGTTATGGGAAAGCATCATACAATTTGCAACTTCTCGTCAAAATCTTAAACAATATTGTTGATAATAAAATGTCCTCTTTCATTGATAGTAATCCAGGTACATTTATGAATATCAGTAAAATGGTACTGCAGAGCAATTCATAAATGTGCCTCGCTTTTTTTATTGATTAACAACATTGTTGCTCTTAAGTTATTGCACTTTTGATTTTTTTTTTGTTTTAAGTGTTCTTCGTGTCATCAAGGTTGCTGATCCCTGCCATTGATATTATTACATAGGTGTGTCCAAGCCAGTAAAAAGGACTAGTGACATAAGAGCAGACACGGCTATTTCATCTTCAGCAAAATTTCTTGCTCCCTATTAAGTTTTATTTGATCTTTTTTATCTCCAAGGTTTAAAAACTATTTTGGATTGCTTGGAAAGCAAACTGGAAAGTTATTGAAACTTACAGCTGTGTAAAAATAACATCAGCATACGTGCAAAGGCTGACAGCTTTAGTGTCTTCAGGAGCTTGCTCCACCTGCAAAAACACTTTGAGTCTTACATATCACATCATTGGGCATATGCACTTAATTGAGGCATATGTAGATATCTATTGCCCTTTTCTTCTATTTTCCTCTTCACATTTTTTGAAGGCACTAAGTGATGTTATCATCTCTAAGGTGCTGGAAGTTATCCACTCTATTACCCAAAGGGTTTTTCTTCAACTGAAAGCTCATAATCGATTATGGCAACCTATCCACCACAGGACATCACACACATACACAAAGGCACACATACAGCACAGTTTCAGCAGCAGTTTCTGGGCAGTAAGTAGAAATCATGCTTATTCGCCACCGCCCTGCTCCATCCCAACCTTGAGGGACACTGAGGTCAGCTGTCATACATACACCTATCAGGTAGCTTAGCACATTTGAAAAACTGAACCTCATCCTTCAGTACCTGTTCATCCAGGCATCAGATCACTCAACATAGTAATCCACTGAGACGTCATGTATATTATGTTAGTGTTCTGAATACTTTATTGCCCTTGGATATGCAAGCAGGTTTCAGCAAAAAGAAACCTCTTTGCCCATCTGCTTATTTGCAGATGGGGTCAACTTCTCGTATACAGGTGGAGCCAGACTTACATGAAACTGGACCTCAAGGAGGAGATGGAAAGCACTACCAACAGCAGAAAGTTACATTGTGGGAAGAAAGCAAATTTCACTACATGGAACCTTCATCTCCTTGGCCTCGTTACTAGATCTGCATCTGTGGTGTACTGTCATCCAGGAGCCAAGACAATATTAATGTGACACTGCCAAGATAATAAATTGAGGGGGGACCACAATCCTCGAAAATCAATGGATCACTGGTTTCACTAATAACCTTAGTGCCACGTTCTGCTGTTCCTTGGGAGGGAGTATCTCTTAGCAATGACACAGCAAATGGCCTTGTTAATCTTCCAAAACAGCGTGACGCCACATCTTCTTCTGCTCCAGTTAGGTAATCTCGACGTGTGAAGGAAAAGAAGTTAAATCAGGCGTTGTTAATTGGACAAAGTAACACAGCAACACTGAACAGAATCAAGATTTCCAACCAGAATAGCACACATAATTATAGTCTGCATTAATAGTGACAAAAGAGTTTCGGAAAAAAATACATAAACCTCCACTCTGTCTTTTAGCAATGTTTTTCTCAGCATTAAAAGCAGCACTTCCCTAAGCCTGGGAGAGTATTTTGCTTGAATGTTTTGTTCGAAACCATTGTCGAAGATAGCGTGGTCAGAGCAGTTACATTATACTTGAATGGACCTTAATTTGTCGTGGAGACAGCTAAATCAGCCAGGAATAAAAGCTCAAAAGGAGAAGATAATTTAGAAAATCGCTCATGTGTGTTCTTTCTCTTTTGTTTTCTTTTTAATTTTTATCATTTAATCATTCACACCCCTGCCTCTTAAAGCACGGAGATTATTGCATTTAATTCTCTTCTGGGAAGGGGAATCACTTTTTTCCTGTAACTATATTAAAAGTGCTGGACATTTTATTTAAAGTCAATGGAAAAAGAAAACAAATAGAAATATTAAAAATCATCTATGGCACACTTGTTTTCCATAAAACCTGTAACGCAAGACGATTGTGCTAACAGAAGCCACTGAAACCTCCTGTTTGCAACAATATCTAGTGTTATAAATGTAATCCTTATGCCATTCAAGAGGGAGATATTTACCAAACCAGTAAACCCTTACTAATTATCATAATTGTACAAAATATGACTAAAGATGCAATCCCACAACATGCAGATCTATTTCTGACTCACAATTACCTGTCAAGGAGGGATTTCGTTTATAAAGGTAACCAGCTGATAAATGATATTTCTAAACTAAAATGACACTCACGATTTAAGGTTATTCTTATTACAATAAGCCAATCATCTCCTTCCCTAACCACATATTTATTCAAGGATTCTGTCGTATATCAACTGCACACATCTCACATTCATTTCACACAAGGTCATGCAACCTTTGAAGTGACAAAATCATCCTGCATGTGCATGCCTAGTGGAATAGAGAGACAGTGTTTCCTGTACAAATGGAAAAAGCCATTAATTCAAAGTATTTTCCTGTTTCAGAGCAGATTAATATGATGGTTAGAACCACGACTTGAAAGATTAGGTTACTGCAGTAAAGTAGACAAGGCACTGTTTCAGCAAATTCTATTCCACCCCTAATCATATTCAGTGTGTACAGCAAACATTTTGTCATTTATAAGGAACAAGGGTTCCCATTTGTTCTGGCAGAGACAGATGGTGTTTACCCAGGGTGAAAATGTTGTTTACGCCTGAGGCAAGCACAGTTAAGGGTCGATTTTGACTTTTGGGTGAGTGATCCATGATGTGTGCCCGTGCCCACATCAAGGATGCTGTCACCATTTTAAGGCAACGGAGTAATTCACATTGGGCTGGTGAATGGCGGAGGACTAAAGTGGGCATCCAAAAGTAACTCATTGGCTTCAGGCCTCCCAAAGCAGGTCACCTTAATTACTAACAATTACTACTACTGGGTGGAGAGGTTGCAGGAGGCTAGAGTTACTTGCTGGCTGCAGCTACATACTTCTGACCTTACCTTTGATGGGTCTCCTCAGTTCCTATCGCTGACTAGCATCTAAACAACTGTTGCCCCCAAATATTGATTACTTCTGGCAATGAGATGTAGGCCACTTTCACAATGTCACTGGCCGTTCCATTGAACATGATGGGGCTGCAGAACTTTCCGTGATCTTTTGGTTGTAGGATTGCTTCATTCTCTCTGTAGCTGGTTCTGGTTTTCAGCACGCATTTTATCTTCACTAGTTTGGCACTTCATTTTTACATGTACCTGGTGCTGTTCCTGCTATTCGACATTTCTCACTGAACCAGGGTTGATCTCTCGGCTTCATGGTAGAGTGCGGAGCATGTCAGGCCTTGAGGTCACGGACTGTGGTGGAATACAGTTCTGCACTTACAGACCTATATTTCTTAAAAACATTATTCATGGGATGTTATGGGTGGCACAATAACACAGTGGTTAGCATTGCTGCCTCACAGTGCTAGAGAGCTGGGTTCAATTTCAGCCTTGGGTAACTATCAGTGGTGAGTTTGCATGTTCTCCCTGTGTCTATGGGTTTCCTCTAGTTTTCTTCCACAGTCCAAACCCTATGTAGGTAGGGTTTAATTGGATATGCTAAATGGCCTTAATGTGTAGATTAAGGGATTAATGGGGTAAATATGTGGGGGGAAAGACCTGCGTAAGGTAGTCTGTCAGAAAGTCAGCACAATGGATTGAATGGCCTCCTTCTGTCCTGTTGGGATTCTCTCATTCTATGATGTGAGAGTCCCCGCAAAGCCAGCATTTGTTACTAATACCTAATTGCCTTTGAGAAAGTGATATTGCGCTGTCCTCTTGATTTCTCCAGTCCCTATGGTGTAAGAATCTCTTCAATTTGTTAAGGAAGGATTCCAGGATTATGAGTTGGAGACAATGAAGGAATGGCAATGTATATTTAATTCAGGATAGTGGGTGACTTGGAGAGGAATTTGCAAGTGCTGGTGTTCTCATGAATCTGCTGCCTTCAGTCCTCTAGGTGGTAAAGATCACTCGCATGTTTGGAAGATGGTGTCGAAGGAGCCTTGATGAGTTGTTGCAGTGCATCTTGTACTGCAGATGGTAAAGATTAATGGCACTGTGTGCCATAGTGGAGGAAGTGCTAATCAAGTGAACTGCTTTGTTTTGAATGGCATTGAGCTTCTTGAGAGTTTTTGGATCTGTACTCATCCAAATAAAGAGAGAGAAATCTATTACACCCCTGACTTGTGCCTGGTGAAGGGGGACAGGTTTTAGGAAGTCAGGAGGTGAGTTTATTGCTGCAGAATTCCCAGCCTCTGATCTGCTCTTATAGTGCCGGAAACTCAACTTTGACATTATTTCTGGATCATTAACCAATTAGAGATCAGTAGTCTCCTGATGATATTTCACTGGAGGCAGTCAATTAGCAGGTTCCCTCCCTGTTCATCACCCAATTAGTGATGGCAGGTGGGGTCCGGAGGTGGGAGCTGCGGACAGCATGGTCCACTGGAAGGGCAGCCTTCGCTATGTGACTAGCAGAAGCAAATCAGGCATAAACATCAGGAGCAGCAGGAAAACACTGGAGCCACCATGAAGCGACTGAGATCTCATTGGATCCATAATGATCAGACAAAGCACTGCATGATTTTGAAACTCAACGAAAAGGCTAGGACACAGGGAGACAGAGGCTTTACCATTTTCTACCATAAACATGTAGATCTCCTTCATCTGTAAACACAGCCTCAATCTCCTGTTGTGCAGCCTGCTCTGTAACTACTAATTGGCCAATTCGGGGAAATCACTTTTTGCCCTCTCAGTGCAAGACTGTGACCCCCATTTCACTTAGAACGTAAAATCATGGCCAATCTTTCAGGTCAATGATCTAAAGAAAGGTCCCCAACCTGCTGAGTAGTTCCAGGATATCCTGTTTATGAAGATGACACTATTTTTGTAACTAGATTCTCCCATTAATCAAGGGAAGACATTAACCGTGTTGCCATTTCTCAATTTCATTCTGTAGTATTGGATCTGGTATATATGTAAGCATAAGCTGTATGTTCAATTTCTTCTGACCATGCATTGTTATTCTGGTGATAAAGCTTTTCCTGCCAACACTTGACACATGACGCATTAAACAGGAAAACATCTTATGGAGACTGAAATTTATTTATTCATGTGGTGTGAAGTAATGAAAGAAATATTTTTTTTTTCTCCTAATGTGCACAAACTATTGACTTCTCCAGCTCATGAATAAGAAAAGAATTTGTTCAAAGTGTTTACTAAGCAAGGCGTGAGGGTTTGAGCTGATCTGTGAGCTCTTAGAAATCCCAAACAGCTCTTCAGAAAAATATGATACAAGTGTTCGCTGGATGTCTCTCAGAACCATACCCTGACAGTCCATTCGACAAGGTAACATGAGCTGTACTTGACAGGTGAGATCTTGCAATTCTTGCTCATTTTGAATGATTTGCTGAATGCAGAAGACCAAAATATGTGGAACACGTGAACACAATGGTGGAAAGTTTTAGAATAACCGTATCATCATTCAGAAGTGACTTATATAAGGGGGCTTGCATTTATACATGGTACTAAAACATAGCTCCTTTAAATACTGTTGCAAAACTATTGGCAAAGAAGGTGCGTTATCAGTCAATTTATATTTTCATCAATCCAATTCATTGTTGATACCAAAACCTCACTCTTTAGCTCCATGGATCCGTCTGTTAGTGTGAAATTGTTGCATCTATCTGGAATTAATTTGCATTCAATTTGTTGAAAATTTTAATGTGTACCATTAAACATGTCGGTAGTGTCGGAATAAATTTAAAAAAAAATTATTTAACAACTAACTTTGCCCAGAAAATGATTGTTTTCTATTAGTCCGCTCAATCTTTATAGAGTGTCTAATTTGATTAAACCACTTCAAGGAAAGTTATTATAATCACATAATACTGATTCCTAAATCTAGCTGAGGTAGAAAGTTGTAAAGAAAGGCAGATAAGAATGCTGAAACATAATGCTGGAATACCCATTTGGCTGATCAAATTTCCAATGGAATATTCAACTGTCTGATGCTTCCAATGATAAATTTAGAAATAAAAATCCCAAGAGGTCATTCCTCATTTTGTACAATGAGCTGATTTTAGACTGGGAAGCAGGAGTAGTGAGAAGGAGAAGATCAGTCTGGGTGTCCCTATACTCATGACTATCAAGTGACTCATATTATAACTGAACATTTCGGATTTCCAGTGAGAGTAAAATCAAGTTTAAGTTTATTTATTGTCACAAGTGGGCTTACATTAACATTGCAATGAAGTAACTGTGAAAATGTCCTCATTGCTACACTCTAGCACCTGTTTGGGTACACAGAGGGGGGTATTTAGCATGGCCAATGCACCTAACTAGCACATCTTTTAGACTGTGGAAGGAAACCCATGCAGACATGGGGAGAACATATGGATTCCGCACAGGCAGTGATCCAAGCCGGGAATCAAATCCGGGTCTCTGGTTCTGAGAGACAGCAGTGCTAACCACTGTGAACTGTGCTACCCCAGGATCAATTATAATGTTTCCACTCCTAATGGCATTGACTTTCTTGATGAATATATGGGGAATGATTACTTTAGAAGGATGTAGTGACATTTCTCACAGTTCTTTCCAGAAGAGATGAAAATGGATTACCTCCGCTGCTCTAACCTCCTGTAGATCAAAGGAATTTATTCTACCCCAAACTTCAAACAAAATTTTTACAGATTAGCAAAGACCAAATCCCGAGCTACTTCAAAATGTGAAATTCTGGAACATTCATTCAATTATTAGTGAAGGAATTTAGTATTCCTTCTGAACAGTTGCCATTACAGCATGTGTCTGATCTCCCACATCATTGGATCTCCTTCTGTATTAGATATAGTTAAAAACATAGAAACTGGAAGCAGGAGTCGGCTATTTGGCCTTCGAGCCTGCTCCGCCATTCATTTTGATCATGGCTACCATTGAATTCAATATCCTAATCTGCCCCCCCCCCCATATCCCTTCATCCCTTTAGCCCTAAGCACTATTTTTGTTTTAATTCTGTATGTTTTGTCTGCACCTTCGCTATTATGATGTCTTTACTATTGTTCACTTGCATGTTGACAAAGGAGAAAGTATATCCTGCAATTACTGAAACAAAGGAATTGTTTTGTCTATTGAAAGGAGAATGGAAGTTCTGATTCCACGTGGTCGAGGCTATTAACTGACATATCTATTGCAACCTCATGATGAGAAGTGCATAGGTTTCAATGATTCTATTTTACACACTCCAACCTGCCAATGGAATATTGATACAAACTGCTCAGCTGGAAAACCAAAGGATGAAGGCATGAATTAAGTCATTTAATGAAGACTGAGTTGTTTTTAATAATTTGTTTTACCTCAGGCAGTCGTACAATGTGCACTTTGGAAGTGTTGCATTTTAAGCCTCCTGTCTTGCGTAACTGTCATGCATGGCAATGTTGGAATCTCAGCAGGTGTTTGTTGCAGTTCTAATAGAACATGGTGTTACAATAATGAGGTTTGGAAGATTTTTACGCTTTGAGGCTTGTATCTTTTAAATATAAGGTAAAATGAATGACATGATCTGTTCTACCTGACAATGAGCTTGAGTAGTTTGATTGCTGGAGATTAAAGAGAGTCCACATTGGTTTACTGGGAAGAAAGTGTAAGGTGTTAACACTTGGATACAATGGGAGGAATTTTCCCTTCCTCAGAATTGGCAGTGGTGGGATTTATCATTCTGATTGTCCCTGCCCCAAACAATGATGTAATGGGAATCCTGATTGTGATAACCCCATGAAGTCTATGGGGAATCACTGACTGATCTCGCTGTATGGTTCATTGAGTTCCTCTGGTAACAGGCTGGAACTCATTATCTGAGCTTTTTATATGGCAAGCCCAGTCCTGGGCCTGCATATAAAAGGCTCAAGTAATGAATTTTGTGTTGAGGGGAGAGCGGGGGTGGCTTCATGGAAGGGGCAGAGTTCTAGGAGGGGAATTCTGTGAGTGGGAAGTGGTTTCTATTTTCATCTTTTCAGGTGCCTCAATCTTTTACAGACTGGTGGGGCAGTCTCTACTGACATATCATCATGGGTTGCCCCTTAATCCTTTTTCTATAAACCTAAAAATACAGTAGAAGAAGCCACCCTTGAAACTAACAGTTTCCATGCCATTTCCCCACCTACTATGAAAATTCTGACCAATGGCAGCAGCCTGTATACTGATAGGAGATAGACTGAGAGTTATCCAAAAAGATTTTGAGGATTTTGGGGGTTGTAAAAGGTTGTGCTTTAAAATTGTTCATTTATTTCCAAGATAAAAAAGAAGTCTCAAGGATAACTGATCAACATTTATATCTGGAAAAAAACTCATTGGAAAGACAGTTCTGAGATTAAAAATTCCCAGGCTTACTAAGGCAAATAATAATTAAGAATTGAATATCTCCTTAAAGATGTAATACATACCTATGAATTGCATTATCAGATGTGCTAACAGTAAAAGAGGATTGTTTTACTTTGTCTTTTAAAGTATAAGCTGCCTACAAAGATAATGTTTAGTCAATCATGTTTTTAGTCTTTCTGTTACAGGAAAAGTCTTTAAACATGAGCTCTTGTTTTGTCATCTGTTCTGCTATTAACTAGAAGTTCAAATTTCATGTTAAAGATATCGAGTGGAGTTTTTCCATCCTGCCCACCATGGGAATTGTAATGGGCAGGGCAGGACCATGCAAGGGTCCATTGACCTCAGATGAGTGCAGCCAGAAAATTCCATCCATGGTCTTTACAGAGATCATAAGAAAAAGCTGGAAGCAGCCTTTAACGAAAAGCATGAATTCTCCACATTAAGTACAAAGTAATCTAAGAAGATAATTCTAGACCAAAATAATATGCCACTCAATTAGTGAGTTCAAGCTAACCTCCAAAATATTGAGCTGCACTTTACATACTTCTCCAGGTGTGTTTTCAGAGGACGGGTACATAAAAGTAGGGCATGTGTCCAACAAAACCCTCTTCCCATCTACCTCTGAGCTGACACCCATAATAAGCGGTTGAGTGGGTACCAAAATAGGTATTCAAGGATCATTTGGGCTTGTACCATAGCCAATTGACCCCAATACTATAATGCCCACACCATAAAATGTATGGTATGGGCAGTTGGGCAGGAATGGGCAAACAGATTTCTAAGAACTAAGTTCTTCAAAGAATGGGAAGGAAGTGGGATTTTAACTCAATAAGTCAAAGAGCTCATGTCCAGGAGAGACAGAGAGATGAGCACAAAACCTGGCTGTCTTAGAGTACCGAGAGAGTGTTACACTGTCAAATGTCCCCAGTTTTGATGAAAAACAATCAACCTGAAGCATGAACTTGGTTTCTCTCTCCAAAGTTTAACCTGCTGAGAATTTCCATGACTTTCTGGTTTTATTTCAGAATTATTTAATTGGCGTAAAATGCCTTTCTCATGTGCAATGCAAGTCTTTCGTTCAAGCGGGCCAAGGAATGTGTTCGGTTTTCATGACCTAGCGTCGTGCTATGCAATACCTTTAACTTTTGATATGGCACCGACTCCTGCGAGACAATTGCTCTACCACTACTCCAACCACAAATGTAAGGAAAATTCTTTTTAGATGGGAACAACTGCCTTAAACATTCAATCCCTCCACTATCTCCACCAGAAGGACAAGGGTGCTACCAACACTTGCAAGTTCCCCTCCAAATTGCATGCCATCATGACTTGGAAATATATCACCATTCTTTCTTTGGCAAAACAAAATCTTGCAATTCCCTCCCAAAGAACAGTGTGGTCATTCTTTATCCCATGGACTGCAGCGGTTCAAGGTGGGCAGCTCAAGGGCAGTTAGTAAGGGCAAGAAATCCTAGTCTCATCAGAGATGTCCAGAGCCCACAAATGATTAATGATAAGTTCTTTATCTTATGTTGGAGAGTGATGCCATCTCTTTGAGGAAAATTCACATTGCTAAACAAGAGCCAATGAGGGAACAAGGTTAGCTTAAGGCAGAAGAGGCTCAGGCATATCTTCAAAGACATATTTTTTGCCTGAAGCAAAGGCTGAAATCAGATATTTTTTATGCTCATTGGTTGTCATGAATAAAAGTTATTGGCAGATACAATTTTAGATTGCAGTGAAACTGAGTCCATACACCAGTGGTGTTCCAGCACCTCCAATAAACATGTCGACAATTGAAATCATTCTGCTGCCACAGCAGATGCTGAAGACAAGAGAGAATTTTTCATCAAGTAGAAGGGTACTTAGCAGTTTTCATAAATTGACAGATAGCCCAGCAGTGGTACTGTTGCATCTCGATATACTGAGTGCACAAACAATCCATTTTTCAGTACTGCCAATTCTTATTAACGTACAGTTTAATTAAAATACAATGTAGCTGAGTACCAACCCAAATAATTGAGACTTCTACCATCAGAATATTTTTTATGTATTTTCTGTCATTCAACATCCTTTTTTTTTGCTCAAGAAAGCCAATCCCTATTGCAGGCTAACCCACATCATCAATTTCCCTTCAGTCAGGATCAGGATAGTCCAAATCAAAGGATTTTCAACAGGAACTGTCATGTGGCTTGTTGGTTTGTGATGAGAGACAATCTAGCTGCCTTGATGAAAGCTGATGTTACATCATTCGGTACAATACCAAAATATAAAGATAAAATGAGTGCAATAAAGCTCTTCATCTTGTAATAGATGGCTGATGTGTCGACAACACCAGATGAACTTGAGCAAAGTGTTGACTGGAGATCTAAACCAACCCTTTGGGTGGGATTTTGCAGCCCCGCTGCTGGTGGCAGAGGCAGTTCACCATTTGCAACCAGTAGAATCACCTCGTCCCACTGATGTCTACTGTATTTTGTGTGGCTCACCCATTCTACCAGCACTGGAGACCAGACATAATGGACCTTCCAGAGGATCGGATCATTGAAATCCCTAAGTGGTCAGGGGGAAGGCTGAGCAGTACCCATCTGACACCTGGCACTGCCTGCTTGATATCCTGGTACTGTTTACTGGCCATCCCCTGACATGACCGTTGGGCACTTTTTCTCTGTTCATTAGGCACCATAACTGTGCCGGGGCAATGGCAAAGGGATGGGGCCTGAGTTGGGGCAGAGCATGTGGAGTTATGGTAGAAGGGAAGCAATGAAAAAACTGTCGTGGAACTCTGCTGGGGTGGGGGATCATGATGGGAAGGAAGGAAGGGAATTCTGCAGAAGGGGTGGCAATCAAGGTGAGAGGGGGCAAAGGGAACTCTGCAAAGGGTGGGTAATTGGAGTGGGAGTGAGAATAGGGCAATCTGCCAGAACTCAATTAGCAAGAGGGGGAAAGGAACTCTGCAAAAGGGGGGGTATACAATCAGAGTTTGCAGAAGGAACTCTACCGAGGGGCGATTCACAGTGTGGGAGAGTTCACAATGTATGTGAGGTGAGGTTCTGATGAGTGTAAGATGGGATGCGATGTCTATGGAGGAAACCTTGATTTGCGTGGGACAGGTGGAGAAATCCCAATGTCCATGGGGCGGGTGGAGGAGGTCCAATGTCCATGGGAGGGAGCTTGATGTGTGTGGGGGGATCCATGTCCATGGAACAGGTTGTGGGGGTTCCCAGTATCTGTGGGGGGGGGTGTGGTGAGTTGATTTCATAGCGTGGATAGGGAAGCTGGCCTGTGCAATGGTGCCTATAGTCCTCAGCACCTGGCTTCCTTGCTGAGCCCTTGCTCCGCCACTGCTACTGGCAAGAATCAAATCATAGTTCTTTTATTGCACTAAATGCTATAAGATTGTATTTTCTAACTCACCCCCCCCCAAAAAAAAGCCTGAAACTCTCCCATTTCCTTGGTCGTTTGGCACTTAGAATTTTTTTCGCAAGGTCATGTTATTTCCTTGAATGTTATTTCCCCTCCCAGCTTAGGAACATAGGAACAAGAGTAGATCATTCAATCGTTGTCCTTGTAATTCAATCAAATCAAGGGCATTTACTTTAGATCTTCTACCTACAATGATTGCTTAATCTCCAGTGCAGTGCACTGCATATATATTTCGATCAATTTGAATATGCAGAGAAGTGAATGTGTGTACATGTTTGCACAAATGGAAAACCTAAACAGACATTTACTTTTGGCACTTTATATAATGAAATACAACTTCTTTCATTAAAATAATCTGAGTCATTGTGAGGAGCTACTATAACTGAAGTCACCTACTTAGCAATGACCAAGGAAAGGAGATTTAGAATTATCCCTTTGAGCATGACTAATGTTGCAAAGAAGCAATATTGACAATATATGGGATTTTGTCTTCATCCACTGCCATCAAAATCACTAAGGTAAATAGTCATGATACAGAAGTGTTAACGTCATGTGAAAAGGTGGGAAAGGCAATTATAAATATGAAAGGCAATTACCTAAAGAAATAATGAGAGCCTCCCCATGTGTACAAATAGCAAAGGGTGCATGAAATGATTTAACTGAGCTTTACCTAAACTCACATCACCTCATGGTGTAATAAATCTGTCAGTGGCAAACTCTAATATACTAGTCATCTTTGAAATTAGTTCATTCTTTTGCTCATATATTAATAACTTCAACATGCCTTGGGAGACGTCTGCAGTCGCAAGATTCATCAGCCTTTGCCTGTAAATCAGTGGAGCCACTTGAGTGCTTTCAGTAAAATCTATGATTAACTGCAAGCAGCAACTTAAGTGGGAAAGTCATCACCCTGAGCTATTCATACGAGAGGTGCTGGCACTATCTGCGGCAATTCCATTAATGCTGGCCTGGGAACAGCTGGGGTGTCTAGTCACTCACAGCATTAATCCCCTTTCCAATAGCATGATCTTATACAAGACAACGTATTGCAGACGGAATTAATCCGTTCTGGCAGAAGCTAATTAAGAGAGAAAACCTTGAGCCTATGCCTTACGGCTATCACTTTTTTTTTAGATACCTTGGAGAAACAATATCACAGTGCTGGAGAATAGAACTTTCCCTATTTTGCGAAATTAGTCCTTATCTTACAAAAGACAAACAAACAGAAAAGCAGAGGAATTGCTGATATTTATCTCTCAACCAACATCAGGAAAGTAGATTTCCAGTTGTAATCCCATTGCTCTTTGTGGAGTTTGTGGTGTTCAAATACGTTGCCATGTTTCCAATACTGCAACGATGGCTAGGCTTCAAGTATATCTCATTGACTGTAAGGCATTTCAGGGATGTCATGAGGTTATAAATAGGGAGCTGAATTTTCAGGACGATAAGCACTTGGCTCTATTTGGTCAACAACTCATCCAGAGACAGTGCTGCAGTGGCCAAAAGAGGTATTGCGTAGAAGTGACTCCTGGGACCTGAAGGTGAATCCTACGGGTCTCAGGGGCGGGAGGTTAGAGATGCTTTTGGGGCTCTGGGATGATCATGATGAGATAAGGTAAGGTAAGGTGAGGTGGGATGGGGAGGGAGGGTGTTCCCAAGTCATGGAGGGAATGGTATCCTAAATCTGAAGGGACCTTAAAATAAAGTGGCTGCTTAAGATCGTTGATAGAGGAAAGGGTCTCTACTTGCCTCAGATCTTGCCTGAAAGGAGTGCAAAGTTCTGTCCATACTATGTTAGTGTAAGCATTTCTTTACTGAGAGGGAATGAACTGTAAAAATAATAATGTTTGGACTGTAAGAAACTTGTATTTATATAGCACCTTGCACAATCTCAGGATGTTCCAAAGCACTTTGCAGCCCATGCAATAGGTTTTGAGTGAAGCCACTGTTGTAATGAAGGAAATGACACAGCAAGATCCCACAATCAGCAATAAGATAATGATGAAAAAATGAGCTGCTGTGATATTGACTGAGAGAATACATTTTGCCCAGGACACCAGGGATAAGTTCCCTGCTCGGCTCTGAAACTCTATCATGGTATCTTTTATATCTAAATGAGAGGGCACATGAAGGCTTGTTTTAATGTCTCAGCTGTAAGTAGACAGCTCTGACGGAGCTACACTCTTTCAGGGCCATACTGGAGTGTCAACCTTGATTTTTGTGTTTAAATCTCTGGAGGTAAACTTGAACCCACAGTCTTTTGACTCAAAAATGAGGGTCCTGCCAACTCAGCCCCAGCTGAATTTATTGGTGTCATTAGGATGGCCATGCTCAGTTACTTTGGAGGTGATGATTGTCAATTATCTTCCTATTGGAAAGTCTGTGCTGAAGGTGCTCATAAAGAAGATTTTGACTTGGGAACAATGAATGAAGGAATGATGATATGTGTCATGTCAGGATTGTTTGGGGTTTGCAGGGAAATATGGATGTTGTTCCCAAGCTGTACTTTTGTTCAGGATGATACACATGAGGAAATGGAGTGTAAATGAAGATAGAGCAATCAAAAAATGTTGGCAAAATGAAGAGGGAGCCCGGCAGATTTGGTTAAAGGAGAGGTTGTGCGATTGCTTTAACCTTTGCCAGAAGATCTTTGAGATGTCCCTTCACCTGTTTCAATCTCCAGTAGTGTCACTTATCTAAACTACTCCACCATTGGATACACAGAAGGATTAGCTATTACTTGCAATTTGAATGACATATTCTTGAAATTTAAATGAACTAACTGTTTAGAATTAATGAACAAAGTTTAATTATATAGAGGGTTCAATCTGTATCATCCATGTTAAAGTCTATCAGAAAGTTCAAACAAGAGGAGCAAAAGTAGAAACATAAATGAGTAAAGATGGGAAATGAGATAGTTAAAAGTGAAAGCAGGGATTAGAATATTTAATGTACACAAAAGATCATATGATATGTCAAACATCTGTTCAATTTTCATGTGTTCATTTTTCATCTTTACTTTCCAGAATAATTTCCTTCCTTTTCTTGAATGTCTATTTTTCTACTTTGAACAATCAATCAATTTGAGTCTTAAATCGATACAGTCTAGCAGATAAGTTCCAAACTATCAAAAGACTTTTTCAAGAGGTTTTTCATGATGGAGGACTGGGGGACCATTACAGATCTCCCAGTCAAAGCATTAAGAGTTTCAATGGAATGTGTGAAGATGGACAGATATTAATGAGACGAGAGCCTTGTTAAATCACCTCAAATGATCAATGCAATTCTTCTGAAAGCACAATGTAATCAAAAGCTACAATGGCTTTGCAAAATATATATCTTGAAAATACAATATGAAGGGATTTTCTGTGACAAGTTGAGAGCTTCTCACATTAAGTTCATGTGTTATAGCTACAGTAGTGAGCCCAATGCAGAATAAGTTCTGAAAGTTAAAACACAGAGAAACTATCCAGATTTTCTTTGGAGTCCAAAAATATGCAGGTTAGGTGGATTGGCCATGCTAAATTGCTCCTTAGTGTTAGGGGGATTAGCTAAGGTAAATGCATGGGGTTAAGGGGGATAGGACTTGGATGGGATTATGGTCAGTGCAGACTTGATGTGCCAAATGGCTTCCTTCTGCACTATAGGATTCTGTGATTCCATGAAGAGAGAAACAGGTTACCGTCTCCGACAATTCCGAGAAATATGTTTTGGCTACTAGCAATCATCACCACAATAAAAAGCAAGCAACGTTAACAATAAAAACATCTTATTAAAATGGATAAGGAGGGGAAAGCTGTTTATATTGCAACCTCCCTCCGCCCAGAGCTATATCAGAGGCAGTAGACCTCCCCCTCCGCCGTCCCTCCTGGGACTTTTGCAATTGGAAATGTGAGTGACAAGTCAATCACTGGCCGATTGCCCTGTTTCACCTCATCAACAGCAATCAATTACACTCTGTTTTAGGCCCAGTGGGAAAATCATTTTACCAGTCAGTCTCTATCATAGCAAGGATAAAAACAAACAACGACACATTTAGCAGGGAGGGCCAGGGGCTCAGCTATACTTTAAGATATTAAATAGCTTTACCTCCACATGGTTAGAAAACAAGATTCAAATAAGACAATGACATCAAAACAATACTGGCCTCCTCATGCCTCAGTTTTGGGAAACCGTGAGGGTGATTCTGCCATCCTGCTGCGCTGATTTTTTAGTTCAGCAGGTTGGGAGATTTCAGTGGGGCCAGATTACCATGATTTGCGCTGAGCATCCAACCCGGAGCACACCTCCCAGCACCGGGCCTCCGGCATTAGCTCTATGCCTGAATTAGGTGTGGAGATGCCTAACGTATTCAAGAAGTCATTTCAATATAATTTAAATATAATTAGTGGGCCCGTGACTCCCCACCCCCCTCCAACCTCCTCCTCTGCCTCTGTCCCCCCACCCCTCCCCCTCACCACCACCACTACCAGGAATGGTTCACTCCAGCGGCGTTTACTATAACTCTCCACTAACATGGAGCTGGCAATCCAACTCTGTTGGAGTGAAGCAGGGGTAAATCAAGGCCCCTCAAGAGGGCTGGGCAATGGGGAGGGGTGCTCTCTGGGCATTGGCATCTTGGCAGTGCCAGCCTGTGCCCCCTAGAACTTCCCAAGGGGCAAAGTGCCAATGCCCAGGGGGCATCTTGGCACTATCCATCAGGCATACAGCAGTGTCAAGGTGGTGGGAGCCTAATGAGGGTGCTGCCTCTGGGGGAGCATTCAGTGGGTTGGGGGAATCTAGCTACCAGTCTGCATACAGATTATGAACAGAGGGAGAGAAGCCAGCAATTGAGGCTGGCCATCAAGGTGTGAGGGAGGGTTTGACCTGCCCAGAGGAGGGGGTAGGGTGGAGGCACTGCAGGGGGGGTGGGGTGTATGTTGGAACTTCCGATGCAGAAGGGGGAGGATGTAGGGGGATTGGGAGTTCAGGGCTGCAGGGTGTTGGGGGGTCGAGGCAGGACCTGAACATGCCTGGGAGACCAGTGACTAGTTTGTGGGGAAGATGAAGAACCGGCATTGCGGGACTAGCCAGTGATTGAGCTGGCCAACAATCAGGAGACCAGCAGACAGGGGCCACTGTGCCACTGAGTGGATCATAGCACTGAGTAGTGATCCACTCAGTGCTATGCTGATAGTCTCCTGGGTGGGAGTAGGCCCCAACACTTATTTCTAACATGATTTACACTGGCGCACTCAGCAGTGCACAGAGTGTGGGAGATTATTGTCTGAGTTCCCACTGAAAATAAACAGTGTGAATTACACATAGAATGTCTTTAGGAGAATCATCTCCCCCTATGTTTCCAAGTGATTATATGAATGCATGGGAGATATTCCTCCATTATAATCTGTAAAAGGGCTTTTACACTTCTTTTGTTTCTTGGTCTATGAAATGCTTAAATCACTTTACCTTTCGTTGGCTGCTAGACTAAAACCAATAGATTATAGTCACCTTGAGAATCTGTCCCATTCAGGGATTATATATTCAGAATTCTGTTTTAATTTTGAGGAATGGGGAACCAAGAACAGTTTATTTAAAGCCCTGGGTGATCAATGACGACATGGGCGCACAGATGATCATTATTTGTATGAGGAATAACACATAGCTAAAGCAGGTACTTCCTTTGCTGTAGTAGTGTATTTGAAGAGGACAAGGATTGTTGATGGCTTTAAACTGCCTTGGAAAACTGAAATGGACCAGAGATAAGGATTATCATATCTAACCTTTTTTCATCTCATTTAAATTCCCTTTGACCAGTCTCTTTCCTTGCTCCTTTCCATATTTAACTTGGATTTTTTTTTCTGCTGCTTTCTATGCATATCAAATTTGACTGTAATCTCATTGACTGAGTAAGAATTTAGCAACACCAATTTATAATCCAACCGATTTATTTGATAGTAAAAAAGCGAGACCAGAACTGACCAGAACACTGCATTTGCCTGAGGAAGACACAAGAGTCGAAAGCTTGCTTTTTTACTATCAAATAAATCGGTTGGATTATAAATTGGTGTTGCTAAATTCTTACTGAGTTCTTACCACCCCAATCCAACGCCGGCATCTGTATCTCATTGACTGTACAGAGTTAACTCAATAAATAATGTTATATCCTATCTGCCAAAAATCTTTGTACACCCATAACCTTTCTGTTAACGCAACAGGACATGATTATAAGTGGGACAAATTAAGTCTGCATTTAAAAAGTACTTACATTACCCATTTACTAAATATTTGCTGTCAGACCAAATGCAATAGATTGGTTCCATAATCCAGCCACATAAATCAAAGTGAGAACTATAACTATATCGTGCTGGGATAAACAATAAACCCCTTGGGTTTCTCTCAAAAGAGTCCTGTTAAACAGTCGAAAATGCCTTGTACTTCACTGGTCTCTGGAATGATAGGCAAAAACTCAAATCAATCAGATATCTTTAGTTTCTCACTGCAAATCTGGCACAATAAGAAATAAAATTAGTAGAATTAAAAGACAACAGCAAAAGGCTGAATTAAATTATAATTTTCACTTAGAGTATCCATTTCTAACTAATAAAACATCTTGAAACATTGATAATTTTTGCAACCTGTTACAGCTTGGTCTATAAAATGCTCAAATCCCTATGCCTTATTGGCTGCCAGACTGCAAACCAACAGATTACAAATCTGGGAGCTCTATTGAAAAATCAGTTGCTCACAAAATGTTTGTCATTCTAGTAAAGCTGCAGTTTCTTTCCAATGAATGCAGCTCCCCTTTAAGATGGACAGCTTGTTTTTAAACGCCAAGGGTGAGCAGTAACCTGTGCTATCCATGCCTGCTGTTTAGCTAACAAGCTAGCCAACAGAATAGGTCACATTCACATTGCCATCATGAAAATGAGGAGGTAGCATAACGAAAGTTTGCATGCTGCCATTATGTGGACTGAGTAGTCAGCTGATAACAAATCATGATTGTGCCCATTTGAAATAAGAAGCCAGCCAATCTTTAGTATCTTTTTCTCTTTCTGGTCCTGACACTTTTAATGCTAATGATAGACATATCAACCTGAGGGAAGTTTTGAGGCTAACGTCACTGAAGTATGAATTGACCTGCAGATTTAAGCTGGTTTTATGCTCCAAGTGCTTCTGGCTGACAAAGATTCATTCTGTTTATTATCTCATCCATTACTTTGCTTGTTGCCACCCACAAAATAACAGTCAGGTTAAATGAGATGATCTCAAGTGCCTTACGAAAAAGGAGTACTTATTCAGAAATTAGAGGGATTTAGAACTTATGCAGTCCATTGATTACAGGTTAGCCGTCTCTTCAGTTCCACTGTTACAATGTTAAGAACTGCAGTGAAACCTCAATTATCTCCACTCCTATTATCCACGTTCTTGCTTATCCACAAGAATCTAGCTTGGGAATAATTCAATCAAAGTCATAAGAAAAGCAGCCCTATCTATCAGACTGCTTTGCTCCCTCAGCAGTTGATTAAAATAAAATCAGTTCACCAATCTGGATAATCTGCCAAATTCTATTAAATATAAAAGGCATATCCACCATTATTGCAAATAATTGATGTTCCACTTCATAGAAACAAATGTAAAGAATAAAGAATGAACAGGCCTGATATGTTTTTTGCTAAATTAATTTGAAAAATTGGACTAAACACTCATCAGTTCTACATCCTGTATAACCAATGCAACTTGACCTTCTCAGATATGAATTATAATCTTTGAAACTCTTGTGACACCCAATTGAATCCAGCTCTAGTTCAATGCTGATATGTACTTACAGTTGTTGATTTGATTTATTATTGTAACATGTATTAGAATACAGTGAAAAGTATTGTTTCTTGGTGCTATATAGTTAAAGCATACCTTCATAGAAACGGTACCAGAATGGATTGTTAGTGATCTAGACACCTAAAAACTTGAAGTTCTCAACCATTTCAACTTCACTCCCCCTTGATCTAGACAGGGATATGTTCTCCTCTACGCTTTCTGAAGTTGATGACTATCCCTTTCATTTTGTTGACATTGAGGGAGAGATTATTGTCATCGCACCAGTTCACCAGATTCTTTATCTCATTCCTGTACTCTGTCTCATCATTGTTTGAGATCAGACCCACTATGGTGGTGTCGTCAGCAAACTTGAATATCGAGTTGGAGGAGAAATTGGCCACACAGTCATAGGTGTATAAGGAGTACAGTAGGGGGCTGAGAACACAGCATGTGGGGCACCGGTGTTGAGAACGATTGTAGAGGTGTTATTGCCTATCCTTACTGATTGTGGTCTGTGGGTTAGGAAATTCAGGATCCAGTCACAGAGAGAGGAGCTGAGGCACAGGCCAGGGAGTTTGGAGATGAGTTTTGTAGGAAAATGATGTTGAAGACTAAACTGTGGTCGATAAATAGGAGTCTGACTTAGGTGTCTTTATTATCTAGATGTTCCAGGGTTAAATGCAAGGCCTGGGAGATCCGTTGCAGTGTTAGGCAAACTGTAGGGGATCCAGGCAATTTGGGAGGCCGAAATTGATTTGTGCCATGACTAACCTTGTGAAGTACTTCAAAATGATGGGTCAGAGGTACTGGATGATAGTCATTAAGGTTTGCCGCTCACACAGTGGCAGTGCCCAGTGCTGGGTATCTGGTGGCCAGTGCCAGGATGCCTCATGGATACTGCCAGTGTGCCAGGTGGGCACTACCCAATTGGCACCACTTGGCCATGTCCCAGTCACCCACAAGCTTCCATGATCTCTGAGCCCTTGGTGTGGCCATCACTCCGGGTCTCCACTAATGGAAACCAGTGCTGATACCAGTACTTATTGAAGAGCAAAGAGTGATTTCCAGAACTTAAAGTCTAGTTTGCTAGAAACTTGGTTGCCAATGGACAGGTGAGGTGTGTCATGTGTGTGGGGTAGGGTGGGATGGGGTGGGGGGGAGGGGGTTGGTAGATTCTGGGAGGAGTGAAAGAACTAGGAGACAGGCAAGAAGCCAAAGTTCAAGGGCTGCAGAATGTTACATAAGGAGGGACCTGAACACAAGGATAACAATTTTAATATGGAACTGTTCGAAGACCAGGAAGCAATATAGTTATAAGCATAGTGGCCACATAGACAGTTGTGGTGGTATAAAGTTTGATAGTTATTATTACATACAATTTAACAGGAAGACAATGTATCCCTAGTTCCTTCTGAGGCAGCAGAAGTCAGGAAAACCAGCAAATTCATGGATGATTCACAGTTCACTCGGTCAGATTTTAGTCGCTCAAGGTGAATAAATAAAATAAACCTTCACTCAAGGACTTGGAAGTGACTGGAAGGATATATTACATTCCTCAAAGATTATTTTACAAGTATTGAGGAATAAATCACCTCATAATATGTTTGCCCTATAAACAGCAGTTTCAACTTTACTGTCACAAAATAAATTAGTATAGGGTTACAGTCTTCACAAAGTTTGAAGATAGGCGGCTTTTGCCTCTGTGTCTGAATGCAGCAGGGCTTGGTGGCAAGATAAAATCTGCCGTAATGTCTCTGCTCTGGCTGTCAATAAACTATGCAAAACTAAAGCCTTGTGCATCCCCAGTGCGGTAGATCCGATGACCAGAAACAAAAATCGCAAACCGTGATCATCGAGCAACAGCACGTTCACAGGTTTCCAAATGCACAGAATTTTTCGCCCACCTGCCGTTCCACTTAAGTAACACCTGTACCACAATACGACAGGTTCCATCTTGGGGCAATATTTTTGAAGCAGCTCTGTGAGAACTTTACAAAAGGTGCATTCTCAAAGATTGCATGAGATTTTCCCTAGTTGCCATTACTAAATTGAGATGGATTTTGATAAAGTTCAGAGAGATGTTTAAATTCAGATCTTTCATTGTACCCTTGATTAACATGTTTGAAATTATACTTAAAAAAAGAATATGATAGATGCTGAAGTCACTTGGCCCCAGGCAGATTTCACACTAGTTTACAAATATTTATTGTTGAAGTAGGATAATCTTTTCCCGTTTAATTGTCAAATGCATCTGTCTTCAAAGTCACATGACACTTGCACATTAATATATTTAGCTGCAGGGTCATATCAATCCTCTGAGTCATAAGATTTTTGTGTTTACACAAGATAATTAAATGCCAGATGTGTTTAGCAACTGAAATGTTCATATATTAAAACAAGCTATATGCATCAGCTGATAACCACAGGCTGAATTTGCTCAAATTACAGTTAATAAAGAATAGATAACCAAAATGCAGAAGACTCTTCAGGGAGTTATTATGGTTCAGTGCATTCAATCCCTGCCTCTGAAACTTCAGGTTCAAGCCCTACTATAGAACTTGTGGGCCACGGAAGGCGCATTCTTTGATTTTTTACACAGCCAGTATTTTACTTAAGTGTGATAATCACCCCCAGCTAGGTCCATGGGGAAATCACCAATTGTTCTCCCTGTGGGGCTCATTGAGTGTGAGTTCCCCTGGTAACAGGTAATAGCTTAGCAAGCAAGAATATTACCTAAGCAGGCCCAGCATTGGGCCTACAGGACTGCAGTCCCAGGCATGGACTAATGTATATACACTACAGTTGTGGCTTTACTTTATGTTCTGTAAATAAATGTTGTTCCTTTTCAGTCAGTTTTCTTGGGCTATTACATTAACCAATCCCTGGTTTGCTTTGAGAAAATGGTGGTGAACTGCCTTCTGAAACTGCTGCAGTGTAGATACATCCATGGTGATGTAGGGAAGAAAATCCAGGATTTTAACCCAGTGACAGCAAAGAAATGACAATAAATTTCCAAATCAGGATATAGAGAGAAATATAAATGGTTTGTGTCCTGGAGGGAAACTTGCAAATAGCTTTATTCTCATGTATCTGATGTTCTTTCTAGATGGTGAAGATCCGGTCTTTGGGAGGTGCTGTTGATGAAGCCTTGGCGAGTTGCTGAGGTACATCTTGTTTATGGTACACATTGCGGCCACTGTGTGTTCATGGTCGAGGGAGTGCATTTGAAGATAGTGGAGGGAATGACAATCAAGTGAGCTGTTTTGTCCTATATGGTGCCAAGCTTCTCGAATGTTACACACAAGTGAAGAATATTACATCACACTCCTGATTTGTGTCTTTTAGATGATAGTCAAGTTTTGGGGAGTCAGGAGGTGAGTTACTCACCAAAGAATTCCCAATTTCTGACATGCTCTTGTAGCCAAAATGTTTATATGGCTCGTCTGGCTATGTTCATTCTTTTCTTTATTCTTTCTTAGCATTTCCTGCTCATCCCTAATTGCCCTTGAACTGAGTGGCTCATTGAACCATTTCTAAGGGCACTTAAGAGTCAACCACGATACTATGTATTGGCGTCAAATGTAGGCCAGATCAGGTAAGGACAGCAGATTTCCTTTTTAAAGGATATTAGTGAACCAGACAGGTTTTCACAACAATCAGTAATAGTTTCATGGCATCATTACTGAGATTAGTTTCATTTTCTAATAAGTGAATTTAAATTCCACTAGGTCCACAATAGCCTCCAGAACAGTGACAGTAAGGAATTCAGGGATGATAATACCATCAAGTGTCAAGGCGAGATGGTTACTGTGCCTCTCTGGAAATGGTCATTGCCTGACACTTGTGTGGCACCAATGTTACTTGCCATTTATAAGACAAAGGCTGAGGTGTGAATTTTCCCATTCTGGCCACCACGGGAATCGTAGTGGGAAAGGGGTGGGATTTTTCGATTTCAGGGCAAGCATGCCCAGAAAATCCAGCCCTGAATGTTCTCCAGGTCTTGCTGCAAATGGATATAGACTGCTTCAGTAGCTGAGGAGTTGCAAATGGTGCTTGACATTGTGCAATCATCAGTAAATATTCCCACTGCTAAACTTATAATGGAGGGAAGCTCATTGATGAAACAGCTGAAGGAGGTTGAGCCTAAGACACTATCCTGAGGAATTCCTGCAGTGATGCTCTGGGAGTGAGGTGATTGACCTCCAACAAGCAAACCATCTTCCTTTATATTAGGTATGATTCCAACTAATAGATGGTTTCTTCCTGATTCCTGTTGACTCCAGTTTTGCTAGGGCTCTAGGGATGGGGCAAATGCTATCCTGATATCAAGAGTAGTCACTTCTACTCCATCTCTGGAGTTCAACTCTTTTTATACAAATTTAGATCAACGCTGTAATGATATTAGGAGCCAGTTGGCCTTGGCGGAACCCAAACTGAGTAATGAGATACTACGGTTGGGGGAGATGTGGTGCACTAGTAATTCATAGTCCAGGATAATATTTTGGGAAAATGATGTTTTGGAACATCAACTGGTGGAATTTACATTGAATTAATAAAAATTGAGAATTGAAAGCTAGGCTCAGCATTGACCATGAAACTATCATTGAATTTTGTGAAAAAATAATCCATGTGGTTCACTAATGTTCTTTAGGGAAGCAAATCTACTATCTTTACTTGGTCTGGCTTACACATGAATCCAGACTCACAGCGATGTGATTGACTCTTAACTGTCATCTGAAATGACCCTGAAAAATGGCCTCAGTTCGAGGGCAATTAGGAATGGGCAAAAAATGCTGGCCTTACCAGTGATGTTTATAATTCTATAAAAGAGTAAAAAGTGCCTCTTAATTGCACTGTTTACAATACCTATCATCACTGTAATGATGATTGAGAGGAGATGGGCTGAATTTTATTTGTCCTGCTTTTATTGGAAGACATACATGGACAATTTTCCATCTGTCAATGCCCTAGTTATACTCAGTAAGAATTTAGCAACACCAATTATTAATCCAACCGATTTATTTGATAGTAAAAAAGTGAGCTTTCAACACTCCCGTGTCTTCATCAGGCAAGTGCAGTGTTCTGGTCTGCAGACCAGAACACTGCACTTGCCTGATGAAGACACGGGAGTGTTGAAAGCTCGCTTTTTTACTATCAAATAAATCGGTTGGATTAATAATTGGTGTTGCTAAATTCTTACTGAGTTCTTACCACTCCAATCCAACGCCGGCATCTTTACATCCTAGTTATACTCATACAGCTTAGCTCGGGTTGTGGCTAATTCTGGGGCACAAGTCTTCAGTACTACTCCCAGATGTTGTCCAGGCCCCCACCCTTTTTGCGGCATCTAGTACTTTTAACTGCTTCTTAATATCACATGGAGTGAATCAAATTAACTGAAGTATTTGTGATGCCGCAGACCTCAGGAGGAAGCAGAGATAGATCATTCATTTGGCACTTTTGGCTGAAGATTGTTGCAAATTCTTCAGCCTCATCTTTATACTTTTGTGCTGGACTCCCCATCTTTGACGATGGGGATAGATCCCTTCCACCAGTTAGTTTTAATTGTCCACCAACATTTGTGATTGAATACGATGGAACTGCAGGGCTTTGATCTGATTCTTTGGTTGTGGGCTTGCTTCATTCTGGCTATCAAATGTTGCTCCTTTGTATAGCATACAAATAGTCGTATATGTAGCTTTACTAGGTTGATACCTCTTTTTTATGCATGCCTGGTGCAGCTGTTAGTATGCCTTCCTGTTTTCTATTGTGCCAACATTGATCCCACAGTTTGATGCTGATGGTAGGATGGGGATATGCCAGTCAATTATATGACAGAGAGTGGTTGAATACAATTCTGCTGCTGCTGATTTCCCACAGCAGCTCATGGATAGCTTGTTTTGAGTTGTGAGATTTCTTTTGCATCTATTCCATTTGGTATGATGATAGTTACACACAACACAAAAGAGAGTCCTCAATATGAAGATGGGATTTTGTCTCCACAAGACTGTGATGGTCACTCCCACTGTTAAGTCATGGACAGATGCATCTGAGATAGAAAGATTAGTGGGGACCAGTTCTACGAATCTTTTATTTCCTATTGGTTCCATCACACCTATCACAGTGGTAATGTAGTAGTTCTATCTTTTAGGACTTGGCATGCTCAGTCAATCATAGTTCTCCCAAACCATCCTTAGTGATAGATATTGAAGTCCCCTGTCCAGAGTACATTATGTGCCCTTAACACCAATAGTGCCTCTTCCCAGTATTGTTCAATATGAAGGAATAATGAGCTAAGGGTGTGTGGCAAGTCATAATCACTGGGACATTTTCTTGTGCACATTCAATCTAATGCCAGAGTTGATGTTGAGAACTCCCATGACAACTCAGTCCTGGCTGTATATCACTATCCCATCACCCCTACTGGGTCTATGCTGCTGGCGGTACAGGACAAACTCAGGAATGGTTTTGTAGTGTCTGGGACAAAGTCATATGCACAGAATCATGCTGTACAGAGCATGTCAGTGTGATGATACAGATATTTTGCTGTATTGTGTGCTTAAAGTGGGGTTGCTTTATGGGGTTGTTCTGTATCTTGCAATGTTTAAGTATTATTCAATTGTTAAATGTTAAGCTAATTCATTTGTTATAGTTAGGTTGTATTGTTAAATAAAATTTGTTTGATAAGAAGCTTCTCTGTATGTTAGTAGAATTGTGCTTGGAGTGAAACATTGTATGCTCACACTGATGCCAAAAAAGTAAGTTGTTAGGGACTCATCTGACTTCACAACATACGTTGGATTTCTGATCTGATATCCTAATATGAGGCTATCACTTGACTAATCTGTATGACAACTGTCACAATTGTGGCACAAGTCCTTAAATGTTCATGAAGAGGACTTTGTCATGCTGAGACACCTAAGTTTCCATTATCATTTCCATTGCCATGTCTAGGGCGATGCCAGATGATCCATTCTGTTTAATATGTTTTAGACTTCTCTGCATGATTTTATACAACTGAGCTTTATAGACTGTCTTAACGAGTAGTTAAAATCAATCACATTGCTGGGGATCTAGCGTCATATGTGAACCAAATGAGGTCAAAGCAGAAGATTTCTTCCTTAAAGGACATAAGTGAACGCAATGGGCTTTTATGACAATTACTGAGAGTTTCATGTTTGCCTTTACTGAGACCATTTTTTATTCCAGATTTTATTAATTCATTGAGTTTAAATTCCATCAGCTGCTGTGAATTTGAGCATCAGCTTGAGCCTCTGGGTTCTAGTTTGGTGACATTAACACCAAGCCACTGTCTGTCTTATAATCAACCTGTTCATCTTTCCAAAACACATGTGGCTGGTGGTAAGAGTGGGCAAAATTCCTGGTCAGCCATTCTTGATGCAAATTGGTGCCTTCAAGTCCAAACCACTTGTCTTTCTCTCTTACACACTCTCTCTCTCCACATATCTTTATATATATGTATATATCAGACAAAAATGTCTAATATCCTTCATATAATTTGGCTTACCACACATTCAACACCCAAATTTAATTTGATGTATTATTCTAAATGCACATCTTTATGACATAACCTGCATGTAAGAGCCTGGTCCTTTAAGGGGGAAGGGGGGGGCGGGCAATGGGTAACAGTGGCATTTCCCAAGGACCACAGGTCGAGGAGGGATTCGCAGTTGAAACCAGAGAGTCAAGTAGAGCAGTCACATTGTAATTTAGTCTGACTTGTTGCATACATATTATTCTTTATTTGACAATAATGTGTATTGTTGCTTCAAGCCTCACTGAATCAACCTAAATCTATTACAGTGCACTTTTTCATTAGTGACTCTTACAGACTAGGATCGCTGTTCATTGCTGACTTAGCTGATCTCAGTCATCACAGAACAGCTAAAATGGTAAATGTACCTGATTGCCAAAAAAAAAGAGGAAAACTCTGACTTATACAGCACATTGCGTGAATTCAGGATGTGTCAAAGTGCTTTACGGCCCAAGAAATACTTTTGAAACAGAGCCATTGTTGTAATGTAGTAAATATAGAAGCCAATCAAGCACCACAAGCTCAGCACCAGCAGCATTGTGATAAAGACCAGATAATCTGTTTCCGTGATGCTGACTGAGGGATGAATATTGACCAGGACAACAGAGATAATTCCCTTACTCTTCTTCAAAATGTCCATCAATGAGAAACTTAGAGGCCAGAGTAGATTAAACAAGGAAATGGCAGATGAATTGAACAGATACTTTGCACCAGTCTTCATTATAGAGGAAATAAGTAACAAGCAGTTAGAAATCAGGAAATAGAAGGGAGGGAAGAGCTCAGGAAAATTACAGTCACCAGGGAAGTGGCGCTGAATAAATTGTCGGAGCTGCAGACTAACAAATGCTCAGATCCTAATGGGTTTCAACCTAGGATCTTAAAAGAAAAGGCTAGCGACAAAGTGGATCCAACAGTTTTAATTTTCTAAAAACTCTAGATTCAGGGAACGTCTCTTTAGATTGGAAGATAGGAAATGTGATATTGAAAAATTGAGGAAGATAGAAAGCAGGAAACTACAGGCTAGTTAGTATAACATCTGTCACAGAGAAAATATTCAAAGCTATTATTAAAGAAGTTATAAGCAGGGGACTTGGATAAGTTCAAGGTAATCCAGGAGTCAACATAGTTTTGTGAAAGGGAAATCCTGATTAACCAAATTATTGGTATTCTTTGAGGAAGTAACATGCACTGTGGATAAAGAAGAACCAGAGGATATACTGTACTACTGTATTTAGATTTTCAGCAAGCTTTTGATAAAGCGCTTCAGAAAAGGTTATTGCACAAAATAAATGCTCATGTTATGAAGAGTAACATATTGATGTGAATAGATGATTGGCTGGCAGCAGAGAATTGGCATAAATTGATCTTTTTCAGGTCGGCAAAGTGGTGTACCACAGGAATCAGTGCTGGAACCTAATTGTTTACATTTTAGATCAATGACTTGGATGAAGGGTTAAGGTAATAGTTGTGAAATTTGTGGTGACAAAAGATAGGGAAATAAGTCGTGAAGACAAGGTAGAGGTGGCTATAAAAAGCTATTGATAGGTAAAGTATGTGGGCAAAGGAATGGCAAATAGAATATAATGTGGGAAAATATAAAATTGCTATTTTTTCAGGAAGATAAAAGAAAAGCTTATAATCTAAATGATGAGAGATTGCAGAGCTCTGAGTTACAGAGATCCTTTATGCATGAATTGCAAAAGACTTGTTTGCATGTACAGCAGGTAATTAGAAAAGCCAATTGAATTCCATCATTTATTATGAGACTGATTCAATTCAGAAGTAGGAAAGTTATGTTTCAGTTGTATGGGACAATAATGAGACCACATCTGGAGTACTGTGCTTGGTATTAAACTCCTTATCAAATGAAGACTGTAAATGCATTCAAAACAGAACAGGGAAGGTTTACCAGACTAATACCTTGAATAGATAGGTTATCTTATGCAGGAAGATTAGACAAGCTAGGCTTCTACCTGCTGGAGTTCAGAAGAATAAGAGGTGACTTGATTGAAACCTTTAAGATCCTGAAGCATCATGACAAGGTGGATATGGAGAGGTCATTTCCTCTTGTGGGAAAATCTAAAACTAGGCATCACTGTTTTAAATTAAGGAATCACTCATTTGACAAGGAGAATTGTTTTTTTCTCTGAAGGTTGTGAGTCTTTGGAGCTATCTTCCTGGAAAGACAGTCTTTGAATATTTTAAGGCAGAGGTGAAGAGATTCTTTGTAAGCAAGTGAGTGCAGTTTTGAGGTGCTGTGTCAAACAATTTGTTAAATTGCCGAGTAGGTTTGAGGGGCAGAATGGCTTACTTCTGCACCTTGTTCATATGTTTGTAACAGACAGAGCCTTGGTTCAATATTTCAGCTGAAAAGTGACAGATCTAAAAGTGCACAGAACTACCTCCATACTGCTGTAGAGTGACAGCCTAGATTTGTCTGTTCAAATTGCTGAGGTGTTGTATGGGATTTGAGTATCTCTGCCAAGGTCATCATTATTGCCCATCCCTAATTGCTCTTGAGAAGGTGGTGTGTGTTGATCCACCTTCTTGAACCATTACAATCCATGTGGCATAGGTACCCTCACAGTGCTGTTTGGAAGGAAGTTCCAGTATTTTGAAAAAGCAATAGTGAAGAAAAACTGTATTAGTTTTCTTTGCAGTGTCAAATCGAGAGGTTTGTGATTTGGAGGAAGTTGTGTTGCCATGCATCTGCTGCCCTTGTCTTTCTGGGTGGGAGAGATCGCAGATTTCAGGGGTGATGTTGAACGAGCCTTGATGAGTTATTGCTGTGCATCTTATCCATTGGGGCAGACTGCATCAGTGGTGTAGGGAGTGAATATTTAAGATGATGAGATATTGATCAAGCAGACAGCTTCGCCCTGGATTATCTTGAATACATTACCTGGAAAGGTATGGAAGCAGAATCAACAATAATTTTCCAAAGGGAACCATATAAATATTGAAGTGGAAACATTTATAGTGTTACTGAGGAAGTGAGAAGGAATGGAGTTGATTTGTTATTATTTCAAAGAGCCAGCACAGATGAGGCAGGGCTGAATAGTCTAATTCTACGTTGCAAAATTCTATAAATCAATCTGGAGGTAGGAAGCTGCATTGC
Source organism: Sphyrna mokarran (assembly GCA_024679065.1). Lineage (NCBI taxonomy): Eukaryota > Metazoa > Chordata > Chondrichthyes > Carcharhiniformes > Carcharhinidae > Sphyrna > Sphyrna mokarran. Next base: position 60,405,252 of record JAGIQG010000003.1, read on the forward strand.
GAACGCAAGAGGAAAGGTTTATATTTTCTTTTATAATCAAATATTTAGAAGTAAAAATAAATGTTAGAGCTATTTTTCATACTGCTAATTACTTTTGCATTCTTGTTCTATCTCTACAGTTGTGTGTTTGCCTGTTTCAGTCTCTGATCTAGATGAGATGCTGAAAGATCACCGCATTCACTGTTACAAAGCTATATAACCCATTGCTGAATGTATGGGACAAAAAATTGCATATTTTAGTGATAGTCTCATAGTCCTGCCATATATTTTAATATTCCTTCTGGTCCATGGAGAGAAACCCTTGCAATTCTTTTTGTATTCTTTCATGGGACGTGAGCGTCTGCGTCAAGGCCAGCATTTGTTGCCCATCTCTAATAGTCCTTAAACTGAGTGGCTTGCAAGACCATTTCACAGTGCAATTAAGAGTCAACAACATTGCTGTGAAGCTGGAATCACATCTAGGCCAGACTGCTTAAGGATGGCAAAATTTATTTTTCTAAAAGACATTAATGAACCAATTGGCTTTATGTAACAGTCAATGATAGTTTCATGGTCACTATCACTGAAACTAACTTAATATTCCAGAACAGCACAGTAGCACAATGATTAGGCCTGCTGCCTCAGCATCAGGGACCCAGGTTCAACACCAGCCTCAGGTGACAATAGGTGGTGTAGGCTTGATGGGCTGAATGGTCTTCTTCTGCATTGTAGGGTTTATATGATTTTACTTATTAATTGAATGTAAATCCCACTAGCTACAATGATGGGATTTGAACCCACAACGCCCCCCCCCCAGAACATCGGCCTGGGTTCCTGGATTACTAGTTTAATGGCATCAGTGAATTATGTTCGTAAGTCACAGCCTACTCTCCAAGATCAGACTGACAAATACAAAGCATACTTTGCAACGAGGTGAAGCCATGCCCGCAGTCATTTAAAACAATGTTGGTGTGTACAGCAACATTACATATTCATTAAACTGTAACTGTTCACAGCCTGTTGACTGAACACAATTCTCCGTGCTGCTATACAGTGAACACCAACAAAGTTATTGTCATGCATAAAGCTTCTTTTCAGGTGTCATTGCTGAACTGGAGTTTGGTCTCCAGAAGTATAAAAGCAAGTCAAGGAGAAATTATAAGAAAGAGGCGAAATATGTCAGAACAATAAAGCAGTGATCACATCAATCACAGTGAATTAGAGATGCAGGTTCAATCTTCTCTGATGACGTTCTTATCAACTTGAAACTATATTATTGCTCCTTCATTGTCAATGGGTCAAATCCTGGAACTCTCTTCCTAACAGCACTGTGGGTGTTCCAACAGTACACGGAATGTAGCGATACAAGAAGGCAGCTCACACCACCTTCTCAAGGGCAAATAAGGATGGGCAATAAATAGCCAATAAAGCCTACATCCCTTGAATGATTGAAAGGCAAATCAAAATTGTGAAGGTTACAAGTTTATTTCCAGTCTTAGGTGCTTGTGAGTATAGAATTAGGAAATTAAAGCATGGTTGAAAGATGGTGAAAGTGGGAGAGAGCATTCTATATTCTTGTAAGGTTGAGAATAGTCCAGGGGAAGTGAGAACTGTGCAGGCCAGCTGGGTTGCATCTTCTCAAACTCCAATGTCCAAGAGTGCAATCTGTTTGTGCTGAGGAAAAGGTTTAAACTAATTTATCAGAGATACAGGAAACAGGATGGAACACTGGAAAAGTAAAGCAAAATGCACAAAGAATTGGGAAAGGCTGGCAATATCTTATTATTTCTTACTCCAGTGTTATGTGGGGTCAGACAATGTGCAATCAAGGTAGGGTCTAATCTGGATTTACTGTGTACGTATGTGAATATGCAAAGCGTGATAAATATGAATGGTGAGCTGCTGGTACAATTAGAAACATGAGCATATGATGTTGTGGTGATAATGTAGACCTGGCTCAAAAAGAGGCCAGACTAGATATTGAATATTCTTGGATACAAGATGTTCAGAAAAGTTAGGGAAGATTAAAGATGGTGCTTCAGGGAGAGAGGATATCCTAGAGGGATAAAGGATAAAAATGATTTGATTAGAGTTAAGTTCCATTGGAGTACTGTTTGTCTATTATTGACCACCAATAAATGGGAAAGATGTAAAGGAAAAAGCTTCAAGTAAGTTAAGTTCAAGAAATATGGAGTCATTTTAATGGGAGACTTAATTATCCTACCGATAGTAATAGTGTAAAAGATAAAAATGGGTAAAAGTTTCTCAAGAGTATTCAGGAGATATTTTTGAGCAATATATTCCTGGCCCAACAGATGAAGAGACATTCCTAAGTCTAATTATTGGGAAAGTGGTGGGTCAAGTCAGTCAAGAGGATCATTTAAGAAACTGTGATCATAATATTTAGATGCAGTATGGGAAAGGGCAATGAGTAATCCAGAGTAAAAACCTTTAATTGGAGGATGCACAACTTAAGTGTTTTGAGAATGGATCTATCCAAGGTAAATACATCAAGATTGGCTGTTAAACATTGATCCTTTGTTGGAATGTGTGAAGCAAGACACAGCACATTTGTTTAATTAACCCTTTTCTTCAGTTGGGCATTTAAGTTCTATAAAGATGAATATTTTGCCAAAATATTTATACTTATTTCGGCACATTCCATTCTTTACTCTCAAATATTTTCTTGTTTCAATGGACCAATTAATTTCTCGCATCATATGGAATAAAAAAACCCAAAATTTATAACTTTTTTTCAAAAGAGAGATCCAGGCATTTAGGTGGTTTGACACTGCCAAATTTGCAGTTTTATTATTGGTCTGCTAATATCTGCACCATTTCAGTCAGCTTCATTCAGACCCAGCTAGTTTAGTGTGGATGCAATTGGTGACAGCATCTTGGCTCAGTCCATATCTCTATCTGTTCTGCAGTGCTTCTCAATGAGTGTTTTGCATCTGTCCTTACCAATAAAGAAGATGCTGCCAATGTTATAGTGAAAAAGGAGGCAGCTGAGATACGGGATGAGGTAGAAATTGTTAAAGAGGAGGAGGTAGAATGGTTGGCTATCCTTAAAATTGTCAAGTCACCAGATCTGAGTGGGATGCATTAAGAGTACTAAGGGAATTAAGGAAAGAAGAATTTAATCTTCTGATCCTCCTTAGATAATGAGGTGTTATTGAAAGCCTGAAAAATTGAAAATGTTACAGTCTTGTTCAAAATAACCAGTTATTTTAACCTTGGTGGTGGGAAAGCTTTTTCAAACAATAATCTGTTGCAAAAAAATAGCAATCACTTGGATAGGTGTGGAATTGTTAAGGAAAAGGATTATGCTAAAGGCAAATCATGTTTAACTAACTTGATGTGAGGATTTTGACTTAAAACAGAATGAAACTAATGTGGTTGAACTGTTTATCTAGACTTCAGAAGATGTTGATGAAGTGCAACATAATAATGTCAGCAAAGTTGAAGTTCATGGAATAAGAGAGATTGGGCAGCATGGATATGAAGTTGGCTATGTGGAAAACAGAGAGTGTAGTGAACATTTGTCATTTAGACTGTGGTTTCCCAGCAGTCAGAATGAGGGCCATTGCTTTCTTGATTTAAATTAATGACCAGTTTGGGGTAGACAGGGCACAATCTGAAAAACTACAGAAACAAAAGTTTGAAATATAATTCTAGAATCGTAAAATGGTTTTAGCACAGAAGGAGGCCATTTGGCACGCAGTGTCTTTCCACATCTTTTGCAAGCATAATTAATCTGATGCGTTCTTCTGCCTTTTACCCATAACCTTGCAAAATGTTCCTTTTCAGACAATGGTTCAATTCTCTTTTGAAAGTCATGCTTGACCCTCTCTCCCGCACACACTCAGACTGTCCATTCCAAATCCCAGTCGCTCATGCATAATAAAGATGTTTCTCCTGTCTCTTTTGCTTCTTTTGCCAATCATTTTACATCAGCATTCTCTGGTTCCTGCTCCTTCAATTAATGGGAACAATTTCTCCATATCTATTCTGTCTGGATCCCACATAATTTTGAATATCCCATTAAGCCTCCTCCAGAGAAGAACAATGTATGTTTCTTCACTAAAAGTTACCTGTCCCTGGAATCACTCCTTTGAATCTTGTGGTAGGGCAATCTTGGGGATTGTGTCTTTTATATTTTAATTTATATGTCCATTCATATTTTATTTAATTTGAGTATAATACATGTAGGGCCACATAGAGCAAGCCCAGTATGTCAGGCCTTACCAGAGGGAAGAAAAGGCTTAATGCGGTCAGCAAGAGGTCTACTCTGCCAACACATAATGATTAACGTATGCTATCAACTTCTAATGTGCAGGAGATCGCTGCGAATTATCAGAACAATGGGAGAACCGGCATTAAGACAGCCAGGCTCCATATAACCTAGGAGAGCATAATCTTCCATAAAACATGATCATCTAGCGGAAGAGGATAATGACTAACACATCAGTGCAAATCAGTTGGACAAATACAATGCTTTGCCATTATAATCAGGTAAATGGAACTACCCAAGAAACTGATTAACAAAATTGCACTGAACAATGCAGTTCTGCATAACGAGATTAAAAGAATTATTTTTCATCCAACTCAAGGGACTAATATGCTAAGATAAACCTTTTTGATTTGAAACAGTATATTAATCTGTACCAATATACCAGGGGCAGAAAGGACTCACAGGCACCCTGAGGTTTCAGGCCTGTGTTTAGCTCCCCTTCATGCATATGGAATAAAAACTTTTCTTCAAGCTTGACAAGGTCACCAAGGCTCGACTCATTTTATTTCCCTCCTACAATTGGCACTACAGAACAGGGTACAGTACTATGTGGTCCCTTGTGGTGATTATATGGCTCCAAGTTACTTGAGAACATTTATTTTATCACCCATAGTTAGGGGAGCGATTCCTACTCATCATTGGCCAGCTGTAAGTTGCGATACTAAAAGAATTATATGGAGCAAGAGTCTGACTGTGTGAGCTTGTAAGAATTCAAAAGATAATACCGCACTGCAGGGCATACAACTGATAAGAAAACTTAAGAAGTTTAGCAAAGTTTGCATATAAAACCCATGTTGGGAAAAAACGCGAAGAATGGATTGAAGGATCTTGCTTACAGTAAGGACCAGTATCCACAATGGAGGACTCTGAGAGAGGACAGAGCCCCAAAGAAGGATTCCGTTAGAGTAGAGAGCTATGCTGGGGAAAACCATGGGCAGAAAGGATTGAAGAGTCTTGCTCACAATGAGGAGGAGTAGCTGCCATGGAGGATTCTGCAAGAGGGTAGAACAGGGCAGGAGGGTGGGAGCCCACAAGAGGAGAGGGAGTGCGAAAGTGGCCAGGTATAATAACATACGTGTTGGTTCAGGGGATTTACAATGGGGACCCGAGGGATCTATTGTACAAACTATAGTTGATCATAATATAAAATTGATTAAGAAAATGAGGGAAAAGAGATTTAATTCAGATGCATCTGAATAAAAAAACCAAGGGGCAGAAGAACAACATGAAATGAGAGTTGCAGTTTTAAGACATGCACTTGAGGAGGAGAGGAAAAGACTGCAGACGATTTGTAGGGACAGTAATCACCAACAGGACAATGATTAGAATCAAACTGGAGTAAAGAAAATGAGCTCCATTTGATGAGAGAGAGCACTCCATTCTGATTATTTGCCAGTAGCTTCAAAAGATTCCCACTGATTTTGAGAAATTCCCATTCATGAGTGCCAGCAGGATTTTGTGTCATATTTTCCAATTGAAACCCAAGATTGCCTGATATATTCCAATTGTTCTGTAAGGCTTAAGGTACAGTTTAAAACTGCTGGAAGGTGAGGAGATGAATTGGCCAAATGCAACTTAATTATTTTGAACCACACTTTCTTTATATAAAACACTACCTACAAAAGCATTGTTTCAGAATAGCTCACCTTTGACTATTTTATAACTTGTGAAGTTTAAACTTGTCAAAAGCATTGTGAAATTGTTACATGAATGAAGTATTTGAGATTTCAAAAAAAAACTACATTGTGTCCTTAATTAATAGTTTGATTTGCACATCCTAGTTTCACACAAAGTTTTTTTTTTAATTTCTAGGAAGCCAACAATCAGCTTATGCGGTCTTAAGCTTTGTTGTGTATTTTTGTTTGTCTCACATTAGGGCAGATAGACCCCACAGAATCATGGTATATTTTTCCTGCTTTGCTAATTTACCTAACTAACATGAAGACCAACCTTATGAGATTTGATCCATTTAATGGGATGAAAAGTTTCAATGTGCACAGCGAGGCACAGTTGCTCTCTTCCCTCTCACATGTAATACGTTTTGTTTGCTGCAATATGAATGTCCTCTATAAATTATACCCTCAATACTTTGATAGAATTTATGCCGATTGTTTGAATATGTACATTCCTCTGGTACAGTAATAGTCCAAAGATTGAGGTTTTAGATGTTTTTATTAAATACTGGATATTTATCTTTCTTTCACACAGCACTTGTGCCTCTGTTGTTTCACTAACAATGAAGGTAAATTCAGCTCTTCATTCTCAAAGAGAGTGGCATTGAAACAGGGCAGGATCAGATAGAAGGATGGGGCATCGACCCCAACCACAGGGACCAAACATAGGCAGACTGTTCAGCCAGAGTAGTAGCTACGACATGAGCAGAGGAAGTGATACTGCGATGGAGTGTTTCACTGCGCCTAAGCTGATTGTTGGCTTCCTAGAAATTAAAAAAAAAACTTTGTGTGATACTAGGATGTGCAAATCAAACTATTAATTAAGGACACAATGCAGGCTTAGATCAAGGTTCTCACTTTGCAGGGAGAGTAATAAAGCAGGCTTGTGACCTACTGGGAATCAAGCAGCAATTCCAAGTCCCATACCACCTGCGAAGTTCAGAGGTGATAAAAAGAATGAACAGGAATCTTAAAAACAGTCTGATAAAAACCTTAGTGGAAACAGGATAGGGTTGGGTAACAATCATGCCCGCTATACTAATGGAAATGTGAGAAATCCCGGCCAGAGGAACAGGACTGATGCCCTTTGAACTAATGACTGGGAGAGCCATGGTGCTTCCCGAGGATGTAGTGATCGGAAGTGCAGAGGTCTGTAATGCAAGAGAGAATCTGTTCAATTTTGTCCAGCACCTGGCCGTACAGCTGCACAGTTTAAAAGGGGAGCTAGTAGATACACAGTAAGTTTCACAGAGATGCCACCCACCAGACTTGGGGTGGAGACTGAATCTGTGGATCTTTCAGTTTTTCATGAAATTAAGCCGGATGTGGTAGGTACAGAGGACATCAGTGCAGATAGTGACGATCCGCCTGAAGAGCTGCTGGATCTAAATTGACTTTTTTCAAAGGAAAGTAATAAGGAAGCAGCCATTGCAGCATTAAGGAATCTTTGGATGATCAGGGACCGGGAGCCTGTCCACATGAAGTCCCTGGTGCCTTTTTTGAAGAGTCAGTTGGGGCAGAACAGTATTCAGATTTTTGTTCCATTGACCCACCATTATATTGTCTAGCCTATTTTTCATTAGTTTCTAAGTTTATTTATTAATGTCTCAGGTAGGTTTACATTAACACTGCAATGGAGTTATTGTGAAAATCCCCTAGTTGCCACAGTCTGGTCAGTACCTGTTTGGGTACATTGAGGGAGAATTTAGCATGGCCAGTGCATCTAACCAGCTCATCTTTTGGACTGTGGGAGGAAACTAGAGCACTTGGAGGAAATCCATACAAATATAGGAACAATCTGCAGATATTGCACAATGACCTGAGGTTGAAATCAAACTCAGGTCCTGGTGCTATGCAGCAGCAGCACTAACCACTGTGCCATCCATTAAAAGCCTATTAAGAGTTTTCCAGACAGAATGCATTGACTGACTCTATGCCAGAGTCCATAGATGTTCATACTGCTAAAGAGATGGTACATTCCAAGCATGAAAGTCAGTTAGCATCCAGTTGAAGTTTTCTTCTCTCTATGTCAACGTAGAAGGTGTAGCACAACCTTTAGCATTTCTGAAGCTCCAGAATCCTGTACAGTAATCTTGCCTCTAAGTTAATCAGCAGGAAATTCATCTTCATTTCATCATTGAAATTGATGTCTTCATAACCTCATTCTTTCCTTTACCAAGAGTGGAAAAACCTTGCATGGATGAAAGTGCAGTGTTCATAGAATCACAGAATCATAGAATCCCTACAGTGCAGAAGGAGACCATTTGGCCCATTGAGTCTGCACCAACCATAATCCCAACCAGGCTCTATTCCCGTAACCTCACATATTTAACCTGTTAATTCCCTGACACTAGGGTCAATTTAGCATGGCCAATCCATTTTACCTGCACATCTCTGGATTGTGAGAGGAAACGGGAGCATCTGGAGGAAACCCATGCACACACAAGGAAAATGTGTAGACTCCATACAGACAGTGACCCAAGGTCGGAATTGAACTCTTGATCCTTGGTGCTGTGAGGCAGCAGTGTTAACCACTGTGCTATCATGTTGTCCTTAATATTCTTATCATTGCCTGCAGAAAGCAAACAATCCTTCTGAAATATCATTGGGAAATCATCTTTTCATCTTTTCCTTAAAGGCTGACAGGAAATCTGTCATTTTTTCCTTCATCATTTATGAACATTGAAATCTTAGATTTTAAATACTTTTCCAGCCTTCCATGCAACAGTGAATGTGTCAGTCTTCCCAGAAGTTGAAGATCATTCCTCTTCTGAAACTCTTTTCTGTGGATGCCTTAAGGGAGCAGCAGATTCTTCAGAGTGTCCTCATTTCTTCTCTTCTACTCACAGCCAGTCCAATGGTTGATGCTATTCTATCTTGGATCAGTTTTATGTTGGAAATAACTCATTGTCCTTACAGTTCAGTCATCTTGAATCCTACAGCCTGCTTCTCAGCTATGCTACTGAACTAATTTCCCATAATAATGATGGTGTCCTCCATTATGAGATATTCCTTATATTTCCAAGGTGTTTTTCCTAAGAGTCAAGAATACCGTGGATGGTGTGGGGTGTAGGGTAGAATAGGCCATTATGTAAATATTCAAAAGCAAATGTCATGTAAATGATTAAAGATATATGGTAGGGAGAAAAATGTAGTACAACAAATTAATTAACAAATGGAATATATTAAGGTTTTTTTATTCATTTGTGGAACCTGGGCACCACTGACAGGACAGAATGTATTGCTCATTCCTAGTTACCCTTGAGAAGGTGATGGTGGGCTGCCTTCTTGAATTGCTGATACAATTAAGTGGCTTGTTAGCCCATTTCAGAGGGCATTTGAGAATCAATCACATTGCTGTGGCTCTGGAGTCACATTTAGGCCAGACCGGATCAGATCGACAGATTTTCTTCCTTAAAGGACAATAGTGAACCAGATGGACTGTTCTGACAATTAACAATGGTTTCATGGTCATCAGTAGATTCTTAATTCCAAGGAATTCAAATTCTACCACATGCTATGGCAGGATTCAAACCCAGGTCCCCAAAAAATCAACTGAGTTTCTGGATTAATAGTCCAATGATAATAGCACTAGGCTATTGCCTGATGATGTAGCATTGATAGATTAGATTTTCTTTGAGATTAAGCATGCCCAAGAGCAACATGGGCATGTAATCTATTTAAGTGCATTGCTAATAATCTGTAATCTATTTAAGTGTAATGCTAATAATCAGTGATGACTATAGTTCATCCGGTACTTGAGTACCATGTCTCAAGGCAACAAATGAGAAGGATCATCTCAAATCAGGAAAGTACAGGGAGTTGCATACAGCACACACCACCCTCCCACTACACTTTCTTCCCTGAATTAGGTGAACCATTTCCTTCTTATCTTTGTTCATATGGGCCTTTAAAAGTATCTGCCTACTCTCTCAGCTACCCACACAAACCACACAGGCAGCATAATATTTAGTTTAATGGCTCCTTTATTGTTTATTTACATATGATAGGTAGGTTGCTGAACCTGGTGCCTGTCCACCCAACATATTAAAGAGGTGAGCTTGGGGTCAGCAGGCAGAGTGGGCTAGCCACTTGGTCTATTTTATGTGCAACCAAGAGAATCACCGCCTCTCCCTCACTTCCTAACATGTTGGAAACACCCTTGGTGGGGGCACATATAACCCAGGCTAATGTGTACACATGTAGGAAGTATTTTTATAAAATAAATTGTCAATTTTTGCATCCTCCTCTATCATAGATAGAAAAATCAGGTAAATATAGAATACAAGATACTAACTCATGTGAACCATCTGCAATAATCTTCAAGAGGAGATCCCTGGGGAGGACAATTGGAATTAGGATGTCAGGTGAGGATAGGGTTCAGGTGCGATATTCCCTATAGTCAAATGGCCTCCTGATATTCAATGTCAAGATTAGTACATAAAGAATGGTCACTTGGATAAGGCTCTTGGAAACATATTCCATCTGGGAATGCATCGAGCAGTAACAGAATATATCCACAGCTCACCTCACTGACAGCTGCCAACAGAGTGTTTATGAACTTGTGAGTGCAGCCCTCCTTTTTTTTGGACAGAATTTTGAATTTAGTGGCTTCTCTGGGGGATCTACAATGTCAGTGAGCCAGCAGGAACAATCATTTTGAATAATCTTCACAGTCACAGGCAAACAAAATAGCAGGGAGCAAAGAAAAAGCAGGAAATAACAATTATCTTTAAAGCATTGTACAGAAAATAAAGTTTGAAACATAAATGTACGATTATAAGAAACATAGCAAAAAGCAAAAACCATCTTTTTCTTTGTAAAATCTGTAACTTTAATTTTCTATTGAAGAAATGACATACCACCCTTAAATTAACTTTTCAGGGCCAAAGGGGCTGTTTAGGAGTATCTCTGACTCATTAAAAACTTCTGATTAAATAAGGCTTAAATTTTTCTAAAACCTTAGGTTGAATAAGGATGGGTAATGATTTCTGGAGCACCACGGTGACACAGTGGTTCGCACTGCTATCTCACAGCATCAAGCACTGGGGTTCAATTCCTGGCTTGGGCCACTGTGTGTGTGTGGAGTTTGCATATTTTCCCCATGTCTGTGTGTGTTTCCTCTGAGTGCTCCGGTTTCCTCCCACAGTCTAAAAATGTGCAGGTTAGGTTGATTGGCCATGCTAAATTATCCTTTAGTGTCCTGGGATGTGTAGGTTAGAGGCATTAGTAGAGTAAATTGTTGGGATAGTGTCTGGGGCAGGATTGTTGTCGGTGCAGACTAGATGGCCTCCTTCTGCACTGGAGTTTCTCTGATGATTTAAACTCATGACATGGCAGAAATCACTGCACAGAATCTTTGGTAAGCATTGCAGCATAGCACAGCCTGTGAAGGAGTAGGGCCCCAAAAGAGGCAGCACTTTGAAAGCTAGTGGCATGTACTACCAAATAAACCTGTTGGACTTTAACCTGGTGTTGTGAGACTTCTTACCGTGTTTACCCAGTCCAATGCTGGCATCTCCACATCAAGGAGTAGGGCAGTAGTGATTTCTGTATTGAACTGCATGCGGGAGTATGAGAGGTTGTTATCAGTTTTGTACTGTAATAATGGTGAACAACTCACTGCAAAATACAGCTTAATGCCTTTGGAAAAGATGAGTTGGAGGAGATGGGGACACATTCAAAAGTAAACAATTACAGTAAAAGTTTGGAGGTTCATTGTATTATGTCATCATTTGTGTAAATACACTAGAGAGCAACACTATTCAATTGCATGGAAAATCATTCTCTTATATTAAATTTTAATTAAGTGCACAAACACGGACCCTGTGATTTAATTTGAGATTTTAACCATGTTGTGAGGCACAATCTATTTTCTTTCTACACTGCAACAACAAATGAATTCAAATGCCAATCTTGCAAAGTTAAAAGTGGGTAAGTGCTCCCTAGCTAACCATGACCAGTTTGAAGTAACCCTTTTAAACAAGTAATCCTACAGTGCAGAAGGAGACCATTCAGCCCATCTAGTCTGCACCAATCACAATCCTTATTCCTATAATCTTAACTTAGCTAATCCCCCTGATACTAAAGGGAAATTTAATACAGCCAATCATGAGATGGTCAAAGGGGACAGCTTATTAGTGGTGATTTAACCTGAGGACTGCCATACATCAGGCAAGATTGAGTGTGCAGGGTCTTCATGAATAACCACTGCCAATACAGAAATTGAAACTGCGCTTTTGGCATCATTCTACATTACTAACCAGCCGTCCAAGCTAAACTTGTTAGCCTTATTAACTCAGGCATGTTATGCAGTGAGAAGGACAAAGGGTAAGGTGTAGGTCCAACACAACTTTATTAAACGTTTTATCAAGGAAAGACAGTACCTATCAGGCTCTACTATTGTACTTAAAACTCTATCAATCGCTTCATGGATTCTTCAAGTAAACAATCTTAAGTCTGTAAATAAACGGTCTCAAAATTAAACTAGCTATCTTTATCTGATATGCACTTCCAAGAATTTGCTACACTTTCCACATATGTCCAATGGAACTGTGGAAAAATGGCAACACAGGTGGCCAAGGTGATTAAGAAGGCATATGATGTACTCGCCTTCATCAGCTGGGGTACTGGGTACAGGACTTGGGAAATCATGTTGCAACTATATAAAACCTTGGTTAGGCCGCATTTGGAGTATTGCATGCAGTTCTGGTCAGCATACTAACAGCAGGAAATGGAAGTTTTGGAGACAGTGCAAAGAAGGCTCACCATGATGTTGCCTGGTGTCAAGGGTGTTGGCTATGAGGAGAGGTTGAATAAACTAGGATTATTTTCATGGAAAGACAAAGGCTGAAGGGAGAGCTGATAGTGGTCTACAAATTTTTGTGATGCATAGACAGGGTGGCTAGTCAGAGGCTTTTTCCAAGTATGGAAGTGTTAATTACAAGATGGCTCCAAGGTGAGAGGAAAGTTTAAGGGAAATGTTTGGGAGAAGTTTTTCAAACAGAGAGTGGTAGGTGCCTGGAATGTGCTGCCAGAGGAGTTGGTGGAAGCAGGCACATTAGCAACGTTTAAGAGGCGTCTGAATGGTAAATAAATAGGGAGGAAATAGAGGGAAGTGGATCGAGTAAGGGCAGAAGAGCTTTTCTTTCATTTACTTAGGGCACTGTGATTGACATAGGCTTGGAGGGCCGAAGGGCTGTTCCTGAGCTGTACTTGTCTTTGTTCTTTGTTCTTTCATCCCCATCACTGTATTTGAACTATTTGTTTGCAAAGACTGTTAATACCCGTTCAATAAGGCTGGAACAGGATGTTTCTTGGTTTTTGAGGGTTGGATGCTTCAGGATCTATTGGATGCTTTAGATTTGATTTGGGTTTTCTCTTTCACCTCATGCTAGTTCTGGTCATCAGGTCATCTCACTGGGGTAATCTTCTTGGCCTGGTCAGTCTGATGATGCTTGCCATGAGATATAAGGAGCTGAGGATGCTGTGATGCATGGCTGCCAGTTGAGGATGCTCCCTGGAGATGCCATTGAAGAAGATGCAAAAAGTAGAGAGATGGGTCTCCAGATTGCTCCTTTTAACCCATTCTTCATGCCCTTCTCAAAGATTCTGTGGTCTCTGTCCAATACTGGCCTTGTGTGGGGGCAAGATGATCAAATTTCCATATCTGGAGGTCACAGAACATGGTTTTGATCTTTCCAATGTCAAATACCGTCCCTGTCACACTATGCTTCTGGCTTCCTACTGAGTTGGGCGCCAACAAGTCTGCGTAACTTTCTTCCAACAAAGCAGGTTCACTAGAGTTATAATCAGTGATTTATTCTGAAACAATGTTAGCGCCTGGCAGTTCCAGGCCTGTCTGGTTTCAATGGGAAGTTGATTGTCCAAGACTTGGTTGCATGAAAACTGTCAGTTCCAGCTCTGCAGTTTGCAAATTGCAGAGTCTGGATAGATTTAAACTTGATTTCCACACTTCAAATTTTTATCCATGCTCATGAAAACTATCAAAATATTTCTGTAACAATCCTAGACCACACATTGCATATCTTCAAGGCTCTTTTATAATCTGCTCATAATCTGTTCAGTCATTGCTGCTTGGATGTGGAGCTCCATTAAAGTTGTGTTCCTCGGAGGAACAAAGCAGATAATAAGAGATATGTTTCTTGTAGCAATTTTAGGAATATTTGTTCTGCCTTATCATCTTTGGTTCAGGAACCTTTGTCTCTCCCATAGGAGTGAGCCAATACTGCTCAACATTTTCAAATGTAGACCTTGTGGTCTGAAATGGATATCACCAATAAGATTCTACAGCCTCTCAGCTATGTTTTTCTTGGTGATAGGAGGTGGCATGTCATTCACTGGTGGCAGAGTCCCACCGCTGTCAATGGCATTTCCCATTGAAACCACCCCAGGCCATCTGGAAACCCGTGGGTGGGAGTGCACTGTCAGGGGGAACAGAGAATCACCCAGTGAATTCCATTCTATATCTTTCACATGGATCCTTATTGCACTTCTGCTGCCTGCCAATAGGCAAAACATAAATCCTTTATTGAAAAGGGCTAGGAACAAGTTATTTTTCTTTCAATAAAATTGTCATGTTTCAAGAATACAGTTCAACACTACCTTCCCAAGGGCAATGAAGGATGGGTAATAGATATCCTGGCCTAGCCAGCAGGATCCATGTCTCATGAAAGAAGAACTTAAAAAATAAATGATGGTTCTAATCAAAACATACATTCTTACTTGAAATTCGTTCTTGCAAATAAAAATGATAATTATTCAACATCATTTAAGTTTAACAGGGCAACAGAATTTTTACCATTTGTGTTTTGATCTTACCCAGCCTAATATTTAAGATAAATCAGCTTTCTCATCAGTCAGGGCTTCATTCCCAGAAGTCAAATGGACAGAATGAATTGGCAAGATTGGATGGTGTTTATTTTAATGCAAGGAGTCTGACAAACCAGACACAGATGTAATTGAGGGCACAGATGTAAACATGGGGGTGTGATGCCATTGTTGTCACTGAGACATGATGAGAGAGAGGTAGAATTAGCAGCTCAATATTCCAGGATATAGGATCTTCAGGTAGCATAGGGAAGGAGATAAAAGAGGAGAGGTTGTCACAATTTTGATCAGGCAATCAATTATAGCAGAAGGGAGGAACAATGTCTTAGAAGGCTCTACAAATGAAGTAATAAGGATAGTCCTTAAAAAACAAAAAGAGGCAATCATATTGCTTAGAATGTTTTATAGGCCCCCGATATTGAGAGATGTACAGCATCGGATAAAGAGAAAAAGGGAGGCTTGTGGAAAATATTGAGGGCTCAAAACAGCAGAAGCCCAAGAGGAATATATAATGTACAAGGGGGAACTTAGAAAGGAAATTAGGAGAGCGAAAAAGGAGATATGAAAGGATACTGGCAGGTAAAATAAAAATAATTCCTAAATTGTGTTACAAGTACATTAAGGGTAAAAGGATAACTAGGAAAATAGCGGGTCCATTAAGAGCCACAGTGACAATGTGTGTGTGTGGAGGCAGAGGGTGTAGGTAAGATTTTAATTTCCAATTCCTCTTTGGCTACGGGAGAGGTGCCAGGGACAGCCATTATGGTAACATTATTTAAGAAGGGAATTTTCCTGAAAAATCCAGAAAACTACAGGCCAGTCAGTCTCACCTCAGGGAAATGATTGAAAGCAATTCTGAGAGACAGAATTAATCTGCATTTGGAGAGGCAGGGATTAATCAAGAACGGTTTTGATAGGGGAAGGTCATGCTTGACCAACATGATTGAGTTTTTTGAAGAGGTGACCAGATGTGTAGATGAGGATAATGCTTTTGATAAGTCTCATATGAGAGACTGATTGCAAAGGTAAGAGCAGATGAGATGTAAGGCAATTTGGCAAATTGGATCCAAAATTGGCTGAGTGGTAGCGAACAGAGCATGATGGTGGAGGGATGTTTTTTGAGCTAGAAGACTGTGTCCAAAGGAGCCCCTAGGGATCAGTGTTGGGTTCCTTGATGTTTGTGGTTTACATAAATGATTTAGACTTGAATGTAGGACAGTTGCTCAATAAGTTTGCAGATGGTACGAAAATTGGTCAGATGATAAAAAGTGAAGAGGATATAGACGGGCTGGTCAATGGGAATTAATTTGTATAAGTGTGAAGTGATGCATTTGGACAGATGAAACAAAGGGAAAACTTGATGAGTGGCAGGATTCTTGGAAGCACCAAGGATCAAAAGAGCCTTGGTTTGATTCCCAGCTTGGATCACTGGCTGAGTGGAGTTCATATGTTCTCCTTGTGTCTGTGTGGGTTTTCTCCAGGTG
The DNA here is from genome assembly GCA_024679065.1 of Sphyrna mokarran. Taxonomy (NCBI): domain Eukaryota; kingdom Metazoa; phylum Chordata; class Chondrichthyes; order Carcharhiniformes; family Carcharhinidae; genus Sphyrna; species Sphyrna mokarran. Next base: position 60,421,532 of record JAGIQG010000003.1, read on the forward strand.
CTCAAGTTTCCCTTGGAAAGACGTGGTGGTTAGGTGCATTGGCCATGCTAAATTCTCCCTTAGTGTACCCGAAAAGGTGCCAGAGTGCGGCTACTGGGGTATTTTCACAGTAACTTCATTGCAGTGTAATGTAAGCCTTCTTGTGACACTAATAAACTTGAACTTAAACCTTGGTGTACATGTACACCACTTCTTAAGGTAGCAGAACAGATGGATAAAGTGGTTAACAAAGCATTTGATATAATTGCCTTTATTAGCCAAGGCTTAGAGTTTAAGAGCAAGGACTTAATGCTGGAACTATATAATAAGTTGGTTCGGCCACAGCTGTATTATAATGTGCAGTTCTGAAATCACATTATAGGGGGGATGTGACAGCATGAGAAAAGGTGCAAAGGTGATTTATCAGGATGTTACCTACGCTGAAGAGTTTTAGCTTGAAGAGAGATTGGATAGATTGGGTTTTTTTCCCTTGGAGCACAGGGGACTGAGAGGAGATATGATTGAGATATATAAAATTATGAGAAGCATGGAGAGCGGACAGGAAGAAACTTTTCCCCTTGGTGGAAGGATCAATGCTGGGGGGGGGCATAAATTTAAGGCAAGGGATGGAAGGTTTAGAGAGGACATGAGGGAAATTTTCTTTTCACACATGGGGGTCTGGAACTCAGTGCCTGAAAGGGCATTGGAGGCAAAGACCCTCATAACATTTAAGAAATATTTAGATGTGATGGGAAAGCATTCAAGGTTGTGGGCCAAGTGCTGAAAAACAGTTTGTTTTTGGCTGACACGATGGGCTGAAGGGCTATTTTCTGTGCTGCATTCCTCTATGACTTCACTCATCCCTTTATCCTGTTATCTTTGTGTTCTTAAGAAGAAAAAGGCCTGTCCTTCCTGATTTCTTACCTAAATCACAGATTGGCCAATAGGACAGGGAATCAAATTGACTCACTCTTTCCCTGGAGTATATGCTGACCAGACAACCTCTGCTAGGTGCCTGGCAGTGCAATCTGGAATGGTCGCCTGAAGTGTGATAGTGAGTCAATAATTGCTTCTGATCATTGTCAAAAACAATGAGGATAATTGTCTAATTTGCAAATGAATTCTCTCTTTGTCTCAGCAGATGTAAGAAAGATTATAAATCTATGTGAATTAATCAACGTTGAGCTGTATTCATTTCTGTGGAAAAAAAATGATCAAACAAGTCCTGAGAGAGGATATCAACCTTGGCACTCTTGAAGTTAGGAGGCAGTTACTATGGTGCTGGTTCTGAGGTAGGACATGTATCCCTGACACTTGGGCAAGCACTCCTCTCCCCTCCCCCAAAAGGCAGGAATAAAAAAAAAGGCAGTTTAAGGAAAATACATACATTATTTTCTCAATAAGTCCAGGGAGACTCATTACTGAAAAAAAAACACCCACAACTCAACACCCAGTTCTCCAGCGCTGTGCAACTTATTGTCCATAATCACACATTTAGTTGCAAACAATAAAGGAATACAAAAAGCTGAAAATACCCAAGTGTGTTGCCAATATTTTGATTTTGGAATAATTCATTTTCAACATGTTGTTTCCAATGATAATTAAAAGTAGGTTATTCTTTTTGACACAAATATGACAAGCTGAAATGTCTCAGGTAGGAGTCTACAGTAACAAGATTTTCCATTACAGACCGACTTTAATTGCCTCCTGTGGGACTCCAGGAGACATTACATTGACTTGGATTGATCGTGACGGACACATGTCATTTGAACAGAAAGTAATGCTTTGTGTTTCATCTACTCAAAATGCTGCAGACATGCATAACAACTGACAATTTAACGCACAGACATTACTACAGATGAGATATGCAATTAAAGTGACTGCTCTAAAATGTCGTGTGTACTGTAGGAAATGACTGCTTTGGTTAGTGCAACAAAGAAATCTTGTGACGAATGAGAAGGTTATTAAAAACAGCAGTAATGTGAGCAAACAAACAAATTCACACAAATTCCTGATCAGAAGATATTCTACCTTTAGAATATTCAGGAATACTTTCAGAGCAAAACCTCAAAGAAATGTTGCAAATCTGTCTCCGCATATTACCCAGTTCATGTGCAAAAGCTTGCATTTATTTAGTGCTTATAACTGGATAAAATGTTCTGAGGAGCTGAACACGGATGTGCTCAAGCAAAATTAGTTTCTGAGCAACTTAAGGCATTAACCGGGCAAATCGACAACACCTTAGGCAAGGAGGTAAGTGTTGTGGAGTTTCATAAAGGAAGACAAAATGGCAGAGATTTTTGGGGAAGGAGTTCCAGATCATAAGACCCAAGTAGCTAATGGCCCAGTAACCATTAGCAAAGAAATTAAAAACAGTGTTGCTCAAGAAGGCAGAATTTGATGAGCATAGATGTTTTGGAAGTTTGGAGGATGATGAAGGCTGATATAGGGTGTGGACAGAGGAAGAAGGTGGCCATGAAATTCTTTTGAAAACTAAAGAAATTTTACAAATGAGGTGCTGCTTGGCCAGGAGCCAAGTAACACAGCTTCTTGAATTACTTTCCTACTTGTCATTACACATCAGTGCTATAAAATGTATATGACATATTTAGGAAGAAAGCTAGTCATTGACTAGGGGCCTGAAATTTATTGAAGCGACAATTGCTTCACACAATGGTTTATAAGTAGCCACCATTTCCTGATTCTCTCCAGCTGAAGCATTGGTTTGAAAATGACAAAACACATGAGAGCTCCAGACTTCCTGGACGTAAAGTGCCAGAGGGATTTGTTAATCTAAAATGAAACCTCTTTAGGCTTCCTTGTCCAATGCTGCAGGCTTAGGGTAAGGCAACCAGGAATCCTTGATAGCAGCTAGACATTGAGGGATATATTCTAGCCTGCTGCTCTAACATGAAGGTACAAAATAATCTGCTTTGCAGCAGACAGATAGCTCTCAGAAATCAGAAATAGCAGCTCACGGAAACATACAAATTCATTCAGGATTAAGACAGTAGACCCCAGACATAGGAGAAGCCTAACAAAAAGGCAAAATTGAGAGAAGTTTCAAGTACAAAACAATGGCAGAAACTAGTCACCTATGTGTCAAATACAGGAAACAGTCCAAATTGCATTAGTCCATTTGAATGAATAACATTGGAAACATTAAATAAAACTGTGGTCTGGAAGGACATGTTAATGCATTATAATTCATTACAGATTTTAATACTGATAAACGTAACTAATTGATTAGGTGGCTTATCATCAATTTGGCAGTAAACATGCATTTTAATTTCATCTTGTTGTCCTGAGTCTTGGTGAACTCCACTGGGCATAAAGTTGTGAGGGGCAATTCCCCCCAAAAATTCCAAGTGTCAAAATTGTGTGAAAACTAAAGTAAATCCAGCTAGCTTTTTCAGTGGGAGTTTCAAAATGAATCACCTACGCTCTGTGGACTGAAGAGGACACTAGTGTGAATCATGAAAAAATTCAGGGATGGCATTGATTCCTGCTGAAGAGGCTGAATTCAGTGTGCTGAGCAAATCCCCATGCATGCATTCATCTTTGAGAAATTGCTAAACAAGTCCTCCCATCATAGACATCACTATGTCTCTTACTTCTCCACGGCCTCATCGCTGTCTGTTGCTTCCCCATGGACATAATTGGCTTCATCATTGCCTCTCATTCAACTACTGACATTGATGGCTTCATTGCTAGCCTCTCATTCTCTCTACAGACATTACTGGCCTCTGATCCCCCTTACCCCCCCCACAAGAAAATCACAGGCTTCCCTATCCCTCAGTGACACAGACATCGCCGGCTTCCCTATACCTCAGTGACCCAACATCGCTGGCCTCCCAGCCTTCCCATTCCCCATTGATCTAGCCATCGCTGGCCTCCTGGCCTACTCATCGCCCAGTGACCCAGACATCGCCATCCCTCCCCAGTGATCCAGATCTCAATACCCTTCCCAATTCCCCCCACCCCCTCCATCCACCTCCCTTCCCCCCCCATCACCAGTTCACATATAAAGCACTGTGCTGCCATGAACACCCTTACCTGTGAGCATTCCGCTTTGTTCAGTGAGAGCCATGAGCATTACTCCCCCTTCCCCTTGGCCATAATACCTTGTTGAGTTAACTCATTCAGCACCTATGGAGATGTCTCATTCTCTATTGAAACCAGGTTGCCTGTACATTATTCACAATGAAACTTAACTAACAGGCCCATGACTGGCCCAAACTGACTGCACCCAGACTCGCTTAACAAGCCAGAGCTGTATATAAGCTGCAATGATGGACACACAGGCAGTCACATCAGGAACATGGCTCTAAAGGTGTTTCGAGACTTTCTGAGCAGGCATGCCAGCTGGATGTGGTGTGGGAGGGCAACATCTGTGATACCACATCAGCCCCTGCCCAAGGGGTCATGCAGCAAGCATCATACGGGAGGCAGTGGTATCTGCAGTGAATGCCAGGACACTGATCCCTCGGTCTGGAGTGGAGTACTGTAAGATGAATGACCTTCTTTAGACTGCAAGGGTAAGTAAGCATCCCATTCTGAAACTGGTACACGTGCTATCCTTTCAATGTCAACCCATCCCCAGATACCCAAAGGGCAGCCACCCACTGTTCTTTCCCCCCCTCCCCCGACCTGTACTGCCTCCAACTCCAGTGGCACCCCCCAAATCAGCAGCATCTCCCCCCGTGGGGACTCAATTCCCTGAAATGACGAACACAAACTGCCCAACCCTGACACACATTGCACCCAATGCCCTTCCGTACATCATGCTTTCAATCCCCCTTATGTCCCCACAGGGGAAAACCACAAACAATTAACACAAGAGGGAGAAAATTGGTGGTGGAATCCTGAACTGCACCTGCTGAAAGGGTCTTATCAGTTTACCCTGGAATTGGCCTGGGGGTATGGGGAACATGCTTTGAATGGTCACTGGCAGCCAGGTCAGCATCCGACAAGCAAGTGAGCATCAAATGATCCTATTCCTAACTCTTCTCTAAAGTAAGTGCTAGGCTGTGTGGGCTGTTTTCCCTCCCTTCCCTAATGTGTGTTCTTTCTTACAACGGAGGACTCTGATACACCAGGCCCTTCTGGTGTCACCACACCTCCCTGTTGCTCAGGAACCAACTCCAATGGAGATCTCTGATGACCCTTCAGAGGGAGATCCTGAAGAATCCTCTGAGGGCAGTACCAGTGATTCAACACAGGCATCTACCACACAACCCACCAACACGTAAACTGTCATCATGGTGGCCATGTTAATGCTGAGGCTTCTGGGTCACTTACTGGTGAGCATATCACAGCCAATGATGCACATCAAGTAAAGACAAGCACATCCGAGTGTTGGGGCACACAAAGGATTGCTGGAGGTAAGGATGCAGTTGGCCCCCAAGCCAGATACCGGGCCTCAGTATCCTGGTAGAGATGGATCAGCAAACCCGGGGAGTTGTGAACAGGCTGTCAGCAACTATGCTGCTACTGCACCACTGTTTAGAGGAGTGCTGTCTCAGGAGCACAGCAATGCAAGGTGGCACCAGCAGTGGCAAGTTGGGTGTAGGGATTTGGCCTCGTGGATGACAGGCTCCAGACCATCCTGGAAACACAAGGGTGCATGGCAGGGACATCCTGGAGACCATCCTGATGGTCTGTGGCTATGGATGTTGGGGACATGTTGGAGACACTGGTGGCAATGGCTAGGACTTTGGCTGGCATCCTGGAGTCGCAGCAGGCTGGGGCTGTGAGCCCAATCTTAGCCCAATCTTACAGGGCTAATGCTGAGGACTCCAAAGCATTGCTCACTCACAGAATGCTGTAGTGGAGGGGTTCCAGAGTTGGACCCCGTCTCTGAGGACCAGGGCTGAGAGATCACAGACCTCTCCAGACGTATCTGGGCCTCCAGAACTGGTGGCTCGGGCTCGTTGGGCCAAAGGGCCTGTTTCCCATGCTGTTTTGTTCTTCGTTCTTTCTGGAATTCAGTCCAGCTTTCCTGGTAACCTATGGATGTCCCAAGGGCCTATGGGCACCCTGAAGAAGAAGTGCTCGAGCCCATACTGAGACATTCTACCCAGGAGACTCTGAACGTCCCAAGACCTTCTGATCAGAAGGTTCCCCCCCTCCCCCCCGCTTTCTCACACTGGGGCATCTCAGGGCCAGCTGAGAACAGGGTGGCACAAAAACATCAGTGTCACCGCAACTCAGCCGGGGCCTTCCAGGTCTCGGCTCCCCAGGGGATGGTTGCCAAGGACATTACAGGCAATGGAATGCAGGTCACAGCTGGGCACCTCCACCTCCAATGTGCAACTTGGGGAGCACCTAGACAAAGCAGTAGCCCACACAAAATTAGAAAGTTGTAGGGTTGATAAGAGGGCACGAGTGAAAGTTAGAATAAAGTTTTCATCACTGTTAGGAGCACAACTAAAACTGTTTTGCACTTCACAGTTGTGAGTAATCCGCCTCTGATTCTCCCCGCACAAATCTGAGTGTTCCCCAATCTCATGATTAAGGTGCAGGACTGTGTGCTGTGCAATACCGGCCCCCTGTTACAGAGCACCTGCCCTGCTTTCTCCAACACCCACTGGACCCTTTGTCAAGCACGACTCTCTGGCATTGTTCCCATGCCCCCATATCAAACTGCCCCAGCCCATTTCCCCACACACTTGTGTTCCCAACACTTACTGCTACATGGGCCAAAATGGCCGTGTGTATTTGGAGAACAGGAAGAACTCAGATTGAGTGACACCAGGGACAGGATCCCACTGCGCCTTTTAGTGAGTCGTCACTCGATTGATTCCGGAATTGAGCTTTATAAGGAAAGACTGAGTAAGCTGAGGCTATAATCATTGAAATTCAGAAGAATGAGGGGAGATCTTACAGAAACATACAAGATTATAAAGGAAATAAATAGGATAGAAGCAGAGAAATTGTTTCCACTGATATGTGAAAGTAGAACTAGAGAGCATAGCCTCAAAATAAGGGGAAGCAGAATTAAGACTGAGTTGAGGAGGAACTTCTTCACACAAAGTATTGTGAATCTGTGGAATTCCCTGCCCAGTGAAGCAGTTGAGGCTACCTCACTGAAAACTTTTAAGGCAAGGGTAGATAAATTTTTAAACAGTAAAGGAATTCAGGGGTTATGGTGAGCAGGTGGATAAGTGGAGCTGAGTCCATGCAAAGATCAATCATGATCTTATTGAATGGCGGAGCAGGCTCAAGGGCCAGATGGCTTACTCCTGTTCCTAGTTATTATGTTCTTATATCATCCTCCAGCCTGCACCAAAGACTCACTATCACAGCCAGCCTAGGCCATTAACCTGTTGTAATGTCTCTCGAGGTCGGCAGTGTGAGCTGAGAGAGGGTGGGGAAGGGTAGGGGTAGGCTAAGAGAGTATGAGAAGTGCGAGGGATGAGCTGAGAAAGGATGGGGAAAGTGAGGGATGAGCTGAGAGAGGATGGGGAAGGGTGAGGGATGAGCTGAGAGAGGGTGGAAGGTAGGGAGAGAGAAGGTGGGCTGAGTGAGGGTGAAAAAGGGTAGAATGTAGGCTGAGTGAGCGTGGAGAAGGGTAGGGAATGGACTGAGAGAGGGTGAGAGGAAGAGTGAGAGGTGAGCTGAGAAGGGTGGGGAAGGGGTAGGTTCATGTAGTTTGTGGGGCCAGCAACTGGAGTGGCTCCTGGGATGTGGTGAAAGAGCAGCCCCCACACTGGATGTCACCAGCAATCCGGGCTAGCCTTGTGCCCTGCCCTGCTGGATCCCCCCTGTCACAGCATGCCTTCTCTCTTCCAGGTCCTCATATGGCAAGTCATTGAGCACTACCTGATGCCAACCCTTCTCCTCCTCCACCTGGTCCCTCTGCTGTTGGTCAATGTTGTGCAGAATACAGCAGATGATTAATGCACATACAGGGTCATATTGGAGGGTACCCCAGAGCAGTTCAGGCAGTGGAACCGCAGCTGCAGCTAGCTTATGCAACACTCGATGACAGACTGGGTGGCACCTCGGGTCTCATTGCCATGGGTCTCCGCTTCAATCTCAGGTCTCTGCAGTGGCATCATCTACCATAACTTCAGCAGGTAGGCCCTTGTCCCTCATGGTCCATCCAGGCAGTCTGGGCTGGTCTTCGAAGAGCTGAAGGATGTCCGACCATCTCAGGACGTAAGTGTCATGGACACTCCCTTGGTGGCATGCACAGAACTACATGATGTTCATCCAGTGGTCACGGACGATTTGTACATTGAGGCAGAGGAACCCAGCTGGGTAATAAATAATTGCCCCTCACCTTGCAGGGTCTACAGGCCAATGTGTGTCCAATTCACATAGAGCATTCTGCAATGTTGGTAAAGCCTGCAGCCCGGCCTCTTGCTGACACTGACCAACATCAAGATGGATGTAATAGTCTGCCAGGGTGAACAAGGTATCTGTTATCTGGTGAACACATCTGTGGACTGAGACTTGAGAGATTCCACAGAATTCGCGACTGGGTGCCTGAAATGACTCTGTTTAATTGAAATTCAGTGCTGCCATGACCTTAAGTTTTACAGGCAGCGCTTGGCCATCCCTGCCCTCAGGTGCCAGGTGTGCGAGCACCTCACACAAGTGCTAGACTTGTCCTTGGTTAGGCAGAGCTGGTGATGACAGATGACCTCTAATGGCCCTTGAATGATGTTCTACGTCTCTGCATCATCCTCTCCGAGCCAGCTTTTCAGGAGACTACTCTCCCACCTCATGGTCACCAATGGCAGACCCCTGCCATCCTTCCTGAGGGCCTCCCACTGACTGACCCTGGAGCGGCCTCCCTATGCCTTCCAGCTTCTGAGCTGCTGCCTCCTCTTCCTCAGCCATCTTCATGATGGCCAGCTCTAGATCAATCAGACAGAGATCCATTCTACATAGTGGAAGTTAGACAGAGAGATTGATAGACACATATCATTGCTTACACCATCCCCCCTCCATGCCCTTCTCCCATCCCTCACTCAGACCACTACGCCACTTGTGAATGTGGGCAACACAGCACCATCTATGGTGTCACCTGATTAGGTTGCTTGCCATTGGCATCGTTATCACAGCAGGCACGGTTGGTATGCGGGCATGATTATTGTGCTCTCTTGAGTCATTGCCATGAGTGTAGCATTCCCTTCCAGGCATGTGTGGCAGCTCAGGGACATGGGACAGAGACAGACTCCTTTTTAATCGCAAGATGGGTTCCCATTCACTGCAGAGTACAGTATCTAAATAGGAGCACCCCTATTTGGAATACCAACTGCCTGAATGGATGAGCCTTCAAGCAGCACATGTTACACTTTGCCCTGCAACACCAACTCCCCCCCCCCCCCCCCCCCCCGTCACCCCTTCCCTAAAATCCAGCACTCCCCACACCCCACAGCCGGAGCAATGGAACAGCCTGATGGCTGCAGACAGTAGCCTGACCAGCACTCAGTAAAGGAGCACAGCCCATCCCACAGAGACAACTTGGAACATTCCTGGGCTTGGGGACTTCCAGCTCTCCAGGGACCTCCTCACTTCAAGCAGAAAATTTCCAGACTCTGCCCCCCAACCTCCCCTGCACTCCAAGGGCTACAACTCATAACACTTACCTCCTTACTCCTGTTCAGTGCTGCCACTTCAGGTCCTAACTTTTATACATCAGTTGTAATCCTTGCCAGCGTGGTGTCACATCAGAATGGGTGGGGAGACACTAGCAGGAGTGGAGATTTTAGTTGCAGATCCGCTAAGTACTTGGTGAAGTATGTAAATGCATTCTAATATCTCTTATGCTGATTTTGATCCATCGACACGAAAAGAAACTTGGGCTGGAAGATGCACTCAATGCTGGATGCCCAGCATGAATCATGCAAATTGGCCACCGCAATTATTTCCCAGCCCGCTGCATTAAAAAAAACAGTGCAACAGGGTGAGAGAATTGCTGGACTTTGTCAGAGTAAATCAGTTCATCACATGCACTTAGTTGAATAGGAACCAGCTCACATACACTCAAACAAATAGGAAAATGTACTTGATATACATGTTTATCTAACATATATCACTATTTTGTTAACAAAGATATAAATCACAATAATCAAAAAGTACTTGTACATACTAGTTTTGTCTTAACATTCTGCAAACAAATTCACAAAAATGCACATAATTATTAATATTGCATGCTCCATAATAGTACCTAATACTAATTTATATTAACTAATCAGATCTTCAATAAATCCCATTCGCTAATTCATTGGACAACACCATATATACTTTAAAAAGTTTAAAAGCCAGTATTGATTTCATGAAGTTGATATCAATTGATTGCCAAGATTCTTATCCTCATTTCCAAATACATCCCCGGACTCACTTTACTTTCTCCCAGCATTCTCCTAATCCCAGCAAGCAGCCACCATTCCCAAAAATGTCTTCATTCTCATTACTCCACCACTGTTGGTTACTGATCAAGCCCCTAATCCTCAGTCTGGTTTATTCTCCCTGTTTTCCAAACTTACATAAAACCATATCCCTTCCAATATCCTTTCAACTCTCGATCAGTCATTTTTCCTTCCAAATGGAGATGTACACCTGTGCATATGGAATGCCATGGAAATGTGCTGTCACTGTTCTGATCTCTTACAACAAGATTAATACACAGAATCATAGAATCCCTATAGTGCAGGAGGTGGCCATTCGGCCCAACAAGTCTGCACGGACAACAATTTCACCTAAGCCCTATCCCATAATCCCACGTATTTATCCTATAATCCCACTGACACTAAAGGGCAATTTAGCACAGTCAGTTAACCTAATCACCTATCTTGGTGTGTGACAGGAAACCGGAGCTCCCGGAGGAAACACAAGCAGACATGGGCAGAACATGAAAAATCCACACAGACAGTCACCTGAAGCCAGAATTGAATCCAGGTCCCTGGCGCTGTGAGGCTGCTGTGCCACTGTGCTGCCCGATACACCATTTCAGAATCATTTTGTGAATAATTTAATCACTTTGTGCCTCTGTAACTGATCTATTGTGGCACAGTGGTTAACACTGCTGCATCACAGTGCTAGGGACCCGGGTTTGATTTTTGACTTAGGTTAATGTCTGTGTGGACTCTGCATGTTCTCCCTGTGTCTGTGTGGGTTTCCTCCGGGTGCTCCAGTTTCGTCCTACTGTCTCAAAGACATGCTGGTTAGGTGCATTGGCTGTGCTAAATTGCCCCTCAGTGTACCCAAACAGGCATTGTGGTGACTAAGGGATTTTCATAGTAACTTTATTGAAGTGTTATTGTAGGCTTACTTGTAGACTAATAATAAATAAAATAATGTAATATAAGAGACAAGTTCCTTGGTGCAGTATAGACAGGAATCATCATTACTGCTATTGAAAACATCAAGCATATCAATGCAGTGGACATCTTGCTAAAGTAATGCTGTACAGCTCAGAATCTTCTGAAAAGCTAGAATCATTTTAATAGATTGTATTAAAATTTACTATTCTGCACATGGTCAAATGTTCACTGACACTTGTATGTACAGATCTGAGATATTGATATAAAGCATACCATTACACCCACAAGATACTCTTAATTTTGCAGCTAACGTACTCAGTAATGATACAATAAATGCTGGTAAAGAGCCAGCTTGTCAGGCAGCATCGGTGAAGAACGCACAAGAGTTAACATTTCAGGTCGATGACCTGCCATCAGAAGTAATGATGCATCTGTTCCGTTGTCTAGGGAACTAAACACTTGAAACTATTTACTTCTAGTTCACTGCATTTCCCCTTAACACACCAGTGAAGCTGTCAAGAAAATAAAAACCCAAGCATTGCAAGACCAGACACATTTCTGTCTTAAGATTCACATCATGCAGTAGCTATGGATTCAATTTAATGACAAGTAACATTATTTTTGAACAAATACACAAGACGGTAAATACTTTGGGGATGCCTTAACTAAGAGATCAGATGAGTTTTGAGTATTACCCCAGTGTCCAAACTATCCATTCAATTAGATTGTTGTACTTCAGTCCACATACTCATTACTGCTATGCAATTGCCCCAGAAAATCAATGGAGGATTTCATTTTTAAATTTATCAGCTGTGAGTGTTTTTGTTTCGCTGTTAGCCTGTCTGTTGATGAAATAAAACTATTCTGGCAGATCTAACAGAAAAGCCATTTGACTTAGTGAAATTAAACTGCCAATAAAGCTATTGCTTATTGATTTAGGTACAGAACAGATTAAACGGACCAAGAAAGCTCCCTTCACTGGGTGCCAACCATTCCATCTCACTCTTTGTTGAAACCAGTTGACAGGACTTTTCACCATGGAAAAACCAATCTGGTTTCATGGAGTGTTTGAAGCCTTGGAGGAAGGAGCAAATTGCAAAGGATACAGCAGACACTACCTGCAAAGAGAAGGAGGAAAAAGCAGAAGGTGAGTCAGCTTGTGGTACAAATCTGACCAGCAAAACAATATGTTACTGGTCTAGTGATGTAGAAAATGCACGCTTAAATCCCATACCATTTGAAAATTTCAAATCACTGATGACATTCTTTAACCAGACAAAAGCAACTGTTGTCAGGAAGAGTGCCCATTCAGGATTCTAGGTTGCCAGCTAGCTACCAAACTGCCATATCCCAAATGAACAAGTATCGGTGAAGAACACACAAGAGTTAACATTTCAGGTCAATGGTCTGCCATCAGAAATAATGATGACACTTTCTATCCCTGGCAGGATGCTTTATTGTTCAGGGATATGAGAATGACAAGGAATAATGCAACTGCACTCACAAAGCTCAAATTAAACATGAACATCATGACTAGATTTGAACTGTACACTATACCCATTAGTCGTGAAGAAATTTTCCATATGATTGTTCAGTAAGTGATCAATTCCCTGCTAATCATATTTTCCAGCAACTGATTAAGCTGCCCTGACTTAAGCATTGAATCACCTTCCCAGTGAGAGCAGGATAATCTACTGAGAAGATTTTACTGCCCTATCAAAATCCATCTTAAGTTACAATTGTTCGATGATACATCCAATTCTTTGTTCAAACCATACTATCAGAGACTCATCTGACTATGTCCATAATTTTAAACTTCTTCAATATTTTCTGACCAAAGGTGGTTGTTGCAATATCGGAATCAGTAATGCCTTTCAAACTAGTGCTTGGAGAAATAAAGACAGAGTTTATCTGACAAAGCAAAAAAAACTAAACATATCTTCTATACTCTCTACATTTCAAAAGTAGATATTGTCAATCAATGTCAGTTTGTGTCGCCTTCTGGCAGATTTCAGAAAAGTCAAGACTATCTGAATAGCATTTTAAAAATATATCAATCTCTTATCTTTGTGTTTCCAGACATGTTGTCTCCAGTTTTTCCGTATATGTAAAACTTTGCTAGGCTTCTGACTTGACATCAAAGCAAAGCTTAGTTTTAAAACATGACTGTTTATCGATTTCAAACCATTTTATGAATTTTGAAGAGCCTAAAATCATTTCACCAGTGACTCTTTCTGTTAGGAAAACCATCTGCAGTTACATACCACCTGTATTTCATTTAAACTATCAATGCTCCCTGGATTGAATAGCTTCCACAATATCTCAACTACAAGTTTTGATTAAAGGTACTATTATCCTTAAATCTTTTAAGGAATGTGGATGTCACTGCAAGGCAAGCATTTGTTTCCATCCTTTAATTGCCTTGGAATAAGCCAAGCCATTTCAGAGCACAGTTAAGAGTTAAAGACGTTGCTGAGGGTCTGGAGTCACCTGGCCAGACCAGATAAGGGTGGCAGATTTCCTCTCTTAAAGAGACATTAGTGAATCAGATGCATTTTTACAAGAATCTATGCTAGATTTTATATCCCAGAATTATTAATTGAACTCAAACTCCACTAGCTGCTCTGGTGGAATTTGAACCCAAGTCTGAAGAAACCTCAAATATAAGCATAGAGAGGACTTATAGAGTTGGGAGTAATATGTTAACATTGATGGAGGAGTGATTAACAGATAGGAAGCAAAGAGTAGGGGAAAACAGGGTAATATCAAGTTGACTGCTGTAACTAGTAGAGGTTCAATGCTGCGGTATCAGCTGTTTACATTCTATATTAATGTCTCTGATGAAGGGACTGAGAGTAATGCTTTTAAATTCTATCATGATAGGTAAGTGGCCGGGACCAGATGGCATGTACCCCAGGTTACTGTGGGAGGTGAAGGAAGTGATTGCTGAACCCCTGGCAATGATCTTTGTATCGTCGATAGAGACGGGAGAGGCTCCAGGGGATTGGAGGATTGCAGATGTGGTTCCTATTTTCAAGAAAGGGAACAGGAATAGCCCAGGAAATTACCAATCAGTGAGTCTAACCTCAGTGGTTGATAAGTTGATGGAGAGGATTCTGAGGGACAGGATTTATAAGCATTTAGAGAAGTTTAGCTTGATCAGAAATAGTCAGCATGGCTTTGTCAAGAACAGGTCATGCTCTATGAGCCTAGTTGAGTTCTTTGAAAATGTGGCTGAACACATTGACGAAGGAAGAGCGGTGGATGTGGTTTACATGGACTTCAGCAAGGCATTTGATAAGGTTCCTCATGCAAAACTTCTTGAAAAGGTGAGAGGGCATGGAATCCAAGGGGCTTTGGGCTTGTGGATCCAGAACTGGCTTGCCTGCAGAAGACAAAGAGTGGTTGTGAATGGGTCTTTTTCTGCATGGAGGTCAGTCACCAATGGAATGCCCCAGGGATCTGTTCTAGGATCCTCGCTGTTTGTCATTTTCATAAATGACCTGGATGAGGAAGTGGCGGATTGGGTTAGTAAGTTTGCCAATGATACGAAGGTTGGCGGTGTTGTGGATAGTCTGGAGAGATGTCAGAAGTTGCAGTGTGACATAGATAGGATGCAAGACTGGGCGGAGAAGTAGCGGATGAACTTCAACATGGGTAAATGTGTCATGATCCATTTTGGTAGGTCCAATGAGATAAAGGAGTACAATATCAAGAGTAGGAGTCTTAGCAGTGTTGAGGAGTAGAAAGACCTTGGGGTCCAGGTCCATAGGATTCTCAAATCAGCCTCACAGGTGGAGGATGTGGTCAAGAAGGCATATGGTGTACTGGCCTTCATTAATCGAGGGATTGAGTTTAGGAGTCGGGAGATAATGCTACAATTTTATAAGACCCTTGTCAGGCCCCACTTGGAGTACTGTGTACAGTTCTGGTCACCTCACTATAGGAAGGATGTGAAAGCTGTTGAGAGGATGCAGAGGAGATTTACAAGGATGATGCCTGGATTGGAAGGCATGCCTTATGAAGATAGGTTGAGGGAGCTAGGTCTCTTCTCCCTGGAGAGACGAAAGTTGAGAGGCGACCTGATAGAGGTTTATAAAATGTTGAGAGGAATAGATAGAGTGGATTCTCGGAGGCTATTTCCCAAGGTTGAAATGGTTGCGATGTGAGGATACAGGTTTAAGGTACTGGGAAGCAAATACAGAGGAGATGTTAGGGGTAATTTTTTCATTGAAAGGATAGTGAGTGAGTTGAATCGACAACTGCCGTCAGTTGTGGTAGAGGCAAACTCACTGGGATCTTTTAAAAAAACTTCTGGATGAGTACATGGCATTTAATGGTATTGGGAGTTACAGATAGTTCTATGGCCTAGTAGGTATGGATATGATTGGCCGCAACTTTTGGGCCGAAGGGCCTGTTTGTGCCGTAGCGTTCTACGTTCTATCTCAGTTTGCTGATTATACAAGATTAGGTGGGAACATAAGATATAGACAGGTTAAGTGAATGGACAACAAGGTGCAAATGGAGTGTAATATAGCAAATTTAATTTATAAACAATAGAAGAATAGTTTTTTTTAAAAGGTGAGAAATTTCTAAACGTTGACTTTTAGGGAGACTTGGACATACAAAGAGCACACATCTAGGTACAACAATCAATTAGGAAAGCAAATGGCATGTTGGCCTTTATTGCAAGGTTTTTGGAGTAAAACAATAAAGATAGGTTGAGGGAGCTAGGTCTTTTCTCCCTGGAGAGACGAAGGATGAGAGGCAACCTGATAGAGGTTTATAAGATGTTGAGAGATACAGATAGGGTGGATTCTCAAAGACTTTTTCCCAGGGCTGAAATGGTTGCTACGAGAGGACACAGGTTTAGGGTGCTGGGGAGTATGTGTAAGGGAGATGTCAGGGGTAAGTTTTTACTCAGAAGATGGTGGGTGAATGGAATCAGCTGCCGTCAGTAGTAGAACATAGAACATTACAGTGCAGCACAGGCCCTTTGGCCCTCGATGTTGTGCCAACCAGTGGAACAAATCTAAAGACCCTCTAATCTAAACTATTCCAATGTTATCCATATGCCTATCCACTGACCATTTGAACACCCTTAAAGTTGGCAAGTCCACAACTGCTGCAGGCAGGCTATCCCACATCCTTACTACCCTCTGAATAAAGAACCTACCTCTGACATCCGTCCTATAACTATCATCCCTTAATTGAAAGCTATGTCCCCTCGTGTTAGTGGAGGCAGACTTGTGGGGGTCTTTTAAGAGACTTCTGGATGAGTACATGGGATTTAATGGGATTGAGGGTTATAGATAAACCTGGTAGGTAGGGTTATGATTGGTACAACTTGTAGGCAAAAGGGCCTGTTTGTGCTGTAGTATTCTATGTTCTATGTTTTGCTTCAACTATATGAGACAGTGGTGAGACCACATTTGGAAAACTGTGCAATTTGTTCAGCATCCTGCAAAGTTTCTGCCATTCTGTGTGTCGATCACTGTGCATCACTTTGTCAGAAATCAGCAAAGGACCGCTTGTAGCTGCCCTGATCACTTGGCAGAGGTTACAAGATAAACATCCATGACTGTAACATTTATGGTGAGCAGTTTCCAGTCCCACAACAGTGTGTTGCATTCCAACATATAAAAAGACCTTCATGCAGCACAAGCATGCTAAATTTCTGTGACACAAATATTGACCAGAAAGAATCACACAAACAGTATTTACTAATCAAAAAAAGCTTTGTTCGTATTAGACAGGCATGAATGATTGGATATTGTAATGTTAGTGTCCCTTTAAGAAAGTTTTTGTTTAAATCATGCCCACAATTTTAAGTGATATCATTGGTGGGAGGAGAAAAAAAAACTATTCCAGTCAGGTGACAAGGGTGTTTTTAGTTTCATTTTGACTGCAATGTCTCTCTCTGTTTTTATTTTGAAAGTTTTATCAGTTACCTGAAAGCACAGCTTATTGCCATTCTGCAGTAAAGAATCTTTGTTTTGGGGAGCTAAAGACTACAAGCTGCTCGAAGCTGTCAAGATCATTTGAAATCAGCAGGGAAGATTGAGGGGCAACCTGATTAAGGTGTTCAAGATTATGAGAGACATGGACAGGGTGGATAGGGAGAAGCTGTTTCCCTTAGTTAAACGGTTAGTTATGAGGAAAAATAGGTTAAAAATGAGGGCTGTGAGTTTAAGAGGGATTTTTACTCAGAGGGTGGTGACAGTTTGAATACATTGCCTAGGAAGATGGTGGAAGCAGGATGCCTCAGATCCTTGAAAAAAATACCTGGATGAGTTCTTGGCGCGCCATGACATTCAAGGCTATGGGGCAAGTGCTGGCAAGTGAGTAAATCAGGGCCTTTCATGTGTCAGTGTGGACTTGAGGGGCCAAAAGGCCTCTTCTGCACTGTAATATTCTGTGAATTCCATAGATATGTGTAATGGGGCCTTCAATGAACACTTGAAGATAGGGGTTGAAAGAGCGAAACAGATGCACACATACACAAATGCCAAATTGTCCATTTCAGTGCTGTGTATTTTATGTCATGTAATTCTATGTTAAATGTCAGGTATATATATTCCAACACATGTCTAGCATATTCCAAAATGAAAATAGAAAATGCTGGAAAAACTCAGCAAGTCTGGCATTTGTGGAGTCAGAAAGAGTTAATGTTTTTCTCTCTCCACAGATAATGTTAACTCTGTTTCTGTCTCCACAGATGCTGCCAGTGCTGCTGAACTTTTCCAGCATTTTCTTCTGTTATTTCAAATTTTCAGCATCTATTTTGGGTTAAAATAAATTTTCAGCAAATATTTTGCTTCTATTCTAGCGCATTCAAATCTGACCACTACCCACCTGTAATAAGAGATGGAATTATCATCAGCTTTTCAGTGGCAGTAATCTCAGGATGACTGAAAGTTATCCTTACCAAACTCATCGGGCAGGTTTTCTAATCACATCCGTCCCGAGACCGGAAATTTCTGTCCGAGGTCAATGGACATTTCAATGGACCATCAAATTTTCTGACCCACACGCGATGATTCCTAGGTGAGCAAGACTGGGAAGCTTACCCCATCACTTTGATGGGTGCAAATGTTTAGACCAATTCACAGCAGCTTGAAGTTATATTTGCTGCAAAGTGAAACAAAATAAAAAGAGAGATGCATTGAGAACAAACAACACATAAAAAATGTGTTTTTTTTAGCATGATGTGGAAGGAGGCGGGGAAGGTTAATTAAAGCAAAGGAGGTTATACAAGCTTTGGGTATGCTCTCTGACCCAGTCTGATTTTTTTGAACGCTGCTTCAATGAACAGTCTTTTCACAAACTATGTGCAAATCTTCAGTTGGGTCCTGAGGGCAAGTCTGTTTCGCATTGCCTTGTCACTAGTATTGTGGGCAAAAGCAGTTCTCAATTTTAGGTCACGTGTTTTGACCCAGCAGGGATTTGATAGTCATCAGCCGATCTTCCGTGTTTAGCCAGGTCATAACAGGCTCAATTCTTGAGTCAATTCCCTAAACCTGCATCTTTATAAATTCCTCTTGCGTGACAGTTCTACATCCAGCTGATTGCACTTACTGTAACCACCAGCACTGTCGCCATATGAAGTCATTTGTTGAAACTGGAAAGGGTTCCAGTCAATGAAAAATATAGCTCGTTTGTTCTGTCACTATCATTGCATTATTTATGTTCTCACTGCTGCCAGGGAGACTCTAGTATTCCTGTGCAAGAGATTTAAACCAGACTATATTATGCAGAAATTATGGCGATTAGTAGGAACTGTGGGTCAATGACTACTTACCTGTATGAGCAAGTATTTAGTTTAGATTCAAGTGAAAGAGGTAGTATGTTACTAAGCCACAAATGGCAGAAAAATAGTAGGGAGCATTATCAGGACAGTTTCCAAAGACTGTGGCCTCAATTGGGGCAGTTTCCCAGCTCCAAACAACGTGGGGAAGGATGGTGCAGGGGGCGAGGGGGAGTCAATTTGCAAGCCTAAAGGCTCTATTAAGGATTACCTTATGGAGTAAGAGGTCTGACAACACCAATTTTAAATCCAACCGATTTATTCGATAGTAAACTTGCAAACTTTTGGCTTTGTAGCCTTCTTTAGGTGAATGAGATGTTCTGGTCTGCAATAGCACACATATCAGCACAGACAGTTTACAGATTGCTGATTAGAATTGCAGTCTGTAAATTGCAATCTGTAAACTGTCTGTGCTGATATGTGTGCTGTTGCAGACCAGAACACCTCATTCTCCTGAAGAAGACTACAAAGCCAAAAGCTAGCAAGTTTACTATCAAATAAATCGGTTGGATTTAAAATTGGCGTTGTCAGACCTCTTAGTGTGTTTACCCCAGTCCAACGCCGGCAACTCTACATCATGACTACTATTTTATGGAGTCAGATCTTTCAACCGTTCACTCTACCACCCATGCTCAGTGCTGGAGAAGCTGCCAAGTTCATGGAGACAGCATTCCTATGGCACCTTATGACAGCATGGACAGTATCAAAGCCATCAGAAACATTCCATGGCCCAAAGCAGAGACAGCAGACAAGGGCCGGAACACCCAGCTTGCCATGGGAATTGGAACAGACAAGGGGTGGACAATGGAAATGTCTGTTGACCTTAGGCAGGATTTTACAGTTTTGGGACAAGCGAAGCTGTAAAATCCCACCCAAGATTGGTCCTTGTACGATCAACCCAGGTCTTCTGTCTGCTTCAGCAGTGACCATCTGTCTGGGTGGTGCTGCCCAGGCTTCAGAGCTGCCAATGGACTGATTGGGCCTGCAACATCAGAAACCTGGCAGCAGACCTGGGGAAGGCCAATGAAATGGCCACATGTGACTAATATAAAATCACCAAACCAGCCCTGCTCCCACAAATGCCAAAGATGGGAAAACGTCTTCAACAAGATCCAAAACCATAGGGAGACAAAAGAGAAGATTGAGGACAGCATGGAAGTTAAAGTAAAGGCAGTGTCAGCAATCCTAGTACCAGACAGATCAGGCAAAAGTAGGACAGAAAGCGAGGGAAGTCCAGATTTAACTGCATTTATTTCAATGCAGTTTAATGGGCAAGGTATTTTATTTTAATGGGCAAGGTAGATGAACTCAGGGCATGGATGTGTATGTGGGACTGGGATATTATAACAATTACTGAAACATGGCTAATGGAGGGATAGAACTGGCAGCTCAATGTTCCAGGGTACGGATGCCAATAGAAAGACAGAACCGAAGGTAAGAGAGAAGGGGGGAGTTGTTTTTCTGATTTAGGAAAACATCACGGAAGCACTAAGAGGGGATAATATCCAAGGATTCATCCACTGATCTGATTTCATCATTGCATTACACCTGTTTTCGAGTGCAAAAACTTGGTAAAGTTGGGCGTGAAACAAATACCAAGATCTGCGCCAATTCCACTTTTACCAAGGTCCGAAAATGGCCGTAATCAGCACTGTGCTCGAAATGGATACAACAGCAATTTAAATGTATTTTCATACAGTTAAATTGAATTAATAAGCTGCCCGCCCAACTTTACCAGCACTTCCCCCTTTATCACCGTGTTCGCCAATCTGAATCAACACGAACCAGACATGCTCAATAAAAGTCCGATTCAGGCACTCCATCAGTGAGGGTGACTGCGGAGGTAAGTGTATGGCATCCACCAGCTCTTTGCTTCTCACGGGTATCTTGTTTTTGTGACCATTTTCTGTCTCAGGTCGGTGGCAGCTCTGCGAGTGTGTCGGGGGGGACGGTTGCGCTGCACGGTCTCCGATGTTTGACTTGCAGCACAGACCCAGGTCTCAGCACTGACCTTGGGTTTTGCAGCATTGCAAGATCCTATAGTAGGCTACACTCAGCTCACTTCCAGCTGAAGGATGTGCACAAAGCCCTTGCAAATAACACTGCAACCTCTCAACTTTTCAAGGAGCTGTGATTGTGGGGAGAATGTGACTGGGAGAATTGCGGGGGGCGGCTGTGATTATGGGGAGCATGTGGCTAGGAGAATTGGGGGGGGCAGGGGATTGTGATGGGGGAAGCATGTGGCTGGGAGAATGGGGGGGAGGGGGCTGTGATGGGGGAGCATGTGGCTGGGAGAATTGGGGGGGAGGGGGGCTGTGATTGTGGAGCATGTGGCTGGGAGAATTGGGGGGGAGGGGGGCTGTGATTGTGGGGGGCATGTGGCTGGGAGAATTGTGGGGGGCAGGGGATTGTGATTGTGGGGAGCATGTGGTTGGGAGAATTGAGGGAGGGAAGGCTGTGATTGTGGGAAGCATATGGCTGAGAGAATTGGGAGCAGCACATTGGGGTCCTCAAGATGCAATTCCAGTGCCTGTACTAATTTGGAGAGGTCCCCGTCTAGTACAGCCTCCTGATCTCCTCCCGCATTGTGATGGTGTGCTGTGCCTTGCACAATCTGGCTCTGCAGTAAGGTGACCGCTTGGAGGAGGAGGAGGAGGATATGGAGTCTGACCAGCCAGCTATCACTGGAGAGGATGACCAGCAGGAGGAGGAGGAGGAAGAACATGCCCTTAGAACACCAGCCAGCTGCTGGAGGGCTGACATCTCAAATGAGGTATATGAGGGCAACAAAGGAGGTTCAATTGCCAGGAGATGGTGTCTGTGGGTTCCATTCTAAACCACACCCTAGCTTTGCTCTGTGGCTGGCGATGCATGTGGCAGATGTCCCCTGGAGAACCTGGACCTTGAGGGTCCTGGCCTGTTTCCACATATCTGAGATGTTTTCATGACACCCACTGCTCCTGAAATGCCCCAGTGTCAGGAAGGGGGGAGTCAGAAGCCACAGTCCCCTGGCTGGAAGGTCCCAGAGTGGGCTCGACCCCTTCCTCCTCACCTAGGTCACTCCATGGTACACTGGTGCTTCTGCAGTGAGTTCCAGGAGTTCTGGTGACACCTGACACTGCCAGTCATGGAGGACCACCTTTGTCCTACCCATGGTTGTCGAACCCTTCTGCGATGGCCACTTGAGTCGTGGGCCATCTTTCAAAGGCCGCAGCAATTTTTTGCTCTCTGGGACTATCCCACACTCTACAAGCCCTCAGCCATGGCCCTCTGAGACTGGGCCACTTTTTCAAGGGTTGCTACCATAGCGCATGTCTTAGTGCTGTACTGCAGGGTCTCCTGCAATCTCTTAAGCCACTCAAATGGTTGCAGAATCTCAAGAAGCCTCAAGTATGGCCCGCTGTGACTTGGCCATGGCTCTCTGGGACTCCATTGTGGCCTGCTGTGACTCGGCCATCGCTTGGAACTTTCCACTTATGGTGAAGCTCCTCTACCCCAAGCTTTCAGCTGAAGACACCACCCTTGCAGTGTTGGACTGCGAAGCACGCAAGATAGGTAATAGCTGGTCCACCTGAAAGCATTGGGATTCCTCCCAGCAGCCTCTCAGTTGGTCCAGTGCGGCCGTCAGCCCCTACTACACTCACTGGCTCTGTCACTGCATCTCCAGCAACTGAGGAAGAAGTGATCTCAGAGGCCCAGTGTGTAGCCTGGGGCCAGCTGGGTCCTCACACTCAGCAGGCACCCGCATGCCAGAGGCCTCAGACATTCCCTCCTCCACATTATCAGATGTACATTATCAGATGTGTCGTGCTCACCAGAGAGTGACCCAGAAGCCTCAACACTAATTGGACCCGCTGATGTGGGAGTATCTGGGACAGTGAATTGTGAGTTGGAAGTTGACACCAGAAAATGCCACCGTTAGAGTTCTCTCCACCTTTATCCTCTGACAACTCATCCAGGTTGTCTTGATCAAGGTGGGTAGGAGCTGCAGCAGAAGTCCACAAGGTCCCAGGTTGTCTGTCCCTGCAACACAGGACACAAAGTTAAGTGCAAGGGTGGGAGAGGAATCCAGGATGCCAAACACATGATTCACATTTCTCCATTGAACATAGAAGTGTTAGACTGAAATGTTAGTAAGGGATCACTTTGGGATTGGTCACCATAATTCATAAATTTTAAGATAGCTATGGAGAAAAA
Organism: Sphyrna mokarran; assembly: GCA_024679065.1. Classification (NCBI taxonomy): domain Eukaryota; kingdom Metazoa; phylum Chordata; class Chondrichthyes; order Carcharhiniformes; family Carcharhinidae; genus Sphyrna; species Sphyrna mokarran. The sequence goes on from JAGIQG010000003.1 coordinate 60,444,794, forward strand.
TAGGTCCGGCCAAAAGTTAAAGTTCTAAATTGAGACAAGACTAATTTTGATGATATCAGACAGGGACTTTCAAGTACTTTTTCCACACAGAGGATGTTGAATATCTAGAACAAGCTGCCATATGTAATAGAAGAGGTGGGTACACGTTTGTCTTTTGAAAAGCATTTGGACAGTTACATGGATAAGTTGAGTATAAAGGGATATGGGCCAAATACAGGCAATTGGGACTACCTTAGTAGTTAAATAAAAAGGGATGGCTTGGACAAGGTGGGCCAAAAGGCCTGTTTCCATACTGTAAACCTTCATGACATTAGAGTCCTGACAATCATATACAATCCAGGCCAACAAATAAAGAGTGCATTATCGCTGGATAGATGTCTTGTATATTGAAAATTGGGGTTAGGTGTGCGTGAGAAAATACTATTTTTTTTACCCTTGGCATAATCACATAACCTGGATTCACACTTAACAACAGCTAAATTGAAACTTGTATATTTATCAGTATACCCTGCTGATTTTGGGTCACCACTCTTTATCGTTAGTAAATGCACACAAAGAGCACAAACAGTGGATTCCAAATTGCTGTTGAATAATGATTTAAATTAGCAAATTTGAAATAATATAATTGAACCAAGAAAGACAGGTTTGTCTGATACTCTAATTTTATATAAAGAGTAAACTCATTTATTCCACACTATAAGAATATTTTATAGTAGGAGAAGGAGGGAGAGGAAGAGATAATTTCCATATGGGCAAAAATGGACAGCTAACATGTAATTTACATGACTGAAGTGCCACTTCACACATCAATCCACATTTCAAATATAGCAGTTTATACTAAATATACAGGTAGAACGAAGAGAAGATAGGATCATAGAATTCACACAGTTGAAAACAACCAGTATCAGAGAGCCAGCATATTTCCATGTTATATAATTCAACTGATGTACACTAATTAGCTTGAAATGTGCAATAAAAACACACAAATCAAGAACTTTTAAATAATAGATCTCTCGTGTCATTTGAGTCCTAAATACATCGATTCATATGGTTTAAAAATGTGAAATCGTTATTTTCTGTTAGCTATAATATCAAATTAATTCTGAGCCACAACCAGAAACAGAAAACATTTCTTTCTCTTGGTGAAGTCAGGTAAAAAATGTATTCATCCCATCTCTTTTCATTTTCAATCAAAAGGATGATTGAAAAGATTACTGTTCTCCTTGCCTTTGAGGCATTGTTGGATTTCGGCACATGGCAATCTTTTAGAAGCAGAGATAGTAACAAAAAGGTTTCATAAAGATGTGAAAAATCATGAACTGTTTTGAAAGGATAGCTAAGGAGAAACTCTTTCCAGTGGAAGATGGCTCAGTAATCAGAGGACACAAATTTAAAGTGATTAGAAGCCAGAAGCAACTTGAGGAAACATTTTTTTTTAAACACCATAGATTGTCGTGGACAGCATTTGTGTGTATCTTTTTATTGCCCATGATCAATATACTTGCATGTAAAAGAAGCGTAATTCCTTACTCACAAGAATGATTGACCCAATTACATTACCTCTAGCAGCAAACTTCTGCATATTTAAAAACATCAGAAGTTATTTTATTAATCACACACATGCTTGATATTTAAACCATGATGTCTTACTCAGTCAATGCTCACACATCACATGCACAAAGGTTAGTTACAGACGAAGGTAAAACAATACAATTACAATTTATGATTGTCTCAGTGTCTTTTGTGGCAGGCCTGTAATTTCTTAGATGAGGTGATACTTCAGCAAAGTATCAGTAAAGCAAAAGGTTCTCTGCAAGGTAATTTTGATTTTATGAGGCTGTTTCTCAGATGAATTGAAAGTTGGACTAAATTGAGCAGGTCCTTCTCCCATTATTAAGACATTGTGGTTTGTTACCTTGGTTACTTAGATGCCTCACTACTGATTCAATAGCTTTCTGATGAATCACTGTCCACAGAACAGATTTGTGCTGCTATTTTAAAAGAAAAGCACGGCTGTCTCATTATGTGACATTTTTTCAAGTCTAAAATCCTTTCAAACCAAAGCAGATGATTAGGTAAATGCTACATCTTATGTTCTGACTTCACACTTTGACAGTTTGAGACAGCCGGTGTCTTTGTATCTGGACAATCCATTCAATTCGAAATAACTTTTTCAAATTAGTTTCAGGAAACGGCATCGAGTCCACAACAGTCTGAAGATTCCTTTAGTTTCTTCTCAAGACAGGATCCTGGTTTCATCCACAAAAGAAGTTAGGTGATCCTCGAGCGTCTATCTTTTTGTTGTCTTCTTCAGCTTTTTAAAATAGAAAAATGAGTCTGATATTCAGAATATCCTAAAAAGTGACATTATGATGATCTGGAATGAATTGCTTAAAAAATGGTTTCAGCTGCTTCAATACTTTTAAAAAGGAATTGACTAGAATCATAGAATCATAGAAACACCACAGTGCAGAAAGAGACCATTGGGACCATCGAGTCTGCACCAACCACAATCCCACTCAAGCCCTACCCCCACATCCCCACTTATTTACCCACTAATCTCTTTAACTTGCACATTTCAGGACTCTAAGGGCAATTTTAGTATGGCCCATCGACCTCGCCCACACATCTTTGGACTTTATATTAAGGGAAGAAATACATTTTCCAGCCTTTTCCATTGGCAGCATCTTCTGGTCCTATTGATGGTGATCCCTTTGCAGCTTTCCCCAGTGGCACAAATCCCCTTGGACATCAGTGGGACCAGAAGATTTTGCCACCAGCCAAAAGTGGACAGACTCCATCACCAGAAAATATCCAATGGGATGTGTTGGGGAGAGGGGGGGTGGTGTCTGGAAAATTCCCCCTCTTCTGTTAAAGTGAAAGACAACTTTGGTTGGATCATACTGAGCATACTGTAATTCTGGACTCCATGTTATAAAGATATATAGAAGCATTGGAGAAGGTCGCATTATGTAATTACTACAATGATGCCATTCTGAGAGATTATGCTCATGATATAAAAATGATCAGGCAGGCAATTTTTTGTCTTAAAAAGGAAAATACAAGAGATGAGCTGATGGAGGTTTAAAAGATTATGAAAGAATTTGATTTAGATATAGTGAGGATGTTTCTACTTAGGAGAGAGATCAGAACCCAAGGTCACAAATTCAAGGTAGTCACTACTAAATCCAATGCAAAATTCAGCAGAAGTTCTTTACCGACAGTGATTAAAATGTAGAACTTGAGCAAAAAGGAATATTTCAGAGCAGAGGTGGATTCATAGTAAGCTAAATAAACACCAGAAAAAAGAAAGTTAAAGGATAATATTGATGGAGTTGGAGGCATGGTTCCAAATGGCCTCTAAACTTCTTGTTCTGGCTACTGGGAGATGTAAAATGATCTTTTAGTCTGCTCTCAGACTGACTGTCCAGGCTTCGATTGCCTGTTCCTGTGACAACATCACAGTGATAAACCAAAAACAAGCAACAAAAAAACCCCTTGCAGTCTAACCCCACAGAAATATGGGATACTTGGGATATCTCAGATAGAGATTCAAACCAATTATCTGCAATTCTGAAATCTGTTCTTTCGATCTAAAAAGTAAATGGATACTTTAAGACGCGGCCTTGTTTACAAGATGCTTCCAAACATTTTTCTAATTGGATAAGTTACATGGATAATTTAAAATGGGACAACTGCATTCCGATCAGAGTCACTGCTTCCATCACAAAGCTCAAATAGGAGTCACAAATCACTTATAATGGCTTTCTACTTCCAGTTCTGACCTTAATAACTAATGATGTGAAGATGCTGGCATTGGACTGAGGTAAACACAGTAAGAAGTTTGACAACACCAGGTTTAAGTCCAACCAATTTATTTGAAAGTAAACTCACAAGCTTTCGGGGTTTGTCCCTTCATCAGGTGAATGGAGAGTTTTGGCTTCAGACAGAGCATATAACAGCACAAACAGTTTACAGATTACTGATTAGAATACAAGTCTTTACAACTAACCTGCTATTCAAGTCTTAAAGATGCTGACAATGTGTGTGGAAAAACATTTTGCAAAGGTTAAAGAGATGTGTATTGCCTCCAAACAGTATTGTAAGTGAGGTTTTGCAAACGCAGACAAGTCATGGGGGTACAGATAGTGTGATATGAACCCAAATCCCTGTTGAGACTGTCCTCCTGTGTGCGAAACTTGGCTATCAGTCTCTGCTCAGAGATTCTGCGCTGTCATGTGTCCTGAAGGCCACCTTGGAGAACGCTTACCCGAAGGCCAGAGGCCAAATGCCCGTGACCGCTGAAATGTTCGCCAACAGGAAGGGAACAGTCTTGCCTGTACTGTCTGGAGACAATACACATGTCTTTAACCTATGACCAAAATTCTCCATTCACCTATGTTCATTTAGCTTCTGGAAGATGATAATATGATCAGTTTATTGGTCTAGAATTTTACTTAAGCACTAGTTGAAGCATATGCCAACCTTAATTGGATGTACTAGAACTGAGGATACTGGAGTACTTTATTGAGCTTTTCTGGAATGTTGAGGTTGACCTTTCCAGTTTTTCTAGAATAAATGTATTGGGTCATGGGACTCCTAGTTTTCTTACATTGTGTATGATTTATTTCCGTCAAATCCAATAAGATGCTTGTCAGTATCTGATTATTTTTGTGTGGTTCTACTGCATTTTGAATGAAATCTTTGTTTGAAGTCATCTTTCACTTATAGATTCTGCTTTGTGACGATCCCATACATTCAATCATTCTATGATTATAGATAAGTGCCAAATTAACCATTGATCTCCACATGATTCCATAGTGACACCTCTTTTCATGCAACAAGTAAGCTACTCTTTCCCCTCTGAGTTGAGTTGGGGGACTGGGGGAAGGGTAAGGAGAAGGTGAGGGAAAGAAATGTGTGGAAGGGGATATGCAAACTAAGTTCTGAGGTGGGGATGGGAGTGAACCAATTCAGTTCTGTGGAAAGTCCCTGTAATTAAGCTCCAAGTTTCTCCTCTGCAAGCCTTTAATGGCAAATAATAAAGAACGTATTTGGTTTTGTCCTGTTGAAATTTTGAGAGCTTAATCTTTTTTTCACTCAGTACAATGTAATAGACCAGCATCACCGGTGTAAGCTTTACAAGAGTAAATTGTAGCTATGGGACTTTCATTGATGGGCATATTTAAAATGGTAACAGATGCCATATTCGTCATGTACTTTTCAATTATTTCTCGGTTAGAGGAATAATTTTATGACACGGAAGCCAGCAGCTACCAGTGATTAGCCCTGCTCAGAAAGTGTTGTAAAAGCTCTCAACAGACTGCTCGACAAATTAATGGAATTTGCTTGAATTTTAAAGAAAAATTAATCATCGTAATAGAGGTAACTTCCTGTGTACACCAGGCATAATTCAAGTTTGTTATAGGTACAGGAAATGATACAAGTCTGTAAATATCTCAGCAGCAATCATTACGTCAAGAGCTCTTGCAGGGAAATGTATACATTAAGTTGGTGATTATGCCATGTACCTTTTCTTGTTACTGTGATTTTTTTTTGTATTGTAAGTAAATGTGATCAGTTTATATTTTGCAAAGTGGTATAGAAGTGTGATATTTTTTCCAATCCAAATTGATAGATGTGTTGAAGCATCCTTCATATTTTCCAACAAGCAACTTACCATGACCAGGGTAAATTGTTAGAACAGGGCTAAGCTGAACTGAATAAGGCACATAATGGAGATGCAGGCTTCTGTATGTACAAACCTTTGATCCTTGCAAGTGTCATTACTACAAGGAAAAGATCTCAGAAATAGCTCAGGCAGTTAATGTTGTCACTCCATCCTTTTTACTATGGTCAAAGCACACAATTTTCTGCAACATTTTTTAAAACTGTTTTCCTTCTCAACAGGAGTTGAGAGAGTATGTACTATTGCAGAAGGATTTGATTGCATTATTCAGGATTCCAGTAACATCAGATCCTCTTTTCAATCATATTCTTTAATAAGAGTGGAATGATATTGTCCTATAGGGAAACATATTACACAAATTCAGCAAACCCAGAAAGAAAAACCAGATGGTCACAAGTTTAATCCACCATACATTTCAAGATAGCAAATCTCAACTGGTAGGACAGCAGATGTGCTGCAATTGGTAGTTCCAACTACTAACAGATTGCAGCCCATCACAGCAAGAGGTCAGTTTTTCAGAAGCGAAGCCAACAATAAGCATGGCTGAGGCAGTACTTATCCTGTTCAGTGCAAGGGTGGCACGGTGGCATAATGGTTAGCACTGCTGCCTCATAACTCTGAGAACTTGACTTCGATTCCAGCCTTGAGTTTCCATTATGTGCCTTATTCAGTTCAGCTTAGCCCTGTTCTAACAATTTACCCTGGTCATTGGTAAGTTGCTTGTTGGAAAATATGAAGGATGCTTCAACACATCTATCAATTTGGATTGGAAAAAATATCACACTTCTATATCACTTTGCAAAATATAAACTGATCATATTTACTTACAATACAAAAAAAAATCACAGTAACAAGAAAAGGGACATGGCATAATCACCAACTTAATGTATACATTTCCCTGCAAGAGCTCTTGACGTAATGATCACTGCTGAGATATTTACAGACTTGTATCATTTCCTGTACCTGTGTGGAGTTTATACGTGCGCTTTGTGTTTGCGTAGGTTTCCTTCAGGTACACAGTCCAAAGATGTGTGGATTAGGTTAATTAACCATGCTATATTGCCCCTTAGTAGCAGAGGAACTAGTATGGGGATAGGACCTGGGTGGGGATTATTGTTGACTCAATGGCCTGAATGTAGGGATTCTCTGTGTTTGACTAATTGCAAGTGTTTGTCAGTGTAGCATAAATGCATTAGATAATCATGGCTTTTATTATCAGCAAATACTTCATCCAATAGAGCAGAAGTTTCATAAATATTCAAACTCTTCTTTAATAGAATTCTGTGCAGCCCTCACAGAAGAACATTAGTCCAATGTAACTCATCATTTCAGATAAGACTTCATTCAAAGCAATCTCATTCTGATCAGCATTCAGAATAACACTTGTTCTTTGAACCTGATTTAGTTTTGGAGGATTTATCAAACATGCTCAGTTTTCTTCAAGTACAGTGCAAGCCAACTAAGAATTGCAAGATATCACTAGTTAATTTTACATTTCACAAACAAGAATCCAAAGAAGAAAGAATACAAAATTGGAGAGAGTCAGCAACTGAAATCAACTAAAGATAGATTGTTGAAATAGGAACTTTAAATCTATGGAGCATTTTCCATGTTCTCAAAATGTTTGAAAATGTTTACAGTACTTTTGAAATGTAGTCACTGCTATAGAAGCAAAAATGGGAGCAGATGTATACACTGAAAGATCCCACACATGGAAATAACGTAAGTGACCTGATAGGGTGGAATTTTACAATCTCACGCATCCAGAAACCGTAAACTCCCACCTAACGGATTGCCCCATTGTCCACTCCTTGCCAACTCGGATTCCCCTAGCAAGCGAGGCAGTGAAATTCCAGCCAAAATCCTTTTTTGGCACTATTTGGTGAGAAAGCAATGTTGGCCAATTGCTGCACAGTAATATGGAATCTTTTCAGGTCAGATAGAACCTCAGTTTTTAAAATTTCCTCTAAAAGTACTCACCTCAAATGATATAGCTTTCTTTCAGTATTCTACCAGAATGTTAAGCTAGCCAAGTTTTAAGACCTGAGACTTCAACCCAAAATCAGCTCACACAGAGGTACGAATGCCAGTCCATGTTAAATTACAAACAGGAAATACATTTGGGAATGGAGAGGGTACAGTCAGTCATCGTTTAAAAGAATACAGATTGTCATTTTGAGCAAAACCCCGATTCTGATGCAAGAACCAACTTGAAATATTAACTGATCTTAATTTCCTTTCAGATACTGAGTGATCTGATCTTAAGCAGCTCCCATTTTTAGTTCAGATGACAAAACATTAGTAATCCATATCATCTCTGGGCAGCTGACCTGTCGTTCGACATCTTGCAATTCAACTGTGCTCGACTGAAAAACACTGGTTGAAGAAGTTTCGAAAAATAAGGTGAAGACCGGCAGAGGCAAAGTTACAAATAAATGAATTAGAGAATGAAAGGAGAGGAAACAGCAGCCAGATATTATGCAAAATGAGAAAATGAAGATGTGAGAAAGGATTATATAAATGTTTCTCCACACGATAAGTGAAAAGGATTAACATAAAAGTTCAATGCTATTCCAAAATTAATGTATTCACAAAGCATGACAGACCATTCATATTTCAACTAATGTGAAAAGGTTGAAGACGTTATTAAATTAGTCCAGTCAAGCTGAGGAGCTTGATGTAGGAAAATCAATGATTTATCAGCACTAAAATGATCTGGAAAGAATAGAATTAGGTTGATGTTTCACAGGACTTATGGTAATCAGCTGGTTACAATGCAAATTTGTTTGATAACTGGAAGGAAGTATGCAATAGCATGCAAAGCATTCCTTTCTTTGTGAGGTGAGATGACATTTTCTTATATATTTCGCCTGCTTGGCTGATTCACCTGTGATGCAGGAAACTAGTAGAAGTTAATAACCACATTTTTATCATCATGTAATTAGAACTTTTTCCCTAGAGGTGAGTTTTACATCTGTTATCAGTCACTAATACAGACTTGCACATGCCTGCACTGATAGAAATCCCAGGCCAAGGAGCTTGTTCAAGCCTCAGTAAAAGAGGACAAATTTCCTCTCAGATTCAATTACACAATAAATAAAGTTAATCAGAAGACACAGGGGCAGAATTCTCCCCAAAATTTCTAAGTGCCAAATTTGTGCAAAGTCTATAATAATTCACACTTTTTTTTCAGTGGGAGTTCAGGGAAGAATCTCTCAAGCTCTGTGTATTGTAGAGGCCACAGTGTGAATATCATTAAATTTTAGGTGGCAGGGCCTATCCGGCTGGAGAGGCTGAAATCAGTGCATTGAGTGTGCCACTGCGTATGCGCCGATGTGTCAGTGCTGAAATCAGCACATGTGTAGTAACCCCACATGGATGGCCTCCAGATTGCTGGCCAGCTTGATCGCTGGTCAACCCCACAACCCCCAAACCTAGCTCTTTGCCCCACTATGGCCCAATGGCTGGCCCACCAACCATTCCTGGACCTAGCCCCAAACTGGCTCTCTCCTGGCCTATTGCGATCTCCATCCCTTCCCTGGCCATTCACCTTTCGCAGTCTGAACCCACCACCCCACAGTCCCTGCCCCTGCAGTGCCAACTCTCCTCCAGCACTAGCTGGTTGACTGCCCCCCCACCCCCCGGTTGATCCCCCAGATTGCCCCGATTGCTGTCCTCCCTCCCTTCTTCTACACCCTGATCCCTATGCAGAGTGGCAGCTCAATCCCTCAGCCCCACCAATCATCCCCTATGCCCCATTACAATTAAGTTTCACTACCTAGGTCCAGACCCCATTAGGTCTCACCCCCTTGGCTCTGCCTAATGCCCAATGGACAGTGCCAAGATGCCCCTTGTACTGTCAGGGTGTCAACATCCCGAGGGGAACCCTCCCTTCTGCCTAACCCTCTGGATGGCCCTGATTGCCCCACATTCATTCCATAGGGGTTGGGCCACTAGCTCCCCAAAAGTGGGGAGCTATGTAAACCCTGCTCAAGTGAAATACTGTGGTCGGTGGGAAATGCTAGCAGGCCTGGAGACTTCATTCCCAGGCCTGCTCATCACATTGAAATCATATTATAATGATCATGTAAATGATCTTTGCACCCCACCCCCAGTGATTTCCAGCACCGAACAGACGCTGCCTAAAATCCGTTGCTGGGAGATGCAAGCGGGCCGTGAATGTTCGCACGAACTTCATAAATTGCCCAACACAAGAATCTCCCAGCCTGCTGTGCTGCAAAATTAGTGCAGCAGCATGGGAGAATTGCGACTGTTTGCAAGGATTGCCTTTTACACCCACCAAAAATATATAACTGCAATCATATAGGGCACTGCAGCATATGTACAAGCTACCATTTGGAGAGACTTAAGGAAAATATAATGCACTAAATACCCATTTGTGTTCCAATTCCCCCTTTTTCTTATATTGGATAACATACTAACATCAAATTTGTATTTGTACTATTTGGACATGAGAATTTGTTTCTTAACAGACGACGTGAATGACTGTTCACATAACTGCAATTTAACACATCAACAAGTTCACTAAAAATAGGACTCAGCACTAAAAATAGCTAAAGATAAATTCAGAATCATTTGATTTATCTTCTCCATATGAAAAAAGTCAACGTCTATATAATTAAAATCTTGGCAAGGAATACCTTCTGTCTTTCATCTGTTTTAGGTTCTTAGTCAAGAAATTGGAAGTGTACAGTCTGAAAATGTGCCAAGGAGACTCACAGTAACCCAGAGGAGAAAAGTTTTCATCTTCACAAAAGACCAAATTGTTCATGACTGTATATTTCAGACTGTCAATCCTAAAAACTATTTTGGACTATCTTTGATGCAATATTATCAAGCACGCAACCTCTGTGTGTACGTTAAGTAAATACGTGTGTACCAAACTTACATACAAACATGATACAATTACATATAAAATATCTTTCCTTGCCTAATTATAAGTGCTTAATTACTTAGTTTCTGAAGGAAAATGTTATTTCAGGAGATATAATATAAAATGTTTTAACTTTATTAAATAAAATTATTCAAATAAAGTTATGCTCTGTGCTTTTGAACTGATACCAGTTTCTAGTATCCGGGTACAGTTTATTGTTTGAATTTTCAAAGGAGTTAACACACGCCCAAATATATCCATCCATCACTAATGGATTTGACATCAATAAAATGTATTGCTGCTAGTGACTTAGTACAATAAATATTCTCTATCCTTACTTCCATAATTTCAGTATTTTCAAGACTCCATTTTCGTCTTTATGAATGTGTGGATAATTATGGATAGGGCATTTTTCATAAATTGACATTAAATGGTCTGTAATTAATTAGGTCTTGTAGTTAATCACATGAATAATCAGACATCAAAATAATGGACAATATAATAGCGCGGCTTGGTGGCACAGTAGTTACCACTGCTGCCTTGCATGGCCAGGGACTAGTTTGATTCCTAGCTTTGCACATTTTCCCTGTGTCTGCTTGGGTTTCTTCCAGGTGCTCCGGTTTTCTCCCACAGTCCAAAGATGTGTGGGTTAGGTGAATTGGCCATGCTAAGTTGCCCTTTAGGTATGAGGGACACTAGCTAAGGTAAGGGATTATGGGGGATAGGGTCTGGGTGGGATTGCGGTCAGTGCAGACTCAAGGGCCTTCTTCCGCACTGCAGGATTGTATGAAATGTTCATCCTCCAAAAGCTGTCTTTAATTCACAGCTCAGTACTTTGCAGTATTACTTTGGTCATCCACAACAGTGCACAACAGCAAATTTATCAAACCCTAGATGACAATCAGAGACTTAAATCCATCTGATGGAGGATATTTCATGAAATGTCAGGCTACCTTTCTTTGGAGCTGACCAGATAAATTACATGTTCCATCTAGCTAGGACTTATAAAAAGCACTTTTACCATCTGCTTTATGTGAAAGAAATCGTCACTCTAGTTAAGCGGTCTGTCATCACGAAACTTTGAGAGAGACAGGCAATTCCATATATATGAATATTAGCATCTCAGTCAGAATTAAATTCTCCCCCACACTGACTTCCTCATTTGAATCAGCAAACAATCCTGCCTCTCCACAGTCCAGAAAGAAAAGAAGGAAGTTGTAATATCTGCCCATACAAATCGGCAAGAGTTCAGCTCACCAGCAGTGTTTAACGTTAAGAATTGAAATTCAATTGCTGTTAACCAGAGTATATGCAGGCTGCATTTGCAACTGTTATGAGAAGGACCATCCCTCAATCTTAGGTGGATTGAGGAAAAGAAATCGAATTAATCACTTTAAAAAATACTCATGGAACAGAGAGAAATGGGCATTGATAGCTGTTAGGATGAAATCATTGGGTTTGTACAGGGATGATACATTGCCAGAAATCGTTTGCCTTGAAAATTTAGCAGTAGCAACATAATGGAGTATTATTTATAAATGGAAGCAAGGCTCTCTCTGTTCATCACCTTACAAGCCCAGGCTTTTGGTTCCCTCAGTCACAGAACCACAGAATTGTTAAAGGCAAATGGTGGCCTCTCAGCCCATCATGTCAATACTGGCTGTCAAAATGATTAATTCACCTAGTGCTATTCCACCTTGCCCTCCTTCCCCCCTCTCCCGCCCCACCCCAGCCCCACCCCCACCATCTTCTTCCCCTGGTGCTGCACATTTCTCCTTTTCAAATAACAGTCTTGAATGCCTTGATTGAACTTGCCTCCACCACACTCTTTTGGAGTGTATTCCAGATTTTAGCCACTCACTATGCGAAAAGGTTTTTCCTCATGTTGCCCATACTTTTTTTCCTCAAATATTTCAAATTTGTGCTCTTCTATTCTCAATCCTTTCATTTAAACATGTGGATTGGAAGCAGCAGTGGGCCACACAACCCCTGTAGCCTGCTCCACCATTTAATAAGATCCTGGCTGATCTGATTATAACTTCAGCCCCAAATTGCTACCTACCCCAATAACCTTTCACCCCTTTGTTAATCATAGCAAACATACCTTCAGTTCATTAATCCCAATCATTGCTATAAACTGTAAAAAGCTGAGGCCCCAGCACTGATCCCTCTGGCACACCGATTGTCACATCCTGCCAACCAGGAAAAGACCCATTTATGCCAACTCTGTTTCTTGTTAGCTAGCTAATCTTCATTCCATGCCAATATATTAACCCCTGCACCATGAGTATTAATATTCCACAATAACATTTCATGTGGCACTTTTTCATATGTCTTCTGTAAATCTATTCACAGCACGTTACTCCTTCAAGGAATTCCAATAAATTGATTAAATATGATATCCCTTTCCTAAAACCATGTTAATTCTGCACGATTGTTTTAAATTTTCCCATGTGTCCTGTTATAGCATTTTTAATAATGATGTTGAACGTTTTCCACATGACAGATATGGGGCCGCTGGCCTTTGGTTTCTTGTTTTCTGTCTCCTTTTTGAATAAAGGAGGTACATTTACTGTCTTCCGATCAAGACGAACCATCCCCAACTCTAGGAATTTTTGCAAAATTAAAACCAATGCATTAATTATGAGATTAGCACTTCCTTCAAGACAGTAAGATGAAGTCCATCCAGATCCAGGGATTTGTCAGCCCGCAGACCCAACAATTTGCTTAGTACCACCTCACTGGCGATTGTGATTTTCTTGGCTTCCTCCCTCTCTTTCATTTCATGATTTACAACTATTTCTGGGATTTACTTGTGCCCTCTATAATGAGGAATGATGCAAATACCTGTTTAATTCATCCGCCATAGCCCTACTTTCTATTATCAATTCCCCAGTCATAGGAAAAGTGCTCACTTTATTAACTCTTTTCTTATTAAAATATTTGTAGAAACTCTTGCTATCTATCTTTATATTACTAGCTAACTTTCTCTTATATTTGAGTTTTTTCTTCTTTTCAATCTTTTTGTCATTCTTTGATTTTCTTTCTAATCTTCCCAATCTTCTGACCTGCCACTTGTCTGAGTGAAAAGATTTTTTTCATTTAACCATGAATGATAGACCCTCTCTTTGGATTTTTTTTTCCTTCTGACTGAAATGAGTCCATTTTGTGTATTCTGAAATATCCCTTTAAATGTCTATCACTGAACCTTTGTTCATCTATCCCTTAAGCACATCTACCAGTTCACTCTATCTAGCTCCAACTTCATGCACTCATAATTGCCATTAATACCAGTCATACACGCATTCTTCTCTCCTTCAAACTAACTACATAATTTAATCACATCATAATCGCTCTGCCTTGGGATACTTGCACCACAAGGTTATCAATTAACCTTATCTCATTGTACAGTACCACGTCCAGTATAGTCTGCCCTCCAGTTGGCTCCAGGACATGTTGTTTTAAGAAGGTATCACAAAAACATTATATGACATCCTTGTTTACGTTCCCTTCATTCATCTGGTTTTTCTAATCTATATGCAGATTAAAATTCCCTGTGATTATTGCCATACCTTTCTGTCAAGCTCCCACTATTTCTTCCTTGATACTTTGTCCTATCATGTAGTTACAATTAAGAGGCTTGTACACCATTCCCGCAAATTGCTTTATCATTTCTCATTTCAACCCAAATTTCTTTTACTTCCTTTGCTTCATGAATTTAGTTAATCTCTCTTTAATGTACTGACACTGTCATTAACAAAACTACACCTCCACTTTTCTTTACTTTCTGTCCTTGAGTACCAGAAACATCTCAATATTCAACTCCCAATCTATATTATCCTGAGATCATATCCCTGCAATAGTTGTCCAATCGTATTTGTTAAATTCTATTAGCACTATCAGTTCATCTGTTCTGTTACATTATGCTATCTCCATTTAGATATTGAGCCTTCAGTTTTGTCCTTTTATTATTTTTGTAGCATCTAATTCTACCTGGCAATTAACTCTTAGATTTGTAGACTCTGTCCCTGCCTGTCATTGTCTGTTTATCATTCCCCATATTAGTACCTTCCTCTCTTGCCTTGTCTCTACTCTTTGATGCACCACATCTTCCCCAGTTTGACTTCTTACTCCCAGTGTTCTGTTCAAAACGCTGTCTACTTCCCCAGTTATGTGGCTCACTAGAACATCAGCCCAGACTGTTCAGATGCAGACCATCCCAACATTACAGATCCTACAGTCCCCAGTACGGTGCCAGTACTGGCAAAGGGCATTCCTCCACCACCGCCCCCCCCACCCTCTCCCGAATTTCTCCATTTAAGAAACTCCAAGCCTTCACTCAGCTTTCTTACTGCACTCAGTTTTCATGAGTAGGAAGAGTTTTCTCCTTATCTCTGCTATCTGGACCCCTCATGATTTTGAATACTTCTGCCACATCTCCTCTCAGCCTTCTCTTCTAAAAGAACAATCATCCTGATTTCTCCTCGCTCTTCCCCAATCTTGGAATCTTTATCATGAATCTTTTCTGCACCCTCTCCAATACCTTTCTAAACTCGGGTACCTGGAAATGGGTGCAATACTCCATCTCAGAACAAACTTGTGACTTATACAAGTTCAACATAATTTCCCTGCTCTTGCATTCTCAGTACCTATTAATAAAGTCTGTATACTTGATTAACCACTCTCTCAACCTATCCTGCACTTTCGATGACTTATGAACATATACAACAGTTTGTTCTGCTCTTGCGCCTCCCTTATTTTTTATTGTCCCTCCAGGTTTTTTTTATCAATCACTTTTTATTAAATCACTTTTCTATGCATTGACCTTCCTCAGTCACTTGTCCGTGCACTCCACCATCTTATCTATATCCTTCTGATGATATTCAATATCGTCTTTAGTTCACAATGTTTCCAAGTTTTGTATCATCTGCAAATTTTGAAACTGCCCTGTACGCCTAGGTCTAGGTCATTAAAATATATCAGAAAGTGCAAAGATGTTAACACTAACACCTGAGGAACCCCACTACAAACCTTCCCTCAACATGTAAAACATGCATTAACTCTCTTTCCTGTCAATCAGCAAATATCATATCCATGTTGCTGCCATCCCTTTCATGAGCTACAAATTTGCTCACAAGTCTTATGTGTATAGCATGTTATGTGCTGGCAGGTTAACCAGCTTGGCCTAGTTCCCTTGACAATGAAAAGTTTTGATTGGCAAAAGCATTTCACAGGGAACAGGCTGACAGAAAGTCACCCTGCCTGAAACTTAATTTCCCTAAGCTTAAAAGAAAAGCTCAGTGTTTAGTAGAAAACAATTAAAATCAAAAAATGGCTTTTCATTTCCAAAGAGCTTCTTCTTTTAAACAAGGACTAAATAGTATTTATATATCAGCCCTCAATGCACACTGTAATATTTTATGATTTCCATCCTAATTATTTCAAAGGTGCATGAAAAAGACCAGCTCCTACTGTCAGTCTTTCTATTGTAAAGGTGGCAAAAATCATGCAGCAAAGCACAAGTCGCTGCAATGTCACATGTTGCTATGGTATCCCAATTCTGTCACTGAATTTTAAATCTTAATAACCAGTAACCTAATTGCATTTTTAAGCAAGAGGATTTCTGCTATGAAGGGCTGTCACACTGCATTGTAAAACGCAACAACATGCAACATTAGAATTGTCCCTCGGTGGGTTGAAGCAATGCAAGAATGTAGTCATAGCTTGGAAACTCGTTCATCTTTTGAATCAGGTTTTATGGAATGCGTACACAGTTTATGCTGTCGCAACCAACAAATCGGGGCAAGCAGCAAATCCCTATACAATGAGCCTCATTGGGGTAAAAGTTCTTGGTTCTGTCCATAAAATGGAACAAAAGCATCAAAGTTCATCAGGAAGGGCTACTCTCCTGCAGTGGAATCCTCCTAGTATTCAGAGGAACCAGGAACAAGATGAGGAAAATCTGCCCCACTGTATGGCGAGATAAATATACTGCATTGTGATTCTAATCCTGTCAGGTCACAAATGCAGTGCTCGAATCAAGTTTTCCATATGTGTTGAGACACTTGCATTTTCTTAGAAAAGTGGTTTTCCACAAAATTAACTTTGATGTAAAAGCAGGCAGCATGACACTGCCTATCACCACAATGACACTGAACAGAACAAAATTCCAATTGATTGAACCAGCCACCGTAAGCTTACATTTCATTTAACTCAAAATTAAACTGCACAAATATTCAATGGGCGGCACATCCTGAAATAACAGTCGCACCCAAAATGTGTCCAAGCTGCGTGTAAGCTCACACAGTCCGGGTACATGGTGCATTGCATTTGTGTACCATGAGTTTAATGTATATCAATGCATTCCATGAAGAACTGTGCTAAAATCCGTTTAAAAATAAATCTGTACGTTTTAATTGTAATAAAACAAATCATTTCAGACTTATGCATCTTAGATTAGAGATTCTAATTTCTATTTGTTACCACATATCAATAAGAAAAATGTCTCCACATTTACAGTAAGTTCAATTATGATGGCCCATAACTTCCTGGCTTCCCAGCGTCAGATTTTGGGAGGAGTCCAAAAATGCACTAGGGAATTCTTCTCAGACATTCCTGGATAAGGTTTTACAAGGCAATTGTCCAGAAGCACAAACTTTTTCACATCCCAGCAATGATTCATTGATTCTGCTGCCTGCCCCAGACATTGTCAGCAGAATCATAGAACTCCTACAGTGCAGAGGAAGGTCATTCAGCCCATTGAATCTAAACTAATTCTCTCAAAGAGCATCTTGCCCAGGTCCATCTCTCTGCTCTATCACTGTAACCCCATACCTTTATCATGGTCAATGCACCTAACATGACATCCTTGGAAACTAAGGCGCAATTTAGCATGGCCAATCCACTTGACGTGCATATCTTTGGATTGTGGGAGGAAACTGGAGTATCTAAGGAAACCCCAAGGCCAGAATTGAACCTGGGTCTCTGAGTGCTAAACACTCTGCTACTGTGTGCCATCCCACTTTCTGAACAATTGTGCTACACTTTAAGTGATTTAAGTCACTAACCTGGGATGATTCTGCCAGTTTTACAGCAATAGTTACTTTGAAAGAGTTAAAAGAAATAAAGCCATTACCAACTTCAGAGTAACTAATAAATACCCAGACCAAACATTGTATAAGTTACCTCCGCTCCATCTTTCACCTCTGACTGATCAACCCTGAAGGCATTTCCAAACCTCCACCTCCCCCAGTGAGAATTCCCCTATCTGAAATTAGCCTAGAACTCCCTAACCTGCAGGCCCAAATTTAACCTCCACACCCACCTTTGACAACCTCCCACCCTCCACTAGATGTGACCTGATACCCCACACCCTCCCCCAACCACCAGATTTGATCTAACCCCATGTCTCCCCAATCCCCAAGGAGCAAAACTGAATCTGATACCCAACCCCAGTGGAGCAGATCCAACCCAAAACCCATCCCTATGGAACAGACTCCATCCGCCCCTGCAATCCCGCCTCCCTGGATTGGACCCAAACCTCTGCCCCTCACCTCTGTAAGAACTCAGTAAGAATTTAGCAACACCAATTTTAAATCCAACCGATTTATTTGATAGTAAATCTGTGAGCTTTCAACACTCTGTGTCTTCGTCAGGCAAATGCAGGCAAAAACACTGCATTTGCCTGACGAAGACACAGAGTGTTGAAAGCTCGCAGATTTACTGAGGTGAGTTCTTACCACCCCAGTCCAACGCCGGCATCTTTACATCCTCACCTCAGTGCCAGACCCCCAGAATGGATCCCAGTCCATCCCACCACCCACCCCTCCAGAACAGATCGGACCCAACCCCAGATGGTGTAGTATAAAAGTGATTGTGACCTCACTGAGTGCAATGGGGTTTCATGACACTTGGCCTTCAGATACTCTTTCTCTGCAAGGTCCAAGCAGCTCCAGCCAATGGAAATTTAAACTAAGATTTTCAAAGCAGGTAAGTGCATTTTAAATTCATATAATGTCAAGTAGCCATGACTTAACATGGTTTTGTGGAAGAAATAGTTCATTATTTCAACTTCTTTGTGTCACAGACACAGAATACAGGACAGATTATGTTACAACAAAAACAATTTGGAGAGAAACTCCTCTTTATACTCTTTTTACAAAATGTAAGTCTATTTATAAAAGATGCATTCAAATCTATAATGCATAGCAGACAGGTAAATATTGGTTTGGTGGGTTTTTTGCTTAACTTTATTTTACTATGCACAGTACTGCAATCTAAAAAAAAAGTTACCCTCATGAATAAATATAGATGTCATATCCAAGCTAGAACAACACTGCCAGAAATAAGTGCCAATATCTTGCTCGACATTTCATTAAAATTGCTTGCTTTCAATTAAAGGAATCTCAAGGAAAAAAAAAGATACATCTCCCAACCTCCATCAATAAAAAAAAAGGAGAGGGAGGAGGAAATAAGGAAAATAATTTGCATCTTTCCTGAACGTGAAATGTCCAAAAGTGCTCCTTCTGTGCCTCTTGTGTGTACTTAGAGTTTCTAGTTAAAAACACTACAACCAATTCCATATAGGAAGCTCTCACAAACAGCAATGTAATAACCACCAAGTAATTTGTTTTAATGATGTTGGTTGAGGAATGAATATTGGCCAGGACACTGGAGAGAATGTCCCTGCTCTTCAAGTAATGTGACAGGATCTTTTATGTCCATACGTGAGGGCATGCAGAATCTTAGTTTTAGATTTAAGAATAGAAAGGCTGCTCCTCTGACACTACAGCATTCACTCAGTATTGTGTGAAGGCAGTCTAGGTTATGCGTTCATAATCTCTGGACTGCTGTCTTTCTGCGACTTCAGGAAAGCAGACCACATTTTGATACAACCTCCACCCTAAAGGCAATCCACTGTGGCTTATTCCCTTGGCAATCATTCACCACTAGAAATAAAAGGAAAACTAAGTATCAGAAATGCATGATGTCTACAAGATGCAATTGTTAAGCTTCCTTCAATAGCACCTTCTAAGCCCTTTACCTTATAAAAAATTAGGAGGATAGGGCATCAGATAGATAGGAATATCACCAACTACAAATTTCCCTTCAATTTACATATCATCCTGACTTGAAACTATATTACCGTCAGTGGGTCAAAACCTAGATATCCCTTTCTATCAGCATTGTGGGTGTTCCAACAAGACATGGACTGCAGTTTACCACCACCTTCTCAAGGGCAATTAGAGATAGCAATAATTACTGATCTTGCCAGTGACACAGACATCCCATAAGCCAACTTTAAAAAAAAAATCACCTTTAATAGTGCAGTAACAGCACCACTGAACCACGCTCACAATTGCCAACAGTAATTAATACTTCAAATAAACTTCTGGATAGTGAGGTAAAGAGCAATAGTCATCAAGAGCTTTTTGAGTGTTGTGGTTGAAAATTGAGCAGTCAGCTGGAAAATGTTTATCTCTTTTTGAACAGCTAGGCCAAATAGTCTTTTTATTATCTGAGCAATGGATCTCAACCAGTGTGCCATGAAGAACATTTAAATGTACCATGATTAAAGATTTAAAATTCACAAAATTAAACCAAAAACCAATCTGTGACTTCAGCTGTGGTTGGCATCCCCGGTACCCAATAAATCTCTGGGTTCCTGCCCATCCACCAACAGGGAAGGAGCTGCACACACGCAATTTAGGTTTTGTATGTTGGTTTAGACCCAAGTGCTTAGAGCTGAACACAAAAGTGCCTTGTGCCACACAGAATCAGAAACTCAGTAAGGCATAAAATCCCTGAGAAAAGCAAGAGACAGGGAGAGATTGAAAATAAACAGATAAGAGAACAGGAAGAAATTAAAAACAGATTTCTCAGTAAGGAAAGAAGACAGAGAAAATAGGGGATACACCTCAGAAATATTTTATAGCTTTAAGGTGTGGCATGACATATGAAAGTTTGGGGACAACTGATCTACTGAACCAAAACATGCAAGTCTTCAACTGTCTCATCGGATGACTAGGCCTCCATCTAGTGGATAATTGCATATTGCAATATATTCATTGATTTCTTAATAACACTTCTTCCCATGGGAAACATGCAGCAACATCCCATTTTTCTTAAATTTTCCCATTCTGTCCGAGAAGTGAGGTGATTCCAAGAGAATTGTACATCTATGCTTTCTAGTAATCAAAGTATTTTGGCTAACATTATTTCTTTATTGATGACTCACCACAGTGCAGATGAAAGAAATGGATGTTTTCACGCAGAACTGGTCACATTGTAATGCAGAAATGAAAGCATTATACAAAGATATAAATGAGTAATATATTGCAAGGTTTCTGAAGTCAAATTCAGGCTAAATAACTGAAAATTTCAGTCACAGAAGGATTTAAAATCTCTATGAAAGGTTTATGAGATTTAGGCCAGGATTTTCCAGTTTCATCCACAGCAGGACCGAAAACTCCTGCCAACAGACCTTGGGCTGGCTGTCAAATTTTTTATCCTGTCCATGATGCTACTTGGTACGAGGGGGGTAGGACCTATAAATATTCTCCTCTAGTCATTGTAAAACCAGATCAGTGAGCCAAGTACATCAACCTTTTGGTCAGATATATTGACAATAACTAGGAGATTGTTGCTTTTCCCTCTGAAGGCCCAAACTTTGGTTCGGCATATCAAAAGTGCAAGGCTGCTGTTCTTGACACTACAGTACCAGCAAATGAAACAAATGCACCTTCTCATTTACCTTAATTCGCAAGGAAGACAAATTAAAAATTAATACTAAAGAACTAAGGTAGAATGTATATGAACATTAAAATAAATCCTTGATTCTGTATGTTATTCTGTGCAAGGCCGTATAACGTTACTGATTATAATTCCTTTTATAATGTTTGTCTTCCTGAGTGGGCAGTGAGGGTAACTGAGTTATACCAATCATTTTATTCTTTTCATGGGATGTGAACAATGCTGGCAAAGCCAAATCAGATAAAGGCAGTAGATTTCCTTCCCTAGAAGTGTTAGTGAACATTTTCAGGGTTACCTTTACTAAGGCTATCTTTCAATTCCAAAATTATAAATTGAATATTAATTCAGTTCTTTGTTGCGGTGAGATTTAAAACCCTGCTCCCAGGGCATTAGCCTGAATCTCTAGATTAATAGTCCAGGAAGGCGATGACTTAGTGGCATTATCACTAGACAATTAATCCAGAAACTCAGATGTTACTCTGTAGACCCAGGTTTGACTCCCACCATGGCAGACGGTGGAACTTGAATTCAATAATAAAAAATATCTGGAATTAGGAATCTATTGGTGACCATAAAACCATTATTGATTGTTGGAAAAATCCATTTGGTTCAATAATACCCTTCAGGGAAGGAAATCTGTCGGTCTTACTTGGTCTGGCATACATGTGACTCCAGAGCCATGACAATTATGGTTGACTCTCAAATGCCCTTGGACAACAGAGATGAACAATAAATGCTGGCTAGCCAGTGACACCCATATCTGAGAAATGAGTAAAAAAATGGAAAGTAAGGCTAACTCACCACCTTGGGACAGGTGGGGTGAAGGATTGTTTGGACCACTCAGAATGCAGGAAATGACCAGTGAATGAAGCCGATAACTATTCCAACATGCCATTACACAAATACAGCATCCCAATAAGTTATTTTATTCATTGATTAACAATTAAAATTAATGCATGACAGCTTATATAAACATCTAAGGGTGATTCTCCCATCCTGCTGCACTGTCTTTATAATCAATTTGCATGATTTGCTCTGCACAGCCGAGTCTCCCAGCTTAAGTTTTTTAGTGTTGATAGATCCACGCTGAAAATCAGCATAATGGCCATTTGTATTCATTAACATATCTTAATATCTCATTAGCAGGTCCATGACTAGCATCTCCACCCCTGTTAGCATCTCCCCCCACGCTGGTGTGACATGACGCTGGCGGAGTTCACAACTGCTCTATAAAAGTCAGGACCTGACATGGCAGCCTTGAACAGGAACAAGGAGGGAAGTGTTATGGAGCTGCAATTCACAATTGAGGGGAGGTTGGAGGCCAGGATTGGAAAATTTCTCCTTGCTGTGGGGATGTCCCTGGAAAGATGGGAATGGTGTGTCCCCATGGGTATGTTCTATCCCTCATAGAACATAGAGGGATGTTCTATGTAGTCTCTATGGGATGGGGTAGGGTCCTTTACTGAGTGCTAGTCAGGCTGTTGTTGGCAGCGACAGGGCTGTTAAATTGGCAGGGTCGAGGGTAGGGTCCTTTAATGGGTGCTGATGAGGCTATTCCATGGTGGGGGAGGGGAGTAGTCTTTTACTGACTGCTGGTGGAGTTGCTGTTTCCTGACACAGGCTATTGCATTGTTCTGGCTGTGGGGTGTGGTGAGAGACTGGACTGAGTGCTGGGGTTTTAAGCAGGTTTGTGTGGGGAGTTGTGGGGGTGTGAGGGAAGAATGCACCATATGCTGCTTGAAGACTAGTGCTCTGCAAGCCGCGGTGCTCATGTTAACGTAGACAATCATGCTACATGTATTCTGCAATGAATGGGAATCCATCTTGTGATTAGAAAAAAGAATCCAGTTCTGATCCTGTGTTCCTGACCTGTAACACATGCTTGGAAGGGAATGCTACAGTTAAACTCATGGCAATGGCTCAAGGGAACACAATGTTTATGGGATAATTGCAAGCAATGACAGATCTCTATCAGTCTCTCTTTCTCTAACCCTAATTGTGAAAATGGACCTCGGTCTGATTGATCTGGAGTTGGCCATCATTTTGGTGGCTGAGGAGGAGGAGGCAGCTCAGGAGATGAAAGTATTAGGGAGACCACTCTAGGAGCAACCACTGGAAGGAAGGAGAGCAAGGGATTCCACTGATGGCCATGAGATGGGAGAGCAGTCTCCCAATAGAGTTGCCAGGAGATGGAGGATGCGGAGGCCCAAGCAATACCAGACCAGGACATCATTTGAGGTCCTATCAGAGGTCATGTGCTGTTGCCAGCTCTGCCTATCTAAAGACATGATCCTGTATTTGAGTGAGGTGCTCACACACCTGGAACCTGAAGAGAGGAGCTCCCATTAGAAGTTAAGCTGATGGTGGCACTTAATTTCTACACAACAGGTTCGTTCCAACACCCAGTGGCAACTTCTATGGAATCTCATAGAATCATAGAAGCATAGAATCAGAGAATCCTACAGTTTAGAAGGAAACCATTCGGCCCATCAAGTCTGAACCGACCACAATCCCACCCAGGACCTCTCCTCATAATCCCAAACATGTAGTCTAGCTAGTAGCCCTGACACCAAGGGATAATTTAGCATGGCCAATCCTAACCTGCACATCTTAGACTGTGGGAGGAAATGGGAGCACCCAAAAGAAACCCACACAGACACGAGATAAGCATGCAGACTCCACACAGACAGTGATCCAAGCTGGGAATCGAACTTGGGTCCTTGGCACTGTGAGGCAGCATTGCTAATCACTGTGTCTTGGATGGGAAAGCCAGCAATGTCCCCATCAGTGGGGGATGGGGAGGCCAATGATATCCAGGTCTATGGGAGATAGGGAAGCTGGGAGGCCAGCGAGGGGATGGGGAGGCTAGCGATGTCCAGGTCAATGTGGGATGGGGAAGCCAGTATACCAGCAGTGTTTGTGTGGGAGGGGTGGGGGATAGACAAAGAGAGTTGAGATGCCAGTAATGTCCGTGGGGCTGTTTAGATCAGCGATTTTAATGCTGGGAGGACTTGCTCAGCAATCTCCCAAAGATCGGTGTGTATGCGGGGACTTGCTCAGCACGGTGATTTCAGCGTTTTCAGCGGGAATAGGCCCCGCCTCCAGATTTTTTGCGTGGTTCACGCTAATGCCTGCTGCAGTATACAGAATTGGGGAAATTTATTTTGAAAGCCCCGCTAAGAAAAACCAGCACAATTTACTCCAGTTCTTATGTGAATTCAACACTTAGAATTTTTTTGGAAGAACTGCTCCCCTAGTTTGCAAACAACTCCCTTTTCGAAAAGCCAGATTAGAGACATTATACTCGTCACAATACCACAACAAGAAGTTAATGTCCTTGGCAAAGTACAGCAGGAAAATTGACAACGAAGGGAAACAGCAAGGGTTAAGATTTGCCTCAACACTTTGGAACAGACACAGTTCAGCTGGAGGGGAGCAGTGCATGAATGAGGAATTAAATAACCTTTGGCCTGAATTATTGAGAAAGTTACATTGGAAACATGTCAGGCACTCAGACCATTAATCACAACTGCCCAGCCTGATTTATCTTTAGTCATTGCAGATAACTACACAGAAGCTAAGGGAATTGATGCATAATACATGAACATACGGTTAAGTGCTTGGAAATTGTTTACAAGGGGGGGACCTGTGGGTCACAATGGACCTTTCGGATTCTGGAATATCTGAGCTCTGACCGGTTTGTCTTTGTTCAATAATAGATGGTCAGGAGGGGGCTATTTTTTTTTTTGAATGAAACATTGTCTTCTTCATGATCTCAACAGTGGGATACAAGTATTCAGGCACATTCATGTTTTGGCAAATCTCAAAAGTTAGTCCAAAAGAGAAAATGCTGGAAGACCTCAGCAGGTCTGGCAGCATCTATAAGGAGAGTAAAGAGCTAATGTTTCGAGTCCAAATGACCCTTGTCAAAGCTCCACCATCTTTTTGGTTTGACAAAACTTTGACAAAGGATCATCTGGACTCGAAACGTCAGCTCTTTTCTCTCCTTACAGATGCTGCTAGACCTGCTGAGGTATTCCAGCATTTTCTCTTTTGGTTTCAGATTCCAGCATCCACAGTAATTTGATTTTATTCAAAATTCAGTTTTACTGAAGACCGTTCCAATGGACATTAACTGTCATCATCGGCCCATGGATTGAATATAAACCCCAATGCAAGGCATCATCAAGCAGGCATATACCTTACATGGGAACGTGGCAAAGTAGACATTCCTAGATCAACAAAGATTGACAACTATTCAACAAGATTAGAGACTCCATCATAAAACAAATCAATCAGTGATCAGGCAGCTTCATTAGACTCGAGAGCTGTGTTTCTAAAAAGCAACCACTTCTTTTATTGATGTAATTTAAATTACATGAATAATTTGCTTGCAAGGGGTTTTAAAAATAAAAATAATGATACCTTTCTGTCTATGAAAAAGATCAACCAAATCTATTTTTAATCACCAACTGTACACAGTTTGGTACTAAATCCAACCCATTCTGCTGTAGTTTTAGCTACAAATATACAATTGGTGGCTGCCAGCAGCGATGCACTATTGTGCTTGGGAACTTAGATTAAGAACAGGTCCTCTAGTTTAAAACTAGATACCCTTGAGAGATTGTGTGCTACTGACAGCAGCTACATGGTATTCCATTACAATTTACAACCATGGGCTGGTTCATCTCCAGTGTTTCCAATGCCATCAAAGATGGCCAGCCCCATTTACTGAGGGACATAGAAGAGAATATATTGTCAACTTGGTGAAGCTACACATGCTAAACAGAAGAGGCAGCATGTTGTGGACAGAGTTAAGTGATTCTACAATCAGTAGATCAGATCAAAGCTCTAAAAAGTTGGTGGACAGTTAAACTGATGAGAGGCAATTGTTCCATGTGCATCCTTAATGATGGCAAAACCAAGCACATGGCTGCAAAAGTCAAAGATGAAGGTCATTTCACCATCTTCAGCAAGAAGTAGTAGATAATTATTTAAAATTAATTCATAGGACATGGGCGTCGCTGGCTGACCTGCATTTATTGCCCATCCCTAGTTGCCCTTGAGAAAGTAGTAGTGAGCTGCCTTGTTGAATCGTTGCAGCCCATGTTCTGTGGATTGACCACAATGCTGTTACTGAAAGAATTCCAGGATTTTGACCTAGTGACTGGTCAAGTACAATTAAGGAATGGTGATACATTTCCAAGCCATGATATTGAGTGACTTGAGGGGGAAAATCATGTTTGGTGGTTTTTGATGTGATTTAAATACTCGGAAAGAAATTTCTTATTATTCGCTTGCTCGATCAATGTAGCTCTCCAAAGTCAAAATTCAAAATGTGATTGAATTCAACCCTCTGTACTTGATGCAAAACCCAGCATTTAAAGCTAGTTTTCCACTCAAAAATAAGTAACAACTGGGGGGAATATCTGGGCAGAGTAAAGCACATTTGTTTGAGGCTCAAGATTCTGAATTCATTTAAATTTCATTTGGCCATTTTGAGATTGTCTGCATTGCAAGAGTATTTTTGTAGACTATTTCTTTGTTAAGTCATCTCTATTTCAGTGGGTGTCATTTTAAAAAGATGCTTTCTTGCATTAATTTCAATAGAAACTGGTTCTATTGAATATGTACAAACTTACACCGAGGGCAATGATTTGGTCTGTGTTCGAGACAATTAAATTCACTCACTTAAGAAGTTCCCAAAATGTCACATTTCCAAGTTGCTCATCTAATCAGCTCCTAAAAAATCACTTCATTATTTATTGACTGTTCTACGCTCAAAACCGAGCTGTAGCTCAGCTTATTTCTATGTAAAAATATGTTCACATCAGCCATGACCTAAGATGACAAGACTTTATTCCAATTGACCATTTTCCCCTCTTCTTTTGCGCTGTCAAATTCTTCTCATGACCAGACAGCAGCATTCTAGTCAGACGTATGCAAACACCAGCCAAGACTTCCACATGCAGAGTGACTTACCTCAAAGCCAAACCACACGGGTCAAGCCCCATTATAATATTCGCAGGCAATGGAGCATTAACTGCAAGCTCAACCAAAATACATGCACAGATCAGCTGCTGTTTGAAAATCAAATTTTATGGGACTGGGGATGGTTGGGGAGTAGGTGATGAGGGGGTGGCGGGGGAAGAACAAGCAAGGAACTTCTCATTGAAAAATTCAAATTGGCAAACAGTGATTTCTGGAAATGTCATGCTTATGTTATTCTGATTTTTTTCTTCTTTGACTTTTGGAGCTATGAACTGAGTCACAATGTATATCTATTCTCCCCTTCCCCGCCCTCACATCTCTTTCATCAACTTTCCTCACAGTAAATACATTGTTCTGCTTATTCACTTGATCCAAAATAAATTTATTGATCTGGTTTCCACAAACAAGACAAACATTGCTCTCTTATGAAAATTAATTGAATTCCTTTTTCTCTGACAGATGACTTAATTTGGATATTTGACAATTAATTTTGTTTTTGAGGGTGTGGTAGAGGAAAGAGGATGGTAGAATAAGAAAGTGATATGACAAAGCGTGGCACAAGGAATCCAATGTTAGTATATGAGAGACGATATTGCTGCTTCATAATACTAAGGACTTAGGTTCAATTCTGGCCTCGGGCCACTGCCTGTGTGGGGTTTGCATGTCGTCCCTATATCAGCGTGGGTTTCCTCCATATGCTCCGGTTTCCTCCCACAGTCTAACCATGTGCGGGTTAGGTGGATTGGCCATGCCACATTGCCCCTTAGTATCCAAAAATGTAGATTAGGGGGATTAGCAGGATAAATATATGAGATTCTGGGGATAAGGTCTGGATAAGATATTCTGTCAGAGAATCAGTGATTGGCTGAATGGCCTCCTTCTATACTGTAGGAATTCTATGATTTTATAATTCTGTTATATATTCTGTTTCTCTCCGTTATACTTTCAATGGGAGAAAATGGAATAATGTCGAAGATCAGAGAGGTTTGGGGCTTTGGATTCAAATACAGTATGTCAAGTGGATAAAGCCACAGTATAAACTAATGGAATAATGCAGGAAGTAGCATATAAAAGTCAAGATGTAATGGTGAATTCATATAAAGATGTAGGAAGAGGATCATTTAGAAAGCATGGTCTACAGTTCTGCACTGTATAATATCAGAAGAAGGGACAAATAGAACAAAGTTCAGATTCACCCAGAAGTCACCTATAAAAAAATACAAATATGTGGCCAGAACTTCCATGGAGTGGCAATCGCAGTATGATTACCATTTGGTTCCTATTTATCTACACTAAAATGCAGTGTCATCTTTCTCGTCCAATCGTCCAACTTGGGGACGGTGAGAAATAGGGTTTTCTGCTTTTGTGGTTCAAAAGTTTATGTGAGAGAAATGGGATTTGATTCCTGGGGCCAATAGTGGTGCAAGAAGGAGCTATTGAGATGGCTTTCACCTGAACCAAACTGGTATAAGGGTGCATATGAAATGTACAACTAGACATGTAGATTATATGGTGGGGAGAGATGGAGGCAAAAAGTGGGTAGGATTTACTTGAAAGGAGATTTGAAGGTTGAAGAGAAAGGAGAAGGCTATAATCATAGAATCCTAAAATCCCTACTGTGCAGAAGGAGACCATTCAGCCCATCAAGTCTGCACTGGCCACAATCCCACCTATGTCCTATTAGCATTACCTCACATATTTACCCTGATAATCCCCCTGACATCATGGTCAATTTAACATGGCCAATCAACCTAACACGCACATCTTTGGATTGTGGGAGGAAACCAGAGCACCTGGAGGAAACCCACGCAGACACAGGGAGAATGTGCAAACTCCACACAGAATTGAACCTGGGTCCCTGGCACCGTGAGGCAGCAGTGTCAACCACTGTGCCACCATGCCATCCATAACGCAAATTAACAAAACAGGTAATGATAACCAAACTGTGACAGGAAGAATCAGAGCATACAAATATAAGAATACTGCAGCTAATAAGGTCAGAACAGGAAAAAAAATGATAAAAAGAATTAGGATCCCTACTGTACAGAAAGAGGCCATTCCTCCCATCAAGTCTGCATCAACTTTCCAATAGAGCATCCCACCTCAGACTTACCCTATAAATCGAAAGCTGTTTATCTGAATGCATGCAGCATTTTCACAAGATGGATGAATTGATAGCACAAATAGAAGTGAAGTATGATATAATGGCTATTACAGAAAAAAGATTGGAAAGTGACCAGTATCATGACCTGAATATTGAAGGGTATTTGACATTTCAGAAGGACGGGAAGAAAGGAAAAGGTAGTGGGGAAGCTCTGAAAATAGAATCGCAGAATCTTTACAACGCAGAAGGTGGCCATTTGGCCGATTAAGTCTGCACTAATTTTCTGAAAAAACATTCTACTTTCTCTCCCTCTCCTGTCTTTTCTCCATAAACTTGTGCCTTCTCTCTGAAACAAGTTTTTTCCCAGTCACAAATTGCGAAGCACTGGACAGCTGTTTCGCCCTTGTTGGGGCTCATCAGCAATGTGCACGCAGGTTCGAACCGTGGACTCAAGGATAGAGTGCGGATTAGTAGTCCAACCCACTAACCTTTATACTCTCACGGCACGGCGACTGGGTGTGCAGGAAGGTATTCAAATTTAAGCCTTCTCTCTTTTCAGATAAGAATCCAATTCCCTTTTGAATACCTTAATCAAACCTTCCTCCACCACCGTCTCAGGAAGTTCTAACTTCTGGGTGATTTTTTCTAAAAGAATGAGATTGTTATAGTGGTGAAAAATAATCTTGTTTGAGTATCAAAATGCAGAACCAGTTTAGTGGTGATAAGAAATAGCAAAGGAAATAAGTCACTGGTTGCAGTAGTTTATAAACCACCCGACAGGGTATAAATCAAATAATGGAGGCTTGTAAGAAGGGTACTACAATAATCATGGGAGATTTTAATCTTTGTATAGATTGGATGAGTCAAATTGACAAAAGTAGTTTGGAGGATGAGTTTGTTTTTTTTCTTCCAAATGCTATATCTAGTTCACTCTCATCTTTGTAAACTTTGTCTCCCCCCAGTTTAGAGATTTCACTCCTGACCTATCTTTGTTCTTTTCCATAATGATGTTAAATCTAATTATGTTATGGTCACTATCTCCAAAATGTTCTTCCACTGCTACTTCACCCTGTTGCCAAACAATATTTCCTAAGAATTTGCCCCCTTTTATTGGGCATGTTACATGCTGGCTAAAAACCTACTCTCTTGAATAGAAACAATGTGCAGGGTATTGGGAAAAGGCAGGGGAATGGCACTAAGCCATAACGCGCATTTGGAAAGCCAGTGCAGATATGATGGGCCAAAAGGCCTCTTCTGAAAGGTAATAGTCCTGTGATTCTGTGAATACAGTTCAGGAATTTTGTATCCCCTATACCTTTTCACACTGTTCATATTGACATTAGGGTAGTTAAAATCTCCAACAATTACTACCTTATTGATTTTGCAATCAGAAATATATCTACATATTTGCTCTTTGAACTCCCTGCCCACTATTTGAGATTTTATAATACAGTACTAACAGTGTGACTACTTTTTTATTTCTGAGTTAAATCCATATGGCATCATTTGATGCTTCATTTAGTGTCAGCACCCTTCACAGCTATGATAAACTCTTTAACGCTACAGCCTCACTTTTTTCAGAAAATTGCCCTCCCCTATGCTGCCTATTGAGCTTTCATTTCTGCCCCTCAAGCCAAGTTTCCATTATACCAACAATATCACATAAAGACTAGCATGCAGGTACAGCAAGTAATTAGGAAGACAAAGGAAATGTTGGCTGTCATTTCAAGGGAGATGGGAATATAAAAGTGGAGGATCTTTCTATAACCTCTAAATGGCATTGATGAGACTGCAACTGGAATGCTGGGTACACTACTGATCCCTTTAATTGTCTTGCATTAGAAGCAGTTAACATAGGACAACGTGGAATAGGAACAGAAGTAGACCAAATACTCCAATGTGTCTATTCCACCATTTGATAAGATCATGGCTGATTATTCGTTTCAACTCCACTGCCAGCTCCCCTTTTCTGTTAATTCCCCAAGACCGAAAGCCGTAAATAAATTCAAAGATGGAGCAGCCACAACTCTCTGGGGTAGAGAATTCCAAAAATTCACTACACTTTGCATGAAAAAATGCCTCTTTATCCCAGTCCTAAATGATTGATTCCTTACCTTGAGACTGGATCCCTGTAGTTTTTTTCCCCAGTGGAAACCATCACCCAGTGTTTATCAATCACCTAGAGAATCATGTAACTTTCAGTGTGATTGGCCGGAATTTTATCAATGGGGCAGGCATGGCTCGCAGAACGGAATTCTCTGTCTCCAAGGTATGGAGACCAATATTCCAGATTTGGTCTCTTCAAACTGGTATGCAACTGTAGCAAGATTTCTTTATTTCTAGTGACCTAATCCCCTTGCAATAAACTCTTAGAATGCCATTTGCCTTTCTAACTGATTGTTGTACGTGTATGCTAACTTTCTGCACTCCCCGTATGAGCACACACAAGTCACTTTGAATGTCAACATTTACAAATTTGACATTTTCAATAAATATAATTAATAAATTAATAACTTCACACTTCTGCAGATCTGCTACCTTGTTGCCCACTCACTCAACATGTTTATATCTCTCTGCATTTTTTTATCCTCCTAGAGCTTACCTTTCCACTTGCCTTTGTATCATCAGCAAACTTCTATGAGATAGAGTAGTGTAACAAAGTCATTAATATTTATTGAGCTGATGTTCCAGCACTGCTGCTGCTTGTGGCATTCCATTAGTCACAACCTACTAACTTGAAAATATCCTGTTTTTGCCTACACTACTCTGTATCTTTAGCAAGTCATTAATATGAATTAGAATGAACCCCAATACTGCACCTTATGGAACTCTATTAGTCACTGCCTGAACAATTTGAAAACACCCTGTTTATGCCTAATCCCAGCTTCTGTCCATTTGCCAATCCTCTATCCATGTTAATATATTATCCCAAATTCCATGAACTCTTATCTCACCTATTAATCTTTTGTGTAGCATCTTATCAAATCCCTTTGGAAATCCAGATTACAGAGTCCACTGGTTCTCCTTTATCTACTCTACTAATTACATCCTTCCCTCAAAAAGCCTGTAGTAAATTGGTCTCTTACATAAAACCAAGTTAATTTGATCTGATCATGCTGTGCTCTCCTAAGCACACAGTTAAGACTTCATTAATCAGAGATTTGAGCACTTTCTCAACATTTGAAGTTAAGCTAACTGACTTGTAGTTCACTATTTTCTCTCTCCATTTTTATCTTGAAGACTGGCGTAATAATTGTTGAGTTCCAAAGTGCATCCCTTCAAACCTTGTTTCCACTTGCAGAATCTAGGTAATGATTAAGAAAAGGGTCAATTAAAACAAGATGACAAGCCACGCTGTGTCTTGGGCTATTTCAGTTACTATGAAGACTTGTTAGGAACCTTAGGAAACTCAGCAGGTAAGGCTCAGGCAAACAATGGCAGAGATGTCTCAATGGCTGTTCTGGCAGAAAAAGGCTGCAAAAGAATGAAGCATTCAAACATTGCTGTTTCCTCAATACCAAACCAAGGTTTTGTTCTGTCAAAGCGCATGTGGAAGCTGATGTACAGCAACTTCTCCACAGTAAAAGATATCAAGCACAGGGGTCTTTCTTTCTCAACACATCCACCATGGCAATCAGCAAATGACAGCAGAAGCAGCATTTTGTCATCTGGAAACTTCTGATCATGATCTGGCACAAGACTGTCAGAGTAAAAGATCCATTTGGAAATAGTAATCATAATATCATTGAATTCCATGTTAAGTCTGCAAGTGATATATACTAATCATAAACAAGAATTGTAAACAAAAACCAATCACATAGATGTGAGTGAGAACTTGTAAATGTTGATTGGCTCAATTGAGTAAGAAGCACAGCAGTAAATGAACAGTAGGAAACATAAAAATAGATAATTCAAAATGTTCAACAAAAATATTGAACAACAAAAGCTCTGCAAGAAAGACCCATCTATGGCTCATTGAGGAAGTTTAGGATCATATTAGATAAAAAGCAAAGGTTTAGAATGTTGCAAGAAAGAGGAATACATGACTAGGATGGGAATAAGAGATATGAAGCGTAGGGGTTTTAGTGCAGTCAGACAGCATGATTGGTGCAGGCTTGGAGGGCCGAAAGGCCTGTTCTTGTGCTGTAATTTTCTTTATTTTTTTGTTCTTTCTTAGTAGCAAGTCTGAGGGTGATTAGAGAAAAGCAAATAGTTGATTAAAAAGGAAACAAATAAATGAATGAGAGTATAGCCAGGAATATAAAACAAATTGGAAAATCTTTAGAAGTGCATATAAAGGGAGGGAATTTTAAAAGTAAATGATGTGCCCTTATGATTAGAGGCAAAAGATATTATGGGAAATGGCTGCAACATTGAGCAAGTATTTTCTGTCTGTTTTCTCAGGAGAAGAAACAAGTTCTATGCCCAAAATAGAGGATAGCTCAGGGGCTAAAGATTTTGAGGAAATTAAGATAATTATTATCAGAGGAAAAAAAGAAGAATCTTACAGGATTACAATCCTGGGATCTGATGGCATACACCATGGAGTTCTAAAAGAGAGAACTCCAGAAATAATGGCTGTTCTAGCATTGATTTTCTAAAATTCCTGCATTCACAAACAATCTCACCAGGTTCTGTTTGGACGTGGTTATCCAATTGGATGTGGCTCTGTCTCGTCAGTAGTTGTGAAGCAGATTGTGGGCAGGATTCTTCCCTCTCTCCGCTTCGGTGTTGCAATTCCTGGTGATTGTGAATAAATTTAAGGGCGAGTTCGATGTTTGTTAGGAAGAGACTCGATAGTTATGAGGGTGTAGTTAGGGAAGTGGAGACTATAGATCATAAGACATAAGAACAGAAGTAGGCCATTTGGCCTATTAAATTTGCTCCACCATTCAATGAGATCATGGCTAATCTGATGTAATCTACAACTCTATATCCCCACCTTATCCCCATAACCCTCAACTCCCTTGATGATTAAAAATCTGTCTGTCTTAGCCTTGAACATACATAATGACCCAACTTCCACAGCTCTGTGGTAAAGAATTCCACAGATACACACAGGGGTGTACAGGGCAGCATGGTGGCACAGTGATTAGTACTGCTGCCTCACAGCCACAGGGACCCAGGTTCAATTTTTGGTTGGATCAGTGTGGTGTTTGCACATTTTCCCCTTGTCTGCATGAGTTTCTTCCAGGTGTTTTATCTTCCTCCTGCAGTTTGAAAGACGTGCTGATTAGGTGCATTGACCATGCTAAATTCTGCCTCAGTGTATCCGAACAGGTGCCAGCGTGTGACAACTGGAAGATTTCCGCAGCGATTTCACTGTTAATGTAAGACTACTTGTGACTAATAAATATTTTTTTAAAAATTCACTATCCTCTAAAAGAAAAAAAAAATCCTCATCTTGGCCTTAAATGGAAGGCCCGTTACTCTGAAATTATGCCCTCTGGACCTGGACTCTCCCACAAGAGGAAACACCGTCTCAGCATTTACTCTGTCAAGTCCTCTAATAATCCTGTATGTTTCAATAAAATCACCTCTCTGAGACCATCACTAGATTAGCCATGATCTTATTGAATGGTGACAAAGACTTGAAAGGCTGACTGGTTTATACTAGCTCCTAAGTCCAATCATCATGGTCAGTCTTGTGAATCTAATTGTTCCAGTCTGTATAAAGGTTAAAGTCTCCCAACAATTAATACATTGTCTTGTTAAAAGCTCCAATATTTTCTCATTTAACACTTTGTCCAGTATAAATATTATCTGTGGGTTTATAAGCTTCTCTTACCAGCATGTTCTGATTCTTTCTATTCCTAATTTACATCCATACTGATTCTACTTCATTCTACAATCTCATTTGTATCCACCCCACCACAAGTGAGAATGGTGAATTTGACACTCAGCCAAAAGGCCATTCACTGAATGGCAGTGGAAAATTCTAGCCATGGAAGAGGTCGGAGTTTTCAGCTCTGGAGAAGCCAGATCCTTTCACATTGATTGTCCTTACATCATCATTACTATCAGGGCTATTTTTCCTCTTTGCCTTTCTGTCTTGCCGAAATATTGTGCACTCTTAAAATATTTATTTCCCCAAACTTGATTACCTTGCAACAATGCCTCTGTAATAGCAATTAAATCTAAACTATTTACCTCCATTTGTGCTATTAGTTCACTTGTCTTATGCTTTGTGCCTTTAAGTTGTACTACAGGAAACCGATTGTGATCATTTGAAATTTGGAGTTCTTGTATTTGTACTGATTGTGCAAGACAAAAAGCTTCAGCAACACATCTCTTCAGTAAAAGAAAAGCTATGCCCAGTTATTATTCAAAAAAGCTTCCTGTGCAAATCCCAAGAGTGATCTTGCTCAGACACATCAATATCCTTCAAGTAACACAGACATCCCTGAGCTGAACAAAGCATTCAAGGTGTTAGGCTCCTTTTTGGATTTGTTGGTTTTGAATGGCATGTTAACTCAATTTTGTACATCAGAACCATTTTGTTTTAAACTATTACTCCCATATTCACTTTCCACTGTACATTTAATAATATGATACCTTTTATTATTTGTTTAGCATTTTGACACCAACGTGCATTGCTTTTTAATTTATCTAACCTGACAGCAATTGCAAATTACCTGTGTCAGTATCAAATCTGTGAATCCACCTGGATATTTGCTTCACAGAATCAATTTGTTACCTCAAACAATTTCTTCCCCTCAGCAAATACAAAAATCCTCTTTACAACAGTTCATCCAATAATTAATAAACACAAAGATATACTGATAAGAAAAGCAATATTCTCAGGTGAGTGCCACATTTAAGAAGTTAAACTATTCATTTCCTCCCCATCTATGTGTATGTTTTTTCTCCTGTCAAATAAAATTGTGTTGAATACCATTAGCAATAACATTCTCAATAAGGGATTTCAGTGATATTTTATCAAACATTTGGAATTGAACTAATATTTCTCAATTTATCAAACTTCTGGGACTTTTCCAGTCTCCGACTAATTATGAATGTGTACCAAAGGTGCTTTGGTTTCACTTTCTCTTTTTTTGATACACTCAAATACATGACATTAATGTGCTTTGTTCACTTCAGGCTCTCAATAAATCCTTCTTTGCTAATCTTTGTTTTCATTAGATTGCTTCTGAGGTTCTGATTACCAAGTCTGAAATCTGCTTTCTTTGTCCTTGTGCATACTTATTAGAAATAATCTCTCAACAGCACAGACATGCTATTTTCTTCAGTTTAATGGTTTGTATTTTTCTTAAACAACCTGTTGTGTACTCCAAAGTAGTAGGCATTTTGTTGGAGGGGTAGTGTTGGGGGGAAGGTAGTGAGTGGTTCTCCTGCTCCATTGCAGCAGATCTGTAAAATCCACAGGAAAATAGCATCAACTCAGCCTATTGTCTCTCTAGCATTTTTTCAAGGCTTTCCTGTTGTTGCACAAGATCCAGTCTCCATTCCCCACCTTTCAGTTAGATAACAGCTGAAGGACATGGTTTCCAAAAAGAATTCCACTTCCCTAATGTCCAGGCTAATATTCCTCCCTCAAAGGTGTGTGGGTTAGGTTATTGCCATGCTAAATTGTCCCTTAGATCCCAGGTTAGAGGGATTAGTAGGGTAAATATGTGAATTTATGGGGATAGGGCCTGGATGAGGATTGTTGTCAGCGTAGACTCGATAGGCTGAATGACTTCCTTCTGTACTTAGGGGATTCTATGATGATTCTATGATTTTAACCGACGTGACCATAGAACAGATTAATTGATTATTCATTTCATTGTAGTTTCTGGGACTATGCTATGTAAAATTTTGTTGCTTGCTGGCACAAAACATGTGATTAAACTTTAAAAGCAAGCATTGAGAGACATTTTGACAAGACAAGGTGTCAATTAAATGCAATTTTGTTCTTCCCAAACTGGCAGTATAACTTGGAACTCATGGCAATTTTAATTATTTTCTAAGATAAACATATCTTAATATCAAGACTAACTAGAATCAAATCCCAGCCATTTCCATTTCCACTGGAGACAGTGCACGGTTGGTTTTATTTTAAAATTTGCTCATGGGTTGTGGGTGTCATTGACTGAGCCAACATTTATTTTCCCATCCCATTAGGCATTTAATAGTCAACCTCATTGCTGTGAATCTGGAGTCACATATAGGCCAGACCAGTAAAGAGGATAGATTTCCTTCCTTAAAGAACATTAATGAACCAAGCGGGTTATTATGACAATCGACAGTGGTATCACGGTCATCATTAGATTTTCAGTTCCAGATTATTTTCTTAAATTCAAATCTTACCATCTGCCACAGAAGTGATCTGTGCTGATTTTTCAGGTGCACTCTGCACTGCAAACCTCCTTCATTTAAATCACTTTTTTGCAGGGACTTTTGCATTGTTACTGGGGGAGGGAGGAGAGACACACTACTAACATGTCGATGAGCCTGGCTTCACAGGGCTTCCTTGCCATTTTTTAACAGTACTCTGATTTCTCAGGGCATTGGCTGACCCCAGGACATCCTCCCCACTAATCAGACTCGTGCCCTTTCTGGGCGTGATTCGGTTTGCACCATTTGGTAGGGGCCAGGAAAGATCACATACACTTTGATGCTAGGTGCAGAACCGATTTTTAGGTCGAATTGTGGTCAGTACAGACTCTATGAGCCGAATGGTCTCCTTCTACACTGTGACTCTATGACTCAGGAACATTTCCAATCTGAGTTGACATCACCATTATGTAAGATTTCTAAACTATTACTTGTGAAGCAAATGCTGAGCTGTCAACCTTGCCATCCATTTTGAGACTCTTATAGAAAGAAATATAGATTGTCATCACATCATCATCATACAAATCTTATTGAAGAAACTTCTTAATGGTATTGAAGGCTTGTCTCAAGAATCATTTGCAGCCCTCTGTGACTTGTCTTCTGAGATTGTACCCTATAAGGTTGATACTGTAGGCTTCACAAATGTAAATCATTTACCTGTTATATTAAGTAAGTATCAGTCAAACACGGCTTAGCACAATTGGAAACAGGAACTTGGGAAAACAGGCAGTGAGGAGAATTTACAGACAGATATTGATAGGGCAAGGTGAATGAGCCAAAATTTGGCAGATGGAGTTTAATATGATTAAGTGTTAGATTATCCATTTTGGCAGAAAAAATAGAAAGGCAAATTATCACCTAATTGGAAAGCAGATTCAAAATGCATCCAAGCAGAGGGATCTGATTGTCTATGTTCATAAATTACAGAAACTCAGTATGCAGGTGCAGCATGTAATAAAAAAGGCAAATGGGATGGTGGCATTTATTGGAAAGGAACTGGAGTATGAAAGTAGAGAAATATTGCTGCAATTGTATAGAGTTTTGGTGAGACCACATTTGGAGTATCGTGTCCAGTTTTGATCTCCTTATTTGAGAGAGGATGTGATGGCATTGCAGGCAGTTCAGAAAAGGTTCACTACGTTGATTCTGGGAATGAAAAGGTTGATGTATGAGGAAAAATTAAACAGTTTGGGCTTATGCTCATTGGAGTTTAGAAGGCTAAGAGGGAATCTGATCAAAATATGTAAAATTTTTAAAGGGATTTATAAAGTAAATGTAGACCAAATGTTTCTTTTTATGGGACAATCTCAAACAAGAGGTCGCAGGTATAGGTTGAGAGGTGGTAGATTTAAAACCAAGGTCAGGAGGAACATTTCTCACAGATAGTGGTGAATTTATGGAACTTGTTGCTCTCTAGTGCAATGGAGTCGGAATCATTGAATGGATTCAAGAAGAAGATAGATATATTTCTAATAAAAAAAAGGGATAAGGGGATATGGAGACCATGTGGGGAAGTGGATTTGAGCTTAAGGGGAGATCAGCCAAGATCTGATTGAATGGCAGAGGAGGTTTAAAGGGCTGAATTTGCTTACTTCTGCTTTTAATTCCTATATTCCTAACCACCCACCATCTCACCCCACAAAATAAAAAGAAATAACTGAAAACCTTAAATATCCAGTGGAAGTATAATGACATTAATGTATTTGAGAGGGCATTTTTCAAGTTTTACAAAAACCTTTCCCCAGAATGCCAAAAGGTTTTAAATTAAGACCTGCGAGCCAAAATCTTTGATTCAGATTCAATCACAAGCTAAGGACCCTGGA
The DNA here is from genome assembly GCA_024679065.1 of Sphyrna mokarran. NCBI lineage: Eukaryota > Metazoa > Chordata > Chondrichthyes > Carcharhiniformes > Carcharhinidae > Sphyrna > Sphyrna mokarran. Next base: position 60,484,384 of record JAGIQG010000003.1, read on the forward strand.
TTGTTTCCATGACAGTTTAATGAGATCCAATCCTTCATTCAACTGATGCTCAGACAATTGGCTATTTATTATTGCTGCAGCCTCTTCTGTTAGCTTGTTGTTGTGCCCTCTGCATTTCAGGAGAGATAATCGAACCTGAGCTCTTTGACCCTGCGAATGTTTTAGAATTCACAAACAGAGCAGTGATAAACTACCTGCATACCATAGGATTAGCCTCTTGAATTCCAACTGAATTTAAATGAAACCTCAGCCGGCATTTAAAGTTCTTCACGCAATGGGCCATTTTTATTGTCAGCTGCCCATCCCAAATCGTAAAAACACATTTTCACACAAAGCCATCTTTCAAATAATTAATTAATTTCTGACTCGCAACCCAATGTATCCTCAATAGAATTTAAGGGCGAGGTCAAGCAAAATTCATTTTTAATTCCTTTTCAAGAAATATTAATAAAACAAAATCAGTTTAAAGAGCTAGTGTCTTCTGTTTTGGCTCTGTCTGCACAGACTTATTTGTCACTACAGACCATCAGGTCTGCCTGCTGTTATAGCAGCATTCTCACTGAACTCTTAACACAGTAATGGATAGATCAAATCTCATTCAACTTTAAAAGAGGAAAGCATTTTGTTTTGAACTGACCGAGACAGAATTTTAATCTAACCGTATTTTAATTGGGTATCCCAAAGTCCTTTTCAAAATCTTTACTGTAAAATCTAAATTGATCCAGTGACTGCCATCTTTGAACTTACTCAAACATGTTGCTATAGCAGCAACCAGGACCCAGCATGCCACTGTGTGCTCACTGTCATCAGCGTTCACTGATAAACAATATCAGATCAGCAAAAATGCATCTTCCTGACATTTAACCGAGAACAAAAGTTGAGATTGTCTGGTCGAAAACAAAGCTATCCCTCTTTTTAATATTTCAGGGCCAAACTAATGGCCTTTAAAAATATAAATTTGCTAAGAAGGTGACCTCAATGTAGGCTCTGTGAGTTGGATGATAAGATCCACTTATGTTCCTGCTGGCAGGCACATCATTAGCTCAGAAAATTGTACTAACTGAAAATCACAACAGGAGATTAATTTCTGACCTCAGCTAATGAGATGAAGAAGGTTGCTAGACTGAAGGAGGTTAGTTATTACATGGAAAGAGTTTGCTGACATATATTGGGGGAGGAGATGGAGAAGAAAGTTACGTGAAAAATGGTTTATTTCCTGTTCTTTTTGTAATTTAGTCAGAATACACCTTTCTTGTCATAATTCCCTTCATTTACAGTGAATGATTCAACACAGGGACTAAAGGCTTTCTTTGGTCCTCTCATTATCATCTAATATTAAGCTGATGTTATTGCATTAAAATGAGAAACAGGGAACTCCTTTTTCCCTTGCCATCTTAAAAGACCCGATAATTTAAAAGATTCTTGACTTGCCACAGGAATCTTTTGACACTTAATAGGTCCTCAGAATCTGTTTTCATGCAAACTGCTTCTCCCTGCTCAAATATTCATTGCTGGCAATGTTGTCCCAGCCTCTGGTGGTCAATTTGCAACTCCCAAATCAAATGCACCTCAGGTGTGCCACATCAATCCAAATACCAGATCTCGGCTCACAAAGTGAATTCAACCTAAATGACCACCCTCACAAATCCTATCACTGATATCAAAACTAGAGTCAGGTCTGAGGCCCAGATCCAATATTTTCCTTCACTGACCAACACGTCTGGCTTCTAACTATACGTCCACCTCGTTCCAACTAAATTTGCCCCCAACCCTTCAAACCCCCAGATAAGAGAGCACATTGGCATTGTGGTTAGCACTGTTACCTCACAGCACCAGGGACCTGAGTTCAATTCCAGCCTCAAGTTATCATCTGCATGGAGTCTGCACATTCTCCATGTGTTTGCATGGAGTTGCTCCTGTTTCCTCCCACAGTCCAAAGATGTGCTAGTTAGGTTGATTGATCATGCTAAATTGCCCCTTAGTGAGAGGGGTATTAGCGGGGCAAATAAGTGGAATTATGGGGTTTGGGCTTAGGTGTGATTGTTGTCATTGAAGATTCAATGGGCCAAATGGCTTCCTTCTGCACTATATATATTTTCTATAAGGCATTAAGTAATTAAAACGGTTGCAATGGATCAGTGGTTCAGTGGCACAGTGAAGATGCAGACTGATTTCAGCAGATGAATAGTCAGTTTTGAAATTCCGGTGTTAGAGAGAGTATGACGGAGCTCAAACGGGGAGTTAGAAGGGCAAAAAGGGGACATGAAATGATTTTGGCAGATAGGATTAAGGAAAATCCAAAGGCTTTTTACTCCTATATTTGGAATAAAAGGGTAGTTAAAGGAAAAATCGGACCTCTTAGGGACAGAAGAGGGGAACTATGCTTAGAGCCCAAGGGAATGGCGGAGATCCTGAATGAGTACTTTGCGTCGGTATTCATGAAGGAGAGGGGCTTGTTGACAGCTCCTGTCTCTGAAGGAGGTGTGGACCAGTTGAGGGAAATATCCATACCGAGGGAGGAAGTGTTAGAGCTTCAAGGTAGCATTAAAACTGATAAATCTCCGGGGCCTGATGGCATTTATCCCAGGCTGCTTAGGGAGGTGCAAGGTGAAATTGCTGGGCCTCTGACGCAAATCTTTGTCTCTTCCTTGGACACCAGTGAGGTCCCAGAGGACTGGAGAATAGCTAATGTTGTACCATTGTTTAAAAAAGGTAGTAGAGATAACCCTGGGAATTATAGGCCGGTGAGTTTGATGTCAGTGGTAGGGAAACTGTTGGAGGGGATTCTTAGAGATAGGATGTATAGGCACTTAGAGCATTGCAATCTGATTAGGGATACACAGCATGGATTTGTTAAGGGGAGGTTGTGCCTTACGAATCTGGTAGAATTTTTTGAGGAGGTGACGAAAACGGTCGACGAAGGGCGAGCCGTTGATGTCGTCTATATGGATTTTAGTAAGGCGTTTGACAAAGTCCCTCATGGAGGTTAGTTGAGAAGGTCAAGGCTCATGGGATACAAGGACAGGTAGCTAGATGGATAAGTAACTGGCTTGGTAATAGGAGACAGACAGTAATAGTGGAAGGGTGTTTTTCTAGCTGGAGGTCAGTCACTAGTGGCGTGCCGCAGTGCTCGGTACTGGGACCTCTTCTATTTGTAATATATATAAATGATTTGGAAGAGGGAGTAAGTGGAGTGATCAGCAAGTTTGCAGACGATATAAAGATGGCTTGACTTGCAGATGGTGAGGAGCATTGTCAGGCGATGCAGCAGGACATAGATAGGCAGGTATCTTAGGCAGATAGATGGCAGATGGAATTCAATTCTGATAAATGTGAGGTGATGCATTTTGGGAGAAAGAATGTAGAGGGGAGGTATATGATAAAGGGTAGACCTATTAAGAATATAGAAACACAGAGGGACCTGGGAGTGCAAGTGAACAAGTCTCTGAAGGTGGCAGAGCAAGTGGAGAAGATTGTGAAGAAAGCATATAGTATGCTCGCCTTTGTAAGAAGGGATATAAAGTACAAGAGCTGGCCTTTAATGTTGCAGTTGTGTAAAACGTTGATTAGACCTCATTTGGAATACCGTGTCCAGTTCTGGTCGCCTTACTACTGGAAGGACGTGGAGACTCTGGAGAGAGTGCAGAGGAGGTTTACCAGGATGCTGCCTGGTTTGGAAGGTCTAAGTTACGAGGAGAGTTAGGCAAATTGGGACTGTTTTCCTTAGAAAGACGTAGACTTAGAGGAGATCTAATAGAGGTGTACAAGATTATGAGGGGTATAGATAGAGTAAACAGGGTTAAGCTTTTTCCTAGGATGGACTCAAATAGCACGAGGGGTCACGGGCTTAGGGTGAGGGGGGTAAGGTATAATTTGGATGCTAGAGGGAGTTTTTTCACACAGAGGGTGGTGGGGGTATGGAATGCGCTGCCAAGTAAAGTGGTGGAGGCAGGTACTCTGGAGTTATTTAAGAAATACTTAGATGGGCACATGAACAGAATGGGAATGGAGGGGTATAGAAAACTGATTTAAAATAGGGATCATGAGCCTTGGGAGTCCCTGGGAAGTGTGTAAATAGATGATGAAATTGATGTATTTGTTTTTATCCTACAGGTGCTTTGGTCCACCTTGTTGTCTAACAAGGGGCGTACACGCGATGAGTCGTGAGAGGGCTGCTCTTGGATTTTTTTGAGAGTATCCTAGTACTTCACATTGTTGGTATACGCTTGACCTGGACCATTTGATGGGCAACACGACAGCTCAGTGACTATCGCTGTGTTGTGCAGATACATGGATTTGGGCCTGTGTCTGTTGGAGTTTGCGCATTCTCCCCGTGCTTGCGTGGGTTTTCTCCGGGTGCTCCGGTTTCCTCCCACATCCCAAAGATGTGCTCTTAGGCTAATTGGCAAAACAAATTCTCCCTAAATTGTCTCAAATTTGGTTTTTAGTCCATAGATCTATAAACATGGACAGGGATCACGTGTAGAGATGGGAACATCAGGGTGGCGGTGCGGGCTCGTTGGGCTGAAGGGCCTGTTTCCCGTGCTGTTTTGTTCTTTGTTCTTTGTTCATTGGGTTGAATGGCTTCTTTCTGTGCTGTAGGAATTCTATAGTTCTAAAGAACAGCAGTCTAAAAAAAAGCTGTGACCAAGTAGTCTGTGTCTAAACTCAGCAAGTGAGTATCAGTAAGCTACTCAACTATGTAAGGCATCATAAACAAACCTTACCCAACATTCACACATGTCAACCTTTCATTAAAAATCATTCACCAGGAAGAAGGGCCAGAAACCCAGTTAATTATTCCCTTCCCTTCACCAAACTAAAGCTTAAATATAATTTCTAATAATATCTCTTTACCTGGACTTCAATTACTGAACTACATTTGATCAGGGACATTTTTCAGAGGATTCAGCATGTGACAAGAAGAGGTAGAGTGACATCATACTCCAACGCCTTAGCAAGGAAGAGAAAATGTTATTGAATATTAAAATGCTGTTTCTATTTTATACAAGTTCTAGATTCATTCTGTAGACTAAAGTTAATTGATTATATTATTTACTCTTTGTCCATACTTTTTGATCGCATAGCATCCTTCAATATTGGGATTCAATACTTGAGTGTTTTAATTGCTGTCATAGCAATCTGATCTGGGCAGTCTCTTCTAGTTTGGATCAGCTAGACAGAGTCATTGTACATGTCTTCACGGGTCTGCTTGGTACAAATAGGCTAAACACTAACAACAATTTGTATTGATATAGCATATTTAAAATATCTCAAGGGGCTTCATGGGAGCATAGTCAATCTAAATTTGATACCAAAGCACCATAAGCAAATGCCCAAAAACTTGGTTAAAGTGATAGGCAATAAGGAGCATATTAGAGGAGGAAACAAATAGAGGTGGGGATTTTGGGAGGGAATTCCAAAATTGATGGGACTTAAAACATGAGTGCAGACATTGAAACAAATGAAATCAGGGATGCTGGAGGAGGCTAGAATTGAAGGAGTGTAAATATCTCAGAGAGTTATATGGGGCAGGTTACAAAGAGAGGGAAGAGAACAGACCATGGTGGGATTGGAAAACAGGAGTGAGAATTTTAAGATCAGGCTGCTGTCCATCTAAGATCTAGTATAGTTCAGTGAGAATTGGAATGATGGGTGAACAGGGCTTGGAATGAGAAAAGATGCTGGGATAGTTCAATTTTATTGAATTCCCGTAGTGCAGACGGAGGCCATTTGGCCCATCAAGTCTGCATTGACAATAGTCCCACGCAAGCTCTAGCTCTGCAACTTCATATATTGACCCTGCTAGACCCCCCTGTCATTTATAACAATTTAACATGGCCAATTAAACTAACGCACAGGTATTTGGCCAGTGGGAGGAAACCGGAACACCCAGAGGAAATCCACACAGTCACTGAGGCCAGGATTGAACTTAGGTCCCTGGCGCTGTGAAGCAGCAGTGCTAACCACAGTGCCTTATGGAGGATAGCAGACCAGACAGGGCTATGTTGAAACAATCAAACCAGAGGTAGCAAAGCCATGAATGAAAGTTTGAACAGCAGGCAAACTGATGTGAGGATATACTTCAATGAATTTTCTGAGATATAAATATACTATCTTAGTGACAGCACGGAGATGTGTAGTTGTAAAGAACCTGGTACATTCTCAGGGTGTTGCCAGGGAGAGAAAAGGAGTCAGACCAGGGAACTGAAATTGTGAAGAGAATAGCATTAGTCTCCTCAACATTTAAGTTGAAGGAAATTTCTATTCATCTAGTTCTCGATATCAGACATGCAATTTGATGATTTAAAGTCAGTTGGGGGGGGTAGGGGTGGTGGTGGTTGTGGTTGAGGGATTAGTGCGATGTCAGTCAGCAGTGATACTATAGTAATGTCCAGCAGCAAGGGGGTAACTGGAACTGAATGTAAATAAAGGGTACCGTTCAGTACAAAACGGAGCATCAGAATTCTGCAGTAACTTTCAACAAGGTGCATCTTTTCCATTATATTAAAAAAGTCAAAGTATTGCTGTTAAGGCAGTAGTATCAGGAGTTCTATTCTGTAATGTATTCAATATCAACTCCTGTCCCATTGCAGCTCAAACTGGAATTTACCTTTGGACACTGTCAAAGAGGTAAACAATACATTATCCTTCTGTGTCAAATGTTCAAACTGCTATGGGAAGGATAGGCATAGACAGTTTACTGAAATAGTCTAAATGAGGCCTAAGGGGCTGATTGTGGCCTTTCTTTTGGCTCCCTGTTCAGATGCTGCTAGTTCTGTGCCTGTAATGACTTCAACAAGGCCAAGGCAGCACAGCGGCACAGTGATTAGCACTGTTACCTCACAGCGCGAGGGACCCAGATTTGATTCCAGCTTGGGTCACTTGTTGTGCAGAGTCTGCGTGTTCTTCCCATGTCTTTGTCGGTTTCCTCAGGGTGCTCTGAATTCCTCTCACAGTCTGAAAGACATTTTGGTTAGATGCATTGGCCAAGCTAAATTCTCCCTCAATGTATTCGAACAAGTGTCAGAATGTGATAACTAGAGGATTTTCACAGTAACTTCATTGCAGTGTTAATGTAAGCCTACTTGTAACACTAATAAAATAAAATAAAAATGAGGTTTGCCTTTTGGTGTATGAGATAATGATTGTCTCCCAATCAGGGAGTCTCACACTTATATATATTGAGGACGATTAGGACTACTGACACTCCAGATTCTAACTTTGTACCTGAGGAGTGGGATTGAGTTTGTACACAAAAGGAATCTGGTAAAGATACCTCAGCCTCTGAGGAGTTATTTTAGTGTCCTAAAAGGGGCAATAACTTATGTCTCCATAATCTAATGGGGAAAGTAACCTGGGTTCAAACTGATATCCTTACAGTACTTCAGTAAGCAACTGAACAGCAATTATACTGCTCAATTTATACAGGAAAAACCTTCATTTGTAACCAATGCATTTTCTACACCAAACAAATGTATAAATCATTTTGATTTTTGATTTGACTTGATGTGATTTATTATTGTCATATGTATTAGCATACAGTGAAAAGTATTGTTTCTTGCATGCTATATAGACAAAACATAATGTTCATAGAGAAGGAAATGAGAGAGTGCAGAATGTGGTGTTACAGTCATAGCTAGGATGTAGAGAAGGAGCAAGTTAATGCAAAGTAAGTCTATTCAAAAGCCTGACAGCAACAGGAAAGAAACTGATCTTGAATTGGTACATATGTGACAAAGAACAAAGAACAATACAGCACAGGAACAGGCTCTTCAACCTTCTAAACCTGCACTGAGACAGTGGAAAGTATAGACAGAGTCAATAGATGGGAGGCTAGTTTGCGTGATGCATTGGCTATATTCACACTTTTTGTAGTTATTTGGAACTAGGGATGGGAAATAAATGCTGGCCAGCCAGCGATGCCCGTGTCCCCCAAATGAATATAACAGATGAGGACTGTATTTGGTGAGGATGGGATCAGTGAGATCAGGATCAGGTGAGGATAGAATCAGGTTGAGCAGCAATCTATCTACATTCACTGTCCAGGATTGCATGTAAAAAAGATCACTTGAGTGAAGGGAACTAACAGGAAATTATTCAGATTAGAAACAAAAAGGAGAAAAAAAGACAAAATCCATTGAAGAATGATTTGATAGCTTTTACAAAGGGTAACCTGGACTCGAAAGGTCGGCTCTTTTTCTCTCTTTACAGATGCTGTCAGACCCGCTGAGATTTTCCAGCATTTTCTCTTTTGATTTGAGATTCAAGCATCCACATTAATTTGCTTTTATGAAGAATGATTATTTATTTCAGACTATTTCCCTGTATTGTTGATATTTCCTGAATGTGTTACTATATTTTAGTCAATAGAAGAGATTGCTACTATCAGCAGAACATATGCTGCATTTTAGCTTTCCCAACCAATTTCACAAATTCCATTGCTACTGTGATTACTAACTTCGGCAGAGAGAAAGCTGTATTATTCTTTAATTGATGCCAGTCTCAGATGATGTTCCAAAAAGGGTATTGTATTATCCTCTGACTATAAAACAAACAACAGTGCATGGTGTTTCCTCATTCTATATCTTCTATACAGAATTATAAGTATTCATATTTACAATCAGAGTAATTCCCAACTCGGGATGAAGAGAAATGAAGAAAATTTACAAAAACAAGAAACAAGCTAAAAGAAGAGTTGCCACACTTTGGCGCCTGTTCAGGTCAGCACACCTAACCAACACATCTTTCAGACCTCCTGGCAATTTTGTCAAACAGACACAAACATCACAGCAATATTGGCTCTGCAATTCCTCAGGCCTTCTGCTAACATTTCACCATTCAGGGAATGGTGGAAACTTGGCTGCAAAAATTCTCTGCCATTTCTGGACACGTTGTATTAATACGCATTTGTCTTACAATCCACGTTTGTTTATTAGATGAGGAATTAAAGCCCCATATGCTTACCTCAGAGATAAAATATAAAGTTTATTTATTAATCACAAGTAAGGCTTACATGAACACTGCAATGAAATTAATGTGAAATTCCCTTATCACCATAGTTAGGCACCTGTTGGGGCCAATGCACCTAACCAGCGCTTTATTCAGAATGTGGGACAAAACCAGAGCAAACCCACACAGACAGAGGGAGAACATGCAAACTCCACACAGACAGTGGCCCAAGCCAGGAACTGAATCTGGGTGCCTGGCTTTGAGGCAGCAGTACTAATCACTGTGCCACCACATCACCCCATAGTATAATTTCAGAGAAAAGAAGGTAGTTGTTCTCCACCAATCGTGTCCTATGGACTTGGTCAACGCATATCCCTCAACCAAAAATACTTACATTCATATCTGATCATTAACACATAGTTCTTTGTGTTCCCAATTTCCTACAAATTAAAACTAACTCATTTGCACTAATACACTTTGAGATGCACCGAGGTTATGAGAGGTGCTGCATAAATGCAACTTCTTTTTCTTTAACATAGCAACAAAACCTGCCAGTAGGAAATGAAATTTGCTTTCGAGTGATGGAACTTAATCACGGAGTAGAATCGTAGATTTATAGAATGGTTACAGCACCTATTCAACCTATTCTATTCATGCCAACTCCCTGCAAGAATATCTCAACTAGTCTCACTCTCCTTTTCACCACAGCCTTTCTCTCCAGATTCAATTCCATGTTAAAAACCATGATTGAATTTGCCTCCAACATACCATCAGGGAGTGCATTCCAAATGCTAATCACTCACTGCCTAAATAAACATTTTCTCTCATGTCCCATTAAATTCTCTTGCCATTCACCATAACTTGGCATCCTCTGGTTTTCAACCCTTCCAACAATGGGAATGGATTTTCCCTAATTACTCTGTCTAGACGTCTTGTGATTTTGAACCCAGAGCTATGACATTTCCTTTCAACCTTCTCCACTAAGGAGAGCAGCCCAGCTTCTCTAATCTATCCATGTAACTGAAGTCTTTCATCCTGGAACCCTTCTTGTAAATTATTTCTGCACCTGCTCTCTAATACCTCCACATTTTTCCTAAAGTTTGAAGTCCAGAATTGAACAAAATACACCAGTCGGGGCTAAATCAGTCTTTCATAAAGATTCACCATGATCTCCTTGCTTCTGTACCCTAAGTAAACATGATTTCTCATCTATTTAAAAGCTTCCTTAAATAGGTTGCCTATAGTACTGGGTAATGAATGCTCTGCCAAACTAACATAATTATCAATCTGAATATATTTGTTTCTGGAATAAATAATAATTCTGCCTCAGATTCAAATTTTGAGGGCGCACAGATCTCTTTGTAAATTATATTTATTCATTTCCTTTCATCTTAAATTGTTTTATGAATGAAAATGACACTTGTGGTGAAAATCATTTTCCATCATTGTTACGTGTGAATAGCCCCCTACGTAAAATAAGATGTACTTGTATAGTGCACTAATCAACATTCTTAGATGCACAATTGGAATATTATCCACGATTTAGTAAGAGGGGCTATTAACAAGTAACCAATACTGAGCAAGAATCTTTATGCTGCTCTGACGTATGAATCTGTCATTTCTGACTCAGTATTGGATGAATCTCAAACCATTTGAAACCATGAATGGGCCATATTTTACAGTCTCCAACTGGCAGGTTTGCAGGTAAGAAGGACCTGGAATATTCTGCGCTGCTCTTCCTGTCCTTACAGGACTTTATGGGACAGGGAATGTGAGACCTAGGGTGGCCAACTCATCCTTGCTCCAGTTGAGGCCTTCATGTGGCCAATTAATTGTTTTTTCTTATCATTGGTCATCCAGCATTTGCCTTCAGTTGCCTTTCAGAGGGCAATTAAGAGTCAACCACATTACTGTGGTTCTGGAGTCATGTGTAGGTCAAACCATCAGCTAAGGATAGCACATTTCTTTCCCTGATGAGCATTAGTGAACCATGATTGAGGATCGCGTTAGTCTAGATTTTTATTAATTTAGTTTAAATTTTGTTTGTTGCCATTGTGGAACCTCCAAATTGCAAATCCAGTGAAAGAGCACTACGCCATTTGCTCCTCCTAATTAATGTCCACTTAAAGATTGGCACATTAACCTGCTTGGGTCTGCCTTATGTGCCCCTTTCACAATTGTGGATCCTCACGGAGTTTGTACTCCACACCGTCCTCTTCCTCATGGCGTTTGCAACTTGGCCATGATTTACACCTTTCTTCACTCACCTTTTGGGCATTCTCCTTTAGTGATGACAAGATTCGCCAAGACTGACAGCACACTGAGTTCCTTGAACTCTGTTTTGTGGGACTTGATTCAGCCCCAGAAGTGGTCGTTGCTCTCAGTGCTGTTGCAGTGACAAGAGAACTGTAGGCAATGACCAGTGTATGACCAATAACTCTCATAGGTGGAATTATTCTCCCATTGTGCCTAATGTTCTACCTCCAGACATTTAACTCTCCCCAGTGTGCCTGTGGAACAGCCATTAGGAGCAGCATGAGATCCATGGGGCGTAGTCTGAGGATGCAGGGTAGATCATTTAGGTTAGAGATGAGGAGAAATTTCTTCACCTGGAGAGTGGTCAGTCTGTTGAATTCACTACCACAGAAAATAATTGAGGCCAAAACTGTATGGGGACAATCTCACCATCACACACCACCGGCTGATGGATGGGGAAAGCTGATAAGATCACATGAGAGCTGAGAAATCTGGTTTGTGCCCAATTTCTCACTCTCGTAATCTTACAGGATATCCGGCAAGATCAGCCTCATACCCATTTCTAACACGAGGCTGAATAAATTATTTAAATGAAGTTTACATCTAATTTTAATGTGATTAGGGAAATTGGCACTGCCTGCTTAGCACCCTGGCACCAGGCAGTGCCAAATGTATGGGACCTGAGAGGGCAGGGATTTCTTGGGAGGCCAAGAGCAGGGGCGGACTCATCAGTGGTGATTGGGAGGGGGAATCTGGCTGAATGGTAAGGTGGTTGTCGGGATAGGGAAGTTGCTCTGGGGGTAGATTGATCTTGGTGAGGTGGGAATGTGAAAGGCTATAATAGCTGGCGGGGGAGGGTGCCTGCTTTAGGCCATGGAGGCTGGCTGAGAGAGGCAGAGGCTGCATGACAGGTTTCTCTGCCATCAGAGCAGAGAGGCCTGCGCATGCGCAATGGCAACCTCTGCTGCTGTCAGCTAACCTTTAGGTGATTTAAGCCCTACCCTCTCCTCAACAAGCAAGACATGCTTATTGAAGTTTTTTAATGCACTGAGTTCATAAGATCACAGATTTGGACTGGCCCAAAAAATGGGTCCAAAGCTTTCCCAATTTCACGCTCATTCTGTGCTTAGAACTTTTTTGTAAGATTGCCTCTTCTATGTTTTCAAGAAGTAGTTGAAGTGAAGGGGGTTGAAGAATATGAGAATGGGGGGTGTGGGTGGAGAGGCGGAGGTAAAATCAGTTATTGAATTCAATGATCATCATGATCATAATGAATGGCGGAGCAAGTGGCCTTCTCCTGCTCCGATTTTTTTATATTCCTATGAGAAAACGAGCATTATTATGCTAGTCTCTTTAAGCATGATTTTATGACATCTTCCTACTGCAAAACACTAACACATAAAGCGGCTATAAAATTCTACCAGACAGTTATTTGTTTGGGGAAGCTCATTCGTCATTGAAAGCCAGATAACTATCCATTTTCTCGTACTCTTTCACTATTCCCAACTGAATTGGAAACCTATCTTTCAGCATAGAAGGGAGAGCTAAATACATTTAACTTTACCATGAGGAATGTCACACTGAAGGGGTGAATGAAGTACGAGAATTAGATCAAAGATAAATTCCTGTAGAGTTATCTGAAAGTATTACAGCATTGGCTCAGGTCTCAGGACATGAGTTCTCACCCAGAAGCTGGTGCATCAACTGAGGAGAACAAAGCACAGGGGAAAAAAACAGAATTTATAACAGCAACTGACTGATCAGATGAACTATTTTTAAAATCAGCATTAACTCCACTTGCCTCTTCTGATTTATACATGCTCCAGGAACATATTCAGCAGTCTCTGAGTGCAATGCAGAACCCTACCGTTTGGTGGATTATTTTCAGCTCGAAACTGGAATTCACCACTAACTTTAATCAATGGGTAATGTCCAACAGAGATTACCTTGACTGAATGACTGACAGCGAAACACTGTATTCTAAATCATTATTGTTATTGCACGTTGGCTGGGCTGGAAAGAGAGCTGCTTTTCATTCACTCCAATCACTTACCTATGACAGTTTAAAAGCATCGATTTCAAAGAAAATCTGATGGAATTCACATAATATAGCTTTGATTCATTCAGGCCGGTACGGTAGCACAGTGGTTAATACTGCTGCTTCAGCGTCCAGGGACCTGGGTTCACTTTCAGCTTTGGATGAACTGTATGGAGTTTGCACATTCTCCCTGTGTTCTGAATGCTCTGGTTTCCTCCCACAGTCCAAAGATTTATAGTTTAGGTGGATTGGCCATGTTAAATTGTCCCTTAGTGTTCCGAGATGTGTAGATTATGTGGATTCACCATAGGAAATTTGCGGGTTTACAGGGATAGGCCAAGGCTTGGATCAGATATTCTGTCAGACATTTGGTGCAGACTCGATGGATCAAATGGCCTCTTCTTCACTATAGGGTTTCTATGATTCCTAAAAAGTCGGTTGAAATATCAGGGACAATGCGATGGTAAAGTAGAGCATAAAGCACTTAGCACAATTGGCGCTGGTTTTCACAATTGGCGCCATTTTATGAGCACCAGATTCCAATGCAGTCAGCCTCTCGCCAGAAATGGGCAGGTTAATGTATTTAAATTTATTACATCTGCTTAGTGAGACCGCTAGTCAATCTTCCTGGCCCACAGCCCCCCACCTCCTCTATGACATTGCTGGGAAAAGTTCTCGCCAACAAGGAATTAGCATGCTCTCCATGAACAGGGAGCAGTCAACTTGGCCTTACTGGTGGAACCGGAGGTCATTGAGGCCCTTTGGGGAGCAAGGGGTGTGCCCCTTGTAAGTGACAGACTAGCAGCGCCACCCTGTCACCTGGGCAATGCTTGATAGGCAGTGCCAGAAGGCAAGGATAATGGAGGGAGGGGCTCATGGGGGAGGAGCTAAAGGAGGAGGGGTTGAACTGCCACTCTACAGCAATTGGTGGGGGGAGGGCGGCAGGTCTGCTATCAATGTGGAGAGGGCAGCGGGTCCACAATCAATGTGGAGAGGGCAGCGGGTCCATGATCAGTGGGGGGAAGGCAGAGGGTCCATGATTGGCGGGCGGGGAGGGTGGTGGGTCCACGATTGGTCTGGGTGGTGGGAGGTGTTGACAGAAGTTGTATCTCAGGCCACGGGCCCCCATGGTTGGACTGAGGGAGCTACTTCAGGCTGTCTGCACTAGCAAGGAGCTGACAGCTCTCTCTTTTCTGATGGACCCCTGTTACTGCTAATGTGCATGTGCAGCATCAGAGGCTTGTACGTGTGCACTACCTCCCTCTCCAAGCTTTTGGGTATGTTAAACTCCATCCACAGGCTTCTGTTGCAACAGACTTGCTCAAAATTCTGCAGGCCAAGACAGATATGAAACTCTCACATTACTGTTTGTGTGAACTTGCTGTGTGTAAAATTCGTTGCTACATTTCTTATCTCAGAACAGTGATCGCATTGCAAAAAGTGCTTCATTAGTTTGAAAGCGTGTTGGGATATCTTGGGATTGTGAAAGGTGTCACTTCAATGAAAACATTCTTTTAAAATCTAAATTAGTCATAGAAAATAAACTATGCAATGCAAATAGGAAATGTGGTGCTGAATCAATTAATAATGACTTGCTGATTCACTACGGAATCCGTCACAGTCAAATATTTCTTTTTAAACCTGTATCTGCATTTCAACTTGTCCTTCCCTTTAAATTGTGTCTTTCTGTTCTTTTTTTTATTCACCTGCTTCTTTCTCTTGGTTTCACATACTTTTTTTGCTGTTGTTCTTCAATGTCTGTTTGCCCACAACCCTCTGCAGCATTTGATACGTCCCTCAGGCTTATTATTTTCTCCAGTGGATGTGGAATAGAAGAAACAAAGCCAGTTGATCTATCAGAAATGGTCATGTGATGTAGGAACATTAATTGACACAAGTTTGATAGACTTGTGTCCATCATACACTGTGCATATTCTTTGATTACAAACAGGAAGTATTTATTAAGTAGATAAGCAAAATTAAACATTGACATCAAAGAATAATCTAGGACAGTTAGGAGTTTTGCATTTTTATTACAATTTCTGCAGCGATATTTAATTATTAATGAACATTCTAGAAGTGTATGTGCTTCTTTTATTTGATCAGAATGACCTTCTAGTAGCTTTGCATACAAGTCTTCAACTCTTGGGATTGGTCCAATTAACTGTATCTTATAATCTCCGCAAATGTGGATGGTCTCAGTACAGGGAGGTTGGATGCTGCCCGTTCTGAAAAATAAACACCGCAGTATTTTGTTCTTCCAAACTGTTTAACTCAGCATCCACTTTTCCTCATAAGGCATATAGTACAGTCTTGCCCTGAAAAAATCTGGTTCCTGCCTGTGGATCAACATAATTCTTAGGCCTTTGATTTTGTCTAATTCCTCACAGAAGATGGTGTGATATTTTCTTAACAATCCCCCTGCCGGCAGCTGAAAGATGTCAGACAAATTAAACTTGACTTCCTTAAGCCAATCACAGCCCAGAAGGTTTAGTCTTCCACCCATCACTATTACCACTTGAAGAGGCTTCTCATTTATCTGAGTGTTACAGTGATGGGGACTGATGTGACTGCATTAAGATTAAAATGAGAGTAAATATCAGAATCAGGCTCCTTCATACTGTGCACAGTATGTAACATCATGGTTGATTGGTTACTTGGCAGTCTTGACTTAGCTCTTCACCATTTTATCAAATGTCCTGTTTTGTGATAATAATGACACTCAGCCTCCTTAAACTTACATGATTCTGGAGTATGATTACTCCCACATAAGTAATATCTCACTTTATTCCCCACATGATGGATACCAATTTAAGCATCATGGACAACTTGCCAACCAGCCCCACTGTACTGAGGCCGGACCACCATTTTTAAATGATGCTCCAATTTATGCGATCATTTACTGGCCCACCTTCCCCCAAATAATGAAATGGTGCCCCCATCCACTGACGAGCGGAGAACTACTGACCCTTCACCAAAGGGGGTAGGGGCATCCCCCCTCCAGCTACAAATAACAGGCAGCTCCCTCCCTCCCAGACAATCCACAGGCATGAGGGTAACCCAACTTAAACAACATCCCACCCCTTCCCCCAGTCACCTACTCAGATACCCCCTGCCCTCAGACGCTCACTCCAGCTTCCCTTTCCCCTCAGACCACCCCCCTATTTCAGTTAATGGAGAGACTTTGATCAACATCAAAAAGCCTTCAGTGACAGCCTCAGCTGTGAATGCAGCTGAAGTGATTTCATTGATCCCAGACTTAAGCTAACAGGCTGACAGGCTGTGTTTTCTGCTTTGTGAAAGAGGAAATGAAACTTGTTTGCGAGTCTGAGGGCAGAGGGGACCCTTGGAGACGGCTCTGGTCAATGGTGAGCCACCTCCACTGGTCAATGGTGAGCTGCGTACCCTAGTCAATGGCGAGTTACATCCATTGGTCAACAGTGAGCTGCCTCCACTGGTCAGTGGTGAGCTGCCTCCATTGGTCAGTGGTGAGCTGCCTCCATTGGTCAGTGGTGAGCTGCCTCCATTGGTCAGTGGTGAGCTGCCTTCATTGGTCAGTGGTGAGCTGCCTCCATTGGTCAGTGGTGAGCTGCCTCCATTGGTCAGTGGTGAACTGCCTCCACTGGTCAATGGTGAACTGCCTCCCTGGCCAATGGTGAACTGCCTCCACTGATCAGTGGCAAGGAAAATCCCACTTACCGTCCTTCACAAACTCAAGAGCTGGTAGTGTCTTTTACAGCTGAGAAACACTTCTGAAGTGTCATCATTGGTGTACCGTAGAAATGCAGTCAACACAAGTCTTCACATATAGTAATTAAATTAATGACTGGATCATCTGTTCTTGATATTATCTGAGTGATAAATATTGACCATGCTTAGGGTTAGAATTATGAAAGCAGAACTTATTATTAGGCACAAAATTAAAAGCCTGTGAATACCAGCTCTACACAGCCTAATTTCCAATCTCCAACACTCCACTCACCACCTGCATAGTTTGTTGCTTCAAATTCATAGCCAGGATCCAGTGTTATCATTTATATTGAATAATCCCTTGGCAGTATAAGATGTTAATCAGATATTGCACTAGCCAATAGTCAAGGGTTTGCCTGCACTTTCTGCTTTGGCATCTGGGAATGTTTCTCATCTTCACTTCAACACATTTTCAACAGCATTTACCACTCTGATTCTGCCTTCATTGTATTCACCAACTAGACCAGAATTGCCAAATAGAATGCGTTATATCTTTCTGACTGGATAACATTAGATGAGCTTTTGCATAGGTGATGCTTTGCATGTTCTGCCTGAGCATTTGTTTAGATACTAAACAGCCAGATCTTTAACAAAGGGTCATCCTGCTGTAGTGAATGGAAATTTGACTGAGTGCCAAATTCTCTGCCCTCACTTGCAGCGGTAGCTGGGCATTAACTGTTGGCAAATTCTGGCCATTACTTTAGATTCACAATTTGACCCCTGTGTGGTTGTTCTGGCCAGAAACCTTCCACCACTTGCACTATTTCCCCATGGTCATCTGTGAATGCAGAGTGAGAGAAAAAGGATTGCCTCCATTTCATAAGGATCCAACATACTCAAAGTGATCACATGTGCCTTTATCATGCTCAGGCACCAATTCATAGTCTATTCAATTTATACCCCACCCAATTTATAACACATCTGGTAATACATTCTTGAATTCAAAGCAGCCAAAAATATGGGGCGGGGGGGGGGGGGGGGGGGGGGATAAATTGGACAAGGTGTCAATGAGGCGTTCAGCATCAACACTTCCATTTACAATTTCAGTATCATGAAAGCCATCATTTAAAAGATACTTATGTAATTGAAAAGATAGCTTTAGCAACTTCTTTTTCAAAGGAACTGAAATGTAAGAGTTAGGATTAGATTCAAGTTCACTTATTAACATAAATCTAACCATGCAAAGATAGTACTTTATCAAAGGTGATTAATTATTTATCCTGACTTCTTCATGTGATACCGCAAGAAGTTAGTTCTTTAGATATTTAATAAAAGATTCACTTGCACTGATAAATTGACACAAAAACTGAGCTTGGGAGTAGTTCATTAGCCTGAATTTTTATGCAGATGGAAAATCTCTCCACCTTGCTGAAAATTGCTGTGGAGTCTCAATTCACAGGTCGCACCATTTTCACAAGTGGAAATGCAGATGGGTTTTGTATAGGCATCTGTGGTTCACATTGGCAACTGCTAATCATATTTTGCCTAGTGCCATGTCCAAAACATGAATTGTCCTCTTTAAACCTGGCAGGAGAAGGTCTAAAGTTAGCAGAGTTATTTGGAGATGCAGATTATCCTTTTGGATATGGTCCTGGGATTTATTTGGGAGAAGTAAGATGTCCTTTGGGAAAGGTAAGGTGCTATTTGGGAGAGGGAAGATGTCCTTTGGGATTGTTAAAATTTGACATGAATTTGTGTAAAACATGCATGAACTCATTGGAATTGTCAAGTTTATTGAAATCATCCCCGCAGCTACAACACTTTATGCTTTCTGGGGTTGCCTGCTTTGACTCCCATTCTTAACCTGCCTCCTCAGACCAAAAATCCAACATCTGGATTATTTTTTCCCTGGTCAAGTTTGCAGAGTCAGGGATTGTTCTGGCTCTGAATGTTCAAGCTAGTAATGAAGATTCAGCTTATTGAGTTTGCATAATGACATATCTTTCTCCTCCTTTATGTTTAGGGGCTAGCTCTTCAGTTTGAAGTCAGAGCGGCTTTCTATCCCAATCACTAGTTTAAAATTCAAACAGTCAACCAGTCAGAAAGCTCAGACAGTTGAACCACTCAGAAAGTGCAGGCCCAATCCTAATATCATCAATGCAAATACGAGAATTTTTGTTGGACTTGACAGCCTCCTAGTGCCAAGCACACCAAGAAACAAGTGATATCATCCACAAGGAAAGATGGAATAATTAGATCAGGGCACACTGATGTAATTGAGAAATAAAAATCCATTTACTTATTCAGTTTCACATAGAGTCAAACCTCTGGCAAGGTAGCACTGGATAATTTAAAACATCAGGGTAATCCCTGACTCAAGTGCTATTTCTTCAAAATTAAGTCTCAGTGTAGAATACATAGATTCCACGGGAAACTCTGAGAGGGCTTGTCTTTCAATTAATTCCGAGTGCACATTGAGTTCAGACATAGCAGCTTCTAAGTACAACCACTGAGACAAGTTGCTTCAGCAAATTCTTTCCTGTAAGCCATCGAGTTATCTTGTTCTGCAGCTTGCATGTCTTCAAGTTGCCCAAGATTCAGCTGCTATTCTGCTGGCATGATCTGGTTAAACTGCTTTAATCCTCCCTCTATTAGACTGAAAATGCAGCCTGTGAAATCTGTTTTCAGGACAGTCGAAAGGCTGATATTAAGTGGTATGTTGCTGGCTCTAAAAGTGGACAGCAGATTAGTCAAGGTAGAGAGAAATGGACAAGTCTGAAGGTTAAAAAAAGGGATGAGAGGCAGATGTGACATAATGCTGTAAGAACATTTTACGTTTGCTAGTAACTCTCTATGCTATGCTCATGTCAAGTTAGACAATTGACCAACAGGACAAGTCTTTGTGCCATAAGGAAGATACTACTGTTTTACAGCAATCGAGTCACATCCCAATTGTACTAAATTCACCAGATGTTCCTTAAAGTTTATCTCTTTAAGCAAGCTTTGATTACCTAAGCTGATATCTCTTTACATGGCTGGTATCTATCTATCTTTGATAATATTACTGTTATCATTCTGGGCTTTTTTACTCTGTAAAACCAGCATATAAATATTAGTTCTTGGAATATTAAATTGTACTCTGGGATATTTTACTAGCTGCATTGAGGGATTGAATTCCAACACCTGGCCCATTATTCTGTAAAATTTATTGCCTTGATTTAAAGTAATTTTTCATCCATATATTTGACACTTCAAAAAATCAGTTTTAAAGCTGAGAATATCCACTGAAACAGGCCAAATAGAATTAGACCTGAAATTCTGATGGAAAAGTTGCACTGCTGTGAGAATGGATTTATAATATATCATATCAATCATATATTATATATGTGTATATATATATATATATATATATAAAATTATTATATTGTTCTGTAAAGAAGGCTGTTATGTGTTCATATGTGCATGGTTAAAAGTGTCAACTTGTCTGGGAGAGTTGACAGATAAAAGATGCAAAATTGCAAAATGCATTTATTTGTAATGAGTGACCATGATGAAGTGGATTTACAAGTAAATAGGTCAAGTTTAGAAATTTGTATTAGGAGATAGATAGAAATGTAGTTTTTCAGCTGAATTTCAAAGGTAGGTAGGGGAAATTTTGCAACATACAAATATTTTATATGTAATCAAGGGAAGATTATTAAATTGTATTTGACCCAAAAGGAGAGCAAATAGGAAAACATGAAAGTTTTTTTTATTTTGAAAAAGTTGAGTTCAAAAAGATGCTAAGGGCACTGGAATCAAAGATGAAAGGGGAAAAAAGATATTTCAGGGAAGATGTTGGGCTGAATTATGTTGGCTGTGGGGGGAAGACATCTTAGAAACAACCCTGTGCTGAAAGAAGCTGTAAAACCTGAAATAGTCATCCAGAAACCAGGAATTTCTTTGGCCACAATCCACCTCTATCCCTCTTTCACATGGTGGATTTTCTGGGCTGCCATTGGCTGGCAGTGGAATCCTCTGGTCCCACCTAAACCAATGGCTATTTACATTGCTCAATGGCCATACCACCTAGAGACTGGCTGGCCAATAACAACCCACCTTTGCTATCAGAAAAACTTCCACTGTTAGTTGATAAATTTTAGTCTTCATTTCAGAAAGCAGATTTATTTCTGAATTTTCTTCGATTTCCATAGCCATTTTGAGAAGCAATGTGCAATATCTTTACTACTGTGACTGCAGTTTTGCTGTGGGTAATATCATTGGATTTTTAGGGCCAAGGATCTATAAGAGAGTGTTGCAAGAAGGTGTTTCCTTGAGTCTTCTAATAAGATGTTTCACTTGGGAAGGTTTTTAAAGACTGTTTTAATTATATAACTTTAACCTTGCATGCTTAAGTTTTATTTTCTTCTTGTTGATAAGTTTTTGAAATTTTAAATTCCAAAAAGTGTTCCAGGAATTCTATGCTCCTGGGATCAGTAGTTTATTTGCTTTATTTCCAAATTACAAACTAAAAGGCTTTGATCTATAAGACATTTTTCCCCTGAAAATGCAACTGAAATTATTCAAAAAGAGAGGAAGACAGAAAACAGGAAGTTACAGACCAGCTTAACTTTGTCTTTGGGTGAATGTTAGAAGCTATTAGTAAAGTATTTAGTAAACTTAATTAAACTAAACATTTAGTAACTTTAGTAAAGCGTTTGATGGGGTCCGTCATGGCAGTCTGGTGCAAAAGATTACATCTCATGGGATCAGGGGTGAACTAGCAAGATGGATTCAGAACTGGCTTGGCCATAGAAGGCAAAGGGGAGCAGTGAAAAGGTGTTTTATGAATGGACATCTGTAACTAGTAGTGTTCCACAGGGGTCAGTGCTGGGACCTCTCTGTTTGTAATATATATAAATGAATTGGAAGAAAACATAGCTGGTCTGATTAGCAAGTCTGCTGATGATACTAAGATTAGCGGAGTTGTAGAAAGTGATGAAGACTGTCAGGGAATGCAGCAAAATATAGATAGGCTAGAAAATTGGGCAGAGAAATGGCAGATGGCATTTAATCTGGACAAATGCGAGGTGAAACATTTTGATAGATCCAATTCAGGTGGTCGCTATAAAATAAATGGCAGAACCACCAGGAGCATAGGCGCACAGAGATCTGGGATTATAGGTCCAGAGATCCTTAAAATTGGCAGCACAGGTGGAAAAAGTGGCAGAGAAAGCATATGGCATGTTTGCTTTCATCAGATAGGGCATCGAGTACGAAAGTTGGTAAATTATGTGACAGTTATATAAAACGTTGGATCAGCCAATGGAATACTGTGTCCAGTTTTGGTCACCAGAAAAGTGTGGAGGCTTTGGAGAGAATGTTTACCAGGATGTTGCCTTGTATGGAGGGTATTAGCTATGAGGAGAGATTGAATAAACTGAGATTATTCATCCTGGAAAGACAAAGGCTGTGGGGTGTCCTGATTGAAGTTTAGGTTTGATCAGGCAGACACAGCATGGATTTGTTAAGGGGAAGTCGTGCTTGACGAATTTATTGGAGTTCTATGAGGAAGTGACTAGTGCGGTAGATAGAGGGGAACCAATGGATGTGGTGTTTTTGGATTTCCAGAAAGCGTTCGATAAGGTGCCTCACAAAAGATTGCTGCAGAAGGTTAAGGTGCAAGGAGTCGGGGATGGGGTGTTAGACTGGATAGAGGATTGGTTGTCTAATAGGAAGCAGAGGGTAGGTATTAATGGGTGCTATTCTGATTGGCAGCTGATGACTAGTGGAGTACCCCAGGGATTGGTGCTGGGGCCTCAACTATTTACCATTTAAATAGATGATCTGGAGGAAGGGGTAGAGTGCAGGGTGACGAAATTTGCTGGTGACATGAAGATGAATGGAAAAGCAAATTGCGTGGAGAGTGTGGAAAGCCTGCAGATGGACCTGCCTAGAGTGAGTGAGTGAGGACCTGGTAGATGGAGTATAATGTTAACAAGTGTGAGGTTATCCACTTTGGGAAGAATAATAGTAGGAAGGACTACTATTTAAATGGAGAAAAGCTGCAGCATGCGACGATACAAAGGGACCTGGGAGTCCTTATGCATGAATCGCAAAAACACAGTATGCAGGTACAGCAGGTGATCAAGAAGGCAAATGCAATGTTGGTCTTTATAGTTAGGGGGATAGAATATAAAAGTAAGGAGGTTTTGTTGCAGCTGTATAGGGTGCTGGTGAGGCCGCAGCTGGAGTACTGTGTGCAGTTTTGGTCTCCGTATTTGAGGAAGGATATATTGGCCTTGGAGGGGGTGCAGAGAAGGTTTACTAGACTGATACCAGAGATGAGGGCGTTGGATTATGAGGAGAGACTGAATAGGTTAGGTTTGTATTCTTTGGAGTTTAGAAGGCTGAGGGGGGATCTTATAGAAATGTACAAGATAATGAAGGGGATGGATAGGGTAGAGGTTGAAAGACTCTTCCCGCTTAACAAAGATAGCAGAACTAGAGCGCACAGCCTCAAGATTGGGGGAGGGGGGGGCATTTGAGATCGGATTTGCGGAGGGGTTTCTTCACACAGAGGGTGGTGAATCTTTGGAATTCTCTGCCTGATGAGGTGGTGGAGGCTTCCTCGCTGAATACGTTCAAGTCAAGCGTGGACAGATTTTTAATTGACAAAGGAATTAAGAGTTACGGGGAGAAAGCGGGAAAGTGGTACTGAACCACTACAGATCAGCCATGATCTTATTGAATGGCAGGGCAGGCTCGAGGGTCTATATGGCCTACTCCTGCTCCTATTTCTTATGTTCTTATGTTCTTAAATTATGAGGAAAATAAAAAGGGTGAATAGTTGGTAGCTTTTTCCAGACAGAAATGACAATTGTAAGGAGGCATAAGTCCAAGATAAGAGGGGAAAGGTTCAGTGGAGATGTGCAGGAGGCATTTTTTACACAGAAGGTTGTGAGGGCCTGGAATGCACAGCCAAGTGAGGTGATTGAAGCAGATACATTGGTGACATTTAAAACTTATCTGGATTGACACATTAACAAGTGGAGAATAAAGGGACATAAACAGTTGGTCTAGATAGGACAAAGTAATTGGCACAAGATTGGAAGGACTGTTCTTG
Organism: Sphyrna mokarran; assembly: GCA_024679065.1. Classification (NCBI taxonomy): domain Eukaryota; kingdom Metazoa; phylum Chordata; class Chondrichthyes; order Carcharhiniformes; family Carcharhinidae; genus Sphyrna; species Sphyrna mokarran. The sequence continues at coordinate 60,508,425 of JAGIQG010000003.1, forward strand.
TGTTGTACTGTTCTTTGCTCTTCTTTGTTCTATTATTAAAGAAGTTATGGCAGAACATTCAGACAAGCTCAATGTCATCAGGCAAAGTCAACATGGTTTTGTGAAAGGGAAATCCTACTTAACCAATTTATTGGAAGAGTAACCAAGTGTGCAAGGAAGTGTGCTGCACTTAGATTTCCAAAAGACATTTGAGGAAGTGTGACATCTAAGGTTATTGCAGAAAATAAGAGTTCATGGTGTAGGGGGCAGCAAAATGACATGAATAGAAGATTGGCTAGCTAATAGGGAGCAGTCAGTAAGAATAAATGGGTCTTTTTAAAGGTTGGCAAAATATATCGAGTCAGCTGCCACAGAAATCAGAGTTGGGACTGTTTGCGATTTACATAAATGATTTGGATGCAGAAATTGAAGGGATGGTTGCCAAATTTTCAGATGACACAAAGATAGGTAGGAAAGTAAATTGTGAAGATGACATAAAGAGGCTATAAAAAAGATATCGGTGGTTTAAGTAAGTGGCCAAAGATCTGGTGAATGGAGTATACTGTGGGAAAATGTGGAATTGTTCATTTTGGCAAGATGAATAAGAAATAAACATGTCATCAGAATAATGAGAGATTGTAGAGCTCTGAGGTAGAGAGGAATTTGGGTATGAATCACAATATATTAGTGCATAGTTACAACAAATAATTAGGAAAGTCAAATCGTAGCACCGCCCAAATCATAGAATCCCTACAGTGCAGAAGGAGATCATTTGGCCCATTGATCTGCGTTAACCTTTCAACAGCATATCTTAGTAAGGCTCTGTCCCTAGCCCAACTCCTGTAACCTCATATATTTACCATGGTTAATCCATCTAACTTACACATTGTTGAACACTAGGGCAATTTTATCGAGGCTAATCCATCTACTCTGGAGTATGGAAGGAAACAAGAGCACCAGGACGAAACTCATGCAGACATGAGGAGAAGGTGCAGACTCCACACAGACGATGGCCAGAGGCTGGAATTGAACCCAGATCCCTGGTGCTGTGAGGCAGCAATACCAATCACCGTGCCAACATGCAGCGAATAGGATGTTATTATTTATTACGAGGAGAATTGAATACAAAAATATGGAGCCATGTTTCAGTTATATAGAGGACAAGTAAGACTATATTGTGAGTACTGCGTACAGTATTAGTAACCCAAATCTTTTAAAAACCCATATTGCTAGGAGGGCAAATTCTTTCAGATGCCATTGTGCCAGTCTTGGGACCCACCCCTTGAATTTGTATTGACAAACGGTATGGAATTTTCCACATTTTTTCAAATGATCAGAATTCGACTGATATCCAATGCGTACCTTTCCAGCTGCACAGCCCAGTTTTGACTCCAGATTGGAGAAAACATCTTCCTCCTTCCCCTAACAATGTCTCCCATCATTACAGTCTCGATGGCACTCCTCCTCACAGGTAAAAGCCCTCCACAACAAACATAAGATAAACTCTTTCCACAGGATTGCTCAGAAGGCTCAGTCGTGGCAATGTCCTCTGGCATTGTGCCTTGGCATATGTTGGCACTGCTGTGTTGACACTGCCAGGATAGCACATCACGTTTCCCGACTTTCTCCAGATTTTTTGCTTACATTGGTACTCTTGCTGACCACGAATGCAGGCTCAAAATCACTCTCCCCATCTGATAATGTGACAGAAAAAGCCAGAAACGCAGCTGGCAGACTAACCTCTGCTTTTCCTGCCTGAGGTGAGACTGCCAAAAGATGGCAAAATTCCACCCATTGACTTCAGCATCCAGTGCAAAGAGTTCATCAAATTCGCTCTGAATCACTTTGGCTATCACATCAACATTAGGATCTCACTCTGCATCAGACGTGATGCTCTCACTTTCATAATCATCCTTCCACAAGCAATCATAGTCCTTTCCATTCATTGAATTGTTCAATTTATGAACAATGATTACAGCTCATGCATTAACAGCATCCTACAATTTGATGACAAAACCACATGAAACATCAAGCTGATCAGCGTACATGTTTCCACTCTTTCTGATGATTTTTTTCTCCATCAAATATACCTCTATTCCATTAAGTGCAGCCATGATTTTTGAATGGTTTTTTGAGCCATACTTCCAAATGTTGAACAATAGACATTAAACCCCCAGTATAATGGAAATGTGGGTGTCATTTCTTCACAGCAGTCTTTTGATCTCAGTGGTTATAAGGGATCTGAACATGACCCACACTAATAAGCTGTATTCTTTACATAGATTACAGAGACTTCTATTCCATGCACTATTGATCCATAATTTTACTGTATCTTCATCAGTCCAACCATTGTCATGACATGCATAGTTTTACATTTGAAAATTATGAGGGTTTTAATTTTGTCCTGCTGAGTGTGTAGGGTAATACCATCATGAATCATGTCTTCCCATACACTCATAATGGCACAAAAGCAGGCTATTTGGCCCATTAAGTCCATGTCAGCTCTCTGTGCAGCAATCCAATCTGTCCCCTACCCCTTGTTGCATTCCCTAACCCTGCATGTTTATTTCCGTCAAGTATCTATCCAGTTTCTTTTTGAGATCATTCACCATTTCCACTTTCTCCATCCTCATAGGTAGCGAAATCCAGGTCATTACCATTCACTGTGTAAAAAGATACTTCCTCTCAGTTTGCCCAGAGCCTAAGTCCATGTCTCTAGGTCCTTGTATCATCAGATAATGGGAGCAATTAAATTCTGTCTACCTTATCTAAACCTATCAAAATCATGTACACTGTCACAAAATCTTCCTTCATGTTCCCCTGCTTCAACTATCTAAGATTTCTCATCCTGGGAATCATTCTGGTAAGCCCCAGTAAGTCCTGGCCCTATGAAAACAATGTGACTTCTTAGCTACATTTTTGACAGTTCGTGTTCAATTTTATTGTACCAGATACTGTTGAACAGCATATCTCGTGGGGTTGCTCCATATTACAATTGCATTTTGCAACACTAAAGGAGACTTTAAAATATGGATATGACACTTATACTTGTAAGTGTAGAAGGGTCTATCTCTCAAAGGTAACAGCAACAGAGTGGAAGATGCCTTATAAACTTTCCACATAAGTAGACTTCTCATGTCCCATAGTTCTCACTAGAAATGTTTTCAAACCTTTACACTCCACAATTCAGTTGTCAGGCAAATTTATGTTGCTGATGGGATTTAATGGGTATTCCTGTTTGTACCACTGTCTGATGATGATTTGCTGGAAACTGGTCATTTTGTCATTGAGGTTTTTAGTAGTTTGAGTGATCCTAGTCATCTGCCACAACATTTTCAACTAACTGCACCAATTAACTGTTGTTCTAAAATCTTTGTTGGACTCAGGGTTTGATTTGACCTATTTAAAATATATTTAAATGCATTTCTGGTGGTGTTGTAACCATTCTGACACTTCTTGTGGACCCTATTCTGACGGCACATTTGGTTATGAGTATCATCTTCGGAGCAGATTCCTTCTTTGTTTTTTGGTCCACAGTATTTCACTAACTCTGAATTTCCTCGCAGCTGTAGTTATTTGATGAATTAGCAAATGTTACGTCTTTCAGCTCAAAACCAGCTTTGCATCTCATTCATCTTACTAGAGGACTTGGTTCTGATTGTCAATTGCCATGCGCAGTTTGCTCTGCGTGGGCATGTCTTCAATTCTGACACATCTTTTTGGCAACTGAGCCCATATCATCTGTTTGATTTCATCTGCCAATCTATAAACTGAGAATAATGATAAAATTTGAGCTGCAAAAATTGAGATTGATTTCTATTATGAATATTGCCCTAAAATGCAGTTATTAGCTGAAAAATGTAGGATCAATTTATATACTGAGTAAAGACCTTAACAAGTATTTTGGCAGGGAGAAAATATGTTTGTCTTAACTGTTATGAACTGTGATAAGTTGGTGTGAAGACATGACAGCTGGAGAGGGAGAGAGAAAACAATAATACAGTTTAAAATTTATTTGTGTCAGAAGTAGGCTTACATTAACACTGCAAATGAAGTTATTGTGAAAGTCCTCTAGTCGCCACACTCCGGCATCTGTTTGGGTACACTAAGGGAGAATTTAACATGGGCTATGCACCCAACCAGCATGTCTTTTGGACTATGGATGGGAACATGCAAACTGCACTGACAGTGACCCAAGCTGAAATTGAACTCTGGTCCCTGGCACTGTGAAGCAGCAGTGCTAACTACTATGTCAGTGTGCCACCCAGGGAGATAGACAGGGATAGATAGGGATATAAAGAAAGAGAGCAGCAGCAACATCACCTCCTCAGGATTCCTTTGTAGCATTTTATCTCAAATATCATTTTATAAGTGAAAACTTGCTTCTCTTGTTTCCAAATTATAGGGGCACAGAAATGGTGTGCCAGGAGCCAGGCTCACGGTGACAAGGAGGATGCTTGTGTAATTTGCTTAAGATCACCGAGAACAAGGATCAGAGGAAAATAGATAAGATATTCATGTATTTGTAGTGAGCTCCTCCCCCCCCACCCCCATGAGAAGCCTGGATGAAGCTAACTATGTAACCTTAATATTAATTCAATAAATTCCTCCTGCACTCGTAAAGAGATTGGATTCATGAGCGCTAATTGGAAGAAGGCTGTCAGGAAATGGATTTCCACCAGAGTTCAACATCTCTGATGGACTTTTCTTTGGCGGATAAGTGAATAGGCCATTCAGAGATATTCAGGCCAGCAATTAGCCATTTGTTTCCAGAATCAGCATCTCAATTCAAGGGGCTGAAGCATCCTGAACATGATTACAGTAAGAGCTTCAGCACTTGTTGAACATGATTCATGAGGTGTTCTGACTTACAGAAGCCCAACAGCAATGGAGCCAATGTTCATTCCCCCTTCCAATCAGCATGTGCTCCAAGGCATGTCATTAATACAATCAAGATCAGACAAGAAAGAAACAAATCAAATGTCAACATACTGCTATGCAGTTTGCCCATTCTGATTTCTGGGTTGGAGCCCATTGGCAGCCATGTTTTACACCAGAAACAGGACCTCATTATGATGCTGTGAAACAAAGGGAAGGTATCTGGCTGGTATCAGAAAATACATGAGGTTCTGATGTACTTTTAGTAGCTAAAGAGTTAATATAGATGCAGCTTCACAGACAGTCAAGCTTATCCTATCTAATTTCATATACACAGGTAATTAGTTGCAGGCAATAGGATATTAATGAGGTTAACATGCTTTCCATTCTTCATGCTGGTGATGCATGCAACCCATACCTCAGCATTTAAAAGGTATTCAAATTGCATTGTGCAAAAAACAAGAAAATGTGGGATTCACTATTATGATCTCATTCAGATTCAGTTGTTTTCATCAACTTTTCTGGGGTTAGCTAGTATATGTTAATCATGACAAATCACTATGGGAGAGGAGCTTATTACAGCTTAATATTGTTATATGATAGATAGGCGTTTCAAAATAAAAATGATTCCAATTGGCTGTGTCAATAGGTCCTGTTTTTCTCCCTATCCGCCTACAGATCCCTAATGAATAGAGTTATCTATTCAGTATTCACTAGGATATCAGAACTTTAGATTAAAATTCCCTTCACATCAACAGCTCTAACTGCCAACTATTTTTGTTGCTCTGCAGTGCTACAATTGTTTTTAGACAAGAGGTTTGAAATAATGCATGACTCTTTTTATGGCACCCATTATTAAAATACCGTACGCAAAAAAAACCCCAGATTGCATAATGTCCTTGACAGTCCCAATGCAATTCGAATTATGCCTGTAAAACCCTGTTTTCATCCTCATCTGAAATTTCTTTCCTGTGCTGAACAGTGATAAAAGGGGAACATGTGGAATAGTGGAGTTCTTAGTTCACAGCTAAGTTTTTTTCTAAGGTTATGTCCTTTAATTGGAAGCAGTAGCTGTGAATGAATGGGGTTGAGTTGACACTTTAACTGTCAGGTCGACTGAAAGCAGTTGTGCTGTGTCATAAAGCCAAAGTTTAAAGGTTAAATTTATGAATTTTTCACTCCCAGCTTGAAGTCTTTACCCTTCAGAATACCACATCAGGAACCTGAACATGAAGGTCAACAAGAATTGCATATTTTCATAAAATCCTGCTGACTTCATACCAAACTCTCAGTGTGAAAACCAGCCTGGAGGTCCAGGAGTGTATTTAAAACATTCATTATTTAGTGTTGATCCGGTCTTTCCTCACCATATACCAATCTCACCTCCTCTCATCAATTCTTGATTGAAGTGAACTGAAACTCCCTGGACACCCCCCTCAGCCCCTGGCATCTGACCCACACATCTTTGGACATTAAAGAGCAATTTAGCAAGGCCAATCCATCTATTCAATACATCTTTGGACTGTGAGAGAAAACCAGAGCACCTGGAGGAAATCTACACAGGCATGGAGAGAATGTGCAAACTCCGCACTGACAGTGACCCAAGCTGAGAATCAAACCCAGGTTCCTGACACTGTGGGTAGCATTGTTAACCACTATCTTGCACTAAAATTAGATTGTAGTGGATCCTGAACATACAGATTCAGATAAGATTTGTGGCCAAATAAATCTTTTAAAAATAGTATAATGTACATTTCCAGACAACAGTTTTAAATCATATGTCCACTGTTCTCTTCTAAAAAAAAACCTTGTTTTTACAAACACACGCATTAAAAATTGTTCAATGCAATAAAAAGGGATTTTCTAGTGAAGCACTTCTGTCTTTTTTGACCACTCTGAGAAAGAGCAAATATTGGCAATTGCAGGATTTCCAATGTAGAGTTAAGGAACTGGAAATAAAGGGATGAGTTAACATTCAGCTGGGTCAGTGATGTTTTAGTGCTCTAAGATGCTTCAAATTAAAACACAGAAGAAGATAGAGGCAGGAGGAGGCCATTCAGCCCTCCTAGCCTGCTCCACCATTCATCACAATCATAGCTGATCATCCAACTCAATAGTCTCATCCTGCTTTCTCCCCATAATCTTTGATTCTGTTCACCCCAAGTACTATATCTAGCTGAATACATTCAATGTTTTAGCATCAGCTTCTTCCTGTGGTAATGAATTCCATAGGCTCACCACTCTTCGGATGAAGAAAAGTTAATAGCCAAATCGCAGAGAAACAATGATAAGTCTCATGTGTTGACAAGGTTATAAATATTATTTTTTAATTCATTCTCAGGTCATGGGTGACTTTGGCAACATAAGCATGGTTGACCTGATAAAGGAGTGGCAATCCTGGTTCTGTAACTGGATCGATCCAATTACATGGTTTGCAAAACGACTGTTATTTAATCAGATTGTGGCTGACCTGCATCCTAACTGAACTTAACTTGCAATTGAAAGTTGTAAAGACAATGGAATTTCATCCCTGAAGATTATTATGAACCAATTGGAATTTTTACAACAATGTCACAGATTTTTAGATACTGACATCAGCTTCTAAACTGAACTCAAATCATTAAGTTGCCTCAGTAAGCTTTAGAATTTAAAATTAGATATTTTTTTCAAACTTTGGAGTGAAGGAAATAGAGTGACTTTAAAATCCACAGGACGACTTCCAGATATGGAAACAATAAATGCAAAGCCGATAGCCAAGTGACAAAGCAACTCAGGAGTCAAATCCACTATTTGAAAATGGGCAAATGGAAAGTATCTCCAATGGTACATTGCAACAAGCCCCCAGTATTGCACTGTAGTGTCAGCATATACTGTCCGCAGCAAGAGGTTCATGGATAGAGAATTACTTTGGTAACAATCCAGGGCGTCATTCCCGAGGGCACAATGCAAAATGTTTAGCAAGAGATGGTGCCTTGCTTGCTACTTGATAATGGCTCGCACAATCTGGGAATAAATGCAGTCTAGGTTTGTGTGCCTTAAAGAACTGGCTAAGGAAACACTACCCACTTACTCACATAGACAGCTCAAGTATGCATGCTAGTAGTTGTTGCCAGTTAATTTTTCCAAATATAAGTTGGTGCTCACACAGCTTGAAGTTCGCTCCCTGCGTGTACCCACATTTCAGCCAGGCAGATGTTCCAACTACAAATTACAACTGAAAGCCTAGGGGAGTTTAAGTCTTCAAATATTCATTGTGAGGAATCCCAGTTAGGATTGACACTGTGATTAAATGTAGTGCTGGAAGTTTCATCGCTTGACTTTCCCTCATGCTCTTGTCTTTCATCAGTCAACACGTCCATCTCTACAACATACTGCCTTCCTATGCTAACTGGAAACCAGAAAGACATATTATCCAATTGAATGTAACTTGACTGTCAGCCAGACAGTACACAACAATGCCTCCCACTCCCCATTTCAATCCTACCACCGTGGTACGGTAATTAAAACTGCTTCTCACAGTGCTACGGACGCAAGTTCGATTCTGGTTTTGGTCACTGTTTGAGTGAAATTTGCACTTCCTCCTGTGTCTGTGTGGCTTTCTTCCCAGTGTTCCAGTTTCCTCCTACAGTCCGAAAGACATGCTGTTTAGGTATATTGGCCTTGCCAAATTCTTCCTCAGAGTATCCGAACAGGTGCTAGAGGTGGCGGCTGGGGAATTTTCACAATAACTTCATTACATATTAATGTAATGTAAATTAGCTTTCACATCTCCCACATTACAGTGGTGACTATACTTCAGAAGTACGTTACTGGCTACAAATCACTCTAAAAGATCTGGCCTCAGTTCACTGTCTATGCAGAGTCTGCACATTCTCCCTGTGTCTGCGTGGGTTTCCTCCGGTTGTTCTAGTTTCCTCCCAATGTCTAAAGATGTACATGTTAGGTTGATTGGTCATGCTAAATTGTCAATATTAGCAGGATAAACATGTGGGGTTACGGGGATAGAGCCTAGATGGGATTGTGGCAGGTACAGGCTCACTGGGTCAAATGGCCTCATTGTGCACTGTATGGATTCTGTAATTCTATGATCTGATTATTGTGAAAAGTGCAGTATAAATGGAAGTATGTATTTTTATTTTTTATTTGTATCTCATAGCTCGCTCACAAATAAGGGGGTGGAACTAGTGAGCTTAAGGGGGTAGCACTAGCCAGGTTACAGGTGAAGAGGACATACAGATAATAACAGAATGTAGCAGGGAGCTTTGCTTTGATGATCCATTCATGGCTGCTCCATTTTGAAGAAGGAAGCACAATAGTTACATTGGACAGGTTTATAACATCGCTGATGTTTTTTAACAAGAAAGGGGTGAAAATGCTGGCCAAGTTCACTAATGTGTACATGACTGAGCAGTACATGGACTAATTTCATAGGCATACTCTTTCATCAGGAGACTTTAGAGTCACTGCCTTTGACTACTGTGCATTTTGGCTACAGATTACACAACTCTGCAACTAATTCCTTGCGAGCCCAAATCATACTGCATTTATTCACCTCAGATAGTGCCAGCACTTGCAGATTTGATCAATGTAGGTGCAGCCTGATTTTTATGGCTGTTTCCTGGAAAGCCTTTTTCTTTTTATATACAAATTGATAATAATGCCAGGGATTGGTTTTGATGGGTGGAATTCTATGAGACTTTTTTCTAAGTGTCTAGCTAGTCTGAAGGAGGTATTTTACATGTGCAGACCACGATGTTGCACATGCAGATTAACAATAGCAGGGGTCTGACAGAGAGAGAGAGAGAGAGCTGTCAGGCCCCTACTACTGCAAGCAGCCTCAAACAGCAACACTGCCCCCCCCCAACATAATCGTGGGGCCCGTTACCCAGACCAATCGCAGACCCCTCCTTACCCCGTCGATCATGAGTTCCCCTCCCTTCCCCACCATCACAACCACCTCACTCCCCCACCAATTCTGGAACCTTTCCCTCCACTACTGATTGCCTACAGAGTGGCAGCCCCCCTCTCACAGGCCCCACCTTCATTGGTCCCACCCCTGGCACTGCCCACAATGGCCTTGTCCCCATTAGCCCTGCCCTTGGCATTGCCCGATGATCCTTGCCCAGGTGCCCAATGGGCATTGCCCATATGCCAAGGTGTCACTGCCCAAAGGGCATCCTAGCCTTGCAGTCGACCTCCCAGGGGGGGTTTCAATGGCTTCCGGTTCCACCGCTGAGGCCAACGTGACTGTTCTCCATTCACAGAGAGCAGGTATTTCTCTCATGAGAGAGAACCTGCGAGGCCATGAAGGCAAGCGATTCCCAGACGATTGAGCACCAGGCTTACTAACATATTGAAATGAACATCTGAACAAAGTTAAATAAATTAATCAGCCTTTCAACCATTTCCAGTGAGAGGCTGACTGCGCCAGAAATCCTGGTGTCATAAAATCGTGACAGGCATGAAAACTGGTGCCATTTGTACTAGTAACTATACACCCGATTCAATAACATTTTTGCACTGCAAAACAAGTGTAAAGCAGTGGTAAAATTCTACCACATGTGTCCAAGTGCAATATTTCATAGGCTAAGTTCTAATCAAAAGTCGAAATTCAGGTAGTTGCTGAGATGAAACAGGAAAAAAAAAGAATCATAATTTCCAATGTCAGAATAAGTGAGATGGACAAATGGACTCATCTGTCTGTTCTTAGCCCCTCTGTGCATCGAAAAATCTGAAATGAAACAAAAGTTATCAACTGACTTAAACATAATTCTGAGAAATAGGCTCTAAAATATATTTCTCCAATCAACGCAATTTATAAAACTTGAAGATTGTGCTAAGGGACTGAATAGGTTTGCACCACATCTGGAGCAACTGTGTGGCAGAATAAAATGGATAATGTGAGGTAGCCAACTGTCTCGGACCACAGGACTTCAATGGACTTCTATCATTCTCAACAAGGAGAACCTAATCAACAGGATCAACAGCATTGTTGGTTTAACAAGCACAGTCCAAACTGCTACTTTAGGGAATATTTGACGTGAAACCTCTCTATGGTCATGTTGCTAACCGTTGAGTTCTATTTTTATTCTTCCATGATTGATTTGGGTATCGCTGGCAAGGCAAGCATTTTCTATCCAGTCTTAATTGCCTTGTGGTTTGCTGAGCCATTTCTGACAGCAGATAAGAATCAACCAAATTGCTGAGGGTCTGGATGGTCAGTCAGGTAAGCATGGCAGAGTTTTCTTCTCCGAAGGACATTCCAGTGAACCAAATAGGTTTTTACAAAAATTGTGATTTGATTTAATTTGATTTATTATCGTCACATGTATTAACATACAGTGAAAAGTATTGTTTCTTGTGCGCTATACAGACAAAACATATCATTCATAGAGAAGGAAACGAGAGCATGCAGAATGTAGTGTGACAGTCATAGTGAAGGTGTAGAGTAAGATCAACTTAATGCAAGGTAAGTCCATTCAAAAGTCTGACAGCAGCAGGGAAAGAGCTGTTCTTGAGTCGCTTGGTACGTGACCTCAGACTTCTGTATCTTTTTCCTGACAGAAGAAGGTGGAAGAGAGAATGTCCGGGGTCCAGGGTCCTTAATTATGTTGGCTGCTTTGCCGAGGCAGCGGGAAGGGTAGACAGAGTCAATGGATGGAAGGCTGGTTTGCGTGATGGGCTGGGCTCTATTCACAACATTTTGTAGTTTCTTGTGGTCTTGGGCAGAGCAGGAGCCATACCAAACTGTGGTATGACCAGAAAGAATGCTTTCTATGGTGCATCTATAAAAGTTGGTAAAGTTATAGCTGACATGACAAATTTCCTTAGTCTTCTGAGAATGTAGTGGTGTTGGTGGGCTTTCTTAACTATATTGTACAGTCCATTCAATGGATTGAGAAGGCATTGTCTGATGAAGCAGGAGTGAGCCATATCTATGAGGAGATATGAGGTCCTATGAGGAGAGGTTGAAGGATTTGAGGTTGTTTTCGTTAGAAAGGAGGCGGCTAAGAGGGGATCTTATTGAAGCATATAAGATGATTAGAGGTTTAGATAGGGTGGACAGTGATAGCCTTTTTCCTAGGATGGAGAAAGCTAGCACGAGGGGACACAGCTTTAAATTAAGGGGTATGAGTTATAGGACGGATATCAGAGGTAGGTTCTTTACTCAAAGAGTGATTAGGGAGTGGAATGCCCTGCCTGCAGCTGTTGTAGATGCGCCAAGTTTGGTGGCGTTTAAGAGGTTAGTTGATAAGTATATGGAAGAGAAGGGAATGGTTTAGTTAGGAGGGGCATTGCTTTTTATTTTGGTCGGCACAACATCGAAGGCCGAAGGGCCTGTTCTGTGCTGTATTGTTCTATGTTCTATGTTCTATGTTCTATCTCTGTGAAACAGAGTACACAGCAGTCCCTCAGTTTTGTTTTGCAAAGTGAGTCTGGCTCTAAATCTGTTTAGCTTGTTTTCCAGAAATTGGACATTTGCAAGCAGTAAGCTGAGGAGGGCGGCCCCTGGGACCACCTTGTTTCACTCTCACCTGCAGACCAACACATTTCCTGAGTGTTTGCTTCATTTCAAGCTCGGGAAACAGTGAGAGTGGTTTGCAGTGTTAGGAATACAATTGTGTCCAATGGAGTTTTTCAGTCTGGTCGGTGTGCGGATGAAGGATTTGTTGCCTTGCTTATAATTTCTGTGTCAGTAGATGGGTCTGTGTTGTTGGATGTTCCAGGTTGCCGTTGTGCTGCGTTTTGGCTTCAACGGTTGGTAGATATCCAGACCACACTCTGGTGTGGACGGGTTGAAGGCCAATAAGTAGATGATGTCCCTGGGGTCACAGTGGTAGATGAGTCCATGTACTGGGGTCCGCTGGCTCACTGCCAGTTTCGGATCTTCTTTCAGAGCTTGGAAGATCTTTAGACCTGCAATTGGATTCAAAAGAGCAGTGTTAATGATTGTTAGGTTGTGAGAGTTTACTTTTAGGAGTGTGTGGTGACTATAGAAGGCAGAGGGATAATTTTGTGGTCACAATTGCTGACACCAGCTTCATATTGCACTGACTGCCATGTAGGATTTGAACTCATACCCCAGAGCATTGATCTAAGCTTCTTGAAATGCTGTGGCATTACCAGTTCCAGGGAGGGAAATCATGAACTCTGATGCTTCTCATGTTGCCAAGCCCCTTATTCCTCTCCCTTTTCTACCTGTACTTTACCCCTCATGCTTAATCATGCATGGTATTTTTTCTCTTTCAAAATTCAACAATCAGTTCACCAAAAAAATCATAGAATGATCCTAGTAAAATAATAACACCCATAGTGAGAATCTGGCTAAAAATATTATTCAATATGTATGCAGCTTGGGTCATTAATATTAGTGGAAACAATGGTATATTGTGATGTTAGTATGTGTGCACCTATAGGTGATCCCATTCTGACTATCAAACAAACCAGAAAGTTCAGATTTCTGGTCATGTTGTTGAGGATGGTGATCACAATGTAGGAAGACCTATCATTATGTTAATGTATTTAAATGTAGGTTCCCAGCATTCCTGGCTCGGAACCTTGTTATGTCAACGGCGGAAGGGAGTTGGGGACAATTATGTCCCAAGATCTCACCAGTGAGATTTTCGATTTTAGCCATTCGCAAAATTTTGTGACTGCATCGCTATCTGTACCCCTGTTGAGTCTGGGGATTAAATACCAGCCAATAGGTTTGGAATAAGGGGTGCATGGGACAAAGGCACAAAGAAGGTTCATGATAGAATGAAGGATGGAGAGATTAAATGTCAAAAGACGTGTCTGATGCAGACATCTGAAAACAAAAATAAGGGAAACTGAAAGAAGCAAAGGGAAGGATAATAAGATGAGCAGAAGTTAGGGTCAGAAATTGTTGAACTCTTATTGAGTCCAGAGCTCTATAAACTGCCTTATCGATTTCTTTGCATGTTTCAGTTTTCTCAAATATATTTTGCTTGTATTCAACAGCAGATCTGCGTAAGATACATCTTTTATTTCTTTTTTTCCAACCCATCACCTATTACCTCTGGCTCTGCCTTTCAGTCTCTCCTATCTCCCTCCATCAGAGACTTCCTTTATGAATTTGGCACACCCAACCTTTGTTCAAAACACATTACAACTCTAACCTTTCCTATTTTTTATGAAAGGTCACAGACCTGAAATGATAATTCTCTTTCACTGTGCACAGATGCTGCCTGACTTTTTGAGTATTTCCAGCACTTTTTGTTTTTTAATTTCAAAGTTTCAGCATCTGCAGTGTTCTGCTCTTCATTGTCACACCATTGTTTGAAAGCTGCTACCTGTTTCCCACATTGCAATATTGAAAACACTTCAAAAGTTTTGGTTGTCAAGTGCTTTTGGATATCTTGAAAATGTGGAAAGGTGTAATATGGTGTCAGCTGCTATGTCTAAGTGATGAAAAGCTTGAGACTTGTATGTTAAACATGAATCTTTTATTGGTAGTCTTTAAGTATTGATAGATCCCAGGTAACTGTCTTGTTTAATGTTATTTCTATGTAGGCTGGTGTTCTCTCTCTCCAGACTGTTCTCCTGATCTATTACCATATGACCTTATACATCATACTGTGAATAGTCATTTTCTTCACTCCCACATTTAACCCTTGCTCTGCCAAGCACTTTGCATTACAATGGCATGCAGACACATAACACAAAAGAAAGCACTATATAAATGAAAGCCTTTATTTTTAATGGACAAGTTGTTTATGGTCATAGTATTTTTTAAAAATGATACCATTTCAAAAAATAAAATCAATAACAAAAATAAATAATCTAAAATATAGGTAACGGACATTAACATGTTACCCAAACTGAAATATAATTGTTGCAAAGAAAATGTGCACAAATATAGACCACAAAAGAAATTAGTTTTCCTTAAATAAATATATTGTCAATTAGGTTTTTAAATCAGATTGTTAGTTGTAATATATAAGGAGTAAAATTTGTTAAATCTCATAGGTTCGATCTTGAGATGTAAGCTCGTATCTGAGTGTGTCCACTTTATAATGAAATGCATGTCTGACAGCTCTTCAGGGAAAATGACATTGTTTTCACTAACGACCTCATAAAAAGAGCATCAGAGATATTAGAGGGTAATGGGAACAACTGGAAAATAATCTTTACTCAGTGGGTGGTAATTTGTTCACTAATATGTACAGCAGTTGGTGGCAGGAAATAAGGCCCTACCCTCCACTGTCTATGGCATAGGTCTATGCCACGCTGTCATGAGACAATGAAATATGAAATCAGGAGGGCATTGGCTCTATATGGAAATGTATCTTGCTCTCATGAAGACTCCTATTTTCTTTGAAGGGGCTGGAGAAATGTATACTGCGGAACACATGGAGAAAAATGAAAGTAATCTAACTTTTCTGTGCAGATTGCTTTTATTGAAGTCAGGATTACTGTCCTTTCAATCATAGAATAAACAATGCAAGGTGCTCCACTGGAAAGTTCAGATACAATTTGTCACTGAGCCACTCAAGGAGATATTAGAAAAGGGGAACAAAAGAAACACATTTTAAGGAGGACAAAGAGACAGAGATGTCTTAAGGAGGAAAATTAAGAGTTTATCATAGAATCATAAAATCACAGAATCCTATAGTATAAAAACAAGCCAGTTAGCCTATCCAAGCTGTCCCAGGATAGGGCCTGGAAAGAATTGTTGTATTTACCGTGCTAATCTCCCTCACAGTATGGGGCAACAGGGTTGCACAGTGGCACAATGGTTATCACTGCTGCCTCAAAGTGCCAGGCACCTTGAATTGATTCCTGGCTTAGATCAATGTCTGTGCAGAGTTTGCACCGTCTCCCCGTGTCTATGTGGGTTTCCTCCAATTGCTCCGGTTTCCTCCCACTGTCTGAAATACATGCTGGTTAGGTGCATCGACCTGAACAGGCATCAGAATGTGGTGACTAGGGATATTTCACAGTAACTTCATTGCAGTGTTAATATAAGCCTTACTTGTGACTAATAAATAAACTCTACTTCTAAAAATAAAATTAGCATGTCCAATTCAACTAATCTGCACATCTTTGGGCTGTGAGAGGAAATTGTAGCACCCCCAAGAGAAACCCACTTGTGGCCTAGGCAGCAAAAAAAAAGAGAATTTTGTTTTACTTTGCAATTTTCTATGTCAGTCATTGAGGATGCAGGAGTCAAGACTTTGAGAGAGAAGTAAACACTACTTTCTCTGATTAGATTTCTTTTCTCAGGGGTTTGGTGCCTCTGTTTTGCTGATCAGTCGGGTTAGGAACAGCAGAAGGAAGAGAAAAAGTAATGGCATTTTAGTAGCGCCTCAGGACTTTCCAAAGTCCTTTGCAACCAACGAGTTATCACTGGAAGACCGTCACTATTTTAAAGCAGGAAATGTAGCAGCCATGTTTTATGCACAGCAAGATGCCACAAACCACAAGATTATAATGAATGTCTGCTCCCTATTAGTAACGTTGGTTGGGGAATAAGTATTGGCCGGGATCCAGAGGATTGTGAGGTGGGATGGGGGAAGGGGAGGCAACTCTTCTCCTTTTCAAAATTGTGTTACAGCATCCTGTCTGTTCACCTGAAAGGTCAGACAGGGAATCAGTTTAATGTTTCATCAAAAAGCATATGTTGGCTGCTGGGTTCAGGTTTGGATACTTCCATTCCACTTTCTGAATAATTCAGTTTGGAGCCTCAGGCAATAAAACTCCACAATATATTTCTATATATAGGGCACACAGAGGTGGTGCATTTGATCAATGTTATCTCCTCAATTGACATCCAATTGCAAAGAATAACTGAAGTACTGAAGGCATTATTACAAGCACAGTCAGGATGAGTCAAACATTTAATGACTGAGACAAATTAACTGCTCCATCTGCCAATCGGGGAATTAATTCAGATCTCAGCCCAGGCATTCAGTGCAGTACCAAACAATGTTCAAGGTCTTTCAGTAACTAAATGTCTTTTTAATTACACCACAACTGATGAAAGGACTTGATTTGTCCTGAAATAATTGTCCTGTGGACATGAAGAATATTCAAGCCAAATAGGCATTTGCCACTGGTATGAATCATCCTCCCAAAAGGAAACCCTTTTGTCATATCCCTGGTTAACAGACTCAGGGCAGTGCTCGATCTCGTTCTGTGTTTTAAGCCTGAAGCAGAACTTCATCCATTAAATTGGTGATATTGGATCAACAACTCATAACATGCAATGCCTGATTTTTATCTTATAGTGGCTAATAGAATTAAATATCAGACACTGCTTATAACAGGTGGACAATCCGATATCACCATTTTGAGTCACTGCCTGGGACTAATTTCTGCATCTCTGTTTTTTCTGTTGGTACCAAAACATAAAACGTTTACAGGTGCTATACAATGCATGGAATTGCCTCAACTGTACTGACTGCAATGAGTCTGCACAATACTGACTATGTTGTCTGGTTAAAAAGAAAACTACAATCTCCCAAAACTGAAATTGGGGTGCAAATTCTGAAAATACATGGCATCAGTCAACAACAGCAATAACAACTTGCATTTATTTAGTGCTTTCAACACAAAACAAGATCCATTAACAGATGGCCTAACAGGCCATGCAATATGATTGGAACAGATTAATGGATCATATCATTCAATTCAAATACAAACCCGCTCTTTACAGTACGTTCTTGATGTTTACAGCACATGCTCCATGTGTGTGAGGAAATGCCACTCTGAATTCAGTAAGTGCTTCATCGCATGAAGAGGTGATGAGAGACACAAAGCTGCAATTGAAGACAGGGACAGAGGCAGGGGGAGCCCTGAAAATACCAGCGATGAGAAACTTGTCAAGGCAGTGACAGGAAACCTACTCTGATCCCCACTAGGCCAATTAAACTTATTAGAAAGTTTGTTGAAAGTTTGTAGAAGGGAGGAGGGTGGAATATTTAAAGGGGGTGAGATATTTCAGGAGCTTCAGTTGCTGGACAGCCGAACAGAGGTAACTATTTTGTTGGGAGCCTACCAAGGGTAGCCCAGGACATTACCTCAGGCCCCATTAAAAGGTTAGTGGGGCAAAGAGAGACAAGATACTTGGTAAAGCAATGCCCTAATGCTGCATGGGTGGCATGGAAAGTGGGCAGTCAAGGCTTGGGCACTGAATGGATTCAGCATTCCCTGCCATCATGAAGTAATAGATTAGGGATCAAGGACAATTGTGCAGTCACTTACGCCGAAGGAAGGCTCCACATAAATTTGGAGTTCAATTGTCACAGTTTATACCCTGTGGCAATGAGGGGCATCTGCAGGGATGGCAGAATCCCAGGCAGCAGGAGGGTACACATGAAGTAAAAAGGCCAGGAAGGCATTAGAGCCAGACCCTCATCACAAGATCCACCACCAAAGATGCAGCTAAATCGAGATGATTGAGAGTTAGTGCTGCAGGAGACTGTGACACTGCATGAAGATGATCACAGATGTCTGTCCTCTCATCACCAGAGGTCCCACATCTCACTCATCTCATTTACCAAGTTGTGCCATTGGCCATCAAGTCACAGTGGCTTTCATTGTCTTCACTCTGGCTTCTTCCAAAGATCAGCTATAGTTGTTAGTGGAATCTCAAAATGGGTAGCACCCTGTTGCATCTATTAATTCTCTGAGCTGAATTCCACATTCACTTAACAGGTATAGGACATCATTCATTGCACCCATGTGGCATCAGGACAGTGATCAGTGAAATCCATCAATAGGAAGGACTTCCACTTGCTGAACATTTAATCAATCTGCAACCCAATAAAAACTTCCCCTCTAGATATGTGCTTAATTTCCTTCATCCACTACTAGTCCAGGTACAATCATTTTAAAATTAATTTCATGGGATATCGGTGTCGCTGGCTAGATCAGCTCTTATTACCCATCTCTAGTTGCCCTTGAGAAGGTGGTGATGAGCTGCCTTCTTGAACTGCTCCAGAATTTTTGGTGTAGGTACATCCACAATGCCATTAGGGAGAGAGTTCCAGGATTTGGATCCAGTAACAGTGAAGGAAAGGCAATATATTTCCAAGTCAGGATGATGAGTGACGGGGGCGGGGGGAACCTCTAACTGGTGGTGTGCCAGGGTATCTGCTGTTCACCCTACTGGTGGTAGTGTGGTCATGGATTTGGAAGATGCTGCCTACAGAACCTTGGTGAGTTGCTGTACTGTATCTTGTAAATGGTACACAAGGCTTCCATCGTTCATTGGTGGTGTCGGGAGTGAATGTTTATGGAATTAAGTAGCATTTTGATGAAATTTAGGATTGAGTTGTCTCTCATTTTCTTGGATATTGCTTTTGGAAGTCTTTACTTCAAAACTTACAGGAGAAATGTTTATGTATTCTAATAAACTCAGTGAAGATGTAAACTGTTAGTTTGAATCTGATTTGTTCAACTCCCACTGGCAATGTTATGTGAAAATCAATCAGAACATGTGTACTTAGCTGAATGAGTATCGCAATTCAAAGTAGGAAACGGAATGCCACTTACAGCTGATAACAGACTTAGTTCAGCCATAGAAATCCTATGCAGGTTTTATATGATGGCTCTCAGTAGAGCATTCCAGTCTATGTACAGATCTGTAGACAACAGAGCTAAGCAAATAGAAAGTCAATGAAAAATGAATTTTTATGAGTGGTAGCAATCTCAACAGTAAATTTCAAGAGCACTACCACACATCTGATGACTTAATCATTATAAAAGTTATGCTTAGGATTTATAGATTTAAGCCTAAGTGGCAGATGGTGTTCAATGTGGAGAAATATGATGTGGTGCATTTTGGTAGGAAGAACATGGAGAAACAATATAAAAAGAGGGGTGATATTCTAAAAGGGATGCAGGAGCAGAGGGACATGGTGATTGTGTGCAAAGATCATTGAAGGTGGCAAGACAGTGGAGAGAGCAGTTAATAAAGTATATAGTAGGTAATGGTGGTATACTGGTATTGTCACTGGACCAATAAACCAGAGGTTCAGGCTAATGTCCTGGGGGCATGTGGTTGAATCCCATTATGGCAGCTGGTTTTGAATTTGAGTTCAATGAATATGTATTTTGGACAGCACAATGTTGCATCACAGCACTAGAGACCTAATTTCAATTTCAGCCTTGGGTCTTGTAGAACATAGAACATAGAACACTACAGCACAGAACAGGCCCTTCGGCCTTCGATGTTGCGCCGACCAATATAAAAAGCAATGCCCCTCCAAACTAAACCATTCCCTTCTCTTCCATATACTTATCAACTAACCTCTTAAACGCCACCAAACTTGGCGCATCCACAACTGCTGCAGGCAGGGCATTCCACTCCCGAACCACCCTTTGGGTAAAGAAATGTAGAGTTTGCACTTTTTCTCTGTGTCTGCGTGGGTTTCTTTTGAGTGCTCCAGTTTCCGTCCACAGTCCAAAAATGTGTGTTTGGCCATGCTAAATTGACCCTAGTGTCAGGGGGGATCAGCAGGGTAAATGTGTGGAGTTACAGGAATAGGGCTTGTGGGATTGTTGTTGGTACAGACTCAATGGGCTGAATGACTCCCTTCTGTAGTGCAGGGATTCTATGATAGTATTCTGGCTTTTATCTATATTCCTTTCCACATCCCTTTATAGCCTCCTTATGTCCTCTTCACCATAGAATGCAAGAACAAGGATATCATGTTGAATTTATACAAGGCATTAGATAGACTTAAGTTGGAGTATTGGGTGCAGATCTGGGTGCCACACCATAGGAAGGATGTGATCGCATTGGAGAGAATACAGAAGAGGTTTACAAAAATGGTTCTAGGGATGAGAAACTTCAGCTATGAGGATAGATTGGAAAGATTGAGCTTGTTCCCCTGAAGCTAAGCAGAGATTTGAAAGAGAGATTCCAAATCATGAGAGTGCTGGACAGAATAGATAGGTAGAAACTGGTCCCGCTCATAGAAAGATCAAAAACGAGAGGGCACAGATTTAAAATGATGTGCAAAATAAGCAAATGTGATACAAGAAAAAACTTTTTCACTCAGCGAGTTGTTTGGGTCTGGAATGCATTGCCTAGAAGTGTGGTGGAGGCAAATTTAATTAAGACTTTCAAGAGAGCTTTTAATGATTACTTAAATAGAAGCAATATGCAGCAGTATGGAGAAAATGCATGGGAATGGCCCAAAGCATTAATACTCATTTAGAGAGCCAGGGCAGACATGATGGGCCAAATGCCCTCTTTGTGTGCGATAACAATTCTGTGATTCTATGAATCACCTCATTAAAAAGTTAAGTTTGCAACTGTCCAAAATAACATGCAATTTGTGTTGTATAACGGTTAATGTTAATTATATAAATATATTGATGAGATCAACCGTGACATGAGATCACATGATAACAGAGCATAGCGAGACATAATTGTTTGTAAAACTTCCACTTTGAAATTGACAGCATATTCAATCAAAGATAGAACTGGTTAACAGTGTTACCTCCTGCATTATCTGTAATCTCAGGATCACAACTAACACATCTAGGACCAAAAACAACAATAGTATATTGGACAGCTATTAAACATGACAAAAGGGGCAACAAGTGATATTTGCAGTAGCTGAAAGGAGCAGCAAGAACAAACAGTTGCAGGATCTTTTGTGATTAATACATTAGAATGAACAGGTGCCTATGCACCTCAGAGCTCTACAATCCTTTACCATTTAGATTAACTTCTTTTCCTGCCAAAATAGACAAATTTACATTTTCCTATCTTATATCCTATTTGCCAGATTTCTGCCAACTCACAACTTATCTACATCCCTTTCCAAATCCCTTTATAGCCTCCTTATATCTCCTTACAACTTACTTTCCAACCTATCTTTATGTTATTAGCAAATTTTGCAACCATACCATTGATTCCTTCACCCGAGTCATGAGTATAAATTATAAAAGTTGATACCCTAGCACTGATCTGTGTGGCACTCCACTCATTAGATCTTGCCCAACCAGAAAAATGACCTATTTATATCTCTATTAGCTTACCAATATTTAATCTATGCAAAAAAGTTCACTGTTAAGTGGAAAGGCTTGTAAAGATTTGCAGCTCATCTATAAAGGAAATGAATTGGAAAACTTTGAGGGAACCAAACAGAAAATTTCTCTGAAACAACAGCTGGAGGAAATAGACAAGGCTTGCAGCAAAAAATAGCAGATGCATTGTCACTCATTTCCATTGGGAGGCCTGAACAAGAGAACATAAATCTTATTGAGGACATAGAGTCATACAGCTGACTAATTCCAAAATTCCTACCAGCACCCATGAAATATAGCAAGCACAAAACAGGTAACAAAAAAGTACTAAGGTAAGAGAATGATGCAAAAATGGATGGCTGGAATATGTCACAGACATCCTCATCCTGAAACCATATTAGGAGTAATGCAAATATCGCAATACTGTGGCTGACTTGTTTACAATGGTTATTTGATCATACTACAAGTTCTCAAATTTAAGATCCTTCAAAGAATAAATCAAAGACATCTGGGCATTATCTAGTGCCATGCTTGAGCAAAAAATTTAGTTTGATAACCTAGTATCTCAAAATCATAGAGGGTATGACTTTGAGCTGCATCAGTTGTGCAATTCATTGCCAAAACCCATTGATTATCACATCAGCTGGGATTTTCTGGTCCTGTCCATGATGGGAATCATTGCGGGTAGATTGGAAGATTTGATGGAGCAGCCTAAGGTCTGTTAATTTTGGAATGAAATTAGGCATGTTTCACAATGGACATTTTTGAATTCAAATTAAAGACGTTCCTCGTAATAGTTGGCCAAAGCTATGGATGGATTAAGTTCAAACGTCTTCATGGGACAATCTCAGTGGCCCAATTGAAGCTCTTAAGTGGTCAGTTAGTGGGTACTGAAGGGCTACTTTCCATCCAGCCACAACTTTAAGGCCAGTAGGAAGAGGTCAGGGCAGAACCTGGCAGATTAGCCTACTCAGGCCTCAGGCAGGAAAGGCAGGGGCACAATCTTAACAGGCCCTTACCCCATTGGAGGGAGCCCTCTTCCCATATGCTCTCTCTTCCTTGTCCTTTCCAATCTGATCCTCATCCTGTCCTGCCCCTTCTGTGAAACTCTCGCATTTGCCTGCCTCCTCGGCCTCCTGGTAATTTGAATCTGTAAATGGTGAATCACTCTTAGTGGTGCTGAGACGACAGAGCTATCATCCAATCAGATTGGATGGAAGCTGTCTGAGGCAGGACTTGCTTCTCAGCGAGGGCCAGGAGTGCCACCTCCAGCCAATTAATGCTGTGCAGAATGTTGAAGAGATATGGGACAACTGATATCAACTGGGATGTATTATTCCGTGATCTTTTTGGTGATGGGTTGGGCCAACTGTCTGAAATATCTTGCCCCTTGTGTGGAATATCCGACAGAGAGCATGGAAAAGAAACACTGCAGGTAGATGCAGAAATATCAGTCAAAGCTGCTAATAGCGACTCAAATCCAATACGCATTTTCTACAGTGTCTTTGTATGTGAGCACATTTGCAACCTGCATAGCAAACAAACTGAACACCAAATTTATAGTGGCTGGATGGAAGGACAACGAGTAAGGCTTTATTAGTACAGTGTCCTATGATCATTCTTGACATTAATCATTGTAGATGTGAACAATAAATCAAAGCAGTACTGAGGAGGGTATCAGATCACAACATACTGTTTGGCCTCACAATGCACATAGTGACAGTAATTGAAATGCACTGAATGAAGGATATCGTTCCGATACCATCTGGATGAATGACCGTTGATTAAACGACACAACAGTGTTCTTATCACGTGGAGTCATTAAAAGGTGGAATGTCGAGTAATTAATCAGTTGCATAGTAAATGATTCATTGATTGTCCATTAGCAGAGTAGCTTCCTCTGCAGTATTTTCTTTTATGTGCCATTAATTAGAAAGAACAGTTCAGTGGCTGGGTGCAGCACGCTTAGATGGACCACAGGAGCTGAAAATGGCAAATACATTCAATTCCAAATTGGAGAGCTGGTTCTGCCGCTGTCTGTCTAAAAATATTCATCGGGAGATTTGTAAGCACCATCCTGATTGTCTGATTGGGAATCCAAATATGGTTTGTGTATCTCTATGTCTGAATGCGCACAGCCTTTGTAAGAAAAGTGATTAATTAATAGAAGAAATATTAATAAATACATATGACCTGCTAGATCTTTTAGAATTCTGTCTTTTTACTCATTCACAGAATGTTGTTGTTGGTTAGACCAGTATTTGTTGTCTACCATTCATTGCCCTTGTGAGGGTAGTGGTGAGCAACCTTGACTAGTGAAGTCTAAGTGGTGTAGGTATACGCACAATGCTGCTCAGAAGGGAGTTGCAGGATAAATAACTCCAAGTTGCAAGATGACCAAGGCTGGAACCCAAATATTCAAGCATATTTGGCATTTTGGAAGGATAGAAAGCTAGAAAAAGTTGGTGGATTGGCTCTGTTAATTAAGAATGGCATTAGTATAATGGAGAGATGATATTAATTCAAAAGATCAAGTTATTGAATCAATTTGTGTTCAGATAAGTAGTAGCAAAATTAAGAAGTTACTTGGAGTAATTTGTAGGCTCCCTAACAGTTGCAATGCTGTCAGGAAGAGTATACAGGAGGAAATAATAGAGACTCATAAGAAGGATACTACAAAAATCATCAATTTCAAAATTCCTTTAGATTAACAAAGCTGACCATTAAATGTAGCTTGGAAAATGAGTTGATACAGTGTTTTCAAAATACTTGGAGCAGGACATTCTAATGCCAAACCAGGGAACAAGCTATTTTAGACCCAGTAATTTGCAATGAAATTAGTGCAATTAGTGAAAGACATCACAGTAAAGAACCATCGAGGCAACAATTATCATAAAATGATAGAATTTATATTCAGTTTGAGGGTAAAAAATACGGGTTTGAAACTAGTGTCTTAAACTTAAAGGGTTATAAGGATAGCGTTGGCTAAAGTGAATAGGAGAAAATAGATTAAAAGTTTGGATAACAGAGGTGCAGTGACAAATATTTAAAGAGCTTGTTCTTAACAAAGATTAATTCCATTAAGAAAGAACGACTCAATGAGAAGGATATCCCATCTGTAGCTAAATTAAGGAACATAAGGATAGTATGAAATCAAAAGAAAAAGTGCTGAACAGATTAGTGGCAAATCAGAAGATTGAATGGAATCAATCAGTAAAGAGTGACTTAAAAAAAGGAAGAAATTACATTATGAGAGGAAGGTAGCTCAAAATATAAAGAAAGGATAGTAAGAGTTTTTACAAGCTTTTACAAACGAAAAAAAAGCAACTAAAGTGAATGGTGGTCCCTTCAAGAGTGAGACCAGAGAACTAATAATGAGAAGTAAGGAAATGATATAGAGATAAGGAAATGGCAGCAGTTTTGAACAGGTATTTTGTTTCTGTTTTCACAAACAAATTAAATCTCATGAATATTTGAAAATCATGGAGCAAAAGAGAGCGAAGAACTTAACGTGATCAGTCACACAGAAAAAAGTACTAGGAAAATGATCAGAATAGTATCTGCAGAAGCATTTGCTATGATCTTCCAAAACTCCCTAAGTTTGGGGAAGTTACTAGCAAATCATAAAATCATATTACAATATTCAAGGAAGGAGGAAGACGAGAAGCAGGAAATTTCATAGGCCAAGATAAAAGCAAAATATTGCGGATTCTGGAATCTGAAACAAAAACAGAAAATGCTAGAAAATCTCAGCAGGTCTGACTCTGGTTTTATAGGGTCATCCATACTCGCGACATTGACTCTATTCTCTCTACACAGATGATGTTAGCCCTGCTAAGATTTTCAAGCATTTTTAGTTTTAATTTCATAAGCCAGGTAACTAAACATCATAGAGAAAATGCTATAGCAGAACATTTAGAAAATCATAAGACAGTTTGGCAGAATCAACTATAGTTTTGTGAAAGGGAAGTCATATTTGAATAATTTATTAGAGAATTTTGTGGAAGTAACGGACAAGATGGATAAAAGGAAATCCATAGATGTAGACTTGCATTTCCAAAAGGCATTTGATAAGGTATCACATCAAAGATTACTACATAAAATATGAGTTTGTGGCTTACAGATAACATATTAGCATGAATAGAAAATTAGTTAACTAACAACAAGCCGGCTGTTGGAATAAATGGATGGATCTAAGGAGATTCATCAAAGATGCCAAAAAAATCGTACTGGACTAAGCTAGAATCCGCCATTAGCCATATTATAGCAAGATCTGCAAGACATAACTGGCTACAAGATGAAGGTATGTAAAACCGTCAGCTCCAATGCATGCCTCCCTAATGAGCTCAATGCATTCTCTGTCTATTTTGAGCAAGAGGTCAGTGAAAGCATGCCTTGCACCTCAAAAACCTCAGATGATCCTGTCTCTGGGGTCACCATTGCAGATGTCAGAGCAAATTTCTCAAACGTCAAGCCACAGAAAGCGATTAGCCCGGATACCCAGGGTACTTGGACATGTACTCAATACCTGCGCAGATCAGCTGGCTGCTATTCTCAGACACCTTCAACCTCTCTTCGCAACACCCTGAGGTCCCTATTTGTTTCAAGAAGATGACTATTATCTCAGTACCAAAAGAAAAGCCAAGTATCATGCCTTAATGACTTTAACCAGAGGTTCTAACATACATCATTCTGAAGTGCTTTGAAAGGTTATTCATGCAACAAATAAATTCCAGCCTCGCAGATTGCCTGGTTCCAATACAATTTGCCTACCATTGCAACAGGTCTATAGCAGACACCATCTCCCTGGCTCTGCACTCAACCTTGGTACATCTATGTCAGACTCCCATTTATTGACTGCAGCTTAGCTTTCAACATTATTATTCTCTTGAAAGTCATCTCCAAAATCTTTGGTTTGGGCCTCATCTCCTCTCTCTTGACTGGATCTCCCCAACTTCCTAACCCACACTAGTAAAGGTAGGCAACAAACCTCCTCCGTGATCATTCTCAAATCGGTGCTTCACAAAGCTGTGTTCTGAGCCTCCTACTATACTGCTTATACGTCTATAATGGTGTGGCCAAATTCCCCTCCAACTCAATTTGTTCATGACACCACTGTAGTGGGACAGATCTCAAACAATAACAAGACAGAGTACAAGAAAGATAGAGAAACTATGAACTGGTGCGACAACAACAATCTCTCCCTCGATGTCAACAAAATGAAAGAAATTTTCACCGACTTCAGATCGCATGGTGAAGAAAACACTTCTGTCTACATCAATGGGATGAAGTAGAACAGTTGAAAGCTTCAATTTTTATTTGTCCAGATCACCAATAACCTGTCTTAGCCCATGCTCCTCCCCCACACCAACACTATAGTTAAGAAAGCCCATCAATCATCTAGCTTCTCAGATGACTAAGGAAATTTGACATGTCAGCTACAACTCCCACCAACTTTTACAGATGCACCATAGGAAATATTCTTTTTGGGTGTATCACAGTTTGGTATCCCTCCTGTTCTGCCAAAAAGCACAAGAAACTACAAAAGGTCATGAGTGTAGCCCAATCCATTATGCAAGCTATCCATTGACTCTGTCCACACTTCCCATTATCTCAGAAAAGCTGCCAATATAATTAATGACCCCACACACTCCAGACATGCTCTCTTCCACCTTCTTCTGTCTGGAAAATGTTAGAAAAGTCTGAGGCTGCATACCAACCAACTCAAGAACAGCATCTTCCCTGCTGCCATCAGACTTTTGAACGGACCAACCTCTCACTAAGTTGATCTTTTTCGACATTCTAGTTTTGACTGTAACACTACATTCTGCACTGTCTCCTTTCCTTCTCTATGTATGGTATGCTTTGTCTATACAGCACGCAAAAAACAATACTTTTCACTGTACATTAATATGTGACAATATAAATCAAATAAATCAAATCAAATAAATTAAATGGATCATGTTCAGGTTAGCATGCTGTTACCAGAGAAGTTCCACAGGAATCGGCACCAGGGCTTCATTTACATTCTATCTCAATAACTTGGATATCAGGACCAAATGTAGCCAAATTTGTTGATGACACAAAGATAGGTAAGAAAGTAACTTGTCAAGAAGACATAAAGATTTTCTAAGGGTTTTAGATAGGTTAAGTGATTGGGCAAAAAAGATAGCATTTAAAATGGGAAACTTGTCCAGGTCGGTAGAATAGAAAAGCAGTATATTATTTAAATGGAGAGAGATTGCGGAGCTCAATGGGTGGAAATTTATGGCTTTGTCACAGCTGACAGGGCTATAAATGCAGTGAGCCATTCAAAAGTCCATTGACTTGATGGATACCTGAATGGGAGATGAACATATGGATAGAAAATATGGGGGCGATTCTCCCAAAAATTGCTGAATTGTTGGAAAAACTTTTTTAGATCACAACTGTTTTCTCAGTTCAACTTCACACTTAAATCTCCACAATCTGTGCATTGCAGAAGTCACAATTGTGAATATCATTAAAAACCCAGGGGACGGGGCCTGTTTGTGCCGGAGTTTGACAGTTTCGGAACTCTGCTCGTGCGCTGTGCCCCTGATCTGTCAGACTCCCTGTTTGCTGGGGCCAACTCAATCGCTGGCCAGCCCAGGACCCCAGCAGTTCTGCCCCTCCAACACCCCCCACAGCCTGATCATGGCCCCCACAACAATTCCTGGGCCAGCCCTGAACTCTTCCACCTCAGAGCGCCCTAATGACCAGCCCACCCATTCTCCCTGTCTCAAGCAGTGGGGATTCCCCCACCCCCTTCAACTTGGCAGACACTCCACCACTGCCCTCCTTATTGCCCATACTTGGTCAGACCCCTAGGAGGCAGATCCCACCCCTGCCCCTTCAGTAGACCAGCATCACTCTCCCACACTCCCCCACTCTCTCCCCCCCCACCCCAGCCTGCCCCAGTCACTGAACTCTTTCTAGCCCAGAACAATCCCTTTGCAGAATGGCAGCGGGACCCCCCCAAACTCCACTGATTACCGCTAGACCCCACTCACAACAGGTCTGTCCCTTCACACTGCCCGATGCCTGCTGAGTATTGCCAAGATGCCCCCTGGACAGTGCCAGGGAACACAGTCTGGTAGTGCCAGAGTGCCTATGCCAGGGGGCACCAGCCCCCTGCTGCCTGACCCCTTGGGGGGCCCCAATTTTCCCCCTTCATTTCAGTGGGGTCCCCCGTTAGTTCCCTGAATGCAAGGAGCTACTCTAGATCCATCCAGAATGAAGAACATCTGATGGGGTATGAGATTCAATTGGGACCGACAAGTTCCCAATAATGGCATTGAAAACATATTTAAACTACATTAAAAAAAGATTCAAATGACTTACCTATCTTCCTGCCGGTTTCCAGAGTGGTCTGGACTCCAACCATTCTGCAGCTCTGGGAGATGTGCATTCATTCCCGGCGTATGCGCAAATCCCGGAAAAAGGCCCATGATGCATATCTCCCAGCCTGACGTGCCAGAAAAGTTGCAGTCGCAATGGGAGAATCACCCCTCCTCTACCCCACCCCACCCTCCCTCCCCCCGCTCATGTATGGATAATAAGAAGTGGATCTAAGTAAGGATTAGGAATCATCACAGCCTTGGTGAGCCAAAGTGTTTTTTCCAGTGCTGTAGTTTTCTTTGATTTTGGCGGGACGTAAAATTCCACCCTATGTTACAGAGGGATCTGGATGTCCTGGTATATGAAGTTTGTGAATCACAATAGACCATCATGAAACCATAGCAAATGATTAGGAAGCTGGAATGTTGGCGTTTGTTGTAAGAGATATTGAGTATAAATGCAGACAAGTATTGCTATAGTTATACAGAGCCTCTGATAGACCGGATCTGGTGTATTGTGTACAATTTTGGACTCCTTACTTAAGGATTGATATAACTGCACTAGAAACGGTTCAGGGCTGGTTCACTTGACTGATTCCTGGAAAGAGGATATTATCTTAGGAAGAAAAGTTAGCAGCTTGGACCTGTATCCATTGGAATTTAGAAGAATGAGAGGTGATCTTATTAGATAAGATCTATTTGACAGAGAGGATGCTTAGAGGATGTTTCCCCTTGTGTAGGGAGTCTAGAACTGGGGGCATATTTTATAAATCAGAGGTTTCCCACTTAACAGTGAGATAAGGAGAAGTTTGTTTCCTTAGAAAGTCATTAGTCTGTGGAATTACCATTCCCGGACACCACTGGAGGCTGGGTCATTGAATACGTCCAAGGCTGAGTTAGATTTTTGATCAATGGGGATTACGGAGGGCAGACTGGAAAGTAAAATTGAGGCCACAATCAGATCAATCCTGATCATATTGAATGGCAGAACAACCTCGAGGGGCTGAATGGTCTAGTCCTGCTTATAATTTGTTTGTTCTGTGTTATTGCATTCACAATTAGCAAATGGAAAACTGAGTAACTGACTCAGTCATTGTGCTTACAATCTCAGTCCTCATGGTCACAAGAGTACACACGTGGAAAGAAACATTTGCGTGTATTTGTCGATAAAAATGGTAAGACAAAAGTACACAATGTGAATTCTTTGTGCTCCTGTGGCTTTACTCACTTGGTTGGCATTTATTAGTCAGTCACCTGTTAAAATGACGCGCAGAATGGAAAACAAAACTCGACTTCAGGACCAAGGCAGCAGAAGCACCATCAAAAGAAAGGGGGGTAAGCTGTGAAGATGGAAAAGCTCAACCAATCAGAATAACCACTCCATCCCTGCAGAACATAACATGTTTTATCAATAGCAAACAACTCAAACAGGGCACATCACAGACAGCAACAGACTGTCTGGGTCTGGTGCATCACATGTAAATCAATATTCTCAGCAGTCACTCAGATGGAGTCAAAGTGCTACTCATATCAGCCAGACAATACCAAGACACTGCACTAAGAGCGACTGTATCAGATCAATAAATTCCCAGCACTGGCGAAAGGAAATTACTGGAAATTTCAGACTGAATGATGGTATGTTTTTATTAAGTGGATATAAATGTGAAGTACATTTACTTATATTTTATGCAAGGTGTCTTCTCTTATAATAAATGCATGTGGCTAAAATTGTGTAGCTACATCTGTGGCTGGATAACAATTTCTAGACAACAGCTCTGAATTCCATGATGCTGTATTAACTCTTACCTCGTTCTCAGAATAATGCCAAAATGATCAAACTGGCCTAGTTTTCCCAAGTTAGCTTGCACTCTGCACAATGGTGTTTCACCTGTTATCTTCATCAGCCTCCGCATACATTTGGCAGCACATTCAGCTGTCGGTACCTTCAATATAATGCGGTACAACTGGTAGAAAGGTTAACTTAGGGTACTAGAAGAGGTCACCATAGAAATTGTAGAGGTTTTGGTTGCCACCTCCCAAAATTCTGTAAGTTCTGGAACATTCCTGTCAGACGGGAGGGAGGCAGAAAATGAGGAAAATAGATCGGTTAGCCTATAATCAGTAGTAGGGAAAATGCTTGAGTCTATTATAAAAGACGTGATAACAGGACACTGAGAAAATTAAACAAAATCAATATGGATTTAGGAAAATTAAATTGTGTTTAATAAAATGACTGGAGGTTTTTGAGAATGTAACTAGCAGAATATATAAAGGGGTATGAGCAGATTCGGTGTATTTGGATTTTCACAAAGCTTTTAAAAAGTCACAAAGGACAAAGAAAAGTACAGCACAGGAACAGGCACTTCAGCCCTCCAAGCCTGCACTAATCATGATGCCCTAACAAAAAAAAGTTCTGCCCTTATCTGGTCCATATCCTTCCATTTCCTCCCTATTCATGTAACCCTCCAGATGCCTCTTAAATGTTACTAATGTGCCTGCTTCTGCCACAATCTCTGGTAGTGCATTTCAGGCACCCACCACTCTCTGCATGAAAAACTTCCCCCGCATACCTCCCTTAAACTTTTTCCTTTTCACCTTGAACCTGCGCCCCCTTGTAATTGTCATTTACATCCTCGGTAAAAGCTTCTGACTATCCACCTTGTTTATGCCTCTCATAATTTTGTAGACCTCTGTCAGGTCTCTCCTCAGCCCCTGTCTTTCCTATGAAAATGATCCTAGTTTATTCAACCTCTCCTCGTAGCCAGTACTCTTGGGACCAGGCAACATCCTGGTGAACCTTCGTTGCTCTCTTTTCAAAGCTTCCACATCCATCTGGTAATGTGATGACCAGAACTGCATGCAATACTGTAAAAACAGCCTAACCAAGGTTTCATACAGCTGCAACATGATTTCCCACAACTCTTGTACCCAATGCCCCTGCTGATGAAGGCAAGCATGCCATATGCTTTCTTAATCACCTTGGCCACTTTTAGGAAACTGTAGACCTGCACATCCAGATCCCTCTTTGTGTTAATGTTTCTAAGTGGTCTGCCATTTATTGTTTGACTCATACCTAAACTTAATCCTCCAAAATGCATCATCTCACATTTTTCAGGATTAAACTCCATCTGCCATTTCTGTGCCCAAGATTGCAATCTATCTATATCCTATTGTATCCTCTGATAATCATCAGCAATCTTTGAGATGATAGCCCACTCACAGAGGGTCATTGTTGAGGGGCTGAAGAGCATGGCCCAGTCTCAGAGGACGCTTGCTGCTGCCACTGACAGTTGGCTCCTGACCCATAATACCCATCATGTATAGTTGTTTGCAATTCTGGAAACCATTCTACAGAAAGAATAGGTGGGATTCTTCGATTTTGTCCATGCCCGCCCTGCTTCAGGTGAGAATAGAGAATTTGGTATTCTAGCCAAAAACTCCATTCACTTTCAGCAGCACCAGAGAATCCCAGCATGAATGAGGATGGTGAATTTTGACAAAATGATCCTAAGCTAGGCAGTGGTGTCGGCTGATGTCATTGGGCTAAGGTTAAGGGACATGGATTCAACTCCTACCATGGCAATTTATAAAATCTGAATAAGAAAAGTTTACCTCTGTAAAGGTGACAATGCAACTGTGATTGAATGTCATGAAATCCCACTTGATTGACTAGTGCCCTTTAGAAAAGGATATCTGCCACTCTTATCTGATATGGCCTACAGCAATATGGTTGATTCTTAACTGCACTTTGAAATGGCCTAGTAAGGTACTCAATTCAAATTGCAATTAGGATAGGCAAAAAATGCTGGCTAGGCCAGCAACACCCACATCCCATGAACAAATGAAAAAGTGGTTTGGATAAAAGCAGTCCCAATGATAAAGGGACGAGCGAATAAAACAAATGGGAATGGAATCAGGTTTGGCATAAGTGAGCAAGATAAGAGTTTAAACTGAAGTGAAACAAACTATGAAAGGTCAGGTTTTGGAATAGTCCACCAAGAGGAAAGTAAATTAGTTCTCTTCAAGTGGACAAGTATTTGAAGAGACACTACCTGGACAGCAGGAAGTTTTTTCTGACCGTGGAATTTTCTATGTTCTATTACTGTAGATTATGCTCTTTCAGGCACTTAAGTTGAAAGCAATTTCCCAGATGTAATCCTGTTGGAGATGCCAGAGTCAGTCCTCCAAACACAAGCATTAAACAATAATCTCAGGTAGCTAGGAAAGTGCATCACTGCTGACAAGCAATGAAAAAGAAATATCAGTACAATCTTTTAAAGTTAAGGAGATGCGCAGGCCAAACATGTAGAGGAATCCAGAACGATTCCATCAAAAGAAAAATCTCAGTGGAATAGAGAAACCTATTCAGTGCCTAATCATTGACCAGATATTGACTAGACAAAAATGAATCAACCCAAGAAATAAAAGATACATGGAAAGTTAGAGAAGGTTAATCATGGAAAATGAAAGATATGAAAATTTCCACAAAGTCATTAAATTTCCTTAACCAATACATATATGCAGCTACATTTCACTTTAAGTCCCAGTACTGTACAAAGTAAACAATACCAATTTTAAGCCCCATTTTTTCCTGGTTAATTCAACACAATTACTGAAAAAAAAAATTTCTTGCATAGGATGTAAAATTAGGATTAGTGACAGGAGCAGATCTTTCTACATAAAAATGTAGTTAGCATATGAAGAATGGATTACCTGCAAAGATTTCTTGAAAATGAGTCGAGCTTGACATCAGATGAGAATTCAAGAAGCGTTTGAAGAAAAATACCAAAATATACAGACAAAATGGAAAACAGAGTTTCAATTGTGGAGCTTTCATCAATACAGTTACGATGGGTCAAATGGCTTCCCTTTGTGTAAACCTCCAATGAATCCATAGTTATTTTAGTGGAGGCATTAATCCTTTTTAACATTAACTGATTGTTATCAAGTGATGCATTGTTGTCAGGTAAAGTGGAGAATATACAGATGTAATTCAATTCCCATTCATTCATCATACATTTTCTTGTCCTTATTTTTCTATATTACTTTACATTATTATTCATAATTACAATGTTCACTGTAATTGGAAGCAGATGAGTAGAACTGATCAGGGGAAATTTGCTCCTCTGTAACATTTACTGGTGAACCTGGTCATGCGAAGTGTGCAGCAACAGCGTGGTAGTTTTATAAGTTGACATAGGAAGTTATAATGGTGAAAGATTAACAATAAAAAGGCAAAAGAGAGGACAATAAGAAGTAAGGCTGCATATACAGGAAGCGCAGGGAAAAAATTTCTATTCATTCATGGGACATAGGGGATTGCTGGCTGGCAAGCATTTATTGCCCATCCCTAATTGTCTGAGGGCAGTTGAGAATCAACCACTTTGCTGTGGTTCTGAACCCCATACACACTCGATCAGGTAAAAACGGCAGATTTCTCTTCCTAATGAAAATTAGTGAACCATTTCACTAATGGTTGGTATTGGTTGGTTTTTCCAACAATCAACAATAGTTTCATCGTCATCAGTAGCTTTTAATTCCAGATTTTTTTTTATTTGAATTCAAATTCTACCATCTGCCATGGCAAGATTTGAACATTAGCTGAGTCTCTGAATTACCATGGCACAGTCTCATGAGCCAGTGATGCAGCTGCAAGACTTATTGCAAATGGAAGCTCTAACTCAACTGAAAGCAAAGGTTAGTTGAAAAATCACAGCAGTTAAAAAAAATGAAACATTTCAAACTCTTACATAAATGCCAACAGTGCTGAGAACATAATACATTTGCAATCATTCCTAATTAGAGCAAATTCTGTCCAATCCGGTCTTCTACATTCACCAATCCTCAGGTTCCTAATATGTAACACAGCACAAAGAAGCAGGTATTACTCACATGATAGCAAAAGTTACAATTCAGCTAAACTGATCTGAAGCTGTCTTGTAAGGTGTCCAATCTTCATTGTTCAACAGTGGCATCAGAAAGTATGCAACAAGAAAAGGCCATTCAACAGCTCAAGCCCATTCTTTTCCCTAGATCTTCTAAAACCTGTTGTGTTTTACGATACATTTCATCTCTTGAGCTATGTTTCTAGTATGTATTAACCTTCCTCTCCAAAAGTCAATCAATGAAAACATTGCTTGTTTACTTATAAAACCGAACTGATCCCCTTGGTGCACATGGTGAGGTATCTAAATGGCTACAAAGTTGGCTTGATGATAAAAGACAGGAGTGGTTGTAGAAGTTTGTTTTTCAAACTGAAGGCCTGTGACCAGCGCTGTGCCTCAGGGATTGGTGCTGGATCCACTGTTATTTCTCATTTATATTAATAGTTTGGATGAGGATGAAGGAGACATGGTTAGTAAGTTTGCAGCTGACATCTACATTGGTGGCATATAGTGAATAATGAAGAAGGCTATCTCGGATTGCAATGGGATCTTCATAAATTGGCCAGTAGGCAGTTGGACTTTAATTTAGGTGAATGTGAGGTGATGCATTTTGGTAGATTGAACCGGGGCAATACTTACTCAGTTAATGGTAGGGAGTTGGAGAGAGTTACAGAACAAAGAGATCTAAGGGTACATGTTCATTTCTCCTTGCAAGTGCAGTCACAACTGGACAGAGTGGTGAAGAAGGCATTCAGCATGCTTGATTTCATAGGTCAGAACATTGAATACAGGAATTGGGACATCTTGTTGAAGTTGAATAAAACATTGGTAAGGCCACTATTGGAATACTATGTACAGTTCTGGTCACCCTATTATAGAAAGGATATTATTAAACTAGAAAAAATGCAGAAAAGATCTACTAGGATGCTACTGGGAGTTGATGGTTTGAGTTTTAAGGAAAGGCTGGATAGACTAGGGTTTTTTCTTTCCCCTGAAGCATAGGAGGCTTATGGTAATCTTATAAATTTCTATAAAATAATGAGGGGCATAAATCAGCTAGATAGTCAATATCTTTCTCCAAATGTAGGCGAGTTTAAAACTAGATGGCATAGGTTTAAGGTGAGAGGAGAGGGACACAAAAAGGTCCAGAGGAGCAACTTTTTCACGCAGAGAATCGTGAGTGTCTGGAACAAGGTGCCAGAGGTAGTAGGAGAGGTTGACATAATTTTGTCTTTAAAAAACATTTGGATAGTAACATGATAAGATTGGTGTAGAGGGATATGGGTCAAATCCAGGCAATTGAGACTAGCTTAGGGTTTAAATAACAAGGACGGTATGGACAGGTTGAGCTAAAGGGCCTGTTTCCATGTAAATCTCTATGACTGTATGACCTGTATGACTATGTTCAGGAGCCAAAAAAATTCTGACAGTGTTTAATCATCTAAAGTCACAGTTATTCATGCAATCATTAATCCCAATTATATTTTTATTGTTTATTTTTCTGAGTAAGGCAGGAATAGAAGGTTAGGAGAGACCAAACATTGTCAACATAGGTTGACAAAGCAGCCATTCCACTCTAATAAAAGTGAACTCAGAATAATCAAAATTTGATTACATTAATACTAAACTGCACATTGTAATCATTTTAGGGTTCCTTTGCCGCATTTTATTGTTACATTCGTTTTCTCCCCAGACTATTAGAATGGAAGACTTTGAGGTGTGTGCTGAGGTGAGAAGCAGTCAGTGGGCTTGTAACATTGCATCTCCTACTTTGTTATGGCCTGTCAAAGTTAACCAGCACAGTGCAAAAGACCCTTGATCAGGCACCATCAAGGACTTAGAAAGACCCCACTAGACTGAATGCTTGGAGCCACAGTAATAGCTCTCTAATTGCTCCACAGAGAGGTGAAATGTCTTGCCTCACAGTTTATTCAATCCCTCATCTCTGATATTCTCACAAGAACTGTAGTGTGGAATGCTTGCCTATTCTGAGAGATTTACTAAAGAGTTGTGAAGTATTGGAGATATGCTTTAGGGAGCAGTTCTAGGAGATGTATGAGTCAATAGTTAAACCTGTGAGGGTCAACTTCCCTTTCATTGAAAAATACAAAGCAGACTAATTAATCAGGGTGGGACCCATTACACTTCACAATCTTTTCTTTCTCTTTGTTTTGTTGAATAATTAAAATAGAATCAGCAGCTCCACAAGTCCATGCTCACATCAGAATGCATGGTTCAAAAATAGGATGAAAGTAATTTTGCCTCGTGCAATCTCTGAGAATGCAAGATCAATTCTATACGTTAAAGGATCTTTGCTAAGTATTACAAGCACTTCTAAGGGAAAGTTTGATAAATTTGAAAATAAAATGAATATCTAATACCACATTTGGATTGCAACCTGCTATGTGCGCATTGTGCAAAATTGGAATATTTGCCTGTTATTAAGGATTTCATTAAAACATAAAATAAAACAAAATAGGAGCCATTGGTTCCATATTTCTTTTTCAGTAATAACAGCTAATTGCTGGGTAAGAAAGATTTAAGGTTAAAAGATTGTAAGTATCTTATTTTATATTATTTGTCTCTAGCACATTCAACCAAAATAGATTTTAAAAATTAATAATGCACAAAACTTATTTGGTGGTGCAAAACTTAAGTATTGTTGAAAAAACAGACACTTTTTGTTGAAGCTTTTCATTTTGCATTCATCAGGACATTTGCAAGAATAGCAATGCAAGGGAAATCAACAAATATATACTGTTAGAGAAGAGAGTGCTGATTAGCTGGTAAGTGGACTCTGGATGTTAGAGGCATCACTACAGGGAATGCACAAATTTATGGTGATTAACAGTTAACTGACAAACATTATTTGAAATTTAAACAAGGCAACTTGACTCTGTTTGGCCATGGCATTGCTCTAAGGAATGAACCAGTGAATAGCTGTAATTTAGTTTCTTCAGCTGAAAGAGACACTTGTTCTTTCTGTCTGCAAATGACAAGGTTGTGTGTTAATATATGTAGTTCAAGTACATACAAGCCTGACTGACAATCTTAAATGGGTTGTCAGCATAATTCTTAGCACACTAAAGATTATTTAACAAACATTGTTCAATTGCAGAATCACATATATTGAGGTGTAACCTCTGTTTGAAATGCCAGAGTAGGTTGAATGAACGCCAGACATGTGCTTGGGACATCAGGAAAATCCCGAGGCACATGCATGTGTGTTGAAAGAGCACCAATTTTAAACCTGTGATCGAGTTTCTGAAAGCTGCCAGTCCTGAAGCACCAAGCTGCAATTTTGCCAAAACCTCTGGCACTTGCACTGTTGTTAAATGAGTTTTTGCCCTTACTTAGTTGCACTGTTATCATTTGGTCTAGCTGCAGTGCATAGAGGCAACAGACATTCTTTGAGTTGATTTTCCCTTGTATATGTTTTTAAAAATATATTAACTTTCAAGTAAAACACAGAAAGTAAAATAAATAATTGCAATTTTTTTCCAATTTTGTCATAACAATTAATTGCATTACAAATGTTTGTTCATATATAATAAAGTGGATGTTGATGTCTGGAATAAATTTCATGCTTTTGGATTTTGCAATATATATTAAGCAGTTTTTAACCCTATTTTAAGAATCTCCCTGGTGCAACGTTGATCCTTGTATAACTCAATTAGTTTAGATGCTTTGGGAAAGTATATCCCTTAAGATGACATAAGCAAGTCTGCTGTCATATTTATTCTAATTTTAAGAGTCTTAAGTTGATCTTTATGCAACTTGGATAGTTCAAATGCTTTAGCAAAGCATATCAATTAAGATGACAGATGCAAGTCTACTGTAAGCTGATATGAACTATCTCTCCGATAGGTATTACAGAATCCAGTGCAGCTTGAAAACCTGGAATCATGTTCTACCACCGCAGGAACATTACACTTTTTCACTTGATTCTCAACTGAAGTTCATTTTGACACTTTGATGTAGACATGTAAAATCCAAATCCTTCCCTCTCTCCTTTTCCTCCTCCCCCTCTCCTTCCTTGCCCCATCCTTTTCTCCCTCCCTTCCCCCTTTTTTTATCCTCACTTCCCCTCGACATATCCATCCCTCACTTTGATTAGAGACAACATAATTATTTTGTTAATGAATAGATATTTTATTGATTCTTGTTAGAGATATATGCTTGTAAGAAACTTGAAAAGACGAGGCGATAAAACATGTCAGGGCAGCTGCTGAAGTTAAATGTTAACATAGTATTAAAATTTTGTATTTATAACATTACTTTTGTTAATAAGTAGTATCCATTAAAATACAAAATTCTAATAACACTAATTATTGAAGCAAAACAAACATTTAAATATGTAATTTTATAAATACTTTATTTAAACATGCAGAATAGTTAAATACGAGAATTACAAATAAAGTAAGCAAGACAGAAAAATACTAATGATAAATATATCCAGATTTTCCACGACACAAAACATGAATTCTCCTTTGATTGATCTCATGCAGGTATCCAAATCATGATCCAAGAAATTCTGTAAAATACACTAACACATCTAAGCACGCCACACGTATTAAAAAGTTACGAAA
The DNA here is from genome assembly GCA_024679065.1 of Sphyrna mokarran. Lineage (NCBI taxonomy): Eukaryota > Metazoa > Chordata > Chondrichthyes > Carcharhiniformes > Carcharhinidae > Sphyrna > Sphyrna mokarran. The sequence continues at coordinate 60,548,121 of JAGIQG010000003.1, forward strand.
TAGTACAATGCAGATTCAGGGCAACAAGGTGGCAGATTAGTTAATGCTGCTGCCTCACAAATCCAGAGATCTGGGTTCAATTCAGGCCTCAGGTGACTGCCTTTGCGGAGTTTGCACTTTCTCCATGTGTGTGCGTGGCTTTGCTCCTGTTTCCTGCCACAGTCCAAAGATGTGCATGTTAGATTGATTAGCCATGCTAAATTACCATTTTGTGTCGGGGGATTAGCAACATAAATTCATGGAGCTAGTTCTGGGTGGAAGTGTTGTCAGTGTAGACCCAGTGGGCCGAATGGCCTCTTTCTGCAGCATAGGAATTTTATGGATGGGATTTTCCGGCCACATTCGCCCCAAAATTGGAAAATCCCACTCAAGAATAACATATCTTTCCATGGTCCACCTCTCACCTGCCACAATTTCTGTGGCGGATGGAATGGGAAAATTCATCCTTATGATTCTATTATTCTAAATAGTACTGTCACAAATTTGAAACAAATAATACTCATTTTGAATCATTAAAGTATATTTAAAAATACACTTTGACCAAGCCAATGACAGTAGTATTAACTACTTAAATGGTTAAAAAAAAATACTTTTCATAAGATTAAGGGATCCTGTTTTCAATGCAAAACTGCCTTTTGGAACCTGGACCTCAGTGGGTTTCCCAAGCTTACCACATCATAAGGGGGCATGATTAGGAATCTCTTGCGACATGCTGAGATGGTTATGCTGACTGTCCGAAGGAAGGGAGAGTGGCATTTTGAAGAGGTGGCCCCAATACACACAGAGCACACCACAATTGATGTGTGCACTCCTCCCTTTCTTTCCCATCTTCTCAAAGAAGCCCTTTAAAAAATGGCCTTTGCTGCCTGCTACTATCCAGCATTTCATGGCACTGAAAATGAATTAAGTCCTTTAATTGTCATTTAATTAGGTGGTTAAGGGCTCAATAGACCTAAGGGTGAATTTCCTAGATACTCCCCACTCACCCCTCCTCAACATGGGAAAGAAGGTGGGTGGCACCCAATATATTTAATGTGCTCTCCCCACTGAAAATCTGCCCATAAAACTCTGCTCTTCATCTGCAACAGTTGTTTGCAAATTGGAAAGCTCACAATCGACTTCAAAGCTGCAAATGGGAACAATTTCAGAGAGTACCCTACAATTTTCAGAAGTCAGGGATGGTCCAAAGAGACTAGTGATAGCAAAACCATTCCACATGCCTGAAGGGAGCAGTAATAAGTGCTGACTTGCTTTGCTTCTTGAGAGGCAGAAAGCAAGATAATCTCTATCTGCATCCGTGAATTACCTTGTATTCATTGTGTCATCAGGGACACAACCATAACCACTACATTTAATGGTGAGTGGCACAGCCAGGTTGTGTGCCTTCAAAATGGTAGACTTTTTATTTTAATCTGCTCAGCTGGTTTTCCCAGACTTTGGATTGAGTGTGACATCAAGAGCTCAAATAAAACTGCAGCCAGTGGGAATGAGGGAGAAGGCTCTCCACTTGCTCAAGTCATGTCCAACACAAAGGAAGATGTCTGTGGTTATTGCATGCCAATCATCTCAGTCCCAAGTCAGAGTTGCTCAGAATAGTGTCCCAGCAACCATCTTCAGCTGCTTCATTCATGCTCTTTCCTCTTTCAGAAGGTCAGAAAGGTCATTTCACCAATGATTTTAGTGTTTGGTTATATTATCAATTTCTCAGAGAATGGATCCCTCTGCTCTCATAAGTTGCAAGGCGTAAGCAACATCCAGACTTAGGCCATTGCTGTGGCAAATAATATTCATGTCATTCAAGTGACCAGTACTGACCACTTCCAAAAACAGGAAATTTAACCATCTGCTTAACATTAATTGGAATTGCTAATGCTGAATCTCTGACTGCCAAAATCTCGGTGTGAAGATAGACCAGAAATTTAACTGGACCAGTCACATGAATTCAGCAATTAATTCCATCCCTATTTCAGGCTTAGGCAAGCTGAAAACAGAATACTACATCATGCTAAAGGCAAATGCTAAGCATAAGAGCGGGACTTTCCAACCCTGTCTATCCCAAGACTATAAATTCTTGCCCGAGATCAAGAGACCATTAAATGGTTTGTCAAATTTTCCACCTCATCCATGATGATTCCGGCAGTGGGTGGGACTGGAAACTATACATCTTCATGACTCCTCACGATGTGGAAGTTCCATCACTTGTATACAACGAATGGGATTTTATAATCTCGCTTGGGGAAGTCTGGGAATTCTCACCTGAGATCAATGGGGATTTCCATTGTCAGGACTCTTGCCCGCACTGATTCCATGGTGGGTGAAGTGATAGAGGTCCAGCCAATGTCAAGAGTGAGATTGAATATATGTTAAAACAAGGAGCCATCTCTCCAGTTACCATACCAATGAAGTGGTGTTCTGGAAAGGTCACAGTACCAAAATGTAACAGTTCATTTAGAATCCGAGTGGACTTGATTCAGTTAAACAAAGCAGTGGAGTGTGAGATTTACCCATGCCACTCAAGCTAGCAGTCAAAAAAATTCAGACTAGTATTTTGAGAGACAGGATCTACAGGTCTTTAGGGATACAAGGACTGATTAGGGACAGTCAGCATGGCTTTGTGACTGGAAAATCATGTCTTACAAATTTGATTGAGTTTATTGAAGGTGTTACCAAGAAGGTAAATGAGAGCAGTGCAGTTGATGTTGTCGACATGGACTTTAACAAGGCCTTTGACAAGGTATCACATGGTAGGTTGTTGCATAAATGATAAATAACAGTGGACCCAGCATCGATCCTTGAGGTATCACTGGTCACAAGCCTCCAGTTTGAAAAATAATTGGCTTCTGTTAAGTGTTCCATCCATTTGAACCCCTCTTCCTTTGACCACTTAAGCTTCAGCTCCACAGATAGAGGAGGGTGGCATTGTCACCACAACCTGACCCCAAAAACAGCCTATCATGCCTTCATTCTACAGAGAATGCCCGTCAAGGTCATCACAGACAACAGGGCTGAGCAGATAACTGGTTACTTCCACCCTCAATGTGAATGTTGGGGATGCACTGAGATATGATGGCAGAGTTGGAAAGGTTAAGAAGCTCTAGTTACACAGCATGAGCAAAGAGTTAAGCATTTGTACATTCTCCTCTGAAAGTAAACTCTCACTAATGGCACTCTTTCTATGACTTATTGTTCTGATTAATTGTTTTCCTGTAATTCTAACCTGAAAACATGATTCCTACACAAGACAAAGGCAGGGTACTCAGGCGAGGCTTCTTCCATGTGGTTTGTGCAAGATTCCCAGCACATTAGTGGCACCTCTTCACAGTGACTGAATACATCAGTTATTCCAGGATCTCATGCAGTTGAGGATGTCTCCCAAAATGTACAGGCTAGCATCAGTCAATCCAAAACATTATCAATGTGTGGCCTCTGCATGTTTGAGGCGGAGCTGGACCTCTTGTCCCATCTATTTCAGCTTTGAGTGACAATGAACTTGAATATTATGATCCTAATCATTGCAAGCAAGTAAACTGTCAGCAGCCAAACAGAAGTCAGGCATTTACAGAAATTCTATGCATTGTCCTCACTTAAGTACAATTTATACAGTGCAAAAGGAGAGGCCCCTGGCTCTCTGACAGCGTATCTTACAGATAGCATAACCAACACTAATAGCTAATTATTTTAACCTATATATCTCAAGATATGAAGAGATAACTTAGCTCGACCAATCCATTGAACATGCACATATTTAGATTGTATAAGGAAGAACTTCATGCAGACATGGGGAGAACATTCAAATTCCACACAGACTATTGCCCAAGGCTGGAATCAGACCCATGTTCCTAATCAAGATCAAAAATCTCCTAATTTGATCAAATATTCTAGCACACCAATGTCCAGAATTGCCAACAATTGTAGCAGTGGACATATCGTCTACAACCTTGAGCACTGTGCCATTTCATGTGGTTCATTACATCTCAAGAACTCTCATGGACACAGAGAAGAAGTTTGCAACTGTTGCAAATGAAGCATTAGCAACCACATGGACTTGCAAGAGGTTGTCTGATTATGTCATAGGATCAACATTAAAAATATAAATGCAAACGCAAACATTTAATTGGTATCACTTCATAACCCAAAGGAAATTGCAAAAAGGCCATCTAGAATTTAACATTTTAGATGGAGACCCATGACATACAATTTTTTATATATTCATTCTTGAGACATTGCCATTATTGGCTGACCAGTATTTATTACTCATTCTTAGTTGCCCTTGCCAGTTGAGAGTCAACCATATTGCTGTGGCTCTGGAGTCATATATAAGCTGGACCAGGTAAGGACTGCAGATTTCCTTCCCTGAAGGAAGTGAACCAGTTGAGTTTTTCCTGACAATCAACAATGATTTCATGGTCATCAGTAGATTCTTAATTCCAGATTATTAAAAATTGAATTCAAATTCCACCATCTGCTGTAGCGTGATTTGAACCCATGTCCCCAGAACATTAGCCAAGTTTCTGGATTAATAATCTGACAATAATATCTCCAGATCATTATCTCAGTTGCTGAGTATGCTCAAGGGAAGTACCAGGAGCTACACAAGCGATATCGGTGGAAGAGGTCAAACGGTAAGATTTAGATTTCATCGTGAAAGTGAAGCAGGTACTTGGCTCATTATCAAATGCTTATTAACCGCTGAGAAGATATTGCAAGCAAGTAAACAACCAGAACAATAGGATGCTAAGTGCATCAAAATAAAAGAGTATTGCCAGAATATGGCCATAATATACTCATAGCAACCCTGTATTTCCCCAACTCGATGAAAAGCAAATATATATCATAGTCAATCATTTCTTAGCTTTTAATGACAGACCAGTCATTTCTAAAACACTCTGGCTCAACTTTCTCCAGAAAATCCATCAATGTCACTTGGGAGTAACACAATGCCGAGCAAAAGTCTGAGTTTGTTGGCTCCATTGAAGAGTTAATCCAAATTTTCTTACATATGCAGTGAATAGCTAACAGCAGAATGAATCATTGGCACACTCCACACTTCGTTCAAGGCCATGGCAGTGCCTAGCAATTGATTTATTTGAGTTTAATAGCAAAGTTTTCACCATTATCATTGATTACTATTCCAGATGGTTTGAAATGGGCACACTGCAAAGCATCTGGGCAGAGGTAGTCATTACATCACCAGAAAGAGTCCTTGTGACACTTGGCATTCCAGATGTTGTGGTGCCAGACAATGGTCCTCAGTTTGTTAATGAACAGATCTACAATTTGTGCAGGAAAGTGGTTTTATACATGTGACTAGTTTGCCTCAGCTCAATGGAGTAGCAGAAAGAGGCATTCATTCAAGTAAAAAGTGATGGAAAGGAACAAAGACATTAACTTAGCCCTTCTTAACAACAAAACTTCACTACGAAAAAGTAGGTTCTTGTCATCAGAACTGTTGATGGGAATATGGCTGTGAACATAGCTTTCAGCTCTACAATAAACACTACAACCTAATCCAGATCATTGTGGGAGAGTTCTGAAGCATGAGAAGCAACAAAGAGACAGTCAAGCTGGTAATTTCAACTTCAGTTACAAAGAACAAGAATTGAAAGTGCTATTCTCTGGGGAATGAGTGTGGATATGAGATCAACAGAAAAGAAGCATTGTAATAGAATCAGTTCCGCTGCAGGATCTTGTAGAATTGAGACAGAAGAAACCAAAGAGCCTTGATATCACTGGGAATGAAACTAAGGGAGGCATACTATTCAGTTCTGAATGAAAACCAGGAACCAGAAACAAATAGAAACTGTACAACTAACCACGCGGAAGATGCTCCCATTGAATGATGAGAGAGTGCAATTTGAAAATAATCTGAAAATAAAATCAGGACTAGATCAGAGAGATTGGTCAAGGTGCCACAAAGACTAACTCTATGAAGTCTAACTTTACGTGGGGACATTGTGGATGTTGTATATTGTTGGGATTAAGGCTTGGGGAGATGTAGCATAAAGAGTTTTCATCAGGAACACCGAATACTAATGTAATATGGATTTAACTATAATGTAATTTTACATAACTAAGAAATTACGATCTGGCGAAAAGCAAAAGTACAACCTCATGTCAAGTTTTGAGATGTAGGTAGATCTATAAATAAACAAGAATGATTTTTAGAAATCATGGTTTATGGTAGTATTCTTAGAGTAACAGACAAATCCTAAAGAAACCCCAACTGAACTCCAAACTCAAGACAAGACATCAACTGCAATTGCAACCTTCCATAAATGCAGCCCAAACTTTGTCAAACATCTATGATAAAATAAAGCAAGGAAACACATTCAGTTAAAGTTAATTTATTACTCACAAGGAGGCTTACATTACACTGCAATTAAGTTACTGTGAAAATCCTCTAGTCACCAAATTCTAGTCGCTTGTTCGGGTACACTGAAGGAAAATTTAGCATGCCAATCCACCTAACCAGCACATCTTTCAAACTGTGGGAGGAAACAGACACAGGGAGAATGTGTGAACTCCACATAGACAGTGACCCAAGCCAGGAATCAAACCTGGGTCCCTGCCACTATGAAGTAACAGTGCTAACTACTGTGCTACCATGCCATCCTTCATGTTTGTTAAAAAAAATGCAGTTCACATTCAAAACATTCAAATGTCATGTGATTATTCTGCTATACAAGTGAATTGGTCAGACTGAAAAAGATCTCTTCACGCATGTACTGAAATTCCCAGAAAGTGAAAAATAGTTATAAAATAATGTTGTTAAATAATGAATGATGTTGGAATGTTTTTAACATTTGCATGATTTAAACACATTCTTTTCCATCCAATTATATATAAAAGACCAACTATCTCTAGCGAAAAGAAGCCAAATATTGAAAATAACTCAAAAAATACATAATGACCACTCATAAAAGTAGTCTTTCAGTCAAGTTCTTTTTAATTAATTGAGGACTCACCTCATTAACCAAATGACAGCATGATTGAGTTTTCAGAACAACGTGCTCACTGACTAAACACAAGAGATTGAAGCAATAATAAATTTAATTCAGGAAAGGTCACTCCAGGATAACTGAGTTTACCATAGTTCAACTGAATCAGGCAGGGGATCTGAACATTTTTATTCTGCAAGTATTTTCCACAAAAGACTCAATATGAATCTGATTACAATCAAAATAGTAGCTAGAAAATTGGTGAGATATTAGGGGATTAATTTGAAAAAACGAGACTTTTTTTGTTTTCTTCTATGTGTTATAATCAAATCTAGCTCTGTCAGTGCATCTTTTTAAATGATTTGATCCATCACCAAGGAAGATTGCCACTGGTTTCTATGCATTAGTAGCTTTCTTCTTGGCAACAAGCTATCCTCTGAATGCCATTTATAAGCATATTCATCCAAAATTGCTCTTGTCCTTTGATTAGATGTCACAAACATTCCAAAATTTTATGTCATGGATAAATTGTTGTTAACATATCATTACCAGATAAAATCCTCACCACTCCCATGCCTCCCGCCAGCATCCCCCCACACCATTCAAACCCCTCATCCTCATCCCCACCCTCACCAACATTTCATCCCCTCTGATCTGTCAAGTTATCCAGTCTTTATAAGATAATAGCTCTCTGATCAACATGACATGATCTACAGGCCATAGACCTCTGTCTAATGCCATCTATTCCGTGGGTAGAAGTTCCCCAAAAAATGATGTGTCACAGGCGTGACAAAACTGGATCAATCATTGCTAGTCTATCTGGCATGGACTAGACGCAATCATTCCACATTTAGTCATTTTTTTGAGAGAATGGTGAATTCCACGCCAGTTCTGGGAGAGGCAGGATTTAAGAAACGCTACTGAACCTTGCTGCAAAGCCATTGGGCACCCTTTTGAAAGTGAACTGAAAAACCAAGCCATCCTTCACAGACGTCGGTACCACACCCGCCCCCCCATCAGCTGCACTCTCCCTCATCCCCTCCCCAATACCGATTGCCACCATCAGGGTATTGGGACGTTCCCAAAGGATCCCTCTTCATGACTCCTGACATTTCCACCTTCTCGCTCCACTCATTTATAACCACCTCTTCATAGACCGTCATCGTGGATCCTCTTTATGGCCTCCAACATACCCCTTTCATAGCTCCCCTTTCAGCCACATCACTTTGTGCCCTCATCATGCTCCACCCTTTCATGACCGGCACTTAGGTTCCATTCCCACTCAAGTCCCAGGCATTGGCATTGTGCCAGCACACTGGCAGTGCCCAATTTGCACTGCTCGTGTGCTAGGTGGACACTGCCCAGCCATGTTCCTGACCACCTGAGGGCTTCAATGGCCTCCAAGATCCCCAGAGTGGCCTTTAACCTGGACTTTGCCAGAATTACCAATAGTGATTCTCACCTGGTTCTTGTCACACCCGAGGTTCGAAAGATGCTGGGAGAATCTTGCATTGAACAGGTTAAGCATATTTAAATGTTACTTTAAATATGCTAATCTGCCTTGCGCCCTTTCTGGGCGAGATCCAATTGCGTCTGTAACAAGGGACTGTTTGACACCGGATGTAAAACCTGTTTTTCCTCCCACATGCAATTTTCTGGAATTGACATGATCTGTGCTAGATAGACAGCGCGAGATGAGAAATCATAGCCCATATCTCTTTTACTCCCGATTTACTGTTCCTTTACGTGGGAAATCTGTTCACATTTAATCTATGTTAAAAGTAACTAATCCTACACTTCCATTATGTAACTGATGAAAGCTTCTTTGAAGTCTTAAATGGTCAACTACCTTGGATATCCTTGACTAAGCAAAGATCACTGCTGCAGCTTTTGATATGCCTATTCAACCAATGATCCTTCTGACTTTTCCCTGAATAGTTCAGAAAGCTTAAAGAACTATGATAATTTGACACCATGACCTGCCACGATACATTCCATGTCCTTTGTTACCATTTTATTTCAAAATGTTATGCTGTATTTAATGGCAGGTCAATCAACTTAGTGACATTGTGGTGATCTATCCTACCTCCCACTCTGTTCCTCCATCAATAATCTTTCCCGATCATCATGTAACCTTGTTCTGTTTGTGATTCCACCTCATTAGGTTGTTCAGCCTCTATGCAACCTCTAAACCCCTGAAATGATAAAATTACTAGACTTAGATCATGGCACCTAAGTATTTGGTTCCTGAGAGAAAATCTAATGAGATTCCTCGCATGTGTCATCAATTGCTATGAACCCTCTTTTAATTGGTTTCACTTTAATCTTAATCCACCTAAAGACTTTCTTGGTCACCATAACAATCTGGAATGGAACTTTCAGCTTCATCTATGGGAAAAGCTATAATAAATTGGACAAAATAAGATTAAACTGCATGCTTTGCATTTGAAAAATCTGCTAATGTTAATTGCAAAAGAAATACTGACCCTTAAAACAAAAGGCAGCACCAAAAATCATGTGAACGTTGATCAGTCTTGTTAATACATCTGAAAATTGCAAGTAGAAATGTATCTGGACCTGCCTTTGGACTCCAAATTAGCATTGTGCAGGTGGCAGTATGACAAGAAAGAAGTTGAGCCAAAGTTAGACCTCAGGCCTTGTTTGAATCATTTGAGCTGTGGGCATCTTTGCCTGTAACAGCTCCTAAGGAAACTCCCCCATTTGAAGACATGAATATTGGGCTACTTGTATTTCTGGTAGGGATGGTGCAATAACAGATGGGGGAGCTGTTGGTGAGGGCTTACTGGAGTTGGGGACTGATGAAGAATCAAGTTGAAGTGAGCCCAGCTCTATTGAATGCCAGCCAATTTTGGGAAGTGGACCAAAAATAAGCAGTTGTTCTGAAACCTACAAAGTCGCCTTGATGGCATTTGTAATGCAGATGCAAAAAATTTTCCCTGAAATCAGTCCTTTTTTTACCAGGGTTTGCAAGGATCAGTTTCTACTCCCTGACCAGTTAGAGGATAGCATTTCCATGGAATTTCTAGACAGCTGAATGAAAGTATAATTGAACAATGAATACAGGAACTGGAATATCTTGTTGAAGTTGTACAAGATATTGGTAAGGCCACACTTGAATATCGTGTGCAATTCTGGTCACCCTAGAAAGGATATTATTAAACTAGAAAGAGTGCAGAAAAGATTTACTGTGATGCTACCAGGACTTGATGGATTGAGTTATAAGAAGAGGCTGAATGGACAAAGACTTTTTTCTCTGGAGCTTCGGAGGCTGAGGGGTGACCTTATAGAGGTCTATAAAATAATGAAGGGCATAGGCAAGGTAGATAATCAATATCTTTTCCCAAAGGTAGGGGAGTCTAAAACTAGTGGGCATTGGTTTCAGGTGAGAGAGGAGAGATACAGGAGTGTCCAGAGGAGCAATTTTTTCACACAGAGGGTAATGAGTGTCTGGAACAAGCTGCCAGGGGTAGTAGTAGAGGTAGGTACAATTCTATCTTTTAAAAAGCATTTAGATAGTTACATGGGTATGATGGGTATAGAGAGATATGGACCAAATGCGGGCAATTGGGATTAGTTCAGGGGTCTTAACAAAAAAGGGCTGCATGTACAAGTTGGGCCGAAGGGCCTGTTTCCATGCTGTAAACTCTATGACTCTGACTCTATAATCTGTTAGTAGTCCCTAAAATCTAAAAGCCAGAGTCAAGCCTAGCCAATTAACTTCCCATTAGAAAACACTTTGACAGATTGATTTAAATGAGTTAAAGTCCAAGCATTTCAAAATTAAAGAAGAAATGATGGATGACTGGAATGAATGAAAGGAATAAAAACAGTCCCTAATTCTACCTTAGTGCTGGGTTAATGAAGTTCCGTTGCTTTGATTTTGTTAGGATTAGTGCTTTAAATTTGAATTGAATTAGTAAATCTCTTGTGGCATTGTTCATGATAATCCAAAATACAGACTCTTATGGTTTATCAGTGGGGTGTTTTAAAAGTTTCAACATCTCTCAGTTTGATAAAAAGTGAAGGAGGTTTCTTGTTGATCGCTGTAATGTTTGCTTGTCTAATTAGCGCTTCCTGCCAATTTCCTCCATGTTACCTTTAATCATATGATGAACAGAATGCTTGCTGAAGATATGGCATAGTCTGCTTGTCACCAGTTGAAAAGCAACAATATGAGATAGGCTGCAAAACAACATGCTGTTGATTAAAATTAGATTTTTCTCTGCATCTTTCTCCCTTTTCTCTTCTGTCAGTTTCTTGCTCATTATTTCTTTTCTTTTGTATGTGCTTCACAATGTTTGGTGCACCCTGCTTCCTGTACACTTTCCTTTGCTCTGTATGTACAAATCTCCTATATTCACTTCTCTGTTGTTCATTTGTGTCTCCCACTCTTTTCTCCCACCATTCCCATAGTGCACTGAATTTTACCGCTGCTCCGGGGATAAGTTTGAAGGCCAGGGCTCTGTATAATTGTGAGGGTAGGTAATAATAGCCCTGCCCTCATCACCCCCACTCCTCAAAATGGGCTGCCAGCATGCCTATTGTGGCCAATACCTGATTTTACACTGGGAGTGGAGATAGCCTATTCCCATAGTCACCACTTCTTCCAGCCGCAGGCCGAGTTTTGGCCACCACTCCCGGTGCTGCTACTGAGACTGTTGAGTTGCCAGTCCTCTGACTGGTCAGTGGTTCCTAATGGAAAGCATCCAGGCTTTTAAACATTGGGAGCCCTGATGGCTGGACAGCTGCAAAATGTGGCCAGAAATTCCACTAAAGGCTGGTGTCTGTAAGATTCCAGCCACTGCATGCTTCTCCACCTCTTACCTTCTCCATCACAAAAAGTAAGTTTCCACTTTGGCATTCACTATTCATCTATGTCCATATGTGGCACAACCAGGACAATATCCAGGCTTGAACTGACAAGTTGCAAGTAATATTCATATCACACAACTGCCAATTAATTACCATCTCCAACAAGAGAGGATCTAACCACTTCCCCTTGATATTCAAGAGCATTAGCCTTATTGAATTCCCTATCAACTGGAAGTTACATTGAGCAGAAATTGAACAGTACCAGCCTGATAAATATTTTGGCTACAAACATAAGTCAGAGGTTGGAAATCCCCTACTGAGTAATTTACTTCCTGACTCCCCAAAGTCTGTCCATTATCCACAAAACACAAGTCAGCAGTGTGATAGAATATTCTCCATTTGCCTGGATGAGTGCAGCTCTAACAACACTCAAGAAGTTCAACACGATCCAGGAGAAAACAGCCAGCTTGATTGGCATCCCCATCCACAAACATCCATTCTCACCATCACTGACACACAATGGCATCAATGTGTACCACCTGCAATATGCACTGCAGGAATTCATCAAGGCTCCTTAGGCAGCACCTTCCAGACCCACAATCTCTGCCAGCTAGAAAGATAAAGTCAGAGACTTAGGGGAACACTAGCATCTGAAAGTTTCTCTCGGCATTGTGACTTGATGTGGACATGCCGGCATTGGACTGGAGTGGGCACAGTAAAACACAGTAACAACATTAGATTAAAGTTCAACAGGCTTATTTGGTAGCACAAGCTTTCAGTGCAATACTCAGGAAGCTCATTCTGACTTGGAAATATATCTTTGTTCCTTCACGGTCACTGAGTCAGAACCCGGGAACTCCCTTGTTAACAGCACTATGTGTGTACCTACACCACATTGGATACAGTGATTTCCGAAAATGGATCACTAGCACCTTCCTAAGGATATTTAATGATAAGCAATAAATGTTGGCCCAGCCATTGAATGAACTGAATGAATAAAACAAAGCTTGCTTAACTTGTAACAAATCTTCGATAGAAAACTATGTGAGAAAAAGTTGAAGAATTCAAGCTTTACTTCAACTTTGCAAGCACTAACTTATGGTGATTTTCAATGTGCTAGAAATTGTTTTCTTGGAATTTGCTATTTTCAGCCACTTTCCATTTCAAACAGCAAGTCCTGACATGAATGCTGTCAATGATTGGAAATTCAAGATATATGCAGTTGTGCACATTAGAAACTGTAATCTGGTTGAGTGTTTGTACTTTCATTAATAACAATGGTTTCTGAACCAGTTTCTGATGGGAAACATTTTATGTACATTTCAAGTTCCTGGTTAGAAACAACTAGGGTCAAATTGTTTTTTTCTCTCTCTTTCTTAAAAGATTGTTTTATATTTGTAGCAACGTTACAATCTAGAGAAGTTTGTTGTTGCAAGGTACAGGGATAGATAGGTGAACAGATAGATAGACAGAAAGGTAGACAAGAGTTAATGAGATAATTTAAAAGACAAGAACTAGGAAGAATGTGAAATTATGAAGATCTTGAACTCCAAAAAAAGCTTTGAATGTTAAAGAGATCTGAAAGTTCAGCTAAATCGATGTTTATGTTGGAAAGATATTAAGGCCAGAATTTCACATTGCCTCCTGGAAAGTTTTTTTAGGAGGGAGCTGGGGGGGTGGGGAGGACTGTGAAATTGAAGGAAGGGAATTCTCAGTGAGTTGCCATTCACCCTGACCTCACAGCAATTTTATGCTTGGGTGGTCATTGGATTGTCCCAATTGAGGCACTTGAATTACTAATTATTGGCCACTTAGAGGCCATTTCCCACCCAACCCAATTCTTTGCCTAGATGAAGATTTACCTGATATAAGGAAGACCAAAATTCAACAAGTTTAAATCTTGGATGGGAAGTAGTGAGGGGAGGTACCTTCATCAGAATACATGTGCCACAATTTGTTTTCCCCCACTTAAGGTCCAGTTGCTTCTGCACTGTAGGAATTCTATCCCTTAATGGCATGGTCACCAGTTGGGAGATGGCATGTGTCTAAACTTCTAAAGGGCAACAGTAATTGCAAATTATTTCTTTAATCATGATCAACCTCGAGTATCATGATTGTGCTTTGTAGGTATAACTTTCCATAACTATCTGCTTCAAACCTTATGACCCAGCATGCTCTGTGGTGTCTTGGCTGCCTGGTTTGATCTGTTAACTGGACAGTTTGTCCCGCTGGTGTCTGCAATGACAAGCTTACGTTTACATCACCTCAGCATTAATATTCCTTTGCTTACTTCACACAAAAAAAACTTGCAATGTTTAAAACATATTAATCAAGCCAACTGGTGCTGCAACATCAATACAGCATGTAATATGCAGATGGGGAATTCTCAGTGGGAATACTGGATTTATTTTGCAAATGAGGGAAATCTGATAACTGGATATCATGAAATGAGTTATCACTCAGGAAATCATTCTATACGCCACAGTTCGCCTATGAATTTTAAACATTGTTTCCAACAATTTTCTCTAAAACAATAACAGGCTCTATTACAAATGCAAGGTTTGATTTGATACTCAATGGATCTCCATCTCTTTTAGAAATGATGAAATATCCTTAGTGAGAGCAGGAGAATGAAATTAAACTCAGCGTTGCAGTCCAATGTGGGAGACATTTTACTGCAAAGACATAAGATGAGGATCAATTCTGATGCTTGAATAAGGGAGGAGGAAAAGGAATATAGGAATGGTACTGAATTATAATATACTATTGTTTGAAGTCAACAAATGGGTACAAATCAGAATATTTCTTATATTTCTGGAAGGTTATTTACCTCAATATAAATCTCCATTGTATTTCATCCTTCCATGACATAATTTCTACACTGAACTCAAATGTTATTCTTAGTCTATTCTGAGGAGAGTCTAAAGATGTTGTGAGATTGTGCAGTGCAGGGATCTCACAAACAAATCTTTTCTGCATATTTATTAACACCACTGACATCAAATGAAATGGTAGCTGCAACTGAGAACATATTCTTCATATTTTCCTCAGCATTAACATCCCTTCTGGCTTTTAGAGTCTGGTTTGAGCTCAATATTTATAAAACCCCTACTCTTGCAGTCTGCGATCTAAGATAACAATAAAAATTTGGGTGGAATTTTACAGTCTGTCATGGTGGGGGAAGGGCCATAAAGTGCAGCAAGCCATTCAAAAGTCCACTGACTGTGGTGGGAATGAAAGACCCTGTGGGTGGGAGGGTCATAAAATTCCTCCCATTATATCTGAAAAGAAAATCTAAATAACAAGTTTGCTTTATGGTTTGAATTAAATTGCCCAAATTGAGACTGGATTGAATTAGTAAATTGGTAAATTAGTAACTCAGCAACGCAGTGAAAGAGGACAGTGCAATATCCATGGAAGTTGTGGATTCTGAATGTCAATTAGTGGCTTTTTAACTCGGCCATTTTACTCCAGATTTGCCATGAAGAAACTTGAATAAAGATGTACATTCATTTATTTCTAATCTCAGCCCCTCACTCTGCCTTGTCAACCCTACTCCATTATATCACTCCTTACATGAACACTTCTTTGCACTTCCTCATGACTCCATCTATCCATCCACCACTGTCATCATAGAAAGTTCTTAACAAAATTGCAGATAGGCATTTGCATTACTGCAGATTGTCTATTAGTGGCCTGCCACAACATTTTATACTTTCCAATCTATTGCACATCAATTTTATTTAGTTCATGGAAGAGATCCTTTCCAAAAGGGAAGAGGTGACTGTTTTTTAAAACTTTTACAAGCAGCGTTAATTCAACCAAATTTCCCCACCTCCCCAACCCCGATCACATCTCAGCTGCTGTTGTTCCTGTTTCTCCTGTTCGCACTATAACAAAATCTAGCTCGTTAAGCTGTCAATGAAATATGAAAATAGTAATTTGTTCAGAATAAGAAAAAAGTGTTCATTCAATGCTGACAGAACAAAGACTACAATGCCTGGGAGAAGGTCACTTGGATCGCTGTGTTTGGTGCAACCAAATAAAGACATGGCAGCCTCTCTAGAAATCAAGGATAGATCAGAGGCAGAGAGAAAATGCAAGGAAAGAAAATCCCAAACCAGCAGTCTGCCCAAAATTCAATCTTCTGTGGGATCCTGTCGAATTTGCAGCAGAATCTTCCAGACATACATCAGCCCTAGCTGTCATGTACTTATTCCATAGAACCCTACTAAACAACCCAGCTGATAAACATGGCCATCTTCAACTCAAAGGATGAACAAGAAGACTTGCCCCCACCATTTTATCACCAACTACAACTGGAATATCTACCTGGTAATGCCCTCTGTCTCTGAATACTCAGGGTTAACTTGGAATAAGTTTTAAAACACAACAGGAGAAAACTGCACCACCAGGACAAAATTACCGAAGGCACTTAAATCCATCTCCTCTGCCAGTTTGTATCACTAAGCCTCCTTTCAAGCAACAAAGGAATCACCTGTAATATTGGACACTTTGCTTTCCATAGAGACATCAACAAAATGATCGTAATATTTTTTAACAAATGCCCTTTTCTCAGTGGTTAGCAATGGCAGTAATTTGTAGTTGTTCAATTGTTGCATTATCTAACAGCAAGAGTTTGTGGCAGACACTTGTATGACCATTCTGAATCCCAGAATATGTGAGTAAATGGGCATGCGCATTGTAGCTAAATTTTGTTCGCAAGGTAGATGCTCTGAAGCTCTGTTAAGATGTCAGCAGGTCAGGACTTACATTTATAAGTTGCAGATTGAATGTTTGTCTTGTTCTAGTATAAGCACATGTGATAAGCAAACAGTGAGCTGTAAGATTATTTCAGTGCTTTCTATTGGACGCCAATGAATGCATGATGACTTGGTGGATAGCACTCATGACATGTGTACTAGGGCCATGCAATTGGTGTCTGGTATTGTTGGATTGCTTTTCTTTGTTAAGTACTTAAAATTCCTGCATCTTCCTTTTCAAATGTTTCTAAATCTTCCATGTACTGGAAATAATATTGCCACTTCCTCTTCCGAATAGAGAGTCTTGGACTATCAAACAGAGCTAAAACAGTAATTTCTAGCTCACCAATCATTGGGTGAGGCAGCAATGGTTAGCACTAAAAACGCAAGAGGCCCAGGTTCAATTCCGGCCTTCAGAATTGTCTTCGTAGAGTTTGCACCTTCTCCCTGGGTTTCCTTCAGGTGTTTCAGTTTGTTCCCACAGTCCAAAGATGTATGGAGTTTGGTGGATTGACCATGCTGAATTGCCCCTTAATATTCAAAGATGTGTAAATTAGGGGGATTAGCAAGATAGAGCCTGTGTAAGATACTTCATTAGAGAGCTGGTGCAGACTTGATGGGAACCCATGCTGATACTATAGTTAAAAAAACCTACCAACACCTCTACTTTCTCAAAAAACTAAAGAGATTTAGCATGTCAGCTACAACTCTCAACAGCTTTTAAAGGTGCACCATAGAAAGTATTCTTCCTGGCTGTAACACAGCTTGGTATGGTTTCTACTGTGCCCAAGACTGCACGGAACTACAAAAGATGATGAATGTAGCCCAATCCGCTACACAAACCAACTTCCTGTCCATTGACTCTGTCTTCACTTCCCACTGCCTCGCAAAGCAGCCAGCATAATTAAGGAGCCCACGCACCCTGAACAGTCTCTCTTCCAACTTCTTCTGTCGGAAAAAGATACAAAAATCTGAAGCCACATACCAACTGACTCAAGGACAGCATCTTCTCTGCTGCCGTCAGATTTTTGAATGGACTTACCTTGCATTAAATTAATCTTTCTCTACACCCTAGCTATGACAGTAACAGTACATTCTGCACCCTCTTGTTACCTTCTCTATGAATAGTATGCTTTGTTTGTATAGCATACATGAAACAATATTTTTACTGTATGTTAATATGTGATAATAATAAATCAATTCAAATCAAATCAAAGCAGTCCCTGCCACCTTTCATCAATGATTCAGAGACTCAGACCCAGATTTTTACTCCTGGGTTAAGTGGACAGAGACAGGACAGATCTTGGAATTGCAAACCTGACTTTTAAAAATGGCTTCTCATCAGCCAAATTTTCATTCCAGGTAGGTGGGCTAATTTGGAAGTCAACCTAGCTGCCCCCTGATAAATGCCGAAGCTGTCAAGTGCAGAGGCATGCTAAGCAGAAGACTTGCCTCTATGCTGTGACACTTTGTTGAATTAAACTTAAAAAATCAAGTAAAGCATAAAACAACCCTCATTTCTCACACTTCTCACCCCCTCTCCCACTACACACACTCTATATATCCAATCCATGCCCTTGTATCCATTCCCCATCGCCCCTTATACTCTTTAAATTCCCACATCTTCATGGCCATTTATAACCCTAATACCAGCTTGGTGCCAACTCATTGCAACCCACACTCCCACCCTCATCCTTTGTCCATAGCTTCTGCATGCCTCCTCACCTAGTATTCTTTGACAATTCCTTCATAGCATGACTTTGACAATTTGACAGTTCCAATGGATTTATGCACTTTTTACATGCAACCGTGTTTACTTTTAACAATCCCAAAGAATGTCTTACTTTCCCTAATGATGTCAGGGGATTATATTTAAATGTGGTACCTTGATTGTCCAGACGAATTCACCAAATTCAGATCTCAATTTACCTGGTTTAATCTGTACATTCTGTGGGTGGGATTTTTCCATCCAGCTGTCTTGGGATTGGAAATTCCATCCGAGATCAATGGACAGTTTGCTTGTCCATCAGATCATCTTTCCCATCTGTAACAAGCCCCGTTAATAGGCAGATCTGGATGATTGGAACCCATGTTTTACATTGCCAGCCTATCAAAATCCCATTTCAATGGAGGAGCAGCTGGTGATTTAAATAGCCAGTAGCTTCCCTGAATCCAGACCCACCTCCACTCTGGCCCCTGTGAAAATCAACTATTCTGTGTTAGGGGGAAGGACTTAGGAATTCTGGCTATTTTGGTGATTTTTGCCAGAATGGAACACCTCTCAGTGGTGATGAAAAGCTAAGCCTCCATTCACTGTGTAGAAAAATATTTTATCTCTCAGTGGTCTTTTGCCTTTCTGTGTTCAAATTCTGCAACTCTTTAAATAGCTGCAGTGACACTCAAAATAATACTTCCCCATACCTGAGCTCCCAATCATAGAATCGTAAAATTTCTACAGTGCAGAAGGAGTCTGCATCGACTCTCCAGTGCCAGCTTGCTATGAATATACAATGAATGTTATATGCAAAAATTACATTTGAAATGTACATCATGTCAGATGGATGTTTTACAATGCAAAAGTCTTTTATTTCATTAATTGATTCATTAATTTTGCCAGCAAGGCCAGCATTTGTTGTTCTCTAGAAGCTGATGGTGAGCTACAGCCTTGAACCACTGCAGTCTGTCTAGTGAAGTTACACCCACTATGCTATTGGGAAAATCCTAGATTTGAAGCATTACAACCAGAGTCACATGTGTGCATCAGAATCCTGATTTTGAATGGGACTTTAATGTAGGCTAGAGGAAAGAAAATACTTTCATTTATCTGGTATCTACCAGGACCTCAGGACATCGCAAAGTCTTTTCAGAACAGTAAGAATTGATTGCAGTGGAATTTGAGGTCAAAGGGAAGACTGCATTATAAAGGCAGATTAGAATGCTGATCAGACTATCACCAATATTAATGTTGATTTTTGTCTAGTAATTACACCTCCCTGTAAATCTGTCCTTTAGCTATGGAAAGAATTTTGTCTAAACTACAAGGTAAAGATGTTAGATGCCTCCATTTCTCCTCATTTATTATCTGCGTCTTACATATTCTGGTATCTCTGGTGAACAAATCTATTCCTCTTGTTGATTGTAACATTGTGTAGTGTGCAACACTGTTATAATTATTCCACAAGTATAGCTTGGACCACACTACTGTAAGATGCATCAAAAACCGTTACTGTAAAAAGCCTAATAAATCTAATCCCATTTTTTAGGTCCTTTTTTCGAAGACTTGAGGTTTTCCAAGGGTTTCAGCAGTCACCTTTAAGGAAAATAAATGCATCTCTGAAGTAAATTCTTCCCAACTGTATTCAGGTGCTTGGACCATGAGTACTCTCTGGAAAATGAGCATTTCATTTGCATATTTTCTCTGCCTCTGGTCATGTAACATTGGTATGTTAACGAGCCATAACCTTGATAAAGGAAGATAATTGCCTATAACTGTAATAACTAATAGTGAACAATCAATAGAATTTTATGCTCTAAGAATGCTGCATCCAGTATCATGAAACACAATCTGCCTCTCTGCTCATATTTTTACATGTTGACAGAGAGCACATGTCCCACTGTTGTTGTGGGATGGTGTTTTCTGTCTAATCTTTATCATTGAATCATCAAATCCTATAGTGCAAAAGGAGGGCATTCAGCCCATTGAGTCTGCACTAACTACAATCCCACCAAGTCCTATCCCCAGAACCCCATACATTTACTGTAGCTAGCCCCCTGACTCTAAGAGGCAATTTTGCATGGCCAATTCACCTAACCCGCACATTTTTGGACTGCCGGAGAAAACTAGAGCACCTAGAAGAAACCCTCACAGGGACAGGGAAAACATGCAAACACAGACAATGACGCAACTCAGGATTCAAACCCAGGACCCTGGCAGTGTGAGTCAGCAATGCTAATTGCTGTGTCACCATGTTGCCCCATTTAAAATCCTGGAAGTACCCAGAACACAAAAAGTTTAGCTGTATGTTTACTTTTACTTCCACTGGTAGAGGTATATCTGCATGACTCACTGCTGTTGTTCTAATTCTGAGAGTTAATACAAATAATTATTGGCAATAGTGGTAACTTGCATCTTCTGTGTGCATCGTTCACACTGAGACCCATTTAGTTCACTTGTCTTTAGCATCATTGGCCTGAATTTTTCAAGGTTGAAAAGTGTCTCTGGCTTAGCTAAAATGGTACCTGAGCCCTGATCCTGAACTCCTGCCTCTGAACCCAATATGCATCAGTTTTTTGTGATGGTCTGTAGAGGCAAGTGCACATTGAGAAGGGAAATTGCCTTCAAGCAGTTCCAATTTAAATTAATGGAATGCCCAAAACACAACTCATTGACTTTAAACCTTTGAGAAAATAAAATAATTTTCTTGCCTTTTAACTGTTAATAAACCAATCTGCAGTTTCAAAAAAGTATTGTAATTTGGCTTTGTCTATTTACGTAGGCCTGAGTGCTATTAATAAAGGATGGGTTGTTTCATAATCTCCACTATCATAGTAGGGTAACAATTCACAGCTTGAATGGCATTTCTAGTAGTTATAAAGTTTTGGTATGGGCCTATGAATACAAGGGGTTAGCTATTTGAATGATATATTTGACTTTATAAGGGATTAAGTAGTTAAAGGAACTTAAAATATATTGAATAGACATTTCGTGAATCAGGGTGCATATTTGAAATCGAGTCTGAAAAAGATGCTTGGACTTTATTTTATTTCACGTCAGCTTGGCTCCTGTGGTAGATACTGGATGTGTTGTCTTTGAGGTGTACGGGCAAAGATAGTGGGTAGGATGCATGGGTTGGCACTAAATCGACATTGGGGTTTCAGGAACCATTGAGGTAGGTAGAGTGATATAGGTATACAAGCAGCCATAGATATGATTAGAGGGATATAGTTTGGCATGGTGAGTATGAGGGGGCATAGCAGATGGGTAGAGGGCATAGGTTGGGAAAGGGAATGTGAGAGGCCGTGGGAGTTGATGAGTGACATGAATTGGCATGGAAAGGGCCTAGGTATTCAGAGGGTGAGAAGTGAGATGCATGAAGGCTAGAGGCCTCTTTTTTGTTTTATCTTTTTTCTTACAAGTCCAGGAGCATTGAGGGGGATCTTTCACAAACCCACTTCTACGCTTGACTGCCTCTGAACTCTTTCCAGGGTTAGAAACTGGACTCCTGTCAACACCTACCATCCTGGAATGAACATCTGGGGCAGTTTTTCTTTAGTCAGGTTCCAACAGTGGGAATTTTTTTGATATCTGTGCCCCTAATCGAAGAGTGAAATTCAGCCCCTAGAATTTACACAGCATGGAGGGACCCGGCTGGCTCTCTGAAAGTTTTCAGCTAATTCCAACCATCCACCCTTTCCTCGGGCAGTTTATTCCATCTCATATACACACACTATGCAAAAATGTGTTTTCTAATGTCACCTTTCATACTTTTGTCAATCACCTTAAATTTGTGTCCTCTGGTTTTCTACCTTTCTGCTAATGGAAAGAGTGTTGTCTTATCTGTCCTGTCCAGATTCCTCATGGCTTTGAACACCTTTATCAAATCACCTCTCAACCTTCCCTTTCCACAGGAGAATAACCCCACATCTCCAATTTATTCTCAAAATGTTAGTCCTTCATCTCTAGAACCATTCTAGCGAATCTTCTCTGCAACTTCAAGAAGCCCTTCCCAAGGGTAGTGCTTGGAATTAGACATACACAGGGCTGGGGGGTGGGTGGGGGGGTAGTGTTTTCTGTCTATGCTCAACCCCAAGACCAGAAAATCCTGCCTGAGGTCAACAGAACTTTGCATGCTCTACGTCCCACCCATTATGATTCCCATGGAAGGCAGGACGGGAAAATTCCACCAAAAGTTTTATTCAGCTTCATCATAAAGTCCTTGCCTTTTTACCCTATGCTTCTTTCTTTAAAGCCGGGGTTCCCATATAATTTTATGATCTTTCTCAACCTGCCCTCCCATGTTCAATGGTTTCTGAACATATATCCACTGATCTTCCTGTTGCCGCACATCTCTTAGAATTGCATGCTTTATTTTATACTGCTTCTCATTCAGCTTACCAAGTATAAATAACACATTTCTCTGCATTAAATTTCATCAGCCAGATGTTTGCCCATTCCATCAGTCTGTTTATGTCCCCAAGACGTTTATCACTATCTTCCTCACAACTCACAGTCACTCCATGCTCTGTATCATCTGCAAATTTTCAAGCTCCTGTACTTCCAAGTCTAAGTTATTAATATTTATCAAAAACAGCAGTGGTCCTAATGCCAATCCCTGGGGATTTATTAATAATTACATTACATTTGTACATATATTACTTTGGATAATAATAAATCCCAACGCCCTTGAACATCTCAGCCATTACTGTCCTTCCCCTTATCCTTCAGCAAAATGTTGTGTAAGGTCAGAATAATAAGAACAATATAAGAAATTTTAATTTAACACCAATACACAAAATGGCAACAAACCTTTATAGACAATGAGCATGTTTGCCAGCTGCAACCAAATTGGACTTGGTTGCTTTAATGTTGACTTTTTTTCCCCCTTTTTTTCTTGAAGGAAAGTAAAGAGTTTCCTCTTGTATAGTACGTTTTACAACATCAAGATGTTCCAAAGTGCTGTATAGTCATTGGTGAGCTCTACATGGCAACTAAAGCCCCACAAACAACAATGTGATAAGAACATAAGAAATAGAAGCAGGAGTAGGCCATCCAGCCCCTCGAGCCTGCCCCGCCGTTCAATAAGATCATGGTTGATCTGCAATGGTTCAGTATCACTTTCCCGCTTTCTCCCTGTAACCCTTAATTCCCTTGTCAATCAAAAACATATCCACTCTTGACTTAAATATATTCAGCGAGGAAGCCTCCACTACTTCAACAGGCAGAGAACTCCAAAGATTCACCACCTTTTGCGCGAAGAAATTCCTCCTCAACTCTGATCTGAACAGCCCTACCCCCCCAATCTTGAAGCTGTGCCCTCTAGTCCTGCTATCTTCATTAAACAGTAAGAGTCTCTTAACCTCTACTCTATCCATCCCCTTCATTATCTTATACGTCTGTATAAGATCCCCTCTCAGCCTTCTAAACTCCAAAGAATACAAACCTAACCTATTCAGTCTCTCTTCATAATCCAATGCCCTTATCTCTGGTATCAGCCTAATAAACCTTCTCTGCACCCCTTCCAAGGCCAATATATCCTTCCTCGAATGCAGCGACCAAAACTGCACACAGTACTCCAGCTGCGGCCTCACCAGCACCCTATACAGCTGCAAAAGTACCTCGCTACTTTTATATTCTATCCCCCTAGCTATAAAGGCCAACATTGCATTCGCCTTCTTGATCACCTGCTGTACTGCATATTGTGTTTTTGCGATTCGTGCACAAGGACCCCCAGGTCGCATGCTGCAGCTTTTCGCCATTTAAATAGTAATCCTTCCTACCATTATTCCTACCAAAGTGGATAACCTCACACTTGCTAACATTATACTCCATCTGCCAGGTCCTCGCCCACTCACTCAACCTATCCAGATCCCTCTGCAGGCTTTCCACACACTCCATGCAATTTGCTTTTCCACTCATCTTCATGTCATCAGCAAATTTTGTCACCCTGCACTCAGCCCCTTCCTCCAGATCATCTATGTAAATGGTAAATAGTTGAGGCTCCAGCACCGAACCCTGGGGCACTCCACTAATCACCAGCTGCCAATCAGAATAGCACTCATTAATACCTACCCTCTGCTTCCTATTAGACAACAAATCCTCTATCCAGTCTAACAGCCTACCCCCAACTCCCTGCACCTTAACCTTCTGCAGCAATCTTTTGTGAGGCACTTTATCAAAAGCCTTTTGGAAATCCAAAAACACTACATCCGCCTCTATCTACCGCACTAGTCACTTCTTCATAGAACCCCAATAAATTTGTCAAGCACGACTTCCCCTTAATGAATCGGTGCTGTGTCTGCCTGATCAAACAGTTTGTATCCAGGTGCCTTGTTATTTCTGCTTTGACGACAGATTCAAGCATTTTTCCAACTACAGACGTTAAGAATAGAAGGATGGTAGGAGATGAGGTCCTTGATGAGATTACAGTCACTAGAGAGGTGATGCTTGATAGGCTAACGGGGCTGAGGATAGATAAGTCCCCAGGACCAGATGGAATGCATCCCAGGGTTCTCAAGGAAATGGCAGAGGTGATAGCAGATGCCCTAGTAATTACCTTTCAGAATTCACTGGACTCTGGAAAAGTGCGGGAAGATTGGAAAATGGCTAATGTTACACCGCTGTTTAAAAAAGGTAGCAGATAGAAGGCAGAGAATTATAGGCTGGTTAGTTTAACGTCTGTAGTTGGAAAAATGCTTGAATCTGATGATCTGTTTTCATTTTCCTTATCCCAATGTCATATCAGGTGTTTCTCTGACTTTACCAGTTTCCATTCCACTTCACTATGCCTGTCCATTTGCTAACCCAATGCCAGCATTCTCAGTTTTGATCTCATACATCCTTTGACCACATCTCAACTTGCCAACAAAGTTTCCTTAACATACTGAACACTTTCCAATGGGCACAGCATTACAAACAATTGAAACAGAAGGAATCTCACAATGAATCTCGATGACCATATGCAGCAGGACCTGGACACTATTCAGGTTTGGGCTGTAAATCACAAGTAACATTCATGCCACACAAGTGCAAGGAAACAGTCATAATCAACAAGAGGGAACTTAGACATTTCACCTCAACATTTAATGGCATTACCATCACTGAATCCTCCATTACTGACCTCATGGGTTCTCACTGACCATAAATTGATTTTGACCAGCCATATAAATACTGTGGCTTCAAGAACTGGTCAAAGGCTGGGAATTCTGTAATGAGTAGCTCATCTCTTGAATTCCCAAAACTTGTCTACCGTCTGCAAGACACAAGTCAAGTATGTGATGAAGTACTCTCCTTCACCTGGATGGGTGCAACTCCAACAAAATTGAAGGGTTTTGACACAATCCAGGACAAAGCAGTCCATATTATGGTCACTCCATCAACCACATTCAAGCCTTCCATTACCCCATTAATCGTTTTAATCTCTCATAATCTTGAATATCTCCATCAGATTTTCTTTTGATGCAGAATGGCAGCAGTGTGTAGTATCTACAAGATGCACTGCAGCAACTGTCCAAGTCTCTATCAATAGCATGGTGCAAACCCATGACCCCTATCAACTAGAAGGACAAGAGTAGTGGATACATGGGATTACTGCCATCTACAATTTCCTCTCCAAGTCATTCATTATTCCTTTACCATAGGGATCAAAATCCTGGAATTCCTGTAACTTCATTATGTGTGTGTGCTTGCATGGCAGCTGTTTAAGAAGGCAGCTCACAACTACCTTCACAAGGACAATTAGAAATGGACAATATATGCTGGTCTAGCCAGTAATGCCCACATGCCATAAATGAATAAATAAAACAAATGGCAATTTGAATTGTTTTCCTAAGACTGAATGCATAAACGTCTTTCAGCTAAAGATGATGAATTAAAATGTGCATTTCATTAAACAAAATTATCACCCTACTGGGATTCCTTAACATATCAACACAGTCTTGGAGAAAAATGCATGCTTCCTAATGAGTTCAGTGAGTGGAATATATCACACAGGAACATTACCATTATATCTGTCGCAAGACAAAAGGTGAGGAACAACTTGCTTTCGTCAAATGAAAATAAGAGTACAAGAGAAAATGGGGATTTTTCACAATAGTGAGGAAGGTTAAAAGAAAATCTGATGGAGATGTTCAAGATTATGAGAGATTAAAAAGATTAATGGGGTAAAATATCTGTTAGTTGGTACACCAAAACTGGAGCATAAGTTTAAGAAAAGCACAAGAGAAAAGGGGAGAATTTGCAGAAAGTAAATACACAATGAATCATTAGAGAAACAATAATGTAAATGGTGCCCATAATATACTTTAAAAAATAGATGAATAAACATTTCAAATAGAAAAATTACAAGGGCAGAGAAATGGAACTAAATCATTAATTGTTTATTTAAAGTCCTAATGTTCATTCAGTGGTGCAATATTTTATGGTTCTAATTATGCTTCAGAATTGTTGACATCAGATTGTTGTTTGCAGTTCACATAATTGTTTGTAGTTCACATCATCAATATTTGTTAAGGAAACCCTCCCCCATTGTACCCAATAAGCTGATTCAACAGAACCCGTGATCAGAAAGCTTCTAGAGAATAATTTTGTGAGAAACCATTTCAGTACACAAAGTCACACTCTGTGGAGCAAATCTTCCCATTTGCCTTCCACGGGGATCATAGCGGGCAAGGGGTGGACTATGGAAAGGTCTGTTGATCTCAGGCGGGGAGTTTCCGGTTTTCGGATGAGCACGCAGGAAAATCCCATCCTATCCCTCTGCCTTCAAGGTTGCAGTTGAAGATCCTGCTTGGAAATAGACGGTAAAGTGAGTATGTTGCACTTATATATGAAAAGTTAGAAATAGTGATGAAGAAAATTTGTGAGCAAATGTACAGCTCAACAGTCATCTGGAGAAATAAAAAGCATTTTGCATTCAGATCTTTTATCAAATGTGAAATTAGACTTGAGAGGCAGCACAAAACATTCAGTAGCAAATCAGTGGCTCATTTTAGACTGCCTGATATTCTTCCAAGTTGAAATGAATGTTGAGCTATTGGTTAAATGACTTGCTAGTTCATTATCTCTCATTGTTCGCTGTCAGCCAAAATAAATTTCATTCGCATTATATCTCTCAGAAAGATCCCAAAGAGTTCCACACACAACTAATTATTTTCTTATGCAGTCAGTTTGGAAAAGCAGCAGTGAGTTGAATGATCAATTCATTCCTGTTTGCTATTGTGGGCAGGAGATAGAATGTGGGCTAGCATACAAGCAGGATTTCTCACTGTCCTTCTACAAGGATGGAATCTTGAATGTCCATCTGCATGGTGAAAATAGGAGGATACTTCCACATTCTTAACACAGCATGGCATTGCCTCAGCACACGCAGACCCAGTGATGTTATAGTATCCACTTAACCTATCGCATTGTTGTAACAAACAATTTTATAATCCAGCACATGGCCAGTTGCAATCTGTTTCAATCTGTGATCTAATTGAAGTCTTCAAGATAATAACAGGAAAAGACAGGATAGATAAAGACAAACTATTCCCACTGGTTCAAGTTTCTAGAACTAAGGAGCATAATTTCAGATTAGGCCAGAGGAAATGTTATGAAACACTTGGACACACAAAGGATGGTAGAGGTTTGGAACTCTCTTCTACAAATGACAGCTGATCATAGATCAGCTGCTAATTTTAGATCAGCAATAGATACATTCTCATTAAGCAAAGGTATTCGGGATAAGAGCCAAAGGCAGGTATGTGGAATTAGGCCACAGATCAGCCTTGATCTCATTGAATGGTGGAACAGACTCGAGTGGCTGAGTGGCTTACATTCTTAAATGGCCACAAACCCATTATTATGGTATTATTTCTAGTTCAGCACTAACTGCAGTCACATTCAGAGAGGCTATAGGCCACTGGTGTATGGGGAAATGACAACAGAACCAATCAACGTTAGTGAAAGAGCTTTTCTTTGGTCAAGGAATATAATGCCAATTCAGGTTCATGTTCTGTTGATATCCATTTACACTTGAGTATCCTGCCAGTCTATTTGGCTCTGGCCAGAATGTGTAAATAGGTGTACAGAAGAAAAAATAAGCATAAAATACCGGGGCTTGAGGAAATTGCCAATCTCACACCTTTTTTTCCTTTTTCAAGGATAAAATTAAAGCTTCAAACCATCTATCATTCATGCACAGTATGCACTACATGTTGTAAAAACCTATAATTATGGAGTCTTTTAACTTTTTTAGTTACTTAAACTGATCTCTAAAAAAAACACATTGAAATTAACAGAAAATACAAGGCTGATCTCAAAGAGGATATATGAAAGAAAACATTCAAAAAATCATGAGAGAAACCCCAGAAAATGATTTTGTTTCTTTCTGTACCTACAATTCACTGCTGGAGAGGCAGTGGCATAGTGGTATTGTCACTGGAATAGTAATGCAGGTACTCAGAGCTAGTTTAGGGGCAGCACATGGCACAGTTATTAGCACTGCTGTTTCACAGTGTCAGGGACCCGCATTCAATTCCAGGCCTTGGGTAACTGTGCGGATATTGCAAGTTCTCCCCATGTCTGCATGGATTTGGTTTCCTCCCACAATCCAAAGATGTGTAGGTTAGATAGATTGGCAATGCTAACTTGCCCCTTAGTCTCCAAAAAGGAATTGGAAGGTAAACGTGTGGGGTTACAGGGATGGGACATGGAGGTGAGAACTAACATTGCTTTTTCAGAGAGTTGATGCAGAGTTGATGAGCCAAGGGGCCTCTTTCTGCACTGTAGGATTTCTATAAAATATGGGCATCTGGATTTGAATCCTACCATGGCAAATAGTGAAATTTGAATTAATAAAAATCTGAAATTAAATGTGTAATAATTATCATGAATTGTCAAAAACATTTGCTTCACTAATGGATTCAGGGAAGGAAATTTGCCATCCTCACCTGGTTCTGGCCTACATGTGACCTCAGATTCACAGCAGTGTGGTTAACTCGTAAATGCCCTCTGAAATGGAGGGTAATTAAGGATGGCCAACATTGGCTCAGTCAGCGATACCCACGGCCCCAAAATAAATTAAATATTTAACCAGCATTATTTCAGGAAATGTGTATGTATGAAATTTTAAGCCTGGGATGGAACCATTATAATAGGTTAAGATGAATTCAGTGGGGACAGAGATCAATGGATCGGCATAAAAGAGCAAGGAAATCTAGCTTTAATATAATTATATATCCAGCACACTTGATTCCAAGTTTCTTTCATATCTCATTCGTACATAACCCTGAGTGAAAATACACTCAGATTTCTAACTATTCAGACAATACATGGATTTTTCTCTTTCTCCATTCATGATCTAGGCAGCATTGATTTTTTTAAATAAAAAGTCTATTCAGCATAGGCAATCCTCACCACAAAAGAAAGACAAAATATACAACTTGACTTTTTGAAAATTGTGACTGTCTATTTAAAACTTGTAATAGGGTTAAGAAGTTGGGAAGACTGTGGAAAGGTGCCACCTGACCACTCAGATGTGGTTGTCTGCAAAACATATGATGCAGCTTTTTAGTCTGCTGCAGAGGCACTGGTCCATGTAGGGCTGGAATGTGTTGTCCAAACAAGGAACCACATTTTTAGCATTACCAGATCGGTGTACTAAACCTCTGAGGCAACACACAGTCTGAATTCTGTATTCTCCATAAAACTCCCATCCACACTTGTCAAAAGTAACTCTCTTCTGAATCTGTTTGATGCAGCTTGTCACATGTGGTCACAGCATGGCCAACATTTGACTCAATGGGTGTTCCAACGAGGTTTTCCAGACAACATTTCAGTCATTGCAAGGCAAACATTAGCACTGGACTGTTAGCTAATGAAAAGCTCCTTTGTTCCTTCAAAAAATAATTGAATCAAGGATGAAGCAGCTAGGAGAGCAAAATACATCCAATTCTCACAAAACATTGTATGTTCCAAGGATTCAACTAGGAGGTTTTACACATGAATGTTTTTTTTTTAATTGAACTGGTGCAATTATAGAATCATTATAGAACCGCTACAGTGCAGGAGGAGGCCATTTGGTCCATTGAGCCTGCACCGACAACAATCCCAACCAGGCCCGATTCCCATAACCCCGTAATCCCCCTGACACTAAGGGGCAATTTATAGCATACCCAATCAACCTAACTCACAAATCTTTGGAGGTGGGAGGAAGTTAAAGAGGAAACCCACACAGACATGTGGAGAATGTGCAAACTTCATATCCTAGCCTGGCATTTGAATCCTGGTCCCTAGCATTGTAAGGCAGCAGTGCTAACCTATGTGCCACCGTGTCACCTACATTAGTGTAAGTTGTATTCAAATCAATAGGATAGTTTCATTCTGCCACTTAATAGTCAACAATTACACTTCTTGTACAATCGATATCTCAATATTTTATGCTTTCCTCTTTCATGATTTCCATTTCCTCAAATTCTTTTAAACAAGCAGGGAAATCTAAAAAGGAAGAAAGAAATGGTAAAATTGAGAAAGTGGAAGAATTAAAATAAAATATTATACTGGTTGTGTAATATTATCATTCAGATAAAATAAGAGAACAAGAAGAAAAAGAAAAGTAATTGTGAAAATTGGACCCAAAAAGAGTGAAGTTAGCAAGGGAAGAGAGAGAAAAGCAAGGAGAATAGGATTATCATCTTAAAAGCTGGAATATATAAAAAAACACCAGATGTTGGAGAAGAACTTACCTCCAAATCAGAGCTCAGTGGGGAGATGTTGAAATTTGTGCAAGCTCTTTCAAAGTTTGAGGAAATGAATGCAGAGGTGTCTTAATTATCCCTGCAAAATTAATTTCCAAACTCTGTGGCTTCAGGATCAACTCTTCCCCATGCGACTGGATCCTAGACTTCCTAACCAATAGATCGCAATCAGTAAGGACAAGTAATGACAACTCCTCCATGATTTTCCTCAAAAGAGGTGCCTTGCAAGGGGACCTGCAGCCCCTTACTATACTCCTTATACACTTATGACTATATGGCCAAATTCTCCTCTAACTCAATTTCTAAGTTTGCTGGGGACAACACCATTGGTGGTAAGATCTCAAATAATGATGAGACGGAGTACACAAAGAAATTGTTATCATACCACTTCACCAGAGAATCTGGTGAACTGGTATGATGACAATAATCTCTCCCTTAATATCAGAAAAAAGAGGTAACAGACAGTCGGAGAGTAGTTAATACTATTCCTCTATTTAAGAAGGATAGAAGCAACAATCCAGGAAAGTACAAGCCTGTCAGGAAATTATTGGAAAAGATTCTTAGGGACAGATTGTACTCAAATCTGGAAGAGAATGGGTCTATTAGCAATAGGCAGCATGGTTTTGTAAAGTGGAAGTCACACACACAAACTTGCTTGAGTCCTTCAAGGAAGTGACAAGGAAAATTGATCAGGGAAGAGCAGTGGATATGATATATATAGCTTTTAATAAAACCTTTGATAAGGTTTCCCATGGCAAGCTAATACAAAAGGTGAAGTCATATGGGATCCAAGGTGAGCTGGTAAGATGAATGCAATACTAACTTGGGCATAGAAAGCAGAGAGAAGCAGTGGAAGCGTACTTTTCTATCTGGAGGTCTATGACAAGTGGCATTCCACAAGGATTAGTGCTGGGGCCTCTGTTGTTTGTAATATATATAGACATATTATATATATATATATGATTTAGAGGAAAATGTAGATGGTCTGATTAGTAAATGTGCAGATGACAAATATTGGGGAAATAATGGATAGTGATGAGGATTGTCAGCATACAGAGGGTATAAGTCAGTGGGAGACCTGGGCTGAAAGGTGGTAGTTGGAATTTAACCCAGACAAATGTGAGATGATGCAATTTGGAAGGTCTACTGCAGAAGAAAAGTATATAGTAAATGATAGGGTTCTTCAAAATATTAGCATACAGAGGGATCTAGGCATGCAGATCCACAATTCCCTGAAGGTGGCAACTTAAGTAAACAGGATGATCAAGAAGGCATATGGCATGTTGGCCTTCATTGGTCAAGGCCTTGAGTATAAGAATTGAAAAATTATGTTGCAGCTGTATAAAACTTTTTTAGGCCGCATTTGGAGTATTGTGTACAATTCTGGTTGTCACACTCCATGAAGAATTTTGATGCATCCAAAAGGGTGCAGAAGAGATTTGCCAGGATGTTGCCTGATTTGGAAGATATGGACGATGAAGAAAGGTTGAACAAATTTGGATTGTTTTCATTGGAACATTGAAGGATGAGGGGAAACCTAATAGAAGTTTACAAGATTACGGTAAGCTTGGATAGAATGCATTATCAGAATCTTTTTCCCAGGGTCAAAGGGTCAATTATTCAGGGACATAGGTTGAAAGTGAGAGGGGAAAAGCTTAAAAGAGATGTAAGAGGCAATTTTTCACTGAGGGCTATAAATGCTGGAACATGCTGCCAGGGGAGCAAGTAATATTACAATGTTCAAAAGGCATCTGGATAGACACATGAGTACGCAGGAAATAAAGAGATATGGAGCATGTAGAGACAAGAAAATATTAGATTAGAAAGGCATTTGTGTTGGCACAGATTTGGTAGGCTGAAGGGATTGCTCTTGTGCTGTTCTGTTCTTTGAAGCAGGTGGTCATCGACTCCAGGAAGTGTTCTGGAAGACACTTCCCTGTCTACATAAATGGTGTTGAAATGGAAATGGTTGAGGGCTTCAAGCTTCTAGGTGTCTAAATCACCAACAAACTGTCCTGGTCCCACCATGCCTATGTTAAAATTAAGAAAATCCGCCAATGCTTCCACTTTCTCAGGTATCTAAGGAAATTTGGTATGTTCACAACGACTCTCACCAACTTTTACAGGTGCACATCGAAGGCACCCTTTCCAAATGTATCACAGCTTGTTATGGCTCCTGCTCTGACTAATGCTGCAAGAAACTGCAAGGGTTCTGAATGAAGCCCAATCTATCATATAAACCAGCCTCCCATCCATTGACTCTGTCTACACTTCTGCCGCCTCAGAAAAGCAGGCAATATAATCAAGGACCTCACATGCCCTGGACATTCTGTCTTCCACCTTCTTCCATTAAGAAAAAGATACAAAAGTCTGAGGTCATGTAATGACCAACTCAAGAATAGCTTCTTACCTGCTGCCATTGGGAAGAATGGATCTATTATATATGAAACTGGTCTTTCTCTTCACTCTATCTGCAACTGCAGTACTATATTCTGCACCCCCTCCTTTCCTCTCCCATGTATTCTATGAAAGGTATGTTTTTGTCTGTATAACATGCAAAAAACAATACTTTTTACTGTATCCCAATACATATAGCAATAATAAATCAAATCAAATAAGGTGACTGAGCAAACAAAATAGTCGAAAGAAATCTGGCCGTTGCTTTTATAGAGTAGGCTGATAGCTTGAGCTCATAAGGTGTATACTTCACTTGCAGATAAGGGTCAGAATTTTTTCACCAGAGGGATCTTCCAGTCTGCTAATAACTGCAAACACCAGGAAACCTTGTTGATAGCAATGATGCCACCACCATACTATGGCAGGCAGCCTCTTCTGCAGCAAAACACATTGTGACATGCAGAAAATCCTACCTGAGGTTTCTGTGGAGAACAATGCAGTTAAAAAACATTATTCTGAATGCATATGAGTTCGTCCCTGCGAGGCATACATACAGAAATTTCAAAGTATAAGGAAACAACCTAGACAGACTTATATTGAGTTTGAGAGGGTTGAACAAAGTAATTTGAACCATTGGATTTAGGTATTAAAGATAGTAGAAATAATTATCTTGAAAAATATCAAAATCCATTTCTTCCAATAGTTAGAATTCACGTTGAAGATCAGAGGATTAAAACAGCCTGGAAGACAACAGGATGACTGATGGTTGTGAGCTAATGCATAGATCTAAAGCATTTTTTATTACCCCCATAAATCCAAGAAGAATGAAAGAAGGAGAAAGGAAGGCAAGTAGCAAGGGAAGAGAAAGAAAAGCTAGAATTCCCTGAAAACTCCTCCTCAGACCAAAAAAAAAGTGATGAGGGGAAAAGTGAGATAGAGTTATAGAATCATCGACATTTATGGCATGGTTACAGGCCCTTCAGCCCAACTTGTTCATGTCACCGTTTTTTTAAACCAACCAGCTAATCCCAATTGCCCCCATTTGGCTCATATCCCTCTATATCAATCTTACCTATGGAACTGTCCAAATGCTTTTTAAAAGACAAAATTATACCCACATCTACTACTACCTTTGGCAGCTTGTTCCAGGCACTCACTATCTCTGTGTGAAAAAAATTGCTCCCTGGACTCTTTTGTATCTCTCCCCTTTCACCTTAAACTTATGCCCTCTAGCTTTAGACTCCCCTATCTTTGGGAAAAGGTGTGACTATCAAGCTGATCTATGCACCTCATTATTTTATAGACTTTTATAAGATCATCCCAAACTTCCTATACTCCGGGAGTTATCTATCCAGCCTCTCCGTATAACTCAAACAATCAAGTCCCTTCAAGATTTGAAGGCTAAAGTGTTTTCATTGTAATACAGTGGGGCATTTTTGGACAAAATGCTATAAACTAAATAAGAGACTAATTGCAGTAGTAGGGACAGCCAAGGAATCATCAGGAAAGGTTACACCAGAAAAGGAAATGGTTGTTAAAATTGTCGCATATGTCCAGGTGAAACATTTCCCCCATAATCTGCAAGAAAGAAATATATGGTCAAGGATAGACCAGAGAAGTCAGGTTATTAGAGATTCTTGATGTTTTGTCTGAAAGGGAAAAATGTTCCCTTAATCTTTTAACAAAATAAATAAATTAAACTTTTAATGATATTGATGAACAATTGATAATGCAATTTGTGTTCCAGGCAGTTTTATGATGGGAAAAGTCATAATAATAGAGTATTAATGAAATCTATGAATGTGTTTAATTGTGTCATTTCAATTTAAGTGACTTCAAAATGGAATTATTATAATGGAAAAATCACCTATTGAAGGGGTAGATTTTATTATTGATAATGATTTGGCTAATGAAGACAGTAATGTATAGTTATATTGCAACAGGCGTTTGATAATGTTGACCTTAATCAACTTCTGAAAACTACTGTGATCAAAACAGATACGCTTATTGCTGATTAACAAGCAATTGAAGGAAAACATGTATAATGTAGAAAAACCAATTTTCATGTATGAAAGAGAGACGACTGATGAATAAAGAGAATTGGTGAGAACAATGGAAAATCAGTCATCAAATATTAGAACTGAAAATGTCTAAATGCCAAACTTGTAAAATCAAACTTGATAATTTGAGGTTGATTGTCACTTAAAACCTAACATCAAAAGTCTCTCAGAAGGCAAATGCCTTGAATGAGAAAAAAAATTGTGGATAACTCAGAATAATTCATAGAGTAGAATTCAAAACCAAAACTGACGAATTGTTGGAACTTCACTATAAAAAGAACAACAAGATTTTTGAACTTTTCAGAAAACTGTGGAAAATTAAAGACGGGGCAGTTCTCCCAGCCACTATGCTGCTTTTGCAGTGCAACAATCAGAGGACATTGACCAAGCGGCAAAGTGGTAATGCTCATTGGGCGTCCTGGTGATGCCCACCAGGCATCAGGTAGTGCCAAGGAGTGCCATGGGACCTAATGGGGCAGAGCCTATGAGGGGAGATTGGCAGGGTTGGAGGGATCCCACTGCCACTCTGAACTCAGCAGTGACAAAGAGAGGGAGGCCAGCGATTGGGAGTGGTCATTGGAGGGTTGTTGTCTTATCAGGTGGGGTCAGGACCGTGGTGGAGGGCGTTCAGGATTGCCAAGGTTGTGTGAGGAGTTCAAAGCAGGCCGGATGATGAGGGGTTTGTGTGGGGGAGGGAACGGGACTGGCCTAGACACATCTGGGGGTCCAGCGATCCAGTGAGTGTGGGCTGGGGAAGGGTCTGTGTGCCAGCGTGGCAGGGTCACAGAGCTGGCTGGCAATTGGGAGTCCAGCAGTGCAGGGCTACTGCGCATGCGCCAATCTTGGCGCTGACAGACTAGCGCATGCATAGTGGCCCATTCAGCGCTATGCTGCTGTCCTCTCCAACGGGAATAGGTCCCACCTATTGATTTTTAGTATGATTCACTCTGCAGTGCACAGTGTAGAAGGTTCATTTTGAAACTCCCACTGAAGAAAACAATGCGATTTACTCCAGTTTTTATGCAAATTTTTTTTGGGAGAACTGCCCCTAAAATGTATAGAATAGAGCTGCTCTTGTGAATAAGAAGTTTTTGTCCAATTTTGATATTGTTGATCAAAGAACTGAACCAAGTGCCATTACTGATGTATCAACTTCAGAAACAACTGAAGTGCCTGCAGAACTGAAAACTAAGAAACATCCAACAAAGGACTGACATTGCAAAATGTTCCTTCCAAATCAATAACCAAAGACACTGATTTGCAGTATAAAACACAAGGTACAACAGTTGGAATACAGGGAAGGGAACAGTTTGTAAAAGGGCATTCAAAACCAGCTGAGGAGTGGACACATGTAGTTCCTGAATTATGCAAAGGAGTTGAAGGGTTAGAATGAGCTAGAAAATTCCAGTGGGAGAAAGTAATTTACATTCATAGAATCATAAAATCCCTATAATCGAGAAAGATGCTATTTGCCCATCGAATAAGAACCGGCAACAATCCTACCTCGGCCTTATTCCCATAAACCCATGTATGAACCCACCTTATACTAAGGAACAATTTAACATGGCCAATCAACCTAACTCACACATCTTTGGGAGGAAACTGGAGCACCTGAAGGAAGCCCACGCAGACTCATGCAGGGAGAATGTACAAAAAAATCATGAATTGTAGCCCAATCATTGACCTGAGGTTGGAATTGAACCCAGGTCCTTGGCATTGTGAGGCAGCAGTGCCAACCATTGTGCCACCATGCCTGCCTTGCTCAAAGAGAAGTGGGGAAGGCATGTTTGAAATGGAATTGGAAGAAACTAAATCATTAATAATTCAAAATCAAACCAAGTAGGACTATGAAACTCTTGTAAGTTCAAATAATGAGCTTTTAATTTGATTTGATGTATTATTATCACATGTACAGACAAAGCATACCGTATATAGGGAAGGAAATGAAAAAGTGCAGAATATAAAAATTTGAAGCTCTTAACTATTTCCACTTCATCCCCATTGATTGGTTTGATTTGATTTGATTTATTATTGTCACATGTATTAGCATACAGTGCAAAGTAATGTTTCTTGAGTGCTATACAGCAAAGCATACTGTTCATAGAGAAGGAAATGAGAGATTGCAGAATATAGTGTTAAATTTATAGGCAAGGTGTAGAGAAAGATGAACTTAATGCAAGGTAGGTCCATTCAAATGTCTGATAGCAGCAAGGAAGAAACTGTTCTTGTATGTTGTTATATAACCTTAGACTTTTATATCTTTCTCTTGACAGAAGAAGTTGGAAGAGAGAATGTCTGGGTGCGCGGTCCTTAATTATGTTGGCTGCTTTCCTGGGGCAGTAGATAGTGTAAACGGAGTCAATGGATGGGAGGCTGATTTGTAACTTGAATTGGGCTACATTCACACTCTTTTGTACTTCTTGCAGTCTTAGGCAGAGCAGGAGCCAATCAACCAGAAAAATGTTTTCTATGGGAAATGCCCTCCACTATGCTTCCTGAAGTTGATAACAATCTCCTTCATTTTGTTGAGGGAGTGATTATTTTCATCACACCAATTCACCAGATTCTCCAACTATTTCCTGTATAGTGTTTTGTCATAGTTTGAGATCCAACCCTAATCCCACAACTGTCGGATCAGCAGCAAACTTGAAAATCAAGTTAGAGGGGAATTTGGCCATCCTGTCAAAGGTGTATAAGGAGTATAATAGGGGGCTGAGAACACAGCCTTGTGGGACATCGGTGTTGAGGATGATTGTGCAGGAGGTGTTGTTGCCTATCCTTACTGACTGCAGTCTACGAGTTAGGAAGTCTAGGATCCAGTTGCAGAGGAAAGAGCTGAATCCCAAGACAAAAAGTTTGGAGGTGAGTCTCATAGGAATAATGGTGTTAAAGACTGAGCTGTGAACAGGAGTCAGACATAGGTGCCTTTGTTATCTAGGTGTTCCAGTGGTGCGTGCAGGGCCAGGGAGATTGTGTCTGCTGTGTATTTGTTGTGGTGATAGGTAAACTGTAATGGATCCAGGCAGCCTGGTAGGTAGGAATTGATTCGTACCATAACTAATCTTCTGAAACACTTCATAATAATGGATGTCAGAGCCACTGGATGATAGCCATTAAGGCATGCTGCTTGGCTTTTCTGTGGCACTGGATTATGGTCATCTTTTTGAAGCAGGTAGGGATCTCAGATTGGCATAAAAAGAGGTTGAAGATGTCTGCAAATACCCCACCAGCAGGTCCACGCAGAACCTGAGCACTTGTTCGAGTACCCTATCTGAGCCAGTTACTTTCCATGGTTGACTTTTGTGAAGGCAGCTCAGACGTCAGCAATGGTAACCTCAGATACAAGTCCGTTCAAGGCTCCTGGGATGGAGGGCGTGCTCTTGCCAACCTCTTGCTCAAAACGGGCATAGAATGCATTGAGCTGGTCAGGGAGGCATGCATTGGAGCCAGCAATTTTACCTGTCTTCATCTTATAGCCTGTTATGTGCAGATCTTGCCTTGTGGCTAGCCTGTGATTCTAGCTTGAGGATGGAATTACACCAAGTGTTCAGTGAAGGATAATTAATTAGCTTGTGGCTTAAATGAAATAATAATCGCTGAGTTAAAGACTGGGAATCAGGAGAAAATGAAACCAAAGAGTTGAACTATGATATCGCTGTGATGTACAAACTCTGCTGATCTTGTTACACCTATTGAGTTTGGCTTTACTTCAAAGTTTGCAATGATGCAATATGATATGTGTAGTTGTTTTTTTTTTAAATTAATTCATGGGACATCAGCATCGATGGCTGGTCAACATTTATCCCTAGTTGCTTCCTTGACAACTGAGTGGCTTGCTTAGCCATTTCAGAGGACATTTGAGAGTCAACCACATTGCTGTGGCTCTGGAATCACACATAGGCCAGACCTGCTAAAGAAGGCAGATTTCCTTCCTTAAAGGACATTTGTGAACCAGATGGATTTTTTCAACAATCAACAGTGGTTTCATGGTCATCAGTAGATTCTTAATTCCAGATATTCTTTTTACTGAATTCAAATTCCTCTGTCTCCCATGGCATGATTCGATCCAGGTCACCAGAACATTAGCTCAATTTCTGGATTAATAATCTACTAACAATACCACTAGGCTATTGCCTTCCCAAATGTGCAATAAGTTTACTTGTATAAGATGCAATAAGTTATTCGTAAGATATTTGTGATAAGTTTGTGTGATTTGGATGTAAGGTCATTGCAAAGACTCCTTCACATTTGTGATATTTTCTTTGAAAACACTAGAAGAACAAAAAATGGAGACCATGCATCAGTGACTAGGAACTACAAGTCCCAGTCGATCTCAGTGGTCTTTGTGCATGTGCCAATCCTGAAAAGACCACACATGCACAGGTTGTTTTATAATATTTGGGTTCTAAGTGTTGTCAGCCAGAAATGGCTGCACATGTGCAGTTAGAGATATATTCTTGTCATTAGGTCAGGAACTGACAGTGTTCACACGTGTAGCTCATTCCTTTTTGTACTTTTTAGTTTAAACGCTGGCCTTGTGCTTACACAAGAGGGCAAACAAAAACAAAAGTGAAACAGATCTAAAAGATCAGAGGACCCAGAAGAAAGCACAATTCTTCAGAAGGTACCAGAAGAAGCTGAATACAAAAACAAGAGCTGTAATGCACAGGTCTGAAACCAAATAAAAAACCCTCAAGCCAGAAAAAGGGCCCAAGAAAACAGTTAAGGCAAAGAAAAAAGACAAAAATCTAGAATAGATTCTGTTCAGTAATGGAAAGGAATAAGCAGAGGGATAGGATCTAAATTAAAGAGAGAAAGCTGCAGGGAGTAGACAGAAAGCAAAACAGGCTTGTGAAAAACCAGAAGAGTTAAGGAGACTGTCTTGGGTCCATAATTCTATACTATAGGCCTGGGAAGCAGTAGTGTTGTATTGGTACAGCTGGGAATCAGGGAGATTGCTTAGAAGGTGAAGCTTAAATGTACATGGTGATCCAGGGAAGAGGAATATTCGAATGAGAGGTCAAAATCTTGGATATGGCTGTTTAATGAAGACCACAAAATAATAAAATATAGGAGCAGAATTAGGCTATTCAGCCCATTGAATCTGCTCTGCCATTCAGTCATGGCTGATAAGTTTCTCAACCCCATACATCTGCCTTTCCCCATAACCTTTGTTCTTCTTACCAATCAAGAACCTATCAATCTCCATCTTAAATATATTCAATGATCTGACCTCTACAGCCTTCTGTGACAATGAATTCCATAGATTCACCACCCTCTGGCTGAAAAACTTTCTCCTCATCTTGGTTCTAAAAAGTCTGAGGTTTTGCCATCAGATCCTAGTCTCACCCGCTAATGAAAACATCTTTCCCATGTCCATTCTATCTAGGCTTTTCAGTATTCAGCAAGTTTCAATGAGATCCCTTCTCATCCTCTTGAACTCCATTGAGTAGAGTCATCAAATGCTCCTATTACATAAAACTTTTCATTCCTGGGATCATTTTTGTGAACCTCCACTGGACCTTCCCCAGGGTCAGCATAACTTGCCTTAGAGATGGGGCCCAAAATTCTCACAATTCTCCAAACATAGTCTGACCAGAGCTTTATAAAGCCTCAGCAGTACATCCCTGCTTTTATATTCAAGTACTCTCGAAATGAATAGTAACATGGTATTTGCTTTCCTAACTACCAACTTAACCTGCAAGTTAACCTTAAGAGAATCCTAAACTGGGACTCTCAAGCTCCTTTGGGCTTCCAATTTCTGAATTCACTCTCCATTTAGAAAATAGTTTACTAGCTCTATTCTCCCTATCAAATTGCATAACCTCACACTTTCCCACATTGTATTCCATCTGCCACTTCTTTGCCCATTCTCCTAAGCTGTCCTAAATCCTTCTGTGGCCTCCCAACCTTCTCAATATTACCTGTCCCTCTGCCTAATTATGTATCGTCTGCAATCTTAGTCACAATGCCCTCAGTTCTGCATCTAAATCATTGATGCATAAAATGAAGAAACAAAGAACAAAGAACAACACAGCACGGGAAACAGGCCCTTCGGCCCGTGCTGCCATTTTAACATTCCACTTCCACCCATGACCCTTGTCTATGTTTATAGAAACCTACATCTGAGAAAAAACTTTGGAGGAGATACTAAGTGCGTATTTTCAGCATGGAGATTGGACCATCCTCTAGTGAAAGACAGAGTTCCAGTTGGCCGGTTGACTCACAATATGACAAGCATCTGGAAGGGAATAACAAGAATTCTATAGAAGTTGTTTTGAGTAGCATCTATCATTTTGGTTTTAGAATGTGAGATGTCTGACTAAAGTTTGCCTGTTGGTTACATGGGGTGGGGGGAGGGTGACAATAGATAATGGCATTCTCATTGGCCTATTAATCCACAGACCCATGGATATGGGCTGGGGATCTGGTTTCAAATCCCACCATGGCAGATGGTGAAATTTGAATTCAATAAAAAATAAAAATCTAATGATGACCATGAAATCATTGTTGATTGTTGTAAAAACCCATCTGTTGTCCTTTAGGGGAGGAAATCTGCCATCCTTACTTCAACTCGCTTACATGTGATTCAAAATCCATAGCAATGTAGTTGATTCTTAATTACCATTTGAAATGGCCTCCTCAGTTAAGGGCAATTCAGGATGAGTTATCCCAGCCAGCAATACTCATGTAACTTAAGGTCAATCAAGCTATGTTCCACTCTGAGGTCTGACTTGTCCAATAATGACATCAACTGGAATTCCAAATCTCACTTATTTTACAACAAAAGTTACTGGTCGCGAACAGATCATAACAAAATATTTAGACAATTTAAAGCAGTCAGAGACTTACAAAAGGTCTACAGTAACTGTAGATCATCACTTCAACAATGATCTGCACAGTGCTTGAGCATTTGCTTTTCATTTTAATTCAGCCAGGACCATGCATACACTGATAAAAGCTAAGTGCTGTAGATACTGGAACTATGATGTAAAAACAGAAATTGCTGAATAAACTCAGCGGGTCTGGCAGTATCTGTGGAGAGAGAAACAGAGTCAACATTTTAATTTCAGTATGTCTCTTTTCAGAACCAAATGAGTCCTGAAGAAGAGACATATTCAACTCAAAGCTTTAACTCAGTTTCTCTCTCAACAGATACTGCAGACCTGCTGACCATTTCCAGCAATTTATTTTTATTCAACTCATATACTATCATGGTTCAATATTAGCTTCCCTGCATTTAAGCCAGAGATGGGAATAGATCAATAGTCAATAGTATTGTTTTGAAGACTCAGGAACAGCAAAACCAAGGGGTTCGTATATACAAATCTTTGAAAGAGCACAGCAAGTTGATAAAGCTATTAAAAATGCATATGCATGCTGAGCTTTATAAACAGAGGAAGAAAGCAGAAAAGTTATCTTAAACCTTTAGAAATCTCTGGCGAGACCTTACCTGGAGCATTGTTTCTATTTTGGATACAGCACCTTTGAAGGATGTTAAGGCACTGACGAATTGTCAGTGGGTGTCCCCATTACACCCTGTCTGAAGAGGAGAGGGAAGAACGACACAACAGAAAAGGTTGAAGCTACAGTGGTTGGCAGGAGAGAAAACAATAAAATACAATTCTGAAATTAATGTATAAATAACTGGAGCAATTTTAATCTAATCCTCTTGTTGGAAAATTAGCAGGATTGATTTTACACCCACCCTGATTCTACTCTCCAGCAAAATCATTGGATTTACCTTGCAAAATGTTAGCCTAAAATTACTCCCAATGATTCTGCAAAGTCTTGGAATAGCTCTGCTTAAATTTTTAAGTTTACTTCCCCCTTTTCCCCAGAGAACCTAGGTGCACATTTTATACCACCATAACAAAGAATGTGCTCACCAAGAGCGCTGAGAGTCAGAAAGTGGGAAAGGTGACAGCCTGTAGCCGTTGGAAATGCTATAGACAATCAACTGTAAAATAAGTAAGAGGTGAAGCAGCAAACAGCTCATGCCCCATTCAAATCCTTCCCACCCCCCACCATCTGAACCCAGCAGCTGACTATTTATGTTCAGACAGATTTTCAATGAGATATAGAAAACAGACATGAATGTGCAGTCTAAAGCTTCAAGTGTATGGGGTTGAGAAAGAAAAATCCGATACCAGCACTCCAGTCAATTTAAAACGAGTTGTCGGTGTTTGTGCATACAAAGTGCACTTTAGATGCTTCTTGCGCAATAAGCCTGTA
The DNA here is from genome assembly GCA_024679065.1 of Sphyrna mokarran. Classification (NCBI taxonomy): domain Eukaryota; kingdom Metazoa; phylum Chordata; class Chondrichthyes; order Carcharhiniformes; family Carcharhinidae; genus Sphyrna; species Sphyrna mokarran. Next base: position 60,591,801 of record JAGIQG010000003.1, read on the forward strand.
AACATGAGGAGAGAGATTATTTGGACTGCTTGATGCTGACTAATAAACCCCAGAAAAATTAGTGCAGTATGCCACATCCAAACTGGAGGGTAGGGCATGCAGAAGCTAATGGCATTCTAATGGCTGATGGATTGCTTGTCTCCTCTGCCCACTCCCTCCCTCGGTCACTGTCAGACTGTGCCTTTCTCTTCTCTTTCAGAGAGTTTCCCCACAGGAATTGTTTGCACATTAATAGAATATTTCTGGCTCTGGAATGAAAATTCGTGGTCGACGGACATAATTTTTCAGTAGCATTTTACTAGGAGTTTGGGGGGGGAGGTGGAACTGTGGGATGTCATTAAATTCAGCTGAGAGATGGTAGCGAGTGTGAGGACTGCGGGTTGAGGTTGGTTTTCTGATGTTTTCAGTCTTCAGGACTGTCAGCCTTATTGTGCTTCCTGTCTGTGTTTATGACAGCATGAAATTTATCAGGCTGTTAAACAATTAAATCGCATTTTTCTTTTGCCAGTAGAGCTGTCAATTAAACAGTCGCAGGTCATCCTTAAGAGGTTAACTGTCAAATCCTTTTGACAGAGAGATCTTTTAAAATTTTAAATAACTTTAATGTTTGCAGAGAGATGGCATCTCAGACTGTTGACTGCATCGAGTCAAGCTCCTTTTGTTTTGTTTCTCAGCTATGAAGCAGGAATAATGAGAAAATGCTCATCTGAAATCATTATTCTTCCCAAAATTTAGCTAAAAATTCAGAGAAAGTTCACTTCAGCTGATGCAGGTCTTTTTTGGGAATGTGCGGGATCATATTAATGATGGTATAAAAGGGACACTATCAGATTGTCCATCCATTATATACATTTCCCCAGTTTTTGTTCCCAATGAAGTCAGTGGAAACAAGTTCAGTTTTCAAGCTATTTCTCTACAAGTGAAGGTGGCACAGTGGTTAGCACTGCTGCCTCACAGTGCCAGGGACCTTAGTTTGAATCCTAGCTCGGGTGATATCTGTGCACAGTCTGCACTTCTCCCCGTGTTTGCATGGGTTTCCTCCAGGTGCTCCAGTTTCCTCCCACAGTCTGAAGGACATGCTAGTTAGGTGCATTGGCCATGCTGAGTTCTCCTTCTGTGTGCCTGAACAGGCACCAGAGTGTGGAGACTAGGGGATTTTCACAGTAACTTCATTGCACTGGTAATGTAAGCCTACTTACATTGTGATTAATAAATAAACTTATAGATCTTTAGACAGCATTTTTTAAACCTGCAACCTCTATTACCTCAAAGGAAAAGCTACCTGATGTATGGGAACAGCACCACCTGCAAATTCCAAGGCATACACCATCCTGACTTGGAAATATATCACTTTTCCTTCACTATACTGGGTCAAAATCCTGGAACATCCTCTCTAACAGCACCATGGATGTACTATGCCACATGAAGTGTGGTTCATGTACTGGTACTGGTACTGGTTCAATGCAGTACACCATTACCATCCTGAGAGGCAATTCGGGATTAGCAATAAAAGCTGACCAAACTAGCAATGCCCACAGTCTGTTGAAAGATGAAGAACATCTAAAGAACTGTGTTTGGCTCCAGGCACCGTAGCTTGGGAAGGATAAGTTGGCTTCGGAAGCCGTACAGCTTGTAATTACAGCTGGACATAAAGTGTTAAAAATTACAAGGCGAGATCACACACACAAAACTAGTGTAGCTCTCACTAGAATTTAGAACATTGAAGGACAAATTGGTGAAGATATTAAGTGGAGCAGATGGAGTAAATAGAGAGAAAGTATTTTTGCTGGTTGGGGAATCCAGGACCTCAGTGTGGAGGCAAGTTTTTCAGAAGTGAAGTTTGCAAATATTTCTTCACTCAAAGGATGGAAGAAGATTGAAGCTGACTTCCACAACCAACAGCTGATGCTTAATTACTTAATTTTAAATCTGAAACTTTTCCGACAATCTAAGTTATTCAAGGATATGATGTGATGATACGAGGAAAGGCAGGAAAATGGACTTAGGTTACTGATTAGCCTTAATCTCATTCAGTGGCTATATGTGTTTGAGGGGCTAAATAACTTTTTCCTATTCCAAATGTTTCTATATAAGTTCACTTGCACAGCATTGGGTAAAATGGAACAACCTGAGGAGAATAGTGAATATTAAACAAGTTTTGACAAAAAATTGATGCTGTATATTTGAGCATAATACTGGGGGATAATTCCATCGGGATGAAGCTATTTTTCACTTATTCACTCGCCTCTTGGGTTCACTATATTTCTCATCAATTCTCTTTTCACAATGTTCAAGAATGGTTTCCAAGATTCTCTGCTTCAAGCCGCCAAACAAGGTCATAGGGACTGGCATTCGAAGAGCACAGAAATTCTCCGATTCTAACTTGCATGCGCTTCTTGAAGAAGTTGAATTGAGAAGATGCAGATTCCTGGCCGTTTTGCCTTAGAATGCCAGGCATGCCAGTCATATCAGCTTCAAGAAAAATACGTATTGCCACAATATCTCAATTCTCTCACCTCAGGATTCCCGACCACTCCTGCAGGAGATTCAACCATCTTACATGTGGCATAGATAACTTAAGAGAATGGGCAAGAGGGTAGCAAATGAAACATAACATGGGAAAATGTATGGTTATTTGCTTTAATCAGAAGAACAGGGAAACAAAATGTTTTTTTAGATAGTGAGAAGTTATTAAATGTTAGCATTCAGAAAGAATTCAATAGCCTCATACATGACACAGACGAACTCAACATGCAGATACAGCAACTAATTAAGAAGATAAAATGTATGTTAGCCTTTATGGCAATAGGATTTAAGTATGAGAATAAAGAAGTTTTGCTGCAATTGTACAGAGCTTTGGTGAAACCATATCTGGAGTGGTGTGTTAAGGGTTAAGTCTCTGTACCTAATGAAAGATAAACTTGCCTCAGAAATACTAAAAATCTGCTGATCAGTAAGAGCAAGAGATGCATTCGGTGCTGGCTCTTTATCTGGAACAAGTCACCATTGGAATTGGGTTACCTCAGTCCCAGGAAACTCCCCAAGTGCAGAATCAGTCACCTATCTGATTGTACCCAGGAGAAGGACCAGAAGAGATAAGTGAAAGGTACCCAAGGGAAACACATGCCAGGATTTTCCCGGGCCCAGGAAAGTTACTGGGAAGGTGGGCCATCAAACTGGGTCAGATGGCCAATGTGGTATCTTCACATCACTGCTGGTATTTTACTCATGACAGGTAGGCCTAACGGACAGTCTATCTGCCCTAAAGCGACTTGAGGCCCTTTAGTGACCAGTTTACCAGTGGGTTTTTCTATATTCATTCGTGACACATGGATGTCGTTGGCTGGCCTGTATTTATTGCCCATCCCGTATTTACCTTTGAAAAGTTGGTGATGAGCTGTAGTCCATGTGCTATTGACTCACAATGCCATTAGGGAGGGAACACCAGGATTTTGACCTGGTATTCACGACTGCAAAGGAATGGTAATGTATTTCTAAGTCGAGATGGTGAGTGGCTTGAAATGGAACTTGCATGTGGTGGTGTTCCCATGTATCTGCTACCTCTGTCTTTCCAGATGAAAGTAGTCATGGATTTGGAAGTGCTGTCTAAGGATCTTTGATGAGTTGCTGCAGTGCATCTTGTAGATACTACACACTGCTGTTACTAAGTGTCAGTGGTGGAGAGAGTGGATGTTTGCAGATTTAATGTTGATCAAGCAGGCTGCTTTGTCGTGGATGGCGTCAATCTTCTTGAGCGTTGATGGAGCTGCACCCATCCAGGAAAGTGTGAAGTATTCCATCATACTCCTGACTTGTACCTTGTATTTGGTGGACAGGTTTTGGGGAGTCAGGAGGTGAGTTACCTACCGCAATATTCCTAGTTCCTGGCCTGCTCTAGTAGTCATTGTGATTATGTGGTGAGTTCAAATGAGTTTCTGATCAATGGTAACCCCAAAGATATTGACAATGGAGTATTCAATGATGGTAACACCATTGAATGTGTAGGGACAGTGGTTAGAGTGTTTCTTATATGTGATAGTCATTGCCTGGCATTTGTATGGTACAAATGTTACTTGCGACTTGTCAGTCCAAGGCTGGACATTGTCTAGATTTTGTTGCATTTGAACATGAACTGCTTCAGTGTCTGAGGAGTTGCAAATGGTGCTGAACACTGTGCAATCACCAGCAAACATCTCCACTTCTGGTCTTATGGCAGAAGCAAGGTCATTAAAGAAACAGCTGAAGATGGTTAGGTCTATGACACTATCCTGAGGATCTTCTGCAGTAATGTTCTGGAGCTGAGATGACTGACCCTCCACAACCATCCTCCTATGTGCAGATAAACAAGCAGAGAGTTTGCCCCCCGATACCCATTGATTCCAATTTTGCTACTACTCCTTGATGCCACACTTGGTCAAATGTGGCTTGATGTCAAGGGCTGTCACACTCACCTCATCTCTAGAAGTCAGCTCTTTTGTCCATGCTTGTCCAAGACTGTAATGAGGTCAGGAGTTGAGTGACCCTGGCAAAACCCAATCTGGGCATCACTGAGCAGGTTATTGCTGAGCAGATGCTGCTTAATAGCACTGTTGATGACTCCTTCCATCACTTCACAGATGATCGAGAGTAGACTGTTGGAGCAATAATTTGCCAGATTGGATTTGTCCTGTTTTTTGTGTACAGGACGTATCTGGGCAATTTTCCACATTGTCGGGTAAATGCCAGTGTTGTAACTGTAGTGGAAGAGCTTGGCCAGGGGAGCAGCAAATTCTGGAGCACAAGTTTTCCCTATTATTGTGGGAATGTTATCAGGTCCTATTGCCTTTGCAGTGTCCAATACCTCCAATTGTTTCTTAGAGTGAACCAAATCTGTTGGAGACTTGTATCTGAGATGCTGGAAATACTGCAGAAGGCCTAAATGAAATACCTACTCGGTGCTTCTAGCTAAAGATTTTTGCAAATGCTTCAATCTTATCCTTTGCACTAATGTGCTGGGGTCCTCCATCATTGAGGATGGGGATATTTATGGAGGCTCTTCCTCCAATGAGTTGTTTAATTGTCCACCGCTATTTATTACTGGATGTGGCAGGACTGCAGAGTTCACATCTCATCCATTGGTTGTGGGATTGCTTAGCTGTTCATCACTTGTGGTTTATGCTATTTCGCATGCAAGTAGTCCTATTTGGAAGCTTCACCAGATTGACACTTCATTTTTAGGTATGCCTGGTGCTGCTCCTTGTATGCCCTCCTGCCCTCTCCATTGATCCAGGGTTGATTCCCTGGCTGGATGGTAATGGTTGAGCCGGGGATATGCCAAGCTATGAGATTACACATTGTGCTGGAATACAGTCCTGTTGTTGTTGATGGCCCACAATGCTCATGGATGCCCAGCGTTGATTTGTCAGATCAGCTCGGAGTCTGTCCCATTTAGCACGACGATATTGCTACACAACATAATGTAGATTATTCTTAGTGTGAATGCAGGACTTCATCTCCACAAGATCTGATTTATTCTTAACGATACTGTCATGGACAGATGCATCTGCAACCGGTAGTTTGATAAGGGTGAAGATAAGTATGTTATTTCCTCTTAATGGTTCTTTCACCACCTGCTACAAACTCAATCTAGCAGTTATATCCTTTAGGACCCAGCTAGCCCAATCAGTTGCGCTGCTGCAAGCCATTCTTGGTTGTGGACATTGAAGTCCCTATCCAGAGTATATTTTGCACCCTTGCCACCCTCAGTGCCCCCTCCAAGTGTTATTCAACATGAAAGAACACTGATTCCTCAGCCGAAGGAAGAAAGTATATGGTAACCAGTCACAGATTTCCTTGCCCACTTTTGACCTGATAAAATGAGACTTCATGGGGTTGGGAATTAAAATGTTAAGGACTCTCAGGGCAAATTCCTCCTGACTGTATACGACTGTGCTGCCATCTCCGGTGAATCTGTCTTGCTGGTGGAATGGGACATATCTAAGGATGGTAATGGTGTCTGGGGTATTATCTGTATGGATTCCATGAGAGGACTATGTCAGGTTGTTGCTTGACTAGTCTGTGAGACAGCACTCCCAATTTTGGCATTGGCTCCCAGATGTTAGTAAGGAGGACTTCATAGGGTCAACAGGGCTATTTGTTTTGCCATTATCTTTTAAGTTGCTTAGGTCAATGCCAGGTGGTCTATCCAGTTCATTTCTTTATTCAGACTTTATAGCAATTGATACAAATGAGTGGCTTGCTAGGCCATATCAAAGGGCAGTTGAGAGTCAACCATACTGCTTTGGCTCTAGAGTCACATATAATCAAGCCAGGTGAAGATGGCAGTTTCCTTCCCTAAAGGACATTAATGAACCCGATGAGCTTTTTCAACAATCGACAATGGTTTCATGGTCATCAGTAGACTTTTAATTCCAGATTTTTTTTTTAATTCACATTCCACCATTTGCCATGGCAGGATTTGAACAGGGATTTCCAGAACATTAGCTGAGTTTCTGGATTGAAAGTCAAGCGATAACACCGCTAGGCCATCACACATGATATCTTCCATACAACCTCCAAAGTGCCACTCGGTAGTGCCTTATTTTGGAGCAGCATCTGTTTAAATGTATTCCACTGACTTTTCACTCATTTGCAGAGTCTCCACTCTATTAGAATCTCCATTCCCTTGTGGCTCTTTTGGCACTCCCTTAGGCTTTGTACGTCACCTAATGATGTAAGTGCAGTACCATTACCTATCTCCGCCTTGTGTTGATCGCTTTAGGACTGCTGCCCGTAAGAGAAAGGATAGTGCCCCAAAGAGAAACCAAACCAGAATCTCAGGCCAATAAGGAATGGGTAATAGGTGCTGCAGTGCCAGCAGCACCCACATCTGCAGAAAAGTGAAGCTCCCTTTTGGTTGAACAGCACAAATCTTCACAATTCTCACAGTCCAATCCTCACTCATGAAACAAGCACATTACTGCAAAACGAAGGACCAGTGCTATGATAATCACTTGACACTGTTGAGAAATCTGTACACTTTCATGGATCCAAGTTTTTCTGATAGAGGATAACACAGCCACTGATAAAATATTCATCAGATCAATCCTATCAACCGGTGGGGTTTTGCGTGGACATGATGCATCAATATCTAACTCCGTAGAGAGCTGGCCCTACATACATGCTTAATTATCATTCCTGTAATAGTGTAATCAAATCCATTATCTGAATTTCAAAGTCGGTCTCTCCTTTACATTTTAAAAATAAATGAAGAATACGCAAATCATTAATGGAAGTAAAAACCTCTTGTTAAACTAAGTGCTGATTTTATTCAGTTTTTTTTCCCCTGCCCAGGCACATTCTTGACACAATAGCTTTGGATCTGTTGAAATTAAAATATCTGACACTGACTTTAATCTGTTTTCCTGTACAAGTGCTAGAAATCTGAAATATAAAAATTCTCTTTGAAATAGAAAATTGCAAATGTCTCTATTATTTAAGAAGGGGAGGAGGAAGGTAGCAAGTAACTGCAGATTTGTCAGGTATAGAGCAATTGCTGGAGTCTACCATTAGGGACAAAAGTGACTAGGCACACAGACAATTTTGAACAAATCACAGTGAGTCAGTATGAATTAGTGAAGTCTAGACAGAGCTAATTGAATTATTTGAGGAGGCTGCTAGCATTTGTATGGGGATTTTAGAACAAACAACAAAGAAAAGTACAGAACAAGAACAGGCTCTTCGGTCTTCCAAACCTGCTGCCCAATTGAACTTAAACTCCACACCCTTCTGGGAACCGTGTCCCTGTATTCCCATCTTATTCATGTAGTTCTCAAATTGCCCCTTAAAACTCATTATCATACCTGCTTCCACTATCTCCCCTGGCAGCAAGTTCCAGGTACTCAGCACCTCTGTGTAAAAAACTTATCTCATATATCTCTTTTAAATCTTGCCCCTCGCACCTTAAACTTATGGCCCCTAGTGATTAATTCTTCCACCCTGAAAAAAGCTTCCGAATATCCACTCTATCCATGTCACTTATAATCTTGTAAACCTCTAACAGGTTGCTCCGCCACCATTCCCCCCCCCTCCCCAAACTGCCCCCCCGCCCCCCTCAACTGCAACCTACCTCTTTCCAAGTGAGAACAAATCAAGTTTCTCCAATCTCTCCTTATAGCTTATGCTCTCCGTACCAGTCCTGGTTTTCTGTAACCTCGTCAAAACTTCCACATCTATCTGGTAGTGTGCTGACTAGAATTGAACACTATATTCCAAATGCAGCCTAACCAAGGTTCTATAAACTTTCGACGTGAGTTGCCAGTTTTCAAACTCAATGCCCCAACCAATGAAGACAAGCATGAGAACATAAGAATTAGGAACAGGAGTAGGCTATCTGGCCCCTTGAGCCTGCTCCGCCATTCAATAAGATCATGGCTGATCTCTTCATGGACTCAGCTCCACTTACCTACCCGCTCACCGTAAACCTTAATTCCTTCACTGTTCAAAAATTTATCTATCCTTGCCTTAAAAACGGTCAATGAAGTAATCTCAACTGCTTCACTGGGCAGGAATTCTACAGATTCACAAACCTTTGTGTGAAGAAGTTCTTCCTCACTTCAGTCTTAAAACTCCTCTCCCTTATTTTGATGCTCTCTAATTCTAATTTCACCTACCAGTGGAAACAACTTCCCTGCTTCTATCTTATCTATTCCTTTCATAATCTTGTATGTTTCTATAAGGTCTTCCGTCATTCTTCTGAATTCCAATGAGTACAGCCCTAGTCTACTCAGTCTCTCCTTATAAATCAACCTTCTCAACTCTGGAATCAACTTAGTGAATGTCTTCTGCATCCTCTCCAGTGCCAGTATATCCTTTCTCAAGTAAGGAAACCAAAACTGTACACAATACTCTAGGTGTGGCCTCACCAGCACCTTATACAGCTGTAACATTACCTCGCTGTTTTTAAACTCCATGCCTCTAGCAATGAAGGACAAAATTCCATTTGCCTTCTTAATTATCTGCTGCACCTGCAAACCAACTTGAGATTCCTGCACAAGGTGCCTCTGCACAGCAGTATTTTATCATCTAAATAATTGTCCATTTTGCTATTATTCATATCAAAATGGATGACTTCACATTTACCAACATTGTACTCTAACTGCCGGACCCTCATTTGGGCTATCTATATTCTTTTGCAGACTTTCAGCATCCTCTGCACACTTTGCTTTGCCAATCACCATTGCGTCATCTGTGAATTTTGGCACACTACACTTGGTCCCCAACTCCAAATCATCTATGTAAATCATAAACAGTTGTGGTCCTAACAATGATCCCTGAGGCGTACGACTAGTCACTGATTGCCAACCAGAAAAACATCCAATTACCCCCACGCTTTGCTTTCTGTTAGTTAACCAATCCTTTATCCATGCTAATACCCATAACAGTGTGCACCTTTATCTTATGTAGCAGTCATTCATGTGGCACCTTGTCAAATGCCTTCTGGAAATCCAGATGCACCACATCCACAGGTTCCCCATTGTCCACTGCACATGTAACGTTCTCAAAGAATTCCACTAAATTAGTCAAACATGACCCTCCCATCATGAACCCATACTGCGTCTTATCAATGGGACAATATACATCCAGATATCTCGGTATTTCTTCCTTGATGACAGATTCAAGCATTTTCCCTATTACAGAAGTTAAGCTAATCGGCTTATAGTTACCTGCCTTTTGTCTACCTCCTCTTTTAAATAGAAGCATCACATTTACTATTTTCCAATTTGTGGGAAACACCCCAGAGTCCAGTGAATTTTGGTAAATTACCACTAGTGCATTTGCTATTTCTCCTGCCATCTCTTTTAGTAGCCTGGGATGCATTCCATCAGGGCTGGGAGACTTGTTTATCTTCAGCCTCATTAACTTGCCCAATATTACCTCTTTCAAGATAATGATAGTTTCTAGGTCCTCATCTGCCATAGCCTTCATGTCATCAATTTTTGGCATGCTATTCATCTCTTCCACTGTGAAGACTGATACAAAATATTTGTTCAATGCCTCAGCCATTTTCTCGTTTCCAGTTATTAAATCCCCTGTCTCATCCTCTAAAGGACAGATGTTAACTTTAACCACTCTCTTTCGTTTTATATATTTGGAGAAACATTTGCTATCTGTTTTTATATTCTGAGCTAGTTTATGCTCATAATCCATCTTACTTTTCTTTATAGCTTTTTTCATAGCTTTCTGTTGACCTTTGAAGATTTCTCAATCTTCTAGATTCCCACTAATCTTTGTCACTTTGTATGTATTTTCTTTCAATTTGATATCCTCCTTTATTTCCTTGGATATCCATGGCTGATTATCTCTTTTTCTATAGTTCTTCCTTTTCACTAGTATATATTTTTGTTCAGCACTATGAAAGATTGTTTTGAAAGCCCTCCACTGTTCTTCAATTGTCCCATCATAAAGTTTTTGCTCCCAGTCTACCTCAGCCAACGCCTCCCCCATCCCCTTGTAGTCTCTTTTGTTTAAGCACAAGACACTGGTATTGGATTTACCTTCTCACGTTCCATCTGTATTTTAAATTCAACCACATTGTGATCGCTTCTTCCAAGAGGATCCCTATCTGCAAGATCATTAATTATTTCTGTCTCATTACACAGGACCAGATCTAGAATATCTTGCTTTCTTGTATGTTCAATTACATACTGTTCAAGGAAGCTATTGCGGATACATTCTACGAACTCTTCCTCAAGGCCGCTTTGATCGACTTGGTTTGACCAATTGATATGTAGATTAAAATCCCCCATGATACCATTTTTACATGCATCAGTTATTTCTTTGTTTATTTCTCGCTCCACCATAAAGTCATTATTTGCTGGCCTATAGACTCTGCCTGTCAGTGACTTTTTCTCCTTACTATTTCTAATTTCCACCCAAATGGATTCAATCTTTTTTTCCATAGAACTTATATCATCTCTCACTACCGCTCTGATATCATTCTTAAATATTACAGCAACACCACTTCTCTTACATTCCTGTCAGTCCTCGGAATAGTCTGATACCCCTGGATATTTAACTCCCAGTCATGACCATCCTGTATCCATATCTCTATAATAGCCACCAAATCACACTCATTTGCAATGATTTATGCATCAACCATTTACCTTGTTTCTAATGCTATGAGCATTCAGATAAGTGCCTTTCTGTCAATTATTGTACCTTCTTTTTGAATTCTAACACGTCCATTAATAACATCTCCTGAGTTCTTCTTCCTTTTGACATTTTTTCTGATTTGTCTTGTGCCGTACGCCTTTGTGACTATTTTTTCAAGTTGTGTTGCCACTTTCAGTGACCTGTGTACCTTTACACCCAGATTCCTTTGTCTATCAATACCCTTAAGGGTTCTGCCAGTTACCGTAAATTTTCGATCTGTATTAAACCTTCCAAAATGCATTACTTTACAGTTGTCTGAATTAAACTCCATCTGCTATCTCTTTGCCCAAGTCTTCAACCAATCTATATCCTGCTGTATCCTCTAACAATCCTTATCGGTATCCGCAGTTCCTCCAACCTTTGAATCATCCGCAAACTTACTAATCAAACTAGTTACATTTTCCTCCAAATCATTTATATATTACAAACAGCAAAGGTCTCAGCATTGATCCCTGAGGAATACCACTAGTCACTGTCTTCCATTCAGAAATGCATCCTTCCACTGCTATCCTCCGTTTTCTATGACCGAGCAAGTTCTGTATCCATCTTGACAGCTCACTTCTGATCCCGTAGGACTTCACGTTCTGTACCAGTCTGCCATGAAGGGCCTTGTCAAAGGCCTTATTAATGTTCATATAGACAATATCCATTGCCCTGTTCTCATTAATCACCTTCGTCACTTCCTCCAAAAATTCAATCAAGTTAGTGAGTCACGACTTCCCTTCACAAAACCATGTTGTCTCTCATCCACTTATTTCCAAGTAGGATAAATCCTGTTCCAAAGAATCCTCTCCAATAATTTTCCTATCGCTGATGTAAGGCTCACCGGCCTGTAATTACTGAGATTATCCTTGCTATCCTTCTTATGCAAAGGAACAGCATTGGCTATTCTCCAAGCCCCTGGGATGTCCCCTGAAAACAGTGAGGACATAAAGATTTCTCTCAAGGTCCCAGCAATTTCTTCCCTTGCCTCTCTCAGTATTCTGGGTATATCCCATCAGGCCCTGGGAACTTGTCTACCTTAATGTTTTTCAAGACCCCACAATACCTCCTCCATTTTGATTTCAACATGATTCAAACTATTTACACACCCTTCCTCAGATTCATCATCCATCAAGTCTTTCTCTTTGATGGATACTGACGCAAAATACTTATATAGTATTTTGCCCATTTCCTCTGGCTCCACACATAGATTCCCTCCCCTGTCCTTAGTAGGCCAACCCTATCCCTGGCTACCCTCTTGCCCTTTGTATATTAAGTAAAAGCCTTCGGATTTTACTTAATCCTGCTGGCCAATTAATTTTCATGACCCCTTTTAGTCCTCCTGATTTCTTGTTTAAGTTTCTTACTACTTTCCTTGTATTGCACACTTACTTTGTGTGTTCTCAGCCTTCTAACCTTGACAAGTTCTTCTTTTTTCTTTTTGACCAGGGTCAAAACATCTCCCATTATCCAAAGTTCTGGAAACTTGCCACACTAATCCTTCATCCTTACAAGAATGTGCCAGTGTTAAATTCCGAAAAACTTACACTTGAAAGCCTCCTACATGCAGATGTTGATTTGCCCTCAAACATCTGCACCCAAACTACATTCCTTAGTTCCTGCCTATTACTATTGCAATTAGCGTTCCCGCAGTTTAGCACCTTCACCTGAACACTACACTTACTTTTATCTATCAGTATCTTAAAGCTTACTGAATTGTGGTCACTGTTCCCAAACTGCTCCCCTGACTGAAACATCAACCACCTGACTGGGCTCATTCCCCAATACCAGGTCCAGTATGGCCTCTTCCCAAGTTGGCCTATCTACATACTGTTTCAAGAGGCCTTTCTGGGAGCTCTTTACAAATTCTGACCAATCCATGTCACTACGTGATTGCCAGTCAATATAGAGGAAGATAAAATCACCTACCACAACAACCTTGTTACTTTTACACCTTGCCAAAATCTGTCTACATACCTTTTCCTTTATCTCCCAGTGGCTGTCCCTCTCTAACACCTCTATATCACCTAAAATATCTGTATCCTAGAATGTTAAGCTGCCAATCTTGTCTTTCCCTTAACCAACCCTCTCTAATGGCAACAACATCATAGTCCCAAGTACTAATCCAAGTTCTAAGTTAATCTGCCTTACCTGTTGAACTTCTCACACTGAAACAAATACATTTCAGACCCTCTTTAAACAGCAACAACAGCCTGCCTGCTGTTCCTCTGAGATTTATTAGCCCTATCTCTCATTCCCCTTCAGTTGATTCACTTTTGCTTTGGGTTCCCATCGCCCCACCCCTCACGACCTCCCCCACCCCCACCACAACCCACCTCCCCCCCCCCCCATCCCACCCCCCTTCCCCACCTCCAACCCACCAAATTAGATTAAATCCTGCCATGGAAGCTCACAGTCACAACATACAGTCACAATCCTCCTGGTTGTAGCTAGCAGTATTATCTATATAGGTTTACAGTTATCAGTTCAAAATGAATCCTTGTGGAATTGGCAATCACATCGTATCACATATTACTAACTTGGTGGGAGGAAGGGACAGCATGTAGGGATAAAGGATTGTTCTCTGATTCAAGGGATGTGACATGCAGTGTTCTCTTCTCAACTATATTTGAGCCTCGGCCTGTCACCACACATGAGGCGACGCAGTAGCACAGTTATTAGCACTACTGCTTCACAGCACCAGGGACCCAGGTTTGATTCCAGTCTTGGGTGACTGCGTGGAGTTTGCACATTCTCCCTGTATCTGTGTGCGTTTCCTCTGGGTGTTTCTGTTTCCTCACACAGTCCAACAATGCATGGGTTAGGTTGATTGGCCATGCTAAATTGCCTTTTAGTGTCCCAAGGATGTGTTAGTTAGGTAGGATTAGCAAGGTAAATGCATGAGGTTACAGTAATAGGGCCTGGGTAAGATGCTTCACTGCAGAGTTGCTGCTGACCCGATGGGCCAAGTGGCCTCCTTTGCACTGTAGGGATTCTATGTTTTTTCTTATGATGTTAGTATCTTGGATGATGGGATTTGCACTAAGTTAGGAAGGATCAGCTATTACTGCATGCTTCCAGGTTTACTTTTAAGTTTAAAGTAAGCATTTCTGTGTTCAGTGAGACAAAATGTTTCCTTCATTATAAAAATAAATGTAAATGTGAAATAGAGTGAGATCAATGCTGTAGCAGCGGATAGTAGCTGATAGCAGCAAGATCAGTTGATATGTATAGTTTCTGTGACAAAAGTGCGTGGCAAGTTTGGACAGCAATTCCCACAGCTGCGAACTATTTTTTGCACCAGCATATTTTTGCTGCCATTTTTCCCCCTAGACCCCTCCAGGCCTCTGTCAGTCTGAACAGTGACATCATTTTAGTCCTACTTCCCATCACATTTGTCCAGGGAATTTTCAAAGTAACCTGTTTATGACGATAATAAGACAATAAAAGCTTTATGATGGATATTCTATAATGTAAGGATACTTGGGAGCTAGTGGTTAGTTTCAGCTGCATCTGTGCCATCTAATGGAGCATCTCCAGATTAGTCAGTGCTACTGGCCACTGGCTGCAGGCCTCAGGGGAATGTAGGAAAACAAGAATGGTAATCAGGCCTCGTTAAGGACAACTACCTCCAGGATCCCATATCGCAGGGGCTCTAGGCTGCAATAATCAAACTAGATATGTCTTCTTAATAATTTGTGATGAGTAAAAGTGATATGCCAGGAACCTACCCTCATGACCCTGCCATCACATTTAAAGGCAACACAGAGCATTCCATCCAGTAAGCTCAGACACCTCCTCATGCCATACCTGCTAAGTACTTCCTGCATTTTCCACTACTTCATTCCAGATTTCCAGCATCTGTTGTATTTTGCTTCCATGGAATAACGTAGCATAGGTGGCTTGGGCCATTGAGTAGCACCAAACTAGAATATGAGAGTAGGATTTTAGAAGCATAAAAAGGCAACAAGTGTTCAAAGAAAAGATGAATTTAATGATGGTGCAGGAAGAGGGAAAAGCAGCAGATAAAGAATACATAATTGGGCAGGGGGCAAAAATCAGAGACTGATTGTGCTTTATTTAAGCCAATCAGAGATTGATCGTGTACTGCATGAACCAGAGTTCAGGAATACCACTGGTCACAAGGATGAGACATGTATCAGAAGGAGGTGTATCAGAATAAGCTCCAGCAGCAACATATACAGTGTGGAAAGATGAAGAATTGAAGAAATTGCAGAGAAGCAAAGTGACATGTCTATTGTGAGTAGAGGAACAAAGGTAAACTGAGATGGACCAACCCACGTGTTGACTGAATACAATGTCAAACTGGGAAACAATTCCCGTATAAAGCTGTAAAGTTACTGTCCAGCATTGATAAGTATTACTTTTTGTTCGTTAATAAATATTCCTGAATTTCATCACCAGACTCTCTCTTACTGCCTGAGTGGTCAACATCTCAAAAGGACAAATTAGCATTAAATAAGATTTAAATTGACTCACAGAATTAGAGTACAAACGCCCAGGAACTTTCAGGAGAGGCCTTTGAGACCTTTACAGTGACCTGTTTTTATGCAGAATGAAGTCACTGCAAGCCTTGTTAATTGCACCCATCTATTCTCAGCAGGAGAACTTACAGGGTGGCATCCTGAGGAGAGATTGGCATAGTGGTAACGGAAACCATCATCGTTTATCGTAAAAACCCATCTAGTTCACTAATGCCCTTTAGTGAAGGAAATTTGCCATCTTTACCTGGACTGGCCTGGATGTGATTCCAGATTCACAGCAATAAGGTTGAAATAGCCTCTGAAAAGGCCACTCAGTTTGAGAACATTAGGGACATGTAATAAAAAATGGGGATTGGAGACACAGTGGTAAGCACTGGTGGCTCACAGCATCAGGGACATGGGTTCGATTCCCAGCTTGAGTCACTGCTTACGTGGAATTTGCACATTCTCTCCGTGTCTGTGTGGGTTTCCCCTGGATGCTCTGGTTTCTTCTCACAGTCCAAAGGATGTGCTGGTTGGGCGCATTGGCCATGATAAATTCTCCCTCAGTGTACCCAAACAAGTGCAGAGTCTAGGGACTCGGGGATTTTCACAGTAACTTCAGTGAAGTGCTGATGCAAACCTACATATGACAATAATAAATAAACTTTAAAACTATAAGCTTAAACTAAATGCTGGCCTTGCCAACAATGCCACACCTCATGAAAAGAATAACAAAAACTAAAATAAACAGTGAGGTCATGCACTGGTTGGTCTGAGATATCTCTCCAACTCTTTATGGGTAACAGCAGGTGATGTAAAACAACAGATTGTAATGGGATGGCAGCAGTTCCAGGGATTTCACACACAGCCAGGCTGATGCTGCAGGCTTGTAGAGAGCAGATGCCTGCTTGGGTGCTATTTATAAATGGCACCCAATTCTTCAACCCCTTCAGCTGTCAGCAGGCTCAACCATTCCGTGCAATTGGCTGATCCAGCTGTTCTACCTTTCCAATTGGCTGGCTTTCCTATGACTACACGTGGTCTGCCTTTCTCACCCTCTTCCAGAAATGCAGGCGGGATCAGTGCTGCTGGAACAGAATTTTACCCATTACATTAAATACGTGAAGAATCTGAACAGGTAATCTTAATAGTCCAGAAGTTTGGAGCTCTGGGGGTTTGAAATGTGGAAGTACCCCGGAAGATGTGTTGGGAGACTTCCCTCCCCACCCCCGGAAATCCATATGCATGGACTGGACAAGAATTGACCAGAATGTACAAACGTATGTACCAGAATATACAAGGGGCTCAGTGCACTATGAAGCCACGTTGAGGTGTTTCTTCTTGTTAACTGCTGGCAAAAGGATTGCAGATTAACTGCTCCCCAATCTGCAGATAATCTGCTTCCTGCCTCTCTTCTGCCTTTCCTTCTAGAAGAAATATTGATGGAAATTATTTCTGCTGTGATCCACTCAGACTTTCACTCCACCCAGTTTAAATCGGCATCAGTTACATTAAATGCTGAACTGGTTGAAATGATGGGGTTTTTTTAACAGGTAGTGTTATCCCACCATTTACATTATTTACATCTCCAGCTGTGGGCATGAGGATGATGCCTTTCATGTTCACCCACTCCGCTAGAATTTAAAACACAATATGAAATATTTCAGTGAATCTGGGTCCCACCCACTTTCCTCCCTCTATCCAGACTGAATAATTTCTGGATCATTTTCAAAAACATGCTGCCTACATTGGACTCTCAGGGGAAATGAGATATTATGCAAAAGCATGCAATCTCTCTGTAACCATGGTTTTATCAAAATATTCTATAAAATTACTTTCTTTTCTGGATAGCATGATTTTTGAGCTTTTTATGTCAAAAAGACAACAATTCACGTCAAGGCTGTAGCAGTCTGCTGAGGATCAGATTAATAATATTGCAGTATGTATTGTATACGCCACAGTTTCTACCATTGTTCCGTCGCCTGTGGATTTCCAAAGCAGATTGACATTGATTTAAAAGAACATTAGCAGAGGCAGTGTATGAAAGGTTAATGTAGGGGATGGGAGACCTTCATGTTAGAATAATAATATAGGTTGAGATCTCACAATGGAGGATGTGTGTGCATTGCATAAGCAGTCATTATGGGATAGAATCTCCTGTTATAGATTTAACCAAGGTGCTTGCTACTTACACTCTGCGGTGCTTTTAGAGCAGACACATTTTCAAACCATTCCTGCTCATGCATCTGCAGCTGAAAAGCTATCCACTTGTCTCTCTCTAAGTTTCCCCAGTGAGTGGCTGGAAGGCATTGATTCACATTCCCACTTTGCCCTCAGTCCGATGATCTCAAACTGCAGTTCATGCATTAAAATCAGCCTTAGAGATCCTAGGCCAGGAAGGGACAGTTAGCCCTGGTTTTAATGGCTCATGTACCTCTTATTTTTCTGTTCTGTCTTACTCCATCTCTGATGCTGTGATATGCTCGCTAATGCCCACAACACATACAGAATCAGACAAATATTTCCTCCCAGTGATTCAACTATTTGACTGTGATATCTAAAAATTCTTCACTTCCTTAAACTTGGTGACTGAAATTTTGTTAGGAACTCAGCACATTGATAGAGTTCACCCACCTCCTTACCCCCAGATAGTTTTAAGGGAGTCATAGTTATTTGAGGGACAATATGGAGGCCAAATGAATATTGGCTGCAGCAAACAAGATAGGGTCTGTGCAGTTACAAACGTGAAAACAGTTCCCTCAATGTGAATAAGTGCATCCTAACCTTTTATCAATCACATTGCATTGTATTTCAGAGAGTTCAATGCTTGCTGCAATCCTTAATGCCATCTCCATTACCCATTACAATGCTGCACAACATACACTGTCTCTCTTACGCCCAGTACTGCTGGATTCATCAGAATCTAAATCTCGCTTGGGGAAAGGAAAGGAAACATTTTACTTAAATATATTTCCATTGACATCTTTGCCTGCTTTCTGAAATCTTGCATACTTTGTGTGTCTTTGATTTCCTTTTTTCAATTCAGTTATGGGATGTCGACATCAGTGGCTAGGCCAACATTTATTGCCCTTCCCTAATTGAGAAGGTGGTGGTGAGCTACCTTCTTGAGCCTCTGCAGTCCTTGTGCTGTTGTGGAGAGAGTTCCAAGATTTTGATGCAACAACTGTGAAGGAGCAACTGTATATTTCAATTCAAGATGGTGAGTCACTTTGACGGAAACTTTCCAAGTGGCTCCCATATATCTGCTGCTCTTGTCTTCCTAGGTGACTGTGGATTTGGAACTTGCTGCCTAAAGAGTCAGTTTGTACAGAGCAGCTGGTACCCATGGTGGCAGGGGTAAATGTTTGTGGATGGGTTGACAATCAAGTGGCCTGCATTGTCCTGAATGGTGTCAAGAGTTTTGAGCACTGATGGAGTTGGACTCATCCCAGCAAGTGAAAAATATTCTATCACAATGCTGACTTATGCCTTATAGATGGAGAATGGATTTTGAGAAGTCAGGTGGTGAATTACTCATATAGTATTTATATGCCTAGCCCAGTTCAGTTTATGGTCAATGGTAATCGCCAGGATGTTGGTAGTGGGGAATGCAGAGATGGTAATGCCATTTGAATGTCAAAGGGGAGTTATTAGGTTATCTGTTGTTGGACAACCATAGGATTTATACAGTTCACAAAGAGGACATTCAGTCCCTTGAATATGCACAACTCTCTGAAAGAGCTCTACTCCTGCAATCCTGCCCATCTAACCCGCACACCTTTGAACACTAAGGGGCAATTCAGCATGGCTAATCCAACCAACTTTCACATCTTTGGACTGTGTGAGGAAACTGGAGCATTCAGAAGAAAGCTACAGAGGCATGGAAGAATATGCAAACTCCACCTGAAGCCAGAATCAAACCTGGGTCCCTGGCTCTGTGAGGCAGCAGTGCTAACCATTATGCCACTGTGCCATGTGGAGCAAATGTTACCTGCCATTTGTTGGCCCATGCCTGGTATTGTCCAGGTCTTGCTGCATTTGGGCACAGACTGCTTCAGTATCTGAGGAATTACAAACGATGCTGAACATTGTGCAGTCACCAACAAACATCCCCAACTTGTGATAGAAGGAAATTCATTGCCGAAGCAGCTGAAAATACTGGGACCTAGAACAAAATGGATGCCTTGCACATTCAGAAAATGGTGTGAATGCCACCATCACCCCACTAGTCATAATCCCCTCCCCCCACCTCCTACTGCCTTGCATCTCCATTACGTTTCTATTTGTGGACACTCCAAAAGGCTAACATTTCATTCTCAGCTCACCGACACCAAAGATCTTATTATACAGAGCCAGCAGAGGTGTAATGTAACTGATCACTGCCTGCTTTGCCAGTTGGTTTAGCCAGATATATGACCATGATTGGGCAGACTTGATTGGAAAGTTTTTGTGAATAAGTATGTTAATTAAACTGTTCTTACTCAGATGCCAGGCATTGTTTAGTTAAGTACTTTGAGCACATATGCACAGTGGGTAGCTGGGACATTGGGTGTATGAGACAAGAGCTATGAAATGAAACAAAATCAGTAAACTCTTGCAGTAAAGAACATCTCTATGTCTTGATTTTAACTTCATGAACCATCTAGAATTCTATTAACATTGTGTCCTCAAGAATACATTTTATGTGATTGCATATGTAGGGCAGGGAGTGCTATGATTAATTGAGTCAACTCCTAGCTGTGATGTGAAGTCTCAATGGGGACAGGTTTAACATTAGGTGAGAGAGTAAAATGGGCACTAGGGAAATGGCCACCAATTATACGCTCTGTTCAATTTTCTCTATTAGCTATTGTTTCAGGCAATTACCGAAATATAAAAAGACTTCCAATTTGAAGTGAAGCTGCTTTGGTCGACTAAAGGGTTAACATTAGAAGCGTTTGATACTGATGTAATTACTAATGTAACTATATGTAATGTCACGTGACAATAAAGCAAGATCTGCTGAGAAACAGAATATAACCTTGTGCAGAGTACTGAGGTGTATGTAGTTCTATAAATAAACAAGAATGGTTTTTAATCAGATAATAATCTATGGTGGCATTCTTCAGCTAACAGACAAAACATAAAACTGGCAAGACATTTAGATCCCAAACCCAAGACAAAACAATTTTCATACACCACATCTACAATGCTAAGGGAGTGTATATAGAATCATAAAATGTTACCGTACAAAAGTAGGTTATTTAGCCCATTGTGGCTGTGATGATTCTGATAAAACTACCAATTAATCCCACTCCCCTTGTCTTTTTTCAAAGCTCTGTAATTCTTTCATCTTCAAGTTTTTATCCAA
Source organism: Sphyrna mokarran (assembly GCA_024679065.1). Taxonomy (NCBI): domain Eukaryota; kingdom Metazoa; phylum Chordata; class Chondrichthyes; order Carcharhiniformes; family Carcharhinidae; genus Sphyrna; species Sphyrna mokarran. The sequence continues at coordinate 60,612,813 of JAGIQG010000003.1, forward strand.
TTCTCTTTTGAATGTTATAACTGAATTTTCTTTCTATTTTAGGCAGTCTATTCCAGATCAGGACAAGTCACTTGGAATACAATGTTCAATTCTGGTCGTCACACTACCAGAAAGAGATGGAGGCTTTGAAGAAAGTACAGAAAAGATTTACTAGGATGTTGCCTGGTATGGAGGCATTAGCTGTAAGAGAGGTTGGAGAAGCTTGGTTTGTCCTCACTGGAACGACAGAGGTTGAGGAGTGACCTGATAGAAGTCTGTAAGATTATGAGGGGCATGGACAGAGTGGATAGTCAGAAGCCTTTTCCAGGGTGGGAGAGTCAATTACTAGGGAGCATAGGTTTAAGGTGTGAGACGCAAGATTTAAAGGAGATGTACGAAGCAAGTTTTTTACACAGAGGGTGTGGGTCCCTGGAACTCGCTGCTGGGGAAAGTAGTGGAAGCAAGTATGATAGTGAGTTTTAAGGGGCATCTAGACAAATATACGAATAGGATGAGACTAGAAGAACATGATCCTGGGAAGGGTAGGTGGTTTTAGTTCAGTTGGGCAGCATGGTCGGCAAAGGCTTGGAGGACCAAAGGGCCTGTTCATGTGCTGTAATTTTCCTTGATCTTTGTTCTTCATTAAACAATAAAAATGTAACTGATATAAATGATAACATATTGACACTTTAGACACCTTTCTCTTTTCCTTAAAACATCCCGCTTTCAGTCCAAATTCTGAAGAATTCTATTCAGAAACTCGGCCATTGGTTGATATGTACACAAAATAGATCCTTGTTAATCAACTTTAAAAGTCCAACTTCTACAAAATGCATTGATTCTGAAACTCAGTCATTGCTCAAGCAATGTGCTGGTTTATATTCTATTCAAACTGATAAAAGCATATTAAATGTGTATCCCCAAGGTGAGACAAAACTTCAGAGTTAACTGTTTTATTACTTGCAGAGACATTAATCTCTCAGTTCTGATGTCAAAGACAGTTTTAGGCCGAAATTCCCCCATTTTGCCACTGTGGTTGTAGTGGGTGAGACAGAAGATTTGGCAGACCATTTAAAGGTCCTTTGAGCTTAGGCAGGAATTTCTGGTTTTGGAGCATGTGCGCTGGAAAATCCTACCATTATAGTGGCGCATATGTGTCTTAAATGGCTTAGTAAAGTGGTAACAGATTTTATTAATTGGAAGATGCAAAATGTTTAAATAAAAGCATAATATTGTTGAATGCTGGAAATTTGAAATAAAAACAGAAAATGCTGGATAAACCCAGAGATCTGGCAGCGTCTTTGGAGAGAAAAGGAGTTAACATTTTGAGTCCGTTGGCTCTTGAGACAATAGCCGGAATTTTACCAGCCCATCCACCATGGGAATCGGAGTGGGCAAGAGCAAAGCTCGGGAAGTCGATCTCTGGCTTGATTTTACAGTTTCGGGACGAGCGAGGCCATGAAATCTCGCCCATTAACTGTGTTTCTCTCTTCACAGATACTGTCATATCTACTGAGTTTATCCAACATTTTCTGTTTTTATTTTACTTCATGGTGTAAAAATTGTTGTTGCGCCTTGACAGAGTGGAGTGCTTCACATCCCATTATCACAAAGATGTTCAAATGACATTATCGGAACCCTCAAGATAGTTTGTGTTCTCAAAGCTTGCTTAGCAACAAGAGTGGAGTTTGCAGTGGTGATATTATTCCCCTGTGTTTTCCTTTGTTTTGCCAGGGAAGAATGAGAAACAGCAAGCTTCAGCATTCAAACTGTGTAATATCGAAGTCAAATCCTTTCACTTTCATCTCCAGATGACGCACAAGTCTCAATATATGCGACTGCTTTAAAACAATGTTTGGTCAAATCAAATTTTAATTTATCACGGAGGGACATTTTTCCTGTTTTAATTAAAATTAGGATGATTCTGAGAGAGAGAACTTTGTTTTTTGCTTCTCTACGAACACTCAGACAGCTGGGAAATTTAAAATTTGCAATTTTATAAACCTTTTAGCTCAGAGGAAAGTATCTGCTGAAAGGTCCATAGCTTCAGGCTATTTAGATCAAGGTGGACAGCAGGAGTGATTTTCTGGAACCTTGTCAACTTTTAATTTCTGATCAGTTGACGTGCCTCTGGTTCTATAAGTTTCCTCAATATATTGCTAATTCTTTCTTAATGCATCTCATCCAGTCAAGGTATTATTTCCTGTCCTGAAAAGGCCACATTGAGAGGGAAAGTTCATGTCTCCTGGCAGCTGCACTTACGGGGTTTAATTGTCTTGCAGAATTGAAATCATTGATGGAAGGATAAATGGTTTGCTGCTCAACACCAAACCAATGGATGTCATTTAGGCCAGTGAAGCTGAGAATTCAAATGACTTACTTGGGAGTCCTTGTTGACCTTGTAACCATTGTTTATGAGTCGAGGTCCTTGCAGAGTAAGGTAGAAAAGCTAACTGGATGCGCCTGAGGCACCTGTTATATAAATTACTTCAGATGACAACATCAGCCTTCCGGCTGTTCTCTTCCTATTCCCAGAAGGCAGTATAAATTCATTTGACTTATTCATTACAACGCTTACTGTCCGCTTCCTGGATGCTGGAGTTGTCTTCAAGGATGTCATTTAGCATCTTTTGAATGCCCAAGAGTGTTACTGCTTCCCATGCCAGATGTGGTATCAGAGACTACCCTGTACTGAATGAAGCTCCAGCAATTGTGTGTGTGAAGTGGAATTAGATTCGACAGTTACCACAAGTAAATGTGGTATTACTGTACCACAGTTTGATCAATAAAAGGTACAAGCTGTATTTTAGTGTGCAGCTTTAAATACAAAGTGCCCAGCATACAAGCAGTGCATTTGAAACCGAAATGGTTGGGATGGCATGGTGAGGTGAGGCTGGTGGAGGGCGGGGAGGGGAGAGAGTTGTTTGGTGCTGCACATTTCGGTAGATAGAGCTTTAGGCTCAAAAAAAAAACAGAAGCAAAGTTTTTCAAGCTTTTTACGTACTTTGAATGGGATACTCTGACCTTCCACATGTTTCCTGTGGGTGGGAGATGGCGTGCTGTTCATTGGTGGCTGGATTCTCTGGTTCCGTTAATGTCAATGGGATTTCCCATTGAAGTTACCCCATACTGCTGGGAAATGCACAGGCAGGTGTGCTCTTCCAGCACAATCAGGTAATTCCGTTGGCATGAACAGTCAGAGAATCCCACTGCACTCTGTAGCCTACAAAGTAATGTGACTAAAACTTGGGTGGGGCTTGACAGAAATGGTGCTTATTCCTCTGCCCATGTAAAGATACTCATTCATCAGCTTTGGAAAAGCACAGCTTGTTTATTTACAGGGTAGAATTATATAGAGGCTTACAGCCTCCAAGTGACCAAAGAGGTGGATGGGGGTAAGGCAGTTGTTGTGGTATATATGGACTTTAGTAAGGCGTTCGATAAGGTGCCCCATGGAAGGCTTCTGCAGAAAATGCAGATGTATGGGATTGAGGGTGATTTAGCTAATTGGATTAGGAATTGGCTAGCTGATAGAAGACAGAGGGTGGTGGTTGAGGGAAATTTTTCATCATGGAGTTTGGTTACAAGTGGTGTACCTCAGGGATCTGTTTTGGGGCCCCTGCTGTTTGTAATTTTTATAAATGATCTGGATGAGGGTATTGAAGGATGGATTAGTAAATTTGCGGATGACACCAAAGTCGGAAGAGTGGTCGATAGTGAAGAGGGGTGTTATAGTCTGCAGAGAGACTTAGACAAGTTACAGAGCTGGGCCGAGAGGTGGCAAATGGAGTTTAATGCGGAAAAGTGTGAGGTAATTCACTTTGGCAGGAATAACAAATGTGTAGAGTATAGGGCTAATGGTAGGACTCTTAATAGTGTTGATGAACAGAGGAATCTTGGTGTATATGTGCATAGATCCCTGAAAGTTGGCAATCAAGTCGATAAGGTTGTTAAGAAGGCATACGGAGTCTTAGCTTTTATTGGTAGGGGGATTGAATTTCGGAGCCGCAACGTCATGTTGCAACTGTACAAAACTCTAGTGCGGCCGCACTTGGAGTATTGTGTGCAGTTCTGGTCCCCGCATTATAAGAAAGATGTGGAGGCATTGGAGAGGGTACAGAGGAGGTTTACCAGGATGTTGCCTGGTATGGAGGGCAGGTCTTATGAAGAGAGGCTGAGGGATTTGAGGTTGTTTTCGTTAGAAAGAAGGCGGCTAAGAGGAGACCTTATTGAAACATATAAGATGATTAGAGGTTTAGATAGGGTGGACAGTGATAGCCTTTTTCCTAGGATGGAGAAAGCTAGTACGAGGGGACATAGCTTTAAATTAAGGGGTGGTGGTTATAGGACGGATGTCAGAGGTAGGTTCTTTATCCAGAGGGTGGTAAGGGTATGGAATGTCCTGCCTGCTGCAGTTGTAGATGCGCCAAGTTTGGTGGCATTTAAGAGGTTAGTAGATAAGTTTATGGATGAAAAGGGCATGGTTTAGGTTAGAGGGTCATTGCTTTTTCTTAATTGGTCGGCGCAACATCGAAGGCCTAAGGGCCTGTTCTGCACTGTAATGTTCTATGTTCTGCTTGTGAGCCTGAGAGATTTTCAACTGCCTCATATGCACTGGACTGTCCAGTTCAGGCTTGGTCTTATCCAGGAGCTGACTTGGCCTGAGGTGGGGTAACTGTCCATTTAAATGGCTTGGGTACTGATGCCCAAGTGATATGGAGACTGGACTGAAGGACATTCGTCCCTGATATCATTGGGCAGTAACACAATATTGATTCTTGTTTCTCCTTCTGACCTGTTATGCAATTCTGGCAATGCCATTTTGCTTCTGATCTCCAGCATTCATTCGACATAATAAAAGAAACAATTTGAGGGAAAAAAGACATACTTCACCTAACCTTCACCAGTATTACTAGGACTGACTACCGCACATTCCTATCAGGTGGTGTGGTATAGATTCAGAACAGAATGAGCAGCTCAAAACTGGCATCATGAGGCCCTGTGGGTCATCAGCAGCAGTAGGATTGTTTTCAACCACAATCAATAACAACATAGAATTGTAGAGTCATAGAGGTTTACAACATGGAAACAGGCCCTTTGGCCCAACTTGACCGTGCTACGCTTCTTTTTTCAAAACCCCTAAGCTCATCCCAATTGCCCACATTTGGCCCATATCCTTCCATACTCATCTTATCCATGTAGCTATTTAAATGCTTTTTAAAAAACAAAATTGTACCCGCCACTACTACTACTTCTGGCAGCTTGTTCCAGACATACGACATCTTTGTGTGAAAAAATTGCCCCTCTGGACACTTTTGTATCTCTCCCCTCTCACCTTAAACCAGTCTAAACCCTCTAGTTTTAGACTGCCCTACCTTTGGGAAAAGGTATTGACTATCTAGCTGATCTGTGCCCCTCATTGCTTGTAACAACATCATTGTCCCAACATGGGACAATCAAACAAGGAACAGTTGGAAGAATCCTTGACAGAAATCAGTACAAAAGACAAGGTTGAAGCACTTGCAACCATTTTCAGCCAGAAATACCAAGTGGATGATCCATAGGTCTTCTGCATAACAGATACCAGTTTTAAACCATTGGATTCAGTACACATGATATAATGAAATAGCTGAAAGCACTGAATATTGCAAATGCTCTAGGCCTTTACAACACCCAACAAGTAGAGCTGAAGCCTTGTGCTCCAGCCCAGCTGTTTCAGTACAACTACAAAACTGGTATTTATGTAACAATGTGGAAAATTGTCCAGGACTGCCCTGTCCACAAAAAACAAGACAAATCCCATCCCATTAATCAACATGCCATTAATCCTGATCGTCAACAAAGTGATAGAAAAGGTTTTTGGCAGTGCTATCAAGCAGCACTTAATTATGCCTTGTTCATTGGTGCTGAGTTTGAGTTCTGCTAGAGGCACTTGGCTCCAAACTTCATTACAACCTTGGTCTAAACATGGGCAAAAGTTTTGAACTTCAGAGGGCGAGATCAAAGTAACTGTCCATGACAAAATGATAACATTGGATTGACTAAGAGTGACATAAATGAAAACCTAGGAAAGTTGGAGTCAATGGGGTTCAGTGAAAACCTTTCCACTGGCTTAAGCCATGCCTACCACAAGGAAAATAGTTATTGGAGGTCACTTATCTTAGTCCCAGGACATCAATGCAGGAATTTCTTAGTATAGAGTGCTAGGCTTAACCATTTCCTTCCATCAAAAAGTCGGAAATGGAATAACTGCACTGTATTCAGTTCCATTTGCTATTCCCCAAATACTGCAGCAGACCATACCCACGTGATTTGGACAACATACAGATTTGGACTGATAAATGATAATCAATATTTGTGACACATAAGTTCCAGGCAATGGGCATCTCCAACAAGAGAGAATCTAATCATCTCCTTTGACGTTCAATGACATTAGCATTGCTGAATCCGTTATCATTACTATCAGCCAGAAACTTAACAGGACCAGCCTTATAAATACTGTGGCTACAGGAGTGGGTATGATGCTGGAAATTCTGTGGTAAGAAGTCACTTCCAGACTCCCCATAACCATAACTATCTAGAAAACAGAGGTCAGGAGTGATGGAATAAATTCCATTTGCTTGGATGAATGTGGCTCCTTCAACATTTAAGAAGCTCAACACCATCCAGACTAAAGAAATTTGCCATCTTAAACCTTCACTCTCTCCATCAGTGGCACACAGTGACAGCAATGTGCATCAATTTACAGGGTCCACTGCAGCAAGTCGCCAACTCTCCTTCAACAAAACCTTTAGTTTTATGAATAAATGAAAATAAAATTGAATGGCCACAAAATCAAAGTTATCTTTAGGCCCTATGAGATAAACAATGCATTTTGTAGAAGCGACACTGTAGGCAACTGAGCTTGGGGACACTGTTCAGAAAAATCATTTGGGATCCAAACATCTGGCTGCAGATAAAGTTGTTTATGTCTGTAACAAGGTAAAGATCTCCCAAAAATTGAAGAGAAAGTATAGATTTCCCAAAATATCTCATAATTCTGCCATAGCCTGTTTATTGTTGATACTGAGTAACAGGGGGCACAGGTGAATGTAGTGGCCATCACTAAGGAGAAGGTTCTAGGGAAACTAAAAGATCTGAAAGTGAACAAGTTGCCTGGGCTGGATGGAATACAGCCTAGGTTTCTAAAAGAGATAGCTGAGGAAATTGTGGAGGCATTGATGTTGATCTTTCAGAATCATTAAAAGGAGGGAGGATCCCAGAGGACTGGAAAGTAGCTAATGTATCATGACAGTTCAAGAAGGAAGGGGGGCAGGAGATGGGAAATTATAAGCCAGTTAACCTGACTTTGGTCATCGGCAAAATATTAGAGTCTATTATTAAAGATGAGGTGGCAGAGTATTTGGAAGAGCATGATAAAATAGGACTGAGTCAGCATGGCTTCATCAATGTCTGTCAAATCTGTTAAAGTTCTTTGAAGAGATAACAAGGAAGTTAGATAAAGGAGAATCAATGGATGTGATTTATTTAGATTTCCAAAAGGCCTTTGACAAAGTGACACATAGGAGATTGTTAAATAAATTAAGAGCCCATGGTGTTAAGGATAAGATGCTGGCATGGATAGAATATTGGCTAACTGCAGAAGGCAGAGACAGGAGACCTCAAGGGTCGGTGCTAAGACCACAACTGTTCACAATATATATTGACAATTTGGAAAAAGTAACTGAAGGCACTATTGATAAGTTTGCAGACTATACAAAGATATGTAGAGGAACAGGTAGTATTGAGGAAGCAGTGGAGCTGCATAAGGACTTGGACAAGCTAGGAGTATGGGCAAAGAAGTGGCAGATGGAATGTATGTGGATAAATATGAGGTTATGCACTTTGGAAGGAGGAATAGAGCCATAGACTATTTTCTAAATGTGGGAATGCTTAGGAAATCAGAAATACAAAGGGACTTGGGAATCCTTGTTTAAATTCTCTTGATGTTAACATACAGGTTCTGTCGGCAGTTAGGAAGGCAAATGCAATGTTAGCATTCATATCGAAAGGGCCAAAATACAAAAGCAAGGATACACTTCTGAGGCTGTACAAGGCTCTGGTCAGACTCCATTGGGGGTATTGTGAACCGTTTTGCATCCCGTATCGAAGGAAGTATGTGCAGCCTTGGAAAGGGTCCAGAGGATATTCACAAAAATGATCCCTGGAATGAAGAGCTTGTCGTATGAGGAAGAGTTGAGGACATTGGATCTGTACTCGTTGGAGTGTAGACAGATGTGGGGGAGGATCTTATTGAAAGTTACAGGATACTATGAAGCCTGGATAGAATGGACACGGAGAGGATGTTTCCACTAGTAGGAAAACCTTTAACCAGAGGGCACAACCTCAAGCTAAAGCACAGATGAGGAGGAATTTCTTCAGCCAGAGAGTGATGAATCTGTGGAACTCTTTGCCACAGAAGGCTGTGGAGGCCAGGTCATTGAGTGTCTTTAAGACGGAGATGGGTAGGTTCTTGATTAATAAGGGGATCAGGGCTTATAGGGAAAAATCAGGAGATGGGGATGAGAAAAATATCAGCCATGATTGAATAATGGATCAGACAGAATGGGCCAAGTGGCCTAATTCTGTTCCTATGTCTTATGGTCATATGGTCTTAACTCGTCCTTTGCTTTCCAGAGCTTATGCATTAAATGGGTTCTGGATGCAATGAATAACAATTATGAGTGGGAATTCCTGCTTTTAAAGGTTGGTTACTTACTTTTTTGTTCTTACCACCCACTATGTGTGACAGGCAAATTGTGTTAATGCCAATTCTTGCGCAATAAGCAGGAAAACCCTCACATTCTCTCCTTGTTACAGTTTGTTTCTTGATGATCTAAATGGGACTTTTGGATCAACTTGAAAGTGTACAGCATTTCCAAGCCCTCATCTTTGAAGACACTTGAGTATTTGGCCCATATGCCTTGTTATTCTTTGAGTTTTCATGTATCCTCCATGATCAGTGAGGAACTTCAAAATTAGATGCGTTTGTGAAGGAGGTGAGGTTGGCAGATATTGTGAAATGCCGTCACAAGTTGCATATGGTGAACGATTCTAGCATCAAGCTGACATCCACTGAAACTATTTAAAACTCAGCGCTGTACCTACTGTTCTTGGGATTTTCAACACTGACTCCTACATAGAATTTACAACACAGAAACAGGCCGTGTGGCCCAACTGGCAGATGCTAGTGTTTATGCCCCACATAAGCCTTCTGCACCATACCTTCATCAAACTCTATCAGCATGTATCTGTTCTCAATTTAGATTGAATATAAGCAAGCAGTGAAGAGTTTGAACCCACAATTGGTCTGTCACTTGGATCATCAAACAATCCAAATCAGTGGTAGGCAATCTGCAACATGCAGACTGCATGTGGCCTACCAGAGTTCTAAGTGCAGCCCATAAGACATTTTGTTCACCGTTGTGCTCATGTACAGGGTTGCAAGGTTTTGCTGGCTTCTGTCCATATAGCTTTTTTCCTATCTGGAGGACAGAAGCAATACACACGTCAAGCAAGGGCAAGTAAAAGGAGCTGTGTGCTGATTGCACACAACATTGACTATGAGAACCATGTGTTTTCCTTGTTTCCAATCATTAAATCAAACGCTGCTGTGGTTCAATTGGAACACCCTGCTGTATTTTGTTCTTACCATTTGAAGTTTAACACTTCTATTAATATATGAATGATTAAGCATTTTCTGTAACTTGTTATGAAATATCTGATATCTACTAAATGGGTTTATTCCTATTCATGAGGCCGTGGCGAGTGTGCTCACCCGATTTGAAACTTGCGGCCCACTGAGATGAAGACGGCCACTTGTATAGCCCATTCATTAGCCTAAGTTGCTCATTACTGGCTAAGATAGAAACATTGACAGTTGTGCCCCAATCTAGCCAAAATTTGACTTGTTTGTTGTTGATGAAGGTGATGATTTTTTTTCACTTGTTAACAAGTCTTCAGCAAGTTCAACAACTTTCATGGACTTTGCAATACTGGGCTGAAAAGTGCTTCTGTTAACTCAGTGTATTATGCACCTGCTCCCATGCTCCCAAGTTTCTTTCAAGTTCACAGTGTTTGCAAGCCATTCCAATTCCTGGACCCCATCGCCACAGAAACAACTTCTACTTTATTTGCTAAATATTAAACTTGTTGCAGAACATTTATTTATTTTTAGAGATTATATTATCAATTCAACGTGTAACACATGGAAACTTTCAATGTCACTTCTGATCCTGAAGTATCTTTTTGATGACCTTTGTCTGTAATCCAACAATTATGCTATTCCTGCTATTTTATTCACAGTTGCATAGTTGCATGTTCTGTCACAATCTTATGCCATGTGACTCTTGTATTATTAAGATCTTGCTCCCAACTTATAATCTTCTCCATCATTTATCCAAGTTGCCAAAGGCAAACCTGGTAATCGATTTTGTTTTAATCTATCTCAAACTGGAGAAAATAAAGGCTGGAATTTTCTGACTGCTTCTGCCTGTGGGATTTTCCCATCCCACTGCAGGGAATGGAGATTTGGCTTGTTGTTAAATTCTCTGACTTTGTTACAGCGGGAACATAGTATGAACGGTGGTAAAATTGAGCCCAAAGTTTTACAGTGTCTCTGTACACTTCTGATATAATTTGGCTGCTTAATGAGACTTTGGTGTGGTCTCATATTTGCTTAATTTTCTTAAAACTTTAAAAGTTTACCAGCTTATCTGCCATCTGTACTTTTGCAAGGAATCACACATTTTATTCAGTGAATTCACAGAACAGCACAGTGGCTGCATTCCAAGAGTTAACATTTCAATTTTTCATTTTCCACTGATACTTTAATATAAAGCAACTTATGGAAAAAAATGAGCATCCAACTTGCTTTTATCAAATATGTCCTACATAACCTCAGGTCAGTTCACAGCTCCATGCAGTCACTATGGTAATCAAGGTAAATAGAGTGGCCAATCTGTGCAAAACAAGGTCTTAGAAACAGCATTGTGATCCATAGAAATCAGAAAGAAGCTACTCAGCCCATTGACTCTGCACCAATAACAATCCCACCCAAAACCATATCCTCACAACTCCACACATTTATCCCACTAATCCCTCTAACCTACATGTTCCAGGGCAATAAAGGGCAATTTAGCATGGTCAATCAACCAAACAAGTACATCTTTGGACTGTGGAAAAAATTAGGACAGCTGAAAGAAACCCACGCAGACACGGGGAGAATGTGCAAACTCCACACAGACAGTGATGCAAGCTGGGAGTTGAATCCAGGTCCCCAGAACTGTAAGGCAACAGGGCTAACCACTATGTCACCCCATAGTGTTAAGTTGCCATAGCCCAAGAAGATCATAGGCTGCTCTCCCCTTTGAAAGGGAGCTGACTAGTAGTGATAATGAGCAGATTGCCTGTTTTACATTTAGTTAAAGATTAAATAGTGGCCAGGACACCAAAGAAAATTCTAATGGCTCCTCTTTTCAGCACCTGGAGCCTGGGTTCAATGTCACACCTGAAATAAATGATGGGAATTGAATGCCCTCCAGCCCTTCCAAACTCAGAGAGAGCAGGGAGGCAGTGGGCCATTTAATTATTTAGGAAGGAACCCAGAAATGGACTTGTCACCTTCCCAACTCCCCTGTAACTCAGGAGTGGGGAAGTTTGAGAAGGCCTTCTCAAATTGCAAGCCACTGAGAAAACTCCTCAGCCAATTTAGGACTATTACATGGTCAATTAATGCACACTTAACCGTCTCTTCCCTCTGCCAATGGTAAAACACCCAGTGGCAGGCGTCTATACTAGGCATTTAGAGCGTTGCGATCTGATTAGGGATACGCAGCATGGATTTGTCAAGGGGAGGTCGTGCCTTACTAATCTAGTACAATTTTTTGAGGAGGTGATGAAATCAGTGGACGAAGGGCAAGCCGTTGATGTTGTCTGTTTGGATTTTAGTAAGGCGTTTGACAAAGTCCCTCATGGGAGGTTAGTCGAGAAGGTCAAGGCAAATGGGATACAAGGACAGGTAGCTGGATGGATAAGTAACTGGCTTGGTAATAGGAGACAGAGAGTAATAGTGGAAGGGTGGTTCTCTAGCTGGAGGTCGGTCACTAGTGGTGTGCCGCAGGGCTCGGTACTGGGACCTCTTCTATTTGTAATATATATAAATGACTTGGAAGAGGGAGTAAGTGGAGTGATCAGCAAGTTTGCAGATGATACAAAGGTGGCTGGACTTGCGGATAGTGAGGAGCATTGTCAGGCGATACAGTAGGACATAGATAGGCTGGTAGCTTGGGCAGACAGATGGCAGATGGAATTCAATCCTGATAAATGTGAGGTGATGCATTTCGAGAGAAAGAATGTAGAGGGGAGGTATATGATAAAGGGTAGACCTATTAAGAATATAGAAACGCAAAGGGACTGGGGGTGCAGGTGAACAAGTCTCTGAAGGTGGCAGAGCAAGTGGAGAAGGTTGTGAAGAAAGCATATAGTACGTTAGCCTTTATAGGAAGGGGTATAGAGTAGAAGAGCTGGCCTTTAATGTTGCAGTTGTATAAAACGCTGGTTAGACCTCATTTGGAATACTGCGTCCAGTTCTGGTCGCTTTACTACTGGAAGGACGTGGACACTCTAGAGAGAGTGCAGAGGAGGTTTACCAGGATGCTGCCTGGTATGGAACGTCTCAGTTACGAGGAGAGATTAGGCAAATTGGGACTGTTTTCCTTAGAAAGACGTAGACTTAGAGGAGATCTGATAGAGGTGTACAAGATTTTGAAGGGGATTGATAGTGTAAACAGGGTTAAGCTTTTTCCTAGGATGGACTCAAATAGCACGAGGGGTCATAGGCTTAGGGTGAGGGGGGTAAGGTATAATTTGGATGCTAGAGGGAGTTTTTTCACACAGAGGGTGGTGGGGGTATGGAATGCGCTGCCAAGTAAAGGGTGGAGGCAGGTACTCTGGAGTTATTTAAGAAATACTTAGATGGGCACATGAACAAAATGGGAATGGAGGGGTATAGAAAACTGATTTAAAATAAGGATCATGAGCCTTGGGAGTCCCTGGGAAGCGTGTAAATAGATGATGATATTGATGTACTTGTTTTATCCTACAGGTGCTTTGGTCCATCTTGTTGTCTAACGAGGGGCATACACTCGATGGGTCGTGAGAGGACTTCTCTTGGATCTTTTTCGAGAGTGTCCTACTGCTTCACGTTGTTAGTGTATGCTTGACCTGGACCATCTGATGGGCAACACGACAGCTCAGTGACTATCGCTGTGCTGTGCAGATACATGGATTTGAGCCTGTGTCTGTGGGAGTTTGCACATTCTCCCTGTGCTTGCGTGGGTTTTCTCCGGGTGCTCCGGTTTCCTCCCACATCCCAAAGATGTGCTCTTAGGCTAATTGGCAAAACAAATTCTCCCTAAATTGTCTCACATTTGGTTTTTAATCCATAGATCTATAAACATGGACAGGGATCACGGGTAGAGATGGGAACATCAGGGTGGCAGCACGGGCTTGTTGGGCCGAAGGGCCTGTTTCCCATGCTGTTTTGTTCTTTGTTCTTATACCATTATAGGCATAGACCCCTATTTTCTGCCCCCTGTATACATTGGGCAGGTTCGATGAGAAGACGGAAGATATCACAGCAAGGCAAAAGTTACGTTTTACATTGATGTAAAAACAGGAGAAAATTGTCCCCAGTGCTCCATCATAATGACACATTTTCCACCACTCAACATCAGGAGCCACATTCTAATAAATAAGCAATTTACTATCAGGCTAAGGTAATATTGGGAGTGCCAGAGTGATGCCAATTTGATGTCTGGATGGTGTTAAGATGGAATCAGAGAATGTACCTGGGTAAAGATTGTTTCCTGGTTTGTTCGCTATAAAGGGGCAGCCTTTATAATGGTGTTCAGATCATCGATTTGCTGAGTTGATGGCAAGGCAGATGTATCGGGCCACATACTAGTGATATGATGTGAAATTCCTGCCTACTTTCTCTTTCTTCAAAGTTCTGCACAACATGGTGGAAAAAGCTGCCATTGCTGTCAGCAGCTGCAACACAGCTTTTCCTGCCTGACATCGACCTTTGTTGATACCGGAGAAAATCCCACTCCTTGTATCTGAGGAAGGCCTGTCAGTGACAATGGCTGGTTTTCCAACTGCAATCTGCACTCCCACCAAACCTTCACCTTTCCCCACATCACTAAGGCCTCCTTGACCTGTCCCAACAAGGCCACCCCACTTATCTCCCCCTCAGGGCCTTCACTGCTGCTTCTGATCTGGAGCCAACTGCAGTCCCAAGAGTGGCCTGGGCTCATGTTGGTACTACTGAGACTGAAGAGCTGCTGTCCCCAAAATTGGTTATCAACACTTAGAGGCAAGGATCTTCACCTCCAAAGGAGCTGATAGGTGGCAGGTAAATGTCCAATTGACATTAATGCCTTTGGGGCTCCAAGGAATGGAAGTAGAATACTGTTGGTGGACATCACCATGGTTATTAAATTCAGCCTGGCATCTATGACAATCTCCACCCAGGTACATCTTCTGACTCCATCTTAACACAATCCAGGCATCAAACTGGCATCACTCTGGCACTCCCAGTATTACCTTGGCCTGATAGTAAAATGCTTATTTGTTACACTGTGGGTCCTGATGGTGAGTGGTGGAAAATGTGTCCCTTATGATGGGATACTGGGAACAATTTTCTTATTGTAATGAGAGCTGAAGGAATGGGGCTGGAACTAACAAACTCAGAGTGGAAAGTGCTATTACAGAGCCAGGGATAAAATCTGTAAACTACTGAAAATCACTTTGAGCTAATAGCGACCTGCCCAGCTGGCAACAAAATTCAGAGCAAGATTTTCCAGCAGCAAGTATTCAATTGGCGAGGCCATTTATTTCTTGCCACCAGGATCTTCCAGTCTGAGGCATTTTGTATGACACACTCATCCTGCCACTGAGGGATTCCCACCGTGGTATCTTGGCCTTTGGTGGGGCCAGAAAATCCCCTCAGTGGAAAGGGCTGGAAAATCTTGCCCTCAGTTGTTCTTCCTCATCACCATCTCACACATTCTGCTGGATGATGAGGGAGTGACCTCTGATTCTGCTACATTGCAGCATTCATTATTCAGCTCAGTCAATAACAAGAGTGAAGCAGAAAGAATAAAAATGTGCTGCTTGCTGTTCAGCTCACCACCCGCAGCATCCACTATGTAGGAACACCAAGAGATCAGAGGGAACAGTCAATAAACTTCCAGCATCAATGACAGATGTAAAGTTACACCAATTTTGACAGATATCACAAAAGGTTTTTTGCCCTTTGTTGATATCACCTACTGGTGAACCTCATTAGCAACTGAATCACAGGAAGCACAGAACTGTATAGTGAAACTTGGAATATTGCAATTGTACAACATGATGATATGCAAAATTCAACCCTTTCTCTTCCCTTTAAACATGTTACTGTGACACAGAATTTGTAATCATTATTGAAAGCATCGAATAAACTAGAAGCTGAAGAAAACAAGTATAGCCATTGGGAAACAAAAATAACCTCGCTATTATGACATTCTAATCATCAATAATATGAACTTCAAAATGAAGAAATGTAAAACTTAGTATAAAAATATATATTTTATAATGGGTGAAAAATTGCTGCTGCTCAGTGAATACATCCATTGAAACTTTCTTTTCCCAGTTATTTGCACTTTGTTTTATTTCTAACATTAGGCAATACAGAATTGCTTTCATGGACCAGTTAGAGGGACACAGAATCCACTGTGCTCTGATTCTGACCTCCTCAGACTCAATTGGCAAAAAACAGCTGCATACCCAACTACCTCTCCCTTGAAACAACTGCCAGCAAACAAATATAGATGGGCATTCCCCATGTGGGCAGGAATGTCACAAGGTCATAAATTATGGGGTGAGCCAATTGTTTCTCTCATCATTCAATCATTGTACCATTCAATTGTTTTAGTCACCAAGACTCCTTTGGAAAGATTTTTCCAAATGTCGATCATTATATGAGGATTATTTTGACTTTAGATGATACTGTTAAACCTGTAATATTACTACGGTTACCCTTAAAATACTTCTCCCGATTTTTGCTCCCATTAATGTCAAGGCTCTCCAAGTCGATATCATATCTGTTAAACTGTCATCCATAGTCAAAGTTGCAACTTTTGTACAAAGAGGTGTTTCATGGCATCAGTGCTAAAATTACATTTATATAGTTTAAGCACGTATCTCCTTGGCCTATTCCCAGAATTTAAAGTAATATTCTTGGATTTTTCTTCTATATCCTTAATAATACCTCTGTAAAAGGTATTATTTAAAGAAATATGATCTTTCAGACACCTCCTTTCAAAACTGAAAGATCATATTTCTCTGGTCTTTGCATATAACTCAGACAATAGACTTATGGAGGATTTTTAAATTGTTTTATTCTTTCATGGATGTGAGAACTGCAGGCGAAGACAGCATTTATTGTCCAACTTCAATTGCCCTTGAACTGAACAGGGGGGCAGCTAAGAGTCGACCACTTTGCTGTGGATCTGGAATCACTTAAATTTGTTCACATAGCGCTGGATGTGGATTCATAGATTGGGCCACAGTCACTGTGTAACTGTATAGCATTCTTCCTTGATATCACAGGGAGAATGTCATTCAGGAATTTTTGCTTTATTATCTTATTTTAACCACTCACTTTCACAGCACCAAATAGTATGAAGTCATTGATGCCAAAGATGAAAATCAAGCAAGGATTAATTGTTTCCAAAAATATACATTGTTAATAGTCCCATTTCAGTTATCTACATGAGGTAAAGAATTTTTTAAAATAAAAAAAAACTTGCATTTATATAATGTTTTTTACATCTTTGGAACATTGCAGCCAATGAAATACTGTTGTGGTGCAGTTACTCATTGTGATGGGGCTCACACTACTGGCACTCAGGTCACATTGTGATGCTTGTATAATATAGAAAGTATGACAGCCAATTTGAGCTTCACATGTTAGGACCAACTGAGTTGTCAATCAAAAATACTCAGTACTGAACAGCGTAGTGTACAAAAAGAATATCCCTTTGACTCAGTGCTTAAATCAAACCCAAATCCCTAGAAGTAAAATTGTCAAAAGCCCTGATTCAAGTGGATCATTTTGCACAGCTCCAGCTAGACTAGAGTCCTCAGCTTAAGGAGAAAGAAAAAAAGAAATTATTCAATTTGGAGAGTGCCGTTCATAATCTCAGGGCGTTACAAAGCACTTCACATCCAATGAAGCACTGTTGAAGTGCAGTAATGTAGGGAATTCAGCAACAATGTGATAATGATTCAATTTTTGAAAAAATAATGTTGATCGAATGACAGGCAGCAACTCCCTGCCCTTTATAAAAATAATGCCATGGGACCTTGATACACCTAAATATAGGCAGGGTGGCTGTTTAATGTCTCATATGTGACAGTGCAGCACTCCTCCAGTGCTGCATTGAAGCGTCAGGCTGGTATTTTATGCTGAAATGCCAATATAGGACTTCAATTGATAACTATCTGACTCAGAGGCAGCATTACTACTGCTAATCAATGTCTGACATCTCTAAAATTCCAGCACTCATCAGTTGTGGCTTCTCTGAAGGACTATCACGGAAGTGGGTGGCATGGTGGATAGCACTGATGTCTCACAGTGGCAAGGAACCATCTTTGGTGACTGTGTGGGGTTTGCACGTTGTCCCATGTTTGCGAGGGTGTCCCCTGCTGTCCAAAGTTGATAGGTTAGGTGGATTGGCCAGGCTAAATTGCCCTTATAGTCCAATAATATGTAAGTTAGGTGGATTAGCCATGCAAAATGCATGGGTTTTGGGGAAAGGGCAGAAGGGAAGTGCCTAAATGAGATGTTGTTTCAGATTTGGTGCAAACTCAATGGGCCAAATGGGCTCTTTTTGCACTATGGAGATTCCAAGATTCTTAGTGCCTGATTTCGTCAAGTTGCACTCATTTTCAGCAGCGAAAACCTGGTAAAGTCAGGCGTGAAGCGAGTAGTGCGATCCATGTCCAACTCCGCACTGATTTCCCCTTTACCCAGGCCCAAAAATGGCCACAGTTGGGGCCACATGTGAAACAGCTGCAATAGCTATTTAAATGTATTTGCATGCATTTAAATCGAGCTAGTGGGCTGTACGCCCAACATTACCAGCACTTCCCTCTTTGCCAATGCAATCGCCCATTCAGAATGGGAGCAAAACAGGCATGCTCTACAAAAATCCAATTCGGGCGCTCCAATTAGTGAAAGGGTAAATGCCAAGTATTTGATGACTCCCTGCTTGAGATCAGTGGGGGGAGCTGGAGGGGGGGCGGTGGGGTTTGCTGCTACTCTGCCTGAGATCAGTGAAGGGGAAGGGAATCCACTGCCATTCTGTCTTAGATCAGCAGGAGGGAAGGGACGGAGGGTCCTACAATCAGTCTGGTGGCAGAGGGATGGGGAAATAAAGGGGTCAATAATGTTGTGGGTGGTGGGACAGTGTCTGTAGGGGACAGGGGGAGGCATTATCCAGCCAGGGAAGGATGTGGCAAGGGAGTAGCATTCTATCATTTTTTTTTCCTGCAAATGCGCAGTTGGAGGCACCAAATGGAATTTCTGGATTTTGGATGAATTAAGCCCCGCCTATACTTTTGTGCAGCGCAGTTGGGAATCACTGATATTTTTGCAGGCAGAGTGTATATGAGGGTGCATTAGAATGGGTCTAAAAGTTGGAACTGAAACACTCCCAGTTTCAAATCTGCCCAGCAATTAGAATCAAAATGGTAAAATAGGGTCCTTAGTGTCATAAGGAGAGAAGGAAAAGGTCCTGAAGTGAAGGATTTCTTGAGCGCTGATTGAGGAATAAGAAGAAGAAACTCTGCAACATATTGGATTAATATCAAGCATTCGGTGGAGAACTGTTGATTGCCACTGAAGAAAAGTCAGGGTATTTTCAGTTGTGGGTTCTATCCAGTCATATTAATAATTATAAACAAGAATCAATGAAGTTTGGCTTTAGATTTCCAGCTGAAAATGAACTTTTACTTTCAGATGTGCACAGTTCTCTCTATATTATTGGTTTTAGCTCCTTTTCCTTCAGTTTTTTAGTATTCATATTTTTTTCTCTTGCCAAGAATGAGTGGTTTGCAACACAGGATTTATGATTAATAAATTTCATCTAGCTGTGCAAGTTACACCTGAGGCTTGCTTTATGTGGCTTCCAATGAACACATTTTCATTTTATTTTAATGAATATGTACTGATTGTTGAACTGCAATTTAATCCAGTCTAACAAAATATCAGGTGGTTTGATGTAAACTTCTTATAGCCAAGAGAGTTGACCATCTGCTGGAATATGTGGTCTCCATTTGTGAAGTTATCATCACTTTCGCAGATATTAGTGAAACCATGTTTATTGACAATAATGAAAGAAAATATTAATGGTCAGTGCCTCTCTTTTGTAAAGGATGAAGGAATATTTGTATTGTTTGCAATTTTTTTTAAGATACAAAATCTGATTGAAGGATTAAAGCTCAAAGTGCAGTGCATCATGGAAGGTTGAAAAGGCTTCTAGATGATCAAGAAACTCAGAAAATGCTGTTTAGGTGATACGAAGTCTTGGTTTTTAGCCTGATAGGCTGTGGGAAGAAGATAGCTTAAGGAGTTTAGGTATCTTACAGTTTTGCAATTATGGCCATGAATCAGAGGAGGAGGCTCACACAGTGAGTCTCAATGTTAACACAATGGGGATCCAGGAGACAGAATCCTAAGCCACACAGATGCAGTTTAGTCCAACAGAGAGTTCAAAAGAGAGCTAACCGTTGAAATATCAATACAGAGCTCAGATACAAGATTAAATGTGATAGGAAGACAGAGAGAGAGAATTTGTGATAGAGCGAAACAAATAATGTGAAACAGAGATAATGATAGACAGAAACTGACAGGGATGGAGAGAGAGAGAGTTATAAAAGCGGATTGAAATAGAGCGATACAGGATAAATTTTGACAGAGAGATAGATACAAGTTCAGTTGTTTTGAAGAGATTAAGAGATACACAGAGTAAATTGCTGTGGTGCTACAAACCCTACAACAGACCAACCCCATCACACCCAAAAAAGATTATTTACACCTCGACAAGATGCCTTCAAATTATGTTCTGGTTAGAGATCATTCTTTTTATAAGCTAATGAAATTTGAAATTCCAGTTATTTACTAAGAGAATAAAACCTCAAGAGTCCGTGGTTTTAAACAAGTAGAACTTTCACCGTGCATGAGTCAGCAAACATTTAACACTATCTATCTTGTATGCTAACATCTAGAATTAGCATGAGGTATATATGCATTAACAGTGGTTGAATATATCACAAACTAATATTAAATGACAGATTCAACCTAGGCAGGTCTTTCAAATGTCCTCACCTGATCCATCCAGGCATCAGTGAGTCACAAAAATTCTCTCCAAAACACCATCCCTTTCCTGAGGAATTCCACCTCCTCTTTTTTGGATATTTAGCTTCTATTTCCCTTAAGAGCTGCTTAGCTTAAACTGCCCCAGTGACTGCTCATGTCCCAGTTGCTCAATTGCATCTCCCAAGACTGCGTCCAACTGGATTAATTAGGCTGCATCCCAAGGATCTAGTCATTGGCATGATTGCAGATCACCAGCTGCTCTGAGCAGAACCCCACTGCTCACAGGCTTTCCTTTGCTTGAACTGTTAGTTTCATGGAGCCAACAACTGCTTCATCTTCACTAGGCTGATAACTTCCCAGGGCTTCTCTTAAGCCCAATTTCCCCAGCAGCATGAGGCCAACAACCTTCTGCTGTGTTCTCCAGCTCTCAACTGATCTGAGCAATCACACTGCTGCCCCTTCAAATTGATTTATATGACCTGTTACTGTCTCCAACAGGGTTCTTGCTCTGTCCTGAGGCAGGATTGGATGTACCAACCCTTGGTACATTCGGTACCTTAAATATTACAATCTCCAGTCAACTAAAGGTTAACCATACAGGTGCTAACTTGCAAAAGTGCAAGAAGTCAAAAAATATAAATTCCATCACAATTGAAAGAAGAGAGAGAGACTTAGAAATAGCGATAGCTTGTCCTCGAAGGATTGAAAGATATGAGGCATACTGTGATTAAGAGAAAAAAAACGAGAGAGAAGAAAACTAAATTGATAAACAGAGTAATTAGATAAACTGTGATGAAGACAGAGAGTGGCATTATTGTGTTTATAATATTTGGTTTTTAACAGTTAAAAACCTTAATCAATTAATAGAGAGGAATAGCCAATAAAAGGTCAAAGGAATATATTGCTTCTCCAATATAAATATTGTTGGATACCATACAATTTATAATCAAAACTCAGATAAGTAGCAATTATCCTGAGGTGGGCAAGGCTGAGAATGGCATTCTCTATTGGTCTCGTGCAGAATTGTACGAACCTCAAGTGGATGTGCCAGTAGAATTCCACTATAAATGACTGCTAAGAGCTTTTATTGGTCACCGAGTGCAAAGGCCAATGTTATGTTGACCATGAAGGACATCAAGGATCATCAATAGATCTCTCTATGGGCATCATTGAGCATGAATACCTCTATTGAGCTAGCTAGGCTTGCCCATTGGGAAATAAAGCAATGCATGTGACTTTTGTGAATAAAGTTATGGTGATGGAAGACTGGCCTTGACGAGGTTCCTGCAGCTAGCTTTAACCTTCTCCTTCCCTGAATTAATTACAGGGCATCAGAAAAATGAGGGGCACTTCACCACACCCTCACTCACTACCATCTTCGCTCTTGATTCCCTGGCTTGCCACTACTTTTCCTATCCCAGCACCATGACAGATGGTGAAATTTGAAGTCAATAAATATCTGGAATTGTAAGTTTAATGGTGATTATGAAACCATTATCGATTGTTATAAAAATCCACCTCTCTCATTGATGCCCTTTAGGGAAAGGAATCTGTTGTCCTTTCCTTGTCTGGCTTTCATGTGCCTCCAAATCCAAACAATGTATTTGACTCTTAAATGGTCTAGCAAGCCACTCAGTTCAACAGCAGTTAGAGATTGGCAATAAATGCTGGCCCACATTCCATAAATGAATCTAAAAAAAATCTGAACGTGTGAAGATTCAGGCTCATGTGAAGTCATGACTCAAGTGTGCCATCAGATCCACAATGATGTTAATGGACAGCCCTCCCATAGGTAATGGGCAAATGGCGTGGCTCTACTGACAGTCAGGGAATTGCCAAAAAAGGCATTCATGCCGGTGGGATCTTCTCATCCTGCTACAGTGAATGGAGATGTGGCTGGGCACAAAGTTCTCCAACCTCATTGCCATGGGAGCTTGGCATGAATGACCTATTATGTCCTAATATTATGCCCTATATTTCCGAAAATATTGAGTATCCACATCTTGGAAGAACCTTTGCTTCATTGCCCCATTTAACACTTTTTCCAAAGGAACTGAAAGCTGTGAAAATCTTCCTCATCCTCAATCATATTGTCAAAATCCAAGCCAAACATTTTCTCAGCTCTTTCGCTAATTGTTCAGTTTTGGCTTGTTTCCCACAGAACTGATCATGGGCCCTTCTTCAGCAACTTCCCTCAACCAAAAACAAAATCCCGCTGCCATCTTACTTTCCGGAACTGGCTTTCATGGGAGACAGTCTTTTCATACTTCCAGGCTAAGTTAGAAAGAGGTTAAGGAGGCAGTCAAGGTATAAAAATGGCAAAACACTTTTTGCAAGAACTGAACAAGTAATAAAGCTGCTTTAAAATGCACAACTCAAATTCAAAGCACGTTGGATTCTCATTTATCATAATTGTGACAGCTCAATTGCAGTTTGAGAAGTTCACACACCTCACTATCCAAACCATCTGGTCAAAACAGTTTTTGATTTTTTGCCACCAATGAAATTTCTTGCATTAACCATTTCATCTAAAATTGAATAGAACTGCCTTCTGAAATTACTTTTGCATTATGAAAATATGCATGACACTCAGAATGACAAAACTTTTGACCTTTAATATTCCTTTGCCCCCACCACACCCCAGAGGTTGACTGCAGAGCTGTCGTCTTTAAAGTACATTCTCAAATAATACATGCAATGACTTGCTAATGTATTAATACCCAACTAAAAGACTAAAAGAAAGAGTTGACCCACTTCCTAACGTACGATACATACATTTTTCTTTTTTCCAATGTTTCCAGCAAAGGCATGAAATATTCATAACTTTGAAAATATGAACTTTACTCAATGCAGAATCTTTTGAAGCTGACTTTTCTTTTAAAATGGACAATTTGTGCAGCAAAAGATGATGGTTGTCAGTCATTTGAGCTGATCTGTGAATTCAAAATCTGTCACACTCTGTTTCTCAAGGGCAAAAGGATATATTCCAACCTATAACATGTCACCCACCCTAAGACCATCCAAAAGACATTCTGAATTGAATGGTTTGTTCTGAAACAAAGATGATGATTGCCTCAACCAATGTAACATATAAGGTCTCCAAGGCTTTTCCTTTTTTGGGTCCACCCAGACAGCAAACCAACTTCCTGATAACAAGACCACAAGCAATAAACTTTGTAACCTGCAGAAAATCCATCTCTTCAAGGAACACAGAAAACCATTTCAGCACATGAGTCCAGCTATGGAGTTTATTCAATTGTATTTAGGAACATAGAAATAGAAGTAGGCCACTTTGCCCATTGATCCTAATGCACTATTCTGTTGGATAACGGTTGACCATTTGCCTCGATGCCACTTTCTCATGCTATCCCCATATCCCTTTATGTCATTAATATCCATAAATCCATCAATTTTTATTTTGAATAAGCTCAATGATTTATATTTCACAGCTCTTTGGGGAAGAGAATTTCAAAGAGCTACCACCCTCTGAGTGAAGAATATCATTTGCCTTCCTAATTGCTTGCAGCATTTTCATGGTAACTTTCAATGATTCATGAACAAGGACACCCAGGTCCCTTCGGACATCAATACTTCCTATCCCCTCACCACTTACAAAATACACTGCCTTTCTGTTTTTCCTAGCAGAGAGATTAACTTTACACTTAATCATGTTATATTCCATCTACTTTGTTCTTGCCCATTCACTTAGACTGTTTAAGTCCCCTTGAAGTCTTCTCATCACTAATATTCCCGGATAGTTTTCTGTTGTCAGCATATTTAAAAATATTACATTTGGTCCCCAATCCAATTTTTTGATACAGATTGTGAACAGCTGCGGCCCCAGCACTGACTTTTTTTGGTACCCAACTAGTAACAGCTTGCTATCCTGAGAATGACATGTTTTTTCCCACTTGCTGTTTTCTGTCTGTTAGCCATTTCTCAATCCATGCCTGTATATTACCCCAAAGCTATATGATCTCATTTTGTTTACTAACCACCTGTGTGGGATCTTATCAAAAGCCTTCTGATAATTTAAATACACTCCATTTTGCTGATTATCATGTATCTACGCTACAAATAACATCCTCAAGAAATCCCAATAAGTTTTGCAAACATTGGCCGTGATTCTCCCACAACTTTTTTGGAAGGTCGTGATGGAAGAGACACATCGCCGGCCTTGTACCGGAATTTGCATGTGTGTATTTCCCAGAGCCAACGAACAGTCACTGGTCAGACCACACTGGAAACCAGTGGGAAGGCAGATAAGTCATTTGAATCTGTTTTAAATGGTTTTAAATATTTTGAGCAGTTCATAATCAGAAACTTTCAGGACCCAATTGAATCTCTCACCTCACAGGAGTACTTCATTCCGGCAGGGTTTACACTAGCCCCCCCTACGTTCGGGGAACGAATGAGAGACGCCGCTGGAATGAAGAGGGGGTGGCAATCGGAGACCCACAGGAGGTCTGGCAGTGTCAGCCTGGGTCCCCTGGAACTGCCCCAGGCACCTTGACATTGCCCATCAGGCAGTGCCAAAGGGGTGGAGCTTATTGTGGGTGGGGCCTGTGAGGAGATCAGTGAGGATGGGGGTCTCACTCTACAGGCAGGATCGGTCTGGGATGGAGGGAGGACAGCAATTGGTGCAGGGAGTGGTCTGTCGGGGGGTCAGGGGGGACTGCCTCCCATGGGAGTCTGACCCCGGAGGGACGTCAGCGGGATGGATCTGCTGGGATAAGGGGATGGGGAGATGGCTACTGCTGGGGGGAGTGGGCTATGCATCTGGGTACTCCGGATCAGGTTGGGGGGGGTCAGGGCTGGCCTGGGAATTGTTGTGGAGGTTGCATTTGGGCCATGGAGGGGGTGCTGGAGGGGCAGCATTGCAGTGGTCCCAGGCTGGCCAATGATTGAGCTGGCAGCAAATGGGGAATTTGTCAGATCAGGACCACTGCACACGTGCAGAGTTCCAGAATTGTCAGACTCTAATGCGTATAGGTCCTTCCCATTCCCACCCTAATGGTATTCATGACTAGAACCTCTGCAGTGCACAGAATGCAGAGATTTGGGTGAGAAACTGAAGTGACAAAATAATCAGGATTTAGAATAATTTTCCCGCCAATTCAGCACTTTAGGGAGATTCATGGCCATGATTTTCCTTCCATAAATGCGCTGTCTCTACCAAACAAAATGATTATTGGCGTGAAGATATCTTTCACATCAGCTCTGTTTTACAGAAAACACGTTTTCCAGAAAAGGACAAATTAATGAATGATGTAATATTGCTTTTGTTCATAACTTGTAAAAGTGCACTATTCTCTTCAGCTGTACTTTCCTTAAGTATGTTTGTGTGTGTGATTGTTTGCCGCATATTAGATTTTGGCATGGGCATATGAATAAACAATACTACTTATTTGAATCCACAAAAAGTTTGCTGCTGATTATTCAAATTGTCCACATATTCAGGTTAAGAAACATATACATCTTCCTTTCAAAAATTACTGATTACAGAGAAGAGGGATTTCAATTGTCCATAACATTTTCCACTTACCTTTGAATTTGTCTCCAAATTCTCATTGATTTTAATATAACATTTCCACCACCCTTTTTACAAGATGGTCACACCTCTTGGAATAGGGTCATCTGTTTTGACAAGCAGTCAGGACAGGAGGATATGACCCTGAGTGAGGCAGGAAAAGGGACTGAGCAGACAGGGGTAGGGGAGACTCAGACTTTGCAACTGTCAAACAGGTTTGAAGTAAGCAAATCTTATATGGATGAAAAAGAGATCTATCAGGTACATGAGTAGACTGACCATGGCTTTAACATACAGGAAGTCATTCAAGTAGGGTGGAGCAAAAAAGAAAGTGGTGGTATTAGAGGTATGTGTGGTAAGTAGATTGGCACTGTTCTCTACAGCGAAGAGTGAGAGTCCAGACAGCAGTGTTGTCTGTACAGTGCCAGAATACAGGACGTTAACTCAGGGTTGGAATGGAGCTTGGAGTGAGAGAGGGAAAGCCAAGTTGTCATGGTCCATGTAGGTAACAATGACAAAGGCAGGACCAAGAAAGAAGATTTGCATAGTCAGTATGAGAAGAGCTAGGTACCAAATTAAGAAGTAGAACTTCAAAAATAATAATCCCAGATTATAACCTGAATCATATTGCAAATTGTCAAAGAGCAAGTAAATTAAAGAGATGAACACATGGCTCAAAGACTGGTGTGGGAGAGTGGGTTTCACTTCATAATTCAATGGTATAACTTCTGGGGAAACTGGGAATGGTCAATACCTAACCCAGACTGGAACCAGTGTTCTAATGAACAACATAACCAGGTCAATAAAGAGGGCTTTAAACAAATCAATGGGAGTGAGTGATCAAGTTTTGTTAGGTGTTGTGAATCAAGCAGTATTATCAAGATATGAGAGCACAACAGTAAAATAAGAAAAGAGGGTCAGAGAATGGCAAGAAGGGGCAAAGCAAAAAAAAACTTAAGCATACATCAACAATCAGACTTGAGATTACAAAAATAACAAAAAGACAACACTAAAGACTCACAACTGTGTAATGGAGAATGGCACTAGGGAACACAGAGTTTAAAACAACAGAACTTTATTTACAAGTATGTGATCTCTTATATGGCTGCTTCTACTCTACCTCTAATTTGACTTACAATGTCATTTCTGGTGAATACATGAATACACTCATACACAGATCTTCAGCGAATTAATAAGAATGAATACAAATACAAAATATTTCCAGCTCCTTAAATTGAACATCCCCAACAAGTTCAAAAGAAGTTCAATAATCAGTAAGTTAGTCACTATTAATAAGTCAGACGGACTGGAGATTGTCGCTCTCAGAACAGTAAGTGCCTTCTTCTTTACCGTTTTGTTTTTGCATGAATGCTAACAGTGGTGTTTTTAACCAATGTTGCTGTCGGCACCAGAGATTGGGAAATCTAAGAAGTAGCAATTTGGTAGGTGAATTTTTCATAGTATGGAAACTGATAATTACTTCAAAACAACCTCTTCAGCGCTGTAAATCTAATTTTATAAATTTGGACTGCCACTCCATGGACGTTGATTAGTTTTGGACATTTTATTAAATAATTTAATTTTTTTGCCTGTTTGTCTCTCTCTGTCTATCTGCCTTAATTCTATCCATGTCTCCAAATCTTTATTTTGCATTCTATGCATAAATTTACATCTAATTTATACTTTCTACTTTAGACTTTGTGTGCCTCATGGGGATTCTTTGATCTAAGTGGTTGAAGAATCTTAGTGCATTTAGTTCTAATAACAAATGTCACAGATAGGTTGTAGATCAGAACAAGTTTCCCCTCAAACTTTCACAAAAGTCCTTGCAATTGCCTGTCCGTGAGATGGACAGCGAATGGCATTTCTTCATAGGTGACTGCAAAATCTGGGCTAATTGATGAGAAATAAGATGAGGTCCATGACTCACTGCTGCCTCTGTCCACCAGATTTTCATCTCTGCATTTGGACTCGATGATATATAGAATCCAGTTAGTAAAGATTAAATTCACCCGTTTTTTTCTGCTACCATCATAATGATATTCAGATCCAGAATTTTCCAGGTCAGTCCTATGAATAAATTATACCCAGTATTTGTGCATCGATCTTGCAGGTGACAACTTAAGCTCAGATTTCCTAAGAATGCCATTAACAGATGTCAGAAAGCTAAGTCCAACATAACACAAGCTGAAATCAGTGACCAGAGCCCTGAGCAATGAGTGAAAAATGTACCACAGCACTTTCCATCTTTAAGCCCCTTTATATTATTCAGTTGATTGAAGTTCAATCTGAAGTTATCGAACCATCAATCCTGTACACCCACAGCTGCATTTTACACTGCTACTATCAGGGGGCAGTACTTAGGCAGTGTAGGGGGCAGTTCCAGGGAGCAGTGCCTGGGTACTGCCCCAGTATGAACCTCTCTGCCCTGGAAGTTGTACTGACCTGTGCATCTCCGACAGGTTCTGCTTGCTAGTTCACAGTATGGGGTAGCTGACGTAATTCATATTGGCATGAATGGCAATTTAATAGGGGGACATTCAGACATAAAGGGGCCAATTTTCTCAATCTGCCCACCACGGAAATAGTAACGGATGAGGGGTGGACCATAGAAAGATCCTTTGATCTTGGGCAGAATTTTCCAGTTTGGGGCAAGCATGGCCAGAAAATCCCATCCAAAAGCTTGATAATGATATTTAAATATATTCAAATTGGGATCGCAACACTCAACATTAGGAATCCTGCTATGTCATAATGGGGGCAGGGGAGATCAGTTAGAAAATCAACATAAAAGTTATTCTGGAATTCCCCTGGGATTCTCCACCCCCACCGCTATTCCCATCCCTCTCTGCTCCAAGCCATTATCACCTGAAAACAAACACCATTGTGATCATTTTTGATCGCTTTGGTATAAATCTTATCTTGAGCGTGTTACTGAAAAGTTCACCTTATCATATATTAGCTGACAATGACTTATGTAGTGTTATAAATCGACAGGGTCTAAACATTTCTAGGCTCATTGTCTTGGGAGACAGCCAAATATGCACGATGGGGACAGATTATCACTTACTGTACCTATCAGCCAGAATGCAGAAAACATTGTAGAAACAACAAAGAGTGCTCAAGAAAGAAATTAATTTGCTGGAAAGTTTGCATTAGGAATGAGAAGTAATGAATTTAAACTGGAAGCTTACATGTTTTGTTTAATTTATTTAAATAAATTATTAGGAGGAACCATAAAGAAAATTCCCTAATTTATGCACCATCCCAAACAACATACAATTGGTTTCTTGGATGGAAGTCGGGGTAGTTCTATGTTCTTGGATATTAACTTCATAAGATCAGGGATTTGTAAAGCTTACACAAAGGAATTAATGTCCCAGGACAATCTGCTAGATATGTCCCCACTTTCCAACTGAACAAAATGGTTGAAAAGAGTCTCAGGAAAGCAACGAAAGCTTGTCATGTTGGGCATGACGAAATGGGAGAGACGATTGAGTGGATGGTCTTAATCTTGTGTTAAAAAAATCCTTGTTGTTGGAGGTGATGGTGGAAAGGGCAGGGGAAATAATTTAGAGACTGGAGTAATGGAGAAAAGAAGCCACAGGTTGTCTTTGCTCCTCGTGGTGTCTGTGAAATGGTGGGGTTTTGACAGAGAGTGTGACTGAATAGCACTTGATGCAACGCAACCCTACTGGAGATGGATACATAAAGAAATTGAGCAGCAAGTCTGCTCCAGACTGCATTCTTTGAATTTGGGAGTAAAGTTGGGAATTGCAGCAGATGGAGAGGATAAAGGTTTGCCTGGAGAGATGCTGAGAAAGATGAACATGAGGGAGTTGTTGAATAGATTAATGACTGCAGAAGTATTGGATAAATGAGAAACCAAGATAGACAATTGAGATTTATACTGTAAGTATGTGATTTGAAGGAAGAGATTTTTCCGAGAAAACGGAAGGTGTTTAATGGAGTAGGAGGATATTGGCCCTGAAGGATAGAATAGTAGTGATCGATACCATGGAGGAAGAATTTTCTGCTGTTAATATTTTACTATCTTTAGTTGATCAATTAATTAATATTTATTATTGTGTCAGAGTGCCTGCAACCAGAGAATGGTTGAAGCCCTTGTTTTTCCTACCAGGAATGTGGCAGTGGAAATATGGCTTAAATAACATCTACTTTTGTGCATCTTGAAATTTAAATGATGAAGATACTTGTGATATTTGTTAAAATGTGAACTATGCTCTAGTCCATAATGCGACTAGGAGGTTGGTTTAGCTCAGATGGCAGGTTTGCGATGTGGAGTGATGCCAACAGTGCAGGTTCAATTCCTGATTTAATTTATGAAGGTCCCACCTTCTCAATCTTGCCTCGCGACTGAGGTTAAATCACCACTAGTCATCTCCTCCTCCAAGGGGAAAGAAGCCCCTAGTCCTCTGGGACTATGGCAGAGCACAGATGATCCCAAAGTTAAAGCCATTTCACTAAGTACAGTGTGTAAACATTCCTACTTCAATTTTTCCCGTTTTCCTGCATTTCCTCCCTTCTTCAATTCTACTTACACCATGCACCATGCTTTCATTGCTAGAAAGTTGGCAGAAAGCTATTACCACATCTTGGTCAATAAAGCCAGTGACATATGGCTGTAAAGAGGAGGATAAAGCAATTTTAATCAGGGTAGCTCTTTGCTAATGATATAGAATCTTGCACACCTATTTTTGAGGGCAGGCAAGGACTTGGTTCAGCAACTCGGCTGAACAATTACACTTCTGACCATTCAGAACTCTCTCAGCACTGCATTGAAATGTCAGCAAATATTATATGCTCAGGTCTCTGAAGTGGAACTTGAACCCATGACATTCTGCCACAGAAGCAAGATTTGTACCACTAAGCTAAGGCCTGACACATGTCAGTAATACCATTTGATATATATGGTGTGGCAAAAAAAAGGCTTGATGCTTTCTCAAGCGCTGCAGATTGAAACTCAAACAATGAGATTGCCAGCCTGAAGTAAAATGTTATCTGAGACAGCGTCGGAATCAGAGAAACAGATGGGATGAAAAATCCCTTGCCACTTAATAGTTGTAAAGGGCATTGAGGGAATTAAGCATGGGCATTTTCAATCCCCTTTGCAGCGTAAGTGCACAGCACAGAGCAATTGATAATTGAGAACTAAATTGGCAGCAATTGGGCAATTTTCGTCATAGAATCCTGAAGACAGTTTTGTATGGCAAATCGAAAATGTCATAGCAAAGTGCTTTTCTTATTTTTAGGAATAAGCAACACTGTTAGATCATCCATAGAGAATATTAACTACTTCAAACCTATACAACACGTGGACCTGTGAAGTTCAATTAACCTGAAAACATTGTGTGCCTCCTCCTCACAAGAAATGTTACTGTGTTGATTAAAAAAAAGCACTAGAATTCAAACTCAAAGAGCAGAATTTTCTTCCAAGCTCACCCCAAGGCTGGAAAATACCACCGAGGTTAACGGACCTTTGCATAGTCTGTGCCTCACCCACTATGATTCTGTCCAAAGGGTTTCATCCTTGAGTGTGCACGGAACAAAAGCCACCATGCTCACACGTTATTTTCAAACTGAAAAAAAAAATCACCATTGGTTGGCCCTTAACTGTGCACCAGAAAATGTATCTTATATCTGCTCTTAACACCCATTTTTCCCTTAGACTTTCAATGGTGCCAGGAGTCAAACTCAATGGTGCCAGGAGTTAAGCTCAAGCAAAAAGATTTCTAATTTCCTCAACAATCTTTAGAAATGGTTAAAAAGGTGGTAACCCTATTAGGAGGCTTGTTAATCTTTTGACTTGGTAACTGTCAGTTAAAATGGTTTCAGGATGGGAGCACTTACCTCTAAAGATTTTAATAACAGAACATATAAACCAATTAGATGACACTAGGCGAAGGGGGAATCTTTGGAAACCAGGAAATCTGATTTTGATTTTTTTCATCTAATTTATTGTTGCACCATGGCATCATGTTAGATGGCACAGACAGCAACATAGGTCGGAGTAGAAAGTTGTAAAGAGATGTTTATAGACTCAGTGATTAGCTTAAAATGTGGCAGATGAGGTTCATCATGGTAACATGTGAGGCCAACTACTTTGGACATGAGAAAAATAGATTGAAGAATATTCTAAATGGTGAAAAACAGAATTGTCGAGAGTCAGAGAGATACAAAAAATAATTTAAAGATCTAACAGAAGAGAGCTGGAATACAAAAGGGGATGGAAATTATGTTACTGCTGTATGACAGTCAGTTTGAATCCATTTAGAGAACTGCATTCAGTTCTGGGCATCGTACATCAATAACATACATTAGGCTTGGAGAGAGGTTCACAAAATTAACAGCATGATAACTGGGCTAAAGTAGAATTAAATTATGGGGACAGATTGCATTGGCTGGGTTTATATACCCCTGAGTATAAAAGATTAATGGATGATCTAATTAAAGTGATCAAGTTTAAGGTGATGAAAGAAATTAATGGAAGAGAGAGAGAGAGATAGAGGAAGAAACTACTTCCTCTATGAGAGAGTCTAAAATAAGAAGGTATAAGGTTAAAATTAGATTTAGTCTATTCAGGGAAGATAATAGAAAACACTTCTTCACACATAGCCGTGCAAATCTGCAACTCTCCACCTTAATTACAATTGATCAGTTAAAAATGTCAAAATTAAGTTTGATAGACTGTTTCTGGGCAAGGCTATAATGGATAACAGATCGAAGAGTTCTGCTGCAGACCAACCATGATCAAGTTGAAATGTGGAACAGAAGAGATGGGCAGAATGGCCTACCACTGTTCCTATAATAAGAACAAGAAAATTAATTAACTCAACAGCCCAGGATTTTTATCATGACTTACCAAATTCAAAATGGTGAGATTAAGAGCAACCCATATCTTTGACAGTTTGTACTATTCTACTAGATAATTAGCTTTGTTACCAAATTGATTTTCCATTAATTTGCTAGAAAACTCATAATGACACAATATTGGATGCATAAGTTCTCATGATGAGATCACAGATTTGGTGAGAAATCCCACCCTAAACTGACCTTAATTCAATATTTTTAAGCCATCATTTCCATCAAATGTACACTTTCTGGTTAACTCTCATTTCAATCCCAACAATCGGAGCCTAGAAAGGAACCCAGGCATCAGGGGAATAATTGCTTTCTGAAAGTGGATTACAAATTGCTGCCAAAATTCCCTGTGGCAAACTTGGATTTGCAATTGTTTATCAACACTTATATAAATCAGAGATTTGAAAATATGCGACAATTCTGTTTGAAGAGAAATAATTTCAATAGCAATTGAGATTATTTGTCATGACCAAAATGATTTGTAAGAGTCGGATGTGCGTCAGGGACTTAAATATTTGCTCACCAATGAATCACAAATTTTAGCTGCCAATTATAGACAGTTCAAGACAAGACTGAATGACAGTCCCATTTCTCCTGTCAGGTCATTAGCTCCAACTTTAATTCTCTTTGTGTAGGTGCATTTAGCAGGAGTGGGGTGTGTTGGTGACTCTGAGGAAGAAGTGTAGCTGAGTGTCTTAATGAGCAAAGTGATGAATGATAGGGGTTTAGAACCGGGGTGTTAATCTGCAGAGTCAGTAATTCGCAGTAACCTGCAATACTTCAGAAAGCCTTCCAACCTGACTCATACAGGCCACCAGGAAGGATACCTTGAAAAGCATTATGTCCAATCTTGCTCCAGTAAACCCGTGAATGAATTCTCTATTGAGTAGGAGGTGCATGCTTGACATGTAGTGAGAATTTTTCCATTACTTAGAGAGCAATAGTGATGCAGCGCTATTGTCATTGCACTATTTAATCCAGAGACCCAAGGTAATGCGTTGGGGGCCCAAGACCAATGACAGATGGTTGAATTTAAATTCAATAAAACTTCTAAAGACTTGATCTTCTTTGAACAAAATCATGTATGGTAACAGAGGACAAAAATTGAAATATGAT
Source organism: Sphyrna mokarran (assembly GCA_024679065.1). Classification (NCBI taxonomy): domain Eukaryota; kingdom Metazoa; phylum Chordata; class Chondrichthyes; order Carcharhiniformes; family Carcharhinidae; genus Sphyrna; species Sphyrna mokarran. The sequence goes on from JAGIQG010000003.1 coordinate 60,646,787, forward strand.
GTATGGCTCTGCAGTAGAATATGTGCTGGAAAAGCAAAAGGGCCACAGACAATGTCAAGTTGATCAGGATACAAGATTTTCAAATTTGATGATGTCACCACTGTAGTTAGTCGGATCTCAAACAATGACGAGACAAAGAACAGGAAAGAGAATCTGGTGAACTGATGCAATGACAATAATCTCTCTCTCAATGTCAACAAAATGAAGGAGATTGTCATTGACTTCAGGAAGCTTTGGAAGATAGGGCCCTGTCTATAACAATGCACATGAAGTACAAATGGTCAAGAGCTTCAAGTTTTTACGTGTCCAGATTACTAATAACCTGTCTTGGTCCCTCCATACCAGCGCTACCATTAAGAAAGACCACCAATATCTCTACTTTCTCTGAAGACTAAGAAAATTTGCCATATTTGCAAACTTTCACCAACTTTTACAGATGTGCCATAGAAAGCATTCTTTCTCGTTGCGTTACAACTTGGTGTGGATCCTGCTATGTCCGAAACTGCAAGAAACTACAAAGGGTCGTGAACAAAGCCCAATCTATCACTCAAATCAGTCTCACATCCATTGATGCTGTCTACATTTCCCATTTCATCAGAAAAGCAGCCAGCATAATTAAGGACTCCACACATACCAGACATATTCTTTTCCACCTTCTTCTGTCAGAAAAAGATACAAAAGTCTGAGGACACGTACCAAACAACTCAAGGACAGTTTCCCTGTTGCCATCAGACTTTTGAATGGGCCTACCTTGCAGTAAGCTGATCTTTCTCTATACCCTAGGTATAACTGTAACGCTACATTCCACACTCTCCATATAGTATGCTTTGTCTATGTAACACATAAGAAACAATATTTTTCACTGCATGATGACACATGTGACAATAAATCAAACCAAATCAAATCAAAGATAGGACTTGCTGCTGATCTCTGAGGGTAGAGGCATATGTTCCCACATTACGCAATAATTTCCCACGTTGCCAGTCTCAGAAAGCAAGCTCTAAGAGATTACAGAAGCGCAGTTGAAGGATGTGTAATGTATTCAGGTCAAAACAGAGTGCCGTGACAGCTGGCCTGATAATGTACCATGAAATCAGATGTTAAGGCAATATCACGAGTAGCATGAACATCTGACAATCACTGGTGACCATCTAGTTTTCAACAACAGACTGATAATTAAAAGAAGACATTGCCCAAAAAATCTACTGCTGTCATTTGGGCCTAACAAAAGGCATGGGAGCAGCTGTCACTACAATGGTCTGAAATCTTAAAAGCTATAGAAGTTCACATGTTGACACGCCATTCCTGTGCCATCAACAGCCAAGAATCTACAGAACTATTACTACCATTAATATTTCCATCTAGAGCTTGGTACAATGAAACTTTTACTTGCGAGGAAAAATTAGCCGCAGTTCACAGCACTTCAGCCAATTCATCAAAGAATATGGATTATATCATGTGAACAATTTGCCACACCATCCAGAAGCAGAGAGAGGTGAAAAAAAAACAAGATTCTTACATTGTTAGAAGCTGCAAGAAGAGAAATATTTGAATACTGCCAAGACTGAGATGATGAGGCAAAATCAAAACAAATCCAGGTAAGGACAGCAGGTTTCCGTTTCCTTTCCATGGGTAGTACTGTGGCTAGCATTGCTGCCTTGCAGCGCCAGGGACCCAGGTTCAATTCTAGCCTCACATCACTGTCTGGGTGAAGTTTGCACATTCTCCCCATGTCTACATGGGTTACCTCCAGGTGCTCCAGTTTCTTACCACAATCCAAAGATGTGCGGGTTAGGTTGATTGGCCATGCTAAATTACCCTTTAGTATCGGGAGATTGACAGGATAAATGTGTGGGGTTACAAGAATACTGCATGAGTGAGATTGTGATCAGTACAGACTCAATAATCCAAATGGCCTCCTCTGTATTGTAGGAATTCTACGAAACACCAAGAAGTAGCATTGAAATTCAAGAATTGCGCATAGGCCATTACCCTTGACTAAAAGTGCTAAAGTTAAGCTGAGAAAAATTTGCAAAAAAACCAGATAGGCTCAACTTGTAAAGTTAAGACTTTGAGGGGAGATGGTGGGGATTTAAATAGTTGAACAAAATAGTTTAATCATTTTTTGACAGTACACATTGTGAGGGGGTGAGGGGCTGCTGTTTAGAATAAAGGGTTAATGTTTATGGTAATTAGACAGTGATGCAAATGCCGACACAAACATGACATCAAATCAGATGAGCAAGGAATTCCAAAGCACATAGAACAGTCTTAAACAGCTGTAATTTCAGAAAAACTTAGGACAGCCTCTATCTAAATTGTGCATAGTGCAAGAGGAAGTTCATTCAGCCCCAACATGGGGAATAGGAGTTACGGGATCAGAAATCCAGTTCAAATCCCACTGAGGAAAGTTGGAAAACTAATTCAGTAAATCTAGTAATTTGTGAACTGGCACCAAATAAAGTTATTGGATTGTTTTAAAAATCCAATTGTTTCACCAATGTCCATCATGGAAAGAAACCCATCACCTTGACTTATTCTTAATCCTTTCAGGATAACTGGGGCTAGGCAAGAAATGCAGCCTTGTAAATGTTGCCTGCAACCCCAAAAGAAAAAAATAAAAACCAGATTTGTAAAGGGCAGGTCGTGCTTCGCAAATCTAACTGAACTTTAAGGAATCACAGATAAAGGAAAGATAGCGGATGCTCTATGTGTGGATTTTCAGAAGGTGTTTGATAAGGTGCCATGTAACAGAGTTGAGAAAATGAAGACAGATGGTATTGCAGGGAATATAGCTGCACAGATAGAAAGATGACTGGGGGGGTAATGACTGCAGAAATTGTGTCTGAATAGATATTTTACAGAATGTGGAACATAGTGTTGGTACATAGCTGGCTTTCCAATACATAGATAATCTAACATTACCCTAAGGGGAACAATGGCAAGGTTTAGTGATGATAACAAATTAAAGAAGGTGACAAATCAGGAAGGAAATTGCAGGAGGAACTCAATCTGTTAGTTAATGGTAGTTTGTTCCATATGCATTGAAATGTCACATTTTGGGGCATAAGAGCAGAGGATAGCAATATCCTTAAAAACAAAGGGCAGAATCCTCCAATCTTCTTCACCCCACTACCACTGACAGCAAAAATGGACAATTTGGCACTCAGCCAAATTCCACACAGTGCAGCGGGGCCAAAGTAACCTAGCCACGGGAGAGGTTGGAGAATTCCAGCCAAAGTTTTGAATGAAGATGTTAGATAGTTGCAAGAGCTCAGGACACAGATGCTTACAGGTCACAGCAAGGGCAGATAATGCCACCAGAAAGGAAATTGAAATTTTGGATTTTATTTGTAGGGGAAATGAATGCAAAAACAAGAAAGTAAAATTGAGTTTATTTAAGATATTGAATAAATCACAGTTGAAGCATTAAGGGAGGTCCTGTGGCACGGGGGGTAGCATCATTGCCTCTGAGCCAGAAGCTCTGGGTTCAAGTCCTACCCCAGAACTTGATGGCCAATGAAGGGGTGTTCATAGGGAACCCAAACAGGTTGAGTATCAACCTGCAAAATCCTTCCAACATGCTAATAGCTAGTGATAAAACAGTGGGAGAGACTACTGCTTAGCCATGCTTGATTGGAAGTGCCCCTGAATCTATAAGCCTTTGGCAATAGACTAGTGACCTGTTCCAGCAAAACCTTCACTATGGGAATAGATGAAAGTCGCCTTGTGCACCACGGGCAATGGCAAGTGAAACACCAACAGTCAAGAGTATTGCATGTAGTCCTGGACACCTCATTAGAATGAATAATTCATATTCACTGATACGAAAAGGTAAGATTCACTAAATCACTCTGTAAATGAGACGGCATGTTTATGAAATCTCAAATATGGGGGCAGAGAGAATTTAAATTAAGTCTAGCAAGGATGGTTAACGGTTTAAGTATTACATTTGGAGTGAAGGGCTGTTTGCATTGCTTGCTGGATAACATGAGAAATAGATTAAGATTTTCACAAGGCAAAAACAAATTGGAAGAAATGCATTCACACAGCGGGACATAGGAATGTGGGAAGCCTAATCACAAAGAACAATTAAAACAGAAGTTGAAGCACCATTTGGATGGCAATTAAACAAATCTTTGAATGGAAGATAAAATGATGGGGGGAAAGAAATGAAAGATAGAAATTAGCCAGGAAGTTGCAGTTGAAAAGTAAGCACAAGGCACATGTCCAGTGGGCTGGATGATATTAATAGCCATAGTTCCTTCCTCATCTGGTGGGCACACTGTGCATTCTCCATTGAATCTGCCTAATTTCCATTCTGTTGAATTTAATTGAGCTATTTTCATAAAAGGTGTGGAATCTGCCCAGTCAGAATACCCCAAGGGCAGTGAAGATGAATATCTCTCTGTTTTATTCCATGGGCCAACTTCTCCAAATCTCATTCTTTCAGCGATTGAGCACAGAATCACAAAATCGTAATAGCATAGAAACTGGCCATTCGGCCCATCAGGCCCGATTTTACTATCAGGTTGCACCTGTTTTCGGGTGTGAAAGCATGGTAAAGTCGGGCATGAGGCAAGTAGTGCTATCCATGCCTGGCTCTGCACCGGTTCCCCCTTTACCAAGTTTGGACTATTCCCAAAATAGGCATGATGCCAATTTAAATATATTTGCATGCATTTAAGTTGACTTAATGGGCTGCATGCCCAAACTTATGGCACTACCCCCCTTTACCAACACATTTGCCCATTCAGATTCGGTGCAAAACAGATATGGTCCACAAAAGTCCAATTCAGACACTCCAGCTTCTGTGGAGGTAAGTTCCAAGCTCTCTTCTTCAGATAGATGGTAGGGGGGAAGGGAGGTGGTCAGATGGTTCTGTGCATCAGATTGGTGGAGGGGGGGTACAGGGGGATGGGCAGGGGGGTGTCAGGGAGCAAGGGGATCCACTGCCACTCTGCCTCTGCTCAGTGAGGGGGAAGGGAGGTCCACCCACTCTGCGTGTGATCAATGGGGAGGATGGGGATACAAGGGACCACAATTGGTCTGGATAGTGGGGATTGGGGTGATAAGGAGGGTCTGTAATGTTGTGGAGGTGAAGAAATGTTTATGGGGGTCAGGGTGAGGCATTATCTGGCTTGGAAGTGATATGGTAGGGGAGCATTTTTCTATTTCTTTTGCTGTGCATGCGTGGTTGGAGCTGCTGATCGGAGCTTCAGTGTTCCAGGTGCATTAAGCCCCACCCACAGCTTCTGCAGCACAATTCAGAATGACTGCTATGGGGGTGCCTGAGATCCTAAAAATTGGATCTGAAACACTCCCACTTTCAAGTCCACCCTGCACTTAGAATTAAAATGGTAAAATAGGGCCCACAGTGTCTGCACCAGCTTGCTGAATGAATACCTCACCTAATGCCATTCCCCCATCTTCTCCCCATAACCTTGCACATTTTAATTCTGTTTTGAACGCTTCAGTTGAATCTGCCTCAGTCACACTCTCATGAAGTGCATGCCAAATTCTAACCACCCGCTCTGTTAGACAATTTCTCCTCATATCACTTTTGCTTCTTTTACTAATTACTTTAAATCCGTGTCCTCTCATTTTTGATTCTTTCATGAGTAGGCTCTTCCTATTATTCTGTCCAAGCCTCTCATGATTTTGAATACTGCTATTAAATCATCTTTCAACCTTCTTTTCTCAAAGGAAAACAGTCTTATCTTCCTCAGTGTACCTTGTTTTTTTTCTGCAGGATATGGGTATTACTGACAAAGCCAGCACTTATTGCCCGTATCTAAGTACCTGAAGAAGGTGGTGGTGAGCTGCCTTCTTGAACTGCTGCAGTCTATGTGCTGTAGGTATAGTGCTGTTAGGGAGGAAGTTCCAGGATTTTGACCCAGCGTTAGTGAAGGAATGCTGATATATTTCCAAGTCAAGATGGTGAGTGGCTTGGAGGAGAACTTCCAAGTGTGGTGTTTTCCTGTGTCAGCTGACTTTGTCCTTCTAGATGGTAGCACTCATGAAGTTCCTCGTTCCTGGAACCATTCTCATGAATCTTTTTTGCATATTCTCCATTGCCTTCACATTCTTCTTAAAATATGGTGCCATTTCATTGTATCATTCCTCAGGGTTTCCACCACTTTTCCACTAGGAACACCTTGTTGTCTAACAAGGGGCATACACGCGATGGGTCCTGAGAGGACTGATCTTGGATCTTTTTCGAGAGTATTCTAGTGCTTCACGTCATTAGTGTACGCTTGACCTGGACCATTTGATGGGCAACACGACAGCTCAGTAACTATCGCTGTGCTGTGCAGATATATGGATTTGGGCCTGTGTCTGTGGGAGTTTGCACATTCTCCCCGTGCTTGCGTGGGTTTTCTCCAGGTGCCCCAGTTTCCTCCCACATCCCAAAGATGTGCTCTTACGCTAATTGGCAAAACAAATTCTCCCTAAATTGTCTCAAATTTGGTTTTTAATCCATAGATCTATAAACATAGTCAGGGGTCACGGGTAGAGGTGGGAACATCGGGGTGGAGGCGCGGGCTCGTTGGGCCAAAGGGCCTGTTTCCCGTGCTGTTTTGTTCTTTGAACACCCTCTCATTTCTACCATCTCCCCATGGAAATTTTCCATTATACTTCAGTTGTTAACCATGGGGACATTTACCCACTGACATTGCAGAATGTCTGGTAACTCAACAGCCTTTGCATTCAACGTTAATAAAATGATCAGAGCTGTTCTTAAGTCACCCTGATTGCACCTTGGAAATTTCTAAAACCGGCAGCTGCAACTGAAATAATGGAATACGTACTTAAAACCTATTGTAACATAAATCAAAAGAGAAAAATGGAAAAGTTATTGCAAACGTGTATAAAACAAAGTCTGGAAGAGAAGCAAATAGATAACGCTTCGGTGATTATAACAGTCACCTCTGATTGACAGTAAACAGCAATAAATGTCAGTTATAGGGAAAATGTTTCACCAGCTCTGACATGATGTTGTGCATGGAACATTCAGCCAGCAGTTATCCTCACACTATTTCCAGTTTACAAAGGCAAAGGGTAGAATGCATAGTTGATATTACTAATACCGATTGCTGCATGGGTGTTGTGAAAGAATTCAAGCCTCCCAGTTTTAAATCATATATAGAATATAAAAACATAAAAACACAGGCTTGATTCCAGCCTTGAGTCACTGTCTACGTGGAGTTTGCTCACTCTCCCTGTGTCTGCGTGGGTTTCCTCCGGGTGCTCCGGTTTCCTCCCAAAGTGAGTCTGTGAGTAAGATGAATTGAGCTGAAGGATCTTCAACTGCCCTGTAGGGATTCTATGAAATAGGTGCAGTGAGTAGCTCTTTTAGCCCTCAAATCTGCTCCACCATTCAGTATGATCACGGCTAACCTGAATGTGAGTTTCACTCCGCTTTCTTGCCTGCTCCCGGAATCCAAGTTGACTCCCAGAATCAAAATTCTGTCTAACTCAAACCTGAATATATTTAATGACCCAGCCTCCACCATTCTTTGGGATAAACAATTCCAAAGATTAACAGCCCTCTGAAAGAAGAATTCCTTTTCATTTCCATCTCAAATGGGAGATCCACTACTGTAAACAAATCTCCCCTGTTTGAGATTTGCCCATGAGAGGAATTATTCTTTCAGTATTTAACCTATCAAGTCCCCTCTGAATCTCATATGTTTCAAGGTCACGGGCAGTATTTTACCATTATGGTGTGCCCATTTTCAGGTTTGGTAATTTGATACAGTCAGGCATCAGGTGAATAGTATGATCTGCCCCCATTTTCACACTGGTTCACCAAGTTTACCAATGCCAAAAAAAATTGGCACAGTCGGGAACCTGCCTGACATGGACAGGACGTCAATTTAAATATTTTTGCATAGATTTCAATCCACTTAATGAGCTGTGCAGCACTTAACCAGCACAGCTGCCTTTAGCACTGCGTTCGCCCAATCCAGAATCAATCCCAAACAGGCATCCTTGATAAAAGTTTGATTCTCCATCAGTGAGGATTAGTGAGGACATAAGTGAATAACATTGGATGGCTTTGTGCTGTTTACAGGAGGCATTTTGTGGTAGCCATGTTGCATTTTGGGTCCGGAGGCTCTGCAAGTGTGTGGAGGGGTGGTGGGGGAGGGCTGTTGCTCAGCAGGGTGTCCGATGTCCGATTGCAGCACGGACCTGAGTCTCAACACTGACCTTGGGTCTTAGGAATGCTGCTGGGTCCTAGAACACCCAGCACTTTTCCAGCTGAAGAATGTGCTGAAAGCCCTTTGAAATGATAGTGCTGCAACCTCGGGACTTTTCCACTAGCAGTGTCTATGCTCACTACTGCATAAGTTCTGGGTATTTGTCACTGGGGGGAGAATGGAGAGGGCTGTGTTGATGGGAGATGGGGGAACAAAGAACAAAGAACAAAACAGAACGGGAAACAGGCCCTTCGGCCCAACGAGCCCGCGCCACCACTCCGACGTTCCCACCTCTACCCATGATCCCTGTCTATGTTTATAGATCTGCTGGGAGAGGGTTGGAGGGGTGGTGGTGAAGGGGGATACTGTATTGCTGGAGGGGGGCTGTGGGTGGGGAAAGAGGGCACTGTGTTGTAGGGGGGGCACTTGTGGGTGGGGAATGGAGAGGTCTGTGTTGTTGGGGGGACTATAGGGGGTGAATTGGCCAAATGGGCAATGTGTGTGTTGCTGGGCTGGGGGCATGCAGCATTCCTTAACCTCTCATGTGTTTCTCCCCTTCTCTTGTCAATCTAAAGGGCAGGGAGGGGGCACCCTACCCCCTCCCTGCCCTTTAGATTGACAAGATGGCTTTTGCGATGCAACTGATCTTACTGGTCTTTTAATTGGTGCTGGAGTTGAGGAGGGGGAGCAGGAGGATGAATTGCGGGCACAAGAGGCCGAGGCCTTACCACTCACAGAAATAGAGGGAGACGGCCACTGAAGGCAGGAAGTGGCCACCATTCACTCAGAACTGGGAGGCACAGAAGAAGGAGGGAGCAGAGACCCCAGCAGCTCCATACACGAGTGTGCTTTGAACAAATGGCAGACACCATGTGCCACTGTTGCAGGACCTGGCACCTCAGGACGAGTGGGGTGGGGGGGCTCCCTTTCTCAGTGGCTGTCAAACTGATGGCTACTTTAAACTTTTATGCCACGGGCTCCTTCCAGACCTCCAGCGGAGATGTATGTTGCTGTCCACACCTGTGTCAAGGTGATCATGGATTCCTTGTATGCTCAGGTTGGCCGATTTATCAAATTTCTCCTGGGCCAGGCCCAGCAGGAAGCCTAGGCTGCAGGGTTCACAGCCATTGCGCGGATATCTAATATACAGGAGGCCACCGACTGCATCTGTGTTGCCCTCTAGGTCCTGCTGCAGAATCCATGAAGGTTCATCAATAGAAAGGAGTTCCACTCCCTAAATGTGGGATTGGTTTGTGACCAAAAGCTGAACATTATGCATGTCCCTGACAGTTTTATTCTACGAAGCTCAGACATACTGGAGGCCTTGACAGGAGCCCAGGGTGCAGAGATGGCTCACAGGTGACACAGAGTATTTGCTTTGGACTTGTCTAATAACATCCGTGCGGAGGCCTGAGATTGAGGCTGAGATCTGGTAATCCAGTGTGATGAGGCCCATGTTACCACCCGCTCTGTCATGGAGAGATGTATACGGCTCCTGAAAATGTGGTTCCGGTGCCTGGAGTGCTCAGGGGGCCCTGACAGTACAGATTTCTTCCCACATTGTGGATGCGTGCTATGCCTTCACAATCTAACACAGCAGAAAGGTAACCTATAGGAGGAGATGGAGGCCAACCAGCCGGGTGGCCCTGAAGAGGAGACCACCCAGCAGGAGAAGGAGAAAGAGGAGGAGGACCATGCCGAGCAACACCACCCAGGAACTGGAGGGCTGGGGTAAGAATCAGGCATGCAAGGGCGATGAGGAAGGCCCTGATCACTAGGCAGTTTTCTTACTAGGGCCTGTGTTTTTGCACATGGGTTTCATTTACCCCCTCCCCCCAAAGTCCTTCTGTCTCTTGCAACATTGTAACAACAGAGTGGTTGGCTTGGGAACGCTGCGTTAGCGAGTTTCTTTGGCAGGCAGGAGCAATGACGACTTGCTGAGCACAATTATTTCTCATAATCTGATGCAAAATAGTCTGACTCCTACCTGAACTCTGCATGCATGCTGGCACCTGGGCCCTCGTCTGTGTACTGGGTAAAGGATCAGTGAATTCCCATACAGTTTCACACTTCCACTGGAGTGTGGGAGGGCAGGGTTCTGGGGAAACAGTGGCTTCATTTTCTCAGACACCTAGGGAGGCAGCGTTGAAGGGCCTCTGCAACCCATATCAATACGAAGGATTCCTCCAGTGACCGTCAAGGTAGCAGCATTCCTATTCAAGGCAAATCTAAGACAAATTAGTCACTGGTGGGTGATGACAAAACATACTTTATTTACAATAAAAATGTCTAAGTGCTAATATAAAAACATGTGAACAGAAAACAATAAGGTGCTTAAACATCTGTCCAACTAATGCAATCTTTCATGTATGCCAAGCTTCTGCAACAATAATTTCCTAACTTTATATTGCTTATCATTGCATCTTCATGTCTCCCCAGAATGTACACCAGAGGTGGAGGGAGCCAGCTGCCTATCTCACCCTGTGGTCAGTGATGCATTTAGCAGACATCCTCTTGAGGGCCTTGGACCTTGAGAACCCTAGCCAGCTTCCAGATGCCTGGTATCCATGATACCCTTTTCATCTAGCTGCCCCTGAAATACCCTGGTGTCAGTAAGCAGGGAGTCAGAGGATGTAGCCACAGCCACATTCTCCTGGCTGGAAGGGCCCATCAATGGGCTCGAGCCCTTCCTCCTCTCTTTGTGTTCCTGTGGATCTCTCAGTTAATCCATGGGACGGCGGTCCTTCTGTAGCGAGCGCCAGAAGCTCTGGTGTCACCTGCCCCTGCCAGTCCTGGAGTACCACCTACGTTCTACCCATGGTGGTCAAGCCTTCTGCAATGGCCACCTGAGTCGGGGCCACCTGTCAATGGCTGCAGCAAATGCCCCCCCCGAAACTGGGCCACAGTCTATAGCCCCTCAGCTATGACCCGGGCCATGGTCTCAAGGGTTGTTGCTGTAGTTCACTGTGTATCAGTTCTGTCCCACTGAGTCTCCTGCAAGCTCTGCAGCCTCCCAGCCATGACTCTTGTGACGAGTCACATTCTCAAGGGCGACAGCTTATAGCCTGCTGTATCTCAACGCTATCCCCCTGGGTGTCATGAAAACTCGGCAGCCTCTCTCAGCCATGGGTCACAGAGCGTCTAGAAGTATATTGAGACCCTCAGCTGTGACCTGCTGTAACCTCGGCTATGGCCCTCTGAAACTCCACTATGGCCTGCTATGACTCAGCCATCACTTGGACACTGCCACCCATGGATGAAGAACTCCTGTCGCAAAATTTCTACCACTGATGCCACCCTTGCAGTGTTAGCCCAGTAACCAGGTAAGACAGGCAATTACCTTTGGCAAGTACCAAAGCTTTGGACTCCTTCCAACAGCTATCAACCCCTCCCGCATTCCCTGGCTCTGTTGCTGCATCTCCAGCGATTTAGTGAGAAGTGATCTCAGAGGCCCAGCATGTAGCCTGGGGCCAGCTAAGTCCTTGCCTCCAGCAGGTCTCTGCACACCAGAGGCCTTGGATGTTGCCTCCACTAGCCGGTGTACATTCTCAAGTGTATCGTGCTCACCAGACAGTGATCCAGAAGCCTCTTCACTAACTGGACCCACCGATGTGACAGTATCTGGGTGAATCGTGAGGTGGAAGCTGATGCCAAAAAATGCCACCCTCAGAGATCCCTTCACCCTGTTCCTCCGAGGAGTCTTTGGAGCTGTCAGTCTCAGGATGGGCAGGAGCCGCAGTAGGGGCCTTGATTCCAGATAGCCCTGCTGTATTTGGATATACTCCTGCAACATAGGACACAAGGTCAAGTGCAAGCGAGGAGAGAGAAACTGGAGTAAATCTCATTGGTTTTTTTTCAATGGGATTTTCAAAATGAATCTCCCCCAAACTGTGTACTGCCGAGGGTATTAGTGTGAATATCATTAAAAATCCAGCAGCGGGGCCTATTCCGATTGGAGAGGCCAGCAGCATTGTGCTGAGGGGACCACAGAGCATGTGCCGATCTGTCAGTGCTGACATAGGCACGTGCGCAGTGGTCCTGCACCATTGGCCTTCCGACCGTTGGCCAGCGCTGTGCCTCGCATCGCTGGCCGTGGGAAGACCCACATTCCTTCACTCCCTGATCGCTGGCCTCCCTGATGTGTCCAGTCTAGCCTCAATTTTTACCCCTACCAGACTGCTTTGATCTCATCCAGTCCTCCACAGACCGGATCTCACTATCCCTGCCCTCCACCAGCAGCCCCGATCCCCCATCATGATACTCCCCACTGACAGGCTGAACCTCCTCCCTCCAGCCCAATGGCCAGCCCCGATTGATGACAGAGGGAAGTAGGCCAGCATCGAGTGGATAACATCAGCAGCTCCCCCCCGCCGATCTCCCCTGTTCCCTATAGGCCCCTCCTCCTTAGCACTGCCTGATGCCCAATAGACAGTGCAAAGGTGCCCCCTTGGGCAGCAGTACTTTGCTCCTTGGGCAGTGCCCAGGGTGCCAGGCTGGCACTGCCAGGCTAAAATGCCCATAAAGTACACCCCTCTTACCCCTGACCTCTTCGGGGTCTTCAGCCCACTGTGTTACTATAGTAGTGCAGCGGGCCAGGAGACTCAAGTGGAAGCCATATATTGGGCTCCCCTCTGGGCGCTGTGGCTGCTGTAAGTCCCCAGAATGCTGCCACTGAATTTCAGCAGCATCTGCTCCATGCCAGAGATTGGCACACAGCTGTATAAATTTTTTAAATGTGGATTCTCTGGGCCTGCTAGCCTCTCTCCACTTCCGCCTGGAGTCTTTCATGATGTGGAGATGCCGGCGCCCTCTATCCCCATCCTCCGTCCCTCCCGAGAGGGGCAACAAAAGTGCCACCGTGCTGCCTCACAGTGCCAGCGACCCTGGTTCAATTCCAGCATTGGGTAACTATCTTCATGGAGTTGGCATGGCCGCATGAGTTTCCTCTGGGTATTCTGGTTTCATCCCTCAGGGGGATGTGTGGGTTAGGTTGGTTGGCCGTGCCAAATTGACCCTTAGTGTCAAGAGGATTAGCAGGATAAACATGCATGGTTATAGGGAAAGAGCCTGGGTGAGATTGAGGTTGGTGCAGGCTGAATGGGCTGAATGGCTTCCTTCTGCACTCTAGGGATTTTATGATTATAATTTGGGAGGGCAGGGGCAGGTGGTAGAATATATTACCATTATTTCCTCAGGTAACTCCTGTACTTCCTCCTTCTGATTGTGGTTTTTTTTTATGAGCCAGCACTTTGAGCATATAATTCATACTGAATATATTGGTCCTTTGATTAGAGCTCCAGGTCACATAACCTCTAAACATCCGCCAATCAACATGAAGAACAGAAATTGCGACTCAGTGTTTCACTTATCAGTGGGCTGGGCATACAACAGACTCACCGGCACTGCTCAATTAACCTCAGATGACATCTCTAGTATATTCAAGATGGTCAAACCAAGGTTAACTGTGGTACACGTGCTGTCCTAATACATAATCTAATCACAGTTATTTCTGGCAGACCATAACAGTAGCTACACTTGAACTCCTTTTCTTCAACATTAGTTTCAGGTATTAACAAGGCAAAATCTGGCACCTTTCCACTGTTACAGATGAACATCCTTTCAATCTATTCTGCACCTCAACCTGATTCTCATCCAACTAGAATTCAAAATTCTACTTTTATTTGTAATCTGATTTCATCTGAATTCATGCTGGCAGAATGCTGTTGCCTGTTTATTCACAATGGATTTAGGATTACCACTTTGCAAATTACATATCCTTTGCAGCTTGTAAAACAACCCCAATCTCCCATTACATGGAGTATTTACAAAAGGATATTGTGTGCAAATTTAAGCTTGGATATTACAAAGCTCATTTGGAACACCAGTGACAATACATTGAATATTTCTCCTTATTCACTACACAACTCGTATTGGCTAACAAATCCATGCTGGAAGATTTTTAACTTGATGCTCACGAGTAAAACTGCTGCAGTGGATTGGCCTAAAACCTGCATATTAACTAAAAATCTGGGATGTTTCCAGAATGTGGGTTACTCCAGAGTTAGTATGGAAGATATATTCAATTAGACCAAATGCAGCTTTTTCATTTGCAGATAGTTTTCCAATTCTGCTCCAAGAAGTACTATTGAATGTGTCAACTATCAGGCAGTGCATTCCAGATCATAACAATTCACTGCTTCAAAAAAGATTATCCTCATCTCCCCATTCATTCTTTTATCAATTATTTAACTCTGGCTGAAATTCTCCTGTTTTGTATGTCCCATCACCACTGTTAGTGACAACAAAGAATTTGGTGCTCAGCCAAATCTCTGTTCACAATAGTGGAACCGGATAATCCCAGCCATGTATGAGATCGGAGAATTCCGGTCTCCACATCTTCTCGTTACCATTCTTCCTCACAGTGAAAAGATTTTCTTCCTACTTACTCTTAACTAAAACCTAAATAATTTTGAAGACCTCTAATCTTTTTCTTAGTCTTTCCATTCAAAGAAGAATAATCTTAACTTTTTCAGTTGCTCCATCTAATCGAAGGCCCTCGTCATTTCTAGCATTTTTAGTGAGTCCTCTCTAAGTCTTTAACAACCAGGCCCAAAACATAGGCACAACGTTGTCCCCTTTAAGTACAACCATGGGGACCTTTTTCTGGGTCCTGACCCTGATCTGGCTGTTAACCTAACGATAAAGAGGTTGTTTCTCTGTATCATCTGACTTAGAATAGAGGGCAGGGTTCCTAATGCTGTAGGCAAAGCCTCTGAAGAACAGCAGCCCCATCGCTGACAGAGGTGACTTCGCAGGATGGCAACTGTGATGCTATTTCCATCTTGAAGCACATTCTGGGGAGGTTTAATTTTTTAAAACAAATGTAACTTCCAGATTTTAGCTCTGAGCTGGAACTTAAATAATTTGTTCCATACTTTGAAACTATGATTGGACAAGATATTTCAAATTGCTTTTAAAGTTGTGTTTATATTGCACATAGAATTAAATTATTAAGCATCTGTCCTAAGTTCTTAAGTGCCAGTGGTTTAACCCTATACAGTACATCTGCCTAATGCTGGTCACGGTCTTTGATGTCCCATAATTTTAACTATTCATTTTCCCATCACCAATAGAATTTTCAACATGGTAGCTATTTTGAAAAAGTGTGAATGTGGTCACAACACTTCTAATTGTCTTCCAGATTATTTTTGTTGCTTTAGTACTGCTCTCAAGGATCATAAACTAAATAAGCCATCACCACATGACAGACTCTTTACCACCAATAAAATCTATGTTTCCTTTGTCAGCAAATAAGAAATAAATGCTTTCTCCCATTCACATATAGATGTATATTTTGACATTTGTCAGTACATCTCAGGAAGTAAAGGTAATGGTCAACATCTGGTGTCAAATTTATTGCTGCCTCTCATACAAAGCAATATAAAACCAATCCACTCTAAACAAATCAGTCACCATTGCTATCTAAACTACATCTTGGCTCTTGTTTGAATTTGCTCCATCAATAAAAGTCAGGCATTTCACACTTGCAATTATGGAATCCTGCAAAGCTTTAAGAAGGCAGTGTCACCCATTCTTTGTTTCCTACCCTTTTATGTCCAAGGAGAAATGAGGGCCCAAACAGAGACGAAAGCACATTAATTGAGCCTTTCAACACAGGCAAGATCCAGGTTCTCCAAAATCAGGGACTTCAAATAAATGTTCAGTGCTCTGATTTATTTAGGATTGTTTTGGCGTGCCAAGACAATTCATTGTGAGTGATGTTTGCTGCCAACCATCTCACTTAGATTAATTGGCTATTAAGTCTTGACTTCATAAAGAAAAACTGACATGGGAACAGGGACTGTTTGGGCTTTGGAAATGCAATCTTACTTGGGTGTTCTGCATGACTACCTGGCTGGCCATAATCATGTGACTCTCCCATGAGACATTTCCCTGTAGAGTCCCATTTCTGACCAGTTCAATGAAGCATCTCACACAGGCAGGACACTGATGAAGACTGCTGTCCTGATACATGAAACAGAAACCAGTTACCATGAGCAAGTCAGTGAGCAAGTCACCAGCCCTAAGGCATGATAACTAAAGGTCAATACGTGGAATAGACATAACATGATCATTAGCTTATTGACTTATTTCACGTCTTGTCATGACATTTCAATACAAACAACCATTTTTGGTCTTTCAGTTCCTTTCAAGGGCCACAAATGTGAGTCCAGGACCAATATTAAGAAAACCAGTTCCTTAGAATCAGATAGAAATTCCTGATCTAAAAATATTTGTTTCATATTTTGTGTTTGTTATCATATTTTAATTTAGCAGTACCATTGTTTATCTTGCAAGATACACTTCATGCTGGAATGAATGATACCATATTCCAAAATTAACTCACAGTGAAAACACAGACTCTAAAAGCAATTAGGCAGTGGGGTGTAAGCTCCTTTCCTCCAGGACTTTGTTTCATGTCAGCATTATTTTGAAGTAACTGAAATGTGAAGTTGATATCTGTATCTCAACAGACACCAATGCTGCTTGGCATCCTAATGGTTGTCTGTCAATCAGTCTTAGCAAGGAGACTGATGCATCTCCATTACAGCTTACTAATCCCTCATCTCTATCAGTGTTACTCTGATGTGAGGGCAAATGTAAATGGAATACCTTTGCTTCATTTCCTTTCAAACATGCACTTGCAGAGTTTAAAGCAATGTTTTCAGTAAGTCCATACAATTATTTGGAATATTCGAACATGTTGGTTAAACTTGTCTGCCTGCTTTTAGTTTACGTCATAGCTGAATTTGTGCCGAGTCCCTCTGGCCTTAACTTTTCTCTGTTTAATTTTGTTATCTATTCTCTTTTTTTGTCTTCCATACAAGACTTGCTTATTGTCTCCCCACTGACTTATTTTGCTCTAAGCAAATGTCTTTCAACAACAGGAACTCATAAATATATAGTATCTTCTACTTTATAGACAGAATTAAATGATTCCCATTTGGAGGCTTAGATCAAAACTCAGCAGTCCTGCCACACCAAGTCATGAACTGTGGTGGGCAGTTAAACAATTAAAGGGAGCAAAAAGCTGCATGAACATCCCCAGCTTCATGTTAACAGAACTCAGCACTTCAATGAAAAAGACCAGGCTGGAGCACCTTCAGCCAGAACTGTCAAGTCTTCAGCCAATTCAACTCGTTCCGTGTCGGAAAGATATGCTGAATACACTGGATAAAGCAAAGACTTCAGTAGCATCTGCATGGAAAACTGGAGAACTGGGTGCTACTCTAGTCGAGCTGTTTCAATACAGCTGCAACACTGTCATCTATTCAAAAATATGGAAAATTTCCCAGGTTATGTCTGTTAAAAGCAGGACAAATCCAATTGGGTCGATTACTAACCCAGCAATTCACTCACAGTCATCGACACAATTACTTCAAATGTAGTCGCCAGTGCTGTCAATCAGCATTTGCTTACTGAAAACCTCTGCTCACCAATAGTTTTAAGAGTTAATTTATCAGTGTCACAAATTAGCTAACATTAACATTGTAATGACGTTACTGTGAAAATCCCCTAGTTGCCACACTCTGATGCCTGTTTGGGTACACTGACAAAGAATTTAGTATGGCCAATGCACCTAACCCACATGTTTTACCGGCTGTGGGAAGGAACAACAGCACCCAGAGGAAACCCAAGCAGACACAAACAGACTCTGCATATATAGTGACCTAAGCCAGGAATCAAGTCCGGATCCCTAGTGCAGTTGAGACAGCAACGCTAACCAAGATGCCACTATGCCACCCCAATCTGGATGCCATCAGGACTACCGGCTGCAGAAGCCAGTGACTTCTCCTGTGCTTTTGGGAAATCTGCAATTTTCTCTCCCAACCTGCTTACGGCTGAACTAAAACTACTATTTTGTTTCTTCATAGGTTGCTAGGCAACAGCAGTTTTTTTTGTGTTTTTTCGAATTTCCCTTCAAGAATTGTAGAATCTCATTAAAAATGTACACATACAAAGTCCCATGAAGACATTTAAGTTAAGGAGCAAGAACAGGAATCTGAACAAGGTCTTGTTAGTGAAGCTATAGTAAGGGGCAGGCAGAGAAAACTGTCCAAATTAAAGAAAAAAGATTGTGGGGAGCAGAATCAAGGTAAAGTTGGCTTGCAAGAAATGAGAAAATCAAAGGAGACAGCCAAAGACTTGTAACTCCACTTCCATACACATCCATTTCCTCCATCACCAGTACTACTTTGTGCAGTGTGTACCATCTATAAGATGGGCTGTAGGTCAGGTCTGATCTGCTCTGACTTGTCATTGTGCCAACCTTGTCACAATGGCACTATCCTCTTAACTTTAGATAGCAATGGATCCCTCTTGATCCAGAACTTTGTATGGGAGCGCTGACTGGGATTGTTTCTAGCAATGCAACGCCAACAAGTGATGATGGGACAGTTTGCACCAGAGAGAGTGGCTGAGTGCATCCGTGTTTGATAATTGCATCCCTAGTCTAAGGTGGAAGGAATAGCTCTACGCAGCTAAAAACTAGTCCATTCTCTGTACTCTTGCAGAATCAATCAGTGGCACAGGCTTATCCTCTCAGAATCATCCTAACAGAGGTCTGTGATCCAACACAATGGTGAACTGCCTTCCATATATATTGATGAAACTTCTTCATCATATAGATTACTGCAAGACTCTCCTTGTCAAGTTGAAAATACTTCTTCTCAGCATTGCAAATGCAATTGTCCTCTCTATTTCAACTGACATCTTCTGGGAATGGATTGCTCCCACTCCAAATGGTAAAGCATCACAGGTAACTACTACTGGTTTGGTTGTATGTACTGTAAGTTTGTTTTAGTTTTGCAAATACTTTCTTTGCGCCCTGACCCACCTTTGGTACTTCTTCAAAAGCTGGTATAACAGTGCCAGAGTCATGGACACATTGTACAGGACTCTCCTTTTATAGCTTACTGTCCTAGGAACAATTTAAACTCCATCTAATTCCTATACTGTGATACTTTTGTGATGACTTTTAGCTTGTACTCTAGGGACGAAAACCATGGGCATCTATCTTGAAACTGAGGTACTCAAAGGTTGCAGATCTTTCTAGTGATATCTGAATGCTTGTTCTCTTATGACTGTGACTGCAGCTCCAGTATCGACCTCCGGCTTTAGATATCCGCCATTAACCAAAAGAACTATCTCAGTAGATAACACCATGTTGAGTTGGACCTGGTTTAAAGTATTAATTTGGATCCCTTGTTGGTTCCTCACCCAGTAAGGTATGGCCTTAAAGATCACTTCCTTCTTTGTGTGTTTTGTTCTGCCTGACTTACTTGCACCAACCCTATGAATGACCCTTTTTACAATGAAAACTTGTATAATTTTTGCACCAGCACATTTCCTGGGAGTGCTCAGCTCTACAATGAAACCACGCTTCCATCCTTGCTGGTGTACTACTCCTCTCAGGCTCTGCCAATGACCTCATTCACATTATTCCTTGCAGAACCTGTTTCCCACCACAAACGGTTTATCCCATTGGACACAAGTTGTAGTTCATTTATGCCTTGCTCAGCACAGTCAGTCACTTGGGCCATCTCTATGGCTTTTTCCAAAGAGATTTTAGTCTCAGCGGGTAGCTTTTTTTTTGTATTCTGAGGCTATTGATCTGCAGACCAAACAGTCACTTAACATTACCCCCCCAAGCTGGACCAAATTTGCAGTGCCCAACTAAATGTCACTGTCTAGCTATGAATTCAGAGACACCCTCTCCTGATTCCCTCACAATGGGATGAAACTTATATCTTACCATGATGATGACTGAAGGTCAGCGTTAATAGAATCATTAGAATCCCTATAGTGCAGAAGGAGCCATTTGGCCCATCATGTCTGCACTGACCACAAACCCAAACAGGCCCTATCTTCGTAATCCCTATTTACCCTTGCTAATCCCCTGACATTATGGCCAATCAACCTAATTCACACATCTTTGGATAGCCAAGCCACATTTGGCAGTACCATCTAAATCTGCCATCCTTGCCACTTGGAAGAATAAGGGTAGCAGACATATCAGAACATGCAAGCTCCTTTCCAAATCACACATCATCTTGATTTGGAACTGTATCACATCACTTCACTATTGCTGGGTCAAAATCCTGGAAATTAACAACACTGAGTGTACCTGCACCGCACGGATTACAGGAGTTTAAGAAGACAGTTCACCATTGACTTTTCAACGGCAATTAGAGATTGACAATAAATGCTGGCTTTACCAGTGTTGCTCACATCCTGCGAATGAATTAAAAAAAAACTCTTAATGTGGTGAGGTGTTCCAAGGTGTTTCATGTGGCTATTATCGGGCAGAATTTGACTCTTGAGCCATATAAGGAGATATGAGCATGTCTGACCAAAATGTTGGTCAAAGGGGTAAAATGTAAAGAGAATGTACAAGCAGGAGAGGAAGGTGAGAGATGAGAATTTTGGATCTTAGGACCAAGAGAACTGATATCATGGGTTCAGGAGCAATGACTAAAGCATTTGCAGCATGGCTGACATATTTGTCTTTTTTATGGTGCCAGTGATGTTTGTGGGCTTTGATGTTCCATAGCTTATTTTGTATAATCAGCAACATATCCCATTTTATCCATAGTCATGTTAACATTACATGTATAATATCAATAAAAACAATTCTGCTGGAAGTTTGAATGAAAGGGGGAAACTCAAAACTTTTATTGAATCTAGCATTCCTTTTCCTACAGTTTATTTTGCATTTCCTTCCATCCTGAGCTCTCTCATCATCTTTAATTTCAGCTGAAAGAGCTCAAGACAAATCCTTCTCACAACCCAGCCTGTAACCAGCCACCTGGAAATAGATAAGAGCAACACCTTGATTAACAGGTATTCCTCTTTGCAAACATCTTCCAGGCAAGAATCATAGAATTCCTACTGTACAGAAAAAGACCATTTGGCCCATTAAGTTTGCACCGACAACAATCCCACCCAGACCTTACCCTAGTACTCCACATATTTAGAACATAGAACATTACAGCGCAGAACAGGCTCTTCGGCCCTCAATGTTGCACTGACCAATTAAGAAAAAGCAATGACCCTCTAACCTAAATCATTCCCTTTTCATCTATAAATCTATCCACGGACCTCTTAAATGCCCCCAAACTTGGCACATCTATAACTGCAGCAGGCAGGGCATTCCATACCCTTACCACCCTCTGGGTAAAGAACCTACCTCTGACATCCGTCCTATAACTACCACCCCTTAATTTAAAGCTATGTCCCCTCGTGCTAGCTTTCTCCATCCTAGGAAAAAGGCTATCACTGTCCACCCTATCTAAACCTCTAATCATCTTATATGTTTCAATAAGGTCTCCTCTTAGCCGCCTTCTTTCTAATGAAAACAACCTCAAATTTATCCTGCCATTCTTCCTGACACTAAGGGGCAATTGAGCATGGCCAAATAACCTAGCCAGCATATTTTGGATTGTGGGAGAAATCCAGAGTACCTGGAGGAAACTCACGCATACAGAAGGAGAATGTGCAAACTCCACACAGGCAGTGACACAGGCTGAGAATCAACCCCAGGTCCCTGGCCCTGTGAAACAGCAGTGCTAACCATTCTGCCACCATGTCACTCTTGAATCTGAAACACAAAACTCAATCTACCGTTCTGCTGTATATTAACACATTAAGTTCTGGACTGCCACCTACAAAAGGAAAATTCATTATGGGAGGAGATAATATGGTTTCATCCTATCCTATCCAGACTTGTACTTCTCAGTTACATCTTAGATATACAGAAATAAATATCGAACAGAGTATAACCACCTGTTTCCCGTGCTGTTTTTTTGTATAAACCTATTGTTTACAAGGAACAATGGCAAGAACTGCTCTTGGACTGAGAAGAATGCTACTGCAGTGGTGATTAAAATTGGTCACCTCATGTACCAGGCTGTTACTTTAAGTGAATACTTCCCAGCCAATTAACCCCCCTAGGTTTCAACTGCCCTAGCTCACAGTAACCATCAGGCAAGGGACAGCAAGACTAAAATGTAGGCTGGAATTCCCTGGCCATTCACTCCGGTGGGATCCTTAGTTCCTGCCAGCAGCGTGGCCCCACCTGCAGGTTTCCCACCGGCATGGGGTCATGTCATTGGGAATTCCCATTGATGGCAGCAGAACCAGAGGATCCCATGCTAGCAAATAACATATCATCTCCTACCAGCAATGAAACCCACAGCTGGGGAGCTGGACAATCTCACCCATAACCCCAAAAATTTTAAAAAGTACAAAAAGGCTGATCGGTTTGCAATATTTAACCTTTTTGACTTAAAGAACAGTTTCACTGATACATCTTTTCACTGTTGAGGATAAAAATTGGGGGCACCTCCAACGGATAAATCCAATGTAGTTCTGAGTCACATTGTGCAGAAAGTTCTCTGCTCCTAACTGATCACATCCTTACTGACCCTGGAAAGCGAATGTGTGAAAGGAAAAAAGGAGTGTGAATGAGGTGCATTAGTGAACAAGGAGTGTTTGAGAGTGATCATTGTTCATATTTAGTTTGATTTTTGTTAAACAGACTTTCACCAGCTAATAGAAAGGACCAACCAATATGTCCTCTCTGTTAGCCAGTGAAAGTCTGAAAAAGATAGAGAATCAGGTGAATAATCTCTCCCTCAATATTAACAAAAGGAAGAAGATTGTCATTGTGAAAGACATGCCTCTGTCCACATCAATGTGGATGAAGTAGATGTGGTCGAGAGCTTCAAGCTTTTAGGTGTCCAGGTCACCAACAATCAGCTCTGGTCCCACCATGCTGACGCTATCATTAAGAAAGTCTCCCAATGCCTCTACTTTATCAGAAGACTACGGAAATTTGGCATGTCTACTATGAATCTCACTAATTCATAGTGAGATGCACTATAGAAAGCATTCTTTTTGGTTGTATCACAGTTTGGTACATCTCCTGCCCTGTCCAAGAGTGCAAGAAATTATGAAGGGTTGTGAACGAAGTCCAGTCCATCACTCAAACCAGCCTCCCATCCATTGATTTGGATTACACTTCCCACTGTCTCAGAAAAATGGCTAGTATAATTAAGGAGTCCATGCACCCCAGACATATTTTCTTCCATCTTCCATCAGAAAAGTGACACAAAAGCCTGGGGACATGTTCCAACCAATTCAAGAACAGCTTCTTCCCTGCTGCCGTCAGACTTTTGAATGGACCTACCTCACATTAAGTTGATCTTTTACTACACCCTAGCTATGACTTTAACACTGCATTCTGCACCCGCTCTTTTCATTATCTATGAACAGTAATGCTTTTTCTGTATAGCATGCAAGAAACAATGCTTTTCACTGTGACATGTGACAATAATAAATCAAATTAAATCAAACATCCACAGGGCTCCTGGGCCTGATTGTACCACAATTAAAATTAATTTGCTTGCGTAGACTTAAAATGGGCCCCTGTACGTGAATTTTTTAATGTCAGCTGAGGGAAATGAAGTTTGGCTGCATTGCCTCTGATACTTACATGCAAAAATCGATGACTTGCTCTTGTTGCCGAGGGCTATCTGCAGATGCTAATATAGCTACATCCTCAAACTGTCCAGAGGAGCAGAGGAAGAGAAATAACTAGAGGGAGGATAATTAAAAAAAAGACTGACAGACAATAAATGTGCTAAGTGATTAACTCAAAATCTAACAGCACTATATTGTCAAAAAATATAAATGACACTTGATCAAATTGCAATGAAAACCTTCACTCAGCAATCTATGGATCACTGTATTTCTTAACAGATGGCTGTTTCTAATACATATTTATTGCCAGAGCCTGATATGCATCCAGCTGTCCATAGGGAATAATGTGACACCTGCAAGGAATGAGTGAGTCATAATAAAATAAAAATCAGTCGGACTGAAAGCGTTACTGCAAACTGGTCTGGCAACAACTGGGTGATATGAACCATCACAAACTCTTTATATGAGTTTGGTTTTAATGTCTCAGATGTATAAAAGTGTTAAAGGTGTGACAAAGTGAAAAAGCCTTGCAAAGGAAGTGAAGAAAGTAATCACATTACAAAGATCTGTCTTTCCCAAAACATCAAAAGCCAGGAAGAGCTCAATGATGAGTCAGAATTAAACTTCTATAGCCAACAAAGATCAATGCAAAAATTATGGCCTGCAAAATATAAATAACACTAAGATTAGAGCAGAGACCTGCTTGTCAATGGGACTAAACTCTGCAGTGGGTTAGCACACTGTGCATTTTCTTCTGGGATCCAAAGTTCACTTCCAGCTAAGGTCCCTGGGATAAAGGTTTAACAATTCACAGCTGACTGTACCAGTTTGAAGTGAAGTGGCTTTAGAAGTGGGTCAATTCCCCAGAGAGAAAATCCTACTGGCAGAAGGAAGCAAAACGCAAGTGAAAAATGCTGGCATCAGAATCTGGGTTGATTCTAGATGCCAACTGGGATACATAGCAGCTCAGGCAAATGAACAACTGTTCCTCCTGGCAGTGACATTTGTAGACATGAACAGAGTTGTTCCTCTGGGGTAGGAAAACCGATGTTCCCACCGAAATGGAAAAAAAGTTAACGTAGGAATACATCCTTTTGCAGTCTGAAATATATGAACTGTTACTTCTATTCTTAGATGAGAGGAACAGATTGAAATGGAAGCATTATATCTATCACACACAGACCACATTTAAGCACACTCTTACTCCTTGATAGAAATTCATTTCTACCACTAAAATAAAAGCTAATTGCAGATACTGGACATCTGAAATAACAAGAAGATCTGGAAAAGCTCAACAGGCCTGACAACAACTGTGGAGAGAGAAACAGAGTTAACACTGCAAGTCCAATTTTTTGGAATTGGAGAGATCTGATGGGTTTTATGCTGTTGGAAAGGTGGATAGGTCAGGTACAATAAAAAGGAAAGTCAGGAATGACTTAGAGGGAGATGGAAGGACATTGAAGAGAGATCTGGATAGGCTGAGTGAGTGGGCGAGGATCTGGCAGATGGAGCATAATGTTAGCAAATGTGAAGTTATCCACTTTGGTAGAAATAATAGTAGGGGGGATTATTACTTAAAGGGCGAAAAGCTGCAGCATGCTATGGTACAGAGGGATCTGGGGGTCCTTATGCACGAATCACAAAAACCCAGTCTTGCAGGTGCAGCAGGTGATCAAGAAGGCGAATGGAATGTTGACCTTTATAGTGAAGGGGAATAGAATATCAAAGCAGGGAGGTCTTGCTGCAACTGTACAGGGCACTGGTGAGGCCGCAACTGGAGTATGGTGTGCAGCATTGGTTGCCACATTTGCAGAAGGATACATTGGCCTTGGAGGGAGTACAGAGAAGGTTCACCAGGCTGACACCGGAGATGAGGGGGTTAGCTTATGGAGAGAGATTGGGTCTGTACTCGTTAGAGTTTAGAAGGCTGAGGGGGGATATTATAGAGACACATAAGATAATGAAGGGGCTAGATAGGGTAGAGGTAGAGAGATTCTTCCCACTTAGAAAGGATAACAGAACTAGAGGGCACAGCCTCAAAATAAGGTGGGGGGGGCAGTTTAGATCGGAGTTGAGGATGAACTTCTTCACTCAAAGGATGGTGAGTCTCTGGAATTCCTTGCCCATTGAAGTGATGGAGGCTACCTCACTGAATAGGTTTCTGATAGACAAGGGAATTAAAGGTTATGGGGAGAAAGCGGGAAAGTGGAACTGATCCACTTCAGATCAGCCATGATCTCGTTGAATGGTGGGGCAGGCTCGAGGAGTTAGATGGCCTACTCCTGCTCCTATTTCTTATGTTCTTATGAATGATAAAGATGTAATGGAATTCAAGGCAAAAGGAGTGCTGTTTGGAATAAAGAAACAAAGGATTAGTCCAGAATAATGTTAATGGCAGGATAAAGAATGAATTGGAAGAAAACAATTCATTTTCTTTCACCCTTGCTCTTGTGCTGGACCTCCTACTACAATGTTCCAGTAAAGCCCATTATGCGCGTAAGGAATAGCACTTCATCTTCCAGTTAGACATCTTACTATCTTCTGGACTCAACATTGAGTTGAAAACTTCAGACTGTGACCTCTGTCTTCAATTTTGATTCTTTTGCCTCGTGCCAATCTGCAGCTTGTTTTCATGTTTCTGTTTTCACACGTAACTGTTCTTTTATCCTGCCATTAACACTGATTCTGGGCCAATTCTTTGTTTCATTACTACAACCATTACTCACCCTTTTCTTTTCTTCTATTTCATATTCGTCATTTAATCACTCCTGCCTTCTAAACCATCCCTGACCATCCTTTTTGTTCTACCCCACCCTCCCTCTTTTTTAATGACATAAAACCCACCACATTTCTACTGCTCTTCAGCTCCGAAGAAGTCGCACTGGTCCTGAAAAGTTACCTCAATTTTTCTCTCTCTACAGATACTGAATTTTTAAACACTTCCTATTTTTTTTTCCATTTCTGCCACGTTCAACTGTAAATTATGGCTGACTTCAAGGGCACAGAATTCCACATGCCTGGAATGTGAGATTGGTCAAATGAAGTGAAAACTTAGTAAGACAACGCCGTTGACTTATTCTATCACTTCAACAGCCTACAACTGTAACATTCTAGGGAAATGGAAAAGTCACAGTAATCTTTGTTTCTGAGGCAACAGGAGGACTGGAATCTGTTTTTCATAACAAGTAGTGGAACCACTTAAAGGTTTTGTCTTCCTTTAATGTTACAACTGTGTACACACTGCACAGATGGCCATGATGCACAAAGAAATTAGTTTATGCCACTTCAATCCAGCTCCCCATGGTTGTAAATCTACAAAACTGTACATCTGCTGCCTTTTTCATTTGAGTTGGTAGAAGTGTTGCTGAAGCAGTCTTAGGAGTTGTTGTAGTGCTTTCTATAAATGGATTACAATACAGTCATAGTGCACAAAACCCCTACTGGCGGTTTCAGTGGTGGGCATGAGGGGAGAATATGGCAGGAAGCCCAGAAATTGGTTTCACGAAACCCTTAAGTGGTTCCACCACTTATTTATGAAAAACAGATTCCAGTCTTTCTGTTGTCTCAGAAACAAAAATTACCATGACTTTTCCATTTCCCTGGTGTGTATTGACAACAGGATCATGGTGGTTTTGAACCACCATGTCAGGTCCAAAAACTCACTGGAGGCCAATGTGAAACTAATTTGCATTAGTTCTATTATATTCCTGACTTGTGCCTTCTACATGATGGAGAGACTTTGGGAGTCAGAAAATTATTCTGATACAGAATATCCAGTGTTTGACTTGCTCTAGTTAATGACATACAGATGAAGTCGCGAACCGCACTTTCCAACACTTGACATAGGATTCTCCATGACAGGGGCAGGAAAACACATCAGCATGAAACATGTTTCGAAAACTATGGCATAGTGATGTTGGGACTCATTTAACAATGCCTGGGATTGATTCTGGAGTTCAGGATAGAGGCTGACAACAATCCTGGATCCTGGATCACTTCAGCAATGGATCGGAAGCATCTACAGATGGACTCTCCAGATTCAGTGTCTTAGAAGGGGGATCCATCTTTCAAACTCAAAATATTCCTTCATTCTCAGGAGGTCTATCTACTGATCTCAGAATACTGCCAGAGATCCATGTTCATCTTCATGAGGTCCATCTTCCTTCAATTGATTTTGGGTGCGTTTTCAATATGGTACCTAGATAGCACAGTGACCGGCCGCTCCACAGAATATGGTTCAAAGCTCCTGCTGCGTAATTAATAAGGTTGGGGCTGGAAGTTTTGACCTGTGTTACTGCTGGTCTCTGCAGTGGGAAACACTCCACATTTCTGGCCAACCAGAGGCTTAGTCCTAATATGGGATCATTCCGGTTAATGGTGGTGGATAGGATGCTGATCAAACAGACAACTTCACTTGCCTGTTGCTGAGTTTCAGGTGCTGTTACAGCTGCCCTCGCATCCAGGCAGATGGAGAATATCGTATTTCATTCCTCAGAATTGGTGGAGAGACTCTGGAGAATCAGGAAGTGAATCTGTTGTAGAATATCCAGCCTCAGACTTACTTTAGTAGCAGTTACATTTATGTGGATAGTAGCAATCCCCAGAACATGGATGAGGGGATGTGATTTAGTAATGGTAATGTCATTGAACACCAAGAGTTAGTGATGAAACTCTGTCTTGTTGGAAATAGTAATTGTCTGGCACTGGGAAGCATGAAACTATTCACTTTAGTGATAATAATAGATGAGCAGAATATGTTTTGAAGGATATGAAACTTTTAAGAGTTGCTGTTCAAAGGCAGTCAATCGGGTGTGCTCAGAGAAGAACGTAGAAAGTTCATGTGCAGGTGGAACAAGGAATTAGAAAGACAAAGCTACAAAGGGTCATGAACGAAGCCCAGTCCATCACTCAAAGCAGCTTCCTATCCATTGACTCTGTCTACACTTTTCACTGCCTCAGAAAAACAGCAGCATAATTAAGGAACCCTCACACCCTGTCCATCCCTAATTGTCCTTGCCAAGATCCTAATGAATCACCTTCTTTAAATGTTGCAGTCCATGTGGCATAGGTACACCCACAATGCTGCTAACATCCTTATAGGCACAGAAACAATCCCACCATCTTCACTCTCTGAAGGGCTAAGGGAGGCCTGGCTAATGCTGCTCCCTGTACTGCAAGAAAGGTATTAGCAGAAGGAACAGTCAACATACTGACGTGTTTCAGTTTTACTGTATATCATTTTATCAAACAGGATCTTGACCAATATTTTCTCTTCTCAAAGCTTCAAGAAATTAGAGAGTTTCTCATTTTAATTTTTTCTTCCCACCTAAAATGTTTGACTCCTGGTCAATACCACTTCTGCAGACACTAATTAACCTTCAGTATCATAACTGTGGAGTCACTATTCATTTGTGAGCTATAATAATGACACTTAATGGACTATTCCATTTTGTGGAGCACCAAATCTTAGGATGATTGTCAGCCTCTAACCATCCACACACATTTGCAGTATGAGACCAGTAGACAGTGACTTAAAGCAGGAACCCTGGCTGATGTTCCCTGCCCCAAATCAAGACCATTGATGCCCACTGCAACAAATACAACTAGTGCTAACTTAGCTAAGGTCAGTCACATTTAGCACAAACTAGGGCTCAAACCTGCCCTCATTCATTTGTATATCTCAGAAACTCACTTGATAAACTCATAATGCAGGAGGGCAACAGCCTACAGAGTTGTAACACAAGACTACCTAACTAACTGAGTCTGTGTTCCCTAAATAATGTACAAGTGACCAAGTGTTATGTGACATCTTCACCCTCATCATTGGCATAATGACAATTTTTTTTAAATTATTAGTGTCACACATAGGCTTACATTAATACTGCAATGAAGCCACTGTGAAAATCCCCTAGCGCTACACTCAGGCGCCTGTTTGGGTACACTGAGGGAGAATTTAGCATGGCCAATGCACCTAACCAGCACATCTTTTAGACTGTGGGAGAAAATTGGATCCCCCGGAGAAAACCCATATAGACACAGGGACAACAAACGGACTCCACACAGACAATGACCTTAGCTCAGAATCGAAATTGTGTACCTGGCACTGTGATCAGTGCTAAGCACTGTGCCACCATGTTGGCACAATTCAGAAATCTCTCAGAAATGCATGATTCATATGAGTAGAAATGAAAAATGTGAAATAAATTTATACGATGCTGATCTTTTCTATAGCTGTTTATATTTCTAAGCATACAAGTACGCATTAAATTCCTCATTACTATGTTACGTATCAGCAGACATTAATCTATTTAAACTACGAATGGTAAGAGACATCAATCAGTCCGATTGTGTACTTCTGCAACATCTAAGCAGTTCATGTGGAAAACATTAAGTATTTATATTGAGAGTTAATTATATTGTGGTGACAAATATATTTTTGACTCTGAATCACCCCCACATAAAAATGACTCAAACAAGAGAATAGATAACCAGCTAACCAATAATATGATTATAATGTAGCTCTGACAAGAATTACCAGTTATCTCTTATTTCAATTGGGAGACAGCAATGCTTTGCCTGGATGCTTCATATGCTATTAAATCCCAATGAATTTAATTGCCATTTTTATATCTGTGATTGTGTGAGAAAAGGACGGCAATAAATGTGACTTATTATGACTGTTTGCATGAAGGACCAAGGCCCATAATAGGGTCTAGCAGTAAGGCTGAAGAGAGAGGAGAAGGCAAGCTGCATCAACAAGGAGTAATTAGGTGTTGTCAGTCTGACACTAAAAGCGAGATATATATAGGAGAGAAGAAAATATTGAGGAAGGTCTAGACTTTTGAGAATCCGGAAAAAAAATTCAGAGACTGTGTAAGTAGTCTTCTTTTTGACAACACATGGACACAAGTGGAAACATGTGTTGGATGCAAATTGATGAGATCAGGAGATGTAAGAGAAGAGTGGCATGGTCTGTAAAACAAATTGGCGGAGGGAAGGTTAAAAAGAAAGAGATTGGATATTTAGACCTGAATTAGAGAATTACATCATTTAGGATCACAGACTAAAGTTAGGAAGAGGCGGTTGGAAATTTTTGGGCGTGTCATTAGAAATCATGATTTCAAAAGTCTGATGCTGATGGGAATGAGCAATGGTTAAAAAAAAAGACCAAGGTAACAAAGAATAACTTTCCAAAAATCTAGATGAATACAGCACCAATGATGATGATTGGTGCTTCCAGAGCAAGATAACACGGTCATTAGTGCCCTCTTAGGGTATAGTACCTGAAAAGAGAGAAAGAATCATAGAATGATGCATTTGGCTCATTGTTCCCCATTCCAGCTGTTGGAACCAGTTATCCAATTATTGCCACTCCCCTGTTTTTTGTCCACAGTTCTAGTTCATCCCCTTCATGTATTTGTCCAGTTCTTTCAGATGTTTATATTGAATTGGCTTCCAACACTCTCTCAAATAGTACATTCTGCATTACAACATCCAACATTCCTCACATTGCCTCAGGCCTTTTGTCAATCATAAACTCTGGGTGCCAATGCCTCTCCTTCTTTACTCAACCAAAGCCATTTATGACTTTGGACACCGCAACCAAATCTCAGAAAGTACTGGAAAATCACAGCAAGTCTGACAGCATCTATGGAGAGAGAATAGAGCTTACGTTTCAAGTCTGAATGACTCTTCTTCACAGTTCTGACAAAGAGGTATCCAGAATCAAAACATTGGTTTCATTCTCTCTCTACAGATGCTGCCAGAGATTTTCCAGAAACTTCTGTTTCAGATTCCAGCATCCACAATAATATGTTTTTATCAACCAAATTTCATGTTAATCTTTGCTGCTTTGACAGACTGCGAACAATCTCAGCTTTCTCAGTCTCCACGTAGCTGAAGTCCCTCATCCGCGGTATCATTCTAGTAAATAAAAACAAAAAAATAAATGCTCAGCAGGTCAGGAGAGAGAAACAGAGTAAAACCTTTTAGGTCTCAGGTCTTTCATCAGAGCTGCAAGGCATTAAGCAAGTACCAAAACAGAGAAAGAGAGGGGGTGAAAAGTATGAGAAAGTCTGTAATTGGTTGGAAGGACAGGACAAATTAAGTGACAGAAGAGATGATGGTATAACAGAAATATCAGTGGTAGTGGAATGGGCAAAGAAACAAAGTTGAGCCCAGAGAAATTGAAAATGACAAAAGCATAATCAATAACAAAATGTAAGTCTTGAGTATTTTTGAATACAAGACATCTCAAGCTCTTCAGGACAGACACAAAAATGCCAATATCGAAGGGAGTAACAATTTGTATGGATTAGAAAAGGGTGCTGATTATTTGGCAAGTTGACTGATTGATCAAGGTATTGCCATGGAGAATATACCTGAGAGCTATGTTCTACTTTTGTTTAATTCAAAAGTGGCACCTTGCTGGGACATGTTCCTTTTCCTTCAGAGGGGAGGTCTCTGATCGGGTTAACCTTATCCTGCAGGGTAACTTCAATGTGCCTTATTTTGCTGTCAAGCTTGCATGGTGAGCAAATGGCTCAACAATGATCAGATCACAGATGGGCCTAAGAACATAATTTCCAGAAATAAACAGTGCCTACTCTACCTCAAATCACTGTGGAAAGGTAAGATATGTCAAAAATTTGAGCAAACAGCAGAAATTAGCCATTTCATGCTTCTGAAATGCAGTAGCAACACAAGTGGTATTTTCCACAAACAGGATGTCACTGTCAAGTCATAATGATTTTCTGTCCACTGCACAAATGAGTATTGCTAGGTACTTAGGCCTTAGATCCCAAGACTGGCGTTGATTGTATCAAACAGCATATCCCGTCAGCTGCTTGCAATAGACAAAGTGCTTGCAAAACTTAGAAAATAATGCCTAATATTAGGTGTAATTTAGCATTTACTGAACAATTCTGAGTGTGCTAAGAATTAAAACTAGTTTAAACTTATCTGTTGAGCTACAGTGTGGCTGGCTTGCTTTTGCTAGGAGTTACATATTCATGTGTGGGACCTGTCTTTCACAAGTCCTGGCATTCTGCCTGTTTTAAATTAAACTAAATATGAGGGACAAAAGCTCTTTGATACATTCTCCATGGCAAAGCTTCAACCAATTAGAGTAAACTTGCAAAGCAATTAGTACCCTCATGCAGTACAAAGTATCACTCCCTTTGAAATTTGGGATTCTTGCATCTGTTCTGAAAAGTGCAGAACTTCAGCAGCATGTCTCTTTTCCAGCAATACACCCTGGTCAGTCTTCCTAAAGTATGGACTGAACTCCAACTGAGATTGAACCAATGTTTTATTAACGTTTAACTTAACTTGTTTGTTTTTGGGTTCATTCCTATACTTAGAAAGCTCAGTACCTCACATTCTTTATTGAAAGCTTCTCAGCTTGTCCTGCCAGCTTTCAAAATTTGTGAACTGGCACCCTCAGGTCTCTTTTCTCTTGCACTTCTATTACATTTGGACTTGTACCAGGTTTAAAATTGTACCTGTTGCTGCTCCTCCTCCGACCCAAATGTATTCACTCACACTTCTCTGCTAAAATCATCTGCTGATTCCCTAGTCTATGTTCTCCTGAAATCTGTTAACATCATCCTTACCACACTTCTGGGCTTCATGTTGCCTGCAAATTTTGAAAGTCAGCTCTGTACATCCAATTGCAGGCTATAAAATAAATATTGAAAAGAACAATGGTCCTAACACTAACCCTTGGTGAACACCATTGTATACTCTCCTTCTGTCTGAGAAACAAACATCAGCACTATTCACTATTTTCTGTTCAACATGTATGTACTCAGCACCTTTAATGGAAAAAAAGGTCATAAGACTGCTACAGGAACATAATTAAACAAAATTTTGATACTGAACATTGGCCAAAGTGGTTGGTTTTATGATGCATCTTTATGGGGGAAAGCGAAGTAGAGAGGCAATTAGGTTTATGATAAAAATCACACAATGGTTACAACACAAAAGGAAGTCATGCTGAAGGCAATAATTGTTGCTGAACAAATTTTGTATCCCTGCTGTTACTGTCAATATAATCTTTTAGGCTCATAATGCTTTTGACAAGCCTGTTTCAAAATACTTTTTCAAAAATCTCAATAGACACCAGCCACCACAACACCCTTATCCTTCCGTATCAATGCTTCAAAAAACTTGCTCAAGCTGACCAAACAATCTGCCTTTAATGAACTAGTTATTAACATATCCCGAAATTTTGCTTTCAGGCAGTGCTAACCTTTATTCTACTATTAACAGGTACTATGGATCAATGACTTGCATCTTTAATACTCCCACTATCATTACTTATGCCTGTGTTCCCTGATATCTTTGTCACTTGATCTCCCCTGCCCTCTAACCTAACACTCACCCTCTCTTTTGCTCCACCTGCCACTCCATCCTTTATCAACAGCAGAAAACCCATTGCATTCCTAACTCTCTACATTCTGAAGAAGAGTCACATTGGACTTGAAATGGTAGGCGAAATTCTCCCAAAAAAGTTCTAAGTGTTGAAATTGCGTAATTAATTCATTTCAGTGGATGTTCAGAGAAGAATCTCCCACTTTGTGTACTCTATGCACTACAGAGGCCATCAGCATGAATATCATTAAAAAAATCAGGGGCGAGGCCTATCCCTGCTGCAGAGTCTTAAATCAGCCACTGCACATGTGTCCATCTGTCATTGAAGTAGTCCTGCACTGATGACCTCCCATTTGCTGGCCAGTTCAATCACGGGCCCACAATTTCCCCAATAGTGACTCTCTGCACCCTCTCTACAGTCCAATCGCTGGCTTCTGGACCATTCCTGGGTCAGCCCCAAAGATTCCCCCTTCCCAATCTTCATCTCCCCATTCTCCCCCTCACCCACTGATTCCCAGGCCCACTAAGCATATTTAAATGATGTGCAAATGACCATTTAAATGGTCTTTGCCCCTCCCCACGCTTTCCGGCGTAGATCTAACGCCGCTGGAGATTCGGCATTGGGAGATGCTAGCGGAGCATGAATGCACACATGAACCCCACAAATCAGCTGACATGAAAATCTCTCAGCCCATTGCACTAAAAAATTAGCACAGCAAGATGGGAGAATCACAGCCATTAATTCTGTTGCTCCCTTCCCAGCACCTGCCATGCCGGCTAAGTTTTATTTTCTGTTTTTATTTCAGATCTCCAGTATCCACACCATTTTTCTTTAATTTCAATAACCCCTTATTTATGTTTCATGTTATTCAAAATTCCTCAAAATGTCAATTAATTTTGCCTTAGATCCTTGTCCCTAACAGTTTTCCAAACAGTGACACATGGCTGATTGGTCATCAGGTTGAGTCCTTTCCTGTTCTATAAATAAAGATGTGACATTTGCAATCTTGCAGTTGCACCATCATGTAGTAGAATGTTTTCTTCTATCCTAACTAAACCTTACAAAGGAGCAAAGAAAATGATTTCTAGAAATATGAATTATATTCTCACCTTGGAGATTTAAGATTGTATAAGCGAGGGAAAATGTTTTTTTCTATGTATTAGATTTTTCATGAAGGTCTTTATCAGGATGATTTTATTTGCTGGATAAATACAACGCACAAAGGATTTCTTTCCTTTGAAGTAAAGGTTACGGAGGGAAAAGAAGTTTGTAGAATTAAAAAGAAATCATGGGTTGAATTAAAAAGACAGATTATACAATTTGGGGTTTTATTCCCCAGGATTTAAATGGTTGGGGATAATTTGACTGAAGTTTTCTGGGTATTGGTAGGAATATTCAATGGGTATCATGGTAGGTGAGACCAGAAATTTCAGAGTGAATGTATTTCTTGCCAATTTAAAAATAGTTTGAAATTTTCCACTCATCACTTTCATGGCAGTTCAGGTTGTCCACTGCTCCATGCCAGGAACTGAATAAGCACAATTTGACTTTCATGAATGTTCATTAAAAGCCCAGCTGCTGGATTCACAACCTCAATAAAATGTCCGAACCAGAGGCCAATTGTACTGGCATGTTCCAGGACCGCACCTGGTGAGCTGGGATTGGCGCTGTCCTCACTCAATGCCAAGGCTGATCAGACAAGATGAGAATGAGGGTTAGGCCAGTGGAGGGTGTCGGGGTGATATAAGGCCAAGACTTCTCATGAGACCAGTGGCATAGAGGATAGAATTGGAAGGCAAAAGCTCGACTTGTGGGTAGGTGGAGCAATGGAACCTGGGGGGAAAGGATAGAAAGAGATAAATGATTGGGTAGGGGGACCGATTAGGAAAGAGAGCATAGAGACACAAGTGTTGGATGGGAGAATTAATCAGAGCCAGAAGTCATACACAGTCCTGAGCAACAACCATTGCAACCAAATACAAAATTGCCACTGAAATCTGCACTAACAGAGGCACTTGAAACTTCATCTAGCACAAGGATTGCAGTTGCTTCTGTTGAACAAAACATGAGGAAGTTCCAGGTTGTCCTGTCTGATTAAGTCCTTTCAAAAAAGTTACTTTTGTCTCCGAAAGACTGAGGATGTTGCAAATGAAGAAAAGAAAGGTGATGAGGAAAGAAGTACTGATAAAGCAGGAGATAGTCATGGCCAGCATCCATAGTCAATCCTGGGGATTTGCACCATGATTTAGAGAGCTGTGCTTGGCACTCTTGTCCTTGTGCCAGTCCAGGGAAGGGGTGTCTGTCCTGTGCCAGTCATGATTGACATGGTATGCAGAGCATAGCAATTCCATCACATAATTCAGTCCTGGGGATTGATGCCTGGGCACCGGGCTACCAATGGCACAGTCACAGTCAGGGAAGGAATCTGTAGCATACAGATGGCTAACTAGAAATGTGGAGGAATCAGGCACTCCATGATTTCATGGGGAGGATAACGGTAAATCACAGTACAATGGGTGTCAAGATGGGGAAACATCAGATCTTCATGGGGCATCAAATTCAATAGTTCAGTGAAGAGAGCTAGGATACCAATGGCAATGACTATGAGATCAAGGATTTGAGGGGAAGGAAGGAGAATGGCTAAAGGGAATGAAATGTGTCCATTATATTCTCCAATCACAACGGGAGGGATCTTATCAGTTGCAGAGAGAGGAGGGGGGGAGGGCTCAATGGATGTTAGTGTCATAATAAAATCTTAGAACCACCATTTTTCAAACTGATCCAATGATTCATTGTAAAACAAGAAAGAAAGAAACCACTAGTGGAGGTCACTCAGGATTTCTAGGAAGAATCAACTACTGATCTTTTGAGCCAATTGGAGGGGTACCCTCCTAATTTACACATTACCAAACAACTGAGGAATGTCAGTCAAATGCTAATTAAGGGATTGTTGCAATTTAACTCATGTTGCAATTTTTTGTGACAGTCTATTCCCAATTGGGCCATTTTGAGCTTGGCTTCTAATCCCAAACCTTTGCTCCTCTCTCAGGAAATCACAAACTTGAGAAGAAGGAACCAATCGTAAAGAGGCAATAGCCAAAATGTATATGTCCAAAGGCCCAAACACAGCTGTCAGTTCAGTCAGTTCAGTCCAGTTCAGTCTAGTTCAAGCCTCCCCAGCCACCTCCGAATACTTTGTAAAATGAGTGCACATTGGAGTAAATGTGTAATCTAAATGGTTTGGTCTGATTGAGACTGCTATTACATGGCAGCACACAATCAGATCCAGGCCCCTATACAAAAATGTTGTCATGCGTGTAGCATTTGCAAAGGGATGGGGGCGAGGAGGGGGGGGCGGCGGAGGGCACAGTGGTTGTAATTGGCAGGGATGCTCCACTGGTAATCCTTAGGGCAGTGATACCACTGCAAGGAACAATGTGAAGATGAAATGGCTGGGATAAATGCAACCCACAAGCTTCCCAACGACTTCCGAACTTGCTATTGGAAGATGACTAATGCCGCCCTGTGTGCATTCATGGATTTGTTTAATGTTTCTGTGGAGACAAGCATGGGCACATAATGGATGGAGCAGCCAATGTTGAATTTATTCTAGCAATCAGTCAAGTGAGGAAAAGGAGAAAAGCCTATTGCTGTCAGGCGGGACTAAGAGAAGTGTCTCATCGTGACAAACTAGCCCTGGTAAGACACCCTTAATACTCTGAAGTTGAGGCTTATAGCTGAGGCATTTGGTGTGACCAGTGGTGTACTGAAGATCCCTCTCATGCATACAGATGAGCAAGAGACAGTGCAGTAGAGACCTTTGTATGTCAAGGGATATGATGCCTCACATCTGCTGCACTCTCTGAAAAGACCAAATGGAGACCAGGAGGCCATCCATTGTCAGTGACTTTTAAATTTACCACCACTCTAAACTTTCTTGTGGATAACTCATTCCAGGGCTCCACTAGGGAAGCACTATAATTCATCAACAGAAAAGGTTTCTGTCTGTGGAATGTGCAGGTAGCCTGCAAGCACCAAAAGCAGATTAGGCAGATATGCGTGGAATTCCCTGGAAATTCCCATAACACTAACATCTTGAGTCACTTGCAGATGTCACAGGCCTTCAAGGGCCTTCAGCACATCCAAAGTTAGCTCCTTGGAGATAAAGCCTACCTCTAAAAGATGTGGTAGTTAATGCCCTTATGATGACCATTAAGCCCTTCAGAGGAAAGTTGCGAGGTTGCTCATTCTGCATCACATTCATTGATGTGCCAATGGTCTGATCAATCAAAGATACACTTAAGATGTCAAATGGGTCGGGCAGCACACTCAAGTACTCTCCCCAGAGGGACTCCCACATCATCATGGCTTGCTGTGCACTATACAATCCGGTGCTACAAAGGGAAGATGATTTGACACAATGACAGACGGAGGAACTGCATGTCTCCTCTGACAAACAGGACATCAAGAAGGCTGAGCTCAATGAGGACAAGATACCTGGGGCTGCAGAGGAGGAGGTTATAGTGCAGGCCAGGTAGGGTATCATGCCTCCAGGTGCCAGGAAGATGATGGTGATTAGCTCAGAGGAAACTCTTTCACTAGTGGCCTCTTTGCTGGATATCCTTGTGGTGAGCCGTTTGATCTTAATGAAGCTCATTAATACCTGAATGAGTAGATACAACCCTCATGACAATGCGCTCATTAATTTAAGCTAGGCAGCCTCTGGAGAAAGTGACCTTTCTATTATGAGATAATAACTCACTTTTACGAGCAGAGAAGATATGGTGTAGCCTCTTCAAGCATCACACCAACATCCCAATGCCTACAGCAACTTTCAAGAGGCAGGGGCACCATTGCAATCCTCAGTGCTTTGGTTGTCGTATGCCTGAAGTGTTCCATGGTGTCTCAAGGAGGACAATCATCACTCAGTTATTCTTGCCTTGATGTTTGAGGTTTAATCTGAATCTGTGCAGTGGTATCTCTGTATAGGTGATTGGTCAAGCTAGAAAAGTGTTCAAGCATCATCGTGATACTGAGTCCATAGCATGAGAGCCATTTTCAGGATGCAGGCATCAGTAACACTCATCATTAACATGAATCTGCACTTCAGTTCACCATTCAGTGAATGCCATCTCCTTGGCTCTGAACTCAACCCTAGAATACCTAGATAACAAAGACACCTATGTCAGACTACAGCCCAGTTTTCAACAAAATTATTCTGAAGAAACTCATCTCCAAACTCTGTGGCCTGGGCTTTGGCCCCTCTGTCTGTGACTGGATCCTGAACTTCCTAATTCACAGACCACAATCAGTGAGGACAGGCAACAACACCTCCTCCACAATCATTCTCAACACCAGTGCCCCACTAGGCTGTGTTTCCAGCCTTCTACTATACCCCTTATCCATCTATGACTGTGTGGCCAAATTTCCCCTCCAACTCGATTTTCAAATTTGCTAATTACACCACCGTAGTGGGTCAGATCTTAAATAATGACAAGATAGAGTACAGGAATGAGATAGACAATCTGGTGAACTTGTGCAGTGATAATAATCTCCCCCTCAATGTCAACAAAATGAAGGAAATTGTCATCGACTTCAGGAAGTGTAAAGGAGTACATGCCCCTGTCTACATCAATGGGGATGAAGTAGAAAGAGTTGAGAGCTTCAAGTTTTTAAGTGTCCAGATCATCAAGAACTTGTCCTGGTTCCCCCCATGCTGACACTATAGTTAAGAAAACCCACCAATGGTTCTACTTTCTCAGAAGACTAAGAAAATTTGGCATGGCAGCTATGGCTCTCATCAACTTTTACAGATGCACCATAGAAAGCATTCTTTCCGGTTGTATCACAGCTTGGAACGGCTCCAACTCTACCTAAGACAACAAGGAGCTACAATAGATTGTGAACGTAGCCCAATCCATCACACAAACCGGCTCCCATCCATTAATTCTGTCTACAGTTCCTGTTTTCTCGGAAAAGCAGTCAACATAATAAAGGACCCCACGCACTCTTGACGTTCTCTCTTCCATCTTCTTCCATCAGGAAAGCGATATTAAAACCGGAGGTCACATACCAACAGACTCAAAAACAGCTTCTTCCCTGCTGCTGTCAGACTTTTGAATGGACCTACCTCGCGTTAAGTTTATCTTTCTCTATATCCTAGCTAAGACTGTAACACTACTTTCTGCACTCTCTTACTTCCTTCTCTATGAACGGTATGCTCTGTCTGTACAGTATGCATAAACAATACTTTTCACTGTATGCTGATACATATGACAATAATAAATCAAATCAAATCAAGGACTGTGAACGCTTCAGCAGCATCATGGTGTGACTTCTATCAAGTACTCATGACCATGCCTCTGTTTGGAGTCTACTAAACTCCGGGCAGACTGGCTCTGGCATATATGGGTCCAGTAATACCCTCATCATTGATTAGAAAAAGAATAAGTCAGATGCATTGGAATTTCCCTCGGATCCCATTTGAGACCTTCACATTTTTGTTCCACCACCTTGTCATACCCACCCAGAAACAAGGCATACAGGTGCTATTGTAAAAAGCACATAACCATATTGACTCACCATCTGAGAGGTGGCATAGAATTAACATCAGGAGACATTCGGGCCCATGCAGCATCGTCCCATTTCAAAGTCCAGTACCTGTGGTCTTTATACACACTTCCAATTGTACGTAATTTCAGTTGTCTAACAGGAATGGCAAAACTCAATGTATGTCATTGAGGTCCACAGCTCTGCATTATGCAAGTGGAAAAGTATTGAGGTGATCTTTAGACGTACACACAGACATGAGATAACACTGCAAGCTACTAGGAGTTCATGAGAGCAACAAGTTTTGGGACATATGTAAACCACAGTCAAGATTAACAGAAATTACATGGAAGACAATGAAAGATTCAGTGACGGTATTTGACTGCAATGTACATTGCATGCAATCTTCTAAGGTCCACATTAAGCACTCTTCAGTGCAGAAGCGTCAGGAGCCTAAAGCAGATTGCAACTTATTAACTCATGAGCCAATATTTTATGACCCTTTGAAGCAAATCTCAGAGCTGCATTACCCAACCACCAAGTTCTTGGACACAAAGGGTTTCAGTCATGTCACTACAGTGCACAGAATGGTTAGACATGTAATGAGACGATGTGAGACACTCTAGACTGAGGCACTTGATTCGACATCGTGGGTTTCCTCTGGGTTCCTTCCTCAATCCAAGGATGTGCAAGTTAGTTGGATTGACCACGATAAATTAACCCTTTGTGTCCCATGGTATATAGATTAGATAAATTAGGCATGTTAAATGTATGGAATTATGGAGATAGGGTGGGAGAGAGAGCCTGGCTAAGGAACTCTGTCAAAGAATTGATGTAGAATTGATGGGCTGAATGGCTCCCTTTTGCACTGTAGGCATTCTATGATCGGTGAGGAGGAGGAAGCATCTGTTACACTTGGCCAACTATGGAGCATATATCATCAGGTAAAAAACATGCACACATCTACCTAATCAACATCAAGGTCTCCATGGTGGTTGCCGTTCTACCAGTGTTCATAAAATCATAGAATCCCTTCAGGGTAGAAGGCCATTCAGTTCATTGAG
The DNA here is from genome assembly GCA_024679065.1 of Sphyrna mokarran. Lineage (NCBI taxonomy): Eukaryota > Metazoa > Chordata > Chondrichthyes > Carcharhiniformes > Carcharhinidae > Sphyrna > Sphyrna mokarran. The sequence continues at coordinate 60,688,522 of JAGIQG010000003.1, forward strand.
TCTGCATTGAACATAATTCTACCCAAGACCTATCCACGTAACCCCACATATTTACCCTGCTAATCTCCCTGATACTAAGGGGCAATTTATGATGGTCAATCCACCTAACCTGCACATTTTTGGACTGTGGGAGGAAACCAAAGCACCCGAAGGAAATCCACGCAGACATGGGGAGAATGTACAGATTCCACACAGTCACCCAAGCCGAGAATCGAGCACAGGTCTGTGGTGCCGTGACACAGCAGTTCTAACCACTGTTGACTTCAGTATGCTAGCATTTTAGCATAATGAGATAAGACTGAATATGGACAGACTCCTTCACCTTCTGTTATAATCTGGTGACATCTTCTGACAACCTTGTCTGATATTCCCATGTCTTTCTTTGCAGCTCCAACATCTCTGTAAGGCCCAAGTCCACAGGCTGACGTTATAACTTGGATTTAGCCTGGCTTCCAACCATCTTCCAAGTGTCATTGACCTTAGATGTTCCTGCCTCTGCCTGCTGTAGAGCTAAATCTGTGCTGTACTCACCAGATTGTGACATCCAAAGCTGCTCTGAAAGCTGGTCGAGGAGTGCGTCTCAGACTGGTGAAGGAATGGATGAACACTGAGATGCTTCTACATCTAATGGTTCCTCAGGATCCTCATCCAAGGTGGCTGGAACTGGGGCTGCTGAGCTGGCTGCCAGTCGACTCTTTCTCTTCCTGCTGGTGGCAGTTAAAGAGAGAAGAGTTAGTGAATCATTGATTGCATGCAGGCCAATATTACAAATCATGCTCAGTTCCAGGGAGCTGTTCATGCTTGGCTGATGCCAATCTCACAATCATTGCAAGTATGGTCCCAGCCCTCACTGACCAGCTCTGCTTCCTGCTCTTCAAATCCAGTGAGTGGCCTGAACTCAGACATCCTGCTTTCAGTTTGGGATCTCCCTGATGTTGTGGAAAATCTTCTCCTTCATAAAGACATATGGACGTATGTGAGCAGGACAAAATGTCACAACAGATAATAAGCATGGTTGCCTTCTGTGGGTACTGAATGAACGTCTGTAAGGTCTGGGGACATGAGCTGTACAGAAGATGACAAGAGATGAAGACATTACAGTGTATATGTGTGAATCAGAGAAATGTAATTTGTGATGGAAATGTGTGAATTCCCTGTGACTGTAATCCTGATCAGCTTGCGAGAGTGTGAGTTCAGAGTCAGGAGAAGGTTGACCCACTCTGCTGGAATGAATGAGATCATTCTTCCTCTTCCTGCACTGGATGGCAGTTCTCCACTTGGCATTGACTGCACTGGGAACCTGCCCTCAAGCTGGCATGATGGAGTTGGTGGATATCCAGTTTACATTACAAGGGGAAAATATGTCCCACCAGTTATCCACTACCTGGAGGAGAGCCTCCTGTGTGGTGTCACTAAACTTGCTTTGTTCTCTTATGGGTCATTCTACTGGCCAGCAGTCACTTTCTGGGTTGTAGATAATGATGTGCGCTTGGGTGCAGTTTAAATATTGTGGTTGGAAATATGAGTCAATGGGGTAAAGGCAGGGCAGATGAATTCCATTTCCTCCCCCACATCACATTCATACATAATTAATGAACAGACAATTGACACAGAAAGCTGGTGGGTTCTTCAAGACCGTTCCCACCAACAACTGCATTGAGTTCCCAGAGTGGAAAGTTGCATCCATTCAGGAGAACAGATGAAATAGTTAAAGATAAATAAGTGCCACAGGTTGAGGAATCTATGATGAGGAGGCATAGTACTTCTTTGTTCTAACATTACCTTCAATATCCAAATAAAACATCCCAAGTAACTTCCTCCTCCTCACAAAGTTTTTGAATCAAGGCTTGCTGTGCAGAATCCAACTGATGGCCATTCTTTCCCAGGACCTTAACTTGCACAATTTCTTGTCCCTCTTATCTACAATCTCTTCTCCAAGCATTCAATTTTTAGATCCTTTGGATCCAACTGATCACTATTTCCTATTTTCAACATTGGCGATGTCCTGCGCGATACATTCCTTCATGTAAAGTAGATTATGAACTGGGATGCAGCCACGTCAGAAAGAGCACAAGGTCAGTAGACAGATTTTTTTTTCAGTGCATTGTAAAACAGCAGAGCTGACTGAATCAAGGGCTAGAATCTGATATGGCGGAAGGGAAAGAGTTAAGAGAGCTCGAATTTCAGCTATAATTTTAGGTACATAACCGGCACAAATAACAGAGTGTGAAAGCATCAGTATAGCAACAAGGAACTCTCAAAATACTGTCCCAGATAATGGCTTAATGGTTCAAAACAAGATGGCATGTGATTGACAGCAGGATTACAATGATAACAAATCTACATGCAATTGCAACGCAGCAAGAGCGTACATTCTCTCACGGCAGCACTTCCTTGCAGAGTGTCCCAAGCGAAGGTTCAGTTTGGGCCCCTCCATTTTCTGAAGCAATATTACCATTTATTTACTCAGGTACCAAATCTGGTTTAGAACGGGTGAAATTGTAAATGTTGAATGGCCCTCATACTGCTCCTGCATCCTCTACTGAAAGATAAAGGATTTCTTGGAGCAATTCCAATTCCCTGGCAGTGATTAACAGTTAAATCCACTTGTTCCCTCAACATGATGTTAAAAATAACTCCTGGGAATCATTCTAAAAGCAAATTCTTCAGTCTTTTTTTTAAGGAGGCTGTAGTTATCTCGGAGATGTTATTAATGCCTTTCAGATTCAATAAAAGACATTTCAGATGCCGCAATGCAAACTAGTATTCAAAGGTATTTAAACCTGTTCTAACTGGAACAGCTTTTGTCTGCAATGAAACAAACCCTCGAAGGGTTGTCACTCAATTTAATAGAGGCAAAAGCAGAATTTGTAGCTAATGAAGGAACCTGAAGACAATGGCATTCACATGATAACTTCTCACTTGTTCTGACTGGCTGATATATCAGCCGACTTCTTACCAAAAATTGTCGGTATTGGTTCTGGCATGAGAAACTGAGTTTCTCCGCCAATGTTGCCCACATGTTTTTGGGCCAAATAAACTTAAAAATAAGGTGGAACAACTCCCCATTTTCTGTAAATGGGCTGCTGCATGATTTGTAACTGAGATTTTAGTACTGTGATTTTTCCCATGAAGATGCTTTGGGAAGGCATTATTAGCGATAATTCTTATGCCCAAAAGTTTCATGCCACTCCAGCAGTGTGTTCCTTCTAATTCTCCTGCCCTGCAAAGACTTAACTGCTGCATCCACTGGTGAGCTTCATATAAAAGGCTTCCCAGTATTTGCAGGGAATAGCAGGCAAAAAGGCACTTCTCAGAGAGGGCCCAGACCAGGGTGCCGGATGGAGTGGAGCAGAGGTGGGACACACTGTACCTCTCACTCCAGGAAACAACCTTCCAGCAGGATCACCACCCCTGTCTGAGTTGCAGTAGCAGCCCTAGTCAGTGTCAGTGCACCCCAGAAGAGAACGGGATAGCGGCGTTGGAAGAAGGTGAATGATCTGCTTCACTCAGTCAGGGTAAGTGACCCCCACAAGTCTCCCACCAGGACCCCTCCCCCATCCCTTGCACCCCCAACCCTTTGTCTCACTCAGACACGTTGGCTTTTGCTAACACCAGCCACCACGTTCCCCCTCACTTTCACAACCTCCATCCAGCCTGCTATGTTCCATACATTCCAGCTTCCACCCAAGCCCCATGCCTGCCACATTAAATGTCAATACTCCCACCTACAATCTCCCTGTGTCATTGCAGTCAACTACAATAAGCTGGATACAGCCAGTTGGAGCCATGCCCAAGTTGAGAACTCTTGCACATACCGAGAAGCGAATCCTCAAGCTAGCTAGGGAGAAGAAACAAGGTGCCTGTACTGTTGGTGATGTGAGGGCTGCAGACAAACATTAGAAACCTCAACACAAATGTTATCATTCCTCAAGTCTCAAGTGAGTAATTAATAATGTTTTCTCTGTATTCCCTGCAATGCACTGATTCCATCTCCTTTCTCTTATAGGGAAGAAACAGAAAAGGTGGACTACCCTGGCACCCCCTGGTGTGAAGAGCCGAATGGAGGAATCCCATTGCCTTTTGTCCAAGGAGATTGCGCCGTCATTGCAGAACACTGAGGCCAACACTGCGAAGTTGGCATTCACAGCGAAGACCTTGATGCAGGACATGCAGTCCATGGCGGGCACTGGTGCGAATGTACGAGTGTCAGCACCTAAAACGGACAGGCTTCTGAATCTCTCCTGCGGCCCCTCAATTCCATGAAGGAGCACAGTGATTTCCAAAAACTCAAAAGGCAGAGAATTGTCAGGAGTCCAGCCCAGAGCCCCCAGCCAGTGAACCCTGGGTGTCTCCCATCTGACTCTCCCTCACTGTGAGCGTCAACCTCCAGCTCGACACTGAGGAGGGCAACAGTCCAACATCCACTTTTCCCAAAAGCAAGCATGGATGCTTAGTGTCCCATCCCCTGGGATACCTGCCAACGTCATCACAGGTAAAAGAATGTGGAAGTCAGCAATTCACCTCAACCTCAGCTGTGGATCCTAGGATACACCTAGATGTAGTGGGAAGATCAGGAAAATTAAGAAACCGTAAGTACTTAATGGGCATGGGTGAATATAGGCCATCATTTTGTTCTGAATGTTTGTCAATGAGTTTCACTTTGCTCATTCACAGAGCCTTCAACATGGTCTGTTCATGCCACCAAGCTTTGGGAACCACAGCACTCGCCTGATACTTTATCCCTATGGAGTGTGAGAATGGCTGTACTGTATCCCTCCCACCCTCTTGCCAACCCCCACTAAGGAAGGACAGTAATTCAGCTGTGATATGGACAAGAACCCAGGATGAAGGACACGGAAATCATCGCCTGCAAACCACTCCTCACAATTCCTTTAGTGCAATACGTCACCCCAACATGGAGGAAAGCTTGCAAATGACCTCTCCCGATCCCTCTCCCTGAAATGGTGATGTAGGGACCCCTAACCCTGGGCCTGTGTTAAAATTATCTGTGTCCCCCTCAAGGCCTCCTCATGAAGGATACTGGCTGCCTGAAACTCACCTCTGAAACCCTCCTCAGAGGTGAGGGTGACAGATGCATGTTTATGTAGATCTATTAGAAATGGTGCTGGTGTGATGTCACGCTGGTGCTCGCTGAATATCCAGAGGGAATGACATGCTAATGTATTCAAATGAACTTTCTATGTTCCAGTGGGGTGCTTCACTGCACTCACGGCCCGGGGGGCCAGGGAGATCAGAACTCACTGGCATAACTCACACTCTCCCGATTCTGAGCACATACTGCCATATCCTCAGACAGAGTGTGTGGGCACCAACCCCCGACAGATGCTTCTACAATTGACAGCAGTATTGGGACAGCACTGTGGTGTAAGCAAAGTCCATTGGCAAGGATTGTGAGCTGATTTCAGACAAAAACAACAAGCCGCATTATTATGACACTGTGACAAGGGAAAATATGCCAAGGGCTTCACCAGAATGTAATCAGATAAGAATTGATACTTCACCAAAGATATAAGGTAGGTTTTGAAAAGTTTCTGATGGAAGTGAGTCTTAGCAAGAAAATTACAGAATTAAAAGCCTCAAGAGCTAAAGGCATGACTATCAATGGTAATGCAAAGATAGCAGGAGGTTATAGAGATCATGAGATCATGGGGGGTTTGGAGTGGGGGTGCATGCAGGAAGGAAGTGATTAAATAAGAATTGTGAAATGAAGATGTTGAAGGATCCTGAACAAATGCAGATCAGTGAATACAAGGGTAATGGAGGGTGGCATTGTGGCACACAGTGGTTTAGCATTGCTGCCTCATAGAGCCAGGGACCCGGGTTCAATTCCCAGTTTGGGTCACTGTCTATGCAGAATCTGCACAATTCTCCCCGTATCTGTGAGGATTTCCTCCGGGTGCTCTGGATTTTTCCCACAGTCCTAAAGACATGCTGGTTAGATGCATTGGCCATGCTGAAATTTTTCCTCGGTGTACATGAACAGGCTCCTGAGTGTAGCAACTAGGGGATTTTCACAATAACTTCATTGCAGTGTTAACGTAAGCATACTTGTGTCATTAATAAATAAATAATGGGTGAACTTGACATGGTGCGAGTAAGGGTATGGCCTGTGGGTGAGCTGAAGTGTATAAGGTTAGAAAATTTGAGAGCATTCTGATAGTCAAGCCTGGGGATTAAAAGAGCATGGATGAGGGTCTCAGCAGCAGGCAGGCTTAGCTATGGCTGATATTATAGAAGTGACTGTAGGATGTTTGTGTGATGAAGATATCGGATCAGAAGTTTTGTTCACAATTAAATAGATTGCCAAGGATGCAAAGTATATTGATCTACAACAGATAATGAGAAGCTAGATGTATGGGATCAATAGTGCAGTAAGCACAATGGTTAAAAGAAACTGAAGGCCTCTGTGGTCTCTTCTAATCCCCTCCTGTCTGACAACAAATAATCAATGGAGGGGTGAAGAGGGTGATTGGGAGATGGAACTGGATGTTGGCTTGAATCCCCACATCAGGTCTTTGGATGACGGTGATAATGCAACTTATCAAAGGAAGGAATAAATTCAGTCACATTCCTATTGTGGATGATCATTCAATGAGACTTGGTTTAAAAAAAAACTTCAAACATGGTCAGATCCTATTTTTGCATGATACAGACCTTTTGTTAAAAAAACTCGAGCTGGTAAGATTGAAACTGTCTCTCCTCAACAAGATAAAGAGACAAACACCAACACATGAACATAGTAGAGAAATTTTCAGCTACTTCATCAAGCCATGTGTTCATGATGACTGGACAATCACATTCAAACACCTCCTCACATCAAACCTAAATTCCCACACTATTTTGGGCATTACTCAGTTCTGTATTGAAGAGGCAGCCCCAGCCTCATTTATACTGAGATGGAAAATCCCTGATTAGAAATAGAAATTCCCAATGTCACTAACTGGATTAAGACTGGACATTATTGCTCTAACTCGATGAACAATAAGATTAGTGTGGTAAAAGTCTGAGAATGTGAAGTGATGGCCCTGTGGCGGCAGCAGCCCAAATAACTATTCCAAATTTAACATTGCTGGTGTCTGTTCCAACAAGTTCCAACCTAAATGTAACAACAGGGGACTTTGTAAACTCAGGATAGACTTTGGCTACCGGAGACATAAACACACAGGTGTGAGGTCATTTGAAGGTTTCAATTGTTGAAAGCAAGTGATTTTACACTTTTTCTATACCATTTCATTTATTTATTCCTCTGCTGACATATAGGACCTCATGATCCCTTCAACTCTGCAATATTTCTGATGAAGGATTTTCCCAAGGGGAGTTCATTGCTCCAAGCTGAAAAGTTCAGAAGAGCACTAGCAGTTATGAGCAGAGACTGGGCTGAGCAGGTTAACCTAGAGGTGATTTCAATCACTTCTTTGAAATCTGAGCAAGCTCACCTGCAAACACAGTGTTAATGGAGGCTAATCTCCTCGAAGGTAAACTGTGCCAGCAGAGCACAGTGATATTATCACACTCTCACAATAATAATATCACTGCAATATGCAACCACCCAAATAACTATTAATCTTAGATATGCTTTCAGAATCACCCAAACACAGAAGGCCATGCTTTACTTGATGCTGTGCACAAAAGCCACACCAGCCTCATCCAGAACCAGTATTGCCGAATTCACAGCACCCAAGTTGCCAGTGTGGTACATCTGCGTGCCATAGGATACGTTTTACAAGGTCTCAACCAAGACAGACATGGAACAGGGACTCTGTTGCACAGTCTCCAGCAGCTACCGTGCATTTACACTTAACAAAAACAGTGCATGTAATCGCAGCAAGGCACTGTGCAGCTCCTTGTAAGTATGCTGTTATGTTGTCCTATAAGGATGATATGCCAAATTTTTACACCCTTTCCAGCTGACACGATCCTCTGGTGCCTGCGATGGCGACACCCTGCCGTGGATTTCCTAGTAATGGAAGTCGTGAACAATGGGAAAAACTATTGAGAGTGGCAGGACCAGAAGATCCCATTGACGGCTAGTGGCAGACCACTTCCCCCACCTCAAAACATGCCATGGAGAAGATGAAAAATTCCATCCATTAGGTGGCAGAAAGAGCAACTCTCCACAAGCCATCACATTCAGTACCACATCCACTTCGGCAATCGCCAAATCAAGGGCGGGATATTGGCCAAGTGTATCAACATTTGTCCGCAAACTTTCGTCTCCATCTCTTGCCCTACCTTTCTTCCCAGCATTTTATATTCATTTTACCAGACTGAAAATGGAATGAGTAAATTGTCTCATGAGGGAAGATTAGACTGGCTAGACTCGTTTCCACCAGAGTTTCAAAGAGTGAAGAGCCACTTGATTAAAGTATATAAGATTCTGAACAGACTGACAAGGTACTGTTGGAAAGGATGGGTTCTCTTGTGGGTGAGTCCAGAACTGGAGGTGCTGTTTTAAAATTAGGGCCAGCTTTTAGGACAGAAATGAGAAGAATTGTTTTCTCTCAAAGGATTATAAAACTTTGGAACTCTCTGCCTCAGAGGGCAGAGGAGACAAGGTGATTGAATATTCTGAAGACAGAGGTAAGCCTTGTTAGGCAAAGAAATCAAAGGTTATTGGGATAGATGGGAAATATGCAATTCAACACAAATAAATCAACCATAATATTATTAAGTAGTGGAGTAGATTTGAGGGACTGAGAGGCTACTTCTGTTCCTAATTCACATGTTCATTTTCTATTTCTTCAGACTTGGCCCCTAATAGATGAAGATGCCTTTGGAGGATCTGCAGAAGTGAGCTTTTGTCTTCTATTGTTTAGATACCAATTGTCCCTTTTCTTTTAAATTTGATTTCACTGCTTCCATATTATTTAGTATCCATCTTATAACGAACTGAGTCTTTCCTTGATGAGGTGAACAACATACATATGACTTTCTACTAGAGAATTGAGTCCTATTTATGTTTGGTCTTTCAGTTGGGATTTGTGCCAGTGCTTAAGGGATAAAGCTGACCTGTAGACAAAAATGAGACTCTGTGCGTAATGATAAATGTATCAAATATCTTTACTCAGGAAGCAATTAATTGCTTTATTGGTTTGAGTGGCTTATTGAAATAATATATGCAAATAGACAGACAACAATATGGATACTTTTGTTCTTTCTGAAGGCTAAGTCATTAGGGGAATTGATTGGAGAGTGAAACTCAATCTGGAAAAATGCATACATGGAAATATGTGGGCAATAAAACATTACCTCACAATATATAAAAAGATATGTCTATGAATGGAAAGTGAATCACAGCTCAGAATATTAAGTTTTAATTTTGGCAAAGGCAATGAAATTCCATAAACCTTTAGGAATTGGAGTCAGTTGCTTGAAAAAGTTAATTGTTTTGATTTGCTTTAATATTGTCACACGTTTCTTGCATGCTGTAGAGACAAAGCATACCATTTGTAGAGTACATAGGGGCGAAAGAAAGAAGAAGGTGCAGAATGTAATGTTACAGACATAGCTGGGGTGTAAGGAAAGATCAGTTTAATCTATGGTAAGAGTCTGAAGGCAGCAAGGAAGAAGCTGTTCTTGGGTCAGTTTGTGTGTGTTTTCAGACTTCTTTATCTTTTTCCTGACAGAAGAAGAACATAGAACATAGAACAATATAGTACAAACAGGCCCTTCGGCCCACGAGTTGCGCCGATCACATCTACCAATCCACAGACCTATCTATAACCCCCTATCCTATTCTTTTCCATATACTCATCCAGAAGTCTTTTAAAAGACCCCAGTGAGTTTGCCTCAACAACCTCCAACGACAGCCGATTCCATTCACTCACCACCCTCTGAGTGAAAAACTTACCCCTGACATCTCCTGTGTATTTGCTTCCCTGCACCTTAAATCTGTGTCCTCTCGTGGTGACCACTTCAGCTCGGAGAAATAGTCTCTGAGAGTCCACCCTATCTATTCCTCTCAACATTTTTTAAACCTCTATCAGGTCGCCTCTCAACCTACGTCTCTCCAGTGAGAAGAGTCCCAGCTCCCTCAACCTATCTTCATAAGGCCTGCCTCCCAATCCAGGCAGCATCCTTGTAAATCTCCTCTGCACTCTCTCAATAGCCTCTACATCCTTCCTATAGTGAGGCGTCCAGAACTGCACACAATACTCCAAGTGGGGTCTGACAAGAGTCTTATAGAGCTGCATCATTACCTCCGGACTCCTAAACTCTATTCCTCGATTAATGAAGGCCAGTACACCGTACGCCTTCTTGACCACTTCCTCCACCTGCGAGGCCGATTTAAGAGTCCTATGGACCCGGACCCCGAGATCCTTCTGCTCTACAACACAGCTAAGACTCCTACCCCTTATATTGTACTCCTTCATCCCATTATTCCTGCCAAAATGGACCACTACACATTTATCCGCGTCGAAGTCCATCTGCCACTTCTCCGCCCAGTCTTGCATCCTGTCTATGTCCTGCTGCAACTTTTGACATCCATGCAGACTATCTACAATACCACCGACCTTTGTATCATCGGCGAACTTAATAACCATCCCTCCACTTCTTCATCCAGGTCATTTATGAAAATGACAAACAGCAGGGGTCCCAGAACAGATCCCTGGGGCACTCCACTAGTTACCGACCTCCATGCAGAACAAGACCCATCCACAACCACTCTCTGCCTTCTGCCGGCAAGCCAGTTCTGGATCCAGGGGGCCAAGGCCCCTTGGATCCCATGCCTTCTCACTTTCTCCAAAGCCTTGCATGGGGGACCTTATCAAACGCCTTATCAAACGCCATGGGGGATCTTATCAAACAGAAGGTGGAAATGTCTGGGGAATGTGGGGTCCTTGATTATGCTGGCTGCTTTCCCGAGGCAATGGGAAATGTAGACAAAGTCAATGGATGGTAGGCTTGTTTGCATAATGACTGGGTTACGTTAACAACCCTTTGTAGTTCCTTGTAGTCTTGATCAGAGCAGCAGCCATTCCGAGCTGTGATATGTCCAAAAAGGATGCTTCCTATGGTGCATCCATAAAAGTTGTTGAGAATTGTAGTAGGCATGCCAAATTTCCAATTATGAAGATCGATTATCTAATTCAATGACCCTGCAACCCATTCAACTCCAAAATACTCCATTACATTGTTAAATAGGTACAAGAATAGAATATCTCTCTGTTTACAATATTGTGACATATTTAGACCCTGCCTTGTTTTTGGCTTTTATGTATTTTTCATGTGCAATTAAAGCCCATCATGTAGATTTAACCTGTACACAGGGTGGCATTGCTGCCTCAGAGTGCCAGAAACCCAGGTCTGATTCCCAGTTTGGGTGACTGTCTGAGTCACGTTCTCCCCGTGTTTGTGTGGGTTTCGTCCAGGTGCTCCAGTTTCCTCCCACGGTCCAAAGGACATGCTGGTTAGGCGCACTGGATGTAATAAATTCTCCCTCAGTGTACCCAAATAGGCGTCGGCATGTGGCAGCTAGGGAACTTTCACAGTAACTTCATTGCAGCGTTAATTTAAGCCTACTTGTGACTAATAAATAAACTTTACTTTTTTTGATATGTTGTCATTGGTTCTTCTACCTGTGGTCTCTAGGTATGGTATTTGAGTATTGGACAGACTAGAGTTGTACACCAGTATCCGCTAACGCTTGTTGGTTAGTACTACTTTTAAAAAGGTCACAGTAAGCATTTTGTTCCTAGGCATGTGTTGCAACCTCTCTCCCAACAGATTAACTGATGTCAGTGGTAAGTGGTAAGTACTGCAGATGCTGGAATCTGAGACAGAAACAGATAAATCTCTGCATGTCTGACACCATCTGTGGAGGGAAGATAGAGCCATTGTTTCAAGTCTACATGATCCTTCATCAGAGCTGAGAGGAAAGAGAATCAGCAGAGATTTATACTTTGAGAATAAGGAGGGTTGGTGGAATTGGACCACTGAATGTAAATGAGGATGCAGAAGGCAGAGAGCTGCTAAACGTGTCCATTAATGGCAAATGGTAAAAGAAAGGGAAAGCTTGGTAAAGGACTGTCTGAGGGATGTGGCAGTTGGCCTGAAGAAGGGACGATGAGGTGGGGATGAGTTGGGGATGGTGGGGGGCGGTGGGGTCAGGTGCGGTCGGAGGAAAGGAGAGTGATAAAATGGAGAATGCAATGAAATGAAATCAAATAAAATAAATGGAAATGGGAGAAGGGAAGAGTTCACACTCTGAAGGGGTTGAACTCAATATTCAGTCCTGAAGGCTACAAAGTGCACAGTCGGAAGGTGACATGCTGTTCCTCCAGTTTGTGCGGGGTTCACTACAACATTGCAACATGCCAAAGGCTGACAAGTAGCCAGGAGAGCAGACAGTTGATAGGGGGGGATGAGGGAACGAGGGGAAGATATGTTGAGTGGTGGCATCGTGTTGGAGTTGGCGGAAATGACAAGAGGATGATCCTTAGAATTTCAATGGTACACCACCTACGTCATACATTAGCATATTATATATGTTAGCCTTTTATAACAGAGTTATCATATTTTTTATCTTTGGAAGGGACTGGCAAATATGAACACTCATATATTGTCTAGTCAACAACATACCTTAATTAGAGATTAATTATCCCCAGTTTAAAAGGTGCAACCTCTGACTCAGATTTGCAGCGTGCATAATGCTGGCTTTCACAACCAAAAAGGGGGAGGGAAAGCTGAAACTGTAAGTGATAATTGGTAGAATTGGAATCAACCCTTAGCACAAAGAATATTTAAATTTCAATCTCTACATCCAGAAGCAGTTAGGCAAGAAAGTATCAGGACCAATTGCCCTGCAGCCAGAGAATTTTTTTAAACCTTGACGAATGTGGTTGATTTCTTTAAACTTCATGGGAAGGGAGGAGGGGGCTGAAAACTATTCAAACACTCATTCAAACACCCACTTATTTCAGACAAAAATAGGCACCCATAATCAGATAGAACCATAGAATGGCCTCCTTCTGCACTGACTCTTCAAAATAGCATCTTACCCAGGTTCCCCCCTCCCCAACCCCACACACTATCCCTGTAATTCTGCTCAATAACAGAATTCTAATTCACCTAATCTACACATCTTTGGACTGTGGGAGGCAACAAAAGGGAGAACATTCACACAGGCAATTACCCAAGGCCAGAGTCAACCCCGGGTCCCTGGCATTGAGAGACAGCCGTGCTAACCACTGAGCCACCATACTGTCCAGTTTTCCAACACCATCAAACCCCAGACTGATATGTTGTGGCCCTTTCGACTTGCAGTAGCGATAGGGTTTTTTTAAGAATATATTCTAGTTACTTTAGAACACTGCTTGAATACTCCAGTAGCTGTAAATTCTGATGCCATGATATGTTTTGTGTAAATGCTCTTCATTTTCTTGTTCAAACCAAAACTGAAGGTTTTTTTAAAAAAGTAAAGGATTGGCATTTATGTAGCACCTTCCACAGCCCTTCATAGACAATGATTCGAGACATTCCAGTTGGAATGTAGACAAGGCTGCCAATTTGCATATTGCAATTAAAGTCCCACCACAGATCAGGACAAGATAATCTTTGGAAGTGATGTTGTTCGAGGAATAAATATTGGCCAAAGTACCTGAGAGAATGAGATTAATTAGGTTAATACATACAAGTTTTGTCAATGAGTAAGCAGGCTTCTAAGCTTGTCCAGTGTCCACACAAACATGCTGCCAAGAGGTCAAACCCATCCTCAGGCAGGGGTCAGTGTTCAGCAGAGGCCTACTTGATTTCCTTCTTGCCCAGCCTAGGGCTTGTTGAGGCTGGTTTCCTCTGACAGCAGAAACATAACAGACTGAGGATGAAAGCAATAATTTGCACATTTCTGTATGGTTCAACTATTCAGTGGATAATCTAGGGGAACTCTGGTTCTATGGATTTTTACCATGCTGTAGCTTCTCATTTCTTGGATTGTTACTTCCATTGATCTGGGTAGTGATTTGCTGACCCCTAGTGGCAGTAATGTGTATACCAATTCTTGAATAAAGTTTAGAATGTGAGATTATCAATAATGATTAACATGTCATATTGTTTCTTCCTTTTAACAGAGTTTTTTTTTAATATTTTATTTTGCATTTCTAATTATACTTGAAAGATGGTGGTGAGCTGCCTTCTTGAATCATTGCAATCCATGGGGTGTGGTAGGCCCACAGTGCTGTTAAAGTAGGTCATTTCTGAATATTGTCCCAGAATGAAGAACAACTCTCATATCATTTCAAGTCAGGAAAGTGAGTGACTTGGAGGGAAACTTGCAGGTGCTGGCATTCCTGTCTACCTTTGTCTTTCCAGAGCGCAGAGACCAGGGATTTGGAAGGTGTAGTCAAAGGAGGCTTGTTGAGTTGTTGCAGGTCATCTTCTTGATGGGATACACGCTATCACTGTATGTCTGTGATGGAGTGAAAGTTTAAGGTGGTCGATGTGGTACCAATTAAGCAAGTTGCATCGTGATGAATGGTTTGGGACTTTGAGTGTTAGAGCTACATTCATCCAAGTAAAAAGGTGTTGCATTACAGTCCTAGTTTGCTGTGAAGCAATGTAAGATTATATTACCTACAGGAATATCCAGACTATAGTTAAAATTCTCCCATCTCGCCCACTGCGGGAATCCAAAGGGATGGACAGAAAATTTGGCAGATCGTTTAAAAGGTCAGTTGAGCTCGGGTGGGAATTTCCAGTCTCGGGGCATGTACAGCCCGAGGAGCCCCACCCATTGTTTCACTGTGGTGTGTATCCAAGGAACATAGAACATAGAACATTACAGCGCAGCACAGGCCCTCCGGCCCTCGATGTTGCGCCTGCCAGTGGACCCTCTAACCTAAACTATTCCATTATCATCCATATGCCTATCCACCGAACATTTGAATGCCCCAAAGTAGGCGAGTCCACAACGCTGCAGGCAGGGCATTCCACACTCTCATCACCCTCTGTGTAAAGAACCTGCCTCTGACATCCATCCTATAACTACCACCTCTTAATTTAAAGTTACGTCCCCTCGTGTTGGTCATCACCATCCGAGGAAAAAGGCTCTCACTATCCACCCTATCCAATCCCTTGATCATCTTATACGCCTCAATTAGGTCATCGCGTAACCTTCTTCTCTCTAATGAAAATAACCTCAGGTCCCTCAGCCTTTCCTCATAAGGCCTTCCCACCATACCAGGCAACATCCTGGTAAACCTCCTCTGCACCCTTTCCAATGCTTCCACATCTTTCTTATAATGCGGCAACCAGAACTGTACGCAATACTCCAAGTGCGGCCGCACCAGAGTTTTGTACAGTTGTAACATAACCTCACGGCTCCTAAATTCAATCCCTCTACCAATAAAAGCTAACACACCGTACGCCTTCTTAACAACTTTATCAACCTGGGTGCCAACTTTCAAAGAGCTATGTACTTGTACCCCAAGATCCCTCTGCTCGACAACACTATTAAGGGTCCTTCCATTAGCCCTATATTTCATATGCCTGTTATTCCTACCAAAGTGAATCACCTCACACTTATCCATATTGAATTCCATTTGCCACCTCACGGCCCAGCTCTGCAACCTATCTATGTCCCTCTGCAAACTGTAACATCCATCCTTGCTGTCTACCACTCCCCCCACTTTGGTATCATCAGCAAATTTACTAATCCAACCCTCTACACCCTCATCTAGGTCATTTATAAAAATGGCAAACAGCAGTGGCCCTAAAACAGATCCTTGAGGTACACCACTTGTAACTGAACTCCAGGTTGAATATTTCCCATCAACCACCACCCTCTGTCTTCTATCAGCAAGCCAATAGGATATCCATCCAGTCTTTATATCAAATATAATGTCATGCATGTTTTGTTGATTTCATTTGTTTTGATTTATTATTGCCACATGTACTGGGATACAGTGGAAAGTATTGTTTCTTGTGCGCTATACAGACAAAACATGCTGTGGATGACATGGTGGCACAGTGGTTAGCACTGCTGCCTCACAGCACCAGGGACCCACGTTCGATTCTCAGCTGTGTGGAGTTTGCAATTCTCCCCGTGTCTGCATGGGTTTCCTCCAACTTCCTCCCTCAGTCCAAAGATGTGTGGATTAGGTAAATTGGCCATGCTTAATTATCCCCTTAGTGTCAAGGATCTAGCAAGGCTAAGAGTATGTGGTTATGGGCATAGGGCCTGGGTGGGATTGTGGTCTGTGTAGATTCAATGGGCCAAATGGCCTCCTTCTGCACTGTAGGATTCTATGATTCAGAGTACATAGGGGAGAAGGAAAGGAGTCAAAATTAGTCTGAAGTCATTTGTTGCAGATAAATTGCATGAGACTCTGAGCATTTTTCTTGATGTGGTATACTCCACCATATAATTTCAGGAAGTAATTCACATTATAACAGGCACACAAGATGGTACATTTCTAAACTCCAATTATGTTAGATATCAATTAAGTCAGCAAAACACCCTCTCACCAAAACAAAATTACCATATATCTGACTACTGGACATCCATTGTCAAACTATTTGTAAACAAGGGTATCTTGTGCAAATAGAACATCTACATCCACCATAAAATGGAGGAGCATGAAATAGAAAGTAGCTCAAAATCTGTTTTTATACATCATATCTTTCTGCAAGAATATGTGATTTTCTTTTTGCAAAGCCCAATCAGGTCCAGAAGAAGGAGATAGCTCAGCATCAAGTTACTTCTCAACTGTACCAAATGATGTGAGAAAGGTTCAGAGGCTTCTACCTGAAGTCAAGTCCATGGCAATGAGGTCTATTAAAACAATTGCCATAAAAATCTCAGCCAAAGAAAATAGAAATCACCAATTTTCCCCTTTTGGAAAGGAGTTGCACCTAAATTGAGGTCCACAACATCTGTTGGATCAATTCTATGATCTACATGCCATTTAAGCATACAGAGCCTCTGAGAACTCAGAATTGGTAATCTTGGCACATGAATGCCAATGCGAAGATGCAATTTTACAGCCAAGTTAAAAAATATAAATGAATCTGGCCAATGCACTGATAAAGAGATAAAAATATAAAGAGAGAGAATTAAAATAGAAAAGAAATTAACTGTATACAGGAATGTAAAATGAAGAAACCTAAGAAACATTCCTAGCGCAGCTGGATAGATAAATTAGATGGTTAAGAAGGCACATGGGATACTTGCCCTTTTTAGCCAAGTTTTAGAGTATAAGAGCAGGGAAGTTGCAATGGAGTTGTATAAAACGCTCGTTCAGCCACAGCTAAAGCACTGTCTGCAGTTCCGGTCATCACACTATAGGACAATTATAACCGCAATGGAGATTCACCAGGATGTTATTTATATTGAAGCATTTCAGCAATGAAGAAAGGCTGGTTAGGCTGGGGTTGTTTTCCTTAGAGCAGAGAAATCAGAGGGAGGATCTGATTAAGTTATTCAAAATTATGAGAGACATTGATGGAGTAGACAGGAAGGAGCTTCTCCGATTGGCAGATGAATCAATAACAAGGGACATAAATTTAGAGAGAGATTTGGAGGGGATTTTGAGGAAAAACTTTTTCCCAGAGGGTAGTGAGGATTTGGAACTCACTGCCTGAAAGGATGGTAGAGGGGGGAGCCCTCACAACGATTAAGAGGCATTTAGATGAGCACTTGAAATGCCATAGCATATAAGCCTACAGATCAAGTGCTGGAAAATGGGATTAAAATAGATAAATGCTTAATAGCTGGTGCAGACATCATGAAGTGAAGGGCCTCTTTTTGTGCTATAAAATTCTGTGGAGGGAATCATAGCAGGTGGGGGTGGCGGGGTGGGTTGGGGGTGGGGGGGAGTGGGACAGGGGAGGGGGCAGATTAGGCAATTGTCCCTTGAGCTCAAGTGGGATTTTCCGGTTTTGAGGCAAGTGTGGCCCAATATCCCAACCTATGATTAAAAATGTAAAATCAAGAAAAACAGATCATAATAAATATTATGATTCTGGTTGGGATCGATACCCAGGATGTTAAATTTGTTCCTCACTCTCAATGTACGTTCCTATGATGTTCCAAATTTTGGTTCGGATATCTGACCCAACACTATTTAGTTCACTCACATTTTCTCTTTGCAGCTGTTCACTGGGAAAGACAGAGTGACAAAGACAGATTTATGGATGTAGAACCACCAAAAAGTGATGCATAGGAAGAAGCCACTGCATCTGCCCTGAACCGCAGCACAATATATTATTCATAAAGTGGAGGGGACATTGTTATCTGGGCAAATAACACTTAATTTGCACTGACAAGAGCTGACACATAAAATTAGTAAGTAGTTTGGTTTTGTTTTGGGTCATGTCCTTTTAAGGGAGAAATTTTGAGAAAGCACTCAGAGATTTCTAACGGCCAGGTGATAGCTGAATTTACCATAAGGGCAAAGTATTATGGATGCTAGAATCTGAAACAAAAACAAAAAATGCTGGAAAATCTCAGCAGGCCTGGCAGCATCTTTGGAGAGGGAATAGAGCTAACATTGAGTCTGGGATGACCGTTTTCGAAACATTGGCTATATTCTCTTTCCATAGGTGCTGTCAGACCTTCTGACATTTACCAGCATTTTCTGTTTTTATGTGAGCTAAGTTTGCCATCCCAGGCAAGTGAAGACATCTCCAATAATATATACTGAATTGTCAGTCGAATTTATCTGCCCACGTTCTGAAGTGGGACATGAATTTTCCAATCTCAAACCAAAACAAAATAAGCAAAAGTAACACATCACCCACACACCTTCCTTCACTCTCAAAGATTTGTGTTACCTGTGATTGATTTAAGATGCTCATGTTCCCCAGGAGTTGCATCGTTCTTATGAGGAAGTCAGTTGCATTCCAATGTTGACGCAATAATAACTATGACACTAAGTGAATGGTGGCCTTATTAATGGATGTCTCCTGTCCCGCACCCCTCGGAGCTCCACTTCAGGAAGAGCAGCCATTTGGAACAAGCAGAGATGCTCTGCTGCTGCTGTTGAAGTGTCGGGTACTGGTGAAAAATGCTTTCAATTACCTACTTAAAATGGAACAGTGCACAGAAAAGCAGCCAATTTTGAGATGTCTCTGCAAGCGCCCACAAGAACCCTGTGGCATAAAAGATGAAGGGAGTAGTGACCTACAAGGTGGGCATGCAGTGCGGGTGGCTGGCTGGGTCTTTGTGGGCCATGAGGCACACTTTAATCACAGTCTCCAGCCTATCAGTGAACAGTCTGAGTGAAGAACAACAGTCGCTTGGCACTTCCTGCCCCCACACACTGCTAATTTTAATGGAAAAACAGAATTGAATGAAAAGAAGAACATGTTACCCATCATATGAGATTGCATTCCGGAAATTAATCTGATCGCCAGAGATTAAAATAAAAATACATCTTTAACAGTTAAGTGCTGCTGCACATCCTTCACAAAAGCAGTACCTTAGCTTGAGGTGTCTCTTCTGTTCCATATCCTCTTTATCCCCATTTCTATCAATCAACTAGCTTAAATGCCAGCCTCATTTCTCCTTCAGTCACTAACTTAGATAGTCACAATTCTGTTAAAATGGTTCTTCAGCTTTTCTTTCCGAACTAAATCATTAAAGTAAATGAAACAATTGAACATCAGCATTTAATTTTATCGTTGTCGTCCCTCAGGATCTATGACTATTAGAGATGCACTTAGTGCCAAGCTCTTGTCTTCACCCCACCCCTGCACTTTCTTCCTTTACACTCCATAATTCAATTCCCTCCTGAGAAATCTCCAGCAGGGCATTCAGGGTGACCCACTAGCTCTTATTTTACAGGATTGTTCTGTAATTGAGCCAGTGATACGTATACTGGGTTATATACATCAGGGACACTTTTTTTTATATAATTTTGGCTTTTCAATCTCACCCATGGGTAATAACCCCTCTTCTCCAACTTTTACACCCTCAGTTCTTGCAGTAAGTGCACCCCCCCCCCCTTCACCAGCTCAGCTCTTGCAGCAATCTCTCAAACACCCCTAACCTGCTCCCCCCACACTCACAGCTATGGCAGCCAGCCAGCTGGCCACACCTACCATTCTGATGGCTTCTGTGTCAGAGCATCTAATTTTATTTAATATTGTCACAAATAGGCTTATATTGACATTTCAATGAAGTTCCTGTGAAAATCCCCATGTTGTCATACTCCGGTACCTATTTGGGTACACAGAGGAAATCAAATCAAAATCGGCTGTCATGTCAGAGTATCTAAGTTTGTTTATTTTGTCACAACTGGCTTACATTAACATTGCAATGAAGTTACTGTGAAAATCCCCTAGTTGGTACATTCCAACACCTTTCGGTACACTGAGAGAGAATTTAGTATGGCCAATGTATCTAACCAGCATATCTTTTGGACTGTGGGTGTAAACCAGAGCATCCGAAGAAAACCCACGTAGACAGAAAGAGAACACACAAACTCCACGCATCACCCAAACCAGGGACTCAAACGTGGGTCACTAGAGCTGTGAGGCAGCAGTGCTAATCACAGTGCCCTGTATCAGAGTATCTAACACCCCCCCGCCCCTTGTCAGAGTATCTAACAACCTCCACATGACTGGGCCACATGAGTGCATCCAGGTCTCAATTGTTCACTGAAAAGTTTCTCCTCACATTTCCAGTGTTAATTGTTTTAAAGCTGTGCCCTCTTGCTCTTGATCCTTCTGCCAATCCCAATCTACATTGTCCAAACCTTTCATGATTTGGGATTACTTCTATCAAATCTCTGTACATTTTCTTCTCCAAGGAAAATAACCCAACTTCTCCAGCCTGTGTAGCTCAATGATGTTCCTCATCCCTGTTTCTTTCTATGCTTGGATGGCTGTCTCTGTGGAATTAGCCTCTTTCTCCCATGTCTGTGCAGGTTTTCTCCTGGTGCCTCGGTTTCCTACCACAGTCAAAAGACATGCATCTCAGGTGAATTGGCCATGGTAAATTTTCTCTTTGTGACCCAAGATGTGCAAGTTGAGCGGGGGGAGTGGGGTAAATGGGGTAAATGTGTGGTGTTACAGGGATAAGACTGGGAGGAGGCCTGGGTTAGATGCTTTGTGAGAGTATTCAAAGCAGACTCGATGGTCCAAATGGACCCCCTCTGCATTGTAGAGATCCCTTGATTCTCTGTCCTGTCTCTTTACAATTGTTGAGCGACAACATAAGGATCAAATAAATGCTCAATTCTTGATTTGCATAAAGAATGCTGATTTCACTAGGGGGTTGGTGGTGCACAGGTTGTGCACTAATGATATGTTCCTTAGCCTTAACACCCTGGATTTGAAATGAAAACATTTTGGTAGATTGAACCAGGGCACAACTTATTCAGTTAATGGTAGGATACTGGGGAGAGTTACAGAACAAAAAGATCTAGGGGTACATGTTCATAGCTCCTTGAAAATAGAATCACAGATGGACAGAGTGGTGAAGAAGGCTTTCAGCATGCTTAGTTTCATTGGTCAGAATCTTGAATACAGGAGAAGGGACATCTTATTGAAGTTTTATAAGACATTAGTAAGGCTACACTTGGAATTCTGTGTATAGTTCTATCATAGAAAGGATACTATTAAATTAGAAAGAGTGCAGAAGAGATTTACTAGAATGCTACCGGGTCTTGATGGTTTGAGTTACAAGAAGAGGCTGGATAAACTGGGACTTTTTTCTCTGGAGCACAGAAGGCTGAGGGGTGATCTTATAGAGGTCTATAGAGATAATGAGGGACACAGATCAGCTAGGTAGTTAATATATTTTCCCAAAGGTAGTGAAATCTGAAACTAGAGGGCATAGATTTAAGGTGAGAGAGAAGAGATGCAAAAGTGAGCAGACAGGCAATTCTTCCACATACAGGGTGATAAATGTCTGGAACAAGTTGCTAGAGGTAGTAGTAGAGACAATTACAATTTTGTCTTTTAAAAAGCATTTAGATTGTTACATGGTTAGATGGGAATAGGGGGAAATATGGGCAATTAGGATTAGTTTCAGGGTTTAAAATAAAGGTGGCACGGACAAGTTGGGCCAAAGGGCCGGTTTCCATGATGCAAATCTCTGTGACTCCATATGTCTCCCTGTTTCTGATTATTTCCATTACTGGATGCACGTGAAAAGAATCTGGATTGGCTGCAATTCCTCTCATATTTAAGCTAACACTGATTATCCAGGAGTATATGTGAAAATGGCCACTTGGCTTGGTAATGTGTTATGGTTCAAGGCAAAAACTCCGAAGTGCTTTATGAAGCCCACCTGAACCACAAGTTTTGCAACTTGAATTTGGCTAGGATAAGCACGAGATGTTTCACTTCAGGTATGATTCAAGTGACCCACTGGGGAGCTTTTATCAAACAAAGTGTATTGCATTGAATGCTGATTTCAAATGATCTTGAAAACTCAGACAACTTCTCGTCTTCAGCTTCCCAAAATCCCAAAAAGCACAGATTCTTTACTGCAGGATGGCAATAAGCTATGCTTTCAGCTAACTGGTAAAACTTTCAAAATAAAAAGAGAGACTGTATGCTCTCTATGCTATGCTTCAAATATTGCAGCCAAAACAATAAAAATCAATTCTTGTCACCTGAGCTGCACACAGTTCTTGTTTTCCCTTCCCAGCAATGACAACACCTAAGGCTGTGAGCTGAGAAACACTTGGTGTTTGCACAGAGGGCTACAGAGAAGACCACTAGATTGTTGCCTGGCATGGAACAGTTAAGCTATAAAGAGATACTGGATAGGCTTAGATTGTTTTCTTTGGAGCAGAGAAGGCTGAGGCAGCGGGGGGGAACATTATTGAGGTGTACACAATTATGAAGGGTAAGAACAGGGTGAATGGGAACCAGCTGTTCTCTTCATTCAGGATCAATCACAAAGGGGCTAAGTTTTAGGGTGAAGGGCAGGAAATTCAGAGGGGATTTAAGAAAAATATTTTTTCACTCAGAGTGGTAGGAATCTGGAAGGCACTGCCTGGGATAGTTGTGAATGCTGGAAAATTTAGAACCTTTAAAAAAATGTTTGGATGAGCACTTGAAATATCATAATGTTTAAGGATATGGAATTTGTACTGGAAAAAGGAAATAGCATAACTTGAGTCTTATTGTTGGTGCAGACTCAATGGGCTGAAGGGCCTCTTCTGTGCTCTTTGACTCTATGACTATCAAATGTCAGTTAAATGTTGGGCGGGTCTGCACTAATATTCTCACTTCATCTCTCACTGCTTTTTCAAACAAGACGCGCACCAAGAACTGAAGATTCCACTCTAGATTCCCTGCTTCACTGATGCTCAGATATAAGCAATATTTGCAGCAGCTTTGAATGTTCTTCTGTTTGCGAATTTGGAAGATTGATTTAAATTGGCACAGTGTGAAACAATGTGTATTGGACCCCCACCTCATCTGCTTTTAAACTTAATTAACCATCAAGCTTTCGTGAAGCCAGTGCCCCTTTAAGTAAAATAGCTTGCACAGAGCATGGCAAGTCTGAAAAATTGAAGACGACTTTTATTTGAAAGCAGCCAAGTATTTTGTGCTAAAGATGACTCATTGCCAGCTTCCTGGGGATTATAAATAGCACATTTTAAAAGCTATTGTCGTGAGAGTGAGTCATTAATGGGTGATTAACGGAGGGGTCTATCAGACTAAATTACCTGCAATGCAGTGAGAAATAACTTTATTTCCAAGTATGTGGTAGTGTTTAGGTTACGATTAATAATCAAGGGAATGTGACATGCCCACGAAATGGTCGGATTGTCATAGAAACGGGCTGTCTCATTAATGTCGTCCAGGGAAGGAACCTTGTCTTTCTTACCCGGCCTGACCTATTTGTGATTGTAATCCCACACCAAGGTGTCTGACTCTGAAATACGATCTAGAGTGGCCTAGTCAGCCACTAATCCCACTTGTAATGTATAACGTTGGCAATGGCTGTAGCAGGGCACCTTCTGCACATCAGGGGCAGGCAATAAATGCTGCTTTCAACAGTTGACACTCTCATCCCAATAATGAACAGGAGAACGCTGTGTGCAGTCTATTTAAATCCTAAGGTGTGCAACGTTAAAAGCTCTACAATTTTATTCTTTACCAAATCTCTTCATTTGCCTGCAGCTGATATTTAACAACACATGATGAATGGATACAGGGGTGGGAGGGAGGTGCGGTGATGAGGTTAGGAAGGGTAAATAATAAAAAGAATAGGTGTCACCCACTGTAGCATGTTATGCCTTTATTTTATCTCAATCCAATGAGGTAAACAGATCACCTTGAAGCCCTGACCTACAACAGTTGCTGTGTTACAGTAGGAAATCCCAGGAATGGGAAAGATGTTATATAAATGCAAGTTTATTTCCTTTTTTTTCCACAGCAGCAAATCCATATCTGAATTTTTCAGTGATGAACCTCATAGCTGTACACAACTGCTGAACAGCTAGGAGAAACAAATTGTAGTCCAATACTGGCCATATATCTACTTTCGTTGGATAATTAACTTAATTAATTATAATGAAAAATGATGTATGATCTACCAGTGGCACCAAGGGTAAAGCTGTCCCATTGAAAGATGGGGGCTCCAGTTAAGTTCTGCAGAAATGGAGCAATCGAGGCCATTCATGAGTGAAACTAGACATATTCTTTTGCAGGGAGAAGAAAGAACATCCAAAACTAATATGTCCTGGATGAAAAGGAAGCAAAAACTTAAATCAAGCAGCTAAAGGGAGCTTATGACAATTATCAGGAGCAAACAAGCTCTGACGAAGGGTCATCTGGACTTGAAATATTTGTTCTATTCTCGCCCCACAGATGCTGTCAGACCTGCTGAGATTTTCCAGCGTTTTTCTGTTTTTATTTCAGATTCCAGCATCTACAGTATTTTATGTTTAATCATGAGCAGAATTCAGCTATTAACCAGAAAGGTTGTGGAAAGCACAGAGGGAATTTAAAAAGTTAATGTGGAAGTAAATCAAGCTTCAAATTTACAAGAAGAGACTAGCAAGCAACATTCAATTGAAAGTTAAAACATTTATAAACATAAGGGGGAATTGGGTGGGGGAGGGAAAGAGGTGGATAGGTTACTGAGATCATGATGCACGATTAACCTGCAACTGTTCATTGTGATTCAAGCAGCACGCAAATGTTTTTCTGCCTGTTCATTTAAATAATAGCGGCGTACAGCCTGGCACCATGCATTCTGCTGCATGTCAACAAGTCTCACCAGGGGACCCAAGGTCACACGAGGTTAGTCTCAGCTAAAACTCATCTGTACTACTTAAAGCCAGCCTGCATCTCAAATAGTGAAGGTGGAGTTTGATTGCAGTGGTTGGAGCTGATTACAGAATAATCTCTTTGCGGAAAGAAGAGTGAAAATGGCACAAATCGAGGAGCATCACAGTTCCCCAAAGCAGCACTCAAGGTCTTGGTGCAGATGTACGAGAGGAGGGGTCATCTACTCTCAGGGGGTCAGAAGATCCTCCAGACAGACACTGTAAAAGCAGTGGAGCAGAAACTGTCACCATCAGTGCCCTCAATCTAGCTCAGAGATTGGAATGCAGTGCCATAAAAAGTTCAATGGTCTCACATGAATGATCAAGGTCAGCGAATGCATCTCCGAATGCCACAAAGTTTCCAAATAAACCACCAGTCTCAGACATTCCTCCATTCACTGTACTCTTATCACTCACCTATCAACAATCTCTACTAAGCATGAGACAGATCTGAACTTTATCTCACACATATATCTTTGCTGCAAGCTTCAAACTTAAATCTCACAGCTTTGCATACACTGTCAGCTATTCAACCATGGCAGGTATATCAGTCAAACACATTGCACCACACATACGCACAGCATAAGAAATAGGAGGCATAATTCTTTTGGAGTTTAAATTAATTGCTCTATATATGCCAAGTATTCAAATGTGCTGATACTTTAAAAAGTGATCACATTTGATTCATTATTTTTTCTTTCAAATTTCTTAGTCTTATAAAATGTAATTCAGCCTTTTGACTAAGATCAAACATCAGATCAAGTCCAAGATGGGGTGCAAAGCCTAATCTTGTCAGTTTGGGTCTTGTTTGTCTCCCTTGTGGAGATCTTGAATTGCATTCAATTGGGTTTCATATTTGGTTTTTGAGCATTGACTTTGTAACTTTAAGAATGGAGAAGAAAAATTAAAACATAATTTGCTGTTACATTCACATAGAACCCGATATATTCCAAATACTTTGGAATTATATTTTGAAGCAGTGGGTTTTGTTTATATCAATCGAACAATGCCATAAAATGCATTTTAAAGTGTCCTGAATACCCACTCCTGGTAGGTAACTGTGGATTGTGATTGTATACAATTGAAACCTACAACTTTGAAAGCTCCCACTGGAACGGTTCCCAAAACTAAATAAAAACAGCTCTATTTTCTTTTAAAGGAAGATAATTGCTGATCCATTGATGACTTGCTATTCTTTTATAGATGTGAATGGTCTGTGTTACAATGACATTTTATAAAATGCAGGCAGTGAAACCAAGCCATTGTTTAACAACTAAGGTGATACTGTATTCCCCTTCCAAGCTGTGGAACCATTAATTTAAAAATTCGTAACATGTGTAATGTATCCAACATAATAATCCACTTTTTAGATTCTGTGGTGTCTCTCTCTATGGTGAAAGGATGGCTCTTACAAATAATAAGTAGACTGTCTTTCGCAAACCTTTGAGGATACGAAGTGAAAGATTTAATTATTCAAGTGATATCTGGAAAGACTTTTGGAAAGGACATAATGTGATCAGTGAGCCTCGAAACAGGAGAAGCACCATGGTTTTTTTCCCAGACTCTGCAGTGCATGCTTGTAATGTCCACATTAATGTGCTCACCAAGATGGTGTCCGGTGAGGGCCTCACCAGAATTGTGCATGTAGTGTGCTGTCTTTTATGTTCTTTTCTCATTGCAAATGAATTATTTGTATCTGACTTTTGATGAACAAGCAATTGTACTTGCAATGAGTTTTCAAATTGATGATAAAATTAAAATTAAATTGGACATAAAGGTGCCATGTGGATGCTGAAATAACAACCGCAGCAGAACTAAAGAACTTACCAGTCCAATCTGGTGAATGTGAAGCACAAGCGATTTGCTGGAGAAAGAAATGCAATTTCTGACCACTTGAAATAAAACTATAAAATGCTGGAGATGCTGAGCAAATCTGGCAGCTTCTGTGTAAACAGAGTTAACACTTCAGATCTGTGACTTGATTAAATATTAACTATGTTTCTCCCTCCATAGATGTTGCCTGACCTGCTGAGTACAGAGGTAGCATTTTCTCACTTTATTGCTAAGCTGATAAGAGCCAAAAGGGAAATTGTAAAGACAGAGGACATAATAAAAGAATTAAATGAATACTTGTTGCATCTTTTACAAAGATAACTGTTGAGGGGAAGAGCTGGAGAGGGAAGTTATGGGCAGAATAATAGATTAATAAAAGACACACTAAAAAGATTACTAAAAATGTTATGAATATAAGGTTTAACAGATGATTATGTTTATGAGTATCACTTTAATTCAAGGTTATTATTATATGACTGGGGTTAACAAGTGGGACAGCACAATGGTACAGTGGTTAGCACTGCTATCTCACAGCACCAGAGACATTGGTTCAATTCCTGGCTTGGGTGATTGTCAGTGTGGAATTTTCCGTGTCTGTGTAGGTTTCTTCTGGATGCTCCAGGTCCTCCCACAGTCCAAAGATGTGTGGGTTAGGTTGATTGGCCTTGCTAAATTGCCCCTTAGTGTCAGGGGCCCAGCAGCACAAATAAGTGGGGTTATAGGAATAGGACCTGGGTGGGATCATCGTCAGTGTGGGCTTGATAGGCCGATTGACCTCTTCCACACACCATGGATTCTATGAATCCATTCAATTGCTACAGCTGACACAGTGGAAATGGTTGTAATATCACCAGGAGTGGATCTCTGATGGCAGGGATTCAAGTATGTGGATGATAGCCTGACTTAGATGGCCAGAGCTACTTACAATTTCAGTTTTTCCTCCTGATTCCATTGAAATTGTGACTATGCCCGTCCAAATTCCGCTCCAACTTCATTTTCAAGTTGCTAATGACACCATTGTAGTAGATCGGATCTCAAATAACATCGAGGCAAAGGACAGGAAAGATTTAGAGAAAATGGTACAATGACAGTAATCATTCCCTCAATATCAGTAAAATGAAAGTGGTATCATTGACTTCAGGAAACATAGTGGAGGACCTACTCCTGTCTGCATCAACAGTGATGAAGTGGAAATGGTTGAGTGCTTCAAGTTTCTAGGTGTCCTGGTCCCTCCATGCTGACTCAATAGTTAAGAAAGCCCACCAACATCTTTACTTTCTCAGGAAGCTAAGGAAATTCGGCATGTCGGCTGTAACTCACACCAATTTTTACAGATGCACCATAGAAAGCATCCTTTCTGGGTGCATCACAGCTTGATATAGCTCCTGTTCTGACCAAGACCACAAGGAATTACAAAGAGTTGTGAACATAGTTCAGTCCATCACGTAAACCAGCCTCCCATCCATTGAATCCATCTACATTTCCCTCGGAAAAGCACCCATCTAATCAATCACTCCATATACCTCGGACGTGCTTTCTTCTATCTTCTTCCATCACGAAAAGGATACAAAAGTCTAAGATCATGTAAAAATGGCAAAACTGAAGTCCATTAGGGGAAATTGGTGGTATGGATACAAAATTGGTTCAGTATCATGGAAATGAAGGATGTTGGTAAATAAATGTTGTTCAGACTGAGGGGTGGCTTGCAGTTATACCCCTCCAAAGGTAGGTTACTGATCACTCAGCTTTTATAAATTGAGACAATTATCTGGGGAAAGGGGTTATCTTACGAGGAAAGATTGAGCAGATTGGGCCTATAGTCATTGGAGTGTAGAAGAATGAAAGGTGATCTGATTGACACACATCACATTCTGAAGTGACTTAACAGAGAGGACATTTACCTCATGGGGAATGTAGAAATGGGGGACACAGTTTCAAAGTAAGGGGTATTCCAAAGATAGAACACATTCTCTCCAAAGGTCCTTATCTTTGAAATTGCCTTCCACGGAGAGCAGTGGAGACTGGGTCATTTCATATATTTAAGGCTGAGTTAGACAGATTATGACTGACAAGGAAGTCATGGGTTTTGGGATCAGGTAGAAAAGTGGAGTTAAGGCAACACCAGATAGCTATGATCTTATTGACTGACAGAGAAGACTTGAAATGCCAAGTGGTTTATGCCTACATCTTATATTCTTATGATATAATTCTGTCATAAGGAGCAGTAATGTTGATCATACAAAGCTTAGCAAAGCACTTTCATGATGAGTATCGACATGTGCAGTTCTGAGATACTGCTGACAATAGTAGTTTCCCCTCCACAGAACAACAACATAAATCTTAGATTTTTATTCAATTCAAATTTCATCCTCAGCCATGGTAAGATTCAAACATGGGGCCCCAGAGCATTACCCTGGATGTGTGGAATACTAGTCTAGTGACAATACCACTATGCTACCGCTGCCCTGTTTAGAATAACCTACTACAAAAGCAATTGAGCCTGGCAACATTAATGTTTTTCAAGGGAGTTGGAGAGGCATTTGGTGAGAAAAATCAATTGAACTCTGGAGCCAGTGAAATGGTCTGGCTCACCCATCCAATGCATGAACATAACCACTTCCAAAAAGGTAACAGTGCACAAAGTGTCATCTCATCACTAAAGATAATGAAGCAAAAACTGAAGTACAAATTTCATGCATTAAACATCTTGACAATTACATTTCAGTGGGGCATGACACCTATAGCACAGAATTTCATAACAATTTATATTTCTATGGCACCATTAGCATGTTAAAAAATTCCCAAAGTGCTTCAAAGGAGCATTAATTGTCAAGTCTAACACCAAGCCAGATAAAACAACAAGCATTGGGGCAACTGACCAAAAGTTGCTTCAAGACTTAGCTTTTAGGAAGTGCTATAAATAAATAAAGACAGCAAATGAGCCAGACATTCAGGGATAGAATTCCAGAGCTTAGAGCCACGGGAACTGAAGGCACACCAGTGATTAAAATTGTTGATGTTCAAGGTTGCAAGATGGCAAATAACACAGAGGGTTGCAGGACTGGAAGAGGTTACAGGGTGAAAGGGTTAAAAATCAGGTACATGCTACAAGAATTTCTGTGAGGCAGCTGTGACTGCACATAAAATAGAATTACGGACAAAGATGGTAACTTTGGTAACCACATGGGAGTCTCAAATCATTGCTCCAGATAACAGTTATAGACTGTCAAGGACTTTGAATAAATGCTTCATTAACAATTGTATAGCATGCTATGTAGACAAGCCTTAGCAACTTGGATACTGTAATTAGGCAAGATTATCTGGTTAACTAAAATCATATATGTAGAGTGTCATAAATAGGAATATCAGTTGTAATGTTATGGATAATAGTAAACTTAAATGTTAATTTTTTGATTGGAGTTCTTAAATCACTTGTAATTGAGCCTGAAGATATAACTGTCACTGTAATCCTTTGTTCTGGGAAGTTGCAAACCACGTGGTGGAAGACTTGTCCCTTGCTATAGTTCAAATAAAAGTCTTAAACTTGCACTCCAACTGTTGCCTGGTCAGTTACAAGGAATGAGGTGCACTACAGTCAAATAGTTGTGAAACTCCCTCAATACAGACTTAAGGAATGGGAGAGGCCACAAATGGATCTGAAAATACTATGGGTAGGATTTTCCAGTCCCATGCACCCCGAGACCAGAAATTCCCTCCTGAGGTCAGTGAACCTTTCAGTGGTCCATCAAATTCTCAGTCCCACTCCATGACACTGGAATCAATGAGCACCCTGTAACATAGGGTGTCATTAGTGACTGATAAAAGCCAATATGAGATGGGAGGTAACCTGATTGGAAAAAATTCAAGCAGGGAGTTCCAGGAAAGAGAGGCATAGATTTGAGAGGCAAGAACACATTCAAGGAAAAGAAAAGGAGGTTGGAATGAGATGCTAGGTTGTAAGGATGGATGGTCAAGAATTTTTGTTTTGATGCAGATTTAAGAGAGGGTGGAAGTGCCTGAGGAGAGACCACAACATCAGTTAACATCTGAGTCAGGAAGGAAATACTATTCCCGGCAGTTTAGTAGCAATAAAGTTAAGGGTGCAAGGTGTGGACTAGCTGAGCTTAGGAAAAACATAAGATGAAGTAGGAAAGAGATGAGGGAATGATGTGAATTCAGAGAATAGAGTAGAGGGGAACTTTCAAGGGGTTGAAGAAATCATCCCCAATAAGCACATAGATGGCATAAGTCTGGTTCTCAGATAGATATTCTCGCAAGAAATACAGAAAGGAGTAGTGAGCATAGCTCCACTGTCACAGTCCATAGAGTCAGCAAAAGCAGCCCCCACAGTGGGCATGCTGGGTGAGAAAGTGACTGAGCTGGGGGGGAATATGGAAAATGGGGGGGGGATTCTCATTGAATGGTCCCAATTTATTGACAAAGTGTTTATGAGTACTTGCACTTGTTCTTGGAGGTGAGAGCTGAGGACACAGGCAAGAGATGTTTAAGACTACTGACATCAAAGAAAAGGCAATAGAAGATATATCTGCATTCCATATTGATCCTGAATAGTAAACTGTCTTTGGCAGATGAAAGCAGAACATGGAATGCTTTGAATGATTAAACTAGATCTGTTGGTGAATGGATAAATCACTTGTCTATCTTATGCATTCAATTCTGCTTTCCTTCGACCCAGGGCACCAGAGATGAGGAATCTACTGGGGGAACAGCCAAGTCAGAAATAGTAATGGCTTTAATTGGGATTAGGGTAAAAGTGAAGGGGAGGTTATGGTTAAGCAAATGGATAGACATGTTGTGATGAATGGAGGGCCAAAGGTTAATTATTTGAGATAGTGAAAGTACAGTTTCAAATGAATGGTGAGAGCTATTTCCAGGTATGGACTCAGGAGGAAGTAAAGTTTGGAGTGGGAAGGGGGATCTGGATGGAGAATGAAACAAAGAAGTGGTCAGAGGGAGCCCATTCTGTGATTGATACAGTGAGATGGCATAGTCCAGCAGAAGATCATGAATGTGGTTTGTGGAGTTTATCTAGAGGGAAAGATTAGAAGCGATAAGAGGGGAATGACGTCAGAGGAGACACAGGGAGAAATGGGCTTTAAATCGCAGAAGGTAAGTTGCTCGGTGCAGTGGCAGAGAGAAGAAAGCAGTGAAGATATCTCAGTGAGAACAATTGTGGTCATTAGGTGGGAAAAATAAGGATTTTAAATGAGAAGGGTGGAACAAGGTGAGATGCTCAAAAGAGGAGCAAATCCCAGAGGTGTAGAGGACAGGCCAAGGGTCTAACAGTCTGGTCAAATAGTGAAAGATATAGCTTGATGGGAAGACTTCACTAAGGAGAAAATCATCACTCCTCAACCAGGCTTCTGTTAAGGCTGTGATGTTGAAGAAATCATTCCTTGATAAGCATATAGATGGCATAAATCTGGTTCCCAGACGGATGTTCTAGCAAAAAATGCAGAAAGGGGTACTGAGCATAGATCCATTGCCATAGTCCATGTAGTCAGCAAGAGCAGCCCCCACAAAGGGCATGCTAAGTGAGAGAATAGAATGGGGCAATTGGAATTGTTGCTTGCTATGAAGTTTTGGGGGTAATTTCACCCTTTAAGGCAGGGGCAGACTGGCAAAGATTTGTTCTGAATCTACTTTATAGATACAATGTTAGGATAAGTTTATTAAGTTCTCAGATAAACTATGCCTGCACACTTGGATGATGATTTACAATTTAACGTGGAATATGCTGCTGTGTTACAATCGGACATCAGAGTGCACAAAATGGTTTCTCTCATGACTACAGTCTTTGAGCCTCTCTCTCACCCCACTGTATTTTGTCTTGTTCTATGCTTGTCTCTGGACACTTTTTCTCTGTGAAGAAGGACATCCTTTGATCTAGCTGTGATCCAGTTAACCTCTCCCTCACCCCAATCATCTTCACCCTGTTTGTTTATATCACAGTTATTTCTTCACACACAATATTATATTGGTTATGTGAGTACACTTTCCTTGACTAACCAAGAGTAGTTTGTGCAGTTGTTGTTAGCTTCACATATTTATGTAAGTAAAGTCCTTTGTATCTCAATGCTTTTAACGTCATGGCTCCCTATCTGGTAGACAAAGACATCAACATTCCACACTCACACAGTGTTGCCACATACAGCCTTCAAGGTCTTATCCAGTTACGCTGTGAGCAACCTCTTTATAACTTGTCATAAACTCCTATAACCTTGCTATTTTTACCATATGTGGCCTACTTCTAAGTTTTCTCACTACACTATCCTACAAAGAAGAGTATATATAAAATCAGGTGTTAGTAAACTACGTGTTAGGTTTCTTATAATAGTTAGATTTTTACAGTTAATATTCTTGAAAGTAACCTAATAATTTTACATTGTGACAAGACATCAACAAGTATTTCAGTCAGTCCTCTAAAATTTGCCAAGTGAAGCACAGAGATAATCAATATGTTTATCTGAGAAAAAATTAAATCTTGGTGATAGCAGGAGAAAAGGAAGGTCAAGCAATACTGAAGGGTTAGAACAAAGATTTGAAAAAATAGAGGAGAGAAATGAAAGGAGACATGATGACAGGGGTCCAGGAGCAATGAAGAGAAAAGAAGTGAACAAGAAAGAAAACTGTGGAAATAGAAATGATGGGCTCAAATCTTTAGTGGCAGCCTGAAATGAGACACAAATGGGGAAAATACAAGTTACATAGGTTTTCTAACATAATAAATTAGGAAACACGATTATTCATACCGAAATTATTTTAATAATCAGCAATTCCATTCATTGCACAGTACTCATTAAACTTATTTTGAACAATCAATATAACATTGACTGCACTTGAAGTAAATCTATTCTACAGACAAGAACATCAAAAGAACAAATGAAAGAAAAAGGCAATCACTTTCCTTTGTTTAAAAACTAAGTGTACTGTAACTTCTATGAATTTGGAATATGTTCCAAAAACTGTCTGATTACTGCCATTTATAATCTTTTAACCTGCTATTGCTCTGCAGAGAAAAAAAGTCAAACATCTCTATTCTCACTTTATGCTCATCACACTCCTTAGTTCCAATGACTGCGTAAGTTCAATCACCTGGACATTATCTGCATGATTCATGAATTTCTGGATTTCAAAGGCTTAGGCTGTGTTGTCTCCCCACACAATCTTTGATCCAGTGAGGACAAGTCCAATTTTGTCAAACCAGTCTCATAACGTTTTCAGAGCTTCAAATACCGAATTCTTTTAGTTACAGCTTCATTAGTTTTAAACTCTGCCCCACTATATTACATGCAACATTCTTAATGAGGCCTCATGTCAGAGTTAAAACAAACGTGTTTCACCCATTAAAAACTGCAAGAAACATCAGTCATTGATTAATCTCAGTACAATAGATTCCAATTAAACTGAGGAATAAGAACCTCGAGGCAAATCCATAAGCTTACAAGAGGAACAAACCGCAGCCAATAATACTTTCTCCATATGAAATCCAGAACATTCTCTTAATATATGCAACAATTCTTCTTACTGTGAATAAAGGTCATCAAGTTTTTCCACTTTTTGCCAGCCTAAATTCCAGTTTACAACTGCCACACCTTTTGAGCATTCCCCTGTTCCCTCCATCTCATCAGCTTGAAATCTTACAAACTGTTTGTCTCAACACCATTCATCCAACTTCCTTCATGTCTGTTCAAAAGACTCGTTAAGACTACTGGTCTCTTCAACCA
Organism: Sphyrna mokarran; assembly: GCA_024679065.1. NCBI lineage: Eukaryota > Metazoa > Chordata > Chondrichthyes > Carcharhiniformes > Carcharhinidae > Sphyrna > Sphyrna mokarran. The sequence goes on from JAGIQG010000003.1 coordinate 60,723,362, forward strand.
CCCATGTTTGTTTACCTTTTCCTACTCAAGCCTGAACATTGAACGATGTGTCTTTCTTATGGTATCAACATTAATAAATATCATGGAATCTCTATAATGCTGAAAGAGGCCATTCGGTCATTGAGTCTGCACCGACCATAATCCCCCCCAGACCCTATCCCTGTAACTCCAGGTATTTACCCTGCTAATCTGTTTGACACTTAATTTAACATGGCCAATCCACCTAACCCACACATCTTTGGACAGTGAGAAGAAACTGGAGCATCCGGAGGAAATCCACGCAGACACGAGGAGAATGTGCAGACTTCACACGGACAATGACCCAAGCCAGGAATTGAATCTGAATCCCTGGCACTGTGAGACAGTAATGCTAACCACTGTGCCACCCCTTATGATTTTTCTTGCATTAAAGTGTTAAAAGGAAGATATAGTTGGAATTAAATATTTTGAATACAAATTCCTCTATTGGCTGAACTATCAATTTTATATACATAAAAGTATTTCTTCAGAACAAGAATGGATTCCTCTTCTACGCTGATTCTTTTTTTCCCCTGCATTATATTTTATGTTCTTCTCTCTCCTTGTTTTCTCTTAGACACACATCAGTCATGCCCTGTTTGAGAAGGGCAAGCAGTTGTTTGCAATGCTGTTGCGAGGCCACCTGCTGAAAGGTCAGCTGAATGTCCTTCCCTGTAGGGAAGCACCTGGCCTTCAATCAGCAGCTCCTCATGACAGGACAGTCAAGATCAAGATGCCATTATGTGGCCACTCCATTTTTTAAAGGGCTCTTCCATGTTGAGTATATCATTGAAGCAGACAGATAGCATTACTGATATCAGCTATCTTTGTAGACTGTTGTGTTAGTCATTAATGTTCAGTTCGTAACAAAATAGGAAAGACAGTACAGCTTCAAAATTTACGCTGAATATATACACTCATTAACCTTTTCCGAAAATTCTCTGCCTCTGTCAATTCTTTACGTTATTTCAGGTCAGTGGAAAACAGAGTCAGGAAGTTTCATATTCTTAATGATTGGGGCAAATTTGTACCAGTACTGATACCCAGAGAGTCAATGCTGACGAACATATTGAAACAACAGACAGCAAAAAAAATTTATGCAGTCAGGGTCAACCTACACACACGGGGTAGAATTTTCCCACCACATTTACCCTAAAATCCCACCCGAGGTCAACGGATCTTTCAATGGTCTGTCCCTCGCCTGCGATGCCAGGCGGAATGGGAAGATTCACTCAATAATCTCCATTCACCACCATCCAAGCCAATTGGTAGGGAAAGAAAGTCTTTAAAATTCCTCTCTGATTATTACTTCACTCATCAAACACCACGATCCTGATTCTCCCAAAAAAATTCTAATTGCTGAATTAGCAGAATTCTAATTGCTGAATTAGAAAATGGTGTAAATCATGATTGTTTTTTTCAGTGGGAGTTCAGACAAGAATTTGTGCAATTCAGAGGTCACAATCGGGAATCACATTAAGAGCTCGGAGGGAACAGGGCCTGTTCATGACAGAATCTGACATGTTCCGGAACTCTGCATGCCCCGAATTGTCAGATTGCAGTTTGCTGGCTAGCCCAATTGTTGGCCAACCTGGGATCCCTGCATTGCTGCCCCTTCCAGCACAGCTTCAAAATTTATGCTTTATATATATACTGATCAACCTTTTCCATAAATTGTCTGCCTCTGTCACTCCTATACTGTTCATACAAAATGGCATCCGCAGCCAAGGATATATTTCCACTTCAAATCTCAGAGGTTTGGAATTATCAGCCTGGTAAACATTCTCTGCACCCCTTCATAGCAAGAACATCCTTCCTCAGATAAGGAGATTGAAACTGCACACAATATTCCAAGTGTGGCCTCACCAAGACCCTGTATAATTGCAGCAAGACATCCCTGCGCCACTACTTGAACCCTCACTATGAAATTCACTGGCCAGCAGGATTTCAACCATTTTCCCACACTCCACCCACCCACTCGCATAGTTGCATAGGGTCAAGGGAAGTCCCTGGCATTCCTCTTCCTTGGCCTCACCTTGCAACACTGTGCTCAACCAACATGATCCCCCTTACAAATGGCTGCAAATAAACAACCTATGATTTTTTAAAATATTTTCTGTTGGAAATATAAGGAACTTACAGCAGATCACTGAAAGCTCAGGTATTCAACTGATTTACAAAAACACATACGCTTGTCTGGGGATTGGATTGACTTGCCACAAATGCCATGAATATATCTGTGGATTCCTAACTCACATAAAAGGTGATTTCTCCAAAGAATCTGTCATAACAGCAGGTGTCCCCGCAGAGAAAATTCCTTTTGCATGGTTGGCAATACTAATCACAAATAGCAACTTATGCATGGATTATCCTGTGAAACATGTTCTAGAAATATACATAAACATAAAAAACAGTGTACCCAAATGAAGCACGGGGTCACTGAAATTCAAGGAGCAAACATGAGCCTGTTCATAATTTTATAACAACAGTTTTCAACAATGCGTAGAAGAAACATCACTTTTTTGTGGCCAGGACTGACTGTTGATGAGGAGAATAGTTCTTTGTAACCTCGCTTTGTTCTCATTGCACATCCATGCCTTTCATTTCTTTCAGTGAATGTATAATTTTCATAACAACCGAGCAAGTGTTATTTTTGAACAAAACGACCTGTATGGTAAGGACAAATGAAGGCTTTAAGTTAAGACCTTATCTACAATTGCGTTGTCAGCTCAAATTATTCATTTTAATGTATTGGACAAGTGGTTCCATTTCATGTCAGGAAAAACACCTGAATCATCAAATCATGTTAATGGGTTTGGCTTCTGTATTTAATCCAACAGGAGTAACTAAACAAATTTTAAAAATGCAGGTGGCTGAAGATTCTCCAAATGACATATTTGCAAGTCTAAACCTCCAGCAATTTAGACAGGATCATTTAATTGATATACCTGCTTGGGCGATCCATTCTCTATGGTTTGTAATTATGTAAATTCTCTCAACACTGGTTTCTAATTGATGGAAATAGGGCTTCCTTGCCTTTAGTAATAGTACTCCACTAGGCCATGAAAATAAACATGATTTGTTCCCTTAAAGGGAACTTCTTTCATGAAAACCTGTCCCCAGCTTTCAAATGAAAAACAGAAACATTGATCAGGAAGACTTTTGGTTCATCTATCAGAACAATACTTCCATTGTGTGTTTACTTGAAAACGTTCCACCCTGTATTCATTTCAAACTTACCATGATTCACTGAAAGATTAATTAGTTTAAGATCTTTCAAGGCTCCATCTCTGGTCCTCAGAAACGAGATTTAACCAGTTTCAACATATTTTTGAGAAGGATTTGATTTGGCCATATTTAGAGTATGTTAACTTTACAGGTGACTTGTTGTGGCTTCAAGTGATAGTTGATCTATTAATAACAATATTTTTACAACGGATCTGACAGAACTGCAATACCCTGGCTCTAACTGAGTCTGACTCAGGATATGCACCCTTGCTCCACATTGGCTCTATCTCTCCATAGGGTCCAGCCTGGTCATGTGACCCTTATGTATTACCCCTTAAAGGGACCACGTTACAGAGACTATTCGTTTGATCTGATTCAAGCATCAATTTTGGAATGTTACAGGATAATCAAGTCTCACTTTGTTAGAACAAAGAACAAGAACAAAGAAACTTACAGCATTGAAACATGTCCTTCGGCCCTCCAAGCCTGCACTGATCATGTTGCCAGAGTGAATTAAAACTCCCTATCTTTGCGGGGACCATATCCCTTTATTCCCATCCTATTCATGTATTTATCCAGACGCCCCTTAAAAGTCACTATTGTATCTGGTCCACCACCTCCCCCAGGCACTCACCACCTTCTGTGTAAAAGAAAACTTGCCTTGTACATCTCCTTTAGACATTGCCCCTCATACCTTAAACCTATGCTCCCAGGTAATTAACTGTTCCACCTGGGCAAAAAACCTCTGACTATTCACTTTGTCCATGCCCCTCATAACCTTGTAGACTTCTATCATGTTGCATCTCAACCTCTGTTGTTCCAGTGAGAACAAACCAAAGTTTCTTCAATATCTCCTCATAGCTAATGCCCTCCATACCAGGTTACATCCTGGTAAACCTTTTCTGTACCCTCTCCAAAGGCTTCACATCTTTCTGGTAGTGTGGCGACCAGAATTGAACACTATATTCTAAGTGCGGCCTAACTAAGATTCTAGAAAGCTGCAACATGACTTGCCAATTTTTAAACTCAATGCCTCGGCCATTGAAGGCAAGCATGCCATATGCCTTCTTGACTACCTTTGCCATTGTTGCTATTTTTAGTGACTTGTGTACTTGTACGCGCAGATCCTTCTGCCTATCAGTGCTCTTAAGGGTTCTGCCATTTATGGTATATTTCCTATCTGTATTAGACCTTCCAAAATGCATTACCTCCTACTTTCCAGGTTAAAAATCCCTCTGCCATCTCTCTGCCCAAGTCTCCAACCAATCTACATCCTGTTGTATCCTCTAACGATCCTCATCACTATCCATAATTCCATCAACCTTTGTGTCGTCCGCAAACTTACTAATCAATCCCATTACATTTTTCTCCAAATCATTTATATATATTACAAACAGCAAACATGCCAGCACTGATCCCTGAGGAATGCCACTAGTCACAGCCCTCCATTCAGAAACACACTCTTCCCACTGCTACCTTGTCTTCCATGTCCAGTTTACAATTAATTTAAGGATTTTCTCCCTTCCCTCTTTCTGCTGATGTCCTGTTTTGTGCTATCCTGTAATAATTCCACAGTCTGATGATGTCCCAAAGCACTTCACACACAATTAAATATTTTTGAAGTATAGCCATTGTTGTACTGCAGGTGTTATAAAGCCAAACTTTCTCTCAAAAATGACTTTAAATATTTGCTGGTTGAAAAACATAGATTTAAAAGACTGAAATGACATTCTAGCATCTTGAACCAACAGTTTATAACATGATTTAAACAAAGGCATTACTGGTTCAATGATCCAGGCTGATATGCTTAGGGCATGGGTTCAGATCCCATAGTGGTAGCTGGTAAAATTTAAATTCAATTAATAAAATCTGGAACTGAAAGTTGGTCTCAGAAAGGTTGATCATGAAACTGTTGTCAACTTTCATAAAAAACAATCAGCTTCATTAATGTCTTTAGGGAAGGGAATCTGCCATTCTTACCTGGTTTGATCTACATGTAACTCCAGACCCAGAGCAATGTGGCTGACTCTTAGCTAACTTCTGAAATGGCCCAGCAAGTCTCACAGTCCAAGAGCAACTAGGGGGCAACAAATGTTGGTCTTGCCAACAATGCCTATATCAGAAGAAAGAATGGAAAAGAAAGTTGCGTCCCTGTGTCTTATAAAAGCCAATAAAATGGAGCAAACCTGTCCACAGGGCCTCAAAGATAGAATATGACATTCTTACCTGGTTTGGTCTACATGTAATGTAGGAACATGAATGAGTCACATCTCCAGACCCATTGACGGAACAACCAGACAGCACCTAGATGGAAATCAATTGTTTTGACATAATCACTTCCAACAATGGATTGTGCCTGAGAGAGTAACTCTTCTAGCCAATCCAGTAGAAACCTTGCACCAGGTATCCAAAGGATATATGTATATTTAAACAACTATTCAGTTAAGGAGGTAGAGGGATGAGGGGCTAGTAACGTGACAAATCCACTCATTCTCTTTTGTGTTTGAGAAATTGCCTTTCTCGAGGCCTCAAAACAAAAGCAGAAGAGCTGTTAAAGAGACAGGGCCCCAACTGGAATGATTCTCTCTCTCTATCCCATCTGCAAGTTTGAGCCCCCTGGAATGCATTGCCAAGTAGGGTGGTGGAGGTGAACATGCTGGGATCATTTAAGACTTATCTGGATGGTCACATGAGCTGACTGGGAATGGAGGGATACAAATGAATGGTCCAGTTGGCCCAATGAGAGTGCAAGCTTGGAGGGCCGAAGGGCCTATTTCCTGTGCTGCATTGTTCTTTGTTCTGTGTTGTTCAACTGCCTATATGCCAGAGGCAGAATTTTAAGAATCAACTCATGGCTGCTGCCTCTATAAGGACTTAAAAATCATCCATTTGTATTGTATTGATGTTAAATCCAGAGGAGCCCTCAAGCTTAGTCTAAAACCATCCACACCATAGTCTACCAGATTGATTTTGTGTGTGTGTGTGTGTGTGTGTGTGTGAATTGAAGTGAATGTATGTAAAGGATTAGGGCTTTTCTGATTAGACTGTGTTATGTACAATAAATACTGTTCTTTTTCCATTTTAAAAATTTACAAGAAACCAATGTATTTGATTACAATTACAGGACATAAATAGTTAAAATACTCCTTGAATTGGCAAGCTGAAAATTTATTTTGACTGTTACAGTCAAATAAAGAGAGGAAGAAAGAATGAAGCCGTTTTATCCCTGCTTACCTATTGTAAAACGGGAAATATTGTGACCAATTTGCATACAACAAGCTCCCACAGACAACAATGAAATAAATGACTAAATGATTTGTTTAATTGATAGTAACTGAGGGCAAAATGTTGGCCATAACATCTGGAGAAATCTGCTGTTCTTTTTTAAATTATCTCAGGGGTCCTTTGTGTTCTTCCAAGAGGACAGATAGAATCAGTTTAAAATCTCCAAAAGATATATGGGAACAATAAGATCATAAAAAACAGAAGCATTCTGCCCATCAAGCCTACTGGGCTATTCAATAAGATCATGGCTGATTGGTTTGTTCCCATAACTCCACTTTCCTGTCTGTTCCCATAACCCTCAATTCACTTTTGGGTCAAATATCTAACATCAACTTCAATAAAATCATGATCCAGCCTCCATTGCCCTCTGTGGAATAGAATTCCAAAGAATTCTTTCAGCTATCTGAAAGAAGCATAACCTTACTTATCTCCATCCTAAATGGGAGACAGCCAATTTTTAAACTGCAGTTCTAGAGTCTCCCATGAGGGGAAACGTTCTCTCAGGATATATCCTGTCAAGCCCCTAAGAAAGATTTACAAGCAGTAGTAAACCATTCAACCCTGAAGCCTGCTCTGCCATTTAATAGATTGTGGCCACCCTTCTATATCAATGCCAATTTCCTGCATTATCCCCATATCCCTTAATGTCATTGGCATCTAGGAATTTAAAAGTCTCTGCTTTGAACATACTCAAATACTGAGTATCCACAATGTTCTGGAAGAGAGAATTGTGTGTGTGAAGAAAATTCTCCTCGTATTAGTCCTAAATGGTCTACGTCTTATTCTGAGATAGTATCCCCTGGTTCCAGACCCCCTAAACATCTGCATCTATCTTGTGAAGACCTATAAGAATTTTGTACACTTTATTAGATCACCTCTTATTCTTCTAAACTCTAGCAAATACAGGCTTAATCTCCTCAATCTTTCTTGATAGGATGATATCACAATTGCCAGGATTAGTCTGGTGAACTTTTATTGGACTCCCTCTAAGACCAGTATATCCTTCCGTAGATAAGGAGATCCAAACTGTATACTACTTCTGGTATGGTCTCACCAAGACTCTGTACAACTGCAGCAAGACTTCCTAATTCCTACACTCAAATCTCCTTGCTTTAAGGGCTAACATACCTTTTGCCTTCCTAATTGCTTGTTGAACCTGCATATTAGCTTTCAATGACTTATGAACAAGAACACATAGGTCTTTTTGGACATAAACACTTCCCAATCTCATCCCATTCAATATTGAGGAAGGATATCGTCCCTAGTTCAGGAGTCTAAATCTAGAATTAGGCTTTTTAGGGTCAAGATAAGAAACTTTTACAATTTCTACCCAAATGTACAATTTCATCATTTCAACATTATATTCAATCTACAATGTTTTTCCCACTTACTGATATTGATGTACTTGTTTTATGATATTGATGTACTTGTTTTTATCCTACACAGGAATCGCTGGTAGAGGTGGGAACATTGGGGTGGCAGCGTGGGCTCGTTGGGCCGAAGGGCCTGTTTCCTGTGCTGTTTTGTTCTTTGTTCACTTAGCCTGTCTAAATGTCCTTGAAGCTTCTTTACATCCCCCTCACAACTCACCTTCCCACAATGTTTTGTGTCATTAGCAAACTTGGAAATATTACATGCTGGTAACATTCTCAACCACATCCATTGGTTCGCTCTTATCCATTTTACTAGTAACATTCTCAAAGAAATCCAACAGATTTGTCAAACATGATTTCTCTGGCATAAATCCATGTTGACTCTCCCCAGTTATACCATTATTTCATAAATGCCATGTTATTACATCCTTTAGAATAAATTCTTGCAATTTCTCTACTCCTGATATCAGGCTAATTGGTTTGTAGTTCCCTACTTTCTCTCTCCCTCCTTTCTTAAATAATGGGGTCACATTAGCAATTTTCCAATCTATAGGTACCATTCCAATTTTGAAAGATGATCATCAACGCACGTTTCAATAAATTCTCCCTTCATTTTTCTGAACTCCAACTGATATTGGCCCAAGCTGTTAATTTTTTTTCCACAAGACAATCCAACCCATTCATTCAGAACTCAACCTAGTGAACCTTTTATGAACAGCTTGCATTTCAAATATAAGGAGACTAAACTGCATACAATACTGCAGATATAGCCTTATCAATGCCCTATATAGTTGTAGCAAGACATACCTATTTTAATATTCAATTCCCCTTGTAATAAAAGCCAACATTCCATTTGCCTTTTAAATTATTTATTATACTTGCATGCCTTTTTTGTAATTCATGCACAAGGCCACCCAGATTCCCTTTTACAGAAACATTCTGCAGTCTCTCTCACCTGAATAATGTTCCTTTGCTATTTTTCCTGTCAAAGTGGACAACTTCAAATTTTCCTACATTATGTTCCACCTGCCAAATTTTTACCCAATCACTTTACCCATCTAATTCATTTGTAGGCATCTTTGGTCAGAACTTTCCGGCCATTTATGCCAGTGGGATCTTCCAGTCCCACCATTGTCACATCAACGGGAAATCCTGTTAACAACAGTGGGACCAGAAGATCCCAGTGCCAGCCAATGGTGGGCCACCTCCACCAATGCGAAACGCAAGGCAGGTTGCGTGGAGAAACTCACCCTGTGCATTCATCTCACAAGTTGATTTTGTACCTATCTTGTTATCATCTGCAAATATTTTTATAATACAATCAGTCCTTCCATCCAAATCATTAACATAAATTGTAAATTATCAAGGCCCCAGCACTGATTTCTGTGGAACTTATAGATTGCCAGTGTGAAAATGGCCCATTTATCTCAACTCTCTTTCCTTGTTAGATAATCAGTTCGCTATCCGCGCTAACATATCATCTCCAGTGTCATGGACTTTTATCTTGTGTGCTAATCTTTTATGTGGCAGTTTACTGAATGCCTTTTGGAAACAAGAAAAACACATGGACCTTCTTTCAACCTCCAGACAATTTATTTCTGATTAATTGTTTGACATTTCTGTGGTTCCCTATTACCTGCTCGAGAGCCTGATGACATTTAAGGGAACATAAATGTTTTTGAATCCAGAATGTTCTTGACAACCTCTGAGATTTTTAAAACAGATGCAAGTGTAGCAATGTGAACCTTTCTGATCTGGTCCAACAGTTCTGAATGGGAAGTGCCTGTGGAACTGTTCTATAAACAATGTTCGGAGCCCAAGGTCATTTACATAAAAAGCTATTTGTGTTCAAAAAAACTGACTTGCATATTTCCCAGCATTGAGAGCAACTGATTAAAAATCAGACTTGACAACGGTGATGTACGAGCAGACCTGCTCGCTGCTGTTTGTTTGTTGTGCATCAATAGATTTTATTATACAACCTGCCCTTTATTGCTATCATTTGCTCTTTATTGTTATTTATTTTTTAAAGTAACAATTCTTTTCCATTTTTTTTCTAAATTGCTAGCTCTTGCACAGAACACTTTTTAAATGAAACATTCAGCCGAGAGTGCACTCCATCATTTTGTCACAGCAGCTTTCAGATACAAGTGATGTCGCAATTTTTGAACGGCCCAGTATCATCAGGAACAGCACGACTCTGCAGCATCAGTCACTGAAAAGACTGCTTGACTTGTCGCATCAATTTTAATACAAAATTGTTCTGCTTGAATGTTGTTTCAGGGGGAAAGTGAGATAACCTAAATAGCCACAATGCCTATTACCCGAATGTAAATGGCCAGAATTAGTCATAATAAAAATCACTTCATTTTGTCTGTTAATTTACCTGAGCCAATGTTAATTTTGCGTGAATGATATTGCTGGAGACCAGAACAAAAGACAGAGTATTTCCACAGCACAGACTACAGCATTTGGTAGCTCAAAGTTGAAGTAATATTGCATTGAACAAAAGTGATAAAAGCTTCCCTCAATGTTGCTTAACTTTGGCCAGCTGTATAATGTATGTATTGACCAAAAGTTTTCCAATTGCAATTAGGAAATGTGACCCTTCAGCTTATATGCGTGAACTCAAATCGACTCTAATGACCTCCCTCTCTAGTGTTATGCATTCCCTCATAAAACATGTTGACTTCTCTAATCCTGGGTTGATGGTTCAATACCCTACTCCCAATTCTTTATTGCAAGGGAAATTCATCAAGGGAGCACCAACATAAATTATATTAAACCATTCATAAATTAATTGTGGGCTGAAATGTGATAACACTCTGACTTCTGAAGATTGTGCCTTACACTGGGGTATGGCTTTATAAATTTGTATTTCTATTATTGTTTAACACATATTTATCAATCTCACGTGGGACCTAATGTAAATCTAAGTTCAATTTATTTGAAGATGATGTACAGGATTGCTCAACAGGCAGCTTTAACAGTTATTGTTAATAGGAATATTCTATTGCAATTCTATCACACCACAAGTTGTTAGCTAAACTTGCCTACTGCTCAACATTCTGGTTCTTTATTCATTTGCATATTCTCTCAAAGTAATATCACAAAATCTCCTTTTCTTCCCCAAGGTAACATTATATATTAAGAGTGAAAATGCATATATGTTAGGGTAGCAAAAACACAAAACAAAATCTCCATTCAAGAGTTTAAGGATTAAGAATTTAAGGGTGGAATTCTCTGGCTGCACTCACCTCAAGGCCGAAAATCCTGCCCGAGGTCAACAGACCTTTGCATGGTCCATGTCCTGTCCACTACGATTCCCATGGCAGGCAGGAAGGGAACATTTCGCCCTTTGTGTTAATGTGAGTGATGAAAAGCATGTTAAGAGGCCGCGATGTGATTGACACAAGTCAAGTGAGTGGGCATGTACATGGCAGCTGCAGCAAAATGTGGATAAATATGAAGTTGTCCGCTTTGTATAATATATATATATGATTTAAAAATGCTCCAAGATCTCATAATGGCATGACTTTCCTCAGATCTGGACCTATCACTTGGGTATTCTCGACTTGTAGGTATGTTTTGTATTTTGTTGGAGTGCCAATAGTTTACTTGGTGATTTTCCATTAGTGTTCTCTCTGAATCCTTTTTGAATGTAATCTAGACATTGTCGGACTGCTCATTGTTACGCAGTTCTACAATTCTCTTAGCTGGCTACTGTTGTTTCTTAATGTCATTCTATTTGTTGTTGTGACTTCTAGAATCTAGGCACCATGCACATTTTTGATACTTGTATTACTAAGGTCCCTGGGTAGAGACATGACTTGAACCTTTTATCCTAGGCAGACTAGGTAGTTTCATAACTACACGTCAAATATGTATCATCTTCATTTTTCCTTGTTTATTGAGAAGCTTCTCCTATACTTCTGAGAAATGGTTTGGCAAGGTTGTCCTATCCAGCCTTTTGAACATGGTTTCCAGTGGTGAAGGTAAGTCAACCTCTCAAGGTGTTGCTCTAAAGTACAACATGATAATATTGAGATCTTGTTTTGTCTCCTTGCATTTTATGATTGATGACTTAACAGTACAAATCATTTGCTTGGTGAAGCTGTTGTATCTGGAATTGTGTGGCAATGCTGTCACATGGTTTCCAGCTCATTTGGCACACACGTCCCCAAAAAGTCTGCCACTGTACCACGATCCATTGTCTGGTATGATTGCTTCAGGCATACTGAACAAAACTGAAAGTTGAATTCATTGTGACTGTCACAAAAACACCTGAGCTGTCCTTCTGTGATGATTGGAAACTTTGAAAAATAGTCAGTGACAGTCAGTCAGTCAGCTGTTGCATGAGTAGTGAATAAATGCCTCTCAAATTAAGACCGAGGGAATGACAAAAGTGCAGGAAAGTGTAAAGGTTCTTTGCATTGATATGACTAGGCTCTCTGTCATGCTTTGCATATCCTCATTGCTTTCTCAGTGCTGTTGTTGACAATATTCTGTGCCAGTCACCTTGTTTGCTCCATGTCCATGTGCCCTTGATGTAACTGTAGCAGTGTGTCCTGGCAAAGAACTTCAGGTTCAATCGCCTATTGTCCCTTGTGTGACATTTTAAAAGAGAATCTGCAGATCACAAAGGTATAAAATAGACAAAAGTTTTTTTTTATTCAGGAAAGTGTTGTTCATACAGGCCCTTAGATTAAGCAGAATGTAAGCCCAGCCCAACTGACGATGATGCCATCAGTGTGTCACATGATTAAGTTTGTAAAGGGATCTTGTCCAAACTAGGGACAAACATAGTATACACACCACTGTGAAGATCAGGTGTTTAGAAATACCTAGTTTCTTTCTATATAGCCAAAAGTATCTGTTGGTGTCTACCAGTTTTTGTATCATGTTAGGCCAATCTTCTGCAATAATTCTCTAGAATGTCTCCAGTCATGTATCGTTCACTGTTCCTTTGTGAAGTTGGCTGTACTTGTGTTGACTAAAATTCATCAATGTTGAACACATTATCTACATTGGTGTCTACACCATCCACTTGTAGGTCAGGCGAGATACCCTCAGTTCTTTCTGATCAGGTAATCTGCTCAGTGTGGCTGAAATAACCATTTTGCTCCCAGATGTGAAAGTTATAGCCCTATATTTTTATCAGACTTCCTCTTGCTATCACCACGATATGTTGGGGAGGCTTGAGCGACTTCATGATCCCGAGAGCTTTGCAAACATAGGCTTCAGCTCCTGGTAGGTCCAACCAAGCTGGACAGGTTTCGGGTGAAAGATCCTACATATAATAGCAAATTGGTCCTCCAGATTGGGTGTTGGGTGTGGGGCCAACTATATCATGTTACAGAAACTGTAATAAACAGACATATGTCCCTCTAGAAGCAAAGAGGATAAGTAAGTAAGTAATCTTTATCAGAAGTCGCTGTAATCTGGTGGTGTACTTGTCAATGCCTTGCATCAAACTATTTCCAATGGTTTGTGGCCACTTTCCAGAATGAATAGTTAACCAAATAAGTGCAGGTAGAATCTTGTGTAACCAATTGCTAGAGCAAGTGTCTCATGCTCAATGTTCAAATAATTAGATTGCACTTATAATAGAACTTTGGAACCAAAAGTGATTAGCTTGCCATCTTGCCTACTTGCTCACTTGCTCTGAACTCTTGAGATACATCAACCTCTTAAGATTGTTTTCATTCTTGTGTCATGGAACACGTCTCCCCAGATGATGCCTGTTTAAGTGACTCAAACACATATTGATGGCCCTCTTGGCATACATATGGATAATCCTTCCTTGGCAATTCTCTAAGTAATGATGTTCCTTTGGCACAGTTGAATATGTTTGAAGAAGTTAATGGCAACTCTGCAAGTCCTCTTTATTCTGAGAAACAAGTCTCATAAGTCTTCAAGTTTGCATGAATCAGGATGAATCAGAACTTGAGTACGTAGAATGAAAAAAGTGAATCTGTGCCAAGTTCACCTGGCATTTCTTGCTATTCAAGATGAATCCTTCATGAAGAGCCCTGGCCATAAGTAAATGCAGATATCAGTAATGCTCTGCTTTGCCCATCACCATATCAGCAATATGTATGTATCCAGGCTTATTTTTCATAATTTATTCACCTACATCTCCAACGGACCCTGACTGATGGATAAACCAAAGTATCACGTGAATGGTGCCATGAGAGTAATAATTTCTTGAGGTCCCTCTGCCAAATGGGCCAATCAATATCTATGTTCATCCAACTGGGAGAAAAGTCTTATTCCTATAAATTTGGAACTCAATTTCCCTAATGTTGGAATTTAGTGTCTTGGGTCTATGCAAACCTGGATTTTGCCATCTATTTTCAGTGTCCATGTGATTGAACTGCAATAGTCGGGAAATAATGTTATACTTCATCTCATCCAACTTGCTCTTTAGCTTCTCCTGCACTTTCTAGGAGGGTCAATTGATGAAATTGCATCTTCTCTGAGATACAGTATACTAAGACCAGTACTGCTTTTAAATCTATGAGGATACATCTGTTGCAGTTCATGGACTCACTCAATGCGATTGTTTTTGGCCTCTTCCATTGCGATGTTACCTTGTGACCAAACAGGAAGTTACCAACATTGAGTTCTGCAGCTATGCTACTGTTTGTGTCCATCACGTAAAATACTTATTGGATGTTTTTCATATCTTCTACCATGCTGATAGATATAAAATAGTTGTTCAAAATCTCTGGCATTTTCTTGTCCTCATGATTAATATCCGTAGCATCATCCTCGAAGGGGCAAATATCTAAGAATGTTTGAAGGTTTGGAAGACTTTGGCAAGAACTTTCCAGGAGTGAGAGATGTTACCACTAGCCAATAGCAGGCCATCTGTTTTCAGAGCAAGTTGGATGGAAAATCCTACCCTATATGTAAATACAAATTCTTTCCAATTGAAAAGGTATGTCTGATTATAATTGGAATTCCTACTTTTTTAGGGATCTATTCATTCTCAGTGACTAAAGAACATCACTCATCACCCTCCCCTCCCCAGCCTCCATCCAACTACACAAGCTTGAGTTTACCCAAGTTTTTTCAGCCCAACCCTGTGAAACAAAGCCATTTATAAAAGAAGATATGGTGGCATAGCGGTCTCGTGACTAGTGATCTAGTGGCCCTATCTAATGCCCTATAAACAAGGGTTCATATTCCACCATAGCAATAAATAAAACCTGGAATTGAAAGCTAGTTTCACTAATAGCACCACAAAACCGCTATCAATTGTAGCAAAAACCTGTCTGGTACATTGTTGGGGAAGGAAATCTAAAGTCCTTGCCCACTGACTTATGACTCCAGAGCCACAGCAACGTGGTTAACTCTTAACTGTCTTCTGAAAAGACCGAGCGATCCATTCAGTTCAAGGAGAAATACGGATGAGCAAGGAATGCTGACCTTGCCAATGATACCCACGTTCCATAAAACAAATGGGCTTTACTTAGTCAACAACAACATTTACCTGGTAAAATGTCTCCATGAACTTCACAAGAGCATTAACAGACAGACAGTGAGCCATGAGGAGATATAGGGATTTATGACTAAAATCTTAAAAGCAAGTTTGTAGGAACATAGAAATGAATGTTCACAAAGGTTTACCTGCTAATCTCCTGTGATTTCTGTGGCTCTTTTAACAAAGCTGCAGAACCAGGAAACGTCTAGGCAATGAGTCATCCAGAATGATTTTCTGTACATGTAATGCCAGACAATACATTAATTTCTGTAGAGATGTACTCTCCCAGAATAGGCATTGGGGGGGGGTTAATGATGATCTTACCAGGGCTGGTCGTTCAAGTCAGTTGCAGGTCCTCAAGTGTCTGTTTCTCTTTAGCTGCGGTATTGCTGCTCAGTCATACTTGTGCATGTTTAAAAAAGTTTTGACAACTGCATTAGAACATGAAGAAAAATGAAAAAGAAAATGCCATTTTGTTGGGAGAATCAGACTGTAGTCACTTTAGACCCAGACAGTGCAATGAGGCAAAACCCCGTCCCTAAATATATCTTCAATCAAGTTAGAAAGGCTAGGAGCCAGCTGTTAAAAGCAACGCTTACTGACAGTTTGATTTGATTTGAACTTCAGGCATTACAGGAATACAGAGACAGATCAATCACTCCTAACTTTATAGTATTGTCCAGATAAGATGAAACATTTTAATCTTGCTTTACTTGTTCTGCTCTAAAAAGACAACTGATGGTCTCAAAGATTTTTTTTTTTAATTTGTTTGTTCACAGCATGTGGGTGTCACTGGTTAGGCCAGCATTTATTTCTCATCCCTAATTGCCCTTGAGAAGATACTGATAGCTGCCTTCTTGAACTGCTGCAGTCCATGTGGTGTAGGTGTACCCATAGTGCAGTTAGGAAGAGAGTTCCAGTATTTCAGCAGTAGCAGTGAAGGCAAAATAGTTCGAATCCCCAAAGGAAGTGTCTTGAAGGGGATCTTGAAGCTGGTGTTCCCATGTTTCTGTTATCTTTGTCCTTTTAGGTGGGATAGGTTTGGAAAGTACTGGCTGATGAGCCTTGGCACGTTGCTGCAGTGCATCTTGTAGATGACACACATTGCTGCTACTGTGTGTCAGTAGCGGAGGGACTGAATGTTCGTGGATGGTGTGTCCATAATCGTCCTGGAAGGTGTTGAGCTTCTTCAGTGTCATGGAGTTGCACATATCTAGGCAAGTGGGGAGAATGCCATCACACTCCTGCCTTGAATGCTATGTAGATGGTGGAAAGAATCTGGGGAGTCAAGTGAATTGCTATTTGCAAAATTCTCAGCCTTTGACCTCCTCTTGACCAACCCATATGAACACAGTGGCTACCAGTTTAGCTCCCCAGGATGTTGATGGGAGGGGATTCAGCAACGTTCATGCCAATTGAATATCAAAGGGAGATGGTTAGATTGTCTTGTTGAAGATGTTCATTGTGTGGCATGATTATTACTGGTCATTTATCAGCAAAAGTCTGAATGTTGTCGGGCTTTTCTTGCATTGGACTTGGACTACTTCAGCATCTGAGGAGTCACAAATGGTGCTGAACATCCCCACTTTTGATTTATGAAGGAGAAAATATTGATGAAGCTGAAGATCATTGTGTCTCGGACACTACCTTGACCAATATCTTGGGATCTGCAACAACCTTTGCGTTCATGATTCCAAACTATGAAAAGCTTCTTCCTGAGTTCCCATTGATTGATTTTGTTAGGGTTCTATGATGTCAGCCTAATGCTGCCTTGGATATTAAGGTGAATCACACTCACCTTTTTTTGCCTGCCCCCCCCCCCCATGCTTGGATCAAGGCTGTAGTAAGGTCAGGAGCTCAGTAACATCAACAACCCCTTCAATTGTTTATGAGTAAATGTGTAGGGTTGGGTTGGGTTAGATTTAGTTGGGTAATTACCCAACTAATTAGTTGGGTTAGATTTATGCTGCATTCTGTGGATGGGACATTCCTGAGCAATTGTCCATATTGCAGGACAGATGCCAACATTGAAGCTAAGGCCAACTCGACTAGGAAGTGCAGCTAGTTCTGCAGTACAAGTCTTCAGGGCTATTGTCTGAAAGTTATTGAAGTTCATAATCTTTGCAGAATCCAGTGCTTTCAGCTGTTTCTTGATACCGTGTGGATTCATTCAAATTGGCTCAAATCTTTGAAGGAGGCCAAAATTGGTCCACTCAGCACTTCTGGGTGAAGATGGTTGTTGGTAATTCTTAGTGGAAGTAAATTTCAGTGGAATAAAGTTTACAGAATGCATTTTGAAATTTCAATGAAAAAGTTTAAGCAATACATTTTATTCAAAGTATGCCTTTATCTAGCGCAATTTACTTCTACAAAAAAAAAAAAATGCTTTGAAAATCCATTAGATTACACAACCAAAACTCCCTATTGGGAGTTCAACACCTCCAGATTGTAGTGGTGAGAAGGTTGAGACATTATAGTAGAGCTTCACTTAGGGAATGGACAGTAAGGTTAAGCACAGAGGACAGTAGTGCTAGTTGTATTTGTCAATTGGAATTACAAGTGTTTGGTTTACATTTGGGACTGGTTTATGCGGATTTGGATCCTTCAGATAAATTAAATGAGTGCAAGATTTTGAGCTACTAAAACAGCCAATTACAGTGCAATGGAGAATCAGTGCTGCATCTCATTTAAGAAATCACTCCCTTTCTCTATTTAGCTCCTTCAGTAGAAGCAAGGAGAAATATTGAGAGCAAACTGTGAAATGTTATTTCAATCAATCAGACCCAGCACTGGGATTGAATTCCAATCTAATAATCAAAAGGCCCACTACAGAAGGATTGATCATGTAATAAAAGATATTAAGCTATAATGGGAATAGAGGCAGCAACAAATTTGCCAGGAGACTTTGCCCATACTTTAAGTACCTTTGCATCTGCCGGGAACTGCTAAAGTTCTGGTTACTCTTGAGTGTCCACTAGAAATTGGACAAGATTTCAGCTCAATATAAGGATAGGTAGCTGAGAAATGCGATATATTTCAGTTACCCATCCGTACTAAGCCAAACATTTGGGAATGTAACCAACAGCACCTGTGCTTCTACATCCCACCATTACAACACTCTCCCCTCCTCTATGGGACTTGCCCCCATCTCCTGCCACACAGTATTTCCTGCCCCCTTCTCCTGCCACCAGTCCCACTCAAAGTCGCCTCCCTTCCCCATCTCCAAATGGAACCTGAAACAATCTCCAACACTATCCACCGCTCACACCCTGCCCCCCTCCGCCCAATAACTCCAACCTGTCAATTTCACTGGGCCCTTTAAACTTACCTGCTTTAGGGCACCAGTGCAGTAAAATGTGGGTGTAGCCTCCCAGTTGACTGGAGTCTGCAGGGACTGTTTCACTGCAGGCTGTAAGCATTTCCAGCTAGAGGTTTGGACAAAGCTTTCCCGAAGGGGAAAAGTAGGCTTTAAACTCTAATTCCATCACTTTCCAACACTAGTAGGAAGCTTTGGCCCTGTGTTTCCAGTCAATCACCTTCCATCAGAACTGCGCTCATCTACTTCAACTAACCCCATCAACATATCAATGTTATTCAAAGATAACGCTGGAATATCATCTTTGCTGCTCTGTTCAGACTGAAAAAAGACCATGTGTAAATTAATAAGAGGAAACATTTCCAATTCTCTACAAGGCCATCAACCCAAAACACCAATTGTTTCCCTCTTCATAAATGTTGCCTCATCAATTATTTCCAGCATTTTTTGATCATTTCAGATTTTAGCAGATGTTCCACTTTTATATTAATTAAGGCTTTTATTGAGAATGGTTAATTCATTCTCCATATTTAATTACCTTGATTTACAGCAGATAATTCAATCCACTTACTGGGAACAAGAAAAACAAAAGATAGCCTGCAATGCATTCTAGTACAGGGGTTCCCAAACCAGGTCCAACAGGACTCCTTCCAGGAGCTCCATGGTAGGTCAAGAAACAATAAGGGGTGGGAAGGGGGCTGCTACTGAGAGGAGCAAGAGTAACCCGAGGGGAGAATGAGTGGGTACGGCTGGTGAGAGGGTGTGTGACAAAAAAAAAGGTTTGAAACTATCCCTTGAGTAACGAAAGCTATTATAATAAACATGTGCAAAGATATAATCGAATCTTGTTTGTTTTTGTATGTTTGTACCTATTGCACATTTTTAATTTTCCATTATAATAAGAATATTTCTTAGGAGTTTCTCCAGCACTCAGTCATAGGAGGTCAAAAGGGCTGGAAAAGTTTGGGAAACTCTTAGTAAATCAACTTATTAATGACAAGTAATCTTTATGCTATCTTATAATCCTACTGGTACATTCAGATGCATGGGAACAGTCAGTGCCATTGACCAAGATGGACTAATGTCTATCAATACTTCCCCCCACCTCTGCCATCGTTGCTGAATGTTGCAAGGCTCAAAGACAACAAGTGGAAAAATGACAATGTGAATCTAGTGCTGGAATTTATCAGCACTCAACTGCACTGCCTTCCAGCAACACACCAATCATTTCAGAGGGAAAAGGTAAGAAAAAACAACAAACAAAAACAAATCTCTGCAGAAGCTGGAACTTGAAACCAAAACAGAAACTGCCGGAAAATCTCAACAGATCTGACAGCATCCGTGTAGAGAGAACAAGACTAATGTTGAATCTGGATGACTTGTCATCACAGCTGAAAACGAAATAAAGCATTACTGGATAAGAAAGTGTTCGAGTGCTTACATTCTTGTATATTCTGCAAATGGGAGTCCAACACTTACCACAGAATTACCATAATGTTTAACTCAATTTGTTTAAAAGCTTTACCCGGCATATTGAAAAACTGAGAGGATAGTTGTACAGCAATTAAATCAGTTTATTTAAATACACAATCTCATTCCACAAACAAATTTTTATGGTACAATTAGCAATATTGAACCACAGAATCTACAACATATCCTACTGCTTTTGATGGAACAATCCTAAAAGCATTTTTAGCAGCTGATCATTAATCGGAGTTTAAATGAAGTACTAAAAAAATTAACATCTGCACACAAAAGACATTCTATAATTTCACCAAAGAGGATGTTTCTCTAAACATCAGTGCAACAAATAGGAGTAAGGCAAATAAATGAGCATCCTGTTATTTGATGGAGAGCTACTGCAGTGAACACTAAAGAGAAAATAGTTACTTACTGCCAGTGACAACCAACTAAAATAATTGTCCAAATCCCCACACGATTCATTCAAACTACTTAGTAGCTCACTGCATTGCACCACTTCACACGATCCTTCGATCCTGTCCTATCCCCTGCTTCTCTCACACACTCCCATTTTCCCACTTGCATACATTCTCATATCCAACCTATTTGTTCATCTCAACAATTTCTTGTTTATGATTCACAGCTCTCCACTTGATTAGAATTTTTCTTTCCCCTTGCTCCCTCAAGGTGGTGGTCACTAGCCAACCTCTGCAAGGTATGAAGATTTTCTTTTGTTAAATAGGTAAAAAGCTGTTATGACTAGGCTGTTCTATTAATCTACTGAATAAGATAGAACATACCGGACAGTTAAGCCAGAAATCATCATGTGCACAATTTGGGTCACATTGTCAGCAGTACTTTGAATTCACTTGGGTATAATCATTTAAAACCAGAGCATCCACCCAGTTAACAAAATCAACTCAAAAAGGAACATCAGATCAAGCACGATGTGGAATCTTCATGCACTTCCACCTTTACCCCAACTCCCACCCCTCAAAGTAACAAGTGGCTTCTACTAGATTGCTCATTTCTTATGGGGAATGTAAAAAGTACCTGCCCACCCTCCAACCCCACAGTTCTCAACTGTTGCAATCCAAAAAGACATATTCTTTGTTGGTTATGTACATGTCTGTAGAGAAACACAAGAAACAAGCTTCACGACACTCCATGGAGCAAAAAAAGGACGGGCCAAGGAATGTGTTGGGGCAGCAGTGAAGAGCAACATTCTCTTGGTTCCACATTGAAAGTAGTATTAGACAACCAAAGGCAAAGTAAGTTCAAGGTCCAATAAGATGATAAATTTGGAAAGTGGAGACATGATATTCAGCATCAATCAAGTTGAAGAGTTAAATGCCAAAGACTCTTTTTAGTATTGGAACAGGTTCGCACTACTATCAAATATGAGCTCCCCCATCACTCAATTTCCTATCATGCAAAGAAATGCTTGGAAGGGTACAAATTAACCTCAAAATTAAGCTCATTTTAGATTCCCTCTGGGTTAAACTGATTGACCAGCAGAAAATGACAGATGTTCAGAATGAAATGGACAGGATCCATTAAATTTTAGTCCATCATGCTGAGGGAACAGAGACTGCCAAGTTTTCAGTTGATTCTAGTCAAGGTAACCTTCCTCAATTGCACTAGACTTACTTACTGAGAACTAGAATTATAGGCAGCCTAATTCAAAATACACCAGACTGCCCAAGAATTAAAGACCACCACTCTCCCCCTTCATTCCCCACAATTAGCAGCATTTATTTTTCCTTCTTACCTGTGTGTTTTAGGGGAGGTGCACTGGATCAATAAACTTGGCCATTCATTCCATACCTTCCAATGAAACAATAACTCATCCAGAGAAGTTACCGCCAAGCACAAGTTGCCTGCATCAAAGTACTACAACAAGCAAGTGAACCGTTAAACCAAAAGGGGAAAGCTTTGTAACAGCTTGTGATTCCAAAGTTCCAACTGCTGCTAATTTGTTTCTTGGTTTGTGGATGAATTAGATTTGTCATGATACTTTAGATACGCAACAATCCTCTGTAACACTTCTATTCCAAAGCCCCAATTTTGACAAACAGTTTTACACCCAACGGCACATTTACCCAGAAGCAATTTAATGCTCAGTCAATACAAGGGGCCATAGGATGAATTCAAAGCAATTTGTTCCCACTCGTTTCTTATTGAAGTGTTTTCCCCATAGCCTGCCTCCTTCTCAACGTTTTGCTTCATGTAACAACATCCTGCTAACCTCTGCGTGGGCATCTCTGAATAACCTCAAGTAGTGCAAGCATCACTTGAGGTACCAGCTACCAATTTACTCTTTCATTGGTGCAGGAGTGGGAAGGGAGACAATATCATTTCACAGTTCGCATGGAGAATACCACGTAGGTCTTCAGTCTCAAGAGGGGAGTGAAAACTGCATGAAAACTACAGAGTCAGAGCTTCAACACTTTAAATATAAGCCAGGAGTTACAGACTCAAGTAATAACAACACAAGTTTTCCATCACCAACTGATTGGTATGACTACATCAGACAGGTGAAGCAATTCAACAGTTCCTTTAAAAATCTCAGACTCTGGGAGAGTTATCAAATAAATGCCTCCCTGGCCAAATTAAGTATTCACAGGTTAGCTGTGTCTAGACTGCACTCATCTTTCAACTCCAATATCAGCCCTATCGATTTCCACTGTTTGCTTCTGAATTTACTACAACTTTAGCTTCAAGATGATGTTCAGAACAAATCACATGCACAGTCAGGTTCAGATCCAAGACAAAAGTATGTACATCTGTTAACAGTGGTACAGACAGAATTGAGGAAAGAAGGATCCAGGGGTTGGTCCCAGCTGACTATGAAGACAGCGAGCGAATATTTATTAAGAATCCATATGCACAGCACCATATTAAATATAGCAATCAGAACAGAAAGCTTGAAGACAACATAATTTCATTTTTCAAAGTGACACCACTTCTGTGGCCTCAAACACATGAACACTCTTTGAAATAGTGATGTTAAGGTTGATGCCTTGGAAGGGGAAAGGAAAGAGATCTATCAGGACCTCATTTATCCAATGACTCATGAAATGGCTCTATTCAAGCAAAGGAAAAGTATGCAATTAAACTAGCAAATGGTAGCCAAACTCTAATTTATATTGATAAACTGTAAACTATATTGATTTAAAAGTTGTGCATGTTAAATGTCGAGCAAACTGAACAGAATTAAAAACTGGGACACATGGGAATAGTTTTTTGCAAGTCACTTTATATGTTGAGGCAAAGTTTTGGGCTAACTACTCAGTAAACAAAACACCAGGATATAGGACATGAACAATCGGACACCAGTAATGCATAGCGTTTAGAATGCTTTGGTCAGAATTCGTGCACAGCATTGTCTTCAGGTGACAATCTCAAAGGAAAACCAGCAATGCTTTGGAAATGATCAAGTATTAAAGCCAGAAAGCATGATTCCAAGGATAAAACTTTGAGGATGGATTAGAGAAGTACAAAGTCCACACTACACCAGGAGGTAGTTCAAGTAAAGATTTCAACTCCTAAATTTATAGCATTATAGGTTAAGCAAACACTGACTAATTTTAAACAAGCCAGGGAAACAAAAATCACAGGATATTTGAAAGGAGAGAAAATGTTGGAAATATACAGGGTCTGTGAAAAGATCAGCCAATGTGTTCACGTGTAGGAGGCTCTTTGTGCAACTAGATTTCTGCTATTTTTCAGCAGTGTCTGTTTCATGCATAAATCCGTATGCATGAAAAGGAAGTGTAAATGGATGAAAGCTTTGTTATTCAGTGATAAATGCTTGGTCTTGATGGAGGCAGACACACTAAGGATATACAATTAGATGTCAAAGTGACAGAGTTAGGGAACTGGAAATATGGCTTTCATTATATGGTCTTTCCTCATCCTTGACTTATATTCTACAACCTGTTACTTTGGAATAGGAATAAGCATTAAAAGAGTATGGACAAGTAGCACTTTTTTAGTTTACAGTCCTTGCATTTTGTCCTGTTGAAGGAGCCTGCAATTTGTTGGAGTTTTGTTGTGTGTGGTTAGCAATTAATGCAAAGCATCCAAATTGGTATCGGTGTTAATTTGCAAATGTAAATTGAATAACCTTGAATACAAATTCCAAGACAAAACTCAGACAGTGCTTAAAAATCCATTGTACAAAATAGATTATCCTTGTTAACTAGTTGCCAAACAGACTGGCAATGTAGCTTGAAATTACATTTTCCTCCAAAGCATCAATTCTCACACCTGGAAGGGAAATGGGCACAGGCTAATTTGCAACATTCACTTGATACAAGAGAGGCAAGATTTGGTCGAATTTATGAAACAATCCGAGGTTTCTTCTGCAAGTCAAAAAGAGGACACGCAAAAGCTTTCAACCCTACACCCTGGACTTAATTCAAGAATGAGGGACTCAGAAGAGTTACAATCCATTCCATCAACTCCACTACATATCAGTCACATTTTTCAAAAATAATTTTGGAAGGTATAAAATTAGAATGAATGAAACACATGATTTATTCATGGCATTCTTGAAACAAATTAATTATAATCCTGCTCATAAAAATAAATAGATGCACTATTCAAGTCTGCTGCAGAAATGCCAGTGAAAATCTCAGGATGTGCTGTAATAAGACTAAAGTGCCATGTAGTAACGAAGCAAGTGTACAACTGCAGTATGTGTTAGGAACTTTGAGGCAAGGTGCAAATTGCAAGGAGTGAGTCTACCAGGAAAGTGAAGGCGAAAGTAAACAGCAGATGAATTCAGCTGTCAGGAGTTCTAAAAGGCCCAAAACAATGAGCCCAGTGCCATGCCAGTGGCAGCTCCTGCCACCATTCCCAACGCAAGGTCCCCATCGTCACGCCGCCGGTCTTGAATAATCACGTGATTGGCCGTTGGTGGGTAAGGGCCTGCAGAGGTAGAAGAGAACACAATCAACCACTTGCATTTAACATTCTAAAAAATGTCCCATGATCTGCACTAGAGGAATGCAAGTAGATCAAATTTGACACAGAACCACTAAGAGGCATTGTGATGATAAGTCATCAATTTGAGATGTTAACTTTAGTTCTCAATCCACAGATAATGCCTGACCTGCTGTGTGCGCAGCTCCAGGAGTTTCTGTTTGAAGCCAGGAATATTAGGACACTTGACCAAAAGCTTAGATAGGCTGCGTATTGCAGAAAGAGGAATGGGTGAAAGAGGTCTTGGGAGGGACTAGTGTTCTGCCGAACCATAACTAAGTTGGCAGAGGTGAAAGGGTACAAAATCAGGCAAGGAAAGATGTAACAAATTGAAGGGAAACAGCAAGGTAATAAAGCAAGATAGCAATTTGAGTAATGATAAATAGAAAAACAACAGGAAGGACAGAGCACACAGATTGAAGGGTGCACCAACAGATAAGACCAGCACTTGCAAAAATAATAAAAAGACAGGATTAGAAGGTTTTGTATCTGAATGCTTGCAACAAAAATGGATGAATTGTTAGAAGAGATAGAAATCAATACATATGATCTGAAAGCCATTGCAGAGACATAGTTGGAAGATGGCCAAGGCTGGGATCCCAATAATGAAGGACATTTGATGTTTCAGTATGAAAGGATACCAGGAAATGGTGGTAAGATAACATTATTTAAGCATGAAATTAATACAGTAACGAGATGGACTTAGCTACAAAGAGCAAGGTGTGGAATTATTTAAGATAAGAGTGACAATTTTACAACTTCACTTGTCCTGCATTGTAAGATCCCTCCCAAGATCAACAGACCTTTCCACGATCTGCTCCCCATCCCCCCTCCGATCTGATTCCTGTGGCAGGCAGGGTACTGTAAAATTCCAGCTAAGAAATAGGAAAGGCCCCACCACTGCCATCCAAAACAGTAATCATACTGTTGAACATAGGATTCAGAAAGAAATAAATGAAGTGTGTAAGAAAGGTATCCATGATCATGGGGGACTTTAACCTACATTTAGATAGGGCAAATTAGATTGGTAAAAGGTAGTCTAGATAATGAGCTCCTGAAACATATTTGGCAAAGTGCAGTACATTATAATGCCAACCAGGAAACACATTATACTAGACCTAGCAATGTTCAATGAGACAGAATTCATCAATAACCTTATATTAAAAGGAAGCTTCTTGGTAATAGTGATGCTAACGTGGTAATGTTTCACATTGTTTGAAATGGAACTATGTGGGTCTAAGTCTTAATGTTTTAAATCAAAATAAAGATCATTGTAAGAATATGAAGGTAGAGATGGCTAAAATGAACTGGGCGTCAGATAAAAACGTATAACAGTAGAGTTGGCAGAGTTATTAATTCTCGGCAAAGATTTATCACAGTGAGAAAGAAAGCTTCTGAGAAGGATACATCATCTGTGACCAACTAAGAAAAATGATAGCAT
This sequence comes from Sphyrna mokarran, assembly GCA_024679065.1. NCBI lineage: Eukaryota > Metazoa > Chordata > Chondrichthyes > Carcharhiniformes > Carcharhinidae > Sphyrna > Sphyrna mokarran. The sequence continues at coordinate 60,749,962 of JAGIQG010000003.1, forward strand.
CAAGTTGAATAACTACACTGTACAATTCTGCAAAGATTAGATGGATTTTAAAAACCAGTGAATAAAGAGCATGAAAGGCAGCTAGCTAGAAACGTGAAAATATATATACAAATATAAAAATAGAAAGAACTTTTATAAGTATTTAAAAAAGAAAAAGTGAGTGAGTTTTGGTTTTCTACCATGTGTGTCTGTGGGATTAATAATGGAAAACAAGAAAATGGTAAAAGCATTGAACAGATATTTTGTTTGCCCTCACTGTAGAAAACTTGGAAAACTTCCAAAGGTATTTGAAAATCATCAGGTGAAGAATTGTCACTGGAAAACTATTAGACCTAAAGGCTGAGAAGTTCCCTGGACCTGAAAGGTTGCATCCTGAAACCTTTTAAAGGAATGCTGCAGAGAGAGGAGACATTACTTATAAGCTTTCACAATTCCTGAGATCTGAAGGGTTTCAGCATATTGGTCAATAGCAAATATAACACTTCTAGTTATATACAAAGGGAAAACGACAAGCAGAATTTTCCAGCTCCACGTTATCCGTTCCCACCACAAGTCAATGGACTTAGGCTAGGTTGCCACATCCCCTATGGTGGGAGCAAAAAATTATGTCTCCTAGGCTAGTAATACTGCAAGAATCTATTATTATGAAGGTTACTTAAACTCATAATAGAATCTGGCACAGCCAACATGGTTTCTGTGCAAGAGAAATCATGCCCATTTGTAACAAGCAATGTAGATAAAGATTGTTCTGTAGTTGCAGTGTATTTGATAAGCTGCTGCATCAAAAGTTGCTACATAAAATAAGAACTCATCCAGATGAAGCTGCAATTCACTTGCATTTCTTTCAAATGTAGTCGATGATATTCGCAACTCAACTCCCATCCTCCTTTGGATGGGTGTGTCCAAATAAGGACCAGGCTAGCCACTTTGAGGAGCCTCGCTGTCTACAAGCGTGACTCCAGACTTCCAGTTGCTTGAGGTTTCAATTCTTGCTCTCATGTCCATACTTCTGTCTTGGTCTTTTGTTACCTTCTGGATTCACATTGAGTTTAACAACTGCAGACCATGAACTTGGCTCGCCAATTCTGAATTTCTCCCCTTCTCTATCCACTCATGTTTTTGGTTCTCAGACAACAATGATCTGTATTCCGCTATTAACACCTACTTTGTCTTTATTATTATTAGCACTCCAAATGTGTTGTAGTCCAAGGTATCTTTGTCATTCAATCTCCCCCACACGATACTGATGGAAAGAGGGGAGAGCTGAGGGAAGAGAGTGAGCGAGGGAGTACAGCCATTAAGCTGACGTGAGGATGTTTGGCTGTGACGAGAAATTTCAACCATGACAGCAGCTAAATTTTCAAGCAAGTCACAGCGGGTTCTTACAGAGGCAGCTACTAAGGAAAGGTGTGGCAGGGAAGGAGCAATAATGGCTGCTGTCAACAGGAGAGAAAGAATATAGTGATTCATTAGCAGAGACACCAAGCAGCAAGCTGGCATGTCTGTGACAGAGCACTGTCAGCAGGCAGTGGGTAGACAACATCCACAAATGGAGCATGAGCTGAAGTGGATGGATTTTAAAAGAATGACACTGTGTTGCCTATGGCAACCATCCTGGATAACGAGGGCAAGGCAAACAGAGCAAAGGACTCATGTCCCACATAGTGCAGCGCTTTGACCTCGCAGCACCAGGCAAACATTGGGCAATATCGAGACACAGCTGGTATCATGAGGCTGTGTGAACAGTACGATTCCTATTTAGGCCAATCTGGTAACGCCAATCATATTCTGCCTATCCATAACCACAACAAGTAAAACTGCGAAACAGCCTTTCCATCCATCCAGTGAAATAAACTGAACTGATGGTTTTCTGATGAGCAGAGAAGATTAATGGGTGATTTAATTGATGTGTTCAAAGTAACAAAGAGAGACTGTTTCAACTGACAGGGTCAATTCCAAAGAGGAAATGAGAGAGAAGTATTTTACATAGTGAGTTATCAACATTAATGTTTCAGTAAAAATTTCAAGGCTACGGGTAAAAAGAGCAGTTGCAGGACTAGCTGTTCTCTTGTTCCAACAGTCAGTGCAGACACAGTGCGCTCTTAAACATGCTGCAAATTTCTGTGGCCGAACAGGCATTTCCCAGCAACACTAACAGAAAGCTACCCAGATTGGAACTAGAAACTTTGGCAACACAGGTCGACCCAAGAAGAGAAACAACTGAGAAACAGGTTAATGAAGGAATAGCGTGAAGCTGCATAACATCACAGACCAGACACCACGCTCCAAAAGCAACTCTCCAATAATGGATGCTCTCTGTGGTCGGCTCACGTTGACAGTTTACGTGGCTCATTTATCAATGCAAAACTTACTCAGCCCAGGAGGACAGAACCCAGCCGAGTGCCTGCTCTGGATGCGAATGTAAATAAATCAAGAACTCATTGCAGAGTCACACCATGACATGGACTTACGTGGGAAGATAAGAACAAATGAAATTAAGAGGTTAGATGGCCCAAAGCCCTGCAACAGAATTTAGACACAGAATCAGAACAGGTCCCGTTATTTAGGCTATTTGTAAGGATGTGGGATCTAGAGAAACATGGATGGAACTTGGTTGCCAGCTGATCTAATCTCCCATTATTCACTTTAGACCAGAATACTAATGTGCTTGTTTAATAACGAGAACTGATCCTAGAACCCATGCTGGCTTCTTTTCAATACATAAAATGTTGGAAGGAGGGTAATAGGAAATTTGGGCAGTTATCTAGCAGTGGGTTGCAAATTGTACAGTTCTCATTACAAAGTATAAATTCAAATCAGCCCTGAAACTGTACATTTGTCTGGTCTGAGTATGAAAAAAAGTTTGGAAAGTTGGCCAATGGTGCCACCATGTGCCTAGTGCCTGCAACTACATGATGCCTCACAGCAAATTTGAAGCAGCAGCAGCAACACACTGCAGGTGCTGGAAATTAGAAATAAAAACAGGAAATGTTTTATAAACTCAGCAAGTTTGATGGCATCTGCAGCAAGAGAAGTATTACAGTTCCAATCCAGGTCAAAGACCTTTCTTCAAAGCAGCAACATTGATATAGGAATGTCGACATCGCAAGTTAAAAACGTTGACAAGATGTGCTACCAGAAACTAGATCTCATATCAAGAGCCAGTATAGATATTGCGATAGTGTTTAGCTCACTGAAAAGCTTTAATTTGTATTTAGTCAGAATAGAATCAGTGCAACGAAATCAAATCCAACCCTCACTTCTGGCTCATTGCTTCGCTTAAATGATGACATTTGAAGTGTTGAAATCAGTTACGAGGACTAAAAAAATGTTGAAAAGATCCCATGCTACTTATAAATTTCACTGTGATCAAAGATCAGGGAGCTGTACCCAATGTGATAGCACAACTCCATCAGTTTCATTAAATCTAAATGTGTTACTGTAATGCCATCTACAATAATGTAATGACTGTAAATGATAGATATCTAATGATAGAATGCTTTGTTAATGGAGTTGTGTTTAATGTAGCATGTTCTGCCAATTCCACTGCTACACTCTCCAAGATTAAAACCTAGCTACAAAGCTTTCATCTAATTGTCAGGAAAACTGACGTCAAACTGCCCGAGTTCAACCTACACCCATGTGAGGGATGCAAATCTGGTGAACCTCACTGGCTGGTATTTCAGGCTACCTTCAGCTGTAAGGAACCTCGACTCACCATTCAGCCCCAGGCTCAGGCTCTTCTGCTCCACATCACATCTCAGACTGACTGCACTGCTTTCTTCCACTTAAAGTGGCGACCTTGTCCCCCTTGCTTCCTACTGCCCATCTCCCGAAGCCCTGTTTTGTCGCATCAATTGCGACAAAGCTAATCTTGCTGGCATCCACAAATCAAAACCTCATCAGAAAGATGGGCCATGCACTTGTTCCCAGTCAGACTGTCTCCCAGTGTCCTGGGACTGAAGTCAAATACCTCTTGCCAACCCCAGTGTGCATACTTTCACAACCCCACCAGTTAAAGTTTATTTATTAGTGTCACAAGTAGACATATATTAACACTGCAATGACATTACAATGAAAATCTCCTAGTTGCCATAATCCAGTGCCTGTTTGGGTACATTGAGGGAGAATTTTAGTATGACCAATACATCTAACCAGCACGTCTTTTGGACTGTTCTAATGAAGGGTCATCATGAAATGTTAACTCCACTTCTCTCTCTTTCAACAGATGCAGTCTGAACTGCTCAGTATTTCCAGCATTTCCTATCCTTTAAACTTGCAATTTCCAGCCTCTAAAGGATGCATTAGTGAGATTGTAGCTGGTTTATGCCTCACCACTGGATCTAGCTGACCCCCAAAAACTTCTACAAAAGAGAAATTCACCAGTTTCCACACAGCGGTGGCACATCCCAATTCCAGCAGCTTTCTTTTAAAATGACAGAAGTCATAAGAGATTATACTGAACGAGGATCATCTCCTGGAACTGGGAAGCTGTGCTTTTAACCTGTGATCTTCATTCTCAAATCAAACAGCTTGGTTTCCCACCAGGATTATCTCTCAGACAGCTTAGAGTCATGACTCCTGCAAAGAAGAAGTGGATAAAAATCATTGCAACTAATATAGACTCACCTTGGTAGGGATATTGATAGGCCACAGCATAAGGCTGTCCATTAGATGTGTAGATCACTTGCTGTGAAGCAGAGTGTGGCTGTGCAGCATAAGCATTGCTGTACGAATCATAGCTGTAAACCTAAAAAAAACCAAATCAACCAGTCAGCCCATCCAATGTCAGTATTTTATAGCACAATACAAAAATAACTACACTCATTTCACATCCCAATCAGAAGACTAAACATTTTCAGCTTTACCAAATTATCATTTCCGCAATCCTCACCCTGTCTTTTTCATTCATGGGGAAGGTGGGAGTGACAGTAACATAGTGGTTATGTCACTGGGCTAGTTCCAGCAGCTCAGATCAAGAGTTCAAACCCCACCGAGGCAGCAAATAGAATTTAAATTCAATTAATTATCTGGAATATGAAGAGTAGCTTCAGTGATGGTGACTGTGAAAATAACACTGATTGGAATTAAAAACCCATCTGGTTCACCAATGTCCTCACCTGATCTGGCCTATTGTCACCCCAGATTTACAGTAATGACTCTTATCAGCTTTCTGATATGGCATAGGCACAAATGTTGGAGACACACATTCCATTATTAAAAAAAAAAAATCAAACCCATCCTCCAGACAGGGACAGGGATGGGGATGAAAAATAACAGAGTGACAATAATATTTGCAATTCAACGAGGCATTCCTTGACATTTAAATGAGTCACTATGTAAAGTTGAAGTTTCTTTTTCCCTAAACATTTAAGGACAAAGAATATTAAAAAGGAGGAAACCAAATGGACTCAAATTCTACCTGCAGAAACAGCACTCCTTGTAAATAAATTCACATTCTGATATTTATCAGAACATAAATTTATGAGAATTCAAAGTTATTACTGAAGCAAAAGGAGGTACAAATGAACTCAAAAAAAACAAAAGGTCGAGCATAAGTGGTAGATATTCTGAATGAATGCTTCTTCCAAGTACTCAGAATACACATGCAATATGTCCTCTCCAAGGAAAAATGGAAGTGAATCTAAAGACTTTGTTCTCATTAATCAATTTTGCTGATAAATGTGAACCAAAGGGACAGTTAAACGCAAGGGAGCAGCTCAAAAAGTTACAAAGCATGAAACAGTAGTTTATATTTAATGTGGAAAAGTGTGAAGCGCTACACAGGAACTAAAATGGATGACAAGCAAACTCTGACTGGTATTGAAATCAGAGCATAAAATCTGAAGACTTGAGGCGTGCTCAAAAATCCAATGGTGAACATCACCAATTATAGCAATTAAAAACAACTTGTATTTACCCAACTCCTCTAATACAATAAAACATTCGAAGGTGCTTCACATTACAAGTACTGAGCTATAAAAGGATCTCAGATCAGATGCATGAGGCAAGGTTGAAAATGTTGTAAGAAGTGTTCTAAAAGGAGGAGAGGGAGATAGCGAAGCAGAGAGGTTTATGGATGGAATTGCACAGCTTGGGACCTGGATGCTTGAAAGCATTTGGAGAACGCACAAAAGGGTCAGAATCAGAGGACTGTAGATGTTTCAGAGGATTGTGGAGCTGGAAGAGATTGTAGAGATAGAGAGGAGGGCAAGGTCACAGAGGAATTTGAAAACATAGATGGGAAAAGATGTTGCTTAATTGACTAGGGACCATCAAAGTTCAGCAAGAACGGGGTGATAAGGGCAACATGGCTGCAAGTTTAGACAAGGGCAGTAAAGTTTTAGAGTTTCATGTTTTACAGAGGGTATAATGTGAGAGACCAGCTTGGAGTAAGTAGGAATAAGCAAAGTTAAGTGAAATTACAAGTTAGAGGTGTCTGTCAAACTTAATTCGCTAAGTGAACACCACCTTGAATGTACCCAGTTCTGGTTAGCAAGAATTAGGAAGCAATGCATAGCAGACTTCCAGTGCTGATCCCTAGCTTTAACAGGATAAATTGAGGCTTCTTTGACAGCACGTTTCAAACCTATGACTCAACCATCTAGAAGGACAAGGGCAGTAGGCATAAGGGAATACCATCACCTGCAAGTTCCTCTCCCAAATCATACATATCAGGAAACAAGTCAAGGGTTATGGGAATAAGGCAGAAGAGTGGAGTTGACTAGTCATTCAGAACAGTCATGATCTCATTGAATGGTGGAGCAGACTTGAAAACATAGGCTCAACAGCCCATTCAGCCTATGTTTTCTGACCATTGTGATTTGAACATACATCACCATGTTTCATTGCCACTGGGTCAGGGTTGAAGTCCTGGAACTCATGAACACAAAGAATGACTGAAGCAATCCAAGGAGGATCACCTACTCAAGAATAGCGAGGGATAGTCAATAATTGCTGACCTTATCAGTGGCAGTCTACAGGAGGTCAGAGATTTGGAATATTGCGGCTAATAACTTACCTCCTGATTCGCCAAAGCCTATTCACCATCTACAAAGCACAAGTCAGCTGACTGATGGAAAACACGTCAATTCCCTGGATGAGTGCAGCTCCAACAACAAGAATTTCAACACTATCCAGGATAAAACCCGCTTGTCCACAAACATTCATTTCCTCCACCACTGGCAGTGTGTATTATCTACAAGTTGTAGTGCAGAAATTCATCAAGGCTCTTTAGACAACACTTTCAGAAATGAGACCATTTAGAAGGATAAAGGTACACACAGCCCAATTTAAGTGCTATTAATTGGGGCAGTACAATGGCACAGTTGTTAGCAGTGCTGCCTCACAGTGCCAGGGACCTGGGTTCAATTTCCAGCTTGGAATGGAGTTTGCACATTTTCCCTGTATCTGCATGAGTTTCCTCCCACAGTCTGAAACGCATGCTGTTTAGGTGCATTGACCCGAACACGTGTCAGAGTGTGGGGCAAGGGGAATTTCACAGTAACTTCATCAATGTGACACCAATAAATAAACTTTAAAAAAACTTTATGGGCAGCAGATATGAGAACACTATCATTTGGGAGATACCCCTTCAAACCACACAACATCCCAGCTTAGAAACATATCACTGTTCCTTCACTGTGATCAAAATCTTGGAATTCCCTCCTTAATAAGACTGTGGGTGCACTTATACCACATCGACTGTCGTGGTTCAAGAAGATAGTTTAGCAGCACTTTCATAAGGGCAATGGATGTTGGCCTGGGAAGCAACTCCCTCAACCCATGAATGAATATTAAAATTCCAAAAATAAATGAAAACAAAGACCAAAAACCCCAGTTTTCCCCATCTAAAAAGGGGAGGCCCCTGCTCAAGATAGTTAATCCAGATTACTCTTTAATTAAAACTACAGAGGCAGAACCCAAACTTGACATCAAACTAGCAAGAAGACATTCTCAGACTCTTCAAACGCAGTGATCAAATTATAAGGGAAAAAGAGGTTACAACTCAATGGTATCTGGATTAGGATATGGTGGACGTATAAGTGATAGATCACAATCAGAAATTAGTGTTACTGATGTTTATAAAAAGCAAGATATAGGAGTCCACAAGGATTTGAAACAGTCCAAGCTCTAGAGCATGTTCCTTCACGCACCAGCAAGTTGCCGAGCTTTCCTGATATGGAGTTGGTACACATGCCTGGAAGGAGTTCATGGCTTGAACTCTCAACCATCTAATCTATTTAGCACTGAGAACCTTCAAAGCCCTGTGCCGTCAATCAAATGGGATCAAGGGAGGTTTTTTTTTAAAAAAAGGACTTGGCCTATCCTTTGAAGAAACCTCTGACTCTTTTTATGCTGTTTGTGATCAGAACTCTCACTCACCTGATGAAACGGCAAAAGCCGAAAGCTAGTGCCGTTTACTACCAAATAAACCCATTGGACTTTAACCTGGTGTTGTGAGACTTCTTACTGTGTTTACCCCAGTCCAAAGCCAGTATCTTCACATCCTTCTCAGCAGACCAGCAATTCTATTAATTACTTCTATCAGTGGAAAGCACAGGGATGCACTCAGCCCACTGTTTAAGTCGATAAACGTCTTTTTGGAAAAAAGAGAGCACTTTGCAAACACGAGAGGCCATTCAGCCCTCATGCCTGTTCCATCGTTCAATTAAAATCAATGTTCACATAGGGCCAAACTTCATTTACTTAACTCTGTCCCATGCCTCTGAACAAAAAAATACAACAAAAAGCTATTAGCCTCAGCACTCAGATTTTCCAATTGACCCTGAAAGCTATGTCCAAATCAAAGGTCAGCCAAAAAAAACCATCGTCAAAGGGGAAAATACTTTCAGCAGGTAGACCAATTGTGCTGTTAGAAAAGGAATTTTATCCAATGACAGTGAAGGAATAGTCAAAAAGTTCCAAGTCAGGCTGGAAAGTAGCTTGGAGGGGAACTTGTAGGTGACGCTCATCACTTGTCCTTCTCGGAGGTAGAGGTCAGGAAGGTGCTGCTGAAGGAGCCTTGATGAGCTGCCCCAGAGCATCTCAGATGGTGTACACTGCTGCTAGTGATAGAGGGAGTGAATGTTCAAAATAGTGGACAGGGTCATTGATCCTAGATGGGGTCAAGCTTAAGTGTTGGTGGAATGGCAAGTGGAGGATATGCCTTTAGATCATGGATAGATTTTGCAGAGTAAGGGAGTTATTCTCTACAGAATTTCCAGTCTCTGACTTCTTACAGATGCAGTATTTACATGCTGGTCTAATTCAGTTTCTGGTCAATAGTAAAATTCAGCAATGCCATTGAATGTCAAGGGTTAGATTCTCTCTAGCTGGACTTGGTCATCATGTACCATGTGTGTTACTTAGCACTCATCAGGTCAAACATGTATATTGTCCAGGTCTTGCCGCATGCAAGTTGCAAATACTACTGAAAAATGTGCAATTGATAACCATTAATATCCCCACCTTAGACCTTATGATGGAGGGAAAGTTATTGATGAAATAGTGAAGATGGTCAGGCCTAGGACACTATCTTGAACCCCTGCATCGATGTTCTGAGACAGAAATCATTAACCTCGAACAATCACAGCCACCTTCCTTTGCACCAAGTATGATTGCAACCAGTGGAGAGGTTTTCGCTTACCATCCCAAACCCCCTTCTCTCACCAATTTCACATTGACTTCATTTTATCTAGGTTCCTGGATCCACATATGGTCAAATGCCTCCTGATTGTAAAAGGAAGTCAGTCTCATCTTACCCTTGGAAGTTCTTTTGTTCATGTTTTGATCAAGGCTGCAATGAAGTCTGAGTACAGTGTCTTTGCTTGAACACAAACTGAACAGCAGCCAAGTTGCTAGGCAAGTGCCATTCAATAGCACTGCTGACAACAACTATCACTTGGCTGATAAGAGTGGATTCGGTGAGTGGAGAGTTTGTATGTTCTCCCCATGTCTGTGCAGGTTTCCTCCCAGAATACAAGATATGCAGGTTAGATGAATTGGCCATGCTAAATTATCCCCGGTGTCCCAAGATTGTAGATTAGGGGCATTAGCAGGGTAACGACATGGGGTTACAAGGATAGGACGTGGGTAAGATACCCTGTTAGAGATACAGTGCAGGCTTAATGGGCCAAATGGCCTCTTTCTGCACTGCATCCAGATCTCTAAATTACTAGCCTAGTAGTGCACGCATTATGTTGTTACGCCCTTGTAATCTCAACTCCAATCCCCCATATGGCCAAATATTTTATTGGCATTCACCATCTCATCTTGCATAGGGAGCCAGGTCATTAAGTGCAGCCTGATGCCTGTTGAATCGCCATGGTCAGAATTGAAATAAAGAGAAAAATTAAAACTGAAAAATAATGTAGTTTCAGCTGCACTATTAAAATGTGCTATAGGAATTACTGAAAAAAAAATTTAGAATGGCAAAGAGAAACATCAAAAAAACTCTCAAAACAAAGCAAAAGAAGTTCCATCCATTTGCTCAAATCTTTAAACAAGTTAAACGTATCATTCTGACTCTGTTCCGACAACTATTTGGGAGCTGATGGTTGCCACCCAATGGCTGGAATTAGAATGTCTGAGAATTTGAGTATTGGAGAAAGAATTACAGTTCTTGAAGGGTTAATTTGAATGGAAAAACAATACTTCAAACATGTGCAATCACTGATCAGAGATATTGGATAACATTGTGTTAACAAGATCCTTTCCTGTAGTTAACTGCTATTGAATTTTAATACCAGCTGCATAAAAACAATAATCAGCTGTTTACAATGCTGAATAGCCACGTACAAATGCTAGAGTGAAAAATGAAAACACAGTAATACATGTTTTAACATATTTATCCAGTTGAAATAGATCCCCAGGTTAGAAGAACACAAAAATCAAAAGAGCAGCAGCAAGTTATTTGGCCTTCAGTGCTCCAGAATTCGATAAGATCACAATTGATCTTCTACCTTAATTCCCTCTTCCCATACGATTTCCAAATCTCATTTAATTCACTTGGTACTAAAAATCACAGACTTAAATAGACTCAATGATTGACATCCACAACAAACTGAAGTAGAAAATTTTAAAGATTCACAATCCTTTCCTTCAGAAATTTCTTCTACTCTCAATCCTAAATGGCTTATTTTTCATTCCAAACTGTGATCCTTAGCTTTGAGCAAACTTCCTCGAGAGAACATTCTCCGAACATCTACCCTGCAAAGCTCCTCAACAGTTTTATGTATTTGAATCAAATCACCTTTCATATTTCCAAGCAAGTCCAAACAGATCAATGTGATGTGGGTGAAGAGATTTAGCACCTGTGTGAAAGTTTGCTCCTCATTTTCGGTCAGACCTGCAGTAGCAGCAATAAGAGAAGCCAATGTATAAGCCTCTCCCTGTTAGTACTCAGCTTCGCTACCTACAGGCCCTCATCTTTAAATCCTTGTGGCGAGACATGGAAACTGACTATCCTGGTTCACAGGTATCCAGAGAAAGCTTGGCCCTTAGGCATGCAGTGTGCAGCCAACTTCGACCTCCCCAGTTGTCTACAAAGGAATGCAAAGCACTGCAGCACTAGTTAGTTGCAAAGTTGTTGAAAAGACAATCAGACATGAGGCTAACTTGGTGCTCCATTTAGGACCGTTACTCCCTTAAGTCTTCAGCTTCTTTGAGACATCCACTATTCATCCATAGCTGATAGTTTGGTTGTGTGTTCTCATGTTCCTTAGCTGGAAGGACAAAGGCCGGAGTAGACCCAAAAAGTGGACTGGCATGTAAATAGGGCATCTTTGTGGTAAATCTTGCATCCAAATTTGTGCCACAGTGTTCTGCATTCCTTTGCAAAGAAGCCCTCCCTTTTTCCTCTACTTTTTTTTCCCCTTCTCACCACCCCACTCCCCCAATCTAGTATTTGCTGAGCCCCGCAGTTATATACCTGACCTGTAAGTGCCTGAGCTGAATACTGCATTTGGTTTCTTGGGTCCCAATTTACAATGGCACAGGTATTCAATACTTCAGCAAGCAACTCAGGACTTGTTTTAATTTTTTTGATAGGACATCAATGGCATTTGTTGTCACCTCTAATTGTCCTTGAACTAAATGATTTGCTAGGCTATTTCAGGGGGCAATTAAGAACAAAGAACAGTACAACACACAAAAGGCCCAAGCCTGTACCAATACATGGCATCTTCCCAAACCCTTTTCCTCTACGCAGTCTGTATCATTCTATTCCCGAACTATTCACGTATCTATCAAGGTATTTCTTAAAGGTTGCCATTGTATCTGCTTCTACCACCTCCTCTGACAGTACATTCCAGGCACATATCACCTGTGTGTAAAAAAAACTAGCCTCTCATAGCCTTTAAACTTTCCCCCTTTTACCTTAAATGTTGCCCCTAATAATTGGCATTTCTACCTTGGGGAAAAGAGTCAACCATATTGTTGTGGGTTTGAAGTCACAAGTAGGTCAGACCAGAAGGTTACTTCAGATTGCAAAGTGGTCTTGACCAGTTGGGCCAGTGCGCTGACGAATGGCAGATGGAGTTTAATTTCAATAAGTGAGAGGTGATGCATTTTGGTAGATTGAACAAGGACAGGACTTACTCAGTTAATGGTTAGGGTTTGGGGAGAGTTACAGAACAAAGAGATGTAGGGGTACAGGTTCATAGGTCCTTGAAAGTGGAGTCACAGATGGACAGAGTGGTGATGAAGGCATTCAGCATGCTTAGTTTCACTGGTCAGAACATTAAACACAGGAGTTGGGACGTCTTGTTGAAGTTGTACTAGACATTGGTAAGGCTGCACTTGGCATACTATTCTCAGTTTTGGTCACCCTATTATAATAAAGATATTATTGAACTAGAAAAAGCGCAGAAAAGATTTACTGGGATGCTACTGGGACTTGATGGTTTGTGTTACAAGTGCAGACTGGGACTTTTTTCCTCGAGTGTAGGAGGCTGAGGAGTGATCTTTTAGAGGTTTATAAAATAATGAGGCGCATAGATCAGCTTCATAGTCAATACTTTTTCCAAAAGGTAGGGGGATCTAAAATTAGAGGGCATAGGTTTAAGGTGAGAAGGGAGAGATACAATGGGCTCAGAGGGGCAATTTTTTTTTTCTTTACACAAAGGTTGGTGGATATCTGGAACAAGCTACCAAAGGTAGTAGTAAAGCTGGGTACAATTTTGTATTTTAAAAAGCATTTAAACAGTTACATGGGCATTGAGGGATATGGGCCAAATTGCGGACAATGAGAATTAGCTTAGGGTTTTAAAAAAAGGGAGTATGGACAAGTTAGGCTGAAGGGCCTATTTCCATGCTGTAAACCTCTATTACTCTATGACCAGATAAGAATATGGCAGATTTCCTAAAGATCATTAGACATAGAACATTACAGCGCAGTACAGGCCCTTCGGCCCTCGATGTTGCGCCGGCCAGTGGACCCTCTAATCTAAACTATTCCAATATCATCCATATGCCTATCCACCAACCATTTGAATGCCCCCAAAGTAGGCGAGTCCACAACTGCTGCAGGCAGGGCATTCCACACCCTCACCACCCTCTGTGTAAAGAACCTGCCTCTAACATCCGTCCTATAACTACCACCTCTTAATTTAAAGTTACGTCCCCTCGTGTTGGTCATCACCATCCGAGGAAAAAGGCTCTCAATATCCACCTATCCAGTCCTTGGATCATCTTATACGCCTCAATTAGGTCACCGCATAACCTTCTTCTCTCTAATGAAAATAACCTCAGGTCCCTCAGCCTTTCCTCATAAGGCCTTCCCACCATACCAGGCAACATCCTGGTAAACCTCCTCTGCACCCTTTCCAATGCTTCCACATCTTTCTTATAATGCGGCGACCAGAACTGTACGCAATACTCCAAGTGCGGCCGCACCAGAGTTTTGTACAGTTGTAACATAACCTCACGGCTCCTAAATTCAATCCCTCTACCAATAAAAGCTAACACACCGTACGCCTTCTTAACAACTTTATCAACCTGGGTGCCAACTTTCAAAGAGCTATGTACTTGTATCCCAAGATCCCTCTGCTCGACAACACTATTAAGGGTCCTTCCATTAGCCCATTAGTGAACCAGATGCACTTCACAACAATCGATAATAATTTCATGGCGTTATAGAGACAAGCTTTATGTTCTAGATTTTATCAACTGAATTTAAATTCCATCAGTTGTTGCGGTTTGAACCTGTGTCACCAGAACATTGGCCTTGGTTTTTGGATTACTAGCCCAGTGACAATACACTACATCACCAACTCTCCAGCAAAGAATGCATGTGAAACAGAGTAACATTCAAAGCAAAGAACAATATCAGTTTGTATAGTGGCTATATTTACCTGTGCTGGTGCGGTGGGATAAGCTGTGTAAGGTGGGGGGGCAGAGGTATAACCAGCCTCATCCAGAAGCATTTCGGGACCAGAGTTCTGTAATCAGTCACAAGTTTCATCCTTAAAATTCACTGAGACTATAATTTAGTAAATGTAACAAGTTCTACAGCCAAAATAAAAGCAGGTTAAAAATATCAAAATAGTCCAATGACACAATCTTAAAAACCACAACCAGTTACTGTAACAGAGAGCCATAGACAGTTCACTCAGTTACTATAAATCTTGTGAATAAAGCTCATGTAAATGCATTGTACATAAATCACAATGGAGAATCAGAGGATAAAATACTTGAGCTACGGTATAAAATTACTCATGATCAGCAGCCAACAGGTCCTATGTGCACAAGCAGTGCTAGCCACTCCCTTGTGTGCACTATGTTTCTACTGTTAAGACTCCTACCATTTTGTTTTACTTCAGCCAATCCCATAACTGATTTCACATTCCTCAACAGAGGGGGAACACCCTGGGTTACTACTTACAAAGCATGGATATTGGGAGAGCACAGCCTTATATTCATGGTAAAAAGCGTTAGCTGACACCCATCAACTAGCTTCGTAAATGAGCTGAGAGCACTCGGCAAAAATAGCACGTGTCTGGGTTGCAACTGATAATGGAGCCACGTGCCTGCAGGAGTGGAAAGTAGAAGGGGGAAAACAAGATGTCTACTGAGAAAAGGCATAAGATGTGGGAGATATTTATAGCACAAGATGAGAGAATGAAAGATGATTCATAGTCCCAAAACAAGGGAGAAGGCTGCTAATGGCAGTCCTTAAAGTGAATAAGACTGTGAACGGCTAAATGGCAGAGAAGCTGAAATGAAAGGGTAAACTGTGACAGATGAAGATATCAGGTGAGGTGGGGCGGAAGGGTAAGTAAAACTGAGAGAAAAAAAGGGGAGAAAGACAAGGAAAGGGGGAAACAAAATAGAGGAAGGAGTGGGGCGGGGGGGGAAGGAGAAAAGTAAAAGGTTTTTATCCTGTATTTTACTGAGAAAAAAGTGTTTCACTATGCTGACACCCCACTGTCTAATAATAGCAGAGATGCCTGACAAAGCGGCTTGAAACAGCAAGCTTTAGGACGTATTTTATGTCACAAGTCTTTGACAATTCCTACATACTCCTATTATTCATTACCCAAAGCAGATTCTGATTCTCTACTCACCAAGTTTATATGCGCCTCTTGAAGAGCAAGTTTCCAGGCCCTGCATAAACCACGAACAAAGTCATTAACACACAGTTCAAGAACAAAATCAGGTAATACGCCACATGAGCAACTAAAATACAAGAAATTCATGACTGATTAAACTTTTGTTTAATTAGTGCAACGTTCAGATATGAAAAATTTTAACTCTCATACCTCCAGTGGTGCAGCTCAAATTTAAATCAGGAAGAGTGCAGTGTATTAGAAGGACAGGAATGTTATACTATTTAACTCCTGTTGCTCAGCTGCTTCCCCTCCCTGCGACCCCCACCCTCCCCCCACTGAAAGTCAAAGTCTAATTGCTGCAGATAAACAGAGTTTCTGAAGAAAAGCTCAACCTGAAGTCCATTGACATCCTGGTCACACAGTCACTCAGCTACAATTTGTAGTATCCCACGTAGAAAAGAAGCGAGGGGGCACGAGCAGCCTACGGGAGCACGTATGTAAGAGAGAGGCTGAAGTGCAAGTGAGTGAGACTGAAAACAATACAACGGAGCAAGAGAGAAAACAGGAGAGAAAGGGAGACAGAGACAGAATATTAAAAGCGAGAAGGAGAGATTTTATGTTGAGACTCCAACACCAGGATCAATTCAAGCGTTTTGCAAAAGTGTAAACTTACAGACAGTCATCAGCACTCTCAGCACACAGATTGATGGTTCTTTCATCCCTGCACAGAATCTGGAGTAAACAATCTCTAGGTTTTCCTTCTGGAGGATGGATATCTAATTTGGGAATAAATAATAACTGAAAACCAACACACAATTCAAACAAAACTAAGTGAAAAAGTGAACTGCTTCACTTACACAACAGGCAGTTCAAGACTCTTCCTGTCTGGTATCCACTCAAGTGTTTATGCAACAGGTTTAAGTCTGTTTGCATTGCAATTCTTCAGAAAACGCACAAACAAAAAAATCTCAGGAAATAACAGTCCCAACTGATTTTCAGTGACACCAATTATTTGGTTTTGTTAGATTAGGTTTAAAAATCAGCCAAAATCCAACATGACAAAGAAAAATCCTTCCAAATGGCTAACTGGACCAGCCCCAAAGTAATCCAAATTCAAAGGCAGGATTTAAAAGTGCAG
This sequence comes from Sphyrna mokarran, assembly GCA_024679065.1. Classification (NCBI taxonomy): domain Eukaryota; kingdom Metazoa; phylum Chordata; class Chondrichthyes; order Carcharhiniformes; family Carcharhinidae; genus Sphyrna; species Sphyrna mokarran. The sequence goes on from JAGIQG010000003.1 coordinate 60,766,651, forward strand.
CAACTTTGAGTTCAGCACAGTTAAACTGCTTTTATACCATGTGGCAAATATGCCAGATTGTTCAGGTTGTGTTACAAATTATTATAGATTCCCTACAATGCAGGAGGTCATTCAGCCCATCAAGTCTGCACCAACCACATTCCCATCCAGACTCTATTCCGATAATGCCTCATATTTACCTGCTAATCCCCTGATACTAAGGGTCAATTTAGTATGGTCAATCAACCTCACCAACAGATCTTTGGACTGTGTGAGGAAACCCACATAGACATAGGGTGAATGTGTAAATTCCACACACAGTGAATCAAGGCCTCAGAATTGAATCCAGGTCCCTGGCAGCGTGGGTCAACACTGCTAACTACCATGCCACCCACCGTAACACTTAGAGTGACGACAATATCAAGCTACATAGGAAGATGCATGATATAAAACAATAATAGATGGGACAGCTTTCTAATAAACTTGAAATAGGAAAATTAATAGCAAATGCAATGCGATCACAAGGCTAAAAGCCTCTGTTAGATTGAAGTTGATAAATTTGAAGTACCTCGGCACTCATTTCCAGATCGGATGTTAATACAATCAACTTTCATATGGATCTTATCTTCCATATCTTCTCGCAACTGATCATCATAGTAAAGGAGCTGGCCATTGGACCACAGGTCAAACCAGTTGTTCTTCCATCGCTTTAGAATAGTACCTGAAACAACAGAAATTCAACTGCTGAAACTTTTCTCATCAGTTCTGCTTACTCTGGACCAAACAGCCATGAAACATTTAGTTCAAGAGGCTGTGAAGAACTTAACATGCAGTACTATGACAGCCCCATCACTACATGAATAACGTTCCAAACCAACTTATCTCACTCATCTGCACTTACCACTACAATACCAATCTTCCCAACATTTAGGTGATACACCCATTCCAACCTGCAAAACGTAGAATCATAGAATTCTTACAGTGCAGAAGGAGGCCATTCAGCCCAACAATCTGCACTGACCTTCCAATAAAAAGGCACTAACCACTAAAAATGAGTAATCAACAGGTTGTTAATAACAGTTTGCATGGGTGGGCATGGGGCAGAGAGCATATCGGCTTGTTTTAGAATCATACTCATCTTTATAACACAAGCACTGTTAATGGAAGATGTAAGAACTCAGAAAGAATTTAGCAACACCAATTTATAATCCAACCAATTTATTTGATAGTAAAAAAGTGAGCTTTTGACTCTTGTGTCTTCAGGCAATTTGCCTGAAGACACAAGAGTCGAAAGCTCACTTTTTTACTATCAAATAAATCGGTTGGATTATAAATTGGTGTTGCTAAATTCTTTCTGAGTTCTTACCACCCAATCCAACGCCAGCATCTGTACATAATGGAAGATGTGCCACTGGTGAACTATAACATTACCTTCAAATGAGATCTTTCCAAAAGGTTCAAGGATGGCAACTGAAAAGCAACAAAAAAGTTCCTAATAGTTCTCCAAATAACCCAATGGGATGTGATAATACGCCAGTATAGAGGAGCCTGGATATCATAGATTTTCAATTAGTGCTGTCCCAGAAGCAGAGCCTTTGATTATTGTTAAGAGCTAGATAGATCCTTGATAAACAAAGGGTTAAAAGGTTAAGGGGGACAGGCAGGAACGTGGGGTTGAAGTTACAATCAGCCATGATCTTACTAAACGGTACAGCAAGCTTGAGGAGCTGAATGGGCTACTCCTACTCCTAATTCAAATGTTTGTTACGTCCAAGAGCAAAGTACCTAATGATAGGGGGACACAGGAAGAAACGACGATTTCCAGTGAAAATTATTAGGATTTGAATATGTCTAAGCTTTAAAACCTCTAACTTTGAGAGCAGCTTAGAATGCTTGGTACAAATTAAAGCTGGTTTAAATTCTTTTCTCCAATCAATTCTACCATAGCTCACAATCTGCAGTTAAACATCATTATCGCGTTACACCAGATTGATAAGTACAACTCACTCTGCCGCAACAGCCACCCACTCTTAACATAGGCCATGTCTGGAACAAAAAAGGATCTGTGGAAAGAAATGGAAAAGATTCAAAATGAGAAAAATAAAGCCCTGCATTGTTGTATAATAAAATTTAAAAGGCATGTGAAAATATAAGGCAGACAGAAACATACAAATTTAACACAAACAACTTGTAGTTTATTTCAAGTGAATCAAATCGGGAGGCTATAAAGCTACAAAATTGTAAGCAGAACAAAAAAAAATCAGCAACTGGCACAATATAAAGAGAGAAAATGTAGGAAACACAACACTTGTCCTTTTAACACCTCCCCCCTCACCATCCAAGGGCCAAAACACGTGAATTATCTTTCAAATGACTGCACTGTATTTGCTATTCACAATGTGGTCTCTATATGAGAGGTTGAATGCAGATTGGGTGACCACTTTGGAACAGCTATATTCTGTCCGCAATCATAAACCGCAGCCTCTGGAGACCAATGTTTTTAATTCTTTCACGCAGACATCTCTGTCCTTGGCTTGCTGCACTATAAGAAGTCTGACAACACCAGGTTTAAAACCAACCGATTTATATGATAGTAAACTTACAAGCTTTCAAGGTTACCTTCTTCTGCACTGTCCTAGTGAAGCTCAAAGCAAGCTTCAGGAACAGCACCTCATTCAATTTGGAACTTTTGGAGTCAACACAGTTTCAAAGCATTAACTTTGCCTCAGTTTTATTTCCTTTACTTTGCTTCTTGTTTCAGCCAGCACCATGCCTGTTCTAGCACATTTCTGATGGCAAGGGAATGGCGCCAAGTTCTCTTTGACTGAAATGTGAGCATCACAGGCAAGAATACACTTCATTTCCAGCCATCTCCTTAGCATTCCCTCCCTTACAGTACTCTCGGTGTACCTACACCACTCTTTGATAAGCTGCTGCTTATCATCAGCTCTCTCAGGGGCATTTAGGAATGGGCAATAATGGGGACCACACCAACGATGCCCACATCCCTCAAAAGAGTGAAGGCAATATTAGCTTTGCAACTATGCGGTTCACTTAACCACGACAACAATTATCAAGAGTCAACTGTATGGCATGGGGTTTAGAGTTGCATATCATCGGGATTCAGCAGCACGATAGCACAGTGGTTAGCACAGCTGCTTCACAGCTTCAGGGACCTCAGTTTGATTCATGGCTTGGGTCACCATCTGTGTGGAGTTTGCACATTGTTCCCGTGTCAGCTTGGGTTTCCTCCCACAGTCCAACGACATGCAGGTTAGGTTGATTGGCTTTGCTAAAATTGCCCTTAGCATCATAAGAGGCATAGGTTAGAGGGATTAGCGGGTAAATATGTAGCGATATGGGGGTAGGGCCTGGGTGGAATTGTGGTTGGTGCAGACTCGATGGGCCGAATGGCCTCTTTCTGCACTGTAGTGTTTCTATGGATGCAGTAAGATGACAAGATTATACCCTTGAAATAAAGGTAGGCCAAGAAAACTGGCACACCACAAAAACAGAATGTGGACCCAGCAGCAGCGACAATGCAGCAGAGAACACAGAAGTAGAGAGAAAGTTTAAAATGGGAAGTCATATCTTAACTAACACAGAGGAAGGAGCAGCAGAACATGAGTCTTTCAGACAACTATACTGGATATTCTTTAATACACTGCCTTATGTGTTTAGTATTTTTAACGTCTAACTACTTAGTTCAAGAATCTGTTTGGAGGCAAGGAAATGAGATTAGGGAGAAAAATAAAAACATCTGAAATGATGAAACACAAGGAAAGGCACTGACTGATAAATACTTGGTAAACTTCTCCAGATCAAACCAAGGGCAAGTTTAGCTTATTTCTGCTGAGCTTATATCTTGGTCCAATAAACAAAAACATGATTTTTTTTTTTGTTACAGCACTTTGCGCAGGTAGCAAAGGAATATCTAAACCAGATAAAAATAATATAATCTGGATTATGCTGTGGGAGTGTGTCTGGATTACAGCATGTGGGAGTTGATGGACTGCCTCAAGCAAACACATCAGGAGATGTTTCCATCACAAACTCTCTGGCTGAGTCATCAACTGAAAACACCAGCACATGTGGGAGAGCTGGAGGCTGTGTTGGAGAAACTAATCCTAACCAACGCAGACAAATGCATTGGCGAATTGTGAAGCCAAGAATAAAAAGACTGGCTGCAGGATATCCAACACACAGTCTATGGTATCTTAAAGGAGGAGACAGCCTGATGCGTGAAAGTATAATGTGATAGCAGTAAGCGATGCGATATTTAGGTGATAGACCGTTTGGTAAGCAGGGCTGAGAGTCCCATGTGGTGTGTTGCCTACCTGGTATCAGGGTAAAGAACATCTGAAATCTGCTTGAAAGAATATTTGAGTGGAAGCAGGAGATTCCTGAACTGGATTAATGTTTGGACCAAGAACATAGGGAAGATGATCCTGTTTGAGAAGCACTGGGAACCAGTAACTTAGAATCGTAGAATTCTTCGTGTAAAGAGGCCATTTGTTCCACTGACTCTGCACCTACTGTCTGAAAGAACATCCCACCCAAAACCTCCCCTCTGCCCTATCCCCAGAAACCCAGGTATTTATCATGTGTAATCCACTTAATTTTAGGCATCTTTGAACACTAAGGGGCAATTTAGCATGGTCAATCCGCCCAACCTGCTCATCTTTAGACTGTGGGAGAAAACCAGAGCACCCAGAAGAAACCCACACAGATAGGGGAAGAATGTACAAACTCCACACAATCACTCAAGGATGGAGTTGAACCTGGGTCTCTGGTATTGTGAGGCAGCAGTGCTAACTATTATGCTATCATGGTGTCTTTAAGATAAATTAAAGGAGTTCAAGGTTTACAACTTTCAGATAATTATCCAATACACAAGAAAAATTAACCTAGGGATAGACAGATGAGCAAGTGAATGATGGAGTGGTGTGGGAAAGAGAGGTTCTATTTTACAGGGAGCTGGTACCACTATTGTGATAGAAAGGAGTCCATCTAAACTGGGCTGCAATCAGAGTCCCAGAATAGATAAATAGAGCTGTCATAAGAACTTTAGATGAGCAAAATGGGGTAGGAATCAGTGGAAAAGGCAGTAGCAATAATACTTGCAAAAAGAAAAAAGGTAAGAGTGCAACAGCCAGAAGTTGTGCTTGAGATTTTGCAGGTATAAGAAAAATGATATAACCAAAAGAGAATTTTAAACAGTGCAGGAAAGGTCAGGGTGTGTAGCCCAAATGAGCATTTTTCACACAAACGTACAGAGCAGAAGGAACAAATTGAATAGATTGCAGTTCAATCTGGAAAATATAACACAGTAGCCATTAAGACACAAGACAGTCAGAACTAGGAACTCAATGTAAACAGGTTATAAAAGTCAACAAGAAAGATAGGGAAACGGCATTGGGAGAGAGAGTTACTGTCATGAATTAAGGATAAAATTATTTTGATGATGGAGGATAAACAAGAGGGATGTAGGCAGTGGAGACTTCATGTGCAGAATTAAGAAATGGAAAACAATTAAGACTGTCGTGAAAGTTATGTATAGACCTGTACAATTGTACAATAGTTGATTATATTAATGCAGAGATTAGATGAGTAGAAAAGGCTGAAGAGTTAACTGGGGATTTTAACTTTGATACAAACGTATGAATTAGGAGCTGAAAGAGGCCATTTGACCACTCAAGTCTATTCCATCATTCAATAAGATCATGGCTGATCAGATTGAGACCTCAATGCCACCATCTTTCCCACCTCTGATGACTTGACTCCCTTTCATATAGCTTTACACAAGCAGTGTTTAAGAGGTAGTAAACTTCCTGAGTGTGTCCAGAATGTTTTTTTTTTAATTCTTCCACCAGATGTGGGCATCACTGGCAACATCTGTAACTGCCCTTGAACTGCATGGTTTATTCAGTTAACAAAGAGTCAAACACACTGCTGTGAGACTTGAGTCAAGAGTAGGTCAGGCCAGGCAAGGATGACAGGTCTCTTTCCCTAAAGGGCATTAGTGAACAGCAATCAATGATAGTTTCCTGGCCATCATTAGTGAGATTAACTTTCAATTCAAGATTTTATTTAATTGTAATTAAATTCAACCAATAGCCGTGATGGAATAAGCACTCATGTCCCTAGAATATCAGCTTGAGCCTCTGGATTACTGGTTCAGTGATACTACCACTATGCTACCCTCTCCCCATTTGCAGCAATATGCCCCAAGCAAGGGGAGGGAATGCCAAATTAAATTTAATGACTGACAAATTAGGTTTAGTTAACTGCCTATCAATGTACAAACTTTTAATCGAACAGCAACTGATCTCAAAATGGTGTTCAAAGGGGGGAAATGTGAAACAGCTACTAAGATTCTACATTTAGGTGAAGCAGACTTCAACCCAATGAGAGAGACTGCCAACAGACAATGAGCAAAGTGACAGAAGATCAGTGGGAAGTATTTAACAGATTCTATGGCACAATATGCCACAATAGTCAAAATTTGTATGACTTCTGAATATTAACGCATCCACAGTTCCTCATCCAGATGGCCCAGATCCAAACTTGGGCCTCAGAAACTAAATTCTTCAGTTAACATCCCCCTCTCAAGCACAGGCAACTGAATATAACTGGAAAGAAAAATAGTTGTGACAGAGACAAAATCTGTGATAAAAGTCCCTGAACACACTGTTATCCTATCATTCACAAACAGGGGAGAAATGATAATACATACTTGGATATTCAAAGTTTTACATGAAGTTGTACTTTTCCAGAACTTTCCACTATCAAATTCTCCAAGTTGAGCTTTTTTTTTTGCATTCTTACATCCCACGAAGCAATTTTTTTAAATAAAAAAGCACCTTTCATAATCTAAGTTTCCAACCAATTAAGAAATCACTGTCAAAGGAAGAAACAGAGCAGCCAACTTGTGCACAGCAAGCTCCCACAAACAGCAATATGTTAAAGACCAGGTACGGCTACATAGTTTGAGGGATGTTCCCATTTGTAATGGACAAGACTTGTAAATGGCCTCCGGAGATGCCGATTGATAAAGTGAGATGCTTTCTGAACAGATCTTAGTGGTTAGGTTGTAGTGAAGTTCCTATGGTTTGGAGCTCGTGGCTACTATCGTATTTCAGGCAATTTCTCACCTTCCATTTATGCAGCAGTGGCTGCACCATCCATACCCTGTGCTGATTAGATTCGCTGCTGAAGGAGGTCAATGAGGAAACTCTACTGTTAAGTCAGCAATTAGGTATTTTTTTAAATTGCAGCACACATCCCACAATTGTGTTCTTTTGGAGAGTGAGTTATTACCAGCAGGATAAATATTACATTCCCCTGAAGTATCAGCACAATTTAAAGCTTTTTTTAAAAAAAAAGTAGGTTCAATTAAATTCTTTTTTGAAAACTGGTCAGTTTGAAGATTCATGTGGAAGGCAGCACATCCCATAGCGCAGGACTTCTTCAGTAATGCAAAGCATCGTGTCCTAAAATTTCTGGAGTGGGTCTTGAACCTTCTAATACAAAGGCAGGATTGCTATCACTCAGCTAAGGCTAAAACCCATGTCCCAAATTCTGAACCCAAAACCGCTGTTGCCTGACCATGTTTTTATAAACCTAAACTCTCAAAGAAAGATGCATCTAACCACCAAGCATTGCATCCATCAAAAGTCTTCAGCACTATCTTACAAATTCTTTTATAAAAAAGGACTAGTTGCTCGGAAATACAGGATTGAGAGATTAGAATAAGTTGTTTATGTGGAGGGTAATACCAATGCAGAGGATATTAAGGACAGTTTGCATTCCACATTCTAGTTTTCCATGAAACTACGGCATCAACTTGTTTTAGTTTTCTGAAAGAGGTTTATTTTCCCAGGACTCAAAGACAATTTAGCTTTTTTTTAAAAAAAAAGTACAATTATTCTTGAAACAAAACCTTTAGAAAAAAAGTCTCTGGACTTGAGTTTTGAATGCAAAAACAATCCATCTGTCTTGCAATCTGATCACTTGTAAAGACTTTCCCTTTTTTTAAGTTTACTTCAATCATTTTGTTTCTTAACCTCAAGTCTCCTTGAACGAAGGCACAGCTTGCATGTGCACAATCTATTAACCAACCTATATTCTCCTGAAGCCTTTTATAGTCTACCCTCACTGTTTCCCAAACTTCCAATGTGTTGTAGCTGCAGATTTTGACACCATGGAGCCAACATGTCAGACATAAATCCAAGATCCTATATTCAATTTGCAAGAACTGAACAATAAATTCATAGCTCACTGATTTTATGCAGTTTTGGTCTCTTTTACTGAGGAAGGACATTCATACTACAGAGGGAGTGCAGCGAAGGTTTATCATACTGATTCACGAGAAAATGAGTTAAGGCTACATTCATTCATTTGGGGGAAGGTGGCGGGGTGGTACCTCAGAATCCAGTAAAATTCTGACCGGACTAGACAGGGTAGATGGAGGAAGGGCATTCTCAATGGTAGTCAAAGTCTGAGGCTAAGAATAAACCTTTTAGGACTGAGATGAGGAGAAATTTCTTCACCCAAAGTCTATGAAATTTACCACCACAAAGTAGTTGAGGCCAAAACATTGCATGGTTTCACGTTAAGAGTTAGTTATAACACTTGGGGAAATGGAACAAAGAATGTGGTGACGTGGTGTGATGGAGGTGGCAGGGGAGGCAGTATCAGGCTATTGCAGTGAATGATCTGCCCTGATATTGGTAGAGCAGGCTCAAAGGGCTTATGTTTAAAATATTCAAATATGAAATTGATCTTCAGCTCAAGCATTCAGCCATGTCAACCACTGGTAAGGGCACACATTCTCTTTCTCCAAAATCATATAGATCTGGCCCGACTAATGCTAATGTTTGAAATTGTACTGACATAAAATGCCAATGGGTCACAATAACAAGTTTTAATGCCACGCTAGAGTTGATTTGAGTTCCGGATTAGGTGAGGAAAATCTAAGAGTCAAATGCAGTAATAAGTGATAAATTAATAGCTGCATTTGGGACACTGGAGTAAGTCACATTTGGAACAGGGATAGAGAGTTTGATTTTGAATTGGTCTGGGTCATGACTGATCAACATGTGACTCATGCTGGCATAGAGTCAAAGTGCATTCCATCTCCCCACTGACGTCATTCAATCAGCCAGATTGAAAGGTTGGTTTGATGATAAACAATGATAGTGGTTATAATGTTTACACCATGCATTAAATAAAACAAAACTAGATCAACAATTTATTGAGAATGAAACCGTAAAATGGTCCAGCTGATACCATGATGAACTTCTTTCCTCAGTTTGCACCTGACTCTTAACATTACATCAGTTGCATGAAATTTAAAAAGAACAAAAAACCTCCATCATCCTGTGCTAGTGTTTATCACTGGATTAATAATTTACTAGGAGGAGGAGATTGGAGATGAAGTGGTGAGGAGATTAGAATTATTTCTTTCTGGGAGAAAAATTAGTCAGACTCACATGACATTGTCACAGCTGACGACAGCCACGCACAAACAGGGACAAACGCTTTTTTTAAAACCTCCTCCTTGCATCACAATAAAGTTCCAACAAGCCCGTACCAGTGTTTAGAAGCATAGGAGGAGGTCAATAAACCCCCGAAGCCTAGAGAGGATACCACATTTTGAAATGCGCCCAGAAAACTCAAATACAAAAAAAAAGGATCAGTTAGCAGGTGCAAGAAAGACCAATTCGCCTGTTTTACGAGTCGGCAGGACAAACGGGTACATAAACACAAATCCTGCTTCACATTCTCTTACTGCTGTCGATGCGCAATGATGGGGGGCGCCGGGCTAGAGTTACTGGAAGTAGAAACAAAATCCATATACAATAAAAAACCCTTTACCAAGTGAGGCCGGCTCACTTCTGATACAGTTCCAGCTGCGTGAATAAATTGATACAAGCGGGAACATTCCAAGTTGGAACGTTGACACTCCAATAGAACGCCGTGTAACCATTCAGCGTTCCATTCCAGCTGAGGCTGAGGCTGCCGCTGCCGCCGCCTCTCACTCAGCTGTGACTTACCCTCTGTCTCTGCCCAAATCCAGCCGCCACTCTCAACCTTTAGCTCAACTTGTGGCGTCTCACTTATGACAAGCCACGTCGTTCCCACCGCGGCTGCCATGTCCTCTGGGAGTTGTAGTCCGCTCCACCCAGCTCTTTCCTTGCCGCTAGGAATAGGGGAACTACATTTCCCAACCATCGCCGCGGGACCTTCCTTCCTGGTTTTTGTTTGGTGGGGTGGACCGTGGGGAGTCTGGTGACAATGTTTTCGGTTCCAGCTCATTCAGTAGCGTCAGTGATAAAAAGCCTTCAGGAGGTGTTGATATTTGTTGGAGTGATTTTTTTCCCCCATCTGAGGCTTCCATAGATTTGCTGGAGCTGTAAATATGTTCCTTAAAGATGCATTCCAGGACAAGTATGCAAGGGAAGAGGGGATAGATGGTTCTTTTGGTAGATGTAGATGAGGAAAATGGAAGGATTGGAGTAGAAACAGTGGTGTGGCGTGATCGGGCTGAACAGCCTGTTTCTGTACTGGACACCCAATGCAATCTGTTAAGGAAGTGGATGAGGGATTCAGATGTTCATGGATAAAAAAAGAGAACAAAACAGCACGGGAAACAGGCCCTTCGGCCCAACGAGCCCACACCACCACCCCGATGATCCCATCTCTACCCGTGATCCCTGTCTATGTTTATAGATCTATGGATTAAAACCCAAATTTGAGACAATTTAGGGAGAATTTATTTTGCCAATTAGCCTAAGAGCACATTTTTGTGATGTGGGAGAAAACCGGAGCACCCGGAGAAAACCCACACAAGCACGGGGAGAATGTGCAAACTCCCACAGACACAGGCCCAAATCCACGTATCTGCACAGCACAGCGATAGTCACTGAGCTGTCGTGTTACCCATCAAATGGTCCAGGTCAAGCGTACACTAACGAAGTGAAGCACTAGGATACTCCCAAAAAAAATCCAAGAACAGCCCTCTCACGACTCATCGCGTGTATGCCCCTCGTTAGACAACAAGGTGGACCAAAGCACCTGTAGGATAAAAACAAGTACATCAATATCATCGTCTATTTACACACTTCCCAGAGACTCCCAAGAATCATGATCCCGATTTTAAATCCGTTTTCTATACCCCTCCATTCCCATTCTGTTCATGTGCCCATCTAAGTATTCCTTAAATAACTCCAGAGTACCTGCCTCCACCACTTTACTTGGCAGCGCATTCCATACCCCCACCACCCTCTGTGTGAAAAAACTCCCTCTAGCATCCAAATTATACCTTACCCTCCTCACCCTAAGCCTGTGACCCCTCATGCTATTCGAGTCCATCCTAGGAAAAAGCTTAACCCTGTTTACTCTATCTGTACCCCTCATAATCTTGTACACCTCTATTAGATCTCCTCTAAGTCTACGTCTTTCTAAGGAAAACAGTCCCAATTTGCCTAACCTCTCCTCGTAACTCAGACCTTCCATACCAGGCAGCATCCTGGTAAACCTCCTCTGCACTCTCTCCAGAGTCTCCACGTCCTTCCGGTAGTAGGGCAACCAGAACTGGACGCAGTATTCCAAATGAGGTCAAACCAACGTTTTATACAACTGCAACATTAAAGGCCAGCTCTTGTACTCTATACCCCTTCCTATAAAGGCTAGCATACTATATGCTTTCTTCACAACCTTCTCCACTTGCTCTGCCACCTTCAGAGACTTGTTCACCTGCACCCCCAGGTCCCTCTGCGTTTCTATACTCTTAATAGGTCTACCCTTTATCACATACCTCCCCCCTACAGACATAGCAAAGTAAAGAAGTCACTGGTGGAATTATTTCATACATCCTTTGGCAGTAACTATACAGTAGGACAGAGTAGTAGTAATTTTCCACAAACTGCTCCACAAAATGACAATTCAAAAGCATGTCTTTTTTCAGCAATACTCGATTTGATTTGAGATATTATTGTTACATGTATTAGCATAGAGTGAAACGTATTGTTTCTTGCACAGATACCCAAAAGATGTATTGGGAAACTACCCCGCTCCCTGCTCCCAGAGATTACTAAGTAAGGATTACACAGCAATTGCCTGGAAAGTTCAGATTTTCTTTGGGCAATTGCCTTGCACCAGGAACAATACAAAAATCTGATTTAAATGTCACACAGCAATAGTTATCCAGAAAAAAAATTAGAAGAATTAAAACCATATCTAACTTCTGGGTAATCATTGTACTCACTCACTCCAGTACTTCCACTGGATTCCCCCCAGTCCAACACCAGCCCCCTGAGTATACCATCTGAACTCCACTCACACATACAGCTTCCCTGACCTGGCTACTACAAACATCTTGACAATCCTCACTCCCACATGAGACGTGCATCGCTCCCTTCCACAATGCCCTCCCCCCCATTCCCTTCTTGGAAGACTTTGGGTACTAATTGATGACCAGCCTGAAGACCTTCAGCCAATTCAGTCTGATATATTGGAGCCAATCTCTCCCCATAAGACTTGGTCCTTGTCCCCATACAATGATAAGTGGGATTCCAATTGACTGTTGCCTGTAAATCATTAGGGTTGCTGTAGTGCTCTTTATTTGCAATAGTTTCTCTGTACAGATGGCCAGCCTGATCTTTGTGCTTTCTAAGTTCAGGGGGCTAAAATACTAAGCCGAGGACGATTGTAAATCTGTTCCATGATAATGGAGGCCATAGCTCCTGTATCTACTTCCATTTTTAAAGGGTGGCCGTTCACTAACAACTCCCCATTATGGAGGCAACCTTTGTCATGGAGATGTAATTTAATTGCAATGTTTCCATTCCGACTGAGGGCAGCCTGCAAGATATGGTACTGTACTGGCTTTGGCCTTTTTTCAAAATAGCACGCATTCTGACTTGAGTCTATGTCTTAGCTTTGATTGTGGTCTTCTGCATCATTTGCAATCGTCTGCTGTCTGGCATCTATAATCTTCTGGAATATGCTCCCGCGGAGACTGAAGGTTGTCCCTGACCTCGACTGCCTGGTGATATGACTCAGGCTCCGCCATTATCAGGGATTCTGAGATATTTTACCATTACAATTGCTCTCACTTGAGAGATGGAAGTTGCATAAGGCTGCTCCCACCAATCAGACAACGTCACTATCTGACATTCACTGAAGTTCCTGAACTCCTTTCTCTGCTTTCTGCAATGATAGAGCAAATTCAGTGGTCTTCTTTAGATCCAAATTGGGCTCTGCCAATAATTTTGTTTGGACTATCAACTTGTTTAATTCCACAGACCAGTTTATCTCGCAACATGTTGTTCAGGGGTGGCCTGAATTCACAGTACTGACAATCACTTTTCACAACCTGGTCAGAAATTCAGTGACAGGTTCTCCAAATGTTTGCCCTTCTGTATTAAAATGGTATCACTGGAATATTATGGAAGCTTTTGGGCCTTTAGCCAAGTCTACCAATTTATTCAATGTTTTGGAATCGGATCATTCAGGTAAGTCAGACTTTTTACTACACTGGACATTGTGACCCCATGTGCCATCAACAGGATCACTTTCTGCTTCTTGTTCTCCCCAGTATTGCTGGCCTGAAAAAAGTAATGCATGCGCTCTGCGTATTGTGTCCTGCCTTCTATGCTTGCACTGTAAGCTTCAAGCTTATCAAAAAGAGGCATTTTTCTTATCAGAGGATTACTTACAATAAAAATGATTTGGAGGGAAGAAGAAAAATTGCTTTACTCCTTATCACCAATGTAATAATCATACCGAGTCTTCCATCACCATCACCTTTTATTTGCAGTGTCTAAAGAGCTGTCCTATGACTACAGAGGCAAGTCAGCCCCAAATCTTTCAACTGCTGGCTGGAGTAGAGCCAACTGGCTTTAAACTCCTCACTGCTCCTTCCCTATTGGGTGAGTCTCCATTCCGTAATAGGGGAGCTCATATTCTATGAGCTCCATGGGAAGATCTATAGATCATCCCCTGCAGCCATCGGAACACTCCCATAAAGGTTTAATCTTTACTTGCTTTGCCCTATCAGAAATAATAGTAAGCTGATAGGTGTTTGAAGTACACATTCAGTGATACCTGAGTACCTACTCTGCAAGTTGTATGCGTGTACGAAAAGAAAGGCATCATTTTAGTAGAAATAACTTTTTATTTGTTGCGTTGTTCAGAGCTCATTATGACAGTAGTATTTATGGTAAATTACAATTGTAACATGCACTATGTTGCAGTGTGCTCATGCACAGTCAGCCATCTGATTTGATTTACATAGTTCAACAGGTAATGCATTTTAGATTTGGTGGTAACAATGAGGACATTTATACTTTGCTCATCTTCTTGCAGTATGGAAATGCCATATGGTTTGATGTTCAATGGCATTACTGTCACTGAATGCCCCAACATCAACATCTTGAGGGTTACTATTGATCTGAAACTTAACTGGATCATATAAATAAGAGTAGGTCAGATGATGGGAATTCCGCAGGGTGTAGCTCCCCTCTTGACTTCCCAAAGCCTGTCTGCCATCTTCAAGTACAAGTCAGGAGTGTAAGTCAGGAGTGTGATAAAATACTCTCCACTTCCCTGGATGAGTACAGCTCCAACAACACTCAAAATACTTGAAGCCATCGAGGACAGAACAGCCTAACAACCTTCTATCAGTAAAATATCCACTCCCTCCATCACCAGTGCACTGTGGCTGCAGCGTGAATACCTACTGTCATCAGCAATTTGACAAGTCTCTTTTAACAGCACATTCCAAACCTGCAACATCTACCACCCAACTGGACAAGGGCAGCAAATGCATGGGAAAATTATCAGCTAAAAATTCCTCTCCAAGTCTCACTGAGTTGGAACTAAATTACCAATCCTTCGTTGTCGCTGAATCAAAAGCCGGCAACCCACTTCCTAACAGCATTGTGGGTGTACCCATATCACACGCCTGCGGTTTCTCAAGAACATAGTTCACCACCTTCACAAAGGCAATTTGGGATGGGCAACAAATAATAGCCTAGCAAATAACACTTGTATTCCACATTTTGGCAGCCTTTATCAAGTTGTGAAACTATTTCATCATTTGATCCAATATCCGTCCTTTGTTTCTGTCTAATCTACTTCAGTTCATAATGACCTGTGCTAAATTAACTGATCTCCTCTGGGGTTGGACAGGTAGTAATACCTGGATAAGAGAAGAAAAATCCACTCAGCTCCCTTCCCTGATCAATGTTTAGTGATCCCCTTCTAGAAAAGTGCTGCATGAATGCCAGGAAATGACAGCTCAGACTTGGTTCTGATTACAATAATGGACAAATCTATTACAATTAACTTCAAATCACCGTCTCCTCAACTTTCTGAAAAAGCTTCATCCCTAGCCCTTCATAATTTGAAATTTTCTGCTGTATCGGTTTTTTTCTGTTTTAATAGAAGCATTCACAATTTTTCAAGCCTGTTTTTGCATTTATATTGCATTATCTTTTACCAAGCAGCATCTTAGTGAATCTGTGCTGTCTTTGGCAGGTGAGTTACTTCTGGTCGACTTGCGAAAGTTTAACTGGATCATCCATTGGTGTAATTGAGATATATGTTTATTCAATTTGGTTTTCATTTACAGCAGCCTTCTCTTAAAAATACTTTTTTACATTTCTCTAAGCTTGGACACAAATCAATATTGCAACTCCAGCTTTTATAACTTCCAAAATGTGAGAAATATTTCATACACTCAGAATTGTAAAATTATAGAATCTACAGTGCAGAAGGAGACCATTTAGCCCATCGAGTCTGCACCAAAAACAATCCCACCCAGATCCCATCCTTGAAACCCTACATATTTACAGTCCTGTTCCCTCTGACACTAAGAGGCAATTTACCATGGCCAATATACATAACCCACACATCTTTGGACTGTTGGGAAAAACAGAGAATCTGGAGAAACCCAACAGACATGGAATGAGAATGGAGAGAATGTGCAAACTCCACACAGACAGTTCCCCAAAGCCGGAATTGAATCCAAATCCTTCCTGATGCAACAAGAAATTAGGCTAAAATTTGTATAAACCGTGGATCTATGGCTGGATAACAGCATGATAGCAGCACAACTGATATTCATGCCAGTGTCGCACAAGTCTTGTTTTTTAAATTATTTTACCTCTCCAAAAATAAAGATTTGCAACATCTTCCACTATATCTCAAAGTAATTTACAGACAACAAGTGTAGTCAGTGTTGTATTGTAGAAAATGTTGCAGCCAATTTGCACATAGCAATCTCCCAAAAACTATAATTTGATCATGGTCAGATAATCTGCCTTCATGATCTGTCTGAGTGATAAATATTGTAACAAGTCTCGCAGCACCAGGTTAAAGTTCAACAGGTTTATTTGGTAGCACAAGCCACTAGCTTTCGGAGCACTGCTCCTTCATCAGGTAAGTGGGAGTTCTGTTCATAAACGATTTACAAAATAATGGTTGGAGTGCAAGTCTTTACAGGTAATCAATTCTTAAAGGTACAAACAATGTGAGTGGAGAGATGGTTAAATGTAGGTTAAAGACATGTGTATTGTTTCCAGCAAAGACAGTTAGTGGGATTCTGCAGGCCCAGGCAAGTTGTGGGGGTTACATATAGTGTGACATGAACCCAAGATTTCAGTTGAGGCCTCCTCATGTGTGCGGAACTTGGCTGTCAGTTTCTGCTCAGCGATTCTGAGTTGTCGTAGGAGCAGCACTCTGAAAGCTTGTGACTTGTGCTACCAAATAAACCTGTTGGACTTTAACCTGATGTTGTAAGACTTCTTAGTGTGCTTGTCCCAACCCAATGCCAGCATCTCCATATCATGATAAATATTGACAAGGACACCACTGAAAATTCCCCTTCTACTTTGAAGAGTGCCATAGGGTCTTTTACATCCACCTGAGATGGTAGACAACACCCCAGTTTAACATCTCATCTGAAAGCTAGCATCTTCAACAGTGCAGAGATCCCTCAGTTAACTTAGATTGTGTTCCAAAGTCTCTAGAATGTGATCTGAATTCATAACCGTCTGACTGAGACAAGAGTGCTATGCAGTGAGCCACAGGTGCTGCACGATGTATAGACTTGATTCCAAGTTTTGTTTACTTGAGGTTCCAACTGACTTAGATGATTCTCAACCTCAAAATACGTTGTCAATATCTGGAAAATGTATCTGATTGTCCTTGTGATTCATAATTACAGAGGGATTGTGGGAAAGGTGTTAGTTACAGATTGGCATGTCTGAGAGAAGTCTCTAGTAGCCTATCAGTTACAACAATTCCACATGCACAGGCTAAGGATGCAGGCTATGAGATATACACATCTCTGTTCAATACCACACTGACCCCTAGGTCTGGGTCATGTGTCTCTTACATCACTGTGTGGGCAAGACTGTATTTCCCTCTGCCTCAGAAAAGCACTCAGCATATTCAAGGACTCCACACACCCCAGACATTACTCCCTTACATCTTCTTCCATCAGAAAAAAGATACAAAAATTTGAGATCATAACCAACTGATTCACAAACAGCTTCTTCCTTGCTGCCTTCAGATTTTTGAATGGGCCTACATTATATTACGCTGATCTTTCTTTACACCCTAGCTTATGATCATAACACTACATTCTGCATCTACTTTCCTTCTCCCCTTATGTACTCTATGAATGTGATGTTTTGCCCGTATAACATGCAAGAAACAATGCTTTTCACTGTATCCCAATGCATGTGATGATAATAAGTCAAATTAAATTAAATCAGTTCCACATTAACTCTGTAGGTGTCAGGCACATGTACTACAGGGGAAAAACCACAGCCATTCACTGGGTAAAAATCACCATACATCACACTGGGACCTGTTTCTTTATAGCACCAATGCTATTTCCCAATTTTTAAATGTTTTCTAGGATGGTCCATAATCAGCCACATTCCTCATCAGAAAGTGGAAAGCATCCTGGAATACTTTTAAGTTTTAAGTTTATTTATTAGTGTCACAAGTAGGCTTACATTAACACTGCAATGAAGTTATTGTGAAAAATCCCTAGTTGCCACAGTCTGATCTCTGTTTGGGTACACTGAGGGAAAACTTAACATGGCCAATGCGCCTAACCGGCACATCAGGGAGAAAACCCACACAGACACAGGGAGAATGTGCAGAGAGCCAAGCCAGGAATTGAACCTGGGTCCATGGCGCTATGAGGCTAATGTGCTACTGTGACACCTCCTTTTTATTTTATGTGGGAAAAAAGCAAACCACAGTATTTGGACACAATATCCAATTTATGCTCATTACTTTTAAAAGTCTTTCCCATACTCCAAGCAGAATGTGAGAATGTTTTAAATTTTACTTTTTTCTGTTAACAATCCCTATTGTATTTTTAAAATTATGAATGTCTCTTTGTATGTGTATTTCACATGATGGGCAAGACTTTACACACCCCCCATAGCGTGTTTCATGGTTTTGGAGGTGCCCCATCACTGGCTAGCAGATTTTTTGATTGCACCATTGCTAACAGGGTTTCCTATTCAATGCACCCTCCTCGGTTGGGAAACCTGCTGTCGGGGGCTATCGGCGTAACCAGAATATCCCACTGGCGAGAATGACCAACCAATTTATATATGTATAGAGATTGGCAGCAGCATCCAACTTCCCTGTCCTCACTTCCAAACATGATAACCTGCATCAGGGAATGACTGATCTACTGAAATAACCTAAACCTGGAAATGCAGGGAAGGAGAAGGAAAAAGAAGTGAGTTGGTGAGAGAGAACTCTCCATTCACCTGACAAAGGGTCAGAGGCCTGAAAGCTGGTGGCTTTTGCCACCAAATAAACCTGTTGAACTTTAACTTGGTGTTGTGAGACTTCTTACTGTGTTTACTGCAGTCCAAACCCAGCATCTCCACATCATGAGTTGAAAACCCAGTGTGTCCTAACCAGCATACATATACATTAACAAGATCAAACTGACACAGCATATCATTGGCCCTGTCCTGGATTCTTGGGAGTCCAGAAACAAGTGGGAAA
The DNA here is from genome assembly GCA_024679065.1 of Sphyrna mokarran. Classification (NCBI taxonomy): domain Eukaryota; kingdom Metazoa; phylum Chordata; class Chondrichthyes; order Carcharhiniformes; family Carcharhinidae; genus Sphyrna; species Sphyrna mokarran. The sequence continues at coordinate 60,785,683 of JAGIQG010000003.1, forward strand.
TTGGTGAGATTGAGTACACGCTGACTGAACTTTTTTAGATAAACAACTGCTTCAGTAATGCTAAGTCTGAGTCACTTTTGTTGAGTAAAGCCCAGGAATAGTGTCCTAATGAAGGTTCACAACCAAACATTAGCCTGTCCCTTCTGCAAATCAGTGAAACATTTTTTTTTGTTTTAAAACTATTAAATAGACTAAACTGGAAATTACTGTTGGCAGGAATAGCAAGTGTGTGATTAACAGTTTTGTCCGACGTCATTCCTATTTCTATTTTTACAAATACATTTATTTATTTCAACAAAATAGGATAGCACAGACAGACAAATCTCATATCTAGAAACATACATGGAAAAGTGAAACAGGCGTTGGCCATTTGGCCCTTGGAGCCTGCTCTGCCATTCATTATGATAATCAAACTCTACACCTTGATCCTCCTTCCTTCTCATATCTTTTGATCCCTTTAGCTCCAAGACTCATATCTAATTCCTTCTTGAATTTACTCAACTTTTTGTCCTCAACTACTTTCTGTGGTAGTGAATTCCACATATTCACTACTCTCTGGGTGAGGAAATTTCTTTTATTTCAGTCCTCAAAGATTTATCTCTTGTTCTCAAATTATGACCCCTAATTCTGGACTCCCCCACTGTGGGAAACATTCTTTCTGAATGAAACCTGTTAGAATTTTACAAGTTTCTGAGAGAGTTCCTCTCACTCTTCTAAACTCCAGTCAATATAATTGTAACTGACTTGGTCTCTCCTCATTTGACAGTCCTGCCAACACAAGAATCAGCCTGGTAAAACTTCACTGCACTCCCTCTATATCAAGAACATCCTCCTTCAGATAAAGACACCACAACTGCACACTCCATGTATAGTCTCACCAACGCTACACAATTGCAGTAAAACATCCCTATCCCTATACTCAAATCCTGTCACTATGAAGGTGAACATACCATTTGCCTTCTTTACTGCCTGCTGTACCTACATACATGTGCTTAAAGCAGTCTTCCGCTGTTATCACCAACAGTAATGCCTAACTTCTTTGATCCTGTGAAAATACATAACTTTCTCATGCTAGGAATAAAATTTACTACAGATTTTCTTTTGAATCAAATGTGCCTGAAAGTAGTTTGCCAGAAGTCATGAATTTTTAGCTAGCAAATAGATTAAGCTGACAGCCTTTAGTCTGGTTTTGCAATCTACTGTACCCTTATTGATTATTAATGTCACTCCTTAGATTTCCTTGTCAAAGTTGTCTGGTTGTCTCCTGGATACAGTATAGTAATAAAGTGATCTCTACCACATTTGCAAATGCAAACTAAAAATAGTTACAATGTGACAGGCGAAGACTGAGTTTCAGAACTCACATCATGTTTCATAAATCATAACCAGACAACTACTACCTTCCCATTTTGTTTTCACCGACAATTCCAGAAGTCCAGCAATGTATAAAACCCCCAGTCAATGCATTTACATCCTTCCCCACCCCCACCTCAAAATAAGAAAGTAATCATTTGCAAAAATCCTCGCTTTAGATTTGCAAAAATCTCACTCTGAGGAAAATAGATTTTCAAAAGTAGAATTTTATCAGTTTGTTTTCAAATGCTATTTCTTTGTGAATAGAATGGTCCAAAATTCACTGCCAGAGGAACAGTGAAGCTAACTTACTGTTATTACTGGTGAGGACAGACTCGATGCAACAGTAAATATAAAATTCCAGAAGGCATTGTCAAAATGTGCAGCTCCACCATCCACATTCCAATGATAAGATGTCACAGTCTGATTGACCACTGGAAAGTATTGAATGGTGTGAAATTCCTGTACTTTTATGGCAGATACAAACAAATCTCTCCACAGGAAGTTAGGTTAGACAAGTTAGAAAAGTTAGGAGGATTAAGTCATTAACATGAACAAGATGAAAGGTCACTGACATGAACTTAACTTTTCTCTCCATAGATGTTACCTGATTACCAGCATTTTTTGTTTTTAATTCAGGAAGGACCTGTCCATTTCAGTAATGATGCCTGATGCATGTTAATTACTATCATAAATGTAGCATTGAAAAGCAAAGTCTTAATTTGTCATTGTTATTGGAGACGTTCTAAAACAAAACATTATTTTGTCTCTTTTTACTCTCTCTCATATTCAAATCTTTTTTCTCATTCTTCATTTTGCTTTTTCCTCCTGATTTGAAATTGACATTGCTATTGTCATTTACACTTTCTGGTTCTGACTCCATTCTGGTCAAATCTCAATCTTTCAGCCAATGTGGTTAAGATTATGGCACTAATACAGGAAGTGAAACTGGTGTCTCCTTCCTCTGATAACGGTTAAAACACAGTTCTCCCTTTTAAGACTGAAAGCATATTTGCAAGTTTCAAAACCTTGAATGGCATTCAATCAGATCAGCCATGATGATATTGAATAGAGGAACAGGCTCAAAGGGCCAAATGGTTTACTTCTGTTCCTCATTTGTATGTTCATATGTTGAAGTTCAAGGTTACAATGGAAATCAGGTCACTCAATCGGGTGAGAACGACCACTACTGGAGATCCAGGAGCTGATAAGCCACAAGCACAAGGCTTTTCTGAGCCTGAAGCAGCAACCCAAGTCGAGAAGAAAGCAGCTCCACAGATAGCTGAAGGCTGAGTTCAAGCAAAAAAAGACATGAGGTAAAGAACAGATGATGGAGAAAGCACAGGAGACCTAGCAGTTAGCTGACAACCATGACAAGCAGAGTTTCTTTAGTGCAGTCAAGACCACTCAAGCACTCACATCCCCATTTGACTGCAGGCCAAGAGTAAAGAGGTGCTCAAGAACAGCAAGACAGTCAGTATGCATTGGAAAGAACACTTCAAAGACCTCCTAAACAGAGACAGTGGCTAGGATTTTACTGCCTCGCCTGTCCTGATTCCTGAATTCTGGAATTCCCCGTTTCTCATAGAATGGAATTCTCCTTGGCCTCAGGTGGAATTTTACAAGCTTTGCCCGAGTAAAGTCATAAAATTTCACCATTTGTCTTCAATGCGAGTACTCTCACTCCATTCCACAGTTACCTGCTATAAACTCAGCATAACCCCAACCCCTGCCAAAGAACTAAAGCGGAGAAGAACAAATTAAAGCAAAATACTGCAGACGCTGGAATCTGAAACAAAAACAGAAAGTGCTGGAAAATCTCAGCAGGTCTGACAGTATCTGTGGAGAGACAATAGAGCCAATGCTTTGAGTCAAATAAGATGACAAGTTTGACAACTTTAGAGGAATTTCCTTGTTGTCAGCCACCGGAAGGTCCTCAAAGGAATCCTCTTTAATCACCTTCTCCCTGTAGCTGAATAGCTCCTCTCAGAGTCATGTGCAGATTCATCCATTAAGGGACACAATTGACATAATCTTCATCTTGCAGCAACCGCAAGGGAAATGCAGCAAACAGCACCAATCCTTGTATGTGGCCTTCTTTCACCTCATAAAGGCCTCCAACATTATCAACTACAAGGGATTATGGAACATTCTCCTCCATTTTGGCTTCCCCCAACAGTTTGTCACCATTCTCCTCCGCCTGCCCCATGATGACATGCAAGCTGTGATCCATACCAACGGATTCACCACAGACCCAATTCATGTTTGGACAGGGTCAAGCAAGGCTGTCAGCAAACTGATGCTCTTCTCGATTTGCCTTGCTACAACGCTTCATCTCACCCTGAACAAGCTCCTCACTGGACTGGAGCTAAATTGTGGAACCAGTAGGAATCTGTACAACTTCAGCCACCTACAGGGCAGATCCAAGGTCACCCCAATCTCTAACATTGAATTACAGTATGCAGTCCATAATTGTGTTTATACACACACAAAGGCTGAGCTCCATGCCGTCATCAACACCTTCACCAAGGCACAAGAAAACATGGGCCTTACATTAAATACCCATGAAGCAAAGGTCCTCTACCAATCTGCCCTGTCACGTAGCATTGCCCTTGGTTATCAAAATCCATAACAAGACATGGATCAATATGGACCACTTTCCATACCATGGGAGCCTACTTTCAACAAGGGCAGACATTAATGATAAGGTACAACACAGCCTTCGGTCGCCTAAGGAAGCAAATGTTTTAAGATCAGTACCTTAAACCTGGCACCAAGCTTATGGTCTACAGAAAAGTATTGGTATCCATCCTCCTATATGACTTAGACATGTGAAATATCTGGAGAAGTATGATCAGTAATGCTTCCTCAAGATCCTGCAAATCCATTGCCAGGAGAGGAGAACTAACTTTCGTGATCTCGCTCAAGCCAACATCCTCAGCATCAAAGCATTGACAAAGTATCTCGATCAGCTCCACTGGGTGGCCACATCATTCACGTGTCGAATACTAGAATTCTGAAACAAGCAATCTACTTGGAACTTTGAACAGGAAGGTGAATCCCAGGATTGTAGAAGAAACGCTTCAAGGACACCCTCAAAGCCACCTTGAAGAAGTGCAGCATCTCCACATGTCCTAGGAATCCTGACCCAAGACTACAGAAAATGGAGGAAAAGCATCCGGGAAGAAGCTGAACACCCCAAATTTCATCACTAAGAGCAAACTGAAGCCAATCATTGACAGCAGGAGAAATGTGTGCCAATCCAACAGCCCACCCACCCACTCCTCCAACTACTGTCTGCTGTGACAGAGACTGTAGATCCAAACATTGGACACCTCAGTCATTTGAGAACTAATTTTTAGCAAGTTGAAGCAAGTCATACTTGATCCTAAGGGATTACCTGAGAGAGAGAGAGAGATCACTATAAGCAACAGCAAATAACATGATGACAAATTGGCCATCTAGTGATCTGTTTGTTCAGGAAATCTATGAAGGCCTGTTGTATTCCACTGAAATAAGTACAAGATTTATCCAGTCACCAAATTTCCAAGTATACACCAAGGATGCTCACACATTTAGTGTTGCATCTAGAGATAGTGACGGTCTTCTCCAGCATGTGCAGCCACCCTATTCCCTTGGGTTTTTTTTTTAGTCAGGCTTTCTTTCTCGGTTCCCCATGTCCAAACAGATCCTGGGATCTCTGTAGATAGTACCAGGCCATTTCAATCTCCAACTTACACCAACTTGAAATGCAAAGTCTCATGGAAATTAAGCAGATGACTGTTAATCAAATGATCAATGAATGCCATTTGTTCACAGGCAAGAGTAAATTCAGACCCATTGCACATTTGCAGCTGCGATTCTTCGAAAACACCAGGTTGTCTTGAACTTCCCTGCCTGAGATACATCAACAAACAGCTGTGGCAATTAATGCTGTATCAAGTCTCTTAGTTCCCTAAATTATAAGACTGGGTATACTTGAAAAGTAAATACCTCATTACTTGTAAAGAACTTCAGAACATCCTGAGGTGGTGAAGGACACTATCTAAATACAAGTTTTGCTACTATCACCACAGAGATTAATAACTTTAAAAAATAAATACAATCTTCCAAAGAATGACTGAAAGGATCACATTACAAGATTACAAGTTTTAAAATTTTACTGTAACAAACAAGCTAAATGGAATAATGACTAAACACTATTTCAGTAGGCAATCTATATTGTAAACCAGAGATTCCCAAACTGGTGTCTGCAGACCCCCATGAAGGATCTCCAAGCCATCCATGGTGCTGGCACCACATGATCGGCAAATGCTGGATCAAAAAGAGCAACCGACTAATTTCAAAAATAATTACAACAATGAAACAGGTCAATCAGAACAAGACCTCTTGGAGCACTGGTTATTGATAGGCTGACTTGTCATTCTATTAGCATTCAGTGACCTGAGATGCTTTTCTCTGATTGACGTGTTTGATTTACTCCATTTCGCAGTTACTCGACAGAATAGCCCATGGCCAACATTCAGGATTGAACAGCAGGAACTAATGCAAATAGACTGATGCACTATGGTGTAAGGTAAGAATAGAACATGCAACTGATCTCTTTTAACATACAGAAAGGTCTAAATATTGTTGGTCAGTGGTAATTGGTGTATGCATACAAAAAATACAATAAGTGAGCATCTTGGCACATCAAGAATTACTAAACAGATGGCAAGTGAGCATTTTTTACAAGAACTTTGGCAACATGTTCCTAGAGTATTGTATACAGTTTTGGTCATTTAAAAAAAACATTTTGAAGCAATGATATACTTTTCTTTGGGGGATTATTAGTTTAAGGTAACCATATCACTTTGCTGTGATCGGAGAAGTGTTCTCTGATGAGAAGTGAAATATATTGGGCTATGTTTATCTTGAGACTGAAGGATCGAATGGCCTACTCCTTCTTCTAGTTTCTGTGCTCCTCATGATTTTGTAAACCTCTATCATTTCTCATCCTCCTATTCTCCAGGAAAAAGTCCTAGCCTATACAACCTCTCCTTAAAATCAAATCTTCCAGTTCCAGTAACATTCTTGTAGATCTTTCTTGCACCCTTTCCAGTTTAACAAAATCCTTCCTATAGTAGGACAGCCAGAATTGTATGCAATACTCTAAATATGACATTACCAATATCTTGTACAGTTGCAATATTACATCCCAACTCCTGTGCTCAATAATCTGACCAATGAAGGCAAGTGCACCAGAGGCCTTCTTCACACCCTGTTCTACCTATAATGCCATTTTTACATACTTGCACACATAGGTCTCTCTGTTTGACAACACTCCCCAGGGTCTACCATTAACTGTGTAAATCCTGCCCTCATTTGTCTTCGGGAAAACTGTGAGGTGGTTTCATTGATAGAAAATCATGAAGGGGATTGAAAGATTTTGGAGGCTGTTTCCTCTGGCCCTAGAGTACAGAAGGATAGGGTGCGGGGAATATGTTGCTGGGTGATTTTAGATAATCAAATCATTGGGACTGAGATAAGGTGAAATTACTTCACTCAAATAATTGGAATATTTTTGAATTCTCTGCTTTTGTGGCTTTAATTATTGAGTAATTTAAGGGTGATTTTATTGTTATTATTATTTAGTCATCCAGAGAGAAAGGGTAATGTACTGGGATCCTGGGTTTGAACTATGGTAGATGTTGAATTTTGAGTACAATAAAATCTCTGGAATTAAATAATTAATAATGACCATGAAATCCATTGTTGGTTTCATTTGTTGGGTCAACATAAATGGCCCCTACTTCATTGTTCTTATTTATTTATTTGGAGATAATATTGTCTCCTTAATAATGGGTGATCAGACAATTATTCTAACAATACATCTGTAATTGAATAACAATAATATGAAAAGATATTGGTATTGTGGTATTGTCACTGGACTGGCAATCCAGAGAGCCAGGGTAATGTACTGAGATCCTGGGTTTGAACTATGGCAGATGTTGAATTTTGAATACAATAAAATCTCTGGAATTAAATAACTAATAATGATCATGAAATCCATTGTCTATTGAGATGAAACTAATCAAGTTCACTAATGTCCTCTAGGAAAGGAAATCTGCCATCTTTACTTGGTCTGACCTACATGCTTCCAGATCCATACATACATATAAAACATACACAAAAACTAGAAGTAGGATAGACCTTTAGCCCTTGAGTTTGCTTTGCCATTCGTTATGATCATGATTGATCATCAACTTCAATACTCTGATCCTATCTTCCCCCATATCCCTTGACCACTTTGGCACTAACAGCTATATCTAATTTTCTCTCGAAATTACACAATATTTTAGCTTCAATTATTTTCTGTGATAGTGAGCACCACAGATTCACTAATTCACCATCCTCTAGGTGAAGAAAGTTCTTCGCACCTCAGTCCTAAGGTTTACCCCTTATCGTCAAACTATGACCCTACTCTGGATTCCCCCACCATTGGGTATATTCTTTCTGAATCTACCCCTTCTAATCCTGTTAGATACAAGTTTCTAAGAGAACCCCTCTCACTCTTCTAAACTCCAATGAGTATAATCCCAATTATCTTAGTTTCTCTTCATATGACAATCCTGCCATTTCAAAAGTCAGCCTAGTAAACCTTCTCTGTACTCCTTCTACTACAAGTACATCTTTCCTCAGGTAAGGACACCAAAACTACACACAATACTCCATGTGTGGCCCCACCAATACCCTATAAAATTGAGATAAAACATCCCGATTCCTAAACTCAAACACCGTCACCATGAAGGCCAGCGTATTGTTTGTTTTCTTTACTGTCTGTTGTACTTGCGTGCTTATTTTTAGTGAATGATGCTCAAGGACACCTAGGTTTCTCCATCCATTCAAATAATCTGCCTTCCTAATTGTGCTACTGAAGTGGATAACCTCACATTTATCCATATTAAATTGCCTGTCTAATTCACGCTGAAGTGTCTCTGGATCCCCCTCACAGCTCTCCCTTCCACTCAACTGTGTATCATCTGCAAATCTGGAGATAATACATTTAGCTCCTCTTTCAAATCTTTAATATATGTGAACAGTTGGAGTCCTAGCAAAGATCCCAGCAGTACCCCACTAGTTACTGCCTGCCAAGTAGAAAAAGTTCCATTTAATTTATTCCAACTCTTTGCTTCTTGTCTACTAACCAGCTTTCAATCCGTCTCAAGACACTACTTGCAATCCCACGCACTTTAACTTTATATAATAATCTCCTATGTGAGACTTTGTCGCAAGCCTTCTGAAAGTCTAAATTAACCACATCCACCAATTCTCCCAGGTCAACTCTATTAGTTACATTCTCAAAGAATGCCAGTAGATTTGTCAAGCAGGAATTCCTTTTCATAAATCCTTGATGGTTTTGTCTGATTAAAGCACTGCTTTCCAAATGCTGTTCTATGAATTCCTTGATAATTGATTCTAATAAGATTTAGCTAAAGTTCATTTGGATTTTGCTATATATTTTAAGCAGTGTTGTTTACCCCAGTTTTTAGAATCCCCTGTTGCAAAGATGATCCTTAGGAATCTCTTAAGATACTGGATGAAATGAGTTTTACATTTACTGTGGGAAATATGCCTATTTCAAATGCTTTAGGAAAGTGCATTCCTTAAGGTTCTCCTGTAAGCTGAAGTGAACTATGTCTCTGATAGGTATTGCAATATCAAGTGCAGATTGAAAATCTAGAGTCATGTTCCACCACTGTTGGTACATTACATCTTTAGCGTGGCTTTTTAAAATCATTTTGAGTCTTTGACATAGGTTCAGCGATCATGAGAAAAGTGAGAGAAGAATCAGGCTACATATAAAATGTACAAGTATGTCCAAACCTTCCCCTCCTTCTCCCCACCCCCCCGCCCCCAACTTCTCACATCCCTCCCTTCCTTCATTCCTTGTTTCCAGAGAAAACAAAATTATTATTTTGAAGTTAAAAAATATTTTATTGGTCTTTATGTTAATGAGAAAAAACAATTTATTGCAAGAAATTTGAAAAGATGAGGCAATTAAATGAAGTGTCACAGTCAACTGCTAAAACAAAATGGTAAGTTAAATGGGATAAAAGTTTTGTATTTGTCATAATATTTTGTTAACCAATGTTTTCTATTAAATTTTACAAAATTCTACAAACACTTTATTGAAACATCAAAACACTACATTTAAATATGAAATTATAAATGAGTTAAATAAGGCAGAAGAATATTAATGATAAACACAGAGTGATTTAGATTTTCGGTGGCCCAAAATGTAAACTCCCCTTTGCTCAACCTCATGCAATAAAGTATTCAAACACAGTCCAAGAAATTCTGACCTCTCTTATTAATTACGTTTTCAGTTTCCATATTCTAAATTAAAACATACAAGCACTTATAAGCCATATATAAAGTTATACAATAGAATGAAGATTTAAAACAAGTAATAAAACTTTATTCGTTTATACATATTAAACACTCATCTTCAATCATAAATATAAAATTAAAAATTACACTTTAAATGAGTCAATCACAATTTTTTCTATTTCTTAAAAGAAATAGAAAAAAAAACAAACCATTATAATTGCAGGGAATCCCTCTTTCACTTTAAAACTGCTGTTTCAAAGCTAGATTTCAATGGGCATTCCCAATCTGGCTCATCATAAGAGGACATGGCTAGAGTCCTGTGTACTGTGTTGAGGCCTGTGGAGTTTGTATCATTAAAGGCCAAAGGCAGCTGTTCCCATCAGGAATTGGATTGCAATTTTTCAACTCGGGGAAACTTTGCAACAAATTCACCAATTTTTGGTAGCTGTGTGGCTTTCCACTATGAGGTGGAAGTTGTGGGCCAAAGACAGAATTAAAGATTTTCTTGGGCAGCCACATGTCTTTACAGGCACTTAATAATGTATAATACTCTGAACTCGTAATGAAGGTTTTTCTACATTCCGCATTGATTTTCATAGAACGGTTACAGCACAGAAGAAGGATATTCAAGCCATCAAACTTGTGCCAGCACTATGCAAGAATTATCCAGCTCATCTCACTTACCTGCCCAATCCCAATTGCCCTGATTTGTTTTGTTTGTTCTTATTTTTACCCATTCTCCATTAAAAACTTTGATTGAACTTACTGGAACACTTCATCAGTGTAAATTCATGGCACTGTAGCGCCATCAAAAAGTTTCAGGCTTTGTTAGGGATGAAAGGTATTTATTGATGACAAAGCAGGTACATGAGTTGCCACTCTTGGCTGCCTTTGAACAGTGCTCCAGTCCTTACATGCTTAATACACGTCTACTTACTGCATTCTGCCCAAGAGAGGACTCCATCTTCTGGGATGATCTCTCACTCAGGGATTCTATTGGTTTTTCAAGTCAGGTGGCTCTTTTGCTGTGCAATCTTAAAGAGAGAGACATCAGATACACAACCATTAGTGCATTCTGGATCATAACCACTCAAGAAGCTTATCTTCATGTCATTTAAGTTTTTATTGCCAGTCACCAGAGTGCTCTCTAGTTCTTAACCCTGCTGCCAAAGAGAACAATTTCCCCCCATTTACTCCAGAATCTTCACAACTGTGAACTTCTCTTTTGAATCTCTTCTGCTGTTAGGAGAAAAGCACTACTGTCTCCCAGCGTCATTCATTCAAGTTCTGAATTATTGTTCTGCTTTCTTGTATAAACAAATAAAAATAAGCACAGAAACAATAAAATTGGGATATTTTTGAATGTGGCACCATTTTGCTGTTCCTTTCTGCTATCTGTACACATATTTGTACTGTTCTGCAGATGCAGATAATGGTGTAGGTTCAGTAACGGGGTAAAATAAAATTGTGGGATAGAAATAGTGCCTCTTTGTGTAAAATATGAAGAGGCAGGGCCAGGATCAGTGTACTACACCCAAAGAACAACAAAAACTGTCCTTGGAAAATTGTGATTATTCACTTGTGGCACACTGCTTTTCTACTTGGTGTCAAGCTAAACTTGCCCTTCCATCACATTGGAAGCATAAAGTGCAATGTGCTTTTGTAGCCTGGTTACAATTATATTGTAATTTCTGCATTGCACAGTGCAAAACTGACAGTTTAATTCCAAAGTCATTTATTACTCCAATGTGGAGATTGAAAGCAGATTTTAAAAGTTTAAGAGTTTTTAAGGCACAGTTGTTGCTGTCAGCATTCTCCAAATAATTAAACTTTTACATTCAGAAACAGAGCTCTGTAGCTCAGACTGTATGTAAATGCTGCATATTTTGGAAAGGATAGAATGTTACTCCACCACCCTTCTGTTTCATAGTTCTTTCCATACCACTTTTTCTGTTCATTGCCATTTGTTGGTTAAAGTTACCAAACCCTTTTGTCAGTCTCTGCTTGTGGCAATCTGATTTTTTTAAGCAGCATTAAGAGCCTTTGCATGAACAATTCCACCTGATTTCCTGAGTAGTGTCAACTACAAGCAGACAGTTCTCCTTTACTGTAATTAAATGGCCTCTGTGTATGCATAAATTATACATACAAATGGCAATAATTTGTTAAACATATCCACAGATTCAACATTTTGGATGTAAAAGTGAAGAAACATAATAGTGAAAAATAACCAGTAACATAAAATTGTGGGAGAGAAATAGTGCCTCTTTGTATAAAACATGGCGAGGCAGGGCCAGGATCAGTGTACTACATCTGAAGGACAACCAAAACTGTCCTTAGAAAATTGTGCTGGGCCATTTCTCAGGCATTCTTAGCTGCCTAAATGCTCCCTCCAGAGAGGCGATGGCACAGTGTTATTGTCACTTGATGAGTAATCCAGAGACCCAAAGTAATGCTCTGGGAACCCAAGTTCACAGCAGATGGTGAAATTTTAAAACTCAACAAAAATCTGGAATTAAAAGTCTAATAATGACCATGAAACCATTGATGATTGTAAAATCCTATCCGGTTCACTAATGTCCGTTAGGAAAGAAAGCCTGCTGTCTTTACCTGGTCCAACTTACATGTGACTCCGGACTCATAGCAATGTGGTTGACTCTTAAATGCCCTCTGAAACAACTGGGCAAGCCACTCGGTGGTTTTCAAGCATTACAAACACAACAAAAAGGAACTAAATTAGCTCTAAGCACCTGAAATGACAATGGCAAACCCAGACCTTTGACCTTACAAATTTCTCCTTACTAACATCTAGCAGCTTGTGCCAAAATTGGGAGATTTGGTTTACAGTCTAGTCAAGCAGTATTCTGACATAATCATACTCATGGAATCATACATAAAAGATAATGTCCCAGGCACCACCATCACCAATCCTGATATATCCTGTCCCACTGGCAGAAGAGACCCAGCAGAGCTGGTGGCACAGTGGTGTGCAGTCAGGAGGGAGTTGCCCTAGGAGTCCTGAATATTGACTCTTGACCACATGAAGTTTCATGGCACCAGGTCAAACATGGGCAAGGAAACCTCCTGCTGATGAATCAGAACACCTCCATGTTGAACACTACTTGGAGGAAACACTGAGCGTCCACAATGTATTCTGGGTAGGAGACCTCAATGTCCATCACCAAGAGTGGCTAAGTAGTACCACCACAGACCAAGCTGGCACCTAAAGGATATAACTGCTAGACGGGGACTGCAGCAGGTGGTGAAGGAACCTCATCCTCACCAATCTGACTGCCGCAGATGCATTTCTTCATGACAATATCTATAGGCATAATCACCACATTGTCCTTGTGGAGACAAAGTTCTGTTTTCACACTGAGGATACCCTTCATCATATTGTGTGGCATTAACACCATGCTGAATGAGACAGACTTCAAACAGATCAAGCAACTCAAAACTGGCCATCAACAATAGCAAAATTGCATTTAAACTACAATCTGTAACCTCATGGCCTCACATATTTCCCACTTTACCATTACTACCAACCCAAGGGATCAACTCTAGCTCAATGTAGAGTGCAGGAGAGCATTGAGGATCAACAACAAGCATCCCTCAAAATGAGGTGTCAACCTGGCAAAGTTTCAAGTCATGTTCTGCAGTCCTTCCACATCCAGTTGTGAATAGTGGTGGTCAATTCAGCAACTTACTGGAGGAGGAGGACCCACAAATATTCCCAATCTCAGTGATGGGAGAGCTTAGCACATCATTGCAAAAGATTAGTCTGAAGCATTCCCAACAATCTTCAGCCAGAAATGCTGAGTGGATGATCCATCTTGGCTTCTTCCAGAGATCCCCAGTAACACAGATTCAGTCTTCAGCCAATTCAGTTCACCCAATAATGTATCAAGAAACAGCTGAAGGCACTGGGTACTGCAAAGGCTATGAGCTCTGATAACATTCCGGCACTGAAGATTTGTGCTCCAGAACTTGCTGGTCCCCTAGCCAAGCTGTTCCTGTACAGCTACAATACTGGTATCTAGCTGGCAACATTGACAATAGCCCATATATGTCCTGTACACAAAAAGCAGGACAATCCAACCCAGCCAAATACTGCCTCATCAGTCTATTCTCAATTATCAGTAAAATGATGGAAGGGGTGATCAACAGCACTATTAAGCGGCATTTACTCCACAATAACTTGCTCAGTGATATACAATTTGGATTCTGCCGGGGTCACCCAGCTCCTGACCTCATTACAGCCTTGATTCTAACAACAGAGCTGAATTCAAGAGCTAAAGTGAGAATGACTATCTTTGACATCAAGACAGCATTTGACTGACTGTGACATCAAGGAACAACAGCAAAACAGGGGGAAAACTCTCCGCTGCTTGGAGTTATACCTGGCATGGTTGTGGTTGTGGAGGGTCAGTCATCTCAGCTCCAGGACATTACTGCAGGAGTTCTTCAGTGTAGTGTCAGGCTTGGGCTGACAAGTGGCAAATAACAGTCACACCACACAAATGCAGCAATGACCATCTCCAAAAAGGGAGGATCTAACCACCATCCTTTGACATTCAATGGTGTTACCAAAGAATTCTGCACTCTCAGCATCCTGGGGTTACCATTGACCAAAAACTGTACTGACCTAGCCATCTAAATATTGTGGCATCAGAGCAGGTCAAAGGCTAGGAATCTGGCAAAGAGTAACTCATCTCCCTATTCCCCAAAGTGTGTTTATCATCTACAAGATGCAAGTCAGGATTGTAATGGAATACTTTCTATTTGCTTGGGCGAATGCAACTTTAACAACTCAACAAAGTTTGTTAGGCAGAACCTTCCAAAGCCATGACTACTACCATCTAAAAGGTCAAAGCAGCAGATACCTGGGAACACCACCATCTGGAGGTTCGCTCTGTGATAACCCCATGAGGTCCATGGAAATCACTGAATCCCTGTGAAGTTCAATGAGTATGCCAAGCTGGATCTCATTACCTGCACATTTTATAAAGCAGGCACAGGACTGGCCTGCTGAACTGTAGTTCCAGTAGAGACTAGTGTGTGTACACCATGGTAGTGGTTTTGTTTTGCATTCTGTAATAAACTATGTTCCTTTCCGGTTGGACTTCCTGAGTCACTACATTGGTGGTCAGGAACAAGAAAAATTTTGGATAGTCTTCTTTTCGAACCCGGTAAGACAGTAATGGGGAGATATTGAAAATTCTGCTATTTGGGAAACTGAAAACTTATGATATAGGTGTGGAGGATTGGCCGAAAGAATGAGATTTTGTTTCGGTCAAACAGGATAGAACGGGACGACTAGCAAAGTGTCATCCTGCTGACTGCTGGTGGGCCCCAACAATCATGAAAAGTTTAACCTGCAATCCCAGATTCAAAATCTTTTTGACAAATTGGTAGAGGTGGTATTGGACCCTAAACTGTCTGTTATATTGCAATGCTACAGATATAAAATGACAATGAGAATCCCTGGAAAGCAATCACTGAACTTTTGATGAGACTGTAGAAATTGTTGGAAAACTGAATATGGGTTAGCACTTACGGAAATGTTAATGGATTGTTTGGTATGTAGAATAATATTGCAACCCAAACAAAGCAACTCGCAACTTCAAGAAAGCTGTAGAATTGACTCTTTCCCATAAACAGATGGAAAAAGGGACTCTGGAGCTTCAGAGATCCAGAGATGGTACTGTTCTCAGCATTGGGTGACTCCCATCCACAGGGCCCAATCCCCAGAGGATAATGCTTCCATCATTCATTTGCTGCCAAGAGAGGGCGATTGGAATTGGAGGCCACAAGGTTCCATAACCAGACAGGAGGTCTCTCCACAACAGTGAGAAACGAGCACATCCATGCTGCAATTGTAGTCAAAAAGTCCTCCCCAGAAAAGGCTACCAAAATAGGCAACATGCAACGTCTAGGCAAAAGGGTGAAGCCACTTCAGGACAAGGCTTTACAAATAAACTAACCCGAGAATGAGGAATTGATGCAGGTAAATTGCATCATGCAGCCAAAGTGGCTCCAATCAAGATTAAACTCAGGCAAATGGTCACTGTTTACACATGGAGGTAGACACAATAGTCATATTGAGGAACAATCTTATAGGCAACTCTGATTGGGCATCTTGCCTTTAAACTTGTGAGCCCCCAGATTGGCCAGTTACACTAGGTAGCCCTTACCTATTGTCTGGTCCACTATAACTCCAGTTACACAAGGACAACAGACACCCCAACTCCCCCAAGAAGTGGTACAAAGACTAGGGCACAGCCTTTTGGGAAGGGATTGGCTATAAAAGATCCAGCTGGGTTGGCAACATATCTATAAAATAGTACTGGCAATTTATAAAAAGTCATTGGGAAATTTCCTGGGATGATCCAAGACCTCGAGAACATTAGAGGTGCTGGGGTCATGATCTACGTGGAGCCAGAGGTCCAACCATAATACTTCAAGGCTTAATCAGTCCTCTATGTCCTATGCGCCAAAGTAAAGACTGAATTGGAGTGTCTAGTGGAACTTGGCATTATACACCCAATACAATTAGCTGAATGGGTTGCGTCAGTAGTCCCAATTTTAAAACCTGACAATTCATTCCGTCTCTGTAAGGATTATAAATTGATAGTCAACAGAGCCTCCCACTTAGACAGATACTCTATGCCATGCATCATATATTTTCCAAATTAGAAATGAGCCTACCTTCAACTGGACATTGAGATGTCATCCAGTAAGTATGTCACCATAAATACTCACCAAGGACTATATGAATACATTTGTTTGCCCTTTGGGTTGTCATCAGTTTGTGCCATTTTTCAAATGGTGATCCTTCAAAGAGCTCCCAGAGTGTCAGTCTATCTGGTTGATGTTTTGACCTCAGGAGTTATTGCAAAGGGACATTTGCAGAGCTTGGAGGAGGTCATATGGCTTTTTTTTGATGCTGGCATCAGATTTAAAAGAGTAAACATGTGTTCCAGGTGAATAAGGTGAAGTATTTTGGGTACAGATTTGGCAAGGATGAATTACACTCTGTTGAAGAGGTGAAGGCCAAAAAAAGGAATATAATAGAGTTTAGGTCTTTCCTACATCTTATAAACTATTATGGAAAATTCATACCAAACTTGGTGACCTGCCAGCATCCCTCCATGTACTGTTAAAAAAAATAAAAAATGATCATAGCAAATGCCTCAAGAGAAAGCCTTTGCAAACATCAAACAATAATTGCTGTCAACAAATATACTAGTCCATTATGACCCCATGTGACCACTCATTGTAACCTACAACACTTCCCTCTATGTGATAGGAGTGATATTATTGTGATGATAGGACAGAAAGTCCAATCATGTATGCATGACAAACTGTGGCAAATGCAGAGATCGAGAAAGGTTTGGTCATGGTGTTCATGGTGATGACGTTCAGCATGTCATCAGAGTAACCAAGCATAAGCCTCTGCTGGGCTTCTTCAAGGAAGAAACATATTTCCTCCAATTGCATCAGCCCTGCTCTAATATTGGGCACTGCTGTTAGGTGCCTGTGAATATAGCTCAGAACATGGTCCAGAGAGACATATAGCCAACATGGACCTTGAGCCGCCTGTTACTACCCACCAGTTTACCTTCTCCTCCAAAGTTGAATGAAGTTGGCATGATTCTGAACTTCATGAATACTCTGCCAAGTATCTGCCAAGCAAATTACAAGAAAGACATGTGCCGGTTAAAAGGAAGGATGGGTAAGGTAGGATTAGAGAGCCATGAATTACTTGGGATATTGAGGACTTGGTCAGGAAGAAAAGAAGGCATATGTTAGGTCTAAGCAACTGGGAATGGAGAGAGCATTGGAGGAATACAGGGAGAGTAGGAGGGAGCTCAAATGGGGAGTTAGAAGGGCAAAAAGCGGGGCATGAAATGGTTTTGGCAGAGAAGATTAAGGAAAATCCAAAGGCATTTTACTCCTATGTTAGGAACAAAAGGGTGGTTAGAAGAAAAATTGGAACTCTTAGGGACAGAGGGGGGAAACTGTGCTTAGAGTCCGAGCGAATGGGGGAGATCCTGAATGAATACCTTGCATCAGTATTCACAAAGGAGAGGGGCTTGATGTCCGGTACTGTCTTAGAGGGAGCTGTAGATCAGTTGAAGGAAATATCCATCATGAAGGAGGAAGTGTTAAGGTTTTTAGGTAGCATTAAATCTGATAAATCTCCAGGGCCTGATGGCATTTATCCTACGCTGTTTAGGGAGTCGAGAGATGAAATTTCTGGGCCTCTGACACAAATCTTTGTCTCTTCTTTGGACACAGGTGAAGTGCCAGAGGACTGGAGGATAGCAAACATGGTACCATTGTTTAAAAAAGGTAATAGGGATAACCCGGGTAATTATAAGCCAGTGAGTTTGAAGTGGTAAGGAAGTTGTTGGAGAGGATTCTTAGCAATAGGATTATACGCATTTAGAGCATTATGATCTGATTAGGGATACGCAACATGACTTTGTTAAGGGGGAGGTCGTGCCTTACGATTCTGGTAGCATTTTTTAGGACGTGACAAAAACGGTTGACGAAGGACGAGCTGTTGATGTCGTCTATATGGGTTTCAGTGAAGTGTTTGACAAAGTCCCTCATGTTAGATTGGTTGAAAAGGTTAAGGCTCATGGGATACAAGGACAGGTATCTAGATGGATTGAGAACTGGCTTGGTAATACGAGACAGAGAATAGCTGTGAAAGGGTCTTTTTCTACCTGGAGGTCTGTCACTAGTGATGTGCCACAGGGCTCAGTACTGGGATCTCTTCTATTTGTAATATATATAAATGACTTGGAAGAGGGAGTATATGGTGTGATCAGCAAGTTTGTAGATGACATAAAAATGGCTGGACTTGCAGACAGTGAGGAGCAGTGTCAGGCAATACAGCAGGATATAGATAGGCTGGTAGATTGGGCAGACAAATGACAGATGGAATTTAATCCTGATAAATGCAAGGTGATGCATTTTGGAAGAAATAATGTAGGGGGGAGTAATATGATAAAGGGTAGACCTATTAAGAGTATAGAAATGCAGAGGGACCCTGGGGTGCAAGTGCACAAGTCTTTGAAGGTGGCAGTACAGGTGGAGAAGTTTGCGAAGAAAGTTTATGGTACGCTAGCCTCTATAGGAATGGGTATAGAGTACAAGAGCTGGCATCTAATGTTGCAGTTGTATAGAATGTAAGTTAGACTGCATTTGGAGTACTGCGTCCAGTTCTGGTCGCCTTATTACCAGAAGGACGTGGAGACCCTGGAAAGAGTGCAGAGGAGGTTTACCATGATGCTGCTTGGTATGGAAGGACTGGGTTATGAGGAAAGATTAGGCAAATTGGGGGGCTGTTTTCCTTAGAAAGACGGAGAATGAGGGAAAATCTAATAGAAGTATATAAGATTATGAAGGGTATAGATAAACAGTGGTAAGCTTTTTTCCTAGATTGGAAACACATATTACGATGGGCCACGGGCTTAGGGTGAGAGGGGTAAGGTATAATTCAGATGTCAGAGGGAGGTTTTTCACAGAGGGTTGTGGAGGTGTGGAATGCACTACCAAGTAAGGTAATGGAGGCAGGCATACTGGAGTTGTTTATGGGATACTTAGAAAGGCACTTGAGTGGAATAGAAATGGAAGGATATAGGAGACTGTTTTAAATAAGGATCCAGAGCCTTGGGATGTTCCCGGGAATTAACTGATTCCTAAAGGACTTTCCAACATATTTTCTGGCACACTTGTTTTACTTTTGAGCTTCTGGGGATTCCCTTGAATGTTTGCATAAGATGTGTATGTTATTGATGTTTCTCTCTTTTAATCCACAGGTTCTTCAGTTCGCCTTGTTGTCCAACAAGGGGCATACACGCAGTGGGTCCTGCAAGGGCTGCTTTTGGATGTTTCAAGAGTAGCCGAGTGCTCCACGTCATTAGTGTACGCTTACACTGGACCAGCTGATGGGCAACACGACAGCTCAGTGACTATCACTGTTTGCTGTGCAGATACATGAATTTGGGCCAGTATCTGTGGGAGTTTGCACATTCTCCCTGTGCTTGCGTGGGTTTTCTCTAGATGCTCCGATTTCCTCCCACACCCCAAAGATGTGCTCTTAGGCTGATTGGTGTTACAAATTGTCCCTAAATTAGTGTCTTCTCAATCTGGTTTCCAATGTGGAGTGCCATAAGCAGAGACAAGGGTCATGGGTGGAAGAGGGAACTCACGATGTTAAAATGGTGGCATGGGCTTGTTAGGCTGAAGGGCCTGTTTCCCGTGCTGTGTTATTCTTTATTTTTTGAAAGCTATGTTGGCAATATTATGTCACATTGTCTTAAGTGGTGTACCATAAGGGCATCCTACGGAGGATCTGAAACCTTTACTCTCTAAATAGCAATAATTGAATATAGAAGATGGTATCATCTTGTTGGGAGCCTGGGTGGTTGTCCCTTGTCCAGGCCAACAACCAATACTTCAAAAATTGTATAATGACCACCCAGGCATTTTTAAAATGAAAATGCTTGCAAGGAGGAATGTCTGGTGGCCTTGCATAGACAGTGATATTGAAAACCTGGTCAGGCAATGCAAAACTTGCCAGAGAAATCAGAAGGCTCCACCAGCAGTCTCATTGCAGCCTCGGGAATGGCAGTGTGATCCTTAAAACTCAAGAACCAGTTACCTGGATGGTGAAGGTTCTGAAGATTGAGGCGGCAGACACCCAATCAGATATCAGCACTGAAATGAGCCGGCTGTAGGGACTGTTCAATGCACTTTGTGGAAGAGACATTCAGCTATCTGTTAGACACCAACTGACCAAACAATACCAGGGATGGAGACGAGGCCATGTACAAAGAGTCAGAGAAGGTGCCATCCTCATGGGAGCAAGGGGCAGGGGGTGATAACCCTCACGAGAACCATAGGGAATCATTGATTGATCTCCCTGTGGGGCTGTTAACAGGCAGTGCCTGCCCAGCTGGAACTCATTGTTTGAGCCTTTTATGAGACAGGCCCAGAAGGGTCTGCTAAATTGTAGTTTCAGGCAGGGACTAGTGTGTGTGTATACCACAGTGGTTGTTTCACTTTGCATTCTCAGAAACTATGTTCCTTTCCACTTCGGCTTCCTAAGTCATTACATTCCCCAAGTCATTCACCATCCTTACTTGAAAATATGTTGCCGTTCTTTCACTGTTGCTGGGTCAAAATCCTCTAACAACATTGTGGATATACTTACAGCTCACCACTATCTTCTCAAGGACAATTAGAGTTGAGCAATTACGGTTGGGCAAAGAATGCTGGCCTAACCAGCGATGCCCACATCCCATAAAAATGAATTATAAAAGAAAACATTTAAATGATGCATCATAGTGCCTTATTGAAATTGGAGATCAATGAGTCAAGCAGTTGTCAGTCCTTCTCTTTACAGGATTCTTCAATGGCAGTCAAAGAAAATATAAGTTTATTAAATAAAATATTCCTACAAAGGAGCATCTAGAAGGGGCAGGAGTGCTCCTAAAACAATCCACTTGTTGAGATCACCAGAATCTATCCTCCCCTTCCCCATCAACTTTGGCCCACTCCAAGCACCATCATGAGGTTTACGCGTGGGTTGCTGTTCACATGACAATATTTTTGCCATTCACTGAGTGAATTGCCTTTAGCAGTTCAATGACTTGCCTGTAAAAGGTTCATGACGTTCATCGAAACATAGAAGATAGGAGCAGGAGGAGGCCATTTGGCCCTTCAAGCCTGCTCCACCATTTATTATAATCATGGCTGATCATCTAATTCAATAGCCTAATCCTGTTTTTTCTCCATAACTTTGATCCCATTCACAGCTGCCTAAATACATTCAATGTTTTGGCATCAACTATGTCCTATTGTATGAATTCCACAGGCTCACCATTCTTTGGATGAAGAAATTTTTCTAAATGGCGTACCCTGAATCCTCAGACTGTGACCTCTGATTCTGCACTCCCCCACCATTGGGAATATCCTCCCTGCATCTACCCCGATTTTTTTTTTTAACCAACCCTAGTTGGTTCCTCAACATTCTGGTCTAAAATAAAATTTGTACATAGTCCTGGAATTTATCCTTCACAATGTTCTTGCTAATTTGATATGCCCAATTTGTATGTAAATTAAAGTAATTCATGATTACTTTTAGCACCCTTACTGCATGCATCTCTAATTTCCTGTTAAGTGCTATCCTTATCTTAGCACCGTTTGGAGATCTACAGACAATTCCCACTAAATATTTACCAGCCCTTGTTGCTACCTAGCTCCACCAAGACTGATTCTGCAACTAGATTTTCTGAGCCAATATCCTCTCTCACAATTATACTGATTTCATCCTGATGGATGCCTCATAACACAACTCTGCCTCTATTCCCTTTTTGTCTTGTCCTTCCTAAATATCAAATACCCTTGCACATTCAGTTCTCAGTCGGGTCATGCCAGAAACAACCAATTGAGCAGCACGCACCTCCGGGAAGACATGAAGCTTATGCAGCATGATCTTCCATAGCATTACATAAACCAAATTCATTCCAAATGCACTCTCCCATTTCATGCAGTCAAACAACAACCTGTGAGTAAATGGTGTTTAATTCACGGCCCAATTTCAGGCAACTACAGGCACTCAACCAAGCAATATTTTGCTGAGTCTGAGCGTGAGAACAGGACCAGATTTATATTTTCCTGTGTCTCGTGTCATTTGAAAACCTGACAGACTTAAGTACATTCATAAAAGCATCTCAAAAAGCATATCATCCAGAACAAAATATAGTGACTGAGACACCATGACCCACTCACAATTTATTCAAACACATTTATTCACTCAATGTACATTTGAAGGACATAACTGATACATACTTACCAACTGATTGAGTCTGGCATCTGATGGATTCATACAACAACCAAGGACCATTAGCTTTGCATTGCACCCTGTGAAGCATCCATCAGTTACATTTTTAGATTTAAAATGAAGCTGAATGATATCGTGTAATAAAAATTTCTCAGCCAAGCTTGGGCTCATTGGACTTCCCGCGCATCGCTGAATATATTACATTATTAATGATCATGTTGTGCATCTCTTGGTAATTTGCAAAGGATCAAAGGTTTAATATGAATAATTTAAGGACATAAAATGAATTTGGACCAAACTGAAATAAATACATGTAAAAAGCAAACTAATAAAATTAGGAATGGGTACTAGTAAATTACTGGGGAAATATAACTTACCTTTTCTAAAGAGCACATGAAAGATGAGCGACAAGCATCTATACAAAAACCTGATAACAATGTACACAAAGGATAAAGGTTATCTAGTTTGTAATGTCAACAGAAAACTACTGAATGACCTGCGCTCTTGTCTGATTCCAACAATGCAAACATAGCCAAGGCTATTCTTGTGTTTTTAATTGATGCATAGCAAGTTAAATCAAGATCCAACATACCAGATTGCTAATTAATATCCAGTCCCAAATCCTTTCAGTAATTCAGAGTCTTACCAAAATGTGAAAAGCTCTCAGCTCATTTAATGGGGCACTAATTGTAGCAAGTCTGGTTCTTATATGTTAAGAAAGAAACCATTATTTGCCTCCTAACTCTATGGATGAGGTTCTCCCACCCCGCCCAGAATGGGTTTGGTGGTGGGCAAATATGGAGAATCTGGCGAAAACCAGATTTTTACATTTGCATTTCAGGGAAATGCTCTAATAAAGTTTAGCAGTACCAACATTGTAATATGTTTTATTCTTAAAAATAATTTACATACAGATATCATAATTCTCTTGTAGACTGCTTTTGATGCATATCTGCATACATGTAACTAAGATAAGGCACACTGATCTGGATTAGTCAGAGTGATGGATAAACTTGAACTCATCTTATCCATCATTTAATGCAGGCCAGCTGTGAAGTTCAGTGATGTTCTGAATGAGTGGGAATGTATAAGTATAGCTTGTTCACTCCACTTGTGTCTGAAAATAGTTCTCCTTATAAGGAAACATTCATATCAATCTTTTGGATACTTTTATCACAACATGTATTTTTCTACATATATACTTCTATCCACAAATGCAGCACAGCAATTTAAATGATTGCTAACTACGATAAAGGATTTAACTGAACATTATGGGTAGTGGGCGTGTAAAATCTCAATATCATAATTTAAACTGTGGGTCTCTTCCATGACTTTGCATCAGACTTTTTAAAAACATCATAGTGCATCATAAAATTTTAATCCATGTCAGTTGCATATCACTTATATTTCTATTTAGCAATAAGCTCTAATATGCGTGCTTTTCATATTTATATAATACTCCCAGAATATGATAAGAATATTATTCTATCTGTTTAACTATTAGACATGATGCCCAAATGAAGTTGTACTTGTTCAAATCTGCTTATTATTTCAATGTCGCCTCATCTTTCTTGTGCCAGGTTGGCTCTGATTGTGTCATTTTGCAATCCTGGGGACCAATTAAACAGCACTGCTCCTTTGACATTCAGGTGATTGGGTTATATGAGTTCCTAAGGTGTGAGTCTTAGTTGACATAATGGATTACAGCCTTGTTAAAAATTATAAAATCAAATTTTGCTTCACCTCCATCCACCCATGCCACTCCCCCCCACTCCCTCCACCCTGCACCCCCCCCAAAATACCCAAAACTCCCCCAGTACTGGCATCATCTAGGTGTTTCAAATTAATCATTACTACAACAAAGATCTCATATCACCATTGCATAATGACTGGCACTGATTCATTCAAATTAATATAAATCATGACCTTTTAAAAAATTTTTGAGAGCTACAAAAACAGCTCAAGTTAGCCTCTGGAGAGAGAATAGAGCCAATGTTTTGAGTCAGGATGACCTTTCATGAGAGGATTGGCTCTACTCTTTCTCTGCAGATGCTATCAGACCTGGTGAGATTTTCCAGATTTTTCTGTTTTTGTTTCAGATCCCAGAT
The DNA here is from genome assembly GCA_024679065.1 of Sphyrna mokarran. Taxonomy (NCBI): domain Eukaryota; kingdom Metazoa; phylum Chordata; class Chondrichthyes; order Carcharhiniformes; family Carcharhinidae; genus Sphyrna; species Sphyrna mokarran. The sequence goes on from JAGIQG010000003.1 coordinate 60,810,379, forward strand.
TCTACAGCATTTGCCTTTATGTCAGCTCAAATTAGCATATGTTATATGACAGAGGACAAGATAGGTTTCTGCCTGCTCCAGTAATTGTGCCGCCCACTGAGGCACAATAATAAGCAGACACATGGAGAGCACACTTTCATTTTCTATCCTTGCAGGCACCCAACAGAAAGCATTTGAAATGTTTCCAGATGGAAAATAAGTACGACTACTGCAGTCAATTAATGCAATAATTTGTATTCAGGCAAAGAAAATCAGTGATCAGGAAGACTGAGCAAAGAAAATATCTGATTTGTGTGATCTCAAGATTATGGGCTCTCCATTGACTATTTCTGCCAATGGTGGTGTGGAATTGTGGGAATGATCTCACAAAAAAATTTGCACTTCTGATTCTGCACTGCTGCAAAGCAGACCTTTTCAGATGAATTTTATTTTTCTTTTAAGACCCTCCATGTCCACCCCCAAAGTAAAGTTTATTTATCAGTTACAAGTAAGGTTTACATTAACACTGAAATGAAGTTACTGTAAAATTCCCCTAGTCACCACACTTCTGTGCCTGTTCAGGTCAATGCATCTAACCAGCACATCTTTCAGAATGTGGAAGGAAACCAAAGTACCCAGAGGAAACCCACGTAGACACAGGGAGAACATGCAAACCCCACACAGAGTGATCCAATCTGGGAATTGAACCTGGGTTCCTGGCATTGTGAAGCAGCATTGATAACCACTATGCTACCATGCCGCCCCTAAAAAGGGGCTATTTCAATTTGAGACATACAACGTTCAGTATCTCAGTGTATTGACGCATTGCATCTTGGCGTATCAATCCTTAGTCAGCAATTGCTCACTTGGAGAATTCTTAAGATGAATCAAGTCACAAGACAAACAGGGAACAGAGGAAAGAAAACATTCCAAAGGACACATTATGATAACTCATGAAATTGCTGATTTAATGCAAGAAAAAAGTTTCAGCCGGCTGTGCCTTGGAGTGGGCATCCGACTTTTCTGTGGCAAAGTTAGTCGTATTTCAGTAGTAAAAACAAGAAAATGCTGGAAACACTCAGCTCTGGCAGCATCTAGTATTCAGTATTGTTTCACAGGAATATTTTTCAATTAGTCAAGTGCAAACATTTAGCACATATGAACACTTAGTGTGCTTCTATTACATTCCTCTGTGCTTCAATTCTTTTTCTAAGTATTAATGTGTTTTCTTCAATGCATTTACATCAGCTAGCAGAGGAACATTACCGACAATCAGACATGGTCATTTTGTGCAAAAGGAAATTAGATGAAATTTCTTTGTTGTTCAGAATTAATTTCAGTCAAAACTTGCATGGTAGTTTGGAGCAGCTTAGTTGAAAAGTTAATCTATTAATATTGTCAGGAGTGAAAAGGCAGATTCTGATGTTGCTGAATGTTAAGCCAATAGGAACATTTACAGATGAATGACAGCAATAACTCACCCCAGAAGGACTGAAATATGACTCACAGCCTATTTGTTTACTTTGAAGACATCACTACAAAAGCCATCCAGTATCACATCTCTAGTTGCACAGCTTTAATTCTATCAGGAAACCTGAGCTTCACAGATAAACTGGATATGTGCACATCCAATATTGCAACTTCAAAGTCTACCAAGAGACAAATCTTTCTGTTTCATCTGGAAATCCTACTGCTTGATGGACTCTGGTAGTAATGCATGCTACAAAAGGACTAGTTTTACTTTAGCTGTATTTTAAATATGGTGTTGTTTCAGTAACTGACCGTACTTAAGTGTTATTGTATCATTTAACCTATAAATATTACCTACTAATTTTAACCCACATGTGCTAATCTAACGGCACGTAATTTTTTGCTTTTGGACGAGACTGGGGAACAGACTGAACACCAAACAGTGATAGTTTTTGATGAGTCTTACTTTTTAAATCTAAGAACGTTGACTCGTGCATCACTCATAAAAGAACAAAGATTCCAGTTCACAGAAAACTGCCTTTCATTCGTAATTTTTATGAACACCAAACTATCCCTTTTGAGAGAGACAGACTTTCAATGAGATTGGTTGACTCACAGTTGTTGAGAAATCTGTGGACTCCATCTTGGTTGTGTTTGCCATTTATTGTGCAGTGTGGTTTATTCAACCATAGTTTGTCTGTTAATTCACCTGTACCTTGTATAAATCCAGAATGTTAAAATATAAGATATTGTAAATTATTTTATCTTCTGAACTTGTAAAGTTATTTTTGTTTGTTCAAAACCCATGAAATTTTATGGTTTTGTTCCCTGAGCAAAGTCCTGAATCTCAAATTTTATCTTCTTCAAACAAAATGTTATTGGTGATTTACATATTTAAGAGGAGCTGAAATTTCAAATCATAAGATGTTAACTTGGAGCTTTTGGTGACTCGTAGGTTGTTGTGGGGAATTTCTCCACTGGTGGCCTGATTCTCTAAAAAGCTTAAGAAAACTTAAATTAATTTCACAAAGGCAATACTTTTCAGTTTTAAGACGTGAATAAAATTTATTTTAAAAACATAAAAGATATACAAGACATTCACCTTGGCCATGGGAGTCCTTTGAAAGGTCAAATAACACCAGTTGATGCGAAAGACCTCTCAAACAATCTGCGATATGAAGCCAAAACACATTACAATTATATCTTTGATATTTAAGGTTCTCCTAATTAGCTTAGACTTGATCTCATTTCATGTTAACATGTCAGTCCAAAACATGACGGACACCTCATCCAATTACGAAATCTGCTTGAATTGGTGATCTTTTATTCGCTAATTCAAAAATCCACCCCCTGGCATGGTTAACTTCCTTGTTGCTATCTGTCTCTAAGGACGCCACTGTTCAAATATGTTTTCCACCAGAACTTTGCCAAAACTGGCAAAATCAACCCGGCCTGGGACTGATATTGTCCTATGTCTGGACAAAAGAGCCTTTCAATTTGATATTAAATGTTACAGCATTTGTCCTGCATTTGAAACTTCATTATATTTTCTACTAACTAATTATCTTTCAATTCTAAACTTTTGAACTTCTATAGTCTGTACAATATTTGTACATTGGCTGTGGTGAATATTTTTAAACTTATTTTATATTAATACACTATTATCATTCAACATAAAAATACATTTTTAACATTAAAATCATCTTTCATTCCTTTTAATAAAGATTAGCACTCACATGTGAGCAAAATTTTAACATTATCTTGTTCGGTGTAAGTCATTTTACCTCTCTTCCTGTTACTGAACCTAAGAATCTGTCTATGACTCTGCTTACTAATCCAGAATCCCTTTCCTCATAGGTTACAGGATCTCTCTGGCATTTTAGGTACCATTTGTGTCATAATGTATTAATATTACATTATCTGGTCTGTAATGAGGAGATCTGCAAATTAGATTCACCATCACTTCCAATGAAGGTTCGCCAGATTTATTCTTGGAATAACAGCATTGTCCTATGAGGAGAGACTGATGCTTTTGGCCCTAAATTCTCAAAAGTTTAAAAGAGTAAGAAGTAATTACATTATAGTACGTTATAGTATACATTATCAACATTGTAGATGAAGGAAGGATGTTACCCTCGGCTGCAGAGTCAAGAACCAAGGGACATGGTGGCAAAGAGGTTTTCCGGTGCCATTTTCAGTGGATGAGAGTGGCAAAGAGGGTGGAGAATCAAATGTAAGTACCAAAATCGTTTTTATACCAACAGGATTTCCACATTCGATTGCTCTTGCCTCCACCAAAATGTAAGGGGATCCCATATTTAACTATGCATATCAGGATTTTGCTCCTGATAATTACCCCGCGTTAAATTGTCCATTCTATGAATCGTGACAGGTTCCCTCCAACATGTCATCAGAACCCAACAGAGGTGCACAGGGGAATCCAGTCCCCATGATCAATCATTATGCAGTGCTTCGAAAAGTTAATCATGGCACAGATCAATTCTGGCCTCCCAGATTGCCTGGATCCACTACAGTTCACATATTGCTGCAACAGGTCCACAGCAGATGCTATCCAGCATAAATAAGGAAGTGTACAGTAAGGCCTTTGATTAAGTTCCACATGGTAGGCTGCTCTAGAAGATTAGATCACTTAGAATCCAATGAGAGCTGGCAAATTGGATATATAATTGGCTTGATAATAGGAAGCAGAGGGTAATGGTGGAAGGATGCTTGTCAGACTAGTGGTGTGCCTCAGGGATCAGTGCTGGGCCCATTGCTATTTGTTATCTAAATGATTTGGATGACAATGTACAAGGCATGATCTGTAAGTTTGCAGATGACACTAAAATAGATGGTATTATAGATAATGAGCAAGATTATCAAAAATTAAAACAGGACCTCGATCAGCTGGGAAGTGGGCTGAGAAATGGCAAATGGAATTCAATATAAATAAGTTTGAGATGTTGCATTTTGGAAAGTTAAATCATGGTAGGATTTCCACAATGAATGGTAGAACCTTACGAATACTGTGGAACAGAGTGACCTTGGAGTTCAGTGCACAGTTCTCTAAGGGTGGGTTTACAGATAGACAGAACAGTGCAGAAGGTTTTTGGCATGCTGGTATCAGTCAGGATACTGAGTATAGAAGTTGGGAAGTTATGTTGCAGTTGTACAGTACGTTGGTAAGATCGTACCTATTGTGTTCAATTTTTGTCGCCTTGCAAGAGGAAAGATGTTATTAAACTGGACAGAATGCAAAAGAAATTTACAATAATGTTGCCAGGACTCAAGAGGCTAAGTTATAGGGAGATTGGACAGGTTAGGATGTTTTTTCTTTGGAGCATAGAAGACTGTGGGTGATCTTTTAGAGGTGTACAATATTATGACAGGCATGGATAGGAAGAATGCACTTAGTCTTTTTCCCAGGGTTAGGGAATTCAAGAACTAGAGGGCATATGTTTAAATTAAAAGAGAAATGAATTAATGGGAACCTGAAGAGCAACATTTTTTACACAAAAACAAAGAAAATTATAAAAGACGAACAGGCCCTTCGGCCTTCCAAGCCTGCATGACCATGCTGCCCAACTTAACTAAAACCCTCCCTATCCATAAAAATGGTGTGTACGTGGAATGAGCTGATGTAGAGATGCCAGCGTTGGACTGGGGTAAACACAGTAAGAAGTCTGACAACACCAGGTTTAAATCCAAGTGATTTATTTGATAGTAAACTCACAAGCTTTTGAGGCTCTGCTCTTTGTTAGGTGAATGAGGTGTTCTGGCAGCATGGTCGTGCAGGCTTGGAAGGCCGAAGGGCCTGTCCCTCTGCTATAATTGTCTTTGTTTTTGTGTAAAAAATGTTGCTCTTCAGGTCTCGAACAGCACATATAACAGCACAAGCTGTTTACAGATTACTGATTAGAATGTGGAATGAACTGCCGGGGAAGTGATTGAGGTAGGAACATTGACAACATTTAAAATATATTTGGACAGATATGTGGATAGGAAAGATTTAGAGAGGTATGGGCCAAATGCAAGCAAATGGGGTTAGCTTAAATCGGCATTTTGGTCAACTTGGATTAGTTTGGGCCAAACGACTGTCTTCATGCCTTGAATTTTATGATTCTATGAAGTACCCCACACACCCTGGATATATTCTCTTCCATTTTCTCGCATTAAGTTGATCTTTCTCCACATCTTAGCTATGACTGTAATACTACATTCTACACTCTCTCCTTTCCTTCTCTATGTACGGTATGCTTTGCCTGCAGAGTGCGCAGTAAACAATACTTTTGCTGTACACTAATACACATGGTAATAATAAATCAAATCTCTCTGGCCCTACACTCAACCCTGAAACCCCTGGATAACAAAGACACCTATGTCAGATTCCTATTTATTGACTACAGCTCAGCCTTCAACACCATTATTCCAACAAAACTAATTTCCAAACTCTGTGACCTAGATCTTGGTTCCTTCCTCTGTGACTGGATCCTAGACTTCCTAACCCACAGATCGCAATCAGTAAGGATAGACAGCAACACCTCCATGATTATCCTCAAGACTGGTGCCCACAATGTGGTGTCCCCAGCCCCTTACTATACTCCTTATATACTTACGACTGTTTGGCCAAATTCCTTTCCAACTCTATTTTCAAGTTTGCTGATAATAACACTATAGTGGGTCAAAATTCAAACAATGATGAAACGCAGTACAAGAAAGAGATAGAGAATCTGGTGAACTGATGCAATGACAATAATCTCCCCCTCAATGTCAGTAAAATGAAGGAGACAGTCATAGACTTCAGGCAGCGGAGTGAGGACATGCCCCTGTTTACCTTAATGGGGACAAAGTCAAAATGGTTGACAGCTTCAAGTTTCTAGGTGTCCAAATCAACAATTATCTGCCCTGGTCCCTTCATGCCAACGCTGTGGTTAAGAAAGCCCACCAACACTTCTTTCTCAGGAGGCTAAGGAAATTTGTCTGCTATGACTCTCTCCAACTTTTACAAATGCACCATAGAAAGCATTCTTTCTGGTTGTATCACAGTTTGGTATGGCTCCTGCTCTATCCAAGACTGCAAGAAACTACAAAGGGTTGTAAGTGAAGTCCAGTCTACACTTCCTACTGCTTCGGAAAAGCAGCCAGCATAATCAAGGATCCCGTACATCCCGGATATACTCTCTTCCATCAAGAAAAAAATACAAAAGTCTGAGGATACATATCAATTGATTAAATAACAGCTGCTTCCCTGCTGCCACCAGACTTTTGAATGGACCTATTTTAATTGATCTTTCTCTACACTCTTGCTATGATTATAACACTACATTCTGCACTCTTGTCTATGGTATGCTTTGCCTGTTTTGCACGTAAGAAATAATACTTTTCACTGTATACTAATACATGTGACAATAATAAATCAAATTAAAATCAGGAGGAGAGGTTATGCCCATGCAGTACCCAGGCTCTGTCGCTGAAAAAAATCTTTTGAAAGCAAAAAGAGTCAGCATGACATTGTGGAATCTGCCCCTTGCATTTTTTTTATCCAAGAGTTTAAAAATCTGGCAGCGCAGCCAAAACCTTCAGTTTTTCCTACCTGAGTTGATAGTCAAAAAAATCAGTAAATTTTGCCCAGTTTGACAGTAACAATATTAAATAAATCAAGGATATGGGGATAATGCAAGAAAATGGCATTGAGTTAGAAGATCAGATATAATGATATAGTTGAATGGCAGATCAAGATCGAGGGGCTGAATAGTTTATTCCTCATTTATATGTTCGTATGTTCCATCGTGCACAATGTCAAAATAAAACATAATGCTGGAAATTCTTAGGAGGTTGGATAGCATCTGAAAAGGATGAAATAAAATTAAGACTTTAATGACTTTTTAATGACTTTTCGTTGGAATTTTGGTTTTGTGTATAGTAATATTCTGAATTTGAAATGAATTGGCACTGCTTTAAAAGAAGCCATATGCAGCATTTTTGGTGACTGAGTTGGGGGGAGGGAAGAGTCAGGCAGTACCTAATGTCACACCGCCGGCTGGTGTACCAGTTTGTTAACACCATCCTATCCTAAGCCAATTTCAAGAAGACCAGAACAGAGACAGAAGTGACAGATAGCTTATTCAGGTAATTAAAAGACCAATTACGGCTTTGATCAATGCCTTAAAGACTTTTCCAATCAGTCTATTAGCTCTCCATGGTGTCAAGAACACAACAGCTGACTGGTGGCAGCTTCCAAGTGTCTATCAGGAGAGCCAGCACTTGACTTTTGATGCCCTCTCTCATTTCCCCCTTAACTGGCCACAGTCCAGTGGAGGAGAGAATACCCTCCAAAATGGTGGTCAGGCAACATTGGCCATTATTTTAGTTCAAAACTTAATACTGAGAGATTTCTCAAGATGGAGGTACCCTATCTGTCTCTTACTGCACCTCTTTTAGAGAAACTGTAAACCAAATTCTCTATTCACTAACTTTCTTACACCGCTACCCTATTGGCTGGAGCATTGTTTGTAGATTCAACAGCCCAACCAAAAATTCATTGACTTTCGGTGGGATTGAATAATCTAAGTAGTGGGCAGGGCCTGGAAAATCCTGCTCATAAAGTCTAGGAATCCATTAGTTCCGTGTTTTGGAATAAGCTTCAAACATTCAGAATGTTCCCGAAGTTTCATAATCTATATTGAAGTACAAAGAACAAGAACAAAGAAAACTACAGCACAGGAACAGGCCCTTGGGCCTTCCAAGCCTGCACTGATCATGCTGCCTATCTGAATGAATTTCCCAGCAGCGAGTTCCAGGCACTCACCACCCTCTGTGTAAAAAAACTTACCTCTCCTTTAAACCTTGCCCCTCGCACATTAAATCTATGTCCCCTAGTAATTGACTCTGACTCTGACTATTCACTCTGTCCAAGCTCCCCATAATCTTGTAGATTTTTATCAGGTCGCCCCTGAACCTCTGCCATTCCAGTGAAGAGAAACCAAATTTCTCCAACCTCTCCTCATCCCTAATGCTCTTCATACCAAACAACATTTGGTAAACCTTTTCTGTACCCTCTCCAAAGCCTCTCATTCTTCTGGTAGTGTGGCAAGCAGAATTGAACCCTATATTCTAAGTGTGGCCTAACTTCTATAAGGCTGCAACATGACTTGTCAATTTTTAAACTCAATCCCAATGCCAATGAAGGCAAGCATACCGTTTGCCTTCTTGACTACCTTCTCCACCTGCACTGCCACTTTCAGTAACATATGTATCTGTACTCCCAGATCCCTATGCCTATCAATACTCTTATTGTCAGCCTAGTAATACTCTTAAAGGTTCTGCCATTTACTATATATTTCCCATTTGTATTATTCCTTCCAAAATGCACTTGTCCGCATTAAATTCCATCTCTTCCAAGTTTCCAACTGATCTATACCCAGACGGTCCTCATCACTATCCACGAATCCACCAGCCTTTGTGTCGATCGCAAACTTAATAATCAAACCAGTTACATTTTCCTCCAAATTATTTATACATATATTACAAACAGCAAAGGTGCCAGCGCTGATTCCTGAGAAACGCCACTAGTTACAGCTCTCCATTCAGAAATGCACCCTTCCACTGCTACCCTGTCTTTTATGACTGAGCCAGTTCTGTATCCACCTTGCCAGCTCACCTCTGATCCCATGTGACTTCACCTTCTGCACCAGTGTGCCATGTGGGACCTCTTCAAAGGTCTTATTGAAGTTGATGTAGACAACATTGACTGCCCTACCTTCATCAATAATCTGCGTCACTTCTTTGAAAAACTTGATCAAGTTAATGATACACGACCTCCCCTTCACAAACCATGTTGCCTCTCGCTAAAACAACCACTTATTTCCAAATGAGACTAAAGCCTGTTTCGAAGAATCCTCTCCAATAATTTCCTTACCACTGATGTAAAACTCACCGTCTGTAACTGCTTGAATTATCCTTGCTACTCTTCTTAAACAAAAGAACAACATTAGCTATTCTCCAATTCTCTGGGATATCGCCTGTAGCAAGTAAGGATACAAAAATTTTTTCAAGGCCCCAGCAATTTCTTCCCTTATCTCTCTCAGTATTCTGGGATACATCCCATCACGTCCTGAGGATTTGTCTAGCTTAATGTTTTTCAAAATCCCCGATACCTCCTCTTTTTGATTTCAACATGACTCAAACTACCTACACAATCTTCCCCAGAGTCATCATCCAACAAGTCCTTCTTTTTGGTAAATACTGATGCAAAGTACTCATTTAATACCTCACCCATTTCCTGTAGATCCACAGATAGATTCCCTCCCCTGTCCTTGAGTGGGCCAACCCTCTCCCTGGTTACCCTCTTACTCTTTGTTTATGTATAAAAACCTTGGGATTTTTCTTAGTCCTGCTTGCCAATGACTTTTCATGAGCCCTTTTAGGCTCCTAACTCCTTGTTTAAATTTCTTTCTACTTTCCTTGTATTCCACACTTACTTCATGTGTTTTCAGCCTTACATCCTCGACAAATGCTTCCTTTTTCTTTTTGTAGTTGCCACCTGACTCTTCGCAGCTATCTAGAAGCTTCCATGTGAGCATCATCCATGTTTAAAGTTATGAATATGACATGCTTTTACTGGGCTGACAAATGCCTTTCTCTTATCCTTGCACTGCCCAGCCAGGCTGTATGTTTTTTGGAGTCCTAAAGGTAAAATGTACAAGGATATGATAGTAATATGGTTATTGGGGCAAGTAAAAAATGCCTTTTTACACTATCTACATCTCATAAATCAGAAGAAATTATAGGATTTGAGGGTTGGGTTGGAGGAGGATTAGGTATGGATACCGATAATCTTTGATGTTTCCAGTCCCACTGCTGACTGCTGCTCCAATATGAATTCCAATAATGGCGAGGGTTGCTTCCTCCATGGGGGTCAGGATATGCATGTCTGCCTATCGCCCCTGGTTAGGTCCTGCAGCCACCTGTTATGTACCACCTCCTCCTGCAAGAGAAAAGCAAGTGTGTCAGAGTGTCATGCAATTTTCCTGGACAGCTGTTATAATTAAATGCGCAAGCTGTGATTTATGGGTATGAGGCTTACAGGAGTGCTACATGTGTGCTGGTGTGTATCATATGGATTACAATTAGAATTTTAATTTTGACTGATAGAGATTACTGGCCTTTGCAATTTGAATCTTGGCACTAATTCCCACGGTTAACTGTTCCAACTGTCTCCTGACTGTGTGTCTGAAAGGACATTTCCTCCTTTGAATCTTATCCACCAATTGGGCTTCAGTGTAGTGTACAAAATCTTGGAGCCTGTGCTATCTCAGTTTGTGTCATTTTTCTGCCTTTCCCAGGTCAAATTCAACTCCCACAGGTTTGTGTTAGCCACACTGCAAGCTACATTTAAGCACTGTGGGCTAACTTTAATTGGAATCAGTCACGATATTGGCTCTTAGTACAGGCAACCAGCCAATCAAATGTGTGATTAGCGCTGGCTGGTTACTTAAATAAGCAGATGAAGTTCTTATGTCATCTGTATTTCAATCAATGGATGCAGTTCCAATGCACCCAGTTTTGGGGCTATTGAATTTAGCTCCAAGAAACACCATGGAGACATTTAATTTAATCTTTGTCTTTGGAGCTAACCAAGTAAACCAGCTCAAATGAACTCAGAGACAAAGTAAAAAGGGCAGGTCCCCCAAAAGGACCGACCAGAACAGAAGTGCAAAGGAAACTTAAAACATCAAATCATAATTGATTATTGGGGTCTATAATGCACCCCAGTCCTTGCAATGCCCAATGGGCACAGAAAGTGTCAACTGCGCCAACGGACATCGCATGCTCCCTCACCAGGGACACCTAGCCACGAACGCTGCTGCGGTAGAGGGCAGTCAGGATGGACGACCCCGTCGATTACCTGCTACCTGGATCTGTTAATGGCACATTTCGCCAGGGACAGAAGCAAGTTCATGGGGAGGTCACCATCCTGACCCACCCTTCTCCTACCAAGTGTCCATAGGTCAGGAGCGTTAGACTGAAGTGCAAACAAAACATCAATAAGAGCCTCTTCAGGAAAACAAAAAGGGAGTGCAACCTAAGACACAAAATGTAGACATGGTCCACAGACTCCACAAGGCCACTGAAGGGGCAAACTTGGGAGCCCGTGAAACATACAGTTATACAGAACTGCTGCATGCATCACCCTTCACGTCAGGTCCCCCAGGGAATTGGAGGAGATCCCTCCATAGAGGGACTTCTGCCGCCTGGTGGCAACAAGGCCCGCTAAGGTGTATCCGGGCGACAGACAAGGAGTGGTAGCGGAAAATGTGTAGCATCAGCTCCGCGTGATGGAAGAGGACACAGAGGACATTTCTGCAAGACAGCACATGTTGCGGGGTACCTGATCTGCGAAGGTGGGCATAGGCTTTGGGTCAATGTGGAATTCTGTCCAAACAGGGGGACATTTGGAGGGGATCCCACCGCATGCCTGCACTGTCTCAAGACCATATGCACATTTGGGGCTGAGCATAACCATTCTAAGGTCTTGAATGGCTTTGGCTGTGCGCCACATGGGCACCCCTGCGCGTTCAGCCAGCATGTGGGAGACATCCAGCCTTGATCCTAGTTACCTTGGCATTCACAACCCTCTTCTCCACCAGCCACCTGAAGTTATACAGCTGGAGGAGTGGATTCCTGAGCAGCAGCTCTTGCAACTCCTGAAACGCACCCCAGATTTGTATACAGGAGCTGCACATTGTAATTCAGGGAGTGCAACTGATGGAAGAAATATGTTGCTAGTGCACATCATTGTGGAGAAGGCTCAACATAAAGGTACCTCTACAGGGTCTGAAGGCAAAAGGTTGCCACCTGCGTCCGAAGCCTCACAAGACCTTGACTACCCTCCGCAAGCAGAGATGCAAAACCGTGGCAGAGAGTGCAGTTTGTTGTCCCAGAAGAACTGCATGAGGGATTTCTGGAGATTGGTAACAAAGCCAGAAGAAGGGATCAAAGAGACCGGCCAGTACCACAATATGGAGATGAGCAGCTGGTTTATGATGAGAATTGTGCTGTAGGACCGCACTCGGAGCAGTCCTGTCCAGAACTCAGGCGGGTGGAAACTTTAGCCTCTAGGTCCTGCCAGTTAGCTGGCCAGGATTCGTTGACTGGGCAGAGATGGGCCCCCAAGTAGAGGAGGTTGGTCCTGCTCCAAGTGAAAGGCCTCAGCTCCTCTGGAAGGGGATCCATCTCCCACAGACCAGAGGTCCGGAGCACTTGACCCAGTTGATCCTGGTGGAGTATTTGGCAGAGTACACCACGAGGCATTTTCATATCTTCCACAGCCGAGTCCATGAACACGAGGAGCATGTCATCGGTGTAAGCCAACAGGACCATCCCTATATGCATGCTGCGCAAAGCCAAACTTTGCAAGAGGTGCAGGAATGGCTCCACGCATATAGAATACATTTGGTCCGACAAGGGGCAGCTCTGCCGTACCCCTCTCCCAAAGCGAAAGGGCACCATCGGGGACCCGTTAAACTTAATTAGACACTCTGCGGCAGAGTACACTAATGGGATCCGGGCAACGAAATGTGTCCCGAACTCGAATGCCAGCAGAGCTTTGAGTAAATGCTTGTGCTCCTCCTTGTCGAATGCCTTTTCCTGGTCTAATGACAAGAAGGCGCTCGACAGACTAGCCCTCTGGGAATGATGGATTAAGTCCCGAACGAGATGGAGACTAAGATGTGCGAGTTAGGTAGATTGGCCACACTAAATTGCCAGGGGTCTAGCTAGGGTAAATGCATGAGGTTATGGGATAGGGTCTGGGTGGAATTGTGGACGGTGCAGATTCAGTAAGTCAAATGGCTTCCTTCTGCATTGTATAATTCTATGAAGATTTGCACCCTTTCTGGTGTATCATAATCACTCCTTTTACTGTAGCTGATATTTAAAATGATGAATTGGCAACAGCCAAGGAACATACATTTGAAATATGGCTCTTATGTGTCTTGTTCAAGAGCAGCATCATAGAAATAATAAGTTACTTCCAGAGTGATTAACTAAATGAAATTATTTTTTTAAGGATCATAATGATTGAAAGTAGAGCATTTCAGTTCCATTATTATTGGTACATCTTGGGGACCAGGACTTCAGTACATCGGTCATCATCTCAAAGTTTGCTGATGATACAAATATATTTTACAATGAAGACAGTAACACAAATTAGAAAGAAAAGAACTGGAAAAATGGGCAAACAGGGATTAAAATTGTAAAAATTATACAAGAACTTAAAAATGTTTGGGAACAGGACAGTGAAAACCCAAAACACTGAGCAACTTTCAGAATCTATTTGCACCTACCCATCTGGTCATGTACATCCCTGCTAATTGAGATGTACAAGATTATAACAAGTTTGGAGAAGGTGGACAAAGAAAATCTGTTCCCATTAGTTGATGGTACAATGCTGAGGGAGCACATATTTAAGGTATTAACAAAGGATTGCAGGGGGACTATGAGGAAAACATTTTTGCACAGTGAATAATATGACTGGAACTCACTGCCCATGAGAGTGATGGAAGCAGAAACAATAAGATTACCACCTCTGCTTGGACATATTCGGAGAGATATTGGAGGAAGTAACGTCACAGAAAGTTGGTGGCATAAGCAAAGTGGCTTTCAGGAACTGCAAGAGAGGAAGATAAATCAATTTTAATTATGCAAACAGGATAAATTTGCAGTGAGGGTGACTAATGATATCAGTTTGGAGGGAAAATAAACTTTACTCACTTTTAATACAAGCGATTTCAGTGATATAAAATCTGCTTACTCTGAAGGGAATTTTTTTTTGTCTCTACCTGTGTTTTTAATGAACTAAAAAGATCTGAACTCCCACTCGTATCAATTGCACATGTCCTAACATCTGCTGCTTGTGCACAATCTTTACATGAAATTCAAACACTAGCAATCCCAATGCAGCCAGCAAAATCCCAGCGAATCAGACTCATTTTCAGTGACACACTGATTAGCACTGCTGTCTTACAGTGCCGGGGACCCTGGTTTGATTCCCGGCTTGGGTCATTGTCTATGTGGCTCTGCACACTCTCCCCATGTTTGTATGGGTTTCCATTGATTGCTCCAATTTCCTCCCACAGTCCAAAAGACATACTGGTTAGGCCTCTTTTAGGGCAAACCAAATAAATCAACTCAAATTAACTCAGGGATAAAGTAAAAGGGGCAGGTTCCCAAAAGGAGGGGGAACAGCCTGAACAGGAGTCTGGGTGCGGTAGGCATCAACTGTGCCCGGGCACACTGCAAGTTCCCTCTTCAGGGACACCTGACTGTGAAAGTAGCCTCGGTAGAGGGTCAGACAGTTAGGATGGATGACCCCGTTGATTGCCTGCTGCCTGGGCCTGTTAGTGATGAGTTTTGCCAGATCCAGGTGCAGGTTCACGAGTAGGTCGCCAACCCAACCCGCCCCTGTCTGCACCAAAATCAGGATTGAAGTGCAAACAAAACATCAATAAAAGATCCTTCAGGAAAACAAAAATGGAGTGCAAACTAAAACACAAAACAAAAACATGGTCCATGGACTCCACAAGGCCACAAAAGGGGCAATCTTGGGAGCCGAAACTGCTGCATGCATCATCGTCCATCCCAGGCCCCCAAGATAATTGGGAAAGATCCTTCCGTAGAGGGACCTCCACTGGGAGCCTCCGCCGCCCGGCAGCAACGAGGCCCACCAAGGTGTATCCAGGCGAGACAAGTGCTGGTTAGGTGATTAGGTGAATCGTTCAAAATTCTCCTTCAGTGTATCTGAACAGGTGCCAAAGTGTGGTGATTAGGGGATTTCCATAGTAACTTCATTGCAGTGTTAATGTAAACTTACTTGTGACAATAATAACTAAACTTAGCTCTTGGCTTTCTTTCATACTTTAAGTTTTAAATTTGATTGGGCAGCACTGTGCTGGAGCTGATTTCACCTTGTGGCAATACCTCATAATAGTGGGAGCTGTAATTTCTTCCCCTTCTTGGTGGTTGCTGATGATAATTGGGTTGAATTTTAAAAAATATTGTTTTAAAATGAAGGAAGTAAATTTTCAGCATTATGAGCAACAAATAAGCAATGGGACTGACAGGATTGCTCTACAGAAAGCTGGCAGAGTTGAGGGGCCAAATCTCCTTGAGTGCCATAAACAACTCAATAACTTTAGCAATTACAAGACTGTCCATGTGGGCTACCCTCAAGTTCCACTCCAAGCCAGACAAAACCATTCTGAATAAAAACTATATCATTCAGTCACTGGATCAAAATCCTAGAACTCTCTCCCTAAGAGAAAGATTTGAATGAGGTGTTCTTACATATGGTGTTCCTACACCATATGGACTGCAGCCATTCAAGAAGGCAGCTCATCATTACCTAAGGGCTGCAGTTAAGTACTGACAATAGCAATTGGCCTAATCAATGACACCCATATGCCATGGATGAATAAATAAACAAAAAATCTGGAAAATACATTGGAACATAGAACAGTATGCTATGCCGAACATGACATCAAATTAAATTAATCCCTTCTGCCTGCACTTGGTCCATATCCCTCAGCTTCTTCCCTGCTTTTGAATGAACGTCCCTCATATTGAGTTGATCTTTCCCTACACGTTAGCTATGTAATACTACATTCTGCACCTTTTCCTTTCCTTTTCTATGTATTTCCTTTTCAACAGCCTTTGTCTGTTTAGCGCAAGAAATAACATGTGACCATAATAAATCAAATCAAATCTATTCCATCCATTTTTGCTTCAGCCATGAAGATGCCCAAGCAGAGTTGTTGGTGTTGGAATTGGTGTTGTCTCGCCGCCAGCCTCACCCTGTTGATGTCATCGCGCCGCCTGCGTGGCGACGGTGCGGCGGGACCGGATGTGAGGTAGGGCCCGCGGGCTGGCCGGAAGTGGCGATGTGGGCTGGCAGTTGCTGCGCAGCGTCGCTGATGTGAGGCGGAGAGAGAGGGAACGGAGGCTGCAATCGGCGGAATCAGGGTGGGTGCCGTTCCTTTGCTCCTTCCCTGCGCGCCCCGGTCCGCGGCTCAGACTAACCCCCCTCCCCTCCGTCACCTCCCGGTCCCGGGCTCCATTGCTGGGTTTGGGGCTTTATGATTGATATTATTTGACGCCGAGGCCTGGCGAGCCCGGGCTCCCCCTTTCCTTCCCTAAGGGAAGATGGGTTGCCCCACCCCCCTCATCGCTCTGCGCATCGTTGCATCCCGATTCCTGGAAAGGAGTTGGCGGCGACAGGGCGCTTGATGTCCCCCCCTTTTGTTTTTGGGAGATGGGTGGGTGGTTGTTTCGGCCCGGGTAGGGAGTGGGCGTGGGGGGGCGTTACCTCACAATGTCGGCGTTACCTCCTGGTCTGTGTTTGCGGCCATTGACAATTGGCCTCCTACTTGTCACCCTCGGAGCCAAAGTAACATCGGTCTCGCGAACTGAGACCAGCTGATGGGTAAAAGAGGACTTACGGAAGGCACATTCGAAAAGGCTTGTATTTCAAACTTGAATATTGGCCCTTTCTGTGTGCGTGTGGTCTTTGCTTTGTTATTGTCGACAGTTCCATGCAAAGTGGGATCTAAAGCCCCACATCCGAGATTTTAATTGCACGGATCGTTATTTTGACCCACTCCGATTTAGAACCAGCACTGCTACTTAATTTACCATAAAAGAGGGAAAAAAAGGCAACTTGCAAAACCATGCATAAATTTGTATTGAGAACAGAAAATGATGAAACTACTCAGCATCTGTGCAGAGGGCAACAGAGAAAGCGTCTCAAGCCAATCATCTTTCACCAATGTTCGAAAGTGTTTCACTTTCGATAATGAGGCCTTCTTGAAATTAATGTATTATTGCTTCTTACTGTGGTGCATTCTTGCTTCAGGTAAAGGGATGGATTTACTTTTTATAGCAACTGCAAGATATTTTTGTTTACAAATTGTGTGGCACTGAGACCAGTTGTGCCATCCTCTAATAAGTCTGAGAGAGTAAAAAACAAGAATTGTGAACAGCAGTAAAAAAATTCAGAATGTGTTCTTTATAAAACCCCACACAATTGAGGGTGCCTCACCAGTATTCAAAATCCCAATTTCTCAATTTGGTGTTGCCTTGGCCCTCTTTAGAGAAACTGGCCTGTGAGCCCATTAGGTAATTTTTGCAGTTCAGTTTGACCCTGGTTGAGTTGTTCCTGCGCTCCATTTATCCATCTTAGCTCTTTATTTGTCGCTACCCTTACCTAACATAAATCTATGGATTTCAGTCTTGGAATTAGCCAGTCGTCTACAGCCTGGAGACTTGAGATTTTAGCTTGAACCTGTAGGTTCATGTTGTGTCGTATTTGTTCTTAATTCATTGTACATTTCTGCTGTAACTGAAGATGGAACTGAAACCATCAATACTTTGTTTTGATTTTGCTTATTTCATGTTTGCTGTCTTCAAACAAGTTTTATAGTTTCTCAATGGTTCAAGTAGACATAATGCCACATGTCACTGTACTAAAGTACCAATGGCAATGTGTGTAATTCATTGTTACTTCTAATTCAAATGCTCCATCATCATAATTAGCAAACTTATGCAGTAGGAAAATAGGAATTCATGTTTAGTCTGTGATTTGACTGTTGAGCCATATTTTTGATGTAATGTGGAAGGCACAGTGAACCGTAGAGATTCTCTTTGTGTGCTTTGGGCTCTTCTCTCACTTCCTGTAAATAATTTAATTTTTAAACCGTATTCAAGGCCTTAATAGCAGTATTTTCTGAAACTTGAGGATGCTTGGAAGAAGTTGCCTGAATTGTGTAGGATATAGATTTGAAAAGCAATTTGGAATAAAAATGTGCAGAATTATTAGAAATGTGTTTCAGTGTGAGATGGTTATGGGTGATTTGAATTATATGAATATAGGTGATATATATTAATACTCTTAAGTGTTATGACTTTGTTAAATACAATAGCATGCTTAGATTATGTGGCAGACTAAAATGAGCAGACTTTTGCGTAGATATTAGTTTTCCTGCTAATAACAATGCAGTAAGCAACTAATATTCAGCATAAATATAACAAAATATTTTAAAAATTATGCTTAGCTACAGTTAAACTATGGTCTTTGGATGATATTTAGCACTACGTCAATGCTAACTGTGTAGTACAGAACAGTAGACTTTGCCACAATGGAAATCCGCTTATGTAAGTGGCTGATATTGAGTTTTGTAATTGAAGAAAACACAGGGAAAATAGATGTTGGTCTAATCAGATATATTTTCAATCATAAGAGATTTTGTTTGCTGATAGGGCATTTCTTAACAGCTTCTATGTGTAGCTTGAGGTTGTGTGCATTGTTTTGATTCGTCCCAACAGCGGTATAAGCCACATGAAACTTTATTTACTTGTTTTTATTGTTAAGCTTAAGACCATGAACTGACCATGTACCTTGTACAGTAACATTACTGACCCACTTTAAGATGCAAAATTGCGATATTGCACCCATGTCCCATTTGTGTTGTGTACTCAGTTGCAATTGATACAAGACATGTGCTTAAGTTTGCAATTTTAGATTGTGACTCAACCTACTCAATAGCTGAGATTCAAATTTTAATATGGGTGTACGTGGCAGAGTGACCCAGTGCCATAAAGCATTGATAGTATCTAAGCAATATTTACTTTGTAGTTGGAACTATCTACAATTTTTGGAATTGTCTGCAAATTATCTCCTATTCAGTCTTGGATCCTCTAAGTATTGATGCTACTTTGTTCATCAAGCCATCAGTATAACTGGATCTAATGTGTATTTACATTTGATCTAAATACGCCATGAATTGGGTATTGCCTTATCATACTACTGACGTTATATTCGCAAAGATGTTGGTGGCTTCCTTTTTAGTATCTTATTTTAAAAAAACATTGAAAAATGTTGCAGTACAATGAAACATGAATTGTGCATTAGTGACTTGCAGACCAAATTTGTTTCAAAATTGGCCAAGTTTTCAAAATCATAAGCTGCAGCAATTAATTCCATTGTTTTCCTCTGTTGTGCCATCCCATAAATCTATAAAGTAGCTCTCTTACTAGAAAGTACCAATCATTGCTGAGTATGCATTTGGTCTGTTCTGCACAATGTAATTGGCAAGAATAAAGCAGAGATGCATGTCTTACTGAAGGAGAGAAAACCTTTATTATTACACCAGGCAACAACGTGTTTGTGCTTTCCATTTGTAGTATCACATTAGTGTGAAGTGGACAATCATATCAGAAATGCTGTTTTCTTTTGAGTGTATATGTTGACCTGCTTGAATTCACTGTTCAGCATTTTTATTCATCTTTATAAAAGATGAAAATTACTTATTGGATTCTTATTGCTATTGTACTAGGTGTAATTTCATCAAATGCAGCCTATCAGTTACATGGAAAGATTTCAGTTGTTACTTCCCACTGTACTGCACACCAGTTCCCATTTGGGCAAGTGTGGAATACCAATGTTTATGATGGTTAGGGAGAGGCTGGAATTCTAACAATTATCCCAGCCCTTGGTCATTCTGCTCAGTGTGCAGATGGGTTATTGTGAAAGCTTATAGTCAAATAGACTTTGAAAATATATTAATAAATGCCAAGGTAGAATTTTTGGGTCTCTGTAGGAGTCCAGGGCCTTAAATGAACTGTTCAATTGGGTCACCTCTAAGATGCAATTGTATTATACAAGTGATACTGTTTTAATTTGAAGTTATTAAATGCCTATTGAATTCAAGGATTGTCCATTTTCTTACCTTCCTGTATTAAATAAACTACTTGTGAATGGGAGTTCTTGTTGCTGAATTTCCAGTTAATGATTTAAAAAGAATTCAAAACAAGAACCACCAGACAGCAACAGTTTCCAATATGAAGAATGGAAGAGTAACCAAACAAATCAATTTTTTAATTGAAAAAATATTTTTGATCACACTTTACTTAATTAGCCTCTCTGTATTTATAAATGCATGAATAATGCAGTAGGTTGGCTTCAGGCCAAATTGGTTAAGACAGAGTTTGTCTACCTACCTCTCAGCATTGCCAAACCACAATAGCTTTCTGACCCTGGTTGTTTAGTGCTGCCAAGATCACAAGTTTCCTTACTTTTGCCATGTGTTCTGCAACCTCGTTTATTGTTTTCTTTATATCAGTTCTGCAAAATGAAGAACCTTTCTTGAAATCCTTCCAAATCCTAGAACCTTTTATCGAATAGAATTAACTCGAGATACAAAACAACCCTCCCAACATTTAAAAGTATAAGAATTATAGATCAGTTATATTGACATCCATTTTTCGGAAGTTTTGTTAGTTGTCAGTTTTCAAAGGGGTCATGATCATTCTTTCTAATAAGAATTGTTTTGAATAACCATTGCCAATTTCTGTTTAATACAGTGCTTTTGTAGCCATTAGTGTTTTGTCATTCTTTGCTATTTTTAATCTTTCCCATTATCCAGTATCAATGATATTTTTCAATTTTTGCAGACTTTCTTTTCTGGTGCTATGTTTTCTCTTACTATTTTAGTTGTTTTTTTTGGTCAGATAGAACTCTTGTGTCTTAGACCATGTATAACACATTACATTTTGAATATCTACTGATCTTGAGTCTCTTTATGCATTAACAGTTTATTGTGGAGTCTCTGATCTGGCCTACTGAAATCAATCTTGAGTAAATCTAGAGCGTTAGTAGCTGTTTTAGTAGTGTTACGCCTTTTCAAAGACGAAGTTGAATCAATCATACGTAATCTGGAGTTCTTACCCTAAGTAGCCTACGTGTAACTCCAGACTTAGAACAACATGATTACCCTCTGAAATGGCCTAGCTTGCCATTCATTTGTATCAGGGATATTGGCGGCATGTTAGCACAGTGGTTAGCACTGCTGCCTCAGCATCAGGGATTTGGGTTCAATTCCCATCTTGGCTTACAGTCTACCTGGAATCTGCATATTCTTTGTGTCTGTGTGGGATTTTTCTGAGTGCTCCAATTTCCCCCCCATCGTCCAAAAGATTGATTAGGTACATTGGCTGCACTAAATTCCCCATTTTGTCCTGCACAGGTGCTGGAGTGTGGCAACTAGGGGATTTTCCCAGTAACTTGATTGCAATTTTAATGTAAGCCTACTTGTGACACTAAAACAGATTAACCATCTACCATCATCCTAGGTGTGTCCCACATCTGAGAATCTATTCAAAAGCTGTCATACAGGCTGGCATGACATAGTCACACTCGCTGAATCTTACCATAAGATCATTGTTCCAAAAGCATCTATCAACGTTCTTGGGCACGTTCTATTCTGTTAGTAGGACTGACTGACTGCAGGTGACCGAGTGGTAAACAGTTGAGAGTGATCCTGGGAGTCTTCAACATTGATTCCAGATTTGATGAAATCTCATTGTAACAGGTCAAACAGGGTCAAGGACATCTCCTGCTGATGACCGCCTGCTGCACTGATGATTCGGGAAGTTGTATTCTGAGATGAGGGGCTACAATATCCATGACCTGGAGTTGCTTGGCAGCACCACTACTGACAGAGCTGGTAGAGTCCTGAAGGATATAGCTGCTACATTGTGTCTGCAGACATATTGTGGGCCAGATATGGCTTCAAATGTCATAAATATTTTCCAGTGCAATTACAATATGGGCATCTATCCAACAATGAAAAAATAAAAATTACTAGAGATGTTCACATCTGGCAGCAACTGTGAAGAGAGAAACAGTGTTAATGTTTCAGTTCAATGACCTTTCAGCTGAACTGGAAAAAATCAGATGTAGCAGGATTGAACCAGGTACAGAGATGAGGAAACCTGGGAGGAAAGGAAAAGAAACGAAGGGATCTGTGATGGGGTGGAATACTCTGTACTTTGCTGAATGAATGCAACTCCCAAAAACATTCAAAAGGCTGAACACCAGCCTGGGCAAATCAAGGGGGCTTGATTAATACTCCATCCACCGCCTTAAATATTGACTCAGTCCATTGCTGTTGTAGCATGGCCAGATGCCATTAAAGGATGCACTGTAGCAACACTTTAAGACTTCTTTTATGACACCTTTCAAACCTGCAGCCAATGTAATTTAGGACAAGGGCGCTAAATATGGACAACACAGTGGTTAGCACTGCTGTCCCTCAGCTCCAGGACCTGGATTTGCTTCCCAGCTTGGGTCACTCTACAGAGTCTGCACATTCTCCCCTTGTATTTGTGGATTTCCTCCCACGGTCTGAAAGACATGCTGGTTAGGTGCATTGGCATTGATAAATTCTAGGTCACTGTACTTGAACAGGCATTGGAATGTGGGGTCTAGGGGATTTTCACTCACTTCATTGTAGTATTAATATAAGCCTACCTGTAGCATTAATAAATAAACTTCTAAACTTAAAAATCCCAGGAATGAGTAGAATACTGAATCCTGTTGCACAGAACTTTTAACTTGGTAGTTTTTCTCAGATGCTGTTAGGATAGTATTTTGGAGAACTTCAGTTTAGTGAATTTCTGGCTTACGGTTGAAATGCAGAATTTCTGAGATTTGACCTCATTGTATCAGATGAATTTAAACTGAGTTGGAACATTTGAAGCGTCTGGCATAGGGGAGTTATCAATTGAATTGCTCTGGTAAGAATGGGGACGAGACAATTCAAAACCAATCCCACTCTCCTCTGGTCATATTTTTAAATAGACCAAAAGAGGGTTGCCTAAGGTAGTTTATTATTATGTACTGAAGCTTCTTAATTAAATGATATGAGAATAAAATTCTGAATTACTGAAAATATTCAAAATAATTTAATTGTCGATTGTTTTAGTACTTAGCCATTGGAGGTAGTAGTCAAAAGTGAGCTGGGTTTCCAGGGAGTAAAAACTGTGGCGGGGTGGAGATAGAGTGCTTGAAGCAACAAACTGAACATGGGGTAACTCGTGACAATACGGAAAGGGGTTGTGGTAGAGGCTTAGAAGTCATTAAATATTACACTCTTGGTTCCTTACCCCTAAAGGAAGAAAAATAATTGGAGAGAATTATCGATGTAGAAAATGTATTGCGATTGCATTAAAATGCACTTTTTAGGTAAACTAGGCTAGTTTCACAATTTGATATTTCTTGCACTGATGCATACAAACACTGGTATGTATTAATTTAAAAGTGTACTCAGAAATGTACAAAACTTCACTAACTTATATTAAATTTCTGTATTCAATTGCAATTAACCCGAGAACCTACTTGTAAATTCATTTAAGTCAATGAAGTGATTTTTGATCATGTGCTGAAATGATTGCTCTAAGATTGCTTCTGATTTATTTTTTCAAAATGTTTGAAAATGACGTTTATAAATCTTCTTCAACTAGTCATTCTGATTAGACAGTTGATTGCCCAAGAGCACAGTTTTGAGTTATAGTTCACTGACACAGTACAGCAATGGGTATAAATGTCACTTGTACAAAAAAGCCATTGTAGATCATAGGTTAGATTTTAATTTTTGTTGAATATTGACACATCATAATTCATGAAGCTTACTGTTGAATTTTGTGTGTAGATTTGTAGTCTGGAGGGCAAATAAAATGCACAGAGAATTCAGAGGTAGCACAAAAGAAATAGTAAGATGTTAAACGGGGCTAGTGTAAGAGAGAATGCAATATCTTCTAAGTTTAGTTTACTGTTCACATATGTGAAAGCACAAGAGAATGGTAAACTGCAGGCTCTTCTCCGTGTTGATAAGAGATCACAGATTTAAGAAGTGATGTCAAAGAAAGCTTGGCAAAGATGTGCGGGGCATCTTGTAGGGGATACAACTACCACTGTACACTGGCAGTTGTGGGAATGAATGCCTAAAGCTGATGAGTGGTTTGATTTATCCAGGGTTGTGTCCAGATCTTCTTTGTTGCAACTGTGTTCATACAGGAAAGTGAAGAATATTCCATTTCACTCCTGACTTTTGCCTTGTAGATGATGGATGGTCTCTGGGGAGATTGGAGATGAATTACTGCCACAGATTTCCCAGCCTCTGACCTGCTCCTTTAGCTACTGAGCTGATGTAATTGGTTCAGTTAAATTTTTGTTCAGCACTAACTTCCATGATGGTGATGGTTAAGCCATTGAATGTCAAGGGGAGGTGGTTAGACACACTGTTGGAAATGATCTTTGCATGGCGCTTGTGTCATTAGTGTTACCCCCCACTTAGTGGCCCAGGCTTGGATGTCCGGGACTTGCTGCATGTGGGCATGGTTTGCTGAGTTGCCAATGGGACTCATCACTTAGCAGTCTCTCTTCTGAATTCATGATGGAAAGAAAGTCATTGATGAAGCAGTTAAAGCAGATTGGACCTAGGACGTTACCCTGAGGAGTTTCTATGATGTCTAAGGGGCTCTGGTAACTGTCCTCCAACAATCACTACTACCTTTTTTTAACTAGATATAACCAGTGAAGAGGTTAGCCCCCATTGATTTCAATTTTGTTATGGCTCCTTGATATCACTGTCAAATACTGTCTTGATGTCAAGGGCTGTCTCTCGCTTCACATCAGAATTCAAGCCCTTTGCCTTTGTTTTGACAAAACAGCAATATTATGGCAGTTTAGCATTTGCTCTGTGTAAATTCTATTCACAAATGGTGGTGCATTTCCAATCATTATAATGTAAGATATGTTATTGGGTGGTGCAAGATAAGAATGTACAGCAGGAAAGATTTTTTTAGATATCATGTATTTTTGACACAACGGTTGATTTTGGTTACCAGGATTAGATTAATCTCATGTCTCTCAGTTAGGAAGGGGAAAAGTCAATTAGTGTCAGTGTTCCTGATAGCCCAGTAATGCTGGGAGGAACACATCTTATCTATCAGATCACATTCTGAGGTAAATGTTAGAAGGCAGCTGGAGATCTCATGGTTCAGGGGGAAGATCACACATGTAAACTGGTGTTCCACAGTGTGCATTTTCCAGTCAGTAATCATTCTAACTCCCCATCCTTGATTTCCCAAAGCAAGCAATGCTCCTTCAAAAAAATCAGAAAATAAACAGTTAAATCTTATTTGCTCAAAACTGCAATTGACTAACTAACATTAGCCTGTGGTTTTAAATGTAAAAATGTCAGAGGTACATGGAATAGAGATTTCGATTGTACTGTAACAGAATTTCGCCATCTTGCAAAATAGTGTTGTAAAATTCACTTGTTTATAATAGGAAAATAATTTGTGTTGTTCAGTGTTAATTGCAAAACAATTTGGCATATAGTATGTTTCATTTTTATTGCCTCTTCCTCCAAGTTTACCACTGATAGTGTAATTTTTGATTTAAAAGTCCAGGCTTATGTCAGAAACAAATATCAAAAAGTTATTTTTGCTATTATCCATCTTATTAAAAGAAACAAGCGCTATTTCCACTGCAACCTGCAAATGTCCTTTATCAAATCTGGTGTTGTTTTCTCTATATGCCTTAGGTGATCACTGTCTGCCTTGAAATAGCAGTTAGATGTACTTCTAAATTTTTAAATTTACTGGTTGTGCAGTAATTCCCAGGGATTTAGAAATTTGCATGGAGTTGACCCCCACAATCAATAATTATTATTACAATATTGAAATTTGATTTCATTTTTATTTGAGACTTGGTGAAAAGCTATGACTAATTGTATATGGTAACCATTGGTTCAACATAGAAGTGCTTTAACTATTGGCAGAGTTATATACCTTAAGAAATCAGCTTCTTGTTAGCACAAATTTTGTGTAGAAGTTTTTAACCCTTCTAGTTGATTTAAACCAAAATATTTATGGTGAAATTGCTCAGTTATCTGTTGCATATGGAATTGAAGCTAGTGGCTTTCAAATCTTACTCTATAAGGGCTCTGCTGATATTGTTAGTAGCCTCCTGGGTTTCTTTCTCTTTCAGCTTTTCCCATGTTATGTGGCATTGCCGCAGTGCTAAATGCGATATTTACAGGGTCAACCATTTTGTTTTGCCATTGTTGCTCATCTGAAATTGAATCAAATTGTCTTATGCTTTGCTTTTAGAGAACAACTTGTAGGAAATAGTTTCAGGAGGAACAAGAGACTTTTTTTCTACTCTGGTTTAGTTTTGACCACAAATTTGTTGCATTATTTTATAGAAATGGATATTTCATTGTTTGAATTTTTACAGTAGGAACAGAAAGATGCTGAACATGTATTTTTTTTTGTTGCACAGCTCCTGAGAAACACCATGAACCCAGTATACAGTTCAGCCGCCTCAGGGGTTCCATACGCAAATCCAAAAGGAATTGGATACCCAGGTAAATTGATGAATTAATCTTTGAAATATGTTTGGTTAATAAAAAATATAATTGATTATTGTTGGGAGGGGTGGGAGAGATTAATGGAGAAGATTAAATGAAGTAGTGATTCCTCATGACTTTATCTCAGGAGCTACACTGGATAAATTAAAACGGCCTGACTGCAGAAACACAAGATGTATATATCCTGGATAATGTAGTGTCGTTACTGTTATTGGGGTTGGATTTTAAACAGGCTACCGCCAAGTCACTTTTCATTGCTATGACTTCAATCTTTCCATATTTGTGTTCGTGGCTCACATTCAAGTCACTTTTACACTGTGGGTAGAGTTATTTCCTTCAACCTCACTTTATTTGAGTCCACCCTGTCATCAGCACTTGGGAATGGAGGGATACAAATGGATTATCTAGTTAGGAACACATGATCAGTGCAGGCTTGAAGGGCTAAAGGGCCTGTTCCTGTGCTGTATTGATCTTTGTTCTTTGAATTTGAAGAAACATGCTTGAAGACAAGGGTATTATTTGATCATTGAATTGTATAAAAAGGGAAACTGATATTCATTTTTGAACCTTCGTTCCTTCTGTCATTGGACAGTGATTCTGAAACCCTTGGAATGTAGTAAGCAGCATAGTCTAGATTTATACTGAATAGTATTTAAACTTTAGTTTCATGGGAAATCACATTTTGTGTAATGTACTTGTGCATAACTGTTGCTTCTGTAGTAATCAATCTAATTCTTTTGACTAATTTTAAATTTGATCTCTTTTAAACAAAGCAGGTTTTCCGGTGGGTTATGCAGCGGCTGCTCCTGCCTTTTCTCCTACTATGTATGCTGGTACAAACCCAGCCTTCCCTACAGGTATCACACTTTGTTAATGATTACCTTGTACGTAAGTGGTCTTGCATAGCAAAAGTGTCTGTTTAACATTACAACTCTAATTGATTTACAAGATAGACAATGATTTCCTTAATATCTTAGTACAGACTGGAACTGAATAATTTGAAATATTCTGCAATTATTCGATTTAATCCTTAAAGGTAAAAAGTAACGAGTGAATGATCACGTATCTTTAAATCAGTAAATGCTGCATTATTTGAGAGTTGACGTACCAATTTACTTGAGCAGTATTAGAGCTGAGTTTGTTCACCTGACGAAGAGCACAGCCTCGAAAGCTTGTGTGAGTTTACAATCAAATAAATCGATTGGACTTAAACCTGGTGTTGTTATACTTCTTACTTCGTTCTGCTTTGACTGGTAGCTTAGCACCAAATGCAGGAGACTTCTACCTCATGAGTGAGATTAAAAGCTTGCATGCAAAACATTCCAAAATCAGAATTATTTGCAGCGTATTAACTGTTATGGGCAAAAGTAACAGCCATTTTACATAGTCATATCTCACAATATATGATGGCCAGTAAATTTGATTTTTGACAATCGTTGGGCCTGTGATGTTAGCCAGATTACTGGCAGAACCCACTGCTTCTCTTCAAATGGATATGCCACTTCCTCCCTACTTGCTAAATTTAAATGTTAATTATGTGCTAAAGTTGATTCTGCAAGCTACTGACTCAAACGAGAGCACAATTGATGAGCCACGTTAACACTCTTCAAGGATTTTCATTTCTTACATCCTTGCGATGACTTGGATAATTGGGTAACTGCAACCATTGCTGTGTAGAAACTGGGTTGAGAGCGCTCCTAGTTAACTTGCTGAAGAAATTTGCAATAGGTAATGAACTTTCAACCCAATTCAATTTTTGGTTCTGCAAGTTAAAGCGCTAACCAACAGCACACTTTGTGAAGTTCATATAAATCCCACATCCATTCGAGAATAGGCATTTGATTTTACTGTCTCATGTCGGGAGGCTGTGTACTCCAAAAGGAGAAACATTTGAATGGGTATGTGCTAAGTATTTCTGAGCTGAACATTTCTGTAATTCCAGTAATTTGAATTTATTTAACACTTTTGAATTGATAAATATGGTGAGGTAGCAGAGATCCCGAGTAGTAAAAAGAATTGGAGAATGCAGGTATTAACATAACTTAAGGATAAAACATTTGTAGTTTTATGGAATTAAAACATAAGATTCATTAAGAGACGTTAGGTATTTCCTGATCCCATTGTTCATTTGGACAGATGAAATGAGATGCCAACATTTGTGTGCAAATCAATTACATTCAGCCACTTATCAGTCAGCCTGCAGACTTACGGCCTAAAGCACTGTATTGTTTGCTTTGGAAGGGGCAAGTTGGAGAATCACTGTCAAGTTTCATGTCTTCACAAAAGCAGGAATGATGCAGACATTGTGGTTGAGGAGTGTAAAATATGGGATGAGTTGAACGTAGTGAAAAAAAGAAATACTAAGGTGTTCACTATCTTTGAAAGTGGGTTTATCACTAGCCTAGTTGAATTGTATCCCAAGTTTTTAAAAGATGCAAGAGACCTTCAGCATAATTTTCCAATTCTCTCAGGCATGATGTTGGGCACTGTTAACTTTACTGTTTTAAAAGAGAGAAAGGGATTAATTAAGTCATTGTAGACTAGTCAGCCTAACGTCAGTGCTAGGACAATTGGAAAAGAATTGAGAGACAGTATAAAACATAATTTAGAAAGACGAGGATTAATCAGTGACAGTTGTGCATTTGTCAAGGGAAGGTTGTGTTTGCCTAACTTGATTGAACTTTTTAAGGTGGCAAGGAAGATCAGATAGGGTAGTGTATAGGTGCCTGGATTTTAGCAAGGATTTTGACAAGAATCCCAGTTGGCAATCTGATCAGAAAACTAAGAACCTTTTGAATCCATTGACAAATAGAAGGTTGGATCTGAAATTGGCTCCCTTAGAGAAAGCAGTGGATTATGATTGGTTTTGCTGTGACTGATGATTTGTTGCAAGATTCTGCAAGGCTCAGTACTCAGTCCATAGGTTTTTGTGATTTATATCAATTTTTAGACAAAATGCTAGCAACATGTTAAGCTTTCAGTAGATATGAAAGTTAGTTGCTGATTGGTAGTGAGGAAGAAAGCTGTAGGCTGCGGGAAGAATTTCCTGTCAAGCTGACAGAAAATTGGTAAATGGAATTCGTTCTGGAGACTTGAGAATTAAGGCGTTTGGGGGACGCTGAAAAGTGGACCTTGGAGTGAATGTCTGTCCACAGATCAGTGAGGGTAACAAGACAAGAAGATAAAGTAATTAATAAGGCACACTTGCCTTTATTAGCTGAGGCATAGAATATAAGAGAGGGTTAATTATGCTAGAACTATATAAAAAAACTAGATTACAGTTAGATAACTGCATACCATTCTGGTCACAATGTTGCAGAAATGATATGATTACACTGGAGAGGTGACAAAGGAGATTTGAGGATGTTGCGAGAAATGCGGTAACTTAATTATGAGATAAGATTGTATAGCTGGAGTCGATTTCTTTGGAGGAGGCTGAGGAAAAATTTAGTTGAGGAATATAGAATTAAATGAGCCTGGAGTGGATAGGAAGGACCTATTTCCCTTAAAGGAGAAGTCAATAACTAGGGGACATAAACTTAAAATAATTGCTAGAAGGATAAGAGGGGAATTCACATTTCTTTTTCCACAGAGGTAGCAGGGGTCTGGAGCACGTCGGCTGAATGGAAAGCAGAGCCAGATCTTAATGTATCTTTACAAAAATGTATACATGCACATAAATTGTTGTAACCTACAAGGCTATGAACAAAGGGCTGGGAGGTTGAATTGAGCTTGATACTGGCGTTTGCCTGAGGAAGACACAGTGTTGAAAGCTCGCAATTTTACTATCAAATAAATCGGTTGGATTAAAAATTGGTGTTGCTAAATTCTTACTGAGACAAAATGGACCAGATCAAGGTCTATAATGTTGTAAACGTTTCCATGTTTCTCTTTCTGCCATAGGCTTTGCTTCTTAGTAAATTATGAATCCCTGGTTGGTAATTGTTCTAACAACTGAATTATGTTTTGTTTCAGGTTATACACCAGGCACACCTTATAAAGTCTCATGTTCTCCAACCAGTGGAGCGGTGCCACCTTACTCCTCTTCTCCAAACCCATACCAGACAGCTGTATACCCAGTTCGAAGTGCCTATCCACAGCAGAACCCTTATGCACAGGTCAGGATAGACTATTTGTTTAACAAATCTATTAGAAATTACATGCCTTTCAAAATCAAGTATTTGGGCTTCGTCATTCAGTCAAACATAACTAACATCTCTGTTAAAGAATGAACCCATCGTTTTGCTGTGATATTCAAGCTGGTTCATGTAAACTGTTCATCGGTTGCTGCAATGCAGATATTCTTGACTTATAGTTTGTTATACAAAGAAAAGTACAGTACAGGAACAGGCCCTTTGACCCTCCAAGCTGGTGCCACACGTGATGTCGTAACTAAACAAGGTATTGGAGAGAATTATTAGGGATAGGATTTATAGTTATTTAGAGAGAAATGAATTGATTGGGGATAGTCAGCATGGTTTCGTGAAGGGTAGGTCATGCCTTACTAACCTCATTGAGTTTTTTGAGAAAGTGACCAGAGAGGTGGATGGGGGTAAGGCGGTTGATGTAGTATATATGGACTTTAGTAAGGCTTTTGATAAGGTGGCCCATGGAAGACTTCTACAGAAAATGCAGATGTGTGGAATAGAGGGTGATTTAGCTAATTGGATTAGAAATTGGCTGGCAGATAGAAGACAGAGGGTGGTGGTTGATGGGAGATATTCATCGTGGAGTTCGGTGACGAGTGGTGTGCCTCAGGGGTCTGTTTTGGGGCCCCTGCTGTTTGTAATTTTTATAAATGATCTGGATGAGGGTATTGAGGGATGGATCAGTAAATTTGCAGATGATACTAAAGTTGGTGGTGTGGTAGATAGTGAAGAGGGGTGTTTTAGTTTACAGAGTGACTTGGACAAGTTGCAGAGCTGGGCCGAGAGGTGGCAAATGGAGTTTAATGTGGAAAAGTGTGAGGTAATGCACTTTGGCAGGAACAATAAATGTGTAGAGTATAGGGCTAATGGTAGGGCTCTTAATAGTGTTGAGGAACAGAAGGATCTTGGTGTATATGTCAATAGATCCCTGAAAGTAGGCAGTCAAGTGGATAAAGTTGTTAAGAAGGCATATGGAGTCTTAGCTTTTATTGGTAGGGGGATTGAATTTAGGAGCCGCAGCATCATGTTGCAACTGTACAAAACTCTAGTGCGGCCGCACTTGGAGTATTGTGTGCAGTTCTGGTCCCCACATTATAAGAAAGATGTGGAGGCATTGGAGAGGGTACAGAGGAGGTTTACCAGGATGTTGCCTGGTATGGAGGGCAGGTCCTATGAAGAGAGGTTGAAGGATTTGAGGTTGTTTTCGTTAGAAAGGAGGCGGCTAAGAGGGGATCTTATTGAAGCATATAAGATGATTAGAGGTTTAGATAGGGTGGACAGTGATAGCCTTTTTCCTAGGATGGAGAAAGCTAGCACGAGGGGACACAGCTTTAAATTAAGGGGTATGAGTTATAGGACGGATATCAGAGGTAGGTTCTTTACTCAAAGAGTGATTAGGGAGTGGAATGCCCTGCCTGCAGCTGTTGTAGATGCGCCAAGTTTGGTGGCGTTTAAGAGGTTAATTGATAAGTATATGGAAGAGAAGGGAATGGTTTAGTTTGGAGGGGCATTGCTTTTTATTTTGGTCGGCACAACATCGAAGGCCGAAGGGTCTGTTCTGTGCTGTATTGTTCTATGTTCTATGTAAACTTTAAAAAAAAACCCTCTTAACCTTCTGCCATTATTTGGTCCTTCTCCCTTTGTTGCTCCCCCATTCATGTATCCAGTCATTTGCCTCTTGCAACATTGCCTGTTTCCACCTCTAGCAACACATTCCAGGCACACACCACACCCTGCATGAAAAAAAATTCCCCCATCTGTCTCCCTTAAACTCCACACCCTCCTACCTTAAAAATGTGCCCACTTGAAGCTGATACTTTCAGCCTGAGAAAAAGCCTCTGACTATCCATCTTGTCTATGACTCATAATTTTGTACATCTCTATCAGGCTTCTCCTCAGCCTCCATCTTTCCAGTGAAAACAATCATAATTTATTCAACCTCTCCTCGTAGTCAACATCCTTGAGACCATGCAACATCCTGTGAACCACTTTCTTCAAAGCTTCCACGTCCTTCTGGTGTGGTGACCAGAACTATACGCAGTATTCTAAAGGTTTTATATAGGTGCAACATGATTTCCCAACTCTTGTATTCAATGCCCTAACTATTAAAGAAAAGCATGCCATGTGCTGTGTTAATCATTTTGGCCACCTGTCTTGCAGCTTTTACAGAACTGTGGACCTGCATGTCCAGATTCCTCAATGTTAATGTTCCTAAGGGTTCTTTCCTTTACAGTATAATTCTCCGGTTTCCTCCCACATCCCAGAGGTGTGCTCTTAGGCTAATTGGCAAAACAAATTCTCCCTAAATTGTCTCAAATTTGGTTTTTAATCCATAGATCTATAAACATGGACAGGGATCGCGGGTAGAGGTGGGAACATCGGGGTGGCAGCATGGGCTCGTTGGGCCGAAGAACCTGTTTCCCGTGCTGTTTTGTTCTTTGTTCTTTGATTCTCCAAAATGCATCACCTCGTATTTGTCCTGATAAACTCCATCTGCCATTCTGTGCTCAAGTCTCCAATCCATATCCTGTTGAATCCTTTGGCAATCCCCGGCACTTTGAGCAACTCCTTCAATCTTTGTGTATCTGCAAGCTTACTAATCAGACCACCCACATTTTCTTCCACGTCATTTACGTACACTACAGAAAACAGCAGTCCATGCAGTGATCCCTGCAGAAATACCACTAGCTACAGATCTCCGTTCTGAAAAACACCTTTCCACCGAAATCTGAATTCTGGCTCAAAAATAGGACCATTTTCAAGTATACAGATTTCCAGTGGGCTATCAAGGCTGCTTTAATTACTGTTCTTAAGCTTTATTTTTGGTCCCTTGGTTTGGAAGCATTTTAGAAATCCTGAACACTTAATTTGTGAATTTAGTCCCACTGCATGATCCAAGTTTGTACGAGATGCTTCTTTAATATTAGCCTCTAAAATCTGTCCACCTTTGTATATCAATATGGTTTGAGGAAATAAATCATCAGACAGGTTTATTATTGAAGACTGAGAATTGTTGACTGTAATGATGTTATTGCATTACACACAAGGTCTTGAATTCCCATTAAACAATCGCTAATCAGGAAGTTAGCTGATTAGCTCGTATCTTGTTTTAAAATGCTTCAGGGTAGACCTGAGAATGGACCACATGATTTGACTTTTGGAAGCTGAGGAATATATTTAATTCATAAACATGATGGTTAGTTGTGTGTTGCCTGACATCATCCTTGCAGTTCATAGCTGGGATGTAGCAATGTTAGCGGTTTCAGACTCAATTTCTAGTACATCCCCTATTTATCAAGATTTTTAACTTCTGCAATCAAGAATTCAGGAATTTACTAATGTGTTTTTAAAATGGAGAACTAGCTGGCATGAATTCCAACAAATAATTTAAGCTAAGTCTTTGGGTATTTCTATTTTGAGTTGTACCAAGTTATTAGAATTCTTGTATAATTCAGTCTGCTAGCATTGAAGAAAGTGAATGAAATATTTGTTGCATAAATTTTGGTGGGTAGATGAAAGACTAAGCATTATCTGCAGCGCAACTTAAGTTGCCATACAAGATCGTAATTCACATTGTTGGTTATGTAGCCCATGTATTTGAAAATTGGCAGTGTTTCTGCCCTGATGCTGAACAGTAGAGAACTATAAGAGTTGACAAATATTCTGGATTTGCTTGCACAGTGAGCTACCTGTATTGTGGTGTAGGCAAAGGAACGTCATATACACAACTTTACACGCAGCCTGGGCTCATGGGTGATTTTGGAACTGTCATTTATTTAAAATAGACACTGATGAATTGTTAAGATGACTGCCAGTGGGTCAGGTGAATTTTGCTTAGTCAACACAGACTTATCAAGCTTCCAGAAAATTTCACGTTGTTTAACTGTGGATGTAATGGACATAAGATAAACAAGTGGATAATCTGCCATTATTTAAACCTTGCACAAAACACAATCTAGGAGTCCATTGGTTCTCTCCAGATTTGTTTTTAGAAAACGGAACCTGATGAGACCAATTATCAATCTGTTAAGTGTAAAAGCTCACCATGCAAGTCCCATTGTATTATCAGTGATCATTTAGCTTTGAGCCATTTTGGGTGAACTATGGCTGTTAATCATTATACCAAAACTGGCTTCTGATACTGAGATCCCTGTTATCCCAAGACCTGATGTAGAGATGCCGGCGTTGGACTGGGGTAAACTCAGTAAGAGGTCTGGCAACACCAATTTTAAATCCAACTGATTTGTTTGATAGTAAATCTGCTAGCTTTCGGCGTTTGTGCCTTCATCAGGCAAATGAGGTGTTCTGGTCTCCAGAAGCACACGTATCAGCACAGACAGTTTACAGATTGCTGATTAGAATGCAAATCCTTACACCTAACCTGCTATTCAAGTCTTAAAGTGGCTAACAAAGGAACACTGAGTGCTGAGGTTAGAGAGATGTGTATTGTCTCCAGACAGCACAGTAAGTGAGATTTTTTGCTAACCCAGGCAAGTCATGGGGGTTACAGATAGTGTGACATGAAGCCAAGATCCCTGTTAAGACCGTCCTCATGTGAACTTGGCTATCAGTCTCTGCTCAGCGGCTCTGCGATGTCATGTGTCATGAAGGCCCCCTTGAAGAACGTTTACCTGAAGGCCGGAGGTCGGAGACCGAATGCCCGTGACCGCTGAAGTGTTCGTCCACAGGAAGGGAACTGTTTTGCCTGGTGATTGTCGAGCGATGTTCATTCATCCGCTGTCGTAGTGTCTGCATAGTCTCCCCAATGTACTATGCTTTGGGACATCCTTTCTTGCAGTGTATTAGGTAGACAATATTGGCCGAGTTGCAAGAGTATGTACCGTGTACTTGGTGAATGGTATTCTCATGTTTGATGATGTCATCCATGTTGATGATCTGGCATGTCCTGCAGAGGTTGTTGTGGCAGGGTTGTGTGGTATTGTGGTCACTGTTTTCCTGAAGGTTGGGTAGTTTGCTGCGAACAGTGATCTGTTTAAGGTTGCGCGGTTGTCTGAAGGCAAGAAGTGGGGGGGTGGGGATGGCCTTAGCGAGATGTTCATCATCAATGATATGTTGAAGACTCCGGAGAAGATGTCGTAGCTTCTCCGCTCCGGGGAAGTACTGGACAACAAAAGGTACTCTGTCCACCGTGTCCCATGTTCGTCTCTTGAGGTCAGTGTGGTTCATCACTGTAGCACGTCGGAACTGTCGATCGATGAGTTGAGCGCCATATCTTGTTCTCACGAGGGCACGGTCTTAACAGGGATCTTGTCTTCATGTCACACTATCTGTCACCCCCATGATTTGTCTGGGTTAGCAAAAAACCTCACTTACTGTGCTGTCTGGAGGCAATACACATCTCTCTAACCTCAGTGCTCAGTGTTCCTTTGTTAGCCACTTTAAGACTTGAATAGCAGGTTAGGTGTAAGGATTCGCATTCTAATCAGCAATCTGTAAACTGTCTGTGCTGATGTGTACGCTTTTGGAGACCAGAACACTTCATTCGCCTGATGAAGGCACAAACGCCGAAAGCTAGCAGATTTACTATCAAATAAATTGGTTGGATTTAAAATTGGTGTTGCCAGACCTCTTACTAAGTTTATCCCAAGACCTAGCAGAGAACTGGACAGGCACCAACAAGATGATAGTTGCAGAGAAAGTCTGTGCCATTTTTGCCTTCTAAGAGCACTCAGTTGCCACATGGTTTAAGAAGCAGGCTCTGAAACTTGCTGCAAGTCATCAAGCAGCAGAAGTACTTGATCTATTTCCTCTTCCAAAGTTCACCTGAGAACCAACCTCCAAGATATTTGATTACAAGAAGCTTCATAGTTTACCGTGAATCCTTTGTTTTATAAGACCTTCATATCAATTTCAAATCATTGAATGCATTCAAGATACCGAGACCTGCAACGTGGGATACTAGAAGTTGTAAATCAGAAGCTGAATTAACTGTAATCTTAAAAAATGTACTGTCTAATCTTTGTGAGCATGTGCGCATGTATGAGACTGAATGTGTGGCATTGTGTTCATTTGGGGTAAATGTGGAAATAAATAACCTTATTTTAAACTCATGAAAGCTTGCTGCTAAATAATTTAATTAGATTACACGTTCAAAGGGTATAGAAAGGCACATCTCTTTCCATATAAACATCCTGATTAGGGATAATAGAGCAAGTACATTCACTCTGATACCTGCCAAGATTAGGAATTCATGCTGCTGTTCGTGGACCTAAAAGGGTGATGAACATAAAAAGACAGGAAGTCAAATTAAATAGCTCATAGTAAATTACCTTACTATGACCAAGTGCAGTTATCCTCCTGAACGAGGGAATTGTAATAATGTAAAGCACTGAAGAATGCTGAATCTTT
The DNA here is from genome assembly GCA_024679065.1 of Sphyrna mokarran. Lineage (NCBI taxonomy): Eukaryota > Metazoa > Chordata > Chondrichthyes > Carcharhiniformes > Carcharhinidae > Sphyrna > Sphyrna mokarran. Next base: position 60,847,616 of record JAGIQG010000003.1, read on the forward strand.
AAATCATTAGTAGCATTAAGCCATTTAAATCTTGACATCCAACTTTACAATGACAGGTCCCATTTACAAAGTATGTTTAATGAAGCAGGATTTTAAAATTGTAGCTACTGAAGTTGCCATTACAAATTGTTCTGAGGAGAATGTTAGGAAATGACTGATCTCAGTTCCTTCCTATTGCTGAAGAAGCAGCAATGTTACAATGTGGTCTGCATATAGAGTGTGCACGTTCAAAACAGACAGACAGAGGGGGACGGAGCCACCCCTCCCCCAGTTTAAGACTCAAAACGTCAAAAATATTCATGTGTTCCACATTACAGATTTTTTTTGGTTGAAGTAGCTGTATTAGAATATCATAGTTTAGTGTGTGACTAGGAAACAAGTTGTTGTCTCAGACTTTTCATGCTTGTTTTGCCCATTATCCAACGTAGTATTTTATCTATATGTTTGCAGCAGCAAGATATTTGAAAGAGAATTATGTACTTTGGGATGCAATTTAAAGTTTTTAATGTGTTATGGATTCCACCAGTTGTGTTAATTTGTTTTTTTATTTTCCTCCTTGTAACAGCAAGGCACTTACTACACACAGCCACTGTATGCAGCACCGCCTCATGTAATTCATCACACCACAGTTGTTCAGCCGAATGGAATGCCTGCTGCCATGTATCCACAACCAATTCCTTCACCCAGAGCAAATGGTGTTGCCATGGGAATGGTAGCTGGGACCACTATGGCAATGTCTGCAGGTGAGTATCTGCATAAGCTCAACTCTTGTACCTTGCATTTTAATTCTCTCAGTTTTGGATTTGGCAGTCAACCATATGTTTTGTACAGTGTGCTACAGATGGAACAGCCTGGAGATGTATATGTTAAAAGGTTAAATAAGAGCCAGACATAAAAAAATGTTGGATATCTCAAGTTATCCAGCAAAAGATACATTTTCTAAAAAATCAAATCATTGAATGCATTCAAGATAGCATGACCTGCAATGTGGGAGGCTAGAAGTTGTAAATCAGAGGCTGAATGAACTATAATCTTATAGTTTATCTATCTGTATCTAATCTTCATGAGCCTGTACACATGCGTGATTGTATCAATCATGTAATGCTTAAGTCATAGTCGAAAGGTTGAATTTCTATCCAAATGGTGCATTAACATTGTCAGCTCTTCTATTTACAACTTGTAAAATTGCAGGAGGATCAATTACAAATTTAGCATTGTTGACTGTCAGTTCCACACCCATCTTTCCCACAGATCTCTGTTAAATCCCTCCAGTCATATTTCAGCTCCCACCACAATACTGAAGTGGTTGTTGTCAGAGTCACAAATGATATCCTATGTGACTGATCTCAGTAAACTATCCCTCCTCTCGCATTTCAAATTGGCTGTAACCATATCTTTTTCATTCAATGCTGCTCCTCTGTTGCCCAGCTGGGTAGAACTGACCTTACCTAATTTGGATCTGCCCAGTTGCTACTGATTTGATTTGATTTTATTGTCAGATGTATCAGGATAGAGTGAAAAGTATTTCTTGCATGCTATGCAAACAAAGCATACCATTCATAGAGTACATAAAGGAGAAGGAAAGAAGGTATAGAATTTAGTGTTGCAGATACAAATAGGTGAAGAGAATGATCAGCTTAATAGATGCCAGATCCTCTGGGAGCAGGGAAGAGGCTTCTTTTGGGTGGTTGGTACGTGACTCAGACTTTTGTATCTTTTTTTCGATGGTTGAAGGTGGAAGGCAATATGTTCGGAATGAGTTGGTTCCTTGATTGTGCCGGCTGTTTTTCACAGGCAGTGGGAAGTGTAGACTTAATTAATAGATGAGAGGCTGGTTTGCGTGAATAACTAAGTTATGATCACAACCTTTTGTAGTTTCTTGCAGTCTTAATCAGAGCAGGAGCTATACCAAACTGTGATACACCCAGAAAGGATGCTTTTCATGGTGCACCTACAAAAATTGGTCAGAGTTGTAGCAGATGTGCCAAATTACCTTAGCTTCTGAGAAAGTAAAGGCATTAATGGGCTTTCTTAACTATAATGTCAGCATGGAAGGCTCAGGTAGAAACTTGAAGCTCTCAACATTTTCATTTCATCACTACTGATGTAGACTGCGTTTCCTAGTTGATGACTACCTCCTCCATTTTACCAACATTGAGGGAGAGATTATTGTCATGATACCATTTCACCATATTCTCAATCCCTTTCCTTGAATTCATGTCATCAGTTGTTGAGATCCGAGATTGATGGTGATGTCATCAATCAGCTATAATGGTTTCTGCTCCCTCTTGTATATTGTTGCTCCCGGAGTCATCCCAAGAATCTATCCTTGACATTTTCGTGCTTTCAACTGCTTTAGCTACAACCTTGCTACTGTTCTCCTTTAAGGTGAGCCTTAAAATAGGCATATTTGACCAAAAATTTGATCATCTTTCCTTGTATCTCTCTTTGTAGTTCAGCATCAAACTTTATTTGTAACCCTCATGTAAAATACTTTGTGACATTTTACCATGTTAAACATTTTGTATGATGTGAGTTGTTGATCTGCTATTGTAATTGAAATCCATCATATGATTATATATGGACTGCTTGAATTGGGTTTCTGGCCCATGTCAGGAGTGTTAGACTTCCTTGCATGTGCCAACTTGTTTCTTGAAGCTGAACCAGTATGATTTCCTATCTATTTGAAAAATTGTGGTCAAGGATAGTTAAAGAATTGTTTACTTTTTTAAAAAAAAGCCATACAATTTTGAATGATAAATACATTTCCATCAAATCATTTAATTTTCTTTAAGCCAAAGGTTTCAGTTGGTCCATTTAAAAAGCAACATTGACTTAAATCTCAGACTTACTTATCTTCAATGCTCAGCAGTGTCAGAATATGTGTTACAAGTTTGTGGAAAGAAGAAAAATTTGTACAAATAAGTATTAATTTTATCTTAATTATATTTATTAAATTTATCCAGCACTTCAGTTTTTCGGATTTAAGCTTTTTTTTTATAACTCATACCTTTTGAGCACTTCTGTGCTTTAACTGAATCTGGCATTGAGATTGAATTTCATTTAAAAAATTATTTTCTTGCAGGTACTTTGTTGACGACTCATTCCCCAACTCCAGTAGCTCCACATCCTGTTTCCTTGCCTGCTTATAGGACTCCAGGAACACCTACCTACAACTATGTACCGTCGCAGTGGTGATCACCCAGTCACTGGAAATGCAAGTCTACCTTCCTTAATTGTAAAGTAGTCATCTTTTAGAGCTTGAGCAACAACAGCTGATTTAAGAAATCTAATGTATAGGTTATATTAGATATCAAATCAGATTTGGGTTTAAGTTCAACTGAACTTCAAGAAGTTCATTCAGATAGATTTATGCCGCTTGAAAATACATTATACCTGAAATTTTACACTTCTGCATTTGTTGTTGTACCTGGACATTGAATTCGCAAGAGATTCAGTTCAACTGTTGGTTTGGCTCTCTTTGATAGGTTTGATAGACTCCATTAAGATTGAAATGAACACTTGCTATCTGTGGCTCAGTTGACCTTGTATGCTAGTTGATGACAAGGGTTGTTGCACACAAGGAATCTCAACTAAATATAGTCATCAGACAAAATGGTTAGAGGATAGGGGATCAGTGGAAAGGACACACTAATAACTTCCAGTCACCCACTTTTAAGACTTGCATTCTGCGAACTGGAAATTGCTGAGAGCACATGAATAGTAATGGTCCATCAATGGCCTACAGTACAGCAGAAATGCATGGATTTTGCAGAATATTGGGGCATAACGGATTCAGGTCACCGTGACGTGTCAGCTACACCAATATTTTCTGGGTCTTTCTGGTCCCCCAAGGACCTTTCTTAAAATGTGAATAGAACTTCCTTGGCTCCTTTCTCCATAAAAACACTGATAGCCAATTTGCTGGATTAGCACACTTCGTTATAGCTGCCACTTCAATAGTGCCCTTTGGATTCAATTCACCTATCAGATGTGTATTTATTGCTCCAAGGTCACTTATCCTTGAGTACAGCTGGCTTTTTATCAGATTTTGTTGATTTATTTAGCTCGTACAAAAAATTTGACTTTTGCACATACTGACTGGAATGTGTTCCGTTAAATGAAATTTAATTTTTAATATCTCTGACATTTATATCTATTTGCTTGATTCTTAATTCCTTAACATTGTCAATTATTCATTTGGAATATTAATCTATTCAGAGTTAAGATGACTGAAGGAATGTATAGCTGCTCTGATGTTAGGTGCAACGATATCTGAAAAATGAGCTTTGAAATAATTACTCCCCTCAGAGATTGTATTTAGTTTTTGATATAATTCCTCTGCAAAACGCAGGACATGTGTTTTGAAATGAATGTCTCCACCAACATCTGGAAGTGATTACAGTTTAGAAGCATTAAGTTACTTCAGGTACGTGCAGCTACATGTGCTGTCCGTATTACACCCAGAAATTGCATTCACGTAACATTCTTTATGTTTAGAGAACAACATAAATAACCTATCAGATTTGTAGTAACTTCATGTGATGAGGCCCACCAGTCAAACGTGAACTTATAAACCAGAACAAAAATTGGAAGAGTCCTAACTACTGCTCATATGATCAAAATCATAATTGACGGTGAACAATCTTAATTTGGCATTACTGGAATATACCCCACTGTGGTATATTCTGATGAGTTCAGTGGCAAATCCTGTCACAAATTCAATACTGAAGAGTCACGCTGCCCAACACTACAAAAGCATTCAGGGCCCTTCCAGCATTCAGATAATTTCAAAGCTCTGTCTTTATTTTTATAACATTAGGTTTTTCATTATTTAGTTAAACAGTAGATTTTGACATTTCTGGCAGAAGTTAAAGTATTAAAATTTCTTTTGGGCATAATCTGAAGACCTGGGAGGCACAAAACTAAAGCAGCATCAATATAAGTTTACAACCACAGGAAGACAAGTTTACATCAGCACTTGCCAGTATAACTGTGGACTTCAAATTTATACTGGGAAAAAATTTATTTGGCAACTGTGGCAACATAAAAGAAGGGTGTGTGAAATGGGAAATGCGCATAGAGGACATTCTCCTCCTCTCAAAGACTTGGACCTCACTGTTTAGAGGCAAGAGCTGAAGTAAATCCAAGCTTCAAAACCATTCTCCTATTGTTCAACAGAATACATGATGAGTACTTTCTGAACCTTTCTTAAACACTGTCCCAGTTCAAGATGATATATGCAAAAGAAAACGTCAGGTTTATCTAAATGGATTATGCAGTTATAATTTACCATCCTTTGTGACAGCCATTTCAGTATTGACTAAAAATTTAACCTGGTTTCTGCTAATCTATATAGCTCAGTTGTTTGTTGCTGAATTAAACTTTGACTGTACATTAGAAGCCTTATTTTTGAATGGAAGAGACCAGTTAATGTAGAAAAGAAATGCCAGTGAAAGACAAAGATTTATGTATCCAGCAAATACATTTTATTGCAAGTAACACTGCTTTGTATTTGCTGACACAGCCTTCTGGCAAAAGTGTAGCTGCACTGGTTGACACTTTCAACACATAAAATACTTGTAATGATTATTGAGCACCTTGGGTAACTATCGAATCTCTATGGTTTGGTCTTGAGCTTGTTTGTGAAAAGTTCAGTTTCCAAGTTATATTAATGCACCCTGATGATTTTAATCTTGTAGCATTTGGAAGAATAATGAGGAATTAATGCATCCTGATGATTTTAATCTTATAGCATTTGGAAGAATAATGAGGAAAGATGTTTCCATGTTTTCTCAAATGATCTTGCATAGAATTTTGACAAGAGTCACGCATACTGGAAATTGAGTATTTCACAGAAATGGAACTCTGAATTTTTTTCAATAAGTACTTAAATTTACATCTTATGATTTTATAGTTATTGGAAGACTGCTTCTATATACAATGGTTGTTTCGATTTGACTTGGATATTAAGAAAATTAAGAACTAAGTATTTAAAATACTCTCTTTCACAGGTTGAAAGGTGGGAGATATGCAATCAAACAAGTCTTAACACTTGGTGCTGATTCCCACATGCCTCCAACCAGGATCCTTCCTTCAAGTACATCAATGCTCTCAACATTTGCCAAACACTACCAAAAAAAACTTGGAAGATTATCATGGCTGCATATCTTGCATCTTGGAACTCGGCAGTGCTCAAGTCTTATGACAAAACCTGTTTTGTGGACTGTCTTGCAATTTTATAGATTACACAAAAGGGAGTATAAGCATATTTGGATTCATATCTAGTTCAATGCATGTTACAAAATGCTTGCTCAAATCTACCTGCAGTGACTAATGCAAACCATCATATGCAAAATCCAAAGGAACCAAGGTTCAAAAAATATTTTGCAACTTAATTTCAATAATGCAGAGTCTTATTGTATGTAATGTTTAAAAAAAAGAGTTGTGCAAGTGAATTTCTATAACTGACCAGAAAAACAAAACTTCTGGCTGATCTGTCGGACTTGATGTTTTTTAATGGGAACAGTTATGTTTCTTTAGCCAGATTATTCATTTACATTCTTGGTAGCAGATGCATTTACAGCACAACACCTGGTGGAGGTGTTAAGGTAGGCATGAAATGAAACCTGTAAGCATTGACATGACAGTCCTTTTTTTCATTTTAAACTGCATTAGAGTGTAATAGAGAAAAAGGCAACAGTAGACATTAAAGTGAGGTGAATGGAGGAAATGTGCAGACATTTTTTAAAATGAATTTGGAACAGCCAGTAGTTGGGGAAAATAGAGGTATTTTTATATTCTTTGATTTAATATTGCAGTAACATGTTATGAATGCCTCTGACTTAAAATCATGACATTTGATGGTTTGTAGGCTTTTAGTTTGATAACCATTATATATACACTTTTTCCATATCTCAGAATTTTCCATGGGTTTCTGTAGAATCCAAATCACTGATTATTGTTTTGGATAATAGTATAAAATATAATTTTCCTTTTCAAATTTGTCTATTCCTCACAGAATTCCTCATTGTGAGCATTGGATGTGTGATTGGTTGCTGCCCAGTAGTGGACACATGTAATATAGGTGACATTGTTTTTAAAGTCTGCATATAATTTTCATCACTGTCTCATTTGATTTGTTCCAGGTTATGTATTACATAGGATGACTTCATTGGTCAAGCAAGGTTGAATAACATTTTTGAAGGCATTTATGACTAAAGCTTCTGAATATTCAAACTGTAGTATAAAACCAAAGGAGGTAAATTTCTTAATATTGCTTTAGGGAATCTGTCCATTACATAATCCCATAATTTTCATTGGATTTTCATAGGGTTTGCTGGTTTCTATAGCAGTCACATTTGAACTGTGCAATGGATTGCTAGTCAAATAACTTTTGATTGTTAAATGGGAGAAAAGGCAGACCTTCTTTATTCAGCATTTGTTAGAAGTTTTCTTCCCAATCTCTTCATGCAATCCACTGAGCAATATCTGCCCTTGGTTCCCAGACCCCAGATAATTCCCTCCTTGAGCTTGCTGTTGGAAGATATTAGTGAATAGTGTAAGTCGACTTATCTTTCAACTTTTCCTATTTGGGCTAATTGCCTTAGCCAGATGGCTTGGCTAAAATCCAAACCTCACTATATTGGATTAGGAATTACAGGGAAAACAATTTGAGAAGCTTGAATTATGGTATCCAATGTAAAAAGCACGAGTTCCACTTGCATTTTTTTTAATTGTTCATTGTTGTAAAAGTAAATCAATAATGCGGATCTAAAAAGTCAAGTGGACAAATTGGCAAGCATTTATGTTCATAATGACCAAGTTATTTTGGTTAGGAATCTCTTTAGTTTTTCTATGTTTTGTGGCCCCTAGACACTGCACAACAGTTTCAATATTTAGGGTGTTCATTCTTTTGCAATAGGAAACGTATTGATAAAAGGGAATAAGACACTGCCCATCTTGAGTTCCAGTCCCACTTAGAGATTGATAATCATATCCTTCAACTATCGTGAAAGTTCATTTCAGAAATTACCCCTAATCTGTGGTGAAACTTGGTGTATCTGTGGATTAGGATTGTCTGACAGTTCAGCTGAGAGCATTCAGCTATCTTCTTGGCTGTGCTTATATAAGTATTGCAGGGACTATTTTGGATTGCTGCTGGCACTGTACATGATGCAAGAGGATCCAAATTCTTAAGTTATGTTTTTTCTAGACTCTTTTATCAAATTTTACCTGAATTAGCACAAATTGAGGAAAATAGTTGTGGAAACCATTGAACAGCTTAATTTAATGTAGAGGAATTAGTTTAATGAAGTAGAATTGTTTTTTGATAATAGCTAGCAAAGAAATATTTGAGGGGAACAAGCACACAACTTTTAGAATTCGTATCTTTCCTATTCCATTTTTCTATATTGAACTTTTATAATGGATTTAGCATGTATGTTAACTTCATTTTAAAATATTCCCATGACCAATTATTGACTTATTTTCAGATAGCCAGCAGCGTTATTGCTGGAAATAGTAATGGCATTTAACTTTAAAAATTGAGCAGTCTGAAATTTACTGGGTTGTTTACTGAATATAAACTCAAGTTTTAATATATCAGATTGCACTAACTGCAATTTGCGTGTCCAATGCAGTGGTTTTGCAAAAGCTTTCGCAGATAGTGGTGTCATGCAGTCCTAAAGAGCAGTTCCTTTCAGGAAAATCATGACTGTTTTGACTGGTACTTCTGAGGTTGTCCTTTGCAAACCCTGTATTAAAATAGCATGAACAAGAAAGGAATTTTAAAATTGAATATGTTCATAATCTTCGGATTCCTCTTCAGTTTGGACCGGGTTAGGTTATGAACTCCTCACTCATTTTCGAAGGAAAATTCTGTCTAATGTTGCATCAGAGGGGCTTGTTTTCTGACCTGGCATTACAGGGCTTGGAAAATTTCGGATGCTTCACTGTAATATGGTTTTTCAAGCTTTAAACATACACTGTGACAGACTACATTGACATTCTAAAAGATTCCTTAAAAAAGACAGGTTGCAATTTTAACAGAAGTTATAAGCATGACTACAAAAGAAAGTTTAAAGGAAAGTGTATTTGTTGATAGTTTCTTTAAAAATTTACAAGTCACAAGTCAGGACTTGGTATAAAATGAAGATTGAACCTAAAGTGAATAACCTATAATCAACACTGTACACTGGACTAACGTTTTGTTTGTTTCCCTTTTTAAATGTCATCTTTTTACATTCTTCTCCCTGCTTCAGCTCACCTGTTATGCTGTGATGTATGCTGAAATAGTTTCAATATTGGCATCCGTGTGGACTGTGTAACTGAGTGCAGCATGGAAATTTTATTAATCAGTGTGGTTTTTCAAATATGTGGCCCCTATAGCATCACTTGGAGTCAGTTGTACTTCTGTAGTAGTACTGCATTACAGAAGATAGTAGTTGATCCAAATAGTGAAGGCTAAATTAACAGTGCAAAGCTGCTGAGACAGCATTTTGGCCAGCTTGCACAATTCCTTTTCTTTAATGTATGTCTTAAGGAGAAAATAATGGGTACTGAGATAAAGAAAAATCAACCATGGAAACCTGCCATGGGCAATGTTTAATATAAAGCACTGTTTAAATCTGGGAGTTTCTTCATGTTACACTGCTGTACATGCACTCATTTATGTTGCGTTTGAAATTTAGTAGGTTTTTGTATTTAAAAAAAGACTTGGTAGACCAAATTATGCTTTGTTGCACAAATTAAGATGAATCACTCTTTTGGTGCTTTAGCCACTTAGTGTTCACGCTGGTTACTTTTTGCATTTCTTGAGATGATTACAGTTTTGTTTGTTAAACTGGGTGGAAGAGAATCCAAAATTTCAGTCTCTTAGCATCCAGAAACTTGTGGGTGCCCAGGTTTAAAATTCACAAGTGGCCATCCAATTTTCTGCACTTTGCAATGGGAGACATGCAGTCTGGGCTCATGTTGCATTTTTGAAGGAACATGCAAGCTTAGCATACTAATTCTACTTGTTCTCTCTTTCAAAAGTTCTGTCTGGAGGAGAAAATTTACTGACTTGTAGAAATCTATAGCCTCATGCAAATTTGGCAGTTGCTTTAGAATATTTCCAAGCCTCTTCAGGGGCAATATATGCCATATGCTCAGGGACTGATTGAGAATGACAACCTTGCGTTGAGCTAAAGTTTGTGTATTTCACCATGGTTCATGATTGAAATATACTTTCTATTTAACCTAACGCCTCAACACTTCTCGTACTCAAATTGCGTGCATTCTTTCAATGCAATTCAGTGTTCGACAGAAGTAATTTAAAGTTAACTTCTATTTTAGAATATTGGGTTGGGGCAAAAAAAAAAGAGCTGTATGATTAACATGGATCTATGGGACAAGTGTCTCTTTATACATTGTGTATGTTTGCATGTTCTTTTAAAGCAGTTAACAACTGGGTTGACTAACTTTGCAAATATTGGATCCCTGCCAAGCAATGAAATGCTGTTTTTCCAATTCTTTTTATAGGGGTGTAAAAGGTTCTGCTTCTTCTCCTTTCCTCTTTTACATTGAGCATTTATTAGAAAGCAAACAACAAAACCTAATTTGAATTGAAGAATCATTAAGACACACAACATAAAAGAGCTACCCATCTGTTTTCAGAATCCTCAGCTACCACCCCTCCTCCGATTTATATTCTCATCAAACCCAGTGTGAGTCCATGTATTCAGTCAGCTGCTTGGCAATAGTCTAGGTGGATGTGAACTGATCTATTTCCCTGTTTAATTAAAAAAAAAATGAGATTTTAAATTGCAGAATCGTACAGGATGAGTAGATTGTGTTTGTTGGTGTGCAGTGTAGTGCTGTATGACAGCTTTTCCGTTCAAAGTAAAATGAGCATATGCAACACAGGCACAGCAGAATCACCCATTGAGAGTTATGTACATTTTTGTTAGAGGCACACTTTTTTAAAAAAAATTGACTTTTGAACACTATGCTTAATAAAAATATTATTTTGGTACATATTTAGTCTCAGTCAGTGTCGTCTTCCGGAAATCAGTTTTGAAGCACCGTTTTACATTGGATAACATAAACCCAAATTCTAACAATTCCTTTCTGAGCCAGTTCAATTATGTGTAAATTCATACATTGTTATTTTTTTAAAAGCAATCTGACAAGTAGATGAGCTCAGATTTAAAAAGAAACTTCAAGGCATGTTTATTGTAACAAGAATTGTTATGTATTAATACTTAAGTTTTCAATAAAGATTGACTTGTGTTGCTTATCGTGTCTTGTGAACTTATTTATGCTTTATTTTACATTATTGATGTACTATCCATTAAATGACATTTGCAGTTTGAGGACAACATAACTCGTTACAAGTCATTAGATCAAACTGATTAATCTACATTATACAGGTACAGAGGAGGTCTTGTGGCACAATGGGTAGTGTCCCTGCCTTTGAGCTAAAAGCTCCATGTTCACTTCCCACCCCAGCACTTGATGGCTGAGGAAGGTGCATTCATAACATGGCTAAACATTTGGGTGTCAACCTGCAGATCTTTCCTAGATGCCAATGACTGGCACAAAGAGTAGGAAAAACTCTGGTCAGCCATGCTTGTTATACAGTGGCAATCCTCAAGCTTTAAGCCTCTGGCAACATACTAATGGCCTGTACCAGGAATAACTAACTGTGGAAACAGACAACAGTCTGCCTTAATACATCACTAGTTGCGGGAAAAGAATTGGAGTACAGATATAAATTCCAACGGTAAATCAACTTGTGGTCTTACTGATATGGACAAGAAGTATAAGCAAGTTATTTGTATACTTCATATAATATGATGTTGGAATCTGTGAACAAATCAATTCAGTAAAGTTGGTATGGATATTATGTTCATTAAATGTGAAATTGAGAAGTTCATTCCATTTCTCTTGTCTTGTGTTAAATTTGTCATATGCCAATTTGAAACATTCCTCATTGTGATCCATTATTTAGATAAGTATTGTTCCAGATTTACCTTTCCAATTGTGCAATTAGGCAAGAAGGTTAAAAAAAAATTACCCCTTCCTAATCTTTGGGTTTTCTGTGCTAAAAATGAGTGCAGTAGCTAAACTATGGTTCAGATAGGGCATTATGGTAAGAAAGCATTATAATTTCTCCTTTTGCTGTTTTCAGTTAACATTGATGAGGTAATGGTTGTTCTGGCAAGTGCAGGCAGGATCAATTCCAAACACCATGCCTGGTTCACTGTACAGGGGACCAGGAGGAAGAATGAGATAGTAATAGAAGATGCTATAGCTGGATGAACAGACAAGTATTTCTGGATCTTCAAAAGTGTATCCAGGATGGTATGTTGGGAGTAAGGAAAGAGACAACGTGCTGGGAAGAAGACAAGCAAACAATTTCAGAAGTAATTTCTGGATTAATCCCAGTGCAATGTGGTAATGAGTATAGAAAAATGGGAATTGAACAAATTAATGCTTATGAGATAGTATGAAAGGGCGAGGGCTTTAGATTCCTGGGACTTTGACAGATTCAAGAAGACCTGGGGTCTGATAAAGGCAAGATGGGTTGCACCTCAACTGGGCTGAGACCAATATCCACACAGGGGTATTTGCCCTCAAATTGAGATTAGTTTAAATTCACTTTTACAGAGATGAGAGCCAGGACATAACATTAGAATTGAACAAAGTATGTCAAGGAACTGGTGAGATAGATAGTACTAGGTAAATCAGTACCAAAGATTGTCATGCAAAACTGAAACCTGCCTTTGGAGAGATGGTTAGGTATCATTCAGGTAGAATCCATGAGGAGAAAAGTAGGGCAGTGAAAGTTGGATGAGGAAAGACAATAAGATAAAGCAGAAAATGGGTTTGTATGACATATTAGGTTGATACAAATGAGAAACAGACTGAATATGCAGTTTAAAAGGGAGATGAAAAATGTATGAAACAAAGTATGAGGTGAAACTGACAGCTGACATAAAAGTCTCCTATAGCATACAAATAGTTAAAAAGTTAGTGAAAGGAAGAATGTGACCATTTCAATTTTATTTATTAGTGTCACAAGAAGGCTTACATTAAAACTGCAATAAAGTTAGTGAAAAGGCCCAGCAGAATCAAAAAAGGGATTTGGGCACAGAGGTAGAGTGTGTGCCCCAGAAAAGCCAGCTTAACCTTGATGGGAAGGATTTCTGAAACAAATCTGGGATAAAATTAACAATCACTTGCACTAAATGTAGATTACTTAGGAAAAGTCATCATGGATTTGTTACAGCAATCTTGTTTAGTTGAGCTTTTTTGATGAACTAATAGAGTTGGTGAGAGTAATGCAATTGATCTGTTGTACGTGGACTTCCAAAAAATTTTTGATAAAGTGTCCCTTAATAGGCTTGTCAACAAAGTGGCAGCATTTATGTGAGCGACAGAAAACAATAATCGTGATATGAAGTTGTTTTCAAATTGGATATTGTGTATATTGTGGGGTTCCCAAGTATCAGAAATAGGATCACTTTTTCTTGATCTGTGAATGTGTCGGGCACGGTTTTAAAAGATTATGGATAGTGCAAAACTTGGTGGTGATAAAGAGAGCATTGAATAGCTGTTGGAACTGGTTGATTAAAGTTAATGCCGAAAATTATGTATGATATATTTGGGAGAAAGAACGAGAAGTACCACTATAATGTAGAGAATACAAGTCTGCACTGATCACAACCCCACCCAGGCCCTATTTCCATAGCCCACATATTTAAGCTGCTAATCCCCTGAAACTAGAATCAATTCAGCATAGCCAATCAACCTAATGTGTGCACCTTTGGATTGTGGGTGGAAACTGGAGCTCCTGGGGGAAACCCATGCAGACATGGGGAAAATGTGCACACTCCACACACACGCTGACCCGAGACTAGAATTGAGCCCAGGTTTCTGGTGCTGTGAGGCAGCAGTGCTAGCCATCACGCTGCCCATCTTGGTGTGCATGAGCACAGATCATTGAAAGGGCAGGTTGAGAGATTGGCTATTAAGGCATATGGCACTGAGATTTTTAAATCAATGCATGGAATACAAAAGAATGTGATTGTGAATCTTTATAAAACTGATCAGTCTTGACTGCAGTAGTGTGTACAAATTCTGGATATACTTTAAGAAGGGTATAAGAGCATTAGAGAAGGTGCAGAAAAGATTTGAGTGTTTCCAGAGATGAGTTTCAGTGCATAGACTGGAGAAGCTGGGGCTATTCTGAAAGAGAAGGTTGAAAGGAAATTTATCAAAGTGCTCAAAATCATGAGGTATAGACTTAGTGAATCGGGAGAAAGTTCCTATTGAGAGAAGAATTAAGAATCAAGATATGAATTTGAGATGAATGTCATTGGTTTTTTGCCAATGTGGGAGGCACGGTGGCACAATAATTAACACTGCTGCCTCGCAACATCAGGATGGTGGGTTCCATACTAGCTTTGAATAAGTGAAGTTTGCACATTTGCTCCATGTCTGTGTACGGTTACTCCAGGTGCTCTGATTTCCTCCCACAGTCCAAAGAAGTGAAGTTAGGTGTATTGGCCAAGTTAAATTTCCTCTTATTATTTCAAGATGTTTTATTTGGGAGGGGATTAACTGGATAAGTGCGTGGCATTGTGGGATAGAGCAGGAAGATGGGCCTGGATATGATATTCTGTTGGAGTATCAGTGCAGACTTGATGGGTTTGAATGGCCTCCTCCACTCTGATGATTCTATGATATGACGAAAAACATTTTTTAAGCTATCCCTCTTTAGGGTCTGTAATATGTTGCTTCAGCATTGAGGACACATTCAATTATGGCTGTCAAAGGTTTCTACGTGGGAGAAATGATCAAGTGTTGTACTGGGAACAAATCTCCCATCATCTTTGAGGACAGGTGAGGAAAGAAGGCACATCAAATTCAGTTTGTGAAGTTATTGCATATTTCTAAGCTGATATGAGTGTATGATGGCTTGAATTTTGCTTGTAATGTGCAAAATTCCTTAATGGAAAGAAAATGGGAAGTACTTTTTTCTGCATTTGGAGGTCTCTATTTTTGCTCCTCATTGTAACGTAATGAACCTGTTTCCAGATTTTACTCTGAGCTCTAACATCTGACATATTGAACTGAAAAATGCCATCTGGAACTGAATATTAACTGGCAGTGTTGTGGAAGGATATAATTAATCTTATGGGATTCTTGTGAATGGTGCCAGATACCTTGTAAACTCATGATTACTGTAGTCTTGAAATATTTTACTATGTTAAAAGTGCAATATAAATGCAAGTTGTTGCATTCCTGGTTTTAAGTGTTAATTTTAAACATTGTCAGAAGATAATTTAACACATGTTTATTGGCATGCATGTTTTAGCCATTCCAAATCCAGGAGCTATACTCAGCTCTCTCTCTGACCTCATCATCTTCCCCAAAATCCCATTTTGTTATTCTTCGGTCTTCTGTTTCCATCTCAGTACGCAATCATGGTACCTTTTCTTCCTAAATCCCTGCCCCAAACCTTTTCACTATTTCCTATTCTGTTGCCACTATTCTTGCTTGATTCATCTTTAAATTGGGTCACAGCTATTCTTTGTTCCTCTCAGCTCTCTGTAAAGATCCCAATAAACACTACAACATACCTCAGTTGTGTTTTGCACATCTCTCAGTGCACTTAAAGGCTACTCTTGCCAACCTTATTTGAACCACAGTCCTACCCTCATTACTTTTGGATTCTGCCAGTAGACTGACACCCCTCCTTCCCCATCGCCAACAATGTCCAGCCATTCAGGCCCTTGCCAATGATTGCATTAGTAAAATGACTGACAAACTTGAGTTGCAAATGTCAAAATCATGACCCTTTCCCATGCATCGCCATCCAGTTATGCTATTCCCAATTCGTTGCAGCGCTAGTGTGACCATTTCACTACATCATTCTCCTTACTGTTCTATTATATCCTCCTTTGATCATTATCATTATTACTATTCCTATCCCCGATTATCTTCAATTTGAAAACTGCTATTATCATTTCCCCCCATCCCCTCCATGTTCCCTGCCCAAATAAGGGATCTTATTTGTATGTTCAACGTCTATGTTCACCTTTCTTCCACAGGACTTAAATGCTCTCAATCAAAGTTGCAAATAGCATGCTTTGACAGTGGTACATCATTCTACGGAATTGGGCTGAAAAGTATTAGTTAAACCTACAATGATTGGACCATTAAGACTAGGCACAGCTTCCATTTCTCTACTGTATCTCTGTAGCCTCTTTATGATTTCCTCAGAGCTTCCTTTCCCATGTAACTTTGTTAACAATTTTAAACCATTATTTGCTAAACTTACATTAAATATTTAAAAATTCTACTTCTATATTTCTAACTTGATTGTCACCAAAATCTTCAATAGTCAATATCTGTAACTGTGTAGTATAAGAAAGCTCTGTTTCATAAATTTAGTGAAAGCCTTTTTCCTGCATTTCTGCACTTCTAGTGTAGGAAAATATCTTGAGGCACCTCACTAAGGATAAGCAGGATAAAAAGGATATTGACCAAAGATGAGATGCTGAGAGAAGATACACAAGTTTGAGGGAACCAGTTATGTGGTATATTTGGACTTTCGAAAAACGTTTGACAAAATCCTGCACAGGAAATTATCGTGCAAGATTAAAGAGCATGGGATTGGGAGAATGTATTGAAACAGATAGAAAACTGTTTGGCAGAGAGGAAACAAAGAATAGGAATTAATGGGTCCTTTTCAGATTGGTAGGCAGTAACTAGTAGGCTGTCACAGGGATTGGTACCGGGACCCCAACTATTCCCAACATATATTAATGATTTGGATGAGGGTATAAAATGTAACATCTCAAAGTTTGCAAATGATACCAAATTGGATGGAAAGGGTGAACTATGATGAGGATGCAGAGATCTTTCAAAATGATCTGGGCAGGTTGGGTGAGTGGGTAAATCCGTGGCAGATGGTAGTATAATTTGGATAAGTGTGAGGTTATTTATTTGGAAGCAAAAACAAGAAGGCAGTAAATTGGGAGAGGAGTAAATTGAGTGATGTGACAGGGTGGGTGCAGGGAGAATGCCCCCAATGGTGGGGGAATCCAGAGGTCACAATTTGAGATTCAGGGTAGACCATTTAAGACTGGGATGAAGAGACTTTTTTTTAACCAAAGAGTGGTGAGCTTGTAAATGCCAAAATGTTAAATGTATTGATATAGAACTTGGAGCAATGGGATAAAAGATTATGGGGAAAAATCAGGATTAAGCTACTGAGTTGAACAATCATCCATGATCGTAATGAATAGCAGAGCAAGCTCGAAGGGCCTCCTGCTCCTTTCTTCTATGTGATTTAGGTGCAACAGCAAAATGTGAGTTAAGCAAGCCTTTAAGAAACCTGAAACTTTTAACCCTCATGGGGATTACTGGTGTCAATATGTGGAGCGCCTTCAATTATTTATTAGAGCCAACATTGTAGAGGGGGAGGAGAAATAGTGAATTATCCTGTTGTCAAAACATGGAGCCCAACATACAAAATGATCAAGAACTTAACTTCTCTGGAGGCTCCTGATACTATACAATTTGAGCAGCTGGTGGCATTGTAAAGGGGTACCTTTATCCCAAACTGTCTAATCGTGCAGCAGTTTAAATTTAATTTAGGAGGAACCTGGAGACTCTGTCGCAGAGTTTGTGGCAAGATTGAGACAGCTGTCAGAGCAGTATGTTTTTGGAATCATGCTTGAAAATATACTCAGAGACAGACTAGTCTGTAGGGTGAACAATTTGACTATACAGAAAAGACTTTAGCTGAAATGATGGAGATTGCACAGGTTTTGAAGGGTGCTGAGATGGGTACTTTGGGCCTACAGAGGAAGGTGATGATAGTGGTGGTGACACAAAGAAAACAACTCTAAGTGTGTGATATGGAGAGCAACTCTGAAGACGAGTCTGTGGTAACAGTTGAATAATTTAAGTGTGTGTAAATCCTATCATAATTGAATTGTTGCTCAATGGCTTTCTCTGCATGGAAGAAGATACTGGAGCATCAGCTACCGTGATGGGAGAACATGTGTATAAATATTTAAAAGATAGTATTCAAGAGATTAGGTTGAAAGACCTTGGTGAGGTTAGCTACATGTATGGGACAGTCCCTAAAAATATTGGGAACAACTTCCATGCCAGTGATGTACCAGTATCAATTGGATCAGCTATCTATCCTCATTGTGAAGGGTCAAAGGCTTAGCCTAATGGGACAAGATTTGTTGAGGCATAAAACTAAATTGGCCAGAAACCATCAGTATAACTGACAACAGTTTCTAAGGTTTTAAGGAAATACCAAGAGGTATTTTGTAATGAACGAGGGGAAATATGGGATGTCAAAGATAAGGTCTGTGTTAATTCAGACGCTTAACCCAAATTTTTTAGAGCTCGTCCAATTCACTACACTTTTCAGTAGAGGTGGACTGAAGTAGTTAGAAAAGTTGGAAATAATAAAACCAGTACAATTTTCAGAGTGGGTGGCTCCTATTGTCCCTGTGGGAAGCCAGGCAGAATGGTTCCCATAAACTGAGATTAAACATTAGCCACAAAACAAGTGGCCAAGATAGATGGTTATGCAACCGCAAAGATTAATGACTATTGGCAAAGTTAGAAGGAGGACAAAGATTTACCAAACTTGACCTGAGTCATACATACCGCATTGGAGCTGGATGAGGACTCAATTAAGTAAATGACAAAAACTATTCTCAGGGGTCTGTACTAATATAACCGGTTGCCCTTTGGAGTTTCACCAGTTTGTGCCATTTTCCAGTGAAACATGGAGAGTTTATTGTAGGGTATGCTGAGGGTGTTGTTGTACGTAGATGATGTGTTGGTCACAGGGGTGTCCCAAGCAAAACAATTAGTGAATCTCAAAGCGATACTGAAGAGATTTAAGGATGCAGGAGTAAGGCTCAAACAAGAGGTGTAATTATCAGGTCTCCAAAGTTCCACCCATGTCTGAGCTGAAGTCTTCCTTGGGCATGGAATATTATTATGGGTGTTTCATACCCAATCTGTCAACACTATTAGCACCTCTACATCAGCTGTTGAAATAATACCAACAAAATTGGTATTGCCCTGCAATCTTCAGACTTGACCAGGAAGCAAAGATTGTGTTAATGTCAGATTGTCACCGTGTGAAGTAGGGACAGTGTTGTCATATGAGATGGGAGATGGGACAGAGCGCCCATGGCCTTCACATGAAGAACCTTGGCGGATGCAAAGAGGGGCCATTCCCAGATTAAAAAGGAGGGTTTGGTGGTGATCTATGGGATTAAAACATTTCACCAACATATGTGTGGGCGGAACTTCAAACCATTATTGGGCTTGTTCAAGGAGGATAAAGCCATTCCTCCTATTGTCTCAGTCAGAATCCAGCATTGGGCGTTGCCTATGAGTACTTATTTTAGCGTAGACTGAGTACTCAGTTCAAACACAGTTGCCTGCCCTTATCACAGAGTGATTACCACCGACAGCACTGCAAGAGATCATATACACCCCAAACCTTTTGGATATTCAATTGATTTCTGCCCAGCAAATCCAGACTTGGACCCAGGGAGATGCAGCACCGGCAAAGGTAAAAAGAATGGTCCTTTGCAGTTAAAATGATGACAAGTCTGAGCAGTATCAGACCTATCAATTCCAAAAAGAGCAGCTGAGTGTAGAGTGAAATGTGTTTCATGGTGGTAACATTTGACACCTTGCTGGCCTGGCAAAACTTGCTATCTGTTGCCCCATTCAAACTGCTTTAGTGATTAGACCTGACCATGAAACAACAACTCAGTTTATCAATGAGCTCAACAACTTGAGAGCATGCATCTTCCAGTTGGGCACTTTACAGCTTTCTGGACTGAACATTGAGTTTCAGCAGCTTCAGAGGGTGAGCTCTCTCATCCACCATCATCCCATTTTCATTTACTTTATCTCATGTTGTTTCATCTCGTTCATCCATTTTATCATCTTTCTTTCTCACTTCTATTTTTCCCACTTCTCCATTCCAGCTTTCCTTCTTCACCACCAGAACATCCTCCCCACCACAACATTTTGAAGGCAACTACCATAATCCTAGGCAGTCCCTTACCATCTCTCCCTGTTTTGCTATTCACACATTCCAATCATTTAGTGGACACTCTTAGTACTTTCTCAGTTTTCTGCTTCCCCACTTACATTGCCTTTGTCTCATTTCATGCCCCATCCTCATAGTATAAATCTGCAGATTCTCTTACCTCTGACGAAGGGTCATCTAGACTAGAAACATTGGCTCTGTTTGCTCCCCGCAGTTACTTTCAGACCTGCTGAAATTTCCCAGCATTTTCTGTTTTAAGTCAGTTTCTCAGATGCCTTGGCCTCCTTGGTGAACCTTATCTTATGCCAGTCCTTATAAAACCAATCATCATTCTCCTGAGTCAGGGAGCTTCTACTGAGGAATTATATGTAGCCCTATCCTGGTATGACTAATATGAAGATGCTGGCATGCAGCTGCATCTACTGGCTAGGCCTGGACAAAGGCATTGAGATTGTGGTCAAGCGATGTGACCTATACCAGCTGCAGCAACAGCAACCCCCGGCAGGCCAGTTACACCCTTGGGAATGGTCTAGCCAACTGTAGATATGGATCCATATTGATTTTATAGGATCATTTCTACGTGCCACATTTCTTATTATACAAAATGGATAGTTGTATATGTGATGAGATTCACAGCCTCAATGATGATGACAGGAGCAGACGCTTGCCAATCATGAGTTGCCAGATAACGGCTCAACTTTCATCAGCGAGGCATTTCTTTATTTTTTTACAACGAGAGAGGAGATTGGGCATGTTAAAACAGCACCTTATCAAGCTGTGTCCAATGGGTTGGCAGAGTAAGTGCTTCAGATCTTTAAAGCATCAATTAAAAAGAGATTGTTGGCTCCCTCAATCTAAAGTTTTGAGGTTTCTATGGCTTACCAGACCATTCTTCATGTCATCAGGTGTTCCCTGCTGAATTGTTCATGGGTGGTGCCTTAGGACAATCCTGGATTTCATATTTCCAAGTTTCTTTTTTGAGCGGGGAGGGGTAGCTATAACAATTTGCTGCATTTTCAGTTTTTATATATGTCAGAGTTTCACCTGCAATATCACTGCTGTGCTGTGGGTGTCAGCAAACACCCACAGGTCACATTACAGGCTAGAGATACTATGCTGAAATTCAAGCAGTTATCTTGAATCAATTATCATATTTCCTAGCAAATGATGGCTGCCAAAACAGATATTGAGGAAAACCTGCTGGGAGTTTTATAATTCATTGTTGCATCAACCCCTCAGCAATATTTATTCAGGGTTGCATTTCTACTGTAAACCTTCCATAAATAAGACTAATTGGAAAAGTCCAAGGCACTTCACAAGTGATATTGACCAACATTTGACAAAGAGTCACGAGAAGAGGTATCAAGGCAGCTAATCAAAGAGGTAAATTTTAAGGAAGATGTTAAAGGGGTAGATAAAGGAGAAGAGAATAGGTTTAGGGAGCAAATTCAAGAACTTGAACAATCAAAAGAACAATGGTCAATTATGTATAAATTAAAATTGGTTGTGCAAGAGACTAGAATTGGAAGAGATGAGCAATAGGATGGTTTGGCTGGAGGAGAACAGCGTTCAACGGGAAGAAGGAGTTTGAAAACAAGGATGGGAACTTTAAAATTATAGCATTGCCAGACTGGCAGCCATCGCTAGTCAACAATGCGAGTTACTATCTGAGCAGTCAAGTTTTGAATGAACTCCAGTTAGTTTGGTAGAAGGTGGGAGCCTGGCAAGGAGAGAATTGGAATAGACAAGTCTAGATGGATGACAAAGAATGGTTGGGTTTTTTCAGCAGCAGAGGAGCTGAGACCAGGGCAGAGTCAGGATATGTTATGGAGTTTGAAATATGTAGCCTTGTTTGTTAAATGGATGTCTGGTCAGAAGCGTATATCGATGTCAAACATAGTATCAAGTTAAGATTGTTGCCAGTTAGAGAGCTGGGAAGTGGTGGTTGGCGAATGATTCCAGTCTCTCTCTCTACCAAAACTGAATCTAATGCGTGACTGATTGATATCAGTGATACATCTACACCATAAATTAGATATCCCATCTGTTAACCCTTTATACTACACCTCTCTCAAGTAAACTATCCACTTTTTAACAACAGCTTGAAATGCTATTTTTTAACTATTTACATTACATTTCTGTACCTTCCTTTTTACAACTCTAAGTTGAACTCAACTCCTACTCTTCCTTTCCCCAAATCACAGTTCTGGGGTGTTTAACTTCTCACAGCATTCTTGGCCCTTATGGGAGTCATCTTGGAGAATGAGAGTTTTCTTATACATTTGGTAAGACATCATCATCTGCAGAAAAGGACAACATTTTAGCATCATTGATGTCAGTGTTGCTGGGAAACAGAGTGCAGCTTGCAAGATGACACAATTCCAAGGACAACAAAGACTTTTCAATCAAGGTCTGATTCAAGGCAGAGGACTGAAGAAAATTGGCCTTTGGAATCTCTGGGACTAGAGAATTCCAAGATATTCTATGGGACTTGGGGGAAAGCGTCAGTAGAGAAATGAGCTTAAACTCCGAGGAAGGCTATCATAGCCATGTCTGTCTATTGATGACAGAATGGGCATTGGAAATTTGAGATATCAATAAACTTAAGACAGCGAACTAGTTAAGCAATACAGGTTGATTAGAAATAATTGAATCAATTCCCTAGATCATTGCAACCACTAGTTAAAACATGCTCAATAAATTATTACTAAAATAAGAATGTACTTAAATTCTCAGTAGACTCCTGGGTCCTCTGCCATAGGATAATATCATCTGCTATTGGACTTACAGCACAAAGAAAGGAACTGACTTTAAACTATTTTTCTTTTTGGTGAAAGCCTGTTGCTACTTGATACCAGAAAACTCCTACTGCTGGTCTCTCTGTGAGGCTTTGAGACAGTCAGACAGGTGAGACAAAGGCAAAGACTGCTTAGCATATATGGTTATTGTTGCCTCTCTCCAGGGTGCTGCCTCCTTCTGCCAATTTTTTAACAAGATGCTTTCAATAGTTTCTTCACTCTGGCTCCTTTCATAACATTAATGAGTTTTTTACATCAACATTGCCACTGCTGCCACCACTGTTCTGAGAAAGTGCTTTGATGTTGGTCTCTAGGCATGGAGTTTGGTTACTAGGCAAGCTGCAGATATACTCTACTATCTGCTTAACAACTGTTTATTATTACTATATCTAAACAGGATGTTGCTTCTCGGCATGATTCTAACCAGAGAGAGTCCAACACATGACTAACTGACTGTCAGTATTACATCATCATCTACATCATATATTTTCATCTCCCATCTGTTAACCCTTTAGACTTCAATGATAGAATTGAAGGTAGAGGAGATGCTACCAGAGGAGAGGGAATATTTACAGTATCAGCTAACATGGGACATTGGGTGGTCAGCAGTTTAGAGGGAATAAGTTCAAGAAAACGAGGTGGGTCTTGTGGACAAAATTACCTTAAGAATGGTATTATGAAAGATGGGAGAGAACATGGAAAAAGATGTGTGCTCAGCGCTTGGGCGGTGTGGAATT
The DNA here is from genome assembly GCA_024679065.1 of Sphyrna mokarran. NCBI lineage: Eukaryota > Metazoa > Chordata > Chondrichthyes > Carcharhiniformes > Carcharhinidae > Sphyrna > Sphyrna mokarran. The sequence goes on from JAGIQG010000003.1 coordinate 60,871,252, forward strand.
TTAGAAGAAGATTAGCAGTGGAGTAGGAGATGAGAGGGATGCAGCTGAAGTGATGATTTCAATCTATGTGACAAAGTGGTCATGCAGCTCCATGCACTAATTATTAAAGTGGGGGATTTCAGAAAACTGTAGAAGAGACTCATGATTTTTGAATAATGAGCAGGTATAAACAAAGGAGAGCAGGACCCAATAGTGTTTTATATAGACCAACCAGACCTATTGATAAATGGCTAGACCAGTTGTCCATCAAAGTTGTCAAGGATGTGCAATTTTAACTTATGGGATTGAAGATAATGGCCAGGGAAAGGTCAGGTGGAGAGTAATGGTTTTAATGAAAATAAAAGCATTGGAGATGGTAGAGTGTATGTGATTAAGTTAGTAGGTAGCTGCAGAAATTTCATAATGTAGGTCTATTGGCTCCAACAGTTTGAATTTGGAAAGTGTAGCTGTAAGGGACTCAAAGGGCAATATTTCAGAGCGGGCGCAGCATGAAATAGATGATGGATTTGTCTGCCAAGCTGCATCACATTAAATTACAATGTCTTATTAATAGAACAGTAGAGAAGGAAAGAAAAGGAAGTAAATCCTACACTCCAATCCTACTATCCCATTGGATGTATCGTCCCATGTGCCCAAAGATCTGAGGTCAAGAATCAACCTGTTCAGTCATATGAAGACTCACAAGAGAAACTGGCAATCCTGAGTAGATGTCATCTTGAATCAAGGGACAATTGACATTTTAAACATACCTGTTAAACAAACTTGCACTACGAAGGCAGAAAACATGAGACAGATTTGCCTTGCCTTCTGGGAAACTGAATAAATTTAAGGTATTTAAGATGGGTGGCTTAGTGATTAGCACTTCTGCCTCACAACACCAGGCACCCAAATTTGATTCCAGCCTTAGATTAATATGTGGGGTTTATGCATTCTCCTCATTGTGCATGGGTTTCCTTTGAGTGCTCTGGTTTGCCCCCATAGTCCAAGGATGTGTAGGTTAGATGGATTGGCCATGCTCAATTGGCCCTTAGTGTCACAAGATATATAGGTTAGCGGAAATAGTGGTATACATACGTGTGATTATGGAGTTAGGTCAGGGGTTGGGTCTGGATTAGACGCTCTGTTGGGATTTGATGCATTCTCAGTGAGCTGAATGGCCTCTTTCTGCACTGTAGAGTTTCTATAATTCTACATTTGTGAGGTTGAGCCCCTAATTGACTGCATCCATTTCCCAGAAAAGAGTTATGCTCAGGTACTATCTGAAGGGCCTCCAGTTCCACTCCACTGAGTGAAATTAGGTTGTTGTTTGTTGCTCGATAGACATCCCCATTGCAATTGACTGGTGATTAAAATGAATCCATCTCTCAACACCTTACAACATTTGTCCTACATACAAAAAACAGAGCAGGAAGAAGCACAAAATATTGGTAGTATCCCTGCCTCAACTTTAAAATTTCTCATCCTTGTTTTCAAATCTGTCCATAGCTCTTCACTCCCTTAAAACTGAGGAGGCCTGTTTGGGTGAGATTTAATCTCCCAAAAGATTCCTATACTGCCCTTACTCATATATGCGTCATTGGATAACATACTACCTAACAGAGATGGAACATGAAATAGTCATCCCATTAAAAGTTCTGGATAACATCCTAATCATTATGACACTAGTTGAGTTGGTGGAAACCTGATAATCCTCAGATGGTTACCTTAAAGGAGGACTGTCACCAAGCTGATCTTGAAAGAACTACTACAGGCTGCACTGTTAAACCCTCTTGCAGGGAGCATTATTTGTTTTTATAATAGCCTTCTTGTTTCCTTGTGGTAGTTTCCACCCTTTTGCCCTTATAGAATTTCAGGCACAGAGACTACAATCTGACCTGAGATCTGTAGGTTCAATAAAGAAAATCCAATTTTTTGCTTGGGAAAGGTTGCAAACATTTACTTAGGCCCAGTTACTGGCTACAAAGAAAAACCATGTCTCGATTGGTCACCACGTATAAATGCAGCCTAACTTCTCGGTCAATTTTTGGGTAAAATTCTGCATTATATTTGAAAATTATGATTTGCGTTCCTTATTTTAAAAGGTTGCATTTGTGCTGCAACACTAGGGGAAGAGCATTTTCACATGCAACAGCACCGTCAGTGCCTGGGACATCACTGACATTGACATTCTGAGCAGTTGCCTGCAGTAAAGCAAAGACAGGCAAGAAAATCCATTCATATTTTGGTGTTCCAACGGCCCCTCCTCCCCCTCCTGCCCCTCCCCATCTTCTGCCTCCTTGCTCCCCATCTTGCTCAGCCCTGCAATATTTTGCTACATTTTCTCACTTGTTACATTTTCGTACTGCCCTTCAATGCCCCCTCTTGCCTTCCACTCCCTCCTGTTTCCACTGCATAACCTCTCTTTACTTTGCTTCCCTCGATAAAATGGAAGATTTGATCATTATTAATTTGGAAAGATTAAAAGATTTCTTTTAGTTACTTGGCTTTTAAGAAATATCACTACCACAGGTTGTTTTTAATATTATCCTTAATCTTGGTTGCTTATCTCATAGACCATAGCTCAGAGATTCATATACAAATCTTGGTGACATCACAAAAGGAGTCTTGGTTACCATTCTGTCTCCATCAATAATCAATGGCTGTTTTCTCTTATTATTGATCTGCCAAATAGACATAGTTACTTTCAATGAGTTCATCTGCAGGACAAACACAATGGATATTTGATCAAAGACTAGTTTCTTAGCGGTAACTTTGGCCCTTGTAAATAATCAAGCAGAAAGGTAAGATTAGTTGATCGAATGTCCAATTATGAAGTCTTCAAATACTGGGAGCAAGATACATTTTCCCTAAGGAAAAATGTGCATGTTTAAAGGATAATTTGATATTTGAATTGAAGTAGAATGCTCTTGAACACAAACAAATAATTGCTTTGCTGAATGGAACAGCCATATAGAAAGAATATGGAAGAGTACAAAAACCAATGCTTGTTAAATGAGTAAATTTAACATATAAACAATCTGGTGTTAAGATGTAGAGGGAATGTTTCATTCGTGCAAGATACCTATTCCCCATTGGTAAGTTGTAAACATACCAATGGGGAATGTACTTACAATTTCACCACCCATTGATTGCAAAATTCAACCATGCAGCACTTTACCTGACCTAGTGCTCCTATGCATTGCAACCAAGTAATTATGTACCATGACAGGTTGAAGGCTGTTGATTTTGTTGGGAGAGAGGGCAGATGTTCTCTTGCAGAAGGCCAGGCTTTGGACACCACTATCTTGTCATTACCAGCAACTGTCGGGCAACAAAAAAGGGCACAAGCCAAGTGGCAGTGGTTGGCACGTGAATGCTGTCATCTTCATAGAATCATAGAAACCCTACAGTACAGAAAGAGGCCATTGAGCCCATGGAGTCTACACTGACCATGATCCCACTCTTGCCCCACCTCATATCCCCACACATTTTACCCACTAATACCTTTAACCTCAGCATCACAGGACACTAAGGGACAATTTTAAGCATGGCCAATCAACCTAACCAGCACCTCTTTGGACTGTGGGAGGAAACCGGAGCACCCAGAGGAAACCCATGCAGACATGAGGAGAATGTGCAAACTCCACACAGACAGTGACCTAAACCGAGAATCAAACCCAGGTTTGGAGCTGTGAAACAGCAGTGCTACCGTGCCACCTGTTGTCTTGAAAGACAGTGTTCCAGCTAAACAGAACCACTTACAGTCTCCAAAGCAATGTCTCAGCAACCTTAGTCATCTGCTGGAACACTGATTGCTGAACTGTTATGAGAGTCTGCATGTGACATTGAGCACTTCGGGCATCAGTATCCCATGGCAGATATCTGAACCTGATAGCAGCAAGCATGGATCTTTAACCTGTCTGAGCTCTCACTGTGACACTGAAATGCTTGCTGGCTTCTACCTGTGCTGCAAATTGAAGTGTTGGCCACTAGAAACTGCATTACAGTTGGATCTGGAAGTGCTTTCATGGAGTTGGCTGCTACCTCGGTGCTTGAAAGGCTGGTCTCCAAGCTCTGTTTGAAACTCTGTGTCATGTTACAGCCAAATTCCACTGTGGCTCTTGATATCAATAAGTGGTTCTGTGGCAGGGCTGCTAATGCATCCAGCTGCTTATTCATATAGTTTAAATTTCTGGGTGGTTTGTTTGAATTTGTATGTCACTTGACATTTCCAAAACAGTTTTTGACCTGCTGTCAATGACTATCTGCCTTACTTCACCAGTTAAATGGAATGATTGCTTTTGAATAAACAAAGATAATGCTGTTTTGTTTTGTCCTGGGACTTGCCCTTTAATATCAGATATTGCTTTTACAATTTTCAAGATATGTGCTTGGACTAAATTTAAATGTTTAATTACAGTCTCCCTGGTAAAAGAATGAAAAGATTACTAAATTCAAGTATTGGCAGCCAATGTGATTGATTTAGTTATGGATATGATAATGCTATGATTTTTTTGAATTAAGTGTGTTATGGTCCTCGGCCAGACCGCAAGCTGACAGGTATGCTCAGTTAGGGTCAAATAATGTTATATTTAAAGTGGACAAATTTTGAGACACAAAATACTGACTAAGTGAATAAAGCCATAAAATTTCACAGGTTTGGAACTTTACAATACCAATTCAGAAAAGAATACACCTTACAATATCTATCTTATATTCAGAGATTCAGGTTAATTTTGATGTACATATGAATTAATCAGTGAACTGTTGGCAAACTCTTCATATTACATAACAAATACCTGATGTGACCAAACCCAATTCCATGGATTTCTGTATAACCCATGTAAATGCCTCATTGTGTGCAAACCAATCTCACTGAAACTTTGACTTTCTCACAAGGGTTTCCAATCACCGCCTTGGAATTCTCTTCAAAGTTCTCTCCCACTTGGATGGTTTTGACAGTGACTCATCTCTCAGAGTTTCTATCTCACCTTCTAAGATTCTTTCCCTTGGATTTCCAAAGATGCTCAAACATCTTTTTGCAAGCTCAATTTCAGAACTTTGGCTATAAGAAGCAGAATACCACTACCTCAAAGGGGTTTCTCCGTCTGAATGGAAGAATTTAGTCACCATCCTTTGGCTATCCGGGCTTTCTTTGTGCTCCACTTTGTCTAAATTCTTCTCCTACAGCTTTTTTTTAATTTTGTAGGTTTTTTTCTCTGCTCCTTTAGTTTCAAATTTCTGCCCCTGTCTTTTTCCCTTAGCTAAGATTTCCCTTTGGCTCCTATCCCCATCTCCCTCCCTGGTTTGATACCTCTCTCTGTCTTTGTTCTGTGCCTCTCTCCCTTGAATACTCATTCAGCAATGGCATTCCGTACGAAGTAATTGGACCTGCATCTTACACACTTTTCTCCTTTCTCCCTCTTGCATAGGCATCTTGGTCTGAAAAAAAGTAAACTACCCAGACTATGCACACAGGGCCACTTCCTGCCGATGCATGCTTGAAAGTCCTAAGAGATTTGGGGATCTAGAGTTCCTGAATTACGAACTCAACAAGATAAGTTTCAATAGGTTTCATCACAAGGTGCAGCTATGCATTTGTAAATCGCCTTGGCAAAATCTCAAATGGCATAGATAAAAAGGAGCAAACAGGAATTTTTGAGTCAAAAAGATTAATTTCATTTTAGGAGGTTGAATAGCTGGCACTCCCAGCTCATAAAAAATATAAGAAGAATGGAAGCAAAGCATGCAGAAGTTGTTTATAGAAGAAGACTTCAATATAAACATGGCAATCTTTCCTTTTCAAGGAAATGGATAATAGAATTTCCAGTGTAAATAAAGGTAAAAGGTAATTGCTAATTCATTTCATTATTTGCTTAATAGTTATACAATGTTAGAGCAAAAATTGCAATTCTATGATCAGAACAGAAAATGTTTAAAAAGCCCCAGCAAATCAAGTTAACAACAAAACTAATGTAAGCATTTAGTTCAGCACTTAATAATAACAAGGTTAGCTAGCATGAAAGAAATTCTGAGAGGACTTCAGAAAAAGGTTAAAGAAGTGATTTTGTATTTGTAAGAGAATTCTCTGTTGTATGCAAATGTACAAATGGTGTATGCAAATGTAACATTGGAATTTGAGGAAAATAGGTAAGGATTTTGAAATGTGGGACCACACAAGGATGTTGGTGAGAATGTGAAGAACTTTGAGCATAACAAACACCACCTAGCATGAAAGATTCACATTTCACTAGGACTGTTAGTTTAATCCATCTGATCACGCTTCCTGTGCATGTCCTACTGTTCCCTGATTCTGAAACAGGACCTGGATATCATGGATGGAGTTGGAAAATTTGTGGCTTTAATGGTGATGCAGTTGATAAATGTCCATGTGCTTCCCCCATTTCCTTCACCCCACCATTGGCAGCCCAGCCTTTGGATCCCAAGCTCTGGAACTCCTTCCGCAAGTCTCTCCATCTCTCTTTCCTTCAAGGCCTTCCTTATAACTTAGCTCTTTGATCTCGTGTTTGGTCTAATAGCTGATGTTCAGTCAGCTTCTTTCACTCTCATTCATTGTTGCTGCCATGTTGGGTTGTCAACAATTTGCTTCCGTGAGATAGTTTACTGATAGAAATAAGCCACTTGAAGTTGCACAGTAAATCATTGATTTTTATTGGTGATAACAAATAGAGAATTGCATTCATAAGACCTTTAAAGCATGAGCATAAAATAGAAATGTACCATAGTGAATTACTACAGAATAATAAATGTTATGAGAGAGGTTATACTAGATTCATAAATGAGTACTCAGTTGTGAGTAAATTTCAGGAAGCTATCAGTAAGGCTGGCTCTTGGGCTGTTTCTACTTGACAAAGTAAAATAAGTATCTCTCTGAAGCAATTGCTATGGATGATTCTTCAGAGTACATTTCTTTCTTAATATTTCTGAAGAAATTGTGGAACTGAAATGGACAAATGTGAGCTCATGATATAATCTCCACAAAATGAAAATCAGAATTACAGAGTTAAAAATTTCCCTAAGATAATAAATAAATTACACGTTATCAAAACGGATGCCGATATCTTACTTTGGGAAGTAGTAGTAATTAGGAGATGGACCACAATTAATATATTTGAGAAGGACAAAGATAAACGGTGTTGTGCGCAAAACCTACCAGCAGAGGAAGGAACTGCACCACCTGATGAGTGAGGAGGAGAACACACTCATTTGATTCTGATGGTTCAATAACTTTTTAAACCTTGCGTGCCATTTGCATTATTGAGCATGCCAATTTCCCATGTACTGTACTCATTTTCACCTTTTATCTGCATTCAGTCAAGCTCCATAGGCAAACATTCAATACAAAAGTATTATGGTGTCAATTATTTTAAGCAAAGCGAAACATCCTCGTCATTAAACGCAGAGATTTGAAATCGCATCTGATTCTGTTTCCGGGTCTAATGATGTTGACGTATCTGTGGTGCTTGTACTTGTAGAGGAGCTAGAGGAAGACATTTGGGGCAGGTTTCCAAAATTGTGTTGATGAGGACATGTTGAAGCTTTTATTGGCATTGCTTCACATTTGGAACTCACTGGACACTTGTTGTGCTGTTTGTACCTTCCTGTTTATGAAAGACACAGGCAAAAACATTGATCACAGGTATGAAAGGAAATTTCCTCACTATTTTTGTTATCTTCTTACCCATTCAAAACAAGATCTTGAGACAGAATATCAGGGATTGTGTTAAACTTCTCGCCATTATACTTCAATTTCTTTTCTCAAATTGATTAATTTGCATTCCTAATGTATTTATGATTGTTTGAACCATTTTGCTAACTAATTCCACAACTCTTCTATCCAGTGTGAAAAAAAGGTTCTTCCTGATTTTCTTTCTTATTCCTACCTTAAAAGTTTGTAATTCCTATATGGCTGTTCAGCATGGCAAAGACTTCAATTGCCCATAAAGCTCCTTCAAAATGTTGAAAACGTCAATTAGGTTACTTGCAATTCTCCACTTTTTCAAAATACAATAAGCTCAACTTTATCTTTCATCCAAACAAATTCCTTGCAACTCAGATCACCTTTGTCATTTACCTCTGAATGCTCTTGATAGCAATGATAACGGTCTTATATTTGAAGAACAAAATGACACACGGTACCCTAAGATTGTGTCTGACTCATATGTTATAATAATAATAGTATGCTGTTTCCACTAAGTAAATGGTAACACTCACTAAAGTAACCAAAAACATACTGCAGCAGACAATGATTTGTTGTTTGTGAAGTAAAAGTTCTAACACCACACAAAAAAATACATTTGAGTAGTTTAAAAGAAAACTATTAATTTAAATCATTCCGTTGATGCAAAAATTTGACAATATAGGTAAGTACACTTGATCAAAGCTGAATAGTTATTCATTATACATCATGCTAACATCATGCGGGAATTGGTTTTACAGGAAAATGTATGATATTTGTGATAGTTATTGGGCATTCTTTGTATGGTGGTTATAAACTGTTGTTCTGGCTAGACTATTTGTCTTCAGCATTGACTTCATTGATAGGATAGCGTACACAATTTGTGGCTTGATCAACAAGGGTAAAGATCCTGATATAAGTGTGGAGATTAACTGAACTGAATGGATTTGTTTCTCCAGTTTGAAGAATACTTTATCTTGTAAAGCCCTATTTTGAAAAGGGGATGGATTAGATTTTTAATAATTGAAATATGTTCATTGGATATGATTGTTAAGTAAGAACCACAAATTATGTCCAAATTGTTCTAAATAAAAATGGTTATTAATAATTTATCCTGGTAGATTTTCTTAATTTTTCAGATTGGATCACTTCACGATGAGCTGATCAACCATCAAGACAATTGTTAAAGTTAGAAGATTACCTAGGATACCATCCAATTATATCAATTCATTGTACACGAGGTAAAATATAAAGACAGAGTGCACTTGAGTCTCAGTAAGTGAGAATTAGTTCTAATTAATGTAGTCTAGTATAGCATATAGTTATAAGTATCATATTGCGACAGGAGCCAGGCACAATTTCTTTACAATATATATAATGTCTAGAAATATAATGTGTATGATGAGTACATAATATAAGTCAGTGAGTTGTGCTGCTGAGAGAGAGGAAATATAGGAACAGTTGGCCATACTCTGCCACATATTAGAACAGGGGAAAAATTCTAGAAAACAAGTTACAAAAAGATGCATGAACATCATAAGTTTTGGCATAACTTACTGGTTACCCTGTTCAAGAACAATCCTGCCTATGATGTCCTACTTTTTTCATCTAAGAGAAAGAGTTGCATTGATTTGAATTGTTTTAGTTTGGTCAATAAAGGCTTCTTTGGAAAAAGTGAACTCTTTACCATTAGTCAGAATCATGATCAAAGTCGAAAGCTTCGATTGTTTGAAGTGGATCTTTATCTAATTTTACTATCATCATTTGGATGATGATGTATAAAATATCTTACTTTAATTGGCAAGTATTTTTATATTGAACATTTGGATGGAGTTCCAATAACTGTAAATTACGCTATTATTATTAGGTTAAATTATGGTTACTTTTCAAAATGTGAGCTTAAAGGATACCGGTATTGTGATAACTTTACAAGAAAAAGCTTGGACTTAGGAGAAGAGGATTCTGTTTGAGAAAGACATCCTTAGTGTCTCTAGATGTGTAGGTTAGGGGGATTAGCGGGGTAAATACTTGGGGTTACGTGAATAGGTACTACATGGGATGCTCTGTCAGAGCATTGGTGTGGACTCAATGGACCATATGGCCTCCTTGTGCACTGAAGGGATTCTATGAGTCTATGATATTCCCTTGAGTATTTCAAAATAAATGATAGAGCTTTTATTATTTTGCTGGTTTGCACTTGCAGAATTTCAATTAAGCTAAAAGTTATGATTATGGTCAGCAATTGAGATTGGAACCTAATTTCCTTTGGTCTTTATATGTTAACCAATATTAAAAATGTTAATGAGATGGCAATGAGTTATGTATTGTAGGAGTCAATGCTTAGACACCTCTCGTTCCTAATCTATATAAATAACTATTATTGGAATGACTGAATATACGAGATTTGTAGACAATACTAAAACAGAGAAACAGTTGAAACAGATGATGCAGCTCATGACTTAGTGAAGTATTTAGATCTGTTACACAATTGGAACAACAAATGAAATTTAATTTTACTACCAACAAATGTAAGGACATATAATCGCTAAATATTTCTACAATAAATAGTGAATAATTAATAGGAACTTGTAAAGATACTTGCAAATAAAAGGCTGCATAGGGTTAATGTTAGATCATAGGTTCCCAAACTAGAGAGAGCATGGGAGGACATAACAAAGTTATGTTTGTCTGTGAAGAGGATGCTGCGTATAGTAGCCAGGAAATTCTCCAAACCTACCCCCACTTCACCAGCACTAGTTTTGCCAGTGATACAATGGAAACCCAACTGCAACTTCAAGTATCTGGTAAAAGTGCAATATGCCCTGAATCATTTAATCAATTAGTGAGAGAGCTATATATATTGCTTCTTTACATTTTTTCAATTGTCAATTTTCTATTCTTCTATGGATTTAGTTTAATTATTGTATTCAACTTCTGTGTCATTGAAGTATGCACATTTCCCACTCATTTATTGGCAGTTGTTGGGGGTTTGTATATGGGACAGAAGAGTTCAAGCAGGGATCCAGCAAAAGACAAAGTTTGGGAACTTTTGATCCAGATTAGATGAGGGAGCTAATAGATTGTTGTGATGTACAGCAGGACAATGGAGTACAAACTAATGCTGAAGCTTTTTATGTACTGGTTGAGCTATAACTGGACTATCATATTCAGCTTTTATTATATCACTCTAAAAGGATTCACAAAATTGGAAATTGTGCAGGGAAAACCAACAAAAATGATCAAGTATAATAGGGAGGAGCTATGAGGAAAGGTTACGGAAGCTGAGGTACGACAGTCTAGAGAGAAAATTTGAGATAGACTTTATCAAATTGTATAAAGGACAGTTAAGGACATAGGTTTAAGATGATGGGAAGTAGGTATAGAGGAGATGTCAGGGGTAAGTTTTTCATTCAAAAAGTGGTGGGTGGTGGAGGCGGATTTAATAGGGTCTTTTAAGAGGCTTTTAGGTAAGTACATGGAACTTTATAAGAGCGTTATAGGTAAGCCTATTAATCTCTAAGGTAGATTCATGTTCAGCTCAACTTTGTGGGCCAAAGGGCCTGTATTGTGCTGTAGTTTTTCTATGTTTCTATGTTTATCACATTGTGTAAAAGAAGTGAAATTGGCCTTGGCCAGACAGTTGAAAACTGCCATGGTAACAAATCAGCAGGTGATTCTTCTGTCCACTCCGTGACAAACTCCCTCAAAAGATTAGTTTCCCAGACCCTTTGTCACTTTTACTTGACTTGAAGTTAAAAATCTTGGCAATATTTTCCAAGTCAATGGGAGAAGTTAATATCACCACAGAATATTAATATGGAATAATTTGCTTTATAATAAAGTGACAAGGATCAAGGCATTCAATTAAATGTATGGAAAGTTTTTTGGTGGCACAGAACTTAAACATTGCTGAAAAAGAAACATGTCAAAGATTTACTTTTGTTCCCCCTTATACTGGTTTTCTTGTGAAACATCCTGATGAATGCAAGACTTGACATGTCTCATTTTTCAGTAACGCTATATATATGTAAATTAAATGTTACTCTGGGTAGTTTAAGAGATGAATCTCATTGGATCCAGTCACAACTTTCTTGTCCATTACTGTCCTTAGATTTTTATAATTACATGCAAGTTATTTTATATTCATGCAACAGCACCATAAAATAAGCCAAGCCTGCGACAGTTTGAGTGGGTCTAACTCTGGTCATCTCTTACTCAAAATAGAAGGTCAGCACTCCACATGACACAACATGCTGCAATAGGCAACCATGTGAGCTGAAATTCAGAGATTGGGCTATGCCAGTTGGCAGAGGTGGGAAATGGAAATCAATAGCTTAGTCTAAGGTGATGAAATTTGAGGGAAGAGCTGAAGTACAAAATACATTTTAAATAATACTTGAAACAAAATTTAGTGGTTTGGGAATTTTTTTAGCCTGATTATTAAATACCAATTCAAAGTTCATAGGAAATCAGAAAGCAAATAGAATGTTATAATTTACAACAAAGGCTGAGATTTATAATTCAAAAGAAGTGATCTTGAAATTTTGTATGGTCTCAAGAATCTAGAGTGTTTTGATCTCCATAGTACAGAATGGTTGTAGGATTTTTGTAAGATTGAGAGATGAGCAATGGGGATCTTGATATAAAACTTAAATGTTCAATTATCTCAAAGAATTGGACCCAAGAATTTTTTCAATATGTGGCATGGCTGAAATTTCACTGTTAAATTTGCAATTTCATGCACACTTTTCCATCATTTATATCAAATAAAGACACTAAAGTAGATCTTCTGATCAGTTATATGCAACTGACAGATGTAAATCTCTGTTAAGGTTCCCCAGATTAGTGTCATATCCAGCTTTTCAAACAGGTTTTGGATTAGGATGAAAAGTATCCATCAGTTTGCAGTTAACAAAATTAAAATTATTCCCACTAACTTTGTTTAAAATGCTTAGAAGGTCCTGGCCCTCTGTGTATAGTTAACTCTAATTTGCCCATTCATTGTAAAATGGCACTCCAAACTGTTTATGGTAGTGCATTTAAAAAGTCACAATAAAATTCATTATAGCACTTTGAGATGATTTAATAATTCTTTCTCTTCAGTGTTTGTTTCCTGCCTGTATCCATTTAGCTGATTAGAAAATGACGACAAATGTTATTTTTAGACATTCACAATATCTAAACCATGGATTTTCCAGTTAATCTTTACTCCAATTCACAAAGACGTTCTGTCACCTAGCACCCAAACAATTTTCACATTTCCTTTACAAATTTAATCTCTGCTAATTTCTGCAAAGAATCTTCGACAAATAATCCTCGTAGATTTCTATAAAGTATCTTGGAAAAATACCTTACAAAATCCAAATAGTATCCCTATCTGTATCTTTGGCTTCTCTTTACAAACAATTCCACCAAGCATCTCTTTCATGACTTCCCTTGAGTTCATTTTTACTGGCTGAATTCTCTGGCCATGATGTAGAGATGTAGAGATGCAATGCAGACCAGAACACCTCATTCGCCTGAAGAAGGCTACAAAGCCGAAAGCTTACAAATTTACTATCAAATAAATTGGTTGGATTTAAAACTGGTGTTGTCAGACCTCTTACTGTGAATTCTCTGGCTCCACCAGGGACACACTACCGCTAGAGGTTTCCTGGCGGTGTAGGCTGGCTTCAATAGAAATTCCCATAGATAGTAGTGGAATCAGTGGATCCAACCACCATTGATTAGTACATCATCTCCCATCACCATGAAACATGATGAGGGGAGAATTTTACCTACAGATTCTTTTCAATTTGATTTGAATCTGCAGATGAGATTTTTGTCAATTCGGGGAGCTGAGTGTGCTGTATTTAACTGAAATCTGATTAAAGCAGTTGTTATTAATGGATTTTATCTATGCCAAGATAGTTCAGCTACTGCAATAAATAAATCCTGCTGAAGGGACACTTTTATGTATTTGAATAAATGTTGGTGTTGATACTTTCAGGTTAAGAAGCATTTTATCTTTGCTGGCATTGAATTACTATACATGGTTTTTAGACGCTTCTATCTGTATTGTGAATTCAGTCAATTATTTTGGTAAATACTCCACTACATCCCATGCAGAGGAGGTAGCAGGAGTTGTTTATGAAGTTATCCAAGAAAAAGGCAACACTTTCTTAACATTCACTATGCGAAACCTATTTTTGGGCCTTTTATCAAACACCTTCCCATTCTCCTCCCCCGCACCCTCCCCACCGCACCTACCAGTGTCGTAGGGGCTTGGGTGAATTCTGCCCTTCATATTCAAGCTAAAAAAAATGAGGTCTATCCAAATTAGAAATCCTAAGTTACAAAGAATTTAAAAGAATCCTTGGTGGTATTAATCACTGAGGGACACTCTCTGTAACTATGCTATGTGCGTTGACAAACCAATTCATGGAGAGACTACACTGAATCAATGTTTTTGCTCCATTCTTGACTCTTAAACACTTTGACTCAAGGAGGGATTTGAGATTAATGTCTTAATGTTATGCATTTCCTTCTTAAATATTGATAAAAATTGAAATTAGTAAAATTTGGCAGGAAAATGGTTAAAGTTTCAAATAATATGACCATTCAAGATCTGAATGATTTTGATGACACAAAGTGGGATATTTTTATGCAGGATAAAGACATATATAAGAGAATAGATATTATAAATGATGATATCATCTTCTATGAACAGATTTGGGTGAAATTCTTCCATCCTGACACTATGTTTCATGAAGGGGATGGAATTGTGGAGTGGTTCCCACCACGGTGGCCAGTGGGAAAGCATGCCAAATCTTCAGGCCCTGACCTCAATTAATTATGCAGCTGGCTATTTTGTTCCATATGCCATGACGGAGCAGGCCTGATGGCACATAAATAGTGGCCCTATCCAGACGTCATATTGAAAAGATGTCCGAATCACTGACCCACTATTGAAAGAAGGTGGATCTCCCAAAAATGAAAATGGATCTTCAGCTACACTTTGAGATTGAAAGATGAACCGCCTGAGAAAGAGAAAAGTAAAATCAGTGTCCAGGAACATTCTGAAGCGAGATGTTGGATCCCCTGCAGGACACCAATTCTGGTCCACCTGTAGATATTCCCTTCATCCACTGCTGTGTTGTTCTGGGGTCCAGGATTTCCGCAGCCCCAAGCGTTATTCAGGTGAGTCCCGATATCTTTACACCATGTTATTCCAGATGTATTTCAAACCGGCATGTTTTCCTGCTGGTGCCATATAGGATGGGTGTTCAAGCCTTCAGCTGCATCTCATTTGTGGAAATACACTGAGTTTCACAGCAGCCTCCAGCGGTTCCGCTATGGTGGGCACCAGCAGAAAAGCCTGCTGTAAATTCAAACTGATGCGAAATCTATTTTTGGGCCTCCTATCAAACTCCTCCCTCATTCACCTCCCCCGCATCATTCCCACCCTACCTACTGCTGCTTTAGGGGCTTGGGTGAATTTTGCCCTTCATAATCAAACTAAAACAAATGGGATCAATTCAAATGAGAAACCCTATGTTACAAAGGATTTAAAAGAAATAATGAAGGAAAGGCAATTTCACAGTAACTTCATTGCAGTGTTAATGTAAGTCTACCGATGACACAAATAGAACATAGAAAAGCTACAACACAAACAGGCTCTTTGGCCCACAAGTTGCGTCGAACATGTCCCTACATACTAGGTTTACCTAAAAACCTTTATCTTATTAAGTCCCATGTACTTATCCAAAAGTCTCTTAAAAGATGCTATCGAATCCATCTCCTCCACCACTGTCGGTAGCCGATCCCACGCACTCGCCACCCTCTGAGTGAAAAACTTACCCCTGACATCTCCTGTGTCCCTACCCCCAGGACCCTAAACCTGTGTCCTCTTGTGGCAGCATTTTAGCCCAGAGAAAAAACCTTTGAGAATCCATTTGATCTCTACCTCTCAACATCTTATACACCTCTATCAGATCACCTCTCATCCTTCATCTCTTTAAAGAGGAAAGACCAAGCTCTCTCAATCTGTCCTCATAAGGCAAGCTACCCAATCCAGGCAACATCCTTGTAAATCTCCTTTGCACCCTTTCTATGGCTTCCGCATCCTTCCTGTAATGAGGTAACCATTTCTGAGCACAGTACTCCAAGTGAGGTCTGACCAGGATCTTATACAGCTGCAGCATTATCTCCTGACTCCTAACTCAAATCCTTGATTGATGAAGGCCAGTGCACCAGACGCCTTCTTAACCACATCCTCTATCTGCGAAGCTGATTTGAGCGTCCTATGAACCCAGATCCCAAGATCCTTCTAATCTTCCAACTGCCAAGAGTCTTACCCTTATATTTCGTCATCCTATTTGACTCTCCAAAATGAATCACCACACACTTATCTGGTTTGAAGTCCATCTGCCACTTCTCCGCCCAATCTTGCATCCTATCTATGTCTTGTTGCAAAACTGTACTTTATGTAGAAGGTCCAGAATGAACTAAAAACATGAAAAATAAAATTCAGATAATCAAAGATGCCTTTAGAGGCAAGTAGTTACAATTTTCTCAGGCAAATAATCCCAAAGAAGTCGCAGTCTGCTAAGCTGAATGATTGTTCCTGTAAGCTGTTGTTTTTAAGTAGTCTTAGTGAATGGGACTGCGATGTTGAAGAAAACAGCTCATCACCACCTCCTTAAGGGCGGGTAAGGATAGATACCAAAGGCTGGCCTGTGTAGCAATATTTTCAACCCATAAATGATTTTTAAAAAATGTATCAAAGCATCTCTTAGATCTTTTGTTCTACATTTAGATCAGTTATAGTTTGCATATCAAACTCATATCATGGATGGTGCTGTTCTGACCTTTGTCCATTTGATACAAAAGCACACATGAAGCAATTGTGTTGGTGTTATATTTGCTGATTCCTCTTTATGTCTTTAATGTCAAGTAACTATTCAACCTTATTGAAAATTTGAAAAAGCTTGACGTCAATCCTCCCTCCCTATTCTGGATCAGTGAATTCCCTCAGATCCATCAGCTATTAATTTCTGGGATTTACTTGGAGTCCAAGTTAACGAATACTGGTCGTGAATTATCACCTTCATTTCTCATCCTCTACACGAATGACTGTCAGAGTACAACAACATAACAATGCTCAAATGTGCTGACAATACGGTACTTATGGGTCTCATAAGAAATAATAAATGAAATGAGAAAGTCAGTGGAGAAGTTTGTGAAATTGTGCATCACAAATCATTTAAATGAAACAAAAATGAGGTGAAATAACTAGTTGTGAACTTTAGGAAAAAGCCGATTAAGGATCTTGGCTTTCATCTTTCAGTGTCTGGATTGTCGTGGACTGGACATATGATCCAACATTTTATATGTTTGTAGTTGAGAGTGCTATTCTTTCTGGATATCTTTGGAAAGCAGACTCTTTAAGAGATTGTTGAACCAGATAGAAAGTGCCTTTGAAGAGCAGATCTTTCTTGACAAAATCTGCTTGAAGAAGTTTGACAAAACTTGAATGTCATGAATAATGAGATTATCTTTAATTCAGTGTAACTGCTGATTACACTCAAGGAGAAGATTACAATCCATCAGATGCAGAACAATCAGTCCCTAACTCAACAGTGCCCTTTCAGAACATTGAGCAGGTGTTGAAGTGTGGATGAGGATCTGAATTTAGAGTGGCACTCATTTCAATGCATTGAAATAACTTTTAATCTATATTTTAATTAAAGTTAGATCCCTGACTTTCTTTTATCTTTATTTATATGTCATTTTAAATGAGCAAGCAATGTACCTAAAATGGATTGCAATATAAACATACAGAATAATAAATCATACAGTACAGAAGGAGGCCATTCAGCTCATTGATTCTGCACTGACCACAATCCCACCCAGGCCCTATCCCTATAACCTCATGCATTTAGCCTAGCTAGTCCCCCTGACACTAAGGAGCAATATAGCATGGCTAATGCATCTTCGCATTGCGGGAGGAAACAGGAGCACCCGAAGGAAACGATTAAGGGAAACTAATAGAATGGAAGAGTTTGACAGTCTTTAATGGTGGAATTTTACTGGCACATCTGCCCAAGGTTTGTACAATCCCACCCGAAGCCAAGGGAGATTGCTATTTACTGAGTCTCACCCGCTCCCAGAATTGGGGCAACATACTGGTAAAACTCCAGCCTACAAGTGTTTCAGTCTTGACCTTGATAATAGCATCCAAAATTTTACTTGATACTATATCAGACTAATTGATATTCTATGATTCTCATCCTCTCTTATTTTTGACACTACACTTGCCATTCTGCAATCATAGAATCTTTACAATGCAGAAGGATGCCATTCAGCCCATTGAGCCTGCACTGATCCCACCTAGGCCTAGCCCTGTAACCCCCATGCTAATCACCCTGATGCGAAGGGTCAATTTAGTGTGGCCAATCAACCTAACCTGCATATGTTTGGACTGTGGAAGGAAACTGGAGCACCCTGTGGAAACTCACGTAGACATCGGGAGAACGTACAAACTCTACATAGACAGTCTTTCAAGACTGAATTGAACCTGGTTTCCTGCCATTATGAGGCAGCAGTGCTAAACACTGTGCCACCATGTTGCCTTCATTCATAAATACATTTATTTTTGACATTGATGTCTCATTCATACATACATCAGGAATCTATGAGTGTATCCTATTACTTTAGTTGAGTCTCACTCAAATGTACAGTATCAGCTTAAGTATGATCAGGATTTTATGGCCTCGCTCATCCCAAAGCCTAAAATCCCATCCAGTGTCAACGGACTTTCCCATGCTCAGCCACTCACCTGCTCCGAGTCCTAAAGCAAGTGAGCCAGTAAAATTCCAGCATATGTGTCAAAAATATTGCACTGCTTAATTCCTCCCTCTAGGAATATCCATCTTGTTACTATCCTAGAAGTATCTTTGAACATATTGAGCTGAAGAACTTAGTCAAACTGGCCATGTCCATATCTTTATTAACTGTGATTTCCATCTTTGTAATTAATAGTTGAATTATCTGTTTTATATTTATTTTTCTTCATCCTGAGTTGTTGTAATTTCCTTAGAATTGTAATTCCAGATGCTCTCTTTACACTAACAGTCTTTCTTGCTATACTAATCCTTACTGTACTTTAATATCTGAATTTCTTTGTCACCTCCAATAATGGTTTCTACCTTCCCTGCCTTTATTAACAGTTCTTCTCTTAACTCCTACTTATATATTCAGTAGCTGCATTCTCTTCGTTTTAAGTCACTTGAGCCTTGTTGCTGTTGTTCCATTCTCTTTTTTTTACACATTATTAAAATATTATTTCCTAAATTTCAGTGATCTACTCTTACTGCTTCTATTTTAATTTCTCTATTCAATTACAGTATTTAAGTTGATGATCACTGTTCCCCAACAATAATGAGCGTGTTGCTGGTCAATATTAAGTTGAGTCGAAAACGCAAAAGAGTTTTGACTCTCTTTCCCTCAAACTACCCAAGCATCATTATATGTTAGGATAGTTAGTTTTTCCAATATTAGCTGAATACTATTTTTGCTTCACTGTAAAATAACCGGCTAATGTCAGTCATATGATATATGAAATGTGGCGGGCTGCAGTTAATAATTGCACCAGTAACTTCCCTTTGTTCTCCTCATTGTAATTATAATGAGTGATATACAAGTGGCCAGAATTAGTGTACCGCAGATATCTTGGAGGGTTGTAACACTGGAGGAGGTTACAGAGAAAGGAGGGAACAAGACAATGAAAGAATTTGAAAAGAAGGATAAGAATTTTAAAGTCTTGAGTCGGTTGCTGAGACTTCAGACTTCTGTATCTTTTTTCCGATGGAAGAAGGTAGAAGAGTGAATGTCCGAGGTGTATGAGGTCCTTAATTATACTGATTGCTTTGCCAAGGCAGCAGGAGGTGTACACAGAGTCAATGGATGGGAGGCTGATTTGCGAGATGGAATTGGGCTACATTCATGACAAAGAACAAATTATCTTTTATAGTTTCTTTCAGTCTTGGGCAGAGCAGGAGCCATACCAAATTGTGATACAGCCAGAAAGAAAGCTTTCTATGGTGCATCTGTAAAAGTTGGTGAGAGTCGTAGCTGACATGTCAAATTGCCTTAGTCTTCTGAGAAAGTAAAGGTGTTGGTGGGCTTTTTTAACTGTAGTGTTAACATGGAGGGACCAGAACATGTTGTTGGTGATCTGGACACCTAAAAACTTGAAACTCTTGATCCATTCTACCTCATCCATGTTGGTGTAGACATGATCTCTATATTTCCTGAAGTCAATGACAATCTCTTTCATTTTGTTGACATTGAAGGAGAGATTATTGTCATCGTACCTGTTCACCAGAAAGTTCAACCTTTCAACCTATTTTGTACATATGTACTAACCTTAGTCTCTTGTCCTTTCTAGCTTAAGTATTCTGCCACCTGCTACCAATACATCTGCCTGACAGTGCCATCAATGCTAATCTGTTCATTTGGAACCACAGTCCATCTGACTAATACACACTTTCACTTTTTCCAGGTGTTTCCAGTTTCAGTCTTGCAGTAATAGTACTGAACTAGCAATTCTGAGGGATTTCAGAGTGTCAACATGTAACAGCCATTCTACAAAATTGGCGATCTGAAATCTCACCAACAAAACTTATTGGGGTGTGTTAATTTTAATATCAAGATTGACAGGTTTTATTTAATAAAGTTATCAGGTATGATGGAATAGAATGGTGAAACAGGTTTGACTTTTTAAAAATTTAATTTCTGGGATCTGGGCATCAGCAGCTAGGCCAGCATTTATTGTCCATCTCTAATAACCCTTGAGAATGTAGAGGTATGCTGCCTTCTTGAATTGCTGAGTCCACGTGGTATGGGTATGGGTACAACCACGGTGCAGTAAGGAATGGAGTTTCAGGATTTTGACCCAGCGAGAGTGAAGGAACGGTGATATATTTCCATTTCAGGATAGTGAGAGGCTTGGAGGGGAACTTCCAAGTGTTTGCATTCCAATGTGTCTGCTATCTTGACCTTCTAGATGGTAGCAGTCATGGGCTTGGAAGTTGTTTTTTAAGCAGGCTTACTGAGTTCCAGCAATGCAGTTTGAAGATGGTGTACACTACTGTCATTGTGTATTGGTGATGGAGGGAATGAATGCTTGTTTAAGGTGTGCCTCTCAAGTGGGCCACTTTGTTCTAAATGGTGTCATGTGTCTTGGATGTTTTGGAGAATCACGCATCCAGGAAAATCAAGAATATTCCACCACACTCTTTGCTTGTGCCTTGTAGGTAATGTCAGGCTTCAGAAAATCAGGAGGTGAGTTACTCACTGCAGGATTCTCAGTCTCTGAGCTGCTCTTGGGGCCACAGTATTTACATGGGTAGTCCAGTTCCGTCTCTGGTTAAAAATACCCAGGATGTTGATAGGGGTATTTCAGCAATCAAAAGGCCATTGAATATAAGGTGAGATGGTTAGATTCTTTTTTGTTGGAAATGATTATTGTGTGTCATTGGTGTTACCACCACTTGTTCATCCAAGCTTAAATATCGGACTATTTTTATTCCTATGTACCTAATAACTATGACACCCTTCCCAATAACTTTGAAATTAGCTAATTATGTATTCCAAAGTTGATTGCAATTAATATATTCAAATTTTAAACTTGTGGTCACATTGGCTTTTTGAATCTGACATGAACAACAACAGAGAATTGGAGAATAACAGATGCCAGTTTAGTCCTTCCCAACCCCAAATGTTTTAACAATAGCTCTACCTTAGTTATACTTTTGTCTTATAAACTGTCAATCCATATTTTCAACAATAACTTCCTATTTGATCTAATCACACTACAATTACACTTCTAACATAGAAATTAGAGGCAGGATTAGACTATTTGGCCCTTCGAGGTGCTCCGCCATTTATATTGAACATGACTGATAATGAAATTCAATATTCTGATCCCTCCTTCTTCCATACCCCTTGATCCCTTTAGCCCCAAGAGCTGTATCTAATTTCTTCTTGAAATCGGAAGTTTTGGCCTCAACTATTTTCTGAAGTAGTGAATTCCACCCATTCACTAACTTCTGGATGAAGAAATTTCTCCTCATACCATCATAGTTACCTTTATTGAGATTCAGGACCCTGGTCTCAGACTCAACTACATCACTGTCCACTTTTGTAAAGAATTCTACCATAACATAATACTCATTTCGAAGATTTCTCTCAACTACATTACCAATTAATCTTTTCTTATTACACAATACCCAGTCCAAGGTGGCCTGTTCCCTTGTTGGTTCCTCAATGTATTGCTCCAGAAAACCATTCCCTATACACTCCAGAAATTCCTGACCAATGGTGGCACTATAGTGCTCAGCTTTGCATTTCACTCTGTTTAGTATAGCATTTGTAAGCTCCAACCAACTGCACTTCTCTGCTTTCCAAATTACGGTAAGTCTTGCTATTTAATCATGATGATATAAAACCAAAATATTATTTAAGAATAAAGAACTGGATACATGGGGAGGTGATTCTCCCAGCGCAATGAGCCGGGAGATTTCAGTGGGCTGGATTAACGAGATTTGCACTGGGTTTCCGGTCCCAAGCACCTCTCCTAACATTAGACTTCTGGTGCTGTCAGCTCTATGCTGGAAATAGCGTGGAGCTGCATTAGGTACACAAGGAGGGGAATTTTAATTTTAGCGACCCGAACCCACTGGAGTGAAGGAGGAGCAATTGGAGCCTCTCAGAGGGCTGGGCACCGGGGGGAATGCCTCCTAGGCATTGGCACCTTGGCAGTACCAACCGGTGCCCCTTGGCCTGGTAGGGTTATTGGTGGGCGTAGGGGGGGTCCCACTGCCATGCTGCGGATGGAATAGGTGGCGGAAGGAGGGAGGCCAATGATCACAGTGGAGGGGGTGAGGTTGATACTGTGGCGAGTGGGGTCTCAGGGATGGGAATGGCTGATTGTAGCAGGGGCTGGACATGGTTGAGGGGCCAGTGACTGTGCGGTTGGGGAGAGGGGGTTACACAGCCAGTGATGTGGATCACAGGGCTGGCCAGCGATCAGAAGGCCAGCAAATAGGAACCACTGTGCATGTACCAATCTCAGTGCTGACAGATCAGCACTTGTACAGTGGCCCACTCAGCACTATGTTACCAGTCTCCCAAACAGGAATTGGCCCTGCTCACCAATCTTCAGCGTGATTAATGCTAGTGCACTCTGCAGTGCACAGACTGTGGGAGATCCATTTTGAAACTCCCACTGAAAGAAAAACAGCGTGATTTACTCCAATTTTTACGCAAATTTGGCACTTAGAATTTTTTGAGGAGAATTGCTCCCGTGGTTTTAAAATGGGTACCAAATTGTACTGTGCAACCATGTCTCTCAACTAAGTACAATTTCATGGGAGGTTGATTTTATACAATGTAAACTTCATTATGGGCATGTTCCTTTGTTCAAAGCTGTTTTTCTTAACCATTCTTGCTTAGTTTCAAAAGAATACGCATGGCCTATGTGACCATAGGATCTTCAGTAGAACAAATCTGAGTATAAAAGTAAATCATTGTTTTACCTTTTCTATGTTGTCATTAGACTTTAAATATTAAGATTCTGAAAAGATAGCATTAAAGGAAAAAGCCACACTTTTAGGAAACATTAAAGTACTCAACTTCCCTCAAAAGCAGGGAAATGATTTCTTCTCTGCATTTGTAATAAAATCATAAATCTATTATTCAAAACAGGTTTATAATTTAATTATACATAACACAGAGGAAATTTTACCCACATGTTCCATATTGAACATTGTAAAATAGAAATTTAGTGACTGTTTCATGCCTTGTGTTTTATTTCCAGAATAGACCACGCTTACGATTTATATATTTAATATCAGCAAAATCACCTCTTTTCTTCTTCATTGGCTTTTTTGAAAGCATTTTTGCTCTCTGCTTTTGGGCTTCTGTGATGACAAAACCTTTAAAAGTAGCATAATGTAATATATTAGCATAATTCAAAGCGATTGGAACTAGATTTCAATTGACCTTGATTTTAATTATTACAAAGAAACCATATTGAAGTTGCGGTATTTGCATATGTGCATTCAATATTTGAACCATGTTAAATAAGAAAATGAAAGGTCTCATTAACAATAATTTAATGTTCTTCTAAACTTTTAACTAGTAAATTTACTGTATTTGTTGCACTTGGTTATTGACCATTATGAGATAGATTTTGTTTTATTTTCTTGTGAGTGACAATTTGGAGATATATAGGTAAGGACAGCAATTTCCTTCCTTAAAGGACATTAGTGAACCAGATGGGCTTTTACAACAATGAACAATGGTTTCATGATCATCATTAGGCTTAATTCTAGATTTTTAGTGAATTCAAAACCGCTGGATTTAAACCTGGGTCCCCAGAGCATTATACTAGGTGCCTGGGATCTAAGTATCTAGTCCAGCAACAATACCACTACTCCGTTGCTTTCCCACATAGAGTTTACTTCTGGTGAGATCAGTCATTCCTGTTTTGAGCAAGTAAAGTTGAACTGCAGCAGGAACCAGCAAGAGAAGCAATCCTTTCAAAGAACAGTGACTGATGGAAGATGCCTTCCTCCCTCTTCTCTATTGTATTTTAATATATAGTCAAGGACCACCAATTTAACTCATTGACTAGAAGAGAGAACACTATTACCCAAGCAAAACTATCATTGCTACTATAGTAAAAAGAAAGCAAAACTGTCAAAGCTACTATAATAATAAATATTATAGTAATAAATAATAAATATAGTAATAAAATAGTAGTAACAGCATCTCTGTGTTAATAGTGTTGTGACAGTGTTGAGGATTAAGGATAGCTCAGTATAATGAAACTGGAATTTGCATCAGTTCATTATAAAATATGAGACAAAAAGCAGTCTTGGACCACTGCTTGGTCTGAAGAAACTGAACAATAAATCTTGTTTGCCACAATCCAGTCTACAAGTATTTGAAATCAAGTATAATGCATGTTTTTACCTGATTCCTCATCATTTCTAACTAGTTTTCTTTCATCTTCAAAGGCATGAAGCCACAACAGTTTCTCTGAGGGTTTCTTTGCACAAAATAGCTGCACATCATCATCTACAAGCCTGTTTTGAAGTTTGAAAGCATTTTTAACCTTGACATTGAATTCCCAGTCTTTTCCATCTTTTATGTCTACTACTAGCACGTTGTCAACATCTATTCTGTTCTTGTAGTATAATGTGTCACGCCGTAGAAGATCCTATGAAATATGGCACACAACACAATGAATTATTTAGAATATCATCTATTAATTTGTTAGTCTGGCATCAGGTATAATTATCTAAAATTACTTTATAGGATCAGGAGGCTGGATTATACACTGAGGTTGTGCACCTGAACCCTCTTGTAAATGGTGAGCGGGGCTGGGTTGGGGGGAATGCGACAAGCCCATTTCTGTTTGGCTGATCTACCCACTTTAATTTTTCGATGCAGACATCCATCCATTCCTGGGGGAAGTTTCATCTCAGAGTTGACACTAATTGGAGGCCAACAGTTTTGAACCACACTAGAATCAGTGGCCACTGTCAGTCTTACAGGATACCTGGGAGAAGAGAAACCAGGGATGCCCCCAAACTCAATTATGTCCATGATCTCGCTGGTGCTGGATTGGCAGGCCCGAAGAGTGTTAAGGGAAGCATGTTGGACAGGCAGGGAGGGGAAAGTGGATGTGAGGAGGCATTAATGTAGATGGCAGTCTTTGATTAGGCCCTGGGAAGGAGGTACTCCTACTCTCCTTTCACTAACCAGAGCCGACAGGATTAAATCCACCAGGCACATGTAGGGCGCAGGCCTTTCCTCCAGCTATTGTATCAGAGCAGGGGAGGGATGAGACCCTGAATTGAGCATTAATTACTCATTTAAAGACCTTAAATGAGTTATGATTGAGCTGTGAACTTAACATCTTTCCCACCACTGGTAAAATTGGAGTAGGAGCAGATATAGCGGTGACAGACATGTCAGCAAAGGCATGTTACTCAAATCTATAGGGCCGCTTACCTGTTTTTCTGCTCGGGATGGTCTTAAAATTCAGCCCATAAAAGTTTGAAGGAGTCCATTTAGCCCATCATTTCTCTGTTGGCACTTTGGAAAAGCTAGCGAATTGGCCCCACTTTCCTGTTCTTTCCCTATAATACTGAAATGATTTGGCTTTTGATATATTCTCCTTTTGAAAATTATGATTGAATTTGCTTCTGTCATCCTTTCAGGCAGTGCATTCTGGATCATCATCACTTGCTGCATTTTTTCCCTCTTTTTCCTGCTCATTATCTTAATTCTGCATATTCTGGTAACTAACCTGTCCACCACTGGAAACAATTTCTCCCTATTTACTCTATGACAATCCTTATCTTATTAAAATTCCAGCAATGTAATATTGTATAGCCAACCTTGCATTAAAATGTAGATCTTTTTCTCCAGTAACAACTGTGTGTAGATTTTGCAGAACTATTTAGATGCATATTATTAATCCAATCCCAACACGTGTGTATCTATTAGTTTCATAAGTGGTGTACAGTGCAGAAGTGGTCCTTAGGACATTGAGTCTGGACTGAAAATAACTTTGACTAAAGTTGCGTGAATCCCATTTTCCAGCACTTGAAATATCATAACATAAAAGAATATAAGACAAGTGCTCGTCCAAATACTTCTCAAAGTTTTAAGATTTCCAGTCTCCATTACGTTTCTAGGCAATGCATTCCAGATTCTCACCACTTTGAGTGTTTTCTTTCCCCCAAATCCCCTCTGAATCCTCTGCATCCAGCATAAAACTATGAACCCTTCCCTCCACTCCGCTTTAACCAAGGGGAATAGCTGCTTCCTATTCACCCTGCCCAAATCCCTCATATTTCTTATACACCTCAATCATGTCCTCCCTCAACCTTTGCTGTTCTAAAGAGAACAATCTAAGCTTATCTGATCTTGTCTTACAGCTCAAATTCTCCATCTTAAGCAACAACTTGGTGAAACATCTCTCTACTCCCTCTAGAGCAATCGCATTCTTCCTATAGGGAGGTGATCAGAACTGCATACAGTACTCTAGCTGTGGCCTAACCAACATTCTGCACAGCTCCAACATAACTTCCCTGCTCTTGTAGTCTATGCCATGACTAATAAAAGCAAGTGCTCTTGAGAACTACCCTATTCACCTGATTTGTCACCTTCAGGGATCTGTGAATAAGTACCTCATAATCCATTTGTTCCTCTGAACTTCCTAGTGTCCAGCCAATCACTAAGTACACCCTTGTTCTGTTATTTCTTCCGAAGTGTATCACCTTGAATTTATCATGGTTAAGCACCATCTGGCACTGCTCTGCCCAACTGATCAACCCAACTATATCTTCATGAAACCTATGACCTTTCTCTTCATTAATAACCACCCTATCAATCTTGGTGTCGTCTGTAAACTTGCTTAACATTCTCCCTGTATTTTCATCTATATCATTTATGTATATATAACAAATAATAAGCGGCTGAGTAATGATCCTTGTGGCACACCACTGGACACTGGCCTCTAGTCATATGAAGCTCTTTATTTTTGTTACTATCACTGCCCTTTGTATCCTATTATGAAACTAGTTTTGGATCCATCTTGGGGAATCAATAAACTTACTTACCATTCCTCTCACATTCTCATCTATATCATTTATATAAATAATAAACAAAAAGGGACCCAACATGGAACTTTGTGGTATGTTACATCACTCAATCATCCTTTGTGTCCCATTGCTAAGCCATCTTGCCAAGTTTCATTGAATTCATGTGCTTCAACCTCCTCAGTCTCTCATGTGGGATCTTGCAAAGACTTTGTTAAAATCTACATAAACTACATCAGCTATACTTCCCTTATCCATGCACTCGATCACTTTTTTGAAAAATAGTATAAAATTTATTAGGCATAACCTCCCTCCAACAAAGCTACGGTGACTATCCCATATCAACTCCTTCCTTTCCAAGTGATGGTTAATTCCCTCCTTCAGATTTTTGTCCAATGTCTTCTTTGTTAATAGTTTTAGTCACAGAATGCAGCATTATTCGTGTTTGCTTCTTATCAACAATATTCCAACAGACTGTCTTCATAATTTTTTGATAATGTCAATAAAACAAAAACAAATTTAACAAATCAATTCAAACAAGTTAACATCACTTAAAAGGGGTATAATAACAAAAATAAAGAGCTTCAAAAGAACCTTATCTAACCAAGTTAAAATGTTGTTTGAGGGATAATGAAGTACTCCACCTCCTGTAGTGGAAGACATCAAGTATACAAATTGACAACAAAAAATAATTTGAGTTCTGTTTCATTTTACAATGATAAATCAAAATGTCAAACTAAAGTACTTACAATTTAATGCATTTACAATTTTTTGACATTTCACCTATATATGCCAATTTGTAAGAGATATTTTAAAATTTCAGTCAAAGAAATCATAATTTCACTTTAGGGCAGTATGTGACACAGTCATTAACATTGCTACCTCAAAGGGATCTGGATTCAATTGAACATTCAGGATTGCCTGTGTGGAGTTTGCACATTCTCCTTGTGTCTGCTTGGGTTTCCTCAAGGTACTCCAGTTTCTTCCCAGTTCAAAGACATGCGGGTTACCTGTATTAGCTATGATCAATTGCCCATCAGTATCTAACAATGAATGTATTAGGTGGATTAGGCATATAAATATTTGGGGTTACAGGGACAGGCTCTTTCAGAAAGTCAGAGCAGACTTGATTGGCCAAATGGCCTTTTCTGCACTGTAGGGATCCTATGATTCTGTGACACTACATGTTCCCTCTCCAGTGTGATCTGGTATGGCCAGAGAAGAGGAGCAGACAATTGGGCAGGATGATGGTCAATCTCTTGATCTCTCTTTGTATTCTTTAACTTAAACAAAAAAAAACCTAAATGGACTAATTAACTAATTACCAATTTAAATAAAAGTAATAGTCCCTTAAAGATGCAATGGAAGGAAAGACAAAATCTTAAAGTAAATTTTTCAAATTAAAACAAAAAATGTCGCTTTGAGGACTAATGTTGTAATCTAGCCCCTATGATGCCCACTAATTATGGAAGGTCTCAACATGTCAGTGGATCTGTGTGCTCCATTTACACAGACACCAGCCATAAACATGGTCAGGCCAGACAGAGCAAACAGATAGCCAAGCAATCCCTTGATCACCTGCTAGTCACTCTTTCTTTATATCTGCTTCATTTGGCCACCTGGAACTACCAAATAGTTTTTTTAATGAATCAAAGTCTGTGATCAATAGGAATCGAACACAGGTTAACTGCTTTGGAAACAGCAATGCTTAGTACTACACTGACATAGTTGCCTCTCTTTCGTTATACTCTTTTGATTACAGGAAATTGGACTAATTAACCAATTACCAACTTAAGTTATTCACCTTTTAAAGGAGAAAATTTTAAGGAGATTTATTGAACTAAACCAAAATATTATTTTGTGGGATGAAGAAGCACTCCAGCAGTACTCATCAGTCATGAAAAGCTTTGAATGTGCAGTGGACACTGTGTACCAGTCTCTCTTTATGACTGCTCTAAGTACTTAATTCACCAATGCACTTCACCCGTCTATCTTAACATAATTTGTATCTAATAAATGCATGTTACTATTCTACATGCTTAGATATCCTCTGATATTAAGTCCTGTTCTATTCTGTGCTCATGTTCCCCTCAGCACTGCCACATTCATTGCCTCTAACTATTATGCAGATTAATTGATGACAGGCTGACACACAGGAAGTTTCTACTTGAGTTAAAGCTGACTTATGGCAGATGCCTGAGTTTGCATTTCACCACAAAGAGATTGTCATTCCTCATTTTGGAATGAGTGGACCATCCCCTTGAATAGACACAGCCAATTAATTCATTAAATATTTCTGATGTGCTGGTGTGCAATTGAAGCTACAGTTAAAGGTTTTGGCTTTGGAGTACGCTTGACCTGGACCATTTGATGGGCAACACGACAGCTCAGTGACTATCGCTGTGCTGTGCAGATGCATGGATTTGTGCCTGTGTCTGTGGGAGTCTGCACATTCTCCCCGTGCTTGCATGGGTTTTCTCTGGGCGCTCCAGTTTCCTCCCACATCCCAAAGATGTGCTCTTAGGCTAATTGGCAGAACAAATTCTCCCTAAATTGTCTCAAATTTGGTTTCAATCTATAGATCTATAAACATAGACAGGGATCACAGGTAGAAGTGGGAACATCTGGGTGGCAGCGCGGGCTTGTTGGGCCGAAGTGCCTGTTTCCTGTGCTGTTTTGTTCTTTGTTGTTCTTTGTTCTTGAAATGTGAACTTATTGATGAAATGTATGTTACTACAGATAAAGGATTAATCAGATTAACCACAATCTTGTTGAATGACAGATCAAGTTTGATGGGCCAAGTCATCTACTCCTGCTTCTAATTCATACATATGTTCATATGACCTGCTTGTGTAGAGTACAGTAATTGTTTCTGTGATTGTATACAATGTATGTTGGGATTTGGGGTGTGTTCTGTCCCTTTAAGAATATGGATCAGGTGATCCCCTTGGAGATTAGCTCCCTCCAGTGTGGGACCAGGTGATGCAATGTGAGATCTGACTGTGGAACAGTGTGTAATGACAATAAAAAGCTCCTCAGTGTTCAAACTCTCAGGTCTACCTCGTGGCTCTTTAAGCACCATAAGTCAGTGAGTGCATACATAATAGTTTCACGTATAAAAACAGTAGCCTTCACATCTTGTTTCAGTGTGCGGCTTTATCAAAATGATCTTAAGTAGTCCCCTCCAGACAGCCTGCCTCAGACAGCATCACATGACTATGGCAAGACCGTAATACACTTATTAAGATTGCATTCCAAACCCAAAGAGTAATGAGGCTAGAGGATTAATTCCCATCATTTCTCAGGCCTTGAGTTTCAGACACAACCAGCCTATTTATATTTAATGACAACTGAATGGACAATTAGCCAACATTAATGTTAATGGAGCTTCTTTGCATCCTCCTTTCCACTAAATTCACTGATGTTTAAATTAACCTTAACTGGGTTCTCTTATAAATATTATCACAAACCTCGTAACCCTGTATCATAATTTCTGATGGTCATTATCAACCACCTAAAGCTTCAGTGCAGAATGTGGATTCAGCTATCAAACAGCAATAAAAATAATTTGCAAATCAAACACAGACAGAAAATATAGATTATAGAATTTCTTGGTTCTGACTGTGCACTGCATTTGTGGTCCCAAATAAGCAAACACACAATCTTGTAGACCCCTCTAGTACTTTTTTTGCGACTGCCTTTTTAAGTAATACAAATAGAAAAGCAAAGGTTGTTGCCTGCCTATGAATTTACCTTCTTACATAAGATTGCTTGGTGGTCAAAGAGAAAAACTATCATGTCTTTGCTCTTGCCTTGTGGCTTCATGATCACAATTAATTCACCACTTTGGATTAGTTCTGAGCTACGTTCCATAACATCTTCTCCCTAACAAAAAGAAACCTATGAGGAACAGTTTACCATAATGGTTGACATACAACAGGTCATTTTGCATTGAGAGGTAAGGACCAAAACAGTTAAAGGTTTTAATCAAATGGATATTATAGAGAGGAAAGTTCATAAAAACGGCTTTGGATTATTTGTATGAATGAAAATGACAGCGCCTAAATCCAAGGACATATATGAAATTGTGAGGCTCTATTGTGATTTTATGGCCTCACTCATCCCAAAATTCATCCCAAAATCCCACCCGAGGTCAACAGACCTTTTCATGGTCCATCCCTTGCCTGCTCCAATTCCCGTGATGGATGGGATTGTAAAGTTCCAGCCATAATTTTGCTAGCCACAAATATGAAGCATTGCAGCCCTGTCTCTTGAGATTTGCGGGTTATGGTTATGATTAGGACTAAAGTTTGCAGACGATAGAAAGATGTCTGCACTTGCGGATAGTGAGGAGCATTGTCAGGC
The DNA here is from genome assembly GCA_024679065.1 of Sphyrna mokarran. Classification (NCBI taxonomy): domain Eukaryota; kingdom Metazoa; phylum Chordata; class Chondrichthyes; order Carcharhiniformes; family Carcharhinidae; genus Sphyrna; species Sphyrna mokarran. The sequence goes on from JAGIQG010000003.1 coordinate 60,902,956, forward strand.
AATGCAACAGGACATAGGCTGGTAGCTTGGGCAGACAGATGGCAGATGGAATTCAATCCTGATAAATGTGAGGTGATGCATTTGGGGAGAAAGAATGTAGGGGGGAGGTATATGATAAAGGGTAGACCTATTAAGAGTATAGAATTGCAGCGAGACCTGGGGGTGCAGGCGAACAAGTCTCTGAAGGTGGCAGAGCAAGTGGAGAAGATTGTGAAGAAAGCATATAGTATGCTAGCCTTTATAAGAAGGGGTACAGAGTACAAGAGCTGGCCTTTAATGTTGCAGTTGTATAAAACGTTGGTTAGACCTCATTTGGAATACTGCGTCCAGTTCTGGTTGCCTTACTACCGGAAGGACGTGGAGACTCTGGAGAGAATGCAGAAGAGGTTTACCAGGATGCTGCCTGATATGGAAGGTCTGAGTTTCGAGGAGAGATTAGGCAAATTGGGACTGTTTTCCTTAGAAAGACGTAGACTTAGAGGAGATCTAATAGAGGTGTACAAGATTTTGAAGGGGATAGATAGAGTAAACAGGGTTAAGCTTTTTCCTAGGATGGACTCAAATAGCACGAGGAGTCACGGGCTTAGGGTGAGGGGGGTAAGGTATAATTTGGATGCTAGAGGGAGTTTTTTCACACAGAGGGTGGTGGGGGTATGGAATGCACTGCCAAGTAAAGTGGTGGAGGCAGGTACTCTGGAGTTATTTAAGAAATACTTAGATGGGCACATGAACAGAATGGGAATGGAGGGGTATAGAAAACTGATTTAAAATAGGGATCATGAGCTTGGGAGTCCCTGGTGTAAATAGATGATGATATTGATGTACTTGTTTTTATCCTACAGGTGCTTTGGTCCACCTTGTTGTCTAACAAGGGGCATACACGCTATGGGTCGTGAGAGGGCTGCTCTTGGATCTTTTTCGAGAGAATCCTAGTGCTTCACGTCATTAGTGTATGCTTGATCTGGACCATTTGATGGGCAACACGACAGCTCAGTGAATATCGCTGTGCTGTGCAGATACATGGATTTGAGCCTGTGCCTGTGGGAGTTTGCGCATTCTCCCCGTGCTTGCGTGGGTTTTCTCCAGGCACTCCGGTTTCCTCCCACATCCCAAAGATGTGCTCTTAGGCTAACTGGCAAAACAAATTCTCCCTAAATTGTCTCAAATTTGTTTTTTTAATCCATAGATCTATAAACATGGAAGGGATCGCGGGTAGAGGAGGGAACATTGGGGTGGCGGCATGGGCTCGTTGGGCCGAAGGGCCTGTTTCCCGTGCTGTTTTGTTCTTTGTTCTTTGTTCTTTGAAAAGGGGCTTTGCCAGTGGATTCCCTCATAATCCTTTATCAATGTGTATCAATTTGCATATATACAATATGTTTAATGTAGGAAAAATGCTAGTGAAACAGAACATACTGAATGATGGTGTTGGTGTTGTCTGGGATATTGTAAGATATAATTCTGTGAGTATGACTATTGTCGGACCATTGCTTGACTAGTCTGCTCAACGCTGTTGCCTAATTTTGGCATAAGCCACAGAAACTGGTAATGAGGACTTTGCAAGGTTGACAGGGCTGATTGTGCATCTTATTTCCAGTGTCCAGCTTGATGCCAGGTAGTCCATATGAAAATACAAACATACAAATTAGTAGGCCACATGACCCCTCGAGTCCGCTCTGCCATTCGGTAAACTCATGGCTGATCTGAATGTAACCTCAACCCCATATTCCCACCTACCCTAATAATCTTTTATCCTGGATGGTTATCAAGCATCTATCTAGCTCTGTTTTATAATATTCAAGAGTCTGCTTCTGCCATCTTTTGAGGAAGAAAAATGAAAAGACTCATAACCCTCTGAGAAAAAGAATTTATCTTCATCTCTTCTTAAATGGTGATCCTTTACTTTTAGACAATGACCTCTAGTTCTAAGTTCTCGCACAAGAAGAAGCAACCTTTCCACATCGACTTTGTCAATGCCCCTCAAGATTTTACATGTTTCAATTATATGTTGCCCCTTACTTTTCCAAACTTGAGTGAAAACAAGCCTAGCCTGTCCAATCTTTCCTCATAAGACAACACACATTCCAGTATTAATCTTGTAAACCTTCCCTGAACTGCTTCCATTGTATTTACATCCTTTCTTAAATAAGGAGACTAATATTGTATAAAATACTCCAGAGGTATGGTCTCACTAATGCTCTGTATAACTGAAGCATAACCTTCCTATCTTTGTATCCAATTCCCCCTCACATTCTGTTGGCTTTTCTAATTACTTTCTGTACTTGCATACTAACCTTTTGCAATTTGTGTACTAGGATACCCAATCTCTCTAAATCTCATAGCTTTGAAATCATCTCCCATTTAGATAATATGCTTCATTACTATTCTTTCAAAATGGACAATTTCACATTTTCTCACATTTTTTTGCCAGATCTTTGACCATTCATTTAACCTATCTTCATCCTTTGTCAGCTCCTTGTGTCCTTTTTCTAACTTACTGTCCTACCTAACTTTGTGTCATCAGCCAATTTAGTGCTACCTTTGACAGCAACTTCTAGATTTCCACATTTTCTGTGCATTTCCAAAATGCTGACCATTGCCAATTTCACTGTCATGGCCATAGTAAGACCAAGAGCATTAGTTGGAGAATGAAGAGCTTTTGGAAGGGAGGACAGGAGTGATTGCTAAGTAAGATAAATGTGGTTATGGCTCTGATGAGGTGGAGTTTATGGAGATTGGAGACAATCACTGGAATTCTACCACTTCACCCTTCATGGAATGGGAGTAGGAGAGGGGCGCGCAACATAAATGTCAGTTGACATTGGGAATTTTGGGTTTCGCTCAAGTAGGCTACCACTGTGTTAACTAAATACAGAGGAGCCAAAGGTACGGGGGTGAGAGTTTCAGTGACAGAGAGATCAAGGTGCATAATGTTTGATGAAATTGGACAGTGACAATGATGTGAACATTCAAGATCAAGTCAGGGTCAAATGGGACCACAATATTTGTTCAGTCTGGAGTAGTAGCAATGGAAGAGTTAGCAAAGGGGTTGGGAAAGGAGCAGAGTTAACAGTGATGGTCAAAAAGAAAGCTTTGGTTTTCCTGATGTTAAATTTGAGGGTGATGTGGCACGTTTATGACTTGAGAGGACAGCTTTATCACACAGAATCACTCATTAGATCAAGAGAGATAGTCGAGGGATTGAGCTGGGTGGCATCTAAGCCTGTGTGAATAATGTTACAAAGGGAAAGCAGACAGATGGAAAACAACTGGGATACAATGATAGGTACTCCAGAAGTGACAGGGTTGGTGCAGATGCCATTGTTTGAGTTGTATTGACTGTGTTCATGTGGATAAGATGGAAACCATTTAAGACTTGTCCTATATGAGCTCAGCAATGGAGAAGAGAAGAACAATAGAATAGGAAGGTGAGTTTCAATGCTTCAAATGCTACAGTAGAGTTGCAGTGAATGGGATGGGTTCACATCCACTGTCACAAGCAATCAGAGATTTTCAGGTTTGCAAAATGTCACAGCAATGCTCTAAGCACAGAGGAAGTTTGAAAGAATTGAAGGAAGAAGTTCTGAGGTGGAGGGTAGAAGTCCTGAAGTGAGAATTTGATTAAGAATGTTGATAGGACTGTGGGCAGTTGGATAATACATGAGCGAAGGAATCCATCTACAAGCAGCATTATAACCAGGTGGATTAGTTAAAGAGTCAGAAATTGCATGGGGAAGAGATTGGATAGAAGACAAAATGTCTCTTGGTGGAAATGAGTGATGGGCGATGGGGATGAAAAAGAGGTCTGGGGATTAAAGCAAGAATGGATGAGGAACTCTAGGAAGATTGGAAGTAGGGGATGGGGGGGCAACAGGGTGGGAGGTTGGAATGAAGAGAGCGGTATAAATGTTGTCCACAAAAGAGGTCAATGATTCCTGTACACTTGGAATTGTAGCTAAGGGCTGAATAAGCAGACAGATGTTATTTCAGGAGGTGGTTTGATGTCAAGGAGAGAAATTTTGTTCTTCAGGAAGATCCTAGAGTAGTAAATGGTTTTAACTGATATTTGTGAGCTACAGTAATACTTGCTACTGCCAGCACAGCATTTTCATCAATGTAAAACTCATGACATTTCTACCTCTCTCTAACTCTAAAGAAGAATTATATAGATTCAAAAGATTAACTCTGTTTCTTTCTCCACAGCTTTAACCAGACCTGAGGAATTTGTCCAACATTTTGCATTTTATTTCTTGGTATCTTCACGGTCTGACTGTGGAATGGATGTGTCTCAATTGTCTTTAAATTTACAGTCTTCCGATCTGAAGGAATGTTGATGATCGTACCATGGGTATGATAGGGGTGAGAGATGATGAATATATGGTGGGAACTGGGAATCAAAGAAAGAGGTGTGAGGACAAATAAATAGGTATAGATGTAGCAGGTGAAAGCAATATAAAATGAATTGTCAGTTTGATAATTAATGGGGCAGTCCAGAAGAAAGTATTTTTGTGAGTGTGATGGGAGTAAAATTATGTAGCTGTGATGAAGAAGTTATCTCTACAGTGACCATGGAATGCTGGAATGATTGAGCGAACTACTGAGCTTATGGGTAAGAGATTTTATGCAAAAATGAGATTGGCGGCAGAAGGGAAAAGAAATAAGAGGAGAGGGACTAAAGCGGAAGTCAGCAAAATGGAGAAGACAATTGACAGAGGTAAATTGGAAGATGTCACAGAAACTAAGTTGACATGAGTCTTCACAGGAATATAGAAAGGATTTTAAAAGATTGAAGTAATGGTCAGGTTGAGTTGTTCAAAGGTACGATTTGGTGATAAGGTTTATAATATCACTGAGATGCCTTGTGTGGGGCAAGTGTTGGAAAGGACGTTTAGGTGGGGAGGCTTCAGGGATGGAGAAAGAATCGGTAGTGTGAAACATGAGGCTGTCAATGGGCTTGTCTATGGCAAGCTTGTGGGTTGAATAAGTTTTGTTGGCAGCTGAAAAAAAATGTTCCAGTTGGCAAAAATAGCGGGAAGTAGTCAATCAAGCAAGATCAAAAGTGGAAGCTGTGAGAGACATGGAGAGGAATTACAGATGACTCAGTGAGATAGAACTGTCACTAAAAGTGACAGGTGAAATTGTTTGTGTTGCAGCACTGGGAAAGTCAAAGGAAATGATGAGGGATGCCAAGAGAGGCTGTGGGATCATTGGAAAGAACTAAGTGCTTGGTTTTAAAAGAGAAGCTGGTATGGTAATTGTGAAGAGCAATTGAAGGAAGCTATACAACTTGAAAGACTGATTTTGAGCAATTAGAAAGTCATTGAATAAAAAAATATAGCAAGATCAGACTTGTATTAGTTATTCACTCATTCAGGAATAAAAAACAGATTTTAAAAAGATATTACAGATTACTTAAATTTACATCGAAATAGCTTGATGTACTGAATTGATGAATATCACTTTAATGAAAATGAAAATATATGTAGAGTTAGTTATATAATTTATAAAAGATAATTAAAATTAATCTTACTCAAGTGAGGAGATAGAGGTTAGAGAAAAGGAGGAACAGGATTTATTAAATTGTTCCAGTTAATACCTTCCAATTCAAAACAGTATTCTGCCACCGAGGGAGTTTTTCAAGGTTTTCAATTCGTCTCTTGCGTTCGTTAATCACGTTGGCAATGTTTTTCATTGCTGCCGCAGCTCCTTCTACGTTTTTGTAATCCCTTAATTAATGAAGAAATGACAATTAATGTATAGTTCCAGAAAGGATTGACGACAAAAGCATTATTTAAACATAAAGATTAAATTCAAAATTTGACAGCATTTGCTTACTTTTGGAGGTGCCTAAGCCTTCACTATGGTAGGTAGGAAGCACGTTTCCCCACATACTGTATTATAAGTAGAGACCAACAACTAAGTATAAAGGGCCCACGCCTATAATAGGCATTATGCAATTAGTATATAAAAGTAATAGGTACAGTGCCAATTTGATGGCTCCTGTACAAAACTGCATTGTCCTGAATGCAGCTACCTACCATTCAGGCAAACTAGGCCCACATCCTTAATAGACTGCTACAGGCCCACAAAAAGGTTCAAATTGTTACAAATACCCCTGGAGTGCAGCATTGGTATGTATTAGAGTGCTGTTCCTTACCCCAGACTAAAATCATGCAACTACAGGCCTGAAATCAGAATTTGTAGGCCAGAATCTTTAAGTCAAATTGCCCATTTCTTCTGCCCCTTGAACAACATATTGAGCGACAACATCGATGACCTGCTTCTGAACTATTACACAAAAATGCTCTTCCATCATAAAAAGGTCCTGATTTTCCTTACCATAGAAACTATAGACTGAGTGGTCATATGATTACGTGATGATGTGGACATAAGAGGTCACATTTCAGGAGGATGGGTGTTGGTTATCTCTGAGAGTATAGCAGAGCACTAGTGTTTATTTTACTATTGTCACAAATAGGCTGATATTAACACTGTAATGAAGTCACTGTGAAAATCTCCTTGTTGCCAGATCAAGCACCTGTTTGGATGCACTGAGGGAGAATTTAGCACGGTCAATGCACCTAATCAGCATGTCTTTCAAGCTGTGGGAGGAAATAGGAGCACCTGGAGGAAACCCATGCAGACATGGGGACAACATGCAAACTCACGTTGCAGTAACACAAGCTGGGAATTGAACCTTTGGTCCCTGGCATGTGTGGCAGCAGTGCTTACCACTGTGCCACTGTGCCACTCCATGTCTTAGATTACTGTTAACTTAAATTATTCAACATTTTAAATTCTTGTTATCTGTAATTTGGAACCCAACACATTTACATGGCGTCAGGATCGGCAGTATGGCACACGGACTTTGCCACATCAATTCACTCGTCTTTGATGAAAATATTGCAGACAGTTTGGGAAGGTTGTGAAGGAATGGTGTATTTACTATGATGCTGCACTGTCTGACAAGTCAGAAAAGATATAGGCTTATACTCTTTTAATCATAGCAAGCGCCGAGGCCATTGAAAAATTTGAGTCAATTGTTTTCCAAATGGAGAGAAAAGAGAACCTTGAAATAATACTAAAAAATATTCAAAAATATCTGTCTCCTGAAAAAAAAGTCCTAGATAGACATGTGTTCAATTCAGCAAACCAAACAGTGGATGAATCAATATAACCACACAGTCTGAAAATATTGGCAATGAAATGTGCATTTGAAACTCTCTCACAGATGAACTAATTAGGGATTGAATACTTTGTAGAATTTACAATAATTTATTCTGCAAGCAGCTTCTGCGAATAGATCTAACGTTAAAAACAGCCATTAGTATCTGCAAATTAAATGGACAATCAGAAAGGAGAAGCAGAGATTGCAGGCAGCAAACAGATCTACTCACAGTACACAGCTCCAACTGCAGTGTCCACACACTCAGAACAGAACTCTTGTTTGGCAAGAGATGTAACAAATGAGGAAAATGGAATCACTTTGCTTAATGCTGCAGATCAAAACCACAGCAGTTCTCCTCTGCCATCAGCAATAGAGAAGCTGGTCGGTCCTCCAGACATATGAACATCAGTAATATGAATGAACTGGAGCTCAGCCAAAATAACAAAGCTACAGAGTCATCAACAAGGCACTGCTGCAAAACTGTCAACACTGTCAAAGAAAAGGTTGAAACCTTCACCATCCTCAACATGTTTTACAGTAACACAACACTGACACTGGAGGAAAGTATCATGTGTTACCCAGCCAAATGTTATGGGAATTAGACCCGTTTCACCAGAAGTCAATACCTATGTGAACTTCGTGGCTTATGGTAGACAAACCGTCCACACTGACAGTCTAGCCACCCTACACTGTACACAGGACTGTTTCAAATTTCATATACTTGACCAGAAGATCAATTTAAGGGGATAGTCATCAACTTCAGGAAGTGTAGTGGTGGACATGCTTTTGTTTACATCAATGGTGATGAAGCGGAGATGGTCATGAGCTTCAGGGATTTAGGTGTTCCGATCACAAACAATCTGTCCTTGTCCTGCTATGCTGGCACTGTAGTTCAGAAAGCCCATCAATGTCTCTACTTTCTCAGAAGGCTGAAGAAATTCAGCATGTCCAGTATGACACCCGCCAATTTTTGCAGATACACCAGAGAAAGCATCGTTTCCGGATGTATCACAGCTTGATATGGTTGCTGCTCTGACCAAGACCACAAGAAACTACAATGTTGCTCGATCCATCAGACAAACCAGCCTCCCATCCATTGACTCTGCATGTACTTCCTACTGCCTCAGGAAAGCAGCCAGCATAATCAAAGACCTCATGCATCCTGGACATACCTTCTTCCGTTGGGAAAAAGATACACATACCAACCGACACAAGAACACTTTTTTTCCCTGCTGCTATTAGACTTATGAATAGTCCTACCATATATTAAGCTGATCTTTCTCTTCACATTATCTGCAATTGCAACATTATATTGTGCTTCCTATTCTTTCCTTCTCTCTTATGTACTCTATAAAGAATATATTTTGTTTGTACAGCACGCAAGAAACAATACTTTTCACTGTGTCCTGATATATGTGACAATAATAAATCAAATCAAATCAGAATGTAAGGCAAATATTATCTCTTCGTTGCACTGGGGCTCATTCAACTTGGTTTGAACTCAACTTCCTGCCAAACATGATGAGTAACACAATCATCATTAACTCAAGAGACACTTTGCATCCCTCAGAAACTCACGTCAGTTAGATTCGTCAATTTGTCTCCACGGAATTTCTTAACTTTGCACAGACATGGAACTTGGATCATATCACAAGCAGCCCCTCATATCCTCAAATAGTCTGTCAGAATGGATGCTGAGCCAAGTATCTTCTAGAGAAATATGCTCAGGATCACACAGATTATTATGCTGCACTCTTTAGTCTGCAAAGTCTGCCACAATAGGACCTGCTGTCATCAGCACAACAACTCTTTTCAAGATGAACCTTGGCCACAATTCGCCCAAGCTTCAAACCAATGTGAATGATGTCGTCATACAACACAAATTGAAAAGCAAAACACACAATGATCAAGATGCCCACAGACTTGGCCCTCTGATGCCTGGTCAAATCATCAGGGTTTGGATCATACATGGCCATGACTAGTTGGCAATGGTACACAGCCATGCCCAGCAGCCAAATAATTACATGGCAGCCTCAGACAGTGTCCACACTGATACAATCACCGCCAATTCCTATAAGTATTGGAATCAGCACCAACAAATAATACAGTACTTCAATCATCCAGCCTATGGCACAGGCTGCCTGCACCAGCAGACATACAAACTCTTCCAGAAGCCAATTCAGTGAGCCTTGCACCCAAATAATAATGATGGAATGTACTGTGTTGTCTACACTCAGGACACTGGCCAGAGAAAGACTACAACACACCAAGTAACATAACTACACACTCAGAGTGCCTGAGCAAACCAAACACAAGGTTCCAGGACTTTATTACAATCTAGCCTTACATGATGATGGGGCTACATAAAAGGTCACATGTCAGGAGCACAGGAGTTGGTTATCCTGGAGGTGCGGGCAGAGCACAAATGTTGAAATAGTTGCTAAGGTAGAGAACAAGTTACTCTTCATTATATATCATTGTTACCTGTGCTTTGGGAACCCAACATATTTACCAGTTTCAATGACTTGAGTTGGTATATCTCATTAAAGCTCTGGAAACATTGAATGGGATGCAATAGGTCATGTTGAGATGTTGAAAACTACTTCATTTCTGGATCACAAAGCAGAATCACAATTTGACAAACTTACTAAAGTTACAAAGGTTTGGGAATTAGCATTCCTAGAGATACAAATCCCACGAGGGATTCTCCAACCTTGCCCTTAGCTGGAATTCTCCAGTCTTGGTGCAATGAATAGAGATTTGACTGAGTATCAAATTCTCTGTTCTTGATGGCAGCAGTAGCAGGGCATGGTGGAGAATTCCAGACCAAGTCTTTGGGTTGATGTAAAATAAGTTGCTCAGTGAAGATTTTAGTCAATACATAGCTATCTATCATTTTTAATGTCTTAGACAAGATCTGCTTGATTTGAGCCTGGAGTTTAGATTTTTTCACTGCTGAACAATAACCTCAGGTAATTTAAGGTAGTACCTACTACTTTTTTACACAAAAATATTTTTAAACTGTTTCCAAGATACAAATCAGACATTGCTTAATTGAAAATAAAAGTGATCAGAAGTGCTAGTGCTGATTTGTTGAGTACACTTAGGTGATTGCTCTCTCTCTAGATGTATTCAGAAGAGAAACCATCTGTCTGAAACAATTCTTCATTTCAAAGGCATGATATTTTGTTAATTTTCATTTCCTAATTAATTACCAAGGTGACAACTGAAGCCGCTGATCTCGAGAATCTTTATTGATCAGTTAATCAATGGACCTCCAAGCGATGAGGTTGGTAAACCACCTAAAACACCTCTAATCCTGAGGTGATTGCTTGGAAATTAAAAGAATGGCTTGCAGCGAATCTCCTGTTTGTCCTTCATAACACCATGACAGTAAGGCTGATTGCTGTAAGTCATGGAAAAGATGTGCTGATTAGGTGCATTGGCCATGTTGAATTCTCCTTAGTGTATCCAAACAGGCACAGGAGTGTGGCGACTCGGGGATTTTCACAGTAACTTCATTGCAGCATTAACATAAGCCTACTTGTAATACTAACAAATAAATAAAAACCTTTGAAACTTTTTGAAATAAGTACAACATTGCTGTCAAAATAAGCAAAGCAATAGAACTTTAAATGATTGTTGTTAAACAAAGGATTTTTCACAGTAACTTAATTGCAGTGTTAATGTAACCTTACTTGTGATTAATAAATAAGCTTTAAAAACTTTAAATTGGAAAAGGGAATCAAAAATCTAGCTTTTAGACTGAATACTGATCTATTACATTATTCTGTCTATTGCGATAACAGATTGCTCAGTATTCTGCTGCTTACGCGTGACAGGGATTGGTGGTCTTCAGCAGCTCTGTCAGCTGCAATGGGTATTTACAGATCTTCTGCACTGGCATTATTAGATATGCATCCAGTGAGAGGTTCAACATGCGCTGGTGCAATCGACAAGTCTCAAAAAATAATGCATATTCTTGTATCTTCAGGAGTTTGGAGGTTTCAGCAGCAGCACTGGGGTGATTGTTGATGTATTCAGAGTAAACCAGGAAACCTTGATGCTGCAAAAGGGGAAATAAAGTAGCAATCAGAGTTCAGAAGTGAATAAAGGGAAAGAAAAAAGGCAGCTGTTTTACAATTGATCCTGAGATAAATGAAACAAGAGCAGAATATAATCTTGCTATACTCTGCAAAGCTGACTACACAATGTGGTTCACGCTAGGCCTATTGATCCTTGCACTCTCTGTAACTGACTGTATTCAGATCCTTAATGATTGGTGTGCTATATTTTGTTTGATCAAAACAAAACAGTAAGAACAATCTATGTTTTTGCTTTTCTATTAAACTTATTGAGACAAAAATAATATTGGCATCTTGACTTTCATGAATGTGCCAAGCACCTCCCACCCACTCCACCTACCTCCCCAAATGGCTTTCAGCTGCATTTCCCATCACTTGAATTGAGCTCAACCATAAAATTGAAACAAGCAGACAATGAACAGTAAAGTTCTTCCTCGTGCACAATTGGTATCTTCTTCCCTTCCCAAGATGAGTTGTATTGGACTTGAGAAGTTAACCCAGTTGCTCACTCCACAGATATTGTCAGATTTGATCATCGAGTTTTTCTATTTCTTTTAACAACTTCTTAATGCCCCATTTTGAGGGAGCCATAAATCAGCCCCACTATTTTCTCAATGTTGAAAATTATGGAATTATTAAAGCCAGTCCCCTCAGATCACTGATACAAAGCGGTGACTGATAGGACACTTTCAATGACTTGTCAATAATCACATCAAATTCTTCCTACTATGCAGGCACAGTCATTATATTCATGTTTCCTGTTCTAGTAGCTATAATTTTATATTTATTTCCCATTCCTAATTGCCTGAAGGCATTTGAAAGTCAACCACATTGCTATGGTTCTGGAATCCCATGTAGACCAGACCAGGTAAGGACAGCAGATTTCCTTCCCTAACGGATATAAATTAACCAGGTGAGCTTTTCTGACAGTCAAAAATGGTTTCATTGTCATCAGCAGATTCTTAAGTTCAGATTTTTTTAATTGAATTCACATTCCACTATCTCTTCTGGTGGAATTTGAACCCGGGTCCCCAGAACATTAGCTGAGTTCCTGGATTAATAATCTAGCAATTATACCACTAAACCATCACCTCCACATAATTGCTAGTGCCACAGAGGGTGCCTTCATTGCCTACACATGTCCCCCTCCATCATTTCAGATATTACGTCCTAAATCACCAAGGACTTCCATTGGATTGGTTCAAAATTATGTTTTGACAAAGTGCTGTAGTGGTTTACTGTTGCCTTCTGGAGTTTGTCTAACCTGAAAACTCTTCCACTCTAACCTGCCTTTCATCAGGCATATTGAAAGGATGTTTTTAGAGGCTATTTGGCCACATTGTGATTGGATTCTAATGATTCTTCGGGTGCTGCTGCTTTAAACGGGATTTGGGTGTGTCTAGTACAGAAATATTCAGGATTTTTTCTGGAGAATTGCACATTTTAAATTTAAAAGCTAGCACGAGGGGACACAGCTTTAAATTAAGGGGTGATAGTTATAGGACGGATATCAGAGGTAAGTTCTTTACCCAGAGGGTGGTTAGGGAGTGGAATGTCCTGCCTGCGGCAGTTGTAGATGCGCCAAGTTTGGTGGTGTTTAAGAGGTTAGTTGATAAGTTTATGGAAGAGAAGGGAATGGTTTAGTTTGGAGAGTCATTGCTTTTTTCATAATTGGTCGGCGCAACATCGAAGGCCGAAGGGCCTGTTCTGCGCTGTAATGTTCTATGTTCTATGTACATTACGAATGCAATTTCCATGGCCATCATGGCCTAGAGAGAGACTTGAACACAAAAGCTTCTGGCTGAGAGATAGATACACTACCACTGCATAATAAGACCAGCCCATGGCAGACCATTTTGGGAGCAAAACCAATCTAACTCCCTGTAATTATGGCCCTTCTTGCCATAATCCCACTTAAATTTAAGTTTATTCATTTGTGTCACAAGTAGGCTTACATTAATGCTGCAATGAAATTACTATGAAAATCCCCTAGTGACCACATTCCAACATCTGTTCAGTTACACAAAGGGCGAATTTACCATGGCCAATGCACCTAACCAGCATGTCTTTTGAACTGTTGGGGGAAACCCATGCAGACACAGAGAGAATGTGCAGACTCCCCCAGTCACCCAAGCCAGGAATTGAACTGGGATCCTTGGCACTGTAAGGGAGCAGTGCTAACCAAAGTGCACCATGCTTCACCCCTTGATATCTAATTTGTCGGGTTACCACCACAATCAGCTGAGGTATAAGGCTGTTCTATGTGCAATTCTCCAGAAAAAAATCCTGAATATTTCTGTACTAGACACACCCAAATCCCGTTTAAAGCAGCAGCACCCAAAGAATCATTAGAATCCAATCACAAATATAACATATCTTTCATATGCAGTCCTGCCCCTACTACCCAACAATCGATTCCTTTTTTCTACCTTCACCAAAGACTAGGATGGGAAGAAGTCGCTGTATGTAATGCTCCAGTCAAATGGAAGGGAGATATTGTCAGATGCTTGAGATAAGCCACAGCATTCGTTCACATAAAGGTCCCTGAATTTCATTTGTTGGAGAAGGTCTGGAGTGTACTGGCGGACACCATGTGGTCCCTCTGAAGGCCCACACAACTGCAAACATAGCCATGGTACTGGGCAGCCAGTCAGGTTAGAAAACCCCTTCAATCGCCCACAATCTGGACCTGTTGATGACGATCTTGGCTAGGCTCCAGAGCTGGCTAATGTAAAGGACCTCCTCTCTCCCCACCCATCTCTGTGGCCGATACCCAGGATCAGAACTGCAAGGGGAAGTGTAACCAAACACAGAGGAGAAAAATGACGTTATATTTGCGGGGATCTAAATGATTAATTAGTGGATTTTAAATTTTCATGGACAGAAAATTTGAATTTTATGGCCCTTCCCACTGGCGGAACATTTCAGTTCCACCGAAGTCAATGCAGTTTTGAAAAGATCGCCACATTTTCCAGCGTCAGCCGCAACCTCAAGAAATATTTTGATCATTTTAAAGTCGACAGGATGAAAGTATGAGGTATCCTAAGGATTAGTGGATGTGCCTGAGGTTTTCAAAACCATATCAATAACTTAGATGAAGGGATTGAGCGTAATATTTTTTACTCTTTCACAGAATTGGGCATCACCGGCTAGGACTATATTTTTATTGCCCTTGAGAAAGTGGTGATAAGCCATTTTCCTGAACTACTGCAGTCTATACAGTATAGGTACATCCACATTGCTGTTAGGGAGGAAGTTCCAGGATTTTGATCAGCAACAGTGAAAGAATGGCAATATATTTTCAAATCACAGTAGTGTAGCACTGCTGCTTCACGGCTCCAGGGACCTGGGTTCGATTCTGGCTTGGGTCACTGTTTGTGCGAAGTTTGCACATTCTGCTTGTGTCTGCATGGGTTTCTCTGGGGTGCTCCAGTTTCTTCTCACAGTACAAAGATGTGCGGGTTAGGTTGACATGCTAAAATTGCTCCTTACTGTCCTGAGATGTGTAGGTTAGAGGGATTAGTGGGTAAATATGTAGGGATATTGGGGCAGGACCTAGATAGGATTGTAATCGGTGCAGACTCGATGGACCAAACAGCCTCTTTCTGCACTGTAGGATTTCTATGATGCTATGAAATCAGAAGATGAGTGGCTTGGAAAGGAACTTGCCGATAGTGATGTTCCCAGGTATGTGCTGCCCTTGTCCTTCGAGGTGGTAGAGGCTGTGGGTAAATATGTTAAATTTTGCTGACGATACAGAATGAGAAAGTGTGCTGTAATGTGAGATGTTTTACAAAGGATTTAGAGAAGTAATTTGGTAAATAAATGGCAGATTGTTTTCTTTTCTGAGAAGTGGGCAGTACTGGCATAATCAGCATTTATTGCCCAACCTTAATTGTCCTTGAAATGAGTGGCTTGCTAGGCCATTTTTGAGGGCAGTTATGAGTCTAGAGTCACATGTAGGCCAGACCAGGTAAGAATGACAGATTGCTTTCCCCAAAGGGCATAAATGAACCAAATGAGTTTTTACGACAATCAGTAATAATTATGTTCACCGTTACTAAATCAAGCTTTATATTCCAAATTTATAAAACAAAGAACAAAGAAAATTCCAGCACATGAACAGACCCTTCTGCCCTCTAAGCCTGCACTGACCATGCTACCTGACTTAACTAAAACTCCCTACTCTTCTGGAGATCATATCCTCTATTCCCATCCTGTTCATGTATTTGTCAAGATGTCTCTTTAAAGTCACTAATTTATCTGCTTCCACTATACCCGCAGCAACAAGTTCCAGGCACTCACCACACTTTGTGTAAAAATTCTGCTTTGTACATCTCCCTTAAATCTTGCCCCTCACCTCTTAAACATGTGCTCCCTAATAATTGATTTTTCCACTCTGGGAAAAAGCTTCTGACTATCCATTCTTACCATGCCTCACTTGCAGACTTCTATCAGGTCGCCATAGTGGGATTTTAACACATAAAATTCCTGAAGTGCAAAAGGAGGCCACTCAGCCCATTGAATCTTCACTAACTCTCTGACAAAGCACTATCCAGGCCCTCTCCCTGACCCTATTCCCATAATACCACACATTTACTATGTTGAACTCATTTAACCTATACATGATGGGATACTATGGGGCAACATCTCATGGTCAATCTACCTATCCTGCACATATTTGGATTGCTGGCAGAATCTGGAGCTTCTGGAGGAAATCCACACAGACACAGAGAGAATGTGGAAACTATACAAAGACAGTCCCCAAGGCTGGAATTGAACTTGGGTCCCTAGTACTGGGAAGCAGCAGTGCTAACCAATGTGCCACTGTGCTGCTCATGTCACCAGAGCATTAGCCTGGGCAAATCTGGATGACTATCCAATAATATTATTGGCTCCCTAGGAATATAATATGAAGTTATCACTTTCAGTAATAAAAACAGAATATTTTTAGAATGGAGAATAATTTGGAATTGGTCAACTTCAAAGGGACTCGGGTAACTGTGTATACAAAATATAAAAGGTTGATATGGTGATATTGCAAATAATTAGTAAAGTGAACGATATGTATTCCTCATTAAGGAGGCATTTGAGAATAAGGGTTCAGAGGAAATTATGTAATTTGTAGGGTTTTGTTAAGATCACATATGGTACAATAAAAAAGCAATAAAATGGTTGATGAAAAAGATGCTGAATTGAAATTCTGGAAAGACAAGAAACTTTGTACATAAGAACTAGGAACAGGTGTAGACAATTCAGCCTCTCCAGTCTATTGAGCTATTCAATACAATCATGGCTGACTTTGTTTTAACCTCAACTCTATTTTCCTGCCCATTCTCCATAACCTTGCAACCCATTACTAATTAAAAATCTGTCTATCTCCTCCTTAAATTTACTCAATGTCCTGGTATCCATCATATTCTGAGGTAGTGAATTCTACAGATTCACCGCCCTTTGACAGAAGTCATTTTTCCTTATCTCTGTTTTAAATCTGCTTTTCCTTATCCTAAAACAAAAACTTTTCATTCTAGATTGCCCCACAAGAGGAAACATTCTCTGTCAACTATGTCAATCCCCTTTGTCATCTAATATACCTCAATTAAATTTCCTCTCATTCTTCTAACTCCAGAGAGTATAGTCTAAACTGCTCAGTCTCCCTTTATAAGACAAACCTCATCTCCAGAATCAATCTAGTGAGCCCCCTCTGAACTGTCTCCAATGCCATTACATCCCTCCTCAAATAAAGGGATCAAAACTGTGCACAATACTCTAGGTATGGTCTCATCAATGCTTTGTACAGTTGCAGCAACACTCCTTTACTTTTATACTCTATTCCTTTAGCAATAAATGCCAAAGTTACTTCATCTGCAAATTTAGCTATGGTACCTCCTATCACCGAATCTGGGTTGTTACTATAGATTGTAAATAGTTAGGGCACGAGGCCCTGAATCCTGTGGCATCCACTAATTACATTTGCTAACCAGAGAAAGACCCATTATCCCAACTCTCTGCTTTGTATTGGTTAGCCAATTTTCTGCTCAAGTTAATAAATTACCCCAAACCCCATGGGATCTTATCTTGTGTATTAACCGTTTGTATGGCACCTTATAAATGCCTTCTGAAAGTCCAAATATACAACATCTACTGGATCATCATTGTCTACTTTGCTTGTTATATCTTCAAAGAACTCAAGCAAATTAGTCAAACACAAATTACCCCTTATATAATCATACTGACTCTGATGGATTGCATTTTGACTTTCGAAATGTCCTGTCATTACTTCCTTAATAATGGATTCTCACAATTTCTCCATTGTTTCCTACTGGGTGCATGTTGATGTTGGGCAAGAGATGAGGCCAACTGTGCTAATGGGAGTCACCCCCCCCCCCCCCCCGCCCCACCACCCTCCCTCCCCCATATATAGAAATCTATAGAGGCAAGCTACGCTGTACCACTTTAGCTCAATCCAATGTGGATGTGGGAGGCTCCTCCTATTAAAGAATCCCTGCCATCCTTATCCAGAGAAACAGAGCCAGCTGTTAGAAAAGATCAAATACACGTTGGGACACAATCTAACTGGTGCCAGTAATAGCAGCTGGACTTTTCCAGTTGATTACTGAAAGATGAATGCAGTTACTATGACTGCCTCCTATTTGATCCCCTATCTTGAAGGTTCCATTGGCAGAGTAGCCTACATCACTGAATGGATTTATTAAAAGGATATTGGCAAGTCTCTTTGACCAGCCACATGAGGGTGATCTCCATCTACATAACTCCAGATGGGTGGTACCAGCATCAATTCATGCCATTTTGACTTAGAAGTGCATTAGGCACATTTGAAAGGAATCAAAGTGGAGCTGTGGACTCAGCTATGTGTGTACCTAGGTGACATGGGAATGCACAATGATTTTATTCTTTTAACCACCCCCTTGGCTTCTCAACATTGGTCTTTCATACGCATCTCATTACCTCACTGGGGCCTGGATTTGATTTAAAATCCGGCTTCATTATCTCTTCTTCTTCGGGTTCTGGCTGTAGATCCAGTAGCCATTCATGTCTGGCACCGCTAGGACTACAGAATGGTAGGCAGCTCTCGATGGTGGGACACTCTCCCCAGATGGTGGTGCAAGACTCATCCTGAACCAATTAATGCCCATTGACCATAAAATGACCATGGAACATCCCGAATGACCTTTCAGTCATGTTCAGGAGCATAGAATAAATCCAAAGATTGAATCTTTCCTCTGAATCATAAGATTAATGAGTTTTGCCCAACCTCGTGGCTGTAACCTATCATCAACAGATAGTGAGGCATTCTCCAAGTAATTTTAAAAAGCAAGTCCCAAATTAAAGGAACAGGCATGCTGTTAGTGGAAAATACCTAATTACTACTCACGTAGTCGAGGAAGCAACGGCCAAACTCAGACAAGTATGGTTGTACTGAATTGTATGAATTCTCCAGACATTTCAGGAACTTCTTCTGGAATTTGTAAATTTGATAGACGTTTGAAAAGAGGATGACTAACCAATCCTGAGAGAACATGTCAGGTTTTTTCCGACACTGCTTGTAGTAACCCTGAAGGATAAAAATAACAAAAATTCATCTCAAGTCCTCTTCTGCAATGTAAGCTTTTCAAAGCAAAACTGGCAGAAGCAGATGGATATTTACCAATTATTTTGTTTAGCTGAACAGGTGCAATGTGTGTATCTGTTCTATCTGTCAGCAAAGAGCATGGTGTATTAATATATGTGGGTAAAGCTTTTTGTTTTGCACTGATCAGGACTGTTCACGAGAATACCAATATTGGGCAAAACAACAACTGTCTACTATATAAGAAGAGAATACTGATTGGCACAGTGGTTAGCACTGCTGCTTCACAGCACCCAGGGACCTGGGTTCAATTTCAGCCTTGGGTTACTGTCTGTTTGGAGTTTGCACATTCTCCCCATGTCTGCATGGGTTTCCTCCGGGTATTCTGGTTTCCTCCCACAGTCCAAAGATATGCGGGTTAGGTTGATTCGCCATACTAAATTGACCCTAGTGCCAAGGGGAGTAGCAGAGTAAATACATGGGGGGAAGGGAATAGGGCCCGGGGGAACTGTGGTAGGTGCAGACTCGATGATCTGAATGGCTTCCTTCTACACTATAGGGCTTCTATTATTCTATGATGACTCTATGGTTATCAAGTGAACTCTGATTCGTAGAGACATGCTATGGTGAAATTAGTTCTTGACTGGCTCTGGAACCCCCTACTTCCTGAACTCAGCTAACTGAATTGTTATGATTAGACAAATACCCAACTGCTTATTTATTGATACTATAATTGGCACATTATGAGGGAAGACAGAATTGAGTGTAAAAAAAAACAATGATCCATAACTTTCTGCTTCCGAAGCATCAGATTTGGAACAGTATCACACCAAGAGGAAGCTATTACCCAATATGTACTACATTCTGCATTGTTTAAGAAATTGAGCAACCTTGGATATTTTTCTGTTTATTTTTAGAGCATCAGCTTTCTTGCTGATAAAAGATTATCACAGCTATGAAATTAAAATGATTTTCTGAATCATTCTCTGTGCTTACAAGTTCTCATAGGATCTGGTGTGCTTTAGATTCTATTCTGACCAAAAGTATTATAAATCCAAATTCAAAAGAATAGTAGTAATACATCACCTTCACATTTCCTTGTCCCTGCTAGATGTCTTTGAATGCATGTATTATGGTCTAGTGTGATGATTCTCTCTTTAAGGACAACACAGCAAACTAAAGGTCACCTGGCGTGGATGACCAATCAGGATTAAGAGTGGGAAATCATCCCGGGGGAAGACTTCTCCGAGATATTTTAGAGCTGGTTACAAACATGCTGCTGCTTTTACAGATCACTAAATAAATCCCCTTTGGTTCACTTCTGATCTCTCTGAATGCTTAACATTATAAATGGCAAGCATTATGTGGTGGACTTGTGGGTGCTGAGAAATATAGGACTGCAATTGATTCAAACAAAAGAGTATTTTAATTTAGTCTTGATTCAACCAAACTTCAAATGCTTTTGTAACCCATTGCAGCATCTAGCTTCTAGGTTAACATCACCTCAGGTCTTTTACATAATACCAGCTGTAAAAGATTGTGCATTCAGGATAATCTGAAAATGTTTTAAAATGATTGGATTAGCTTTTCAGTGCATTAGCATGGATTAAATCATCGACCAATTTTCAGTCTGCAATGTCCCATAGGCTGTGAATGAATAACAGGAGGTTCTCTGACCCAGCTACCAAGCTATTTTGTTCTTCCACCCTCAAATATATTATATCTCTATATTTTGTTTTCATAAATCTATGTTCTTATTTCCTTCATCATTTGTAAAATGTGCTGGGCAATATTAAGTTAAGATCCCCACCACATTGTGATCATTTCTCTGTTGTATTTCTACTTTCATCTCTGAGCAATCTACTTTCTATTGAACCATTATTTTCCTTTGGTCATGCAAAGACAACCCCTTACTATTTCCTTTTATAATTTTTCATGTTCGCTTTAAATTTACATTATGACTTCCCTAGCATGTATTTTATTTTCCTCATTATTGTCTTCAGTATTGTTAGCCGTAACCTTTTCAAAGACCTTGGTTATACATTTTTGGTTAACCTTAATCCAGTTATCCATGACACCCTATGATTCAATGTATTCCTTTCTTACCTTATTAGAATATATTTACTCTATCACTGTTCCCTGCCAATATTTCATCGTGTGCTGTGACCTTGTTGAAGTGATGGGGCTTATGAGACCCAGAGATTCTGGCAGCCATGCCAGTGGGATTTTAGGCCAAACTAGGTATTAGTCAGGGTTCAGTGAGGGGTCAGGCTAACACGGCACTTGGTCCTCCAGGTTGGTGATTGAGCATGGAGTCAACAACTCCACCCTATAAAACAATATCAAGTTACAAAAACTGATAAGTTCTGCAATATCATCAAGGTTCTCAATAAGGAGATCCAGCCAACATATTGGCAATGACAGCTTCAGATGAAAGCCCAACCAGGAGCTCGATGAGGAGTTTTTTGGAGCTCAGAACAAGAATCCATCTCAGAGATTGGAGCATCTGCACCATATATGAGATAGCAAAGAGATTACAAGCTATTAGAAAGATGCCGAGGTACAACTTGGACATTCTTGGTATCAGTGAGTGTAGAAGGATTGGTTCACGATGCAAGGTGATGATCATTCTTCTCTCAGATAAAGACGATACACATGTGAACAAGGACAAAACAAAGTCTCTCCTAGAATGGGAACCTATCAGTGAAAGGCAAATCAGAGCAAAGTTTGGCTCCAAATACTGCAAACTTAATATCCTGCAGCTCTATGCCCCTGTCAACAAGGTGGAGGAATAGGATAAGGATGATTGGTCTGAGCAATTAAAACAAGCAGTGTCTAAGGTCATACAACATGATATGTTCTTGATTATGGGAGACATGAATACAAAGATGGAACGGATGACACTGACTATGAAAGGATTATTATCCCATTGACGTTATAACTGGACAGCAAGATCCTAGAATGGGACCCTCGTTCAAAAGACCATAACCTTCATTTTTTGTTAGAAAACATGGAGAAACAGCATCACAGAGCCACTAATTAGTTTTAACAATAAAAAAACTATTTGTTAAACATAAAAGATTGGATTATGCTGCAATTCTCCCTTAGTTTAACAAATACATACAATTTTAAGATTAATATGGATTACAAAGAACATCTCATGCTACAATGAAGTCAGTAACACAAAGTCCCTTTCAGCACACAAATTGACTGTGGTCAAATACACTATCCGCCCTGAACTCAAGTGAATTTCTATGGATTTCTCCTCAAAATTCCTGCAGATGGTTTTTAAGTGAAAATTTTCAAACTCCACTCTCAAATAAATGTTTTAAAATCTTCTTTCACGAAGGGTGGTGCCGTGGCACAGTAGTTAACACTTCTGTCTCACAGCGCTAGAGACCTGGATTCAATTCCAGTGACTTTCTGTGTGGCATTTGCATGTTGTTTCTGTGTTTGCATGGGTTGAGTCGCATAAATTGCCCCTTAATTCAGGTAAATACATGGGGTTATGAGAACAGGGCTGGATGGGATTGTTTTGTTGCAGACTTGATGGGATCAATGGTGTCTTTCTGTACTGTAGGGATACTATGATTCTATGACATTGCTTTTCATTAATGGTTTGCATTTTGAAATCTAGTCCAAGTTTGATTTCTTTTAGAAGCTTTTAGATAAAGCTTCCACTCCAATTTTAATGAAGAAGCGAGCATCTAGGATTTTCAATTCCTCCTTCAGAATTTCTTTGTTTTGACTATTGTACAAATTATTCAAAATTGCTTTAATTACCAATTCCTGCACATCATGGAAATGACTCAGTAAGAATTTAGCAACACCAATTTTTCTGTATATCATCATGGAATTGACATCAAACTTTTGATGTATCCCTGAAATCTGCTTTCCCACTTTAATTCTGTTACTGTAACTGTTTTTTCTTTGAATTCTCCTGAATTCTCTGTGTTCTGTTAACTTCAGTCCTCTTAAGACATCTTTTCTGTTCCAATTTCCTAGTTACCCAGACTATACATGTTCTTTGGGATGTCCACCCCTTTGCAACTCTCTTGTCCTATCCAGTCTTTCTTCTGGCAGAGTGGAAAAATGTTCACTCCTCAGTAACCTATCTTCAACTGAAAATAAATTCAGCTAAAAATGAAAACTTTCTTATCTTACGAAACTGTTACTTTTGTCAGTCTCTATTCATTCTTCATGCCATAACCCTCTCTAAGCACAATAGAGTCACAGCTGGAACTGAATCAAACCCCACTTTGCCCAGCGTAAATGTAATTACAGGTTTTACCCTCCCATCCGTAGAAACATTAAATTAAACCCACTTAAAATTCTACCTTGTTTCAAATATTTTACCAATACACGTATAAATATTGTAAAACCATCTTTGTTTTCCTAATGGAGATGATGTGGTTTTGGCAACATCATTGACCATGGAGAAAAGCTGATTGACTTCTGCATAAATAATAACTGCATCGTTGGAGACACACTCTTCCCTCAGAAAGCTGACATGGAGATCCTCTGATAGTCACACTGCCAATCAAATTGACCGCATCATCCCCAATAACAAATGGAGGATGTCAAGGTCCATCATGAGGTTGATGTCAATACTGACTACTGATGACAGCTAAGGTCAAACTGAAGGTAGGGGCTGCCCATACCAGATACCAAAAGATGACAAATCTTTGACATTTTCAAGCTTATCTCTCCTCATGTTTCACCCAGCAGTGGAAACAACCTCTCTGCTTCCATCTTATCTATTTCCTTCTTAATTTTATGTTTCAATAAGATCTCCCCTCATTTTTCTAAATTCCATGAGTATAGTCCCAGTCTACTTGGTCTTTTCTCATAAGCCACCTCTCTCAACTCCAGAATCAACCTTGTGAATCTCCTCTGCACTCCCTCTACTGCCAGTATATCCTTTCTCAAGTAAGGAGACCAAAACTGTACACAGTACTCCAGGTGTGGCCTCACCAGCACCTTATCCAGCTGCAACACAACCTCTCTGTTTTTGAACTCCAACCCTCCATTCTTAATTGTGTGCTGCACCTGCAGACCAATCTTTTGTGATTCATGCACAAGAACACTGGTCACCCTGCACAGCAGCATGCTGCAATTTTTTACTGTTTAATTAATAGCCCATTTTGCTGTTATTACTGCCAAAATGGATGACCTCACATTTATCAACATTGTACTCCAGCTGCTAGACCCTTGTCTACTCAAACTAACTATATCTTTCTGCAGCCTTTTCCTGTCCTCTGCACACTTCACTCTATTTCTCATCTTAGTGTCATCTGCAAACTTTGACATGTTACATTTGGTCCCCAACTCCAAATCATCTGTGTATATTGTAAACAATTGTGGTCCCAACACTAATCCCTCCCTGAGATCAACCAGTAAAACATCCATTTTTCCCCTCAGTTTCTTTTCTGTTATTTAACATGCCCCCTTGATTCCTTTTGGAAGAGTATCGTTAAGATCTGGAGAGAAAACTAACATATTTGTCTGGAGAGAAATACACTGGTTTACTTGCTGAAAACAACGCTACTATTTGTTGATAAGATTTAACCCAGTGTTATGTGGGAATATCTACCCTTATCTAGATTGCTGCAGTTCGAGAAGTTTCGTCACCATCACCACCTCAAACAAAATTGCAAATTGGCAATAAATGCTAGCCTTACAGTAATGTGCACACCCCATGGAAGAATAAAGGAAATATATTTTTCTTCAGAATTGGGGAAGACTCATATTCAAAGCAAAACACTGTTCCTCTTTTTAAGATGCTGCCAGGTCTGCTGAGTATTTCCAGCACTTTATGGATGGGATTTTCCGGCCCTTCCCATTGACAGGATCTTTTGTTCCCACTGAAGACCATCCCCCATTGCGGATTCCCCAGCAGTTGGACAAGAAAAGCATGCATGATGCCTTAGACTTCAGCGGCACTGGAAGATCCCACTGATGGCCAATGGTGAGCTGCCTCCTCTGCAAGCCGCAGGAGAGGAGCTGAGGCTGGATAATATAGCGAGCTATTTAAAGGTCCGTTGACTGATGGAACTGGAAAATCTCACCAACTGGATAGGCACAAATTTCTGCCCACAGTCTAAATAAGATGAAGTACTAATCCCACTACGTAGTCAGATTCCGTAAACTTTGATTTCATTTTGATCTGATTTGATTGACTATTGTCACATGTATTAGCATGCAGTGAAAAGTATTGTTTCTTGTGCACTATACAGACAAAACATACGGTTCACAGAGAAAGAAACAAGACAGTGCAGAATGTAGTGTTACAGTCATAGCTAGCGTGTAGAGAAAGATCAACTTAATAAAGGGACGTCCATTCAAGAATCTGACGGCAGCAGGAAACAAGCTGTTCTTGACCTGGGCAGCCTAACTGCGGTGCTCCTATATTTGTGTTTAATGGGGAAACCCTGTGCAGCACTGTTAGTATCTCTCGAAGTTCCATGTTCGAGTTGTGCTCTGGGATTTGGTGGTCACAAAAAAGTGCATTCAAACATAGCCAAACAAGTTGATAATTAACATATACATCCTTCTGGCATGCCTAAAGGCATGATGTAGAGATGCCAGTGTTGGACTGGGGTAAACTCAGTAAAGTTTTACAACACCAATTTTAAATCCAACCAATTTATTTGATAGTAAATTTGCGAGTTTTCGACTCTATGGCCTTCGTCAGGCAAATGCAGTGTTCAGGTCTGCAATAGCACACATACCAACACAGACAGTCACAGATTGCTGATTAGGATGCAAATCCTTACATCTAACCTGCTATTCAAGTGTTAAAGTGGCTAACAATGTGTGTGAAGGGAATCCTGAGCATTGGTTAGAGAATTGTGTATTTTCTCCAGACAGCACAGTAAGTGAGGTTTTTTGCTAACCCAGGCAAGTTACGGGGGTTACAGATAGTGTGTCATGAAGCCAAGATCCCTGTTAAGACCGTCCTCATGTGTGCGGAGCTTGGCTATCAGTCTCTGCTCAGCGACTCTGCGCTGTCGTGTATCACGAAAGCCCCCTTGAAGAACATTTACCCACAGGTCAGAGGCCGAATGCCCATGACTGCTGAAGTGTTCGCCCACAGGAAGGGAACTGTTTTGCCTGGTGATTGTTGAGCGATGCTCATTCATCCGCTGTCGTAGTATCTGCATGGTCTCCCTAATGTACCATGCTTTGGGACATCCTTTCTTGCAAAGTATTAGGTAGACAACGTTGGCCGAGTTGCAAGAGTATGTACCGTGTACCTGGTGAATGGTATCCTCACATGCCTAAAGGCAGGCAGTAAATGTGGTAGTGATTCCTGTTCAGTTATACTGCAGAAGGCAATGGCAAACTATGCAGCATTTTGTCAAGCATTATTATGGATTGTAAATCAGTGCATTTCTGTGTAGTGTCATATGATTACGTGGCAGCATTATCAGAGGCATTTGATAGATTTACCCTCTCTTCCATTTTGGACTGCAAGCAGACAATGTTTATCTAATACAGCTTCACGAATTGGATAAGTAACCACCATCTGGCAACATTTTCATCCTTTTAATTTTGCTGTTAGAGTGAGCTGACCAATTTAGAGTGTATCATGCATAATTATGGAACACTCCAATGGAAGTCTATGGTTGTCTTTTTGGGAATGAAGGAGGAATATTTTTATGAAGTAATTCCTTAGAGCTGATAGATGGGATAAAAAAGTGAAGCATAGTGTGTGCTCCCTTATAGACAGCTCATTGGTTAGGAGATGAGAAAATGGCCATTGCTGCAGGTTCCACTGAGCTTGCAGGATTTAAAGAGAAAGTGCATTTTTTCCCCTTTACAAAGCAGTATGACAGCATTGTGGAACTACCGTATGATATGTGGGGGTAAGAAGAGTCCTGTCAGCACTCTGGAAGTTTACAAATTCAACCAGGGAGGTAGATGAGGTTTGATTAATCTTAGATGGCCAGGACCTGCTAAAGCAATTAGGTAAATGAATATGATGGAATACTATCTCCCAGGCACCATCTAACTGAGGAGGGAAACGGGATGATGTCACTTGCGGTCAAACTCCTTCTGTGAATCCAGAATTTGCATCCTTTATGTTTTAGAAACATAGAACAATACAGCACAGTACAAGCCCTTCAGCCTTCGATGTTGTGCTGAGCTATGTCCAAACCCAAGATCAAGCTATCCCACTCCCTATCATTCTGGTGTGCTCCATGTACCTATCCAATAACTGCTCAAAAGTTCCTAAAGTGTCTGACTCTATCACAGCAGGCAGTGCATTCCACATCCCAACCACTCTCTGAGTAAAGAATCTACCTCGGATATCCCTCCTATATCTCCTCCATGAACTTTATAGTTATATCCCTTAGTAACAGTTACATCCACCCGAGGAAATAATCTCTGCACGTCCACTCTATCTATCCTCTTCATCATCTTATAAACCTCTATTAAGTTGTATCTCATCCTCCTCAGCTCTAAAGAGATCAGCCCCAGCTCCCTCAACCTTTCCTCATAAGACTTGTCCTCCAAACCAGCCAGCATTCTAGTAAATCTCCTCTGCACTCTCTCCAATGTACTCGCATTCTTCTTATAGTGAGGTGACCAGAACTGCACACGATATTCCAAATGTGGTCTCACCAAGGTCTGGTATAGTTGCAGCATAACCCTATGGCTCTTAAACTCAAACCCCTTGTTAATAAATGCTAACACATGATAAGCCTTCTTCATGGCTCTATCCACTTGAGTAGCAACCTTCAGAGAGCTGTGGATATGAACCCCAAGATCTCTCTATTCCTCCACATTCCTCATAACCCTGCCAATGACCCTTTAATCCACATTCAAGTTTGTCCTACCAAAATGAATCACCTCGCACTTATCAGGGTTAAACTCCGTCTGCCACTTTTTGGCCCAGCTCTGCATCCTATCAATGTTCCTTTGCAGCCTACAAGAGCACTCCATTTCATCCACTACTCCACCAATCTTGATGTCATCAGCAAATTTACTAACCCAATCTTCAGCCCCCTCTTCCAAGTCATTGATAAACATCACAAATATCATAGGATCCAGCACTGATCCCTGTGGTATACCGCTGGTAACTGACCTCCAGTCTGAAAATTTTCCCTCCACCACTACCCTCTGTCTTCTATGAGACAGCCAGTTACTTATCCAATCGGCCAAATTTCCTTCTATCCCACACTTCCTTACTTTCTTTATGGGCCTACCATGGGGAACCTTATCAAACGTCTTACTAAAATCCATGTTTACAACATCAATTGCTCTACCTTCATCTACACACTCATCTACAAAGAATTCAATCAAACTTGTGAAGCAGGACTTAACTCTCATGAAACCATGCTGGCTACCCCTGATTAAACTGCATCTTTCCAAATGGTCATAAATCCTATTTCTCAGGAACCTCTTCATTAACTTACCAACTACCAAAGTAAGACTAACATGCCTTTAGTTACCAGGATCATTCTTATTTCCTTTCTTGAAGAGAGGAACAACATTCACCACTCTCCAGTCCTCTGCCACAATCCCCGTGAAGAACAGTGAAGACCCAAAGATCGAAGCTAAAGGCTCAGCAATCACATCCCTTGCCTCCCAAAATATCATAGGATATATCCCATCAGGCCAGGGGACTTATCCACCCTCAGGTTTTTCAAAATTGCTAATACATCTTCCTTCATCTACCCCCCTCCATTCTATCAGCCTGTATCACACATTCATTCTCAAAAACATGGTCCTTCTCCTTAGTGAACACTGAAGAAAAGTATTCGTTTAATGCCTCACCTATCTCTTTTGTAGTGAAGAACGAGGAAAAAACGGCTGGAAACAAAATCCATATTTATGCAGTCCCAAACATGAAAGAAACCGTTGATTGCACCTTACCTCATAGATGTCTTTTAAGTTCTTGACATAATTTCTTTCTACCGTTATGATCTCGTTGATAACATGGTTTCTATACTCATTTTTCTTGTTCTGTTCTGGAGTAGTGATTCCAGTCGTAGGTGGTAACGGGTGAGATTGACTCTCACTGTATTCTCCATAGAAAACATAGTCACTCCTTTCTTCATCGTACCCTAACTTTAAGAACAGAGGATAAGGTTACATTAACATTCGTAATAAATAGAATAGTCTCAAATCAGGTTCATAATGATATGAGAATGCACTGAAACAGTTTCCATCACTGATTCCCGTAATAATTTATGAAATATAGGCATTGGAACATAGAAAGTGGGAGCAGGACTAGGTCACTCAGCTCTTCAAGCCTGTTCCACCATTCAGTATGATGGTGACTTTTCCTTTACCTCAGTGCCATTCGGCCATGATTCTCTCCAGTGCCATTGATGCCCTTAGAAACTTGAAATATCCTGAGACTGTGACCCCCTTGTTCTAGATGCCCCCAGCCAGAGGAAAAAAATGTCCCTGTCCAACACTGGCAGAATTTTACACATTTCAGTGAGATCCTCTCTCATTCTCCTAAACTTCAGTCAATACATACAAGCCTCGTTAATCTGATCTCTCAACATACTACGAACCTATCATCCTAGGAATTAATCTGGTAAATCTTCCTGCACTACATTTAAGCCAAGTGTATCCTTTCTTAGCTAAGGCAACCAAAACAAGCATAATATTCCAAGTATGTTTCACCTAAGCTCTGTATAACTGCACTAAGACATCCTCGTTCCTGTACTCAGGTCCTCTTGCAATAAAGGCCAGCATACCATTTGCATTCCTAACTGCTGTACCTGCATGTTTGCTTTCAGTGACTGGTGTCCTGAATATCCAGATCCCTTTGCATATCAACATTTCCCAATCTATTATTATTTAAATAATACTCTGCCATTCTTTTTCTGTGCCCAAAGTGAACAACTTTACACATTGTAGCACAGTGGTTAACACTCTATCTCACATTACCAGGGACCTGGGTTTGGTTTCTGGCTTGGGTCACTGTCTGTGTGGAGTCTGCACATTCTCTCCATGTTTTTGAGAGTTTCTTCCAGGTTCTCCGGTTTTCTCCCACAATCCAAAAGACATGTTGGTTAGGTGAATTAACAATGCTAAATTCTCCTCTGTGTACCTGAATAGGCACTGGTGTGTGACGACTACAGGATTTTCACAGTAACTTCATTGCAGTGTTGATGTAAGCCTACTTGTGACTAATAAATAAATAAACAATTTATACTGCAGTCTGCCATGTATCTGCCCATTCACTTGACTTGTGCTAATCACATTAAAGCCTCTTAACATTCTCCTTACTACTCACATTAACACAATATTTTGAGTGATCAATATTACATTTGGTTTCCTGGTCCAAATGAACAGTTGGAGCCCAAACCCTATAGTACCCCACTACTTACCATCTTTGACTCTGAAAAAGACTCTTTATTCCTACTCTCTGTTTCCCATCTGCTAATCAATTATCAATCTTTGCCAATATATTACCCCCAATCCCACGTGCTTTAATTTTTTAGAGTTTTTTTTAGAATCCTTACAGTGCAGAAGAATGCCATTCAGCCCATCAAGAGTGCACTGACTCTCCGATAGAGGACCCACCATGTAATTCCATGTATTTACCCAGCTAATCCCCCTAACCTGCAGATCTTGTGACACTAAGGGGCAATTTAGCGTGGCTAATTCACCAAACCTCACAGTAACATCTTATGTGGGGCTATATAAAAAGCTTTCTGAAAATTAAATACACTGGCACGATGACGGAGTGGTTAGCACTGTTACCTCACAGTGCCAGGGACATGGGTTCAATATTGACCTTGGATAACTGTATGGAGTTTGCACAATCTCCTCACGGGTGCATGGGTTTCCTCTGGCTGCTCTAATATCCTCTCACAGCCCAAAAATCTGCAGCTTAGGTGGCTTGGCCATGGTTAATTGTCCCTTAGTGTAGGTTAGGGGGATTAGAGGATAAATGTGTGGGGTTAGAGGGATATCGCAAAGGAGTGTGGGTCTAAGTAAGATGCTAAGTCAGTATCAACTTGATGGGCTGAATGCCCATTTCTATGAGTAGGAAATGGCACTGTGGCATAGTGGTTAGCATTGCTGCCTCACAGTATCAGGGATTTGGGTTCAAATCTGACCTTGGGTGACTGCGTGGAGTTTACACATTCTCCCTGTGTCTGCATGGGTTTCCTCCAAGTGCTCCAGCTTCCTCCCACAGTCCAAAGATATGCAGGTTATGTTGATTGGCATGCTAAATTGTCTTACAATCTTTAGCAGGATTAGTGGGGAAGACACATGTGTTAGGGCCTGGGTGAGATGCTCCGTTGGAGGGTTGGTGCAGACTTGATGGACTGAATGGCCTCATTCTGCAGTGTAGGGATTCTTTGATTCCATGATCTTCTATGATTAAATCCACTGCTTCTCCTTTATTAATTCTACTAGTTACATCCTCAAAAAACACCACTAGGTTTGTCAAACATGATTTCCCTTTCATAAATTCATGTTTGACTTTATCTAATTTCATTGATATAAACTTTAAAAACTTAAAAAAACTATTTTCAAAGTGTTCTGTTATCACATCCTTTATAATTTATAATTATCGCCACTACTGATGTTAGGCTAACCAAGTTTGTAATTCCCTGCCTTGTTCCTCCCTCCTTTTTTTGGAAATAAGAGGTTGTACTTAGAAATTTGGAGCAAAAGTTCCCAGTCAGTGTCAATAGTACTCAAGCAATGGTCACTTGATTCTCATTTTAAACAAATAGTAACTCCATGGGTATTTGCTACGAATGGAATAGCTAACTATTTTCTTGGGGTCTATCCTACCGATAGCATAAAAGGATCACATGTATAAGATAGTTATTATCTTATATTTACACACTTTTCCTGTCTGCACAACTTAACATTCTGTTGTTGAACAATTCTATATTGTAATAATAGTTGATAGGCAATGTGAGGATTAATAATGCAGCCTCATTAACACTGTGGTGTACAATATCAGGTTACAATATTCAGTGGCTTTTGTTCACTTTCACTTCTAATCTTTTTTTTAATTATTCACATGGGGGTTTTCACAGTAACTTCAGTGCAGTGTTAATGTAAGCCTACTTGTGACAAAAATAAACTTAAAACCTCTGCCAAATTGAACCCATTCACAGTCTACCCTATATTCCTCTACCAGTTTTCAAATTACTTGACTTTAATTCCTATGTCTCCTCCTTCAATTCCTTCGTATCCTCCCATCTCTATCCCATCTCCTCCACCCTGCTACTGCAGGCATGCCCTCAACACTCATCTAGCCCTGGTATTTCCTGATCGTACACAGCCTCCAGCATCGAGTCTTCAACTACACCCACCTCTCCCATACATTGGCTATAATTATCATGCTTGGGTCTCAGCTCTACTTGAACCTTTTCCCACAATGGGAAACTTTCAACCTTGATCATTGCACACCCATTTAGTAGTCTACACCAATTTCTCAACTTTAACCAAAGAGGGTGAAAGAGAGAGAGAGATGCAAGTGGAATATAGAGGAGCCACATAAATAGCATACTGGGGAAGGGAATGGCCAAGAAGAATGCAAAGGGACAGGTAGTGATGAGGGGAAGATGGGCAAGGAATGGACAATGAGAATGCAGAGTGTGATGGTGAGATGGAAACAAAGAAAGGAGGTGGAAAGGAAGTGGAAGATGGGAGATAATGAGGGATAGGGAAGAATGGGATGCAGGAAAAAAGGCACGATGCAACAGAGACAGATCTGAGCCAATAAACTTATGGGAGTTGTTCAATGGCAGCATTGGCATGGTTGGTAGGTTTGGGTTCAGTTTTAGGCACTTTAGGAAAGATTTCAAAATTGTGGAGTGAGCGCAAAAGAGATTTACTAAGATAATGCCACCAATGGCAGCCTTTCGTTTCAAGGAGAAATAAGTTATGAGGAGGAATAAATAAATCTTTGGGCTCTTCGAATTAGAATGAAGGTCGCTGAGATGGTATGGACTAGGGGCACTCACAATTATAAAAAGTTCTGTAAAAGTAAATCAGGGAAGAAAATGCTAAGGGTTGTTCAGGCATCACATGCCTCATCATAAATAATAGTGGAAATAGAAGCAATGCTAGCTTAATAACAATCATGGAAACATAAAAAAGATTTATGGCATAAACTTCAGTTAGTCAACCAATTGTGCCAATGCTGAATGAGAAACAGCTGAAGCAAAAGAAAAAGAATCCTATTTTTCAGATCTTGGTCCATAAATGTTTTTAAGTGGACCACCCTTTCGGGCAGTATCTTAGAATCATAGGGTCATCGAGGTTTACAGCATGGAAACAGATCTTTCAGCCCAACTTGTGCATACCACCCTCCCTTTTTTTAACCAGAAAGCTAGTCCTAATCTGGCCCACATTTGCCCTATATCCCTCTATATTCGTGTTACCCATGTAACGGTCCAAATGCTTTTTAAAAGACAAAAATTGTACCCGCCTCTACTACTACCTCTGGCAGCTTGTTCCAAAAACCAACTTCTGTGTGAAAAAATTGCCCTTCTGGACTCTTTTGTTTCTCCCCCCTCTCACATTAAATCTGTGCCCTCTAGTTTTCGACTCCTCTACCTTTGGGAGAAGATGTTGACTACTTACGTTATCCAATATGACATGGATAACGTATTTTATAGACCTCTACAAGATCACCCCAGCCCCCTACCCTTCAGGGAAAAAAGCTGTAGTCTATCCAGCCTTTCCTTATAACTCAAACCACCAAGTCCCGGTAGCAGCCTAGTAAATCTTTTCTGCACTGTTTCTATTTTAATAATATTCTTTCAGTGATAAGATGAGCTCCAGATCCTGACTTTCCTCTGGGCAAAAACATTACTCCCTTCTGATCCCTTTGTCAATTACTTTAAATCTTGCTCTCTTATTATTGATCACTGCTAATAGAAATAGTTTATTCCTATCCACTCTATCTAGGCCCCATATCATAAAGACAATATCAGCAAAACAAGAAAATGACTGGCACCAGTAAAACTGACCTTAACTGATCTTATATAACTGAAAAGCGGTACCCCTCTATTACTGCTTTTGGACTATTTTTAACTGGTGTGAGCTGATTTTCCCAATTAAATCTGCTCTTCCCGCACCCTCCCCTGACCCCTAGCCTTCTTTTTCCTGAAAACAACTCCAGTCTTTTCCACTCATGCAACATCGTCATAAATCTCTTCTCTCTGCTCTCTTATTTGTTCACAATCTTTCTATAACGTGATGACCAGAACTGCACTCAGTGCTCCAGCTGTAGTGCATCTAGTGTTGAGTGTAGTTCTAGCATAGTACCCTGCACGTATACTTTATGTATCCCGTATGTCTCTCTCTCAATCTGTCCAACTACTTTCAGGGATAAGCATACTCTGCAAGTCTCCCTGCTCTACTCTGAGATTCAGAGTTCCTGGTGTCTTGTTCATTGTCCCCAAGTATATCATCTCATACTTCACTGGATTGAATTTCATTGCAGACTTTTCTGCCAATCTGATCAATCAATTGATACCTACCTATTGGAAGTGCATATGTATTTGAAAAAAACAAATGTATGTGTGTATGAAGAAAAGGCATTGGTTGGTACTAAGTGGCAGGCTCTTTCAGAAACCCAACACTAGCCCAATAGCCCTTTTGGTGGTTCTTTTGGTGGTTCCTTATTACAAGAATGACAATACTTCAGTAAATGCTTTGGGATATCTGAGATCATGAGAGATGCTATATAAATGTAACTTTTCTTTCATGATCTTCAGATGTTAGGGAGATAGTTGTGCAGAATAATAGCTGAACTGTGGGGACAAGAAAGGAGGTTGAAAAGAAAACTGAATCCAATTTAAGGGACCCTACTTTAGAATGCAGGTCTGTGGAATGTGCAGAAAGAACACACTGTGGAGTGAGAAAGATGAATGTTGCATGTATGGTAAATTAGAGACGAAACAGGAATACAGAAGGAAACAATAGAAAAGGGAGCAGATTGATCAGTGGTTGAAGGGGAAGATGAAGGATGAGTATGGAGAATTAGATAGTGCAAAGGAGGATGAGGGGACTGGGAGTGGAACTCAGGCAAAATCAAGTCTTATGGCTTTCATTATGCCTCACTTTCAAACACGCAAAACCTGCCACTGTTTTTTTTTCCACGTATACCTCATCACAAAACATTTCTCCTCAAGAAATTCATTCGCTCTTCCTTAATAGTCTCCACCTGCCCCATCATTATCCCACTACACCACTGTCCAAAAATAGCCATCCATTTGCTTGTTGGGTCAGCTGACATAGATGAATGTTGTGCACAAATTATGATGGCTCTGGGAGATTGGAGGGGAGCCTTTGTTGTTTCACCATATGAGCCACTGTCTGTGTGACTGTTGTTCGATAAAATCTGGAGCACAAAAAAACCTTTTGAATTTCCCAAGAAGCAAACATTCAAGAAACATCTCTTTTAAAAGAATTGTGTTTAAATTTTTTCAGTAACTGCATTATTTTATCAGAGGACAAATGATTTATTCTTTGACTGACTGTTAGGGATTCATGAAAATGCACCAACATGTACTCATGAAGATAGAAATGCTGACATGATCTACAGTTTACCAGTGGTAGTACTTACAAATGAACTTAACCTCGACTTGACAAAGCCTATTGATCCATCCATTCTAAGTGGTAGTCAGAATTGATATCAAAAAGGCTCCAATTCCCCTCATTAGGCTTCCAATTGTACATCAAATTCAAAATTGTTTTCATGAGCGAACCAGCATTGGTTACATTTGCTTAGTGCCAGCTTTGGCTGATATTATGCACAGTATAAGTGAGCCATTCACTCATGGTTGTAGCTGTACATTAGATGTGTCATAATTGTATCATACAATGGCTGATAGGTAGGTCACTTCTGTAACTTGAGGTGAAAACTTTACTCATCATTACATGAAGACCTCAGCAACATTATTTTCTTACATATCTGAACTGCATTGGTTTTGAAAACAAAACAATTTTACTTACTTTGGTCCTGAATTTCATTCTCTATCATAAACCTTTGTTGTTTTATCTGAAGATTAGAGGTTTTTGCTCAGTGGTGAAACCTTACTGAAAATTATTTCCTGTGTTTAACTGAGGTGTATGATAGGCACAGAATACTACAGAGCAGAACACAAGGCAGCATTCTTACTAGCACATTCTAATGACGTCACATACGGTAGAGAATGATGCCCTGTCATCTGTCCAGCCTTCTGTATATCCTAGAATTTAGAATGTCTTTTAGTGACCAACCGATTTTGCTTTACTACTAACATATGTATAAACTTTGAGTTGAAATATAGATCAGCCATGAATGGTAAAACAGATCAAGGGCCTAAATGAG
The DNA here is from genome assembly GCA_024679065.1 of Sphyrna mokarran. NCBI lineage: Eukaryota > Metazoa > Chordata > Chondrichthyes > Carcharhiniformes > Carcharhinidae > Sphyrna > Sphyrna mokarran. The sequence goes on from JAGIQG010000003.1 coordinate 60,939,117, forward strand.
CAATGCTTGTTTCTATGTTTCTCTGCTGTCTAATTGTAATGAGTAAGTGAGTAGGATGCAAGATAAAACAGCTTTATCCTGTGTCTTACTTGCGCCACTCTTCAGAGAATGGTAGAAATACTGTACTGTATAATGACCAAACTGATGCAGTGTCTTCCAAAATAATGGATCTGTGTGAAAATGGCTCAGAATTTAATATTGTATTGCATTATAACCAGGACATTGCAGAATGTCAAGTTTTTTCTCTCGTTGAGAATATTGCATAAGCTTGTGTCCATCATACATTCATAACACCTCTTTATATGCAAAGTTTATCTGCATCTTGTGTTTTATATACATAAAACAATAAGGCAAATCACAACTGATCTGATGAATCAGTAATCACTCAATAGAGTCAGATAAAAACAGAAAAAGAAAGGAAATGTCCTGATCATCAGCCAGCATCTACAGAGAGGAAAACAGAGCAAACGGCCAAGTTCTCCAGCTATTCACGTCCCACCACCGCTGTCAGCAAGAATTAATAGTTTGGGAAGCAGATAAAGGGAAAGCAGAAAAGAACCAGAACAACTAATTAATTATAATGGGAGTAGGTAACTGAATTAATTAGCAAAGAGACAACACATTCTGACTAACTCTGATGTAATAGCAGATGAGTTGTAGCATTTCTATACTCCTGTAACCCACCAGAAAAACGAAGGGAAAATGTTAGGTGAAAATCCTCCAGTTCAAAATAAAATTGCATGGATTATATCTTGAAGATGCGTACTATGCTTAGAAACCTGTCAGACTAATGGAAAGAACGGATAACATGAGCACTGTTTGAGTGGGTATAACAGTAATGGAATGGTTGGAATGAGACAAGGATGTAAACAGTAGTCTGATTAGATTGTTTAACCTAATACTGGAAGCAGTGATGAATCTTGCAGCTAATACTGAAGAAGATTTTCACTGGATCTCTACAGTGCAGAAGGAGGCCATTCATCCCATCAAGTCTGCACCAACACCTACAAAAGAACACTCTAACTAGAGTCACTCTTCAATCCTAACCCATAACTCCATGCATTGATCATGGCCAATCCACCTGCACATCTTTGGACTGTCAATCTCAGATTTATTGATGACTTTTATTATGTTACAGTGAGTTGTTACAGCAACAGCTAAAAGAGATATCAGACATTAACTGGTAAGATATACACAGAGAATAGGAAATTTGAATCAAACATTAACAAAAAATAAGACATAGGGTAATCCTTTGGGAAGCATCAATATGGACACATTGCAATTGGAGCAGATCCAGTTGAACATGTTTGTATATCTTGCTTCGGGAAAGGATGTGTTAAACGAGACAAGAAAATAAAAGTTGCATTTGCTTCTGCTGACTTTTGAAGATTAATCATGAGATAGAAGGCTAGGGATTTGAAAATATAATGAAACCAAGAGTTATGAATCGATCATCACCTCCCAATTCAATGCACGGACCTGATTGAACAGGAGAAATGTTAATAGGCAAGAAGCATTAACAGCCAATGAGAGATGGTCAGGAGAATTACTGAGAGTATTCAGATCGCATAAACTCAAGGATGATATCATAAGAACATGACTTGGTCAAGAATCAAAGCTTATGCTGAAAATCCAAGAAAGATGAGTGCGATAAATTGGACACTTTATAGAGTGGAAGCAGCTAGAATGCCTCTCGTAACCCCACACATACAGCTGTATAGAACCATAGAATCCTTACAGTGCAGAATGAGGCCATTCAGCCTATCAAATCTGCATTGATTTTCTAAAAGATCATCTTTTACTATGGCCAATCCCACGTAACCTATGTAACTTTGGACACTAAGGGGCAATTTAGCATGGTCCATCCACCTGACCTGTCATCTTTGAATCCATTAGTTTATCAAAAAACTCAACCAAGTCAACACAATTTGCATTTCAGAAATGTGCCATGGCTATTATTTATTAACCCATAATTTTCAACTGACCATTAATTCTGTTTCACATTATTGTCTCTATTTTTTTTCCACCACCAACATTTGGCTGGCTGGCTGGCTAGTAGTTGTGTCTATCCTGCCACTCTATTTGGGATAGGGTTGAAACATCTGAAATCCTCACTCTTCTGGTACTACTCCCATATCTGAAGAGCATTGAAAGACTGTGACCATTGCATTTGTTACTTTTAATTCCCTTAGCAACCAATGATGCATGGAATTCAGATCTACTGACAGAATGATGGGACAGAACACTGCCAAGGATGGTGATGGTGGTGTCTAGGACATTTTTGTAAAGAAAGATTTGATGAGTATGACTAAGTCGGGCTGCTGCTTGACAAGTCTGTGGGACAACTCTCCCAATTCTGTCATGGCCCAAGATGTTGGTGTGGAGGACTTTTATTGGTCAACTTGGCTGGGTGTACCTTTGTTAATTCCAGTGCCTACGTCAATGCTGAGTGGGCAAGCTGGTTTTATTCTTATTCAACTTTTATGTGTGCTTTGGCTCAATTGAGTGGTTTACTGGACCATATCAGAGAGCAGTTAAGAGCCAACCACATTGCTCTAGGTCTGGAGTCACATGTAAGCCAGACCTGGTAAGGACAACAGATTTCAAATTATAGTGAAACAGATGGGTATTTATTGACAATGCAGTCATTTTATGATCATTAATAATGTAACCGGCATTATTTTTCCCATTTATTTCACAAGTGAATTTAAATTCCCCCAACTGCCATGATGGGATTTGAACTCATGTCCATTGAGCATTAGTCTAGGTCTTTGGATTGCTCGTCCATTAATGTTATCACTATATCACCATTCTTATTACACTGAGTGTGACTTAGAAAATAGTACCAATGTGTGGGTCTGAGTGGTTTATAATAACCACAGAGCCAAATTGCATAGATAGCAGCTGACAGAAAGATAACAGATGGGTTCTGCTTCTGAGGACTCACACAATGATTTCAGTGGAGCAGCCAGCAGAAGGGGACTAATGAGAAATACTTGGTGCATTGTTAGGCTGACAATGTCAAGGAGCACAGAGAAATCCAGCTTGAGACAAGGTTTTGCACAGAATTTGGAGCCATCCTTTCCAGCATGACGGTGGTGTCCATCTTGGTTAGTATGCTTGTGAATCAATCATATGCAGCATCTGATAGTTAGATTGCAATTTCCATTGCAGCACAAGTAACAAGCAATATTTGAATGCTGCTATAGAAACTCAGCTTGCTTCTATCATGGCTATAGATTATAGTGTTGAAAAGCACTTTCATAGCAGTCCAGCAATCTGTCCTCTAACAATTACTTGGATTGCTGAGGGAGTGGCTGTGGCTGTCTGCAGAATAAACCTGGTATCTTCTCTCAGGATGAGAAAATTCATCATCCCACCACTGCCATTGCACCAGTACCCTTCCTGTTGCCTGCCTGTCAGCCAACTCAGGTTTCTGCCCCCAATGCTGTGATAATACAGCCTACAACAGGATCTGCGAGACCCAGAGCTGCTGAAGGTAATTGGCAGTATCCGCCACTGAAAGTTAGCAGCCTTTAAGCAGCCAAGCTGCAGTCACTGGGGTAACATTGCATAGAAGCTCTCGGACTAGACATTGTGTAGGAGCACTAGGATAAACCTTGTGTAAAAGCACTAGGACAGACATTGTGTAGGTGCACTTGGACAGATGTTGTGTAGATGTGCATGGACACATTCTTTAGGTGCACTTGAATGGACATTGTGTAGGAGCACTTGGACAGACATTGTGTAGGAGCACTAGGACCGATATTGTGTAGGTGCTCTTGCATAGACATTGTGTAGGAGAACTCAGGCAGACATTGTGAAGGTGCATTAGGACAGACATTGTGGAGTTGTACTGGGACAGACATTGTGGAGGTGCATTAGGACAGACATTGTGGAGCTGCACTGATACAGACATTGTGGAGTTGCACTGGGACAGACATTGTGGAAATGCACTGGGACAGACATTGTGGAAATGCACTGGGACAGACATTGTGTAGATGCACTAAGACAGGCAGAGATACGTGGAATACAGGTGCCAAGAAGATGCAGATGGGTGACTGGATAAGTTTATGATTTAATTTCTAAATTTGGCTTGAAATATTTATTTTTTTTTTGCTTGTTTTTCCATTGTGTCTAAGTTGATGTTGTAATCATCTGTGACTGAGGGAAGGGAAGATCCAGGACTGCTGGTGATTGGACAATTGGAACTGCAGTTACTGGCATCGTACTCAGGTGAGTTCTTTAATGGACAGCTTGATCTGAATGGGGATGTCTGGATCGTCTCCTCTCTTAGTCTTTCTTCTCTTTCCTCATGCTCTATTTCCTCTTCCTCTTCCTTATTGTGCTCCTGCTCCTCAGCTTCTCACTATAAGTTGGTAGCAATGACTGTCCCTTCATGATAGTGAGGTTGTGCAGCATACTGGAGATCCATCTCAAATCTTGACATGTGGTATGCTCAGCATTGCCCATCTCTTACAGAACAAACCAAATAGTGGAAATTATAAAACCTTTAGTGTTTCAGCTCGAACTTTATTACAGGAGGCAGCCTGGCTCTCATTGGATATTTGCAGCGCGCATTTGCATGAGTTTCACACTGGAGTTATCAACCATGTGGTCATCCATTAGTCACTCTAATGCTGCTATTCTAGACTACTGCAGAATGATGGTATCATAAAGGCTATCCGGATACTGGGCATTGACTTTCATGATTCTCTCCTGCGCTAACTCACCAACTGGACATTCAAGGAAATCCTTTTCAGTTACGGTTCACAACAAAGTGGATATGTGGTGCCCACCAAGCCATTTGTGTGCGTAGTCAATGACACCCTGTACCACTGATACATCTGCAATGCTGGTGAAGTCATGTCTTGGTCTTCCTGCTTTCTCCTGGCAAGAGAGAATGAAGTGAGGTAATCACCTAATGACCAGAGAGTGTCAGAGACTTCCCTTATCCAACAGTGGACAGAAAACTGTGAGATATTATAAATATCACCAGCTCCATACTGGAAAGGATTAGACGCTTAAAGGTTCCTGGTCAACTTCACGGGCAATGGCAATACACTCAGGTGGCAGAAACTAACAGATTTCAGTGGGAGCAATCTTATTGATTAATAGACTTCCCACACATTGTGTTGGATTTTTATTTAACTGATCCATTGGGTGGGGAAGAACGAAAGTCAAAAAAACCCCAGAAATCAGGAATCCCTCACATACTGTGACATGACCAATTGGATCTCTGCCTGGAAGCCAGGTTTGCTTGATAGATTTGACTGAGAGTCAGGTGGATAGCTATTTTCTGAAGACTACCAGGGTAGATGAAATCTGGAGGTGGGGGGAGGGTGGGGGTTGATCTCAGAGGGAGTAATGAAGCCAGTTGTGGATAGAGGAAGTTAGTGAGTGGGGGAGACGGACTGAACCCAGAGCTGGGGTCAGGCCTGGTGAGAGAAAAGGAGTTGATCCAAGTCACATGGAGCAGATTAATAGGATGGGATGTCCATCCTTGCTGGGAGCAGGGATGAAATATCAAAGACCTGGCGATGGGCGTAATTTTAGGGAAGGAATGAGGGTTTATAGGGTGATTAGAACCTCAAGGAAAAGACTAGTAAGAATTGTTTAGTCATGACTGTTCATCTGATAAACATCTAGGATGTAGGTAGACACTAACCTCTTGAATCTGACACACCCTCACCTTAGATTCAGCTGCTGCATGAACTGACATTATGGAAACTAACCAACCAGACTTCAATTTGTAAAGCTGAAGGACAATGAAGCTCTCAACTGCATTCCACATTTAAGAAACCAACTCAGCTCCTTGGAGTGAATTTGGTTCCTACCCACCCCTTAGCCTCAATTCAAGCTGGGAGTGAACAAACTGGTAAAAGTTTTCAATTGGATATTTCAACTTTAATTCCTCATCCAATCCATTCTCACCTATTGTTTTTCAATGTAATGATACTGTGCCTTTAAGAAATACATTTATCTCATGTTTCTGTAAAGGGTATGTTTAAAATTCATCTCTGTTTTGCAGAGTGATGGTTTGTCCTGGAAAATCTTTAAATTAGTAGCTGGGAGAGCAAGATAAGTATTCATTTTAGATGTGGAGGGCAGAATTTTCCAATTTTGCCCAACACAGGAATTATAGCGGAGGGATACAGAGCAAGTAAAGGTCTATTGACCTCAGGTAGGATTTTCTGGGCATGGGGCAAGTGCAGCTGGAAGACCCCATCTGGAATGTTTGTTTAAGCAGAGCTAATGCATTTGTGTTTACTTAGGTCCCCTGGGGTTTCAGAGTAGAGCTTTGATCGGGTTGATTGACAGAGACAGAGTCATGTGAGTAATGGGAACAGTTAACCTTGCAGGAAAGAAAAAGTTTCAATTTCATTTTAACATACAAGCAGTTGCTCTCTGGGCTACAAGAAAATAGTGTTGCTTTGTTTCTCTCTCTCTATCTTTCTCCAAAAGCTTACTGAAAGCTCCAAGCTGAGTAACTAAAGTCAAGGCAAGTATACCTGTGTTTTGCTAACTAATTGTAAAGAGAGGTTTAAGCCTATAAGGGAAATTTTGTTTGATTGGGACTCATTGTTATAGGTTAGGTTAAGAATTGTATCTTGTTATATAGTTCAATTTTTAAAGGTTAAGCCTAATTAGTTATAATTAAACTGTGTTGTTCAAGTTCGGTTCAATAAAAGCTTCCCTGATATCCTTATAATAATACCAAAATTGTTAGGGGTCTAGTCTGGCTTCATAGTACACCCTGAGTTTTCTGATCTAGTACATTAGCATCAGATTAAAATATCATCCCTTGTTCCTCACTGATGTTCAGGTCGGAAAATAGCTCCCTCAACCCTCTGACATGGCTTCCTATTCAGAACCCTTCCCACTCACCTTCCTCTTTCAACATCTTGTCCTTCTTTGTGGGATTTCTCTTCATTGCCTTAGTTATTCTGTATTCCAAGGAAAATGTTCACTAAAGCATTCTATTGTGCAAGTTAGTCGTTTGTGCAGATACCTTAAGTTCTTTCATTACCAGGCACACAATTCCCTAGTAGGACTTTTTTCATTTTAAACATAAAAGCAAGAACCAAATATTTGAAGAATTGAAGCAGCAGCCAGTAGAAATGAACAAAAAAAACTAATATATAAGAGGTTAATCCCTTTGCATTGTATTGGTGAGGGGTCCTTTCTGCTAATTAATGCGTATTGAGTTGTGTGAGTTTCAATAGCTTTTTGCCTGGAACATGCTGTTGTACACTGATGAATATTGTAAACAGCCTGCTCTGTATGCACTAACATCTTCATCAATATGGCTTCTGACATGACTTGTCATAAAAGTGTACTCAAAGTGGAGTTACTGTGGAAGCCACTTTGAAGATCAGCACTTGTGCAATATTACTGAAAACAGTCTGAATTTGTTGCATATAACTTTGAGAATCCCTGAAGTTGTGAAAAGTTCCATGTAAGTGCAATTTCTCAAAATATATTTTCCAATAACTTTTTCCCTAAAGTCAGATAATTACTTCTAATGGAATTAGAAATCCAAACTAGTTTCCCTTTTGTGTCTTATTTCTGAATTAATGATATTCACGCCACCCTTATATATGGAACTGATAAACAACTTAATAAAGAACACAGAACAAAGAGAATTACAGCACAAGAACAGGCCCTTCGGCCCTTTAAGCCTGCACTGACCATGTTGCCCGACTAAAACAAAACCCCCCTACCTTTCTGGGAACTATATCCTTCTATTCCCCTTCTACTCATGTCAAGATGCCCTTCAAAAGTCACTATCGTATTTGCTTTTACTACCTCTCCTCGCAGCAAGTTCCAGGCACTCTCCACTCTCTGTGCAAAAAGCTTGCCTTGTATGTCTCCTTTAAACATTGCCTTCACACCTTAAACATATGCCACCTAATAATTGATTCTCCCATCCTGGGAAAAAGCTTCTGACTATCCACTCTTTCCACGCCCCTCATAATCTTATAGACTTCTATCAGATTGCCTCTAAACCTTCGTTGTTCCAGTCACTAAGACTCACTAACTTAAGACTCACTAGCCTGCAATTTCTTAGATTATTCTTGCTACTCTTCTTAAACAATAATGTTTAATGCTGTTGAAGATGTTCCTTTGCTTCTGTGATTCAAACTACAAAATGAGTGTGTAATTATTTATATATGTGCAAATGTTGTGTATCCATGTGCATTGTGACTATATGACAAAGGGTCATATAGTCTCACCCTGTAGCACAGGAAGAGCTCATTGAGCCTATCAAGCTTTATATTGGTATCACTTCACATGATCTGCTTAGGTTGATGTTATTGTCCTTTTTTTATTAGAACAAAAGAACATAAGAAATAGGAGCAGGAGTAGGCCACCCAGCCCTTCGAGCCTGCCCCGCCATCCAATAAGATCATGACTGATCTGTAGTGATTCAGTACCACTTTCCCGCTTTCTTCTGTAACCCTTAATTCCCCTGTCAATCAAAAATCTATTCACTCTTGACTTGAACATATTCAGCGAGGAAGCCTCCACCACTTCATCAGGCAGAGAATTCCAAAGATTCACCACCCTTTGCGTGAAGAAACCCCTCCACAACTCCGATCTGAACCGCCCCCCTGATCTTGAGGCTGTGCCCTCTAGTCCTGCTATCTTTGTTAAGCGGGAAGAGTCTCTCAACCTCTACCCTATCCATCCCCTTCATTATCTTATATATCTCTATAAGATCCCTTCTCAGCCTTCTAAATTCCAAAGAATACAAACCTAGCCTATTCAGTCTCTCCTCATAATCCAATGCCCTCATCTCCGGTATCAGCCTAGTAAACCTTCTCTGCACCCCTTCCAAGGCCAATATATCCTTCCTCGAATGCGGCGACCAAAACTGCACACAGTACTCCAGCTGCGGCCTCACCAGTACCCTATACAGCTGCAAAAGTACCTCGCTACTTTTATATTCTATCCCCCTAGCTATAAAGGCCAACATTGCATTCTCCTTCTTAATCACCTGCTGTACTGCATACTGTATTTTTGCAATTCATGCACAATGACCCCCAGGTCCTTCTGCACTGTCGCATGCTGCAGCTTTTCATCATTTAAATAGTAGTCCTTCCTACCATTATTCCTACCAAAGTGGATAACCTCACACTTGCTAACATTATACTCCATCTGGCAGGTCCTCGCCCACTCACTCAATCTATTCAGATCCCTCTGCAAGCTTTCCACACCCTCCACGCAATTTGCTTTTCCACTCATTCTTAAAGTTTTACTTCATTCTTTTTACTCCATTCTTAAAGTTTCAAACCCAATTCGCAGTGTGGACTGGGCAATCTTGAATCCATTTCCTTGCTTACTCAAAAACCAAATTTAAATTGAACCAATTCATAGTCAAGACAAGAGAAGCATACTAGATCCAAGCAGACAGACAAAGGCATTGCAACCCATCTTGGGCTTGAACTTAGTCAAAAAGCAGAGAAGCAATATTTTTCTGCATCTTTCTGTAAAGTAGATTCCGCTGCAACATTCTTTAGCAGGATAAGGCTACAGTGGCACATAACTAAACATACAGGGCAATTTCATGATGTTATTGGTCCCATTTTGCTGATGAAATTTGCTTTCAATTTTGAAACTGATTTCAGTATTCATTACTTCATTTATATATAATTAGTGAATCCTGGATGCTATCATCCTTACCTGCTCACTGGTCAAGGTCCTCACCAGCGAGGATTATGTATGGCCATCATCAATAGTGACTACAAGTGATAGCTTCACTAGTAGGACAAGAGGCCATTGAAGCATTCTGGTTGGTCAGGGCAGAGCTAGGCCGTGACCCTAGGGCAGTGTCTGCTAGCCCTTCCCACCAGATACCCTGGCACTGTCAGGCTGATGCACTGGCATTGATTACCGGTCAGTGCCTCTTGGGCATTGCCAGTCTGGTAATGCCAATCTGGCCTTCTGGCACCACCTAAGGGGCAGTCGCAATGCCCAATGTGTACCTTGGCTCTGTCCACCAGACACTAGGTAGTGTCAAGAGAGTGTGGCCAGAGAGAGGCTGGAGTCCAAGGGAGTGCTATGGGGATAAATTGGTGGTGGCGGCCCCATTGCCACTCTGCACTTGGGATCAGTGCCAGAGGGAGAAAGTACAAAGGCTGGCCATCGGAGTTGTGGGGTGGCATGGGGGGAGGGCGGGGAAAGGAGGATGGCCTACCTGGGCTTGTGACTGCAGGAGTAATGATTCTGGGATGCTAGTGCAGTAGAGCAGAGATCGAGAGAGCATGACTGTCAATTGGCCGGGGAGTTTCGGGGCTGGCCTGGAGATGTTCAGAAGGCCAGCGATGGGGGTCCAAGGGGCAGTGATGAGGAATCATAAGGCTGGACAGCATTGGAAGGCTGGCAGTGCAGGGCCACTGTGCATGTGTCTATCTCCACTATGAGCTCAGCCCTATCTGCTGACCTCTCCAGTGAGAATAGGCCCTGCCACTACATTTTCAGCACGAATCTTGATGAGGCGCTCTTTGATAACAGATTGTGGGAGATTTGTTTTGAAAATCTCGCTGAAAAAAACAGCGGGAGTTACTCCAGTTATTACGCAAATTCGACATTTGGAATCTTTTTGGGAGAATCTCTGCCAAAATATAAATGAAAGTCTTTATTTTGTTTCCATTTCCATGTCACTAACCAGTAGAAACAACACATTAAATACTTTCTTTATCACAACCACTTGTAGTCTTGAAAGGCTTGATCTTGTCACCGCGTATCTTTCAAAACTCTACTAGAAGAAAAAGGCCTGAGTTCCCTGTCTCGTACACCTTGCAACTGCTACCAGTGAGAATGGAGAATTTGGCACTCAGCCAATCTTCATTCACAGCAGTGGGACTGAAGAATCCCGGCTACAGGTGATGTCGGAAAATTCCAGCCAACGTCTAAAATCCTTTCTTTTTACTATAATACCAGTAATTACAGTGGACTTGCACTGGGATTTGACCATTTTATTTAATCCTTAAGTGTCAGTTTGAGTATTGCTTATTCCTTAGAGTAAGAAGTCTCACGACATCAGATTAAAGTCCGACAGGGTTATTTGAAATCACGAGCTTTTGGAGCACAGCTCACCAGATAAACCTGTTGGACTTTTACCTGGTGTTGTGAGGTTTCTTACTGTGCCCACCCTATTCCAATGCTGACTTCTCCACAACGTGGTTACTCCTTGGTCTTAGGAGGTTGTGCAGTTGATTTTTGTGTCTTACCTATGTTGGGCAGATGATGGGTGAATTACCTCACCCCGGGATTTTCAGCATTGTATCATATACAGGATGCTCACTGCCAATGACATTCATGCTGATTAGAGGCAGCTTGCGAGTTTTAGAAGGGTGAGGAATTGGCTTGCGCAAAAACCAAAATATGCTTGCAGGGATATTGTAAAAGGATGGAAAAATTGGATGTGAAAATGAATAGCAGATGGAGGTATCAAGGAAAACATAGAGAGCTCTTATGCTTAATCACAAGTCAACATTGTCATGTTAACTCCCAGTATTATCTGATAACGTGATCTCTTTAAGTAGCATTGTCAATGGCTATCTTTCAACTTGCAGCACGAATAGTAGGCGGTTTGAAGAAACAAATAGCAGTATTAATTAATATGGAAATGTCATCTGAATCTTAAAGATATCATCGGACCCTCGTTCTTGGGAGCATATGCACATTGTGCCATCCAGCCACTGCCCTCTCCTGGACCCTCATGCTCCCGCCATCCTTCGGGTTTTAAGCTATAGTGCTGAATGCAGGTCACCTAAATCAAGATGTGTTCCAAAATCACAAATGATTATTATCCCAGATAATAAGTCACTGATTTAATCCCAAAACTGTCCCAGCAAAATGGATGGTCCATGGAAATCACGTGGATGTGTTGCAATCCCACTACCAGAAAATGAAGAGTGCTAAGGGAGGATTGCATTCATATCCTTTATATGAGACATTATGGCATCATCATCTATGTTTTAGGTAAAAGATGTGATGACGTTCTTCAAAATAGCAATGAGGAGTTTACATTTCCCAGTTTTTCTGACCAACATTCAATCATGAAAATTACACCGATTGCCCATTTATCATATTTGCTACTTGTGCCATTTTGCTCTGAGCAAATTGACTACTGCATTTGTCCACATAACAAAAGGTTATTTTCATTCATTTTCATGGGAGATTGGGTGTCATTGGCCAGGATTTATTGTCCCTTCCTAATTACTCTTGAACTGAGTGCCTTGCTGGGATTTTTCAGAGGGCATTTAAGAATCAACCACATTGCTGTGGACCTGGAATCACATGTAGGTCTGATCAGGTAAGGACGGCAGATTTCCTTCCCAGAAGGACATTACTGAACCAGATATGTTTTTATCACAATCAGCAATGGTTTCAATGTCATCAGTAGACTTCTAATTCAAGCTTCACTATGATAGGATACAAACATAGGTTCCCAGAACATAACCCTAGGTCTCTATATTATAGTGACAATACTATGCCATCACCCCCCCATAATACTTCAACGTTAATTCATTCAACTGTTATCTGAGGATGTGCTATGGCACTATATCAATCAAAGTTCTTTCATTATGATTTTTGCTGTTTTCCCTTTACCTGCTTCTTAACTGTTGAGTCCTTTGGAATGTTGCTATGTGCTCCAATTGTTTCATATACAGGTTCTTCTTGCCTATCTGGCTTGCTTGCCACTGTGTCATAGATGGGTTTTGCCACTGTGTCATAGATGGGTTTTGCCACTGTGTCATAGATGGGTTTTGCCACTGTGTCATAGATGGGTTTTGCCACTGTGTCATATATGGATTCTTTTTGCCATTTTGGACCTGCGTCCATTATTTCATATATGTGTTCTTCTTCCCATTCTGACTCACTTGCCACTGTGTCATATATGGATTCTTTTTGCCGTTTTGGACCTCCTGCAATTGTTTCATACATGTTTTCTTCTTCCCACTCTGTTTCACTTGCCACTGTGTCATATGTGGGCTTTTTTTGCCATTTTGAACTTCCTGCAGTTGTTTCAGGTATGTTTTCTTCTTCCCAATGCGGCTCGCTTGCCACTGTGTCATATATGTGTTCCTCTTGCCATTTTGGACCTTCAGTAATTGTTTCATATATGTTTTCTTCAGGCTTCACCTTCAAGAACAAAAGCAGAACAAATATTTAAGAGTTTTGAATTACTTCATTTCCCCATCCTAGTTATTGCTTTCACAGTAAGATGTCCTCAAATGATGGTTACACCATTCAGCAGGAATCAAAAGATAACAATCGAGAATGAAAGAGGAGGGAGATATCTTGAGACAGTCTTCTTTAAACTGCAATCCATCTTTTCCCAAAGTGGATGCTATGACACTTGAATTTCCTTTAGATTGAAATTCTCTATCTGTGTTAGATTCTAAAATGTAACAGAACTACGTCTCTGGACTTGAGAATAGCAGGAGAAGAACTGCTCTTGTCATGATCTGGAGATACAGGATGTCGCTGGCAAGACCAGCATTTGTTGCCCATCCCAATTACCCTTGAGATAAGTGCTTTTTTTACGCTAGTTAAGAATCAACCACATTGCTATAGGTCTGGATTACAAGTAGGGCAGACCAAATAAGGATGGCAGATTTCTTTCCCTAAAGAATATTAGCAGACCAAAAATGTTTTTTATGACCATCAATGATAATTTCATGCTCACCATTATTGAGAATAGCTTTCCAGATTATGAATTAAATGAATTTAAATTATACCAGCTGCCATGGGGAGATTTTACCTTTTGTCTCCAGAGTATGGTCCTTTCACTAATGACATTATCATTATGTCACCTTCTTGTCCTCTTTCATTCTTAATTGTTTGTGTGATACCTTTTATTCACAGGTGTTGTGGTACCACACCGGTATTGCTTAGAATGGAACTAGCTCAAGCTATACAAGCCGCACTAGAACATGGCCTGTCTAAATTGAAAATTAATGTTCTTCTGTTAAGTATCTACATTCCATAATTCTGATCACAGAAGGAAATGTTTCTTTGACAAGAAGTTGGTGAGGTTGTCTCATGTGCAATTTAAACTATTAATCTTTAACTTTATTGACTAAGCAGAAATATATCGAACATCTTTAAAAGGACTTTGCCAAGCAAGGACACTGACTTTAAAATGGTGGCAGAGGCCGCCTTATGTACAAATTAGCCTAGCATGGAAACTACTAAATGTGGATTTGCAAAGAGGCATGGCTGCAGGCAGATTCCTTGAATGACTTAATATCTGCCATTGCTTAAACTCTCTCTAAAACATAAGGACAACACATCACTCGACTTTCCGACTGCAGAGACCACCAGGAATTTTGAGAGAATAAGTTTTTTATGCACGAGAATATTAAGAACCCTATCTGTATTGATGGCAAGTTGATTAAAAGAGACATTATTATTGCACCATATTTGGCTTTCATAATGGTTAACCAGATACACAGAATTAATTATCTGACCTGCTGAGCTACAGAGTTTCTCACAATAGGTGAGAGAAAACCCCACTACCAGAGGGGACAATGACTGTGCTGTGAAGGCCATTCACATGGCATATCAGCCAACCTGCCTGCTGCCAGAGATAAAGAAAATGAGAATGGCTGAATATCAAACAAAAGACAAAGTTTGCAGAATAGATCAGTAAAAACATCTTTCTCTACTGTTCTCAAGTTCAGAGACCTATCTCTACTACATTTTGGAATCCATCACAGAGACGGAGAATTTCAATTTAAAGAAAATTCAAGTGCCATAGCATATCACTTTGGGAAAAGATGGATTGCAGGTTAAAAGAGACTGCCTTCAGAAATTACGGCTGCAACCACAGTGCATCATCAGAGACATTAGAATGCTCATTTCTTTATGTTCCTACTCACTGTAGGAACATAAAGATTACTTCTGCTTCCTCCATATAGCAACTTGTTTTCTTTTGCAGTGTACGTGTATGCAGGATTTGGGATGTGTGTCTTTTATGGTAGGTCATAAGTGGGTTTCTAGCACAATAAAAACTAACACCACTTGTGTTTAAATTCAAGAAAGCTGATCCGACTGATTTCTTTCCAAATGTTACTCCATTACTGATGTTGAACTCTCTAGCACGTGATTGTCTGGCTTATCCCTCTCCTCACTTCAGTACAGACATATAAAAATTTCAAGTTCCCACAGAAGGGGTCACATTTTAAAGAAGGCAGACTGCACATGTCTCCTTGCCCACCTGCTCCCCCCTCACCCAACCACCCACAAAATAAAGTCAGCTTTTGCTCATGCCAATCACAATATACTGCATGCAGTCTAAATTGATGAATAATGGGACTTCTGCCCCTTTTTCAGGAAGATCTACCACCCTCAGGAACTGCTGGACAGCCCAACTGACTGGCAGCCCCATCATTGCCAGCAGTGCCAGAGCTAAATAATGGCCACTGCTTGCTTTACAGGAAGAAGATCAAAGAAGACCAGGGTTGCCCAAAGTTGTTAAGTTCTAAGGTGTAAGCATGGGGGGTGGGTGGGGGTAGGGTCATGATTCATCAGGCAAAGAATGGTGGGTGGCATCTTGGAGAAGGGTGGTGCCCCTGACGTGGGTAGGGCATGTGCCAAATGAATTGTCTCTCCTTTTTCCTACCTTTATTCGTGCTGGTGTGATGATACTGTCCTTTTAAGAAATGCTTTTTAATCATGTTCCTCTGAAAGATGTTTCAAATATCCCTGGCTCTTTTTCAGAGCCATTTTGTCTGCAACCAGTATCCTTTAATGTTACTGATGCAGTATGATTGATAGCATGTTTGTTTCAATCTGAACTAATGCAGTGGCCTGTTGTTTTAATATTTCTCTGGGATTGCAGAGTAGAGTTTGACTGGAGTGATTGAAAGATTAGATCAAATGACTAGGAAGTTAGGCTTTCACTGCTGATTTCAGTTTAGTTGTTTTCAGATGCTGTTTGGATTTGAGAGGAAGAGTAGTGATCCTTGTTTCCCCTCTCTGGAGTTGGAGATTCTGCTGTTTGAGTGTTGCTGTTTTGGGAATAGCAGAGTGAAAGAGGTATTCTTTCCTATCTCTGAAATCTGAAGACTGGAAGCTGCTAGAGACTTAGCGTCTAGGCTAAATTCACAGAGCACCTTGGAATTTCTGACATGGGTCTTAAGATTGGCATTTATAAAATGACATCCGGTGTGCAATATTTGCAAACTTTTTTAAATTGAAAATGTGTAAAGCAGCACATATTATGAAAAGAAAATGCATCTATGCTGGGTGCCCAAATTAAAAAAACAAAATATGGTACAGAAGTTGATGTTAAGAAAATAATTTGGGTAAAAGAAAATAAAAGTATGCATGTTGTCACCCGCACCTTACCACCACCTAATATTTTCATTCATGTCTCCCTGCGATTAAGATTATCTTTACCTTGCCTGTGGACGGTTCAGGTTTCTTTGCTAAGCTATGTCTGGTCTTCACTTTTTTCTTCGTACTTTCATGCTGCCTACGTTCATGTTCCAGCTTCAAAAACAAAATGAAAGGTGATTTTAATAGAATAATCGAATTAGAGTTCAGAAAGAGATCACTTGGCCTGTCAGTTCTCCAAAAGATCGTCTTACTTATGCCCTCCCTCCCACCCTATCCCAGTAACACCTTTCATTTTACTATGGCTAATCCACCTAATCTATACATCTTTTGGACTGTGGGAAGAAACCAGAACACCCCAGAGGAAACTCAAGAGACACATGGAGAATGTGCAAACTCCATACGGGCAGTCACCCAAGGTTAGGATCAAACCTGGTGCCGTGAGACAGGTGTATAGCCCCGTAACTGAAACTGTAACTGAAATAAAAATAATTCCGTCATTAAAATCAAGCTATGACAAGTCAGAGAGAAAAGTTGTAATTCGTAACTTTTTTTTATTCTTTCAAGGGATGTGAACACTATTTGTAAGGCCAGCATTTGTTGCCCATCCATCCCCAATTGTCTCTTGAGAAGGTGGCAGTGAATCACCTTCTTGAATCATCTAGTGCAGTTCATCTTGTCACTTCTTTAAATAACTTGATCAAGGGCCAAAGGGTTTCTCAACTCCAAGGTCTGGGCGGGGGATGTGAATAATTTCCTTTCAGAGGAGAGAAGAATTAGGGTAATCTAAAGAATAATTGTCCAACCATCATATCACATATTCACAATTGGTGATATTAAAATAGTAAGACTTCTTCCCTGCTGCCATCAGATTTTTGAAAGCACCTACTAGATAATAAACTGATCTTTCTCTGCGCTCTATCAGTAAATGCAACACTATATTCTGTACCCTCTCCTTTTCTTCTCCCTATGTACTCTATGAACAGTATGTTTTGTCTGTATAGTGTGCAAGAAGCAATACTTTTCACTGTATCCTAATACAAGTGGCAATGATAAATTAAATAAAAATAGTAGTTTTGTTTCAGTCATGACAGTTGAATAACAAATGCAACAATATTCACAAAATAAACAAGCCATGGAATTTAGAAGTAAGCAAGCAGATATTAGACAAAAGTTCTTAATGGTAAGCAATGGGGTAGGGGCTTATAACTATGGAGAAAGTGGTGAAGATCTTGTTTTATTCAAGTTGCAATATTTTGTTATTCAAATCTCATTAATTCTGATGTTCATTCTGGTCAATTCACCTTGTTATACCCGGTTTCATAAATAAGCTCAAGTGGATCAGCTATAAAATTGATCAAATGCAGTTGCAGTGATCCTAAAGTACGTATGAACCTCCCATCATTTCAAATAGTCATTAGCCATTGACTCCAGCTTGATGATAGTGTAACAGTAGAAATCTGCATCATTAGTCTTGAAAATCCAAGTTTCTCTCTGTCTAATATTGAATGCCTGATGCACTCTGCAAGGTGTCAGAAGGCCACATAATGGCACAGTGGATAGCATTGCTGTCTCACCATGCCAGGAACCATGGTTCAATTCTCAGCTTGAGTCACTGATTGTGCGGAGTCTGCACATTCTCCCCAAACCTATGTGGGTTTTCTCTAGTTGCTCCGGTTTCCTCACACAGTCTGAAAGACAGGCTAGTTAGATGCATTGGCTCTGCTAAGTTCTCACTCAGTGAACCTGAACAGGCGCCAGAATGTGGCGATTGGGATATTTTCATGGTAACTTCATTTCAGTGTTCATTTCTGATACTAATAAATAAACTAATGCCAAATATGTGGCAAGACTCTGCAAAAATTGAACAAAAATCATTAAGCTAATGTTTAAATTAGTTTCTCGTCTCCCAGTCATGTGACTTGAGCTATTGAGCCTCATAAACTTTACTGAAATATTGAAATGGGACACAAACTTTGATCTGGGGCCACTCTTTCCCTCAGAGTTCAAGGTCAATTGACTTAGATGCACACGTGTTGACTTGTCACAGACCTGTTGTACCAACTAGCTTGCTTCCCCTGATCTGGGTTTTTGTAGTGGACTATACTTAATGTTTCCATTAGGTTTTGGGTTGCTCTTCTGTGTGATCTATCTTTTAAAAAGAAGCAGAGGTTATTTTAGTATCTGAATTAAATATGATTGTCTCATCTAATATTGTTTTTAGTTTGAGGTTAGATAATACATTTTCTCTCTTACCTATTCTTATAATGTTTTTTGGCTGTCAGTAAGATTTTTTTACTAAATATTGTAGTAAGGATTTACAGTTTGCTTTTGGAATTTCAAAATGTTATATATTTAACAGTTGCATGATTACTTTAAGAGCCGGTCACATGATTTAATGGTGATGACATTGAGGTGTTTCAGAGTTTCTTGCAGTAAACCTTGTTGTTAGTTTGAATCTCCACCTGCAAACCTTGTCTTTTCTTTTTGTCTAAAACTCACAACCCTCAACATAATTACACATAACATCACACAATCAAGAGTGCTTTACAGATTACATATCTGAAATGAGGGGTACACATAGCCTTGGGAAAAATGTCTCCGAGATTTACGCTCAGAAAGGGTGCCAGCAATATTCTCTTTGAATGAAAAATGATCACTAAATAATGTTTCCCCTATTCAGTCCCAGATTTTGAAGAAATACACTTGTTCTCCTTAAATGGCGGGCAGAAGTTAATGCTATTCTTCATGGTGGGTTTGGTGAGAAATGGCATTTAGTCAGGTGGTATGGTGCCAGGTGGGAACTCCACCATCTTTCTGCCACGTTGCCAATTAAGGGCCTTAAGTACATAACTAATGCCTCACGCCGACCATTTGCCCATTGGGTGGCAGGGGGCTTGTTATGTGGGGAGCCCTAAAAATAAACACTGTTGGAGTTTGTTGCTGCTTTTGGGCTCCTGGGGGTTCATTATTCAAAGATAATTAATGCCTAATCAATTGACACTGCATGGGAAAGAGAAGATCCACTGAAAGCCATCATCTGCATTTGCTGTGCACATCCATATCCAGGTTCCCTGATGGCATTGGTGATCAATGAAAAACTGCCAGTATCTGATTGACTAGCAGCTCTTGCGAGTGAGGCTTCCACTTTTGGGCATCTTTAGTGGGCCTTTCATAAAGGGGGCAGCATAGGCCTCTCATCAGCTCTCCAGCCTACAATGAATGCCCCCCCTTACCTCATTAATGCTGTGATCATAAGGTGCTTATTAATATCCCATCATCTCAAATAGTCATTACCCATTGACTCGGGGGGGGGTGGGTGATGGCAATTCTCCGCATAAACTAGGCACGAGGTTCATTAAAACTTGTGGAATGTTTTAATTTGTTCCTTCTCCCCCAGGCATGTAAGTCGAGCTATTGAGCCCCATGAGCCTTTTTGAAACATCGATATGGGGCACAGATTTTGACCTGGAATCACCCTCTGCCCTCAGAGTGCAAGGTCAATTGACTTAAGTGCATGTGCATTGACTTGTGTAAAAAAGCATGAACGCTATCACAGTCCTGTTGGGCCAAATGGCTTTCTTCCCCTGCTCTGGGTTTTTGTGTCGGACTGCGCTTAATTTTTCCATTAGATTTAGGTTGCTTGTCTCTATGATCTACCTTTAAAAAAGAAGCAGAGGTTATTTTAATTTCTGAAATAAATATGATTCTCTCATCCAATATTGTTTTTAGTTTAAGGTCAGGTAATGCATTTTCACTCTTATCTATTCTCACAATTATTTTTTTGGTTATCAATAAGATTTTTTTTGCTAAATATTGTATCCTTTTGGAGTTTGCAGGCAGAGTCTTGCCATGCAGGGGGTCCTCAAAACAAACACTGCTGCGGTTTGTTGTTGCTTTTGGGTGCCTGGAGGCAGTGGAGGGGGGTTTATTATTCAAAGATAATCAATGCCTGATCAATGGACCCAGCATGGGAAAGAGGTGACCCGCTGAAAATGAACATCTGTTTTTGCTGCCCACATCCATACTCAGTTTCCATGGTGAAGCTGCCAATCAATGAAGAACTGCCAATCTCTGATTGGCTGGCAGTGCTTAGCGAGTAAGACTTCCACCCTTAGGAATCCTTGATCCTGACATGGCCCAGGTAAATCTGTCCAGTTAAATGCCTGGCTTGCCTTGAATACAGCATCCTTCATAAAGGATGCACCACTATGCTCTCAGAGGCTTCCCAGCTAGCAATCAAGCTCCATTAAATACCACCTAATATGTAATTGATTGTGGTGCAGTATGTTTGGGTGACGTCCATCATAATGAAATAGCTTGGAATGTATGCAAATAATGGGACATGGCAGTAAGGCTGGTAAGAGTGAGGGTGTGTAAGGGTGATGTGCAGCTATGACTATCAGGTATGAGTAATGATTGGTAGAAATTGTTGGTAGGTGAATGGGATATGTTGCATTGAGCTAACAGGGCTATTGATTCAATTTTTTTTTAATTTCATTCATAGACTATAAACATTATTGGCAATGTCATCATTCAAACGTTCACCCTAATTCTCCATGAGAAGGTAGTGATGAGCTGTCTTTTTGGACCATTGCACTCCATTTGGTGTAGGAACACCCACTGTGCTGTTAGGATGGGAATTCTATAAGTTTGATCTAGTGATGGTGAAAGATCAGTGATATAATTCCAAGTCAGGATGATGTTTGGCTCAGAAAGGGGCTTGCAGTTGGTGTTTCCTCGCATCTGCTGTGCTTGTTCTTCCAGATGATAGAGACTAAAGGTTTGTGTTGTTGAGGGAAGCTTAGTCAATTGCCTAGCATCTTATAGCTGGTACACACCTCCGGGATTGTGCACCAATGGTGGAGGAAGTGAATTCTTAAGATGGTGGATGGGGTGCCAGTCAAGCAAGCTGCTTTGTCCTGGATGATGTTGAGCTTAGGTGTTGCTGGAAGTGCAATCATCCACACAAATGGTGAATATTCCATTACACTCTGAATTGTATCTAATGATAAACAGGTTTCAGAGAATCAGGAAGTGAGTTACTCACCACAGTATTTTCAGTCTCTGACCTACTCTTCAATCTAATGTATTTTTATGACTGATCTAGTTAAGTTTTTAGTCAATGGTAAATCCCCAGGATATTGACTGTAGTAGATTCAGCAACAGTAATGTTGTTGAACAGCAAGGTTAAATTATGTCTTGTTGAAGGAAGCTTAGCCAATTGGTCATTGGCTAGCACTTATGGTCATTGCCTAACACTTATGTGACACAAATGTTGTTCAGGTATTGCTGCATATAGATGCAAACTGTTTCCACACCTGAAGAGTTGTGAAAGGTACTAAATATTGTACAACATCAGCAAACTATAGACGGGGAACAGTTTTTTGTGGGAAAATATACATCAGAACAGTAAGGGGGCATTCAAAAAGGAAATGAGGACAGTACAGGCCCAACACGTTCCTTTTAACAAGCCCAGAAACAGGTACAAAGGGAACAAATCAATGGAGGTCCTAGTGGAATATGGAAATTGCAGGGGGAAATGTAAGAAAGAAATTAGGAAAGCAAAGAGGGGGCATTTAAAAGCACTGGCTGGTAAGATTAGGGAGAATCCCAAGATGTTCTATAACTATATTAAAGGGAAGAAGATAACAATGGAAAAAGTAGGGCCCATTAAGGCCCACAAGGGGGCAATCTGTGAGTGGAGCCGGAGGACATTGGTATAACGTTAAACAAGTACTTCACATCTGTCATTACTTGGGAGAACGGTGTAGGTACAGAATTTGGGGAGAGGGATTGTGAGGTTCTTGAACAAGGAGTGAGGAGGTTTTGGCAGACTTCTGCTTGTCCACACATCCCTGATGATGACAGAACAGACTAATAGTTCAGAAAGTTTCCAGGATACTTGCCTTTTTTCAGCTCTGGCATTGATTATAAGAGTAGAGAGCTTAAGTTGGAGTGTACAAAATTTTGGTTCGATGACAGCTGGATTGCTGGGCACAGTTCTGTTTGACTGAATGCAGGAAGAATTTAATCATGCAAATTAGCAAACGGCTCAATATTGGCCTGCTCAATAGGTGCAGCATGGTGGCACAGTGGTCAGCACTGCTGCTTCACAATGCTAGAATTTGATTCTGGCCTTGGGTGACTGTCTGTGTGAAGATTACACATTCTTCCTGTGCTTATGTGACTTTCTTCCAGGTGCTCTGGTTCCCTCCCACAGTCCAAAGTTGTTAGGTGGATTGGCCATGCTAAATTGACTCTTCATGTTAGGGGGATTGACAGAGTAAATATGTGAGATTATGGGGATAAGGCCTGGGTAGGCTTGTTATCAGTGCAGGTTCAATGGACCAAATAGTTTCTTTCAGCACTGTAGGGATTCTAAAATTTTGTGATTACACCGAAAGCCATGGTGTAGGTTATTCAAATTTTAATCCATTTTTGTTGGCAATGGTGTTGATGATCCTGCTTCATAAAAACAAGACAGTCGCCTCGACCTACAAATGATATGTATGCTTTAGGTTTTTGCTACAATCTCTTTCATTTATTAAAATCTACTGTTTACCTTTTGATCAGGTTTCTGGACACCATCGGTTTCCAATGTAATCAATTGATATATATGATCCTCATACTTCAGCTTATATTGGTCCTCCACAGTCTCTGGCTTCAAGAACAGAAAGATATACGTTTGTAATAGCTGTAGAAAACACAGTTATACCAGCCTAAGATATGCTTAAAATGATAACAGGAAAGCTCCCCCTTTTGTTTTCTTTTTGGGCGTTTTAGAAGATAAATGAAAGTAACAATGGCTGATTGACAGATAAGAACTCAGTAAGAATTTAGCAACACCAATTTTTAATCCAACTGATTTATTTGATAGTAAAATTGCGAGCTTTCAACACTCCGTGTCTTCCTCAGGCAAATGCAGATTGACAGATAGGCACTCTTTAAGGAGATTGGTTATTGGGTAAGGGCAGTGGACCAGCAATTATATATATTCAATATAACAGCTAGCATCTGTTTCACTATCCCTTTCTGTTAAATATGAATGAAGATATCAATTGAAAAAGCTGAAAAAATCTACGCGCGTTATTCTGAATCTAAAGGGGGCCTAAAATAGAAGTGTGGAGGATGAGCAATTGAATTATAGAATGAAATTGCAACGAAGGAAATCATTAGTCCCATCAAGCCTATGCTAGCACTTTGTTAGAGTTATCCAATCCCACTTCCCCCTGCTCTGAATAGGCCAAAAGAATACCCAGGGATGGTAACCACCACCGAGAAGCATGGGTGAAAAGAAGTTCTGGAGGGAGTCAGGAGCACACGGAAGATATCCAATCCAGTCTGTGGCTCCAGGGCAGAGTGGCTGCATTCTGAGAGAAATCAAAGACAGGGAAACAGATAAATGAATAATTGGTAAATATTTGGTTTGTTTAGCTTCAAAACTTGCTCAGTGTATTAGTCATTGCAAGGTTTACTAAAAACATAGAAGAAAGGAAGAGGCCATTTGGCCTTCTGAGTCTATTCTGCCATTCATTCCGATCATGGCTGATTCAATAGTCCGACTCAATAGCTTAATCCTGCTTTCTCCCCATAACCTTTGATCCCATTCGCCCCAAGTGCTATATCATCTAGCGCCTCTTGAAAATATTAAATGTTTTGGTATCAACTACTTCCTGTGGTATTGAGTTCCATAAACTCACCACTCTTTGGGTGAAGAAATGTCTCCGTCTGAAATGATCTACCCCTAATCCTCAGACTGTGACCCCTGGTTCTGGACTCCCCCAACATCAGGAATATCCTCCTCCATTTACCCTGTCTAGTCCTGTTAGAATTTTATAAGTCTCTATGAGATTCCACCACCCCACCCCCTGCCCCATTCATTGAACTCTGGTGAAAACAATCCTAACCTAGTCAATCTCCCCTCATACATCAGTCTCACCATCCCTGGAATCAGCCAGGTAAACCTCCACTGTGCTCCCTCGAGAGCAAGAACATCCATCCTGAGAAAAGGAGACCAAACTGCACATAACATTCTAGATATGGCCTCACTAAGAACCCTGTATAATTGCAACAACATATCCCTGCTCCTTTGCTGGGAACTCCTTGCAATGAAGGTTAACATGCCATTTGCCTTCTTACCTTGCTTCTACTAGCAGTAGTAAATATCATTGGGAGGAGCAGTGTTTATTAATAACGAATTAACATTAATCAATTAAGACATAATAAAAATGGCAGAATATTGATATGTTGCGACTGCACAGTGTGGGGTTTTCTAGAAGCTGGAATCCAAATTAAGCTTCGGACCTCACCAGAACATGTTTAACAAGCTATGAACATGATTTGTGTGATCGAAAGGTGGCTCTCTGGGTTAAAGAGTGCTGATTTGGGTCCAATGTACACTCAACAGGTTCTGGGATGGAGAAAGTGAATGAGATCGAACACAGCAGGGCTAACAATCCTGCTCCCCACTCCACAACTGCACACAAAGATTATGGGGGCGATTTGCCCCCAAAAATTCTAAACATCGAATTTATGTTAAAAACTGCAATAAATCACACTGGAACGAGAGTTTCAAAATGAATCCCCCACACACTGTGCACTGCACTAGCATGAATCATGATAAAAATGAGTGGACATTGTCTATTCCTGCTGAAGAGGCCGGCAGTATAGTGCTGAGCGGGTCACTGCGCATGTGCCAATCTGTCAGTGCCAAGATCGGTGCATGTGCAGTGACCCATCTGCTGAACTCTTGATTGCTGGCCAGCTCGATCACTGGCCAGCCCTGTGAGCCCCTGTCGCTGGCCATGCCACCTGTCCATGGCCAATCGCTGGACCCCGAGCATGCCCGGGCCCAGCCACAATTCCCTCCCCCCCCCAATTTGTTTACATCCCTCCCACCCCCACAAGCCCTACAATCTCAGAAAATTATAGAGATAAACAAGAGAGGAATCCATCAATTGACCAATTGCAGATTGTGACATCTATATACAATTATAATACTAGACGAAAACACAGTGCACTCATGAAACAATTCCTATCATAGCAAATAAGATTTGTTTCATCTAGTGATTATTGGAATGACACCAGAAAAAATGTTATCATGAAAGATTGTTATAAAAACTTGTCTGGTTTGCTTATGTCTTTAAGAGAAAAGAAACAATCGCCCTTGCTTGATTTAACCTTCATATAGTTCCAGTCATGGATACTCATAAAGGTAACTAGAATGGGGCAATAATAAATGCTGCCTTGCCAGCGGCAACTCTCTTTCCAAATATGATTGATCCTTTAATCATCGAATGTCTCATTTTCATGTTCTTTGCTTTCAGTTTTGTGTTAAAGTGAGCAAAGACAGCATGAACATAAAATACTTGAGTGACACTGCCATCATTAATAATCACTTGATAAAGAATGAAGTTAACATACAGCAGTGATGAGCAACCTAGGCTAGTGAGTAGACGGCTTACGTGGCCCTTCTTCATCTCAGTGGGTTGCAAGATTGAAATCAGGCTTGTTCACTAACCATGAATTCATGAATAAGATTATGTAAATTTAATACACTCCAAATATTTCATAACAAGTTACAGAAAATGCTTAATCTTATTTTATTACTATAACTATTGTCAACTTCAAATGGTAAAAACAAAAATATTTACATTTTAAACGCACAGCTTTCACATTTTGTGCGCAATCAGCATGCACCTCACTTCACTTGCCCTTGCTTTACATGCATATAATTTAAGAGAAAAAAATGTGGATGGGAATGTGGCAACCCAGCACATGGGCAAGAGTCAATAAAATAGTGCATGGACTGTACTCAGAACCCAGATGGGCTGCATGTGATCTCTGGGCCTCAGGTTGCCCACTACAGACATATAGTATATGGGGTACATATACTACATGTCTGTAGTATATTTAGCTGTGCTAAATACTAGAAGAAAGCTACTCTTGGGCTATAGGAGTCTTATTTTTGTGAACATAGAACATTGAACACTACAGCACAAACAGGCCCTTCGGCCCACGAGTTGCGCCGATCACATCTACACCTACCAAGCCATAGATCTATCTATAACCCCCTAACACATTAGTTCCCATATACTCATCCAGAAGTCTTTTAAAAGACCCTAGCGAGTTCGCCTCTACCACCACCGACGGCATCTGATTCCATTCACTCACTTGTTACGTTGACATGTTTGAGTCAATATGGACAGAAGTCTATTTACTGATCCTCTAACTTCATCTTTTGCTTCATTTTCTATCTGAACCATTACTACTCATTTTTGTTATTCATTATCAACATTTAAATCCTTTTTGCAATCCACCTTATCACAAGTCTGACCTTTTATTCTTTATGCATATCTTTCCCTGCTTATATACTTGCTTAAAATCTGTCATGTTTGCAGCATTTTCCAGTTGTGATGAAATGTCACCAGCCATATTTTGCTTTCTCTGGATGCTGTCTGACCTTTAAGTATCTCCACCATCTTTTGTTTATATTTCAGATTGCGTTATTTTGCCTTTTGGAAATCAGTTCCCTTGCATTGAGCCAAACAGTCATGTTGCTTTTGAGCAAGAAGTTAGACATGCCATGATATAATTTGGATCTGATCTGCCGAATATACTTTCAAGGCGGGACCTTGGCTCTCTGACTACTGTTGTCATTACCTGTTTTCCAGCCTGTTGCATGTTTGGTAATGGCTCAACTGGGATGTTATTGAATATGTCAGAGAATTCCTGGTTGAGAACTTGCCTTTAAACAAAAAGTACATTATATTTTAGTTTCTGAAATAAGCATGCTCTTCCAATTTAGAATTGTGTTTCCATGAAACCTGAGCTTGCATTTTTACGCATAGAATCTTATAATTCTTTATATTTCTATTTGTTCCAAGTAATGTGTGTATCTGATGCTGTGGTCTCACCTTTTCCTTGTAGGAACTGGTAGACTTGGGTGTTCATGTGTACATCATGATGACCTGTACACAGGAATTAACATTGTCGATTGTGTAGGAGTTCTCACCAGCAAGTGGAGACATGTGCAGACCTCAATATGTAAGAGCTATTAAGATCTCTCTGGGAGGCGATAGCCTAAAGGTATTATTAATAGACTGACCAGACAATTCCACCAACCACAGTACCAATAGTCTTGAAGGCTGTGTCTTTATACACTTCTTGACTCTGGTCCATGACATATAAAGTAATAGCTTAAATCAAATCATCTGATTGGATTATTTAACCACACACTGGCCATCCAGTACATCCTTGGTTGTACCCTGTCCTCTCTGTAGGGAGTAACTCCAGGCACACGCCAACAATGGGAGTGTAAGTATCTTGAAGCAGGAAGGAGATAATTCACACATTCCTGAGTGGCCATTTTTTCAGCTCAATTTTCTGTTGATGAAATTTAATCATGTAACTGTGGTTTTGCTCCTTTCATACTGGTGGTGGAATCTTGTGGGCAGTTTGCCTCATGGTGATAAGATGGAGCTGCAGTAAAGAGCTATTGACTGAATAGATGTATTATTAATAGAAGTTATGCTGAATGATCTGTTGAAGAATTAACCATCTGAGATGGATCCTAGTTAGTGAGATTCCTTAGCAACAATGCCATTGTGAGTATGTACAATTGCTGAGAGAATCAATAAAGATGCTTAATGTTTGACACCAATTTGTTGTGTGTGATTAGTATCAAGAGTAGAGAAAAGACTTTCAGAACTACAGAGGGGGTCTTATATGTGGTACTGTCAAATCTGAACCTTTGCATGGAGAAAGCTTTTAAACTTCATTCTTCCATGTACTTTTATTATTTTATTATAGACTTAAATGAATTATTTAACCTTGAAAGTAACCACTGTGCAGTCTTGTCTTCACTGGGGCCTCTTGAATAACTTGCTGCAAATTCCTGACACATTCTCACTAGTCTCTGCTGTTAATGTTTCTCCATCACCAGCTAAACCATACCTGTGACATTCTACTCATCTACTGTGTGGCCCTTCTCCCATTGAACTGCTAATGTCTTCATCAGGTGCCAGAACTTAGCTGCGAATTGGTTTTTTATAGTTTAAAGTATTATTTGGGATGAAAGTTGAACTCAAAGGTGAAGGAACAGCATGTTCTCTCACTTTGTTTCAGCATTAAATGAAGTGTCTGATATATTATATATCGGTCTTGCAAAATTGTTCAGAACTAGCCAATAAACATTTTATTCTTTTGGAATATATCTCTCGCAAACCTCTTTTTGAATTGTTCTAGCATCCATCTACGTTACTGCCCTTTTTCCAGTGCTTACCTTAGCAGCAGCTTAACATGCAATCATTCATAATGAGAAACAACACACAGTTAAGGGCAAGAAAGAAGTTGAAAACACGTAGGCCACCATGTGACTTACCCATAAGTTAATCCTATTGTCCACTCAGTTTCAATCAGCCTGTATAATCAAGAGATCCCAATGTTCACATTAAGTTCTAAAGGAGGTGAGTGCAAAATTAATTCTAGTAATAAACCAACAGGAAGTGATCTCAACAATTGTGGCAAACTATAGGCTCAAGGTTTATAGATACTAACATTCTATGTCACAATGCCTCATACAAACACTATTGTGGAGGTCACATTTGCCCGAGATACAATAGTTCATCAATCATGGCCTGGACACAGTGATTAGCAATTGATTTCTGATGTAGTAAATCTTAAAAATGACACCCTTTTACTTACTTCAAGTTCTTTTATTTGCTTCTGTCTGGTGAAAGACCACTGCTCTGAGATATTAAATCTGTTTCTCTCTCCAAATATGCTAGCTGACATGTTGATGATTCCTAGCATTTCCTTTTGTTATATTAGATTTCCAGAATCCACAGTGTTTTGCTTTTATACCTTTTCTATGTTTTATGTTTCTGGTTTCAGCATTATATCCCCTGATTCCAGTGGGCAATATTTAAGCAGAGTAGCTTCCTATGACCCCTCCTAGTCTGGCATGATTAGTGGAAAGGGTCATTGGTGAAAACAATTGGAACATAATCTTAGGGTGAGAAACTCTAATATATGTTATGAAGTTATCTTAGACCCCAACTATTTTTGATTTGGCATCGATGTGAGCATAAGGTGTCCCACTAAAAGTGTAATTCTATTAACCCACTAGGAAGCCTTTATTAAACAAACTTCATTTAACAACACAATTAAAATATAATAAAAGGTATTAGCATAGCTTTTACCAATTGAAATATTTAAATATGACGAGGTATAATTCTTAACTATTAACTCATTCTATTAGTTCCAATTTAAGCAGTATCCATAGAGATATAAATTATTCTTAAGGATCAGTTATCAAGAAACACAGGCTTACATTAATTCCCAGTTCTCGAGGCTTGTAACACTCCTGAACAGAGAGAGAGATCACTCTTTTGACTCCCAGATAATAGCCTCTAGAGAAAAATCTGTCTTGGCATAGCAGAACTCCAGAGAAGGGGTGAAGGAGGAAATATTTCTTGCCTTTTATAGACCTCTGGAAGGATACCTATTTTCTAGCATAACCTCCAGACTTCAATTGCCAGGAAGAGAGAAATAGAAATAGCTACTGCTCTATTGAAATTCAAAATGCAACTACCTGCTTTTTCTCACTTTCCAAGCTACGCTCCACCCACACACATGATTCTTTTGTTAGTCAATCTAATCAAACATTACTCTGAAAACATTAGAAGACTACCCCAGCATAACACTAATACATTTGCTCAGATTAAAGCAAACACCCAAATAATTAGGAGGAATTAACCTTCTGCAGAATTAGTAGGTTGGCTGCAGGCTGCAAACAATTCAGCATTGTTATCAGTATTGAAGTACAAAACAGTCCCTTCAGAAGAAACATGACACAAATACAGTTCCAAAACACATAGCATTGTCACAATCATCTTACCACATCTTTGGGCCTCTCTTTTACATGTAGTCGAGTAGGACTTCTATAGAACTGTTTGAAGATGATCAAAGCATAAACTTATATAATAACAGAGATGTTACGTACATTATGCATAATGTACCACCAGAGCAACTAATCAGGTCTATTACATGATATCCTGGAACTTTAGCCTCTTATAGTGGAGCTCAAATTTTTATTTTTTTTATTGAAAGCTGTAAATAATTTTGGAGTGGCACAGTGGTTAGCTTGCTGCCTTGCAGTACCAGAGACTGGGTTCAATTCTGGACTTGGGTCAATGTTTGTGTGGAGTTTGTACATTCTCCCCATGATGGCAGGGTTTCTTCCAGGTACTCTAGTTTCCTCAAACAGTCCAAAGATGTGTGGGTTAAGTTGATTGGCCATGCTAAATTAACTCTAACATCAGGGGCATTAGTCAGGTAAGATATGAGGGATTATGGGAATAAAGCTGGTTGGGCTTGTGGTTGGTGCAGACTCCGTAGCTCAGATGACCTCCTTCTGCAGTTTAGAGGTTCTATGAAAAACAACTCTTTACCTATTTAAATTGTTCCTTCAATTTCTGTCATTTACCTTAAATCTTACGATGTACACAGAGTCATAGATGTTTAAGCATGGAAACAGGGCCTTTGGCCCAATTTGAACATGCCACCCTTTTTTTAAAACCACTAAGCTAATCCCAATTGCCTGCATTTGGCCCATATTCCTCGCTACTTATTTTACCCATGTAACTGTCTAAACGCTTTTTAAAAGACAAGATTGTACCTTCCTCTACTACTACCTCTGGCAACTCTAGACACTCACCACCCTCTGCATGGAAAAATTGCCCCTCTGGACACTTTTGTATCTCTCCCCTCTCACCTTAAACCTATGCCCTCTTGGTTTAGACTCCCCTATCTTTGGGAAAAGATACTTAGTTGATCTATGCCCCTCATTATTTTATAGACCTCTATAATATCACTCCTCAGCCTTCTATGCTCCAATGAAAAAAGGGTCCCAGTCTAGCCAACCTCTCCTCATAACTCAATCAAGTCCTAGTAACATCCTAGTAGATCTTTTCTGCACTCTTTCTAGTTTAATAACATTCTTTCTATAATAAGGTGATCAGAACTGTACATAGTACTCCAAGTTTACAACTTCAACAAGACATGCCAACTCTTGTATACAATGTTCTGACCAATGAAACCAAGCATGCTGTATGCCTTCTTCACCACTCTGTCCACTTGTGACTCCACTTTCAAGGAGCTATGAACATGTAGCCTAGATCTCTTAATGCCCTACCATTAAGTAAGTCCTGCTCTAGTTCAATCTACCAAAATGCATCACCTCGCATTTATCTAAATTAAACTCCATTTGCCATTCATCAGCCCACTGACACAATTGATCAAGATATCTTTGCAATTGGATATAACTTTCTTCACCATCCATTATATCAC
The DNA here is from genome assembly GCA_024679065.1 of Sphyrna mokarran. Classification (NCBI taxonomy): domain Eukaryota; kingdom Metazoa; phylum Chordata; class Chondrichthyes; order Carcharhiniformes; family Carcharhinidae; genus Sphyrna; species Sphyrna mokarran. Next base: position 60,970,827 of record JAGIQG010000003.1, read on the forward strand.
CAACCTTGATATCATCTGTAAACTTACTAACCATGCCTCCTATATTTCATCCAAATCATTAATATAAATTACAAGTAACAGTGGACCAGCACTGATCCCTGAGACACACCACTAGTCCCAGGCTCCAGTTTGAAAAACAACCTTTACAACCTCTTTCTAGCTACTGTCAAGAATCCAATTTTGTATCCATGGATTCCATGAGTTTAACATTATGCAACGACCTATCATGTGGTGCCTTGTCAAAGGCCTCGCTAAAGTCCATGTAGACAACAACAACTGCACTGCCTCATCTACCATCTTCATTACTCCTTCAAAAAACTCAATCAAATTTGTGAGACATGATTTTCCACTTACAAAGCCACGCTGACTGTCCCTGATCAGTCCTTGCATCTCTAAATGCCTTCAGATTATGTCTCTCAAAATAACTTCTAACAATTTACCCACCACTGATATGTAGCTCATTGGCCTGTAGTTCCGAGGCTTTTCCCTGCAGCCCTTTCAAACAAAGACACAACATTTGCCACTCTCCAATCTTCAGGCATTTCACCTGTGACTATCGATGATTGAAATATCTCTGCTAGGGGACCCATAATTTCCTCCCTAGTCTCCCTCAATGTCCTTGGATACACTCCGTCATGATATGCTTTAAGACTTCCAGCACCTTGTTCTCTGTAATATATAGAAGGCTAATGGAATACAAGGAAAGGCGTCTAGATGGATAAGTAACTGGTTTGGTAATAGGAGACAGAGAGCAGTAGTGGAAGGGTGTTTTTCTAGCTGGAGGTCAGTCACTAGTGGTGTGTTGCAGGGCTCGGAACTGGCACCTCTTCTATTTGTAATATATATAAATGACTTGTAAGAGGAAGTAAGTGGAGTGATCAGCAAGTTTGCAGATGACACAAAGATGGCTAGACTTGCGGATAGTGAGGAGCAGTGTCGGGCGATACAGCAGGATATAGATAAGCTAGTAGATTGGGCAGATAGATGGCAGATGGAATCAATCCTGATAAATGCGAGGTGATACATTTTGGGAGAAAGAATGTAGAAGGGAGTTATATGATAAAGGGTGGACCTATTAAGAGTATAGAAACGCAGAGGGATCTGGGGGTGCAGGTACACAAGTCTTTGAAGGTAGCAGAACAGGTGGAGAAGGTTGTAAAGAAAGCTTATGGTATGCTTGTCTTTATAGGAAGGGGTATAGAGTACAGGAACTGGTATTTAATGTTGCAGTTGTATAGAATGTTGGTTAGACTTCATTTGGAATACTGTGTTTAGTTCTGGTCACCTTACTACCGGAGGGACGTGGAGACACTGGAGAGAGTGCAAAGGAGGTTTTCCAGGATGCTGCCTGGTACGGAAGGACTGGGTTACGAGGAAAGGTTAGACAAATTGGGGCTGTTTTCTTTAGAAAGATGGATACTGAGAGGAGATCTAATAGAGGTGTACAAGATTATGAAGGGTATAGATAGAGTAAATAGTGGTAAGCTTTTTCCTAGGTTGGAATCAAATATCACGAGGGGCCACAGGCTTAGGGTGAGGGGGAGCAAGGTATAATTTGGATGTTAGAGGGAGGTTTTTCACACAGAGAGTTGTGGGGGTATGGAACGCACTGCCAAGTAAGGTGGTGGAGGCAGGCATGCTGGAGTTATTTAAGAGATACTTAGATAGGCGCATGAGCGGAATAGGTACGGAGGGATATAGTAGACTGATTTATATAGGGATCATGAACCTTGGGACATTCCTGGGAATTGCATAGGTTGTGCATGTTATTGATGTATTGTTCTTTTATTCTACAGATACTTCTGTCTGCCTTGTTGTCCAACAAGGGACATTTACACAATGGGTCATGAGAGGGCTGCTTTTGGATTTTTCGAGAGTAGCTTATTGTTTCACGTTGTTAGTGTATGCTTGAACTGGACTAGTTGATGGGCAACATGACAGCTCGATGACTATCACTATTGCTGTGTAGATACAGGGATTTGGGCTGGTATCTGTGAGAGTCTGCACATTCTCCCCGTGCTTGCGTGGGCTTTCTCTTGGTGCTCCGGTTTCCTCCCACACCCCAAAGATGTGCTCTTAGGCTGATTGGTGAAACAAATTGTTCCTAAATTGTCTCTCCAATTTGGTTCCAATGCAGATTTCCATAAACATAGACAAGGGTCACAGGTGCAAGTGGGAATGTTAAAATGGTGGCACAGGCTTGTTGGGCTGAAGTGCCTGTTTCCTGTTCTTTGTTCTTTGTTGTTTGTTGTTCTTTGTTCTTTATACACTCCTCAAGACATCACTATTTATTTCCCCAAGTTCCCTAACATCCATGCTTTTCTCAACTGTAAATGCCGATGAGAAATATTCATTTAGAATCTCACCCATCTCTTGTAGATCCACATGAAGATGACCTTGTTAATCTTAACAGACCATACTTTAGAACAAAGAACAAAGAACAAAACAGCATGGGAAACAGGCCCTTCGGCCCAACGAGCCTGCGCCGCCACCCCAATGTTCCCACCTCTACCCGCGATCTCTGTCCATGTTTATCGATCTATGGATTAAAAACCAAATTTGAGACAATTTAGGGAGAATTTGTTTTGCCAATTAGCCTAAGAGCACATCTTTGGGATGTGGGAGGAAACCGGAGCTCCCAGAGAAAACCCACGCAAGCACGGGGAGAATGCGCAAACTCCCACAGACAGGCCCAAATCCATGTATCTGCACAGCACAGAGATAGTCACTGAACTGTCGTGTTGCCCATCAGATGGTCCAGGTCAAGCGTACACTAACAACATGAAGCAGTAGGATACTCTCGAAAAAAAATCCAAGAGCAGCCCTCTCACGACTCATTGCGTGTATGCCCCTCGTTAGACAACAAAGTGGACCAAAACACTTGTAGGATGAAAACAAGTACATCAATATCATCATCTATTTACACACTTCCCAGGGACTCCCACGGCTCATGATCCCTATTTTAATTCAGTTTTCTATACCCCTCCATTCCCCTTTCTCCCTTGTTATTCTTTTGTCCTTTATATTTAGAATGCATATGTAGAATCTCTTCAGATTCTCCTTTGCCTTATGTGCCAAAACAATCTCGTATTCTCTATCTGCCCTCCTAATTTCTCTGTTAACTCTGCTCCTACACCACCTATACTCTTCAAGGGATTCACTTGATCTCAGTTGCCAATGAATGTTAGGTGCCTCCTCCTCCTTGTTGACCAGGGCCTCAATATCCTGAGTCATTTTGGCCTTCCGGCTTCTACCAGCCTTGCCTTTCACTCAAAGAGGAATGTGCTTACCCTGAACACTTGTTAACACATTTTTGAAAGCCTCCTTTTACCAGATGTCCCCCTGCCTTCTCACAGACCCTCCCAATTAACTTTTGGAAGTTCCTGCCTAATATGATCAAAATTGGCCTTGCCCCAATTTAGAATTATAACTTTTGGGCCAGACCTATCATTCTCCATAACTATCTTAAAACTGATGGAATTATGGCCACTGGTCCCAAAGTGATCCCTCACTCACACTTCTGTCACCTATCCTTCCTTATTTCCCAAGAGGAGGTCAAGTTTTGCCCCCTCTCTAGTCAGGCCGTCCACATACTGAATGAGAAATTCCTCCTGAGCTCACTGAACAAATTTCTCTCCATACAACCCTCTAATACTATGGCTGTCCCAGTCAATGTTCGAAAGTTAAAATCCCCTGCTATTACCACCTTTTTTTTCTTGGAGCTAACTGTAATCTCTTTACATATTTTCTCCTCAATTTCCCACCGACTGTTTGGGGGCCTATAGTACAATCGTATCAAAGTAATTTCCCCCTTCTTATTTCTCAGTTCTATCCATATAGACTCAGTGGACGAACCCTTGGATATATCTTCTCACAGTACTGCCGTGATGTTTTCTCTAATCAAAAGTGCAATTTCCCCTCCTGTCTTCTATCTTTTCTGTTCTATCTTTCCTATCGCATCTGTACCCTGGAACATTGAGCTGCCAGTTCTGTCCCTCCCTTAGCCATGTTTCAGTAATTGTTATAATATCTCAGTCCTGCATACCCATCCATGCCTTGAGTCCATCTGGCTTGCCCATCAGACCTCTTGTATTGAAATAACTGCAGTTTAATCTGGACTTCCTTTCTCTCTGCCTTTAGAATTATTTTAGAATTAGATCTGTCTGGTAGTAGGATTACTGCATTTGCCTGACAAAGACGCAGGGTGTCGAAAGCTCGCAAATTTACTATCAAATAAATCGGTTGGATTTAAAATTGGTGTTGCTAAATTCTTACGTAGGATTACTGACATAGGAGTCAAATGGTGGTTATAGAGACTTGTTTTTCAAAGTGGAAGCTATAACCAGTGATGTGCCTCAGTGATCAGTACTGGGTCCACTGCTATTTGTCACTTAATGACAAATGGAGGCATGGTTAGTAAATTTGCAGATGACACCAAGATTTGTGGCATAGTGGTCAGTGAAAAAAAATATTTCCAAATGCAGCAGGATGTTGATCAATTGGGCCAGAGGGCTGAACAAATGGCAAATGGAGTTTAATTTAGACAAATGCGAAGTGATGCATTTTAGTAGATTGAAACAGGGCTGGACTTACTCAGTTAATGGTAGAGCATTGGGAGGAGTTATAGATCAAAAAGATCTGGGTACATGTTCATAGCTCCTTGAAAGTGGAGTCACAGGTGGACAGAGTGGTGAAAAAGGCATTCGGCATGCTTGGTTTCATCGGTCAGAACATTGAATACAGGAGTTGGAATGCTTGTTGAAGTTGTACAAGACATTGATAAGGCCACACTTGGAATACTGTGTACAATTCTGGTCACCTATTATAGAAAGGGATATGGACCAAATGTGCGCAACTGGGATTAGCTTACAGGTTTTTTAAAAAAAGGGCGGCATGGACAAGCTGGGCCAAAGAGCCTGTTTCCATGCTGTAAACCTCTACGACTCTATGAATCCTAGTTGAAATCAGTAGAGTTAAAGCAAATGTTAAGTTTGGTAGAACAGTCATATGAACTTGAAACATTAATTTTATTTCTTGTCCCACAGATGTTGCCACACCTGCTAAGTTTATCAACGTTTTTCTGTTTTTAATTCAGTAGCCCAGGTGATTAGTGAATTGAGTGAGGATGCTTTCTGAACCAGTTGAATATTAGGATCTGAAGGTGCTTCTTGAAATCATGCTCTTGCGTAACCCATTAGCATCAGGAACAGAAAGAATGTATGGAAAGTGGAAGGAGACAAAAAAAGTATCTAATTTGTTTTTGAAAGGCTCTTAATGAGAGGTTCAATATCAAATTGTGAATAATCTACCTCAGCTTTTAACAACTCAACAACAAGTAAACTTTATTTTGATACTAGAAAGGTACCAAAGTCCAAATCTAACCCCATTTTTGAAGAAAGGAAGCAGAAATAAGAAAGTAGGTATGAAGATGCAAGTTATTTAAAAAAAAAAAATTGGGGAATATTGTGATGTAACTTCTGGCCTGAATGCTGGATTAAGTTGACCATGTTTTGCACACATGCATGGAACACCATGAAAGTCTGGTGCATGTGCATGTATGCTGGAAGAGTGCCAATTTTGATCCTCCAATCGGCATTCTGAAAGCTGCCAGTATAGGAACATAGGGACATAGAATTAGGAGCAGAGATTGGGAAATTTAGCCCTGCTCCTCCATTCAATCAGGTCATGGCTGATCTCTCCCTGATCTTAAGCCCACCACCTCACCTGTTCCCCATATCCACTTATCTTCTTTTTTATTAGAAATATATCTATATTCTTCTTGAAATCATTCAATGATTCAAACTCCACTGTGCATTAAACAACTTCACTCTTCTCCACCTTAAGTTCTAGCTCTCATTTTCCCATTTTCCTGACCTATCTATATCCATCTCTAAAATCTTTATATCCTCTTCACTGCAGTCGGCAGCAATGCTCTGGTCTCAGTTAAATCACTTTAGTGACGTTATATTCTCTATTGAAGAATTGAGCTGCAATTATGCCAAAACCTCCATCACTTACACTGTTGTTAGGTGAATTTTTGCCCTTATTTATTTGCACTTTTAATTTTTGGTCTAGCTGCAGTGCATAGAGGCAGCAGACATTGTTTGGATGGGCTTTTTTGTATATGTTTTAAAAAAATGTTTAACAAATATGTAAAGCATAGAAAGTGAAAGAATGAATTTAAGTTTTGTTTTTTTTAACAACTTTGTCATGACAACTAATCGTATTACAAATGTTTGTTCATACATTAAAAAATGCCTGGAATGAATTTCAGCATTTGGATTTTGCAATATATTTTAAATAGTTTTCAACCCTGTTTTAAGAGTCTCCCTGATGCAATGTTTATTCTTGTGTAACTTGGCTAATTCAAATGCTACAGGAAAATGTATCCCTTAAGATGACACATGCAAGTCTCCTATAAGGTGATGTGAACTATCTATCTAATAGTGATTATAGATCTAGTGCAGCTTGAAAACCACTGCTAGAACATAACACTTTTCACTTGATTCTTAACTGAAGTTTTTTTTTAGGCTTTGATGTGTATGAAGAGTCAGGCTACATGTAAAATCCAAACTCTTCTCTCTCCCCTTTCCTCTATTCCCCCCTTTTCACCTCTCTCTTTTCCCACTTCCCTGCCCTCCTTCTCCTCATCCTTTTCCTTGTCCCCTCCTTGCCCCCCCTCCTTTTCCCCCTTCCCTTCCTTACCCCTCCTCATATCCCCCCCTTCATCTCCTTATTTGGAGCAACAAAATTTTGTGTTAATGTTTAGGAATTTTATTAACTGTTGTTAGGGAAATATGTATTTTATTAGAAACTTGAAAAGATGAGACAATTAAACATGTCAGTGCAGCTGCTAAAGTAAAATGTTTAGTTAAATGTTAACATGGTATCAAAGTTTCTTATTTATAAAATTATTTTTGTTAATAAATATTTTCCTTTAAACTACAAAATTCTGTTAATGCTTTATTGAAACAAAACAAAATATTTAAATCTGTAATTATATAAATGCTTTATTGAAACATACAGACCATTCAAATATGAGAACTATAAATTAAGGGAGATAGGAGAATATTAATGATAAGCACATCTAAATTTTCCACAGCCCAAAAAATAAACTTTTCTTTGTTCAATATTATGCAGTATCCCACACTCCAAAGATGAGCAGGTTAGGTGGATTGGTCATGCTAAATTGCCCCTTAGTGTCTAGCAATGTAAATTCATGGGGTTATGGGATAGGGCCTGGATGTAATTGTTGAAGGTGCAGGCTCGATGGGCTGAATGGCCTTCTTCTACACAGTAGGGATTCTATGATTCTGTGCTTCTAAATGTCACAATTTTAAAACAAACAAAACATATGTTTTTTTTATACATATTGAATAATACACATGTTCGATCATTGAAAAGATTAAATATCAGTTTGAGTGAGCCACTAACACAAGTATTAATTATTTAAAAGAAATAAGCAAAAAAAAATGAAATGTGAGTTTCAATATATCTTTTATGAGAGCAGGGGATTCTTTCTGTTTTCAATCCAAAACTGTCTTTTGAAACCTGAACCTTAATGGGCTTTCCCAATCTTGCCATGAGGAGACATTAAGATACGCTTGTGTCGCACTGGGACCTGGAGAGATGTCTGTGCTGAAGATTGAAGGCTCCCATCTGGAGTTTCTGCACAACTTCTAACAAAAGGTAAATGCACAAAAGTTTCTTCTGTTTTTGGCAGCCCATAGGTTTCCACTGACAATTGAAGATTTCAGGCTATTGTATTCTTCTGTCATGAAGATTGTGTATTTGTGGGTAGTGCCAGGGTGCCCATTGGGCAGTGCTAGGGTGCTGGGCTGAAACTGCCAGGATGCTCAATGGGCAGTGTCCCCCAACCACGTGGGAATTCAAGGGCCTCCAGTCCCACCAACAAGGTCTTTACATCTTGTCCCCCCATTGGTGGGGACCATCTGTGATCCTTGTCACTGATGAGGCTTAAAGTAAATGAGCTTGGACTATTGCGTCCTTTGCTCATCAATAACATGCTAAGTCACTCATTAAGGGCGTGAAGCTGATTCCACTGGCAGAATGGGACCAGCAAGATCTTGAGTGGCTGGAAATTGGCATGAACCTGATTCTTCTCCTTTTGCCCTGTCTTATCAGCTTGCTATGTCGATCAACCAACATGGTGAGCCAGTAAGCTCAGATCCATTTTACATTTTGGTAAAGTCAAGTTCCAAGAAGTGCTGAGAACAATTGAATTCAAAATGAAAGGGGAGAAAGAATATATAAGGAAAGATGTTGAGTTGATTGGGGTTGGCTGTTTGGGAAAGATATCCTGGAAATAGCTCTGTGCTGGGAGAAGATGTGAAGATTGAATCACTCCAAAAAAGCCAAAAAAGGTCTTGGACTACAAAAAACAATCTTATTTCTGAAGGATTTTGAATTTCTGCAGCAGACTGAAATGATTGGAGAGTTTGTGAGGTATAGCTTTACTGAAAGACGGTAGTTTTAGATGATATTATTGGATTTTATAGTTAAACAACAATAGTTAAACATTTGACCAAGTAGGGTGTCTTTTGGTGGGGAATGTTTGTAAGGCTATTTAACGGTGTAACTTATTTTTCTTTTCTTCTTATTCATAAATCTTTTATTTTTATTAATTTTTAGATCCCAATTTGCAAATGAAATTGTTTTCTTCTTGTTTTCAGAACGCAAAAACAAATGTATGGCCTATAAGCCAAATTTCCTGCTGCTGTGATTATACAGAACTAAAGACCTATTAACCTGATATCACTAGTAGGAAATTGCTAGAAATTGCTAGAAACTTATTAGTAAGGCATTAGAAGTTTACAAAAAAGAACATCAAAATACAATCAGATAATCTCTATATGGTTTAATAAAAGAAATAGTATTTGAGAAATTTATTGGAAAACCAATGGATGGTAATGAATCTTCTAAACACTAAGGTGACAGATAAAAGATATTTATAGAATATTAGGGTTTATGTGATTGGTGGACCACAGAGTGTCAATCAGTTATAATGGTTATAATCTCAGAGGAGATTACAGAAATAGGAGAGGCAAGGCCAATGATGGACATTTTAAAATCAAGACATTCGCTGGATCAGAAACCACTGTAAGTCATCAAGAAGAGTACTGATGTATGAATCAGAATTTGTGCAAGGTAGGACCTGGGCAACATAGCTCTGGATGAGTCCCCACTTATGGAGACTGGAAATTACAATGCTGGCAAGGGGATCAATAGATTGATTGAATCTAGAGGTACCAAAATCATGGATGAGGGTTTAAGTAGCAGATGTGCTAAGACAACAGCTGGTCACCAAGGTGAAAGTAGATGATCTTGACTCTGAAGATTAGTTAAGAATTACTTATTAATAAATTATGGGATTTAGGCTAGTCTAAATGCTAGATCAGCATTTTTTTGCCCAGGCCTAATTGTCCTTGACCCTCTTGAATCCTGCAGTTCACATGGTGTGGGTAAATGCACAGTATTATCAGGTATCAGAGGAATTTTGCAACTACTCTGGATTGTCACCTCTTGTTGGTGGTCTCTGCTTTTTTTCTACTAGCAGTGATTTAAAAGCCCCTCTGGTGCCAAATAGATAAGTGAGAATTTGGGACTTTAAACGATTCCAAATAATTAGGAATAGGCAGTTTTATAGCGAGACTCAGCAGCGAAGTGGCAGATTGAATATTCACTGCTTTCAAGGTTAGTAGAAATACTTTGAAGAGAAATGTTTGAGATATTGTCCCAAGTTACACCGCTGTGACCGTGAGCTTGGAGTGTACTTTGTGACATCACAATGGCTGGCTGAGTTTGGTGATGTTTCTTGTTAAACAGTTAATTGTTTAAACAGCGTCAGAGTTTCACATCGTGGACTCAAAGCTCAAAGAGGATTGAGAAACTCATCTACACTCTGCAGGCAGTGTGAAAACAGGAACTGCTGAAAATAAAATCATGTGAGATCCACAAGGTGAAACTTGAGAAAAACTAAGACATCTTCTGTGCCTGAGACTGAACCCTTGATGTGACCTGAAGACTGCTATACAGTGAGCTTATGAGTGTTTAAGCACTGCTAAATAATTGTGTTATGCAAACAAGAATAGGTTGAAGAAAGGTTAAGAAGGGCAGTTATTTATGTTCAAAATACTTCCCAAATTGTGGGGGTCATTGTATCACAGTGATGATCTGAGAGAACTGCATGAAGCAGGTTGATTTATTTCTCTGCTATCCCACCACAAATCCAGCAGGATAGTGTGGAATAGGCAGGACTATAAATGGTGAGGCTACCACTAGACTTCCCTATCTGCTATCTGGCCCAGACAATAGCTGGCGGCCATTTTCCACCTCAGATGCAGCCATCCTAAGTTATCTAGTTCCAGAAAATACTACAGTCTGGATCTTGCCACACATCAACTACATTGTTTTTCAGGGGGTCGCAGCTGATGGCTGAATCCCAGTCTGCTCCTAATTAAGTAACTGCTCGGTCCTTTTTTACAATGCTTTAACTTATAAGAAGCACAATCAAGAAGTATTTTTCATACACAGAGTGAGAGTTGCTGACACTGATCCCTACAGTTCTCTACATATTGCACTTAATGACTTCTATGTTTCTATGGGGTCTAAAGGGGATCAAGGTATATGGGGGGTGGTGGGGGCAGGGTGTGGAGGAGGAATCAGGATATTGAATTTGATGATCAGCTGTGGTCAAATTGAATGGTGGAGCAAGCTCAAAGGGTCAAATGGCTGACTCTTGCTTCTATTTTCTAGATTTCTATGCAACTCCCTTTGTGCATGGAGTGACTAGGATTGCTTACTGCAGAGTTGCCAATTAATATGATTTTATATTAAGGGAATTAAGAGGGCAGATTCCTTAATTAGTGGACACTCCAACCTACCACATTTCTAACATTCTTCTAGTGTATTTGGACACAAATCCAAGAATATCCTTCAAACAAAGAATGAAGAATGGAAGGATTGTTTTCAGAATTTGAAGAGAGTCTTCTTTGAAAGAAAACACTGACTTTGGTCATATGTTATTAGTTTGTGCAATAGAAATTCAGTAAAGCAAGATTAGACTGGCTGACTGCCCAATCAGACTTTTGATACGCTGAGCAACAGCTTATTTTAATAACTATGGGCTTGCTACATATTTGCAGTCAGCAGCGATGCTCTGGTCTCAGTTAAATCATTTTAGTGATGAGTCCAAAGTTTGACAGATGTTCATTGCCAAAATAGCTACAGGATCACAATGCAGAATGTGAATGACAATCAGAACGTGGAAATCTCATCTCCCATTACCCTGACTTTTCAGTCTCATCATTTTAAACATACTTGCAATCTTGGATTATAAAGACCCCTGAGTATCAGAAATAAAGATTTGCTATGATCCTATCTCAAGGGGTTTTGTTCCTGATTATTTTCTACCAAAGTATTTGAAGTATGATTATCAATGTTTCTCTGTTCATATTTTTAATAAACAGATGAGATGTGCTTTGGAGAATAATGCTCTTTTTTCTTCTTTAGCATTTATTTAAACACTGAAATGTATAGATAAACTTAAGATCATAGGAAATAGGAGCAGGAGTGGACTATTTAGCATATCAAGCCTGCTCCACCATTCAATAGGATCATGGTTGACCTTATTGTGAACTAATTATGGGGCGACATAGTGGCACAGTGATTAGAACTGCTGCCTCACAATGCCAGATGCCAGGCTCAATTCTGGCTGTGGGCGAATTTCTGTGTGAAGTTTGCACATTCTCCCTGTGTCTGCATGGGTTTCTTCTGGGTGCTCCAGTTTCCTTCCATAGCCCAAAGATGTGCGGGTTAGATTAATTGGACATGCTAAATTGCTCCATGGGAATTCACGGGAACAAGGGAAGAAGGTGCAAACTCCACACAGTCATCCTTGGCCAAAAGTCAGTTTGGGCCCCGGGTGCTATGAGGCAGCAGTAGTGTGCTACCGTGCCATCCTAAATCAATCAAAAATTTGTTAGTCTTCAATATATTCAATGCCCCAGTCTACACTGTTTTCTGGAGTAGATTAACTCCAGATTAACAACTCTCAGAAAAAAAGATCCATTTCATCTCCCTTTTGAATGGGATGGACAACGTGCCATTTCTCCACATTATACCACATCTGCAAATGTTTTGCTCACTTACTTAACCTAAAGTCTGTCCCATTCCAGTATCCTCCTCAATTTTTACTCCTGTCTATCTTTGTATCATTTGAAAATTTGGGTACAGTCAGTCCTTTTAGCCAAGTCAGACTGTAAATTGTGGAGATCACAGCACTGATCCCTGTGCATTAGTAACAGTTTATCACAATGATAATGACCCATTTATCTCAACTTTCTATTTCCTGTTAGTTAGCCAGGCCTCATTGCTCCTATACCATCTACAATCAACCTTCTGAATTTCCCTCCTTGATCTCGTTTCAAGGGCGGCACAATAGCACAGTGGTTAACGTTGCTGTCTCACAATGCCAAGCACCTGTGTTTGATTCCGGCCTCATCTGTATGGAATTTGCATCTTCTCTCCATGTCTATGTGGGTTTCCTCTGGGTACTCCCACGGTCCAAAGATGTGCAAGTTAGGTTGATTGGCTATGTTAAATTGACCCGAGCATCAGGGCATTAGCAGGGTAAATATGTGGGATTACAGAAATAAGGCCTGGGTGGGATTGTGGTTAGTGCAGGTGCGATGGGCTGAATGAACTCCTTCTGCACTGTAGGATTCCATGATTTTATTCTAATTCCTTCACCTCCGTATATTTTCCTCTTTTGTGTTTCTCCTTATAATACATCCCTTTGAACAAGCGTCCTGCCTTAGATTTGCTTTCTCATTCTGCATCTGTGATGTACTTTGAATATTTTTCCAAGTTAAAAGCACTATATAAATACAAACTATTGATGTGATACCAGTGCTTATTATTCCAAGTCATTTATGAGTGTCGTGTTGCACTGTGTGAATTTGCTTTGGCCTTGCAAAACTGATAATGAGAGAGAAGATGGATTTGCATCCAGTGTGTTCCCACTTGATTGAAGCTTGGGCAATATGCTGGAAAAAACTGCTTGATGGAGGTGAAGTTTTCAGTGGGAAGAGCAAATATAATAAATGGTGGTTAGTTTGTACCCAATATACCTAAGTAAAATGGATAAGAAAAAAATATCAAGCTGCGATTATAAATCCACACCTGCTTGTTGTACAAATTTGTGGAAGTTGAATTTCACCCTATAGATGTTTTAGAACCTATAGCTAAATATCTTTGCAACTTCATCTGCATATCTCTGACACAGCCTCCCATTGTGGGTCAAGAGAATTTTCCATTTGCTAATGTGAAAATCCTGCATGATTTAATTGTGTTATATAAATTTGATCTTTTTTTATTGAAGAAATTGCAAAATGAATTTTCAACTCCAATTCACTTTCACCACTCGATGAAGCAATATTTAGATAGAAAAGATTTTAACATAATATAGTACTTGACTCCAAAGAAAATAATAGTAAACAGCCAGCAGTGAAAGTCTTGTGATGACATTGTTTATAGTACTTCACTATTTCCTGATGAGAGCACTGTCCAATAAAAATCTATATTCTCTAAAGATACAGGCAGAAATTTCCTCTGACCAGGTGAGTCTCTGACACACTGTTGTAGGTGTACTGGTTTACAGAATGTGTCACAGCTTCCTGCTGAGATTATCTTGATGTCATGCAGAAGTCTGGCCTTCACTGCTATGTCGAGCAAATGTTCATTGCAAGTGTGATTTAGTGGGCAAGTTGCTCCTTGGAATAGAGTTCACCTTTTAAATGATGTTGGTTTGCTTGAGAACTTGCGCCAGAAACTCGCTTGCCTGCGTTTGGGCTGAGCCAAAAAGGACAACTGTTCCTGTGTGACCGTCGAGACATTCAGTGCCGGAAAGTCATAGTAGCTCAGATCTGTGGCAGGGAGGAAAGAAAATTATTAAGAATGTCTTAGAGAACAAAACACATCACAGGATTGTCTCAGTTCAAGTACACAATGTTACTTGGTTACATTTTTTTGATTTTCTTGCTGTTAACTAAGAAGGATTTGTGGCTTCAATGTTTCTATATGGTTGTGGTGTACATTTGATTGTGAACAGCTGACCGATACTTATACTAACATACATATAATGTTCCTACTGGCTGTTGTTAGATGACAGTGTATCTTTTCCTGTGATGGGTTCAACAACATGATTCTTCATTAAGGCTGCACAAAACCTTCATCAATCTTTCTTTCTCCTCTCAGTAGTAGAAATGATTGAGGGCTTCAGAGTTCTAGGTATCCAGATCATCGACAACCTGTCTTGGTATCCTCACACAGACACTATAGTTAAGAAAGCCCAAAAACCGCCCTACTTTCTCAGAAGACTAAGGAAACTTGGCATGTCAGTTACGACTCTCACCAATTTTTACAGATGCACCATAGAAAGCATACTTTCTGGCTATATCACAACTTGGTATGGCTTCTGCTTTATCCAAGATCACAAGAAACTATAAAGGGTCGTGAATGTAGCCCAGTCTATCATGCAAACCAGCTTTCCATTCATTGACTGTCTACATTTCCCACTGCCTCGGAAAAGCAGCCAGCATAAATAAGGATCCCACATATCCCGGCATACTCCCTTCCACCTTCTTCCATTGGCAAAAGATACAAAGCTTGACATCATGTACGAACCAACTCAGTAACAGCTTCCTCCCTGATGCCGTAGGACTTTTGAATGAACTGACCTTACACTAAGCTGATCTTTCTCTACACACTAGCTAATGATTATAACACTACATTCTACATCGTTTCTTTCTCTACAAACAATATGCTTCATCTGTATAGCGCACAAGAAACAATACTTTTCACTGTATACTAATACCTGTGACAATAATAAATCAAATCAAATCATACTGGTAATTCCAGTAGTAATGTCACTGTAGGATGGACGTAGTGGTGGGGAACCAACGAATGGACTATATCATATGGTAAATAATTGTGAATTCTTCACCAAGTATTTGAAATTAACCAAAAACAAGAATGTATAATTACACACAAACAGTTTAAAAATGCTGTTGCTATTATGGGGGAATTATTTTGAGGAGCGGAGTATTATGTATGTGGGACATAGCCCCTTTAAGGGGACAGGTCAGATGACCCAAGGTGTGGGTTGATCTGCTCAGAGAACTGCCCTGAGAAGGCAGTTGTCATTTGGGGTATGAAGCAATTAAAGCTGCAATGAAGGTCTGACCATGGAGAGATAAGAGTTTGAAAGGAAAGTTGAAGTCTAATTGAAAAGGAACAGATTAGGGGAAGATATGTGTGATGTGGGCCAGTGATTGTAAGACAACATCTGAAATCCAATTATTCCCATTCAGTCATTCAGAAGTCTTTCTTCAGCCAGATCTCCATTAGAACACAGAACATAGAAAACTACAGCACAAACAGGCCCTTCGGCCCACAAGTTGCGCTGCTCACACCCTTACCTGCTAGGCTATCTATAACCCTCAATCCCATTAAATCCCACTACCCATCCAGAAGTCTCTTACAAGACCCCAATGAGTTTGTTTCCACCACCAACTGAAGGCACTTGATTCCACTCCAGTAGGTCCATGCCAATGTGAGAAATGGATCAGGCATCTAGTGATGCCTGAAACCATCAATCCAGGGGGATTCAAACCAATTTCCTGTGGCGGATGATCTGCAGCTTCAAGTATCTGGGGGCTCCCCCCATGGTGCTCCTGATGATGGCAGCAGCTCCTTTTCCTCTGCCAGTGATTGTCACATCTGAGGAGACTACAATGACCTGTATGGTCTGAATGGTCTCCTCCTGCACAGTCAGAATTTGATGGTTCTATGAATTTGTAAATATTTAAAAATATAAGCCAGAAATTTTAATCACTGCGTGGGTTTATGGTAGACAGTTCACAAAATGGGGCATGATGATGCCAGGAGGGTGTCCAGATGCCATCTCGCCACCTAGCGAAATTCCAGTTGGCGGGGACATGCAGAAATTGGAAGCACAACTGCCAATAGTTAAAAGGTCCAACTGACAGCAAATCTACAATGGTCCATCTGCTTTTTCACTCAGGCCACTGGCCAACCAGCCAGGATGCCTTCATGTTTGTTCCACATTCTGGGATGGACAGGGTGAGTAGTGAGCAGCTGGTCCTCTTGGTTCAGGAGTCAATCACAGAGGGGCACAGTTTTATGGTAAAGGGCAGGAGATTCAGAGGGGATTTGAGAAAAATTCTTTTTCACTCAGAGAGTGGTGGGAATCTGGAATGCACTGCCTGGACAGGTAGTGGAGGCTGGAAAGCTTATAACCGTTAAAAAATAATTGAATGAGCACTTGAAACTTCATGACATTCAAGCCTATGGGACAACTGCCGGAAAATGAGATTAGCGCACCTTTAGTAGCCAATATTGTCTATGCCGATTGGATGGGTCGAATGGCTTTTTCTGCACTGTACAACTCTCTGATATTCAGAACAGGATAAAAGGCCCAGAATATGTCTGAGGAGTCAGGAGTTTTGCTGCAATTTATTTGTTGTTGAGTTAGAGTTCTTCTCAGCCATATTTTTGCCGTTTTGGATTATTCTCAGATTGTTAAACATTTACAGCGGACCTCTTCAGTGCAATAGCCTGTGCATCCAATTGGACAAACATGGGGATTATGTATTCTGCTGCAGGGATTCCACAGGAGAAGCAGGAGAGGGCTCGAAGGGAGATGGGTGTGCCTGCTTCTGACTCTCATTGGCAGCAGCAAGTAAAAAAGCAGAATCCAGGATAGGGCAAGAACCCAGAAAGTGCAGGACCACAAAATGAAAAGATTCTGGAGTGAGCTGGCATACTAGGGGAGCAGGAATATGGAGAGAACAATGCATTAAGAAAGCACAAGATGAAAAGAGGGAGGTCAGGTACACTGAGCGGGCATGAAGGAGCAGGAGCACAGGAAGAGCAGAGCATGCTTCATCTCTATGTGCTCACTTACTCTTGGCCACAGTGCATTTTGCTGTTGTCCACCTGTAATGATGACACTGCATCTCAAACCCCAGACAGCACCCAAAGATTCTTGGAGTCCTCTGACCCTGGCATGAGGACCACTGCTGTAGGAGTTACTAAACTCTTAAATCAAGAGTTGCAATGCCTTGAAACTTCAAATTATAAGCAAGCTAGCTCCTCTGACATTGGCACAAAAAGTATGTAGCTGAGGTATGTTTAGAGACAACATGGATTGTACTTGTGATGGTTTTTCTTTGTACTTTAGTGATGCAAGAGGCAGTATCCATGTTTCACCTGCACTTGCATTTAGTTCTCCAATTCAACCAGTAGATGACAACATTATGCAAACTAAGGAATGCAAGGATCTGTGAGCAATTTTAATGATAAGAGCATTTTATAATAGCTGTAGAATTTTAAAGACTTCTTGAATTAGACAGAAATAACTCTGTCAATGTCTGCAGAGTGTAGCTAATGAGCACTCTTCTGAAATGTAGTAAGAAAAAATGCATTGGATGTATCATTGGTTTAATTCTTCCAAGCAAAGTTTTGAGCCTGCCTTGATAACACAAAGAAGTAGGAGTGCACTGAAGTTCCTTGTATTTATGTATGACAGGAAATACATCTCAGATGTATGTATTTCTGTAATTAGTATTTGAAAATATCTAACCAATTATGGATGAGGGGGCACTTGATGCCCGCCATGACTTCTGGTGTATAATCCTAGTCTTAGAAAGTTTTAAAATGGGTCCAGACGACAATTTCCCTGTACTATTTTGAATTACAGGATGTCAGCTCCTTTTAACATTTTACTGAGAAAATTAAGGAAAAAATGTCAAGTAAAGAACATTTATTTCTCAACTTCCCCACAGCCCTAACTACACATATCTTCTTACCTGCTTCTAGCTCGCCTTCGGATATTTTTCTCTCTTCCTCAAAAGCATGAAGCCATAACTGCTTGTCTGCGAGACTCTTTGTATAAAGAAGCATGCTAGGGTCTTTCTGTAGCTTGCTTGTAAGTTTGATAGCATGCCTGACCTTGCAGTCGAATTCTTCGTCTCTTCCATCTTCCACATCCTTCACTATTCTGGTGTCTATCGTGATTCTAAATTTGAAGTACAGTGCACCGCGCCGCAACAGGTCCTGTGAAAGGTGCCAAAAAACATTGGATTAAGTATATTATTGGATTTGATCCATTTGGCTACCACGTCATCATCTATCTTTAATCATATAATCCCTATAGTGCAGAAAAAGACCATTCAGCCCATCAAGCTTTTCCTCACAACCTCACATATTTACCCTACTATCCTCTTGATATTACAAGGTAATTTAGCATGGCCAATCAGCCTAATCTGCACATCTTTAGATTGCTGGAGGAAACCAGAATATCGACACAGGGAGAACGTACAAATTCCACACAGATGGTGACTGGACACTGGAACTGAACCTGGATCTCTGATGCTGTGAGGCAGTGGTGCTATAACACGATGATACTGTGCCACCCACCATACTGTTCATTAATATTGAAGCAATGAACAATTCAGGCACACGTTGCGATCAAACTGAATCTCCTGAATTGAAAGTTATCTATTTTCACATCACTGAACGTAAAATCTTTCTTGCACACAGTTCAATCAGGCAGTGTTTTGGAATATAGTTCTTTCCTTAGCTTGCAATGACAAATACTCCTCAACCTTTATTAAAGGGTGGGCAACCTGGTATTGTTTGCTGGGTACAGCTGAACTCAAAAACTACACATTTTTAGTAAGAATATCTCAAAATATCTAATCCATTGTCACTAAGTAGACTTATTTTAAAATAGCTCAAAATCACTGCAAAGAAACTGTGCATTTATTGGTTTTGTAAAAGTGGCATGGTGTCATAGTGGTTAGTACTACTGTCTCACAGTGCCAAGGACCTGGGTTCAATTCCTGGCTTGGGACACTGTGTGGAGTTTGCACATTCTCCCTGTGTGTACGTGGGTTTCCTCTGAGTGCTCTGGTTTCCTCCCACAGTCCAAAAATGTGCAGGTTAAGTGGATTTGTAAAGCTAAATTGCCCCTACTAGTGGGACAATTAGGTAAACGCATTGGGTTATGGGGATAGAATTGGGTGGGATTGTGGTTGGTGCAGACTCGATGGGCTGAATAGTCTCCTTCTGCATTCTATGATTCCAGTAAATTATTCATTTTTAAGGCCTAAAATCTTCTCAAAAGGATCTACTATTATCCTTATGTTTAATAAAAAGCTTAATTTTAAAAGATTTTTTGAAGGTCTGCAAACAGATACAATTTGCAAGATCTTGCTATCGTGGCAAATTCAGTCTGATTTATGAGCAGGGCCATATTTCTCTGTGACATTTTTTAAACCAAGTACAAGATTGCAGGGGCACTTTGATCTGCTTGAAATTAAGATGTCAGATGTGGCTTAATTGGTAGTACTCTTGGTTTTGAATAGCAAAGTTCCAGGTTCATATTCCACTTCAGAGAGCACATAATCAAGGCTGACAATCCAGTGCATTACTGAGGGCATGCTGCTGTATATTATAAAACCCATCTGGCTCATTAATGACCTTTAAGAAATGGAAATCTGCCATCCTTACCTGATCTAGACTATATGTGGCTTCAGACCCATAGAATGTGGTTGACTCTTTAATGAACATTGAGATGACCACTCAGTTCAAGGGCAATTAGGGATGGACAATAAATGCTGGGCCAGCTAGCCAACACTCACATCCCATGAATGAATAATAAAAATTCCTTGTTTTTTTTGCTCTGGTTTAGCTGATGTTGGACACTGTGCAGTTTGGGATAAACTCATAAGTTTAATTGTTCTCAATTATAACACATGCACTTAACAGATTTTCCCACTGCACAACAATAATATTGAAGAGAGTTACGATGTTTTCATTAATTCATGTCGTCTTTTCCTCCCTGTTCCTACATTACAAGCATGCCTATATTAAAAAAAAAGTCACTGGTTAAGTGTTTTGGAAACTCCTGAGGATGTGAAAGGGGTGTGAGGATAAGTGGCATAGTGGCACAGTGGTTAGCAGTGCTGCTTTACAGCGCCAAGGACCCGAGTTCAATTCCCGGCTTGGGTAACTGTCTGTGTGAAGTTTGCATATTCTCCCGGTGTCTGTGTGGATATCCTCCGGATGCTCCACTTTCCTCCCACAGTCTGAAAGTCGTGCTGGTTAGGTGTATTGGGCATGCTAAATTCTCCCTCAGTATATCTGAACAGGCGCTGAAGTGTGGTGACTAGAGGATTTTCACAGTAAATTAATTGTAGTGTTAATATAAGCCTTCTTGTAGCACTAATAAATAAACTTAATTGAAGGTTCTTTTCTTCTCCCAAATGTGAGAACAGTTTCCTGTTTGTTACATGGAAATTATGGTAGATTTATGGACATGTCATTGAGAGGCTCAGGCTAATAAAATGGATATGTACATTCAAACTCCATCAGAGCAGAATTTGATTTTGAATTCTGTTAACCAAATAAATAGGGAATAAAATGATAATGTTCACCATCAAATTGTTCTAAAAGTCCAACTGGTTACTAATAATGTGGAAATGTGAAGGAACAGTGCTCCAAAAGCTAGTGATTATAGATAAACCTGTTGGACTTTAATCTGGTGTGATTTGCTAATGCACTTTAGAAAAGAAAACATAATTTTAATCCATTTGGCCTCTATATTCTAGAATCACAACAGTGTTGTTGTTTAATTTCCCACACCTAGTGTTATATAAAGGCAGTCTTTTATCTGATTGCATAAGCTGACTTTTCCTGGAACAGTTCACTAGCCTGTCACCAGAGGCTTATAGCTTAAACATGTCACTCCACATTAAAGATGCATGACCAGAACTCTTTCCTGCTCTTACTACCAACCGTTGGCACGCTGGAAGGATTTTGCAGTTTGATACTCAACCTTTTTAGCCACATTATAATCTTGACCATCAAGTCCTGGAATAGGACATGAATCCAGAACCTTTGGTTCAGAGGCAGTGATTTTACCTACTGCACCACAAGACTGTCTCATAGCAACGATTTTTGATTCTTAAGTGGCTGAACAAGTCACTTATTTTGTACCAATTTAAAACTGCATAGCCCACCTACTACTGGATTCAGATATGACAGACACGCCTAAACCCATCCTCCCAACTAACATCTGTATGCTTATAAGAAATTTGGATAAGTTATTCCACAAACTAATTAAGCAACACGGCACAATCTCAGAGTCATACTCACTGAATCATACCAGACTGTCAATATTCTAGACTCCTCCACAGTTATTCCAGGGTCTGGCCTCTCAGTGAGATGCCAGAGGTCTTGGCACAGAGATATACAATCAGGAGGATATGAACTTGGGAATCCTTAACATTGATGTGTGGCTCCATAAAGTGTCATGAAATGGAGTCAAACATGGGAAGGGAAATCAATTTCTCCAAGTTAAACATGACATGGAAGAAACATTGAGGCAAAGCTGCAGTGTGTAGTCTGAATGGAGTTTTAATATTCATCACCAAAAGTTGCTCTATCGCACCAGAACAGATTGAGCTGCCTGAGCTCCGATGGATTTATTTGCCAAACAGTTATGCAGCAGGTGGTGAGAAAGCCAACATAAGGTAAAAAAAAATCTACTTAAACTCATCCTCACCAACTTATTCATTATAGGTTTACCTATCCATGCAGGAATGATCACTGCGCAGTTCTTCTGAGGTTTTCACACTACGTGTATTCTTTATTATGTTGTGTAGCAAAGTTCAAGTGGCAAACCTGGGTTGAATGTAGAGTAAGCTACATTTGGTACAAATAAACCGATTGGACTTTAAGCTGGTGTTCTGAGACTTCTTTCTGTTGAGTGTGGAGTATACAGCCTGAGAACATTTGTAGTGTTGAAGACTTCTCTTCAGAATGAGAGGTACTACAAGCTATTCCAGCCTAGTTACCACACTGCATCTACCCAGCAAATGGAAAATTGCCCAAGTATGCCCTGTTTGTAAAAGTTGAGGAGAGATTAATTGAGCCAATTATTGTTTAATCATTCTAATCTCAAAGTGATGGAAGGGAGATATCAGTATGACTATCAAGTAGCATTTACACAATAATAATCTGCTCATGAATGTGTGAATTACACCAGAGACATGTCATGTCATACCTCATTGCAGAATTAGCCTAAAAAAGGACAAAAGAGCTGCAGGAATTTTTCATGGCAGTATTCCATGTCCAACCACTTTCAACTACTTCATCATTGCCTTCAGCTCCATTAGCAGCTTAACATAAGTGTGTTCACTGATGATTGCAGAGCATTCAGATTCATTTGCAATTCCTCACAAAATGAAGCAAATTGTGCTTGAGAGAGGCAAGACCTGGGCAATATTTTGGTTACAAATAATCATTTTTTAAAACAAATGTCAGGCAGTGACCATCTCGCAACAACAAAGGATCTAATTTACTTCTTATTTACAATGGTATTACCATCATTGAACATATCACCATCAACAACCATTGACCAGACTGTAAACAGAACCAGCCACATAATGGCTAAACACACAGGTTAGAGTTGGATATGAGTGACTAACCTGCTTTTAAATATCTACAAGACAAGTCAGATGTGCATAGAATACTCTTCATTTATCTGGATGAGTGTAGCTTGAACAATATTCAGGAAATTCAGTTCGGGATATAACACTTTATTGGGATCCCAAACCACTACCCATCACAGTTACTCTCTCTTCCACAAGAACAATGCACCACAGTGTATACCATCTAATAAATGCACTGCAGCAATTTGGCAAGTTTTCTCTGACTGCTCCTTCCAATCTTTGTTATCATTACCACCTAAAAGATCAATGTCAGCAAGCACATGAGGACCACCAAATTTCCTTTTAGGTCACACATTAACCTGTTTTGGAATATTGTTCTTCCTTTACTGTTGCTGGGTAAAAATTGTGGAATTCCTGTGAGGGAGCATTACGTATGTACTTACACCACACTTATAGCAATTCAAGAAGATACCACTGTCTCAAAGTCAATTAGGATGGGCAATAAATATTTGCCTTGTCAGAGCACCCACATCTCATGAATAAATAAATTTAAAAATAATTACCCATTGAATTGAGTTCTGAGAATCAGGTACGGTACGCATGTTATCATAGAAACATCAAGTCCATATGTTTCTTGTGGACAACACATACATCACTTTTCCTGTTTCAAGGAAAGTGTCTTTTTGGTTTATAAATTAATTATCTTCTAATGGAACAAGATGCAACATTGTGGAAGAGCAGCAAAGTTCATGTGGGTACAGATTCACAACATTCATAATCTTCTAAACTGATCTGAATTATTATTGTCACATCTATTAGCATATAGTGAAAAGCATTGTTTCTTGTGTGCTATACAGGCAAAGCATAGTATTCATAGAAAAGGTAATGGGAGTGCAGAATGTAGTGTTGCAGTCATCATTAGGGTGGAGAGAAAGATCAACTTAATACAAGATAGGTTCATTTTAAAGTGACAGCAGCAGGGAAGAAGCTGTATTTGAGTTGGTTGATATACGACCTCAGACTTTTGGATCTTTTGTCTGATGGAAGAAGGTGGAAGAGAAAATGTCCGGGATGCATGGGGTCCTTAATTATGCTGGCACTTTGCTGAGGCAGTGGGAAGTGTAGATGGAGTCAATGGAAGGGAGGCTGGTTTGCGTGATGATTGAGGTACATTCACAACCTTTCGTAATTCCTTGCGGTCTTGGGCAAAGCTGGAACCATACCAAGCTGTGATACAACCAGAAAGAATGCTTTCTATGGTGCATCTATAAACGTCGATGAGAGTCATTGTTGACATGCCAGATTTCCTTAGTCTTTTGAGAAAGTAAGACTAAGAAAGCTTTCTTAAGTATAGTGTCAGCATAGGGGACCAGGACAGGTTGCTTGTGATCTGGACTACCTAAAAACTTGCAGCTCTTAATCCTTTCTACTTCGTCCTCCCATCCAAACTCATGAATACTCATTGTATCAAACACAAGGGCTTATTATGCAACCTATTATGGTAATTTAATCTTCTAAGTCTGATATCATTCTGATGAATTGCCAAAATCAATGTATCTTTAATGAGGAGCTCAAAACTGAACATTGTAATTCAGATGTGATCTGATCAATAATGTTGACATGTGAAGAATAATTACCTGAGGTAAAGGCCAATATGTCTTCAGACTTTTTATTACTTTTAGTCTATCATATTCGGACCAACTCTTAAGTTACTAGTTTGTAACCATTTACAAATACTCTGATTATTTTCTCTGAAATGTAAGACTGTGGCAAAAAAAGGTGTAAAAATGGTGACCCTATGGGCATGAATATTGTTCAAAAGATGGTATTGATAATTAGCCTGCCTGATTCTTTTGAGTGCATTGCTATATTGGAAGATGTGTTTCAACAATTTACAATAAGAACAACAACAATGGAGAAGAGAGGTGAAGAGGGGATAGTGAAAACTTGAGGAAAGTGGCAAAGCATGGTAGAATAGGACATTTTTCCATGAAGGGAAGTGTTGAAATACCTAATGAACTTAGAGGGAATTCCATAAGGTGGAAGCATAGAAGTGGAAGACCAGACATTGCTTGTGGAATGAACAAGATTGGATAACTTGATGCCAAAGGAGTGAAGGCTTCATATGTTGAATATACATGTGAGGGAACTGCTGAGTTGCGGAAGGCCATGAATAAATAAAAATCAGCAATTTTGTCCTGGACTTGCACTCCTAAGGCGGGTGAACAGAATTAGGTGATTCACTCCCCACCTGGTCAGAAATAGTCCTCAATAATCTTTGTTCTGATAGATAGGTACATGCTGGAGTTGCCCTCTACACCTGAAAACAGTCTGGAGGCAGCTACAGGACATGCTGAGTGGTGGTGTGGGCTGTTTAGAAGGTCTACCTCAGTGCTTTGAAATTTTGTCCTGCTGTAATGAAAACAAGTAGGCCCAATACATGGCCCCCAACCACCACCACCTTTACTTTTGCATCCTCAAGGCTAAATACATGGTATCTACCGTGGGAAGCCTTGGGGACTATGGCAAAGTGAAATATAATAAAGTTCAAAGTTATATTTTAGACTTTGCTCCATAAAAAACTCTAATTGATAAAAGCCCATTCAATACATTTAAATCCCTTCAACTACTTAATGCAAAAACAACTACTTAATGCAAAAAACTACTGAAAACAAATATCTTTGCATAACCCCACATGAAAGCATAATTTCTTGCAGCTTTCAATCAAACTGCAAAATTATAGAGCCTTACTCTGATATCACTAAGTTACGGAAGCTGCCAGGCGATAATAATGCAGTAATAATAACCTTCAGGCTCATGTCAAGAAACAGCTATTGAAATTGCAAGTACCAATTAATTTTACAATTTAGAGAGAGACACAGCAGGCTATCTTTCACAAACATTAAAAGAGGTGAGTTAAATGACTCAACAGATTGATAATTTATATATCTATTAAGCACATCAATGTCTACTCTTAAAAATCATACGTTAAATATTATGGGAAATGGACTTTGCTACAATGAACATGGAATCTATTTGAACTCAGCACCAACTTAAAATGTCTGGTTCCAATGTTCCCCCAGGTGTGAATCCCATCATGCTATCTTCACCACCACCCACTGCCAGCAAAAATTGAAACTATCAAAAGTAAGGAGTTCCAGATCCAAGTTCCTGGTGTCATTTTGGATAATCTCCAAATCTTGAATCTCCATGTCTTGGAGTCAATTTGCTTGAGTTTGCAAAAGGTAGAATAAAGACATGATTTTTTTCTGAACAGGCAGATGATGGCAGTCCAAAGGAGTTGTAACTTGTAAGAGTGTGGGCCCTTGTGGGGGCAGAAGGCTGAAATATTGCTACAGAAGTTGAACCTTGAGATGACAATGATATGGATACAATGCAAGGAGGATACTGCTGCTTTTATAGAGATGGAAAATATCATCTTTTGTAATGGAAAGAATGCACACAAGGAAGCTCATCTCAGGGTCAAGCAGTATCCCAACATATTGTCCCTTTGGATTTAGCCAGATGTGGTCACCAGGGAGACTAGCTTAAATCAAAAAAAGGTGGTACCAAGCTGATAGTTAGGGCAACAGCATTTGAGTTGATGCAGGAACTGGTGTTGATGGGTTATCAACAGGAAGCTAAACCAAAGGGAATTATATAAATGAATGCGGTCAAAGATGAGCCATTGGGATATAGCAATTGTGACTTTGCTAAAAAAGGGTCAAGATTGAGAATGGTCCACCCATCAAAATTTTGCTTTTAAGAAAATAAAACAACATCTGTCATTGGCAAATTTATTTGCACATTCAGACCCCAGAAAAGAGTTAGTGCTCAGTTGTGATGCGTCTCTTTATGGCACTGGGGCAGTTTTAGCACATTGACGGAAAAATGGAGAAGAATAGCCTATAGCTTATGCCTCCAGGTCCTTGGTTACAACAGAAAGAAAGTGCACTCATATTGAAAAAAAAGGTTTGGCGGTAATATTTTTTGTGAAGAAATTTTTATCAAAATCTTTATGTGATTGTCATCAATCACCAGCTGTTGCAGGACTATTAAAAGAGGACAAAGTGGTGCCACCAATAGCATCAACTCAGATCCAGCAATGGGCATTGCCATTGGTGGCTGACAACTATCAATTAGGACATCAACCAGGAGACCACATGGCAAATACACATGTCTGTATTAGACTATCGTTAGCAGGCACCTCACTGATGGTACCCAAAGTAGAACACATGGCAATGACCATGAATTTCCTGGATGACCCCATATAATATGCATCTCTGGAACAAAACACTGCTGTATTC
Organism: Sphyrna mokarran; assembly: GCA_024679065.1. Classification (NCBI taxonomy): domain Eukaryota; kingdom Metazoa; phylum Chordata; class Chondrichthyes; order Carcharhiniformes; family Carcharhinidae; genus Sphyrna; species Sphyrna mokarran. The sequence continues at coordinate 60,997,696 of JAGIQG010000003.1, forward strand.
ACAAAAGTGAAACACTTGGTACTGACGGGGGAAACAGAAAAGCCAGCTCAACCCCAATTCCACCCATTTTGGAGTAGAAGAGAGCAGTCCACAGTAGTAGGTGGAATACTGCTATGGGGGACATAGAATGGTAGTCCTGAGTCAGGACCACTATACTATACTGGCTGAATTATATCACAGCCATCCAGGAGTGTCCAAGGTGATGATGTGGCCTTGAACTATATTTGGTGGCCTGGAACAAATGTAGACATAGTGATGCTAGTGGGTCAGAGCCAGGAATGCCAGCAAGGATACAAGTTGTCACCGGCATTTCCCTTAACCAATGGAAATGACCATACAGACCTTGGACCTGGCTGCACTTGGGTCATGCAGGGCCATTCATGTCCTCAATGTTCTTGGTCATAGTGGATGCCTATTCAATGTGGGTGGATGTACATAGGGTGAATTCCTATAGCATGATAATAACGATGGAGAAACTCTTATTTGCAACACATGGCATCCCAGAGGTGCTTGTCTCTGACAATGGACCAGGTTTTGCCACCCAGTATATCTGACTCATGAAGTCAAATTTGATTTGACAATCAGATGGCACCATACAATCCGGTGTTGAACAGGTTCGTGGAAAAGCCAGATTTAAAAAAGCCAGCAGCATCAATAGACACCAAATTCTGTCATTGTTTATTCGACCACACAACAACCCCACTTGCCACAATGGGAACAGCATCCGCAGAATTACTCATGGGCAGGTGATGCCAAGCCAGATTAAGTCTGCTATTTCCAAATGTAGGAGGTAAAGTGGAAAGGCAACAAGAAGCTCAATGCGGAAGCCATGATGGGAGAGGCAGTTGGAGGCTGATAATAAAGCCTGAGTGAAGAATGACGTAACTAGACCCGCAAGGTTACCAGCAACACTTGAGTCCCCGACGGGGTCTGTATCTTAATTACCAAATAAGCATGGGCTTATTCATCCTGAAAAAAAACATCTAGACCAGGTGCAGGCCTTGAAGTCACAGTTCATCCCTGAGCCAACTCTGCCCAGCAAGACAAGAACCAAAGAGAATCCTCTCAGACCAACCAGCCCGCCTCCCTGTCACCCATAGTTAGAACCTTAGAGTATGAAATGGACTTGCAGCTGAAGCTGAGGCTACTCCTGTGTCACCCAAGGAAGGGAGCAAACTAGAATTCCAACACTCGCTACAAAAGAGATGGGCATCCATTAGATACATCCCTCCAACATTGGACATTGAGTTGGAAGATCTGGACCCCATGTTGAATTGTTGAAAGAGACCTATGAGGCACTTGAACTGTTGAGGTTTCTCAGAGTTAGATAGGGAGCAGTGTATTGACTTCACCAAGGCCATTGAGTTTGGCCTCTTGACATAAGAACTCTGTGAATTTCAATACTACATACAGGGCAAGTACCGGAGAACTGGAGAAATGCAAATACAATTCCATTATTTAAAAAGGGATCAAAAAAAATGCTAAACAATTATAGGCCATTTCGTCTTACATTGGTGGTGGACAAATTAGTAGCATCAATCCTGAGAGATAGGATTGACTATCACATGGAAAGGCACAGACTTGTCAGGAATAGTCAGCAAGGATTTGTTTAAGGAAAATCTTGCTTCACAAATTTGATTGAATTCTTTGAGGAAGTGACAGGAAGCGTTGATGAAGGTAGTTCAGTGGATGTTGTGTACATGGATTTTAGCAAGGCATTTGACAAGATTCCACATGGCAGATTGGTAAAAAACATAAAAGCTCATGGGATACAGGTTAATGTGGCAAACTGGATCAAAAGTTGCAGCAGTGACAGGAAACAAAGGTCAATGGATGCCCTTGTGATTGGAAAGTTGTTTCAAGTGGTTTCCACAGGATTCGGTGTTGACACCTTTGCTGCTTGTGTTATATATTAATGACTTGGACATGGTTGGAAAATTTGAAGTTAACATAAAGATTGAGTTGCAGATAGTGTAGAAGATATCTTTAACCTACAAACTGATATTGATGGGTTGGTGGAATGGGCTATAAAATGGCAGATGGATTTTAACATACAGAAGTGTGAGGCAATGCATTTAGGGAGCTCAAACAGTTAAAGGGAATACACAATCAATGGGAATATACTTAGAGGCATAGATGAGGTGAGAGATCTTGGTGTGCAAATACATATACCCTTAAAGGCAGCAATTCAAGTAGACAAGATTATAAAGAAGATATATACAATGCTCTCTTTCATCAGCAGAGATACCAAAAGTAAGAATAAATGTTGGAATTGTATGAAACATTGGTGAGGCCATAACTGGTGTAATGTGTGCTGTTGTGGTCACCATATTACAGCAAGGACATGATTGCTCTGGAAGGATTCAGAGTTTTGCAGAAAGGTTGTCAAGGCTAGAAAAACGTATTGGATAGGTTGGGATTATTTTCCTTGGAACAAAGAAGGCTGAGAGGTGATGCATTCGAGGTGTACAAGATTATGAGGGGAAGAGATAGTGTGGGTAGGATAAAATTGTTTCCCTTTTGGAGAACTTGAGAACCAGAAACATAGATTCAAGATAAGTGGCAGTAGGTGTATGAGGAAGAACGTTTTTATACAAAGAGTGGTCGGTGTCTGGAATTTGCTTCCTAAATTGGCAGAGACCCTAAACTCTCTTATTAGTACCTAGATCTGCACTTTATTGGTGTCAGCTACAGGGCTATGGACCATGACCAGGAATGTGGGATTAGAAAGGGCATCTACCTTTGGCCTGGCACAGACAAGATGGGCCAAATGGCCTCCTGTGCTCTAGCTTTTCTATAGTTCTATGTGAAAGGTTAACTTTGGAGCAGTTGCTGAAGAGCATAGAGTATTTGAGAGTTGGGTGTTTGAACAGGGGATGATTGTAATAGATGACAACAGTTTCTGAAATACAGGTATTACTGAGGCTGATAGGATGTATGTTCAGGAAGCAGTTCAGGGACTCAGGCTGTGGACTGTTCACGGACAATGAGTGCACTGAGAGTATGCAGTTTTGAAGAAAGCAGTTTAACCGTTTAAAGATTAAAGTTTAATATTTATTTATTACTGCCACAAGTAGGCTTACATTAACACTGTAATGTAATTAATGCAAAAATCCCCTAGTCGCCACTCTGAGACACTGTTCAAATTTTAGCACGGCTAATGCATCTAACCAGCACCTCTTTGAGCAATATCATTCAAGCAGAGGTAGAGCTCGGAGTTCATTGGCAGATGAAGAGAAGATGGTTCAGAGAAAGTCTCACTTTTGGCGCTGAATCCAAATTAAAGGTGTAGTAGGGGAGTTGGAGCAACAGAAGTGTTAGCTCAGCTTCATTGTAATCTGCTTCATTTCAATACTCTCATCTATTTTCCCAAATAACTAGTATTCAAACAAAAGAGGGAAACAACAAATGAATCTTATTTAAGTAGCACTGATAGTGCACACCTTTTTAGGTCAGATATTTTTAAACATTAAATCTGTTAGCAGTGATTTTACCTTCTTGCAAAAAATCATCTGATGGTCAAAGAGATAAACGAAACAATACTTCGCCCTAGCACCTGGATGAGGAATAACAATTAAATCGCCACGATGAACCAGTTGAGTGCTAATGACTGCAAGATCTTCACCCTAAGAATAGAAAGGTTTTATGAGGATCAGCTCCACTCTATATTTTTCATATGTACATTCATTTAGCCAAAGGAGGAGGGATAAGTGCTGAATACCAACTTCCCCCTTTCTCAGCAGCAATTTAACTCTGGCACACAAACAAGTAGGTGTCTTGGTGTGCAGCAGCAGTGATGTCAGCAAACAGGGTCGCAGCCAATCACATTGAAGTATTCACTCGCAGCAAAGCAGCAAGTTAAAAGCAATAATTGGCTGTAATTGTCTGGTCTTGCACATCCCACTACCACTGCCAGCGAGAATAGAGAATTTACCACTCAGTCAAATCTCCATTCACAGCAGCAGAATTGGAGAATCCCAGCCATGGGCGAGGTTGGAGAATTGAGCCCATCATCATTCACTTTTCTTTTCAATTTTCAGCCAGTGAATTAAGCAATTACTACAATTAAAGTAGAAACTCAAAGAGAAAGAAAACATTTTAAAAACATTTTAGAAACCATGTAGATTGATCTGATTATGATGGAGAATTTTGACATTCCACAAACATAAAACTAGTTACTTAGGGCCAGTGATTCTGGAGTTAAAATCCTCTTATGCCCCATTCATCAAAACATAACTTTTTCAAGGATTTTTACCCTAAGACTAACATCATAGAGCAGAAACTCTTATTAATTCAATTGTTTGTCATTGATTTAGGAGAGGTGATGGCCTAATGATATTATTGCTGGACTATTAATCCAGAAATGCAACTAATATTCTGGAAACCTGGGTTTGAATCCCGCCACGGTGAATTCAATTTAAAAAAAATCAGGAATTCAGAATCTACCAATGATCATGAAACCATTGTCAACTGTCGGAAAAACCCACCTGGTTGACTAATGTTCTTTAGGGAAGGAAATCTGCTGTCCTTATCCAAACTGGCCTACATGTGACTCCAAAACCTGAGCAATGTGGTTGATTTTCAATTGCGTCTGAACAAGGGCAACTCGGAATGGACAATAAATGCTGGCCAGCCAGCAACACCCATGTCACACGAACGAATAAAAAAAGATTGCACTGGGAAGAGACCTCAATGGTGCACAATCTGACCCTCTCTCCACCTCCGGAAAAGGAGTGAAATTTTTGACAACAGGGTCTGGATTATTCTGTGCATGTGCAGAATCTAGAATTTGCTGCTAGTTTCGGTTGCGTAAAGACAGTAAACACAGACAGTTTCATTACCATTAATAATGCAAATTCAAGGACATTCCTTTCATTTATTTCAGATGCGTTAACTCCTTGATTGGACAATAGATTATCAGGTCAAACTTCAACTGCTCTAACATGGATGCAAATTCAACAAAAATCACATTTAAACATGTAAACTAAGTTTCTACTAATATAAATAATGGTAGAGGAAAGCAAAGTCCTGGGGAAATTTGTCCCCTTAGTGATCATCTGCTATAAGTGTAACAGTAGTTTTACACTGTCAAAGTTTAACATTTTAGAAATGTGGACTTTTGTTCTTTGTATTTATTTACTACAAAAATTTTGCTGCATTATTTGCAATACTTTGTTGTTTTCTATATTGTTTTGCCGAATGTGTGTGATGAGATGGGAAGAATGTGCGATGTTGAATGTATCAGCAACTGGCAGGCTAATGCAATGATGCATCCACAAGCTAAATAACATGCCAAAAGACAGAGATAAGGACAAACATTTTCTCTCTAAGAATCAGGAGCCTATGGAACTCTCTTCCCAAAGGGTGTTGTGTGCAGACTCATTGAGTATTTTTAGAGTTATATTTGATAGACTCTTGATTGACAAGTGAATCAAAAGGTTATAGGGGTAGGTAGGAAAGTGGAGTTGAGGCCCAATCAAATCGCCTATGATCTTATTGAATGGCAGAGCAGGCTCAAGGGGCCGAATGGTCTACCCCTCCTCTTAATTTATATGTTAAAATGTACTGATCAGAAATCTGCCAAGATAACGGTAAAACAATGCAGAGCCATGGTTTGGGCTCATCAGATTGAATTTATGAATTACGGATTCATTTGGACTGAAGTCAGCTGATAATAGACATTGATTCTGGCCATCTTTGAGAACTATGATTCTATGTATGGGGCATAACAAATAAAGAGGAATAAGCAGTAGGAGAGAAAATGGTACATATATTGTTTAATGAAAAGAAAGAAACAAACTAAATTGCATGGTTTAACCTAGATGTAACAATGTCAATTTATGTATATTTTATATTGTTCAGTAAATGTCTGTAAAGTGACATTGCTAAAACATTCCACATATTTATCTCAAAGTGTGAGAAGTTGGGCAGAGTAGAGGGAGGAGTTGGGAAACAAAATGTTCTTGGATTGTCTCAGTTTTTACCTGCCAATTTAAAATAGTTTTCTGTAATTTTGCAAGTTTATCTTCATCTTCATACTCTCCCTTTTGAACATTAATCGCATTAAGGACATTTTTCATGGCGACCACAGCAGCTTCGACATTCTTGTAATCCCTTAGCGAATGAAGAGGAGACTATTAGTAATACAGTAAAGTTTATTTGTTAGTCACAAGTAAGCCTTAATTAAAACTGCAATGAAGCACTCTGGTGCTTGTTCAGGTCAATGCACCTAATCAGCACATCTTTCAAACCGTGGGAAGGAACTGGAGCACCCGGAGGAAACACATGTAGACATGGGGAGAAAGTGAAGATTCCACACAGACAGTGACCCAAGCCAGGAATCGAACCTAAGTCCCTGGCTCTGTGAAGCAGTAGTGCTACCCCACTGTGTCACCGTACATGTTATAACAGTACTAATAACAGGCAGAAAGTATGTAGCTATAGTATCGTTACCCTAGTGTACCTGTTGTATCATTTGGTGTAACCTTGTTTATATTTCATGGTAGCAAACTGTTCTGCTTTTTCTTCACTTTAGAAAGGTAGGGAGAAAAAATTTTGACTTTCACTTTCTGTGCACTTATCCATTGTAGAACCTGCCTGATTTTCCTTCCAATTGCATTTCACATCTCATGAAATCAATGGAAGATTTCTTCCACAAACGATTTGTTAATTTGCTCTACCAGATTGCCATCGCTGATCACATAGCTGAACGTTTACCATCATATTTTGTACATTTCTCCATATTCAAATTAAAAGATAGACCTTTTCTTGTCTTACTCTTCTCCACGCATCTACAACGTGAATATGGCCCAATCCATCATACAAACCAACGTCCCATCCATTGAGTCCGTCTACACTTCCTACTGTCTCAGCAAAGCAGCCAGCATAATCAAGGATTCAACACACTCCAAACATATTTTGTTCTAACTTTTTCTGTCAAGAAAAAGATACAAAATTCTGAAGTCATGTACCAACTGACTCAAGAACAGCTTCTTCCTTGTTGCCTTCAGGCTTTTGAATGAACCTACCTTGTACTAAGTTAATCTTTCTCTACACCCTAGCTATGACTACAATACTACATTCTGTTGGCAATGATAAGGAACAAGAACACGGTTCATTTCAGTATGGTGTGCTTTTCCTAGCATTTAAAGTCTCTTCACTAGGGAACTTAAGGGAATTGAAGCAGTGACCTTAAAATGATAGACTATAGGCCATAAGCCACATGTAGGTCATAGGCATAAGGACACTAGTTTTCTTTCCCTAAAGGGACACTAGTGAATCAGATGGGTACAATCAACAGTAGTTTCATTGTCATCAGTTGATATTTTAAATTCCAAGGCCCGGATTCTCCCAAAATAAAAACAAGTGCCTAGCAACTGGAAAAACAGGAACATTCTCTACCTATTTTTTGGGCATATTTGCCGACACTTAGCAATGCAGAATGCCTCAGAGTGATTCATGCCTGGAAAGTTTGGGGGGGGGGGGGGGACAGGGGGCTCATCCCACCTGAGAAACCCGAATCAGAGTGCTGAGTGAGCATTCGCTGATTTTGATGCCATTCCCCCTTCTGATGGCTAGCTTGCTCGAGCAGTGCCAAGGTGCCTAGTGGGTAGTGCCAAGGTTCCAGGCTGGCACTGCACAAGGGGCATCTCCCTTGCTCCTGATCTCCTAGGGGCCTCAATGGCCTATGTCCCTAGTACGTCCATTTGCCATTAGTAGAGAGCAGTTGTAAATCCCATCTGAAGGAATGTCTCCCGACAGGGGGGAGACACTAGCAGGCTTGGACAATATCATCCCAGGCCTGCTAATAATATGGAAATGTCAATTTCCATGAAATTTCAATATGCTAATCAAGTCTGCACCAATTTCCGGTGCAGGGCTGATTACATCAGAAAAAGGTGCCTGTGAAACTCGGGCTTGGCTGGACACCGATAACGAACCCTTGCAAAATGTCCCCTACTGATGTCTCCCTGGCCCTCTGCACTATTCAAGAACCACAAAGGGGCTGGGAGAGCCTGGCCTGGATTTTTTATTAAATTCAAATTTCATACCATTGTGGGATTCAAACCAAGGTCTATAGAATGCAGTCCCTATAATGCAGAAAGAGGCCATTCAGCCCTACAAGTTGCACCAACTACAATCCTACCTTGTCCCTTTCCCTGTACTCTCTTGTATTTACCTGGTTAATCTCTCGACTCTAAGAAGCAATTTATCATATCAAATCCACCTTTGAATATCAATCCTCTTTGAAGTATGGGAGGAAACTGGAACACCTGGAGGAAACCCATGCTGACATGGGGAGAACCTGCAAACTCCACATAGACAGTCACCTGCTGTAAAGGGGCTATGATATCACAAGTACTATATGTTTTACTAACTGCTCTCCAAATATGCCCTGCCACCTTTAATGACTTATGTACATATAGAAGCATAACATCCCTACAGTGCAGAAGGGGGCCATTTGGCCCTGCGAGTCTGCACCGACCTCAATCTCACCCAGGCCTTATTCCACTAACTTTACACATTTACCCTGTTAATACCCCTGACACTAGGGTTAGTTTTTTAGCATGGCCAATCAACCTAACACGCACATCTTTGGATTGTGGCAGGAAGCCAGAACATCCAAAGGAAACTCATGCAAACATGAGGAGAATATGCAAACTGCACACAGACAGTGACCTGAGATTGGAATTGAACATGGCTCTCTGGCACTGTGAGGTAGTAGTGCTAATCATTGTGTTGGTATATATACTGAGGTCTCTTTGTTCCTGCACCTCCTTAAGAGATTTCCCCTTTATTTTATATTGGGTCACCATATTCTCCTTGCCAAAATGAATCTCTTCACACCTCTCTGCATTAAATTTCATTGGCTGTTTGTCTGCCCAATTGATTATTATATCTACGTCTTTTTGAAGTACAAGGGTATTCTCATTGCAGTTGATACCGCTTCCAGTCTTTGTATCAGCTGCAAATTTTGAAACCATGTTCTGCACACCACAATCTAGGACATTAATGTATATATTAAGCAGAACAATGGTCCCTGCACTGATTGGCTCACAAGGCTGTTATTTGGAACTATATCAAATATCTTTTGAAAATCCAGTTACACTCTGTCACCAGCATTGTTTTATCAATCTTCTCTGTTACCTCCTCAAAAAACTTCAGCAAGTTAGTTAAACATGTATTTCTCTTAATGAATCCAAGTTCGCTTTCCTTAATTATCTGGCACTGCAGAGGGCTAGCTGAGGCGAGATAACCGGCGAGCAGCTCGCAGTAGTTCTTTTCATCAGATAATCCAGGTCTGAGGCATTTGAGTCAGGCAACTCTGACCTATACAAGAAAGCCAGATATGATCTAAGCAGATCCATCAAAGATGCCAAAAAGCAGTATCAGACCAAGAGACAGTTTCAGGCTAGCTACACGGACCCCCACAGAGTATGGCAATGTCTGCAATACATAGAACATAGAACATTACAGCGCAGTACAGGCCCTTCGGCCCTCGATGTTGCGCCGGCCAGTGGACCCTCTAACCTAAACTATTCCAATATCATCCATATGCCTATCCACCGAACATTTGAATGCCCCCAAAGTAGGCGAGTCCACAACTGCTGCAGGCAGGGCATTCCACGCCCTCACCACCCTCTGTGTAAAGAACCTGCCTCTGACATCCGTCCTATAACTACCACCTCTTAATTTAAAGTTATGTCCCCTCGTGTTGGCCATCACCATCCGAGGAAAAAGGCTCTCACTATCCACCCTATACAGTCCTTTGATCATCTTATACGCCTCAATCAGGTCACCGCGTAACCTTCTTCTCTCCAATGAAAATAACCTCAGGTCCCCTCAGCCTTTCCTCATAAGGCCTTCCCACCATACGAGGCAACATCCTGGTAAACCTCCTCTGCACCCTTTCCAATGCTTCCACATCTTTCTTATAATGCGGCGACCAGAACTGTACGCAATACTCCAAGTGCAGCTGCACCAGAGTTTTGTACAGTTGTAACATAACCTCACGGCTCCTAAATTCAATCCCTCTACCAATAAAAGCTAACACACCGTACGCCTTCTTAACAACTTTATCAACCTGGGTGCCAACTTTCAAAGAGCTATGTACTTGTACCCCAAGATCCCTCTGCTCGACAACACTATTAAGGGTCCTTCCATTAGCCCTATATTTCATATGCCTGTTATTCCTACCAAAGTGAATCACCTCACACTTATCCGTATTGAATTCCATTTGCCACCTCACGGCCCAGCTCTGCAACCTATCTATGTCCCTCTGCAAACTGTAACATCCATCCTCGCTGTCTACAACTCCCCCCACTTTGGTATCGTCAGCAAATTTACTAATCCAACCCTCTACACCCTCATCTAGGTCATTTATAAAAATGACAAACAGCAGTGGCCCTAAAACAGATCCTTGAGGTACACCACTTGTAACTGCACTCCAGGTTGAATATTTCCCATCAACCACCACCCTCTGTCTTCTATCAGCTAGCCAATTCCTAATCCAAAAGAACACCAACAAATCCAACAACAACCTCAAATCTGAATAATACCAACAAATTCAATAACAATCTCAAAATTGAGAAACACCAACAAATTCAACACACCCACAACAGCAAAAAACAGGAACAAATCCAACAACAACCTCAAAATTGAAAAGCGCCAACAAATCCAACCTGAGAATTACAAAATACCAACAAATCCAACAACAACCTGAGAATTACAAAATACCAACAAATCCAACAACAACCTAAATACAAAAACCAACAAATCCAACAACAACCTGAGAATTACAAAATACCAACAAATCCAACGACAACCTGAGAATTACAAAATACCAACAAATCCAACAACCTCAACAGTTAAAGAAAACAAATCCAACACCAAATTCACATTGAAAAGCACCAAGAATGCCAACAACAACCTCAAAATTGAAAAAGAACAACTTGGACAACCATCTCAACATTGAAAAAACTTCAACAAATTCAACAAAGTCTCAATATCAAAAAACACCAATAATGTCAACAACAACAATATGGAAACAATGCATACATAACATACATACATACATACATACAATACATACATAACTGACTACAAGATAAAGATATGTAAAATCAGTGGCTTCAATGCACTCCTCCCAGATAAGCTCAATGCATTCTATGCCCGTTTTGAGCAAGAGGTCAATGAGAACACACTCTCCAACCCAGAAGCCTCGGATGAACTTGTATCTGAGCTCATTATTGTAAATGACAGAGCAGCCTCTCAAAGGATAACCCATGGAAAGCAACAAGCCCAAATGGACTAACTGGACAAACACTCAGATCCTGAGCAGATCAGTTGGTGAGGGTATTCGCACACATCTTCAGTCTCTCTTTACAACAATCTAAGGTTTCTTTCTGCTTCAAGAAGATGAGTATCATCTCAGTACCAAATAAAAGTCAAGCAATGTGCCTTAATGACTATCATCTGGTATCTCTGACATCCATCGTTATGAAGTGTTTTGAAAAGTTATTCAAAGCACAAATCAATTCCAGCCTCCCGGGTTGCCTGGATCCACTACTGTTCACCTACCAGTGCAACAGGTTCACAGCAGATGCCATCTCCTGGCCCTGCACTCAACCCTGGAACGTCTAGATATGTAAGACTCCTATTTATTGACTACAGCTCAGCTTTCAACACTATTATTCCTACGAAACTCATCTCTAAACTCTGTGGCCTAGGTCTTGGCTCCTCCCTCTGTGACTGGATCATGAACTTCCTAACCCATAGACTACAATCAATAAAGATAGACAACTCTACCAGTGCCCCACAAGGCTGTATTCTTACCCCCCTACTATACTCCTTATATAATATGACTGTGTGGCCAAATTCTCCTCCAACTTAATTTTCAAGTTTGCTGATGACATCAGCGTGGTGGGTTGAATCTCAAACAATGACAAAACACAGTACAGGAATGACATAAAGAATCTGGTGAACTAGTGCAACGACAACAATCTCTCCCTCAATATCAACAAATGAATGAGATTGTCATCGACTTCAGGAAGTACAGTGGAGAACATGCCCCTGTCTACATCAATGGAAATGAAATAGAAATGATCAAAAGCTTCAAGTTTTTACGTGTCCAGATCATCAACAACCTGTCCCATGCTGACACTATAGTTAAGAAAGCACATAACCACCTCTACTTTCTCAGGAGACTAAGGAAATCTGGCATGCCAGCTATGACTCTCACTAACTTTTACAGATGCACCATAGAAAGCTTTCTTTCTGGTTGTATCACAGCTTGGTATGGCTCCTGCTCTGCCCAAGATTGCAAGAAACTACAAACGGTTGTGATTGTAGCCCAATCCATTTTGCAAACTAGCCGCCCCATCCACTGACTCTGTCTGCACTTCCCACTGTCTTAGAAAAACAGCCAGCATAATTAAGTACCGCACGCATCCCGAAAATACTCTTTTCCACCTTCTTCAACCAGGAAAAAGATACAAAGGTCTGAGGTTATATACCAATTGACTCAAGAACAGCTTCTTCTCTGCTGCCAGGCTTTTGAATAGACCTAGCTTGCATTAAGCTGCTCGTTCTCTACACCCTAGCTATGACTGTAATACTACATCCTCACTTTCTTGTTTCCTTCTCTATGAATGGTATGCTTTGTCTGTATAGCATGGAAAAAACAATACTTTTCACTGTTTGTAATACATGCAATACATAATAATACATGTAATACATGTAATACATAATAAATCAAATCAAATCCTGCACTTGGTGCAAAAGGAATTGCAGGTATGGTTCACACTGTCACACTGGTTGCGCACAACAGGTAAAGATTGGTAGCCAGGAATCCCTAAGGTCAGAGTGCCTATTTTTAAAGGATACTTTGACAAATAACATAGAATTCCCACCCTCACAAGCAATAGGAACCTCCTCTTCCCCACAGACACAGGCAACTCCCCACTATTAAGCTCCCCCATGGAGCACTCCAGAGGCCCCTCTACAGCACTGCCACATTATACAACCCCTTGGCAGCGCCACTTGCAGTTTGCTTTTTTTCTGGGGGTGAGTGGGGACGAGGGATGCCATATTTGTCTTTATGACCTGGTGGCTTCCCTTTGCCTCTCTCACATTGTTAAAAATGTGCTGTAAACCTTGCCAGTATGCCATCACATCAGCGAAGGGGAAATTCCTAATGTGAGGAGGAACAATACAATACGAAGTCCTTTAATTAGATTACAATTTATTTAAATATGGTCTCCAACCTTTCTGAACAGGAATCTTGTTATGTCACTCAAGAGGGTTGGGGAAAATCAGAAAATGAGATCTCACCAGAGAGATTCTTATTTTCCAACACTCTTGATACTTTGCACTGTTTGTGTTTGCACTTGTGAGAAATGTTAGCACAGAATTCCTACCCGTTTCAGTTAATTTTGTCCTAAAATTAAGTTTCCAGAAATAACAGCATTTGGGCCAATTAAAGATTCCTTCCTCCAAATCTAGTTCAGACCAGTTAACCCAGCATAATCTGGATTGTTATTGGTGTGAGTGGTTCAGTTAAACACTGGATAAACCAACTGAAAATCACTTTTTTTCTTTCCTAATTGACTCTGGGGAAAGCAATGAATGCATCTGAATTAATTTCTCTCTGTGTACCATTGTTCCAGTCAAGAGCACTTAGCCTCTGGTCCCTGCAAACAACATTCCTGATCTCGGTTACAAAGGTTTTCAGGAATGGCTTGAAATGATTCATGCTCCCAATCTTCATCCACTCAGGAAATGCTTTGCTCATTGCTCCATCTCCAAGAAGCAAGACTAAGATCGGAAACTCGCTGTATGGGATTTTGCTTTGATTTTGTACTATACTGCAGCACTGAATATTGAAAACAGTGAAACTGTATGTATAATGGATCACCACTTTCCACATATTCAGTAAATAATCTGTTGTACTCCAATTCTATGTACATAAGGACTGGGGCATGGGTTTTGCTCTTTTTATATTTGTACCAAGGGAAGTCAATATGCATCACCTTTTGTGCTTACCTGTGCTCAGGCGGGGTGGCTTTAAGCAGTTCTGTCAACAATAGTGGATATTTACATATCTTCTGTACTGGCATCAACAAAAATCCATCAAAGGGAAGACTCATCATGTGCTGGCGCCTTCGACAGACCTCAAAGAAGAAGGCGTATTTTTCTACTACTACGAGCTTAGCCCATTCGGAAAGGGCGCTGACATGGTTGTTACAATATTCAGCATACAGAAAGAAACTGTCACGCTGCAAAGAGAAAGTGAGAGACACATCAGTGGACAATGAATAGAAGAATTGGAGATTAACAGAGCGTTCAGATGCTATTGATCACAGAGTTTTATTAGCAAGTGATTCGCAGGAAGCCAAAATTTTTGTATTGTATTTAACCGGGCAAAAATGTTCCAAAAATGCAATCAAAAAAATGAAAACTAATCCAAAGGAGGAGATTTTAGGAAAAGTGATCAAATATTTAGCCAAAGCATTGGATTTCAAAGTGTGCCCAAAGCATGGAAAGAAAAGTTAAGAGTACAGGGGTTTAGTATGGTGACTGGAGGTATGGAATCCAAAAGTATGGATGGATAACAAGGGATGTCAAAAGAGCCAATTTTAGGTGGGAGTGTTGAGGCCAGTCCAAGAGGGATCTGAAACACCATTTGGCTGACAAATCGGCTGACAATTTGATTTTAATAAATGTTCAGAATGTGGGCATTTATTGCCCATTCCTATTTGTCCTAGATTGTGAGGCAACTGCACAATCAACCACATTGGTATAGCTTTCAAATCCTGTTTTAACAACAATCTGATAGCGAGGGGGTTGTAACATACCTTAGGATGAGGTCTTCCCTTTTGGAAAGTGGTCAGGTATAGGAGGATATGCCTGCAGCTGAGGCAGCTAAGGCGGTTCAAAAGGTGAGAGTGTCAGCCTCTGAAGTTATCCAACAGATTTTATGTTCCTTCAGTTTGTTTATTTGTAAGTGAAGGCTGCAGAATGGATAATTTGATTGACCATAGCATCATTTGTACAAGGAGCCATTTAAGTGGGAGAGCACAAGAAAATGTCATGGCTGGAGAGAGTAGTATAGTGAGGGGAATTGACATCACTCTATAACAAGGAACTAGAATCCACATGGCTATGTTGCCTTCTCATTGCCAAGGATCAGTATATTTGCTTGGGGCTGAAGAGGAAGTTGGAGTTGGATAGGGAGGATCCATTCGTTATGGTCCATGAAGGTAACAATGAAATAGTCAGGATGAGCAAGGAAATTTTGCGCCTTGAGTTTGAGGTGCTGGATACCAAATTAAAAAGACGAACTTCAAAAGATAGTAATTTCTGGATTATTACCATGTGCAAATTAATGTAGGGCAAATAAGATCAATGAAATAAATGCGGGTCTCAAAAACTGGTTTGGGAGAAATGCATTCCGATTCATAGAGCATTGGCACAAGTTTTGGGGAAAGTGGGATTTATACCATTGGACAAATTACACTTGAACCAGCCTGGGGTTGGCATTATCACAAGCTGTGAGAGAAGTAGAGGGTTTTTGAACTGAATAATGAGGTCAATATTTGGGAAGATGCAGTAAAGCAAGAAGTGGAGACACAGAAGAGAAACAAGCATTAATGTGGGAAATAATAAATAGACCATGTCAGGAAGGACCAGAGAGTACAGACATAAGAGTAAATCAACAGGTAAGGCCAGATGCGACATGAATATTAAAAAAGATAAAATTAAAGGCTCTTTATCTAAATGCACCTCAAAACAAATCAGATGAATTGACACTTTTTACCATTTATTTTAAGGAGAATTGATTACAAATTAATAAGGTTATGTTCCAGTTGTTTAGAGCATTGGTGAGACCACCTCTGAAATATTCATCACCTTATTTGAGGAAAGATGTAAATGCTTTTGAAGGAGTTCAGAGAAGGTTTTGTAGATTAATGCTAAGAAAGAGGAAAGTTGGACAAGCTAGGTTTGTATCCACTGGAATTTAGAAGAGTAAGAAGTGACTTAATTGAAGCCTGAGGGTATTGATAGGGTGAATGTGGACAGGATCTTTCTTCCTGTCTAGAACTAGGAAACACTAATTAAAAATAAGGGATCGCTTATTTAAGACAGAGATGATTTTTATTTTCTCTCTGATGGTAAAGAAACTCAAACTCTTCGAAAAAAGACAGTGGAAGCAGAATTTTTGAATATTTTTAAGGCAGAGCCAGATAGATTCTTGATTAACATAGGGGTGAAAGGTTACTGGGATAGGCAGGAAAGTCGGATTGAGGTTAGATTCAGACCAGCCACGATAGAATGGTGGACCAGGCCGGAGCAGTCTCTGCCTGCTGTTAATTTCCAATGTTTGTATGTTCATAATCACTTTTTTTACAGATACCAATTATCATTCACAATAATTTTTTGAGCACAAAATCTCAAACTACCGAGGGAGGATCTGAATTTTCCAACTTTAGGTTATGAACAGGTAATATGACAACCACATTGCCAGACCCAGCAATATATTGAACTGAAGGAGCTGGCACCAATGCAAGAACAGAATAGATCAGTGAATAACAGAAGTTAGGAAAAGGTCAACTGAATTAGTATGGCTTAAATTTTACAAGAATGTGGAGCAAGGTAGGCCATCCAGGAGAATATTAGAATAGTCAAGGGTTAAATTTGATAACCCCTGAGAAATGTACAACAATGTTGATGCACCTGTTGACAGCAATGCAGACTGCATGCAACTTTGTGCTATAAACCATTTCAGCATCTAGCTCGCACTAGCTGATTGGCTGGATGCCTAAGAAAGAGCCAATATGCCAAGTGACTAGCCCCAGTTAAAGTTAGAGGGTGCAGATTAAACTAAACCTATATCATTTTAAGTGGAGATGCATTGTGGTGAATGCAAAAAGTGAATCTCAGGAGGCATGAATGAAACCATGATCACTGTTGAATCTGTTCAAGTAGGAGCACCATGTGGAAAGAATTTCAGGATGAATTCCCCAAAACTGGAGGTTGGAAGGTATCATGAGAAAGATAGAGTTTCAGTGAGTTCGCTCATGGTGTGACAAGAGTTCAGGTTGCTAAGAAATACAGCAATTCTCCTTTCATTGTATTTATTATTTTCTTTGGTGCGAAGTGTATTTGACCACAATTTAACTTGTCAATTTTCATGTACCATATAAGTATCTTGAATATGGGGGGGGAAGATAGATATGGTAAACTGCTTTATGTCTTTCTGAATTTGCATGTTTGTAAAGACATAGCTGGGGTGAGAGAATAGTAATTATTTGAATCATTTTCTTGTGTTTGTATTGATATCTTTCCAACATTTATTTTTTGGTGCAGTGTTTATTTTTCTTGTTTCATAAATGTTTCTTTCTTCGTGCTGTAAATTCATCAATAAAATCCTATGAAGTCTTTCAATAACTTCCCGTCATGATGTATCACAAAGAAAAAAATTAAGATCTAGCCAATCAAACTGTTCCTGACCAAGTCAACAGACTCTATCCTCAAAGCAAGTGATTTGCATGATTTACCGAATGCAAATTTGCTTGTGTTTCAGGTAGCAATCCTGAGATTAGAATCATAAAATCCCTACAGTACAGAAGGAGGGCATTTAGCAGAGCAAATCTGCACTAACAACTATACCGCCCAGGCCCTATCCCTATAACCCCACATATTTACTCCACTAATCCACCTAACACTAAGGGGCAATTTAGCATGGTCAATCCACTTATTAACTTTGTGGTTCTGTTTTGTTAGTTTAGCGCCCTAACTGCTCAAGTATCTTCATCAGTACCTCTTTTGTCATTCTATCCTTTGTCATCAATACTCTTATGAACCATGACAACTAGATCCTTCTCTCCCCCCCACCCAGTCCACCCCCACTTCAAGTTCATCTCCAGCCCAGATATGTTCTGAAGCTTGGCACTAGACAGACAGCACTACCTGTGGTGGCTAACTCCATCCATGCACTTGTGGACTCATCATGTGATGCAGAATTTGATGTCTCAGCTTTCATTGCAGTCTCCAGCAGAGATCTGAATATTCCAATGGAAATTCACATACAAGTCATGAAAGCTCAGTTCGCTGCCATCTTAGCTCAGACTGCTGCCATGATAACTGTTGATTACAATATGTCACAGCAATCCAGTAATCTGCCTTCAAACAGATTACTAAATCTTGGTTTTGTTGATGAATGTAGAACACGAAGAATGAAACATTTATTAAACAAGAAAAATAAACACTGTACAGAAAATAAAAGTTGGAAAGATATCAATACAAACACAAGAAAATGATTCAAATAATCACTATTCCTTCCTCCCAGCTATATCTTTACAAATATGCAAATTCAGAAAGACATAAAACAATTTACCATATCTATCTTATACTCCAATATTCAAGGTATTTATACGGTACATGAGAATTGACAAGTTAAACTGCGGTCAAATACACTATGCACCAAAGGAAATGATAGATATAATCAAAGGAGAATTGATGAATTTCTTAACAACCCACCCAAACTCTTGTTCACACCAAGAGCGAACTGGTTTCACTGAAACTTTATCTTTCTCATGAGAGTTCTGTCCAGGGGAAATGGCAGTAATTTCATGAAGCATAACCTTAATGTCCTCTCTCAAGAAGCCAATATTTATCCTCACACCACAGCTAATCAGGCAGTGTCCTAGCTGCTATCTTGATAATCAGTCCCAGCTCAGATTCAGCAGCCTATGCTGAGATTGGACAGTAACAAGCATTCTTGGGTTTGAGCTGCTTAAGAAGATGCACCAAATCTAACTTCAGGTTCCTTTATGAAAGTCAGTCTTCCGCAACTGTACTGCGCTGGGGTAGCACCACATAGATAAGCAAAGGCGGAGAGAAAAAAGGATCAAATGAATTTGCAAGGGTAATTAGTTGGCTTTTGAGTGCAATATGGAATGATTTCATTTATGAAATTGAAGTGTTTTTTATTTGTTTGTGGGATATGGAGTCACTGGCTATGGCAGCATTTATTGTCCATTCCTAATTGCCCTTGAGAAGGTGGTGGTGCCGTCTGTGGTGTAGGTGCACCTGCAGTGCTGTTAGAGAGGCAGCTCCAGGATTTTGATCCAGCAACAATGAACAAATAGCACTACAGGATGGTGTGTGTCTTGGAAGGAAACTTGTTGTTAGCAGTGTTCCCGTAACATTTGCTGCCCTTGTCCTTCAAGGTTGTAGAGGTTGCAGTTTTGGATGTGCCCTTTGGAGGGAGTCTTGATGAGTTGCTGTTGTGTATCTTGTAAATGGATCATGTTGCTGTAACTGTGTGTCACTGGTGGAGAAAGTGAATGTTTAAAGATGTGGGCTTTATCCAGGGTGGTGTTGAGCTTTTATTGTAGGAGCTGCATTCATCCAGGAAATTGGAGAGTTTTCTATCACACTCCTTGTAGATGGTGGACAGATTTTTGGAATTCAGGAGGTGAGTTACTCACTGCAGAATTCCTAGCCTCTGACATCTCTTGTAGCTAAGATACTTATGTGACTAGGCCAGTTTAGTTTCTGATCAATGGTAACCCCAGGATGTTGACAGTGGGGAATTCAGTAATGGTAATGCCATTGAATATCAAGGGTCAATGGTTAGATTCCCCCTTTTTGGACCTGCCCTGGCACTTGTCTGGCATGAATGTTGGTTGGCATATCAGCTTAAGACTGAATGCAGTTGCAGTTTTTTTTATTTTTGCATTGTGCTCAGACAGATACTATTACGTTTTAACAGAGAGAAGGTAAGGTGTGGGTGTTTCAGGAAAAGGTTGTTTAATGTTGTATTAGTAGTATTGCACTTGGATGTGTTCTTCATGCATGCTTAATAAATTTAAAAAAATCCCTCGAGCCCACTGTGCCATTTTAAACACCATAGGATAAAGAATTGCAAAGATTGACAATGTACTGAGTGAAGAAACTTCTCACCTCAATTAGAAATGATCACCCCCTTTCTCCTGAGAAAATGCAACTCAGTACTCACTGAGCACTGATGGATGGAATGGAATGGAATGAAATACTCCTTGCTTAAGGAGTATTTCCCTGCCCAATCACTATCTGCACCAAAAAGTCTTATCATCCTGACTTCCTCATGCTCTGGGACACTAACCTTGTCTGTGGCTCCCTCCTCCATGGCAGTGATGACTTAAAAGCAGGGAACTGCTCCACTATTCTGGACCTTCATTATGAGCCCATTTTTCTGGGACAGTGTGAAAGAGGACAAGTACTATCTTCAAGAGCCAGTGCCAGTTGTTCCAATTCATTAGAAGCTGCATTTTCAGTGAGAGCATGTCCTCAGCATTACTATGACTCTGAACTCCAAAAGAATCAATAAGTACCCTGGTCATGGAACATACTGCTTCCATGTTCGGGAGCAGTATGCCTGCCCCCGGGACCCCTCACTTGGTGTATCTGCTGGGGGTGAATAGTGAGAGGCCCATCCTGAGGAACGGGTGTTGTATTTACCAGAACATTTCAGGTCACTGAACCTCCGCTGAACTTGATCCAATTTCTGTGTGGTACACACCTTACAGTGACTGTGTCAGCTATCTCATGCAGGCTGCTCAATCTGAATGGTGCCTTCCTGCCAGCCTCTGGGATGAGGAACACTTTCCTTCAGAGCCTCAAAGAGGACATCTAGGTCCACATCAGCGAATTGAGAAGTTAACCTGTCCTGGCTTTCAGATCTGTGGCTCTCCTGAAACATCCTGATTTGCTCAAAATGTCGTTTCTTCTGAGCTGAAGTTAGGCCACTTGAACAGCAGCCACAATAGTGACTGCCTTGGGCTGTTTCAATCAGTCCTGCACCTGAGCAGTTCCCCCACCCAACATCCTACCTCCGTAGCTGCTAATTAGCTACCAAACCCAAAACCCAAAGCTGATGACTGATTCCCCTGGGGGAGGGTCTGAGATCTGAAACCTCTGTTTCTCATACCATTAGTGAAAATCTTACCGTTCTGTCCTTCTCATGACTTACTTTCCCACCTAGCTTTGTTCTGTCAGCAAACTTGGAGACATGACAATGCAGAAATGATGAACCAAATGGCCTCCTTCTGTGCTGTAAGAATTCTATGACTAAATTTCGTCCTTCATCTAATTCATTAATATATATTTTAAATAGCCAAAGCACCAACATTAATCCTGCCAGAATCTCATGCCAATTTGAAACTGGTCTACTAATTCCTGCAGCTGTATTTTCTCCCCAGGTCAGGATTTGAGGTAGTGTATGCACAGAATCTTGCACCATTGATCTGAGTATCGGCTCCCTGTCTTCATCCACCTTCTGGTGATCTTCCTGGAGGTGGGATGTGAGGGACAGATGACACGAATACTCGTTCACAAGTGATGAGTAGCCAATTGGTCCAATTAAAGGATTGTCCTATTAAGGACAGTTAACAGGATTGATCTGTGTGCACTCTGAAATCTTCTGCCTCTCCCTATTCTTCAGAATGGCCTTCCTTCCATTTTCTTGAACTCTTATTGCCTATGGCATCACCACTTCCTGCACAGTGTAATCCAGGAAATTTGTGTCCTCCCTTACATCGTGCAATGATTCCACATGCTCCTCCTTTTAAGGAAAATAGTTCCAGAGGCGCATGATCATCAGAAAATAATATTTCTCCTCATCTCTGTCTTAAATGAGCAACCCCTTATTTTTAAGCATGTGGCGATGCCAGTGTTGGACTGGGGTAGGCACAGTAAGAAGTCTGACAACACCAGGTTAAAATCTAACAGGTTTATTTGGTATCACAAGCTTTTGGACACTGCTCCTTCATCAGGTGAGTGCCTGATTTTTATTTTTAAACAGAGACCCCTAGTTCTAGATTTCCCACAAGAGGAAGCATCCTCTCCACATCCATCCTGTCAAGAACCCTCAGGATCTTAAAGATTTCAACTCTTTGAAACTCAAATGGATACTAAACTAACCTCTCCAATCTTTCCTCATAGAACAGTCCGGACATTCCATGTGTTAGTCTAGAAGCAGTTCAAAGAAGGTTTACTAATGCATTTACATCTATCCTTAAATAAGGAGATGAGTACTGTATGTAATACTACAGGTATGGCCTCAACAATGTCTTGTACAACTGAATTGTAATCAATTCCCCTCACAATAAGCAATAACATTCTGTTAGGTTTCCTAATTACTTGCTGTATCTACAGACTAGCCTTTTTGTGATTCATGCTCTAGACAGTATGCAATCTCTCACTGTTTAGATAATGAGCTTTTTTTAATTCTTCCTGCCGAAATGGACTATTTCACATTTGCCAACACTACACTGAATTTACCAGAGTTTTGCCCTTTCATGTAACCTATCTGTGTCCCTTTCTTGCCTCCTTATGTCCTCATCACAATTGGCTTTCCTATCTATCTTTGTGCTGTCTGCAGATGCAGCAACCATAGAGGGGAGACATGAGGGCACAAGTTTAATTGCCAAAGGGAGCTGGGCTTCGGAGTGAGTGTGGGTTAAATCCCTGAAGATTGCCATTGGGTTGGGAACTGATCTTGCTCCAGGTATGTAGACAGGCACGGAACACCCATGTTGCTGTCAGAAAAGTTATTAAAATGTTCAAAACAGAGAGTTAGCTTTGAATTTAATCCTTCATTCTGACTTTTAACAACCAGTGAATGCATCAATTTCCCAATCCCTACATCTGGCCAGGCTCAGTAGGTGAGTGCACAGAGGAGAGGACTGCTAATGGAACTGATGTGCTGGGAATTAAGAGTTTAGGTTTGTGGCCAGCCATAGTGAAAAGCTTGTGTTTGCAGGGTTGGTCTTGAGAATCTGAAATCATTACTTTGTGTGTCAATTTCAACTTTTTGGAGTTACTTCCAAACTCCTTGGAGTTTACTCACCTTCATCCCAGTCCCCTTGCTGTCAGCCTTCACTACGTCATGTAGTAATTCATGTAGTAGTAGTCTGCATCTTCCAATAAGGAGCAGCAGAGGCAGTCACACCTACATCAGCAACAGCATCTAAAATAGTTGCCTTCTCTGCAGCCACATAGCTGGGCAGAGTGAATGGACAAAGAGCTGCAGCTCCAAGGAGACCATACCCCACAACAGGATCTATAGATAAAGGATAAGCTTCCAGAACATGTCAGAGAAACATACCTCAGGGGGCTTCTCTCTTGCAACAGTTTGTTGTTGGCATCTGCAGCCTTCCGGAACAAAATCCCTTACACTTGGACTAGGTGAGCATGTGTTGACAGTGACTTAAACTCATGACAATCCAGAACTACTTCGTATCTAGCTCTTCCCAAGGACTTGCTGGAGCCTCAATCTGATACCTCCCCAAAGGCATCACACAGGTCAATGATGCCTCATTTTCCAAGGCTGGCAATTTTATGCACTTTATCAATGGGAAACCAGTCAAACACAAAGGATTGTCAACTTTGCTGCACTGACTGCATTACTACAGGCACAAGGCAACATTGCTTGCTTGCATGTGACAGTCAACATGCCCTCAGATCCAGTTAGGCATCAACATCAATCACTGAATATCTGGGAGCAGTATGGTATTAAGCTGAAAACTAAAATCAAACTCTACTATTTTGTAACAAAATGAAGTTGAGAGGTCAGGTGACAGTTTTTTATTTTCTGCCAATACACATGGGAAAACAACCCACGGACCTTTTAGCTTACCATCCTGCTACGTGCTGTGGAATCCTGCTTCACATCAAAGCTTTGAAAGATTTCCGCCAAAGATACCCGAGGCTCATCATGAGAATTTTATAGCAGGACAAAATGACAACCAACAAGACCTTCATCTTGCTGGACTCAACAACATGGAGACTATCCTCAAGAAATCACAACTTAGATGGATAGACCATGTCTCCTGTAATCTCTAAGCAGATCTTTGATGTGGAACTGTCTCATTAAAAACAATATTAAGATAATGAGTACAAATGATATGAGGACATCCTAAAAAAGAACTTTATACCAATCTGCATTCAGACCACATCTCTAGGGATGTGGATACAGCTGACCAGACCCTCTAGAAGCAAGCACTGAAATTCGATTCAAGACTTTGAGGAGCATCTAGACCAAACTTGCATCATCTGATGTGTCAGGACAAAGCATGGAGCAGGACAGTTGCAAGGATTGCCACAATGTCAATAATAAGAATATGAACTGCCAGTTCTGCGACTGTCCAAGCTAATCCCTCATCGGACAGTCCAGGCTTGAGAAGACATGCAGAAGACAATGAACCATTTATCACCTGGACATACACAAACAATGAGGACTATCAAAAGGTAACCATGCATGTCAGCCTGAGATATCCAGGGGCTAACACAGTAAGAACTTACACAACACCAGGTTAAAATCAAACCAGTTTATTTGATAGTAAACCAACAAGCTTCCCACACCTGACAAAGAAATACCTTTGCCGAAAGTTTGTGGGTTTACTATCGCATAAATGGGTTGGACTCTAACCTGGTGCTGTGAGACTTCTTACTGTGTTTACTCCAGTCCAACGCTGGCATCTCTATATCATATCCAAGGGACTGCCATGACTCATTCATTTTGCAGCAATCACACTCCCTGCAGCTGTTTTTTCCTACACACAACTCAGTGACAAAATGGAAAATGGACGGGTTACGTTTGTAACAAAATGAAGTTGAGAGGTCAGGTGACAGTTTTTTATTTTCTGTCAATACACATGGGAAAACAACCAAAGGCCCTGGAAGCTAGATGCATGACTAGTCATGACATTAAAATGCAAATGTCATTTTGAGTCATTTCATTGACGAGGCATTAAAATGCAACAAACTTTTGCTGTTGATTAATGGTTGAAACTAGTTCCCAACGGATTTGCAGACTTCATGGTTTTGGGAATAAAAGAATGGGTGTGAGAAAAATCTCAGTCACAAAAATTTGGAAATGTATGAAATTCAAACATCATTTTGGGTCAATGGCCAACTCATCGCAGCCTATTTGTGAGGACAATGACAAAAGAGGATTCCATGGTGACATGACAGAAACCAGGTTTCTGATGAGGGACTTGTAATAAGATTTGTTTTAGGACAGAAAGAAAGACCAACAAAGGAACATCAGGAGACTTATAATTCAAGTTGGCCTTCCTTATCCTTTCGAAAAACCAAACCAGGCTTTTGCTGTAGGACCTTGACTGCACCTCAACTGATTGAAGCCAGAAAAATCTACTGCTGTGAGCAGTAAGCCATTGCAAAGCTGCCTCCACAAACTTTTAACCTCGGTTTCCTCAGAAGACCAAAAAGAGAATCACAGGTTTGCAACATTCCAAGTCTTGAAGCAAGTGTGATAGCTCATGCTCTTCCGTAATCACCTTTGAGAGAGCATCATGGCACAGTGGTTAGCAGTGCTGCCTCACAGCGCCAGGAACCCAAGTTCAATTCCAGCCTTGGGTCACTGTCTGTATGGAACTTGATGTAGAGATGCCGGCGTTGGACTGGGGTAAACTCAGTAAAGTTTTACAACACCAATTTTAAATCCAACCAATTTATTTGATAGTAAATCCGTGAGCTTTCAACACTATGTGCCTTCATCAGGCAAATGCAGTGTTCTGATCTGCAGAGGCACTCACCTCCACACAGACAGTTACAGATTGCTGATTAGAATGCAAATCCTTACATCTAACCTGCTATTCAAGTGTTAAAGTGGCGAACAATGTGTGTGAAGGGAATCCTGAGGATTCCCTTCACACACATTGTTAGCCACTTTAACACTTGAATAGCAGGTTAGATGTAAGGATTTGCATTCTAATCAGCAATCTGTAACTGTCTGTGTGGATGTGAGTGCCTCTGCAGATCAGAACACTGCATTTGCCTGACGAAGGCACATAGTGTCAAAAGCTCGCGGATTTACTATCAAATAAATTGGTTGGATTTAAAATTGGTGTTGTAAAACTTTACTGTATGGAACTTCCCAGTCTCTGCATGAGTTTTCTTTTGATGTTCCAGTTTCCTCCCGTACTTGAAAGCTGTGTGGTTAGGTTGAATTGCCAATCTAAATTCCCCTTAGTATCAGGGAGACTAACAGGGTAAATATGCGGGGTTACAGGGATAGGGCTGATGTGGGAATGTTATCCATGCAAGTTCAATGGGCTGAATAGCCTCCTTCTTTCTAGAGATTCTATGAGAGAGAGAGAAAGTGTGTGTGTGCAAGACAGAGAGAAATTGGGTACTGTGGTCTCTATATTTTAAGTGTTTAGTAATAAATATTTATCTTTCTTTTTAAAACTTACAAGAAAAGCTATTATTTCTTATCAACAATCACAGCATTCAAGGAGATCAAAACATTTGTCTTTTAAAACACATTTTGCCAGTCAAGAGGGCGAAAAAGGGGAACTATCCTACCATTTCTCCACTGTCCATTACAATAGATAGGAGACAGATATATTAACACTGCACTCTAAGTAAATACCTAGAAAGGGATTTGTGTTGAGTTTTATACTTCATGGTTTGGGATCAATCAACAGGAGCATCATTACCAGCACCTGTTATTCACCCATCATCATCGATGAGGACCTTGACACCATTAGTCATTTTGAGGCTGGTTGCGGTGTGTCTGAAGATGACTAATCAGGCCAATTTGGGCACGGAATGTCCTGGCACATATTGGACAGACTTGTGTAGATACTGTAGTTGTTGCACTGGTGGTTCTGGACTTGTGCAGTTCACGCTCAAGTTTTGCTTCAGTAATTCACCTTGCTTCGTGAGCTTGAAAGCCCTTGTGAAAGAGGCAGTGCCAGATAGGGTGGTTTTGTGCCAGTGTTTCCCAAGTGATTGTGTCTATGTCCAGAGACTTCAGGGAGACCTTGAGTGTGTCTTTGAAATGTTTCTTCTGCCCTCCATGCGAGTGTCTTCCAGCAGAGACTTCTCCAAAAAGGAGCTGCTGAGGTATGCACTTGTCTGACATACAGATAGCATGACTTGCTCACCGGGTCTGCGCTCTCAGCAGCACTGTGTGGACTGATGGTAGACTTGCTCTAGAGAGAACTTCAGTGTCTGATACTTTGTCTTGCCATCTGATGCGTTGTACTCTATGAAGACAAGTCATGTGGAAATGATTGAGATGTCTTGCATGCCTTCGATACATAGTCCATGTTTCTCAGGCGTACAGGAAGGTAGTGAGTACCACGGCACTGTAAGCCTTCAGTTTTGCTGCTGGGCTGATTCCTCAACGTTCCCATATAGTACAGAGCAAAAAGCTGTACTATCAAAAGCAGAACTTGCCTTTGCTATTCTGCAGTTAATTTCTGCATCAATAGTCACTGCCTGGGAGAGGATGCTACCAAGATAAGTGAACTGGTTTCTGTCTTTTGATTGTGATTATGGGTTCTGTGTACGGTGCATGAGGAGTAGGCTGATACATGACTTTGGTCTTTTTAATGTTGATGGTGAGTCCAAAGTTGTCACAAGCTGTGGAAAACTTATCCGTACTAACTTGCATCTCTGCCTCTGAGCCAGTGCATAGGGCGCAGTCATCGGCAAAGAGGAAGTCTCTCAGAACAGTCTCTTTCACTTTGGTAATAGCTTGAAGTCTCCTCAGGTTGAAGAGCTTCCCAGCCACTCCATACTTGAGGCTGATTCAGCAACACTGTCCTGGAAGGCGTCATTCAGTATGGCAGTAAACATCGTGCTGAACAGTGTGGGTGCGAGCACACGACCCTGTTTGACACCATTGGTGACTAGGATGCCTCAGAGGATTCTCCGCCATCCAGTACTCTGGCCATCATGGAACTGACATACTATCTGAATGAATTTGGGAGGGCAGCTGAACTTTGACATGATCCTCTACAAGCCTTGTCGGCTTACAGTGTCTAAGGCTTTCGCGAGGTCAACAAAGGTTGTGTAGTGCTCACGATTCTGCTCCTGACACTTCTGAAATTGGCGCGCAGCAAAAATCATGTCAATAGTCCTGTGACCTTTGTGGAAACCACACTGTGATTCTGGAAGCAGATGAGTGACCAGATGACTTAGCAGGATTCTTGCAAGGGTTTTTCCTGTGAAGAAGAGCAGTGAGTTGTTGCATGCTTGCCGATTATCCTTCCTCTTGCAGACATGTACAATGGAAGAATCTTAAAGTTCCTAAAGCATGAATCCTTGCTTCCAAAAAGACTGGAACAACTTGGTTGTACAGGACCAACAGCTTTATAGATCACTGCGAGTATGGCAATGTGTCCCTCGAGCTTTGCCACTGGATAGCTGGCTGACAGTTTTCGTGACTTTGGCTGCTACTAGTGGGTTATCCATGGAGCTGTTAATATCAGCCTGGGGAATCCTGTCTGTTGCCTCATTATTAATAGATAACGGTCAGTTGATGATGGCTTCAAAGTGGTCAGCCTATCTCTGCAGGATCTGAGCCCTCTCTGTAATGAGAGTTGTACTTTCTGTACTCAGGAGGGGGAACTCCCAAGAGATTGAGGTCTGTAGAGAGTAATGGAGGTTCATAGAGCCATTTCAAGTTGTTTCTGTCAGCGTATCCTTGTATTTCATCTGCCTTGGCGCTCAGCCAGGCATCCTGCATTTTACGCAGTTTATTCTGGACTGCCCTGCGAGCATTTTTCTTGGCAGCTGACAATGGGTTGTTCTGACAGGCCCGATGGAGTTGGTACTTTTCAACAAGTAGAGCCTGTATCTCCTCATCATTCTCATCGAACCAATCATACTGCTTGCTGGTGGAGGTCCCGAGCAGCTTCAATGCAGATGTATGAACAGCATCCCTGAAGCATTCTCAGTAATCCTCAGCACTGCCTGCGAGGTGTATGTCAGCAGACTTGATTTCTAAGTCTTCAGCCAGTGCTGAAGCTATGCTGGAGTTCTTTAGCTTGACTACATTGATTCTTTTCATAGCTTTGCTTCCAGGCACTTGCCTCTTGGATCTGATGCAGAGCCTCAGTTTGGAGTGAGCCTATGATCTGTTCAGCAGTCAGCACCACACACGGCCTTGGTTACTCTGACATCTTGCCTGTCTTTTCTCCTGACAATGACATAGTCAATAAGATGCCAATACTTAGAGCGGGAGTGCATTCGGGAGGTCTTGTTACGGGTAGGCAGATGGAAGATTGTGTTAGTGATGAGGAGGTCGTGTGCTGCACAGGTCTTCATTAAGAGTAGGCCGTCACTCTTACACTTGCCCACTCCGTGCCTCCCAATGACTCCCTGCCAGGTTGCAGAGTCACTCCCTACTCGCATTGAAATCGCAAAGCAAGATCAGCTTGTCGGTACTGCTCACTGCTGATAGTAGGGTGTCCAGTTCTTTGTAGAACTTGTCTTTCATCTCATCTGAGTTGTTCATTGTGGGGGCATAAACGCTGATCAGGGTGGCTAAACTTCTGTTCTGTATCGGAAGCTGTAATGTCATAAGCCAGTCGTTCACCCTTGGGTAGACTGTCAAGCTTCCAAACAAAGTGACTCCCGATGGCGAATCCAACTCTAACATCACGACACTCATCACTGCTGCGACCATTCCAGAAAAAAGTGTATTCACCTCCAGTTTCAGTCAACTGACCTACATTATTGAAGTAGATAAGGAGGATGTGCTAGATATTCTTGAGAGTTTGAAGTTAGATAAGTCCCCTGGGCCGGACGGGATTTACCCTAGGATTCTCTGGGAGGCGAGAGAGGCGATTGCAGAGCCTCTGGCTCTGATCTTCAGGTCGTCGTTGGTTACGGGTATAGTTCCGGAAGACTGGAGGATAGCGAATGTGGTCCCATTGGTCAAGAAGGGGAAGAGAGACCTTCCAGGGAATTATAGGCCAGTGAGTCTTACTTCTGTTGTGGGCAAAGTATTGGAGAGAATTATTAGGGATAGGATTATAGTTATTTAGAGAGAAATGAATTGATTGGGGATAGTCAGCATGGTTTTGTGAAGGGTAGGTCGTGCCTTACTAACCTTATTGAGTTTTTTGAAAAAATGACCAAAGAGGTGGATGGGGGTAAGGCAGTTGATGTGGTATATATGGACTTTAGTAAGGCATTCGATAAGGTGGCCCATGGAAGGTTTCTGCAGAAAATGCAGATGTATGGGATTGAGGGTGATTTAGCTAATTGGATTAGGAATTGGCTAGCTGATAGAAGACAGAGGGTGGTGGTTGATGGAAATTATTCATCGTGAAGTTCGGTTACAAGTGGTGTACCTCAGGGATCTGTTTTGGGGCCCCTGCTGTTTGTAATTTTTATAAATGATCTGGATGAGGGTATTGAGGATGGATTAGTAAATTTGCAGATGACACTAAAGTCGGTGGAGTGGTAGATAGTGAAGAGGGGTGTTATAGTTTGCAGAGAGAATTGGACAAGTTGCAGAGCTGGGCCGAGAGGTGGCAAATGGAGTTTAATGTGGAAAAGTGTGAGGTAATTCACTTTGGCAGGAATAACAAATGTGTAGAGTATAGGGCTAATGGTAGGACTCTTAATAGCGTTGATGAACAGAGGGATCTTGGTGTATGTGTGCATAGATCCCTGAAAGTTGGCAATCAAGTCGATAAGGTTGTTAAGAAGGCATATGGAGTATTAGCTTTTATTGGTAGGGGGATTGAATTTCGGAGCCTCAACGTCATGTTGCAACTGTACAAAACTCTAGTGCGGCCGCACTTGGAGTATTGTGTACAGTTCTGGTCCCTGCATTATAAGAAAGATGTGGAGGCATTGGAGAGGGTACAAAGGAGGTTTACCAGGATGTTGCCTGGTATGGAAGGCAGGTCTTATGAAGAGAGGCTGAGGGAATTGAGGTTGTTTTCATTAGAAAGAAGGCGGCTAAGAGGAGACCTTATTGAAACATATAAGATAATTAGAGGTTTAGACAGGGTGGACAGTGATAGCCTTTTTCGTAGGATAGAGAAAGCTAGCACAAGGGGACATAGCTTTAAATTAAGGGGTGGTGGTTATAGGACGGATGTCAGAGGTAGGTTCTTTACCCAGAGGGTGGTAAGGCTATGGAATGCCCTGCCTGCTGCAGTTGTAGATGCGCCAAGTTTGGTGGCATTTAAGAGGTTAGTAGATAAGTTTATGGACGAAAAGGGAATGGTTTAGGTTAGAGGGTCATTGCTTTTTCCTAATTGGTCGGCGCAATATCGAGGGCCGAAGGGCCTGTTCTGCGCTGTAATGTTCTATGTTCTATGTTCTATTGGCAAGACAAGTTTCACTCAGGGCTGCAATGTCAGTGTTGTATCTTGCAAGATCTCTGACAACTAAGGCTGTTCTTCTGTCTAGCCTGTTTGCTGTAGGGTTGTCCAAAAGCGTGCGCATGTTCCAAATGCCAATGGTGTGCGGTGTCACCTTGTGTTTTATTTTGTTAGTGCAACCACAAGACGGGATCCCCGCCAGCTGCGGTAAACTGGCCAGGGTATAGTGAAGTGGCAATGTTTAGGGCACCTTTTCTAGCCCTTCCTCATTCTACAGAGATGAGCAGTATGTTCCTGAAGAGGACTGCTCATTCACCCAGGAAGACACCGAGTTTCACTACTGCTTCTGTCAGCAGAAAATGACCATTAGACCTGAGCCGCTTGTGTGCAGGTCCGTGATTACAGCTCCCAGCATATTCACACCTCCTGCTTCACCGCTTGCCCATCACCACAGGACTTCAAGGGTTGAACAGGATGATGATGATGATGGTGTCAAGACTAGCGCTTGGTTTAGACTATAGTGAGGGAAAGTTGCGCAGCGTCAGCTTCACTCCCTCTTTCCGGTTCCCATCTAGATCCAGTGGCAAGACAAGAGTCAAGACGGCCGGAGGTGGGACTAGGCGCAGTGGATGACCAAGACATCTTCTGTGTCTTGTCCTGCTCTTCGCGTTTCACGGCGCTTGCAGAGACTGCCTTCTTGATCATTGGACCTTCCATTGGTCTCGTCCACTCAATGCGCCGGACTCTATCTTCACATGCTGAGATAGACATCTCACTATTTCACCGAGGGTTGAGACCCGTCGGCTACCCTCACCTGGTTTAGCCAGGTTGTCGAAACCATTCTCTGGGGTGTGGTTGCTGTCACATGCAAACAGCTACAGGGAGCCATAGGTGAGAGCTGAGTGCCAGGTGGGGACAAAAGGTGGACAAACCACCCTGAAAGGACGCCATATGTTCCCCCACCAGAGGTACTACCCCTCTCCGACACTCCATATATCAGCACCTACTATCCAAAGAAATCAGGAGAAGTGGTTGTAATGTGGAATTGTTGAACTCACTATTTGGGTTAAAAAACTGCCAGATTTTTGACTGGTCCCAATGTCCCCTTCTGTCATTTAAATCATTCATGTCTTTCTCTTAGACCATTTCTTTTGTTCTTTCTCATTCATCTTTCTCTTTTTATGCCTAACATTAGTTACACCTCTAATTTATGCCAGTTCTGACAAGCCTGAAATATTGATTTTGTTTCTCTCTCCACAGTTTTTTTAATATCTTTTGGTATTTTATTCTCAATCAAAAATCCAATTTGGTCCAGAGTCCCCACAGAGACAAAACAGAGCCAAGCTGTCAAGACAGGACGTACATTCCATCTTGGGATCGATCATACAAAATCCAAACTGATAGAATAAGGCATTACACTCCCTCCCGGGCTTGATCTGAGCTTCATCTTAGCCAAGAGGCCCAGATGGCTTTGAAAAATTGCTTCAGACGGAACTTCAATTTAACCTCATTGGCCACGACCAGATAGATGCAAGACCAGATTCTACACTTGATTCTAGCCAAATGGTCGTGTTTTTAAGTTTATTTATTATTGTCACAAGTAGGCTTACATTAGCATTACAATGAAGTTACTGTGAAAATCCCCTAGTCACTTCAGCACCATTTAAATACCCTGAAGGAGAATTTAGCATGGCCAATGCACCTAATCAGCACATCTTTCGTACTGTGGGAAGAAGCTGGAGCACCCGGAGGAAATCCATGCAGGCTGCTGAGTATTTCCAATACTTTCAGTTTATGTTTCAGATATTCAGCGTTTGTTCTCTCTTACCTTTGCCCAAATCATTTCATAGTTTCAGTAGCTATCATTGGGTTCCAGGAGCATTGTATTCTTGTTAAAAAAAATTGTATAGCTCACCACTCACATTATCAAGGAAACAGGAGCCAAACTCACTCAAGTGTGGCTTGTTTGGTCTGTAACTCCACTCCAATTCATTCAGTAATTTCTTATGCGCTTTATAAATATCCACAATGTTTGAAAAGAGCGTTTTCATTCGGACACGAGGAAACAAGTCCCTTGCTTTCACGCACTGTTTGTAGTAACCCTAATGGAAAGGGAGAAACAAAAAGCAGTCGTTTAATTGGGTTTCCTGGCAAGCTGCAGAAATACTGTTTGCACTAACTGTGGTCAAGGGATTAAAATTGAATATGCTCATATTAATATTCTGCGGTGAAATTGTTCCCTCTTTCGCCAGTGGCGTATTGTAAAGTTGGGAATGAGCTGTGTGTCACTCCAACTCTTCACTGAAATTACCTTCTCCTCACCAATCTGCCAGTCAATGACAATATTGGGAAGTGACCATACAGAGACAAAATCACATCTTTATTTTCACAAACTCATAGAATTGTTACAGCACAGAAGGAGATTTTTTGGCCCATCCTGTCTTGCACTGCCTCTCCAAATGAACATAATAACTTTGTGCCTTTTCCCCACAATCCTACACATTGTTTCTATTCCAATAATTATCTAATGCTTTCTTAAATGCCTCCATTGCTATGCATTCCAGACCCAAACCACTTTGAACCATAGAACCATAGAAGAACAGAAACAGGTCTTTTGGCCCTTTTTGGCTGTGCCAAATCATTTTTTCTGCCTAGTCCCACTGACCTACACCTGGACCATATCCCTCCACACCCCTCTCATCCATGCATCTGTCCAAGTTTCTCTTAAATGTTAAAAGTGATCCTGCATTTACCACTTCATCTGGCATCTCATTCCACATTCCCACCACTCTCTGCATGAAGAACACCCCCATAAATTTCCTTTTAAACTTTTGGTCTTTCACCCTTAACCCATGTTCTTTAGTTTTCTTTTCCCCTATTCTCAGTGGAAAAAAAGCCTGCTTGCATTCACTCTATCTCTACCCATCATAATTTTATATACCTCTATTAAATCTCCCCTCGTTCTTCTATACTCCAGGGAATAAAGTCCTAACCTATTCAACCTTTCTCTGTAACTCAGTTTCTCAAGTCCTGGCAATATCCTTGTGAACTTTCTCTGAACTCTTTCAATCTTATTAATATTTTTCCTATAACTGAATGACCAAAATTGCACACAATACTCTAAATTTGGCCTCACCAATGTCTTAAACAACCTCACCATAACATTCCAACTCTTATACTCAACACTTTGATTTATAAAGGCTCTTTACGACTCTATCTACCTGTGACACTACTCTTAGGGAATGGATCTGTATTCCCAGATCCCTCTGTTCTACTACACTCTTCAGTGTCTTACCATTTACCTTGTATTTCTACCTTGGTTTGTCCTTCCAAAGTGCAATACCTCACACTTATCTTCATTAAACTCCATCTGCCATTTTTCAGCCCATTTTCCTAGCTGGTCCAAATTCCTCTGCAAACTTTGAAAACCTTCCTTGCTATCCATTACACCTCCCAATTTTTGTATCATCAGCAAATTTGCTGGTCTAATTTATCACATTATCGTCCAGATCATTGATACAGATGACAAACAACATTGGATCCAGTACTAATCCCTGTAGCACACCACTGGTCACAGGCCTCCACTCAGAGAAGCAATCCTTCATTATCACTTGCTAGTGTCTTCCATTGAGCCAATGTCTAATTCAATTTACTACCTCTCCCTGTATACTTAGCAATTAAACCTTCCTAACTAACCTCTCATGCAGGGCCTTGTCAAAGGCCTTATAGAAGTCCATGTAGACAACATCCACTGCCTTCCCTTCATCTACTTTCCTGGTGACCTCCTTCAAAAACTTTAATAGATTGGTTAAACATGACCTACCACGGGCAAAGGACTTTTTTCTTTGGAGCGTAGAAGAACGAGGGAAGATTTGATAGAGGTGTATAAGATTTTGATGGGTATAGATAGAATGAATGCAAGCAGGCTTTTTCCACTAAGGTTAGGGGAGAAAAAAAACGGAGGGCACGGGTTAAGGGTGAAAGGAGAAAAGTTTAAAGGGAATATTAGGGGGAGCTTCTTCACGCAGAGAGTGGTGGGAGTATGGAATGAGCTGCCGGATAAAGTAGTAAATGCAGGGTCACTTTTGATATTTAAGAAAAACTTCGAATTTTTTTTTGGATTCATGATGAGAGGGGTGTGGAGGGATATGATTCAAGTGCAGATCAGTGGAACTAGGCAAAAAAATGGTTCGGCACAAACAAGAAGGGCCAAAAGGCCTGTTTCTGAGCTGTAATTTTCTATGGTTTCTATGGTTTCTAAACATGTTGACTCTCCTTGTCCATCCAAGTATTTGTAGATCCTATGTCTTAATACTCCTTCCAGTAATTTTCCTACTACTGATGTTAAACTTACTGGCCTATAATTTCCAGTCTTTTTTAAATAACAGGATAACATGAGCTATTCTCCAATCATCCAGCACGTCACCGGTGGATACCGACATTTTAAATATATCCACCAGGGCCCTGCGATTTCAACACTAGTCTCCTTCAAGGTCCGAGGGAATACCCTGTCCGGTCCTGGGGATTTACCTATTCTGATTCACCTCAAGCATGTCCCCCTCTTTAATCTGTATAGATTCCATGACCTCCCCACTTGTTTGCCTTATTTCCATAGACTCCATGCCAGCTTCCTTAGTAAATATGGATGCAAAAAAACCCATTTAATATCTCCCCCATTTCTTTTGGTTCCATACAAAGCCAACCACTCTGACTTTCAAGAGGACCAATTTTATCCCTTACTATCCTTTTGCTCTTTATATATCTGCAGAAGCTTTTAGGATTTTCCTTCATCTTGACTGCCAAAGTAACCTGATGTCTTCTTTTAGCCCTCCTGATTTCCTTCTTAAGTAGTCTTTTGCACTTTTTATAACTCCTCAAGCATCTTATTTGTTCCCTGTTGCCTATACATGTCATACATCTCTCTCTTCTTCTTTATCAGAGTTGCAATATCCTACGAGAACCAAGGTTCCTTATTCTTATTCACTTTGCCTTTAATCCTGACAGGAACACTCTCAAAATTTCTCCTTTGAAGGCCTCCCACTTACAATCACATCCTTGCCAGAGAACAGCTTGTCCCAATCCACACTTTTTAGATCCTTCCTCATTACTTCAAATTTGGCCTTTTTCCAGTTCAGACCCTCAACCCAAGGACCAGATCTACCTTTATCCATGAACAAGTTGAAACTAATGACGTTATGATCACTGGAACCAAAGTGTTCCCTTTCCATCACTTGCCCTAACTCACCTCCTAACAGGAGATCTAATATTGCATCCTCTCTAGTTGCTACCTCTGTATATTGATTTAGAAAATTTTCCTGAATAAATTTTACAAATTCCACTCCGTTTAGACCTTTAACAGTATGCGAGTCCCAATCTGGAAAATTAAAATCCCCTATTATCACAACTTTGTTTCCTGCAGTTGTTGCTATCCCTCTGCAGATTTGTCCCTCCCATTCTCGCTGAATATTGATGGTCTATAATGCAACCCCATTAATGTGATCATACCTTTCCTGTTTCTCAGCTCCACCCATATGATCTTGGTACATGAGTCCTCTAATCTGTCCTGCCTGAGCATTGCTGCAATATTTTCCCTGACTAGCAATGCTACCCCCCACCCCTTCATCCCTCTGCTTCTATCACGTCTGAAACACTGGAATCTTGGAACATTGAGCTGCCAGTCTTGCCCCTTCTGTAGCCAAATTTCACTAATAGCTATAAGATCATAATTCCATGTTCAAATCCATGCCCTCAACTCATCTGCCTTCCCCACAATACTCCTGGCATTGAAATAGACACACTTCAGAAGAAGATTATTATCACCACACACAATCCTTCTATCTGCGATTTTGCATGAATTATTAACATCATTTATTTTCATCCCCGCTCCACTATCTGCTCTGGCAAATCTAGTTTAAGTCTTCCCCAATAACACTAGCAAACCTCCCTGAAATATATTGGAACATGTCTCCCTTATACAGGTCCCACCTGCCCCAGAAGAGGTCCCAATGATTTGGAAATCTGAAACTCTGCTCCCTAAACCAGTTAATGATGCATGAAAAGGAATTTTCTCGTATCACGTTTCCTTCTTTTACAAATCACTTTAAATTTGTGTCCCCTCATTCTTGATCCTTTTATGAATGGGAACAGTTTCTCCCTATCTATACTGTCTAAATCCCCTCATGGTTTTGAACATCTTCATCAAATCTCCTCTCAACCTTCTGTCCAAGGAGAACATAAGAACTAGGAACAAGAGTAAACAATTTAACCCCTCGAACCTGATCCATCATTTAATATGATCATGGTTGGTCAAATCTCAGCTGCAGCTCCATTTTTCTGCCTGTTCACCATAGCCCTTCAAAATCTTACTAAACAAAAACCTGTACAACACTTGCTTAAATTTACTCAGTGTAGTGACATCCATCACATTTTGGGGAGTGATTTCCACGGACTCAATGCTTTGTTAAAAGTAATTCCTCCTCATCTGTTTTAAACCTGCCACCCCTTATCCTAAAACTCTCAATTACCCTCTAAGTGGAAATATCCTCTCCACATCTATTATGTCAAACCTTTGTATCACCGTGATTTGATTTATTATAGGCATATGTAGTAACATACAGTGAAAAGTATTGCTTCTTGCGTGCAATACAGACAAAGCATACCATTCATAGAGAAGGAAGGATAGACTAGTGTTACAGTCATAGCTAGTGTGTAGAGAAAGATCAATTTAATGCAAAGTAAGTCCATTCAAAAGTCTGACAGCAGCAGGAAAGAAACTGTTGTTGATTTGGTTGGCATATGATCTCAGTCTTTTGTACCTGTACGCCTCAATTAGATCTCCCTCATTTTTCTGATGAAGCTTTTTGACCAAGATCAAGCATCAGATCAAGACTAGGTTGAGGTGCAATGTCTTAGTTTATCAACTTGGAACTTGTTTGTTGCTCTTGTGGGGAACATGAATTAGATTCATTTGGATTTTGAATCAAGCAAGGAATGGATTTGGGTTGGTCCTGTCCATCTGAATATTGACTTTGTAAATTTAAGATGAAGTAAATAATTAAAAATAAAATACTCAAGGGAGTATAGGCCTAAATTGCTCTGTTTCTTTTTGTAAGTCAAACCCCTCATCTCTGGAATCAATCTGGGGTACTTCCTCTGAATTGCCTCCAATACAACTATGTCCCTCCTCAAGTAAGGGGACCAAACCTGTATACAATATTCAATGTGTGGCCTCACTCATGCTTTCTATTGTAGCAGCAATACTTCACTACTTTTATATTCTATTCCTCTAGCAATAAATGCCAAGATTTCATTTGCCATCCTTACTACTTGCTGTGATTCATATACAAAGACACCCAGATCCCTCTGCACTTGGAAATTTCTCTCCATTTAGATAATAATTTGCTTGTGTTTTCCTACCAAAATAGATAACCTCACACTTATCCACATGAAACTCCATTTGCCAAATTTTGCCTCATTCACCTATCTATATCCATTTGTAAACACATTATTTCATTATCACAACTTACTATCCCATCTGTTTTAGTGTAATTTCAAAATTTGGCTATGGTACCTACTATCCCTGCATCCATGCCATTACTTTAGGTTATAAATAGTTGGAGCTTGTGGCATCCCAATCAGATTGGCAAGATGTACAATGAGAAATAGACCCATTCATCCTGACTCTCTACTTTCTGTCAGTTAGCCAATCCTCTATCCAAGCTAATGAGTTACCCCTAAATCCCACATGAACTAACCTTATGTATTAACTTTCTGTGTGGCATCTTATCAAATGCCTTCTGGAAGTCCATATATATTACAAGTATAGGACATGCTTGTTACATCTTTGAAGGACTCAAGCAAATTAGTCAAACATGATTTACCCTTCATAAAACTATACTGACTCTCATCGATTGCATTTTGACTATCTAAATGTACTGTTATTATTTCCTGCATAATGAATTCAAATAATTACCCAATGACAGATGGTAAACTAATTGGCCTATAGTTTCCAATATTTTGCCTCCCACCTTTCTTGAATAAAGATTGAATAAAGAATAAAGAATAAAGATAGAATAAAGATTGAATAAAGAATAAAGAAAAGTTTCACTTTTCCAATCCACCGAAACCTTGCCCGTATCCTGTGACTTTCCGAATATTCTAACTAATGGATCCATTATGTTCAACATCGCTTTCCTTAAGCCCTGGAATAGGATGAATGCATCAGGTCTTGGGGACTTGGCTGCCTTCAACCTCAATAGTTTGCTCAGTACTTCTTCCCTTCTGGTGATAGTTCTAAGTTCCTCCCTTCCTATAACTTCTAGATTGTCTGTTACTATTGGAATGATACCAGTGCCCTCTGCCTTGAAAACTGAGCAAAATATTGATTTAGCCTATCAGCTATTTGAGTTTCCCACAATTAATTCCTCAGCCTCATCTTCCATGGAACCAACACTCACTTTGTCTACCATCTTCCTTCTTATATGCTCAGACATTTTTGCTGTTTTCATATTTTTTTACTAGTTTTCTTTCATAAACAGCCCAACCTCGCCAATCTATCCTAATAGTTGAAGGTATCACCCCAGAACCATTCTTGTGAACCTCTTTTGCATTCTCTCCAATACATTCGCATCCTCTCCACAGTGTGGCACCCAGAACTGTAAACAGTTTTCCAACTGATGACTAACTATTGCCTTGTATAAGTTCAACATAACTTCCTTGCTCTTATAATCTGTGCCCCTATTAATAAAGTCCAAAATACCATATACTTTATTAACTATTGCTTCCATCTACCCTGCCAATGCTAGTGATATACGCACAAATGCATTCAGGTCCCTCTGCTTCTGCATCCCCTGAAGAATTTTATCCCTTATTTTATATTGTCTCTCCATGTTCTTCCTACCAAAATGCATCATTTTACGCTTCTTCACATTGAATTTTATCTACCTACCTGCCCATTCCACCAACTTGGGTATGTCACTTTTAAGGTCTACATGGGCCTCTTAACAATTTACAATGCTGGGAAGTTTTGTGTTATCCACAAATTTTAAAATTGTCCCC
This sequence comes from Sphyrna mokarran, assembly GCA_024679065.1. NCBI lineage: Eukaryota > Metazoa > Chordata > Chondrichthyes > Carcharhiniformes > Carcharhinidae > Sphyrna > Sphyrna mokarran. The sequence continues at coordinate 61,037,898 of JAGIQG010000003.1, forward strand.
TGCACAGCAAGATCATTAACTTACATCAGGAAAAGCAAGGATTCTAATACCAATCCCTGGGGAACACCACCACAAATCTTCTTCCACCCTGAAAACTATCCATTAACTAATAGCCTCTGTTACCTATTTTTCATCCAATTTTGTATCCACACTCCTACACTCTTTCATCCCATGAGCTATAACTTTTCTCAAAAGTCTGTTAAGCGGCACTGTGTCGAATGCTTTCTGAAAGTACATGTACTCCAGATCAGTAGCATTATCCTCATCAACACCTTTTGTTCCCTTTTTAGAAAACTCTAGAAAATTATTTAGACATGACTTCTCCAGGAGGGGAACCTTGCTGGTTCTTCCTAATCAGCCCACATTTTACTATACGACGACTAATTCTATCCTGAATAAATGTTTTGAGAGTTTGTCCAACACTGATGTTAAACTGACTGGTCTGTAATTTCTAAAGCTAATCTACAAGCTTTTTTGAACAAGATATTTGCAATTATCCAGTCCTCTGACACGTGAGGGAACCTTCCATCATGTGTGGCACTGCCACCATGATAAATGGGTCTAGCAGCTCAAAACCGGGACATTGTGGGTCATCAACTGCAGCAAAACAGTACTCATTTACAATCTGTCATCTCATGGATCAGCCTATCCTCCACTTTACCATTACCATCAAACTGGAGGATCAACCGTGATTCAATGGAGAGTGCAGCAGGTCATGCCATGAACAAGACTAGACACAGCTTTAAATTAAGGGGTATGAGTTATAGGACGGATATCAGAGGTAGGTTCTTTACTCAAAGAGTGATTAGGGAGTGGAATGCCCTGCCTGCAGCTGTTGTAGATGCGCCAAGTTTGGTGGCGTTTAAGAGGTTAATTGATAAGTATATGGAAGAGAAGGGAATGGTTTAGTTTGGAGGGGCATTGCTTTTTATTTTGGTCGGCACAACATCGAAGGCCGAAGGGCCTGTTCTGTGCTGTATTGTTCTATGTTCTATGTTCTATATCTATGAAGGTGAGATGTCAAATCAACCTGGTGAAGCTACAACACATGATGACTTGCACAGGGTAATAGCAAACATAACATTCGATTGACAGAGCTAAGCGATTCCATAGCCAATGTATCAAATCTAATCTCTGCAGTCTTGAATGGCAATAACCAATTAAACAATTCACTGAAGGAGGTGGATTCACAAATATCCCCTTCTTCAATGACAGGGAGCTCAGCACATCAATGCAAAGGAAATGTTGAAGAATTTTTGTCTGCAGTTTTCCAAGGTCTGCAGCATCAGAGATGGCAGTCTTCAGCCAACTCAATTGACTCCATGTGATATTAAGAAATATTGAAGGCACTGGATGCTATAGTACTGAAGACATGTTCCAGAATTAGCTACACACCCTAGCAAGCTAGTCTGGTACAGCTAAACCATTATTATTTTGTCGTAAGCAGCAAGATAAATGGAACCTGGCCGAGTATAGTCCCATCGGTCTACTCTCGATCTTCAAAGTGATGGAAAGCATTGTCATCAATGTTATCTAGTGACACTTACTTAGCAATAACCTGCTCAGTTTTCCATCAATTCATTCAGCTCCCAATTAAAGTATCTTCCCTTTGGCCTAAACATGGACAAGAGAGCTGAAATCCAGAGGTGAGATGAGAGTGACTACCCTTGACACTAAGGCAACATTTGATCAAGTGTGACATCAAGAAACTCTAGCAGAATCAAAGGCAAAGGAAATCAGGGGCTGGAGTCATCCTTGCTTAGTATAAAGGAAAATGTTTGGAGTTGTTGGAGGTCAATCATTGCCTCTTAGAACATTGTTGTAGGAGTTCCTCAGGGTAGTGTTCTGGGCCTAACAACCTTCAGTTGCTTTATCAAAGACTTCTCCTCCATAATTATGTCGGAAGATGAGGTGTTTACTGATGATTGCTCAAAGTTCAGCACAATTCATGATTCTAAATCAGAGGTGAACAATGTGCTAATATATGAATGATTAAGCATTTTCTATAACTTGAACATTTTTGTGTATTTTATCTTATCCATGAAGTCATAGTTCATGAACATGCGAAATTTCAATCTTATGGTCCACTGAGATGAAGGAAGGCCACTCATTTACCCAATAACCAGCTTAGATTGCCCATCACCCTACCATCGATACTGAAGCAACCTGTGTCCATATGCAGCAAGACCTGGACAACATTCAAGTTTGGTTAGACAAATGGCAAGTTTCACTTGGACCATATTGGGGAGGCAGTGGCACAGTGGAATATCACTGGATTAGGGCAATGCTCTGGAGACCCAGGTTTGAATCTCATCGCAGCAAATAGTTAAAATTTGAATTCAATAAAAATCTGGAATTAAAAGTCTAATGCTGACCATAAAACCATTGCCAATTATCATAAAAAAACACAACTGCATCATTAATGTCTTTTAGAGAAGGAAATTTGCCACCCTTATCTCTTTGGTTTAAGTGTAACTCCAGACTCACAGCAAATTCCATCGGAAATGGAGGGCAGATAGATATCGGCAATAAATGCTGGCCCAGCCAGCAACGCCCACATCCCATACAAATAAATTTTAAAAAATACAAATGCCAGGCAATGATCATTTCCAACAATAGAGATTACTTCATTATCAACACCCTGGGAGTTACCATTGACCAGAAACTGAACTGGATTAGCCATATAAGTATTGTGGCAACAAGGGCACGTTAGAAGCTGGAAATTCTGCAGTGATGAACTCACCTCCTGATTCTCCAAAGCTTATGCAGTTTTAGGAATACTGAAGAAGCTCAACCCATCCGGGACAAAGCGATCTGCTTGATTGACATCCCTATTCTTCAATTCCCTCCCTAACAGCACTCAGGGTGAACCTGTATCATTACGCCTGCAGTTGTTCAAGAAGGTGGCTCACCACCTTCTCAAAAACAATTAGAGCTGGACAATAAATGCTTGGGCTAGGCATTGTTGCCCACATCCATTGAATGAATAAATAAACAGAATTATGTATGTTCTCCCATCTCAGGCCCAGTCCATGTCAACAAAAATTATTATTTGTACCGTTTGGATCAGAAAGCTTGGTTCCTTGGTGTGAAATAAAACAAAAATCAAAAGCAACTCTGCATCAGTGAAAATATTAGATTAAAAAGCAATATGCTGTCGACAATTGTTTTGCCAATTGACAAATCTTCCCAGAAGAGGCTCAGACTTCTGAAAATATTCCCTCACTTTCAAATTAAACTGTGATGCATACATATTATTTTTCATGACTTGCTGTCCATAGCATACCTCATGGATGTCATGTAGGTTTTTGACATACTCCCTCTCCGACGTTAAGATTTCAGTGATGATGTGCCCTCTCTTTTGCTCCATGGGTGTAAATCTGTTGGCCTGTGCTACTGGAGGACGTGGTGGCTCAGCTTCTTCAGGAACTTCCAGTATATCAATTGATGCCCGCTCCTTACTATCTATCTTCAAAAACAGAAGCAAAAGCTACTTTAAACGTGTTGAGTAAACACAATTCACTATCTACATCTCCAGTTGTCATTAAGGCCAAAAATGCACTTTTTGTATTGTAGATTCAATTTTATTACCATGTTCTTGGCAACAGAGAGGATTGGTTCTTTAAACTTTCCTTTCAGTATTCATTTTCGAACACTGACCACATTGTAGCTATTTTGTACCAGTACATACTCAGTGCTGAGCAAATATTGATCGGGATTCTCCCCCCAAAAAAACTAAGTGCCCAACAGTGGAAAAACAAGATAATTTCCCACCTGTTTTTGGGATGGACTTAGTTTCACTCATTGCCGGCGTTCTGTGCTCCGCAGAGTGCTTCAAAGAGACTCATGCTGGTAACTAATCCTGTGCGAGAGGCTGTCAAGTAACAGACAGTTTCAGCGGGCTACTGTGCATGTGCTGATCTGTCAGTGAGGAGATCGGTGCGTGCACACTTGCCTCCCCACATCGTTGACCTATCCAAGCCCTCCCCGCTAGTCAGCCCCAATAGCCAGTCTCCCATGGCTAACCCTGATCTCCACACCGCCTCTGCAGCCCACCCCTAACCACCCACTACACCCCCACAACCTCTCTCCACACCATGTGCAACCCCGATCAACCTCCATCTTCCCCTCCGATTCCACTGCAGAGTGCACAACAAAGTCTCCCACCATCTATCGCAACCCCCTTGCCATCTCCCCACACCCCACCCCCATAGGTCCCAGTCCCTCTTCTGGCCCTGTCCCCTTGACACAGTCTAGTGGTCACTGACAAGGTGCCCGGTAGGCTGTGCCACTGTGCATCTGGAGAGCTTCAATGACTTCTGTCGCAACCAGCAAGGTGAGCACATTGATGGAAACATCTCCCAGCCAGGGAGATGGGAATGGAGACACTAGCAGACCCCGAAACTACTGTCGGGCTCGCTAAACATTTGGAAATTATGACTTCCATATTGTAATCAGCCCTATACCAATTTGTAGGAAAAAAAGGGCCTGGGAGACTCACGTTCAGCCGGTCACAAGTCCCGCTACAGTCCCCGATCTACTGTGCTAATTCGACAGCATAACGGGCTGGGAGAATCCTCGCCATTGTGTTTGAATTAAATGGTGATGTGCAGCTATTGTTAACTTTGACTTGTCACCTATTTATTACCTCAAAGACTTCACTCAGTCCTCCGAATGGTTTGTTGCCATAACGCTTGGCACGGTGCCTTTTCACTATATCGGCTTCCTTCTCTTCTAGTATTGACAGGGATTGCAGCATTTCAGAGATTATCAGGTTATTGTGTGATTCTATGTTATCTTTTGATTCTTCCAGCATCAGAGTTTCAGGCTTTGATACTGATTCACTCTCCAGTTCCTCACTTTCATCCAGGTTTTCATGGCGCTCTTCCATTTCTCCGTACTGGAAAAATAGAATGAAAGACTTATTTTAATGCATATGATCACTGTAACTCTCCAAACCAGCATTGTCCATTACTCCAGTGTCCCATGAAAACAATGTGGAGTTGTACTTATTATCTGGAGTGGCTCCCCTGTGGATAATATTCTAACCTTGAATCTCTCTGTTTGTGACCAAGTATCAATAGCCTGGAGTATAAGATGTATCTTTCTATTCTATTAATGTGACCAGTGGTATTATTTCAACACATTAATCGATGTGTATAAAATTCCTGTTTTAATTATGAAAATTCAAATGACAGACAGACGTATTCCATGCTGATGAGCTATGTACAAATACACAAAGAAGAATGAGGAACGCGAAGAGAACCCTCTGGGGTCCAATCAACATGTCAATTGATTACATCCTTTAGCAATTATATTGTTAAACAATTGCAAAGCTAAAGTTATGTGGCGATCATTAACTCAGCTAGAAATGGGCACAGCTGGAACAGTTGGGAAAGCAGTTACTCCACTGACTGTTCTGAGAATAAACCTGCTGAAGGTAACAGACAGCTTCACCCTTGTTCCTTCACCATATACTATTATTGGAGTTAACACAACATGCTCTATAAGACTGTGATGCATCACCTATCATTATGCCCTTATTCTGCTTGAAAATCACATCTCCTGCCTGAAGCCAAGGATCACAGAAAAACACGATGATTTAGAAAGTACAATCTGGAAAACTGCTCTTTGTCAGCTAAGATTGTACAGTGCAGCTTCATCCCATTTTCTGAGAACCAACTGCACTCTGTTTGTCTGATTAACTGACCAAAGGTTAAAATTGGTAGGTGGGTAACATTATAAGGTCCTGAAAGAATGGGGGTGCAAAGGATCTTGTGGGAGAATCTACAACTAGAAGTCACTATTTAAAAATAAGGGGTCGCCTATTTAAAATGGAGGGGGGCAAAATTATTTTTCTAAGATTTGTGAGTCTTTGGAACTCTCTTCCTGAAAAGGTGGTGGAAGCAAAGTCTTTGAAAATTTTTAAGATAGAGATAGGTTGCTTCTTGGTAAGCAAAAGTGTGATGGATTGTTGAGGGGGAATGCACATTTAAGGTTACTATCTGATCAACCATGATCTTATTAAATGGCAGAATAGGCCTACTCATTGTACATCATATGTCGATTACTTTTTAAATTATTTTCATTTGTGTAGAATTCTCCACATTTATCTGCAATATCTGTTACACCTGTAGATGGTGCTACGATGGGGCTTTGCAATGTTAGGTGGATTGCATCTGAATTCTGGCTATGTGAAAAACTTGCCTTCCGATTTGAGCAGAACATGACCTGTATCATTTTACTCTAAATAGGAACAACGAAAATAGGAAGAATTGAGGAGCAGTTAAAAATGAATCCTTCAAGAAATTGGAGAGCGTAAAATCTTTCTGAAAGATTTTTAAATTGGGGGCAGTCAGAATTTGAAGAAATTGACATCATCCAAAAGCCACTTGGTAGTATTGGGAAAGTGATTAAAATCAGCAGAAATAAGAGACATGAAACGTTTTTAATAATGAGATAATTTAGATTTTTTTAATCATCTAAAAAAGTGTGGAAATCTTAGATCACACTAGTGAGCAGTTATTAGGCACACATTATTGTACCTTTAATGTTCAATTTTTTCATTTTTCAAAGAGGGAGAAACCATATAAACTAAATGGCATAATTTTAAAGGGAAATGGAGGGAGTTGGTGAGGTGAATGGTGATAGGGGAGGGCATACAAGAGGTCGAAAACAGTTGGATTAGTGGAAAATTTTGACAACAAGGCCTCAAGAGGGTATAAATTTGAAGGCAAAAATGTCCAGGGCTATCGGAAAAGAGCAAAATAAAGGCATTCATTGGAAAGCTCTTTCAAAGAATCGACACATGCATGTTAGACTAAATGGCCTCATTCAATATTGCATCATTCTTTATGATTCTTTGATTAAAACTGTCAATTATAAAGCCAATTAAGTGTTTCAATAACTACAATCACTGTGGCAGCCATTTTTCCTACAATAAGTTGCCACAAACATCAAAATGATGATGACTCATAACCTCCTGACTCCCCAGTGTTGAATTTGGGGGGGCTCCCAAAGATGTACGGGGAAACTCGGCAGCTCCTAGGTAAGGGTTTGCCCGGAAATTATCCAGAAGAGCTAATTTCATCTAGACAATTGCTCAGGCTGCGAACCATCTGAAAAAATGATTTAAATCACTAATAGAAACACTGAAGTTAGAAGTTCTTTTATTTCTTCTAACTCCTTCAGAGTGACTATTTTAAGCAACCCTCACACTCGGGAGCCTCCCAGGAGAAGCCACTGCCCCCACTAAGCACCTCAACCCCCACAGTATTCCCCACTCCTCACCAGCACAGGATTCCATAACATTCACAAACCTCTGGGTCTGATCGCCCAAACTAATCAGACTTGATCCCGATACCAACCTAAATTGACCCAACCCCCACACCCCAGAGTTGAATCCCCACCGACCTGACCCCCCCACCTATGTCCAATTCCCCTCCCCCCATGTCCCAGTAACTTACCTTAGACATTGGCTTGGATTTCTTGGCCGTTCACATTGGTGTGATCTTCAGTATCCAATGGCACACCCCGATATGCATCCAATAGGAAACCCCTTTGACAGTGGTGGGACCAGAAGATCCCTCTGCCCGCCAATGGCCAGCCACCTCCCACTACCACAAAACACACGATGGCGAGTTGTGTCATAAATCCTGCCCCATATCTCCTCCCAGGCCTGTTATTTTCAATGGGACATTTAAATTTGCCTGCTTTACAACAGCTGGTGCTGTCAGAAAGGGGACATGACTTATGCTCTGCATCTTTTACACTTCATTGCTGAAGCCACGGACCTGCTGCGCAGTCTGGATCTCACCCAGCTCTAAGTCAAAATGTTGATTGAGACAGGCATTTAAGAATTTTAGCACAGGGAAGTTGGCACAGAATGCCCATCCACCCCTGGTTGCCACTGTGAACAAAATCTAGTTTAATCTAGTATTATTGAACTGAAGGATCAATAACAGGTAAGCTAACAGAAATAAATCCTCTGCCGGTTTTCAAAACAGTACTCTGTAAAAGAGACAGGGCTGGGATTTAATGGTGTCTGCCTGAGCAGGTGAGGTGACAGCTGGGCCTGCATCATCATGGAGACTCATTCCTGCTGTCAGAGAGACTTCCTCTCACTTATTCAGCAGTAGGAATGGGCCAAACACTGGGAAAGTGGCCAGTGACTAAATTGCACTCATTATTGTCCACAGAAAGGCTATTAGCCAAGAGCCAGGCAGGATTTAATGAGTGCCCAGGGACTCTGCTGCATTTTTGGAGGCTGATCAGCAAATCCTGTCAGGAAGTAGAGAGCCCACTGACATTCATCCCCTTGCCCTTGCAGCCAACTCCCCCCTCCTCTCCCGACAACCCCAACATGTACCAAGCATCCAGCAACAAACCCTGATGAAATTGTCACTGAATTACTGGCAGTAGCCACTATTCCCACTGGCTCTGCCAGCAATGGAAAGCAGCTGACCTCTAATTAGTTGGCAGCTCTTGAGGGCAGGATTTTCATCCACTGGAGACTTAATTCCATGGGAAAGCTGATGCTGGCCCCTTAGGTGCCTGATTGCATTTAGATAGTACTGGGCGACCCTTGATGGGCAAGTTTTCCATTTGTTCTCCCATCAGTGGGCTGAACTCACATTCCCGACACTACATTTTGCTCAGGGATTTGGTTTAAAGTTTCAATTAAAAAACAGCACTTTTGATAGTGCAGCACTCCCAGTATACAGTATTAGGGTGTTAACATAGCTGTTATTCTCAGATCTCTAATAGAAGTCAAGATCCAAAAACTTAGATGCAGAGCCTTGTGAAGCGAAGAGGAACTGACTTGGCCTCTGAGGCGGGGAATGGCGGGGGGAGTCAATGACTCATTGCTGAGAGGGAAAGGAAGGCATTTTTTAAAGCTGACCTCTCCTGACGCTAACATCTTCAGCTAAAGGCCCTATTCCTCTTTCAAGCACCGTGACACTGTGAAGTGAAGCCTCGGCTGAAGTTTGAGTGGATGTCCAGTAGACACAGCATAAAGGATCCCATAAAATGGGGGCACTAATAGGTGGGTGGGAGGCCGGTGGGTGAAAGTTTCCAGTGAGTTCAAGACTAAGCGTGTTAACGCTAATGAAAGGGCATGACATCAGCAAACATACCTTTGCTACCAGATCAATGAACTTCTAGCCTATTAACATTCTTTTAACAGTTGAGCCAATTATGCCCACTTATGTGCGATTGAGCCATTATATAATTGAGCCAATTGTGTATGAGAGCATCATTGACAATTGATCAATTGTTAACCCTTTGCACGTTGTCCTCCCCATTCTGAGAGTTCCATGTTTTCCCTTCACCATTCAATGAGCAAGTGAGCAAATATACCCTTTTCAACAAAGGGCAAAGGTGCCTAAATTGTTCTTTAGTTCCCAAGATGTGTAGCATAGGGGAATAGTGGAATCAACGTGTGGGGTTACAGTGATAGGATGGCTGGTGGTCTGGGTAAGATGCTCTATCAAAGGGTCAGTACAGACTCAATGGGCCAAATGGCTTCCTTCACTGTAACAAGTCTATGATTCTATGTGTACTTGAGAGAGGAGACAGGAAGGTTTCAAAACTTGGTCACTGGGTCAGGCTGATCGGAAAAAAGATGCAGTGTGGTGTTGTCCATTCTAGGTGACTATAAGAGAAAGGTCTTCAATGTGATGGCTGGCACAGTAGTCAGTGACTATTAGGACACTGCTCTCTGAGATGGATCTGCAAAATCTACAGGGGCGGCACGGAGCATAGTGGTGCTTCACAGCTCCAGGGTCCTGGGTTCGAATGCCAGCTCCGGTCACTGTCTGTGTGCAGTTTGGACATTCTCCTTGTGTCTGTGTGGGTTTTCTCCGGGTACTCCAGTTTCGTCTCTCAGTCCAAAGATGTGCAGGTTAGGTAGATTGGCCATGCTAAAAATTGCCCCTTAGTATGCAGGAATGTGCAGGTTAAAAGGATTAGTGGGAATAATATGTAGGGATATGGGGTTAAGGCCTGAGTGGGATTGTGTTCGATACAGATGTGATGGGCCGAAGGGCCTCTTTCTGCACTTTGGGGCTTTATGATTCTGTGAAAAGGTAAAGCTATGGAGACAATTCCTCAATGTTTACTCTTTCTCTCTCTCTTCCCTTCCAATGATCAATGTGAGACAGAGAGATAGAGAGCCAGTCTATAAAACTGGCTATCATTCTTTTAGCACATTGAGAGGAGAGAAGATTCTGGCTCTCCAGAGGCAGGAGCACAACCCTGAGGAGGAAGGGATGGCAGGGCCTGCTCCACTGGCACAGGAGGGACTCCAGAGTGTGGCTGCTTCCACGGCTGAGTGTCTACAGACAATACCTGTTTGTCCTAAAGATGATGTAGAGATGCCGGCGTTGGACTGGAGTAAACTCAGTAAAGTCTGGCAACACCAATTTTAAATCCAACCAATTTATTTGATAGTAAATCTGAGAGCTTTTGGCCTTTGTGGCCTTCGTCAGGCGAATGAGGTGTTGTGGTCTCCAAAAGTACACACATCAGCACAGACAGTTTACAGATTGCTGATTTAGAATGCGAATCCTTACACCTAACCTGCTATTCAAGTCTTAAAGTACCTAACGGCAGAGGTTAGAGGGATGTGTATTGTCTCCAGACAGAACAGTAAGTGAGGTTTTTTGCTAACCCAGGCAAGTCATGGGGGTTACAGATAGGATCTTCAACCAAGGCTATATCCTAGATACATTGATGACATTTTTTTCCTTTGGACTCATGGTGAACAATCATTGAGACAACTGTATGATGATATCAACAAATTCCACCCCACCATCAGACTCACCATGGACTATTCTCCAGAATCAGTCGCATTCTTGGACACACACATCTCCATCAAGGACGGTCACCTCAGCACCTCACTGTACCGCAAACCAACAGACAATCTCACAATGCTCCACTTCTCCAGCTTCCACCCTAGACACGTTAAAGAAGCCATTCCCTATGCACAAGCCCTCCGTATACACAGAATTTGCTTGGATGAGGAGGATATTGACAGACACCTCCAGACGCTGAAAGATGCCCTCGTGAGAACAGGATATGGCGCTCGACTCATCGATCGACAGTTCCGACGTGCCACAGCGATAAACCACACTGAGCTCCTCAGAAGACAAACACGGGACACGGTGGACAGAGTACCCTTTGTTGTCCAGTACTTCCCCGGAGCAGAGAAGCTACGACATCTTCTCCGGAGTCTTCAACATATCATTGATGACGATGAACATCTCACTAGGGCCATCCCCACCCCCCCACTTCTTGCTTTCAGACAACTGCACAACCTCAAACAGATCATTGTTCGCAGCAAACTACCCAACCATCAGGAGAACAGTGACCACAATACCACACAACCCTGCCACAGCAACCTCTGCAAGACATGCCGGATCATTGACATGGACGACATCGTCAAACGTGAGAATACCATTCACCAGGTACACGGTACATACTCTTGCAACTCGGCCAACGTTGTCTACCTAATACATTGCAAGAAAGGATGCCCCAAAGCATGGTACATTGGGGAGACCAAGCAGACACTACGACAGCGGATGAATGAACATCGCTCAACATTCACCAGGCAAAACAGTTCCCTTCCTGTGGGCGAACACTTCAGCAGTCATGGGCATTCGGCCTCCGACCTTCGGGTAAATGTTCTTCAAGGGGACCTTCACAACACACGACAGCGCAGAGTCGCTGAGCAGAGACTGATAGCCAAGCTCCGCACACGAGGACGGTCTTAACAGGGATCTTGGCTTCATGTCACACTATCTGTAACCCCCATGACTTGCCTGGGTTAGCAAAAAACCTCACTTACTGTGCTGTCTGGAGAGAACACACATCCCTCTACCCTCTGCTGTTAGGTACTTTAAAACTTGAATGGCAGGTTAGGTGTAAGGATTCGCATTCTAATCAGCAATCTGTAAACTGTCTGTGTTGATATGTGTGCTTTTGGAGACCAGAACACCTCATTCGCCTGACGAAGGCCACAAAGGCCGAAAGCTCGCAGATTTACTATCAAATAAATCAGTTGGATTTAAAATTGGTGTTGCCAGACTTTACTCTCCTAAAGATGAACAGGAACCAATGTTGATAACGACTTCGCTTTTCGAGGGACATAGTGGCTCACTTATGCCGCCTTCTCCAGCAGCTGGCATTGAATGGGCTTGGAGGCTTTGCAAGTCACAGCCGCCCTAAATATTTATGTCGCTGGCTCCTTTCAGGGCTCCAATAGTGAGTTTTGTGGAATGTCACAGGCATCCACTCCTAAATGCAGTAATTGTGGTCTCTTCATAAGGGCTCACAATTACATTAATTTTGACCAGGATTAGGCTAGCCAGAACACAAGACCCTGGAATTCACCCACATAGCAGGCTTTCCACAAATGAATGAGGTCATTGACTGCAGTCACGCAGCTCTTCGATCCCCATGGCATCAAGGAGTGCAGTTCACCAAATACATAACTTCCACTCTTAATGTTCAACTAGTCTGTGACTACACAAAGTGCATTCTGCAGGTGTGTGCTAGGTTTCCAGAGTTTTTGAGGAAGCATAGTGGCTACAGGGTTAGCTCTTTAGTGATAAGGGGTGCCCTAAGAATGCCTGTATGGAGGATACTAGAGTGCAGTAGAGACCTAATATAATGAGGCTGATGCTGCAACCTGCACTTTGGAGAAGCAGATCACCAGAATGCTGAAGGTGTGTTTCAGTCTGACGGAGACTTGCAGTATAGGCCACAGAGTGTGTCATGCATCGCAGTTGTCTGCTATGCCCTCCATAATCTGGCACTTCAATAGGGCAAGGAGTTGTCTGAAAGGGATGTGGAGGATCGGCACATCTCTGATAAAGAGGATGTTGAGGTGGGTGACGAAGACGAGGTCCTGGAAGGAGCGCAGGAAGGCCATCAGGCAATGGCAATTGCCAGAAGAGGTGGGAGAGCTTAAGATGCCTTCACAGCCTTCTATTTCATGGATAACAAGGATTAGAGACAGTCATAACGTCCACTGAATCTGATGTCCCTTTCTTGCTGTGCACACCTTCACTGATATAGCTTGTGTCGTGGGAAAGGAGAAGTTGCCCAATATTGGAGGAGGAGGATGATGACTTGCAGTATTCCTCAAAGAGCTACTCCAAATGTCTGACTCCTGTCTGGTTATAAGAAGCTCACTTACTCTCATTGACCAGAGTTTTTTAGGGCAATGTAGCAGCCGACAGTTGAATCACTCCAGATTTAGGCTCTTCCTTAGTTCAGGAAGATTGTGGGGGAATGTAACCATTAGCAAGGAGAAACTGGCATGACTGATGTGTTCTGTCATTGTGAGGAAATGCTAAACAATGGGCTGGCAGCCTTGCAGAGGGCAGATGGAGAATACTCTGGAGGGAGAGCATGGACATATTGGCCTCAGTGGCACTTCATGGAGAGATCTTATAAAAGCAGGGAGCCACAGAGAGGTTTCAGAAAGCGTGATTTATTGTTTGATGACATATATAGATTACCGCTATCTATGAGTGCCTAATATCCATGCTGTTAACCTCTCTAACCTGACAACTGCATCTCAGTGTTGCTCTGGAAACCACAGCATAGGCTGCTGTCTGCTATGTGCTGTTGTCTCTCGTAACCTTGGCTTGTGTCCTCTGCAGTGCTGACATCTGAAGTGTGTGGTCTTGTTGCAGGGTGGTGATACTATCCTCATTGGCCTGAGGGACTGGAGCTGATTCAGTCATAGGAGACAGGAGTCAGATGTGCTGGCACTTCTCAGCATTTCCTTAGGGGGGATGTTATGTACCAGCTTCTCTTCCACCCAAGGGTGCTTGAGGATCCCTGGATTTTTCTTTGGGACAGAGGAGTAGCTAGAGTTGGATTGAGAATATCCACAAGTTCCTGAACCATGGAGTTAAAACCCTTCTCCATGGAGTTTATATCCTGTGCCAAGGAGTGCATAACACCATGGAGTTCATGCCCTCCACCATTGAAGGACAGAGATTTCTTACCAAGTTCCTCGTGGCATCTGCCAGCCTCGCAGTGTTGATCTGGCTGCCCAAATCACAGCCAAAATAATTGGAAAATTCCTCCTGAGTAGGTCTTCCAACAATAATCTGCAATGTGCTGTGTATTATCTGTATCTATATGGAGATATTTTAGTGTTGAGCATTGGATTACCATTTTAAGCAGGAAAAGGATGAGTCATCCATGCATCATAGAAGCATAGAATCTCTACAGTGCAGAAGAAGATCACTAGGCCCATTGAGTCTGTGCTGACTCTCTAACAGAAAATCTTACAAAGGCCATGTCACCCTGCTAATCCCCCTAGTTTATACATATTTGAAACACTAAAGGGCAATTTAGCATGGTTAATCCACCTAACTTGCGCAACATCAGAATGTGGGGGAAAATCGGAGCACCCAGAGAAAACCCACGTATGTACAGGGAGAATGTGCAAACTCCACACAAACAGTTGGTCACTCAATGCTGGAATTGAACCCGGGTCTCTGGTGCTGTGAGGCAGCAGTGCTAACCACTATGCCACCATGCCATCTCATCACACTCAGACATAGGAGGAATTTCTTCATAGATATAAATCCCAAAATACTGGTCTATTGATAACAGACCAAAATGAATTCTTTACAAAGGAAAGTAAATATATACTCACGAGCAATACTTACCCATATATTTATTAACAACTTGACACAGTTAAAAAGGCTGCTCATTCTCTGTGGTAGTCAGAAAAGATGTCACAAAGATTCCAATTTTCCATATTAAGCTCTGAACTGCACATCTAGATGGCCAAATTGTTGGGATCAGGAAATCAATCTTAGTCCATATTGGTAAGAAACAAACTTGAATTGTCATTAGGGCTATACAGCCAGCTGTTGACTTAGGTTACAGATGTGCAAAAGATGTCATATTGCATCACACAGAGGCTGATGTAGAGGTCACTTCTGTAATTTGTAGTACAATGGTTTACCAATTGCAACCTAAAAACTTCAGCCATAGTTACTTTCTTTCCCATGTGGACCATACTGCTTTTTAAAGCACTAACTATCTTTTTTTTATTTTTTACTTTTTTTTTTTGGGTTCCCACCCCAGTGGGAGACATCTACTATCCCTCTGCCTTGTTGGGAAATGAAGAGAAGCAATCACTTGACATTTTCAGACATCAAAAGGTGCATAAAATTATCTCCATGTTCATTCACAATGTGTATTAAACATCGAATAGTGGATGTTAACAGTAGAACACCACAGTTCAGCATCACATCTTGAGGGTCCAGTGATGTCACAAACTCTGAGAGTGATCTTTGCCAATTCTCCAACTCTTCAGTATTTAAAGCATTTTGCTAATTTATTTTCATCCATTGTGGACAATTTTAACTTAAGTAATCAAATTAGAAAACCATAGGGTTAGGTGAAATGCTAATTTGGCATCCCATCCACTATTACTTGTAAAGTTCAAAGGAGAGTAAATTTGGGGGAGGGCAGTGTCAAACAGCATTACACCCAAACTTCAGTATCGTGGCAAGTGGGAGAGACTAAAATTACCCTTGTTGGGCAGACTATAAAATCAATGTTCCATCTGACCACATGGGCTTCCCACTCAATGGGTTAGGTTAAAGTATCCTCCTTTTCTCCAATATTCTGTGGGGTGGAGAATAGACTATACCAGCCAACTGTTGACTTAGGTTATAGATGTGCAAATATCTAATATTCTGTATTCTCCAATACACTATGGGGTGACACAGTGGTTAGCACTGCTGCCTCACAGCACCAGGGACCCAGATTTAACTCAGGCCTCAGGTGACTGTCTGTGTGGAGTTTGCATATTCTCCACATGTCTCTATGTGTTTCCTTAGGGTGCTCCAGTTTCCTCCCATAGTCCAAGGATGTGCATGTTAGGTAGATTCACGATGCTAAATCACCCCTTTGTGTCAGGAGGACAAGCAGGGTAAATATGTGAGGTTATGGGGATAGGCCTTGGATGGGATTGTGGTCAGTACAAGCTTGATGAGCTGAGTGGCCTCCTTTTGCACTTTTGGGATTCCTTGATTCTATGATTCCTGTTATGAAGAAAAATTCAAAGCGGCAGAACCATCATCCATAGTTAACAAAAGAAGTTAAGCAAAATATCAAACTTAAGAGAAAAAGCAAAAAAAGCAAAAAATGAGTGGCAGGTCAGATGATTGGTCAGATTATAAAAAAAAGTCAGAATTGCTAAAAAGTTAATTAGGAGAAAGAATTAGAACTACCTAGAAATGTAAAAAAAACTGATAGTAAGTACAAATATTTAAAAGGAAAAGAGTAGGAAAAATGAATGCTTGTCCTCAAGAATGACAGTGATGAGCTAATAGTAAATAATAAGGAAATGGCAGATGAAATGAACAAATATTTTGCTTCTGTTTTCACAATGATAGATAAAAAAAACATTCAATTTCAGCAGTAAATCAGGAGCTCAAAAAGAGAGGGGAACCTAATGAAATTCGAAAGCGGTACTGAGCAAACTGATGAAGCTACAGGCTGACAAGCCTCCAGATCCTGATGGACTTTGTCCTTGGGTCTTGAAAGAAGTGGCTATTGAGATAGCAGATGTGTTGGTGTTAATTTTCCAAAATGCGCTGGATGCTGGAAAGGTTTCATCAGACTAGAATGCAACAGACTAGAAAGCTACAAATATAACCGCTCTATTCACGATGAGAGGGAGGTTCTAGAATTAATCATTAAGGAGATTATAACTGGGCACTAAGTAAAACGTAAGGTCGTCAGGAAATACAATTTTGTGAAAGGGGCCAATTTTTTTGGAGTTCTTTGTTGGGGTAATATGGGTTGTGGATAAAGGGAAACCTATAGGTGTAAAATCAGCTCACACCTTTCCGACTGTCAATCTCATTACATCATTGATGGAGAATGGAGAAGATTTCATTTTGAGGTCTCGCTGGCACAAATCTCTTTTTTGGCTTCTCGCAAGACTTAGCAGCCATTTGTGCCTATTGCTAATGTGGCCATAAATCGTGACCACTGTGCTTGGATTTCCAAATGGCATTTGTTAAAGTGTCACATCAAATGTTATTTAATATTTGAAAGGTTGGGGGCTGGGTAAGATGCTCTTTCAGAGAATCAGTGCAGGGATTGTAGGGATTCTTTGGTTCTAGGATGTAGGGGAGAACATAAAGCAAGGAAACAGAGCAATGGTGGACTGTTTTACAGACCAGAAGTCACTTTTGAAACTAATATTTCTTTTGATAGATGTTAATAACTTAGACTCAGATGTGCACGGCATCATTGGTAGATGAGATGAAACCTGGAAGGATTGTGAATTGTGAAATTATAGTGATATATTTCAAAAAGGTAGATACAGGCTGATAGAATAGGAAGAAACATGCAGATAAAATTTAATGCAGAGATAACTGAAGTGATACATTTTAGAAGGAGGAGTGAGGAAAAGCTATTTAAAATAAAGGATGCAATTCAAAAGAGAGTGTAGAAACAGAAGATGGGTTCACAAGTTGTTGAAGTTAGCAGGACATGTTGAGAAATCTGTTCATATGGCATCAGCGATTGTGGTTTTATCAAGTGGGGGATGAATACAAAAGCAAGGAACAAAGAACAAAGAACAATACAGCACAGGAAACAGGTCCTTTGGTCCAATGAACCCGCACTGCCATTTTAACATTATAAGTGCCCTCCTCTATTTATGACCTTTGTCTATGCCTATCAGGGAAGATTGAGGGAAATCTAATTTAGGGACAATTTGTTACACCAATCAGCCTAAGAGCATGTTTTTGAGATGTGGGAGGAAACCGGAGAAAACCCACACAATCACAGGGAGAATGTGCAAACTCACGCAGACAGCAGCCCAAATCCATGTATCTGCACAGTAAACAGTGATAGTTACTGAGCTGTCATGTTGCCCATCAGATGGTCCAGTTTAAGCATATGCTAACAACGTGAAGCACTAGGCAACTCTCGAAGCAACATCCAAGAGCAGCCCGCACATGACCCACTGTGTGCATGCCCCTTGTTGGTCAACAAGGCAGAAATTGTGTTAAATATGAGTTCAGCCTCAACTAGAACATTGCATCCAATTCTGGGCACCATGCTTTAGGAGAATGTGAAGGCTTTAGCTACGGTCCAGAAAAGAGTTATAAAAATGGTTAGAATCATAAAATCCCTACAGTACAGGAGGCTATTCAGCTCATCGAGTCTATAGTGACCATAATCCCACCTAGGCCCTATCTCCATAACACCACAGATTTAGCCTGCTAATCCCCCATATGCTAGCATCAGTTTAGCATGGCCAATCAACCTAACATATTGGTACATCTTTGGACTTTGCTTCTAGGATTGAGTCTTCAATTCGAGGAATAGATTAGAAACGCTGGGGCTGAACTATTTAGAGAAGGGAAAGTGAAGAGAAAATTTAATCAATGCGTTCAAAATCATGAAGAGTTGATAGTATATAACTTCTTCCTGTAGTGGAAAAGTTGAGAGCCAGAGGACACCAAGTTAAGATGATTAACAAAATTACCAGCAACATGGGGAAAAAAATTAATACAGCAAATGATTAGAATCAGCAATGCGCAGGTTCTGTTCCCTGAAAATGGCCAAACTGATGACGTGTGGCAATTTCCCAACTGCACCTGGGAAGGAAAGTATTGGCTACCTCATATGCATGCTTAAGAGCATCACTATGCATAGAGATTATGGGTAGAATTTTCTGGCCACTCACCCCGAAACCAGGAATTCCTGCCCGAGGGTCAACAGAACTCTCCAAGATCTACCCCTTGTCTGCTACAATTCCTGTGGCAGGTGGAATGGGAAAATTCATTTCTCTAAGTCATAGAGTAATTTAACTTAGGTTTAGATGGGGAGTTAAAGATGTTTAACATTCTGCAGTTAACTTAGTGATGAATGTGATCATTTTCCAGAGAAGATGTGGTCTTTCCTAATGTGTCATAAAATCATAGAAACCCTACAGTACAGAAAGAAGCCATTCTGCCCATCGAGTCTGCACTGACCACAATCCCACCCAAGCCCTACTCCCATATTCCTACACATTTTACTAATCCTTCTAATCTATGCATCTCAGGACACGAAGGGGCATTTTTAGCATGGCTTATCAACCTAACCTGCACATCTTTGGATGTGCATTATCACTAGCTATCATTCCAGAGATGGATCTACTAGTTGTTCTCATTGTTTTGAGATTGAAGCTTATTCCAGCTATTTATAAAAGAAACAGTTAATTTTGATGATGTACATTGCTGTGTGTAATATCCATGCCAATCCACCTTCATGCAGCAACAGAATCTTTTGTTTGTCACTTTCCTTCCTTGTTAAATGGTGGCTATTTACCGCCAGAAACTGTGAACTAAAATTGCAGTGAGAAACTGGTGGATGTTGTACTGGGAACAGTTCCTGCATGGAGCACCAGTTCCTGCTGTTTTATGTTAGCCTGTTGATATATCCTGAGTACGTCCCCTGGATGAGCAATGTAAGAGTCAAAGTTTTGGGATTATCACAGTAAAAGCAAAATGCTGCCTGTTGGTTAATCTTGTAATCAAAACAAAAAAGCTCTGGAAATACTCAGCAGATAACTGCCAGACCTGCTGAGTCTTTCCAGAATTTTCTATTTTTAATACTAGAATGATCTATCCGGCTAGTAAATGAGTCCCTTTGTCACATTCCAATCCTCAGAGTTCCATTTGCTCTGATTCCATTACTTAACATAATGATTATCAGACAGATTTGTATGGCCTGCAAGACCCACAGAATACTCCAGGGTTACAGAAATGAGGAGATTCCAAGTGATCTAGCAATGGAAAGCCAAATGAAACCATTTTTTATTGTTTGTCATATCAAAGAATTTCATTTTTTTTAATTGATTCATGGAACATGGGCATTGTTGACTGGCCAGCATTTATTGCCCATCCCTAGTTGTCTGAGAGCAGTTAAGAGTCAACCACATTGCTGGAGTTACATGTGGGCCAGACCAGGTAAAACAGCAGATTTCCTTCCGTGAAGGACATGAGTGAAATAGATAGAGTTTTCCAACAATCGACAGTGGTTTCATGGCCATCAATATATTTTTAATTCCAGATTTCTTTTACTGATTTCAAAGTCACTCCCTGCTGTGATGGGATTTGAACCTGGGTCTCCAGAACGTTAATTGAGTTTCTGGGATAATAGTCTAGCAATAATACCACTAGGTTATCACCTCCCCTTAATACTGTTATGGGCACGGTGGATCTATTTATATATGTGGCTACTTGGAATATTTATTTTATATATGTCTTACCTTGCAATGGAACTGACAATCCATGTGTTCGTGCAAGAGTTGTCACAAAAATACTTGTTTTATGCAGTGACCTAGACTAAATTCACGCAGCAATTGGAGAATGTGTATGGTGTGGTGAAGCAAGGTGGGGTGGTGGAGAAAACTGTCAAATTTACAAAATAATGAGAAAAACAAAAGACTATCCTACATCAGAACTCAATCCTGCCTCATATTCTCAAGTAATGGAAATAAAATAGCAACAATCATGAATAATGGGCCGTGCCACAATATTTGTTGTTGATCTCAACTTGTTTTTTCAGTAATCAATGTCTTCCAGACTGAAATCTCAGTTAAAGACGACTCATAGAGTGAACAGGTTATTTGAAGGGGGTGAAAAAAGATACCAAGGCATGTAACATAATAAAGAGAAAATAATGTTAAACTAATCAAATTTAAAGAAGATAAAACAATTGATACAGACCCCGATTTTACCATTTTCATTTGAAGTGCTGAACCTGGGCACAATTCAGATCCGACTTGGAAATCTGCTTTCAGGTGCCCCCATAGGCACTTAGCCTGAAAAGAAATCTGATCCACCTCCTCCTCCCTCTTCCCACCTACCAGAGAATGATCTAGCCCAACTCCCTCCTCCCCCACTACTACCGTTCTGAGTCAGAGAGCTGTTGGAAGCCCTGAACTTACTTTTTCAGAAGCTGGAACGCTTGAAACAGACCTTTGCTGAGCATCTCTGTTTTGCACCGAACCTGGACAAGCGAACACGAGGTGAAGGGGGAAATGCTGGTAAAGTTGGGTGGGTCACCCATTAATTTAATTTAAATACATGCAATACATTTAAATCACCATTGAGCCATTTTTAGGCTTATTCAGATTGAGGCCATTTTCAGGCCTTGATAAAGTGGACATCTGCACAGGCACAAATCGTGTTAATGGCTCACACCCAAATTTAATAAGTTTTTGTGCCCGTTTTCAGGCGTGACACAATGGTAAAATCTGACCCACAATAGGATTTCATCTGTGTATATCAGAGGAAAAAAGGGACAAGTTAGCAGAGGAACTATATGAATATGGACTGCCATTAGCAGCCTTCTCCCCTGATTTCTGTGGCTATGACTCATCTTTCATTCCCTCACCCTGAGATCTCCCACTTTCTGTGCTTTTTAGCTTTGACTCGAAATGTTAGCTCTTTTCTCTCCTTACAGATACTGCCAGACATGCTGAGATTTTTCAGCATTTTCTCTCTTGGTTTCAGATTCCAGCATCCACAGTAATTTGTTTTTAACTATATGAATACATTGGAAAATGGGATAGTGCCAGGGATTTGAATACAGCTAAGATTATTCCTACTTTTATAATTGGAAATAGATCAAATCCAGGAAACTATCGATGAATATCAGGTCCAGGGAATTCAAAATCAGAAAAGCATTTTGTTTTTCCTTAACAATTCTCTTGACCCAGCAACAATCCTGCTGCCCCACCCCTCTAGGTGGAGCCTGATAGCCTGGCATCAGGCTCCAAGCTGCTTGTTTTCCGGGACTTAACTCTGTGAGATGTTGCTGGATCAAGAGGATTGCTAGCTCCCTGATTGGGCTATGGTCCATAGAGGTAGGGCTTCCTCTCCAAAGAGGGTGGCAATGTCAGTTAAAGACTCAACAACCAATGTACATGAGCTCAATACCACCCATCACATATAAAATTCAACCCATTGAGTGGATTAGGTGAACGCAATGTATTACTTTGAGCTAAGGGCCCAAGTTGGCAGAATTATTAGTGTGAGAATTGGGCTGCAAACAGAAACGAAGAAGAACTGCAAGCTTTTTATTTAAAGAATGACAAACATGTGGATGATATGTTAGGAAGGATTATTCAATGAAAAGAAAAGGGACATATTCGAAATGCTAAAGTAGAAAGCCCAAGGTATAAAGAGGTTGTACTTCAATGACCTAACAACCTTTTCCTATCCTCAACTTGCCAACTTGCCTCAAGTTCTTAATGGGTTACAAGATTTTACTCGAGATGACAATCTTGAGTTTTACCAGTGAATCTAGGAATTCCATTAAAAGCCTAAATATCAGAGTTCATTTCAGTGAAAGATAAAACTAATATTTCAGTTTTTGCAGAGATTCTGCTTTGGTAAACTTTCAATTCTCATTTGGGTGCTGATTGAATCGCTATGCAATTCCAGTATTTTGCTATTCATCTAAATTACCAAAATAAGTTATAATGAAGGTATGCACATTTGGTGTGAATTCCAGCGCCATTTTGGCAAGATCTTTAGAATGAGCAGCAAATTATTAAAATGCAATCGTATACACTGATTCAGACTGTAAATACCAAGCAATAATTCTATGACACAATGAAAACATTTTATTTCCCCATATCGTGCTTGAAGTGCTTATGTAAACAACCATCCACATACAAAGAGAGAATTTATACAAACACTGTCATGTATTGTTCAGCAAAGTCTACTTGCATATCACAAGTGTCTAGCACACAAATCAAAAGAAATAAAAACTGGGTCCCTAAAACTCAGTTCCTCCTGGAACATAAGAACTACAAAACTGGTTGACAAATCATAGAGAGAAATATGTACAAAAAAATTACAACCAATCTTGGCGGTAGAGAATGGACTGATCATATTAGTACTGTAGTAATTTGAAAGCTACATCATAGATTTCAAAAATACTGTTAAAACATTATAATGCTGATGGTTGTTTCAGAGCCACAGGCAGCAGAAGGTTACCCCATGTGTAGGAACACAAACTGATATCTTTTGACCTTTGCAGGTCATCGTCAACTCTTATTGCTTCCAATTGCAGGGCCTTTAGGAAACTTGGCATTCTTGATTTTTCTATCATTCTCAAACGGTATAAATAGGTACCACATATAAAACAACAGTGCTACATGCTTTTTGCCATGGCATGGCACATCTCATGTAACACCTGAGCTGCCACAGGTTGTATTTAAAAAGCAGTCTCATGATAACAGTGGGCTCATTCGTACGCAGTGTACAGACTGTAGAATGTCAATTCATTGTAATTCATTGATCCAAACTAGATCATTGTAAATCAGTTCAACTTAAAGTGCTTTACCTTTTTGTACATTAACATAGAATTGGTTTAAGCACAACCCTTTTTCATTGAACCAAGTTCAGTGGTTTTATCTGATATTTAAATGCAGGAAACAAAAACAAACTACATATCACTGTTGTAAATCAAGAAGAGATGCTTGCACAAAAATGGATATGACAGTGGGATACATTCTGTTTTCAAAAAAGCCCTTGAATAATAATGCTTGTGACAACACCAGTAAAGGACCAGGCATATTGAGTAACTCAGTGCCTAGTTGCGAGAAATATTAAGTAAAAAGCCTTATATTCAGTGATTCTGCAGCTTTGCTTGCAACAGGGAAGTTCCACTGTGGGAGTCAGAGTGTAAAATCCTACATTGCTGTCAGTCGGGCAATCAGAATGAATGAATTTACATTTAGCTAACAAAAGATTAACCCCACAGTGTTGCTGAAAGAAAGAAAATGAGTCAACTACGATCGTGTACAATGGCTGAGTGAATCAGCTGCTTGTCTCATTCTCTCTCGATTCATTGAAACTAAAGACGGGAAGAGATATCAAATGGAATGTTGACTTGCTATCATCCATTTTGTATCTCTTGTACAAAGCTTGGATGTACCTCATCATGTCTTCTATAGGATGGTGCCAACTGTTATATCACAGGGCAATTAGATAACAGACTTTTGATGAGAAAGGGAACTAAAATTCTGTCTCTGATTTTCCATGAGGAGATAAAGTCAAAAACAAGGCAGTACTTTTAACTACGGAGTATGTTGTGCTGTGTACAGTGGTATCAAAACCTCATGGCACCATAAGCTTGGCCAGTTAAAAAGTTACATTTTTTAAAAAATATTTATTTCTGAGGGAGGGCTTTGGATAAAATGAGATGAAAGGTCTGTGTGTTTCGTTTCAATTTGCTGACAATGATGAGATTAGCTAGTTAACATCACCTGTCATGTTGGAGTGTCCTGTGAATGTGGACTTGAATCAAAGATCAAAGCACAAAAGTGTAATCAATCAAATTGACACCGTCAAATTGTTAACCAAGGCTAGTGAGTTGATTTTTCATGAAATTCATCTCATTAGAAATGGTTCTACCTTACAGTTGCAACATTCAAAAAATATATAAATGGGTTAGCTATTGTTTGAACTACCTGCCATTAGACTGTACAGGAAATAAAGTTTAAAGTTTCTAAGTTTTAAAGTTTATTTATTGGTGTCACAAGTAGGGTTAACACTGCATTGAAGTTATTGTGAAAATCCCCTAGTCGCCACATGCAGATGCTTGTTTAGTATACCGAGGGAGAATTTTGCATGGCCTAAGTAGTACATCTTTTGGACTATGGGAAGAAACCGGAGCACCCAGAAGAAAGTCACACAGACACAGGGAGAACATGCAGACTCCACACAAACAGTGACCCAAACTAGGAATTAAACCTGAGTCTCTGCTGCTGTGAGGCAGCAGTGCTAACCACTGTGCCATCGTGCATATTGTTTTCAAACAATATTAAATCAATTTTATTTTCCAAGAATCATTCCTGTTATTCCTTGGCAGCATTAATTAAATAAAGTGTACTTGAAAAGCTATTATAAATTTACTAATGCAATTTGAAGAAATAAAGCAGGATCATTCTGTGCTCTTAAATTCAGTCACATTTGCCATTTGAAAACATAGTCATGAGGCAAATTAGTGTAATGTTTCAAAAATGTGTATCCAAATGCATTTCATTTTGCTAACAGCTACAGTGTTCTTGCTCATCCCAATAGACAAAGGTTCAGCATGCGGTGGCTTAACAGAACACCAGTGGTTAAAAGCTTTAAGCATCCAACATTCTGAGGAAACCATTTTAAATTATTCAGCACCTCAATTTACACGACACTACCCTTTAGTGAAACACAGGTGAGATCAAAGGTTTTATTCTAATCTATTGTGTCTTTGGAAGGCTTTCAGATAGTGATACTCATTCCCAAGTAAGAAAGTAGATTTTTACAGTTCAGCAGATGCATGACAGGAGTATCTTTTAACTGTAACAAGTATCAGGAATGTAATGCAGCTTTTAGGGAGGAAGGAACTTGCATTGATATAGTGGTGAAAATTTGTAATTTATTTAAAAATCTAACCATTTAAAAAATCGAGGGGTTGCACATCCAAGGTAGATGTACAAGGCAATCTTGTGAAATATAATAGGTGGACTTTGACCTGAGTCAAATACCTAGTGGTTTACATGAAATCTTGGCATGTCTCAGCTTTGTAGTGTGGGCATGATGTGTCCTTAAGCTGAGATCTGAGGGTATTTGGTGGTGATGTTGGTTAAACAGTTGATTTATTTAAAGAGAATCAGATATCCTCAAATATTCCCTCGGGGCCAAACTTGAAGTTCGGTGGCAAGCTACATTTTGTCCCATCTAAAGATGGACATGGGACGGGATGTTCATTTGGAGGGAACTGGGGGAGGAGGTAGAGGATTCATACTGTGTATGCAGAACCTGCTGCACATCGATATGAAAATGTTCTGATTAATTTGTCTCCTGCCACAGACTATTACTGTTCTACAAATGGTTGAGATTTTATATTTACTTCGTTGCATATGACTAAAACTTCTGAGGAATTAGATTCTTTTGGAGTTTTTTAAAGATCCTTTCAATTTGACAGCTGGGTGGTAAAATTATCATTGTGGATATGCTGCCTGTCATCGAAAAGCTTACTAATTTTTCTTACAAGTCACTGAAGGTTAAAATAGGAGGCTTCTACAACAGTCAGATGATGTGTGGTCTGCGTGTCAGGTTGAAAATCTATCCATTGGCATTTCATCAGGTAATTTAGCCCCAGACTGGATAGTATGGTCAAAAACTAGAAGCAGATGTGGTGGGGACAAGTTCATTCACAGGGAATATAACATACAAGAAAAACTGAGCATGAAACAGACTGAGAGGACAAACCTCTGAATTAGGAGCTTGTCCACATTTGACAGGATTGAATTGAGTGTTGCCATTGTATTAGAATAAGTTGTAATGGGAGGGAAGTTCAGGGGGTACAAAGTGCTTTTGCTTTAAATATGTAAATTTCTTTCTGTTTAATATGGAGGCCAATATTTAGCATTTCAACTTTCCCCTTCAGTAATTGGTATTGTTCGTAACCACTCTTGGAACTATTAAATGAAATCACACAGAAGGTGGCCATTGTGCTCATAGTCTGTAATCTGGCTCCTTGATAAAGCTCGTCTCTGTCCTTCCCCTGCACTTGCTCTTTATCCCTTTTACAAATTTTTGTCCACTTTTTAATAAAAAATTGTGATTATTTCTGCTTTCACTGCTGTTTTGAGAAGGGCTCCCATGCCCTAACAAGCCAGCCATGTAAAAGCAACTCTCATAACTTTTCACTCTTTAGGCGATAATAAATTAATGACATTGATGCTCTCTGACAAGCGGAAATAATTTTTCCTCTATTTACCTTACAAAAGCTCCTTATAATTTTGAATCCCAGCTATTAGCTCTCCTGTGTCACCAAAGAATACCATTGGCTTGAGGGGCAACCAGGGCCTAGGATGGAATTATTGGGGACTAATCCAAATTGATAGAATTGGAGGGGGGGGGGCTGGAAAAAACACTCGTGCTGCAGTCAGCTCAGCAGTTCTAACCCACCCCTCATCATTCTGAAAGGCTAGCTCCCATTTTAATTAATAGGACCACTTTCTGGAGTAGCTTTGAAGGGAAGCAGAAATATCAAAGGTTAATCTCTAAGGGGATTTAAAACAAAAAGGTAGAAAGTCAAAGATAAAGATATGCCAACATTTAACAGAACAGACTGAGAATTTAGAATAGGATGTTCTCCCAGTAAACTTGCCTTTTCTTTTTATTGTTAATTGAAACAGTTCATTAATTATACTGCATTGGCACTGTGCCTGCAGCGGAAACTTAGATCCAATAATCCCCAGTTGTTTGGGTCTGATGAAATATATCTGGGAGTATTTTAGTCCCAATGGGGGAGAGGGGGATTAATCACTAAACGGTTTTTCAAGGAAAAGCAGAGACAAATAACACTGGCATTTTACTTATTGTTTTTGCAGCACACTCAATGTTACCGGGCATGTGGAGTCCCTTGAGTTGGTCCCTCTCCCTGCTGAGTTACTCTATTCATATCACCAATGGCAGTGCTCATGCTGGTCACAGAGCTGCTCCATTGCAAATGATAGGAACTGCAAATCAACCTCTCAGCTTGTTCTTTGGTATTTGTAGTTCCAAAGTTTTGATCCATTTTAAAATTGCAGATCCCACCATTGGAAAAGGGACTGACCCAGGCCACAAGTTCAGAGTCGCCATGGATCACACCAGCCAAGTGGTCTTGCTGAAAGGGAATAAGGCTACAACAATAAAAACAAGAATAATGGGGATGTGAATATTTTATTTTCCTATTTGTTATGGGAGGGGGAGAATTATTTCCCTTGATTTTCCTTTCCTTTTAACTAGAATTTGTTTGGTTATCAAGTGATATTTTATTTATGTCAATGCATTTCAGCTACAGATTTATTTTTATCATTCTGTTGGCCTTTTAATGGATAATGTAAAATATTTGTGGAATTTGTAATCTATTATATTATTCCTGGTCTGGGGTGTATGGTGCTTTACAGCTGAATGGATGTTCTCACTGAAAATCTTGGTAACATTCACAACAGAGCCTTATGATCAACTGCTGCTTTCATTGTCCTGTGCACAAATTTGTTCCATTGTGTTTATTCACTATTTATATTTACAGCATTTGAGTTGAGCAATTTTTCCAATAAACCAATGTTTCTTCACAGGAAGTTGTGCCCTGAGCTCAGAAATCTCACTAGAAGGCAGGACAGTGAACCCTGCAACTGCCTTATCCAATCTTACCGCCACTCCAAACAAATGACTAAAATCATTATCTTTCTCAAAACAATCTTTTAAATGTTTTCTTGGGAGAAAAATAGAAATGCATTACTTTGAAGTAAAATCGCTTCCACACCAGAAGAAAAGAAACAAGCAATTGGGTAAGTGCATTCCTTAATAAGGCATTTGTACCAGAAAGAATGTAGAGAAGCCAAACAGCAAATACAATAAATTCAATATACATAAATAAATCATTTTGTTAATATTTACACAACTCATTTATAAACATTAGCACATAACAATTTGGCATGTCACTCTCTCCTCCCATACACTGATTAAACTCAACCTTATCTTTTAATCTTGCGACAAAGGTAATACTGTAAGTATCTGAGGAGGTGACCACACATTATCTTTATTTCAGTGTCAAATATGAGAGCAGTGCTGACTTCACTGCATGACCTAGTTTTGCTCAGGGACTCTGTGCAGATGTAAGAGGGGAGAGATCTTCACCCCCACCCACCTGCAATGAGTTAAAGCCTGAGCACCAGAGATGAAAGGAACGATTGTAAACCCATGGTTTAAGTGTATAGATGCTGCTTCTATCTCAGCATTGCTGGCACTAACTTAGATGTAGCCCAGCAACTGTTTGCAACTTAGGAACACCAAATATTTTAGTTTTGCACATTTAATTTGGCATTTTCTTGACTAAAAGATTGGCAAGAAGGTTTTGAATAGCACGATTCAAGTTCACCAACTATTTTAAATAGTTTGCATCCCTTGCACATAGGCACACAGTGTTTCATTCCAGTGAAAACACAGAGAAAGCCAAATTGCTGTGATCGAGGAGCTTTCGGAAACTTGTTTGTTTACAGTAGTTTTGCTGTTTCCTGATGCCTGCAGTTTTACAAATACATCGAATCACTCAGTAAAAACCTAGTTTCTGTACGTTGGATGTATCTTCCCTCTTTTAAAAGTAACGATGCTTTCCAATCAAAATGGAAAACAAAAAGTTTATTTTGTGGGATTCAGAGGGAACATTGAACTTGACTGTAGTTATCAATGTGAATATATATTTAGGCAACTCTCCTGCTGGCACTGTTGATGGTCAGTTTTGGGCAGTGTGCTCCAGCTGTAAAGGTTACTGGACGCAGGATATGCCATCATCTCCCAGTGAAGAGATTGCCATTGTGTAGTGGTACATACAGCTCATGTTGGTGTGCGTGACAGAGCAGGCGTTCATTCTGATTGCAACTGATCGCTAAAGTGCTCCCTTGGATAGGCATTTAGTCGTGTTCACTAAGCTGTCCCTTCACTTCTTGAATGGTGTCAGTCTCCCAATGTTCTGCCAGAAATTAGAAGGTTTGCGTTTGGGCTCAGCGAGCATATAGACCTGCTGTTGGGGGATGGTTGACGGCAGCATTGGATGTTTCTGCCGTAATGTCAGAAAGTCGTAGTAAGGCCTGGTGACAGCTGAGACAAAGAAGAGAACCAGTTGTTAGAATTTACACAGGAGGACATATACAGCTTTGGTTTCTGAACCTCAATTCAAGTTTGAACTTATTCCATCTTATGTGTTTAACTTTTGTTGGTCCAAGATTGAAAATGATTGCAATTGACCTGTTTCTTTCTGTATTATTGGGAGCCAAACTTAGTTGTAATTCTCTTAAATGAGTGAAACAATATAAGGTCTAACATTTCTTTGACATTGTGAATTTAATGGATGCTGTCTCCATTACCATTAGACTTGTTGCCATTTGAATAAATTGTAAGGAATTAGAATTTGTTTTTGTCTAAAATTTACAGTACATAAACAGATCATTTAGCCCAATAGTCTATGCTGGTGTTAAAGCTCCACAAAAGTCTTCTTCCTGTGTGCTTTATTTAATCCTGTTGGCATATCCTGCTTTTCCTTGGCTCCTTATATACCTATCTAGTTTGCCCTTAAATGTATCTATGTTATTCAAGTCATCTATCCTCTATTTACTCAATGTGCAAGCTGAGCCTCACATTCTAACCACTCTCTGAGTAAGGACACCGGGGGCAAAAAATTGTAAGGCTGGAATTTTACTGGCACGCCTATCCCGATTCTGAGAGAGCCCAGGGATCTCTGCATCGCCGGTTATGTACCCTCCCCTCCCCGATTGCTGGCACCTTGAACATGCTCAAGCTAGTCTCGACCCCCACTCCACCCCAACCCTCCCCTCCTCAATGTACCCCCCTCATCCCACACCAATCACCTAGGCCTTATCCAGTTCACTCATGCTCCACCTCAACAATGTCCAATCTCAATTACTGGCCTCTCTTCCTCTGTTATTCAGTCCAGGTGCAGAATGGCAGTGGAACCCTCCCCCCAACCCCATCCCCTTAGTAGTGCCCAATGTCCAAGGCATTGGCAGTTTGCCCCTTGGCCCAGGCTGGAACTGCCAAGGTGGCAATGCTCAAGGGCCACTCCTTCTGGCACCCAACCCTTTGAAGAGCCTCAATTGCCTACTTTCACTCCAGTGGGGTCATGTCACCAGCTCCCCTCAGGTGTGGAGCTATAATAAAACCCCATTGGGGTGAAAGACATCTGGTTGGGGAGGACAAAGAGGACACTTCAGTCCTGAATCTGCTAATGATATTTAAAAGAAATGGTGATGAGGATTTGAATAATTTGTTCCACTCAGCGCCGATTTCTGCCACAAAGCTGATGGCACTGGCAATTCAACTGCTGGAGAAACCCAGAGGCCCTGGTGCCCAGTGGGAACCCTGCAAAATGGCCTCTGCCCAAGTGAGATGGGAGAATTGTCCCCCACTATTCCTGATTTCATCACTGAATTTATGTTCATGAGCCCCAGTTTTAGATTCTTCCACAAGTGCACAATATTTTTCCATTTACCTTAATGACCTCTATTATAGCACCCGTCAACAATGTTCCTCTGAGCTGCTGGACTGCTTTGCAAACACCCAAAAGTTTCTATATAAGACGGCCCCTTTAACACATATGAATGATTACACAAAAAAAAAACTGCAAGGGACTGCATACTTTAACAAGTCACCTCCAAAAAAATATAGATGGTACATTGCTCCTCAGTATTCTCTTTTTGAGAGAAAGGACCCTCAGCCTGTTTGGTCTTACCTACAAAATGTAATATTATGACCGAGATTCATCCTGGGACTGAATTTGCACTGGCTCTCACTAAATCATTAACCTTCCTTTTTCAAACTTCTGCTGAATAACTCAAATGGCTGTAATGTGGATACCCATTGGGTGCAGTGACTGTCATTTAAATGAGCAACAATGCCATTTAAACTGTATTGCGATTGACTGAAATTCAACAAACTCAACTGTCAACCATAGCAGGTCATTTTGCAACGTTGAAGAAAACTCAGTTGAGGTAATTTACTTGCACAGATATGCACACAAAGAGAGATGCTCCATGCCAGCCAACCATTCTGCCCTCTTGCAAGTGGTGATGAAGTGGAGATTGGGACTTTCAATACTGGAAATATATCAGAAAGATGCAGGCCAGCAAGTGTTTACCTTTACTGTACATGACTATACATGTAATCCATGTGAACTCCATGCAAACAGCAGAAGGCAACCCAGATAAGTATACGCTCAACATGTAGCGATTTACTCAGAAATCACTATATAGGAAATAGTGTGCAGGAAGTCCGTATATTATAAGGACTATATTCTTTTTGCAGATAGCAAACATTCCTCTAGTCCATACATTATGAAAAGCATGTCAATCATTGACCTGAAATTTACAAGCAGGTAATTGCACTTGAGTTAATGTCTATGATTTATAAACAGTTATCCATTGCTTGGTCTGATTATTTATACCACTTCCCCACTTACAAGCATTTAGCATTGGCTTTAAAGAGGAAAGTCTACAACTAATCATCAGTAGTGTGCTTCAGATTCTGGATTTCACATGGTGACTGCCAAAGGACATAGAACAGAAGCTAGCTGCATTGTAAGTGAATAATCCTGAACAAGTACAGAAAGATAGAGCTGATAAAGTGCCCAAAAAGTAAAGCACTATGTCACAGTGTGTTCCTATGGCTTTGACTAGCTTTAAATAAACAGTGTCTTTAACTCAGCAAATGCAGTAAGGTAATCCAGACTTGTAGTCACAGCAGTCAGCAAAGACACTTAAAGAAAAAGAGGCTTTTGAGAGTGAGGACAGATGTAATAAGGCAGAGTGATTACAGAGCATGTTGAAGAAAGTAAGGTGAGATAACTCAAGGCTGTTCCACAGCTTTTAGTGCATTGATTGTATGGTTAATGCAGTACTGATCTTCAATGTGTTAATACAATCCATTGTTCTTTTACAAATTAATGTACTATTAAGCAGAGACAATGATTTGAATAGGAATTATAAAATGTGCCTAGCTGGGTGACTATGATCAGATGTGTTTGGTGGCAGAATGGCAACGTTATCAGACTGGTAACCCCTTGAAGGCAAGTTTAAAACCCACCGTGGAAATTTGAGAATTTAATCCACTTTGATAATAAAGTGGGACAATGAAAATGCCAGATTGTTGGAAAACAAACAGGTTTGCAATATTCTTAAATGAAGGAAATCTGTCACCTTTACTCAGTTTGAACAACAGGTGACTCCAGCCATACAACAATTCGGTTGACTCTTTGGCTGGAATTTTACAGCCTGTCTTTGGTGTAGTTGGAGGCAGGAAAGGCATTTAATTAGGCAAGATAGTGACATGTCTGTGACACAGGGGTGATTCTCCCAGCCCTCCGCACTGCACGAGCAACGGCTGGGAGACATTAGGGGCAGCTGTTTAGCGGGCTCGTCGCTGGGCATCACAGCCTCCGCACCTCCCTGGCTCCAAGGTTTTTGGAATAATCAGCTCTGCATTGGAAATCAGCACAAAGCTGATTTCCATATTGTAATCAACATTTAAATATTATTAGGGACCTGGGGCTGAAGTCTTCAGGCCCGCTAGCGTCTTCCCCCCTGCCAAGTGTGGTTCTCTCCAGTGGAGTTTACAACAGCTTCCCACTAAGAGGGAACAAGCAGCCTGACCCCGTCAGAAGAAACAGAGGCCACTGAAGCCCCCATTGCAGATCTGGAATAAGGAAAGATATCCCATGAACAGTGCTCAGTGCTCAGAGTGTGGGAGGTTCATTCTGAAATTCACACAAAAAAAATTGGGGCAAGTTATTCCAGTTTTCCCATGAATTTGGCACTTAGAATTGTTGTAGGAGCAGCGTCCCCAGGAATTGTCTATGATAGACCGGGAAACTTTACTGAAAGGAAGGGCAATAGACAGGCAATCACAGGCATTTAAGGAATGAATAGGTGACCTCCAGAAGTAATTTATTCCTCTTTGGTGGAACAGTGGAAAGAGAATTGTGGCCAAACCAGGGATTACAAGGGAAATCAGGGATAGGATTAGATTCAAAGATGAAGCATACAAATTGGCAAGAAAAAGCAATAGACTTGAAGATTGGGAGCAGTTTAAAATTCAGCAAAGAAGGACAAGCAATTGATTAAGAAGTGAAGATAAAGTATGAAAGTAAGCTAGCAGGGAATGCAAAAAACTGACTGTAAATGTTTCTACAGGTATGTAAAGAGAAGATTGACAAAAATTAACATAGGCTCGTTACAGTTAAAAATGGGAGACTCCATAACAGAAAACAAAGAAATGACCAAGAAACTAAATTTGTATTTTGCTTCTGTCTTCACAAAGGGAGATATGAATAATGTACCAGAAGTTCTGAGACAAACCAATTTTAGTGATGAGCTGATTAGCAGCAGTATTAGTAGAGAAATGGTTTGAGGAAAATTGATGGGATTGAAGATGGATAAATCTCATGTGCCTAATAACTTTGCTCCAGTGTAATTAAAGAAATGGCCCTGGAAATAATAGATCCAGTGGTGGTCATTTTCCAAAATTCTTTGGACTGGTTCTTACAGATTGGAGGATAGCTTACGTAAGCCAGTTATTCAAAAAAAAAAGAAATAGAATGAAAACAGGAAAACTATAAAGCTTAATATTGGTACTGGGGAAGTTGCCAGAATTCATCATCAGGGATTTCACAGCTCAGCATTTGGAAAGCAGTAGTATGATCAGACAAAGTCAACATGGATTTGCAAAGGGGAAATCATGCTTGATGAATCTATTGGAATTTTTGAGGATGTAGTCAACTAGTAGAGTTGACTGAGGAGAACCTGTGAATGAAGTTTATTTAGACTTTCAGAAAGCTTTCGACTAGCTCTCACGTAGCAGACTGCTATGTAAAGTTAAAGCACATGGGATTGCGGGTTGTGTCTTGAGATAGATAAAAAGCTGGTTAGCAGATAGAAGGCAAAGAGTGGCATAAATGGGTATTTTCCAATTGGCAGGCAGGGTATCACAAGAATAGACTAGTGGGGTATCACAGGAATCTGTGCTAGAATCCCAAATGTTCATATCGTACATTAAAGATTTGGGTGTGGAACTAAATGTATTGTCTCCAAATTTGCAGATAATACAAAGTTGGGTGGGAGACTGAGCTGTGAGGAGGATGCAGAAATGCTTCATTGTGATTTGGACAAGTTGTGTGAGTGGGCATATGCGTGGCAGATGTAGTACAATGTGGATAAATGCCACTTTGATAGCAAAATAGGAAGATGGATTATTGTATGAATGAGTTAAATGGAAAAGGCCTGATCAAAATGAAAGGCAGAGCAGGTCGAAGGGCCAAATGACCTATTTCTGCTTCTAGTTTCTATGTCTGATCCCCTCCACCAGAATTAAGTCATGGTGGAAATGCCTGTAGTTGGCCTTCCCCCCCCCCAGCCATGAGTAGGTGACTGTATGTAGGCAATTAATGACCATATAAGAGTATCATTGTGCCACTGATGATGCTAAGCCAGTATGACCAGGCCTGTTGACATATAGTGCACGCAACATGTGAAACTGTGCAACCAGTTCGTGATCTCCTGGGGGATGGGGGAGAGTCCTTTCTTTAGACACTCAGTGACTGAGGGACATGACATTGGGAAAAAGTTTTGAGGATTTATAAGAGCTACAACTCTGCCCACACTGCTAATCCTGCAAAATCTCTTCTGTCATTACTTACCTGTGGCTTAGGTTGCTAGCCACTGATTTTTCAACAGCTCTTGGTAAGTATGACCACCGCTCCTGGAGAAGGCCTACTGCTGGCTACTTAAGTGCCTAAGTAGCACTTAATTTGGATAATGGCCATCCTGGAGGAAGAACACAAGTTCTTCACTGCCAGTCCTCCAGCCAGCAGGCAAGATCCCCAAATCTGCTATAAAATACAATCCTTAACCTGAAATGACTTGCCAGATCTCTATTCAATTGCATCACCACCTTCTGAGGGCAACCAGGAATGGAAAATAAATACCAGCCTTGCCTACAACACGCCTATTCCAAGAACAAAGATGCATTTACTTAAATAATTGAACAAAAATTTTGACAACACCGCTTTGAGATTTTTTTTTTACGAGAAATGAAGAGTTGCTCTGATAAAATTTAACTGTTCTGCTTTGCTTAGAGTCAACTCCAGTAAGATACAATCAGTGGGCCGCATCAATGGTGTGACAAGTGTCTTTAAGTGACTGAGATATGAGGTCTGTCAAAAAATGGGGTGGAGGGTGAAAAGAATGATGGGAAAGCACTGTGAACATTGTTCAGGCAGATGGGGAATGGATCTGGGATTAATAAGTAGCATGATAGAAAATTTATTCCACAAAGCATATGTAATGTAACAATAAAGCCTTTCTCAGGGCACAAATTCATGATTTTACTGCACATGACGGACAGAACCGTTTTCATTAAACCAACTGGAAATTGGTTCATATAGGTGTTCAGTTACTGAGTAAAACTGACTTCTCCATTAGTGCAGTGAAAGCCTGCACTGATCAGAAACTGACAAAAGATGAACATTGTGGATGATTTGCTTTGTTTAATAATGGATTTCTTCTGCATCACTCATGGGAATTCTTAGATTTGAAATTTGAATGTCATGTTCAGCTGCTAACCTTCTCCTTAGAAGGCTCACTTATTGAGTTAAGTTATCCTCATCGATCAAGAGGTTATTTTGGGTTCAATTATTGTTGTTGTTGGAAATTCTTCTGGATTGGAAATTACTCAAATTTACTTGACTACATAATTTTCGCTTCTGAGGCAAATAGTATGTTGGAAAATTTCCATGTTCACCACATCCACCCCAGAAAATGACCCAGTTTTCTCTCTGACATAGATCACAAGCAAATACAGGAGCAGCTGAGTGCCCAGGGGCTGTTCCCATCATTCACCTTGGTGCTCTGG
This sequence comes from Sphyrna mokarran, assembly GCA_024679065.1. Lineage (NCBI taxonomy): Eukaryota > Metazoa > Chordata > Chondrichthyes > Carcharhiniformes > Carcharhinidae > Sphyrna > Sphyrna mokarran. The sequence continues at coordinate 61,074,419 of JAGIQG010000003.1, forward strand.
GATTTTGTTGCAGTTGTAAATAATAGACCCTCCAGACCTCACCAATTGCATTCCATTAACTCGTTCCCTCCCACCGTCCACTCGCAATGCTGCTCCATGCCAAACTATGCCCCCTACACAACATAATGATCTCCGTGTCAACTTATTGCCACCCCATAACCCGAACAAATACCCTTTGCTCTTCCATCTTCCATGCTAACTCAACCAATAACCACCATGGGAAGACTTCAAGAGCCTTGTTGAGATGAAAGAAAATAGAAATCTAAATATGTATTTAAGACTTCATTATAGCAAAATGCCCTCATTCATGAAAGCCCATTCATATTTCTAAAATATCCTGACATACTTAACCCTTTATATAAAATAAACAGGTTTGTATTCAAAGCCTCCCAACAAGAACAGCTAATACTTTGATAAACACTTTGAACTGTTAAGCAAACTGTGACCTTAGAACTGCACTGCTGGAATATTGTAAACTATGGTAAGCAGCCAAGCACAAATAAATTACAATGATAGCCTTTGGGGTAATGACAAGAAACAACTGTTGTAACTGCTAGAACAAATCTTTTTAACTCTCACTGACTAGACATAGGCAGATTGTTCTTTAATTTCTTTGTAGATCTTGATTTAAATAACATAACTTGAGTGTTTTAAATCCTCATTGACACAGGCAAATCATTTTTGGGGATTTAAATAGCATCACAGCTTGACAGTTCTATAGAATACATCCAGCCTTCATACACCTCCAATCTAAATTTGTTAGTCCTTCACTGTGGGAATAAGGTTCTTGCTACAGTCAAGATGAGGTCTGTGTGAACTCAGTACTCAGATGTGTCCTGCTCCAATTCCCCTACTGTCAAAAATGGAATCTGTTCAAAATGGGGAGGGGACTTCCAAATCAGGAACTTGACCAAATCTTTTAAAGCTCCATGGTGTCTCCATCGATAAAAACCTGGCCCCACAATTTGGGCAGAAGGTATATCATTATAAGATTATAAAAGACTGTAAAAAAGGACTATATTTGGTTCTCATTTTCTAAATGAATTAAAATTGGACAATTAAAAAAAAATTGTAAGTGTCACTAGGAATGCATTCCCTAAAATGTTGGTGGCAGCTGGTTGAATGATAACTTTTACAAGGGAATGAAAAGCTTACTTGGAATGGATAAATTTACAGGATAACACAGGGGGAAGCAGGGAGGGTAGGACTCATTTCAAAAAGCTGGCACATACTTGATGGGCCAAATATCCTCCTTCTGTGCTGTATCATCCTATGATTATCATGTGCAATGTTTGGACTGCAAAGAAAATCTTGAAGCCTCCAGATAGGATTGTATATTGGACCTCAAATGTTGAGTAGAGGATTTTATTGGTGAATGAACTACTTAAAGTATTTATAGAATCTGCTAGGTTCTGAGTAAAGCTAAGTATGAATAATGAGATAAAAAAGTCATGTTGACCAGAAGGCTAGGTTTCACTGGATTATCAGCTCTCAAGCAATTACAAACTCGTATTGGTTATGCTAGTTAGAGTCAAAGGGCAATAGGCTGATCACCTTAATCTGGCATTACTGAAACAGGTCTCGGCTGTGAGTGGACATCCAGGACATAGCCCTACGTAATATGCTGGGAGTCACATCCCCCCCTTTCTGCAGCAGAAGACGAGCCTGCGACATCCGTGGGGTCTCGAGGAGTTTGGTTGCTGGAGGGGGTTTTGGATGCTGGGGAGAAGGTTCGTGCAGACATGTGGTGGACTGAGACAGAGATGAGGTCACATTCAGCAGCTGCTGGAGATCTTGTTCAAGAAGCAGGGATAGAAAAGAGCAAGTGAAAGAAAGGAAGGAGAAAAAAAGAGACAGAACATACAAATAAAGTTACAGTCATGCTCGGCAACATTCTTTTTTTGAAAAGAGCACGAAATATGACAAGATGAAAGAGTGGTAAAGGTGTATTGGCTAGCATTTAAAAAATAAATTGAACTAAATATGCATTGTGTAAAAGTGAACATATTAAGCGTACACAACATCAGAAATGAAAATGGAGCCTTTTTTTTTACAGGAAATAGTAATATGTCATCTCTAATTCAGGTGGATGCCATTTGTGCATGTGATTCACTTACCTGAAATTTAAGATGTGAATACTGAGTACACCATCTGCAATTAAATTGCTAAGTGCAATATACATCCTACTCAATTAGAAATATAGCACAACAGCTATGAATAGCCAAATGCAATTAAATTACCAGTATGCAATGCAAGTGAACTGAATTAAACCTATCTGTAGGTTATTTCGTGAACTTTGATTTTCACCTTCATCGCTAAGCAAAGGAACTGTCAAAACATTTACATTAATGGAGGGTGGGACAAAATAAAGAAAAATACTGGTTTTAAAATATATTTTGATGCCTGGATTCTGTGTTCTATTTTTGTCATTGTTTTACCCAGGATTAGTCACCTTAATCATTCACTTTGGTATATTTTATGCTAAGTGAATGAATGAATTTTTAACTTTTGACGATTATTAAATATGATTTTATTTGTTTAAATTGACCACAAACTGCTGGATCTTTCCCCAGACAGTGAGTCTTTTGAATAGTCAAACAAATGATTAGAAGCAGAAGTCTAACAAAATGACTGTTAGTTGCTGCTATGGATTACTCTACAGTGAGTTATATAGATTTATACAAGCAATTTTAAAAATGTATTCTTTCATTGGATGTGGACATCACCATCAAGGCCAGCACCTGTTGTCCTCTGGTTCTCGATTATTTCACCAATGGAAAAGTTTAATCCTTTTCTATTCTGTCCAGTGACCTCAAAAAGAACTTTACCAAATCTCCTCATAGCCTTTTCTTCTCCAAGGAGAATGGTTCCAATATCTCCAATCTATCTGTGTAGCTGAAGTTCTGCATCTCTAGAACCACTCTCATGGATCTTTTTTGCACTCTCTCTAATACTTCCATGAGTGTGAGGCCCAAACAGGGCACAATATTCCACCACCTGTCTTTGCCAATTTGATTTCTTTCACTAACCTCTCACAGTTCACAACACATCCACATTTTGTATCATTCTCAAATTTTGAAATTGCCCTGTCCGAGTCATTGATATGTATCAGGAAGAACATGGATCCTAGCCTTGGAAATCCTCCAAAAACCTTCCTCCAGTCTGAAAGACAACCATTAACCATTACCCTGTTTTTCCTATCACACGGCCAATTTCACATCCATATTGCTACTTCCCTTTTTATTTTATGAGCTCTAACTTTGCTCGCATGCCTGTTGTACAGGACTTTATCAAATGCCTTTTGGAAATCTGCGTATACATCAACAATATGATTTTCATCAACCCTCTTTGTTACGTCCGGAAAAACACCAGAAAAAATTATTCAAAATAATTTACTCTTGACATATTCATGCTGCCTTTCCTTAATTAATCCACGTTTACCCAAGTGTTTAAATTACTGGAGTGGGAACTGAACCTGTAAACTCTGGTTCAATAGCAGATGTGTTATCATTAACCACAAGATCATACTACAGTTTTACTTTTCAGGATACACCACTTAAGCAGCTTTTTAATCTGTATGTTTCCATATTTTGCCTCACCAATATTTTTATTGTTTTTATCCCACTCTCTCTTGGTCGATCAGTATTCTTCAGCATTTTCCAAATAGGCACGTAACTTGATTTTCAGACTTTTGTCAACACTTTTTGGTCACTCCATCACAAGAAGGGACAAATAGTTGATTTTCTTCATTTCTCATTGAGAAGTCACAAAATAGCATCACTTGTTAGTCTCGTCTAACAATGCCAAATAATCTTCCCTAACTCAAAAATACATTTATTTGCATTTTATTTTTTTTCTCAATAGAATGTATTTAATTGGCTTGTGCTTCTGTTATATCTAGAGGTGTTTCTTTACTAAAATACGAATGGTACCATACATGGCATTTATAATGAATTTCTAGAGCCTGCAACTGAAATTGCAATGCTTGACGGATGCTTGACGGATCAGTGACATTTTATTAAAGTAGAAAATTCACCTTTAGGCTTCCCAGTTGGGTGCGATTTCTTTGCATTCATCATGGCTTGCTTCTTTTGAACTTCTGTGATAGCAAAGCCTTGAGAAAGAACACAGCATTACAGATGAGCACAGTGTTAAGGTCAAACATTTCCCACTGAACAATACTGGAGTTTGTGAAATAGGCATCTGAGTGTCAAATCTGGAGAAAAATTGACCTATCACGAATGGAGCAAAAAGTCTAATTATTTACAGTGTAATTATATTAACTCAGAATTCTGAATTAGTCATTTCTTTTTGTTAATAGGCGAATAACAGATTGGAGAATGATTCCTCTGTGATCAACTCTAAGAGGGATAATTGAAGGCAATTTCAACGGTTCATGGTCGGCCTCAGTTGTGGAAACATTTACATTACAGAATTTTGGATGTTATGTATTCTTACGCTCACTTTAGAATGGGGCAAACAGGTAATACAAAGTTATCCTGCTGCACTCTGCTTGTGTTCATTGGAAAACTGGAGTTTTGCATGCTTGAAGTCATGTCATAGAATCATAGAATCCCAATGGTACAGAAGGCAACCATTCAGTCAATCAGGTCTGTCTTTCTGGCAGAGCATCTTACCAGGCCCATCCCACACAGTTACCTCACTACTCCCCCTAATCTACAAATCTTTGGGCACTAAAGGACAATTTAATATGGCCAATCTACTTAACCTGTATATCTTTGGATTGCGCGAGCAAACTAGGGGAACCCAAAGGAAATGCACGCAGACATGGGGAGAACATGCAGACTTCACACAGGCAATCACCCAAGGTGGAATAGAACTCAGTCCTTGGCTTTGTGAGGCAACATTACTAACCACTATGTCACCTGCGTGCGCTGAGAAAACTGTCCTGTAAGCATCTGAACAACATACAAACTAAGGATTCTGACGAAGAGTCATCCAGACTTCAAACGTTGGGCAGGTATTCTCTGGCTTCCAGCTGTGTGATTCTCGGTGGCAGGAGGCAGGGCCCCACTCACTGGTCATGGAATTTTCTAGTCCCACTGCTGTCAATGAGATTTCCCATTGAAGCCACTCATACTGTTAGAAAACCTATGGGAGCAAGTGTTCTGCCGGCAGGACCAGAGAACCCCACCAACGTGAAGGGCTGAAGAATTCCGACCGTGAACTCAGTTCTCTCTCCACAGATGCGGTCAGACCTGCTGAAATTTTCCAGCATTTACTGTTTTTGTTTCAGATTCCAGCATCTGCTGTAATTTGCTTTTATTTAAATTGAAGGACTGTTCAGTGAATTCCTTGAAATCCTTTTGTAAATTGACTTCACACAAATAACAGTTACATCCACCCAGTGTGAAGCCTAAATCATAAGTAAATATCTCTTTCAGACTGTTTCCTAAAATAGAATTCCTACATTGCAGAAGGCTACACTGAGTCTGCACTGAACCTCTGACAGAGTATTTTACCCCTGATCTTCCAAATGCCAGCCAGGGTTACTACCAACTTTCTCTAATCCTTATAGTCAGTTATACATACAGCATAGTTGGACCAATCGCTACCCAAAGATTTTGACATCATTTGCATTTGAAAGAGTGAAACAATTTTAGTTGCAAGGTATCCTTTTGCAAAATAAAACACCAGTCAAGGAAAAGCAAGATGGATGAGTAGGAAGTGTGCTCCAGTCAGAATAAGAAATTAACTGAAAAGTGCCTGTTAGCAAAATAAGCCACCAGCCTGGGAAAGAAGAACAGGTGGGTAGCCAATGTGCTCTGGTCAACATAAGTGAGACAAACAAACTACCTAATACGTAATTCAGTGCCTTGAGCCTGCTTTGCCATTTAATACAATCACGGCTGATCTTGTCTCAGCCTCAATTCCACTTCCCTGACCAGTCTCCATAATCTTTCAACCCGTTACTAACTCAAAATCTGTCCATCTATCTCTTCCTTAAATTTACTCAATGTCTTGGCATCTACCACATTCTGGAGTAAGGAATTCCATAGATTCATGATTCTTTGAGAAAAGTAGTTTTTCCTCATTTCTGTTTTAGATCTGCAACCCCTTTTCATAAAACTATCACCTCTTCTTCTTCAAGATTGCCCCACAAGAGGAAGCATCCACTCAACTTTGTCAATACCTTTTATCATCTTATATACCTCAATTAGATCTCTCATTCTTCTAAATTCTAGAGAGTATGGACTTAAACTGTTCAATTTTTCTTCATAAGACCAACCCATCATCTCTGGAATCAATGTAGTGAACCTCCTCTGAGCTTTGACAAAGAGTCATCTGGAGTCAAAACATCAGCTCTTTTCTCTCTTACAGATGCTGCCAAACCTGCTGAAATTTTCCAACTTTTTCTCTTTTGGAACCTCCTCTTAACTGCCCCTAATGCCACTAAATCCTTCTGCAAATAAGGGGAGTAGAACTATACACTACTCCAGGTGCAGTCTCACTAATGCCTTTATATTTGCAGAAACATTTCTTTACTTTTATACTCTATTCCTTTAGCTGCAAAGACTAAAATTTCATTTGCTTTTCTTATTACCTGCTGTACCTACATACCAGTTTCCTGCGACTCGTATGAGGACACCCAGATTCCTCTGCACCAAAGCATCCAGAATTCTGTCTCCATTAAGATAATACATTTCCATTTTTCTGACTAAAGTGAACCTTATCCATGTTAAACTCCATTGGCCACATTTTTGCCCAATCACCTACTTACCTATATCCATTTGCAAATTTCTTACTTCCTTATTGCAACTTACTTTCTCATCTATTTACCTCTATAATCTTATTGACCTTATGCCAATCAGCTCATGGCTCTGGAGATTATTACTACTTGGTCTAAGTCTGAGACATATATTTTGCACATCACTATGAATGTCAAGGTTATAAGTGGAGAATGGTACATGTACGTGACTAACTGTATAAAAAGATGACTTTGGCAGATGAGCTAGTCTTGCGTTGCCTAAGATTGTTTCTCCCTTTGTATGATTGGAATGAAACTTTCAAACCTGTCCCTGAGTCTTCCAGAATTGGTAATTAATTAAAGTCCTAGAGCAAAACACTAGGACTCTTCGGCCCAACCGGACCATGCTGACTAGAGTGCCCTCCCAGCTAGTCGCAATTTCCTGTGTTTGGCCCAATTCTCTCTCTAATCCTGCCCCATCCATATACATATTCAAATGCTTTTTAAATGTTTCTATCGAACCTGCCTCAACCATTTTCTCTGGCAGCTCATTTCATATACACACCATCCTCTGTATCAAGAAATTGCCCCTCAGGTCCCTTTTAAATCTTTCCCCTCTCACCTTTAACCTATGACCTCTAGTGAGAGGGTGCTACCCACTGCAGGCACATTCACTTCAATATTGATACCAGTGGGACTATTCACTGCCACCCAATTTTTCCATCATTTCTGCTGCTGTAACCACATAGTAGGAATATAAGAGCTTTATGGTTAATTTTAGCAGCAGATATTATTCAAAGACCCAATTTGGGCAAGTATATTGACTCATGCTATTTATACTTCTAAATCTATATGCACTTACTCCATGAAATAGGTTTCTGGTGAAGCCATGTCTTGCATGTTGCTCACAATAGCAAGGATGGATGAGGTTGAATTTGTTTACTAAGGACTCTAAATATAATTTGCGATCTGATCAAAAGGCACAACTTTATAATCCAGCATCTGTATTTTCAAATTAATTTGTGGGATGTGGGCTTTGCTGGCTAGGTCAGCTTCAATTGCCCATCCCTAATTACCCTTGAGAAAGTGGTCGTAAGCTGTCTTCTTAAACTGCTGTAGTTCCTAAGATTTAGATACACTCAATGCTATTTGGGAGGGAATTCAACACAGCAATAATGAAGGAACAGCAATATATTTCCAAGTCAGGGTGGTGGGTGAATTGGAGAGGAACCTCCAGGTGGTGCTCACAGATTTCTACTGCCTTTGTCATTCTAAATGGTAACGATCATGAGTTTGGAAGATGTTATCTATTAATAGCCCAGTTCTAGCCACCAAAATGTTGTCTCCTCTTCCTTTGTTGTGAAATAGACTCTTTCCCTCCTTACTTTCTTCATTAAATCTTTCTGTAACTGCAGTATGACTGAATAATTTTAAAGGACTGATCTGTACCAGCTATTAACTTGGGCATTTCAACATTTATGTCATTTCCAATCTGCACAGGTTCAGTTTCATCCTTTTCATATTGTCAACAGACTTTAAAGATGAAACAAAATGACTTTCAAAGGACTTAGCTTTTTCTTAAAATTGCAAATAATGTCAAAACTTGATTAGAAAAGTGTGACTTTTCAAAGAGGAAGCATGCTGAGATTCTGGGCTGATTTGCCCTAAAGCTTTCTTAAGTTTAGTTGAACATTCAATTCAATTCCACCCATTATTTGGGCAAAGTTTCTTTTCTGGGCCTCATTAATTGGATGAGATGAATTCCTGGTGCGTAGACGAGGAAGGCAACGTGGTGCTACTGTAATTACAGGACTCTGAATTAAAAGGAGCAGAAGAGCACCAAAAATGTCAGAGAAACTTTAAGGAACCAAGATCTAGCATTTGGAGCTGAGAGCGAGGAAGCGCTACTCATTGCAAGCTCACTCACTCCAATTCTGATACCATTGAACCATTCATTGCCACACAAATTTTCCATCATTTCTGCTACTTTACCAATATATCAGGAACATGGGAATTTTCTGGCTAATTTTAGCAGCAGATATTATCCAAAGATTCTATTTGGGCAAGTATTGACTTGTGCTATTTCTACATTCAAATCTGTGTGTATTTACTCCCTGAAGCAATTTTCTGGAAAATTTTACATGTGGTCAACAATAGCAAGGATAGATCTATTCTACCAAGAACTCTGCCTATTTTTCAAAGCACCTTTAGCAATTAAATATTTTTAAAAGTTCACAGCAGTGCTAAGGGCCACTGCATGTTGCAATTTAAATAACAGCAACTCCAAGAGAGGGAAGTTACGAGGCAGTAGGGAATACTGTATATTAGTTCTCTATATGTGTGGAACACAATACTGGGCCTCGGCGGAATCACACATCCTCAATGAGTGCAGGGCACTGCCAGACAATTACAGTTACAAACTTATATCTACATGGAAGAGACGTCATGTATGGAATTTATATTCAAGGCAAATATAAGGTGATTTTTTTTTAACACCAATAGCCACCGGAGTATTGCTTCACCCTGCCAAATTATTTCACAGTCATGACTTTTACCCGTCTCTATGTCGAGTTGAACCTGTTTTCTTTCATTTTCAAAGGCTTGAAGCCAGCGTTGCTTCACGGATGATTTTTTTGCGCAGAACAAATGGACCTCATTTGTGAACTTGTTTTGAAGTTTGAAAGCATTCTTGACACTAATGTTGAAGTCCTTGTCCTTTCCGTCTTCCACATCCACCACTTCCATACTGTCCGTGTCTATCCTGCTTTTGTAGTATAGAATGTCACGTCGCAGGAGGTCCTGTAAAATGTGCCACAGGTCAGGTTATACCAACTACCAGGTTCTAACGCATCGGACTCTTACAGAATTAAAATGGTTCTCCAACATGTCTGACCACCATGACATCAGTGCACTTTACTGTACTACAATAACAACTGTAACTTTCATTTTATATTGTACCTCGAATATAGAAAATGTCCCAAGGCACTCATTCCTCTTCCTCCAGTTACTTTGTTCTAAAAGCCATTGGTGACCATTGGACCATGATTATCCTTGGCAAAATACTACCATGATTTGCTATTACCTTCTGCAGGAGGGGGTCAGTTAACTGGATGACTGGTTTATGATGCAGAGCGACACCAATAGCACAGGTTCAATTCTAATACCAGTTGAGGTTATTCAGGAAGGCCCACCTTTTCAACCTTCCCCTCACCTGAGGTGTGGTGATCCTCAGATTAAATCACCACAGTCAATTTTCAAAAGGGAAAGCAGCCTTTGGGACAGTGGTGAAATTTCCATTTCCATTTTATATCTGAGCAAGGAACTTGCCATGTGCTATCAGGCATATTGGAAAAGGTGGAATTATACTAGCACATCCGTAGTTGAAGGAGGCAGCTGCACGGTTAAAGTGTAACTCCCTTCCATCAGAAGTAATTTTGGTCAGTGGGATATCTGAAACATGGCATTGCTAAATTCAGACATTCTATTGGTTGATCTAATATGCCAGAGTTCTTTGGAGAAGGAGGATACCTTTTGGATAGTTCAGGAACACTTTAGGGAAAGACAATGTGCCCTTTGGAAGAAGCATATTGTTCTGTCAGATTGTTCAACATAAACATTAATGTGTGAAAAATGTGGATTTACTCCATGAAACTGTCAACCTTATTTGAAATGTAAATCTCCTGACCTTTAAATTAAAAAAAAACTCTAGCTTGAAAACTAGTGTTTGCTGTTTCATTTCATTTGCTCGCATAAGTCTGAAGGCTCTCATTATAGGATTTGTACTGCATAACTGTCACTTCACAGTTTGATTGACAACTCCAAGTGGCTATGAAATCTTTGGTATGAGTTTGTAAATAAGAAAGGTTGTTGTAGAAGGGGATTAAATCATTGAATAAATTCTGATGCATTGAATGGATTTTTATCAATTAGACTTTTTTAATATAGTAAACTCATTAATAGACATTTAAAATATTATTTTACTTCCTCTCAGCAAAGGTCCTGTGATATGTCCATGGTGAGTACTGGCCAAATTGGCATTAAGTGTGTAAGGGCAAATGTTGGTGAGTGGAGAGGGTGGCATGAGGAGGGTAGAGGAGCATAAACTGACACAGAGGTATAGGAGTCATTAGGGATATTTATAGGGGCATAGATTGGCATGGAGAATGTATCCAGGGTGAGGGATGTTTAGTGTTTAGTAACAAGCTTTATCATAGTAGTCAGTTTCATCACCAAACATTATGTTGGGCCACTTCTTATAGGTATGAAGAGTTTGGGGTGATAGCTACCATTTGTCTTGTTAAATAGTGTTCTAATTCCAAGTTTACAGGATCTGATATAATGTACAGAATCCTCAGTCATATGAAGAGCCAAGTGAATTCTTACAGATAACAACCTTCATATTCATATTGTTAAGAAATGACGGATCTGTGAATCGCATTAATATGCATCTCCAAGTGAATCCTCAGGAACACCGATGGCTGTACACTAACTCTCAGGAATAGTCCCACTGAAGAATGATGGAGCAATAGAACATAGAACATAGAACATAGAACATTACAGCACAGAACAGGCCCTTCGGCCTTCGATGTTGCGCCGACCAGTATAAAAAGCAATGCCCTTCCAAACTAAACCATTCCCTTCTCTTCCATATACTTATCAACTAACCTCTTAAACACCACCAAACTTGGCGCATCTACAACTGCTGCAGGCAGGGCATTCCACTCCCGAACCACCCTTTGGGTAAAGAATCAGGTCCACATGTTAAGATATGTTAATGGGTGGTTTCAGCAGACTCCAGAAGCCCACTGTTTATCTACAACTGGGAAAAAGTGCAGGATTACTGCAGCTGAACTTTCACCAACTCGCCTCTGCACCCTGCAGACCTCTTTCCTGCACCTGAATGGTCTCCCAGATGCTAGGCCTGAATCACTTCACCCACAAACCCTTGAATGAAAATCAGAACTTCCAGAGCTGTTTTTGAAGAAATAAGCTTGGGGAGTGGGGAATCGTCCTGACTGCATTCTTGACTCAGGTGTGAAAATCTAGGCCTAAACTTCTAAGAATCAAGTGGCCATGAAGTATCTTGGATGACATTGAGGGCAAGAAAATGACTTTACATAGAAGACAGAATCAGGAGTGGGCCATCCAGCTCTTCGAGCTTTATCATTGAATATTTGATATTCCGTATTGCAGAAAAGGAACAAGTGACTTTGGACTTTTGGCTCCCAGTTCTTGTTGGAATTTTATTTGCATTATGTCAGAGCCATTAGAAACTGTTTCTGAGTTGCTGAGATGTTCTCTATAAGTAAGGAAGTCAAATGTAGCTTCAGATGACATTTTTACCTTCTTGCAAAAAACCACCTGGTGGTCAAAGAGGAAAAAGATTCGCTGTTTGCTCTTGGCTTGAGGCTGGGAGATCTTTGTTAATTCACCAGAATGGATAAGCTCAGAGCTTCGGGCCAAGACATCTTCACCCTGAGGAAATAAAGGAAGATCTGGTAGAAAGCAGCTCAACATGGTTAGATTAATAATGGGTTGCAAACTGAAGCTCTTGAGAAAGAACACAAAATAGAAAGCCTGTCAAGTCTCCTACGTTCAAAATACTGGAATGGATATCATATGATTGGGAATTGCATAATGCCAGCAATGATGCATAAATGTCCCCTGTCCATTGGAAAGGAAGTACTTTGTTGTGCTACTATACCTCAAAACTGATTTGGGGAATGGGAGAAGAGGTGCAGTAGCAGCCTGTTTTCAATCTAAAGTACTATGCAACTAACTGATCATATCACAGCAAAAACAGAAAATGTTGGAAAATCTCAACAGGTCTGACAGCATCTATGGAGAGAGAATTGAGCTAATGTTTCGAGTCAGTCAGTCATTGCAGTGTTAATGTAAGCCTACTTGTGACACTAATAAATAAACGAATCTTCGTAGGAGCCCCGAAATATTGGCTCGATTCCTGACTGGAAATATTGGCTCTATTCCCAAGTTGTAATGTTAGCTTGGTTCTTTCTCCATAGATAGATAGAAGTTTTCAATTGTTAAATCTTAAGAGTGTAGCTTGTTTTTCAGTGTAATGATTTTCCCAATAAATCTCTTTATGCATTGATTTTGCCAACTGACTGAATTACTTACTTTTGACAGTCACAATTGTTTAATGCTATTTTTTCAGTTGCAGTTAAAATTAGTAGTTTACTTACACATTGGCACATTACTGATGTTGTGATATAAAACTGAAATCACCTGCACCATATTAAAAATACTAGAAAGATATACCAACACATCTGATATTAATGTCACGTGTCTGTGACAGGCATGTGATTTATCAGCTTTACAAATAAGAGCAATGATTTTTCTCTTGTGATCTATTTTTTGCACCCTGAACCAAAGTGGCAGGCTTGCGACCTATTGCTGCAAAAGGCCCACAGCAGACGACATCTCCCTGGCCCTATACTGGAACATTTAGATAATAAAGACACCTATTTCAGATCCTATTCATAGCTCAGCCTTTAATACCATTATTTCCCTGGATATATTCACACTGGGATCCTGTCAGGAGCCCCCACATGGTGAGTAAACTTTACCATCCCAGCCAAAACAAGGTGACTGAAAATTTGACGGCAGAAGATCTCAGTAAATCAGCAGAGCAATGAGCCTCTGTACTTCAGTAAGGGCCAAGGACTTGCACACATTAGTTAAATGCAGTCTTTGCAGTGCAGAATGATGGGGCTGTGCCCTGCCCTGTTCTCCTCCTCCATCCGCTGAACTCCCCACCTCCACTCCCTCATTAGCATTTTGAATGGAGAAAGGAAAATTGAGATAAAGTTGGTGAGACAGTTCCAAGTCTCACCACCAAAATTTAACATATTTCCTGTTGCTATTGTGCCTCAGTGTGCGCAATCTATAATCCTGTAGATTCAGGATTATTACTGAGATAATAAGAAACATATTGCAAACGCTGCAAGAGTGATGGAACATGGAGTGCTTTACTACCTGGCTCAGCTAAGACAGAAATTACAATATTATGTAAAAGTAAATTCAATAAATAACAAGGCATAACACTAAATGACACAGGAAAAATAATATAAAATGACACAAGGTAGATGGATTAGAGTAGACAGCTTTAGCTGAAGAACTAGGACTGGCACACTTATAATAGATCAAATAACTAACAAAACAAATGGGTACATATACAAATGAAAATAAGAAAGATACAGTATATACTTTGTTGAAAAGATAACGCAGCTAACTCTATTAGCATCAACTGTGATGGAAGATGACAGTTCACAATGTTCAATCTTTTACCTCCCAATTTTCAATTGAACTTTGCCACTGAGCAATTTTGTCAAGGTTTTCCAGTCTCCTCTTGCGCTCATTGATCAACTTGGCGACATTCTTCATGGCATTCAGTGCAGCTTCCACATCATTGTAATCTCTAGGTGAAAATTGTCAATTATGATACACATCAGATGAGAATGGATACACAATAAGATAAGCAAACCTGCTGTAAATACAATCTGAATGAAAATAAGCAAACCCGCTGTAAATATAACCTGAATGAATTTCAAAAGAAAACTGCTGCCTAGTTGACATGTTAGTAAATGGCACATCATATACTACGGGAAGGATTTTCCGCCGCATTCACTGTGAAACCGGAAAATTTTGCCTGAGGTCAACAGACCTTTCCATAGTCCACCGTTCACCCACTCCAATTCCCATAGCAGGTGGAATGAGAAAATTTGCCCCTATGGGTCCGAGTCCACCCCACACACTCCCTCCTGCCCCCTCTCCACGCTACCTCAGCTGTGGCAACCTATGAATTGTTATGTTACTTTGGAAGAAAGTGAATCATGCAAAACAATTTTTAATTTAAACTGATTGCAATTGCTTTGCCAATCAAATAAGCATGATTCACAGCCAGGAATGATGAGCTTACTTTCCAATAAAGCCTCTTTCAATGATGGTCCCTCTTAACTATTCCATAGAAGTACAGTTCAATTTTTGTACCACTCAAAGTGAGGATGTCCAATGTTGAGGAATCAAATGTTTTCTTACCCCATTATCAACTACAAGTACAACTAGCTTAATTATTGCATAAGTTAGTTGTGGACATAGAAAAAAAGATTCAAAATGTTGTTCAATTTATACATACCTCTCCCAGTCTGAAGTTAAATCCTGTGTGTAAGGACAACTCAGTTTTCACTGTGGAAAACACAAGTACCATTCCATTCATACCAGAAAATGCAGATGTTATAGAAAGGGAGGAACTTAGAACTATCATCACCAGGGCAAGAGTACTGAGCAAACTATTGGGATTGAAGGCAGGCAAGTCTCCAGGGTCTAATGGCCCAACATCCCAGGGTCTTAAAGATTATAACAGGAAGGGCTGAATGGCCTTCTCTTGTTCCAAGTAATTATTTGGCTTTTTTAGTTCCTTGATGCAAATTGGGCTAAAAATGCTAGCTGTCAATACAGCCTTCTTCATTCAAAGATATGACCAGATAATAACAATAAAAATCTTAAGAATTTAACCTCTCAAACCTCTACCACTTGATATAATCAAGACTGATCTCCTCTCAGCCTCAACTCCACTTTCCTGCCTGTTCATCATAGCCCTTCAAACCCATTATTCATTAAAAATCTTCCTTGAATTTACTCAAAGTGCTGGCATTCACTACGCTCTGGGGCAGCGAATTCCGTGGACTCAGGGCTCATTAAGAGAAGTAGTTTCTCCTCATCTGTTTTAAATCTGCCACTTCTTATCCTAAAACCATGACCTCTTGTTCTAGATTTCCCTACAAGAGAAAAGATCCTCTCCATGTCTACTTTGTCAATCTCTCAAGGTTATTTTGTACACCTCAATTAGATCTCTCCTCATTCTCCTAAATTTCAGGGAGAATAGGCCTAAACTGGCCAATCTCTGTTCAATTTGATTATCCCAGCGAATGTTCTAGGGTGCTTGGATGCTGGCTCCCTGTCTGAGCAGCTATTGCACAGTTTAATTCTCTCACTCCTTACCTGTGCTCAGGATTGGTGTACTTGAGCAGTTCTGCCAGCTGGAGTGGGTATTTGCAGATCTTCTGGACTGGTGTGAGCAGAAAGCCGTCCAGTGAGATGTCAATCATTTTCTGAAGCAGCCGGCACGCTTCAAAAAAGTATACGTACTTGTTGATCTTCATGAGTTTGGAGAGCTCAGCGTAAGCATTGGGGTGGTTGTTGCAGTATTCAGAGTATATCTGGAAATCTGTCTGCTGGAATGAAAGAACAGAATGGAAACATCAGCTGCCGATGGTTGAACTGAGAAAAACTGCTTACACTGGATGGAGTTTAATTACAGGCCCCAATTTCTTGTCCCGTCACCCCATCCACTCCTCAGCTTATTAATTATTGAGCTCTCTTGTTAGAAAGGCTGACTCTGCAGGGTTAAGTGATGCCAACAGGACCCAAAGGTACATTCTATTCAGTCCCTGGGTTAGTAGGATAATCCTAGTTGACATTTTTGCTAGCTTGATAGAAGAATCTCCCAAGTGTGCATATTTAGCAGTTTGACAGGTAGATTTGCCTGGTGTGCTGATTTGACTGTCCCCATATTCACAATCTAATTAGGAGGTAAAGATTTGGGGTGTACACATTAGTGGTTTGCATCCCAGGGTGGGAGGCTAAATGAGAGCCATTGCAGCAATGGATAACCAGCAGTCCCACCTAGAGAAATGAGCAATACCAAGGCAGGAGGATTAAAATGAATTGTTTGCCTGCTAAAAATTTAAAATTAAAGAAGACTGCCAATTGTTCGAGCCATCATATGGAGCGAAAACTTCTCCACAGAAATGGCTTTGCTTGTGAATACTGCCATGGCCTTTTCATACTTGAAGCTCAATCATTGGGCAAGTGTTAAGAGGTATTCCAATGACACCAGAAAGCATGACCACCTTGCTGCCACCCTCCATGCTCCATGGAATGATGAAAAACAGGCTGACATCTGGAAAAAGTCACTGTCTGAAATTACCTTCTGAATGGAATTTCAACTGACCCAATTTGATGCCCATTTCCATGCAGCATGCTGCTAACTACTGTGGCAGCCTGGCCCTGGGAAATATGTCTAGAGATGCAACAGTACAGAGAGCCATCCCAATACACAATCCTTGAATTCTCTAGTTCTGCCATTCTAACCCTGTCTCTCCATCTGTGGCAACAGACACACTTCCAAACAACAGAACTGACATTAAAACTTAACAATATGAGTCCTCTCCCTGTAAATATTTTTCAGAAAAATAATCTTGTGTGATAACTTATCAAATGCTTTTTGAAGATCCAACTACAATACATCCACTGGTTCCCCTTTATCCATCCTATCAGTTACATTCTCAAAAAGTATTCCATTTCCCTTCCATGAATCTAAGTACTCTGACCAATAATATGATGATTTTCTAAGTGTTCCGTTATCGTATTTCTCATAACAGATTGTCGAGTTTTCTCAACTACTGATATAAAGCTAATTGATCTATGATTTCCTATTTTCTCTCTCCCTTCTTTATTAAGATAATGTTTGCCACCTTCCAATTAACAGTTGTAAAATCCTGGGTACTATGGAAGGTCAAAACCAATGCTTCCATTATCTCTCCAGCCACCTATTTAAAACCCCCATGTAGGCCATCATACCCAGGAGATTTGTAGGCTTTTGGTCCCATTTATTTCTCCAGCACAATTTATTTACAATATTGATATTCTTAAGTTCCTCGCTTTTGCTAGGTCCTTCATTTCCCTTTTCTGTTAGATTTTTTTTGTATCCATCTTACCCAAGGATGGACAGACTTGTTTTACAGTCAGTGTAATGAGGATTCATTAGGTTGACTTCTGGGGTGGTTTTTTTTTCCATAAGGGACAATTGAATAGAATGTTCCCATGTTCCATGAATTGAGAAAAGAGGTTGTCTCCATGAAACATTTAAAGTTCTGGAGTTAATTGACAGAATAGATGCTGGAAGAGTATATATCTCCTGGCTGAAGAATCTAAAACAAAGGTTCATGGTGTCAGAATAAGGGGCTGGCCATTAAAAAATAAAATATGAGGAGAAATTCCTTCATTTAAAAGGATTTTGAATTTTCAGAATTTATTACTACAGCAAGTTATGAATGCTCAGTCATGAATTATATTCAATTCAGAGATCAATAAAGTTTTTGATACTATGGGAACCAAGGAATTGCGGAAGGAATGGTCAGCCTCAGTCATGATCTTACTGAGTGGCACAGCAGACGCGAAGGGCCCACTAGTCTATTCTTGCTCCTGTTTTTTATGTTCTTATGTAATAATTATTACAGCACTACTGGGTAAATAGAAAACAGTTAGTAGTAGTCAGTTTGAGTGGGTATTGTTAGGCTTGGGGGATGGCTGGGTTGGGAGTGTGTAGTCAGGTTGACAGAGCACCATTCACTCCATGAGATTGTGTAAACATGTTGTGTATTCATTTATTTAGACTAGTGTTCAGAAGAATTCCCTAAATTGAGAGTTCAGGTACTACAGGTCTTTGGACTAACCTATATGTACCAGCTGGGGATGGTTCACACATGTGTGGTTGCCATCGTTCATGTCTCCGTGTTGGGAACTGACTCTGCGAGTGGGGTATGCCTGAGCACAGTTCATCAGTGAATTCATGTGTGCTGCACACTTACTCTGAATGTTACAGTATAAGACATGATTAATTACTTTACCTTTCCAAATTTGTATGTGTTTGTAAAGTTCTTGCTGAGGTGAAGAAATATTTGAATCATTTTCTTGTGTTTGAATTGAAATCTTGCCAACCATTTTGTCTGGTGTAAGTATAGTTCATTTTTCTTGTTTAATAAATGTTTTATTCTTTGTGTTAAAAGTTAATCTGCAAACTCGTATGAATTTGTTCAGTAACTTACCGCTATGGTTTATTAAAAATGAAAAAAAAAGTATTTATCAAGCCAGTTTTGCTCTGGGATCTAGCTCAGTGGTAGCATCAGTTGGAATTGTAACACTGGGCATCTAAGAACAGCTAAATATGCCAAGGTTAAAGATATCAGAGACTGGATGGTACACTGCATTCTGTTTATGGGCCAAAGTGAAACAGAGACTGGGTCAAAAGCCACTCTTTCCTTCTAGCGATGGCATGCTGTATTTGGTAAAGGCACATTATAGCAACAATAACAATCCCACCACACTTTCAGGACCCAAAATCCAGTACTATCAATGTCTTTACCCATGTGGGATTGATATTTTACACCTCGCACTCCTGAGATCATTGATGGATTCAACAATATTTCCCCTAACTTGCCAAGTGGTATTTCAAAAAAATATATTATTTTTAGCTATTTAAATGTAAGGAGAGAAAATAAGGATAATGTGATTTGAATGTGATTGAGTTATTTTCATGAGAAAAAATTGAAGATGTATGGTGCAAAAAGCAATGGTACCTTTCTGGAGTATATTATGACATTAGAAGAGGTGGTATCTTATATATGACAGGAACAAACAACTTTGACCTCAAGATTTAAATATCATGGGTTGAAATGTATGCCGCCAAAGTCAATTGAATGACTCACCACATTTTACAACCTTGTTCTCGCTGTGATAGGACTGTAAAATTTCATCCCATGGTTATTACGGGTTCTGTCATGATATTTCCTATTTATGGTGTTGGATTGCGTAAGTACAGTAAGAAGTCTCATAACACCAAGTTAAAGTCCAACAGGTTTATTTGGTAGCACTAGCTTTCAGAGCCTCAAGCTCCTTCTTCAGGTGACTGAAGACTTGTGTTCACTAACACGACATATAAAGACACAAACTCAATTTACAAGATAATGGATAGAATGTGAGTCTTTACAAGTAATCAAGTCTTAAAGGTACAGACAATGTGAGTGGAGAAGAGTTAAGTACGGGTAAAACAGATGTGTATTGTGTCCAGCCAGGACAGTTAGTGAGATTTTGCAAGCCCAGGCAAATTGTGGGGATTATAGATAGTGTGACATGAACCCAAGATCCCGGTTAAGGCCGTCCTCCTGTTTGCGGAACTTGGCTATCAGTTTCTGCTCAGCGATCCTGTGTTGTCATGTTCATGAAGGCTGCCTTGGAGAATGCTCGTGACTGCTGAAGTGTTCCCCGACTGGAAGGGAACACTCCTGCCTGGTGAATGTCAGTGGTGTTCATTCATTCATTATCGTAGCGTCTGCATGGTCTGCCCAATGTACCATGCCTCGGGACATCCTTTCCTGCACGTATCAGGCAGACAATGTTGGACGAGTCGCAAAAATATGTATCATGTACCTGTTGGATGTTGTTCTCACGTGAGATGATGGCATCTGTGTCAATGATCTGACATGTCTTGCAAAAGTTGCTGTGACAGAGTTGTGTGGTGTTGTGGTCATTATTCTCCTGAAGACTGGGTAGTTTGCTGCAGACAATGATCTGTTTGAGGTGTATGGTTGTTTGAGGGCAAGAAGTGGAGGTGTGGGAATGGGCTTGGCGAGATGTTTGTCTTCATTAATGACATGTTGAAGGCTCCGGAGAAGATGACTTAGCTTCTCCTATGAAGAGTACTTTGTCCACCATGCCCCTTGTTTGTCTTCTGAGGAGATCAGTGTGGTTTCTCGCTGTGGCATATCGGAACTGTCAATCCGTGAGTCGAATGTCATATCTTGTTCTTATGAGGGCATCTTTCAGCATCTGGACATGTCTCCTGTGATCCTCCTCATCTGAGTAGATCCAGTGTATACAGAGGACATGTTCTAGGGAAGCTTCTTTAACGTGCTTAGGGTGGAAGCTGGAGAAGCGAAGTTTTGTAAGGTAAAGTGAAGTTCTGAAGCGACCATCCTTGATGGAGATGCATGTGTTCAAGAATGCAACCAATTCCAGAGAGTAGTCCATGGTGAGTCTCAGGGTGACAGGGTGAAATGTTGATGTCATCATATAGTTGTTTCAATAAATGTTCGCCATGAGTCCAAGGAAGAAAATGTCATCGATATATCCAGCGTATAGCATCGGTTGTAGATCTGTGCGGTGAAGAGATCTTGTTCGAACCTGTGCATAAAAATGTTGGCATACTGGACACACCAGACACACAGAATAAACATAGGGACCAAATTCACACCTCAATATGATAACCCTCAGCTAACTGACTAACCCCCGGCCGCTTGACAGTTCTGACTACCAAACTGTGCCCTGACCCAACTGAACTGCGCCCCTCCCTCTCAAGCAAATACCGCTCTCTAGACTGGACTACACCCCCCAACCCTGATCATTATGCTAGCCTCCCCCAACCATTGCTCCAAGCTGGCTCAACTATCTCTCTCTCCCTGACCCAATCCCTGATTGCCCAGACCACCTCCTGACCTGACTACTCTCCCTCCCTGATCATCTGACTACTACCCAGATCTGACCCAGCTACCACTCACCGACCTATTCATCTTACTCTCCATCTTACTCACTTACCCACTCATCCATTCACTCATTAATCCACTCATCCATTCACTAATGTACACTCCAAGACAGAATAAGGCAGCCGGTGCTTTAAAAGAGAGGGTGAGGAATGTCATTTCGGGAATACTGTGCAATGCAATTCTTTGACATGTGGGGGTGTATCGTCCTGGAGGAAATATGCAGAAGCAATGGGTCAGGTGAAACTTCACACCCAGCATTGCCACTGCTCAAAAGACTCAGGCCAACATCTGGTCATTCACTTTATTGCTGTTGGCAGTGCAAATTGGCCACCGTATGTCCTTCAGTGAAACAGTTTTAAGGATATCAAAATATCTGTTGCCCACCCACCACTTTCACTCTTCTTAGCTTCTGTTTCAGATTGAATAAGACTCTTTGGTATCCTTTTTGCCTTTGAGTTGAACATACTCTCTTCATCACCAAAAGTGCAGATTTTTAATTCAGTAACATTGCCCGAATCTGCATCCATTTCCACTCAGTTTCTCCTGAAAGCCTCATCCTTGCTTTTATTACTACTAGAGTTGACAATTATGATACTTTCTTGGCTGGTCTCTTACATCTTCTCACACTCTGTCAACTTGAAGCCATCCAAAACTTGCCCCAAGTCCTAGTCACCCATTACATCAATGCTCACTGACTGGCAGTGGCAACATCTCAATTTGAAAATTCCCATTCTTATTTTTAAATCCATCCATTCTTCATCAGTTCTACCAACCTCTACAGCCAGAATTTTCCAGCGTTTCACGCTGGTGGGAAATTCTGGTTTCGCCAACGTGAACAGAAATTTCAATGGTTAGTCAGCCCATCATTTGGGGGAGGTGCTGAGAAAGTCCAGCCAACATGCCCCAAGTTGTGGGTCCCTGATTTTCTCCCCTTCACAGCAGTTGGCCATGCCTTCCGTTCCCTGCTCTGGAACCAACCTTCCCACTCCAACCACAGATCTCTGCCTCTGTACTTCCCTCACTCTTCCTTCAAGATTCTCACTAACAGCCATCATCTTGATCAAACTTTTGGCTACCTGTTCAAATACATGTAGCTCAGTAGCAAACGTCAATGAAGCACTCTGAAACATTTTACTATATTAAAGGTGCTATCTAAATGGGAGTGCTATCTAAATGGAAGTTGTTATTGTTCCATTCAAAAGGATTTCATTGCCTACGAAACTGTTGTAAGGCCGCAAAAGGCACTGCGTAAATGCAAGTTGTTTCCTGAATTGTTGCGATATCTCAGTGCCCCTGATTCAAACAGTCATGGTGAAATGGCTATTAATCAAATTTACAAAAGCAAATTACAAATGTCATCTGTGATTACAAGAATAGTCAAAACTGCTCACATATTCAAGAAAGCAGGAACCGATCTCACTCAGGTGGGGCTGATCTTTGTTGAACTTCTTCTCCAGGCCTTTCTGGAATTTCTTCTGGAATTTGTAAATGTCTTCAATATTCCCAAAGATGGTGCGTAACTGCTCCTCTGTGAACATGTCTGTTCTTTTTCGGCACTGCTTAACATAACCCTGTCGAACAAAGAAAATCCCAGGGTGAGGTGTGGCAGAGTGAGTCTTGCACTTACAGCTTGATGGATAACTCTCTCATATTTATTCCAGCCACAATATAGTTCTCAGCCCCAAGTTCATGGCCACCTTAAATTTGTAGAATTATCCATGCCAGTTAATATTCGACTATTAAAGTTCTTCTACTGATACTGAAACAAATCATTCCACAGAATATTTGGATATAGGTTCATCCTGAGAATTTTCCATGCAGTAAAATTATCAATTCTAACTGTACAGTCAGCATATTGTGCCTTTCCCCAGGAAAAATCAGAAGACAGACAACCTAGGAAAACTTCCCATATTAACAACAACCCAAGATCAGCTAGGTACAGCTGGCCCTGACATTATAGCAAGCAATCAGCCAAGTTCCCATTTTAGGATTACATGACCTGCCATTGGGTGATGTCAAGATCACACTTGAATGTGATGCCCCTATAGTTGAATAGCCAGTGTTTGCTAGCTGTCAATATGAGCAATATGACTAATCGGGCAAAATATCAGAGATAACAGGACCAATTGGAACACATGCCTTAAAAGGAGTGAAATGATACTAGGAAAAAGGAACACAAGAAATAGGGTCAGGAAGAGACTATATGGCCCACTGAACTTGCTTTGTCCTTCAATATGGTCATGGTTGATTTTGGATTTTCACTCAATTTTTCCAACTACTTCCCATATAATTTAATTTCCTGAGAGACCAAAGATCTTCCCACCCAACCTCAAATGTATTCAGCTGTGGAGCATTCATATCATTTAGGAGGGAGGCGATGCCTAGTGGTATTATTGCTCGACTATTAATCCAGAAACTCAGTTAATGTTCTGGGGACCTAGGTTTGAATCTTGCCATGGCAGATGATGGAATTTGAATTCAATAAAAAATATCTGGTATTAAGAATCTGCTGATGACCCTGAAATCATTGCTGATGGTCGGAAAAATCCATCTGGTTCACATAGGAACCTTTAAGCCTGATCTGGCCTACTTCACTTCAGTACCACAGCAATGTGATTGACTCTCCACTGCTCTCCAAGGGCAACAAATGCTGGCCAGCCAGCAATGCCAATGTTCCATGAATTAATGATAATAAAATAAATCCTCTGCAGTAAAGAGTTCCAAAGGTTCATAATCCTTTGAGTGAAGAAATTTCTCCTCACCTCATCTCAGCCAGCTGAGAAAAGAAATTTTTTTGTGGATCAACTCAAGACAACAAACTTATACAAAATGAGGTTGGAAGACTTGTATCAAGGTCAGATATGAACTTTAAAGATTGTTTAAGGACTTTGCCTGCAACTGAACAGAATACTCAATTATCCTCAGTTCAGAATGAAAATCTTTTATTCAATTTTCAAAGCTGAAGTATCCAAATAAAGGAGTACAACATCCAGGCTATGAAAATGTTTTTAACTGGTTTCCTACATAATTAATATTGAAATAACACTGCTTCTAAGAAGCTTCACCAAAAAAAATTGCTACTTTTTCTTAACTTGCACTTCTCATGGTATGCACTTTCAGATGAACATCAGCACAAGAAAAAAACTTTGCTCTTCTTTTATGTGATATTGGTATCACTCTCATCTATGTCTAGTTTTGCACAGGTTGGTGAAGGACATTCCAAAGCCTCCAACCTCAGGCAATCAGTATTTGCTTACTGAAAATGCTATGTGCATTGGCCAGACTGCCAGCCTCTTAGATTAAGAGTTTAGACTTATTGTAGGATGAGACTGAAATTATGCTGGCCCCTCTGAAGAACGTGGAACCTGAAAATCTATGAAACAGTATTTCCATACTGCTAATATCATGGGCAGCACAGTAGCACAGTGGTTAGCACTGCTGCTTCACAACTCTAGAGACCTGGGTTTGATTCCTGGTTTGACTCACTGTCTGTGTGGAGTTTGTACATTCTCCTTGTGTCTGTGTGGGTTTCCTCCGGGTGCTCCAGTTTCCTCCCACAGTCCAAAGATATGCAGTTGAGGGGGATTGACCATGCTAAAAATTGCCCATAAGAGTTGTGACTTGTGTAGATTAGAGGGATTAGCAGCTAAATATGTAGAGATATGGGGGTGGGGCCTGGGTGGGATTGTGGTCGATGCAGATTCAATGGGCCAAATGGTCTCCTTCTGCTTTCTAAGGGGAAATGTAAAATGACTGGTACTTGAATAGAAACCATTTTCTCTGAAGCGTGCAAATGAATGATATATTTGTAATGTGCTATCGCAATTCTTACCTCACAGATATCTTTTAAATGTTTGATATAATCATTTTCTGTGCTCATTATCTCACTGATGACATTGGTCCGCATCTGGTCTTTCTTTGATTGACCTGTGGCAAGGCGGCGATTGGCACTGTTGGCATCATCGGGTTTTCCATCCTCGACCTTGAGTGGATATTCTTCCATGGGTTCATCCTGGTTGACCCACAACTTTAAGAACAAAAAGGTAAGGTAATTTTATATCTAATTTACAGTCTTGCCAACTGGAGCTGTGTTCATAGCAAGATCTGAAACGTTTGTGTACAGGTGATGGAGGGTTGCCCCAGAATGCTGGCTTTAGTCATTTCATCACCTCTTAAAACTTCCTTTAGCTCCCAGTCCTGAGTTTGTTGAGCCTCTTGTACACCAGTCACTTTCCCTTCACCCCACCATTGCAGATATTCTTTCAGCCAACTAGATTATTTGCTAAAACTACCTCCTTAAATCTTTATACTGCTTCTCCAGTTTTAAGTTCCTTTTTTAAAACCAACCTCTTTGACCACCTTTCCTAACATTGATTTCTTTGGCACAGCCTCCTTTTTGTAAACATCTGCCTCAGCAAGATGCTGCTTTTCCCACATATAAAGGTGCTCTGTGAATCTAAGTTCCATTTCTATTTCTTGTATGATGACTATCAATTCGTAACAACCTGAAGGAGAGAATAACTCTGCTGGTCATCCTCTTCAAAGTTGTTATTTAACAAATTACTTGAAATTATTTATGAGTTTGTACTTGGGACCTTTCAATCACCTGTGTTTTTCTTGTAAAGCAGTTTCCATGTGGCATCGTAATGCCCTGAACCTGGGAAGTCATTCAAGTAAATCGAGTTCAAATCATATTCAGTGTTTGCTAAATTCAAATTAAAATCATGGCTAAAATCCAACACATATATTAAAATATATTTAATTTAATATAAATTAAATTAAATTATAATTTAATAGAAACTTCTTAGTTCAGATTACTGGATAATTAGATTCTATTTTTCAAATAATAAAACAATGGGCATGAATTGCAAGGATCAATGAGCAAAATGCTTACATTCATGATCCCATATTGGGTAGAGCATTTAACAAAATGTCTACTCACTGTAACCAGCATATTTAAAGCATAGAAAACAGCAATATTAATGTACTCCTGTCAATTTATGACACATTGAAATTTCAGATTAATCTGATGTTCTTCAACATCAAAAATTACACAAAGTGCTGTTGAGAGTCACTCATTGAAGACTTGTGTGTTAATATCAGGTATTGAGTAAAACTGAAACCTATTGTACATTTGGCAACATTTCAAGAAATGACATTTAATGGTAAATTCACTGAACTGAATAGAAAACTCTACTCGATTTGGAAAGAGCAATAATACTGATTCACACTCTCTGTTCAGAATGCAGCATCAGTGAATTTATCCTTTTTGTTTTGTGTTTATACTATATGTCAGACTACTCAAAAAATTACCGATATTTTCTCAATGATTAACTTTTTAAACAACTTTTTGCACTAGCAACAATTCTGCAATACTGTGTACGTTAGGGTTTCACTTATTCCAGTTTAATTTGCACTGTACTAACTATATTGCAAAGAAAATGGAATTAAGTATTGGACTATTCAATGTAGTTAAGGAACACAGTTGAGCAGAGATTCAGCATGGCAGTCATCTTGGCAGTCATGGGTTGCTTGCGCATCCCTCTAGTTTCGTGATGCCAACAGAACTGCTCAATTTAATAGTTTGTGCACTGTTACCAATCAAGCCATTCTAAGCCTTCCCTTGCCCCGGTCATTCTTACTTCCTATATGGAATGGTCCTCACCCGCACAAAACTAGCAGGAAACCAGCCTTCGCTGTCTGCGATTCTCCCCCACCACCACTCTTTGTTGGTAGCATCCACTACTTCAATGACATCACCAGCTTTGAAGCCCAGTTCCTGGTCATCCATAGTGACATGGTCCCAGAGGGCCTCTGCGTACACCACACTGCCATCGCTGATGAGCTGCAAGGAATCAGAAAAATCTTATTTGGATTAAGCTTCCAATACAAATTTCAGCTTCTGTCTTAAAATATTTAAAAACAACCCTTATCGTCAGCTCATTGCCACTCTGAATTAAATTGTCTAGATTTGATTGGAAGTGCTCAGTGGGTCTGTGGCAGTTTTCTTTTTAAAAGTCAGGTGCCATGTGCCCCATTTCGAAGAAGATGCCACACAGTACATACCTGCGAGGAGCAGCACTATCGGCCCTCTGGATCTGATACCACTTTTAACTGTTATTTACCAAATCTTAGTGTAACAAGCTTCCTGTGAGGCTCGATAGTTAAAAGAGTGAAATAAATGCTGCTAGGTAACTGTGATGGGCAATACACGTAGCTCTTAATGCTAGGTAACCACAGGAGGAAAAAGGCACTGTGTAATTATAAAAGAACTGTTACATAATACCAATTATTCTTTAAAATATTCCAAAACAGAATACTTCAATGTACAAATAAACACGACAGATTAAAAACCCAAAACAATTTTGTGCAATTTTCCTCAAATGAGGGAATTATCTCAATCAAGCAGAAAATATATATTTTGAATGAAAGCATGCTTTGGTAATGATGCTCTGTCATGAGCCTGATGAGGGCTGCAGCATCAAACTACCCCAGGATTTTTCCTATTTTCTTTCTTTGCAATACTGGAAAATCGATGCGATTGGGAGAATGAGCCATCTTGGAATAGAAAGACTGATCTACCAACCAAGTTTTTCCAATGACTTTCAGCCAACAAGCTGCTGCACCATATCTTCCACCATTATCTGTTTCTTACCCTGTTAACACACAGCCTGCAGCTGGCTAACTGGTATGTAGCAGCTCGTGAAAGTGGCGTCTCAATTAATACCCAGTTCCGCATTAACTGTCTGTCAAGATATTGAGAAATGTGAATTTTGGAAAGAAAAGTTACAGATTTTGATAGCAACCATCTGGCAACCTGCCGTTATTCAGAATGACCGAGGGATAAACATTGTGCTTTATGGAAAGTTACAAATAACATTTGGAAATATATTGACCCATTTTTATTGGGTTGAGTGACAAATAAATTGAAAATGTGTTGTCGTGAATTATGAAGACATGCTTTATGTCAAATAATGATTTTTAGTCCACTGGTTGAAAATCTGAATTTCCATTTCTGAAATTCCATAATTTCAATATTGAAGAGACTAAAGTGATTTGAACTCACAACTCAAAATGGTTAACCCCAATTTTCATTATTTTATATTTCACATTCCAATTTATTGGAATGAAGTTGGTCTATATGCAAAACCCAAAGATAATAACTTGAGAGGAGTATGGAAGACTCACATTTCCCATCTCATTAGCAAAATATCTATGGCAATCACTCGAGGTATTCAACTGTTGGAGATAGGTCATTATGAATAATCACTTTGACAATAGGACCTTGGCTAAGTTAGCTTCCAGACATGAAATAATAAGCCTTTGTAATGGTCTTCTTTAAAATCCCGTTGGGAATTGCAGAAAGAAGGACACATGACAAGCTAACCCTTTGTATGTTTTAAGCATATTTTCTCAGCAGAGTTGGGAACAAGCAGTTTAGGGAGAAGACACAATTCTCTCCCACCTCCTTTATCCCTCCAACCGACCTGGTAAGCCTCAAGGCCTGTTTGCTGCTGCTGATCATCCAGGCATTCTTGTTGCAGACAGAAATTTCTTAAAAGAATCCAAACCAGCATTATAGTCTCCTGAAGAACAACCAACTCAATCATTCATACCTTTAAATCAGATGCTTCAAATTCAGCTTGAAGACAGCCAAGTCACCAAACTACAGACTGCATATTCTTATTTTTTTTATGGCTTCTAATTAGGTCAACCTATCACTCCACACTATGTAATCTGTATTTGTGTGTGTGTGTACTTCAAGTGTATATGAAAGTTGGTGTATATTTTATTATTTTAATTAAATTAATTTCAGTTTAATAAAGCTTATTAAACTGTTAAACTTAAAAAATCTGTTCTATTGGGTATTTTATGATCATGGTGTATAAACAGTTAAATACTCAGTGAATTGGAAAGTATATTTTTTCTAAATAATTGTTCCAGTCAAACAAAAGGCTAAGAAGGGGAGCCACTTGATCCCTCCTCGTATAGTCTATCTTGTTCCAATAAAAATGATTTCAGGAAAGTTGTCTGATGAATATAGCTGTTGTGGTTGATAGGAAGTGATGAGGTTATTGAATAATATCAGCATCGATTAACTTAGAAAGCTAATGTGTGGTCCAGAATAACATCAACAGCATTGATTCAATTTCCATTCAGGTTGAGATAAATTTGGGACCCATGTCCTCACTGAACCCAATCATGTGGAAAGTTTTGGCAAACCACCATTGAAAAGGAACTGCTGTGAAAATCGCTCAAGATGAAGCATCAGCAGACAAAGAGGAAAGGATTTGCCTTTGGACAGAGCACACATGAATCAATGGCATAATCACACATCCAAGCACATTTGGTTGCAAACATAAAAAAACTATCAATAATCTATTCATCAAGGGGAGGCTATAGCCTAGTGGTATTATCGCTAGACTATTAATCCAAAAATTCAGCTAATGGTCTGGGGAATCTGGGTTCAAATCCCACCATGGCAGAGAGTGCAATTTGAATTCTATAAAAAATACCTGGAATTAAGAATCTACTGATGATCATGAAACTATTGTTAATTGTCGGAAAAACCCATCTGGCTCACTAATATCCTTGAGGGAAAGAAATCTGTCATCCTTATCTGGTCTGGCCTGTATCTGACTCCAGAGCCACAGCAATGGGTTGATTCTCAACTGCCCTCTGAAATGGCCAAACAAGGCATTCATTTCAAGGGCAGTTAGGAATGGGCAATAATTGCTGGCCTAGCCAGTGACACCCATTTCCCATGAATGAATTTTTAAAAATTGAAAATAAATATCTTTAAAGTATGTAGGATAAAGTGTGCAACTTAGTACACATATTGATGTATCAGTAGAACAAACATCTCTCTGATGACAATAATAAACAAAATCAAAGATATTGTTGAGCATGCAACTTCATTTGTGTGACTTCCTTCAAAAGTTGTTACTACTGGTGTGGATTGGTCACGCAAAATTTCACAAGAAGGGGGAAGCAGCTCAGAAAAAGTATGATCGAGGACAGATAGTCACTAATGGCTTGACAGAAGTTTAATGATTGAGCTAAAAAAGGGTGGGCGAGAAAATTTCATGAGATTTGCAATAATCTATTCATCTGGAAGGCAACTCCATGACATTTAATGAGCCATTCAGAAATATAATCAGGATATGATGAGCATAGCAAGCCTGGAGTTAAATGAGTCTGAAACATTTTTTCCAGTGTAGTTCAGTGCATGAACATGAAATCACTTTTCACAGATCTTTCAGTAATGCTCAACCCACTGGTACACAACACAAAACAAAATACCATGCATGTTGAAAATTTGCAATAAAGAGAAAACGCTGAAAAATAGCAGGCTAGACAGCATCCATTGAGAGAGAAACTGAATTAACAGCTCAAGCCAGAACTGGAAGAATTTAGAGATGCATCAGCAGATATAGAGGCAGACAAAGGAGGAAAGGAGTAAATAACAAAAAGAAAAGGTCTATGACAGGGTGGAAGGCAGGAGAGATTAAACGATAAACAAAAGAGATCATGTTGCAAGGCAGAAGGAAACGATAAAGGAACACGTAGAGAAAAGAAAGATAAGCCTAGAAGAGTTGTAAATAGCAGCAACAGAATCATTAGCAACACCTGAAATGAGAGTAGTGGTTAAGATCTAAAATTGGTGTACTCAGCAGTAAGTTTGGAATGTGGTAAAGTGCCTAATTTTAACATTAAAAATAGTCAAACCATAATTGATTGTGATCTTGTATTTCTAGGAACTGGTGTGCATTGTTTACCAAAGCAATCGGGTGCTATGCTGATATCTGGAATGTGGGTTCCAAGCTGCATCAAATCAGAAAGGTGGATCAAACCAAGGCAAGAGGCACGCTGGGTAATGATTATAGGAATTGTCAAAGAGTGACTGGAATACAAAGGCCAAGAAACATTCATCGTGTTGTGGATCTAGTGATTCAGTTGGTAAGTTATATCCCGGTGTGAATCACAGACAGTAGCAGTTCTGAGTGGAGTTATTCCATTTTACTTAGATCTGAAGTAAAGATGGCACTATTGATTATAGCCACTCCCGTGGTAGTGATGGGAAAATAAATTCCTGTTCCTGTTCACTGTTCAGTCACTCCTCTCAAAGTGTACCCTTTGGACATCTGAGAACAGAATCAACAGAACCTCCCTCCTCAATATCTTCCATGGCATTGTGAACCCACCTCAAGGGTAAACAGTAGCCTTACTGCCATAGTTTGAGCTCACAAGATGGTTTGGGTAAAGCCTAGTAGAGAGATTGCACCTGAATTCCAACACAAGTCACTACTTTAAAGAATGAATGAAACCAGTTGACAATGCTTGTGTGAATTTTCTAACTACTACCTTTATAGCCCATGAATTGTTGCTGATGTCTCTTGAAAGGGTTAACTGAGGGCCAAAAAATCCTTTTCTGAAGTAACAAAGCCTATTGGTTTGCATGTCATTTCTGTTGTTTTCATTCTGTGGCCTATTTCTCTCATATAATAAATCAGTTAATGAAAAAGAAAATTTAAAAGTTTCGAGGTAGTAGTTTTAGCATACAGATCAGAAACCCCAAGGTATTTTGTGAAGCCAGACTCAACACCACAGTTTTTCTATTTTGGCACTAGTGTGAGGATAGAATGTTTCACTCCAGGCGGGATTCTACAGAAAAATTAGGGATCTTTTATCAAAACAAACTTGATTGAACAACATAGCTTAACAATAACAAATGAATTGGTTTAACTTTGAACAACTGAACAATGCATAAACATGACAAAATACAATTCTTAACTGTTGATCTACTACTATGTGTTCCAGTTTAAGCAATATTCCTCTTATAGACTTGAAACCCTCTTTAAAATTAGTTAATATACTTGGCTTATGACTAAGGTTAACAGTCTCTGAGCTTTCAGAATATCTCTAGAGAGAGACGCAGAGTGGCAGTGTTTTCGTCTGGCAACCCAGGCGGCAATTCCCTTTCAATTTAAAATTAAAGGACCAGTGTTTCTTCCCTGCAAGTTTAGCTTCTCCCATTAATCACATGACTCTGTAAACCTAGTCTGAAATTCCAGGAAAATTTAAATAAAGAAAAGATCTTTAACCTCTACAAGGAAAAACATTCCTAGCCAAAACCCAGTTGTTATGCTGTATTCTTAGCATTTGTAGCATGTTTACTTAGACAAATCAACACCTGTAACAAAACACTGTGTCTTAAGCAAGCCCATTTAAACACAAAATATATCAAAATAGCACAGTATCATCACAGTAGTGCCTAAAATGTCACTATCGGACTGCAAATGCAGAAACCAGTGAAACTGTGTTTACCTGGGTATTAGAGAATAACCAAAAATTAGTCAGATTGCCTAGATTGTGTAAACCAGGGAATAAACTCAGTAAAGTTTTGCAACACCAATTTTAAATCCAACCAATTTATATGATAGTAAATCCGCGAGCTTTCGACACTTTCACAAGGCTCAGTACTAGGCCCTCTTCTATTTGTGGTCTACATAAACGACTTGGAAGTTGGGGTAGGTGGTGAGATCAGCAAATTTGCTGATGACACCAAGATGCTTGGATTGGCGGGTACAGAGGAGCAGTGTCAGGCAATACAACAGGACATAGATAGGTTGGTAGACTGGGCAGATAGATGGCAAATGGAATTTAATCCGGATAAATGCGAGGTGATGCATTTTGGCCGGAAAAATGTAGAAGAGAGTTATAGGATAAAAGGTAAAACTATACGGAGCATAGAGACGCAGAGAGACTTGGGGGTGCAGGTTCACAAGTCTCTGAAGGTGTCCTCACAGGTGGAGAAGGTGATAAAGAAGGCGTATAGTATGTTAGCTTTCATAGAAAAGGGTATAGAATACAAGAGTAGGAGTTTGATGTTGCAATTGTATAGAACGTTGGTTAGGCCTCACTTGGAATACTGCGTCCAGTTCTGGTCGCCGTACTATCGGAAGGATGTGGAGTCCTTAGAGAGAGTGCAGAGGAGGTTTACCAGGATGCTGCCTGGTATGGAAGGACTGTCTTATGAGGAACGATTAGATAGACTGGGGTTGTTTTCCCTTGAAAGACGTCGGCTTAGAGGGGATCTCATAGAGGTGTATAAGATTATAAGGGGTATAGATAGAGTAAATGGAGGTAAACTTTTTCCACCTTCAGAAATGGATAGGACGAGGGGTCATGGCCTTAGGGTGAGGGGGGCTATGTATAAGACGAATATTAGAGGGCAGTTTTTCACACAAAGGGTAGTGGGGGTGTGGAATGCACTGCCGAGTAAGGTGGTGGGAGCAGGCACGCTGGGGCTGTTTAAGGGTCTCTTGGACAGTCACATGAGCGGTATGCAGATAGAGGGATATAGTAGGACTGTTTAACTACGGCTTTTTTTCCCCACAGGTAATTCGGTCCATACTTGACCAACATTGAGCATGCATTCGGCAGGTGGTGCGAGTACAGCTCTTGGATGTTGATTCATGGGTTGCCTGGTACTTCATGTCGTAAATGAGTGCTTTATGTGGACCATATGAAGGGCACCATGACAGCTCAGAGACTATCGATGTGGCTGTGCAGACACTTGGAATTGGGCCGGTGTCTGCGGGAGTTTGCGTGTTCTCCCCATGGTTACGTGGGTTTTCTCCGGGCGCTCCGGTTTCCTCCCACAACCCAAAAATTCACTCTTAGGCTGATTGGGAAACAAATTGTCCCTATAGTGAGAGTCTTCCATATTAGGAATAACCTAAATCTATAATAGAATAATGGAATTGCTACTATATAGTTATGACAGCGGCGCAGACTCGTTGGGCCGAAGGGCCTGTTTCCCGTGCTGTGTTGCTCTTAAAAAAAAACTATGTTGTGCCTTCGTCAGGCAAATGCAGTGTTCTGATCTGCAGAGGCACTCATATCCACTCAGACAGTTACAGATTGCTGATTAGAATGCGAATCCTTACATCTAACCTGCTATTCAAGTGTTAAAGTGGCTAACAATGTGAGTGAAGGAAATCCTGAGCATTGGTTAGAGAATTGTGTATTTTCTCCAGACAGCAGAGTAAGTGAGATTTTTTGCTAATCCAGGCAAGTTACGGGGGTTACAGATAGTGTGACATGAAGCCAAGATCCCCGTTAAGACCGTCCTCATGTGTGCGGAACTTGGCTATCAGTCTCTGCTCAGCAACTCTGCGCTGTCGTGTGTCACTAAGGCCCCCTTGAAGAACATTTACCCGCAGGTCGGAGGCCGAATGCCCATGACTGCTGAAGTGTTCGCCCACAGGAAGGGAACTATTTTGCCTGGTGATTGTTGAGCGATGCTCATTCATCTGCTGTCGTAGTGTCTGCATGGTCTCCCCAATGTACCATGCTTCGGGACATCCTTTCTTGCAACGTATTAGGTAGACAACGTTGGCCGAGTTGCAAGAGTATTTACCGTGTACCTGGTGAATGGTATCCTCACGTTTGATGATGTCGTCCATGTCTATGATCTGGCATGTCTTGCAGAGGTTGCTGTGGCAGAGTTGTGTGGTATTGTGGTCACTGTTCTGAAGGTTGGGTAGTTTGCTGCGAACAATGATCTGTTTAAGGTTGTGCGGTTGTCTGAAAGCAAGAAGTGGGGGGGTGGGGATGGCCCTAGTGAGATGTTCATCGTCATCGATGACATGTTGAAGACTCCAGAGAAGATGTCATAGCTTCTCCGCTCCGGGGAAGTACTGGACAACAAAGGGTACTCTGTCCACCTTGTCCCGTGTTCGTCTTCTGAGGAGGTCAGCGCGGTTTATCGCTGTGGCACATTGGAACTGTCGATTGATGAGTTGAGCATCGCTCAACAATCACCAGGCAAAACAGTTCCCTTCCTGTGGGCGAACACTTCAGCAGTCATGGGCGTTCGGCCTCCAACCTGCGGGTAAATGTTCTTCAAGGGGGCCTTCGTGACACACAACAGTGCAGAGTTGCTGAGCAGAGACTGATAGCCAAGTTCCGCACACATGAGGACGGTCTTAACAGGGATCTTGGCTTCAT
Organism: Sphyrna mokarran; assembly: GCA_024679065.1. Lineage (NCBI taxonomy): Eukaryota > Metazoa > Chordata > Chondrichthyes > Carcharhiniformes > Carcharhinidae > Sphyrna > Sphyrna mokarran. Next base: position 61,109,546 of record JAGIQG010000003.1, read on the forward strand.
GACACCCTATCTGTAACCCCCGTAACTTGCCTGGGTTAGCAAAAAACCTCACTTACTGTGCTGTCTGGAGAAAATACACAATTCTCTACCAATGCTCAGGATTCCCTTCACACACATTGTTAGCCACTTTAACACTTGAATAGCAGGTTAGATGTAAGGATTCGCATTCTAATCAGCAATCTGTAACTGTCTGAGTGGATATGAGTGCCTCTGCAGATCAGAACACTGCATTTGCCTGACGAAGGCACAACATAGTGTCGAAAGCTCGCAGATTTACTATCAAATAAATTGGTTGGATTTAAAATTGGTGTTGCAAAACTTTACTGAGTTTACCCCAGTCCAACGCTGGCATCTCTACATCATAAACCAGGGAGTGCAGGCCCTGATGTTATTCTCAGCTCCTAGTATATGGCAACCAGAAGCCTGAGGCTTAACATGCAGCACCCTCAAAGGCTTGATGCACAGACACCATATCACTTTCCTGACTCCTATCACTGGTACTTGGCAATGCCAGCTGGCAAGTTTGTGCCAGAGCTGTTTCTGGACAATGTTAATGGCATTTCTGTTACATCAGAATACAAGACATCAAAATGAGGCCTTGCCTACAATCTCAGGTTGGAATAAAAAAACTTCCACAGAACTATTTAAGAGCCGTGGAGTTCTTCCAGTGCCAGTGTCAACATTCACTTCTCAATCAAGGCTAACCACACCACTTCAATTGCTCTTAATTTTTGCTATACACAAATTTTCTATCAGATTACCAACATAACAACCATTATACTTTGAAAAAGTGATTCACTAGCTGTGAAGGTTCATGGCTTTCATTCTTGTGAAAGGTGCCAAGGAATCAGCCATGAATGTTTCATGTTTTGCCCTGCAGGGTAACAATCAGAGACCTGAGGCTTGAAGATTAAATTGGCAGAAGGTTGACGTCAAACAAAAACAATCTACCTCTCCTGCTATATCTTCGAACTTCTTCCAGATTTCTCCTTCTTCAACTTGGACATCCCATCAAATAGGTGGTCAGTGGACTAACATGCTGGGAAGCAAAATGGGAGGTCAGGCCTGTGCCCTTACTCCCTTAGTTCACTGACATCCTTACAATCAATCTGCAGTCACTGTGGGTGCAGGTTCAATTCTGAATTTCTGAGACAGCTCTGTAAAATCCAAGGCAATGGAAGATGCTTCTGACTGATCTAACAGCGAAGAAGAAAATCCACACTCAAACATGGAGTGAGCAAAAAACATTATGTGTTGCATAATGTATTTATTTCTGAGATGTCCTTAGGACTTCCACTTATTGTCAGATACCACCCACTCAACACTGGGCCCGTAGTCAAATAGCAATCAATCCTATTGGCACTACATTGGAGAACACTGGGATGGCATGGTGGCACGGTGGTTCGTACTGCTGCCTCACAATGCCAGGGACCCAGTTTCAATTCTGGCCTTGGATTATTACTGTGTAGAGTTTGCACTTTCTCCCTGTATTGTGAAGGTTTGCTCCACGTGCTTTGGTTTCCAAAGATATGTAGGGTAGATTGATTGGCTATGCTAAATTGACCCTAGTGTCAGGAGATTAGCAGGATAAAGAAATGAGATTACAGGGATTGGGCCTGGATGGGATTGTGATCGCTGCAGACTCAGTGGGCCGAATGGTCTCCTTCTGCACTATAGGAATTCTATGAAGCTACGGACACCCACCTCCTGTAGCCAAGAATATTACCATCTTTGGCACAGGATATCTGAGGGAGCTAAGATCTGCTTTGAGAAGAGGAATTGAGACAAATGCAACCACACAGCTCCACTGTTGTGACCATAGAACTTTGGAAACCTCAGGGAAATAGATCTGACCCCAAACTCCAAGCCACCCTTCAAGAATGCACAATTTATGCCCTAAGGACTTACATTCTCTGCAAATAAACAATCAATGGCTCTTTAATCGGCCCAATGTTAGTTTTTGGATTGGCTTGACTGCTGTAAATATAGGTTTGTACAAAACAGCCCACTATCAAAAAATAGAACTGGGGACAACATAATTTCAATGAAATCAAGTGCAGAAATGGCAGTGGAATCATTAGAAGCACAAAATAAGGATTTATGGCACTGATCCTGAACAAATCTCTACAAGCCTGAGCAATTTGAAAATTGAAGAACAGGAAAATAAAATTCTTACTCATTTTTATCTGTTCAGCACTGCAGTAGGATCTCTGCTTTATATCCAAAGCAATGTAAAAATAGAGTGGCTGTTTTCTTCGGCAAGGGCTGATCAGAGATGTTTTATGCATCTGCAAATTGTTCAAAATGCATTCTGAGATATTCTGGTTTTTGTTTGAGGAAAATTTTAAAGGATGGAAAATACCGTGGAAAATATGTTCACTGACAATATCCCTGTTTGCCTTAGAGGATTCCAAACAGAGAAACCATTGAGCACAGTGACAATGATTTGACATTCTTTTAGAATAAAATCATTTGGCATCATCAGAAATTAAGTACATGGCACTGGTTCAAGAAAGGAAAGGTTAATGCTCGAAAGGGCATCAAAAAGAAACAAACTACTTGAAGCATTTCTGGCTGAAGCGACTGTCAAAAATATACTAAGTGGAGTCCCATTCACATATTGTTAAAGGTCAACTACTTAGGCTCCTGTGCCATGGTCAAATTCTATTCCAGAAAGTTGAACACAAAAATCCAGGCTGGCACAGCATTACAGAATGGATGGAGTACTGCATGAGCTGAGATACCAACTTTCTGATGAGGTGTTAAAACTGAGGGCACAACCAACCTTTCGTGTGGAAGCAAAAGGTCACAGGGCACCATTCAAAGAAAAGCAGGAGGGTTCTCTTGGTGTCCTGGCCAACATTCATCCCTCAACTAATATTACCAAAAATAGATTATCCAGTATTTGTCACGCTGCTGTTCGAGGGAGCTTGCTGTGCATAAATTTGGCTGTAAAGCACTTCTTAGACCTCTGTATTATGATGGTGCAATACAAATGTGTCTTTCTCTCTTAATTATTTTTGTTGAAAGAGGGAATAAAAGCCAATTGATCTTATTTAACATGTTTTAAGAATAAAGATCTGAATTACAGGAATGTTATTAATTACATGTGTTTGCAGTAATTATGGGCAACATTTAGAGACCGTTAAAGAAATAAGCCATTTGCTGTTTAAAGCAATAGCACTTTGATTTGAGTCAGATGTAAACTAATTATTTAGCATAAATAATGCATACATGCAAATTCTGTGAAGTAGCATCGACCTTTCACTTCAACACAGTATGTTTCAAAATCTATACCTTGCTGCATTTTTGATTTTTTTCAAAGGCCAATTTAGAACATGTCAAATTCAGTAAGAATTTATTTCACAACATTCAACTGAATTACATAATGCAGATTATTATTTATAATGATGAACATTATATATTTCAAGTGCAGAGGGACAAGGAATAAGCCAATATAGGTCAGGAAATATCAGGCTGATAGCTTAGTGCATCCTTGATGCAGGCAGCAGAATATGATTGAATGTATAATGCATGGAGGAGGAGTGTACAGAACAGCAGTCTGGTTTAGAGGCGGCAAAGATGTGGAGGAGACTGCAGTAAACAGGTTGAGTCTGAGTTGGAATGAGCAAAGTTCTGGAGGTGGAAGTAGGCTTTTTTTTATAGGCACTTACAGGTGCAATAACATTGAAGTTAAGGTTGTGGATTAACAATCCAGATGATTGACAAATGATCAAGAGACATGGGTTCAAATCCCACCTTGGCAGCTGGAAAACTTAAATTCAGTTAATTAAATAAATCTAAAAAAACAAGTTTTGTCACAGATATAGCGTCAGAAGTTCATCTTTGGGATTGAGTAGGGATCCGTTGGTTGTGAAAATCTAGACTAAGGCTAGAAAGGGAGTTGAAATCAATGGCAAGGTTTGAAATTTGTGGTAGGGACAGAAGACAGTGGTTCCAGTATTTTTAAGGCTCAACTGCAAGAAGTTGTGGGTTGTCTAGCTGGATATTGATTGTAGTCTGACAGCATAAGAGGTAAGTCCTGGAGAGAACAAGCGGGCTTTAGTGTGGAGGTTGATATAATATTGACTCATGATACCACCAAGGGACAGCATGTAAATTACAAAAAGAAAAGGATTCAAGTTTTGACACTAGGAGGAATTTCTTCAGCCAGAGAGTGATGAATCTGTGGAATTCTTTCTGCAGAAGGCTGTGGAGGCCAGATCATTGAGTGTCTTTAAGACAGAGATATATTGGTTCAATGTTATTGCACCTGTAAGTGCCTATAAAAAAAAGCCTACTTTCACCTCCAGAACTTTGCTCATTCCAACTCAGACTCAACCTGTTTACTGCAGTCTCCTCCATATCTTTGCCGCCTCTAAACCAGACTGCTGTTCTGTACACTCCTCCTCCATGCATTATACATTCAATCATATTCTGCTGCCTGCATCAAGGATGCACTAAGCTATCAGCCTGATATTTCCTGACCTATATTGGCTTATTCCTTGTCCCTCTGCACTTGAAATATATAATGTTCATCATTATAAATAATAATCTGCATTATATAATTCAGTTGAATGTTGTGAAATAAATTCTTATTTAATAATTATTTAATAAGGGATCAAGGGTTTTATGTGGAAAAGCAGGAGAATGGGGATGAAAAAAATATCAGACATGATTGAATGGTGGAGCAGACTCAATGGGTCGATTGGCCTAATTCTATTGAAATGTCTTATGAGATTCCAGAGATAATGGGAAGAGATGACATTGCTGAAGATCTACAGCTTACTTCAAATGGGTAAATGTGGAATCAATTCAGGGCATTGCCACCAAACTGGCATGGAAGGAAAGGCATTGTGGTTGAACATATTAAAGGATGCAGAAGTTCTGGAGGATGAGATGGAGAAATGTAACATGGTTGCAGTCACAGAGGTATTTAATGCTATGGCACAGGTAGAAATTGGATTGGAGAGAGCATGGTATTGGTAAAGTGAGCATTGATTTGGGAGATGACAACACATGCAAGGACTTTGGAAAGAGGTGGAATGACAGTTTACAAAGACAGAGATGCTGAGAATGTTTTATTTGGAGATGGGAGAAAGATTAGTAATATTGGCCAGTATGGAAGCCAAAAAGGGAAGTTGGGGGCAAGCACTTCAGTGGAAATTTTTAATCATTCACAAAATGTGGCATCATTGTCAAAACCTACATTTATTGTGCATCACTAACTGCTTTTGGGACAACCATGTGGCCAGCTCAGCCATTTCAGACAACAAGTAAGAATCAACCACATTGGTGTGGCTCTGAAGACATATATAGAGCAGACCAGTAAGACAAAGAACAACAATCCAATAGTTTCACCATTACTAAAACTAGCTTTTTATTCTGAATTTATTTAATTAACTAAACTTAAGTTTCCTGGCTGCTAAGGTGGGATTTGAACCTGTTCTCTTTGATCATTTGTCCGGGCCTCTGGCTTGCTAGTCCACAAATGTGACCAGACAAGAAAAGACAGCAGCGAGATTAGCTCCAGCATTTATGGTGAGTATGGTGGTAGGATAGTGACAGCTGATATTCAAAAGGCATCAATGATGGGCTCTTCAGAGAGTTCTGAAAAGCACAGCATGGAGATGTGAGCTCATCTATGGGAATTCAACCATATGATGGCAGCAAGAGAGTACAAGTCAGAGGAGCAGTGATTTGTTGCAGCAGGGGTAAGGACTGTACAGAGAACATGGAGGTCAACATGTGAAATTTATGGTCTGATGGTGGGTGTAGATAGGGTAGAGTCATGAAGAACTGATACACCAATATCCAACTTCTAGAAGAATGTGCAAGGTAATCATTTGGTTAATCTTCTAGTTAGCTGGTTTCAATAATTTTTTTCAGATCTATTGGGAATGCCGTCAAAAGTATTTTATGATTACGACGTTGAAAACTCATTTATAATTCATAATAACACTCATTCGATGCCTGAAATGAAAACAATGGTTAAAATAATTCGCCTGTATAATTCTCATGGATGTTACATGTCCTGGTCATTATATTCAGCTTTGAAAGGGTTAACCTCTCATTACCCTTTAATGCTTACACCAACTAATGCCGACAATGAAAGACCATGCCAGACAACCACCTAGCAAAGCAACAATGATGTTTGGCCATGCCAATTAGCAAAAGGACAGCACGAACATCAGTAGCTCATTAACCTGCAGTGCCTCAGATTCCGGGGAGCAGTTCAAAGGCTCTTAATTCCTCGGCTCTTCACCATGATGCAAATTCTCTGAGTCACGAATCAGCCCGGCATCAGCTCTCAGCTAATTCCACCAGTTTTGCAGTGCTGCTTTCAGGTTGAGAGAAGAGCGGTTTCATGGAACTACAGCATTTACATTGACTATATTTATAATCTTCAGTACCTATCACACTTCTCTCATTACTGCAATGAAGTCACTTGGCAATGTTCTTCTATTCTGCCTTGCTTTTACCCTCAGTCCCTTAGTGGGCCCCGATAGGCTTTCACTCACATTCTGTTTCACACAGCAGGTACGAATCAACTCGAACGTTGCGTCCAGGCAACTTACTGTGGTTATCTGAGAGGCTAAGATGAATCAGGTGATCAGCACCAGTATCTAAGCTGCACAGCAACCTACAGACCTTAGCAACGTGGAGAGTGAGCAAAAACATGCAGCACAGCACATTTCTTCCTTGAACTGGAGATTGAATTGCCAACATTTAATTAGAAAATCATATTTGGAGTCTTCTCCGTGAATTATATCTATCGGGGACTTGCATAATTGACAGACAGATTATATTCAACACTACAACAATTAGCATTAATAGAGTCTCTTCACTTTCTGAACAAAACAGAGCAGCATGCTTCATTTAGGTTTCTTTTGATATCCCGATCAAAAACCAATTACAGCACAACAGTGCCCACAGTAGAAGTGACAATATTTAAAGTGAATATATGCCAGCTGGAATTGTCTTGCAATGCAGTTGTCAGGGCTTGAATGTGTCAAGTTTGAAGCCCAGGCTATAGTACAGACAGTTGTTTGTTATGCATATTCCTTGTTTTTAAATAAACAAAATGGTTAACATTTGATTTCAGAAACACTGCTGTCCATATCTAATGCCCACAAGTCCAATTCACCCATCATGCACTTGCCAATCTACCCTAGCTCCCAGTCCACCAATGCCTTGAATTTAAAATCCTCACCCTCATGAGTAATTCTCCCTTGCCCCTTCTTATCTCAGTGATTTCCTTCATACATCTTGAGAATTCTGCATTCCTCCAACTTTGTCCTCTTATCCAGCTCCTACTTGGCATTACCAATAACAGCCATGTCTTCAGATGCAATATCTTCTCTCTCTACATCATTCAGCCTCTCCATCTCCTCTTTAAGGCCTGTCTATTTGTGCTCACCTATTCTACTGACTCCTTCTTGTGCTCAGTGTCAGTTTTGCTTTCTGATTATATTTTTATGAAGTTCTATGGGACATTTCACAGTGGTAAAGGAACTAATGCTAGTTGTTGCTAATATCCAAAAACCTATCTGGGCTTTAATTCAGAACTACCATCTCTCATAGAACTTTCATTCTGCATTAAGCTTTCAAATGTCACAATAACCAGGGTCACAACATTACAAACAATGAGATTTCATGAGAACAACTGTGAAGTAAATTGAAAACCCACTGGATTTAATAAAAGCTGAGACATGAAAGCACTTCCTTCTTTCCCACACAGCAGCAAAGACAGTGATTGAAGATGGAAGTGCTTCGTGAAGAGTCTGAATTGCTCACATTCAAAAGTTCTCTGTTAATATTGTCAGATTTATTTTGACATACAAACTTGTGCCAAAACTGGGGAGCTGTCCAAAAGAATAGTTAGGCAACAATCTAATATAATCATACTCCGAATAATATTTTTATCCCAGATAATTGTCCCAAATCTATCATGCAACTACTCTCCCAGACATTGACTCTGTCTACACTTCCCGCTGCCTCGGCAAAGCACCCAGCATAATCAAAAACTCCATGCACCGCGGACATTCTCTCTTCCACCATCTTCCATTGGGAAAAAGATACTAAAGTCTGAGGTCACGTACCAACCGACTCAAGAACAGCTTCTTCCTTGCTGCTGTCAGATTTCTGAGTGGACTTACCTTGTATTAAGTTGATCTTTCTCTAAGTCCTAGCTATGATTATAATACTACATTCTGCACCCTCTCGTTTCCTTCTCTATGAACGGTATGCTTTGTCTGTACAATGTACAAGAAACAAAACTTTTCATGTATGTTAATACAATGGCAATAGTAAATCAAATCAAATCAAGATCCATTACCTTTCCTGGTTATATCCTGTCTCACAAGCAGGGCAGATCAACAAAAGGCAATAGCATAGTGGAAGTGGCCTTATATTGTTCAAAATTGATAGTGGATGCATAAGCATCATGTCTAATATGGATGTGGAATCTCTCATTACTAAATACCATCCTCCCTCAACTGATCCCCCACACCGAACATCAAGCACTGAGGGTAGCAAGGATAGAAAAATGCACTCTCGGTGGTGGAACTTCAATATCTATCATCAGACTGGCTTGGTAACACCATCACTGACCAAGCAAGAAGAGCCCTGAAGGATGTAGCCACCAGACCTATTTTCCCTGGTCCTCAATAATGCTATCTGAGATATGTCTGTCAATGGAATTCTTGGTGAGAGTGAAATGCACAATCCCCATGTAGAGAAGGAGCTATTTCCATGCTGAGGATGTTACTCACAACAAATGTTTCTGGTGGAAGAATCAATCCAGACTGGTCTTTAAGGTTAAAGCTGTTTTATTTCTCAGTCCCACTAACCTAAAAGAAGCTGTCCCCTAAAGTGTTCCAATTGTCCCTATTTATAAGACAACTAATGTCACATACTTAACTAGCAATTCCCTTAACAAGGTCACTGCCATACACTGTGAATAATAGTACATCGGCAAAGGGCATTCTACATTGTGTTGTGTGAAGTTACTTACTGTTCTAAATGGGATCAATTGAGAACACATCCAAATTGGACACCAGTAAGGTTCTGTGGGCCATGAGGAATAGCAAAATGGAATTCCATCCCATTATACAACCTTATACCCAACATATCTTTCACTCTATCATTACTAATAAACCTGAAAACCAACTCTGGTCAATGTATCAGCACCAAGTGTATGTAAAATGTGTTGCTACATTGCTTATGCAATAAAATGTTTTACAGCAGAAGCAGAGATAGAGCTATACAATTTGACAACTAACAGATCACACCAAACTGCTACGGTGCTGTCATATTCAGTTGCGAATGATGATTGACATTTAAACAACTAATCAGGGGAGGAAACTCCATAATAATACCCATGTTCAATAATAACAGAGTCTAGCACTTGAGTGTAGAATGACAAAGCTGAAGTTAGATGCGCCAGATGGATAATCCATTTTAATCCTAATCTGAAGTCCAATAATGATCGCCACATTACCAGAAGAACGTGGTGGCTTTGGAGGGAGTACAGAAAAGGCTTACCAGGATGTTGCCTGGTATGGAGGATATTAGCTATGAGAAAAGATTGAATAAACTGGAATTGTTCTCTCTCTAAAGACAGAGACTAAGGGGTAGACTGATTGAAGCTTATAAAATTATGAGGGACATAAATAAGGTGAACAGTTGGAAGCTTTTTCCAAGGGCAGAAAAGACCATCACAAGGATGCACAAGTTAAAGGTAAGGGGGGAAAGGTTCAGTTGGAAATTTTTTACTCAGAAGGTGAGGTTGGGGCGGGGGGGGAGGGGTGTGCCTGGAATGCACTTCCAAGTCAGATGCCTTAGGAACATTTAAGACTTATCTGGATAGACACAAGTATAGATGGGGTATAGAAGTCTAAAGAGGATGACGTGATTGATGCAGACTTGGTGGACCAAAGGACCTTTTTTTTGTGCTGTACTTTTCTATGTCTGTTCTTTGTTCCATCATCACAGCAACAAATCACCAGCCAATTTAATTCACTCCATGTGATATCAAGAAATGGATGAGCACATTGGAGCATGAAGTCTATTGGTCTTAGTAATATCCAGCAGTACTACTGAAGATTTGCATACACTGAAGAGTTAGTTGCAACCATTCTTGTACAACTACAACACTGGCTTCTACCCTACAAAGCAAAAAACTGCCGAGATATATCTTATCCATGAAACCAATACAAATTCAATCCAGCCAATTGCTGCCCAATCAATCTTCTGCCAAATCATCAGCAAAGCGGTGGAAGGTGTTGTCAACAGTGTTGTCAAACAGCACTTATTCAGCAATAGCCTATTCATCAAAGGTTAGTTCAGGTTAGCTAGGACAACTCAGCTCCAGGTCTTGTTACAGCCATTAGTAATTAAATTCCCAATATAGTCAATAAACAAAGTTGTTCATGGAGATCTCAAGGGATCTCTTAATAGATTATTCAAAATTAGCCAACTAGCATGATGCTATGTTTTGTAATCTAATATATTGAGGAACCCTCAGGACTATCAGGTAAAGTTGTTTCATCTGTAAGAAGCTTTTGGAACTTCATATATTTAAACAGGCTTACAATCAGCCTCATTCTTTTTCTAATCACTAGTAGATCTTTCACAGCATTACTCAGAGTCAGTCAAAGAATTCACTGTTTATAACAATAGGAGTGTTTATGCATTTAGAGCATAACATTAGGCAACACTCTCAGACTGCAAAATCTGCATTTAGCTCATAGACTTGAAGCTTTGGGGAAAAATGTCAAGCCCAGGCAGCTGGCAGACAGTTGAGGCTTTTAGATAAAAATGTTGAAGAAGGCATCAAAATGCTTAAGGCAATTCAATGGATAACAAGAAATTTGAGAAATATGTACTTTTCCATTTTTAAATATTATGTTCTCAATCTTATTTTGAATACTAGAATTTTTAGTTATTCAGGGAAAAAATAGTTGGTAGACTTTTTTGGTAATCATTTTGTCTGGTTTCTAGAATAAAACTTGCACCGTCTAATTGATATAATTTATCATTGCCTTGTGACAGTAATAACTAACAATGTAATTGCAAAACTGGGCATAGAAAATTATAGTGGGGGAAATGAATTAACTTCTGAGAGACTGGGGTGCCACCACCAAGACTTATTTATTTACAATGATTTGTAACACGCTGGCAGGTATTTCCCAGAACAGAATAGTGGGAAGTATCTGCCAGTACACCCTGAGTGCCACTGACCCAGACATGACTCTGTAGAGCTCCCTGATTGGACAGTCTTAACAGCCTTAAATAGGGAACTCTTTTCTCTATATATGAAATCAAATTAACTTAGGGACAACTCAAAAGAGGGAGCTCCTTAAAAGGAGAGGAACCACCTGAAACAAAAAAAAAGTAGAAAGGAATCTTAAAACATCAAGTTAAAATGTGATTAATAATACACCCTCATCCCTGCGGTGCCCAGCAAGCACGGAAAGCATCAGTGGTGACTCGGATACCACATGTTCTCTTTCCAGGGATACCTGGCTACGAATATAGCCATGGTAGAGAGGCAGATAGTCAGGTTTGATGATCCCCTCGATCACCTCCTGCCTGGACCTGTTGATGGCAGGCTTTGCCAGGCCCAGGAGCAGCTTCACGAGGAGGTCCTCCTCTTTCCCTGCCCCATCCACACCAATACCTGTAGATCAGAAGCATAGGACTGAAGTGCAGACAAAACTTCAATAAAAGATTTTTGAGGAAACTAGGCCTCAATTAGGGAGCTCATATTTCAATCAGTTCAATTCATGGACGTCGCTGAAGTCAACACAGGGGAAAAGTGCAAACAAAAATTGTAACAACATGAAGGTTTGTATGATAATACATTAAGAATTTTACTTTTAATCTACAAAACCTTATGGTCTGAGTAGGTTTTCTGATGCTCGATCCTATATGACATAAACTTAAATGTACTTCCATTCTACTGAACCTTACTTCCTATTGTCACAATTTAGACATAGTCTTGTTTTAGCATTATAAGTTCCTATATCTATTTTGAAATAATAACAATATGTATATGCATATCATCCACAGTTTCACCTCTTGGTCACTGGATGCCCCAAAAGCATTCAAAATGCTTTATTTTTTTCTCTCTCATTCATTGTTTATTTTGTTAATGGAATAAATAGAAAGTGGAAGGAGAGAGAGAGAGGAGCATTAAGACAGGATTTCCTTTCACTTGCAAGTTTATGATTTTCTGCCAAATCAGTGAGCAGAAAACTGAGTTCTGATGAGTGCTGAAACACAAAAGAAAAGAGCCAGAATAGAGTCTTGAAGAAAAAGTTAATTTACTTATTTCAAAACAAGCACTGGTTGAACTTTGAAGCCAATCATTATATATTTGCGCAGCCATTTGCCATTGCGCGGCACTCATATACCCCGTACATTACCCTTCTGAAAAGACAGAATAAGAAGCAGCAGAGGGCAAAGGAGGCAAAAAAAAAGGTTCAGGAAAGAGATTTGGGGAGAATAGAAACAGTCATTCAGCAACAGAAAGATAAAGTTCAACAAGAACTATCTTCCCTAGGCAGCCACCAGCAACAGCAACGAAAGATCCACTGGCACTAACATGAAATTATTGTATTATGAACAAAGCGGAATAAAATGACTTCAAAATGGAAAGTGAATTACATTCTGGTTCATTTGTCCCCCATCTTGTAATTGAATTTCATCTAAAGGCTACATTCTTGATTTCCTGCACACAGATCAACTAATATAATTTATCACTCTCACTCTCAACAGTTCAGCAATATTGACATCGCTGGGAGAAAAGTACGGAAGCATCTTCAGCCAACGTTCCTGGGCTGAGTTTAAAACTATTCTCTGAGGACTAAGTATCACTAAGTATGATAATGCTGTACTAAATTAGGTCTGATTTTTTTGTTTGAGAAACCGGAAATGTCACTATGAAACTTCTAGCCATTCAAGTTGGAAGGGTTAAGTTATCATTTCTCTTTAACTTGCTCTGCTCATCAGTTTTTCACACTTTTGCGATTTCCTATTCCATACGCCTCCACATCACCAGCAGGATGAGGAGAGAACAGCAAATGTGCAACTCTGTGGGAGTGGAACTGACATACCGTCAAAGCCCAAGTGAAGGAAAATGTATACTGATGGCCCATGATACCACAATACAGATAGTCGAAGGTAAAATTGCATTATAATAGCAGCTCATAACAGGCTTGCAACAAATCAGCAGCCCATACTTGTCTTTTATTTCCCATTGACGGAAAAAGACATTGCCAAGATTTTAAATTTCAAACTAAGAAAAACTGACAGAGAGACTGGGAAATAATTCTCCAAATAAAGTTTGAATTGTCATTGTGTGAACTTCAGTGGGAAGATGATGAGGCAAGGTGAAAAATTGATTGCCAATTCTCAACAAGTGCAGAATACTGTGCTGGCTTAATGCAAATTTCATGCTCAGTAAATTTACAGCATTATGGATTGTCATGCTGTTAAATATCAGGCATAAAAGAACAACTTCTGAAATTTCTATTTTAAAGCAGAGATCATAAAAAGTTTGATTTTATTCTCTCACCCCCTCATGAATACTCGTGTCTTTGGTACAAACATGGTGTAAATATAACAAGTATCCATAATATATGTAGTAGATCTTTCCAAATCCACAAAGTTATGTGTTAAACCCATGGACAGTAGGATGAGAGAGTTGGGGAGGGGTTGGAGGAAGAGACGGGTTGGGAGATGGGAAGGGTGTGGGTGAAGGCATCCTCCAATTGCTATTGTTCCTGAAATATCAAATCAATGCCGGTGATTTTATACACTGAAGTAATTAAAATCTCTATTTACAATGACATGAAAAAGACAAAGCCTTACAAGTTTTGCAATGGTATAATAAACAATAATTGTATGCTGGTGCAATGAGAAATGCTGTTATGGGGTTAATTAGACATTGGGAAAAGGTTGCTCATAGCTCTGTGCAAGTCTTTTGAAAATAACAGAAATTCTATTGGCAAACCCTGCCTAATGTTGTCCACTCTGACTCCTTGTAGTGTCCCGTCTGAATGGAATTTGACCCATGGTCCTCATAATGCCAGCTTTCATGCTGGAGAATTCATCTATCTGACTCAATCCCAGATTTCAGAATAGATTGGGAGGGAATAGATTGGAGGTTTTCCAACTTTTAAGCCTCTTTTGTTGCTGGTGAATTGGCTATTTAATGTAATAAGATGAACAAAGGAGATTGCGTAAGAGGGGTGTCATGAGCAAACAAATCCTTCTTAGTGAGATACAATGCACATTACAAAGACCAGTGTTTAATTGACTGCTATAAATATCCAGATATCCTCATGAGATAAACCATTAGAAAACAGGACCTAATGCTGGTCCCACTTTATGTAGGCCTTTGGACCTTAAACTTGATAAATTGGCCACCCTCAACAACAAGCAGGAGCTTCTACTTGGTCCAAGACTATGCCACTTGAATTTTTAATGGTCAAACACACTTTTAATGTCTATCACAGTTTTCTATCTGTGTTACAAGAATTTGAACCAACATGTCAGAAAAGCAAGGAATACCTTGTCTTTGTTGCATCAGTTAAAATTGTATGAGGTGAAGTAACGTGCAATGAAATCCAACTCCCTATAGATTGAGTGCACAACAATCACAACCAACAATGTAACACTAACAAAACAATAATAGTCAGATGGACCTTAAATATAAATGATGTGAAGGATAAAAACAACTTCATTAATGTAGAAGAGTGGTTTCTCTTGAGTTTGAGAGGATGTGATGATTGTTGTACTGTTCTTGTTGGTTATGTCGTAGATCAAAATGAGATATACATGAATGATGGCATAACAAAAAGGCTAAAGTTCATATTAATTTCCCAGTCAAAATGGCCTGTCTGTTCCTCATCAGCTTATACAAAAATAAATAGCTACCAACTCCTCCAGAGCAGAAATCTAAATACAGCTAAGGATTGATAAGTATTTTAATTTCCCAAAGAATACAGATATTGCGACAAAAATGTCGATCTGTGAATATGTCAATGTGTTTTTCAGCTGTGCTTTTAACAGAAGGGTATTCTTGAAAAGATTAAAGAGTTCTGAAGAAATGACATTCTGAGCTTTGAGACCTGGCCTTCAATACCATCTGTATGTGTTTCAGATATAATCAAAGCCACTGAAAATTTATTCTTTTGACTTTCTTCAACCTTCGCCGCCCAGCCTGACCCATTTTTGACCTGGATTTTGTGAGGGCTTTTTAATGCAATAGTCTGTCAAACATTAGTTTGAGATTGAGTTCAGCTACTCTCGCCTTTCTTCATGTAATCATCATTTATGTCCATGTCTGGATCAAAGATGTTCAGAGGTCTGAAGCAAAGTGGTCCTGATGGAATCCAAACAGAGCACTGGAGAGCGATTTCTTGCTTAGCAGATATTGTTTGAGGCACCATTGAAGATTGACTCCTCTCATGACTTTACTTTGAATGAGAACAGCCTGGGAGAGTTGTAATTGCAGTAAGAAGTCTCACAACACCAGTTAAAGTCCAACCAGTTTATTTGATAGTAATCCCACAAAGTTTCGGAAACGGTGTTCCTTCGTCAGGTGTGTGGAAGTTGTAATTGGCCAGAGTAGATTTTGTTTACTTGTGGGCAGGACATGTCAGTGCCATATTCAGTATTATTAGATAGATAGCAGCGTTATAGGTGACCTGGAACAGTTTGCCTAATGGAACCATTGGCATTGCTAAAGGGCTCTTAGCTTTTGCTGTGTTAATTGTACCCAATCATTTCTTTGTATCAGGTGGAGTGAACTGAATTGCCATGGCACTGACATCAACAAGAGTGGGTGCTTTGAAAGGTTGTTAGATATAGTCAGTCACTTTGTACTTGCGATTGTAATTTAATCAGCCTTGACTCCTGCTTGTCAGCTGTACTCTGATTGGGTGTTCCTGTTAGCTTTCTGACTATTCGGCCAGAATTTTATCAGCATGTCTGCCCAATTCCCAGGGTGGGGGGAGGCTCGGAGAACAGCATTTTCCATTGGCCTCGGGCAGGATCTTACGAACCTTAGGCAGATGTGCAAATAAACTCCCACTCTCCATCTCCATTATCAACTACATGTGGTGCAGCTACAGAGCTTTGCTCTTATGTAGCAGATGCAGTGCTGTTTATTTTTATCGACAACACATTAGTTTTAGTACTCAACATGTTGATGATCCTGTGCAGGAGCTTCATAGGTTGAAACTGAAGTACATCTAATGCTGCTCTTTGCAGAAGAGGAAAAAAAAAAGTACAAATGGAGAAATAAGAATACCAAACTGGTTTTGTATATTTTAAAATGGAACATCAGTAAAAGCTGGAAAGTAAGGATACTTGTCCAAACTGTTTTTCCTTCTGGTTTAGCTCTCACTTCCATATCCTGTGTTTACTAAAAGCTGATTTTCTGATTTAAAAAAGACTAAAGTCTCAGAGATGTCTTCGGCTATGAGTTTAGCAATTGTTTTGTTCTGCAGTATTGCAGCTGCTCATGGCCTGCATCTTATGGTTACCCTGTATTTGGGCTGTTAGAACTGTTCTCAATCTCTCCCAAACAATGGAAGGCAACAGAGACTAACTTCGCCCAGATTTCCACTCCTGGGTCAGGTGCACAAAGACAGGAGAATTCCTGAACCTGCGAATGTGACCTTTAAAAATAGCTGCCCAGACATTGGATTTTCGATCTAGGGATGTGGACTGGATTAGAATTTGGGATAGACCACCCAACATGAACTGGAAAGGTTGCTGGATGTAGAGTGGGTTGGATGGAAGGGTTGCCTTTGAGCACCAGCACTGTGTTCAACATTTAAAAATAATTATTAAAACATGAAATATTCTTCTAGCCCTTACCCTGCATCCCTCTCTCAAACACACTCCCCATGCCCATCTATGGCAACCCTTGCAACTCCATCACTTCATCCCTCCCCCATAACCCCCTCATACCCTCCATACCAAGCTATGCACTTGCTGTGCCACTCCACACTTTTTAAAGTCCCTGTGCCAACTCATGTTAACCTTTACATCCACTATACACCAACCTTTTTCCTTCTATCTACAATGAACTTAGTATTCACCACAGGAAGACATCAAGACCCAGGTAGAAATGAGATAAAATAAAGTTTTAAGTGTCTACTGCAGGTTTCATTATATTGAAAGGAAACACTAGGTCAAAGAATCAATTTGCTGCATTTATATTGCTTTACCTATATGTCTTGTGACAAACAGTTCATTCAAGTGCACAATCTCTTACAATAATAAACATTGGAATTCATATTTCCATACTGAAGACTCTATAACACTTGCAGCTGTCAATCAAACTATGAAATAGCAGGCAGCATACTGTGATAACAGATGATTATGAAATCAATCTGCAGCATTTATCCAATAATAGAAATCCTCAGGTTTATGGTAATAGACAATGAAATAGCAAAGAATCATTTTTTAACACTTCAGACTTGTTTTCAGAGATTTAAAGTGCAAGACATTTGAAAACCTGGAACACCTAGATGACAAGGACACCTATTTCAGACTCCTATTTATTGACTACAGCTCCGTCTTCAACACTATTATTCCCACAAAACACATCTCCAAACTTCATGGCTTGGGTCTCGGCACCTCCCTTTATGACTGGATTCTGAACTTCCTAACTCACAGACCACAATCAGTAAAGAAAGGCAACAACACCTCCTCCACAATCATCCTCAACACTGAAGCCCTACAAGGCTGTGTTCTCAGCCACCTACTATAATCCTTATACAGTAATGACTGTGCAGCCAAATTCCCCTCCAATTCAATTTGCAAGTTTTTTGACAACATCACTGTAGTGGGTCAGATCTCAATGACAAGACAGAGCACAGGAATGAGATAGAGAATCTGGTGATCTGGTGCAGCAACAATAAACTGTCCCTCAATGTTGACAAAACAAAGGAGATTGTCATCGACTTCCAGAAGCATAAAGGAGAACATACCCCTGTCTACATCAATGGGGACAAAGTAGAAAGGGTCTAGAGCTTCAAGTTTTTAGGTGTCCAGATCACCAACAATCTGTCTAGTCCACCATACCGACACTACAGTTAAGAAAGCCCACCAATACCATTACTCTCTCAGAAGGTAAGAAAATTTGGCATGTCAGCTACAACTCTCACCAATTTTTACAGATGTACAAGAAAGTATTCTTTCTGGTTGTATCACAGCTTGGCATGACTGCTGCTCTGTCCAAGACTGCAAGCACTACAAAGACTCGTGAATGTAGTCCAACCCTCACGCAAACCAGCCTCCCACCCATTGATTCTGTCTACACTTCCCTTTGCCTCAGCAAAGCAGCCAGCACAATTAAGGATCCTACGCACCCCAGACATTCTCTCTTCCACTTTCTTCCTTCGGGGAAAAGATACAGAAGTCTCAGGTCACGTACTAATTGACTCAAGAATAGCTTCTTCCCTGCTGCTGTCAGACTTTTGAATGGACTTACCTTACACTAAATTGATCTCTCTTTATATACTCTATGACTGTAACACTACATTCTGCACTCTCTTGTTTCCCTCTCTATGAACAGTATGTTTTATCTGTGTAGCGTGCAACAAACAATACTTTTCACTGTATGTTAATACGCATGACAATAATAAATCAAATGAAATCAAACCCTTGACATAATGACAACTGTCTTTGACAGGTGCTTCTAGCAGCTCCTTTAATAACTGCTTATGACTATTTCTACAAACAATTTTGATAATTCCAATGAGTTTGGCAGTAATGAGTTTATGCACATTTTACATACATTTGTGCCTACTTTTAACCATTCCAAAAGGCATTTGATATACCCCAAAGAGCATCTTACCTCCAGAAAAGTCACCTGACGTGCCTGAAAGTGTCTCTGGACCTGATCCAAAAGGTACCTTACGTCTACGAAGTCTGACTATCCAAAATAATGCTAGGTGTTCAAGCTCTTATCTGGTGCAATCCGCATATGCCAGGTTTCACACTCCAGACCTGTCAAAATCCTACTTCAGTAAAAATTACTGATAATGTAAGTGGCTGACCACTCCATAAACTGTGCATGCGTGAAATATGCTGTTGTGAAAATGGGAAGTGCTGGGTTTGGGGGGCTGGACATTCAGGCATTTCTGCTATTCATACCATGATGAGAGGATATTTTTCCATCATGTGTTGGTCATTTATAATAATGTCATCCTTTTGGTCGCTCCAAACACTTACACCCTCCACAGTGGTGAAATGTGGCTGCAGTGTATTCTAGCAAGAAGATGCAACAACTTGCCTCGACTCCTTCGACAGCACTTTCCAAACCTGTAACTTCTACCATCTTGAAAAAAAAAGACAAAACAAGACAGTTCTGTCAGAAAGACAGAACGTTTCAAGACAGGCAAAGAAACGTTCAAGGTCCTCTCTCATTCACACACTCTGACCTGAAGATATATCACAACCCCTAAAATACTGTTTGGTCAAAAATCCTGGAGCTCCCTTTCTATCAGTGCTGTCGTACCTTTCCATCCAGACTGCAGCAATTCAAGTTGGTGACTCACCGTTACCTTCTCAAAGGCAATTAGGTTAAGGTAATAAACGTTTGCCTTACCAATAATGCGCACCAGACATGAATATTTTTAAGTGTTAGCTTTGGTTCAGTGGTAGCAGTCCCATACCTGAGTCAGTATGTTGTGGGTTCTGACCATACCAAAATAAATAGTCGAAGCTTCAGTGTGGAACTGAGGGAGTGTAGCACTGTTGGGGATATTGTTTTTTTGAATGAGTCTTTAAACCAAGGCCTTATCTGCCCCCTTAGGTTCCTCATAGCAGACTGTTGCAAAAGGTGAAGTCGCACTTTCAGTGGTGAGCTGACAAGATGGATACAAAACTGGTACAATCAAAGAAGACAGAGGGTAGCAGTGGAAGACTGCGTTTAGAATGGAGGGCTGTGACAAGTGGTGGTCCTCAGGGATCACTACTGGGAACTTTGCTGTTTGTAATATATATAAATGATCTGGAGGAAAATGTAACTGGCTTGATTAGTAAGGTTGGTGGATTTTCAGAAAGCGATGAGGAACATCAGAGGATTCAGCAGGATATAAATCAGTTGGAGACTTGGGCAGAGAGATGACAGATGAACAAATGTGAGGTAATGCATTTTGGAAGTCTAATACATATTGAAAATACATGGTAAATAGCAGAACTCTTAAGAATAATGATAGGCAAAAAGGTTTGGGTGAACAGATATATAGGTCACTGAAAGTGGCAATGCAGGTACAGAAGGTAGTCAAGAAGGCATATAGCATGCTTGCTTTTTCCCAGGATGGAAGAGACAATTATTAGGAGGCACAGATTTAAGGTGTGAGGGACAAGGTTTAAAGGAGATATAGGAGGCAGATTTTTTACATAAAGGGTGGTGGGTGGATGGTGGAACTCACTGTAGAGGGAAGTAGTGGAAGCGGATACGATAGTGGCTTTTAAGGAGTGTCTTGACAAATACATGACTAGGATGGAAATAGAGGGATATGATCCCTGGAATGGTAGGGAGTTTTAGTTAAATCAGGCAGCATGGTTGGTGCAGGCTTGGAGGGCCGAACAGCCTGTTCCTGTGCTATAATTTTCCTTGTTCTTTGTTCTTAATTGATTAGTGCCATGAGATCTTTTACATCCAAAGACAAGAAGTCGCACAACATCAGATTAAAGCCCAACAAGTTTATTTAGTAGCAAATGCCACTAGCTTAAATGTGAAAGCTAGTGGCATTTCCTACCAAATAAGCCTGTTGGACTTTAACCTGGTGTTGTGAGATTTCTTACTGTGTTTACCCCAGTCCAACGCTGACATGTCTATATCATTCAAACTACATCTCTACTATTCAAAGAAGTGCAGGGAATTTTTCCCTGTGACCTAGTGAACATTTGTTCACCAAACTGTTTGTGGAAACATGCTGTACAGAAATTGGCTGCTCTGTTTCTTATATTACAACAGTATGTACACTTCACTTTACCAGCTTGCTGAATATGATACCCTGACAGGCACCATTTAAAGTAAGCATGCTGTCGAAGCTTTTCGTGTTTCATTCATCAGGACAGATTTTCAAGAATACAATTGTAAAAGGAAGAACAATTTATACTGCATGAAAAGAGAGGGTTGACTGGTTGGCAAGTAGACTCATTGATATGTTGCCATGGAGAATGCAGCAGGAATGGTTCACTACCAAGCTTTCATTCAAATTCAAACCAGGCAGGTCAAATACAATTGGTCAAGGCATTGCCATGAGCAATGAATAAGGAATAGCTGTTTAACAAGCTTTGTTTTGTTGAATAAGTGTAATGTGTGGACATGATCCTCTTGTCTGCAAAGGTTAGGGACCTGTTTGTGAACCTATGTACCTCTTTGCACTCGTTGGCAAAGTACTGAATGTATCCAACCACTCTATGCTTGCAAAACTTAAAACCTAGTGTCCAACATTAGATGTGGTTCGATGATTGGACAGCATTTGAAACCAATTCAGATTGTGGTAAGAATTATACTGACATCCAATTTAAAATTATTCGCCAGCCTTGCAATGTAGCTTACTGACATGCACGTTAAGCTACATATAATCACATGTAGGCACTGTCCTTTGCAGACTGTAGGACCATGTCTTATTCATACTAAACAAAAGCTTGGGGGATAGCCATTCCCTCATTCATTCTACATCACAATTCTTTGACCAATAAGAGTTGACCAGTCTGGCTTGAATTTAAACAAAACAAATCAGCACTATTTTCTCATGCAGTACAAATTGTTGTTCTCTTTACTATTGGAATCTGATGAGTACAGTACAAAAAGCTTTGACAGCAATGCTCAAACTTTGTACTACCAAATAATTATTTTTCTCATTATATGAATGCATTTTCCTTTTAACTCTACCAACAACTCGTGTTTACCTAGTATTATTAATAGAAGTAAACATATAAAGGCATTAAAAAAGCAACACGAAACCACATAACAAGATATTACAAGAGACTAGTGAATAGTTAGTTTTAAGGAATGTTTTAAAGAAGAAAACTTCTGTAGGGAAGTTTAGGGAGCAATTTACAGAGTTTAGTGCCCAGGCAGCTGAAGGCTACAAATGATGAAGAAATTAAAGTCAAGGATGCTCAAGAAGCCAGGATTGAAAGAACTCAGATGGGTACTGAACTGAAGGAGATTAGGAAAGGGTGAGACATTGGAAAACAAGGCTAAAGATTTTAACTTCAAGATATTGTTCAACTGGGAGCCAGTATAGGTCAGCGAGGACAAGGGTGATGGGTGAATGGACTTGGCGCATATAGAATAGGAACAGCCAAGCTTTTGACAACCTCATGTTTATGAAGGAATTGATATTGCTAAGTCTGCAGCAGTTACACTGGTGAATACATTATTGCTGTCTATTCACTTTGCAGCTAATCTTACAGAGCAGAACATTCAAAAGCCCGAAATAAATATGTTTTTTTCCATAACACTTTTCACATGGATGAACATAAAATTCAGGAAGAAAAAAAGAGAAGGAATAAAATTTCCAAAATATTAACAGCTGCAATATATGATTGGAAATATAGGTCCAAAAAATCAACAAAGTGAAAGACTGTAGCCATGAGCGGTTCAACAACATTTTCCATTCACAAGCTTGAAGCTATGACTGAATTTTACTGGAAACCACAGTACAATGCAACACTGCAAGGGGAAAAAAGAAAACAGTGCTTGAAGCTTTCATGACAAATTGTAAATTCATGTGTGCCCACTTACAGTAAATGTCTCGAGCAGTCTCCTGTTTGCTTCAACCTGGTGATGGTTTTATCCTTCTAGAAAGTACAGCTTTGCTTACAAATGACTCACGGATGCTCAGTCCATTAGTAAAATGCCAATTCTGGTAAATGGGAGAGCAGCCACTAAGATGGATGGTTCCTGCCTTGATACCCTGAGGGTCAGGGTTTGGAACACTGCCCACAAGGGCTTAGGGAAACAATGGTGCTCATTACAACACGGTACCAAAGGCAACTGCTGCTTACAGCTGTTCTTCTAACTAGATACACCACTTATCGTTATTATAATGCAGCACTGAAAAGAAATCTAGGTCTCTTCGTTTTTTAGGGGAGTTTCCCATGTCTGCTACTTTTTTTTAAAGAAATTAGATATGCATATTTTTGTTAACTGTTTCATGGCCTTGATTTTTTTTAAGAAATCATTTCCACTGCAGCTTGACAGGGCAGCAGGTGAATAGGACTTTGAGAGAGACAAATTTAACCCATTGAGGGCTGTATAGAACTTCTACTGTAGTCGGCGGTCTATAGCCTAATACAAAAATGGTCAAGGAAAGAAAAAGATACTACAATGGCCTGATGGGGAACATGGCTAACTTCAGGATAGAAGGTTTAACTCTCGGTAGGGTATGTGGACTGGTAACATTGGTTTTATCATGGGTGATAAAATCATTCTAATCAATCAAATTGACAGGAAGCAAATACATAGAAGACCAGAAGACTGATTTTAAGTGCTAAGATACCTCAGGATGCTGCCCTATGGTCAGGCAGTCTGCAAATAAACCAATTTGGATGATATGTCTATGGTAAATGACTATGTGTATGTGTTTAAGTCCAGCTCAAAAGAATAAATATTGAAGAACAGACTCAGAAGAGAAGAACCACACAAGAAGAAAGGAACCTCAAGCTACGAGCTTGATAAAGTCTGATCCCTCTCCATGCCTGCCCAGCACTAGTGAACAGAGACAGCCCCATAGGTCCAGTAAACATATTAAATAGTTAAAATCTTTGTTTGTAAACTTGTTGTAGTAGATTTATAGGGGAATAGAAGCATTTAATTCTGATATATTGTAAGAGAGTCAGTCTTGTAGCAGTCATAAATATTTAAAGTTTTGTTATATTTTCCTAATAAAGGTGTGATTTGATTTGAAGGTAATGTTTTTGTGTCTATAAATGAACAGCAGTAAGGATCTCAATAAACATGTATTTCAGATAGGTAAGGGGCTAGGCAGCTGGACTGAAAGTTTTTTGAATGAGTGCTGCTTAATTTCATAACCTGACTTCTGGGATGTTCTAATTTTATTTCCATTATTTTTCCCAATACAGCTTAAGCCTGGTTAAGCCTCTCAGAAACTTCAAAGGCATTTACGCAAAACAAAAGAGCAGTTATATTTTCTTTTTCCAGGTGAATCACCAGGTTGCAATTTGTTTTGTTTCATAAAGAGTTGGGCAACTTGCCAACTCTGGTGGAGCTAATGGATTCTGAAGAGTCTAAACTTGAGTATAACTCATGATTAACATTTAAATGTGCCTCCTCTAATTACCTTTCAGATAGGTAATTACACCACTCAATCTGATGGAGGCAGTGAACAGTGGGACCAGGTCAAAAGCCCAGTGATGAGGCCGAATTCAGGTAGAAGGGAACATTTGAGAATCTGCTATCAAAGTAGCAAAACATTATGGCGTAAATCTTAACTTAATGCAATAGAATAAGACAGATGATGACGAGTTTGACATTTTTCATGTCTCCTCTTCTTTTATTTCTTTTGATAGCAACAGAAATTACACTATTTTGTTTACCTGACAGTGTGCACTAGACATATTTATATGAATTCCAACCTCAACAATGAAGCAGTGTTGGACATTTGCATTGTGGCATTGCTCCTATTTGGGTAAAATCAGTTCAGTCGCAAGTCTTGGCTCGTCATTAGAACTCTCATCTCTCAGTTAGACAGTCATGGACTCAAGATTCAGCCAAAAATCTGAGTACATTATCTAGGTCACCATGTGGTCTGCAATACCAAAGGAGTGCTGCACCATAGGAGTTACTGCTTTTTGAAATAGATGTTAAAATAAAGCCCAGCTCTATTTTCTCATTTAGATATAAGAAATCACCAAATTCTTTTCAAACTAGAGCAGTGTCCTGGTCAATATTTATTTTTCAATTAATAACACTTAATAGCAAATTATCTGCTCATTATTCTCATTGCTGCTGTTGGGATATTGCTATATGCAACTTATCTGTTTCCCTGCAAAACAACAAAGCCTTTGCAAATATTTCATTGATAATAATGTACTTTGAGATGTTCTGAGGTCATGGAAGGCACTATCAAATGCAAGTTATTTATTTTCTTTTCCCATGGTGGGGCAGCATGGTGGCACAATGGTTAACAGTGCTAACAGTGGCTATGGACCGGGGTTTAGTTTCAGTCTTGGGTGACTGTCCGTGTGTTCTCACCATGTCTATGGGAGTTTCCTCCGGGTGTTCCAGTTTCCTCCTACAGCCCAAAGATATGCAAATTAGATGTCCTGGCCATGTTAAATTGCCCCTTAGTATTCAAAGATGTGTAAACTAAGGAGGTTAACCCTGGTAAAACATGTGGACTTACAGGAGTATGGCGGGGTGAGCCTGGGTAAGATGGTCTTTTGAAAAGTTGGTGCAGACTCGATGGGCTGAATGTCTCCTTCTGCACTATAGGGATTCAATGCTTCCATAAAATTGATGGAGTTGAGAATACCACTTGATCTTTGCATTTGTGATTTATCAAAATTGTTATAATTATTGTCTCATAATATAGTACTAAATAAAAGTATATTTTTATTATAGCCATTAATCTGCAATGTTCAGTGTACATACTGTATCTTAATGATATGATTTGTGCATGACTGATATCAATCTATAATTTCTTCAGCTGACCAAATATATATTCAACTTTTAAAAAGGATTTATTAAAGTCAAGAAGAGTCATCTGATATCTCATATTGCAAGTTGACCAGCTTTCTGGCCATTCCAATTTAGACACACCATAACATCATTCTCTAGATTTCACACATGAGGATATCAAAAATTGATTTCAGAAGAAGTTTGTTTACCTAATGTTTGAACTATTGGTTGCTTTTGTTTCATGGCCATGTGTAGGATGGGTGTTGTTTTTTTTGGGGGAGGAGAGTGAATAGATTCTGGAATGCCATAGCCGTTAACCCCTGAATGAGTCATTGACTGAAATGTACTTGGCATTACATTTGCACTTCCATAATTACCTCTCCAGACTGGAATTCTACTAGAACAATGTTTATATGGAATTGTGTCTTCCTATCTCATCGAGATAAATAATGACTCACTCAGGGGTTAATGGCTATGGCATTCCAGAATCTATTCACTCTGTTCCCCAAAAAAAACAACACCCATCCTGCACATGGCCATGAAACAAAAGCAACCAACAGTTCAAACATTAGGTAAACAAATTTCTTCTGAAATCATTTTGGAGAAGTCAGGTGACCATTTTGCAATCTCTTTAGTATAGCACACCACCTGCTAAAGACAGAAGCAGTCTGGAAAGTAGCAGTAATAATCTTCTTATTTTCTCCTCTCTCACGTCAAGGTCCTTTTCTTTGCAGCTTTAAGTCCAGCACAAAGGTAATGAGTTTTCATTGAAAGTAACCTTGGGGTGCAGGAATAATCAACTTTGTGGAAGAAATGGATGATGTTTTTAAAAGAAAAATGCCTTTGGCAATTGCAGATGCATTGACTGCAACTCAACGCCTGGAATCTAAAATTTAATTTGGAAAAAATTCTGCAGCTGTCTTTGTGATCAGCAAAAGATTCAAACTGCCAACTCTATTTTTTGACCTTCCAGCATTCAACTTTATTTTGGCTAGGAAAGGAGCTATTTACATATAATTTGTAAATTTTACATGGTTGTGTGTATGTGGCGGCATGGTAGCACAGTGATTAGCACTGCTGCTTCATAGTTCCAGGAACCTGGGTTCGATTTCTGGCTTGGGTCACTGTCTGTGAGGAGTTTGCACACTCTTCTGTGGGGGTTTTCTCCGAGTGCTCTGGTTTTCTCGTACAATCCAAAAATGTGCAGGTTTTGTTTGATTGGCCATGCTAAAATTGGCCCTTGGTGTTCTGAGGTGCATAGGATAGAGGGATTATTGGGTAAAATATGTAGGGATGTGAGGGTAGGGTCTAAGTGGGATAGTAGTCAGTGCAGACTTGATGGGCAAAATGGCCTTTTTCTGTACTGTAGGATTTCTATGATTTCTTTCTCTGAATGTGGGTTGCAAAAGATCAAGATGTATGGGATTACCATTTTTAAATAATTTGCTCTCTTAATCTGGATGAGTTTTGAACTCAATTCAAGATAATCTTTTTTTATTCTAAAATTAGGAAAGTCTGTCAAACTGGCTCATTTGAAATCAGCATATGAATAGTTAAACATAGGCCACGGGTAAAATTCTTTTATACTTTTAAATCCTCAAAATCTGTCAAACTTGGAGAGATACTGTTGGGGAATTACATTTTACCCCTCTTCATATGGTTGCAACAATTGCCACATATCAGATTTAAGGAGCATACTCTTTTATATTTGGTAAGAGATTGTTGATAAGAGAAGTCAAGCTGAGCAGAAATGGCCCATAAGTATGCCATTTAGCTCTATGGTACATATATTATTGTAAAGAAAAGTCACACAAGAGATAATTTTCACCTTCACCTCCTGGCTGGTAATCTAGCTGATTGGATCATCCACTCAACCTCTAATTTACAGGGATTTGGACTCATTGATCGGTATCATCAAGATACTAGCCAGCTATTGAAGGGAAGCGTTACCTCCATTGTTGAGGAGGTCCGTGAATTAGTGAAATTAATGCCTTGGAATTTCTCCCATTATGTTCTATTGCTGCTCAGCAATCTCCATATTATTCACCATAATATATTATGCTATACTTGTATCTTCATACTGCTTCCTGCTATTAGACTAATTGTTATTAACAATAATTAAGGCGACAAACATTTCCAACAGCAGCCTGATTCCAATGACAAGACCAAGTAATCCCTGTACAACTTTGGCTCCAGAAAAGAATATAATAATAGGAATGTGCTTTAAAATCAATAATATAATCTGTATTTGGTAGTTATAGCATAAATAAAATTTACTGAACTCCAAAAATACCAACTGAACTCCAATTGTTACTTATGCCATTTACTGAAATTATATTCAGTGGTTCCACTGTTACACTCATCAAGCATAGCATATTGTAAAACCTTAGAAAGGAATCTATGTAAAAAAAACCCAGCCATTATGAGGAGTTATAGGTTAAAGGAGTTATTTTCCTATCAATGAATGCTTGAAAAATTAGAAGGATTCATTTATTTTAGAAAGAAAAGTTCTTGTCCAACTACAGGACTCTTCATGTAGGGATTTGTCTTTCCTAATAAGACACATGAAACCCTGAAAAGAAACTTGGAGAGTAACATTTTTTTTGCAAATTGTCAGAAAGCCCGCCCTGGTGTGGGATTTGACAGGATGAATTATACTGATAATCCTAGACCACAGCCAACAGAAATTTTAGCCTAACCTAAAATATAAGCTGGAATACTCTGATGTTGTCCATAGGTGGGGTTCTCCGGTCTCGCTGCAGGGAATGAAGATTTGGCTTCGTAGTGGGGTACGTGAGACCAGAGAATTACGGCCATAATCTTAAAATATAGGCTCATGACATTTTGACCACCGTGAGCCCTCTAGCTGGTTTCCCCTGAATCAATGAGACCCACACCACTATGTGGAAAGTAATAGTTACATGAACTTCTTTAGAATCAAAGTGGAGCATCCTTAAGGAAGTGTATTGAGATGGATGGAAAACTGGTTGGCAGAGAGGAAACAAAGAGTAGGAATTAATAGGTGCTTTTCAAATTAGCAGGTAATTACTAGTGGGGTGTCACAGGGATTGGTGCTGGGACCCCAGCTATCCACAATATATTAATGATTTGGATGAGGGAACAAAATGTAACCTCTCAAAGTTTGCAGATGATCCCAAGTTGGATGGGAGGGTGAACTGTGATGGACATGCAGAGGATCCTTCAGCATGATCTATATTGTGGACAAATCAATGCAGTATAATTTGGATAAATGTTAGTTTATTCATTTTGAAAGCAAAAACGAGAACCTGAATGGCTGTAAATAGGGAAAGGGAAGTGTGCAGCAGGATCTGGATATCCTTGTGCACCAACTGCTGTAAGTCAGCATGCAGGTGCAGCAAGCAATAAAGACGGCACATGGTATGTTGACTTTCATTGCAAGAGGTTTCGGGTATAGGAGCAGGGATGTGTTGCAATTATACAAGGCCTTAGTGAGGCCACACCTAGAGTATTGTGTGCAGTTTTGGTCTTTTCCGAGGAAGGATGTTCTTGCACTCAAAGAAGGCCGATTCTGGGGATGGGAGGACTGATGTTTGGGGAAGATTGACTAGGTTAGGATTGTTTTTGCTGGAGTTCAGATGAATGAGGGGGGAATCTCATAGAGGCTTATAAAATTCGAACAGGTCTAGACAAGATAGATGCAAGAAGGATCTTTCACATGGTGGGGGGGGGGGGGGGGGGGGGGGGGGGGGGGGGGGGGGGGGGGGGTGGAGGAGGAGGAGTCCAGAACCAGGGGTCACAGTCTGAGGATTTGGGGTAGGCCATTTAGGATTGAGATAAGGAGATATTTCTTCATTCAGATAGTGGTGAGCCTGTGGACATTAATATCAGAGAAAATAGTCAATGCCAAGACACTGAATGTATTCAAGAGGCGGATAAATATAGCACTTGGGGTGAGTGGGATCAAAGGTTATGGTCAAAAAGCAGGATTAGGCTACTGAGTTGATAATCAGGCATGATCGTGATGCACAATGGAGCAGGCTCAACGGGCCAAATGGCCTTCTCCTGCTCCTTTCTACTATGTTTCTATACTGCCCTTTTATTTAAGACTAGCTTTGCAGCCTTGAAAACATTTTAAAAAATCATAGCACATATTGGGATTTTTTTAGCTCAATTAACTTGCTTTAGCATCTCTCAAAGTAAAGGTAAAACTATTGGGTAAGATAATGATGATTCTCAGAGGTTGAGTTATCTCATTAACTTTGTAGTTTCCTATTCAGGTATCAAGATTATTACTACTTTTTACTGTAACAATAATTGAATGTAAAAACTGCTTTGTCTACAAGAAATAACATTTTATTTTCTCTCTTATCCTAGAATTTTAATGTTACATTGACCGTTTTCACTTCATGTGAATTGCATGTTTGGTTATTTTATAACATCTATATAGTTTAGAACCTATGTTGTTTCAACATTGTTTTTTGTAACATTAACTCATGAATCCAACTTGTTCCCCCTCTGGTAGGGGATACATTATACTGAGGAGTCACACCCGGATCCAAAGAACATCCAGGATATTATAATCTGATATATCTGGATGGTGGCAGGACTCTCTATTGAATAATTTCCTTTAGAGTGATATTAATCAGTTTTTCAGATCCATTTAGCATCTTCAGGATCTGTGTTTGTGATGATAGTATGTTACTGATATAAATGAATTAATTTATATGTTTGTATGGAGTTAGTGGTGAAGGCAGTAGTGTTCCATTTTGTAAGGTAAGGTTGGAGGGTCCATTGAAGAGTAATGAAATGGTAGTAGGTGTAAAAGAGAAATTGCCTTTTTCAGTGGTACAGTTTGTCCTGGCTAAGGGTACAGTTGGATCACAGATGGGAGTGATGCCCACTGCAGTTGAAAATCCAGTGGAAAATCAAACAGCTAATTGTTGCAGAAAGCATATCCCAGGATGTCTCCGGACTATGTGGTAATCAGATCACAAAGCCACAGGAGGAGGAGAAATCAAAGATCACCTCAGTTGGATAACTAAGACTGGGGCTCAATTATCCAAAATAATTTTTGACCAAATGATTGATAATGAACAAGAACAGGTAAAGAAGAAGTGGATAATCAGGAAAATTGGCAAAATTATGGCATCAAGATGCTGAAATAAAGCTGCTGTATCAGAAAGCATACACAAAAAGAGAATCTGAATACATACAAGACTGTTATTACATTAGAAAAAAATGTCTTAATGAGAAGTGGAGACCTTTATATATATATTCAGATGGATGAAAAATAGGCTGAAGTTTGTCAAGTTGTATTATCGATGGGTTACAGAGAAGAGCTGTTGTAGGTAACATATGAGGTTCCAGTAGGGGGTCATTTACGAGTAAGGAAGTAACAAGCGGTGAACAGAAGGATGGAAACAGCGTATGGGCAATAAGCCGTGAGTTTAAATAAGAATTAGAAATCAGCTTGGTGGGTCAAGAGGCTTGCTCCTGTGCTGTATTGTTCTTTGTCCATTCTCAGCCTTAAGTTGAAAAGAATCATTTAAGAGCTATATCTAAATTGGGATTCTCCCAAAAAGAGACTAGAATTGCAATTCAAATGATTGCATACATACTGATAATTTCCATAATGAAATCTCAGTGAGCCAAACCATTTCCCATTTGCATTCATCCAACAGAGTTCTAATGTACAAAATTAATTCCCGTTCACACCTATAGCACAGAATCCTGCTACATCGAGATCTTTCTAATTCACTTCCGATCATATAGAATTTCCAATGGAGTCAACCATTTTCACCCATTCCCAGTGCATAGAATTATTAATTTCAGCATCACATTGCATTGAAAAATGCTTATTCAGCTACAAAATGTTTTTGACACTGCAGGGTAAATTCAGTGGTTCTGCAATCTGGACAATATACCATTCTGGAGGGGAACACATTCAGATATTGCTACACTCCTCAGGCAACCATTTACCAACTGCTTCCTTCAAACCCTCCTTCCCACTGGGAAGGCAGTATCAGTGTATAGTAAAGACCAGTATATTTTTAAATTCCATTGTAGTAAATACAATAAATCACTTGAGAAGTGTCACCAGGAGACTATTGCATATTTTAGACACATGAGCACCCCTGGGTAAAATGTAGTTTTGCAGCAAATGCAAATATTTGTTGCTGTCATTTAAATTGAACTGAAGATGGAATGATTAAATGAGCCGTGACAGATTTCTCAGTATCTTCCAAGTAACATAAATACAAAGAATGTAGCTTATTGGCAAACTGGCTATGAATTCATCAAACTTTGGCTCTATAAACTGCTTAATATTTAGTGAGCAAAATACTTATAATTCTACAAATGTCAATTTTGCCTTACTCTAGAGATGATAATGCAACTCTTGACTGATTGATCAAGTCGCTCAACTAACATCCTCTCGAAGGGCGATGAGGGATGGATAATAAATGCTGGCCTGGCCAGTGATGCTCACATTCCACAAACAAACAAATAAATTTAAAAAAATTTAACATAAGAAAGAAGATAGCATTAATCTGAATCTGTTGAGTGTATACATTGAATATCCTTTATCCAAAACCTTGGGGCTGATTGCATGTTGGATTTCAGATCAATTCTTTGCGGATACTGCATATAAACTCACATTGCAACGGCCTGTAATAAGTCTTTTTTAGACAATGTCAGCACAAAAAACAATGCAGACAAACAATTAGACTTCCATGTTGAAAGTCTATGAGTTGCAAACATTGTGCAGTTTGTGGATGTGTTTGATTTTTGGATTTGCTGATAAAGAATACTCAACTTGTATGATATTCCACTCTATTCTCTAATGTGTGATACCTCATTGATGGCCAGCTGCTCTCCGCCTCCTCCCTGATGCCCATACCGGTGATTTCCACTCCGATAGTCCTCATACAAATCCTCCTCACTTCCTGCTTCATCAGCAAATGCAGTCTTATCTGGTGCGCCATCATTGATGACTACAATGTGAATAAAAACAAGACATCTTACATTCCTATAATCAACAAAGAACATTTAAAAACATGTATTTTATAGCATCTTTAATGCAATAGAACATCCAAAGCTACATCCCACAACTGTGATCCGACAAAAATAATTAAAGACATGTTATGTTATAACTTAAGAGACATTGATAAGACTGCATCTGGAATATTACGTACAATCTTGATCAACCTCCTATAGGAAGGACGTTATTAAATGGCAAGGGTGTGAAAAAGATTTACAAGGATATTACCGGGATTGGAATTACAAGAAGATGCTAGTAAGTGGGGACTTCTTCCCTGCAGCATAGGAAAATGAGACATGACTTATAAAGATTTATAAAATCATGAAGGATGTAGATAAGGTGAATAGCCAAGGTATTTTCCCCACAGTAAGAGAGTCCAAAACTAGAGGGCATAGTTGAGAGATGAGAGGGAAAAGATTTAAAAGGGACCTGAGGGGCAACTTTTTCACACAAGCTGAGGATGGTGTGTATATGGAATGAGCTGCAAGAGGAGGCAGTAGAGGTAGGTACAATTACAATATTTAAAATATACTTGGACAGATACATGGATGGAAAGGTTTAGAAGGATATGGGCCAAACTCAGGAAAATGGGATTAGTTTAGTTTAGGGAACTTGGTTAGCATGGATGAGTTGGGCCGAAAGACCTCCGCGTTGTATATCTCTGACATCTATGACGCTTTGACATCTACGGAAAAAAAAACACCTGTTTGGTCAAAGTGGTGGACTTTAAACTGAGTCACGAAGCAGGTGACAGAGATGAAAAGTTGAAGAGCTGTGGAAAGTGAATTCCAAGATTTGGGGCCCACGTGAGGAAACACACAGCTGACGGTGGTAGGGGAAATGAAGTGAGACATGCAGAGTAGGCCAGAGTTAGAGGAATGTAGCTCTTGCAAAGGTTTGTAGGGCTGATGATAGTTTGGAGCAGCATATGTAGACAAGAGCATCTCTGTTGCCACTGCACGTAACATTTTTGTGATCATCGTTTTGGTGTTTTTTGAGGAACACAATCAACCAAATTTTCAAAGGTCCTCAGAGGCAAGTTTGGAGGCAGTAATCCCAAAACTGAGGGGGAAATCTTATTGGGCCAACTATATGACACATTCCCACTTATAGGGGGTTTTGCGGAGGCAGGATGATATTGGCACTGACTACCAACCGCATTACAGTGGGTACTGGCCAATTAAAACATTTGAGGGTGTAATTGAGGGCACTCCAAGTATCACCTGCATTTTTCAGCTAGTGTAGGGCATACCTGGCAAGCCAGAGACTTATGAAGTGGAGATGCCGGTGTTGGACTGGGGTAAACACAGTAAGAAGTCTTATAACAGCAAGTTTAAGTCCAACTGATTTATTTGATAGTAAACTCACAAGCTTTCAAGGATTCCCTCTTTGTCAGGTGAATGGAGAGTTCTGGCCTCAGACAGTGCATTTAACGGCACAGCCAGAGAGTTGTCAGTAATCTGGTTCCCAGCAAACGTTAGGTAACCATTGGAGCCAGAGGGAAAGGTTCTACTGCTAATAAGCAGCTGCAAACATGGCAATGCCCATTACAATGAAGAACTTTCTCCCTCTTGTCAAGGACACAAGGACATAACGGGGGAGCTACGAATCATTACATTCTGGCTGGCCTCCTATTGAGCTTCCACTCTTGGGAGCCCACCCATCATCCTTAATTGGAGCTCCAGGAGATGGTCACTCTAAATAGTCTCAAGGGACTATTTTGGGTAACTCCTCCAAAATCTCCCTCGAAGTTCTGCCACACCAGCATGTCTGGATTTGCATCCCCATTTCATCCCAAAGGCAATTGGTACCCAGGAATGAAAATTTTGTCCTATGGGTGCTCTTCATACTACCCAACTCCCTAAACATGTGACTATGAGAGTGTTACACATCACCAAAGGTTGATGGTTTGCCTGTAATTGAGAAACGTATTTGAATCAATCATGTCAGATTTCCATCCCTTTGAACAAGGCTAATGATGGGATTAATATATTACCAGTGACAGCGAATCTTTGATCCAGCTGTTCCCACTCCTGGCCTTGCGTGACAATTCTACGGGCAGATTTCACCAGTCCTCCCTACCAGCGAGATCTTCGGGCCCTGCCAAAGCTGACTGCCACCATGGGGTCCCCGATGGCAGCATGGACAAAGAATGTAACTCATCATCAACTTTGGTGGGAATAGAAAATCTTCACAACAGTGCAGCTGACAGCGAACTACCTCCACTGTGGGGCAAACCCACCACTGGGGGCGCGGGGTAGCTGAAGAATATGGCAGTATTGCACTGAGATGTAGTACTCTCTACAAGGGTACATATGGGTCTCACTCATGAATTCCAAGCTCGGTACAAAGCCTGAATTAGTTTGAACCAATTATGCAGGTTTGCATCAGAGAACCCATATGGCATTTGGCCCACTAGCTCCATGTTAGTGAGGAATATTACTTCTTAATATCAGATTGGAGTTTCAACAGTTTATTCGGCATAAATATTTGATGTAATTGTGGCCATTTATTTTTAGCTACATCCTTGGTGCAGGTGGAGCTACTGCTCTCCAGTCACTTCTTGCTTTGGGTAACATACCATCACAGTTTACATTTTTACTTGAATTTGAGAACCATTAGTACTGGATCTAACTTTAAATCACTTGAACATTCAACAAATAATTGCAGACTGGCAAATTCTATTTTGGAAATATTATCTTGTGCAAAAAAAGCACATTCTGAGCTAGGTGACAGACAATTAACCAACTCAATTTTGTTCATGCTTCATGACCTGCTTTAGCAGCAGTGTTTGCTTGATAAGGTTTCTCTAGTGGTGGCATCTGTGTAAAGATAGTCACGTAATTACATTCTGTGACTTCTGGGAGCCATATTGTCAAATGCACAGACTTTGCTTTGGAGATCATAGCAGCAAAACAGAAACAAGAATAGAATATACTGGAAATATAGAATATACTGGAAAAAGAGAATATTGCTCTTTTTAAAGGATTGTATACAAATTGTAATCTTTATTTTCATTTTTTAATTATTATGTTAGCCATGGCTCAGGTGGGAGCAGTCTAGTCTGGAGTCTAAAGATCCCACTCCAAGACTCGAGCACAAAAATCTAGCCTGACATTCCAGTGCAGGACCAAGGGAGTGCTGGCCTGTCATAGGTGCAGCTTTTTGGATGAAGGATTAAACCGAAGCTCCCTTGGATGGGTAGCTCCTTTGATACTATTTTGAAACCATGCAGGGGAGTTACTTCCATCATTCTGATTTATCCTACATTTTCCAATCATCATTACATTGCTCTTTGTGTGGGCAAACTGGCTTTGGTGTCTTCTACTTTATAATTGTGACTATACTTCAAAAGTATTCATTCTAAGTGCTTTGGGACACCTTGTTGTGAAAGGTGCAAAAGGTGCTACAACACAAAATCACAAGAAGTGAATCATTACAAGAACAACCAGATTCCTCTGAATTGTAGTATTGACAACTTTCTCTGCATTTAAACAATATTCTGCTTTTTTTTCTTGCTGTTAATCTGAAAAATCTCACATTTTCCCACATTATACTCCATCTGCCAATTTTTGCCCACTCACTTAACGTATCCATTTTCCTTTGCAAACATTCTGTACCCTCCTCAGAACATGTTTTCCTACTTTGTATCATCAGGAAAATTGGCTCCAATTAATGCAAGCCTTTCATTCTATTGTTGACAATAGTCAATTTAAACAACACTAATGTTTCCTCTCACCGCCTGTCTGTAAATGGAAAGGTTGTCTGATTTCTTCCCTTTGTAATAAGCGGTGGTGTATTTCCCAACTGCATGGTTTTTGAGTGATCCAATTCCTACCAATAATCATCCACCAAATCTGAAGTAGGATGAATTCAAGAGGTTAATTTATTGCACACATTTAAAAATTGTGAAATGGAGGATCCACAATACCTCTTTGGTACACTGAGAGTAAGGAGTGAGATAGAGAAAAAAAGGTTTGCAGTACAGAGGTCATAGAGTAAATAAATATTGGTTCACGAGGTCCAAAGTCCAGAATCAAAGACCCATGCACGAGGAATTCCTTTACAGAAGTCGAGGGACTGAAAACCGGTGGCTTTTCTAGTGGTGTTGACTTCACAAGGTGAAATAGGCACAAAGAGATGAATCAGCTGTAGGCAATGTTACAGAACTTATAGCTGAGGCAGGATAGATGAGGCCAGTTGTCCATTCTGGCCAGAGTTCTTTCTGTATGGCCTGTTAATCGGACATTAAAACAGCAGCAAAAACAAAAAATGTAGGAAAATCTCAGCAGGTCGAACAGTATCCTTGGAGAGAGAATAGAGCCAAAGTTTCAAGTCTGGATGATCCTTTGTCAGAACTCTGTAATATCTCTGTAACATGTCTCCACAGATGCTGTCAGACTTGCTGAGATTTTCCAGCATTTTCTGTTTTTGTTTCAGATTCCATCATCCACAGTGTTTTGTTGTTATATTAAAGCAGCAGACTGGGTTTGCAGCCCAGAAAGGCAACCTTAACTGTTCAACCTGCCAGAGTCGTCTCTATGATATATTCAACAAAGCACATTTATACAATGTTTGAACATTGACTTTGTGTTTCCCAGCTGATATTGTCTCAGCCATCATGAGTTGGAAGAGGTGTTATTTATTAAGGGTCCTGTGATTGGGAAGTAATTGTCTCTGCTAGCTGGTCTGGTTTGTCAAGTATAACTGACCATTGTGTAGCTCCCTTTGAAATTGGGCTATACAATCCCCAGGTAATCTATTAATAACTCCTCAGAAATAATGAGGTGTGACATTTCCAAAACTGCAAATGGCTTCTTTTGTTCTGGTGATTCACAAGCAATAATTTACAAACAAAGAGTCAGCTATCTTAATGATTTTTGCTCAACAAGATGTCTAATTTAAAATTAAGTAGCACTGAGGATAGATTTTAAAAGAATAATTTAATCCTAGGCTCTGTTCCATCAAATTTTAGACAAATTGATGGATTTTTGCCTTTACTTGATAATAAAAACCACCTCTGATGGGGAATATTACACATTATCCTTTTAGTGGAAAGAAATTAATCTGGAATCCATTACCAATGTACCATTGATCCCTCCAGGACATTTTTCCTGAAGTCCACCCAGTCAATGCATCGAGATGAGTGATGCATCCTTGGTCGTACACAAGAACTCTTATCCACAGCGGTGTCATCCAAGGCAGAAGTGAGGACACCCAGGTCAAGACGTCTCTCTCACTGTCATTGACTCCTTTGTTTTTGTTTCCAGTATATACATTTCTTCTATTTTTTTTTAATTTGTCTAACAAAATATTAAGTTATTGCTTGAGCTTTGTTGAGTTGTCCATGTGCAAAATGAAATGGAACTCTGAACAATGGCAGTAATCTAACCTGGTTTTGTGGTTTCAGTAACCTGTTAGAATCCTAGAACCCCTACTGTTCAAAAGGAGGTCATTTGGCTCACCAAGTCTGCACTGAATCTCTGAAAGAGCATCTTACTCAGGCTCATTCCCTTGCTTTATTCCTGTAACTAGCCTCCCCACCCCCTTCCCCATGCCTAATTTACCTAACCTAGACATTTTTGGACTGTGGAAGGAAACCGGAGGAAACCCAGTTAGACAGAAGGAGAAACTCCACACAATCACCCAAAGCCGGAATCGAATTTGGGTCCTTGGCACTGTGAGACAGCAATACTAACCACTATACCAATTGTTGTCCCATGACTTGAGACCTAACAGTGCACTTTTATTTAAAGATGCTTCTAAAAATGTGTTTAAGTAGATAAATAAATAGATTTTGTGGAGTCATTGGGCATTTTTTTGTCACAAATCACTTGAAGGAGGATAGAGGAAATTTGGAGTTGTGCATGTGCTTGTACCATCATAGGGTCCAAGAAATAGGGTTTGAGGGTCAGAGTGACTTCACAGTCCCAGGGATTTGGCAAGATGCAGGCAGATACCAAAGACAATGCCTACACTGGGAAAGGCCTTTCAGAACTGAGCAACTATCCATTGTGGGATGTTAGAAAGACTGTAACCCATGGTCTTCTAGGGCATGCTCTAGATATATGGTGGAAAGATGGGGGTGTAAGGTCAAGGGATATGTAGCAGTCAGAATTGGTAATATGCAGATTCCCTCTGTTACTCAGGAGGTAATTCTCACATGGGAGCCCTTTATTGCAGGATCACATGGTCCAGATGAACTCATACACCCACACTAATAATTTCTACAGTTTCACTTATTGGTGACAACAGTCAAATGAACAGTCAATCTACAGAAATTAAAACCATTACATATTTGAAAATTGTTTCACTGCTGGTTGCGCAATTTTGAAATCTCTTGTTTGGAAAATGTCTTATTTACAATTAAAAGTGATTGAAAAAGTTGCAATTTCAAGAATAAATCCAGAGATAGACTTTTTTTCTCATTGCTTCACTCAGAAGTCATATTTAGGTTCTACATTTTTAGTAGCAACATCTTGTAGTCTGATGAAAGATGAATCAAACCTCAAATCTATGGGCTTGTTAAACTCAGCACAAATATTTAGTCACCTAGGCTACAACAAGATATGTTAATGTGTACTGGAAATACATACATGATAATAAAAGAAATTCCAAAGTGTTGTGTTAATGTGGATATGCTGAATTATTATAAACAATATTGTTTTGCCAATTTTCTTATTTACAATAACCCAAATATATTTTGACGTCATACATCTTAGGTTATGAAACCTAGGTCATTGCTAACCAACATTCACTCAGAATGCCAAGCTAGATATTTTAAGTTTCTAACAGTCAAAAGACTGCAAAATGTTAACACTAGGAACTGAATATTGCAGTAGCCTCAATAATCAATAAAACATTGGCAAGTGTCAGTGACAAATGCTATCAGGTAGCATTTAGACAGCTACTTGCTGATGCAGTTTGGGATTTGCCAAGATCACTTGGCTCCAGTCCTCATTATAGCCATGGTCCAAATATGGAAACAGAGCTGAATTCCAGAGGTGAGACAAGAGTGACTGCCTTTAAATCAAGGCAACATTTCACGTAGTGTGGCATCGAGGAGCCCTAGCGAAACTGAAGTCAATGGGGATTGAAAAAAATCTCCACTGGCCGAAGCTTTATCTAGCACAGTGGAAAAAGATTATTGCTGGACACCAATCATCTCAAATCCAGGACATCACTGCTGCAGTTCCTTCGGATAGTAACACAAGTTCAAATATCTTTAGCTGCTACATCAATGACCTTCTCTTCATCATAATGGTATTTGTCAAACACTGGTTCATAGTGTAATTTTGAGTATGTATCAAACTTTTCATATCATTTTCACCATTTATAGTGCAGTTTAGGATAATTTTCAGAAGTTCAGCTTATATCTAGTTTCTGTATCCAGTTTCCTTAAGTGTGGTGTCACGGTGATATAAGACCATTAAGGATGAAGAATAACACATTATTAATTTACCATTATTTAATGGTCCACCATTATTACTTGACATGTGATCACAGGAAAATCAACATACCTTATAACCACAATTACTTTAATAAGTAGAGTGACCTTGTCCTTTTGAATACATGAGATTGTTTGAAATATCAGTGATTGCTGGCCAGTTTGTACAGTAACATAATAGGATATGTTTTGCAGAGTCAAAGGAATATTCTTATTTTTTCTCACATGGTTTCCCTGGTTACTGCAGATAGTTTCCTACTGCTCTCCTTCATTGTTAAGGCCCAATAGAAAGCCCTTCAAAACATTTTATTTTTAATAATGTGATCAGCAGGCTAAAGCACTGTCCCATATTCACACAACAGCAATTCAACTCTCTCTAGCAAGTATGAAAAAAATTGTATTTTGCTGACTGCAAATTTTCTTTTTGGCTGATCAGCTTTTTCCCTTGAGAAACATAAAATACACATCACAATCATTAATCCTTTGCTCCAGTGCAAACTTAGAGAGAGAGAGAGATAGCTAAATAATCTAAAATGGAGATAAGTAGACACTTGTAAAAAAAAATCATTTATGGTACAGGGGCTTGATGGCTCGCCAGCATTTACCCCTAACTGCCAAAGGGCATTTGAAAGACAACCACATTGCTGTGACTCTGGAGTCACATGCAGGCCAAGACCAGACCAGATAAGGTCAGCAGATTTCCTTCCCTAAAGGATATTACTGAAACAGATAGTTTTTTTTCCAAAGTCAGCAATGGTTTCAATCTCATCAGTAGATTCTTAATTCCAGATTTCTTCTTTATTGAATTCAATTTTCACCATCTGCAATTGGTCGGCCCCAATCGATTAACTGAGCTTCTAGATTAAGAGTCTAGAGATAATAGCACGAGGCCATTGTCTTTCAGTATTTGAATGAATAGAATATAAACTGTTAATTTTGTAAGTTAATGTAGCATCACGTTTGGTCTCATTGGTCATTTGATAATACACCAATGCTGTGGAATCACATGTTGCCTACAGGACTCATTCCATAATGCAAGCTTGTGGTTGTCCACTAATTTGATTGAGATTCCAGACATTTATTATGAACCTGTCCTCCATCATTGGTACTTTCAGCTATAACATTATCTTTCCAATAATGGGAGAGGGGGTGTAAAATTAACCTTAGATTGGGAAGATGGTCTATTTTCAAATTAACATTTCTTTTCTTGGTCATTAACTAACAAAATTTGTCTCTACCTGTTTCTAATCCCTGTTACTGGTAAATTTGACCAAAGAAAGTAATGCTGAAGTCAAAAGCTGAAATAGTTGACTATAAATTGGGCCAAGTTGCTGAGTAGACGGTTGGAAATAATATACTCAGCAGCTTGGTCCAGTGGTAATTTCTGGCATCTCAAGATTGTGAGTTCAAGCCCCACCTGAGGGCTCAAGCAGCTACAGATGATTGAGGGGATCCTGCAAAGTAGATGTCATATGACAGGTTAAGCCCTATGCCTATTTGCCTGTCAAGTGGATGCAAAATTGTATTATTCCTTTTCTTAAAATTAATTCGTGCAATATGGGCATCTGGCAAGGCCACCATTTATTGCCCATCCCTAAATACACTCGGGAAGGTGGTGGTGAGCACATTCTTGAATACAACTGAGTGTCTTGCTGGGCTATATCGGAGGAAAGTTATGAGTCAGATTGCTGGTCAGATCAAGAAAGAAATGGTCATCTCCTTCCCTCAAGGACATTGGTAAATCATTCTTTATGACAATTCAATTGTTTCATGGTCACCTTACGAATACTAACTTTTAGTCCATATTTACTTCACCAATAAAAATTAAATTTCCTAGCTGCCGTGGTTGCATTTGAGATTTGTGCCTCTGGATCATTGGTTCTGGCTCAGAATTTTCTAGTCCCTCCCCCCACATGGTAGGTTTTCCTGCAGCTTCCTTTTGGGGGTCAGTGGGATCTTCTATATGTGCTAAAGTCCACAGCAGTATGTCTGGCTGGTCAAGGCCACTGCCAGGGAATCTGTGGTGGGAGTCAACCTTAGCAGAACCAGAAGATCCCACCTTTGGTCCTGGATTATGAATCCAATAACAGAATGCGACTATACCACTTCAATAAGATGTGAGAATTCATCCAGCATCCTGGCCAACAACTATTGCTACGAACAGGTCACTTACTTCACTTACTATTTGAGGACCCTGGGCTATGTTCGCCTGATCCACAGCAGTGATTATGCATGCAAATAGCTCCGTAGCTGCAAAATATGCATTCGGAAATTCTGAGGACGCAATGCAGGTAAGATGAATGCAAGTTCATCGCAAATGGTTGATGGGCAAACTGCGTCCCTGTGGCCTTGAGGTGTAGATCAAATTGAATGGCACAGCAGGCCCGAGAGGCTGAATGATTGCCTTCTGTTTCTTATTTTCCAAAGTTCTTGCACACATTACTACCTTTGTTTTGCATTTGAAAGTAGTTAAACAATTGTACCTTTTATATATAAATTACATATTCCATTTTGTGTTTCCAGCATCATCCAATATTCTATGATTAAGTAATCATTCGATTTCTCTCTCAGCCTTCTGATAATGCTGCCTGTGAGCAAGCCATTTGGGATTATTCATCTTCAGCTTGTCACCTTCTGTGAAAAACGACTCGATACTTTACCAGCCAGTCTGGTTGAACATTGGGAATCAATCTCTTGAGGAATTAGAGATCAAAAGCCATAACTCACGTGCCCTGATCCAACACAGTGGAATTCTCATAAGGGCCATTCCCCTGGCTCTTTACTTATAATCCGTGTTCAATTAATTCCACAATCTATAATGTGTCACCAGAACTAACACTGAGCCGAAAGAGTAATGAAATGCTTTCCAAGTGGAGGACATTAATAAGTTCCATCTTGATTCTATCCTTGTACACATCAAGTGAGGGAAGGAGTGAGCAGGAATCTTTTCTTGATCTCTGACATGTTGCTGCCATGATTGCAGAGGGAATAATTAAGAAAACCATCCATTTATGAGATGATTTTGTTACCTTTGATTAAAATTTCATGGATTAGTTCTCAGCTCTTGCCAAGCTCCTATCACCTTTTCTTCCCATATGTGATCAACTTAACAAACCTTCACCTCGTGTAATCATCCTGACACAACTCTGATGAGGTCAAACCCATTACGCAGAATTTTTTGTGGGTTAACTGCAGTTCAGCAGATTCTATAGTCACCATTCAGGAACAGCACTGAAACACAGTCGTGACTGAGCCATTATGAATCAATTCAGCCCACACATTAGTTTGTCACTCCTGACTGTTAAAGAGGCATTATAGTGCTGGGCATTTTTATATGTTTTAAGGATGGTAAAAAGGGCAAAGGAACCTTTTCTTAAAATCAAAATGGAACCTTTTAAAGATTATTTATTTCATGGTTGGCTTGGAATTCTTTTCCCCCCCAACAATTCTGTCAGCTATTACCACAATCACAAGTGTTGCTTGTTTACTCTTTTGAAATGCGAGATGCGAGTGAACTTTCACATTTTAATACAGACTGTACAGCCAAATTGGCAAAACAATAATTACTTAAGTATCCTGTGCTAAAACTTTGTTGAGATCTATCTTCAGGTGTAGAGAACAGATCTGTGTCTGTTCCCATCAAGGTAGACAGCACACAAATTAACCTCATTGTTTATTTCATTGTACAGTTGATCCTGGTGGAGCCACACTGCTGACTGCCTCAGTGCCCACAAGAGGGGGCTTAATGCCCTGCAGCACACACTGACATCACAGGACACTGTCAGCCTGCTCCTCTATAAGGCAGTCCACCCCTCTTAAAGGGGAACTGCACCCAGTGGAAGGGAGCTATGGCAGACTGCCTACACCAACACTGGCTGCATGTCAGAGCTGCACAAACGATGTAGGAGGGAAGCAACAGGGCACCAAGTTCATGGGTGTGCTGCTGGAGGACTTAGTGGAGGTGGACAGGAAAGGAGAAGTCATGTTTCTGCCATGGACCGGGAGAACAGTAAGGTAAATCTACAGAATGGAATGGGGAGTAGGTGACAAGGGGAGGTCACTTCTGGAGTTTAGCCCCAAACCAACTTGCAGCAGCATCACAAGAAGATGTCCAAGATCACTGGATTCATCTCCAGATCTTGTTCATATCTCAAACACTAGCACCTCACGCTGTTCAATGCTTGTCACTTGCATTGTTCACCCCTTAGCAGTCCCTAATATTTCACTTCACTCTCACACATGCCCCAATAATGCTAGCCTCAACCCCAGTTCCCACTTTCTCCACACAGCTCCACCTATTCAGTTGTGACAGGAACATCACCCAAACACAGTGCAAAACAATCAGACACTCTTCCCTCTCTCTTAGATAGCAGTGCCCATAAACAAGTGAGGAGGAAAATCGGCGGGGAACAAGGATCTTGTAAAGCCCTACCTAGGAGATAGCTCTCTACAAAATGTGAACTCCTTCAACAGAATTTGTGACATTTGTTAAGAGCATTGGGATGATAGAATGTTCTTGCTATGTGCCTCTTCTCAACTCCCAGCTGACTCTCACCCTGTTATTTGGTATGATGAGCAAGCTACAGATGGTGACACCATGGGTCTCTTGCTTTCCAAATAACCATTCACTAATTCTCTTGCTCCAACCTTCTTCTACCTGATTGTCTGCTTTCAGACATCCAAGTATTGCCACCTGCCCAGCTAAAGGAGCCTGACGACGGGGTGGGGAAGGATGAGGGGCTGTCACTTTCCTTACATTTCAATCCAGAAACTCACATCCAGCACTGCACATATCTTAAAC
Source organism: Sphyrna mokarran (assembly GCA_024679065.1). Classification (NCBI taxonomy): domain Eukaryota; kingdom Metazoa; phylum Chordata; class Chondrichthyes; order Carcharhiniformes; family Carcharhinidae; genus Sphyrna; species Sphyrna mokarran. The sequence goes on from JAGIQG010000003.1 coordinate 61,154,511, forward strand.
AGCTTATATAGGGTGGGGATTTTTCTTGCAACCTGATACATTCTGCAGGGGCGAAGGCTGACTCATTATTGGCCTGTGACGGGATCTTCTGGTCTTGCTGTTGCCAAGGGGGTATCCCGTTGAATTCACACTTTGCTGCTGAGAAATTCGCAGCAGGAAGTGCATTATTGGCAGGACCATAAGATCCCGCCGGTATGAATGGACTGAAAATTCCAGCCACAGAATCAGAATCTGCACCCACAAAATCACTGACACGTGGGCTGGAAAGGATAATTTGAGTGTCAGCTCAGCAGAGGGTGAGGTCAAAGACAAATTCTGCTACAGGCAACTCAGATGAGGACTTTGATAGGAGCGGCATACAGGAAAATGCTGATAAGATCAATATGCTGGATACATCAACAGACAGCCTTCTGATACTGTGAGAACATGGAAGAGTCTGGCTCCTTACTGACCAAGAGCATTGTGCAGAGTTTATCCTTTTCATAGCCTCTGCTCAATCTCCCTGCCATGCTACTGACCCTGAAGCATAGCAAGTGCAGCCCCTGTACTTGTTGCAGCCTTTATATGGAGACCTTTTGATCTTTGATGATGGCATTATTGAATGTTTGATGCTGATGTCTCAGTGAAGTTGGCAAAACAAATCTTTTCTCTCGTTCCAGAGATTGCAGCTGCACTCAATCCCCCAGATGGTCCCCAGAGCCCTAAAAGTTTCTCACCTGCTCTGACTGCCTGACTGAAGGACACGTCAACACCTGCGTACTTCTGTAAAGATCAGCCACGATTCAGTGGCAGCCCTCTCATGTTTAGTCAGAAGGTTGTAGGTTCAGGCCCCGCTCCAGACATTAGTATGACAATCCTGTGCAATAGAGAGGGAGTATGGACTCAGCTGCTCTTCTAACCCATTGTGTCTAATGTTCTTTAGGATATCCCCCTTCCACCCAAGGCTTGAATCTTTAACTTTCTCTAGTTTCTGTCCTAGTTTCCTCCTCTCATACCCTTTCTAAGCTCATCGTCCATGAAACCTACCTCTTCCCCTGGATACTCTATTCCAACTCTCAAAGAGTAACGAATCTTTGGAATTATTTATCCCAAGAAGCTGTGAAGGCAGAGTCCTGGATGATTTTCAAGGCTGACATCAATAGGTTTTTAATTAGTAGGGAATTAAGAGTTACGGAGAGAAGGCTGGAAAGTGGACTTAGTTAGTGTTAGATCAGCCATGATCTTATTAAATGGCAAGCAGGCTTGAAGGGCTGAATGGTCCTCTCCTGTTTCTATTTCTTACGATCTTGTGTTGACTACCCAACTTCGTTTCTTGACTTATTTTTTAAAATCTGCCATCATCATTCTCCTCAGAAAACTACATTTGACTCCTTTGTCCTTGCAAATTTCTCATCTCAAATCCTCTTGTCCTCTGACTCTCCTTGTTTTTTCTCCCTGAATTTCATGTTTGAATTCCTTGAATCAGGTTTCTGTCTCTGTCAGAGTACAATAATCACCAATGGTAAATGCGTGTGACAATGGTAAATATCCCTCCTTGTCCTCTGCAATCTTTGACAGGATGATCAATAAGTTTGGCTCTGTCATCGAGCTGGATGGAAATGCACATGCCTCGTTCCATCCAGTCAGAGCTAGCAGAACACCTTCAATGGCTTTCCTTCCTTTCCCATGCTGCTATCTCTGGTGCTCCCTCCAAGGACCAATCCTTAGTCCCCTTCCTCTCATCTACCTGCTGTCTCTCAAAGACATCATCTAAATTCACAGTGCTAATTTCCACATGCATGTTGAACAGACCCTGATCTATCTCTTCCTCATCTCTCCTGACCCTCCTCTAACTGATAGCTTACCCAACACCCAGAATGGGATATGGAGAAATTTCCTCCTATTGGACATTGGGAGGACTGAAGACATTGTTTCCAGCCTCTGCCACAAGTTCTGTTTCCTAACTGGCACTGACTCCGCCCTTCTCCCTGGCAACTGAAGGAACCAGAATTCTTGCAATTTTGGTGTTTTTATTTGGCTCCAACACGAGCTTCTTATCAGACATCTGCACCATCACTATTTCCATTTGCATTACGATGCCCAACTCCACTCTTGCCCCAGTTTATCTGCTACTGAAACTCTTCATTACGTCAGGACTTCACTATTTCAATGCACTCCTAGCCAACTCCTCCTCTTCTGTAAACTTCAGGCTATTCAAGATTCTGCTGCCCATGTTCAAATTTGAATCAAGTCCCACTCACCCAATGTCCTTGTGTTTGCTAATCTGCAGTGGCTCCCAATCAAGCAGTAACACAGTTTAAAATACTCATCCTTGATTTTAACTCCCTCCCTGCCTTCTCCCTTACCTATTGCTCTACAACTGTACCTGTGCTCTACCAATTCTCATTTCTTGAGCATTCCCAAATTTAGTCACTCAAGATTCTGCTATCTACGTTGAAAAGCAACTGTGCCTTCAGTTGACTTGGTCATAAAAACCTCAATTCTCTCCCTGTATCTCTCCAACTCTATACTTCTCATTCCTACTTTCAGACACTCCTTAAAACCTAGCTCTTTGAGTTTATTCCTCCTAGTGTGGCTTAGTGTTGAATATTGTGCTATAATGCTCAAGTAAAGATACACCTGGAGATATTTGATTACAATAAAGAAGCTATATAAATGCAAGTTTGTGTTGTTAGTTCAACACTGATGGTGCTTTTTTGAAATATTTTTAATTTTTTTTCAAGGGCTTTGGGATAAGCTGAGCTCACAAAAAATGTTGCTTAATGCAAGTTGCTTCTTTATTTTGTACTTCAAAGTGCACTGAGTACTTAAAACTCTGGCATGCATAATAACACTGAAACTGTTCCCAAAGAGTTTTTTTTTAAATTGGGATGCCTGGAACCAAGGGAGTGATAAAAGGTCAGTTTTGATGCAGTGTGAAGTAGGAAGAGAGTTAATGGATTTTGTACCTTGAATATGTCACAAAAATAACCCTTCATCATGACTGATCTTCTCAAGCTTATACTGCTCTTGGTAATAACTTAAGTTATTTGTTCATGTATTACATGCTTTAACTCTTAGAGCTTTTTATAAAGACAGATAGTTTAATGTGGCTGTTATTTTGTAGACTTTGTAAATCTTTGTTAATTGTGTTAGTTGGACATGGTTACGCAGATGGTAGTTTACCATACTGGCTTTTGACAGCTGCTGATGGCAGACCGCGATGCCGGCTTTTAACAGGAAGAATTGCACAAGTAACTTCAAAGACAGGGATACCAATACTGCTGCAGAAGGGATTTGAATTGTGACCGGATTGAAGTCTGTGTCATGACTGCAGGACTGTGATTCTTGATTAAATCTGGGGCTATATCACAACCAAGGAAGAAAAACCTGGAAGTCTGGCAGGAATTGGAATTTTGAATCATGATTACTGCTGGAGTTCCAAATGTATAAATGCCCACTCGTGTTTGTGTTCTAGTCCCTGCTTCTCCCAAAACTCTGGAATAAACACCAGAGTTTTGAAATAAAAATCATTGCATTTTGACTCACTAACAGCCTCAGAGGTATTATTTTACCTACAAAAGTGAACAAGTCTGTGTGAAAGCTAGCCCCAAACGTCAAGTGTGCTGTCTTATCAGGAGTCAAGTACTTGGAGTTTCAAGGCACTTTATCCATTACAGGTGTCAATATACCATACCTTTAGCCATACAAGCTGACAAACCATATTTCTAAATCTCTAACTTGCACAAAATTTCTCTCAGTTTCTTCATTGAAGCTGTAAAAAGATGAAATTTTATGTAAGATCTTTTCCCCTTAATTATTTTGATGGTTCAAAATTCCAATGTGATCAGACGCTGGAGGACTTTCAGTGGCACCTTCGCCAATAAGGCCAATGCAAAGCTTTGGTTCCACCACTGAGGTTAAGTCAGGAAAGATAAGAATGACAGATGAAGTGAAATGTGGCCTCAGCAGAATGCAGGCAGACAGCCTCCAGCAACAACTACTGATAACCCATCTGCTGCTCTATCTGGTCACTTGGAGAAGGCACCATTCAAACTGAGTGCTGTGTGGGAGGCTGCGAATGTTTTATTATTATCATTTTTCTTGGAAGAATAGTTCACCTTCTGCATCATTTTTTTCTAATTGAAGCAAAACATATTTTTACTGCAAATTTCAGTGTCAAGAATAGAAATTTTTGAAACAGTTTTTTTTGTTAAACTGACCTGAAGTTAATTCTGCTCAGATTGGATGCAGGTCAAACTTTGTTAAATTGCACTTTGTGCAAAAAACAGACATATCAATTTTAGCCCCAGCAACTCTGAACGCAACATAAACAACAGTAGGGATGGGCATAATGATGCACTTTGGTGATCTAGTAATTTAATTGGATTGCCATTGCAGATTTATCCCCTAACTCACCTGGAAAATTCTTATCTTTTTGCGAAGTGAATTTGCACTGAGATTGACAATGAGCAGGCCATAACGCAAGGCAGGTTTTGCTTACATTCCTCAACAAAGCAACAGTGTTGCTTTGAAAATAGAGTCATTGAGGTCTACTTAGAGAAAAAGGCTCTTTGGTCCATCACGTCTTCACCAGTCAAAGACAAACCACCCAACTATTCTCACCCCATTTTCCAGCGCTTGGCCCGTAGCCTTTTATTTCTTGGCATCGCAAGTACACATCTGAATGCTTCTCTGCCTCCAACACCCTCTCAGACAGTGACTTCCAGACTCCCACCATCCTCTGGATGAAAAAGTTATTCCTCCCAACCACTCTAAACCTCCTTACTCTAAATCTATTTTCCTTAGGCAAAGATCCCTCCACCAAAGAGAAAAATTTCTTCCTGCCAACTCTATCTATGCTCTTCATAATTTAATACATTTCAATCATGTCCCTGTTCAGACTTGTCTGCTTCAAGGACAACAACAGGGTAAATATATTGGGTTAAGGGATAGAGCTGGAGATTGGGCATGGGTAAGATATCAGTTGGAGAATAGATGCAGACTCAATGAACAGAATGGACTCCTTCTGCACTATAGAGATTTTACGATTCTAAACTTAGTCTATGCAATCTCTCTTCATAACTAAAACTCTCCAACATCCTGGTAAATTTCCTCTGCATCCTTTCCAATGCAATCACATCCCTCCCATAATGCAGTTACCAAAACTGCACACAGTACTCTAGCTAACTGTGGCCTAACCAGTATTTTATATAGTTCCAGCATAACCTCCCTGCTTTAAACTCAATGCCTCAGCTAATAAAGTCAAATAGACCAAATGCCCTCTTAACCACTGTATCCACCCACCCTCTTATCTTAAGGGACCAAGGTATCTCTGATCCTTGGCGTTAGGTCCTGTCATTCACCATGTATTCCCTTGTTATGTTTGTCCTTCTCAAGCACATCACCTCACATTTATCCGGTTTGAATTAAAGATGTTTCTAAATTAAATACTCTACCCATTATGATTTTTCCAATGAATTATGGAATGCCCTGCCTGAAAGGTGGAACCAGATTCAGCTGTAACTTTCAATAGAAAATTAATAAATACTTGAAAAGGAAAATTCCACCGGCCAAGAGATTGAACAAGGCAATGAGACTGATTGGATCATTCATTCATCCAATTTGATTTGATTTATTATTGTCACATGTATTAGTATAAGTGAAAAATACTGTTTCTTGTGCGCTTATACAGACAAGGCATTCTGTACATAGGGGAGGACAGGAGAGTGTGCAGAATGTAGTGTTATAGTCATAGTAAGGATATAGAGAAAGATCAACTTAATGAGTCAGTACAAACACAATGGACCAAATGGTCTTTTCTGCACGATTGTATTATTTAAAGCATCATCATATCTGTTCCAAAGATTCAACTTGAAAACTCATAGTTTGGACTTCAATGATAGGCCAGGGAGTGCAGCAACCGAGACAACTCATCACTGGTTTCCGGTAGGATCTTCCAGTCCTGCCAAAGTTTATACTGTTTAGTATGGCTTTCATGCCCCTGCTCTGGGGAACCCGCAATGGGGACCACCTTTGACATGACTGAAAGATCCCACCTGCAAGAAGAGGTGGAAAATCCCATCCACAAAGTTTCCTATGCAAGCTCACTGAATACTTAAGCCACGTAGTTTTCCAAATAAATGAGGATAAAACATTGCTCAACATTTTCAATTATGAAGACAGTGCCAGCTTGAATTTTTTTTATTCCTTATTTCCTCTCATTTAAAGAGTGTTGTGCTTGTTAATTAAGTCATTTCACATCATCACTCTTACTGTTAGTAAACTTACTTGATTCATAGATTGCCCTTCAACTTATTATCATCTACATTCAGTAAATAATTCAGTATCTATCCTCATGACAATTATTCTGACTGTGCTCTGCAATACCATCAAACATACAAATGTTCATAGAGTTCACAGAATTGTTACGGTGCAGAAAAAGGTCATTCGGCCCATCATGTCTGATAACTCACCTAGTGCAGCTCCCATCTTCTTCCCGTAAACATGCACATTTTTCCTTTTCAGATAAAGTTTAATTCCCTCCTGAATGCTTCATTTGAACTTGCTTCCTCCACAGTCTAAAGCGGATCAATCAAGATCCTAAATAACTTACTGCATAAAAAGATCTCTCCTCACATCGCTATTGCTCTTTCACTAATAACTTCACATTTTTCCTCATCTAGTTCTCGATCGTCTCATGAGTGGGAACAGTGACTTCCTATCTACTCTGTCCAGAAGCCTCACAATTCTCAACATGTCTATAAAATCTCCTCTCAGCCTTATTTTCTCTGAGGAAAACAGCCCTAACTTTTCCAATATGTCTTCAGAATTGAAGTTCCTCATCGCTGGAACCAATCTCTTTTTGTTGCACTCTCTTCAATACCTTCACATTCTTCCTAAAGTTCCACACCTAAAACTAGCTGAGATTGAACTAGTGACTGAAAGAAATTCAACATGAAATTCCTTGTTCTTGTACTCTATGCCCTTATTAATAGAACCCAGAGTAATATATGGTTTATTAACCATGCTCTCTTGCCACTTTCAATACCTGTATGCACATATACACCTAGATCCCACAGTTCCTATACTGCTTTAGAATTTGATTTGATTTATTATTGTCACATGTATTAGTATACAGTGAAAAATATTGTTTCTTGCATGCTACATAGACAAAGTATATCCTACATAGAGAACGAAACAAGAAACTGCAGAATGTAGTGTTACAATACAGCTAAGGTATAGAGAAAGATCAACTTAATGCAAGATAGGTTCATTCAAAAGTTTGATAGCAACAGGGAAGATGCTGTTCTTGAGTCGGTTTATCCTTTAGTTTATACTGTCTCTGCATATTTTTTGTGTCAAAATGAATCACTTCCCATTTCTTTGCATTGAATTTTATCTATCATCTACCTGTTTGCCCATTTCACTCACTTATTTATATGATTTTGAAGTTCCACACTATCCTCCTCACAGTTCTCAATGCTTCTGAGTTTTATATCATCCACAAACTTTGAAATTCTGTCCTGTGGTTTTTTGACATGGTAGATAGAGAGAAACTGTACCACTCATGCACCAAGGTTTAGGCCATTGATATTCATCAGGAAAAACAAAAGTCTCAACACATACCCCTGGGAAACTCCACTACAAACTTTCTCCAGCCTGAAAAAACTCATTACTCTGTTCCCTGCCACTCAGCCCATTCCATATCCATTTGTTGCTGTCCCTCTTATCCCATGAGCTATAACTTTGTTCTGTTGTTCATCACAGTATAAAACACCTTTTGGAAATTCCCAAATACAACATCAATAGCATTGTACTGTATTGTGGCACTTGCACCTCTGCAATGTTGTATATCAAAAGGGACATACAGTAGTTAGCACTGCTGCCTCATAGTGCCAGGGACCTACGTTCAATTCCTGGCTTTGGTCACTGTGTGATGTTTGCAGATTCTCTGCGTGGCTGCGTGGGTTTTCTCCAGGTGTTCTGGTTTCCCCCCATAGTCCAAAGATGTGTGGGGTTAGATGGACTGGCTATGCTAAATTGCCCCTTAGTGTCAGGGGGATTATGTAGAGTTTGGGGGTTGGGCCTGGGTGGAATTGTGGTCAGTGCAGATTTGATGGGCTGAATGGCCTCCTTCTGCATTGTAGGATTCTATGATTCTAAAACATCAGTGACCCAGCAATTTTAGTGGTTTGGAAGCAGTGTAACGATTCTATACAAATTTATATAAAGCAGAGCATATAGGACAGCATCCTCATTAACCAACATCCTTTTCAATGCATCAAATATTTAAGGCAGGATCTTCTGGTTCTGCCTGCGATGGGATTTACCAATGCCATTGAAGTCAAATGAATTTTTGATTTCCTCGCCACATCTGCCACGGTGAGAGCAGAAAATCCCATCCTTAATCTCAGTTTGTACAATTTTAAAATCAGTGGAGCGATGCCAACAGAAGTATCTGTTTTGCCCTTGGACTTGTTGGAAACAGTTACAGTGATACCTCTCTTATCTGTCAGGCTGAGTCCTTACACTCAAGTGAAAGCCTGCAAACCTTTTCCTCATGTTTATCGCTCAGAAATGCCCCAAGCACATGAATAAAGTTAAACAGGAATTGAACGTAATCTGCTTTGGTCTTTGGTATCTCATATCTCAGACTGGAGGAGATTTATGTTAGTCAGCAATGCAGTGAAATGATATTCTTACCAATATTCTGGTAGTTATTGGACAGGCAGACAATTGAATGCAAATAATGAGGTTCTATTGTAAATGAAAATTGTCCAAAATGTGTATTACCAACTTCCTCTACAGTCTTGAGTGTGAAATAAAATCCATGAATTCCTGTATTTTAAGTGCAAAATTTCCCATGCACATCACATTAAGCATTCTGTAATAACATAGAATATAAAACATTACAGCTCAGTACAGGCCCTTTGGCCCCTGATGTTATGCCGAGCTTTGTCCGAAATCGAGATCAAGCTACCCCAGTCCCTATCACAACCTATCATCCTAAAGATGTGATATGTATGCCTATCCAATAACAACTTGAAAGTTTCTAAATTGTCTGACTCCACTATCACAGCAGGCAGTCCATTCCACACCCCAACCATTCTCTGAGTAAAGAATCTACATCGGACATCCCTCCTATATCTCTTACCATGAACATTATAGTTATGCCCCCTAGTAATGGCTACATCCACCCAAGGAAATAGTCTCTGAATGTCCACTCTAGCTATCCTCTACATCATCTTATAAACCTCTATAAGTCGCCTCTCATCCTCCTCCGCTCTAAAGAGAAAAGCCCCAGCTCCCTTAAGCTTTCCTCATAAGACCTACCCTCCAAACCAGGCATCCTAGTAATTCTCCTCTCCACTCTCTCCAATGCTTCCACATCCTTCTTATAGTGAGGTGACCAGAACTGCACACAATATTCCAAATATGGTCTCACCAAGGTCCTGTACAGTTGCAGCATAACCCCACGGCTCTTAAACTCAAACCCCTGTTAATAAACACTAACACACTATAGGTCTTCTTCACAGCTCTATCCACTTGAGTGGCAACTTTCAGAGATCTGTGGATATGAACGCCAAGATCTCTCTGTTCCTCCACATTCCTCAGGTCCCTGCCATTGACTCTGTAATCCACATTCAAATTTGTCCAACCAAAATGAATCAACTCGCACTTATCAGGATTAAACACCATTTACCATTTTTCAGCCCAGCTTTGTGTCCCATCAATGTCTCTTTGCAGCCTACAACAGCCCTCCACCTTATCCATTACTTGACTAATCTTGGTGTCATCAGCAAACTTACTAACCCACCTTTCAGCCCTCTCCTCCAAGTCATTGATAAATTAGCTACTTTAGGAACATCAGTCCAAAAAGAAATGCATTTATTAATTAATACTGCCATGTTTAATGGCGTCAGCCTCGGGTTGGTGGTAGCACTCATGCCTCTGAATCAGAATGTTGTGAATTCAAGCTTCACACCAAAGCATTGTGCACACAATACAGACTGAATTTCAGTATGCTGCATTGTTGGATGAGCCTCTTCCTGCTCACTCAGGTAGATGAAACAGATATTATGGCATTGTTTTAATGAGGAGCAAGGGAAGTTTTCATAACCCAGCTATCTCTCAACCAACATCAATAAGGATAGAAAAACAGAACTGATGCAGTGAGAGGGGAAGTGGGGAGGATAGTGCAAGTCAAGGTGTAATGATAAAATTGGGTTGATTGAAAACTTCAGTTAACTTAAAATCTCATGCCTTCAGCTCAGCATACAAAAGGGGTCATTTTATTTCTATGGGCCAAGCTTACAAACTGGCAATTTTTAGGCTATGCTGAGTGACAACCTTTTACTAACGGAAGTCAAATGAACATCACTGTGCTTGCTGTCTAAACGTTGATTACACTCAAACAGATCTTTCATCCAAAAAGAAAATGCCTTATAACTTTCCCTACAACTATAGAATTGTTTAAATCTCTGCTTCAATATTTCCAACAATCATTTCCATTAATTGGAATGCAGTTGGACTGTGCTTAGACTCACCATACTGTCAGCATAGTCTAGAGAACATGACCCTATGTCTCCATTTGCACTGGGCAATGGGGCACATCTAAAATAATAAGTCATTTGTAAGGACAGATTGTTTGCATCTGCTGTGATCTCCCCAGAGAACATTTCCAGAAATGCCCAGACCTTATGGCTTGGCAGCTGGGTGCATTGTCATTTAAATTCTAATTGTGCTTTCTATGCAATTAAAATCATGTTTTGTAACTATATGTTGTTATCAGAATTTATTTCAAATCCAATTAATAATCCCATAAGACCAATTAATGATACTAGTGTCATAATCAGAAAACATAAAGAAATATACATATAGTATTTTGATATCATCCTGGCTGTTTTATAAAACTATTTGTTTTAATGAACAGATGGCTGGACTGATAAAATGGCTGCAATCCACCACACGATAATTCTGGAAGATTCTGAGCAGTTTAAACACCTGGAATGTGGCAGTCCTTACATTGTATAAACATTCCAACCAAGCCAACACAAAAGATAGTTAACATGATGCCTGTACTAACCAGAAATGGCGGCACAATGGCTGGCACTGATGCCTCACAGAACCAGGGACCCGGTTCAATTCCTGGCTTGGGTCACTCTCTCTGCAAAATCTGCATGTTCTCCCCGTGTCTGCGGGGATTTCCCCCTACGGTCTGGAAGGCATGCTGGTTAGGTGCAGTGGCTGTGCTAAATTCTCCCTCAATGTACCCGAACAGGTGGCGGAGTATGGCAACCAGGGAATTTTCACAGTAACTTCGGTGCAATGTTAACGTAAGACTACTTGTGATTACTTATAAAAATAAAGTTTAAAAAAAATTGGGAAAGGCAGAGCTATTTGTGACTTCTCATCTCCAATGTTGTCCGAATGGATCTAATTAGCTGCTCAAAACACTACGATAGGATTTTATTGCCTCACTCATCCTGAAACTGCAAAATTCTGTCCAATGTCAATAGACTTTTCTATGGCCTGTCCCTCGCCTGCTCCAATTCCTGTGACGGCGGGACAATAAAATTCCGGCCAATGGGTTTTAACAAAGAGGCCTTATTAGCAGAATGATTCAGTCCAAAACCACTCTGTCAGGTGGCCGAGACTTGAGCTGTTTGAATTACTTTAATTATGCAGTCATTGGGTTTTGTTGTCAATCACTATTTACCTCAGAAGAGAACTGTGATTCCAGACTCACAGCCTATCACCTAACAGGCAGCAATAAAAAGAACTCCGCACAGTTTAAATTGCTTGGGTCTCATCTACACTGTATCGGTACCTATGACACTAATTCATTTCTACGTGTCTTTTTCCATCATCAATTCAGGAAAAGAGGACCTCTTAAAACAGTTTCCAGCCTGCTATCCTCTGAAGGAATATACCACTGGACTTTTTGATTCTGGACTCTAATTTCCAGAATTATGTCAGGAATATGTATCACTGGCCTTAGAATGTTGAAGTCAAGAAAAACAAAGAGAAACAAGAAGGAAATGGAGAGAAGAAATAAAGAAAGACGTGCGGCACAAATGTTTCCACAGTGTCAATGTTAATCATCCTTTCCACGTATTAATGCAATTTACTTCAGTGATCTCTGGCAATTAATTTAAAATATCTGACAAGGTCCTCATGTAAATTGTTCTGGTTCAATTCTCAGGTCTGTCCAGGTTCAACTCCGGCCTCAGGTGACTGTCTGTATGGAATTTGCACGTTCTCCCCATGTCAATTGCTTAAAAACAAGGAGGTTATGGTGCAGTTGTTATAAGCTGTTGGTGAGGCTCAGGTCCACCCATGAATTGAATCCAGGTCCTTGTACAATTCATAGAATCCCTACAATGCAGGAGGTGATCATTTGGCCCACTAAACCTGACTGAAAGCAATACCACCCTATTCATTAACCCGAAAGCGACCCTAACACTACAGGGTAAACATTTTATTTTAATCTTAAACCAGAAGTGAGTTTGAGTGTTTAAAAAAATGAAGAAATTTCTATCGTTACTCATTGATTTAAAATAGGAGGTGCAACATTCCTGAGTGGAAAGATTCAAGACATAGCAATAAGGTACTGCTTGAGAGGAACCCATATTGCAGCTATCAATTTTAGACTAATTGGTGTAGTAGAGATGCATAAAATGATGAAATACAAGAGGAGGCCATTCAGCCCATTGTGCCTATGTTGGTTGTTTGGTAGAGTTATCCAATTAGTACCACCCATTGTTTGGTCCTCACAATAAACGCTGTACCCAACTGGAATCTTCCAAAGTTATGAAATGGATTGATTGAGTTGATTCCTAGTTCACTCTAGGGATATTTGAAAATTCAAGTCAAACTGAGAACTGAACCAGGACTGAATCTGGAGTACCGTGTACAGTTTTGATCTCCTTATTTGAGAAAAGAATATACTCACACTGGAAGGGGTATAGAGGAGATTCACTAGGTTGATTCCAGAGTTGAGAGGGCTGGCTTATGAGGAGAGACTGAGTAAACTGGGACTATACTCATTAGAATTCAAAAGAATGAGGGAAAATCTTATAGAAACATAAGATTATGAAGGGATAGAAAAGGTAGAAGCAGGGAGGTTGTTTCCACTGATGGATGAAACTAAAGATAGGGGCATAGCCCCAAAATAAGGGGGAGCAGATTTAGGATGCAAGTTGAGAAAGAAATTCTTCACCCATAGGTTTGTGACTCTGTGGAATTCCTTATCCAGTGAAGCAGTTGAGGCTACCTCTTTGAATGTTTTTAAGGCAAAGATAGATTTTTGAACAGTAAAGGAATTAAGAGTTACGGTGAGTTGGCAGGTAAGTGGAACTGAGTCTATCATGATCTTATTGAATGGCGGAGCAGGCTCAAGGGGTCATATGGCCTAATCCTGCTCCTGGTTCTTATGTCTGCGTGGATTTCCACAGGATGCTCTGGTTTCCTCCCACAATTCAAAGATGTGTGAGTTAGGTTGATTGGCCATGCTAAATTGATCCTTAGTGTCAGGGGGATTAGTAGGGTAAGTACATGGGATTACAAGGATAGTATCTGGGTAGAATTGTTGTTGATGCAGACTGAATGGCCTCCTTCTGCATGGTAGAGATTCTATAATAAAATACCCAGGAATTGTGTTGGAACAGTTGAATGTTTTTCCAGCTGTACAGGCAGGCACATTAAAGTCCTCCAGACTTCTTTCATATTGATCTGATCTTAGTTGAGCATCGTCTCTGAAAGATAGCACTTCAATGTCACACTGAGATGTCAGCCTGCATTCTGTGAAGCATGCTACAGGACTTGAATGCAAAACTTTCTCACTTCAAAGTCAAGAATGTTACCAGCTGTACTAAGCAGATACATTAGTGTTCTGCTCCTCACATGGCTCATCCCAATCCAGGCAATCAAAAAATGCATCAGAAAAAACAGGCAGGCATTGCAAAAGATGATGTTCAATGAAATAACATAATTAATCCTTCCTGAAGTCCAGTATTCCAATGCACTCTTTGCCTGTTCTCACACACAGAGTTCTACATTTCAACTATCCCAACTTTGCCAAGCTCTTTTACTTCACGTGCCCATTGAAAAGATTTGTAGCCCGTGCCACTACTTTCAAATCGCTCCACTTGGCTCAGTAATTCTCTCCAGTTGTACAGCTTCACTTTCACTCCACAATGCCTACTCCATAATTACTGTCTGTCCATCCCTGTCCTCTGAGCTCAGTCACAATGTCTGTCTGCTTTTTCACTTCTCACCTTCATTTTGGGTCACCTTATTATCCCTCCCAAGTCAAATCTTTTCCTCTTGCTCAGTGTACTTCCTTGCAAACGACTTAATAAGAATATAAACGAGGATTGCTTTAGAAATACAATTTGGTTCATGAGAATTTGGGAAGGAGCATGAATAGCAAGTCATTTTTTAAAATAGGTTTATAGTATAATTCTCAACTTATAAATAATGAGAGCAAAATGACATAACTTATCACTTCCATTATGTTAACTTCTGCTATCTTGGAAGAGAAAAGATGTAATAGAATAATAAAATTGTATGTAAAATCAGAGGCTATCCAAGATCAGATAATTTAGGAGACTAAGTCAAAATATTGCAGCCTTTGGATACCAGAACTCCACTTGAATTATTTTTTTTCCGATTAGGAACTGGAAATTTGGAATTGAGTCAAATTTCCACAATGCTGTTAATGCACATCAGGACAAACAAACTTCATCCACACAGACAAGAGCTGGTTACTTGCTAATCCACAGTCAATCTCCTTTTATCTTCAGAAGCATGGTTGAAATTCCACTACCACAAGGGAAAACTATGTCATTTCACCAGACTTGTTTCTGATCTTGGTACCAAATTTTGGTAGGAAGATGAAAAAAAAAGAGAGAATGTTGCGTGAGTTTTATTTTATGAAACTGAGCTATCTTGCTATTCCTCTCCCTATGTTGAAAGAAATGAAAAAAATAAATGCTTACAGTTCAGTGGAAGGACACAAAACCATTGACAGCCAAATCAATGCAGTCGGTAATTTCAGAGGCCCAAGCTCTGAAATCCACTTCCAAAATATTTCTAAACTTCCTTGCTCTCTTGTCTGCTTTTCCTTAAAACCCATTTTCTTGAACAAGCTTTCAATCACCTCATTAATATCTCTTTCGAGGCAAAAACATAATTTTTGTCTGATTATGTCTTAGGAAGTTATTTTGAAACTAAAGGTGCTTTAAAAAATGTAAATCAACATTATTAAATCAATTACTTTTCTTGGAAAGGGATTGGTTAGCAGCTCAACATAAAAGAAAATCTACTCATTCTTATCAATTTTAAAACGGTACTCTAATTTCTTGTTGTCACTTTATAATACCAAGTAAATGAAAATGAAATTTCACATTCATATTACCTCAAAAGCAAGGAGTTGCTGGGGACCAGGGCATTAAAACGGTAAGTGAAGCAGTTGTTGAGATTAACAGGGACTGTGATGTTAGTTTAATCACAGACTCAAAATTGGAAAATAAGAGGAAAACAGGCTTTGTTGCAAGAGTTCAGAGAAGGAGGTGATACTGGAGGAGATAGAGACTTATAAACTAATACGAAGAATAAAGAAGATGACTATTGGCTCAAAACACATAGATCACAAAGTTGCATGTGATGACAAGCTCCAAAAAGAGTGCTGTTGTGTGGGGTGAGGTCAATGTGAAGAATGACATGGAATGGCATGGAAATTGGCTATGAATCATAGAATCCCAACAGGGCAGAAAGAGGCCATTAGGCCCATTGAGTCAACAGTGGCCACAATGCCACCCAGGCCATATCCCTATGAACTTTTGTATTTACACCAGTAATTCCCCCTGACACAAGAGGCAATTTAGCATTGCCAATCAGCTTAACTCGCACATCTTTGGACTGTGGGAAGAAACTGGAGCACCCGGATGAAACTCATGCAGACACGGGGAGAACGTGCAAACTCCAACACAGATACTGACCCAAGCCAGGGATTGAACCGGGTCCATGATGCTGTGAGGCAGCAGTGCTAACCACTGTGTGCCATCATGCCGCCCCTGTAGTGGGTCATCTAGCAACACAGTGGATCGGGAAACTTAAGTGGAGGCTGTGTAGAGGGCTGCCTGTTAGGTGCCACAACCTCATGTGTCTCTACCCAGTGGATTTCTGGTGCCGTCAGTTCTGTACCAGAAATCAGCGCAGAATAAATTATTTACATGTAATTAGTGGGCTGGGCACTGAAGTTCCAGGCTCACTAGCCTCTCTCCCATCCTGCCAGGAATGTTTCACTCCAGTAGGGTTTACAATAGTTCCCCAATAATGAGAGATGGCAGCCCGACTCCACTGAAAGGGGGCCATAGAGGCAAAGTGGTAATACCCAAGGGGCAAAGTGGCAATACCCAAGAGGCAGCTTGGCGTTATCCACCAGGCATCAGGCAGGGCCACTGAAGAGAGGGGGGAGATCACTGGGGGTGGGGGTTCCCAATGCCACTTTGCATTGGGATCAGTGGCTGAGGGAGGGAGGCCAGTGACTGGGATGTTGGGAGGTGGTGGGGGTGGCGGGGTGGTCATACAGCCAGCGATGTTGGTTTGCAGGATTGGCCAGCGATCGAACTGGCCAGTGATCAGGAGGCGGCATGCACCAATCTCGATGCTGACAGATCTGAGCATGTGCAGTGGCCCACTCAGTACTATATGGCCTCTCCAGCACGAATAGATCCCGCCTACTGATTTTTAATATGATTCACGCTATGGCACTCTGTCAGTGAATGTAGGAGATACATTTTAAAAATCCTGCTGAAAAAAAAAGCAGGATTTAGTCCAGTTTTTACGTAAATTCGACACTTCAAATTTTTGGGGGGAGAATCTGAACAGTGGCATTTTTCAGCATGAATGAATGATGGGAAGAGAAATGGCTTTCAGAAATGAGCATGAATATGAATCCAGGGCAACATCAGCGACATTCTTTGAGGGCAAGCTAATGGATGGCAAGAATCTTGTTTGATAATAAGCATTTTGAAGAGAAATACAGAGGAAGAGATGGAGGAAGGCCCATTGTCTGAGTAGGAGAGAATCAATGCACGAGCAATAGAAGGTAGGGTATGTATGAGACTCAAGAGAAGTGAGATTGATAGAGGAGATAGCAAGATTGGGACTTTGGAAATATTGCCTGTGAAGGTGGAGGAAAGCAATAAGGCCATTTATGAAGGTGTTTGATGGGGATATAGCCATGAATGAGGTCAGGGATTAAATTGGATTGATTATAGTCACTTTGGGAGATTGGAAGTGTACAAAAAGCAAGAACAGAAGAGACAAGATTGAGGAGTAGACACACGTTAGAGAATGAAACATGGAAGGTCAGGGTGAAAAGCAATGATATTCAAATGTTATTCAAGTGATATTCAAACGTTATCCAGTCCGTGCTGATATTGCAGGAATGGTGATGTATTGCCATGTAGAGGACTCTTACCTAAGCTAGATTCATTGCAATTCTGTTGTTTACTGGACTGTGTGCGACTGACCAGTACATTAATATTTAAGGGTGAAATTAATTTATTGGATACTTTTGGAGCAAAGTGTGGAAAATTGCTTTTTGTGCTTTTTTTTGTAAGCTATTGAGGAAGAATATCAAACTTATAATACCAAAATAATTTCTCAATTGCATGGATATAGTGTTCCCTCTTTCTCAATCTGTTCATTTCATTAGTGAAATTGCCATTTGTCAAGGATGATAGTTGCCTCAAAACTGTGTCAGTGGACACGTTTAATGTACATCTTGACAGTCCAGCAAATAATATATTCCAACAGAGTAGAGTTTAAGTCTGAGGACTAATCAATTGAGGATTTTTCCTCATTGAAATGTGTATGAAGTCAACAAATTTTTTCATGGTTGTTTTTAATGATAAATTCACTGTTCTGCTTCAAGTCACTGTGCCTAAAATCCTCACTGTGCTGATATTTTTCACTGGAGATGAATGCATATGAGAATGAATGGTTTAATTGGTTATGTGCAGGTGTCTAATATGTCTATAAATTATGCAGCAACATCGCTTAAATTGATCTATTATGAACAAAGGACCAAAATGCTTCAGATATGCATGTCAGTAATTACTTAGTGAAAGGCAGTTAAAATATAAAGTGCTGGAAATAATCTACAAGTCTGACAGCCTCTGTGGAAAAAGTTAATGCTTCGAGTTGAATGTGATTCTTCCTCAGAACTGCAAATAATTATAATCAACTCAAAACGTTAACTCTGTTTCTCTCTCCATAGATGCTGCCAGACCTACTGAGCATTTCCAGCATTTTATTTTGGGCTTGCAGCTTCCATATTATTTTGCAAAGAAGATTTATTTTTTCAAAAAATTATTTATTTTGCAATTGGTGAATTTACTTTCTGTGCTAATTCACTAAACTTTAATTTGGTTCATAAGAATAAATGAGAATTTCTGTTCCTTTTGCTGGACAGTGCGATCATGGATGTGGAATAGCAGACAGAACAGAAATTTAGTTTGTAATCAGAGTTAGTTGCATGATTATTTAGGCCACTGACTCCATCGCTCTCTTGGCCACTTCCTATGCTGAACTGACAGACTGCAACCTCAGAATTCTGCTTGAATCACAGTGGAACTTCTGCCCCCATATCTTTCCCATCACCAAACGCACCCGATTCCATCTCAGTAATATTGCTCTTTTGCTGCTCCTGCCTCATCTTGTCATCCTTGCATTTAACCTTCCTACTCAGTTATCCTAATGTTCTTTTGACTGGCCTCCATTCTTTCACCCTGTTGAGCTCATCCAAAACTCTGCTATCCAAATCTTAACATGTACAAAATCCTGTTCATCCCTGTACTTGTTGAGTAACATTGACTGCCAATATGGCAATACCTTGATTTTAAAATTCTTATTCTCGTGTTCAAATTCCTGCATGCCCTCACACTTGACAGGAATTTCTATGTCCTTCTTGGTGTTTGCTGATGATGAATTATGAGATTTGTGTAAAATATTGCTTTAAAACCTCTTAGATTACATTCTTTAGCCACCAGGAGGTTGTTGTCAATAGTGGGAGACTCCTGGCCATTCTGGGAGGGTCGGTAACCCAAATGCACGTACGCTTCAACGTGGGCACTTCTGGTTCTCAGCAGTAATTTCTAATGATGAGCACAAGTCAGTGACAACTTACCCTCTTAACATTGACAGGATTTATTCATTCCAATGGATGTGATTCCCAAGTTTTACTGGCACACCTGAAAGCACATTGTGCCCATGGGAAAATGGCAACACAACCTTCAGCTTAGATCTTTTAATACCTATTGCAACCCTATTGGTGAAAAGAGGTCAAATGACATTGGGATTTGGACATTTTGGTGTTGTTTTTCACCAAACAAAGCACAAAAAAAAATGACTGGTCAGAGAGTTGTTAGGTTGCTTTTTGTATGTTACTTTCCCTGAACAAGAATTTTACTTCAGCAACCTTCTCTTGTGCTGCTTTAAACAGGCCATTTACAAACTGAAAATGGTCAGGAAAGTTGAATCAGTTCACTTGCAGTTATTTGACATGCATTAAATGAAGTTCCAAATTTGTCAAGTATCATTCTAAAAGGAAGTTCCAGTCTCATGATCCCAGTCAGGTGTAACACTATGCACTTCAAGGGGTGCTGCCACCTTCTGGTAAAATGAGCAGTGGACATCTATAATTAGAATTGTGTAACCCTAGAGGCAATTTTAACATCCGCTGAGCCTGTCTACAGCTGAATTTGAAAACTATAAAGATAATGGAACTGCAAAATTGGACAAGTTTAGTTGTCCTATTGTCCATCCATTCTGCACTCACTAGATGCACTCACTAGATTTTGTAGTCAAGGGAAATGAGTGACAGCTTCATTTCAATATTAAAGATATCTCTCCATTTCCTGATTAGCAGGATGAAGACAGCAAGTTCAAAGCAAATTTGGGAAATCTGGGGAGTGCTGGGTGCTTTGGATTAAAGGGCTCTGTGGTGGCCAAGAATAGGTCTTAAACTTATACTGGTTTAGGTCATGTTCAGCACAAGATGCCATTTTGGTAAAGAAATTGAAAGCAGTGTTAGAAATGTTGCCAGAAAAGTTGTTAAACAGAAGATTGCCAGCTAGAAAGCCTGCTTCTGTTCAACTGTTTCCCATATTTTTCATGCTTCAATCAATGCCCTCACGCAACAGTGGGAGTAGTAGTTTGATAGTAATCACGATCATCATATTGATTTCAAGTGCTTAAAGGGATACCGACCAATTGGCGGTTGTCATTGCTGGAACTGTGAAGAGAAAACTTTGAGACATACTGGGAGATTTTCTGAAACATTTTACGAAGATCTGTTGAGATTTATCCATAAAATTTTCTGAGGTATTCACCTAAAAGGAGTAAATCCTTTGCTCCTTTTCAGATTGACTAGGAAAAAAAGCAGTGTTTAGACTTCAGTATCTGGAAAAGAAATGGGAAAAGGGGGACATGAGGTCAGACAAGAGGAGGAGGAGAGAGGGACAGGAAAGGGAGAGCTGGCTTCCTTCCTCCAGTGAGCATAGGATATTCCTTCTTCAGTGTTGCATCTGAGAACATATGTACTCTCTCCCCCAATCCCTGGGCTATCCTGCAATGTGGAAACTGTCTCTAATTGAGTATGAAACTTGCAGAGTTTTTGTTCAACACCCAAATTCAAATTATCGTAATCAGCAATTAGGGCCAAAATTGTGTGTTCAATCTAAATCTTCAAATAGACCTATTTGAACTGCATCTGTTATCCTCCTTGCCACCTGGGTGAGAAGTAATTTAAAGGGCACTGAAATTAAAAATTCTCTTAGGCAATTTTAATCCTCCTCTTGTTGAAAGTTAGACTTTCATGAACCTTTGTGCCGTTTTAATCATGGAATTAATTAATTAATTTTGTGAACTCCGATTCTTGTCACCTTTCCAGTAGATAGGAGCCCAGGATATTGCTATGGCTGGAGGGATGCCAGTCAAATTGAATAGCCCAATAAGTGCTCTGTGCCTATGAAAATATACACTGTGATTTCTGTCCCTAAGGAAATATTCTTTGATTGCAAGTATTTCTTTACACAAAGAGTTGAACTGATCTCAGAATTGACTCCTTTCACAAGGGACTGAACTATTTCAAACTTGACTTTGTCAGTTGTTATCTAATCAAATATATGGTGAGCAACACCACTGATACATTCACACTGCTTTACTTGGATTTTAATCATCCTGTGTCAATGCTGCTGTGATTTACAATGGTGTGTTGTTTAGACCAGCAATGCGCAACCTGTGATCCGTGGGCTGCATGCGGCACATCAATACTCCGAGTGCTGACCGTTGCCAATGTGTAAGGTTGTCAGATGCCACTGATTTTCTATCTGCATAGTTTTTTTGACTAATAGTATTACTAAAGTGATCTGCATGTAAAGCAAGGATACATGAAGTGAGATGCATGCTGATTACACTCAGTGATTATAAATGCTCCAATTATATCCAAAGGCTGTGGTTCAATTGGTATGCCCCACAAATCCTCTGTACACAAGTGCAATTAGCAAAATATCTATTCCTGGAGACTGTCTACAACACCAGTGCATGCATCCAATTTCAATCTTCCAACCCATTAGCCTTGGTTGCCCATCACTGGTTTAGACCACTGTCATATATTATTCTATTGAACCAATCTGCTTTTCACCTTAAGTTCTCTTCCTGAAGGCAGATCCGATGGACAGCATTGTCATCTGCACCATAGGCAGTGCTAGAAGACAGACTTATAAAGCGATGGAGGTGGGTCATAAATATTTTTAGGGCGGAGGTAGATAGATTCTTGTTAAGCAAGGGAATCAAAGACTACCGAGGGTGAATGGGAACATGACACAAATCAGCCACGATCTTTTTGAATAGTACAGCAACTTGAAAGGCTGAATGGTCTAATTCTGCTACTATTTACTCAGCCAGAAAGAGATCAGGCCCTGTCCTACTGGCAGCAACTGATTCACACAGATCATCCAGCCTCCCAAACCAGCCCAATGAGTTGCTGTGGCAACATACACTCTGACACATATGTTGTAACTTGGCGCTATAGTGATGGCAAAGACTGCAAGTCCTTTCCAGGAATCTCTCCTGCTCTTACCGCCTGCCATTGGGGTTTGTTGGAAGAATTTACAAATTGATATTCAATCTGTTTGGCTGCTTAACAAATGCGCTTTCTGTGGCTATCAAATCCTGAAGAATGAATTAAACCCAGAACTTCTGGCTTCAGAGTCAGGGATGCCAGTCATTGTATATAAAGCCACCTCATCTGTCTTTAATTCTGTTACTTTTAAAAGGTTCACACTTCATTATCCAACTGGCAGAGGGATGACTTTCTGGGCATAGTGGGTGCCAGAATAATTGCCATGGTGCTTGCTCAAAACAGTGCATAAAATGCCATCTTCTTGTTAGATGCCAAGCTACGATCATGCTGAGGTGACTTATTGCGTCTCCTGTGAAACAAAGTTTAACTTTTCAATAAGGATCCATTCTTGTCATCTGACCCTATTGCAATGTTTAACACTTTGTTCATCCTGTCATTTAACGTCAATTCTTCCTTTATATTAGATCCCCCATCCTGACCCAAATATACCATTCCCAAGGGTGCGTTCACATGAATGTACAAAATAGTAGCAGAATTGGCCATTCGGCCCTTCAAGCTGCTCCATCATTCAACAAGATCATGGCTGATCGTCACTTTCCCGTCCACCCTTGATAGCCTTTGATTCCCTTATTTAACAAGAATCTATCTACCTCCGCCCTAAAAATATTCATGATCCCATCTCTACCACTTTTGAGGCAAAGAGTTCCAAAATTGCACAAAAAAGAGAAAAAAAAAGCCTCATCTTTGTCCTATAAGGGCGACCCCTAATTTTAAAGTACTGCTCCCTACTCCTCAAGTTGAACCATCCTTTCCATATCCACCTTATCAAGACTATTCTGGATCTTGTAGGTGGGATTCTCTGACCCTGTTCATTCCCGCCCCTCTGTCAGCGAGATTGGAGGATTTGGGGCTCAGTCAAAATTCCACTCACTGCAGAATTAGAGAATACCACGTGGTTTCTGGTATATGTATTCCAATCAACTCACACCTCACTCTTCAAAAATCCAGTGGAAACGAGCCCAGTCTGTCCAACCTATCTTCGTAAGGCAAGCCACTCATTCCAGGTATCAATCCAATAAGTCTCCCCTGAATCGATTCCAATGCATTTACATCCCGCCCACACTCAAGCATTGTCCAGAGGTTCAGAAACCAATTACAATATGCCTGACATAGGCGAACTATAACCACCATTTTATTTCATCTGTTACTGTCTGCAAAAAAAGCAGCTTTATTTTTTAATGAACAGCATTATCACTACGTGTTACTTCAGATTTCTTGGCCCAAAAGCTCCAGTATTCCCATTCGAAAAGTTCCTTAACTCTCCATCACTGTATTCCTCGCACCATAACACATACATTTATCTCCCTGGCTCTTTATGAGCTAAAATACTGGTACCATTCCTCACAGCTTGTAGTCAGTGACTCAAGATACAGACATACAAGCAGTGTTTGGTTCCCATCAACTGTGGCAAAGACGTCATACAAGGTTTGAAGATATGTCTGCCATAGGCACCTTTCCATCCCATCTAATTAACTCCATGCAGGAACAAACTCAGATGTACCAGAGTATTAATTGGATATTGCCACTGGAGCTGTTAAATATAGAATATTTCCCGCTAGTTAGGAATTAACAATGAGCATTTGCCTGTGAAGTGTACTGAAATGTTTGATCAGTTTCTTCACAGACTGCTGCTGGAACAACAAGAATAAAATGAATGAATTTTGATGAATAAGTATCATCTTGTGTCCAGAAATGCCAACACTGACTGGGTACCTGGTAACCGTGTATTAAAAACCATTCCCAGGAACTTTGTTTGACCTTCTTTGGCTCGGCTGTTGAAGTTTGATAGTCAGCTTGTAGTTACAAACAGGATTATGATGAAGGAGTGGGAGAAATTCCAGAGGAAATTCCCAACAGACATTTCAGTTAGAATAAGCCACGCAGGAATGTAAGCAAAGCAGCCTTTTCGCATTTCATACATTGTGAAAATCAGATTCTTATTTCCTCTGACAAAGTACACATTTAGGCTGGACTTCATAGCAGCAGGATCTTCCGGTCCTGCCAATGTGATTTTGTTGGATTGCTGGCCCCACAGCAAGGCACGTGGAAAATTCCAGCCTTAATCTTTTGTGGGAGGTGATAAATCACCTGACAAACAAGTGCTTTTTGAAATACCTCCATATCTGCACCCCCACCCCTCCCTTAATTAACTTCCTGCTACTTCAACTGTACTATTCACTCCTGGACAAATACATTCTGTCGATGACATTTCAGTGGACTGCACAAGCCAAGGGCAAACTTGAGCTGAATTAGCCATCCTGGAGTTCAGAGCAGGTGGAGAAATTGGCGTGGGTGGGTGAACATACACGATCTTTTGTTTTTGATCTCAATAAATATGTTTCAGCAAGGAGCTTGGCCAATCTCGTGGCTGGGCAGGCAGAATGTCTCCGGTCCCACACTACCTCATGGGAGCAAAGGTCCTAATGTCATTTTCAAAAGATGACCTGGAAAAACATGCACTCACTGCAGGCCAGGAGTTCTACATTACTCCTCTAGAGTCCTTGCAGCCACAGCTCATACTAGAGAAGCTGGTAGATGTGAACAACAACATCCCAGGACATACAAAGGTGTGCTCAGCATTACCTTTCTCTCATCTCTTGGTGAGAGCACTGCCCAATGATAACCCTATGATTAAACCAATGCTTGCTGTTGCAACAGTCCATGTTCACCAGCACCTTAAACTTCCCCTGCTCTGCCTGTCCCTGTGCCAACCTGCAATGGACCCTCCATATCCTCATTATATTCAATTACCCAGGACTCAATTATTAGGATGTCCCTTTGGTCAGCTACTTGTGCTAATTTTGAACTCCATCCAGAAAGGCCCTCCTCCTCACTGACTGACAAACTGCTCAGTGACATTCAATTTGGAAAAATAGTGTATGTTTCCTTTCAAACTAACCCCAACACATTTTACCACCCAAGTCACCCACTAACCTTCTTCCATTATTCTAGATCCACCCAATAACACCATGCCACTCCCCCCATTAACCTGGACTCTATTACAATCCACCTCCACATCCTTTTCTCCCCCATTACCAGAGTCCCCACATCCACCCCAACTCTCACTACCCCTCTTGTTATCTGAGCCACCTTTCCTATCTCCCTCCTTAACCAACTCAGTAAGACCTTCAGTACCAAACTCTCACGTTACACCTGCCACACTACCACATCACAGTCTGCTCTCTGAGTTCACACCCCTTCATCGACATCACTGACCCAGCCCTTGAAGGCACCCTCCCTTCCTCTAGACACTCTTACACCCTTCCCCACTCTCTTAGAACATAGAACATTACAGCACAGAACAGGCCCTTCGGCCTTCGATGTTGCGCCGACCAATATAAAAAGCAATACCCTCCAAACTAAACCATTCCCCTCTCTTCCATATACTTGTCAACTAACCTCTTAAACGCCACCAAACTTGGCGCATCTACAACTGCCGCAGGCAAGGCATTCCACTCCCGAACCACCCTTTGGGTAAAGAACCTACCTCTGATATCCGTCCTATAACTATCACCCCTTAATTTAAAGCTGTGTCCCCTCGTGCTAGCTTTCTCCATCCTAGGAAAAAGGCTATCACTGTCCACCCTATCTAAACCTCTAATCATCTTATATGCTTCAATAAGATCCCCTCTTAGCCGCCTCCTTTCTATCGAAAACAACCTCAAATCCTTCAACCTCTCTTCATAGGACCTGCCCTCCATACCAGGCAACATCCTGGTAAACCTCCTCTGTACCCTCTCCAATGCCTCCACATCTTTCTTATAATGTGGGGACCAGAACTGCACACAATACTCCAAGTGCGGCCGCACTAGAGTTTTGTACAGTTGCAACATGACGTTGCGGCTCCGAAATTCAATCCCCCTACCAATAAAAGCTAAGACTCCATATGCCTTCTTAACAACATTATCGACTTGACTGCCTACTTTCAGGGATCTATTCACAAATACACCAAGATCCCTCTGTTCATCAACACTATTAAGAATCCTACCATTAGCCCTATACTCTACACATTTATTATTCCTGCCAAAGTGCATTACCTCACACTTTTCCACATTAAACTCCATTTGCCACCTCTCGGCCCAGCTCTGCAACTTGTCCAAGTCTCTCTGCAAACTATAACACCCCTCTTCACTATCTACCACTCCACCGACTTTAGTGTCATCTGAAATTTACTAATCCATCCTTCAATACCCTCATCCAGATCATTTATAAAAATTATAAACAGCAGGGGCCCTAAAACAGACCCCTGAGGTACACCACTTGTCACCGAACTCCACGATGAATATCTCCCATCAACTACCACCCTCTGTCTTCTATCTGCTAGCCAATTCCTAATCCAATTAGCTAAATCACCCTCTATCCCATACATCAGAAGACCTGTCCAGTCTTCTGTTCAGCTGCTAATCTACCCACCCCCCCCAACAACTTCTAGCCTTCGCCCGCCTCCCCTTGACACAGTGCTTGCCTACGTCTTCCCTGATCCAAATTAAAGCGCTGTTTCAGAAGAGAGTGTGAAAAATGTAGACTGCCTCTTGACTGCTCTCCAGTGACCCCTGCTGGAAAACGCAATGGGTGCTCATTAAATATGGGAAGGGGAAGGATGGCCCTAGTATTCTCCCAGGATTAAGGCATACTTGCACCCATTATCATACACATGAAAAACAGTCACTCAAAAACACCTTTATTATCACTGTATGTCAGCATGAATCATTACCTGGAGGAGGATGCAGGAAAATGTGTGATGTGGGAAAAGGCAACAGTCCCCCCTCCTCCCCAAGGATATTAATTACCTGAGTTTTTCTGAATCTGTACTAAATAACGCCCTGCCATTTCTAAACACGGTTAACAGCATTATAGCAGTGACTCGCTGTAATTTGTCCTATAATGTGCATGAGGCAACTGCAAAAAAAACAAACACCCCATGTAAGAGTGAAGTTGTCAGGAATAGGACATTCCTTATGAAGTATGGTTGATGCTTTAGTTGGAATGCATAATCCTTTCTCTCCCAACCTCTGCCATCAGGATATATTTGTGCATCTGCAGAGTTTCAGCTGAAAAAGAGAGATAAGAAATACCACAGGCGATGCGTGATACTTCATGATTTATATGGGTTTCAGTAATTTTTTTTCTTTCACAGTGATAATTTCTTCATTGTCTGGCCTGAGCCTGCATGTTGCACAAAAGCATTAAAAATTTAGCTGAAAAGGCAGAAAAATGGAGGTTGCCTAGTAACCACAGCACCTAATAAAAGTGTGTCTCACAGCATAAAATTATTTATTTAATGAAGCCATCACTGTTCTGTTTATTATCACTTTACTTTCTCCCAATAACAATCATTGGTAACTAATGCCTCCCGGCCTATTATTGGTGTATTTAGAATGACTTCTATGATGCAGGATTTCCGTTAAAATAAATTTTTCCAAAGGCTGTCTAAACTTTGTGTCTCAATAATTATCAACATTTCCACTGCAACAAATTGGCACAAAGGTTGCTACTTCTCAAATATGATAGATGTTACCTCACAGTGTGGCAATATTATAAATGTTTATACAACCACTCTAGCAATCTTTTTACAGCCAAACACGTGTCTATCGTTGATCAACAATGTTTTGTACTGTTTACCAAACATAGGAAAAATTAGCCATAAAGTAATAACTGTTAATTTCCATTCTTTGGTCAAACTTGAATCTATCTTTGATACCTATATACTGCATGGTTAATGAATTATCTCGAACCGGGCTCAAAAATACTTCTTACTCTTTGGGGCAAACTGCTACCACTCCCCCATTCCTCTTCATGTGCAGAACACCGTGTGAAACAAAATAATGTAACATACTTACTTCAATATAAAAACAAAACCATGGACTAAAATAAATGCTAAATCATTTTCAAACCACGATAACTACTTGCATTTATATATAATGAAGCTGAAGGTGCTTTACAGGAGCATTGTCAAACAAAATTGGAGAAAGGATTCACCTGTGTTTCTACCTTAACCTAACTTTGTATAACAGGCCCTACAATTTGCCCATTCAGCTGCTTCAAGCTCATTGATCTGTGACCTGTGTCTCATTAGTCTTTTGAGTGAACTTGTACAATGACACATGTAGCATAGGCCATTGCAACATTTCACTTCATCAATGATAATATTGATGTCATTGATGAAAACAAACGTCTCGCCAAGGCCATCCCCACATCCCCACTTCTTGCCTTCAAACAACTGCACCACCCCATACAGGCCACTGTCTGCAGCAAACTAGCCAGCCTTCAGGAGAACAGTGACCATGATACCACACAACCCTACTACAGCAACTTCTGCAAGACTTGCTGGATCATTGACATGGATGCCAGCATCTCATGTGAGAACACCATCCACCAAGTACACAGGGAGTACATACTCTTGAAATTCAGCCAACGTTGTCTATCTGATATGCTGCAGGAAAGATGTCCCGAGGCATGGTACATTGAGGAGACCATGCAGTCCCTATGACAATGGATGAGGGAATACCGCTCAACAATCACCTGGCAAGACTGTTCTCTTCCTGTTGTGGAAAACGTCAGCTAACATGGGCATTTGGCCTCTGATCTTCGGGTAAACATTCTCCAAGGTGGCCTTCATGACACACGATAGTGCAGAGTCACTGAGCAGAGACTGATAGCCAAATTCTTCACACGAGGACGGCCTCAACCGGGATATTGGGGTTCATGATGCACCATCTGTAATGCCCACAACTTGCCTGGACTTGCAAAATCTCACTAATTTTCCTGTCTGGAGTCAATACACATCTTTTCAACCAGCACCTAATGCTCTCTCCACTCATTTTGCCTGTACCTTTCAGACTTGATTAGCTGCAAAGCCTTACATTCCAATTGTTATTCATGTAAATTGAATTTGTGTCTTTATGTGCCCTGTTTATGATCAGAACTCCCACCCACCTGACGAAGGAACAGCCAGTCCTAAAAGCTAATGGTGTTTGCTACAATTAAACCTGTTGGACTTTAACCTGGTGTTGCGAGACTTCTTACTGTGTTTGTCCCAGTCCAACGCCTGCAAGTCCACATCATAATATCACCCAATCAGCCTGAACAAAACAAAACACTCACTCAAGCGGATGAACTATGGAACTAGTGATGGTATATCATTATTGTCTATTTCAAACCAATAGAATCATAATTGCACCAGCCCTTCTAAATGTGCAAACACATAAGACAAGGGAATTGGGAATAATGGATACATGACAGTGATCCTGAGTCTAATGAAAAGATTCAAAAGCAATAAGAATAAAAGCTCGAGAGATTTATTGCTGTGATCTGAACTCAAAAATTAGATTACGGATTTGAACCAGCTCTCTTGAATGCATTATTCATTGTCCACCCAAATTACAATGTCACAGGAAATCCACTAATACATTTAAAATTGATTTATAGAAACTGGATTATGAATATTGCTGTGACGTAATATAAAAAAAAGGTTCCTGAAGGGTGGCCTGCATTATTTAGATTCAGCCAAACCAAACAGATGGCTTGGGTACCGGGATATAGTCTGGGTATTAGGGTGTGACCAAGTGTCAGGTGGCTCAGTTGGTAGAGCTCTTGTCTGTGAGTCAGAAGCTTATGAGTCCAAGACCCACTCCAAGATTTGAGCACTAACCAATTCCCCAGTGCACTACTGCGGAAGTGTTCTACTATCACAGCTGCTGTTTTTCAGATAAGGTGTTAAGCTGAAGCCCTATCTGCCCTTTCAGTGATCTCATTGCACTATTTCAAAGAGAAACATCCCAACTTTCCTGGCCAATATTTATCTCTCAGATTAAAATTTAAAACAACAAATTATTTAAACATTGTCCTAATGTTTATGACAGGTTGTTTTGTGTAAATTGGCTGCCACGTTTCCTGTTTAAATGTGACTACATTGCAAAAGCATTTCATTGGTTGTAAAATGCTTCGATATGTCAGATGGTCATGAAAAATATTACATACAAGAAGCGAGTCTTTTTATTTTAGATGAGACAGCTATTAAACCACTTGCCACAGGGATACATCAAATGCTGACTAAAGTCTTTGGAGCTATAAATGTACACTTACTTGTACAAAGTGTTGCATGAACTGATAAATAAGATGCTGAACAAACATTGGTGGATCAGTACATTCCAAATAGAATTAAAGTGATAGTGTGCATGATCGGATATTGTTGGCATAGTCAGTCAGCCTCTGAGCAAAAAACAAGCAGCAGTAAAGGAAATTATTCAAGCCTTGCATGTTTTTTTTAAAAAATAATGCTTTGCTAAGAAAAGTGTGAAAATACTGATAGTTTATCATCTCAAATGGGCTGAATTCTCCGGTTCCATCCATTCCCACCAGCTGCCAGTGGGAAAACAGAGAATTTCGAGTTCAGTCAAATTCACTGCAGTGACAACTGCAAATCCCAGTGGTTGACAAGCTGGGAAGTTTACGGCACATATTTTACATTGATGAATTTGGTGAAGTCTATTTACATGTTTAATGGATGATGCTGTCTATTATTGTTCACACCACCATTAGGTTTAGCTTGCCGGATACCAGAGTATACCATGGCTGACTGGAATGTTAGTGTTTGGCCAAACTATTTCAAATTCTTTTGTTAAATCAGACTGATGGAAAAATCAGAGGATGCAGAGAATTTGGGTTGCATTTATAATTATTGGAGACATTCATCCCATCTTTCTATAAGTTATCCACCTCCTCTTCCTTAACTGTCACAAGTTTCATACAGTTTGTAGTTTATACCCACACATAGAAGGATGTTCCCTTCTTTGGTAAACTCCCTGGTAACCTGTTGTAGAATACAAAGCAATTGGACCTTTCCATAAATTATATGGCTGCCTCATTTTGCAGGTTCAACATCATGCTGGTTAATTAAAGCCTATAGCTATTTAATTAAACAACTGACAAACTTGCATTTTATTCACTGTTCACAAGAGCAAATCACAGTGTAATGATATGAAGGGAACTCACACTTTGACAATTCACATTTGGAGAGCAGAAAGGGAGCAGTGCCAAATGTTGCAAAAGTGGTGGTGCTATCTTATATAAGTGATGTGGTAATAAAGATTAATGTATTGTTTTCTGTCTTGGTCACATTTTAAAAGAGAGCGCTTCTTCAATTTTTTTTTCAATAAACTTGTCAGTAAATATATTGGATAAAATGACAGATGCTTGTGGAGGGAGCTGAGAGCTATATTTTAATCTCATCATCATCTGAGGCATGACTGCATTTAAGGCCTGATAACTCTCCAGAGCATCCATTATTCAAACTGATTAATACTTACATTTGCAAGGCTGAAAGCAATTGGCCAGAGAACTGACCTGAGATAACTCGGATGACTCAACTGCTGATATTTCTTGCTTCGGCCTAGTTCCAATCCTACTTACTCCACTTCCTTTAAATATCAATTGTCAAGATTTGAACCCATGCACACAATGGAAAGTTTAACAATTAAGTACCATGATAATTTTCATACCAGTGCCTAGCCTTCATTTAAAATTTCTAAAGCACCTCCCCAAATTGTCACACTGTAGGATTTGGTCAAATCACAAACAAAAACAAATGAATCTTTATTAATAGGACTCTCAAGTTCCTTATTAAATATTAATTATTTTAGTCTCTATGATCTGCAAAGAAATGTACTTGACATAGCATTCTTTAAAACTTTATTCTTTGCAATCGGTGTCTTAATGTTTATGGTCTGTCTGAGGAGAACAGACTTCCGAATGTGTTTTACTCAGATAGTTCCGGTTAGCATAATTTATTTGGCTGGGTAGGAACAAACTTAAGTTTTATCCAGCCCCAGGCTGATCTGCACTATCTTTTCAAGAGTCTTCATTGGAATTAGTCTAAATCTGCGACGCAGTGTATCAGTGCCACAATTAAATATGATATGGAGATGCTGGTGTTGGACTGGGGTGGGCACAGTAAAAAGTCTCACAACACCAGGTTAAAATCCAATTAGAATCACAAACTTTCACAGCTCCTTCATCAAGTGAGTGGAGTGATAGGTTCACAAACACAGCACAAATAGGCAAAGAGACAATTGCACGATAATTACAAACTGGAATGTGAAGAATGGTTGGAATGCTCTGAAAGAACATATGACAATGCAGAATCGATGAGTAGAAACTGATAGCCACAGTCTGCACGGATGAGGACGTTTCAACAGGGATCTTGGGTTCATGTCACATGTAACCCCTACCATTGCAAAATCCTACTAAACTCTCCTGGATTGAGACAATTCACACCTCTTTAAACTGTGATTATCCCTCTCTCCACTAGCACTATCTGTACCTGTAAAGACTCACATTCCAACCATTCATCACATTCCAATCTGTAATTATTTTGCAATTGTATCTTCATTTATATATGCTGTGATTATGAACGTACCCCTTCACTCACCTGATGAAGGTTCAGCACTCTTAAAGCTCGTGATTCCAAATAAACCTGTTGGACTTTAATCTGGTGTTGAGAGACTCCTTACAATTAAATGTAGGTTACGTATCAGTAGTTTAAGAAATAACCGTGCAGAATTAGTTTCTATTAGAAGCTGTCAAGATCATTACTCAATTGTTTTCTGTGTAAATCTAAATGAAAACTCAGATGCCATTGTGTTTGTTTTTTTTGGGTGACATGATGATGATAGGTGCAGTGATTTCTGGTAGTGAACAAGAAAAAGTCTCACAACACCAGGACTTTAACCTGGTGTTGTGACACTTCTTAATGTGTCTATCCCAGTCCAACGCCGGCATCTCCAAATCAAAGTAAACAAGAAACTGGAAAGCTATGGAGTTCTAACTCAATTTTTGGCCCTGACACCGTGCTTCCATCCCCACCCAGAAAGATGGGGGAGATGGAAGCACGGTGATATTGTCACTGCTTTAGTAATCCAACAGCCCAGTCTATTGATCTGGAGAGATTGATTCAAATACCACCATGAGCTGATGCAATTTAAATTCAATCAA
This sequence comes from Sphyrna mokarran, assembly GCA_024679065.1. Classification (NCBI taxonomy): domain Eukaryota; kingdom Metazoa; phylum Chordata; class Chondrichthyes; order Carcharhiniformes; family Carcharhinidae; genus Sphyrna; species Sphyrna mokarran. The sequence continues at coordinate 61,187,704 of JAGIQG010000003.1, forward strand.
TAAAACTGTAATATAAAGCCAGTCTCTATAATGGTGATCATGACAACGTATCACTGATTGTAGCAAACCCCATCGAGTTTACTGAGTTTTTTTAGGGAAGAGCCACCCTTACCCAGTCCAGCCTACATGTGACTTCAGGCCCATTGCAATGTCCTCTGAAATGATCTAGATCAATTCAGGAGCAATAAAGATGGGCAATAAATACTAGCCTGCTAGGAATCCCTAGAAAGAATAAAGAATGGAAACTGCAGTCTGACTGAAAGACTATGGTCAGAGTTTTCCAATCATTCACGCGAACGGGATCTTCCAGTCCTGCTGACGGCATTCCCCTTGTTGTGGATTTCCTGGTGTTGAGGGATGAATACAATGGAAAACCCCAATGATGACACCAGGACCAGAAGATCCCACCGCCAGCTAATGACGGGCTGTCTCTGCTGCCACAAAACACTCAGTGAGTTACAGGAGAAATCCTGCCCATGGCTTCTAGGCAAGCAGGTCCAATCGCTAACCCTGGTAAGGGGGTTCCATTTCCCAGAAGTTAGTGGGGAGCAGAGAGGAGGAGAGGGGTTGGTATGGCATGGGCAAGCTTATAGTGGGGGAGATCTTGGGACACTGGGAAGAAACACTGCTACTCAATCTGCCCTACATTGGCAGTTCTGAAAGAATTTGACCATTCCATTATTTACCTTTATAAATTTTCGTGTATTCACCCTATCACCTGCATCCCATACTAAACTTATTGCCCATATGTCTATTTGTTCGAAAGAAAATTATTCACTGGCTTTTATTTCAATACTAAGGGATGTGCAGGCATTACAAATTCTTGTTTACAAGCAACAGTCTGAATTCTGGTGTGTTCATTTAGCATTCTTCCATCTGGTGCATCCCAGTGCCAGTCACCTCATGAATTCCTGAGGATAGTATCCGAGATCCAACCATTCCCGGCTGCTTTATTAATCACAAATTGATTGATTTCATTGAACCCATTATAAAGTCAGAAGTGGGTATATTTGTTGACGATTATTACGTTCAATACCATTCACAACTCCTGATATATTGAAGCAGTCCATATACATATAAAACAAAACCTGGACAACATTCAGTCTCGGACTGATAAGTGACAAATAACATTCCTGCCACACAAGTGCTATGCAATGACCATTTTGAACAAAAGGGAGTCCAATCACCTTTCCATGTCATTCAATCAATTACCATTTCTGTCAGCCACCATCAATATCCTGAGGGTTACTATTGACCAGAAACTTAACTGGACTAGCCATATAAATACTGTAGACTACAAGAGCAGGTCAGACACTGGAAATTTCATACAAATAACCCACTTCCTCAAAGCCTGCTCACCATCTACAAGTCAGGAGTGTGATGGAATACTCTTCACTTGCCTAGATGAGTACAGTTCCATTTGAATAGTGCCACATCCATCATCTTAAATATTTATTCTCCACCACTAATGCAGATTGCAACATTATTTACCATCTAAAAATTTTTGCACTGCAGAAATCTGTCAAGGTCCCTTCAAGAGCACCTTCCAAACAGTGGGTCTCTACCACCAAGAAGAACAAGGGAAGATGATGCTTGGGCATACCACCACCTCCAAGTTCCCTTACAAGTCACATAAGTAAATCACCACCATTCCTTCATCGTCACTTGGTCAAAATCATGAAAGTTACCCCTAGCTACAAGTTATCTGGGTATACCTATGCCACCAGGATGGAAGTGACTCAAGAAGGCAGCTTTGCCAGCACTTTGATTTATGATGGGGAATGAATGTTGGCCTTGCCAATGCTATTCACTTCCAAAAATAAATTCAAATAAATCCATATTTTTTTTCTCCCAGTCTGGGCTAAACTTGACAGGGAGAAACATGAGACAGTATATCATACAGTAACATATTTACATACATAAACACACATATATACATATATTACACATATATATGTATATATTAGTTGAAGTGAGTTTCTGCCTGAAGTTAAATTTACCATCATCTCAATTCTTATTTTACTAGTAAGGTCTTCTTAGTGATAGCACACTCACATAAAGCTAGTTGATGCATTCAAAAAAGGGAATATCCTCCTCATTTAAAGAAAAATCACCAGTAACATTGGACACAGTGTTTATAGTCTGCATTCACTGGCAGCGACACTGCATTTAATGAAATTTGCCATAAAAGAGAAGGACAAATAATAATGTTGGCTGTTTTAATGAATTAACGTATACCACAGCCTTGTATATTATTTATGCATTTGATACGGAACACAGACATTTGATTGATAATATTTACTGAGCTCATTAATATATTTTCCAGCACTGTCACAGATTTGTGACAATTTCTTATCCCTAAAATACATGTCATGTTGCTTATGTCGGAATGCAGATCGACAGCAGTCAGAGCAAGTGCATTTATTAGCGCCACAGGCAATGAGGCTACAGGAAGTTATTTCAGTATCTCTGGTTGGGGCCACGTGGATCATCACTTCAGAGAAAGGATGAAGAATTAGTTCCACCTTTATGCATTGCCTGCAGGGAAACCAAAAGCAGTGGTTCAATTTTTAAAAATTCTTTCATGCCCATCCTTATTGCCCTGGAGATGGTGGTAGTGAGCTGCATTTTTAGAACCACAACAGCCTATTTGTAGGCATAGCCATAGTGCTGTTAGGAAGGGAGTTCCAGATTTAGACTCAACAACAGCGAAGGATTCGAATTGTATCTTGGGAGTTTGAGATCAAACTAGGAGACTGAGAAATTTCACAAACGGATGTATGCCAATCACAAGGATTTTATGCTGGCATTGCTGTTGTAATCTGTGTGTCAAAATGTTTGTTTGAGAAGAAAAATCAGATCGATTGGGGGAGGGGTTTCTCACTAAATATTTTCAAAGTTGATATAGATAGATTTTTGATCAACAATGGGATCAAGCGCTATGGGGTTGGACAGGAAAGTGGTGTCAAGGTCACAGTTAGATAAGCCATGATCTTATCGAATGGCACAACAGGCTCAATGGACTGAATTGGACTCTTAATTCTTATTCCTACATGTCTAATGTGACAGATTTTTTTTAAAAAATAAGGAGGATATTCTTTCTTGTGAATGCATCAACTAGGTTTATATAAATGTGCAATTAATAAGAAGACCTGAAGAATAAAATAATGGTTGGAATGATGATAAATTGTACTTCATCTTAAAAAGTCCAGTCTGCTTCCAATCTAGCTATTTGCTGTTTATTTGTGCACTCTGAGTGCAATACTCTTTGTCACTGTGCAGGAACCAAGGAGAGAACCTGTACTGGCTGCAGTAGAGCTGGTCAACATCTCTGGGGAAATCAGGAGAATGACATTAATAATCTAAAAGAGTGTAATGGATTTTTAAACCTTGACTGGAGGCTTATTGCTAGTTTTACCTGAGACCACAACTTCAGTTTCCATGGAGTGGTCCTGCAAACCCAGGAGGTTACATTTGATAGACCCTGAAGTCAGGCAGGGGAGGGGAACCATGATTTTTTTAAATATTTGTTCATAGGATGTGACTGTCATTGGCAGGGCTAGTATTTATTGCTCATCCTTGAGGGTGGTTAAGAGTCAGCCACATTGCTGTGGATCTGGAGTTACATGTAGGCCAAACTAAGTAAGGACAGCAGATTTCCTTCCCTAAAGGACATTAGTGAATCCGATGGTTTTTTATGACAACTGACAATGGTTTTGAGATCATCACAGACTTTTAATTCCAGATTCAAATTTCACCATCTAACATGGCAGAGTTCCAACTCAGACTATTATTGAAACAGCGCTGAAGCCATGACCACTGGTAGGCTGAAACCATGAAAAATGGCAGTAGCCCCATAATTAATCTTCCTTCTCACATCTACCTCACACACAATCTCTTGCTTCAAGCTGCAGAAGGTGGAAGTATAACACCTCTTACTTGCCTATGCTCCCCATCCCTTTCAAATACCCATTAGTGCAACCTGGCCAAGCAATGGAGGACAGAAAGAAGACAGTAATGAAGAAGACAATGGATTTCACATCCACAACACCAGCTCAGATACAGCCATTGCACAATTTAGAGGCTTGCACGGAAGAAGGATCTGTACATGTTGAGACACTGAGCACTCGTGATTAGCAGGCAGTCAGGTGGTAATGATAGTGAGATGCCAATTTGATGGAAGGGTCAGGCTGCACATAAACTCTGCTGCTGAGGGCTCAGTTAAGGACTTCAGTCCAACACTTGGTGCACTGAGAAGCTTGTGGTCACTGTCAAGGAGCATAAAGGAACGTGGCATCATCTCAGCACAGGGCATTATACAGAGCTTGGTGCCCATCCTTTCTGGCATGGAAGTGGTGGTGAATTTAACATGCATGTTTATGAACCTGACCATGATGCAGATTTTGATGGTCAATGTTCATTTCAGCAGCCACCCAATGCCTGAGAACTGCAATGCGAATGCAGGCTGCCAATCACAGCACTCCCACAGTCAGTCTCCAATAGATTCCAAAGATTGTTAAGGCCCTGGAGAATTGCTGTGGCTTCATGAAGCATCAACCTGGATGACAATATTATTTGTTCCACTATTGCCAGATCATCAATGCCTCTGCTGTTGCCTATCTGCAGCTCAATAGACCTGTGTTGCCCATGCCAAAACACTCTATCCACAGCCAAACCCTCTACAACCATGGTTGCTCAAGATTGTCCTCTAAGGGCACCTGCAGTCTTGTCCACTGAAAGTTAGCAGTTTCCCACCAGCATGCTGTTGCCACTGTGAAGGGCACTAGGCCAGGCAAAAGCAGATCCAAATACAATACACATAGTTTCATTTATGGATTTAGTTTTGAGTTTTTAATTTTGTGGTGAGTTTTATTTTTGTACTGTGACCTAGCAGACATGGTGATGATCAGTTACAAAGGGAAAGCAAAGGTTTGGCAAGCTGCAGTGATGGAGAGTTGGAGGTTGTGATTATTGGCATCGGACTTGGATGGGTTCCTCACAGGCAAAACTGACTATCTAGATTGCCTCTTCTCTTCTGCAACCTCTTCATACTCCTATTCCTGAGTTGTTTGCCATATAGTTGGCAGCAATGGCTGTCACCTCATAACAGTGAGACTGTACAGCATGTAGCGGAAACCACCATGAATTATGGCAAGTAATACAGGACTCCTTCAGGCAGTGCATGCATTGCTTGAGCATGCCAATGGTCTGCTCTATTGCATTTTATGTGGCAGCACAGCTTTCACTGCATGCAAGCTATATCTGTATGCACAGGTTATGCACCATAATCATCCACCATTTGAGCAGGAGATAGCCTTTGCCACACAAGTGCAATCCTTTGGTTTGTTTTGCTGACTCAAAATGGACTGCTACAGAATGAAGAAATCCTGACTACTACCAAGGTATCCGGTACTGACCTTCATGATTCATTACCGAGCCACACGCCAACTAAAAGTTGAGAGGGTGGAAACCTCTTCAGTTCAGTTGCAGGGTAAAATGATTTGTATTTAACCAATAGCAACTTGCAGCATGTGAAAGCCACCGGTGAAGCCACATGTTCCGCTAAGTAAATGTGGTTAGTTGTCATTGAATAGAGAAAATCAGTAAACTCTGCAGGAACAGATGAGAAATGTCCAGATGTTGAAAATATCTCCAGATGCGTACAAGTTCATTTCTATGTTCACCTTCTCAGCCTTGCAACTTAGTCTTTGCTGTGCCCCAAGGTTGTTGTTTCAGTGAAGTGGAGATGTCTCAAACTGTTCATTGTTGAGGTTCAGGGAAAAGAACCTACTGGGTTCCAAATTGATATGCTGATGTGTCTTTCACTGCCTTTGGGTCATCACACTCAGCAATAAGCTATTTGGGGCATTTGTCTAAAAATGTGTTTATGCCAATGATGCCAATTAGGAGCTCCAAGGGTGCTCACAGTACCTAAAAGAAGGCTGCAAACTTTCACAATTTCATGCCCTTTTTTTTGCATACCCAATATTGTGTCTATATGCTGTATACAATTATTTTTCTTTCAAAAGCACTGAAATTGACTTTTCTGACAGGGTAGAACATGAGGTCAGTATGGGCTGCAATGATAGTGATAATAATGGGCAGACATTGATATGCATCACTGAGTTTTTTCTCTGCTATATTATGTTGGTGCTATTTTGTTTCCTTGGAGTGGATATTTGCCTGCTCCTATTTCTCATTAAATGAGCCGTTGGCAATATCATCTGAAAATACATTAGTTTCTACACGTACCCAGTTCAATTGCATCACCACCCCTCTCAACTCCTCCATTGTTATTAAATTATCAAACTGCTTATCCAACATCCAATACAGGATGAGTTGATATTTTGTTCCATTAAATATTGAAAAGACTGAAAGCATCCATATTTAACTTCTAATAATTGATTCTACTAACTATTAACTACTAACTCATTCTCCCTGACAACAGTTGATATTGAACTAAACTGTTTACAGCCATGGTATCACATTTCATGTGAAATGACTTTCCAACTACATATTTCCACCATAACCAAGACCGCCAACTAACACCTTATAACATCACTCAATTTTGCCTCTGTCTCAGCTTAACTGCTGATGAAACCCACATTCATGCCTACATTGCTCAAAGATTTGACTATTCCAATGCATACCTGGAAAATACAGCCAGACTCTCTGGCCTCCCTCGCTAATGGAATTCTCTGATCCCACTGCTGTGAACGGAAATTTGGCTAAGCACCAAATTCTTGGCTCTCACTGGCACCAGGAGTAAGGCAAATGACATCTGAGAATTCCAGTCACTGTCTGTCATGTTTTATTCTTCATGTAAATTTGAGGGATGGGGTTTTTTGGCTGTTCACACAGACAGGATCTTCTGGTCCCAATGATGGCGAATGCTCACCATGCGGGGAGTGGATTTAGTGGGAAATCCCATTGACAGCATGGGATCAAAAATTTCCCCAGCTGGCCAAGATTGGGCTGCCTTCCACTGCCACTGAGAACCATACTATGAGGAGGTTGGTGGTGGCAGGAAATCCTGCCAGAGGTGCTATCCAAAATTGTGCCACCTGTCTTAACTCAAAGCAAGTCCCATTTCCCTGTTATCCCAAGCTTGCTGACCTACACTAGCCCCCAGCCAAGCAACATCTTGATTTTAAAACTCTCATCCCCTTTTTTAAATCTTTTCATGTCCTACTCCTGCCCACCCATCTCTATAATCTTCTCCAGCCCTACAACACTCTGCAATATCATTCTTCCATTGGTGGGTTTTGCCTTCAATTACCTTGACCAGAAGCTCTGGAATTCCTTCCCTAACTCTCATCTTACTCCTTTAAGACACTGTCTAAAACCTACCTCTTTGATCAAACTTTTGGCCATTGATCCTCATATCGCATGTGGCTCTGTGTCTTATTTTGTTTTATAATGTTTCTGTGAAATGCCTTGGACATTTTAGTCCATTGAAGAAGAATATAAACATAAGTTGTTATTGTTGAGTAGGTTAACATAGACAGATGAACACTAAGTCATTGGCCATAGTTATTGCCAACAGGAAGATCTAGTCTTCAGTTTGAAAAACAGCAAGTGTTTGAAACGCACAGCTATTTCATCAGGTGTAAATAGGATATGGAAAATAAGTTAATTTGGCGATTTTTCGGATCTCGATTCTGAGGCCAATGGAGGAGTGGTTTTGCAGAGTGTTGTCGGGCTGGAGGAGATTATAAAGGTATTGACTCATTCTTAAGTTACTTCAAACAAGCAAAAAAAAGCGGCCAACATAAAATGGTTGAATCAGCATATTTTCTATTCCTGAAATCTCCTGCCTCCCCTTCCTGTCTGAGGCTTCCATGTGGCCAGCAATAGATAGGAAGCCAGTGCTGTCCTGCTAATTTATGGGGTAAGGGTGAGTATGAATGTTTGTTGTAAAAGATTTCAGTTCACTAATGAACATACTGGAATGATTTACATAGAATCATAGAATTCCTGCAGTGCAAAAGAAGGCCATTCAACCCATTGAGTCTGCACTGACCACAATCCCATCCAGGCTCTATCCCTGTAATGCCACACATTTACTCTTCTAATCCCTGACACTAAGGGGAAATTTATCATGGCCAATCCACCGAACCTGCACATCTTTGGACTGTGGGAGGAAACCAAAGGAAACCCATACAGACATGGGGAGAATGTGCAAATTCCAAATGGATAGTCACTAAGGCCAGAGTTAAACCCAGATCCCTAGTGCTCTGAGGCTGTGGTGCTAATCACTGTGCCACATGCCACCCCAAATTGACAACGATCTGCTTCTTGGCTGAAAAGAGGGTGCGATGAAACTGGCAGGGGGGAGGGTCAACTTGATGTAATTTTCAGGTGAGCCTGAGTAATTTTTGGATTTGAACTGTAACTTTCTCTTTGCTGCACGAGAAAAACTGTAGCCCAAATTCAGCTCCTGAAATACATTTCACATCCGTTCCTGAAGCCCTACCAACCAGCCAGTTCATATTGGAGATGTGAATTATTCACTCTTTCACACCTGCTGAGTTTCAGCCATATATAAAATGGTGCCACTTTTGGGTGGAGTTTAGAACTCGCTCCCCAATTTATATCGTTTCCCATCCCTCCACACCCTGGTTCCTGTTTCAATTCCCCACCTACTATATCTCAAGGTGCATTTCAATTCATCCTTCAATATATCTGAGCATACAGTTTCAATTCCTATATTACCAACCCCAATCCATCTTTCTTAATCAGTAATATTTCTCTTTGTTACAATATACACTTTAAAGGTATTTCATGATCTCAAATGGGTTTTCTTTATGTGGTAAGTGAGGCTACCTCTTCCAAAGGTCTCAAACTATTTGTCTTTGGAGTTAGATCAGTTCCAATTTTGAACACATTACCAAAAGGTCAGTAAAATAAAACTCAAAAATATCAATCCCAAAATAAATTTTAAAAATCCTCAAGATGAATGTTGCTATAAAAGGCAGAAAGCTTTAACCTAGACACTCCCTTGTTGCCTGTAACTTGCTATGGACACCCTGAAGATCCAAGTTCCCTTCACAGATATCTTTAGATCAAAGTATAACAGGATTCAGGTTGGGAAATCCAAAACCAGTTTCATTATAATGACATTTTTCTTCTGGGTTCATCAAGGTGAGGCATGTTCTTGCTTTAGAATATCTGTAATGACTATTTTCACTCTTTCACACCCAGACTACCAAACATTGGTAAATGTTCTTCAAATCGTCTCTGATTTGGAGAAGGAAAGCCCTGATTTGGTATCAACGTGAGAAATGTAAATAATGTGACGAGACATTTTAACCCTCTTTACATTATTGCACTGTGCGGGTAGAGGTAAAAGTGTTAGCAAAGATTCTCATGAAGAAGGGGCATCTTCTGAATGACATACAGCATGAAGGAGAATCTTAACTTTGTCCGAACAGAGTTTAAGGTCAGATGGCAAATTAAACATGATCTCACAATTTGCTCCATAAAATTTAACGAGACTAGTTTCAACAACTTTGGAGTCTTTACTTCCTCTGGTGAAGCATTGAGAAACACCAATTAAGTACTGATGTGTTGTGGAGGAAAGGTGTGGCAATATGGGAGGAGACTCTGTAGCTTCAACACTGTCAAAATAGTAATATTCCTTTCTAACCTGGTATAAACCACTTACTTTTAAAAAATAATTAACATTAAGATGGTGCGCAAAGGAATTTTATGCAAATATTTAACCATTACGTGACTAATTGGAAGCTGAGTCCCTTGAAGGTATTGCCTATGTTTTCTAAATTAATGTATCTTAAAACCTGATTCAGAACGAATGTATTTCTGCCCAACCTTTCCTGTGACTTCTTCCCGACAATTTGTGAAATGTTAAATAATCACAGCAGCAATTTTCTCTCCAGCTAGAAAAATGTCTTAAAATAAAGCAGAGAGAAAATGGAGAAATCACACTGCTCAAAATAAAACATGCAAAAAAAATCCATTTAATCTGTAAAATCCGAGGACCTTTTGAAAAGAGTTGCTTCCGACAGCATAGTATATAGTTAATTCCATCACTTCACAAATTGGCTACATTCCAGCTACCCATGTTTGAAATTCATTAGATTCTGCGAGAGTGTCACAAACTCCCACTAAGGAAAATTATGAGCATGCTAAGGTTTTCTAGGATTCGGCAAACTGGGCAATCATAACTCAACCAGAAATTAAAGGGCTTAAAAGCTTCCTTTTTTTGGAAATCACTATTTAATAAAATAAAACTACCCTTGTTATATTTATTCCATGAAACATAGGTAGAAACTGCTTGTTAAAGATAAAATATGCCAGCCAAATGATCTGCTTATTAAAAGAAGCAACATGTCGACGAAAGGGAGTCTCCTCATTCTATGCCAGGGATTAATCATTTTCATCCCCTGGTGTTTGTAGACGATTTCACTCAAGGTCAGTCAATAGCACAGAGATCAAGCAATGCTTACCACAAGTAGAGTGCAGACTCTCTAGGCTCCAGTACCTTGACAAAGCGCCCCTTATACCATAACTGCTATCAGACTCAGAGCCAGGAGACAGCCCTGAGCTGCCACTGCTGCTGCAACTGCCTGCCGTGTGTGGCCCACTTGACTCGCCGCATTGTTGGGTCCTCATACAGGATAGACAGGTCAGGGAGAGGTCTCCCCTGTCTTCTGCGCTCAGAGTCGGTTACAAGCTTGAGCCAGAGACGTCGCAATCAGCCTTTGGTGTGGTACCTGCTACTGTCTGGTGAAAGACTGACTGCAAATCTCTCAGTGAACACTAGCTGCATCACTCTCACATACACACACTCACACACACAGTGATGTCACAGGGGTCCACTGAGGGGGCTCCTTGACCTACTGTTGCACTAGCCAAGATGATGTACATCTCACACGTACATTTAAAAATCATTAGGATTTTTAAAAAATGTTGATGAACCTCGTCATAGTTCAGAATTATGGAAACAAAACCTATTTTAAACATATATTCATATATAAACATATGGAGACACAGATAGCTGTTAATTCTGAATTATTTATGGAGTTTTAAAGTCAGCATGCATGTTTTTTGTTGCTTTTTACTAGGAGAGTGACGAACGTTTTGATGATATTTAAGCATTGTCCCGGGAAAGGGATCTTTATCCCAGTATTTTACTGGTGGCATAATGAAATAATATTTTTAAAAATTTCCGACACCAAGGAAAAACAATAGGCTAAAATTAGGAAGCTACTATATATTGGGGGAATTACAATGTAAACTCAGAGCTTTATGGCATTCGAAACTTGGGAGTCTGCAGTAAACTTGCACCAAATTTTAAGTGTCTGAATTTTGAAGCAAAAATGGGGACTGTAGTTTTAGTATTTGACTTGCATCAGTAACTGGCAACATAGTTATATGACTTCGATTATTATGTTGAAATACTGATTAGAATTTCCCCATCTGGGGGACTAGGTCCTGTAGCGGGGGTTGAAAATGTGAAGCAATTCCTGTAGCAGAGGGCGATGGAAAAACCCACCAAATCTTCTAGCCCCAAACTCATTAATTACGCAGCCATATTGGCAGGGCAGGCCCAATGGCATGTAGTGCACAGTCCTGTTCAGATGCCATAATAAAAGGTGCCCAACATCACTAACCCACTAAGTAAGAAAGAAAATAGACTCCCTGATAAAACAATGCATTTCCAGCAATAGTCTAAGGCTGGAACATGGATTCTCTCCAGGATACCAAAGTAGAATGGTCACCTGCAGGTATTTCCCCCCCACACCCACTCCTGTAGTGCTCTGGAGTCAGGGTAGCTGTTGACCTTTGTCCTGAACTCTAGAGGCAGCTCAGCTTTCTCGGTTAGGTGAGTGCCAGCATCTACATGCCACATTGGTTCAAACATCTTTTCCACCAGCATGTTTTCCCATTGGCAACACTGGGAATTGGTCAGACTTCATCTGAAGCCCATTAGTGATATGCAAATGAGTTTTACACTGGCCTCGAGCGGGTTTCCCAATCTATCATGGTGGGCACCAGCAAAAGATGAGGCTGCAAACTCATCCCAACATAAATTGATTTTTGGGCCTCCCATTAAATACTTAGAATCACAGAATCCAAACTGAAGAAGAAGGTCTTTCAGCCCTTTGAGTCTGTGCCGTCTCTCCAAAAAAAGCACCTTACACAGGCCCAACGCCCACACTATCCCCGTAACCCTGCATATTTACCGTGGCTAATCCACCTGACCTGCACATCTTTCTCCCTGTCCCTGCCTGCCATCGAACCTACCAGCATTGGTTTGGGAGAATTCTGCCCATTGCTCCATAATTAAGGTTGGAATTTTATGAACAAAAATTCTAAGTGCGGAACAAGTGAAAAAACGGGAGAGTTTCAGGGACAATTTATGATGAGTTTGAAAATGCAATTGTATGTCACTTTGTGCAAAAGAAAATACCAGGACTCGATTCTTGCCAGTGGGGGTGTGGGGAGGGGGGACACTATCTGAGCTCACTGGAGTAACCTGAGCTTTAGGGGCGCCATTGCATAGGCACCCTGATTTCCCAGTGTAAGTGACGTGCTTCCTTAACATGATGTCCCAGAAGAATATTTTCAATAAAATGAACCCATCAAACCTGCAGCATGCTTTGAAGTGAACTTGATCTGTCCACAAAAGGTCCTGCAGCGTTGCATGCCTGTCCATCAATAAACAAGTTCACCAGCACTCCCCACAAACACCCCTACTCCCCCACCACCACAGACATTGGAAACCCCTCACATTGACTGCCACCGACCTCCCCGCCCCTCAATATAAGGCCAGTATTATTCGGGGAGGCGAAAAACCATCCCAACCCTACCACCTCATCTCGCTGAAAGTCCAGCAGGACAAGGTCATAAAATCGTGTCCTAAGGCCAGAACTATAAAATTCCACCATCCCGCCACCACAGGAATTGAAGTGGGCAAGGAGCTCAGCTTGGGACAGTCTGTTGACCTTGGGTGGGATTTAATGGTTCTGTGAAAGTGAGTAAAATCACACCCTAAGTGTTTATGTACAGATTTTAAAATAGGGCTACAGGCTGCTAACATGAAGTTGAGTACTAAACCTGATTGTGAAGAGTTTGTGTCTCACACTCTACCTCAAACGGAGACAATGAAGCACAACTGCCTCATCTTGTGCCCATTTAGCCAGGTTGGCCTTTATCATTTGATCCATACACTGAAGGAAGAGATGGACAGACCGATTGGTGAGTGGAGAAAAAGAAAGAAAGGTAGCTTCTCACTTGCTGGAAATAGTAAGGAAAGAAGTTAAGGGTCAACAGGTAAAGTAGTTAGTTGTTTTAATCTAGAATCTTGCCTAGTGAAAGAACATCTGTCTATCTCAAGAACATAGTCAGTTAGAATTCATCAGCTGATCAGAAAAGTATGGAGCACACAAGTGGGAATAGTATGCTGTATTTATATGGTTTTATGTATTCTCTGGACAGAGTCCTTAAGTTAGCTACACAAAGGTGAAAATTAATTATTTTAGCATGTTCATTAGCTATCAATAAATAAAGAAAATTAATAATTTATATTTTTCTGCATCTCACTAAAAATGTTTTAGTCAACCTTTGAAAATATTGTTAAAGCTCAATTAGGGTAGATGTAATATTCAGTTCAGATTACTCGTGTATTATTATCACACCACTGGGTTATATGCCTATGTAGTTAGATATTGGGTTGTATAAATACACTTCTTATCATAAGATTGGATCACTTACAGTTAAGTGCTGCTACATCAATTGTGGCAGACCAGAAACTTGCGACAGTTAATCATGGTAATAATAGTTTCCAGTATAATTATGGTCTTAGCAGCTGAATGACAAAGGATCAAGAAAGTACAAAAATCATCCGAACATAACAGGAGCAGGAGTTAGCCTCAAACCCACCTTATTCAATAAGGTCATGGCTGATTTGATTGTGACCCGAATCCTGATAAACCTTTCATCCCCATGCTAATCAAGAATCTATTTAGCTCTGCCATAGAAATATTCAAAGTTTCTGCTTCCATTGCCTTTTGAGGAAGAGAGTTCCAGAGACTCAACCATCAGACAAAGAATTTTTCCTAATCTCTGTCTTAAATGTGTCACCCCTTATTTTTAAACAATGCTCCTTAGTTCTAGATTCTCCAACAAGAGAAAACACCTGCTGTCCCTATATACTAGTCCTTCATGATTCATGCACTAGATCACAAAATCCTTCTGCACCTCAGAGCTCAGCAAACTGTCATTATTTAGATAATAATATTTTTTCATTTGTCCTGTCAAAATGGAAATATCACATTTTTCACATATGATACACCATTTACCAGAATTTCACCCCCACACTTAACCTTTCGATGTCCCTTTGTCTCCTTATCTAATGGGACAGATTAGTTTACTCTTTGGGACATAGAGAAATACACAAACAGCAAGGAATGGATGGACCTCCTGACAGGTCCAAAGAACTAAAACCATAAAATATATGTCCAATTTTCTCTTAGATATTTTCATGTTCTCTCCTTCCACTACTTCTCTGTGCTGTGCTCACTTTGGAAAAACTAGAGAAACAATGAAAGAAGGAGATGCACCATCCATAGGAAGATCAAAAGCTAGAATAAGAGAATAAGAAAAGGAGAGAGATGACTAATTGTTAAAGGAAGAGTTTTGGGAAGTTAAAGATTGGAGAAGGATCAGAAAACAAATGATTCAAAAGTAGGCAGCCAGATTGCCCTAGGGTAAGTGGTTACACAATTGTGGATTTGTCTACATAATTTCACATGCACAAGGTGTTAACTGATTTACTGTGTTACACCAGCATGTTGATACAACTGAAAATTAATCATACTTTACTGTCAGTATCATCCTGAGCTGCTGATTCAAATGCCTCTCTAATAGTCTTGTTTGTAAATTCATTAGTGTCACAAGTAGGCTTACATTAACAGTGTAATGAAGTTACAGTGAAAATCCCCTAGTTGCTATACTCCACCACCTGTTTGGGTACAATGATAATCTAACTTGGCTAATACACCTAACCAGCGCATATTTTGGATTGTGGGAGGAAGCTGGATCATATGGAGGAAACCCACACAGATACTGAGAGAACATGCAAACTCCACACAGCCAGTGATCCAAGCCAGGAATTGAACCTGGGTCCCTGGCGTTGCGAGGCAGCAGTGCTAATTGCTGTGCCACTGCATCAGATGCAAACAAACACCGAGTTGATAGATGTTTAGTGTCCCACTGCCTGCAGTCAACACACGGAATTTTCCAGCCTTTTCTGCTGGCAAGATCTTCCAATCCTGCCAAGGGTGGTGCCACATGATGGGTTTCCCAGCAGAGGGAATGGGTGAGCCACGCAAAATGCCGTAGACATTCATGGTACTCGAAGCAACCAATAGCAAGCCACTCCACCACCAGAAAGCATGCCACAGGGAGGGGTCAGAAAACACCCTCGTCCTGCCCAACTTCAGGCAACTCCACATGGACAAAATCAATCTCTTCAATGGGCTTCCATAAATCAGCAGCTGATAGTCTGGCTTTTAACTTTAATCCTTCATGTTTACCCTCCAAATTCCAAAACAATGTTGACAGTGTTCGAAACATGTTTGAATTCTGTCTCAAGGTTTTTCCACTTCTCCTAATACTGCAGCTGTTTAGTGAGCGCTTGTTTGTTTATCTAGCGCACAGTGTGTGCTACAGTCGAGAATTTATTCAGAACCATCCGTGCATCTACATTACCACACTTCACTGGTCGTAAAGAATTTTTTGATATTCTGATCTTGTGAAAGGCACTATGTGAATGCAAATCATTTTTTCCCACCCACATATTATATGCAACAACAGTCTTTTCTTCTCTGTTGGAGAATTCCACAATATAAACAACATTGAATTAGAATGAAAAACATTGACCTGAAGGAGGTGCTACACTTTTATGAGGACAGCCAGATGTTAACTACTCGCATTTCTGGCCCAGGAATCTCATGCCCCTGAGGCAGACAGTGTGCAAACTTCAGAATTTTAATGACTACCATGTTTAACCAAGAATGAGCCATGATGTTGGCTGGCTGAATACCTAGTCACAGTCCAGCAGCATGAGTGACTAGGGTATTTCAGCCATTCTAGCAGGAAGAATAGGAAAACAGCATATTATTTAAATGGAGGGGGAGTTGCAGAGTGGTAGGAAGGGCACATGAATTAGAAGAAATTAGTATGCAGTGCAGCAAGTGATCAGAAAGGCAAATGGAATGTTGTCATTTAATGGAAGTGAAATAGAATAGAAAAGTAGGGATGTTTTGCTACAGCTCTACAGGACTTTTGGTGAGACCATATTTGTAAGTGCACAGACGGTTCTTAATAAATTTCACTTTGTGTTAGATAAACCAACCAGAAAACATAAGGAGTTTTGGTCTCCTTATTTAAGGAAGGATATGAATGTCTTAGAAGCAGTTCAGAGGAAGTTTATGTAACTGATAACTGGGATGGCTGTGGCATGGTAGTGATGGGGGAATGGAGCATGTATTATCTTATATGGGAAAGTTTCATAAACCAGGCCTGTGTCCATTGGAATTTCAAACAATGAAAGGTGATCCTTTTGAAACATATTAAAATCTTGACAGAGTAGATGCTGAGAGGATGTTTTCCCCTGTTGGAGAAACCAGAATTGGAGGGACACCGTATAAAAATTAGGGCCGAGATTCTCCAGCCATGCTCAACTGAAAATTGGAGATTGCCACCCGACTTCAATGGACTTTTAAATGGTCCATCTCCTGCCCACTATAATTCCAGTGACAGTGGGATGGAAGAATTCCTGCCTAGGAATCCCCGATTTAAGATGGAGATGAAGAGTTTTTTTTTCCCCCCAGAGAGTGGTGGAGGCAGGGTCATTGAATAATTTTTAAGGCAGAGGTAGACTAACAAGGGAGTTAGAGATTACCAGGGATGGGGAGGAATGTGGAATTGAGGTCACAATCTGATCAGCCATGATGTCTTTGAATGGCAGAGCTGATTTGAGGGGCAGAATGGCCTAGTCCCACTCCTAATTTGTGAGTTTGCGCATTAATGGCAATCTTTCCCTCTCAAAGGGGAGCTACACACGTTGCAGAGAAGCTACTGTTGACTGCCCATATTGCAGATAGCCGTAAGGAGAATCATCTCAAATGGAGCCATAGGCCAGAGAGACATAGATTCATGGATGTTGTTCTAGAGGTCCAGGTCCACGAAAGAGGCTATGTTTACATGCAGGGGGGTTCGTCTGGAGGTAATTAAGGAACACTCTCCAAAAGAAATGAGAGCAGCTGACCAGTGAGGTCAATTTCCAAGGTCTATCCCCAAAGGCCTGGCAGTCTTTGGGGCCAGATTACTATAAGAAATTTAATGACCCATATCAGTTATCAAGGTTGGTAAATACATCTTCAAATGGCATCCCTAACCGACGACAGGAGTAAACGCTGCTTGATGTAACAAATCCCCGTCACTCTTACCCTTCAGCATTCCCTAGCATTCAAAACTCAGATCTTACATTCAGACACTCCCCCTCACCCCTTCACATTCAAATACTGCCAACCTCTCAAACATATCCCTTACAATTTTGGGCATGCCCTCTGCTAATCAGACTTGGCAAGCACATCATTCCAGCATGGTGCAACACATTTACTTATACTCTCTCTCTCTCTCTTGCAGGACAAGCTGGCCAGTAAGCACAGAGTATGAGGTGGATCTGAAGGGATTCAGGTGAGAGTACATGACCAAATCCTTTTGGAGGAAGCTATGACAATGGATCTCGCATCTGCTCCATTGAGGGCGATGGTGTAATTGGGGGGTGGGTAGTTTGTAAAATTGGATGGACTGGATTTTCTCTGGGATCCCACCCACACTGACCCAGACACAATTCTGTGGTAGAGTGAGCAAGGCTTCAGATGGGAAACCCACTTATGCACATTTTCCTTCCTCAATTTTAATGCGAGCAGGTACCATTTGGAGATTTTTACAGGCGAACTGCAGGAAATATTGCAAACAAATACAATGAGAAATGAGTGCCAAGCAAGCTAGTTAGCCAGTTTGTGAATGAAGTCAATGGTCCCAGTAAGCTATAGGACACATTCCTCTGCCCTATAAAATAGATGATTAACACACAGGAGTTTAGTTCTACCAGCAGGGGACAATTCCTTTATGACATTCCTTTTGCATAGTCTCCGCTTGTTACAACTGTTAATACCAACCAAGAATGACAGAGCAAGAGCATCGGGAAAGGAGCTAATAACATGTGAGAGGGAAAGGTAATATTGAGATACACCAACATAGAAAGTCACACAATCCTATGTTTAATTAAAGCTTCATCAAACTGACCCTCCTTAACATCTCTGGACCAGCTTTCCATACATTAGCATATAGTTTTTCCACACATCAGGTGAGGCTGTAAAGGTGCCTTATGCAGTTGCATTATAAATCAAGAAATGATTAGATTGGCTTGTTCATGTAAACAGTTTTGAAACTGTGAGAACAATAGTATTGTTGCACTCAAAATAGTTTATTTATTAGTCACAAATAAAGCTTACATTAACACTGCAATGAAGTTACTGTGAAATTCCCCTTAGCGCCACAATCTGATGCCTGTTCAGATCAATGCACCTAACCAGCACATCTTTCAGGATGTGGGAGGAAACCAGAGCACCTGGAGCAAATCCACACAGACACAGGGGTAGGAGGGAAATGTACAAGCTCCACGCAGACAATGACCCCAAGCTGGGAATCAAACCCAGGTCTCTGGCACTGTGAAGCAACAGTGCTAATCACTTCAAATTTGCATTGTGCCCTTTTTAACTACACTACCAGCATTTATCTAGTTGTGACAGCCTCTGTGGAAGCTGCTATCTCTGTGGTGAATTTTTGATCCTTTATTGAAGGCTGCATATTACTATGGCCATTACTGCCCCGGAGAAGGAATAGTTAGAAACATAAAAATATTTAACACATTGAGGGTGATAGACACTTCTTACAACCACTGAAAAACCCATTCATCAAAAGAATTGAAGAGTCAGTTGAATGAGGCTTGGAGCTGATGTATATTTCAGGCACGCAGATGCAGCAAGTATATTTCAAACATTAATAGCTTCCTCAAACTGATAATAAATCTCTGACTGTGACAGCTGCTCTATCCCACAATTTTGTAAACTTACAAAAATTTTATTAATTTTCTCTTTTAATAGTGTTCAATGTTGTATTTTCCTGCGCCTTCAATCCATGTTATCTATAGCACTTTGGCATCTTTGTAACTGCAATATATTGTGGAGACAAGAAGGATGGATTTAAATTTACATGGAATTTGCCTGACACACTCTTAATAGAGTAATAAATGCAGATACGCTGTGGCACTGTACTCTATATAACAATTCAGTTTATTCATTATGTACCTTTTCTGGGCCAGAGGTACTTAAAGTCAGATTCCCTTGTAATTACATTCCTACTTTTTTGTAATACGACACAGAATTTTTCATGGAAGCAGTCTTTGGTCTCAAAGCAGAATTTGAATATTGCTGGAAAGAGAGACATATCGCTGAGGCATTTCATCTTGCACTAACCAGGACAAATGCAAGGATGCCAAATTTAAAAGGGTTACAATAACTTATACTATAGGAGAAGAGGGGAACTGATTCATTGGTAACTTGACTCTGATTGACCGAGGCTTTGCCATGGAGAAAACAACTGGGGAAAATAGACTCCGAAGTTTCTGGGTAATTCACAAAAGGGCTAAAGACTTGAACATACTCTTTTTATTCTCAGAGAATGGGTCTCTGTGCATGAATACATGTCACTTCCAGCAAGGATAAAGGAGTCAGATTACAAACTTGATGATTATCTTAAACTGATTATTCATCTAGCTATTAACACACTCAGAATTGTTCAACAAGTGCTGTCCAACTCCTGTAAGTCCAGATTGGAGGAGTCTCTGACTAACTCACTGCTTCTAATTTCCATAGTTAAATTTACAAGGCATCTATTGTTGCTGCCATCCCACCAGCTGTATCATGTGGTCTCACTGTCTAAATAAAAGAAAGGAGCTGCTCTTAATTACACCAAACTATAAAGACGAGGGGTTGGAAATGGATGGCATGTCATTGTCTGAATAATCCAGTTTTTTAGTTGAACTGTGGATTCAAAGATAGCGGACAGCAACTGTACTTTGATTGAGTAAAGCCTGTTTAAAATGACAGCCATCACGTCATTTTAAATCTGATTATAATTAAATGAAGAATAATATGATGGGAGGAGCAGATAAAGAATACCAAGGATATTCCGAAGGCCAAGCACAGACCTCATTAAATACAGTATTGCTTTTCGACTATGTTTTAGAGATACTGTCACACTTTTGTCCTTAATTTTCCATTGAATGCTTAGAAACAAAAGAAATCACTGAATCTCATTAGTTTCTTGCTGTCCGCTTCTTCTATCTTTGTCCAGAGTGAGCCACCTACTGGTGTTTAAGCACCTCGTCACTGACAAAATATTTCCTAACATAACTGAATCTCAATTTGGAAGCACAACTGGGAACACATTGTTCATCTCCAGACTTCTGTATTTTTGTGACTATGGAATAATCTGCGCCATGTTGCAACTGTTCCTCTACTTTTTTATTCCAAATTAAAAAGTAGACAGATAATTTGGTGTCATGTTTGATAAAATTATGCTCCTCTGCTACATACAGTTTATGAGTCATGCAAAGCAACATTTACAACAAAACATTCGTAATTTAATTTTAACATCTCATAATACAGCCAGGGAAATTACTTCCTCACAGTTCAGGTGGATTTTTATGTGTGGATGCCAGATTCCCTGGCAAATTGGGAATGCAGGAAAATTCATTATAATAGGTGCTTTGGCCATGCTAAATTCTCTCTCAGTGTACCTGAACAGGTGCCGGAGTGTGGCGAGTAGGGATTTCTCACAGTCACTTCATTGTTATGTTAATGTAAGTCTACTTGTGATTAATAAATAAATTTTAATATTTTATTTTGCTGAGTAACTCACTGAGATCTGAATAATAGTTTTCAAAAGTCATCCTCTCAGGAAATAACAGTTCAGTTACAGTTTGTGAACAATTTATGACATTACACATGACAAATGTATTATGTTTTGGAGTGGATTTTTTTGATCAATGGTTCCCACAGCTCACACCACCCCCCACCCGCAAGGGATTTCCCTTGTGTTGACAGAGACTAGTTGACAGAGACTAATTCCGACTATTACTCAACAATTCCGTTAGGAAAGCCATTCCTTCATCCAGTGAAACCATGGTGTGTAGCAACCAGTTTGTTTTTGTCATAAGTGATTCTAAGGCTTTTGCCTTTGCTTTTTTTTGGGAAATTTATTCCAATAAATATCCAGAAACCTACCTCAAAAGTTTCCTCTTGAAGCTTAACTTGTGTCCCCTTGTATCTTTATCTGTATACCCAAACCTTTATTGTCAAAAGCACTGCAGATTTCAAAAATAATACCAATAAAATTAATATTGTGCTCACTTGAAGCCGCCATCTGCTTTCTCGTCATCCATAAGGAGTCTTTTCTTCAGGATAAAGTGTTTCCATTATGGTTGTTGCTAATGTACTTACATTTTTATTTCCTTTCCCCAGTTTGTCTCCCCTTTAAAGACAGTGACCCTGAAATTCCAGGGCCTGGGAGGCTCAACAGCAATGGCTGTGCTGAAAGGAGAGACTTAACCCAATTCCTTTAGGGCTCCCTAAACTTAACTATCTCTTGCTTCCTTTAATCAGATTTTTTTAATCAGTAAGGAAATCAAGGGTTATGGGAATTAATTGGGAAAGTGAAATTGAGGCTTATCACATCAGATCAGTCATGATTGCATTGAATGGCAACATAGACTCGATTGGCCAAATGGTCTATTTTTGCTCCAATTTCTAATGGTGTTTGGTTAAGAAGCTCATTAAAAACTTCCACTTTGTCCAAGTGCTTGGTCACTGTCCTAATATCTGCTCCTTTGACTTAATGTCTGATTACATTTCAAAATGTTCTTAACTACTTTTAAGTTGCTTCATTATTCCTGATTGTTTTTGTATGTTTGTATGCTACATGGATGCTCTTTTAATGGCCTTTGGTTATGAAAGGAACAAGGAATTAGTCTGATTCTATGTCTCGCCATCTAAATCAGGGGCTCCGAAGCCAACAGCAATGATAACATCACCCAACTGAGAATAGTTTCAATGTTCCAACAGATATAAAACTCCTCAGTCAGTTGTCACTTGCCCCTAAAGCCATTACAAGTCCGCACGCTCCAACTAACAATCTTTGATTAATCATTAAGTTGGTTTGGAAAAATAATTGCAAATATTAACAAGCAAAATTAGTCATGACTTTAGATGAGAAATTAACCAATATTGTGATGTGAGTGAATCATTGTCACTTTCTAGCTTGAAACATTGTCAGCATTCACACAAGAATCACGAGGACTCAAATGAGTCTATTTTTCGCTAAGCGAAAAATACCTGCTGGTCAAGAATTGTAGGTTGGAAAAATGAGAGCAAATATTTTATTCCAGTAAAATGTTCATGGAACTGGTGCCTTTCAAATGTGTCAGAAAAATATCACCACCAATATATAACAAATAATTCAAAAATGCCAACATAACCAAAATTGTGATTATTTTCAAAAGAAATTTGTCGTAGCTTAAACTGAAAATATCATTCCCCTTCCCTGTTCAAATTAAAGCAACGCAAAATAAACTTGGAATACATACCAGGAGTTGCTATCCATCGTTTGTACCCTATACAGTCGAGTCCTGTCGGTGTGCTCTGGGACAATGTAAGAAATCTCAAGGGAATGTCTTTGAAGGTAGCAGAGAGAGGTGATAGAAAGGAATATCGCCTTCTGACCTAGGGAAAGCATGAAGTGTCCAGAATAAGTGTATTATCTAAATAGCCAATGCACTAGTACAGATGTGCACTATTTTTCTGTCCATCAGTCATGTCTGACTCCTTAGCAGACAAAGGACAAACATACATTTTGCCCTTCTAAACATGCTAGGGATATGTGAATAACAGAACAATTAAACCCATTTATCAAAGCAATGCAAGCTTAATATTGTAACAAAGATTTTTTAAAGAATGTAGCAAAGTTTACAATGCAACACTGCTGAATGAAAGACTACTTTGGAGGATTTTACACAATATTTGTTTAGCTATTCTGTATGATTTAAAACAGGACAACACTCCCAGGTGGGTGGAATTCAATCTGCCCCTACACTGTGCACTCCTGTTCAGTATCAAACATCATTTGCAACTGGAAATATTTTCAGGACCTGTGCCCCAAACAAAGAGAGGCAGTTAGAGTGAAAGTCAGGAAATGGAACAAAACCTGAAGAAAAAAGGCAGAGAGGGAGTGTCTACAGTTAAAGAAAACCACATGAGGAGCAAACTTGATAATTTAGCATCATGTAAACACAGAAAGAACACACTAAATTTCTTTGGCTTGCACCATCATTGAAAATTGAGTTAGGAACTGGGGACATTAAGAGGATGTGCTCCTTATGCTCTACGGGTAATGTCATTTGGTAAAACTGAGATGGCATAAGATTCTAAAATGGAGGTACAAATCAGGATTCCTCCAGCTGGTACATTTAGTGGCAATGTAAATATCTTTATGAAAATTTCCCATTTGATATTTAAAGTCAGACTTTAAACACGTTCTGAAAGAACATACTCATATTTTCAATAGGAAATGCAAACAGGAGGAAATTTGCACCAACAGAAATTCATTCTCCCATGATGAGTTATACCTCCATGTATCCTGCACTAAAATGATACCAACACAATGTTCACAGTTGCTAATGGAAAAGACAGCGATGAAGATCTCAAGCCTGGTGTTTCATTGGATGTCAACAACAGGAGAACCTCCCTCATTTGCTCCAAGTCAGGTAATTCATCATTGAATTGGCTAATTTAAATAGAATCCTGTTGAGAGCCGTGCATTATTTGCACATCCTCTTTATATTGCTTTCTGTTATTTATCTCCAATCTTCTGTCCTACTTTTGAAATCCAATGAAACTCCAAAAAGCCTTGGAAAGATGATGCTATGGCAAGGTGACCCAGCCAATCAGAACTGCAGGGTCACCCAAGAAATGAAGATAATATAGAACACTAATGATTGAAAAGACAGTTTGTGAAGCACCCAAGACACACAGCTACAAGAAGAAGGCTGAAGAGCCATGAGAGGCAGCAGCTCGCAACGCTTCAGAGGGCTTGTTGCGTTATCTTACTTCATTGCAAACCTCAGAGTTGGTCCTGCCATGCCCCGCTCTGCTGTTCTCAAGCTCTTCAACCAACTTTCTCCGTCTGGTCCTTGCTTCTTCCAACAATAATTCATCTGAGCTGCAACGCTTGTAAGGCGGTAAAGATATCTCTTCTGTTTCATCTTCACTGTCTAGTTTACATTTCCCTTCAGGTTCAGTGCGATCAAATAACCAGGCCACTTGCCCAAGGTCTGAGAACGGTCGCTGGCGTAGATGATTCTGGTGGTGGTTTCGCAGGACAGTTGACACAGTGGAGTTCCTCTCCTGTGTCGTCTGGGTTGGATGCTTACTTACTTCCTGTGTGGCAGTGCCAGGTAGAGAAATGTTTCAGATTCAAACAATAAAGGAATGAAAACGAACACGTGTGACATATTGATGAAACATGCGTTAACTGATGAAATAATAAAATTCCGTTTAGTCGATCGATAATACAGATTTTGAGGCTTGCTGAAAAAATATGACAAGTCAACGCTTTTCATCTTACGTTCACCAGGACGCCACAACAATACCAGTAAAAGGAAAAAGGCGGCAATTTATATTACGTTCTCTCACCACACAACAATTTCTTCTCATACAGTACAAGTTATTTTCTCCTCATACTGGTATTGTTACACTGGGTCCTGATAGGTGCAAGACAAAAAGCTTCAACAATACTAATGTTTTATGTATCACAGAGCAATGTTAGGGCTATCCAGTATAGCAGACTTGTTACCCACCTTCTTAAGGTGTTCTCAGGCAATTAAAACAATCCAATGGCATTGGGGGCAGATGTTTCTGGTTTGCAAGATAGTGGGGATAATCTCTCCTATTCCTTCTGCTTCCTTCCCCATCTCTCCCGCAATACATGGCAAATTGATTGAAATATATGCTCCAGTGTACTTTCATTCCAAGAATGATGATTCGGCAGTATATTACAACATAGTGTTTTGGGATATGGAAAGCATTTTATGAGTGAAACCATAGTTCTCAAACTAACATTTTATTTTTATTTATATATATTATATATATTCTGTAATACTTTATAAATCTCGAATTTTACAAGGTAGTTACATTTTAAAATGTTTCTTTTCGTTTAAGGTTAGAGTCTCCTGAACAAGCATGATGATCATACTAAACTAACTTGAGACAGAGTCAAGTGATCTGTAAGCAAACCTATTGAAGATCAATTGACAAATTTCACATCTTTGCACAAGAAGGGCAGCTGTTTTTTTGGGCATGGAAACATGGCGACACAGAGAGGGAGGAAGAAAGAAATTCTGTAGTGTAAAACAGAGGAAAAGAGTGTTTGGTGTTAGCCTGCAAGCAAGATGCTGGTGATAATTGGTTTTCTCATCAAAGAGATGGGACTTGTGGATATTTAAGGACCATGGAGTCACTGGAGTGGGTCTTACGGCTGGAAATCAGTTTCCGACACTCGGAAAACTGACTGAAATGACTTGCAAATGAAGCTAAAAGATTTACCCTGGCATGGCAAGAAAAAGGGAGCCAGCTGGAAGGCATTTGAAAGTTAATTCTCAACACTAAGTATCTACTGGAGACATGGTTTTCTATAGTAAAAACATGTCAAAGTATTTTGGTTATATTAGTCAATTAATGGTGAAATACCTTTTTTTCAGTTTGGTATATTAGTTGCTTGTTAAGAAATGTTTCTCCATGTTGGTTTTAGTTTGTTTGCTATGGTAAATGTTTTAAGTCATGAGATTTTGTCCTGTGATTTCTTACAATCAATTTCTTAAATGTTATTAGTCTCTGTGAGATTGTAAGGAACAGTTCTGATTTCAGACAAGTCTAGTTCAGCTATAGGGCAGAAAGTGAAATATGATAGTATGCAAATTGAAGAGGCAAGCACCCTCCTTGGAAGGGTAAGACTTTATAGAAGTTAGTACAAGAAAATATTGCAGATACTGGAAACTTGATATAACAGGAAATGCTAAAAAATCCTGCAATCTGGCAGCATCTATGGAGGGAGAAACAGAGTAATGTTTCAAGTTCGTATGACTCTTCAGAGCTAAAGAAGAGAAATGAGATGGAATTTATACCTTTTTTTTGCAGGGGGGAGAGGTGAGGGCTTGCAGAAAAAGTAAATGAAAAAGATAAGTAAGGGATTGCAGGAAAAGTAAAAGAAAAAGAGGGCGTGAAGTAGATGAAGCAAAGTAGAAAGTGAATGATAGATGGAAGTTCAGGAGAGATTGACAAAGCGAATGTTAATGGTAGAGATAAAAACCAAAAAACATAAACTGATTGCCTGGCCCGAAATGGATGTGATTGATGTTGCTCTATTATGCTGATTTTAGGTTGAAGAGAGGGATTTTAATGTTGGGTCGATCTCAGCTACATTGTTTATTATGGATTGGTGGACATGGGTAAATTATACTTCTTACACACTGTGTAGTCAATCAGAAGCAGCACTAATTCTGATTAGAGACAATGAAAACTATGAGGGACAGTTGTGGAAGCCAGTTTGTTTCTGCACCTCCCGGTCATGTTACTTTGGTGTGATTTGAAAGGGAACCGAGTTTAACTAATTTACTAGTGTTCTTTGAGGAAGTAACATGTTCTGTGAATAAAGCAGAATCAGTGGATGTACGATATTTAGATTTTCATAAGATATTTAATAACGTGCCACTTCAAAGGTTATTGCAGAAAATAAAAGTTCATGGTGTAGAGCATAACATTGGCATGGATAGAAGGAAGACTGGTTAATTAGCAAGAAACAGAATAGGCATAAAATGGATCTAGTAGGCAAAATGTAACAAATAATCTGCCACACAGTTGAGGCTGGGGCCTCAACTTTTACAATTTATATAAATGATTTGGGTGAAGAAATGGAAGGTATTGTTGTTATATTTGCCGATAATACAAAGATAGGTCAGAAAGTTTGTTGTGAAGAGGACATAAGGAGGCTATGAAGAGACACTGACAGATTAAATGAGTGGGCAAAGGCATGGAAAATGAAACACAATGTGTGAAAATATGGCAGGAAAAATTTTAAAAAAGTTTATTGTCTAAACGGTGAGATATCACAGAGTTCTGAGGTGCAAAGGGATTTGGATGTTCTAGTGCGCGAATTGCAAATGGTTAGTATGCATTAACAAGGAGTGAAAGGTTATTGGGAGTAGATACTTTATTGAATGGCAGAGCAACTCAAGGGCCAAGTGGCATACTCCTGCCCCTAATTCTTACATATGTTTGTATATATATGCAGGCACAACAAGTAATTAGGAAAGCTAAAAGAATATTGTTGTTTATTGCAAGGGTAATTGAATATAAAAGTAGGGAGATTATACTTCAGTCATACAGAATATCAAAATGCTGTATGCAGTATCCGTCTCCTTATTTAAGAAAGAATGTTACTGTAATTCAGAAAATGCAGCAATTCAGAAAAAGTTTACCGAACTAATACCTAGAAAAGACAAGTTATATTATGGGGTAACATTGGACAGGCTAGGCTCACATCCATTAGTGGTTAGAAGAAAAAGAGGCAACTTAATTGAAATGTATAAGATCCCAAGGGGTCTTGACAAGGTGGATGTGGACAGAATACTTGTGGAAGAATCTAGAATTAGGGGCCACTATTTAAAAATAAGTGGTTGCTCATCTAAGATAGAAATGAGGAGCTTTTGAGGGTCACGAGCCTTTGGAATGCTTTCCCTCAGAAGGCAATGAAAGCCAAATTTTTGAACATTTTAAAGGCAGAGATAGATTTGTGATAAACAAGGCAGTAAAGGTTATCAGGATAGGCAAGAGCATGGGGTTGAGATTACAATCAGATCAGCCATGATCTTATTGAATGGTGGAGCAGTCTTGAGGGGCCAAGTGGCCTAACTCCTGCTCCTAATTTGTATGTTTGTGTGTTT
This sequence comes from Sphyrna mokarran, assembly GCA_024679065.1. NCBI lineage: Eukaryota > Metazoa > Chordata > Chondrichthyes > Carcharhiniformes > Carcharhinidae > Sphyrna > Sphyrna mokarran. The sequence goes on from JAGIQG010000003.1 coordinate 61,215,860, forward strand.
ATAATGCCTCATGCCTAAAGACATGGCACTAAGTTATTTATTTTGTACTAAACAGAATTGAAGACCGGTATATCGGGAAATGTTTGCTCATTGGCTATGTACTGGGCAGAGGGGGAAATGCAAAAAAAAAAGGAACATAGTAGAGCAGACTATCCATCATGCCTGCTTTGCTATTCAATATGAGCAGGACTGAGATTTTACACTTTTGCTTCCTATACTTAAAGCTGGTGTCAAGAAACTCAGTTCTGGCAGCAACTGAGGATAACATGTTGGCTCCAAAATCTAAAAAGGGCAGTTCTGATTTGATAGCAAGTTTATTATGACATATGCATGTTGTATGATCCATCTATATAATTGCTGGGACAGGAGAAGTAGCATTTTATACACACTAACTACCCTCTAACTTCTCAGTCGGCAAGTGAGTAAAAGGGCAACTTTCTCAGACTTAACCCATTGGATATCACAATATTTAACATTGCCCTGTATGAGTTCCACTCCTTTTAAATAGATGGCCCTAATTAACAGTCATTATGATGATTACTGGAAAAGGACAAACTGTACACTCCAACTCTGTTATGTAGAGTGTTCCCCTGTAGACATGCTTATGTAAAAGCAAAAATCTCCCTTCAAAAAAATCAATAACCAGGTTGGTCCAAGTTGTTGATGGAGGTTCAGGAATAGGCTTTTGTAATAGCCACCACTGGCCAGCAGATGGTAGATTCATCATTTCAAATCTAACCATCATCCACATTCATTTTTAATCCTTGCACCTTGCAATAAATATTTTAAAAAGACAGGTAATTGTTATGACATGTTGGGTAACTCAGCAGTTTGGGAGTTGGTGATCACTTGCCTCAAGACAACTCGAGTTTCAGCAAAATAAGCTCCACATATTTTGGTTCATATTGGCTAATTCCTAATGGCTAGCATCAATCTAGATCAAACAGAAATGTGATTGTAAAGTTGTCACCATTCAAGTTTTCTCAGTGATTACAATTAAATTTGACTTAAATTTATTTTGCTCTTTTTTGTAAAAGAATTCTTGCAATTTCCAGGGGCAGAATCACACAAACTTATGTGAGCTCAACATGTTCTTCACAAGGTTTATCCTCTCTCTCACTTTATTCTAAAAGTTTACATTAATAAATCCACATCATTGCTTTGTAGTGATGCACCTTTTTTAATATGGTGTTTTGTCAATCATTCACGAGCTTGCAGTTAATAAGAATATACATAGAGGAACAGCGATTATTATAGTGGTCAGAAAGTTGACCTTAAATTGGCAGCTTAATACAATACCTCCCGAACTACTCACCTCATCTTTGGGAATATCAATGGCTGAGGAAGTTGTATTTAAACTTGTCTGTGACTGACTACTGATGCTACTGTCTTCTTTCTGACATTCGTAATTCAGTGATTGCACTGATAGAAGAAGATTTCCTCGAGGTTTCATTGCTGTTGGCCTTTCAGGTCCTTCTAACACTCCATCCATTGTCCTGCTGGAGTCAAGAGAAGTCCAGGATGATGTACTAGCCCGATTGCTGCAGCGGAAGCTTCTGCGAAAACTTGACCTTGGACTTTGTGGTTTAGGACTCATTGGCCTCGCAGGGAAAGTGGCATCAAAGCACTCTGAGATCACACCAGGTCTATTCCATGTTGGGCTTAACTGATTCAATAAGGCATTTGGGATGGATTGATTGGATGTGGTTTTGAAACCATCTTCAGTTTCTAGGCAACTGTCAAATGCCAATTTAAGTTGTAACCCATTTGGTGATGTCCTTCGAACCCTCTGCCCCACCAGCTTCATGGAATCATCTTGCTCAAGAGAGCTATCAGAAAGCTGATCTTTACTTGGTGTCTGAGGAGAGGAGGGTGATGATGAAAATGGGGTATTTTCTATCTGCTCCATGGAGATCCTTCTTGCATATTCACTGTGCACCTGAGACTGTGATCTTACTGCTTGACTTTCTTCACCAGGTGTATTTGAAGTGCTCAATGGACTCGATGCCTTGGGGGATTCGGATTCACTCAGCTTCATAAATTTTCTCCAAGGCAAATGCCTCGATTTCCCCTCATCACCATCATTTTTTTTATGAGATTTAGAATTTTGATCTTTGTCCCCAGATTTTGTTTCAAAAAACACCGAAAGTGACTTATTGGCAAAAACCCGTTTCATTCTAAGATTAAGGCTGTCGGCACTTTTGCTTTTTTTGCACCTATTTTCTGTCACAGAAGGTATTTTGATGTTTTGCTCCTCAGCGTTACTCTCATCACCTTCCATGGAGTCTGTGCTCCTGCTATGGAAATGTCGGCCATTTTCTGCCACTCTCTGAACCTCTTCCATGTATTCTCCCTCCTGTAGTCTCTCGGTGCCAAATGCATTTTTCACATTTTCACCCACAAGGCTACTCCTTTCAAAAACCTCATCATCATCATCCGACCCATCTAAAGTAGAGCATTCGCTCTTGCTGTTACTCCTGAAATGATAAGTTAGGTGAGGTTTATAACTAGGACCATGCATTTTGTACACTGGAACACCATTTGTGTTGTCCTTTGTTTGCGTTTTACTCTCATCTCCATCTCGGGCTGGTTGACCTCGATTTCCACCCTTGCTTTCAGTTTGACGGTCTTGTATTGAGGCTTTGCCTTTCCTGAATGATGCCATTTTGGTGAAAACTGAAAATTTGGAGTTTTTAAAAGATGCACTGAAAGAGTTCAATGAGGATAAAGACCCAAATCGGTCATCTCCTTTAGTGTTGGTCTGTTTCTGCAGAGCTTTGTGAAGACTGCTATTGCTTCCAAATGGGCAAATACTTTCATCTATTTCCTCACTGGTTGTACTGTTACCATCAGTATCATAAACAATTTGAGCAATATCATTGGATTCAGCATCTAGTTTTATTGTCTCTTGGCTTTCACTTCCACTTCTGTATGGATGTTCATCCAGGTTGTCATCATAATCTAACCTATCATTACTCTCACCATGCAAAGGACCTGCCTTTGCTGAAAGGGCCATATACTGTTGATCTAGATGTGTGTTTGAAATTCCAGTGTCTTCTAATTCTGTCTCTAAAGGAAGGTCATTTGTCTTTGATCCAACATCACTAATACAGAAGTGACTATTTTCTGTACCATTTTTAGGTGCTGTATTATAATCCCCTGATGCCTCAATCAGAAAGAATGTTGGCACTAATTCAACTTCAGTTGTAGATTCTTTAGTATTTGTTTCTGTTCTGCTCAATTGTTGAGAAGTGCTATCATGGCATGCTGATAATGCTTCAGTGGAAATCTCTCTTTGCTCAGAATCTGAAACAAGACAGGCCCTGCCTGTTTCTACATTAATTTGAGAAGGGAGCTCATTTGTTTCTCCTTCTTCATTACAAGCATTCCTTAAGTTTTGTTCTGTAGTTTCTTTGAATAGAGAACACAATCTATTTGTTTCTGAATTTGTTCCAGTGTAATGTTTAAAAGACTGTTTAATCAGCCCTAGCGGACAATCATTTTCCTGTCCAGAGAACTTAATAGAGTTTTCCCTCTCGGCACTTGAGTCCTTGGGAGATATTTCACTTACTTCTACTGTTGTATCAACTAGCAGCTCAATTATTGGCTCAGAAATGCAACCCTCAACAACACCATCTGAACTTGTATCAAAATAAATCCCTGTGTTAGCTGAAGATGTGTTTGTTTCACTGTCTTTTCTACGATCTATCTCATGTAGCGGTATTTCTAAACTTCCGGCCTCTAGTGCAATGTGTGACGAGCTGTTATGTAGGCCTGATGCTTCAATATTCATCTGACTTGGCTCAAAATCTCTATCAAGAAATTTCTCATGTTCTCCGGTTTCTGTTAATGGTAAGGTAGTAATTTCCCCTTGCTTATCCTTAACAAAATCTTCTTGTGCTTGATTCTTTGGAAAACTCTGACTGATCTTTGACTCTCCCTCCTGAAAATCTGCTATATGTTTTTCTGCAGAATTTATGTCTTGTGCCCTTGCAAGTCTTTGCTCACTTGTTCCTGATTCTATCTGAAGAGAAACTCCCGCTGTTCCTTCAAAACTGGTTTCAATAGGAAAATTGGCCGATTCCAGTTCTGTTCCAGCAATGTTGTTTTGTATGTTTTCAACAATGTCAGAATCACATGAAATTTTCTCAATCTCTGATCTTTCTGTGAGTGTTTCACAAGCTATTTCAACACAATCTAGTTCTGTTTCAAATGAATTATGAGGAGCATCTGTGTTTCCTTCACCAGTATGGTCACTTATGCCTCCATTTACTTCTGCAGAAATTTCACTCAGGACTTGATCTACTTCATGGCAAATCACATTGGCGGTTGTCTCAATCTCAATGATTTCAGTGACGTCTGTGTATCCTTTTGACTCCTGGAAAGCCCTAGTTAGCTCTACCTGGCTCTCAACAATGAATCCAGATTGATCAGAGTTTTCTTCAAGACTTCTCAATTCCACTTCAGAATTTCCTACATTGATCTCATGTTGGATAGAAATTAGAAAGGGCTCTAGATTGGCTTCTGGTGCAGGAGCACCTTTTTCTAACCTTGGGGCATCTGCTTCAAATTGGGAAGAATTCTTTTCCTCTGAACTTATCAGAGCAGGGATATCATCTATTCTGGACCTTGTGTTAGAACAGCTCTGCAGGGGGTCTGGTTCTGTTTCAGTTTCAAAAGGAGTTTCAGTTAGACCCTGGTCTGTACCCAGGGGAAACCAGGCTGACTCTGAATCTAAGACAGTTCCAATATTTCCCTCATTTATCTCAGGACCAACTGCATTGGGAAGCGACGTGGTTTCAAACAGAATCTCACCTTGATCTTGCTCTGTGTCCAATGAAGTCCAAATTGGCTCCAACTTAAGTCCAACAAAAATCTCACTTGTTTCAGTGGAATCTGTTTTTAATACAGGGCAAAGTTGACTTTGATCTTGATTTGCATCCAACAAAGCCCAGACTGACTCTGATACAATTTCAGTACTTGTCCCAACAAAATCCCCATTGGCATGTGTTTTAAGTTCAACATGAATTTCACTTGTATCTTGATTTGTATCTGAAGAAAGACAGATTGGCTTAGATTCAAATCCACCATAAATCTCACTTGTCTTTGGTGTGGTCCTACTGGAGTCTGTCTCTCTTTCAATGGGAATTTCACTTTGATCCTGATAGGTGCCTGGAGGAAAAGGGCCAGTTGATTTTGTTCCAGCAGAAACCTCCAGTTTTTCAGGATCGAGTTCAGTGGGAGTTGATTGCACTTCAGAGAAAATTTCTTTTGGAATCTGGCTTGTGTCCAGAGAATTCCAGGAACATTCTAGCTCTGCTATAATTCTATTTGAAATTTCGCTTGTCTCGGTAAAAGTCTTAATGGATTCTAAAGCATCTTCAATGGAAATTTCATTTGGATTATGGTTGGCATCTAGAGAAGGACAGATTGGCTCTGATGTGAGGTTAGTAGGAATCTTAGTTAGTGGAGGACAAGGCTCAGCTGAATTTGACACTATTTCGAGAGGAATTTTACTTTGACAGTGGTTCACTTCTTGAGAACTCCAAGTTGACTTTGATTCTGTTACACTTGCAGGAGGAATCTCATTTGTCCCAGGACACGTTGCAGTGGAACCTCGATTTGTTTCTGAAGGAATTTCACTAAAAACTTGGTCTCTGTTCAAGGAAGTCCAGTCTGACTCTGTCAGAGTGATTTCACTTGGGTCTGATTTAATTCCATCAGACGTGTGATATATCCCAGGACAAACTGTGGCACACTCCGATTGTTTATCTAGGGAAATCCTTTTCGGCTCTGCTGCTTCTGACGAAAGAACACTTGGCTCGATGTTAATGTCCAAAGGAATCTTACTTAGCAATGCTTTTGTTTCAGGCAAAATCTCAAACTGTTCTTCTGTGTGCAGAGAGTTCTTTGAGTCCCATCTCAAGTCAGGACAACTGTTGCTTGTACGTGCTTCAAGAAGTGTTGTAGACAGAGTTTCTGACCAAGACGTAATTACATCGTGGCCTGTTTCGGCTTCAAAAGGACTACTGCATTTTTCAGAATCTAATTCATAAGGAAGTTCATTTGCCCTTGATTTTGTCAGAAAAAATAATTCATTAGTCTCTGACTCTGTCTCAGAGGAAACGTCACTGGCTTCAGATGATGCGTTGTGCGCAGGTTGACTAGTTCTCGAAGAGTGAACACTTTGCTCAGAGGGTGTGCTGAGACAGCTGCTGAAGTTCACTTTGGATGTTTCAGCTAGAATGTCACTTATCTCTGGTTCTAGCCCTAGTGCAGTTTCATTTCCCTCTTGTGCCCTACAGGATGTGCCATGTGGCTTAGAGTCTTGACAAAAAACAGTGGTTTGAGTCCTTATCTGTGCTGTACATAACTGCGGTATTATATTTGAGGAACTCCTGTTGACCTGTGGTTCAGTAGATGCATGAGTTAGCCTTCCTAAGTTATCAGAATCAATGTCATTTGCCTCTATCCTTACTTCAGGATGAGGGGGAAGATGTGAATAAGTCCAAGTATGGTTTAATTTTGTTTCACTTGTTGCTGGTGTCTCTTCTACAATGGTTTTACTGGACTCATGTTGCACATCAGGAGAAACTTGCTTTGGTCCTGGAAGATCTTCCTCTGAACCTTCTTCCTCTTCGGATTCACAGTGATCAGTTAGACCCTCTATGGACTCAGACACCTGCTGGAAGAGAGGAAAGGGGTATTCTTACACACGTTTTGGAATAATACAATGATCCAACATTTTTAACCTGACAAAAATTATTTCATTTTGTCACCTTCTCAAGCATAGCTTGTGTAATTATGCAGGGCACCATAATGGGCAGTACGAGTGTCGTTTACATTGTGACATGCATACTGAGCTGTGATTTACCCATCCTTAAGAAGCATCTGCAAAGGAGGAAAAAGAAATGGGGGAATGTCTCCTAGACAGGAGACTCTAATGAAGGCAGTGTAGTGGGCTTACTGCTGGGTTCCATGGCCTCCATGCATCTCTGGCCGCTGGATTTGCAGCATCGTCAGGTCCACACTCGAAATCAGTGCAGAGCTGAATAAATTAATTAAATTAGAATTTCCATCTTATGAGTGGGCCCAGAACTGAAGTTTCCAGGCCTGCTATCCCCTCCAAACCTACCGCCAGAGGAGGCAGTGCCTAATAGGGGGAAAGACCTCTGGGGTGATTGTGAGTGTTGAGGGGGAAGGGAAGGCCTGCTGCCACTGTGCATTCAGGCCTGGTGATCGGGAGAGGGAGACCAGCAATCAGGGCTGGACATCGGGTTGGGAGTGTGTGTTGGCCTGCCAGAAAAGTTGGAGCCTGGGATGGGGAGGGGATTGGGACTGCCTGGAGGAAGACTGAGGCAACCTGTGCAGTTTGAGGCTGGCCTGGACAAGTCCAGGAGCCCAGTGATTGGATGATTGGCAGGTTTCGCATGATCAGTGATGTGGGGTCACAGGGCTGGCCAACAAATCGGGAGGCTGGCAGTGCGGGGCTACTGCACATGCACCATTCTTGGAGCTGACAGATCGGCAATGTGGTTGATTCTTAACTGCCCTCTGAAATGATCAAACAAACCACTCAATTGTATAAACTGCTACAAAGTCTCCCTTCCTAGCAGCATTATGTGTGCCACCATATGGACTGCTGTGGTTCAAGAAGGAGGCATAACACAACCATCTCGAGGACAATTAGTGATGGTCAATAAATACCGGTCTTTCCACCTCTCCATTGGTGGGATTCTCCCAAAAAAAATTCCAAATGCTGAATTTACATGTCCCACTCAGTACTATGCTGCCGGCCTCCCCCAGTGAAAATAGGTCCCGTCCCCTGATTATTAATGATATTCACTTCGCAGTGCACAGAGTGTGGGAGATTCATTTAGAAAATTTTGCTGAAAAAAAATAGGATTTACTCCATCTTTTGCACAAATTCAATACTTGGAATTTTTTGCTCAGTCATTTCAGAGGGCAGTTAAGAATTAACTGCATTACTGTGGATCTGGTGTACGCCAGACCATATAATGATGGCAGATTTACTTCCCAATGCTGGGAACCAGCATAGGCCAGCAAGATGGGATGTATGCAAATTAGAAAACAAGCAGTCAAAATTTGGATTTCTTTTCATTTCCAAATCCATTAAATACTTTGCTTTCAGAAAAGAGTGGCAGGAGTTCTATTAACCAGTTAATGAACATTTTGTTAGATGAAGCAAATCATTGTTTTTGTCACTGGGGTTCATCTGGGCTAAAGGATTGGAGTCATTGTTCTTGCCAAACTTTAATTGCTTCATTTGCTTTCTCCTGCTGAGAAGTGGGTAAGAATTTCCTTGAACCCTTTGTGAGAACGGGAGCCACTCTGAAAGATTAATCACTATAGTTTTGGGATGGGTTTGAGGGAGAGATTTTCTGTGTAATTCTCTCAATGAATGGAAACAACTAATTGTATAATCAGTAGGTTACACCCATTAAAATAAGGATATGAGTGCTATAAGCTCAGATACTGGCCTAGATTTTCACCAAGCCACACTAACTTGGAAGCTCTTTTAAACTGGTGAGTAGAAGCCAATTCTAGGATGCCAGTTCCCATTCCCATTTCTGGCAATTTTTGCTGGTGTGGAATTAGCAGCCAGCCATCTGTCCAATCTGCCTTTTATTGGCTAGGTCGCCAGATGGCCTTTGTTTGAAATTTGGCTGAGCTCCAAAAACAGCTCAAATCTCAGAAAGCAATGTTTAACCTGCTGCAGAGGTGAGGGAAAGCTTTATTTGACTGACATCTCTATTAACTTGCTGCTGTTGAAAGAGTTTTTTTTTCATCGCCATGCGTATATTTACGCAGATAAAGAGTTCTGGAGTGAGTAGAAGCTTTGATACCATGAATGGTTGTGCTTGACTGACACTTTTAAGAAGTCATAAACTGAGGATTTATTTTCAAAAAATGTTTTGATAGCCTCCATTAATTGTGTCAATCTCAGGATTATTTCAAAGATTTGCCTCACTTGCGATGCACATGGATACACAGTGGGCATGAAAAATGTGAGGGGGAAAGGGAATGCAAGGAAGGAATATATCAACAAGGCATGGGAAATATTAGGGTTATTGGGGAATATGGAGGCACAGAAATGCTTTGGGAGGCAACAGGCAGGCGTGCCGATATGGGGAGCATGGGAATGGTATAGAAGATATCAAGGCAGTATCAGGGTGATTAGAGATGTGAGGGAACATGGAGGGGGCATAGGGAGCAGGTAAAGTTGGTGGGGAAGTTGAGTGAGGCTGAGGGGTGAGGGTTTAAAGGACTGATTTCATTGTTAAAAACTGGAGAGATGTCCCAGAAAATGGAGCTGGGCATTCTAATTTGGTGACAGTATCATCCACCTGCCTCTACTGCCATCTGGGCCCTGCTTCCAGATGCAGAGTGCCTAACTCTTTATTTACCTCGACATCCCAGAGAAAAGATTTGATGGGTGGGGGACTTCCTTAATGGAGGTGGGTTTGTGGGGTCAGGAACCGTCTCAACTCTCGACACTCACCTCAAAGAACAAAGAAAATTACAATACAGCAACAAGCCCTTCAGCCCTCCAAGCCTGCACTGACCATGCTGCAATAAATAAAACCCCTACCCTTCCACGGACTATATTCCTTTATTCCCATCCTATTCATGTATTTGTCAAGACGCCTCTTAAAAACCATTACCTTATCCGCTTCCAACACAGACCCCAGCAGCGAGTTGCAGGCACACACCACCTCCATGTAAAAAAATCTGACTCATACATCTCCTTTAAACCTTTCCCCTTGCACCTTAAAGCTGTGCCTCCTAATAATTGACTCTTCCATCCTGGGAAAAAGCTCCTGACTATCCATCCTTTCCATCCCCCTCATAATCTTATAGACTTTTATCAGGTCCCCCGTCAACCTCTGTCGCTTCATTGAGAACAAATCAAGTTTCTCCAAACTCATAGCTGATGCTCTCCATAACAGGCAACATCCCAGTAAATCTTTTCTGTACCCTCTCAAAAGCCTCCACATCCTATATTCCAAGTATGGCCTAACTAAGGTTCTATAAAGCTGTAACATGATTTGCCAGTTTTTAAACTCAATGCCCTGGCCAATGAAGGCAAGCACGCCATATGCCTTCTTGACTACCTTCTCCACCTGCATTGCCACTTTCAGTGACCTGAGTACCTGTACACGCAGGTCCCTTTACATATCAATAGCCTTAAGGATTCTGCCATTTACTGTATATTTTCTTTCATTATTAGGCCTTCCAAAATGCATTACTTCACATTTGTCCAGATTAAACTCCATCTGCTATCTCTCCGCCCAAGCCTCCAACCAATCTATATCCTACTGTATCCTCTGATGGTCCTTATCACTACCTACAAATCCACCAACCTTTGTGTTGTCCGCAAACTTACTAATCAAACTAGTTACATTTTCCTCCAAATCATTTATATATATTGCAAACAGCAAAAGTACCAGTACTGATCCTGAGAAGCACCACTTGTCACTCCATTCAGAAATGCACCCTTCCATTGCTACCCTCCGTCTTGTTTGACCAAACCAGTTTTGTATCACCTTGCCAGCAACTTCACCTTCTGCACCAGTCTGCCATTAGGGACCTTGTCAAAGGCCTTACTGAACACCATGTAGACAACATCCACTACCTTACCCTCATCAATTATCTTCATCACTTCCTCAAAAAACTCAATCAAGTTAATGAGACACAATCTCCTCTTCACAAAACCATGTTGCCTCTTACTAATGCGTCCACTTACTTCCAAATGGCTATAACTCCTGTCTTGAAGAATCCTCTTCAATAATTTCCCTACCACTGGTGTAAGCTTTCTGGCTGTAATACCTGGATTATTCTTGCTATCCTTCTTAAACAAAGGAACAGCAATCCTCTGGGACCTCCCCTGCAGCCAGTAAGAATACAAAAATTTCTCTCAAGGACCCAGCAATTTCTTCCCTCGACCCTCTCAGTATTCCAGGATATATCCCATGAGGCTCTGGGGACTTGTCTATCTTAATGTTTCTCAAGGATCCCAATACCTCCTGCTTTTTGATCTCAACATGACTCAAATTATCTACACATCTTTTCTCAGACTCATCATCCACCAAGTTCTTCTTTTTAGTGAATAATGATGCAAAGTACTCATTTAATACCTTGCCCATTTCCTCTCGCTCTATGCATAGATTCGCTCTCTAGTCCTTGAGTGGGCCAACCCTCTCCCTGGCTACTCTCTTGCTCTTTATATATGTCCTTCACGAATTCTAATATGTGCTTTGATTTTGTAAAAAAAAACATCCGTTTTCTAATGGGGTTTTGAATAAATTGCCCTTATATTGCTGCTGAGCATCAAAGCAAGGAGTCATTATTCAGATGAATTGGTTACCAGTAAACCTATTATTTTATACAACATCTGGGCTCAGGATCCCACAGAGACTTCAGGAGTGCTGTCTGAAGGCATTATTATATCACCTACATTAACTCCAAGAAATTGGCTTTACTGTAGCAAATAGTTTTTGGATAATCATTTCAGCTAAACACCATTGTTTATTTGGTATGCCTTCATACTTTTTTTCCCCCTTGGAGAACATTGTGGAGCACTTGAAAGATTTTTCAGGCAGATTAACAATCTACTTTGAGCTATGTGAATGTCCCTTCCCAAGTCAACTAAGACTGCAAATGGGACTTAAATCTGGGCCTTGCTAACTCAGAGACAGGAGCACATTCCCAACTGAGTCACTTAGACTTTCACTGCAATACCTTCTAGGGAGTGATAAATGAATTGACACAGGCTTTCTAGGCGAGGTGTTGTTTGAAAGCTTTTTTATTCCTAAACTCGCTTCTGTTCTGCTCTTTCACCTTTGGGCATTATTGTTTATAGAGGTGAATTCCTCATGTGGGTGGTGTATGGGTGTGAAATATGTTTTTCCTAATCAAGGAAGTTACCTCATAAGTTAAGCTGCCAACATTTCTGAAAACAGATTTTTTTTTAAAGAAGCCACAACAAGAGCTGCTTGGGACATAAATTCTCAAAAAAAAAGCTGCACTTTATTATTCAATTTGAATCGTTTGTATGTGGCTATCTCCAATGTTAAATTTTACTTCTTCACTATCATTAATAATGATGGTAGGTAGAGACTGGTTTGGGAAATATATTTCAAATCTATGAACAGTCAATGTAAAAGCACATAATATTGTTGTGAAACAGAATCATTAGGAATAGAAAGAGAAAGATTAAAATAAAAGTGGACATAGGAGAAATTGGGGGCCAGAACTGGAGGCTCCACCAGCACTAGTTGCCATCGGCAGTGTAACACATTTCCTGTCTGCAAGTGGGTGAGCTCTGTTGATTTATGCCGGAGACCCACTAGTGACAACCGTAAGCACCATCCTTCCCAAGTAAGGATGTCTTTTCAAATTTATATCAGAGAGTATGGGGAAATAGGTGGCAAAGTGGAATTTAGGCAAATGATGTCTCATGATTAAATTGAATGGCAGAGCAGGCTTGAGGCTATATGGGCACCTCCTGCTCCCATGTTCCTATGTTGTCATGTTAATAGTTTGTCACAGAGCATTCTCCAGTCTTTGGAGTACGACCTGCATACCCATCATCACAATGGCACTGAAATTCATATACCACATTACTCATTTTTGTGCGATGTGCAAAAAGTCGTTTCGCTTAATGGCAGCATCCGACCAGTGAGAAACACTACATGTGGTGATTCTGCATAGTAGTAGCGGAGAACAGCTAGCACCACCTGTTGTTTCAAAATTTGAGATACTTCACCCTTCCAAGATAATCTGAGATAGACTAGACATTTCTCAGGACCGAAAGTGACAGCCTTAGGCCCGTTCATGGGTTTGTGCATTATACACCGCAAAATGCTCTCATCGAGTAGCCATTATTCCACAGACTGTCTTTGATATGAAGCTTACATAGTGAACAAATGGCTTGGGCCCTATTTACAATATTGCTGATAAGGCCAATCTAAGGCCCCCAAAGACTGATGGATTGTTTAAACAGCATATTCCATGCACTATTCACAATGGGCAAAATATATGACATAACCAATCAGCCCATTCTTGTAAAACACAAAATACAATATCCAACATTGGATATGGACGACATTTCTAAATCATCCTCAATGTGCTAAAAATTACACTAACAATCAATTTATCAGTTGGGTTTACAGTGTGGTGTGTTTATGTGCACTGGAAATTATATCTTAATACACACGGCCCTGTTCATTAAAAACAGAAGGAACATTGCTCTGACTTCAGCTGAACAAAATGAGTCACTTGCTGTTTGTTCCAAAGTGCAATGCATTGACCAGAATCAAGTCGCCTGGTTTAAATTTCAAATAATGTTTGGTAGTTAACTGACAATCACTTATGCATTCTCTATGGCAACACATTACTACCAGAGTCCCCTTGCCAACCAATGAGTATCCTTTTCTCACACACAATGAAGTTATTGTTTCCCCTGACATTAGTATTCTTGTGATGATCCTGATGAGTGCAGCTGTAAAGACCTGACAATTTTTTTTTTGGCAACACTCATTAAATCTTAGATTTGTGTTAATATTCATGAACTGTGTTTCAATCTTGTAGGCAGCAATGCTGTATCAAAGGATACATTCTTTGTTTGTAATTTTCCAACCGGAACTCTTGTTGGAGGACAATTTTAACTTAACTCGCACCTCTGAAAAGTAACATCATAAGATGCAACTGTGTTTTTTCTCTCTACTGAAGTCATTGAAGTGCAATGTTGTTGGAGATATAAAATTATCATTTTATCTGATCCTTGGTGTCTTTGTGCATTGTTCGCTGAAAGTAAGAGTGAAGGTACAACAGGCAGGAAAGAAGGTAAAAGTTACATTGGTTTTCATAGCGAGAGACTTTCAATATAGGAATAGGAAACAATTTTATAGGACACACCTGAAGTATTGTGTGTAGTTTTGATGTCCTTATCTGAGCAAGGATGTCTTTGCTATAGAGAGAGTGCATAATTCTCATCTCATGGAGTCATAGAGGTTTACAACTTGGGAATAGCCCTTCAGCCCAAATTATCCATGCCGCACCTTTTTTGTTAACCACAAAGCTAGTCCCAATTGCCCACATTTGACCCATATCCCTCTATAGCTATTTTACTCATGTAACTGCCTAAACACGTTTTAAAAAACACAATTGTACCTGCCTCTACTACTGCTTCTGGCAGTTAGTTCCAGACACTCACCATTGTGTGTGTGAAAAAATTGCCCCTCTCGACTCTTTTGTATCTCTCCCCTCTCACCTTAAAACAATGCCCTCTAGTTTTAGACTTCCTTACTTTTGGGAAAAGATATTGACTATCTTGCTGATCTATGCCCCTGTTTATGTTATAGGCTTCTATAAGATCATCTCAAAGCCTCCTATGCTCCAGAGGAAAAAAATCTATCTAGCCGCTTCTTACAACTCAAACCATTAAGTCCCGGAAGCATTCTAGAAACTCTTTTCTGCACTCTTTTTAGTTTAACAATATTCTTTCAGTTACAGGGTGACCAGAACTGAACACAGTATTCTAAGTGTGACATTACCAATGTCTTGTACAACTTCAACAAGACATCCCAACTCCTGTATTCAATATTTTGACCAATGAAACCAAACATACCAAATGCCTTCTTCACTACTGTCCACTTGTGACTCCACTTTCAGGAGCTATGAACATGTACCACTAGATTTCTTTGTTCTATAACTCTTCCCAATGCCCTACCACTAACTGAGTAAATCCTGCCCTTGTTTGATCTACCAAAATCCATCACCTTACATTTATCTAAATTAAACTCTATCTGCCATTTGTCAGCCTACTAGACCAACTGATCAAGATCCCATTGCAATCCTCGATAACTGTCTTCACTGTCCACAATGCCATCAATCATGGTGTCATCTGCAAACATACTAACCACGCCTTCTAAATTCGCACCCAAACCATTAAATATAAATGATAAGTAACAGTGAACCCAGCACCAATCCCTGAGGCACACTGCTGGTCACAGGCCTCCAGTTTGAAAAACAACACTCTACAACCACCCTCTGTCTTCTGTTATCCAGCCAATTTTGTATCCATTGGCTATCTCAACCTGAATCCCATAAAATTTAACCTGTGCAACAATCTACCATGTGGTACATTGTCAAAGACCTCACTATAGATGTGAGACTCACCAGCCTGTAGTTCCCTGCAGCCCTTTTTAACATCTCATTCTTAATAAACCTGCCCCTTATTTCTGAGACAGTATTCTCTGATTCTGGACTCCCAACCAGTGAAAACAACCTACTTGCATCTACCTGGTGATGCCCAGTAAAAATGTTGTAAGTTTCAATGGGATCATCTCACTCTTCAAAACACTGCAGGCTCAGTTTCCTCAAACTCTCCTCAAGAATATTCTGCCCTTCCAGACATCAGTCTGGTTGCACTCATTCTATGGCAAAGTATATCCTTCCTCAGATAAGGAGGCCAAAACTGAAGACTCACCAAGGCTCTATACAATTATAGCAAGATACCTTCACTCCTGTACTCTGATCCCCATCTTTACGTTTCACACCTTGTCCAAGGCCCTGCTCATATTTCATGTCTCAAACATTGGCATAAATTTATTTTCTTATATCTAGCAATTAATGGGGTCATGCACATGAACTGACTTTGATTAGCTAGTCAAATATAGCACAAGGTTCAAGCTGTTAGCACACATTCATACAATACAACTTGGAATGTTGTCTTTTGATTTCTCACAGCAAAGCTGGGTCACAATCCACAGAACAGCACCTCAGTTCAGGATTGGATAGGTGATTTATTCCATTAGCATGAAAACAAGTCAGGTAATTTCATTTTTGTTCTTATTCCTTTCATTCAATTTCTCTTTGTTTTCTTTGGTTCTCCATAATTTCATTCTGACAGCTGATTTTATTTTCTCTTTTTTTGCATTAATTTTCATGCACCTTTGTATATCTCTGTCTACCTTTCACATTTTATTCTTTTGTTTTCTTCCCACTCACACTTCTGTCACTTCATGCTTGATAAAGTACAAGCTTGTACTCCTGCTCCCACATATAAAGGAAACTGGAGCTGCCAAGACTGAAAAGTTGGAGGACACCCATTTAATTTCAGTGTAAAATAAGGACTTTCACAAGTCTTACATTATTTAGACTTTGAACAATAGGGCATTCTGTCTCTCAGGAGCATTGTTTCCATGTAAATCACTGTGGCATTTCATTGCTAACTCATTGCACACCCTTGCTGTTCACTGACTTCATGTTGTATTCATCCCATGAAGAGGGGAGTTGGTTAATAGATGAACTCAAACAAGACGGTCAAATTAAGTCATACTCAACCAATACCATTAAATCTGTTGATGCTCAGACAATATTGTCAAATCTGGTGATACTAAAGGTAAAGCAAGCATTCATCATAGATTTTTTCATGCCACAGGCTGTGACGTAAAGAACATGTTTGCATACATGGTGAAAGAAAAGTTACAGTAAGAAATCTCACAACACTAGGCTAAAATTGGAATCATGAGCTTTTGGAGCACTTATCCTTCATCAAGTGAGTGGAGAGCTAGGTTTCACAAACGTGGCATATATAGGCAGAGACATAACTGCAAGATAATGGTTGGACTGCGAGTCTTTTCAGGTAATCAAGTCTTTACAGGTACAGACAATGTGAGTGAAGAGAGGGAGAATTACAGGATGATTCTTTGAATGCGAAGGAGAGTGGAAATGGAGAAGTGGAAAAATGAAAGTGAGAAAGATGATAAAAATGGATGAATGAGATGAAATGAGATTGTAGAGCATTCTCTGTTCCAGTCCTACTCCAGCCTCCTCCCACAACTCCTTTATTACTACAGTGACAACTATTTTGGTACCACTTCAAGCTCTAGTCTAGACTTGGAAAAATCTCTCAATTTTGCTTTCAATTTCCACTCCTCTATCACCCTCACATACTCCATTTCTGACACTGCTCTTCCCTTCCTTGAACTGTCTCCATTTCTAATGGTAAACTGTCCACCAGTATCCATTATAAGCCCACCAATTCCCAAAACTACGTTGACTATAGCTCTTCACACCGCTGTAAGGACTCCATCCCATTCTCTCAATTCCTTTGCCTCCACTGCATCTGTTCTGATAATGCCACTCTCCAAAATAGCACTGCCAATACGTCTTCCTTATTCCTCAATCATAGTTTTCCACCCACTGTGGTTGGCAGAGCTTTCATCTGCGTCTAACCCATCCCCCCGGGCTAGTGGTCTCATCTCTTCCCCTTCTTTCCAGAAGCAGGATAGGTCCTCTTTGTCTTCACTTTTCACTCTAACTATTTCAGCATTTGAAGGATCATCCTCTGCCATTTCTGTTAATCCCAGCATGATGCCACCACTGAACACATCTTCACCTCACCTCCATTGTCAACATTCCATAGGGACTGTTCTCTCCTGGACACCCTGGCCCACTCCTCCATCATACCCAACACCTCACTGCCTGCTTCTCCTGCACCTTCTTCAATCTGGTCAATTGCATTCACTGTTCCTAATGCGGTCTACTCTACATCAGACAGATTAAACGCAGATTGGCTGACCACTTTGCAGAATATCTTTGGTCCGTCTGCAAGCCTTTCTGTCACTTGTCACTTCAACAAGCCAGCCTGCTCTCCCGTCCACATATTCATCCCTGGCCTTTTGCAATACTCTTATGAAGCTCAATGCAAACTGAAGGAACAGCACCTCATCTTCCAACTGGGCACTTTACAGCCTTCTGGACTGAATACTTAGTTCAACATTGGAAGCAAAATTGATAAATTTTTCCAAGTACAGACTAGAGCATGAAGTGCGCCAACATAGTCATTGAAAGCTGAGCATGAACTCTCTCCTCTGCCTTCCCTCCATTTCCATTTATTTTATTTCATTCTGTTTCTTTCTTTCATCTATTCATCTATTTTTATCAGCCTTTTTTCTCACTTCCATTTTTCCGCTTCTCTATTCCCACTCTCCTTCTTGTTCCCACCCCTCCGCTCCATCTCCAATGTTCTCAGGGCAACTGCCTTAACCATCTGTACCTCTGTTCTGCCAATCACACATTCTGATCATGTATTGGACACTTTTGGCACCTCTTTCAGCCTTCTTCACCCTCATTTACATTCCCTTTATCCCATTACAGCAACTCCATCCCCCTCCCCAACCATCACCCTCATAGTCTTAATCTTTTCTCATTTGCTTTGCTTTTGGCTCTGACCAAGGGTCATCCTGACTCGAAACTTTGACTCTCTCCATAGATGCTGTCAACCTGCATTTTCTGATTATACTCCAGATCCTAAACCTGTGTTGCATTATTAAAAGATTTTTCCTTCTGTTGCCCTTGGTTCTTTTGCTCTTAGCCAACCCACCAATTAAACAATTTATCTTTATCTGCTGTTTGCAAAGAGGAAAACTGAGTCTGCTGCAGTAGACTTCCCAGATACCATTCAAAACTCAAACATCTATTCCCAATATCCTATCTGGAGCCATGATTTAAGAAAATCATTGACAGCAAAATTACTGTCTTTTTTTTCCCCTCACGAGAAGTTGAAAAGCATTCTCTTCCAATACCCAAATATGTTGTTATAACTACAAGGTAAGTATGAACAAGCCAAGGAATTAGCCTGAACATAATTTTCAATACAATGCACAATCTGAAGAAGTGCACATCTTAAAATAAATCTGGTAGCTTCTACTCAGCCTTGATATGAAGCTAAAATAATCATATTAGCAAACACTGGTTCCCACCTTGTGGGTTTTGTGAGCACGTTCTAGGAATTTTGGTCGCAGGCACACTGGGCAGTTTTACCATCATAGTCTGTGTACTTTATCCAGCAAGTTCCCCACCTGAAAAGGAAGAATCCCTTTTGTGCAAGGAATGCTTTGATACAAGCTGCTACCTAGAGATAGCAGTGACTGCATTGGTGACAATGTGAAGGTGGAGAGTCTGAATCTCTGGAGCAAGGGTCAACAACCCTGGGACAGCTCCAAGGGATATAAATAACTTCCCTGCCTCCGCACCCTTACCCTTTGATTCTCATTACATCAATTAGTTTCTTAAAATCCATAACTGATCAGGCCAGGGCTGTACACATTTGTTACTTATTTTCCAATAATACCCATTCTTAAGAGCAAACCAATGTCCCAGATTATTATTCAGTTAGTCAAATGACTCCTTGATGGTTGTAAAATTAGTTTTACTGCAGTTAAATTATAATTAACCAATGCTGGTAAAGCTGACAGAATTTTACAGAACAATCAAACACAGTAGAAAATTCAAGTACTTAGCATTTCTGTTCATTATTGTTAAAATAATTTAAAAGTGGCAAAGTTATCACCCCACTTTTTATCGTGAAAGGAAGTCCCTTTGTTGGCAGAGGTTCCACCAAAATAAGCCTGCAGGTGCAGCAAAAAACCTGCAGTAAATAGTCAAAGGGCTCAGAAACCACTGTCTCTTGTGGTTGTGTTTAGTCTGATGATTGATGATTACACAACAGGGCGCCAGTGAGTTTGGCAGGGAAAGAAAGATTGAATATAAAAGGACTAAAACTTCCCATTTCCACAAAACAGCAGCTGGGTGAGTAGAAAAAAAAACTGAGTACACCACGAGTCTGGACACGTTTGAAATTTCCAGTGTGGTATTGAATAAAGTGTCAGTTAATTATAAAATCCATATCTGTCTGCAGTCTTGCACACATTATAGAAACTCACTTTCTATCTCTGCCCTCTGGTGACACACAGAGAAATACATGAAACCGCTGATATAATATACGTACTTCAGGCTCCTTGAATGGGAGACTTCTTCATGAATTCAGCATTTCAAGGACCATGAAATAAACATGTTAAAATGTATCACTGCAACATTTTTGAACCTCACTTGTGATCTACAGAGCTCTCAAATCTTAGGATTTTTTTTTCTACATGAAACTTGCTGGTGTCTCTTTGTCAACAGCATAAATGGGTTCACAACACCAAGTTAAATCTAACAGGCTTTCGGAGCTTTAGGAGCACTGTCCCTTCATCAGATGAGTGCAGGATTTAGTTCACAAACAGGGCATATATAAACACAAACTCAGTTACAAGATAATGGTTGGAATGTGAATCTTAACAGGTAATCAAGTCTTTACAGGTGCAATGTGAGTGGAGAGAGGGTTCAGCACAGGTAAAAGAGGTGCGAATTGTCTCCAGCCAAGACGGTAAGTGAGATTTTGCAAGCCCAACCCATGGGGGTTACAGATAGTGTAACATGAACCCAAGATCCTGGTTGAGACTGTTCTTGTGTGAGGGGTTTGGCTATCGGTTTTTGCTCAGCATTTCTGCATTGTCAAGTGTCATGAAGGCTGTCTTGGAAAACGTGTCCCGAAGATCAGAAACTGAATGCCCTTGACTGCTGAAGTGTTCCACAACAGGAAGGGAACAGTCCTGCCTGGTGACTGTTGAGTGGTGTTCATTCATCTGTTGTAATGTCATCTGCATGGTCTCCCCAATGTACCATGTCTCGGGACATCCTTTCCTGCAGTATACCAGATAAACAACATTGGCCGAGTTGCAAGAGTACGTACCGTGTACCTGATGGGTGATGTTCTTGCATGAGATGATGTCATCCATGTCGATGATCTGGCACATCTTGCAGAGGTTGCTGTTGTAGAGTTGTGTGGTGTCATGGTCACTGTTTTTCTGAAGGCTGTGTCGTTTGCTGCATATAATAGTCTGAGGTTGCGCAATTATTTGAAGGCAACTAGTGAGGTTGTGGGGATGGCTTTGGTGAGACGTTCGTTTTCATCGATGACATGTTGAAGGCTCTGGAGAAGATGTCTTAGCTTCTCCACTCCAGGAAAGTACTGGATGACAGAGGGTATTCTGTCTGCAGAGTCTCGGGTTTGCCTTCTGAGGAGGTCAGTGCGGTTTTTCACTGGGGCACGTTAGAACTGTTGATCGATGAGTTGAGCGCCACATCTTGTTCTTATGAGGACGTCTTTCAGCATCTCTAGGTGTCTGTTTGATTCTCCTCATCTGAGCAAATCCTGTGTATATAGAGGGCTTGTCCGTAGGGGATGGCTTCTTTAATATGTTTATGGTGGAAGCCGGAGAAGTGGAGCATTGTGAGTTTAACTGTGGGTTTACGGTTCAATGAAGTGCAGAGGTGACCGTTCTTTATGGCGATGCATGTCTCCAAGAATGCAACCGATTCTGGAGAGTCATCTATTGTGAGTCTGATGGTAGGATGGAACTTGTTGGTGTCATCATAGGGTTGTTTCAGTGACTGTTTACCGTGAGTTCAAAGGAAGAAAATGTCATCAATGTATCTAGTGTGTAGGTTCAGTTCTGTTTTGTGAAAAAGTCTTATTCGAGCCTGTGCATGAAGATGTTGGCATATTGGCATGGGGACTAATTTGTCTGCATGAAAAACTGGTCACTGAAGGTGAAGAAATTGTGGTCCAGGATGGAGTGAATGAGTTGGAGAATTGCGTCTGGAGATTGACAGTTGTTGACGTTGTATACTGAGGCAATTGCAGCAATGCCGTTGTTCTTGGGGTGCTGGTGCAGAGTGCTGCATCCCATATGGCTACACCAACTATCCTGGCTGGAGACAATTCACACCTCTTCAACCGTTTAACCCTCTCTCCATTCACATTGTTTGTATCTGTAAAGACTTGACTATCTGTTAAGACTCACATTCCAACCATTACCTTGTAATTGAGTTTGTGTCCATAAAGCTCGTGCTACCAAATAAACCTGTTGAACTTTAACCTGACATTGTGAAACTACTTACTGGTGCCTACTCCAGTCCAACACCAGCAACTCCACATCATGGCATAAATGGGAGCAGGTAGCCATCACAAATTACTCCCCAACTCTCATGCCACTGGAGAATTTACACAAAAACAATTAAAACTGAGAAATGGAAGGAGAGTAGCTAATGAAGTGAGAGCCAATTGCACCTCACAATCAAACATCAGCCATTTTCCTTCATCAGCCTTATTCTCTGACTGGAAATCAAGTTCACAAGTCACTCCCAGCCTCAGGTCCCCTTATATCTTGACTGCCATCTGAACCAACCAATCATCAATGGCCACTCAAAAGAAGATGGATCCAGCTCTGCACACTGGGCTTTGTTTTCAATTCTTCCCACAACTTTGCAATTGTTAAAGGGACAGTGCATTGCTTAGGATGCAAAATGTTTTACTGTAGCTCCTGGTTGCACAAGTTTTTTTTTAATGTTTATAAACCAAAAACACTGACACTACCTGCCAAATAAAAGTGTCCTTTGTTTTTAGAAAGGGCTAAACTAGGAAACAAAATTAAATGACATATTATACCCCTCAACTAGTTATCAACCCAATCCCTATCATTGTCATGTGAAATTAAGATGCACAACAATGTCATGATACTGGACGTTTTAAAAGAGCTTTTTGTAAAGTTTTTTAAGAGATGATAGTTAATGTAAAAAACACTAATAGAAATGACTAAGTTTATAAACTTTTATCTCTGGGAAAGAAAAAAGTAATGGCGATTTATATGTTCAATTTTCCTATCTCTTTACCTTATAAACCAATGGGATTGGCATTACTTTAGGTGAATCCCCAGGCTTGAGTAAGTTTGGTAAAAATCAGAATACTGATTAGAAAACAACAATTTATACCAATTTAGTGCCTTTGATTTTTATTCATTCATGGCACATGGACAGTGCTAACTGCCCAATATTAATTGCCCTTGGGGAGGTGGTGGTGAGCAGCCATCTTGAAATGCTGCAGTCCACATGCTATGTCCATAATGCTGTTAAGGAGGGAATTCTAGAATATTGACTGTGAAGGAACAATGATATGTGAGTGGCTTGGAGAGAAACTTGCAGGTGGTGATATTGCCATTTAGGTGCTGCCCTTGTCCTTGTGGATTGAAGTGGTTGTGAGTTTGAAGGATCTTTGGTGAATTGCTGCAGTGCATCTAGAAGATAATACACACCATTGCTACTGAGTGTCAGTAGTGGATGTTTGTGAATGCGGTGCTAATCAAGGGAGCTGCTTTGTCCTGGATGGTGTCAAGCTTCGAGTGTTGTGGGAGCTGCACCCATCCAGGCAAGTGGGGAGTATTTCATCACATTCCTGACTTGTGCCTTGTAGATGGTGGACAGGATTTGAGGAGTCAGGAGGTGAGTTACTCGCCACAGCATTCCCAGCTCTGATCTACTCTTGCAGCCATTGTGTTTATGTGGCAAGTTGAGTCCAGTTGAGTTTCTGACCAATGAAAACCCCAACAGTGTTGACAGTGGTGGTTTCAGTGATGGTAACACCATTAAATGTAAGAGGTTGTGGTTAGAGTGTTTCTTATTTTTGTGCCATTTGTGTGGCACGAATGTTTCTTGCACACTTGTCAGCCCAAGCCTGGGTATTGTTCAGATCCTGTTCCATTTGAACATGGACTGTTTCAGTATCTGAGCAGTCACAGCAATAGGTCACAAAGTAGCTTACACAATAGGAATCAGAGAAAAGAGGCATAGAACTGAAGAGGGAGACATTGCAACAGGTCAAAGTGGTTTAAAGCATCTCCTTAAAGGGAGAAAAGGTGACAAAGAGGTAAAAATACAGAGAGGAATTCCACAGCAGAAAGCAATGTCACCAGTGGTGGAGTGAAAAAAATGAATATGTGCAAGAGGCTAAATTTGGAGAAACACAGTTTCTCAGAAGCGATGCAGGGAATCAAAACATTAGAAACATTGCAAAAAGAAGCGGCTAAAACTGGTACACTGCCCAACATTGAGGCACTGGATGCAACAAAGGCAGATTCAGCACAGACTTCCTCAGTGACGTCTCAGGTCTTGTGATGAAATGGAGATAGCTGTCTCACAGACTACTCAAGCAGTTAGTTCGCATTAGTTATACTCATAAAATCATCTCTTGCAGCCAACTTCCCAACCTCTTCCATCATTCCCCACTGGTAGGATAGACCTGCCAGAGGATTCCATTATGAAGGTGGGACTAAAAGTTCATAGGAATCACAAGAATTGATTTGTAAGTTGCATGGCAACAGGAAGACAGTGATGTGAACAGAGAATGAAGACAGTTAGCTGTGTTGTCACTGTTAGAGAAACAGTCTTATTATGTTCTATGGATAAGGAACTCTCTTGCTGATTAACACCTATCTCCCTCCCTCAGTTGATGAATCACCACACCATGCTGAGCAACATTTGGAAAAAACACAGAGCTGCAACTGCACAGAATGTGCTCTGGTTGGCAAACTTCAATATCTAAAGGTGGCTCAGTAGCACCACTATTGACCAAAGTAAAATTTTAAAGATTATTTATTAGTCACAAGTAAGGCTTACATTAACACTGCAATGAAGTCACTGTGAAATTCCCCTGAGCTTGCTGAAGAACACAGCTGGCTAAGCAGCATTGGTAAGATTGACCACTACAAAATACTTTGGAAACAAGTTCTCATCTTCACACTAAGGACATCCTCCACCATGTGATGCGACACTACTTATTGTTCTAAATAGGATTGATTCAGAACAGACCAAGCAGCTGAAAAGTGGGTATCCACAAGTGGGCAGCAGCAGCTGAATTGTAAATAACCTCAGTCTGCAACCTCATAGTCAAGCATATCACTCTATTGTTACCATCAAACCAGAGGACTGGCTTTGGTTCAACAAAAAGTGTGAGATAGCATGTTAGGAGCTGCCTCTATCATACCAAAAAATGATGTTTCATCCTGCTAAAGCTATAACACAGGACTACCTGTATGTTGACAGCAGAAGGAGCAAGTGAAATACAGAGCTAAGTCACTTCCCCAACCAATGGCTCAGGTCAATGTTCTGCAGTCATACCACTACCAATCACAACTGGTGCTGCGGATGCAATGACCCTGTGGTATCATCACTAGGCTATTAATCTAGAACTTCATCTAATGTCCTGGGGACTTTGAATCTCACCATGGCACATGGTGGAATTTGAAATCAAGAAAAATATTTGGAATTAAGATTCTAGTTATGGCATTGAAACAAACGTTTCAGGCAGGATAGAGGGGGATGCAAAGGGAATAGGGGAAATGCACTACTGGTTAAGGTCAATATCACAGCTATACTCCAAGATGACACCTTGGAAAGCTCACACAGTGAGACAATATGGATAGAGTTCAGGAATATGAAAGGTATAGTTAGGGGTTGGGGGTTTATTATAGGCCACCCAAATGCCAGCAGGAGACTGAGGAACAGATGTGTAAGCAGATTTTGCAAACTGTAAAAGTAACAGAGTTATTGTGGTGGGAGATTTTAATTTCCTCTATGTTGACAGGGACTCACTTAGTGCTAGGGGCATGGATGGGACAGAGTTTATAAGGAACATTCAGGAGGGCTTTCTGGTAGTGACTTTTAAGGGGCATCTTGACAAGTATATGAATAGGATGGGAATAGATGAATTTGATCCCCAGAAAGGTAGGAGGTTTCAGTTAAGTGGGGCAGCATGGTCAGTGCAGGCTTACAGGGCCGAAGGGCCTGTTCTTGTGCTGTAATTTTCTTTGTTGTTTGAAACCATTGTCGACTGTTGGAAAATCCCACCTGGTTCACTTTTAGGAAAGGAAATTTGCCATTCCTATCGGGTCTGGCCTACATGTAACGCTAGAGTCACAACAGTGTGGTTGACTCTCAACTGCCCTCCAAGGACAATTAGGGATGGGCAATAAATGCTGACCAGCCAGCAACACCCATGTCACATGAACGAATTGAAAAAAAAGGGAGAAAGTTCTAAGAATATCCTCAGTAATGGAAGAACTCAACACAGGCTAGCAAAAGACAAGCTTGAAACATTATCAATCATTTTCAGTCAAAAAATGATTCATGTTGCCCTCCTCCTGATGTCCCAGCATCACAGATGCCAGTCTTTAGCCAATTCAATTCATTTCATTTAATATCAAGAAATGGCTGACTATGCTCAACAACAAAGGCTGTGAGTATTGATTATAAACTAACCATAGTGCTGAAATTTTATGCTCTAGAACCATAACCAAACTGGCCCAACATGGGCATCTACCCAACAATGTGGAAAATTACCCAGGTATGTTCTGTCCATGAAAAGGACAATCTAGCGAATTATTGTCCACTCTGCTCTCAATCATAAGAGACCATTAACAGTACTATGGAATAGCACTTAAACTAAAATAAGCTACTCACCAATGCACATTTTGGGTTCAACTGGAACCACTCAGCTCCACGTCTCACTATAGCCTTGATCCAAACATTGATAAAAGGGCTGAGTTTCAGAGGCAAAGTAGCAGTAATGGCTCTTGATAATAAGGTAGCATTTGATGGAGTTTGACATCAAGGAGCCCCAGTAAAATTGAAGTCAATGAGAATCAGAGGGTAAATTCCATGCTCAAGCAGGTCAGAGGCTTTGGATTGTGGTGAGTCACTCACCTTCTAACCTCCTGTTTTCCACCATCGACAAGATTCAAATCAGGAGTTGGATAGAATAATCTCCATTCGCCTAGGTGTGCACAGCTCCAACAACACTCAAGAAGCTTGACACTACCTAGGATAAAGCAACCTGCTTGAATAGCACCCTATCTATCACCACCAACATCGACTATTTCCAACATTGGAGCAAAGTGGCAGCAGTGTGCGCCACCTGCAAGATGCACTGCAATAATTTGGCAAGGTTTCTTTGACAGCACCTTCCAAACTTGTGACCACACAGAAGAACAAAGTTGTTTGCTCTAATCAGCAAAAAAAAATTGAAAAGCAGCAAAATACAAAGAAAAGAATAGGTGATGATCGTATGATCATTTGACAACATTTTGTCCCAAATAGATACTGGCTAGCCAGGAGCATGGATACTCTACCCAATAATGGACAGAAAATCTTCTGCTATACAGTCCCAGAGAGTACTTGTATTTTGACTGGGAAGCACAATGGTATATTGACTCTTATAATTTTAATATATTCTCGATGACATATTAAATTGCATTTATATAGCACCTTTGATGATCACTTGACATTGCAAAGCACTTCATAGCCAGTGAAGTATTTTTTAAAGTGTAGTCACCACTGCAATGCAGGAAATCAGCAGTAAATTTGCACTCAGCAAATTTCCACAAAACAACCTGATAGTGACTAGATAATCTGTTTTATTGATCTGTCACACTAATTGAAGGACAAATATTTTGGGTAATGCAGGTTAACTCTCCTGCTCTTCAAATTATTGTCAAGAGATCTTTTATATCCAGGGAGGAGATCTAGCTTTAACATTTCATTCATAGGATAGCACCTCACATAGTGCACTCTCAGTACTGCACTAAAGTGTCAGCCTAATTTTTGTACTCAAACTCTGATGTGGGGCTTGTACGCAATGTTTTTCCAACACAGTAATAAATCTTGATGAAGTAGTTTTGTATACAACTTGTATTTCAACATTGTCCCTGGAAGCAAGAATAACTGTACAGGAAGAACACAAAGGAAAAACCATCAGCCACCAATCTTGCTTTCCTGCATCTGATTATAGGAGAGCTATAGACTTTCATCCTGTGTATTATGCCAGTAATGTGAGTTTAAGACTGCTAGTATAGCCACCAAAAGCAGTTGAACACAGCACTTCATGGTAAAATTGCATTTGCAACTTGATAGAAACTGCTTCTGTGTCTGTTCTCAGCGCCACAAGTCCATCCCACAAGGCTCAATACCAGAACGACTTACATACACAATGCCTACAAAGAACTTCTCAAATTCCTTCAACATTTGCCCACTCCACATTGTGGGAATTACGTTATCTGTATGAAGTTCAAAGCTCTTTAAAACTGAATGAAATATATTTTTCAATGCGGTGTTTAAAAAGAACAGCAATCACTCCACTGCACATGAAATAAAACTGATATGATAAAAGAAGATTTATTTAACCGACTTACAAGACAACAATACAGCTCCTTTCTTTTTTAGTCATGTAACGTCAGCCTTAACCTTGATACTCCCCATTTGAAGCAATAATCTATTCCCTTTTCATCTCCAAAAATGTTTATTTGGTCCAAACACATTTTTTAAACTCTGTGAACTGTTCTACTGATATGGATATAAAGTCACTTTTCATTAAATCGCATGGCACGCTACAGTAAATAGTTAAAAAAAAGTCTTGGGTGACACTCCTAAAAAACTATTTGCAATATACTTAAGGCAAGTACTTCACTCGTACGTGTCTGCTTTACAAATGGGGCTAGTTATTTTTGAATCTGTACAACTTCCAGATCCCCACAATAATCCAGAACTGGTAACACTGTCCAGCAGCAAGTTTGAATCGAAGCATTTCTTCAGGTTAGCCTCACCATTTTGTGTCTTAATTATCAATTAGTTCACATCTACCCCTCACCAAAAGACAGTTTTTAATCACCAGATATTTGCCAGCAATGCAGAAAATAATCCACAACAAGAATCTCTTGGGGGAAGAAAAAAAAATGTTTGAAATTTTTACCTTCTCGATTCACAGCCCAGCATGAAACTGTCAGGGCTAAACTGATATTAACAAAGCCACACAAAGTGAGGTAAACTTGTAGAATAATAGGGCACCACCTCAAGCATTCATGCAGAATGCGTCAATGTTGTTCAGCAAGTTTCTGGTGAAGTAGCCACCAATAAGTAATTTGACGAGTGGCCTGCAGAACCAGTAATGTCACTTTTGTTGCACTTTTTGAACTGATAGACATTTGATCCCAGACAGGAAGGAGTTCCACTTTTGCCTTTCTCCAAGTTCACTAATCAAGCCCAATAGTCTCCTCTGTTTGCTGTTCCCAGTTTATTATTTGTGGAGCTTCGGGGAGAAGTTATGCTTCTTTGAGGGGATCCGAACTCTTAACACTTGGCTCCCAAAGATAAATGGACTTTCTTGTATTGAGCTTTATACCTCAATTTTATTATACCCCTGTCTTTAAAGACAATGGGGAAAGTTTTGTGAACAGTGCATCATTTCCAGTGATGTAACCAGAAGTACACACCGCTTTTACTCTTTTTTTTCCCTATTACTTATACGATTACAATGAAAATTGAAAGTTTTGGCAATCTGCATGGGAGACGTGCGTGATTCAGAGGTAAGGGGAGCTTTTCCATGGTGAAACCCACTGTCAGCTGACAATGCAACAGGTACCAGCAAGCTACGAAATAGCTTCTGGACAAACAGGGAGGTTCCCCATCACAGCCAAAACTTACCTGCCCCTTTCCATTGACGTGAACATATGACTTGACAACTCAATGGGTGTTTTTCAAATAATTTCACTTCTCCGTGTTTTACATTACATTGGTTTCACTTTATTCATGAGTGATCATCATCATTTGTTGGAACAAGCCTAATTAAAGAGCTAAAGGACTAAATGTACCCCTTGAGGTTGGCATGCATTGCTGGTTAAAGGGAAGTTAGGAATATTTCCTTTGTTATGGAAGAAACAATGTTGGTTTTTTTGGAAATTCTTTATTGACTGCTCATATAAAAGTTGAGTGTTGTATTTGCTAGTCTGTGAGACATAGTTGAACTTGCAAGCTCAGTTGGCCATTCCTTCCATGCATTGTAAAAGACATTATCTAAGGTCACCTTCAGTAAGAAGTCTCACAACACGAGGTTAAAGTCCAACAGGTTTATTTTGTATCATGAGCTTTCGCAGCACTGCTCCTCCGTCAAGTGACTCACCTAATAAAGGAGCAGTGCATCTGCTCTGAAAGCTCATCATTCCAAATAATTCTGCTGCAATTTAACTTGGTGTTGGGAGACTTCTTACTGTGCCCACTCCAGTCCAATGCCAGCATTTATACATCAAGATCACTTTCAGTGTGGTTAAAATGTTAGATGATCTCAAAGCTCTGCAAAGACACTGCCAGCCAACACTCTGAGATGCATCCACATGTGGGCAGTACAACCTGTTAGACCCCTCATATTCTTATCTTAACTGACAGTTCCTATCATCTTTTCCATCCACCATACTAAGAATGCCAGGTAATTCCCTTTTCCCTTCATCCTCCCCTGGATTCATCTTCATCTCCTCCTAATCCTCAAATTGATTCCATAACACCACAACTCCCACCTTCTTTGCTGACTTCCCTTTTGTCAGTCCCAAGTCCCCATGCCATTTTCCTGCTCCCATCTCTTGTGCGTTAGAGTTCAACAAAGAAAATTGCTCACCTTCCACACAAAATAGCTAACTGGTATACGCCACCTTTAAACAAATGTGAACCACGTCAGAAGATTCTCATGTACCGCTGACTTTAGCTTGAAAGTAGGACATAATTTTTTTAAGTATTACGCGTATAAGTATTCATCGGAGGCACCGTCGCACAGTGGTTGGCATTGCTACCTTACAGCACCAGGGATCCGGATTCGATTCCTGGCTTGGGTCACTGTCTGTGTGGAGTTTGCACATTCTCACCATATAGGTTTCCTCCAGATGCTCCAGTTTCCTCCCAAAGATGTGCAGGTTAGGAAGATTGGTCATACTAAATTGCCCCTTGTCAGGGAACTAGGTAAGGTAAATGCATGGTGTAAAGGGATAGGGTGGATCGTGGTTGGTACAGACCCGATGGGCTGAATGGCCTCCTTTTGTACTGTAGGATTCTATGACTTGAAAATGTATTATTATAAATATGAACCCAGCACATTTTGGAGTGAAGCTCGAGATGTCCTAAAAACACCACAGATATTTTGTTTCATCTCAAACAAGTTGGGAAATTGAGAATTTGTATCCTGCCTTAGTAAGCAACCCACCACACCATGCTTCCCACTTACAGGCTCCATAATCTCCCTCCTTTCCCCCCACAATGTGAGCAAAAAAATGTGCATTTGTTTTTGAAAAGAAAAGCAGACTTAGTTGTTACATATTTTTGGGAGTATGGTCCATTTCTGGGTCCAGAACATGCATTGGGAGGTGGCCTAACTGACTGCTTTGAATCTACCATCCAATTAAGGGTAGTGGGCAGTTCTATGGGAAGTTTGGTAGCCTCACTGGATGAAGGGCCGCTGCACAGACAGAGATGGCACATGGGTCTCTCAAATTGGAAGGACAAAGCTGGTAGACACATCCAAGTGGTGGGGAAGCCCTGTGGAGGACAAATTTTACCTGCAATTATGTCCTTTCCTGCTTGTGGCACTGCCATTAGGGTACAGAGCCACCAGTTCTGAGTGGCCAGAATGCAAATGTTCAAGATGTGACAGGGTTACATATGGTCATTGCATTAAAATTGGCCTTATGACTTTTGAACAGTAATAAATATGCAATTATTGTAGTTGCAATAATAACAATTGCATCTCCCCTTCCCCCCATATGCAAGCATGTTTGGCACAAGGACTTAATGACAAGAAACACAGCATGAAACCTGACATTCTTCACGGGTCCAGCTCTACATTATGCCCCCAGCAAAGCTGGATAAAGTTTTGCAGTGGTGAATTGCTTAATCAACTCCACACAACACCAACAATGCCCAACACAATGGCCGTTTGTGCTATATTGAAGGCAGGGCAGCTAAATGTGACAACAGAACAACAAATGTCAATTAATTTTGCCATTAGCTTCAGGGCAAAGTGGGTAAGCTGCTAGTTAACCTACAAACATAGAGCAGTGACCATGAAAGAAAATGGTCAGGTATAATTGGAGTCAGGATCACATTGCATTTCTGATTCGGGGTGGCACGGTGGCACAGTGGTTAGCAGTACTGCCTCACAGCACCAGGGACCCTGGTTCAATTCCTGGCTTAGGTCACTATCTGTGTGGAGTTTACACAGTAAGAAGTCTCAGAACACCAGGTTAAAGCCCAACAGGTTTAGTTGGTAGCGAACGCCAGTAGCTTTCAGAGTGCTGTTCCTTTGTCAGATGAGTGGGAGTTCTGTTCACAAATAGGGCATATAAAGACACAAACTTAATTTACAGAATAATGATTGGAATGCAAGTCTTTACAACTAATCAAGCCTTAATGTGAGTGGAGAGAGTGTTAAGCACAGATTAAAGAGATGTATATTGTCTCCAGACAAGACAGTTAATGATATATTGCAAGTCCAGGCAAGTTGGGGGGTTACAGATAGTATGACATGAACACAAGACCCCAGTTGAGGCCATCATGTGTGCGGAACTTGGCTGTCAGTCTCTGCTCAGCTACTCTGCGCAGTCATGTGTCATGAAGGCTGCCTTGGAGAACATCCTTGGAGGGGATGACCTCTTTAATGTGTTTAGGGTGGAAGTTGGAGAAGTGGAGCATCATGAGGTTACCTGTGGGCTTGCGGTATAGTGAAGTGCTGAGGTGACCGTCCTTAATGGAGATGTGTGTGTCCAAGAATGCAACTGATTCCGGAGAGTACTCCGTGATGAGTCTGATGGTGGGATGGAACTTATTGATGTCACCATACAATTGTTTCAGTGATTATTCACCATGAGTCCAAAGGAAGAAAATGTCATTTTTGTATTTAGTGTATAGCATCGGTTGTTGGTCTTGTGCAATGAAGTTTGCACATTCTTCGTGTCTGCTTGGGCTTCCTCCAGATGCTCCAGTTTTGTTCCACAGTCCAAAGATGTGCGAGTTAGATGGATTGGGTATGCTAAATTGCCCCTTAGTGTCAAGGGGACTAGCTGAGATAAATGCATGGAGTTATGAGGATAAGG
Organism: Sphyrna mokarran; assembly: GCA_024679065.1. NCBI lineage: Eukaryota > Metazoa > Chordata > Chondrichthyes > Carcharhiniformes > Carcharhinidae > Sphyrna > Sphyrna mokarran. The sequence goes on from JAGIQG010000003.1 coordinate 61,248,514, forward strand.
TCTGGGTGGGATCATGGTCGGTGCAGACTTGGTGGGCCGAATGGCCACCTCCTACACTTTATGATTCTATGATTTTATATCATTGAAGCATTGTAATACTATGAATTCCATTTGCATAATGATATTAATACTTCTATAGGTTTGAAATCAAAGGGGGCATTTGGAAGTGCAGATGTGTCATTGATAAGACATTCAGAGAGGATTTTCTGCCCCAGTTTTCAATGAGCAAGAATGGTGGCAGCGGCCATTGAGGGAAAGTCCCAAAACAGCTTTCACACCAACAGAATTTCCCTGTTCCATTGTCTCTGTAACCTATCAATGATATAACAGAATCCTCACCCTCTAAACACTGGATTACTCTTCAAATACAATTAATGGGCCTTCCAGCTGTATCAACCTCCCAAATAGGGAATTACCCTCTCCCTCCACTAACAGGACAACACAATAGTGATTTTGACGAACCAGGAACTTGCAAAGAAACCCATCAGGGATGCACAGCTAAGTACAGCCCCAAGGAGGGGAGGGTCATAACTAGGCAGTGCCTTGGAAGTGCGAGTGGGCAATGCAGTGGGCACTGCCAGAGTTGGGGAGGTTTGTGTTGGGGATATGGGGTGGTGTTTTGAATCTGTGAGGGCTTTCCTTTCTTTATTTTTATTATTTTCAGGTTAGGGCACATTTTAAAAATGGTGCCCAGATCTGACAGAAGCCAAAATTGTTGATGGATTGGGCTTATTTAGTGCCAGGATTTTCTTTCAACAACATGGCAGGAAATCCTGGCAAGACAGCTAGCAGGCTGTCCTCAACTTTTCCTGCCAGAGCCAACTTTTCGCAAAATTTTTTAAATTCTGCCCATTGAGTGCACGCCAGCATTAAAATATAACAGAACTTAGTCATCCTATTATAAAAAGGATATTACTAAATTAGAAAGAGTGTAGAAAATATTTATGGGAGGTTTCAGAATGATCTTATAGAGGTCTATAAAATATTGACGGGCATAGATAAGGTAGTCAACATCGTTTTTCAAACATAGGGAGTTTAAAACTACAGGGCAGATTGTTTAAAGTGAGAGGGGAGAGATACAAAAGGTTCCAGAGGGGCAATTCTTTCACTCAGAGGGTGGTAGTGTCTGGAACAAGCTGCCAGAGGCTTTAGATACCATTCTGTCTTTTAAAAAGCTTTTAGACAATTACAGGGACTAACTTGGTGGTAAAAATCAGGTGGCATGAATAAGTTGGGCGGAAGGGCCTTTTTCCCATGCATTAAAGCTCAATGATTCTGTTGAAAAGGGAGTGATGAGCATCTTTCACATATTGAGAACACGAACAACATTTTTGATTCATTTTAACACAAATGCTGCCAGTGCTGGAAATTTGAAATAAGGTCAGGCAGCGTTTGTGGAGACAGGAACAGCAAACATCTCAGGTTGGCCACCTTACATCAGAAATCCCTTTTGGGAAGGAAATTTCCATCTTTGCCCTCGGTGATTTGTGACTCCAGTTCTCACACCAAAGTGGGTTTACTATTTAAGTGCCATTGCACGCCATTGAGATATGTTAAATTATTTAGAATTAACATCCAAAACTGTTACAGTGTCACTGACCTGAAATATTAACTCTTTCTCATTCCAAGATGCTGCCTGATCTGTTGCACATTCCTAGCACTTCCCATTTTAATTTATTTTTGTCTCCTTTTGTTGATTATTTTTCTTGAAATATATGTTTTGTTTAGAAAGCAATCGGTTGCTAGCAAAACTACTGACTCATACTGGGTGGAACTGAAAAGTTCAGCTGATGAATTGTATTCCTTTAACAGGCAAACTGGTTTTACCAGGGTTGCCCCAGCTCCATTAGAACAATTGATATTTTTGCTTAACTGTGTTGTGTTTGCCCAATATTGGAGGGACAGATCGAGAGAAAGAATCCTGCCCCAATCACAGCAACAATGCCAGGTATGAAGGCTGACTACATACACCCAATGAGGTCATGCAGCAGGATTTTGGTAAACTGGTCTGCCGCTTAAAGTATGGTACTACCTGTGGCATCAGTCACTCATCAGCTACTTGGATACAAAGCAAGATGGCATGTAGTGCTCCTGACTCAGGGTTTAAGATGAGCTTGGGAAGGGGATAGAATTGAGCAAAGGGATGAGCAATAGACATCAATGAATCCACAATGTTAATGTGGCCTCTGCTCCTCCTGACTCCAAATATGTCATTCTTTTTAAATCAACTTTTGGTAGGGGGTTCAACAATGGCTTTAAGGATGGCTGATTTGACTGCGGTAAAATAGGTCATTTTGAATGCAACAGACCAAAATCTGCTGCATTCAGGGTCACGTAATTTCTGGTTTTGGTACTGAATCAGATATTACATCCCCTAATTTTCTGTACTCAATGCCACTAACACTCATTGTGGGTTAGTGCTAAAGATGTTATACTAATACGATATTGAACATGCTATTAACATAATACAGCTATGAGCACCGGAGCCCAAAGTTGGGACCTGAATATTTGTCACAACAAGATCCAATTTCAATTCCACCGCCTCTAAATAGAATGGTTGCGTATTCATTGCAACATGGAAAGATCCATGATGTAGCAAGGGATGAAAGCAAAGAACAGCATAGAGGAGAAAATGCTAGAAAATCTCAGCAGGTTGGCAGCATCTGTAAGGAGAGAAAAGAGGTGACTCCAGCTGACCCTTTGTTAAAGTCTTTTCTCTTCTTACAGATGCTGCCAGATCTGCTGAGATTTTCCAGCATTTTCTCTTCTGATTTCAGATTCTAGCATCCACTGTAACTTGCTTCTATTAAAGAACAGTACAGCTCAGGAACTGGCCTTCAGCCCATCAGGCCTGCACCAACACACGATGACTTTTTAATCCAAAGACCTTTTGCTTCTTGAGGTCCATACCCTTCTATTCATGTAACCTGCCAAGATGCCTCTTAAACGTTGCTCTGCTTCTGCTTCAACAACCTCCTCTGGCAGCACGCTCCAGGCACTTATCACCCGCTGTGTTAAAAAAAAAACCTGCCTCTCATATCTTCTTTAAACTTCTTCCCCTTTCCCCCATCCCTGGGCACCCACTGAGAGACTGTCATAATTCACCTGGAGATGATGGATTCTTATGAGGTAAGGCAAAGTGTCAGAAGGTGCAGCAGGTATTCCTCAATTGTATCAAATGGTCAGTGGCCAACCATGGCCATTGAGGTTCTCACACGAAAATATGTAGTGATGGTGGCAGGAAATTTCCCTCTTGATGCCTTCACCACACTCTCTCCAACTCTGCACACAGCCAGCCCCCTGCCTCTCAGCCTGTTTTCAAAAGAGCTGGGGAAATTCAGCCCACGAATCATTCCTCAATTCAAAATGCAGACAGCTGCTCTCTATAGTTTCTGCTGTTCCTGATGAGGCAGCTAGGTGGAAATGTTGCATAATGTTGGACCTATAAAGTGATGGCAGCTTAATACAGAAAAAATTGAAATAAACAGCAAAAGGGTGAAATTGAGTTCTGTTACCCCTGTCTTTTGGGTGCTACAAGTCCACTTAGAGTTGCACAGTGGTATCCATGTTTTGCACATACACTTCTGATGTGAAGGTGTTGATAAAATGGTCAGTGAAGGTTTGCAGAGGAGGCAGAACATGACAACAATCAGCATGAATTCTATTCCAATGTTGTCACTTTGGAGCTGTATGCTCCAGCTAATGCAATCTCTTATGCCCACACTACTGAACACAGGCTCAGCAGCAGGAATGATAATTTCACTACAGAGCTACGTAAAGGGATCAACTACCTACAGGTTAATTTGTTCAGATTGTTGTTTTAGTTACACCTGATCAGTGCTTTGTATAGTTACTGAATGTTGTGAAAGGGAGTGGTATGGCAAATACTTAACTCTTTTTGCCAACTTGAAGGCTTTGGCACAATTCAGTTGCTCCCATATATAGGTGCACATGTGTGCCTTCGTCATGAGGTCAAGCATGACTATGGGAATGAGCAATGGCCAAGAAGGGCAGGATATACTGCTGGAAAAGAGCATAACAGAAGAGAGAGAAGGGGGAAAAGCAGGAGACCATAACTGCTCACCATGCTCAGGAAGAAATTTCCCTACTGAATATTGCTAAGGAAGAATGCAATAAATGTTTAAGTTTCAGAAAGGATGTCCTCAGTGAAATGTGCCACCTATTGCAGCTAAACCTTAGCGCAATGCGAGGATCGTATTGCAGTGGCTGTGGAGGTGCCTGTAGAAATGAATTTTTAATGAGACTGGTTCCTTTCAGGCTGGCGATATTCCCAATATCTCTCCATTTGCAGTGTACTATTACATGAAGTAGGACACCGAACCTCTGCTGCCAGAGAGTGAGCACAAGGATTGCAGGCTTCCCTATGGTGTAAGATGTAATCGACTGCGCGCTCAGTGTTTTGTAGGTACCACATGTCAACTCTGTCAGATATCTGAACTGAAAAGGTTTCCTCAAGTTCCAGTGTTGTGTGACTATAGGCAGTGCATCATGCAGGTCAATGCCTGGTATGCTGGTAGAGGTCATGAGGTGGATTAGTAGTGAGTGGAAGACAAGCTGCCACCTTCTCAGTCCCTCTCTCTCTGGCATACAAGAACAACTAATTCATGTGCTATGCCTGTCAACTCAAGTCCAATTCCTTATTTACCAACAGTCCATCACTTCAGTCCTTTCCTCTACCACTGGACAATTACATTGTCCTCACAGCTACAAATGTCCTCACAAACAAATGTAGAGGTCACTGAGTAGAATACATACCAATACCATGTATTATTATTAATAGAAGTACGTCATGTATTATTAATAGAAGTAATATCATGTATTATTATTAATAAAACTTCTAAAAGAAGAAGTTTTCCTTGAAGCTTTTCCCTGCCTAGTTGATGCTCTGCAATTACAAAATTAAAAAAAGATATCTTTTTATTAAGAGCTTCCTTCTCACTGACAAGGTTTTAATTCAATCCATGTCCAATATCTTGCTCTGGAAATCCCGTTCACATTTTAACAGTTGCAATAAATTCCTAAAAGCAATTGAATGAATCCACAACATTCTAAAACAGCACAGAACACTCTAAATTAAATAACCCAGAACATTCTTAAAGGAAAAAGTCAATTTGCTCATCTCCCAATGTTAATAAATCTTCTAAAAAGTTTCAGGGTCCAGGGTCGCATTTTTGCCAAAAACTAATCAGTTCTTCCTTGGGCCTTGCCTTATCTGTGAATCAAATTTTGCTGAACTCTATCCATCAGGTTTTCAGATAGATTGGGCAGGATTTTATTGCCTCGCTTATCCAGAAAATGTAAAATGCTGCCCAGAGGTCAATGAATCTTTTCATGACCCATACATTGTCCACTCCGATTCCCAAGGTGGATGAGACAGTAAAATTACTGCCATTGTCTACAAGTAGACAAACAGGGGTGAGAGATTATGGTCCATTTCAGTGGCAGAAGTAATAAACATCAGCACAAAACAGATTCCATTCAAATTTATGAATTACATCAAACCATACTGTTTACAAAATTAAACTGTTCACCGTTGAGCATTCCTTTCATGGCTATCTTCAATGTACCTTTGCCAGACCTGATTTTTCTACACAGCATCCTTTAATGACTGTATCATGACCTGTGGAAGGTTGCTGATTTTCAGTAATAGTTTGCTTTGGCGGGTAACAGCAAGCAGCACTGAGCTACCTTGCCATGGGCAGCAGCCGTAGCTGACACAATGGTTAACACTGCTGCCTCACGCCGTCAGGGATCTGGATTCAATTCTTGGCTTTGGTCACTCTGTCTATATGGAGTTTGCACATTGTCCTAGTGTCTGCATGGGTTTTGTTTCCTCCCACAGTCCAAAGATCTGCAGGTTAGGTGGATTTGCCATGCTAAAATTCTCCTTTAGTGTACCCGAACAGGTATTGGAGTTTGGCAATTAGAGGATTTTCACAGTAATTTCATTACAGTGTGAATGGAAGTCTACCTGTGACTAATAAATAAACTTCACTTTAGCTGTCTAGGCCGGCTGACAGGCAACAAATAGGGCACTGGCAGAGTAGGTGGGTAGGAGATGAATGCTGCCATTCTTAGAGAGGATAGGAGATTTCATGCTCCAGGGAGGCACTGCCACTCCACCCTGGGTGACAACTCAGCAACCCTGGTAATCTGTTGTAGGGACAGATTGCTGGACTGCTCTGAGAGTCTGCATGCCCTTTGAAATACTGGTATCCATAGCCCTGATGGCAGCAGTCTGAGCGAATGTTGCAATGAGCTGAAACTTCATGACCACAGCCTGAGATTTCTCTGCTTCAATCTGGCATGTGGTGGAAACAGTTTGTGCGGCAAAGGATGGGCTCTAAGCTCCATCTACAGCCCTGTGCCAAGTTGGTGTAAGACATTTCATTGCTCTGCGACCTGCAGATCTTTGGACTGTGGGAGGAAACAAAACCCATGCAGACATTGGGACAATGTACAAACTCCATATAGACAGAGTGACCAAAGCCAAGAATTGAATCCAGATCCCTGACGGTGTGAGGCAGCAGTGCTAACCATCGTGTCACCCACAGCTGCTGCCCATGGCAAGGTAGCTCAGTGCTGCTTGCGGTTACCTGCCAGGGCAAACTGTTACTGAAAATCAGCAACCTTCCACAGGTCATGATGCAGTCAAGAGATGCTGTGTAGGAAAATCAGGTTTGGCAAAGGTACATTGAAGATAGCCATGAAAGGAATGCTCAACGGTGAACAGTTTAATTTTGTTTTGCACCACAATTTTTTTCTGTACATCCATCAACTTTTTCCTCTAGACCCCATCAAAGTCATCATCTGAGAGTGATTTGCAGTAGACTGTGTGTCAAACCTTGCCCTCTGGTACCTGTAATATTCTTGTCCCTTTTCTTGGCTGCAGTGCACTTGGCTCATGGTCTGGCCATGTGGAGATCCCTTTTCTATACTGTCTTGAAGATATGCACAGTGCTATTATCTGAGCTGATGGCTACAACTGAAATCAAATAACAGCGTGTCCTTATCTTTTTAGTGTTCCTTGAGAAAGACTTGCATTTATATAGCACCTTTTTCCAACTTCAGGATATCCCAAAGTTAGCTTTACGGCTGATTAAGCACTTTTGAATTGTAGCTACTGTTACAATGCAAGAAGCATGGCAGCCAGTTTACATGCAAGCACACTCCCAGAGGGAACATTATGATAATATCAGATCAACTGCTTTTTGATATGTTGTTTGAAGGCTATATATTGGCCATCACATCAGAGATAGTTTCCTAACATTCTTCAAAATAGCACCATATGCCCACCTGCAATGGCAAACACATTCTCAGTTTAAAACTTCAACCAAAAAACAACAACCTTAATCCTTACCACTTCCTCCTCAGTTCTGCATCAATCTCACCCATGTCTCCTCAATTATTTCCCCTTCCATCACTCTCTCACCCACTATCCCAAACTCCCTTTCACCCTCAAACTCACTCATCCAGTTTCCACTATAGTCAGAACTCATTTTCTATATAACGGAATTTGCAAGTCTCTACTCGTAACTTGGAAAGCTCATAATTCTGTCAAAATAAACAAACATGTTTGAATGGATACTTTAAGATGATTATCCTCTTTGAAAGTGTACAAACCTATTAAAATAAATTAAATATTACTTGAATAGATATTTAAAACCATTATTCTCTTTAGAAGCTCACAAATCTATCACAACAAACAAGTCACATCCTCTTAGATAATCTTAAATAAACCCTGCTAAGCAGAATCTATTGGCAGTTTGGATTGACAATTTGGATGGTCTTCTTTTGGGCTTCAATTTCAATTAATTAGTTGATTTCGGTCAATCAATTGAAAGTCAATTTTGTTTATAATAATGATCAGGCACTTCAAAGATGTACCTTGCATCAAAAAATCTCTCTCATCTGATCATTGATACCAGATAACGTTAATTTTAGACACTCTTGTATGTCAATACTTCTGAAGGGATGCAGGCTGACCCTTTTAATATACAACATGATAAACAAACAATAAAAAAAATGTTTGCACTGCTTTAGTGATCAATATCCTGGTTCAGGGAGCAAAAGAGCAAGTGTATAAGAAGAAAGTGGGTAACCAAAAGTGGGGAATGTGAAGAGGTATCCACATCCATAAACAGTTTATATAGCTTTAGAGATCAACATTTCTAACTTGATGTGTGGGCATCCATTACCATAACAAGGTTATGAAGTTGTACCTTTTCATATCTATGGAAGTACCAACTGTGATCAATGTCAGTAAGACACTGAGGGGAATAGCAAAAAGTATCAATGCTGCCTATGTAAGATCCTAGGAATCAAATGGAGGCAACATCCCTGAAGTGCTATGGTGGACTGGCCAGAAGTGCATGCAGGGAAGTGTAGCTAATTGCTGACAGGATATGTCATTCAATTCCTGAATGTATGCACCATAAAGTGAACCTAGAGTAGACACCATCAAGTGGAAAAAGAAGACAGAGTTGGCCGAAAGGACTTGCAAAACACAATGAAAGAGGACCTCCAAGGGTAGGACACTACTGAGGCTACAACAAAAGAGATTGTGATGGACCAGGACCAGTGGCGGAGTCTTACCACCTATTGTCCCACATGGGATTGGAATAACTAAGTTGGAGTATATCCACCCTGTATTACATAATCATCAGAACAAAATTCCAAGGAAAGGCACTTCCAAAGTATAGTGCTTATCCATGACAATGATCTCTGAGAAACTAGCCAGCTACTTGTCTTTAATTTTTGCTCCTCTCCTCTTAAAGGACATTGACATCTTGTTGGGGTATGAATCCACAAGCACAATCTGGGAATTATCCATGATGATGAATATTGTCAGATTATTTGAAGGCTGCAGTTATGCTTGATCCTGTCCTGATACCCGATCTGACAAGTACACACTCACATTTCCAGTACAGGCCATAGGATTATAACCAATCAAATTTACCCACGGCCAGCCCAGAGATGTTCAGCCAAATTACAGCATCCCTCCCATTGCCCTAAATCAGATTAGCTGACTCATGCTGTCATCAAACATGGAACCTTAGCCCATATGGCTTGCATTCAGAAGTTGCTCTGTTCCAGAAAATTCTGGGCACAGTTCAAATTTCACACATTGGAGGCAGAATGAGTTCAAGTAATGAGGAAAAGCACGAAGGAATGGTGAATCAGTCTCAGCAGGGTGGGTGGGGAACAGACTTTTCAAATTTGGCAGTGTATTTTGTCTCTCCATTGTTCACTGACAAAATCCTTTTTGCTTCCAAGCGACTCTGAGTTTGAATCCATTTCTATTGCTAAATTTTCTTAACTGAATGACACTTTATATATACCCATTTAATAAATGGACCATTTCTAATGCCAACTAAGGACTGGAATATTTTTTAAAGAGTTAACTCTCATTTGCTACTATGCATATGATACTATTAATCGGTTGTAATGAGGAGACAAAAGACACTGATAGTCAAATAAAGACCATCATCCAATTGTAACCTGTCAACACAAAGGTGATTTGACGAAGTTCAAAAAACCCTGAAGCAGCTGAAATCATGAGGTGATCATCTTATGACATCAAGAGGCCTCACCTCAGGGAGTGGTCCTTGTTGCTGAGCGCAAGGGAATTATCTAATGAGACCTGAGAAATATAACATCCGGATATAAAACAATAGAGTGAAATATGGGTGATAATCTGGCTGAGAGAGGAGGTAGTAAACCTGAGCTTTGTATAAAACCCAAGCCCGAAGCTAAAAAGGCAGTGTTTTTGCACCATCTAACCATTTGTAATTCAGCTCTCTTTGGCCAGGGTTTTTTGTGCTTGTCCCACTCCAATGGAGGTGCAAGCCATTGACCACCTGAGGGATTTTCCTGTCTTGCTGAAGTTTATGACACTCTGCATTACATGTCTGGTTGGCTTTAGCAGGATCAGCAGATCCAGCCAGCAGTAAGGAGTCCCATGCAATTAAGTTGATCAGCAGAACTACCACAAATCTGAAGACATAGAGAGTTAGTTTTATTTTTTTTTACAGGAACCTAGAATCTCTCCAGTGCAGAAGGAGGCCTTTTGGCTTTTCAAGTCTACATCAACCACAATCCAACCCAAGCACTATTCCCATAGCCCCACATATTTACTCTGTTAATCCCCTGATATTAAGGGTTAATTTAGCACAGCCAATCAACCTAATCTGCAAATCTTTGGAAGAAACTTGAGCACCTGGAGCAAACACGCGGACATGGGAAGAACGTGCAAATTCCACACAGACAGTAACTCAAGGCTGAATTGAAGCCAGGTTTCTGGCGCTGTGCGGCAGCAGTGCACTATGCCGCAATTTTCTTGATTGATTGTATTGTTTGCAAGTCCACATTCATTAAGAACAAAGAACAAAACAGCACGGGAAACAGGCCCTTTGGCCAAAAGCCCGCGCCGCCACCTCAATGTTCCCACTTCTACCCGTGATCCCTGTCATCCCTGTCTATGTTTATAGGTCTATGCATTAGAACCAAATTTGGGACAATTTAGAGAGAATTTGTTCTTCCAATCAGCCTAAGATTGCTAGCTGCATTAAGGTGGTAGTGGAACCCATTTCTGAGAATACTTGGGGTCAAACTTATGCTATGGGACTGGAGTCACAGTGTGAGAGACCTGGGTTCAATTCCAGCCTCAGATCACTCGCTGTGTGGAGTTTCACATTCTCCCCATGCTTGCGTGGGTTTCCTCTGAATGTTCTGGTTTCCTCTCACAGTCCAAAGATGTGCAGATTAGGTTGATTGGCCATACTAAATTGACCCTTAATGTCAGGGGATTAGCAGGGTAAATATGTGGGGTTATGGAAGTAGTGGGATAGTCCTGGGTGGGATTGTGGTCAAACCAAGTAAGGATGACAGGTTCCCTTCTCTGAAAGATACAAGTGAACCAAGACAGAAATTGAATACTGCAGATGCTGGAAAGCTGCAATAAAAACAGAAAATGCTGGAAACATTCAGCAGGACTAGCAGCATGTGTGGAGGGAGAAACAGAGGTTACATGTCAGGTCGGTGGCTCATTGTCAGGACTGGGAATGGTTAGAAAGGTTTTAAGCAAGCAATGAGGAGGGTGGGAAAAAGAATGGAAGGCAAGAACAGTGAGAGGGTGGAAAACAAATTAAATGATGGTGGTGGGGTAGAGCTAATGGGAGTGCGAATGAGACAGACAAAATCAAAAGATGTGCCTGGAGGGGATATGAATGGCAGAACAAATAACAGCTTCCATCCATAAGCAAAAGATAAAAGACTGACCAAAATGTACAAAGGAAAAATAAGGAGCAGAGAATATGATTTGAAATTGCTGGGCTCAACATTGGTCCAGAAGACTTCAAGTGCTTAGTCAAAAGATACAGATGGTGTTCTCCGAGCTTACACTGAACTTCTCTGAAGACAGCAATAAGCCATGGTCAGAGGACAGTGAGAGAACAAGCTGGAGAATTACAATGAAGGAGCATCAGAAGCTCAGGGTCATGGTTTGCAGAATGAATGGGATAAACCAATTAGGAGCTTTGAGACAATTCAGCAACTTCCATTGTCATTCTCTGGTGCAAATCCCACAGATCACTAGATTCAGCAAACACAGGTTGCCATGATGGGATTTAAACTCATGACCACTGGTCCTGCAGCATGTCTAACAGTGGTACAGTGGTTAGCATTGCTGTGTCACATTGCCAGGGACCTGGGTTTGATTCCAGCCTTGGGTAACTCTGTGTTTCCTCCCACATCCCAAAATTGAACAGGTTAGGTTGATTGGCTATGTTAATTTGCCCCTTTGAGTCCTGAGATGTAAAGGTTATGTGGATTAATCATGGTAAATGCAGGAGGTTATGGGGATAAGGTAGGGAATGGGCCTGGTTAAGATGCGCTGTCAGAAAGTCAATTAAAGGCTCGATGGCCTCCTTCTGTACTATAGGGATTCTATGATCCTGTTGCTGCAGCTGTAACTAGGTGGCTTAGCCAAAAACAGAATGTCATCAATGCATTGTGTTTATTTGGTGTATATCTTGCATAGCTAATTCAAAGAAGAGTGAGTTCTTCTCAGAATTGGAAGGATAGCTTAGTCATTCAATGTTCCAAAACATGGCATGATTAGCAGGCTCTCTATTTTTATTCAGTTAATCATTCTGACAGGGCCTTTGGGAGGATGCACTAAAGTAAGAGTCAAATTATTGAAGTCTTCTCCAAAGAGAAAAGTCAGGAGATAACTTAACTGGCACACTCCCAGTTGCTACTGAAAAACTGGATAAAAGAGAGGTCAGAGAGCAGGTCATCTTCACATTATGGGTATAGGCAAGAAGAGGGAAGCATGTGCGGAGGGTGAGAAAATAACCCAAACAGGAGCAGATAAATATTCCGAGATTGCAAGGATTTGGCTGACAGGAGGCAAATGCCATTCGTTTGCAACATTAAACAGTGGAAAGTAAGTCTTTACATGGAGAGTTTGAAACCCAATTTTGTGTTGGAGTATTGGCAATGGATCATTAAATCTGGCTTTAGACAGATGAAAGCCTTTTTGAAGATTGTTTAGTCTTAAATAAACAGGTGAAAGGATGAGGGCAAAGCCAGCAGCAGGAACTGAACTGAGATCCAATTGCTGTTCCAGAATTTTGAAATGATTCCCTTGCGTCTCTCTCCCCCCAGATTTTAAGATCAGGTAATGGATAATACTGTGAATGCCGAAAATGGCAACGCAAAATGCTGGAAATACTCAGCAGGTCTGGCAACAACTGCGAAGAGGCAAACGGAAGGAAAATTCTGAGGATGAGTCAGCAACCTGAACACATGAGGCTGAATTTAATGATCGCAGTGATGAGCCTGTACTCTAGGCTGGAAAGTCAGTTGCAACACCACCCTGGCCACGTCCCAGTTAGGTGGCATATTGGCTTCCAGCTGGGACAATTTCCTGTCACACTTTCTGGGGGATAGAGGGTGGTAGATGTCATGCCTCAGAGAGTTGCTGGCCAATCAGAAGCTACCGTCTTTTTGGTAGCAGCAGTGCTACTGGCAACAGCAGCAACTATCAGCTGTAGAATAATTGGAGGTTGAACATCATTGCTGGATCCCCCCAGATGAAGAGGAGTGAGAAGAATCATGGAGTAGTCAGGGACAGGGAGAAAAGGTTGCTGTTAAAGGTAGATGGGTGACTTCCAGTGGGTCTCTTGCTTGCACTGGTGGGACTCCCCATTGCTATAGAATGCCTAAGGAAGGGAAGATACCCCCTCACCAGCCCTAATTAGTAAGATGTCTCACAACACCAGGTTAAAGCCCAAGAGGTTTATTTGGAACCACAAGTTTTCTGAGCACTGCTCCTTCATCAGGTGAGTGTTGGAATTGGACCTGTTGGACTTTAGCATGATGTTGTGAGACTTCTCACCTCAGTCTAATGCTGTATCGCCATGTCAAAGCCCTAATCAGGCCACAGGCACTCCTGCCAAGGTTTATCTGGCTGATTGCCTACATGGTGTGTCCGTGCCTGCCACTAGTTGAATACCACTTAAGAATTTAAATTGGCCTTCAGGCAGGAAGGCTGTCTCTCGATCTTCCTGCCTGTACTTGAGGGGAATCAAGAAAGTGAAGAGTTTCCAGCCTGCCTCTGGGGAAGCACCAAGGTCCACCAAATAACCTTGTTCCCGTCTTCACAAGTGCTTCCAGACCTGCTGAGCGTATCTGGCATTTTCTATTTTCATCCAAGATGTGTGTGTTTGAATGTAATTGTCAAATATACAATAATAGATATTTACATTTTCTGATTTTGTTAACTTCAAGCAACGTGGTTGTGGATTCTACTATTTTTACTCCAATTCCAATTCCTTTAAATATCCTCACAACCTTTTCTTATAAAAAGACATTACACCTTTTGACCATCAGTCCAGCGTAAAGGACAGCGAATCAGAAAAGAGAAATGAAGACAGCCATTTTGAAATCCCAGTTATTACAAGCAATCTGTGATGTTGGAAATTGTTGGCTAATTAGCTTTAATCAGCTTGTTTGCAGTTTCAGTCAAAAATGATAATAGTGATGATCTATACAGTCTTGTTCTTTCATTTATGGAATTAACACAGGAGTGAAATAGAATGAAAACCAAGAGTGAATCTCAAGATTCACTTTTCACTTAAAGAGAATAATGTTTTTAAACACAGGAAGAGTGAAAAATGCAAAATGATAAAGAAATCCCCTGCATCTGACTCCAAAGCCTTTGCCAAATACATTTTCATGTAGTACCATTTTAATAAGAGCTTCACTCTTCATCCACCACCCCAAGTACAAACAAACTAATGACAAAAACAAAGATGTCAGAAATACTCAGCAGGTCAGGCAGCATCCAGGTTTGTTCAGGTGAGTCCTGATATCTGCAGGCTATATTGTTTCAGAGGCTTTCACACCAACATGTTTTCTCACTGCTGCCATGGAGGATTAGGTTTGGGTGGTCAGGCCTTCCTCTGCATCCCATTCATGGGATGCAAATGAGTTTCACGCCAGACTCCAACAGATTTCTCTCCATCATGGTAAGCACCAATGGAAGATCCCGCTTTAAATTCACGCCAGTGTAAAACCAATCTTTGGCCCTCTCCTACCTCTCACCTGCATTGCTCACCATTGAACCCATCAACAGGGATCAGGAGAATTCTGTATTTTTGCAAATTGCTTTTCCTCCTAGCTTCAAGTACAGATCAATGCTTCTGGCTTTACTGTTGTACTTGGAGTGTACCATTGATTTGAAACTCAGGATCCTACGTGCCTACTGAAACATTCTCCAGTGCAAAACCCAGCCACATCTCAAATTTTACTGGCATTCTGTTTCCAATTATGAAAGATGCAATGCCTCCCAGTTCGGCAGTATTCAGGGAGGTGCTGCACTACATGAACATGCTGAAGTTTAAAATAATATCCACTAAATTGGTTTTCAAATAGAATTTCTTTTACAAAATCAGGTCCAGAAACAATAACTATCCTGATGGCATGACATTTTAGAGGCACAGAGGCTAAGAGCAGATGACTTTGTTGCAATGTGACACACAGCATCCTCTGGCACCTCTGGGTACTGACTGTTAGGAGAAGATCAGGGACAGTCCCAATATAAATAATATTCTGGGCTTGATTATAGCCTTGGGTGACTATGTGGAGTTTGCATGTTCTCCCCTTGCCTACGTTGGTTTCCTCCCACAGTCTAAAATTATGTAGGTTAGGTGGATTAGCCATGCTAAATTGCCCCTTATTGTCCAAAAATGTGGAGATTAGGGGTATTAGTGTGGTAAATGTGCATGGTTACAGGGATGGGGGGGTGGGGGGAGGTTTCTGGATAGGATGCTCTGTTGCAGAATCAATGCAAACTCAATGGGCTGAATGGCCTGCTTCTGCACTGTAGGTATTTTATGGCTCTATTAAGTAAGCAAAAGGCTCTGAATTTACCTGAACCCAGCAGTACAAATTTAATTTTCACTTGGAAATTTGCACCGAATCTTATTATAATAAAACCTCACACATCTTTTAACTGAAGAAACCACAGATCCTCAGTGTTGGTTTCTGGAGAGAGTGAGTGACAAGGAAACAATAGGTTACACCAGGACTTCTACATGCTCACCAATATCTGGCAATGCAGAGAGTAGACATATTTGGGCAAGTGGATTGAGATCTGTATTTATTGGTCTCTCAGGTTTGAAACACACACCATGGACTTCATGGTTTCTAAATCTTGCTTTTCATACTTGGGATTTTTATAAATCAAGAAATAGGGATGAAGAGCATTGACGTTCTATTCTTTCCAATCTGAGAAGAGATCTTTTAAATTTTGAGTGGACTTGATAAAATGTAATGGGTTTGCAGGCAGATGGAGCAGACTGCATCTGCTTCAATTTGAAGGAAGCTATCATGGCTTCTGTGACCTGACACAACATTTTACTTTCCTGAATTAGATTTGATTTATTATTGTCACATGTATTAGTTTACGGTGAAAAGTATTGTTTCTTACGTGCTATACAGACAAAGCAAACCATATATAGAGGAGGAAAGGAGAGTGTACAATGTAATGTTACAGTCATAGCTAGAGTGTAGAGAAAGAACAACTTAATATCGATAAGTCCATTCAAAAGTCTGATGGCAGCAGAGAAGGAGCTGTTCTTGAGTTGGTTGGTATGTGACCTTAGACATTTATATCTTTTTTCCAATGGAAGAAGGTGAAAGAGATTACGTCCAGGGTGCACAAGGACCTTGATTATGCTGGCTACTTTGCCAAGGCAGCGGGAAGTGTAGGGAATCAGTAGATGGGAGGCTGATTTGCGTGACAGATTGGGCTTTGTTCACGACTCTGTCATTTCCTGCAGTCTTAGGAAACAAGTACGATAAGAAAGAATGTTTTCTATGGTGCACTTGTAAAGGTTAGTGAAATTCCATTTACAATATTCAGTGAAAGGGTGGCACAGTGGTTAACACTATTGCCTCACAGCACCAGGGCTCCCGTTTGATTCTAGCCTTGGGTAACTGTGTGGAGTGTGCATGTTCTCCCCATGTCTGTGTGGGTTTCCTCCAGGTGTTGAAGTTTCCTCCCATAGTCCAAAGATGTGCAGATTAGGTAGAATTGACTGTGCTAAATTTCCTCTTAGTTTCTCAACATGCATTGGTTCGGGAATTTGCAGAGAAAATACTTGGGCTTACAAGGATAAAACCTGGATAACATATTCTGTCGTCAAGTCGGTGCAAACTCAATGGGCTAAATAGTCTCCTTCTGCACTGTAAGGATTTTATAATTCTAAGTATCTATCCAATTCTCTTTTGAAAGTTATCATCTGATAATATATCTATTTCCATGCAACTTTCAGATCGTAAATCCAGATTAAGAGAAAACATTCTTGGTGGTTAATGGGCATGTATTTTCCAAAAGCCATTAAGTACTCAAAAGAGTTAATCTGCACTGTGATTCAAGTCCAGTAGCTTTCAGGTGCAGGTCATGTGATGATCATCACGGAATAGGAAGTAACTTTTCAACAAATTTTAATTTAGCAACATTTTTTAATCTATTTGTTGTGATGTTATCTTGCTGGCGAAATTCAACACTAACCCGAAACTGTCACTGATTCACAATACAATAACAAAATGAAGCAAGCAAAGAACCTGCCTCAAGAATATTACAATCACTTTTCCTTTAGGGTGGCTTGCGTACATCTCATGTCCCTCACATATTCAACACAAAACCTTTCAGTTCATTGTCCAAGAGAGCACGTCCGATAGTGCAGCACTTCCTTGGTACTGCAATAAAGTATTCAAGCAGTACTGAGAGGGGATATATCCAAGGGTTTGGCCACTGAATCTATATGGGTAGAACTGAGAAATAAAAAAGGGGAAATCACTTTGATAGAGTTGTACTATAGGTCCCCAAATAGTCGGTAGGAAACTGAGAAGCAAATATGTAAGGTTAGGCAGGAACTTATGGAAACTGATTGGGAACAGTTGTTCGAGGGTAGTCCATGCTAGGCACGTGGGATTCTTTCAAGGGAATACTGAAAATGTTGCAAGATAAACATGTGCCGGCCAAGAGGAAAGATGGGAAAGGTAGAATTAGAGAGCCGTGGATTACTAGGGATATTAAGGACTTGGTTAGGAAGAAAAGAGAGGCGTATGAAGGACATGCTGTTGATGTCGTCTACATGTATTTCAGTAAGGCGTTTGACAAGGTTCCTCACGGTAGACTGATAGAGAAGGTGAAGGCGCATGGGATACAGGACCGGGTATGTAGATGGGTCGAAAACTGGCTCGGGAGGAGGAGACAGAGGGTAGTAGTGGAAGGCTCTTTTTCCGACTGGAAGCCTGTCACTAGTGGAGTGCCACAAGGCTCAGTACTAGGTCCTCTTCTATTTGTGGTCTACATAAACGACTTGGAAGTTGGGGTATGTGGTGAGATCAGCAAATTTGCTGATGACACTAAGATGCTTGGATTGGCGGGTACAGAGGAGCAGTGCCAGGCAATACAACAGGACATAGATAGGTTGTTAGACTGGGCAGATAGATGGCAAATGGAATTTAATCCGGATAAATGCGAGGTGATGCATTTTGGCCGGAAAAATGTAGAAGAGAGCTATAGGATAAAAGGTAAAACTATACGGAGCATAGAGACGCAGAGAGACTTGGGGGTGCAGGTTCACAAGTCTCTGAAGGTGTCCTCACAGGTGGAGAAGGTGATAAAGAAGGCGTATAGTATGTTAGCTTTCATAGAAAAGGGTATAGAATACAAGGGTAGGAGTTTGATGTTGCAGTTGTATAGAACTTTGGTTAGGCCTCACTTGGAATACTGCGTCCAGTTCTGGTCGCCGTACTATCGGAAGGATGTGGAGTCCTTGGAGAGAGTGCCGAGGAGGTTTACCAGGATGCTGCCTGGTATGGAAGGACTGTCTTATGAGGAACGATTAAATAGACTGGGGTTGTTTTTCCTTGAAAGACGTCGGCTTAGAGGGGATCTCATAGAGGTGTATAAGATTATAAGGGGTATAGATAGAGTAAATGGAGGTAAACTTTTTCCACCTTTAGAAATGGATAGGACGAGGGGTCATGGCCATAGGGTGAGGGGGGCTATGTATAAGGCGAATATTAGAGGGCAGTTTTTCACACAAAGGGTAGTGGGGTTGTGGAATGCACTGCCGAGTAAGGTGGTGGGAGCAGGCACGCTGGGGCTGTTTAAGGGTCTCTTGGACAACCACATGAGCGGTATGCAGATAGAGGGATATAGTAGGACTGTTTAACTACGGCTTTTTTTCCCACAGGTAATTCGGTCCATACTTGACCAACAATGAGCATGCATTCGGCAGGTGGTGCAAGGACAGCTCTTGGATGTTGATTCATGGGTTGCCTGGTACCTCATGTCGTAAATGAGTGCTTTATGTGGACCATCTGAAGGGCACCATGACAGCTCAGAGACTATTGCTGTAGCTGTGCAGACACTTGGAATGGGGCCGGTGTCTGCGGGAGTTTGCGCGTTCTCCCCGTGGTTGCGTGGGTTTTCTCCGGGCGCTCCGGTTTCCTCCCACATCCAAAAAATTCGCTCTTAGGCTGATTGGGAAACAAATTGTCCCTACATTGAGACTCTTCCATATTAGGAATAACCTAAAATTAGAATAGGATAATGGAATTGTTACTATATAGTTATGACGGCGGCGCGGGCTCGTTGGGCCGAAGGGCCTGTTTCCCGTGCTGTGTTGCTCTCTCTCTCTCTCTAGTATGATAGGTCAAAGCAGCTGGGAACGGAGACAGCGTTGGAGGAATATAGAGAGAGTAGGAGGGAGCTCAAACAGGGAGTTAGAAGGGCAAAAAGGGGACATGAAATGATTTTGGTGGATAGGATTAAGGAAAATCCAACGGCTTTTTACTCCTATGTTAGGAATAAAAGGGTGGTGAGAGGAAAAATCGGACCTCTTAGGGACAGAGGAGGGGAACTGTGCTTAGAGCCCGAGGGAATGGTGGAGATCCTGAATGAATACTTTGCATCGGTATTCACAAAGGAGAGGGGCTTGTTGACCAGTCCTGTCTCTGAGGGAGCTGTGGACCAGTTGAGGGAAATATCCATACCGAGGGAGGAAGTGTTAAGCTTCTAGGTAACATTAAAACAGATAAATCTCCGGAGCCTGATGGCATTTATCCCAGGCTGCTTAGGGAGGTGTGAGGTGAAATTGCTGGGCCTCTGACGCAAATCTTTGTCTCTTCTTTGGATACAGGTGAGGTCCCAGAGGACTGGAGAATAGCTAATGTTGTACCATTGTTTAAAAAGGGTAATAGCGATAACCCTGGAAATTATAGGCCGGTGACTTTGACGTCAGTGGTAGGGAAGCTGTTGGAGGGGCTTCTTAGAGGTAGGATGTATAGGCACTTAGAGCGTTGCGTTCTGATTAGGGATACACAGCATGGATTTGTTAAGGGGAGGTCGTGCCTTACAAATCTGGTAGAAGTTTTTGAGGAGGTGACGAAAACGGTAGACGAAGGGCAAGCCGTTGATGTCGTCTATATGGATTTTAGTAAGGCATTTGATAAAGTCTCTCATCGGAGGTTAGTTGAGAAGGTCAAGGCTCATGGGATACAAGGACAGGTAGCTAGATGGATAAGTAACTGGCTTGGTAATAGGAGACAGAGAGTAATAGTGGAAGGGTGTTGTTCTAGCTGGAGGTCGGTCACTAGTGGTGTGCCGCAGGGCTCGGTACTGGGACCTCTTCTATTTGTAATATATATAAATGACTTGGAAGAGGGAGTAAGTGGAGTGATCAGCAAGTTTGCAGACGATAGAAAGATGGCTGCACTTGCGGATAGTGAGGAGCATTGTCAGGCAATGCAGCAGGACATAGATAGGCTGGTAGCTTGCGCAGACAGATAGCAGATGGAATTCAATCCTGATAAATGTGAGGTGATGCAGTTCGAGAGAAAGAATGTAGGAGGGAGGTATATGATAAAGGGTAGACCTATTAAGAGTATAGAAACGCAGAGAGGCCTGGGGGTGCAGGTGAACAAGTCTCTGAAGGTGGCAGAGCAAGTGGAGAAGGTTGTGAAGAAAGCATATAGTATGTTAGCCTTTATAGGAAAGGGTATAGAGTACAAGAGCTGGCCTTTAATGTTGCAGTTGTATAAAACATTGGTTACACCTCATTTGGAATACTGCGTCCAGTTCTGGTCGCCCTACTACTGGAAGAGCGTGGAGACTCTGGAGAGAGTGCAGAGGAGATTTACCAGGATGCTGCCTGGTATGGAAGGTCTGAGTTACAAGGAGAGGTTAGGCAAATTGGGACTGTTTTCCTTAGAAAGACGTAGACTTAGAGGAGATCTCATAGAGGTGTACAAGATTATGAGGGGCATAGATAAAGTAAACAGGGTTAAGCTTTTTTCTAGGATGGACTCAAATAGCACGAGGGGTCACGGGCTTAGGGTGAGGGGGGTAAGGTATAATTTGGATGCTAGAGGGGGTTTTTTCACACAGAGGGTGGTGGGGGTATGGAATGCGCTGCCAAGTAAAGTGGTGGAGGCAGGTACTCTGGAGTTATTTAAGAAATACTTAGATGGGCACATGAACAGAATGGGAATGGAGGGGTATAGAAAACTGATTTAAAATAGGGATGATGAGCCTTGGGAGTCCCTGGGAAGTGTGTAAATAGATGATGATATTGATATACTTGTTTTTATCCTACAGGTGCTTTGGTCCACCTTGTTGTCTAACGAGGGGCATACACGCGATGGGTCGTGAGAGGGCTGCTCTTGGATTTTTTTTTCGAGAGTATCCTCGTGCTTCACGTCGTTAGTGTACGCTTGACCTGGACCATTTGATGGGTAACACGACAGCTCAGTGACTATCGCTGTGCTGTGCAGATACATGGATTTGGGCCTGTGTCTGTGGGAGTTTGCGCATTCTCCCCGTGCTTGCGTGGGTTTTCTCCAGGTGCTCCGGTTTCCTCCCACATACCAAAGATGTGCTCTTAGGCTAATTGGCAAAACAAATTCTCCCTAAATTGTCTCAAATTTGGTTTTTAATCCATACATCGATAAACATGGACAGGGATCGTGGGTAGAGGGGGGAACATCGGGGTGGCGGCGTGGGCTCATTGGGCCGAAGGGCCTGTTTCCCATGCTGTTTTGTTCTTTGTTCTTTGTTTGTTCTTTGAGATTACAGATAGCTCCAAGAAAAATAGATGGTAATGATAGGAGATTTTAACTTTCCCAACGTTGACTGGGACAGCTTTAGTATTAGAGGTTTGGATGGAGAGAAATTTGTTGAGTGTATTCAGGAGGAATTTCTCATTCAGTGTATGGGTGGCCCGACGAGAGAAGGGGCAAAACTTGACCTCTTCTTGGGAAATAAGGAAGGGCAAGTGACAGAAGTGTCAGTGACAGTTCACTTAGGGACCAGTGATCATAATTCTATTAATTTTAAGATAACTGTGGAGTATTATAGGTCTGGGCCAAAAGTTAAAATTCTAAATTGGGGCAAGGCCAATTTTGATGGTATCAGACAAGGACTTTCAAAAGTTAATTGTTGGAGTCTATGGGAAGGCAAAGGGACATCTGCTAAGTGGCATATTTTCAAAGAGTGTGTTAACTAGGATTCAGGGTAAGCACATTTCTCTTAGAATGAAGGGCAAGACTGGCAGAAGTAGGGAAACCAGGATGATTCAGGATATTGAGATCCTGGTCAAGAAGCAAGAGGAGGCACATGATATGTTTACGAAGCTGGGATCAAGTGAATCCCTTAAAGGATATAGGGGATGTAGGACTAGAGTTAGGAAAGAAATTAGGAGGTCAAAAATGGGACATGAAATTGTTTTGGCAGATTAGGCAAAGAGAAATCCAAAGAGCTTCTACAAATACATAACGGGCAAAAGAGTAACAAGGGAGAGATAGAGCCTCTTAAGGACCAACAAGGTCATCTTTGTGCAGATCCACAAGAGATGGGCGAGATCCTAAATGAATGTTTCTTGTCAGTCTTTACTATTGAGAAAAGCACAGATGTTAGGAAATTTGGGGAAATAAATAGTGATGTATTGACAAGTGTACATATTACAGAGAAAGAGGTACTAGAAGTCTTAAAGTGCATCAAGGTAGATAAATCCCCGGACCTGATGAAGTGTATCCCAAGACATTGTGGAAGGCTAGGGAGGAAATTGCAGATCCCCAGCAGAGATACTTGAATCATCGATAGTCACGGGTGAGCTGCCTGAAGATTGGAGGGTAACAAACGTTGTGCCTTTGTTTAAACAAGGCTGCAGAGAAAAGCCTGGGAACTACAGGCCAGTGAGCTCATGTCTGTATTGGGTAAATTGTTGAAAGATATTTTGAGAGAGAGAATCTACAAGCATTTAGAGATAATAAGGACTAATTAGGGATAGTTAGCATGGCTTTGAGGGTGGAAAATCATGTCTCACAAATTTGATTGAGTTTTTTGAAGGGCGAAGAAGGTAGATGAGGGCAGTGCAGTTGATGTTGTCTACATAGACTTTAGCAAGGCCTTTGACAAGATACCGCATATAAGTTGTTGCATAAAGTTAAATCTCATGAGACCACGATGAGGTATCTAAATAGATACAAAATTGGTTTCTTGACAGAGTGTAGAGATGCTGGCGTTGGACTCACTTACTGTGCTGTCTGGAGACAATACACATCCCTCTAACCTCTGCTGTTAGCCACTTTAAGACTTGAATGGCAGGTTAGGTGTAAGGATTCGCATTCTAATCAGCAATCTGTAAACTGTCTGTGCTGATATATGTGCTTTTGGAGACCAGAACACCTCATTCGCCTGACGAAGGCCACAAAGGCCGAAAGCTCACAGATTTACTATCAAATAAATCGGTTGGATTTAAAATTGGTGTTGCCAGACTTCTTGACAGAAGCCAGAGCATGATTGTAAAGGGTTGTTTTTCAAACTGGAGACCTGTGACCAGCGATGTGCCTCAGGGATCAGTGCTGGATACACTGTTATTTGTCATTTATTTTAATGATTTGCACGAGAATATGGAGGCATGGTTAGTAAATTTGCAGATGATACTAAAATTGGTGGCATAGTGACAGTGAAAAAAGTTATCTCTGATTGCAAAAGGATTTTGATCAATTGGACCAATGGGCTGATGAATGGTAGATGGAGTTTAATTTAGATAAATGGAGACAATGCATTTTGGTAGACTGAACTAAGGCAGGACTTACTCAGTTAATGTTAGGACATTGGTAAGAGTCATAGAACAAAGATCTCGGGATACACATTCATAGTTCCTTGGAAGTAGAGTCACAGGTGAACAGAGTGATGAAGAGGGCATTCAGCATGCTTGATTTCACTGGTCAGAACATTGAAAACAGGAGTTGGAATGTCTTATTGAAGTTCTACAAGACATTGGTAAGGCCACACTTGGAATACTGTGTTCAGTTCTGGTCACCCTATTATAGAAAGAATATTATTAAACTAAAAAGAGTGCAAAAAGATTTACTGGGACTTGAAAGATTGAATTATAAGGACAGGCTGAATAGATTAGGACTTTTTTCTCTGGAGCATAAAAGGCTCAGAGGTGATCTTCTAGAGACCTGTAAAATAAGGGGGGCACAGATTAGATAATCAATATCTTTTCCCAAAGGTAGGGGAGTCTAAAACTAGAGGTTTAAGATGTGAGGGGCAAGATACTAAAGTGTATAATTTTTTTTCACACAGAGTGTGGTGAGTGTTTGGAACAAGTTGCCAGAGTTAGTAGTGGAGGCAGGTACAACTTTGTCTTTTAAAAAGCACTTAGACAGTTACATGAGTAAGATGAGCATGGAGGGATATGGGCCAAATGCAGGCAATTGCGACTAGCTTAGGACAGCATGGACAAGTTGGACCAAAGGGCCTGTTTCCATTCTATAAATCTCTATGACTCTATGACCCTGAGTGGGGCTTGGACCCACACATTCTTACTCCATTGAACCACTGCTGACATCAAGGGATTTTCCCAGACAAAAACTGTCCTCAGGAACCCAACTCTGGCTTTAACATTAATTCCAATGGAAAACTAATTCCAATAGGTCTCGTTATATTTAAATCGTCCTCTTATAGGGTCAGATTGATTAATTAGCACTGTATTAACAGTGATCAAATAATTGATGACTTGAATGTGGCATAATTAATGACTGTCAATATGCAAATTCAGCTTGCTCTTAAAATTAATGAGGAAACTAAATGCAAAACACTATTTGCATGAAGCAATGCAAACCAACCAACAAGATCTAGAGATTTGCAAATTACATCATATCTCCTAATTTGCAGGGTGAGGCATGAAAATAACACATGCGTCATTAACATCTTCCTGCAAGATCCAACCCAATAAATTTTAATGGTCAGAAAATGGCTCAACTCTATTTTGAGAGGGAACAACTTTTAATTCAAATTTTATTTAGAATAATGTACACAAAATAATGGTAAAACAGTGGATATCTCCAAAACAAAACTTTCATAATGGCAATTTTGAGTGCTGGTCTTGCCAGTTACTCATATCTGGCAGCAACACTTGCTATTTTGTTAATTCCAAGGGCAACTCACCATTTTGAAAACTGTGCAAAACGCTTGACTAAGGTTTCAAGGAACTGTCACTTCTGACACCTGAGAAAAAAAGTTCACTACATACCGACAAAGTTATTGAAGATGGTCTTAATTCTCCAATGAATGGACAGGTTCAGAATTAAAGGTTCCCTATTGAAACCAGTACAACACCACTTTGTTCCATCAGATTCATTGAACTGGTCAGGGCATTTATTCAGAGTACCCGCATGTGAACTCCAATCCATATCAGGGGAAATTGGCACAGTGCTACTCAGGTAGGTTGTTTTGTACAACAATGCCAAGTTAATTTCTGATCATTAAACAACATTAAATATTAAAATATCTGCCTACATATTAATAAGAATCATGCATTGCGAGAACACCTCCTGATCCATAAATCTTACTTTGTGCTATCATTTTTTTTGTGTTCAGTTTTGCTATGTCAACTGTCACCATACAATGGCAGAGTCTGGCCACCAGATGACTCCATAAGCCAACTTTCTGACTCTTAGCTAACTGTCTTCTCAATGGTTTTGCTGTGTGAAAAACGATGCAGGCCAATAACTCAACTCTGTGTCATTCTATGCAGGTACCTGTGGGCGAGCAAGTGCAGTGTAATGGAAGAGGGCATTTCACCACTGCAATCCCCTTTTATAAGGTAAACTAATTTAAATATGCATTTGCTTTGTTTACTTTTCTTCCTAAATTACCAGGTGGCACTACAACAGAGTGGCTGCTTTTCAGCACCAGGGATCCTGATTCAATTCCCGGCTTGGGTCACTATTTGTGTGGAGTCTGCATGTACTCCCCGTGTCTGCATGAGTTTTCTCTGGATGTTCCAGTTTCCTCTCACAGTCTGAAAGACATGCTCGCAAAGTGCATTAGCCATGCTAAATTCTTCTTTGGTATACCCAAACAGGCGGGAGTATGGCAACTAGAGGATTTTCATATTAACTTCATTGCAATGTTAATGTAAGCCTACTTGTAATACTAATAAATAACCATTATATTCCAAGAAACAGCCTGGGGAGAATCCCTGAACCATTGATTCTTCCCCCAGACCAATCAACCCAGTAGGAGTTTAACTATATGTGTAATAGCTTGAGTGTCTCACAATATCTCCTTTGCTCCAATGATGATATCAACAATTGTTGTTTGAACAATACAAGATTTTAAAAGAATTGAAGTAAGAAAATGTTGAAGCTCAGTGTGTTTAGAGTACTAAAGACTCCTTGTTAAATGCATATGCAAACTTGTTAAAGGCTTTAACATCAATCTGAAAGTAATCGAGTCCAACCACGGCCAGATAAAGCAACAGCTCCAAATTGCTGAATTTAAATTTATGCTGAAAAGGACTAATAACAAATGCTTAATTAGGACAAATCTCCTTGTGTACTATACCAATTATTGGATCTAATGACCTGTTTTTTTGGATAGGTTATAAGCCTCTCTCTGAAGAGGAATCAGATTTAGCCAAACAGTTCCAGACTGCTCAACACGGGATTAACATTGAGAGTCACAACAACCATTACAATGTGTTGCAGTCACTGCAACAAATGAGTTTAGGTTCTCCAGTACACTATTATGTTAGGTTCAATTACCTTTATTTATTCTTTGCCTAGTAGTCTCTTTTTTAAGCTTTTTTTAATTAGTATCAGAAGTAGACTCACATTAACACTGCAATGAAGTTACTGTGAAAATCCCCGAGTCACCACACTTGATGCATTGAGGGAAAATTTAGCATGGCCAATGTGCCTAATCAGCATGTCTTTTAGAATGTGGGAGGAAACCAGAGCACCCAGCGTAAACCCACGCAGATTCGGACAGAATGTGCAGACTACGCACACACAAACAAACTCAGGTCCCTGACACTATGAGGCAACAGTGCTGACTACTGTGCCACCATGAAAAATTTTTTAGTAATGCAGCAAGTAGTTTAGATCCGGAGTGCACTGATGTTGGCAACTGGTGGAAGGAAATGTAGTCAAGATCCTTGAAAGAAAACTGGACAATTACCTGACAACAGAACAGTTGCAGGGCTATGGGGAAAAAGCAGAGTGGGCCTTCATGAGTTGCAAAACATAGGAACAGATATATGAGCTGAATGGCCTCATTTCTGCTAACCATTCTATAAACATACTCCAACTGTGAGATTTTCCAGCCCTTTTCTCCCAACGGATTTTAACAGTCCCTAGGTTGACCCCCAATACCCAGAATTGGGATGGGTGCACCTTGCAAAACGCTGTAGATTTCAGTGGGACTGGAAAATCACGCTGGCAGCCAATGCCTCTGCCACAGGGAAACTGCATGCATGCGCATGTGTGTGAGAGTATAAGGAAAATTCCAGCCTACGAATTTGTGAAAGTGAACCAAAAGATCTGGATATGCATTATATTGGGCCCAGCATTCCAATTATATTCAACCCACTGGTCAAAGGAGTGTAAGTGCAAACCCAACGAAAATGGCTACTCTATAACTTGCAGGAGAAACAAGATACTGCAGCCTTCAGCAGCAGGTGAGTAAGAACATAAGCAGTTGTGTAAAGATTAAGAGATGTACAAACATAAGGCAAGTATGACCTCATTTAGCATCACTTTTTGGCATCTCCTCTATATCTACCGTAGGATTGGAAAATCATCAGGTACAAAAATCAAAATATCCTCATCCCACTTAGACTCTTAAATATTGGGATGCTATGCAAGTTGATGCAACACATTTCACTAATCACTAAAGAGCCACTGTGCAACAGTAAACAATAAAATCAGTGATTTCATGAAGCTAAGTAAATAGTGACTCATTCTCATTATGACAAATTCTTGAGAATCACTGTATTAACATTCCTCCCCCTTTAACTAACAAGCCCAGAGATGGCAGTGGTGACCATGGATTTTAACTGGATTGATCCATGGTTAAGCTTAGCAAAGTAATGCAGTGGTTTGCTATTGCTTAGAAACAAGAGGCAGAAGTAGGCTATTCGGACTTCGAACTTAATCTGCCATTCATTATGATCATACTGATCATTAAATTCAATATCCTGATTCACCCATTCCCCCCTTATCCTTTGACCTCTTTAGCCCCAAGAGCTCTATCTAATTTGTTCTTGAAATCAGACATTTTGGCCTTCAATATATTCTGTGGTGACAAATTCCACACATTCACCATCCTCTGGTGAAGAAATTTCTCCTCACCTGAGTCTAAAAGGTTTACTCCTTATCCTCTAACTATAACCTCCCTAGTTCTGAACTCCCCCATCATTGGGAATATTCTTTCTGAATCTACCCTGTCTAACCCCATCAGAATTTTATAATTTTCTATGAGATCTCCCTCTCACTCTTAACGCCAGTGAATATACTCCTAACTGACTCAATCTCTCCTCATACAACAGACCTGCCAACTCAGGAATCAGCCTGATAAACTTCACCATACTCCCTTTTTGGCAAGAACATTCTTCCTTCTGCAGCCTGGTTAACCAGGAAACTCTCCTGCTCTGTCTGTCTGCCATCTGGAAAAATTTACTGGCTGATAATCTACTTGTTTTGCTACATGGTATCTTCCATGGCCATCAAGTCCGGAAGTAGGACTTTCCCCTTGAGCTTCTGACCAGAATTAGGGACACTACCCACTGCACCACACATAAGAACATAAGAAATAGGAGCAGGAGTAGGCCATCTAGCCCTTCGAGTCTGCCCCGCCATTCAACAAGATCATGGCTGGTCTGAAGTGACTCAGTTCTATTTTCCCGCTTTCTCTCCATAACCCTTAATTCCCTTGTCTATCAGAAATCTATCTACCCATGACTTAAATATATTTAACGAGGTAGCCTCCACCACTTCAATGGGCAGAGAATTCCAGCGACTCACTATCCTTTGAGCGAAGAAGTTCCTCCTCAACTCTATTCTAAACTCCCCCTCCCCTTATTTTGAGGCTGTGTCCTCCAGTTCTGTTTTCCTTTCAAAGCAGGAAGAATCTCTCTACTTCTACCCTATTTAGCCCCTTCATTATCTTGTAAGTCTCTATAAGATCTCCCCTCAGTTTTCTAAACTCTAACGAGTATAGACCCAGTCCATTCAACCTCTCCTCATAAGCTAACACCTCCCCTACCTCCCCCATCTCCGGTATCAGTCTGGTGAACCTTCTCTGTACTCCCTCCAAGGCCAATATATCCTTCTGCAAATAAGGGGAACAAAACTGCACACAGTACTCCAGTTGCAGCTTCACGAGTGCCTTGTACTCTAGTTGCAGCAAGACCTCCTGCTTTTATATTCTATCCCCCTCGCTATAAAGGCCAACACTCCACTCACTTTCTTGATCACCTGCTGCACCTGCAGACTGAGTTTTTGTGATTCGTGCACAAGGACCCCCAGGTCCCTCCTCCTATTATTTCTACCAAAGTGGATAACCTTACATTTGCTAATGTTATTTTCCATCTGCCAGGTCCTTGCCCACTCATTCAGCTGATCCAGATCTCTCTGCAAACTTTCTGCTCCCTCCATGCAATTTGCTTTTCTACCCATCTTCATGTCATCAGCAAATTTTGTAACCCTACACTCAGCCCCCTCCTCTAGACTGTCTATATATATGGTAAACAGTTGAGGCCCTAGCACCAATCCCTGCAGCACTCCGCTAGTCACCAACTGCCAACCAGAAAAGTACCCATTGATTCCAACTCTCTGCTTCCTGTTAGATAACCGATTCTCAATCTGTGCTAACACTTTACCCCCAATTCTGTGCACCCTAACCTTCTGCAGCAACCTTTTGTGAGGCACCTTATCAAACGTCATCTGGAAATCTAAGAACACCACATCCACCAGTTCCCATCTGTCTATCACACTAGTCAGATCCTCATAGAAATTCAATAAGTTCGTTAAACATGACCCCTTTCACAAATCCATGCTGTGTCTGCTTGATCAAACCGTTCTCTTCTAGGTGCCTTGTTATTTCTTCTTTGATGATGGATTCTAACATTTTTCCAACTACAGGTTAATTCCTTGCCTTTTGTCTGCTATCTTTTTTAAACAGCAGTGTAACATTAACCATTTTCCAATCCTCCGGCACTTCCCAGGGTCCAGCAAATTTTGATAAATAATTACTAAGGCATCCGCTATTACTTCTTCCATTTCTTTCAGAACCCTGCGATTCATTCCATCTGGTCCCAGGGACTTGTTTACCTTCAGTCCCATTAGTCTACCAAGCACTACCTCTCTAGTGACTGCATTAAGGACCTCATCTCCTACCATCCCTCTATCTTTAATATTCGGTAAGCTATTTGTGTCCTCCTCCGTGAAGACCAGCACAAAAAATTTACTTAAAGCCTCAGCCATTTCCTCGTTACCGTTAAATTCTCCATCTTGTCCTCCAAGTGTCCAACTCTAGCTAGTCTCTTCTTCTTTATGTTTTTGTAAAAACTTTTTGTTTTTACAAAGTTTTTACAAGAATTTTGTTTTTACAAAAAGTTTCATTTTTTGTATTTAGAGCCAGTTTAACTTCATTTTCTA
Source organism: Sphyrna mokarran (assembly GCA_024679065.1). Taxonomy (NCBI): domain Eukaryota; kingdom Metazoa; phylum Chordata; class Chondrichthyes; order Carcharhiniformes; family Carcharhinidae; genus Sphyrna; species Sphyrna mokarran. The sequence goes on from JAGIQG010000003.1 coordinate 61,279,075, forward strand.
TCTTTCCTTTATCACTTTCTTAGTCATTCTTTGTTGTTTTTTAAATCTTTCCCAATCGTCTAATCACCCACTATTTTTAGCTACTCTGTACGCATCAGCTTTTAATTTAATACTCTCCTTTATTTCCTTCGATAACCACAGCCGGTTATTCCTTTTCTTACAGTCCTTTTTTACCATCGGAATATATTTCTGCTGAGTACCAAAAAAGATCTCCTTAAAAATCTTCAGCTGTCCTAGCAACCAACCTGCGCCCCCAATCTACATTCGCCAATTCCGCCCTCATCTTATCATACTCCCCTCTGTTCAAACAGAGGACACTGGTTTGGGACTCTACTATCTCATCCTCCATCTGCATCAGAAATTCAACCACACTATGACCACTCGTCCCAAGAGTCTGGCACTACTGTGGTGAGAAGAGACAGGAAGGATAAAAGGTCATATAAATCCCTTCAAATGTCAAATCCATCCTTTCCTGATGACGTGTTTTCACATGACGTGTATTAGATATAGTTGACTGATACTAAGAAAGCTTGTGTGTTTTTGAGTAAGTACTGTTCCTGTTAATGCTGATATAATTTCTAACAGTAAATTTAGAACTAGTATTACAGTCATTTCCACCTTATGTCTCCCTAAATAAATAATATACTTTGCTCAATACTTTCCTAAAGTATTTCCCAAATATTTACTTTGCAAACAAAATAAAGTGCCTTAATGGATCATGGAATCCGGAAGCTTTTAAATCTACAATCAACAGTTATAACACATCAAGTACAGAAACATGTTTTAATGCAATTCAGTGAAGAGTCAGCAACATGTTTTAGCTCGTTGCAATCAGTTTGTAAGCTGCAGTAAATGGATGTTTTGTCAGCACTGAGGTGAATGTCAGCATTGCCTTTTCCCTACCTAATGTGGCATTAATCCTTTCTAACTCGTCTTTGTTTCCAGGCACATCATGAAGTGGAGAAGGAGTAAGGCCCGGTAGGAAAGAAGCTAATCCAGTCCATCATGCCAGTTGGAAAAAGTCAAACCGGAAAAGGACATTTTGTTGGAGGAAGTTTATCAATGAAAGTGTGTGTCACCAGATAGTGTGCTGGATCAAGAGATACCCCAGTCAGTCTGCCACAGTTTTGTGCAGTTCGATCATAATGCTCACACTCATTATACTTGTAATTGTGATCCTGTGACTATTTCAACTGAAGCAGACAAGATTAAACAATATTTAATAGATTTTTTAAAAATTATTGAGACGCTAAGTAATAGGAGAAGACTATTTCCTCTTGCTAGGAAATCAGTGGTAAGAGATCATCATAAGTAAGGAGAGCAAGAAAAATTCCTTCACCCACAAGGTTTTTATTCTGATGAGAATACTGGGCAGAGACATTTCGGAGCTAGCTACCCTCTTACAGCTACTGTACACAGATTTCATGCAGGGGTCAACACAAATCTTAAACGAGCAATTAACATTGTGCTGACCATGGAAAGCACTGAAAAAGATGCAGAGCAGTTGCAGAGTACAGAAAATGACACCTTTCACCAGTTAGGGCAGGAACCTGCAGTCAGTCATCGTGTCAAAAGCACCAAAGCAGCCATGAAACAGGAAACAATTTCAGTCACCAACAAAACAAAAAAGCACAGAATAAGGCAGTCAGGCAGTAATGTGGAATGTTATCAATATGAATTACACCACATAGAACATAGGGTCAAGGTAATAAAGAAATTGCTAGCCCTAACAAACACAACTGAACTCAAATTGTTTTTGGGGATAGTAAACTACTATGGACATTTTTACCTAATCTATTGTTGGTACTATTATCTTTGCATATTCTGCTAAAGAAATGTCACATGTGGGAAGACTCCTCAGGAGAAGGGTTTCGACAGAGTAAAGCAATTGCTGCATTCCTCAAACCAAATTTAATGAACTGACATTGATTTGTGAAACATCTCCATTGAGTGTTGGTGCAATGTTGTCCCATGAGGCTGGCAAAGGCTCTGAAAGGCCAATGGGGTCTGTGTCAAGGACCCTCTCAGAAATCAAAAAGGCAACTTATAAATCGAGAAGGATTTTAATAGTCTTTGACTTCAAGAAATTTCACGAGTATCTACATGGGAGAGACTTTACCATCATTTCTGACCACAAACCACACTTGGGTCTCTTCAAACAGGACAAGACCATTCCCCTGGCCATCTCAGTATGAATTCAACAATGGTTGTTAATTCTGTCTGCCTATTATTATACTTTTAGGCACTAACCTGGAACACAATGAATGCAGATACTCTTAGCCATCTTTATCTTATGTACCAGCTTCTTGTGCAGCACCTTGTCAAATGCCTTTTGGAAATTCAGATACACCACACCTACCAGTTCCCCATTGTCTACAGCACTCATAATGTCCTCCATGAATCATTAGTAAATTAGTTGAACGTAACATGCCTTACATGAACCTATGCTCTGTCCAACCAATGGGACAATTTCTAACCAGATTCTCACTATTTCTTCCTTGATTGATGATAGGTTCAAGCATTTTCTTCACTGCAGAAGTTAAGCTAACCAGCCAATAGTTACTCACTTTTTGTCCACCACTTTTTTTAAACAATGGCATCACATTTGCCGTTTTCCAATCTGCTGGATCCACCCCAGAGTCCAGAGAGTTTTGGTAACTTACCACAGGCACATTTGCTATTTTCCCTGCCATCTCTTTTAGTACCCTGGGTTGCATTCCATCAGCGCCAACCTTTTGGCCCCATTAGCTCACCCACACTACTTTTTTAGTGATAATGATTGATTCTATGTCCTCACCTGCCATAGACTCCTTGTCATCAATTTTTGGCATGTTACTTGTGTCTTCCACTGTAAAGACTGATACAAAATACTAATTCAATGCCACGGCCATTTCCTCATTTCTCATGATTAATTTCCCCATTTCTTCCTCCAAAGGACCAATTTTACCTTTGTCACTCTTTCTAGTTTTATACATTCATAGTTAAATGCCTCTATGAACTGAGGTGAGAATGAACCTGGAAAAGTAATGGTCTTGTTGGTCTGTTGAAAAGCAAAGAATATAAGTTTACCTAACCATCCCAGCATGGTAGTGTGACGATGTACTTTGAGACTCCATTAATGAACACAAAAATGATTTATTAATAAGAATTGTACAAGGTTGAAGCTGGTTCCAAAATATCTTTTTGCCTAGGAATCTCTCTCACCATGGGTGATTCACATTTTGACTCCTGATTGGACCCACAGGCCACATGACTGTTTTTTAAAAGGATAGCTACCACATCCCTCTTCCTTTAAATCCATTATATCATCTTCAAATTATTAATTCACTCAGTCCTAAATATTAACTAAACATTATATATAAGAACATAAAAACTAGGGGCAGGAGGAGGCCATCTAGCCCCCCAAGCCTCCCCTGCCATTCAACCATAACCTTTAATTCTTTTAATTTTCAAAGATTTATCTATCTTTAAAACATTCAATGAGGTGGCTCCCACCACTTCACTAGGCAGGGAATTCCACAGATTCACAACCCTCTGTGTGAAATTTATATGAGTTGATAATTATAAAATGAGTGTTTGAGGGGTTTTCTGTTCCTTGTGGAATGATGTAATTTTGTGATCTGAGATGTTTCCACAAGATTGACATTAACAGGCACTGCAATAATGGATACCTCCTCTGGCATAGGCAGTTCATTGCTATTTGCTTCCATGGAGATACCAGTTATATCAATGACAGGTCAATCAGGTACTTCAGTGCTGATAGGTTCAAAAACATTTCTTGAAGGCAACATTTCCGGAGCACTTTCTACTCCACAAATAGTCCAATTGTTTACAAACAATCCCTTCTTCCATGTTCACTTGGAATAAAAGGGATCCAGTCTCAGACAATAATTCTAGAGATCCAACTTGATCTCCTACCAAAGTTTGTCACGTAAACAAATTCATTTACTTTAAATGTCTATGCTATGTGAATCATGGCTAGCTTCTGATTACTTTGGGTTGCTTCTCTCCTCCTGACAAATCTGGAAACATGAGGCCGAGTCTCATTCTAGATGACATTTCATTAGCAGTTCTGCTGATGGAACTACCTTTGTTGTATGTGGAGTTGTTTGAATTTAGACTTTAGACTTCACAGTTCCTCCTGACAGTTTCTTTAGATCAGATTTGAAAATTTGGATGGCTCTTTAAATTAATGTAATTGATGCTGGTGGTAAGATGCAGTTCTAATGTGTTTAATGCCACTGAGAATAGTAAAGTTTTGGAACTCAGCACTTGTGAACATAGTTCCATTGTCTGATACCATGACTTTAGGTAATCTATGAGTCGAAAAACTTTGGCATAATCTTTCGATATGGGTGATTTCACCTCAAAAATATCCATCTATTTAGAGTGTGCATTAATCACAAGCAAAAATATTGTGCCCAGGAATGGACCAAAATATCAATATAGATTCATACCCATGGTCAACCAAGTCATTCCCAAGGGTGTAGTGGGACTATAGCAGGCAATGTTTGTTGTAGTTTACATTGCTGATAGTGCTTGACTAGCTTTTCGATATCAGCATCAATACCAGGCCACCATACACATTGGTGAGCATCTTCATCTTACAGAATCCAGGATGAGCTGTGTGTAATTCAGTTGGGAGCAACTCTCTACCTGTTATAAGAGTGATTACTCTTGCTCTTCAGAGTATGAAGCCATCCTAACATTTCAATTCATTCTTGTGGGTAAAGAATGATTTGACTTCTTCAGAATCTGGCTCATTTACCCATCCTATAAGTATTTTGTCTCTCATTTTGGACAGAAGTGAATCTTGATTCACTTCCTCAGCTGTTTCACCAAGACTGGCCACATGTCTAAAAATTTAATGCCTTGCTGAGTTTTTGTAGTGCTAGAGCACATGTGATGCTTTCTTGCAAGGGCAGGTGGCTCCGAGTACCGGCATTCGCTGTGTAGGTTCCAGGTCAGTGCACAGCATTACAGGTAGTGTATTAGCATGGATAGAGAATTGTAAACTAGCAGAAAGCAAAAAGTGGGAATAACTGGGTATTTTTTTGATGGCGATCAATGGCTAGTGGTGTTCCTCAGGGATCAGTGTTAGGATCACAATTGTTTATGATTTTCATTGATGATTTGGAGTTGTGAACCAAGTGTAGGGTATCAAAGTTTGCAGATGACACTAAGATGAATGGTAGAGCAAAATGTGCAGCAAACACAAAGTCTGCAGAGGGATTTAGATAGTTTAAGTGACCAGGCAAGGGTCTGGCAGATGGATATGAGATTGTCCATTTTGGTAGCAAAAACAGCAAAATGGACTACTATTTAAACGGTAAAAAATTGAAACATGCTGCTTTGCAGAGGGACCTGGGTGTCCTTGTGCAAGAATCACAAAGTTGGTTTGCAGATGCAGTAGGTAATTAAAAAGGCAAATGGAATTTTGTCCTTCATTGTTAGAGAGATGGAGTTTAAAAACAGCGAGGTTACGTTGCAGCTGTATAAGACACTTGTAAGACCAGACCTGGAGTAAATGTGTACAGTTTTGGTCTCCTTACTTAAGAAAGGGTATGCTGGTGCTGGAGAGGGTGCAGAAGAGATTCAGTAGGTTGATTCCAGTGTTGAGAGGGCTGGCTTATGAGGAGAGACTGAGTAGACTGGGGCTATACTCATTGGAATTTAAAAGAACAAATGGGATCTTATAGGAACATACAAAATTATGAAGGAATAGATAAGATACATGAGGTTGTTTCCATTGGTGAATGAAATTAGAACAAGGTGGCATAACCTCAAAATAAGGGGGAGCAAATTTCGGACTGAGTTGAGAAGGAACTTCTTCATCCAAAGGGTTCTGAATCTGCGGAATTCCATGGCTGGTTAACCATTGAGGCTACCTCATTGAATGTTTTTAAGGCAAAGATACATTTTTGAACAGTAAAGGAATTAAGGGTTAAGATGAGCGGGTGGGTAAGTGAAGCTGAGTCCACAAAACGATCAGTTACGTTCTTACTGAATGGCACAGCAGGCAAGAGAGACGAGATGGCCTACTCCTGCTGTTAGTTCTTATGTTTTTTTATTATTTATCATAACATTTCACATGAACATTGAGAGTTCCTTCAGCAAAACTGCTAATGAAACATCATCCCTAAATGAGACTGAACCTCATGTTTCTAAATTTGCCAAGGAGGATAGAAGCCAGCCAAAGTAATCAGAAAACATGCCATGATTCGCATAGTACTGCACGATCATTTAGAGTAAATGAAACCATATATGTGAGAAATTTAGGTAGTGGGTCAAGTTGGATTCCCAGGATTATTGTCTCTAAGACTGGACTCCTTTCATATCAAGTGGGCATGGAGGGATATAACATTCATAAACACGTGGACCACTTGTGGAGTGGAGAGATACTTCAGCAGTCTATTTTCCATCAAAAAATGTTTTTGAACACATAAGCACCCAAGCACCTGATCGATCCATTATGGACATAACTGATATTTTTTTTTGAAACAAATAATATTGACCTTTCTGCACCAGAAGTATTACCTGTTATTGCAACTTCTGTTAACATCAATTCTGTGGAAACATCCCAGGCTACAGAATTATGCCCCTTTACAAGGAACAGATCCCCTCAAAGATTCAACTTAAAGTTGCACAACTCATGTATGTAATGTTTAGTTAATACTTCGTGAATTACTTATTAAAGATTGTATAAAGGACTTAAATGGAGAGGAATTTAATGACTGTGCCTTTATGGGCAACACAGCAGTGTTAGGGTCACCTGGCCTGGGTGATCAATTGGAACTCAGTATGGAATCACCTCACAGTCTGACAGGCTCCAAGGCAGAGACATTTTGAGAGTGGGCTACAGCCCATGTGGTTGCTGTACTATTCTTGTAATAAATACTTTTAATATTCACTAATGAAGTGTATTAAAGTGCATCTTTACAGATAAGGACAATGGGATTAATACTATATTGCTCTAGCAAATATGATGTGTTGAACAGCCTCAATCTATGCTTTAAACTTCCTTTGTTCTGCTTTGAAAGCCTTGAGAAAATAGTGATGATTGTTTTGACCGAGATATTCCGTTGAGAGCTTTTGAAATGTATGAAATATTGGCCATGCTACAGAGTCAGCATGGCCTTCCATGCACCACTTGTACTGAGTATGCAAATTATTCACAGACACCATCAAAAGATCAGCAGAAGTCAAACATGCAGTAAATTCAAGCACTCTGAGCTGTGCGCTAATCATATTTTGCTCGCTAATGAAAATATCTCTCGATAAACTTTCTCCAATTACATCAGCATCATTGACCCTTCTCGGCATCAATCACAGCCAAAGGGCACTCAGCCGTCACTGAGAAAAATAAAGCCAAGATCAATTATATCACTACCATATACTCACAGTGTATTATGTGATAAAAAAGATACAGCATCATTTTAGCCCTAGGACCTAATATTTTAAGTTCAGGCTAAAAGCTTTGCTGCCAAGGTTTGTAACAACATCTGATGCCCTGGAAGATTTTACTGTCTCTGCAATCACCCAAGCTTGTATTATTCCTTCATAAGTCTAATTGTTAATTACATTAAATGATTTACTAGCCTGCATTTTAATTTCCTTGCCTGAATAACTGCACAGAATCTTTTTTTTATTATTCATTCATGGGACATGTGTTGCTGGCTGGCCAACATTTTTTATCTATTCCTAGTTACCCTTGGAGAGCAGTTGAGAGTTCACCAATTGCTATGTAGGCCAGACCAGGTAAGAATGACAGATTCCCTTCCCTAAAGAACATTAGTGGGTTTTTCCAGCAATTGACAATGGTTTCATGGTCATCAGTAGATTGTTAACTCTGGATTTTGTTTATTGATTTCAAATTCCATCATCTGCTGTTTTGGGACTCGAACCTGGGTTCCCAGAACTTTAGTGAGTTTCTGGATTAACAGTCAGCTATAATACCACTAAGTCATTGCCTCCTCTCGATCAATCACACATGAAACCTCCACTAATTTTGTTCTACATTAGAAGTAAATTTCCCAAAAGGAATACATTAATATTTCCATATTTTGCAGGTAACAGCAACAGAAACCAAAGGAGTGTTAGTATCTGAAGAATGAAAGATGATATAATTGAAACTTAAGATACTTAGGGCTTTGACAGGGTAGGTGCTAAGATGATGTTTCCCCCTCCTGGTTTCAGAGCAAGGGGTCTCCCATTCAAGACTGAGATGCAGAGAAATTTCTTCTCAGAGGATCTTTATTCTACAGAATTCTCTTCCCTGGAGAGCAGTAGAGACTGGGTCATTGAATAACTTCACAGCTGAATTAGACAGACTTTTGGTTATGCTGGCAGAGTAGTTACCACTGCTGCCTCACAGCACTAGGAACCTTGATTTGATTTCAGTTTTCTATGACTGCTTGCCTGGAGTTTGCATTATTTCCTTCGGGTGCTCCAATTTCCTCCCATTGTCCCAAGATGCGCAAGTTAGGAGGCCCCTTAGTGTCCAAAGATGCACAGGTTAGATGGATCAGCCCTGGTAAATGTACAGGGTTATGGGAATAGGGCAGAGTGGAGGGCCCAAGTGGAATGCTCTTTTGGAGAGTCGCTGCAGACTCGATGGCAGGATGGCCTCTTTCTGCACTGCAGGAATGCTATGGTTCTAAGAGAAGCCAGGGTCATTGGGAGGTGCATGGGCTGGAAAGTGGGATTCAGGTCAAAATCAGATTAGCCATAAATTAATTTTAGTTTACTCAGGTTACAAAGCCAATGCATGAAGCAAACTAGGCAAGCTCTTAATGCATCTCCTCTCTTGCTCCAAAACCAATTCAAATTCAATTTGAATCCAATTTGTAGTCTCCACAAGACAGACATACAAGATCCAAGCTGAGATTATGCATTGTACATGAACTTGAGCTTGATCGGACACTTGACTTGGCCAAAATGCTGAAAAATGCAACCCTCCCAAATAATTAAGTGGAATAGCTGGCTGGCAGGACTGAATGGCCTACACCAGGACCTATTTCTTATGATCTGAGAATCTATTTATACAAGAAGCTTTCATCAAAGGGTGTTGTCAGTCACTGCAGCAACAAGGCAACAATTTAAAAGATAAGTGCGTTACTATTCTTTGGTTGATGATGCCATCCCCTCCAAGATGACAGCGGCCACAAGCCCCACTCCATACTTGACCATTTATGCAAAGCAGTCCCATCCTTTGGATGAGATTATTTAACAAAAATCACACCTACTCCTCCTGGTGATTCAGGTCAACATTCAAAATGAACATTAAAGATTTAATGGGACTATTTGAAAAAGAATAGCAATTTGTCTTATCTAACATTCTCCTCTCTCCAATGTTAGTGAAACACATCAACAAATCATAAATCTTTTGCTTTATACGATTTTGCTGTGGCAAAATGGCTGCAGATTTTGCCCATCAAGGATTCTCTGCTCTCCAATATAATTTTATTAGATGTAAAACACTTCAGGATGTTTTGAAGAGATGTTATAAATGGAAGATACAACCATACAGTCTGTTTTTGCTCAGCTTCAGCATGGAAAATCAGATTTATTTGTAGACATGCCCCAACAATATTGTGCTGTTTAAAATTTAGCTCTTTATCCAACCTCTACACACTGTCTTGATAACTCTTTCTGTGGCTCAATATCAATTTTTATCTGATTACACTCTGTGATGTGTCAAGGGAAGTTATTATTATGTTGAAGACATCACATAAATGCAACATGTTACATTTTGGGAGACACTCGGTTGGTACATTTGCTGATTTGCTTCAAATGAGAGCTTCCCCTCAATAAATCCTCTCGCGTGCCATTTCTCCAGTTCTGTAAATGGAAACATGCAATGATGCAAATGAGTTTACAATAATGCTCTCACACTTCTAACAGTCTGCTTTATTTTGTGATACCTCTACAAATAAAGGTTGCAATGTTATAACTTCAGCACATTAATAAATGCCATGTCTTAATGCTGAAGTTCCAGGGACTGAGAATGACTAAAAACAATGGAAAATAGCATTTAACAAAAATATTTTTAATGAAGCAACAAGAATCACAGTTAGTAGAAAAAATTTTCAATGATTTCGAAACTGTTTTAACTGACTGCTTTTTTTTAAGACTTAAATGATGGGACAAACTCTGCTAAATGTTCAAATTCTCAACCAATCAGGTCAAAGTCATAACGTTGGGACATAGTTGACATTTTGACATTTTTAGTATTATTTCTGACTCAAGTAATTTATTAAACAAGAGCAGTGTTGAGCTTTGAACGAATATTCATGATAATAAGGGAATTCCTTACTTCTCCCACCTCCCTCTATTTTCAGTAACTGCTGTGGTGTACGGAATATTTGATTTGCTGTATGTGTAGCCCCGTTCAGAAGAATGTATTCATTTGTGAGGCATGTGCTTTGCAACAACAAGCTAATTATAAATCACACAAAGAATTAGCATACAGAATGCTGTGGTTGGCAGTTTAATGCCTGAATGTTTCATGCACTTTCCCACTGGAAGCTTTCAATTCTCCTATCCTTTACTGAAGCTCAGATAGAAACAAAATAACTGATTTCCCCGAAGAAAGAGTAACATTTATAGAGGGGTTATAGAGGGGTTATAGAGGGGTTATAGAGGAGAGTTGTAAAACACAGCGGCGTACGGGTGGGGTGGGGCATGGTTTGAGATGCGTATACTTTAATGCAAGGAGTATTCGCAATAAGGGGGAGGAACTTGCAGCTTGGACCAGTACCTGGAACTTCGATGTTGTGGCCATTTCAGAGACTTGGGTAGAGCAGGGACAGGAATGGATGTTGCAGGTTCCGGGGTACAAATGCTTTAGTCGGAGTAGAGAAGGAGGTAGAAGGGGGGGAGGAGTGGCGTTACTGGTCAAAGACTGTATCACGGTGATCGAAAAGAAGTTTGATGAGGACTTGTCTGTTGAGGTAGTATGGGCTGATATTAGAAACAGGAGAGGAGAGGTCACCCTGTTGGGAGTCTTTTACAGACCTCCTAATAGTTCTAGAGAGGTTGAGGAAAGGATTGCGAAGTCAATTCTGATTAGGAGTGAAAGTAGTAGGGTAATTGTGATGGGGGACTTTAACTTTGCTAATATTGATTGGAATAGCTATAGCTCTAGCTCGTTAGAGGGGTCAGTTTTCGTACAGAGTGTGCAGGAAGGTTTTTTGACTCAGTATGTAGATAGGCCAACTAGAGGTGAGGCTACATTGGATTTGGTGCTGGGCAATGAGCCAGACCAGGTGTTAGGCTTGGAATTTAGTGAACATTTTGGTGATAGTGACCACAATTCGGTTACGTTCACCTTAGTGATGGACAGGGATAGGCATGAAGCTGGGGGCTGTAGTTATAGCTGGGGGAAGGGTAATTATGAGGCCATCAGGAGAGAATTAGGGTGCGTAGATTGGACTAGGGAACTACAGGGACTGGGAACATCTGGAATGTGGTGCTTATTCAAGGAGCAGCTGCTGCGAGTCCTTGATAAGTATGTCCCTGTCAGGCAGGGAGGAAATGGACGAGTAAGAGAGCCTTGGTGTACGAAAAGAGTTGATTTGCTGGTTAAGAAGAAAAAGGAGGCTTATGTCAGGATGAGGCTTGAAGGCTCAGGTAGTGCAATGGATAGCTATAGATTAGCTAGGAAGGAGGTAAAAAGTGAATTGAGGAGAGCTAAGAGGGGACACGAGAAGATGTTGGCTGATAGGATTAAGGAGAATCCTAAAGCTTTCTTTCGATATGTTAAGAATAGAAGATTGGTTAGGGAAAGATTAGGGCCAGTCATAGACAGCAGTGGGAAGTTGTGCGTGGAGCCTGAAGAGATTGGTGAGGCACTGAATAAATATTTCTCTTCGGTATTCACGCAGAGTGCTGGAAATGTAGCTATGGAGAACACTGAGGTACAGGGTTGCAAATTGGGAAGTATTGTAGTAGATAGGGAGGATGTGTTAGAAATTCTCGAGGGTTTGAAGTTGGATAAGTCCCCTGGGCCGGACGGGATTTACCCTAGGATTCTCTGGGAGGCAAGAGAGGAGATTGCAGAGCCTCTGGCTCTGATCTTCAGGTCCTCGTTGGTTACGGGTGTGGTTCCGGAGGACTGGAGGATGGCGAATGTGGTCCCATTGTTTAAGAAGGGGAAGAGAGACCTTCCTGGGAATTATAGGCCAGTGAGTCTTACTTCTGTGGTGGGCAAGGTATTGGAGAGAATTATTAGGGATAGGATTTATAGTTATTTAGAGAGAAATGAATTGATTGGGGATAGTCAGCATGGTTTCGTGAAGGGTAGGTCATGCCTTACTAACCTCATTGATTTTTTTGAGAAAGTGACCAGAGAGGTGGATGGGGGTAAGGCGGTTGATGTAGTATATATGGACTTTAGTAAGGCTTTTGATAAGGTGGCCCATGGAAGACTTCTACAGAAAATGCAGATGTGTGGAATAGAGGTGATTTAGCTAATTGGATTAGAAATTGGCTGGCAGATAGAAGACAGAGGGTGGTGGTTGATGGGAGATATTCATCGTGGAGTTCGGTTACAAGTGGTGTACCTCAGGGGTCTGTTTTGGGGCCCCTGCTGTTTTTAATTTTTATAAATGATCTGGATGAGGGTATTGAAGGATGGATTAGTAAATTTGCAGATGACACTAAAGTCGGTGGAGTGGTAGTGAAGAGGGGTGTTATAGTTTGCAGAGAGACTTGGACAAGTTGCAGAGCTGGGCTGAGAGGTGGCAAATGGAGTTTAATGTTGAAAAGTGTGAGGTAATGCACTTTGGCAGGAACAATAAATGTGTAGAGTATAGGGCTAATGGTAGGGCTCGTAATAGTGTTGAGGAACAGAAGGATCTTGGTGTATGTGTCAATAGATCCCTGAAAGTAGGCAGTCAAGTGGATAAAGTTGTTAAGAAGGCATATGGAGTCTTAGCTTTTATTGGTAGGGGTATTGAATTTAGGAGCCGCAGCATCATGTTGCAGCTGTACAAAACTCTAGTGCGGCCGCACTTGGATTATTGTGTGCAGTTCTGGTCGCCACATTATAAGAAAGATGTGGAGGCATTGGAGAGGGTACAGAGGAGGTTTACTAGGATGTTGCCTGGTATGGAGGGCAGGTCCTATGAAGAGAGGTTGAAGGATTTGAGGTTGTTTTCGTTAGAAAGGAGGCGGCTAAGGGGGTATCTTATTGAAGCATATAAGATAATTAGAGGTTTGGATAGGGTGGACAGTGATAGCCTTTTTCCTAGGATGGAGAAAGCTAGCACGAGGGACACAGCTTTAAATTAAGGGGTATGAGTTATAGGACGGATATCAGAGGTAGGTTCTTTACTCAAAGAGTGATTATGGAGTGGAATGCCCTGCCTGCAGCTGTTGTAGATGCGCCAAGTTTGGTGGCGTTTAAGAGGTTAGTTGATAAGTATATGGATGAGAAGGGAATGGTTTAGTTAGGAGGGGCATTGCTTTTTATTTTGGTCGGCACAACATCGAAGGCCGAAGGGCCTGTTCTGTGCTGTATTGTTCTATGTTCTATTTATGTATCACCTTTCACCACTGCAACAATGCCTCAAAGCACTTTACAGCCAATAAAATACCCCTTGAAGTATAATCCCAGTTGAAATGTAGAGATCTTGGCAGTCAATTTGTTCATAACAAACTCCCACAAAATATCTAGAGAATCTATTTTTGTGATTTTGACTGAGGGGTAAATATTAGTCAGGATACTGAGATAACTCTGCTGCTAAATAGTACCATGGGATCTTTTACACCAACCTGAGAGAGTAGAAGTGGCCCCAGTTTAACATTTCATCCAAAAGGCAACATATCAAACAATCAGCATTCCCCCAATACTACATTGGTGTGTTAGTCTTGCTATTTATCCACAAGTCTTTCTGGCACAAGAGGGAGAGTACGGCCAACTGAGTTGCCACTAACAAAACCTGACACACTGGTATATTGTTCTTCACTGAACTCTGGATCTGGATCTCAAATCCCTAATTTGGGATCAATGCCATGCCCATCAAAGATCATCACTGAGTTTTACAGCACAGAAAAAAGCCTTTCAGCCCTTTGTGTCTATGCCAGAAATCAAATATGTAGAGATGTAGAAACCTCACTTACTGTGCTGTCTGGAGAAAATACACAATTCTCTAACCAATGCTCAGGATTCCCTTCACACACATTGTTAGCCACTTTAACACTTGAATAGCAGGTTAGATGTAAGGATTCCCATTCTAATCAGCAATCTGTGACTGTCTGTGTTGATATGAGTGTTATTGCAGACCAGAACACTGCATTTGCCTGATGAAGGCCATAGAGTCGAAAGCTCACGAATTTACTATCAAATAAATTGGTTGGATTTAAAATTGGTGTTGTAAAACTTCACTGAGAAATCAAATACCCAGCTATTGTAATCCCATTTTCTTACACTTGGTCCGTAGTTTTGTATGCTATTGTGTTTCATCTAAATACTTCTCAAATGTTAAGAGGAAAGCCACGCTTTCAGGCAGTGATTTTCACCACCCTCTGGGTGAAAAGGTTTTTCTTTAAATCCCCTGCAAATCTCCTACCCCTAATCTTAAATCTTTACCCCTGTGTTTTTTGACTCTTCTATAGGATTTATTCCTATCGGATGTGTCACACATAATTTTGTTCTGCTCAATCAGGTTCCCCCTCAGCCTTCTCCATTCTAAGGAAAACAACCCCAGCCTATCTAACCTCTCTTCATAGCTGAAACATTCCAGGCCAGGCAACATCCTGGTGAATTTCCTCCACACACTTTCTAATGCAATCACACCCTTCATATCAATCTCACAATGATATCATTTCCTTGACGTTAGGTCAGACGCTTGAAGAATTTGATCCAGGAAAGTTCAGTTCAAACCTTTGGTTCAAAGTGGCGAGTGGTGTGGAAGGGAACATAGAGGGGACGGTGTGCCAATTATATGGCTGCTCTTGTTCCTTTGGGTGGTTAAGATGACAGGGTCGAGATACTCTGTCAAAGTGTCGTGCACAAGAAATGCAGTGATGTGTTTAGTTGCAATTTAGATAGTTGCACCTCATGTCTGAGACACTAACATTTTTGCATCATGTCCTTATATGAAGAAGGTGTCACTCAGATAACAAAAAAGACAGTTTTTACCATCCTCAAATTTTTTTGTAAAGATTTTTTTCTGAAAGTGATACCATTATAAATGAGACTGAAAATCACATTACCCATAACAAGACTGTCAAAACTTAAGTAACCAGGTGGTAAAGAATACACAGTTGGAACTTAGTCTTTATTCACTTACAGCCTTTTATTTCAAGACATCCATAGCATACACCTCCACACAAAAATCCCTCCTTCATTTGTACCTGTATGCATATGCAATGCCCCACCACCTAAATAAATTTACAATGTGGTTAATATACAGTTAACATCTCACAATATCCCTTTTATACCAGGTAGCAAGTTTAAAGCCTCCAAGGGGAGAAAGGGTCACTGCTAATTACAATTTAATAGTTGCCACTCAAAAATCCCATGGCTTTTATTGATGGACAAGTTGTAGCATAATATCTAAGCATGTACAATCATATATGTGTTTATGCATCAGAGGTTATAGTACATGCTTACCACAAGAATTTGAGGATATTGCACATACGAGTGTAACTAGGTTGCCTGCTGATTTACCTGGCATTTTGTTTTAGTTGATGGCAGCCAATATTGAAAAAAATGTACAAGATTGACAGATCTTGTCAGTGACTGTGGAAACAGTTGCAATGTACCGGCCTCATGCCAGGCATACAAAAGTTTAATGGTTTGGCATTTCATTGACCCTCTTCCCACAGAGTGAAACAGGAACCAAGCAGGTACAATA
Organism: Sphyrna mokarran; assembly: GCA_024679065.1. NCBI lineage: Eukaryota > Metazoa > Chordata > Chondrichthyes > Carcharhiniformes > Carcharhinidae > Sphyrna > Sphyrna mokarran. The sequence continues at coordinate 61,294,938 of JAGIQG010000003.1, forward strand.
ACAAGAGATTTAAATAAAACACTTGGCATTCAAAATGATAGTTACACCAAGCCAAGCTACATGAACTTAACAAGGCTGTGTTTTAAAATTGGCACCTTCAAGTGAGTGGGATTTAGAATTGTAGAATTTTACATTTTTCAATCTCCCTATTTAATGAAGTACATTTTTAAGGTTTATTTAATATTGTCACAAATAGGCTTATTACATTGCAATGAAATTATGGTGAAAGCCCTTCAAGCACCACACTCAGTCGCCTGTTCAGGTGCACTGCGGGAGAATTTAGCATGGCCAAACCTGCCTAACCAGCAGGTCTTTCAGACTGTGGGAGAAAACCCACATAGACTTGGAGAGAATGTGCAAACACCACGCAGACAATGACCCAAGGCCGGAAATGGACCCAGGTCCCTGGCACTGTGAGGCAGCAGTGTTAACTACTGTGTCACCATGATGCCCTCATTTAAAAGGTCACTGAATTAAAATCCCACCCTTCCTCAGATCATGGTGGATGTATCCGCACCACACAGACTGCTGTGGTGCGGCTGACTTTCTCAAGGACAATTAGGGATCGAAAACAAATGCCAGCCTAGCCAGCAACACACGTTCTGTGAAAGAATGACAAAAACTGGGATTTTAATTTAAATAAATTTATTAGCTATCTGTTTCTACTTCTTCTTACACTAATAAAATGTCATTCTGGCCATGAAGCTCATAGCTTTCAAAGCATGACTTATTCCCAACTCATACCATTATCACCAATGAAAGCTCACATTATGGAGCGCCTTTAACATAGGGAAATCACTAGAGAGATAATGAACAACAAGAGAAAACTCAAAAATATCAGCTCTACATAGTAATCATTCAGGTAAGCCTTCGACTTACACCCACAAACGTGAAAATGCATCAATCAGCAGTTCACGTTAAGAAATTGTACATGGGCCAATGGTTAGCACTGCTGCTTCATGGCACTAGGCAATCAAGTTCAATTCCAGGCTTGGGTGACTGCCTGCATGTATTCTGCACGTTCTTCCCATGTCTGCATTGGTTTCTTCTAGATGTTATGGTTTCCTCTCACAGTCTGAAAGATGTACTGGTTAGGTGCATTGGCTATGCTAAATTCTTCCTCAGTGCATTCCAACAGGCACCAGAATGTTCCGCCTAAGGGATTTTCCAGTAACTTCATTCAGTCTAAAGTAAGCCTACTTGTGCCACTAAAACTTTTAAATTTTATCTTCAATCCCTGATGCTGGCTGGATGATTGGGGATGGTAAATTGGAATTTCCTGATATGTGGACCAGGTAGGCTCTTTCTCACATCAAGGATGCCAAGTTGAAAGACATCTGTATTCAAACTGGAGCTTTATGTGTGAGATCATGATCAGCTCCCGCCCAATCTTTGAGATTATGATTATTCTGAACTTTAAGATTATACTTGTTATGAGGTCCCAAAGCGTCATTGTGCAGAGCAGCCCAGAGGAGGCATTTCCTATAATATGTCTCATTTTTGTTTGGTTGCTAGACATATTTTGGGAGACGTCAGTGGAAGTCATAGTAGCAAAGTAGTTAGCATTACTGCTTCAGAGTACCAGGGTTGTAGGTTGAATTCTGACCTTGGGTAATTGTCAGGCTGGAGTTTGCATGTTCTCTCCATGTCTGCATGGGTTTCCTCCCAGAGTTCTGGTTTCCTCCCACAATCCAAAGATGTTCTGGTTAGGTGCACTGGCCATGCTAAGTTGGCCCATAGTATCAGGAGACTAGCCTAGTGAATGCATGGGGTTATGGGGGTGAGGTCTGAATGGGATTGTTGAAGGTGCGGGCCCAATAGGCCAAATGGCCGCTTTCTGAACTATAGGAATTCTATGATTCAAGTCACATTACAAAAAGCCGACAGTGTGATGTGAGCGGGTTCTAAGGGAGATAGAAGAAAGCAAATATCAGGTGGAAGATTCCTGTCGTGAATGTCCCTGTTCACACAGAGTGGGAAATATATCCTTGCGACATGGTGCAGAGTTGAGAAATTAATGTTGCCCAATCACTGAGCTTTGTGTAAATTAGCAATAATGCAACATCTCAATAAACTGTCCCAAAGTGCAGCTTGTACTATTGGGGAAATTTAAAATGGTTCCACTTCCTGCCTGGAGTCATATCTTACAAAGATCTGTATTCTCCCTTCTCCACACCACGGTCCCCCAACCATCCCAACTCCAAAATAAAATTCCATTACGATCAATTTCTGCCCAAAAGATAAAGACAAAGAGACTTGTTCTTACTGGCATTGTCAATTTACATCATTTTCCCAGGGAACTGAGCTCATTGAAACGATTGAAGGCACGCCACAGTGCTGCCTGTTCCCAGGGAAATGATGAAAACCTGTAACTGCAAAAGCCACATTAAAATCAGACCCCTTTTCCCTCAAAATAAAAATCTCACTTGGACCAACTGCTATCCCATCTCCATCCTGGGATCAGGCATGCAGGAGCTCAGAGCCCCAGCCCTAACAGTCTGATTTGCTGTGAGGAAGAGGGTGAAATATCCTGGAACCAGTTTGCAGCTCTCACCCACCTCTGCCCTGTGTGGACTGCAGAGAGCTGAGACTGAGGAACCCCAGCTTTGGCCAGATTTTTTTGGGCTGTTTCCTGTCCAGCCTCAAAATTTAGGCTGGCGAGTGGATAGCAGCTCAGGGCAACGTCTGTGTCGCATGCGTGGACTACACATGCGTGTTGGGTTATATTTTAGGTCTTGATGCTGCAAACGCAATCAGATCACCACTTTCAACCAATGATATAGGACTAGAGATGCAATACAAATTATGAGCATTATTTTCTGGAAATATTGTTTTAAAATCTCCTAGATTGCTTTTAATAACCTCCATGAGATTGATGGCAAATCCAGTAGACTCCCTTTCTGGAGAGTTGGGAACACTACCTCCTTGGCATTTACAATAAGGAGTCTTAATACACCAGATTAAAGTCCAACACTTGGTGAGAGAGCAGTGCTCCAAAAACTTACGACTCCACATAAAACTGTTGGATTTAACCTGGTGTTGTGACACATCTTACCATGCTCATCCCAGTCCAATGCCAACATCTCTGCATCTTGGCATGTAAATCACTGGACAAGTTTACTCAGCTCTGAGACTAACTCTCAAATCTTTTGAAGGAAAGCATTGACTGGACCAGCGATATCCACTTCCTCACTTTTCAAACATGTTAAACAGCTTTAATATGCCTGCTGCTCATGCAGCTTTAAGCTTGCCAGCTTCAGCTTTCTGTTTAAAGTTTAATTATTACTGTTACAAGTAGGTTTACATTGACACTGCAATGAAGTGAAAATCCTGTAGTCACCACAATCTGGCGCCTGTTCGGGTACAATGAGGGAGAATTTAGCATGGCCAATGTACCTAACTAGCATGTTTTTCAGACTGCAGGAGAAAACCGGAGCACACAGATGAAACTCACACAGACACGGGAAGAATGTGCAGACTCTGCACAGATAATGACCCAAACCGGAAATCGAACCCAAGTCCCTGGCGCTATGAGATAGCAGGGCTAACGACTGTGCTTTCCTTCTACAGAATGAGGCAGTTTGATCAGACAGACTTAAGAACTAGCATTTTGTTTTGAACATGCAAAGCGCAGTCTCAGAATTCTTTAATCCATACTCTCAAGAGAGGAACAAATCTTTCTTTTTGCCAGAACATCAGAATGGAAAACATTTCACACTGATATTATCCAGTTCCAAGCCAGCCGCTAATTCCACTTGGCTCAGGACTACCTGGCATTGTCACCACATTCCTCCCTTTAGGAACTTTTGATTGGAGGCAGTAACATTGACTCTTGGCGCAAGGACTTAATGTGAGACTGTACATTCATACAAGGGGCTAAAATTACAGAAATAGCTTTGAGTACATAACAGTATACAGAGACAGACAGACAGTGATGGTGGCCCTTAAAATTAGAGACATTTAAAGACAAACAAGGAAGACAAAACTGTGCACACCCGCTTAAATTAAACAGGGAGCTGCACAGGACATTGCAGAAATTGCACATGAACAATTAGTACAAAGTTACATTCAAGACTTTGTTGTTATCCCAGGATCTTTCCTGTGAGCTGAGCCCACCCCTTGCCAGATCAACAATATCAGAACCAGTGTAAATGCTGAAATGTTGATGGGAGATGACACTAATGTACACAATTTGGTCAAACCTGCCAAGGTGCTGGGAATCATTATCTGCAGTTCCTAAGGCATGATCACAAGAAAGTATCTTCATTGGCTTTGGGTCATCAGAAAACCAACTATAATGCCACCTGCAGTGTAGGGCTGGCATACCAATGGCAGCATCAGTACGTTATGGCCTGGAATTTGGATCCATTTCCTTCAAAGAACAAAGAACAAAACAGCACAGGAAACAGGCCCTTTGGCCCAATGAGCCCGCGCCGCCACCTCGATGTTCCCACTTCTACCCGTGATCCCTGTCTATGTTTGTAGATCTATGCACTGAAACCAAATTTGAGACAATTTAGGGAGAGGTTGTGCTGCCAATTAGTCTAAGAGCACATCTTTGGGATGTGGGAGGAAACTAGAGCACCCGGAGAAAACCCATGAAAGCACAGGGAGAATGCGCAACCTCCCACAGACACAGGCCCAAATCTATGTATCTGCACAGCACAGTGATAGTCACTGAGCTGTCATGTTGCCCATCAAATGGTCCAGGTCAAGCATACACGAACGACGTGAAGCACTAGGATACTCTTGAAAAATTCAAGAGCAGCACTCTCACCACCTATCGCGTGTATGCCACTTGTTAGACAATAAGGTGGACCAAAGCACCTGTAGGATAAAAACAAATACATCACTATCATTGTCTATTTACACACTTCCCAGGGACTCCCAAGACTCATGATCCCTATTTTAAATCAGTTTGCTATAACCCTCGATTCCCATTCTGTTCATGTGCCCATCTAAGTATTTCTTAAATAACTCCAGAGTATCTGCCCCCACCACCCTCTGTATGAAAAAACTCCCTCTAGCATCCAAAATATACCTTACCCCCCTCACCCTAAGCCCGTGACCCCTCGTGCTATTCGAGTCCATCCTAGGAAAAAGCTTAATCCTGTTTACTCTATCTATACCCCTCATAATCTTGTACACCTCTATTAGATCTCCTCTAAGTCTACGTCTTTCTAAGGAAAACAGTCCCAATTTGCCTAACCTCTCCTTGTAACTCAGACCTTCCATACCAGACAGCATTCTGGTAAACCTCTTCTGCACTCTCTCTAGAGTCTCCACGTCCTTCCAGTAGTAAGGCGACCAGAACTGGACGCAGTATTCCATTTGAGATCTAACCAACATTTTATACAACTGCAACATTAAAGGCCAGCTCTTGTACTCTTATACCCCTTCCTATAAAGGCTAGCATACTATATGCTTTCTTCACAACCCTCTCCCCCTGCTCTGCCACTTTCAGAGACTTGTGCACCTGTACCCCCAGGTCCCTCTGCGTTTCTGTACTCTTAATAGGTCTACCCTTAATAGGTATACCTTTCCCCTACATTCTTTCTCCCAAAATATATCATCTTGCATTTATCAGGATTGAATTCCATCTGCCATCTATCTGCGCAATCTACCAGCCTATTTATGTCCTGCTGCATTGCCTGACAATGCTCCTCACTATCTGCAAGTCCAGCCATCTTTCTATCGTCTGCAAACTTGCTGATCACTCCACTTACCACATCTGCCAAGTCATTTATATATAGTACAAATAGAAGAGGTCTCAGTACCGAGCCCTGCGGCACACCACTATTGACTGACCTCCAGCTAGAAAAACACCCTTCCACTATTACTCTCTGTCTCCAATTACCAAGCCAGTTACTTATCCATCTAGCTACCTGTCCTTGTATCCCATTAGCCTTGACCTTTTCAACTAACTTCCCATGAGGGATTTTGTCAAACGTCTTACTGAAATCCATATAGACGACATCAATGGCTCGCCCTTCGTCGACCATTTTTGTCACCTCCTCAAAAAATTCTACCAGATTCGTAAGGCATGACCTCCCTTGAACAAAGACATGCTGCATATCCCTAATCAGATCGCAACGCTCTGAGTGCCTATACATCCTATCTCTAAGAATCCCCTCCAACAACTTCCCTACCACTGACGTCAAACTCACCGGCCTATAATTTCCAGGGTTATCCCTACTACCCTTTTTAAACAACAGTACAACATTAGCTATTCTCCAGTCCTCTGGGACCTCACCTGTGTCCAAAGAAGAGACAAAGATTTGCATCAGAGGCCCAGCAATTTCACCTTGCATCTCCCTAAGCAGCCTGGGATAAATGCTATCAGGCCCCAGAGATTTATCAATTTTAATGCTACCTAGAAGCTCTAACACTTCCTCCCTCAAGTGGTCCACAGCTCCCTCAGAGATAGGGCTGGTCAACAAGCCCCTCTCCTTCGTGAATACCGATGCAAAGTATTCATTCAGGATCTCCCCCATTGCCTTGGGCTTTAAAGCACAGTTCCCCTCCTCTGTCACTAAGAGATCCGATTTTTCCTCTAACCACCCTTTTATTCCTAACATAGGAGCAAAAAGCCTTTGAATTTTCCTTAATTAATTTCCTTCCTTCCTTAAAGTATATTTATTAATGTCACAAGTAGGGCTCATTAACACTGCAATGAAGTTACTATGAAAGTCCCTTAGTCGCTATACTCCAGCGCCTGTTCAGATACATTATGGGTAAATTTAGCAGGACCAATTCACCTAACCTGCACATCTTTGGACTGTGGGGGGAAACTGGAGCACCTGGAGGAAACCACACAGACACAGGGGGAGAATGTGCAAATTCCACCCAGACACTGATCCAAGCCAGGAATCAAACACATTTCCCTGACGCTGTGAGGCAGCAATGCTAACTTCCTGGCATGCTGTAATATTGGCCAATATGGATTGTGCTGCAGAAGACCCAGAGACCACTCACCATGTAAGTACACATGTAGCATCACTGCCACATCAGCTGTGGGTTAAATCTACATTCCTCCATTAGTTGCCTGCAGTCTAACGACCACATTTTTTTTCCCCCAACTTTTGTGAGTAGATCTTTCCAAATACTTTCACTAGTGAAACATACCTCCTCCTCACATTAAAAACTAAAGCTCATGCTTCAGAAATATTAAATCATTTCAATCAGGATAACAGTGAAGCTATACCAGACAGCAACAGTTTTCACTAAACAAACTGGATAACATTTTGATTAGCCCAATAAAATTTAAAAAAAGACACTGGTGGTGGCCACTAAAATTAGAGACACAAAGACAAACAAGGAAAACAAAGATTACTGTACAAGAGAGACAAACATAAATGCTTCTCATTAATCCACAATGTTCTCCAAGCTCCAGACAGATGTTGTTATTACTACATGGTCAAGTGTCTGAAAAAGTCAGACACCAGAAATCTAATCCAGCAAAGAGTGAGAAACAATTATTAAAATTATAAATGAGGGAAATTAAAACCCTTACAATTCACATTGAGTTTTGTATTAACTTCTGGTTTCCATAAAACTGTCAAAGCCATTAACAAGTCTTCGGGGTCATTAGATGAATGGAACTGAACTGTGTTGTGATGGAACTATTCCTTCTAACGTCAGAAAATGGAACTTCTGAGATATTGTCAACTGCATCTGCTGAATTGGTTCAATTCAGTTTTTTCCTTTGTACTGTAGTGCTGTGGCTTAAAGGAATTCAGCTCCCACTTCACTTTCTGGATAGATGGAGAGTCTTTCATCACCCATCAACCCTGATGACTGTCCACTTAAAGTTACATGCAGCCCAAAAGGACATGGTTTTGTCCTTATCAAAGCCATACCAGGAGGCAGTAATGATGTTGCAACCCAAGTCACTAATGCCACCAGTGTTACAATGTGAGTCCAGCATAATATCAAAGTGACAATTTATTTGCACAGTACATGTTGCTGATTAATATCACTCCTAGTGAATCATCTGAAAACATTGCATCCAAACTTTTAAAAACCTTTTATATCACATGATATATGTTTGGCGGTTGTTGAAGCTGTAACAAGTCATGGACATCCAGCTTTTAGCAGTATGTTTCAGCTCTGCTGTTTGGAGAATAACTAATAATGTGGTCAGATTTACTGCAGATATTCAAAGGTTTTTTTTTTCCCACAAGGAGCAGGAATGAACCGACCACTTAAATTTACTTTGGGTAGTGAGAGTTGAGATAGTTAGCTTTTCCCATGCCAAATGTTAAATGGTACTGTACCAAGTTAGACCACTGAGTCTGTAACACAGGTCGAAATCAGGCCTGAGATATAAGGCACAGCAATGAAACAAATTAGTTCAAGTACTGATACGTCCCTGAGGTCTGGAAATAGGTGTCAGTGTGTGTGGTGGGAAAAGAATCGATGTTACTGGGAAAAGGAGGGATGGCTGGATCCAGGTGGGGAATTAATTTCTGTGACAGGTGACATCAGGTCATCATCTCATCCATTTCCAGGATTCACTCAGGGCAAGAGCTACTTCAGTGAAGCTGACAGGCTGGAAAGACCTTGATCAATGAAACTAAAGAGTTGCAGCCATGGAGCACAATGGTGCAATTGTCAGCAATGCTGCCTCGTAGTGCCAGGGACTGGATACAACGCGGGTGACTGTCTGTGTAAGGTTGGCACATTCTCCCTGTGTCCACGTGTGCTTCTTCTGGGTGCTCCTGTTTCCTCTCTCAGTCCAAAGACGTGTGGGTTATGATGATTGGCCATGTTAAATTGCCTCTTAGCGTGAGGGGGATTAGCAGGGTAAATGTGTGGGGTTACAGGGTAGGGCCTAGGTAGGATTATATGGCTAGCGTGAGGGGACGTAACTTTAAATGTCTTGGACAAGTTGCAGAGCTGGGCCGAGAGGTGGCAAATGGAATTTAATGCGGAAAAGTGTGACGTAATTCACTTTGACAGGAATAACAAATGTGTAGAGTACAGGGCTAATGGTAGGACTCTTAATAGTGTTGGAGAACAGAGGGATCTCGGTGTATATGTGCATAGATCCCTGAAAGTTGGCAATCAGGTCGATAAGGTTGTTAAGAAGGCATACGGAGTCTTAGCTTTTATTGGTAGGGGGATTGAATTTTGGAGCCGCAACGTCATGTTGCAACTGTACAAAACTCTAGTGCGGCCGCACTTGGAGTATTGTGTGCAGTTCTGATCCCCGCATTATAAGAAAAATGTGGAGGCATTGGAGAGGGTACAGAGGAGGTTTACCAGGATGTTGCCTGGTATGGAGGGCAGGTCTTATGAAGAGAGGCTGAGGGATTTGAGGTTGTTTTCGTTAGAAAGAAGGCGGCTAAGAGGATACCTTATTGAAACATATAAGATGATTAGAGGTTTAGATAGGGTGGACAGTGATAGCTTTTTCCTAGGATGGAGAAAGCTAGCACGAGGGGACATAGCTATAAATTAAGGGGTGGTGGTTTTAGGACAGATGTCAGAGGTAGGTTCTTTACCCAGAGGGTGGTAAGGGTATGGAATGCCCTGCCTGCGGCAGTTGTAGATGCGCCAAGTTTGGTGGCGTTTAAGAAGTTAGTAGATAAGTTTATGGACGAAAAGGGAATGGTTTAGTTTGGAGGGTCATTGCTTTTTCCTAATTGGTCGGCGCAACATCGAAGGCCAAAGGGCCTGTTCTGCGGTGTAACGTTCTATGTTCTATGTTCTAAATTGAGGGGTAATAGATATAGGACAGATGTCAGAGGTAGGTTCTTTACTCAAAGAATAGTAAGAACGTGGAATGCTCTGCTTGCAACAGTAGTGGATTCGCCAACATTAAAGGCATTTAAATGGTCATTGGATAAACATATAGATGATACTGGAATAGTGTAGGTTAGATGGGTTTAGATTGGTTTCACAGGTTGGCGCAACATCGAGTACTGTGCTATAATGTTCTATGTTGTTCATGGAGACTCAATGGGCTGAATGGCCTCCTTCTGTACTATTGGAATTCTATGATTCTATGGCCAGATGAGAGGTTGATGCTCATATCACACTTTTTCCTTGACAGGTAACGGTCAACTTCTTGAATTCAGTTCAGATAACTTCGCCTAACATACCTTTAGCTGCACGTCTCTGCTGCTAGTGTTTGCAAATCCATCAATCTTGAATCTCCAAATCAGGCATTAAAGAAGCAATGCCAGCAACAGCATCAGCTGCCTTCTCCCTAATCCTCTACAGGACAACGATTGAGCTCAAACGCTTCAGAATCCCCAACATATGATCTGCAGACCAAGGATTGGCTCTTTTGACACGTCCGAGCATGCAGTGGATTAGGAATCATCACATGACAATGTATGGCATTATTAGTGCAGCTTCCTTGTCCATCAAGTCCTTGAATGGGACTTGAACCTGGAGCTTCAGTCTCGGGGCAGAGACGCTATCTAATGCGCTACAAGACCTCTCTAGATGGAATAATACTAAAGGAAAAAATTTAGATGCAACTGCAGCTGTATGAGACTGACTCAGACCCTCAAAACTATCAATAGAGGCTAACCTCCCCCCCTCCACCCCCAAATTTATCTGGGTCCCAATAATGAAAGAAGTGCATTATAGCTCACTGTGCATTAAGTCACTCATGAGGAAAAGAGATGTCAGCATCCTGCGAAAAGAACCCTATACTGAAGTTTTACTTCTAACTCCCGATGGAGTTCTGTTTCAGCATGGCGGCACAATGGTTAGCACTGCTGCCTAACAGCACCACAGACCCGCATTCAATTCCAGTCTTGGATGTCTGTCTGTATGGCGTTTGCACATTCTTCCCATGACTGAGTGGGTTTCCTCTGGGTGTTCCGGTTTCTTCCCACACTCCAAAGATGTGTAGGTTAGCTGGATTGACCATGGTAAATGTGTAGGGTTACAGGATAGGACTGGGATGGGCCTGGATAAGATGCTATTTTGGAGAGTCAGTACAGGTTCAATGGATGAATGGCCTCCATCTGTACTGTATGGAATCTATAGTTCTCCTCTCGTATGCTCCCTATTCATTACTTTGTGAAGTAAAAATCCAAAGCATCTAGAATTATGTGATACATGCGGAGCTTGTCAATGATCTGTAAGATCTAGCAGAGTGTGGGCATACAGCCATCCTTGGGGATTGAAATAGACTTCACATATCCTTATTTGTCCTGTATCCTCATCCACACTATTAAAAAAGAAAGGCAGACTCACTGATCACAAGCCCAGATGTTGAGTGATATAACCTCTTCCATACAAAAGCTTGCAAATTATACTATTATTTGATTCTATTACTTTAAATAGAAATTGTCTGTGTACATGTTTATGTCGACTAGAGTCGATATTTGGAAATGAATCATTTATTTTTGTGACAAGAATAGAAACTGAAACATCCCAAATCTTTGCCTATTTGGATTGGATTCATTCCCAGGAAACTGACAGTTATTAACTGTAAATTTCTATCAAGCAAATATAATTACATCAAACACTCTGTGTATAATTACTGAATGATTACAACACAGGAAATTATTCAGCCCGCAAATTCTATACTGGGTTTCCAATTCCTCAATGCCACTCCCTGCTTTCTCCCCATAGCCTTGCACATTCTTTCTTTTCCAATAATAATCATGATATTGAATAATTCAGGCTCCAACTGTACACTGTGATCTCTTGTAGAACATGTTGAACAACTTCTGTTCAACTGCTTGGAATAGTGAAGCATATTGGGCCTCTCTCATCCCAAAACCATAAAATCCCACCCAAGGTCAACAGATTTTTCCATGGTCCGCTCCTCGCCTGCACCAATTCCTATGGCAGGCAGGATGGTAAAATTCCAGCCATTTGATTTAATAATCCTGTTCTGGGATGGGGAAAGATAAGATCCTTGAAAGACTTACCGATGACAAAAAAAGGATAAGTGCCAATTAACATCCTATTTTGCTCCGCATGATCACTGGCTTCCTCAGCACTGTTGCAGATACATTTATGCAGATAAGCCAACAGTATTCCCTCAAACCTTCTACCGCACCGCCTCCCCCCCCAGCCTCAACTGGAACCTTGCAGACAGTAGTCAAGCTTTGGGGAGTCACAAGGTTATTCATCAGCTACAGAATTGTCAGAGCTTAACCCACAGCAGAAGTGCTCACAAACCAGGGGAAGGCACAACTGGTGAAAGAGGGATAAGACAGGATGGGGCATGCCTAACATTCAGCCCCTCACTTAGCATAAGTAGTGAGTTGCTAAGCTGGCAGGGGAGGACTGCCTCCCCCAAGCATCTAGTGAGAAAGCATTCTTCATCTCTGTAAATGGGAACCTGAGGATGAGGCTCTGAGGAATTTAGGAGAGAGCCTAGGCAGTCAGTCATTCTCGATTCTCCCTGTTCTGGATACCAGCAGGAAAAAGGCAAGGTCAGTAGTTCTCTGAGCTTGCACAGGACCTTTGAAGAGGATAAGCATGATAAATTCTCACCTGCGTAAATGTCACACCATTCACATGTACCTTTCACTAATCCAGAGACTCCACATGAGTGAATCATAGATCTGGCTTAGACTGGGCCTCACACTCTGATCATGATCCATGTCCACAACAAGAAGAGGCACTCAGAACTGCAGAACTCCAATCTAATGATAAGTTTCTGAAGGCAAGCATGGACAAGGTAATGGAGATACAGCGCGACACTGGAGAATATGAGACAGAGGTGTCAGAGGCCCTCAACATAGTGGCACATGAGGCAAAGAAGTTCAACTTCTTGATCGCTGATGTCGCGGTGTTGATATGCGCATGCATCAAGGTCTCGATGGCAGAATGATGGACACCATGGAGATCCTGGTCCAGCAGAACACCAGCTTAAAGATGCACTCAGACCTGCACTCGACCAGTGTAGCTAGAGGTGAGCTTTTGCAGTGCAAGAGGAGGACAGAATTTGTGAACTCCTTCCAGATGCCTCTCTCCCACAAGAAATCAGAGAGGGACTCTCGGGTGCTCAAAGTGAGGTGGCGCATCAAGCAGACACTGGAACCACCATCCTAATAGAAGCAAAGATTTATTGATGCTGCGTGCCTTCATGAAGGTAATAATAATAATAATCTACTTGTTTTATATATTTGCTTTGGTGCAGTGATGTTTATTTACTGAAAGCCATATATTCCATTAAAAATAGTTAATAGTTCTGTCAGCTACTGCTTGAGAAATGGGGCTTCTGGTATCAATGGAAGCATTTTCTAATGTGAATCATAAAAAGAAGAATAGGGTGAGAGGCAGTGCGGGAGTGGTGTGAGAAAGAGGGTCGCTGCAATATTGTGCATGTTCCCCGATCCATCAACTTAGGTTTGGAATAGTAGTGCTTGTTGTTACAGTCAGAAGAGATTTCTTCGGTTTATCATGTATCTGTGCAAATACCAAACAACTCACCTCAATCCAATGTATTAACCACAGGAATAATCACAGAACCAAAATCCACCAGCTCCTTCAGCAGCCAGCAGCAACTTCAGTCACTGACTGCTGTGATTTCAGACTGGTCAAAAGCAGGTGGATCCTGCTCCTATGAATAATCAGTAATTCAAGGCAGCAGTTTCATTCACAGAAAATGTCACTTTAAAAATCATTTCGTAAAATAAGCCGGCCTGAGGAAGTAACTGATATCTTTCTGCAGACATGATGACATTTGCATATATTTTGGCTTGTAATAAGAAGGGATGTTTTCAACCAAGACAAACCCTTTAATATCCACTGCGTCATGGAAAGAGAATGTAAAAGTCATTCTTGGTGCTGTTTTAAAATGAGCTTTGGAAATAAAGATCCTTATTTCTGTTCTTTGCAGTATAGTAAAACAGAGAAAATGGGCACACGGTGGCAAATGGCAGTGCAATGGCACAAGCAGCCGCACGGTGACACAGCGATTAGCACTGCTGCCTCAGCGCCAGGAATTTGGGTTGAATTCCAGCCTTGGCTGACAGTGTGGAGTTTGCACTTTCTCTTCGTGTCTGCATGGGTTTCATCCAGTTACTCTAGTTTCCTCCCACAGTCCAAAAGTGTGCCAGTTAGGTGGATTAGCCATGGTAAACGCATATGGTTACAGCAAGAGGACATGAGGAAGGGGGGAGGGGGGGTGCCTGGATAAAGATGCTCTTTTACAGAGTGAGTGTAGACTCGATGGGCTGAGTGGTCTCATTCTACAATGTTGCAATTCTACAGTTTTTATGGATAGATGCTGCCTAGAAACATTTGCTAAAATATTAATTGGTGTTTGCTTCCATTAAATGCCTTCAGGTGGCCATCTCCAAGTTGTCTAACAGACCACAAAGTCTCACTGTCAGGGTGAAAATCATGTTTTACCCAAGTTTCAAATGGCAGGAGTCAAGGCCTGAAAATGCCCATGCCAGCCTTGACCTGGTGAACAACTTTTTCATAGCTTTGACTCTCAAAACTTAGAGCAATGGCACTGACAACATGTTTGGCAGCTCCACAGGAAGCCTGAGAGGAACCACAGGCGCTATGGGGTGTTTCAGGTTGCTGAGGATATTTGGCCTGTGTTAAAATTGCCTTGGATAATAAAAGACCAAAAACGTAAAGACTGAAATATTTCCACTTGTTTCCAAAAATTAAATGTGAATTACATTACATCTAAAAAGAAATATTTAAGGGTAACTAATTGGGAGATAAAGTTCTCCACTCAGTTACTAAAGAATTTGAATCTTATCCAGGCTTAAAGCAAAGATCCATTATTAAATAACATTTTGGCCATTTTTTAGTAAGATTCCAATTCGTTACTGTCCAAAACTGCCCAGTATTTTGCACAAGTTGGTACTAATTTGGTGCAGCTACTCAAAAGAAATTATAAGGCTGGATATAGTGTGGGGAATACATTGTAATAAAAATCAGAGATTAGAGTTATAACACATTTTTGAAGCAGCGTAGGTGAATATTTGCTCCATATTTGGTCTATGCTATACTTAACCTTGAAGTGCTTACCAATTGGGGCAAATGTGAAAATAGGTCTCAATGCTTGCTTATTCTTACTCTGGATTGTACCTCTTAGATGCAATTTTAAGACCTCACAGAAATTAACTTTTCCATATGCACGGTATTAATATTAAGTGGGTTTGATATTTTAAAGTAAATGTATGTCTTCTTTAACTGATTGGAATATAGTAAATAAAACAATTAATGCAAACTGTCATCGGCTCTAAATAGTATTTGTTTGAGAACATTTTCACCAGCTTTCAACATTACCGACATTTTTTTAAACTTAAAATATTCATAAATAAAATCTTGCAATCCAAATTTGTTTCCCCAATTTGATAACACAGCACCTTGTGTTTTTATAAAATTTAGCTGAGTCTCCAGTTTATCAACTTGATCTCAGAACCTGATGTCATCTGACCTTGATAGCTCCCTCATGCATTAATCGTTTTTTTTTGTTTAACAAAATTGTAAAACCCAGCAAGGCAACTGTAGCACAAGAAAAACTGACAAATTAGATGGCTGCAAAATTTCTGCTTTGTGTTTCAGCCCGCAGTAGAAAGAAAAATTTTGTCACTTTATGCTGACTTCTTTTCCTAAAATGTCTGACACACAAGAACAGCAACTGAAACTCAATGACAAGTACCACAACAGCCCAGTAAGAGTGAGCAGATAAGGATAGTGATCAATCTTCCTTGGTTGCCCAAGGAATACTTTTTAAATCAGATGAGCCCTTAGGCTGAATTTTCCCAGGCTACTGCTGGCAAGCTTGCTGTGGGAACAGCAGGAACACATCAGGACATACAGGAATACACCAGAGTGCCCACCTCTCCTAATGGGGCTGCTGAAGACCTGGAGCTATTGTCTCTTTGACTGCGCCAGCAGCTTCAGAGTTTTCTCGTCGTCCTTAATCAGATGGACATGTGACGTAGGCTAATTTAGAGGCCACTTCCAGAATTATTGCTAGGGTGGTCTCACTGCTGGTTAGGCACATAGAATCATTGAATCTCTAACCAGCACCAGCTACAATGCAGGAGGCTGCCATTAAGCCCATCAAGCCTGCACTGACAACATCCCACCTATGTCCTATCCCCATAACTCCACGTATTTACCCTGCTAATCCCCCTGAAATTTAGGGGCAATTTAGCATGACCAATCAATCTAACCCACACATCTTTGGACTGTGGGAGGAAACTGGACATTTAGACATTTAGTCCAGACATCAGAGTCTTATAATCAAATCCTGCAGCATGAGTTTTGTTGTAAAATACCTTCAAAAGAAAGCAACATGCCATCAGTTTAAGGGATGTGTGTCATATGATCCAGCTTCAGTTTCACTTTGGCCTTGAACAGAACACATACACAGATTTTCAAGCTTTCTGTCCATGTCTATCTGTCCGCATGTGCTTAAAATTAGTAAATGAGCCCACAACATGTTTGCACAATCCTTATGAG
Source organism: Sphyrna mokarran (assembly GCA_024679065.1). Taxonomy (NCBI): domain Eukaryota; kingdom Metazoa; phylum Chordata; class Chondrichthyes; order Carcharhiniformes; family Carcharhinidae; genus Sphyrna; species Sphyrna mokarran. The sequence continues at coordinate 61,311,357 of JAGIQG010000003.1, forward strand.
CAAACGGCCACTTTATATCATAATACAATAAAGTATTGTCAGTAATAAGTTGAATTTATTAGACTCGGCCTCTCGAGTAGATTTTTAACTATCAAAGCACTTCTCCACTAAGAGAGCTCTAAACATGAAGGTGGTATTTTTCTGTACTCCATAAACTCTGTCAGTCTGTACTTTTAAAGAAGCTCAGAGCGATAGACAGGTTGGTGATACTGTTATACTTTAATAACCTACTTTTATTAATTAGTCTTTAGTCAGAGCATCTATTGGATAATTGATTAGGATCAAAAACTTTATGAAAGGGCTGTTAAAATCTGGTTATTATACTCTCAATCGAATGATTAAGCTTAGCTAGCTGTAGCTATAACATATTGGTATGTTTGAGGAATAAATATTATGGGCCTAGAGGACAGGCAAATAAAGTTCTTTTATTTCCAATTTTTGACATTTTAATTGCTTTGCACTATTTCCCATGGCACATTTACAATATTATCTCAAGAAATATTTATTTGTTTATTCTTTCCTCCCTGAAATCTCTTTTTGGATTAGATGATTTTTAGCCATGTACATTCTCGGAAAATGTACCTGCCTGCTTTCTGCAGCAGCTAACCTTCTGAAGTTAAGTCAAAGATTTATGCCATCAGTGCAGTGTTAGTGCCAGCTTCAACAAATACCACTGCGGATGTGAACACTATCAATGAAACATTATCAGCTATCAAGGGAGACAAGAGTGTATACAGCCGCAGAACATGTTTCTATTTATAGTGGACTCCATTGAAACTGGAAACGTTCATCAGCTAACTGGTAACCTGAGTGAGTAGATCGCAATCCAAAGGAAGTTCATATCCCAGTCTTGACCGACATTTGAGCTCATCGACTCCTATTGTGTCTGTCTCCTTCCAAGCTACCCCATGTAGCATTTAGTCTCGACATCACACACCACAGAACACACTAGAGAAATAAATTCCAGCACCTCAGGAGAACTCCTTTGTCAGAATTGCATCCAAACTTCACTCCATTGATTACTTCCACTCTTTATAGAAAGAGCTTGATTGAAGCAATTCTGGAAGTGCTCCTACCCTATAATGTGTTAAAATATTATTTTGCATTCAGAGTTCAACAATAGATAAACGTCTCAAATTTGTCCTTCCCAATAAGTGAGCAGCTAAGTTGAAGTCAGACACCATTATGGAAGGAGTTGAGCTTGAAGATGAGGTGAGCTGTGCCACTGTTTGTGTCTTTCCTGGAAGCCTTTCCAAGAAAGGGAGTCACTGAGTCCATAGAGTGGGACTCTTGCTCATTTTTCCATCTCAAATATGGTGTGAAACCAGGAGAAAAAAGTCTAAGAATTAACTGTGCTATTTCTAGAAAGTTCTACCAGTTCCTTTTATCGATAGCCATATAATAAAATGGCTGCTGTCTTGATTTTAGTGTTTTGCCTACATTTTCCTCCCACAGTGAAAGTATGATTGGATGATGTCAGTCCTGTAATGAGCATTTTTGAAAGACATATTTATGACACTCATTTGGATAATATTGCTGTAATAATGAAGCTCCAAATTCCAACCACATTATAAAGTTCATTATCCAGCTGTCCAATGTTTATATTGCTTTGCCAGGGGTTGTGTTACAGAAGACACAAAGCAATTAAGAAGAACTGGCAATTCTTCCGACCTAGAAATATATACAATCTGTGCATGTATGTATACTTTTTCTTGACTGTAAGGAACTTCTAATCCTACAGAGAACCATACTTACATTACACTTGTTTTTCTTCTCAGAATGAAAAATACTTTTACTTTGGTCTGTCAAGCAAAGACAGACCAGATGCAAATCTAAGGAAAGCTAACAAGACCAGTTATCCAGAATTAAATGTGAAAGGCCACAATCTACCTTCTATTGAATATCAACGGCAGTTGACCATATGATTGAAACTGGTTCTCTGATATTGAAATTCATTTATCCCAGAATCAGAAGGGACCTCTAAGCCTTCAGAATAATACAAGCAAGACAATAGCGATAAAGAAAGGCAGTGCTGTCTATGCCTTTCAAGAACTGAGAGGCTTAAAACTCTTGTACAAATCTAACAGCCTGATTCCAAAGCATTAATTTCACTTGTAAAGAAACTGGACTTCCAGAGGCAACAGCCATGAGTGCCTGACTTCATATTCTGCTAAACTTTCTTTGTTTCGAAAGAATGCTGCAGTAACCCTGATATAGACCATTGATATAGACCTCAAACAGACTATTGTTTGCAGCAAACTACCCAATCTTCAGGAGAACAGTGACCACAATACCACACAACCCTGCCACAACAACCTCTGCCAGACATGCCGGATCATCGACATGGATGACATCATCATACGTGACAATACCATTCACCAGGTACACGGTACATACTCGTGCAACTCGGCCAATGTTGTCTACCTAATACGTTGCAAGAAAGGATATCCCTAAGCATGGTATATTGGGGAGACCATGCAGACACTACGACAGCAGATGAATGAACATCGCTCGACAATCACCAGACAAAACTGTTCCCTTCCTGTTGGCAAACACTTCAACGGTCACGAGCATTTGGCCTCCGACCTTCGGGTAAACGTTCTTCAAAGGGGCCTTCACAACACACGACAGCGCAGAGCCGCTGAGCCGAGTATGATAGCCAAGTTCTGCACACATGAGGACGGTCTTGACAGGGATCTTGGCTTCATGTCACACTATCTGTAACCCCCATGACTTGCCTGGGTTAGCAAAAAACCTCACTTACTGTGCTGGCTGGAGACAATACACATCTTTTTAATCTGTGCTCAGTGCTCCTTCCACTAACATTGTTAGCCACTTTAAGACTTGAATAGCAGGTTAGGTGTAAAGATTCACATTCTAATCAGTAATCTGTAAACAGTCTGTGCTGTTATGTGTGCTGTTTCAGACCAGAACACCTCATTCACTTGACGAAGTCAAGAGGGTCGAAAGCTTGTGAGTTTACTATCAAATAAATCAGTTGGATTTAAACCTGGTGTTGTCAGATCTCTTACTGTGTAACCCTGATAGTCAGCTGAACTCACCTAAACTACAATTCAAGAGTGAGAAGGTATCTTTCTTCACATGACTCTCAAAAACACATGATGGTTTAATACTAGTTTTTAGTTCACTAGCATTGTAGAGTGTCTGGTTGTATGTATGTGTGTAGCTACGTGTGCATGTGTGTGCACTTCGCTCTCTTTTTCTCTTTGCTGGTACGCTCTAGATTGACTATGCACAAACAGTCAAATCTATCTTTTCAAAAGTAAATCCACACTGATTACGGATGGAAGGGAAAGGAATTGAGGGTTTCAATTCTTCTTTCCTCCACTGTCCATGACAGCTGGCCCAGAGGGTAAAATTAATGCTTCATACACCACACATACACATGCTCTATAGGCCCTGAGTTATGATTAAAAAGTAAAAATTTCAATTAAAAACAATAATCTTAGAACAGGCAGTAAGAATGCATTGTCATTGCATTATTTGTTACCCAAACAAGCAACCAAGGTACAGCTGCACATTTTTAAAAATTAGGAAAAGTTAAGTCATTGTTGTTATTTTGGATCAGAATTATCCCAGGCATTGAAACACACAGAGAGGTTACATTGCAGAAATGAAAGCTGACAAATACCTTCACAAGTGTCAGATTTGGCTGAGGGTTGATGCTTCCCTTAGGTTAATGGGGGGGGGGTCAAATGGTGTCATTCACTCAAGTAAATCTTGACTTTGCTTGATGATGAACCCAGCATGATGGAAATAAAAAAATTAGGAGATGCAAAACAAGATACTGGCTCCCTATGGACCACTTTTACATCAGTGCATTGTTTAAGGTTTTGCTCATCGAGAATGACGATCAGGTTGAGTGTAAGGAGGGACAATATCCCTGCAGTACGCCAATGGTTTCAGGACAGTGGACAAAGCAGGAGAAAAATTAGAAAATTGAGAAAAAGAAAAAGTTCTCCAGAAGGGAGTTGAGGAAACTAATGATGAGTAACTTCAAGATAAAGGTTAGAGTCTGCCTGCATTCACTGCCAATCTTCTCTCAGACATAATGAAATCCAGAAGTTGCTGTCAAGAACTCACCATTTTTTCCACTGGATACATGAATATCTCGCAGAGAGAAATCTTAAAAATCACTTGACCTAAACTTCCATTATCTATTCTATTTGTCCTGCTGTAAAGACCTTTGAACACTGAATGAGGGGCAATTAAGTTTTCAATGGTTTACTAAGTCATAATTACGTTTAAGCAACCTCACTGGCCCTGAAAAACGAAGTCAATATTTATAAAATGTCAAATTTCTATTATTTAAAAAAAATCATAGATTTTATAATAATAAAGTTATAATGGTTTGGGTTCTACCTTATCCCATGTGTATGTCCCAATCTTTATTTTGTTCTTTTTAAAATGATCAAAAATGAAGGATAACTAGCATTTTTAAACTTTCTGGTTTGCAGTCTGTGAGAATTTTTAAATGCATGTGGCTGTTGAGACTGCCCAATAACATCACTATACTGGCTGTTGGGGATCCCATATGGTTAGTGCTTGAATGAAGTTAACAGCAGCAAAGATAATTTCATGCCAATAGTATTCGCTAGATCTTTGTGGAAGGCTTTCATCAAGGACAATGGCGAGCATGGCACTTTGTTACATACTGCAAAATCCAGGTCAATAACTGCTTGTTGGCCATAGTATGATTTTTTTTTTGATATTGCAATCAATTATTTTCTCATCTATATTTCAGGTTCCTTGAGATCATGCATTATTTTTCAATTGAAAGGGCTACTGTGTAAGAAGTCTCCCAAGTGTCGATAATGTTCTGTATAAATGGCTGCTTGAAGGTATACAAGCGATGCCTGTGCTCCTGCTTTGCCTTTCTTACTGTGTCCAAATATTGTTTCATTGCCTGCTGTCTCCTGCTCCCAATAAGAACATGAAAAGCTAGTGCTATAGCATGTCAGAGTGGCCAATTGCATAATGTAGTGGTGGGATACAGATTTCAAGCTCCTACTTTTGCTAAGTTTCTTACCTTGACTACAGTGCTGCGTACAGGCAAAACGCTGGGAGATACACTTTGTGACATAGGCAGAAACAGTTTGTGTATGTTTTATGGAAACCCAGGGTCAGACAGACCTTGCGAAAAGAACAGAAACTTGATCATCAGCAAGGGAGAGATTACAATCAAAATGAGTCAAATCTACAGCTTATTCACCATTTCACATAGAAACACATATAAAGTATTAATCTCGTTATATTTTGTCTTGATTATTTTGAAGAATTAGGCACCAGTTAGCAACCTTCTCTATAATTAAGTAAGGCATTATTATCAATAACATTATTGAAGGGAAACATTATCCATTGTGTAATAGCTTCCATGATGATTAATTCAACTTAAGATGAGCAATCCTTACTAATAAATTGGCAGGGATACAGATTCAGTCAAATTTTCAAATTAAACATTTATGTATCCCTTGGTGAAAGTTTATTCCTTTTGCTAGAGATTGTGTTGCTGAGTAATGGATTTTTTTAACTTTTAGAAATCAGTGTCACTCCCAAATCATTTAGAATACAGCTGGATACTGAATAATGTTCTCTCCACATTGTCCTGACAATGTGCCTTAACCTAATATCGGAAGAAGCCCTTCGGTATCAGATTTCATTTTCCCACACTAACGATGTTTACAAAGTCTCTCCAATGGGACTGACAGCACATTCTATACTACTGGGCTGTGAATACGACAAACACAATCAGCGTTTCCCAAAATAACCGCAAAGGGATCTTACAACTATCAGAGAGCAAAAGACAAAAATCTAATTTCTGCAGACTGAATTAAAGTTCAGCTTCGAGAGGCAAAAGGAAATGTTCAATTGCTTGCGATAAATTATACAAAAGTGAAGGCATAATGTGGTACTGACTCTCCGAGCTGACTTGCTTAGAGGAAGAGGAGAGCCTCTGGGGTAACTAGTCTGCCTCGGAGTTGTTCTACTAATTTCTATTAGCACTCACACACTTCTATCTGAAGACTGACGGGACTGCATTGCAATGCAATGCAATGTTGCATTTGGCCAACTGGTAACAGCAAGCCTCACCAGTTTTCCGAAGTCCTCATTTCATATAAAAACAAGCTCCTGGTGTAGGCTGACTCTCCCACTGGGAGCTTGCTTAAAGATAAGTGGTCGCACATGAAGTCAAAAATTTCTGGGATGCTTTCCAAGAGCTGTTTGAAGCAAAAGAAGTGGCAAGCAGACACAGACCCATAGTCAAACAATCACAGAGGTAAAAACCCAAATCTGTTAGCAAGTGCTGGCCTGGCAAAACCTCAGCCTTCTGCTAAACAGATGATAAAGCAGAGAGGGTACTGTATGAGGTGAGTGTGAGGACAGTTGGCCTTGTTGATATTTCAGGGCAGCCCGCAGTACTGTCCACCCACAGTAAGTAGTGACAGTGAAGTACTTGGAAAGAGTTGGCAGAAGATAATGGAAGATTTTTGAAAGGGTAAAAGGTGCCATGATACCCAGTAGTACCAGATGGAAGAGCTAAGCATGCATGTCACAAAATATTGATTCAACATTCACCCTTCTAATCATGTTCATTCTACAATAGGACACACACTGAGAAAAAAAACCCTTGGCATAGTGACATTTCTATAAAGATTTTACGAAGCATATCATTCTAAAACAACCAGGCTACACGATGCATGGTCAGCTATTTACACACAAGGTGAGTGGACCTGTGACTGCCACTGTTATGGACTTGTTTAGTTAACAACTCAAGACTACTCACCTGCTTATATAACATTTGACAATTAATACAATGGCTCTAACCTAAGCTAGGGTACAGTTTAAAAATTACAATGCCTAAAAAATACAAGAGGCCTCTTCTAGCCACCAAGAGCAATTTTACTTATGAGTGTCACAAGTAGGTTTACATTAATACTGCAATGAAGTTACTGTGAAAATCCCTGAGTCAGAGATAATATTCTGGCACCTGTTTGGGCACACAGAGTGTGAATTTAGCCCGGGCAGTAGCGCTGTGGGGCAGCAGTACTAACCACTGTGCACATGCTGCCTAAAGCTCAGACTAAATACCATTCTACACTTGTTATGTCTATCCACTCATGTAAAGAAACACACCGCTGTTTGATGGTGACATCTCAGAGACAGCATTCAAATATTCCTTTGATGCTGCTGAAGAACTGAAGACTTGTCCGTAAGTGGATATACAAGAATACACTTCAGAGCACCCGCAGCAAAGATTGTAAACATCTCCACAAACTCCAGAGTGTGCAGCTGGAGAGATAGTATGGAGTCCTGAATTACAAAGGTCAAACAGTGATAATGGAGAAATGAAAAGGAACAACTATTAGGAGACACAACTTTCAGCGCATCAAATCCAGTTGAAAGGAAGCTTAAATCCCACAACGTAGTGCTTTCCTGATGTGAACCCACTTTAATTGTCTCAGATGTTACGGCACAGAGCTGGGTGTGGCCCACAGCCTTTGAGCCAGGTGGAGGCAGGGATGGGGTTGGAAGCGTGCAGCACCAAAGTAATAACCATCACTGTTTTATTGTTAAACTGACTAAATAAAACAAAGCAGCAGGATAATAACCTTCACCACTGTATCAATGTCCAAAATAAAGCAAAGCAACAGCACAATTCAGAGATGGTTATGGTCCTCATCAACTGAGATTATCGCTGTAAAAGCTCTCCTCTCTAATTCGGTAAAGTGATTTTGGTTTCCTCATATATTCCTTGTGAATGGTCTCCAAAGCGTAACTGAAGCTTATTTGGCTTTATGCTTTTGCAGGTTACCACTCTATAGGCAAATGAAGCCATTCAGCCTTTCTTCAGGTGTGACTGAAACACTCACGAACACATGCTTCAGGAAAATGCTGTCATATTTATGGACACATTTCATATTTCTTTGCTTATCATTGAAAGATGAATCAGAAAGCTCAGGACTGGAGGTGGAAGCTCTGCTATAAAAAAAGGGTCCATGATATGAGCTGCAAGCAATTATTAAATTACTCTGAGACTGTTCACCTGCAGATTAGAGAAGCATCCAGGCAAAGAGGAATTCATAACTTTTACCAAGGCAGAGGCTAAATCCTGACACACCAACCCCACCCGCCCCCCCAGCCATTACATTCCTTCAATTGACACATGCCCTTATTGTTCGTCCACTCCAAATTCCTGTTCAAGCTGCCTGCTGGTCACTTCCTGACAATGAGCCACAAGGTACAAAAAAGTGCATTAAAGGACCTCAGTATCAGTGCCAGGCTGGAGTTTCCTCTCCACAGCTACTCCACAGTCTTGGACATTCCAATCTCCAAATTTTAATGGGGTGGTGGCCCATTGTTTGAGAAGCCCTGCCATGGAGGAATAATTTTCTGATATGGAAATCAAACCCCCAAAAATAATCATCACTGTATTCCATCTCAATAACAGAAACAGTAAACACAGCTTGAAAGTGACCTTGTGTGGCAATTTAGTGCTGCCTGATCTCACTCTGGCCAATCTTAGACTAAGGTAAGCTGGTGATTAGCCAAAGAAGGTAGGCTCCAAGCTGCAATCAATGGTTAACATGCTCTAGAAACTGAAAAGTGTGAGTTGAAGAAGCATCAGTCTCAGTGTTTCAGGTATAGTGATAGTTCTGTACCAGGTACTGTCCACCACTATGGACCAGAAGTATCCTCACTTAACTTGACGTTCAACTGAACAGGGCAATGTGGTGTATCACTGAATCACTCACTCCCACCATGGCTTCCTGGGAAGTTATATGTTGCTTCCTTCATCCTTCACCATTGTGCTTCAGTGCTCTGGAAAGTCCAGAGAACCAAGGACAATGAACGTCTCCCCACTCATCAGCACTACAAGAACATCACTCAATGCTGCCAGATGTCACAAGACCTTTTGGAACTACGCTCTCAAACTGTTATGTTACTTCCAACTTGGGGAAACTGAGAAAGCCAAAGGGGGTTCATAATTCACAAGTACCTGGTGAAAGACATGATATAGAGTATCACTGGCTTCAACCTTCCTAAAAAAAACTCATGGGATAGTCTAAATCACTTCCACACAAATTCGGGATATTCTAAATCCCATCTACACAAACTCGGAATATTCCAAATCCCATCTGCACAAATCCTGGGCAGATGCAAAATAGAAAATTAAAAGCTATTCAATGAGTGGCTGTGCCATCCAGAACAGAAGAAGAAATATATAATGACTTGATGCCTAATTCAGAAATGTGAAGGTGGCATTGCAGTGAAACACTCCACAACTTTCTGACCAAATAGTCTGGCTGAAAAGCTTGAATATAAAATGAGTAGTTGCTCTAGATTTCCATTAGCCATAGGAAAATGAGACAATGCTGCACTCGAATCATTGAGCATCAATCCCCAATCTTTGAAAAGTGCTGGGAAACTGGAGTCAGTTGCTTCCCTTAGCATAGAGTAGGAGATGAAGTGATAACGTGGGCATTTTGGCAAGGCATTGGTCATATATTTGCTTTATATAGACAGCAAGATAGCTAATGCTGTAGATGATCCATATCTAATATAGGAAAAGACAAGATTCGAGGTACTGATTATTAATTGCATATTGGTTGTATTTGATTGTGTTCAAATAGTGGGCATTGACTGTACATCCACTTGAGCTGCTATAACCATGGTTGTTGGATTAGAAGAGTTGTAATGTGTAATTCTAAGTAAATATAAAAGTATGTAAAAATTAGATCCAGTTTTAGTCTTCACCTTTCTGCAATGAATCACTGGTCATTTGACTGCCAATAACAATTTTGTTGCTCTGTTTCAGGACGGCTATAGGTCTCCTAGCAACAGATAGCAAAACTGCACTCCTGCTTTTTCATTTATTCTGAACTGTACAGTGACTGTTCTTGGTCATTGCCAATGAGAACTGCCAATCCCTGCAGGTGACATCATGGCAACTGTGGTTACACCAGGTTGGTGTCAGCTAACCGCTCTAATCTTATTTCATGTTAAACAATTCTAATCGGCAAATATTGCAATTGGGTTGGTTTGGAAGCAACTTACACTCATCAACTTTCTTGCATTGGCTATTGTAATTTTCAACTAGATGGCTTGTCACTGCACTGAATGTTTACTGAAATCACATTTTAGTACCATTCTTCATTTATGGTCATGCTTTTCTGCTGAACTCCTGTAACGTTCAACTACAGTTGGCTGCTGGATGACTTTATGGACACTATTCAGTTGTTTTTGATTCTGCAAAAGCATTCTCTGCATGTTCTGATGCCAAGAAACAAAACCAGGAGAGGAAAAAGCCAGTATTACAAATCCAATAAAGTTATCCAACAAAAACAAACTGAGAAATGCCTTTAAGAGCTGCCTCATTTCATTGTACTTATCCTCGGGTGTCACAATCTGAGGATACAGGGTAGACAATTTAGGACAGAGATGAAGAGAAATTTCCTTATCCAAACAGTGGTGAGCCCATGGAATTCACTACCATGGAAGGCAGTTAACCACAAAACAGTGAATGTTTCCAACAGTAGTTAGATATAGCACTCAAGGCGAAGGGGATCAAATTAAGGGAGGAAAGGTGGGATCAGGCAATGGAGTTGGATGATCAGCTGTGACCATAATGAATGGTGGAGCAGGCTTGAAGGGGTGAATGACCTCTCCTGCTCCTATTTCCTATGTTTCTATGTTGCCCTTTCCAACCATATGTAAAATTGCTTCTTTAAGCGGTCAACATGATCCTCCCTGAAAATGTCAGTGGGAGATCCCAGGGAAAGCAGACTGGGTTCCAGTGACAGAAATTATACAGTTTTAACACATCAGTTCTGCAGACTGGACACTTCATCCCTACAATGAAGGTCTATACCTTATGAAGATAAATGAGCCAACTAAGGAAATCAATTGGACCCAAGTCTGGTGCTATGCACAACAAATATTCAATCACAATAGAATGCAATCTCATTTAAAAGTCTGAAGTCACAGGTCAGAAATTTCCTTCCTGACCACAATGCCAGTATCATTTCAGCCCCAAAACTTCCAATGTTCTCTCACCTTCCCTGTGCCTCTGCTCTTGATCCCAACCTCAGCTAATTTCATTTAGACATGTACAGTGGACTTCCAGTGAGATTCCCACCCTCTATTAGTGAGCTAGCCCTGGGGGAGAAACAGTTGAGGCTGAATCAGTGTGGGAGGGAGAGGGTCACTACCAGAGTGCTGTCAGGCTGGTTGCCTCCAGCTAGCTGAAGAGAAGCCTCTAGTTTTATTCATTTTTTCAATTATAAAAACATTGTACAACCTTCTTGTGATCACCAACACTCCCTTGATGATCAGTCGATGGGAGGAGGGGGACCTACAAAATTCAATCCCCTTCCTTCCCACCATGGAATGTATTACTAACTTTCTGTGTGATAGCATGCAGTTTAAGTCTTTCAGCATGCCACTCAAACAACCTGTCCACATTTTAAGGCTTTCTGGACAGCCAGAAGGAGGAATTTCTGAATTGGTAATGGCTGGAGAAGAGCATTCTGCAACATTTTCACTCACTCCTTTTTGACCAGGCCAGTATCTTTACTGGTATTGCTGAAGAAGAACATAAAGAAAGGGAATTCAGGTCTAAAGTAGAGATTTAGTTCACCAGGCAGCTCTCATCTCCAAGATGATGCTTCACACTATTATCAGTGTATGAGAAAAACTAGGTTTGCAGCGGCCCCTCGAAAATCCATCTTCTCAAATGCTGTGGAACTTGCTTCAGAGTTACCTCCTTAGTTTCTGGTGAAAGGCAGGTCTATTTTCAGGTTGCAAAACCAACCTCCCGATTATCAGGCCTTCTTCTTGCTTTGAGCAGGATCAGCCAATTAAGAGTCCCACTCTGTCCTCCCTGATCAATGAGGGAAGGCAGAAGGGAAACCAGAGAGTAGGGCCAGTAAGACTCAGAGAAAGAGCAGGCGGGGTGGTGGTTGCTAATTAAAGAGAGTCTGATGGACTGAAGTGTAATTGTTTCAATGTGAGAAGTGTAACAGGTAAGGCAGATGAACTTAGGGCTTGGATTAGTACTTGGAACTGTGACGTTGTTGCCAATATAAAAACTTGACTAGGAAAGGATAGGTTGGCAGCTTAACATTCCAAGATACAGATGTTTCAGATGGGACTATTGGGATGTAAACAGAGTGGGGGAGTTGCAATACCGGTTAGGGAAAATATCAGATCTATATTGTGGGAGGACATCTCAGAGGGCTCATACAGCAAGGCAATATGGGTAGAGCTCAGGAATAGGAAGGATGTAGTCATGACACTCGGGGTTTACTGTAGGCTGTGCAACAGCCAGCAGGAGATAGAGAAACAGATATGTTGGCAAGGTGTAAAATTAGCAGTGTTGTTGTGGTGGGAGATTTTAACTTCCCCAATATTGACTGGGACTCATATAATGCTAGGGGCATGGATGGGCAGAGTTTGTAAGCAGCATCCAGGAGGGCTTGTTGAAACAGATAGTTCAACTAGGAAGGGGTAGTACTGGACCTGAAATTGGGGAATAAGCCCAGCCAGGTGGTTGATGTTTCAGTCGGGGAGCAGTTCGGGAACAGTGACCACAATTCATTAAGCTTTAAGATACTGATAGATAAAGATAAATATAATCCTCCAGTTAAGGTGCTAAACTGGGGCAAGGCTAATTAAACAATATTATGCAGAAACTGAAGAATGTAGATTGGGGGCAGATGTTTGATGGCAAATCAACATCTGGCATGTGGGAGGCTTTCAAGTGTAAGTTGACAGGGATTCAGGACTGGCGCAATCCTATAAGGGTGAAGGATAAGTATGGCAAGTTTTGGGATCCTTGGAAACAATTTATCAAGGCTAAAAAGCTGAGAACACATGAAGCAAGTGTGGAATACAAGGAAAGGAGGAAGAAACTTGTGCAAGGAGTAAGAAGGGCTAAAAAGGGTCACAAAAAATCATTGGCCAGCAGGATTAAAAAAAATCCGAAAGGTTTTTCACATATGTAAAGAGCAAAAGAATAGCCAAGGAGAGGGTTTGGCCCATCCAGCACAGGGAAGGGAATCTATATGTGAAACTGGAGGAAATGGGTGAGGTATTAAATCAATACTTTGCGTCAGTATTCACCAAAGACAAGGACTTAGTGGATGATAAATCTGGGGAATGGTATGTAGATAGTTTGACTCACATTGAGATCAAAAAGAAAGTGGTATTGGGGTTCTTAAGAAACATTAAAGGTAGACAAATCCCCAGAAAGGTAAGGAAGGAAATTGCTGGGGCCTTGAGAGAAATTTTTGTATCTTCACTGGCTACAGGGGAGATAAAAACAGAGAAAGAAGTCTCACAACACCAGCTGAAAGCCCAACAGGTTTATTTGTAGCAAATGCCACAAGTTTTCGGAACACACTGTTCCTTCATCTAATGGGTGGGAGTTCTGATCACAAACAGGGTACAAAAGACGCAAACTCAATTTACATGAATAATGATTGAAATGTGTGTCTTTATAACTAATCAGGTCTCAAAGGTACAGACAATGTGATTGGAGAGAGCATTAAGCACAGGTTAAAAGGATGTGTACTGTTTCCAGACAGGAAAATAGAGTTTGTGTCTTTGTGCTCTGTTTGTGATCAGAACTCCCACCTACCTGACGAAGAAACAGCATATTCTGAAAGCTTGTGGTATTTGCTACAAATAAGCCTGTTGGATTTTAAGCTGATGTTGTAAGACTCTGTTTTTACCCCATGCCCATACTTGAAAAACCACATTCAAACCCAATTCACCAGAAGGGAAAATTCCACCCAATGGGGCCAAATCTGTGACTTCAATACAATCAATATCTACCTGAAAATAGAACCATTAGATATCATAACGATGCTGAGCCGCCGAAAATACCACTTTATATTTCACACACACAAAACCGTGGTGGACTGAGCGGAGGATTTGGGTACCTAAGAGATGAACTACCTGCTAAGGCCTCAGGACCACGAGGAGGCCTCAGAAAGTAGTAGGTTGCCCTTCAGGTAATAAAGGACACCTCATGGTGGAGATGCCTCTCGCCAACTTTTGAGACTTGTAGATAAAAGTCCTCAGAAATTGGGCCACCATCGTGGAGAGAAATCCCTCCACAGGATGGCCAGCTATAGCTCAAGCCAGGCAAACAGGGAAGACCTCAGAGCCTGCATGGAACACTGACCAGCACTGCAGTCTGCCACTGGGAACCATTACCATGCAGCTGACCCTGATTCAAATGCCTCCAAATCCAGAGACCAATATCAAAATTCAGACAATATGCCTCAGTTGGCCATTTAATTCCTGAGTTGACTATATCACCTGCAGACTGGTAGCTTTGTTGCAGCTCCATATTTTCTTCAGGAAAATCTTAAAAAGGCTGGCAAACTGCTATGAAATTTTACACATGCCCACTTTTGTACCCACCCTCATGGGGACCAAAGCCCTGTCATGGCATTTCCACCAAACTAAACAAACGCAAACAGATGAGATTAGGTACAATAATTCGACTCTGATAATTCAACTAGCTATACCTTCCTGAGGGTGGCACAGTGGCCTGATGGCAAGCGCTACTGCCTCACAGCACCAAGGACCCAGGTTCAATTCCCGGCTTGGGTCACTGTCCTTGTAGAGTTTGCACATTTTCCCCAATTTTTGGTTTCCCCCAATTGCTCCAATTTCCTTCCACAGTCCAAAATACATGCTGATTAAGAGTATTGGCCATGCTAAATTCTCCCTCATTGTGCTCAAACAGGTGCCAGAGTGTGGCGAATAAGGGGTTTTCACAATAACTTCAGTGCAGTGTTGATAATAAACCTATTTGTGACACTAATAAATAAACTTTATTAGACATGTGACAGTTGCTAATAAGACATTTACTTACCCGTGGAAGGTTGCTCTTGGCAAACAATCACTTTATGGGCTTGCGAACGACTGACTTTTTTAACATTATAAAATGTAAATTTGTGCAGGAACATAAGAATGACGAATAAGTTGCAGGATAATTTTCAACCTCACAATGTGCTAACCAGCAAAGTGTATGCTTCTGGTGCCATGCATCTCCGTGCTGTGCTCCCTCAGATGAATCCAGCCTTTAAAGTTGGACAATTGCCTTTTGCAAATGGATAAAGAAAGTCTTTCCACTACGGAGCCCTCTGTTTTCATATGGAGGCTCCAAATGACTGCATGTTAAGTAACAGAAATAAGAATGAATTCGAAAACCAGTAGGAGATGGGCATTGCTTTGCAATTTTGAGCAAAAAAGAAACAAAGCCGTTTCTGAAGTTCCATCATTAGTATGCCTGTCACCCTCTCACTGGTGGGCTGTAACAAAAACACACTGTTCGGGAATATTTCAAATCAACTGAGATGCCTGTGGAACTTGGTGAGTTTTCCAATCTCAATCTTACAAATTATTAAATTAACTTTGACCTTCAGAAAATGCATCACATGGTAGAGGTGCTGCTGACATTTCACTTCAAGCTTCAGGGGCCAAGGATACATTACATTGGTTGTAATAGTTACATTAGGCCTGTGTGTTGTGGTTTCGAAAACTGTGTTTCATCCTAAAATGAAGAGTGAAAGCTACTTCCCCTTCATTTAATTCAAAGTGAAGCAAGTCAAGGTCAAATCAATGTCATACAGTAAAAATGACTGCACAACATAAAGATTTTGCTTATGATTTTTATAAATGATAACATACCTTTACTACCCTACAATATCCCTGGAAGAATATCAAGGCATTCATGGAGGAATTATCAAATTATATAAATGCTTCAATGTGCTGCATGGACAGTACACAATGATAGGATCTGGGCTGGTACACATTAGATTCAGATACAGTTACCCAAGTGGTTTTGATAAAACACTAGCAACCTTGATGTTATAATTTCAAATTCCAACATGGCAAATCACAAAATTCAACAAAATAAATCTGGTCACTTTTAGACAGCACCAGAAAATAGATTACATTGAAGAAGTAGGATACAACATGCTTCTCAGGGCAACCATGTGCAGGGCAACATACATCATACTGTCAGTGGTCTAGATCTTCAGTCTCTAGATGGTTTGGGGCAGATGCTGGACACTACCCCAGATAGTCTGCTATGGGACCCCTCAGAAGTCCCAATGCAAGAACATCTGGGACTTGTTCAGAAAGTTTGAACTTCTGATGGGAACTTCTCTGCCCTCCAAGAATCCTCTAAAAAAGTTTCCAGCTCTGAGTTGAAGTATCGGGGCAGGATTTTACAGTCTCGCTTGCCCCAAAACCATTAAACCTCATCCAAGGTCACCAGACCTTCCCATTGTCCAGCCCTTGCCCTCTCCAATTCCCCTGGCAGGCAGGGCAGTAAAATTACAGTCAGAGTGTTCAGGCAGTTTCAACTTACTTAGCTGGTCACCCAGGAAAAATTAGACAGAAAAATTCTAGTCTAACTCCTGAGTAACTACATAACTGACTCCTACTCATCACACAACTATTGCCCATTGTTCCCACTACCCCTTCCAAACCAACCCAACTGGTCATCACCACACAAGTATCCCAACCACTTGATTCTCTCTTCTCTGACTGTCCCCCCCTACTGAACCCCACTACCTGAACTGACTAGCCAACTTGCTCACTACTCACTAATTCCTGGCCCCAACCGGACCCAATTAGCCCCTGACCCAATCAGACTCCTTCCTTCCCAACTACGCCACTGGGCGGCATAATAGCACAGCGGTTAGCACTGCTGCCTCACAGCATCAGGGACCTGGATTCAATTCGGGCCTCAAGTAACCATCTGTGTGAAGTTTGCTTATCCTCTTCGTGTCTGCCTGGGTTTCCTACAGATGCTCTGGTTTCCTCCTGCCGTTCAAAGATGTGCGAGTTAGGAGGGTTACCAGGTAAATACCTGTGATTACAAGGATAGGAGCTGGGTGGGATTACTGTTGGTGCAGGTTTGATGGGCCAAATGGCCTCCTTCTGAACTGTATGAATTCTATAATTCTATAAAAAAAACTTTGATGAAGGGTCATTCTGACTCGAAATGTTGGCTCTATTTCTTCACAGATTATATCAGACCAGCTAAGCTTTTCTGGTATTTTCTGCAATGTTTCCTTCCCAACCCAACTATCTCCCAATGTGATCTGACTGACCCTTGACCCAAGCTGACCCACCCCACCACCTGAATCCCCTACCTCCAATCCTACCTGACAACCCTTTCAATATAACTAACCCTGACCTACCTGTCACCTTACCCACATCTGCCACCTACATACTTTTCATTCTACTTACTTACTACACTCACCTTACCTCTTTACCAACATAACATAAGAAATAGGAGCAGGAGTAGGCCATCTAGCCCTTCGAGTCTGCCCCACATTCAACAAGATCATGGCAGATCTGAAGTGGATCAGTTCCACTTTCCCGCTTTCTCCCCATGACTCTTAATTCCCTTATCTATCAGAAAGCTATCTATCCATTACTTAAATATATTCAACGAGGTAGCCTCCACCACTTCAATGGGCAGAGAATTTCAGAGACTCACCACCCTTTGAGTGAAGAAGTTCCTCCTCAACTCTGATCTAAACTGCCCCCATCCCCTTATTGTGAGGTTGTGCCCTCTTAGTTCTGCCATCTTTCTAAGCAGGAAGAATCTCTCTACCTCTACCCTATCTAGCCCCTTCATTATGTGATATGTCTCTATAAGATCCCCCCTCAGCCTTCTAAACTCTAATGAGTAGAGACCCAGTCTATTCAATCTCTCTTCATAGGCTAACCCCCTCATTTCTGGTATCAGCCTAGTGAACCTTCTCTGCACTCCCTCCAAGGCCAATATATCCTTTCGCAAACCCAGTGACCAAAACTGCGCAGTACTCCAGTTGCGGCCTCACCAGTGCCCTGTACAGTTGCAGCAAGACCTCCTTGCTTTTATATTCTATCCCTCTTGCT
The DNA here is from genome assembly GCA_024679065.1 of Sphyrna mokarran. Classification (NCBI taxonomy): domain Eukaryota; kingdom Metazoa; phylum Chordata; class Chondrichthyes; order Carcharhiniformes; family Carcharhinidae; genus Sphyrna; species Sphyrna mokarran. The sequence goes on from JAGIQG010000003.1 coordinate 61,329,312, forward strand.
ATAAAAGCCAACATTCCATTCGCCTTCTTGATCACCTGCTGCACCTGCAGGCTGGGTTTTTGTTTGGTCGTGCATAAGGACTTCCAGGTCCCTCTGCACCGTCGCATGTTGCAGCTTTTCGCCCTTTAAATAATAATCCCTCCTACAATTATTTCTACCAAAGTGGATCAACTGACATTTGCTAACGTTATACTCCATTGCTAACATTATACTCCATATATGTTCAATAGCAATCCTACCCCCTTACCCCACTTCTCCCCATAGCTTTTCAAAGCATTTTTGTAACATTTAAACTCTTTATTTATATAACAGTGCATACCATCAAAAGGAAGCATGGTGCCTTCACGATTCTCTGCACTGCTCCATGCAAGGTTTGCTGTATAATCACTTATGAAGGATCCTCCATTGGGATATTGCTCAGAAATATCATACGAAGTAAGTGTGCATTGGTTTGTAAATGGGCCTTCCGATCCTGATCGGTATATTTGGACCGACAGTTGTATTCTGAATGACAACTTACCAGTTTTAGCCTTTGCAGCAAGGGAAGGTGCTGCACTCTCAGTTCTTATATGTCTTCAAGGTGTCCAAGTAAAGAAATTTGAGCAGTATGGGGAATCCGCTGAGAAAGTCCAAGTGGGCAATTCTCCCATCCCAGCGCGCTAATTTCCTAGCGCAGCAGGATGGGAGAATATTACGGCCAGGCATGGAAGGAATTCATTCATGCATTCCCACACGGGCTCATCTCCCAGTGCCGGATTTCTTGTGCTGTCAGTTCCATACTGGAAACCAATGGTACGAGTATTTCACTCCAGCAAGGTTTAAGAAGGTCCCCATTTTCAGGGAAATACCGGGATGAACCTGCTGAAGTGAAACAGAGGCAATTGAAGCCCACAAGGGGGTTGAGCAGCAGAGGTGTGGTGCACCCTGGGAATGGGCACCCTGGCACTGCCCAAGGGACAAACTGTCCATATCCAAAGGGCACCTTGGCACTGCCCATTGGACATGTGGCAGTTTTCATTAGGAGAAGCAATCAGGGGAGTGGGTCCCACTGTGAATCTGCTGTTGGGGCAGAAGGGAAGGCAGTGATCAGGGTGGGCTGGGATTAGAGGTTACTCAGTTCGGGGCAGCATCTGCCTGCTGAAGGGTCAGCACTGCTGGCAGGGGGAGCACTGGGGATTGGGAACCTGGAAGAGCATCTGTAGGGGGGCACTGGAGATCAGGGCCATCCGGGCCATGGGGAGACTGGGGGAGTGGGTGGGGGAGGGGAGATGTGTAGCAGTGTGGGGCCCAATTGCTGGCCAGCAATTGGGAGGTTGTTAGTTCGGACATGTGCACAGAGGCCCACTAGTTTCAGCTTCTCAGGTGGGAATAGGCACCACCCCCTGAAATCTAATGGTATTCACGCTGGTGACCTCTGCATTGCACAGAGTATGGGAGATTGTAGTGTGACTCACACTGAAACAAAAAGTGCGAATTACTCCAGTTTTTCCACAATTTTGACACTTAAAATATTTTTGAGAGAATTCCAGCCCAAGTCATCTCTGGTATCAGCCTAGTAAACCTTCTCTGCACCCCCTCCAAGGCCAATATATCCTTCCTCGAATGCGGCGACCAAAACTGCACACAGTACTCCAGCTGCGGCCTCACCAGCACCCTATACAGCTGAAACAGAACCTCCTTACTTTTATATTCTATCCCCCTAGCTATAAAGGCCAACATTGCATTCGCCTTCTTAATCAACTGCTGTACCTGCATACTGTGTTTTTGCGATTCGTGCACAAGGACCCCCAGGTCCCTCTGCATCGTCGCATGCTGCAGCCTTTCTCCATTTAAGTAATAGTCCTTCCTACCATTATTCTTACCAAAGTGGATAACCTCACACTTGCTAACATTAAACTCCATCTGCCAGGTCATCGCCCACTCACTCAACCTATCCAGATCCCTCTGCAGGCTTTCCACACCCTCCACGCAATTTGCTTTTCCATTCATCTTCATGACATCAGCAAATTTCATCACCCTGCACTCTACCCCTTCCTCCAGATCATCTATGTAAATGGTAAATAGTTGAGGCCCCAGCACCGAACCCTGGGGCACTCCACTAGTCACCAGCTGCCAATCAGAATAGCACCCATTAATACCTACCCTCTGCTTCCTATTAGACAACCAATCCTCTATCCAGTCTAACAAACTACTCCTGACTCCCTGCACCTTAACCTTCTGCAGCAATCTTTTGTGAGGCACCTTATAGAACGCTTTCTGGAAATCCAAATACACCACATCCACCGGTTCCCCTCTATCTACTGCACTAGTCATTTCCTCATAGAACTCCAATAAATTTGTCAAGCACAACTTCCCCTTAATGAATCTGTGCTACGGCTGCTCAATCAAACTGTTCATATCCAGGTGTCTCGTTATTTCTGCTTTGACTACAGATTCAAGCATTTTTCCCGACTACAGACATTAAACTAACCAAATGTCACTTCTAGCAAGAGCAAATGAGCCATGAGTTTGACTGATTATCTTAAATTGCTATTGTGGTTAGGATACCAGATCAAAAACCCCAAGGCATAGTGTAAACCAGACTAAACAACAACAATTTTCTATTTTGGCATTACCATGAAGTTAAGATGCTTCACTCCAAACATGATCCTACTGACAAACGAGGAAGTTTTTATCAAAACAAACATCACTTAACACAATTTAATTTCAACAGATGAACTAACTTAACTTTTAACAATTGAACAATACTTAAACATGATAAGACATGGTTCCTAATTGCCCACCTGTCACTAAGTTCCAATCAAGCAATATTTCTTCTACAGACTTAAACCTCTCTTTAAAATAGATAAGAAAACACAGGCATACTTGCTTTATCTTAAGTTACCAGATTTAGAGCTTTCAGAAAACTTTTGGAGAGAAAGAGAGAGACCACTTTCTTCAGGCAGCATCTCCTTGTATTTTATAATGAAACTGAAACACTTATTTCTGCAAGATTAATTCCTCCCATTAATCATGTGACTTATCACTGTCAATCAACCTAATCAAAACTCTGATATCTGGTTTAAAATCTCAATAGAACTTAAACAAAAGGTCCATCAACTCCACAAAGTAACACACCCTAGCTACAAATAGTTATTAGTCTGCATTCTTAGAATCTGATGTATGTCTACCAGACAAATTGGTTCCTATAACAAAACATTACTTCTTAAAGCTACTCCACCTAACACAAAAATATAACTTTTAAAAATGCAGTATCATCACAGTAGTACTTATGATCATTCTGTAAGTGCTTCCCAATTGCAGAATCACATTTAACAGATCCATTTTGTTCTGGGTTTTGCAAGTACAGGATTCTGCCCATGGCACGTTATTGCAGTACCAAGTTTTTTGATCCGATCATTGAATCATTAGGACATCCAGCTTGTGAACTGGCATTGTATTGAAATTCATAAATGGTGTTGCTGAATTGTGTGATAAGCCGAATTGTGTTTTTTGACTGATGGCAGCTTCCTGTGAATGGAAAACACAACTCTCATTGTCACTGCATAGTAAGTAGTGTTAAATTGCTTGCTTAAACCTGATGATCGAATTGGGATACTTTGCCTCTCCAGATTAATTTAAGCTCAACCTAGCAATTGTCAGGTCCCAAAGTGGTGGCTGCTGGCCCATCTGTGGGTTTCAGTGACACACAACAAACAATAATTCGATCAGGACAGCCATTTTTCTACAGGATAGCTTTGATGCATTCCATTTTACCATTGAGCTTGCAAGGTGAGCAAATGATTAGGGCCCATTTTCCAAATTTGCTGATAAGGCCATTTTTCTAGGATGTGGATCACTACGAATCCAATGCATATATTGACTAATGAAAGTAGGCTTGAGGTAGAAATTAACAGATTTCTCAATCAATCAACACATTGACACAAAAGAAGCATATTAGACTACTTAAACTCAAACTCAAAAATGTGAATTTGAGCTTGGGAAAGAACGTATAAGAGTGGAAGACAGTTTTTACACGGAGCTGCAGATTGAAGAAATTTGGCATTCTTACATTTGCCCTGGCGCATGCTAGGTGAAAACTTTGGCCACATGTCTCTGCTTTCTGCCATGTTCAAGTTCTGTATTACTCAGCAAACTGTTACTTGAGCAAGAGGCATTGTATTAGTTCAGGTAACACTTCATGAAACATAAATGGCTTTTTTGTTAATGTCACATCATCTTATTTGGGAGATGAATGTCATTTTTGGGAAAGTTCGTACTGTTTGGGCAGGGAATATTATAAAATAGAAAAAGGCCATTTGATCTTTCAAGTCTATGCAGATATTTCTCACTACATGGACTACAGTCTATTTCTATTGCTCATTCCCATTATCTGCAATATTCTGCTTTTTAAATAATTATCTAATCCTTTCCTAAACGAATTGATGGACATTGCTGAAGAGAATTCTTTTCATAAAAAAAAGACATGTTTCTGGCCTCCCTTTTAATTCTTTTTGCAATTATCTTAAATTTGTGTCTCACCAACCAGCAGAAGCAATCTATCACTACTTAGCCCCTTCTAACTTTTCATGACCATAAAGGCTTAACTTTTATTAGCATTAGTGGAAATGCACTTGATACATGTTATTGCTCCAGTTTAAGATGATTCGTAACTAGTGGTTACTTTATTTCCAACTTGATTTATCTTACTCAATTTATTTATTTTTCATCCTTGGACATCAGCCTTGGCTCAGTGGGAGCATTCTCACCTCTGTATTAGAAAAAGTGAAATCAAGTCCCTCTCCAATATCTAAGTGCAAAATTTAGCTTGAAACTTCAGCACAATACTGAATGAGCAGATGTGCTGTCTTTCAGATGAGATCTTAGATCAGGGCTTTGTCCGCTCTTTCAGGTGGTCACATCCCACGTCACTCTTTGAAGCCCAGAAGAGTTCTCCTGATTGTCCAACTTCAATGAGACAAATTGAGTGTTTGTAAGATTTTTCTGTGCACAGATTTACTGCCACATCTCTTTACATATTGACAACTGTATCTGGACTACAAAGAGCTTTTGACCAACTGCAAGGTACAATATAAATGCAAGTTTTTTTTTCACCAGTGGTGAGTGTCACAAATCTGGTTTATTTGTGGTTTGTAGAGCTGCAAAGTCCATTAAGAGGATCTCTCCTTTTAAGCCCTATTTTGAAATGCCTGCCAACTAAACGGTTTCAGAGTGGTTCTTTTCCCAAAGTGGAAGGCATGAAAATTCAACCAATGTCTGAAGGTGTCCCTCACATGTTTGTGTTTCACTTCAGTCAAATGTTCTTAAGCTCAAATTTGTTTCAAACAGAAGGTAGAGTTAAAAAATAAGATTTGCAGCCAGAAAATGGATTTATGCACCACTCCCTTTTTTTTACAACAGTCCAGCTTTGGCATGCCTTATTCGAAAAGCACCAAAATGACACATACCAATGAAAATGTCCACAAGACACTGTGTCCTTTCAGCACACTTTTGCTCAATTGTTTAACCAGCTGTGCGGAAACTAGGAATAAATTTGCTAAAAATGCAATCACAGACCAAATAAAATTAACATTAGACATACAAAATGAAGAGACATCATTGACTGAGTGGATTTGGAACATAATCACCTGACAACTTTCAAGTCACTAGGATGACTTAAATAAATTTATCTCTGATTTGAGTTCCAAACACATCTGAAATCTAGAGAAACAATACTTGGGCCAGTTTACAAAGCAGCATTAAAATTAGCACAAGCACAATCCCAGACCTGATATTAACACAAATCACTTTAACCTAACAAACTAATCTGATTCAAAAGAACAAAGGTAACCCTTTCCAAGTGCAGAAAAGAACTGTCACATGTTTAACCCTTGTTAAGGAAGATTGTTGCTGGTGATTTAAAAACAGAAAAAATTTCAGCGTATGTGTCAACATACCAGTCAGTTTTTTTTGTACAAGAACTGACTTGCCGACTGCGATATCCTTGAGTTACAGAGTCTGAAATAAATTGTCAGTTTGAGGAGGGAGGGGCATGAGAGACCATGGTATGTATTCTGAATCCGACTTGTGTGGTAGCATGCACTTTTACATGGATGTTGCAGTCTGGGCCGATGGGGAGTGATGGCCAAGACTTTGGGATGCTGAACTCATTGTTTGTTTAATAGGTGAAATGTGTCAGACACAAAATCTATTTTCACAATCACTGCTTTAAAAAGAAAATTCTTACGAATCATAATTACAAAATACTGTAAAGTTAAATTCTTTCAAATTCTGCTCTCTAATAAACTCTCATTACACATTTCTCTTTGTCCTTCAACAGATCATTCATTAGGATTATGACAGAGACTCGTGCTATGCATGCCGGTGTTGAAGTCCCTTCACCTGGCATGTATTGTGTGTGCCTGATCTGACATATGTTTTTGATCTGACCTTTGTTGTGCATACCTCTTATTAAGAGGTGATCTAATCAGTTAGATGTGTGCCTGAACAGACTTGTGTGGCACAAGTCAGGTCTAACATCTGCCCGACCTGATTTTTAAAAATATTTTGGGATCTGGACATTGCTGGCTCTGCCAGCATTTATTGCCCAACCCTAATTGAATGTGGGGAGGTGGTGGGCAGCTAACTTCTTGAATCACTGCACTTCCTGTAGTGTAGAAAAACTCAGTGCTGATAGGAGAGAATTCCAGGATTTTGACCAGCGACTCTAAAGGAACAGTAGCATAATTCCAGGATGGGATGGTGGGTGGCTTGAGGGGAATTTGCAGATGGAGTTATTCCCATGTCTCTGCTCCCATGTCCTTCTAGATGGCAAAGTTCACAAGTTGGTAAAGTACTGTTGAGAGAGACTAGGTGGATTGCTAAAATGCACCTTATAAAGGTACAAAAAAGCCACTGTGCACCAGTAGTGGAGAAGATGAATATTTGAGGTGGTGGATGGGTGCCAATCAAGCGCGATGCATGATGTAGGAGCCTGACCAGTTTTGGCATGAACAACCAGTTTTGAGCAATGACAGTTTTTCTTCACACTGCCACCCGACATTCAGCAAAGCAAGCCAAAATATGGCACGCACAGATATTCCTATCTCCGCAACGAGCTAACCAGAACCAGCACATCTTCCAAAATCTGCTGATAGTGAGATAGGCGAGAAGAAACAGAACCGTATTAATTCTAACTCTGGAAGGAGCAACACTCCAGATATGAACTATTGCCAGTGTTGTTAACAAGACAGACCCTCTGAATCCACCATCCCAAATCCACAACATCCAAACAAGCCCAGTATGGGGAAAGGAAAGCCCCTGCAGTTCCACGATCAGAATTTAAATTTGTATTTTGCTAGTGAAAATTAACTAAGGAACCACAAAGCAGCACAGCTTAAATCTGCGGGTAATATAATGAGTCAGAGTGCTGAGATCTGTGCACAAGACAGCCACTTTCCCCTCCCGACTCTTTCTCAACCAAATCTTGGCGACGGTCCCTGCTATAGCCCGACTCGTGAACTGCCAGCAAACATTAAACGCAAACTTACCTTGAGGAGTGTACGCACGAAGTAGATTATACTGAGCATTCTCTTTCTGCAATCCTTACAAAATCCGTCCAGCGAAACATACACGGCTTGTTTCCGTGGTCGATCTCCTGCCGTGCTTTAGTTTGATGATGTTTATTGTTACTATTTTGGAGAGACTTAGTCCTACTGCTGTACATGAGCTCTGCCAGGAGTTTACATTAAGGAGTTGCATAATGATTAGAGCTTATCTGTTTTTCCTTTGCAAAGCAGTTGCCGTGTGCAAGCACAGCAGAGCTGGAAAAATGCGCTCAGTGTAATCTTATACACATTTCAGATTGTGGTTTTGACTGAGCATATAATTCAACTGAAGAAAATACAGTCAGAAGGAATGTTAAACAGCCCCGTCAGATGCAGTAAATCCAGTATAAATGCGATTTTCTTGTGATTGCTTTCCTTTCTTGTCTATTTGATTCATACAGGCAGTTGCAAAGGAAACTTTGCTTAAAGGTGTTGCCCTTAAAGAGACAACCACCACAAATACGTTTAGAATAGATGTTGCAGTTTAATGAGTCATTTTTATATATTTATGGAAACAAAAAGATAGGAGTCCGCCATTCGAACCTGTTCTGATATTCATTTTGATCATCAAATTTAATAGTCGGATTCCGCCTTTCCCCTATATCCCTTGATCCCTTTGGCCCCAAGAGCATCTAATTCCTTCTTGAAATCACACAACATTTTGCCTCAGCTACTTTCTGTGGTACTGAATTCCACACATTCACCACTGTCTGGGTGAAGAAATTTCTCCTCACTTCAGTTCCAGAAGATTTACCCCTTATCTTCAAACTATGACCCTTGTTCTGGACTCCCCCATCATCAGGAATATTTTTTCTAAATCTGCCCTATTTAGTCTTGGAGGAGAGATCCCCTCTCACTCTTCTAAACTCCAGTGAATATAATCCTAAACAATTTAGTCTTTCCTCATATGATCTTTGACATCTGAGTGAATTCAAAGCAACCAAATTAATCATAATTAAAGGTGAAATTTGAAATACTTGCATTGATATAGCACCTTTCACAACCTTAGGATGATGCTATGTGCTCTACAGCCAATTAGATGCTTTTGAAGTGTAGTCACTGTTGCAATGTAGGAAATACAGCTGCCAATGTGTGCACGGTAACCTCCTATAAACAGCACAACCAGCAGATAATCTGTTTTTGTGATGTAGATGAAGGACACCAGAGATAACATCCACTCATTTTCACAACAGTTTTTAATTCATCTAAGGGAACATGCAAATAACACCTCATTTGAAAGGCAGCACCACTGACAGTGCAGTAATCCTTCAATTAGTTGTCGGAGTGTCAGCCTAGATATGAGGTGAGACTTGAACCCACAACCTTCTAATTCAAGAATGCCAAACACTGAGCCATATCCAAGAGGAATATATCACAAATGCAGGAAATGCCTTGTAAATAAAAAAAAATTGAAAGGTTCTACAAAAAGAAATTTTATATTAATTAAGTGACAGGGTGGCATAATGTTTAACATTGCTGTCTCTCAGTGCCTGGAATTCAGGTTCTATTCCAGACTTGGGTGAGTGTCTGTGTGGAGTTTGTACATTCTCCTTGTGTCAGTGTGGAATTCTACCGAGTGCTTTACAGTCCAAGATATACAGGTTAGGTAGATTGGCCACGCTAAATTGTTGCTAGTGTCCAAAGATGCCATGATAAATACACAGGGATAGTATGGAGGGCTTAGGTGGGATGCTAGATGCAATAGGCTGAATGAATTCCTTCTGCACTGTAGGAATGCTCTAGTTCTGTGGATTCTCTCATTCCTGTCCATTTCCCAGAAAATATTTTGTTCTAAGTCGGTTACTCAAAAACACCCGGAGAACAGTATTGTGTGTTTCACTGAATGAGTTCTCATATTCAAATAATGGATAGGGCTGTTTCATCTCAATGACTGTTATTGTAGCCACAGAATTACAGACAATTTTGTAAACTCTCTCTTTGTTATGAGATTTGACAGAGGTGATCAATGATCGGAGCATTTTCTCGTATAAAAAAGCTTCCGTGGTAGGAGGGTCAACAACCAAGGGACAGAAATTTAAGGTATTAGCATATGGATATGCACTGAGGAAGAAAACTATAGGAGACAGATGTCATTAATTGGATAATCCTATTCGTTGGCCAGTGGTTCTATGATACAATGGGTAATAAATTTACATTGCTGCCAATAACTCTGGGTTTGTTTCACTCCAGGACTTGATGGCCACAAAAGATGTACCTAGTGTGACTGAACCTGTAAATTCCTATGGAAGGTGAAAAATGTGGAAGAGTCTTGTGACCAGCCAGAACCCTATGTGTTGTAGCTACATTGCAATAGCTTCCCCATGTTCAGCAAGAATGCTGACCAGACAGGAGGACTCCCGGGGATTCTTTCTGCAGGCTGCACTTGATGATAAGTATTTTCCTTGCTTTGAGTTGAAGGGGACTACTGGAAAAAGTACTCATTCAAAGAGCAGGGAGGCTGAATGAATTCACTCCTATGTTGTATGATTTTATGAGCACCAGTGTTGGAAAAGATGGAGTCAATCTGGCTGTAGCTCCTTATAGTCAAGAGTGGGGTTGGGAGAAGATGAAATACTCATTCACAACTGTAGTATCAGTGAAATACAGTATGAATATGAAAGCTAAATTTGCTCATTGCTTTTGAATTTTTAAACAAACACTGAACAGAAATTGACATAAAATGATGTTCACCAACCATGTTCCTTATTGCGGTGTTAATTATATACTTCGAGCTGCAGCTTCCACTGTTAAATACAGAGTGGGTAAGGAAAATCCCATGAGGGGGAAGCATGTTGGTGCACCAGTGCACAGCTGTTCAGAGTTGAGATCTTTACCCATCCTCTCCCACACCACTGTTTGTGAATTTGGGATGCCCTGAGGCCAGGTGCCAAGCAATGCATGGAGAGACTCATCTCCTTGCAGAGAGGGAGAATATCTGCTGGTGAGTCACACACACAGCTTTCATACATCTTTCTGTAACTGATTACTGATTCAGACTAGCAGAGAACCAAAAGCAGGTTTCCCATTTTCTGTCTTAGATGGCTGATGAATGGCAAAATAAAAGAAAAACAAATGCAGTTACTTAGATTCAATACAAGGTAAGCAAGACTTGTGTCTCACTTTTCAAACCATTTTTAAATTACAAAGGATTTATCTTTTAAAAGTGATATTGGTTAAACTTGCCCTTTTGATATAATTACAAAAGAAACTGATATTTGACAATGTTTTTTGGAAGTTTTCTATTGAGCTCACACTGAGATTTAGCATTCTATTAAGTTAATGCTTCTATTTTAGACAGGAATTAAATTTGGATTGCAGAGTTAATTTTGTGCTTTGATTTGTTGTCTACACAAGTTACACTGTACTTGATTGCTTGAATAAATCTACAGCCATGTACCATTTCTATGCCATGAATTGTACCTTGAGCAGCATGGCTGTAGAGTCCAATAGAGATTAATAGTGCCACCTCCAGGCTGAGTGGTAATACTGCAATGATGTTCAAGTGCAAAACATTTCCACTTCTTTTAAGTGCAATAATCACACAATGCTGTTTAGGTAGAACAGATTCAAACCATTTGAAAGAAACTTGCAATCTGCTCGAGGTATCTGGCACATTTGAAACTATAATTTGCATAATGTAGTGAATATGGGGTCTGGGTAAGATGCTCTGTTGGAGAGTTGGTGCAGACTTGATGGGCCAAATGGCCCTTTCTGCGCTGTAGTGATTCTATGATATCCTGTGAGAGAGAATTTTGCTTCATCTGGAAAAAAGCTTGCATTTATATAGTACCTTTTGCAGCTTCAGTGCATTCCAAAGTGCTTAATGGCCAACAAAGTACTTTCTTAATTATAGCCATCGTTGTAATGTGAAAAATACAGCAGTGAGGTCCCACAAGTACCCATTGATTATGATCAGATAATCTTTGAGGGATAAATGCTGACCAAACAGTAGGGAAAACGCTCCTGTTCTGACATCCTAACACTTTGAAATTTGAGAAGTCAAATTTAATCCAATGCCACTCATATTTCTGCTGCAAGTCATTCCAAATGCAAATTAAACCATTCTGCTCCTAGTCAACTTGTTGAGGGGGGGGGGGGGGGGGCAATGAATGGGGGTAGATGGTACCACTGAATTAAAAAGACAAAGATGCACCAGACATCTAAATGGATGATCAGGGAACTCCCAACCTTGCATCTCTTCATCCCACCCACTATTCACTATGAGGAATACATCCTGGCTGCTCAGGATACATAATCCTGAATATTTTAAAAGTCAACAGTCATGGAGCAAGCTCTAATAAAACCAAAGCCCAGCTCTGAAGAAGAGTCACCTGGATTTGCTAACTCAGTTTCTTTCTCCATTTATGCTGATATACCTGCTCAGTTTTGTCAGCACTATCTCTATTTATTTCAGTCAAAAGTGCTTCAGTATGCAGATAATGCTTGCATACACACTTATTCAGAAACTGAGCTCCAGCTCATTGGCAAATGAGAAAATGGGCTCTTCACTAAACATCCAGAAATCAAAGGTTCTCTTCCAACCACCTCCCCGTCAGTTAATATCAACAGTGAGATCTTGAAAAATGTGGACCATTTTCTGCATCATGGTAATCTTCTCTTGATAAAGGCAGACATAGATGTTGAAATTCAAATCCAAGGTTAAGGTCATGGTGTACCATGCAGCAATGATTCCCTGCCCTTATATAATTTGGAGACTTGGATGGTCTACAGCAAATACCTCACAGCATGGGAGTGGTAGAAGTACCACAAGCAGTGCCTTTCCAAAATCTTCTAAACCCTGTGGTAGGAGCAGTGAAGCTAACCATTGTAGTCAGAACATGGTCACAATTGGAAACTCCCAGGACGACAGTAAAAGTGCTCCAGGGCTGTTCTCAAAAGACCCTGAATAGGTCAAACATTCCCAATGATTCTGTTGCATTCCCTCACTTCTGACTGACCAAAATGGAGAAGAGGCATTTAGGAAGGCACCAGATAAATAGAAAGACTTGGTTTCAAACATCAGAGGGACTGCACAAACCTCCAAACAACCCATCTTCCCAAAGCTGCATGTGACAGAGTCCACATGACTTGTGTGCCATGTCAGAACCCATTGAAACAGAATGAAAGTAAGTCATCCTCGATCCTAAGGAAGTGCCCGAGAGAGATAAAAATGCACCACTCACTCACTTGAATACACAATTTTAAAGGAGTACCACTATCTTGCAAAATGTGTTTGGCGATGTATCGAATTCATTTGCAGACACAATTACAAGTGAATTAAATTTCAACTAAACACATTACCCAATTACTCTGCCTGATTCGATCATGACAAAAATCAAGCACATTTCTTTTGGTCCTCATTACTCACACAACAAAATACTTGCCAGAGGTTTTCATGAAAGAAGTGCCCAGAACGGACCCTGATTACCAGCGTGGAGAAGCTTCTTAAGCTTAATTGTGTTCACAAGCTAATTTGTTTTTATAGAATAGGACCTCAATGAACAAAGCTGCTTGTGTTGCAAATGACTGGCACTACATCTGAGATTTTTCTTTACAGCAAAAGTGATTTTCCTTCCCAGTACTGCAGGAGATTCCTTTGCACCAACCCAGGCCATCCTTCTATTGGAAAATTGTTAGCTTGACAATTGAAGTAAATAGTATAGTTATGGTAACAGCAAGTAGGGCAATGACATTTTATAGACAATGTGTAAAAGAAAGGCACAATGAGCTCAGAAAGAAAGGAAGGAGGAAAGAAAGAAAAGAAGGACTGACTCGCAGTTATATGGCATCTTTATATGGCAAGTCACAAAGAGTTTTACAGCCAATGGAATACTCGACTCAACCATTGTAAAGTAGCAAAAGAATTCCTTTCTATTTAGTTCCCTAAATTGGATACAAATTAAAATGTCTGGTGAACGAGTGAAAAGCTACTCAAGGCATTGCTTTTCCTTTATGATTAAAGTCACAAGATTAGAAAAAATACTGGGAGAAAGAAAGATTTTAGGACCAGAGTGTTAATCAATTCTGGTCAAAAACTGATCCAGTTTACATAGTTATAGAATCACTACAGTGCAGAGGAGACCTGCACTGATTCTCCATTTGAGTATATTATCCTGGTCCTCTCCCCTGCTCTAGCTGCATAACACCACACATTTCCCATGGCTAATCCATCTAACCTCAGGGGAAACTTAATATGGCCAATCCACCAAACCTGCACATCTTTGGACTGTGGAAGAAAACTGGAGCATCCAGATGAAACCCATGCACGGGGAGAACATGCACACCCCACACAGATAGTCACCCAAGACCAGAATTGAATCCAGGGTTCTTAGCACTGTGAGGCAACAATGCAGCACTGTGCCATTCTTGAGGAAAGACTATTTATTCTTGAGGAAGTTGTTGCCTGGGTTTCATGCAGCTTCTCGTGTGCCCCCTTTTTGAATTATTCAGAATCAGGTTTCAACAATTACGAATCCGAATAGCTTGCCCAATCATCACCATCACTCTGCTCCATGAATCTCCATCAACTGGACATGCAATGTTACACATCCTGGGCAGATCAGCTGTTCTGAACCTTGACAAAGACATGCAACTGTTATTATATGGAATGGAGTTGACCTGACTCCAAGATCTTTGGTCATTTTGTTAATTCTTTCTGCAGTCTGGTGTGATGTTACCATTTGGACATTTCTGGCCTCGGTATAACTGTATTAAAAAAGGCTGTTTGAATTATCGTCATTGATAATTGTCCAGGGAAGCAAGATATACCCTGGTGGATAGGATTTTGCAGTCTTTGAGTTGTAATTTTTTCAGACCTATTGAGTGTATGATCGTGCGCACATACTCACATGACAGATAAAAAGATTACAATATCTTATAGCAGGTTAAAGTTACTTCCTGCTAATAAAGAAATCCCTACCAGATTAAAGAAGTTAATGATATCTCAAGACTAACAGAGCACAAAAACATCAAATCACAATTTGTCACTGTATGGCGACTGTGGAAATACAACTAAGAGAACAGCCATAGATTTTACTGTTGAACTAGATTTTTGACAGGCACTTACTTATTCAGCCATGATTATGAGTTATGGCATTTGGTGAGTTTTAGCTCACTTCAGCTCACTGCATGTGTGACAATTCACTGTTGTGCATATGGAAATTTTGACATGACTCACAAGTGATTAATCATTAGAGAGTGTTATCATATACAAGTAATACATTCAAGGGCTTTGGAGAGGAACAAAGAACAAAGAACAATACAGCACAGGAACAGGCCATTTGGCCCTCCAAGTCTGCACCAATCATGTGTTCCTAACTAGATATCAGTTTGTATCCCTCTATTCCCAGAAAAGGGAGATTTGAGATGGTGTGATATTTTGTATAGATGCCACCAATTTCAACCCATGGCAAATCATGTAGTCAGCTAAGTTCTTAACCTTTAGTCTCTTGGTTGTAGGGTTGGAGCAGTTTACAGAGTTAGGAAGGGGTCAGGATTGGAGAATTTTATTGAGTTAGAAAGAAGTCAAGTTAAAACCCCACAAACAACAATCAAATAGCAATCACATAAGCAAATTTAGTAGTTTTGGTTGAAGGGTAAATATCGGCCGAGACACAAGAAGAACTTTCCTGCTCTTCTTTAAATTGTGTCATCAGATCTTCAAACCTACCTGTTGGTGTTGAAAGGGCTGACAGGGTTTAACATTTCATCCAAAAAAATTGTTCCATCAACAATGTAGCAGTCCCACAGCATTGCTATAAAGTATCAGCTTGGTTTATGTGAACAAAGAACAAAGAAAATTACAGCACAGGAACAGGCCCTTTGGCCCTCCAAGCCTGCACCGATCATGCTGCCCAACTTAACTAAAACCCTCTACCCATCCGGGGACCATATTGCTCTATTCTCATCCTATTCATGTATTTGTGAAGATACTTCTTAAAAGTCACTAACATATCTGCTTCTACTATATCCCCTGGCAACAAGTTCCAGACACCCAGGCAACCTAGTGTGCTTAGGACTTTCACTAAGACTTGAAACCACAATCTTCCAAGGCAGAATCACTAAAACTGGGCCAAGGCTGGTATTTAGAAATTACTAAATACTTAGTGAAAAATAGATTTTGTCGTTCATATTTGCACATAGCAATATTGAAATTTATCCCATGGTGAGGGATCATGGTCACAGAAATGGGGTTCATCTTACAAGTTGACACTATCAACAAGAAGTCTCACCCATTGACAGTGCAAATAAGAAAGCTGGATGGGCATTACCTGTTTTTCCAATAACATGTTCCTCCTCACTTCCCATAATCATCATGCCGGGAAAATACCCAGCAGTGATGTGATCGCTCAGGATCCCAACCTGAGTACCTTACTGGAGAGAAACCCTGCCCTGTCTAATTAGTAAAAACAGATAGACAGACATACAGAGCTATCTAACCCATCCAGATGTTGTTGTAACAGTAACTGGAATGGGTTTTGGAACAGCAGGAGGAATTGAGAGTTGAGAAACACATTGGTGCGAGTTTGCCTGAACATGGGTGGAGTTTTAACTCAATGGTGTGTGTTTTTTGTGCAAAAAGATTCTTCAACCAAATGCCAGCGTCATTGACAGGCTTGACTGTCTGTCGGATGAGGGAAGCTCCAGAAAAGATTGCAGCTCAGAATTAGGTACAATTGGTGGACATTGGGGTAGAGATGGGTGATATGGGGTGGGGTGGTGCCTATGTTGGGGTAAAGTAGATGGAGTATGATTCCTGTTTTGGCTTTTGGGCCACTCCTGCTCATCCCGATCCATAAGCAGTGTTATAAAGGTATTTTCAGATCCAACTCTTCAACCTGACAGAATTTCCAAGCCACTGGCAATTGGCCATGGGTTGAAAATAAGGAATTTAAAACATAGGCACATTCTCTACCTGAAAGCTGACTGGAAACCTCTTGAGGAATGAATTCATCACCTGTAAACTCCCCACTACCACCCGCTGTCCGTCTCCGTTGAAACCAAAATGGGTAGGTTTGAATTGGGATAGGTCACATTTCAGATTTTGATAACTTAACCACCCGGGTAATAATAATTCAAATATTCAAGAAATTCTGATACCATTTAACCACAAAGCTTGATTATATTCAGTAATATCTAGAAAATGTCCTCTTAGTTAGCATTATAATAATTGTGTGGGTGATTAGAGGGACATGGTGCCCTCTTGATCACCCACACAATTATTATAATGCCAATGACCTCCAACCTCCAGAATCCCAACCTCCTAACCCTCCATCCCCAAACTGACCTTACATATCCCTCCACAACCAACAACCTTTCTCTATCCCAATCTCTGACCTCCTCCATTGCGGCAACTGACTCTCCCTAACAACTGGCCTCTGACTCTTGCAGGGGGATTGGAGATTGTGGAGGAATGGGTCGAGTCAGGCTGGTGGAAGTTTGGAGGTGGTGGGAATGACCATTTCCAAGGTTCAGAAGGACCATGGAAATGGGAGGGGAGGGGTTCAGTCCAGGTATTTACAAGTCACTCAGAAGTTAGAGGAGGTTTTCATTCTTCTAACATTTTCAGAATACCTATTGGTGCAACCTGGGTGGAACCATCAAAAATTAGCAATTTAAATCACATCTTCAGATGGTTTCTAGCACAACGTAATTGCTCAGAGAATAGTAGTACTCCTGGGCAATTGATGTACAAACCCCTTATCTGCAAAGTTCTGAAACGGAATCCCCAGTATATTTTGAGGTGCCTCCTAAATTTAACATTGGGGTGCTTGAAAGCTACAGCCCAAAGTAAACCAGAATTGATGCAGTGGATGCATGTCAACGACTTGACTTGGACTTGTGAAGGAGGAAGAAACACTAGTAGACTCTCTTTAAAAGAAAAAGAACTTGGAGAGAAGCAGTAATAAGGCCATTCATATTAAAGACAGTGAAGACCCTGTCACATGCAAATATTATGCTAACAAAGTGGACCTTTTCTAGATATTAACTGAATATATCACGCTTAATGGTTAAATAGTGTCAGAAATCTTTGAATATTTATGAGTTAATATTGCATCTCAAGGTTTCACTATCACTCACACAAATTGCTGCATTTGATTTATAACTGCTGACAGCAACAACTTTATAAATTCCACACTACAAGTGACCATAGTAGGTTCAGTTAAGGGTTTCTTCTCAACTAATAAGCTGGGAAACTGAAGCATCTACACTTTACTTATCAAGAGCAGAGGCAAAACAAAGCAGTGTTTGGATTTTTAAGAAAAATGTAGTTTGTGTGAAAAGAAAACTTGGGGTTGAAAGATATTGAATAAGTTGCAAGACTCATGGGTAATAACATTTTGATGAACTACGTAATCTATAATATGTTGGATAGATATAAAGGAAAGCTTTGAATTTACATAGCATCGCAAAGGAATATAATGAATTAATTGAAGTGTAGTTGATATGAAGGATAGTATGGCAGTTATTTTGCATAATCGCAAGATCCTTCACATGCCAAGGGGATTCATTCATTGAAATACTCTCCCTAAAGTCCTTGGCTTTCTCAGATCTCTTTCCTCCTTTAAACCCCCGATTTAAACCCAACTCCTTCCTTCACACTTATCTCTCTGCTGTGATTCTTCATTTGATAAATCTCTGTGAAGCATGGTTGGACTTTTATATATTATGGGTAATATATAAAAGGAGACTTGTCACTCCTGTTTGATAGGCATTGTTTGTTTCTCTTGAAAGAGGATTTGGGAAAATATTCATCTAATGATGGAAGAGTGAGATATATGAAAACTTCTGGACAATGATCATTGGAACAAATGAATGAGCTTCAGTTTAATAGCTCATTTAAGTGACAGCATATCTGATGTGAACGTCCCAGTACCACTTTGGAGTATTGGCCAAGATGTATCAGGAAGCACGTGTTATTGACTGGGCCAAACTTAAATGTTGTTTCATCTAATGAGAATATAAGGAAAAATACTTTAGTAGGAGGGAATGTCACCACTTAATTAACCTTAGCTCCACTATCTTGTCAAAAGAGCCATCATTGCCTTGAAATCAATTGCCTCAAATTGATAAAGCAGCAAGTACAAGGGATTAAGGTATCACCTGTCTGTCAGTTTTTAAATTCTACAATATCGTTGTAGCATAGAAAGTGGAACGTATGGTTATGTTCCACTTGAGTATCTTCCAAGCCTTCTTCATTTAACACTAACGTGAACCACTCTTTTCTTAAATACAGCTACACTATTTGCCTCAACTAATTTCCATATTCCAACATTCTCTTGTAAAGAACTTTGTAATGAATTCTTTATTGAATTTATTTGCAATTATTTTATATTAATGACCTTTAACTTTTAACTCTCCTAGAGGAGAAACATTGAGTGAAGTTTTACCGGAACATTCACCTGAGGCCAACGAAGAAAATTGCTCTTCAAGTGTTGCCCACCCCCAGAATCAGAACATGTGTGCTGGTAGAATTCCTACCATTTTCTCTGTATCCACCTATCAATCCACTTTGAAAAACTCTCTCAGATCACTCCTTGGCCTTTTCCTTACCAGAGAGAAGAGCGCTGGCCTCTTCAGTCTTAAAATTATAGTTATAACCCTTAAGTTCTGGTATAATCATTCAGTTTTGGTATAATCCTTGCAAATCTTTTATGCGCCTTCTCCAACATATCTATACTAATTTTATAAAATGGAGATCAGAACTGTGCACAGTAATCCCAAGTGTGGACCAATGAAGTTCCATACAGTTGATGCATAAAAGGTGGATTTAATGGTGAATATTATGTTATGTAACATATTAGGGTATTGGACCAGAACGCCCCAAAGTATAATATGAAGCCAATCTAAACCCCAGTAATTGGCTAAAATGAATAATTATGCAGCTATCTCAACATTTGAACTGAAAGTTTTCCAAACACACTGACTTCCTGCAGAACAAAGCTAAATTATTAAACATTCTCCTTAAACAAAATCAATATATATATTCACCATTGCGCCACTATCATATTTCCCCCTTTAAAAAAAATGAACTAACAACGTGAAAGGATGGTTTCATTTTCCTAAAGCCTCTGGCTTTTCCACATTTCAAGGGCATTATAATATATATATATATATATATAAATCTTATTACATCTAAGCATGTGAATTTAACAATAGCATAGTCCAGTTCAGTCTTCTTTCCCCAGTGTTGAACATTGCCCCCCGCCTCCCTTTCACATCAATGTTGTGATAAAGCATCTGCAATCATGTTCTCTCTTCCTACTATATATACATAAAATCTCTGAATTAAGTAGTTGTAATAACAAGCTCCAGATAAATAGTCTTTCATTTTTTATCTTTAACCTCCTTCAGGAACTTCAATGGATTATGGTCAGTGTTAATAATTGTTGCTAATAAATTAATAGCTACATAAATGTTAAAATGTAGCAATTCCCAAACCAAAATCAATGGCTGAAACTCTACCAGAACAGAAATCTCTGTTGGCCTCAGGCGGAATTTTACAATCCTGCCGGAGCAAGGCTGTAAAATCCGTTCTAATACCTTCTTCTCCATAGTCAAATATTTCTTTTTGTGAATATTTAATTTTCTGGAAATATAACCAATAGGTCGTTCTATCCTTTTGACATCCTCTTGTAATAATACAACACAAACCCCCATCACTTACATTAATGACCATTTAATGCTTTGTATAATTTGGTATTGCCAAAATTGGTACAGTGATTAACACTGTTTTCAGATTGGCAAATGGCCTCCCAATATTCAGGCATCAATTGAAATTTTCTGTGCTTTTTCAGCAGTTCAGTGAAGCAACCACATTGCTACAAACTGGCATGATTTTTCTGTTGAAACCACTTATGCCCAGGAATCTCAGCATTTCTCTTCTTGCTAATTTTCATTTTCACATTCCATGGGGCCACTGGTCCAATTGTACAGCCTTAAGAATGTGACTTGGGCTTTTGTGAATTCACTTTTAGCCAAGCTCACCACTAAGACTGCCTCCTGTAGTCTAACAAATAATTCCCATAATGTTCCAAATCATCATTCTACATCTGACTAAAAACCACCAGATCATTTATGAACACTGCACAATTATTTCATTTAGAAATGAATTGTTGGTTAGTCTTTGGAATGTTGCTGGCACATTCTTCATTCCAAACAGCATGACTTTAAATTGATACAGATCATTTGACAACACAAAAGCCAAAACTTCTTTTGCTCTTTCTGATAAAGATACTTGCCAATATCCTAAACAAGATCAAGTTTGGTAATGAAATTTGCTTGTAGCACTTTCTCAACATAGTCTTTCAATCAAGGAATAGGATATAAATAACCACATTGACTTTTCTATAGTTCAACATAAATGTTGTATACCATCTGGTTTTGGTACCTTCATGATAGGAGAGCTCCAGTCCCCATCATTCACTTCAATGACACAATTCTTGGACGGCATGGTAGCACAGTGGTTAGCACTTCTACTTCACAGCTCCAGGGTCCTAGGTTCAATTCCCGGCCAAGATCATTGTTTGTGTGGAGTTTGCACATCCTCCTTGCGTCTGTGTGGGTTTCCTCTGGGTACTTCGGTTTCCTTCCACATTCAAAGATGTGCGGGTTAGGTTGATTAGCCATGTTAAGAAATTTCCCCTTAGTGTCTAGGGATGTGTAAGTTAGAGAGATTAGTAGGTATAATATACAGGGGTAGGGCCTGGATGGGATTGTGTTTGGTGCAGATTCAATGGGCTGAAGGGCTTTTTTTTTGCACTGTAGGGTTCTATAATTGTCCCTTGTTTTTAATAGCACACCTACCATTATTACTACTTACTCCCTGCTAACAAGACTAAATTTTTGATCTCTAATCTGTTCTTTTCATCACATGCTGTGCCACTTTCAAATGCTGTCTGACCAACTCACCAAAAACAGTTTTAAACTTTAAACAATGCAGTCTCAGAACTCTGACTCACCAATTCCTCCTTGATCAATTTAAGTGGTCCTCTTACCTCAATCAAAAATTAGTTCAAATGGACTGAATTTAGCTGATTTGTTAGGTACATCCCTAATTGCAAAACGCAGAAATGAAATTCCTTTATCCCAATCCTCTATATAATCCTGACTATAGGTCCTCAAAATGGTCTTTAAAGTTTGGGCACCATTCCCACACTCCCTGAATTTCTGGATGATACACAGCTGATTCAAATTGCTGTATGCCTAAGACATCCATAACTTGCATGTATTACTTTGATATAAAATTAGATTCTTGATTTGGTTAGATTTCTGTGGATAGTCCATATCTGGTAAAAACAATTAAAGTAACTCCTCTACAATCCTTTTAGCTAATAATACCACGCAATGAAATAGCCTCTGGAAATCCAGCAAACATATCCGTTATGGTCAATAAATATTGATTCCCACTTTTGGTTTTAGACGTGGGTCCCATGCAATCAATTAGAACCCCAGTAAAAGCTTCCTCAAATACCAGAATGTATAATGTGTGTGTTGGTTTGATTAAAATTCTGCTGCTGCTCGCCCACATTGCATTATGGATGCCCAGTCTTAAATTGCTAGATTGATTCTAAATCTATCCCCACTTAGCAAGAGGATAGTGTCACACAACATAATGGAGGATATCCTCAATGTGAAGACAATGCTTTGTCTTCACGTAACCATACAGCGATCACTCCTACCACATACAGGATGTATTGCGGCAATTAACCAGGCTCACTTCTAAAGTACCTAACAAACCCATGATGTCTACTACCTAGAACAAAGGCAGCAAATGCATGGGAAACCTGCAAGCTCCTCTCCAAGTCGCTCACCATTTTGACTTTAAATTATAGTGTTGTTCCTTCACTATTGCTGAATCAAACTCCTAGCACTATCTTCCTAACAGCACCATAGGTGTACCTACACCACAGGAACTGCAGGCTTGCCACTATTTTCTCAAGACCAATTAGGCATGGGGAGCAAATGCTGGTCCAGTCAATGATGCCTACATCATGTAAAGGAATAAAAAAATCATTTGGTGAAGAGCTTGCTTCACAAAAATCTCTGCTTGATAGCACAGTTCTACATTTGACAACAACTTGGATTTATATAGCATCTTTAATGTAGAAAAGACATTCAAAAGTTCTCCACAGGTACATAATAAAGAAATAAAATAAGACTGCCAAAGGAAGAGATATTAGCATGGAAGACCAAAGGTTTGTTAAAGGTAAGTGTGTTAAGAAGGGCCTCAAAAGGATAAGAAGGAACTGGAGAGGCAGATCATTGGAAACAACAAGATAATCATGAGATTTCTCAATAGCAGTTTCCTTAATGTTTAATGGCTATTAAACATGGGATGATATTATGAAGAATGGTTCTTCTGTGGAAGATGCATATTGAGGGGATTACTAATGCATGGAACAGGATGGATCATTTAGAAACTACTGACTTACAAATTTAAATAAACAGGATTTCCAATTTCAATAGCTGACTTTCAATTGAGCTTTGCGGTTTCTCACATCTGCAGAGGGCTGTTATTTTGCCCAACATCTGTTTCCATCTTACCTTAAATATTACAAAAATGCCCTATAATAACATGTTTGAGAAATTGTGAAGCTTATGGAACTGCAGGCCCAGCTTTAAATCGCTTTCATAAAAACACTGTGTGTTAGAGAATTTTTGGCTCATGTGTCAAAAGCTGCCTTTTACAGGCATGCTTATGTTGTGACGGCATTGCTTATGGAGCTGAGCACTATCAAAGATTTAGTTCTCCAAGGTTTATGATTTCGACCTTTGAAATCAGGATCTTCTAAATAAATACATGATTTACGAAGGTGTCAGGGAGACAAGTTGTTGAAACCCTCTATTTCATAACTGAGAGGTCACCTTCTAACATTGTAAACTAACAAAAACCCACAAAATAGCTGCAGTCAAATTAGTTATTACGTTGCAACACTAATTATTAAATTACAGGAATTTTGAGTTTATTCTTTCAGCAAAGAATTTGACAGCTTTATGTGAATTTTTCCAAAGTGAGAGGTTTTGGCAAGAATCTGGCCTTGTGATTTCTTTATATAGTCATAGAGTATGATAATCTAACTGGGAACTACTTTCTCCTGTGTTGAAATGACAGATTTACATATATTGGGGTCAATGATATTCAAGGAACTTGATCTATTTCCTAGAAATCTGCCTCTTATAATTTTCACATCTATCATCAAAGAAAACAGCTTGCTAACTACGAATCTTGTTCCAAAACAAGCTCTTTGTTTAGGATGTGCAGAAGCTCTGAAGATTATAGATCTTCAATCTTCTTCATATAAAGAATTAAGGCTAATGTGTTATTTTAATTCACCTGACAAATTCAAAATTTGGTAAAAATAGAAAAACAAAATATGTTTTAAAAGGCATGAAACTTGTAAATGTTAATGTTCAGATAGACTTGGGTGCACTCAAAGGGATGCTAAAGGTTTGCAAGCAGGTGCAGTAAGCAATTAACAAAGCAAATGGCCTTTAGACCTTCATTGCAAGAGGTTTGAATTACAGGAATAAAGAGATCTTCCTTTGGCTGTACAGAGCTTTAGTAAAACCACACTTGTAGTACTGATCTCCATATTGAAGCAAGGATGTACTTGCATTGGAGCCATTCTGTGAAGGTTCACTGGATTGTTTCTTGGACTGAATAATGCTGATACGCTGTAGAGTTCAGAGAAATTAGAAGTGCCTTCATTGAAGCATAAAAGATTCTGAAAGGGCTTGACAAGATAGACATTTAGAAGATATTCCCTAATTTGGAAATCTAGAACATGGGGCACAGTCCCAGGATTAGGGGACAATCATTTAGTACTGAGATGAGGAGAAATTTCTTCATTCATAAGGTTGGGAATCTTTCAACTTGTCTGTCACTGAGGACTGTAGCATTGTTGAATATATTTAAATATTGAATATATTCTGTTTATTTGGAAGGAACCCTTCAAATGCAAACAATAAAAACATAACAAAACTTACTCCAATTTATAAATCAAAGAAAGAGTTTCATAAAGACACTTCACGATTCCAAACTTGGGGCCTCACCCACAATTCCCAACAGATTTTTATTAATAATAAGTCAGCTGGTCAGCTGACCATCACATCATTCTGTAATTGATTCCATGGTTTACTGGGTCAGCTGACTTTTACAGCTTATACCATTGGTCACATTACATCCGATACAAAGTTGTCACGGGTTATATTCTAGCATATTCAAGACTGAGACTGACAGGTTTTCCTGGCTGTCAGGGAATCAAGGGATATGGGGAGCAGGTAGTACAGTGAAGTTGAAGCCCAGGATCAGTATTGAGAAACAACTGTCTTCTCCTGCTCCTATTTCTTATGTTCTTATCTTTTTGAATAGTTACGTAGACTTTATAATTTACTTTGCAGATAACCCCAGATTTTCTCCACTTGTGGAAACAATAGGACTTGAAAGTCCTCAAGGTAGAGGTCTCAGTAAATTATTCCAATGTATTCAGGAAAATTTTAAGCATTTGTCTCTTTCACAATTAATATGTTTTTTTTAAATAAAAATAAAGGATAACGAAGTGACAGTTGGATTTTTCACAGAGCATCAGCCTTTCATTTTCCAAGTTATTGTCCCTTAACCAACCCAGATTACAGAGGCATCCAACCTCCTCTGAACTTAGTTCAGAGACATTTTACAACATTCAAACCTCACCCATTCACTGTTGCATTCTCTCTTTCTCAGCCCTCCCAGTTCTTATTCTACTGTTCTTCCTTTCATTCTCATCCTTAAAGTCAACCTGACATTCTTTTCCTGTTCAATCAAGTTCAAACCATCACTGTTTTGTCCTCTTCCTCCCCCAGGTAGACTGACATCCTTCTGATTATGTGCAGTTCTGGTTGCTTCACTACAGGAAGGATATGGAAGCTATTGGGAGGGTGCAGAGGAGATTTACAAGGATGGTGCCTAGATTGAGAGGCATGCCTTATGAAGAAAGGTTGAGGGAGCTAGGTCTCTTCTCCCTGGAGGGACAAAGGTTGAGAGGCAACTTGATAAAGGTTTATAAAATATTGAGAGGTATAGATAGGGTGGATTCTCGGAGGCTATTTCCCAGGGCTGGAATGGTCGCTACGAGAGGACACAGGCTTAAGGTGCGGGGGAGCAGGTACAGAGGAGATGTTAGGGTAAGTTTTTCACTCAGAGGGTGGTGAGTGAGTGGAATCGGCTGCCATCAATGGTGGTGGAGGCTAACTCACTGTGGTCTTTTAAAAGACTTCTAGATGATTTCATGGAATTTCATGGGATTAGGAGTTATAGATAGTTCGGTGCCGTGGTAAGTATGGATATGATCAGTGCAACTTATGGACCAAAGGGCCTGTTTGTGCTGCAGTGTTCTATGTTCTATATTCTATTATTCACTCTCTCTCGCCATTGTTTATAGTTTTAATTCTGAAATTTCCTACCTCCACCCAAATATACCCAAAGATTCTATCTTCTTTCTCCCAAAATATTACATTCTGGTACATTCCCTTTCCATTGGCCAGCCACTCCACCGCTATTTACCTTCCCCTAATTTGCATCCTTTCCCACAAGACTTCCTGACAACAATATGTTGTAGTGCAGACCATTCAATTAAATTCAAGAAGAGAGTGGCCTATTTGCACTGACATTTGTCAGTAAACATTGACGTGTAAACTGAGGCCCTAAATACTGACTGCCATCTGAACTGTTGCTGGATAGCACATGCGACACAATGAGTAAGTGACAGTTTTAAAAATGCATTCTTTTATGGGATGCTGGCATTGCATTCCATTGCATTGCATTCCATTGCTGGCATTGGAATTGTAAGGAGCCCGTCTGTCTTAATGCTCATTCTCCCATTACTGTGATAACTTGGAAAGATCTCCTGCGCATTGACGATTGTCAGAAGTTGATAGCATATGTTAATCATTATCTGTTGGCTGTGTCTGCATTAACCCTTTTCTTCCCTCTGGTGAGGCCAGGCTCTCTGGGCTTGCACCATGTAACTCTGTATGTATTATACTGAAATCACACAAAATATGAACAGACACATAAATTAAAACCTAAAATATATGATCCCTGATACTGCTCTGTAACAGAGTCATATGTGGGCCAAATTGGGAAAGAATGGCAGATCTCCTCCCCGAAGGACATTAGTGAACAAATGGGTTTTTGCAAAAGTCCTCTAATAAACATACTGAAACTAATTTTGTATTCTAGATTTATTAATTGAATTCAAATTTCACCATCTGCCATGATGAGATTTGAGCCTGTGCTCTCAGAATATTAGCCTGGGCCTCTAGGTTATTCATCCAGTGACATTATCATTACACCACCATGTAGACAGGATAAAGGAGGCATCATCTTAGAGTCATATAAGGCAGAGTGAATACAATTCCAAGGATTATTGAGATGCAAGTATTTTTGGAGTGTAAATTATAAAGTTGCAAAGACTGTAAACATTGGAACATGAGCATTTAAGGAATTTATTTGATGCCTGAAGGAAAATGTGTGTGTGTATTCATTGCGTAAGTCAACATATGCACTCATAGTGCACAAATGGGTAACTTTTCTCCTTTCAGGATCTTTCTGCATAGTGGGAAATTGTGTCCAACAGATCGGTTATTTTCCAACAATTGATTTTACTTGAGACCTTCTTTCCCAATTCTCTTCGATCATCAGACTTCTTTCCCACATAATTGCATATCTCTCTTTCCTTACTGCTCTCAGGCTCCAAGACTCTCTCAACAGTATTGCAAGTCTCTGAGACTTCCTCATTTCTGTACACCGAGACTGCAAACCCTGCTCCCAGTGCTCTCAGGATCAAGCACTATGCCAATGAATCAGTGTCCCAACTAGATGCTTTAGTAGTCATGTCCTTATGGAACTTCATGGAATAGTGAATAATGCCAAGAAAATGGATGAAAAGCTGCCTGATTTTGCATTGATTAAAAAAAAGACGTGCAAATTGGCCTGTTTCGTGCTTATCTTCACTGTTGATATTTTCATGAATGTCAGGGTAGAAATGGGTGGCATAACATAAAACTGGTGTGTGGTCTGGCACATCTCCTGTACCAGAGTTCTATTGTAAAGATGTAAAGATACTTGTGATCTCACTCACCCTTTTGTTTTTCACTGGTTCAGAGCCAAGATTACTGAGCAAACAGCTAACAAGCTAAATAATCTAACCTTTATGATGTCAACTACATTCTTTCCCATCTTAAAAACATTTAATCGTTGTTAAGAGGAAATTAACTGATGGTTGCCTGGCTTTGAAACAGCAAGATTAAGATTGATGGCGCACTGTAGTACATCAACAAGCCAGACAGTAGGGGTATGGATTCACTCCAGTATTCAAGGGTGTCCCAAAGTGCTCAATTTCAGCCTTATTTCTGAGATCTATTGTTTTCCTGGTGTTAGGAATCACAACTGACAAAGGTTCAGATTCAAACTTCCCTTAAGCGCCTCTGAATGGAGTGGTGAGAAGCAAATGGTGAAAGGAAGAGGAAGAGTGTCCATTTGTTTACTCTCTTGACTTCGAACGATAAAGACAGCATTGTGCTAAAAGGAAAGAATATGAGAATAGGAACTGTTCTGTATTTGAAACTTTATCTTTCACATTAATGGGACATCACTTCAAAAACCAATGATTTACTTTTAAAATGCCATCATTGTTTTTTGTAGGAAAATATAGGAGCCAATTTGTGAACAGCGCCATTCCTCAAAAGAACCAACCTGAGGAGTGTGTAGCTAATTGTTTTGATGATGTTTGTTAAGGGATGAATCTTGGCTGGGTTGCAAGCACACTGTCTTATTTTTATCCAAAAAGTGCTGCAGAATCTTTTACATCCACAAAAACAGTCTTGGTTTAGCATTTCATCCGAAAGCTCTTGGCCTAGTCTACTCGGGTGCCCTATAAAAACGTTGAGTAGGTCTGGATTCCAGAATTCCCAACCCCATTCCCAGCTATGCAATTTTTGAGTGTGTCTTTAAAGGGTGCAATCTCATTTTTGTCAAAAGTCCCCCTCTGATACTCCTGACCTGACCTTTTCCATTGCAAAGATAGGCACCATTAACTCCTCCACTGTTTTCATGTAGTCAGGCCAGGTTTTTGTGGGCTCTGGCTCACAGCCCCTTAGAGGTTTTGTGAACCTTAATCTACATGAGGGAACTTCTTCAAAGGAAGTTCAAAATGTTCCTTTCATGTCTCATTTGACAAGTTGTGCTACCCCATCTACCCATAGTACTTCATGCCCTCAATGCCACCTTCTGGCCTTCCACCCATCCATACTGCCTATGTGTTCCCTGTGCCAAGTTCTCCCTTCCACCTACCCACTGTGGCCTCATATGTCCAAGGATGTATAGGATAGGTTGATTGGGCATGCTAAATTAACACTAGTGTCAGAGGATTAGCAGAGTAAATGTGTAGTATTATAGGAACACAGTCTGGTTGGGATTGTGATCAATGTACACACAATGGGCTGAATGGCCTCTTTTTCATTCTATGATTCTATGTCCTTCATGTCAAGCTTTGCCCTTCCATTCACCTCCCATGGCATCTATGTCGTCTATGCCCCTATTACCACCCCTTTAGAACACCTCGTGCATCTTATTCCAAGAAATAGCATGTCCATCGCTATTAATCCACTCTTTTTCTCTTGAACCAATAAACCCTATAGTATTAAGTGACACATGTAAAAACAAACTTGAAAAAGTTATCCATTGAAAAATTCTTCCTGTTCAAAAAAAGTCTGAAGTACAAGCTAATAGAAGTATCCATCATCCAGATCGCAAAAACAACAAAGCCTAAAATCATTCAAGTTGTGTAAACAAACATTATGAAATCGAGAGCAAAGATCAGAAAGCGTTTGAGCTTTGTTATCAGGAGCACAATAGGAAGCCACTAGTTCTTGTAAGCGTGAAAATGTTGTATAAAAAAGAGGAGGGTGACAGTCAGTTGCTGATGCAGTGGCACAGAATTGCCATCACTACAGCTGAGAGGTTTGATTTTATGAAGATAGGATATACAGACCCAAGAGAAAAATGAGGCTGCTGGCATTCATGGCCATCTCCAGCTATGCCTGCTTGGAATGGTTCAGTGGAGCTCTTACTTTTCTCTGCAGAGAAAAATACAGATGTCCTGCCACCACAGTCTTATCAGGGCCTCAAGGGAGGAATTAGAAAACACACAGAACCTCACGGGAAGGGCTGCTGGTCCATTGCTCTCCCTACTCATTGACAATGGCAAGCCCAAACATGGTTGCCATCTGTTTTTTCAATTATTCCTTCATCTCCAACTCTCACCTCTTGCCCATGTCCAATACCCATAATCGAGTGCCAAATTTGTCTCTGGGCCAAGTAGGAGCTGCCACTTTGAAAATTGCATTGTATTACAGCAGTTGCACAGTGCAGAGTTGAACTTGGCAATGTTCTTGGCATTATGTTCTGAAACCTAATCTGAAAAAAAGAAATACTCATTTTTAATTATGCTTTGCCGTAAGAACTATTTTTCCAGAATTGTTTTGATGTAGTTTAAAATGAGGTTATAATGCAGAAGATCAGAAAGACGCTTTAACTGGTCATTTTCTATGCTGATAATGATGTGCAAGCATGGATCACTCTAAACCACCAACGTGTTGCCTGATGAAGTGTCACCTAGACTCAAAATGTTGCATCTATTCTCTCTCCACAGAAACTGTCAGACCTGCTGAGATTTTCCAGCATTTTCTGTTTTTATTTCAAATTCTAGAATCCGCCACATTTTATTTTTATCAACGTGCTGCCTGTATTGGATCATAGATTTCACATGTGTTCCTCCTTCTGTACCATAAATCATACAAATGCCTTTCTTTGCAGTGACCCAGACTCTCCAAGCAGTGCTTAACCTTTCAAAATATTCACACAAATCAAATAAGTAAGTACAGTTTTACATTTCCTCTTGATGAATCACAGCAACCAAAAATATTTCACTGTGGGGTAGTGTTTAATTGGAAAGAGAGACAGAGAGTTTATTTGAAATGTCAGAAATTATCTTATGAACAGAAACTTTGCTGTGCTGTGCTAACTTTGCATTGAATGTCAGTTGTGACTCAATTAGTAGCACTTGCATCTCAAAATCATAATGTTTGGTGTTCAAGTCTCACTGCAGAACTCAATCTAGACAACCAAAACTGACACTCCAGTACCATACAGTGCTGAACTATAGGAGGTGGCATCTTTGGAATGAGATGTTAAATTGGGACCCTATCCAACTACTTAGATTGATGTAAAAGACCCTTTGGCATTATTTTGAAGAAGCGCAGGTGGAGTTATCCCAATGTCCTAACCAATATTTATCCCTCAGTCAACATCACAAAAACAGAATATCTAGTCATTATCATATTGGTGGTGTGCAATTCGAATGCTGAATTTCCTACATTGCAATACTTTACAAAGGCAGCTGAATGCTTTGAACTGACCCAGTGGTCCTAAAACGTGCCATATGATTACAACTGCTGCTTCTATTAATAGTCAATTACATCATGTTTAAAACCTTTGGATAATCAATTAACATTTCAGGCGTGATGTTTGGACAAGGATGAAGAATTGACCTTTTGCACTCTGATGTAAACTCATGTCCGTTCCAGAGAGTAAACTATGCTACCCTCAAAATCCTTTGGAATACTACTGCATAAGCCTATTCTCATTATTCTGTGATTGCTGATTTACAAGTTTCCATCTTGTCCAGGACAGTAAAACCAGAAGACACAGTGGGTGCTTGGAATGGAGCAATTTCAAACCTAATTGGCAGAAACAGTGTGCAAGTGCTTAATCTATGGAAAGAGATAGTATTGTTTCTTTCAATTGCAAACTAATTTTCTTGCAGAGAAAACAACTTGGAATATTATAGCGGAGGAGTTGTATTTCTGACTAACTTCTGGTTTCTGCAGGGCATTCCCTGTAAGGTCCTGGACGCTGGACCTCAAGTTACCATGCAGACTGTCAAGTAGGTTAGCGGCAGCTGGTGGCAATGGCAATCGGGACATCATGGTGAATAAAGCTTCTGTATCCGGGGTTCCCTTGAGATAGGGGAGCTTATGAGGAGCAGGGCTTATGTGTTATGGGTTTCAGGCTGAAAGTAGATATACAGACCAATTTGAAGCTATTCAGATCAGGGGGTGAGCTCTCTACATGTTTGTTTTCTTATATCTTTAAAATAACTTGATTTAATATATTTGGTATCAATTCAAGAGTTAGAATCCTTACTTATTCAGTATGCTTCTTCCTGGTTTACAATATAAGTGAATAATTTGAGGTATGACATATGCTAAGTGTAGTGGACTTGAGGGGAACAAGCAACTATGCTTTCCAAAGATCCTCCCCCAGGGCTTTCCACACCTCACATCTGGTTCTGCTGTAGATTCATTGATAGAGATTGATTGATTGCTATGAACCCAGTTTAAAATCACCACCAGGACTGAGTCTGCTGAACCATAGTCCCAGGCTGGGACTAGTGTGTGTACACCATGGTCGTGGTATTACTTTGCATACTTCAATAAACAATGTTCCTTTCCAGTCAGCCTTCTTTGAGTTATTACGATACTCCATTTGCCAGATCTTTTTCCACTTGCATTACCTATAACATTTTGTAACCTCCTTGTGTCCTCTTCACAACTTATTTTGTGACCTGTGTCATCAGCAAATTTACAACCATCCCTTCATCGAAGTCATTTATATCAATTATAAACAACTGAGGTCCCAGCACTGATTTGTTATATTCTGCCAACTGAGAAAACTCATTTATGCCTAGTCTCTGCTTCCTGTTGGACAACCAAACATCTACGCCAATATCTTATCCAACTACAACGTGAACTTTTGTTTTCTAAAATAACCTTTGATGTGGCAATTTCTTAAATGCCTTCTGGAAATCTAAGTACAATACATTTACCAGTTCTCGTTCATTCACGGCTCAAGTTACTTCCTCAGAAGAACTCCAATAAGTTGATTAAACATGATTTCCCTTTCGTAAAACCATGTTCATCTTCAACTTATTTAAGTGCCCTGCTATAGCTTTTTTAACAATAGCTTCTAACATTTTCTTTACAATAGATGTTAAGTTTCTCACTTTCTGTCCTCCTCCCTTTTTGAATTATGGAGTTACATTGCTATTTTCCAATCTAATGCAACTTTACCCGATTTGAGGGAGCTTTGCAAAATTAAAACAAATGCATCTAACAATCTCACTGCTCATTTCTTTTAAGACTTTCGGATGAAATCCATCAGAGCCCTGATGCTTGTTAGCCCGCAGTTCCAACAATTTACCGACTACTATTTCTCTGTGTCTTCCTTTCATTCCATTTCCAGGCTTATAGCTATTTCTGGGATGGTACTTGCATCATCTATAGTGAAGGCTGATGCAAATAACTGTTCAATTCATCTGCCAGACTTATTTTCTAATCGACAAGCCTATAGGCCACTACAGCTGTCTTGACAGTATTTCCTCAGACCTCACTTCCTTTGAGGACTCTATTATACCAGTTTTTCTAATACAACCTTCCACACTAGTGCTTCTGATTGGTTTTATCCTTTTGTCAGAGGATTCCTTCCCAATGTGGTTGAAGAGTTCTAGACCATGTCTGTTCTATTTCACACACTTCTACTCTCAACCCTTGCCCTCCCTTTCAGAATGCACAGAATAAAATAGATTCCAATAAGTAAAAGAAAGTTCAAGGGATAGATCCAACAGTCATGGTTAAGCAGAAAAGTTAAAGATAGGGATGATCTGGAGCCTACGCTCAACGCAAATGCTGGCAGGGGCTCAAGATCCAGAAGTCGACAATCTCTGATCTTCCCTGTCCCTTGTAAGCGATGTCATTAGGTTCACACCCAGGGAATTAGACACCTGTTTTTGCCCTGCTGATAGATTCAGGATCAGCTGAAACAACTTGTAGAATTTTATTCCTTAATTTTATGATGCTTGGACTGATTATTTAGATTATTCTAATTAAAGTAACCTATTGTAAAACATTTGGGTGACAGCAAAAATACACTTTCCTGCAAAAAAAAGTTATTGTTTAGCATTCCAAAAGCACTGACTAAGTGTGGTGTTAGTACAAAATAAAATGATCTGATGCCCAAAAACTAAAAACCAAACCTCTGGCGATTTGGACAAGATGTTTATCCTCTTAGTAGGTTTGCACTTTCCTGTCGGAGACTGCCAGGCTGCTACATGTGAAGGAACCTCCTTAACAATCACTGAACAGCATGTAGGTTTTGATTATTGAAATGTTCGCGTCTAACTTCAGTCTGAGCATGCTCTTGGAAAATATTCACATGGGATATAAATTGAGTCAGCACAGCTTATTAAACACTCAGTTAATTGAACAGATTCACATATGATTCGCCTGCAACTTTACAACACAACTTACCTTCTGGAACTTCTCAGTAGTGATCTCAGGAGAAATAAGCATGGTGCCCTCTGGTATCTTAAATTGGAGGTATAATGCAGTCTTCCAAAGCAACAGCACTAACACAGAATTGTGTTGTTCTGGTTCTTCATGTTGTTAATAATAGTTATTTGTAGTAAATCCAGCTGTCCTGATCACTGATTGCAGCAAAGTCCCTACGTCTACCAGCAGAATGTTTTTGTTAGATTCCGAGCCACATTCTGCAAGTCTGGGAAAATGTCTTTATTGTCTTTCAAACAGTAGGCCGCAGATTAGCATAGTAACCACGGCAACAATTCACTGGATCACTGATCAAGCACTTTTGAATTTTAGTTGCAGAACAGCCACAGGCCCCGGGCTTGTCCAAGTATGGTGCATGAGCCACTGAAGCACAATATTTATGTCAAGTCCGCAAAGAAAATGGCCTGTGAATTCAGAAAGGATGAGAGACCGAGAGAGTGGAGATGAATTCTAAAGCAAGGCAAGCACCCAGGCGGTGGCAGATAACGGACTGTAAATCTGAACATCAACAGAATTCCTCAGCAAATTCCATCTGCCTCATCCTTCAAAGTTTTGAACAGTGCTGCTGTACATAAAGCAGCTGTGATAGTTCTAGTTCTAAAGTAAGCCCATTAAAAACTGCTGCTATTGGATACGTTGCAGTGAACATTTTAAAACAAACACTAAAAAAATCATTAACTGCTTAATGACGTTAGTGAGAACTCAACGCTCCATGAATGCGGTGGGGTGAAGTGGTCCGACCTCAATCTCCACTCAGCAGAATGACAAGATTTTAAAAGGTTAAATAGTAAAATACTGCTGAATCTAAATTATTAACAGACAGGCAGGTCAAATAAAGAGTGTTGCTACGGGATGGGTCTTGGTCCTAACCCTAACCCTAGTCCTGTCTTTTCTGGGATGTATCTAAAGTTCTCTGCTCTAGTCCCATCAGGATCTCTCCCAAATCTCTTTTTCCAATGCATTGTTAGCTATCCGAGTGCTAATTCCTGCTTTTATCCTGAGCTGGAAAGTTTCATGACTCTGTTCCCAACTCCCACTTTCTTCTTATTTTTGCATGATCCACCTCAGATTTTTACCCTCCCTTCCAGACTTCTTGATCTCCACTTCTGGGGATAGGTCATCAACAAATATTCTTGATAAGCCAGTGGATTCCCACAGCTGTCTTGACTACACTTCCTCAGATCTCACTGCTTATAAGCACTCTGGTTTTTCTTTCGTTAACCAAGGATTGCTTCCCAATATGGTCGACAGGACTCTCGACTATGTCCGTTCTATTTCACACACTTCCAATCTCGTCCCTTTCCCTCCCTTCAGAATCTTTATCCTCGCCTTCCACTCCACCGACCTACATTTGACAATCCTCTGCTATTTCTGTTATCTCCAGTATCATTGAACCAGCAGTCTTTTCAGTATTCCAAAGGGATTGTTCCCTCCACAACACCCTGCCTCATTCCTCATGCACAATACCTCTCCCCTTTCTCTGAATGGAAAATGGAATCCTGCCTTTTCACTTTCTCCCATCTCGCCATCAATAGGGGCAGCATGATAGCATAGTGATTAGCACTGCTGCTTCAGTGCTAGGGACCTGAGTTCGATTCGGGGTTAGGGTGTGGAGTTTGCATATTCTCAAGTGCATGCTTAAGTTTCTTCAGGGTGCTCCAGTTTCCTCCCACATTCCGAAAGACAAGACATGCTGGTTAGATGCATTGACCCAAACAAGCGCCAGATTGTGGCGATTAGTGGAATTTCACAGTAACTTCATTGCAGTGTTAATGTAAGCCTTACTTGTAACTAATTAATAAATAAACTTCATAAAAGCTTGCAAACACTCCCTTCAAGTGGAGTTTGTCCTTCCTTGAATTTAAAATACTGTATTCCATTCTTACAATGTGATCATCCAATGTAGATGAGATCAAATGCAGATAGGGGCCTAGACTTTCATTCCCATGTCAGGAGTGTGGAGTTAGGTGATTTCCCAGCACAAGTGAATCAAACTTTAAAAATGGCAGGCCCAGAGGTGGGATTGTTTGAGGGATTAGTGGGAACAATCTGAAACATAAACAGACTCCAGATTGAATGCACAACCAGCACTCCAGCCTTCATACACCCTATTCCCAATCTATACCAACCGTGTCCCCCACACACCTTTGTCAACTTAGTGCAAACCCATTCCCCCATCATCTTTTGCCTTTACCAGGATTATTGCCACAACAATGAGCTTCTTCACCATGTGAAAATCTGGAGCTGGGTGGCCACTTTGTCAAATATTGTCAAATAGTCTACAGGCATGACCATGAGCTTCCAGTCACCTGTGAATTCTCCATCTTGCTCCCACACTGACTTTGCTGTCCATGACCTGCTATTGAGTTCCAATGAAACTCAATACATCTCAAGGAACAGTACCTCACCTTTCCACTGGGAGTTTTACATCCTATTGAAATCACCATAAAGTTCAACAATGTCAGATTGTAAATTTTGCTCTATTTTTTCTTGTGCTTTGCTGGTTTGGATAATAACTATCCTGCCATTCACACCTTCTTTAGGCACAGCTTTTGTTTCTTTACTATGCCCATTATTATTTAGTTTAGTCTTGCAGCGTTAAACCTTTTGTCATCAAATATTGAATTTGATAATCAGCCATGACTGAAGTGAATACAGAGCAGACTCAAAAGCTTGATTAGCCTATTCTCCCTTCTAGTTTCTTTATTTCTGCAGATGTAGTCCTTGGGCCTAAAGGGATCAAGAGATCTGGGGAGAACGGAGGGAATCAGAATATTGAATTTGATCATCAGCCATGATCAAAATGAATGGCAGAGCATTCATTCATGCATGCATTCAGAGACTGGTGAATCTTTGGAATTCTCTACCCCAGAGGACTTTGGAGGCTCAGTCTTCGAATACATTCAAGACTGTGATCAATAGATTTCTACACATTAAAAACACGAAGAAATATGGGGATTGTGCAGGAAAATGGTAATGAAATAGGAGATCAGCAATGACCTCATTGAATGGTGGAGTAGGGCTAAACAGCCTACTCCTACTTCCTGTTTCCTATATTCTTACAGATGGACTATACAATCAATATAACAGGAGGCTAGAAATATATATGAATGTAAAATAATCGGTCAATATGAAAGAACCATGAGGGGAATGATCAACCAATTTGTTTCAGTCAGTGAATAGACAGAAATAATATAATACTTAAAAAAAAGGACTGATTGTCCACTTCCAAAAATGTGAGGGTTGGGTAATAGGTTAAAATTTAAAATTCTGAAACAGGAATCCCAATAAAATCAATAAGTGAGTGGGAGTTGTAAAGGCTCCCTTCATGCAAATATTATTGAAAGGTCATAGGTCTGAAACATTAACTCAGTTTCTCTCTCCACAGATGCTGCCTGGTCTGCAGAGTCTGCCATCATTTTCTGTTTTATTTCATTTTCCAGCATCCACAGGATTTTGCTTTAATATTATAACATACAAAAAAGGAGCAGGAATAGGTCATTCAGCTCCTCAAGCTTGCTCTGCCATTTAATAAGATCATGGCTGATGTGATAGTAACCTCAAATCTGTATTCCCTTCTTCCCCCGATAACCTACCAATCCCTTGCTTACTAGAACTCTGTCCATCCCTGCCTTAAACACTCTACTTTCATATTCTTTTCAGGAAAAGAATTCCAAAGACTCTCAAGCTCATAACGAGTCCATATATTTTTCATTCCTTGTCAGCTAGGTTTTTGATTAACAGCGGGACCTCAAGAAACTCAAGTAGTGAAAGGAGATTTGGAAAAAAGATATTCAGTTGCACAAATGAAAAGTGGAGCTTTTTCAAGGAACAAATACTGCGTATCCTTAATAGCTACGATCCTGGCAGGCATGAAGGAAATGGCCGAGTGAGGGAACCATAGTTCACAAAGAAGAGAAAAAAGGAAGCATGTGCAAGGATGAAAAGAACAAGGTTCAGCTGGGTCACTTGAGTGTTACAAGGTAGCTACAAATGAGTTAAAGAAAGAGCTTAGGAGAAGTAGGAGGGGGCGTGAGAAATCCTTGGTGGGTCAGATTAAAGAAAACCCCAAGGTTTTTTACTCTTATGTGAGAAATAAAGGAATGACCAGATGAGGTTAGGGGCAGTCAATGATAGTAGTGGGAACTTGTGCATGGAGTCAGAAGAGATAGGTGAGGCATTGAATGAATACTTTTCTTCAGTGTTCACTAAGGAAAGGGGCCATGTTTTTGAGGAGGAGTGTATGATATAGGTTGATAGGATGGACGAGGTAGATGTTCTGAGGGAAGATGTATTAGCAATTTTGAAAAACCTGAGAATGGATAAGACCTCTGGGTCAGATAGGATACATCCTAGGATACTGTGAGCGGCAAGGGGTGAGATTGCGGAGCCTTTAGCTTTGATCTTTGGGTCCTCACTGTCCACAGGGATAGTGTCAGAGGACTGGAGAGTGGTGAATGTTGTTCCTCTCTTCAAGAAAGGAAATGGGAACGATCCTGAAAATTATTGGCCAGTTGGTCTTACTTTGATGGTCGATAAGTTAATGGAAAGTGTCCTGAGAGATAAGATTTATGACCCTTTGGAAAGATGCAGTTTAATCCGAGATAGGCAGCAGGGTTTCGTGAGGGATAAGTCCTGCCTCACAATTTGATTGAATTCTTTGAGGAGGTAACTAAGTGTATGAATGAAATTAGAGCAGTTGATGTCACATACATGGATTTTAGTAAGGCATTTGATAAGATTCCCCATGATAGGCCCATGAAGAAGATAAAGAGGTGTGGGATAGAAGAAAATTTGGCCAGTTGAATAAGTAATTGGCTGTATCATAGAAGACAGAGGGTGGTGATGGAGGGAAAACTTTCAGACTGGAGGCCAGTTACCAGCAGTATACCATAGGGGTCAGTGCTCCGTCCTCTGCTTTTTGTGATTTTTATCAATGACTTGGAGAAGGGGCTGAAGGCTGTGTTAGTAAATCTGCTGATGATACCAAGATTGGTGGAGTAATGGATGAGGTGGAGGGCCGTTGCAGGCTGCAAAGAGACATTGATAGGATGCAGAGCTGGGCCAAAAAGTGACAGATGGAATTTAACCCCAATAAGTGTGAAGTGATTCATTCTTGGTAGGACAAACTTGAATGTAGATTACAGGATCAACGGCAGGATTCTAAGGAATGTGGAGGAACAGAGAGATCTTGGAGTTCATATCTACAGAATTCTGAAAGTTGCCACTCAAGTGGATAGAGCCATGAAGAAAGCCCATAGGGTGTTAGCGTTTATTAACAGGGGGTTTGAGTTTAAGGGTCATGGGGTTATACTGCAACTATACCAGAACTTGGTGAGATTGCATTTGGAATATTGTGTTCAGTTCTGGTCATCTCACTATAAAAAGGATGTGGAAACATTGGAGGGAGTGCAGAGAAGATTTACCAGGATGTTGTCTGGTTTGGAGGGTAGGGCTTATGAGGAGAGGTTGAGGGACCTGGGACTTTTCTCTTTGGAGCAGAGGAGGATGAGAGGCGACTTAGAGGTTTATAAGATGATGAGAGGGATTGATAAAGTGGACATGCAGAGACTATTTCCTCAGATGGATGTAGCTGTAACTAGGGGGCATAATAAGGTTCATGGTGGGAGATATAGGAGGGATGTCTGAGGTGGGTTCTTTACTCAGAGTGATTGGGGTGTGGAATGGACTGCCTGCTGTGATAATGAAGTTGGTCACTTTAGGAACTATCAAGCAGTTATTGGATAGGCACATGGAGCACTCCAGAATTGTAGGGAGGGGATAGCTTGATCTTGGGATTGGATATAGCTCAGAACAACATCAAGAGCCAAAGGGCTGTGCTATGTTCTGTGAGATAAGAATAACTGAATCCATGAGGCAAGTCTGACAGGACTTCTAGTGGAATAAAGGAGGGGCTGGAGTGCATTCATTAGGCCCAACAAGCCATATGGGAGGTCTGCCTTTCTCCCATCATCCAACTCCCCCACTATCATCAGATCCCCTTCCCCATATCGGACTCTCACCCACTTCAATCGGAACTTCCATCCAACCACCATTAAAGCACTTTCCCTCACCATATGAATAGGACCTCATGCACACAATTAGGAAACAACGCCTTCCTCCAATGCCTGTTGATTTTCCAACACAAAGCAAGTTGTCTCCATGGAACCCACCCAGCCTTTGCTCAAATCCAGGCCAGGGGATGTGTGACTATCTAAGAAATTGGATGATCTGGGAAATAAAATAGCTGAAAGGTCTGTGGGTGTATTGGTGTATTGTTAAGACATTTGAAAATTAAAATATGCAAAAGATTTAAGCAAAATAGGAAATAGAGCCCAAATTGCCCTCCATTTTGCTAGCTTCCTAAATAAAATTATTTGCTTAAGTTTCTACATCAAACTCATTTGCATTTCTCTGCACGTAAAATTTTCCATGGATCAATGAAGTTTGGACGTGTTTTACAATGTAATTTTCATTATAAAAATGTTCTGTGATATATTTAAGAGGGAAAACCTGCCACAGTTTTACTAATACTACAGAAGATGGATTTACCATAGTGCCATGAATCTTCTACATCCATTCAATGGACTGCATCCAAAAAGAAAATGACACCTGATAGTGCAGCATTCTTTCAGTACTGTGCAGGTCTGTCAGTCTAGATTTGGGACTCAAGTCACAAAAACAATGCTGATTTCCAAAGTAAACCTAAAGAAATGTCACCATTTCACCAATGGTAAAAGCATCTTCTATCCACCTTATTCATGGGAAAATACAACCCAATACTTTTCCCAAATAATGGTTCAGAATATCGCCGGCACATCTAACAAGACTCTTCACAAAATCTTATTCTGATACAAGTTTCTTTTAACTATTTGTTTTTGTTACAATAACCCAGAATGTCATCTTAAAAGGGACTAACTATTTGTTTTATTAGTTCATTTGTAAATGGGATGAGTATGAAGAGACACAGGTGAACATTGGTAGTGGGTTTATAAAGTTCAGAGCTATACATTTGCAATGCCTCGGGTGAATGAATCTAAATTTGAGTAAATATTGACTGCTCGGGCCAAATTCTCTGATCTCACCCAGAGCTGGGATTCTCCGCTCCCACTGCAGTGATGGAGATTTGGTTGAGTTGCAAATTCTCTGTTCTCATTGGTAAAGGCAGCAGAGCATGAATGGC
The DNA here is from genome assembly GCA_024679065.1 of Sphyrna mokarran. Lineage (NCBI taxonomy): Eukaryota > Metazoa > Chordata > Chondrichthyes > Carcharhiniformes > Carcharhinidae > Sphyrna > Sphyrna mokarran. The sequence goes on from JAGIQG010000003.1 coordinate 61,370,529, forward strand.
TGGAGAATTCCAGCCTCATCTCCAACTGACTATAAGTAGTTTAACAGGCAGTGCGCAAGTCTGTGAGTTGAGAACCTCCATCCCCATCCCCGGCCTTGGAAGCCACCATCCTTAATTCATTGGCATTCAGGGAGGGCAGCCATTTGATTGGTCGCCTCCTCAGAAATCACATTCTGCCTCCCTTCATCAGCACGGGTGCGTTTCTGACCCACCATAAGGTGAATAGGGACACCCAAATGAAAGTCCAGCTGATGTCTATTTGATTGGGGGTGGTTAATGGGGGGAGAGAGTATCTTGCATCTCCTTCAGCTGGCTAGTGACAGATGGAGCAACTCCATACATTTACCAAATGTTATTGCCAAGACTGAATGATGTTCTCAAAATGTAACTTTGACACAAGAGTTGTACCTTTTATATTGGAATGGAAAACCCATTAGAGACTTCTAGCTCTGGTTGCTTTAGTTGCAGAGGGTAATAAAGCAACGCAGCTGTTTGATCCTGGTCAAGAGATTCGTTTTACTCATTGCTTTTCCCTTCAGGAATGGGCCATTGTTGGTGGACTACAGTGGGAAAACTTTCATTTAAAGAAGTATGATGTTAAGACTAAGCATCTTTAAGTTCAAAAACAGTTGGCTGGAATTTTCCACCCATTAGCTACCCCCATCACATGACAGCTTTTCCCTGCTGTGGATGTGGCAAGCTATTGGTCCCTGGCAGGCTCTTTCAATCCCATCAAAATCAATGGCCATTTGCATAGTTCACCAGTTCCCCTGTTTGGGAACTCACATTGCGGCAGGGTTGAGGGGAGTGCGGGTGGTATTGGCCTCAGCAAGAATGGAGGGTTCCATGAGCAAGATGGGCCTGAAAATCCCACCAAATGTAAGAAAACACAAACACTGCACACCTCCATGACACATTTGCCTGACTACACACACTTTCACTGCTCAACAAGTAAATATTTTCAAAACCTTAGGCCTTTTACAGTGTGTCCTCTGAGATCAGTGAAAAATAATACTTTTCATGGATGAAATTTGACAGTCGGTGGCCAGCTAGAAGGCTGACTGTTTGCTGTCCATACTCTTTGTAGGATGAGTTGGGACTTTTTCTACAAGTTTTAGTTTGTACGTATATAAGTTTGTTGTTGTTGAGATAGACAAGAATGGTACAATCATATTTTCACAGGCAGATTGAAAACAGACAGATTTTGGAGCTTATAGGTACACAGGGATTTTAGAGTCTTAGACTTAGACCAAATATTACTCTTATTTTTATGGTTTATGATTCTGACCATGTGTTTTTCAGAAGCACTGAAATTGAATTGTGTCTATCCAGATTCAATCAATGACATTTAAATCCTACAAGAGTAGACTTTAATCCCATTTACCTAAGTTGGATTTAAATCTACTCACATACCACTGAGCCCCATCCTTCAAATACAGCAAGCTATTCTCTCTTCTGCAGCTCATCAGTCCCAGAAAGAGTAAAACATAGAATACAAAGACATCAAACATGTGTTCATGTATGATGTACATATCGAGAACAATTTTCTCCTCTCATGGTCAATTTCTCCTGTTTTTAACCCAGTTACACAGAAATCTCTTAGAGAGAAGGCACACTCCCAAGCTCAGACAGTTGCAGAGAAGGTGTGGGATGGTATAGGAGAAGCCAAAAACATTAGTCACACAGTCATTATGACACAGAGGGGTCCATTCAGCCCACTGATATTATATATCTGTCAACATAAAAATAAACTGGTGCTATGACATATTGGAATTGCATTTCATATATTTAACTCTTCAATTGACGAAAGAGCCCAACCTTCTCATGTTCATGAAGACTTGGCTTAATATGAAGGTTACCTTTGCACAGAGTTCCTTGCAGCTTTTAACCTGGCCACTTGTAGATGTTGCAGAGCAATAATATTTGCTCCAATTCAGATCAGGAAGATGCCTTGCACGAGGCATTACATACAGCACACGGTATCATGGGAACATGTTTCCATTTTGAAACATAAAGAGAGGAGAGTCGCTCTTAAAAGTGGTAAGAGCTCAAGATTCCTGCAAAGTTGCAAATGTAAATCCAGAAGGAAAGATAGAAATTAATTCTAATAAAGCAAAGTAGAACATGGACTAACAGTTTTAACAGACCAGCACTGCATACTAGTGCCAAATATTGAACAAGTAATTTTGGCTGGGCTACAGTTATGAAAGAATGCTATTTTTCAGACAAACCTGAAGTACCAGGAATCTTCCTAGCATTCAGCTCTGAACAGTTCCACGTGGGAAAGATAGCTCAGCTGCTCATAAATCTTAGATTGCTGATTGTTCCACCCTGTGTAACCTTTCCCCTGTTTAAAGCAAGAGCAGTCTCCAACATCCTACTAATATCTACCAGATAAAATTCTGTCTAAGATACACACGACATACCAGGTACGAATAGTGACCAAGAAAACTCAATATTATATCTTACAGAAGGGCAATTATCTATTTTATTGGCAGTCTGTCTACTATAGCGCTGCATAAACTGCATTAAGACCAAGTGCCAGAGGTAGGTTTGCTGTTCATGGGGCCCATGCTTGCCTTCATTTCTGTGCTGTCCCCTTCACCCCCTCTAGTCTCACACCTTTGTCCACACAGAACACAAATACACAATTTGACCACTGCTTTAATGCTTTTTAACTTGCAAATCACACCTCCCTCTCACATCTTCTTCCTCCAACTATTTACCCCACCCCTCATGTTCTCACTATCTGGGGTCTTCAAAGCAGCCTCCTGCCTCATTCATCTTCTCATGACTTAGGGCATCATGCCTCACCACTGTTTTCCCATTCTTTCAGACTCGCCAGTCAAACTGCATTGCCTGCTGATGCTCAACCTATCAGCAAGTACTGAGTTAATTAGGCTCTGATTGGATGCCCAGTGCACCAGTCAGCACAAGAGTGTTGGTTAGGGCACTGTGCCTAGGCACGGTGTGGTTTATTGTAAATCCAACTTAGCCAAGTGCATTCTACGTGTGAATGAGAGTTAGAGGCGTGGAAATAGTTGGGCTAGAACATACAAGTATAATCCAGTCCTCAATTTAAGGTTTTCTCTTTATAAATAAGTATATAAAACTATTATAAGTTCCATCTGAAAGGAACCATTTGAAAGGAGAAAGGGAGCAATTACAGTGAGACAAGTTTACCTAGACATAGCAGTTTGCAATGGAAAATCTTATTAGGAACTGCATGCAAACGTAACATTTGTTAAAAAGCACATTATAGACTGATATTACTTAATGGTCATATTTGCCACCATCACCCCCCTCCCCGTTGTACCGTTTTTTTACTGCAGTACAGACAGTTCACCATTGGCTTCTGATAGGGTATTTTGGTCCTACTAATGTCAATGGCTTTTTCTATGACTCGTGCCCTCAGCTGCCATCACCAGGACTAGAAGATCCCGTTGGCAGGGAGGACCAGTAAATTTCAGCCATAGAATTTAGTGAATAAGAATGTGAGATATAGGTCAGCATGCTGTTTCATAGCAGTACAGTGATTAAGGTTTGAATGAGAAATAAGCCATACCTGGCTTTTGATAAGTCATCTACACCATCAAGATACAGGACAGCTTTGAATTAATCTGTACTGTACTTGGAAATACCCATGAGGGATTTCTGGAGGCAATTTTGTTGTAATTTGGAACAATTTTTAATTTTGTTGCATAGGACCATATGTTTTATTTCAGATTATCTAGGTGTTAAAAGGAGTGAAGAAAGTAAGTTAATTAATATCAATACAGAAAAAGTACTGGAGAAACTCAAGGGACTAAAATCTATCAAATCCCAGGACTCTATGGCCTATGTCCCACATTTCTAAAAGAGCCCTTCCACTATCTCTGCAGGTATGAATTTGCAAAATTCCCTAAAATTTCTAGCAGACTGGAAGTTAACAAATGTAACACAATGTTAAAAAAAAGAGGGAGAGAAAAAAGAGAATTGGAATTAGTCATTGGAAAACTATTGGAAGGAAGCTTTAACAATGCATTTAGAAAAGCATTGCATGGTCAGACAAAGTCAACATGGTTTTACAAAGGGAAAATCATGTTTGATGAATTTATTGTTGAGCTCTTTGATGTAACCTAGTTGAACACATCTGCAGCAATGTTACGGTTTGCAGAAGCTTTAATTCTGGGTTTTAGAACTTGAATGTCGACTGGAGTCACCATTGTGTAACTAAGAGCCCATATGGTAGCAAGCTTTAGGAAGTGGTACCACTGCAGGTTAGGAGCATGCAAACAGAGGGGAAATAGGTGAGAGGCAGACAGGTAGTGCAAGATGCTCTGATTGGATCTTGTTTGCTAATCAGTTTTCCATTTTGGATATTGATGAAGGTGATGGTTCCACAAGGTAATGCAGCCAGAGCTAAATCTGTGGTATCATGGATAGTTCAGCTACTCAGGTAGGGAGGAAGAAGAGTAGATCAGCAGTGTTAGGGAATTCTGTAGTCAGGGGATCAGACAAGCTTTTCTGCAACAGTAAATGTAACTCCAAGATTATATATTGCCTCCCTGGTGCCAGGGCCAAGGATGTCAGAGTGGTGCAACTCCTCTGGGGAAGGGTGAATAGACAGAGGTTGTTGTTCACTTTGGTAACAGTAACATAGGTAGAGGGAAGAGGTCCAGAGAGCAGATTTTAAGGAGTTACAAAGGAAATTAAGAACAGGACATTAAGATGTCATGGTACGATTACTTCCAGTTCCACATGCTAGTGAGCATAGGAATAAGACAATTGAGTGATTGAACATATGGCTAGAGAATTTGTGTAGGAAGGAGGACATCAGATATTTGAGGCATTGGGGCCAGTTCTGGGGCAGATGAGACCTGTATAGGCTGGACAGGTTACAATTTAACAGGACAGGGATTTGGTAGTGTTGTTGGAAAGAGTTTAAACTAGCTTCTCAGGAGGATGGGAACCTGAGGGTGAGCTTAGAGATTAGTAAGTCAAGAGGTAATGAAGTATAAATCAAGGTTAAATTGCATGTGTGTGTATATAATAAATAAGATTGTAAGTTACAGTTGCATATTATCATGTGTTGTGACAATAACAAAGAACTGGCTCAAAGAAGAATGGGACTGTGTGTTAAATATTCCTATTCAGAAAAGATATGAAGGAAAGAAAAGGAAAGGGGGTGCTGGTATTGGTTAAGGGGAACATTGTAGTGCTAGAGAAAGAGGATGCTCTGATAGTATCGCAAAAGGCAAGAAACTAGATGCCAAACCACTTTCTTGCCTCTCTCACGATCTTACAACTTGCCATGATAATCAACTGGCAAGATGAGCCAGTAAGATCATGAGAGAAGCAAGAAACTGACTTGGCATCTGATTTCTTGCTTTTCGTGATACTGATGAAGCATCCTCATGGTTTTATGAAATTTGACAATTTTGTTTGAGTCTTTTGAGGATGTAACAAGAAGCATAGAAAAGGGTGAACCAGCAGTTAGGAAGGCAAATACTTGTATTTCCAAAAGATATTTAGTAAGGTGCCACACAAAAGGAAAACAAGCAGGATCATAGCTTGTGGAGTTGGAGATATTGGCATGGATAAATAGTTGGTTAGCAGGCATAAAACAAAGAGTAGAGTTAGACAGGACATTTCCAAACTAGCGGGCTGTAACTATGGATGTCAAAGGATCAGTGCTGAGCCTTAGTTATTTACAATCTATATATAAATTACATAGGCAATGGGATAGAGAGTAATATATCGAAGTCTGCTGATGATGCAAAATTGGGTAGGAAGCTGTGGAAGACAAAGAAACATCAAAGAGATAAGTAATTGTTAACCAAGTTGGTGACATGGGGGTAGGTGCAATATAATGTGGGGAAGTGTGTGGTTATTTACTTTGATCGTAAGAACAGAAAAGCAGAATATTTTTTAAAAGACACGATACTTGTAAGTACTGATGCTCAGAGGGCTTGGATATACATGTACAAAAAACACTAAGTTCGCAGGTATTGCAAGCAGTTAGGTAGGCAACTGATAGGAGGGCTTCATAAATAGTGGACTGGAGTACAAGAACAAATAAATTTTGCTACAATTCCCCTACCAGAAAATTAGACATCATTTTGATTACATTGGTTAAACAGGGATCATTTGCATTCATGTGTGATTATAAATGCCTTAAAGTGATCATTTGACATTCCAAGTAGAGATCAATTCACATCATTAATTATCAATTGGAATTATGCGCTCAAGAAATATAATTTGTAATCATTCACCATCAATTAATTACCTTCACAATTCCCAGAATCATTTAAGTAACACCCAAAGCAGTCAGGCCTTGTTTATGAAGAAAAATTTGAAGTTCTGGAGATCATTGCAAAATGTAACAAGTTCCAGACATTAGATGGCATTAACAATGTTATGCCATGGATTTTTCTAGGTCTCAGCTGATGCAGCATGTGTTTTGCAGATTGTTTAACAGTAGGAGTGCAAACACACCTCTCTTTCACTTGCACCTGTGATTTTAAAAAAATCCTTTCCTTGCCAATAACAGAATAGTTGTGTCTCATTTTGTCCATGCCAATCAGATCCCTCCGCACTCCCTAAGATGCTTTGATCAATCATGTGTCCAAGGCAGTGACCTACTGGAGTCCTGGGAAAGTCATTGCACATCCTTCCTTTTCAGCATTCCACTGCATCTATTAAGTCCAACATACATATAAGCGTAAAATTTGGAGGTGTAGTTAATGTATATGGAGAGGCCACATATTCAATTTTGATCACATTTGATGTCAAATGATGGTAACAAGTGCTGCTCGTTAATGAAAAACATATTTGAAATTATACATTTTATTGGCAAATGACTTCTGATTACTTTTGAGCACATTTCACTACAAAATGATATCAATTTGTTTCAGAGGGAAAGTTTTGGTAAACTTATACCTAGAATATTCTGCACAATTTCAGTCTCAAGCAGGATATAATTTCATTTGAAGGTTCACTAGATTGATCCTAAGGATGAGAGAGCTGAGTAAAGTAGGTCTTTATTATCTGGAGTTCCCAATCTCACTGAAATACGATATTCTGACAGAATAAACCCAGAGTGTACACATCCTATGACTGGGAAATCTAGAACACAAGACCACAGTCTCAGGATTGGTGCCAATCCTTTGGGGCAGAGATGAAAGTGCACCTTGAATCAGTAAAGCTCAGCAGCATGCTCTCTGGATTGAATCTGAAAACTTCTGAGGAATAATGTAGAAAAACTGATGTTGATATGTTTGAAGGTAGGCTGCACGTTGCAACTGGGTAGGAGCAACTGATAACAGATGATGTATAATATTTTCTACAGTATGCCCAAGTATTTGTTGATCACAGATATCAACTGGACCTTCCACAAATTCCTTTTCTTTTCGTTTTTTTTTCACTCTTTCCAACTCTTTTTTCCTTCCGCACCTCTTTCTCTTTCATTCTTTTGTCTTTTTGTTTATTCCCAAGTTATCTTACTACCTTCTTTTCCCAACCAGTTTTCTGCTAGAGCCATTTTCCATTTATATTTCTTTCTTTCCGTCAGCTCGAGAGCCCCTCTATCAGTCCAAGATTATTGATCACTCTAAGAACCATAGTCAGTCAGCCAAGAGTCCCTTTTCATCCATCAGTCTGAAACTGTACATCAGTCAATCTTATTCACCTCCCAATCAGTCGAAGCACTGCACACTGTTAGTCTGAAACATCTGCCAATCAGTCTGAGAAATGATTCAGTCCTAGAGACATTATCAGTTACTTTGAGTTCCACTGATGGTTCTATCCATAATAGTGTGTGTTTGTGTGCATATGAGGCAGCCTGGGAGAGGAGTGTTGTTTGGGGGAGTGTAGTGTTTATGTACATGTGTGATGTTGCAGGAAGTCTGTGCCCACACGTCCTCCAGCAAGTGAATTCCTGACCTCACCCGTACTCTTCCAGCAAGGTCAGAGGTCGACAAAGTTCAAAATGGTCCCAATTCTGCAGCTTGTCAGCTTGGATCATCTAGATCAAGCCCAAGACAGGAGGTGAGAGCCCTGTCTTATCAGCATGGATCAGGAATGTCTCAACTTGTTGAGACTCTGAATTGGACTTGATTTGATTAAATTGGAATAAAAATTTTTTAAAATGCAGTTTGCAATTGTCCTCCTAGAGGCATGTTGACTGTGAATGGATTCCAAGACCACCTACCCAACTTTCAAAGGCTCATTGGAACAATTTCAGCTAATCATTAAACTGAAGTTTCAGATCACTCACAAGTTATAAAAGTGGCCCAATTTTTGCTTCTATTCATTTCAATACAAGCAAATATAGGGCAGTTAAAAATGGAACCAATTCATTGGAATCAATGTGTCATTATAAAACAAATGTGTGGGTTCTGGGCCCTATGGCAATGCAATGTAAGACCAAAGAAAATAACAATGTTATATTCAATACCACTTAAGATATTAAATAAATATTGTACTTGTAAGCAATCACATATAAGCACTTGGCAATATAACTCTAAAATTGTACACTGCAAAGAATTGTGTATCATTCAGTAACAGAATTTCAGTGACAGAATACAGACACATGGATTAAACATTCTCTGTGTGGTTAAACGGAAATTGGAATTCATTCAAAATGCATTATCCAATGTGTTTATCTTAGCACAAGAAAAAAATTCAACTGTCAGACATTAAGAAGGAGGCAACAACTGGGGGAGGTGATATCAAGCTGGGAAATTGTTCAGAGGGGCATTTGTGGTTAGTAATGATGTGGGCAGTAGCAAGATAAAAATATCCCACACCTCGCAACCTTGAGTTTGTGTGAACCATGGAGGTAAAAATAGAAATTGTTTGAGCTGACATCTGCAGGTCCTCACAGTCAAGAGACATATTTGAACACGAATCTCCAACAAGCCAGGAGGCCACCTCTGAGGAAGATAACATTGTCCTCTCAGAAAAGGCATGATCACACACTTCCCTTGCACACTTCACCAGCGCAGAGACTGTCACCTCAGTGGGAACATGTTAGCATTGTAGCAGCTGAAGGATAACGTGACAACCAAAGTTCCTGACAACTGAAAGACTTGCAAAGGCCAGGCCCATGCTGAACCCTCTGCTGATGATAAGTATCTGGGAATGGCTGCAATAAACCTGGAAGTGCACAGTGCGACAGGGGAATGTTGGCATTTATACCAGAGGTTATGCACAGACTCAAGTGGACAGTTCTAGGACTTTATCAAGGCATGCAACTGCATGGGTTTCTCCATGAGCATGTTGGTTACAGCTGTGGAAAGCCAGGTCCATCAGAACACTCAGTGGCTGCTGGATACGTAGTCAGACCTGAATTCTGCAGCTCTGATCATGGGATTTATACAGTGATGGTCAGATGAAAGGGAAACAAGGCACCAACAAAGAGGGCCAGCACTAACAGCGCCAGTCAGCCCAGGCACTCCAAGTGTGAACTGCCAATGTTTTGAATGTCAATGGCCCCAGTACACCCATTGGTGAAGAGGAGAAAGAACTGCACCTGTGCAGGAGATCCTCAGTAGGCCAGGGCCCTCTGGGCCTTGGACCATAGGGGATGGTATCCAAAGATATGAGATAATGGGCCATAGCATTCAGTAGGCTGCCTCCATGTCAAATGTAGGTGTTAGGATTCCACCAAGTGTAATGGTAGAAAATCTAAGTGAAAATCTTCTAAAAGCACAAAAGTGACACAGGTTCCCAACATAACATTGTAAATTTGTGTAATGACCACTTTGATCATGTGCGCCGAATGGTCATATTGTTGGGAGTTTTGCAACCAGACAGGTGCTTTTAAGAAACTCAAATGGTAGCAGGGGTGGAAGTTATGGGCAGAACAATACTTAAGTAGCACCGGAAATAATCACCTAGTGGAGTTTCTTGATATATGGTGGTTTCTATCTTTGTCAATCTTTGTTCAGTTTGGGCATTGGCACTTCATTGTCAAACCAATATGGTCAACCCATTTATCACCCCTCAGAAGATGTTTGCTCAACAATATCTACAGCTGAGGCATTCCTTATTTATCAGGTACATACAGAGATCTCAATAAGGCATTGCCAGGATTGGCACATGTGTAACTCAGTCATGTGCAACATTCTTTCATGTCGGAAGTGTGCATGGCTTTGACAGGATCACACATTCTGGCTTGTTCATGCCAAGGACCTGAAGCCTTTTCCCTTCCAAGTGCCAGAGGTCATGGCTCTTTGGTGCCAGAGTTGGTGGCACTAGTTGATCTGGAGCAATCATGTAGTGGAAATCAAGAGACCTTCCAAAGCTCTGACTCTGGCTGAAATCAGGGTTCAATGGAGTGTCACTGTATCCTCTTGGCATCAGTAGCTGGAATTGCACTATGCATCATTTAGTGGCTTGATTCTTTCCCTTCATCTTCATATAAGGATGAATCTGATTCTTCCATCTCCCAACAGTCTTATTTTATCCCTTTGCTGTTTGAGTTTGTGTAGGATATAGCTGACCACAGTGAGCTGGAGGCTCTGTAGTGCATACCTGAGTGATCAAAGCAGCAGAACTTTATCTTCAGCAATGGTCTGTTCCATTGCAGTTCTTGTTGAGGTCTGCACAGCATTATACTTCTCCTCAGTTGATCTTTGTGGCTCTTAAGTGTCATAAGCCAGGTATTCTATAGATCCTTTCACCCAGGAGCCACCCTGCAATTGCAGAGCGTGAGCAAACAGCTGTAACGCCTGGAGTGACTGAGAATGGACAAGTCAAGAGAGGTCCCTAGGAAGTGAGCACACTGCAGATTTGTTTGTGGTCGTCGCTAACCAGCTACACGTTGAGACAGCTTATTGATGCTGTTGTCTGTTCCCAGGGAGTCTGAGCACCACTTGTGCTCAATTAATTGCCCCCTGTGCTTGGGGAAATCCAGGAATGGAACAGAATCCAACAACTTTGGCTGCCTGGCTCTCTGGATCCACGGTTGAATCACACAAAATCATTGCCCCTATGAACAGGGCATTGGTGAAGTCCCTAATTCAAGTGCCAATTTGTGAACTGTGGACTAAAGGGGAGCCCATTGCTGTGCATAGCTATACCATCATCTCCACCCATCCTTTCTTGATGTAGCACAATTGCAAATGGCCTTATTATAAGCTGTAAAATTCTGCAATTTTGGGACTACCCTCAAAGCAACTGCAGTAAAATGAACTTTCCTATGACAAATTTGTAACAAAAACTCTGCATGCTGTTTGTTGGATACAGCATAGAGTATGAATCCAGATGTTCAGGCAACAGAAAATCTGGCACTAGTCACCTTCCAACATAAAAATGATACCATGTGACAATAAGTGTGGCCAAATCAATTTCTTTAGTTCTCACTATCTAATAAAAAGCCAACTTTAACAGTTGGAAGGATCTCCTTTGAGGATTTCAAGCTGCCATAAGGCCAACCCACCAGAAATCTGTCCTCCCATCTTACCCTGAGGACTTGAACATGATGAGCTGTAGGATATGGCACGATTCCCTCTCTCCTCATAATAAACTTGTGTAGACACAGTATTCCTATTTGGGAGTGCCAATTGCATGAGAGCTTCACATTGTATTAATCATGCTCACTATTCTTCACACAGCAATTTGAAGATCGTGTCTCCAGAACCAAAGCTTTTTTTTAAAATCAGAAAATAATTTGCAAAGGTTTATTGCCAAACTATTGTTTTTTTTAAGTTTGAATTTAATATTTGGTTTATCTAAGGACATTGTTTTGAATATGATCAGTTTTTGTCCCAAACCTTGGTGAGCAAAATGGCTTGAAGTCAACCACTCTGGGACAGGGAGAAGTTAAAGGTTTACATCTGGGGCATGTTTCCCCAACATGGTGTGTACATGCCCATTGCCAAATGTGCAATTGTAGATTTTACAGTTTGAATCAGGAAACCTAACAGTGAGCTGCCAGTCCACAAGGTGGAGCTTTTATAGCACTCCTTATGGGTCAGGAGCAGCAGGAGTATTCCACCAAAGTTTCATAAGGAAGTCTTTGGCTACCAGGGCTGGGAGAGATCAATGACCATCATCAACCTTTATCCCTAACCCTCCCAATTCCTTTCGCCAACACCAACCCTTCTCAAACCCCCTTGCCAGGATCCACCTACATAGATCCTGCTGCCACCTTTTCTTCCAGATACCATCCAAGCTGCCAGTTTGCTTGATTAGCAGACTGAAAACAGGTCATTAAATAATGAGCTCCTATTATTATGTTGTGCAAGACATCCTCATCCTCATCAGATTCTTCTGCCATATTTGGATTCCCAACACTCATCCTATCTCCCATAAATGTCTGGACCTGATTGTTGATGGTTCACTCAGCCTCAAAGCACAAGAAAGAACAGATTATTATCAGAAATATTACTGCATGGCATGAATCTGTCAGTGACACCTTTTAGCAGAAGTCATGCAATTTAATTGCAAGTTTTATAAAAAAAATTCCATTTGAATGAGATTTAAAATTAATCTTATTTTGGCAGCCTTGTTATTGATGGGTCTATTGGAAAAGATTGCAGTGACAGCTGAGAAAAATGTGGGAATGTTTTCCCTTGAGTGATTAATGGCTGGTTCCATTGAAAATAAATATTGTCCTTCAACCGAAATAAAAGGAATGAAGCTCAAATAAAAAGGTGGAAGTCCTGCTGGACATGACATTTATACAACTGAATCCAGATGGTCATGAGGGTTTTATGCCTTTGGCATCCAACTCAGCAACTTTTGTTTGTTTTACAGCCCCTTTAATAAATACTAAGTTTTTCAGTTTTTAATACTCAACGTTTTAGTTGACAATTGAACTGCCTCTATTTTTCAATTGTTTGGTGTTGCATTATGTGAGTCTGTTTATAGTTGATGCTCACTGTGCTTGACTGGCTAAGCCCAGAGTTTGGACTCCGTGAAAAATAAACTTCTGTGGTAAGAGCCGGAAGCTGGAGATAGAAGCATGGATCGGACATTTTAAAGCACTGTGAATAAATCCTGTTACGCACATAAGGAGGTTTTGACCCTTCCTGCCAATGGCGGGAATCGTGGTAGAAGATATGACAAGGTTCAAAAAAAAAGAAAATTAGTTTCCAGCCATTGGGAGGATGTCAGAATGTTGTTCTCCCATGATGATGTACATTGAGAACCTCTTTGGCATTTCATGAATTCTCATGAATGTACCAACAACATTAGTCCCCTGTTAAAATTTTCTGTCCGCAGAAATTTTTCAGGTATGTATCCAGTTCCCTTTTACATAACATTATAAAGCCAATGATTCCCCCTTCTTACTGATTACATCACTGAAAAGGGAACCATTACATTAGAAATATACATTCCCATACTCTAGTCCAGTATGTTAGAGCTCCAGTAACCTCAGATCTTAGTCAACTTGCCACAAATGCACATTAAAATGGTCCAAAAAGCTATCTCATTACATCTCAACACCCAATTTCTTACTTGATACAGTGACATTACCAACGTGCCATGGGAACATGAAGTCATGATTAGGTCATTTTAACAAATGCTGTTGCCAAAGCAATACAAAGCACAAAGATGGTGATGATAATTTAACTGTTGTTTGAAGAAGATGGCAAGGATGAAACAGAACCAAGCACTAGCTAATTTCTCCCAAAACTGATGTGCTTACTTTCCATAACACATTTTTCTTCAGCAGGAAAAGGATGTGGACAAAAAAATCTCCATCAATTGTTAGGCCATCATTCTTGGAGTGAGGTTAACAAAAAACCACGTTAAATAAAAATATATGTTCGTAACTATAACACTTCCTTGGGTCACATTTTCTGTGTATTGCGAATGCATGCTTGAAGAAAAATAAATACTTGCATTTACGTAGCATCTTTCATTACCTCAAGACATTCCAAAGCACTCAATAGTCGATGTGTAAGATTTTCCATGTACCTGCACTGCGTGCTTTGCAGTGTTGGAGACAACCCACCATTAGCTGGTGGTGAAATCTGCCATCAACAGGGTTTTTTTGCTCTGTGCACTCATCAGGTGGGAAACCAGATTGGGGGCTAATCATCCTCAGGACCAGAAGATCCCATCCACAAGATCAGCTGAAAAATTCCAGCTGATGAAATTGTTTGAAATACAGTCACTGTTGTGATGTAGGAAATACAGCAATCATCCTTCACTGCACTGGAGTGTTGGCCAAGATAATTGTGCTCGGGTGACTATAGTGGGATTTACACCCACAGCCTCTGAGTCAGAGATAAGAGTGCCCTCTGAGGTAGGGCTGATAATCACAATTCTATACTTCACAAGCAGAAAGAAACATGTCGTGCTGGATTTGTAGAGAGTAACAGTGGCACCATGAATTTTTATAATTTCTGTTCCTGTCATTAAAAATTATCAACACTTTGGATTCTGGTTGATGTTTTTCCCCTGGATTTTATGTTAAAATGGAGGAGGTTTTATTTTTCAAAATAAAGATAAAAGATATAAAAAAACAGGGTATGACTGAATGTGGCAGAAATGCTTGACTGAATTTGATTTTAGATAACCTTTTATCTCCAAATATACATGGAAATTATGGAAATAACAATGAGTGTATTGTTAGATGGAACTTGCGCAGAAATTGGAGAATATAAGCCACAAATTGGATCAGTTGATGAAAAGCAATATTGTATCACTTTGGTTTGATAATAAAATGGCACACAGATTTCTGTATTGTGTATTTGTGTCAATACCCATGTGAATCGCATTGAAGTATCAGCATCAATGAGGGATAAAAAGTACTCAGCCAAGAGCAAGTTGTCATATGCTCCAAACCATTTGACCATATTGTCCATTTTGGTTAATGGATAAAAATACTCAAATTAATGAGTTTATGACATGAAATTATTTCTTTATTAATTGGAGATTTGTTCCAAATGTTCTTTTGGTGCCTTAAGGTGGAATGAGAGCCATCTAGATTCTAGTTTGTCCTGTATTCAGGCAAGGTCCAAAGCATGACTTATAATAGTCACAGCATACTCTGCACAAATTGGAAAAAAAACTGTAGTCCATTAGACTACCATCAATATCTTGCAGGGACCATAGTTCCTCACAATCTGCATCATCAGTTGCATTTTATCATGCTTTGCTTTAGTTCAGAATTGTTTTGTTTTCAGCTTGCTTCACCATTTACTGCATCTAAAATGGGGAGGAGATTGAACCATAGATCTTTGAAGTTTCTCAAGGTTGTGTCAGCCACCAAGCCCCCAAGGCTGTTGAAAGATAACAGATTTAGCTGTGATATAGAGGGGATAAAAGGAAGTACATCAGGGGAACGCAAATGTTTCACAGTAATAAAGTACTTTTTGAAATGTAGTTGCTGAGATAACAGAAAACACAGGAACCAATTTACATGCAGCTAGATCCAGAAAGAGAGAGGAGATAATGATCAGATTTATCTGTTGTTTCATGTTAGCCAAAGACTGCCATAGGGTCTTCTACATCCAACTAAGCGGACTCTCATCCAAAGAACTGAACCTCCAACAGTCAGTAGACCCCACCCATGCCAGTGCAGATTATGTGCTCAAGTCTCTGAAATTGGACTTAAACCTGGGACCTTCTAACTCAGAGGCAAAAAGACTATCACTGGGCCAAAGGCAATAAATTAAAACATGTCCCTGTCTTTCCCTACCTGAGTTTCAGTAGCTCAGTTATCCTGCCTTAAATTAAAGCAACTGGAAGAAAGGAAAAGCATTCCCTTTTTATGGCACAAGTGAGCTACACAATGACCCTAAGAGCTGAAAACAATTAAATCTCTTCTTATGGATCAAATTCCCGAAATAACCCTCAGCAGTTTGAATGTGCAACTTTCCCATGGAGTAGGGTGCCATTTCAGAAACGTAAACACTTCAGCAGACAAAAGGTAAATTAAAAAGAGATTTTAAAACAGCGTACCTATCCTGAAATCTGTTTCTGACATTGTTGGCTGCTGATTATCGCAGACGACATATTCAGGTTCAAACAGCAACAACGACCAGTAACAACTACCAGTGTACAACAGTTAAGAGTAGTTGTACACTGTTGCTTTTCGTGTCCTCAAATAACCATCACACCAGGAAACTTCATAAAATGTTTTCCAATTTCAAGAAATATGCACTCGAGGAGGGGGAGACCCACCCACATTTGGAAATGAAAGTAATTTTTCTTATTGCAGATGGAGAGCAAGGGGAAAAAAAATCATGTCAGTCCTCAGGCAATTTGGGTAAGCCAATGAGCTAGGTTCATGCCCTTAAGTCAGGGACTGATCTTGTCATCACTTTGGCTTGATAAGAGCTAGAAACTGGAAAGCAGCTCTTAATTTCATTTATGGCTCTGTATAAAATATTCAATCCTACATTAATAGATATTAAATGTTTAGCCTATTAGTCTTTATTTTATTTGTTAGCTCATTCATAATGTAAAAACTCTATCCAGCTGGCTGTATCTTGCTCAGTAGTGGCACTTGCTGACTCATGACAGTTTCAAGTTCATATTGTCCTTGTTGTAAAATTCAATACTACCCACAAAATTTAAAGATACCCCCAAAACAAACCTGATTCCATTTTTCTTTTTGCTCATTACGAATCAAAGCTTTAAATATGTGCAAAAAATTTGTTCCCATTGACAGACTGACGAGCAGAGATTATAAAGCATGATGATATAATGCCTTCACTATGTGCCTGTGAGCTGCAGTGTGAATCGACTGCAATGGAAGTCCGCTTTTATTTTGTTTTGGCAGGTAAATACATGCACTCATCAAGACAAGAGTTGATAAAAATCTTTGTCAAAGGAGCATTATTCAATTTTTGACATCCAACATCGGGTTGAGAGTTTCCATGTCAGATATAGGAGTAATGCTTGTTGCAAGTTGGAACATCTATTTGTCAACAGGTTCCTGTGATATTTCCAACATGGCTGTCTGACTGAGATTGCCAAGTAACTCAAAAACTATCTAAACCCAATTCAATTTGGCCTTTTGCAGCTAGCAGTGAAAAAATTTCCATCCCATTAATCTGGGCAAAATTCAAAGCTAGGGTTCCACAGCAGCAAGGAGCATGAATTAGCTCACTGTGCCAACTACTTTACAGACATTCCATTTTTCTACCCAGTTTGTATTTTGCATCTTTTCTTGGTAACTGAAATGGTATAGATTACACAATGAAAATCAGTGGTTTGGTTAGAGACTGTGATCGAAAAAGAGATCAGGACTAGTAATCCAAATGCTTGGAGTAAATAAGCAATATGATTCTAATTTGACAATTGCAGTTTGATCATTTGAATTTAGTTATTTTTAAGTCGTCAATAAAATGCTGGTATCGATAAGAATGCAGAGTGTCTATTAATGCCACAATGCAGCCAATGAGTTGAAGCATACATAGAGCTCATAGCAAGTAGTATATTTTAATGCCTGCCACTGGGTATTCACCTCCAGGCAACTGCTCTGGACACACACTGCATCAGCAAAGTAAAAGCCAACCATCCCAATCAGCCTCCTTTAACAATCATTACCAGAACTTTTAATGAGTCTAACTGGCTGTCCACCTTCTGGAGGGTAGACCTGCTGGTCCCAAACTTGCTTTCCTCAAAATGGCCAATGCCAGGAACAGTGTCAGATAACCAGCTCACTGGCTGGCATCATTATTTTGAGCCCTATAACCCTCCAATCCCAACCACAACAGTGCCCAAAAATTTTATCCAAAGTCAAGTTTCTCATTTTCTGCACTTCAACTTTCTGCCTACTTTCACCTCTATCGAATTACTGGTCTTTAACAATCCCTTAGGTCAATTGCTGCTGAAACCCTCATCTATATCTTTGTTATCTCTGGACTTGACTATTTGCACATTTTCCACCCAATTTGTGTTCACCCAAACTTTGCTATCGGTTTTTTAAAAACTCATTCTCTGCCTCCTTCACTGCTCTGTTTATTGACCTTCACCAGCTTCTTGTCCAATAATGTCTCAACCGTACAATAGTCACACTTGTTTTTCAAACTCCTCAATGTCCGTCTAACCCTACAAGCTTTTGCCACCTCTTGTGTTCCCCCAATTCTGATTTTTAGCACATCCCTAATTTTAATCAATCCATCTTGGCTATGTTTTAAGTTGCCTTGGCACGAAGTTCAGGAATTCCTTCCCAAAACCTCACCAACTTTAACTCAGGTTAGAAATCTTCTGATAAACCTGCTTCTTAGATTAACCTTATGGTCAGCTTTCCTGATTCTTTAACAATAGTTCAGTCTCAAATTAGTTTTATTGATAATTGATCTGGTTAAGTGTGTTGGGGTATGTTACCACTTTAAACAGGTTACGCAATGCAAATTATTGTTGCAAAATCAATTCCACTTACAGTACTGCAGACACCACATATAATTGACTGGGGATTGATGGGGAAAATCCAATGTGAAATTATTCAACCAGAGGAGGGAAATGAAAAGGGATCAGACTTAGGTGCTTAGGATTTAAAGACAGCCTGGAAAAGCAACAACTAAGCAAGGAGCGTTGCCTAGAAGAGGAAATAATTCAAGTCTGGACTGGAAACATTTTTGCAATGAAGCAAGGATGAACACTCCCTCGGTGATTAAAGATATAAAGATGAAAATCAAACAGAAAAAAATAGGCTTGTGCTAAATTTGAAGTTGCAGTAGAGACCCAAACAAAATACAGAGGAGAACTAAAAAGTGTTTCGTAAACCTATGTTTAGTTAAATGGTTAATTAAAGTCCAAAAAGGACATTTTCTACAGAGGTAGGGGGCCTGGCTAACCTACAAAATGATTGCAACATTCTTCACTAAAGAAAATAAATGGACACTGCCAACAACATCAGGAAGGAGGTAGTGAAGAAATTGCGTATGATAAAGTGAAGAGGAGGTACTTAAAGCTTGGTATTAATCCAGGCAGAAACATCATCTGGCCCAGATGGGATGCATATTTGATTGTTGAGTTATGGATGGAAATTGCAGAAATTTTGCTTTCCAATCTTCCGAGGCATCACAGTGGCTAGTACTGCTGCCTCACAGCGTCAGAGACCCAGATTCAATTCTCAGCTTTGGTCAATGTCTGTGCAGAGCCTGCACATTCTCCCTGTGTCTGTGTGGTTTCCTGCCACAGTCTTAAAGACATGCCAGTTAGGTGCATTGGCTAAATTGTTCCTCAGTGAACAGGCACCGGAGAGTGGCGACTAGGGGATTTTATAGTATCTTCATTGCGATGTTAAAGTAAGCCTACTTGTGGCTAATAAATAAACATTGGTCCAGTGTCAGAGAACTGGAGAATTGGTGATGTTACACTTATGTTTAAAGAGAGGGAGAGGGATAAACTCAAAAATTACAGGCCAGTCATCGTAAGTTTCGTGGCAGAGAAACTTTGAGACAGTGATCAGGGTACTTTGGATGGTAGGGTTGCTTGTCCCATCATCTGAAGAGTCAGTGGGAAACACATTGCTATTGACACTACCTAATTCACAGCCACCTCGTGCTGAAGTTAACATTAATTGGCTGCAGGCAGGATTTCCATTCCTTACTCGGGAGAAAGTTCTACTATGAGAGCTGCTGGCCAATCAACTGCGCAATCCAAAATATCCAATCCAAATGGCCAGCAGCTCTCTAGTCACTGCAACAACAGATGCTACAGTGGACAGAGGAGGAAGTTCATAAAGGGTAAGAAGCCCAAGAGGTGCACAAAGTGGTCTCTGGGCAGGGAAGATATGGAAGGCTGATGAAAGGAAAGTGATGGGAGTGCTGTGGAGGTGGGTAGTAGAGTGTCAGGATGGAGAGATGTCCAGGATCCAACAAATCTTCAAGTGGAGGGATGCTCAAATGGAGCTTGTGATGAATCCCTCATCACCACCCCCCCCAACCCTGGTTTCCACCTGAGGCCTTATCTCGATGGGTTCATGGTCTGCCACCACACCTAGGATATCTTTCCACCAGCCTAAAATTGAGACATTTAAGGAGTTAATAATTGGCCAACTAAAGGCCTCAATTGGGAGAAGGGTGGGCATCCCATCCAAGATGTCTCCTCCACCAGGTGAATTTGCTGAAAGATCGAGGTAGGCGGAAATGCAATGGGAAACCCATCTGTCCTACTTCACGTTCTCCCAACACTGCGCCCCCCCTCCCCCCTATTCCAAGCCCTTAATAGCTCTAGCGCGTCACGGGGTGAAATTCAGGCCAAAGAAAATGTAACTGACTCACTGAAAAATGTACTTTACTGCTGCCACATTTGCGTGTATTCCTTTAAAGCTATTTTGTGTACTTAATTTTCAATAAACATAGGGCAAGTTTATATAAAGATCAAGAGGCTTATGTACATTCCTTATGAATATATCTGTTTTTTTTGCAAGTGTGAGAAATTTGCTTTAGATTGTGTGTGAAATCTGCGTAATAAGGCATTTATATTAAAATAGGTTGTGTATTTCCTGTTGTCAGTAAATATTTACCACTGTAAGTTCCTATGTCAACAGTTCAGTTTTATGATATTGTTAAGGTGTGGTTGCATTCTCTTGCTACTAGGTGGCAACATGGAACATGTTTTGAAGCATCTCCAACCATGTTGCCATATCATCTGTAAAACACATAATATTGATCAAGCAACAGTGAGCAATCCTACAGGCAATTTACCAACCTTATTGATGGATAAATAAAAGCAAACTGAAAAATGTACCCTTTATGTTCAAGTCCTTTCCATCATTGGATTCTCAACTGTCCATTCATCCTCTCAAAGATTTGTGTTGCAATGTCTCTGCTGTGATTTATTGAGTATGACGAGGCTTTTGGGAAGTATATAATTAAAATGAAAGACCTGTTGGTTTTGTGACAGACTCTTTGCTCCACCGAGAGCATTTCTGTAGTTTCTGACAATTGTTTTAAAGTGAGAAAACTGGAGAAAGTGGCTGGATGACAGGGGTTGTAAGTTTAAAAACATCAATGCCCTCATGTAAAAGATCGCTCCTATTTGATGAATCAGGCCTGGTATAATGACTTGCATTAATAAATGTGCAATATTTTATTTTTGTCAAGCATTCTTACAATTTCCAGGATTTTTTTTGCCCAATGAATATATTGGCTGAGGATTTGGAGTTCTATGAATTTTATGTTGCGCAAAGAGATCATTCAGCCCATCATATTTGCACCAGCTAGAAAGAGAAAAATGGAACTAGTTGCTCATCTTAATCCCAATTCCTAGCACCTGGTCCATAGCCTTGCAGATTCAGCTACTTTTTAAATAAACTGAGTATTTTATTCTCAACCATCAACTTAGGCAAGGAATTCCAGACACCCACCACTCATGTTTAATACTTCTACCACTCATCTTAAATTTATGCCCCTTTGTAATTGACCCCTCAGCTAGTGCAAACAAGTCTTTCCTGTCTAACCTGTCTAGACCTCTCAGTTTTGTATATCTTAATTAGATCACCCCTTAACCTCCCCATTCCCAGAAAAATAATGCTAGCCAATCCCATCTCTCCTCATAATGACAATGTTCAAGTTCTGGCAATATTCTTGTAAATTTCCACTATACTCATTCCAGAGAAGTTAAATCCTTTTTGAAGTGTGGTGACCAAAACTGTATACAAAGTTCTAACTGTACCTAGCCAGAATTTTATACAGTTCCATCATTACATCCCTTTTTTGCACTCAATACCACACTCAATCAAAGAAAGCATTCCATATGTTCTCTTCACCACTGTGCCCACCTGTTCTGCCACCTTCAAGGACTTGTGAATGCCCTAAGGTCTCATTTCCTCAACCCTTCACAACAGCTTCCCATTTATTGAGTATTCCCTTGCTTTGATTGCCCTCCCCAAGTGCATAACTTCACAGTCTTCCAAATTGAATTCTATTTGGCAATTCTATGCCCATTCCATTGATATCATTCCAGAGTCAACAGCTATCCTCTTCACTATCAAACAACATGGCCAATTTTTGTGTCATCTGCTAATTTCCCAATTGTGTCACCCACATTTAAGTCTAAACCATTAATATATCTAACGAACAGCAAGAACCACAACTTTGAGCCCTGAGAAACACCACTGGTACCTTTTTATCCATTTATATAGACCATTATCCTTTGTTCCCTGTCACTGAGCCAACTTTGGATCCAACCTGCCACCTTCTGTATCCCATTAAATCTCACTTTTCCGACCAGCCTGCTATGTGGGATTTTATTAAATGCTTTACTGCAGACAATATCCACTGCACTACCCTCATTAATCTTCCCTGTTACTTCCTCAAAAAATTCTATTAATAAGATACAATCTTCCTCTAGCAAAACCGTGCTGACTATCACTGACCAACCCATGCCTTTTGAAATGACAGTTTATCCTGTCTCTCAGAATTGTTTCCGAGAAAATTACCCCCCACTAAAGTCAAACTGAGTGATCTATAGTTTTCTCACCTTTTTTAAATAAAGTACAATGTTTACAGACCTCCGATCTTCTGGTTCACAACCGGTCAAGCTATTTCTTGAATGAGTTTTAAAGTGAATTGTAAAACATTGCTTATTGTGCAATTTGAACCCCTTGGCATATTACTGACTTGTCTCACTTTCATGATATCCTGTTTGTAATTGACTGTACTGGACAGCTGGATTACTCATGTACCAATTCTCCTGGAGGATTTAACACACAATCTCCCACCCAGACAAACAGACATTTCTCCAGTGTCCGAGAGTCTTAGTTTTTAATTCTTGGAGATGCAAGGCAGTTCTGGAGAATTGGCAACCCTACATACTGTACATGATGCACTCTCTTGGAACTAAAAATATTCCTTCCTTATAATTTAATAGACTTAGTGGCCTTTTTCTGTTGGCTCACTGTGTATATGTGCAGAATAAAAAGTCAAGTGTGTCCAAGTGCAATATTACACAAGTGTGTGATCAAAGAAACCTGGTATATGGATCAAGCACACTAATAGGCCCCTGTCTGTATCGCAGCTGTTCATACCATTCTGCTTAGAGACAGCGTAAAAGAAATACTCATTATACTCAAATCTGCTTGTCTTGTTACTCCCTGTTTAAACCTGTTTATCTATAGATCATCAGCATGTTCAATCTTTAGCCTGACTCATCATTTCATTTTTAATTCTGCTTTTAAACTGAGTTGGAGATGCTTATCAGTAAATACCAGATTTGAATAGCGATCACATAGGTCTGCTATAAACATTGATCAAGAGTCACTGTATTTTGTGAAGCATTTTATCCACATCTAGGAGTTCATAAAAAGTACAAAATAATTTGATGGAGGTTGGTACATTTCATGACTGCTTGGTTCCTAGTTCCATTATCTTCATGGTCTGTAAATATCCTGAAAGATTCTTTTACAATATATGATGGAGCTTATGGTAATGCTGTCAGTACATTTTCTCATTTTTTTCTGTTTATTATTTCTATTTTAGTGCACTTGGCTTAATCATGACCAAACTGCAGATATATTCAAAGCAATTCACTCTTCTTTGTGTAATATGGACCACAGATACCACGCATTTAAAATGATCTTTCTGTGTTTGAATTCCATCATGGCCTTGGACCCTCCTCACTTGTCCCATCCCTGAGAAGTCAACACTCTCCAATATTGACCTCTTCATCAACCCCACTCCCTTCACTTCTCCTATGGTTGTGTCAGCAGCAGTATGTGTCTTAAGCTCTGGGATTTCCTTCCCAAATTTGTATGTCTTTGATTCCTCCATTAAAACTGATCTATTTCATCCCTCCTAATATCTTTTTGTGGCTATATCAATTTTTGCCTGATTAAACATCAATGAAGCACCTTGGTATTTTTAACTACAACAACACCCTTGTCAATACTGTGGCTACATGAGTGAGTCAGAGGCTGGGGATTCTGTGGCAAGTAACTCACCTTCTGATTCCTCCACCCCCCACCCCCACTGCCAAAGCCTTCCAGCATCTATAAAGATACAAGTCACAAAATGTGATGAAATATGCTGCGTTTGCTTGGATGAATGTTGTTCCAACAGCATTGAATCATAGAGTTTATAGCATGGAAACAGGCCCTTCAGCCCAACTTGTCCATGCTGCTTTTTTTTTAAACCCTGAAGCTAGTTCCAATTGCCTGCATTTGGCCCATATCCCTCTATACCCATTTTACATTCATAACTCTCTAAATGCACTTAAGAAGCTCAACACCATTCAGAATAAAGCAACTCATTTTTATGGGCACCACATGCACCACCTTAAACATTTTGTCCCTCCACTACTGATGCACAGATGTACTATTGACAAGATGCACTGCAGCAACTCGCCAAAATTCCTTCAAAAACAGTTTCCAAACCCGTGACCTCTACCACGTAGAGGAAAAGGGCAGCAGATACTTGCAAACACCATCATCAACTGTAAATGCTCTCCCAACTCACACACCATACTAACGTGGAGATGTATCACCGCTGCTTTGCTATCACTGGATCAAAATCCTGGAACTCACTTCCTAAAAACACTGTGGGTGTACCTACACCACATGGACTGCAGCAATTCAAAAATGTAACTCATCACCACCTTCAAAGGCTGCGTTTTTCTAATATTATCTCTTCTTATTTCCAACTTGCTTTAAATCTTGTCCCAAAAGCTCATGTAGAAATTTAGGCATTAGATCCGGGTGTACTGAACAGAAATTCACACAACGGCAATAAACCCAGTGCTGCCTTTAAGCAGATACCCATACGGTCCTCTTCTTCAGTATATATTCTTCATGCACAGATAATGATAGATGACACCATACTCTTTAGCTGTGACTGCAAGCAGACATTCACCAGGAGTGGATTAAGCTTTTAGTGTGCATTTGATAATTTATCATTTGCTGAGCTTTATGTTACATTTCTGATATAATAACTTAGCACACCACATGTGCAAGCATAGCTTAGCAACCCTCTCCAACAATATATTGTTTTAAATCTAGTTGAAGTTTCCAGTGATAGCCCATGGGATTTTTTACTTCTCCATCAGGACATTGTTATCATTTATTTCATTCATTACTGTGATTTTCTGGGCTTGTGTGTAGATTATATTGATGGAGGTTGGCATTTTACAAAGTGAATGCCATGACTACTTGTGGAGTCATACCCGAAAAGTGGCCTTTGCCTGTGGATTTTAAAGCTTAAATTGTAAAAGTAATTTGTGACAAATCATATCAGTTCAAACTGACGTAAGAGCAATGTATGTCTAGTTAACAATAGAAAGTGCCAGAAACAGTGAACCTGCGTGTTCAAAAAAAGTAAACATTTAAGATGTAATTTGATCTGTTCTATTACAACTGCCGACTGAGCAACAGAGTGTTTCTCGTCTGTTTATGTTTCAGATTTCCAACATCTACAGCCAGAATGAGATGGTACATTGCAATGAGCGACAATTGCAGCATTACCTCAGGAAATCCAAAACATTTGAGGGTCTAAACTTCAAAAGTTTTTTTAAAGTTTATCTATTAATATCACTACTAGGCTTATATTAACATTGCAATGAAGTTAGTGTAGGGTGGATTCTTAGCAAAAAAATGGTTTTCTCTCCAGATGTTAAATCACCCTGCCAAAAGAAATCATAGGGACGTGTTTCTCACCATCGTACATGGGCACAGAGTCCCAATCAGAATTTGTGCGAGTCTCACCCCCAGCCCACAACGGAGATCTCAGAATCTCTTTCTCCCCAATCGTACATCACACACACCATCCCATCCCTTGTCGCACCCAGCTGGCACGCATCTCCACCATGTCTAGGTGAACCTGTTGTAAATAACTGTGGCATGATGTCATGCCAGCCCCTGCTGAATATCTGGTGGGGGGGGGGGGGGGGGGGGCAGTCCTGGAGACAGTGCTCGCTATTAAACTGAGCTTTCTGCAGCATGTTTCACACCATTCCACTGACAAGGGGCTGGCAAGGTTGGAAGTTGGAAACTTGCCGGCATGAATCGCACTCTCTGAAATTTGAGCACACATTGCCATTCCCACATGATGGAGAGTGCAAGCCTACACAGCTTCAGAGTGCTCAGGCACCATTCTGCACAGTGCCCTGATCGGTGAACCGGGAGACCCATATGCCTCACAGACATTGGACCCCCTCCATCGGCACCCTTGTCAGCCCCCACACCAACACGGGCTGCCAGCATTGGACAGAGTCTTCCTAATGGTTCCTCTGGTGGATTTCCAACATGGAAATCCTTTGCATCCCATCTCTGCACTAACTTCCCTGCACCACACCCATTGTATGATACCTTTGCATAGGTCCACCTCCAGTGCATAACCCCCATCAATGTGCATAACCTTCCCATTGTCATCGTGCACAGCTCCCCTATAAATTTACATAGCCCCACCTCCAGTCAGGCCCCATCCCCAGCACATGTACTGTCAGGATGACAAGAGGATACTGCCCCAATCCCCAGGGGCTCCAATGAACTCAGATTATCTCTGCCACGGCCATGGCACCAGGTCTCTGCACTGTGTCAATATTCTCACTGGCGAGTTAGGAAGCATGCGGGAGGGAGCATGAAGTCATTCTCAACAGTAAAATAAGGCTGGGAAGGTAGCATTGCAATTCACACTTGCCTCTCATTCTATCTTTTCTGGCTCACCATGCTGATCAACAGACATGGTGAGTTGGTAAATTTGCATTCCATATCTGCCAGGCCCAACCTCATTATTTATGCAACAGTTTTACACATCTAGGGCTTTGGTTTTAAGGAAAGGAACGGGACTGACTGAATTTCTTTACTGAGACCTAACATGAATCTAATTTACTGAATGGCCTCCTCTGTGCTGTAATGACTCTATAGCCTGGCCTTTGATAGCACATTTTTACAAGTCATCCATAAGTCAATTTTCCTATTGTATAACCATGAATATCACCAGTGCTATAGAAAAGCAGTAGTGAATGACACAAGGTGAGATAGCCTGAACAACTGAGGGAAAAATAGATAAAATGAGGAAAAAGAATTCATTAAAAGCACTTTTTGTCAACTGTTTGCAGTTCATTGTGGCCAAAAAGCATTAGGCACTTTCAATTATGTTTGCGGATGATGTAAAAGATATAAAAAGATTCAGATGTGTACCAAATTAACCACATTGCAATAGTTAGTGCTACAATGAAATGTACACCAAATGCCCTACAATCCTTCAGAGCTATCAATATTTTGGCTCCACAATGGCTTCTTGAGTAATTAGTTCTAGAAATAGAAGCATCGATGTCGTTTTAAAGACGTCTGTTTTACAGGCCACCCAGTGGTAGGAATCCTTACATAGTTTCAGGTCACTGTGAAAGAACTCTTCCCAAACGTTATTGAGTAGTTCAAGGTCGTGATTATAATTAACCTTCAATAGTACCATCGAGGCTATCACTGGCGAGCAGACAGACTCTCGCACAAAGACAGCAATTTGAAAGGCTGCCAGATCTATTTCCATTACCCAACTTCAGAAATTTGTAGCAGATGGGACTTCCAACCACTGACGTATTGCTTTTCCTTCAAAATGGAAAATATGCCACATTTTTAAATTATTCTTTATGCAAATCTATGCTTTTAGCATTGTGGCAAGTTTAAAATGTTTCTCCAATAATATGGAAATCGTTTCTTTGTGTCAGGGGAAATAACCATCAATGTTACATCAAAGAAGCATTCGTGACACTGGTAAAGTGGATTTAGCACAAGCATTGCAGTTGATCAACTATGACTCAACACTCTTATGATAGGAGGAAATTGAAGTTTCTGTCATCACTATCCTTAGCTCCATACATGTGAAAGTGTGTTGCCACAGAACTCACTAATTATGCAACCAAGTGTTTTACACTTGTAGGGTTTTGGTTTTAAGGAAAAGAATGGGACTGACTAAATTTCTTTACTGAGACCTTACATGGATCTAATGTACTGAATGGCCTCCTTCTGTGCTGTAATGGCTCTATAGCCTGGCCTTTGATAGCACATTTTTACAAGTCATCCATAAGTCATGACGGGGATTGATCCAGCTGGCTGGGTCGCTGACATGGATCAGATTGGTGCCAACAGCATGCAGACTCCTTCACAGGCCTGCGGTGGGGGCGGTGGGGGACAGACTCCTTCACAGGCCTGTGATAGGGGAGGTGGGGTGGTGAGAGGGGGAGACAGATTCCTTCACATGCCTGCGGTGGGGGAACGGGGGGCAGATTCCTTCACAGGCCTGCAGTTGGGGAGGGGGATGCAGAATTCAGAGTCAGGCCTGATCTCAGACGGAGAGCTCAAAAAGAAGAAATTCACGACTGCTCACAAAGACCCAGCTGTGTTACGATATCTGGGGCAAAACTCCTGCACTCCTTTCACTTGGTTCATGATTTTCAACTGCAAACCAGCCACAACTGGTATGTGTCCTGGTAATCCTATGCTGTACGACCCCTGTGACTGCAGCAGATAACTGGTGCCTTTCGGTGGAAGAGATTACAAGTGGCAATTTGTAGAATGTAGCATTGAGAGACTGGGTGTCTCTAAATGCTACATTGGAAACTCAGACTAGAGGTCATGTAATGCATGCATGTCCAGAGTACTGCTATGCAGGCTGTGAATAGCAGTGCTCCAGCGGCTTACAAGCTCGTCCAGGTGTCCAGCAATCTGTGCTACAGGAGATTACAATTGCTGAGACGACACCTCAAGGGAGTGGCAGTGGTTCTGTGGAACAGGATTTGGCACTGTCCTCCCTCAAGATGACCGAATTCATGTCCTCACCGCAGCCACTCTGCCAGTGCCCTCACTGATGTCTTTCACAGTAAGAAGCCCCACAACACCAGGTTAAAGTCCAACAAGTTTA
Organism: Sphyrna mokarran; assembly: GCA_024679065.1. Lineage (NCBI taxonomy): Eukaryota > Metazoa > Chordata > Chondrichthyes > Carcharhiniformes > Carcharhinidae > Sphyrna > Sphyrna mokarran. The sequence continues at coordinate 61,399,283 of JAGIQG010000003.1, forward strand.
ACCTGGTGTTGTGTGACTTCTTACTGTGCTTACCCCAGTCCAACGGCGGCATCTCCACATGATGCATTTCAGCCAGCCCAGTCTGCTGCCGCTCAGAATAAGGTGATGCAATCCAAAGGCAAAGAGTTCAAGTCCTAGAGCTATTCAACATCATCCTGCAAAATCATTTGCAATCTCCTCCATTGAAAGGCACCAGCTATCTGCTGCAGTTATAGGGGTAGTACAGTGTAGGATTACTAGGACACGCACCATTTGTGACCGGGTGGCAGTTGGAAGTCATGAACCAAGAACTAGTCATTCTTTTCACTAAGTATCCAGTCTCTAATTCATCATGGTGCTTCTAATATAGCAAACTACATTTGAGGAAAAGGAGATACAGGAGGGAACTTAAAGTGGAACATGAGAGGGACTCGATAAAGAGGTGGATTTAATAAGGAACAGAGGATTTGTCGTTGATAAGGAGTGTAGGGTTTGAGAGGAATGGATGAACAGAGCTCCCATAATGTTGGAAAACGTTGTCTAGGACATCTAGCAGAGAGATAGTGGACAGTGGAGTGTGGACGGTAAGAGACAGGGACAATATTGATGGACACCACATCCAGTCAGGAAGGAATGGAAGTGGGATAACAAAAGTCAAGAGAATCAAAAGGAATAGGAGGGCAATAAGGAAAGTGGAGTTGAGACCATAACCTAATTAGCCATGATTTTATTAAATGGTACCCCAATGGCATTAAGTTGACTCAGTAAGAAGTCTCTTCTTACTTCTTACAATACCAGGTTAAAGCCCAACAGGTTTATTTGGTAGCACAAGCCATTAGCTTTCGGAACATTGCTCCATCAGCAGGTAAGTGACTTAACTGATGAAAGAACAGCGCTCCAAAAGCTGGTGGCTTGTGCTACCAAATAAAATCTGTTGGACTTTAACTTGGTGTTGAGAGACTTCTTACTGTGTTTATCCCAGTCCAACGCCAACATCTCCACATTAAGTTGACTACCACAGAATCATGCCATTGTGACCTCTGGTGTAGAGATGCTGGCGTTGGACTGGGGTAAACACAGTAAGAAATCTGACAACACCAGATTTAAATCCAATCGATTTATTTGATAGTAAACTCACAAGCTTTCAACCCTCTGGCCTTCGTCGGGTGAATGAGACCAGAACACCTCATTCACCTGACAAAGGCCAGAAGGTCGAAAGCTTGTGAGTTTACTATCAAATAAATCGGTTGGACTTAAACCAGGTGTTGTCAGACTTCTTATTGTGACCTTTGCCAGGATGACAGACGTTCATCCACATGATGCTGTGTGGCCATACATCAATGACCCATTCTGGAAGAACTTTCATTTGCACTACATCTCTCCATTAGTATGAAGTGGGAATTCCACTATGTTGGCAAAATCATGTGCCTGTTTCCCCACCTGTCTCTGGGTAATCAAGTCTATGAAATTCCCTAGGCTGGAGTGCAGGGCTTCTATCATTTCCCTCATTCAAGGGGAGCACAACAAACTGGAAGATATAAGTAATGGTTCTAGCTCCTGACTAGAAGGAAGTTGTGGGTTATAGTTACTTTCATGTTTATCAGAAGCACCATCTTCATTCTTTGGTGTGATAAAGATCTAGCTGTCAAGGCAGCACGGTTTAGCCAGCATCTTTTTTCATGAATCACAGTTATCTCAGACACAGATCCAAGCAAATGAAGGTAGCAGAAGTGTTTCCCAAAAATTCTTGATGAGTGTAACTTCTACTGAGAGCTCTCTTCCTCCTTCCTCTGCAGATATCTTCTCTTCCCTGCTGCCTAACTTTGCTCTATGTCTTTTTTATGCTACAGAACAAGGGGACTGTTATTTCCATTAGTGAAAGCAATGTCTCTGCTGACAGGTTTTCAAACTCCTTATAGAAGTCCCCGACCGCAACTTTACCAAACTCTTCTGAAAGCACAGCGCACAATAATTCCACTAATTCTGCAGCAGCAGAAGAAAGTCATAGGAACTTCATCTGCAAAGCATACTAATGACATTAAATAGTGCAATGGAAGGGGAGGGATGTATGGTCCCTCTTCTACAATAGAATGTGTTCGGGTGGAAAGGTATTAACAGGACTTGCAAGGTCCCAAACCCAAGTTAAATGCTCTTTTTCTGTCCATTAAATCTGTCCATTTTGCAAGCTTCCAATAATTCTGCTGATACCCTAAGTTCTGAACTTAGTTACACCCACACCAATGGTACTACTGGACCAGATTTTGTGATCCAGATGTCTTCTTTCAATCAATCAAACCAGATTTACTGTTCACTTATGTCATTATTGTTTGAGAGATCTAGATGGGTGAAAATTTAGTAAGATTCACTTATATTGTACTTCAAAGTCATTTATTATATCTGATTCATATCTGGTACATCATAAAAATGTAATGAAGCACTGTCTAAATGTGGATCTTCCTTCCCTATCAAAGACTTGGAGAAACATCTCATTGATGGATAAATACTGATAAAGATGATCCATCTTTCCTGAGCTGCTGGTGATATGACAAAAAGACAACTAGTCAAGGATAAATGAGATAAGATTAGATATTTTGAAGCTTTTTTCAATTTATTTTCCAAAAACATTTCTTCAGGAAGCTGCACTAGACAGAGGCAATGACTGAGGAGATATATGCAGTCTATGTGATCTGTGGAAGTAATAAGATTGCAACCTAAATTGCCCTTTCTCATGGTATATAACTCGGGGGGGGGGGGGGGGGGGGGTGTTCAGGTGGGAAGAATGCTTACAAGCTTAACAGTTATTGGGGACCTGATATCACTCAGGCAAGGCCCTTAATCCACCTTCACTGCAATAATATGGTTAGCAAAAATAGGAAGACCATTTCTGAAACAATTTTGGTGAAAAGGCAGAAAGAAAGTGTGAGGTGGTATATCATTCAAGGATATGTCCTGAGCACATCAGGGGTACATACCCCACTTGTGTTCCTCTCCTGTGCTCTAATGCCCAAACCCATGTTTCTTCCCTTTGGTGTATGAGGCCTCTTTGCCCTAAATGCCTGGGACTTACTTGGATCAAGTGTCCATCTTCAATCTCCATGAACCTGCTTGCAATCCCAGCAGTATCCATAATTCTGGCACTGCTGGGTCTGTTAGAGCTGCCAGACAATCAAGTTGACCAGCAGCTTTCTAAGGCAGGATTTTTTCCCACTGAGGAAAATGTGTAGAATCATACAGCACATTTTCAAATTACTTCAATCTTATTTATAGATCTCATCAGACATGGATCTTGCATACCCCAGAATTGGATGAACAAACATTTGATAAACTATAACTAATATTTTTGTTGCAATACCAAAGACTCCTCCAAAATCCAGGAAACCTGTTTACATCAGATGTCATCTGCCAATGTGGAATCCCCATTAAAGATTGTTTTGAAGATGAAACCCCAGCTATAGTAGCATATCTATGTATTGAAGAACTTGATTACACAATTTATCTGTTAGTGTATTCTTATTGTTGGTAATGTACAGGACATGGCATTTTTGGGGTTGAATGCATTCTCCCATTGGTTCTGCATTTTTACAATTCCAAAAGATCATACTAATTCACTGCAAAATGATCTTGAGTTTTCCCTGATAAATAGATCATGCAGTCACCTGCAAATTGTTATACCTTTTCTTTTAAATGTGTAGGGAAGGTCATTTATATGAGTTAAGAAGAGCAAAAGGTTCCAACACAGTTGTCTGGGCCACTTTGAAGAGGATGATTACCATCAGACACCACTGTTTTTTATTGTTAAGTGCAAGATCCAATTTAATAATGCCCGAATCCATTGGAGTGGCTTTTGGCAAGAGCTTTCCCCGAGGAATTTTGTCAAAAGCTTGTAAGAAATCTGGGATTACCATGCAAGTTGTTTCATCTCTTTCAAGACTTGAAAGTAGATTATCGACAGTCTGCAAAAGCTTTGTTTTGACAGATCCTTTTGCCTGAAAATCATACCGGCTATCGACAAGATGTTGAGAGTTTCATAGTGCTTCATGACAAGAGAATGAAGAACACGTTCAAGCAATTTGTAAACGATGTTCGTGAGAGATACTAGTCTGTTGTTTTCTCAATAATGTTTGAGTCATAGAATCCCTACAATGCAGGAGACCGTTCGCCCCATTGTATCTGCATTGACCACAATCCCACCCAGGCCCTATTCCTATAACCCTTCATATTTACCCTGCTAATACCCCTGACACTAGAGTTACTTTAGCATGACCAACCTAACCCACAGATCTTTGCACTGTGGGAGAAAACAGGAACACCCAGAGGAAACCTACGCAGACACGGGGAGAATGTGAAAACTCCACACAGACAGTGACCTGAGGACAGGAATCCAACCTGGGTCCCTGGTGCTGTGAGGCAGCAAGCTAACCACTGTGCCACCATGCCACCCATTATCTCTTACTTTTAAATATGCCACAGTGTTAATTTGTCTCTGCTAGTCTGGTAAGTAGCTGGCATTGATTGGTTCCTGAAGGAGATTGATCAGTATTGAAGCCAGGTCATCAGCTGTTAACTTTAAAACATCATGTTTAAAGATTTAACCTGTACTCAGATCTTTATTTGGATATATTTGTCACAATTTCAAAGTACAGGATAGGTGTAAATCAATGTGGATAAGTGTAAAGAGGTGAATTTTGGGAGAGATGATGTGGAAAGGCAGCATTGTAAGGGGTTGCAAGAACGGAGCAATCTGGAGGGTACATATTCACAAATCTTTGAAAGCGGTAAGCAGGGTAAACTCAATAAAGCACTTGAGCAGTTTAATTATATGCTTTTGAAAAGCAGGACAAATACTTCTGGCTGTAACAATATAAATATGACTGCATTTTTAAAAAAGTTGTTCTACCTGGCTGGTAAAGACAAAGCTTTACTGTAACAATTTAAAATTGGTGGATAGCTTTAACATCAATACACTAAATGTTACAGCTCTTGGAAAACTCTGTTAGCTTGTATCACTAAATACTCAAGCAGAGACTCCTCCTTTAAGACTGAGATAAACAGCAACCAAACAAGATTAAATTCAAAGAACAGATCAATGCTGGCATATAAGAGCTTGGATACATGCGAGACCACAGAAGCCCTCAACTCTGAAGTGAAGTAGAAAGAAGATTTCTTACCTGGTGCTGAAGGTTGGAGTTTCTATCCAGTGCTCGCTGTGAGCAAAAGAAAAATCACATGTTAGATTTTCACAAATAATAAAGCATTCAATTCACAAACTGCCTTCAAAATGATTGAGCAATTATGTTGGTTATATTACACTCAGATTGACAATCTGCTTAGTACTTAATAAAGAGTATGGCATTTACACATTGATTTGAGGGGCTCCATTATACAAACGGTTCCAGTTACTGGTGAAATACCAAGTGAAATTAACTTTTGAAGATTTGTGTTGCTGCACAAAACTACATTTAAATGTAAAAAAAGTTATAAATCTTGTAGTTGTGGTAGTGTTGGTGGAGGTGGGGGGAGGGGACGGGTGTGGGTGGTTGGGAGGGAGCATTTTCTTGCTCCTGAGCTGAATACAGTATATAGAGGAAACAGAGGCACATTGTGACTTAATGTGATCAAGTACAGGAACATCTACTCCTCTCCACTTCTCCCTAATATCTCTCAACTGTCCCAAATACTTTACATGCACCAAATTACTTTCAAGAATGATTGCTTTTGTTATATTCAGGTAAACAGATGTAATCATTTTTACACAGTCACAAGATAAAACTTAACAGTTTCTGGTTGTGGGGGTTTGGGGAAAGATCTCCCTGCATTTCTTCAAATGACATATTGGGATGTTGAACATTCATTCAGACTTTCTAACATCTTATCCAAAGCACAGCATGTCTGACAATGCAGCACTCCCTCAGTTCAGTATTCTTCAGATCAAGTAGGGATTGAATATACAATGTTTGGATTCAGAGAGGGAACTGATACCAAACACAGCCAGGCATATACTCAGAAATAGCTTCAAAGGTGAGATCCGTTGAAATTGCTTCAACAATGAAAAAACCATTTGAGGGATGAAAGCAGGGAAAAGAAAAACATGCAGTTATGCAACTTAGACAATACTCACTAAACAAAGTAGTCTTACAACTAGCAGCTGTTTCCAGTTAATGATTGGAGTTGGGTTAGACCCAGACCTGTCAGCGTCACAACTGGACAACAGGGAGATTGTGCTGACTGAGGGAGATAAGGAAAATCAATTTTATCTGGTCTTTTCCACTTGCTCTTTGTAAGACTGAGAAGGTAGTTTTTAAACCAGCTAAAGAGCATGCTTGGTCCCCAGTTTTTAAAATGTCCTCATTGTAAGTGCTTGTCATGCCTGTTTCAGGGGATTGACATTTAAAATGAACCCTAATTGTAGTAGGATAAGTCACTTCTGATTGGGTCAGGTATCGAAACAGGGAGGGAAAATGGGCCTCATTCTGAGCAAATTACATTTGTGTTTTTTGACAGCCAGACCAGGACCAAGTGTGAAAAGTATTCAAAAAATTAAAAAGAGGATTGAACTGAATTTTCTAAACTGAACTGTTTGGCTGGAAGTCAAAAAATTGAAGAAGTTTAATCAATAGGCATAAGTCTTAAGTAAGAGCTCAATAGAGAGAGGAATTGGAATTCAATGATTATCTTTATTAAAACAGATACAGTACATACAAGCAATAGAAGTAAAATCCTGTGCATGTACTTTGTTTTATAGCAGTGCATACAAGACTGCTTCCAGGAATAAGAAGTCAGATGATTGAACATAAGGGAATAGCCCTAATAATGTTTGGAGCTTAACCCTGTCAGACTGCCCAGATTTCCTATAGCCGACCCAGGAATGGTAAATCCAGCATTGGGAGATCAGGAAATGCCAGATTTTCATGCCTGTGACCATTCCAGAGTAGAGGCGAGGGTGGGGATTGCATATAAAAATGGTAGATGGAACCAAATTCAAGATTTCTACCCAATTTCCCAATGCTTGCCAGCGAACCAAAAGGGTATAGTCAGTGAACCTGCATTCTGCACTTCATACCCAGCCAGCTCAATTGTAGAAGCAGACATCTGCTAGCCCCCTACAAATTATAGGGAGCTAGGTCAACTGTTGCAATGGCAAATGAGGAGGAATCATGAACCATGGGTCTGAGTTTTGGAACCTGAAGTAGGCCCATTGACTTTGCACCGACTGTCCAAAAGAGTATCTCAGTCAGACCCACGTTCCCACCCTATTCCCGTATTCCACCTAACCTATGCATCTTTGGACACTAAGGGGTAATTTAGCATGGCCTATACACTTAAACTGTATATTTCTGCAATGTGGGAGGGGTTCAGAGCAACCAGAGGAAACGCATGCAAACATGGGGAGAATATGCAATCTCCACGCAATCGCCCAAGGCTGGAATCAAACCTTGGTCCCTAGTCTTTTGAGGCAACAGTGCTAACGACTGTGCCACCATGCCACCCATAAAAAGTCATACATTTTCTCCCCCTACCTCTTCCATACCAACACAATGCACCTTCTCCATCCCCAATAATGCTTCATATCTTCCAGACCATCCATTGCCCTTTCATATTTATTCCCCAGTATATACAATGTGCAGAGCCAATGAAGCCCAACAGCATTTATGAAGCTGATGATAAAAGAATTCATAATTGTTGGGGAAAAACACTAGTATTCTGACAATCCCATTAAACTGGGAATGTAACAAATCCTTCTGTGATCAACAACAGAAACTGTAGCTATTTCACAGCTCTTAATCTTGTGCAAACAAACAGAGACATTGACATATTTTAGTGGTTGTAATGAGTTCTTTCTATGATCATTTTTGTCAATCAAATAAAGTAAACAGTTCTTCATCTGTGAAAACAACCTCCTACCCAAAAGTTCTGGGATCTCAAGCATGCAAAATGAGAGAAAAAATGTGATCAAATATTCAGGAGAAAGAAGCAATCAATTCCTTCTGATCAGACAGCCTCAGCATTCAGCTGCTCCTATTACCACCTCTGGAATGATAGGCCAGACTCTATCACACATCTGCACCACAGGCAGATATCATTCTTCCATATGATATGTGTGTCTCTGGCTAGGGTAGCATTTATTGGCCAACCCTAATGATCCTTGAGGAGATGGTAGTTAGCCACTTTCTCGAATTGCTGCAGTCTTTGTGTAGATATGATCAGTGCTGTTAGAGCAAAAATTGGATCTGATAGGATGTTTTCTATCGTGGCAGATCTGCCGAGTCAAGAAATTACTGAACACAAGCTCTACCTCTTCTGAAGTTGAGAATCCAGCAGATCGTGTCTTTTCTCTCCTTCGAGTTGAAGCTAATTGTTAATATAGCCTCAGAACTGAGTTGTCATGGTGAGAAATCAAAGCTGAATTTTCTGTTGTTGACCAATAAATTTCTCAATTTCTTTATTGTTTATCCCTTGCCATGAATCATTATTCTTCCATATCTGACATTGTAAGATAGCAAAAAAAGATCACTCACAATCAGCTCCCTTCTACCTTGTCTCTTGGTGCTGCAAATAATATTGGATTCCACACAAGTTGAGGCTTGAATCTGTGTTCTGTTTATTTTACCTTTATTTCTGTCAATACACAATGCGCTTTCTTGACTATAAATTGTTGTGTGTACTATTGTGAGGAATTGAGAGTAATTGTTCCAGTGTGATACATATTGTGTACAGTCAGTCTCTGTATTTGGCAGACAGCAAGAGTTTGTTGATCCAAAGAAAATACAAATCAATTTCATGGATCCATGGAGCCCCCATCATGTTCCCCCCTCTATTGAAAAATAAGCATTTTGTCTATTTGCTTCCAATTTGTGGCCAGCATTGACAGCTGAGAGAAAAAGGGTTAGGAGTTATCCTATATTGATCAGTTTATGGGTACAAAACAGATGCAAACTTTAACAGTGGATGCTCTAGTTCACAATCAACTCAAGCATTGGGCCCATCACTAAAACTGTGGAGCCTTTTGTTGTGATGTTCAGGTCAGCAGCCTAATTCCGCAGAGTGGCTTTGAAGAGTGATGGTGTCAGTGACAAAGATAGGGAGTTTATTGACTTTGGTCTTCCCAATGATTAGCAGCACAAAGTTACAGCTTATCTTGAACTGTCAGACAAACAGTGCTGCACCATGGAGGCTATGGAGGGTCCGGGGGAAGGATGGTGAGAGCACAGGTTGAACCCAATTCAAGAAATGATGCTAAGAGGGTGGGAACACAAGTCATTGCTGCAAATGCCTCTGGCTGTGCAAATATGGAAGAGTGGCACCAAGCGAGGGCAGTTCTGGCTCACCTGGACAACAAAAGTGAGGCCAACATTGTCAGCGGTTGCAGTAAGCTTGAGGGAGATGGGCAAATAATGCACATTGGTCACAGTATATTATGCTAAAAGCTTTCCTAGAATATGAATTATTAAACAAAATGTTCTCAATTGCATTTCATGTCATGACAGTTGCTATGCAACTTCTCTCTTGACAACTAAATTACACTATATCTATAGTCAATATAAGGCTTTCTCAATAAAAAACAATTTTACTCTGACTGAAACAACAAGACTGTACATGCTCAACTTTTTGGAATGTATATTGTTTAATTTAACCTCACTTGAATAGCTTGGTTTAAGCACGAACCAAGTTCAGAAGTGTGCTTTTACAAATAGAGCTGTGTTCCTGGAGATTTCTTTTGCAATAGAAAGTTAAATGCATTTCATCTACTTTAAATGTGTAAAATTTGGACAAGGAATACCAATTTTGCAGCCAAGCTGTGTCCAGTCCACATAGACAATTGTTTCATTGTTATATGCAGGTGGTTAAATTTTTCAGTGTATAGGCATGAGCCTGAAATAGGTGTTAGCCCCTTGAATGTGTTAAAAGGGTTCTCGTGTTAAAGACTCACTTCCTGATATTAAGCCATCATGAGTACAGCTTCATCAAGCCCACTGTGTTCAAGATAATCAGGTCCTAAACAGCAGTCTTACAAGAACAAGAGAAGGATGTTGCCAAAAAGGTAAATTAAAAAAACTTACCTCAGTGAGAAACCAGCTAGAATTTATTCTTCACCTCTAATTGTCCTTGAGAAGTGGTAGGAAAAAGATACTTCTTTGAGTACATCTAAGTGGCTTGCTATGCCACTTTAGAGGTCTGTTTAGATACAAGCACGTTGCTCTAGCTCTGGAGTCACACATAAGGCAAATAGAGTAAGGACAGCAGATTTCCTCCTTGTTATGTTGTGGCATTCTAGCATTGTCCATAGGTTTGAAGCTTTGCTAGCAACAAAAGGTATTTATTGATAAGAGAAACTTGGTACAGGAGGTTGCAATCCTTGGCTGTCCTCAAACAACAACTCCAGTCCTCCTATGCTTACAACATGACTTCTAAAATACTCTGCCTGAGAGAGGACTCCACCCTCCATAATTACTCACGCTCAATTTCCATTGGTCCCTCAAGTCAGATATCTCTTCTGCTGTACTGTCTTGAAGAGATAGACATCATAGACACCCAAAAGGCCGTTTGTGTACAAATAAGTTTACAACATTTTAGTACTTTCACATGGTCTGATACTAGCTTTATTAATGGTTCAAAATTTTTATAATTTCAAACCAAATCATTGGATTCACTAATTTTTATATAGGCTCTTAAGGATGTCCATGTGGGATGTTGGCACCTGGCCTGAAATGTGGAGTTCAGTCTTTCCTGACCTCTTATGAATGATTTCTTATCACTTTGCTATGGATAGCTAACACAATAATGCTATTTCATGGACAATTTGGGCAACACATAAGTCTCTGAAATATCTGAAACTGCATCAGCTTCAACAATGTTGTGGATGATAAATTTCTTAAAGGCTTTGTCTTTGGAGAGGTAGAAGGCTCAGTTTGTGCATCAAATGGGCTGGACATGCCCACAGCCCTTCTTGGCACATCCATTTTTCCTTCATTTCTTGGTCACCTTCAACACGAGTCACAGAATTATTTAATTCAATTTAAGTTCTCCAGCTGCCATGGAACTCAGGATTCTGGATTTCTCGTCCAGTTTGCTAAATATTATGCAACTGGGCCTGAGAACTAGGCCTGAAAATGATGTCCATTTCAATCTTCTAGCTGCTTGCCTGTGACTTGCAGCTCACAGCTACAACACACTGGCCTAAATTAAATTAGGCCCTGGGCTCAATTTCAACTGGGCCTTGGGCCTACTTGTTCCAGTGCAGGGAATGCAGTGTTTATGTTGGCAAGCGAGTTTTACGCAATTTATACTGCCTATTCATTGAAACACCACTAATTCACATTCATGAGTTAACTCCACACAGTGGAATTTGCAGTTATGCCATGCATCTTTAATTATTTGCTTTTAAATGTCAAGTCTGTGCTAAGTTAATGCCGTCCAATGCTAGTACAATGGAGAGTGGTTCAAAAAAGAGTGCAGGAAGGCATGCCAGGAGCAATACCAAACTTATCTAAAATTAAGATGGATCTGGGGCAGCTCCAAAACAGGACTATTTGTGTGCAAAACAGCAGAAGCTGCAAGAAACAGACAGAGCTAAGCGACTCCATAAACAACAAATCAGATCTAAGCTCTGAAGTCCTGCCACATCCAGCCAAAGATGGCAGTGGACAATTAAACAACTCATTAGAGGACAATTAAACAACTCACAAGTATCGCCATCCTCAATGATGGAGCAGCCCAGCACATCTGTGCAAAAGATAAGGCTGAAGCATTCTCAACAATCTCTGGCCAGAAGTGCCAAGTGGATAATCCATTTCAGCCTTCTCTGGTGGTCCCCAGTGTCAGAAATGTCAGTCTTCAGCCAGTTCAATTCACTCTACATGATATCAAGAAACAGCTGAAGGCACTAAGTTCTGCCAAGGCTTTGGGCCCCGACAACATTCCAGCAATACTACAGAAGACTTGATGCTCCAGAGCTTGCCAGTCCTCTAGCCAAGGTGTTCCATTAGCATCTACCTGGCAATGTGGAATACTGTCCAGGTATGTCCTGTACACAAGAAATGGGACAAATCCAATCTGACCAATTAACGTCTCTCGCTCATCAATAAACTGATGGAACGGGTTATCAACAGTGCCATGAAGCGGCACTTCCTCAGCAATAACCTGTTCACAGATGTTCAGCTTGTGTTCTGCCAGGATCACCAGTTCCTGACCTCATTACAGCCTTTGTTTAAATATGGACAAAAGAGCTGAAAGCCCGAAGTAAGGTGAAAGTGACTGCCCTTGACATAAAGGCAGCATTTGACTCGATATGGCATAAATAAACTTTAGCAAAACTGAAGTCAATGGGAATTAGGAGGAAAACCCTTCAACCTGGTTTGGAATTATACCTGGCATAAAGGAGGATGGTTATGGTAGTTGAAGGTGGATCATCTCAACTCCAGGACATCACTGCAGAAGTTTGTCAAGGTTTTGTCCAGGCCCAATCATCTTCAGTTGCTTCATCAAAGACCTTCCTTCCATTAGAAGGTCAGAAATGGGGATGCTCTCTCATGACTGCACAATATTCAGCACTTTTTGTGACTCCTCAGATACTGAGATTGGTCCATGTCCAAACACAGCAAGACCTGGACAATGTCCAAGCTTGGGCTGTCCAGTGGTAAGTAACATTTGTGCCACACAAGTGCTAGGCAAAGACTATCTCCAACAAGAGAGAATCAACCATTTCTTCTTGACATTCAATGGCAATGCTATTGCTGAGTTCCTCATTAGCAACATTTTGAGGGAGGGTTACCATCGACCGGAAACTAAACTGGAACTGGCCATAAAAATACTGTGGCTACCAGACCAGGTGAAAGGTTAGGAACGCTGCAGTGAGTGCATCTCCTGAATCTTCAAAGGCCTGTCCACTAAGGCACAAGTCAGGAGTGTAAATGAAATATTCTCCACTTGATGAAAGAATGTAACTCCAACAACACTCAAGAAACTTGACACCATCCAGAGCAACCAGCTTACTTGTTACTCCTCCCAGAAACATTCACTCCCTCCTTCATTGCCAAGTAGTGGCAGCAGTGTGTATCATCTACAAAATGCAATGCAGGAACTCACCTTACGGTTCCATAGACCGCAACTTCCAACCCACGACCACTATCATCTAGAAGGGCAAAAGCAATAGATATCTGGAAATACCATCATCTAGAGTTCCCCTCCAAACCACTCGCCATCCTGACTTGGAAATATATCACTGCTGTTCCTTCATTGTTGATGGGTCAAAATCCTAGAATTCTCTCCCTAACAGCACCATGGGTGCACCTACACTTCAGCCACTGCAACAGTTAAGGAAGGCCGGTCATCCCCACCTCTTAAGGTAGGGAGGGATGGGCAATAAATGTTGATCTAGCCAGCAATGCCCATATCCCACCAAGTTAATATAATAAAAACCCAGGCACTAAACCGCCTACAGTTTCCTGAAGCATTTGGAGAGCTGAGCAAAGATATTTCCCAATGTCATTCCACCTCCAGTACGTAATGGAAGGGATTAACACAGGGAAGTAATGGAAGGAAGGAAATAATGTAAGGGAAGAAGACAGTTCCATTTTCATATGTCTCAAAAAATCTTCATAGCCAATGAAGTGCTTTGAAAATCTATAGTATAATGTAGAGAAAATACTGTGAACACTTTATGCACAGGAAGATCCCACAAATGTCCATAAGATAAATGATCAGGTACTACATTTTTATTGAAGTAACTAAAGGTTAAATGTGGTCATTCTGGCCAGAAGATCTTCCCTGCTCTTCTTCAAATATTGTCATGGGATCTTTAACACATATGTTGTATGGCAGATAGGGGCCTTAAAACATCTCATTTGAAAGACAACAGTGCAACATTGCTGCATATGCTCTCTGTACTGCTCTGAATCAATGGCATAAATAATGTGCTCAAGTCCCTAGAAAAGGACAATCTTCTGACTTAGAGGTCAGAGTGCCAGTACTGAGATAAAGCTAACACGTACCAAACCAGTTTTTTATAAGTTAATGCTCCCAGTGTATGTGAATGTTGAGAAATCCCAAACATTAATGAATACAAACTCACAACAGTGATGCCTCAGTTCCCGAACATGTGTGGCCAGTAAGTGAGGTAATGTCAGCTTGCAATATTGCTTCTGTGGTATAACCATAATACAACTGGTGAATTGATATCAGAGCTGCACTTGTATTCAGCCCAGCTTTAGTCAGTGGTTCATTTCCTGGTGGCCTCACCATCATTCTTTAGTCTTCTGTATGAAGCCTTGATAATCATACTCAAAAATGAAGATGACAAAATAACTGGTTAGTCAGTCAGTATACTGAAAATTTCACTGAAGGAGGATTTAAGATTTGGGGGAAAAGATGCCAATTTATATTAGGAAAGATCGAACCTATCTTTCTGAAGATTATCACACCTTCTTGCTTCTGTCAGTTACCTCTTCCAGGAATGTTGGTCCTTATTACAAGAGGGCTGCTTTTGTGTGACAGCTATACACAACTCTGGTGAGCAGTTAACACATTTATTCTGTCTTTTTCTATTTTCCAACACAGTGGGACTGAGATTCAGAATGTGAAGGGATCATTTGGGAAAACTCAAGTCCCACCAGGATGGTCAAACCATGCTGGTGTTTCAAGGAGCTACATACTACAGGACATCAAAATCCATTTTTTGTAACTACACTTGAATCCTTTGTGAGAATATGTCAATTCTAATGGGGGAAAGAAACAGGAATGAAGTGAATCATAAAGCTTGCATTTATTTTTTAAAATTCTTTCATGGAATGTGGATGTTGCATTTATTGCCTCCCCCTAATGGTCCTTGAGAAAGTGGAAGAGAGCTGTCTTCTTGAAATCCTGCAGTCTCTGTCGTGTAGGTACATCCACAGTTCTGATGTAGCATGTAACGCATCACCACAAAACACTTAAATGAATTACTTGTTAAATACAGTGATTTATTAAGCAAAGGTATCATTTCAGAGAGTAACCTACAGAAAATTATACCAGACACATGGGACACACACACACACACACACACACACACTCTTCACATCTCCCCTCTCCCCACCCCTCCCCCACCTCCCACTACCCCATCTCTCTGCAGAACTTAGTTGGTTGGAATGCAAGTCTTTGCAGGTAATTAAGTCTTAAAGATACAGACAATGTAGGTGGAGAGAGGGTTAAGCATAAGTTAAAGACATGTGCATTATCTCCACTCAGGACATAGCTATTATTTTGTAAACTGAGTTTGTGTCTTTATATGCCCTGATTTATGAACAGAACTCCCACTCACCTGATGAAGGGGCAGCGCTCCAAAATCTTGAGGCTTGTGCTACCAAATAAGCCTGTTGGACTTTAACCTGATGTTGTGAGACTTCTTACTGTGCTTACCCCAGTTCAATGCCAGCATCTCCACATCATATTTCTCAACACCGTCACCCTCCTGCTCACTCCTCAGGTCCCACCAGCAGCATCCCCCTCCCCTCCACCTCACTTTCTCTCCTACAGAGAAGAGCCTTTTACCTCCCCCCCTGCCCTGCAAAAGTTAGTTACCTTGAAAAAATCTATTTCCAATTTGACACAATGTAAACCTACACATTATGCTGTCTTTGTTGAACAGATCCTCCAAGAAGGAAAAAGAAGGAATTCATTGGGGCAAAGATATGGACTATCAGAAACATGTTATAAGGAAGTGCACAAAGAGAATAGCAGAGAAGAAAGCAAAGCAGCAGACACAATATATAACAGCAGAAGATATTTTTTCGTATTCAAGCAGGAAGAATGCAGCCAAAGATGAAGCAAGAACAATAAAGGATGTAAATTGGGTTGAAACAAAGAGCTATCGCACAATAATTAACATGCTAAATGATTGCATCCTTCAAGTATTCGTAGTGAAAACATAAGCATCATGCCCCACCCAGCCCAAGATAATCTAGGCAGAATTAAATTACTTTGATAAAGCAGAACTCTTAGGTGAAAGGGTCTTGAAACAAGCAGTTGGGACTATCCCAGTGTGGTAAAACAGAAATATGACTTTGTAGGTGTCATTACTGGAAATAGGTTAGAATGGTACTCATTTTCCAGTAAGGTAACAAAATAAGTCCAAAAACCACAGATTTTTGCTGTCATAGAATAATTTATCAGCAAGATTATTAGTATAACGCAAATTGTGAGTGCCAATCATTGCAGATTTAGCAATGGAAGATCTTGCATTACTGACCACCTTAACTTCTTTTTGTGTGTGACATCACAAGTAGACTATGGAAAGCTTGACAACATGTTATAACTGAACTTTCATAAGTCAACTCGCCACAAAGGTATATTTGTTGACAAATTATTATGTATGAATGTCCCGCAAGTATAAATGAACCACACTTGAGGCTTGACTGAATATCTTAAATTGGTTATATGCATGGACTTGTTGAGTACAGTTGGTATTCTAGTTATTTCATAGAGTCATAGGGATATACAATTTGATTCATCATTGCTATGTACCTGGAATTGCACTATTACTGAAATTCATACACAATGTAGCTCAATTATGAAAGGCAGAATAATGACAGCCTGTTAGTGTATTTGCATAGCCACTGCATAGTAGCAGTGTTGAATGTCTTGCTTAAGTTGGTGTTCAAAGTTTTGAGATATTTTCCTTTTCCAGCATAATTTGAGATTGATAAGCAATTTTCAATCCTGCAATTTCTTCAGGGAAAGAAACTCCTCTTCTATTTGCCCTGACAATAACAGAAAATAGTCCATGCTTAGCAATTTACATATTCTTGAAAAATTGCCAGATTGCCTTAGGACAGAGTTGCTAATCGTCAATTTATTTGCAATGGCGAACAACCTATCTTTTCTCATCCTTCTCCTTACTCATTCACGCCCCAACTCATACAAAAATTTAGCAGGGCTCCTACCTGCTATAACTTTTTGAAAAATAAATACATGTGGAAACCTTTATAATAGCCTGTGCTACAGGTGTTTAAACCATTCTTACAAAGCCCTGAAGTGGATCAGGTTACGAGGGACTACTTTGGCACAAACCAAAGCCAAGTTCTAAAGTAGAACTGTATTAAACACGTAACTTTTGAGTTCATCATTGCCTCTGGGTTATTGTTTTACTGTATGTGCATTTCTATATTTATGTTGTATTAATTTGTGTAATACGTGTGTGCACACTCCAACAGTTGCCCCAGCAGGAAATCTGATATGGGACAATGAACAAACTTTACCTCAAATGCTGTGTGGGTTTATCCCAAAATGGATTGTAAAATGTTTGCCATTTGATTAGCACTTTCCTTTTACCTTTGTGAACATACTTTTAATTAGTCATTTTGCCACAACTGCTATGACCAACATACATGTTATAGGGTAAAATCATAATAAAGACAGTTTAGTCATGTGCCAAGTATAGAAAAAAACTGCTAGTTATGTACCATCATAACATAGAGTTTACTCAGCCCGTGAGATTGTCTGCTGAAATGCTCATGCATGCCGAAGTCAGCTGCAGTCCATTATTTCAACACTCTCCTGGCCAGTCTCCCATTCTGCATACTCTGTAAACTTCAGCTCATCCAAAAATACTTCGCCCTTACAAAACTCACACTCACCACTGTCTTCACTAGCATGCATGAGTTTCCAATTCTCCAACGCATGAAGTTTAAGATTCACTTCTGTTTAAAGTCATACATTGACTTCACTCCTCATCATATCTGTAACCTCCACCAGCCCTACCAACCATTCAGAACTCTCCATCCTCCAATCAAAGCATCTTGTGCATGTCCACATTCCTTTGCTTCGTGATGAGGATCATATTTGTGAGGACACATTTTAGTATTCCTTTTCTAAACCTCTCTATGCCTCCACTCACCAATAAGATGCAAATGCAGTCAACTTGGGCAAATCAGTTAGCCCCACTGTTTCAAGATTGGGGCCCTCCTACCCCCAAAAATTGTAATGCTCTTACCAACACTTTGCTCACGCACCAGCCCCCCACTAACCCAAGAAGCACTATCAACCCTTCACCAAAGAGGGACATCCTCCTCCCACCCATAAATAATAGATAACAGATAACACCTCTCAGGCCCCAGAATTCCTACAATGCAGAAGGAGGCTGTTCGGACTATTGAGTTTGCACTAATCACAATCTCACTCATTACATATATTTACTCTGCTAATTCCCTGACACTAGGGTCAATTCAGCGTGGCCAGTCAACCTAATCCTCACATCTTTAGGCTATGGAAGGAAACCAAAGCATCTGGAGGAAACCCATGCAGACATGGGAAGAATGTGCAAACTCCACACAGACAATGACCCGAAGCCAGAATTGAACCTGTGAGGCAACTATACTAACTACTGTGGCACTGTACTACCCCACTTTTCCCTCAGACACCTCCCTCAGCCTGCTTCCCTCTCAGACCCCCATTCAGGCAACATTTTCTCCTCAGACTACTCCAAATTAGTCCCCCTTAAGGCCACATGCCTTGGCAATGCCACAGTGCAATGTCCCCTGGCACCCAAACACTGACACCCTGGCCTGGCATCTTGAGCCCCGAGGGGGTTAAAGAAGGTAGATTCAGTGGCCATTTTCCCCTCGACTGCTACTGAGAAATGGCCCACAAGGCTCCTGAAGGTTTGGTGGGCTCCAGTTGAGGACAAGGGATTCCCCCTAGGATGGGTTGTTGTGGCTAGACTGCCTCTTCTAGCCCTGACAGACTTGAAAATCATCCCTGGCTTGATGATTTCAGGCAACCTTGTAATCAACATCTACATTCCTGCCAGTCAGCTGTGAAAATTCTACAGTGGCCAGGTCAGTTTAATCTCAATACACCTGGCCACTTGGCAGGCTTTTAAATCAATGCAGCACTCCATTCTGCAGCAGGGATTTCCCTTTCTCCCTGTCAGGAGCTGTAGGTGTGAGCAGACCCCTTGGAAGTCCTCTGATAGAAAGGAGATGTTAATTTCACCATTCTGCACAGCTTTGCACTTGGCCCCAATGTATGAACACTGCTTTGATTTGAAGTTGCTGAGGCTTCTGAGCAAGTTGAATTCTTTGAAACCCTCTCCAATCCTTTAATGTCTAACAAACACAGCATGCAGTGCCTTGAAAAATATTCCAATTACAGTTTAATGGATTTCTGCTCAGGCTACCTGTGTTTATTTTCATTTCCCTTCAAACTTGAATGGATCTCAAGTACCTCCATTGATCCTGATCACAGTGTTGACAGACTCTGTGATTTCTTCAAGACAATTGTGGCTTGCATAAGAGGGCGTGAAACCACAGGCTTTGAATTTGTCATGTGGTGACTACACTGCCTTCTAATGATTGAATATCAATGGTGGTAGGGATGAGGCATTTAAATGGGCATTAATTGCCCATATAATGGCCTCAATTAGCGTTGGACCAGGAAGACCATGCACAAAATGTCCCGCCTTGGACTTAATTAGCAGCACTGAACAAATGGCTCAACCCCCACTGCACACTCTCGTTCCTGATTAAATACCACCTCCAAACTCACCACCACAGTGGCATTAAATTCCATTCATTTGGGCAGGATTTTATGGCTGCACTTGTCCCAAAACTGTTAAATTTTTCTATGGTCCACCCCTCACCCACTCCAATTCCTATGGTGGTAAAATTCTGGCCTAAGTATCTGTGAAGGGAAAAAGATTGACTGCAAGGGAGAAAATTTGGCAATGGAGTATAATGTGAGAAAATCATTGTAATGATAGAAAAACAAATTTTATTTAAATGTAAGGGGACTGCAGAATTCATACATGAATCACAAAAATTTAGCATGCAGATGCAGCAAGTAATTAGAAAGGAAACTGGATTGTTGGCCTTTATTGTAAGGGAGATTGATTATGAAAGGAAGACTTACTACAACTAGCATATTATGTTGATGTCCTTATTCAATGAGGGAATTATTTGCTTTCCACAGATAGAAAAAATTCAGATTCCTGTGATGAATGGGAAAGATTGAGCAGGTTTTATCTATACTCATTGAAGATTAGAATGAGGGGTAATTTCTTTACAGAACACATTTTGAAGGAAAATTAGCAAGAATAGATGCAAAGATGATAAATCCTTTGTGGGAAAATCTCGAACCCTAATGAACAGGTTAGGATCTTCCATTTAAAATTGAAATGAGGAGTAATTTACCCTCTCTGGGAGTAATCAATTTTGGAATTCCTTACCACTGACAGCAGTGGATGCAGAGTCATTGAATATCTTCAAGGCTGAGTTAGACAAGTCTTTGATCTACAAGAGAGTTGAGGGTTTGTGGGAAGCAAACAGAAAAGTGGAATTGAGGCTACAGTCAGATCTATTAAGCTGTTATTGAATGGTGAATAGGTGTGGTGGGCTGAAGAGCCTCGTCCTGCTTCTAATTCTTAAGTTCTCATTTTATGTTCTTTATGATTAACATTTTCAGCAACAGAAAGATGTCCTGCACTTGTGCTTACAAAGGCTTCTTTTTTCAGATGCTAACTGACCTGTTCTTGATTCCTTTCAACTTCTGTGTTTGTGTAGTAAAGACCTGATTTTTAAAACAAAGTTCTTGATGCTGCGTCAGTTGCTCCCATGGCGATGAGGTTTTTGGACCTATTTTGCTACTGGTGTTTTCTTCCTTCCTGTGATGCGAAACCATGGGGACATTGACTGATACTTTCGCAGATGTGTCGTATTAACCTTTGATCTCTTTGCTGTATAATATTGCTAAAATAGACTTTTGCAAGGACCTTAATGGATGCTCAATAGTTGCATTCATTCTGTTGACACAGATGTTGGTTTCACAGTTTCCTGTTCTGAATGTGACGCCTATGTTGGGCTGAAAGTACTCGATCTTCTGAAGGATGAGGGGATAAACATTTGAAGCAGAGGAAGACAGAGGCTTTAAGAAGAGAAAGAAGGGCAGTGAGGTCAGCTGGGATCATTCCTGCAAACAGCTGTCACAGATACATAGGGCCAATGGTCTGCCTCTGCCCTGTAAACCTCTGTCACTCAATGAGAAATATCAGCTTACTGTCATGCCTTGAAGGGCTTTTAGACAGGCGGAGAGATCAGCTGCCAATGGAGCTTTCCGATGTTATAGAGCGACAAATAGCAACAGTGTCTAAGTTGATGACAAAGGAACAATCCAGGAGAATCAAGAATGGATCTTCGTGTTACATAATGCAACCTCTGCAATGATGACCAGAGCTCATCGATCCAATAATATTGAAGTTTGTCACATTTCCTGAGAATAAAATATATGATTGCCAAATGATTTGCTTGAGTAACATCTTGATTGAAATGTAATTGTAATGCATTGGCACCAGTGCATCATCCTCGAGAGTCATCCCAATTTGCAAGCCTGTCACACTTGGGTTAATTTACTGTGAACCCCATATCAAATCAGCAAGTCTACGCTGTGTATCAGCAACAGTGCCATCTACATTGGTACACTGTATAATCTCTGCCCATTGAAGTCATGTGAGGTCATCGAGGACTTTTGCACAAGACACGGTATAACTGCAATCACTGCAACGCAAATTCGAAAACCTTCCCAGACATTCTGAACAGGTTACAACTCTGTTTCCTCTAATGGCCATGATGTGGAACAGCACCAGGTTAAAGTCCAACAGATTTATTTGGTAGCACAAGCACTAACTTTCGGAATACTGCCCCTTCACCAGGTAAGTGGGAGTTTGATTCACAAACGAGGCAAACTCAATTTACAAAATAATGGTTGGAATGTGAGTCTTTACAGGTAATCTAGTCTTAAAGGTGCAGACAATGTAAGTGGAGGGAGGGTTAAGCACAGGTTAAGGAGATGTGTATTGTCACCAGACAGAACAGTCAGTGAGATTTTGCAAGCCCAGGCAAGTTGTGGAGGTTACAGATAGTGTGACATGAATCCAATATCCCGGTTGAGGCCATCCTTATGTCTGAGAAAGTTGGCTATCAGTCTCTGCGCAGCAACTCTACGTTGTTGTGTCGTGAAGGCAACCTTGGAGAATGCTTACCCGAAGATCAGAGGCTGAAGACCCATAACTGCTGAAATGTTCCCTAATAGGAAGACAACACTCTTGCCTGGTCAAGCAGTGTTGTCGTAGTTCTGCATAGTCTCCCCAGTGTACCATGCCTCAGGACATTCTTTCCTGCAGCATATCAGGTAGACAACAGTGGCTGAGTTGCAAGTGTGTTTACCATGTACCTGGTGGATGATGTTCTCATGTGAAATGATGGTATCCATGTCAATGATCCAACACGTCATGCAGAGGTTGCTGTGGCAGGATTGTGTGGTGTTGTGGTCACTGTTCCCCTGAAGGCTGGGTAGTTTGCTGCGGACAATGGTCTGTTTGAGGTTGGGCGGTTGTTTGAAAGCAAGAAGTGGGGGTATGGGAAATGGCCTTGGCAAGGTGTTCATCTTCATCAATGGTATGTTGAGGGCTCTGGAGAAGATGTCATAGCTTCTCTGCTCCAGGGGCAACAAAGGGTACTCTGACTGCTGTGTCCCATTTTTGTCTTCTGAGGATGTCGGTGTGGTTTTTCGCTGTGGCACATCGGAACGGTCGACTGATGAGCTGAGCGCCATATCCTGTTCTTATGAAGACATCTTTCAGTGTCTGGAGGTGTATGTTGTTATCTTCCTCATTTGAGTAGATCATGTGCAGATGGAGGGCTTGTCCATAGGAAATGGCTTCTTTAACATGTTTAGGATGGAAGCTATAAAAGTGGAGCTCTGTGAGGTTATCTGTGGGTTTGCAGTATAGTGAAATGCTGAGGTGACTATTGCTGATGGAGATGCATGTGTCCAAGATTCAATTTATTCCAGAGAGTAGTCCATCGTGAGTCTGAGAGTGGCAAGGAACTTGTTGATGTCATCATATAGTTGTTCCAATGATTGTTCGCCATGAGTCCAAAGGAAGAAAATGTCATTGACATATCTAGTGTATAGCATCGGTTGAAGGTCCAGTGCAGTGAAGAAGTCTTGTTCGAACCTGTGCATGAAGGTGTTGGCATACTGAGGTGCAAATTTGGTCCCCATGACTGTTCTATGTGCCTAGATGAAGTGCTGATTGTTGAAACTGAAAACATTGTGGTCCAGGATGAAGTGGATGATATGTGAAATTCCATCTGGAGATTGGCAGCTGTCGGCGTTGAGTACTGAGGTAGTTGCAGCAATGCCATCATTGTGGGGAAGCTGGCGTAGAGTGCCGAGACATCCATTGTGGTGAGGAATGCTCCTGGCCTCTGATCTTCAGGTAAACATTCTCCAATGCAGCTTTCACAATTCATGACAGTGCAGAGTCACTCTGCTGAGACTGATAGCCAAATTCTGCACACATGAAGATGGCCACAACTGAGATCTTGGGTTCATGTCACACCATCTGTAACCTGGGCTTGCAAAATCTCATTGACTGTCCCAGTTAGAAACGATACACTTCTCTTTAACTTGTGCTTAACCTTCTCTCCACTCACATTGTCTGTACCTTTAAGACTTGATTAACCGTAAAGACTCACATTCCAACCATCATTTTGTAAATTGAGTTTGTGTCTTTACATGCCCAGTTTGTGAACTGAAATCCCACTCACCTGACGAAGAGCAGCAAGTGCTCTGAAAGCTAATGGCTTTTTTTACTAAATAAACCTGTTGGACTTTACCTCAGTGTTGTGAGACTTCTTATTCTGTCATCAAACCAATTTTGCATCCCTTTAGCTATCTCACTTTGGATCCTGTGAGATTTAACCTTATGCAACAACCTACCATGCAGTACCTTCTCAAATGGACAACAAATGCTGACCTTGTCAGTGACGCCCACATCCCAGGAAAACTTAACAATTCTTTTTAAAAACTACATTGAGCTTACGCTGTACCTGGTCTGGGCATTCTCAAAATGGGAGTGTGTTGCAGTAATGACGTGTCTTGTATGAAAATGCACTGCAGGAAATAAATCCTTTAGCAGTGATACAAAAATATTGCAAAATGAGCAGCTTGCAATTTCCCTGGCAGTGTTTGAGCAGAACTTTTGGGAACAGACTGTCCTCAACAAGCGAACATACCCAAACATCATCCACGCCCCGCCCCTCTCCTCGCACCACCACCCACACACCCGCCTCCCGATTGACCAATAATTATTCTTCAACTTCTTGGCATTGTATTTGTTCTGCTGGCTGGTGTCTGTGGAAAGTTTAATGCTTACAGCACAAGTTCTCAATTCAGTGCCGTGGTTATATTAGGATAAATTTGAAGCAGAGAAACACAAAGTATGAGGGGGCGTTACATGTCGCCTTGGGAAGTGTTTAGCAGCCGTTATATCGTTTATCTACATTCTCAGGATCTGCTCTCCCAAAATTGTGTAGTTGAATATTGTGCTCAGGTAGCTAAAGGCCAACAGTATCAGAGACTGAGTTTCCAGCATTAAAAAATGGAGGCAGTGCTTAAAACAGAAGAACTTAGGAAGGAACAAAAGAGTTAGCAAGTGTCTGTAACCTAAGGAACACCCTATTTGAAAGTAAGAATTTAACTGATATTTTCGTGCCAATAGCTTTATGTGGAATGCAACAGCATTTTTGCAAGGAGTTTTTGTCGAAAAGATTGAAGTGAATAAACTGCATCAGTTGAGAACAGCCTATAGATAATACAGCTTTCTCATTCCATTACTCATCGCCTACAACCTGTTCCCGTCTGCTTTCTGTCATCATTTTATTTTAACAGTTCATTCTGGGATATGGGTGATGTTGGCAAGCCAGTATTTATTGCTTATCTCCAGCATTCCTTCGGGTGTTAAAAGGCAATGGGGATGATTTTGAATTCATGTGAGACTATAAAACAGATGATGGATATTCTGCAGTTCATTTTACATCTCTGCAAAATTGGGAGCAACTTAAAAAAGGCTGCAGATCCATTTTGGCCTGTTTTACAATATCATGCAAAGCTAACGTCACTCCCAGCCACATATTGTGGAAATCCTGACACAGGTGGGCCAAGTCAGATAGAGGTGACTGTTATCATTTCTTCCAAGATTGCAAAGTGAATCAGTTGCCTTTTACAACAACCCAGCAACTTGCATGCTCATTTTTGTGGCTTAGCCAGTAAATTACCAGATTTATGAACTTTAATTTCATCAATTTCCATTGGGTTTGCTCGTCCAAATTTGTGAAGTCGAATATTGTGCTCAGGTACTTAAAGGCCAACAGTCTTAGAGACTGAGTTTCCAGCATTGAAAAATGAAGGGAGGGCTTAAAACAGAACTTAGGAAGGAACAAAAGAGTTAACAAGTGTCTGTACCATAAGGGACACCCTATCTGAAAGTAAGAATTTATCTGATTTCCATGGTAAGGTTTATGTTCACAACCTCCATGTTGCTCACCCAGTCCTATATATACTAAGTTACCAAGCCCAATAAAAAAACTAATTCATTTACATTTTTATTAGTCAATTAATTAGTCCCAAAATTTGAGTGAAAAAAGAAATTTTTCTTCTTATGCCCATCAGCACAATCACAAGAATGCTAAATGTCAGAAGAAATTTCCAATTGTTCTGAGGTGTTCAAGATGAAAAGTTTTGACAAAATGGGTGGGATTTTACAGCTTTGCTCAAGCCAGACCGGAAAATACTTCCTGAAGCCAATGGACATTTTCGTTGTCCACTCCTCGCCTGCTGTGATTCTATGGCAGGCAGGGCAGTGGAATTCCAACAAACATCAGCAATACTCAAGTTCTGTACTATTAAACATCTATAAGTCCCAAAATGTGAAATAGAACATAGAAATATTTAACGTTGAAAATGAAATGCTATTTGTCGAAGTGCACTTTTCAGAGATAATTCCAGAGCATGCAAATGATTTCAAATGTAGTTTACTTTTCCAGTTTCCAAGTGCACATTGCTCATAAATCCTGCTGCAAAGAAAGCAGATGAGGACTTTGATGGGGCAGCCTACAGAATAACATTGAGAAGAATGCTTGGGGGGAGTGACAGTCTGGCTCTGTAAAGCATGAACCTGCTGTTTTCTCTCAGGAAGACACCACTTATACCTCAATCACTGACACTCCACCAGTGCCCGTCATCCAGCCGGACTGCTGCAGTCCATGTCGCGATGGTGCAATCTGACTTTCTAATGCCAGAGTAGTTTGAGGTCATTCTCCATGGCTTCTGCAGCCTCTGCCACTGAATGTCAGAAGCCTTCCACCAGCCATATGTTACACACACTGAGGTAACTTTCTAAAAGAGTATTAAGACAGGTAAAGACCCAGAGAAGACAGGCACTGAGGGAACACGCAAGAGTGGTTAGTTGACATTTATGTGCAATAAGGAATAATTTAATTCATTCATTTGTTTGAAATGTTGCTTTTGTGGTGAATTATATTTCTGTATTGTGATCAAGCAGAAATTGTGATGGTCAGTAACAGACGGAATGTAAGATATGGATTGATAGTGAATGAGGATTTTGTGTTGTGGATACGAGAATCACATTTGCATGAGTTCTTCACAGACAGCCTAGCCAACAAAGGCTCTCTGGATTGTCTTTTCCTCTTCATTCTTCGCTTCTTGATCCATATTACCATCCTAGTTCTCCTGCTCCTCGACCACTCTCTGTGCAAAGGTAGCAAAGGTTGTCTCTCATGATGGTGATTGTGCAACATGCAGCAAACTGTGATGAATCTGGACATCGCTCAGCTGGTAACTGAAGGTTAGCACACATAACTTTCATTTTATTCATGCTATACATGTGTATGTGCCTTGCGCAGCAGAGTCACCCATTTGCCACCCTTTGATTTGCAGTGCTAGTTCAAGGGCAGTGGACTGATGCAGAATGACGACATATCATGACTGCTGCCAGGAGAGCTGGCATTGACCTGCAATGGTCATGAGGTAGCTGGATGTGAGTGGTTGGAATCTTTGTACATGCAGCATTTGCAAAACAATGTGTCCACCCTATCTCTTTCCCTCTAGCAGAAGAAAAAGAAGCATAGTTGGTGCTCAATCAATAGAGAACCTCAGTGATATATCACCCTTACACAATATTGGATGGCTAACTGTGAGATATCACAAAATATCTCCATTCCAGTTTGGAAGGAAGTAGACATGTAAAATGTCACCATCACAGACATCTTCACAAGCACAGTCAATGTGGTCCTCACTCTTCTCTGAGGTTGCAGATTGGAGTGAGGACACAGCTGCTGACTTGTCGGGCAGGATGTTACAACCTTGCTCGTCCTGAATCTGTTAGATTCAGCCCAAGGTCAACGGACCCTCCCACCTACCCCTTGCCTGCTCCAATTCCCATGGCAAGCGGGAAAGTAAAATTCCAGCTGCTTTTTCTCACTGAGGTTCAAGTAAGAGAATTGCACCTTGAACACTCTGGATAGAAATGGTCTCACAGCACAGGTTGAATAGTCACTTGATGAAGGAGCAGTGCTCTGAAAGCTTGTGACTTGTGCTATCAAATAAACCTGTTGGACTTAATCTGGTGTTGTGATTCTTCTTACTGTGCTTACTCCAGTCCAACACACGCATCTCCACATCATAGATATGGCCTCCTACTGAGACACCTTCTTTTACCTCTTCCTTTTCTCACTCTGTGTTTCTTCTCTTCATTTTCTCAAACATGTTGCAACCCGTGGAGAACATTTACTAGGGCATGTATGGCTGGAATCAACTGGTTCATGCCTTAAAACCCACAACAACTCCTTCCACACTTAGGCTTTTGAACTTTAGACCATCGAAAGCACAAACCACTTGTAGAGTCAAAGCAACTGCCAGAAGAAATTATCCAGCAACTAAACTGTAAGTAGTTGATGATCTTTCAAATAGTGCAGGTGGGGGCCCTTCTGCTAAATGCGTTGTCAACTGTCTGTGGTCAAGAGAGGGCATTAGTTGGAGCTGCACTACTGACATCATGATCTGTCCAATCTGTTTACTTCCAGCAGCCATTCAGTGCTGATTTGTAGGATACATATACGTTGCAGGCACCATGATGGAAATACAAAGTCACTGTTAGTACTCACAAAAGTGGCAGGCGGCTCTACTTTTGCAACTCTTTGGTTTAATTTCTCTCAGGTTTTGTTTACAAGTTGAAAATCTATCAGGCAGCAGCAACTGAATGTGAATTCTGTCTGTTTTAGTGTTCTATTAAGTCACATATTTGGGATAACTCGAGAGGTACATTATTCACTGTCCTGGTGGAAAACTTTGTATTACCTTGTGGATACTTATCACGGCAAAGATCTTCATGAATCAATCCAACTTTTACTTCCTAAAGTCAAATTACTCCAACAGGGCCCCAAACTGCAATTGAATTTTTTTTAGTAAATTGAAATGGAACAGAGCTTTGTTGCATTGTGTTGTATTGTGATGTTGTAAGAGGTCTGACAACACCAGTTTTAAATCCAACCGATTTATTTTGTGCCAGGGTGTATTTACATGACGAACGTTGAAGGATTTTACACGTTGTCAATGATGGAATGCGAGTCGAAGCACTGTTTTGCCCTGAGTACATGACTGTCATCAGTTGTTGGGGTTTATATGGAGAAGTGAGAAACCTGCAGGGTAAATTGACTCCTCACTTCCTTGTCAGAGTACAGATGGTTTTAATTAAGTGGTGGCATTCTTTCAGCTTCCAGCACCTGTAACTGACAGGCTGTAGTTTAACAGATAAGGAAATGGACTTTCCAGCAGTGTAGCCCAGTCCATGGCAGAAACTTTTCAGTGTAAATGTATCTGTTCCTTGCTTATTCCTTCATTATCAACACTGACAATAATTTGCAACAGTGGACTTTGGATAGTATTATGATACTGAGTCCTTAGCAAATCTGAGCAATGTCCCTGACTCTCCAGTAACACAGACAGACAAAGCATAGCTGCAGATAGACACATTTATTCACATGCACAGATCTTCTGCTAAACTTAATGCTCACAGCAGACATTGAAAAAGATAGTCAGCTACTTGCTAACTATAAAAATCAAATTTGATAAGTTTCTTGATAATTTAGTTGACTGTTTCACAACCATCCAAAGTTTCTTTCACACGCGTCGCAGATAAACTGCAGTCATTGCTTAGCTGAAATAGTGAGTACTTTTTATAAGTTCTCATTGACTGTACTCCTTGGGTCTCCCACACAATTTGCTGCTTCACATCAGTATAGCCACATAGTTAGAAACTAATCTATAAGAACGTGTTTATTCTCAGACATAGAGTTGGAGAATATATGTTTCCATTGGACAGGTGGCTGTGTTTTGATGGTATTCTGAACTGCAACAATATGGCCATATTCAGTGCTTTTTTTGCAGACATCATTCTCATTGAGCAGGAGTTTATGATCTCACTTGTCCTGAAACCATAAAATCCCACCCAAAATCAATGGGCCTTCCCATTGTCTGCCTCCCACCCACTCCGATTCCCTTTATGGATGGGGAGTAAAACTCCGGCCATTGTATTTTACACTTAGTTTACCTTGTGGCAAATTTGGAAGCATCTAAAGGAAAATGAGAAAGAGCTAGTTACAGGATGAGCTGGCTATTCAAATTAAAGCTTCCAACTTGGGTTCACAGCAAAATGACAAATTACATAAACAGGCACAGTCCTCTATATTGCTTGAATCCTATTGCCTGTTGAGTCTATTTGACTGCTGAGAGCTAAGGATTAAAACAAAGCAAGTTGGAACTTTGACTAAGAAATACTCTTTTGATCATTTATGCTTTTTTTCCTGCTATCCCCTCAAACCATCTCCCCATCTCATCACCCTAACTGGCGTACATAGAACCTTGAGAATGGGAGTGGGATCAGGACAAGTATTTTCTACTCAGTCAGAAAGATGAATAGATCCATGTGAACTCTAATAATCTTTCACAGGCCTGCTAGACTCTGCCCCATTCTTCCCCGAACTTGTCAGAAACCTCCCAATGCCAGAGACTGTCACAACCCACCTCCTGGATCCCATTTTCAACCCTTCCCTTTTACCAAGGCATGCCAGAACTTACCCCCACACCAGGCCGGCTGGACCATACTGTCCCCGAGTGCATGCCTGGTTTTCCACATGCCACCCACCTGTCCCCAGGCCTGCCCTCCTGATCCTGGGCTTATCAGGCTCTCCTGCCTTCCGGACCCAAAGCTGAGACTCCTAACCGGAGTCCCGACCACACCCTTACCTGTTTTGTAAGAACAACCCCGCCTCCCCCACCCAAGCTTACACTCAAACCTCTCAGAATTACTGAGTCATTGCCTGGAAGGATCCCAGACAAATTATGCTCCAGCAACTAGCATCTGGGACATAGGACAGCATGGCAAGTTCCAGGATAATCCAATAAAATATGGGGCAGTTAGTCACCTTGGGTGAAGACTCAGGACAGTCTCTAATGTATAACTTGATAACTGGCAAAACCTGATAACCAGTACATGGGCTGCAAGTGTATACAAACTCTGTCCAATCTATAATTTATAAGAGTGGGGAACACTATATGTTGATATATGACACAGACTTCAGTAACTCTGTTCCCAGATCACAAATCAAATGCCTCCAGTAAACTACAAACCACTACAGCCAAAGGCAGCAAAAAACAAATTAGGCGGCACCTTTCCATTTGGATTTCCAGTTGTTCTGGTTCTCCCCAGCTGTGCCAGTTATTCCAGTTAGAGATTTGATCGACTCCATTGAGGTGTTCAGTTGGTTTCAGTTGATCTTTCCTCAAGCAGTCAGGCTAGATGTTCCTCTCAGCCCCATAGAGGTAGAACTATTTCTCCAGATAGCTTTAGTATATTACTTTTCTCTCCTAAAATAAACTTGAAGAATATAGCAAGCAGAACTCAGCTTAATATTGGAAATACTCCCTCTGATCAATCTAAAGTTTCATACAAGAGATGAAATGTGGTATATGAGACATGAGGAAGTTTTCCTTTCATAATCTTCCTCCTAAGAAGATGGACATTCATTGCTGCCAGTTACACACGTATCAATCTATACACCATTTCTCATGGGATTTGTTTGTTTTTGATAAATGTGTTTTCCCTACTTATTGTGCTCCATGCAGTCCTGCATAATATGAGACAAAGCTTGCAGGGCTAGCATTGCATTGCTTGTTTTTCCTTTCAAAAACAACTTATGTGGCTTGCCTAGTGACTGAAAACTGTGCAACTTACAGAGCCAACTCTTATGATGGCTAGCTATCTGGAAAAAGCTTTCCTACCAAAGATCCACTCTTTCTTTGCTAATGTGCATCCTCCACTTTCTCCTCCACTTGAGTAGGCGGGACCCTAAGACAACCCTATTTGTGAATGAAACATTTGTGACATTGGCCCATTATTCTCATCAGATGCCCCTGGGAAATCAACATATTCTTGGGTTCAAATGGTCCTGTAAGCTCTGACATTGCAAGGTTGGGGCTCTCTATTTGCACCCACACAATCCCTCACTAAAACTCCATCAGTTCTACTCAGCTCACATGAACACAGTGGTTACAAGAGCAGGTCAGAGATTAGGAATACTGCAGTGAATAACTCACCTCCTGATCCCCAAAGCCTCTCCACCATCTACAAAGCACAAGTCAGGAATGTAATGGTATACTCCCCACTTGCTTGGATGGTGCAGCTCCAACAACACTCAAGAAGCTTGACAGCGTCCAGAACAAAGCCTCTATGAATATTCAATCCCTTCACCATCAACGCTCAGTAGCAGCAGTGTGTACTATCTACAAGATGCATCTACAAGATGCACAAAGATCTTTAGACAGCACCTTCCAAACCCATGACCACTTCCTTCTAGAAAGACAAGGGCAGCAGATAAGTTCCTCTCTAATCCGCTCACCACCCTAAGTTGGAAATATATTGCTATTCCTTCACTGTTGCTGCGTTAAAATCCTGGAATTCCCTCCCTAACGGCATTGTGGGTCAATCCACAGAATAAGGACTGCAGTGATTCAAGAAGGCAGCTCATCATCACCTTCACAAGGGCAATTAGGGATGGGCAATATATGCTGGCCAGCCAGCGATGCCCATATCCCACAAATGAATAAAAAAAGCCTTCCCCAGATTCCCCCTATGCACCAAAGTGACACATTGCAGGTGACTGACTGCTTCTCCATGTGGTTTTACTCTCCAAGGCTTGTACACCCCCAAATAGGCACATTTCTTAATGTTGTTGAGCTTGATGAAAGCTTTGCCCCAACTCAACAAAGTTCACTATAGCTAGCTGCATTGCTCCAGTATTGTCTTGTGCCTGTTTTCCAGTCCCATTCTACTCATCATTTATGACCGACAAATTTATCAGCACTTACTTTATTAGCCTATCACATTACTAGGATGCTAAATCCCATATTTCTTTCCCAGCTATTTAAGATGGGCTCACATGTTATGTTTTGTTAAGGTACATCAAAACTCCTCAATGTCATAAAAAGGGAATTTCTGTCTTTTGAAAATAATTGTCCTCACTGCACTTGTATCACACAAATCTTTTGATGTTCGGTCATTGACAGTGATCGCAGTAAAGAACTGAGTCCAGTTTCTTCCTTTTACAGTCAGTTACCCTTTGAAATATTGTATGCCGCAACAGCAATTGATCTCTCCAATTGTGCTGTGGACTCCCCTTAGAAACAACAGTTGTTTGCTCACTGTCCCTTGATGGTGCACTGAAAATGCTTGATATCCCTTACATTTTCCTTCAGCAACCTACAGCACCATCACAGGCTCACTGGGTGCAGTCTCCCAATTGTCAATTGGAATGAGATCTCCAACTGTCCATCAACTTCCCAAGGCTTAAGATACCTCAAAATGATCAGCCCACTTAACTTTCTCAATCAAGCAACCATACTGTTAAAATAATCTAGCGTCAACTCCTGAATCAAATGAGCATATTCCCCAATTAGTAATAATTCATTTAACAAAAGTGGGTTACCATTGTGTTAACCTAACATGAGATGAGCATTCCAGATCACAATCATACTGTGCCATTAATAGCTATTGTCAACTGCTGTTCTGAACTTTATATTGCATTTTAACTTTAAGTCTATATTTTTCTGGTGGCAAATAGAAAGCAGCAAAATCATAATTGACACCGACCGCCTATCGTGCTTTTTACTGCAATGTTATACACTGGGGACTAATAAGAGTTTCATACTATGCACTCAAGCCTATTTTGAAAAGCAATAAAATGCCATTTTGTTAGATTGGGGCCATTGGCTGATTGTCAAATTAATTGGCAACCAGGCTGTTTACATAGAAGCAAAATGTAAGTAATAAGCACATATGGTTTGCACAGTACTTAAGTGATTGTGGAAACAGTAACAGTAAAGCTCAGTGGTTTCTCCCGGAATATTTTGGCTAAGTTGATGGTAATGTAAGTTCTTGGTGAACCCCTCCCACAGCAGCAAACAAAGAACTGAACATCTGTGAAGTTCTATCCAGAAATTATCTGTTTTTGAAATGGGACTGGAGTGTTAGGAAAAACTGTATTATTTCTCACCAATTTGATGAGCATATTATTTCTGGCACTCAAATGGATAGGGTGCAACCAGTATTCTGTTGGCTGCCTTTTAAAGTGTTCTACAGTCTCAGGCGTGGCGTTTTGAAATGTTGACTGATGTGACAATACTTTAATGGTTGAAGCAGTAATATTTAATTTTGTCCCAGCTGGTGACCTTGAACATGTCAGTATTTCAGGGACTGGATCAACCAAATAGGTTAGATATCTCCCACACCCCCTCCCATGGAGATGTGTCTGTCTCCAAACAATTAGTATATTGTCTCTTTGTCCTTCAAAGATAGAGGGTCTAAAGTCAATTTTAAATTCATAAGTCAAATGGGAATAGTGTAATGTGGAGATCTTTATTATAAGAGGAACCACAGAGCAATAATGAGGTTGATGATTTTCTATCTGTGACAAGTAATGGGGTTAGTTATATATTTGTATCTTTCACACAGCATATGTGCAAAAGTAGTCCGTATACTTTACATTTTTAGAATTCTACAAGTCTATTAAACTAGCAAAATAATATCACCAACCTACACACACACACTTCTGACAGAGCATGCATTCAGTGCTATACTTATAAAGGAGTTTGTGTACCTAATAACTACTGACATTAACCCTATAACATGAACATGCACTCAGCAGCCTGAAGGACCCCCCACAGGTGCTATTTAAAGGGAACATCAACTATTTACAATTCAGTTGATGAATTATTTCCTCTGGCTGTGCTGTAATTTGGCACATTGTAGGTGCTTTCCCACACTTGATCACAGTTTCAGTAGTCTACAGGGAGTGGTCTAATGTTAGTGGTCTAACATTGAAATACTTTTTTGAAAAAGGTATATACAAGGACCTATAGCTTGCAGGCATGAATGGACCTGTAGGACTCCCTCTTTGCATTCAGCATAAAAGGGAGAAAGGGCAGAGGTTGCAGAAAACAGGACAAACTACTACTTAAGGCATCATGATCCTTGCACTATTTATGAGCCTTTTCCAATTTAATCCCTAATGTGGTCTTTTAATTGTCCGACATCTCAGGCAAACTCTTCAGCTCCACTTTTATGAGTAAAAGCAATTTGTGCATTGGTAACCAACTTATTGTAAAGAAGCAGCAGGGTTCAAATAATTTGTATCCAAAAGTATGTGTAGTAGTCTTTCTAATGTCCACAGTTGGAGATGAAGAGGTGGGGGAATGTGAAGTGTCAATATTCATGGACTGAGCAAGGAAAACGAATGAATAAGGCAGAAAGCAACAACACAGCACTTAGTTTAAATGCCAGGGGAGAAATTGTAATACACAGATTAAGAGTAAGAAGGGAAGTCAATTTTTTTTATTCATATGTTAATAGTAGTATAGCATAAGTTACCTAAGTAAGATATTTGAAGCAAATGGAATAAAGGAGTTAAAAATGCCAGAAGATCTATAAGTGAATGATCAGATACACTAGTGAACAAAACAAGATTGACAGAGAAATGAAGAAGTGGCTCAGTGTGGTTGATAGATTGGTATAGCAATTAGATTTTTTTTAAAGCCCTATTGGCTTTTCCTGTTTCTAAAAATGCTTGTGCTCTTGAGGCAGTTCTTTCAGATTTAAGTTATGGGTATAACGGGGATATGTTCCTGGATCAAAACGTTACTCCGAAAAAGCACAACATGAAGGAAGAAATAAAATGGGCAACACCAACGTTCTTCAACGCAGCTGACAGGTTGGAATTGTATACCTAGTGTTTGGAAACTCAGAGCAATTTTAAGGCCTATAGGCATGTTACACAAGATGTAAGGACGACCATGTGATAATGTCTACAGTGCTAGCTGCTACCAGTCCTTGTGCCTTTCCCGATCATCCTGAAAATCCATTGAGTGAGAACCCATGGCTTTCGTCCACTCTGTTTTAATTGCAAACAGACTCCGGAGCTTTATTCAGTATTGACGTCAGTATAAAGAGTGTACTGACTATTAGTGATTGCCAAGCTGTGCCTGAACACTTGGGCATGTTATACTTTTACACACTATATACACATATTTATTTTTTTCAGTGGTTTCCACCAATCCTGTGCAGCAAAACCTGTAAAATACTTTGGTAAGTTAACTTCAGAATGTATCTAGCCAATCAACAGAACGGCGCAGGTCAATGGAAAAGTATGTGATCAGCACAATTTAAAAAAAAATGACCAACATACTATATATAAAATCTTCAGCAGCATTGGACTAAGTGTAGCAAAGCGGCAAATATGATCCATTTACCCTTGGAATGTCACAGACTGAAGTGGCAAAGCTATCCTCTTCAATCAGTGAAAATGTTTAACCTCCTTGGTTTAAGAAGGAGACAAAGTGCTGCAATGTTAAAGAGGCTGCATTGAGACTTTTAAAGAACAGACATACATTTTGCAAGACGATGGTTTCATTTCCTCAGAGGCCCTCCTTCTTGGTGGAAGCAAGGGTTTAAATGATGATTATTTTTATCTGTCTGCAGGGAGGCTAGGTAATTCAAAGGCAATAAAGTTAGTATTGGTTGCTTGGTACTGTGACATGATTAACAGGGAGCCTTCAATTTCAATCTACGTTGATTAATTTCTTGAAACTGCCTTGCCTCTTGCATTGGAAGGGGTCAAGGAACAAGGTTGTTTCTCTCAACCTCTGGAGAGCATGAGCTACACAGTGCTTCAGGCAAGCGCAGAAATCCGATGAGTGCCTTGCCTCAGCAATGGCCGCAGGCCTTCCCTGGAGGGTCTCTCTTACACCCCCCCCACCCTGAATGCCTTGTGATTGTGGCCAGACTGATGAACCTATTTTTTCCCTTTCATTTGAAAAGGTTGAAAGAGGGTGCCTTTATTTTAGGATTCCTTCTCCCTTGCTTACTTGTCATTATATCCCATTGTTCCTGTCAATGCCTCTGATTATCCTAACTAACTTCAAGAACCTGCCCTCCATCCTATTTGGATGGTGAGCATGCCCCTTGATTACTAATTGACCAATCTGGGGAAAATCACAGGGAACTGACTTTTTTACAGAGTGCAGGCTTCTGACTCCCACCTGAGGCTAACAGTGGAGCAGCAGAATGCTGTGATGGTCCATAGTTTCAAAACATGTATTTTCTGAGATAGACTCGCATTGAAAACAAAAGCTGAAAGAGGAAACTAAGAAAGGAAACTGGTCTTTCCAGTTTCTAAGGAAGCAAAGACTGAAAATAAATTGGAAACCAATAGTTTGGAGGGAACTGGAATTGATTATAGCCTGATAAAAGGACTAGAAAGGCATCAGAGCTCAGATGATGATCCTGGCAGTGCAGTACAGGCAGGCTGAAGAAGTCAGAGGCTCGATCCTGAAGTTGGGAATAGGCAAAGATACAGTTGCTGTGGCTGTTTTTGTGACTTTAATATGACACTGATGAATCTACACCATCCAGACCATTATAGGCAGAGTTGATGAGGTTCTGCAGACATTTGTCAACTGTGAAATTCAGCTTAGTTGTGCAAAGGACAGCACGATTGAACAATGATTAGCACTGCTGCTTCACAGCACCAGGAACCCATGTTCTCCCCATGTCTGTGTGTGTCTCTCTGAGTGCTCCGGTTTCCTCCCACACTCTAAAGATGTGATTTTTTAAAGGTTGATTGGCCATGCTAAATTGCCCCTTAGTGTCAAAGAGATTAGCAGACTAAATTCATGGGGTTACCGGATAGAGACTGGGTCGAATTGTTGTCAATGCATACTCAATGGGCCAAATGGCCTCCTTCAGCACTGTAGGAATTCTATGAAAATCATTAGCTAGAATTCATGCTAATTTCTGCAGGAACTGGAGCTGAAATCTTTTATGAGAAAGACAAATTTTCAAAGACGTTGTGACTGAGATTGAAGACATATAGGCCAAGTGGGCGACTGATAGAGCCAATCTTTGTTTTTCGCTTCCATTTAATATGTCATTTTATAATTTACAATCAAACACAATTTACCTCTTAATTAATTTGACTTGGGTTGATTCTGGGTTTTATAATATGGGATGATCATCAAAGACTTCTTGAGAAGGTGAGAGGGCATGGGATCAAAGCGGCTTTGGCCTTGTGGATCCGGAACTGGCTTGCCTGCAGAAGACAGAGAGTGGTTGTGGATGGGTCTTTTTCTGCTTGGAGATCGGTAACCAGTGCAGTGCCCCAAGGGTCTGTTCTAGCACCCTTGCTGTTTGTCATTTTCATAAGTGACCTGGATGAGGAAGTGGAAGGATGGGTTAGTAAGTTCGCCAATGATATGAAGGTTGGTGGTATTGTGGATAGTCTGGAGGGATGTCAGAAGTTGCAGCAAGACATAAATAGGATGCAAGAATGGGTAAAGAACTGGCAGATGGACTTCAATTCAGATAAATGTGTAATGGTCCATTTTGGCAGGAGCAATGGGATGAAGGAGTACAATATCAAGGGTAGGAGTCTCGGTAGCGTTGAGCAGAAGGATCTTGGGGTCCGGGTCCATAGGACTCTTAAATTGGCCTCGCAAGTGGAGGATGTGGTCAAAAAGGCGTATGGTGTACTGGCCTTCACTAATCGATGGATTGAATTTAGGAGTCGGGAGGTAATACTGCAACTTGTCAGACCTCACTTTGAGTACTGTGTGCAGTTCTGGTCGCTCATTACGAGAAGGATGTGGAAGCTATTGAGAGGGTGCAGAGGAGATTTACAAGGATGTTGCCTGGATTGGGAGGCAGGCCTTATGAAGATAGGTTGAGGGAGCTAGCTCTCTTCTCCCTGGAGAGATGAAGATTGAGAGGCAACCTGATAGAAGTTTATAAAATGTTGAGAGGAATAGATAGGGTGGATTCTTGGAGGCTTTTCCCCAGGGCTAAAATGATCACTACAAGAGGACACAGGTTTAAGATGTGGGTAGCAAGTACAGAGGAGATGTTAGGGATAAGTTTTTCACTCAGAGGATGGTGAGTGAATGGAATCAGCTGCCGTCAGTGGTAGTGGAAGCAAACTCGCTGAGGTCTTTTAAAAGACTTCTGGATGTGTACATGGGATTAAATGGGATTGAGAGTTACAGATAGTTCTATGGTCTAGTAGTTAAGGGTATGATCAGCGCAATTGTGGGCCGAACGGCCTGTTGGCGCTGTAGTGTTCTATGTTCTATGGTATTTGCTTTGTTTGACACCTGTATAGTAAAAATTCATTTGTTTAATCATAGAATCACAGAATTTCTACAGTGCAGAATGAGACCATCCAGTCCATTGAGTCCATAGCGACAACAAAGCGTCTCACCCAGGCTCTATCCTCGTAACTCCATATATTTATCCTGCTAATCCCTCCTAACCTATATATCTTATGACCCTAAGGGGCAATTTATCATGACCAATCAACCTAATCTACACATCTTTGGACTGTGGGAGGAAATTGGAGCACCTGGAGAGAATCCACATAGACATGGTGAGAATGAGCAAACTTCACACAGTTACCCAAGGTTGGAATTGAGCCCAGATTCCTGGCGTTGTGAGGCAGCAATGCTACCACTGTGCCAATGTGTTCCATGGAATCTTATGGCTTCATTCTTCAGTGAGTAACTGGAAATTCAGATTTCTTCTTTTATTGAAAAAGCTACATTCGTTTCATGTGTGTGATGTATAGTTTTTTAAGTGACAATAAGCAGGACAGTTCATCTCAGATACATGAAATATCAAATGTTAGCTCAATCTGCGAACATTTGCTACCAAGGTTTGTAGAACAACAGCATCAGGGGAATCTGACCTATTTGATATTATTATCAGGACTATATCACTCAAAAGAATGTCAGAGAATTTTAATTTCAGCCAATAGGACTTCTTTTTGCACATTAATCCTTAGCTCTCTGCACTAGAATGGATGTTCATAGAGGAAGTCACAGTAAATGAATCATTTGAACTAAGTTTGTTCATTGTTTACAGTAGAAAGAGAAATGACTGTATTTTAAAATGATATCCATTGGCTGGAATTCTCCAGCCATTCATGCCAGCAGGATTCTCTGATCCTGCCAGTGGTGCATCCCCTGCTGTGGTTTTCCCACTGGTATGAGGTGGCTTTAACGGGAATTCCCATTGACAGCAGCAGGATCAGATGATCCCATCACCAGCAAACAGCACACCACCTTCTACCACTGAGAAAATGTTTAGGCCAGAGAATCTCACCCAGTATGGCAGTTTCTAGTGTGGTAATTCCTTCAAACATATTCTCAAACATGCTAATCAATATGATTAGATCACTTCATTTTTTTAATTTTATGATCTCTGCTGACAGAAAAGTCATGAATGATAATTATGGGTAGCTCTCCATATCAATTACCAATTGAGTATGTTAACCTGATGGTTATGTTACTGAGCTAGCAATGCAGAAATTGTGAGTTTAAGTCTCAAGGCAACAAGTTGAACTTAAAACCTGGCTATTTCTGGGTGTTATAAGAATCAAAAATGGCTTTATTTAATTATTAGAGTGAAACTGTGCCCCCTCCCCCACCCTTTATTGAGTTTGAAAGATTAACAGCATTCCAAAGGCTTGAAAAGTTTTTAAGATGGTAGTATATTTGCGTCACTGTACTTTGCATATTCCAACACTATTATCATGGAGGCATTCTGTTTACCAGAACCCATCAAAACTAATCACTTCAGAGGAATTCATAAAACATCTATACAGCAACTGGGTGGAGAATAAGTCATTAGACATAATTACTTTGGATAATGGATTGGCTAAGAAAGGAATTTGTCCAGCCAAAATCTAATCAATGCACGACACTGGAATTAAAGGTATGATCATGTTTGCATAGCTGATTAAGTGGTGAAACAGATCATGTGATGGCCCAACTTAACCCGTTTTTGTTTAAGAAACTAACTTTCTCCAAGCAAGATGCAGAAGAGATACTTAAAAGTAAGATTCTGAGTGGGGCCCTCTCTCTCCCTCACCCATCCTGCAAACTGAAACTCTGCCTTGCTGTTTAACCATGAATATCCCTCAGCAGGTTTTTAAGAACCAACTCAGCAGGTGATGCCTCAAGAATAGAAGATAAATCATCCATCAACGCCTTGAAATCATCTCGATGCTAGATCCTGAAGGACCACCAAGTCCTACCTGACATCAGGCGAGTCACCAATATACAAGATCTGTATATTATGTACCTTTACTGGATGTCCTCCCCTAGCTTACTTGTGTGTATGTGTGTGAATCTTTTAATACAAATGTATGTGAAAGTACTTTTATTATTTTCACTTAGACCAAGTGTTAAGTACAATGAAGATTATTTTTTTCTGTATGTTTCTTTTATAGTTATATAAACAGTTAACATTTGCTGAATTGGCAAGCATGTCCTTTCTAAAAATCTGTTGCAGTAAATAAGGCAAAGAGAAAGAGGGGAGCTTCTCCCCCTCACCGGATCTTAACATCCTGCGTCATGACAATGGCTTTCGTGATTATAGTCTCACCTTTTGAGGAAGTGATGCCATAGTGGTAATGCTGCTTGACTAATAATCCACAGATCGTGAGAAATGGCCTGAGGACCTGAGTTCAATTCCCTCCATGGTATATGGGTTTCCTTTAAGGATACAAATTCATTGTCCTTACCTGATCTGGCCTCTATGACACTTAAATGCCCATTGAAATGGCCAAGCAAACTACTCAGTTTAAGGACAATTATGGATGGGCAGTAAAAGCTACCCTAGCTAGAAAAGCCTAGATCCTCTGAATGAATAACTGAGTACATGCATACAATAGGTTGCCAATGTTTAAACTGTAACTACTTTTGTTATAGACTCCTTAAGCAACTAGTTACAACATGTTCCAATGCTATTATGAATTGTTACAACTATTAGAAACTATTCAAACCAGTTTATTTTATTAGAGTAAGCTGTTATTGATAGTTTCTCAGTAACATTAATGCACGTTCCTTGTACTTGCTACATTGAGCCTTAATGTATCAAAATCTCTTAGTCTCTTGAAGTTTTTTAACGTTTAAGGATTTTATATTTTACACCCTGTTCCCTTCAATAACAATCAATTTGCAGCTTCACTGTTTATCTGTGGAGGCTCTTTCACGGTTAAATAAATAGATGTTTAAAGAGGGATATCTGTGTGTTTGTTCATTCCAGTGCCCTGTGCAATTTACAGATGTCTCTGTCTGTGGTTTTATTTTTCAAAATGGTATATCAAGGTTTCACATCGATATTTAAACATGAACGGAAAGGGTATCTGAACCTTGCAGCATTTCACAAAAACACAAGCTGATTTGAGCCCCTGGGATTATCAATGCTATCATTTTATATAATTACAAATACTTGACATTTGATCATGCACTCCATCCCACTCATTCATAATACATCTGGTTTTTCATTCCCGGATAATGAGAGAACATCCTTATCAAATTGTTCTGAAACATTAAATGATTTCCATATTATTTACTATCATATTAGAGCGATGTTTACAGTTGGATTGCCCTCTTGCTCCTTTATAATTACCTTAGGAGCTGTACAGTCCTCCCTTGCCTTTTAACTCAGGCCTGGTCAGCCTAGATGTAAAGAGGCTAATTTTGGGGAGGGGTGGTGGGAAAGATAGTTAGGATTTCAGAAGAGTAGTTCAGGGGTGTCAGGATAGTTGGGGATGATGTTGGGGACAGTCAGAGGGTTACCAGTGTAGTCAGGGTGTTAGGAGAGGAGTCAAGGATTGGGGATTAAATTGGGTGTTTGGGAACAGTTAAACAGGGTCTCGAGGATAATCAGGAGTGGGGAGTTTGGCCGAGGAGACAGGACGTAATTGTGCAGGTGGAGGAGCAGCCAGGAGGTTGGGAAGGTGCACAGGAGTCGGACAGTGTTAAGTGTAATTGAGGGGGGATGGTTGAGGGACAGTCAGAGGGTTGTACAGATGGTTGTGGTGTGGGGAGACCCAGCCAATTCTCTAGAGTACTTTCTGGGTATGACCAATGACACCACCACCCCACCCATCCCCCCCGCCACCCCCCCATTCTCTGGAGTACCTTCTGGATATGACCAGTTACACCTCGTTCCCCCAACCCCCAACTACCCCACAACCTGAGTGAAACCAGGTACAATTGTGCAGACATAGATTATGGGAACCACACCTCACTGGGGCCTTAACCAATTATTTTGTTTTGAAAAAAAACATTTCTTTCCTTTGATGCTTTTTTCACAACACAAGTCTTTTCGCTTTTATAATTTCCGAATCCCTAACCCTTTATAAACTTTTTAAATTTCGGGTTATCACTAGTGAGACCTCAGCTAAAATAATGTGAACAATCCTGAACACCATTCCTCAGGAAAAACATCACTGCAAAACCTAAACTGATTAGAAAAGTTAGGACTATTTTCCTTGGACCAGAGCAGGTTAAAACCTGATCAAATAAAAGATTAAAATATGGTAAGAGTAAATATGAAAAAGTAAATAGAGAAAAATTATTTCCACAGTCTGTCAATAATCAAAGGTCATAGATTTAATATTATTGGTAAAAGCTCAAGCCAGGAGATGAAGAGAAATCCTTTTCCTCAGAGGCTTGTTGGAATCTGGAATCATTCAGTTGAAAAGGTGGTGGAAGCTGGTTTTATCAGTAATTTTAAAAAGGATACTCAAAGGTGAGGAACTCACAAGGACAAAAAGCAAGGATACAAAATGGCGGCCTCCGGAGACCTGAGTGCAATTCTCTGCTTGGGTCATTATCTGTGTGGAGTTTGCATGTTCTTTCCACTGTTTGCCTGAGTTTCCTTCAGGTGCTTCGGTTTCCTCCCACAGTCCAAATATGTGCAGTTTAGATGCATTGACTATGGTAAATTGCCCCTTAGTGTCTCTGGATGCGTAGGTTACAGGGATTAGTGGGATAAATGTAAGGAGTTGCGGGGATAAGGCTTGGATAGGACTGTTGTCAGTGAAGAGTTGATGGGTCGAATGGCTTCCTTCTGCACTGTAGGGCTTCTATAGTTTCTAAGACAACTCTTTCAAAAAGGTAGCAACTACATGAACGACCTAAAGCATTTCTCTGTGCTGTAAATTTCCATGATTCTGCATTATTAAAACTGTGTAACACCACATTTCTTTGTATTAACTTTTCGCTGGAGCCCAATCTACTAATTTGTCATTGCTCTTCCCAGAGTCACTTTACA
This sequence comes from Sphyrna mokarran, assembly GCA_024679065.1. NCBI lineage: Eukaryota > Metazoa > Chordata > Chondrichthyes > Carcharhiniformes > Carcharhinidae > Sphyrna > Sphyrna mokarran. The sequence continues at coordinate 61,442,817 of JAGIQG010000003.1, forward strand.
GTCCTCATCATCTTTTATCACATGTTCAGTTATCCATCAAGAGAGCTTTTTTATCAGCTTGACTCATTTTCTAGCCCTCATCACTGAGACAGAAGAGAATAGTTTCAAATTTCACATGACAACCTGAGCACATAATGTAGGCTAACACTGCAATACTAAACCAAAGGAGTGCTGTAATTATACAGTCCCAGAATTGTGATGAAACAGAATTCATCACAAGCCCTCCAAATGAGCACAATGGCTTAGTGCCACTCTCCTGCCTTTTCCCCATGTCCCTGCACATTGTTCCTATTCAAGTAATTATCCAACACTCTTCTGAATGTCTTAATTAAATCTGTCCCCACCATACTTCCAGATAGTGCATTCCAGACCCAAACTACTCATTGAGCAGAATTTTCCAGTCATGCTCACCCTGAAACCAGAAAATCCTGCTGAGTCAACGGACCTTTCTATGGTCTACCTTGCCTGCTCTGATTCCTGTGGTTGGTTGAAAGGGAAAATTCACCCCATTTTGTGAAAAGAAATCTTATATTGCTTGACTTGATCAGGAAAAAGTGAGAGGCTTACATTAGATCTAGGCAACTGGGGACAGAGACAGCGCTGGAAGCTTATAGAGAGTGTAGACGGGATCTTAAAAGGGGTATTAGAAAGGCAAAAAGGGGCCACGAGGTGGCTCTGGCAGGTAGGATTAAAGAAAATCCAAAGGCATTTTACACCTATGTAAGGAGCAAAAGGATGGTTAGAGGCAAGATTGGACCTCTCAGGGACAGAGGAGAGGATCTATGCTTAGAGCCTGAGGGAATGGGGGAGATCCTGAATGAATACTTTGCGTCGGTATTCACGCAGGAGACTGGACAGATGTCTGTTGCTGATGTTGACAAAGTTGAGGATCGGTTGAGGGAAATAAGGATTACGAGGAAAGAGGTGTTGGGGCTGTTAGGCAGCTTAAAGACATATAAAGCTCCGGGGCCTGATGGCATTTACCCCAGGCTGCTAAGGGAGTTGAGGGAAGACTTGGCTGGGCCTCTGACGCAAATCTTTGTCTCTTCCTTGGACACAGGTGAGGTCCCAGAGGACTGGAGGATAGCAAACGTAGTACCGTTGTTTAAAAAAGGTCAGAGGGATCACCCAGGGAACTATAGGCCGGTGAGCTTGACTTCAGTTATAGGTAAGCTAATGGAGAGGATCCTTAGGGACAGGATGTATGAGCATCTGGAGCGCTGCGATCTGATCAGGGATACGCAGCATGGCTTCGTCAAGGGGAAGTCTTGTCTTACAAATCTAGTGGAATTTTTTGAAGAAGTGACAAAAACAGTTGATGAAGGACAGGCTGTTGATGTCGTCTACATGGATTTCAGTAAGGCGTTTGACAAGGTTCCTCATGGTAGACTGATAGAGAAGGTGAAGGCGCATGGGATACAGGGTCGGGTATGTAGATGGGTCGAGAACTGGCTCGGGAGGAGGAGACAGAGGGTAGTAGTGGAAGGCTCTTTTTCCGGCTGGAAGCCTGTCACTAGTGGAGTGCCACAAGGCTCAGTACTAGGTCCTCTTCTATTTGTGGTCTACATAAACGACTTGGAAGTAGGGGTAGGTGGTGAGATCAGCAAATTTGCTGATGACACCAAGATGCTTGGATTGGCGGGTACAGAAGAGCAGTGTCAGGCAATACAACAGGACATAGACAGGTTGGTAGACTGGGCAGATAGATGGCAAATGGAATTTAATCCGGATAAATGCGAGGTGATGCATTTTGGCCGGAAAAATGTAGAAGAGAGTTATAGGATAAAAGGTAAAATTATACGGAGCATAGAGACGCAGAGAGACTTGGGGGTGCAGGTTCACAAGTCTCTGAAGGTGTCCTCACAGGTGGAGAAGGTGATAAAGAAGGCGTATAGTATGTTAGCTTTCATAGAAAAGGGTATAGAATACAAGAGTAGGAGTTTGATGTTGCAGTTGTATAGAACTTTGGTTAGGCCTCACTTGGAATACTGCGTCCAGTTCTGGTCGCCGTACTATCGGAAGGATGTGGAGTCCTTGGAGAGAGTGCAGAGGAGGTTTACCAGGATGCTGCCTGGTATGGAAGGACTGTCTTATGAGGAACGATTAGATAGACTGGGGTTGTTTTCCCTTGAAAGACGTCGGCTTAGAGGGGATCTCATAGAGGTGTATAAGATTATAAGGGGTATAGATAGAGTAAATGGAGGTAAACTTTTTCCACCTTTAGAAATGGATAGGACGAGGGGTCATGGCCATAGGGTGAGGGGGGCTATGTATAGGACGAATATTAGAGGGCAGTTTTTCACACAAAGGGTAGTGGGGGTGTGGAATGCACTGCCGAGTAAGGTGGTGGGAGCAGGCACGCTGGGGCTGTTTAAGGGTCTCTTGGACAGCCACATGAGCGGTATGCAGATAGAGGGATATAGTAGGACTGTTTAACTACGGCTTTTTTCCACAGGTAATTCGGTCCATACTTGACCAACATTGAGCATGCATTCGGCAGGTGGTGCGGGTACAGCTCTTGGATGTTGATTCATGGGTTGCCTGGTACCTCATGTCGTAAATGAGTGCTTTATGTGGACCATCTGAAGGGCACCATGACAGCTCAGAGACTATCGATGTGGCTGTGCAGACACTTGGAATTGGGCCGGTGTCTGCGGGAGTTTGCGCGTTCTCCCCGTGGTTGCGTGGGTTTTCTCCGGGCACTCCGGTTTCCTCCCACAACCCAAAAATTCGCTCTTAGGCTGATTGGGAAACAAATTGTCCCTATAGTGAGAATTTTCCATATTAGGAATAATATATATTATTATATAGGAATAATATAATAGGATAATGGATTTGCTACTATATAGTTATGACGGCGGCGCGGGCTCGTTGGGCCGAAGGGCCTGTTTCCCGTGCTGTGTTGCTCTTTAATTGCATTTGCTTCTTTTGCAAGTCCTCTTAAATCCATGCCCTCACTATCTTGATCTTCTTATGAGGGGGACCAATTTCTCCCTCTCTGTCCAGCTCCTCTCATCTCTATCAAATCTCCTCACAGCCATCTGCTCCCTAAGGAGAGGTGCAACTTCTCCAATCTATCCTCATAAAAGGAATTTCTCATTCCTGAAAACATTCTTATAAACCCCTTCTGTACTCTCACCAATGCATTCATATGCTTCTTATGGTGTGGCATCTAGAACTATATACAATATTCTAACTGAGGTCTAACTAGTGTCATGTATAAGTTCAGCCTAAACTTGTTGTTCTTGTACTCTATGCCCTAATTAATAAAGCCCAGAATACTGTATACTATGTTAACTGTTTTTGCCACCCGTCCTGCCATCTTCAATGACATATGCACAGGTGACATTTTCCCAAATCTGGTAACCCAGGAATCCCATCTTTTCAGCCATGTATTCATCTATCTTATTCTCTTATTTCTGTTCTCATTTTTACTTGGCAGTAGGAGTAATCCACAGATTATAATATTTGAGAGCCTGCTTGCTAATTTTTTGCCCAACTCCCTAAATTCTGATTGCAGGACCTTGTCCTCCTTCCTACCTAAGTCATTGGTACCAATGTGGATCATTGTTCACCCTCCCCAGAAGAATGTCCTACAGCCAGTCTGTGATATCCTTGATCCTGGCACCAGGGAGGCAATATGCTAACCTGGAGTCGTGTCTGTGGCCACAGAAACGCATCTCTGTTCCCTATCTTGCAAATGCCCTATCACTATTGCTCTTCCCCCATTCTTCCTCCCCTCCTGAATAGCTGAGCTACATGACGGTGTCACAAACCTGGCATTGACTGCACTTCTCTGAGGACCCAGTGCCCTCACCAGCTTCCAATGCAGAAAACCAATTTCTGAGCAGGATTCCTGGAGGCACCTGCACTACCTGTTTATTTCTCTTGGACTGCCTGCTGGAATGCTGTCTGCTGGATGAGATGTTAACACTTCAGATGTAGTGGTGATGTTATTAGGATATAAAAGATTATTCTGCTAATGAACAGGGAATTATTCCAGTACCCACGTCATTACGCCAATTAGCCACCACTGAGCATATATTAACTGGAAACACTTAGTTGGCTTTGTACAATCTTACTGTGCATCAAATGACTTGCCCACACAACAATAACAGCATGTCAAAATTATTCATGCAAAGACTTTGGGTTGTTTCGTAGAAACATGATAAAGTGCTATATAAATGCAAGGCTTAATTTCTGAACAGCTATTTCTCGTTGGTGAATAATATGTTGTAAATTAATCTATTTTTGTAAGTAAATGAACAGTCATGAACTTACATTCTTCATTGGTTTTTCATTTGTTTTTAGGAAGCATTGGCAGTAGTCCAGCTGGCTAACAGTTTTTCGATATAGGTTAACCATGACGAGCAGTTTATTAAGGAGCAAATAGGAATCGTTGTGCGATAGCGTTTTTCATCATTGTTTATGCTGTGCTTAGTATTTGATAGTACAGAGAGGGAAGTGATCCAATCCGCAAAGTGCAGTTTCAATAAAAATTCAAAATATGTGACATTATTTTTGTGGCTTATAAAGAAAACACTGAACTGTTCTGAATGAATTAACCTCTGTCATAGATGGGGACTTAATCAGTGTGATTAATAACTTCTATTCTAAAGGATGAGAGCTTGTTTTCCATAGAATTGGGCCAGCGTGTATCTTTTAGTTGTCCCATAGATCAATGTCAAACTGACTGATGAATCTTAATATTGGGCAGCTCTTGTAAACATGGAGTTGTCTGATTGCTGTTAGGCAATCTTTCCACTCAGATATGCATGCTTTAGTCAAGTGAAGCTATTCATAGAGAATGTGGGAAGTGAGTCTGAAGGCACCTGTGGACTTCACAGTGGTATTGGAGGGCATTAGAGTTTCTAGATCAAGTTAAAAGAGTCCCATCTATATTAATTGAACCACTATAATCACTGTAAAATATCCACTTGGCACTTATAGAAAATCACTGCTCCCACTGGAAGAGTTGAGCTCTAGTTTCCATCATGGAGAATCAGACCTAACTCCAATGCAGGGATTAGATAAAGTTAAAGATTTATTATCTTTGACTTTGGAGATCAATAAAATTGTCACTTTATCTGATGATCTTTGCAGAATGACCTCTGGTTAATAGCAAGACAAAGCAACCATCTGCCCAGACAGAATCTAATATATTAAGAGTGATCTCTTTCCTTCTCCACACCATACACGACCAGAAAAACACAATCTGCTCCAACTCCAGTTCCAGTATTGTGAAGTACTTTAAGTAATTTCCCATGAGAAAAGAACATTAATCATGTTTTAAGCATTACATATTACTGAAAACAATATGAGGAATAAGAAGAGTTTCCTAGCTTAGGGCATAAAAAAACAACACTTTCTCCAACATTGCATGGGATGGATCTGTATGATGCTGTGCCCTCTAATAATGCTTCTCAATGATATTCAGTTTTTGTTCCATTTGTTGACAATCTGAATAATTCTAGGTACAAATCCAACCTACAACTTCAATTTACAGTATCAAATTACTCAATTGTTCATTACTTGCCTTTTAAAGTTTTCATATAAATTATGCACTCACTTTATTCTCCCCACCTGCCCTTGAAGATATATCACCTATGAACTGTTCCTCAGTTCAGATATTGTATAAAACTGAAAACACGGTTGCAGGTAAAAGTTTTTGAGGAATTCCCGATGAAGTAATATTTGAAATTCCGCATATGGAAGTATTTATTCATTTTTTTAAACAATGGTTCTGATGCAAAAACGTTGCCTTTGCGCACTTGGCAGGAAGCTCATCCAGGAGATTTTGATCTCCACCTCAGGACTTCAATCTGGTTTGTATAAATTGTGCCATTAGTTTTTGCTGCATTTGTTTGTTAGCTGATTGCATGGCAACAAGGCTAGTTCTCTCTTTATGGCAGTAGTAAATGTCCTCTAACGCTAATAGGGTTTCGTTTTAATTGAAGACCTTCATTCTGAAATTATTTTTGGGTAATTTCACTTCTACAACTTCAAAAGGCGTCTCCTACTTTCAGACTCTACAGATTGTGGAGAGGGGGATTATTAGTTTTTTTGCTTCCACTAGGTCACACCTGAAGGACTGATATTCTGGCCAACACATTACAAAAAGTGATACAGTTATGGTAGGCCGTTGTCCAGTTACAGTACTACTGCACAACAGCCTACCATAACTGTATCACTTTTTGTAATGTGCTGGCCAGAATATCAGTCCTTCAGGTGTGACCTAGTGGAAGCAAAAAAACTAATAATCCCCCTCTCCACAATCTGTAGAGTTTGAAAGCAACTGGACTACTAATCCAGAAACTGTAGGGAAGATATTGGAACCAGGGTTCAAATCCTACCACAGCAGATTGTAAAATTTGAATTGAATAAAAATGGGAATTAAAAACTTTAATGATGATCATGAAACCATTGTTGAATGCTGTAAAAACCTATCTGGTTCACCAATGACCTTTAGGGAATAAAATCTGTCATCCTTAACTGATCTCGTCTACATGTGACTCCAGGCACATAGCAATGTGATTGACTCTCGAATGTCCTCTGGATGAACAATAAATGGTGGCCCAGCTAGCTATGGAATGTATTTTTTTAAAAAAAAACTAGCACTGGGATAGAGTGCAAGGACAGTAGAAGCATTTGAAATGTGATAGGCGTTAATCCTGGGGAAAAGGTTGGAAAAGTTTAACATGTACCAAAAGAAAAGGATTAAATTAACAATTTTGCTGAAGTATTTTAAACACTAGGTGCAAAGATCAAAAGTAAAACCAATGGGGGAAAATATAATGTGGAATAAATTTTAGGAGGAATTATTTCACAAAAAGTATGCTCAATGTTTAAAATCAATTACCATTGAAAGAAACAAAAAAACAGAAAATGCTGGAAAATCTCAGCAGGTCTGACAACATCTGTGGAGAAAGATCCAGACTTGAAACATTAGCTACATTCTCTCTCCACAGATGTGGTCAGACTTGATGAGATTTTCCAACATTTTCCGTTTTTTTTCTTTCAGATTCCAGCAACCACACTAAGTTGCTTTTATCATTGAAAGAGAGATTGATTGTAGAGACATTCCAAACACCACTGGATGCTGTCAGAAGTGTTTGAGTGCTGAATGTTTCTCTTATGATTTCAAGTCAACAATAGTGAGCAAAAAGACTAACAAATGTGGCAGATTTTCACTTTCCATTATTTCAAATGCAGTTGTAACCATGAGTATGGCAACCATAATAAAAACCAGCCTACAAACAGAGAACAAAGGAAATCTATTCCTTTACCCACTACCTTCCTCATGCCTTAATATTCAAAGAAATTAATTCAAAGTAGCAGAACCGGAAATAGAAACAGGAGTATGTCATTTGGTCCCTCAAGCCTGATCTTTTATTCAACTCGATCATGGCTGACCTTATTTCAATGCCATTTTCCTGCACTATCTCCCTACTTCCTTGATATATTTTAATAACTAGAAATCTATCCATCTCTGTCTTGAACATGCTTAATGACTGAGTCTCCACAGTCACTTGGAGTAGAGAATTCAAAAGATTTACCACCCGCTGAGTGAAGAAGTCTTCTCAGTCCTAAATGGACCATCCTTTATTCTGTGTCCCCGATTCTAGACCTCTCCTCCTCCTCAGCTGACCGGGGAAATATCTTTCCTGTGTCTAGCCTATCGAGCCCCGTAAGACTTTTGTACGTCTCAATGAGATAAAGTAATATTGATTCCAACAGTGTATTATCCAAAATAAATACTCTACTATTCACATTAACTGAAAAACTCCCACAAGGTTACTTCTGTTTCCATGACTATTTGTGGGATATTGTATTTCCGCACCAAACAGATTTAGTTTCCACATCTGTCATCTCATGAGTGCCATCAAGCTATTATGATTTCACAAGTCTCACTGGCACACTGGAGCACTCCAGCTTCTCTATGGAAAGTGCTTTATAAGGTCAAAAGAATGTGGGTTAGTGATCTCCACATCAAATGCTTTAAAATTAAAGCGCATCTTTCAGTTAGCTCTACTCACGTCATGGATTGCAGGAATTGTGAACTGGCTATGAGATTATCCTGATCCCAAACTTGGCTTCCAGTCTCTGTGTTCCAAGTCTATCATCATAAATTTTTCTACTGTTGGAAGGTTGCATAGTTACTGGGAAAGAGTGTGTGTATGTGATTGTCGGGGATGGGAGTTGCTGTGGCTGATTGGGGATGGGTGGGGACTGTTGATAGTGTATTATGGAGAACAGTATGGCATAGATTGAGGTATCTGGTGACCTTTGGGTTTACCTTGGTGATGTCTACTAGGGCAAAAGAATTAGCTCATGCATAAACTTGTTATATGGTACCTCAAGTCTTGAGAACAACGCAATCCAAATGTTATCAATCTTAGCTCCTTATGTTGGGGATTGTATAGTATAAACAAAGTGCTCCTCATGTGAGTTGCATAGAATATGCAATACAGAAACAGGTCATTTAGCCCAAATGCCAGTATTTATTAGCTACATTAGTTTCATCCAATTCTATCGCTGCCTATAGCCGTATACTTTTATTTCATTCTCCATTACAAACTTAAGCAGATTTCATTTCCCTTAAATGCAGATATGCCATTTGCCTCAACCACTGCATGTAAGTAAATTATGTGTCAGCATCAGATTTGTTGGGCATTTTTAAAGGTGAAAAATTGCAAGCAAGCAATTACTAATGCACCTCGAGTGTTGATTTCCCTTTGGTAACATGAATAGTTTCAACCCATCTCAAGGTGGGTTACTGGTGAGTGAATATGTGAGAAACAAATGAGCTGGAGTATATGACAGGAAATGTTGCTTTGGATGTTAGGTTTAGAACTAGGGGGACATTCATGCTCCCAAATTATGGCACAAAGTAAGGGCTCATAGTAGCAAGGATTACTGATTGGTCAGCGAACAAGATACAAAGTAGGCATAAATGTGTCATTTTCAGATTGGCAAGGTATAATGAATGGTGTGTCACAGAAATCAGTGCTGAGGCCTCAATTTCTTACAAACTGTATTAATAACTTAGACAATGGGACAGAATGTACTGTTACTGACTTTACTGATAACACAAAGATAGGTGGGAATTAAGTTGTGAGGAAGACCTAAGGGACAGAATGAGGGTGACAGATGCCGTGGAGACCGTTATCCAGTAGAATATCCAGTTTCTGCCAGAGATCCATGCAGGTTTTATCTCCATCACTGTTTCTATGGATGATTTTCTATTGTGGTAACACAAGAGCGCAACACAACACATATGCTCTCAACTCTGTTGGAGGATGGAGGTTTGGCGGGAGGAGTGGAGAGGTGCCTGTTCCTTCACTTTGAGATCAGCATGCCTTTAAGAAAGGCACCCTGATCTCTGTGGAGCCAGCCTTGCCAGCGCCTTTAGACCTCCATGTTATTAAACGCCCCCGTGCTTTTTCTTGACAAAGTGTCAGAGATCTGGAGAGAAAATTTGGCTCTTTCTCTGAGGAGAAGCACACCAGTTTCCAGTTAGAACTTGACACTTTGTCATTTTTTGGGAAATTCCTCCTAATGTCCAATGATGTCTTTCAATGTCATTATATTGATTCTGCAAAGTCTTGCCCTACACTTCACTGCCACACCCCCTAACACCTATAGTTCACCTGCATCATGAGTAATTCAGGAGTGAGAAATGTTCATGGCAGGGTCTTTCAAAGCCTCATGTAAGCTCTCTCCATGCGTTTGGATCCTCAAGCCATCATATTCATCAGACTGCCCCTAGCTTTTCCAATGATGTCTGCTGGTGTTCCCTTTCAGTTCACCATCCATGCTGCTCCATCAAAGCCTATGCCCACACACTCCCATGCAGCACCTGTGCTCATTCAATGTGGGTTGAGATCCTTTTCAGTATTGGAAACATGGCAGATCCTGCAACAACTGCCCGACATTCCCCTCCACTCCTGCATCCTCTCTGACTCTGTCCTATCCCTCCATTCATGCATCATTTCTTCTTCTCCCCCTACTCCTTCTCCATTCCTTATTCCTTCCCTCATTCCTTCCTCTATTATGACACCTTCAGCCCTCCAAACCCCTTCCCCCATGATACTTACCCCACAATTATTCCTTCACCCTCTAAACCATCCGCCTGCCTCAGTATTCTCTTTCTCCCATGATATCTTTCCCCCTCAGAACTATGCTTCTTCACCACTACTCCTTCTTCTTCTTGGACATCTTCAACCCACCTAACACATCACTCCACCCAGCCTTGGCCTCCCCTGACATTTTCACACACCCCTTCCGTAAGACCTACTTGTTTGATGAACATCTAACCTTTCTCACCACATCCCTATCAGCAATTAGCAAAACTCTTGACATTTAAAAACAAATTGAAGAAGTCAGCAAATACCATGGAAGATGCTGCAACTACATCCAAAGCAGCGCTGTCATCAATGGAGCCAAAGTTGCTGCGTAGATACTGCCCCCCCCCAACCATCCAGGAGCTATTTCGTGGTGACGCAATGGACAAGAGAATCCACCCTCTATTTCAGGTTCCTCCAGGGTGTTGTCTTTTCCTTGGATATCTGTGATGTAAGCAAGGCCCTAAAGCTAAGTCCTGATCTTTTGTACGTGTTAGTTGAAGTGGACAGAATGAAATGGACAGAATTGGGAACTTAAGCAGTCCCTAGAGTCTAAATCCTGGGGATTCCAGGACTGGGTAAGTTTTGGGAGTGTCAGGGCAAGGATGAAGGTGAGGCCCATGAGGGTGTGCAAAGAGTATTGGGGTAGGAAGGCCAAGGTAGAGAAGGGACAATGTGGACGGAGGACCTCCAGAAGGCTACACTTTCTGGGGATGGTGTCCAATGTTAAAAGAGGCTACTCTTGGAAACACTCCCCACCCCCTTCCTGTTGAAGGCCTGAACCCCGGTTAATTTTTAGTTTTGTCCGCTGCCTCTGAACTCCTCCCATCAGCCTGAAAATTGAAGCTGAGTGGAAAATGGCTCTTAAATGGTCATTAATTGGCCAAAAGGCCTCAATTAGGGCATGAGAGGGTTTGCCAGGCTAGGCCTCAACCATCCAAGCCTGAATTTACAAGAAGTCAATGTAAGCAGGAGCCCAGTGGGAAGGTCATCCAAGAAATGTTAAGATGCCTAAAATCCCACAAACAAGGGAACATAAAGTTTTACTTAAGGTCTTTGATCTGATCCATTAATGGTGTGATCATTTGGCATCATTTGGACTAGTTGCTTTCATTGTTTAGCATGCATGAGAGTGTTGTATTTTTGTGAGGTTGGCACCATATTTCAAGGCATGCCTGGCACTGTCATGGCATGCTCTCCTATTCTCCCCAGTTAACCAGAGTTAGTCACTTAGCTTAATATAATGGCAATTGAATGACAGACATTCAAGTCCATCAGATTACAGTGGAATACAATTTTGCTGATGTTGGTTGCTCACAGCATCTCATTAGTCCAAGCCTCTGGGTTACCAACTCCCAATTTTGATCAACTCTTAATTAGCATCAAGGTAGTGCTAACACCTCAGTGGGAAGACTGGATTTGGCAGTATTACGTACAGATGCAACTATGATAGGCAAGTGAGGCAAACGTCAAATCACACGTTGGTTCTCTCAATACCTACTCTGACCTGTCTGGTAGCTGTATCCTTAAGTCATGATGCTACCTTGAAGTCTCTCACCCAATGATGGTGATTCAGGATATTGGCTGATCTGTATGTTTCCATGAGTACGACCAGGATTTTACAGGTCCTCCCATTTCGTAGGATATTGCAATCCCACCGAATAGAGATTTAAATGGTCCACCACATCCCCTGAGGGAAGACACCCCATGATAGGCCATTAAAAACTTGGCCCCTGATGTTTGCAGCATGTTTATATATTAGTCCATGCATCAGGTATCCGCATTCTGTTTTGTCCAGAAATATTAGGATGAATTTACAGGGTTGGATGGGCTGGGTCTGCCCTTCATATGTTCAAGTCTGAAACCTAGGTCAATGCTGAGTGCTCCATCTGTTACTATCCCTATTGAAATATCTTGTAACAGTTTGATATAATTGAAGCAATTGCAAGGCTAATTGCTAATTAAAGGCTAAGGGATTTTAGGCATGGGATAATCTTAACATTTCTTGGATGACTTTCCCACTGGGCTCCTGCTTACATTGACTTCTTGTAAATTCAGGCTTGGATGGTTGGGGCCTAGTCTGGCAAACTCTCTCGTGCCCTAATTGAGGCCTTTTGGCCAATTATTGACCATTTAAGAGCCATTTTCCACCCAGCTTCAATTTTGCAAGGCTAATTGCAAAGGGTCTCAAATCAAATTTACATCAGACTAATTACAGACAGTTGATATTGTTTCAACAAAGTGAACCAGTTGGGTTTGTAGTAACATTCTTTCATAGTTGCTGTTAGTGATTCAAACTGAAACACAAAAACTGATTTGAACTCACATTAGTAGATTAATAACCAAGGAATAATCATAATACCATTCTTGCTATTACTAACCAGCCTGTTTCCTTGTTCTCTGTTATGATGGCCGTGAAGGTTACAGGGTATCATTAATAGATCTTCCCCTTGGCTTCATGGGGTATAACCTGTTTGTAGAGTGACTGGAGACTCGCTCAATGGGAAACAGATAGTGGGGGTTTTTAAACCTGTTACTCTACCCGAACTGTTGTCCTAGGTCCTGAGTTGAAGATTACCTGACAGTAAGCCTCAAGTGCGACTCTTTCCCTTGGTACATGATAAAAGGTGTTGTTGACTGGAAACTGGTATGTGGCTGAATTACACTCTGATGATTCTGCTGAAATTCCTGATGTTGTCTTTGACTTTCTTCTCTCCCCTCCAATCCCAATATGTGTTTACTTTTAAACTATTGATGTTACAGAAATATTACTCGTTTGAAAATTACATCTCCATGACACTCATCTATTCTTTTTTATAGACAGAATATTTTGACTATATTCACTAACAAATTGAATAGTTTAATTGAGAGAAAGCTCATGTTTCTCACTGAACATCATTCATTTCATGTCTTCACATTGAACTTTATTAGTGTAATAATGTACTTCCAGAAACTTCATTAACGAACAAAAACAAATTTACTCAGCGACCTTTAAGAGTTCAGATGCAGCTGATTCTAAAATACCTGTGCTCTAGGAGAATTCCTCCCCCTGGGATGATTCCTCACTCTGCGTCCTAATTGGTTACCCAGGCCAGGTGGTCCTTAAAGGGACAATCACTACAATTTGTTACTTTAAAATGACAAATATTTACAGGACAGCGTTGTAAGAATGGAATCAAAGACTCCCCACAAATGCTAGTCAGCAATATAAGACACCGTCTCCATCGGTTTGGGTTGGATTGAACACTAGATATCAAAGGTGAAAAGGCCATTTACTAAGTTGCCGCAAAATCCAATTCAAGCATCTGCTTTTTTAAAAAAAACTGCAGTGTTAACAACTAAAAACTGCACTTTCTCAGTCGGGCATTACTTCATGGCTTTAGTGCAAACCGGGGAATTTCATTGCAGTTCATCTGGAGGATTGATTCCATTTGTAATCCTTTGCAGTTCTAAGAAACCCTTGTTCATTGAATAGATAATCCTTCGAAGTTTATGTTCCAGAATTTGTGAATATATTATTTTATACACTTCTGAATTTGCAGCATAAGCTCCCAGCTGTGCTTCCATAACAGTAAATAATATACACAAGTATTCTCTGTAACTTCAGCAGATAGTTTGTATTATATTATAGATTAGTTGGAGAATTAATTTGCATAACATTTGGAATTTTTATGCCTTTGTGTCTGTATAATTAGGAACATTGAAATGTAGAAATCTGAGCAGGTCATTCAACCTTTTGAGGCTATACATTCAGTTCAACCATGCTTTGCCTGTGCCTTAACTTCATCTAGGTGCCTTGGCTCCATAACCTACTCAAAGTCTTTTGTATTTTATAAAACTTAAGGCCGTTAATACTTTAAAAGCAATGTAAACTGACAAGCTAAAGAAGTTAGAGAGTTGGGATCCACAAAGCAAGTGCACAAAATGCTTTTCAAGCCTAGCTTTTGTCATGTCTAACTACGCTAGCAGAGAATGTATTAATAGATTTGCAAGTGGCGAATACTGAGTCTTGGCAAGATTTCATACTCAAACCTTGAAGCTGTTATTATTCCATAGCAACTGTGTAACCCTTTCAGAGCAGTTTTGCTTGCTGTGATTTAATAGGTTTTATCAAATCGGTTAAGCTATTTATGGTGCCAATTCACAATAGTTTGTAGTTTAAAGACACATGTCTAGTGTTTTTTAAGCTTTATAAATGATTGTGGGGATTTAGAAAATACCATGATTACACTTGTGTATATCCTGCTTATTTTACAAGAGTTACAGTTCTAAAGAGATTTTTGTAACTCCTAATTTTGTCGCAAGTGCTTCATCTTAGTTTTGTTAGGGGTTTGCTTTCCATTTATGGCACGTACAGCAACTTCTAGAGTTGCTATTAGGATTTTCTTTTGTAAACCCAGGAGTATTATTTTTGTACAGCAGTTGCATTTTTTCTCCCCACTTCCAGTAATGAATTCACTGAAGCAAACATACTCAGTAGTTTACCTTATTGTTCCTTAACCCTTTATAAAACATCCAGTTTCAATACCACAACTCTGATTTTCATAAAATTCCAACAGTCCAAAAGGAGACCATTTGGCCCATCAAGGCTGCACTGACCACAATCTCATCTTGTTCCCATAATCTACATATTTACCCTGTTAATCCCCCTGACACTAGGGTCAATTTAGCATAGCCAATCAACCTAATTCACACATTACTGGACTGTGGGAGGAAATTAGAGCACCTGGAGGGAAGAAACATAAACACGGGGAGATGTGCAAACTTCACACAGACAGTGACCCAAAGCCAGAATTGAACCTAGGCCCCTGGCACTTGAGGCAACAGTGCTAACCCACTATGCCACTGTGGCACCCCTTTTAACTGTCATCTCCCCTGTCCTGATACAAACCAGACAGAGGGAAAACCTAAAATCATAGGATTGGGACTAGCTGGTGCTTGGTATGATTTCCCTCTGTAATCCTCCGCTGGGGAATTTTCATAGGAGGGGCATAATGAACGGTCACATCAATATAAAAAAATGCATTTTCCTTAAATGGATTCTTAGGACCTTGCAGAGTAACATTTGTGAAAGATAGTTCCAGTCCTTTGATGTTCTGGAAGGAAAAAGAAGTTAGCAAAGGAAGCACATGAAATGTATACACTTAGTGCTGTTGGTTATGAACTCTTCAGACTTCATCGCCTTTGGACTTATTGACCTGCTTAGAAATACTTAATTATCCACTTGAAATTGGATACAGGCACGTTAACCTATGAGTTTTCTTTAGCTCTGGAGACTGAATAAAGAAAAGACATTCATGGGATGTGAGCACTGCTAGTTGAGCCAGCATTTATTGCCCTTGAACTAAGTGACTTGCTAGGTCATTTTAGAGGGCAATGAGTCAACCACATTGCTGTGGATTTGGAGTCACGTGAAGGCCAAACCAGGTAAGGGTGGCAGATTTCCACACCTGAAGAAGATTAGTGAACTAGGTGTTTTTTTTTACAACAATCGACAATGGTTTCATGATCACTATTAGACCTTTAATTCCAAATTTTTATCAAATTCAGATTTCACCATCTGTCCTGGTGGGATTCGAACCCAGGGTTCCTAAAGCATTATGTTTGGTCTCTGGATGATTAGTCTAGTGACAATACCACTGCACCATCACCTCCCCATTTTTCAAGTCCTGTGATATGACCAACCAGGAAATACCAAAATCTCACAAGTAATTGTTTATAATGTAATGTTAGGTATTGAACTTTGTCAAGAAAGGTAATGTTTTCAATAGTACATGAGTCCCAGGTGGCTACGCTGGACTCTAAGTCTAACAAATGTTTGGCACAATATTTCTTTTACTGTAGCTAAAGACCTGTTTCATGAATCAAAATAGTTTTGGATGCCTTAAGGCTGCATATTGACTTAATACATGCAATTTTAAATTATTTTGAATGTGGATTTCTAAGTAATGGCATTTGTCAGTAGTATCAAGATGGGAATCATGCATTGTGTAGTTGCATGCTGATGATTGATTTATCTTTTCTGTTCCTACTGATTTCTTTGCAGACTTAAATGTTAGTTGGCCCTTTTGAGCTGAAGACCACCCCACATTAGTGGGGTCTTCTTTAAATATTCAGATCACGGCCTGATAACCTTCACCCTCTCCCCGATTTATTTGACAGCTCAATACTGATCCTGAGAGCCCCAAGCTCAGCCAAGTGCCTGTGATTTTCTTTTCCCACCTTTGGCCAGATTGTGTACCTGGCTGGGCTCAGGCAGGTCTTGATGTAATGGTAATGGAATGAATTTATTCAGATCAACAGTGGCCCTCCACACTCCTACACTCTGCATGTGCATTGCTCACCTCAGGACTCATGCACTTCCTTCTACCCCACACCAACTGGAATCCAGGCCAATGTTACCAAGGATAACTTTTACTTTAGTATAGTTTTGACTCACATTTGCAAGAATAAATATTTGCCTTCACAACCCACAACTCACCTGGTTTTTATCCCATTGAAATAAGTAGAAAGAAACCACAGGAGGAAACATCAGCTGGGCTCTAAAAACAGTGCAGAATCTGTACAACCCTCCAGGTGGTGAAGACAGAAATCTACCCTGTACTTAAACTACAAAGAATATAATACTCCTAAAAGACTGTCTGTTTAATCTGGGTATTATGTAAATGTCATTACATGCATATGGTACTGTTAGCTTTGACTAAGAACGATTCAAGCTGGCTTTGCTGTCATTGGAAACATTTGCAGGAGGATAAATGGATTTATGTCTTTCATTGTTCAAAGTCTGCAAACATGTGCCGATGAAGATATGTTCTAATTATGTATACTGTGGTAAACCTGCAATGCCTACATTGTAATGTTATGGCAATGCAATGGTTATGTTAGCGGACTAGTAATCCACTGAGAATCAGAGCAGTAATCCAAAGAACATAACTCCAAATCCCACAGTGGCAATTTGAAAATTGAATTCAGTTTTAAAAATCCTGGAAATAAAATAACAACTAGTATAAAAAGTCTCAATGAAGGTATTAGATTTTTCATGTGAAAGAAAATGTCCACCAATGTCTTTTGGAGAAGGAAATCTGCAGCCCTTACTGAGTCAGGTCAATGTTTGACTTCAGCCCATACCAACAGAATGACTCTGAAGTGGCCTAGCCAATAACTCATATCAAAGCACTACAGGCAACTAAGGGATAGGCAAATGCAGGAATTGAAAATAAACTTGCTTTTTGCACTGAATATTTTAAAAAATTATTTCTTGGATATGGGCATCACTGGCTGGGTCAGCATTTATGCCGCTCCCTAATTAGCCTTGAATTGTTGGCTTGCTCAGTGATTTCAGAGGACAGGTAAGAGTTTGCTGTTGATTTGCAGTCACATGTCAACCAGATAAGATCAGATGGTAGATTCTTTCTCTCAAGGATATTTATTTTTCTTTGAGGATCTTAGTGAACCAAATGGCTTTTTAGGGCAGTAGTTTCTTGGTCATCATTCTACTTCAAATTCCAGATTTTTATTGAATTAAAATTTAGCCATCTACTTTGGTGGGATTTAATCCCAGGTCCTGAGAGAATTGCACTGGATTTCTATGCCACTATGCCATCACCTATCACCAATCCCTGCCCCCCCTCTCTCTCCCATTTGATGCATATATTTTAGAATGAGATTTGTCAGGCTGATGGACTGTCAATGAAAAAAGTTAAACAATTCTGGCATAAGATTCCCTGGAACTTGAGCCACCACAACATTTGGAGAGTGATGTGACAGCATAGTCAGAAGACCTGCATCAGAAACTTCCAAACTCAGCTGAGATTCTCTGGTGCTGCAATGAGTGGAGTTTTGGCTGAGTGCCAAATTCTCTATTCTGGCTGGTATTGGGGAGGTGTGGGACAAATAAGATCGGAGGATCCCAGCATTGATTCAAGTCAAATTGTTGCTCTTTCTTTAGAATTAGGATCAAGTTGCTTTGACATAAAAGCAAATATTTTTCTTGCCTCTTCTCAGTCGAGTGTTAGACTAGAAGGTTCAAACACTGAAATTACCATAATGTCTTTCCCAGTTGACCAGTCTTCATATGTGAATCTAGGCTGGAATTATCAGCAGCTAATTTGACTTTGGAGGTATCATAATTTATCCTCTTCTGGCATTCAAGCACTTGGAAACCTTAGTTGATCTCCATGTACATCCAAGTTCAGGAACACTAAAGCCATTGGACTGTCACTACTATAGCCTGAGCTGAGATCATTTACATTGGACATAAACCAAGAATTGAACATTGGACCTTCGTGCTTTATATGCTTTAAGGTATGGATATTTTATAGAGTATCCATAATATTCTTGACATCACCTATCAATACGTTTACCTGGCACAATCAGATGCCATCTAGAGTCCAGACTGACTGCATTTGAATAAACCTAAATTGATTTTAACCCTACAGATTCAAAAATGACCTTGAGTTCATTACTGACTCTGACGCTATTGTACTATGTTATGTATCAAATGGAACATAATTGAAAGCAATCCCTGAGCCAAATTTAAACTGAAGGGGAGAAAACACATGGTGAGCGGGAGGTAGGGGGGGACCATAGAAATTAATTAATAGCATAACGAATTTATAAGAGCAAGCAAGCGTATTTGTTTCCAGTACACAGACCATGTCTCATTTATGATTGATTTGGTTTTTCCCTACATGGTGTGAAAAAGATTGTATGTACCCACGGGATGGAATTATATATTGCAGCTTCAAAGCGACACATAATGTCAGCTGTAGCTCAGTTGATGTCGAGTTTACCGCTGAGTCAAGAGACCATGCGCAGAATTTTACGACTCCACTCATCCTGAACTGTAAAATCCTGCCGGAGGTCAGTGGACCTTCCTGTGCCCCTGGCTTGCTCCAATTCTCTGGAAGGATGGGCCATTAAAATTCTGCCCATGGGTTCAAATTGCTTGCACAAGATTTGAAAACATAATTCAGGTTTATAATTGAACATAATACTGAAGGCATGCTACACTGTAGGAGATGCTGTTTTTCAGATGAGTCAACAAACCAAGATGCTGTTTCCCTCTCAGACAAGTATGAAATATTCAATAAAATCAAAGGGTCATTTTCCAGCTGTTCTGTCTTACAATTATTTCTCGCCAACAGTTAAATAACACATGAGCTGGTCAGTATGTTTTGCTGTTTGTGACACCTTGCTGTACACAAATTTTCTAACATGTTTCTTAAAAGTACAATAGTGATTTTACACTTCTGAAATATGTCTTTGGTTGTAAAGTGCATTGGGATGTTCTAAGGTCATGAAAGTCACTGTACAACTGTATATGTATACATGGTATATATCTATTCCACCATGGATTTAAACATCTCAACATTCCTGTTTATAACATATTTAAAATCCTTACCTTGCAAAGAAGCACAAGGGCCCAATCTATGAGGTAGGCTGCCAGGCTCATCTTTGCCTTCATGTAGCGGTCAGGTAAACAGGATAGGTACATCCGATACAGGTTAGGCTCAGCACGGGCTGGCTCCACGGACTCAGGCCCTCCACCATTATCTCCATTCAAAAGATGCGGTCCGGAGCCTTCCTCCATTTTGATCCGAGATATTTCCTTTTGCGTGCACAGTGATCGCCAATTACCCTCCGTTTAACGTTTTTAGGACATTGGTGTATGCTCACTTTTCAGAGACACAAGCTCAAAATGAAATAGCATCTGCAGAATGATCCCTCTGATGAAAATTCAGCAGCATAATACTCAATTCCCTACAGAAACCAATCTGAACTGAAAACAAGAATTCAGTATCTATTTTAAACAGTCTGATGTATCTTCTGCCACAGACAGACTGCCCCTAGATAAATATAGTCATGGTTTAGCACACAGCAACTCAGGAATTGCAATTCCATTATTAGAAGAGGGGGAGTCATTCTTTTCATGCAAAGTTTTTCGAAGCAATGTGTACAGTGATTAAGTACAATAAGAGGTGAGAGGAACATATCCCGATCCTTTTAAAACTAACATTGACCCCGCATTGCTTCCTGTAAATTTAGTTTTAAAGTTATTCACTTAAAGTTAGTCTCCTTGATAAAGGTTGTACAGGTCGATGATCGAACCATCTGCCTTGTTTTTCAAGGTTCACAGAGAACTGCTGAGAGAAATTAAACAAATACGTTCAAGTTTGAGATACTAGCCAGACATGTAGTGACTCCTGCAGGCAGCACACTGTTGTTCACTTTTGCAACAGAGAAAAATAATACTTTATTTTTCTTGCAGAGATTGAACTCATCATATACAGAGACCACAATCCAATCACCCGGTCTCATTCACTTCAATAAGTTACCTCCAGATGACTAGACTTCAGGTACAGAGTTAGTCACTGACGGGTAAGTGATAAATTTCCTTGTCTGTTTTCTCCTCTTCTCAGGTCTTTATGTGGTTTGATGTCTCTCACTTCTCCGTAACTGAACTGGCTCTTCCTTTCAGGAGAATTCAACTACACTGAAAAGCTTGCAAGTTGCTCTAAATTCATCTCAGGAACTCTGGCGTGTAGCAACCGAGCCCCCTGCACTGGAAACATTTTTGTCTTAGTCGAACAGCTTTTGAAATCCAATTCTGGCATTATATCAGTCTTATCCCACTTGTTCAGAATCTTGCAGCACTCCTCAAAGATAAATATTATCCACTTGGCTATTAATTTACTGGCTCCAACAATTTGTAGGAAAGAGAGAGAGAGAGAGAGATCGTACTCTTGAGTCTGTATGAAGAGCAGAATTTCCTGTGTCAAAATGAAAAGAGCTCCTCCCTCCTGATTATACTAATCTATTAAAATTAATAGCATTTCACTTCCAACTGATTAGTGCGACCTTGTATTTTAAAACTTCAGTGTTGTATTTCAGTGTGTTGTTTAGGTTAAACTGAGGTCTCTACATCTGTAATAGGTCATCGGGAACAGCTGGTGTGGCGGGGGATGGGCATGCACTCCAGCACCTTAACCCCCTGAGGTTTACACAGTGGCTTTTTTTTGAACTGTGTGCGATACAGATTCCACAGTGCAAGCATTCTTTCCTACTCTTTAATAGTGACTGATGGGCTTTGTTCTTATTAAGCACTTCACTGCAATAGGCGCTGTGATACAAAGCCCCGGATTTTGAAGGCACAAGCTGTTTTGGCCCACAGTGTATTACTCATGAATGTCACAAATCATTCCTTTGTTAAACCCTTAAATGACGATGGCCCCATTTATTCCTAAATCGACTCTTTGATGGCTGGGTTTCCTGAGAACGTGATTGCAGTATGATACATTGTGAGCATTAATTTGTCGCATTGCATGTTTCCTGGAATCCAGGTGACCTAAAATGACAATTTGAAGAAGGGCAATGAAATATTACACACTGCCAGAGTGAAATTATGTAGTTTGTCCAATACAACAAGCAAAATCTAGGCCAATTATCACCACTGAAATAATGACATGCTTGGAGTTCTGAATTAGTTCAACTTTTGCCAACACCAACCTGTCAAACTCAAAGCTAGATCCAAAACAGTAAGAGTGCTAGGTCAATGGTCTCAGCACAAGTGGAGGCTTGTCTCATCTTGTAAAGTGGGACAGCAATCATACTATAGGGGAAAAGTGATGCATGAATTTCAGTTTCAGTGCAGCAGGTGATTATTTCGCATTCACTTTCAATGTAGACCTTCTGTTCCAATTCAAATAGAGACCAGTTGATTTTTCTTTGTCAGCACAGTGGTTAGCACTGCTGCCTTACAGTGCCAGGCACCCAGGTTCGATTCCTGGCTTGTCTCACTGTCAGTGTAGATTTTGCACATTCTCCTTGTGTCTGTGTGGGTTTCCTCCGGGTGTTCCAGTTTCCTCACACAGTCCAAAGATGTGCAGGTTACGTGGATTGGCCATGCTAAAATTGCTCTGTAGTGTTAGGGGGACTAACTAGGATAAATGTATGGGGTTAGGACCTAGGTGGAATTGTCGTCAGTGCCGACTCGATGGGCCGAAAGGCCTCCTTCTGCACTATAGGATTCTATGATTCTATGTGTGTCTATGTGTGTGTGTGTGTGTGCGCGCGCGCGCATCTGTGTATGTGAGTTTGTTTGCATGTATCTGTGTCTGTGTGTATGTGTAGGTGACTGTGTGTGTGTGTGCGTGTGTCACAAGACAACAATTGTTTGAATTTATTTCATAGTCTAAAAGACTTGAGCATTTCTAGTTAGCTTTGCAGCCTTCTTTTAATCAGCTAACTTTTGTCATAGAGCTGGTATTCAATCACACTTTCATTGGTTAGCCCTTCTCAATGTGCGACAAATACATGTGCCTGTTTTTGACAGGGATATGAAACAAATGACCAACTACTACTTTGTGAGAGCAATTCTTTTTCTGGTAAGTGAATTCAACCCTCCTCTCCATCCCAAAAGATGCTTATGATATCACATGAACTGTGTGAGATTGCACTGGAGTAAATATCATTCATGATAGTCAGTGAACTTGCAGGAGCTGTAACTACATTCCAATGCACCCTACTGTTTGGCATCACAATGTTTTGATGTCCCATTGTGCTGCAGTGAAACATGTCAATTTCTGTTCATTTCCACTGAAATCAGATGGAGGCTAGTCTGCCTGAGCCTGTGACAGACACAATCGCACAAAATAGTAATGCACACTTCAAAAATCCAATTCACAATGGCACAAGAAAAGTACAGTAACATCATGCGTTAGAAGAATAGGACATGGGTTTGTGCTCATTGATACCCATGCTTAGTTCCAAATTTCAAAAATATTACTGTGGGGAAGTAAGGCTGGATCCTATACCCTAGGATGGCAGCAAAGCTTGAAGAAAACATACAATGTGTCACCATCAAGCATTTGCTCTTGGCTGGTCAAAGTGCAGTCTCAGTTGAACATCAGTAGAGATATTTGGCTTGGCCTTTTGGCCAATGAAGATGAAAGGTGGGAGAAGTCTGAGAGGAGACCAGATTTGCCATAACTGTAGAGATGTTCCAATATCAGAAATTAGAAAGTCGCCATAAGGAAGAGCTAATTGTTGTCAGATTTGAAGAGCACAACATGCAGAGCTTGCCTAGAGTGGAAGGGAATCATTTTGGAGGGAAATTATTTAGAGGGTTCTGTGACTGATTGTCAAAAGGAAAAACTGAATAGTTTTACACTGGTCTTTGACTTATTTCTTGATATTATGAGCAAGCGTCAGGGCAATAAGTTCCATGATAAACCTGTATTTCTTGTCTTCCAAAACAAATCTGAAATAAAACCTTCCTCTTGCTCCTTTATAGGTTTCTGTCATTCTTTTCTGCAGGTAATGAGCTAGTAATACTGCTGGCTGTCAATAATGTTGATGTTTATTCCCACTAAACATTTACCTTCTCTGGGACTAGCAAAAATCCTGCTTGGTCTAGCTCTTCGCAACCCATAGCAACATTACAGCATTAAGTAACTAAATGGAAAAAGAAATCCAAATTATTTACACTCACTGCACAGCATTCTACTATGATACTAAAGCATCGATATTGTCAAAATTAATGGTAGCACAATGTCAGAAGAGCTTTCTTTCCTTCCCTATTGAAGTAAAATATTTAATAATAGATCATTGCACCTTTTCCATTATTATCTTGGCTCGATGAATAACATTCTTGCCTCCAAGTCAAAAGCTTGTGGGTTCAAGTTCAACCTCAAGATTTGAGCATGTAACCTGTTACTACTCCTTCAATGCAGTAGTGAAAGAACATAGTACTGTCATGGTGGTGCGATGTTTCAGATGAAATGTAAAGCTAAGGCTCCACCATCAATATAACTGGATACATAAGATCACATGGACTCATTTTAAGGGAAAGAAGGAGATTCCCTGTGTGCCTTAGCCAATGGTCATTCATTAACCAAAACCATCAAGAGATTAGCTGGTCATTTAGCCTTCTGGTTTTGCAGAAATTGGTTCCATATTTGAATACATAACAATGACTATACTTGCAAAAACAGTCAATCCCCTGCGAAGTGCTCCAGGATAAAATACATTTGTTTTGTTTATGAGATATATGTAGTGTTGGATGTGTGAATATAATGCATTCTTAGTTCTGTCATACAGCTATTTCCAAGTCAGGTTGCACCATCAAAGAGATCTCTATATAATTTGCTGTTCTATGATTTTACATACAAAGCCTGTCCAATATCTACAGGACACGAGTCTGAAATGTAATGGAATATTCTCCCTTTGCCTGGATGAATGCAGCTCTAATGAAACTGAAGAAGCTTGATACCATCTAGGATAAAGCAATCTGCTTGATCGGTACCTCTTCCACAAACATTGACTCCCTCAACCACCAACAAACAGTGGCAGCAGTGTGTACAATCTACAAAGTGCACTGCAGGAACTCACCAAGTGTCCTTAGGCAGTACCTTCCAACCCACGACCACTTTCATCTACCATTAACAGTTACCTGGGAACACCAGCAAATGGAGGTTCACTTTTAAGGCACTCACCATCCTGACTTGGAAATACTGCCATTCCATTATTGATACAAGGTCAAAATCTCGGAACTCTCCTCGTAACAACACTGTGGGTGTGTCTACACCTCAGGGACTGCATCAGTTCAAACATGCTGTTCACCACCACCTACTCAAGGACAACAAGGATGGGCAGTAAAAGCTGCCTAGCCAGCGACACCCACATCCTCTGAATAAATAAAAATAACAAGGACAAGACATCTGTCCATTACACTTACTATTTATTCTATAGTATTCTAAAACAGTTTGTACAAACACGTTTTCCAGTTACATAAATAAATCAACCTTTTTTACATAAAAAACAGTATATTACAACTATTTCAAATGACTACACTTCAGAAAATCTAATGGAAAATGATAGACCACTTTGCCAAAGTTACAATAAAAGTCTGAAATATTTAATTATTAAAACGTCCAGTTACTGTACAAAAATGAGTCATTGAATTTACAGTCTGAAAGCTTGCTTTCTCTATTATATCTAAGAATGAGGTGAATGCTAGAGTGTGGCAATGTCGGGAGTGTAGGATAACAGAATCTGGTAGATCAAACAATAAAAGGTGTGGGAGGATTGGTAATACTGCGCTAAGCTTGAGTTAAATTTCTAAAATTAAAACTCTAGTTATTCACATTTCAAGTGTGAAAAATATACCTGCTTTGTATTAAAATAAATTTGGAATGCGCGAAACATGATTTTGCAAATGATCTGAATTAGCCTGTGTAAGACTGTAATGTCAATGATTGGTTGTGATGGTTCCAGTTTCCTTTGGAAGCTAAGCTAGATAGGCCAAATGACATCCCTCATCTGTATTTATTTTTGTCAAACCTAAATTGTTTATATAGTGTGTGCCAGGGAGCAGTGGTCAAGTCTGCAGGTCTCAAAAGAATACTTCTTTTATGGTTAATATTTGGATATGAAATAATGATGACTTCTACCCAATGCAGGTGATAATGTTAGTTTTAGTGTTTGTGGAATGTTGTTCACAGCTCAATAGTGTTTCCCATGTGGATTTCCTTGAACTAATTTTCCATATTCATCTTTGCTTTTCTGTTCATCAAAAGGTAAGAAATGCCCATAAAATGTACCTTTCCTTTCTCATTTGGTAATGTCAATGTTGGCAGGTACTGAATGGAATGAATAAAGGATTGAGCTCCCAATGTCGGAACATATAGTTCTTCGTCCTACTCAAAGGAGCTTTCAATGCAGCACATGTGTGGCATTTATCTAACCTAGCACTTTGGTGCTACCTATGATGTGGACTGTCAAATTAGCAATCAGCTATTTATTAAGTGAATTATAAATGAAACTATTCTACCAGCACTATGCAAGTTTGTGGATTGAGAAGTTTTGAAGTAAATATAAAAAAGATCAAAATTAGATCAGTTTTTTTAACAATATTCCATGATAAAGCTATTGCTGTCAAACAATCCTTCAACAGCTATCACAGTGTTAGACAAATATCTTCCCCACACAGTCAGCACTGGATTTAAAATCAGTCCTTTAGTTACAGTGTTCCAAATCAGTACAAAAGTGCCCAGATCAGCAATGACATAATTGGATGCTGCTACTGTTTGAAATCACAAGCCTTCAACAATATTATACAAAAACTGTTTAGGTTGATGTGTTTAGACTAGGGGCTCTGAAGGTAAGTTATGCTCTCGATGCATAGAAGAGGTTGGCCCTGGGACATCCTGACAGAATGGAAAATCTTGCTCTCCCACTGTCTTCCAAGATTCTACAGTGAGATGAGTACGCCCTCTGTGACTTTGAAATGGTTATTTCCCCTTCATGTAATGGTTATTTTCCAAGCTGTGCATTTTTGCAATAATATTAGAATACATAAAATGATGTCTGGCTTTGGTCTCAATTTTTTGACAATTATACATACCAAACACAAGTGCATGACATCAATATACTATACACAACCACTTAAAGGGACACAACTACACTGAAAAATTGCTTTGCAAGTCAATTTCCAAGAGAAGATTTGGATTACATCTTCAGAAATTGGGATTTCGAACAAAAGACATTACAGATTTCAAAACACGATTATCATGCCGATTTTGTGCCTTTCTGAACTGCACGATAATTGTAGTTCATTTAAAACAAGCAAGCAAACAAAATATATTACATAAACTTGCAAACAGCTGAATCAACACAACAATCAAAACCAGCGCTACCTATAAAATTCCAACTGTCAGTTGAAACTTTCTTGGTGTCTTCTGTCACGCACCCTCATTTGATTCACTAAGGAGACTGGAAAAGTAGTGCTGTATAGCCCATGATAGGTTGGTTTCAATGTAATGTTCATTCCCAAATGAAATAGCATTATGTACAATACTAAAAGGTTTTTTTTTGTGAACATCTGTACATTATGATTATTACTGTGCTATGTCTTGTAAAAAACTACAGTCAGAATTATAATGAAATATATTGTCACTGGTGTCATTGTTTTATTATAATACTTCTTTCTCTGACCTCTGTGATTGTTTTTTCAAATCCTCACTCAAAGCATTTGAAAATACCATGTTGTAACTTAGCTGAGTGTTGTGATATTAAACCATGCTGTAGATAGTCCAGAAGCAATGGAAGATTGCAACACCGAAAGCTTCAATTGGTCTTCCACTTTAATTGGTTACAAACAGCACCAAGAAGTAATGCCTTTTACTGCAAAGGATTGGACAAAACATGGTTAAACTGTGTCTAAGTGGTTATACAAGCCTCTTGAGGCCAGTTTTGTGATTTGCAATCAAAAACCATCTCGTGCAGTCTGCCCAAAGTGAACTTTCGAGTACAATGCAGGCAACCATCCATATGATTTAATGAACACTGTAATGTACCACACTTTGTTCTGTGTTGTTGTACTACACTAGGTTTGCCATTTAGAGTTAGATGCTGGTTCTCCAAGGTCTTTATTTGTGAGCTTTTCTAAAAATGAAAAACAAAATTACTCTGCAGGGTTTGAACTGTATTGTTCATGGAAACCAAGTGGATCATTTCCAGAAGGTTAATAATATTATTTGAAAGATTTAATTTCCAGCAGATGTAGCTGTGGAGTAGATCTGGCTGTGGAAAGGAACACTCTTTAAATCTGCAAACATGTTTTTCCCCTGCTACATTTTCTTCTGGATGTAACTTGTCCATCTTCTCAGGATGGAGTTTGGACTCCAGCCAAAACCACTAGTGAGTAGGAAGACTAATGTCAGGTCCAGGAGAGAGAGAGTGAAAGGAGAAGAGGACAGTGGGAAGACACAATCAGCTGGGAAGAACAGGAGAGGCAATGAGATTAGCGCATCCCGAATTTTAATCATGTAACCATCGGTGGTTGTGCCTTTAGATGGCAAAGCCCTAAGCTCTAGAATTCCCTTGTTGAGGGGTGTGCTCCAAATGTGGGGGGATGATACAGTGCAGGAGCCTGTTAATGATATTTAAATAAATTTCTAGTTATTGCATGACAAGAAATCCATTATATCGCTGGTAGGGACGATCACATTGTGAGACCTCGCCAACAAAAACCTTGCAGCAAAAGTGAGTGTACAACTTCAGCCAATGAATCAGAAAAAAACAAAGAAAGAGAGCAGAAAGTGAAAATAAAATGTAAATGCATGTGTATTGCTAATGTTTTATGCAATTCTTCTGTTTCTTATGTTTCTAAAGACTTGAATTTCTTTTAACATGAAGCTTGATTTCAGTGTTATAAGATGATATTTCAATTGTGTTACCAATCAGGCCAAGTAATTTCATGCTGAGGATAAGTCATTTACTAGGTTTTGCCAGCTTACAAATGAGATAACTCAGTGGATTTTGGTTACTATCAGTACACGTTAACCATTTCATTGTTACATTTGCTCACTGGGGATTTTATTCTGTATGGTCCACGCCAGCTCCCTTCAACTCTTTCTCATAATGATAAAAGATCTATTTTTTTTATTCTGGATCAATTTCCTAATCTTAAACTCAAAGTAATGGTTTTTGGCAATCAATTTGCCAACTTGTCCAATTTTAATTAGGATCACGTGTACCATGATCATGCACAGCAAGTGAAGTGGAGATAAATACCTAAGGGGTACTTTCACGAGGCTTATTCAATGGGAACGAAGTGAAAGATGAAGCTGTTTTTCTAAGATGAAGCAGTGTGCCTGTTCAGTATTGGTTCATGTCAAAAGCATGGCCTTTCAAAATGAGTCCTATGTGACACTTAGACCTATTAGAAAGAAACTCTAACAGTGCAGTTTCACTGGGGAACTGACCCAAGATGCATTATGGAATGATGAGTCGCAGCAAATATTTGCATGGACAACCCATCCTAAACAGTGAAAGTTGTTTGTCTTTTATTTTTGTGATGTTAGCTTCTTCCCTTGAGCCAGCAAGCCTTCTCTTATGAAATATCCTTTTGGATTTGAAAGTGTGGTGTGTAAAATCTCTAAATTTCATTTGAATGTATCTGCTTCTTTTACTTCCAATGGACAGAAGATCAAAAGACTTGCATTAATATTCTGATTTTGAAACCTTCAGAAAATCATACAACATTTTAGATCCAATGAGATACATAATAAGTGTTACTGTTTTAATGTGCCTCACATACAACACTGTGACAACAGCCCAATAGTCTTTTTCTGATTCAGACACAAATATAGACCAGGATATCAGGAAGAATTCCCCAGTTCTTCTTCAAATGAGTGGCACAGGCTTTTTTAACATGCACCTGAGAGAGAAAACAAAACCTCAGTTTAGCATCTCACCCAAAAGCTGGAGCCTCTAATCTCAATGCTGGGTTACGTGCTCAAGTCTTTGGAATGAGACTTGAACCCACAACTTCATCCAAAGGTTTCAACAAACAACTGATTACGGGAGTTTCGCTGCATTAAACAGTCCCATCTGGCTGGCAGTAGGACTGAGTAAGAACATTTCTGTTCGCCACAGCTCATTATGTTGAAATGGTTTGTGTGTTGAAAGAATGTTTGGTCTTTCTTGCCTTGTTAACTGAAATACTTTGCCAGTAAGCTAGAAATTAATCAAAAAAGATTTTAATTTAAAAAATAATCACTTTTTACTTCTTTCCTCCTGAAGGTCAAATTAGAAATTATTAGATGTTAATTTTCTCATTTTTGTGTGTTTGAATCATGTTTATAATGTTAATATTTAATAGCATACTGACTTGTGTAACCCTTCAAATGACAAACCAAGTGAGTAGCTGAGTGAACTGAATCTGCAAAATTGACAGTTCAATCCCAGGTCTGTTCAGAATTGGCTAATCATGGTTGGGACGATGACAAATACTGTATTTCATCACTGAACCAATTAGCTGGAAATCTTATTCGTAATGATGATATAAGTAACTCTGGTCAGTTATGTGCAAGTGTGCACCAAATTTGTCTTCTGCCATGAGAATGCTCATTGAGGTTCACATATGGGCAGTTGGACAAGTTTGACTGATTTCCAAGGAACCACAGTCCAGCAAGATGCCAACATGTTCATGCGTGAAGGAGAGCGTTGAGGACACAATGAATTTGTTGTACTCCAAAAGACTTGTGCTGGCTAGTGTCATCTGTGCACTTGTGATCAACATCTTGCCTAAGTGATCTTAGCCATGCTTTTGACAAAAAAATCTGTTCATCATGAGTCTATTTACATAAAGATAATAGCAATTGATAGAATTATGCAACATTCCTGAAAATTGAATCTCAAGACATACGGTAGGATCAAATCACTCACAATTGACGAAAATTTCTTCCCACTGTGACCCCATTTTAAAACTTGAAAATTGGTGTGACACAGAGAGAGAGGAAGAGAGAGAGAGAAAAAGAGAAAGAAAGAGCAGGGCTGATGGAAGAAGAGTTTTTGGGCGGAAAGTGGAGTTTTTAGATAGCGAGTTATTGGGCTGCAAGGAGAGATTGTTGTGAGAGAAGAAATTGTTAAGTGCAGAGAGGAGTGATTGGGTAGGGAGATGTTAAGTTGGGAGATATTAGAGTTATTGTGTGTGGGGGCAAATGGATTTGTCCATGAAAGTTTGAAGACTCTGATGGGATTTTGGGACTAGGAATTGTGTACACACACGTAATGGAACCTTAGCATCAATCCTAAAATTGTCCATCCCTTTACCACAGCATTATGAGCACATCTGAGGAAGTCCCTAATCAGCCAATTGGTGCACTGACCAGATCAGCCAATCAGAACATTGAAAGAATAACTAATCAGGTCAACAAAAAGCTGTGCCTTTGACAAATCATTTTTGAGAAAAAGAAAATTCACATCCCAGCCAGGGCAATCATTGCCATTGCTGCCTTGGAATTCATAATCTCAAATAATTGGCCCATGATCCCAACAGGAGTCATAACCCAAGGTTTGGGAACATCATTTCTCTTTTGTTTTTTGAGTTATCTAACCTCACAAAGGGTCATTATTGGCCTGTAGACTCCTGAGTCCACCATTATCCAACAGATAATATTGTATAGTGAGATTATATTATAGCTTATGGAAAGGCACTGGCCTAGTGGTACTATCATTTGACTACTAATCCAGAAACACAAGTAATGTCCTGGGGAGTCAGGTTTGAATCCCCCCCTTGGCAGATGGTGGAATTTGGATTCAATAAAAAATATCTGGAATTAAGAAAATATTGGTGATCATGAACCATTGTCAATTATTGGAAAAATCCACTTGGTCACTCGTGTCCTTTCGGGAGGTGAATCTGCCGTCCTTACCTGATCAGGTTACCAACATGTAACTCCATAGCCACAGCAACGTGGTTGACTCTCAACTGCCCTCAGGCAACTAGGAATGGGCAATAAATGCTGCCCAGCAAGTGAAGCCCAGAACAAATAAAAACTCAGCTTTCCTGGATATTGTGGAACTTGGTCACTTCTAAACATTTAGAAGTGAATTCAAGATGGCTCAAAGTGTTATGTCAATGAAATGATCAAGATTTTTCTTTTATCCTTTCATAGGATCTGGGCATCACTGTCCATCCCTAATTGCCCTTGACTCAAATGCTCTTTTGGGGGCAGTTAAGACTCAATCACATTGCTATGAGTCTGACATCACATGTGGATCAGACCAGATAAGGATGGCAGATTTCAATCCCTAAAAGGGGCATAAATGAACCAAGATGGTTCAGTTTACATCAATCAATGATAATCTGATGGCCACTATTTCTGATACTACCTTTCAATTTTGGATTTTATTAATTGAATTTAAATTCCACCAGCTGCCAAAGTGGGATTTGAGCCACAAATGTCTCCAAAGCATTAACCTGGATTACTAATCAACCATGATCTCTCCTTAAGAGGATGATGTTATCAATAGACTTTTTTGTTAGTTTGAAGTATCACGAGAAATGATGGCAATTAAATGGAATTGACAAACAGATCAGTTATGATGTAATTGTATGCAGATCAAGCTCAAGGAATTGAAGTGTACCACTAGCACAGTGGAAAGTAGTCCCTACTTTCAGAAAACATTGACAATCCAACTTGAACTTCAGAAAAAAGGAGCCAAGAATTCAGTGGTATTACAAACTTGGTGGAAAGGATCCAATCAAAGGATGTGTGAAACAATTTGCCAACATTACGTGTGGTCTCACCCTAAAGTTCTGTCTTGGTTTGGGGAGCAATTGGCTTTGAGGTTCAACTTTAATTCAGGAAAATGTAAACACTTCAGGCTGAGGATTTACGACAACCAGTGGATCACTAAGAGGACAAATTAAAGCCAACGAGTGGGACCGAGTGAGGGTTCAGCTGTTACTTCTCATTCACTGAGAAACTAGTTTGTCAGAGTGTATTGGGAATGTGCATTAGAATCAGCCCCAGTTGGAAGCAGATTTCCAGGTGAGGCAAATAATTTTGTCTAAAACACAATCTGAATCAGTGATTTCTTGCAACACTGCAGCAGAGGATGAAATTTAATCTCGTTCTACATAAATTGCCAGGGTTGAAGCAAGCTCCTTCCAGTCGAATCACACATTTAATAATAGCTGTTGTTATTCTCAACCAATGCCAGATGCGATGGTAATCATTCCAGATATGTGGTTTTCGTGCAGTAGCTTGCCTGGAACGTGTGGAGAGCTCCCAACATTGCTAGGCTGACAAACTAATGATTGGGGCTGATCTTGAAGCAGAGGGGAAAAAAAGGTTATTTCTTTCTCTCTTGCAGCATAGTCTCATCCTTGTCTTTTGTGGGTCAGTGATGAGTACCGGTCCCTTCACTTTCCTTGGGGGTAGTGGACGAAGCCTGCAGATTCAGCTGTAACAAAAAAAAAAGCATTAAATGGCATTAGGCATCTCACTTAGAGCAGGAGTCCTGCAGAAGCCATTGAAACATTTTGCTCTCACATAAAACACAAGAAATTTCGAGTTTTATATTTAATAAAGAGAGCAATGCATAATGGAGAATGAAGGCAATGGCAAACCATCACTGAAAAACAGATGAAATGAAGCATCACCCGATAATCAAAGTTGTGACTTTGAACAGAGCACATATGAAAGAAATATAGAATAGTACATAATTGAAACTGAACAAAACTATGATTTCATTGAAAGAATCAGATAGTTTATTTATTCTGGAGAAGTCAATTTAGGAAAATGTTAGGATTCTCTTCCCAAACTCCAAGTGTGGGACCTTCTCAACCTGGGAGACACACCTTTGGTCCCGATTGGCTCAGCTTTCTACCTTGACAGTCCATCGGGTCTGGTTTGAACGTGTGACCCTCAGGGAACACCCCCTTAAAGGAGCCACACTACCACAACTTCTAAAATATTTTGATTCACAAAGCTTTGTGGAATACACTGAGGACATGAGTGCTGTATAAATACAATCCTTTTCTTTCTGTCTCTTGTGAATTTTATACTTTTCAAGGTGTAAGTATTGGCTCTAGGGATGACACATTGCCATTTCCAGCTTTGGCGTGGCTTGATATTTGCAACTTTCTGTGTTTTGTTGCTACAGAATTTATCAGTGCAACTTCTGAATATTAGCCACCTCTGCCTAGTTGTGGCAATTCTTGTTTTCCAGACCTGCCATTTGTGGTCTCTTTGAGATTGTCAGAAAATGTTGAATTACAGCCAGCTTTCCACTGCAGGCCCTCGCTCAGTGGGGCTGGACTGCCATTTCACATGCAAACTTTCAGAAAATTGACTAAGGATGTTGTTAGATTTGAACCTCGTCCCAGCATCGTCAAGCCAACCCATCACAGGACCCAATCCACAGCAATAATCTAATAAACAATTAAGATAGTTTGTAAATAAAATAGAAAACAGCTTATACATAGTTCAGTTAAAGAGATGATGTCCTGTTTATTCATAGTGAACTCCAGCTGAGTGGGGCAGACCAGATAACACGCAACCTCTGTGACAGGTTTTTTTTTGTTTATATCCCATTCAATCCAATCAAAGTCCAATTCAGAGTCTCAGGAAGTGAGACATTCCGGTTCAAGCTGACAATACAGGCCTCTCACTCCCTCATGGGCTTGATTTACATGATGCAAGCTGATTGGAGCAGACATTGCACCTTGTCCAAGGTTCAATCTCATTTGCATCTTAGCCAAAAGGCCAAGATGCTGCTTTAAAAAATTTGCTTCAAATAGAGCCACAATGTAACCTTGTGACTTCAGCCAAGTCAATACTACACTTGATCTATGACAGATTTATAATATGACATCAGAGATTCCTTTTTCACAAGCCAATTAGAATGTGTGTTAAAGCCCATTACTGTTTTTCCACACACATTTCATTAAATATTTTTCCAAAGTCCTTGACATATTTTTAAAAGTATAAATTCATGTACAAAAACTCAGTCTTTGAATGCATCTTGCAAGGATACTATTTCACCAACTATGTAAGTTAAGACTTCTAATACATTTTGAGCTCGTGCATACTGATCAGCAGTGAACAGATTGATCATGATGTTAATGACTGGTGTAAGTCATGAGTACCCCAAAAAGTCTTGTTCATTGGCCCAGTGGTAGTTGAATTGATGATAGATGAACTAATTATTCAACTGAGTATAAGTGAGTTAAACATAATAAACTTCAACCTCACTATCACAGTCCCTTCCTATTGTGTATTTATTTCCTTATACTTTCAGTAAGTTTGTTCAGAAATTTGCTGCGTAGATATGAGTTCAAACATGTATTTATGAGAAAAATAAATCAAACTCCCAACTTTTCATGGAAACATACAGCAGGTCTGACAGCTTCTGTAACAAGGACATTCATTTCTAGTTAAGCCATCATTTATTACCCATCCTTAATTTCCCTTGAGAAGATGATGGTGAGCTACCGCCTTGAACTGCTGCAGCTGACGTGATATACGAACACCCACAGTGCTATTAGGGAGGGGGTTCCAGGATTTCGACCTAGTGACATTGAAGGAACGATGATACATTTCCAAGTCAGGATCATGTGTGACTTGGGTGGGGAATATTTCCTTGGTTTAATCTCACATGAATGTACGTAGAAATATTTCTGATATTGCATTCATAACTGTTTCAATTTGGCTCAGTTATTGTACTCTTTACTTCCTTTCCATTTCTGTCTTGTTTTGTGCATATGCCTTTTATAAAAATTGATACTGGCATCTTAAAAAGCCTTTCAGTATCTAGTATCACCTTGTGGTAAAACATTCTAAAGTACTTCACAGGCTGCTGAAGCACAAAACACAACCAAGAGTACTCTGTTTGTAAATAAACAAATTTTGGTGACGGTACCTTTGCCTCTGTGAACTCAAGGAAAGAAGAACCATTCCCCCCCAACCCCTACCATCTCCATCTACTTGTGAATGGTCTCTCCATAGAAAACCAGAGGCCTTGGCCTGGAGGCTCAGGGCCTACTTTTACATGCAGGAGGGAGGACAGAATCCACTGAAATGGAAAAAAAATCAAAGGATAGAGTTGTTAGGCTAGTGTCTGAAAGGTTGGTGTCTGAAAAGGAGACAGGAAAGAAGAAAGAACCTGTTCCCATCTACAGTGAGGGGATGGGGGAATTATGAAGACACCCAAACTTTTTATTAGGCCCTCTGACTGAAGACTTAAAGTCCCTCCATCCACTATTAACCAACACCGACAACCATCCCCCTCTATTCCTGATCTCGGGCACTAGTCAGCCTCAGTGCCCTGTCCTTCATCCACCCTCCTGTTCCTCCACAGCACCACCACCCCTCCCCCTCCATTTCTCCCTCTCTAAAACCAGGGAGAGAGAACCAAAGCCTGAACCCACCTCATCCTCTCTCTGACCACCCCCCCCTCCCCCCCCCAAAACACTTGGGCAGAAAACATGTCATCCATCACCTAAACCCCCCCTCACCCTAAACACCTGACAGAGAATACTTCTTTCCTCCTCCCCATCATATCTACCGTTCCTTACCACCCCCCGTCTTTGTGCTTCCCATAAAAGTCAGAGAGATCCCCACCCAATACTCCCTCTATCTCCACAGAAAAAAAGACAAAAAAAGTTACACCTGGACAATCTCTAAGTGAGCTTGGCACCATAGATACAATGGTATTAGTGTCATCACTGCTGGTGGGGCAGGGCCTTCCAGGCCTACGTATGCAAAAGTGGTGACATCAACAGCCCTGCCATTTCCAAAGCTCTGCTACTTTAGTCTGGTAATGAAGTAACTCAGGTCAAATACTATGCTCCAATTCTTCCCCATGGCCACTGAGGCCTGCAGAAGCACAATGGCTGGGATTGTCGGCCCTTCAGCCATTGTTGCAGCCTCAAATGTACAACAAGAACGAGAGGGTAGTTCACTTCGCCCTGGAAAAGGGGCTCATGGTGGGCGGGGCATTCCTGGTGGCAAACCTTCTGGAGGCCGTCGCCCAGAAAGTCATTTTATCAAAGGTCCTGCCTTTTATTCCCATGGAGTTCCTCCTCCCACACCTCCATCTACTGGGAGAGGTCAGATCTGGGATGACGCCGATCCCGCTTAGCCTTTGGGACCCCAACGTCAGGCAAGTGTGCTCCTTCCAGTGCCAGGTCTTTATCCGCCTGGCCCGGGAGGAATGTCTGGAGGGAAGCTTTAATGTCCTCTTCATTTGGCGATGTACAGGGTTTTCTGCTCCATGGACATCATGCAGTGCCATGTATGGAAGGAGGTGGGGCATGTAAATCACTGTCCTGCCTCCAAGGGTGCCAACCTCAATCCTAAGGCAACTATAGCTAGTTCTGCAGCCCCCACCCTCCACACACAACAAAGTACCAACTGCCCCCCCACAAGGGGAGGCCACATTGGCAGCTGCTGCCATATTAGTTGCTGGTGAGCAGGGGAGAGCATCCATGTGGCCAAAAGACCAAAACTGTAAAAAAAGTAAAAGCGGAAACAGAACCCCAACCTCCACTACCCCAATCACTAAGACAGCTGGCTCAGGGGACAAACAATGCCCTCGGCTCCCCTTCCTTCAATCGGGCCCATTGATGCCTCAACATCCTGTGCTGGGCCTGGCGACACGAGTGCACGGGTCCACAGATCTGGATGTGGATGGCATGTGTGACCCCGAGCCAGGAGAGAAAATACCTCCCGGGGAAGGGAAAGCCCAAGAGGCAGAATGGGAAGGAGAGGGGCAGAGTGCAAGAGGCATCTCCTGCCAACAGGATGCCCCTCAGGAAAAGATGCCACACCTCAGAAATTAGGGATCCTAAGACCAGTGGGGCTCCCACAACCCCTGTCTTAGCAAAGAGGTGGTAATGCCCATGCCCTTCTCTCAATTTACACCATCTCCTGCACCACCCCCATCCGTTTTTGTGCTTTGCCCTCAGAGCAGGGCAAGAAAAAGGAGATTAAACAGCTGTTGCTACAGTCTCCCAAACAGAACTCCCCAGGATTGGGTGTGAGCGGGATGCCTGTGGTTCTGTTCCAGTGCAGTTTAGCACCCTGGAGGATTTCTCATTCACTGTTTGGGGCTTTAGGTAGTGGTGTTGAAGAAAACACCCCCGCTCCCACCAATCTCTGATTCTGGGCACCCCAATCTCCAGCTGGAGTTTTCTCCAGACTTGTGGGTGTCCTGGTGTCTGGGGCAGAGTGGGGGATTGAACCTCCTTGAACCTAGAAGGAAGGGAGGCGCTTAGGGAGGAGCCCCTCCTCCATCGACCCTGGAGGTGAGAGCAACTGGTTGGTGGCTGCGTGTAGCCGGCTGTACACTCAGGTGCATGGCCTGAATTATGACGTGCAGCCCCTGTACATAAATCTGGGGAATCTTTGGATTTCCTTGCAGGTGATGCCCATCTTTTACCAGGACCTTCTCAAAGTCTTTAATATGGTCACTTCATGTTGCAGTTCTCCCCTGGCAGGAGTAGCAGTTATCGTGTGAGAGCCGCTGCTCAGGGATCCACTGCTCCAACCTGAAAGCTTTCGGTGGCTGGCGGAGAGGAGGCTGATGGATGCCAAGGTGACTGGGAGAGTACTGAGTGTTCCGCACACATGAGGACGGTCTTAACAGGGATCTTGGCTTCATGTCACACTATCTGTAACCCCCATAACTTGCCTGGATTAGCAAAAAACCTCACTTACTGTGCTGTCTGGAGAAAATACACAATTCTTTAACCAATGCTCAGGATTCCCTTCACACACATTGTTAGCCACTTTAACACTTGAATAGCAGGTTAGATGTAAGGATTCGCATTCTAATCAGCAATCTGTAACTGTCTGTGTGAATATGAGTGCCTCTGCAGATCAGAACACTGCATTTGCCTGACGAAGGCACATAGTGTCGTAAGCTCGCGGATTTACTATCAAATAAATTGGTTGGATTTAAAATTGGTGTTGTAAAACTTTACTGAGAGTACTGAATGGCAGAGGTGTGGGCTGAACGAACCTCCATGCTCTCGCTGAGTACATGGCTATCCAGCATGTGACCAAAGCCATCCAAGACCTTAGAACGGTCATGCTCAGAATCGAGGGCATACGCAGTCTCAGAGGCACAACTGTGCGGTGGGATCCCGCCTGAGCGTACCCCCACTCAGATGGAATTTCACATTGGTCCTAAACCTAGGCACCCCTTCCCAGGTCACGTGCCCCACAGTTCGAGCCACCTTGTGGAAAAGCCCTTCATGTCCTTTGCAACCGCACGGAGACTTTTCCTGTACAGGCTGCTGCTGCACACTTCTACTACCGTGTCCTCGCCTGTCACCTGGATACAGCTTGGTGGACCTTGTTGCTGTTTGATGGCAGAAGACGCAGTGGAGCTTGCTCTACAGAGGGATCTCCCCCACTATCTTGGGGACCTGGGGAGGAGGGTGCTGTATGTAGTAGTACCATATAATCATAGGCTGTAACGGTTCACAGGGTCCCAAGATCACCCCTTCTGTGGCCTTGTGGAGTCCGTGATCCTTGCCTACGTTCTATGTTATAGACTACACACCCTTTTTGGTTTCCTTAAACATCTTTTGCTGATGTTTTGTTTGCACTTCAGTTCCACGCTCCTAATCTATGGGCATCTGGTGCGGAGAGGAGTGGGTCAGGGTGGACATCTCCTCGTGAACCTGCTCTTAGGCCTGGTGAGACACACCATCAATAGATCCAGACAGCAGACAATTAGCAGGGGTCCATCCCAGCTGTCTATCCATCTACTGAGGCTACATACGCAGCCAGATGTCCCTGGAGAGCAAGCATGCGGGGTCTATGGGCATAATTGATGCCTTCCGTGCCTGCTGGGCACTGCAAGGGCTGGGGTATATTCTAGACCCTGATAATCACCTTCGGATTTAATGTTTTAAGTTTCTTTTCAACTTTGTTTTTGTTTGGGCCATTCCTCCCCCCTTTCTTTTTGGGGGCTGCCCCTTTGAGTTTGTCCCTCAGTTAATTTGAGTTTGTTTACTTGTTTAGCTTGCAAAAGAGCTCCTTGATTGAGTCCTAATTGATGGCCCAATCAGGGAGCTTCATGTTCCATATTTAAAGCAGGTGTGTCAATCTCTCTGTCTGCTGAAGCAGGAAGCACAACTGAGAGTACTCTCTTGTATAGCTTGCCAATCATAATTGAAGACAGGATAATTGAATTGGTGATGGATGAACTAATTATTCAACTTAGTATAAGTGTATCAATGGACCTCAACCTCTCTATCCCAGTCCCTTCCTATTGTGTATTTATTTCCTTGTACTTGCAGTAAGTTTGTTCAGAAATTTGCTGCATTGATATGAGTACAAGCATTTATATATGAGAAAAATAAACCAAGTTCTCAACCTTTCATGGAAACACACAGCAGGTCTGGCAGCATCTGTGACAAGGACAATAAGTTAAATTCATTCATTTCTGGCTAAGCCAGCATTTATTACCCATTCTTAATTTCCCTTGAGAAGTGGTGGTGAGCTAC
The DNA here is from genome assembly GCA_024679065.1 of Sphyrna mokarran. Classification (NCBI taxonomy): domain Eukaryota; kingdom Metazoa; phylum Chordata; class Chondrichthyes; order Carcharhiniformes; family Carcharhinidae; genus Sphyrna; species Sphyrna mokarran. The sequence goes on from JAGIQG010000003.1 coordinate 61,482,756, forward strand.
TGCCTGAACTGCTGCAGCTGATGCAGTGTAAGAACACCCACAGTGCTATTAGGGAGGGGGTTTCAGAACTTTGACCTAGCGACATTAAAGGAATGATGATATATTCCCAAGTCAAGAGCATGTGTGACTTGGGAGGGGAGCATTTTCTTGGTTTGAATATATGTAGGAAAATTTCTGATATGATTGCATTCATAACTGTTTCAGTTTGGCTCAGTTACTGTCCTCTTTGCTTCCTTTCCATTCTGTCTTGTTTTGTGCATGTACTTTTTATAGAAATTGATGCTGGCATCTTAAAAAGTCTTTCAGTATCCAATACTGCCTTGTGGTAAAAACATCCGAAAGTACTTCACAGGAACAAATTCTGCTGCAGAATTATAGAAGGAGACATGAGGGCAAATGACTAAAAGCTTGGTCAAAGAGGTAGCTTTTAAGAAACATAATGGAGAAAAAAGGTAGAGGGGAGTAGAAATTAGAGAAGAGAATTCCAGATCTTGCAGCAATTAAAATTATGCTGAAGAGGGCAGAATTGGATGAGCACAAACTTCTCTGAGGCTGAAAGACACTGAGGAAGTGGGGAGGGGTGATTCAAGGCAATGGAGGGATTTGAAGTCAAGATTGAGAAGTTTGAAATTGTTGCATTATTAGTTCTGGGTCTGATGTAAATCATTGAGCACACAGCTTATGGGTGAATAGGACCTGCTGTGAGTTTGGATACAGGCAATAGAATACAATTGAGTTCTTGGACCAACCTTCATCAATCATCCTGTTGGCCAGATTGATGTTAATGGTTGATTGTTTTCTTTATTTTATTTTCATGGGATAGAAATTCCAGATGGCATAACTCTATTAAGATTTACAAAAGAAAGACCATCTGTAGTCTTTTATATACAATTCAGCCATTAGTCTTGTCCCTTGTCTGTCATTACTGTTTATTCAATTAAATTCCACTTAAGGCTGTCAGTATTTATCCTGTTAGCAAGATAAATGCTGCACCTAATATTTTAATGCTCATCACATCAAGTCCAGGTTAGAATTGTAACCATCATTTTACAGAATATCTCCAAGGGACTCAAACCAAAGCATGTATTAACTAACATGCCGCCACTACACATATATCACAAGGCAAAGTCAGATGTTATCAGCTTGTCTCAAGTCAAACCAGTCTCCTTATTGAAACATGTTGGAAGAACATACTCATTGATATCTCACTTCTAAAAAGCTGTAATTATGATGGACAAAATTACAAGCCCACGTGTGGTGGAGGGAATGGATGTGAACAGAGCTGCCTTCAACAATAGGGTCTTTCACCAGGAAGTCAAAGGGTAGGGCTTTTTAAAGTGGCAGCTTGGCTTCATCGTCACACCCTCTTCTGAATCAAAAGGTTGTGAGTTCATACTCCATTGCAGGATTTGAACTCAATCTAGACTGACAGTTCTATGCAGTACTCCAGGGATATTTCACAGTAGGAGGTATAATCTTTTGATGGAGCTGTGGAACTGATGCCCTGTTGCGCTGTTCAAACGGACATACAAGGTTATGTAGCATATTGTTCTAAAAAGAACAAGAGAATTTGCCTAATGTTGAAACAAAGTATTGGACATACTCAGAAGACCCAACAGGATCAATGGAGAGAGAAATAGAGTTAAGCTTTTTAAATTAAAGATGACTATTCTTCAGTCATTGCTTTTAGCTATTCTATTTCTGGAAGGATTGTTTATTTTCTGGGGACAGGATCTTAAGTAGAGATTTCAGGAGCACATTAAAAATGTGTTAGAGACACACAGAAGGCAGTTTAAGATTAGTAATAGGAAACATTGTGTGATGTACACATACTCATCAATCAAAAAAAATATTGGATCATTGCATGGAATGTTTTTCCTTTGGAAGGAATGCAATCCCAGAGCCTTGATCATATGTTATATTGCTGTACTGTTAGTCAATGTGATTTTGTCTACACTTAATCCATCACAATTTGATGTGCGTTCACAGTCTCCTTTCTCACATTAACAAAAATGGCTGCAATGTTTCAAAGATGAGATGGCAGGTTTTGCAAACACAGATGACTGATGGAAAAAGGCCTTCCTGACCCAAAATGAAGGTGAAGAACTGACAGATTTTTGGAGATAATTGCATCTGATCAGAACAACTAATAATTTGACCAAAATTGCACTAACATCCTATTTCATGCCCAAGAAAAATACAATACTTGTCTTCCGACACATTAAACAAGAAGGAAATGAGACAATTCACCAATATCACACCTAATTCAGGCAACTAGTAACCAAATGTGACTTTGGTTTTGCTGAAATTATTGCAACAGCGAGTTAAAATACAAGTAATTGAAGGTTGTTTTTCTCCATCTAGATAGACTGAAAGCTGTTAGAGCTGCTAGAGTTAGCAAGATCGCTCCTGCTTTGAGAGGCCAGAGTTCCTGCTCCTGAAGTTGAGGTTGCCAACTACTCGATTCCAAGTTTAACCATAGTGAGAACTGTTCCTCACTATTACCACTAGGGAATTACTTTTAAAGCAACAACAGCAGTCTCAGAAGCAGAGGTGCGATTGTGTCCAAAGATTGTTTTCACTCCGATGCTTTCCACATTGGACAGAGTGCTGTGCTCCTGGTAAACAGTGTAAAACCTATGGAAAAATTCAACCATTTTCCTCTAGTTTTCTATGATCAACAAAATTGACTGAGTAGACCAATACCATCAAAAAGGTGTCGCATTTGAGTACCACAACAACAGAGCAAGAGAATGGAACCAGTGCATGGATGGGTGACCCTAAATATATTATTTGTTCTCTTTTGGACGCAGCAATCAGCCATATGTGACTAAGAGACATTGACTGCTCAGACATGCTTTTACTTGTACAAGAGCACATGCCAATGTCATGAAAGGCAAAATGATCAATAAACTATTCTCTACAAATGATCTCCTTGTATTAATGATTCAAATTGACTGCAGCAGGTAAAGAAGGCAAATGATATGTTGGCCTTCATTGCGAGAGGTTTCGAATACAGGTGTAAGGATTTTCTGTGGCAATTATATGGGGCCTTAGAGAGGGCACACCTAAAATATTGTGCCCAGTTTGGTCTCCTTTTCTGAAGAAGAAGATGTTTTTGTTCTTGAGGGAGTGCAGGGAAGGTTGCCAGCTGATTCCAAGGATGTATGATAAAGTACAAGGAGAGATTGACCAGGTTAGGATTCTTCTTGCTGGAGTTCAGATGAATGAGAGGGTTCTCATAGAGACTTATAAAATTCTAACAGAACTAGACAGAGCAGATGCAGAGAGAATGTTCCCAAAGGTGGGGGAGTCCAGAATCAGGGTCACAGTCTGAGGATTCCGGGTAGGCCATTCAGGATGAAATAAGGAGATATTTCTTCACGCTAAAAGTGGTAAGTCTATGGAATTCATTACCACAGGAAGTAGTTTATGCCAAAACACTGAATATATTCAAGAGGTGGCTAGATATAATGCTTGGGGTGAAATTGAATCAAAGGTTATGGGGAAATAGCAGAATTAGGCTGTTGAGTTGAATGATCAGCCATGATCATAATGAATGACAGAGCAGGCTTGAAGGGCCAAATGACTCCTCCTCTCCTATCTTCTATGTTTCTATGTTTACTTGGATGGTGGCAATTTTCCACGAGAAACCACATCTAGAAAATTATGCTCAGCATGCCGACTCATCAGGCAACTTGTGAGCTGAGTTGCAGCACAAAACTGCTGGTTCACCTGGCCTCTAATGCTATCTGCTCCTAAAACGCAGAATTCAGCCTTTTGTTATCCACACAGCCTGCTATACCAGCCAGCTTTGTAATCGGCTCAATAATTTAGCCCTATCCAACCCACGTGAAAACCATAGGGAGAATTTTACAGACCTTGCTGACACATTTTCAGGCACAGAGTTCAAGAAAATTCCCCAAGTATCCTTCTAACACTGCTCAACCACTGCTTGTAATTTTATGAGGGCTGTAGGCAACACCTAGTCCAGCTGCCCAATCTTGTCCTAATTGAGGCAAAATTCAGGGACCCTGCTAGGGTCTCAGGTGGGAGAGCTGGGGGAGAGGAGGTAATTGGTTGGTGATGGTTTGCTTATTCATTGCTGGCCCCCTTTATAGATCAGGGCCCCCCCCCACCTTGTTAAGGGTTCCTGATGCTACAGGTACAATTTAAGGGCTGGAAAGTCTGAAACTCCAGCACAGCACACAGGGGTAGATGGTCACTGCTGAGGCAGGCCATGACATCAGAAACTTGGACAGGTAAGTTAAACAAATTTTAAAAATTCAGCTGGCCAAGGGCTAGAGGAGAAACTCCTTTAGGGAGATGGTGGATGTGATATGGAGATGCTGGCATTGAACTGAGGTAAAACACAAAGAAATTCTACAACACCCCAATGAACTCCTTAGCAGCCTCAGAGAGGCTACTTCTGTTTTTCAGGTGGCCCTATTAGGCCTTTACACAGGCAAATCATTCACCATAGCTTCCTGCCTGGGAAAATGCCCCAGTGGCAAGACTGCAGCAAGGAGTCATTATTGTATGCCCCTGCCTCACCTCCCAGATTGCATATACAGTCTTACAAATCTCTTGATGGCCACTGTGAAGCAGAAGCAGATCACCAAGATCCCTTAGGTTGATTTGTAAGTCCTGTTGAATTTATTTAGATCCCAATCTTTGATTCACAGTGGCAACACTGAGTATAAATGGAGATAATACTTTCACATATTTAGTTATAGAGACATTATTCCAAAGAGAATTTACATAACAAAGAGCAATATTATTTCGTACGTATTATTATTGATTTCTGAATATTTTGTCTTAGAACTTAGCAGCAACTATTCTCTCACAAAATAACAATGTCGTCAAATTTTGTGGGCAGCACAATGGTTAGTACTGCTGCATCACAGTGCCAGGGAGCTGGATTCAATTCCAGCCTTTGGTGACTGTGTGGAGTTTGCGTGGTCTCACTGTGTCTGCGTGGGTTTCCTCTGGGTGCTCCAGTTTCCTCCTACAGTCAAAAGATGTGCATTGATCATGCTGAATTGATCCTTGGTATCCCAGGATGTGTGGGTTAGGAAGATTAGTGGATAAATATGTGGCATTACAAGGATAGGACCTGGGTAAGATACTCTGCTGATGAATTAGTACAGACTTGATGGGCTGAATAGACACCTTCTCCACTATAGAAATTCTGTGATTGTAAGAAATTTTTCTGAAGATCAAACTCTTGGATCAGATTGTAGATTAATTATACAGAAGATCTAGGCAAACGTGTTCCAGTACTGGACATCAACTTCCTGACTCTCCTTGCATCGACCATTCCAAAACTTCATTCTTGACCTCTTCAAGTATGCAAAGTGATTAAGAGGAGAGCAATAAAAGTGGTTAAGAGGAGAGCAATAAAGCAATAAATACTCAGCCAGTAGAGCAGTAAATAAAATTCCATTAGTCTTGATCATATTTTGGTCAAGGGAAATTCCAACCTCTGAAGGCCAGCGACCTGCTGACCAGTTCTTGCTGTTTGGTGATACTGAACTCCACTTCTGTTCTGAGCTACTCCAATCTCATTACAACCATTATAATTGTGAGACTTAACCAGTACATGTTGGGTTTATGACTGCTCCTTGTTTCTCAACCAAAGTTTAACTGCTATTTTGAGAGGGGAATGAAAGTAGAATTTGATTGCCAGCCCACATGGATGACACAAATGCCAGATACTTCTTGATGACGGTTTCCCTGGTGCCTGAATCAGCATTCCTCTCTTAATCAACGTCATCAAAAGCAGATGAACTGATTATTAACTTATTTGTTGTTTGTGGCTTACTGCACAGCTTGGCTTGCATTTCCCTACATAACAATAACTGCACTTCAAGAGCAATTCATTTGTTTTACAGTGCTGAAGGATGTCTGGCAGATCAGATAAGAATTCTCACAACAGTAGTTAAAGTCCAGTAGGATTGTTTGGTAGCACAAGCCACTAGCTTTCGGAACACTGCCGCTTCATCAAGTAAGTGGGATTTCACAAACAGGGCATGTGAAGACACAAACTCAATTTACAAAATAATGGTTGGAATGCCAGTCTTTACAGGTAATCAAGTCTTAGAAGTGCAGACATTGTAGCATTGAAATATTGGCTGGACCAAATTAAGATTTAAAGGTTATCATGTTAGCTGGGTAATCAATAGTCAGTGTAGCTTCAAATCAGGCTGCTACCTGTCACTGACATCCCAAGTGAACATTCTGGCTGTGGGAACAATTCCAAGCCAAGCCATATCATTGATGCCTAGCATTAAAGGACTGATTTGTAAGAAAGTATCTTGAAAGAAGTTGACTGAGAAATGATATCACTGAGTTATATTGGAGGAGATTTGAAAAGCTTGAGTTCTTCCCTCTGAAAAAGAAGCAACTGGGATGGGGAAACGACATTGAAATGTATATCACACTAATTAGGATCAAGAAAACATCAAACTTCATGAGAAATCCTCAGTGTAGAATAGGATCGGTTTAACCAATGAAAGGGAAATTAATACCTGGATACTCATTCTATGCAAGAACCACACTTAGAATGGGATTCTAGAGAAAACCATGAAGTCAAAAATCTTTAAGAGAAAGCAATTGTGGGCTGAGAAAAAGAGGAACTATATGTTTTGTGGATGGATGACTTCTGTTAAGCTTAACACCTTTCCTCATCCATACTTATATTGTCAGTAAATCCATATTGGCATTTTCATTGCTTCTTCCAATAGACGAATAAAGCAATTTTGTTCTTTTGCTGCAGCTTTCAAAGTAATACAAGCAAACAGGAAAATGAAAGGGAGAGAAGAGAAAATGGAAAGAATTGGAAAAGATCGAAAAATGCATAATCACTCTGTGTATGTGAGTGTGTGTATGCGTGCGTGTGTGTGTATCTGTATGTGTGAGCGCATGTGTGTGTAGATTTAGGTAATGTGGTAAGAATGTAGATCTCGGTGCCATAAGTGATCGAAGCAAATAGCATTAACTTACTTAAAGGGAGCCTTGAAGCTTATTTAGAAATGAAATGAAAAAGGAGGTTTTGGGGTGCAGTGCCAAGGTGGGAGGAAGTAGTTAGAGTGAGAGGAACTTTATGCAGAGTGTAAACTCTGGTTTAGACCAGTCAAGTCTTTCGATGCTATAGATTCCAAGTAATTATTAAACGCACATTCAAGTTTGGGCCATCAGTTTCAGCCCATGGAGGTTCTTGGCCAATAACCCATAAAAATATCTTTAGCTCATGGTAATTTTGCATTGAAGACGTGCCATTTTCATTGTATTACTTAGAAGCAATCTCTCATTTTTGAAATAGCAAAATAACTGGAACTACAATGCAGCCGTACGTTACGTCTTGAGCCAAAATCTGTCCACCAGCTGTTGAAATCAGTTTTTTCTAACAGCTGTTCTGAATGCGGTAGCCTATGGCAACGATAATACTTGAGTTCCAGAGATGGTATTCAAATGAATCCCAGCAGCCCTGCTATTTGACCAAAACATGTTTGGTAGTCTTGCTACTGAGAGTTCAGATTGAAGACAAGAGTATACAGTTACACAATTTTTTACACTGAGGGAAATAGTTCAAAGCAAAATACTTTGGATGCCGCAATCGAAAACAGAAAATGCTGGAACATGTCAGCAGGTCAGACATCATCTATGGAGAGAGAATTGAGCCAATGTTTTGAGGGCCCTTCTTCAGAGCTGAAGATGACAAAAATTGGCCAAGATTTATACTGTGAGAGTGGAGGAGAACTGTAATTGCTCAGAATGGCATAGAGAAAAATACTTAGCGAATATATATGGTGGTGATAAAGGCTGAGAATGTTACCAAGAGCATCCATTAAAAGATCTGAATGCATAAATGGCAAGGGAAAGTCATTTTCCACGTTGTTCCCTACTGCTAAGATTTTCCAGCATTTTCTGTTTTCATCTGGCTCTTTTTGTTAATTTTCAGTATGGAAACTAGGAGTTGGACCTGATAAGGTAGAAGAATGGGTTTGGTCTTTCCAAATGTCAATATGTGACTTGTAGGTAAATGGAGACTTCAATGTTTCCATTCTTAATTTGTGACTTCTTGGGATTTTTCAGCCCTGTACAGCACTGGAATCTTCAGTACTGCTTAAAGCCAGTGGACATTTGATCCACAGCATTCCCCATGGTGGGTCCCACCAGGACATGTCCAGTAAAAGCTGGCCTTCAATTAAAAAACTTTACAAGTTCCTCAAGCATGTAGGTAATACTATTCATGCTGGAGAGACATTGGGATCAGGGGAGGCAACTGATAAATCACTAACTGAACTGCACAAAATATGTAAGTGATAGAACAATGGCAGATGAAATTTAATATAAGCAAGTGTGAAACTAAACACAGGAAGGAAGAATGGAGGACACACATAATCCATGAATAATGTCAAATAGCTAAAGATGAAATTTAAAGAGACTTGGAAGTTTGGAGCCACTTGACACTAAGGCCTAGATTTTCATCCCCCAGCTGCAGAGTTGGGAGATTTCCCTGTTTAGTGAACCTGATCTTTTAAAAAATGTTTTTCCAGTTAGATGGGGGGGTGGGGGAGGAGACTGAAATTGGAGTCTGGACAGGTGACCCAGAAAGAGGCTGCTGGGTGTGCAAATGGGCTGAATGCAAAATTCATCAGGTATTCCAGCGCTATGATTATGTAAATCAAAAATAATTAAACAAAAAAAACCCTTCATCCATTACCCTCTCCACATGCCCCAATCATGTCAGTGCATGACCCTCAACTTACCCCATGTCAAGTTTGTGTCTTTTATTTATTTATGGGACATGGGCATTTTTGCCCATCCCTAATTACCCTTGAAAAGGTGATGGTGAGCTACCTTCTTGAATTGCTGCAGTCCATATACTGTGGATTGACCCACAATGCTGTTAGGGAGGGAATTCCAGAATTTTGACCCAGTGATTCGGAAGGAACGGTGATATATTTCTGAGTCAGGATGGTGAGTGGCTCGGAGGGGAACTTGCAGATGGTGGTATTCCCATTTATCTGCCGCACTTGTCCTTCTGGATAGAAGTCTTTATGGGTTTGAAAGATGCTGTCTAAGGATCTTTTGGTGAATTGCTGCAGTGCATCTTGTATATAGTATGCACTGCTGCTAATGAGCGTCAGTGGTGAAGGGACTGAATGTTTGTAGATATAGTGCCAATCAAGTGGGCTGTTTTGTACTGGCTAGCGTCAAGCTTCTTGAGTGTTGTTAGAGCCGCACCCACAAACAAATGGGGAGTAATTCATCACACTCCTGACTTGTGCCTTGTAGATAGTGGATAATCTTTGGGGAATCAGGAGATGAGTTATTCGCTGCAAAATTCCTAGCCTCTGACCTGCTCTTGTGCCCACTGTGTTTATGTTGTGATTCCAGTTGATTTTCTGGTTAAAATGGTAACCCCAAGGATGTTGGCAGTATGGAATTCAGTAATGGTTACACCAATGAATGTCAAAGGACAGTGATTTAGGATGTCTGTTATTGGTGATGGTCATTGCTGGCATTTGTGCGGTGTAAATGTTACTTGTCACTTGTCAGCCCAAGTATTGTCCAGATCGTGTTGCAACTGAATATGGACTATTCCAGTATCTGAGGAGTTGCGAATATGCTGAACATTGTGCAATCATTGGTGAACATCCCCATTTCTGACCTTGTGACAAAGAGAAGGATATTGATGAAACTGGTGAAGATTGTTGGACTTAGAACACTAACCTGAGGGACTCCTGCAGTGATGTCATGGAGCTGAGATGACTGACCCTCCACAACCACAACCATCTTCCCATGTACCAGGTATGGCTCCAACCAGCAGACAGTTTGCTCCCGATACCCAATGATTCCAGTTTCGATAGGGCTCCTTGATGCCACACATGGTTGAATGCAGCCTTTGTGTCAAGACTTGTCATTTTCACCTCACCTCTGGAATTCAGCTCTTCTGTCCATGTTTGAACCAAGGCTGTAATGAGGTCAAGAGCTGAGTGACACCGGTGAAACCCAAACTAGATATCACTGAGCACTGCTGCTTGATAGCACTGTTGATGATCTCTTCCATCACTTAAAATGATCAAGATGATCAAGATAGACTGGATAGTAATTGGCCAGGTTGGATTTGTCCTGCTTTTTGTGTACAGGACATACCTGGGCAATTTTCCACATTATTGGATAAATGCATAAGTGTAACTGTACTGGAAGAGCTTGGCCAGGGGAGTGACAAGTTCTGGAGCACAAGTCTTTAGTAGTATTGCTGGAATGTTATCAGGGCCCATTGCCTTTGCAGTATCCAGTGCCTCCAAGCATTTCTTGATATCATGTAAAGTGAATCAAATTGGCTGGAGACTGGCATCTGAGATGCAGGGGACCATTGGAGGAGGCCAAGATGGATCATCAATTCAGCACTTCTGGCTAAAAATTGCTGTGAATGTTTCAGCTTTATCTTTTGCACTGTTGTGCTGAGCTCCTCCATTGTTTAGTATAGGGGTATTTATGGAGCCTCCTCCTTCAGTGAGTTGTTTAATTGTCCACCATTTATGACGGGTTGTGGAAGGACTGGAGAGCTTAGATCTGACCCATTGCTTGTGGGATTGTTTAGCTCTGTCTATCACTTGCTGTTTTTGCCATTTGGCATGCAAGTAGTCCTGTTTGGTAGCTTCATCAGGTTGACACCTCATTTTTTCAGTATGCCTGATGTTGCTCCTGGCATGCTCTCCTGCACTCTCCATTGAACCAGGATTAATTCCTGGTTTGATGTTAATGGTTGATTGGAGGATATGCCGGGCCATGAAGTTTCAGATAATGCTGGAGTACAATTCTGCTGCTGTTGATGGCCCACAGTGCCTCATGGATGCCCAGTCTTCAGTTGCTAGATTGGTTTGAAATCTCCCATTTAGCATGGTAATAGTGCCACACAACACAATAGAGGTTCTTCTCAATATGAAGAAAGAACTCGATCTTCATAAGGACTGTGTGGTGGTCACTCTTACTGATACTATCATGGACAGACGCATCTGCAGCCAACAGTGTTGGATCCTTTTCCACCTGCTGCAGACACAAGTTGAGCAGTTATATCCTTTAGGACCCAACCAGCTCAATCTGTAATGCTGCTGCTGAGTCATGCTTGGTGGTGGACATTGAAATCCCCCATCCAGTGTATATTTTGCACCTTTGCCATTGTTGGTGCTCCCTCCAAGTGTTGTTCAACATGGAAGAATACTTACCATCAGCCAAAGGAGGACAGTATATGATAATCAGTAGGATGTTTCCTTGTCCACATTTAACCTGAAGCCATTTCATGGGGTCTGAAGTCAATGATCAGGACTCCCAGGGAAACTCCCTCCCTGACTGTTTACTGCTGTGCCGCCACCTTTACTGGGTCTGTCCTGTCAGTTGGACAGGACATATTCAGAGATAGTAATGGTAATGTCTGGGTGTTGACTATAAGGTATGATTCCATGAAAATGACTATGTCGGGCTGTTGCTTGACTAGTCTGTGAGACAGCTCTCCAATTTTGGCACTAGCCCCCAGATGTTAGTAAGAAGGACTTTGCAAGCTCAACAGGGCTGTTTTTTTTTTGCCATGGTTTTTTCCAGTACTTAGGTCAATGCGAGGTGATCTGTCTGGTTTCATTTCTTTGTTGAGACATTGTAGCAATTGTTACAACTGAGTGGCTTGCTTGGCCATTTCAGAGGGAATTTGAGAGTCAACCACATTGCTGTGGTCTGGAGGTTTCATGTATGCCAGACTAGGTAAGGGCAGCAGTTCTCCTCCCCGAAAGGACATTCTTGAACCAGATGGGCTTTTCTGACAATTGGCAATGGTTTCATGGTCATCAGTAGACTCTAAATTCCAAATTATTTTTTATTCAATTCAAATTCCACCATCTGCCGTGGTGGGATTTGAATGCAGGTCCTCAGAACATTATCTGGGTTTCCGGATTAATAATTGAGCAATAATACCAATAGGCCATCGCCTCTCTACCCCCTCCTTGGACACTTCCTGAACAGCTTTGACAATTCCTCGACAGTTCCTTGAGAACTTCATAGTTCCAATGCATTTGTGCATCAAATATGCATAATCTCTTAGCTCTCCCATAATTATTTCACAGCCTATCCAAAGAGGTATCCTGCCTGCAAAAAATCCACCAAGTCCAAACTTCCTCTTACCTAATCAAATCTGTGCATTCTCATCTTCAATAACTTGGAAGACCATATAAGCAGCTGGTGACTTAAATTCTCAGCTGCGTCCACAATTAATGCAGGCTCAAACCCCAGCCCAACTCCAGTCCCATTCCTGCAACAATAGGAAATGCTGGGCATGGTGGCAAACAGAAATTTTAGTCATTTTTGGAATTTTCGCCACAATGATGTACATCTACATTGTATTGAACATCTGAACCAATGAGTGTAGTGCTGTATTCAGACCATTCCTCAAATTCTGTGTCCAGTTCTGGTCACCAAGACAAAAGCAGGGAATTATAATTAGTAAACAGATTACTTTGGTGGAGTAACTTTGTCACTCGGATATGCATCTCTACAGTGGCAAAATTTGGGAACAATGTTATGAAAGCAATTGTTAGAGCATGAAGAGAGAAGAGAGCATGGATGATCTCCGATTGTGTGAAGTACAATATCAAAACCAACACAAGTGCCTCTGAAATGAAAACAGAAAATGCTGGAGATATCAAGATCGGGCAGCGTCTGTGAAACTAAGTTCATGTTCTAGGTCAGTGACCATTTTGGAGTTTTGATTCATAGAATTGATGCATATTAACTCTATTTTTCTTTCCACAGATGTTACCATACCTGTGTAGTATTTCCAGCAGTTTCTGTTTTTATTTTAGATTCCTGGCATCCACAGGATTTTGTTCTTGTAAAAGTACTTCCAAACTGAATCACAGTGAATAGAAGTTTGCACTGGTTATGAACTCCAAATTGCACTAAGGAATCTCTTAAATAAGCTTCCTGAACATGTTCACATGTGCCATGCAGCAAGCAATTTCTGGAAACTCTATTGACCTCATAGGCATCCATATAAAGAATTCTTCCTTATGAATACAAGCTGAACACCCTTTTTCCCTGTATGAGTCAACCTTTTACCATGTGAACAAATAGTTCAGGAATTTAGTGCTGGGCAAATCTGTTTTGGTTTTGTTGGTACCCACATGTTTGCACTGAGTGAACCAATCTGAATGCCAGACTATCAGCTGGGTTATTGGAGGCCATGTAGTCAGCAGCCTTCTATCTTACAGAGATGCCCACCATGGCATCATCTTGTGTCAAGCATCAACTGGTTGGCCACTATACTGTGGAGGGAATAAAGAGAGCTGAAAAGATGCTCAATCCTCTGGCTTCTTTTCCTTTGCTGTTTACCTCCTTCATGGATTTGTTTCTGTTCTTTTCCTCCAATGCCCTTCCAAGCAGTCAGCCTTCAGGGATCAAGGCCATCAGCAACTGTGTCACTGTTGTCAGTGTTAACTTCCATATCTCACTTGATGTCCTCATGATGGATATGGACATCCAGGGAGTCAGGACCCAGTGGCCAGTTCACTGTACAGAGGCACTAAGATCATGTCAAATAGAGAAAAATCTATTAACTATAAAGATTTTAGGAAATGGAGCAAGTCGACTTCTTTGCACTTAACACAGCATTTCCCTGGCGGAACGCAAATTAAGTGTTTAACAACAATTTATGTATGGCATTTTGCAGCTGGAATATAAGCATATTAAAGCCTTTTTTCATCGGCAGAAAATGACCCAGTTCACAACGTGTGAGCTCCTGAATAAGAAGAGAATCCAATACGAGGCTGACCTACTGTTATAAAGAAACATAAAAGGAATTAAAGCCTCAACGAGAGGTGTGTCACCAAGGAAACGGAACAAAGGCCAGGTCACTCGTCTGCTTATTGATTCACTTTTTCCCAGGAGGTTACTTTGACGATAGGTTAATTTGACTGTAGTAGGGTCGCCTGCTACTTAGATTTATTACTTAATTTCGACTCTGAAGCCTATCACAATGAGGAGAGCTAATAGGATTTAAAAAACAGAAATGGCGCCCCTTTAATAAGCAGATAAAATCCTGTTAAGTGCCACTCATTTAAAAAAAAGTGTCAACCATTTTGGATTAAAAATACGACACATACCACTCCTTTAAAACAATGTCATAGCTGTAGTTTATTCAAGTGTTTTAGTGGTCACCAGTCTCACTTAGACATTTTCTGTGTTGACAGCCCTGCCACATGTGGGCTATGAATGTATGTTAAAGCACCACCTTTGTATGATGCAGCAAACGCATGTGCAACTGTGACTATAATTACCGAAAAATCACTTCAATGCTTGCATTTATCCAGTGCCTAACGCAAAGAAATACCTGCAGAATAGTTACAGAAAATTGGCAGGTGGCCAAGGAAGGGGAGGTAAGTTTTGTAGAGGATCTTCAAGGAATACTATAGTTTCCTTTCCTGTTCTTACACAGTTGCTTCTGGAGTCACTGAGGATCGGAATCAGGCCTCCATCTGCATGCACCTGCGTGCATCACCTGAAACTGGATCAGATGCACAGGTACTCTAATGGTACCCAGCTCTACTTCACTATCAACGCTTTTGACCCTTCTACTGTGCCTGATTTCTCATTCCATTTGTCTGCAATCCAGTGTTAGACTGGCACAAATTTCCTCCAATTAAACCTTGGGTAGACCAGAGTTATTGTCTTCATCTCCTGCTACAAATTCCTTTAGCTAATGACTTCATCTGTCTCCCTAGCAACTATGTGAGGCCAAAACAGATTGTCTGCAATATTACAGGCATCAAATCCTCTCTATTATCAAGACAGTGAAATAATTCTGGCCTAAGTCTCCCCAGTCTTTTAACATTATTTCTTTTGACAGTAACTTCATGAAATGTCCTACAGTGATTTAAGTGTATCCCAAAATCTTCTGTCTAAAAAATAAAAGTACTTTCTTGTTGTCTTTTTGTTTGTCGCACACATATGTCAGCTTACTCCTTTACAAAATCCCATACCCATATTTGTAATGGAAGGCAACCTACTGGGCACTGTAATCTCACAGAACATAGAACACTACAGCACAGGAATAGGCCCTTTGGACCACCAAGTATGTACCAACACAGATGCCTCTCTAATATATTTTCTTGTCCCTACGTGGTCCATATTTTATATTCCCTGCCTATTCATGTATCTATCATGGTATTTCTTGAATGTTGTTAAAGAATCTGCTTCCTCCACCACTTCTGGCTGCAAGTTCCAGGCATTCATCACCTTTTTGTATGAAATAATTGCCCTTTGAATCTTGTTACAACCTCCCACTCTCACTTTCAATATATGCGCCTGAGTAATTGACCCTTCGACCATGGGAAAAGACTCTGACTATCCACTCCATCCAAGCTTATTGTCATCTTGTAAACCTCTATCAAAACCCCCTTGTCCTCCAATGCTCCAATGGAAACAACTGAAGTTTGTTCAACCTTTCTTCTTAGTCAATATCCTCCAAACCAGGCAATATCCTGGTAAGTTTCCTCTGCACTCTTTTTGATGCATCAATATCCTTCTAGTAGTGTGGCAAACAGAATTGTACACAATACTCAATCCAGCCTCACCAAAGTCTTATACAACTGCAACATGATTTTCTAATTTCTATACTTAATGCCCCAACCAATGAAGGCCAGCATATCATATGCCTCTTGACCACCTTGCCCTTCTGAGTTGCCACGGTCAGGGAACTGTGGATCGGCACACCTAGATCCCACTGTATGCTAATTTTCTAAGGTCTCTATCATTTACTGTATACCTTCCTTCTGCAGTAGACCTTCCAAATCACATCACCTCACATTCGTGCGGGTAAAATTCCATCTCCTGTCTTTTGGCTCAAGTCTCCAGTTGACTTACATCCTGCTAAAACCTCTGCAATCCTTCTCACTATCCACTACTACCCCAATTTTTGTATCATCTGCAAATTTACTAATCAGACCACCTATATTTTCCTCAAAATCATTTATTTATCTATACCCCAGCACTGATCATTGTGGAACATGATTTGTCACAGACCTCCAGTTAGAATAGTACCCTTCCACTGCAACTCTCTGCTTTTTCTGTTCGAGTCAGTTTTGCATCCATCTTACCTGCTCACCTTGGATCGTATATGAATTCACCTTCTATATCCGCCTGCCATAAGAAACCTTATCGAACATTTTACTGAAGTCTAACTATACAATATCCACACTCTGCCGTGGTCAATTTTTCTTGTCACTTCCTCAAAAAACTCAATTGAGTTTGTGTGACACAACCTCCCTTTCACGAAACCATGCTGCCTATTGCATGATTAGATGTGAGTACATCCTGTCCCTCAGAATCTTCTCCAATATTTTCCTTATCATTACGTAAGGCTCACAAGCCTGTAATTTCCCGGACTATCTCTTCTGCCCTTTTCAAACAGAGGAACAATGTTAGCTATTCTCCAATTCTCTGATACTTCGTCCATGGCTAAAGAGGATACAAAGGCTTTGGCCAAGGCCTCGGCAATTCCTTTCCTCTCCTCTCTTCTGGTACAGACTCTATCTGACCCTGGGGACTTGCCCACCTTAATGTTTTTCAAAACCTTCAATGCCTACTCTCTTATCTCAGTATGTCCTAGAATGTTAACATTCTCCTTTCTACATTCACCATCCACCACATCCTTCTCCTTTGTGAATATTGATGCAGCATACTCTAAGGACTTCATCCACCTCCTTTGGCTCCTCACATAAATTCTCTTCTTTTCTTTCCTTAGCTACCCTTGTCCTCCTCTTAAATGCATTAAAAAAGCTTTGGAATTCTCCATAATCTTGCCTGCCGTAGACATTTCATGACCCCTTTTTGCCCTATTTAAGTTCTTTCCTGATTTCTTTGTATTCCTCAAGAGCCTCATCCTTTTTCAATTTCCTGAAATTTATGTATGCCTCCTTCATCGTTTTCACTGAGCTCACAATCTCTCTTGTCATCCAGCATTTACACCAAAGCTGGCATAACTTGAGCCTTCCTGTCATCTGGGCCACATTCTTAGCTCTCTCTTGCCTACTCCTAGGTCACCCCTTCTGGTGCCCTTGACCTCCCAGGATGGGGATGTGCAGGGTGGAGTGATACAGACAGTTGCTTTGGCAGAAACATTTGGTTTATTTGGAAAAGATTCTGCCTTAATGAATAAATTGCTTTTGCTAAAAGCCAAAATATAAAAAGATGCTCTCTCATTTCAAATTTCTTTCATCCAAGGTAGACTTAGCTCTCAATGATGATCTACCAAAGTTTATGAAATTATTTCAGAGTGACTCTTGCACTCAAAACTCAGTCAAGTTATTTGTTAAAAAATATATATTTAAAATTCTTATTGTCAAATATACTGCAGAAAGGGCTTTTGTGCAAAGAAAGGAACAAATAATTCTTCTTTTAATGAGGGTTAATTTTTATGGGTGGAATTTTCCATTCAGTGCTGGCTGAAGTGAGCAGCTCACTGGCGACACAGTCAGCTTTGCTTGCCAGATAACCCAGCACTTGGTGCAAAAAATATTTGCAGGCATGGCCCACTCCATCACTCTGATAGGCCGGGATTGGAAACAGTCTGAGATATTGGGGATCCTGAGTAGGGTCCAATTTATTTTAAGAAAAGAACTACATACACCATAAAATACATGGAGACGTCCCCCCACCTCCACACACACACACACACACACACACACACAAGATTTGATGGATTGCTGAAGTTTCATTTAGCATTACAGTCCGAGGTGGAGGGGGGTGGGGATGGGGGGAGGAGGGGGAGAGTGATGTGGAAGAGGCTAGCGGGCCTGGAGACTTTAGTCCTGAGCCCACTAATGAGATTGAAATGCTAAATGAAACCAAATGAACAAAACTAAATGTGTTCACCAGCTTTGGAAACTATGACCGAGATTCTCCCATAAAGTTCTTAGCATTGAATTTGCAAGGAAATTGGAATAAATCATGTTGTTTTTTTCAGTGGGAGTTCACACTAGAATCTCCCACGCAGAGGACACCAGCATGAGTATCATTAGATTTCAGGGGGCAGGCCTGTTCCCCGCCATGAGCAAAGGCCCAGAGCTATCAGTCTCTCTCTTTGCTGGCCCCCCCCCCCCCCCCCCCACCCACCTTGACCACTAGCCTCCCACCTGCCCTGACCAGTTCCCAAAGCAGGGAGGCAGACCGATCTCAACCCCTGTCGGCCTTGCCCACTTGGCATTGCCCTATGTCTGATGGGCAATACCAAGATGCCTCTTGGGCATGGGCACTTTGCCCCTTGGTCAGAGCTGGCAAAACAGGCTGGCAATGACAGATTGCCCATTCCCAGGGGCACCAGTTTCCTAACACTATGAGGGGGCCAATTGCCTCCCCCTTCACTCCAGCAAGTCATCCCCCAGTTCCCTGAAAGTGGGAAGCTAATCTGAACCCTGCTGGAGTGAAATACTCCAGGCGGGATGGGAGATGGTAGCGGACCTGGAAAATTCAGTCCCAGACCTTCTTTCCAGCCGATTTCCAGCACAGTGCAGATGGACCAGAAATTCAGGCCTGGGAGATGCAAGCGCAGCATAAATACTCAAGGTTATCCTGCCAATTGACCAACACATGATCCTTCTGGCTCACTGCAATTAAAAATTAGCACAGTGGGATGGGAGAATTGCCCCTATTTGTTTTGTTATAACACAGAATTGAAGAGCAGGAAATTGGAAATAAAGAGCACTGATTCAGATCCCATCAAAATCATTAAATTGTTTGCTTCACTTGTTCTTCATGTTAACCATCATAAAAGATCCTGAAGAAGAGAATGTACTGAAATGGAAATCCTGCTACGGGAATCGAAGATAGCGTGTGATTGTCGCAATATCAGTATCCCCAGGAGTTGTGGTCTTTTTGAATTCTGTGTGATGTGAAGTAAAATGCCACCACACAAAATAGAAGCTTTTCTAAGTATGATTATAGAAGTGCCTTTGGACAATGGTGACTTAGTTAGCCCTATGTGCACGCTGCAAAAACGTAGGAGGCACTAATCCAAAAGTAACGCTGGCTCTGTCTTAGCATCTTAGCCACCACAAAATTTTAAATGGTATGAAGTGATTGCTTTATTAGGGACTGTAGAACTGATGGTGAAGGACAAAAGTGACTCACACCTAGGAAAGGGGTTTTAAAACTTATTGCTGTCTTCAATGTGAATGGTTGAACCAGAAAGGATAATAACAGTAAGGAAATTGCAAGAAGTCTCAATGATCAGTCTGATCATTGGTTTACTAAGCAAGTTTTTGATGAGATGGAGTCAGTATTTCAATGAAAGTTGCTGTCAGCTTTCAATGTGCTGCTTGTATGTGCCACCTATGTAAGTGAAGCTTACCTCCTCAATGCCCTCTTTAATTTGAGCACTTTCTTTTGTTTCAACATTTTTTAATGAAAACATTCTTCTTCTTGTTTGGTCTAAGAAAGGCTCCATTCCCTACAGTTAAGAACAGATTATTTTTCCAGGAATTCTCCGCTGTAGATAATATCCTTCACAATGTGTGCTTGCCCATGAAAGAACGAGTAGAGTAGTAATGGAAACATTAGGTACATCACCCACCTGATAACCCACACTGAACAAGTGAACTAACTACCTAAATTGCTTCCAACAATATAGAGGAAGGGTCACACTGTGGAATAGGGATGTGTTAGCAATACAACTCGGCAATCAATTTACATAATCTGGTTTTGATTGCAATGAACAATCATTTTCCATTTTCTCAGAAAGAACCCTTTGCTTCAAAGTCCAAACTCTAGCTGTTAGACTGTAGAATGAGCCTGCAATCAACATTGTTCAAGTGAACTGCAATTCCAAAATTATTTTGTCAATGTTTATAATAGAAATCTCCAATATAAATCGCACTTGGAGTATTGTGTGCAGTCTGGTCGCCACATTATAAGAAAGATGTGGAGGCATTGGAGAGGGTACAGAGGAGGTTTACTAGGATGTTGCCTGGTATGGAGGGCAGGTCCTATGAAGAGAGGTTGAAGGATTTGAGGTTGTTTTCGTTAGAAAGGAGGCGGCTAAGGGGGGATCTTATTGAAGCATATAAGATAATTAGAGGTTTGGATAGGGTGGACAGTGATAGCCTTTTTCCTAGGATGGAGAAAGCTAGCACGAGGGGACACAACTTTAAATTAAGGGGTATGAGTTATAGGACGGATATCAGAGGTAGGTTCTTTACTCAAAGAGTGATTAGGGAGTGGAATGCCCTGCCTGCAGCTGTTGTAGATGCGCCAAGTTTGGTGGCGTTTAAGAGGTTAGTTGATAAGTATATGGAAGAGAAGGGAATGGTTTAGTTAGGAGGGGCATTGCTTTTTATTTTGGTCGGCACAACATCGAAGGCCGAAGGGCCTGTTCTGTGCTGTATTGTTCTATGTTCTATGTTCTAATATAAATCTTCACTCCTCGATTGCCCATTCTGGCTATTAAAAGGCTTTTTCCCACAAATCTCTCAACATTATTTTTTTCACTTGGGAGATCGTGTTACTGCAGACCATCATAGCTCTCGATGAGTATTGTGTAGAAATATTCCCCATGGCCTGTAGATTCACTCAGTGAAGCAAAAGTGTATCTAAGCAGTTTTTTCCAAAGGCCTGGAACTGTTAGTCAGGGTTTTTCCAGGATATGAGCGCAGCAATATTTGGACAATTTTTGTTCTTAGAAATGGAAGGTTCAAACTTTCGCATTCACTTTAGCATGAAGCCTGGGCAATTCCTCCAAAGAATAATTTTATCATGGTCAATAGTTGTACCTTCAACATCCCAATCTCTTTACAGCTGATTTTGAGATCAGGCTGTCTGATAGCCAACATGGGAATCGTTGTGTAAAGGTAAGAAACACAGTTGTGAATTACATTTTGGTAGCTTTGGTTCCCTAGTGGAATTTTTTGCCACATATTCATGTTGGCAATCTCAAGCTTTTTTTTGTTTCCTTCCTTCCTACTTTCTTTCCTAATATTCCAGAGCCACTTAACAAAATTGGGTGCTTATAATACATTATGATCATTTACTGCAGTCTATGGGCCAAGTTTCCTCCGAGTGCAGAGGTGCATTTTAATGCCGAAGTGGCCACATGTTTCTTTCTTTGAAGCAAATTTTCCTCCACATTCCTTCCCCCATGTCATTTTTCTCCTTTTTTCCACTTCGGGAATGCCTCCAGAGGAATTTTCCCATCCCGCCACGGGAATCATAATAGGCGTGGCACAGATCATGCAAAGGTCTGTTGACCTCAGACAGGATTTTCCAGGTAAGCACGGCCAGAAAATCCAGTGTGGAAAACACACATGTTCCCCTGCCTAGGTCAGATTCCCCATTATAAATTTGAATGAAAATTGATTTCTTTACACTCATAATTTTTGTCTGTTGTTGTGCAATTTTGGAAGTCGTAAAAGCATGCTAGCTAATGAAGGAAATGATGAGTTGGGAGCTTACTGAAAAGTAAGTGTACATGTTTTGGTATCTTCACGTATCACTATTAGTTGCTGCATTGAAAGTAGATGTGTTTTTAATGCAGTGATTCATCACAGGGATCTGTACTTTCAAGGTAGTTGTCCGTTACATTGGTTGCAGTAATAAGTCTCACAATGAGGTTAAAGTCCAACAGGTTTATTTGGTAGCACAAGATTTCAGAGCACTACTCCTTCATCCAGTGAGTGGAGCAATGCTCCAAAAGCTCGTGTTACCAAATAAACTGTTGGACTTCAACCTGGTTTTGTGCCGACCCCAGTCCAACACCGGCATTTCGACGTCATGCTATATTGGTCAGAATTGTGTAACTGCTAACATGCAATACGGTAATCATTTAATGGAGAAAATACCATAATGTATTTTTAAAATGTTCTCCACTGTCATGTGTTGTGTTCTGATTTAATTGGACTTGCAGCTCTGGCTATTGGAAAACAAACCTTGCTTCTGAAGCTGGGGAAGTGGGTCTGCACCTACTCACATTCTATTGATCAACAGGTACCCTGTTTTAAAATGGAAATAGATATCTGTTTTGTCAGTGGAGCTTGAACCCTTTGTTATAATAGTTTTCTTCTATAAATTCTTGGCTAGATTTCAAAAGCTTCAGCTCAGTGGGTGATTTTATTGATCCAAGAATTATTGAAAGTTTTATGAGCTTATAAGAACAGAATATGTTTTAAATGTGGTTTCTTGCTTGTTTACAATTTGAATGGGCATTTAAAAGATTACAATCTTAATTTCACTTGGGGTTTTTTGGTCGAATAGCAATAATAGTAAGTTTGAATGCAGATCTTAGATTGTAAGAAGTAATTCCATAGTTATTGCTTGACTGCTTTGAATTGTACATAGTGCATAGTGAGCGAGTAGCTATGAACAGATTTCAGATAGTGCTGTTGTCATGCCTGGAGCTGCTTCTCCATGTAGGTTTGTTACAGAGTGTTCTCTCAATCTCTTACCATATGACTCTAAGCATCATACCATTGGTGGTATTGTTCTCCAGTCCCTCGTTAATTTCTGCTCTCCAAACACTTTTACATCACACTGGCATGCACACAATATCACAATATTTATCAGGTTGACAATGGAAGAAACAGTCTACTAGTGCTTTTTACTAATTCCATTACAGTGTCAATGGCACTGGACTTTCACACTGTCTTAAAAGTACTTCGAATCCTGGTGTGAAATCTCCATTACACTGTATTCATTTTCTTCTCTCTCCTTTTCCTGAGAACTATTTCTTCACTTGATTCATGAATACATTCTACATAAAGTAATCCTTCCACATAATTCTGCAGTTCTATCACAAGGAAATCTTGGTGACAGTTTTTGAGTGATTGCCATCTTTGCAAACAGCTGGTGCACACTGGGCTTCTCCATTGGAATTGTTCTTTTTTTAGAGAAGAAGAATTGTATATTGCCTGAAATGGAATTGGAAATGACAAATACATTTACCTAACCAACCATCCATAAAGATTTATAAAGATGGGGGATTTTGATGGTACCAGAGAAGAAACATGTTGACCTGACATAATCAGCTGTCAAAGATTTCCATTTTTTGAGTGGTGTCTGCTTGAGACAAATGTATGTCCAGGGTTTGTCAAACAGTACATCTGACCTTTAACTCCCCACCCACCTTCCTCCACCATAGCCAACATGGTGGTGTAATTTGTGAATCTTGGGCGAGTCTTCAGAGGTTTTCTGCCATGATCTTGATTTCATTTAAATAATAAAGGCTTGGAGTTATCTGAATAATTTATGAGTGAAGTAAATTTTCTTCCAAAGCTATTGAATAATTTACAGCCTCCCTTTTTTCAATGCTCGCCACAATAACAAATGTAGCCTGCAACCATTTAAAGTACAATAACACGATCCAATTTGGTAAAAAAAACGCAATTATATGGGGAAAATGATCTGTACTATCTAATTCCTAGATATGAACATAAATTATTTGTCCCCCTTCCCCTACCATCTCTGCAGATGAGTAAATATTTTTATTCTGTTCATTCCTTCACTTTCCCTGTTCCTGTTACATGATTGAGTTTAAGTAACTTCCAATGTTTGTTGTCCTGAACGCAAAGCACTAACAGTAAACAAATTACATAGAGGAGTCCATTATTAAAGTTCAGTGAATAGGATTAGAGGCCAAGTTTTAGCACTGTGTGGAAGAATGCCCCTGTTGTTGAGTGATTTCTTCCAAACCAATAAATCTTGTCTTTAATTACTAATATAAAAATATACCAATAATTATCATACTGCTGAACAATTTTATGGATAAAATAGATTGCTGATATCGAAAAAAGACATTATCTGTGGGCACAAACACAATCTTTAATGCATGCTGACAAAAATTTAATTTTGCCTAAAGCCATTTGGATCAATAATGTGTGAAATCAATCCATTCGTTCATCCTGTATGTTGGACTCCAAGCCAATTAAGCTTTGAAGCAAATCTCCATTGGATTTCAGGAAGTCAGAAAGAAGGGCCTTGATTAGTTAAGAATTATGTTATTCTCTCCTTCTTGGACTCAAATAAACCTGCAGTTTAAACTTGATTGAGTTTCAAAGCTGCTTTCATTGCTTCACAGACAGTGGCTGTTTGACAATTTTAAAGCACGACACACAGGCTTGCATTATTAGTGAGACGCTGCTTTTTTGAAAAGATAGTCAGCAATTTTATTTTGCCAGCTCATGAGACTAATAATCACTTTGAAACATATTGAGGGGAAATTGGATAAAGTCCGAAAACAGTTACAGGGAACTTGGTGTGCAAAGCTCTCACCTGTTCATTGTGATGCTAACAGCATGTAACCTTCACGCTGTGTGCTAATTTAAATGGTCATAGTATGTAATCCAGTGCTGAATGTGCTGCTAAGAGACTACACTCCTCATCAGGGGGCTCAAGTTTGTGCAAAGGGACAAAAAAACAGGATTCTGAACAAGGTACTGTTTGCTGAAGTTTAAAGAAACTGGCACAGAGAGGCTCTCAGTTAAAGACAGAGCTGCACTGTGCAGATCTGGAGACATCAACTAAAGAGATGCCAGACATCTGAGGCAGTCCTAAAGTTGTTGACACCTTACTGTGTGTCTGTGTGTGTGTGTGTGTGTGTGTCTGTGTGTGTGTCTGTGTGTGTGTGTGTGTGTGGGTTCACAGAAGTTGTATTGGATGGCATTTGCCTCTTGATTTCAGAGAGAATAAAGTCTGACCATATTTTGCCTATTGGTTTGCATTGATTGTGTATTTACTGAGAATATTATGGTGTAAGATAGATTTCATAACTTGTGTTATCCTTATCTATAAACATATAGCTGGGGTGAAGCAGTAATGTATTAGAGTTTAACCTTTTCCTGTTTAATAAATGTTTTGTTCTCTTGTTAAATATTAATGTCCTGTAAATCTGTTCATCCATGTCTCTAACTCAGCTGGGGTCAGAACAATCCTCTGACCGCTGCTACTCTAGTGATGTCCCTGCTGTTGCGTATCAGCTAACCTAGCCTAGACTGTTGTTGCTCAAGCCAAGGTGGTGCAATCCAAAACAAGTCAGAGTTGTGAAAGATCATCCTCCAAGGTCACTTGCAGTCATCCCCATTGAAAGACTATAGCTATGCTACAGTCCTGGGGACCATAGAGGAAGGAGTGGGCATTATGAAGACGAACACCAAGAAAATGCACAAGGTTAATTAGTGGACTTTTATAGGCAATATTGAATGATTTATTTGGCAAAGCTGATGTGAAATAGTTGTTTTGTGGTGATCTTTATTCAATGTTGTGGCTAAGCACACGCTGTGATGGTGACAAAATGAAGATAAGATATGGGGCATCAGTAGAATGAAGAATTGGGTTATGTTAACTGGATGAAACAGATGTGGAAAGTCTAACTAGAAAGGAGATATGCTGGTTTCCCTTCCTTCTGCTCCTTCTTCCTCATCCTCCTCCAGTGTCCATCATATCCCTAGTAGCAAGGGTGTGGCATCATGATGGTGAGGTTGTGCAGGATACAGCAGAGCACAGTGTAACAGGACACACTCTCTTGCAAGTACTTCAGGGTTCCTTCAGAGGATGCTGCTTTGTCAGCCTGATTCTATTATCATACTGGGGTTGGGTTACACACCGGAGCCATGTCTTAGGTAATCAGTGGATAACCCTTGTCACCCAGTAGTCAATGTCTGGTTTCAGATGCTGGTACAAATGTTGATATTATTGAGAACAGTCGCAGATTAAAGACATCATAACAACTACTAGGCATTCATCTGCTGTATGATCACACATCAATTACACACAGGGCACCTGAGATCTCCCAAAGGTGTTCCAGGGCCATGCCCAAAGCGCCAAGAATTCCAGTAAGTTTAGACCTTCTCCTGCTACATCTAAGATGCACAAAATGCATTTTGGACATCCCGTTAGCAAAAATCAGATCTGACTGAGGCAGTTGCACTTTAACATATGCAGTTGCCTCTGTGAACAATGGATGTGGTATTAACAACTTGCCCTCTAGAAAAATGGTAGGAGCCAGAAGCTAGACTGGGGTTTCCAGATCTATGCCTCCACAGCCATTTGTGTTAAGATGGAAAGCCTCTCCAGCCATGTGAAAATCCAGACCTCAAACACAGTAGTGGAGATAACAATCTTGGAATCATTTAATAAGCAACAGGGTGCTTTGAGGTCAATCAGGGTGACAAAATTGCCTTTCTCATCCATAATTATCTACTTAGATACAATATGTGTTTACCACATATTCTGTATTTGTACTTATGGTTGGTAAAACATTAATATAAATTCATTTATTTTGCTTACCTAATTTGGGAGCTTTCAGGACATAAATCTTATCCAGTTACTGTGGTTATAAGAACAGGTTAGAAGCTGGGAATTTTACAGGGAGTAACTCACCTCCAAACTCCCCAAAACCTGTCCACCATCAAGAAGGCAGACCACATGAGTGTGATGGAATACTCTCCACTTGCCTGGATGAGTGCAGCTCCAACAACAGTCAAAAAGTTTGACACCATCCAGGACAAAACAGTCCATTTAATTAACACCCCCTCCATCACCTTCAACATCCACTTCCTCACTACTGTAGTGCTGTAGCAGCAAAAGTGTGTACCATCTACAAGATGCACTGTAGCGACTCATCAAAACACTTTTGAAAGCACGTACAGATTTGAACTTGTGACTTTCTGGGATAGAGATCAGAATGTTACTAGAATGTTAAACCAAGGCTGATAACTCGGATAAAGTTGTTCTGTTCCATTCCTCCCCATATTACACCTGACCTGGAGGGGTACTTGATATCTGGCACATGTTTGTTCCATTCTTTATAATGATGTTTCACACTTTGAGCACAAGAAAAGCCATTAAGTATCAAGTTAGTAGACCAAGAAAACTGTAGCTGTGAATTAAGAACACTTATGCTGCGACAGTCATAGAGCACAAATTTCAAGATTCTGTTGTCAAGGTATATGCTTGCAAAATGTGAAGAAGGAGGCAAAACATGGTTATGTTGTTAACCTTATCTCCAAAAAGCACACTCACAAAGCAAGGCAATATTTGCCCTATGCAGCCAAAGTTCTGAGAAAAACATAATGGAACATGAACAAATTATGTGTCTCTGTGCCTTTAAGGAAATGATCCTGCCCAATGGATTAAATTATAAATGATGTGGAGATACCAGCATTGGACTGGGGTAAACATGGTAAGAAATCTCACAACACCAGGTTAAAGTCCACTATGTTTATTTGGTAGAAAAAGTCACTAGGTTTCAAAGTGCTGCTCCTCCTTCAGGTGAGTGGGATTTCAGTTCACAAACAGGAAATATAATGACACAAACTCAATTCACAAAATAATGGTTGGAATGCGAGCCTTTACAGGTAATCAAGTCTTAAAGATACAGACAATGTGAGTGGAGAGAAGGTTAAGCACACGTTAAAGAGATGTGTTTTGTTTCCAGCCAGGATAGTTAGTGAGATTTTGCAAGCCCAGGCAAGTCCTGGGGATTACAGATAGTGTGATATGATCCTGGTTGAGGCCTTCCTCTCATGTGTAGAACTTGGCTATCAGTTTCTGCTCAGCGGCCCTGCACTGTCGTGAAGGCCACTTTGAAAAACGTTTACCCAAAGATCAGAGGTTGAATGCCAATGACCGCTGAAGTGTTCGCCAACAGGAAGAGAACACTCTTGCCTGGTGATTGACCATTGTCATAGCGTCTGCATAGTCTCCCCAATGTACCATGTTTTAGGACATCCTTTCCTGCAGCGTATCAGGTAGACAACATTGACTGAGTTGTAAGCATATGTACTGTGTACCTGGTGAATGGTATTCTCACATGAGATGATGGCAGCCATATCAATGATCTGGCATGTTTTGCAGAGGTTGCTATGGCAGGGTTGTGTGGTGTCGTGGTCACTGTTCTCTTGAAGGCTGAGTAGTTGGCTGTGGACAATGGTCTGTTTGAGGTCATGCGGTTGTTTGAAGGCAAGAGGTGGGGTTGAGGGGATAGCCTTGGTGACATGTTTGCCTTCATCAATGACATGTTGAAGACTCCAGAAAAGATGTCATAACTTCTCCGCTCTGGAGAACTACTGGACAATGAAGGCTATTCTGTCCGCCATGTCCCGTGTTTGCCTTCTGAGGAGGTTGGTGAGGTTTTTTGCTGTGTCATGTTGGAGCTATCAATTGATGAGTCAAACGCCATATCTTCCTCTTATGAGGGCATCTTTCAGTGTCTGAAAGTGTCTGTTGCGATCCTCCTCATCTCAGCAGACCCTGTATATACAGAGGACTTGTCCATAGGAGATAATTTCTTTATCATGTTTAGGATGGAAGATGGAGAAGTGAACAATTATGAGATTATCCGTTGCCTTGCGGTACAGTGAAATGCTGAGGTGACTGTCCTTAATGGAGATGAGAATGCAACTGATTCTGGAGAGTAGTCCATGGTGAATCCAATGCTGGGATGGAATTTATTAACATCATCATATAGTTGTTTCAGTGATTGTTCACCCTGAGTCCAAAGGAAGAAAATGTCATCTAAGTTTCTATTGTGTAGCATCAGTTGAAGGTCCTATTGTCCATTGTTTGCTGCAAATTGCCCAGCCTTCAGGAGAGCAGTGACCACAACACCACACAACTCTGCTCCAGCAACCTCTGCAAGACACGCCAGATCATCAACATGGATGCCACCATCTCACATGAGAATATCATCCACCAGGTACACGGTGCATACACTTGCAACTTGGCCAACATTGTCTACTGGATACATTGCAAGAAAGAATGTACTGAGGCATGGTACGTCAGAAAGACTATGCAGACGCCATGACAACGGATGAATGAACACCGCTCGACAATCACCAGACAAGAGTATTCACTTCATGTTGGGGAACACTTCAGCGGCCATGAGTATTCGGCCTCTGTTCTTCAGGTAAGCCTTCTCCAAGGCGGCCTTCATGACACACAACAGCATTGAGTCGAAGAGCAGAGACTGATAGCCAAGTTCCACACACATGAGGACAGCCTCAACTGAGATTACTATCTGTAACTCCCTTGTAACGACTTGCCTGGGCTTGCAAAGTCTCACTCACTGTCCTGGCTGGAGATAACACACATCTCTTTAACCTCTTAACCCTCTCTCTACTCATATTGTCTGTACCTTTAAGACTTGATTACCTGTAAAGACTCGCATTCCAATTATTATTTTGTAAATTGAGTTTGTGTCTTTATATTGCACTGTTTGTGAACTTTAAAGGCTTTTGCTACCAAATAAACCTGGTGGATTTTAACCTGTTGTTGTGAGGCCTTTTACTTAAATTATAAAGACATTGTTGCAAAGCCAAGGTTGGTATGGAAGGTTGAGATTGTTCTAACTGAAGTGTTCAAGATGATGAAGAGAGTTGCTATTATAGATGAATAGAAACTATTTCCACTGATGGGGGTTAACCAGAACAAGGGACCAGCATGTTTAAAATTTAAATTAGCCATTCAGAGGTGATATCAGGAAGTATTTCTATACACAAAGGGTCATGGAAATCTGGAACTAAACCATTCAGGCTGTTGAACAACTGAAAATTCTGAAACGGACACTAATAGATGTTGCTCCCAATGTGATCTCCTCTATATCAGGAAGACCAAACGTACACTGGATGATCACTTTGCTGAGCACCTCAAGTCTGTGTGCAATTAAGACACTGACCTTCCCGTTACTTGCCATTTTAACACACAATCCTGCTCCCATGCCCACATGTCTGTCCTTGATCTGTTATAATGTTCCAGTGAAGCTCAATGCAAACTGGAGGAACAGCACCTCATCTTTCAGCTCGGCACTTTACAGCATTCCAGTGTCAACATCGAATTCAACAACTTTAGGTAATTAGTTCTACCCCACCTCAACCCATTTTACCTTATTTAGTTTTTAACTGTTCCCTGTCTTTCACTTCTTTATTGGTTTTTCTTTATTTTACTTTTCCCCCCCAACTCTTTCCCCCTATTTTATCCCTCTGTTCCTTATCTTTTCTCCCCTTTGCTTCTCCTTTTCCCCATGTTCTCCCATCCCTACCCTCCCACATCTCAATTTGTCCTTCTGATTTCAGCTTCTCTACTGGTTGGCCAATCACACCTTCCAGTCACTCTATGGATTGTCTTTCACCTTATTTTTTGTGGCTATGACTCATCTTTCATTCCCTCACAGTATAAATATCTCACACTTTCTGTCTTTTAGTTTTGACAAAGGCTCAGCTGGACTCACCACAAACTCTTTTCTCTCCTTACAGATGCTGCCAGACCTGCTGAGATCTTCCAGCATTTTCTCTTTTGATTGATAGACTTTTGTTATGCAGGAGAGTTTTGGGCTAAGGAGTAAAGTCAGATGAGTGGAATTCAGACATAGATCTTTCATGATCTAACTGAATGATGGACAAAATCAAGGAGCTGAATGGTCCGAATTTATGTCTTATCTTATGTTATTTCCTTATAAGCAGCCCTTGTTTGATTTCTCTTCACTAAAGGTGTCATTGTCAATTATGGCTTGGGTGGTAGCAGTCAAATCTCTGAGTTCCCAAAGATTATGGGTTCAAGTCTCATTCTAGGTCTTGAGTTCAACAATCAATCCAGTGGAGTGTTGCAAGTATCATCTTTTGGCTGATACATAAACTGAGAACACCTGTGCAATCTTAGGTAGACATAAAAGATCCTTGATACGACATTGAAGAAGAGCAGGAAATTATCTCTGGTATCCTGGACAATACTTAGCCCTGGACCAACATCACAAAAATAGATATTCTCCCAAAAGAATTTTAAATGCCGAACGTGTGTGAGAACTGGAGTAAATCTTGCTTTTTTTTAAACGAGACTTTCAAAATGAGTCTCCCTCATCTGCATTTCTGGTGAGGAGCTGACGATACCAGAGATCTGCCGGCCAGAGATGTATGGAGGTCATAGTTCGTCAGCAAAAAGCCCTCGACACAGCCTCTACTTAAGTCTCAGCTCAGCTTGGTGGGAGAATCACCCCCCAATAGGAATTCATATTGTTGTTTGTGGAACTTTGCTGCATATAAATTGGCTGCTGCAGTTCCTACATTAGAAGAGTGATTATATTTCAAAAGTGCTTCATCGCCTATGAAGTATTTGGGATGTCTGGAAGTTGTGCAAAATGCAAGATAAATGAAATTTTTTCTCTTCTTTCTGCATATCATAAATATAACTCTGAATCGTTTGTCAATAGATCATTATTTAATTCTTCACCGATGACGTTTATCATGCAGAAATGGAAATGTGGGTCAGCAACATGTTGCCCTGTTTAGGCAGGTAACCAGATATGTCCGAATGCTGTCGGATTGGCAGCTAGTAAATGATTTTCCGTTACTTTGTGTGAACTGTTTGACAGTGTCAGGAAGATTAATTGCAGTAACTACGTGAATCCGTACCAAGAATAGTGTAGTTAGGAATTTGGTAACAACAGAAACATGAAGAAACCTCTACATCAGCTGTTGTGAATGGCAGCAAGAGAACCTTTCCTGTAATAGTCCTAATGTATTGCTCGGAAGAAGAACTCAATCTTTCCAGCTAAGTGGGTTATTTATAGAAGCGTTATTAACCATTAAAAAAGTTAAGCATGGTAATTGAAGAAAGCCATTGAGCAACTCTACATCTGTGATTCACAATAGTATCAAGAAGCAGAGCTGAGCATTTGACTTTTGAATATAATGTGACACTACATTATTCATACTGTGAAGTGAGTGAACTTTGTTGTAAAGATATTAACATCCTGTATTGAAAGGAATTTCCATTAAAATGCAGTTGGCTCCCTTTGAGCTCAATTTTCCAAAAGGACATCTGAAGTATATCAGAAATTTGTTGTTATCAGGAATTCATTAATTTACTCAGCATTCGTAATTGAGACCACTCCCATAACTAATGTGTAGGGACAGAATGCTTGTACTGTAATAAAAAGAGAAAATATTAGAAATACTCAGCAGGTCAGGCAGCATCTATAGATACAGAAAGGCAGAGTTAACATTTTGATAAAGCCCTTGCATTGTTAGTCCTAAAGTTGGTAGACCTTATAGTTTAACAAGATACAAGAGTCACATTGACGAATTATCTTTGCTCCTTGCTTAGTAGCAAGAGCAGGGACAACAGCAACAATGAATCTTCACTCACAATTTTCAGGTTTGATCTTTCTTTTTCACAACATTGCCTCAGTTATCAATGCGATGAAGTAATCACAGTCTGTTCATATGCATTCTAAACATGTGTTCCTGCACGACATATTATCATAATACTGATATATGTAATTTCATCCACAACCACCATTAAATGGTGAAGTGTAATACAAGATTTTTTGTAATGTTGTCTACATTCAACAGCAATCCTTTCATTTCCCAGAATTCCAATACTAATTAGTGCCATTACCTTCAGCAGGTACCTCCATCTCCACGGGTCAAATTTAATATATCATTTAAATTATTCAGCCGCCAGAAGCTGCACTTTGATTCCCAACGGAGAAAAATGAGGGGTAACAAATACTTGCTTTTCCTAACAGTCCTGAAAATTGTTCCACTTCATGTATTTACCCAATTCCTTTTTGAAAGATTACAATTGAATCCACTTAGTCTTGATGCTCAGCTCATTTTTTCTCCTTCTCTGAAGGATCATCCAATTTCCCCAATAAGTGGCTAAGCCATGCAACCAGGAATGCTCCAGATCTGATCCTTTATCTGTACTGTGTTTGCTGAACCTCTCCAGCACAACAATGGGATCATTCCAGATTGTTTGATGAAAGTATGAGAAGGAGGTGAAAACAAATGAAGATTCAAATTATTAACTGTTATCCAGAGACACTTACTGGCAGTACACATAGATACACAATAGGTGGGTGTTATAAAATGTGCTGGGGCAGGATTCTAATAACAAAGAGCTGTAATTATGTCAGGGTATTTCCTTAAAGTGAGAATGTTTTTACAATTCATGTTATGTACCATGGTGGGTTACAGTGAAGGCACACCTTCTTTCTGAATGACCTGTCTGCTATGTAGAGTATCTAACACATATGACTATCTGTAAATGCTATATCTTATCCTCGAACGAGAATACGAAACTATGGGGGTGGTCTTACAGTTCGTCACATTGATTGACTGGTATGGCGAGCTGGTAAGATCACGAGAGAGGCAAACAACCTGGTTCGCAACCCATTCCTTGTATCATGCAATCTTATTCTCCCTGAACTGCCAGAGTAATCAGCCTTTCACGTGACACCTGGCACTGCCTACTGGGTACCCTGGCACTGCCCACCAAACACCAAGCAGGATCTAAAGGGAAGAAGTGTGTGGGGAGCTGCACCCTCTGAAATGGGGACTGTGGTAGCGTGGGTGGGGGGGGGGGGGGGTGGTATTTGAATGGGGACAGTGATTAAGCTACTTGTCTACTGTCTTGAATATTTAGCATATAACTGTCTGGTGTCAGTGCTACATGAACCTCAGAGATTCACACATTCATTCTGTAACCTTCCTTATTACAGTAAGGATAGGACCAGACACAACTGAAGTGCCCAGCCAAGTTTTCTAATTTCTACTTTAATTTCTGTAAAACTCTTGCTTGATAATTAAACTGGGCTCTCATTCCCTCTGTTTGTATCTCTTTACATCATGCGTTTTGTGTTCTTTTTCCCTATAAATTCTTTGGAAACCCCAACAGATTTCACATTCTTTTCTCTGCAAGGTAACTTGACCAGTCATCCAAAGGTTGTTCCCAAGCTTCCGTGCTCCAATTGGATTAGGAATGAAAAGAGCAGTATAAAGGCAGCACTTCATTATATCATTAGGTAAAACTCTGAGAATATCTTTAATTGTTAACATTATCAGCATTGATACAGAATGCCCTTTCATTTTTCTCATTCCATGCAAACTACTAAAAATGATTGATTTTTGCATTCTCTATTTTCATTTGCAAATAGATTTTGTTGTTCATTGTTGAACTGACATTTTTTGAATAATTCATTGTCCTTCATATTCTGATCTCTTTGCTCTTTGTATAATTTTCTTCTTTTTTGGCCTCTACCTTTTAACATGTCCTGGTCTTTCTATTTGATAAATCTTATCAAAGTTAATCCCTCCTGCTCCTCAATCTTTGCCCCTCAGTGTTATCTCTGTATTTTTTGGGAGCTTACAGGAAGTCAATCTCCCAAATTGTTTCCTCCCTCTTGGAGACATCCTCGTGCAAATTTCTCACTTCTGCAGCATTTTACAGTCCCGTTTAAACAAAATTGTTTTTAAAGCATATACATGAAGTGCTGCAAACATTATTTTAAAAGTGACGAAATCCAAATCTGCTCTAAATCTTGGTGTCCATCACAAATTGTTTCTTTCTCCTCTCCCATTAACTGAATAAATTCACCCAGATCATATGAATTGTGAATGGGCCGTCAGCATTTTGAAGAGGAAATGTTGAAACTATTCAATTTCTTCATCAGTTCTCTGTTGTATTGGACAGCTGAAGCTGATTGAATTATGTAATGTATATAAATTTGCATGCTTCTAAGACTGACACTTCCAGAATATTTATCAATTTGTCCAGACTATATTGAGTTAGTACAAATTCATGGCTTGGATGCCCCTTAAGTTCATTGGTACCTTGCTGCTGCAAAAAATCTTTCACAAACTATTGAGTTTACTTAATAATGCAGAGTTGATTACATCTATAATACTAACACACAACATGACTAGTCATGGTCCTTCAGATGTTATTGCCTATTTCACTACATTTCATTTTCCCCTCAATAGCACAGCCCGACTTGAATCTAGCCAAGACATGTACATACCAATAACGAAAGCAAAGAATGAATATTTTATACATGCAAATAATAATTACAACAATTTTTATATAGTTGGGAATCTCTGATCCCACCAACTGTCCACCCCTGCCCGCACGTTTCCTGGCAATGTGGTGTGGTTTCAAGGGGAAATCCCATCGACAGTGGCAGGACCAGAGAATCCCACCACCTGCGAATGGCATACCTCCTCCCATTACCGAGAAATACGTGATTGGAAGGCCAGAGTGTCTTGCCCATAATATCTTTAACATAGACAATTATCTCAGGGCAGTTAGGTAAAGCATTATAAAATAAAGTATGACACTAAGCCAAGACCTTTGAAAACAATTATGAAAATTTAAAGTCAAGATACTGCTTGACCAGGAGCCATATAAATGAGCAAGCGTGAGGGATAAGGGAATGGGACTTGCTGTGAGTGAGACATGGCCAGTAAGAAGTCTGACAACACAAGGCCAGCAGAGGTGTGGATGACCTCAAGGTTGAGCAGTAGAATGAGCTGAACAATGAAGTTGAGCAATATTATTGTTGAGGGAATAGGTTGGCTTAGTGATGACAAGAACATGAGCTCACCTCTAAAGTAAATGTGACACCAAGATTGTAAATAGACTCTTGCCAGGGAGAGGAATGGTAGCCAGAGAGAGTTTGGAGCAGGAACTGAAAACAATGGTTTAAAGTTTATTTATTAGTGTCACAAGTAGGCTTACATTAACACTGTGAAAAGCTCTTAGTCGCCACACGCGATGCCCGTTTGGGTACACTGAGGGAGAATTTTAGCATGGCCACGAGGATTCTCCAGTTTCCTCCTACAATCCAAAAGATCAGCATGTCTTTTGGACTGTGGAAGGAAACCAGAGCACCTGGAGGGAACTCACGCAGACATAGGGAGAATGTGCTGACTCTGCACAGATGGTGACCAAGCTGGGAGTTGAACCCAGGTCGCTGACGCTGTGAGGCAGCAGTATTAACCATTGTGCCATCATGCTGCTCTTTTGGCCTTCCCAGTATTTCATTGGAGGATATAAATGGTATCGACCGATATAATCAAACAGCTGGTTACAAATTTAGATTGGCAGTTCCCACTTGTGCATTTTGCTGCTCTTAAGTTTCCAGACTCTTTTTCAATGATTTAATTGGATCAGGTTTTTTAATTCCTGCTTTACAATGCTCAGTTACTCTCAGTTCCATGAAATTATATTGAGTCAGCACATTTCAGTTAGGTTAAGATCAGATTCATAGACTTACATTGTTGCACCTGTTGATCTCTACAAGTAAGATTAATGTTTTATGGGCCCTTCATTTGCATTTAGCGAGGACAAATTGTATTAGAACTTCTTTAGCTGGTAGCTTGGGTGTGCTAATTACTTGTGTATTATGTGCTTGTTTGTTGGTAGTTATATACAATCTGTTTAACTGAATCACAAGCCATTGGGAAACTGTGTAAACCAGCTGATGATATTATGGTTCAGGGAGGGCAGAATATGGTTACTCACTACAAACTATAAAAGCAAATTACTGTGATGCTGGAATTTAAAACAACAATAAAAAATGCTGAGTAGTTCTGAACATCTGTGAAGAGAGAATGAAGCCAACATTTCAAGTCTGGATAACTTTTCATCAGAGCTAGTTGCCCACTGTCACAGTGATTGTTCACTGTCATACTGTCTTCATGGAATAAAACCGTGTGTTCACAATTGTTTGTTTACAGTGACATTAATTATTTTTTTAGGTTCTTTAGACTCGGGGGCTCTGAATTCTGCTGATTAATGTAATCTCCTTTGCATTTGGGCTACTGCTCTAATTTCCTACTCTTATTTCACTGTTTTGCCTTTTACATTGGGATCTACCCTCCTGGCTCCTCAATTTCCTCTTACCTCCTTGAATTTCTCCCCTCTCCATTCTCACCAATTCATATCCCACAAAGCTTCATAATTCATTGTCATTCCTATTGTCTGGCCACAACTCTAAACTGAATATGGAGAAAACCATATCTTCCTTCGATGCCTCTGACATTCCCTAACCAGGTTGGTTCAGCTCTTGTTTACATTTATTCTATTTGTTTTCAGTATATATCTCCACAAATTATCCTATGGGGCAGTATTTTTTGACCCCACTGGGATCAGGAACAATGGTGGATGGGACCTGAAATACCTGAGCTGGCTGGCCTATCAACCCTTTTGGTCTGAGGCAGGTTCAGGACTGGTAATGCTACCAGCCTCAATGTGGCAGACGGCAAATTTAGCTCATTAAAAGCCTTGTAAAGGATGTTGACTGCATTTTCCAGTCAGCCTCCAGTTTCCTGATGCTAGAGGGGCAGAGCAATTGCCAGGAGGCTGGCACCCAATAATAGGCTGGAGTGCTAGCTGTCTAGGCCATTTACAGACCATCCTTGTCTGCCTGGCTTATGGTAGACTTATTCTAACCCACCCGCACAACAACCTCTTTTGCCACCCTTTGGCACCCCATGCCCCCACTTTCCCCCAAGACCCAAATCCCAATTTCCCATCACAGTGCAGGCCTGGCTGTAACCTCTCTTTCTTTTTCATTAATTTTTGTTTAAATTGCAGAGAGAATATCTCCATATTGAAGCACCCTGTCAGTTACTTATCCTTTACTAGTACTCCCTAAAGCTGGAAAGCCTTTGGCCTACCAACTTTCGAAGCTTGTCTCCTGTCTTTAATCAAGGAACCTCTTCCCCAGGCCAAATAATGGAGGCACCACCTTCAAAATTCTAACAACTGACCATTACTCCCTGAGGATGGGTTTGGGACTCAGAAACAGTCTTACAAAAGCAAAAATTTGGCACACAGAGCCTGAACTATTTTCAAGTGAATGCAGTAGGACTAGCAATAAGGAACGATGGGTCACTGCCTCATAGACATGTTATGTTGAACTCCAATGAAAGGTTTCAGTAGGGAATATTTTACTGATGATATATTCCACTCCAATGCTACATCACAGCTGTTTTCATAATCCTTCGGGTCTCTTGGTTTATTACTTTGCATGTTGTGCGTGAAAATATTGCACAATGCAGGCTGCTTTTTTGCTTGATTTTTATTTTTGATTTCCTGTAATTTTTTCTTTTAACCCAGTTCTTATTACTGACGACCTTGAATGAATATTTTGCAAGTCGCAGAGGTAGGTCAGAAGATAGAGAGTAGGCTTAATTTTTTTCAGTTAGATCACATGACAAAATAGTATTTTCATCCTGTGAAAGTATAAAAAATGTGTTTGTGCCCAGAGTTGAACGCTGAACCTCCTGCTCCACATGCAATTCCACCAACAGATACCTGAGGCAGCAGTTCAATGGTAAATTATGAGGTGCAGGAGTTCTAAGAAAATGTGTTGGTCACATCATTTCTAAATTTACTATTATGTTGTTTTCCTATATATTAATCACTTGAATCCCCAAATACCAGTAAAACTGTGCTTTTTAAATGAAAAATGTGAGTGCCAGCAGGCATTTGATTTCAAACTAAAGGGTAATTTGAATCATTAGTCTTTAGCATAGCTAAAGTTCATTCTACAACCTATTAAAAACATGAATCACAGAAAGCATTACTTCTGGCTGAAGGATGCTATATGGAAGCAATACTGTTTTCTGATTTGCATCAATAAACTAGACCTGGGAGTACAAGGCACAATTTCAAACATTGTAGATTGTGAAATTATTGTGAACTGTGAGGAAGACAGTGATAAAGGTTGGTGGAGCTGGCAGCTAAAATTTAATGCAGCCAAATGTGAAGTGATACACTTTTTGGTTACAAGGCCAAGGAGGGGTGACAGAAAATAAAGAGCAGAGGGACCTGGGTGTACATTGCAATCACTGAAGGTGGCAGGGTAGGTTGGTAAAGCAGTTAATAGATTAGACTGAATCTTGAGTCTTTCAACAGGGGCATAGGGTACAAATGCAGTAAGCTTCATAAAATACTGGTTCAGCCCCAGCAGGAAGGATATGAAGGTTTTAGAAAGGATGCAGAAAAGATTAATGAGAATGGTTCCAAGGATGACTTCAATTATGTGAATAGATTAGCAAAGCTGAGGCTGTTCTCCTTGGAGAAGAGAAGGTTGAAAGAGTGTTTGTTATGATTCAAAATTATAATATGGATTGAATAAGAGGGGAGAAACTGTCCCATTGGCAGCAGGCTGATACCCCTAAGGTGATTAACAAAGGAACCAGAGGCAACATGTGAAAAACTTGTTTATACAAGAAGTGGTTTGAATCTGGAACACACTGCCTGAGAATGTGGTCCAGACAGATTCAATTGTGGTTTACAAATGGGAATGGGATAATTATCTGAAGAGAAGATTTTAACAGTTATATGGAAAGATGGAGGAGTGGGTTTGTCTGCTTGCATGGGTTTCCTTCCACAGTCCAAAGGTGTGCAGATTAAATGGATTAGCCACAGGGCTAGGGTAGGTGGTGGACCTGAGTAAGATGCTTTTTCAGAGAGTTGGTGCAGGCTTGATAAGCTGAATGGCTCCTTCTGCAGTGAGCGGACTCTGTATGAAGCGGATTCCATGAAGAGTTGCTGTTGCAACTCAACTAGTTGAGTTGCTATTGCAGTGAACTGACATAGACATGGGGTAGCCTTACTGGCTTGTCCTGTTGGTTAATCAGCGAGATGAACAGATGAGATCGGATGTAAGGTGAAAGATCAGGATTGTGCCTGGTTTTTCAATTCTTGAGATCTTATTGGCCCTCATTTGCCAGCGAAATTGGCTTCTCGCTCAGAAAGGGCACAAAGCTGACTTCAATATTCATGACATTCCTAGCATGTCATTAGGAGTCACAAATGGTATTGTCTGGGCTCACTCCCTGCCAGTGAAAGTCCTCCCCATTGAGGGTTGTTCATGATCCCCACCAACAGGGACCAAACATGAAGGTCTCACCAGTGGGAATTGAAGCCCCAAGGATGGTCAGGGGAAGGGCTTGGCAGTGCCTGCCTGACATCCTGGCACTACCCATAAGGCATCCTGGCACTGCCCACTGGGCTATTTCCAACAAGAGAGAATTTAAGCATCGTCCCTTGATATTCGATGGCATTACCATCACTGAATTCCCCCATTACCACCATCCTGAGAGTTACCATTGATCAGAAATAGTACTGGACCAGCCATGTGACTACCAAATCAGGTCAGAGGCTAGGAATTCTATGATGAATAACTCACCTGCTGATTCCCCAAAGCCTATCCATCATCTGCAAGATACAAGTCTGGAGTGCAGTGGAATACCATCCATTGATTGGATGAGTGCAGCAACAACACTCAAGAGGCTTAACACCATCCAGGATAAAGCAATCCATTTGATTGCTATTGTTCCACAAATATTCAATCCCTCCACCACTGATGAACAGTGACAATCTTATCTACTAGCTACAAGATGCACTGCAGAAAGTCACCAAGTTTCTTCGGAACCAGGGCCACCTGGAAATTGTCTTCCAAGTCACTCACCACCCTGAAACGGAAATATATCATCCTTCCTTCACTGTTGCTGGGTGAAGTCCTGAAACTTCCTCCCTAACGGCACTGTGGATATACCTACATCTCAGGATTCGCAGAGGTACAAGAAGGCAGCTCATCACCACCTTCTCGAGAGCAATTAGGGATGGGCAATAAACACTGGTTGAGCCCCATCCCTTAAATAAATTTTGAGAAAGGCTTATATAGAACATAAACATATAGATGGGATGGGACATACAGCCTGTTTCTGTGCTGTAATCCACATTAATCTGTCAGCAGGAAAGTAAAAGCACGATACCATGTTTCACGTGCTCAGGCTATCTCAGCTAAGGAATTAACGTGAGTCACTCTGTCTTTGTCCCACCAAAATTAAATGTATTATCTCCAAATTTGCGGATGATACAAAAGTTGGGTAGGAGGGTTCGCTATGAGAAAGATGCAGAGATACTTCAGTGTGATTTGGACAGACTGAGTGTCTGGGCATCTGCATGAAAGATGCACTATAAAATGGATAAATGTGTGGTTAGCCACTTTGGTAATAATAATAGGAAGACAGATTATTACTTGAATGGGTAAAAATTGAGAGAAATGGATACTCAGCGAGAACTTAGTGTCCTCATGCATCAGTCGCTGAAAATAAGTGAGCAGGTACAACAGGCAGTAAAGAAGACAATGGATATGTTGGCCTTCATAGCGAGAGGATTTAAGTATAGGGATAGGGATGTTTTGCTGCAATTGTATAGGGTGTTGGTGAGATCATACTTGGAGTATTGTGTGCAGTTTCAGTATCCTTATCTGAGGAAGGACGTTCTTGCTGTAGGGGAAGTACAGCAAAGTTTTACTAGGTTGATTCCTGGGATGGCAGGTCTGCCATATGAGGAGAGACTAAGTCGGTTAGCGTTATATTTACTGAAATGAGAAGAGTGAGAGGGGATCTCACAGAAACTTATAAAATTCTAACAGGGTTAGACAGGGCAGATTCAGAAAGAATGTTCCCAATGGTGGGGGGGAGTCCAGAACTAGGGGTAATAGTTTGAGGATCAGGGGTAAATCTTTTAGAAGTGAGATGAGGAGAAATTTCTTGACCCAGAGAGTGGTGAATGTGTGGAATTCATGACTACAGAAAGTAGTTGAGGCCAAAATATTGTCTAATTTCAAGAAGAAAATAACTCTTGCGGCTAAAGGAATCAAAAGATATGGAGGGAAGGGTGTTTCAGGATATTGAATTTGATGATCAGCCATGATCAAAATGAATGGTAGAGCAGGCTGGAAGAACCACATGGCCTTTTCTTGCTTCTAGTTTTTTTGCTTCTATGTGGTGTAACATTTTCAGTGAATCAACTTGCAAGAATACAAGGACAGGAGAAATAGGAGCAAGAGTTCATGACTC
This sequence comes from Sphyrna mokarran, assembly GCA_024679065.1. Taxonomy (NCBI): domain Eukaryota; kingdom Metazoa; phylum Chordata; class Chondrichthyes; order Carcharhiniformes; family Carcharhinidae; genus Sphyrna; species Sphyrna mokarran. Next base: position 61,524,452 of record JAGIQG010000003.1, read on the forward strand.
ATCAAGCTTGCTCTGTCATTCAATATGATCAGGGCTGATCTTGGGCTTCAAGTCTATTTATCCACACGCTCCCCATTTCTCTTAATTCCCTGTGAGACAAAAAACCTCTCTATCCCAATCTTTGATATATATAAAACGATGGAACATCCACAACACTGTGAGATGGAGGCTTTTAAAGATTCTCATCATCTCAGTCCTAAATGATTGGTTCCTTATCCTGAGACTATGCCCTCTTGTTTTAGATTCCTTGACCAGTGGAAACATCCACTCTATTGAGCCCCTTTTGAAACTTGCAGGTTTTAATCTGAGAATTTAGGTTGTTATCTGCATGAAAGAATGGTTATTCAAGGTTAAAGAATATTTAAAGTGTTGCTAACATTTCAAGCCAATATAACTAATTTGAGTTCATCAAATGGCAAGTTAAAGGAGTACTGAAGCTTTCAAAGCAGATTATGCCACTTTTCATTCAATATGTTTGTGCAACTGAAACAAATAATCAGTTAAACTCGTAATCAATATCATGTTACTGTTTCCATAAAACCACGAAGTTGGTCCGAACATCAACGTTAAATGTCAATTACATTAAAACAAAGTTTTACTCTAATTTTCTTTATCGAGGAATAAGTCCCCCCCAAATCACACACCATCCTGATTTGGAACTACATTGCTGTTCCTTCACTTTTAGAAGAACAAAGAACAAAACAGCATGGGAAACAGGCCCTTCAGCCCAACGAGCCCACGCCGCCACCCCAGTGTTCCCACCTCTACCTGTGATCCCTGTCCATGTTTATAGATCTATGGATTAAAAACCAAATTTGACTCAATTTAGGGAGAATTTGTTTTGCCAATTAGCCTAAGAGCACATCTTTGGGATGTGGGAGGAAACCGGAGCCCCCGGAGAAAACCCACGCAAGCACGGGGAGAATGCGCAAACTCCCACAGACACAGGCCCAAATCCATGTATCTGCACAGCACAGCGATAGTCACTGAGCTGTCGTGTTGCCCATCAGATTGTCCAAGTCAAGCCTACACTAACAACATGAAGCAGTAGGATACTCTCGAAAAAGATCCAAGAGCAGTCCTCTCACGACCCATTGCGTGTATGCCCCTCGTTAGACAACAAGGTGGACCAAAGCACCTGTAGGATAAAAACAAGTACATCAATATCATCACCTATTTACACCCTTCCCAGGGACTCCCAAGGCTCACGATCTCTATTTTAAATCAGTTTTCTATACCCCTCCATTCCCATTGTTTTCATGTGCCCATCTAAGTATTTCTTAAATAACTCCAGAGTACCTGCCTCCACCACTTTACTTGGCAGCGCATTCCATACCCCCACCACCCTCTGTGTGAAAAAACTCCCACTAGCATCCAAATTATACCTTACCCCCCTCACCCTAAGCCCGTGACCCCTCGTGCTATTTGAGTCCATCCTAGGAAAAAGCTTAGCCCTGTTTACTCTATCTATCCCTTTCAAAATCTTGTACACCTCTATCAGATCTCCTCTAAGTCTACGTCTTTCTAAGGAAAACAGTCCCAATTTGCCTAATCTCTCCTCGTAACTCAGACCTTCCATACCAGGCAGCATCCTGGTAAACCTCCTCGGCACTCTCTCCAGAGTCTCCACGTCCTTCCGGTAGTAAGGCGACCAGAACTGGACACAGTATTCCAAATGAGGTCTAACCAGCGTTTTATACAACTGCAACATTAAAGGCCAGTTCTTGTACTCTATACCCCTTCCTATAAAGGCTAGCATACTATATGCTTTCTTCACAATCTTCTCCACTTGCTCTGCCACCTTCAGAGACTTGTTCACCTGCACCCCCAGGTCCCTCTGCGTTTCTATACTCTTAATAGGTTTACCCTTTATCATATACCTCCCCCTACATTCTTTCTCCCGAAATGCATCACCTCACATTTATCAGGATTGAATTCCATCTGCCATCTGTCTGCCCAAGCTACCAGCCTATCTATGTCCTGCTGCATCGCCTGACAATGCTCCTCAGTATCCGCAATTTACTAGATTAGAATCCTTGAACTCTCTAATAGTGCTTTGAATGTACCTATATCACATGGCAAGAAATGTTGTTCTTGCCCATGACCAAAAAAAGGGAAACTAAAGAAAGAGGTGAGTTCAGCACTTGGGTAGGGGAGCTGAGGTTTGATTTTTGGGGGTGAGGGCACAGTTCAGATAGCTGGTCTCAGTCTTTCTGAAAGAAAAACCCATGAGTTCCTCACATTTGGTGTTGGGGTGAAGATGGAGGAATGGGGAAATCAGTTTAAAGTATCAGTCGTTAAAGTAAAAAGTTGGAAAGATCTTATGTTAGCTTCAATAAGTAGGATCTGCAATAAAAAACCAAAAACACTTGTGCCTCGTGTCCCCCAATCAGCCAGTTTATGTTCAATTACTCTAAGATTATTGAATCATCCACTCATTATACAAACAGCTTATTCTGGAAAGAAGTAATTTCTCAGGCTAGAAATGTGTTATAATACTGTAGCTTTAACCTCTGCTCATGAAAATACCTACCAGTGTCATAATTTTCATACTTGCTCAGTCATTAAAACAGAATTTCTGGTATTGAGTTCTCAAGACTGTACAATCACAATTTGTATTTTTAAAAACTGTTGTACATTTTAGGCAATGGGAGGTATTCTCTGGTACCTTCCAGTCTCCACATGATCCCTGTCCACACTGAGGTTAATGCATTGGGTGGAATCTTACACAAAATGGCAAAGTGTCAGCATCTGATTGAAAATCGGCATGTTTCTCTCAAGGGAAACAGGCAGATTTTCTCCCCTGATCTTATTGCACTTTGTCAAAAAAAAACAAGCATGCACCAAATTCAGGTGTTTCATGCTGTCATTATGAGGGATGGAGCCAAAACATGCTTGCAAAGATCAGAGCACCATTTTGAAAGACCAAGAAATAACTCCCCCCATTCCATGATTAATGCCAACATCACGGTTCCCAGTTCTTCCAAGATTTCAGCCTGCATTGTTGTGCTCTCTGACAATGGATTTGAGCTGAAAATCTGCCCCATAGCCTTTTGATTCAGCCAAGCAAGCCACTCAGTGGCTAGAAGGTCCATCACAATCTTCTCAGGACAACAGTTGTATAAACAATCCATTGTTGTCAACAGCCATTGGCACCTTCTCAAGGCAACTAGGGGAGCATAATAAATCTAGCTTTGCTAGCATTGCCCCATTGCTGAGAATAATTAATAGAAATGTAAAGTTCCTTTATGTTTTAACTCCTCCAAATGTTGTAGCTCATGTCCTTCCCCATCATTTTCCCATCACCCGAGTCTTTATCAAGTAATTCTCCAAGTTGACTTCAAAATTCTCTTCCTTATGCTCAAATCTTTTGCCTGGCGTCATCCACCCTTTGAGCTTAGAATTCATACTTTCAGAAGGCCATTCAAGTCTGTATCAACTACAATCCCCTGGACCCTATTCCTGTAATCGCACATATTTACCCTGCTAATTCCCTGACATTAAGGGTCAATTTAGCACAGCCAATCAACTTAACCTCCACACATTTGGATCCAGGCAGTTTGTAGCATAGGCTTTCATTTTGGCCATATGTTAACTAGGTCCTCTCCTATGCAACATCTAGACTAATGCCTTACCACTCTCATCATCTTTCCAAATCTTCTTCAGAAACATTTTCTTTTACACTGCTTTTTTCCCTCTTGCTCAGTATTTTGAAAATTCTTTGAGATGTCCTTCTGCACATGAGGAGCATGTAGGAATGCAAGTTGATATTGCTTGTGCTGGAAGTAATACAGACTGAGGGATCCAGGCAGTTTGTTATTGATCTCTGCTAGAATTAGAGAATGAGTAGGGATCCTGCCTATAGATTTGTTTTGGCTGCTTGGGCTGTTATGATGAAAGGGCAGTTGAGACTGCATTGATTGGACTTCTGATAACTTAAAAAAAGCACCAATAAACATAAAAATAAATTCTGAAATTGTCCAGTTTAACTGCAAAGTTAAGACAGAAAGAAATTGGTTACAGATAAAAATGCATTTGATCCAAGCCCAGAATTCTTGTGTTCAAACAATTGCTATTATACATCATTCTTAATTTAAGCATAGTTTAAAAATTAAATCCAATTACAAAATGTTCTCCAATTATCTAACTTAAATAATTGCAACCAATCCTGTGGCAAACTGCAGTTAGCATGATCATTACATATAAGATTTCCGGTCACATTTTTATGATTAGGTGGCATAGTGGTTTGCACTGCTGCCTTATGGTGCTAGGGATACCGGTTCAATTCGTACCTTGGGTCACTGTTAGTGTGGAGTTTGCACATTCTCCCCATGCCTGTATCAGTTTCTTGTAGGTACTCCAATTTTTCCTTCCACAGCCCAAAAGACTTGCTGGTTAGATGTATTTGTCATGGTAAATGCTCTCTGTGTCTCTGAACAGATGCTGGAGTGTGGCAACTAATAGATTTTCATAGTAACTTCATTACAGTGTTAATGTAGGCTTACTTGTGACAATAAATAGAAACATTAAACACCTTTATGCAAAATTGATTAGGACTGAATGTTTAAACAGACTGTAGTATTAAAGATTACTACATTATCTATTTTATCCATATTTCATGGAAATCCTGGCACATGTATATGTAATTTAGTCAAATTTGATAAATATTAGGATCCAACTGAGAAAAGAACTCCAGTGTAGAATGTAATAATTATCAATCAAAGGAAGAGGTTGATAAATTTGCCAAAAAAGTAGTAAGCCTGAGGATTGGGACTATTTTAGAATTCAACAAAGGAGGACCAAGAAACTGAAAAAGGGAGAATAAAATAAGAATGTAAACTAGCGAGAAACATAAAACAGATTGTAAAAGATTCTCTAGGTATGTAAAAAGAATGGATTAGCCAAGACAAATGTGGGTTCATTACAGGCAGAGACAGGAAAATTTATAATGGAGCATGAGAAAATGTCAGAGGAATCACATAATTATTTAATGTCTACCATCAGAGAAGAAGATATAAGAACTTCCCACAAATAATAGTGAACCAAGGAATTAGTCAGAATAAGGAACCGAAGGAAATTAATGTTAGTAAAAAGTGGTATTGGAGAAATTAGCAATAAATACCCTGGACCCAATAATCCACATCACAGAGAGTTGAAAGAGTTCAATATAGAGATAATCAATGCATTCATTGTCATCTTTCAAAATTCTATAAAATCTGGAATAGCACCTATGGATTGCAAAGTTCCAAATGTAATCTCTCTATTTAAGAAAGAAAAGAGAAAACAAGTAATAACAGGACATCGATAGTAGGAAAATACTAGAATCTATAGTAAAGGATGTGATAACTGGACATCTTAAAAATTGTGGTCTGATTCGCAGAGTCAACATGCATTTATGAAAAGGGAAATCATATTTGACAACTGTTAGAGGAAGTCTTGCCAAAACGAATAGAATATTGATTGGGACAGAAGGGATGGGGGCATTGTGATGTAGGTCCAACTCAAATTACATGGATTAGTGTTGCTTTGTGCACTGAGGTCTTGATCACAATCTAGTCAGAATTCCTGGAAAAATGCAGCTTCTTTAAATTGGTATTTACTTCACCTTCCCACTGGCTTACCTTGGCTCATGATCCTCAGTACTTCATATTCAAAATCCTCATCACTTCCTTCATAAGCTGCAGCTTTCCCTATTTTTATAACTTCCGACACTTAATGAAAGCTCCTGTCCTCTCATTTGGCATCTTGTAAATGCGCACACTACTAATTGGCGGCCATACCTTCACTAAGTCTTTGCGAAACTCCATCTGCCTTCACTTCTTTAAGATCCTTCTCACCTCTTTAACCAAGCTTCAATTGGCACCCCTTCAATTTCCTTGTCCAGGTGATTTGTATCTCATCATACTGAAGTGCTATTTTTCAAAATGAAATATACTATATAAAGTTGTTTTTGTCATTCTAACAACGCCACTGTTCAACTAAAATCAGTTCCATTTTATAATGAACATTTCAAATTCTAAAACAAACAAGAAATTCCTCAGAATTATGAAAAGGGAGTTTAAAAGTAAGTAGAAAAAAGAATACATAAATTAGTCTTTGACTTGTCTATCAGGAGTAGATTGTGAAACATTGCGATGGTTTGAGATTTGTGAATATAATAGCACTGGCTTCAGCAGTTGAATAGTTGATTGAGATTCCGGGATCCTGCAGTTTAGCTGAGACATCACTCTGCTTCATTTTCAGCCATCGCTTTGCTGAGACAAGCCAAGTCATCAGTCAGAGAGACAGTGAGACTTCTCTCTCTCACCAGGGCCAGGGGGATGGTGATGGTGGTTCTGTTGCCTTTTTGTTTCTGTGTCACACACTCACATACAATATTAGTATACATTAACCATATGTTGCAGTTGGCTTTTTAACCCAGTCTCTTGTATATTTCTCGAAGGTGAAAATCCACAAACCAATCTAGGACATAATTTGAAGGGTGTAATTCCTGTTGAGATGATAATCTGCTTCTATTATCTTCACAGCAAGATAGAATCCAATCCTTACCAGTTGATGGCATTACCATTATTGAATCCCTTACTATCAAAGTCTGAGTTGGGGGTGCGCTTACAATAGACCAAAAACTGAAATGGAATAGCCATATAAATGTTGTATCTATAAGAATAGGTCAGAGGCTGGGAATTCTATTGCGAGTAACTCCCCTCCTGACTTCTCAAAGCCGGTTCATCATCGACAAGACATCAGTCAGTTGTGTGATGGAATATTCTCCATTTGTATGGATGAATGCAGCTCAAGACATTCAATTCCACCAAACTGTCATTCACATTTGCATATTTTTTTTTCAAATATCTATCTGAGACAGGGTATGATATTACATTGTCTCTTTGAATCACTCCTGTGTGGATGATACTGATAGGGAGGATGTAATTTCTGGAAAGGTAAATTCTGAAAATGTAAATTCAATCAGCTATCTTTGGCTGGTATGTTCATTTTTAAAAACAGAGGTCCTATTTCCAAGTTCAATATATTTGTTCATAACTTGGGGTTTTTTTCTCCATCATCAGTACACAGGCAATGACCATCTCAAGCAAGATAAAATCCAATCCTTGCCAGTTGACATTCAATGGCATTACCATCATTGGATCCTTCACTATCAAAGTCCAGGAGGGTGGTACTTACAATAGACCAGAAACTGAAATGGAATTGCCATATAAATATTGTTCCTACAAGAGTAGATCAGAAGCTTGGAATTATATAGCGAGTAACTATCCTCGTGACTTCCCAAAGCCTGTCTATCATCTATAAGACACCCGTCAGGTGTGTGATGGAATACTTTCCAATTGTCTGGATGAATGCAGCTCAAGATGTTCAATTCCATTAAGGAGAAAGTAGCCTGCTTGATTGGCACCTCTTCTATGCCTTCAACATTCACTTCACGACCACAATGCGCTGGCATCAGTGTGCACCATCTACAAGATGAACTGCAACAACTTAACAAGATTCCTTCGATTGCAGCTTCCAAACCCCTGGGCCAGAATTTTACTGCTCCACCAGCTACAGGTGAGGGGCGGATCATGAAAAGATCCACTGATCTTGAGTGGGATTTTTTGATTTTGGAATAGAGGGCCGTAAAATCCCATTCATAACCTCCACTTCCAAAAAGGACAAGGACAGCAGGTGCATGGCAACACCACTACCTGCAAGTTCATTCCAAGCCAGCCACCACCCTGATTTGGAAATATATCACTGTTCTTTCCTAGTCAAAGCCCTGCAACTCCCTTCTTAACTGCACTATGGGTGTATCCACAGGACATGGATTGCAGTAGTTCAAGAAGGTGGATCATCACCACTTTGTCAAGAGCAATTAGTAATGGCCATCAAATATTGGTCTAGCCAGCAAAGCCCACATCCCATGGAAGAATCATAATTAGAATAAGATCAGTCTTGTTCATGCTGTGTCTCAGCAAGAACAACTCAGCTAGTCCTATTCCCCTGTCCTTTCCCTGCAATGTTGCAATTTCTTTCTCTTCAGATCGTTACCTAATGTTCTTTTGAATGCCTTGAGTGAATTTGCCTCCATCATACTTCCAACTGGTGCTTTCCAGATCCTAATGAATAAACAGTTTTCCTCAAGTTGCCAATCACCTTAAATCAGTGTCTTCTGGTGTTCAATCCTTCTACCAATGGAAACATATTTTCTCTTATTTTGAGCACCTTTATCAAATTTGTTCTTAAACTTCTGTTCTCCAAGGAGAACAGTCCCAGATTCTCCATCTGTCCACATAACTGATGTTCCTCATCCCTGGAACTATTCTTGTGAAACTGTTCTTACTCTCTCTGATGCCTTTGCATCTTTCCTAAAGTGTGGTGCTCACACTTGATACAGAAACAATGTTTTATGTATGTTCATCTTAACTTTCTTGCTTTTGTATTCCATTCCCTTACTTATAAAGCCTTATTAACCACTTTCCCAATCTAACCTACCAGCTTCAATGTTTTATACACCTATATTGCTTCCTTGTACTCTCTTTTGAATTGTGCACATTTTATGTTTCCTCATTCATCTTACATAAATGAAATCCTTTGAATTTCTCTGTGTTAAATTTCATCTGTATCTTTTTGTTCATCCTACTAGCCTGTGTATATCCTTTTTGAAATTACTACAATACCCTTCCCATAGTTGACAAAAAAATCCAGTTTTGCATCATCCATAAATTTAGCCCTGCACATCCAAGTCCAGGACATAGGGAAGTTCCCAAACACTACTTCAACTACATTAAATTCAGCAACTCTCTGTTATCTTATTAAAAAACTCAAGCACACTCATTAAGCAGGAATTGCCCATAACAAATCCATACTGGCTTCCCTTACTAAATCCACATTTGCCCAAGTGGCCATTAATTTGGTCCCAAGTGATCATTTCTGTAACCTTCAACTGTTCAATTGAACCTTCAACTGGTTAAACTGACTGGCCTGTTCCTGCTGGCCTTATCCTTATACCTTTCTTTGAACAGGAATATTTGCAACTCTCCAGCCCTCTAGAAACCACCCCTGTATCTAAGGAGCTTTAAAAGTGCCTCTGCAATTTTAACCCCCTCAATATGCTTGGATTCAGTCTTCTAGTGTTGGTGACTTATCAACTTTAAGTTTAGACAATCTATCCAATTCTTTATCTTTACCAATTTTTAACCCATTCAGTGTCTCAAATATCTCCTTTCTCACAATTGTTTGTGCAACATTATTTGCCTTGGTTAAGACAGAAACAAGGTAACAATTATATCTTCCCCTGCAATAACATAGTTGTCCAATAATCAGGAAATAGCATCACTAATACAACTAGTAAATTAGCCCTCCATGTGTAAATTCTCTTTAAAGTTTCCAACCAGTAACACTCTTCCTTTTAACATCCTTTTACTGCTGATTTGCCTAAACAAGACTTTGGGATTCCCTTTTAAGTTAGCTGAAGACCTTCTTTATTCTTTCTTTGTTTCTCTTATTCACTCTACACATTCTATATTGAGTCTGGTTCTCAACTGTGTTCACCACTGATATCTGATATCTGTCATACATACTCTTTTTCTGCTTCATCTTGCTCGCTACTTATTTCATTATCACACAGCTCTGGATTTGTTTACCACAGTTTTTGTCCTCGAATGTACTTTGACTTGAACTACCTCCTCGTTAAAGACAGATCATTGTTCTTTTACAATTTTACAGACAATCTTTGATTCCAATCTATTCAAGCCAAATCCTGAGGCACTCCTCCTGCAATGTGCTAATTCTATTCTTTGTACTTACAGTCTTGCTTCTTTCTAAAATAGAATAGAGTTAAACGTGGGGCAGTTTGAAATGATGAACTTATTCTCCTTGTCAACTATTTGCCATTCTTACCCCCGTACAAAGGGAGCATTCATCTCATTTCTTACTGCATTGATTAAAATTGAATCCTCCAAGGGAAAAAAGGAATTTTATTTGAATAATGTTCTAAAGGTTAAATGAGAAATTCTCCTTATCTCAGTAGATTTAGTTAAATTTGATCCTCTTTATTCAATATCTTTGATTAAGGGGCAGGAGTAGTAGATTAGCCATTATGATAATATGGGAAACATTATCTAGAAATCATTAGACCATATAAATATAGAAAGCATTCCTTTCCTCCCACCATGTTCACAGATACTAAAACTCGGTATGAATGTCATTCATTTGTGATAACTGAAATAAATTCCCTATCAGCTTATGAAGAAACAGAGAGAAAAAAACCAAAGGGCATCATATTTCTGAGCAACATCCTTAAACAATGAAGTTAAATCATCATTTAACTTCAACAATCTGGTTTCCTGCATAATGACTTTGAGGAAGTGTGGGTCATTTGCCATGGAAACACAAAAATGTTAGGCAGTTTAAATATTCTATCAGTGTGAGGGTACACTGTGGGCAAAGGACTTATACCTTTCAGTCTGTTGATACTTGCATTATATCACTATCAATAGCAAGCGTAGGTTTGATCTTGGTGCATTTCCAGCCTAAGGGTGTCCTTGTACATGCGGACTATGTCAGAAGAAAATATCAGTTGACAAAAACATTTGTATTTTTTTTTATCATTTACCAGTTGCGTTAGTGATGCTACTTCCGAGTTATTGGACAACTAAACAGGTTTCTTGCTCATGTAATCTCTGGGAAAGATGGGTTAAAACAACAGTAGATCAATAGATACAACTTGATCCTGATTAATTACTGGTAATATCGTCACTTGCTCAGCTCTTCAGCATTAATTCAGTAATGTGGAGATCCCGGCATTGATGGACACAGTAAGAAGTCTTACAACACCAGGTTACAATCCAACAGGTTTATTCAAAGTATTAATTCAAGGCAGCGTCTAATTTGTGCCACATCATGAAATAAGCAGACTGTTTCCTGTGTATCTCCAGGTAAGCACAACTAGAAACAAAACATTGAAAGGACTCATAAACAGTGAACTCTCTACTTTTTGTTTTTCATCATTGAATCTTAATTCGGCTAATCTACTGTATAACTTGTTGTTCGGCATGCTTGTGTACATGTATGTGTATTATGAAGTTGGGATAAAGATTTACCTTTCAAATATTTTTATATCTTTACCTGGGTGGGTTTTTAGCTCAAAAATGGTGCAATTCCTTTTATTTAAACTCAAAGTCTGTGCAGTTGGTTTCTTTGCAATCACCATATAAATGGCTAAGCACCGACATTGAATTAATATCTTCTAAGTTCATTAAAAAAATTGTAACAGTCAGATCTAGAGAATAGGGTGTCATTTCACTCTTCCTCATGTACTGGCAGCAAGAGGTGTGTGGACGTACTTACTCCCAGTCAATATTTACAAAAGGTTATGAATGTAGCCCAATCCATCACACAAACAGCTTCCCCTTCATTATCTCTGTCTCACCTCCCGCTGCCTCGGCAAAGCAGGCAGCATAACTAAGAATACCACGCACCTCAGACATTCTCTCTTTCACCTTCTCTATCAGGAAAAAGATAAAAAAGTCTAAGGTCATGTACTAACCAACTCAAGAACAGCTTCTTCCCTGCTGCTGTCAGAATTTTAAATGTACTTATCTTGCATTAAGTTGATCTTTCTCTACATACTAGCTATGACTATAACACTACATTCTGCACTCTCTTGTTTCCTTTTCTATGAACAGTATGCTTTGTCTGCAAGAAACAATACTTTTGATTGTATGTTAATACATGTGACAATAATAAATCAAATCAACTTCACAGTAATTCAGTTTCAAACATCTTTTGTTGCTGCTTTTGAATTGCATTGTAATTGGAGATTATTACTTCCAATATTTCCATCTCCTTAGTTTCAAAAATCTAATGTACTCATATAGCCAGCCATTAATTCATACTTTTGTCCTGCAGAAAATATTCAAACAGAACAGGCTAAATAATGCAATGCATACGTCAACAACATTAAGATATTGGGAGAAGCAGTACCATGGGGCTTGCATTAAGTGGGTGAGAGGATGTGAGTCATCATCCCATTAAAAGGTAATCCTTCAAACTCTAGAATTGAAATTCTGCATCCATATTAGGTAAAAGCTTTAGTCCTCCTTAATAAAATGTTGACCAACAACCTTCAGAGTTTGATGATTGTGGGAGCCAACATGAGGAAACTGTTTTCAGTTTTTAGAAACAGGCACATTAATCACCACAGTTTTTTTCATTTTAAACTCAAGTCCATAACAAGGATTTTATTATCTTCAGCACCAGAAATCTGCCCAATTATCATTCACCTTCATAATGCAAATGCAGCACTCTTAGATGATTAAACAGTCACTTAGCTGATCTTCCAACAGTCAGGGCTGAAAATTTAGTTGTGAAGAGTAGGCAACTCGGACTATAGAGACGCAGAGAGACTTGGGGGGTGCAGGTTCACAAGTCTCTGAAGGTGTCTTCACAGGTGGAGAAGGTGATAAAGAAAGCGTATAGTATGTTAGCTTTCATTGAAAAGGGTATAGAATACAAGAGTAGGAGTTTGATGTTGCAATTGTATAGAACGTTGGTTAGGCCTCATTTGGAATACTGCGTCCAGTTCTGGTCGCCGTACTATCGGAAGGATGTGGAGTCCTTGGAGAGAGTGCAGAGGAGGTTTACCAGGATGCTGCCTGGTATGGAAGGACTGTCTTATGAGGAACGATTAAATAGACTGGGGTTGTTTTCCCTTGAAAGACGTCAGCTTAGAGGGGATCTAATAGAGGTGTATAAGATTATAAGGGGTATAGATAGAGTAAATGGTGGTAAACTTTTTCCACCTTCAGAAATGGATAGGACGAGGGGTCACGGCCTTAGGGTGAGGGGGGCTATGTATAAGACGAATATTAGAGGGCAGTTTTTCACACAAAGGGTAGTGGGGGTGTGGAATGCACTGCCGAGTAAGGTGGTGGGAGCAGGCACGCTAGGGCTGTTTAAGGGTCTCTTGGACAGCCACATGAGCGTTATGCAGATAGAGGGATATAGTAGGACTGTTTAACTATGGCTTTTTTTTCCCACAGGTAATTCGGTCCATACTTGACCATCAAGGAGCATGCATTCGGCAGGTGGTGCGAGGACAGCTCTTGGATGTTGATTCATGGGTTGCCTGGTGCTTCATGTCGTAAATGAGTGCTTTATCTGGACCATCTGAAGGGCACCATGACAGCTCAGTGACTATCGCTGTAGCTGTGCAGACACTTGGAATTGGGCCGGTGTCTACGGGAGTTTGCGCGTTCTCCCCGTGGTTGCGTGGGTTTTCTCCGGGCGCTCCGGTTTCCTCCCACATCCCAAAAATTCGCTCTTAGGCTGATTGGAAACAAATTGTGCCTACATTTAGACTCTCCTATATTAGGAATAACCTAAAATTAGGATAGGATAATGGAACTGTTACTATATAGTTATGACGGCGGCGCAGGCTCGTTGGGCCGAAGGGCCTGTTTCCCGTGCTGTGTTGCTCTAAAAAAAAAACTAGCACATCTCCAACTATGGGAAATTGATCAAACAAAAGTCGTTTATGTATGTTATTCAGTTATTCGGCTGCAACTTAGAATCACTGCCTCAAGACCAGCCAAGGGAAAGTTAACCATATATTTTCTTTATGAGCTGTAAAAATTTCTTTAAGTCTATCCTCATATTCTACCGTGTGTGTGTGTGTGTGTGTGTGTGTGTGTGTGTGTGTGTGTGTGTCAGGGGGGTGGAGGTAGAAAATGAGTGACATATGAATGAGTGTTACAATTTACTTGGTTTTATGTGAATTCAGGAAGTAGGGTCATAAACTTATTTTGTTCTTTGATTTAAACTTGGAAAATCTGACTGATTAATTCTTTACAGTCTGAAAGTATACACAGTGGGACTAAGGCAGTATTGCCAAAGCAAGTCTTTGCTGTATTCACAAAAAACTATGATCCAGCCAGGCCTAGTGTGATAAATTAGGAGAGTCAATTTTTAGCCCTCCTTATGTAGTCATAAATTTCATATTAAGCCAAAGAAGAATTATTTTAGGCTCCCAATTATTTTAACACTGATTTTGTGTATAGTTCTTCCTGTTTGAATAAATTCTGAAAATAGCCAATTAGATAACTAGGGATCTATTTTAATCCCTATCTGCTGAGTGGGCAGTTAAACATGAACAGGTTAAGTAACACATTCAGATCCCTACCATTTCTAATTTTAACTTGCAAATTGTGCAAGTAGTGGAAGCCTTATGTATTGGAAATTAAATTATAACCAGGTACACAATAATAGAAGAAAGGGCTTTCATAGCAAACTAAGTTACATATGAAATGATTATATTTGGAAGGTATAAAAATGCGTAACTTGTACATTGAAGACAAGAGCTTAGAATTGCAGATGAGTGAAATTGACAGAAATAATTAAAGCACCTGCACTGCATTCTTGAGCATAAGGTATCCACTTGAGCATTAACTCCAGTTAATATTCACAAGTTAGCACCAAAATTGCACAAACAGGAGTACAATAAAAGCCTGAGCATTAAACAGTTACAAGTGAAGCTTATTGATGAATATTGCTGCCTAATAGGTGGGATGCTTTGGTCTTGCCCTCTACCAAAGTTGTCCCGTCTCGCCAGAATGCTCCTGTAGTGAGTCCCACCACAACGGGGCTGGAAATTCCCAGCCTTTGAGTCCTCTATAGTGAGGCAGCCAAAAATACATTGACTTGGCAGGACCAGAAGAACTGGTCCGCAGTCGGGGCTGGAAGATTCATGTTTCATGTTACATTATTTACTTGCTGATGTTTGCATATTGTTAGTGTTTGTCTTCTGGACCAGGCGTTGAGACCACGACACAGTTCAGGTCTTCCTTACCACTGATCATGGTTCATTTAAAAGAAAATCTTATTAGGTTAGTCGATTTGTTGCACGTAAATAAAAATACAAAATAAAAACAGCTTTGCAATTACACAGTGAGTTTTACTACTTGCTAGTAATAAGAACTAGATGTGGGCAGGAACTTTCTGACCTTGACTGTGCCTGGGATACGCCGGTCCCAGTGTAGTGAATGGAAATTTGACTAAATGCCAAATTCTCCGTTCTTGCTGGCAGCCCCAGTGGGGCAAATGACATTGGAAAATTCTGGCCAAGGTTTTATGCTCAGCTGTAACCTGTTCCTACAGATGGTGCTCTTCCTGCCATTGCTGCTGTTCTTGCTTTTTCTTATGTGTCATGTCCTGTAGTGTTGATGTTACTGCCACTGATGTTTCTGCTATTTTGTTCATTATTCTCTCATGAAAACATTGTAATTCCAGCACAGAAGGAGGCTTTTCAGCCCTCCGGTCCTATGCCAGTTCTTGAGCTGCCAGTATCCTTTTTTCCATGTCCTTTTCTAATTCTCCTTTTTAAATCATCATTTGATTCATTTTACAAGAAGTTATTAGTTCTATTTCGACAACCAATTGTGACTAAGCACTTTAATAAACCCCCTATTTAAGAAAACAATTTCCTAAATTCCTGTTTCATTATTCCAGTGATTAATGAAGTTGATAGGCGATAATATAGAATTCTTAGTATAAGGCCCTTCATTTTAGTTTTACTGTAATAAGTAAACTAGACTAAGGTAATTATAAAATGCACATAATAAGGTAATTATAGAATTTGCAATGTATCTGGAACGAAATATGCGAAGGTATTAGAAACTGTATAATCACAAATAAATAAATTCATAGAATCTATCTATGATAGTTTCCTTGAACAGTAAGTAATGGAGTCTATGAGGGGAGCAAACTATTGGAGATCTGGTCCTATGTAAGGAAACAGGAATAATTAATGATCTTACAGTTAGAGACCCTCTCAGAAGAAGCAATCACAGTATGGTTGAATTTAAAATACAAATGGAGTGCGAGAAGGTAAAATCCAAAATCAGT
The DNA here is from genome assembly GCA_024679065.1 of Sphyrna mokarran. Lineage (NCBI taxonomy): Eukaryota > Metazoa > Chordata > Chondrichthyes > Carcharhiniformes > Carcharhinidae > Sphyrna > Sphyrna mokarran. The sequence goes on from JAGIQG010000003.1 coordinate 61,540,349, forward strand.
GTCTTGTGCTTAAACAAATGAGACTACAATGGGATAAGGGAGGAGTAGGCCAAGAGACACTGGGAGCAAACTTTATAGTGGGACAATTAAGGAACAGTGGAGGACTTTCAAAATGATTTTTCAGTGCTTGGCAAAAGTAGGCACCAATAATAAGAAAGGACTGTAGGAAAAGAGATAACAAGCCATGGACATCCAAAAAAAAAGAGTATCCAATTGAAAGAAAATCTATACAAAGTGGTAAAGATTAGCGGGAAACTAGAGGATTGAAAAATCTTTAAAGGACAACAGAAAGCCACAAGAAAAGCTATAAAGAAAAGTAAGATGGATTATGAGAGTAAACTAGCTTAGAATATAAAATCAGATAGCAAAAGTTTTTATAAATATATAAAACGAAAAAGAATAGCTAAAGTAAACATTGGTCCTTTAGGGATGAGAAGGGGGATGTAATAACTGGAAATGAGGAAATGGCCTCATTTCCTCATGACCTATTCAATGAATAGGTAGTTTGCGTCAGTCTTTACAATGGAAGACACAAATAACATCCCAAAAATTGATAACAAGAAGGCTAAGGCAGTGAGGACCCAGAAACTATAATTATCACCAAAGAGTTGTATTGGGCAAGCTAATGGGGCTAAGTCTCTTGGCGCTGATGGAATGGAACCCAGGGTATTAAAAGACATGGCGGGGGGAATAAGAAATGCGCTAGGCCTAATTTACCAAAATTCACTGGATTCTGGGGTGGTTCCTGCAGATTGGAAAATAGCAAATGCAACACTACTGTTTAAAAAAAGGAGATAGATAAAAGGCAGACAACTATAAGCCAGTTAGCTAACTACTGTAGTAGGGAAAATGCTTGAATCTATCTTCAAGGAAGAAATAGCAAGATATCTGGATAGAAATTATCCCATTGGGAAGGTGCAGCATGAGTTCATGAAGGCATATTTGACTAATTTGATGGAATTCTTTGAGAACATTACATGTGCAGTGGACAGTGGGGAATCTATGGATGTGGTGTATCTGGATTTCCAGAAGGTACTTGACAAGATGCCACACCAAAGACTGCTACATAAGGTAATGGTGCACAGTATTATGAGTAATGTATTAGCATGGATAGAGGATTGATTAACTAATAGAGAGCAAAGAGTGAAGATAAATGGGTGTTTTTCTGGTTGATGATCAGTGAGTAGTAGTGTGCCTCAGGGATCAATGTTGGGACCACAATTTACATTGATGGTTTGGAGTTGGGAGCAAGGATAGTGTGTCAACATTTGTAGATGACACTAACATAAGTGGCAGAACAAAGTATTCTGAAGATGCTGAAAGTCTGCAAAAGGAGTTAAGTGAGTCGGCAAAGGTCTGGAGATGGAATTCAGTTTTGGCAGATATGAGGTCATCCATTTTGGTAGGAATAACTGCAAAATGCACTGTTGTTTAATTGATAAAAAACTGCAGCAAACTGTTGTGCTGAGAGACCTGGGTGTCGTAATGCATGCAACACAAAAAATTGGTTTGCAGGTGGAGCAGATAATTAAGAAGATAAATGAAATTTTGTCCTTCATTGCTCAAGGGATGAAATTTAAAAACAAGGAAGTAATGCTACAGCTGTATAAGATGCTGGTGAGGCCAGACCTGGAGTACTATGTATAGTTTTTGTCTCCTCATTTGAGAAAGGATATACTGACACTGGAGGGAGTGCAGAGGAGATTCACTAGGTTGATTCTGGAGTTAAGAGGGTCGGCTTATGAGGAGAGACTGAACAGACTGGGGCTATACTCATTGGAATTCAGAAGAATGAGGGGAGATCTTATTGAAACATATAAGATTACGGAGGGAATAGATAAAGAAGCAGAGAGGTTGTTTCCACTGGCAGGTGAAACTAGAACTAGGGGGCATGGCCTCAAAATAAGGAGCAGCTGATTTTGGACTGAGTTGAGAAGGAACTTCTTCACTGAAAGGGTTGTGAATCTGTGCAATTCCCTGCCCAGTGAAGCAGTTGAGGCTACCTCATTGAATGTTTTTAAGACAAGGACAGATAAATTTTTGAACAGTAAAGGAATTAAGGGTTGTGGTAAGCAGGCAAGTAAGTGGAGCTGAGTCCATGAAAAAAATCAGCAATGATCTTATTGAATGGTGGAGCAGGCTTGAGGGCCCAGACAGCCTACTCCTGCTCCTAGTTCTTATGTCCTAAGTATTGTAAGCTTAAACTGTGTTTTCAATATATATGTATGGTATGCCTTGGCTAATTTTGTTCTGAATGCAGCATGATGGGAACCAGTGGTAGACAGACTAAATTTTTTTAACACAATGGAGCACAGAAATGCAGTTTCTGTTATCTATTTTTAGGATATGCAAAAACAAATTTAATAGGCCAGTATGTAAGGGAGTGGATGCGTTCATGGATAGCAAAGCTGGCGAAGTTGCTCAAGCTGATAAGAAGAGGCCACTTTTTTGCAGAGAATGGCTCCTTTCACCACTTAAAATTCACAGATGTTAGCTATGACCTTGGTTACTGGAATTGACATGGATTAGGTTTCCTAGGTAACAGGGGAGGAAGCTACAGGAGCAATGAGCTAATGATCTCCTATTCCTGACAGGTGCAGCACTATTGGCTAAGGTAATAATGTGTAATATTATAATTGGACCCACCAGCCTGATTGACGAGGCTGGGCAGGATATTGAAATGTTCAAAATAATATAACAATTAGCTCAGAAAACAGTCAACCCTCATGAACTGTGGCTTTCTCCTGATACATATATTAGAAAATAAATTCCTTTTCATTCTTTAACTATACACTGTCTTTCGAAGTCCATGTATTGGTTGAGTAAGATCAACTAAATACAAGACACCCCAGTGGGACACCTCCAAAAATTCCTCTTACAGAAGTCTTACAATTCATGTTGTGAAATGAATAACAAGTGGAAACTACCTTCAGCTTGTTGATATTGTGAGGTATTTAAATGAATACAAAATTGGCTTCTTGACAAAAGCCAAAGGGTAGTTTTCAACTAGAGGCCTGTGACCAGTGGTGTGCTTCAGGGATCAGTGCTGGGTCCACTGTGATTTGTCATTTATATTAATGATTTGGATGAAAATATAGGAGGCATGGTTAATAAATTTGCAGATGACATGAAGATTGCTGGCATACTGAACAGTGGAGAAAGTTATTGCCAATTGCAATGAGACCTTGATCAATTGGGTCAGTGAGTGATGAATGGCTGATGGAGTTTAATTTAGACAAATGCAAGGTAATGCATTTTGGTAGATTGAACCAGGGCAGACTTACTCAGTTAATAGTAGGGCATTGGGAAGAGTTACAGAACAAAGAGATCTAGGGGTACATATTCACAGCTCCTTGAAAATGGAGTCATGGGTGGACAGAGTGGTGAAGAAGGCATTCAGCATGCTTAGTTTCATCGGTCAGAACATTGAATACAGGAGTTGGAATGTCTTGTTGAAGTTGTATAAGACATTGGTAAGGCCACACTTGGAATACTGTGTGCAATTCTGATCACCCTGTTTTAGAAAGGATATTATGAAACAGGAAAGAGTGCAGAAAAAATTTACTAGGATGCTACCAAGACTTGATGGATTGAGTTACAAGAAGAGACTGGGTAGACTGGGACTTTTTTCTCTGGAGCAAAGGAGGCTGAGAGGTGATGTTATAAAGGTCCATAAAATAATGAGGGGCACAGATCAGTTAAATAGTCAATATCTTTTCCCAAAGATAGGGGAGTCTAAAACTAGAGAGCGTAGGTTTAAGGTGAGAGGGGAGAGATACAGAAATGTCCAGAGGGCCAATTTTTTCAGACACATAATGGTGAGTGTCTGGAACAAGCTGCTAAAGGTAGTAGTAGAGGCAAGTACAATTGTGTCTTTTAAAAAGCATTTACATGGGTATGATTGGTATAGAGGGATATGGGCCAAATGTGGGCAATTCATATTAGCTAAAGGGTTTTAAAAAAGGGTGGCATGGACAAGTTGAGCTGAAGGGTCTGTTTCCATGCTGTAAACCTCTATAACTCTATGACAACATGGAAATCCTTTGGATCCACCTCAGGATTTTAGTTGGGGGCCATGGGTTGCTTCAAGAGGAGATTGGAGGCTTCAGAAAGAAGAGGCTTTGGATGTATGTGTGATGTGGGGTGTCAGAGGCCTTGAGGGAGAGAATCAAAGTATAGTAAAGGGTTAACTCTAATAATATTGAGCATAAAGAGTTATATCACAGTGAAGTCACTCACCGAGAGAGAAGCATCTCAGAGAGGAGCTCTTGCTATGTCCTGATGTTCTATCATTTTGTAAATAGTTATTGATATAAATAAAGGCATTTTGAGTGAAAGATTATTGCTTTCTGTGAAATCTCTTTCAGACTAATAAACCAAGGCATTCCAAGACAAATCTAAAATAATAGAATAAGAAGGATAGCTGGGGGCTCAGAAGAGTTGCTGCTGAAAGAGATAGAAATGTTTGGGGAAGGGATCAGAAGGAACATCGAGTCGAGATGGGAAATGACAGTGTCAGGGAGATTTCAAATCAGCCTTGATAGTGAGAAAATAGTAGTGTTGTGGGGTGAGAAGGGAAGGGGTGAAACAAAACAGTTGGTCATTTGAAGAAAATGGAAGGGGAGATTGGAAGTATCAATGCCAGGGTAATCAGAAATATGGATAAGGATCGCAAGGAGAAAGGAACGGTGGGAAGAAGATCCAAAGTGTTATTGGAGAGATTAGAAGAGCCTCAACTGAAGATATTGATAGGTTTTGAGAAAATACAGTTTGGGACTGAAATCAGAAGTTGTAGGGGAAATTAGAGAAATCAATGTTGCGGAGAGATTAGAAGGATCAAGCTAGAGAAATTGGAGGGTCCAAGAGGAGATTGGAAGAGTTAAGGGGGAAGATTGAAAGATCCATGGAGAGATTGGAAATGTCAATGGGAGATCAGAATGATTCAACAGGAGTTCAGAAAAGTGGTTGTGCAGGAAATTTGAAGGGTCAGTTAGGTGCCCAATCATGGGGACAGAAAGAAAACAGAAACAGGTTGGTAAATCTGTTCAAAAAGTATAGGAAGAACTATGATACCAATGTATTGTGCCTCCTTAAATTAACAAGATTAATGGTAATTTAGAAGCTTAGGAGAGCTCGAAGCAATGACCAACTGCTGGGAGTTAGTCAGGAACAGGAGCAAATGTAATACTTGGTAAGACCAGAAATTACTGGGATCACAAACATTTGAAGGTTAGGAATTGAAACAATGCATTCATGTTGGCTTTTGGGAGCCAAAACATTAGCTGGTGGATGTCTATTCATTTTGGAGATTGGAAGCTGAAACATCAATGACTGAGAATCCACCAACATTGTGATTTGGCAATTGAAACCCTTGGACATGATCTTACCAGCTCACTACACTGGTCGATTAGCGTGACGAAATGTTAAATGGTGCGAGAGGTAAAAAATCGGGTTTGTGTTTGGTTTCTTGCCTCACAAGTTTCTGCTGATCCAGGAAGGGTGTGAGGTTGATTTTAAATATTAATAATAGTTTTTACATGTCATTAACAAGCACGGGACGCAATAGTCCAGACTCACTTAGTCTGGTCGATGACCTCACCAGAGTGGATCGTAGATGATTCCCACCAATGGGGGCTACACGTGATGGCCTTGCTGGTGGGAATGGAGGTCACTGAAATCCCCCAGATGGTCCAGGGCAGAGCTGGGCCATGCCCATGGGGTGAAGCCTGAGGGGTAGAGCTTGACCAGGGTGGAGCCTGATTTGGGGAGGGGAAGGCAGGAGAAGTGGGAAGCGCAACTTTGCAGCGGGGATGGGGGCAGAATGGATCGGTGGGGACAACAGTCAGAGGTGGGAGCAGCAATCATGGGGCAATCGGCCAGGGTGGCAATCGAGATTGGGGGAGTTGGGAGGGCAACAGATCTGCAGTATACTAGGAAATCAGGGCAACTGCACAATGGCATACTGAGCAGTCTTTAACAGACTTCCCTGATGAGAATAGGCTCTGCCTGCCCACTACTGGCGTGAATCACCAGACAGCCTTTGTATAGCCTTTGTATTCTCTGCTATAAATTCACATAATTCAGTTCACTGAAAAAAATGATGAAAAGACCTCCAGCTTTCTGTTTCAGCTCTCAAGCTCCAATGTGGCTCAGTTTCCAACAGTTTGGGTGGAATTTTCGCAAAAAAATTCTAAGTGTAGAATGAGCAAGAAAGCTGGAGGTCTTTTCATCATTTTTTTCAGTGAACTGAATTACGTGAATTTATAGCAGAGAATACAAAGGCTATACAAAGGCTGTCTGGTGATTCACGCCAGTAGTGGGCAGGCAGAGCCTATTCTCATCAGGGAAGTCTGTTAAAGACTGCTCAGTACGCCATTGTGCAGTTGCCCCGATTTCCTATTATACTGCAGATCTGTCGCCCTCCCAACTTCCCCAAATAAAATTATATAGATTGATGTGTTTAACTATGAAACATTGAAATTATGATAATTATCTATCCTGCTGTAATTTTGTGAATTAGCGAAATCACCAAAATCCAATAGGGAACTCTCCCCCTTTAGTTTGAAAGAGAACTGACTGGTGGTGATTTAACCTGAGGGTCACAAAGGTTGAGAAGGCAAGACTTTCTTGGATAACCCCAGCTGGTATAGGAATTGAACTTACTCTGTTGGCTTCATTCTGCATCACAAGACAGCTATTCAGTTAACTGAGCTAACCTATCCCCAACCAAACTTAATGTTGACTTTATGGTAAGAATCCTTGTAGATTTAGTGTCATCTGATGTCAAGTGGATGTATTACCCACTTCATTGTAAAGAATGTTCTATGTTCGAGCAGATCAGATCGTTGTTGAGGAAGCAGTGAACTGAATAAGTTATTCATTATTTAGCCTCCAGCACTGAAGAAAATGTTAAATGGTCAGAAAAAATTGCCTAATTTACCATATAGTTCTTATATTTGTACTGTCATAATAAAAACACAGCAAATCAGGCAGACACTTGCTTGTTTCCTGCCTAAAGGCCAAGTAGTCATCAAACTCATTTATGTCTTAAAGCTTGAATGTTCCTTGAAAATGGAAAAAAAAGGAAAAAGGAATAAAAAAAACACAGGACAAGTCTGTAGGTTTTACTTTGGATTTTGTGTAAAATTTAGAGAGTTAATTATGGCGACAACAATTTTTTTCCTGTTCCATGAGTTGAGTTTTCTCAGCTATCATTATATGAGAAAAAAACAAGCAAAATCGGCTCTTCCAGGATATGATGTTTTCCTGAACCAACTGTCAGTCTAAGGGTTAAAATGTTTATAAATATGCCACTTTAATGCTCATAACAGGACACGTTTCATTTGTATGAATAAACTCCTCCAGAACTCTGGGTCTTAATAAGAGTGTATCTTACCAATCAATCTAAAGCCACTCCAACATCAGGGTTCTCTACAATAATTATAAGGATATTACAGCAGATCTCAATTGATCTTTAATGGTTATCTCTACTTACCTACTAAAAACAAGGTCTTGAATTACACCTTGAATTCTCAAAGGAGGTTGGAAACAACTTGCCTGCAATATAAAGTCTAACAGGGGTGGTTTTATCTGTTAAGAATGGGGTGGGATTATACATACAGCTTTTAGAAAGATGAAATGGGGCAGAAGGTGGCTATTATATATTAATATTTGTGGAAGCAAAATAATTTTTTGTATGTTCAGCAAGATACCATTTAAACTACAAAGGTGATTGGAAACCATCCTCCAAAACAAATGTTTCCAGAAAAAAATGATGTAGTATGTTGATTATTTTGTTTTATTCACTGTTTCAATTCTATTGAAGAGATCACAATGGTTTTTCATAATGCTTTTGCTGTTAATGCTGAATTTCTTAATATCATGTATATGCTTATTCTAATTTTTCTAGTTTCCTCTTCTCCCTTTTTTGAAATATTTTTAGAGGATGTGTATATTTTTCCCAGTAATTTGGCTTAAGTGTTTTTTTCTACTTTGACTTTCTACTGTTACCTTGTTAACCTATTTAGAATTCAGTTTCTCTATTTATCCAGTATTCCAGTCTCTTCCAAGCTGAAGTGTTCTTGATTAGCAGCTTCTAATTGATATATTTAAAATCATCCCCTTCCCCTGAAGTTAGGCCTTTAAAAATTGTGTGGCCTTGATCAACTGTATTATGCTCCTATATTGCAGTGGGCAAGGAAATGAAGCAGCTGGGTGTGAGGGAGTGAGCTATAAAATGAAGAAATTAAGGTGCTAATTTAATCAATGTAAGTTAAGAACATAAAGTACACTAAGCGGTATTTGGATTAGAACCAAGAAGCCAGTGAAAACATTATATGGATGCATGGGAAATATATGAATGCTCTACTGTTGATAAACAGCCAAACATCTGTGACAGAACTTAGGTAGTAAAAACAAAATGGCGCTCAAAAAGTTCAGATTGTTATGATGGCCACGAAGGGCACAGGATTGTCAATTGATCTCATGATGGGCTCCCTGGAGTACAAACACCCTTATAGAGTAAGTGGAAGTTCACGCAATGGGAAATGTGCAGTGGAGGGGTAAAACCTTTGCTTGAACCCAGGCTGGTATCCTGTAGGTCCCCGGGTATTAACTTGCGTGCTGTAAGTCACAGTGGAAGCTCTTTCTTGCATTGTCACTAAAGGGTTTTTGCTCGCGGAAGACTGGTCTTGGCAAAACTGTTACAATATCTAGACACCAAAAAAAAAAGATTGTTGTGACACAGATCAGAGTAGAGAGCCTGAACAGCTACAGTGCTGTTGGGAACAGAGTTCCAGGATTTTAACCTAGCAACAGTGAAGGAACGGCAATATAATTCCAAGTGAGGATGGTGTGTGGCTTGGAGGGAAATATTAGGCCAGTGGTGTATCCATGCATCTGCTGCCCTTGTCCTTCAAGGTGATAGAGATCGCAGGTTTGGAAGGTGCTACTAATGGCGCCTTGTTGAGTTGCTGCTGTGTGCACAACTCCTTAAATAAGAACAGGAGAAGACAGTATTATCCCCATGAAGGTATTTTTCACTGATGATATAGCTGAACGACCATGAAGATGACTGACACAGAGCTTGGAGAGACACTTGGCTTTTTCCTGTTGCTGTGTAGATTTGGTAGGAGCAACAGATACATACGGGAGCGTAATGGTGGATAAAGATAGCTCGGCACTGGGGTTTTGTAGGATGCATGGCATGTCTTATTTGAACTTGTACCATTCCAATCATGAAATAGTGCAATTTGGATAATTTCAAAGCAGCTCATCATTCATTTATTTTTAATATGTTCTGCAACCTCAATCAGTAACATGGATTTGATGGTTTCCCATTCGTTGGGGCAATTTTCCCAGCCACACTTGCAGGAAAGATCTGGTGTGGGAAAATAGAGGACTGCCACGTTGACAGTTCCAATCTACATTCGCAATACTAAATAGGGACTGGATTACCAGCCTGCTCTATGGAGGGGAAGCAGCTAACTTCCATAAAGTCCCTAGTCAGAGGCAACTTTTCAAGGTCGCAGGCATATAGAGTCGATCCGATCAATGGAGGCAGTTCCCCCTGTGGCAGTCCGGTGTCCACCAGTGTCCAAGCTGCCATTCAGTGAGGAAATCCTTATCTTCTGCCCGACAATTGGTCCTTCTGTGTCTTCTTACATCCTTCATTTGTGGCCAGCGACTGGGAATGGAGGTACTGTCACATCTCATGCATACTTCAATGGTAACTAACTCTGACAGTTGGGCGACCAATTTTTTAGTGCGAGATGGTCTCCTGTTGGCATTCCAGACGCAGGAGCCCATGCATTGTTCTTCATGGGATTAAGAAGCTACTTCAGGAAAATGGCTCCACCAGTCTAGCTGTTGGAAACTGTGGGTTCAAGATGCACATTTGCCCATGCTGCTGGGACCTCAAAACCCATAGGAAATCTGCCCATTAAATCACAGTTATTAGCATATCTGCTCTTCAACACAATTTCTTTTAGTACTAAATCCTCATAAATGCTGCAACTACAGAGGGCTTTCTCGAGGTTCAGCAATCAATGTTTTGTTTCCCAAGTAACATTTTAATCTGGCTCTACTGATGAAAAGTAAAGCAAAACAAAATAAAATGCAGCCAAATAAGCAGAAAAATAAGGGAAAGAAGAAAAAGGAAATTAATTACAAATGCTGTCACCCTTTTAAGAACTCCTTTTCACAAAAGACTTTGCTTTACATGTGTGGCAGATGGGTGGATTTACTTAATCAGGATACTTCACTCTAAATGTTGGAAATCACATGCATTCTGATTTGCATATGTTTTGCCCATTGTATAATAAACTATAGTCTTCATTCAAAATCTACACCAACAATGTGCCCAAGTGGAAAATTATGCACACTGATGAATCAAATCTGATTCCAGTCAAATTTGTGTACTGCCAAATGTCATCATCCCTGCACGTTTGAATCTCACTGCCAGGAATGATCCTTCTGGAAAATTCACCCCTAGAAACTGAACTGAAGGCTTTACAGTTTGCATTTGGAAAACATTAAGTCACTAGGTTACATGCCAATTGTAAACACGTACACTGTGTCAATTGCCAAGGCAAGCACTGTTGTAATGCCAAAAGTTTACCAACATTATTTGAACTCACTTGCTCATCTCGTGCGGTGTGATCCCAATCCCAGCTTCATTTTAGTTTTGTTTTTAAAAATAACATGAATGCCTTTGGTCAGAACTGCAAGATTTGTGATTCTTTGAGGTTTAACACTACAATGCTTCTGTAATTGAGGCAGCAACAACAACTTGAATTTGTGAAGCAGTTTTAATGAAGAAGTCTCAAATGGTATGCATGTTGGGGCACATCCCTTTAAGGAAATGGCCACTGTGACCTCAGTGTAGGATGACCTGTTGGGTTCTGCCCAAAGAGGCAGTCTACATTTGGAGTGTGGGGCGTATAGACTTAATAAAGAATTGTATTACCTGACCTGGGAACAGTTATTGAGGAGAAGCTTCAATACAACAGGATTTAACACTAGTGATGAAGCTGGCGTGTTTCAACTATAAAGAGGACAGGAATCTTCAACAAGAACCATCTGAAAATCCACACTGCACAGTAAACAAGGAAACTCTCAGAGGATGGGTAGGGCCATGAGTGTAAGAGGCCATTGTTGGAGGCAGTAAATGGATGAACTCAGGAGCCATCAAAGGCCTCAAATGGTTTCCATGACTGTCATTGGCATCAGGTTGAAGGGCCTTGGCCATCTGGAGTGGCAATACCGAGGGGGGAAACAAGTAGCCAGTGCAGAAAAACAGGCTTCAGGCTTAATCCAGGAACAGGAAAACCCAGGCAGCCAATACAGAGAAATGGCAGAAAAGTTCAGGATTGTGAAGAGACTGATTCACAGATGGCCTACATCAAATGGTTCAGTAGTTTTGTCACCACGGGTAAGGTGGCAGACTGCCATATGGTGCCAGTCTTTTTGAGCATAATGAGAAACAGTCAATGCTTTGTGAAGCCTGCTGCAGCCAGAAAAACCAACAGAGATAATCTTTCAATAGTTATGCGTAGTACTAGAGGGGAACTTCAGACCAAAACCACTGCCGATTGTGGAGTGGTTCAGGTTTTATAAGTGGGACCAGATGGAGGGCAAGATCATTGCCAAATTTGTGGTATCCTTGAAGAGCTTAGTGAAGCATTGTGGCTTCAGAGCTTTTTTACAGGATGCATTATGAGGCCAGTTTGTGGGTGGCCTCCAACAGCTCCATTGAAGACTGTTGGTGGAACAGTGGTTGGATTTTAAGAAGGTGTTAGAGGTCACAGTCTCCAGGTTGATAGGAAAATAACACATTTAGGTGGTAATGTAAGGGTGAATAAAGTAGCAGAGGAACTAAGGAGCCAAACAGGGAACAAGGAATGTCACCTTTGTGGCCATGGGCGGGGGGGGGGCATGAAATCCAGTTGTTAGACAAAAGGAGGTCAGTGCTGGAACTACCGGAAGATGGGCCACATTACCCAAAACTGCAGAATATTGATTTTCCAGGAAAGTGCAAAGTTGAAACAGTCTGGGGATAAATACCATAGGAAGTGGCAAGTAGCGATGTAAATGAGGACATAGTACATGGTTCTGCAGATGGAACAGAGCAGATTGAGAAGACACAATATCCTGTTGGTATGAGGTGAAGTGGACAGGTTCTGGGCAATGCCCAAAGTTGAAGACAAATTAGTAAAGATAGATGTTCACATGGTGCAGCTGTGTCATTGATTCCAGAATTAACATACAAAGCAAATTTGAAGCATCTTCTCTTGAAACCTGCAAACACTATTCTGAGAACAGATATAGAGTAGCAAGTTCTCCTGAAAGGTTACATCTTGGCCAAGATGCAGCCAGTGTACACAGCTGACTCTGTGGTGAAAGGTGATTGCCCTGCATTGTTCAGTCTCACATGGCTAAAAAAAAGTTAAACTGGCAAGTGGTGAACTGACTAACTGAGGCTCATTCAAGTTTGAATTACAGCTTGAAAAAATATAAGATGGTTTTTAATTAAACCCTGGGGGAGATGAATGGAGTTAAAGTGACTTTATGAATGAAACCAGGCACATTCTCCCCATGTCTACATGGATTTCCTCTGGGTGCTCCAGTTTCTCCCACGTTCCAAAGATGTGCAGGTTAGGTTGTTTGGCCATGATAACCTACCCCTTAGTATCAGGGGGATTGGGAGAGTAAACATGTGGGGTAACCAGGATGTGAACTGGGTGGGATTGTTGTCAGTGCAGTCTCAATGGACCAAATGGTTTCCTTCTGCATTGTAGATTCTATGATTCTATACCCAAACAGCATGAAGCCACATCTCGTGCCACATGCAATTACATCCAAGGTGGAGGCTGAACTCAAGAGATCAGTAGGTCTCAGGGTACTAAAACTAGTGGTCACAAGAGAGTGGGCCACGCTCATCATCTCTGTAATGAAGACCAACGGTTCAGTGAAGCTATTTGGAGACTTTAAATTTACCATGAACCCTGACATACGTGCAGATTAATATCCATTGGCTTTGTTTGCAGACTTGTTCAGTGGCTTTGCTGGTGGTAAGAACTTTTTGCAGATGAGGCCAGCTGAAGACTTAGGCACCATTAACTGTTATTACTCACAAGTGGTTGTTTCATTACAAACGCCTGCCTTCTGGGATCACGTTAGCCCCAGCCAATTTTCACAGAGTAATTTTGAGTGGTCTCCCAGGAGTCCAGTGTCACTTGGATAACATCCTGGTGCCAGATTCCACAGGTGAGGAACATTTATGGAAATCAGAAGAGATTGCAAAAACATGGGCTGCAGATTAAGAAAGACAAGTGCGAGATTTTCGAGGACTTTATTGAATAATTATCAATGGTGAAGGTCTGTATAAAGCACTGAAGAAGCTAGGAGCCATAACGAAGGCATCAATATTGGAAAACGTGTCCCAGTTGAGTCTCTCCCATGACTTATTGTGACAAATTTTTGCCTAGGGTCGGTGATAGTATTGAAACCTCTGAATTGGTTGTTGATAAAGGGACAGGTATGACAGTAGGTGCTGGAATGCAAGAAGGCTTACCAAGCAGCAAAGAAGGCATTGAAGGAGTCTGGGGTCTTAGTCTTTTCAAACCCCAAACTATCTTTGCAGTCGGCCTGTGATTCATCGCCATATGGAGTAGGAGTGGTGATATCCCATGTAATGCCGAATGGAGAAGATAGGCTTATTGCATTTAGAAGAACCCTCTCGAAAGTGGAACAGAATTAAGCATAGAAAGAAAAGTAAACATTGGGTATCATTTTCATCGTGTCTAAGTTTCACCACTACCTGGATGGCAAGAAAATTGTTTTGCTGACGCACCGTGAACCACTGACTAAGATTCTGGGATTTCATTCAGGGAATCTCTGGCTGCAGTCTGGTTGCGAGGTGGGGGATGTAAGGGGAATATTGTCCAGCCATTTGTACGAAAACTGCTATTGACAGTCAGAACAGCGTGCGAATGCAGATATGTTATCCATTCTACCATCACCATGTCATAGAGAGGTGCCAGATGAGGTTATCCAGTTCACCTACTCCTCACAAGAGGAAAATGTACCATTGGCAGCTGCTAAGGTGAAAGAAGCCACGAGGAAAGATCAGAGTCAAGATACTGAGTCAAGTAGTTGACCTGGTCCATAAAAGGAGGGCAAGCTGAATGAAAGATCCAGAACTGAGCCCATATATAAGTTGACAGTGGAAATTGTTGGTGCAAGACAGTTGTTGTAGGATATGCAGGTTGTCATTCCCTAATCTTTGAAAGAGGAAATATTGGAGCAATTGCATCAAGGGCACCTAGGGTGATGCATATGAATGAGATAGCCTACAGCTCCATGTGGTGGCCAAAGATAGACACCTGTATTGAGGAGAAAGCAGGCTCATGCGACTTATGCCAACTTTAGAAGCGCGCCACCTGCATCGCCATTGCACCCATGGAAATGGCCGAAGGAGCCTTGGGAGTAAGTTCACATAAATTTTGCAGGGCCAGTAGAAGGTCAGATGCTGATGGTGGTTGTCCACATACACTTGAAGTGGCTGGAAGTGATTTGCATTAAATCGATGACCACAGAAGCTATTTTGGACAAGCTCAATGATGTGTTTTCTAAGTTTGACTACCCAACCAAGTTGTAAGTGACAACAGATCACAGTTCATATCAGCAAGCTTTGAAGAGTATATGGAGCTACATGGTGGCTGCCCTTTAACTTCTCCACCATACCACCTAGCAACGAATGGGCTAGCGGAACATTTTGTACAGTGTGGAGGGGGGAGGGGTCATGGGTGTGAAGATTAAACCAGTTCTTGAGCATGTATAAGAACGCCGCCATGCACCAATTTGGTGGTGGCATGCTGTTTGTTGGCAGTGGGATTTCCCATTAAAAGACAACCTATGCTGCCAAGAAATTCACAGGCAAGAGGAGTGTGCTGCTGTTAGGACCAGAGTATCCGCCATCAGCGACTGGCCAGTGAATTTCAGCCAATGGCTTTAGAGGTAGCTATTTATGAATGAATTGATGAAAATTGCAAAAAATTTAGGGTGAAAATGAGAAGGATTGTTTCATCAATGTTTTCTTACAAGAGGTAATTTACCATCTAAAAGGGCCGTGGAAGTACATTCAAATGTAAATTTCAGAAGGAAAGGAAATATTTGCAGTGCTGTGGGTAAAGAATAGGAGTGGGGGGATGCACACAGCAAGCAATGGATATTACCAAAGAAACATTTCTGAATACATCTACTGTGTAGCTAAACCATAATATAAAGCCTTATAACAACTTGGTCTTAAAATGCTGTTCAATTCTAGAAAGCTTTTATTGTCACTATTGTAACCAATAATGACTTCAAAATTTGCATCCCAAGCAATTTACCTCCTATGTTATGAATTGTCAATGGTTTTGATATTTTAATGATTTTTCTTTGTAATTGCTGCAAAGTGTTAGTTACTGAAAACCACTGCTAGCTTGGCTTTGTTGTATAATATTTTCATAAGCCCATAATAAAAGGAGGATTCCTGGAAAGGAAACGTTATCTCAAAAACATGTGAATTTCAAAGGAATCTCCAGAGACATCTGGAGACTATTAAAACCTCCAAATTCCTTCAGAATGCCACTTTCCATAATAGATTTGATCTGCCAACAAATGTGCTGCAGGAATTTCTTTTGATCACAGACCTCACATTGCAGTAAAAATTAACTGCATACCCCATTAAAATTGATTTACATTTTTTCCAAGCAGATATTGTGCGGCAATTACCATTTATTAATGACTGTTTATTTAAAGTAGTTTCCTATATATTAACAAAGATCTTTAAAATATTAAGTGCTTAGCAGGCAGCTTAATCCTGTCCTATTCTTGGATATACCCTGAAGAAACTAGGCTGAGCTATTATCAAACAATCATTTGGTAGGCACAGGGCTAATCAGTTGAAGTATTTAATTTCTATTGTGGCCCAGTGTTTAGCACTGCTGTCTCACAGCTCCAGGGACTCAGGTCCAATTCTGGTCTCAGGTTACTTGGAGTTTGCACATTTTTCCCATGTCTGTGTGGGTTTCCTCTGGGTGCTTCAATTTCCTCCCACATTCCCAAAAATGTGCAGGTTAGGTGGATTGGCCATACAAAATTGACCTTTTATGAAAGGGTGTTAGCAGGATAAATACGTGGAGTTACTGGAATAGGATCTGGCTGGAATTGTTGTCAGCTCAGGCTCTATGGGCTGAGTGGCCACTTTCTGCACTGTAAAAATTCTTTGATTCTATAAGTCTTGAGTGGTGCCAGATCAACCATGCACATGCACTACATTCATCACTACATGAGGCCTGTGCTATTAAAAATGGCCTTCACCAGTCTGGTCAACTGATGGAAATTCAATGGAGCTGTGAACGCCCACGTTTTCAGATCGATTGATAATCTTACAATGGAATTCAATAGTTTCTGATCCAGGCCTGCACTATGAGTGCTGTTCTGAATATATAGGGGTGATTAAACAACCTCAAAATTCATTGACAACATCAAAATAGGGCATTCAACAAAGGAAAGATTGGAAAAAATATGAGCAGAATGGGCACACATATACAAGTAATAGCCAAAAACTTCAAAAGAATGCATTTTTGGAGGAGGGTATATGAAGTATCAGTCAAAGGAAAAATGCTGAATGTTGTGGAAAAACAAAGCTCCAAGAGTGCAAATACTGAATTGCTTGGAAATGTGAGTGCAGGTATATAAAGCCATAGATACAATCAATAGGATATGTTGTTTTTTCAATATTAATATTAAGAACAACAATGAGGAAACGTTTTACTGGCAATCAGAGGACTGGCTACCATCTGAGCATCCCATTAGAGAAAGGAAGTCAAAAACATAGTAAGTGCACAGCAAGAAGTCACTACAATGAATCATCGAATCCCTCCAGTGCAGAAGGTCATTCAGTCCATCGAGTCTGCACCAACAACAAGCTCACCCAGACCCTATCCGCATAACCGCATGTACTAGTCTGCTAATCCCTCTAATTCTAAGGGAAAATTTACCATGGTCAATCAACCTAACTTGTGGGAGAAAACAGGAGCTCCTAGAAGAAACCCACACTGAGATGGGGTGAATGCATACAGACAGTTATCTGCAGCTGGAATTGAAACTAGGTTGCTGGCGCTGTCAGATAACAGTGCTAACCTCTGTGCTACCGTGCTGCCCACTGAAACCCATCATGAGAATCCATACATGAATAGAGACTTCAGATGCTGAAATTAATGCCATTGGATTAACGGAGGCGAAGTAAAGATTGAATGGAGACTTTAAATTTTTGAATGGTGCTGACTGGGATTAGAAAAAAGCTATAGGGGCAATTCTCCCAGCCTGCTGTACAGGGTCCGGAAGGTCTGTGGCATAGTGGTTAGTACTATTACCTGTCAGTGCCAGAGATCCGGTTCAATTCCCAGTTTGGGTTACTATCTGTGTGGAGTTTGCACATTTTCCCCATGTCTGCATGGGTTTCCTTCAAGTGCTCCAGGTCCTCCCACAATCCGAAAGACACGCTGGTTAGGTGCACTGGCCTTGCTAAATTCTCCCTCTGTGTACCTCAGCAGGTATTGGAGTGTGATGACTATGGAATTTTCACAATCACTTCATTGCGGTATTAATGTAAGCCTACTTGTGACACTAATAAAGAAATTTTAAAAAAGGTCAGGACTGCTGAGGTGGGGGAAGGTTAAGGTGGACCGAGGAGGGAGGAGAAAGGGGTCAAGGCCAGAGACGTCCAGAAGACAAGTGATTGGAGTTGGAGTGGATGGTTAGAGGCACTGTGCTGCGGGGTCGTGAGGCTGTCAGTGATCAAGAGGCTGGCAGTGCGGGGCCACTGTGCATGTGCTAATATCCGCTCTGACAGATCGGCACATGGGCAATGGCCCACTCAGCACTTTGCTACCAGCCTCTCCAGTGGGAATACGTCCCATCCCCTGATTGTTATGCGATTCACGCCGAGGCACTCTGTGATGCACGAATGTGGGAGATCCATTTTGAAAATTCCGTTAAAATAACCAGTGGGATTTACTCCAATTTTTACGCAAATTCAGCACTTAGAATTTTTTGGAGGGATTCAAGGCCTATTTCTGGGTGTCAGCAATGAGGCCAGTAAGCAACTAAACATAGTCACTGAAAATGAAGAGTGATTAGTAGGAATTTTTTCACATAGAGGCTAGTCACATTGTGGAATAATTGGAGAGTACGTGTGGCAAACACATTGTATCTTTAAGGGGAAATTAGATATATATTTAAAGCAGATGAAGATAAAGGACCATGGGGAAAGAGTGGGGAAGCAGAATTATCTTTGAAACTATGATGAACGGTCACAAAAATTCAAAATGTTGGCCCTATTTTCTCTCCATAGATATGATCAGATTTTCCAGCATTTTCTGTTTTGTTTTGGATTTCAGTGTCCATAGTGATTTGTTTTTATCTTTGGGTTAACTTTGAATTGCTCTCTCAGTGAACTGGTGTGATGGACCAACTAGCATTGATCTGTCAGTTAATTATTAAGATTCCTTCTTGGTAGGATGGGTGTTGAGGAGTTGTTTCTGCTGTTTGAGGAATCTAAAACATGGATTCTCTGTCCCAAGATAAGTTGTCTATTATTTAGGATAGAGATAAGAAGAAATAACTTCACTCAAAGGGTTGCGAATGTTTGGGAGTTTCTCTACCTCAGTGGGTGGTAGATGCTCAATCCTTGAACACATTTAAAGCTGAGATAATTTTTTTGTGTCTCTGGGAATTTAGGGATATGGGAGTAGGTAGGAAGACAGTATTGAAACCCAAGATCAGCTGCAATCATATTAACACAATGGGCCCAAAAGTATAGTCCTGCTCCTATTTCTTGTGTTCTTGTGGAAATAAGAAGTCTTATTCACATCATATTTTGGCTCTGACCTGGGGAAGATCATTCAGCAAAAGAAAATTCAACTTGTATATTTCGATGCATTTACAGCCTTGGAATCTCCCATATCAGTTAACAGCTAATTAGGTTCATCTTTGAATGAAGTATATTCACTATAGCTAAGTAGAGAAACATTACTGGCAATTTTTACCTGGTCTTACAAATAGAGATGGGATAACCAATCAGATATTCTATTTTGCTTGATGGTAAGTATTACCTAGGACACTGGGAGAACTTGGAATATTGCAATGGGGTTCTTAAAGTATATCTGAGAGACAGGGCCTTTATTTCATATGTCCTCTGAAAGTCAGCACATCTGATAATGCAATTCTCCCTCCATGACCTCCTGGTTTGTGCACAATAAAGAACCGTGGAGAACACTCAGCCCTTCAAGGCCTGTTCCTTTCATAGGTTATAACCAATCTTTCCATTTAATATCCTGAGGAAGTATTTTATCAATGGTCTCCAAGCCAGCCCCAAAAGTTAAATCAACCAATCTCCCACAATGCCCATCCCAGAGGTTATGTCAACAATCCTTCATAATATCAATTAATAACAATTAAGCTAGCCCTCTGTGTACATTGATTATAATTGCAATCCCAGAATTACCTCCCTTAAATAAAACATTTGGTTGGGTTGAAAAGTAGCTACACAGCCTCTAAGGGGAGAGTCTCATACAAGAATTACAAATTCTTGCCCTATAAAAAAATCAAATGTACTTTGATAATTGTGCTTAGCTCTTCCACAGCATTCCTGAGGTAACAGTGGAGTTTATTTACATTCTGGTGAAGTAAAAACAACTGATTGCAAAATCTCTTAACTCATCCAGGGATGCTGCCACAACCTGCTGACTGTTTCCTGAACTTACTGTTATTATTCCAGATTTCCAGAATCCGCAGTGTTCTGTTTTCAGGTTGTAGCCAAGTTTCTTTGCTTGTGATTTTCTGTTAGTAGCCTCAACCTCTCAAATGAATTGGTGTTATTACAAATCAGTAGTGCATTCAGCTGAGCATTTAAAAGTGCCACAGATTGCAACTTGTTTATCTGCTTTTGAACTACTTTATCTCCTGAACAATACTCGGTTCCATTTCTTGGCCATTCATTGGCAGAAATATGGGGGGAGGGGGTGATTAGTGGGAGACATCACTGGAGGCTGTTTAGCTTCCACTCTGCAGTTGGGATCAGTGGCAAAGAGAAGGAGATAATTGGGGCTGGCCATCAGGGTGGCGTTGCCCAGGGACAGATGGAGGGGTGTAGTTGGAGCTGCCAGGGAGATGGCCAGAAGGGAGGTGGAGAAAGGGAATGGAGTGATTGGGACTGCAGGAGTGGGGGGAGGTTCAGGGAGATTCCAGCTGACAAGTGATGGGGCAGTGTTGGGGTTGGCCCAGACACATCCAAGAGACCAGCAATCTGGGGGTAGGAGGTTTGGGCTGGCCAGCAATCAGAGGGATGTGGGGTTCTAGCTAGCTAGAGATCAGGAGGCCAGTAGTGCGGAGCTACTGCATACATGCCCATATCCACTCTGATAAATCAGCACATGCGCAATGGCCCACTCAGCACTATGCTGCTAGCCTTTTGGATGAATACAAGCCTTATCCCCCCTATTTTCATCATGAATCTCCCTGAGGCATTCTGCAATGCACAGAGTGTGGGAGATTCATTTTGAAAATCTCACTAAAATAACCAGCAGGAGTTACTCCAGTTTTTACATGAATTCGACACTTGGAACATTTTTGGGAGAATCCCGGCCATGATGTCAATAGCTTTCAAACTTAACGGGAATTTCTTATAAAGTAGCATCTGCCTTTGCTGAGGAGAAAGAAATCTAAGTTTAACTAATTTACTTTTAAAACCTTCTGCGATTTGCTTTAAACCACATGTTGCTGTGCTGGCTAGAAATGCAGATTGTAACAAACACTGGTAAAACTGGGGAGCCGGGGAGAGAACAAGAAGGAAGAGGAAAGAAAACCATCATTCTTTTTCCTCCATCTTGAAGATCCAGGAAATGGTTTTATTATTGTGTTGTGTAGTGTACGGTAATACTTTCCAGAGAATCTTGGCTGTTGAACAAGACAGATGCTTGCATTTCTTTCTCAAGAGAATTTGTTTTATCCTACAGATCAGTGGATTTTATGGTGTAACAACACAAGCCAATCACACTCATGTCAGCCCTCCCATAATGCATTATATTGATGAGAAGCAACAGTGCCTCCTGGTGATTGAAATGTAGCTGAACAATGAGACTCCAGCAGATGGTTCACAACACAGAGAACAGCAGTCTGTTCCTAATTGAAAACTGAGTGAAATACTCCTCAAGAAATAAAAATTCAAAAGATTTTTCTAATTCTGCACAAGCACGATTAAATTTTTGACGAGTAAGGAATGAATAAGAAACTCATTACATGTTAGGAAACAATGAGTAATCCATCAGAGAGTTCTGTCAGAGTGAAGAGAAGTTCTGACTGAATCGTGTGTCTTGGATCTGAGTGCTGGAATATGTATTATTTTGAACTTACATCAATGACCTGGTAGCAATTTAGTAATGTTACTAAATGAGTAAGTCAACTAATTTTCTGAAGAAATGAATTTAAATCCCACCATCCATAGCTGGGGGAATTTAAATTCAATGAACTAATAAATATGGAATTAAATATTAGTCTAAGTAACAATGCTCATGATACTATTATTTCGTCATTTTAAACAAACTCCATCTGGTTCAATAATGTCCTTTAGGGAAGGAAATCTGCCATCCTTACTTGGTCTGACCTACATGTGAACCCAGCTCCACAGCAATGCAGATCTCATTCTTTTAAAATTTGGAGGAGTGGTAGACTCATTTGCTTTGGGCTGGGTTTGTTGTTTCTGGAGTTAAAATTGTAGTACATGGTGTTTCAAACACTTGTGTCCACATTTCATTTGTTCTTTGTGCTCTTTAATGTTGTGGCTTTTTTGTCAATGACCTTTCCTCCTTTGTTAGTTACCTTGAGCTAATCTCTCTTCTTCCAGTGGGAATGTTCACTCCATTCATTCATAAAACTCAAGTTATTTGCAGGGAGGGGGCACGATGTTCTTCCTGGAAGTCAAATGTTTACCTCAGTTATACTTCTATGCTCCTCATTCTGAGGCTGTGGTTCAGCTTCCAATGCTGCATGCTGTTCATTCATGTGCACTTGTGAGTTTTGTCTTGGTGAGTTGGTGGTTACTTCCCTCCTGCTCCAAGATTGACTTTATGTTGCATGTGTGAGCTTGAAGCTCCAAGTTTGTTGCTGTCATTTTTCCTGATTCTGTGACAGCAACTGTTTGACTCTGAAGTTCGGGCTCCACTTTCTGCTGCTGCTACTTCTCCTCTGTATCTATTGGTTGAAGTATATTGGTGCTCATCTGGAGGTTTGGTTGGTCTGACTAAAGAAGAGCATTTTCTGCTGTCTGCAAAGGAGCTGGAATAACTGCCTCTGAAAATAGAAAGGGCAATTCCAAACTAAAGTCTCAATCAAGATCATTAGCACCGGTGGACGTTCTGGGTGGTTCCAATTCAATGTAGTTGACTGCAGTGGTTGTTTTGACATTTTAAGGAGGCATCTCTGGTCAGGAGAGAAAATGATTGTTGTGGATGACATTCAAAATTTTGATTATTTATTTGTTGCCATACCAAAGAAGTTCTTGATTCGTGCCTATGACTGGTAGTTGAATTCTTCTGGGACAGTAGGACTGAGAGGTTTTTAAGTCACATTTACGATCTGAAAGGACTATTATACTAGCTCCTGTGTCTAAGTTGAAATTTTTGAGGTGACCATTGAGGTGACCATGATATGCCAACAGTCCAAAATGTGAATCTAGGGTTCTTAATTTCTCCCAAGAAGCATTGTTAGATTTCCTTTTGATGTAGCTCATCTATCTTATGGACTCCTTTGGGATTCTCCTCAAGTCTCAAGATTTTTTAATTACTCATTTTGGTTGTTGCAATGAATGTGCTGCAGAGTGATTGCTGGACAATGCCTGCCTCTGTAAAAGTTGTTTGGTGCCACAGTGCTGACATCATCCATCATCTTGTGTTTCATCTGAGAATTGCTTTCCTTGTCATAGAGTCTCCTTAACTTCTTGTTGCTTTATGAGCTGGACTGCAGGGGTTCTTCTATACCATGCTTTAACTTCCCCATGCAAAATGGATGGTTTTTGCTGGGGGATTTCTGATAGACAATTGGGATGGTTTTTTCCAAATGCCAGATCTTCTTCAAATTGGAGTACATCCTAAATAGTATAATTGGCCATTCCCACTACTACTTAGTCTCTTATGAGTTCAGGTTTAAGGTCACCATAGTCACAGTCTTCATCCAATCTGTATAACTCATTTGTGAAATGAGTTCCCTGGGCTTTTGGATGCTTTTGTTAAATTTTGCTCACTCTAAATGTTACTGCTTCTTATGTTATTATTATATCAGCATCAAAGGACTTTATGATCTCTTCAAAATTATTGGAAGGTTAATTTATTCCCTATTGGTGGTGCTTGGACCTACTGAATATAATTGTATATTCACTTGTTCAGCCTCTGTTTGCTTATTCAAATCTGATGCTATCATATATCTTCAAAATCCTCTTCTCCATAACACCCAATTTTGCCCTTGTTCTGGGCCTTTAATCTGCCTTATCTCTGGCAGTGCAATTCACCATCCATGGCAGTTTTCAGCACAGAGGAAAAAGCTTTATTTTTTTTAGATGACACTGCAGTAATCATTTATTTTTCTTCTTCTTCCTACATTTCTGAGGAATTGGCAGGCTCCCATTGCAGTTATGGAGTTGTTTTAAACTTCAATTATTCTGCGGAAGATGTTTTAAATGAATTGTTTTGACCAGCTAATTGCTTTCTTAAACTTGGAGGATCAAATTGAAATTAATTTTTTTCTCTGATTTCCCTTTATTTTTTTTTTGTTTCCATGGGATAGCCATGTATTATGGCATTGATTCTGGATTTGGGCTGCAGCATTCTTCAAGCTTCACTCATCAATTTGTCTCAGAAAGAATTCTAGAGATTCGTATGATTGAACAATAATTATTTTTCAATAACTCATAACTATGGATAGAATTTTACTCTCTTGCCCACCATGTGAATTGAAGCAGGCATAGGGCAGACTGTAGAAAGGTCGGTTGATTTGCAGTGGGATTTTCCAGTTTGGGAGCAAGCAGGGCCAGAAAATCCCACCCTATATGTTTTAACACAGCATTGGTCAGAATTTGGAAGGGTGTATCTCCCTGCACATATGTTTCATTTCCTCTCATCCAGAACAACAAAGCAGGACATGTGCACTACATTTCCCAGAAGGCTGAAACAGAAACAAATACACGTGAGCAGGGATAGGCCTAAAAAAGAGGAGACTTGAAGAGAGTCATCTTTCTGAGCATCTGCAGAGGTAAATTGACATCAAAGCTGGTTGGTGTGAAACCTGAGAGACCTTGAAGAGACAATCCACAGCTGAGATTGTGGTTACCACAACCTCTCTTCTACTATCAGAAAGTTGAGTGACAACACAGACCCAACTCTGTTAAGAGTGAACCTGACAAGCCAAAAGATCTTATCTGCCTGAAAATAGAGGGTTGGAAGCCCTTTTATAACTATTTAATAATAAAATAACTGAATGTATCATGGTCACATTATGACTACATGGCTTTGGGCTTTGTTTGGTGTGTTTTAGTTTGACTGTAGTAATTAAATATATAGGGAAAATAATCAATGTAAAGAAAGCATTCAACAAAGAGTTAGGCTTTTTTTGTTTTATTTTACTTCCTCGTTATTTTTAAAGGCCTTGCTTATATAAAACAGACATTGCAACAATAAATATACAATCTCATGTTAAAGTGTGCTTAGACTCTCCACCTACAAAATCCCAGCACAACACAACTCCCTTGGCAATGTTACAATACATACTCACAGTCCTGACTAGGTGCTATCTTCATGAAACTTCTACCAGACTCATTACTAAACTCTACTGTTCCCATGAGACTTTATTATCAAATAAAGTGAGTGGCACTGTTTCCCCTGTCCTACATTGATCCTTAAAGTCTCAAACACCCGAATCCTACAAAATATTGCATCTTGTTTTGCTTACCAAGACAAAAGGGAGGCATTCATATGCTGGAGACAGTGCAGAGAAGGCCTGCAGATCTAGTCCATAATGAGTTATGTGGAAAGACTGAAGGCACTTGGAATTTTCAGAATGGAGGAGTGAAACTGAGATCTCATCAAAGAATATAGGCTGCTAAGAATGTAGAAAGAAATACTTAAATTAAGGTTCAAAAATCAAACAAAATCACACATGTTCAAACCAGAGAAGAATATTTTCAGTACAGCTATTCAAAAATCTATCTTCACAAGAAGTGAGATCAACATGTGAAATAGACTTCCAGATACATGCAAATATCATGGGGTCAGTTGAGCGACAATTGGGATCTCTCCACATGAATAAATTAAGAGAGCTTGAATGATATCCTTCACGGATGATCATTTGTGATCATGTCACATTTAGTTCTTTTATAATTAAATAATTATAAGAGGCCTTCTGACCCGCTACCTTCATATAAATAAGATCTTCTGGTTCATCAGGATTCACTCATAATAGAGTTGGGACTGTGTTGTCAGTCAATTCTCTGATAGTAGAAGAAAGGCTGTGGTAATTACAATCCCAGCCATGGATTGTCTCTTCAAGGTGTCTTCATTCACTGCTACTTTGTCACCTCTTCACAATGCCGTCTCAGAATGATGTCAAAACTGCACTTTCAGTAATTTGAGTGATTTTTTTTGAGAAAATTGAACCCTCATCAAAGGTCAATGTATTGCCGTTTCACAGACTACTCAAATCTCTGACAGAGTCATCCAAACTTGAAACATTAGCTGTGTCCACTCTCCACAGATGGTGTTGGACCTGCAGAGATTTTTCAGCATTTTCAGTTTCGGTTTCAGATTCCAACATCTGTAGTAATTGCTTACTTTACCCAAATAGTTAATTTTTTCTATTGCTAAATCATTGAGATGAAATTTTGCAATGCTGAATCTCAATGCTATTTGTACTTGGAAAATTACTGAAGGACTAATGTGGAACTGCTACATCTGCTGGGTGCTGAGTTTCTTAAATTGAGATGTTGCTGCCATAGCTTCCCTTCCAAATGTGTATTAATATTTATCCCAACAGTCACATGCGGCATCATTATACCGACATGCAGGCAACATATATTCAATATATGTTGAATATGTGTTCAATATATAACCAAAATACTGCCATTTCTGAAATAAAGGTGAGTAAACAGCAAGCCTGCTAATTTAAGAGAATGTGCATAAAGAATTAACTCTAAAAAGAGCATACTGAACAAGTGCAAAGAAACTATGTCAGGATTATGTTACTCACATGAGACAGAAAGTCTGAGTAGCATCTGAATGGGCAGGTCTCACTATATATTAATCTTATTCAACCTTTGTAA
The DNA here is from genome assembly GCA_024679065.1 of Sphyrna mokarran. Lineage (NCBI taxonomy): Eukaryota > Metazoa > Chordata > Chondrichthyes > Carcharhiniformes > Carcharhinidae > Sphyrna > Sphyrna mokarran. Next base: position 61,566,762 of record JAGIQG010000003.1, read on the forward strand.
ATGTTCTTTGAACATAGACCATTGCCTCCAGCCAAATCTCTTTTCAAATAAGAAACAAACAGTTCGTAAAACAAACTCTCAATAACAGAGTGTCCACAGCCTTTTCTCTCAGTGAAATCTCCATCTCATTGACTATATCATTCCATCTGCAGCATTGTAGGCAAAAGTGTATGTTCATTAGGGTGAGGGAGTGGTATATGAAAATGTTGGTGGTTGTGGGGAATAGTAAACTCAGGTCACTGAGAAAAGGCAAAACTGATCCAATCACTAGCAGGGAGAGAGAGAAGTGATTAAAAAGAGAAATGAAGACAATTCACACTCCACCATGTTGGAAAAAAGAGAGTGCACGCCTAGAAAAACAAATGAGTTAACAATTGCCAGTTTGAGAAAACAAGCAAAACCTCTCTGTGAACCTGGAAAATGTTCAGAATATTTTTACATGGCTGCATTGTATATATTTTGCAAGTCCTTAATGAATTGGTTTAGCTGAAGTAATAACAGTGTGAATTTGTATACAACGAGAAGGGGAAGGAAAATAGGAAGACAAAATAGAAACGCTGGGAGAGTTAAATGTTATATGGGAAATGTTATCTTTTAATGCAAAACACATTTTGCCCTGTATTTTGTGATAGGATTGAAGGATTTTAACATTATAATTATTTACATTCTTGCCTCCCTGCATTCTCATTTGTGCACATACAAATATACAAAGCATAAACTTACAAAGGGCAAAAATTCTGGTTATGTAGAAAAAAGTTCAATCTGGAAACACTCTAGTACAGCCCTGAAACCCTACAATGGCTCAGGGGAAAGTAAACAGTGATGTTTGATAAAGCATTCAGTGCCAATTATGACATATGAGAATGGTGCACTGAGGGTGCTTCTTGGTAAGTAATACTTTTGATTGCAATGGGACAAGACAAAGATACAATAGTTGCAAATGCAGAAAATGCTGGAAAAACTCAACAAGTCTGACAGCATCTGTGGAGAGAGAATATAGCCAACGTTTCAAATCTTGATGACCCTTTGTCAGAGCTGAATTAGAATGGTACTGAGTGTATCTTAGATCTAGCTACTGGAGGCTGAGCCCATCACGCATTTACTCAAAGGTCTCTGGTTGCAAAGTTGTTAAATTTCCATTAACCTCAATTATAACAAAGGAATGACAAAGATTTTGCTACATTTCAGTAACGTAATGATTATGGGGATAGCTGAACAGTGAAAATGGCAAATGCAATGTCTTCTAGTCTTGCAAATAAGGAATGGGATGGAAGCAAAAAGCACCTCAAATTGATAACCAATATCCCACAAAGTTTAGTCAACTTGTGTAACTTTCTAGACATCATATCAATGTCATTTACAAACAGACAGGATGAATAAATTAAGGAATGGACATCAAGTCATAAAGAGAGATTAGGAATAGTGGCCAATTAGAAGTTCTTTGAAAAGAGGAAATGTGATATAGTTTGGTGAGAGAATTCCAGTTCCAGTGAAGACCATGGAGTCATTCATTTTGCTGTGGTGCAGAGAGAGATAGTGAATGGAAATTTCCCATCATTTCGAGTGAGAAACCCCGTGTAATCTACACTGGACATGCCATACTCCATCATTTTTGGGAGAGGAATGAATTTTGCATTGGTTCTGAGAGGGGCACAGTGTAAACACACCAGAAAACCCGGCTTCACATAGATCTCAAATTGAAATTGAGAAATTGAGGGTGGCATGGTAACACAGAGGTTAGCACTGCTGCTTTGCAGCTTTAGGGACCAGGGTTCGATTTCTGGCTTGGGTCACTGTCTTTGTGGAGTTTGCACATTCTCCTTGTGTCTGCGTGGGTTTCTTCTGGGTGCTCCGGTTTCCTCCTACAGTCCAAAGATGTGCGGGTTAGGTTGACATGCTAAAATTGCCTCTTAGTGTTCTGAGATGTATAGGTTAGAGGGATTATCAGGTAAATATGTGGAGATATGGGAGTAGGGAGTGGGTGGGATTGTGATCGGTGCAGACTCGATGGACCTAATGGCTTCTTTCTGTACTATAGGTTTTCTATGGTTTCTATGATTTCTCCCCCAATGGACATTGAGATCCTCCCCTCACTGAAAGGATGTTTATCCACACCTACCTCCCCAATAAAAATCACTGACATTAGAGCGTAGAGGCCCACCTAAATGGGTCGCCCTTCGTGACCTCCAAATTCTTGAACCTCCCTTCCCTCTGTGACACCCCTCTATGCCCCACATCATGTCCCCCTTCAGGACCCCACCTCATGCCCAAGTTTCCTCAGGCTCCATCCCCCATGTAGCTCCAGCACCTCATGGTTGAGCACCCCCCACCCTCCCACATCCTGGTAGTGCCCACCTGACAGTGCTAAGGTGCCACCTGAATGCCACCTTAGCACTGCCAAGTTGACACTGCCAGATGGGCAATACCCAGCTATGTCACTGACCACCAGGGGTTTCAATGGCCTTCAGACACTCCCCAGAGTGGCCAATTGTGGAGACCAGTAAGTCTATTTATTAGTGTCACAAATAGGTTTACATTAGCACTGCAATGATGTTATTGTGAAAATCCCATAGTTGCCACATTCCAGCACCTATTCGAGTACGCTGAGGGAGAATTTAGTGTAGCCAATGCAGCAAATGCACATCTTTCAGATGGGAGGAAACCAGGGCACCAGAAGGGAACCCATGCAGCACGGGAAGAATGTGCAGACTCTGCACAGACAGGAATCAAATCCGCATGCTGATGGCTAACAGTGCTAACCACTATGCCGCCCCAAAGTGATTCCTACCTGGTTCTTCCTATGCCTGAGGGTCAAAACTCCTGGGAGCATGGAAGATCTGGCCTCAAAAGACCATATATTTTAAAATACTCATTTAAATATGCTGATCTGATTCCCATCCCAACTGGTAAAAACAGACTTCATTCTTCAAGTTCTTGACCAAAACAGCCCGAGGTTTTGTCCACAGCTGCTGGCATCTATTTGGAGCTGTGTAACACTGCACTTCAATTGCACAAATTGGTCGGAGATTTGGGACACAGTTATACCAAGGATACTTGCTTGAACAATGCCAGACTAACAGAACTGCTTGTACTGCAAGCTTCACAATGCTCTCTGGCTGAGGAAAATAATGCCTTCTGCTGACATGCATGCATAACTTTTAAGGGGCATCTTGATAAATACATGAATAGGATGGGAATGGAGGGATATGGGTCCCAGGAAGGATGGGGGTTTTAGTTCAGTCAGGCAGCATGGTCGGTACAAGCTTAGACGGCTGAATGGCCTATTCCTGTGCTGTAATGTTCTTTGTAACACTATTTTTGGCAATAGTTAAAGGTAAATGCTAGGAAAGTACAGATGGGACAATCAGCTCTCCATGATCAAGCATTGCTTTGGAACCCATATAAGGGAAGGAGGCAAAGAAAAGAATTAACAAGGGGTTTTAAAACTATGCGCAGTTTTGAAAAATTAGCTAAAGAAAGAATATTTCCTCTGTTTGGCAAGTCAATGGATAAGGATCAGCAATTTAAAGTTGCCATTAAGAGGAGGAAGAGAGAGGTTCAAAGACATCATTTGACACAGAGTTGTTCTAGGACAGAAGCTCCAGTTCAGTCCAATGTCAAGACTTGTTGGCCATGAAAGGAATGTTCATAACATGGTTCAACAGGCTGATAATCATCTCAATTCCTACCACCACTTCCCCACGATTTCCACAAAGGGAAAAGTATGTGTGTGAAGATGAGATAAAAAAGAGACTGTTGATGAAGATCAAATGTCACTTTCCTAAGATCACTTATTCAGTTGAGAATAAGTCTGATTAATGTGTTTCTGTAATCAGATCATTTGTCCCTGTTATGACCCTTCTGTTTATCAGCTGTTGAACTATTTAAAATGTATGTAGCTGCATAGCATGCCACACAATTATATTTATATAAACACTAGCAAAACAAATTTCTTCTTTAATAATATGGCTACATTTAGTGTTGCTGTAAAAAGATAATCTGTCAAAGCTTTTCATCTTGCACTCATCAGGACAATGTTATGGTGTGCCAAGTATTCATCCAGGTACTTTTTAAAGCATATGAGTCAACCCACCTCCACCACTCTCCCAGACAGTGCATTCCAGACCATTACCACCCTCTAGTTAAAAAACAGGTTTTCCTCAAATCCCCCTTAAACCTCCCATCCTTGTCAAGCAAAACAACAGCTTTATAGTGTATAAGGAGAGAACGTGGATAGGCTGGTAAGTGGACTCTGATTGGTAGAGACATTGCCATGGAAAATGGACCAGTTAATGGTGACAGACAGTTAACTACCAAGCATTGTTTGAAATTAAACCAGGCCGCTTGACTTTGATTGGTCAAGGCATTGTCCTGAGGGATAAACCAGCAAATGTCTATCACTTATTTGTTCAGCTGAAACAGGCACAATGTGTGCACGTTCTTTCCGTCTGCAAAGAATAATGTTCTGTGCATTAATATATGTAGCTTCCAGCACATGCAAATATACCATACTGAGTCTGGCTGACAATCTTAAATTAGTTGTCAGCGTAATTTTGAAGCACACTGAGAATTATTTAAGAAATATGTGATTGTCCTAATGGATGCAACACAAAAATCTTCGACCAAATGGGTTTTTTCAGCAAAATTCAAGTTCTGTACTACCAAATGATTATATGGTTATTGTCAGTAAATGCAAACACCAACTTTAATATAAATATTGGGGGACAATGTAAAGCTTCTGCAAAACATTCAGACAAATACAAAAGTTAGAGAAAGGCAGTGAGGGATATAAAGGAACAAAGAGACTGTATATAAGAACAGATCAAAAATGTAAGAAGATTTAACACAGTTGAGAAATCAATGAGTAAAATATGAATGGGGTGGATGGAAAGAGAGAGATGAAGCGGAAAAATGACAGGGAAATAGAGATAAAAATTTAAATAATGCAGAAAAAAGATTTTAAGAAAGGGATCAATTGTAATGAAGATGGGTAAAAATGCATGAAAGTGAAATATGAGGAGAAAATAAGTTTTAAATATTAATCATTTCTCACAATGGAAAAAATGGTCTAGTTTCTACAATGGATATAAAAGTGAATATGGTAGTAAGTGACTGCATCAAAAATTGAACATGGTTTTCTCAACTTCCCAATCTCCCTGAATGCTAAATCCTGAGTAAAAATCAATACTATATTTAGAATTGCCTGTTACCATTGACAGCAATCCCCTGGGCCGGTTCAAAAAGCTGCTGACACAATTTGAATGCAAATTGAATTGCCTGATGGCATAGTTACCTCTTCCCTCAGTTCTCATGTTGATCGCACAACAGAAATGATAGATGCAAATCCATCAACTGAATAGCATTGTTGCATCTTCAGTGATGCTTCACTATGACTCTAAAATAAAGTCTGCGTGAGCCACCAATTGTCAATGATCTCATTGTCAGAGTAAATAATTAGCTTATCAAGAAAAACGAGAACAACATAGTGCCTTTAACATATTAAAACCTTTGAATACACTTCACAAAAAAATTAACAGAATTTTACAATAGGGCACAGAAGGAAATCTGAGACACAGCCGACATATGCAATTAAAAATAGATAACATACAGGTAAAGGAGTAAAAAGAATCAAGGCAACTTATTTCCTCTTTTCAAATAAACAGGGACATTCAAAGCATCAGGAAAGTATCACCATCAGTGTCTTAACAAAGTCGGCTGGCAAGAAAGATGGTCCAATAGCAGTGGTATCTCCCAAGCTAACTTAACCAGCATCAAGGAGCTAATCACACAATACACAGGCTCTCGTAACTTCAGCATGACAAGAGACTCCCAGGAAAACAGTAGAAATGCTCTCAAGGTTCCTTCAAGTATCTCTGAAGAAATTGAATATACCCATCAACTGATGGGAGACCCTGACTTGTAACTGACCAAAAGAGAAAAGACTTACTTCGGAAGGCATCGAGCATATCAAGATATCTTGTTGGAATATGCAGAGACAGTTGAAACATCGGAGAGAGTGTGCAAACCTCCAAATCAATTACCCAATTCTCCAAGCACCAACTGCACATCAGGGACCTGGGTAGAGGGTGATGCATGTAGCTGTTCTGCACAACTGTAGGATTTACTGGTTCACAGGCTCCGAAGCTTGCCCCTTCTGTGGCCTTGTGGAGTCCGTGGACTATGTCTTTGTTTCGTGTCTTAGGTTGCACTCCCTTTTTGTTTTCCTGAAGAATCTTTTGTTGATATTTTGTTTGCACTTCAGTCCCATGCTCCTGATCTACGGATATCTGATGCGGAGAGAAGAGGGTCAGGATGACGACTTCCTTTGAACCTGCTCCTGGGCCCGGCGAAACTCGCCATTTACAGATCCAGGCAGCGGGCGATTGAGGGGTCATTCATCCTGACTGTCTGCCCCTCTACTGCAGCTATGTTCGCGGCCAGGTGTCCCTGGAGAGGGAGCGTGCGGGTGTCCACGGGCGCAATTGACGCCTTCCACGCCCGTTGAGTATTGCAGGGGACTGGATGCATTATTGACCTTAATTATCACATTTTAATTTGACATTTTTAAGTTTTCTTTGTATTTTGATTTTGTTCGGGCTGTACCCCTTCTTTTTGGGGTGCTGCCCCTTTTACTTTATCCTAATTTAGTTTGCGTTTGTTTATTTGATTTGACCTGAAAACAGGCCAAGCACCAACTGCAGATTTTATGAAATTGCACATAAACTGTTTGACTTCTTTTGTCCTTTGACATGTCTCGAATTCAAAAATCCGTTGCCACTTACAAATTACTGCACTTGCATTTTATTATAGATTAGCTAAGAGGCTGCCAATCAACTGCCACATGTGACCACGGGTTAAATTGTGCAAAATGATGAACAAATTAGCAATAAATCAAGTAGTTGCCTCAGCAAAGATGTTGATAGATCAAAACAACAATTTACCTCAAGGAAAAGTGATTAATGTTTTATTGTGATATTTATGGACAAAATTTACTCATACCCAAACGTTTCACTCCTCTTTCCTCTTACAAGCTGATTGGCTTGCTGTACATGTCTAGTATTCTCTTTGTTTGGATTTAACAGTGTTTGTGAAGCTAGTATTTTTTAAATTCTGCTCACCATCTGCAAACAACTCACTTGTAGCTAGCGTGCCTAATGCTGCTTCACAATACCCACCAGCTTGTCTGGGGCACCTGACTACATTCCAGAATGGAAGCTGCAGCTAAATAAAGAACACCAGCCAAAATCAATAACAGCACCAACACACATGTTTTCATTCAAAAGCTGACTGACACTTTGTGAGAAGACTAACCTGACAGCCCAGACCAGCTAACATTTGCTGAATCCACCTGTTTTGGATCATTTGAGGGTAGGCTCTATATTGGGTGGACGACATATGCTGACAGGTTACTGTCCAGGAGGAGTTGAAAATTAATCCCACAGCAGCATAACCAGACAGCAATTATATGTGAAGATCCATCATGCTCTAAAGTTTGCACATCTATTGAATAAATGCATGATATTTTCAAAAGTGTCAATGAATTGCTTCAATTTATAGATATCTCGATATGATGCAGATTGGTGTGATACAGCTTTTACATTAAAGTCCATTTCACAGATTGAATAAGTCCCTATATTTAAAAAAATCATCCTCCATCCCTTCTAATTGCAGTAAACTTTGGTTATGTCCATTCTGATTCAGTTTTCCCGTTTTCTTTCATTCCTGAATAAACGTGTAGGTTCTTAAGTGATCAAGGATTTTTTCCTTTGTTCCAATAAAAGAGTAATTTAGTACATGTTGTTCTTTAATGATTCCTTGGTATGACTTAAAAGTATAATCATGTAATTAGGATGTGTTAAATCCACTGGTACATTAGATTTATGCTTTCAATTTTTAATGTTACTTCAGCCAGTCAAACTGCATGTTCGACATACATGTCAAATGTCAGAATGTCACAGTTGATATTCCCTATCCATGTCTGATTCAGTTTGTAACCAATACCAAAATTACCTCAGTATCACCTGTCAGTCCATTTGTTTCTCAGCATATTTCCACATGCTTGAAATAATTAGATCACAGTTTGTGGCGATGGATTGTATTAAGCTGAAAAAAATATTCAGCACGACTTTGCTTGTAAATGTGACACAGACCTACTGAGTCTTTTTACATGCATACATACATCACACAAGAATATCAACAGAATAATCTAAGCTCATCTGCTGGAAAATTTCCAATCACATTATTACATATTTTTTGTTAAAAATATATAAAATAAGAGACTCACCATTAACACAGGTTTTAGTAGATGCTTAATAATAATCAACAAATGTCACAACAAAGAAGCCAACCTATAAGTTCTGAGTTCAATTGTAACATATACCATCTGAGCTTTGAGGTTAGATTTTAATCGTTTGAAACTTAGGCTAGATGAGGGATGCTTCCACATTTGTAGTGTGAGAACTTTGCTAATGCCTTGATAAGTGCCTCAAGCTTTGCTCTTATATTTAATGTCAAGTACCACAGTATGTGCAAAACAAGGAACTGTTATTTAAAAAGGATGCAAAGGAAAGGCCAGAAAACCATAGGTCAGTCAGACTTTGACAGTGAACTAATTATTGGAAACAATTTTGAGAGACAGGATGAAATATCATGTAGAAAGGCACGGATTGATCAGGATAGGCAACACAGCTTTGTTAGGGGAAGATCGTTTCTTACTACAATAATAGAATTTTTTGAGGAAGTAACATGGATTTGATCTGTGCAGTGCAGTCCATGCTGAGTTTGAAATGTTCAAATCATTTAGAAGGTACCTGGATCTGCACTTAATGTACTGTAACCTGCCAAGTGTTGGAAAGTAGGATGAAAATGAGTGGCTTGTTTATTTTTTTCATTTTGGCTGGCGCAGACTTGAAGGGCTAAATGGTTTCTTTCTGCACCATAATTTTGCTATGGTTCTAATTGCTACTAAGCTTTGAATGAAAGTTACTTTCTATTTTTATATAAATTTCCCATCCAAAGCAATAAATAATAGTGAGCTGTGCATCTTTTTCTTCCTCTCCACCCCCATCCATTAATTTATATCCTCCCTTCCCCCATCTCCTCTGAAGCTATTGTGTCCTTGCTAGTACAGTTTGATGGGCATTTGTTGTCCTCTGATATTTTGTTCACTGCATTGTAAATGTGACACAGACCTACTGAGTCCTTTGCAATGAGGAAGAGATATGTTTCTTGATCAGGTGGCAAGGTAGATGAATATACTTGATAACCATGCATAAAATATGATGCTTGTTGAGAAAACGTCACTCCCATTTCTCCAAACCTCGCCATTTCAAAATCTGTTCATACATGGTTTGCAATGACTGTGAGAAACGAGCAGAGTTACCCAGTATTGTACTTCATTCTCTGGTTTAATAGTGTCGCATACAACTGTGGCATAATTTACAATCATGATTTCTGGCACATAGCAGATGACAGCTGGGGCACTCGAGTATAACAAGCCCTGAGCACATGCCTGTCAGTTTTCTTTACTTGCTGCTCTCCTAAGAGTGTTACTGAGTAGAACAATTCAATGTCACACGAACTGTAGTCTTTGTGCCCTCCGGCCTACGTGTGCAAAATTGATCAGAATACTGACAGAATATCTAATGTTTCTCTCAGAAATAAACACCAGAACTATCAATTATTAGTGGGCCATTTATTTCAAATCCCTCGTTAGCTTAGGCTGTAATAAAGAAATGGGTACGGGGGAAAGCTCAACATAATAAAATTATATTATTAAATGTGAATCTCCTGACAAGTATTATACACGTGATTATCCTGGTAGGTATGAAAAGATGCAAAACCATCTTTGAGAGGGGATCCCATAGACCTTATAAAATTCTGACAGGGTTAGACAGGGTAGATTCAGAAAGAATGTTCCTAATGATTTGGGAGTCCAGAACTAGGGGTCATAGTTTGAAGATAATTTTTTAGAACTGAGGTGAGGAGAAATTTCTTCACCCAGAGGATGGTGAATGTATGGATTTCATTACCATCAAATGTAGTTGAGGCCAAAATGTTGTGTGATTTCAAGAAGAAATTAGATATAACTCTAGAGGCTAAAGGGATCAATGGATGGCGGAAAGGGGGACCAGGATATTGAATTTGATGATCAGTCATGATCAAAATGATGGCAGAATAGGCACAAAGGGCCAAATGGCCTATTCCTGCTTCTAGTTTCTTTGTTTCAATGTAATTGTTTGGATCTTTCAGCTTTTCTAATCAGGACAGTCAACAGTCACATTCTGATCTTGACTTGCTGGGTCAGCATTGGCAATTAATTTTCTAAAGTTTTTATTTATTAGTCACAAGTCAGCATTAACACCACAATGAAATTACTGTGAAAATCCCCTAGTCGTCACACTCTAGCATCTGTTTGGAAGTATTTAGCATGGCCAATGCACCTAATCAGTACATTTTTCACTCCGTGGAAGGAAACTGGAGCCACCTGGAGGAAACTCACGCACACATGGGGAGAATGTGCAGAGTCTCTACAGACAGTGATCCAAGCCAGGAATTGAGCCCTGGTCCCTGGAGCTGTGAGGCAGCAGAGTTTAACCACTGTACCATTGTGTCACTCCTACTTCCAAATTAAACAAACTTTCTCTAATCTTACTACAGTTTGCTGTTCATCTAATCATATACGTTTGCCCATGCAATTTTTCATTTTACATTTATGTACTAATTGTAGTGTGGTCACCTTTTTGCATTTGAAGCTGTCCAGAGAAAGTTTACTCACTAATACCAGGAGTGGGCGGTTAATATGAGAAAACAGGACAAGCTAGACTTATATGCTGTGGAGTTTAGAAGACTAAAAGGTGGCTTGATCGCAACCTTTAAACTCCTAAAGGTTCTCAGCAAGGTGAGTATGGAGAGAATATTTCTAAAAATAAGGGGATGCTCAATTCAGTAAGAAGTCTCACAATACAGGTTGCAAAATAACCTCTTGTTGTGAAACTCATTACTGTGTTTACTCCAGTCCAATGCCAGCATCTCCACATCATTGCTCAATCCAGACAGAAATGAGAAGAAAAGTTTTCTCTCAGAGGGTTATGAGTCTTTGGAATGTTTCCTCAAAGGACATTGGAAAACAGTCTTTGAATATTATTAAGACAGACTAAACAGAGGCTTTGCGGTGTAGTGGGAGTGGCCCTGCCACTGGTCCAGAAGTTCTGAGTTTGAATCCAATGCCTTGAGATGCTGGCTTCAGAAGGAACCTCTGGCGTCCAGAATTCCAAAGATTCTCTGCCCTCTTGAATGAAGACATTTCTCTTCCTCTAGGTCCTAAATGGACTGCCCATTATTCTGACACTGTGTCCCCTGTTTTCAGACTCATCACTCAGGAGAAACTACCTATCTGCATCTAGCCTTTTGCATCCTGTAAGAACTTTTTAAGTTTCAAAGAGATCAGCTTCTCATTCTCTAAAACACTATAGAATATCAACCCAAGTTCAACAGACTGATAATCAGCTCAGAAATTCTTCCGCCATTAATTTGGTGTCCCCACAGAGTACAAAGTACAGTCTGGACGGGATTTTCCAGTCACATTCACCTTAATGATCAAAGGATCTTTGCATGTTCCATATCCCACCCACTACAATTCCTGTGGCGGGTGGGACAGGAACATTCCACACTATGGGTGAGCTAGATAGATTCTTAATAAACAAGGGGTGAAAGATTATCAAAGCTGGGCGGGAATCTCAGTTGAAGCATGGTTTTGTTGAATGGTGGATCCAAGTAGCCTAGGCCTGCCCTAATTTGTATGTTAGTATGAAAATATTCATGTCACCTGTGTACTTTCTCTTATTGCCTAGAAATATATCAAGGTGTGTTTCCTTCCTTATTTGGAACAGCAATAATTAAATATCCCAAACCACCACCCCGCTCTTTCACATCACAAACATTTTGCCTATCATAGTCATTGAAAACGCTTTAACATTCTATTAACATTCTATTGTAATTGGGAGCAACAACCTGTTGGGAAATACACACTCAGTCTACAACTATTTCATTCTTAATTCTAATAAATTAACATGTAACCCTGTTACATATTCTTAATTTGGTGACTGTAAATATAAATGTCAGTAGAAAATAAACACTTTTATAAAGTTATGGGTAAAATGGTTCTTCAGAGTTGTATAAGTGACAAGGCCATATTTTAATATGTACAACTGCAATAATTCATCTGATACTTACAAATTTCTGCATGTCATTAGGTATGTGTGAAGGTGATCACTTTATTTTCTGTCTGCTCAGCACTATGGTTTATGAGTTAAAAATGATCCTAAACTGAAGGGAGTGCTTTAGGTTGGAACAACAATTGTTTATCTGAGCCGTTCATCGTTGGACTCATTAAAAATTGGGTCAGGAACGATGGAGGAAGAAATCAGGTCTGGATTAGCAGTGGAATAATCTTCCACATTTCACCATCAAGGAGGTCTTTGTTTTGCCTCATTTCTAGCTGGAATTTTAGCTTTCATGCCAGCTTGATCTTCCAATCCTACCGATGTGAACAGAAATTTCAATGGCTAGCCAATCCCATCATGGGGAAGCTGATGACAGGGGGATCTAGAAATTCAGGCCAATAAATATATTATTCTGTTTTTGACAGTGTCCTAGTGAAACTCAGCAATCTTTTCCTTCCTTATATCAACCTGATGCAAGGTCTGTTGAAGTTTCAAGCTACAGTTTCTGTGCACCTTGTGGCCCCAGGATGAAGGGATTGTCCTATGCTAAGTTCAGAAGGCATATAGTCCCTGGAGTTTAAAAGGAGAAGTGATTTAATTGAAAATTTAAAGTTCAAAGAGCTCAACAAGGTAAATGCTGATAAAATGCTTTCCTTCATTGGGGCATCACAGTGTCTGAAACAGCAATCTTCTTTTAGGCCCGAGGTGAGTAGAAAATGCTTCATTCAAAGGGCTGTGAAAAGGTATAAAGGTCTATTCAAGGAAGAAATTGTTAGATTTTGGGAATTAAGTGAATTAAAGCATGTAGACTGAAAAACAAAATTGGCAATGACCTTATTGAATGGTTGAACAGGCATAAGGGGAAAAATAGCCTCCTTTTTTTATTTCCGATTTCTTACATTCTGCAATTCATCAAATTTTCAAGGTCATCTTGTATATTTTTTAATTTTGAATTTCCCTTCAAACATCAGCAACATTTTCTTTGCTAATGTCTCTCAGGTACAAAATGTTTCATGTCAGAGATGACATGCAAATAGGTTGGGGCATCTCTAATTTACTTTCCACTTCATTGCAGAAATTTAGAATTGGTGGATCATATCTTAGTGATAATGAACTAATTGGGAGAGAAAAATATATCACAATGTTATTTATAGACAGCTTAACACGGGTTAACGGGCCAAAGCAAAATCACCGTAATTATCTTGAGCTCCTCAGTATTCTTCCTAAGTTCATTTAAATCTATAAGCGACACAAATTCTGACACAAATTTATATTGTACAAATTATTTCCACCTTAACTCTGTCCTCATCCATTTTACTTCTTTCAAAGATGAGTGAGTTAGGTTGATTGGCCATGCTCAGCTGCCCCTGAGTGTCAGCGAGATTAGCAGAGTAAATATGTGGGGTTACGGGGATAGAGCCTGGGTGGGATTGTTGTCAGTGCAGGCTCAATGGGCAAATGGCCTCTTTCTGCACTTTAGGAATTTTATGATTCTTTAGTGTTTGCTCCCATTCCAGTTTGCTTACATTTGAAAAGATAGCATCTTTCGAATTAACATTCATCTGAAGTGAATGATCACTACTTACTGAGACTTTTCCTTTCTCAGGATGTTTTCCTCGTTCTTTGTGATTACAATGTTCTTCAGATGGGATGAAACTGCATGTCGCCTGCAATACAAATAGCTTTTCTCTGGAAGCTGTTTGGAGGGAAGGTGAGCTGGGAAACGAGGCAAAACAAAGACCTCCTTGATGTGAGGTGGATTTCTTGCAACCTTTGGCATTTTCCACTTGGTGATAATAGCTTTGGAGACCTGAACAAACAGACTTTGACAGAGGCAGATTGGGTGGTTGAGAAGGTGAATACCCATTTTCGCTCAGACTTGTATTGTATCGATTCCTCTTGGGACATGTAACTCCGGCAGTTCCACATGGAATGCTTTTATGTTGCAGTTCATCAGAATAATTGTTTGCATCCAGACACAGAGACCAGGCACCTTCATCCTCTGAAACTGTAGTACTGTTGCACTGACTTGAACTTCTTGACACTGATTTCTCTTTGGCTTTCCTGTTCAAGGGCTGAGACTGATGATTATGTATGATGGAGGGTGTTATATTTATAATTTTATCAGATGATTCCATTTCAAAAGGTTCAGGGCCTAGAAGAGAAACCTCTTTTTTTGTCTTCTTACTGATAATGTGTGCACAATTATTTAGACCTTCATTTCTTTCTTTATCTCTTCGGTTATAACAGTCATTAGTTTGAGTAAATCTAGTACCCATGAGTCTCACATTTTTGTCTTGTTGGTTTGGTTGATCAACTTGCAATGCAAAGAACAAAGGACAGTCTTCCATGACAGTTTTATTACAGAACTGCCCCGTTTCACCACTGTTCATCTTCAAGGATGCCACATGACTAACGCAGTCCTCCAGAAGCTGAGCCACATATATATCTGCCTTGTGTTGTCTTGAATTGTTGGAAGTACTCTGATGATCCTTCTTTGGTCCCGAATGACAATCTCTTGTACTAAAATTGCACAATGAGCCAGATGTGTTACAGGTGCCAAGTAAAGCAAAGCAAGAAGGACAAAGCATTACCTCAGCAAGATTGGATTCCACTGATTTCCTACAGTTTGGACAAAGATGTGTCTTACTGATTTCCACTAGGATCATAGATTTTGATGTTACTGTAGATTCTCCTGTTGAAACTGTTGTGCTCTTCAGCTCTCTCTGTGGATGAGGTGTCAACAATACCTGCTTCTTGAGCAAGTTATCTGGAATAACTTTACTTATAGAGCTATGTTTGCTCTGCAAAAACCCAGAATCATCATGCTCAGGCATAGACAAGGAAACAGCATCATTTGTTGATTCAGCAAATGGGGAAGTTGCATTTTGACCATGAAGATTTTTTCTATGTGCATTTTTTCCATTTAGTTTCATTGATGTGGCTTTGACCAAATTGTTTACACTACTGTTTTCCAATACTCCTTCTGTATCAGCACAGGAAACAGAATGGCTAGCAGATATGTTTGTTGAACTGATTATGTCTGTCCTTGATGGATCATGACTTTCAGCATTACTTTGAACATTGAACCCCAACACATTTGTTTCTGTCTTTTGCCTAAGCCAGTTTACTAGGCCCATTGCCAAAGAAAGTTCAGTGTCACAAAGTTTTAGCAAGCACTCTTTGCCTTTCCAACCGCCCTGGAAGAACTCATGGCAGTTGGCTTCCACTGTAGGAGATGGAGCCATGTTTTCTTCAGCTCCAACATAAAAACTGTACATGGACAAAGGAGTTTGGGGTTGAGTCTGAGCATTTTGCAAAGTGGACACTTCTTCATCTAAGATAGGACTCATCCTGGGTTCTTCTGGATCATAAAAAAGTTCATAGAGGGCATCGCCACTGTAACTGTCCCTGGGAAATTGTCTACTTACACATGGACTTTGTGAACGCTTGCTTTCATCTTCTTCTTGCCCTGGGGAAAATGAGTCATAATATCCCTCATCACTGGTTGATGTTGATTCCTGATGGTCACTCTGCGGTGTTCCCAGGTCCATTGAGGCATCCAAATTCTTCTCTGCCTCCTCAATCTCTTCTTTCTCTGTGATGTTTTGTACTTCTAAAGGTGAACTAACTAACTGCTCATCGCCAGACTTGAGCTCCACAGAGTGTGTGCCTTCAACACTTCGAGTTGTCTCGTGGACAACTTCATGTGCATCAGAGCTGTTAATATTTTTCCAAAATCCATTTAGTTCCAGGCCATCCGTCTGTCCTGGTGATGCAAGTTGCTCCCCTCCACCTTGGAATGATCCATTTGAAGGATTTGGTTTATCTTCACACCGTTCAGCTGTATGTTTAAAACTGTGGCCTGCGTCTAATTGGTCGGTACTTTCCTCATCCGCAAAGATCTCCCCACAGCCGGTGAGGGAGTCAAAGCTCTTCAAAGAAGCAACGTCTTCACAGAGAGTGCTGCTACATTCATGTGAGGAATCTGAGGGTGGATCACTATCAGTAAAATACTGTGCTAAAGAATCACCAGCGTGAGTTAAAATCTTTGAACTTTTGTATATGCCCTTAGTAGGTCTTAATGTCACTCTGCCACTGAAAAATTTAGAGTCTGGCTTATGGACCTTGGGTCCCAATGAAGTTACTTTCTCTTGTCTGTTTCTCCTCATTGTAAATAAACCCCTGAAGCCCCTTTTGGGTTTTCTCAGTGATAGACGTCTGCTTGTAATGCATTTTGTCATTGATGGTAATGATTGAGAGGAAGGACTTGGAAGCTCAACTATTGAATTGTTAGATTGGCACTTAGCCCTTCTTTCTTGCAGCCTACTCATAACAAAAGGACCAGACGACATAGCGACTTCAGAGAAATTTATGGCATTAATAATTCTGTCCTTATTTTTTTCTAGCGATGTCATAATCTTACCATCTTGCGGTTTTTCCAATTGAGTACTTTCTGAATCTTCTGCCATAGACATGAGACAGTCATGAGTCTTGCTTTTCCGTACACACCTCTGCGCATTCCAAAATCCAAATTGTTCCTCTTCTTTATCTCTTTCAGAGGTGCTCATAACGCTCCGAGTTTGCCTTGATTTCAAGAACAGTTTCTTTACCTTTTCATCTTTGCAGCTGCTTCCACTGCTAGATGAACATTTATTGATTGATCTTCGCTCAAAGTCGATATCAATGAAGGTCTCTGCATTTCTAACAGCCTGTTGCAGGCTGTACTTGCGGAAATTTCTTGATCTTCTTGGTTCCATTGTCACGAGTCACAATTGGTCTGCTGAAAAGAGAAACGTGTTATTCATATCTGTCAAATTCACATTTTCATACTTCTGCAATACATGCGTGAGGAAATATGCATGTGCCAATTTGTTTTTGTGATCAGCAGTTTGAGGGAATGATCTGAGAGAAAAAAAACATTTTTCCATCCTTGCTGCTGAGAATAAGCAGTGCAGGGTTAACTTTACAAACATGTGTCTAAAAATATAACTTGTCTGTTACTTTAACAGAACGGTTAACAAAATGTGCAATAAATCTAGCAAAATAGTAGAGAAATGAATTTCTGAGAAGCTTAGTTAAGCATAATTTCAACTTCCCAGTGCCAACACTATCCACCAGAAGAGACAGAGTAAAAATCTTTCCACTCAACCTCAACAATCCGACCCTCAGCGGAATATGCTTACTGCACCAGAAAATCATTTATCATCCTTCATATCAATCATTTGCCTCAGATTGATAATCTATACCAATTTATAGGCATTTCATATATAATGGGAGCTTCAATGGACAGCACACAAGTGTGGATGGCCCAAGACAGACCTGGCTTTCACCTCAACAATCAAAATTCAATCCTGAATCCAATGGTGAAAACTAATACACTGACCTGGTATTTTGCTTTGGGATTGGGTGCGCAGATCCAGGACATTTCCTGGTCTTGTCAGCCTGACCCAGAAAAATAAGGCCTCGAAATAGGAATTTTCACTCTGGAAGGATGGGCTTGATTCAAAGTCAGACCTACTGTGCCTGAAATGAGTGTGAAGGCTTCCAGGTGTAGAGTTGGGCTTTGTCGAAAGGCCTGAATTTATGCTCTGGCCGAGTGTGAATAGCAACAAAACAAAAAAACATCCTTTCTCACCTCACCCTGCATACTCCACATGCCTTATCCATGCCAACCCAGACCACCTCATACTCCTGTAACCATCTGCATACTATCCATGCACCTATGGCAAGCAATTTTTTTTTAACACTCCAGTCTTTTTTTTCAAAAATTATAATAGCAGGCCATTTAAATGCCTTGACAAGTGCTCTTGACAGTTTTGGTGAGGCTTGCCAGATCTGACAGGTTCTTTGACAGATGTTTCTGACAGTTTTGACAGTTGATTTTGAAATGTTTGTTGACAGGTCCAATCAGTTTGACAGGACTGAGTTTATATGCTTTTTACGCATTTCTGTGCCTATTCTTAATAATTCCAGAGAACACCTATCCTACCCCAAAGAGCACCTTCCTAATGGTGTCCTAGATTAGATCCAAAGTAGTAACTTACCTCTCCAAAGGGATATCTTCACTGCCCAAACAATTTCACCAATTTCAGACCAGCTCTCAGTTGGTCTAATCTGCACACTCTGGTTTTCACATTCAGCAAAGGCAGCTGATGATTTAAAAGTCAGCTGCCTCTGTAAACTGTTTATATGTGAACCTCAGCATTCCCTCACCTATAGAAATGGAAAATACTATGTGTTTGGGGGATGTGACTTACTATTTAGAGCTTATCTGTCATTTCTTGCCACAATGGATCGCCTGTCTGTCGTGGTGAAAATCCAGGCCATTGTGCCACATAGTGCAAGGGAATTTGTAGTTAGGCAACAATGATTGAGAATTTCATGGTGGAGAATACAGGAATTGAAAATTTGAACACGGGGAGACCTTTCTAAACTAGCAGATTATTCAACAGTTACAAAAACAGATAATGGCCTGAACTTCATGTGGTAGTAGCAGTTAAGCGCCCAAACAGGGAGACCATGAAATGTCTCGAGAAAACTCCAGGCGTGCATCCAGACAAAGCCAGTCAGGGTGAGTGTGTCAGAGATTTTGCAGCTATTGCTGGATTCTCTCACAGCCAAGGTGCTATAGATTACACTCATGTGTCCGTTATGGCATCATCCGCTCAGCCAGGTGTCCTTATAAAGAGAAAGGTTCTCATTCTGTGAATATGCAATTAGTACGTGACCACAAGACCCAGATTGTGCATGTCTGTGCAAAGTGTTCTGGCAGGACCCATGATTCACACATCATGTGACACTCCTAGGTATCAAAGGTATTCGTGACTCCAGTTCAGTTAAATAGTTAATTGCTGGGTGACAAAAGGTATCCCATGACATCACTTCAGTATCTTAGTACAGAGGCAGAAGGGACATACAATCAGTGTCATGCCTGCACAAGGGCGGTGGTTGAGGGGACCATTGGGCTGCTGAACATGAGGTTCCACTACCTGAACCAACCAAGAGATGGCAATGCAATATCTTTCAGAGTGAGTGTCACCTATTGCTATTGCCTGCTGCATCCTGCACAATGTGCTCTGGCAAGAATGAAGTGATCCGCTCTGGGCTGAGGATAACAAGGCAGCTCCACAAGAATCAGAACTAGACTATTGATGGATCTGATGAAGAGGCTGGATAGGCATAGGGTGAGGACCAGGAGACAGATTTAAGGAAACATCATGGAGACAAGGACATCAGGGAGTCTTTGACTGAATGCACCTTCAGCTGAGATGCCAAGGCATGGTTTCAATCTCATTGCAAGGACAACACTACCATCACAAACATTTCTGAGGAGGCAACACCATGACTCCAATGTCATCTCACAACTTCTATAATAAAGATTGTTGCCTATGCCGTATATCATGAGGCACTGATGAGACCTTCACCTATTGAACAGAAAAAAGGGTATTGAAACAAAATTTTGACCAAAGTTACAAACAAGGAAGAAAACATAATATGGTTGCTAAAATCACACAAAAACCATAGATAACACTGATGAAAAGAATGGATGTCACCCATCACCTTGTGATCATGCTGCCTTAAACTTACATTTGCAAGTGCTACATCTTAGTATCCCTCCCACCCCCAATCCACCCCTTGTTGACAGCAGCGTTGGAGGCATATTGCTGACTCAGTCATGATAGTTTCCACCCTGATGAGCTTAGCAGCCAATGTCCAGCTGGTGAGGCCTCAGCAGAATCCACTTGGAAGGGTACAACCAATGACATGGCTGGTACTCATTGTGGCCTAAAATGATGCCAAGGCCCCTGGCAGAGAGGTAAAGCAGCTGCAGCCTTGTCCAGAGCTCCATTAGAGGAGCCCACAGAAATGATAGGCAGCTCATCAGCCAGCATGAAGTAAGTCTAGACCTCCTTGCTCACAACTGATGGACAGATATCAGGAGAGTCATAGGTTCCTCATCCAGTGGCATGGTGGCACAAAGATTAGCACTGCTGCCTCAAGTGCCAGGAAGCTGGTTCAATTCCCATCTTGGGTCACTATCTGTATGGAATCTATACATCCTCCCTGTGTCTGCATAGGTTTTCCTCCAGATGCTCCAGTTTCCTCCCACACTCCAAAAGACATGCTGGTTAGGTGCATTGACCATCCTAAATTCTCCCTCAGTGTACCCGAGCAGGCGCCGGAGTGTGATGACTTGTGAATTTTATAGTAACTTCACTGCAGTTTTGACATAAGCCTACTTGTGACACTCATAAATAAATTTTAAAAAAGACCTCCCACGCTAATATTTGTGCCCAGTATCTTATCTACTAATTATATTCTTAACATCTTATGAGATATCTACCTCTCTGAGCCCTGTGGACGATGCTGTCGCTTGCATTCCATGTCCAGGGCATCTATTTCAAACATGGACAAGATAAGAGTGTTGAGCACCCTACCACCCATTCATGCGCATATCAATGCATTATAGCTTCTCTTCTCCTGAACATAGACAAGTGCATTCATTAGTCCATCCTCCACTGCAACACCACTTTTCTTTATTTTTATTCATTCAAGGGATGTGGGTGTCGCTAGCTAAGCCAGCATTTATTGCCCATCCTTAATTGCCCTTCGAAAGGTGGTGGAATGTTGCAGTCCATATGGTGTAGTACACCCACAGTGTGGTTATGGAGGGAGTTGCAGGAATTTGACAGTCAAAGAACGGTGATAACAGTTCCACATCAGGATGGTGAGCGATTTGAAGATGCTATTCCCATGCATCTGCTATTCTTGTCCTTTTAAGTCATAAGTTTGGAAGGTGCTTTTGAAGAAGACTTGATGAATTGCTGCAGTGCATCTTGTAGATGCTATACACTGTGTATCAATGGCGGAAGGAATGGATATTTGTAGATGGGGTGTCTATCAAGCAAGCTGCATTTTCTTAGATAGTGTCAAGCTGCTTGAGTGTTGTTGGAGCTGTGCTCAACCAGGCAAGAGGAAAGAGTCCCATCACACTCCTGACTTGTGCCTTGTAGATGGTGAGCAAGCTTTGGTCAGTCAAGAAGTCAGGTAGTCACCATCAGATTTCCAGCCTCTGACCTGCTCATGTAGCCACAGTATTTAAATGGTTAATCCAGTTCAGTTTCTGGTCAACAATAACTATCAGGATGTTGAAACTGGGGAATTCAGTGATGATAATGTCACTGAATGTCAAGGGGCCAATGGTTAAATTCTCTATTGTTGGAAATGGTCATTCTCTTGCTCTTTTGTGGCACTGAATGTTACTTGCCATTTGTTAGCCCAAGCCTGGCTATTATCCAAATCTTGACACATTTGGGCATAAACTGCTTCAGTGTCGTAAATGGAGTCATAAATGGTTCTGAACATTGTGCAATCATGAGTGAACATCCCTATTTCTGACCTAAAGATAGCAGAAAAGTCACTGAAGCAGCTGAAGATAGTTGGACCTTGGACATTACATTGAGGAACTCCTGCAGTGATGTCCTGAACAACTGAAAAGAATGACCTCCAAGCACCTCAACCATCTATCTTACTTTGTGCTAGATATGATTCCAAACAGCAGAGAGTTTCCCTTTTGATTGCTATTGATTCCACTTTTGCTAGGACTACTTAATACCATATTTGATCAAATGCTGCCTTTGTGTCTAGGGCATACACTCTCACCTCTCTTCTGTCATTAAACTCTTTTGTCCATGTTTGTACCATGGTTGTGATGACGTAAGGAGCTGAGTGACCTTGGAAGAACTGAAATTGAGCATCAGTGAGCAGGTTATTGTTCAGTTGGTGCTGCCTGATAGCAATTTATTGATAATCAGGAATAGACTGATGGGTGGTGATTGGCTGTGTTAGATTTGTCTCTTTTCTGTGTATGAAACATACCTGGGCAATGTTCCACATTGCAGGGTAGATGTCAGTGTGGTAGATGTATTGGATCAACTTAGCTAAGCAATCCATTCCCTACAAGAGTCAGCTTGTGGTGCCCATCAGATCAGCACTTTTCAGCCTTCCATACACAGGTGAGTGACAACCGTAGCAGGCACAGAAATAAGTGCTATTTGCAAATATTTTAAAATTGTGCCCTTTTTTTACCATCTTTCTTCTCAGTGTGAATAATCTGTCATTATGTATTCATAGCTCATCAAAATCTTGAAGACATGCATCTGATCACCAGAACTTCTACAGTTTATAACATCAATCACCAAATTATGTAACAATGCTTTTGCTACCAGAAGCCTGAACATTTAACCTTTTTTTATTCAGATCAGTCAAATAATATAATTAGTGAAATTCCTGTTAAATTATTGCCCTGAATTTCACAAATAACTCAACCTATGTCTGCGGCTCCCGAACAAAAGGAGCCTTCTGGCAGCTTTGAAGAAATTTACCTCTTATCTCTGAACAGACACTAATGATGATTGGAGTGCAGAGAACAAACTCAAAATGAACTACACAAAGGCCATCTGCATTTTGTAAGGCAAGAAGGCCAACTGCAACCTATAAGTCTGTGAGGAAGAAAGATACCACAATCTTTCTTTAAAATCTTAATAATTGGAATATTTAACCATCTCAGGGACCAGATGGGAGATACAAGCCCTTTGCTAAAGATAATGTGAAGAGATGAATGTCATGTGACATGACTCTCGAGTTAGTAGAATCAATTACATTACCTTTCTATACCACAAACACAGCCTGCCATTTTAACAAGCAGCAACACAGAGAAGGAGCGCTGCCCAAATTGAATACAGTCTACACTGTTTCTAATGGAACTTCTGCACCATCACCTTTAAGACTGATTCATCTCTGCCTCACTGGAAAAGTGAATTATAGAGAATCAGTTTTCAACCTACTGACCTCCATGAAGGAATATCTTATTGGACTTTGATTCTAGACTCTGGACACACAAGAGATTCTGTACTCTGTGATTTTTTTTTTTCCCTGTATACCTCTTTTACCTGATAAGTGCATAGGAGGCAGCATTGTTACCCTACACTCCTATGTTTGAGAGTGTGCAAATAAACTAATCCTTTAAGAACATCCTATCTCAAGTTTGCTGAGGGGTTAGTAATAGAAAATTGGATCACACCAAAACTGAGGAGTGAGAAATACCCCACCACATTCAATGGGTGAATGTTAGACTTAATATGCATCAAAAACAAATGTGGAAAATAAAGAGGGAAAACATCAAAACATTCTTCTGTTTATGGATGAGAGGAGCAATTAAGGCTGTTTACATTAACCTCACTCCTTCTTTAACACCATCTTTAAAACATATATTAGATTATCTCTTCACCTTCTCTTTTCCAAGAGAACAGTTCTAACTTTCCCAACTTTTGTTCAATCTACATCCCTCACCCTAGTAACATTCTGGCAAACCTCCTCTTACTTTTTCCAAGACCATTACATCTTTCCTGAAGTGTGATGCCCAGAATTGTCCACAATATTTTATCTTTGGCAAAACCAGCAACCTATGAACTGCAAGCATAATGTCTTTCTTTTTCAATTCTACTATTTATGAACTAAATTAGCCGATACGCTTCTCTTTAACCATCATATCCACATGACCACCTATCCATAAGTGTTTGTGCAAATGAATATCAAGGAATGGCTTTCTCATCTACATTTTGCAAATTGTGCCATTTCTAGCATGCTGATATTTTGCATTAGCTTTTCCAAAGAGCATTATATCATACTTCTTCAAACTGAATTCCATTATTTTGCCCACTTCACCATCTTGCTTATGCCACCATGAAGTTTTTAATTATCCTCGTCACTTGTATGCTATTTTGCCAAGTTTTGTAACACAAACTTTATATTGCAACCCCAACACTGTTCTGCTACATAGAGTACAAATACTCAGCTATATAATCCAATTGTATTTAGCAATATAGTATAACTATTCAACTTTAAATTTCATAGGTATTCAGTTAAATAAACTACATATTTAATAAACCAGTATCTAGTTAGTCACGCTTGATTATTAATAATGCAACAACATAGTGATATCCTGAACTTTAGAGTATTTTAGTGTAAAATAATTTTAGAGTTTAAATATAATTTATATAGTAAACTTTCTATGGATATCTTTGTTGTGCATAGCAGATAACAATGCGAATGTACATGTAAGATATGGTCCACAGAATTTATAATTTGAAATACAGTGTGATCTTAGTTATGAATGGAATGTGTGTCATCATGCCATTTAGAAATCTCTTTTGCTGTTTATACATTGTTATTTGCAATTTATTAGTTACCTTGGAAAATTGAAAAATTAATTAAAGATTATATCATAAATAAAATTAGAAGAGGAAGCAAAAACTTATACTTTTTGCTTGTATTTCATAAAGATCAGAAGTTAGAAATAAATATATCCCTTTAGAAAAAAAAGACCATTGAAATTCCTCAAAGACCTGGAATTTAAATAAATATCAATTACTTTAATGACTCCTATATTGATAATGCAAATTCACAGAACAGCGGTTTAAGAGGAAGTTCAATGGGTGAATGTTAGACTTAATATGCATCAAAAATAAATGTGATTTGCAATTCTTGTTTTTTTATCCCACCTGACAGTGCAATGAGGATATATTGAGGATTACAGCTCTGTTTCCTTTCTGCTATTAAAGCAACCCACCACTGCGGGGAGTCAATTAACAATTAACTTGCCATTAACCAAGTAAACAGCTGACCAGCATTCAGACTCAACAAGTACAACAAATTACTTGCTGCTGCTTCCACAGCTGCTCTGAACTGATTGGCTTTTAGGAAAGTATGTAATTTTTTTTGTGTGGGGAAATAATTTACATGACACCTCCTAAGGAAGTGTTCTTCACGTTGAATGTATTCCCCCTCACGTACATGCTCATTGAGCTTTTAATACATTGTTTTTTGCCATAAGTTAGACACACTAGAAATTTGCATGATGGTCCTTAGTTCCATCCTCAAGAAAACATTTCTCTTGCAGTGATGTTTTGTCCTTTGCCCTTAACGCCATTATTGTGCCCTTTTTTCAGTGAGGCTGCTGACCTGCACCTGTGGTCTGGGTTGAAACCATTTTATATGGAAGCATTACAGGCAAAAGAGAGAGAGAGAGAGAGAGATGGATCAGTCTTTACAATCAAGACGGGTTAAAATCGCAATCATTAAAGGATGAAAGGTCAGATTGCAAGCAAACAACAATACCTAATCTTCACTGAGAAACTTTTGGATATTGTGTCTCTTTTGAGTAATGTAATTTTTAAAACCTATTTTGAAGCTTGCAGCCTGCCAGCAGTCAATGAAACTGGCTGCTAAATATTCTCTTCTGTTAGTACATTGAAAATCAAGGTGACTTTTCTCCATTGCATGTTGAGATCACAATGTATTCTTTATGTGTGTATTAGGAAGGCAGAATATGCAAAAATATTCATTCTATTCCATGTTTTTAATAAATTCTTCCCTATGTTGCTGCTCTTTTCCTCAGGACTATTCTAGATCAGGTGTCAAGTCATCAAGCTATAACAGTATAAGATAATAAGATTCTTAAGTTAAATTTCTGTTAGATTTGAAATGCAGGTACCAAAGCTCAAGGTTCTTCTGGAGGTATCTAATTCACTTTTTCTGGGAATGAAATTGTTGCTTGCATCACTCAATTCTTGCTGATAAATTTACTTTCAATCATGTCAGTACAGTACTATACCAAAAGCATCAGTAAACACACATACAAAGTAGTTCCAAATTTCATTGGCTATTGTGTGATTAATAAAATTTAAATTCTAGCACTGAATTTGAGCATTAACACTCTGCACAATTATCAGATTCAATTAGAAAAATATTCAACAAATTACATTTAAGAATTCACAGAAATAAATAAATACAATTTTTAACCATGATTTAAAAAAACACAAAAAATTCAGTAAAGTAAGTTTGTATTCTAGTTTAAAAATTGTCAAGTCACTTCAAAAATCTCAAAGTACTTTGCATATTTGTTGCTGTGAGTAATAAGCAGATTAATTGTGGTTTGTTTTGTAATGCAGAGGTTTTTAATTCAGTATCAATGGAACAATACGTAGAAAACTGCCATAGTCATGTTCAGCTAATATGTTTTTTGACCAGAATACCTGATCAGGTATTGGTTCAATTTGCAGAGCATTCCTTCCTTTTGGCCAGTTACGATATGATGCATTTGTGTGTATATGTAATATATATCACTGTTTTCTATTATCACTAAAAATTGAATTAGTAAGAATATTTTGACAAGGAGGGATGATTGATAACATGGGCTGAATGTTCTCCTGAATATGAAGTATTGGATAGATGGGCTAGGGATAGATGGGCTAACTTAGTGGAGATTAAATTAGGTTAACAATAATCAAAGGTGTATATTAATTCTAAATATTAAGAGTAAACCAAATCATATACTTGTCACCAAGTACAAAACTCTTACAAAGCTATATAGAGGCTAAACAATGACTTTTTTTTGAAGCAAAACACATTTAAAAAGTAAAGTTAGGTGTGCAATGCAACTTGTAGCAAATTTAGTTTGTCACAGGAGTTTCTCGCGTCAGACCCTGACTCAGTACTTGCGTCATTATATTCATGTTGGTACAAAGAAAAACTACACAACACAGTTGTATGGCAGATGTACCCGTAAAATGGAAATTGTAAAATAATGAAAAGTAAGAAAAAAATGGAAGTCTGGAATGATAACACGAACCAATTTTTAATATTACAAGAAAACATCTCATTCTAATCTGTCCTTCAACCAATATGATAATAGGAAAGAAACCAATTTGCATCACAAAGAATAACATCTGATCTCTGTATATTTTAAACATGAATGTAGGGAAGTAATGGTTCAAGAATTGACTGTCATGTTTTCAGCCTCCTTACCAGTGACGTTTCACAGTATTGGACATAAAATGCATCAAACCCACATGTAAGCTATCTTTCTAACACATAACATACTGTCCATGGCTATCACTTATGTGAGAGGATCACAACAAACCATATCACTTCTTGACTTTTGTAAAGTTTTCCACTATATATATATGTAAGAATAAACATAAGGACAAGATTATTATTCAGTCCCTCGAGCTTGTTCCACTAATCAACTAGATCTTGGCTGATCCAAACCTTTCTCCATTTATCTGCCTTAATTGTGCAGTTGTTAATCTCCTTGCCTAACAAAAATATATTTGATTTAGTTTTGAAATGAACTAACCTCATCAGCTTTTTGGAAAATGAGAGTTGTAGATTTCTACTACACATTGTGTGAATAACCGCTTCCTGACATCACTCCTGCATGACCTAGTTCTAATTTTAAGATTATGCACTCTCATTCTGGACTTGTCCACTACATGTAATAGCTTCTCTTTACCTTTCCTGTCAAATATTTTAATCATAATAATCATTTCAATTACCCCTCATACCATTGTACTCAAGGGAATGCAAAATATCGTTTATGCAACCTGTCCTCATAACTTTTTTAGACTTGGAATCCATACTGCATACCATCAAGGTACATATATCCCCCTTTCTCTTAATATGTGTGTAAAAATCTTCAATCTTGGTCTAGTGTCCTCACAATTTTGTTTTCTCATTTTCCCTTTTTACGCGTTCTGTCTAGAGTCTTGATATTATTGACCTTACTTTATATCTGCTATTCTTTATATTTATATAAGCCTTTTATTTCAGTTTTATACTATCCCTTGTTTGTTTTGTGGACTAAGGTTACTTTATTAGACAAAGCTCTAGCTTTGTACAAATATGTATAAGACTTGTAACCTAAAATGTCCTCTCACAACAACGAGATAACACAAAGCCTTGCAGCAGCCACAAAGTGGCCACGTGAACGTCAAAAATATACTAAAATTGAAACAGATCCAACCAGAATAAACATACAGTCAATACTAGCTTTTCAAACTGTTAAATTAAGAATCTTTAATTTGCTCATTGAGAAAAACATTATTAAAGGACAGACTATTTAGTCACACTGGACATATAACAAACAAAGATTTCTCACTTAATGATGCATTGTAAGAAATATTTCATTTTCAGTGTATTAGTCCTTGTGAAATAAACACGATAATGCGCTGGATTTGCCTATTCATTACGAATAGTTATTTTTCATACTCCATCCAGGGTAAATGAAGGGGGAAAATCAAGCTGCGAGTCGAGATATAGACATTATTAAAAATATTATCCTGCTGTACTTCCTGAAGGAGATACAGTGCAAGAGATCATTCAAATAGGTTTTAAGAAAGAGCCGAGCTTGAATCGTATGAAACGTGTTCAGAATAGCATTGGTAGTGGGGAGCAGGGTAATTGTTCTCCTGTAGACGAAAAGCACCTTACTGAACACAAAGAATACAACCAAATTCTTTATTCTCAGCCGAAAATATGTTTATGTGTATTGTTTGCTTGCCAGTCGGCTGCTTCACTTGAATGTGAACTGAAAATGAATATACAAGCATACAATTGTGTCCCAGCTGGTTTAAGCTGTCTGTGACTAGACCAAAAATAAGCCGAAGATCTTTCTGCGCTGCTGTACCGGGAGCAGATAAGTTCTGGCGGAAAATATGGCAAAGTGCCATTTGCATTGCGTTTTGAAACAATAGCTGTTTAAAACAATGTAAATATATTTCTCAGCAGCATGTCATACATGCTTACTATAGCTTGGTATTGGCTTGGGCAATTGCGAGCACTTTATTGTATGAAGGTGTTGGGGATCTAATTTGTTTACATACTTAGATGGATGAGTTTGCTTAAAGTATTCACTTTTTTAACATAGTTTGTGTTGCTAAACCGTCACACCTGCGACACAAGTGTCATTCTGCAACTAGCAGGGGAGTAATTTCTTAATTCATCCAAAACCCGGAGAGAGATAAAATGTCAGGCGGACAAAACGCCCACTTTAATTGATTCTTTGACTGTACAGGAATGTCTTAAAAACGGAGTATGGAGATATTTCCGCATTTGAGATGTCAGCCGCAAAGGCGCCTGAAATGGAAGGTGAGAGGAAAATATGAAGTGTAAAGCGGAACAAACCCGGAGTTGAGCTGGGGTAGCGGAGCTGACCATTTCAGCACCGTGGCCAGCTCCTGCCCCAGGCATCAGGGCTGGCTACACGGCGACTGGCAACATTGCAGTCACTGGTAATTCGCTGAGCAAAAACTGAACAATGGTGGAAGCTGACTTAATTAGCAAACTGCTTAACTCCTCAGCCTCCTTTGTATGATCGACACCAGTGGTATTCTCAGTCCAACCATCTATTTTACCAGTCTAATGTTTGTCTAGTGATTGCCATGGCTGTGATTCATCTCCCGCTTCTACGTTTCCTGATTAAAGAAGCCTTCTATATTGGAACTGGGGACCAGATAAGAGATCTTGCACATACCTGAAGTAATTGGACTGCACTTTATCTGCCTCGATAAACACAGCAATACTGCCTGCCGTATCGTTGCGCAGGGATGGCTCAATTTCCAATGGAAATTTTCTTGCAATGAGATCTTGCACACCTCGTTACTATAGAAATCCGGCTGTCTTGCCTTGTACTTCTCTCGGCATGTGACGCCCTGACCTGTAGGGAATCATCATACCTATTAATACAATGAGTGGCTGTATATCGACTCCCTCCATGTGAAAGGAACAGGAGTAAATCATTCAGCCCATCAATCCGGTTCTGCCGTTCAGTTAGATCATGGCTGTCGACTTTCCTAACTCCATCCAGTCGCCCCTGTCCATTCAACGGCCGTCCCTAGAGCTTAGGGAAATCTTCCCATTCTCGAGAGGGGAATCAGTAAATAGGGCCAGAATAGACCGGCGGATGGAATGTAAATGTGAGTGACCCCCTAATACCAGAATGGGATACAGCAGCATCCACCAGAATAATGCCGCATTTATGACCTGTCTGTACCAGAAACTGAAACAGATTCTCGCATGTTTCAGCAGATCGAAATAAATATAAGATCCAGCAACAGTTAAAGCGTTATCTCATGACCTTGCCTTTGCGCATCCATGTAACGAGTTAAAATTAAATGCCACCCTACGCCGCAATTGGAGATAACTGGCTCCATCATAAATGTTTACATTAATATTTATGTTATATTTACAGAAAGCAGCCGAGCTTCTGCTGTTAAACAAACAAGATGCATCGATCAGAAGACCAACTGGATTTGAGAAATGCTGGGGTTTTTTCTCTATATTTCACGACAATTACTAAATATGTTTCACATTAGAAACGAGGCTTCTGCAGAATGGAGCCTCTGCTGTGTGTTTAAAATGTAACAAAAGAAAATCACACCAAACAATAATACCTTGATTCCTTGACTAGGTTATTGTAGGGAGGAACAATCCAATTCTTCAAGTAGACAGACCCGTGACTCCGTGATGGAGCTGCTCGCTATTTTCACTATTGAAGCAAATCCATTGTCAGAAAGCCGGTTCCAAATCCTCAAAACAGTCTTCTGGCGCGCTCTGCAACAGCCTGTCTATTGGACTGCACCATTCCGCCTTTTCAAATATAGGACGAGAGAATGGTTACAGCACGGAAGGCGGCCATTCGTCCCGTCCATGCCAGCTCTCTGCAAGAAGAATTCGGCTGTTTCACTGCCCCACCCTTTCTCCCTATATAGAACCTGGAAGTTACAGTCGGGAAGATTTGAGGACCAAGACAATATTTTACATGGCGTTGCCCTAGAATGTGCTTAAGGCATTCCCTTGCTATTTTCAATGATCATATTAAATAGTGGAGCGGGTCCAATGCTCAGCTATAATAATAGTGGGATATTACACTAAAATGTTAAGCTTTGGACTGATAATATCGCAAGCAAACGCTGAATAGTGTTAAGCTATTAAATCTACCAGTGCAATTAATGGTCAGATAACCTCTTCTTGCAATTAGCGTACAAAAGGGAAGCTGGCTATCTTTTAAGCCAATGCATCCAGTTAAAACTCTTGATTTAAGAACATAAAAACTTAAGAAATAAGAACAGGAAAAGCTTACAATCACTTGAGCCTGCTCCACCATTAATAGAATCATAGAGACCCTACAGTGCATAAAGGCGCCATTGGGCTCATTGAGTCTGCACCGACCATAATCCCACCCAGGTTCTACCCTCATATCCACCCGTTAATCTACACATCTCAGAACACTGAGGGGCAATTTTAGCATGGCTAATCAACCTAACCTGCACATCTTTGGACTGTGAGAGGAAACCAGAGTACCAGGAGGAAACCCACACAGACATGACGTGAATGTGCAAACTCCACACAGAAAGTGACCCAAGTTGGGAATCGAACCCAGGTCCCTGGAGCTATGAAGCAGCAATGCTAACCACTGTGCTACAGTGCTGCAATATGATCATGGCTGATCTTTGGCTTCAACTTCATTTTCCAGCCTCTTCTCCAAATCCCCTAATGCCTTCAAAGACCCAAACTCGGTCCATTCCAGTTTTAAATATATTTAATAATGTATCCTCTGGGGTAGAAAATTTCAAAGATTCACAACCCTCTGAGTGAAGAAATTTCTCTTCATTTAAGTCCTAAATGATCAGTCCGTAATCCTGAGACAATCTTATTCCTGATTCCTCAAGCATGGAATCATATGCGAATGTGAAGCATGCTTTGCTTCTTTTGTCCCTTTCACATTTCTGCTGGGACATTTTTTTTCATTCATGGGTGCTAAGTATCACTGGCAAGGTTAGTATCTTTTGTCCATCCTAATAGCTCTTGAAAAGGTAATGGTGAGCCACCTTCTTGAACCACTGCAGTCCATTTAGTATAGATACACCCACTAGAGAGGAGTTCCAAAATTTTGACCCAAGGATGGTGAAGGAGTGGCAGTATAGTTCTAATATAGTATGTGACTTGGTAAGGAAATTGCAGTTGGTGTTATTCCCATTCATCTGCTATCATTGTTTAAGTGGTGGAGTTTGAGCTTTGGGAAGGAGCCTTGGTAAGTTGCTGCAGTATAGCTTGTAATGATACATGCTGCTGCCACTGTGCATCAATAGAAGATGGAATTAATGTTTAAAGTGATAGATGGAGTGCCAATCAAGTAGGCTGTTGTGTTCTGGACAGTGTTGAACTTCTTGAGCATTTTTGGAAGTGCACTCAATAAAGCAAGTGGAAAGTATTCCATCACACTCCTGACGTGCTAATAAATGGTGCACAAGTTTTAGGATGTCAGGAAATGAGTTGCTTGTCACTGAACTCCCACTCTCTGACCTGTTTTTTTTTTGTAATCACTATGATGGCGATTTTACAAGAAAAGATATAAGTGTGAAAATGGGAGAGTTTCAGATCCATTTTTTACTTCCAATCTTCTGCACTTACCGCATGAAAAGATGGGCTAAACTATTTCCCACCACTAGAGTAGTGAATGGGGCTTAATTCACCAGCCAGCTTGATCCAGCAGCAGGGGGAGCTATTGTACATGCAGAATTGCAACAACAGAGACCTGAAACAGAAAGAAGAAACCCCCAGCTGTTACAGGGGCCTGCAGCCAATCACCAGCCCCACACTGCCCAAAAATATTGTCCCCACTGTCCAGATCAATTGCACCCTCACCACCACCCCTCCCATGATCCCATGATTCCTGCAGTGTGGTAGGGGCTCCCCACTTTCCCTGCACTAATCACCTGCAGATTGGCAACAGGCTCCACCCGCTATCACTGCAGAATGCACAGTGGCCCCTCCTCCCTCCCCAATTGGGCTGTCCCAGTCAGGCCCTGCTCCCTTCGGCTCTGTTCCCGACAATGCCTGGTGGGCAGTGCCAAGATGCCAAACCGACACTGCCAAAGGGGCACTCCCACTTGCCCTCAACCTCTCCAGAAGATATCAATGACCTCCAGTTCTGCTGGCAACAGCAACATGTCTGTTCCCACTTCATGGGGAACAGGTACTTTCCTCATCAGAGAGAATCTCTCTGAGGCCTTAAAGACAAATGAGCCAGATTGATTACGTCCTGGGTTTCCGAATGCCATGTAAACTAGCATTTGAATAAATTTAAATAAATTATTCAGCCTCTCATTGGAAATGGGCGAACAGCTGACCATGCTGGAAATCTGCTGTCGATAAGACAACAAGAGCCAAGAAATCAGCATGTTCCTGATTTCTTGGCTCTCGTAATTTTACCAGCTCACTCCACCCATCAATGGACAGAATGAGCTGGGAAATTGTGGCCACACATTTATATGGCTGGCAATGTCAGCCTAAGGTCAATGATAACTTCCAGAATGTTGATATTTGGGGATTTAATGATGGTTGTGCTATTGAATTTCAAGGAAAAATGGTTAAATTCCCTCTTGTTGGAGATGGCCATTGCTTGGCACTTGCATGGCATAAATGTTACTTGCTACTTATCAGTCCAAACACGAATATTGTCCAGGTTTTTCTGCAAGTAGATTTAATTGCCTCAGTATCTGTGGACTTGTAAGTGGTGCTGAACACTGTACAATCATGAGAAAACATCACCACATCTGACCTTTTGTTGAGGGAAAAGACAATGAAACAGCTGATGATGGCTGGGCCGAGGACACTACTGTATAAACCCCTGATTCATACTGAATTTAATTTGACAACGGCTTCTTGATGCCACACTTGATCAAATGCTGTCCTAATGTCGAAGACAGTCACTTCCAATTCACCTCTGGAATTCAACACTTGTCCATGTTTAATACTAGTCTATTTTGAGCAACCCAACTGAACATCAATAAGCAGGTTATTGCTGAATAATTTCTGTCTCAAAGCACTGTTGATCCACATTCCATTACTTTGCTTATGATTGACAGCAGATTAATTTGCTGGTTTGTCTTTAGTGTACAGGACATTTCTGAGCAAGTTTCCACATTGTTGGGGAGATTAGTGTTGCAGCTGTGCTGGAACAACTTAGCTAGGAGTACAGTTAATTCTGGTGCACAAATCCTCAGTGCTACGGCAGGGATGTTGTTCTGTACCTTCAGCCAGTGTTCGGTATTACATGCAGTGAATTGAATTGGCTGGAGACTGGTATCAATGAAGCCAGGAGGGTGCCGAGATGAATCACCCACTCAGCAATTTTGGTGAAGTAGTTGCAAATGC
Organism: Sphyrna mokarran; assembly: GCA_024679065.1. Taxonomy (NCBI): domain Eukaryota; kingdom Metazoa; phylum Chordata; class Chondrichthyes; order Carcharhiniformes; family Carcharhinidae; genus Sphyrna; species Sphyrna mokarran. The sequence goes on from JAGIQG010000003.1 coordinate 61,601,048, forward strand.
TTTGACATGCCTAGTTCCTCCATCTTGGAGCTTGATGCATGTTTGTGGAAAATCCTCCTCCCATTAGTTGTTCAATTGTCCACCACCACTCATGGTTGGATGTGACAGGACTTCAAAGTTTTGATGCAACTATTTGATTGTGAGATCATTTAGCTCTGTTTATTGCATTTTGTATCCTCTGCCTGGAATACATGTAACCCTGTGTTGAAGCTTCAACATGTTGACACCTCATATTTAGATATGCCTGCTGCTGTTCCTATTGTGCTCATCTTTCTCTCCTTATCAAACCAGGATTGGTCCCCTGGCTTGAGTATAATGATAGAGTGAGAGATATGAGAGGTCATGAAGTTATAAATTGTGCTTGAATACAGTTCTGCTGCTTCTGAACAAGGTAAAGTGACAGTTGGGAAGGGGTGTAAGGCAGAAACATACCATTATCCTCAATATTTTGGACAATGCAGGCTGCAATGGGCTTTCTCACAGACTTAAACAACAATATAGGTAGATGAAGAGAGCAGTTCGGTGAGAAATACATTTCTCTCAAACTCAACATGACTAAAATATTGAGAAATTCAATATGATGCAAATGTAAATGGTTGAGTTGCTCGCTTTAGAAGGTTTACAATTGCCTTAATTTCATAAAATAAATTCCTCTTTTCCTTACACTGACAGGTCACTGCATACAGAATAGTAAAGTCACTTCCAGCTGACCTTTGAGAGGAAATGGTGGATTACTTCAGAATAATGTGAGGTTTCTTTCCTCAATAACCTGTCATTCCTGCCATGTTCTGGTTATCACTGGTGCATGCACAAATGAAGATGCCTGTTTGTGATACAAGTGTAGATTTCATACTGATTTACTTCTAGAATCACAGAACCCCACCAGTGCAGAAAGTAGCCCTTTGGTCCATTTAGTCTGCACCGACCACAATCCCACCCAGGCTCTAGGCCCATATCCCTATATATTTTACCCGCTAATCCCTCTAACCTCAGCATCTTAGGACACTAAGGGTAATTTTATCATGGCCAATCAGCCTAACCTTCACATTTTTGGACCGTGGGAGGAAACCGGAGCACCTGGAGGAAACCCACACAGACACAAAGAGAATGTGCAAACTCCACACAGAACGTTCCATGCCAGCACTTGTGGTGTGCTGAAATCAGAGGCACAAATGATGAATCAAAGACATAGCCAGAAAGAAAGATTTTGATGAATAGTTTGAATATGTGGGGCATTTCTTCTCTGGATAAATATGAACAGATTAGAGAGAGCTCATGTGGTTTTGTGAAAAAAATGTGGTTGAATTTTTTAAGAAAGTTAATAATAGAGTAGATTGTCCATGGGTTCTAATTATATATACTTGCAGAATACATTCAACAATGTTCCACATAAATGGCTGTAAGCAAAATTAAAGTACATAAAATTGAAGACAACGTATTGGCTCAGACATGGAATTAATGAGGACATGTGAGAGGAGAGTAGGCATAAGTGTATGAACTTGAATTGGCGGGATGTTATGAGTTGTGTCCCTCTGGGATCTGTACTAGGGCATCAACTAATCACAATATTTATAAATAATTTAAATGAAGAAATAGACAGCTGTCTATCCAAGTTTACTGATGATCCTAAAACCCTTTGCTCATCCACTCTTCCTGGCCTCTTGCTATTTGGAAAATGCTATTTACTTTGCTTAAATCATAGTGCATGACATCACATTTTCTTACATTGAATTCCACAGCCAATCTATCATTGTCTGGTGGCAACTTCCTGCTCCTGTCTACATTATTTAGTATGCTCCATAATTTAGGATCATCAGTAAACTTGGATACACAGCTGTCTATTTCTTCATTTAAATTATTTATAAATATTGTGATTAGTTGATGCCCTAGTACAGATCTCAGAGGGACACAACTCATAACATCCCGCCAATTCAAGTTCATACACTTATGCCTACTCTCCTCTCACATGTCCTCATTAATTCCATGTCTGAGCCAATATGTTATCTTCAATTTTATGTGCAGTCAGCACTGTTATCTCACAGTGCCAGGGACATGGGTTTGATTCCAGCTTTGGGTGATTGTGTGGAGTTTGCACTCCCTCCTCATTTCTACTTAGGGTTCCTCTGAATTCTGTGGTTTCCTCCCACAGTCCAAAGATATGTAGGGTAGGTGGATTAGCCGTGGTAAGTGCATGGGGATACAGGGATAAGGTAAGGTTTCGGTCTGAATAAGAGGCCCTTTTGGAAAGTCATACACACTCAATGGGCCAAATGGCTTCCTTCTGCATTGTACAGATTCTGTGATTTTTTATAGTTTTTTTCACAAAACCACGTGAGCTCTCTCTAATCTGTTCATATTTGTCCAGAGGAAAAATGCCCACATATTCAAACTATTCATCAAAATCTTTCTTTCTGGCTATGTCTTTGATTCAACATTCGTGCCTCTGAATTCAGCGCACTGTAAAATGTCATTCAAGGATATTGAGCAGGTACAAAATAATTTAAAAGGCTCATTGGCCTTTATCTCTATCCAGGTTGGAATACAAAGAGGTGGGACTTATGTTGCAGCTGTACCCAGTTCTTTTTATACCTCACTAGGATTGCTGCAGGTGCTGTAACTCATGAAGGATATATTAGCCTTGAAGTAGGCAAAACACAAAATCATTAGAACATAAGCAATCCTAAAAGAATTAAATTATGAGGACAGGATACAAAGACTGGGGCTTGTATTTCACTGAATATAAAAGATCAAAGACAGGTCTAATTGAGGCATTTAAATTATCAAAGATTTGATAGGATAAATGGAGAGAAATGATTTCTGCCGGCAGGGAAAACAAGAGAACTTAACTTTAAAATTAGAGCTAGGGGTGATAAAAGACTTGTTCACACAACAGATAATGGAAATCTGAAATTCTCTCTCTAATACCCTTGAGGCTAGGGGTCAACTGAAAATTTCAAAATGAATATGAATAGAATTTGAGTTAGGCAAGGGTATTAAGGGCAACAGAACCAAATAAGTTAAGATACTAATAAGCATGATCTCATTGAAGGATAGAACCAGCTCAATGGGCTGAATGGCCCATCCCTGCTCCAATGTAGGAAGGGTGCTGATAGGGCAGAGTTAACTGGTTAGAGAATTCCTTAGGGCAGCCGAATAATGGTTGAATGGAGAGTCACCAACAGGAGAGCAGAGTGAGTGCACAGCAGCAATGTTAAAAAGGGTAGAAAGGACAGAGAGGAAATAAATTGCAGTAGGAAGCAGAGATTGGAAAAACAAGATTAAGAAATTTGCCACAGAAGGCAGAAGAACAAACAGACAGTGAACCACTGGGAAAGGGAGGGTCGGGCGGGGCATTGTGGTGTAAGACATGGTATACTGGAGGAATAATATGAGGAAACTGATCCAAAAAGTATTTGAGTAATCAAATCTTGAAATACAGGGGGTGATGGAAGGTGAAAGCAAAGTTCTAGCATTGGAAAAATGTAGCTTGCATAATTTGATCTTGGGGATCAAGAAGGACAAAAATGATAGGCACTTTCCATTTCAGGGAGCCAGGGAGGTTTCAGAGAAGATAGAGAGGACGATTCTTTAACATGACATGGGACAAGCATTATATAATATGGTTAAAACAAAAATATTAAGCATATCCCAGTCAAATAAACATCATTGGACACATTATTTACTGTTGCAGGTTACTTTAAATGATTAGAAAATCAGAGTGTCTCCACTATGGACCCATGTCCCACTCCATCAAGTTTCCCTTCCTACTTAACCCATAATGAATGCAATAATGAGACAATTGGCCCTCTGTTATCCCAGCAATGTAAATAAAAATGATCAGAGTTCTTTAGACACAATGGGTGGAATTTTACGAGACGTTTTGTAAGTGTCCTGCTGGCATGAAAACAGAAGGGTTCCTGATTCCTCTTTCGGGAGAGTTTTCACGCCAAATCTTATGCACTCAGTCTTTGGAAAAGTGGGCGAGACCAATTCTAACCATAAATGACAGTAGGCGGGGCTTAACTCACCAGACAACCTGCGGCTCAGATTGGAACCGCAAACTGTATCTCAGAAAAACCTAAAAAAAGCTCTCCTAACAGAAACCCCAGGCCATATACAGCCTCCCCCTCCACCTCACAGACATCGGGTTCCCCCTAATATTACTGACTCCCCCCCCTTAATCCCCTCCAGACCCCTTGACTCTTTGCAATGGTCCCCTCATTACCCTCCTTGGTCCTGATGGCTGACTGCCATGACCCTCTCTTTCCCCTGCCCCCGATCATCACAGAGGCACAATCCAGCCCTCCCCCTGCCTTCCATCAACATACCTACATCTACTGACTTGGCTTCCTCTTCATGGTAAAGAGGCAAACTGCATTAAGCTCACTGGGACACTCTAACACGCCCATGATTCAACCAAACTACCTGCAGCTGATCTGTCCAAACAAGGGAAAGCTCCATAAAAATCCTAAGGATGGGCAGACAGGTAGACAGTGCAGAAAGGAATGGTTTCCAGAAAGGCATCTCTCTGCTTTTCAGACGCTGATTTGTCCAGGTTGCTGGAGGAAGTGGAGGCAAGTTGGGATACCCTCTCTCCCCCCCTCAGCAGAACATTGTCCCAGGGGAAGGGATGGAAATGCAGTCTGGGAGGCAGTGGCAACATGTGTTAGTGCCAGGGCACTGGTCAGGAGAACTGGGAAGCAGTGTGGGGCAACAAAAGTGAGTGCTTAACTTCATCCAGCATCTTCCTCCTAAATGATGTCCAGATACCCCCACCCCCAGTATTCTGCATGCTGCCAGCCCCCAATCCCAAGCACCTCTCTCCTCCACCCCCACAACTTTTGCACTGTGAGGGCCACCCCCTGATAACTCTGCAGGAGTTGTGCTATCAGATTTTGCATGGCTCCTTCTGTCCCCACAGGAGAAGAATGCCAATAATCACCGGGAGAAGACGGAGACTGGAGGATTGTGTGGCTGAGATCTGGGTCTCACCCACTTTGAGGAGCAGGCATTGAAGCTTGTGAGAGAGGAGGGGAACCATACATTAGTGACAGCATAGTCGGGATGCAGCATATAAGTGAACACATATCAATCCTCCACTTCAAGAAATCTGAAGTAAGTTGCATGCAGCCCAGATTCTTTTTCCTTCCTTGCATTTAACCTTTTGTCCTGTTTTGCAGGAAGGGACTCTGACACACCTCGACAATGAGGAATTGCAGCCCCCGCTGCTGCTCCTACCCATTCTGCCCCTGACAGTTTGAAAGACTCCTCAGAGGTAGCCGATGAAGGGACCTCTGAGGCCTGCACCAGTTTTGAGTCAGTTTCCACCTCGCAATTCACCATCCCAGAGACTCTCGCATCAAGTGAGTAACGAGGCATCTGGGTCACTCTCTGGTGCTCAGGGCACATCTACTGATGTTCATCGGGTGGAAGAGAGAACGTCCAATGCCTCTTGCATGTGGGGGCCTGCTAAAGATGAGGACTCAGCTGACCTCAGGCTATATGCTGGGCCTCTGAGATCACTTCTCCCTCAACTGCTGGAGATGCAGCAACACAGCCAGCGGATGCAGGAAGGGATGACAGCCACACTGGACCAACTGAGAGGCTGTTGGGAAGAGTCCCAAAGCTTTCAGGCGGACCAGCTGTTACCTGTCATGCGTGGTTTCAAGGCCAACACTGCAAGACTGGCAGAGGTGGAAAGCCTGGGTCAGGGATTCCTCACCATGAGTGGCAGGGTCCAAGTGATGGCTGAGTCACAGCAGGCCACAGCTGAGGGACTCAACAGGCTTTTCGAGATTCTGTGGCCCAGGGCTGAGAGGCTCAAGGGCTTGCAGGAGACCCAGAGAGATAGCGCCAAGATACAGTGGGCTAAGGCTGAAACCTTTGAGAAAATGGCCCAGTCACAGAGGGTCACGGCTGAAAGGCTACAGAGCGTGGACCAGTCTCAGAGGGCACTTGCTTCTGTCTTTGACAGGTGGCCTGCAACTCAGGTGCCATTGTGGAGGTCACTATGGGTAGAATGCCAGTGGCCCTCCAGGACTGGCAGGGGCAGGTGACGCTGGAGCTTCGGGAGATCAGTGCAGAAGTACCGCCATCCCATGAAGTGACGCAGGGGCCCACAGGAACCCCATGGGAGGAGGAAGAGTTCCAGCCCTTGCCGGGGCTTTCCGGCCCTTGCCAGAGCCTCAGCTGTGGCTACACCTCTGACTTCTCTGTTCCTGACACCAGGCCACCTCAGGGTCAGCGAGATGAAGAGAGTGTCATGGATACATCCCTGACACCTGGAAGCTGAGCAGAGTCTTCAAGTTCTGGGCCCTCCAGAAGACACTAGCCAAAGGATACAGAAGGCAGCTGGTCATCTCCACCTCCAATGTACATCCTGGGGAGACAGTGAGAAGTAGTAGTAGGCCACTTATAGTTAAGAAGTTGTAGCGGCACTAAGGTGGCATAGATAAAGGGCAATATTAGATAGAATATTTAAAGTCTCACATTCACATGTTTCTATATTATCGTGTATTTTAAAGGCACTTTTATTGGCTCCAGTAAATGTTATTTCACCCCACACCTGTGACTAATTTGTCTCTGATTAGTCTCTAACAGGGTACTTATTCTGTAATAAGTACAGAATAAGGGTACTTATTCTGATGGTCGCTGGAGGAATACTGCACGTGGATGTCATTTGGGAGGCCCTGCAATGCACTGTTACTGTGAAAATCAAGGTACTTAAATAATTCACTGGTTATAGTGGTGGCATGCATTGGCAGCGATTTACAGCACCTGCCCATGGGCACTGCATGGGACTTCAGTATTCCCTTTCCCCATCACCTATATGTAGGTCCCAGTGCCTGCAGAATTCAGGTAGGAATCAGATTAGTTTGCACTAGGGCATTCACATAATGGTGCTTAGTGAGTCACCATCATCCTCCTGCCTGCCAAAGAAACTCGCTAATGCAGCGTACCCAAGCCACCAGTCTGCTGTTACAATGTTGCAGGAGATTAAAGGACTGCTCAGGGGCTGTGGGGATGGAATACACGTGCAGTAACACAGGCCCTAGTGAGCATAGCACAGGGGATCAGGGCCTCCCTCGCTGCTCTCGCATGCCTGACCCTTGCTGCTGCCAGCCCTCTTGTACCTGGGTGTTTCTAGCCATTGACATCATCCTCCTCCTCTTCTTCCTCCTGCTGGGTGGCCTCCTCTCCAGCGATGCCCTGCTGGTTAGCCTTCATGTCCTCTTCCTTCAAAAGGTCTCCTCGCTGTTGTGCCAGATTGTGAAGGGCACAGCACACCACCACAATGCAGGACAATATCAGGGGACTATATTGGAGAGCCCTGCCAGAACAGTCTATGCATTGAACCATATTTTGAGGAGCCTTATGCACTGTTCCACTACTGAGCGGGTGGCAACATGGGCCTCACTATATCACATCTCCACCTCAGTCTCAGGCCTCCGCACAAGTATCATCAGTCGAATCCAAAGCAGATACTCCATATACCCCATGAGCCATCCATATATCCTGGGCTCCTCCTCAAAGATGTGCAGGATATCTGAGCTCCTCACTATAAAACGGTCATGCATGATTCCGGGCTGACTTACACAGATGTGCATGATGTGCAGCTGATGGTCATTTAATAACTACGCATTTATTGAATGGAAGCCCTTTCTGTTCATGAATAGAACATAGAAAAACTACAGCACAAACAGGCTCTTCGGCCCACAAGTTGCACCGAACATCTCTACCTACCAGGTAGGATTTTTCACAGGGCAGTGTGCTGAAGAGGATGTCATGTCTGAGGGTGATGTGGGTGCAGTCTGTAACCCCTGTGCACATTGATATCCCTGTGATGGCCATGAATACTGCAGCTAAGCTGCCTGGTCCAGGTCAAATATAATGTACAGCCCAGCCCGGGCAAACAGGGCATCCATAATCTCCTTCACTTGTGGATAGATGGTTGAGAAATGCCATAAAGGTCTCCATTGGTAGTCTGGAAAGACCTGGGTGGCATAAAAATTTAAGGTGGCCATCATTTTCACAGCCACTGGGAGTGGGTGCTTCTCCCTCCCCAATCCCTTCCGTCAATGCCCCAAGATGCCTTTGGGAGCCAGAGCTGTTGGCAGCATGCAATGTCTGACAGTTGCTCAAAGAACACTTGCGTGTGGAACTGCAGGGGTCTCTACTCCCTCTTCTTCTCCCCCACCCCTTCTCCTTTGGAAGAATGGAGGCCACATTCTGCCTCTGGCAGCTGTTTCCCTCTACTACTGTGAGTGTTAAAGCCTGTGCACCCTCTGCCAGCAATTCATCCTCCTGCTCTCCTCCTCAGCTCCAGCAGCAATCAAAAGAACATCAAGATCAATGGTTTGTACTGCAAAAGCAATCTCGTCAATCTAAAAAACTGGGGGATTTGGAGAAGGGGGAGACAAATGGAGAGTTTAAAGAAATCTGCTCGATTCCAGCCCAGCAATACACACACACTTCCCATGCACCCGCCCCCACAGACCCCCAATCTGGCAACACAATTCCCCTCCCACCATTCCTCCCCACTCACAAACACACACACACAGAACCCATACAGACAGTGCTGCCTGACAAGTCCTGAGGCTGCAACACTGCCAATTCATTGAGTTTCCAGTCCAACTCCCACCAACAACAGTGCTTGCTGCTGCCACCACTAGGACCCAAAGTCAGCACTAAGACCTGAGGTCAGTACAGTGACCTGGGTCCATCCTGAGAGGTCAAAGTCAGACCCTGTGAACAACAGCAGCCCCCTCACACCCCATACACTTTCAGGCCCTCCCCCTACCCAAAAGGCATCATGGCCACGATGAAACAATCTCCCTCCACCCCTGAGCAGCACCAAGCAGTTTGAGAGCTGAGACTCAACTCCTTGCTCACCCTCACTGTTCAAGCACCTGAATATGATTTTTATACATGAGGTGTTTTTCTGATGATCTGGCTGCAGCAAACGAGGTCATTATGAGGTGAGCTGGGATGATTGGGAGTGAAACTCATTAATGACATTGTGAGGAATGCAAAAAAAGCAAATTGATGTTTCATCCATTTTGGGCGAAGTCCCGATGGTGCCGATTTTGTTTTCTTGGTAAAATGTAATGGGCATAAAAGCAGGCATCATGCCCAATTTTACAACTCTTTTCTGCCACAAAATGGGCATATGAGGATCAGAAAAACCTCCCTGATAAAGATTGGCTTCTCACTGTGGAATGAATCCTGAATTCATTCCTAATTGGTAAAACTTTGAGAAGTATTGCAAGGATATTAGCCACATCAGCTGAACTTTTAGCCTGGCAACCCCCTGCCCCCTATGATGATACTGTGCCTTTAAGAATTGTATTTGATTCTCTGCAGGATGTTTCTGCAGTCCTTGGCAATTTGTTGGCACCGTGTTGTCTACAACTGGTGTCCTACATTGCTACTGAGGCAGTATAATTGATATCATGTTGATATTAATTTGGACTAATGCAGTTTTATGGGATGTTAATAGTCCTTTGGGGATTGCTGAGTGATTTGTGATGATTCATTGGTCAGATGATATATCTGTGGATAGTTTTTTCTTACAGAGCAATCCGAGTTTTTAGTTTCTAGTTGCTGATAGAAGCTGTGGAAAAAGGCAATGTCTCTCTCTCTCTCTCTTTCTCTCCAGAGGCTTTCTGGAAGTTCCAAGACCAGGAAGCCTCAGAGATCTGATCCAGTATTAAAGAACCAATACATAGCAAATGTTAAAAAACTGCAAATCTAGCATTACGATAGCATATTGTTTGAAGAAAGGTGCATATTTTTGGGATGGTGATTAACTTGGATAGCTAGCTATGGGGAGTATACCGTGTTATGTTTAAGTCTTGTAATTAGTAAAAGTTATGCTAAATCTTTTTATTATATTTTAATTGTGTTCTTAAATAAATTTTGTTTCATAAAAGCTTCCTAGTGGGTCAGTGGAATCTTACCTGGAGTGAAACACATTATGCTCACCCATGGTAAAATCAAATGTAAAACTTAGAATTTAGGCTAACTTCATAAAAAACCTTGGAGTTTTTGGCCTGGATCTTGATATACCTCACTCCATCACCCCCCCAAACCTCTTGATCCTCACCTCCCCCCGCAACTCCCACCACCTCCACCCACAAATTAACTTTTGAAAATGAAAGCAGTAAAATAGTTCTACACTCACAGAACTACAAAAAATGGTCAAACTCGAAAGTATTGTTGTCCATGGCCTAACCTCAGCCACTGCTTAGGTCTGAGCCTCGTAAGTCTCATTCCACTGCTCTGCTTCTGCTACACGATGATTCTCCCAAAAAAAATCTAAGCGTCGAATTCAGGTAAAAACTGGAGTAAATCCTGCTGGTTTTCCAGTGGGAGTTTCAAAATGAATCTCCCACACTCTGTGCACTGCAGAGTGCCTCAGATTGAATTATGTGAAAACTCAGTGGGTTGGGGGCTGTACCTGCAGGAGAAGCTGGTGGCATAGTGCTGAGGGGCCACTCAGCATGCAGTAACCTGTCAGCCCTGAGATCTGCATATGCCCTGCACTGCCAGCCTCTCGATCACTGGCCAGCCCCGCAACCCCTGCATTGCCATCTATCCAACCCCACAGCTCGATCACTGACACCCCCAGATGTGTCTGGCCAGATTCACCCCCTCTGCCCGCGTTAATCTTCACCACCTCCTGCTCTGCAACCCCAATCTCCTGATCCTCCCCACAGCCTCAAACCCCTCAGCAGGCTGACACACCCCCACCCCACCCTAATACCCAGCCCCGAATACTGGTCTCCCTCTCTCTGTCACTCAGCCTGAATGCAGACTGGCAATGGGTCTCCCACCTCAGTGATCGCCACCCTCCCCCTCCATGAAGCCCTTCCCCTGATTAGGCTCTGTCCATTGGGCTCCGTCCCCTTTTGCACTGCCAGTTGCTCAATGGATTGTCCCTCCCCCTTCATCCAGCAAGGTTGGGCAGCCAGTTTCCTCCAACCCTGCTGGAGTGAATCACTCCTAGTGGGCTGGAGACGCTAGAGGGTATGAAGGTTTCAGTTCCTGGCCAGCTAATGGGATTTAAAATATTTGGTAATAAGGGTTACCATAATTTATTAAACCCTGCACCAAAAATCTGATTGCCGGTGACTTGTGGAGGCCATGGTGCCCAGCAGGGAGCCCACAAAATGGTCTCTGCTCGAGTCTCCAAGCAGCTCAGAGGGACAGGAGAATCACCTCTATGTTCTCTCAATGCCACATAGATTCACAAATCCCACTCCTGCACCCTTCACAAGACTTCAACACACACTTCACAAGATCATTCCCCAAAGAAGCTTGGCTCTCTGAATTGTTAAATTGGAAGCATCCCACCCCTGCATATTCAAGTCGCTCATCCTATAATAAAGTCATAGCAATATCATTGTAAAGTTTCAGAATTAGACTTCAGTGTTTCTGTTGCAGTCCCAGTGCTAGAATGCCATGGTTGATTCCCCTCCAATTTTGCTGCTGTGGCCATTTGACTAGTTTCCCTTGTGCCTGTGCCAGCCCAATCAGTCATGTCTCAATAGTTTGATGATATCTTTTCCTGTCACTGAACATCACCACTGACTGATTTGCAATGAGGCCATGATTTGACTTTGCTCTCAAATGCTTCATCTACTCATTGACACAAACATCAAGTTCAGACTTCTCTGGTGAAACAGCCCCAAGGCAATCTTGCCTTAATCTCTTATCTAATGCAGGAACAGTGTTTACAAAGACACCAGCAATTAAATTTGTGTGTGTACGTGCATGTACATGTGTGTGTGTGTGTATGTCCGTGTGTGTCTGTGTGTGTGTGTGTATGTGTGTTTGTTTGTGTGTATGTACGTCTGTGTGAGTCAATAGATAGTTATCAGTGGAGAATGGCAGAATGCACAGTTTAATTTCACAAGTGGGAAGGCATGATCATTTATAGGCCAGTTAAGGCTTGGCTTCAGCACAGCCAAGTTACATCAGTCTTGCATGATAGACAGTAAGAATCATTAGCAGAATTTCTAATGAACTGACTGGATTCCTTCAGTTTCCCTAAATGATTGTTTTCAGTAATTGCAGCACAAGACCAGATTTATTCCATTCGCACTTCATATAACATTTTAATTTTTGTTCTAACCAGGCTCTATAGGGATATTATCTTTGAGATAATGAAAGAGTTAACGGGCAGTCAGGCAGATCTGAATGAGACACCCATTAGTGCTGCTTTATGGGTCATTGATGGACTGTGGGTGTTGCTAGCATTTATTGCCATGAGAAGATACTGATGGGCCACCTTCTTCAGCCTCTGTAGTATATGTGGTGAAAGAGATCTTAGTCTTTTTTCAGCAGCTTGGTATAAACAGAATGCTTCACAGAAATACCAGGAGGTATTTCTGTGATACTTTTACTGATGGAGGTTTTATTAAAAAAAAGTTTAAATTCATGACCTATCATTGTGAGATCATTAACCTGGGCCTCAGTATTCCTAGTTTTACAAGGTAGCCTTTGTTATATTTGAATGTGAATGTCAGCTAACTCTGAAAGCTTGGAAAACATTCTAGCTAGAATTTTATTGCCCTGTCTGCCATGGGGATTAGAGTGGGCGAGGGATGGAACATGGTAAGGTCCATTGATCTCGGGTTGGATTTTCCTATTTCAGGATGAGTGAGGCTGTAAAATCCTGCTCATTGTTTTTATATTCCTTTTGAAATGTTTCACTGATTGACAACAATATGAATATTGTAATATGCTGTACAAAGGTAGCTGCATGACATCACCAGAAGGGAAGTGTGTCCTGTGATGCAGTCTTCAGGAAGGGGGATTTTCCCACAATTTGTCAGCATCAGGCTCTGACTGAAAACCAGTTTGCACCTCTCCAGATGCATTGCCAAATTTTCAGACCAGATCTTGAGCCGCTTTGACAAAAATAAACTAGTGGGAAGGTGGGGATGAAGTGCATGGTTTATGCCATCAGTCTGGTGGGACAGTGCTGGGGTGCCACCTTTAAAGGACTCTTCAATGAGAACTGAAGTTAATCTCCCACCAGCCACCCCCTCCCCCTACCCACACCATGAAAGTATCCTCCTCCCCCTTCTCCCCCTCCAGTACACAATTATTAGGGTTCTCCATCCCCACAACAACTGCAACAATATCGCCAGCGTTCCCCCACTCACTGCCAGGATCCTCCTCCCAAACACTGCCAAGTTCCCTCCCTCCAATGACCTTGGTGCTCTCTCCCTCTTTCCCCCATCATGCATAATGGAACCTCACCCCTCCCACCCCCACCCCCAACTGGGCTCCCCAGAAGGCTCGTCCCTGACTCCTGACTTTGTACATCCAAAACAGAGATAAAAGTCTGGCACCTTTGTCTAGGGTAAAATACCAGAGAACTTTTGGCAGTAGTTTTATATATTCAGTTGCTATGGTTACATTGGGTTCTCTCTAGCAATTTGGGACAGCTTGTTTCTAAACCTCTGGACCCTTCAGCAAAATAATTGTGATTGAGCTTTAAGTATGTTAAATTCTGTATTCTCCATGGATGTAGCAGTCTCAATAATCCTGAATTACCAAACACATCATTTCTGTAAAAAGATTCAGTGGAGGGGTGAATTCCGGTGCAGCATTCACAAAATTATTGATTCTTTTTGTTTAAATAATGTGTGTTGTTTTACTATGTTCTGCAATTAAAGACAGTTTAACTATTGTAATCCAAATTTTACCATAGTGATATTCATTCCTGTACCAATCTGATGTTTGGAACCCTATCAGTGCTGTTGATTGCCTGCTGAGAGAGTGAGATGCGGTGGTTTAGTTAATTCACAATAGCTATATTAAACTGCATGTTGTTGTCCCTTTACCCCATTATATCACAATTAAATGCTGCTGCTGCCATAGTTTTATTACTTGATAAGTCTCTGTTCATTTGATCCAACCTCTTGTTTATGCTCCTATTATTTCATTCCAACAGGAGGTAGGAATGGAGTGGGACACGGGGGAAAGTGAGCCACATTTTAGCCTGATTCAGCAGCCCGTGCTCAGGCATAAAAATATGAAAGTATTTTCATCTTCAAAGTGACCAGAGCAAATGTAAAGCTAGAACCTGGGAAAGGGTCTAAAAGGTCAGTTTATTATAAATCCAGTATTGCTCAATGGTTTTTTTAATCCAAATATGCACATCTGTTTCTGTCAAATGAAACTCTTTCAGCACTCCCAACCCTGTGGCCATCGGGTTAGAACTGGTCAGCCTTGGTGACTCATAGAAGTCACTTGTCCACCCTAATGAAAACCTCAACATGTCAGAGGGCTGGATCTTAATTAACTCCTTCATAACATTAACAAGGTGAGTGTGGTGACTATCCCTTTAAGGGCAACACAGTAGAATAAGGTTCACATAGTCTGTGTGACCAATAGGACTCAGAGTAGGGAATCACCCCAGAGGGTGCAGTCCTCTAACACAAATAGACATTTTAGGACTGACAATTCTTACTAATGTGTTAATTGTGTTCACTATTGCAGACTCTGAAAGTGCATCTGCACATCTGGTGTTGAGATGAATTATCCTGACACTGCCTCTGGCCCAACATCTGTGACTATCCTGAAGACTTAAAATAAATACTCACCAATATGTCTTTTTTATATGAATAGACACATTTAAGATATTGTCAGATTCTAAGAAAGGTAGATTCAGAAAAGATGGAGAGTTACAAGATGGGTGGGCACTGGGGAGAACACAGCAAGACCTCTGTGCCAGAATATACAAGAAGGGTGAATAAAATACAATAAAGTACCTACACTTACATGACTATGAGGCAGTCTGTGAGGCTCGGTGCATTGGAAAGACTGATTGACAGACACAGAACAAACCTAAATTGGTCAGCAGAGTCAGAAGTTTTCAAAGAAATGGATAAAGGAAAGAGAAAATAATCCCGTGAAGCAAGAGCTGCGGCTTTAAGTTTAAAACAATAGAACTTAAGTAAAAAAGAAGAGTTGCTGCAAAGTCTTTTTAAAAAGAGCACACAGGAAACAGTGCTTTAAATTTAAAAAAAGTCCCTCAAGTGAACTGCAATGTGGTCTCCCAAAGTAAGTTTAAAAAGATAACATATTTAACAAATGGCTATGGATAGGAAAATTAGGGGAGATTTCAGATAGATTGCAAGTCTCAAAAATAGGTCCAAAAGTAATGAAGGCCTCAGGAAGGAAGCAATGGGAGACCTCAGAAGGATGTACTGATGATTTCAAAGAAGATATAAGAAAGACCTCAGAAAAGAGGCAATATAAAACCACAAAAAAAGGGCAAAACAAAGATGTCAGAGGAAGGATAACAAAAGACCCACGAGAAGGGCAACAAGAGAATTACAGAATGGAAACAAATCAATACTTCATCAAAAACACACCAACAGTGAAGCCAAGAGATTTTAGCTGAAATTAACACAAGTACAAATGAAGGCTCCATTTGTGAAATGTATGTTCAATAAGAACATGATAGCATGATGATTCCCCTCAGAAGAAACACAGAAACTGAAGACTCCAAAAGAAACTAGGAACTATTAAACAGAAAGAGGAATCAGCAAAAGGAATTAAAATTTGAGAGAAGGCATTAAAACAACAGGGTGAAATGACTGACTATAAACTTGTAGAATAAAGAAGTTGCAAAAAAGTTACAAAGTGAAGTTAAGAAGAAAGAGAAATTAATAAAACAATGTAGAATGAGCTGAATTCCATGAAAGATGCACTAGAAAATAACAGCAAGTCAAGTGAAGAATTGAACCAGGAGAATATGAGCTTAAAGAAAGGGAACTTGACAATGAGAAATTAACTGAAGAGGTAAAAACATTGAAATTTACAGCAGAATCAGCAATTCACACTTCATCAAAAACTGAGATTACATGCCAGGACAAGATTGTTGTATGTGTCACACTAATAAAGAATAAGAATCAACATGATAAAATGGTTGATGAAAAAGATGCTAAATTGAAATGTGGGAAAGAAAAGAAACTTTAGCACACAAAATAAGTACCAGAAATAGAACTGCAACCATCTCTTCACAAGGGTCGAGATTGTGAAAGAACTGTCAAGACACATGACTGAGTTATACTGTGATGGTATGTGCCTGCATGCATTATAGTGTAAGATACTCAGCAGAGTAAGGGTTAATGCACAACCAGACTGTGGCACTGCCCACAGAATGATGAATTGTGGTCATATGGTCAGAGAACAGTCTTGGACAGAATTTGGTAAGCAGCAAGCCTGCATGGAACATCTCCATGCAAGACTGTACATACGTGGAACTGTTCACAGTTAAAGACTACAAATGAAAGTGTTTATGTTGAAACACACAAGTCTCAAGGCTTCATCAATGAACCATCATCGCTACAACATAAGAAAATCGTATTAAGTACATAACGTGAAACTTTGGTAGTGAATCATGTTGAATCCCTGAATTATAGGATGGGATTTTCTGGCCATGCTCACTCAAAACTGGAAAATCCCACTTGACGTCAATGGTCCATTTTATGGTCCCCACTCCTCCCCCAGCCGTATGATTCTCTTGGCAAGTGAGATGGGAATATTCCCCCTATAGTCTCTGAGGCTGGACCCCTGTCATATCAAATAGACTTAGAGGGATGGGTCTTTTGTAAACACACGGATCAGTGGATGATTAGAGAAATGCTTCAGCACTGAATGTTGCCATCAAGAAATGTTTTTGAACCCGTAAGTACAGAGGTACATGATTGACCTGTTGTAGACATAACTCTGTGGAAGCAAATAGTAATGAAATGCATATGCCAAAAGAATTACTCTCTATTGTCATTCCTATTAATGTTGATCCTGTGGAAATATCTCAGACTTAAAGAATTACACCGCTCTACAAGAAACAGAAAACCCCCTCAAAGACTCAATTTATAATTGTGTTACTCATGTATATAATGTTTGGTTGGCATTTAAATATGAGTGAGTTAATAATTGAAGATTGTATAAAATTGTTAAAGGGGAGGATGTGGTGATTGTCCCTTTAAGGGCAACACAGCAGAGTAAGGGTCACATGGTTGTGTAATCAATGGGGAAGAAGGATAGAGAGTCACCCTATGGGATGGAAACTTCTGAGACAAAGAAACATTTTGGGATCAAGTGGTTTGGGATACAGCTGCTGTACAAATTCTTATTAATAAACTCTTTGTAGTCTGTAAAAGTGCATCTTTACATGGGCATCTTTCCCACCCACCTCAGTTCTTCTCTACCCTGTCCTCACGAATGCCAGCAGAATCAACAGCAAAAACAGCAGACAGGCACACTGTTTGTCATCTCACCTCCATTGCATCCCAGAGGGGGGGAAATCCTTTCTTAATTTAGTGGTCTCTGGTGCCATCTGCTGGTCAATGAGCAAAGTGTCTTTTAATACACAATTGTAAATTAATAACTGTGAACATTGACCATAGACCTATAAAATGCCTATGATGAGGAAGGAGGCTATTGAGTCTGCACCAACTCTCCAAAAGAGCATCTTAGCTAGGCCCACCTAACCTGCATATTTTTGGACATTGTTGAATCTGATTTTCAAACTGATTTCTGTTGGGAATAACTCATGCAAAACAAATCTGTATCTTTTGGTACTTTGGGCCAGACTTTCTGCCAATGTGTACCAGTAATGGATGGGACAATGATAATGTCATTGGGTTAATCATCCAGATGTCCAGGCTAATGCCCTGGGTAACAAGGATTCAAATCCCACCACTACTAGTGAAGTTTAAATTTGGTTAGCTAATTAATTGCAAGCTAATCTCAATAATAGTATCGTGAAACAATTTATTATTGTAAAAACTCATCTGGTTCACTAATGTCCTTCACAGAAGGAAATGTATCATCCTTACCTGGTCTGGCCTACATGTGACTCTAAACTCACAGCAATGTGGTTGACCCTTAACCACCCTCAGCAATGGCCTAGCAAGCCACTCAGATCAATTAAGGATGGGTCAAAAATGCTGTCCTTGCCAGTGACACCCACATCCCATGAAAAGAATTTTCATTATCAAAGCAAAATGGACTTGGCCAAACGAGCACCAAAGTTTGGGGGATTTGAAAGTTCTGTGAACTATGCCCAAGGCCACTGACATTCATCTTTTCCATTTAAGTTGGTTAAATATCCAATTCTGAGTCCCTCAAAATAGGTCACACCCATGGAAAAAGAGTGAATTTCTGTTGGGTAGGGAAACATGTTCAAACTACATTCATTCTGTAGCCTTTATCCCTACCAGGTCACAGTTAATCAGTTCTTAAAAGCCACTTGTCCACCGTAGTGAAAATCTCAGCAAGTCAGAAGGTGAACTCTTAATGAACTCCCGCATGATTTCAACATGCTCAATTAACAGACTGGGTAACTTCACTGCCCTATCTGCCTCCCCACACCATCCACCCCATGATCTGCCACCCAGTGTTAAATTCCAACTCATTGTATTAGGCTTACATTAAAAATAAACAAAACCCCATGTTGAAACAGCAATAAAAGGACTTTTCAGACAGTTTGGCAACAATTAAAAAAAATATAAAGCTGCTTAAGTGCAGAGAACATGATTTTTAAAAAATTTCTTAAAGGCACAGTAGTGTCATAACTTGTTGCAATTGAGAGAAAAAGACTGCCTCCTGGCATGGTATATTATGTGCTTGAATTAAACTTCTATCAAACATTGGTTAGATTACATTTAGTGTGCAGTTTAAAAAGAATGTAGAGGTGCTGGAGAAAGTGATAGCTGAAATTTATATGTATGACATTTATATGTTTGACATACATATCAGGATCAGATTGACAGGCTGGGTCTCTTCTCTCTTGAAGAAGGAAGAATGCCTAATGGAGATCTTTAAAATTATTTAAGGTTTGATAAAGTGGATAAAGAGAGAATGGTTCCTCTTGTGGGGAAGCACAGAACCAGAGGCTATCAATATAAGATAGTCACCAAATAATCCAGTGGGGATTTTAAAAGAAACTTCTTCACCTAAAGAATGATGAGGAAGTAGAAAAGCAGAATTCCAATGATGTTGAAAATCTGAAATAAAAACTGGACTCATTGGAAATAAGCAGCATTTATCTGGAGAGAGGGAAACCAAGAGAAAGTTTCAGGTCTATGATTTTTCATCTGAAATGGGAAAAGTTAGAGGTACAATAGATTTTGAGCAAGGGATGGATTGAAAAAGGACCAAGGGAAAGTGGAAGGGTAAGAGAAGGAAGAGATTTGATGACTGAATAGTCTTCCAGACCCAAAAAGAATAAAGATTATGAGGGAAAAGGAACAAAGAAACAAAATATGTGCCTATTGTATTTGAGGAATATCCTCAGCTGGATCTCTCAAAGAGGAACTGTTGGCAAATTCAAATATTTATGCTACATACAGCATGTACAAAGTTGGTTACAATGAAGGCACATCACCTCCCAGAGTTGTCCATGTGCTGCACAGTGTCATCACATGACTGACTGACAAAAATGATATATTATCATCTACCTCTTAGGTTAGCATGTCCGTTTTGTTAACCCGTTATACTAAACCTCAAACACGTGTACTGCTGGCTAAGAGCAAAATAAGAAAAGATAGAAGGAGGCACCAGTGGAGCAGAAGCGCCAATATGGAATGGTTGGGCCGATTGGCCTGTTTCTGTGCCATATAGCCAATACAATTCCATGTAATTCATTTTGATCAATTCCATACCTGGATAACACTACACAATTTGTGAAACCAAAATCACTGTAAATCAATGACTGTCATTCACTTGTCTCTTCAAAAGACCTAGAATTTTCTCTTTAAAATCATTAAGTCAGTAATGTTATAATTTGGCCCACGTTAGTGATTTTGGTTTTACACCTTGTTGTCATCCAAGTAAGAAATTGATCAAAATGATGCACCCTCCATCAATTTGAAGGAACAGGAGTCGACCATTCAGCCTCTTAAGCTTCTTCTGCAATCTATTGAGGTGATAGCTGATCTATGACCTAACACCATATGAAATCAGCACATTTTCCTACAATAATATTGAAGGTCAGTTATAAAGAAGAGGGCAGTCATTTGGTGGGAAATGGGGTTTGGGTGCATGCAGGAGGTGGCTGTGCATTTAATTTTGTATGATGGTGCAAGACTGGTGATAGAAAAATGACTGTCCATTTTACATCTTGCAATTGGAGGGAGGGGGTGTTGCTATAGGATACATTGTAAATGCGCTCTCATCCATTTGACAATTTATTGCAAAGCTGTAAATGGCTCCCAGGCTGTACAAAATGTGTGCTGTGTGGAGATGGGAGATATTATTGAACAATAACAAAGAAATCATTACCTTATTGGGAAAGATGGGATGATGAAATGTCCAGGAATTCTCCAAACAAAATTGAGAATCCAACGACATCAATTCAATATCTTAAAAATATGTTTTGTAGAGGGTCAAAGCCAGAGAGCAGACAAAAATTCATATGTGTCTCATGTTACAAGCACTGGACTTTATAAAACAATGATGTTTTAAATCGTTCCTTTAACTTAAATTACAATGGAATAGTTTGGAGGGAGGATCTGACCTCCTATGAAATCTGCCTGGAGAAATGCTCATGTAACAAATAATCACATTTTAATTTGATGTTTGTTAAAGTTTCTTTTGTTTTAACAAAAATGTCCATGTAACCTTGTTGCCATGGGGACAGGGGCACAGTTTATACTTATTGAAAGTAAGTTGCAAGTTTTATTATTCGGAAACAGGAGGTGTTTATTCCTGCTGCATGCAGACTATCAGAATCAGTCAACCAGAGATTTGAGGATGAAGACAGATGTTGCTAATCCATTCAGAAGAAGTCTTATTTTTGAGTTTGTGCTGATGAGGATGGGCTCCTCATTTAAAGAAATAATATTAGTGGAGTGCGAAAGACCAAGGAGTCATTGAAGGGTGCCTTACTACTCAAAATCCATTTATGCTCAGACGATTGAGTGAAGGGACTTATTTAAGAGGATGCTGGAACACTCACCTTGGTGTGGCAAGGAGAAGATATCCTGTTAAAGTCCAGAGGAGCTTGGGACTATAAACATAAGATTAAGGACAGGATTTTATGTCATCACTTGTCCCAAAACCATAAAATCTGCCTGAGGACAGTGGATCTTTTCATGATCTATCTCTCACTCACTGATTCCCAAGGCAAATGGTACGGTAAAATTCCAGCCTACATTTCTGCTAAACAGTCTAATGTGAAGTATAAATGTAGTGTGGAATTTTCAGTTGTGTTGAGAAGTTGATAGGGGAATACTTTTAGTACATTAGGTGCTTGCAAGGTAATTTTTAGTCAATGGTGATTGTAGTTTATTTTCCACAATAAAAATCTTAAAACTTGAAATTTTGTTGTGGAATTCTTTGTATTGGTTACTAGGATATTTATATCTCTAAAATATGTAAATTTTTTTGGGATGGTAGTGAACGGTGGCACAGTGATTAGCAATGCAATGCTGCCTCACAGTGCCAGGGACCTGGGTTCAATTCTGGCCTTGGCTGACTATCTGTGTGGAATTTGCATGTTCGCCCATGTCTTTGTGGGTTTCTTTGGGTTTCCTCAGAGTGCTCCAGTTTCCTTAGTTCCACTAACCAAAGATGTGTAGATTGGGTGGGTTAGCGGGGAAAGTGCAAAGGGCTAGGAGGATGGGGCGGCGTAAGAAGTGGAGAATGTTTCGGAGAATCGGTGCAGACACGATGGGGCAAATGGTCTGATTCTGTACCATAGGGACTCAATGGACATCATTCATTCTGCCGGCAAATAAACTCCATCTCCCATGGTGCAGCGCGGACCAGGTCCACCTCCCATGATGCAACGCGGGCCGGGGTACACTTCCCATGGTGCAACGCGGACCAGGTCCACCTCCCATGGTGCCTCACTAGCTCTAAGATGGCGGCGGCCAATTTACAGCTTTACCTGGAGTCCATCCGCCGGGAGCTGCAGCTTCAGGATCCGAGTGTCCTCGGGATAGTCGTAGCGCTGGTTGCGGTGCTGGTCACCATCGGTAAGGAAGCTGAAGGGTCGGAGAGCGGCGACAGGTCTGGACCAGGATAGCCGGGTCCAGCCATGTGTCAGTGGAGCCGGGACACGTCTCCAGGAGCCTCCTTCCCCCACCCCCGTCCCACAACCAGAAAGACTTCTATTAACCTCGTCTTTCACTTTTCAGAATGACCCAAGGGGCTTTACATCTAGTGAAATATTGTTTGAAACAGCTGCCAATTTGTATACAGAAAAGTTCCATTAATAGTTATGAAACAAATGACCAGGTGATCTGTTTTAGTGGTTGGTTGAAGGATAATGTTGGCTGGGAGAATTCTTTTCTCTTCAGTTGGCTATGTTCTCATCTGGAAAATGTTGCAGCATTTCTTCTGCCTGCATTGGATGACTCACCTGATAAAGGAGCAGTGCTCCAAAAGCTTGTAATTCCAAATAACCCTTTTGGACTTTAACCTGGTAAAGAGAGAAATTGAGTGATTGTTTAGAAATTCAGTGCAGACAGTGAGCCAAATGGTCTTAACTATTCTGATTCTGAAGTATCAACATAGATTCAGAAAATGCTGGATAAACTCAAGGTCTGGCAGTATCCATGGAGAGAGATTCAGAGTTAATGTATCTGGTCAGTTCTGTATCTATTTCCGACTTCCAGCGTCTGGAGTATTTTGCTTTTATGTCAGCATAGATTGGATACTTTTATACTTTGGAATGATTGTGATATTTCATGTAAAATAGTTAAAGAAAAGCCACTGTTGTGTCCTGGCTAGTGTTTGCTCTTTGAATAATGTAAATATGCAAAATGAAATGTATGCACATATTTGCATTTATGTGGACTAGGATTCACACATGTGAAAGGGGTATTATATGTCTTGCTTTTGCTGAAGTAAATGAATATTCAGCCTTCTCCTGAAGTTGTTGTGCAAAAATCATGTCAGTAGTCTCATGACCTTTGCAGAAGCCACACTGACTCTTGAAGCAGGCCCAGCTCCAGATGAGTGGCCACTCAACTTAGGACTCTTGCAAGAGTTTTCCTTGTGATGGAGAGTAGTGAGATTCCTCTTTGGTTGTTGCATACTTGCCGATTGCCCTTCCTACGCCTCTACGATTTCCTGAGGAATGGATCCTTGCTTCCAAAAGGACTGGAACAACTTGGTGAGCTTTGATAAGTGTAGGACTTTATAGATCTCTTGCAGGTATGGCATCTGCCTCTGGGGCTTTGCCATTGGATAGCTGGCTGACAGCTTTTGTGACTTCAGCTAATACCAGTGGGTTATCCATGGCACTATTGATATCAGCTTGGGGGATTCTGTCTATTGCCTCATTGTTAATAGATGACGGTTGGTTGAGGACGGCTTCAAAATGTTCAGTCCATCTTTACAGGATCTGAGCCTTTTCTGTAATGAGAGTTGTACCATTTGTACTCAGGAGGGGAGAAATCTCCTGAGATTGAGATCCTTAGAGAGTGTTGAGGGTTTCATAAGAATCATTTCAAGTTGTTTCTGTCAGCGTATCCCTGTATTTCATCTGCCTTGGCACTTAGCCAGGCATCTTGCATTTTACAGTTTATTCCAGACTATTCTGAGAGTACTGGTAAAAGCATTTTTCTTGACAGCTGAAGATGGGTCGTTCTGACAGGGCCAAAGAAGATAGTGCTTTTCAACAATTAGAGCCTGTATTTCCTCATCAAACCAATCATGCTGCTTGCAGGTGGAGGACCCGAGCAGTGCAGATGTATGGACAACATCCCTGAAGCACTCAGTCATCTTCAGCACTGCCTGCGAGGTGTATGTCAGCAGACTTGATTTCTAAGTCTTCAGCCAGTGCTGAAGCTATGTTGGGGTTCAACTTGGCTGCACTGATTCTTTCCATAACTTTGCTTACTTGTGGTCACCTCTTGGATCAGATGTAGAACCTCATTTTGGAGACAGTGAGCCTATGATTTTGTCTAGCAGTCAGCGCCACATATGACCTTGGTCACTGACATCCTGCCTGTCTTTTCTCCTGACAATGTCATAGTCGATAAGATGCCAATGTTTAGAGTGGGGGTGCACCCAGAAGGTCTTGTTATGAGTAGGTAGATGGAAGATTGTGTTGGTGATGAGGTCATGTGCTTCATAGGTCTTTTAAGAGTAGGCCTTTGTTACACTTGCCCCACTCCATGCCTCCCAATGACTCCCTGCCAGATTGCAGAGTCACACCCTACTTTTGCATTAAAATAGCTAAACAAGATCAGCTTGTCGGTACTGCTTACTGCTGATAGTAGGGCAAGTAGTTCATAGAACTCATCTTTCATCTTGTCTCGGTTTGTTGTGGGGCATAGGCGTTATCACAATGGCTTGACTTCTGTTGGCAGAAGCTGTAATGTCATAAGTCATTCACATCCTTGGGTAGACAATCAAGTTGCCGAACAAGGTGACTCCTGGCGGTGAATCCGTCTCCAGCATCATGGCGCTCACTGCCACAACCGCTCCAGAAAAAGTGTATCCACCTCCAGTTTCAGTCAACTGACCTACATTGGAAAGACGAGTTTTGCTCCGGGCTGCAAGTTCTGACAAGTAAGGCTGTTCTTCTCTCTCTGCTGTAGGGTTGTCCAAAAGTGTGTACACATTCCAAGTGCCAATGGTGAGCAGTATCACCTTTTGTTTTATTTGTTTGACTGCAAGATGGGATCCCCACCAGCCACGGTAAACTGGCCAGGGTGTAGTGAAGCAGGCAATGTTTAGGGCATCTTTTCTAGCCCCTTCCTCATTCTACGGAGGTGAGCAGTACAGTTCTGAAGAGGACTGCTCAGTTCCCAAGGTAGCAGAGTTCCACTGCTGCTTTGAGTGGAAGACAACTATTAGATCTGAGCCGCCTGTGTGCAAGTCCGTGACTATAGCTCCCAGTGTATCCACACCTGCTTCATCGCTTGCCCATCACCACAGGACGTCAGGGGTTGAGTGGAGCAATGATGATGGTGTCGAAACTAGCACTTGATTTGGATTAAAGTGAGGGAGAGTTGCACAGCATAGGCCTCACTTTCTCTTCCCAATTCCCATCTAGATCCAGTGGCAAGACGAGTCAAGATGGCTGGAGGTGGAACTAGGTGCAGTGGATGACCAGGATGTCTTCTGTGTCTTGTCCTGCTCTTTGTGTTCCACGACACGTGCAGAGACTGCCTTCTTGATCATTAGTCTTCCATTGGTCTCATCTGCTCAATCTGCCAGACTCTGTCTTCACGTGCTGGGATAGACATTTCACCAAGAGACCCATCAGCTACCCTCACTTGGTTTGGCCGGCTTGTTGAAACCGTTGCCTGGGCTGTGGCCGCTGTCACATGCGAACAGCTGTGGAAAACCACAGGTGAGAGCTGAGTGCCAGGTGGGGACAAAGGATGGACAAACAGCCCTGAAAGATCACATGTTTCAAAAAACAAAACAGCACAGGAAACAGGCCCAACGAGCCCACACTGCCACCCTGATTTTCCCACTTCTACCCATGATCCCTGTCTGTTTATAGATTTATGCATTGGAACCAAGTTTGAGACAATTTAGGGAGAATTTGTTCTGCCAATTAGCCTAAGAGCACATCTTTGGAATGTGGGAGGAAACCGGAGTTCCCAGAGAAAACCCACACAAGTACAGGGAGAATACACAAATTCCCTACTACTTCCCACAGACACAGGCCCAAATCCATGTATCTGCACAGCAATAGTCACTGAGCTGTCGTGTTGCCCTTCAAATGGTCCAGGTCAAGCGTGCACTAGGATACTCAAAATCCAAGAGCAGCCCTCTCACGACCCATCACGTGTATGCCCCTTGTTAGACAACAAGGCAGACCAAAGTACCTATAGGATAAAACAAATACATCAATATCATCAACTATTTACACACTTCTCAGGGAACTCCCAAGAATCATGGTCCCTATTTTAAATCAGTTTTCTATATCCCTCCATTCCCATTCTGTTCATGTGCTCATATAAGTGTCTCTTAAATAACTCCAGAGTGCCTGCCTCCACCACTTTACTTGGCAGCACGTTCCATACCCCCACCACCCTGAGAGAAAAGACTCCCTCTAGCATCCAAATTATACCTTACCCCCCCCCCCCCCCCTCACCCTAAGTCCGTGACCCCTCGTGCCATTTGAATCCATCCTAGGAGACAGCTTAACCCTGTTTACTCTATCTATACCCCTCAATCTTGTACACCTCTATTAGATCTCCACTAAGTCTATGTCTTTCTAAGGAAAACAGCCTCAATTTGCCTAGCCTCTCCTCGTAACAGACCTTCCATACCAAGCAGCATCCTGATAAACCTCTTCTGCACTCTCCAGAGTCTCCACGTCCTTCTGGTAGTAAGGCGACCAGAACTGGACGCAGTATTCCAAATGAGGTCTAACCAATGTTTTATACAACTGCAACATTAGAGACCAGCTGTTGTGCTCCATACCCCTTCCTATAAAGGCTAGCATACCATATTCAGCTGCCACTGCTCCCCTTCCTTTAACCACATCTGTCACTGCAACCACCTCCAAATATCTTGCAAACATTAAGGCCCTAAGTTCATCTGTTTTTCCTATTATGCTCCTCGCATTGAAACAGACACTCCAGACCTCCAAGCCACTCGGAATCTCCTTCTCCCTGGTGTATTTCCTCTCATCCAAACTTACTCTATCTTCCATCTCGTTCCCTACTGAGCTATCGGTCCCCCCCGTATTAGTTTAGATCCTGCCAAAACACTCCAGCTAACCTCCCAGCTAAGATATTCACACCCTTCCCGTTTAAGTGGGACTTATCTTTTCTATACAGGTGCCTTCCTTTTGCAAATATTCCCAGTTGTCCACAAATATGAAACCCTCTGCCCTACACCAATCCTTCAGCCACACATTCAGCTGTAGGATCTAATTTTTCTTGGCCCTGGTAGCAGCCCTGAGATCACCACTCTGGAGGCCCTGTTCTTCAGCCTACCCCCCCCCCCCCCCCCCCAACTCCCTAACCTGCCTTTGTATATCCTCTGCTCTTCCTTCCTACATCCTTCTCTCCTATGTGAATAATCACATCTCCCTGGGTCCCCTCATCCTTCAAAATGCCCTCTACCCTGTCAATCACATCTTGCACCCCTGCTCCAGGGAGACAAACTACCATCCTGGAGTCTCACCTTGGACCACAGAAGCACCTATCTATTCCTTTAACTCTCCCATCCCCCACCACTATCTCCCTTCTAGCCCCCTTCCTCCCCTGAGGTATTCTGGTCCTCCTGCCTTACCTTTTTTTACCCCTCCACCCTCAATATTTTGGGGGACTGCCACTGCAGAAGTCTTTGGACTATTTCCCCTCTCCTTTTAGTAACCCACCTCAAGGGTCAGGTCTCCACCACCACCTTAGGCTCTGAGTCCACCACATTACTATACCTCTCTTCCATTATTGCCTCATTCTCCCTGACTAAAAATACATCTTCCAATCACCACTCTAGTCACTTGACCCAAGCCCTCTGATGCTGCAGCTCCAAACATTTGACACATATGTAGACTTTCAGGAGACACTTCACCTCAGGAACTCCCACATATGACACCATATGCAGTTGAGGCATCTTCCCATAATACCTACCATTGTCCTGAACACCTTTGGAGTGTGAACACAATTGGAAAATCAGCAGCACCTTGCCTAAGCCTGCTCTCACCTTAGCCCAGCAAGCTAAATCTCTCACTCCACTGTCTACTGCCGCTTTCTTTTTATACTCCCTGGTTCCCTTCCCAGCTAACCCCACACCTAACTACAGTAGCAAAAAGCAATCAAAAAACCTGCCAGCCAGAAATAGAGGGAAAAAAAGCAAATTGAAAATTTTTCACACTCAGCCACCAGCACTTCCAAACACTCTGTTACAGAGAACAATGAGGTGGATTCACAGGTGAGTTTCCCTACCAAACATAGTACCCTTCCTGACACCCCATACATGCCCTTTCACACACATTAATATAAAGTGAAAAGTATTGTTTCTTGCCAGCAATACAAACAGTGTACATAGGGAAGGAAAAGACAGTGCAGAATGTAGTGTTACCATCATAGGATGTAGAGAAAGTGCGAGGTAGGTCCATTCAAATGTCTGATGGTAACAGGGAAGAAGCTGTTTTTGAGTCAGTTGGCAAATGATCTCAGACTTTTGTATTATTTTCCCAATGGAAGAAGGTGGAAGACAGTATCTCCAGGGTGTGTTGAGGCAGCGGAAAATTTAGACAGTGTCAATGGATGGGAGGCTGGTTTGAGTGATGGACTGTGCCTTTTTCACGACCCTTTGTAGTTTCTTGTGATCTTAAATAGAGCAGGATCCATACCAAGCAGTGCTACAACCAGAAAGAATATGAAATCCCAAAGGTGGTGGGATAGAAAGCCACTTATCCAAATTTGCTGATGACGCAAAGATAGATGACATTGCAAATAACATAGATGGAATCGTAAAATTACATTGAAATATTAACGCATTAAACAACTAGATACCAATATTGGCAAGTGTTTGGCCATTCATTTTAGATGAGCTGAGTACTTTCTAAATGGTAAAAAAAAACAGAAGCAGTTGATGTTCGAAGAAACTTAGTATATAGATCAATAAAATGTCACACAGGTGCAGAAAATAATCAAAAAGGCAACGGACTACTTGAAGTTATGCTACTGCTACACAAAGACCTGGTTAGACCACATTTATAACACAGTAATTCTGGGCTCAACAAGTTAGAAAGGATCTATTGGCCTTAGGAGTGCAACATTAATCTGCTTGAATCTTAGATGGAATACAGGAGTTATGAGGAGTAAATACAGAGGTAAGAATGTATTCCCTGAAATTTGAGTTAAAGATTGATTTGGTCGAAGTTCACTATTAAAAGGGGATCATCAAGCCTGAATATTAATGTGCTGCAGCAAGAGCAAGACCCATGGTAGCCGTTTTCATATTACCTAATGAGGGTAAATGGAGAGAAACTGCGTTCACTCGTTGAGGGATTTAGGACTAATGGGCATAATGGTCTTTGATGGAGTTGACTACACAATCTTTTTCCAATGCCTCTGGGCTATTGTTCAGTTGGGTGGAACTGTGCTTGCCTAATTCTATTATTTGTATTCAGTCAGAGTCTCTTGCAGTTACTTTCTGCTCTTGCACCTCAGTGTCTCCAAGACATTTATCTTTGACCTTCCTATTTCTCACCTATATGTTATCCCTTTGTGACATCATCTGAAAATACAGCATAATTTCCACATAATGAAACTTGACTCTACTTCACTATCATTTCTGTTGGCCTCTACATCAACTATATAAAAAAAAATCAGAATGCTTATCCAATATCCTGGATGAGCAGAAATTTCCTCCTATTGGGTATTGAGAAGACCGAAGTCATTATCTTCTGTCCCTGTCACAAATCTCTTCCATTCTTCTCCCTAGTGTTGAAGATTAAACCAGATTGTTTGCAACCTTAGTGCCATATTTGATCCTGAAATGAAATAAAATTCCAGCAAGGTATCCACGTTATTGCTGAAACTAATAATTTTGTTCTTTGTCTCCACTGCTGCCTCATTCACCTGTTATTGAAGTCTCATTTCATATGTGTTATCTCTAGATTTGATTGTAAAAATGCTAGACTCCTTCTTGCTACCCTTTGTAAACTGGAGGTCACCCTAAGCTGCTGCCTTAGTCCTAACATGCACCAAGTCATCTATCACCTATGTTTGTTGACCTATACTGTCTTTTGGTTAAACAAAACCTCAATTCTAAAATTTTCTTCTCTGGTTTCAAATCCCTCTGACACACATGCACTCACTCCAATCCTGGCCTTTTGAAGATCCTTAATTTGAATTTCTCCGCTGATGGGTGAATTTCTCCCTTTGGTACACCATCTCTAAACTATCCAACCTCTTCCTCTTTTAAGGTGGCCTTTGACCCAAAGGTTTTCGACTCTCTGGTTCAGTGATCTGTTTTGCTTGATGTTACTCCATTGAAATGCCTGAGCTAACGTGATGTCAAAATGCAGCTTGTTGTAGTGATAAATTTGAGGCAGGCTTTTTGGGATTATATTCAGGGAACACTCCTACCAGTAAAGGGTAGGAAAACTCAGAACTCTCCAACACATAGCAATTGACTGTGGGTCACTTGTTAATTTTAAATCCATAACTTTTATTATTAAAGTTTTGAGGGGTTATGGGGCAACAAGGTTAGAACATAGATTGTATGGAGTTAGATCACCAATTAGCAATGATCTCATTAAATAGTCGAACAAGCTCAGGAAGTAACTGCCTTAATCCTGTTCCTATAATTTAGTGGGTTTATTGCTAAACCATATTTCCTGTTTTGTTCGCCAGTTCTTTTTGTCCTGTTGAGAAGCAGAAAAAGCAGTCGCCGAGCAGTGCTTTTGACTGGTTTGTGTGATTCTGGGAAGACTCTTCTATGCTGTAGGGTAAGTCTCTTGTAGGTTCTTTAACAACATTATTCCTATTAAATCAGTCCCCTTGACCTTTTTCAGGTTTTTGCTGCACTACATACCATTCCTAATTAAAAGAATCAGTAATCTTCCTAATCCTCATCATCTCTGAGTGGTGAATAAGCTTTTTGTAATGACTTCCTTCAATTTTACTTCCTTCCTAGTGCTTGCTTGCCCAGAATTCTCCTATTGAGAGTTATCCATCAAGCTGTATATACAGTCTTGCTGCATCTGTTTTCTCTTTACACCTGTAATTAATCCTGCAACAGAACTGAAAGACTTGCTCCTCCAACTGAGAAAATGCTGTTGTTCCATAGACAGCTATGAAGAATATGTGGTGAAGTATTGTTTTATATGCCTTGCTTGGACTGTTCTCCATAATGATGTAACATTTTGTAGTTATGAAGATGAAGAATGTCAGTTTCTTAATGAAAGTGATTACTTATTCCATCAACTGAGATTGTAACACAACCAAAGTTAATGTTATAACTAAATGTGAAGATCCCAGTATAGAAACCTGCTTCAAAAGACTTTAATTGTTTTATCAAACATGGAGGAATAGAGTCAAAGGACCATTAATTAGTTTTAACAAGAAAGAAACATTTATTAAACGTTAAAAGTAGACTATATGATACTCCTTTACTCCTCATTTAGCTTAACAATTACATACGGCTTTAAAGTTTAACATGGACGACAAAGTCTTTTTGAAACTACAATGATCTCTTTAGCTCACAAAGTTAATATTTGCAGATTTCCTCTCAATCCCCCCAGATGAGGTCATATGAGGACAACTCCATCCCATGAATCTTCTCTCATTCACTTTGAATACATTTGTTTAGCAATTCACATTCCAAAAAATCCAGTTCATGTTGACGAAAAGACGTGTATGACCTGGGCATCCGCTCCACTTTTAGCTTTATGTCCATGCAAAGATTTCGGATTAATCCTTTCAGGTTTTCATTGTTATACCAATTCTGATATCCAGTCAGTACATTATAATTTATTTATAATTGTAGTCAGACATTTCAAAGTTCAGGAATATTTTTAGTAAACCTTTTCTCAAGTATCCTCACCAATTGATTTCTTCTCAGCTTCATCCTTTGTCTCTAAACAGAATCATGTTCTATTTCCCAGTTTATTCTTTGTTCCTATTTACTTCAGATCATCTGGAAACTTTCCTCCATTTTTCTGGTTTCTTAACTAGTTGCTCCTTAGATTTTTGGCAATGGCTGTTTCAACCATAACTCTATTGTGGTACTTATCTTATGGCAAAGCTAAAAGACCATCGTTCTTTAATCTGGCAGAGCGGAGAGGGAGTTGTTTAATGTCTGCCCCCAACTACTAGCTTTTAGCTAAATTAAAGAATGAAATAAGCTTCTGCTCCCCTTACAGAGCCCCTCTAGTTGCTAAGCAACAATCGTTCTTTATGCCATAGCTTTCTAAACACATTATCTCAGCTGGAACTGAAACAAGCCTCCACACAAACACTTTTGAGCAGCATGAAATCTAACTACAGCTCCTGTCCAGATATAGAAACATTAAATTAAACCTACTAAAACTATACATTATTTTAAATGTTTATCCGCTCCATTCTTCTGTGTGCTTTAACTCTGAGCAATATTGGAGCAGGAGTAAGCCATTCAGCCTTTTGAATTTACTCTGCCATTCAATAAGGTCATTGCTGATCTGATTGTGGCCTCAATCTTACTTTGCTATAGCCCCAGAATCCTTGTCTCCTTGTTTATCAAAATCTGTCTAACCTAGTCTTGAATAAATTCAATGACCTAGTCTCCTCTGCTTTCTGGGAAAGAGAATTCCACAGATTAACGATCCACAGAGAAGAAAAGTTTGTCTCTCCATCTTACAGGAAACCTCTTTTATTCTTAAAATGTCTACCCTGGTTTTATTCTCTCCCACAATTCTCCTGTTATTTGTCCTATCAAATCCCTTAGGATCTGAAATGTTTCAGTAGAATCACCTCTTATTCTTCTAAAAATGGAATGGATTTGGACCAAATCTGTTTAACCTTTATTCATAAAATAAACATAAACTGCTCACCCCAGGAAGGAGTCGAGTGAATCTTCTCTGTGTTGTTTCTAACTTAATTACAGCTTTTCAAATCAGGAGACCAAATCTCGCCTTGAGGCTCAATCTCAGACTAATGAATAAAAGCCTAGGAGCAGTTTATATAGACTGACTAAATTCATGATGTCCATGTGGACTGGGCTTGTGTCTTTAAAATCACTACAGTATCTGCTACCTCTGATGAATTTTGTGCTTTTATATGGAAAGACAGACTTACGTTGACACAGCATCTTTCACGGCTATCAAGCACTTCAAAGTGTTTGATAGCTAATGATATATGTTTTGAAGCATAGTCTCTTCAGGAATGTAAGAAAAATGACAACAAATTTGCAAACTGTCACAGACAGCAATCTATTTTTTGTGATGTTTTGGGGGATAATAGTTAACCAGCACATTGGAGATAATCCTCATGATCTTCAGAATAGTGCTATAGCATCTTTTAGATCCACTTGAGCAGCAGGTGGCACCTTTGTTTAACATCTCATCTGAAAGACAGCATCCCCCAAGAGAGCAGTATTCCCTCAGTGCTACACAGGAATGCCAACCTTGATTTTTGTACTCAAGCCCTGGAGTGGAACTTGCACCCAGCACCTTGTGGCTTAGAGTCACGAGATTCTGGTTTCATCTACTTGTTGTCATGTTGTTCATGATAATATAGAAGAGACTCTGTTTTTTGAGGGCAGGGTTGTTATGTAATGTGCAGAATATTTTACTGCTGCCTGTAATGGTCTCTGAGTATAAATTGTGTGTAGCATTCTCAGTGAATGTAACGTTTTATGTAGCTGACTTCAGTACAGGTTTAATATGTGGGGGTGGAGCAATTAATAGTGTCAATAGTGTTAATGAAAAAGGGGACTATTGAGAGTTTGAAAGTGGGCGGGATCTGATAGTATTTGAAGTGGGCAGCAGAGTGATTAGCACTGCTGCCTCAGCACAAGAAATCCAGGTTCAATTCTGGCCTTGGATGACTGTTTGGAGTTTGCACATTCTCCCTACATCTGCATGGGTTTCCTTTGGGCACTCCGGTTTCCCCTCTCAATCCAAAAATGCATAGGTTGGCCATGGTGTGGCGGGATGGGGGTAGCGGTTACAGGGATAGGGCACGGGAGAGGACCTGGATAAGATACTCCAAGTGCAGACTCAATTGATTAAATGGCAACTTCCTGCACTGTAGGGATTCTATAGTATTGTCTCTGTCAAAAGCAAACCTGAAGTGTGCAGAGTGTGGCTTCTCCTGATCAGTTATTGTAGCATCAGTTGAAATAGCTGCTGCTGTGGGTCTTCTGTTGAACCTCAGATGTGAGCCTATTCCCTGGATAAACCACTCTCTATATCCCCATGTCTGTCAACTGTGGGGCAAGAGGCCAGGGCTTTGCATTTCTCATTTGAGGTATCAGTTGATAAAGAATCTCTGGTTTACAACTTTTCAAAAGAGGGATTGATTCTTGGAAATGCATGTTTTTTTCTCTCTTGAATGCATTCTGTGTTTCACAATGTTATTGGAAGCTTCTGGATTGCTCACAAAATTTGACTGAAAATAAGAAGCTAGGATGAGGAAAAGTAAAGTTAGATCAGGGAAGGTTAAAGAAATGAAATCTGATGGGGCAGAAAGCAGGTGGTGGCTTCAATCTTTACAGTTTCCAGTTAGGCTGGTTAGCTGAAGATTGCTTCTTAAGCTTTCAGTCTGTGGTGTTTCCTTCCTACTGAAGAGTTTTTGTTTGCCTGAATAAAACTTTTGGAATTTATCTCAAAAAAAGTGAAATTTAATCTTGTTCTATTGTTTGGCTGGATTAAGTGTTATTGATGCATCCTAGGAAACCATATGAGCTGCATGAACTGGAATTACTGCCAGCAACTAAATGTCCAGCTCTGGTGGCGAGTAATTCACCTCCTAACTCCTCAAATCCTGTCCCCCATCTATGAGGCACAAGCCAGAAGTGTAATAGCATACTCTATTTGTCTGCATGAGTGCAACTCCAACAACACTTTAAATCATCGAGGTCAAAGCAGCCCACTTGATTGGTATCACAGTCACAAAAATATGCTTCCTTCACCACCAATAAACAGTGGCAGCCATGTATACATATACATGATGCACTGCAAAAACTCACCAAGGCTCCTTAGGTAGCACCTTCCACACCAATTACCATCTAGACAAAGACAGCAGACACATGGGAGCTACCATTTACAAGTTTCACTCCAAGTCACTCGCCATCCTGACTTGGAAATACATTGCTGTTCTGTCACTGGGTTGCATTCCTGAAACTCCTCCCACTGCACTGTGGATGTACCTACACCACAGACTGCAGTAATTCAAGAAGGCAGCTCACCACCGATATCTCAAGGATAAGCCTAGGATTTTGGGAAAGGCTGAGAAACTTTTAAGGAAGGCATTAAAACCTATTTCAGTGGGTGTACATAATGTTATTATGGAGTGTGTAACTTGTTGAATCTATGCCTTGTTTAAAAGCTTATTTTGAAATCTTAGTCATGGGGAGGTGGGGCTGGTGGTTGGAATTGACAGAATCCTTTCCCCGAACACCATATGATTTGGTTGCAAAAATTTCTGCAAGACATAACTGCCCATGTAAATATTTGCAGTATCAATGTTAAATATTGAGATTAAAGATGTTACCAGATTATGTTTCAACGGGGATTTTTGAGTCATTTCTTGAAGTTATTTTTTACTATTATACACTAACTTTTCCAGCAGGTCTCCTGTGAGTTTGCCTGTAATAAGTTGGGCAATAATGAAGGCAGTGTAGTATTTCACTAATAAGGTAGAGTTATGTTGCTCTTGAAAGTTATTAAAGTGAGCTCTGAGTGAATGCATCCTGAGATTGATGGCTGTTCAGGCTGAAGGGCAGAACCCTGTGGAAAAGTCAGTTGCAGAGAGCTGTAGACATTTGACTGTTATTTTCTGGGAGTTTTCTTGTAAGCTTGAAATCACTTCCAAGAGAAGAGCTTGGAATAAACTTGTTTGCCTAGGATTAACCAATTACAACTCTTAATACAGAATGAGAATATGTAAAATAAAGAACTTGGGGTCCATAACATTGCAACTCCTCTGACAACTCTTCTTTCTCATTTCAGTTATTGTCCGGGAAGTTTAAGGTGACACACACGTCCATTACCAGTAACTCTGCATTGTACAGAGTTAGAAATGACAAGGTACAGATGTGGTAATGAACCTCTGCCTCTATATTTATTGAAATAACTAATTCATTGATCCATCTGGCTCTTTGAGACAGCCCTTGGTTCTTAACAGTGGGAGGAGGAAGAAATAAAAATATGATGTCTTTCTTGTGCTTTATTTAATACCTACAGTATTGGGTAATGGGCAATCAAGGATAATCATAATGTTGCCAAAATGTAAAAATATGTTTGAAGAAAATAAATGTCATGATGATTGACTTCTCTTGTTGGCATTCAGCAGGATGTGATAATTTGAGTGGGCAACAGTTAAACTATGTAGAAGGAAAACCTCTTGAAGTTCCATTATATTAATCACTTTCTATGAAATAATAAGCACTTGTTATTGGTTACTCAAAGCATTTTTTTTACTTGTATAATTTTGGTTTGAGTGCAAAGAGAGATCACTCTATCTCAATGTGTTTCCATTTCTTTTGAAGATATTGTGAAAGATTTACATTCACATAGCACTTCATCCTATATGTCAGAAACACCCCAGCACTTTGAAGGTGGCAAGTTCCTTAGAAATATCATCACTGTTCTTAGGCAAGCAAAAATGGCAATCGTTTTACATGTCAGCAGGTCTCATGAACAGCAAGTAACAAAATGCCAGTTAGTCTGTTATAGGGTAGGGATTCACTCGACAGCAAATTGAAAGGACCTCTGATGAACACCTTATCCAAAGGTGTGCACCTCTGAGTCCTTCAGTTATTGTTGATTTGGTTTTGGTCAGTTGATGGTGCTTTCATCTTTCAGCCAATAAACAATAAATCTCTCACTAAGGCAAAAAAGCTTAGAGTGGGCTGACATTTAAAGGAGAATTTTCATATGCATATTATATGATGACTAAACTATTTCTGTTGAATATGTAGCTAAATGAGCAGTGAATTTAAATAATGGGCTACTGCCATAATCCAGTAGTTTACATTGCTCATTTTAAGTCTTTAGTGCACAAGTTCAAGGCTTCCTTGCATTCCCAACTCTCTGAATATTTTGTGCTTAAGATAATATATTCCTTTCTTAGTTCAAATTCTTGGAGTGGTACTAGCCTAGCATCAAAAATGGAACAAAAAAAATCCAACTGCATCTGAGAAGTTGCGGAGTTTGTTACAAGGCTAGCCAAGCAGGCCCTAAGGAACTGAAGATGAAATAAAGCATTGAAGAAACCATTGACCTTGTATCTCTTCTCACAGGGCCCTGCAGTTGCTTTGTATGATCTCCCTGGGCATGAGAGTCTGCGTCTTCAGTATCTGGAGAAACACAAGAACGATGCCAGGTGACAGGACAGGACTGTGCTTTATATTGTAAAGCTGTGATAGAAACTTCTGAAAATACTTGTTTTTGGTTGGTGTAGAAGTTGGTTAACTTCATGCCGTGATGAGACAACATAGGGATATTGTCATAAATATCGCCATGGTCATTTAAAGAATTATTTGAGCATTAAATTTTACTGCTGAAATTTCAGTCTTTTTGCTCAACGGACTCTGCGCAAAATTCAGTTTGTGTTTTTTAAAATATCTGACCTTTGTGAACGAGGATAGTGAGTAATGCTCGGATTTGAAGTAGTAATTTGCGATTACAATTAGCGGCAGCTTATTAGCTTTAGTTATATAGTATATTTAGTTTGGAAAACTGGCTTAAGGCGGTTCATTAAAATGCATGCTGAGAAGGAAGGTGTATAAGGAGATTAAAGCTCAGTTAGGGGTGAGCTTTCAGAAGGGTCTTGCAGGAGGAGAGGCAGAAAGATTTGAGATGAGAGGACCAGAGCTTCATGCTTAGGTAATCGAGGTACAGGATATCAATGATTCGATGGCAAGCAGGGAGAATGCAGATAGAGATCAGAAATAGCAATGTAGTTGACTTTGAAATGCCCTCTGAACTGGCTGAGCAAACTATTTAATTAAAGGCTGATTAGGGAGGGGCAATTATCTCCAATTTCACTGCTGCCTCTCAGTTTTCTAACTGGGTCAGCAATTTGCTTTCAATCCCATGAGCTTCAACTTTAGCTGAACAGTCTTTTGTGGGGAAATTTATCAAATGCCTGCTGGAAGTTTGTATAAATAATATCCACAGACATTGTATCAGATTCCAGCGTCTGCAATATTTTGTTGATGTGCTTTACAAATCCACGTTGGCTGTCTCTGAACACTTGAAAAATGTCAAGCTTTACCATCATACTATCTTTAATTAAATATTCTAGCAATTTTCTAGCAACAGTACCTGGTCTATAATTCCCTGGTTTCCCTCTCTTACTTAAGGTGGTGAAAGAGGCTAGTCTTTCAGAGCAATCCATCATGGTGAGGTCATCTAAGGCATACTGAGGTGTCAGGCTATAAAATACCCAAATGTATTTGCTTAATCCTCACATTTGACAAACCATCTCTAACAGACTGAGCACAAGCTTTTCGATCCCTTCTCCAATTTACGTGTCAGAAGAAATTTTCAGGATCCTTTGCTCCATCATCGAAAGATAAGGCTTGTGCCAAAGTTCTCATCAGATTGGCAACCAGAGTCAGTGATCAAGTGTCCACTGCGAGCTGACATGATCTGGGGTGGGGGGCCGGAGGGGGGAGTGGTAAGAAAGATATCATTCGTCTGTTTTTCAAGCAGAGGTTTTAGGACCATGTTAAAGATAAAAGTTATTTCTTTGAGCTGGTGCATTTACAAATAGTGTGGCTAATCCTATTTTCCCCATGGGAGGCAATACCCAACAACACTACCAATCAGTCTGTCTATTTAACACCAGCTTTACCTGCCTCACTCTGATTTTTGCTGGACATAATTCTGTATCTTTCCACACAGAGGTATTGTTTTTGTAGTGGACAGTGTGTCATTTCAAAAAGAAGTGAAAGATGTTGCTGAGTTCCTCTACATGTTGCTAACTGATGCTGTGATTGTGAAGAATGCACCTCCACTCCTAATAGCCTGCAACAAGCAAGGTAATGTGAATGTTGTCCTTTTTTTGACTCTCGTGGCTGGAATTGCAATCGTAGTTCATTGTTGGTGTTAATCTAATCGTTGTGCGAGAGGCCTGGCATGATGATTGAGTACATTGTAGATTGTTTCCATGTTGATATAATGTACAAATGTGAGAATTTGGGTTTGGGAAGGATCATAGTTCTGCGTTTTGCTGTGGGGATAGAGAGATACTTCAGTTCTGCATATTGAAGGTGCTCTGTCTCTGCTGTATATTGAGATAAATCAGAAAGATATTTGCTAATTGCCATTCATAAACTTCGACACATTTGAAGCTATCAGTTTTGAGGACGGTGTTGTAAATGCGGATCATAGAATCCCTGCAGTGCAGAAGGTGGCCATTCAGCCCTTCGAGTCTGCACCGACAACAATCTTACCCAGGCCCTATCCCTGTAATCCCACGTATTTAGTCTGCCAATCCCCCTGACACAAAGGGACAATTTAGCATGGCCAATCAACCTAATCTGCACATCTTTGGAGTGTGGGAGGAAACCCACACAGCCAGTCCACCAAGACTAGAATCAAACTCAGATTCTTGGTGCTATGAGATATACAAAGCAGTAGGCTTAAGTCTAGTGTCTATCTGTTTCAATAGTTTAAAGAATATTCATCTTGCACAAAAACTAAGAAGGTGAAGTTATTAGCCTAGGCTGTTAGTTATAAATGTAAACATCAAAGTTGCCAAGTGTGGCCTATCTGTAGAGGTTTCTGAAGCAATATTTGGATTTTGGCTCTCACACAAATGAAACAGTTTGTGTGCTCAACAATTTGGGTGGGATTGTAATTTTGTTTTGTTGAATTTCAGATGTGACCATGGCCAAATCTGCAAAATTAATTCAACAGCAGTTGGAAAAGGAACTGTAAGTGTCTGGTTCTTGCAAGGTGCAGCTGTTGGAGTGCACAATAACCAAGGAGGGCTTTATAATTCAGAATTATGTCTTTATTTTCTGTTGCCAGTTTGGGAGGGAAACATTGAGTGAGGTCTCCTATTTGTGAGCAGCGAACTCGGGATCTTCTCTGGCTGGATTTCATAAGAAATTCATTAGAAGACAGTGTGGTGTTTACAGCATCTTAAAATTGAATATTTTTAACAGTAATTTTAAATTTTTAATTTTTGAAGTAAAAGTACTCAGAGGCTCGGCTATGCCCAAATAGTTTTGTGGAATAAATTTAAACAGTGAAATGCTCCAATTTCTGTCTGCAGCTTCTAGAACTTATATGTGACTTTTAGCTCTTTTGTGAAGCAGCATTTCCTTCCATTGCAAAAATATAAGCTTTATCCAAATTACTATCAAGACAATTCAGAATTAGGAATAGTAAAGAGTCTGGACTCACTGCACATTAAAGTGCCTTATTGGTGTCTCTTACAGCTCTCTGAAGGTCAACTGACCACCAAAGGTGCCATACAGTTGCAACTACAGAGTCTGTCTCAAAACAGCTCCATAAAGTACCCATCAAGTAGAAGATTAAACGGATTTCACCCTGATTGTACAAAATAAGAGCAGAAACCATACAGCCTCCTCCACTACTCAGCACAATCATTGGTAATGTTGGCTTCAGCCTTCTGCCTCTCCCCACACCCCCACGAATCCCTGAGAGATCAAAAATCTGTCTATCCCAACCTTAAAGGTGTTTTAACGGTGAAGTAGCCACAACCCCTTCGGATTGAGAATTCCAAAGATTTACAGCCCTTTGAGTGAGAGAATTCTTCCTCGTCTCAGTCCAAAATAATTGGCCCTTTATCCTGAGACACTGAGACACTTATATGTGACTTTTAGCTCTTTTAGATGCTCCAACTAATTACCTGTGCCCACTTTATCAAACTCCTTCCGATTCTTGTAAGTTTCAGTGAGGACCCCTTTCATTTTCCTAAACTCCAAAGAATACAGCCCCAATTTACTGTGGGTGTACCGGGGTAAGATTATCCTTCTGTTTCTGGAGCAATGTTAAATGTCATTATTGCCATCCTGGATTGTTTAAAGCAGATATATTGCAGTGTAAGTACAATGTGAAACCACTTTGTATTGACACTATGATTGTACACTCAGTACAACCTGACATATGTCTAAAATGGTGATATAAAGCAAGTCAAATCTCCATCCAAAGTAGTTCTACTCTCATTTCAAATGAGGAAATGTCATCGTAATATTGGATTAACCTGCAGAGAGAACACTATGCTTTGTTTGACCGATAGTGTTGTGCATGTTTATTCATCATCTCAAAACACGAGTTTCATTGAATCCTGGTAAATATTTCTAAAATCTTTCATATAAATAAGCTTTCCTGATTTTAAACATCTATGCTGAACACAAGTGCACCTACAGTTTCTTAGTTTATTATGGTTGGTATGTTAGATCTTATTTAAAATTATGGTGCTAGTTGAAATCATAGATTAGGGCCAAGATATTCAGCAAATCTCACCATTGGAAATACCAAACAAGGTTACATTTTCAGGCAATATTAGCAAAGGAACAGTGCTTTAAACTGATAAATTACACACTCATTGTTATATGTGTATAAATTGACAGTCTGAATTAATTTAATCTTCATTATAAGATATTTACAGTGGAGAGAGGACAGCAGCTAGAGAAATAGATTTTCCATGCAGTTGATTTATAAAATGGGCATGTCAATATATATGTGCATCTGTCACTGACATTAAAGTCTTAGTATTCATTTATTTAAGAACCAAATCTGTATAGTGTGTCTGAACTTTTCTTGTGATTATTAAATGTCTGACCCTGACTGCATTTGCAAGTGCACCATTAGAAATCTCACTGAAGAGCAAATGAATTGCAAGGTTTGTTTTGTCTCTTTTAGGCCTCTAGTTGTTACTTTGCGGTTTTTATCCTCTCTTACCCACAGGAACACCCTGAGGATGATTCGCTCTGGTGCTCCAAAATCTCTGGATGGATCTGACACTGGGAGTGTGGTGCCTCTGGGGAAGAAGGGAAAGGAGTTTGATTTCTCCCAGGCACCGATGAAAATTGAGTTTGTCGAGTGCAGTGCACGAGGGAGCAAAGGGGACAAAGGTGAAGCAGATCTTGGAACTGTGGAAGCATGGCTCATCAAAGTGGCTTAAAGAATGAGAGAGTGTAGAAATGGAAGTCATGTCATGCTGCCAGTAGGAGAGAATTGAATCACCTTACACCATGGCAACATAAGTGGGACAGTGGACAAAGTTATATTTTTAATGCTGAAGGTTCAGACAAATGCAGAATGTTGGCTGCACAATTTTTACCATGGCTGGCTTAATCTGAGCTAGCTGATATCTCTGACATTTCAGTGTTCCACAGCTAGAATGTCAATGTGAATGATGCTTTTTATGTTGTGTGTTGCTGAATTGGCAATGCCACCACCTTGTCTGTTCATAAGCAAATAAAGTAATGGATCTAAATCGACCTTTACAGTAGTGGTGGTGCTGATACTTTATATGAAATGTGTTGGATTGGACAGAAATATAGTAGCAGGTATTGAAAATGCATTTATATTTTGATCCTGTGTTGTATTATATCAAAAACAATTTCTTAGATTGATACTTTGGTTAATACAAGTTAACCACATTTATTTGTTTTTTATTGCCACATATCATTAATGTGACCTTAGCAGCGTCTGATGCAGAAGGTGTTCTTGGCACAGTTTCAGCCACCACTGCAGGGTTTTCTCAGAGTAATATCCTTGGCCCATCCAACTTCAATTGCATTATCAGCGGCCTTCAGTTTGGCAGTGAAGTTATTTACTCATGGTTCCGTTGTTTAACTTCAGTCAACTCTTCTAATTCTGTAGCTATCCGTGTCATGGCCAGAACCTGATTTGAATAACTTTACAAGTTGACACCATGTAAAGGGAGATGGTAAACATCTCCAGTAAGGAGAAAAACGTCATTATAATGGGAACACCATCGTCAAGCCACACATCAACCTGACTTCGACATGAATTACCATTGCTTTGTCACTAGTCTAAGTCCTCACTTAATGCCAGGTGAGAGCACCATTGCAAGGATTACAGTAGTAACTCACCAGTGGATGATCATCAATTTGGGGAAGATCAGGATGGGCAGTAAGCCTTGCTAGTATTGTCCACAGGCTAGTAGGTGCCTGGAGTTTGCTGCTGGTGGAGGTTAGTGGAAGCAGATATGACAATGTCTTTTAGGGTGTGTCTTGACAAATACATGAATAGAGTGGGAATAGAGGGATATGGTCCCCGGAAGGATAGAGGGTTTTAGTTCAATCAGGCAGCATGGTCGATGCAGGGTTGGAGGGCTGAAGGGGCCTGTTCCTGTGCTGTAATTTTCTTTGGTCTTTGGTGCTGTCTCTTCAGTTGAACAAATGGTAGAACAATTAAAATTGGTCTCATTAAGAAACCAGAATTTAGATGAGCAGGCATCTTGGAGGGTTTTGGGGCTGCAGGAGATTAAAGAGTCAAGGCCATGGTCTGATTTGCTGACAAGGATGAGAATTTTTAGCGGGTTCAGTGTGGATAATGAACGAGATTTCCTGAGGATTGGGCGTTAAGTGGTTTTGGATGATCTCAAGTTTGCAGAGGGCACAGCCTGGCCTGTATTGGAATAGTCAAGCTGGGAGGTAATAAGAGTTTGCAGCAATGGATGTGCTGAAGCTGAAGTGTAACTGAGGCAGAAAATAGTGACAAAAAGGATAGAGTGACTAGACTGCAGCTATCCTCAGACTTTCTTTTTAAATCTCTGAACCTATTTGAAAATCTGCATGTTTGGGTGTTATAGTTTTAGCTGCTGTTTCCAT
This sequence comes from Sphyrna mokarran, assembly GCA_024679065.1. Taxonomy (NCBI): domain Eukaryota; kingdom Metazoa; phylum Chordata; class Chondrichthyes; order Carcharhiniformes; family Carcharhinidae; genus Sphyrna; species Sphyrna mokarran. The sequence continues at coordinate 61,644,500 of JAGIQG010000003.1, forward strand.
ATTAGCAATCTAGTGAGAATTATGGAAATTTTAATGCACTGAGGAGCTGCCGCCAGCCATCTATCTAATCTTAAACTTACTGTGCATATATTAAAACTGAGATGTGGACAAATGATATAAACCAGACATAATAAGCAAAAATTAATACCTAACAATGAATTTGCTCGATTGGCTTAGAAATTAAAAAATGTAATATTTTGAGACCTCTAGCCTGAATGTTTTCTTTGGCAATTTTGTATTGTCCATGTCAATCTCTGCTGCCTCAGAACCATAGAATCCCTAAAATGCAGAAGGAAGGCCTTTGGCCCATCGAGTCTGCACTGACCATCATCCCACCTAAGCCTATCCACATAACCTCATGCATTTACCTTAGCTAGTCCCCCTGACGCTCGGTGAACATTTACCATCGCTAATCCAACTAACCCGCATACTTTTGGACTTCCATCAGAAAATGGTGGAAGTGAGGTCACTGCATATTTTTGAAGAAGAGATAGGTTTTTGTTAGGTAAGGGAATCAAAGGCTATCGAGGGTAGATAGGAATGTGGGATTCAATACAGACATAAAAGATGAGGCAGACTTGAGGGGCTGAATGATCCACTGCTAGCATTTTATAAAGTCTGAGCAGCCTAGCTACTAGTGTTCATCAAAGGTGGTGTAGCTAATGATACGGATACAAAGGTGAGGGTTATCAAGTTTGGAAAAATCTCTTTCTTCCTTGCCTGAAGCATTCACCTCCCGCAATTAGTATTTGTTGTTGTTCCCGTGACAATCCACTGAATGAAGAACAAGAGTTTCTTAATTTGGGTTTTTTTTAAAGAAAAAGGGATTTATATATTTTTCAAGGGATCTGTACTAAAAGACATGCATAATCCTGAGCTAGCTGTGGATTTTGTGATCGGGGCACTATTTCAGTTAAGTTTTGGATCTTCAGATCATTTGTGTTTGCTTTGAAACTCTGTTCATTGAAGTGGATGAAAAGTATTCTTGATGGGAATTTGAGCTCCAAGATGTTCGCCTTTCCAGTTTGGGTTACAGTTTGGGTTCCGAAGCTTTGAATCACAATACTAACTCCTCCTTCTGTGGTGAAGATGTTCCTCTCTTGACCAACTTGGTGACAGGCTCCTCTCCATAAAAGAGAAACTCTGCTTAGATGATCATTGTTCTGCTTTTTGACTTGGTTCTGGTTTCTCCTGTAGAGAACTCTGACAGATCTTTGGTTTGGGAATTTATTCACCTGCTAATTCGGAGGTGAAAGTGAACTCTCTGAAGGAAGGCTTTGGTCCTACTTGCATCTCAAACCAACTGGTGGGGATACACCATGTCCTACATAAAGGCTAACATTGGCCTTTGGCATGGATCAAGCCCAGAAAGGGTGCAATGCCTTATCTCATCAACTTGTATCTTATTTATTTTTCTTGTATGATCCAAGAATTGGATTCAATTTGAATTTAGTTTTTTTAGAGCAGCAAGGAGGTGGATTCAATTCTGCTGGTCCACTCTAAAAAATTGGCTTCGTAACTTGTAGAGAATGGAGTTTTTTTAAAAAACAAAGTCTGTATTCCATAGACTATAAGAGTGTAGCTGTGCAAAGAGGTTCTGGTCAAATGAGTGGACTACCCGTTTAAATTTATTTGTGAAAAGTCAGTATTACCACTTGCTATTTTATACTATCGTCCTTATTTCGCAGAAAATTGGAAGAGTTGTTAATTTAAAATGTATTTGTAATATATTGAAGTGGAACCCAATTGTCAATCTCTGCACTGTCCATTGCAACTTTTGTTCATCCCCATTCCACACGCCCCCTGACGGCGTTTCCTGATATTGAAATGATATGAGGCTCCCTCTGGCAGCGGTTTCCGATACACTGTGCGTTCGCTCTCCTCCTGGCGGCAGAGTGCCGATACAATGGGCTTTCGGTTTCCCCCTGGCGGCTGGATGGTAGTAACGCGCGCTCGCTGCTTCCCCTCCTGGCCGGATGCCGGTATCACAGGCTCTCTGTTCCTGCCTGGCTGACTGATTCCGCACAGCGGGCTCGCCTCTGGTGGCGGGATGCCGCCACCGCGGGCTCTCTGTTTCCCCCTGATGGCCGCAAGCCGGTACCGCGGGCTCTCGGTTTCCCCCTGGTGGGCTGGATGCCGCTACCGTGGGCTCTCCGTTTCCCCCTAGCGGCCGGATGCCGCTACTGTGGGCTCTCCGTTTCCCCCTGCGGCCGGATGCTGCTACCGTGGGCTCTCCGTTTCCCCCTGGTGGCTGGATGCCGCTACTGTGGGCTCTCCGTTTCCCCCTGGCGGCCGGATGCCGCTACCGTGGGCTCTCCGTTTCCCCCTGGCGGCCGGATGCCGCTGCCGTGGGCTCTCCGTTTCCTCCTGGCGGCCGGATGCCGCTACCGTGGGCTCTCCGTTTCCCCCTGGCGGCCGGATGCCGCTACCGTGGGCTCTCCGTTTCCCCCTGGCGGCCGGATGCCGCTACCGTAGGCTCTCCGTTTCCCCCTGGCGGTGACGCTAGAGTGAGGACCCCGGTTGCTGCGGTGATGATGGCGGCTCGGGAAGCGCAGGCCGCCGGCTCTGGCTGTGAGTTGGGGGCCCGGGAGCGTCTCGCCAGCGGCAGCACAGTAGGAGACGAGTCATCAGACAGCGAGGCCGAGCACGAATCCGCGCAGAAACTGATCCGCAAAGTGTCCACCTCCGGCCAGATCCGCAGCAAGGTAAGGCCGGGGGCCGGGGCGGGGGCAGCGAGACTGGGAACACGGCGGGCTGCAGCCGGGAGCCGGAGGGAGGCCGCGGAGGGCAGGCTGAGGATCCAGAGAGGGATCACAGCCTTCGATACAACTCGGGAAACGGCGTCCAGATCCCGGGAACAATGTCCCTGGATCCAATTCCCGGGAATAACCTGTCCCTGGGTCCAGTTCCTAAGAGTAACCTGTCTCTGGGTCCAATTCCCGGGAATATTGTATCCTTTGAATCAGTTTTCGGGAATAGTCCGTCCCAGGGTGCAATCTCTGGGAATAGTCCGTCCCAGGGTGCAATCTCTGGGAATAGTCCGTCCCAGGGTGCAATCTCTGGGAATAGTCCGTCCCAGGGTGCAATCTCTGGGAATAGTCCGTCCCAGGGTCTAATTCCTGAGAATAATCTTCCTTTTGGTCCTGTCCATGGGAATAATCTGTCCCTGGTTCCAATCCATGGGAATAATCTAACCTGGGATCCACACTCTGGGAATAATCTGTTTCTGAACCCATCCACAGGATATACCATAAAATTTGTCCTCAACAGAATCTAGCACAGTTGAGGTTCCTGACAGGTTTTTCTCTTGTGTGATCTTGCAAACCTTCAAATCTCAGGGGAAAGTGTTATAGCAAGTTCACAGGATTATCACTTTGCAGTGCTGGTTTTATTACATCGCTAGGTGCTACTGTCAAAGGTTGGCTATCTATTCAATATTGGTTGGCGACTAGTGAAGTAGTGAGGTGAAATCTTCCGTAACTATCACAGAGTTTAAATGGATGCTGAAGTATTGAGGAACGTTTATGTTGGGCATTGTGGTCTGTTGAATTGTCTACATCAATTAAGAACCATTTCCCTGATTATATTCTGAAATTAGTCTCTTGTCTCTTCTTTCCGGAGATTGGGTGGTATTGGATGAGGTTAGGGAGGTGAATTGGGGATTCGAATGCTCTGACTACATAACGCTCTTAGGCAGAATTTGACAGACCTGTTGCACTAGCAGCTGTTTTCCTGACTGTCTGTCCATATCGTTCAGAATGATGGCAAGATTTCCAACCATGTTTCTGTACTAAAATGGCCTGAGTAGTTTTGTGAAAGGGAATTTTGTTCTTGAGTTTTGTGCCACACAACAGAAGAGCGGAAATAACTTCAAACAGTCTGTTGCCCAAAAAGTGTCCAGTGGATTGTTAGAATATGCATTATGTATCCAGTCAATCTTTCAAAGAGAAAATTACACAGTATGATATATTAAAAATTGCTGTTGATCTGAGATAAAAACAGAAAATGCTGGAAGATCTCAGCAGATCCCTCGGCAACTGTGGAGAGAGAATAGACATTCAGTACACATCTCTTTAACCTGTGCTTAACCCTCTGTCCACTTACATTTTTTGTACTTTTAAGACTTGATTACCCATAAAGATTTGCATTCTAATCGTTATTTTGTACATTGAATTCGTGTCTTTATATACTCTGTTTGTGAACAGAACTCCCACTTACCTGATGAAGGAGCAGCACTCCAAAAGCTAATTTCTTTTGCTACCAAATAAACCTGTGAGCGAGACTTCTTAATGTGTTTACCCCAGTCCAACGCCGCCGGCATCTCCATATTGAGAGAATAGAGCCAATGTTTTGAGTCAGGATGAGAGCTCTGACGAAAGGTCATCTAGACTCAAAATATTAGCTCAGTTCTCTCTCCTCAGATGCTGCTAGACCCTAACAATCAGTGTGCTGTGTTCTGATTCCAGAATAGGTGATGATTATGGAAAAAAGGACACCCCAGACAGTCTGGGTCACTTCTAAAATTAAATACTAATGTTGAGGGAGTGCCGCAGTGTCAGAGGTGCCAAGTCTACAGCATTGAATATTCTACTGAACACTTCCAAGTGGGTGCCTGCTGTATTCTTTAGTTGGGTCTTGCAGCTCTGAACACTGTTTTATTTCCTGATTCTTGAGCATACCAGCTCTGTACCACTGAATTTCACAAGCTGCTGGCCCCCTTGCCTGATGTTCGGATTTCCCTGAATTCAGCTGCTACTCATCCTTATTGTGGCTGCCTGATTTAGACTTTAGGTTTGTGACTGAAGGCAAGCCACTATCCTCCCAGTTGGTTTCTAATCCTTGAGTTAGCCACTCAATCCTCTCGTCGCTGTCCCCTGCTTTTAACCATCACTTTCCCCTTGCCTCATCGCTCACCTGGACTTCTCAAGTGATATATCTTTTCTTTGTCTTGAAGAACAACTGGCAAAGAATGCTTGCAAATGCTTGCCATGGGCATCCACACCGATATATAATAACAACTGTTCACAGACTTTAACACGTCACTGTGAGTAGGACATCCAAATTCAGCACGGTGGAAGGGGAAAGGTGTCATGTACCTCAAACCAGAGGGGAAACAGACAACTCACCAAGCGTAAGTACCAGGAGAGCTCAAAGTAAAGGTGCTGAACTATCCAAACCTAGCCCCTGTGTTTAATGACATTGATTTAGAAAGTTGGAGGCACAAGAAGTAAAGCAAGGAAAAGAAGATACATAGGATGTTATCAAATTAATACTGAATTGATCATTGCAGGGCCAAAGGTAAGGAGCAGAGGATTAGATTTAATGTGGATAGCACTTGCTAGAGTTGGCGTATGCATAGTGGGCTGAATGATTTCTTTCTGCGCTGTAAAATTCTACAAAAAGCTGTCGAGAAAGCAGACTTCAGCGGAGAGTATCAAGTCAGCAAGTGAGCTCAGCCCTATACCAGGAGAGTTCTCAAATCATTCATGAAATTTAATAATAAAAATAATAGTTGATTAAAAAAAAATGTGATGGAGAAAATATTGAAATGTTGTCTTGAATCACTTCCCTGAACCTGCTTCCAGCTCTTGCTGACCTTCTGTGTCCTTTCTTCTCATGCTGATGGATCTTCTTGGGAAACAGTGCTGAAGGTGGTATGTGTGTATTGCCACGTAAATGTAGATGGAGACATTTTAGTTCTGCACCAAAGTTCCAATGCCTTTGGTTATAACCCCAACCTCAAAAAAGAACAAAATGTTCTGCTTCAGGAATGTTTCTTGAAGTTTTCTGACATGTTTGGAAGGTTTAAAATAAATTCAGTTTTAGAATTTTTTTCCACCTGTGTCAGCCGTGTTGCTTGTAAAGATTTGTGAGAGAACGAGCTTGCCTCAGAACATCTTAGCAATGCTGCAGGTATAAAGTGTGGAGATCTGGGACTAGCAAACCCTGAGCTATTGGCAGGCATGAATACACAGCAGGCAGCTTTTTAATAAGCACATCACTTATAAATGCTACATAGAGACATGAGAGGGTGGCAGTCTGCAATGTTGATTATAGATTAGTTACGACTGCTAGTTTATATCACATAGCAAGCAATGATCTGTTTTAGTAATTGCTGCAAGAGGTTTGGCAGCAATTGCCTTAAAAATGCTTTGAATTTTGTTGGAATATCCCATGAGACATGGAAGTGTTTTTATTTCTTCAGCACATCTCCAGCAGCAATTTGATTTCAAGTTTGGTGAAGTATTCTAGTACAGTTTGAAATAAAAACATTACAAAATCTATATTTCTTTTGCCCCAATATTGATGTTGAAAAATTAGTTAGCCTCTGCAAGTGTTAATATTATCTGTGGAGAGCAGAACTAAAATAATTTTTTTATTGAAACCTTGGCTCTCTGCTCCAACTATGTAAAATATAGAGCAGTGTGCGGTTTAATCTAAATGAGCCCTACTTCCTGGTATTTCTCTGAAAATATTTAGTCTCTTGAGGGGACCAACTCAGCTAAAAATAGCCCTGGTCGTCTGTTCTCACTAAGCTCACAGACTGATGCTGACCAGATGGAATTCATCCACCAGAACATGCAAACAGCAAAACATTCAATTTGCTGCTTTTTTTCCACAGACTTATTTAGCAGTTAAAAAATCTAACTTGTGTACCACTTCCTGAAAGTCCCTTAAAGTTTGAGATTGAATGCACCCTTACATTACTCGTCTTGTAGACATGCATATTGTGATTAACAGAATTGGAGGGCATCAGATGAAACAATGAAGAGCTAGGGAGTGGATAGCATGGTCAGAATCTCTAGGACGCTTTTGAAGTCAGAGAAGGAGACAGTGGCACAAAGCAGCTTTTGGAGAGAGTTCCAGAGAGTAAACAGTGGAGTCCGGGGGTGGTCAAAGTCACTAGAAGCAGAGAGCTGTTGGGTGGTATATGAGATTGGAGGAGGTCACTTCCAACAGTTGGGGGGTGGGGAGGGGAGGTACAGAGGTGAGGTGATCGTCAGAAACCTGAGTGGTTTTCTGATGACTGCGTCGTTCAGTCACATTGTGGTGTTCTTCCAACTCTCTTGGCAAAGAGCAATGAATCTTTGCTGTCATAAATTAGAATTTGAGGAAAGGGCATACTTTGTTTGCAAACTGATCATGCTATATTTGAAAATTTATCATTCTGCAGGATCTTAGCTGGACTGCGCAGTCAGTTTATTCTTAGCTGCACTGTGCACAAAGGGGGAAAGCCATTGACTAAGCCACCACCACAATTCCTGGTTACTGTCTAATGCTGAATAATATTTTGCAACCCCAGCATCCTATTTGTCCCTGAGTCGAGTTTCTGACTTTGTATCTCCTCAATGCAGAGAGTGCTTCTCTCTTGCTGTCAATACCAGCCTAAGTCCATCTACTGCAAAAACTCTCACTCATGCTTTTGTCACCTCCAGACTCGGCTATTCCACTTCTTTTTCTGGCCAGTCATACATCCTCTGCCTTTCATATGCTTTAAACCCACCCACAACTATGCTGCCCATACTCCACCCCACAACCTTGTGTCAAATCCTTTCACAGTTTTGTTTTCCTTATGTTACATATGCTTAACAATTTCAAGTTGATGAGTTGTCTTTATACATGTACATAATGTGCTGACTAGTTCTATCAGTTGCACTATCTTTATATTAAAATGAGCTGCAGTCTTAAGACTAACACAGGATATGAAAGTATAAGTTTGGGATTTCTGTTTCCTATTTTACACTTGACACACTGGCTGTGCATTTGCATTTGATGTACTATTTCTATTTTCATATATACTTTGTGTTTTCACCTCTTTATATGTTCTATTTGCATATTGACATTGGATGAAATGTTGTGTACTTGCTTGATGTCTCATTTGCGTGTGACCAGTTAGCAATGATCTGTCAGTTTTATATTTCTATGTAACGTCACAACCTTATGAATGTGTACATTAACATAGGATGGCCTCCTATTTATTAAGGCTGGATCTCCCATGCGTATACTTAACCTGTGATATGCTATTTGTTAAAGTGACATGCTATCTCTATCTCTACTTTCTCTGTATTTACACCTTATTTATTAGTATATTCTTACATAATGCACCTTCTTAGATATGTGACACAAAAAATGCATATTATCATTGTGTGCTGTCTGCATAGATTCAGGTGATATTCTGCTTGATATTAACAATATGGACTGTCATTATTCACAGTCTGTCTCAGTGCATCTTTACACATTATGTGCTCTCTCTGTGTGATGTTCCATCCCTTTATTTGCACAATGCATGCTATTTGTATATTTACATTTGTTGTATTAGCTCAGTATTTGACACAGTTGTACTGTCAGTATGTTTATACACAGCCTGCTGTCTATATATTTACACAAGATGTACTAACAGTAGATATTTATATATGATGTGCTGCAGCTACAAAGAGTTAGCTATATGGTGGGAGAAATAGCAAATGCACTCATGGTAATTTATCAAAATTCACTGAACTCTGAGACAGTTCCAGCAGATTAGAATACAGCAAATGTGACACCACTGTTTTAAAAAAAAAAGGAGGTAGACGAAAAGGTGGGTAACTATAGGCCAGTTAGTTTAACTTCCGTAATGGGGAAAATGTTTGAATCGATCAAAGAAGAAATAGCGAGACATCCGGATAAAAGTTGCCCATTGGAAAGACACACCACGAATCCATGGAAGTCTGGTCATGTTTAAGTAATTTACTGGCATTCTTTGAAGACATTATGAGCGCCGTGGACAATGGAGAACTGGTTAACGTGATGTATCTGGATTTCCAGAAGGCATCTGATAAGGTGTTGCACAAAAGGCTGCTGCATAAGATAAAAGTGCATGGCGTTAATATATCAACATGAATAGAGGATTGGTTAACTAACAGAAAGCAAAGAATGGAGATAAATGGATGTACTTCTGGTTGGCAATCAGTTTCTAGTGATGTGCTTCAGGAATCAGTGTTGAGATCGCAATTATTTACAATTTACACAGGTGATTTAGAGTTGGAGAGTTAGTGTGTCAAAGTTTGCAGATGACACTAAGATGGTGTCAGTCCAAAATATGCAGAGAACACTGAAAGTCTGCAAAGGGATGTAGGTAATTTAAGTGAGTGGGTAAGAGTCTGGTAGATGGAGTACAATGTTGGTAAATGTGAGGTCATCCATTTTGGTAGGAATAACAGCAAAATGGACTATCATGTACAGTAAAAAAATTGCAACATGCTGCTATGCAGAGCACTCAGGGTATCCTCGTGCATGAATCACAAAAAGTTGGTTTGCAGGTGCAGCAGGTAATTTAGAAGGCAAATAGAATTGCTAGAGGGGTAGAGTTTAAAAGCAGGGAAGTTATGTTGCTGCTGTACAAGGTACTGGAGAAGCCATGCCTGGAATACTGTATACAGTTTTGGCGTCCTTACTTGAGAAAGGATATACTGGCACTGGAGAGGATGTAGAGGAGATTCACTAGGTTGATTCTGAGTTGAGAGAGAGTTGGCTTATGAAAAAAGACTAAGTAGACTGGGATTATATTCATTGCAATTTAGAAGAATGAGGGGGGATCTTACAGAAACATATAAAATTATGAAAGGAATAGGTAGGATAACAGCATGTACAAAGAACAAAACAGCACAGGAAACAGGCCGCTCGGCCCAATGAGCCCGCGCCGCCACCCCGATGTTCCCACCTCTCCCCGCGATCCCTGTCCATGTTTATAGATCTATGGATTAAAAACCAAATTTGAGACAATTTAGGGAGAAGTTGTTTTGCCAGTTAGCCTAAGAGCACATCTTTGGAATGTGGGAGGAAATTGGAGCACCCGGAGAAAACCCACACAAGCACGGGGAGAATGCGCAAATTCCCACAGACACAGGCCCAAATCCATGTATCTGCACAGCACAGTGATAGTCACTGAGCTGTCGTGTTGTCCATCAAATGGTCCAGATCAAGCGTACACTAACGACGTGAAGCAGTAGGATACTCTCGAGAAAAAAAAAATCGAAGAGCAGCCCTCTCACGACCCATCGCGTGTATGCCCCTCGTTAGACAACAAGGTGGACCAAAGCATGTAGGTTGTTTCCACTGGCAGGTAAAAACAGAACTTGGGGGCATAACTTCAAAATAAAGGAGAGCAGATTTATGATTGAGTTGAACATAAGAAATAGAGAGAAGTAGGCCATCTAGCCCCTCGAGCCGCCCGCCATTCAATAAGATCATGGCTGATCTGAAGTGAATTAGTTCCATTTACCCGCCTGCTTCCCATAACCCTTAATTCCTTTATCAATCAGAAATTTATTTACCTGTGACTTAAACATATTTAACGAGGTAGGCTCCACCACTTCAATGGCCAGAGAATTCCAGAGATTCATTACCTTCTGACAGAAGACGTTCCTCCTTAACTCTGTACTAAACTGCACCCCCCTCCCTTATTTTGAGGCTATGTCCTCTAGTTCTGGTTTCCTTTCTAAGTGGAAAGAATCTCTCTGCATCTACTGTATTCAGCCCCTTCACTGTCTTATATGTCTCTATAAGATCCCCCCTCAATCTTCTAAACTCCAATGAGTACAGGCCCAATCTTCTCAATCTCTCCCCAAAAGCTAACTCCCTCATCTCCGGTATCAAGTTGAGGATTCACCCAAAGAGCTGTGAATCTGTAGAATTCTATGCCCAGTGAAGCAGTTGAGGCTACTTTGTTGAATATTTTTAAGGCAAAAATACGAGGAATTAAAGGTTATGATGAGCAAGTGGGTAAGTGGAATTGAGTCCATGAAAAGATTAAAAATGATCTTATTGAATGGCAGAACAGGCTCAAGGGGCCAAATGGCACTTCTGCTCCTAATTCTTATGTTCTTATGTACTCGCTGAACTGTACAGGCGCTGTGTGTGCTGTGACGGTACGGGCACTGTGTGTGCTGTGACGGTACGGGCGCTGTGTGTGCTGTGACGGTACGGGCGCTGTGTGTGCTGTGACGGTACGGGCGCTGTGTGTGCTGTGACGGTACGGGTGCTGTGACGGTACGGGCGCTGTGTGTGCTGTGACAGTACGGGCGCTGTGTGTGCTGTGACAGTACGGGCGCTGTGTGTGCTGTGACGGTGCGAGTGCTCTGAACGTGGTTCTCCTGAATATTTTGTGTGTGTCCAGGTACTCTACACTAAATTCTGTGGCTGAACCAGTATCTTGTCTTGAATACCTTGACTGTATAGAACAGCATGTACAAAATATTGAATAATTGTACAAAACGTTTGGATAATGATCATGGATTGTGAAACCGCATGTTACTTGTATTAAAAAAATTGCATAATTCTAGAATATTCAATATACAGAATGTACAATATACCTAGGGATGGTTCTGAATACTCACTAACTATACAAAACATTCATTGTCTGCAGATCACTGACTGTGCAGAACACATACTGTTGACTTTTGATCAGAATGTTGACATGTAGATCCTTATTTAAACAATAATTTGAATTGGAGCAGTACAGCCTACCTCTGGTTGCGATCTGAAATACTGGACAAAGTGACATTGCACTAAAGTGTAAACCACAGTTATCATGAGGTTTAGCAGAGCATGCTGCAATCCGTTGTTATACCTGAAAGTAGCAAAGAACAAGCGAACCTAACACGTTAAGCACACTGCAAGTGGTTACAGGCGCTGGCAACTCCCTATTTGTTACTCAGAGTAAATCATCCTGCCATACAGTAACTACATGGGAAATGTTTGAAAGCATTCCTGGAGTAACATTAGATTTCTTCATGTAATTTTCATCCAGTGTCGATTCCATTCAGTTTCTAATTTTTATTCATTGAAATGGAACAAATGTGACCCGTGCTTCAACATCTCCACAGCAGTTGCTGGTCACTGCAGACACTGCATCCCATCTACAGCAGCTGCTGGTCAATGCGCCAGTGCGTCACTGCAATCACTGTCAGAAACTGCATCCCCATACACAGCTGATCACTGCAGCCACTGTCCGATACTGCATCCTATCCACAGCAGCTGCTGGTCACTGCAGCCAGTGTCAGACATTGCATCAACATGCGGACAACATCTGAGTTGAAAAAAGTGATTTAGCATTTAATCTTAAAAAAACCCTAAACTTAATAGCAAACAGATGACTATGACTTCTGAGAAAATTATGCTGTTTCTTCCTGTCTGTCCCCAGGGATGGAAGAAATTTTTTATGGAAGAGCCACTTCCTGAACAGTATTTTAGAGGCCAGTTGTTCAGGTTTCAGGCTGTGTTCAGTACTGTAACATCAGGGCACTGTGACCCCATACATTACTGTTCTCAGAGGTGCTCAAACTAATTCAGAACAGGAGCATAACAGTGGTTCAATATCATGTATAAGTAAGAAAGCCTGAGGAAATGAACCCCATCATCATCATTTAGAGAAATAAAGGAGTCAGGGCTTGATGGTTTGTATCTTGAAGGAATGGTGCCAGGGAGTTTTACACAACCAGCAACCTTGCACTTGAGCAGACGAACGAGGTGTCATTTAAAGAGCAGCTATTTGTACTCGAGGTTTAGCAAGGCCATTTGTTGTGAAGACTGCTGACTGGATAGAGAGGAAAATGACTAGATTGGAGATTGAGTTCAGATCACATTAATGGCATATTATCCTAAGGACAGGATGGAGTTGAAAGTTATTGGATTGAGCCAAAAAAAAGCAAAATAAATGGGATGAGTGCAGTCCTCTCGTTCCTGTCTTTTTTTTGCAGGCATTTGAAGTTTTACTGCAGAACTCTTCCAGATTACAATGATTATTGTGTTCACTTAGATAATTCAATGCTTATATCACAAAGAATTGATCATTTGCTCAGTTTTCTGACAGTTATGTTCCTGATATGGTGTCAGAGTGTAGAGCTTCTAACAATGCTAAATAAATTGTGTTGGTTCAAAAACACTTTGTTAAATAGTAAATATTTATTCAACACATTTCCTGTTCCTTGATTTTAAAAATTGAATTACTGCTTCTTCTAATGCAACATATTTTGCAGGGCAATGGAAGTAGAGAGTGATAAGTAGGACTAATTGCCTGAAACTTTCAGAGCCCAAGGCATAGTTACCTGAATGGTTGTCTCCTGGTACTTTGTGACTCAATGATTCAGTGCAGCCATTTTCAACAAGCACTAGGTGGCATTACACTTTCACTTGCACACACTGCTCAGCACCTGACCAGAAACAGGAAGATGGTACCAGTTACTATCCTCCCAAGTATTTATAAGTTAACAACAGAATATGTAAAGCTCCCAGTAACTCCAATGTACTGCAGTTTCTAGTGTGGTTAAGGTTATTTCAATACTTATCCCCAGATGAGGTTCCCTTATCACCTCTAACATTAATTTATGTCGTGAAGGGTTTCTTTGAAGAAGGAACATTTATTTTAAAATTTCTCCAGTTTGATTTATTACGTGCCTAAAGATGACCTCAGTAAGAATTCAGCTGTTGAATGCAGAGCAAGGCTATACAGGGATTTCATTTAAGGCAATATGGCAGATAAGGTTTTCAATTGAACTGCAGACTTGGCAGGCCGAAAGGTTTGTTCCTGTGATGTACTGCTCTTTGTTTTTTGTTGTACAATCGAGGTGCCTGAATGCAACATTTTGAACTGTACAACCCTGGGATAGACTATTGGTGAGCATTAGTCTTGCTGTGTGATACTAGAGGACTGTATGGTACAAATCTGTGTAACACTGGAGGGACCATATGTGTACAAATCTGTCACTGCAATGCTAGGAGAACAAGTCCAGATGCACACTTGTCACTGCAGATCTGTTACTGTCAAACATGACAGGGCAATATGAGTACAAGTTTGGTCATTGTATAATCCTGGAAGACAATATGGATCCAGATGTGTCACCATATAGCAAGCAGTACCATTCTGATCAGTACCACTCTTTTGATGTATATGGCACTATAGTGCAGGCATAGTGGATAGAGCTCTGTCACTATTTAACACTACAGTGCAATGCTGATGAGTATTGATCTGTCACTGTATAACACTATAGTGCAGTGCTAGTGGGTACAGGTTTTTCATTCTATAATATGACAGTAAAATGCTGGTGGGTACTGTTCTATCACAGTGTGATAATGCTGTGCTTGTGGGTACAGGGCTGTCATTATATGAGAATTATGAACAGAAGTAGGCAACTTAGCTGCTTGAGTTACTCTGCCGTTTTAATACAATCATTATAGAATCCGCTATATATAATTATATCTCCACTTACCTGCCCCATCACCATAGCCCTTCAAACCCCTACTAATTAAAAATCTGTCAATCTCTTCTTTAAATTTACTCCATGTCCTGGCATTCACCACGTTCTAGGGTGGTGAATTCCAAGGACTCAGGAACCTTTGAGAGAAGTAATTTTTTCTCATCCCTATTTTAAATCTGCCCCTCCTTATCCTAAAACTATGACGTCTTGTTCTAGTTCCCCTTACTAGGGGGAACATCTTCTTGTCTACTTTGTCAATCCCCTTTAACATCTTATATATCTCAATTAGATTCCCTCTCATTCTTCTAAACTCCACGGAGTATAAACCTATTCTGCTCAATCTCTCTGCTTAAGCCAAACCCCTCATCTCTGGCATCAATCTAATGAGCTTCTGCTGAACTGCCTCCAATGCAAACTACACCCCTCAAGTAAGGGGACTAAAGCTTTCCACAATATTCAAAGACTGGTTTCACTAATGCTTTCTACAGTAGCAGCAATACTTCACTACTTTTATGCATATTCCTTTAGCAATAAATGCCATGATTTCATTTGCGTTCTTTTCTGTACCTACATACTAGTTTTCTATGATTCTTGCATGAGAACACCCTGATCTCTCTGCACCAAAGCATTATGAGCTTTTTTTCCATTTAAATCATTTGGTTTTGTATTTTTCCTACCAAAATGGATAACCTCTCACTTACCTACATGAAACTCCATCTGCCACATTTTGCTCCATTCACATAACCTATCTATATTTATTTCTAAATTTCTTATTTCATTTTCACAACTTACTATCCCACGTATTTTAGTGTCATCTGCAAATTTTGCATTGTACCTACTATCTCTGAATCCGAGTCATTACTATAGATTATAAGTAATTGGGGCTTGAGGGCTGAACCCTGTAGCAGCACTAGTTATATTTTGCCAACCTGAGAAAGATCCATTTATTCCAACTCTGCCTTCTGCTGGTTAGCCAATCCTCTATCCTGCAAGGTAATAAATTACCCCTAATCCCATATGAATGAAGATTGTGGATTAGCCTTTTGTGTGGCACTTATCAAATGCCTTCTGAAAATCCAGATATATTACACCTACACCTACACTATTGATTTTGCTTGTTACATCTTCAAAGAGCTCGAGAAAATTAATCAAACATGATTTACCCTTCATAAAACTGTGCTGACTCTGATGGATTGCATTTTGAGTTTCTAAATGTCCTATTATTACTTCCTTTATAATGGATTGAAACAATTCCCCAACAACAGATGTTAAACTAATTGGCCTATAGTTTCCTACATTTTGCCACCCTCTCTTTTTGAGTAAGGGTGTTATTATCATTTTTCCAATGCACTGGAACCATTCGGCATTCAGGGAATCCACTATCTCCAGTGCCACTTCCTTTCAGACCCTGGGATATGGGCCATCAGGCCCTTGCCTGCCTTAATCCCAGTAGTTTGCTCAGTACTTTTACCCTAGTGGTGATAACAGTTCTAAGTTCCTCCCTTTCTTTAACATCTGCATTTTTTGATAATAACCATGCCCTCCACTGTCAAAATTGAGGTAAAATATTCATTTGGTGTCTCAGCCATTTCTGCGTTCCCCACTATTAACAACCCAGTCTCCTTCCAATGGACCAACATTTGCTTTAGCTCCTCTCTGTATACTTATAGACCTTTTACTGTCTGTTTTTATATTTTGCATTTGTTTTCTTTCATAATTTACCTTTGCTCTTTTTACTACTTTTCTAGTGACCCTTTGTTGATCTTTGAAAGCTTCCCAATTTTCCAATGTGCCACAGATCTCTGTAACTTGGTATATACCTTCATTTTTGACTTTGTGTTATCCTTAACTTCCTTGATTAGCCATGGAAGTCTTTCACCTTAGTTGGATGGACTTGAATATCTCCTTAACTATCTGCCACTGTTCATCAACTGTCCTCTTACCCAGCCCATTAGGGCCAAATCTGTCTTCATGTCTATGTAATTTCCTTTGTTTAATTCCAGAATACTACTGTGAGACTCGATTTTTCACCCACAAACTAACTTTAAAATTCTAACTTGCTATGATCACTGTATAACATATAGTGCAGAACTGGTGGATACAGGTCTTGTCACCGTATAACACACCAGTTGTGTACTTGTGATTACAGGCCTGTCACTGTATAATACTGCAATGCAATGCTGGTACTACAGAGCCGTCACAGTGTAATGCTGTGGCATAGTCCTGATTGGTCCAGATCCATCACTGCATAACGCTGCAGTGCAGTACTGGTGGCTGTAAATCTATTGCTGCGTAGTAATAGGGCAAGATGTTCGTGAATGTAGATATGTCTCTGTTTAATTCTCTAAACTAGTGCAGATCTGTCACTAGTGATGATCATCCTGTTGGAAATAGTTTGATGTAATGATCCAATTTGCAACGAGTGCTTGCACAGCATTTTGACATGTTAGTTTCCACTATCTAATTAGCTTATGATTTTTCATGTGTTATGGTTGGATTAGTTCACTTGAGCTCAGTTGCATGTGTAGATTGACCAGCACTAATACCTAACCAGTGTAATCATTATTCAGTCTTTCCCTCAAATAGAAAAGAGGGGAATTGTGCTGCTAATGTTGGAAAACTGTGAGCCCCAACTGCTGGGCCAGGCACTGAACATTTAACTATTGTGATAAGTGATCCTGACCCATTTGACTAATTAGCACATCTGAAGTAGAGTTTTAAGGAGCACAGTGAATGTGCAGCTTTGATATGAGGCATCTGTATGGATACATGAATAGAGAGATATGGACCAAGTAAGGGCAGAAGGTTTTTTCAGTTTAGTTTTAGCATCGTGATTAGCATAGACTTGGAGGGCCCATATTGTACTTTCCTTTGTTCTTTGAATGGATACAAAGTGAGGTGCAGCTGTTGTATATTTGACCATCATCCATAAGCCCAAAGGGGCAGTAGCAGTAAATCAGTCCTGAGTACTGTGCTGCCATGTTGCAGACATTTCTGCAGTCTCCTTTTCTGACCCAGTTCAGCCGAAAGCAATTTGCTGCTTTTAAAAAAAATCTTCTTTTAGACATTCCCAGATGAAAAAACATTTCTGTCTTTTCCTATTCTCACTTTATGATTCAGAGAAATTGGCTAATGTGCCACCCACATGATGACCTTTTCATTTTATGATTCTTGGCAATTTCTAGAGCAATTGGTAACATCCAGAAATCCTGCCTGGAGAAACTCCAGGGTTCAGTTAAGCATGTGGCTCTGAAAACAAGAAAAGAAGCTACCCTTATACCCTTCTGCCATTTCTGTTTTAATCAAAACAAACTTCTGTTAAGAACAACAAACAGTTATTTAGTGCCTTTAATGAAATAAAAATATCTCAAGATTATCAGGTAAAATTTGTCACTGGCCCACATGAGAAGATATCAAGACAGGTGGCTCAAAACTGAAAGAGATGAGTTTTAAGGAACATCTTAGAGAAGGAGAAAAAAGGTGAAAATTCCAGAGCTCAGAGTCTAGGCAGCCAAAAAGTGAGTTTGACTCAGGTGAGACTGAGTCCCCTTGAAGTCAATGGTGAATCCCAGCTCTTCATTATTCATTGGTGACATATCCATTTAAGAGATGCATTTCCCCTAACACAGTGGCATTCCTTCTGTTCATGAGGGAGATGCAAATAGGCCTTTTGAATATGAGGGATGCGAACAGCCTTATTGTAAAAATAGTCCTGACGGAACACTTGAGGAAGATATGGAGATACAAATATTTAAATTGACATTGTATTAAAACCATCTTCAGGCTGAATGTGGAAAGATTATTCAGCTTTAGTTTTGGAACCTTTTCATCTAGAAAAGGTGAAGGACAGAAGCAAACAGTCCATTTCAAGCATTGACAAATCTTTGCTGATGGCGGAAGAGGCCCAATCTTTGAAAGGCAAGTTCGGCCACAAATGGCACTTCTGAATCTACCTTGGGTTGTTTTTGGCATTGGCATGTGTTGCCAAGTCACTGGAGCCATTAGTCATCATGGTGACACATGCCAGCTCCCAGGAAGTATTACCATTTTTTTTATATCAGGCAGTGACACCTAGGTGTGATAATGTGTAAAGTTTTCATAAAATCTGTCCTTGAGTTTGGGCATTAAAACAGTGGTCATCATCTGGCTCCAGCTAGTTCATCATAGAGAACGATCTTGGGTATATGACCATTTACCATTCTGCAAACGTACTTGAGCCAACAAAGGCATTTTTGTTTTATGAGCATGAACAAAATTGGGAGCTCTGCCTTTAAAGGACTGCGCTTTCGTGATTTTGACCTGCCAGGATACATCCATAATGTACTAAAGATGGAAATTAATAATTAATTACTTCATTCTTAAGATTAAATACTTTGTCCCATGACTATGTTTTCTTGATGTTTTATAGTCAGGGAAAACCAGCTTCAAGTGTAGGAGAGGTGTATCCATGGATCCTTGTAGCTGAATTTTCATGTAGATGTCTAGTGCAGCCTCATCAGCAAGAGATTAGGGCGTTATGTGTTTTTAGGTTTGCTTTCAGTTTTCACAAACAGGGCAGCAGAATGATATAGTATTTAACACAGCTGCTTCACAGCACCTGGAACCCAGATTTGATTCCCGGCTTGGGTCATTGTCTGTGCAGAGTCTGCACATTCTCTCCATGTCTGCACTCATGACTCCTCTGGGTGCTCTGGTCTCCTTCCACAATTCGAAAGACATGCTGTTTAAGTGCATTGGCCATGCTAAATTCTCCTTCAGTGCACCTGAATAAGTGCCAGATTGTTTCAATTAGGGGATTTTCTCAGTAATTTCATTGCAATGTTAATGAATGCCTACTAGTGATGCTAATAAATAAACTTTATTTATAAATTGTCAGCATGTCATATGCAAGTAGATTACTTCCATGTCTTAAATGAAGCCAAAAATCAGCAGCATGGAGAAGAAAACACCAAACAGACTGGGCGCTAGGACACAGCCCTGTTTCACTCCATTCTTCCTTCCGAAATTGTCAAAAGTGGAGCCATCGAACTGTACAATCCAGTACTTGTTGCCATGGAAGGAGTGGATCTAACTGTGGAGCTTATTGGACGGCCAATTTCCAACGAAATCTTGTGAAATCCTGCTCTGCTGTTGATGTTAAATTCATTAATGAGATCTACAAAAATAAGTAAAGTATATCCTGTTCGCTATGCTTCTCTTGTAGCTGGCGAATGGAGATCATGGGAGATGTCTGTCTCACAGGAATACTTCTCAGTGTTCAACCTAGCGGAACTTCTGTTTACTTTTTTTGGTGAATACTTCACTATCTGCCCATTTCAGAGGACAATTTTGGTGATTGAGGGCCAAGCATCCTCTTGATCCTTTCATATACAGCTCACAGATTTCTGTTGTCACAGGCAGTTTGGATTTCTTGATACAATTTGGTCCTTTGTTTTTTTGCATGTAGCTTTGCGGTTTTGGCTACTTTCAGATCATTCAGTGTTTTAAATGTTGAGTTGCTGTTGTGCATCATGGAAGCTTTGTTTTTTGCATTAATGTCAGATATCATCTCAGCTTATCAGGTCTCAAACTGGCAATGTTGCAGGTTCCACCTTCATCAAGTCATGCGCCTGATTGAATTAAGTACTTCCAAGCTTCATCAATGTCAGTATTTGCCCTTGCTGTTAAAACTTCTGTGAGTAGCATTATTCTAGAGACTACACAAAGTGCTGGTATTTGTATCGTTGCCTGTCCGAGGAATGTTTGTGCATGGCATACCATTGCATTTGGAGCTGTGAAACTTTAAGTGTTGCAACTGCACTCTGCAGTATTGTAATCAGGTATGGATGTGGAGAACACTGGCAGATCATGCTTTCTTATGATGATTAGATCTAGTTCATATCGATATCCAGAACCTGGATGATGCCATGATAACTTGTAGTGGTGGCTAACCTTGAAGAAAGTGTTGGTGACAGAGTTCGTTTTAGGCACAAAGCTCAAGAAGATGTTGTCTTGTTGTTAACCTTGTTCACCCCATGTTGACCATCAGTCACTGTCTGCCCCAAAACATGAATTGAATTCACCCAGGATGAATAGCCTCTCATCATTTGTAATGTCCCTTGGAATGCCATCTAGGGAGTCATAGAAATGTTTATTATCTATGCGATGCTGCTATACAGAATTGGTATGTAGGCACAAGTGATGTTGACTGCACTTAATCAGATGAGCCACAGGGAGATGAGACACTCCAAGGTTACTCAATTGACCATATCTAGCAGTTGGTCACTGTGAACCCTACACTATGCTCACATAGGTTTTCACTGCTCTTTCTATGCCTGTAGAAGATGTAATTAGGCTCTACGATTGAGCCTGTATTAGCTCTCCTGGTTTCTTTTAGAGCAGCATTGTTGACACCAAGCTTGTATAGCTCACACTTAATCAGGCCCATGTTACTTACACACTGTTCATGCCAAGGAACCTTATCTTCAAAATTCAGCTTCCAAGCCTAAAGGTAACCTTCCTTTGTTGGCCGCCAAGCCTGGTTGTAGGAAGTGCAGACTTGCCTAGCACTTGTAACCCCTTTCTTCCCAACTTTATAGGTTAGTATCCAGGGGAAAGCTTACGTGTCTGCCCTATTCATTTGTAGGAGTTGCTGGAAGTTGCTAACTAGAGGGAAACCCAACCATCTAATGGGACTCCAGATTTTGTGTTATGTTTACTCCCTTAACCATTAACCCTTGTTGTTAGTGTTGAAAGGCACTAACCAGCAGATCTCAGGTTGCCACAAATGTAGACGTGATCTTGTCCTCTAAGTGTACCATTCCTTTGCCATTTCACAGCAATCAGTCTGTCATCTTGGATGTGTGGCAACAAAACCCAGCGTAACAGATAACGCTCCTCAATAGCGTCCCACCTTGGCAAATCAAGTTAAACTAATCACCCTTACTAAAATCAGCACTCAATAATTCAACCCCTCAGTTACGCCCGGTCCCCGCGCATCCCCCGCCCCACCCCAACTGGTCACTTTGGCACTTAAGCCTTCCAATACAGTGATAAATCCCTCAAGAATTACTGAGTAAACCTCTCACCACAACTCTAAATCCCCACAATGATCCCCACCACACCAATAACTCCCCCTACCCACACAATTAAAACTCACTGTCACTAAATCCACCAAATAAACTCATCGCAGCAATCTCCCTCCACAAAACCCTCACCAGAGCACTTAAATCTTTCAAAAATATCTTCTCACTGACAGAAAGTCCCCTTGAAAGAAAGTAAAGGACCTTCATTATGATCCTGGACATCCCCATTTAGGTCCTTGTTCAGTGTTAAAACCAGATAAGGACAAAAAGATCGCTGGATCCAACCTCCCTCCCTCCCTCCCTCCCCCCCACCCACCCACTGGCCGCCTCCTCTCCACCACCCACTGGCCGCCTCCTCCTCCACACCCACCCACCCACCCACTCACCCACTGGCCGCCTCCTCTCCCACCCCACCCACCCACCCACTGGCCGCCTCCTCTCCCACCCTCCCACCCACCCACTGGCCGCCTCCTCTCCCACCCTCCCACCCACTGGCCGCCTCCTCTCCCACCCACGGCCGCCTCCTCTCCCACCCTCCCACTCACTGGCCGCCTCCTCTCCACCCACTGGCCGCCTCCTCTCCCTCTCCCCCCTCCCCCTCCCGCCTCCTCTCCCCTCCCCTCCCGCCCCTCTCCCTCTCCCTCCCCCCTCCTGCCTCCTCTCCCTCCCCCCTCCCCCTCCCGCCTCCTCTCCCTCTCCCCCTTCCCCTCCCGCCTCCTCTCCCTCTCCCCCTTCCCCTCCCCGCCTCCTCTCCCCCTTCCCTCCCACCTCTCTTCCCCCTTCTCCCCCTCCCCCCCCCCCTCCCGCTGGCTGCTCCTCTCCACCCACTGCTAGCCACTGTCTACCACCACCACCCTCCCCCACCCACCACCACCACTCCCCCCCCCCCCCCCCCCCCCCCCCCCCCCCCATCTCTAGCACTGAGTGCGTCTGTCTGTTCGCCACCCTTGTTGCACTCACTGCTTCTCTCCCTAGCCCTTCCTCTCAGTGCTCCTCCACTCACAGCAATTTCATTCATTAGGCTAGCATCTCAGAATACTGAAAGAGATAGGAGAGAAAATGCCACTAGACATAATGTTAGTAGAATCTTGGAAGTAGGAATTATGCCAAAGGATTGGAAAGTAGGGTGTGTCCATGAAAGATGAACAAGACAAACCAGGAAATTATAGGCTGGAAAGTATTATCTCAATTGTTTGTAAACATTTAGAATACAGGATAGAGTAGAGTTAATGGAAAAACAGTTGGAAAAGCTTGGCTGATTCACAGGGTCAAAGCTGAGATTTCTTTTGTTTTCCACATACAGAATGACAAAAATTTGGGTATAAATGCAAAATGAATAGAGGATTAAAGTTTGATAATGATTTCAAAATCATCGGAATGGCAAACTGTGAGGAAGGGGAAGGAGGACAATAGGATAACAGATGATGGATGCAGTACTCATATTGAACTGCATCCATCATCTATCTGTTAACCTGTTGTCCTCCTCCCCCTTCCTCACAGTTTGCTACTCAGATTAACAGATAGATGATGGATGCAGTTCAATATGAGTACAAACAGTAAAAGGGGATGTATCCTGAATCATATAATTCTTATTGAAGTGGAGAAAAAGATTGAGGAATGCACTGATCAAAATGTATTAAAACGCATAGAGAGGTTATAAGTTTTGCACAGGGCATTGAATCTGACAATGTGGAAGTTAATTTGTTGATTCAGCTACAATCAGGTAATAGATGCACTTCTGTACCTCATCAGAAGGGTGATATTTGAGTTATAGGAATGATAGAGCAATGATACCGTCCTAGAATTATACTAGGAATGAGAAACTAGTACTGAAGTAAGGGTTTATTTAAAAAAAGGGGCTTCTTTTTTGGAGCAGCGAAGGTTAAGGGTGAGTCTAATCGAGATTTTCAAACTGAAAGATTATACCAATTGGTGAGTTGGTTACAAGCTACAATTTGTATATATATCTCACCTTTAATGGAATGAAACATGACAGGGCATTTCAAAGAGGCTTTATAAAACAAAATATGACACCAAACCACATAGGGAAATTTAGGGAGTTGACCAAAAACTTGACCATAGAAGTAGTGTCTTCAAGGAGCAAAGTGAAGCAGAGACGTTTAGGAAGGAAGTCAATGGGTTGAGGCCAGGCAGTTGAAAATACAGCTGCCAAGAATGCAGTGATGCGAAATGGATGATCAAGAGGCTTGGAAAAGAGGAGCGCAAATATCTCAAAGGTCTGTAGGACCAGAGGAGATTCCAGAAAGAGGGAGGGGCCAGGTAATAGAAGAAGTTGAAAAAAGGTTGAGAATTTTAAAATTGAGGTGTTGTTTAACTGGGAGCCATGTAGTTCAACGAACACAACGGTGATGGCATGCGACAGGACACAGGCAACAGAACTTTGGATGATCTCACGCTTTGAAAGTGTAGAATGTGGGAGATCAGACAGGAGTATGTTAAGTCTGGAGACAGTAAAGTTATAGATGAGACTTTCATCACAAGAGCTGCAGCACGGGCAGAGAAAGCAATGTTACTAAGGTAAAAATAAGTGGTCTTGATAATAATGCAGCTATGTGATTAAAAGATCACGTCAGAGTCAGATGCTTGAACCATCTGGTTCAGTTGCCAGAGAGGACATAGATGGAAAATTACAAATGATTATGAATGTAGATGACGATCAGAAGGACAAGAGGAGAACTGATAAGTTTTTTTCATGGACAATTATTTAAACATGGAATATTGGAAAGGATCTATAGCATCTTTCAAGACTTGAGAATCTCCCTAAGTGCTTTGCATCCAATGAGTTACTATTGAATGCTTTATCACAAGCAGCTATTGAACTAGAGGCTATAATATTTAAAAGAAGATTGGCTATGTATTTGAAATAAATATGAAAGGGTTATGAAGATTTACCAGCTAAATTATATCGAATAAATAGAAAATCTCAGACTTTTCAGCGCATTAGAAAGTAAAGTTTTGCCTTTGAGCCCTCCAGTAGCATGCTGCCGAGCCAGAGTGAAATTCCTCTTCTCTGTTACCACATCCTGCAGATCAACCTTGAAAAGGCCACCTTTCATTTCAGAATTTTTTTTTATCACATTTTACCACTACCCACTAGCCATCCTGTGACTTCTCCGAGTCAGATGCCAATTAGTTAGCTTCAACTAAGGATTAATTTCTGCACCCTTGTGCGAACCAAGACTCTTAAGCTAATTTAAATCAGATTCGCAAAGCCAGCAGACACAGGAAACCTTACTGCCATCTTTCCGGCTGAATGAAAATCTGGGCTCCAGAGGTGAAAAGCAAGTGTCTAAACCAATACACCCCAGTTCCCCAGGAGAACTGAGTTTATTTTGCTTCAGACTCTGGATTGCATAGTTCAATACTGAAGATTGTATCAGAGAACCACTGGCCAATTGGATTACAGCCTATGGTGATTGTAAAACTGTGAAATAAATATGAAAGGGTATGAAGAAAGACTAGCTAAATTACATCAAATCAATAGAAAATCTCAGAATCTCAGCACTTTAGAAAGTAAAGTTTTGCCTTTAAGTCCTCCAATAGCACTTCCTCCAATAGGACAACTCTACTTCTCGAAATAAAGCAGGCAAAACAAATTATTGTATCAGTCTGCAAGGGAAAGTAAAAGTACTTGAATATGGCATCTTATCAAATGCTTGGGCTATCCGAAGGCACTTCATATTCACTTTTCACATGAATCTAGTGTTACTATATAGGCAAATTTGGCAGATCCTACAAATGTACTTTGAGGCAAAGAAAGAGTTGATGTTTTTTGTGATGTTAACCAGGCTCTTCTGCAAGTAGTACATGGGATTTGTGTACTTGCACCTAAACAGGGAGTCAGGACCTCAGTTTAATGTTTGATCCGAAAATTGACACAAATGCAGCAAATGCAGGTTTTACAGTCACCATAGGCTATAATCCAATTGATCAGTGGTTCTCTGATACAACCTCCAGCACTGGACTATGCTATTGCATTGTGCTATTGGAGGACTTAAAGGCAAAACTTTACTTTCTAAAGTGCTGAGAAGTCTGAGATTTTCTATTGATTTGATGTAATTTAGCTAGTCTTTCTTCATACCCTTTCATATTTATTTCACAGTTTTACAATCACCATAGGCTGTAATCCAATTGGCCAGTGGTTCTCTGATACAATCTTCAGTATTGAACTATGCAATCCAGAGTCTGAAGCAAAATAAACTCAGTTCTCCTGGGGAACTGGGGCGTATTGGTTTAGACACTTGCTTTTCACCTCTGGAGCCCAGATTTTCATTCAGCCGGAAAGATGGCAGTAAAGTTTCCTGTGTCTGCTGGCTTTGTGAATCTGATTTAAATTAGCTTAAGAGTCTTGGTTCGCACAAGGGTGCAGAAATTAATCCTTAGTTGAAGCTAACTAATTGGCATCTGACTCGGAGAAGTCACAGGATGGCTAGTGGATAGTGGTAAAATGTGATAAAAAAAATTCTGAAATGAAAGATGGTCTTTTCAAGGTTGGACTGCAGGATGTGGTAACAGAGAAGAGGAATTTCACTCTGGCTCGGCAGCATGCTGGTCTACCTCATGCTGATAAAGGGAAAGAGGTCCATTTCCCAGCACTATTTTTGCTTTGTGCTCGTTTTTTTCGTTTTTAAGGGAAGCAAAAGACTGAAATATAGTATAAAAACAGAAAATTCTGGAAATACTCAGCAGGTCAGAAAGCATCTATAGAAAGAGAAACAGTGTTAATATTTCAGGCTGATGGTCCGTCAACAGAACTGGAAAAAGTTAGAGATGTAATAGGTTTTGAGCAAGGAATGGATGCAGCAAGGGCAAAGGAGAGTCTGTATTTGGGTGGAAAATAGTATTTCCAGCATCCATAGCATTATGTTTTACTACCGAAATCTAAAATTTGTTTAGTCAAATCAAGTATGCGGGCACCATCTTCTGTAGTGACTCTCACAATCATTGTTGCCTTCACAAGAGACCATGAGTTGTCACATTTACTTCGAACTGATAATGTGCATTTGTGAAAAGCGGTTATACCATGTTTCCTGTGTTACTCAAAACAACATAGAAAAAAATGTATGCCAAGAAACCCAACTTTGCTCAATTGCTTTAAGCCATTCAAAGGATTACTCTAAATCAGTTTGTTTAATTTGAACTTTGTTTTGAATTAAAAATTGGGTAAAGGATATGCTGAGAAAGTTGATGGATGGGGTTGATCTGTTATAAAAATGGGCTTAACAATCTTTTCTGTTTTTAAAATATCCTGCGTTCCTCTTGTTGGATAACATGTACGGTTTCAACCTGTCATAAATTAGAAGAATGACAGATTAAGATTAACATTTTGGCATCCAATGTTGTCTGCACAGATGGAACTCAGCTGAGCACAGAGAAAACAGAATCCTGCTCTCCTGTAACAATCTATTTTCACTGACAATACTGCACAAAATTAAAAACTTCAACCCAATGCCTCCTTTGAATCAGACACAGAAGATTACTTCCTGGGTCTGGATATGATCAAGGTCCCTGGCTTCCTCCTACCTGCAGCCCAACTGTGCATTCTATTGAAGGACAATCTCTTCTGTCACTGCCTACACATTCCCTGCTAATAAGGCTTTATAGATAAATTGTAAAGAAGATGTGAAGAATTTTGTGACTGTCCTCTTATAACCAGTAATCTAATAATGAGTTATGTATAACCAATAATGAGTTATATATTCGATGGGGCCACCTTGCGGTAGCTCCATTTAAGCATATCTGGATACAGAGATAATGGCACATTCCAGCTGAATGCTTATTTCGATGTTCTTCAAAGCAGATACCATCTTAGCCAAACTAAAACTTTCTATACATATCAAAAATCCTCTCTTACCATCGAAAAGACTACATTCCCACCAGCATTCTATATATAGATAAAAATTGCAGCCCGCAGAGTTAAGCATTTTGCTTAATTTAGAAAATGTGGATCTACATCAAAAACTCAGCTGTATTAACTTTTTCAATGAATATAAAAAGGCAGAAATAGTGACTTGCTGAACAGGCAAATCCCATGGTCTGTTGGAAGAAGAGTGAACCATTTTATTGTGTGCAGAACTCCAGTGAGATGCAATGCAGGCACTTCCTCGGGGGTTGTGGACAGAAAGGATGGTGAAGGCAGCTGATCGCCTGTGTTGCAAGGCAAGCTGCTAGTTTATTATAATTGGTGTCTACTTTGGTCTACCAGGGATCCAGGGTAAATCGTCTCAACCGCTTCTACAATTAAAATTGGGAAACCTTGGAGGAAACTGGTGTTCAGGGCTCAGCCATTTCATAAACCTCAATTAGCGGAGTCATACTTAAGACTTCTGGCAGAGGAGATTTATTGCTAACAGTCTGTTTAAAGAAATGCTGTCTGTTAGACCTCCTCACAATTAAGTCTATGTACTGTTAAGGTATTTGGTATTTTTCTTTTTTAAGTTCTTTGTATAGTCATCACAGGATGATCTCATTAGGAATATGCAGTTTGGAATGACGGTATGGAATTACAAGCAAGACTTAGGCTATTTGCCAAAATTGGTGTTAACATTCACTCAATAATGTTGCATTAACTTGTTGTCTATATCAAAAGAGAACTCATTCCAATATGTAGCACTCAGTTCCCTGTATAACTGTCAGATGTATATTTTCTGTAAATGCTATAGATACGTAAGTGGTTGCAATAAATGTAGAATCTTACACCAGATTTTCCTGTTCTATACCGTAAAACTGTTGTAAGTAATTTGTAAATCATCAGCAAATTATGGAAATTTCATTAAAATTTCAGGTAATGCTATCTGCACAGCAGCCGTAATATCAAGCCAGCTCCGTCATGTTGTCAAGCTCAGTAACTCCTTCCATTCAGTGCACTGTGTTCCAGCTACCGTTTCTCTGAGGACTCCACTGCCAAAGTTATAGTGGTTGATCAGAACCACCTGCAGAGATTCTGAATTCTTAAACCATATGATGTTAATCTATAGAACATAGCACAAGAAAAAAATGTATTGGTAGACAGATTATTGAAACCATAAATAAGACAAATAAGATGTTGGGATATATAGTTCATCAGATAAAGCAGAAATCACAGGAAATGATATGAAGTCTACCCAGGGACTCGGTTACCTGCATCTGATCGCCATATTGCAAGAGGGACATGAGAATATTGGAAAAGGTTCTCTAAAGGGCTACTTACTTGATATCTGGCACTGGATAGCTGAGCTACAAGAGAAATTACAGAACTGAGAGTTTATTTCTAATAAAGAAGATGGTTTATAAGAGTTTTCCGGATCCTTAAAGATATCAACAAATTGACTCTTGAGAATCAGCTTACTGTGGAGTTGCAGGGAGGGAAATGAACGGGACAGAACAGATAAAACTGTTATTTGGGATATTCTGCACAGGACTGTGATTGAAGCTGGTAACAGCAGTGATCTTAACAAGGAGTTGGAATATTAGGTAGAGAACTTTGTCTTCTGTGTTTTGAATTACAGGGCCAGTGAGATGAACCAAAATAGCTTTTTCGGAAATCGTACGTTCCTGTGTTTCTATGAAAAATGTAGCCTTGCCAGTTGATCGGGTGTGAAGCAGTAAGGTCAACTCAGAGTCAAAGAAGAATGCTGAGTTTGTGTCATTTCAGGACAATAGTTTATTCACAATTAGAATATTATGTTCAGAATCAAGCATCCCTCTATAGAAAGAACATTAAAACACAAAGACTATTCAGCAAAAAATAATGCCAGAGATGGCAGCTTTAATTCAAGAGAAACTTGTGATACAGGGACTGTTTATATTGATTCACATAGGGCAAAGAGGAAATTTGACTGGGGTTTAAAATTATGAAAGGTTTTGATAAGTGACAAAAGATCATTGATTTAAAATTGTCAGAAAGAGCCTAGAGAGAGGTGGAAGAAATTTTCTTTCACATTTTCTACTTTGATCATGTCATTGAAATTGGTTGAGACAGTAATAACTGCAACTTTTAAGGAAAATCACAAAAATATTTGAAACATGGGAAGGTCTGAGACTATGGTTAGAGTGCCAGTAGGTTTAGTTTGGATTTGCTCTAGCAGAGCAATGGAACAGAAGTGATTGGCATAATTATTTTGTGCGCTGTAAAGTCCTCCTATCTGGTTCAGTTTGAGGAGGTTGATAGAGCTGGACCTTATCTGAAGTGCTGTGAGAACAAGCCAGGATAGTTTTTCTTATATGGAGCTAAAGAAAATTAAGGTTCATCCCAAATCTTCATGTCGCTCAGCACAGACATGGTGTCCGTTGGTGGAGGAGGGGAGAATTGGATGTGTGAAAACTGACCACATGCTTGCACATTACCTCTTCTTAGGGAAAGCATATAGAACTGCAGAATGACCTAGCAAACAAAGAAACCATTAGAACATAGAACATTACAGCACAGAACAGGCCCTTCGGCCTTCCATGTTGTGCCGACCAAAATAAAAAGCAATGCCCCTCCAAACTAAACCATTCCCTTCTCTTCCATATACTTATCAATTAACCTCTTAAACGCCACCAAACTTGGCGCATCTACAACAGCTGCAGGCAGGGCATTCCACTCCCTAATCACTCTTTGAGTAAAGAACCTACCTCTGATATCCGTCCTATAACTCATACCCCTTAATTTAAAGCTGTGTCCCCTCGTGCTAGCTTTCTCCATCCTAGGAAAAAGGCTATCACTGTCCACCCTATCTAAACCTCTAATCATCTTATATGCTTTAATAAGATCCCCTCTTAGCCGCCTCCTTTCTAACGAAAACAACCTCAAATCCTTCAACCTCTCTTCATAGGACCTGCCCTCCATACCAGGCAACATCCTGGTAAACCTCCTCTGTACCCTCTCCAATGCCTCCACATCTTTCTTATAATGTGGGGACCAGAACTGCACACAATACTCCAAGTGCGGCCGCACTAGAGTTTTGTACAGTTGCAACATGATGCTGCGGCTCCTAAATTCAATCCCCCTACCAATAAAAGCTAAGACTCCATATGCCTTCTTAACAACTTTATCCACTTGACTGCCTACTTTCAGGGATCTATTGACACATACACCAAGATCCTTCTGTTCCTCAACACTATTAAGAGCCCTACCATTAGCCCTATACTCTACACATTTATTGTTCCTGCCAAAGTGCATTACCTCACAATTAGCCTACCACATATGTGTCAAATCTTTAAAATTATCCAACTGACCCCAGTCTGCTATGGTTTGAAAACATCATTAATTTCTCAACACATTACCATCATCCTCTTAAGATTATAAAGAGCACATTAGAATTTAAAAAAAACTTTGATAAGAAACAATTTTTGTTGATATAATTGGCCTCCGTGTCTTTGGGCTGGATAGGAGGCAGTAAACCAAGATTGCTCACATTACCTGTAATTTGTTTTGCCTCCAATTATTTACTCAATTCTATTACACATGATAGCTCAGTGAATTGAGGATAGAACAGTGGGCATGTTACAGGTGATTGACAGGCATAGGAAGAGGAAATTTTTAAGAAGATGAAGTGACCAAATAGGCACTGATCAAAATGTAACCAGGAACAAATGGTGTCATGATAATGGAACAAAGGACTGATCAGGAGCTTTGAAAGTAATAAAGATGAGATTTACCAGATGTGCAGGATATTGATGACTCAAGGCTGAGAAGTTAACATATTTTGTAATGCATTTATAAAACACTGTGGACTTTCTCACTGATTCCCACTGGCTTCCCTGGTTGCCATCCACCCTCCAGCATCTCATTCAAGAGATTTTTCGATGTACATCGTTGGCCATTGAGTAGAGTACTAGCAACCTATTCAATGCAGAGAGCTTTGCAACTGAGCATAGCTTTGTTCCCATCAAAGTCCACACCTGCATTTTCCAGCAGGAATCATGAGATAATCAGGGTCATAAAACCTGGCTGATTTCCCCTACCCAGCCCAAAGACACTGAGGCCAATTATATCAACAAAAGATGTTTCTTATCCAAATTTTTTTTTTAATTAGTTGTACTCTTCTTATAACTATTAGAGGATGATGGCAATGCATCGAAGAATCAATTATTTTTATAAATCACAGGCTTTAACTGCAGTATATGTATGCTGGTGGATCTGTCATATTACGGAATTTCCACAACGTGATCAGAACTTGAAACAAATAAGGAAATCACGCAACCGGCCATGGAACCTGGGTAGTGCTAACTTTTCAACTGCAGCAATCTGCTCTAATCTCAATTTGCTGCACCTCATGCCAGTCCTTCCACATTCTTCCTTTTCAAATACTTACATCAATTTCAAAGATGTAATCTATCATTGCTGTGGCTCACAAAAAGATAGGAATAAGAATGCACAGAAGTTAATGTTACTTTCATAAAGATTCTTATTTAGTCCACTCATGTCTGCTGTGTGTAGCTCTGGTCACTATATGTTAAGAAAAATAAATATGGGGGCTTTGAAGGATGTGGTTATCAGAAAAGGCTGGGGCTCTTTTCTCTAGAAAAAGGAAGGCTGAAGTGAGTGATCTGATGGAGGTTGTTAAGTTTATCAAAAGATTTAATAAATTGTTTACCTAAAGAGTGTGTAACATACTACAACTTAAAGTAATTGATGGGAATAGAATAGATGCATTTAAGGAGAAACACATGAAGGAGCAAGAAATAGAACATTTGACAGGACTATATGAGAAAGGGTGGAAGGAGACTTATGTGGCGCATAAAAGCAGAATTGAAGCTTTTGGGTAAATAGTCTGTGTTCTTTGGACGTTACATGATTACAATTGAATTGTGGGAAAATACTCATCACTGTAATGCAACATATTATATTTTTATAGCGTCATTAATATTGCAGACATATCCCAAACTAATTTGTAGAAGTGATTGTAAGATCAAATTTGACATTGAGCTACATTAGGAGATATTAGGACTAGTGATCAAAAACTTGATATGAGAGGCAGATTTAACAGTATGATTGTCTTAATAGTTATTCTGGTTCTCATTTTTATTTCCTAAATTGTGGTTGGAAGAAATGTTGGGGGAATATACAGTATTCCTGTTCTATGTCCTGTGTTTCCATGTGTAAAGTTTCTATGTCTAAAGGTGTGCACTGTGTCGATGTTCTGCTTCCATCTTCTAAATGGAGTTTTCATTCCCCACAGGCTATTATAAAAGAAGGTCTTCTGATGAAACAGACAAGTTCATTTCAACGTTGGAAGAAAAGATATTTCAAGCTCCGGGGAAGGACATTGTATTATGCAAAAAATGCAAAGGTGATTTTTTTACTTTATGCAATGTATCAGCTGCAGTTATATAAGGGAACCTGTGATGTTTACCTGCCTGAGAATTCATACTGTGTCTGATAAGATAACATGATGTCATAACAAAAAGTGCTTTTTAGACTGTCTGTATTTTTTTTTGCTGTAATTCAGTTGCCAGCTCAGCCAGTGTGACCACATGACTTATATCCTGGAATTCAGCAATAGATCAGTGAAAGCTTGGGTTATTTTTCTGTTTTCGAGCTTCAATGATTATAGTTAAATTCTACACTCACTTGGCCTTTGACATTTCACTCGTCTTTCACAGTTCAAGACCTAGTCACACAGAAGTGCAAAAGATGGGAAAAGGCTTTGCAGTATGTTCAGCCACCCCAGTATCTAAAACGTATATCTGATGATAGCTGTCATACCTCTCTATTAAACCCTCCTCCAAGAGCTTAACTGTCATTGTAAAAATTAATTCTTAAAGGGCTGAGTATGCCAACAAATAAATAAGTTTGCAAGCCCAAATATTATTCAGTCTGGTAAATTAATGAAGATTAGTGAGGAAGGAGTGGTGAGAAACTGTATCAAAAGACTAGAAGGTGGAAAAAGCTAGGATGAGAAAGAGATATGCCAAGCAACTATCAATTGCTTAGTTTCACATTAGTAGGAAAATGACTCAAGGCCATAATCAGAGATAACATAACTAAATACATTGTAGGATATGGTCTGACCATGATCACCAACACAAACTTGTTATTGACTAATTTGTTGAATTTTTTGAGAGCACAATATGCTGAGTTCTGCAGGTACAATGACCCGAACATTCACTGAAATAGTTCTGATACTGGAGAAAACTAGCCTAAGCCCTTGACACAAGTGGACTCAAAAAAAAGATGCTGGAGGAATGATCACAATCGTGGCTAGAGGTGGATTTTAAAGAGTGTCTTGAAAAAGTGAGAAGGAGCATAGAATATATAATCCCTACAGTGCAGAAGGAGGTCATTTAGTCCATGGAGCCTGCATCAACAACAATCCCACCCAGGCCCTATCCCTGTAACCCCTTGTGTTTACCTTGCTGTTTTCCCACTGAGAGACAATTTATCATGGCCAATCAACCTAAGTCGCACGTTGTCAGACTATGGGAGGAAACCGAAGCATCCAGAGAAAATCCACACGGACACAGAGAGAATGTGTAAACTCCACACAGTCACCCAGAATTGAAC
Source organism: Sphyrna mokarran (assembly GCA_024679065.1). Classification (NCBI taxonomy): domain Eukaryota; kingdom Metazoa; phylum Chordata; class Chondrichthyes; order Carcharhiniformes; family Carcharhinidae; genus Sphyrna; species Sphyrna mokarran. The sequence continues at coordinate 61,678,288 of JAGIQG010000003.1, forward strand.
CTGGATCCCTGGTATTATGAGACAGTAGTGCTAACCACTGTGCTACTTTGCTACCCAAAGGTAGAAAGGCGTCAGAAAGAAATCTAAGATGTGCTGTTTTGATGGCAGAAAGCATGAGCATCAGAGATGAGATGAAAGAAGAGGATACACAAGAAATTAGAGTCAAGGGAATGGGGAGATAGAAAGAGACCATGCCTGCGAGGTACTTAGGTACAAGGATGCAAAATTTTTAATTTGAGGTATTTGGAACAAAGAGCCAGTGTAGGACTGTGGAATAGGTTACGTACAACAGATTTTTGAATTGGCTGATTGTACGGAGGTTGACTGGAAGAGCATTGAAATAATAGGTTGGAGAAATAATCGAGTTTTGAGGTGACAATTTGGGAAAGGATTTTAGCAACAGTTACGTTGTGATAGGCGTCACAAGAATTGTTGTTGTTCTCTTCCAACACCTAATGATACACAAAACAGATCTTGGTCTGTTCTTAGAGCAAGTTTTTTTCCTGGAACAAGTTGCAAAAGCCTGCCACCAGAAACTTATAGTCTGAGGAATGCCATTCTGCATCAAGATTGGCTGCCCAGAAGACTCTCCACTCTTATTACCATTAGCCTGTTGAAAGAATTTGCAGGTTGGTATTCAACCTGTTGGCCGTGTAATGAATGTACCATCCTTGGCCATCAGGTCCTGCGATGGGACTTGAACCCACTCGGACTTCTGGCTCAAAGGCAAGGACGTTACTCATTGCAGCACAAGGCTATCCCTCTTATAAGAGTGACATTATACAAGTAGGCAATCTCGGTGATGGAAAGGAAATTAAACCTAGCTCAGGGCTGAATAGGCCACTAACAGCCGACGTCAGTTTGATGCAATGTTTGAACAGAGAGATCAAGTCATTGGCAAGCATACAGGGCAATCAAAAGAGAAGCCAAAGATTTACTCTTCCTATTGTTTAAATGATGAAAATTTTGTTTTGTCAAAGACTGGATGTTTGGCAAGCAGTCTGATGACACAAAAGCAGTAGATATGTCAAGAAAATTTGTGTAGATGTAGAGCTAGGTGTCACAGCATGACAAGCATTTAGTCATCTAAAATGGTTGTTCATTATTTTTAAAGCTGTAAAAAAATGTTTCATCAGGTTATTTGTTGTTGAAAAAAAACACATGATCCATGTTCGGAAGGAGATCTATTGGAATCATACAACATGTCTGTCAACAAATGAATGGTAAAAAGCATTTTGGATGGCAATCCTTTGTTAGAGAATAAATCTATCTTTCCTGTTTGAGCTGCCAGCTGATCTGTGTATTCCAGCATTCACAGCTTTTCTTTTTATCTCCAGTTTTATGGAGGGTCTACTTAATCTGAGAAAAACAGATTAGTTTGTAGGAATCTGAATCTAAGCTCTGGCTCAGTGGGTAATAGTCCTACTTCAGAGTCAGAAGTTTGTAGGTTCAAGCCTCACTTCAGAGAGTTGTGCACAAAAGTCTAGGCTTACACTTCAAGGCAGAACTGAGGGAGTGCCACATGGTCAGAGGTGCAGTCTTTTACACTCACCATTTGATGTCCCAGACTGCTCCATCACCATTTCTGAATATATTATGTTTCATTGGCAGAATGGTGGTCACATAGTGACATAGAATTGAGAGGGAGTTGCCATGGGAGTCGTCAACATTGATTCCAGATTCCATAAAGTATCATGGCATCAGATCATACATGGCAAGGAAAGTTTCTGCTGATTAACACCTACTTCCCATCCTCAGCTGATGAATCAGTGATCTTCCATATTGAACGCTACTTAGAAGAATTAGAGAGTAGAATAGTTCCAGAATATAGTCTCTATGTGGAACTCAACTTGGATAATCAAGAGTGGCTCGCTTATACCAGAACTGATCAAGTGCGGAGAAAGTAAAGTTTATCCAGTAGTCATAATTTACATTGACACTGTAATGAAGTTATTCTGAAAATCCTCTGGTAGCCACAATCCGTGCCTGTTCGGATACACAGAGAATTTAGCATGGCCAATGCACCTAACCAACACGTTTTTTAGACTGCGGGAGGAAACTGATGAAACCATGCAGGCATGGAGAGAATATGCAAACTCTGTACAGGCAACGACCCAAGCTGGGAATCGCACCTGGGTGTCTGGCACTGTGAAGCAGCAGTGCTAACCACTGTGCCACCATGCCACCCCACTTAAGGACTTACCTGCCAGACTGGGCTAGCTGCAGGTGGTGAAAGAATAAACAAGAGGGAAAAGCTTACTTGGCCTTGGTCTCACCAACCTATATCTCGCAAATCTATAGTATTATTAGTAAGAGTGACTGCTACACAGTCATTGTGGAAGTGAAATCCATTCTTCACACTGAAGATATTTCATTGTGTTGTGTGGCACTATCAAACTGGATAGGTTTTGCAAGCTCAAAATTGGGCATCCACGAAGCATTGTCAGTCATCAGCGACAGCGGCAGAATTGTATTCAACCAGAATTTGTCATCTCATGGTTCAAAATATCCCTCACTAGTATTAGTATCAAGCCAGGAGATCAATCCTGGTTCAATGAAGAATGCAGAAGGGAATGCCAGGGAGCAGCATTAGATGTACTGGAAATGAGTTGCCAACATGCAGAAGCTACAAAACAGGACCATATCTATGATAAACAGCGGAAACATGTGTGATAGACAGAGTAAGTGATCTTACAATCAACAGATTATCATAGCACATCAGTCATGTATGGTGAAAAATTTAAGAACTAAGCAGAGAAAATCCCATAAATATCCCGATGCTCAATGATGAGGGGGTCTATCATGTCGAAACATGGATAAGAGAGCTGAATTCCAGGAGGAAGGTAAGAGTAATTGCTCTTGACATTAAAGCAATATGTGACTAAGTGTGGCATCATGGCACCCTAGCAAACTTGAAGTCAATAGGAATCAAGGGGTAAACACTCCACTGGTTGGAGTCATACCTACCAGAAAGGAAGATTGTCTTTGTTGTTGGAGGTCAGACATCTCAGTCCCAGGAGATTGTTACAGGAGTACCTCAGGACAATGCCTCAGGCCAAACCATCTTGAGCTATTTCATCAATGCCCTTTCTTCCATCATAAGATCAGAAATAGGGATGTTCACTGGTGACTAAATGGTTATTTAGTACCATTCATAATTCCTGAAGCAGTCTGTGTCCATTTGCAGCAAGCCCAGACAGCATTCAGGATTGGATTAACAATTGAGAATTACCATCTGTGCCAAGCAATCACCATTTCCAACACCAGAAAATCTAGCCATCTCTCACTGGCATTCATCCATTACTATAGCTGAATTCCCCACTATCAACATCCTGGGGTTACCATTGACCAGATACTTAATTGGATCAGCCAAATAAGCACTATGGCTACAAAAACAGATCAAAGGTTGGGAATTTTGTATTTTGTAATTCACCTCCTTTCTCCCTTAGGCCTGTTCATCAAGGCAAAAAATCAGAAGTGTGATGAAATTATCTCTACTTGCCTGAATGAGTTCTAACAACATTCAAGAAATGCAAAATTATCCAGGACAAAGTAGCCCACTTGGTTAACACCATTTCTACCACCTTCAACATTCCTTCCAACGCTGCTCCCCCATCACCACTGCACATTGGCAAGAATGTATACCATCTATAAGCTGCACTGTCACAACTCACCATTGGCTCATTCAGCAGCATCTTCTGAACCCACAACATGTACCACTACAAATAAGGGCAGCGGACACATGGCAACACCACTACCTGTTAGTGCCCCTCTGGGCCATGCTTCATTCTGACTTAGAACATTATCACCGTCCCTCTGCTATTAAAGTGTCAAAATTCTGGACATATCTTCCAACAGCACTGTGGGTGTATCTACATCAAAAGGCTGAAGGGAAATCATAAGGCAGCTCACTACCACCTTGTCAGTGGCAATGAAGGATTAACAACATATACTGCCCCTGCCAGTCTGCTCACATTCCATGAAAAGTTTTTAAAAAGATGTTATCACCCAATGGTTTGATAGGTTTGTACTGCCTTTATGACACAACATCCTAGAGTTCTCATCCAAACAGAACGGCCTTGATTCTGAGACTGCATCTTTAATATGGGTGTGCCAAGAATTTGTGACAACTGTTTTGGGCTTGTTTATTTAACCAATGCTAATGTCATGTACAGGTCTTGGTTAAGTATGTCATGTGGCCAAATCAGGTCTCGCCAAATTTCATGAATTCAGATGAGGCTGCACCTAATAGTTAATCTCACCATTCTTCAGACAACCTGCTGTTGTTTTTGGTGCATTATCAACTTTTTTTGGTCTTGGGAGAATGTTGATGGTCATTTTATGATCATCATTCAAGATTATTTGGGTCCCCAATGCTGCTTTTTGCACTTTCATTGCATTTGTGGTCGAAAATTGGTGGACAATAAATAACTAACTGGAGGAAAAGGCAGCATAAATGTCCCACAGATATTTATGTGATATCACAAATGCCAGCAAAAATTGCACTTTAAACCTGATTGAAATCTATTAATAAAGTATCCTACCCAGCGAGATACCCACCACTGTAATTGAGCTCATACATGGAAGATTGGGAACGTACTTCATGGACATGAAAGTTCACTGTGGTTTTCACTAATTATGTTTAATTGGTGGTGGACATTAACTGGTAATGCCTTTGAATCACTATCGATTGAAATACACTGAAACTGGTTGTTGCGTCCAGAGGTATATGCAATGTGTAACTCTGAAAATAAATATAAAAATGGGTAAAAGATTGACTCCAGTTCAGCCTTGCCAGTTGACTTTCTGAAGAACAACACTGTGTATTTGCTCTGTTCATCAATTTCTCTTGTTCCTTCCATTTATTATACCTCCTGGCTTATGAATGCATTCCATATTTTTTCTGATAGTCTCTCCTCCCCTGCTGAAACACAGATTGGATGCTGCCATCCAGTTCCTTAGCCATTTTTCAGATATGAACCTAGAATGTTGGCAACCTGTCCACTATGAAGAAGGGGATAGGGGGAGTGGAATCATGACCAAACCGAATCTTGTTCTCATTTGATATCTACATGTTGTACTTTCCAGCAGAGATCACTGAGTAGTGATTTAAAGCAGGATGTAGAGCTGAAGGTTGCTAAGGATAACTGGAATGTCCCATTCTGGACCCAGATGACATAAGCTAACCCAGCACAAGCTGGGGATTAAACCTGCTGTCTTGCTCAATTATATAGCTCGGTTAACTGTGGGCACTGAGCCATTTAAGGAGTTCTAATTTGCATAAATTTTATTTTAACGCAGAGGATCACTTGGGAATGGAGTTGTTGAGGAGATTAAAATTTGTTCTATTCTATCTGTCATGGCCACGCTTCTTGAGATTCTTCTGTTTTGTCCTCGTATGTTCTGCTTTAATTGTCCTTTCTTTGGTCCATTTAGTTGACATTTTGTCTTGCACTACTTTGGAGTTCACCAGTAGTGTGCATCATAATCTGATTTTATAAAAATGTGTTGCAAATAGATGGCTTGCCTGAAGGGCTATTGCAGCTGACATTAGGGAGATTATGGCTTTAAAGTAAATGAGCTCACTATATTGGCATTGTGCTTTTGTCACTCCCCAACCAAATATGGTGCAGTATTTTGAAAATCTCTAACATAAAACTATTTATGGCACTTACTAAAACATCCTTATTGATGTTTTGAGTACATTAAAATAATTCAACTTTTCAGAATCCCTTCTAACATATCTGCTGTGAACCACTAGTGTTGAATCTGTTATTCACACTGTTAAAATCTGCAGTCATGAGAAATGCTTAAGGCTGACATTTACTGGAAAATTCCCTTCTGACTGTTTAGTGCCATCTACACATTCACACGGTATAAATTTAGCTTTCCAGCTCCCAGGGCCAAAGGCCCAGTCACTTGGCAGCTATCTAAAAACAAACAAGAATGTAGTGTACTCAAGCAGGAAGCGCTTGAGAGGAAAAGTGCTCCAGCTCAAACCCTCTGATTCTCATACCCAGCCCAGAGAGATGTAGGATCGCTGTCTTATTATAATATCTGACACAGGGGACAATCCTTATTTATCATGATAACCCTTGCATTATACTCAGCACAGCAGAGTTTCCCTTCCATTGAGACTATCTGCAAGGTGGTGTAGCATTTATTCCTTTCCCCTTGGACCTTGACATGAGGACACAACCCTACCCATTACACCTTTATAATATGGATATTGGGTTATACCTTTCCATTGATCATGTTTTTAGGGTAATATTACCCCACTACTCTGACATTTAGAGGATTGTGATCCTACCCTGTTTTTCCCCACAATTGATCTCCCCATAAAATAAATGTGGAGTTGTACCCCTCCATTAATCTCTCAGTCTAACTGTTGGGTAATAACTCCCATTTATCTCTCAGCTGGAAGTGTGGGCTCAACCTACCTCATTGTAATGGGGTTTGGAGCCAATATCACCACATTGATCACTCTCACATTCAATCGTGCACTTTCAATGATGGACTTGTATTGTGTTTTTTTATAGTCCATCATATTTGATGAAGTGGATTTAACAGATGCCAGTGTCGCAGAATCCAGCACGAAAAACGTCAACAACAGTTTTACAGTGAGTAGCTCTGACACGAGTTATATTTAACAAGAATTTGATTGCATCCGATAATGTTACTGACAATGGTTGCATATTAATAATAAGCACAGGTAGCATGGATGTTTGATTATTTATCAGACAGTTTGTTAAATAGTGACACAAATGGCAGCAGTTGTAATTTGTTTTAAATGTATTAATTGCATTGGCTGATTAAGTTCCATGCTGAAAGGGGACCTTGAATTTATGTAATACCTATTAGGTCCCAGGATATCCCAAAGCATTTCACAGTTAATAACTTCTGAAGTGCAGTCACTATTGCATTGTAGGCTGAGATGGGTTCAGTTTTTATACAGGAAGGTTCTACAAATAGATAAGTAAATAAATTATCAGATAATCTATTTCAATGATGTTTGTTCAGTCATGAAACATTGGCAAGAACTGCTGCTGATTTGGCTTAAGTTCTTCAGCTAGAAATTTATTTTAAATTCTGGATTAATTCTCTTTCCTGTCAAAGAGGTTGGATTTAATAAACTAGGATATGGGTAGGGAGATTACAATGTTTGGCTGTAGTGAGTTGAGATTAGTGTAAAAAGGATAGTAAGTTTGACTGTAGTGAGTTGGGATATAGGGTAGAAGGCTTATTGAGTTTGGGTGTAGTGAGTTGGGATTTAGGGTAAAGAGTTACTGAGTTTGGATGTAATGAGTTGGAATATAAGTTAGATGGGTTACTGAGTTGGAATGTTGACAGGTTATAGAGGTTGGTGTAGCAAGCTGAGATGTTGGGGTGAAGGGTTACAGATGTTGGGTATAGTACGCTAGGGTGAAGTGTAGAGGGTTTCAGAGGTTGATGTAGTGAGCTGAGATTTAGGATAAAGGGGTTACAGAGTTTGGACAAAGTGAGTTGGGATGTAGGGTTGAGAAGTTGGGTGTAGTGAGTTGGGATGTAAACAGATTACAGAGGTGGTGTAGTGAGCTGAAATATAGGGTAGAGGGGTTACAGATGTTGGGTGTATTGAGCTGGGATGAAGGGTAAAGGGTTACAGATGTTGAGTGTAGTGAGCTGAGATTTAGGGTAGAGGGTTACGTAGTTTGGGTGAAGTGAGTTGGGATGTATGGTAGATTGGTTACGGAAGTTGGTGTAGTGAGCTGGGAATCAGAGTAGCAGGATTACAAAGTTACATCAGAGAAAGAGGTCCTGGAGGAATTTGGGGATTTTGAATTCAATTGATTGAAACCAGAAAACTAACTAAATACTATAAAATATTTGCATATTTGAAAAGTGGACATTCTGAACCAAATGGAATTTGTTATGATTGAGTGCTCAGTAAAAAAACAATATTTGAGAAGCTGGGTCTGTAAATAACAAAACCTTTCATCAGGATTTTAGTAAGATTGAAGTGGATAAATGCAGGCAGAAATTGGCAGTTTTGGTGATAGAATGTTGGTTTGAAGCTCAGCTCCTGTTCAATGAGTTTTGGCATTGTAAGTCACCTTACTCAAACAGACAAAGATGGAAATGCAATTCCAGGCAAAAGGCAAATGTTTAATAGGAAACAAATAACATGGCTTCAGTCTTTCTGGTGCCAATATCAGAAATATCTGACCAGATTTAAGTACAAGAAATACTAAAGACTGGTTTCTTTTTCCTGTTGTTGCTAATTGCCTCTGTTGTTAGACAATGTCCTGGACTTCATTTTGGATGGAATGACAATGCAGCAACAGGAAGGAAAAACTGTTCCTCAGCATTTCTTATACGGGATCTAACCAGAATTTCCACTCTGATATTAATTCTTAGGAAGTCTCCCGATTCTGACTGCATTTTCCAGGAAACTCAACTTTATTTAGGATTTCATAACAGATGTAGTGGAATTATTTGCTGTTCAGACATTTCCTGGTTTCCATTTTTTCCAACATGGTCTTTCATTAGGCAAGTGTCAGAAAATCTGTGCCTTTTGATGTTGTTTCCATTCAAATGTGACTGTCTGTATAAACTTGTCCACTGTTAATTGTATGTTAAATGTGCTTAATTGAGTGGTGGTGATGAGCATTAACTGCGTTTTCATCTGAGCATATATAAAGAGATACTTATTGAAATTGTAGCATGGTGGACGTAGGAGATGTAATCTTGCAACATTTAACTTGGTAAATGAGTGTGGAAGATTAACTCCAATACAGCCATACATTAGATAAAAGATAAAAATAACAATCCCCTGTGAGCAATCCGTAATCACACTATTTTAGTGGTTCTTATCGAACAGGCTAAACTTCGGAAACTTATGGAACGATATAAAATGGAAGTAAGGCAAGAAATGAAAAGCTAGTAATTTGATTACACGCACACGGCGGTGTGTGATTGATTCTAATCCTGCAAGCAAATTGGCTTACATGTATCAATCTAAGCAACTGAGGTGAATGCATCTGTATCCCAATCTTTGCTTAGATTAGTGACATGGTGCAGAGGTGAACACTGGCAGTATTGTCCAAATAATCAAGCGGCTATAACATTGAAATGGGAGTCAGGTGGTTGTCCAAGCCATCCTACCCCATGGGCTTGAATAACTTGAGCATTTTAAAGCACATTTTTGCCCTTTAGGACAAATTCATCCAGCTCATGCTCCCGCTCCTCCACAAACAATTCTTTGCTGACCAAATCGACATAGCTTTCAGTTAATGCCAGATGCTGAAAGAAGTATCAGGTGAATCGCACGAATGATACCAACTGCCATACACTCGTTTTATTTCCTGGGACATCCAGACTTCTGATCACAGAGAAAAGTTTCCTGAGTTTCTATTACAGGAGAACACAAGCAATTCCATTGTTGAGGGGTTCAGAATATTTGCAATCTACACTAATGCAGAATCATCAGTCCAGTTGGAACAGAATCGAAGATAAACACATTGAGCAATGAAAAACTATATGGCTTGGATTTCTTCAGGCATCTCCTTTGCTGTTACTTGCTGTCAACAATTATCCAACAAGGTTTGAAGTGTCAGTGCAACGGGTTTTTTTGCACTGTTGGAAGGCAACCACTTGGAATTGCTTAGGTGCTTTCATTGAGCATTATACCTGCTTCAAAGTGGCTATAATGTTTCTATAATGTAATGAGCAAAACTTTTTCACTTTCCTTAGTTGGTTTTATTGTCTGAAACTTTCAAACACTTGATATACATTTATTTTCTCTGAGTCCCTCTTAACCTGTCTTCTGACATGACAGAGCATTCAGTTGCATAAGTCTTCACCATGTTGAAAGGCACTCACTGCCGGCTCCTTCCCAAGTCAATGAACCATAGAACCCTACAGTGCAGAAAGAGGCCCTTTGGCCCATCGAGTCTGCACCGACTACAATCCCACCCAGGCCCTACCTCCACATCCCTAAATATTTTACCCACTAATCACACTAACCTAAGCATCTGAGGACACTAAGGGGCAATTTTAGCATGGCCAATTAATCTAATCCACACATCTTTGGACTGTGGAAGGAAACCAGAGCACCTGGAGGAAACCCACGCAGACACGAGGAGAATGTGCAAACTCCACATAGACAGTGACCTGAGCCGGGAATCGAACCCAGGTGCCTGGAGCCGCAAAGCAGCAGTGCTAACCACTGTGCTACCATGCCACCCCTACTATGCTTAATGTCATTGTGCAGCCACCAACACAACATTCAAGAGGCAGCCCTCCCATCACCTTTTCAGTTCAGGCAATATATGTGTCTTGCAGAGATGGTGCCTCTTCATTCCAATGTGCTTGAGATCTTCTTTATGTATCTCTTGTGATTTTCTTCCTTACTCCCATGCAATTGCAGAAAGAGGCCCTTTGGCCCATCGAGTCTGCACCGACTACAATCCCACCCAGGCCCTACCTCCACATCCCTAAATATTTTACCCACTAATCACACTAACCTAAGCATCTGAGGACACTAAGGGGCAATTTTAGCATGGCCAATTAATCTAATCCACACATCTTTGGACTGTGGAAGGAAACCAGAGCACCTGGAGGAAACCCACGCAGACACGAGGAGAATGTGCAAACTCCACATAGACAGTGACCTGAGCCGGGAATCGAACCCAGGTGCCTGGAGCCGCAAAGCAGCAGTGCTAACCACTGTGCTACCATGCCACCCCTACTATGCTTAATGTCATTGTGCAGCCACCAACACAACATTCAAGAGGCAGCCCTCCCATCACCTTTTCAGTTCAGGCAATATATGTGTCTTGCAGAGATGGCGCCTCTTCATTCCAATGTGCTTGAGATCTTCTTTATGTATCTCTTGTGATTTTCTTCCTTACTCCCATGCAATTGCTCTTTACTATACTCTGTCATAGAGATTGTTGTTGCCAATGCTAGAAATCAGCACACGTCAATCCCCAGCTAAAATTAGATGAAGAGGAACAAAGAGGATGATTTAAGAGTCAGGATAACACAAGCCTTGGTACTATGGTGAAAAGACTCATTTGTCTTTTGGACTGCGTAGTATTCATAAAGCCTTTCACTCCCTGTTAGCACTTGAATTGCTTTCTTTTTTGGAGACGCAGACAAGCTAGCTACAGGCACATGTAGTATGATTCAGAGACTGAGTCAGTGGAATGGGAAATAGAACATTAAGATGAATCTTCACCTGACATCTTTGCTGCCTCTATATTTGCGATGGTAATGATATCTCTCACTCTCACAGCTACCTATTATATATCCTGTCAGCTGAATTCATTGTACAGCAAGAATTGCAATAACAAAATCAGACCTTTTCAGGTTAGCAGGAAAAGAAGCAGGAGCAGTTTTGATTTGGAGAAATTAAAGAGCTAAGAACCAACCAAACTGTCTGGGAAAGAAGTTCTGCTTTTTTCCCCCTCCTCTCTCCAGTCTGCCTAACACACTTTGTTCTAGTCTCACTGATGAACTGCTCCATGCCTAAATGGATCTTCTACACCATATTTACTGGTTTCTCTCCTGGTCATGTCTACGAGTTCCCATCCCAAGTGCTGTGGTACTCATAACTGACTCTTTCGTAGCAGTTGCCTCAGAAACCTTATTCTCTATCCCATTGCTTATCCTGCACCATATACTCACCATTGTTTCCTATTTGGTTGTCCACCTTCTGCATGCCCACTATCTCCAGTCAGTCTTTTCTTAACCCTCTGATATCCCACTTCTTTGTGCCTTCTTACTTGTTCTAGTGAATTTTCTAGTTGTCCATTTGTGCACATCCATTTGCAAAATGTCTTATCACTATCAAAAAAGTTTTACTCCTCTGTGATTTCATTCTGGAAGAGCACATTGTCAGTCTGAGAGTAGCATAGTTTACTGACAGCCGATCTTTTCTTAACAGTGAGACACCCCTACCAGTCCACATTTATACTCTGCCACTGTGATACACTGCAGTGGTACTGTCACCTTGCTGTATCCCTCAAATTCTCTACTGTTCCATCAGTTTTTCCAATGTTGTCCTCAGTCATTTTTTGACTTAAATAAATGACAACGCATCTATGGCAGTTCAGAAGAGATAGCATTTATTCTCTTCATTGAAATTGTATTATTTCCCTGACTAAGTAACAGACAGGCTGAAAAAAAAGTAACATTTGTTAATAGTGGGAGGAATTTTAGAGCAATGCAATATGATGTCCATATGCGTGTAAGCTAATTGTGTTCTTGCAGATGAGGCAGCACATTGACATTCAAAGCCAAAGTTATATAGAAAAAACTTTATTTTGTCTATCGTGTGCCGAACCTGGCCTTGGTATGTTCGATAGGGCAGTATTATGGAACCTATGCTCTGTGTCGAACCCAGACTGTACCTTTAATTCAGGATGGTTACTGTAGTATTGTGGCATAATAGGCTGCTCATTCACTCCTAAAATTCAACAAAAGTTTGAGCTCCTGATCTTATTTATATGATTGGTTAGCTTTCAAGTATAGATGAAAACCCAGGTCAGACTTTTGCAGCTTCTCAATGTAGCTATTAAAAACAAAGATATTGTGTTAAGCTGGGGTCATGGTGGGGACAATAATGAAAACTTATGACAATGCAACAATTTTTTATATCCAAGTAGCAAACTAGCCCATCAATGCTGTTAAGGGTTAAACTTCAATGTTCCAGGACTAGGATTTCCTGCTGTTTATGTTCCAACCTACTGGACATAAACTCACTTCCTCATGTCATCCTGTTGGTGTTGACCGGGATGTAGTTTGAGACAAGAGGCCGTCAACTCAGACAGAAACTCTTCGACCTGAAGAGGACAGGTGGAGAGGAATGATTCCTTTTCAAGGTTATTAAACACAGTATATAGATGCAGCAGTTTCTAATGGATCATCTATTAAACTGTCACAGAAACCACTCAAAAGGGCAGGTGCATGATTAAACTTAGAAATCCAAAAGCTCCTGGCTCATTCATTCATGAAAATGGCATTTTGTTGCCTGGCTTCCCATTCTAAACATTTAGTGACATTACACTATATTTGTATTGTAGGTGTAAAATAAAATTACCACAAAGTTGTGACATATCCATTTTAGGTTTTTTTTTTACTTTGTCTCTTTTTTATTGTTTACCATTTTTCCCTCTATCTCTCAATTTGGGTCTCATTTGACATTGAATTCATTCACTAACTTGGACTTCCTAGTACAGACCTCTGTCTATTGCACTCTCCTTGAATCCGACTGCTTTCGGGAGCAAGCAATTGTACCTTACGCAGAATTCAGATACCCTGTAAAGGTCACCACGCAGTCTTCATCTCTCACTTCCAGTACGTCATCATCGGCATTAAATAGATAAGGTCAAATCTAACAGCGTGTGTCACAGAAATCTTTGGGCCACAATCTCATAGTACAGACAATTGTAAACTAAACTATACAAAACAAAGAATGAAAAGTGGCAGTGCACCTGAAGACACTTTCAAGCTGACCACTTCTGATAGCATTCTACAGTGAAGTTAAAATGTTTATGAAAGTAACAAACTTGGAATTAATTGATAACTTTAAATTGAGCGTTTCTGGTTCCTAATATCATATTATCCCTTGAGTGACACATTTACTTTGCTTACTTTGCTATTCGTATTCTGACAGGGTTGTGGAACCAGTAGTTCTCAGATTGCTAGCCTTAAGGTTCTGATCTTCTGTTAGTCTCCTAAATTCCTTAAATGTTTGTTGCAGAATCTCAATAATAGGCAAATCAGCCTTTTGCCTTGCAGAGTTAATAATGAATAATCAGTTTATAATAATAACTAAGTGGTTGACGATATGAGGTTAGTGGAGATTTCTAGAAACGTGTTGCTGAACCATAGGCCAATGCATTATTTATAGGAGAGCGATATAAATATTTGACCCAGAAAGTAACAAGCTGTGGGGAGATAACAGAGCAGAGGGATTAGTTTTGGATTGATATAGCAAAGATCCCACACAGACGATGATGAGCTGAATGCTACATTTATAAACTTAGATGGATCAGTTATGCCCAATCCTATTCATTAACTCTGTTATAATATTTTGTTGTTCCCCCGAGATCAGGAAGTCTCCAATATGATATGGTGTCCGTACACACAAAATTATGAATTAGGAGTAAGCCATTCAGCCCCTTGAGCCTGCTGCACCATTGAATAGGAGCATGGTTAGTCTGATTGTAACCACTGGATAAAAGCAAATTATTGCAGATGCTGGAATCTAAAACCAAAAGAGAAAATGCTGGAAAATCTCAGCAGGCCTGGCAGCATCTGTGAGGAGAAAAAAGAGCTGATCCTTCAACAAAGAGTCATCTGGACTCAAAACATCAGCTCTTCTCTCTCCTTACTGATTGTAACCAACCCTTACTTCCAATAACCTTTTACTCATTCCCTTGTTTATCAAACTTCTGCTGATTTTTGATGGCAGGAATTCCAAAGACACACTAACTGCTGAGGGAAAAAGAATTCTCTTCATCTCATCTTAAATGGGCGACCCTTTAGTTTTAAACAATGACCACAGTTCTAGATTCTCTCACAGAGGAAACATCATCTCCAAATCCACCCTGTCATAACTTCACAGCATCTTAATGGTTTCAGATAGGCTGCCTGTTACTTTTCCAAGCTACAGTGGATACAGGTCTGGTCTGTGCAAATTTTCACAATTAGACAACTGCACCTATTCCTGGTATTAATCTAACAAACATTCTCTGAACTGCTTCTAATTCATTTACATCCTTCCTTAAATAAGAAGACCAGGACCATACTTAATACTTCAGATGTGGGTTTTACCAGTGCCCATACAATAGAAACATAACGTCTCTACTTTCATATTCAATTCCCCTTAAAGTAAAAATCACATTCTATTAGCACTCCTAATTACTTGCTATACTTGCACAAGCGTCATGCATTTCATGCGGAAGAACACCTAAATTCCACTGAATCTCAGCTTGCGATTTCTCACAATTAAGATAATTTTTTTTTATTTTTCCTTTCACATTTTCTCACTTTATACTCCATTTGCCAGGTCATTGCCCACCCATTTAAACTATCTTTATCCCTTTGCAACCTCCCTATGCCCTTTTCATAACTCAATTTCCTAACTTAATTTGTATCTTCAGCAAATTTAGCAACCATGCCTTTATCCTTTCATCCAAATCATTTAAATAAATTGTAAAAAGCTGACGCCCCAACACCGGACTCTCTACTTATACTGCCTGAAAAAGACCCATTTATGTCCATCTTTGTTTCCTGTCAGCCAGACAACCTTCACCGTGAGCTTTTATTTATCGCAATAACTTTTGATGTTGCACTTTATCAAATGCCTTCTGAAATCTAGTACAATACAGACACCAGTTTCCCTTTATCCACAGCATGTGACTTCTTCAAGAAACTCCAATCAATTCAATAAACATTTTTTCCCTTTCACAAAACTGTGTGGACTCTAGATACTTGCCTTGAATTTTTCTGAGTGCCTTGCTATAATATCTTTAAGAAGAGCTTTTCTCATTTTCAATTTGAGTACAGGCATGGAGTATAAAAGCAACGAAATGATGCTTTTCATTTCTGTAGAGGCACCTTTACAAATTATTGGTCAGACTACATTTAGAGTATCGTGTTCCATTCTGGGCACCTTGTTTAAGAAATGATGTTAAAGCCCTAGAGATAGTACAAAGAAGATTTACTAGAATGATATTAGAAATAAGAAATATTAAATACAAGGAAAGATTAGAGAAATTGGGCTTATTCTCCTTTACAAAGAGAAGGTTAAGAGGTGACCTTATTGAGATTGAATTGAGAAAATTCTAAACAATTTTGACAAGGTGAAGAAAGATATTCGGTTTCCACATGTTGATATGTCTGACTAGAAGTCACAATTTCAAGATGATTGGCAAAAGAGGTAGGAATGAGATGGAAGTGCTGTTAAGATTTGGAACGCACTGCTGAGAAGAATAGTGGAGGCTGATTCCATGAAAGATTTCAAAAAAGAGCTGGAAACATATTTGAAAATGATGAATTTAAAGAGTTACAGAGATAGGGCTGAAGAATGGGACTAGGTGGAGGGGGGGAGCGTGTTGCTATTTCGGGTGCCGGTGCAAACACGGTGGACTGAATAACCTCTTTCTGCGCTGTAAGATTCTATGATTTTCCTTCGACAGAATTGACTGGCCTGCAGTTTCTTGCTTGTCTCCCTCCTTTTTTGAATAAAGGAGTTACATTCATTATCTTCTAATCTAATGGAATCTTCCCTCGGAATTTTAGAAAATTAAAACCAACGCATCAACTAACCACTTCCTTTAAGATGCCATGACGAAGTCTATCAAGATTTGTTAAACCATAGTTCAACAGTTTACTAAATTCCATTTTCCTAGTGACTGTAATTTTCCCTAGTTCTTCCCTCCCTTCCAATTCCTGATTTACAGCTATTTCTGGGATGTCATTTATCCTGTGTAATGAAGATTGTTGCAAAATACCTGTTCAATTAATTTGCGAAATCCTTAATTTTCATTATTATTCCCATAGACACTGTCTGTAGAGCCAATACTTGTTAATGGAAAGGTAAAGGTTCGTTTTGTTAACTCATCTCTTATTTGCATATCTATAGAAACTCTTACTATCTGACTTTCTATTTCTAGCTACTTTCTCTCATACTTGGATTTTTCCCCCCTTATTAATCTTTTGGTGTTTCTTTGCTGTTCTTTGTATTCTGTCTAATCTTCTGAAATGCCACCCATCCTTGTACAATTATATCCCTTTTCTTTAAGTTTGATGCTATATCTTTTTAGTTAATCACCATAGTGCGTCTGTCCTTTGATATTTTGCTTTCTAGTTGGAATATATTTATTCTGAGTATGCTGAAATATCTCTTTTAACATTCGCCACTGCATTTCTGTGGAACTATTCCTTAACCTCATTTGCCAGATCACTTCAAATAGTTCTGCCTTCATATCCTCATAATTGCCCTATTTAAGTTTAAAATACTAATCTTGGATCTACTGTTCCTTAAACAAAATGTAAAATTCAATCACATTATGATTGCTGCTACTTAGAGATGCCAGCACTACGAGATCATTAATTAACTTTGTCTTGTTTCTCACTACCAAGTCCAGTACAACCGGTTCTCTGGTTGGCTCCAGAATGTGAGTCCTAACAACAAGATGAAGTGGATTGGAATTTAAATTTTCCAAGAAACTATCCTTAAAACACTCTGAACTGCTGCTCATCTAGGCTACCTTTTCCCATCTGATTTATCTAGTCCATATGTAGATTGAATCACTCAAGATTACTCAGATAAGCTCCCATTATTTTTTCTTTATACTCTGTGCTACCGTGTGGTTACTGTTTGGAGGCCGGTACAACATTCCTTTATCTTTATCAGTTATCATCCCTACTGAAACTCTATATCTTGGTTTCCTGAACTTATGTCATTCCTCTCCATTGTATTAATACCACCATTAATTAACAGGGCCACATTTTTACCTTTTCCTAGTTTCCTGTCCTTCCTATATGTCATGCTTCCTTAAATATTCAGATCCAAATCTGTGTCATCTGTAGGCATGTCTCTGTGATGGCCATCAGATGGTACTTACTTATTTCTGTTTGCACTCTCAGTTCATTTGTTTTGTTACAACGCTGTGTGAATTCAGATACAGAACGCTTAGCTTCATTATTTCTGTAACCCTTAGTCTTACCTGCTGCTTTTACTCTTAGCTTTGTACTTTATCCTTTCCTGTTGCAGTCTGTTTATCATTTCCAATATTAATGCCTTTCTTTCTTATTTTATGTTTACTCTTTGATTTAACACATCTCCCAAAATTTGATTCCATGTCTTTACGGTTTAATTTAAACCCTCTTTATTTCCCTAATTATGCGGCTCATTAAATCTTTGGTTTCCGCATGGTTCAGGTGTATCATCTAAATGGTACAGATCTCACTTTCCCAATACTGATTCCAGTGTTCCATGAATTGAACCTGTTTCTCCCATACCAGTCTTTGAAACAGGCATTCTTTTCTCTAATTTTATTGGCCTGCTATTCTGAAGGTCTTTCGCCTCAGTAAGAATTGTCAGGGCATGATTTTAATTCCGATTAATGTTTTCGTATTAGAAGTCTAAGACTTAGAATGGAAGTTGTCCTAGTGAAATGATGCAAAGCATCAGCGCCATTTCTTCAATTAATTCTTTGCCATTGACAGTCAAATTTATAATATATATGATGGCGAATCAAATTGAGGGTCTTTCTACGAATTACGTTGCTATAGCTGAGTTGAGAAAGAAGAGGGGACAGATTGGGTCAGTAGACCATTGGCCACATGACTTAGTGCAACTTAGAGGTACCTTAGGTTATTCCTCGAACTCTGAATGCATCAGCTTTTAACAATGGGCGGATGATCATTTTTTACCCTGTGATAAGTAGCTGGGGCTTAACTATTCTTAACTGAAAACAAGTTGAAACTGGAGCAGTGTAATAGTTGGTGAGAAGAAAAAGAACCAATAGAACTACAGCTACAGTTTAAAAAAATAGGATTTTTAAAATTTCATTTTACAGGAAATGGACGATGTTGTTAGTCAGACCAACATTTATTGCCCATTCCTAGTTGCGCTTCAGTTGGATAAATCACTGCAGTCCCTGAGGTGTAGATACACCCACAATTCTGTTAGGGAGGGAATACCAGAATTTTGATCCAGTGACTGAAGGAGTGGCAATATATTTCCAGGTCATAATGGTGACCGATTTTGAGAACCTCCAGGTACATTCCTAGATATCCGCTGTTTCTGCCTTCTAGATGATAGTGGTCATAGATTTGGAAGTTGCTGCTGAAGGAACCTTGATGAGTTCCTGTAGTGCATCTTGTAGACAGTACACATGGCTGCCATTGTCAGTAGTACCGGGATTGAATGTTTGTGGAAGGGCTAGCAATCAAACAGGCTGCTTTACCTTGGATGGTGTTAAGGTTCTTGAGTGTTGTTGGAGCTGTACTAATCCATGCTTGTGTAGAGTATTCCTTTACACTCCTAACTTGTGCCTTGTAAATGGTGGACAGGCTTAGAGGTGTCAGGAAATGAGTTACTCCCTGCAGTACTCCTAGCCTTTGACCTGCTCTGGTAGCCATTATTTTTACCATTGAAGTTAAGGGGTGATGGTTAGATCCTCTCTTGTTGCAGATGTTTATTGCCCTGCTCTCATGTAGCACAAATGTTACTTGCCACTTGTCAGCCTAAGCCTAGTATTGTCTGGCTCTTGCTGCATTTCGATATGAACTGCTTCAGTATCTGAGGAGCCACAAACAGCTGAACATTGTATGGTTATCTATGAGCATCCCTACTTCTGACCTTATTACAGATGGGAAGTCATTGATAAAGCAGCTAAAGATGGTTGGGTCTAGGATACTACCCTGAGAAACTTCTGTGGTGATGTCCTGCAGCTGAGATGATTGACCTCCAATTAGTACAACCATCTCCCAAGCTAGGTATGACTCCAACTAGCAGAAATTTTTCCCCTGATTCCCATTGACTCCAGTTTTGTTCAGGCTCCTTGATGCTATACTTTGTCAAATATTGCTTTGATGTCATCTCACCTCTAGCCTTCAGCTCTTTTCTCCATGTTTGATTCAAGGCTGTAATGAGATCAGGAGCTGAGTGACCCTGATGGAACCAAAACTGAGCATCCGTGAGCATGTTATTGCTGAATAAGTGCTGCTTGATAGTACTGCTGATCGAAAGTAGATTGGTGGAATGATAAGTCTTCAGGAGTATTGCCAGAGCTCATAGCTTTTGCAGTAACTTGTACCTTCAGCTGTTTCTTGATGGCGAGTAGAGTGAATCAATTAGCTGAAGATTGAGGAGGCTGAGATAGATCATCTACTTTGCCTCTCAGGCTGAAGGTTTATGCAAAAGCTTCAGTATTATCTTTTGCATATATATGCTGGGCTGTTCCATCATTGAGGATGGGGATATTTGTGAAGCCCCATCCTCCAGTGAGTTGGCTGCCATTTACAGCCCAATGTGGCAGGCTCCGTTTTCCTGCATCAGTGTAGATTTGAACTGATTTGAAAATTACACACTAATTCCAGCATTGACAGTGTTAAAGATTTAGAGCAGTGGCAGTTTGTCCTTGGGAGTCTGAATGGGTCAGTTCCGCTGCAGGGCATTCCCTGTGGGCTCTGATACTATTTTCGTGTGTTTGTCTCTGACAGGCCTTCCTCATTTTTTGTAGGGTGTGGTTTAAAGATAGTGAGGAATTTGAAATACCTCTGATCTCCCTGGTACTTCTCTTTGAAACACTACAACTATATCCTTTCACCACAGGCTCGCCTCTCCCACAGCAGGACGTGTACATTAGTCATACAACCAGGACTACAGTCAGTCAAAAAGGGTGTCGGAAGTATGAGTGTTCCTTAAGAGATGGAAAAACTTTTGCTGCCTCGCTGTTCAAGTTTTAGGATGTCTGCAGTAGAGTTGCTGTTCTGTCTGAGGTATTAAATAGTGTTTGCCCTTCACATTTGTGTAAAAGGTTTCTTTATATGTTGTGGGATTTTTGGAACAAGTCCAGCAGCATAAGAAAGAGAAGGCCTGAGTGCTAAAATCTCTCAGATTTTGGAACGAACTGTGAATGCAGTCCATGATGGAGCATCCTGCAAGACGTCAGTTGTAAGTGAGACATTCCACTCTTTACTACAAGACCCTTTCAGGCAGTGTGCTTCTTTTCGCAATTTATTCTTATTTTGGATCTTGCATTGTGTAATTCATGAAGCAAAGAGATTTTTCAGTGACCTGAGGATTTAAAATAGAAGTTAGAGAAATCTGCTTTGAAATGTGAGTTTTGTAATCTGCTTCTAGAATTTGTTTTTGTTTCTGTTGAAACCTCACTGCATTTCCTCTACAAGTTCGTAATTGAGATTCAATTGATTTTATAATGTTGGGAGTTTGTATTGTAGATTGTTTTCTGTGTCATGGTGACCCATTAAAGTTCAGAGATTTATTTTCTTACCTAACTAACACTGGATATTTTATATTTTGTGATTAAAATTTTGTGACCCAGAATTATAAAATGATGTGCCATTGCTAAACCTTCAATTCTCCCCCACAACTTCCCACCTCACCCCAATGGTATGTGAGATTTCAGTAAAGCGTCATCATGAGTGAAACATTTAAAACTGGAATTTTGGAAACAACAAAAAACATGATTCAAGGTACTGCTGTGCAAATTTGAACTGTGTCTTAAGCAAATAACAGCTGTTTAATACAAGCCTAGAATAGTAATGGTACAGGCCTGTATTATACTACAGTAAATGGCTGATGAGTATGCATCTGTAACTGTTTAAAAATAAAACTGGGGTACAGTGCTGCTGGGCATGGATTGGTCTGGGCATGGATCGGACTGGGCATTGATCTGTATATGTATAATGCTGGTTACAATGCTAATGGGTATAAGTGTGTGACTGTGTAACATTGGGATAAGGTGCTGATAGATACTGATCTGTCACTGTGTTAAGTACAGAGCTAATGGGTATAAATATGTCACTATATAACATCAAAATATATTGCTAATTGGTACAGGTCTGTCATTATATAACACTGGTATATGGTGCTGAAAGATACTAGTCTGTCACTGTATAATATTGAGTACAGTGTCGGTGGTTATAGGTCTGTCACCATATGGATACAATGTTGCTGGGTACAGCCACTGTATAACAATGGGGTAAGATACAGATTGCAGACAGTCACTGTATAACACTTGAGTACAAAGTACCGGTGAGTACAATGTTAACACACTATAATACCAGGTTAAAGGTTAAATTAAAGGTGCTTTATATCAGAAAATTGACAAAGTGTAATCGCACAGTATTCATACTGCATTCGAAAACATGAATGACCTGGTCTGTGATAAAGAGGTGTAAGGTTATTTTTGTGGGTCCTCTGATTTGTTGTCAAAATATGTGTATGACCTGGCCTGCTAAATTCACATCAGATCCGAGTGTCATGACGCAGAATAAGGCTGACAACTAAGTTTCCTGGACAATTCACATTGCTAGGATGCCATGATGTTTTAGTTCCAGCATGTCAGTGTCAGATGTACCAGCCAGGAGCCAAGTTATGACTCAAATTGGAGCAAACAGACTAGCAGAAGAAAAAGAAATATAAAAACATTTTAAGAATCTCAAACAACATTAGAAGTGCATTAGTATCTGGAGTTTCATGCAAATAAAATGTATATTAATGTTTGTAGCATCATTTGCTAAATAATGTATTATTGTCACATATTAAGCATGCATTGGTGCCCAGTGCACCCCACAACATAAAAAGAATGCTGTTACTCAAATATTATACAGTGTAAAATTCATATGAGTACTCACAGCATTGCATATTAAATATATTTAAATGACTGTCCCTGCCACAGAATCCCAAGTTTAGAATTATTATCTTTATGTTCACATTTCTTCATGACCTATGAGTTTGCTATCTGTAACCTCCTCTAGTCCTAAAACCATCCCTGAATTCCGTATCTCAGAATCCTATCACCTTTCACCCCACAAATGATACCTGTGTCTTCAGCTATCTCGACTGCATATTTTATAATTCCCCTTCCTAAATCCTGTGCCTCACCTCCACTCCATTCTTCTTTAAAATCATCTTGGAAATCCATTTCCTGATGAAACATCTTGGTGACTTCTGAAATGTATTTTACTGTCATGGTTTGACTAATTACTCCTCTGTGAAGTTATTTGAAATGTATTACCATATTAAATTACAGATGCTATATAAATGAGTGTTGTTAGTATTATTGTAGTGGCAGCCAGGGTGCACTCCACAACATGAATATTAGTACCCAAACTGCTACACATTAAATGCATATTCAAAGAATCTCTCAACATAAACAGTAAACTGAAATTTGTATAGGTGCAGAGAGCGTTTCTACACATGAAACGTGTATCAGCACCCGAAGTGTCAAACAGCTGAAATTGCATTTTGATAACTAGAATGTTGCACAATCTAAGACACGTAGTTCCAAGGGTATTGAACACCTTAAAATCTGCATTGCAGCCAAAGTCTTCCACCGCGTAAAATCTAGAGTATCCATCATATTAAACATATATCCGTTTACATATTATCATACAATAAATGTGCTTTACTTAATATTATACAACATTAAATAGATGTTAGGACTCAGAGCATTGCACAGTATTAAATTCATACTCGCATTTAGTAGGCTGTGCACCATTAAACATATATTACAACCCAGACTATCACAATGTTAAAACACATTGCAATCAAAAATGTCACATAATGTTGATCATTTATTTATATGCAGAGTATCACACAATATTAAACATGGTTAATATTAATTACAAGAGTGTCAAATAGTAGTAATGACTTGTTTAAATGTGGATTATTTTCCAGAATACAGTACAATATTAAAGACAGCTCACTAAAAAAAAACAAAAACTTGCACTGATTGTGCCTTAAATTATCTGAGAGCATCCTAAAACCAATGAAGTATTTTTGAAGCATAACGCAGGAAATGTAATGTAAAAGAACAAAACAGCACGGGAAACAGGCCCTTCGGCCCAACGAGCCCACGCTGCCACCCCGATGTTCCCACCTCTACCCGCGATCCCTGTCCATTTTTGTAGATCTATGGATTAAAAACCAAATTTGAGACAATTTAGGGAGAATTTGTTTTGCCAATTAGCCTAAGAGCACATCTTCGGGATGTGGGAGGAAACCAGAGCACCCGGAGAAAACCCACGCAAGCACGGGGAGAATGCGCAAACTCCCACAGACACAGGCCCAAATCCATGTATCTGCACAGCACAGCGATAGTCACTGAGCTGTCGTGTTGCCCATCAAATTGTCCAGGTCAAGCGTACACTAACGACGTGAAGCACTAGGATACTCTCGAAAAAAAAAATCCAAGAGCAGCCCCCTCACGACCCATCGCGTGTATGCCCCTCATTAGACAACAAGGTGGACCAAAGCACCTGTAGGATAAAAACAAGTACATCAATATCATCGTCTATTTACACACTTCCCAGGGACTCCCAAGGCTCGTGATCCCTATTTTAAATCAGTTTTCTATACTCCTCCATTCCCATTCTGTTCATGTGCCCATCTAAGTATTTCTTAAATAACTCCAGAGTACCTGCCTCCACTACTTTACTTGGCAGCGCATTCCAGACCCCCACCACCCTCTGTATGAAAAACCTCCCTCTAGTATCGAAATTATACCTTACCCCCCTCACCCTAATTGGCCATCAATTCATGCACGGCAAAATCTCACAAATAGCAGTGTGAAACTTAACCAGAAGTCTGATGGATAAATGTTAACTAGAACAAGTGAACTCCACTGCTGTTGTTCAAAATAGTCTTGTTATGGGATTTTTATGTCATCTTGGAGACTGAATAGGGCCTTATTTTAACATCTCATTTGAAAGATCGTAGTTTTAACAGGACAGTTCTCCCTCAGTAACGAACGTTATGAACTGGGGTGTCAACCCAAAGTTTATACACAAGTATCTGAAATATAATATATCTGAAATGAAATGAAATATACTGAGTAAGGTGGTGGGAGCAGGCACGCTAGGGTTGTTTAAGGGTCTCTTGGACAGCCACATGAGCGGTCTGCAGATAGAGGGATATAGGAGGACTGTTTAAATACTTTAATTGTTTCCACAGGCTGTTCGGTCCACCTTGTTGACCAACAAGGTGCATGCATTCGGCAGGTCGTGCAAGGGCTGCTCCTGGATGTTACTTCAGGAGTGGCCTAGTGCTTCATGTCGTTAGTGTATGCTTAAACTGGACCATCAGATGGGCAACATGACAGCTCAGAGACTATCGCTGTTGCTGTGCAGACACATGGATTTGGGCCTGTGTCTGCGGGAGTTTGCGTGTTCTCCCCATGGTTGCGTGGGTTTTCTCCGGGTGCTCCAGTTTCCTCCCACATCCCAAAAATGTGCTCTTAGGCTGATTGGGTAACAAATTGTCCCTATCTTGGTCTCTATATGTCATTAAGACGTTAGGACGGCGGCGTGGGCTCGTTGGGCCGAAGGGCCTGTTTCCCGTGCTGTGTTGTTCTTTGTTCTTCGTATAACTTAGAATCATAACTTACCAACTTTGAAGTGAGTGCACTTCAGGTAACATGATAATTTGAGACTTTTTGATACTTTTACTTTTAAAATCATTTTACAGCACTAAAATTTCAATTACCAAAAAAATTATTCAAGGCATATTTTGCAAAATGTGATGGACAGCTCTTTACATGGGTTTCCAAGAGGAATTAGCCAGTTCTATCATGTCCTGAAGGACATAATTGTGATACTGGGCATGCACAGTTAATGATAGACAAAGAACAGAACTAACAACTCAAGACTGACACTGTAAGGTCCAGTGGGCCAAAAGCAGAAACAAAGCTATACACGACCACAGTTTGTAACCACCTGGCTTGGCACATCTTGTACTGTTTTTCTTCAATGAGGTTCAATAATGAATTTAGAAGTGAGGTGACAATGCTGGCGTAGAACTGGGGTGGCACACTAAGAAGTGTCACAACACCAGATTAAAGTCCATTAGGTTTATTTGGAATCCAGAAGGAATGCTGGTGAGTCAGCTGACAAAGGAGCTGCACAAATGAATCTGCTGGACTTTAACCTGGTGTTGTGAGACTATTTACAATGAATTTAGAGGAGCATGCCAAGAGCAACAATTTACCTGGAAATGAGATTCCTACCTGATGAAACTACAACATTGGATTGCACTCTTGAAAAACTGAAAGCAACATGCATTAATCAGAGCTAAACAATTCCACAACATCAAAGCAGTTGCACCTGATTTGAGGAGGAGGATCTATGAACAGGCCATTGATCAATGATGGTGGAAGCTAGCCTGTGAACCAAAGATCAGACAGAAGCATTTGTAGCCTACATGAGCTAAGGGTGCCTTGGATGGTAGTCTTGACCTTCTTCTGAGATCTCCATCATCACAAATGCCAGTCTTCAGCCTCCTAGTTCACTTCTCAATAATCCGCTCAGCCTGAATTTCTCCAGAAAACTTGAATCCAGACCTCTTTATAGTCTTAGTCCCAACATGGACACAAGCTCAGTTCTGGGACTGATATGAGAGTAAATGCCCTTGACATCAGGATAGCATTTAACCAAGTGTGCTACCAAAAGCCCTAGCAAAATTGAAATCAGTGGAAATCAGAAAAACATTAGTTTAAGTGGCTAGATTCATAGCTGCTTATTAGCTCTGCAACCCCAGGATCTCATTGAGCCTCAGGCACAATTATTTTGATCCTTCTGATCCTTCTGTGACCTTCCCTGTATCGTGAAATCAGACATAAACCTATTGACTAATGTTCACAAAGTGCTCAGCTTCTTTGTCAATTCCTAAGATAATGAAGCAGCGCATGTCCTCAAGCAGCAGGAGATGGACATCATCCAAACTTGTAATGGTAAGTGCCAGGCGATGTGTACGTTAGACAATGGCCATCTCCAACAAAAGACAGCCTGATCACTTCGCCTTGACATTCATTAATATTATCGTTGCTGAGTGCCACAACATCATTATCCCAAGGGCCAAAAACAGAACCAAACAGCTAGGTAAATGCCATGCTACAAGACCAGGTCAGAGCCTGGTATTCTGAGATGCAAGCTCACCTCCTAACTCCCCCAAAGACTCTTAACCATCTACAAGGTACAAGTCAGGAGTGTGATTATAAATTCTCCACTCAAAATAATGAGTGCATCCACATTCAAGAAGCTCCTGACTATCCAGGACAAAGTAAAGTGCATGATCGATGTTACATTTGCTGGCTTAAATATCCAACCCTCCCACTACCGGCATATTGTGGCTTCAATAGTTTCTTCAGCTGCACTGCCCAAACCGAAAGGCACACACTATCCTCACTTATTGGACATGTACCACTTTATTGTCACTTGTCCAAAGTCCTGGAATTCTCTATCCTTCAGTATTGTTGGAGTATCTTCACCATTTCCGTTTAAGAAAAAAGCCCAGTACTGCTTTCTTAACAGCAGTTTGGTTTGTGCAATAAATGGCAGCATTGCCAGTGGTGTGCATATCCCAAAATATGGTTCACTAAATACTCCATTGAATGATGGAGTTTCTTACTATCTGAGTGAACCTTCTGTTTTCAAAACTGAATAATTGTACAGTTTTGACAAGTTATTGTTAGTTCTAATGATGCTAACCAGTAACTTAAGAAGTTTGTCAGTCTTAAAAAAGTGAAGAAGAGGAAATATAGGTTTGATTAAATCATTTCAATTATTAATTCTAACAGTTGGGTTACAATGTACTAATGTAAGATCTATGTACAAGCATCTGAATAAAGCTCTACCTCATTTGAGCTGCTGACAGTGGTTAGGTTGAGGACAGGAAGTGGAAATTATATCATACTGACAATCAGCCATGAAAATGTGAACTTTTTTAAAAATTATTCAGTGTATTAAAGAGAGAACTGGAGAAGACATCTGAACTGGTGAGAGGTTGATTGTGCAAAGCAGAGAAGGGTGCTGCTGTATTTGTGCTGCTACACTGTATATAAATGGATAAAAATGGGCACTTATTGCTATTGATTAAATAGTGATGTAATGATCATGTTCTATAAAGTGAATGCTGCAAGTGATTGAACAGTTGTGTAGCAATGGCACAGTCCCATATTGAGAATTATTTTCATACTGAATCACAAGCTACTGTTTAATGTTTGCCATTTTTAAACAATTCTTGTTATGGCAGATAGCAGTTACTCTGCCTCCTCTTGCTGATTGATTAAGGTAACAACCAACAGAGATAGCCACCGGCCTGCTATTGCAAGGGGAGATTAGCAACTGAATCAGTTTTTAAACCATGTTATCTGCTGTGGTATTGCTCACAGGTACTCCTGGGATCAAAGCAGTTCTGTGACATTTCATTAATTTGGTCTGTCATTTAATTTTCTTGTGAAAAGTCACCTAAATAGGTTCAGAGGCTAATTGTTATTGTTTGAAAAAATTTTTGTATTGACACCTGTTTACTGCCGCTTCTTATGACCTCAGGTAATGAATGAATGCCAGCAGGAAATGACTAGCTTTCTTTGTATTTTGATATATTTTCCTTAAAATTATTCAGCTGTGACTTGTTCATGGTTTATACAAAACATGACATCCTGTGTGCAACGAATAGAGGGAAGCTGGCTGGGCGAACAGTAGCCCTAGCCAATATTAATTCTCGGGCCTCATTTACATTCTACCAGCCACTGTCCACCCTAACAGGCAGAAAGAGGCAATCACCAGCAATTGAGAATCTGCTGACCTATTGGTCAATCCAGTGACACTTAAGTAAGTTGGTGCTTTCTGACAGTGTCTCATGGGTGCTCCTCCGGTTCCTAAAATGTACATCTTAAACAGCCTCTTCTTCTGTATATCTGGGTTAACTGAGCAGGTATCCTGCTCACTTAGTGGTTAAAATGCAATGGGAGCCATTGGACTCCTGAAATGCATGATGTCTAAGGTTCCAATTTAGGAAAAGTGCCTCAGCCAACCAAAAAAAAGTAGCATGGATAATACAGAAAATCTCTATACTCCATTTTAATTTCTGTTATCCTCCTCAAATAGAAAGAATTACGTTGCAACCCCACCCCACCCCCCTCAACACCCTGCAATTATTTTCAAAGCTTTTGAATGAAAACTGGTGATGTTGCTCTCAGTTGACCAGATATATTGTTTGCATCATGTTTGTGACTATAGACTTTGTGTTACTGGTTCGTTCTCTATCACTGCTGTTTCTGTTTCTGTCATCTCAGATTTAGATAATTCCTGAGCCTGCGGGGATGGGAGTATCCTTTCTTGAGTTCAGAAACAGTAGCATGAAAGAAAGTAAGAGCAGCAATTGAATTCTGAGTGGCCCATTTGTTCAAGTGAAGCCAGCCAAGCAGCAGGTGTTGCATGGCAATTCCTTGAACTGCCAGTGATCTGAATTCCATGAACCATGCAAGGCCATAGCCAACTTGGGAATGTGCCCCACAATGCTAAGTACAGGTCAGTAAGGAATGAGGATGAAAAATGTAAAAGGATAACAAGGATGGAAAATTGAAATTAAAAAGACTGTGAAAATGGACATTTAAAACTAAAATTGAGTGGACTTAAAAAAAACCTGAAGACTTTAAAAACAGCAACAATTCAATGAAATAAATAGCAGGACTGATGCCACAGGATAGCAAATGAGAATGAAAGCAAAATTAGAGTCAGAAGCTGAAGTTCAAAACAAATTAACAACCATGAGTCAAAAAATATTGGGAAGAAAAAGATAGAGTGCAGCAACAGGGCTTCAAAAAAATGGAAAACCCCAAAACACAGAAACGAGGGCTTGCAAAAGAAATGGGGAAGCAAAATGAAAGTGCAGGAACCAGGACTGCAGAAAAATCCAGAAAGGAAATAAAGAAGTAAGATATGGTACTTCATAAAAGAAATGGGAAAGCAACATTACAAAGTGTAAGTAGAAAATATGGATTTAAAAGTGGCAGTTAAAAACACGGTAGAAATCAGGGTTTAATTAGGGACTGGGGAAGGAAAAATAGAAAAAGAGAACAAGAGCCAGATCATCATAGAGAACTGGGAGGCCATGTGACAAAAACACCAAAACTGGAGCTTCAGCGTGCTGTAGAGCTTAAGAAAAGATCAGGAAGTGGGTCTTGAAACAAACATGGAAAGGCACAATAACGAAGAGCAGGAATTAGGACTTCAATAAATAAACTGGAAAGCGAAAAGTACTGAGAGCAGGAACTGGCCAAAAAATTGGGGATGCAGAATAAAAATAGAGATGGGAACTAGGACTTTAAAAAGCATCAAGGAAAAGAAAAAAGAGCAGGAACTAGGCCTTGATAAAATCATTAACAACAATTATCAGCAAATATACAGCAGAAATTTACTTTTAGCAGGAAATATTCTTTAAATGGAAAATCCAGCCATTGATGAAGTTTGAAGGAAAATTTAGGCATCGGATCAGATATGACAGGCAAGTATAACCGTTAAATCAGAATTTAACGTTAAAAGATCCCATGATTGCAACATCTACTGATGTCATCAAAATGTAGTCTGGACATCTTAACATGAGAAGTATTTGTACAGATACGTAATATTTATGGATTTTATTTTATAATTATTTTTATAACTAGATGTATTAAACTTCATTCAGCATCATGCACTCTGAAGCAGTTTATTGATTTTGGAGACACACAACATGCATAGTGCCTACGTGAAAAGCATCAGCTCTTCATTCTGAATTTCTATGAAACTCAGCACTAGTTTGATTTCCCACTTAAAGAGTAGGTTCTGTGCTGTTCACCTCAGTTTCTGATATGGAGTTGAACTACTTTTAAGTCAGTTTTAGATGATAACGTATTGAGTTTTAATTATAAAAATTTACTGGTGCATTTCACATGTCCCTATCATTATAGCTTTCTGTTAGAGGTGCATAGATGCTTTCCTGCTGTTACCGACCCACGTGTCTTAGGCAAAAACTATTCAGTGTTTTAGTTCTGATTTGGATTTGGTGTCAGTGCCATTTGATGCATCTCAAAGAAACATGAGTATCACTGTTTTCCTTATTTGGAAGAGTCTATAAAAATGATGATGCTTGTACATCATTGCATACAGTACATGCTGTGCTCATCAAAATAAACTAATGTCAAGCAAAAGATAATGATAGCCAGAAATAAAATTTTGAGGCACTAGCTTGAATTTTGATATTCAGTACAATAAGTGCATTTGCATAGCTGGGCCTGTAGTAGTTTGGTACATCATCAGGACTGACCCAGCTGAATTTAAGTTTACAAGATATTCAAATTTACCATCATTTTGAAATAATTAGTTCACAAGGATATGAAAGTCTTGTGGGAATAGAAAATAGAAAGGGATAATGCAAGACTTCCCATCTGACAGGGAAAGTTGCAAATGCACCTTCAAGCTAACTCCAGCCTGTGTTATCCTTTCTCTCCCTGGACCTTATTCTGCCCATGTAGTCTTTCCTTCTCACTGCCTCTTCCCTCTTTAAATATGACAATTTGTTTAATCTCAGTTAAATTTTATAAAAACTCAGTTTCATTATGAAACATGTATGTCTCTTGCAAAAATATAAATAATTGCTTCCAAGTAAGTGTCATGTTTAACTTCTATAGGTAACCATTTTAAATTCAAAATTCAGGGAACCCATTCAAGCCGTTAAGGCAATCATCTTGAAATGCTGGCTTGGAGCATGAGCCCTGTTCTGAAAGAGTCAATAATGATCATTCTTTTAGAGGGTTGGAGGTTACTTTAGCTTGCAGTGGATGGTCAGTGGAGTCTGTTATGGCAGCATAAAGTGAAAATCTAGGGAGAAAGCATGTTTGCCGGGAGAGAGCAGGAGGCCATAGAACTGTGCTCAGTAAGAATAGTTTGCTTTTATTTTATTGTGATCATACTTAGTTTCAGCTCCACACAGTAATAATATTACAAGTCTAACTGCTCGAAAATCCATGGGAGTGCTTGTGGATTTTGAGGTTGGAATAATCTAATTTTACAGTGTTTCAAATAACAGGCAAAGCCTGATATGTACATTGCAGTAACAGTAAATTGTCACAGCTTACTATAACCTTCTGTTACCAGGATACTTTATGTTCTAGAGTCTGGAGCACCATTAATAGCATTTTTGTACAAATGATCAACAGATCCATCAGCATTGGAATCCTAGTTAACTTTAGTCTTGATGTTGTCGATGTCCCCTTGCACCTAAACATTATTTTGCATTTCGTGGTCATACAATTCTAATGGAAGAGTACTATGACTTCCTGATTTCATTATAAAAACTGCTACTATATTCCAGCAATGGAATTATAGATACTCAAAAATCTGAGTCTACAAATCAGCTGACAGGATTGCAATGTTAACTTGGGGGCCAATGCTTGGAGCCCACACTCTTGTGATCAAAACTGCAGGTTTAACAAATATAGAAGTCTTAATTTAGAATGGAAACAGAAAAAATATTAAGTAGGGAAGAGGGTGTATGGAGGTCAAGAATCTTTGAGCCACACATCTTGGGCTTGTTTCTATTGCCACAGAACTAAGTGTAGGTTTTTATAAGCCACTCATGGGGTTTACAAATCAGTTGCCATTCTGTATTGCTTTCTGTTTTGAAAAGAATCCTGATTTTTATCATAAATCTCTTGATTCGTACCACTTTGTTCCCAATTTATGAATGAGATGTAGGAGTGTTCACGTTACCGCGTCCCTGAGTTCCATTCAGCCACCACTGCCTTTTCCTTCCCTTAGACCCATTCAGTTGCAATTGCCTGTACTCCTGTTCGGGCCCAGATGTACTGGGGCTGATGCTTCCTTTCTTTATTCTTTTGCCACAGCTTCCCTCATACAGGCTATTCCTTTATCAGAGCTGGAGACTGCTTTCTTTTCTTTGTTTTCCATAAGCTCCTCTGTTTCTTTTCTCTAACTTGCCTCTGCTCAGAATTTCATTCTAATACAATATGATACTTGGAGACTTTGATGTGATGGGAGTAACCCGGAAAGCGATGTATTCTTTTGGTCCTTTATCTGATATGCTGGTATTTTTGGAATGAGATTGATCAAGGAAGTTGATGATTCTGCCAACAATTGCACTTATTCAGTGGATTGTAGGTTTTAAGTTACCAGTAACTGGTGTCATTTTTCAAAAACAGTCTATTTTAGTCAACTCAATCGACCAAATACTGGAATTTTCTGTGATTCATTGCAAAAGTCTCATGAGAGCATAACCTGTTTCATGTTGATAATTCCTGAGATTTGTGGCCACCTCTTTATTTCGTCAGTTTGTGGCTATAAAATCTGAAGTGCTGAGTATTGCATCATAGGAAAAAGCTAACAATGAAAGGGCTTCATGCCGCTTAATGAAAATCAAACTGTTCACATCCTCAATACTGTTACAGTTTGGTAGTTTGTTCAGTATGGTAGTTTGGCTAGATTTATTGTCAGTGATATGTTGCAAGAATGAGGCTTGAATTTAAAAATGAAAAGTACTATTTGGCTGCAGAGGCTAAGAATTTTGCTCTGGCATATTGGGGGCCAACGTTAAATATCAATTCAAAACTATAAATTCTTGGAATATTGAAACACAGCCTTCACAGAAACTAATAGAAGAGCCTTTTAAAATAGTGTGCATGCCACAATAATAAGGAAAATATTGCAAATGCTAGAAACCTGAAGCAGGAGCAGAAAATATCAGAATGCGCAACCAGTCAGTAAACATTTGTAGAAAGAACAAAGAAGCTGATGTTTGGAGCATGGACCCTTCTTCAGAAATGGGAGATAGGTGACGGGCAGGCATATTAATAGTCAGCAAAGTGTATTTTTGTAAATCTATATATGTATATATAAAAAGGGCAGCCAACATTGTTAAATAATGTAGTGCATCATCTCAGCCAAAAGCTGGACAGAAGTGTGAAGCAAATAAATAGAACAATTGTTTATGTATAGAGAGAGCACTTTTAACGTATAATGACTGAATGCACATTGTCAGCGTGTAATAAAGAAAATGTAACACTGAGACCCAGAAGAAGACATATGGACAGATGACTGAAAACTTTGACAAAAAGGTAGGTTTGAAAAAGGAGGAAACAGTGGTTGACAGAGAAGTTTAGTGAGAAAATTCCAGAGCTTAGCCCTCAAATAGTAAGAATTGGAAGAGTGCAGATACCTAAGACAATTGTGAGTCGTGAGATTACAGAGATAAAGAGGAACTATATCATGGAAGAATTTGAAAGCAAGGGTGAGAATTTTAGGATTGCAGTGCTGTTTTACCAGAAACCAAGTCAACCAGCATGGGAATGATGGATGAATGGGATTTGGTGGAGGTAAGGATATGGGCAGCAGAATTTTGGATACCCTTGAGGTTATGAAGGCTAGAATATAGGAAGGTGCAACAGGAACGGAACGCATTGCAATGGGCATCAATGGCAAATTAATTGAGTCAAGAGCAGAGTCAGGCCATGTTACAGAAATGGACTAGTGATAGCAGTGACAAGCTTATCTAAGGTTAGATATGACACTAGGGTTGTGATCAGTCTAGTTCAGTCTCAAACAGATGCCAGAGAAAGGGATGGAGTTGGTAGCAGAGGGACTGAAGGTAGTGGCTTTGGTATTTTCAGTATTTAATTTGAGAAAATTTCTGCTCGTTCAATCCTGGGTGTCAGATGTAGAAATTATTAAACTAATTAAGAAAGTGGGATTGTCTGGACAAGGGGGGAAGTCTTCTGGGATTCAGTGAAACAGGTTTAAAAATGTATATTTAGCCAAAGTCTGAAATTACTGAAGTCAATATCCAGACGATAGGATTGCAATTTACCTGTAATAACAACAACAATTTACATTTACAAGATGTTTTTAAGCTATTAAAACATCCCAAGGTGTTTCACAAAAGTGTAATCAGACAAATTTTGACATTCAGACCAAGAAAGTGATCAAAAGTTTGGTCAAAAAGATGAGTTTTGAGATAGACTTGCATTTAGTGCCTTTCATGATATCAGCATATCACTAAATGTTTTACAACCATGAAGTCTTTTTTGAAGTGTAGTTGTAATCTCGGAAACAGTACTAGGGTGTCTTAAAGGAAGTGAGACAAGGGGAATGTCAAAAACATTTATGGAGGAAATTCCAGAGCTTATTACAAACACAATTGAAGGCACGACCGAGCGAAGGAAGTGGGTCTTACACCAAAGATAGAGGTACTCTGTTTTCTCAAAGACTTGTCAATATTGTTTTCAATTCTTGTGGCAAGCTTTGTTGCAACATTATATGAATTCAGTGACAGAGAATCAGTAGGAATTGGAGCGTGTTAAAATAGTGAACGATGGTCACATTTTTGCATAGAACGAAATGGTTTGACGAGTGGCCACCTACTCTGCCTGTAATTTCACCAGTATAGGTGGAGCTGCACCCTGAGAAGTCGGATGGTGTGAATATGTGTATGTTGAGTGAGGGAAGGATAGAGTTTAACAATGATGCAATTTCCACATTTGAATAGCTTGCTGATACAGTATCAACGGCATGGTGGTTAGTTCTGATGCCTCACAGCGCCATGAACCTGGGGTTAATTCCAGCCTCGGGTAACCGTGTGGAGTTTGAGTTTGTTTCCTCCTGGTCCTCCAGTTTCCTCCCACAGTCCAAAGATTATAGATTGGGTGAATTGACCTTTAAGTGTCCAAAGGTGTGTAGGTTAGATGGATTAGCTATGGTGAGTGTGCAGAGTTACAGAGATAGAGCATGAGAGGGCCTGGGTAAGACACACTATCAGAGTTGGTGCAGACTGATGGGTCAAATGGCGTTCTCTGCATTGTAGAGATTCTACGAATATACAAGGGCCTTAGCAATGTTGGAACGCATCCTCAATTTTTTTTTCAACATAAAGAATTGTAATAATTTCAGAGGAGGAGGTTTGCAGAATCCATAGAACCATGCAGCAATGAAGAATTGCCAAATTTAGCTGGCGGCTAGTGAGGGAGGCAACATGGTTGGGGGTTATCTGATTGTCTCTTCCAAAAATGTACAGCAACAGTTTCAGTGAATTATTTTAGCTCCTGTCTTTACAAGCACCTGTTTCACGTAGAAGAATTTGACATTTCTAGGTACACATCTGCACTGTTGCAGTACCTACAGCCCAGCCATACTTCTGATGACACCAATGTAACATTGAATTATTCCAAGACTAAAGTGGGTTAAGTTATGAGGGTTGGTTGCATAAACTTACCTTGTGTTCCCTTAAGTATAGAAATTGAAGAGTAGTATTTCTAAGGTACTTAAATATCAAAATAATTAAATGAGGGAGGTAGTACACAGAGAATGGCAGAAT
Organism: Sphyrna mokarran; assembly: GCA_024679065.1. NCBI lineage: Eukaryota > Metazoa > Chordata > Chondrichthyes > Carcharhiniformes > Carcharhinidae > Sphyrna > Sphyrna mokarran. The sequence goes on from JAGIQG010000003.1 coordinate 61,714,181, forward strand.
GGTGGTAGGGAGGCAAGAATATGAAAAGATAATCTTAAAATTGGAGCCCAGTCTTTTAAGAGTGAAATCAGAAAGCACTTTTTCACAAAAAGCATATTAGAAATTTAAAACTGTCTTCCACCAAGAGTCTGGAACTGTTGGAGCTGTCTAAATTGAGGTTGATATATCATTGTTAGGTAAGGGTATCAAAGAATATGGAGCAAAGACAGGAAGCATTTTTTACAGAGGGAGTTATTGGATCTTGAAGCAGATTCAGTTATATCATTCAAAGCAGGCTTATGGGACTGAATGACTGACTCTTGTCCCTTATTGTAGAATATTACACTACGACTAATTCATCAGAAGCGAATGAAAATCAAAAAAAGGAAACATACTGTGGTATTTCTCAGTCAGTGTGCTAAAGAACAAACAAAATTACAGCAGGAATAGACCCTTCAGCCCTCCAAGCCTGCAGTGATCTTGCTGCCCGACTTAACTGAAACTGCTTACCTTTCCAGAGCATATCCCTCTATTCCCATCCTATTCATGTACTTGTCAAGACTCCCCTTAAAAGTCGCTACTGTATCCACTTCCACTACCATCTCTTGCAATGAGTTCCAGGCACCCACTACTCTCTGTGTAAAAAAAGTCTGTCTCATACATCTCCTTTAAACCTTGCTGCTCGCATCTTAAATCTATGCCCCTAGTAATTGACTCTTCCACCCTGGGAAAAAGCTTCTGACTATCCACTCTGTTCATGCGTCTCATAATCTTGTAGATTTCTATCCAGTCTTCCCTCAACATCTGTCACTCCAGTGAGAACAAACCAAGTTTCTCCAATCTGTCCTCTTAGCTAATGCCCTCCATACCAGCAACTTTCTGGTAAATCTTTTCTGTACCCTCTCTAAAATCTTCACATCCTTCTGGTAGTGTAGCAACTAGAATTGAACTCTATATTCTAAATGCAGCCTAATTAATGTTCTATAAAGCTGCTACATGACTTGCCAATTTTTAAACTCAATACCGCAGCCAACAAAGGCAAAGTCTAGGTTGAGCTGGTGAGTTGAATTGCTGTTTCTTGTGCTTGAATGTACTCTTGATTCACTTTGCATTGCTTCCCTCAAAATAATTGAAAGCACAGCGAAGGAAATGGAGAATATGCAAGAATCAAAAGTTGTAGAACTGCAGAGTTCTCAAAGGGTTATTGACCAGAAGAAAGCTTAAATATTGTTCCCAGTTCTTGTAGTGAGCTTTGTTTGAACATTGTATGAATTCAATGATAGAGAATTTTCTAGGTATGAATCAGTAGGAATGGAAGTGTGAGTTAAAATGGTGAACTGCAGAGTAACTTGGGTCACACATATAGATAGAATCCAAGGATTTGGAAAAGCAGTCCCTATTCTACATTTAATTTCACCAATGTAATTGAAACTGCACCACGAGAAACCAGACACTGCAAATGTGTGTTGAGGGAAAAAAGAAGTATCTGATCTCTGTTGTGCAGAACAGTATATGCTGTGATAATAAGTAAAAGGGGATAAGATCATTTGCTACTTGTTCACCAATTGCTTATTCACATCTGGATCCTGCATGCATTCCCATGACTTCCTGGCTTCTACTAGCATAGATTTGAACAAATGAAATACCACAAAAGTGGATTATTGTCCTTGTGAGGTCTTACTGAAGTTGTGATAATTTTTCCTTTTGCTGCATTGTTTTGAAAAGCACACAAGTCTTTCAGCTCTCTGATTTAAAAACGCTGTGGTCAGTTTGTGAATACATAAAATGTAGGTATTTGGCTGTACTGTGAAGTTTTGAGGAATTCAATTTCTGAATTATGATGAGTTCTAACTTGAGGTTCAGATTTAGAGTTGGACTAATCCCTGAGTTGGGATCCAGCTTTGGAGTTGTTTTGTTCTCTTATTTGAGGCTGATGTTTGAAGCTGGCCTGAGCCCAGACTTGGGTCTGACTCCAATTTCTGAATTTGAATTGCTGGAATAACATGTAGCAGCAGTTTGAAGCCAGGTTTCATTTCATACAAACTTTGTTTGAACCTGAGAATTCTGGTTGCCTGTCATCTGTGCTTGATTTGCCTTGCTCTTGATTGGGAACAGGACGTTGTAACCTTCACTCTGCAAGTGTCCACTATTTGTATCTGAATTAGCCGGATTTGGAACCTAGCCTTTACACAGTCTGAGGTTACCTTTTACAACAGTGGGCTATAGCAGGTTGGACTGATTTCTTTGAAAAACATCTGAATGGAAAATGTTACAGCAATGTTATTTCTGATGTGGTTTGTTATAGGATGTGAGCAAAAGAAGATGTAGATGAGAGGCTCTTGATCACACGTAGACTTACTCATGCTAAATATAACTTTTGGTACTGATATAATCTTTAGGTCAGTGATCCGACTCACTTCCACTGTGAAGAACCATCCTTTCCACTTGGTTGAGCTACAGTAGTCTGACTGGTGTTTTTGAGTTTGAATTGCAAAATTTATAAACCACCAACCACACAAAGTGAAATAAACAGTTTTGAAAAATTATCATCGACCGCATGACGAAATGCTATCCAGACTCTGGTAGCTCGAGGTTTGAAGAACCTTCACGATTAAATGCAGTTGATTGTATTATTGGAAACAGGGAGAAGAATTTGTACATATAACAAAAGCAAAATATTATGGATACTGAAATCAGAACAAATTACTGGAAATACTCAGCAGGTCTGGCAGTGTCCTTGGAGAGAGAAACAGTTAACATTTCAGTTCAATGACTTTTCATTAGAACTGGGAGATGTTACAACACATTTTAATCAAGTAGGCAGACAGGGAAAGGGCTATGATAAGGTTGAAGGCAGGAGCAATAAAAGGGAAAGAAAGGATGATGCGAGACAAAAGTAGATTAGGTAGGTAGAGAAACAAAAGACGAGTCCCGAGAAGCTGCAAATGTCAGCAGTCGAACAATTCATGTCATGAAATTGTTGAAATCAGTGTTGTATACAGCATCCCATCGAAAGTGCACTCCTCAAGCTTCTGTTGTTGTTAATAGAACATAGAACATAGAACATTACAGCACAGAACAGGCCCTTCGGCCTTCGATGTTGTGCCGACCAAAATAAAAAGCAATGCCCCTCCAAACTAAACCATTCCCTTCTCTTCCATATACTTATCAATTAACCTCTTAAACGCCACCAAACTTGGCGCATCTACAACAGCTGCAGGCAGGGCATTCCACTCCCTAATCACTCTTTGAGTAAAGAACCTACCTCTGATATCCGTCCTATAACTCATACCCCTTAATTTAAAGCTGTGTCCCCTCGTGCTAGCTTTCTCCATCCTAGGAAAAAGGCTATCACTGTCCACCCTATCTAAACCTCTAATCATCTTATATGCTTCAATAAGATCCCCTCTTAGCCGCCTCCTTTCTAACGAAAACAACCTCAAATCCTTCAACCTCTCTTCATAGGACCTGCCCTCCATACCAGGCAACATCCTGGTAAACCTCCTCTGTACCCTCTCCAATGCCTCCACATCTTTCTTATAATGTGGGGACCAGAACTGCACACAATACTCCAAGTGCGGCCGCACTAGAGTTTTGTACAGTTGCAACATGATGCTGCGGCTCCTAAATTCAATCCCCCTACCAATAAAAGCTAAGACTCCATATGCCTTCTTAACAACTTTATCCACTTGACTGCCTACTTTCAGGGATCTATTGACACATACACCAAGATCCTTCTGTTCCTCAACACTATTAAGAGCCCTACCATTAGCCCTATACTCTACACATTTATTGTTCCTGCCAAAGTGCATTACCTCACACTTTTCCACATTAAACTCCATTTGCCACCTCTCGGCCCAGCTCTGCAACTTGTCCAAGTCACTCTGTAAACTAAAACACCCCTCTTCACTATCTACCACACCACCAACTTTAGTATCATCTGCAAATTTACTGATCCATCCCTCAATACCCTCATCCAGATCATTTATAAAAATTACAAACAGCAGGGGCCCCAAAACAGACCCCTGAGGCACACCACTTGTCACCGAACTCCACGATGAATATCTCCCATCAACCACCACCCTCTGTCTTCTATCTGCCAGCCAATTCCTAATCCAATTAGCTAAATCACCCTCTATTCCACACATCTGCATTTTCTGTAGAAGTCTTCCATGGGCCACCTTATCAAACGCCTTACTAAAGTCCATATATACTACATCAACCGCCTTACCCCCATCCACCTCTCTGGTCACTTTCTCAAAAAACTCAATGAGGTTAGTAAGGCATGACCTACCCTTCACGAAACCATGCTGACTATCCCCAATCAATTCATTTCTCTCTAAATAACTATAAATCCTATCCCTAATAATTCTCTCCAATACCTTGCCCACAACAGAAGTAAGACTCACTGGCCTATAATTCCCTGGAAGGTCTCTCTTCCCCTTCTTAAACAATGGGACCACATTCGCTATCCTCCAGTCCTCCGGAACCACACCCGTAACCAACGAGGACCTGAAGATCAGAGCCAGAGGCTCTGCAATCTCCTCTCTTGCCTCCCAGAGAATTTGTTCATTAAAACAAATTTGCATATTGAAACTGGGAAATCAAAGTGGAGAAATAATGTTGTACTGTTATTTAAAAAGGGAAGTAGGGATAACCCTGGAAATTATAGGCCGGTGAGTTTGACATCAGTGGTAGGGAAGCTTTTGGAGGGGATTCTTAGAGATAGGATGTATAGGCACTTAGAGCATTGCAATCTGATTAGGGATACGCAGCATGGCTTTGTTAAGGGGAAGACGTGCTTTACGAATCTGGTAGAATTTTTTGAGGAGGTGACGAAAACGGTCGACGAAGGGTGAGCCGTTGATGTCGTCTGTATGGATTTCAGTAAGGCATTTGACAAAGTCCTTCATGGGAGGTTACTTGAGAAGGTCAAGGCTCATGGGATACAAGGACAGATAGCTAGATGGATAAGAAACAGGCTTAGTAATAGGAGACAGAGAGTAATAGTGGAAGGGTGTTTTTCTAGCTGGAGGTCGGTCACTAATGGTGTGCCGCAGGGCTTTGGTACTGGGACCTCTTCTATTTGTAATATATATAAATGACTTGGAAGAGGGAGTAAGTGGAGTGATCAGCAAGTTTGCAGATGATACAAAGATGGCTGGACTTGCGGATAGTGAGGAGCATTGTCAGGTGATGCAGCAGGACATAGATAGGCTGGTAGATTGGGCAGATAGATGGCAGATGGAATTCAATCCTGATAAATGCAAGGTGATGCATTTCGGGAGAAAGAATGTAGGGCGGAGGTATATGATAAAGGGTAGATCTATTAAGTGTATAGAAACGCAGAGGGACCTGGGGGTGCAGGTGCACAAGTCTCTGAAGGTGGCAAGTAGAAGGTTGTGAAGAAAGCATATAGTATGCTAGCCTTTATAGGAAGGGATATAGAATACAAGAGCTGGCCTTTAATGTTGCAGTTGTATAAAACGTTGGTTAGACCTCATTTGGAATACTGCGTCCAGTTCTGGTCGCCTGACTACCGGAAGGACGTGGAGACTCTGGAGAGAGTGCAGAGGAGGTTTACCAGGATGCTGCCTGGTATGGAAGGTCTGAGTTACGAGGAGAGGTTAGGCAAATTGGGACTGTTTTCCTTAGAAAGACGTAGACTTAGAGGAGATCTGATAGAGGTGTACAAGATTATGAGGGGTATAGATAGAGTAAACAGGGTTAAGCTTTTTCCTAGGATGGACTCGAATAGCACGAGGGGTCACGGGCTTAGGGTGAGGGGGGTAAGGTATAATTTGGATGCTAGAGGGAGTTTTTTCACACAGAGGGTGGTGGGGGTATGGAATGCGCTGCCAAGTAAAGTGGTGGAGGCAGGTACTCTGGAGTTATTTAAGAAATACTTAGATGGGCACATGAACAGAATGGGAATGGAGGGGTATAGAAAACTGATTTAAAATAGGGATCATGAGCCTTGGGAGTCCCTAGGACAGTGATATTGATGTTCTTGTTTTTATCCTACAGGTGCTTTTGTCCACCTTGTTGTCTAACAAGGGGCATACATGCGATGAGTGGTTAGAGGGCTGCTCTTGGATTTTTTTCAAGAGTATCCTAGTGCTTCACGTCGTTAGTGTACACTTGACCTGGACCATTTGATGGGCAACACGACAGCTCAGTGACTATCGCTGTGCTGTGCAGATACATGGATTTGGGCCTGTGTCTGTGGGAGTTTGCGCATTCTCCCCGTGCTTGCGTGGGTTTTCTCCGGGTGCTCCGGTTTCCTCCCACATCCCAAAGATGTGCTCTTAGGCTAATTGGCAAAACAAATTCTCCCTAAATTGTCTCAAATTTGGTTTTTAATCCATAGATCTATAAACATAGATAGGGATCATGGGTAGAGGTGGGAACATCAGGGTGGCAGCATGGGCTCGTTGGGCCAAAGGGCCTGTTTCCCATGCTGTTTGTTCTTTGTTCTAAGTAGAATGACAAGTGTTGAAAACTCAGAATGGTTCTTGCCAATGGAAGGGGACGTTCAACAATGTGCTCACCCACCCTACATAGCAGCATACTAACTTGCAAGAGTGGAATATAAATCAGTATTTCACCTGCTAAGAATGTTTAGGCCATGCATGGTAGGAGCCAAAGCAGTTAAAGGACAAATGCTGCATTTCTTGTGCTTTTATAGGGATATGCAAAGAAAGGGGAGCGTGTGGGTGATTGAAAAATGGACCAGGGGTAAGCGGGAAAGTATGATTCTTTTAGAATGCTGAAATGGTAGGAGAACGTGTTTGGTGATGGCACCATTCTGAAGGTGACTGAAATAGCAGAGGAAGAAGCTGGTGGGATGGAAATTGAGGACGTTGGGACGCTATTATAATTCTAAGAGAAGGAAAGGGGTGAGAGCAGAAATATGAGAAATGGAATCAACATGGCCATGAGCCTCATCAACCATGTTGGAAAGGAATTCTCAAATGAGTGAAAAGGAAGACAAAGCAAAAGGTAGCAGTGTCAGAAGTATGATGGAGAAACTGATAGAAGGGTCCTTATAGAAAGTGGGTTGTGAACAAGTTGAGCCAAATATGCTTATTGTTGATGGTCTATTCTCAAAAATAATGACTGAGAAGTCAAAGAAAAAAATGAAATACTTGGAGATGGACCAGATGAAGACAAGGACATAGTTCTAGTTTGGGCAATCAACATAGTTATCAATGTACTAGAACAAAGAATGTTCTTTGTGTCCCACAAAAAGGCAGGCATTGCTGGGTTATACACATTTCATTTGAAGAAAGTGAATGTAATCAGAGAAGAAATTTATCAATATAAGAACATGCTCAAACTGACAGAAGAGGGTCATGCTGGTGGGAACTAATTTAGCCTAAGTTCAAGAAAGAAGCGGAGCGTACTCCCTCTCACCTTTATAATTTGGAGTGGAGTTGTGAAAGGATTGGATGTCCCTGGTGAAAAGGAGATAGTTAGGACCATGGAATTAGTGACAGCATCGGAAGAGTTGCAGAAGTAGGTTGGCAAGAGACTGGACAAGACATTTGATGAGAGAGTAGTAGGAGACCTTTCTCCAAGTCTCAGTCAGCCCTCCCTCCCTCCTTCATTCTATATGGGAATATGTCTGATTTTTCACTGTTAACAAGCCTAAAGAAAATCATGAAATCACTTATTGGAGAGTTTCTGGCATCCCATGTCCTATTATAACATGTGTTGCAAATGAAGAACACGCTACTAGAGCAAGAACCAAAAGACAAATACAAGTGGTTGATGAAGAGATATTATCAAATGGAGGCAGAGAGAGAGCCAAAAGACACTGCCAGTGTAAAGGAGAGGGTCAACACATATTGCTAGTGTAAGGGAGAAAATACGGCTATTTTGTTTATTTCTGTCAATGTTCTGTGATGGAATTCGTTCCTCTCTGGCTAGGAAATGATGTAGAGATGCCGGCATTGGACTGGGGTAAACACAGTAAAAAGTCTCACAACACCAGGTTTAATTCCAACCGACTTATTTGATAGTCCAACCAGAACACCTCATTCACCTGACGAAGAGCACAGCCTCGAAAGTTTGTGAGTTTACTATCAAATAAATCGGTTGGACTTAAACCTGGTGTTGTCAGACTTCTTACTGTGGCTACAGGAAATCCAACTTGTACTTCTAATAATGTCATCAGAATATTTGAAAGCAACTGAGCTTTCTGAGTGCAAGCTCTATTGAGATGTTCAGAGAGTTTTTGTTTTGCAGTTTGCTGCATTTGTGTATATTTTGATTATGGCCAAAGACTTTTTAGTGGTGAGATTCTTCCCTCAATCTTGAACATTCTGGCTATTCAGTGCAAGTAACTCTATAGATGCCAATCTTCAAAGTAACTTCATCATATGTGAACCCAGTGGGAAATGTCAAAGGGTTCTTCCGAAAGGATTCTTTCGTGAAAGGCACCGCAACTGAGTCTCATCATCACTTGACTGAGCATGTGCCCATACAGTTCAGCAAGGATCATTGGCTAGGCATTGGGAGCAGACACCTTATCTAATCTAATCCAGGAATGCTGATTTCTTTTTCTAATTCATTTGTGGGACATGGGGTGTTGCTGGCTGGCTCGCATTTATTGCTCATCCCTAGTTGCCCTTGAGAAGGTGGTGGTGAGCTGCCTTCTTGAATTGCTGCAGTCTGTGTACTGTGCCATTAGGGAGGGAATTCCAGGATTTTGACCCAGTGACTGTGAAGGATGGCGGCGATATATTTTCGAGTCAGGATGGTGAGTAGCTTGGAGAGGAATTTGCAAATGGTGTGTTCTCATTTATCTGCTGCCCTTGTTTTTCTAGATGGAAGTGGTTGTGGATTTGGAAGGTGCTGTCTAAGGACCTTTGGTGAATTCTGCAGAGATTTTGTAGATAATACACGCAGCTGGTACTGAGTGTCGGTGGTGGACAGATTGAATGTTTGTACATCTGCTGCCAACCAGGACTGCTTTGTCCTGGATGGTGTCAAGCTTTCTTGAGTCTTGTTGGAGCTGCACCCATCCAAGCACGTGGGGAGTAATCCATCACACTCCTGACTTGTGCCTTGTAGATGGTGGATAGGCTCTGGGGAGTCAGGAGGTGAGTCACTCATCGCAGTATTCCTTGCCTCTGACTAGCTTTTGTAGCCACTGTGTTTTGTGGTGCGTGCAGTTGAGTTTCTGGTCAATGGTAACCCTAAGAATGTTAATGGGGAATTCAGTGATGGTTACACCATTGAATGTCAAGGGTCGGTGATAAGAGTGTCATTGTCTGGCATTTGTGTGGCACGAATTTTGTAGATATTGTCCAGATCTTGTTGCATTTGAACATGGACTGCTTCAGTATCTGAGGAGTCATGAATGGTGCTGAACATTGTGCGATCATCAGTGAATATCCCCACTTCTGATCTTACGATGGAGGGAAGATCATTGATGAGGTAACTGAAGATTGTTGGGCCTAGGACACTATCCTGAGGGACTCCTGCAGAGGCGTCCTGGAGCTGAGATGACTGACCCTTGCTTGGCTCCTACTAAGAGAAACTCTCTTGCAATGAAAATGGTCTACTGATGACACTTAAAGGCCAATTTCTCATGTTTCGTCAGTGAAATGTGAGAGTTATTGCAATACAAATTTAACTGAATTGAATATGTTGACTGATTTTCAGATCAAGATTTTCTAGTTCCACTCAGGAATCTTTGCAGGCAGAATGGAAAATTTCATGGATCAGCCAAAGGTCCATTGATTTAAAGGTGGGAATTTCTGATCCTGCAATGGGCAGAATCAGAAAATCTGGCCTCGGTGTTTCGCCAGTATGTTCTTATGTAACCAGGTATGTACTTGCTGTTTCCACAGATAATTACACCTTTCCGCAAGCTAATCTTGTGCGCTGAAAACCGCAAGGAGATGGAAGATTGGATCGCAGCAATGAAAACTATCCAGAACAGGGATAATTTTGAGGTGAGATGGTTGGAAGTCAGAAATTGCTACACCTTCAGGAATTTGTTTGTAAACCAGTGTCCGCAAATTAGGCAATGATGCTACTTTGTACACCTGAGGGAGCAGAAAGAAAAGTAGCGAGGTTTTAAACCTCAAAGAAAGATCCGCTGATGTGGCTTCATGTTACTTCATTTGTATAAGAGCCTTTGGTAGAGCATTTCAGAGTGACAAATTATCATTTAGATGACAAGATTTATCCATGCTTGTGATAGTTTTTATAGCAGATGGTAGTTTCAGCACCTTTTTCCCATTTTACAGATAGTTCAAATCACCATAAGCAGCACTATGATTTCAACTTTAGTTCAAGAGTGACCAATGTTAGCAAGGCAACATTTATTCCCCATCACTAGTGCCTTGAAATTGTGAGGCTTGCTAGACAACTTCAGAAAGCACCGGGAATCCACCATGCAGTGGGGTCTAAAATCGTAAGTTGGCCAGTCCATGTAAGTCCCCGTCATTGAAGGGAACCTGTGAATTGGTTTGGTTTGATATAGCAACAACCTTGATTATCATTTTAAGGGGCATAAGTTGGCATTTATTGACATTTGTCTCCACAACTTGCTATGATTTTGAGTTGCCAGTCCAGGACCTACACAGTTAAACTGGTTGGCTTTGCAAATTAATATCCAATACAATGGCTCTCACTGTAGCAGTGCATTAGGTGGGCAGCTACATCTCCTCAAGTGGTTTAGGAAGCTTTTCTGAGGCAACTGGCTCATCATGAGAAAATGTAAATAGCTGCCACATTTCTGACTTCAAGCACAAACTACTCAGTCCTTCCGTGCAGGGGTTGTTTTTTGCAGAGCTTTTGTATATGCTTCATCTATTTGCAGTGTTCAGTATTTTAATCCTTAGCAAAGCATTTCTGTTTGGAGCAGTATTGTGAGAATGTTGTGATGGATCAGGTTCCGACCAATACCATTCAGCAAAGATCTTGGATACCCTTTCTGTTTTCCTCACTCAGTTTTTTTTTATTAAACTTCATGATCCTTTTTGTCTGTTTTAGATTGGTAGCATACTCAGTACATGCTATAATCAGTGCATAATGTTTTGGCTCTGTTACCTTTCCTTCTTCCATTGAGATATTAACTGTCTCTCGTCTATTGTTCCTCTGTAAAAGGTAAGGGCAGGAGTCGGCTGTTCAGCCACTCGAGTCTGCGCTGCCATTTAATACAATCACAGCCTTAACCCCACTTTCCTGCCAATTCTCCATAAACCTTCAACCCATTACTAATTCAAAATCTATTTCCTCAAATTTACTCAAATGTCCCAACTTTCACCACACTCTGGGGTAGTGAATTCCAAAGGTTCTCAACCCTTTAAGAGAAATAATTTCTCAGAATATCAGTTCTAAATCTGCTACCCCTTTTACTAAAACTATGACCTCTTGTTCTAGATTTCCCCACAAGAGGAAACATCCGGAACACATCTACTTTGCCAATACCTTTTATCATCTTGCACACTTCAGTTAGGTCTTTCTCATTCTTTTAAAGCCTAAAGAGTATAGGCTGAACTCCTTAATCTTTTTATAAGACAAACCCCTGATCTTTGGAATCAGTAGTCCCTTGTCGGCCATTTTCCATATTTGCAGCTACACAATAAGTGCTTGCCACTATTCGTTCTTAGTGGGAATCCAAGCCAAACTAAACTGTAGCCTTAACCACCATGCATGTGGAGAAACTTTCAAATAGGACTAAAGATTTTAAATGGACAGAACGAGACTGAGACATGGAGATTCATCAGGGAGTCTTGGGACTGGTGTTTCTGTTGATTGAATTACTATGTTACTACTGGCCACAGGATTTTATCCCCTACAATTGTCATACTCAAATCTGTTTTTAATGAGCCACTTTCTCATTTAGTATAATTTTTCTAAATGTCCATAATAAATATTAAATAAACTTGATCCACTTCCTGCTTGTAGATTTGTATTTATAGCACAGAAACAGGTTATTCATCGCAATACATACATAACCGATATAAATGTAAAAAATGCTGGAAGTATTCAGTTAGATAGCATCTGTGAAGAAAGGAACTAAATTAACATTTCAACTCTGTGACCTTTCATCAAAGCAATTACAAATTAGAAGTATAGTCTGAAAACTGCCAATTAGAGTCAGAACACCTGTGCCTGACTCTGATCAGATAGAAACTACCCACTGTCCTGCATACTTTGAAAAAACTCAAGACTTCCAATGGAAAACCTTCAGATCGCCTTCATCAGAGGAATCCACACAGAGAGCAGTGAAGCGAATCTGTGCAGAACCGACACTCACCTTTCATAGTACTAACTGCCCAAGTAAATGTTTAAAGGTCCCCAAGTTTCTCAGTATGTTAGTGTGCGAATGAATGTGTGTCGGTGGGCAGGAGGTTGAGGGAAGTGGCTAGGATATCAGCTGGATGATGTAGCAGCTGGGTGAGGTGGGTAGCTGGGTCAGGGAGTTAGGTTGGGGGCTTGTCAGATTTGATTGAATGTGTCGAGGAGTCAGCTTGCTGGGGGTAGTCAGGTTAGGGAGGAATCACAAACCTTCCATTTTATCCTCATCCAACCCATCCTTGCTCAAAACCTATTATATCTCTAACTTGTTCCAGATCTGAGGGAAAGTCACAAACCTGAAATAATAAGTATTCCGTTATGATGCATATTTTAAACAGTAAAGATATTGCCACTGCATTCTCTTTTATTATACTAATTATTTGGTGCAGAACTTAGGACCTCCTTTCTTATTAATGTTTGTCATTTTAGAACCCTTCCTAATCATCATTCCATATATCCCTCTGTTATGTCATCTAAACAGGTCTATCAGATGCTCACCAGCATCTGTCCTTTTTAATTCTTTAGTTCTATTCTGATTTTGCCTGATAATTCCATTAATTTAGACTTTTCCTTCACATTACCCTAATAATCTATTAATACTTCAATCACTACCTCTCCCCCACCTCCCACCATCGACCCATCCTCCCCATAAGCTTTTTTGTATTTCCTCCCAGTTTCTAAAGTCTTATGTTCTATTGTGTTTGCCTCCCACTAGTGTCCACAGTACAGCCAGCTCTCTGTTCTTGCTGTTATCTCACTTCACTCTAGCTGGACTTCTGCTTCCAGTCCCCCTCTTTCATTTCATTTCCCCTTGAATTGTCATGAGGAGGCTACTTTCCTCCTCTTGGCTTTCTTATCTGCCAGCACCTAGCGTCTAATGGTGCATTACTGATTTCCATATAAGTCATGAATTCTAGATGTTCGCAATCTCTTTCCCAGATGTTTTCTCACCCACTGTGCTATTTTCTTCTGGAGATGACACACCACTCAAGACTTCGGAACATAACTGGAAAACAGTCTGTTTCTCTAATCACCCATAACCACTAAGAACTATTCATTTTCATGATAGGCACTTTCTTCACTATGCCATGATGTTGCTCATGATGACTGTCCTCCTGGCTCACTGCCCTTATCTGAGACAACAGCTATCACTTTATGTTCACAGGAGACTACCTCTACTTCCTGCCTCCTCACCCTTCTCAATGTAGTTAAAAAGTTCAGTCCATGCCCAAAGATGAACCAGCCTTTTTTAGGAGCCTGTTTATAATGTGCCCATTTTGATTGCTTTAATGTAATAGGAATCATGGTAGAATTTGGTCACACTTTTGTCACCTATCACATCACCCTGATTGAGGTAGTAACTGGCAGATACATGCACAAGGGTTGCTACTATTACTGAGTCATGTAATTATCACTAAGATTGTGCAAATATAGCACAGCATGTTTGATTTAAACAGTTAATTTCAGAACTCATTGGATTTATTCTACTATGAGATCTTATGCACGTCATTAGAATCGAGAACAGAATGGTAGCTGAGAATATTTGTCTGTATTCACTTACATGTCATAAATGTAGTGTCGAAAACTAGGTAAAGCACTTCAATAGGGCAGAACTCAACCAAGCACGAGAATTAGGAAATCACTAACCTGACACTGAATGAAGAGCCAGCTCATATGTCGTAATTGTTCTAAGCATGTCGATGTATAAATGAGCAAATTATCTACACTCTGCTTACTGGTCCCACCTAATCTCTGAAATTTTCGTTGCTGTGATTGGGATCCAGTAGAGTGGCTGGTATGTAGTAAATTCTCTTTGGCAGTATTCGTTAAATATTTCTTATATTTTTTAATTCTGTTTTTTTCTGAGCAGTCGACCCAGTACAGCATGGATCATTTCTCAGGGATGCACAACTGGTACGCCTGCTCACATGCACGGCCAACATACTGCAATGTGTGCCGAGAGGCCCTATCTGGGGTCACATCTCATGGATTATCCTGTGAAGGTAAGAATCTAAGATGGAAGTGGTTTCTCATTTTATGCCTTCTGACCCCTTTTTGAGGCAGTCACGATATCTTTCATTGGAAAATTCATTATTCATCATGCATGTGTGGTTACCACACCCTAAATCCCCTCCTCTCCCACAGTGCAGTACCTGAACATTGTAAGGAGTGTTCCACAGTAAAATTACCATTGTAAATAAACACTGTGTGTGCCATAGTGTCAGTGTACAGCCCACAGGGTGGGATGGGCTATTCTTTCAGCACATTCTTTCTCACAAGGAAGGATAGGCATTTTTTTTTTACAGAACACTGGATAATTTCTTCCTCATAAGGAGCAATGGATTCTTTTTATTTTTCTAAAATCAGGAGCCTTTTAAAACAAACTTTAAAGAACGTATTTCATTTTCACATTCTTTCTTTGTTTATTCTTGGGTTTTTTTTGCTGAATGTCCTATTCAATTTATTTCCTGCCAATTTTGACTTCGAACAGCCTGAATGATATGAGATGTTTAAGTTAATATTGTGTGTAATCTCCACATTAAGTGTCGGTCAGTGACTGCCTTGTTAATCATTTCCTGGTTATGTGGCCAAACTGAATGCGTGCAGCTTGTCAGATTATATAATCTACTACGATACCTAAACAAGGAATCGATGTGAGAAAAAACAGAGTCAACAGAATTTAAGGATTCCTGATAATGACACTGCCACAAAGTGTGTGCCTAACAGTTAATCGCTTTCAATAAAGAATCCAAATCTTGGAATCATAATAATGCATCACTCTTTAGCAGGAAAGGATACAAATAGTAACAGTACCTCTTTAAAAGGATCTGATCACATAAAAGGCGATGATAAGTGAGATTTTCACTTCAAAGGGGATCCTTTGGTTAGATAGTCTCCTTCAAGTCACCCTAATAAAAAGAATCTAAGCCCCAATGGTGTAAAGGTTGCAAACTAGTGGTTACCAGTCTAGCATGGGAGTTTCTGATAACCTTGTTGAGAGGCATAGCAGCTGCCTTACCTCAGTCGTGCATGATTTGGAGATGGGGATGTGGAGCATTTCTTCATCATAATAAGGTGGTGCACAATCAGGTGATATGGAGCCTACCTTGATAGAAGACAATCAGCAGATGTTGCCCAGTTGGGCTTTGTGGATTTGCTTTTAGTCTGTGGTGAGATTTGAACACGGTCCCCAAAGTATTAACCTGGGGTCATTTGGGTTTTTAAGCCAGTGACAATACCAATGCGCTACCACCTCAAAAGAAAATGATCAGGTGAGCCTCACCTCCACAGAAAGTTTATTTCAAAATTCAAATTTAACTCTGTATTGTGATAGCATTACTCTAGGTTATGGTTTACCAGTTCAGTGATTTCCTAAGCTCCCCATCAGGGAATTGAACCTTTGGCTCCTATATGACAGACAGGGATACAAAGCACTGTACTAACAACCTCTGTATCCATCCTCATCCCCCCCCCATTGTCCCACAAATAAAACACTTAATCAAACAATAACTTTTGAAAACTCTCACGTGCCTCTCCTTTCTGATTCACAGTGTGTAAATTCAAAGCTCACAAGCGTTGTGCTGTGAGAGCCACCAACAACTGCAAGTGGACAACGCTGGCCTCAATTGCCAAAGATATAATTGAAGATGAAGATGGGGTATGTTGTAAGTGGAGAGACAAGTAAATGCTGATAAACTGAAAGCAGAGCAAGTGCTGGTTAGAGCCTGGCAATCTTTGGTCACTATGGTTATAGTGACTACAATTCAGTTACATTTATCTTAGCAATGGATAGGTATATACCACAGGGCAAGAGTTATAGCTGAGGGAAAGGAAATTATGATGCGATTAGGTGAGATTTAGGATACATAGGATGTGGAAGGAAATTTCAGGGGATGGGCACAATTAAAATGTGGAGATTGTTCAAGGAACAGCTACTGCATGTCCTTGATAAATATGTGCCTGTCAGGCAGGGAGGTAGGGATCGAGCAAAGAAACTGTGGTTTATTAAAGAAGTTGAATTTCTTGTGAAGAGGAAGAAGGAGACTTATGTTAAGAAGAGGCGTGAAAGCTCAGTTAGGGTGCTTGAGAGTTACAGGTTAGCCAGGACTAAAGAGAGAGCTAAGAAGAGCCAGGAAGGGATATAAGAAGTCTTTGGCAAGTAGGATCAAGGAAAACCCTGAAGTTTTCTATAGGTATGTCAGGAGTAAAAAAATGACTAGGGTAAGATTAGGGCTAGTCAAGGACAGTAGTGGGAAGTTGTACGTGGAGTCTGAAGGGATAGGAGAAGTGCTAATGAATATTTTCTTCCGTATTCACACAGGAAAAAGTCAATGTTGTTAAGGAGAGTACTGAGATACAGGCTATTAGATTAGACGGAATTGTGGCTCATAAGAGGGAGGTGTTAGCAATTTTGGCAAGTGTGAAAATAGATAAGTCCTCGGGCCGGATGGGATTTACCCTAGGATTCTCCGGGAGGTTAGGGAGGAGATTGCAGAAGTTTTGGCTTTGATCTTTATGTCGTCATTGTCTGTAGTGCCAGAAGACTGGAGGATAGCAAATGTTGTCCCCTTATTCAAGGAGGCGAGTAGAGACAACCCAAGTAATTATAAACCAATGAGCCTTACTTTTGTTGTGAGCAAAGTTTTGGAAAGGATTATAAGAGATAGGATTTATAATCATCCAGAAAGGAATAATTTGATCAGGGATAGTCAACATAATTTTGTGAAGGGTAGTAGTGCCTCACAAACTTTATTGAATTCTTTGAAAAGGTGACCAAAGAGATGGATGAGGGTAAAGCAGTTATGTGGTGTATATGGATTTCAGTAAAGCGTCTGATAAGGTTCCCCATGATAGGCTACTGCAAAAAATGCAGAGGCGTGGGATTGAGGGTGATTTAGCGGTTTGGATCAGAAATTGGCTAGGTGTAAGAAGACAGATGGGTGGTGATTGATGTAAAATATTCATTCTGGACTTCAGGTACTAGTGGTGTACAGCAAGGAACTGTTTTGGGCCACTGCTGTTTGTCATTTTTATAAATGACCTAGATGAGAGCGTAGAAGGATGATTAGTAAATTTGCTGATGACACTAAAGTTGGTGGAGTTGTGGACAGTGTGAAAGGATGTTGCAGATTATAGAGGGACATAGATAAGCTGCAGAACTGGGCTGAGAGGTGGCAAATGGAGTTTAATGTGGAAAAGTGTGAAGTGATTCACTTTGGAAGGAATAACAGGAATACAGAGTACTGGGCTAATGGTAAGATACTTGGTAGTTTGGATAAGCAGAGAGATCTTGGTGTCCTTGTGTATAGATCCCTGAAAGTTGGCACCCAGGTTGATGGGATTGTTAAAAAGGCAAACGGTGTGTTAGCTTTTATTGGTAGAGGGATTGAATTTTGGAGCCATGAGGTCATGTTGCAGCTGTACAAAACTTTGATGCAGCCGCAGTTGAAGTATTGCATACAGTTCTGGTCACCGCATTATAGGAAGGATGTGGAAGCGTTGGAAAGGATGCAAAGGAGATTTACCAGGATATTGCCTGGTGTGGTGGGAAGATCTTATTAGGAAAGATTAAGGGACTTGAAGCTGTTTTTGTTAGGAGGAGAAGGTTAACAAGTGATTTAATAGAGGCATACAAGATAATCAGAGTATTAGATGGGGTGGACAGTGAGAGCCTTTTTCCTGAGATGGTGATGGCTAGCAAGAGGGGCCATAGCTTTAAATTGAGGGGTGACAAAAAAAAGGACAGATGTCAGAGATAGGTTCTTTACTAAGGACGTAGAATGCCCTGCCTGCAACAGTATTGGATTCGCCAACATTAAGGACATTTAAATGGTCATTGGAAAGACATGGATGATGTTGAAATAGTGTAGGTTAGATGGGCTTTAGATTGGTTTTCACAGGTCGGCACAACATCAAGGGCTGAAGGGCCTTTTCTGCGCTGTAATGTTCTATGTTCTATCAGCCACTGTCTTTCAATGGAATTCATCAGGATTGATACGTTGGTGCAGTGAGTTAGACTCCTTCCGCAGTTGGAATTGGGATTGGTGAGAATTGAATTTAGGAAGTTGTACAAAGTTAGTCCATCAGGAACTCAGGGCATTTTGCAGTGAAAGTTTTCAGGGGAACATGACCCTGGGGCAGTGAGTACTAGTTAGGGGGAAAGTCACGTTGAACAAGGAGTGATTAAATGAGGAATATGGCATTGGAAGGCAAATGTACCGAGGGAACATAGGATTGATCAACGACTGATTACAAATAGGAATATAATGCTTGGCAGTGGGTAATTATCAGGGTGGCTGATTATTATCTATAAAGTAGAAGAATTTAAAATTGGAATTTTCGGATGAAAAAGACCAGTACACAGTTGGATGGTATTATGCTGCAGAACCTAAGCTCTTGAAAACCCAGTTTGTATTTTAAATATTGGAGCTCCCCCAATTGGTATAACTTCGTAAAGCAGTCCATTTTACTTTGGTTTCCTGAGGTTGGCTTGATTTTGAAGAACTAGCATCTTTCATAAGCTCTTTGAATTGTTCTGAGATTAACAGCCAAATATTACTGTTGGAATAGAGTCAGTATTATAATATAGACAAATATGGACAAATTAGGTATTGCTATTGGTGATGAAGGTTGAAGGATAAATACTAACCAGACAACAGAAGAATAACCCTGTGCTTCACAGAACCAGAATACTACAGTGCAGAAGAAGTCCTTCAGCCCATCAAGTCTGTATGGAAGCACAAAATGCCCTCATCTGCCCACTTAATCCCACCTGCCAGCACTTGGCCCATAGCCTTGAATGTTATGGTATGCCAAATACTCATCCAGTACTTTTTAAAGGGTGTGAGGCATCCTGTCTTCACCACCCTTCCAGACAGTGTATTTCAGGTCATCACCACCCTCTGAGTTAAAAAGTTTTTCCTCAAACCTCCCACCCCGCACTTTTAACTTGTGTCCCCTTACAACTGACCCTTCAACTAAGGAGAACAGCTGCTCCCTATCTACCCTGTCTGTACTCATCATAATCTTGAACACTTCAATCAGGTCGCACCCTCAGTCTTCTCTGCTCCAACAAAAACAACCCAAACCTATCCCACCTCTCTTCATAACCTAAATGTTCCATCCCAGGCAGCGTCCTGGTAAATCTCCTCTGCACCCGCTCCTTCCTTCACATCCTTCCTCTAATGTGGCGACCAGAACTACACAGTATTCCAGATGTGACCTTGCCAAAGTTCTATATAACTCCATCGTGATATCTCTGCTTTCGTAATCTATACTCCAATTGATAAAGACAAGTATGTCATATGTCTTTGTCACCACCCTATTAACACTGCCTTTCAGAGATCTGTGGATAAACACGTGAAGGTCCCTCGTTCTTCGGAATTTCCCAGTGTCAGATCTTTTATTGTGTACTTCCTTGTTAAATTATTCCTTCCAAAGTGCGTCAGCTCACATTTTTCAGAGTTCTGCCCATTTGAGTATTCTGTCTATCTGATTCCTTACACAAAGGTTACATAACCAATTTTCTGGAACAGGCCTTGAACTAAGTTGCAGATGAGAGTACTCTCATTGAACCAAGGTTGATATAACCCAAGACACTCAACTTCATTGTTAACCACCCAGCCAATCTTCGTGTAATCAGCAAACTTACTGATCCTACCCCCACATAGTCATCTACATCATTTATATAAGTGACGAACAATCGGAGGCCCATCACAAATCCCTGTGGTGCACCACTGGTCACTGGCCTCCAACCATATGTCACCACCCTCCATCTCCTATCACTGAGCCAAGTATTAATCTACCTTGTCAGATCATCCTGTATCCCATATGCATTAGCCTTCTTAATAAATTTTCCATGTAGGATTTTGTCAAAGGCTTTGCTGAATCCATGTAACCTACATCAACTGCATTATCCTCATCCACATACTTTGTTACATACTCAAAAAATTAAATTAAATTTGTAAGGCATGACTTCACACTGACAAAGCCATGCTGACTATCCCTCATTAAACCTTGTCCCTCCAAATAGAGAGAGATTCTGTCTTTCAGAATCTTTTCCAATAGTTTCTCAACCACAGGCGTGAGACTCACTGGTCTGTAGTTCCCTGCCTAGTCTCTACAACCTTTCTTAAATGGTGGACCACATTGGCTGTTCTCCAGTAGCCAGGGAGGAATTAAAAATTTTGTTCACAGCCCAAGGAGCACTTCTTTGAATAGTATTAGCCTAGGTTACGTAATCAATTTTCTGGAACAGGCTTTGAACTAAGTTGCAGATGAGAGTACTGTCATTGAACTAGGGTTGATATGTTGCTGCACTTATGTTTTCCTGCAAGGACCAGATTATCACTTGAAATCTACACGTCATGTTCAAAACCTTGCATGTGTTTTTTTTTTGCATTGTGCAGGGCACTTTGACTATGCTGGCAAACTGTCTATGCCAATATTGACAATTGTAGATTACCATACGTTTATTCATTTCTCCAATGGTAGCTTAATGGCGCAGTGCATCTAGTAAGCATTTTCAATGTGGCCCTCTTCATCGCACTATTTGTGTATCAGTCACAAAGAGCTGAAGCAGAGAAATCACTCCTGGGGTTAGTACTGATCCCTTACACAAAGTTCATGGCCAATCCCTTACACAAGGTTCTGGGCCGATCCCTTACACTGGGGTACACGCCGGCTCCCCCACTCTGGTCTCCGCGCCGACTCCCTCGCTCTGGGTTCCACACCCGTTCCCCCACTGTGGGGTCCACGCCTGCCCCTTATAGTTAGGTCTGCGCTATCCTTTATGCCTGAGGCTGTCTGGTGTCTTTACTTGGGTCCATACTGAGTCATTTTGCTGGGGCATCTGCTCTTTCTTTTGATGAGATCTGTTAGTGCTTCTTGTCTGTGATTTGTACTGCTGTAACTGTTGTACTTTGATTTATATCCTTTCTTCCATACTGTAGATCACGTTGCTGTTATACTGTAATATTCTTCTGTCTCCCTCATTCAGGTCTCAATGCCACACCAGTGGTTGGAAGGCAATTTGCCTGTCAGTGCAAAATGCACTGTCTGTGACAAAACGTGTGGCAGTGTTCTACGTCTACAGGATTGGCGCTGTCTGTGGTGTAAAGCGATGGTGAGCAGAAACTTAGCAGAACATTTTTATTGGTTTGTTAGTTAGGACAGGGTTCATATATCATTGTGATAAATGGTGATTTTCTGTTGAAATTTCAGCCTTCCTCCTTTTTGGGCATGAAGCAGTTTTTAAAAATCTTAAATCACACAATTAGGTAGAGCTGAAATTTTCTTTATAAATTGGAGAAAATTTCATTGTCACCTATCCAATTTAATAGAAATCAGTTCACAAAGTCTTTATATCACAGTTTGCAAAATCAGCTGTTTCTGTGTTCCCATAACTGGAATTAAAAGTCTAATATGACCACAAAACCATTGTCGATTGTCATAAAAACCCATCTGGTTCATTAATGTCCTTTAGGGAAGGAAATCTGTTGTCCTTACCTAGTCTGGCCTATATGTGACTGCAAGTCCACAGCAATGTGATTGACTCTTAACTGCTCTCAGGGATGGGCAATAAATGTTGCAATGCCCACATCCCATTAACAATTATTAAAAAAAAACTGATTATTACAAATGTCCTCTGTAACGTGACTTACCCAACCAATGCTACCTCCCTTCCTACCTGAAGACAACTCTCCTCTTTGTCTTCCACTCTGTTTTGCTTATCTCCCTCACTTCCTGTTTTTCTTTGTTTCCTGTTCAGGACATCCCTGTGCTTTCTTCTTTCCACGCCATCTCTCTGACGCCACCTAACTTTACCATTAGATCTCCTCATCTCTTCCATCCCTTATGAATTCCTCTTTTCCATTACTCAATCTTCTCACCCTCTTTTCCTCTTGTTCACCCACTGTCCAGATCTCTGCCCGTGTCAAAACTTGTGCTTCATTTCCCCTAATTATACTTATCCTCTCTCACAAATCCACTTTCAATTATTTTGCATTTAACCTCCATTGATTTCTTTCTGATGTAAGCTTTCTGTTTTATCTTTAGCCTTCTCCCCCATCTCCGCTTCGTGTATCCATATTATTCTCAACAGTCCCAATTCTCCCAGTCTTCCCAATGATTTTGTCATGGATGGGCTTCAGAGCTGCATCCTGAATTTCAGACATTACTGGATCAGACCAATATCAGAGTCCTGCACAAGGTCTTTTCCTGAAGAAAGAGAGAAGAGCCAAGTGGGAAACAGGCTCATGGCTATGTTGTTTGTGAAATACAGAGCAGGCTCATGACTATGAAAATGTTTGTACCCTGAATAGGAGGAAGTTAACTTTATTGATATTCATTGGATGCCATCGATGGAAACATGGTGTACATCGGTTAAGAGAATTTGCCATTGTTGAACCAGATAATTCCATTTGAAACCATGCCAATATTTGACTGGGTGGAGCTGAACTCCTACTTTGACAGTCCAGATTAGATCAGCATTGGAATTTCATTGAATTTCAATTATTTAGGAATATCTCATTACAAGTTACCGATTGCAACCAGGTGTATCAGAGAGTACAATCAGTAGTAACAGGCAATAAATTCTATCTATTCACTCAATCCTAACTCACCTTGTTCTCTGCTCTCCTCCTATTCAGTTTTATTTAAGTTTTAAGTTTATGTTTATTTATTAGTATTACAAGTAGACTTACATTAACACAGCAATGAAATTATTGTGAAAATCTCTTAGTCACCACACTCTAATGCCTATTCGGATACACTAAAGAAGAATTTAGCATGGCCAATGCACCTAATTAGGACATCTTTCAGACGGTGGGAGGAAACCAGAGCACAGAGGAAACCCACACAAACAGGGTGAGAGTGTTGCAGACTCTGCACAGACAGTGATCCAAGCTGGGAATCAAAACTGAGTTTCTGGCACTGGGAGGCAGCGGTGCTAACCACTATGCCGCCCTCCAGTGTGGATCATTGTGTGCTAATTTCTGTGTCCTGTTCTTTGCCTCCAGGTACACACAGCCTGTAAAGACATGCTTCCTGTCAAATGCCCACTGGGACAATGTAAAGTTTCCGTTATCCCTCCAACTGCACTCAACAGTATAGACTCTGATGGTGAGTTCAACACTTTTGCTTCACAAAGCATTAACGTGCTTTCACACTAGGGGCGACACGGAGATTGAAATGAGTGAGACATTGACTCGAGATTTTTTTCTAAAACTAGAGTGAGTGAGATATTCGACCAAATACTGGGATGGGAGTGGTTGACATGTATGGCCTAAGAAAAAGTGTGATGTGGAAAATTTATGAGTGAGCGAGAAGGATGTTATGAACAGTTGTAAGAGAGTTTGTAAGTGAATGTTAGCTTTGATTGAGAGAGTGGGCACAATGTAGTTTGTGAGTGAGTGTCAGTAATTGTGAAAACGTCTGCAGGTGGAACTGAAAGAATAAGTTAATGTAAGAGGTGCTGCAAGAATTTGAGTGTGACAGCAAGAGAACTGTAAGTGTGAGTGATTCTAAGAGAATTTGCAAAAGTTCGAACAGATGAGAATTTGTGAGCAGTTAAGGAAAAGTATGAAGGTGTTTATAAGTATTTGTGAATTGAGTTGAGAATTTCTAATTGACCTTTAGGGGATCTTCAAGAATGTAAGCAATAGTGAAAGAATATGAGTGAGTTTATGAGTGGGGTTACAAGGATGTGAGCTGTTGACTTACAGCATGTAAGGCCTTGAGTTCATTAAAATATTATACAACCACCCATTGGCAACCTCAGCTTGACCTAGTTTCATGCTGTTGACTGAGTGTAGACATAAAATGCTGTTACAGTGCTAACTATACGCCTAGTATCAAATGCTGCCCTTTCCATTAGTGGTAGGGTCCAAATTAATTAAACTAGCAATAACCCAAACTAACAACCAAACAGTGTAAAGGCACCCAACAGCAACAATTCTGTAGGAGAGAGTATATAGAAAGAAGTAATGAGGGCTTGTGCGAAAGGTATAGCGATAATCATAGTTGATTTTAATCGAACAAGTAGATTGGACAGATCAGATTGGCAAAGATAGCTGGTAGATGAATTCATAGAGAGTTTTCAGGGCAATTTGAGTTCTAGAGCAACCAGAGAGCAGGCTATTCTAGATCTGTTAATGTGCAACCAGACCAGATTAATGAATAACTTCGTAGCAAAGGCATCTGAGATAATAATGATTGTGTCATGGTTGAGTTTGGCATTCAGTTTGAGAGGGAGGGAAGAGTGGATCTAAGACTAGTGTCTTGAACTTAAATAAGGGCAGTTATGAGAGTAAGGAGACGTAGCTGGCTAAAGTGAACTGGGAAATTGGATTATGGGATAAGTCAGTAGAAATGCAGAGGCAGACATTTGTATGGATATATTTTGTAACATTCAGCAAAGATATATTCCAGTGAGAAAGGTTCTAGGGCAAGGACATATTAGCAGTGACTAACTATGGCAATTAAAGAGGGTATCAAGTTGAAAGAGGAAGCATATAATTTCTTGAAGATTTATGGCAGGTTAAAAGATTGAACAGGATAGAAAAAACAGCAAAGAATGGCAAAAAAAAAGGAGAAATTGGAGGAGAGCAAGCAAGAAATATGAGAGCAAATCCCTTCTCCACAGGCGAGACTGGAACTATGGGACACAGTTTCAAAATAAGGAATCTCCCATTTAAGACGGAGATGAGGAGCAATTTTTCCTCTCAGTGAGTGATGAACCTGATATTCTCTTCTCCAGGGAGTAAAAGTGACAGGGTTATTAAATATTTCTAAAGCTGGTTTAGTTAGATTCTTGATGTATAAGGTAGTCAAAGATAGTAAGTGGAGTTGAGGCAACATTCGAATCAGCTGCGATCTTGTTGAATGACTTAGCAGGCTCAAATGGGCTACTCCTCTTAATTCATGTATTCATATGTAAGAGATACAGGGGTCTGGGCTAACAGGTAGTCATGCAATTACTAAACTTATCACATTTTTTCACTAAGCAACCATCTCAGTAAATGTTGTAATCAAATCTTTGCTGTTCTTTAGGGTTTTGGAAAGCAACATGCCCTCCGTCGTGCACCAGTCCACTTCTTGTGTTTGTGAACTCTAAAAGTGGAGATAACCAGGGGGTGAAGTTCTTAAGGAGATTCAAGCAATTACTGAACCCGGCTCAGGTGTTTGACTTGATGAACGGAGGCCCGCATCTTGGGTAGGAGGTGCTTAAAGCACACACCTTTGAAGTTTAGATTTATCAGACTACTGGGGCAGAATGCAGCTTTTGTTGAAACAAAAACAGAACTGCTGTCATATTGCGTGACCAGGTGAGGGGATTGGTTTAAAGTCAGGCAGGGTTTATCACAATTACGGCTCCTGATCACTCTCTAGTAGCCCTGCTGGGAAGTGTTTATGGATGGATGGCAGGTGGCAACAGGATAGGGCCTAGCTATGGTGCACTCACTATGCTCGCAATGCCATGCTGGTCTTCATTGCTCAAGCTCTTTCACAAAGCATGGCAACAGTGAGGAGCTGGAGGCTTGCACAAAGTAATCAGCAATCATTTAAGTTATGGGAATTAACATTGTGAGAGCTAACATTCTGGAGGTTCTGATTGTGAAAGCTGTAACAATTGTAATTGTGGGAGCTAAAACAGAGTTCAAGTTGTGGGAGTTATTATTGAAGCCTAGTTATGGCATTTATCATTGAGGTCCAATTAAGCAATTTATTATTGAGGTCTAATTGTGGGAATTATAATCTATAATTGCAGAAATTGTGCTGGGAATAATAGTTATAATTGTGAGTGTATAAAATATTATGATTGGAGATTTGAATCGAGTTGGATAGGTCAAATATGTGTGTTAACAGACAGTTCTTTCTCGAAATGGGTTCAGGTCTAATTTACTACTTCAGTGAGAGAGGAAAGAAGTAATATTCACCGTGCTTCTGCATAATGATGCAGGGCAAGAAAAAGGCCTAAAAATGGGGAAAACACTTGGACACAACGTTCACAATATAATTGATAGTAGGGGTAGTTGACAAGAACAAATTAATAGTGAGAAATTAAGGATTTCTTAAATTGCAAAATTAGCAAACTGAGCAAGGGGAAATATGAAAAACACAAGATGAGAACTGTTGAAGATATGGATAGGAAGTAGGTGTTTATGGACAACTTGGCTTTGTTTTATGATTCTATCATTGTGAGGGGTAGCTTGGTAGAGAAACAAATGTGCAAGAATGGAAGCAATAGAGTAAGAAAGGAGAGAAGGCAAGTTGGATGATATTCGCCGTCTTTGGAGTGACATTCAATTGAGGGATGCAGGTAAACCAGTTTGGGAACATTAGTTGGGATTCTTGTCATTGTCATTATTTGTGGTTATTTTCAGACAGTACAGATCAAACAACAGTGTGATTTTACATGCTGTCTTTTTGTTTACAGTTTGCGGTTGTTCCAGAAGTTTGATACATTTCGAATCCTTGTGTGTGGTGGAGATGGTAGTGTTGGATGGGTGCTGTCTGAAATTGATAGTCTCAATCTCCACAAACAGGTATTATCTGGAGTGCCCTGTAGAAAAATCTGAAAAATCATCTTGTTCTTTTTGATTGGAGGTAGACATTCATTAACACCTGTGGCTGGTGTACATGATTCCACAACCAAATAAATGTAAATCCAGAGAAAAGAGAGGTTCTTCATCCAAATACAAAAGAATCCATGGACTGAGTTTCTCGTTCACCTTCCATCTGGGTCCCTGTCAGCCACGACCACTGTGATTTTAAACTGGGACGGGCAAGTTCTCAACTGAAATGCCTGTGAGGCCTCAATTGAGGCCCTTAATTCATTTTCCAGTCACCCATGGCCGGGAAATCCTCCTGCCCTGCTCAATTTCCTGGGCCATAGGGTAGCTGGAAAGTGATCGGGCTTAAGTATTGGCCTGGACTTTGGATTCTCCCAGCCCTGGCCTTGGTCTCTTCCCTCAACATCCCAGTTGCCCACTCTTCATCCTGCCCACCTTAGGACCCTGAAAAATTACTTGGCTGTCCAGTCCTGGGATTGACGCTTTGGCATCTTTGAGCACTTCCTTCTGTATCTGCTGTAGTTGTTGTCACTGCAAAGATTAGAGAACTGCTGGCCAATCAAGATGTGTCCCACTCATGAGATGGTGGGAATGGAAACCACGCCATACAAAATATTCAGGCCCATGTTTGATTTTGTGATTGAACCTCTCATCCCACTTCCTTCAGTGCCAGTTGATTATTCAGTCAGATCATCTTCATTTTTATCCCATGTCTGATAATTCTAATGTTGGATCCAACATTTCACAGCTTGCATTGTTATCAGAGGCCACATTTGAAGGTGGTGTCAGAGGTTGAGGTTAAGGGGATGTGTGGCACAGAACGCTGCATTTGAGAGTGGGTATTTCAGAAAATCACTGACTTCTGGATCTATTATTTTTAATAACTGCCAACCTTTTTCAGTGCCAGATGGGAGTTCTACCTTTGGGTACCGGCAATGATCTGGCACGTGTACTGGGATGGGGTTCAGCCTGCGATGATGACACACAGCTCCCTCAAATCCTGGAGAAGCTGGAGCGAGCAAGCACAAAAATGCTGGATAGGTGAGAAAGTTGTTTAAAAATTCAATGGATTTTGTTTATTTTATTACATCAATGGAGCCTGTTATTCTCCATTCTGTTAATTTCACTTAAAGCACAATCGTACGACACCACTTTGTTACCTCTGTACTTAGATGCACAATAACTTCACATCTTTGATTCTGGGAGGGGCAAAGCAGTCAGGGTTCCTGCTCCTGACCACAATCCTGTTGGAAGGTGCATATATGTGGATATTGAGTGAGGACAGAATTGTGCGCAGCTATGATGTTTCTTCACAGTCAGGTAATCTGCTGACACTCTGTAGGCGCAGACACTTGTTGATGCTTGTGGAATTTTTATCCCAGGATGGGTTAATGCTGACAAGGAGATGAGACGATAAGACATTCAGCACCAAGCCTGTAGACATGTTGATAAAAGCCAAAATGGCCAGTAACTGAGAAAACATGAAAGAAAGTTTACTCCACAAATAACAAGCATTACAACATTGTGTGGATGTGGCTGAGACAACAGCAAGCATTGCAGATCCCTGGGACACGCCATCCAGCACCTTGAGTTCATTATCCCGGACCAGTCGGCTCAGGGAATAGGGCAGGGCACGATGGTGGAACAATCAGGAAGCAACAGAGGGCCAGGTAACAGGCATTTCTCCTGCATTCGTGAGAGACTATTTACAGAGTGCCTCTCACCACAGGGTGAGAGCAGGGTGCTTACGATGGGCTTGGGATTGGTGCATGATTGTGGGAAGAGGATAATGATGTATCAGAAGAGTGGGAGACTAATGATACATAGTTCAATGGAAGAGTAATGGAGTATGATACTGGGTGAAGGTGAAAATGCACATTATGGGGAGTTAGTAACTGTGCATGTGGAAGGGAGGGGGCTAGTGCATGTTGCAAGGAGAAGAGGAATGGTGCATGATGTAAAATGGTTAGAATAATGATGTACAGGGAAGCATTATAACCTCAAATGATGTGCTGCAACGAAGGAAATGAGAAACCCATGAGCAGTATCTAATCTATGTTCATTTTTACAGGTGGGGTATCATGGTTTACGAGACTAAAGTTCCACGACATTCCTCATCTTCAATAGGGACAGAGGATTTCAGTGACGATTTAGAGGTACTGCACTATATGGGTACTGAGCTCAACACCTCAAAAACGATTGTTAGGGAATGCAAGGATCTAGCTCGCATTTAGAAGTGGAACAGTAATAATCTGGTCAACCCTCA
This sequence comes from Sphyrna mokarran, assembly GCA_024679065.1. Lineage (NCBI taxonomy): Eukaryota > Metazoa > Chordata > Chondrichthyes > Carcharhiniformes > Carcharhinidae > Sphyrna > Sphyrna mokarran. Next base: position 61,743,320 of record JAGIQG010000003.1, read on the forward strand.
GATATTGTCCAGCAGTAGGGTTGTGGAATGGTGAGGACCAGTGTACAAATCTATTTTCTGTATTCATAGCTAAATTCTCATTCGTAGCTAAAGGCTCTCTCCAAGTTCTTTCCTCAGAGCTATCTGTGCAGCTAGAAGACTTATGTTTCATGTATATCACAGTTTGTATGGTTTTAAACATCATTTTAAATGTAATGATAATAAGGAATTTTTCTGAAAACCTGAGATGACTGCAGGAAGATTTGATAGGTTTTTAAAATTATGAAAAATACGTATCAAGATCAGATTGAATAGCTAAATAGCTTTGAGGGGCTGAATGGCTTACTCTTATTCCTGTTTTTTCTCTTTGTTCCTGAACAATCTAACATTTTTGTTTTGTGCAAATTTAGTAGGCTGGATTGTAAGGGTGAGTGATCTGTCTCTTGTTCTATGTCCTAATTTTTCTCAGGTACAGCAGATTTCGTTCTACGAAGATTCAGTCGCTGCACACCTGTCAAAAATCCTGACATCAGACCAACATTCAGTGGTCATATCATCAGCAAAGTGAGTAGCATGCAACAACATGTATCTAGCCTAAGCCAGGGCATTTCATTTACAAGTCTTAGTAGTTTCAATTATTCCTACCTGTTCTTTCCCACAGTCCATCTGGTTGCAACTCGTCTCTCTCCAATTGCCTGCTGAGAAAATAGACCAGACTACAACAACTGTGAATTCTCTCACAATTAGAGCAACAGCACTTCTGTATGCTGAAACAACAACTGCTGAGATCCATGGAAACAAAAATGTTAATGAAATCAATAGATGCCAATGAACTCTTGTAGTGTGCAGCTAAATATGATAAAAAGAAAACCAAAGTTTAGATTCATAACGATGATAGAAAAATACAACTTGCAGAAGCTGTGTTAAATGCCATACACCCTTGTGGTTTTCAGCAGTCAGGATTATGGCTTCTGATTAATTGCTGCAGCCCACCATTTCCTCTAATTCAGTGAGGATCACATAGTTAGCTTTGGTCAATCACAAATCAGGAAACAAAAAGAAACATAATTCAGTTGTTAGGTCAAGGTTGATTTAACACAATAAAACCAATAGAACCATTGAAAGGTGCCTACATGCAGCACAAGTCAAACACACCAAGGTCCAATCTGAATGGCATCAGGTGCTGATCAGTGCTTTTTTTTTATCTACTTTCTCTTTGCAGAGTGCTTTGCGAAACAGTTAAAGATTTTGTTGCACGGGTTGGGAAGGCTTATGAAAGGACAACAGAGAACTGGGAAGAATCTGAGACTATGGCGAGAAAGGTATGCAGGGAAAGTTGCACCATCAGTTATTTCTGTTTTTTCCCTTCAGTTTTCTGTCAATGACACTGACTCTTTTTGGAATACAGCTCCACAGATACTGGCTCACCCCTTGAAGTGTCACTCAAGAGATGAGACAATGAGTGCCACTGTGCTAGACAGCTGTGGATAGTTTATTCTTTTCCTAAGTCTTTGTGCTCTGTATTCGTTCATATTAAATATCACTTGCTATCAATGTGTTCCGTTTAAAATTTTGTTCTCCAGTTTGAGCAATTCTTTTCAGTGGATGGTACTTCACATGGAACAAGGCTTGTACAAGACTTTGTGCCACTGTAGCTGATTTTCCCACTAGTCAAGATCCTTTTATATTTGGTTAGCTTCTAACTTTGTGCTTGAAACCTCCTCCCAGCTTTTTGTTATCATCTACAAAAGTAGGTAACTTTGTTTCTATTGCCAGCTCCAAATAATTGATGCACACTAATGGCTAAATCATTGATCTCAATAACACGCACGTGGAGACAACTTGCCGTGCTGTATTTCCTCTGGTTTATCCAATTTTCAGCTCACGCACCAGCTTGCCTTCCCGTCCCCGTTTTCTGACCTGCTAGACCGATGGGCACCATGGACCTCGTTGAAATCTAACTATATCAATTATTTTACAAATAATCCCACCAACACCTGCCATAATTTTGTGTTGATTCCTTCTTACAGTACCTTTCTTATCTCACTGTTCCATTCTTCCCTGTTTCAAGATGGCTTCTAATTTTTCATCCACAAAAAATATGGCATTAATGTCCAGTAGTTATTAAATATAGTATTTTTGGGGTCATTTAGTGGGCAGTCTTTCGTTTTATGCAGCCTGCTGCAAATATCTTTCTGTAAATATGTGACTTGTCCTGAGTAGTCTCTGCTATCCTAATTTAAATTTTTATTTCAGTTATTGCTTTATAACCTCTATTTCCTTTTAATATATGCTTTGTGCTAGCCACTACTCACTAGCTATGTATTATGAACAACCTTGCCTCTATCCTTTCAGTTTTTCCTCTTTTCTTTTAGTGGTATGCATCAGTTTTGTGCCGTATTGAATATTCCTAAGCAGCAGCCACTTCTCCTTTAACGTTGCCAGCCAGTGCACCCTCATAATCTGTCTTCTGAAACATTTTCATTGTTTGCCATCATAAGCCTATGCTTATATGGCACCATGTTGTATCTCTGACTGTGATATGTTGTGACACAACACCAGGTTAAAGTCCAGCAGATTTATTTGGTGGCAACGTCACTAGCTTTCGGGACTCTGCCCCTTCGTTAACAGAGTGGGACATTCTGATCACAAACCACATATAAAGACGCACACTCAGATTACAGAATGCTGATTAGAATGCGAGTCTTTACAGCTAATCAAGTCTTAAAGGTATAGACAATGTGAGTGGAGAAAGCATTAAGCATAGGTTAAAGAGGTGTTTATTGTCTCCAGACAGGACAGTAAGTGTGATTTTGCAAGCCTAGGCAAATCATGAGGGTTACAAATAGTGTGATATGAACCCAAAATCTCAGTTCTCGTGTGCAGAACTTGGCTATCAGTCTCTGCTCAGCAACTCTATGCTGTCATGTGTCGTGAAGGTTGTCTTGGAGAACGCTTACCCGAAGATCAGAAGCCGTGACCACTGAAGTGTTCGCCAACAGGAAGAGAACAATCTTGCCTGTTGATTGTTGTAGCGTCTGCATTGTCTCCCCAATGTACCATGCCTCAGGACATCCTTTCTGCAGCATATCAGGTAGACAATGTTGACTAAGTTGCAAGAATATGTACTGTGTACCTGGTGGATGATATTCTCACATGAGATGACTGCATCCATGTCGATGATTTGACATGCCTTGCAGACGTTGCTGTGGCAGGGTCATGTGGTGCCGTGGTCACTGTTCTCCTAAAGGCTGGGTAGTTTGCTGTGGACAATGGTCTGTTTGAAGTTGTGTGGTTATTTGAAGGCAAGAAGTGGGGGTGTGGGGATGGCCCTGATGAGAAATTCATCATCATCAATGACGTGTTGAAGATTCCAGAGAATATGTCACACCTTCTCCGCTCCAGGGAAGTACTAGATCACAAAGGGTACTATGTCCGCTGTGTTCGTGTTTGTCTTCTGAGGAGGTAGGTGCAGTTTTTCGCTGAGGCACGTCAGAACTGTCAATCAATGAGTCGAGCACCATATCCTGCCCTTTCAGCATCTGGAGGTGTCCATTGCAGTCCTCCTAATCTGAGCAGATCCTTTATATACAGAGGGCTTATCCATAGGGAATGGCTTCCTTATCATGTTTAGGGTAGAGCTGGAGAAGTGGAGCATCGTGAGGTTATTGTGGACTTACGGTACAATGAAGGGCTGAGGTCACTGTCCTTCATGAAGATGAGTGTCCAAGAATGCAAACGATTCTGGAGGGCAGTCTGTGGTGAGTCCATCAAACTCACATGGACTACTCTCCGGAATTGGTTGCATTCTTGGACACGCACATTTTCATTAAGGACGGTCACCTCAGCACCTCACCGTACCACAAGCCCACTACTCACTAGCTATGTATTATGAATAACCTTGCCTTTATCCTTTCGGTTTTTCCTCACGATGCCCCACTTCTCCAGCTTCCACCCTAAACACGTTAAAGAAGCCATCCCCTATGGACAAGCCCTCCATATACACAGGATCTGCTGAGATGAGGAGAATCGCAACAGATACCTCCAGATGCTGAAAGATGCCTTCATAAGAACAGGATATGGCACTTGACTCAATGATTGACAGTTCTGATGTGCCACAGTGAAAAACTGTACCGACCACCTCAGAAGACAAACTTGGGACATGATACACAGAGTACCATTCATGTCCAGTACTTTCCCAGAGGGAGAAGCTATGACATCTTCTCCAGATTCTTCAATATGTCATTGATGAAGATGAACATCTCGCCAAGGCCATCCCTATACCCCCACTTCTTGCCTTCAAACAGACCAGTGTCACAGCAAACTATCCAGTCTTCAAGAGAACAGTGACCACGACACCACACAACCTTACCACAGCAATCTCTGCAAGACATGCCGGATCATTAACACAGATGCCATCATCTAACGTGAGAATGCCAACAATGAGCTACACAGTACTCTTGCAAATCGGCCAACATTGTCTACCTGATAAGCTGCAGGGAAGGATGTCCTAAGGCATGGTACACTGGGGAAACCATGCAGACACTACGACAATGGATGAATGAACACCGCTACTGCTTGACAATCAACAAGCAAGACTTTCTCTTTCTGTTGGCTAACACTTCAGTTGTCAGGGCATTTGGCCTCTAATCTTCCGGTAAGCATTCTCCAAGATGGCCTTCACGACATATGACAGCACAGAGTTGCTGAGCAGAGACTGATAGCCAAGTTCCACACACATGAAGATGGGCTCAACTGGGAACTTGGGTTCATGTCACACTATTTGTAACCCTCATGAATTGCCTGGGCTTGCAGAATCTTGCTAACTGCCCTGTTTGGAGACAATAAACATCTCTTTAACCTATGCTTAATGCTTTCTCCACTCACATTGTCTGCACCTTTAAGACTTGATTAGCATTCTAATCAGTATTCTGTAATTTGAATGTGTGTCTATATACGCCCTGTTTGTGATCAGAACTCCCCATCACCTGATGAAGGGGCAGAGTCCCGAAAGCTAGTGGTGTTTGCTGCCAAATAAATCTGTGGACTTTAACCTGGTGTTGTGAGACTTCTTACTGTGTTTATCCCAGTCCAATGCCAGCATCTCCATATTTGATCTGTTGTCCATCTCTTAGTATTTAACATCAGGTCCAGTAGCATTATTGCTCGCCTAAGTTCCTTAACAAATTGTGCCAGTCAGAATAATGAAGAACCATGGCTTCATTCGTGTTCCAGTTTGTAATTATTAAATCTCACTAATGTTTTACTGATACAATACTCTGCCTAACATGGTAGCACGCAGCAGATATAAACTGTTAGTTCCTGAGCTATCATTTCTTCCATCCCATAAAATTTCGATCTTATCCACAGTTGGGCTAAGTAGGTTTAGCTCTGTTAAAAGTAAGTTTTTTTTTCATATAAATTATGACGTTACTTCCACTTTATCTTTCCTATTAAAGTCACCTGTAAGCTTGTGGATTTAGCCAATCCATATCATCGTTGAATCATATCTTTATAATGCCTCTGATATCACACCTGCATTCTCCAGCAAGAGCTTCCAAACCTCCCATTTTATTCTACAAGGCATATGTATAATTTTGAGTATATTTTTCTAATCGTCCCAACAATGTGTTCAAGTGGTTTTATGGTCAGTGATAGCATCCCTACCTCTGAGCCAGAAGTTCCAGGTTCAAGTCCCTCTTCAGGACTTAATGGCTGTGGAAGATGTATTCATAATGAGGCCTAACAGTTCAATTGTCGATCTGTAAGCCCTTCCAATATGCCTATAATAGGCAGTAAGTATTGGAGTGCCTCATGCTCAGCCATGCTTAATGTAGAGTGACAACTATCAAGCTTATAACCTCTGGTGACAGAATAGTGACCTGTCCCAGGAAAAACTAGCTATAGAAACAGACGTAAGCATGTACTTTGTCTGTTTCATGTACCATCAGATACTGGAAAGAAATAAAAAGATAAAGAAGACAATAATGTTGTCTATTTATTGAGCCATTATTTCCTGTATGGACATTTCATTCAGCATTTTGTTATCAACCATCAGCTGCCAACACCTGCTTCATGCCATAAGACCTAGCTTATGTAATTTTTCTGTTTCCATCATTCTTTATTTTCACAGAATTTTCATCAGCCCTTCTGATATATTCTTCCTTTAACTGCAGTGCTCTGTACTAAAAGAAAAACTGGACTCCCTGCTCAAAACACTCAGTGATGAATCCCAGGCGACCTCATCCCTGCCAAACCCACCACCAACAATTGCAGAAGAACAGGAAGATGGCGAGACAACCAGTATGATTTGTGGCCTTGCTGAGGAAAGGCCAGCCTGTTCCCCCAGGCCACAGATATTCCGCCCCAGGGAGCAACTCATGTTACGAGCAAATAGCTTGAAGAAAGCAATACGACAGATCATAGAGCATGCAGAGAAAGGTGAGAAATCAGTAGCAACTTAGTGCACTGTTACTCAGATTTTATGTTGAAGTGGAAGGCATCAGGCCCCCTGACCAGTTTATGTACATGGATCCCTGTCCCCTAGATCTGCTGGATTAAAGGCTAACACCAAACAAGATATGAAATGTGTCACTATATCTGCATCTCTTCCTTTGATTGCTATAACGTTATAGGTCTTATCAGCTTAATTTCTTCACTAAATCTGACCATTATTTTAAATTATAACAATGCAATTGTAACTATTACTTCATTCGTGTGTTTGAGCAATACATGCACTGTAAGTTGAAGACAGCCTGGCCATGTATTGAGTCTTTATAAAAACCTCATGGTCAGCTTTAGCATTGTTATTGAATTGGTTATAATTTATAGTGTTTGTTCTTTCTACCCTATCTAGCCGTGGATGAACAGAATGCACAGACACAGGATCAGGAGGGTTACACCTTTGGTGTTTGCTCTGAGGAAGAAAGGAGAGAGTCCCAAACTGATGACAAGGTCTCACTGCACTCATATAGCTCTAACATAAAAGGAAGGGTCTACCGGAAAGGTACTTCGCTTTGATGTTTTGATAAGATACTTTCTGTGCATAGGAACAGTTGGCATAGTGATTAGAGGCTTTCCTCAAACTCTGTTGTAGACTTGTACGTGCAAGTTGACGCAAAGGTAGTTCCAGGTTTCAGGGAAAGCATAGAGCTCTTCCAAAACAAAGGTTTTTTTTTGCACAATTTGGGGAAAGGAGGCATGGAAGAGAGAAGAGATCAGGGAAGAAAGGAAAGAGATAGAGATCAGGGGAGGAGGATTGTTCAAGGAATGATAGAAGTGAGAGAGAACACAAAACCATAATTGTTATGTTTCAAAAGACAGATAAGGATTGACAGTAAGTGAAATCTGTACACACTTAGAAGCTTTGAAATAGATGTGGGGATAGGAGCAGCAGTGGGACAGGACCAGAATTGGCATTGACCAAGGCCTGAGAGTAGGAATGGAAATGAGCAAGATTTGAAGGTAGGAATGGAACTGAGATCTGGAAACAGAAGTGGCACTGATCTTGATTCTGTGTTTGCCTTTTTGCCTGAAGAATATTGGACTGTGATGGGTAAGATAGGGAAAATAAGAGAAAGAAAGAATTTGACAATTATGCAAATGACTAACTCAGAATCTGGAAGCTCAACTCTCAGTGTTTATGTTGGATCCTCCCAGCTGCTGCCCTTCTTCCACTTGTACCATGTTCTGAAGCGATTTCACAAACAAATTGATAAGTTAAAGGAATTACAAACAAGTACAAATTGGTGGCATTTCATGAAAAACTTCATTAAGACGATCAATCACATTTTGTTTGGGTCATTTCATGGTTCCAGTCATCATGTTTCTGCTGAATTTTAGCATTTCTGAAGGTGCTGCTTTTCAATTTAAGAATCACTAGATTGCTTGGGTAAATCTTGCGGTACATTTGTGAGGGAATCGTAGTTTATAGCAGCCAATTAAATGTAATTAAGACTGTTGTCCTGTCATCATTGCAGTGCCAAAGTCTCCATGTGAGAGGAGGATCAGTAAAGGAAGCTTATCAATTGGCAGCTCCTCCTCACTTCCTACTCCAACAACAAATCGAGACAACTTGCCAATGCTTAACTCCAAAATTCTTTATCCAAGTAAGTGACACAGCAGTATCAGCAGTGACACAGGAATCCCTGGTACAGAGTGAATGAGAGTACTTCTTGTATCAAACTCACTATAATTCCCTGAGTTATAGGGGGAAAATCAGCCACACTGCTGTGGGCTACAATGAGAAAACCAGCCAGCATTCCAGCTGCTGAACACTAACTAGTGCTGCAAAATGTGCACTGGTATTTCATGATTATTGGTGCAGGCAAAGTAGACTTATCTGTGGTGCTTCATGTGACCAAATATTCTACTATCGTTCACAATCTAGATTTATGCAATTACTGACTGCACCTTACAGCTTCTGACTGCACCATATAGTGACGGCTGATGGTTGCACCTTACGGTTCCTGACAGCCTCAGTGTGTTTTAGAAAGAGAGGTGGGATTGCTAGGATTAGTTTAACATTTTGCTGATGAGTCACAGTTTATACAAGGTTATCCCCAGTTGTAAATTAGAACCTTAACATAGTGATGTTATTGAAGTTGTAACCTTTAGCTGTTAAGAATGCTGAATGGATTGTTCTGATCCCCCTGCTGCTCTCATACAATAGTCTGCAAATTATTTTGTCTTTTGACTCTTCCTTTCTCAGTTCATACCTGGCATCACCCATCTGAGACATTGTGTGTCAAAAAGTGTGGGGAGAAGGGGCTGAGGATCTGAACACTGCTTTCATACTGGACTCAGCAATGTTAATTCGGGGGCTTATCTTTTATTCAGGTGGGGGAGTAGCTGGTTCTGTTTTGTGCTGGCAAGTGCTTACACTGTTGATTTTACCACTGACTGTACATCCTATGCGCCTCCCATCAGGTTTACGAGCTGGATTGGCTGCTTCCTTGGCTGGAGGATCTGTCATCAGCAAAATGTTGTTTGTCCATGCTGACACTATGAACTCGGAACCTGATATTCTGTATGTGCCGTGAGCAGTCACTGTTTTTGTTAATCTTCAGTTTCTCTGTATAGTGCGTTCTATTTCTGGTGTTTTGATCTTATTTCAAATTGTTCCATTTGTTTAATTTAGATTTTATTTATTGTGATTTCTGTTTGTTTTGATCAGAATGGCCAATAACCACGAAGCTACAGCATGAAGCTTTCTCAACACTGTCCTGTCAAACATGCCCAGTTTAGATACAGCATACTTTAGATGTAAAGTTCCTTCTCCAACAACAAAATACTGTGAATGCTGAAGATCTGAACTTAAAACAAAGTATGTTGGGAATACTCAGCAGATCTGCTAGCATTTGTGGAAAGAGAAGATTCTCCCATTAAACACTCCCAGATCAAATGCAGCACTGGTTAGATACAGAATAAAAGTCATTTTACCCACCCATCTTAGTTGTTCTTGCCTCCAATGTCCCACTGGTCAGGCAAAGAGGAGTGATCAGGAAAAAGGTTTCTGGAGCACTGTCATTGCCACTGAATCTGTATTCCAGCCAAGTCAGAATTTTCAAGAAAGCAAGAGAAATTGGCAGGAAGAAAACCCATTACTAATTCCCAGTCTGATGTGGAGAGGCTAAAGTTGCTCACTCTGCTTAACTTGTATTCAGTATCTCCTCCCATCAGGACAGTGTGAGACAATGAGGTACTTTGAGGAGTCAGTCATACCTGGGTGATCCCTAATTAGCCTTGGCAGCGAGGCATAGGAAGAAATGGCAGCTGGTACGATCATCCAGTGCCCCCATTCTTTGAGCTGCTAAAGTGCCTATCAGGAAAGGGAGGAAAAATTATTCTGAAAAGAAAAGCTTGACAAAAAAAACGAAAGCACTGGAAAATATTTATATTTATAGAATTCTTTAGTTTTGCTTTTTAAGTTTGGTTATTAAAAGTATATCAAAGTCTTTGTAGATTTCGGTGCAGCTTATGTAGCAAACAGCAGGTATTTCTTCTTTAAACTCAACATAGTTGCACTGATTCTTGTCTGTCCCAAACTTTGTTTCTATGCATTGCTCCCAATATCATTTTTAAATATCAGTCCACTTCCTTGAAAATTTCACTGAAAGAACAAACAGTATAGGGAGTCTGAAATGCAAAGGTTATTCGGTGTGATTGAAATTACATTTTCTTTCATTCGTAACTCAGCTCAGCTGGGTCCCTAGGAGACCTAGCTGTCAGATTGAATGATTCATTGGGAATCAGTCTCTCCACTGGGGTCTACTTGTGGAGAACCCAGATCAGCTGGTCAGAAGATGACTATCTCTGGAGGGGATTGTTGACCAGCAGCCAGCTCTCTTTCAAAAAGTTCCCACATTGGGAGTGCAGTTCTCTGGTGTGATTTTTCTGGTTGAGGGTGCTGTAAGTTTGAAAGTCACCTCAGCATGAGTCCAACTTTCAAGTGGCAAATTTGAATTGGGAGAAATACTCTGTGGTGTTTGCTGGTAAATAGTGCTATTGTTAGGTTTTGAGCTGATGGATGCACTTTTCAAAGTTAAAACAAATTGAAATTGGGGATTTTTTTCTGTGTGAATCTTCAGAATTCTGGAGGCTGAACTTGATTTATTTTGTTCTTCAGAAATGGGTATACAGAAAAGTGTGTAATGAACAATTATTTTGGTATCGGATTGGATGCAAAAATTTCTCTCGATTTCAACAACAAACGGGATGAGCATCCAGAAAAATGCAGGTGAGAAAACCAATTGTCAATAGAGTGCTGGATTGAAAGAATGGCCAAGTTTGCTATCACTCCACAAGCTGCTGTTATAACCCTTTCCCATCAGAGTTTTCATTTCAAAATACAAAGGGAGGTGATCAAATTGTCAATTGCAGACATGCTAAGAGGCTTCTGGAAATTCATGTATTGCTGATCAAACTGAATCCAAGAAGAGGAAGCAATGGCAGAGTGGTATTGTCACTGGACAAGTAAGGGCAGCATATGGCACAAGTGGTTAGCACTACTGCCTCACAGCGCCAGGGACCCAGGTTCAATTCTGGCCTTAGGTCACTGTCCATGTGGAGTTTGCACATTCTAACTGTGTCTATGTGGTTTTCTCCAGAGGCTACAGTTTCCTCCCGCAGTCCAAAGATGTGCAGGCTAGGTAGATTGGCCATACTAAATTGCCCCTTAGTGTGAGGGTGATTAGAAGGGTAAATACGCAGGGTTATGGGGATAGGGCCTGGATGGGATTGTAGTCAATACAGGCTTGATGAGCCAAATGGCCACCTCCTGCACTGTAGAGATTCTATGATTCTAGTTACCCTAGAAAACAGGATTGTTTTCTGGAGCAATATGTTGAGGAACCAGCAAGGGAGCAGGCCATATTGGACAGGGTTTTGTGCAATGAGAAGGGATTAGTTGGCAGTCTGGTTGTGAGAGAACCCTTGGGAATGACTGTAATATGGTAAAAATTTTTATCAAAATTGATAGTGATGTAGTTGGTTCTGAGACAAGGGTCCTGAATCTCAGTAAAGGTAACTATGATGGTATGAGGCATGAATTGGCCATGTCAGACTGGGGAACTATAGTGGAAGGAAAGACAGTGAACAGACAATTAAAGAATGCGTATGTGGATTCCAGAAGTTGTTTACTCCTTTTGTGCGGATCTATAAAAGATGGATGAGATCTTAAATGAATATTTCTCATCAATATTTATTGCTGAGAGCAGCATGAATATTAGAGAACTTGGGGAAATAAATAGTGATGTCTTGAGGATCATACATATTGCAGAGAAGGAGGTGGAAGTCTTAAAGCTCTTCAAGATAGATAAATCCCCGGGACCTGATGAGGTATATCCCAGGATATTGTGGGAGGCTAGGGAGGAAATTGCGGGTCCCTTAGCGACATATTTGAATCCTCGATAGTCAGGGTGAGGTGTTTGACGGTTGGAGAGTGGCAAATGTTGCGCCTTTGTTTAAAAAGGACTACAGGGAAAAGCTGGGAACTATAGGCTAGTGAGTCTTACACCTGTGGTGGGTAAATTGTTGAAAGGTATTTTGAGAGACAGGATCTAGAGGTATTTGGAGATGCAAGGACTGATCGGGGACAGTCAACGTGGCTTTGTGAGTGGAAGTCATGTCTCACAAATTTAATTGAGTTTTTTGAAGGGATAACCAAGAAGGTAGATAAGGGCAGTGCAACTGATGTTGTCTACATGGACTTTAATAAAGGCCTTTGTCAAGGTACTGCAAGTTAGGTTGTTGTATCAAGTTAATCTCATGGGATCTAGGGTGAAGTATCTAAATGGATACAAAATTGCTTCTTGACAGAAGCTAGAGGATGGTTGTAAAGAGTTGTTTTTCAAACTGGAGGCCTGTGAGCAGCGGTACGCCTCAGGGATCAACGCTGGGCCCAATGTTAGTTGTCATTGGTATTAATGATATTAATGAGAATATAAGGGGCATGGTTAGTAAGTTTGCAGATACACCAAGATTGGTGGCATAGTGGACAGTGAAGAAAGTTATCTCCAATTGCAACAGGATCTATTTGTAATTTTTATAAATGATCTGGATGAGGGTATTGAAGGATGGATTAGTAAATTTGTGGATGACACCAAAGTCGGAGGAGTGGTAGATAGTGAAGAGGGATGTTATGGTTTGCAGAGAGACTTGGACAAGTTGCAGAGCTGGGCCGAGAGGTGGCAAATGGAGTTTAATGTGGAAAAGTGTGAGGTATTTCACTTTGGCAGGAATAACAAATGTGTAGAGTATAGGGCTAATGGTAGGACTCTTAATAGTGTTGATGAACAGAGGGATCTTGGTGTATATGCGCATAGATCCCTGAAAGTTGGCAATCAAGTCGATAAGGTTGTTAAGAAGGCATACGGAGTCTTAGCTTTTATTGGTAGGGGGATTGAATTTCGGAGCCGCAACGTCATGTTGCAACTGTACAAAACTCTAGTGCGGCCGCACTTGGAGTATTGTGTGCAGTTCTGGTCCCCACATTATAAGAAACATGTGGAGGCATTGGAGAGGGTACAGAGGAGGTTTACCAGGATGTTGCCTGGTATGGAGGGCAGGTCTTATGAAGAGAGGCTGAGGGATTTGAGGTTGTTTTCGTTAGAAAGAAGGCGGCTAAGAGGAGACCTTATTGAAACATATAAGATGATTAGAGGTTTAGATAGGGTGGACAGTGATAGCCTTTTTCCTAGGATGGAGAAAGCTAGCACGAGGGGACATAGCTTTAAATTAAGGGGTGGTAGTTATAGGACAGATATCAGAGGTAGGCTCTTTACCTAGAGGGTGGTTAGGGTATGGAATGCCCTGCCTGCAGCAGTTGTAGATGCACCAAGTTTGGTGGCGTTTAAGAGATTAATAGATAAGTTTATGGACGAAAAGGGAATGGTTTAGTTTGGAGGGTCATTGCTTTTTCCTAATTGGTCGGCGCAACATCGAAGGCCGAAGGGCCTGTTCTGCGCTGTAATGTTCTATGTTCTATGATCAATTGGGCCAGTGGGCTGATGACTGGCAGATGGAGTTTAATTTAGACAAATGGAGGCGATGCATTCTAGTAGATTGAACCAGGGCAGGACTTATTCAGTTAATGATAGGGCACTGGGGAAAGTTATAGAACAAAGATATCTAGGGGTACATGTTCATAGCTTCTTGAAATGGAGTCACAGTGGACAGAGTGGTGAAGAAGGTATTTGGCATGCTTGGTTTCGTCGGTCAGAACGTTGAATACAGGAGTTGGGATGTCTTTTGAAGTTGTACAAGACATTGGTATGGCCACACTTGGAATACTGTAGGCAATTCTGGTCACTCTATTATAGAAAGGATATTAAGCCAGAAAGAGTGCAGAAAAGATTTACTAGGATGTTACTAGGACTTGATGGATTGAGTTATAAGGAGAGGCAGAATAACAAAGAACAAACAAAGAACAAAGAGCAAAACAGCGCGGGAAACAGGCCCTTCGGCGCCTTCCTAATGTCTTAGTGACATATCCATAGACTGAGACTTTTTTCTCTGAGCATAGAAGGCTGAGAGGTCTATAAAATAATGAGGGGCATAGACAAGATAGATAGTCAATATTTTTTCCCAAAGTTAGGAGAGTCTAAAGCTAGAGGGTTTTAAGGTGAGAGGGGAGAAATACAAAATACAAGAGGGGCAATTTTGTCACATACAAGGTGGTGAGTGTCGGGATCAAGCTGCCAGAGATAGTAGTGGAGGCAGGTATAATTTTATCTTTTAAAAAGCATTTAGATAGTTACATGGGTACAATGGGTGTAGGGAGATATGGCCAAATGTGGGCAATTGGGAATAGTTCAGAAGCTTTAAAAAAAGGGCAGCTTGAAAAAGTTGGGTCGAAGGACCTATTTCCATGCTGTAAACCTCAATAGTGCAAGAGTGGTAAGGGAATTGTAGCCAAACCATGGCTTACAAGAGAAATTAAAGATACTATCAGATTCAAAGAAGAAGCATACAAATTAGCAAGAAAATGTAATAGGCCTGAGGATTGGGAGCAGTTTAAAATTCAGCAAAGGAGGACCAAGAGTTTGAATAAGAAGAGAAAAATAGAAAATTAAAGTAGCGGGGAACATAAAAATTGATTGTAAAAGTTTCAATAGGTATGTAATGAGAAAAAGATTGATAAAAACAAATTTAGGCCCCTTGCAGTCAGAAATGGGAAAATTCAAACCGGGGAATAAAGAAATAGCTGAGGAATTAAATTTCTACTTTGCTTCAGTCTTCACAAAGACATGAATAATGTGCCAGAAGTGCTGAGAGAAACATGTTTTAGTGAAGAGCTGAAGGAAATCAGCATTAGTAGAGGAATATTTTTGGAGAAATTGGTGGGATTGAAGTTGGATAAATCTCCAGATCCTGATAACCTTCATCCCAGATCCATTCGTGGTTGTTTTCCAAAATCCTTTGGACTCTGAATTGTTCCTGTAGATTGGAGGATAACTAATGTAAGCCTGCTGTTCGAGAAAAGAGATCGAGAAAAAACAGGGATCTATAGACCAGTGAGCCTAATGTCGGTGCTGGAGAAATTGCTATTATCAAGATTTCGGCATTTAGATGGTAGTGGTATAATCAGACAAAGTCAGCATGGATTTACAAAAAGGAAATCGTGCTTGATGCACCTATTGGAGTATTTTGAGGATATAACCGATAGAATTGACCGAGGAGAACCAGTGAATGTATTTTATGTAATATAGATTTTCAGAAGGCTTTCGACAAAATCTCAAATAACAGACTACTGTTTAAAATTAAAGCACCTGGGATTGCAGTTAATGTCTTGAGATGGATAGAAAGCTGGTTAGCAGATAGGCAGTAAAGACTTGGATAAATGAGTCTTTTTCTGATTGGCGGTCAATGACTAGTGAGGTTCTACAGGGATCTGTACTAGAACCCAACTATATATTAATGATTTGGAAGAGGGAACTGAATATATTGTTTGCAAATTTGCAGATAATACAAAGTTGGGTGGGAAGATGAGCTGTGAGAAAGATTCGGAGAAGCTTCAGCATGATTTGTACAGGCTGAGTATGCAAGCATCTGCATGGCAGATGCAGTATAATGTCGATAAATGTGAGGTTATCACATTGGTAGCAATAATAGGAAGACAGATTAATGTGTGAATGGGTGTAAATTGAGAGAGGTGGATACTCAACGAGACTTTGGAGTCCTCATGCATCAGTCACTAAAAGTAAGCATACAGGTACAGTTGGCAAAAAAGAAGGCAGATGGTATGTTGACTTTCATAATGAGAGGATTTAAATATAGGGAGAGGGATGTTTTGCTGCAATTGTAAAGGGCATTGTTGAGGCCACACCTGAAGTATTGTGTGCAGTTTCAGTATTCTTATCTGAGGAAATATGTCCTTCCTATATAGGGAGTACAGTGAAGATTTACCAGGTTGATTCCTGCGATGGCAGGTCTGTCATATGAAGAGGTACTAAATCGATTAGAATTATATTCACTGGAGTTTAGAAGAGTGAGTGGAGATTTCATAGAAACTTATAAAATTCTAACAGGGTTAGACAGGGTAGATTCAGAAAAAATGTGGTGGAGGAGTCTAGTTTCAAGAAATGGGGATAACATTTTAAAACTAAGCTGGGGAGAAATTTCTTCTTTCAGAGGGTGGTGAGTGTGTGGCATTCACTACCACCAAATGTTGTGATCAAAACGTTGTCTGATTTCAAGAAGAAATTAGATATAGCACTTGGGGCTGAAGGGATATGGGAGCAGTTGGGGGGGTATCAGGATATTGAATTTGATGAACAAGCACGATCAAGGTGAATGGCAGAATAGGCTCAAAAGACCGAATGGCCTACTCCTGTTTTTAGTTTCTATGTTAACCCAGAGCCAGGGACCTGGATTTGATTCCCACCACAGCAGATGACGAAATTTGAATTCAATAAAAATCTGGAATCTAATGATGTCTATGAATTGATTGTCACAGAAAACCATTTGGTTCATTAATGTTTTTCAGGGAAGAAAATCTGCTATCCTTACCTGGTCTGACTCTTGTGACTCCTGTCCTCAAAAAATGTGATTGAATCTTAACTGCCGTCAAATAGCTGAGCAAGCTACTGAGTTCAAGGGCAGTTAGGGATGACCAATGAATGCCAGCCCAGCCAGCGATGTCCACTTTCCCCAAACAAAAAAAAAATTTCCTGTCCCACTTACCCTGCACGTGTCTCAGTCTTCCTTCATCTCTGCTTCCTTATCCCTTCAGTCCTGCTTTACTTGGATGCTGTAGCTAATTTTCCTGTTTTTGCATTTTGTTATCCCTCTCCTGTTGTGTTTTCCTTCAATCAATCTATTCTGTTTCCATACCCAATTATTCTGTCACAGGCTACACCAGTTTCCATCCCAACAGTTCCACTTTATATCTGGTATTGTATGCCAGCATTGCTATGTTCCAGACTAGCAATATGTCAAGGATCCAGTGTTGACTGGCACTGGATGCCTCAAATTGTTGGGGTGATGGAGGCAATATTAAGTCTTATTGGAAAAGGATGATGCACAGTGCAGGAAATTTATACTCTGATGATCTGTAGGCACCACACCATGGTTGAGTGCATGTGAGAAAGCCTCATTCGATGGTGCTTCTGCATCTATATGCATTATTGTAGTCTTACAAAGCACATCAAGCTATTTGTACTTTTTAACCAATGTAAGTGTGGGAGCAAAAATATAGATTTTAACTATTATTATTTTTACTGGATGGTAAAGTATAAATAAATAGTATTTCTTCTTTAAAAAGCATTGCTGTCTCAGCACCAGGGACTCAGGTTTGGTTCCAGCCTTGAGTGCCTGCCTGTGTGGAATTCACGTGGTTTTTCTCTGGGTGCTCTGGTTTCCTCCTGCAGTCCAAAAGATGTGCAAGTTAGATGATTGGCCATGCTAAATTGCCCCTTAGTGTTCCAGATTGTGTGAGTTAGGGGGATTATCGGGCTAAATATGTGAGGTTATGGAGTAGGATGTGGGTAAGATGCTCTATTGAAGAGATAGTGAAGAGTTGATGGGCTGAATGGCTCCTCCTGCACTGTAGGAATTCTACAATTCTATGTTCCAGTGTTGACCAGCAGTATGCCACAGTGTTGACTGGCCTTTGATTCAGTTTTGACCAAGACTAAGGTTAAGTTGAACAGTGGATTATTATTGACTGGCAATATAGCTGCAGTTTGCTCATGACTGAGTACATTTACAGTTTGATGTTGATCACTGGTTTAATGTAACTGACAGTACAGATGGTAAGTGATAGAATTGGGGGTTTCAATATATTTTGTCCCCCTGAACTGTATTTAACTTCTTATAGTTTTTTCTCAGGAGCCGAACAAAAAACATGATGTGGTATGGAGTTCTTGGAACGAAGGAGCTGCTGCACCGAACCTACAAAAACCTAGAACAGAAAGTACTGTTAGAGGTGGGCAGCTGATTTACCATTTACCCTCGGCCATCCTTTCAAATAATTTGTTTCAAATTAATCTGGCATGCTTCAAAATAAAGGATGTTAGAGCTGAAAAATCAAATCCTGCTCCATCAGACTTTCTGCATAGGGTTCAGCATGACTCAGATATCATTCAGCACCACTATTTTGTTTAGAACTCTCCGTGGCAATTTTGCTAAATCACAATATTGTCAGTCCTAAGGCAGAGATTTGTGTTTAAACCCTTCTCCAGCGTTACATAATCTGGGCTTTCTTCAGTGCCATACTGGAGATAATTGAGGCAATTCTCCCATCCCACTGTGTTGCATTTTTAGTGCAGCAGGCCAGGAGACTCTAGCAATGTCATCTCTAGCACGGAGCAGTCTCATGCATTCAGCAGTTCATTTCCCTACAATTTCAATATTATTAGCACCAATTTCCAGGCCCAATAGCTGCTTCTTCTCCCCCCCCTTCCCGCCAAAGTGGTCAGTGCCAGTCTGGGCCTGCCCCCAACATTACCCAAGGTGCTGAAATGGGGGCATCCTGGCACTGCCCATCAGGCATGGAGCAGTGCCCTGGGGCCAGGGCCTCTGGTGGGAGGGGGGAGGGGTGGTGGTGGTCCTGTTGTCACTCTGCACTCAAGCTGAATGACAGAGGGAGGCCAGCAATTGGGGTTGGCCGTAAGGGGGAGGGGAGGGCAGTCTGTTCGGGGGGCGGTCATGACTTCAGCAGGAGGGGGAATGGTCAGAAGATCGAGGCAGGTGGGGGGAGGAGCTAGGCCTGGAAATATTCGAGGGGCCAGCGATTGGGCTGTGATGAGGAGTTGTACGGCCAGCGATGTGGAGTTGCGGGGTGGCTAGTGATTGAGGTGGTCAGCAATTGGGAAGCCGGCAGATGGGGACTACTCCGCGTCCGCCGATCTTGACACTAATGGATTGGCACATGCTTCGTAGTCCACTCATTGTTATGCTGCCAGCCTCTCCAGCAGGAATAGGCCCCACCCATTCATTTCTGGAATGATTCACACTAGTGCACTCCGCAGTGCACAGAGTGTGGGAGATTCATTTTGAAACTCTCACTCCCAGCATAATTTATTCTAGTTTTTACACTAATTTGACACTTTTTTTTGGGAGAATCGCCCTGGCTATCTTTCAGACAAGACATTAAACAAAGCTGCCAATTTGCTAGTTAAACTGGATGTGTCGGGGTACTAGCTAGAATAAATGTAGGAGAATAGAGCCTGGGTGGGATTGTTGTTGGTGCAGACTCAGTGGGCCAAATGGCCCCATTCTGCACCGTAGGGACTAGGTCCTGGTATAATTTGAAGAAGAGCAGAAAGCTCTCTGATGTCCTGGGCAACACTTTTTCCTCGATCAGAGTGATCAAAAACATATTAGATTTGCTTATCTCATTGCTGTTTATGGGATTTTGCTCTGCACAAATTGGCTATGGCCTTTGCCTTCATAACAACAGTGCTTACTTTTCCAAATTAATTCAATGACTATGAAACACTCTTGAGACTTTATGAAGACGTAAAGCCCATGTGTTAGATACCAATAGAGAGTGAATCTATTGTCCTGATCCATTGTCACAACATGTTCCCCTAGGCTGTTTCAGCATGTGTTAGATGTAGAGGGAAAGCCCCTCTACGCTGTCCTCAGATCCAACCTCGGTATGACACTAGTATGAATTTTCACTGCCTAAAATGATTATTTGTTTTTTGTTAACTTTCTGAATGAGATTCTTTATGGCAAGATTCTGAGAATTTTTACCTTGATCTCACCCACATTAGCTAACTGGAATTACACAAAGATATTTTACCTAGGATTCTGCCACAGTACAGACAAGGCTGGTGTTATATACCAACACTCAGGGCTACATTTGAATTCAAGTTCCAAATGCATCATAAGGAACCTACTGTACTACAGAATCAAATACTATGAAAAGACAGTTTCTTACTTGCTGTACTCTCCACTCCCAAAGTGTCTGACCCTATCTGGAGTATTGCATTCAGTTTTTAGCACCAAACCTTAGGAAAGATATTTGCGCCTTAAGCTGGGGAAAACACAGATTCTGAGAACGATGTTGGGGTTTAAAACATTAAATGAAAAGTCAATTTCTGCAACCCAATTTGATATTTCTTAAGCTTAGACATTTGAAGGACTGACTATGCTCAATGTACTCAACTGTGTCAATAATTTTGAATCTTTTTGCTGGAGTTCTATTTTTATTGATCTGCAACGTTTTGTGACAGGATTATTAAGAGTGTTTTGTGTTTTTATCGCTACTTGCCCTTTATTAATGTTTCTTTCTACTTTATAATGCAGTGTGATGGACAGCGCATACCCTTGCCCAGCTTGCAGGGCATTGCAGTGCTAAACATCCCCAGCTATGCTGGTGGCACTAACTTCTGGGGTGGAACCAAGGAAGATGATGTAAGCACAATTTCAAAGGGGATTTGTGTTAAACAGAGAGGAGTAGTGGCTTGATGGGGTTACCATGTTCCTTTTGCTGCTTTGTAAAGTGTTAAGTACAGGACTGGAATATGTGCATCCAGAGAATAATATGCACACTGCAACTTCTTGTATGCTAACGTCTTTGTTGACTTAAGTCTTATTGGTTCTTTATCTGCAGATTTTCACAGCTCCCTCTTTTGATGATAAGATCCTGGAGGTAGTGGCTGTGTTTGGCAGTATGCAGATGGCAGTCTCACGAGTTATCAACCTGCAACACCATCGAATTGCTCAAGTGAGATCAACCTCAAGCACTTTTTAACTTTCTCTTGTTTTCTTTCTCTTCCACTCTGTCAAATTAGGCTGACTCCTTCCCGCACAACACAATTTACTCTCGTCATAGGAGCATTGGTTTCTAGGTGAAACCCATCCACCCTGGACAGGTGATTCATAAATGGTCCCAGTTTCCTAGAGATTTCAATAGTTTGTTCCTGTGCCATCTCTCCAGTTACATACATTTACCTCCTGAGTCTTATTATTCCAAACCATTGAAGATGAAGTATGGAAGTAATCCCAAGATCAAAACCCAGTCTCTTGACTTTGCAGGTCTTCACTTCTTGCCAAATCATTCATTCTAACATGAAATCTAACTTCTTCTGTGAAGTTAGATTTTCTGGCAGTAACCTTTTTCTTCACAAAATCCACTCTGTTATATCTCTTCCCTGGAAATTGGGAGTAACAAACTATTCGGAATCTCAGATGTAGCTACAAACATTTCTGTCTATTGCCTTGAATCTAAAATCTTCTAGTATTACATGGCCTTGGTACCTTACTCCTCGATCATTTATTGCTATTTTCTTCATTGGTTATTTCAGAAACATCTAATACCTCTCACATTGTGCAGGAACCACAGATTACAGGCTTCAGTGGCCTCCAAACTAAACAATTTTCTTTTACACAATTTTAACCCCATAACATGTAAATTAAGAGATCTATACCAGTAAAGTTAAACGGTGTATCTCCCAGTCATTCAGTTTCCACAGGTCAATTGCTCCTTGTGATTCATTTCTCACCAGTAAGCTGAATGTTATCTGTACATAATAACCAATGCCAGAGTTAACATTGCTTATACAAGGATGTGGAAATGTCGGTGTTGGACTGAGGTGGACAAGATGAGCGTTCACCCAACACCAAATTATAGTACAACAAGTTTATTTGAAATCACAAACTTTTGGAGCACTACTCCTTTATTAGGTGAAGTGGAGTGAGGTGTGCAGGCATAGAATATGTAGGCGGAGTGACGATAGCCTGACACTAATAGGTAATCAAGAGTGGCAAAGGGTAAGTGCAGACAGTGTAATGCAGTGCAGGCTCACTGAATAACAAGTCTTTATAAATAATCACAAGTGCAGACAAATGCAAGTTAAGTATAATCAGTATGTGTAAAGTTATGCGAGAAGTCATCAAACTGTTACTGGCTCCAAACAACCTACAAAGCATAGAATGTCATTAATGAAACCCCAAGCTAGAGCACTGGAAATGCAAAGAGGCTCCAGACTGAAGGGTAAAACTGAAACAAAAAAATATACTAGAACTATAAATATGAAATAGAAACCCAAAAAAGCTGGAGCCACAGTACAGGAAATATAATTCAGTAAATGGGGCAATTTGTGGACTGAAACCAAAACATGAATTGACCATAAAGCATGCAGAATTGTGAAACCTAGTCAGTTCACCAGTGGCATCCCTAGCTCTTCTAGCCTAAGTGTAAATTCAATCCGATGCTGCATTGTTAAATTAATAGCATCTGAATTGGTTTCATAATTCTTGGGCAACTATAGCTAATGATGATCAGTCTTGCTAGTGTTACTCACATCCTGACAGCAAGTATGCAAAACATCAGGGAGCACAGGAATGAAAGAGTTCAGAATGTGATCCTTCATCACCGAAGAAGTTAGAGCACTAAGCTCTCTTTCAGAAGCTGTTTAACCTCCTGTATGCTTATGTGTTTTATCTCAAATGCTATACAATCATATGTGCCAATGAGCAAACTGTTGTCTAACATAAAATGGAATAAAATAGTTTAAAATGTTCCTTAGCAGGTGTAGTGAGATTTCTAGGGCAAATGCTGGATTCAATGAGTCGCGAGCCAGCCTTTGGTGTAATTAGGCTTCTTTTTTTTACCTCAATATGCTTTCGCCCTGCTCCTACCTCTAGTGTCGTGCTGTAAAGATTACAATCCTTGGTGATGAAGGAGTACCAGTACAAGTAGATGGAGAAGCTTGGATCCAGCCCCCTGGTTACATCAAAATCATTCACAAGAACCGTGCACAAATGCTGACCAGGGATAGGGTACGTACCAACTTGAAATCAGCTGGAGAGTACAGTCGGTGTCTGAATAATGCTTAAATACAGCTAGGCTAAAACAGGAATTAACGAGTAAATAAAAGTCTTCCCATTCTTTAGATGAGGAGGAGATGGATCAGTAATTTGCCATGGGTCATACTATCACTGTCACAGGTAATGAGTGGTTGATATCTGCGAGTGATTACAAAACACTCCAGTCAACAAATGTAATGACACTATCTTATGTTGCCTATATTTATTGACTGAAAGTCCTAACTGAAAGATTTCTGCCTGACGTCTTCAGACAATCTGACACATGGAATAAGGTTTTATGTCTGATTTAATCCTGATATTTTCTGTCAGACAAATCCTGAATTTTATTTTGCAAGTGCTGCTGGATTTTCTTTCTGAACTATTTCATTAACTTTAGAACATGACGCATCCTCTGCTGTTTAGAGATGAAAAAGAATTATCATTATTATGATTCAGTGAGACTGAAACTGCAGCAGTATTACAAGGATTCCTGTTTTTTTTCAATCTAAGTGTCTTTACACATTGGTAATTTGGATTTGGTTAAGTGATTTTGCAGGAGACTAGACTGTTAATTTTGTATGTATTTGGGTCTTCTCCTGCCACAGGCCTTTGAGAGCACCCTCAAGTCCTGGGAAGACAAGCAAAAGTGTGAACTACCTCGTCCATCCTCCCAACATGCCTTGCAACCTGAGATAGTTTCAGAAGAGGAAGCTGCTGAGATCAATCAGTTTGGCCAAGCGGCTGGAACGCTCATCCACAGGTAGGGGTCTCAGTGGATAATCAAATCATAGCCACTGATTTATTTTAATTTGTTACTCCACAAAAGGTTTAGTTCCAAAGAGTAATTGCAACTTCGAAGGCCATTCAGCCTATTGTGTCCATGCATTTTCCATCAGTCGGAGGGCAGGTGAGAGAACAAGCTACAGGCATTTCATGGTGGACTTCTGCATTACACTGGAGGCTAGGAGAACCTTACGTCCTTGATCTAGTGCAGTATATACTGTACTGGGTGGATGGCGGACAACGGAAGAGTTAATTAGTCTTGAACCGTGAATAGTAACAAAATGGGGCTGCGTTTTGGAATCTCTAATTAGACATATCCTCAGCCTAAAATAAAAGGCAACTTAGTTCAGAGAAAAAGTTTTACATTGCACAGTATAAGAGGCTAAATGTAATAGAGGGAAAAATAGAACCTTAAGCTCTCTGCTCCATAGTGAAACAGATAACAGATAAATTGTAATCTATCTGTTGCACGTAATGGCAGTTGGTATGTTGTAAGATGCATGTCTGTTACATGGTGTGAAACCAGAGTAGAGAACCAGTTAAGAAGTGCAAATTGTCTATTATCTCATCTAAAGGACTTCATGTTACATAGAATGAGGTCAGAATTAAGCTACGTATGATGCGGTATAACAGACTGCATGTTATAGAGGCCGGGTTAAGAGCCAAAAGTTGTTTGTCTGATAGGGAAAATGCTGCTCCCATCCAGCATGTTTCACTCATGCCACTAGGACCTCAAAAGCCAGTTCTGTACTGTTGTGCTTTTCTCTTGTCAATGTTTGGATTTGACTGGCTTGAAGCAAACCAGTCAGTCCAAAAAAGTTTATCATTTATCCTTGTTACTATCTTCATCATGGAGCAAGTTATGTGTGGCCAACTTTTCACTACCCTGAATGCTTTCTGTTTCCCAAAAGCCTTCTCACAAGGTCCCCATCTTCCACTCTGCTGCTGCTTCATTAGTTGACATTCGCCATCTCTTTTATTTTTGTTCCTGTCCAACTGTTCCTACTCCTCCTCCCTCAATCCAGGATTCGGGAGACAGCACAGCTGCATCACACTATGGAACAGGAGCTTGCGCATGCAGTAAATGCCAGTGCCAAATCCATGGACAGAGTTTATGCAAAGTCGAAAACAACCGAGGTAAGAAATGGTAGTGAAATTTGTGATCAATAGAGGTAGCTGGACTAGATAGGTTATACAGATCTGCAGTTGAGCCAGGCTCAGTTTTCAGGGAATTGGGAGTGAAGATTAATCTGTAGCTGGCCAAACTGCATGGAGGGTGTTCAGAGCTTCAGCCAAAACAGAGTCAGGGATGATGTACAGATCTCCATCCAAGTCAATTGCATTGCATTCCCACTAAGGCAAATATATATTTTTCTGAGGCAGTTCCCAAAACTGAAAGCAATATGATGGGTCTCACCAAAGCTCTGTGCAATTCTCCTTCTTGGATTCAAAGTAGATTATTTCACATCCCACAATCAAGCAGATTACTTTACTCTTGCTCTGTGTTTTGTACTACCTAACTACCAAACCATTCTCAAGGTAACCCCAGATTCTGTGCATTTATAATTTGAAAAAGAGATGGAGAGACAGAGGGATTGAGGGAGACTTGAGGCAACTGAAAAGAATGCCACAAAAGGGAAGCAGGGTTGCAACATAGAAGTGGATGTAAAGTTGGTGAAAATTGCAGAGAAACAATGACATCAGCATAAGTGGGATTTGAAGGTGGATTTTTTAATTCTGTGCGAGCAGAGAATCAGGCATAATGGGCAAACTGAACTGAATCTGCAATATTATTTATTATTGCATTCTTGCCTGCAGAATGTAAGCTAAAAAAACTATCTGATTCAGAGAGACTGACATTTCCATGCACCAGACATTTTACTGTTCAAAGGGTTAAGACGTACCAGAACTTAGAACACACAGATTTCAACCAGCAATCGAGAGACAGCCTTTCTGGTCTGTCCTCACATGCTCTTGTGGGGTGCAATGAAAGTATTTCATATTGGATAGTCACATTGTAAAGAATTTACAGTGAGTTCACATTGCAGTATCATACAAAACGCTTTACCCCATTGTCATGTAAAGATTCACAATCAAATGTTCAATTTCTAATTGGTGCTGAAGAGAAAGTAGTCAAGCTAGGAAGATTGGATGGAAGTTGGTCTAGCAGCCATGGATTAGAATTGGGAATTCATTCAGGATTCTTACTTCTGTGGAATGAATTTCCAGACTCTGACTATTGTCATTATGCAGTGCTATAGTCCCATAGAAATAGAAGCAGCAAATACATCACCAGTAACGAAACATCAACATCCTGAGGGTTACCATTGAAAAGAAACTGAACTAGACCAACCATATAAATATTGTGGCTACAAGAGCAAGTCAGAGACTGGAAATTCTGTGGGTAGTACCTCATGTCCTGATTCCCAAAAGCTTGGAAACCATTTACAAGGCACAAATTTCTCTGGTTGCCACATGTATGCAGCTCCAACAATACTCGAGAAGCTCAAAATCAAAGCAGCCCCATCCACCATCTTAAACATTTACTCCCTCCATCACTAACGCACAGTGGCAACAATGTGTACCATCTATAAAATGCACTGCAGCAACCCACCAAGGCTCCTTCAACAGCACCTTCCAAACTTGTGAACTCTACCACCTAGATGGCAAAGGCAGCAAACTATGGGAACACTACCATCTACAAGTTCCTCTCCAAGCCACACACCATCTTGACTTGGAATTATATCACTATTCCTTGAATGTTACTGGGTCAGAATCCTGGAAATCCCTTCATAACAGAACTGTGTACCTGCACCACATGAACTGCAAGTTCAAGAAGGTACTCATCACTACCTTTCTGAGAGAACATAGGGATGTATAAAAAATGCTGGTCCGGCCAGTGATGCTTATACCCATAAACAAATACATTTTAAAAAGGGCAGAAAATCTTAGCTAAGTTACAAGAGCCCCTATCATTGGTACTATTATCAGCACCAGGCAATATACTGATGAAAATCCTGGGGGGGGCAGGCTAGAAGAAAATCCAGTATAATGAATAACAGAGGGTTATTTTAGATGATAATCCTCATTGACTTCTACAAGGATATTACAGGTTGCACAGATAATGAATCAGCTTCATTGGACTGTGAAAGCTTTTCAAGTGAAGCACTGCTAATCAAACTAAAACCAACAAGAATCCAAAATAGAAAATGGGATTCATTTAGAAATTGCTTAAGAATGTGAACACCCATGAAAGGTGTAGTATCATATTTAGATCAGATGCTGAATGGAATTTCCCTGGATCAATGCCATATTGGAAGAGGGGCTGAATGCAATGCCACACAAGCCAGAATGGGTGAAATACTACATGGAGTCTCATGAGCATTAAACCAGGGGCAGTGCTGAATGGAGGGAGCTTGCAGGGATCCTAGCCAAATTGGGCAAGGTACTGAGTGCACTCGAATGGGTTATATAAAACTGAGGTACTAAGGGTCCAAGTCAAAATTAATACGGATCCTGCAATTAATTTTTAGCTTGCCAAAATGGCTAATGGGATTATAATAGGAAGTGAAGTAGGGTGGAAGAGATTATAGAAGAATGAGACAGATAAACAAATATTGAATATTAGTGTTCAAACACTGTTGCACAGTGGGCAAAAATATGCAATGTACATTTAGAATTAATGGAACTTAAATCAACACAGGGAGAATTAGAATGGCAATGATGTTAGGAGTGTTATAGCTCCAGCCCAAACAGTGTCGAGGAGCAATCAGAAAGCTAGGAAATATGATCAAAGCAATACTGTATAAATTACTGAGGTTTGCTGAGGCTTTCTAATCTAGAAATTGCAGATTGCTGTCTTTATTCAATGCACTGTTTTAGTCACCATCTTGCAAAAAAAAAACATATCAAAGACACTGCGGGGAACAAGAAGTTGGTAAGTTATAAAAGAAGAGCCAATTCTATAGTCTAAAGCAGCGGTCTCCAAATTCCGATCTGGATGCGGCCCGCTGTAGGTTGGATGTGGCCCGCAGGCCATAGTTTGGAGACCCCTGGTCTAAAGGGAAATGTTAGTCCTTATAACTTTAAGGTCCTTTATAAAGAAGGGGAAATTTTGCTATAACTATACAAAGCACGAACTAGATCATGTCTCATGGACAGTGTACACCAGTGATAACATTGTATCACTGAGTTACACCATTGTCCAGAATTGAGATATCTCAATTGACTTTCAAATCTGAGATCAAGAGATTTGCTAGCTGTCAATATAAAGGAAAATAAAACCAATACAGGTCAATGAACTGAAAATAACAAATGGACTACGATGTCACAGATTGGTGGAACAGTCTCAAGGGGCCAAATGGCCCATTCCCGTTCCTACAATACAACATGTGAAGTATTTTACAGAAAGAAACACCACTCATTTTCTCCAATCCACTTAGAAGAAAGAGAAAAAAAAATGTATGATTGAGTGAATAGTGATCATCAAGCAGATTGCAGGAAAAACCTCTCTCCTTCAAGGAGTGAGAGATGGTCAGAGTAATCTCCCAATTGAGATAGAAACATGAAGGACAAGATAAATGTACCTGAATGCTGGGCAATTTGAATAATTTCTGGGATGATCTTTGAGACAGCTAAAATACTAATTGGATGGACTACAATGAGGGGAGCTATGGTAGTGGAAAGCTACATTTGAGAAAGAAGTATTTGAGCACTAGAAGAGTGGAATCTGATGGAATAGATTGACTTTTATGACCAATGTCTGTTGACCAATGCTGAAAACGCTTGTGTGACAATGGTGGGTAAGGACAAGATCGACCTTCATCCTTACTGATCAGGCTTAGAATTAATGCTATCTAGACTCACAGATGAATAATGACACCTTGAGTGAGGCACCAGAGGATGGCCCAAGAGTTCTCGAACTGTAATCTAGCATGAGAGCATGAGTCAGGAGAAAAGAATGAATAAAAAAGCTGAAAAAAACGTGTTCACATCTTCAAGGCTTGTAATCATATAGCCTGTAGCTGAGAAATTTACGCAGATTTTGTGCTAATATTTCCAGTTGCAGGAATTGAATATCCCAAACCTGAAGTATCTTGTTCCATATTTGGTAATTTTCTTGAGGTTTTAATGAGTAAACTGTACTTACTATTATCTATTAGGAGAGAAGCTCCTTGAGCCAAACACTACCATTCAATCAGTTGGCCATAACTCCACTTTCCTCTCTGCTGCCTTGAGACCTACATTTTCCATACATTAATTGTTGCTCATCCATCATGCTTGTCTCTAATTATATGGGAACCCCATTTCCAATGCATTAAATTCAACATTTTCACCCATGTTTGCAAATCCCTACATATTGTTCTCCTGCCTGATCTTCACAATTTCTCAAATCCTAAATCTTAACTCATTCAACCCAAGTTTAATAACCTTCTCTAGCTTTTCATCCCAGCCCATATGATTTCAGCTGCAGCCTTAGTTTCTTTTATATTCTCCTTATTAGGATGCCAGATCAGAAACCCTATGGTATTTTCTAAAGCTAGACTAGATCCCAACAATTTTTCTATTTTTGGCACAAATGTGAAGAAAGGATACTTTACTCCAGGACACTGACAAACTAGGGATCTTTTATCAAAACAAGCTTTTCTCATAACACAGTTTAAGCATAGCTCTGACAAAATAAAACAGTTTAACTCAACCGTTGAACAATCTTTAAATATGAAAGAAACAACTGTTAACTTCTAAGTTATCACAATTCAGTTCCAATTAAGCAATTTTTTTTATAGACCTAAACACCAGTTTAAAAAAATAGATAGCAAAGATAAAATATTAGCTTTCACTTGGGTTAACAGTTTTTTGAAGCTTCTAGAGGATTTTATAGATAGACAAGGAGAGCTGCTTGTAGGCTTCTACCTTTAAACAACCTGTCCAGCAATTCTAGGCATATTTGCTTTAAACTGATTGACAACATTCAGAGAGGTTCTGTAGAGAGAGACGTAGCAGAGAGCAGACCTCCCTTACAACTCCCTTCAGCAACTGAACTCAGAAAGCTGTTTTTCTCGGCTACAAACCTAATTCCTTGCATTTCTAATATCCAATGATTATATGCCCCTGTATACCTATTTCACCTTCCATTGCTTTCATCAAGAAAACACTCTAGGGGTCATTTTCTTTGCTAAACAAAAGTTCATTAAGCCTTCTGCTAAATAAACACTAAAATGAGTAATTACCCTGCTTTCCAGCACCTGCTACTTTCTCTTCAGACAAACTGACTCTTGTAACAAAACACTGAATCTTAAAGCAATCCCCTTAAACATAAAATATATTAATAGCACAGTATCATTATACCTTCATACTCCATTATTAAGTGTCCCTTCACCTGTTTGACCATACTCTCTATTGATTCTTCTCAAAGCCCGTTTATCTTGCTATGTATCATTGCTAATTGATGTTTATTTCTTCTCTTTAGAGGGGTCTTAGAATGTTTACTGCATAAAAGATAGTTTATGTGTGCAAGCTGTTGCTGACTGTTTGAGAATCTGTAATTTCAGTAAGAGCTGCAATTGATGTGTGGTGATAATGACACTGCTGACTAGCAGTCCTCAAGTTCTGCTATGGATTTAAAACAACTCCACATTTTCTTTCTTCAAAGGGCCTGAGTTGCAGTCTGGTGATGGAAATGGTCAACAACGGGAAAGCTCTGCACAATGAGACAGAGCTTCTACTGGCAGGCAAAATGTCACTGGTAAGGAAAAGTTAAATGCAAGAAACAAATGTGTCTCAGTTGATATGTGGAGTGACAGTAGAGTTCCACAGTAATAGCTAATTGATGAGTCCAAATAGTTTATATGCAGAATAACAGATGACCAGCATATCAAGCAATTTCATCAGTTTATAAATGCGACAAATTATAGACTGGAATGTAATTCAGGAGTTCAAAACATTTACGTATAAATTAGTGGATATCAGGCGCATTATAGGCTGGAATCTAATCAAGGGGTTAATATACAGAATGGCAGATAGCCAGGATTAAGGTGCAGATTTGAATTTCATTGAGAGATTTGGGTGGATTAAATGTAGAATCATGGATTACAGTGAGTGTTTAAATTGCAGAGTGATTTGAAGTAACTGAGTTTTATTTCTTGTTTTAAGATGATATATTAAAGGAAATTTAATATACTTTGGAATTGTGCAATTGCAGCATTCCGACATTCAAAGTGTCAGGTAAATTCATGATCTAGAGACAGAATCAGATCTTGAGATTGAAAACTACTTCGTGTAAACTCAGTACAAGATTCTGGTATTTAGATTGTGCGGGCTCAGAGAATGATTAGAACTGGTCCTGATTTTCAGTTAATCTGATTTTTATAATAGAGTTTTGACCAATGAATGACCTTCTACTGTTGTATCTTTATTTGCTGGTTTGCTCCTCTCATGAAGACAATATTATTTGCTGAGGTCACAGTTCTAATTGTGTTGCCAGCCATCCAGTGCTTACCTGTGTGTGTGATACCAGATGCCAAGTATCGGCATCGATTTTGACTATGTAGAAAGTCACCACTGACACTGAAACCACTCTATGCATGACTTCCATGTTTTCACTTTCCAGTGGTGGTGACTGGACAGCATTTCGAAGCAGGAACCCCGCCTGATTTTCCTGTTCTCTTTCCAAGGAACTGAGTTAGTAGCACTACATCCTCTGCCTTGAATGAGACCATGTGGTGGAACACATACTGAAAATTGAACCTGGTGCCTTCTGGTCTGAATGGATTGCACAGTGCAATCTGGGTATCTGGCTGTGACGTGGTAGATGAGATCTATCAATAGTTTTTTATAGTATCTAGTGTTGCTGCAACTCAAATGTATCGTGTGCAATTTGCAGTTGCAATTTGCAATTGGCTCCTTTCCACACTTGTATGGTCACTTTTTGCAAATCTGAAATAAAATCAGAAAATGCTGGAAAACCTTAGCAGGTCTGGCAGAATCTGAGCAAAGAAACAACTCTGAAGAAGAATCATACAGACTCAAAATGTTAACTCTGTTTCTGTTTCCCCAGATGCTGCCAGGCCTGCTAAGTTTTTCCAGCAATTTCTGATTTTGTTTCAGATTTCCAGCATCTGCAGTATTTTGCTTTTATTTTATGTCACTTTCTAAGCTCAGTTGCAACCTGTAAAATGCTGGTTCATCTCGGCTACTTCCCATTTTATATTCTATAATGTTTTTTATATAATTGGTAAGTCAGTAATGAGACTAAACCTTGAAGCGTATGATTAGACAAGGTTAGATAGTGCTCAGCGCATTACTTACTGGATATGAAATCATGCAAGTTTTATTGCAATTCCATATGCATCTGGGCTTCCTTTAGCCACTAGCACCCCCAGGTGTTAGATCTCGGAAACCCAGAGGCTGTAACTGCTTGGTCATTCACTTCTGATCTCTAAATATTGCATAAGAGAGGGCACGTATGTCAAATTAATAAAACCAGCCCACCTGCATGCTTGTGACTAGTGTTTGTTTTTGTTAAGTGGTTATTGCTGAGCACACTGCTATCTGTGTTCCTTTTCTGGATGCAGCAGTTGGATCCCCCTCAGAAGGATGAACTTACTGGAGCTCTGGCCAATGTAGATCTACAACTTCGAAAACTGGCAGAGATTCCCTGGTTATATCAGCTCATTGAACCAAATGACGATGAGGTAAGTTCACATCTCTGCAAAAGGATTTTCCTGAAAGAATGCTTTCTCAACTTGACACAAGTGTTCAGTCTATTTTTTTTCCATCACCCTCCTTTCTCTTCGGAAGATAGTGACTGTTCCAAAAATACAGCTTGTGGCATTTTGCCACAGCAGTGGTCCTGGTCTACTTTGCTGCAGAATACTGATGTTCCTCATGGTCCAACTGATAGAGATTATGGACATGTGGCTTATCTCTGCTGTAAGCATAGTGTCAGGGAGGTGTAAGTGCATTCCCCTTAAGTGATTCCCAGTGCTTTCCCACGGTGTCCAGCTTGCCATTCACTTTGATGTTTCATGATGTGGAAAATAATGACATGAATAATAATGTCCATTTACAAGAGAAGAAAGCATTTACAATCATACCAACAATTTTGAGGAACAGCTTCTAATATTCATGCCATTGGCATCAACTCAGCAGCACAACAAATGTCTCATCACTGACCCAACAACAGAGGTTCCTGGCTCCCTTGAAACTAATTCACACAGGAAATGGGCGATCAAATCATTTGGTGTGAGTGGAAGATAAACAGGTAGCCCAAATTGTGACTGTAGCCATGTGTCACACACAATGGAGCACATTGCATTGCCTGTTCATTAAGATCTATTGCAGAAGACATTTCATTTCATCACTCAGCATGTCTGATTTGACTATCGATCAAACGGCTAGTCAAATCAGACATCCCTTTACCAACTTTTCTCATCATCCTAAAGAAGTGGTAGTGAATTTTTGTGACTGCCTGTGAGATGTCCTGCTGGCAGGTTGTAAATAATCCCATAGCACTATTTGCAAAGAGCAACAGAATTCTCCATATATCTTGATCAACATTTATCCTTCACCTAACACCACCTGAAATATATCAGTCTTTCATTCATTTATTATTTGTGTTCTATATGGGTGACACACATACTCCTGGCAACAATGATAATCATTCTAAAGTTATCCATTGACCATTAAACACTTGGATGCATCATGAGGGCGTAAAATGCAAATATTTTCTTTCTTTTAGTAGTTTAATTGCTGTTTTTACAGTCTCTTCTAGCCCTGAACTTGATAACCCTGTTTTTAACAGAGGGCAAGGGATAACTGTGTGGGATCGGTGAGGCTGTTTGATGTGAGATATTGGGCATTTTAATTCCTGGGCCTCTTTCATATAAAATAGATTTGCCTCCTACCCAATCCTTGTATCAATGATGTTTGGGTGTATGAGTGATCACTGCTTTGGGAATTTTTTTGCTCTGCTAATTATGTGATATATTCCATGTTGTTGGGGCTTTACTTTTCTCATGCCTTTGTGTGTTTGTCCAGGGCCAGTTGTTGGAATATTCCAAGCGTACTCGCAGTGCCAAATTCCGTCTTGTGTCAAAGTTAAAAAAAGAGAAGAACAACAAGAATAAGGAAACCAGGGGGAACATGGGATTACCAGGTGCATATGTAAATTCTGATCCTTCTCCATTTTCATCCTTTGTGTCCAGTATTTGTAATTTATGTCACCATCAATATCCAGTTTTGGTAATATCAGTCCTATTTACATTCCAAAATATTCACAAATTGTCAATACAAGCCACATCTCATCAGTTTTTAAAAAAATATTTCTTGGAATGTGGACCATGATACTCCTTGGGCCAGCAATTATTGCCCATCCCAAATTGTTCTTCAAATCCAGGGGACATTTCAGAGACAACCACATTTCTATGGTGCTGGAGTCATGTAGAGACCAGACCAGGTAAGGATGGCAAATTTCCTTTCCTGATGGACATTAGTGAATCAAATGGGTTTTTACGACAATTGACAATGGTTTCATGGTTGTCATTAGACTTTAATTGTGGATGGCTTTTTGAGACTTTTTACTACAAATGTAGCTCCTTGGCTGAGTCATTTGTGATAAAAATGTGTTAAGACAACTCAGTCTAATTGCTGTCCCTCTAGTTACAATTCCATGCTTCACAGTGGCTCCTGTGTTGTGGATCAATGGGTGCAAGCCCTGCAGTTAACCCTAAAACCATTGGCCACTGAAATTATGAGGGAATAGAAGGACATGATGCAGAATGGTGATAAATAGTTCCAGGTTGGTCTCCCACATTTGTTTGGAGGATGCAGATGGAAATTAATTCAAAACCAGAATATATTGTTATTTTCCCAACTGTCCTTTGGCTTATTGGTTTCATCTGATGTTATCTTAATGTGCTGTAAATTGGCCTTCATCTTGAGTTTTCCATCAAAAGGCAGATTTAACCCACTGCACAGCAATGTCTTGTATGTCTTGCAGAAGGGAAAATATTAGTTCATATTCTGAAATAAAAACAGAAAATGCTGGAAAGACACAGCAAGCCTGGCAGTATCTGTGGAGAGAGAATCAAAGTTAACGTTTTGAGTCCTCATGGCTCTTCTTCAGAGCACATTTCTCCCTCTCTTTAGCTCTGAAGAAGCGTCATTTTCCTGTTTTTATTTCAGATTTAAAGTATCGGCAGTATTTTGCTTTTTAGCTCAGGTTTTCATTTGTATTGAAAAACTGGAGTGAGGACAGGACCAAACTTGACTGTGAGAATTCTAACAGTAGAATACCATGCCAACATTCATTTTCCAGACCTGAGGATAGAAACAGGTCAGATATTGGAGGAAAACTGCCACTATTGCAGTTATATGTGAACAACTTGCAGAGATTTACTTGTTAACCCTGTCTCGGAATAAATAATAGCTCAGATCAGAAGGGAATCACTCACCTCAATCGACACCCATGCAGAATCTTCTATGCCTGGACTCTATGCAGAATCTCTCTCTTCCACCTGAACCATTTGCAGGATTTCCCTTCTAATGTGAAAATACTCAATTTCTGAATTTTTAAGCAGTAATAATAAATTCTAACAAAATCAAAGTGCATTCTATACTCCTTGTTTTCTGATTAAAGAGCCAATTGTTTTATCTGTTGGTTGACATCAGTGAATTTTTCAGTTAATTGTAGGTGTGCTCCAGACTACAGTTTTAAATGGAATCTGCATTAGTAAGTTTTGCAGGGTTCTCTACAATATTAGTTACAATACTATTTGGACACAAAATCTGGTTTAACCCCATAACTGTAGCTTGTACCAGCCCGTTTAATCCATATGTCCTTACTCATACAATATTCAAGTTGTAAGTTTGCACCTTGTTTCCTGCCAGTCAGAAAGATGCAAACCAACTTTAAGTTAACTTGAGCAATTGTTTCAAGAAGTAGCTTAATAATAATTGGGGATGAGGAGGTGACACATGATGAGTGAAACACAGGGTAAGGGATGGATGGAAGTCACAATCAACTTTGTTTTCTCCTCCCTTGTTCTCCCCTTTCTCTATTGACAGTGTTGACTTTCAGTGGGTTAGAGTTTTCACAGGTGCTAGCAACCTTCTAAACTTAAATCAAGTGACCATTCTTCACAAATGATCCTAAACAGTGAGTGTCAGCATGTTATTGCACTCTGGGGCATTGC
The DNA here is from genome assembly GCA_024679065.1 of Sphyrna mokarran. Classification (NCBI taxonomy): domain Eukaryota; kingdom Metazoa; phylum Chordata; class Chondrichthyes; order Carcharhiniformes; family Carcharhinidae; genus Sphyrna; species Sphyrna mokarran. The sequence goes on from JAGIQG010000003.1 coordinate 61,779,037, forward strand.
AACCAAACCCAATTCTTTCTTTACCCAACATTAGTCTCAACAAAGATCAGTGGAGCAGCAAGTGCAGACGACTGCCTCCATTGCATTCACTTCACCCAAGGGACAAAGACCATATGTAACACTCTGATTGCACCTGGCTGACATCAGCTAACTTATCAGAGATGGTATTTGGCATGCTACTGATTTGTGTGCAACACCACAATGTACATTACCAATGAGATATCACAGATCCCACCATCCATTGATCAACAGGATAGGATTCTTTAACAGTAGAGAGATTGAGATGTGTGTGAGGCAAGAGGGATGTTTTTGAGTATTCGGTAATGTAGCCTGGAGCTATCCACTCAACAACAGATATTTCATTTCAGCAGCTGTGCCAGACTCCTAATTGCATTGTTTGCTTATTGATTTACGGTGTTTCCCTGAAATATCTCTTGTGAGATTAGCAACTGGCGTTCTCTGCACTCTCTAAAACTTCTGTGGGCCTTTTTTTTGCTAGCGGGTGATGGTTTTGCATTTCTCTTTGCCTTTGGGATTGTGGGTACTGAAGGTGGCGCTGCTCTTCGCTTTCCCACAGTGCATCAGTGGGGTACTGAGGAGGTGGCAGCCTGGTTAGAGCATCTTAGCCTGTTCGAGTACAGAGACATCTTCATCCGACACGACATCCGTGGCTCAGAACTCTTGCATCTGGAGAGACGAGACCTGAAGGTATTGCAAGTGATGTTTTCACTTCTGTATGAATGACAAACTAATGTGGCCTGCTTTATCAGCACTGTCTTTCTGCCTTCATTTGCTGTGTGTATGCTGAGATCACATCATTTGGAAGGTACCATGAAGCCATAAGCTGTAAAGAGAAATTACATAATGGATAAGGGAATTACTGTACTCTGGCTGCTCCACACCCACAAATTTTTCAAGCTGAAATGCCCAAGTGATCTGAAGAATTTTTTCATGAAGAACAGAGGAATATAGGAAAGAAGAGAGGGTTCTATCCAAATACATTCTAGAATGACTTTCAAGAGTAGCTTCAATCTTACTGATGCTGAGAGAAAAATAATTTTTAAAAAATTAAAAGTGAATTGAATCCCAATCTGTAGACCAAGCTGAGTAGCTGGGACTCATTTTAATCTGAAGGGAAGTTCTGTAAAGGAGTGACTATTGTGAGGTTGAGAAGCCTAAAATAACTGATTTCCCCAGGATCCCACAGAATTTAAGTGGGTTCTGCCAACAGGCAACCTGATTGAAGACTTGCAGGCCTTTTTGCTGTGGTATATAATATGGAAGGAGAGCAGACAGGTAGAGGATAATAGTTTTTACTGGATTAAATTTTGGGTATTCCAGCTGCTCCTGGCTCACAATGCTGTAAAGGCACTTATTGTCCACCCCTCTTGTCTTTGAGCTCCTCAGGTTTCCCACAAAAGTGGGAAGCTGTGGTTAAAAATAGAATAATTGTTAAAGTAAAGGCATGGAACCTCATTAGAATTTTTAAATGACAAGCTGATTGGTCATGTGCCTGTTAGTGCCACTGTTAAAACAAGAAATTGACAGGATGAAAGCAGATTCAGCTCCTATTCCATTTTTCTTGTATTTTAATCTCTGGCACAACCTGTGCCTACTCATTCTTTGAAGTTAAGATTTAGCCCATTAACTTGATCTGCTGTGACTGGGTGCCAGGCTAAATACCTGGACTGGGGCTCACTGGCTTTTTAATTGTTTTGGCTTCAGAAAATGATAAAGATTCAAGGTTTAGGTTTGTACCAAAATCCTGATGTGATGCCAGCTGTTAACCTGGCTTCCTGAGTATTTTGCAGCCTGCTTCTTTCCTTTAACTGCTTACGCCACTAGGTATCTCAATTCTTCAGGGTAGTTATTGCATAATCTTAAATATCTCAGCTGTTTTGTGAACAAATTGTTCCATAAGAACTGCTCCCTTTTTTTCGGGATCTTTTATCCTCAATCAGCATTCTGGTACAACCCAATACATATCTACGTGCATATGTGAAGAGTCTTACATAAAGCATGTCCTTCCTGCCCTCATTAACATTGTTTCCCGTGTCAAGACATTGCAGCAAGTTTTTGCATGTCATTATGTATCAGCATTTCTTAATGTTATGACCTAGCGTGCCTATGACACTCAAAGTTTAGAGTATTACAGGCTCCAAACACATGTTGTATCTACCAATCTCTCAGGATTAGATGCTAATTGAGTTTTTACCTCTTGCTTTTAAATTTGATTGTTGCAATTTCCCATCTTTGCTCCACCTAAGTTTTGAGTTTATTCTGGTTGCCTGCCAAATGCATAGTATTGCAGTCATTCCTTCATTTATCACATCATCCAGCCAACTAATTCACTTTCATTCAATTACATTAACTTTTAGCTACAGTCTACTCCTCCTGAATAATTGGATAGATTTAAGGCTCGTGCTTAGGGTCATCCAAACTACTTTTGGATGTCCTGTTTCTCCCCAGTCCTCAAATGTTGCAAGTCATCATTACTGCTAATCAGGCTTACACCCACATCTCAGGAATTGCAAGCCACAACATCTGATATGTAGTGCCATGAATCAAAATGAGGAGCCAGCACTCAAACATATTCACAATCATACTCTCATAGTGAACATTCCACATGGTGTGCCTCAGGGGTCTGTTTTGGGGCCCCTGCTGTTTGTAATTTTTATAAATGATCTGAATGAGGGTATTGAGGGATGGATCAGTAAATTTGCAGATGATACTAAAGTTGGTGGTGTGGTAGATAGTGAAGAGGGGTGTTTTAGTTTACAGAGTGACTTGGACAAGTTGCAGAGCTGGGCCGAGAGGTGGCAAATGGAGTTTAATGTGGAAAAGTGTGAGGTAATGCACTTTGGCAGGAACAATAAATGTGTAGAGTATAGGGCTAATGGTAGGGCTCTTAATAGTGTTGAGGAACAGAAGGATCTTGGTGTATGTGTCAATAGATCCCTGAAAGTAGGCAGTCAAGTGGATAAAGTTGTTAAGAAGGCATATGGAGTCTTAGCTTTTATTGGTAGGGGGATTGAATTTAGGAGCCGCAGCATCATGTTGCAACTGTACAAAACTCTAGTGCGGCCGCACTTGGAGTATTGTGTGCAGTTCTGGTCGCCACATTATAAGAAAGATGTGGAGGCATTGGAGAGGGTACAGAGGAGGTTTACCAGGATGTTGCCTGGTATGGAGGGCAGGTCCTATGAAGAGAGGTTGAAGGATTTGAGGTTGTTTTCGTTAGAAAGGAGGCGGCTAAGAGGGGATCTTATTGAAGCATATAAGATGATTAGAGGTTTAGATAGGGTGGACAGTGATAGCCTTTTTCCTAGGATGGAGAAAGCTAGCACGAGGGGACACAGCTTTAAATTAAGGGGTATGAGTTATAGGACGGATATCAGAGGTAGGTTCTTTACTCAAAGAGTGATTAGGGAGTGGAATGCCCTGCCTGCAGCTGTTGTAGATGCGCCAAGTTTGGTGGCGTTTAAGAGGTTAATTGATAAGTATATGGAAGAGAAGGGAATGGTTTAGTTTGGAGGGGCATTGCTTTTTATTTTGGTCGGCACAACATCGAAGGCCGAAGGGCCTGTTCTGTGCTGTATTGTTCTATGTTCTATGTACACAACTTAATGGATATTTTAAACATGGACTGATTTGCATAATTAGAAACTAACAGCTTTGCTGCTCAGACTGATGATAGTTGTTGTTTCTGAGTGAAATAAGTTGACAACATTATTAGAGCGCATCAGTTGGCTGCACAAAACTGCAGCTGATTCAATACAAATTTGCAATTTCCCTCTGGTAGTGACTAGGGGAAGGAAATAGAAAATTCTGTTACACTGCCCTATCAAGCATTTTTCTGGGGTTGTTTGATGGAGCTGTTTAAAGAGAGCTTTGCTCTGTACCTGATTTTGGAATGCTTGATGAGACATTGTAGTCAGATCTTTGAGCTGCATTCAGCCCTGCAAATGAGCTCACAAGCTTGTCGCTGACCTTGTTACTGGTGGAATGTTGGTTACAAAAGATCTGTATCAGAGATAACATGCACCAGTAGGTTAGGTGCTGCATCATAGTAAAATATCCAATGTGTGCTAGTGTAATAAACAGTATAAACCATTGGAATATAGCATTTAGTACCATGGTATATGCTGTATACCAATGGAAAGGCACTGTGTCCTAGTAGGATATTCACTGTGTTGCAAAGACTATATAATGTGTATAGGGTGTACCTCATTTTAAAATATTTTCTGAATAAAATTCCTTGAGGCCAGAAGCCAAATATTTTCACTTTGCATATGCTAACTTGTGCAACACCAAGAATAAAGGAACTGCAGCCCTTCCCTTCCCCAATTAAAGACATACTTCATTTCAGGGAAAGAGAACAAGTTGGGATAACATCTGTATGGAATAGCAAAACTGTGTTCTCAGGATAAGGTATAATCAGTTCCATTCAGTAGTCATGAAAAATTATTTTATCTATTTAACCCCATTTCCTTTTCAGGTTACTGCCTTTCACTAGCCTCCATTTTGACATTTTGACTAATATTTACTAAACTATAAATATTTGACTAATATTTACTAAACTATAAATACCTGTCCTCTAACCTGTGTTTGACAGGACTTAGGGATAGCGAGAGTGGGCCACATGAAGCGAATCCTACATGGGATCAAGGAGTTGAGCCGGAATACTCCTGTCAGCGAAGTGTGATGTATATGTTCAACTCCTGTGTATACAGAGCTACCTAAACCTCCAGCCCCTTGCATAAAGGATGAGAGAGGCTAACCTTGGTCTGTATGTGTAAGCCTCGCCATCAGCTAATCGGAGCGTGTCGCCTTGGAGCAGCTAACAGATATCAAAGTAATAAGAGACTTGATACACAATCTCTCACCCAGTAGAAAAAGGGAACAAGGCTTATCCAATCAAGCTGATGCTGCATTCGAGTTAAAAATGTGTCAAATTTGATTTGAAATTACCTCAAACAAATGTCCAGTTAGGTTGGATTTTACCTGAAGCTCATCTAGGAGTAAGGCTGAATGTGATTGGTCTCACGTTCAACAGTGATCCCAATGGAAAAGAATCATGATACTTCGACAGAGGAATGTACTGCACACCAGTGACTTAATCTCAGAACTCTTCACGAAAGGGACAAAGCATCTCTTTTTTTATATAATATGTGACCTAATGAAACTGTAATTGGGACAGAACCTGTAGTAACTCATATCTGCAGACGTAACTGAAAACTTTTTATATTGTGATTCATTGAAGTGAGTGTGGAGGCCAACATTTCTCTCTTATCCCAGAATCTATCCAGACACTCTTTGCAGAATACCAACTTGAGGAACATGGAAGAACTATTACAATGTTTTCCCTCAGAGCCCCCTTGTTGTTGATATGTTGTTTCTCACTGCCTACATGACATCTTGTAGTGTCTGGGATGTGAGACAGTCAATCCTGGAGTGTCTCGGATGTGTGAGCATCAATGCTGGACTGCCTGGGATGTGTGAGTGTCAATGCTAGACTGCCTGGGATGTGAGAGAATCAAATCTTGAGTGTCTTATGTTCGAATTTATCCTGGCCTATAATTTATTGATGGGGTGTGGCTAGGCCTGCATTTACTTTCCATCTCTAGTTGCCCTTGAGAAGGTGAGATGAACTGCCCTCATAGAGTCCCTACAGTATAGCAGAAAGTCATTTAGCTCATGAAGTCTGGACCAACCACAGCCCCACTCAAGCCCTATTCCCACAACCTTCATTTACCCTACTAATCCCTTTGACATGAGGGTCAACTTAGCATGGCCAATCAACCTAACTCGCACATCTTTGGATTGTTGGAGAAAACCAGATCACCCGGAGGAAACCTACACAGATACAGGGAGAAAGTGCAAACCCCACACAGACACTGATCCAAGGCCAAATTGAACCCGGATCCCTGGCTCTGTGGGGCAGCAGTGCTAACCACTGTGTCATTATGCCACTATATGTCTCATCGATATGATAGCCCTCTTAAACTGCTGCAGTCCCTGAAGTGTAGGTTTACATAATGCTATTTGAGGGGGAGTTCCAGGATTTTAACCTAACGACAGTGAAGAAACTGATTTTCAAATCAGGATGTTGAAAAACTTGAAGAGGAACTTCAATGTAGGTGGTGTAACCAGGTATCAGCTGCCCTTGCTCTTCGAGATGGTAGCGGTCATGGATTTAGAAGGTGCTGCCTTAAGAGCCGTGGTGAGTCCTAGCGTTTATCTAGTACCTTTTATGATCTCAAAAGTCCATTCGATCTCTACCATTTAAGAAGAAGATAAGGAGAAAGCTTTTCTCCCAACAGGCTATTGGTATGTGGAATTCTCATTTTGAGAAACCAGTGGAGGCTGGGTCATTGAATCTTTTCAGAACAGAGTTAGAGAGATTTTTGATTGGTAAAGAAGTCGGGGTGGTGGCGTGGGGAGTGGAGTTGATCCAACAACAGATCAAGCATCATTTTATTGAATGGTGGAGCAGGTTTAAAGGGCTAAATGCCCACTAATGCTCATAAGTCCTGTGTTCCCGTCTTCCTAGAGTCAGTGACGTTCTTTTGAAGTGTAGTCACTTGTAATTTAAGAAATGTACATATGATCTTCCCACTAAAATATTGTGGTACAGACCAAGCAGTTTATTTTTAGCAGTGTTGGTTAAGGGACAGATATTGCCCTGGACAATGAGGGGAGTTCCTCTAGTGTCTTTAGATGCCATGGGAATCTTTACATCTTAATAAGAGGGCAGACTGGTTTAATATCTCATCCAAAGGACAGCACCTCAGATAATACAACACTGTTTCAGTGCTGCCTGAGTGCTATCTACTGAGCCACAATTGACATAGGGATCATCTGGTTGTGTGACAGTGAATCCTGGACTATCTGGGATGTGAGAAAATGAATCTATGAGTATCTCGGATGTGAGAGAGTGAATCCAGGGATATTTAGGATGTGAGAGTGAATGCTGAACTATCTGGAATGTGAGCGAATCCACTTGTATCTGGGATGTGAGAGCATGAACCGTGGAATCTCTGGGATCTGTGAGAATGAATCCTAGAGTGCCTGGGATGTGTGACAGTGAATCCTGGAGTGCCTGGGATTGGAGAAAGTGTGCTGCAGTTTGGGATAAATGAAGAATTAAACAGAAAGTATCCAAAATCTTTAAGGCTACTGATTTTGTTCTGTACAACACACAGAAATACTTTAATAATGAGTTAGCTATTGCCTTTGATTCTGGTGATATCTAATCACACTTGCCCTATGGGTTGCCACACCTTTGCCAGTTCAGTGCTGGGAGTTATTGTGATTTGTGAGAAAACTGGTTGACTTCAAGGTTTTGGGTTACAATGTAATTCCTTCAAGATTTGTTTGCCAAAATTTTGTTACTGTCTAATCTTGCTGCAGTTTTGCACATCCTTCAGCTTGGAAGAAGAGAGCTGGCAGAGAATTCATTTTAGGACCTCTGATATAATGTACTCGCTCTATTTAATACACACTATTGCTTTGGACATCTCTGAACTACTCGTTCTGATCCTTATATTTAGATCCTTACATGACTCCCATTTCTGTAACCTTCCCCACTTCCAAACTCACCTATTCCTATTATTCCATCTTGTGCACTGCATCCTGCCCCCATTCATGCAGCACTGGCACCCATGCCTTCAACTTTCAAGCCCCAGTTTCTATCCAGATATTCTCCCTCATCTCCTGTAAGAACTTCCTTAATATCTATCTCTCAGATAAGACTTTTGCTTCTTACTTAATTACCTTTTCTTTTGAATCATTTTATCTTCATTTCCAAGCACCTCTTCAAACACCCTGAGACATATTTTCTATCTTGCAGATGTGAAATGAGCACATCTGGAGCTAGTTGCTCTGAAGTTCATCAGTGCTCTAAATAAGCAACATTGATTCCCATGTAGTATTCCAAGATACTTTTCATATCTAGGATCTTGAGTTGTTCCCCCAACCCCCACACATACACGTGCACATACACATTCACAAACATACATCATCAGCCGTGGTCCAAAAGCTGTCATTAATAAATTCCTGATTCTCTACACCACTAAATCTATTCAGTTGGAATTAATTCTCACTTGCCTCCCTGATCTTGCAATTTTAAGCCCATTTTGCCTCAGTTGCTAGACTCATATTCAGCTTAAGCACAGTCCCTTAATTCTCCCAGCAGAAACATAGTCTATCAGCATCACAGTCAGTCAGTCCCAGCTACCCGATACCTGTTCAAGCCAGGACAGTCCATAGCATCACTATTCCAATCAATGGAAAACAATAAATTAAACCAGTTTGTCTTTGCCTAATATTCATTTCACAATACAAACCATCATATATTAATATAGTGTTGTGATCAAAGTTAAAATCGGCTTCTTCGGGAACCAGGCACATTCCATAGACTGAAACTTGACCATCTGTATGAAACAGTTAGGATAGCATTTCCATACAGTGGCAAATAGATCCTTCTACTGTTGTAGTTTTTTGCTGCCACAGTTATAACTTACCCAATGTGAGTTTCACATTTCAGTAACTACAGTAAAGCCGGACACTAGGAACATTATCTCAGGTTAAGGTTATCTGCCATCTTTGAAAAATTAATTATACACAAGCTAGTATAAATTTGCAAATTAAATTTTAAAAAACTTAAATTAATCATGAAACAGCTTTGTAAGATTTTTTTGAGAATCTGTTGACAGAATCCACCATCTGATAGAGTAGCAAGAATTGAACTGAAGTGGTCTGGGGTGGTGATGGAATGGAATCTCATATTTATCCCAAGTTCAGATCATAGAGTCGTATAGCGTAGAAGGGACCTTCGGCCCTTCAAGTCTGTACCAACACATTAGAAACACCTGCACTCTCACCTAATCCCATCTGACAGCACAACATAATCCTGAACGTTATGATGTGTCGGTGCTCATCCAGATACTTTTTTAAAGGATGTGTGGTAACCCACATCCACCATCCTCACAGGCAGTAAGACCGTCACCACCCTCTGGGTAAAAATATTTTTCTTCACATCCTTCCTAAACCTCCTGCCCTTCACCTTGAATCTACATCCCCTCGTAACTGAGCCTTCAACTAAAGGAAACAGCTACTCCTTATTCACTCTGTCCATATCTCTCTCAATCTTATACATCTCGATCAGATTGTCCCTCAGTCGTCTCTGCTCCAACAAAAACATTCCAAGCCTATCCAATCTCTATAATTTCTATCAATCAAGAATCAAAACAAACACACAGTAGCATGTGATGTTTCACAAACCATGTCATCTCACTATGTTTGCTATACTTAGGATTTGCTGTTTTTGACACAGTCTACATACGTATACCTCCATCCTATTAGCTTAACATATCAGTCCGTACTTTTTCATCTCGTCTTATCACTCCACTTACTAACAGTTTCTCAACATATCAGCCTTTGCTATCTTTCTAATTTCTTACCACCCCTCATGACCCACAATCTCATGATATGCCTCTACCCCACGTACTACCTATCTTCCCTATCCATTTTCTTGCTCACATAATTTAACCCATTTTCTCTCTTTGGAAATACAGATCTCTGTTGAGTCTATTTGTATTTTCAATTCCAGGCCCCTTACTTGGATCAATCATTCCTCTAATTCCTCATCTCACTGCTAACTTCTGTACTTTCCTAAAATTGACTGTGCCAATGTCTCTGTGCCTCAATAATGGTACAGTGCACATGTTCACCTTTAGAAATTGTCCGGGTCATTCATTCCGCTGCTTCTGAATATTGTCTACTGAATTGCCATTAAGTGACCTCTGCTGCTGTAAATGAAGGTGCCATAATTGAAAACGAAGTGTTCAATGGGGGAAGGATGTTGAGTTTAAGATGTATTGGTTTCACCCTCATTCCAGCTCCACACTGTATTTAAGAGGTAGGTAACTTTTGGCAATACAGATTGCTGTTTAATGCAAATAGTGTGTTTTTTTTAATAGCTTGATTCCCCAATTGTAAAAAAAATTGCCATGTAAAAGATGGTTAAGGATCAAATTATTTCTTATGTTGATGGGGAACTATTTTGACTGTTTTGGGCAAAGAGAAAAATCAGATCATTGAAGCAAACACAAAAACATCACAGTCATTAGAGACATTGAGACAGTGTTTTGAAGAAAGAGACTATGTTAACACAGTGGTCTAATGTTTGTAGAAAAATGGTGCGTTAACATGGAGAAAGTATTTTAACAGAGAAAGCGACATGATGCATTGGTGAAGTGATATAATAGACTGGATTCTCTTTCATGATCCTTACTGAAGTGAGGTGGGAGAGTAGCAAAGAGTGACACAGAATCTGGGCAATGGAGTTCCCATCCTTTGCAACCACAACTAACTATTCCCTCCTTATCCACTGCACAGTCTATTTTCTGACACCATTTTCCTGGTGTCTGCTTGTCTTACCACAGCTTCTCGGTTCCATCACATAGAAGGTGATAGTAGGACCAGGGAAACATTGGTAACATACTTGAAGTCTCCCAAAGTAAGGAGAAAGCCTTGTGGCAGTCTCCCCTATATCCGTTCTGCTTCACTTATCTATGTTGCAGCTGAAATTGAGTCGGAAGGCCACCATACATGTCAAATGATCTGCCAAAACAGGAAATGATTTGGAGTTAGGACAGACTCAGAGCACTGGCAGGATTCATGCCTGTCCAAGTCTGTGCCCCAGAGAGAAGAAAGTAAGTGACTGAATTGAACATGTATTAACAGACAGAGAATAAAAACTGAGATGATGAAGATATAAGGTACTTAGAAAGAGATGCTGAATTAATAGCCCTCATGTTTTAAGAGAGGTTGTATCATGATGCAGTGAAGTCTGGGCAGTTATGCTTCCTGCTAGTTGTACCTATTGGATGTAAAATGCTTTCATGGTTTTTAACACTTCAGTTAGTAGTAAACATTTGACATTTATAAAGACTGTAGCTCCAATCAGAGGGAAACTGGGTTTCTGTTGAAAGGAGTCCACAACTGTATAACGGAAGAGTGTGGCTCTTAATGGGAGATTGCGGTTCCATTTAAAGGAAGATTATAGTTCTGCTTAAAGGGAGATCACAGCACTCTGCCCATAGGGAAGCCACTACTCTAATTGAAGGTAGCTCCGCAGGACTGTTGATGTTTTTGTGTCTTGATTAGCCAGCAAAAGAGCTGGTCTGAGATTCCAAGATTGACGCAGGTAATGCAGGTTTCACTGCATCTCTGCCTTAACTCACCTAATGACAGAACTCCTTGTTATTTTACCTCACTCCCTGGAACACTGTTTTATTTAGAGAGCCCAATGGATCGGGTTTTTTCGGTTCTGTCTTATCTTCAGCCTCTCCATGAGGCCTGCATGTTGTATTTATTCTTAATTTATATATAAATATGTTTGTGACTGTATTTTTTGTACATATTAATTGTCAACTGATGTATATATTTCCTGTAAATACAATGGGATTGAGTCCAGCTTTCAGTAAAATGTTTTTCTCAGTTTTCTGTTGCTCAGATTTTTGTTATTTGTTGAAGATATTCATTTATCTGGTGGTGATAGTTCTTGACGTGTTTGGTAAATTTATTAGAATTCTTTGAGGATATAACAAACGAGTTGGATAAAGGGGAACCAGTACATATAGTCTATAGGAAAGCAAATAGAATATTGGTCTTTATTGTATGGAGTTTAAAAAGAAGGAAATCTTGCTGCACTTGTACCAAGTGAAAGCACACCTGTAACTCTATTTGATCTTCTCACTCAGTAGGGATATACTTGCATTGGAAGCAGTTCAGAGAAGGTTCCCCACTTCATTCGCAAATTAGTGCAGAAAGCTGGGATGTATCATTTTCCTCATCTGACCCTCGATTTGAGGATGATGACTACTCAGGGTCTTGAGTTTCTACTGTGGATCTTCATGTGACTGAGCTAGTTAGTTTTCAGTCTGCAGATCCATGGCCACGTGGGACAGCACATTCAAAAAGTAGTGGGATTCATATACCTTGCTTAGTCTCACTTGATCAAAACCCTGAAACTTTCTACCTAACAACTTTGGGGTACTTCCAGATGGACTGCTACATTTCAAGGCCTATCGCTAACACACCCTCTAGATTTGGATAGTGCATTTAACTGCACATCTTAGAGTAAATAATCTCCACCAATACTTCTTGAGGACAACTATATTTGGTGAGTAAATGCAGACCTTGCTAGTGATGCTCACATCCTGAGAAAATAAAAGTGCACCACACAAAATTTTCCTCCGTAAGTATGGAGAACATTGCTGAAATGGTGAACCGGAGGCTTCCTCCAACCCAAGTTTTTGGTACAATTCAGTTAGGGAACCAGTAACATGTTGATAAAATAAAATTTGGAACCAAGTTGCTTGCTAAGAGATGCATTCCACAAGATTCCTGGTTTTTTTGAACAAGCAGGCTTTACTGTAGGTCAGAATAATAATACAATTTACAATGTCTATCTTATACTTTCAGGGTTGATATGAGGGAAATGTGAATTAACAGGCAGATTGTGATCTAGCAATCTACGCGACATATTAAGACAGATCTCTCAGATTTCTCAGCAACAATGCAGACTTCAGTAAACACTATAAGCTAACAGGCGGAATTTTATGGGAAAAATTCTAAGTATTCAGTCAGCATGAAAATAGGAGAGCTGCAGATCTGTTTTTTGGATGAGTTTTTCCAATTTTGTACACAATGCATGAGAAAATGGGCTAGACTTTCTAGCTTCTGCAGGTAACAGAGCTAAACTCACCAGCCAACCCGATCAACCACCAGCGGGAACTACTGTGCATGTGTAAACCTCTGCTGCTGCAGCCAGCCTTAATCCAGACCAACTCCCTCCCATAATAGCGGAAGAGGGTTGGGCATGCAGCCTATTGCAAAACGTTTCAGGGATTTGATGAAGTGAAACAAGGCAAGGTGATATAAATCCCACTACACCACCCGAAATATAGCCCCCACTGCCCAAAAGGTTCTGGCCTTGCTCCCATAGGCCCCACCCTCCTGGTTCCAGGCCATAGAACCATAGAAAATTACAGCTCAGAAACAGGCCTTTTGGCCTTTCTTGTCTTTGCCAAACCATTTTTTGCTTAGTCCCACTGACTTGCTCTTGGACCAAATCCCTCCACACCCCTCTCATCCTTGAATCTATCTAAGTTTTTCTTAAATGTTAAAAGTGACCCCGCACTTACCACTTTATCCGGCAGCTCATCCCACACTCTCACCACTCTCTGTGTGAAGAATCCCCCGCTAACAATACCTTTAAACTTTTCTCCTTTCACCCTTAACCCATGCCCTCTGTTTTTTCTCTCCTTTAGCCTCAGTGGAAAAAGCCAGCTTGCATTCACTGTATCTATATCCATCAAAATCTTATACACCTCTATCAAATCTCCCCTCATTCTTCTACGCTCCAGAGAATAAAGTCCTAACCTATTCAATCTCTCTCTGTAACTCAGCTTCTCAAGTCCCGGCAACATCCTTGTGAACCTTGTCTGCACTTTTTCAACCTTATTTACACCTTTCCTGTAACTAGGTGACCAAAACTGTACACAATAGTCTAAATTTGGCCTTACCAATGCGTTATACAACCTTACCATTACACTCCAACTTTTATACTCGATCCTCCGATTTATAAAAACTAATGTACCAAAAGCACTCTCTACGACCCTACCCACCTATGATGCCACGTTTAGGGAATTCTGTACCTGTATTCCCAATTCTTTATCTGTATTCCATGCCAAGGTGCCAGGTTGACATGCCCAAGGGGCATCCCTACCCTCTTGCCCTCGACCTCCCCAGAGGCCTCAATGGTCTCCAGTTCTACCGGCACGGGCAACATGACTGTTCCCCATCCATGGGAAGCAGGTGTTCCTCATCAGAGAGAACTTCTAAGGTGAGGCCATAAAGGCAGATGAGCACTGGACTCTCTAAACAGATGGAAATTAATATTTCAATAAATTTAAATAATTTATCTAGCCCCTTGCCAGAAATAGAGAAGAGGCTGACTGCACCAGAAATCTTGTCCTAGCAAGATCGCGAGAGCCGAGAGATCAGGCATGATCCTGATTTCTCTCTTGCCTGATTTTACCAGCCTCCTCTGCCTATTAATGGGTGGGACAAACCGATAAAACTGCAGCCAACCAATCTCATTGAAACTCTATCTATGAGGGATTGCAGCTTTCACCTTCGAAGGTCTCGCCTTGAAATTCTCTCCAAAAAGCGCTCCAACTCAGACTACCTCAGCAGCAGCCCACCTCTCACAGTTTCAATCTCATCATATTCCCCTGAATTCCCAAGTCTGCACTCTAACATTGCTCTTAGCTGCACCATGCAGAATACTCTTACTCAAAGGGTACTTTTGCCCCAACATAGAGCCTGAAGTCACCAACCTACTGTTCCCTTCCCAAATTATCAGTACAACTCCTGAGCCTCAAGCAGGTGCTTTATTTTCTTGTCTCTCTTTTAACTGGGACCTCTCCCTTGCCTTCTCGATTATGGCACTCTGCTCCCAATCGCATGATGGATTTTTGTGATGTTTTCTTTTAACACAGACACACTTGGTCCATCCTGGGCTGGACTGCGTAAGTACAATGTATTCCTAATCCACAAATACATGGAAATCCCTGAGGCCAATCGGGAATTGGAGTTGCTGACCTTTCGTTTGATGAGAGGATAAACTGGTTCTCAGGCCTAAATTTTGTATATGCCAAGCACGATCAGAAGTCAAGAGGCATCTATTCCCACCTACTATCACACCTCAGTTCTGATTTTATGCTGGCTGGCCAACTAAAAGGCAGTCAGTGTGAAAAGCACACTGAGAACAGCTTAGTGCTGCTGGGCAGTGCAGGGAGAGGGCAAGCACCAAAAAAAGAGAGGGTGTAAACTAGTGCTTGTGTTGGGCTCTTTCAAGGTAGACAGCTGAGGTGGAACCCTCTCAGGGAGCTACAGATCTCTACAAATTTAAAAAAAGTGCATCAAACTGTGTATGGAACACAGTCCAACACCTAACTGTAGTGTTCAGACCACAGACATTTTTGTTAAATTGCATTCCAGACAGTTCATCCTGCCTTGGATCAAGGTTGAATTGAAAATGTAAAGGCTGCCTGCCAATCATGAAAGTAGGTGGACCATGTAAAATTAATTTTATTTGACTCCTTATCCGGTTTACTTGCCCGACTAATTGTTGACAGGTACGTTAAAGATTCCCTGAGTGCCCATCAAGCATTTTACAGCATAAGTGCGCAATTATGTAAGAGTATGCACCTGATGTCTTGCACAATTTCACATGTTTTTTGTGAGCAGGATATGTTGAGAATTTCACTGGATAAATGCCATTGTGTAGCTGCACTGGAAGAGCTTGGCTAAAGGGATCGTCATTGTGGAGTGCTAGTCTTCAGCATTACAACCTGAACATCAGCCTTTGTTTTGTTCAGTACACTGAACTGTTTCCTGGTATCATGGCGGGGTGAATCAAATTGGCTGACATCTGGAAACTATTGGTGAGAACCTCCAGAGTAGACAGAGGTAGATCAGCTACTAAGCCTCATCTTTTGCACTACTTCCACCACTTTGAAGGAAGTCACTTGTTTAATTATCCATTCAAGACTGGAGATGACAGCACTGCAGACGGCACCTGTGTCTATAAGATTGGAAAAGATGGTGAATGTGTAATTTGGGCAGTTATGAGAGGCATGGGCAAAATGGGCATGCTCATAAAAAGTTGACCAGGAAGCACTGGGCAGGCTAATCAGGGAGGGGGAGGGTCTTGTTTTCATTTTCATTTTTGGGTGTCTTTGTTATCATTGCTTTTATTTCCCCTCCCAGCTTCTATTGTTGTCACCAGACAGTTTGTCAGAAGGAATCCTTTGAAGTAATATGTTCAGCAGGGGAGCTGCAGAGAAATGCCAAACAAGTGAGACGATCTAAATGGTATTATATGTCTTCTAGTCTATATATCTTTAGAGAGGGAGCATAGCCTCTGGTGAAGCTGAATCAGCAGGCCTTCCGTGGTGTTACTGTGAGATGTAAATGCCTGCCTATCCCACTCAAAACTGCCCATTCACAGCATGTCATGCATTGGCTGCTAGTGAAAACTTGATTTTTTTAAAGCACTTTTCATAATCCCAGAATGTCCCAAAGCTCTTCACAGTCACTAAAGCACTTGGAAATGTAATCACCGCTATCATATACAAAATACAGCAGCCAACTTGCATATAATAAGGTCCGACAAACAGAAATAAGATGATGGCCAATAAAAACAGAAAATGCTTGAAAATTTCAACAGTTCTAACAGCATCTGGAGCCAATGTTTCGAGTCTGAAATACCCTTGGTCAGAGCTGAAGACAATAGAGAATAGGGCAAGATTTATAGTGCTGGTGGGTGGTAGTTTGCAAGGATGTCATAGACAAAAGACAAATGGTATGTAAATAGTGGTGATTGTGGCTAAGAAGTGTGCTGATAGCAGCCCATTAGAAATGTGTAAATGGCAGCACAAAGGTACAGTAAGAAGTCTCACAACACGAGGTTAAAGTCCAACACATTTACTTGGAATCATGAACTTTCGGAGTGTTGCTCCTTCATTCAGTGAGTGGAGGTTAGTTCACAAGCATAGCATATATAGATGTAAAAAGTGGAAAAATGAAACAATGGAAATGAATTTTTTAAAAAAATGAATAAATAAAATAAAATAAATGGAAATGGGATGAGGATAGAGGAGGGAATTCATGGTTTGAACTCAATGTTCAGTCTGGAAGGCTGTAAACTGCCTAACCAAGATAATAACCAGACTATTTTAAAGCCACTGGCTGAGGAGCAAGACTCTTTTCCTTCAACATAGTGCCATAGCATCTCTTCCAGATATCTGATGGAAGATTGCTCTAAATAAAGCACCCCAAGGATAATCAGGAGCCAGAATTGTCAGTCTGGTCACATTTGTAAAGATTTCACTATAGTGGTTAGCACTGCTGCCTCACATCACCAGAGACATGGTTTGATTCCCAGTTTGGGTCACTCTCTGTCTAAAGTCTGCACATTCTCCCCATGTCTGGGTTTCCTCCATTACTCTAGTTTCCTCCCACAATTTGAAAGATGTGCTTTTTCGGTGCATTGACCATGCTAAGTTCACTTTCGGTGTATCCGAATAGATTTCCGCAAGATGACGACTAGAAAATTTTCACAGTAACTTCATTGTGGTATTAATGTAGTCTGTTTGTGACAGTAATAAATAAACTTTTAAAAAACTTATGCAAGCCCTGGCTAACATGCCTGGAAATAGACATGGGGACCTGATTATCATGGCTGCAGTTAATCAGAGAGGCAAATGCCAAATTAATCTTTCAAGGAAACCTGAAGCAGCCTCGCAGCACAGGGTAGTGACTAACGATATGCGGTGGTTGTGATGGATTGAGATATCTTTTATAATCTCTCCAGGAATGTTCCGATTTTTTTATATTCTCTCCTCCCTCCTTTACAACACTTGTTCTGTCCCTTGAAATCTAATAATCGTGCAGTGCATTTCTCCTCCAAATGGTGTCACCCCTCGACCCACTTCAGAATTTTACCTTTGAATATGTGAACAATGTTAACAAATGTACTTATGATGCCGGAGAATTGAGTGCACTTTGAGGCTCAGAATGGTCTGAGTAGAACAGATCAACAAGTGAAGGCAATAAATCTACATTCCTCTTATCTGAACATCAAATTCCTAAAAAAAATCAACTCATCAAACACGCCTGCCATTTACAAATCATAATAATGACTGCAAACTTTCCGAAGTGGCCCCTCCCTTATAATGCCATCTAGAACTCACAACTGAGATAAAACTGAAGTGACCTTCAGTTTAATGGCCTGTCTCTTTCCTCTCTTGAACAATGATGTGATACTTGCACCTTCCAACTCTCTTTTCAATTGATATTTTGAAAATTATTATGGATGGTGCCTCTGCTATCTCCTCCTGATACACTGTTGGTGTGAGGCAGGAGATTGGAGGTGGGGAGCTGGGATAGTATCAGCGATCTGAGATTACGGAGCAAGCAGTGGACATGAATTCATGGTTGGCCGTGGTGTCATTTGAGGTGCACGCTGTGAGAAAGCTGTTGTTAATACTCTTTAGGGTTAGATAGTGTTTTCTCAGCACATTAACCACATAATGCCGTACTAGCAGCTCACTGTGTTAATTCAAAATGAGAAGGCTAAATACTGGTTGAACAAAATGTCCTCAGATTGCAGTAGGGGATATGTCAGCCATCAGATATTTACCCACAGATGCAGCCCACTCTGGTACCAGGGCTCTGAGTAAATATTTAAAGTTAGTCATTAACTGAGATTTTTCAGCTGTTTTGTTGGCTGTGTTTACTAATGCAAAAAGCTAATGCCTGACTGCTGAAAAATATTATTCCTGGGACTTTGTGAACAAATTATTTTTGAAGGTACGGCACAATGGGACATTCCATTCTCTTTGATTCACATTCGATTTTGGAATAAATCTGGAGTGTGACGTGATTTATCCCAGCCTGTGCAGTGGGTCAATGATGTATCTGGGCCTGTGCAGTGGGTCGTAATGTATGTAGGCCTGTGTGCGGTGCGTCAGTGATGTGTCTCGGCCTGTGCGGTAAGTCAGTAACGTATCTGGGCCTGTGCGGTGAGTCAGTAACGTATCCAGCCTGTGCAGGGGTCAATGATATATCTGGACCTTTGCAGTGGACCAGTAATGTATCCAGGTCTGTGCTGTGGGTCAGAGATGTATCTGGGCCTGTGTGGTGAGTCACTGATGTATCTTGTTCTGTCCGGTGAATCATTGAAGTATCCTGACCTGTGCAATGGGTCAGTGATATATCAAAGCTTGTGCAGTTGGTCAGTGAAGAATCTCGACCTATGCAGTGGGTCAGTGATTTATCCAGGCCTCTGCAACGGACCAGTGATATATCAGAACCTGTGTAGTGGATTAGTGATGTATCTCGGCCTATGTGGTGAGTCAGTGATTAATCCGGGCCTATGCCTGCATCAGTGATTTATCTGGGGCTGTGCTATGGGTCAGTGATTTATATGGGACTGTGCATTGGGTCAATGACGTATTAGGGCCTACGCAGTGGATCAGTGATGTATTTCAGTCTGTGCAGAGGATCAGTAGTATATTTGGGCCTGTGCAATTGGTCAGTGATTTATATGGGCCCGTGCACTGGGTCAGTGATGTATCTGGGCCTGTGCAATGGGTTAATGATGTAGTTAGGCCTGTATAGTGGATCAGTGATGCACCTCGGCCTGTATAGTGGGTCAGTGATATATTAGGGCCTGTGCGATACGTCAATGATGTATCACAGAGTGTGCAGTTGGTCAGTGATGTATCCCAGCCTCTGTAGTGTGTTAATGATGTATCATGGAGTTGCAGTTGGTCAGAGGGGTATCCCAGCCTCTGTGGTGTGTTAATGATGTATCTTGCCCTGTGCGGTCAGTCAGTGACATATCCCAACCTGTATGGTGTTTCAGTGATGTATCTGGGCCTGTGCAGTGGGTTAGTGATGTATCCAAACCTGTGCAGTGGGTCAGTGATGTATCACGGTCTATGGGTTGGATCAGTAATTTATCTGGGCCAGTGCAATGGATCAGTGATATATCTGGACCTATGCAGTGGATCAATGATGTATCTGGACCTATGTGATGGATCAGTGATGCATCTGGACCTGTGCAGTGGTCACTGATGTATCTGGGTCAGTATGGTGAATCATTGAAATATTCTGGCCTGTGCGATGGGTCAGTAATGTATCTTAGCCATTGTGGAGATGATATATCAGGGCTTATGCAGTTGGTCAGCAAAGGATCTCAGCCTTGCAGTGGGTCAGTGATTTATCCTGGCCTATGCGATGGGTCAGTGATTTATCTGGGACTGTGCGGCAGGGCAGTGATTTATCTCGTCTTGTGTGGTGGTCAGTGACATATCAAGGCCTATATGGTGGATCAGTGATATATCTCAACCTGTGCAGTGGGTCGGTAATGTATTTGGGCCTATGCAGTTGGTCAGTGATTTATATGGGCCTGTGCACGGTGATGTATCCCAGCCTGTGCAATGGGTTAATGATGTACCTCAGCCCATGCAGTGGGTCAGTGATGTATCAGAGCCTGTGCGATAGGTCAATGATGTATCATGGAGTTGCAGTTGGTCAGTAATGTATCCTAGCCTGTGGGGTGCATTAATGATGTATCTGGGCCTGTGCGGTCAGTCAGTGACATATCCCAACCTGTGTGGTGCCCCAGTGATGTATCTGGGCCTGTGCGGTGGGTCAGTGATGTATCATGGCCCATGCGGTGGGTCTGTGATATATCTGGGCCCATGCAGTGGGCTTGTGTGATGGATCAGTGATGTATCTGAGCTTATGCGGTTGGTCAGTGATGTATCTGGGCCTGTGCAGTGGGTCAGTGATGTATCGTGGCTTGTGCGGTGGGTCAGTGATGTATCTGAGCCTGTGCAGTGAGTTAATAATATCCAGGCCTGTCTGATACATCAGATGTTTAATATTGATCCACAGAACAAACGGATGTCAACAGATTCCCCTTTATTAATTAAAATGTTATACAAGCAACAACTATGCATATCAAAAAATACAAAATGATAATATGTTATCTTCTTACATAATCAATCTTTAACATACTCTATATTTTTCCCTGCCTTGAAAACAAATTAATATTTCATAAGGTTGCAAAATGAAAATTTTCATGTTTTCACAATCAGTTTTATCGCAAGGTACCTCACTTTGAGGAAATTTACTCATGTCTTTGGATAAGTAGTTCTTTTTGTAAAACTATCTGACAACTGGTGATGTCCATCAGCCCCCATTTTCTTTTTGAAATCTTGTTTCTTTCCAACATCTCTCATATATTCACTTGTTCAATCTCAACCTCTTTTTTGGAACATTGTTTGTTGAATGGACATTGTCTGCAATGTTATTTAAACAGTGTTCTACAGGCACATTTTCTCCTGGAGTTTCTATATATAATATATTTGATAAAGTGCATCGCTATTCCTGTTGCTTCCTCCAGTGCAAGTACCTCCACAATTGATGTTCTTTTAACCATTCCCCTTGTTTTTTTTTGATTTTCATGCTGATGGACAATATTCATCATTTCTTCCCACTAAAAATATAATGAACCCTGCTGTATTCAACCAACGAGTCTAAAACTTTGAGTGATTTCAAGAAGAAATTCGATATAATTCTTGGGGCTGGCAGGATCCAGGAATATGGGGAGGTAAGTGAGATCAGAAGATTGAATTTGATGATCAGCCCTGATCGGAATGAATGGCAGAGCAGGCTCAAAGGGCTGAATGGCCTACTCCTGCTTTTATTTTTTATATTTCTATGAGAAGGTTAATGTTTGAGGATCACAATAAACGACTATTTACATCCCTTCTGCATCACCCATGTTTGGAAATCTGGGCATGCATTCTTCTAAACTACTTTCTTTAATGTTTTATTTGCTTTAGCAGTTAGCATATTTCAGTATGGTGCTCAGTTCTAATGCTTCATAGCATGCAACTGGTTGAGTTGTGTCCTTAACCAATTTAATTGCCTAATTAAGCATCTCGGTTGACATACTCTTCCTTGGTTGTAGTCTTCCTTCTGTGAGGATGTGGCTCGATTTATCAGGCCCAATTAACATTCTATAGGTAAGACTCAGAATATTATCTACATGAATTAAGAAAATGCCTGCTAGTTTTCCTTCATCATACCAATAAAGGATTGCTGGTTCTACTTTTAGTGTGATGGATATAACTGAAAAATACCGGTACCTGGATGTATTGTTTATCCCATAGACACACTTATTCAACCTCAATAATCTCTCCCATACATTTCCAACATTTTTGAAGGCTTAAAAATACTTCTCTTTGGAATGCTATTTTGATGAAGAAAGATTTCGATTGTCATGTATTTGGCACTAATGGTGCCAGGAATATCCACAAATCTACTTTTCCTGCTGTTGGAGAGTCTAGTCAAACTTCCTGGTCACCCAGTTATTCCTCAAAAATCACCAAGTTACAAGTCTAGTCTGAGCTTTATATTTGCCAATAGGAAATACTTTCTCTGTACATATCCATCTATGGGAGAATGCTGACTGTCCTTTGTCTGCCACCTTAGTGTAAATGCCAAACTCTCTTTCCAATTGTCAAGTTCTTTTTGTTTTGTTTCTCCTACTTCGTGTCATTTGACTTTATAGCCTGTGAACTGACTTCCTTTCGCAAGTTCTGGACCTTCTTCCTGAATGGCGATCACCATTAGAACCAGTGTCTGAACTTACATTACATCTCCTGGTTTTTCACATTTTTACTTTCTTCTGACAATCCATGGATCTGATGGTCTATCCCTTGTCTTTTACAGATCCACCAATCACTTCATTATGCTGCACGTTCAACTTCATTTGAGCCTTTTTCCTTGAAGGCTCACTTATTCAATGAAGGCTTACTTAACGCTAGTGCTATATTACTTGGTACCATATCAGTACTGATAAAGTAATTTACTCCTGCTCTTTTACACAAAATTACTATTCATTTTCACAATTTCAGCATGTTCCCATCACCAAACCTGAAACGAGTAAAACTTATATTCTTTACTTTGGTTTTCCTTCCTAACTAATCCATGTAACATTTAAACTAGTCACTCTGGATCTACACTCACTATCTTGAACTACGAACTAAATCTGCGACTAGAATATTTATTACCAACTGAAGATCTGACGACCAATATGATTCTTTCTGATTTGTCATAAAAACTTGAATACAGCAACATAGAAAAAACATAGAAACTTGAATGCAGCAACATAGAAACTAGAAGCAGGAGTAGGCCATTTGGCCCTTCAAGCCTGCTCCACCATTCATTTTGATCATGGCTAATCATCAATATCCTAATCCCTCTCCATACCCCTTGATCCGTTTAGCCTCAAGGGCTGTATCTAATTTCTTCTTGAAATCAGACAATGTTTTGGCCTTAACTACTGGTGAATTCCACACATTCACCACTCTCTGGGTGAAGAAATTTCTCCTCGGCTCAGTTCTAAAAGGTTAATCGGCTTTCCTCAAACTATGACCCCTAGTTCTGGAGTTCCCTACTATCGGGAACATTCTTTCTGAATCTGCCCTGTCTAATCCTGATAGAATTTTACAAGTTTCTATGAGATCCTCTCTCAGTCTCTTAAACTCTAGTGAATATATTCCTAACCGACTTAGTCTGTCATATGACAGACTTGCCATCCCAGGAATCAGCACGGTAAACTTTGGCTACTCCTTGTTTAGCAAGAACATCTTTCCTCAGATAAGGACACCAAAACTGAACAAAATACTCCAGGTGTACTACCCAGTCACATTTAAAGCACTTGTTGACCACCCTTGGTATTCCTGGGGTTCAATCTCCTTCCATAATTGCCCAACCCCTAGAGACATTTATAGCTCCTAAAAGGGTCTCTGTCACTATACTTCTGTTCATAGTTATTCTTTCATACAGATATTTGGGCCCTATGTTCGAAAAGTCTCAAAATGATGCAATATTGTATCTTCAACCTTTGATGCAATTGTTGAAGATCTGCAGCCAGAAATGAATGCTTATCAAAAAAGATTTTTAAGGCTTTGGACATTTGATCCTAAGGTGTATCTCTCTCTTTGAGTCTAATTCTGGTTACAACCAAGAGCCTATCTATATTTGATATTCCAGCACAGTCCAATAACTTAAAGACGAGTACTGATTTAGGAATATCCAGATGGAAGTGCTGTAATATGGTATATAATCAGTTAAACTCCAGGATATATTCTTATTGAAGAATCATCCTTTTTTTTTAATGTTTCAAAGTCAATCAAGCCTCATTGGCATTAATTAAGTCATCTTTCATATAAATGTTTTTTTCAATCACAAAGGAATGTCCAAACCTTTTTTGTCCAGTTACTGAGCATCTAGCTCCAAGCATAGTCTGCAAATGATCATTCTCTTAACAGGAAGCAAGTGTGCTATTTCCAATCCTTTCTGCCTTTTCAGTGGAGACAAAACTCATATCCATATATTGACTTTATTTTTCCATCGATCATAAGGTTCACAAAAGAGTTTTGAAAAGTAATAACCTACCAACCTGTACCTGGTTTCAATCATCTTTCTGTGTGGTGAGTTGCCAATTACAATCTCTCAAAACAAATTAACTTTAATACCCACTTTCTCGCTGGAAGTAACTCAGTCTTCAGTCTTCACTTTCAGGTAACCATCCTCTGCTACCAAATGTCAGTGGGATTCAAAGAAAGATCAAAGATCAATACACTACAGGACTGGCCCTTCGGCCCACCAAGCCTGTGCCGATTCCGAAACCTTATTTAGACCATTACTTATTACCCATATGTGGTTTCTGATGAAGGGTCATCCAAACACAAAACATTAGCCGTATTCTTCATCCACAGATGCTGTCAAACCTGCTGAGATTTTCCAGCATTTCTGTTTTTGCGTGGTTCCTATGCCTCTGTTTGCCTCTGTCAAGGTAACCTTGAATGTTGCTAAAATGCCTGTTTCCACTACTTCCACTGGCATTGCGCTCCAGACACCTGCCATCCTCTGTGTCAAAAACTCTCCCTGCACATCTCCCTTCAAATTTCCCCTTCTTACCTTGAACCTGTGTCCATTTGTAGTTGACCTTTCCACCCTGGCAAAAAGCCACCCTATTTATGCCACTCATAATTTTGTTGACCTCAGGTCACCTCTCAAACTCCGTCTTTCCAGTGAAAACAATACAAGTTTATCCAACTTCTTCTTGTACTTAAAACCCTCCAGACCAGACGACATCCTGGTAAACTTTCTTTGTGGGTAGTGTGGTGACCAGAATTCCCAAGCCAGTTGTGAAGAAGATTTTGGTAGAGACTGTTTATTGCTTGCCTCACTACTCCTCCACTCACCACCAGGTATAGGCTGACTCTGTATAAAGCACATTGAGTATAATTAATCAGTACATTACATCTCTTCACCTTATTACCTGAAACTTGGACCAGTACCTGGAACTTCGATGTTGTGGCCATTTCAGAGACTTGGGTAGAGCAGGGACAGGAATGGATGTTGCAGGTTCCGGGGTTCAAATGCTTTAGTCGGAGTAGAGAAGGAGGTAGAAGGGGGGAGGAGTGGCATTATTAGTCAAAGACTGTATCACAGTGACAGAGAAGAAGTTTGATGAGGACTTGTCTGTTGAGGTAGTATGGGCTGAGATTAGAAACAGGAAAGGAGAGGTCACCCTGTTGGGAGTCGTTTATAGACCTCCTAAAAGTTCTAGAGAGGTAGAGGAAAGGATTGCAAAGTCGATCCTGGACAGGAGTGAAAGTAATAGGGTAATTGTTATGGGGGACTTTAACTTTACTAATATTGATTGGAATAGCTATCGCTCTAGCTCGTTAGAGGGGTCAGTTTTCGTACAAAGTGTGCAGGAAGGTTTTTTGACTCAGTATGTAGATAGGCCAACTAGAGGTGAGGCTACATTGGATTTGGTGCTGGGCAATGAGCCAGACCATGTGTTAGGCTTGGAAGTTAGTGAACATTTTGGTGATAGTGACCACAATTCGGTTACGTTCACCTTAGTGATGGATAGGGATAGGCATGAAGCTGGGGGGCAGTAGTTATAGCTGGGGGAAGGGTAATTATGAGGCCATCAGGAGAGAATTAGGGTGCATAGATTGGACTAGGAAACTACAGGGACTGGGAACATCTGGAATGTGGTGCTTATTCAAGGAGCAGCTGCGGCGAGTCCTTGATAAGTATGTCCCTGTCAGGCAGGGAGGAAATGGACGAGTAAGAGAGCCTTGGTGTACGAAAAGAGTTGATTTGCTGGTTAAGAAGAAAAAGGAGGCTTATGTCAGGATGAGGCTTGAAGGCTCAGGTAGTGCAATGGATAGCTATAGATTAGCTAGGAAGGAGGTAAAAAGTGAGTTGAGGAGAGCTAAGAGGGGACACGAGAAGATGTTGGCTGATAGGATTAAGGAGAATCCTAAAGCTTTCTTTCGATATGTTAAGAATAGAAGATTGGTTAGGGCAAGATTAGGGCCAGTCATAGACAGCAGTGGGAAGTTGTGCGTGGAGCCTGAGGAGATTGGAGAGGTACTGAATAAATATTTATCTTCGGTATTCACGCAGGGTGATGTAAATGTAGTTATGGAGAACACTGAGGTACAGGGTAGCAAACTGGAAAGTATTGAAGTAGATAGGGAGGCTGTGCTAGATATTCTCGAGGGTTTGAAGTTGGATAAGTCCCCTGGGCCGGACGGGATTTACCCTAGGATTCTCTGGGAGGCAAGAGAGGCGATTGCAGAGCCTTTGGCTCTGATCTTCAGGTCGTCGTTGGTTACGGGTGTGGTTCCGGAGGACTGGAGGATAGCGAATGTGGTCCCATTGTTCAAGAAGGGGAAGAGAGACCTTCCAGGGAATTATAGGCCAGTGAGTCGTACTTCTGTTGTGGGCAAAGTATTGGAGAGAATTATTAGGGATAGGATTTATAGTTATTTAGAGAGAAATGAATTGATTGGGGATAGTCAGCATGGTTTTGCGAAGGGTAGGTCGTGCCTTACTAACCTTATTGAGTTTTTTGAAAAAGTGACCAAATAGGTGGATGGGGGTAAGGCAGTTGATGTAGTATATATGGACTTTAGTAAGGCGTTCGATAAGGTGGCCCATGGAAGGCTTCTGCAGAAAATGCAGATGTATGGGATTGAGGGTGATTTAGCTAATTGAATTAGGAATTGGCTAGCTGATAGAAGACAGAGGGTGGTGGTTGATGGAAGTTATTCATCGTGGAGTTCGGTTACCAGTGGTGTACCTCAGGGATCTGTTTTGGGGCCCCTGCTGTTTGTAATTTTTATAAATGATCTGGATGAGGGTATTGAAGGATTGATTAGTAAATTTGCAGATGACACTAAAGTCGGTGGAGTGGTAGATAGTGAAGAGGGGTGTTATAGTTTGCAGAGAGACTTGGACAAGTTGCAGAGCTGGGCTGAGAGGTGGCAAATGGAGTTTAATGTGGAAAAGTGTGAGGTAATGCACTTTTGGCAGGAATAATAAATGTGTAGAGTATAGGGCTAATGGTAGGATTCTTAATAGTGTTGATGAACAGAGGGATCTTTGTGTATTTGTGCATAGATCCCTGAAAGTAGGCAGTCAAGTCGATAAGGTTGTTAAGAAGGCATATGGAGTCTTAGCTTTTATTGGTAGGGGGATTGAATTTCGGAGCCGCAACGTCATGTTGCAACTGTACAAACTCTAGTGCGGCCGCACTTGGAGTATTGTGTGCAGTTCTGGTCCCCACATTATAAGAAAGATTGGAGGCATTGGAGAGGGTACAGAGGAGGTTTACCAGGATGTTGCCTGGTATGGAGGGCAGGTCCTATGAAGAGAGGTTGAAGGATTTGAGGTTGTTTCCGTTAGAAAGGAGGCGGCTAAGAGGGGATCTTATTGAAGCATATAAGATGATTAGAGGTTTAGATAGGGTGGACAGTGATAGCCTTTTTCCTAGGATGGAGAAAGCTAGCACGAGGGACACAGCTTTAAATTAAGGGGTGATAGTTATAGGACGGATATCAGAGGTAGGTTCTTTACCCAGAGGGTGGTTAGGGAGTGGAATTCCCTGCCTGCGGCAGTTGTAGATGCGCCAAGTTTGGTGGCGTTTAAGAGGTTAGTTGATAAGTTTATGGAAGAGAAGGGAATGGTTTAGTTTGGAGGGTCATTGCTTTTTTCATAATTGGTCGGCGCAATATCGAAGGCCGAAGGGCCTGTTCTGCGCTGTAATGTTCTATGTTAAACTAATAAGTACTCAACATCCATCAATAGAACCTATTAGATACCAATACTGAAGAACACCAATTTTAAGGTGATTCGTTAAACAATCAGCAGTGAAATGAAGAAAAACGTAATTACACAGCAAGTAATTAAGATCCACGATGCACCTCCTGAGTATGCTAAAAGGCAGATCTAACCTGGGCCTTAAAGAGGAAATTAGATGAGCATC
Organism: Sphyrna mokarran; assembly: GCA_024679065.1. Lineage (NCBI taxonomy): Eukaryota > Metazoa > Chordata > Chondrichthyes > Carcharhiniformes > Carcharhinidae > Sphyrna > Sphyrna mokarran. Next base: position 61,807,055 of record JAGIQG010000003.1, read on the forward strand.
TGCAAAGAAAACATTTGCAGGGTTACAGCGATGAGGTGGAGGCATGGCAGTAGCTGAGTTGCTGTTGCAGGGAGCTAATATAGATATCATAGACCCAAGTGGCTGCCTTTGCACTGCAAGGATTTGATAATTCCATGAACTTTAAATCACCTCACAATTCTACAATAATCTAATTGTACAACACTGACAAAGGAGGCAGGGCAAGAGGTATGAAAGGCCTTTGATACTAAGTCAACACAGGGCAAGTAGTGCTTGCTGTAGCTTCACCAGGTTGTCATTTCATTTTTAAGTATGCCTGGTGTTACCCCTAATATGTCTCCTGTAATGATGCATGTTCATCGACTTCGTTAGAAACACAGAAGATACTAATAAGAAAAACTATAGAGGCCAGCAGTCTCATGCTGCAGCCAACTCCCAAACTGTGTCTTATCAAAGAACTCTCTCAAATTGGGGTGATTCTACACTCTGCGTCACAAATGGTTGCACAGTGAATATGACCCTTACTCTGCTGTTTTGCCCTTAATGGGGCAATCAGTACATACCTCCCCCTTTAAGTCTTTTATATAAACTTCAATAACGAATTAACTCAGTGCTAAGCATTAACTCAACATTATGTACTTAAGTAAGACCATTATAAATTGAGTCCGAGGTTTTTTTATTCCTTGTAGAGTGATGTAATTCTGTAGTTTGAGATCCTTCCATAGGATCAACATTAGCAGGAACGGCAATAACAAGTACATTTTCTGGCATGGGAATTAATTGTTACTTGCTTACACAGGGATATTAATCATAGATCTGCAGCAAGTCCATCAGCTTCTTTGGCACTTACAGGTTCAAAAATATTTCTTCATGGCAACACTGTCTGCATGAGCATCTCTCTGCTCCTCAAGTGATCTTCCAGTTTACCAATGATTGATGCTTCCATGCTTTCTTGGTATGGAAGAGGTCCAGTCTTAGCGACAATAATTCCAGGGATCCAACCTGATTCACTGCTGAAGTTTCTCACCTTTACAATTTCATTTGCCATAAATAATCGTGCTGTGCTATGTGAATCACGGCTTGTGTTCTTCTACCCCTCCCTTGACAAATTTGGAAACATGAGACTCTGTCTCCTTTTGAGATGATGGTTCATTAGCAATTCTGTTGAAGGAATTCTTGATGTTGCATGTGGAGTGGTCCAATACTAAAGAGAAATCATGAGAATTTGATCTCTAATTTCTTTCTGACGTTTATTTAAGTTTGGATGGCTCACTCAGTTAATCAGTTTGATGGTGGGTGGTAAAGTGCAGGTTTGATGTGTTTAATACCATTGAGAGTTTTGGAACTCAGCTCTTTGTGAATATAGTTCAATTGTCCATTGGTCTGTGACTTCACCTCAAAAATGTCCATCCATTTCGAGTAGGCATTAGTCATGAGCAAAATATTGTGCCAGCATAATCAATATGGAATTACACCCATGACTGGGACGTCATTCCCAAGGGTGCAATGAGGCTGTAGCAGTCAACCCTTTTTGCAGTTGGCACTCCTGACAGTGCATGACTAGCTTCTTGATCTCAGCATCAATACTAGGCCACCACACACAACTCCTTCAACCTAGAGATGCCAGGATGAGCTCAGTGTAGTACAGTTAGGAGCAGCTCTCTGTCTTGTACAGGAGTGATTACTCTATGAGTAACAATGCTGGTCAACTCTGTGTAATTGCATGCATAATATTTCTGTAGGATGCCAATAAGACATTGTGTTAACGAACCTTGGTTTTGGGATGCTCTCATTGAGTATTTTACGGATTGTTCAAATCTTTCAAATCTCATTAACAGATGGATTATAGGGCTCTGACCATTGAATCCCCGCAGTGATGGAAGAGTTCATTTGGCCCATCAAATTTGCACTGACTCTCTGTGGGTGTCCGCCGGGTGCTACAGTTTCTTCCCACAGTCCAAAGAATTGCAGGTTAGGAGAATTTGCCATAGTAAATGCCTAGGGTTGGGAAAGAGGTGGAGGGGGTAAGAAAGATGCCGTTTTGGAGAGTCAGTGCTGACTCCATGGGCCAAATGGCCTCTTTCTACACTGTAGTGATTCTATGCATCCTAAAAAATTCGAAGTTGTCTCTGGATTCACATAAATTTTAGCTTGTAATACTTTGATATTGCCTAATTCATCATAGAAACATACTTGTATTTTTTTATCAGTTCAGGCAGTTCCCTTTCCTGCACTTGAAAAATCTCAGTCTAATTCAACTTGCTTTCTTTATGCCTATTGTGGCAGAAAACCCTTGGTCCTTCGTCTGTCACTACTATAACTGAGAGTTGTGTAGACAAGTACCATTGTGGTGCATATTATTTTTATTGTTTCCCTGAAATAAACCTCCAATTTGGCAGCAATTCCACTACTTAATTCAATAGTTGGACTCCCTCTCTTAGATATTGAAATATAGCTTGTCCTTCACAATGTCTGATGTCCCTATATCCACTTCCATCTTTAGAGGCTTCCATTTACCCAGAGCATTATAGTAATAGGGTCTACCTTTCTTATTTTTAGGTGAAACTGAGGAGTACCAGAATTATTAGGGCTAAGCTTTTCCACATTGTATGCTTGTAACACCTTATTTGATCAATTACTCAGCGATCTTAACTTACTTTTGCACTAATTTTTCAAATGCCCTGTTCTGTGACAATAAAAAAGCTCAGTGTCCTTAAACTGAGATGATTCAGGAAGGTGATTACCTCCACATTAGTAACATTCCACTTTATTTATTACTGTCTGATTGCTTATTCTGTATCTTTTTTGTTTTGTTGTCGCCGAAATTGTTTCCTACTTTGTTGCTGCTTTGGCGATTTTGGTGGCATGACTGACTACAGGTTCCCACTCTGCAACACTTGTTTATCAGTTCAGGCAGTTCCCTTTCCTGCACTTGAAAAATCTCAGTCTAATTCAACATTTTCCATGGCCAGCACTATCTCCATCTATCATCCGTAAAGAATCCCCATTGAATAGCATCGATATTCACACTGCAGACTAACCTGTCTCGTAACATGTTATTTCAGGTGATTCCATGATCATAATACTCTGATAATTACTTCAATTTAGTGATATAATTTGTGATCAATTCATCTGGATTTAACCTTTGAATCGCTAGATTTTGACTGATGGTTAATGTTGGAAATGAGTCTTCAGCTAAATCCATGAGCTAGCTAAGTGAGTTAGAGTGGTGAAGCTTTGGGGCTGTAAGACGGTGAATAAGGTTATAGGTTTGAGTTCCACAAACACTAAGGAAAATTGATTTGCATTTTGTCTCCTCCCCCATTTCATTTGCTTGGAAATAATATTCAAGGCGCTCAATATATCATGTCCAGTCCTCCATGGAGGAATCAAATGGGTCTGTTTGCCTAATGAGGGGCATTCTAATGAGTAATGTTTTGCTAGATTTTAGTTAATACAGGATTCTCTCAAGTGCCGAGTCCTATACCTTCATTGCCAGATGTAACGATGCACGTTCACAGACTTCATTAGAAACATGAAAGGTGTTAATAAGAAAATTATACAGAGGCTAGCAATTTCTTGGCTGCAGCCAACTCCCAACTGTGTCTTATCAAAGAAACCTCTCTCAATATTTTGCACTATGTATTCAAGCTGGTTGCACAGAATATGTGACTCTTACTGTGCTGTTTTACCCTTAAAGGAACAATCACCACATTCTCCTCCACTCTCACTCAACCTGAGGTGATCCCCCTGCTTGATATGATAGAATGAGGGATATACAGGACCCATAAATTTGCAGATTGTGATTGAGTACAATTCTGCTGATCCTGATAGCCCACAGCACCTCATGAATGCCAGTTTTGAGTTGCTCGAATTGTTTGAAATTTATCCCATTAGCACAGTAGTAGTGCCACACAGCAAGATGGAGAATATTCATCATCATGAATATTTTGCCTCAAAAATGACTGTGCAATGGTTACTCCCAACATTACTATCATGAGAAGATGCATTCTGATAGGTAAATTGGTGAAGACAAAGTCCAAAAAGCTTTTTTCCTCTTGTTACTTCCCTCAGCACCTGCTGGAGATGTAGTCTAATCTCGTTATGTCCCTTAGGACTCATGATGTAGAGCCAGCTCAGTCAGATGCGGTACTACCAAACCACTGTTGCTAATGGACAATGAAGCTCCTAACCCAGAGTACATTCTGTGCACTTGTCTCCTTCTGTTCTTCCTCCAAGTGGTGTTCAAGGAGGAACTGATACTTCAGCTGAGGGACGTTGGTTAATGGTAATCAGCAGGAGGTTACTTTGCCCATGTCTGACCTGATGCCACATGTCTTAATAGGCCATAGAGTCTATTTTGAAGACTCTCATCACAATTCCCTTCTGACTGTATACCATTGTTCTGCTAGCTGAGTCTGTGTTGCATTGCGACAGGACATACCCACAGATGGTGATGGTGGTCTCTGGACATTATTATAAGGTATGATTCCATGAGTATGACGATGTCAAGCTATTGCTTGTCTAATCTGTGAGATAGCTCTTCCAATTTGTTACAAGTCCCTAAATGTTAGTAAGGAAGACTTTGCAGGGTCGACAGGACTGAGTTTGCAGGGTTTTTTTTCCGGTGCCTAGGTTAATGCTGGGTACTCCATCCAGTTTCATTCCTTTTTCTAGACTTTGTAATGGTTTTGATACAATTTAGTGGCTTTCTAGGCCATTCAAGAGGGCAATTAAGAGCCAGCCAGATCAGTGTGGACCTGTGTGTCAGCAAGACAAGATTTCCTGCCCATAAAATACTTTATTGAACCAGGCCAGTTTTCTGTCAATGCTGACATAGTTTGTTTGATAAATTTGACCTGAATTGGGTCTTGTATTTGTTATGAAATGAAAGCAAAATCCATTAGTTTAGGGTGGAGAATCCTTGGATGGGCTTCCCAAGATCTGAGGTAGGCTTGCGCAGAACTCTGAAAGAAGAATGAACATGGAGAACTGTGAAAAGCACAGGGCTCAGAAGAGATGGATTCATCTGTTGAAACATTGAAGAAAAAAGATAAAAACCTTTAAGGCTTTAACCTGGTTTATTGCTATTCCATAATATTATTTTTCCTTTCCCACTGCAGGTGAGGATTTGACAATCCAGATTGCACAATGATGAAGGCTCACTGCTGTTTAATGTTTCTGTTGGCTGCATATTTTATAAATGTGTCCAGCTACTCAGGTCAGTATGAGATCTGAATGCTTATTATATTGTAGACATAGTATACACTCTTGACATAGATTGCAAGTTATCCTGGTACAGATGGAGTATTTCCTAATGAGGATGACGCACTGCTCTGGTACAAATAGTGCACAGGAACATTGGCCCTTTGAGTCTAGTCCAGCTGCCATTCAACTAGACCATGGCTAATCTTCAACCTCAACATAATTTTCCTGTACTATCCTCTTAACAATTTTAATAACTAGAAATACAACCATCTCTTGTGTTGAACATGCTCAATGGCTAAGCCACACCAGCCCTCTGGAGTAAGGCAGTTAGGGAAAGGCAATAAATGCCAGCAACATCCACATCCTGCATATGAATTTAAATAAAGAATTCCAAAGATTCACCACACTCTGAGTGAAGAACTGTCTCCTCATCTCAGCCCTAAATGGAGAACATGAAACACCTGGAACAAATGGCCAATTGTCCTGGCACTATTGGAATATTGGAGAATTTTCTCGTGTAAATGATATAGTATCGTTGTACAAATAGCACACTGGTGCAAATGTTCTTAGCATCATTTATAATCTGGCTACCATACCTGAAATGAGCTTCCAATACATGTCTATTCCATGATCAAGACCACTTACTTCCACCTCTGTAATATCATCTGATTCTGTCCTTAATCTGGTGCTGAAAGTCTCATCCATGCTTTTGATGTCTCTAACCTTGACTATTCCAATATTCTACTGGCTGACCTTCCATTTTACATCCTACATAAACTTGATTTCAATCGAAAGTCCGCTGCCCACGTCTTAACTCATGTAAGTTCCCGTTCACCCATCACATCTATGTTGGCTGACTTACAATTTTACATCAATTTTCAAATTCTCATCCTTATTCTCAGCTGCAACAATGGACTGACCCTTCCCTATCTCTGTATTCTCTTTAGGCCTCTTGTGCATTGCCAATTTTAATCATTTACCATTGGCAATCATTCTTTCAGATGCCTAAGCCCTAAGCTCTGTCCTGGTACAGATTCAACATTCCATGAGGTGATGGTACACTGTCCACTGCCCAAACAAGAGTTCAGAGACAATTCCTCATTTTATATTTCAGTATTCTTACCAGAAAAAGATGCCAGTGATGTCTTAAGAATTAGGAAACGAGCTAATAGTTTCTTTGAAGAGTTGAAACCTGGAAATTTGGAAAGAGAGTGTGATGAAGAACAGTGTTCTTTTGAAGAGGTTAAAGAGATTTTCGATTCAATGGATAAAGCTGTGAGTATCCTGCAATTAATCACCTCAGCATCCAGGTTCGTGAAATACCAACACTGTTAATTTTATTAATTTCCTCATGTTACACTATTGCTTGGGATTTGATAGGCATAGAAGACTCAGGGAAAGATTTTTCCCTTTCTTTGTCCTGATTTAACATACAGCAAAACAATGGTGCAATATCAAAGCATTGTTATAGTTGGCAGTGTTATGAATACCACAATGCTTTCCTGAGAATGGGTTTAGCAAATGGTTTTCTTTTTAATGTGATGGGAAAAAGCCAATATAGCAAAATGCACTTTCCATTAATAAATTTAAGTTTGTTTATTAGTGGGACAAATAGGCTGACATTAAGATTGCAATGAAGTTACTGTGAAAATCCCCTAGTTGCCACACTACGGCACCTGTTTGGGAGAATTTACACCTAACCAGCACATCTTTCAGACTGTGGGAGGAAACTGGGGCACACGGAGGAAATCCATGCTGACATAGACAGAAAGTGCAGACTCGACACAGACAGTGAACTGACCTAGGAATCAAATCCAGGTCCCTTGTGCTGTGAGGTAGCAATACTAACCATTGTGTCACCATGACTCTATAGATGTAATTTATGCCTAACGTCAAATGTGCATTAACAATTGAAGAAAGCTGTTTAAAATAATGAATAACAGCATTGTCAGAGATTCCATTTGACTGAAGTTCTCACTGTTTGCCAATACTGTTGTGCCAAACCTACAACTAGTGCTGAAAATGTTATTTTAGATTTATAGTGTCCACAGTATTTTAATTTCAGCCAGGTCAGTTTGTCCAGAGTATAGTTCAAGCTTGTCCTCTTACCAATTATGTATCCTTTTTTTCACATTGCAATTCATGTGTATAATAGACATGTGTAGTTTCTATAAATTAGTTGCTTTTGACAAGAACCTAATCAGGTGAAATTTATTTTTCTGATTCTTGGAGTTATTGAGATGCTGATATATGTGAATTTCTCTTGGGTTTTAAGCAGAACTTATTATCTTTCATTACTGTGAACATTAGAGGAGTTTCATACAAAAAGAAAATCCCAATTGGGTTAGTTTCAGGCCTCGCCTGATGGTTTCTCCAATATTCAAGGCGTTGCTGTTCACATGCTGTCTACTTGATTAACGGCAGCAGTTAATATTCTATTTGCCAACCTGTTCTAATAGCCAGTGACTTTCTTAAAATGAAATCTGGGGATGAAAGGACTGTTATCTGAAGTAGAAAAAGTTTGCATGAAGAAATATATATCCGATGAGTTTTTATACCCTGCAGTTCTTTGGTTTCATCCAGTTTGTTTTCACACCAGGACAGTGTGATGGGATTGCATGGGTAGAAACGTAGATGAGATTCTCCAGCCACGCTCGCCCCAAAATGGACAATCCCACCTGAGTTCAATGAACCTTTATGTGGCCCTCCCCGTTTTGGTTCCTATGGCAGGCTATACGGGAGAATTCCCGCAACATTACAATCGTCAGAGATTCAGTTAAAGTTTGTGAAAAGGATACTGAACTCGAACTTGCTATACTAGAAAAGACATTGAAGTGAAGAATGAGTCTAGGGGTGTTTTGCAATATCCATCTTATTTGTATAATTTTAAGTGCAAAAATAAATATAAATATTAGTTTTAGTCTGAAAAATATGATCTGGTAGCAATCCTTTTGGAAAGGTTAAGAATGAGCATATATTGAAAGGCCATTGAAATCTCTGCTATCGTGCATCATGCTAAAAGTATTATTGTTAATTCTTTAGCATATAGTCTTATTCATGGTGCAATTAATTTTTTAATCACTGGGATCATAGCTCTGCCAGTGCAACCTGTATTTTGTTATTAACATGGGAAGAGAGTATTATGACTAAATTACAATTGTTTGCTTGCTTCCTTGACAGTAGTTTAATTCATGTAGAATGCACAGATTAGATAATGATAAATGTGGAGGTTGTGAAATATGGGTAAAGGACTTCATGGTGATTTAATTGGCATGTTCAAACTTATGAGAAGAGCAAAAGAAAAGTTCATTACAGTGAACACTCTGAGTCCTAGGGAACATAAATTGAGAGATATGGTGAAGAGGGTGTACAGGTAAGATTGATAGATATGGAAAACAAATGGGGGATGTGCTGAAATGATAGTGAGGCAGAGATAATCCATCATAAAAAGAATAGGTTTCTTGTGCCTAATAGGTTATTTTTCTGAATCTAACTCTTCCCCTATTCCTTTTGTAAGAAGTGCACAATAGAAGTTATTCCATTTCATTGTATAATTATGACTTTTGTGATTCCTTGTCTACTAGTGTTGGTATATCTAATCTGCTGTGTACTTTTTTGACAGTTAACATTCTGGAACAAGTATGTTGGTAAGTAAACTGTTCTTTGTTAAATTGGAGGAGAAAGAATAAAGAGGAAAGGACAAATGATGATGAAAAGATAAAGAATGTTTTCCCTCTGTAAATGGACACATGAGATTTCTGTTTTCATGGGCAAACAAAAGAAGATTTATAGCTGGGTTTGTCACTAGATATGCTTTCCCTTCATCATCCCATATTCCACAAACATTGTTATGTCCTGCAGCAGAACTGGTTGTACTCTTTCTTCCACTACTGGGTCATTATTACAGAGTTTGAATTTAAATGGCATGCAATATTGGCAATTCTATAAATATATATACTTAATTACAAAGAACAAAATCGCACGGGAAACAGGCCCTCGGCGCAACGAGCCCGCATCACCACCCCTATGTTCCCACCTCTACCCAGGAGGGGGCAGTGGAATTTAGGGAAGGGTTCTTGTGGGAACTCAAGGTATTATCATTGCCAAATCTAGTAGTTTATATTTCTTAACATTGCATCATTACTTAGTGAACTTAGATGACATTTTAACTAGTCTTATCAAAGTACCTTGGAAATAACTGCACTATCCAATACTGTACAATTGTAGGAGAATCATTATAGAAGGAGACCATTCAGTCTTCACGTTCATGCTAACTCTCTGCAGCAGCCACTCTCCAGCCCTTCCCTGGTAACTCTGTGATTTCTCTCTTTGAGGCACTTATCCAATTCCTCTTAGAAAGCCATACTTCAATTTGCTTCCACCACATTCTCAGACAACAATGATAATTAAAAGATAATGAACACATTCCATAATGAACACATTCATCCCAGGGCTGAAGCTCATTGCAATCAGTATAACTTGTTCAAATTTCTCAGACTCATGTGTCATTTGAAGGACCTTACAGCTTTACTCTGGGCAATTCTCCATGTGATGATAATATTTCAGGTTATACTTGAATCATCTATTAATTTGCACTTGGGTACTCCTGGGATCCTCTCCTGATATACCCAGATTTCGTTTCATCTGTTCTTAATCCTTTCATTGACAATTGTGTCAGATATCTGAACTATTTCAAAATCTAGTAATCAACAGATTTTCTATTTTACAGGGAATGGCAATTTCCTGGGAAACCTAAGGCAGCTTGCATCTAATTCAACAGTCTCCTCCAACAACTGGATGTCTGTTAGAACTAGTTGCCTGTCCATATGAGACACCTTGGACCAATCTAGTAATTTAAACATTACTGCCAATCCAGGGATCCCCATATTGAACTTAGCCAACCTTTTGTACGGTTTACTAAAGTCATGGCATGTTCTTCCATGGCAAAACTGCCCATCTTCCAAAATCTATCAAATTCTGACCAGATTTCATAGCTGTTTGACTAGTCATTCTTCTTGTAGAGTCCATACTGCAATTTGATTATCTAGTCAAAATGGTCATCACTATCAAACTGAGTGGCAATCATCTCAAAAAGCACCTTATTCTGATTTTACTTTGTGCAGGAAGTCACTCAGTTGAAGGACAATTAGGGATGAGAGAATAAATTTAAAAAAGTTGCCATTTTAATGCTGAAGTAGGGGAAAAAAACCTGAAGCAGCTAGCTGAGAAATGTCATAGAAATATTCAAAGATACCACAGTGCTTAGAGGGGGTGGTAGTGATATTTTCATTGGATTAGTAATTTAGCAGGTGCCGAATTGCGACAACTAGGATATTTTCACAATACTTTCATTGCAATGTTAATGTAAGCCTACTTGTGACTTTAATTAAAAAAATCAAATCCCACCATGCTGAATGTTAAAATTTGAATTCTATAAAAAGATGGAATTAAAAATCTGATGATGACCATGAAACCATTGTCAGAGCGCTCTTTAGGGAGGAGAACCTGCCTTCCTTACCAGGTCGAAGTTATGTGTGATTCTAGATCAGCGGTCTCCGAACTCTGATCTGGATGCTGTCCACTGTGGACCAGATGTGGCCTGCGAGCCGTTGTTTGGAGACCCCTGCTCTAGATACACAGCAAAGTGGTTGTCTTTTAAATATCCTCTTCAATGGGCTAGCAAACCACTCAATCCAAGAATGGGCAATAAAAAGCAGTGATGCCCATATCCCAAAAATAAATTTCAAAAAAGATGCACAGTTCTCCTATCACAAAAGTTAGCCACACCTAAAGTTAGAATAAGTTATGCTTATTTGTTATAGCACAAACTTTTCAGATTATTTTACAGCATCATCATATTATCTTTGTTCTTTAAGGAATGCTGCTTTATATTCATCATATCTATATATTTATCTGTTAATGTGACCAAGAATTATGTATGTTTGAGTACCTAAGAACTGATTAATAACACTTATCTGACTGACTATCCATTTTTGTCAAGGAGCTCAGCCTTTCATTAAATCTATCTGTCACAGATGGTGATCAATGTGTGCCTAATCCATGTTTCAATAATGCAACTTGCCAGGATTTGATTGGTGGCTTTTACTGCCACTGTACTGAAGAATATGATGGGCGTCAATGTCAAAACGGTAAAGTTAGCAATTTTTTATTGGAATTAAAGTTATTCTTCGATGCTTTCAGATAATATCAGCAACCGTGTTTGTTCCCAGTGAAATGAAAGGATGATAATTCTATATCCAATGAGAGCATCAAACAATGCAAGACCAGTTACAAAACAGAACTGCCATCAAGTTCTCTCAATTCATCTCATTTTGAGCTGTATTCTGCAACACAACAAATTCATTTAACATTTTCAGCTTGTGCTGTTTTAGATGAAGATTGTCAATCAAGTGACAGTGGTCCACAAAAATGTGATTGCTCTAGGCTCAATTGATAGCCAGGATTTTTCAGCAGTTCATGCCCTGCCATTGCTGCAAGCGAGGATATAGAATTTAGTGCTCAGCCAAACCACCGTTCACTGCAGGAGGACCAGAGAATCCTGCTGGCATGAACGGCCGCAAATTCCAGCTAATATTTATTAGGAGTGGGGAAGATGGTGGGGTGGGGGGATCTGGAAATGTAGGTGATGCAGAGGCCTTACCAAATTTAATGGCAGAATCTTAACTAAGTGAAGGTTTTCATTACCATTTCCTGGCCGGCAGCCAACCAGTTTGAACTAGCTTGATGTCCAGTGAAAAGGCCTATTCTACCAGTCTGCAGATGTGGAACAGAGGGAGAGATCAAGGCAATGGTGGGAAATCTGTGGCCTGGGAGCCACATGCAGCCCATTGGGGTTTGGAGTGCAACCCATGAGACATTTTGTAGACTGCTGCCCATGCACAGGGTTGCTACATTCCACTGATTTCCATTTGCATAGTTTTTTTTTCCCCAATGGTATGACTGAAGTGATATGCATGTGAAACAAGAGCAAGTGAGGTGCACGCTGATTGTACACAACAATGACTGTAAAACCATGCATTCTCTCTGCATCCAAAGTTTTGTTTTTACCATTTGAAGTTGATGGAACTTCTATTAACATGAAAATGATTAAGCATTTTTTATAACTCCTTTTGAAATATTTGGCATGTATTAAATGTATTTAATCTTATTCGTGGGGTCATGGTAAGCCTGATTTCAACCTTGCAGCCCACTGAGATGAAGGAGGGTCATTCAGGGGGCTCGCTCACTAGTCTAGATTGCCCGTCACTGAATCAAGGATTGCGGGAATGGGGTGGCGGGAGAAGATCGCAGACTTCTTAAGAGCTTCAGCTGTGGGTTTGGGGTAACATCAGATCATGGAGAAGGAAGAATATTTTCTCAGGGATCTGAGGGAAGCACCCCTCCTGCAAAAACAGTTACTTGTAGAATCTGACCCTTCTTGTCTCACTTCAACTGCTGGGTTTCTCAAGTCCCTAGAAACCCTTGATCAATGCTAATGAAAACCTGTGAATAATATAGACATTCATGGTTAGGTCATAATTGTGCTCACTTGATGCAAATTTCTGTGTCATACTTCAAAGAAGTGTATGGGCATTTTTTTTAAGATGTAGCAGTCCATCCTTTAACACTTTGTAGCCATTAATATAGTACGAGTCACATGTGGTGTAATGCTGTCAATATAAAACAGTTGATCCATGTGCATTTGCATTTTGTTTAATACAATTAATTTGTAGCAGTGTTTTTAAAAAAAGCTTTCATTTCACTTCTTTACGATTTCAGTATTGGTGGCAACAAACTGCTCCTACAATTATGGTTACTGTTCCCATTTCTGCGATGAAATTCCGGAGATAAATAGACGAGAATGCTCATGTGCAAGTGGCTACACGCTAAGTGAAGATGGACTTTCCTGCAATGCATCAGGTGAGGAATTGCTAAAGTCAATCTAAATTTTTGGCAGTTTATTCATGTTGTTTCTGCAGTTCGGCACAGAAATGGCACCAAATTGTATTAACAAATCAGTAATAACCCTAATTTGCTGTTTAAATAGAGCAGTAGGCTAAATGACTGGAGTTTCCAGGAAAATCTGGAATTACTTGGAGTTTTGGGGTTCTTGGAGCACTTGGGTCCCGCACTAATCTTTGCATCATGCAGTCACTTTTAATCTTATTTACTCTATGCCAATTTGTTTGTGGCTCAAGTAGTAATCCAAAAATTATTCCCACATGCTTCTGTTTTTTTATAATTTAACCTCTAACTGCTCATTGTCACTAAGCAGAAGCACTTCCTTTGTCCTATCTGTGTGGTTGGTACTTATACGGACCACGAAAACTAGATCTTTTTCCTCCCATTTCAAGTTCCTCTCCAGCTCCAAGGAGATATCTTTTACCCTTGCAGGCAATACAGCTTTCGTGACTCATGCTATCAGCTGCAGCATGCTATGTCTATCCTGTTAATTATGCTGTCTCCCGATATTATACTCCTTTTTATTTCCCCAATTTTGTGTCCCATTTCCGTACACTCCATCGCCCACCCTCCACCTTCTCCACCAGTGTCGTTTTTCTTGACCATGGCGCTGAATCAATTTGCTCATTCTTTCTTTAGAGTGGCATGTGGCATAGTAGTTAGCACATCTGCCTCACAATGGTAGAGTGGCACAGCAGTTAGCGCTGCTGCTTCACAGTTCCAGGAACTAGGTTCAATTCCAGCCTTGGGTAACTGTCTGTCTGGTGTTTGCACATTCTCGTTGTATCTGTGTGGGTTTCCTATGGATACTCTGGTTTCCTCCACAATCCAAAGATATGCAGATTAGGTTGATTGGCCATGCGGTGTTATAGGAATAGGATGTGGGAGAGGGTCTGGGCAAGATACTTTGTCAAAGAGTCAATGCAGACTTGATGTGTCAAGTGGCCTCTTCTACATTGTAGGAGTTCTAGGATTCTATAATTCTGCTATTCCATCCACATAGGCTACAAGAATTTCGTTCAGATCAAATGAACAATTGCAAGGGCAGAGGCAAGGGGGGTTCTTTGCATTCCAGGACTATCCTGGAATAGTGAGCACTTTTAGCGATGAAAATATGCACAACAGTGCTTATGTGGTGTTATCACCGGCCCATAGGTGAGGTCTCCCATTTTCGTATGATTCCAGATAGATACCTCAAATTGTTATGTTCCCAGGAAGCAGAGATGAACTGTTTCCCTTCCTCATTTAATCCCTTAGTTGACCACATCAAGGTTAATTTAAATGTGATCTCTTCTCTTGTAAACACCTTTATTTGGTCCAAATGGGTTCATGCTTTGAAAGGAGTAATTTTAACCAGGTTTTCTTGAGTTAAAGAATGAGTTTATTAATTACTAAATCCAATTAGTTGGTAAATCCAAAATAAAAGTTCAGAAGAGATATTCAAATCAGTCTTTTGCTTGTCTATAAGGAGTAGATGGTGATCATTGCAGGCATTAAGTTGGGTGATTCAGTTGTCAGTGACTTTGGCAGTTGAGCCTTTGGTTTGGGTGATTCTTGGTTCTGCAGGTTATCAGAAAGAAGTTGACCTGTTTCCTTTTCAAATGTGGCTTTGATGAATTGACTTGCTTCCAGCAATCAGAGAGAAAAAAAATCTTTATCTGCCATTACAGGGATGTTTTGTCAATATTCCTCAGCTGTGATGATCACAGCTCACGCTAGCACAGTAGAATGAGAACACCCAGCTGCCACACAGAGAACAGAGTTGCAATTGTTTTGTAACTTGTTTTCTTGTGTATTCTTGAAATGTGAAAAACACAAGCATGTCTTTTCCTCAGTAATGGCTTTCTTTCAACTCACCTCAGATCTACAGTTTGGGATATAACTCACAGAAGATAGTCTTTGCTGAGATGATAATCAGCTTCCATTATTTTAATGTCCAAAACTGCTGGGTTGTGGTTGTGGGTTTTAAACAAAAATAAAAAGACGTGGTTTGCACACAGAGATGCAAACTAACAACAGATTTATTCCAGGAACTTCTGCATGTGTGGGGTACAAACTGAAACTGAACAGCAGCCTATGAAACATCCAATAACATCACCATCAAATAATGTGACCAGCCCTTAAACAATCATGCAACAACTTAAGTACAACATCCCTTCCAATTCTGTAGTCATGACAATAAATTATTATGATATTATAAATAAGATCAATAATATCCAGACAAAGTATTATGCACCATTAATCATAGTGGTACAATGGTTAGCATGCTGTCTCACAATGCCAGAAACTTGAGTTCAATTCTGGCCTTGGATGACTGTCTATGTGGCATTTGCACATCCTTCTCATGTCTACATGGGTTTCCTCCAGGTGCTCTGGTTTCCTCCCACACTCCAAAGATGCGCGGGTTAGGTTGATTGGCCATGTTAAATTGCCCATAAATGTCAGTATAAATATGTGGGATTATAAGGATAGGGATTGGTTGGGATTGCTGCCAATTGTTGCTCAATGGGCCAAATGGCTGCCTTCTGCATTGTAGGGATTCTATGATTCATAATCATTACACAGTTGATCAAGAGGATAGCCATTCCTCTTTGATTGTATATGATATTTTGGAATTTGGCTGTCTTCGACCCTAGAATTATGATTTGTAACTTTGGTAGACATTTCTTCTCTTGGAACTAATTCTGCATTATTCTCACGTGCTATAGTAGCAAAGACACAATTATCAGGCAACTCAGGTTCAATTAAATATTCTGTAGTAGTCTTCATAACACTCGAGACAAAAGATGTTAGCCTTTTTGGAGGTGAATCAGGGAAATCATTTTGAGATGGCAACAATTGGCAAAATAATTCATCTCTGGTATGAACCATATAAGATATTGGACTTGTTTTTGCTAAAACCATGTATAGTATCTATTTCTCATTCATGGCATAATTACACACTAACACTTGATATTCTTGTTGAAATGAGCATTGTTTTGCCCTTATTTGTTGTCTAGCAACTTGAGATTCTTGTTGATACTTTACTATGAAGTTTCTGGAGGTAATGACGAATCAAAAGTAGTTCTCAACTTTAAGAGAAGTCATGCAGGTAGACTTTGAGTAATCACATGAATAGTGTTTTTACAAAATATTTATAGGATCAAGAGAAACCAAAGTGCATGAAATTATAATGAACTTGACCTCTCTTGGAGCTTTTAATGAATGTTTCAAGGATTGTACAAATTGTTCAGCTAATCCATTTGTTGCTGGATGATGAAATCTGGGTTTTATATGCTGATTTCCATTTACTTTGAGATAATCCTCAAACACCTGTGAAGTAAACTGTGAGAAATTATCGTTAGCAATTTGTTCCAGTATACCAAATCTTGCAAAAATTTAATCAAGTTTTCAATGATTTGTCAGTTGTAATAGATCTCATGATAAAAACTTCTGGTCACTTTGAGTGTGCATCAGTTATGACTAAGAACGTGCAACCCGTACATCTACATGCAGTTGTTGCAATAGTATTTTCAGCTACTCCCAAGGCTGTAAAGGAGACAGTGTTTGTGTATTTCTTATTCGTGCACAGGATTGATATTGTCTAACTTTTTCTTCAATCTAGTCATCAAAAATAACTGTATTCTGATTCCTTCATCCAGGCTATATCAGTATGTCCTTTATGTAGTTAGTCTACTTGGAAGAATTCTTGAATATGAGGAATGATCATTTGGATTCCCCATAATAGATACCCACACTGGACAGATAAGTCAGGTTTCCTTGATACATATGGTTTCAAATCAGAATGTGGACAATGAGTTACAGCTATTGTTCCTTTCAGTGACACATCCATCACTTCCCCTTTCACGGTATCATTTTGACATATCTCTGAATTTGAGAAGCTGTCGCAAGCAAATGGCCTATCAGCCAAAAATGAAGAATATTAGCAAAACTAGTTGATGGCACCTGCTTAGTAGGTAAAACTGTATGTGATAATGCATCAGCATTAGCATGACATTTTACTTTACTTTAGTAAGGCGTACTTTACTTTACTTTACTTTAGTAACGCCTTACTTTAGTAAGGCGTTTGATAAGGTGGCCCATGGAAGACTTCTGCAGAAAATGCAGATGTATGGGATAGAGGGTGATTTAGCTAATTGGGTTAGGAATTGGCTAGCAGATAGAAGACAGATGGTGGTGGTTGATGGGAGATATTCATCTTGGAGTTCGGTGACAAGTGGTGTACCTCAGGGGTCTGTTTTGGGGCCCCTGCTGTTTGTAATTTTTATAAATGCTCTGGATGAGGGTAGTGAAGGATGGATTAGTAAATTTGCAGATGACACTAAAGTCGGTGGAGTGGTAGATAGTGAAGAGGGGTGTTATAGTTTTCAGAGGGACTTGGACAAGTTGCAGAGCTGGGCCGAGAGGTGGCAAATGGAGTTTTATGTGGAAAAGTGTGAGGTAATGCACTATGGCAGAAATAATAAATGTGTAGAGTATAGGGCAAATGGTAGGATTCTTAGTAGTCTAGATGAACAGAGGGATCTTGGTGTGTATGTGCATAGATCCCTGAAAGTAGTCAGTCAGGTCGAGAAGGTTGTTAGGAAGGCATATGGAGTCTTGGCTTTTATTGGTAGAGGGATTGATTTTCGGAGCCGCAACGTCATGTTGCAACTGTACAAAACTCTAGTGCGGCCGCACTTGGAGTATTGTGTGCAGTTCTGGTCCCCGCATTATAAGAAAGATGTGGAGCATTGGAGAGGGTACAGAGGAGGTTTACCAGGATGTTGCCTGGTATGGAGGGCAGGTCTTATGAAGAGAGGCTGAGGGATTTGAGGTTGTTTTCATTAGAAAGGAGGAGGCTAAGAGGAGACCTTATTGAAACATATAAGATGATTAGAGGTTTAGATAGGGTGGACAGTGATAGCCTTTTTCCTAGGGTGGAAAAAGCTAGCACGAGGGGACACAGCTTTAAATTAAGGGGTGATAGTTACAGGACGGATATCAGAGGTAGGTTCTTTACCCAAAGGGTGGTTCGGGAGTGGAATGCCCTGCCTGCAGCAGTTGTAGATGCACCAAGTTTGGTGGCGTTTTAAGAGGTTAGTTGATAAGTATATGGAAGAGAAGGGAATGGTTTAGTTTGGAGGGGCATTGCTTTTTATATTGGTCGGCGCAACATCGAAGGCCGAAGGGCCTGTTCTGTGTGTAATAGAACATAGAACAATACAGCACAGAACAGGCCCTTCGGCCTTCGATGTTGTGCCGACCAAAATAAAAAGCAATGCCCCTCCTACTAAACCATTCCCTTCTCATCCATATACTTATCCACTAACCTCTTAAACGCCACCAAACTTGGCGCATCTACAACAGCTGCAGGCAGGGCATTCCACTCCCTAATCACTCCTTGAGTAAAGAACCTACCTCTGATATCCGTCCTATAACTCATACCCCTTAATTTAAAGCTGTGTCCCCTCGTGCTAGCTTTCGCCATCCTAGGAAAAAGGCTATCACTGTCCACCCTATCTAAACCTCTAATCATCTTATATGCTTCCATAAGATCCCCTCTTAGCCGCCTCCTTTCTAACGAAAACAACCTCAAATCCTTCAACCTCTCTTCATAGGACCTGCCCTCCATACCAGGCTACATCCTGGTAAACCTCCTCTGTACCCTCTCCAATGCCTCCACATCTTTCTTATAATGTGGGGACCAGAACTGCACACAATACTCCAAGTGCGGCCGCACTAGAGTTTTGTACATTTGCAACATGATGCTGCGGCTCCTAAATTCAATCCCCCTACCAATAAAAGCTAAGACTCCATATGCCTTCTTAACAACTTTATCCACTTGACTGCCTACTTTCAGGGATCTTTTGACACATACACCAAGATCCTTCTGTTCCTCGACACTATTAAGAGCCCTACCATTAGCCCTATACTCTACACATTTATTGTTCCTGCCAAAGTGCATTACCTCACACTTTTCCACATTAAACTCCATTTGCCACCTCTCGGCCCAGCTCTGCAACTTGTCCAAGTCACTCTGTAACCTAAAACACCCCTCTTCACTATCTACCACACCACCAACTTTAGTATCATCTGCAAATTTACTGATCCATCCCTCAATACCCTCATCCAGATCATTTATAAAAATTACAAACAGCAGGGCCCCAAAACAGACCCCTGAGGCACACCACTCGTCACCGAACTCCACGATGAATATCTCCCATCAACCACCACCCTCTGTCTTCTATGTTCTATGTTCTATTTTGATTGATGATATGATATACTGTAGGAATGCACAGAAAGATCAGCGATCATCTTTGCAATCAGTTAGCAGCTAATTAAGGTACACCTTTATACAGCCCAAAAATAGCGGTTTAGGATCAATGATCAGTCAATAATGTGAAAGGCCGACCATATAAATAATGATGAAATCTTTGTATTCCAAAAATTACATCCAACGCTTATTTTTATACCTGAGCATAGTTAGATTCAATTCTAGTCAGAATATGCAAAGCAAAATTATTGAAAGCACTCTACATAGGATTCATTTTCTTCATTGAAAAGACCATGGATCAAAATTGACCTGCCATTTGTCTCACTGGGTACTCATGACTTGAGAATGGTCAGTATATCATTTTTGTACTGTCTTTCCACTGCTCCCATTTTTACCATGGAGGCTATTGTCTCAGTTCATTGAGGCAGCCCCAGCTACAAAGTAAAGCACCTCTTCCTTTTAAATATGCCAAATACGTACTCTTCCATAATCCAAACAATGGAAACTACCTAGAGTTTCCACCTTTTTTTTCTTATTTGGCCTTCCTACACTGACATCTCAGTCTTTAATCCTGTTGTTGGTTTTCCCCAGCCTTCTAATATTCTAAGTATGAGGACCTAAAATGAATTTTTTTTAGCCCTCACTGTTCTTGATGAAACACAATCCTGACTCATCACCAATTTTCTTTTCATAATGCCCTATGGTAGGGTTGTGCATTTTAAGCAAAAGGAAAAATACATAGGATAGAATTTTTTCAGAAAAATTCAAACTATTGAACAAGTGAGAAAATGGGAAGTTTTCTCATTTGTTTTTCAGCAAAGTAAGTTATGTGACTTCACTCTGTGTAATATAGAGGCTGTAATCTGATTCCCACCAGTAGCTTGGCTGGAGCCGATTCACACCGGAAAGCAGGCTGCAGACTGCAAGAGATGCTGTTGCATACACGCTCCGATCTACCAGTATACTGTGCGGAAGTGGAAATGGTATACTGGGAGATCTGTCAACTCCATCCCCCACGGATATCATGCAAAGCATGTCATTAATATTGAAATCAATCTCATGCCCTTCCTGAGCTTGAGGCTAATTTCACTGGCAGAATGCAACTGGCAATATTAGGAGAGGTGAGAAATTGGGCGTGAACCTGCTCTTTTGCCTCTTGCTCATATTTCACATCCCGCTATGTTACTCGACCAGCACATGCAGAGCAGAAAACTCCTGTCCATAGCTTGCACACACAGATTCAAGCTATCACCAACAGATTTATTCCAGGAGTTTTATCCTATATAAAGTATAAACTGAAACGAAACAGCAGCTTGTGAAACATCACCATTTAGTCATGTGATCAGTTCTTAAAGCAATTAGGCAACAACGTAAGTCTGTAACAGTCATCTCCACAGGAGATTATAGTTCAGTTTGCAATGCATCTCCTTTGAAATATCTCTGTCTAAAATAGGGTGTGACATTCCATTGCCTCTCTTGGGACAGAATATTATCTACATAGGAATTCCAGTAAATGGCTACCTTGCAGTCTCGGCCAGTTTTTGTTTATATATCCTTTTTTTTCAAAAACAAATGTCTTACTTAAAAGTTCATTACATCTGTACATAATCCAGGGCTATGATCCATGGTCAAGACAGTTATACAACCAAATCTGACAGCGAATGGCTAAACCAGTTGCCTGCCCTAGCTGTTCCAGTGTGCATCACATTGATACATATTGCTTTCTACATTACAGATGAATATCCTTGCGGGCTGACCAAAGGGATTAGCAAGTCAGACAAATTTCAAGCCAGAAACAAAAGCAGAATGAGACCAGGAGAGGTTGCAGTTATGACGGACCCTCGAATCGTAAAAGGGATGGTAATGTCAAAAGGAGGCAGCCCGTGGCAAGTGAGATAATATTCCTGCAATGATCCAAGTGGACTCAATGGATAAATGATTTTTTTTATTTCAGCTGATATTGCTTTCACTGGTGACTTTTATGGTGAATAAGCATTTAGGACAAAACATTGATTTTGCTTCATCAGTGATCTGACATTTGTTTCCCATATTGTGTTCCTCTTCAGCCTTAGCTTAGTGCTTGGCTCTATCACCTTTAGAGTTTGAAAGGGTCAGACCCTTCTCCAGCATTTGCTGTTTTGCAGGACCTTTCTGTGTGTAATCCATTAGATTACAACAGGTATCCACTTACAAAACAATTAACTGTGAAGCACTTAGAAAGTCCTGTGGACATGCAAGGCACTGACTGCATCCCAAATGGACAAATTCATAGGTAAGACTTCTCTCCCAGTAACTCAGTCGAGAAAGAGGCAGACAATCATTATTGTATAGGAGCTAATGCCACTATAGTTGGAGCCACCTTGAACAAGAGTCTTGTGAAATGAAGGCTAATGTTCTTGGAAATGCAGAAAGATACTGAGACATTGTACCGGGGTATTTTTATGGGTAGATTAAATATTTACCATAGGCTGATGCTTCAGCCAGTGAAATCTTAAATTCTCCATCCCAGAGTCCAAATTTTAGGTAAATGTCTGTAAAAATATTATCAAGGATTTTGATTTTTTTTTTATTTTGATTTATTATTGTCACATGCATTGGGATACAATAAAATTATTGTTTCTAGCGTGCCATACAGACAAAATATACTGCTAATAGAGTACATACAGAAAAGCAAAGGTGAGGGTGCAGAATATAGTGTTACAGACACAGATCGGATGTAGAGAAAGATCAGCTTAATATATACTAGATCTAGTCAAGACTGATAGCAGCAAGAAAGAAGCTGTTTTGAGCCTTTTGGTATGTATTCTCAGGCTTTTTAATCTTTCTCCTAATGGAAGAAGGTAGAAGAGTGTATGCCCAGGATGTGTGGAGCCCTTGATTATGCTGGTTGCTTTTTCAAGACAGCGGGGAGTGTAGGTAGAGTCAATAGATGGGAGGTTGGTTGTGTGATGGTTCACAACCCTTTGTAGTTTTTGAAGTCTTGGTCAGAACATGAGCAATAGCAATCTGTGATACAGCCAGAAAGGATGCTTTCTATGTTGTATCTATAAAAATTGGTGAGAGTCATTGTGGATATGCCAAATTTCCTTAGCTTCCTGAGAAAGTAGAGGCGTTGGTGGGATTACTTAACTATAGCGTCAGTATCAAGGTACCAAGACAGGTTATTGGCAATCTGGACACCTAGAAACTTGAAGCTGTTGAACGTTTCTATTTCATCATCCTTGATGTAGAAAAGGGCATGTCCTCTGCTATGCTTCCTGAAGGCATGTGAAATAATTATTGGAATTATATACTGACCATTTTGGTAATCCTTTGTATTGCAGCGAAACTTAATTTAAGTATTAGCCATAATCCTTCAGAGCACAGACATATTCCCTCAAGAATTATTGTTAGAGGGCTGATGCAGGGATGTGTCTGGTGCCTTTGGATCTCGTATTGAGACAATTCAACAATTGCTGCTTCTAAGTTATGTGTGTGGCCTATATTTGAAAAATCTGATATAAAGTAGTCAAATGCTTTTGAGCCTTTATGCCTCTGTTTATTAGAGCAGATCCAATTTTTATTATTAACCTTCTCAACTTGTCTTGACACCTTCTAAAACACTCCTAAGCCTCTGCTCCCGTACTTCTTAAAATTGGAATTTTTTAAAGTTATATTAATGGAGGCAAGATAAGTGGAAAAATGAAAAGGGAATTTCTGAGCTTAGGCCCAAGGGAGATGAAGGTATGGCCACCAGAGCTGGGATATATGAAATGGAGAATGGAAAAGAGGTTGCCAACCCAAGAAATCTGGATTTCTTTGAGAATTGTAGGGCTGGAGAAAGTTACAAAGCAAATAGAGGGGCAAAGCTACGGGAGGATTTCAGCACAAGGATAAGAATTTTAAAATTAAGTTACTAGTGGATGAGGGTCACATGTATGTCTGGAGGAAAGACCCAATGGAAATAAGCATGACTTATAAAAATTAAAAAGAGTGAGCAGATGCAGCAGGGAGTGAAAAAACTGGCAGCATCACATGCATGATAAGCCAACACAGAATTACAAGCACAGAAACTTCTGAGGCCATTTGATTTATCATGTCTGTGCCAGCTCTCTGAATTGGCACTAAGTCATGCTGTTTGTTTGGAGACCCAATGCAGACATGATAGGTCAAATGGCCACCTCCTGCACCATAACAGTTCGTGATTTGCGTTCATGCATCCTCAGGTTGCTTTTCCTACAGTCTCTTTAAAATTGTGCCATTTAGTTTATATTTCCTTGACATTTTCCTTCCAACATGCATTACTTTGCAATGCTTGGCATTAATTTAATCTGACATATGCTTGTCCATTTCATCAATTTATGTTCTGCTGAAGTCTGTTACTATCCTTTTCACTATTTACTACATTTGCAAGCTTTGTGTCATCTGCAAACTATGTTGAAGTTATATCAAAATATTTCAAAGTTCAGGCATTCATGTATACAAAAAAGACCAAGGCTCCAACACCAACTCCTTGGGCACTACTTTAGTCAGAAAAGCAGTTCTTTGCTACCACTTTGTATCTCTCAGTCAATTTAATATCTATATTGTAACTGTCCCTTTAATTCTATGAGTTTCAATTGTGCAGATAATTCTGCTATGTGGTAGTAATTTATCAAAGGCTTTTTGAAAATCCATATATCCCTACATATTACTAAGACTATGTTTATCAAGTTGAATGCTCCACCTACATTGAGAGTGGGAAGCAAGAGCTGTGTGTCTGTCACTGTAGTCAGCAAACTAAGTAAGAAGTCTCACAACACTAGCCATTAGCTTTCAGAGCGCTCGCTGCTTCTTCGTCAGGTGAGTGAGAGTTCTGTTCACAAACAGGGCATATGAAAACACAAATTCAATTTACAAAATAATAGTCGGAATGCAAGTCTTTACAGCTAATCAAGTCTTAAAGGTACAGACAATGTGAGTAGAGAGAGTGTTAAGCACAGGTTAAAAAGATGTGTATTGTTTCTAAACAGAACAATTAGTGAGATTTTGCAAGCCCAGCAAGTCGTAGAGTTTACAGATAGTGTGACATGAACCCAAGATCCTGGTTGAGGCCTTCTCGTGTGCGGAACTTGGTTATCAGTCTCTGCTCAGCAACTCTGCATTGTTGTATGTCTTGAAGGCCGCTTTGGAGAACAATTACCCAAAGATCAGAGGCCAAATGCCCGTGACCGCTAAAGTCTTCCCCAACAGGAAGAGAACACTCGTGCCTGGTGATGTCGAGCGGCGTTCACTCAACAATTGTTGTAGCATTTGCATGGTCTCCCCAGCGATTCACGTCTCGGGATATCCTTTTCTGTAGTGTATCAGGTAGACAGCATTGGCCGAGTTGAAGAATATGTACCATGTACCTTGTGGATAGTATTCTCACATGAGATGATGGCATCCATGTTGATGATTCGGTACATCTTGCGGAAGTTGCTGTGGCAGGGTTTTGTGGTATTGTGGTCATTGTTCTCCTGAAAGCTGGGTAGTTCGCTGCAGCCAGTGGTCTGTTTGAGTTTGTGCAGTTGTTTGAAGGCAAGAAGTGGGAATGTGGCCTTGGTGAGATGTTCATCTTTATCGATGATATGTTGAAGGCTCTGGAGAAGATATTGTGGCTTCTCTGCTCTGGGTGTCAGTGAGTTGACACAGCTCTATGTCTGTGAGGGCAGGAATTTGAGGAAAACTATTTGCTCTGTATATTTTATCCATGGAATCATAGAATCCTTGCAGTGCAGAAGAAGGCCATTCAGCCCATCGAGTCTGAACCGACCCTCTGAAAAAGCACTCTACCTAGGCTCACTCCCCCATCCTATCCCAGTAAATTGGCGCATTGATCATTGCCAACCTTTCTAATCCATGCATCTTAAGACACTAAGGGACAATTTACCATGGTCAGTCCACCCTAACTTGCACAACTTTGGATTATGGGTGGAAACCCAAGCACCTGGAGAAAACCCACATAGACACAGGGAGAATGTGCAAACTCCACACAGTTACCCAAGGCTGGAATCAAGCCCAGGGTTCCTGACGCTGTGAGGCAGTAGCGGTCTGCTAGATTTGCTGCAATCCTTTGCTTAGCAATGATATTAACCTTGCAAATTCATTTTTAACTTATTATTTACCTTTTGATTAATAGTCACAGTTGTAATGTAGTAAATATATATACCACTTGGCATGCAAAAAGGTCACGTGAGCAATCATGTGTTAATGTTGATAATTTTATTCTGGTGATGTTGGTTGGGGAATAAATGTTGGCCTGGATTCTGGGAAGAACACACTCTCTTCTCTTCAGAATAATGCCATGGAATCTTTTAAGGGGACTGGATTTATTAAGGCAACATCTTGTTTGACTAACTTACTAAATTTTTTGATGAGTTATTGGTGGGGGATTTTGAGAGCAATACTGTGTTGATGTAGAGTACATGGACTTCCAAAATGCCCTTGTTGCCACACAACAGGCCAAGTTATAGTAGGGAAAATAGGGACAGTAACAACATAGATATGCAATTAGCTGGCTAGAGTATCGTGTCCAATTCTGGGCGCTGCACTTTAGAGAGGATGTAAAATATTGGAACAAGACAGAAAAGATTCACAAGCATGTTTACAGGGATGAGGAACTTCAGCTTATGAAAGATTGAAGAAGTTTTCCCTAGAGAAATTAAAATTGAGAAGAAATTAGATAGAACTGTTCAAAATTATGAGAGTTCTGGACAGATTAGATAGTCAGACACTTGAAAGGATCAAGAAAAGAAAGGCACAAATTTAAGTAGTATACAAAAGAAGGAAAATCGATGTGGAAGCATGTGTACATAGTATGTAGGGATAAAGACTTAGTCTCACATACGTAGGAAAGATATAAACTAAGACAATTCTAATAGCTACTGGGCATGTGTGTAAGGAATTATGTCATAGTTATAGAATCATCGAATTCCTACAGTGCAAAAGGAGGCCATTCAACCCTTCAATCCTGCACCCACAGCAATCCCACCCATGTCCTATTCCTGTAACCTCATGTATTTACCCAGCTAATCCCCCTGACTCTAAAGGGGCAATTTAACATGGTGGATCTACCTAACTTGCACATTTTTGGAGTCACTCAGAGGGAGAAGAGTAATAAAAATTTTAGTGGAGCAATGTCTCCATCTTGGTGTTTTGTAAATCTTAATAATGTTAATTATGTAAATAAAAGTTACTTCGCCACCAGCTCGGTCTCTCAGAGCAAGACAGCCAATTTCTTCCAAAATAATCCAACCATAACAGATGTGACATGAGAAAAAGCTTTTTCATGCAGTGTGGATTGCTCTGCCTGAGAATACGACAGCGGGAGATTCAATTGATGCATTCAATTAGACTCTTCTTTGAAAAAGGAAGAAGGCATGCAAGTTTACAGGGATAAGGTGAGAGAATGGAATTAGGCAAATTGTGCATTCTTAGGCAATGGAATTAGGCAAATGGTGCAGACTTGATGGACCAAATGAGCTCCTTCTGCACTGTAACATTCCAGTGAAGACAAATTCCTACCAAATGGCAGATTCTGGAGTTTTGGCAGTGCATAGTTTGATTCTTCAGATTGTTTTTTAAAAATAAATCAAACTATTAGTTTCACTGACAGTTTCTCCACATTGGTTCCAATCCTCAGGCAGCTTTGTGAGTTCCCAGCCTACTTTTAAAGTGAACTGGAACTGATTCTTTTGTTACCTATCCTTCATTGTCCTTGAGAAGATGGTGGTGAGTTAAAATTGGCAAATAATTTCCCAAGTGCTGTCATTGTCCTTTACTTCATTTTGCACAAACATAAGCAAGACCACATTCTGGGTGGACTTCATCCTGTATCAGATGTACTAACTGCATTGAATGCTGAGGGACACTTCAATAATTTTATACAAATGCATTGATGCACAACCTTCACAATAATAGGACATAAACAAATGGAAAACGAAAGTTTCTACCCCCTTGAGGTCTAATAATTCCATATTTGATGTGGCTAGTAACATTTTCATTTGTTACCAATCATAAAGAGTGCTATACTTATAGGCCTCTTTGACTTGTCACAAAATAATTCCAGACCTGTTTATCTTCAGCCACTCTCACTTCTGTTATTCTAAGGGATCAGCTGAGGCCTCTATTTAATACCAAAAGACTGCCCTCTGAGAGTATAGCACTCCCTCAGTAGTACAATGGGAATGCCAGTCTTTGGACAGGGACTTGAATCCACAATGTTTTGATTGAGAGAGACAGATGTCCCACTGAGTCTTTACCAGGCCAAACTGGGAAATGAACTAGACCTACATTGCACAATTCACTGTGCTACATCTGTGTCTGAAAATGGGTATAAGTAAGACATACTTGACAAAAACCAGCAACACCATCTCCCCACTTAACCAATCTGAAATCAGTCAGTAACAGAACAAACAACTATCTCTGATACAATGAGTTCATTATTCAATCTTTTATCTCTGAGAGGAGGTGGGGGAGGCAGTGATGGTACTGCTTTTGCTAGGAGTGAATCAGGGTGGGTGGGGGGGGGGGAGTGGATGGGTTCTGCTTTTATTGGCCTCTAGAGGAATTACTTTTCCGTGATTGAATTTCTCTATTAATTCTGAGTTGTGCTTAATATTCATAAGGCCACTCTTCCTATTCCTAACAGGTCCTTCTTCTGAATGCAAATGGAAACTTCATCTGTGGTGGAGTGCTGATTCATCGGTTTTGGGTGCTAACTGCTGCTCACTGTGTATTTGAAGGAAAGAAATTTAAAATTATCCTTGGTATGTAAAACAGTCCATTATTAAGGGTATAGTTTCCAAAATGAGCTGCAACTCCAACTGGATGAAGCTCACATTTCTAGTTCCGAGAGAGGGTTACATTCAACATTTTTCAGATCGTCCAATATTGTGGCATTGTCCTTGTTGTTCTCCCTTCTAGATGCTGCCCCATCTTCTCCCCCACTCCCTAATCTGTACACTTGTTTTTGGCAACATCATCCAAGACAGATGAGACAACCAGTTCTGTCACTCCTTCTGTTCTGCTGTCTCTAGGCTGTCAGAATGCTGGTCTGACATCCTGGGCTTGGATAAGTAGCAATTTGTTCCAGTTAAATATTGGGCAGACAAAAACCAACATCTTCAGTTGCAACTACAAATATTATTCCATTTCTACCGATTCCCTATTCTTCCTGGCCATGCCTCAAATTGAACCCAATGTTGGCAACTTTAGCGTCATTTTTGGCCCTATGTTGAACTTCTCATAATTTTCCCTCTCCATTACAGAAACTGCCATTTTCCATTTCAATATCAATCATCTCCATCACAGCCCTGATAATAAAATCCTTATCTAACCCTTTGTAGCCTCTGATCTCCAATATCCCCTTGCCCAGCCACCCACTCTCCATAATATCCTCCCACCCAACCATCCACTCTCCATAATATCCTTCCGCCCAACTACCCACTCTCCACAATATCCTCCTGCCTAGCCACCCAGTCTCCATAATATCCTCCCACCCAACCATCCACTCTGCGCACTCTATAAATTTCAGCTCATCCAAAACTCATTGGCCTGTTCTTTCTCATGCACTAAATCCCATGCACATATCTGCCTTGCCCCAGATGATTTACTTTTCCTTCAGACCTCTAATCCCTTTGTAAAATTATTATCTTTGTGCTTTATGTCCCTTCTTGGCCCCTCCCTATCAATATAACCTCCTCCAGCTCAACGTTCTACAGATGCTGGCCTCTTGGGTATCTCCCACTTACCTCCATCTGTTGTTGATGACCATATCTTCAGCTGTCTAGGTCTTGTGCTTTGAAATTTGCTTGCTGGATCCTCTCCCTCCACTTCTTTCTCCACCTCTAAAGCCTTCACTTAAACCTACCACTTAATATTTCTTCCTTTGATTTGGTTTCCAAATTTTGTCTGATTGCATGGCAATTTTCTGTATCTTAAATATGACATTTAAATACACATTGTTATTGTGTCTATCTCCGGGTAAAGCTCACAATTCCTATTTCCTGGAGATTAATGTCACTTACTGACTGAGTGCATAGGTAGGCCAGAGTCAGTAATCTTTCTGTTCGGTTTCCACCTCACAGCACTGCTCTGGGATTTCCTGGCTGGCCTGGTAGATGGTCAGAGTTCACTTTCCTTGCCATTATGATCTGAGAACATTTAGTTTTTGGTGCATTAAATCCCTATGGTGCAGAAAGAAGCCATTCAGCCCACTGAGTTTGCTCTGGCTCTCCAAAAGACTATTCTATGTGGACCCACATACTACTCCATCCCCATAACTTCATATATTGATCATGCCAATCCATCTAACTTGCACATCTTTGGAGTGTGAGAGGAAACTGGAGCACCCAGAGGAAATCTATGCAGACACAGGGGAAAGTGCAAACTCCACACAGTCACCCAAGTTTGCAATGGAACCTGGGTCCCTGGCATGGTGAGGCAGCAGTGCTAACCACTGTGCCACCATGTTGCAATAAAAAGGAAATTGAGGCATAGATCTTCTATGTTAGGTCACTACCCCTCAACCCTACCCTAATATTCCCCATCTTCACTGGATTTGTGCCACTGAATCTGTGCACAATGAGCTGGAGTAGGACATTCCGAACCTTCCATTTTACTTTCTTCTGCTTTCACATGTGGATGTTCAATGGAAGGAAGGCTTCATGGAAACTGTCAGTGAGTTTAGCTTTAGGACACTCTTTAAGCTCTGCAGTCTGTGTGTGTTTTTAAAAAAAAACCCAAAGAAGCAAAGAGGCACATGGTCAGCACAGACGTTTACCGCCATCCTATCCCCAACCTCTGTTCCCAACCTCAGAAGACCTTCAGGCGTTGGAACTTTCTGTTTGCTCACCTCCACTCCCAACAGTGGGTCCGGCTGCCGAGTTCTTGGTGACAGGTTGCAGCCAAGTTATACAAAATAGACCGCACTGCTGCACTCAAAGCATTGCACCAAGAGAGGGACTAGAGAGAAACGTCCCAACAGCAGAACTCTTCTGTTCATTTCCATCTGCTGCTACAATCTCTGAAAAAGATATTTGTTGCTTGTGTGGCACAAAATGTTTGACTTTGTGCTCATCTACGTTTCAGGTGAACATAACCGAACAGTCAAAGAAAACAGTGAGGACATTATTCCAGTAACAGAGGTGCACATCCACCACAACTTCACTTATACCAAGATGGACAGTGACATTGCTCTCCTCCGTCTAGCTGAAGCTGCCATCTTCAGTAACTTCATTGTACCAGTGTGCCTGCCCACCAAACATATGGCAGAGGTAAAGCTGCTTGTTCCAGGTAGCAGTGTGGTGGTTTCGGGATGGGGTGCTTTGGATGAAAATGATGATAGCATCCGTCCTAGCACTCTATTATTCATCATCATCAAATTGGTTTCCCACAAGCAGTGTAAGGAGAAACTCGGAGACAGAATCACAAACAACATGATCTGCGCAGGAAGCCCAAGTTCTGGAAAAGATGCCTGCAAAGGGGACAGTGGTGGACCTATGGCCATTTTGTCAAATGGCACATGGTTTCTGCTGGGGCTGGTCAGCTGGGGAGAAGGTTGTGGTCACTACCAAACATTTGGTGTTTACACAAAAGTGACAAATTACCTGGACTGGATGTATTCACTGATTAAAAAATAACCTTGTCCAAATCGAATCTGTACTAAGCTAATTGATCTGAAGCGGAAATTCTAATGTCTAAAATTGCATTGAATTAGTTTGGAGATCTACTTCAAGTTCTGTTAGTGTGAGGTGCTATATAGTTTGCCCTACTTAGGTGACAATATACCATGCTGAAAACATTATGATTATATTCAAGTACAACTTCTGCATTATATTTTATGGTAATTGATTACAATGATCTGGAACTCAGGCTTGCCTTTAAAAAAGATAGTTTCTGCTCTATCCATTTTTGCCTAGCTGTCTTCTTAGCATTATGAATGTACTCTTCCACGCTACAAGTGGGTTTTTTCCTGCACATTATAAAATGGATATTTGTTAATTGCAATATAATCCTGATTGAAACATTTAAATGTATTATCTGTTCTTCACACGACTTCACTCAGCACTCTGATAATATGGTGCCACAATACACTCACACCATAAATCCATAAATATACCTACTTAGCTCATAACTGCTACTCTAGAAAATCAATGGTTGCAGACACATGGGAACACACTATCCAGAAGTTCTCCGACAAAGCTGTTGCCTTCCTGACTTGGAAGTATATTACTGTTCCTTCACTGTTACTAAGTCAAAATCCTGCAACGTCCACCCTAAAAGCACTGTCGTTGTACCTATGCCACATAAGACTATAAGACATGGGAGCAGAAGAAACCCTTCAGCCCACCAAGTCAACTTTGTTCAGTCAATAAGATCATGACTGACCTGATGTGATAATCCTCAACTCCACTTTCCTGCCTTACCCACATAACCCTTGATTCACTTACTGATTAAATTTGTACATCTCAGTCTTGAACATATTTAGTGACCCAACTTGTACAACTCTGCAGTAAAGGATTCCAATGATTTATTATTTTCATAGAGAAAAATTTCTCCACACCTCTGTCTAAATTGGCAACCCTTTACTCTAAGATTATGCTCTCTGGTCCTAGAATCTCCCACAAGGGGAAACAACCTCTCAGCATCTACCTTGTCAAGCCCCTAAGAATCCTGGATGTCCCAATAAAGTCACTTCTCATTTTTCAAAACTCCGATGAGCGCAGACCCAACCTACTCAACTCTCCTTGAAAGAAAAGCCCTCTGTAGCCAGAATCAACTTAGTAAACCTTCTCTGGATTGCTTCTGGTAGCAGTATATATTTCCTTCAACAAGGGGATCAAAACTGTTTGTGGCATTCCAGGTGTGATCTAACTAGCACCTTGCAAAGTTTAATCAGACTTCTCTGTTTTTAACCTCCATTCCCTTTTAAATAAAGCCCACCATTTTATTTGCCTCCCCTATTACCTGCTGAATGCTAGCTTTTTGTGATTTATGTGTGAGGACCCCCAAATCCCTCTGTGCAGCGGCTTTCTACTGTTTTCTCCATTTAAATAATAGTCAGCTCCTTTATTCTTTTTACCAAAGTGCATAACTTCACATCTATGTGTCATCCTTACCACTTGCCTTCTCAGTTTTTTTTTGCCATCCACAAACTTGGCATTCACATTCATTTCGGTTATTCAAGTTATTAATAAATACATTGTAACTAATTATGGTCCCAGCATTGATCCCTGTGTCACTCAACTAGTTACAGGTTGTCACCTATTCCAACTCTCTGTTTTCTATTGGTTAGCCAATCCCCTATCCATACTAATAAGTTTAGGAGATTGGCTAACTTTGGGTTTTCTCTTCCTTTTTATATATTTAAAGAACTTCTTGCTGTCCATTTTTATACTATTTGCCAATTTACCCTTATAATTTTTCTTCCCCCTCTATTATTGTTTGGTCATCTTTTATTGTTTTTTTAAAGATTTTTCAATCCTCTGGCTTACCATTAACCTTTGCCATATTGTATGTTTTTTCTTTCAATTTAAAGCTATCATTAATTTCCTTGGTTAACTAAGGTTGATGTTATCCCCTTCCTAGAATCCTTCATCCTCATTGGGATATATCTTTGTTGCAAATCTTGAACTATTTTCATAAATGTCTGACATTAATGCTCAACCATCTTTTCTGCTAAACTCCTTTCCTTGTCCATTCCAACCAATTCTGCTCCCGTTCCTTTCTAATTATCCCTATATAATATCCCAATGCCATATTAAATAGTCTTTTCTGTGGTACCTTATTGAACAATTTCATCTACTGGTTCCTCTATATCTAGACTGCTCATTATCCTTCAAGAAGTTCTATACATTTGTCAACCATGATATTCCCACCATGAAACCATGCTGTTCTGCTATTACATACATCAAAATGGACTCCAATGTTTTCCCAATGACAGACACTAAACTAACTAGCCAGTAGTTACTTGTTTTTTATCTTCTTCCCTTTTGATTAAGGATGTTACATTGGCAGTTTTCCAACCCTCTGGGACTTTTCCAGAATTTAAGGACTCTTGGAAGATTATTAACAATGCATCTGCTATCTCTGACTTACTTCTTTTAATATTCTTGGATGCAAACTATCCTGTCTTGGGGACTCATCAGCCTTTAGCCCTATGAGTTTCCCTAGTACTTTTTCTCTCATGATAGTTATTGTATTTAATCTCCCCCTTCACCCTTGTCCCTTGATTATTTTGTATTTTTGGAATATTATTAGAGTCTTCCACATGGAGGCTGATGGAAAGTATTAATTTAACCCCTCTGCCATTTTCTGGTTTCCCATTATTATTTCCCAACCCTCATTTTCTGAGAAGCTATGTGAACTTTAGCCTCTCTCTCCCTTTTTATACATTTAAAGAATCTCTTAATTGTCCATTTTTATACTATTTGCTAGTTTATCCTTATAGTTTTTTTTCTTCCCTCTTTATTATTGTTTGGTCATCTTTTGTTGGTTTTTAAAACTTTTCCAATCTCTGGCTTACCATTAATCTTTGCCTTTTTGTATGTTTTTTCTTTCAGTTTAAAACTATCATTTAACTATCATTAACTTGCTTGGTTAATCAAGGTTGATATCCCCTTCCTAGAATCCTTCTTCCTCATTGGGATATAAAACCATGTAAATCATGAACTATTTTCATAAATGTCTGACATTAATGATCAACCATCTTTTCTGCTGAAGTCCTTTCCTTGTCCATTCCAGCGTACTCTGCCCTCATTTCTTTCTAATTATCCCTATTTAAGTTTGACACAGTTGTTTATGACCCAGGTTTCTCACTCTCAAATTGAATGCTAAATTCAACCATCTTATGGTCACTGTTTCCGAGGAGATCTTTTTACTCTGAGATTGTTTACTAAATCTGCCTCATTTCACATTACCAGATCCCTGATTGGATCCACAATCTATTTTTCAAGGAAACTCTCCAAATATATTCTATGATTTTTCTCTTCATGGCTAATTGTATCAATTTCATTTACCAGATGTACATAAAGGTTAAAGATGAATGTACTGCCCTTTTTACGTGCCCTCATTACCTGTTGGCTTATTCTCCATCCTATTGTATAGCTACTGTTAGGAGGCCTAGAGACTACTGCCACCAGTGTCATCTTCTCCTTGTTATTTCTTACCTCCATCATATAGATTCTACATCTTCCGATCCATTTCTTGTTATCATACTTATTCTGTCTTGCACCAACAGTGCTACCCTGCCACTCTTTCCTTCCTGTCTGTCCTTACAAAAAGTCACATAACCCTGAATATTTAGTTCAGTTTTGATCTTTTTGTAATCAAGTCACTGTAATGATTGTAATATCATACCCATTAACCAGAATTTGTGCCATTAATTCATTTATTTTGAGTTGAATACTATGTGCATTTAAGTAAACAGCCATTAATTTTGCCTTTTCATCATTATTTCTTCCTTTGACCCTATTACTGATTAATTTTTTTGCACACTCTGTCCCTTCCTGTTACACTCTTGATATCATTATCTAATAGCTGCCTTGCAATGCGAACATATCCTTTTGCTTTGTAATCCTATATATCCTCTCTCCAGAACATCCTCCTCACCCTCACCTCCCCTTCTCTGTTTAATTTAAAGTCTTTTCTATTTCCCTGGTTATGTGGTTTGCAGGAACACCAATCCTGGCAAGGTTCAGATGCAACCTATATCAATAATACAGCATCCACTTTTCCCATTACTGATGCCAGTGCTGCAGGAACCAAAGCTCACTTTTTCCGTTTTCTCCGGGAGCTCTGGTTTCTTCCCACATCCCAAAGATGTGCTCTTAGGCTAATTGGCAAAACAAATTCTCCCTAAATTGTCTCAAATTTGGTTTTTAATCCATAGGTCTATAAACATAGACAGGGATCGCAGGTAGAGGTGGGAACATCGGGTGGCGGCGTGGGCTCGTTGGGCCGAAGGGCCTGTTTTCCGTGCTGTTTTGTTCTTTTGTTCTTTATATAATCATCTCTCTAATTTTATGTACCTTATGTCAATTTATGCATGATCCGGATAATAATCCAGACATTCTAACCTTGAAGAGTTTGCTGTTTTCTCTCCATATTGGGACTAGCCAGGCCTTCAGTAAGAGCATCTATCAGATGGGCAGAGCCAACATTAGCAATTTAACTGCGGACAGTTAGAGGCACAAAACCATTTACTGCAACAGCAGTAATTTGTCATTATATAACTATTTAAATTAAAAAATTCTAAGATGTTTCACAGTAGGATTATAAAACAAAATCTGACACCAAGCCACATGGCTTTACATAATTACTATTCTTTTTCTTTATTCATTAATGTGATGTAAGTGTTGCTGGCTAGACTAGCATTTATTGCCCATCCCAAGAGTTGCAGTGCAAGAGAGGATTTGATAAGAGTGCAGGAACAGTGCTTACTTTAGGAGGGGAAATTTTGTTTCTGAAGGTTAAACAGGGTCAGACGTGGAAAAGTTCAACATGATAAAGCATGTAAAGGTAGCGTTGCCTACTGTGATTAAATGTATTCCTCGAGGTTTCATCACATGACTTGTCCCCGCATTTTGTTAACTAATGCACCCATCCACTGTCTTTCTCCACCAATTGGAAAGCAAGAAGACTTATTACCCAGATGGATGATGACTGTTAGCCAAACTATGTTTCTTTCCTTTATTTTCAATATTGTTATACTTGCTAAAAAGAAAAATACAAGGAAAGTTACAAACAAACCATGTTTGTTAATGTCTTGATGGTTTTCCTCCTGGGTTACACAGCAGTAACCTGGGGATTGATCTGGAAACCCCAGGCCAATCCTGGAGGTTCGTCAACCCTGAAATTTTCTGGCTGTTCCCATAGGCACAATTTTCCTGCCTTGCAGATGGCGACTCCCCTCACCCCACCAACCATGGGGCGGAGAGTGCAAACAAGAAAATCCATTGATAGCTATGGGACAGGAAGATCCCAATGCCCCTCTGTCATTGTAAAACATGCCACATGGTGTGGGGGTGAAGGGTGTGGAACATTCTGTCATAGTGGTTAGACAGGGTCAGATATGAAAAGATTAACTAGGATCTGATGCGTAAGGACTGAGTAGGCTGAACTGGGTTGCTCTTCAGAGGAATTTCTAAAAATATTGTGCAATGTTAGCCCTGATGCTGATTCTTTGGAATTGACAGAAAAATACATTTTTATTCTGTTGACCTTGGGGTATGCATCTATCTTTTGCTTATTACAAATTGCAAAGAAGTTAAGCGTGTGAACCAGAAAAGATGAATGGATCTCTGTGATGAATAAATCACATTATGGATGGACACCTGTCCAGGAGCTACAAGAAGTGTCATTGCTCATGGAAGCTGAACAAAATGAAAGGTGCATAGTTGTAACTGAGGAGATAAATACTTCCATTTTCCCACATAACCAAGTACTTTGTAATAAATTTGCTGAGAATGACAGCAGAGAAGGGGATGGTTGGGTGATTCTTCCATCAATCATGCCTTGAGACGACACTGATGTAAATAACAAGGATTGATTTAATGCAACTAATTTAATTTATTTAGCTACTCTTCACTCATTGCATTACGCTGGAAGGGGTTATCCTGTTTTATCAAGAGAGTCTCCAGCAGCTTTGGCCACAGGTACAGGTTTCTGTAGCTCTGTTTAAATCTTTATCGGTCTCTAAGTCCTGCTCACCTCAAACTCTTTGCCTGACCTCATGGTGTCAGAATTTAGCACGCTTCATTAATTACATCATTTTGCTGGGAAGGACACAGTTAAACCCGAATCAGTTTGCTGGAGTTTTGCAGCAATTTGCTTTGCTGAGGTTAAAGATAGCTTCCTCTTCCTTTAGCCTTAGAATTATGTAGAAGGCTTATCAAGCTTAATAGAAACTAGAAAACATAGAAATTAGGAGCAGAAGTAGGCGATTCGGACCTTTAGCCTGCCGCAGCATTCAATATGACCAGGGCAATCTCACTGACTTTTTTCTTAGTCCCCATATTTCATGATATCACTGAAATCTAAAATATTATGGTGCATTGTGTCTTTAAGGGTCATTCCAGATGCAGGAAACACTCTACCTATGGATGTGATTGCACTTATTGTGCAAATGGAATTATGGAAGCATTCGGAATTATGAAAGGTTTTAATACAATCAGTGAGGGATGTTGTTTCCACTGGTCAGGAAGCCTGTGATTGGAGGACATGCCAATGAGCAGAGGGTCAGGAGATTTTTTAGATATATAATCTTGCCAGAAACTGTGGCTGGAGCAGAATCCATAATGATTCTTAAAAGGAAAGTGCATGAATGTTTGGCATTAAATAAAATGCACGAAAATGACAAGGGCATGGGGCTGAAAGTTTTCTCTTCCAGAATGTGGGCACAGACGTGATGGCATTCACAGTTACTTTTTTTGCTACTAACCCTAATGCAAATTCTTTGTCACAAAATGCAGTAAGGAACATATGCTCAAGCTCCCAATAAACAACATTTACAGGAAACATTATTGGAATATTTTGATCTTGACCTGGCCATTCTGAGTGGGCTGCAGCATGACTGATATCACTGCGTGGCTCTTGTTTTCAAGTTCTCAAAGTAAGAAGACTCCCATTAAGATGGAAATGAGAATTTATTTTATTTCTCTCAGAAAGTCATTTGTAAATGGATTTCTCTTCTCATTTGAGTGGAAGCAGGGCGTTGAGTTTATTTAAGGCTGTGTTAGTTGGATTTTTGACAGGCAAGGGAGTCAAGGGTTATGGCACTCAGGAAGGTGGAATTGAGATCACAATCCAATAATTCGTGATCTAATCATTTGACTGAGCAAACTCAAAGGGTTGAAGGACCAACACCTGCTCCTAAATCCTATGTTTCATGGTGAGTGCCTCATGTGATTATTAAAACATTCGCCATGGACAGATGGTGTAGTGTGTTTAAACTATCAGCATCAGAGTGGCACACCTGTGCAATTTCTTACTTGCTTTTTTTGATCCATTCTCATCTGACCTTTCAATTTGGCTCAGGTGACATCTCAATAGCGCAACGTGTCCCTGGGTCTAACAGTGAAGTATAACTGAGTCTAAGGGAGAGAGTCAATGTCCCCTTTCTTTTACCACATTAGCTGCTGTAAAGCAAGTAAGTCAAAGGTCCAGTGAAGTTTAAAAGTCCTTGAGAAGCCAGGAGAAGTTATGTGTCAACAGTAGGTGGATAGGATAGTGGGGAGATTGAAGGTCAGGGAGTTTGTTAGGGTCTGGGGCTGCCAGATATTGGGGAGAGGGGGGGCAGGGGGTAGGGGAGGTTGGCCTCATTAGTGGTTAAGGGAGTTGTGTGTTTGAGGTTTGGGGGGGAGGGGTCGGTGGGGGAGGGGCTGCGGTTGTTGGAGACTAGGGGAGTGGTCGGGCTTTGGTAGGGGATAGGGTGTCAGGCAAGGTGGGGTTGGGCCTGGGGGTGGTCGGAAATCAAAGGTATGTAGAGTTTGTAGGTTGGAAGTGGTCAGAAATCAGGATGCGGGTGCGTCTGATGGAGTTCAGCTTTGTCTGCTGGGGAAAGCTGGTATTGGTGGAAGAGTCATCATTGGGATGGGAGAATCCTGTGGATTGAAGAGTTTCTATCAGGGGGTTACCCTTGGACATGGGGAGAGTTCCATGGTGGGGAGGATAGTCAGTGCAGTGGTGCAGGAGAGCCCTGGGAATGACGAGGTGGGGGAGTCCTATGCAGGTTTAGCTAGAAGTCATGAGGTATCCCCTGGGTCTGTACAATAAATACCCAGAAGTTAGAAGCGGTTTTAATTCTTTGCAAATTTTCTGGTTAACTATTGATATAACCCAATCTTCCCTATCTAACGTTTGTAATTTCAATGATGTTTCCAGATAGTTCCCAGTATGTATTTTTAGATGTTTCTAGTGCAGGGCAATTCCCCAGGGTAAGTTTGACTTTCAGGCAATTGATATGCTAAATTTACCTGGGACCTTCCAATGGGGTTCTCCAGTGTATTTTTGGGGTACCCCCCAATGTGATGCTGAGAGCTTGGAACTTACAGCTCTTTGTATAACTGTTAACATGCCATCTCTCCATGGTAGATAGTTGATTTTACATTTGAATTGTTTTCACTGAAATTTGGGCCCCAGTTTTTCTTTTATCTAGTGACTAGAAAATCCATGTACACAACTTGTTCAGTTGGTAAATTTTTATCTAATCAAACAGAACATAAGATGATCATTAACTTATTCCAAATATTGACTGACTCCATCCAGCATGTACAATGTAGTAATTTATTTTGAATACCACTTCCTGTGCTGACCGCCCATGTCATTTTTTATAGTTTCCTCTTTGCAAGTGCTGTCGCATGAGCCCATCTGGTTTGTGTCCCTCCATGCCACGCTAATCATGGGATGAGGCCTTTAAATGATCCTCAATTGGCCCAAGAACAGGAAAGATCCTTGGGGAGTTACTGCAGTGTTAGAAGGAGTGATGTTGAGAATCCATGCAGACTTAGAACTATATTGTCAACTCTTCATTATTTTTGAGTTAAAATTCTGGAATTCCTCCCTAACAGAATCCGATGTAGTTTGAAATACAGCCAGAGGCCAACCAGAGGCTCATGGGTAACCTCTGTTTGTCCTTCAACTTGGTGCAAAGCAGGAATTATGCAATGTTGCCCCATGTTAAAACCATTGACAATCCATCACTCCACTATCCCTCGCCCAAAGTTACCACTCAGGTTATTCTCCATTAATTTTACCACATGTCTTGCACTCATGACGATCTATGTAGCTTTGAAGTTGACAGGCAAGTAAAGACCAGCTGGAGCATCAAGACTGGACTTTTCAAACCACGAGTGTCAGCAATACATTGGATGGATGGGGAGAGGAAAGACATCACAGCTGAACCTTAAACTAATACAGGAGTGTGATTATGATTAGGAATTAGCACTATCTTTTCCTAATTTGGACAGGGAGACATATTGCGGAACATTGATCAATGAATCGTATCAGCTACCCCAATCAGAGAGCAGTGATTAAACCTGAGATACACGGAGCTACCAATTATCTTGTTATAATTTTATTGACGCTTGTGTCTGCTGAATATCCACTGGGGAAAAAAAACAGGCATTTGAAAGGATTGATTCACTGAGTCAATATTTGAGGTAAGTTAGTCATCAACTTGTGTTTTGTTTAAATGAATTGGAATTTAGCAGACGGACAGGAGAGAGTAAGTACAAAACTTTCTTAATGATTGAATAAAAGATGAAACCTGACCAATCTCACTCTCAAACAATCCTAATATGGAATCAGATTGCAGTATCCCATTAAATTCAATGAATTGATAATTTCAATTTATAAATACTTAATCAAACAAAATAGTTTCTTTTAACAGAAGGGAGGTGCATGCTTCTTTCCTGTTTTGGAGTTTTCTTGATTAATGTCTCTTGCAGTGGAAATCCATATTTTAAAGAGTTCCCATTTCAACACTAGATACAAAATACTCTAACTTATTCTGTGTCTATTTTAAGAGCTTGAGTTATTTTTATTGTGACAGTGTGGTGAGAGTGTAATTGA
Organism: Sphyrna mokarran; assembly: GCA_024679065.1. Lineage (NCBI taxonomy): Eukaryota > Metazoa > Chordata > Chondrichthyes > Carcharhiniformes > Carcharhinidae > Sphyrna > Sphyrna mokarran. The sequence goes on from JAGIQG010000003.1 coordinate 61,848,033, forward strand.
GATGGTAGTTTTAGAGGGTTTCAGGGCTGTTCCATTAATATTGTCATTCTGACAATATCTGCTTGCATTTCTGGATTGACAGTTGGGCAGCATGGCGGTATAATGGTTAGCACTGCTGCCTCACAGCGCTAGCGACCCAGGCTTGATCCCCAGCTTGGGTCACTGTCTGCAAAGAGTTTGCATGTTCTCTGTGTGGGTTTCCTCCAGGTGCTCTGGTTTCCTCCCACAGTCCAAAGATGTATGGGTTAGGTGGATTGGATCCCTTTAATATCAGGGGACTAACAGAGTAAATATATGGGGTTATAGGAATAGAGCCTGAGTGGGATTGTGATTGGTGCAAACTCAATGGGCACTGTAGGAATCTATGAAACTCTATCAAATCACTTTCCCCATCATTTAAACGTTTGGGGAAATCACAGGTTTCCATTGAATACTGTGCTCTGTGCCCCTAATGTGAACCCATTTAGTTTGGTTTTCATTTGGGTTCTAAGGGCAAGCCTCACACTTTAAATACTTCCCATAATTGGACATTAGGTACCAGTCTGACTTGATGAATAATACTTCTCCTTTGGATTAGAAACCCTTAATTAGTGTTTGTAGAGGTGACAAGAGAAACATTTAAATTTCTAGCACAGGAAGCATTTGCATTTACATAGCAATCTTCACATCTTTAGGATATCCTAAGGTGTTTTTGTCAGCCATAGCTCAACTAGCAGTGTTCTTGCCTTTTAGTCAGAAGGTGCTTGGCTCAAGCCAGAGACTGGGTTCAAGCCAATAAACTATATTGTCATGACCTTAAGTCAAGGCTGTGTCTGCCCTCTCCGGTGGATGGCACTATTTCAAAGAAGAACATGGTAGCTCTTGCTGAGGACCAGAGGAACGTTGGGATACAGGCAGTTAAGAAGACAGATGGAATAATTGCCTCTAATGACTGAGCATAGAATATAAGAGTAGGGAGATTGTGATGGAGGTGTACAAAATGCTTGTTAGGCCACAATTCAGGCCACCAAACTAAGAGACAAATGTGATTTCACAAGAAAAAGTGCAGGGGAGATTCACTAGACATTGCCTGGGCTTGAGCGTAACAGCTATGAAGAGAGGCTGGTTAGGCTGGGGTTGTTTTTGTTATAACAGAGAAAATTGAGAAGAGAGGCCTGATCGAGGTGTACAAAATTATGAGAGACATAAATAGAGTAGGTGGAAGTAACTTTTTCAATTAATAGAAGGGTCAATAACCAGGGGGCATATACTTAAGATAAAGGGAAAGAAATTTAGAGGGGATTTGAGGAAGAATATTTTCACCCAGAGGGTGTTTGGAGTCTGGAACTCACTTGCTGAAAAGGTAGTGGAGGCAGAGACCCTCGCATTTAAAAAAATATTTAGATGAGCACTTGAAACACGCAAAGCTATAGACCAAGTGCTGGAAATGGGATTTGAATAGATAGGTGCTTGATGATTGGCACAGGCATGATGGGCCAAAGGACCTATTTTTTAATTATAAAGCTCTATGATTCTCAATCCTAGTCAATTTCTTAACCAAGACCACAATAAATATCAGCCTAGATTGTATTTTGGAACTTATATACATGACTCTCAGACTGTTAAGTGAGAGCACTATCACTCGGGCAAGCTGACACATTAATGAGACTTTGTGCCAGTTGTGCTTGTGCCAATGTGAGCTCCTCAAATAGACATGGCTAAAAGGATGGATGTTATGCTTCAGTTATGTAAAGCATTGGTGAGAACACATGTCGAATATTGTGTGAAGTTTGGTTTGAAGAAGAATGTAAAAGGTAGTTCAGAGGAAGTTACTAGATTGATATCTGGAATGACCAAGTTACCTTATGAGGATAAGTTGGATAGGCTGGTCTTGCTTCCACTGGAGTTTTGAAGAATGGCACATGAGTTGAAGTATATAAAATCCTGAATGCTATTGACCAGGTGGATGTGGAACGGATGTTTCCTTTTGTAGGTGAATCCGGAACTCGGGGCACTGCTCTGAAGTTAGGGCTCAGATGAGGAGATTTATTTCCCCTCAGTGAGTTATGCAACTTTGGAACTCTCTGTCTCAAAAGGCGGAGGACTTTGGGTTATGAATAGTTTTGGGGTGGCAATATATAGATTCTTGTTAGGCAAGGGAATAGATGGGCATGTAGAATTCAAAACACCAATAGACCAGCCATGATACTATTGACAGGCAGTGTAGGTTCAAAGGGCCAAATGGTGTACTTCTGCTCCTATTTTATATTTTGGTATGTAATACAATTTCAATGTATTGTTCCTAAATCTTTTCATGTTTTTTCTTAAGTACTTATGCAATTCTCTTTTAAACAATGTTCTGATTTCTGTTTCACTAGTCCCTTGTGACAAAGCATTACAGGTTCCACTCATATAAACTCATAGCTCAGGTGTCTTCTAGCTGCAGAGGTTTGGGTAATTGGGATCTAAGAATATATGAAATAGGAGCAAGGGAGGCCATTTGGTCCTTTGAATTTGCTCTGCCATTCAATAAGATTATTGTTAATGTGATCTGGCCTCAACTCCACATGCCTGCCTTTCCCCTATTCTCTTTTGTTGTTCAAAAATCTGTCCGATCAGCCTTGAATATATTCATTGATTCAGTGTCCAAATTCCCTCGGGAAGAGAATTGCAAAGATTAAAGACCTTCAGAGAGAAGAATTTTGTTCTTATCGCCAATTTATTCTGAAACTGTGCCACCTAGTTTTTAGTTTTCCTCCCCAAGGGGAAGCATCCTTAAAGCATCTACGTATGCACACTGAGTTAGAATTTTTTATATTTTATTTAGATCACATCCCACCCTTTTAAACAGGAATGAGTTTGGGCCCAACTTTCCTTATGAGACAACTCTTTCAACTCGAGAATTAATATAGTGAACCTTCTCTGAACTGCCTCCAAAGCAAGTATGTCTCGACTTAAATAAGGTCAAAACTGTTCAGAGTGCACCAAGTGTAGCCTCACTAATGCTTTGTACAATTGTAGCGAGATTTCTCTGCTCTTATACTCCAACCCCTTTGCAATAAAGGCATTTTCCTTCTGAATTACTTGTTGTAACTACATGTGATTTGTGCACAAGGATAACCAGATCCCTCTGCACAGCAGCGTTCTGTTGCTTCTCTCCATCAAACTTTCATTTGCCTGAGCTTTCTCGTGAGTTGCTGTGAAAGCACAGGAAGCTTGTGCAGATTCATGACAGAAGCCTCATGTTCACCTGACTTTTGGGACAGTATTTGCTATTCTGCAGATTCTAAAACATTGAACCTATGCCATAAGGCCAATCATTTGCCCTTGCAGCTAAGTATAATTCTGTCAATATACAGTAATCAAGTGTAGTTTTAAAGTCCTACTTTAAGGTTTTGTGCTGAGCTGGATTAAGGGGCAGTTATTTTCTTTGTATTGCCACTCTGTTTGCTCACTCATTTAGGATTAAAGTTTTTGATGTTCTTTTAGAATTAGGATATTCTTTTTAACCTTAAGAAGAGTTTGCCTTAAATAGGCAACAGCATTCAATCAACATGGACATTAATTTGGAGTTTCCCCTTGCACTTAGAGATGGAAAATGAAAATCGATTATAAAAGCTCAAAGCAGAAGCAGGCACGCAACCTAGTCTCTCTTCAATGGATTCATTTATAAGGTGTTAGCATCCCTAGCAAGATCAACTTTTGTTTCCCATTTTAAATGCCCTCAAATTCATCCTATCATGTTAGCAACTTGAGAGCTGATACATTTTCCTTGTCTGCAAATGCTCTCTGCTACTCTGATCTTCCCTGGCCTGCAATCCTCAAGTGATCGATGTTAGATTGACTAATTTCTGAGGCCGGTGTTTTCCAAATCCAGAGTGTTAGGACAAGCAACATGCAAGTGGATAGTGGGAAAAGGATCAATGGATTTACTTACCATATGCAAGACCTACTGTTTGTAGGAAGCTGAAAAACATATCATTCATGAATATGGATTGTATTATGTCAATATTAGAGAGAGAAAAGAGGAGTCTATCAATAACAAAGCATATTTTGAATGTGATGTTGGTATAAGAGAGAATCTTTAAGTGAATCTATGTCTTGAGTCATGTGTTTGCAGCAAACTGCTGTGAGACAACTGTCAGACACACTTATTTTAGTGAACTTCATTAGAGTGTTCATGTCAGTTTCTTTACCTGGGAGGATGGCCTCTTTATGGCAAATATTTACAGAGTTCAGATGGTGTGGTAGCACAGTGATTAGCACTGCTGTCTCACATTGCTGGAGACCTGTGTTCGATTTCAGGAGTCTGTCTGGAGTTTGCATATTCTCCCCATGTCTGTTTGGGTTTCTTTTGGATGCTCCAGTTTCTTCCCACTGTCCAAAGACGTGTGGGTTAGGTGCATTGGCCATGCTAAATTTCCCCTTAGTGAACAAAGATGAATAGATTAGGTAGATAACTAGATAAATGTGTGGGATTACAGGATTAGAGCCTGAGTAAGATGTCCTGTCGAAGAGTTGGTGCAGATTCAATGGGTCAAATGGCCTCCTTCTGCACTGTAGGGATTCTATGAGTTGTGGTCAGTCACCTCTACCAGGCTGTCATGTCTGCAAGTCACTGTAATTTTTCAGATTCAGCAGGCACTACACCTATGTGACTTTATATAGATCATGTGCAGATTTTGTATCCAATGAGTTTTAAACAAATAAGATTGAAACATTTGACCTCAAAAGTTGAAACAAATAAAATTTACCATCTCCAAAATATGGAATCACAGGAGTGTTACAGTAGGTGGCATCACAAACTACACTGATGTTACCTGCGGGACTGTCCCAACTTGATGCACCAGTTTGTGGTGATGTATAGCTTTTGTTTGAAATGTTGTGAGGAGTCAGTGAAGAGCCAGTCCAGTTGTTGTACTAACAATTATTAAAAATATTTATTAACTTAAAAAAAAACAAAATCACACAAAAGGACTACAATACTTTAAGACACTTACATTTAGGAATAACTAAACTCATCCACCATTTATGTTGAAATTATCCCTTGGTTCAAAATATATCTACGCTCCCTGAACTCACTGGGCCTTATTTTATCATTTTGATTCTAAGTGCTGGGTGGGCTTGAAACTGGGAGTGTTTCAGACCTGATTTTCAGACCCGTTCTCAGGCACCCCCATATGCAGTCTGTCTGAAAAAAATATCAGCAATTCCGAATCAGAAGCCCGTGAGCTTCATCACAAGCTGCAGAAGCCCATCATTTGGGCTTAACACGCCTGAAATCCTGAGCTCCAATTAGCGTCTCCAGCTGCACATGTGCAGAAAGAAATGATAGAATGCTACTCCCTGCCACATCTCTCCCGGGCTGGATAATGCTTCCCCCCAACCCCCACAGACATTGACCCAATCCCACAATATTACAAACCCCCTTATCTGTCCATCCCTACTGCCACTCAGATTGATCACAGATCCTGCTCCCACTTATCCCTCACTGATCTCAGGCATAGCGGTAGCAGACCCCCCTCTTCCTCACTGAGCTCAGGCAGAATAGCACCAGACCTTTGCTTCCCCCCACTGATCTCAGGCAGAGTGGCAACAGACCCCTCCTCCCCTCCCTACTGATCTCAGGCAGAGTGGCACAGGACATTCCTCCCCCTCACTGAACTTAGGCAGATGGGCAGTTGACAACCTGCCTTATCTACCATCTCCCCCACTCCAATCTAAGTAATCTACTACTAGATTACTAGTAATACTAGAGCAATTCACACCTGATCATCCTTAGATCTATAATATCTTTGGAATACCCTAATCACTTTTAGAAGTTTGCCTGATGTGGAAATGCTGGCTGTTATTGTTGCTGAACAGATTTTTACATTTCAGGCCTTCTTAAAATTCTTGCAACTGCTACTGCTAAGCAAAATCCTGACAGCGGAATTAGGAAAATGGAATGTTGTGAGTGGTTTCACTGAATGTTAGGCTATAGTGTCTAATTGTTTCTTTGATTGTTCAGACAAGCCAGATTGGTTATCAGTCCCTGAAGATGATGGGATGCTATTGGTGTTTGATGTTACTGATGCTGACGAGCTGTACAGGTGATGTAAAGAGCTCAGGTAGGTGTTGAAATCACATTGACCTTACTTTGAATTGTCAGTCTATTAATGATGTGTTCAGAAATTAATGCGTAAAGAGGCATTTAACTGATTAACAAGAAGTTTCAGTGTTATTAACAGTGATTTGAAAATGCTTAACAATCAGGGAGCACAGTTGCACAGTGGTTAGCACTGCTGCTTCACAACTCCAAGGGACCCGGGTTTGATTCCCAGCTCGAGTCACTATCTGTGTAGAGTTTGCACATTCTCCGCATGTCTGTGTGGGTTTCCTTAGGTGCTCTGGTTTTCTCTTACAGTAAGAGGTCTGACAACACCAATTTTAAATCCAACCAATTTATTTGATAGTAAACTTGCAAGCTTTTGGCTTTTGTAGCCTTCTTCAGGTGAATGAGGTGTTCTGATCTGCAATAGATCATTCGCGGAAGAAGGCTACAAAAGCCAAAAGGTTGCAAGTTCACTATCAAATAAATTGGTTGGATTTAAAATTGGTGTTGTCAGACCTCTTACTGTGTTTACCCCAGTCCAACATCAGCACCTCTACATCATTCCTCCTACAGTCCAAAGATGTGCGGGTTTCGTTGATTAGCCATGCTAAAATTTCCTCTTAGTGTCCTGCGATGTGTAGGTTAGAGGGTTACTGGGTAAAATATGTAGGGATATGGGGTTAGGGCCTTTGTGGGATTGTGGTTGGTGTAGGCTCGATGGGCTGAAGGACCTCTTTCTGCACTGTAGGGTTCTACGACATCACAAATTGATTTTACCATTAAACATTAATCATGTTGTTCAGGTTTCTGTAAGATTTTTTGAATGGACACTTATGCACTAACATGAGAAGCCTACAATGGATTGTTTCATATTAAAATACAAAGGGCATCAAGAGATTCAAAAGTACATAGAGCTCACCCCAAAAATAAATTACACTCATAAAGCACCCATCATCTCAAACATCAATCTAATCTTTCTTTCCATTTTTCCATGTCATCTGTTTCTTTAACGGTCCAATTTCACCACCTCATGATTACTCTCAGGGGCGTGGCTGGGACTGTAAAGAGGAAAGCCTTTGTACTTAAAACAAAGCAATGGTGCAGAGAAGGTTTTTGTTTGTTCACCTTCAGTTTCCAGTGTGTGCAGCCCGGGGATACCCAAGTATATCGCTGCCTCATGAAGCTGCTAGTGGGACTTGGACCAGGGACAGCAAGTTGAAAACAAGCCTGAAAATGAAAGGGCTTTTTCTGTCTCTTGACACTACAGGCCTGGACATTTACAGGCTTCTGACATCCAATCTCAATTCTCAGTGCACATCAATCCAGGGCTTTGGAGTTGCAATTTTAATGGTCCAATCCACTAAAACCAGGCATACCACAACATGAAATGACTGAAATGTGCTGTCTCCCACTAAGGGAACTGTCCACAGTGGCTACTTACTTCTGTCTTTAGTGGCTAACCCTGTGACTACCAAACATAATAGTTTATCTCGAGCACAGTGACAGGGTAAAAGTCTAGGAAACTGCACACTTCATCACAGGCTGACAGGTAGGCACAAGTAAATGAGGGTGGAACTGACTGGGTGGATGCATCATGAAGCAATTTGGAATGAATCTGGAAACTTAAGAAGTTGTGTGAATTTGCAGGCTAGCAAATTTCCAACCTCACAGTAGAAGTGCAAATTAATCAAATGCCTCCTTTTAACCCAAAGCTCAGGATCCGAGGCCAGGACAAAAATCGCTTCAGGACTAATATATGCACTTGACCTTTATTAATAAAAGGTTTCAGCTAGAGCAGCCTGAGCTTAGTAATTGTGGTTTATTTCTGAACCCTGGCATCTCATTGCCATGATATTTTTACAGTGTTTTACCTGAAAAATAAAGCAAACAGAGTGCTGAGAATTCAAAAACGTGCAAACTGGTTCTGGGAAGAGGTGAAACCAGGATCTCTGGAGCGAGAGTGCTATGAGGAATCCTGCTCATTTGAAGAAGCTGAAGAAATCTATAAAAATCGTGAGAGGACTGTAAGAATTTTTCAGCTGAAAAATGGATATTTTTAATATTTAATTTTTCATGGGATGTGCATGTCATTGACAAGGCCAGCATTAATTGCCCATTCCTAATTACCCTTGAGCTAATTGGCTTGCAGGCCATCTCAGAGGATGCTTAAGAGTCACCCACATTGCTGTATGTAGGCTTGACCAGGTAAGGATGATAGTTCCCCTTCCTAAAGGACTCTAGTGATCCAAAGTGGTTGTTACAATAATTGATGATACTTTCAAGTTAACTTTCCATACTGCATTTTTACTTAATTGAATTTAAATTCCGCCAGCTATGATGGTGAGATTTGAACCACTTGACCCAAAGATTTGGGCCATTGGTTTACGAGCTCAGTGACATTGCCCCTATGCTTCTAGCTTCTCTCTGCTTTTTTAAATGTTCCATTGTGAAATCAAGATTCTGCATCCAATATTCAGCATCTGACATTATTTAAAACTCCATTTCCTGTACTTGGTCCAAGTTCCATTCCCAGTTCCTTCTCCCTGTCTCGTTCATGCTTCCAATGTCTGTTCCCATTCAAGCAAAAAATCCCAATATCACTCCCACTCTCAATGCTATTGATTGGTTTGTTTTGAATTCTGTATAAGAGCCTCTGTACATTCCAGCTTTTCCCCAGGATCTCCCTGTGTTGAACAGAGGAACGTGTAGTTTGTTTTTGTTTCTGTTTCAGCTCAACACATTGTGTTTTCAAATGGATGCCAGAAAGGAATGTGCAGCTCCAATGAAGACTATTTATTTTATATTGTACAGCAATTTGATGATTGAATGTTCAGCTAATGGTGCTAAAACTAGTCTTAATCAAATTAGTAAATTGGAAGTAGCTGGCCAATCTTTATTTACCATATGTCTGGAGCCTTTGCCAGTGTAGTTCACAGTTCAAAGGTCCATCAACACAACATTATGATTTTGATGAGTAAATTGCAAAAATTTTAATAAATTTTTTTTCTTTTAACAGTGGGAGTTCTGGTTCTCATACAAGGGTAAGTGCTATCATTATCATTTGTGGTGATATTCCTCCATCTAGAATACCTCTGACCAGCAAACTACAGCCAATCATTGTGCCTAATCCCTTGTAAAATATCTCTTGGGTGCTGAGCAAAGCCACCATCCCAGGAGAGACAGGAGATGGATTCTTCTATTTCTGCAAAAGTTGCATAAAGTCACCTGGGCAGTTCTGTAATAATGAAAGATAGCTTATGAACGTATCTCCCTCAATTGTATGAATTCAATCAGTGATTCTTCAATGTGGAATGACTAAGCAAGAATTCACAATGGCAAAGATAATTAACTATGAAGATATTGGCCCCAGCTTAATTAAACAATTAATGCTTTAAGCAACTCACTTCATTTGTCTCAGATGCTTGGACCTTTCAGCAGCTTCCCCATTCAATCTATACAATCTGAATGGATGGCTTGTTAGCAGAATAATACTTGGTGTGACTTCAGTTACATGCTATTTTTAGCACTAAAATGCAAATTAATAATTCAAGAGACAAAAACAATACTTTTGCTGTAAGGAGCGAACAAACATTTTGGCTGATGTGGGAGGATGTTACTGAATGCTAACCAAATCATTAGATCTTTCTTTAGGTCAGTTCAAGCTAAAGTCCATTTTTCAGAGTCCTCAGAGTTTACCATTCTCTGATACTGTGCCACCTGTTATTAGAATCTTCAAGTGTTTCACTGAATGCTTTTCTCTATCTCCCTCTCACAGATCTGAATCCTTGTAAATCATCGGCATGCCTCAATGGCGGTTTGTGTAAGATCTTGGGCTACAGTTACATCTGCCTTTGCCCTCCCCTATGGAAAGGAGAGTACTGTGAAATAGGTTTGTTGCTGCTTCTGACAATATTTATCAACCTACTCTCCCAACAATGTGGATCATTGGGCTTTGTGTATATGTGGTGTTGTGCACAAGAGTGTGCCTGTGTGAATGTGTATGTGCATTTTTTTATTCATTCCTGGGATGTGGATGTTGCTGACTTGGCCAGTATTTATTGACCATCTCTAGTTGCCCTTGAGAAAGTGGTAGTGAGCATTCTTCTTGAACTGCTGCACTTCAAGTGCTTTAGGTGCATACACTGTGTTGTTAGGGAGGGAGCTCCAGCATTTTGATCCAGCAACAGCGAAGGAATGGTGACATTTCTCAGTCAGGATGATGGGTGATTGGGGGACACCCTTCCCTGCAAGCCACAAACCACCCTCATTTGAAACCATTAGCACCTAGTGATATTTCCATACCTTTGTCCTTCTAGATGGTAGGGGGGTTATGAGTTTGGAATGTGCTGTCAAAAAAGCCTTGTTGAGTTCCTGCTGTGCATCTTGTTGATGGTGTACACAGTTGCCTCTGTGCATTAGTGGTTGAGGGACTGAATGTTTGTATAAGCAGGACCAATCAAGCGGACTGCTTTGTCTTGGATGGCGAGAAGCTTCTTGAGCATTAGTGAGGCTGCATTCATCCAAGCAAATGGAGAGTATTCCACTACACTCATGACTTGTGCCTTGTACATCATGGACAGGCTTTAGGAAGTCAAGTGGTGAGTTACTCGCTGCAGGATTCCTAGTCTTTGACCTCTCTTATAGCCACAGTAGTCATATGGCTAGTCGAGTTCAGTTTCTGGTCAATGATAACCCTTAGGCTATTGACAATGTGGTTTCAGTGATGGTAATTCCATTGATTGTCAATGGGTGATAGTGGTTAGATTCTCTCTTGTTGGACATTGTCATCACCTGGCACTTCTGTGGCTCAAATTTTATTTGCCACTTGTCAGCACTAGCCCAGATATTGTCTAGGCCTTGTTGCATTTGAGCATGAATTGTTTCAGTATCTGAGGAGTCACAAATGATGCTGAACATTGTGTAGCCATCAGTGAAACGCCCACTTCTGATCCTATGATGAAAGGAAGGTTATTGATGAAGCAGCTGAAGATGGTTGGCCGAGGACACTACCCTGAAGAATTCCTGAATTGACACCCTGGAGCTAAGATGATTAGCCTCCAACAACCACAATTATCTTCCTTTGTGTTACGTATGACTCCTATCAGCATAGGCATTTCCCTGCTTCTCAGTGACTCCAGTTTTTCTCCTGCTCCTTGATGTCATAGTGGGTCAAATGCTGCCTTATATCAAGGTTAGTCACACTCATCTCAATTTAGCTCTTTTGTCTATGTTTGGACCAAGACTGTAATGAGATCGGGAGCTGAGTGACCCCAGTGGAACCCAAACTGGGCATCAGTGACCAGGTTATTGTGAAGCAAGTGACGTCTGATAGCATTGTCGATGACCCCTTCCATCACTGTGCCTGGTAATAATGTCAGACTACTCCTTGACTATGTGTGTGCCTTTCTCAATTTTGGCACAAGCTCCTAGATGTTAGTAAGGAATATATTGGAAGGTCGACAAAGCTGAGTTTGCCATTTTTGATGATTAGATCAATGCCAGGTGATCCATCCGGTTTCATTCCTTCTTGACTTTTCAGTGATTGGTTACAACTGAGTGCCTTGTTGGGTTGTTTCAAAGGGCTTTTAGAGTCAACCATATTGTTGTGGATTGGCAGTTACATGTAAGACAGACCAGATAAGAATGGCACATTTCATTCACAATAAGAGACTTGGGTGAACCAGATGGATTTTTACAACAAACAACAATGGTCAAGGTCATCATTTGACTTTTAATTCCAGGTTTTTACTGAATTCAAATTCCAGCAACTGTTGTGATATATTTTGAACCTGAGTCCCTAGATTATTACCTGAGTCTTTGGATTACTAGCCCAGTGGCTCATGTGTGTTTGTGTTTGTGTGTGTGTGTCTGTAGACCTCATGTGTGTTTGCATTTTTATTTGAGTTGCTGCTCTTTGCTGATCTTATCATGTTACACAACTTCCTCCACACATTATCCTCAAAAGAGACAGTGAGTTGTACCACAGAGATCTTGTGGCAGTGTAGGCAGTATCCCAAGTCTGGCCGGAAGCTCTTGGTTCAAGTCCCACTCCAGGATTTGATGGCCACATGAACTGGCCATATAAATAGCCAAACAGGTTGATTTTCAGCCTGTAAATCCTTCCAATATGCCTTGCAGAAGACTTTTCTGGTCAGCCATACTGCAGAAAGAAACAGCAAACCACTGCCAAGCACAATCATGGACCAATCCAATGGAAATCCATGGCCATCAATGTCCTCTTAGGATGTGAGTCCTGAAGGGTGAGCTGGAGCAGTATGACACAACATTAACACTTTTTAATTACCCTCTCACGTGAACTGCTTGATGCTCTGATTGTTAGTGGGTTTGCACTACAACCAAAATTAGTCAAAAATAAACAGTAGCATCTCCACGAACATAGGACTTAGGAGCAGGAGTAGGCCATTCAGCCCCTCAATCCCAGTCTGCCGTTTGGTAAGATCATGACTGATCTGGTTGTGGTTTCAATTCCACCTTGTTGTCTGTCCTCCATAACTCTTATCTATCAAAAATCTAACTCTCCCTTGAATAAATGATGCAGCCTCCACTGCTTTCTGTTGGAGACTTCCACAGATTAATGATCGACTGAGAGAAAAGAATTCTTTACTCCCAGAAGTCCCAATTCGGCCCATTGAACCTGACAACAATCCCACTCAGGTCCTACCTATTTACCATGCTAATCTTTCTTACACTAAGGAGCAATTTACCATGGCCAATCAATCTAACCCACGCATCTTATGAGTATGGAAGGAAACTAGAGCACCTGGAGGAAACTCACACAAACCTGGGGGGAATGTGCAAACTCCACACAGTTACAAGAAGCCGGAATTGAACTCGGGTCCCTAGCACTGTGAGACAGTAAACACTGAGCCACCATGCTGCCCATATTTGTGATGCCATTGCCCTTACATTCATATGGGCTTCACTGACTGATGAGTCACTGTGTAAACATGATTATAAGCAGATATTTTTCCTGTGTTTACATATTATTCTTTAATTCAGAGAATCTGGATTGTAAATATAAGAATGGCTACTGTCAGCAGTACTGCAACTTTAACAAGGCAACACAAAAGGCAAAATGCAGCTGTGCAGATGGTTATCAACTGGATGAAGACCAGAAGAACTGTGTTAAAAATGGTACTGTCTTCACCTGTCACTAACTTACATTTCATTAAATATTGATTTTGGCCACAAGATGCATCACCATTAAGAATTGTACAAATTTGAAGAGCATGATTTGATTTGAGTTGATTTATCATTGTCATACCATGAAACATATTGTTTCTTGCGCACGATACAGGAAAAAATATACCATTCATAGAGAAGGAAAGGAGAGTGTGCAGGTTGTAGTGTTACAGTCATTGTTAGAGTGTAGCGAAAGATCAACTTAATGCAAGGTAGATCCATTCAAAAATCAGATAGCAGTAGGGAAGAAGCTGTTCTTGGGTCAATTGGTACATGATCTCAAACTTTTGCACCTTTTTCCAGGCGGAAGAAGGTGGAAGAGAGTATGTTCAGGGAGCATGGGATCCTTAGTTACGCAGGCTGCTTTTCCAAGACAGCAGGAAGTGTAGACAGAGTCAATGGATGGGAAGTTGGTTTGTATGATGGATTGGGCTTTATAGTTTCTTGCGATCTTGGGCAGAACAAGAACCACACCAAGCTGTGATACAACCAGAAAGAATACTTTCTATGTTGCATTGGTAAAAGTTGGTGAGAGTCATAGCTGACATGCCAAATTTCCTTAGTCTTCTGAGAAAATAAAGGTATTAGTGGGCTTTCTTAACTACAGTGTTGGCGTGAGGGGACCAGGACAAATTGTCGATGGTCTGGACATCTAAAAACTTGAAGCTCTCACCCATTTCTATTTTGTCCCTATTGATATAGACAGGAGCGTATTCTCCACTACACTTCCTTTATTGTTGTCACACCAGTTCAGCAGATTCTCATTTCTGTACTCTGTCTTTTCATTGTTTGAAATCTGTCCTCTATGGTGGTGTCAGCAGCAAACTTGAAAATCGAGCTGATGGGGAATTTGGCCTACCCTTACTGATTGTGGTCTGTGAGTTAGAAAGTTCAGGATCCAGTCATAGATGGAGGAGGCGAAGCCCAGGCCATGAAGTTTGGAGATGAGTTTTGTCGGAATAATTTTGTTGAAGACTGAGCTGTAGCCAATAAATAGGAGTCTGACATAGGCGTCTTTGTTATCTAGGTATTCTAGGGTTGAGTTCAAGGCCAGGAGGATGGCATCTGCTGTGGAACTGTAATGGTGGTAGGCAAACTGTAATGGATCCAGGCAATCCAGGAAGCTAGAATTTGAGCTATGACTAACCCTTTGAAGCATTTCATAATGCTGAATGTCAGAGCCACTGGATTATAATCATTAAGGCACAATGCCTGGCTTTTTTTGATATGGCAAACATGGGGCAGACTTTGTAGTTTGACAGAATCAAGCCTTTGATTTGAACTTTGAATAAGTGTTCTATCACCAAATAACCACTAGATTGGAGAAAAGTTGGGACTTGTACTGTTTCCAAAGTAACCCCTATCCCATATTGCTGTTTACTGATTACAGCTTATGGCGCAGCTTCCAAAGTTTCCTGGCGTTTGCTGTGAATTATCACAATTTTAGGGATACGTGGGGAAAAAAAGGAACTTGTGCAGAAAGACTGGATTGACAAGCTACCTACCCCCTTCAATGCAGTGATATGATTACTGACCATGACAACCTGTTCGAACCTTGGTGTAACCAGCAGCCAACAGCTCTATAAAAATCACAAAATATAATCACAAAGTCTGTCCCATGTTTGCCGTCCAGGGGATAATTTTTTCACATAGAGGGTGATGAGTGTCTGGAACAAACTGCCAGAGGGTAGTAGTAGAGGCAGGTACAATTTTTAAAATTCTTTTAAAGCTTTTAAAAAGCGTTTAAACAATTGCAAGAGTAAGATGTGTATAGAGACATATGGGCCAAGTGCGGGCAATTGGGTCGAGCTTAGAGATTTAAGAAAAAGCTGTGTGGACAGGTTGGGCCAAAGGGCCTGGTTCCATGCTGTAAACCTTGTTTCTTGCTGCAGCCTTCTTTTTCCATCTGATTTATTTGTCTTCTGTGTTCAATTCCAGTTACATATCCATGTGGGATGATATCTCTGTATGGATCAAAAACTCGCTCATTGGAAGAGGAACTTTCCCTCAATGAAACAGACACTGATTCTGAATACTTAACAAAGTTAAATTATACAGAAGCCGATGCTCGGGAGCACATTGTTGGTGGAAGCATTTGCAGACGAGGTTTTTGTCCTTGGCAGGTGAGATAGAAGTTCTAAATTGGTATCAACCCATTCACTTCAGATATTCTGTGACCCATATTTGTGTATCTATTGATGGAGAAGGGAGTTTGGATGTGTAAAGTCTGTTAAATTTTGTGGAGATGCAGTTTCTATTGAGAACAAAGGGCTGACTTTCCTGTAATTAGCATTCTTAAAACGTAAGGAAACCATTTGGCCCATCAAATCTGCACTGACTTTCTGACAGAGCATCCCACTCAGGTCCTATCCACCCAATCCCACATATTTACTCCATTAATTCCTCTGATGTAACATCTTGGGTCACTAAGGGACAATTTAGCATGGCCAATTCGCCTAAGCGGCACATCTACGGACTGGGGAGGAAACGGGAGCACCCAAAGGAAACCCATGCAGACATGGGACAACATGCAAACTCCACACAGTCATCCAAGGCAGACATCAAACATGGACCCCTGTTGCTGTAAGGCAGCAGTGATAACCACCATGCCACCTTGAATGCATGTTCAAGGATCACGTATTCCCTAACTGCTAACATATGAAATCTAGGCTGAAACTAGTAATGCTGACTGAATGAGATAGAAGTGGGAGAATTACCTCATCCTTTCTGTCTCGTTTTCCTGTTCTTTTTCCCTACTAGGCACCCATCTGGAGATGTGCTAAACCCAGCCCTTTTCTGATTAGATTCTCTGAGAGGGGCAGGGTTTGTGCACCAATGAACAGTGATTGCACTAGCACTTTGTATATCACAATAGTAACTACACTTCAAGAGTAAAAGTTGACTTTAGGACGTCCTGAGGTTGTGAAAGATTCCATAGAAACGCATGTTTTTCAAGTATTTCTCTCACATGACATCAAGATACTGAAAGTGACAGGAGCTAACTTTAGTTATCAGTGTATCATTGTCCAAATACATAGGAAATGTTTCTTCACATACACAAAACTTTTCATAAATGTATTCTCCACCTTATTTTAAATGGATTGATCTATGCACTAGTCTCTTGCTGAGAAATTTAAGGGCCTTAATGCACAATTACTAGTTATGGTAGTTGGTGTCACCGTCTACATAAATGGAAATTTAAAGCATTAACATCACCAGATAATTTTTCATCAGACCCTCAGGCACATCCTAGAACTCCACCTCAGAAGAAATTCGTAGATAACCTATAACAATAGCATGATTAGCTTTTGTCTGAAATTGTTTTTTATTCACAACTTGTACCCAATCCGCTTAACAATTCACCAACGCTACAAGGGTTGGTGGTGTTGTGGATAGCCTGGAGGGATGTCAGAAGTTGCAGCAAGGCATAGATAGGATGCAAGAATGGGCAAAGAAGTGGCAGATGGACTTCAACGCAGATAAATGTGTAGTAGTCCATTTTGGCAGGAACAATGGGGTGAAGGAGTACAATATCTAGGGTAGGAGCCTTAGCAGTATTGAGGAGCAGAAGGATCTTGCAGTCCGAGTCCATAAGACTCTTAAATCAGCCTCGCAGGTGGAGGATGTGGTCAAGAGGCATATGGTGTACTGGCCTTCATTAATCGAGGAATTGAGTTTAGGAGTTGGATGGTAATGATACAACTTTATAAGACCCTTGTCAGACCCTGCTTGGAGTACTGTGTGCTGTTCTAGTCACCTCACTATAGGAAGAATGTGGAAGCTATTGAGAGGGTACAGAGGAGATTTACAAGGATGTTGCTGGATTGAGAGGCATGCTCTATGAAGATAGGTTGAGGGAGCAAAGTCACATCTCCCTGGAGAGATGAAGGTTGGGAGGCAACCTGATGGAAATTTATAAAATGTTGAGAGGAATAGATAGGGTGGATTCTCAGAGGCTATTTCCCAGGGCTGAAATGGTTGCTACGAGGGGGCACAGGTTTAAGGTGCTGGGGAGCAAGTACAGAGGAGATGTTAGGGGTACGTTTTTCACTGAGGGTGTGAGTAAATGGAATCGGCTGCCATCAGTGGTGGTGGAGGCGAACTCGCTCGGGTCTTTTAAAAGACTTCTGGATGAGTACGTGGGATTATTTGGGATTGGGAGTTACATAGTTCTATGACCTAGTAGGTAAGGGTATGATCGGCACAACTTGTGGGCCGAAGGGCCTGTTTGTGCTGTAGTGTTCCATATGCTTAAAGCCAGGTATGTGCACAACATCGGAACATGTTGTTGACAAATATATGTGGGTGTCACTGTACTTCACCATGACACCACTTCAACTGTGCTTGCAATGACAGCCAATAACAAATGAGAAGTATATTCTAGAGCAGGGCCCTCAGCATTTGCTGTGATATATCATGTGAGCAGAAATCCTTCAATACCTGTACTGAAAGCAAATGAGGGAATTAAAGATTTAGAAGGAATAGTCCCAACTTGGAGACCATTGTAACATCCTCGTGCTTTTATTCTTCTCATGCTATTTCTCATTCACTCACACACTTTCTCCTCCCAAATGCTCTGTTTGCTGAGTATCTCATCTTCAGCTCCCTGAATATCACCTATGTAGTTTTGAATTTTGCAAACTCATTTCCCTGAATAGCAAATACTAAGTTTAATGAGTATTGAATGTTCAATTCTTTGACTATCATGCATGCAATTTCCTGAATATCATACTCCAGTCCTTGAACATTCCATGTCGAACTCCCTGATGATTACGCATTCAGCAGTTGACTGTATCCTTTCTTTGAAGTATACTACCTTATTTCTATTATGAGCAGGACAAAATGTGATAAGGAACTGCCATTTCAGTAGTACTTGACGGTTGCTGCTTTGAAACTCAAGGACCTTTAACAGAAACAATGCAATGAGTCTTGTGATTAGTGCACTTTCGAAACAATTTGAGGTGGTATATTCACACAATGCTTTGTGATGAGAGGGAATGCATTTGAGCAATTGGCAACAAATAGGCCTGGTATGAGCAGCTTCCTGATCATCATACCTTTTCCTTCTCATGTATAACCCAAGGATGAAGGAAATGAAAACTATAATTTACATTTTATTTTAATTCAAGTTATGATTAACTTCCTGGCTTTGACTAATCTAGTGGGGTTGTTAAGTTTCTTCCATTGTTCCTCTGGCCTCAGATGGCACGCAATGTGATGCTCTTAGCTACTGCATTTCAATATATTTATCTTCCATTCCAAGAAGTTATCTTTGCATTGCCTAATTTCAGACAACAAAACCCTTCAACTTTGAAAGTTTGGGGATTCTATTCTGGAAGGAACAATTTGTAGTTGGTTCACCAACTACACTTACCTAATGGCTAACTGGCTCTTTTACTGCAGCCATTCATACAGATGTTGCACCTGATTTGGCTCCACCATTCAGCACCACTTCACCCTCCCCTTCTCTCCTTTAAATGTGCCTTCTCTGAGCAAAGCAGAACTTGGAAAGCTGGAAGCCTGGCAAAAATGGTGCACTGATGCAGTAATAAAGATTTGATCAGCAGCACCAAATCACTTCACTTTTGGAAAAGACTCAGTTTTTGATTAAATTTGCTGGTGCACAAAGCCCCAGCCCAGAAATGATACCATTAATTCTCAGCTGATGATATTCTCTGTATAAGTCACCTGGTCTAAACCCACGCATATGCTCACTTTATTTTTTCTCCTTTTTAAAAGAAATTGTGGACTTATTTTTCAAATAATACCAATGTATTTTTTCAATAATGGTTTGTAGCAGAGAATTGCATATTTTAATTAATATTTGTGGATATAACTTTTTTCTCAATCTCTCCTTTAATTCTTCTTCAATCTTAAATTGGGGCTCTTCTATTAACCATATTGTTGAGCAGTAGATACAATCAATCACTCCTTACTCTGAACGAATCCTTCAGAACCTTAAATCCACCATTTCGTCTGTAACCTTCTTAAGCTGTAAAAAGACCAAACGTGAACTAGTTTTATTTTACACACAGTACTGAGGTAAATTATTGATTCCATTTTTGCTGTTTTTAGGTGTTGATAAGTAATAAGGATGGTTTTGGCTTCTGTGGTGGGACTTTGATTAACAGTCGGTGGGTTGTGACTGCAGCTCACTGCTTTGATACAATATTGCCACACTTTGTTACAGCAGGTAAGAGCACATATATGGTCCTTTTTGGTTGTACCAATCTCCAAAATCAGCCTTTAAATTCAGTTATGATTTTCCTTCCACACTCCTATCTCACTTCCATTGCATTTATTACTTTTTCACTTATCTTTTGCCTTCTCCCCTGCCCCTTGAACTTGTCACTCTCTCGGCAATCACAACTTTGATGTTTCAGCTCAACCTGTCCTTTCTCCTTCTATCTCTTCCATTTATCTTTCACTTTCATTTGACTTTTCCTTCTCCATTCCTCTTCCTTTCTTGGCTCTTTTGCAGCTCCTGTTTCTTTTTAAGATACCTGCCTTATCCTTTACGTCACTTACTCTGCATTACATTTCTCTCTAGCCACATCTTTTTCTCAGTCACTAATTCTGTTCCACTATTTTTTCTTCACTTTGATGTTTTCTCTTGTCTCTTTCTTAATCTCTCCTGCATTTATCTCTCTCATCCTTCCATTTGGCAAATGCAATATAATGTAGGAAAGTGTAGGAAAATGTGAAGTTATGCACTTTGGAGGGAAGAATAAAGGAGCTGAATATAATTTAAATCTTGAAAACCTGCTAAAAGCAGCAGCATAGAGGGATTTGGGGGTCCTCATACGTAAATCACAAAATGCTAACATATAAGTTCAGCAAGTCATAGTGCATGCAAAAGGAGATGGAATATAAAAATAGGCAAGTTTTGCTAAAACTGTGCAAGGCACAAGTTAGACCACATCTGGAATACTGTAAACAGTTTTGGCCCCGTTGTCTAAGGAAATATATATTGGCACTGGAGGCAGTCCAGAGAAGGTTCATTAAGTTGATCCTGGGCATGGAGAGATTTTCTAATGAAGAATGGTTGGGCCTAAGCTCATTGGAGTTCAAAAAATGAGACGTGGCCTTATTGTAGCATACAGGATTCTTAGAGGGCTTGACAAGGTAAATGTTGAGAAGTTGTTTCCTCTTGTGGGAGAGTGGCATAATCTCAGAGTAAGGTGTCAACCATTTAAGAAAGAGATGAAGAGGAATTTCTCTTCTGAGGGTAGTGAATTCCTGGAATTTTTTTACCACAGAGGCTAGGATGTTAAGTATGTTCAAGGCTGAGATAGACAAATTTTTAATTGGTCAGAGAATCAAGGCTTATGGAAATAAGACAGGAAAGTAGAGTTGAGGATTATCAGATTAGTCATGATCTCATTGAATGGCAGAACAGACTCAATTGATCAAATGGCCTAGTTTTTATAGAACATAGAACATTACAGCGCAATCCCTCCTATGTTCCTCCTATTCTTTCCTTCTAACTTTTTCATCCTTTTAACACTGCATCAAATACTCTTTCTGCACTGTTGCCAGTGCTTTATTTTTTAATTTGTGTTTTGGAAACCATGATACCAGAGTGAAAAGCCATGGATGCTAGTAATCTAAAATAAAAACAGAAAATACTCAGCAGGTCAGGCAGCATCTGTAGAGAAAGAAACAATGTTGAGGTCACTAATTTTTTTATTACAACTGATATGATGTTGGCTGAACAGGGCACCTCTTTTGACAAGCATTCTATTCTTTTGGTAATGTCGCTCAGCATTCTTTCAACTTTGAGTGCCCAAATATTAGAATCCTTGCAGTACAGAAGGAAGCCAATCAGCCCACTGAGTCTGCACCAACTCAGAGCGCATTTTATATAGGCCCTCTCCTGCCTTATCCTGTAACCGCATGCATTTACCCCTTTCGTTCCCACTATCATACAAACCTTGGCACATGAAGAGACAATTTAACATGGCCAGTCCCCTTAAACTGCACATCTTTTGACTATGGGTGAAAACTGGAGCACCCAGAGAAAACTCACACAGACACAAGGAGAATACACAAACTCCACACAGTCTCCCAAAGCTGGAATCAAAGTCAAGTCCCTGATGCTTGAGGCAGCAATGCTAACCACTGTGGAGAAGGAGAAAAAATTACAGTGGGGGTTGAAGGGAAAGTCAAATTATGAGTTTATGTTAAAGTTAAATATTAAGTGAGGGTGTACGTTTTTTTAATTACAAACAGTTACTCAAATAAGCTATTAAAAAGACTGAAATAAAAACAAAGAAAGGTGAAAATACTCAGGTCAGTGCACTATAGGCCCTTCAGCCCTCGATGTTGCACCGACCTGTGAAACCAATCTAAAGCCCATGTAACTTACACTATTCCAATATCATCTATATGTTTATCCAATTTAAATGCCTTTAATGTTGGCGAGTCCACGACTGTTGCAGATAGGACATTCCATGTCCTTACTATTCTGAGTAAAAAACACAACTCTGACATCTGTCCTATGGTTGTCTCTTCAGTCTCTCAGCTGTCTTATCCTTACATACCTGCTTCTGTTCCTTCAATTCTGCTGCTCCATCATGTACCTCTCCTTCGCTCCTGTCTCTAGTCACTTGTCTTTCTTTTCTTCATCGTTCTTCATTCACTCCCACCTCTCCTCATTATCCCCCTCACTGCCTTCTCAATTCGTATGCCACAGCTTACTTCCTTTTACAGTTCTCTTTGTTTTCTCTGTTGTGATTATTTCCATGCCAATTACTTTTTATCTTATTCTTCACATCATACTTTCAGCTAACCCAACACAGAATAAGTGTGGAAAATTCTCAGCTTCTGCTGCTAACTCATTGTTTTGACGAGATGTCACCTAAAAATGTATATTTTAAAGACTATTTCAGATTATATCAAAGAATAATACAATGCAAAAGGACACCATTCTTTTTGTAGATGCTCTTTGAAAGAACTGTACCATTAATCTGACTCCCCTGCTCTTTTCTCATATGCCTACAATTTTTTATTTTTCTTTTTTGAAAGTGACAATTGAATCTGTATTTACCACCCATTCAGGTAGCATTTTCCAGATCATAATTACATAAATTAAACCATAAAAGCAGCTTCTGATACTGCTCTTACTCCACCAGGTAAACTTGACAAACTTCGAATGGAGACCTCCGAAGAGAAGGTTTTAGTGAAGAAGTTTCTGATCCATCCTCAGTACGATCCAGTAATATATGACAACGACATTGCCCTTCTGTATTTGAATCAGTCTGTAAATTTTAGCACTTCCATTACTCCAATTTGTCTGCCCAATTATAACCTGGGCAAGCTCCTACTGCAGAAAGGGAAGATGGGGATGGTAAGTGGCTGGGGCCAGACGTATGAAAAAGGCAGGTCATCCCGATTCTTGAGACGGGTCCAACTTCCATACGTCGAACAGGAGACTTGCATCAAATCAACAAATTTGTCAGTTACGGATAATATGTTCTGTGCTGGGTACAAAGATGATGCAATGGATTCCTGTCGGGGGGATAGTGGAGGACCCTATGCTGTTTTGTATCGACAAACATGGTATTTGATTGGTGTAATTAGCTGGGGTGAGGGCTGTGCCAGAGAAGGAAAATATGGTATATATACTAGGGTTCCTGGCTACTTATTGTGGATACATGAGACTTTATCAGAGTACTGAGATTTTGAATTCTCTGAGCAGTCACCAATTACTGTGAATGAACAGAACAGGAACACAAGAGAAAGACAGAAGCACTGGGTTACACATTGTGAACTGAGCAGTAGGTCTCAGAACTACCATTTAACTTTATTTAGAAGATTAGCCCCCAGTAAAATAGTTTGAGCTTGTTAATTTATCAACTGCAGTTGTTTCACAGCAGACAGTAATTAATATCCTCTTCTAAAAATTACTACTGGCGATAGATGCAGATGAATACTTAATACATTAATTTCATGTTTTCTGTTGAATAATTTTGATGCATTAACATTGACACAGATGCCAGTCATGTGGAAGAAGCAAGTGGGAGAATTTAAGCTTACAGCAGGAAGCAAGGTTATCCAATCATCACATATCCTTAAACTGTTCCCTTCTTAATTCCTATTGTGATCGGAATTGAATTAATAGAATAGAGCAGCTCTTCAGGGTACTGCAGTATCAAGTCTGGCATTATAGGTTAAGTTTATAACATAACACTTCCATGCAGTTTGGATAAAGAATAAATAAATTGATTTGCAAATGCTGATAGCTGAATTTCCTTTCTTTCCATTCTATTGACTACTGTAATTAGAACATAGAACATTACAGCGCAGTACAGGCCCTTTGGCCCTCGATGTTGCGCCGACCAATGTAACCAATTTTATGACCCTCTATCTTAAACTATTCCAATGCTATCCATATGCCTATCCACTGCCCATTTGAACGCCCTTAAACTTGATGAATCCACAACTGCTGTAGGCAGGGCATTCCACGCCCTTACTACCCTCTGAGTAAAGAACCCACCTCTAGCATCTGTCCTATAACTATCACCCCTTAATTTCAAGCTACGTCCCCTCGTGTTATCCATCTCCATCTGAGGAAAAAGGCTCTCACTATCCACCCTATCTAACCCTCTGATCATCTTGTATGTCTCAATTAAGTCATCTCTTAGCCTTCTTCTCTCTAATGAAAATAACTTCAAGTCCCTTAGTCTTTCCTCATAAGACCTACCCATCACATCAGGTAACATCCTGGTAAACCTCCTCTGCACCCTTCCCAATGCCTCCACATCTTTCTTATAACATGACGACCAAAACTGTACACGATACTCCAAGTGCGGCCACACCAGAGTTTTGTACAGTTGCAATATGACATCTCGGCTCCGAAATTAAATCCCTGTACCAATAAATGCTAACACACTATACGCCTTCTTAACAACCTTATCAACTTGAGTACCAACTTTCAGAGATCTATGCACCTGTACACCGAGATCTCTCTGCTCATCTAAACTACTAAGTGTCCTACCATTAGCCCTATATTCTGCACACATATTACTCTTACCAAAGTGAGTCACCTCACTTTTCCACATTAAACTCCATTTGCCACTTCTCGGCCCAGCTCTGCAACTTATCTATGTCCCTCTGCAAACTGTAACATCCATTCTCACTGTCTACAACTCCTCTGACTTTGGTGTCATCAGCAAATTTACTAACCCATCCCTCTACACCCTCATCCAGGTCATTTATGAAAACAATAAACAACAATGGCCCCAAAACAGATCCTTGAGGTACACCACCAGCAACTAAACTCCAGGTTGAATATATCCCATCAACCACCACCCTCTGTCTTCTATCAGCTAGCCAATTCCTAATCCAAATTGCTAAATCTCCCTCAATCCCATGCATCTGCATTTTCTGCAGTAGTCTTCCATGGGGAACCTTATCAAATGCCTTGCTAAAATCCATGTACACCACATCAACTGCCTTACCCTTACCCTTATGATTTTTCAAAAAACTTAATAAGGTTTGTCAGGCACAACCTTCCCTTCATAAATTCATGCTGACTACCCCTAATCAATTCATTTCTTTCTAAATGACTATAAATCCTATCCCTTATAATTCTTTCCAAAACTTTCCAAAACAATTCATGAGCTATTATCCATCATCATGAAGGTCAGAATAATTGATAGAATCTTAGGCAGCTTCTTCTCCCAAGCCCAAGCCAATAGGCCAAGTGACACATAATTTGGCCATTAGGATGTCAAAAGTCACCCTTTTCTGTCACTTCCTTTAATCACTGAAAAAAGCTGAATCTAAAAATTGATGTTTCAACACGAATATTCCCTGTAAGTGGTGTAGCCTGCTTCATCTAGTGATCATTCCCAATCTACAGCACACAGGACTAGGAAGATTCTATAGGTCTTAGGAATCTTAATTTAGTTAGCAGATAAGTCTTAAGCTCCCAGCCACGATTTTAAACTTCAAGCAAAGCCTTACAGGATCTCAGGCCCCATCTTGAACAAGATGTGACTGTGGTGGCAGCACTCACGATTTTGTGATAAAGATTGAAATCCTTGACCCAAAGCACATACTCATTTACGTGGATCAAAAATAAACTGTATTATAGTAATTAGCCCTCTGAAATTAACCTAATATCTCCATCAGTGTTTTCAATCAGTGAGCACAAATTTCCTATCTGGCTATGCAACTCCAATTATAAATTGCCATACTTCAGGTTTATTGAAATTGCACTGGGGAATTAGAGTTTTTAAACTTGTTCTGCCTCCATATAAAAATAGTGACATGTCACCACTATCAGTGATAACAAACCTGGAAGACATCCAGCAGCAGAAGTTTTTATGCGAGTGCTCATTTAATTAACATGTAGTCTTTATTAGCTGCCTCCACCCAAACAATAACATAGCAGTATTAGAAGACTTAAATTAACTAATTGCTTTTATCCTGAGTACCAGAAATCACTGGCTAAGGAACCATCTATCAAAAGAACTTCTAAGGAGCAGTACTTTATCTTTACCATGTTCACGACAAAACCAAATCTCTTAACACCTCCAATGCGACAAACAAACAATTTGTCCAATGTCTGCAAACACACAAAAACTATTGAACATTTCAATGTTAAATTGCACATAGACTGGTTAATCATCTGTCCAGTCCGTGACAAGCTGTTTTTTGAAGTGGTACTCTGCATAGAATAGTATGCATCCTTCCAACTGAAAGAAAGCAAGCCTGTGCAGATTTTCTTCTTTCTCTTTCAATAATTAAAATTAAGATGCAAATGAAATCAAGCCTTGGAGGAGGAGCTATACCTACTCCAATCAGCTTGGATCACGTAGATCAAGCCCAAGACAGGAAGTGAGGCCCTGTCTTGTCAGCTGGATTGGGAATGTCCCAACTTGTTGGGACTTTGATTTGATTGGATTGGAATAAAGTTTAAAAAAATTAAAATTTAAAATGATCAGCCACATCTCCAAGACAAGGTTTATAAATCGGTATTAACATTTCTTAAAGGTTTTTGGTGTTTTTCAGGATTTTTTTTTAGAAAACAACAAAATTAGAAAATCAGGATGAATTTAGTGAAAAACTGGTTAAAAACATTTCTATTTTGAATGTTAAATCAAGAAAATAAAGGTAATCAAGGCACAATTAAGTTAGTTACAAATATTCAGAAAACAAAGGAATATATTTATTCAAACTTTGGTGAACAAAAAGTTGGGTTTCAAACAGCTAACAGTCAAGTTCCAATCACATCAACTTGATATTGTGTTGATTTCAAACTTATAATGTTTTCCTATGTTCCTAGAATGTACTGAAAGATTTTATTCACATCCACCAAAAGATTCAGTTGCACAGTCTCAATTCCATGGTCGGTAGTCATCATAGAACTCCTATAGTACAGAAGAAAGCCATTTGGCCCATCGATCTGCACTGACCACAAGCCTACCCAAGTCCCATTTCCATAACCCCGCACATTTACCCTGCTAATCTGCCTGATACGAGGTCAATTTTCATGGGCAATCAACCTAACTCACATGTCTTTAGTATATGGGAGGAAATTATATACTAAATTCCCCACAGAATCCCACACAGAGACAAGGAGAAAGGGCAAACTCCATACAGATACTGACCTGAGACTGGAATTGAGCCTGTGAGGCAACAGTACAGACCTTTTTCAAAGAAGGATGTGGTTATCAAAATAAAATAATTTACGTTCCCTATATAAGAAATTATTTCCCATTTCTGGTGAATTTACGATTTCTCAGGAGGGAAAATAATCAATATTTGCATTCTTCCTTTTAAAGCATTCTCAGGATATGCGATTTATCACCTTAGATGCCGCTGGAAAATGGTGATGTTTCACTGTCTATAAGCAATATCACCAAATAACTTGTCTGGGGTTGTTTCCTTTCCAAGATCTAGCACTGCGAGTAATCCTTAGATGTCATTAATTAGCCTGGTCATGTTGTTGCACTGGCGTGTTACGTATTTATCCCAGGACAAAGAGAAGCTTTGTTTTTGATATTGAGAAATGGGCAGTGATTTTTTTCCATTGACCTAGCAGTCTAAAAAAAAACCTGACAATTTATTAATGGAATTGGGATAAAACAATTTCAAAATCCTAAATGAATATTTCTCATCAGTATTTACTGTTGAGAAAGGCATGGATGTTAGAGACCTTGGGGACATAAATAGGGATCTCTTGAGGAGTGTGCACATCACAGAGACGGAGGTGTTGGAAGTCTTAAAGCACATCAAGGTAGATCAATCCCTGGGACCTGATGAAGTTATTCCAGGATGTTATGGGAGGCTAAGGAGGAAACTGCAGATACTGTAGCAGAGATATTTGAATTATCAATAGTTACAGGTGAGGTTCCTGAAGAGTGGAGGGTGGCAAATGTTACCCTTTTGTTTAAAAAGGGCTGAGGGAAAAACCTAGGAACTTCTTGCCAGTGAACTTCACATCTTTGGTGGGTAAGTTGTTGGAACATATTTTGAGAGATGGGATCTAAAGGCATTTAGAGATGCAAGGAGTGATTAGGGGCAATCATCAGGGCTTTGTGAGTGGAGAATCATGTCTCACAAATTTGATTGAGTTTTTTGAACGGGTAACCAAAAAGATAGATGAGTGCAGTGCAGTTGATGTTGTCTACATGGACTTTACAAGGCCTTTGACAAGCTTCCGCATGTTGCATAAGGTTAAATCTCACAGGATCAAACTGGAGACTTGTGACCAGCAATGTGCCTCAGAGATCGGTGCTGGGTCCATTGTTGTCATTTATATTAATGATTTGGATGAGAATATAGGAAGCATAGTTAGTAAGTTTGCAGGTGACACCAAGATTGGTGGCACAGTGGACAGTGAAGAAGCTTATCTTTGACTGCAATGGGATCTTGATCAATTGGGCTAGCGGACTGATGAATGGCAGATGGCATTTAATTTAGATAAATGCGAAGTAATGTATTTTAGTAGATTGAATTAGAGCAGGATTTATTGGTAGGGCACTGGGGAGAGTTCCAGAACAGAAAGAGCTCAGGGTACAGGTTTATTGAAATTGGAGTCACAGGTGGACAGAGTGATGTAAAAGGCATTCAGCATGCTTGGTTTCATTGGTCAGAACATTGAATATAGGAGTTGGGATGTCTTGTTGAAGTTGCCCAAGACATTGGTAAGGTCACACTTGGAATACTGTGTATTGTTCTGATCACCCTATTATAGAAAGGATATTACTAAACTCTAAACTAGAAAGAGTGCAGAAGAGACTTACTAGAATGCTACTGGGACTTGATGTTTTGAGTTATAAGGAGAGGCTTGGTATACTGGGACTTCTTTCTCTGGAATATAGAAGGCTAAGGGCTGATCTTGTAGAGGTCTATAAAGCAATGAGGGTCACAGATCAGCTAGAAAATCAACATATTTTCCCAAAAGTAGTGGAAACTAGAGGGCAGAGGTTTAAGATAAGAGGGAAGAGATATAAAAGTGTTCTGAGGAGCAATTTTTTTATACAGAGGGTAGTGAGTGTCTGGAGCAAGCTGCCAGAGGTGGTAGTAGAGGCAGATGCAATTTTGTCTTTTAAAAAGCATTTGAATAGTTACATAGATAAAATGGGTATAGAGGAATATGGACCAAATGTGGGCAATTGGGACTAGCTTTGGGGTTTAAAAATAAAGCGCAGCATGTACAATTTGAGCTGAAGTCCTGTTTCCATGCTGTAATCCTCTATGACTCTTAATTTAAAGGTGCCTATACATCTTTTATAGATGTGAATGCCAATGGATCTAATGTGCACTATAAGTCGGAGAATATGGTCTGTTGCTCACCTTTCTGTGCATCCTGTTTGTATGCAGAGTGATGCTTAATGTGGTTTGGTGTAGCAGAGAAAAAAGAAGCCAAGAAAAATATGCTTGATTTTCTGATCAGGAGAGAAGAGTAGGAGGAAGTTCAGAAAAGACTCAAAATCATGGGATCCTTACAGTACAGAAGGAGGCCATTTGGGCCATCAAGTCTGTACCAACCACAATCCCACCCAGGCTCTCTTCTCATAACCCTGCTACTACTACTGATAACCCTGCCACCTAGTGGAATATTCTCTGTAAACATATTTCTTCTCAAATATTATCCTGCTAATCCCTGTGACATTAGAGTCAATTTAGCCTGGCCAATCAACCTAACCCATCTTTGGAAGAAATCAGAGCATCCAGAGAGAACCCACACAGACACAAGGAGAATGTGCAACTCCACACAGACAGTGAGGTTGGAATCGAACCTAGGTCTTGGCACAGTGAGGCAGCAGTGCTAACCATTATGCCACCATGCCGCCCTCTCCCTTTTGCTCTCTACTTAACTCGCATCTTTGTTCCAGCCTATCCTTTCTATTATCTCCTTTACCAGTGACCACTGCATTGTTTTGCCTGTTCAATCCTTTTTGAATGACCTCTATTTTCTATCATCATACTCAGAACCCCCCATCCACTGTACCATTGCTTCAACTTGTTCCTTCTCATGAACATAACATAAAATGCAGGACCTCAAATGCAGTAATCTCAGGATTATTCCCAGTACCATGCACTAGCAAGAGCAGGAATAAGAAGATAGATCAAATGAATGTGGCTGGAGAAATGGTGTGCCAGGGAAGAGTTTAGATTCTTGAAGTATTGGGATTGGTCCTAGGGAAACTTTGCAGGCCGGATGGGTTGTATCTGGGCAGAGTTGGGATCGATATTCTCACAGAGGCTTTTGCTAGTTCCAATGTGGAAGTTTTAAACTAGTTTGGTGGGGGGATGGGAACAAAAGAGTCCGATTCAGATCAGGAAATGGGAGGTAGAACGATAATTAGCGATGTAGTCAGCAACTTGGAAAGACAAAAGAAACGATGGTTAAAAAGCATCCAAAGGAAATTGAAGGGTTGAGCTGTTTATACGTCAATACAAGGAGTATTATAAACAAGGCAGATGAACTAAAGGTACAGATAGATACATGGCAGTGTGATGTCATTGCTATTGCAGAAACTTGGCTAAATGAGGGGCAAAATTGTCAGCTCAATATCCCTGGAGTTTCCAGACAGGCCAGAGTGAGTGAATAAAAAGGAGAGGGGGTAACATTATTGATTAAATAATCAATTACAGTTGTGAGAAGGGTGATGGACTAAACAGGTTAATAAATGAAACTTTATGCTTTGAATTTAAGAATAAAAAGGGTAAGTCATACTACCAGGAGAATACTAAGGTGCTCAGTTAGTGAGGAGGAAGTAAAATAATATATACGTAAACAAATCTCTATCTGTGAATGAGGGCACTAATAGTAGGAAACTTTAACTATTTCAATATCAACTGATTTTCAGACAATATAAAGGGACACTGAGGATGAAGAATTCACATATTATGTTCTGGATTTTTTTTAATGTGACAAAAGGAGATGCAATTCTGGATTTAGTCTTGGAAATGAAGATGGGTGAGTAGGTGAAGAGACAGTGGGCGACCATATCAGGGATAGTTACCACAATTCAGTTATATTTAGTACTATTGTGCAAAAGGACAAAGATAAATCAGGAGTAAAAGTTTTAACTGGGGATGGCAAAATTGAGAAGTGATTTGGCTGAGGTGGACTGGGCAAGAGTGCTAAAGAATAAATCAGTGGTAAACCAATAGGAAGCATTAAAAGTGATATCCTAAGGGTATAAATCAGACATGTCCCCTCCAAAGATAAGAATAGTGTTCTCAAATCTAGATTCCCATTTTTATCTAGAAAAGTACAGGGGAAGATTAAACAGAAAAAGAAAGAACAAAGAATATTACAGCACAGGAACAGGCCCTTCAATCTTCCAAGCCTGCACCGACCATCTGCCTGATTTAATTAAAACTTCCTATCTTCCCGGGTACCATATCCCTCTATTCCCATCTCATTTATGTACTTGTCAAGGCAGCCCCTACTTTATCCGCTTCCTCTATCTCCCCCGGCAACAAGTTCCAGGCACCCACAACTCTCTGTGTAAAATATCTGTCTTGTACATCTCTTTTAAACCTTGTCCCTCGCACCTTAAACCTATGCCTCCTAGTAATTGACTCTTCCACCCTGGGAAAAAGCTTCTGACTGTCCATTCCTCTCATAATCTTATAGACTTCAATCAGGTCTCTCCTCAATCTCCGTCACTCCAGTGAGAACAAACCAAGGTTTTCCAATCTCTTTTCATAGCTAATGCACTCCATACCAGGCAACATCCTGGTAAATCTTTCCTGTACTCTCTCCGAAGCCTCCACATCTTTCTGATAGTGTGGTGACCAGAATTGATAACTTATGATAGTCACAAAAAACTGAACACAGCAGATAACTTAAAGGAATGTAGGAAGTACAGGATCAAATGAAGAAAGAAATAAGAAATCAAAGAGAGGGCACAAAAAAAATTAACAAGCAAAATTAAGGAAACCCCAAAGATATTTTATCAGTATATAAAGAGCAAAGGGATAGTTAAGGAAAAAGTGGGATCTATCAGAGATGAAGGGAGCTTGTGTGAAGATATAGAGGATAAGGGAAGAGCTTTAAATGAATTTTTTGTCTCCGTATTCACAAAGTAAAGGGACGATATAGTAATCCAGAAGGAGCTGCGTGAAATATTGGGGAAAATAATCATGAGAGAGGAGGAGTTAAAGGGTTAGAATTCTTGAAAGTGAGTAAGTTGCAAAGGTCATTGAATTGTTCCCT
Source organism: Sphyrna mokarran (assembly GCA_024679065.1). Classification (NCBI taxonomy): domain Eukaryota; kingdom Metazoa; phylum Chordata; class Chondrichthyes; order Carcharhiniformes; family Carcharhinidae; genus Sphyrna; species Sphyrna mokarran. The sequence goes on from JAGIQG010000003.1 coordinate 61,879,997, forward strand.
AAGATGTTGAAGGAGATCAGAAAGGAAATAACAGATACTCTGAGCATTATTTCCCAATCTTCACTTGGATATAGATGAGGTGCCGGATGATTGCAGAATTGTAAATGTGGTTCAGATGTTTAAAAAGGGAATGAAGCAAATAGCAAACATACTGTAAGATTATGCCCTCTGGTCCTAGATACTCTCTCAGAGGTAAACAATCTTTCAGCACCTACCCACTCAAGCCCACTGAAAAGTCCTGTATGTCTCAATAAGGTCACCGAGTGTCATAGGGGCCCAATATGTCCATGCTGTCCTTTTTTTTAAAACCCCTAAGCTAATCCCAGTTGCCTGCATTTGGCCCATATACCTCAATACCCATGTAACTACCTAAATGTTTTTTAAAAAACAAAGTTGTACCTGCCTCTACTACTATCTTTGGCAGCTTATTCCAGACACTCACCGCTGTGAAAAAAAATTGACCTTCTGGATACTTTTGTATATCTCCCCTCTCACCTTAAACTTATGCCCTATAGTTTTAGGCTCCCCTTACCTTTGGAAAAAGATATTGACTATCTAGCTGATCTGTGCCCCTCATTATTTTATAGACCTCTATAAAATCATCCCTCGCTCTCCTACACTCCAGAGAAAACAGTCTCACTCTATCCAGCTTCTCCTTATAACTCAATCCATCACGTCCGGTAGATCCTAATAAATCTTTTTTGCATTCTTTCTAGTTTAATAATATCCTTTCTATAATAGGGTGACCAGATCACACACATTTAAGTGTGAACTTAAAAAATGTCTTGTACAACTTCAAGACACGCCCACTCCTATATTCAATGTTTTGACCAATGAAACCAAGCATGCCAAATTCCTTCTTCATCACTCTGTTTATGTCCTTGTAAAAGCTCTTTGGATTCTCTTTTGCCTTATCTATCTTCAAAACTCTGATGAGTGCAGGCCCAACCTACTCAACCTTTCTTTGTGAGAGAAGCCTTCCATAGCCAGGATCAACTTAGTAACCTTCTTTAGACTGCTTCCACTGGCAATTTCCTTTGACAAGGAGATTAGAACTGTTCACGGCATTCCAGATGTGCTGTAACTAGTGCCTTGTATAGTTTTAACAAGACTTCCCTGTTTTTATACACCATTCCCTTTTAAATTAAACCCAACATTCCATTTGTCTCCTCTATTATCTGCTGATCTTGCATGCTAGGTTTTTGTGACTTAAACATCAGGATCTCCACATCCCTCTGAGATGCAGCTTTCTGCAGTTTTCTCTATTTAAATAGTCAACTCCTTTATTCTTCAATGACCCAAATGAAAGCAAAGTACTGTGGAAGCTGGAAATATGAAACAAAAACAGAAAATGCTGGATAAACTCAGCAAGGCTGGAAGTATCTGTGGAGAACCTCTCCCTGACATAGATCATCGGCATTGGGGCTTTCCTGATATGTCCCCCTGCCTGATTTCAGGCATGCCTTTCATCAGGATTGCCTTCACGATCCAACACTACATGACTCCACTTTCCCCGCCACCCTCCAACATTATGGCCCCCACTCAGACCTCACTACCTTGCCACTGCCTCTGGCACACTCGTGGTTTTCAACTGGCACCATTGGGCTTGTCTGTTGGCTATTGTTGGGTACTGCCATGCAATGCCATGTGGACACCATATGATGGTCACTGCTCAGCCGTTCCCCCAACCATCTAGGAGCTTCAGTGGCCCCCAAGTCCCTTCCCCAGTGTGACCATCCCGCCAGATCTCCGGTACTGGAGATGACTCATGATTCTCACCATTATCACACTTCTGAAGGCTGATGAATTCTGTGTGCTGGAATTTGTATGGGATATGCATATTTAATAGCTACTCTAAATATGCTAATCAGCCTCGCATCCTTTTTGGGCAGAAACCATTTTCAGTCATGAAAACTGGCTCTGGGTATGAAACGGACTTTTTGGCCAGCATGCTATGCTCTGGGACCAGCACAATCTTGTAACGGCACAGTGAGTTCAGAGGATCATCCCCACTGTTTTGAGTCCATCTGATTGTTCTTTAGGGCTAACAGTCTGACAATTTTTCACAGTCTCTGACGTGAATCATCTTTTTCCAACCTTTTCTATTTTCTATTTCTGTTCCTTTACACAGTAAGGTATTTAATTGTTCTACTTCTTTGTTCCTTTTGAAGTCTTAACAATAGAATCAAGACTTTCTAGAGGTCCCCGATATATCCTAATTATAATTTGCAGAGACATAACCTAGGACGGGTACCGGACATATATTTCCCCTTGTGGGAGAGCCCAGAACTTGAGGGCAGAGTTTCAAAGTAAGAGGTCTCCCATTAAGATGGAGATGAGGATTTCTTTTATTTCTCTCAGAGAGTCATTAGAAAATGGATTTCTCTTCTCATTTGAGTGGAAGCAGGGCCTTGAGTTTATTTAAGGCTTTGTTAGTTGGATTTTTGATAGGCAAGGGAGTGAAGGGTTATAAGAACATAAGAACATAACAAATAGGAGCTGGAGTAGGCCATACAGCCCCTCGAACATGCCCCGCCATTCAATAAGATCATGGCTGATCTGTAGTGGTTCAGTACCACTTTCCTGCTTTCTCCCCATAACCCTTAATTCCCTTGTCAGTCGAAAACTATTCACTCTTAACTTGAACATATTCAGCGAGGAAGCCTCCACCACCTCATCAGGCAGAGAATTCCAAAGATTAACCACCCTCTGCGTGAAGAAACCCCTCCACAACTCCGATCTGAACTGTCCCCCCAAACCTTGAGGCTGTGCCCTCTAGTCCTGCTATCTTTGCTAAGTGGGAAGAGTCTCTCAACTTCTACCTTATCCATTCCCTTCATTATCTTATACGCTTCTATAAGATCCCTTCTCAGCCTTCTAAACTCTAAAGAGTACAAACCTAGCCTATTCAGTCTCTCCTCATAATCCAACGCCCTCATCTTCGGTATCAGCCTAGTAAACCTTCTCTGCACCCCCTCCAAGGCCACTATATCCTTCCTGACAGGCAAGGGAGTCAAGGATTATGGCACTTAGGAAGGTGGAATTGAGATCACAATCCAATAATCCATGATCTAATCGTTTGACTGAGCAAACTCAAAGGGCTGGAGGACCAACACCTGCTCCTAAATCCTATGTTTCATGGTGAGTGCCTCATGTGATTATTAAAACATTTGCCGTGGACAGATGGTACAAACAAAGAACAAAGAGCAACACAGCACGGGAAACAAGCCCTTCGGCCCAACGAGCCCACACCGCCGTCCTAACATCTTAATGACATATCCTTGACTTTAGGCTATGCCTATTGTTGAAGATTCCCATATAGGGACCAATATAGGGACAATTTGTTATCCAATCAGCCTAACAGCACATTTTTGGGATGTGGGAGGAAAAATGATGTAGTGTGTTTAACACTATCAGCGTCAGAGCGGCATTCTGCTATTTCTCTCCATTTTTTTTTGATCCAAGTTCACCTGACCTTTCAACTCAGTCTGGTTGACGTCTGGATAACATTGTGTGTATCCGGGGTCTAACATGGAAGTGTAATGATTCTAAGGAAGGAAACCATGTCCCCTTCTTTTAGCACACTTGCTGCTGTAATGCAGGTAAGTTAAAGGTTCTTGAGAGGCCAGGGAGAAAGTATGTGTCTATAGTAAGTCGATAGGATAATGGGGGAGATTGGAGATCAGGGGTTGGTCAGAAAGCTGGTGGTTTCAGATTGGGGTGACCCAGGGGGCAAGGGGAGTCTCATCTGGTCAGGGGAGTCGGAGCTGTGTGGTTCAGGTTTTGCGGGGGGTTGAAACCTGAGGGTGGTCGAGCCTTGGCAGGGATATGGTGACAGGCTAGGCCTGGCCAAGTTGGACCTGCGGGTGGTCAGAAATCAAAGGTAGGGGGAGTTTGTTAGTTGAAAGTGGTCAAGAAATCAGAGTGTGGAGGTGATGTTAGAGTTCAGGTTTGTCTGCAGAGGGAAAGCTGGTATAGGCAGAAGACTGACCATGGGGATGGGAGAACCCTGTGGATTGAGGAGTTCCTATCTGGGATTGTAGTTTCTTGGACATGGAGAGAGTCCCATGGTGGGGAGGGTAGTCAGGGCAGTGGCACAGGAGAGCCCTGGGAATGAGGTGGGGGAGTCCTATGCAGGTTTAGGTAGGGGTCATGGGGAATTCCCTGGGTCTGTACAATAGACATCCAGAAGTTAGAAGTAGTTTTAATTCTTTGCAATTCTTCTGGTTAACTATTGATGTAACCCAATCTTCCTCATCTGACATTTATAATTTCAATCATATTTCCAGATAGTTACCAGTGAAGGGCAATTCTCCAGGATATATTTTTGGATAGTTTCCAGTGCAGGGCAATTCCCCAGAGCAAGTTTGACTTCCAGGCAATTGACATGCTAAATTTACCAGGGACCTTCCAATGGAATTCTCCAGTGTATTTTTGGGGTACCTCCAGTACAATGCTGGGAACTCAGAAGTTATAGCTCTTTGTATAACTGTTAATATGCCATCTCTCCATGGTGAGTTTCTCATTAATTAATGTACTATGCGCATGTGGCGAACTTCAGGTTGATTTTACATTTGAATTGTTTTCACAGAAATTTGGGCCCCAGTTTTTCTTTTATCTAGTGACTAGAAAATCCATGTACACAGGTTGTTCAATTGCTAATTTTTTATCTAATCAAATAGAACATAAGATGATAATTAACTTATTCCAAATATTGACTGACTCCATCCAGCACGTACAATGTAATAACTTGTTTTGAACACAAGAATACCACTTCCTGTGCTGACCCCTCGTGTTATTGTTCATTAAAGTTTCCTCTTTGTTGGTACTGCCTCCATCCCTAATCAGCCCATCTGATTCCGGTCCCTCCATGCTGCACCAATCATGGGATGAGACCTTTAGGTAGGTCTCAATTGGCCCAAAGGCAGGAAATAACTTTGGGAGTTACTGCAGTGATAGAGGGAGTGATGCTGAGAATCCATCCTGACTTGGAACTATACTGTTATTGAGTTAAAAGTAACTCCCTCCCTAACAGCACATTGGATGTAGCTACACTACAGGGACTGGAGCAATTCAAGAAGACAACTCACTACCACATTCTCAGTGGCAATTAAGGATGAGCATTAAATGTTGGCCCACAACCTGCAAAATAGTAAATAATTGGTGACTAGCAAAGCACGAAAAGAGATCTATGCAATTGTGGTAGACAGATGGAAAAGGAAAGCCTTTCTCAGGTTTGAAATGCTGCCAGAGGCCAACCAGAGGCTTATGGGTAATTTCCATTTGTCTTTCAACTTGGTGCAAAGCAGGAATTATGCAATGTTGCCTCATGTTATAGCCATTGACAATCAAACTGTCCATTATCCCCCTCCCTAGATTATCACTCAATTGGTTATTCTCCATTAATTTTATCAGTTGTCTTGCACTCATTTCAATCTACGTAGGTAGGAAGTTGACAGGCAAAGAAAGGTCAGTTGAAGCATCAAGACAGGACTTCTCCAACCATTAGTGTCAGCAATATATTGGATGGATGGGAGAGGATGGGAGAGAGAGGAAAACATCACAGTTGAACCTTAAACTGTAGCGTGATTATGATTAGGAATCCAGCACTATCTTTTTTCTAATTTGGACAGGGAGACATACTACAGAACATTAATCAATAGATCCTATTAGCTACCTCAGTCAAAGAGCAGTGATTAAACCTGAGATACACGGAGCTACCAATTATCTTGTTATAATTTTATTGAGACTTATGTCTGCTGAACATCCACTGGGGAAAAAAAACAGGCATTCAAAAGGATTGATTCATTGAGTCAATATTTGGGGTAAGTTAGTCATCAGCTTGTGTTTTGTTTGAATAAATTGGAATTTAGCAGATGGACAGGAAACAGTAAGTATAAAAAGATTAAACCGAATCAATCTCACTCTTAAACTGTCCTAATATGGAATCAGATTGCGGTGTCTCATTAAGTGCAAACAATTTGATGATTTCAATTTATAAATATTTAAACAAATAAAATAGTTTTTTTTAACAGAAGGGGGGTGCACTCATCTTTCTTATTTTGGTGTTTACTTAATTAATCTCTCTTTCAGTGGAAAGTGAAGGAAGTCCCCATTTTAAAGAGTTCCCATTTCAACACCAGATACAAAATATTCTAACTTATTCTGTGTCTATTTTGAGAGTTTCATCTATTTTTATTGTGACAGTGTGATGAGGGTGTAATTGAGATGCTAGTTTTAGAGAAGGGACAATAGCCAGGGGGCATAGACTTAAGATAAAGGTAGGAAATTTAGAGGGGATTTGAGGAAGATCATTTTCACCCAGAGGATGGTAGGAGTCTTGAACTCACTGCCTGAAAGGTGGTGGAGGTAGAGACCCTTGCATCGTTTAAGAAGCATTTAGATGAGCACTTGAAACACTAAAGCACACAAAGCTACAGACAAACTGCTTGAAAATGGGACTGGAATAGATAGGTACTTGATGGCCAGTGCAGACAGAAAGAAGAAAGAAAATTACAGCACGGGAACAGGCCGGTCGGCTCTTTGAACCTGCACTAACCATGCTCCCTGTCTGAACTAAAACTGTCTACCATTCCGGGGACCATATCCCTCCATTCTCATCCTATTCATGTATTTGTCAAGATGTTCTTTACAAGTCACTACCACATCTGCTTCCACTATCTTCTCTGGCAGCACATTCCAGGCACCCCCCACCCTCTGTATAAAACACTTGTCTTGTACATCTTTAAACCTTGCCCCTTGCATCTTAGCCCTATGCCCCTATTAATTGATTCTTCCATCCTGGGAAAAAGCTTCTGCCTATCCACTCTGTCCATGCCCCTCATAATTTTGTAGACTTCTATTAGGGTACCTCTCCACCTCCATCATTCCAATGAGAACAAATCAAGTTTCTCCAACCTCTCCTCATAGCTAATGCCCTCTGTACCAGGAAACATTCTGGAAATCTTTTTTGTACCCTCTCCAAAGCCTGCTCATCCTTCTAGTAGTGTGGTAACCAGAATTAAATACAATATTCCAACTGCGATCTAACTAAGGTTCTACGAAGCTTCATGGGCCAACGGGCCCCTTTTTGTTATAAAGCGCTATGACTCTTAGTCCTGGTCAATTTCTTAACCAAGTGCACAAATAAGTATGATTGTATTTAGGATCTTGTACCCATAGCTGTCAGACTCTTAAATGTGAGTACGCCATTTAGGCAAGATGATACATTGATGAGACTTTGTGCAAATTGCGCTTGTGCCAACGTGAGCTCTTCAATTAAACATGGCTTAAAGGAAGGATGTTATGCTTCAGTTATACAGAGCATTGGTGAGACCACATCTTGATTGTGTGAAGTTGGTCTCTTGATCTAAGGAAGGATGTAAACATGTTCAAAGTAGTTTAGAGAAGTTACTAGATTGATATCTGGAATGAGCAAGTTATCTTATGAGGATAGGTTGAATAGTTTGCTTCCACTGGAGTTTAGAAGAATAGGTAGTGAGCTGATTGAAGTATGTAAGGTCCTGAATGCTCTTGACAAGGTGGACATGGAATGAATGTTTCTTCTTCTGGATGAATCTGGAACTGGGGACACTGCTTTAAAATTAGGACAGAGGTGAGGACATTTTTTTTTCTCAGAGGGTTGTGCGACTTTGGAACTCTCAGCCTCAGAAGGCAGTGGAGGTGGGCTCACTGAATATTTTTAGGATGGGGATATATAGATTATTGTTAGGCAAGGGAGTCAAAGGTTATCCAGGATAGATGGGAATGTAGAATTTGAAATACCAATGGACCAGTCATGATCTTATTGAATGGCGGTGTAAGCTCAAAGGGCTGAATGGCCTACTTCTATTTTGTATATTCATATATAATACAATTTCAATAAATCTTCCCTAAACCTTTCTATGTTTTTTCTTCGTAAGAACTTATGCAATTGCCTTCTAAACAACATTCTAATTTCTATTTCACTGGTCCCTTGCGACAAAGCATTACAGGTTTCACTCAAATGAACTAATGGCTCAGATGTCTTCTATCTGCACAGATTTGGGCAATTGGGATCTAAGAATATGTTAAAAAAGAGCGAGGGAGGCCATTCGGTCCTTTGAACTTATTCTGATATTCAATTAAATCATTGTTAATGTGATCCGGCCTCAACTTTCTTGCCTTTTCCCCATACACTCAATATAATTTGATCAAACATCTATCTAATCAGCCTTGAATGTATTCATTGATTCAGTATCCAAATTCCCTGGGGAAGAGAGTTCCAAAGATTAAAGACCCTCTAAGAGAAAAATTTTGTCCTCATCTCCAATCTAAATGAGATAACGCTTATTCTGAAACTGTGCCATTTAGTTCTGGATTTCCCCATGAGGGGAAACATCCTCAAAGCATCTACCTATGTATGCACTGTCTGAATCTTATGTTTTATTTAGATCACCTCCCATCCTTCTAAACAGGAATGAGTTTGGGCCCAACTTTCCTTGTAAGATAACTCTTTCAACTCAGGAATCAACAATGTCAACCTTCTCTGAACTTCCTCCAACGCAATTACGTCCCTACCTAAATAAGAAGATCAAAACTGTTCATAGTACACAGGTGTAGCCTCACTAATGCCCTGGACAATTGTACAAGATTTCTCTATTTTTATACTCCAACCCCTTTGCAATAAAGGCACTTTCCTTATGAATTACTTGCTGTAACTGCATGTTAATCTTTTGTAAATTGTGTACAAGGACAGATAGATCCCTCTGTACAGCAGCATTCTGTTTCCTCTCTTCATCAAACTTCCATTTGCCTTGAGGCTTTTATCATGAATCAGCACAAGCATCCTGTACTTTCACGAACCTATGTCATAAGGCCAATCATTTGCCCTTTCAGCTGAGAAAAATTCTGTCAATATATAGCAATCAAATGTAGGTTTTAAAGTCCTACTCTCAGGTCTTTTGCTGAACTGGTTTAAGGGGCAGTTATTCTCTTCCTTTGTACTGCCACTCTGTTTACACGCTTTTTTAGGATTAGATTTGTTTTGGAATTAGGATATTCTCTCTAATCTTGAAAAGAGTTTGCCTTCAATCAATAGCATGAACATTAATTTGGAGTTCTCCTCACCCTGAGATGGAGAATGAAAAGAGGTATAAAAGCTCAGAGCAGAAGCAGGCACACAATCTGGTCTCTCTTCACTAGATTCATTTATAAGGTGTTATTATCTCTGGCAAGACTAGCATTTATTTCCCATTCATAAATGCCCTTAAGTTCATCCCATCATGTTAGCAACTCAAGAGCTGACACATTTTCCTTGTCTGCAAATGCTCTCTCCTACTCTGATCTTCCCTGGCCTGCAGTCCTCAAGTTATTGATGTTACATTGACTAATTCCTGAGGCCCGTGTTTTCTAAATCCAGAGTGTTAGGACAAGCAGCATGCAAGTGCTGGTGGGGAATGGATCAATGGATCTGCCTACAATGCGCAAGACTTACTGTTAGTAGGAAGCTGAAAGGCATATTATGCCAATGTTAGAGAGAGAAAAGAGGAGTCTAACAATAACAAAGCATCTTTTGAATATGAAGTTGATATAAGAGAGAATCTTAAGTGAGTCTGTCTTGAAGCATGTGTTTGCAGCAAACTGCTGTGAGACGACTGTGAGACACACTTATTTTAGTGAACTTCATTAGAGTGTTCATGTCAGTTTCTTCACCTAGGAGGATGGCCTCTTTATGGCAACTACTTAAGAGTTTGGGCGGCATGGTGGCACAGCTGTTAGCATCTCTGTCTCAGCACCATGGACCTGTGTTCAATTTCAGCATTGGGTGATTATTTGTGTGGAGTTTACATGTTTTCCCCATGTTTGTGTGGGTTTCTTTTGGGTGCTCCAGTTTCTTCCCACAGTCCAAAGTATGCAGGTTGGTGGATTGAACATAGAACATTGGACAGTACAGCACAGTACAGGGCCTTTGGCCCTCAGTGTTGTGCCAAGCTATGTCCGAATCCAGGATCAAGCTATCCCACTCCCTATCATTCTGTATGTTCCATGTGTCTTTCCAATAATCTTTTTGAAAGTTCCTAAAGTGTCCGACTCCACTATCACAGCAGGCACTCCATTCTACACCCCAATCACACTCTGAGTGAAGAATCTATCTTAGACATCCCTCCTATATCTCCCATCATGAACCTTATAGTTATGCCCTCTAGTAACAGTTACATCCACCTGAGGAAATATCTCTGCCCGGCAACTCTATCTATCCCTCTCATTATCTTACGAAGCTCTATCAAATCACTCTCATCCTCTTCCACTCTAAAGAGAAAAGCCCCAGCTCCCTCAATCTTTCCTCATAAGACCTACCCTCCAAACCAGGCAGCATCCTGATAAATCTCCTCTGCACTCTCTCCAATGCTTCCATATCCTTCTTATAGTGAGGTGACCAGAACTGCACACAATATTCCAAATATGGTCTCCCCAAGGTCCTGTATAGTTGCAGATTAACCCCACAGCTCTTAAACTCCAACCCCCTGTTAATAAACGCTAATGCACCATAAGCCTTCTTCACTGCTCCATCCACTTGAGTGGCAGCCTTCAGAGATTTGTGGATATAAACCCCAAGATCTCTCTGTTCCTCTACATTCCTCAGAACCCTGCTGTTGGCCCTGTAATCCGCATTCAAGTTTGTCTAACCAAAATGAATCATCTCACGCTTATCAGGGTTAAACTCCATCTGCCACTTTTCAGCCCAGCTCTGCATCCTATCAATGTCTCTTTGCGGCCTACAAGAATCCTTCACTTCATCCACTACTTCACCAATCTTGGTGTCATAAGCAAATTTATTAACCCACCCTTCAACCCTCTCTTCCAAGTCATTGATAAAAATCACAAATAGCAGAGGACCCAGCATGATGCTTATGGTATACCGCTGGTAACTGGCCTCCAGTCGGAAAATTTTCCCTCCACCACCACCCTCTGTCTTCTATAAGACAGCCAGTTATTTATCCAATCAGCCAAATTTCCTTCTATCCCACACCCCCTTATTTTTTTCATGAGCCTACCGTAGGGAACCTTACAATGCCTTACTAAAATCTATGTGTATGCCATCAACTGCTCTACCTTCGTCTACACACTTAGTTACCTTCTCAAAGAAGTCAATCAAATTTGTGAGGCAGGACTTACTCTTCACAAAACCGGGTTGACTATCCCGGATTAAGCTGCATCTTTCCAAACTGTTATTAATCCTATCCCTCAGAACCTTTTCCATTAACTTACCAACCACCGAAGTAAGTCTAACTGGCCTATAATTACCAGGGTTATTCCTATTTCCCTTCTTGAAGTTAAACAACATTTGCCACTCTCCAGTCCTCTGGCACAATCCCCGTGGACAGTGATTGGCAAAACTAACTTTCCCCTTCGAGTCCAAAATTGTGTAGTTAGTGGCATTAGCAGGGTAAATGTATGAGGTTACAGCTTAGGGCCTGGATAAATGGAGAGTCTGTGCAGGTTCAATGGGCCGAATGGCCTCCTTCTGCACTGTAGGGATTCCAAGAGTTGTGGTCAGTCACCTTTGCCAGGCTGTCATGTCTGCAAGTCACTATACCTTCTGAGCATTCACAGACACCTATGTGACATTATATAGACAATGTGAAGATATCACATGAGTTTTAAACAGATAGAGTGGAAATGTTAGGGAAATAGAATGATATAAGTGGTTTCTCTGAATGGCAGGCTATAGTGTCTAATTATATCTTTGATTGTTCAGACAGGATAGATTGGTTATCAGTCCCTGAAGATGATAGGATGCTATTGGTGTTTGATGTTACTGATGCTAATGAGTTGTACGAGTGATGTAAAGACTTCAGGTAGGTACTGAGATCACACTGAACTTTGAATTATCGGTCCATTAATGATGTGTTCAGAAATTAATGCATTAGAAAGAGGCATTTAACAGATTAACAAGAAGTTTCAGTGCTATTAACAGTGACATCACAAATTGATTTTACTATTAAATATTAATCATGTTGCTCAGGCTTTTGTAAGGTTTTTTGAATGGACACTTATGGACAAACATGAGAAGCCTTCAATGGATTGTTCCATGTTAAAGTACAAAGGGCACCAAGAGATTCAGAAGTATATAGAGCTCACCCCAAAAATAAATTACTCTCATAAAACACCCATCATCTCAAACATCAATCTGATCTTTCTTTCTATTTTTCCATATCAACTGCTTCTTTGACAGGCCAATTTCACCACCTCAGAGCTACTCTCAGGGACCTCGCTGGGATTGCAAAGAGGAAAGCCTTTGTACTTATACAAAAGCAATCGTGGAGAGAAGGTTTTTGTTTGTTCACCTTCAGTTTCCAGTGTGTGCAGCCTGGGGATATCCAAGTATATCGCTGCCTCATGAACATGGTAGTGGGACTTGGACCAGGGACAGCAAGTTGAAAACAAGTCTGAAAATGAAAGGGCTTTTTTTGTCTCTTGACAGTTCAGGCCTGGACATTTAAGCCTTCTGACATCCAATCCCAATTCTCAGTGCACATCATTCCAGGGTTTTGGCGTTGAAATTTTAATGGTCCAATCTGCTAAAATCAGGCAAACCACAACATGAAATGGCTGAAATGTGCTGTCTCCCACTGAGGGAAATTTCCACAGTGGCTACTTATTTCTTCTTTTAGTAGCTGACCCTGGTGGCTATCAAAGTAGTACTATCAGTATAGTTTATCTTGAACACATTGACAGGGTAAAAATCCAGGAAACTGCATACTTCATCACAGGCTGACAGGTAGGCACAAGTAAATGAGGGTGGAACTGACTGGGTGGATGCATCACTAAGCAAATTGGAATGAATCTGGAAACTTGAGAAGAAGTGTGTGAATTTGCAGGCGAGCAAGATTTCCTACCTCACAGCAGAACTTCAAATTAATCAAATGTCTCAATTTAACCCAAAGCTCAGAGTCCGAGGCCAGGACTAATACCACTTAAGGTGGGGACTAGGTGGATCATGCACTTGATCTTTATTAATGAAGGGTTTCAGCTAGAGCAACCTAAGCCTAGCAGTTGTGGTTTATTCCCAAGCCCTGGCATCTCATTGCCATGACGTTTTTACAGTGCTTTACCAGAAGGATAAAGCAAACTGACAGTTGAGAATTCAAAAACGTACAAACTGGTTCTAGAAGAGGTGAAACCAGGATCTCTGGAGTGAGAGTGCTATGAGGAATCCTGCTCGTTTGAAAAAGCTGAAGAAATCTATAAAGACTGTGAGAGAACTGTAAGAATTTTTCACCTGAAAAATGGATATTTTTAATATTTATTATTTTCATAGGATGTGCCTATCATTGACAAGGCCAGTCCTAATTACCCTTGAGCAGATTGGCTTCCAAGTCATTTCAGAATAAAGCCCATTACTCTATGTAAGCCTGATCAGGTAAGGATAGCAAATATCCTTCCTCAAGGAAGGAATACTCTGGTGATCCAGAGTATTTTTTACAATTGATGATAGTTTCAAGGTTACCATTACTGAGACTGGCTTTCAGTTCTACATTCTTACTTAATTGAATTTAAATTCTGGCAGCTACTATGGCGGAATTTGAACCCCTGACCCCAAGGCTTGGGCCATTAGTTTACTAGCCAGTGACATTGACCCTACACCATCTTTTTTTTATGAGTTCCATTTCAAAGTCAAAATTCTGCATCTAATACCCAGCACTTGGCATCATCTAAAATTGGGCAGCATGGCAGCACAGCGGTTAGCATTTCTGCCTCTCAGCTCCAAGGACCTAGGTTTGATCCTCAGCTTGGACAACTGTCTGTGTGGAGTTTGCACGTTCTCCCCATGTCTGTGCGGGTTTCCTCTGGGTGCTTCAGTTTCTTCCCACAGTCCAAAGATGTGTGGGTTAAGTGCATTGGCCATGCTGAATTGCCCCTTAGTGTCCCAAGATGTGTGAAGTCAGGGGGATTAGTGGGGTGAGTATGTGTGGTTTCGGAGATAAGACCCAGGTGAGATTTTTATTGCTGTAGCTCGATGGGCCAAATGGCCTCCTTAAGCATTGTAGGGATTCTATGGTTTCCTGCTCTGGTCCGAGTTCCATTCCTACTTCTTTCTCTCCTGTTTCGTTCATGCTTCCAACGTCTGCCCCCATCCCAGCAACCAATGCTGCTCCCATTCCCAATACTATTGATTGGTTTATTTTGTATTCTGTGTAAGGATCAGTTCCCTCTGCACCATCCCCAGAATCTTCCTGTGTTAAACAGAGGCATGTGTAGTTTGAGTTTCAGTTCAGCACGTTGTGTTTTCAAATGAGTGCCAGAAAGGAATATGCAGTTCCACGAAGACCATTTGTTTTATATCATACAGCAATTTGCTGGTGACTGAATGTTCAGCCAATGGTGCTGAAACTAGTTTTAATCAAATTAATAAATTTACCATGTGTCTGGAATCTTTGGTAATGTAGTTCACAGTTCAAAGGTCCATCAGCAGAATATTACAACAGGCGAATGATTTTGATAAGTAAATTGCAAAAATTATAGCAAACTTCTTTTCTTTTAACAGTTGGAGTTCTGGTTCTCATACAAGAGTAAGTGCTACCATTATCACTTGTGGTTGGTATCCCTCTCATCTAGAAGACATCTGACCCGCAAGCTGTCTATTGAAGAGAGCTACAGCTAATCATTGTACTTAACGCCTTATAAAATGTCTTCTGGGTGCTAATCAAAGCCACCATATGATCACATCTCTCATAATTGCATTAGCTCAACCAGTGATTCTTCAATGCGGAATGAATAAGCAACAACTCACAATGGCAAAGATAACTAAGCATGAAGATGTTAGCTCCAGGTTGGATAAACAATTGCATTGTTCGTCCATCGTCATCGATGAGGACCTCAACACCATTAGTCATTTTGAGGCTGGTTGCGGTGTGTCTAAAGATGACTGATCAGGCCAATTCAGGCATGGAATGTCCTGGTACATATTGGACAGACTTGTGTAGACACTGTAATTGTTGTGCTAGTGGCTCTGGACTTTCACAGCTCATGCTTAAATTGTGCTTCAGCAAGACACCTTGCTTCGTGAGCTTGACAGTCTTTGTGGATGAGGCAGTGCCAGGGAGGGTAGTTTAGTGCCAGCGTTTCCCAGCTGGTCGTATCAATGTCAAGCGACTTCAGGAGAGACTTGAGTGTGTCTTTGAAACGTTTCTTCAGCTCTCCATGCGAGCATCTTCCAACAGAGAGTTCCCCAAAAGGGAGCTGCTTGGGTATGTGCTTGTCTGACATACAGCAGTATGTGGACTAATGATAGACTTGCTCTAGAGAGAACTTCAGTGTCTGATACTTTGTGTTGCCATCGGATGAGTAATATTCTGTGAAGACAAGTCATGTGGAAATGATTGAGCTCTTGCATACCTTCGATACATAGTCCACGTTTTACAGGCATACAGAAGGGTAGTGAGTACCACGGAGCTGTAGGCCTTCGGTTTTGTTGCTGGGCTGATTCCTCGATGTTCCCATACAGTGGAACACAGTCTACCAAAAGGAGAACTTGCCTTTGCTATTCTGCAGTTAACTTCTGCATCAATAGTCACTGTTTGGGAGAGGGTACTACCAAGATAAGTGAACTGGTCCACTGCCTGTAGTTTCTGCCCATACACGGGGTTTGTATAGGGTGTTAGGGAGGGGTAATACCTTTGGTGGGGGAACATGTCATGTCCTTTCAGGCTTTCGGTTTCCATCCTTTGTCTCCACCTGGCACTCAACTCTCACTTGTGACTCCTTGTAGCTGATTGTATGCGATAGCGGCCACACCCAGGGCAATGGCCTCAACAAGCCAGCTAAACCAGGTGAGGATAGCCGATGGGTCTCAACCCTCGGTGAGATAGGGAGATATCTATCCCAGTATGTGAAGACAGAGTCTGGCAGATTGAGCAGAAGAGACCAATGGAAGGTCCAATGATCAAGAAGGTGGTCTCTGCAAGCGTTGTAGCTAAACAAATAATGCTTTAAGCAACTCATTTTGTTCATCTCAGACATTTGAACCTTTCAGCACCTTCCCCATTCAATCTATACAGTCTGACTGGATGGTTTGATAGCAGAATAATACTTGGTGTGATTTCAGTTACATGCTATTTTTAGCATTAAAATACAAATTAATAATTCAAGAGACAAAAACAATACTTTTGCTTTAAGGAGCAAACAAACATTTTGGCAGATGTGGGCAGAAGTACTGAATGCTGATCAAATCATTAGATCTTTCTTTCATTCAGCTCAAACTGAAGTCCATTTTCCAGAATCCTTACAGTTCCCCATTCACTTACATTCTCCTGTTATTAAACTTTTTGAGTATTTCACTGAATGCTTTCCTTTATCTCTCTCTCAGATTTGAATCCTTGTAAATCATTGACACGTCTCAATGGCGGAATGTGTAAGATCTTGAGCTACAGTTACATCTGTGTTTGCCCTCTCCTATGGAAAGAAGAGTGTTGTGAAATAGGTTTATTGCTGCTTCTGACAATATATATCAATCTATCCTCCCATAATTGCAAATCATTGGGCTTTGCATATATGTGGTGCTGTGGATAACTGTGTGCCTGTGTGAAAGTATGCACATTTTTTTATTCATTCCTGAGATGGGAATGTTACTGGCTTGACGGTAATTTATTGACCATCCTAGTTGCCCTTGAAAAGATGGTAGTGAGCATTCTTCTTGAACTGCTGCAGTTCAAGTGCTGTAGGTACACACATTGTGCTGTTGGGGAGGGAATTCCAGGGCTTTGATCCAGCAACAGTGAAGGAATGGCAATATATTTTTCACTCAGGATGGTAAATGATTGGGGGAGATCTTCCCCTACAAGTCACAAATCATCCTGACTTGGAACTATAACCAAATGATGATATTTCCATGCTTTTACCCTTCTAGATGGTAGAAGTTGTGAGTTTGGAAGTGCTGTGAAACTAGCTTTGGTAAGTTCCTGCAATGCATCTTGTAGTACACTTCTGCCTCTGTGCATTGATATATGAGGGAGTGAATGTTTGTACAAGCAGTACCAATCAAGTGGGCTGTGTTGTCTTAGATGGTGTCAAGCTTCTTGAGTATTGATGGAGCTTCACTCATTCAGGCAGGTGGAGAGTATTCCATTAAACTCCTGATCGACTCCTTGCCGATTGTGAAAAGGCTTTAAGAAATCAGGAGGTGAGTTCTTGCTGTAGGATTCCTAGCCTTTGACCTGCTCTTATAACCAGTCATATGGCTGGTTCAGTTTCTGGTCAATAGTAATTCTCGGGCTATTGACAGTAAGGTTTCCGTGATAGTAATGTCATTGAATGTCAATAGGGTGATGGTGGTTAGATTCTCTCTTGTTGGACATTGTCATCAGCTGGCATTTCTGAGGTTCAAATTTTACTTGCCACTTGTCAGCCCGAGCCCAGATATTGTCTAGGTTTTCTTGCATTTGGGCATGAACTGTTTCAGTACTTGAGGAGTCACAAATTATGCTGAACATTGTGTAGTCATCAGTGAACACCTCCACTTCTGACCCTATGATGAAAGGAAGGTTATTGATGAAGCAGCTAAAGATGGCTGGCTGAGGACACTACCCTGAAGACCTCCTGAAGTGATATCCTGGAATTAAGATGATTGATCTCCAACAACCATAATTATCTTCCTTTGTGTTACGTATGGCTCCTACTAGCAGAGGCATTTCCCTGTTTCTCAGTGACTCCAGTTTTGACATGGTCAAATACTGCCTTACAGCCAGGACAGTCACACTCACCTCAATTTAGCTCTTTTGTCTATGTTTGGACCAAGACTGTAATGAGATCGGGAGCCGGGTGACCCTGGTGGAACCCAAACTGGGCATCAGTGACTAGGTTATTGTGAAGTAAGTGATGTCTGATAGCATTGTCGATGACCCCTTCCATCACTGTGCCTGATAACAATGTCAGACTACTCCTTGACTATCTGTGTGACTTTCTCAATTTTGGCACAAGCTCCTAGATGTTAGTGAGGAATACATTGGAAGGTTGGCAGGGCTGAGTTTGCCATTTCTGGTGATTAGGTTGATGCAGGGTGATCCACCCAGTTTCATTCCTTCTTGACTTTCTAGTGATTGGATACAATTAACTGTCTTGCTGGGTTGTTTTAGAGTCAATCATGTTGCTGTGGATTGGAAGTTGCATGTAAGCCAGACCCGTTAAGAACAGCAGATTTCATTCACATAAAACACTACTGAACCAGCTGGATTTTTATAACAACCGACAATGGTCATCATTCGACTTTTAATTCCAGGTAATTACTCAATTCAAATTCCACCAACTGTTGTGTTTTGAACCTGAGTCCCCAGAGTATTATCCTGGGTCTCTGGATGACAAGCCCATTGGCTCATGAGTGTTTGCGTTTGTGTATGCCTGTGGACCTGTGAGTGCATATGTGTTTGCATTTTTGTTTCAGTTGCTGCTCATTGCTGACCTTGCTCCACAGTCATTCTAAATAGAGACAGTGAGCTGTACCACAGAGGTCCTGTGATACAGTGGATAGCATCCCTATCTCTGGCCCGAATCTCTTGGATCAAGTCCCACTCCAAGACTTGATGGCCATGGAGCTGTATTCATAAATGGCTGAACAGATTAAGTTTCAGCCTGTAAATCCTTCCAATATGCCTGACAGCAGGTGAAGAGAGCAGGACACGTTCTTGGTCAGCCTTACTGCAGAAGGCAACAGCAAATCACTGCCAAACACAATCATGACCTATCAAATGGAAATCCATGGTCATCAATGCCCTCTTAGGATGTGAGACTTGAAGGGTGAGCTGGAGCAGTACGAACAACATTAACAGTCTTTAATTATCTTCTCACCACAACTGCCAGAGCTTCTGATTGTTAGTGGGTTGCATTACAACCAAAATTGGTCAAAAATAAACAAAAATAAACCTCCAGGCACATAGGATGTAGGAGCAAGAATAGGCCATTCAGCCCCTCAACCCTGCTCTGCTGTTTGGTAAGATCATGAGTGATCTGGTGGTGATCTCAATTCCACCTTGTTGTCTGCCCTCCATATCCCTTGTCTATCAAAAATCTATCTAACTCTCCCTTGAATAAATGACGCAGCCTCCACTGCTTTCAGTGGAAGAGATTCCACAGACTAATGATTAACTGAGAGAAAAAAAAAATCCTCATTCCCAAAAGTCTTCATTTGGCCCATCAAACCTGACAACAATCCCACTCAGTCCTATCTACATAATCCCACCTATTTTCCATGCTAATCCTCCTTACATTAAGGGCAATTTACCCTGGTCAATCAACCTAACCTGCACATTTTATGAGTATGGGAGGAAACCGGAGCACTTGGAGGAAACCCATGCAGACATGGGGAGAATGTGCAGATTCAATACAGTCACTGGAAGGCTGGAATTGAACCCAGGTCTCTGGCACTGAGAGACAATATTACTAAATTCTGAGCCACCAAGCTGCCTGTCTTTTGTGCTGTCATTGCCCTTACATTCATACAGGTTTCACTGACTCATGAGTCACTGTGTAAACCTGATGATAAGCAGATATCTGTCCTGTGTTTATATATTATACTTTAATTCAGAGAATCTGGATTGTAAAGAATGGCTACTGTCAGCAGTACTGCAACTTTAACAAGGTAACACAAATGGCAAAATATTGGTCAGATGGCTATCAACTGGGATGAAGACCAGTAGAACTGTGTTAAAAATGGTACTGGTTTCACATGTCATTAATTCACATTTCATTAAGTATTGGTCTTGGCCACAAGATGCACCTCAGTTAAGAATTGTACAAACTTGGAGCATGATTTGATTTGATTTATTATCACATGTATTAGTACACAATGAAAAATATTGTTTCTTGCACACTATACAAACAAAGCATACCATTCATAAAGAAGGAAAGGAGAGAGTGCAGAATTTTCTCCGGGTGCTCCAGTTTCCTCCCACATCCCAAAAATGTGCTTTTTATGGTGATTGGTGTCAATAAATTGTCCCTGAATTGGATCTCTCTTAATCTGGCAAACATATAGTTCCCTAAATTTCCAACCCCTTTATTGTCCACTAGAGGTAGACAAAAACATTGACGAGTGATAAAAGAGTTGAATAAGGCACTCACTGAGTGTTAAAATGGGTGGTGCAGGCTTGTAGGGCCGAAGGGCCTGTTTCCTGTGCTGTCCTGTTCTTTGTAGTGTCATAGCTAGGGTATAGAGAAAGATAAATTTAGTGCGAGGTAGGTCCATTCAAAAGTCTGATGGCAACATGGAAGAAGCTGTTCTTGAATTTGTTGGTACATGAACTCAGACTTTTGTACGTTTTTCCTGATGGAAGAAGGTGGAAGAGAATATATCTAGGTGCATAGGGTCTTTAATTATGCTGGCTGCTTTTCCGAGGCAGCAGGTAGTGTAGCAGAGTCAATAGGTAAGAGCCTAGTTGATGTGAAGGATTGGGCTATATCTACAATCCTTTGTAATTTCTTGTGGAATTGGTTACAGCAGGAACCATACCAAGCTGAGGTACAACCAGAAAAAATGCTTTCTATGTACATCTCTAAAAGTTGATGACAGTCATAGCTAACATGCCAGATATCTTTAGTCTTCTGAGAAAGTAGAGCTGTTGGTGAGCTTTCTTAACTATAATGTGATCCATAGGTGATGTGGATACCTAAAAACTTGAAACTCTCAACACTTTTCACTTCATCCCCGTTGAAGTAGACAGGGGAATTGTCCTTTATACTTCCTGAAGTCAATGACAATGTCTCCTTGATTTTGTTGACATTGAGGGAGAGATAAGTTGCCGCACCAGTTCACCAGATTCTTTATCTCGTTCCTGTACTCTGTCTCGTCATTGTTTGAGATTCAACCCACTACAGTGGTGTCATCAGCAAAATTCCGAATTGGAGGGGAATTTGGCCACACAATCATAGGTGGAGAAGGAGTATAATAGAAGGCTGAAAACACAGCTTTGTGGACACTGGCATTGAGGACAATCGTGAAGGAGGTGTTGTTGCCTATGCTTACTGATTGTGGTCTTTGAGTTAGAAAGTTCAAGATCCTGTCACACAGGGAAGTGACACGGCCCAAGCTACAGGGTTTGGAGATGGGTTTTGTGGGAATAACAGTATTGGTGGGTTTTCTTAACTATAGTGTCAGCATAGAGGGACCAGGACTGATTGCTGGTGATCTGGACACCTAAAAACTTGAAGCTCTCACCCATTTCTACTTTATCCTCACCGATGTAGACAGGGGCAACTTCTCCACTATGCTTCTTTTACTGCCATCAGATAAGATTCTCTATCTCATTCCTGTGCTGTGCCTCATCATTTTTTGAGATCTGTAAACTACGGCAATGTTATCAGCAAACTTGAAAATCGAGTTGGGGAATGTGGCCACACAGAGCTGTGTAATGAATATAGTAGGGGCTGAGGACAGGATGGTGAGGCAAAGATTTTGAGGATGATAGTGGAAGAGGTATTTTGCCTATACTTACTAATAGTGGTGTGTGGGTTCGAAAGTTCAGGATCCAGTCACAGAGACAGGAGGCAAAGCCTAGGCCATGGAGTTTGGAGATGAGTTTTGTAGAAATAACTTTATGAAGGCTGAGCTGTAGTCAGTAAATTGGAGTCTGATATAGGTGTCAGAACATATAAGTACTCCAGGTTGAGTGCAGAGCCAGTGAGATGACATCTACTGTGGACCCGTAATGGTGGTAGGCAAACTGTAATGGATTCAGGCGATCTGGGAGATTGGAATTGATTTGTGCAATGACTAATCCTTTGAAGCACTTCATAATAATGGATGTCAGAGCCACTGGATTATAATCATTAAGGCACAATGCCTGGCTTTTCTTTGGTACCAGCAAACATGGGGCAGACTTTATAGTTTGAGGAAATCAAGCTTTGATTTGAACTTTGAATAAGTGTTCTATCACCAAATAACCCCTAAACTGGAGACAAGTTATGACTTGTACTGCTTCCAAAGTACATCCCCACCCCACATTGCTGTTCACTGATTATAGCTTATGGTGCAACTCCCAAAGTTTCCTGGCGTTTGCTGTGAATTATCACAATTTTAGGGATATGCGGGGAAAGAAAGGAACTTGTGCAGAAATGACTGGATTGACAAGCTACCTACCACCTTCATAATCAGTGATATGATTACTGACCACGACAACCTGTTTGAACCTTGGTGTAACCAGCATTCAACAGCTCTATAAAAATCACAAAATATAATCAGATACTGCATGGAACATGAAAGCATTTGAGCCTTTAGGAACCTAGAAATCATTAATTTCAGCGAGACAACTGGCATAGGATGAAACAAATAAAACAAAAAGTGCCAGAACTTCATGTTAGGTCAAGTGCAATTTACATTTTTCTTGTTTTATCTGTTAAGTAAACATTCTGAAGTTTTGCATGGTTTACAGAAGGTTAAATGAGTTAAGAAGCATTCTGTGATGGGACAGATTGGACAATCTGTGGGTTTGATGAGGTTGATTGGACAGTTTTTTGGTCAGGTGAGGTAAATTGAACAGGCTATACGTTTGGTGGGATGCATTGATCATTCAATGTATTTGATGGACATTTAGACTTTATTCACATTCATAACACATTCTGCTTTTCAACTTATGCCTTACACTTGTTAAATTTGTTGCTAGATCTTTATTCAACAGCGGTTAAAGATTGTCATCCATTAAAACACTTGGCAAATTGCTGGAGATTCTTTGTATGTTTCAAAGAATCCTTACAGTACAGAAGAAGGCCATTTGGCCTATTGAGTCTGCACTAACCCCAAGCATTTAACCTATCTAATCCCCCTGACACTAATAGATAATTTAGTATGATCAATCCACCTAACCCGCACATTCTTAGACTGTGGGATGAACCCAGAGTACCAGCCTGGGAGAATGTGCAAACTCCACAGTGATCCAAGCCAGGAATCAAACCCAGGTCCCTGGTGCTGTGAGGTAGTAGTGTTAACCACTGTGCTGTCATGCTGCCCAAAAAAAAGAGTCCTTAGAGAAAAACAGTTAGATACCAGTAAGCTTTTGTCCTTGGCAGGTGAGATAGAAGTTCTAAATTGGTATCAACCCATTCACTTCAGATAGTCTATGAGCCGTATTTATGTGTCTATTGGTGGAGATGAGAGTTTAGATGTGTAAAGTCTAGTTAAATTTTATGGAAATGAGTTCCTATTAAGAATAAAGGGCTGATCTCTCTGTGATTAGCCTTTTTAAAATCCCTACAGTGTAGGAGGAGGCCATTTGGCCCATCAAATCTGCACCAACTTTCAAACGGAGCAATCCATCCAGATCTTGTCTCCCTAATCCACGTATTTACTTTGCTAATCCTCCTAAGTGACATCTTTAGTATGGCATAAAGCAATTTAGCATGGCCAGTTCACCTAACCTCCATATCATTGGACTGTGGGAAGAAACTGGAGCACCCAGAGGA
Source organism: Sphyrna mokarran (assembly GCA_024679065.1). Lineage (NCBI taxonomy): Eukaryota > Metazoa > Chordata > Chondrichthyes > Carcharhiniformes > Carcharhinidae > Sphyrna > Sphyrna mokarran. Next base: position 61,903,427 of record JAGIQG010000003.1, read on the forward strand.
AAGCCAATGCAGACATGGGGAGAACATGCAAACTCCACACAATCACCCAAGGCAGCAGTAAGATAACAGTGCTAACCACTGTGCTACCTTGAATACGTGTTCAAGGAACATGTATTCCCCAAATGCTAACACATGAAATATAGGCTGAAATTAGTAATACTTACTGAATAAGACAGAAGTGGGAGGGATATCTCATCCTTTGTGCCACATTTTCCTGTTCTTTTTCAATAGTACTTGATGGTTGCTGCTTTGAAACTCAAGGACCTTTAACAGAAACAAGGCAATGAGTGTTATGATCAGTGCGCTTTCAAAACAATTTGAGGGGTGTATTCACACGATGCATTGTGATGAGAGGGAATGCATTTGAGCAATTGACGACAAACAGACATGTTATGAGCAGCTTCCTGATCAACACACCTCTCCCTTTTGGTATATAACCCAACAATAAAGGAAATGAAAAACCATAATTCACATTTTTTATTAGTTCAAGTTATGACCAACTTCCTGGCTTTGACTAACCTAGTAGGGTTGTTAAATCCCTCCATTGTTGGGCTGCTGGCCTTGGATGGCATGCAATGTGCTCCTTTTGGCTACTGATTTCACTATATTTATCTTCCATACCAAAGATTTTATTTCTGCATTGCCTAATTTAAGACAACAAAACCCTTCAACTCAAAGTTTGGGGATTCTGTTCCTGGAGAAACAATTTGTAGTTGGGTTCACCAACAAAATGGCTAACTGGCCTTTTTACTGCAGCCACTTGTGCAGATGTTGCATCTGATTTGCCTCTTCCCTCTCTCAAATGTGCCTTCTCTGTGCAAAGCAGAACTTGAAAAGCTGGGAGCCTGGCAAAAATGGTGCACTTGCAGCAGTAATAAAGATTTGATCAGCAGCACCAAATCACTTCGCTTTTGGAAAGGACTCAGCTTTTGATTAAATTTGCAGGTGCACAAAGCCCCAGCCCAGAAATGATACCATTAATTTTCAGTTGACGATTTTCTCTGTACAAGTCACCCAGTCTAAACCCATGCATATCCTCATTTTATTTTTTTTCTCCTTTTTAAAGGAAATTATGGACTTATTTTTCAAATAATGCCAATGTATTTTTTTTCAATAATGGTTTCATAATTAGAAGAGACAAAAGTGAAGAATTCCATATTTTAATTAATATCTGTGGATATAACTTTTTTCTCAATCTCTCCTTTAATTCTTCTTCAATCTTAAATTGGGGCTCGTCTATTAACCATATTGTTGAGCAGTAGATACAATCAATCACTCCTTACTCTGAATGAATCCTTCAGAACTTTAATCTACCACTTCATCCTTAAACTTCTTAAGCTGTAAAAAGACCAAACATGAACTAGTTTTATTTTACATACAGTACTGAGGTACGTTATTGACTCCACTTTTGCTGTTTTCAGGTGTTGATAAGTAATAAGGATGGTTTTGGCTTCTGTGGTGGGACTTTGATTAATAGTCGGTGGGTTGTGACTGCAGCTCGCTGCTTTGATTTAATGTTGCCACACTCTGTTACAGCAGGTAAGAGCACATATATCGTCTTTTTTAATTGTACTAACCTCAAAATCAGCCTTTAAATTCAGTTATGATTGCCTTCTACACTTGTATCTTACTTCCAATGCATGTATCTGTTTTTCACTTGTCTTTTATTCTTTCTCCTGCCCTTTGAACTTGTCACTTCCCTGGCAATCACGACTTTCATGTTTCAGCTCAATCTATCCTTTCTTCTGGTCTCTTCCATGTATCTTCTACTTTCATCTGACCTTTCCCTCTCCCCTCCTTGGCTCTTTTGCAGCTCCTGTTTCTCTTTATCTTCCTCCATACCTGCCTTATCCTTTACATCACTTACTCTGCATTACATTTCTCTCTGTCCGCATCTTTTACTCAGTTGCTCATTCTGCTCCACTATCTTTTTCTTCCTTTTGATGCTTTCTCTCGTCTCTTTCTTAATTTTGCCTGCCTTCATCTTTGTCATTCTTTCATTTAGCAATGCAACACAATGTTGGAAAATGCAAAGTTATGCACTTTGGTGGGAAGAATAAAGGAGCTGAATACAACTTAAATGCAGGAAACCTGCAGAATGCAGCAGCATAGAAGAATTTGGGGGTCCATATACATAAATCACAAAATGCTAACATACAAGTTCACTAGGTCATAGGGCAAGCAAATAAAATGTTGGCCTTTATTTCAAAGGGGATGGAATATAAAAATATGCAAGTTTTATTAAAACCATTCAAGGCACCAGTTAGACCACACCTGGAACACTGTGACCAGTTTTGGCCTCCTTGTCTAAGGAAATATATGCTGGCACTGGAGGCAATCATGAGAAGGTTCATTAAATTGATCCTGGGCACAGAGGGATTTTCTTATAAGAAATAGTTGTTTAGGTTGGGCCTGTACTCACTGGAGTTTAGAAAATGAGAGATGGCCTTATGTGACATATAGCATTCTTAGAGGGCTTGACAGGGTAAATGCTGAGAGATTGTTTTGTCTTGTGGAGGAATCTAGGACCAGAGGGTATAATCTCAAAGTAAGGTGTCACCCATTTAAGAGATGAGGAGGAATTTCTCCTCTTACAGAGTAGTGAATCTGTGGAATTCTTTACCACAGAGGACTGTAGAGGCTAGGATGTTCAAGGCTGAGAAAGGCAAATTTTTAATCAGTCAGGGAATCAAAAGGATAAGGCACAGAAGTGTTGAGCATTATCAGATCAGCTATGCAAAGCAGACTTGATGGACCAAATGGCTTAATTATGTGTCTATATTTTACAGTTGTCTCTTCATGTATCGCGGGATTGCGTGTAGAAGTGGGAACATCGAGGTGGTGGTGCGGGCTCGTTGGGCCGAAGGGCCTGTTTCCCGTGCTGTTTTGTTCTTTGTTCAGTCTCTCAGCTGTCTTATCTTTGCACAATTGTTTCTCCTTCTTCACTTCTGCTGCTCCATCACGTCCCTCTCCTTCACTTCTGTCTCTAATCACTTGTTTTTCTTTTCTTCAGTGTTGTATGCCTCTTGCAATCACTCCCACCTCTCACTATCCCCTCCACCAGCCCCTTCTCAATTCATTTACCACTGTTTGCTTCCTTTTACAGTTCTATTTGTTTTTTTCTGTTAGTGATTGTTCTTTCCATGCCAATTACTTTTTATCACATTCTCCATACCTTACTTTCAGCTAACTCAACACAGAATAGATATCAGAAATTCTTGGCTGTGGGGTTCAGTTGCTAACTCATTGTTTTGACTAGATGGCAGAGGAGCTAAGCAGTATAAAGGAATGGTGAAGTTGATTTTATTTTGACAAATACATAAAGATTATTTCAGACTCAATGGGCCAAATGGCCTAGTTCTGCTCCTACATTTTATGATTATCTCTTCAGTCTCTCAGCTGTCTCATCCTTACACATCTGTTTCTCCTCCTTTACGTTTGCTGCTCCATCATGTCCATCTCCTTCACTTCTGTTTCTAATCACTTGTCTTTCTTTTCTTCATTGTTGTTCATCTTTCATTCACTCTCACCTCTCCCCTCCCTTTCAATTCATTTACCACAGCTTGCTTCCTTTTACAGTTCTTTGTTTTCTCTTTCTTCACATCATACTTTCAGCTAATCCAACCCAGAATAGGTATGGAAAATTCTGAATTATGGAGTTCAGTTGCTAACTCATTGTTTTGACTAGATGTCAGAGAAGTTAAGCAGTATAAAAGGAACAGTGAAATTAACTTCATTTTGACACCTAAAAATACATAGTTTAATGACGATTTCAGATTAGTTCAAAGAATATTACAGCACAAAAGGACACCATTCTTCTTGTACAGGCTCTTTGAAAGAACTGTACAATTAATCTGACTCCTGTGCTCTTTTCTCATACACATACAATTTTTTATTTTTCCTTTTTGAAAGTGACAATTGAATCTGTATTTACCACCCATTCAGATAGCACTTTCCAGATCTTAATTACATAAATTAAACCATAAAAGCAGCTTCTGAAACTGCTCTTAGTCCACCAGATGAATTTGATAAACTTCAGAGATCTGGGAAGAGAAGGTTTTAGTGAAGAAGTTTCTGATCCATCCTCAGTACGATCCAGTAATATATGGCAATGACATTGCTCTTCCGTATTTGAAAATTTTAGTATTTCCATTGCTCCAATTTGTCTGCCCAACTATAACCTGGGCCAGCTCCTACTGCGGGATGGGAAGGTGAGGATGGTGAATGGCTGGGGCCTGACTTACGAAGGAGCTGATTGTCCCGGCTCTTGAGACAGGTCCAACTTCATTCATCGAACAGAAGGCTTGCATCAAATCAACAAATTTGTCAGTAACAGATAGTATGTTTTGTGCTGGGTTCAAAAATGATGCAATCGATTTCTTTCAAGGTGGTGGAAGACCCTATGCTTTTTTTGGTATTAACAAACATGGTATTTGATTGGTATAATTAGCTGGGGTGAGGGCTACACCAGAGGAGAAAAGTATGTTTTCTAGGTTTCCTGGCTACTTATCATGAATACATGAGACTTAATTTGGCCTTTAGGATGTCAAACATCACCCTTTTCTGTCATTTTCCTTAATCACTGAAAAAAGATGAATCTAAAAATTGATGTTTCAACAGGAACATTCCCTGTAAGTAGTGTAGCCTGCTTCACCAAATGATCATTCCCAATCTACAGCACACAGGGCTAGGAAGATTCTATAGGTCTTAGGAATCTTAGTTAGCAGATAAGTCCTGAGCTCCCAGCCACGATTTCAAACTTCAAGCAAAGCCTTATGGGTCTCAGGCCCCATCTTGAACAAGATGTGAGTGTGCTGGCAGTACTCACAATTTTGTGATAAAGATTGAAATCCTTGACTCAAAGCACATACTCATGTACAAGGTTCAAAAATAAACCATATTACAGTAATTAGCCCTTTGAAATTAACCTAATACTCTTCATGTTTTCAGCGAGCACAATATCCTATCTGGCTATGCAACTCCAACTATAAAAAAAAAAAATCACCAAACCCCAGTTTATTGAAATTGCACTGGGGAATTAGAGTTTTTAAACTTGTTCTGCCTCCAGGATAGAAATAATGATGTCACTATCAGTTATCAGATAACAAACCTGGATGAGATCCAGCAGCAGACTTTTTTTTGTGAGCACTCATCTAATTAACATGCAATCTTTATTAGCTGCCTACACCCAAGCAGCATCACAGCTGCAGATTAGTTATATACTGGAACTGTAAACAAATGCATATATCTTGAAGACTTAAATGAACTCGTTGCTTTTAGCCTGAGTATCAGAAGTCACTGGCTAAGAAGTTCTCTTGATAAATCTTTCCTAAGGAGCAATACCTTGTCTTTACCATGTTCACGACAAAGTCAAGTCTTATTAACATCTCTCTGTTCTGACAAACAATCTGTCAATGTTTGCAAACAGACAAAAACTACTGAGCATTTCAGTGTTAAATTTGCATATATCACTGGTTAATCATCTGTCCAGTCAGTGGCATTCTGTAGAGTATAGTATGCATCCTTCCAACTGAGAGAAAACAAGCCTTCACAGATTCTCTTCTTCCTCTTTCAGTAATCAAAATTTAAAATAATCAGCCACATATCCAAAAAAAGTTTTTTTGTGTTTTTCAGGGTTTTTTCAAAACCACTAAGTCAGAAAATCAGGATGAATTTAGTGAAAAACTGGTTAAAAGCATTTTTATTTTAAAAGTTAATTCAAGAAAACAAAAGTAAACAAGGCACAATTAAGTTAGTTACAAACATTCAGAAAACTATATTTATTCAGACTTTGGTGAACAGAAAGTTGGGTTTCATACAGCTGACAATCAAGTTCCAATCACATCAACTTAACATTGTGTCTATTTCAAAATTACTGTGCATTTCCTATGTTCCTAGAACATACTGAAAGATTTCATTCACATCCAACAAAAGATTCACTGCAGTTGCACAGTCTCAATTCTACGATTGGTAGTTATCATAGAAGCTTTATAGTACAGAAGAGGTCATTCAGCCATCAAATCTGTACCGACTACAATCCCACCCAAGCCCTATTCCCATAACCCCACCCTTTTACCTTGCTAATCGCCCTGACAGACAGGAAAGTCAAGTCAATTTTGCATGGCCAATCAACCTAACCTGCACATTTTTGGACTGAGGAGGAAATCCAGTGGAAACTCATGCAGACACAGGGAGAAACTGCAAATTTTTACACAGAGTGACCTGAGACCAGAACTGAATCTGGATCCCTGGCGCTGTGAGGCAGCAGCGCTGCCCTTTTTTCAAAGAAGGAGGTGGTCACCAAAATAGAGTACTCACTTACTTTACCCAGTATGTAAATTATTTCCCTTTTGAGATTCCTGGTAGATTTAAGGTTTCTCAGGAGGGAGAAAAAAAAAAATCAATATTTGCTTTCTTCCTTTTAAAGCATCTTAGATGTCACTGGAAAATGGTGATGTTTCACTGTCTATAAGCAATACCACCAAATAACTTGTCTGGAGTTGTTTCTTTTACAAGAGCTATCACTGCAAGTGATCCTGTGATGTGCATGAATTAGTCCGGTGGTGTTGTTGCACTAGCGTGTCACATGTTTATCCCAGGACAAAAAGCCTTTTTTTGACAGTGATAAATGGGTAGTGATTTTTTTTTCCACTAACCTAGCAGTCTAGAAAAATCTGAGAATTTATCAATGGAATTGACTTAAAACAATTTTAAAGGTGCCTATACATCTTTTATAGATGTAAGTCAGAGAAAATGTCTCACTTACCTTACTGTGTATCCTGTTTGTGTGCAGAGTGGCACTTGATGTGGTTTGGCGTAGCAGAGAAAGAAGAAGCCAATGACAGTATGCTTGATTTTCTGGTCAGAACAGTGGGAGTGGGGGTGGGGGTGGGGGTGGGGGGGAAAACAAAAGATCTGCCTCTTTCCTTCCTACTTATCTCACATCTTTTTGTTCCACCCTATCCCTTGTATTATCTCCTTTACCAGTGACCACTGCATTGTTTTGCCTGTCCAGTCCTTTTTGAATTACCTCAATTTTCTAACATTGTACTCAGGACCTTCCATCCACTGCATCATTGCTTCAATTTGTTCCTTCTGGTGGAAATAAGGTAAAATGCAGAACCTCAAATGTTGTAATCTCAGGATTACTCCCAGTGCCGTGCATTAGCGAGAACAGGAATAAGAGAATGGATCAAATGAATACATCGTTGGAGAAATGGTGTGCCAGGGAAGGGTTTAGGTTCTTGAGACATTGGGACCAGTTCTGGGGAAGGTTGGACCTTTACAAGCTGGATGGGTTGCACCTGGGCAGAGATGAGATCAATACTCTTGCAAGGGTTTTTGCTAGTTCCGATGCAGAGGTTTTAACCTAGTTTGGCAGCTGGGTGAGAACAAAACAGTCAAATTCAGATCAGAGAGGTAGAACACTAATTAGTATTGTAATTAGCGACTTGGAAAGACAAAAGAAACAACAGTTAAAAAGCTTCCAAGGAAATTGATGGGGTTGAGCTTTAATACAAGGAGTATTACAAATAAGGCAGATGAACTAAAGGCACAGATAGACACATGGCAGCATATCATTGTTAATATGAAAACACGGCTAAAGGAGGGGCAAAATTGGCAGCTCAATATCCCTGGAGTTTCCAGGCAGATCAGAGTGAATGACTAAAAAAGGGTAACATTATTGGTTACATAATCAATTACAGTTGTGAAAAGGGATGATATACTTCACGGGTTAACAAATGCATTGAGTTGAGGAATAAAAAGGGGAAATCACACTACCAGAAATATACTACAGACTCCCACAGTTAGTGAGGAAGTCGAAGAACATACATGTAAGCAAATTTCTGCCTGTGAATGAGTGCAATAATAGTAAGACACTTTAACTATCTCACTATCATCTGGGTTTAAGACGACATAAGGAGCACTGAGGGTGAAAAAAAATCATGTATTATGTCCAGGATTTTAAAAAAATGAGAAGTTCAACACCAGGAAGTGCAATTCTGGATTTAGTCTTGGGAAATGAAGATAGGCAAGTGGGCGACCATAATCAGGGATAGTAAGCACAATTCAGTTAGATTTAATATTATTGTGGAAAAGGACAAAGATTATTCAGGAGTAAAAATTTTAAACTGGGAAATGGCAAAACTGAGAAGTGATTTGGCTGAAATGGATTGGGTAAGAGTGCTAAAGGATAAATCAGTGGTAAACCAGTAGGAAGCACTAATAAGTGAGATCCTAAGAGTACAAAGCAGACATATCCCCTCCAAAAATAATGGCATTCCCAAATCTAGATTCCCATGGTTATTTAGAAAAGTACAAAGGAAGATTAAACAGAAAAAGAAAGCTTACAATAGCCACAGAAAACTGAACATGGCCGATACCCTGAAGGAGTATAAGCAGTACAGGATCAAGAGGAAAAAAAAAAGGAAAAAGGAAATCAAAGAGCAGGTATAAAAAAAATTAGCAAGCAAAATTAAGGAAAATCCACAAACATGTTTTATCAGTATATAAACAGCAAAAGGATAGTTAAGGAAGATGAAGGGAATTTATTTGAAGATCAAAGGATATGGGAGGAGTTTTAAATGATTCTTTTTGTCTCCATACTCACAAGGTAAAGGGATGAAGCAGATATAGTAATCCAGAAGGAGCAGCGTGAAATACTGGAGAAAATAATCATAATGAGAGATGTGTTAGAGGAGTTGGAATCCTTGAAAGTGAACAAGTTGCAAGGACCATCGAACTGTTCCCTAGAACGATGAAGGAGGTCAGAAAGATAACACACGCTCTGAGGATTATTTTCCGATCTTCATTGCACATAGTTGAGGTGTTAGAGGACTGTTAAAAACAACAGAACAATTATAGGGCAGTTAGTCTTACTTCTGTAGTGGGAAAATTGTTAGAATTATTCCTGAGAGATCATATGAACTGTCACTCAGAAAGGCATGGAGTAGTCAGGGACAGTCATGCTGATTTTGGGGGCTTTAATAGAAGATCCTGCTTGATTTTAAATTCATTGAATTCTTTGAGGAAGCAACAAGGAGTATCGATGAGGGTAGTGCAGTGGATGTTGTCTGCATAGATTTTAGTAAGGCACTTGACAAGGTCCCACGTGGCAGCCCAGTCAAAAAAGTAAATGCCCATAGGATACAGGATAATGTGGTAAATTAGATCCCAAAGTTGGCTTAATAACAGGAAACAAATGATAATGGTCGATGGCTGCCATTGCAAATGAAAAACTGTTTCAAGTGGTGTTCCATAGGACTCGGTGTTGGGATCCCTGTTGTTTGTTTTATATATTAACCATGTTGATTTGAACATGGTTAGGAGGGTGGGGGAGAACAATTGGGAAATTTGCAGATGACACAAAAAGTGGACAGTGTAGAAGGTAGCTGTAAGTTCAAACAGAAGTTGATGGAGTGGCCAGGAAAGTGTCAGATGGAGTTCAAGTCGGATAACTCTGATGGGCAGCACGGTGGTAGAGGTTAGCACTGCACTGGGTTCAACTTCAGGTGATTGTGTTGAGTTTGCATGCTTTCTGTGTCAAGTTTGCATGTTCTCTGTGTCTACATGGGTTTACTCTGTGAGTTCCAGTTTCCTCCCACAGTCCAAAGATGTGTAAGCTAGGTAAATTGGCCATGCTAAAATTGCTTCTTGATGTCAGGAGGGATTAGCAAGGTAAATGCATGGGGTTACGAGGATACATGGGACCTGGGTGGAATTGCTGTCAATGTAGGCTTGATGGGCTGAATGGCCTCCTTCTACACTGTACGGATTCTATGATTCAAAATATGAGGGACTGCATTTAGGGAGTCAAACAGTAAAGACAATACAAAATAAACAGGAATATAATGAGAGGTACATAAAGTGACAAATCTTGACATGCAAGTGTACTACTAAAGGTAGTAGTGCAGGTGGATAGAAGGCATAGCCTACAAAAGTAAGGATAAAATGATGGAACCGTGTAAGACCCTTGAGGCCACAGCTGGAGTACTGGTCACCATATTACAAGGACGTAACTGCTCTGAAGAGAGTAAAGAGAAGATTTACTAGAATGTCGCCAGGGCTGGAGAATTGTAGCTGCAACAAGAGATTGGAGAAATTAGGGATGTTTTATTTGGAACAGAGAAAGCTAAGGGATGACATGGTTTAAGTATACAAAATTGAGGAGGATTAAGTTAGAGTAGATAGGAGGAATCGGTTTCCTTTGACTGAGTTCAAAAAATCAGGGACCATTGATTCAAGCCAAGTGATAGAAGGATTAAAGAAGACATGAGGAAAATCCTTTTTATGCAGAGAGTGGGTATCTGGAATTTGCTGCGTGAGCTGTTGTGAGGCAGAATCCTAAACTCTTAAAGATACCTGGATCTGCACCTGAAGTGGTGTAAGCTGTAGTGCTGTAAGCTGTGGCCCATGTGCAGGAAGATGGAATTAGAAAAGACAATTGCGTGTCTTTGGGTCAGCAAGTACAAGTGGGATAGCCCTCATCTATGCTGTATAATTTCTAGGATTCTATGGGAAGGGGGCAAAAAATTTGTTCATCTGTTTGTCCATTTCCCTCTGAGACAAAGATCCTTTGTTTGTTTTCAAAGTCCAAATGAGAAAAGGCATTGTTTACATCTCTCTATATCTATCTGCCTAACGCTCTCTCAGAATTTACTCTGCCAAACTATTTACCTTCCTTGCAGCTTTCTAGGACAGTTAATACGGATTCACATGAACAAGGTGAAGGCCCTTCTGCCCCTCAAGCCTGCTCCCACGTTTAAAAATATCATGGTCGATAGTAACCTTAACCTTAAATCTGCATTTTGCCTACCCCCGATAACTTATCCCCTTGCTTACTAAGAATCTATCAACCTCTGTCTTAAAAATATGAAGACTCTTCTTCCATTACCTTTTTAGGAAGCATATTCCAAAGACTCATGAGCAGTGAAACCAGGTCACCTTATCTTTGTTTTAAATGGGTGACTACTTATTTTTAAACAATGACCCTTAGTTTTAGATTCTCCAGCAAGAGAAAACATCCTTTTCACTTCCACCCTGTCAAAACTCCTCAGGATCTTATGGCTCAATCAAGTTGCTTTACTCTTCTAATTGCCAGCGAATAAAAGCCCAACTGTCCAAGCTTTCCTTATTAAGACAAACCGGCTATTCCTGGTAAACCTTCTCTGAACTACTTCCAATGCATTTACACCTTTTCTTAAATAAAGTGACGAATATTGTATACAGCATTTTAAAATGTGGTCTCTCTCGTGCTCTCTCTTTCTGTCTCTCTCTAAAAACCTCCTTATTTCTGTATTCAATTCCCCTCGTAATAAAGGGCAATTCTATTAGCTTTCCTATTACTTTCTGTACCAGCATACTAATCTTTTGTGATTCATGCACTAGAACACCAGAATTCCTCTGCACTTCAGAGCACTGCAAACTCTCATCATTTAGAGAGTAAGCTTCCTTATCATTCTTGCCACCAAATGGACAATTTCACATTTTCTCATATTATACTCTATTTGCCAGATGTTTGTCCATTCACTTAACCTACCTCTGTCTTTTTCTGACTCAAGTCCTATTTATAACTTACTTTTCTATTTAGTGTCATTAGCAAATTGGCCAACCATCCCTTCAAGCCTTTTATCCAAGTCATTTAAATAAATTGTAAACAGTTGAGGTCCCTGTGGCACAACATTCATAGCATTTTGTCAATCAAAAAGATACCTATTATTAATCTACTTCCGCTTCCTGTTAGCCAGTCAACCTTCCATCTATACGATTACGTTACTCCCTATAACATGAGCTCTTATTGTCTATAATAACATTTTTAATGTTCTCTTATCAAATGCCTTTTGGAAACTGAAGTAAAGTACATTCACTGGTTCTCCTTTATCCAAAGCACAGTTTACTTCCTCAAAGAACTCCAATAAGTTGATTAAACATGACTTGCAGGAAACCAATATTTTGTAAGATTTCATATGACTTTTTTGTATAAAACACTTCTACAAAATATTGGTTTAACATTGTTAATATTGTTTAACAATAGCATCAAACATTTTCTCCACAATAGATATTAAACTAACTGGCCTGTAGTTTGGAGTTTTGTCTCCCTCCCTTTTGAAGAATGGTGTTATATTTGCTAACACTCAATCTAATGGTATTGTCCCTGAACCAAAGGAAGTTTAGAAAATTAAAACCAATGCATCAATTATCTTGAGACAGTTCTTTTAAACATAAGATGAAGTCTATCATATGTTCAGTCCAATTTTCTGACTTGCCACCCGTCTTTGCAAAATTATATGCTTTCTCATTAAGTTTGATATTATATTTAACCTTTTTAGTTAACTATGGATGATGGATTTGCCCCTTGGACTTTTTCTTACTTGTTAGAATGTATCTATTCTGTGCATTGTGAAATATCCTCTTAAATGTTTGCAGCAGCACCTTTACTGACCTATCCCTTAACTTAATTTGCCAATTCACTTCAGCCAACTCAGGTTTTATTCTCTCACAATTGCTCTTATTCAATTTTAAAAATGGAGTCTCAGACCCATCCCTCTCTCCCTCATACTGGACACAAAATTCAAATTTAATGGGGCTACTCCCTAGGGTTCTATGAAGTCATTAATTATCTCCATACCAATACCAGGTCTAGTATAGCCTGTCAAGTTAGCTCCAGAACATATTTTCCTAACAAACTATCCATCAAAAAAGTCAATTAAAACTCATCTAAGCTACTTTGTCCATTTGACTTATCCAGTCTATATGCAAATTAAAATCTCCCATGTTTATCACTGTATTTTTCTGACAAGTTCTAATTATTTCTTCCTTAATGCTCCATCTTACTGTGTGGTTATTAGGGGTCTGAATATGACTGTCTCACAAGTGACTGATTGCCTTTACCATTTCTGAGCATTAACTAACAGAGCCACCTCTCCATCTTTTCATTTCCTATCTTTCCTAAAAAGTCCTGTGCCTTTCCATATGCAGATCCCAATCCACATCCTCTGCAGCAAGGTCTCTGCAATGGTTATCAAATCGTAGTTCTTTATTTATACGTGCTCTCAGTTCATATATTTTCTTTCAAATACTGTATGCATTCAGATACAAAGTTTTTCATTTTATTCTTTTTAATCACCTCTCGTCTCATCTGTTGATTTGCTGTTAGATTTGTACTTTCTATCCATTCCTGTCATAGTCTGCTTTTCATTGCCTATAGTAATGCTTTGCCTTTTGTCTTGTCTCTCTCTTTGACCAGGTGGTTATGAGGTTCTGCTTCTTAATTTGGTGCCTAGGTCATCGTACTGACTATAGGGAGCATCCTTTTTTTGTCATAGAAACTCTACAGTGCAGAAAGAGGTCATTTGACTCATCGAGTCCGCACTGACACAATCCCACCCGGTCCTACCTCCATATCCCTACATATTTACCCACTAATCCTTCTAACCTATGCATATCAGGACACTAAGGGCAATTTTTAGCATGGTCAATCAACCTAACCTGCACATCTTTGGACTGTGGGAGGAAACCGGAGCACCTGGAGGCAATCCACGCAGACACAAGGAGAATGTGCAAACTCCACACAGACAGTGACCCAAGCTGGGAATCGAACCCAGGTGTCTGGAGCTGTGAAGCAGCAGTGCTAACCACTGTGCTAGCGTGCCGCCCTGACCATGTCAATGGTACCTACACAGACCTTGACAACCGGTCCTCCCCTCCCACTGCAAGTTCCTCTCCAACTCCAAGAAGATGTCCTGAACCCTGGAACTGGACCCATGGACCCATGCTCTTTGCTGCAGAGAGAATGTCAATCCCTTGAACTACATTATCTCTAACACTACATTCCTTTTTGCTCTTGCCACTTGAATGCCTTATTGTACCATTTTGCCATGGTCAGTTTGTACACCCATTCTGCAGCCCCCACTTTCATCCAAACAAGCTGAAAAAACCTCAAACCTATTGCACAAATGTACTCAGAATGAGTCTCCTCCGAATCCCTTTACCTGTGTCACTCGCAATCAGTCTCCAAATCAGAACAACCTGGCATAAGAGGTGTGACAGTGTCCTGATACAAAGAATCCAGCTTACCACCACTTCCTGACGTAGTGTCAGTAGCTCATAAACTTTAAGCTGAAGCTATTTGAATTTCAAACACTCGTTGTGGACAAAATTGCTTTGTATCAAACTGGCACCCAGGAGCTCCCATATGCTGCATATGTGACACATCATCTATTGTGCCATCCTTAATGCATTCCAATTAACAATAATTATTTTATAAAATTATATATTTTGCTTTATCCTTAGTATATCCCAAACTAGAGGAAGTAAAAGTAAAGGGAGTAGCTTAAGAGCAGTAGAAAAACTCACTGGGTCCACTCTTCTTTCTGTAGAAAGATAGAAAAGGAAAGCAGCACCTTCTGCACTCTTTATATCAACTTCTTAAGTCATCAAACTCCAGTTTGACAACTCTTTTACTGTCCAAAGCAGCATTTCGGTACAAAGTCAGCATTGTAAGATGGCCTGCATTTCTAGCCTCTGAAAACTTGTTTAGCCGCTTATCTAATTAACCAATTGCAGGTGCAAGCAGAGCCTCTAGAAGACCTGTTTTAAAGCTGGACTAAAAGACACATCCTTTCAAATACAGCTGTAATCTTTAATTAATTGCTAAATTAAAGACTAGACTTTAGATGTAAATTAACCCTTAATTTAACCCGTAAATTTCCTCAATCATGAAACTCCAATTTAAGCAATCTACTACAGCTCAAAGTAACTCACTAGCTATAGGAACAGGTATATAACATCATGAAATGGCAATGTGTATTCCTGGGTTTTTTCCTCCCAAAACCACATTGGCTTACACCATAAGTACTCGACCTTTTTGTTTGAGGTTCCTTCCCCTTGTTATTAATATTCCAAAGACCCCCATTTACAAAACAAGCAACTTTCCAGTTTAAAAATCAATTATACTATTAAACATAACTTGTTTTACTTATAACCTAACTGCAAATACTTCCTTTCATGTGCTGAGATTCTTTTCTCCACACCCCAACTGACCAAAAATATCTCATGAAACCATCCTTCTAACTTGCAAGATATTTTTACCTTACCTTTTAAAAAAAAAAGTACTGTATAAACAGGTGGTAAGGGTATGGAATGCCCTGCCTGCTGCAGTTGTAGATGCACCAAGTTTGGTGGCGTTTAAGAGGTTAGTAGATAAGTTTATGGATGAAAAGGGAATGGTTTAGGTTAGAGGGTCATTGCTTTTTCCTAATTGGTCGGCGCAACATTGAAGGCCGAAGGGCCTGTTCTGCGCTGTAATGTTCTATGTTCTAAGCATAAACCTGGCTGCAATTCTAATTCTCAGTGCTGCAATGTAAATAACTCTTTGGGAGAAGGGGTGGGGAGTGCTAATGAGGAGACAGAAATCATATGCATGTCAACAACTAAAGAGAAATCAGAAGTGCAAAGAAAACATGATGACGCAGTGTTATTAACTGATTTTATCAGCATAATTGGATCATTACGGAAACAAGAAAGGAAGCTTTCAGTTATTGTTGCTCTCGGGCGCTGGCATTCAGTATCGCTGATTGATCAAAAACTTTGGTCTTACCTCCTTGCCATAACTGCCCCTCAACACCTGAGGCGTTCGTTCATAGGCTGTGCCAAATACCAACCTCTCACACTGCATGTGAAACAACAACTGGGGTCTCACATACAGTCTACCTTTTTTTTCCCTCCTTTCCTTCTCTCACATTTCAATGTATGAATAGAGATCCCCCACCTTTGGTTCAGTCATTGGACAGCACACTGGTTGCCACTTGTCCAAACTCCGACTTTAGTTAGTTTATCATTATGTCAGTTTATTTTTCCTACACATCCTCCATTTATTTTTGGCACTGTAGAGAGGTGCCATGACTGAAAGCTTCATTTCCCCAGTAATCCAATTGCATTCATAAAATCAGCCATCAATATTGTGTTCATATCTTGGTAAATGCTCAAAACCTGCACATGGACTCCTAATGAGCCCTGGCTCCTTTAAAATCACTTTTTGGTTACTATATAATTTTCCATTCACAACATGACAGAAAGAAAAGTATGTGACGAATGAGATCTCCAGCCAACCACTGACTACTGACAACTACAAACCTTTACAAAGAGGGGTTTATTTATTTAAAAAATGTGGCATGTGCCTACAATCACATTGTATTTCATCACAAAACTGTCTGATCAAGAAGATCAGCCCAACCTTTAATCAAGATATTCACCTTAATGAGAGCTTACTGAAAGACTTAAAGATCAGAACAATGTGAGAGGTGTGCTGATCTGGCAGATACAGCAGACATTTCAAACAATATAACCAAACACAGCACACATCTATATTTAATGAAAGTCCTTTTCTTTAACCCCTCATACTCCATTTAATTCAACAGTAACCTGGCTCCATGCCAGGTAACTGTGTTCCTCCAACATTGGACACCAGTTTGCTTAGAAAAAAAGTCTATCCAACCTCTATATTTGATGTTTAGAGTGGGCTCACCAAACGTGCGGCAGCCAGAAACAGTGACTGGATAACCGGGGCTCAGATGCTAGTTAGCCGTAGTTCAACATTCCAAGACTTCAACAAACCACTGTTAAAAAATGAATGCCTGAAAACAGAAGAGAACAGAGGAGGTATATTGATTCCACTGGGCCGGACGGGTAGGAGTACACAATCTCGTATGTACACTTTGCACTACATTCACCAGCTCCAGGTACAGTTACTGTTAAATAAGGATTACAGGGGCATGCGATTGCCTTCGATGCTGATCTTTACTGCCCGAGATGATTTGGTCATTTTCTTGATATCTTGAAATCGACGCATTTGTTTGTCAAGGCGATTCAATGTTTTCTTTACTGATCCCTGGGGTAAAAGGAACAAAGCACAAAAATCAATGGGCAGTTTTTTGCATTAGGCAGGTATATAGTGTCAATTTAGTTTTTAAACATACATCTCCTCAAATTATCTCCTGCATTTTCGAACAATTTGAAGAATTATCATAGTGTGGTGCGTGTATGTATGTTTAAACATGTATCCCTGTGTTTGTGCCCACATGTGCATTCCTGCATTTGCGTTTGTGCATGCATGTGCCTGTGTGCTGTGTGCATGTACGCACCTGCCTGTGTGCACGTGCCCCTTCTGAAAGAAATCAATTAATGATTATCCAGCACTCAGAATGGCAACTTGTTCTACAATTCCCAGGGAAAGATCGTTGTCCTGACATCTAACATAGATCCTGTGAAATTGTACGAATGAAATAGTGGCATGATGGGAAAATTGGTCAGGTATTTGGTACAAAATAAGGAAAACTGACTTTGCATAACCTAAGACATGAATAAGACCAGAGAAGGTCAAGACCTAATAAGGCTGACTTTGCATAACCTAGGGCTGTATGAATGTGACAAAGTCAGGTCAGGGATGAAGCAGTCACTAACCTTCTTCTATTCTATCAAAGGACAAGATGAAGGTATGATTGATGAGACAAAGAGTTTTAGAAGGTTAGCAGGTTATACCATTATTTATGGCATTGCTTATGACACTATCACTGATTGAATTTTTGAATAAACTTTGGTCACACAAAATCTGAATTGATTCTTTACGTAATCGCTGACTTGAGGAAGAATTAGCTAGTCATAACGAAGGCTCTCTGAACTCAAGTTTTTGCCAATACTGCATGCAGTCTTTCAGAAATAAAGACAAGTTATTTTGTTGGAACTAACTTTGTTGAGTCTTTCTACCAGACTCAAGAAGCAGAAAAATTTCCACTTCACCAATCTGACCATATGCAACTTAAAAATTCTGACATTTATAATCAATCTAACAGGAAGAAAAGAAATTCAGTCTATTTATTTTCCACCCTGAAAATCTCAATCACATAAAACTTGTGAGTTAGAATTTAACAATGATATATCGGTAGCTAAATGCATCAATTACTATAGTGCACAGCTATTTGGAAGCAGAAAATAACAGCAAACTCTGAATTGTGTTGAGTTGGCTAATCTCATTTAGGCAGCAACACAATTGATTTTGGAGTTCTTTGACAAGGAAAGAGGTGGGATCTCAGTCACAGTTTGTGATCACTATTTAGTGATTCCTGCTAGAAACTGTGTGCCAGCACCCCATCAGGAAAAGACTGGTTTGATCAGGATATGCACCTCAATGCAGTTCCACAGCTTTCTAACAATCTCAAGATAACAGGATGGCTGATGCCTATGGGATATCCAAGATATTGAGGTGGATAGAGGAGAAAACAAAGGTTCTTGAGTTGAGACAAGTCCAGGAACATCAGTGTCACAAATGATCTTAATGATATGATGACACCTGTCCGGTTTTAAGTTAGTCGTGGCATTAACCAAATCAACAACAGATAAATATAGTACTAACTTGGAATGACGTGTGCGAACATTTCCAGACAATTTAGATATGCCTAGACAATAATTAAATAATATTTAACATTGATTTATTCAACTCAGAGCACGAAAGCAAAAGAAAAGTACCACTGACTGACTATATCATAGCAACATGTGACGGTGGGCAAGTTTGTATTGAACTGGTAGAAATAGCAGAGTGCTCAATGAATACTTTACTTTGGTATTCACGGTGGAAAAGGATCTTGATGAGTGTAGTGCAGGCTTGCAGTGGACTGAAAAGCTTGAATGTGTGGTCATTAAGAAAGAGGATGTGTTGGAGTTTTTGAACAGTATCAAGATGCTGGGACCAGATGGGACGTACCCCAGGTTACTATGGGAAGCAAGGGAAGAGATTGCAGAGCCTCTGCCAATGATCTTGGTGTCATCGATGGAGACAGGACAGGTTCCGGAGGATTACAGATGTGGTTCCTATATTCAAGAAAGGGAATAGAAATAGCCCAGAAAATTATCGACCGGTGAGTCTAACCTCAGTGGTCGGTAAGTTGATGGAAAAGATCCTGACAGACAGGATTTATGAACATTTAGAGAAGTATAGTATGATCAAAAGAAGTCAACATGGCTTTGTCAAAGGCAGATCGTGTCTTACAAGCCTGGTTGAGTTTTTTGAAAATGTGACTGAACACACTGACAAAGGAAGAGCGGTAGATGTGGTTTATATGGACTTCAGCAAGGCGTTTGATAAGGTCTCCCTTGCAAGACTTATAGAGAAAGTGAGGGGGCATGGGACTGAAGGGGATATTGCTTTGTGGATCCAGAACTGGCTCGTCCGTAGAAGGCAGAGAGTGGTTGTAGATGGGTCTTTTTCTGCATGGAGGTCGGTCACCAGTGGAGTCCCCAGAGATCTTTTCTGGGTTCTTGCTGTTTGTGATTTTTATAAATGACGTAGATGAGGAAATGGAGAGATGGGTTGGTAAGTTTGCTGATGATACGAAGGTTGGAAGTGTTGTGGATAATTTTGAGGGATGTCAGAAGTTGCAATGTGACATAGATAGGATGCAAGACTGGGTGGAGAAGTAGCAGATGGACTTCAACCCAGACAAATGTGTAGTGGTACATTTCGGCAGGTCAAATGGGATGAAGGAATATAATATTAAGGGTCAAGCTCTTAGCAGTATGGAAGATCAGAAGGATCTTGGGTCCGGGTTCAAATCAGCTTTGCAGGTAGAGGATGTGATCAAGAAAGTGTCTGGTGCACTGTCCTTCATCAATCAAAGAACTGAGTTACGGAGTCGGGAGATAATGCTGCACCTGTATAAGACCCTGGTCAGACCCCACTTGGAATACTGTGCTCAGTTCTGGTCGCCTCATTATAGGAAGGATATGGAAGCCATTGAAAGGGTGCAGAGGAGATTTCCAAGGATGTTGCTTGGGTAGCATATCTTATGAGGCTAGGTTGAGAGAGCTGGGTCTTTTCTCCTTGGAAAGACGAAGGATGAGAGGTGACCTGATAGAGATGTATAAGATGTTGAGGGGTATTGATCTGGTGGATTCTCAGAGGCTTTTTCCCAGGGCTGAAATGGCTGCCACAAGACGACACAGGTTTAGGATGCTGGAGAGTAGGTACACAGGAGATGTCAGAGGTAGGTTTTTTTAATCAGAGGATGGTGGGTGTGTGGAATCGGCTGCCGTTGGTGGTGTTGGAGGCAAATTCGGTTGGGTCTTCTAAGAGACTTTTGGGTGAGTACATGGGACTTCATAGGATTGAGGGTTATAGGTAAGCCTAGTAGGTAGAGATATGATTGGCACAACTTGTGGGCCAAAGGGTCTGTTTGTGCTGTAGTTTTGCTACATTCTAACATGCTTATGAACACATTCAGTATATGATTGTCCCATTAACTACCAAACTAGGATATACTTCAGGGTTATGGGGAGGATACAGAAGATTTCCCCTCCTCTTTTATGCTGGCCCATTGAGAAGAACTTAAAAAGTTGGCCCAGTTACCTCTTTCTCCTGTAGTTCAGCCAACCTGACTCAAGATTTCAGCAAGGAGTAAAAATCTGACCTTCTGATTTCATATATCTATCCTTGATATGAAGGGGCACAGAACTGAACTGAGCATTTCCTTACATGACAGAAGTGCTATGGGGAAATAAAACTCACATCAATCCTTTCTAATCTCTCAGGCATTGGTAGTTTTGTTGTACTACCTGGAAGTCCTTTTCCTTCGTGAATTGCCTTTTTTTGGAGTGACATTTCACCCTCCACTCACCCTGCTTGTCTCAATTTCCACATTCCACTTTGGTCTAACAACGTAGTCACGGTTTGATGGTAATGGCACTCTGGCTCGTGCACAGAATCCTGGGTCGCCAGGTCTCAGTGCTCTGAAATAAAAAGATAAAGATTTTTATATATAAGTGGAGGGTGCTTGAAAACCAGATCATTGTATGCAGAACTCTCAACAGTCATTCGTAACTACTGAATCTCTAAAATAATTTAAATTCCAATCCCAGTCCCTTCCTGATTTCAGTTATTTAAAAGATGCATTTACAAAGGAAATGAACAGCAAATGGCAGATCACACCAAATCCTGGTTGTGTGTGTAATTATTTAAATTGCCAGTGATTGCTGTTTCCCCAGATTCCTCACTCGCTTAATCTACTTATCACTTACTTCTCCTCTCCTGTTAACACTTTCTCAAGATCTCTGCGAGGGGTCTGTCCACCGGCACTAAGGAAAAACAAAAACAGTGTTTGTTTCATTCCTCTCACAATGTACAGGTACTTCCAAGCAGAACATGGATAAATGCAGTGTACTGGAACTGCTTACTAAGGGAAACTAACATAAGATAACAATCTCCTTAACCTCCTTTCTGCAAGTGTAGAATTTCAAGGTTGTGCACATAGGGAAAAACAAAAGGATGAGAATCAGAGATAATGTACAGGAACCTATCCTTACAATCCCAGTTGGTGTTGTAACAGGATAGAAGATCCCAGAATAGAACTCTGACTGAAAAGACTGTAACCTTTAGTTTATAAAATGTGGAGAAACACAGAGTCACAGGGCCACTAATTAGTTTTACAACAAGAATCTTTAGAAAAATTAAACATGAAAAGTTGGATTATACTATAATACACCCTTACCTTGCCCTCTCCACCTGTCCGTATCTTAACAAATGCACACAGATTTTAAGAACACAGATTGCAAAGCACATCTACAATGGCCTTGGTACGCAAAGTTCCTTCAAGCACACAATTTGCCATGGCCAAATACACTCCACTCTGAACCCGAGTTAACATCTGTTGACTTCTCAAAATTCCCTCAGATGGTTGTCACACAAGAGTTTTCAAACTCTGCTCCCAAAAAAAAAACACACTTTAAAATAGCTTTTCAGAACAGTGCTTCCAGTGGCTAAGCAACAGTTGCTACTTCTTCCAACTTCTTTTGCTCCTTAAGCTGTAACCTCTCTAAACATTGAAATTGGAATTCAAACCAACACCTACATATGCAAACACCTTTGCCCAGCATGAATCTAACTATAGGTTTTACCCTGTCTTCTGCAGAAACATTAAATTCACTTAGAACTCTATCTTATTTGTAATGTTTACAATACAAATCCCTTGAAACTACTTTTGTTTGTCTAATGCTATCGTTTTCCAAGGATCACTATCAAAGATTTTGGGTAAATGGCGACTGCGGTAAAGAGAAAGAGTGGATACTCCCATTTTCAGTCCTGAAATCACAGTTTTCTACCACAGAATGTTTTGCTTATTCAAGAAACTGTGATTGATCTTGACCTTCTTACTGCACATATAACTTTCTACTCAAGTGTATTTGACGTATTTCTTTTTTTTATTCATTCATGGGATATGGGCATCGCTAGCTGACCAGCATTTATAACGCTATTATTTCCATGAAACTCATCTCCAAATTCCGTGGCTTGGCCTCAGCACCTCCCCCTGAAACGTTCCTAACTCACAGGCCACAATCAGTAAAGCTAGGCAACACACTTCCTCCATGATTATCCTCAACACCGGTGCCCCACAGGCTGTGTTCTCAATCCCCTATGATACTACTTATATACCTATGACTGTGTGGCCAAATTCCCCTCCAATTTAATTTTCAAGTTTGCTGATGAACCACTGTAGTGGGTCAGATCTCAAACAATGACGAGACAGAGTACAGGCATGAGATAAAGAATCTGGTGAACTGGTGCAGCAACAATAGAACTTCAAGTTTTTAGGTGTCCAGATCACCAACAACCTGTCCTGGTTCCCCCCATGCCGCTGGTGGGCTTTCTTAACTATAGTTAAGGAAGTCCACCAGTGCCTCTATTTTCTCCGAAGTTTAAGAAAATTTGGCATATCAGCTACGACTCTCACCAACTTTTACAGATGCACCACAAAAAACATTTTTTCTGGTTGTATCACAGTTTGGTATGGCTCCTGCTCTGCCCAAGACCACAAGGAACTACAAAAGGTTGTGAATGTATTGCAAACCAGCCATTGACTCTGTTTACACTTCCCACTGCCTCACAAAGCAGCCAGCATAATTAATGACCCCATGCACTCTGGACATTCTCTCTTCCACCTTCTTTCTTCAGGAAAAAGATACAAAAGTCTGAGGTCATATACCAACCAACTCAAGACAACTTCTTCCTTGCTGCTGTCAGACTTTTGAATGAACTTATTGTACATTAAGTTGATCTTTCTCTACTCCCAGCTGTGACTGTAGCACTGCATTCTGCACTCTCTCATTTCCTTCTCTGTGAACAGTATGTATAACACAGAAGAAACAATACTTTTCACTGTACGTAAATACATGCGACAATAATAAATCAGATCAAATTTACTGCCCATCCCTAGTTGCACTTGAGAACGCATTGTGCTGTAGACTGACTCACAATACCATTAGGGAGGGAATTCCACGATTTTGACCAATATTTGTGAAGGAACGGTGATATATTTCCAAGTCAGGATGGTGAGTGCCTTGGAGGGGAACTTGCAGGTGGTGGTGTTCTCGTGTATCTGCTGCACTTGTCCTTCTAGATGGAAGTGGTCATGGGTTTGGAAGGTGCTGTCTCAGGATATTTGGTGAATTGCTGAAGTGCATCTTGTAGGTAGAACACAATGCCGCTACTGAGTGGTAATGGCGGAAGGATTGAGTATTTGTAGGTCTCGTGCCAACCAAGTGGGCTGCTTTGTCCTGGATGGTGTCAAGCTTCTTGGGTATTATTGGAGTTGCACCTATCCAGGCAAATGGGGAACATTCCACCACACCTATGCTTTGTAGATGGTGGTTAGGCCGCTTCAACCAGTCCTGCTTCAGAGCAGCCTGCAACCGGCTCAGTTTTATTGCAACCTAGAGTCAACTTGATTTTTGAGCAAATCTATAAACAGCCTATTTTCAATGAACTTAAACTATTTAGTTACGGTCAATGAAGTTTAATTGGGAACAACATAGAGGTTTTTCCCTCATGGATCCAACCACAGGCTGATGGGAACAGCTGTACAAGATATCTTAAGCATTTGGTAACTTATTCAGGAAACTTCAAACAATCTGCATTGATAAATAATGAATCTACAAAATTATAACATGAAATAAAAAAAAGACTAGCAAGATCATTGAATTGAAAACCTGTAGTAGTGTCCTTGATCTGACGAGATGACATCTGCCGCAATATCATCACTGTCTTCGTCCCTAGGATCTCTTTGTAAACGAATGATGTAGAGTTTAGAGTAACGGACAGCCATGTTGGAGATGAGGAACAGATTTTAGGTGGAACAGGAATTCTGCAACATGGCTGTTTATATAGAGTGATGAAAATAATGTAAAGCAGATTGGAGAAAGACTAACCCAAAACAAAAACCCAGCTGACAGAAACAAAGTGCACAAAGTGACAGCTACTCAAAACTGTGTGACAGGGCAATAGTTGTTGAAATGAAAGAGGTGGGAATATGTGTACATTCTAGATGTGTACTCCACCTGTACAGTATTCCTGTGGGACTACTGGGTTCTTCTAGTCCTCTTAGCTGGATAGAAATGATAGCTATTCAGTCCATTTTAACAACCTAATTGGTGATCGCCCTCCCAGAGAAAAAAAAACATTATCTTTAAATTTAAATCCCATGATCGGTGGAGACACAAATGATCACATTTCCCTCTGGTATGAAAAGATAATTGTGCTCCCCATTCCCAATACCAGTATCCCAGTGCAGCAAACTTCTTTTAACTTTTGAAGATGTTTTGAATATGTGGATATTTAATACAGGCAAGCCAGACAATAAATCCATAAAAGCCGCTGGCAAGTAGGCATGTGAATGTATACCAGGAAAGAAATAAGATAATCGGTCTAATCGCCCAAGTGTCAGAATTTCAACTGAAAGTTTAACCACAGAAGTGATTTCCACCTACCAAAGTAAAATCTGGCAAAGTGTTGCATCTTCCTGCAGTAGAACTTTCCACAGGTTAAATGCCATGCCAGATAACACAGGGTTACACAAAGTGAGTAAAGCCATCTCCATGCTTTGAAAGTTGTTCAACTTCCACATATTAATGGGATTGCTGACACGTAAGAGGAAGGATATCCAAGGCACTGTGGCTTCATTGGAGAGTGGGGAGAATTATGAAAAACATTGTTCTTTCACTTGCGAATTTATTGCCAGGTAACACAGAGTCTTAATGAAATTTGTCAATGTGTAATAACCTCATTTATCTCCATTTTGCAATTCGGGAAGATAATACTGGAACATCCTTGAAAAAACTGAAACAGTATGGTAGGGTTCCAAGCCAACCAGACAGAGAAGTCAAACCCATTTTCTGATATGGATAGCACTCCATACCACAGGTGTTGAGCAAATATCTGAGTCAGTTAACTATAAAGATACCATAAAGGATTACAGCATCTCAACCCCATTCTTGAATGGGGAGCAAGGCAATGAAATTAGTTTCAAATTGGTGCAAACTGACTGCTAGACCAAAAAACGGCCTCCTTTAGTTATTAACTTCCATGGCTGCAGTACACAATGGCGTGAAAGCTTTTTAGCTTCAAAAGAAAGTTTTCTGTTTTCAAACATCTACGAAGGCAGAGACTTACATTTACTAACTGGCAGGCAAGGTCAGTACAATCTTTTTCTGCTGTGAGAAAATAATAATTGGTGAGTGGATTTTTACAGAATGAAGCTGTTACACAACTGGTTGAGAAAAGCGAATGAACAAGTTATGAGGATAGCTTTCCTCCAGGAGATGGCAGCATTTCCCATTTATATGTGGGTTATGAACAAGTAAGAAAGCACATAGCAAGTCAACAATTAAAAACAATTTATCAGTGTAAAACCAGCTCAGTCTGAGATGGGTTCTCCATCTGAAATTCAGTGGTTATTACTTTTCTAACTTTTAAACACTAATAACCAGAAGTTAGCAATGTTACAGCCAATGCTTGCAGCCAAGCTCCAGGCTGGTTCCTTGAAGGGTACCAGAGAAGGATGCAGCTTCATAATCATAAAGTCTTCAATTTGAAGTCAGCTGTATTATAAACATAACTGGGTATTAGTTTAAGCTGAGCTTCCAAATGCTATTGAAAGGAAGTAGATATGAAATATCAAATACCCAACATAAGTGAATAATTAGTAATGAACTGATCTTTGACAAAGTCAAGGATAAGATCACTAAATTACATCTCATTAGTGTGCACCGTAAACAAGAACCAATTTTAAATTCAATACACCGATTGCACCCATAAAACATCAGTCTATATTGTGTGCCCTTACCAATTACTCAATCAGAACGTAGACAGAAAAGTGAATCAAGATCACCTGCTGATGTGTAATGAATACCACCAGAAAAGAAGTGATACCCGCCAACATCTGAATGAACTTTAGACCAAGTGACTAAGAAAAACTGTTTTTGTAAACCCAAATATCATGAACATAGACCGCAACACTTTCAGCTGTCCTTTCATTTGTACTTTGGGGATGACCTTATCCCTTTAAATAGGCTGAATTCAGCAATCGCTATCAATATACATTTGTCCAGCCTAAAGAACAAGAGTCAGGGATCAATTCTCGAGGGTAGTGAGAAGACATTTAATTTGCATGTAAGACATTGCTTACACATTGCTAAACCGTCCCTCTCTGTAACCATCACCAATTGTGGCCAATTTCTCCAGTTACCCTTCAAAATATAATCAATTTTATTCAGATTCAACAGTTTTTGGGATACGATTGAAGATAGAATGAAGAATCCTCAATTAAGCTCTTTGGAAAGAGATTACAAGATGAAGGTTGACAGGGGTACGGTCTACTCTTTGGGCACTTCTCAAGTACTACACCTTTATCCCTGTGCTTCTACTGTCAAGTACCTGCTTAGGCGCCGCCTCATTGGCATCTGGTCAATGTCTCTCTGCTCTCGCTCCTCCCTGGTCATACCTTTGTAATTTGACGTCAGACCAAAGATTGGCCTTGACCACTCATCTGGATAAACAAAAAGCATAATACTATCTTAACAATTGCAAACTAGCAAATTAAGGCTTCACTCCATCTTTCAATAGGACTCAGTCTGTTGTAAATATATCTAACTAAAACTAACCATGCCCAATTCCCTCCCCAACCTGTTCACTCAGTGGGTGAAACTAAGTTGTCTACAATTGGTCACAGTGCTTTGAGTTTTAGATGCAGAAAATTAATTTTGCTCTTGATTTTTTTTCCCCCCAGTGATGTCTGTATATATACAGGAAAGAAATAAGATAATCGGTCAAGGTGTAGTGACACCTGACGAATTGTCTAGCTTCTTCTGATGTTCCATAGAAGATGGTCCTTGTAGTGGGGATTAAGAATAGAATCTGATCGTGGGTGTGCATTAGACTGCAGCTGTAAGCAGACAGTTTTAGAGATGGGCTGAAAATTGGAATGACATCGGAGAACAGTCCTTCCTGAATGTGTTCCAGCAGCTGCAGCACTAGTGTCACCATTCAGAGAAATAGCATTATTGCACTCCTTCAGTTTTTCCTAATGCATCTTCTCTACTTAGGAGAACCAAAATGGAAGTTCTGCCATTTCAATTTATGTATAGATAATGTTCATGCATATGCAGAGTCTTGTTGGATTGTTCATCACTAGAATTCGATCACCCTGCCCGCTGTGGAATCAAAGCAGGCAAAGGGTTGATAACGGGTGTGAATTTCTGGTCTCGCTTGAGCGAGGCCGTAAAATCCCACCCCATGTGTACGTATTCATGCAAAGATTCTTTCTTGTAGTGCACATACATCTCACCAGGGCATGAACAGACTCTGATGTAATGGTCCTGTAAACGAATAGAGTAACAGCTAGCTTCTTGGTGAACTGGGATAATTGGCACCCATAGAGATGTATCCCTGGAAAATTAAATAAGAAAATAAAAGGAATAAAACTCAGAGGAAAGTACAGATTCAGTAAAGATGAACATACTGATAAGCTTTCCAGCCAGTTCCTTGTTGCTTCGGTTCTCCTTGGGATGTTTATACAAGTACATCACACAACGTCCAATGCCACTATGCTTCAGAGTCTCTTGGCTCACACTGGGCAACTGTAACAACATAGCAGTTAATGACATTTCAAGATATTAAGGAAAGTTAGTGTGGCAACACAGCTAACTACCTGGATAAGAAAGTCACCAACAGAGGGCTCAGCTGGAATGGAAAGTGGTCAGATGTGGAGGTTTAATGAGAACAAATGAGGGAGGGAGCAGGAAAATAGAGGTACAGTAGTACTCGTAGTTATGCGGCTGACTAGTAATCCAGAGACCCAGACTACTGATCTGCGACATGAGCTCAAATTCCATCATGGCAGCCGGGAAATTTAAATGCAATAATTATATAATATGGAAAAAAAAAATCAATAATATTCAACATGAAACGATTGGATAGCTGGAACAAATCAATCGGGTTCACGAATTTTCTGGAGGAAAGGAATTCTTTCCCAGACTGGCTAATATCTGACTCTTTGTTCTGCTTCCTGGTGATGATGATTTTTGCTATCAACTTTCGCAGACAGGATTTAAAGGACACATTTATTGACAGTGGAGTCATGCCTGCTATTAAGGAATGGCTCACTCCATTGCCTGACAAAAGTCTACCACATCTGAAGATCTGTGAGGAACTTCCATGAGGGGTCACGGGCTTAGGATGAGGGGGATAAGGTATAATTTGGATGCTAGGGGGAGTTTTTTCACGCAGAGGGTGGTGGGGGTATGGAATGCACTGCCAAGTAAAGTGGTGGAGGCAGGCACTCTGGAGTTATTTAAGAAATACTTAGATGGGCACATGAACAGAGTGGAAATGGAGGGGTATAGAAAACTGATTTAAAATAGGGATCATGAGCCTTGGGAGTTCCTGGGAAGTGTGTAAATAGATGATGATATTGATGTACTTGTTTTTATCCTACAGGTGCTTTGGTCCACTTTGTTGTCTAACAAGGGGCATCCACACGATGGGTCACGAGAGGGCTGCTCTTGGATTTTTTTTTGAGAGTATCCTAGTGCTTCACGTCATTAGTGTACGCTTGACCTGGACCATTTGATGGGCAACATGACATCTCAGTGACTACTGCTGTGCTGTGCAGGTACATAGATTTGGGCCTGTGTCTGTGGGAGTTTGCGCATTCTCTCCATGCTTGCGTGGGTTTTCTCCGGGTACTCCGGTTTCCTCCCACATCCCAAAGACGTGCTCTTAGGCTAATTGGGAAAATAAATTCTCCCTCAATTGTCTCAAATTTGGTTTTTAATCCATAGATCTATGGACATAGACAGGGATCACGGGTAGAGGTGGCAACATTGGGGTGGCGGCATGGGCTCGTTGGGCCGAAGGGCCTGTTTCCCGTGCTGTTTTGTTCTTTGTTAATCCACAGCAAGCAGACTGACTTTTAATTGCCCTTTGAAATCACAAGCTCTGCATCTTTTCAAGGGCAATTAAAGATAAATACATGCTGGCCTTAACATATCTGTAATTACCTGGTTCGCCTCTCTCACTTTTTTAAACTTAACTAGACTAACATTCAAATACAGTGACTACATTAACAGGCCAGAGGGTGAATATTCTGTGGTAAGTAATTCACCTCCTGCCTCTCTGAAGCTTTTCCATCGGCGAAGAGATGAAAGTCAGGGACATGATGAAATACTTCCCACTTGCCTGGGAGAGTGTGGCTTTAAAATGACTTATCCAGGCAAGACATTGTCCAGGGCAAAGCAGCCTGCTTGACTGGTAATCACCTACCACTTTAAATATTCAATTCCGCCACACCATGACTACAGTGTGCACCATCTACAAGATGTACTGCAGCAGCATGCGTAGAGTTCTTCAACAGCATTTCTCAAACCCACATACTCTGACCATGTAGAAAATTAAGGATAGCAGACACATTGGAAGAAAACCATTTTGAAGTTCCCCTCAAAATTTTACATCATCCTGACAGGAAATATAATGCTGTCCCTTTAGTATCACTGGGTCAAAACCCTCAAACTCCCTTCCTAACATCACTGTAAATATACTTGGTAATACACGAATTGCACCTGTTCAAGATAGAGGTTTCCATTCTCAAGAGATGGACAATAAATGTCAATCTTACCAGCACTACCTATCCCCCATGAACAAATAATTTTAAAAAAAACCACGTGTAAAGGAATTATTGAAAAATCATTCTATGTAATCCCTGAGAAATATGATCACGCTGAAATAAGCACTTACTGGCATAGCTATTGAAGAATGGGAGGAAATACAAAATAAGGAGTGGATAGGAATAGCAGAATGAAAGAATGCAGGAAGAAGGTTACATAAAGATAATTTTATAAACACGGATTTAAAACTAGCAACAGATATTAGCAATAATATGATGTTATTATGCTGTGTCACATAGTTATATACCCTCTCTTACCTCCTGCAATATCTTCAGAAGTTCCTCACGGATCTTCAGATGTGGCAGACTTTTGTCAGGCAATGGAGTGAGCCATTCCTTAATAGCAGACATGACCCCACTGTCAATAAATGTGTCCTTTAAATCCTGTCTGCAAAAATTGATAGCAAAAATCATCATCACCAGGAAGCAGAACAAAGACAATTTAATTATGATCATTCTCAAAGATTCCTGCTCAAGAAATACATTAAAGCTCCAGACTACAAGGGTCATACAAGTTAGTTCACCGGTGTAATTTGAACTAGGTAAGAGTGAGGGTTTTTTTTCACTTATATTAAATTTGTTGCTGTTTAAGTAGCTCCTTCTTTTTCTATATAACAGATCACTTCTGCAACTTTTGGTCACAAACCACCAAGGATACTGTTACAGCTATAAGTGTTTTTCCCCTTTTTCTATTACCTAACTGCCAATAATAATAAAGTAATAGAAAAACTGTCATTATCTGGAATTCCTTATTCAGTGCAGCAGCATCATTACTAGAAAATCCACCAACACTTCTGCATGGCAATAAAGACGGACAATAAGTGGCATCTTCTCAGTTTCAGCCAAATTCTAAGAACGATTTTATTTTAGAAAGTCACTTGAAAAATTAAATTTCAATCCATACCTAAAATTCAAGTAAAACTGTGTGTACACACAAATTATAGACTGATTCAACCCCCAAGGGATAGAGAGTTTTACAAAAGAAAAACAGATATATAGGACTTTATGATCTTTTATTATTAGCAAATGTTCTTTGGTCCTTTTTTAATTATTTTAAATTAAAATGGAGACATTAACAAGGCTACATCTATTTTATTTATACAGAGACAAGTGGCAGTGCATGTGACAAAAGTATTAAAATATTAACTCCAATCTGGAATTACTGGAATAATTTCCACTTTGATTGCTTTCACTGGACACCTCAATATCAAGTACTGGCAATAATAGATAACTCACTAATGAGAATCATCATATCCCAACATCACTAGCTGATTACAGTTTGTAATCTTGCAAGACCTTTTCTCCCTTGAAAATGCTAACTCTAGATCGAGTTCATCTTTCTGAGCTTCAGTTGCCCTCTGATCCCTAATCCAAGTTATTTTCCTCGATGTATGAGGTCAGAGAGCAACAATGAGCTGCTTAACGACAAAGCACATCAGAACTACAACTTCACCACCTGCAACACCCACTGTATGGGTGGATGCATCATTAATACAGAGATTACGGATGGAAACAACTCCAAATTATACTTAAAATTAAATGAGGAGCAGAGGTAAATTTGCTCTTACTTTTTCAAATGCATCACCACTGTAGGGAGTAGGGTCAGCTTCTTTAAGGCTGGCTTCTTCTGGCCATTGAGCTGTCTGTCCTCCTGCAAGAAAATGCATCTATAAGACATCTGAATAACAATGTGGGGATTTGTTTCACTACAAGCACCTCGAGGAGTACCAGAAGATTGAGACTGTCAAAATAGATGTTCATTTAACGTCAACTAGCCAAATCAATACATCTTCTTAGAGTATCCAGTCTGCTTACTACCACTGTCATTTCAGGCACCTCCTTATCAGACCATCCCCACCCTGACACCTTTAAATGGTAAAAACAATTAAGAAAAAATAGCAACTTCAGCAATTCCTTCAAACATCACCTCTCCAATACCACTATCTGGATAACATATCACCCTATGCCATTTTCTTACTCTAGAACGAAAGAATGCCTCAACCATTATATTTTGCACTATTTTCTACTCATGCTTTACCTTTGCCTCTCTCAGTTTTCCTACCTTTCTGTTATTCATCCAATTTTATTTCGTGTGTGTGTGTGTGTGTGTGTGTGTGTGTGTGTGTGTGTGTGTGTTCGGTTTTTATCCCCTTCCTGTTCCTGCTTGCTTTATTCTGTTGTTCACCCCCATGTTGTTTCTTCTGCATATAGTCTATTACACTCTCATAACCAATCACTTTGGGATGAAAGCTCTCCCATTCTATTTCACCAATAGCTATGCTGATTGTGCTTTCTAACAATAAACTTTGAATTCCAATAAAACAGTCGCCTGCAACCTGAGAAACAGTAACAATGCGCCAAGCATCTGAAACTTTTCCATTTGCACCATTTACTGAGCCATGCAATCATCAGCCTATTTTAGTAGATTCAGCCTGCAGAAAAGTTATTGTACCACTATTCTGGATTTCCTCTTCTTCAATCTATCTGTCAAATTGCTCAAGCACAGTACTTCATGAAACTAGTACCAGTGGCCAATGCAATACATGGGTGTTTGTCATTTCTGCAGAAATTGCTATTTATCCATCTTTCCTATGGAGTTCCTTACAAATATAACCATTCCAATGCTCTTATCTGCTCTTTGTATTCCTCGATAACCTGGCTGCCCCAAGCAACTGGTCTGCTTCAATTTATTGTCTTTGTACCAATCCTTGAAAATCATTAGCCCAATTTATTCACTTACTTACCCCAAGGTCTTGTATCAACCACAATTTCATTTTAGCTAATAGAAAAAAATCCACAGAGAAAGTTCCTTGCATTTGATATAAATGGTTTGTCAGGCAAACAATTAATTCCTCAAATTGGCATTAGAATGATTGAACCACAGAATCCCTACAAAAAGAGGCCATTCAGCCTTAAAAGTCTGAATCAACTCTTCAATCCAGACCCTCTCCTTTGCCCTGTCATTTAACATTGCTAATCCACACAACCTACACATCTTTGGACACTAAAAAGCAATTTACCTTGGCCAATCCACCTAACTTGCACAGCTTTGGACAGTGGGAGGAAACTGGAGCACCCAGAAGAAACCCATGCAAACATGGGAAGAACATGCAAACTCCACACAGATAGTCACCCAAGACCAACATTGAACCTGGATGCCAGGCACTGTGAGGCAGCCGTGCTAACCATTTTACCATCATGCTGCTCATACATAGTAACAGTTTTCGGAAGGAAATCAACTGGTGAAATGAGCAGACATTTATCAGATGCAATTTAATGCAGGTAAGTTTAGAATGATGCACTTTGGAAGGAACAACATCATTATGCAGTAAAGCTTGAATTGTATTATTGTGAGGGGAGAGGGCTACAAGAGCAGAGGAGCCTGGGATTCATATTCACAAATTTTTAAATGTGGAAGGACACATTGATAAGGTGATTAAAAATAAAGGATTTTTTTTTAGAAAAACATGGGTCCATAGAACAAGAAAGGCATGATGCACTGGTTCTTAGCTATCATACTGTGTACAACTCTGGCCAACACATTCAAGGAATAATGTCAATGTCCTGGAGAGAATATAGAGGAGGCCTCCTTCTGTTCTATAACATTCTACAATTCTAAATCTCTTAAGTGGCTGATTTTCACTATCCTTGTCCTAATTCCCTTAGTCACACTGCTTAATAAAAATCCTCAGAGTACAGAATTATTGTTGGACTGCAGTTAGTACCAGATTGGACTTACCTCCAAACCTTTACCCTGACATTGTGGGCTCCCAATCTGAATGTGTTTTCCCAAAGGCCCTATGACCATCTCCCCAAGCTCTGTCTAGCTCCACTATCAGTTAATACTAAAGCACAGCTTTACCCACCTCTGCAGCTTCGTTCATTTTGGTGATCATGGCACTAACTACATCATCCGCATCACTAATGAACGTGCCGCCATCCCGATTTCGCCGCCGTTTTCGGTTTTGGTCTTTCTTCTTCTGCAGCATCATCTCGAAATCAGACACGAAATCGGAGCTTTGATGGAAACAGACTCATGAATATGCGAAAGATCTTATTTGTAGCCATCAACATAAGTTGTTAATTAGATAGAGTTGGCTAAGATATAAAGAGGGAGGGGCGCACAGTAACTCACTTAAGTAATGTGCAGAGGGATCTATATCTTTCCAAAGGACAGTGGATGAAATATAACAGGCCACACTTCAGGTTTCCAATGCAGATAATGAAGCTGTGATTCTCTACCAGATGAACATGGTCATCATCCAATGTGTAAAAGTGAAAGTTACAGACTGCACTTTTTCAACGCCTGCCAATATCACAAGGACTCACTCTACTGTTAATTCATTACTTTCTAAAGAGTTTGTGTCGGTCTCTCTGGGATTCTTGAAGCAAAATTTTATTTTCTTGGGGTAATGAGATGCAATTAAGCACTTTCTATGCACAAATAAAACATCTTAAAAACAAAGTCGAATTCATGAGAACAATTCATCAGGTAAGATTCAACAATCACACCCAAATACCCAAGCACAAGATGACCTTTGTCATATGCTGTATGAACTTAGCTTTGAACGAAAGCTTTTACTTACTCCCGCCCTTTCCCTCGAACTTCATTGTCCGAGTCAGACTCTTCAGCAACCATTTTCTTCCTCTCTGTCTCAAGAGCAGCCTTTTCACCATCCAAGTCCTCTTGGTTAAAACCCTAAGAGAGAAGATATGATTTAGAGATACAGGGCACTGTTTGAAAGAAATTAGCTGGAAGAACACATTTTAAATCAATTTCTTTCCATTGAAGTTCTGTTAATAAATACACTTTAAACAAGCTTGGTTTCCAAGAGTGTCACAATGAGAAACTATGGTATTTTTAAAGCAGTATAATCACTCATTTTGTAGTGCTACAGCAACCAAAGCTGCCCAATATAAATATACAATTCTCAACCTGGCTCTAAAAAAAAAAAGTGCATTAGAGAAACAACTTTTGTAGTAGACTGCAACTCTATTCATTGACTACACCAACATCTGATATTTTTTTAGAGCTGTAAGTCTCATGGCTGGATAAAAAAAACATACAAAGCATATCTAACAGAGGTGATTGGAAGGGGGAAAAAGGAGCCAAGTATGGTGTTTCAATACACTCCAGAAAAAATCAAGACAACCTAAAGCATTCAATTCTACAGATTTTCTTTGGCTCATTTTAATTGAAAACTGATGATACCCTAGAGAATTTTAGATTCGTAATATCAGTATCAAAACTCCCTGATTAAGATTTGTTGCCAAGTAAAAGCTCGCTCTATACTACCCATCATGCACTTCTAAGTCCGGTAAAGTATAGGTTATACATAGGGATAGAGATACCTTTTCTATATCATTAAACATGAAGTTTACAGCATAAGACTTCATTTGTGCTTCGTCTCCATGGTTTGGTGGTTTTGATCTGACGAGTCACATGACAGGATTTCTGATGCTACTATTAGAAATTTCAGGCCTGCCTCAGCTACCTTCTTGGGTTCAGCAGCATTGGTCAATCTCATAAGTGGTCCCTGCATCTTACAGACAACTGCCCAGTAATTCAGAACATTGGTCCACAGAACAGGCTATCTTGCAACAGTTTCACTTCCAAAGAATGGAATCTTGGCAGATACCTCATATTGGGCTGAAATGAATAGGATTTCAACCTAGCCAGAGGCATGGACCATTTTGGGATTTCTGAAATTAATTATGAATTATCCATTCTCCTTGGTCATCGCATAATACACCTCCAATGTCCGACTGAACTTCATATAAACTTTACTACCTGAAGGCAACAAAGGAGAATTTTAAAGAAGTCTCAAACTAGTTTAATTTAAAAACACATTAAAAACCCATTTAAATATAATGTTTGCAAATATGGTCAGAAATCCTGAAAAGTAACAGTTGCACTCGCAATTATTTGGTGTTTGATCACTTTCTTGTTTTGCTCTCCACTCAAGTCCTCTGTCCCCCCTACTTAAGTCTGTCTCAACCTTGGATAAAACTATGTGCATTCACCTTTAACTATACATTCAAAATCCCAGTCTTTGGTCCTCCATCCAACATACCATTTCTGCAGCTACACATCTACTCAATCACATTTTGAACTTTGATGTCCTAGTCCCATTAAAACCATCTCTCTCTCATCTGGCCATTCCACCAGTAAAGCCCTTAGCAGCTCTCCTTCAAGTCCAAGAGGTGCAGATTGAACAGATATGGTAGGCAGCTGATTTAGCAGTTTACTGTTAGATCTGGCTGGACCACAAAGCACCAGCAGGTTCTCTCTCGTCTACCATTTTGGTTCTCTACTGCAAACCACCTGCTTAAACCCCTCACCTCCACCCTTACCGAGAAGTGTGAGGAGCTCATAGGCTACTTTGGCACAAAGATTGAGACCATCAAATTAGCTGCTGTTCTCCTCTCTAGTCCATCAAATCACACATTCCCCATTGATTGGTGTTGAACTTGTTCCTTTCTCTGGTTCCTCTCATATTTCCCCTCTTAGTCTCTCCAACCTGATCTCATCATGGAAAATATTTTCTGCTCCCTCAATTTTTTGCCAATAAACTACTGACTACCCAGTTTTCCTTCCTGGCTCCCATGTTAGTTGATACTTTTAATAGTTCTTTCTTCAGGTATTGTGTGCTCTCATCTTCAAATCTGCAATCATTACTTCTCTCCACTTAGCCAAGGCTGACAGAATTGGTCTGTTTGCAAACTTGTTATATTTGGCCAAAATACGTTTCTGAACACTGATCTGTAACATTGGTAAGACAGTTTACTTGCATATTTGTAATGTGATCTGATCCTCAGTTCATCAGCTGTTACAATTTATACCCATTTTTTAATCTTTAGGCTTGATTATTTCAGCTGACACATATGCAACAACACACCTCTGACAAAGGGTCAGCTAGACTCGAAATGTTGACTCTATTCTCACCCCACA
The DNA here is from genome assembly GCA_024679065.1 of Sphyrna mokarran. Classification (NCBI taxonomy): domain Eukaryota; kingdom Metazoa; phylum Chordata; class Chondrichthyes; order Carcharhiniformes; family Carcharhinidae; genus Sphyrna; species Sphyrna mokarran. The sequence continues at coordinate 61,940,417 of JAGIQG010000003.1, forward strand.
GATGCTGTCAGAACTGCTGAGATTTTCCAGCATTTTCTGTTCTTATTTCAGGTTCCAGCACCCACAGTATTTTGCTTTATTTTAACTATTCCTGGCTGGCCTTCCAGGTTCTATCTTCAATTAATCTGAGATCATTCTATAAACATGGACAGGGATCGCGAGTAGAGGTGGGAACATTGGGGTGGCGGTGCGGGGTCGATGGGCCTGTTTTCCGTGCTGTTTGTTCTTTGTTCATTCAAATTCATTTGCCCATGGCCCTACTTTGATCTATTATACAGTTTGTTTGAACTGTTGTATTTCCTACACTTCAAAAGTACTTCATTAGCTTCATCCTATTTCAGATATCCTGAAGTTATGAAATGCATTATATAAATTCAAAATCATTCTTTTCCTTAATTGTACAAAATAAACAACTAGATATAAAGCACAAACAGGTTTACCAGGGTTTTAGAAGCACAGCCAGTCATATACACGGAACACCATAAGTCAAGTGAGGACATATCATGGAATATGGGAAGGAATGTGATTTTGTTTGGCCTGATCTGATAATGATAATGAGCAACACAGCACAGGAAACAGGCCCTTCGGCCCAATGAGCCCGTGCCGCCGTCATAACTATATAGTAGCAATTCCATTATCCTATTATAGATTTAGGTTATTCCTAATATGGAAGACTCTCACTATAGGGACCATTTGTTTCCCAATCAGCCTAAGAGCGAATTTTTGGGTTGTGGGAGGAAACCGGAGCGCCCGGAGAAAACCCACGCAACCACGGGGAGAACGCGCAAACTCCCGCAGACACCGGCCCAATTCCAAGTGTCTGCACAGCCACATCGATAGTCTCTGAGCTGTCACGGTGCCCTTCAGATGGTCCACATAAAGCACTCATTTACGACATGAGGTACCAGGCAACCCATGAATCAACATCCAAGAGCTGTACCTGCACCACCTGCCGAATGCATGCTCAATGTTGGTCAAGTATGGACCGAATTACCTGTGGAAAAAAAGCCGTAGTTAAACAGTCCTAATATATCCCTCTATCTGCATACCGCTCAACCTCAATCTGCTAACATAGAATCATTTCTTCTGTATATAAAATGCAGCACACATGGCAAATACAACAAATTTAGATCAGCTCCCAAGTCTTTCAGCATCACTTTTCAGTCTGTTACTTGGAGATTCACAAAAGCAAAACAAATTCTGTGTTCTTTCACCTCGCCTTTTTACAACTAAGGTCCTAAATGAAACTGAGAGCTTGTTATGTGGAGATAATGATAAGCCAACAGATACATGGGAAAACCATCACTCCAAAGGGGATTCTTTCATTGCCATTATCTTTTAGAATTCTAATGATTCACTCATCAGTCTTGTACTCACTGACTTATAAATTAACACTCCAACTTTAAACTCCACATCACTGTTTGCAAATCCTTCAGTGTTTTGATTTACTGTGACACCTATGCTCCTCAAATTCTGGCCTCGAGCATTCACAATTTTGAATGCGCGACACTTGGCAGCTGTGTATTCAGCTGCTATGGCCTGAGACTCTGGATTCCCTTTCAGCCCGTCTTTCCTTTTGTCAGGCTAGTTTTTTTAAAACCTACCTCCTTGACCTATTCCAATAGCTTCTTACATGGTTTATTTTGTTTTATAACGATCCAAACTTCTTTTGGCTGCATTAAGTAAATATAAGTTGTTGCATATTAGGTCATATTCCAGTAAGACTCACTTACTGATGTGGTATATGGCACCTAAATCTAGATTGTAGTGCTGAGATGCTGCTGCATCTTCAGAGGTGCTGCCTTTCTGATGAGGTTTAAATGAGGTAGATGGTCCTGATAAACTAGTCAACATTTGTTCCTCAATCAAAGCTGGGAAAACAGATTATGAGATGCTCCATCATTTCTCTTAATGACGGTAGAACTCTTAATAGTGTTGATGAACAGAGGGATCTTGGTGTATATGTGCATAGATCCCTGAAAGTTGGCAATCAAGTCGATAAGGTTGTTAAGAAGGCATACGGAGTCTTGGCTTTTATTGGTAGGGAGATTGAATTTCGGAGCCGCAACGTCATGTTGCAACTGTACAAAACTCTAGTGCGGCCGCACTTGGAGTATTGTGTGCAGTTCTGGTCCCCACATTATAAGAAAGATGTGGAGGCATTGGAGAGGGTACAGAGGAGGTTTACCAGGATGTTGCCTGGTATGGAGGGCAGGTCTTATGAAGAGAGGCTGAGGGATTTGAGGTTGTTTTCGTTAGAAAGAAGGCGGCTAAGAGGAGACTTATTGAAACATATAAGATGATTAGAGGTTTAGATAGGGTGGACAGTGATAGCCTTTTTCCTAGGATGGAGAAAGCTAGCACGAGGGGACATAGCTTTAAATTAAGGGGTGGTAGTTATAGGACGGATGTCAGAGGTAGGTTCTTTACCCAGAGGGTGGTAAGGGTATGGAATGCCCTGCCTGCTGCAGTTGTAGATGCGCCAAGTTTGGGGGCGTTTAAGAGGTCAGTAGATAGGTTTATGGATGAAAAGGGAATGGTTTAGGTTAGAGGGTCATTGCTTTTTCTTAATTGGTCGGCGCAACATCGAGGGCCGAAGGGCCTGTTCTGCGCTGTAATGTTCTATCGTTTTCTTTTGTGGAATCTTGTTGCACATAAACTATTTGCCACATTTAGTGTACCCAAAGTTGTGAAAGATGCTTTACGGATACAACCAAAACAAATTGACAGGATCATTTATGTGCTCTTTAGGAAAAAAAAACATAATGAGGGAATTAGGGCTCAATTTGTTAAAAGTGAATCCAGAAAGGCTGAAGATTGTAGAATTCACTGGCACAGAATTTAAATTGATGCTGAAACAATTAAAGGTGTTTAATAAGGTATAAAGGGCAGTGGGATTAGTTTTGGATTTCTCCAGCTAAGAGTCGGCATAGACCTAATAGATCTCTCTGTGTTATAAAAATCTATCTTGATTGGGAAACAGATCAAAGGTTCTGAAGAAAAAGAAAAAGAATGAGGTTGAAAAACATATCAGCATAATTGAATGGTAGAGAAGATGTGATGAACTGAGTAGCCTAATTCTGCTCCTATATCTTATTGTCTTATGAAGGCATGAAAACCAATGCCTCCCAATTGTACATTAGTCCCTAAATCACTGACATAATATGCAACAGTGTCCAATCACCTCTACAGCACAAGCACAAATCTTCCAGTGCTGCCAAGTGCCTTGCAGTCCTTAATCAATGGCAGTGCATAGTAGTGCTTGCCTGCTGACATTGACAACAGCACACAATACCCAACCACCAGCGCTCAGGAGACATATAATATCCTCCTGCCCCTCCCATGTAAACTAAATGTAACCTGGTTTGCAAGAGCAATTAGGACTAAGGAGCCCCTCGCATTGTTAAGGACTAAGGAGCCCCTCGCATTGTTAAGGACTAAGGAGCCCCTCGCACTGTTAAGGACTAAGGAGCCCCTCGCACTGTTAAGGACTAAGGAGCTATCTAATACACTTTTGAAAAATAGAAAGACGGTAGTATTTTGTATAGAAAGCCCTCCCAGACTCTTCCATCTACAGAGATTGTAAACATGCATCATTGGAATTAAAATAGCTTTTGAAGAATTGAATAAATTTCTTTGGAAGGGTTTAATATTTCTCTGGGAGAATCCGATAGCCAGTAGATTTTCTTTGCTAGCGAAAATAAATCAGGTGAAACAGTATTTAGAAATCAACTCTGTACGTACTGTAAACTCTTCCCCTTCATCATCCGATTCACCAAAAATGTCAGCTATCAAGTTTCCAACACCAGCCCTGTTTAGAGGAAGCAGAGGAAAATGTTACCAGCTTACTCAGACATTAGTCCTGCCGATAGGAAATACCATCCGTTCTGGAGGGACTTCTTACATTCCATTTCCAATGCCTCTCAATGAGCTGTAAAATTGCTGTGCATTTGCACATCATCTGCCCGTGACAATGGTGCTTAAATTTGAGCACCTTCCAATGGAAACTAAACTGCACTAGAACTAGGCAGGAAGAGGAAATCAAAGCTGCAACCTGTTAAGGTGGTACCAGAAATTAATATCCATCAACACTGCATTCTCAATATGAGCTCCACTAAGTATTGTCATCCCTTTGCATTGAATGGTGACGGTTTAAAGCTTCAATCTTCAATTGGAGGACATAACCTAGGTGATACTTTTACAGAATACAAAGTGAGGGTTACATTATTGGGTTGGGGATGCCACGTTTTGGATGACATTTGAAACTAGTGTAAAGTCTCAAGCAGATATTAAACACCCCATGGCAAATTTGAAGAGGAACATGGGCATTTCCTGGTGTCTATCAGATAATCAATGACCAAAGGCCAAAACAGAATAATTAGTCAATCACTGTTGTAATTGAATCCTTGCTGGCTGTGCCCAAATCGGCTGCTTACAAAACAATGACTGGCTACAAAAACCCAAATTCTTTTTAGTTATGTTATCATATCTATTAGAGCGCAAAGCATTACAGAGAATCGTTTCTAGGATCTAAAGCATGTATGTTGTAGAATGGTAAAAATATTCAACCTACTTAAATAAACTGTGGATAACTGTTCAACAGGAATACCAGTCCCAGGGGCCTTTCTGCAAGAATGTGGAAGCAGCACAAGAATAAGGTTAACAATCTAAAAAATTGACAAGGTGAGTGGCTTGAACTCAAAAACATATCTTATTAATTATACCAATAGCTAAATCTAATTCCGAATTTACTGTATGCCCACCATTCCCTCACCAAACAGCGATACCATTTATAAACTTTACTTTAACCTTATACACTTATCAGTGTTGCAAGATTTGCATCCACCATGCAAAACTTGCAAACATAGCAATTCTTGAACTATGGTATCCACATCATCCAAATATACTGCTTGACATTTACGAACATATTTCACCATTTTAGACATGAGTGACACGAATCAGCAAACATTGGAGGAATAAATAGTGATGTGTTGCGCAGTGTGCTTATTATACAGGAGGTGCTGAAAGTCTTAAAATGCATTGAAATAGATAAATCCCCAGGACCTGATGAAGTTACCTCAGGATGTTGTGGGAAGCTAGAGAGGTAATTGTGGGTCCCCAGCAGAGATACTTGAATATCAATGGTCACAAGTGAGATGCCTGAAGATTGCAGGGTGGCAAATGTTACGCTTCTGGTTAGTAACTGGCTGTCTTATAGAAAACAGAGGGTGGTGATGGAGGGAAAATGTTAAGACTGGAGGCCAGTTACCAGTGGAATACCACAGGGATCAGCGCTGGGTCATCTTCTATTTGTGATTTTTATCAAAGACTTGGAAGAGGGGGCTGAAGAGTGGGTCAGTAAATTTGCTGATGACACCAAGACTGGTGGAGTAGTGGATGAGGTGGAGGGCTCTTGTAGGCTGCAAAGAAACATTGATAGGACGCAGAGCTAGGCCGAAAAGTGGCAGATGGAGTTTAACGCTGATAAGTGTGATGTGATTCATTTTGGTAGGAGAAATTTGAATGCGGATTACAGGATGAACAGTGGAGTTCTGAGGCATGCGGAGGAACAGAGAGATCTTGGGGTTCATATCCACAGATTCTGAAGGTTGCCACTCAAGTGGATAGAGCTGTGAAGAAGACCTATGGAGTGTTAGTGTTTATTAACAGGGAGTTTGAGTTTAAGGGTCGTGGGGTTATGCTACAACTATAACAGACCTTGGTGAGATCACATTTGGAATATTGTGAGCAGTTCTGGTCATTTCAGTATAAGGATATGGAAGCATTGAAGAGAGTGCGGAGGAGATTTACCAGGATACTGCCTGGTTTGGAGGGTAAGTCTTATGAGGAAAGGTTGAGGTAGCTGGGGCTTTTCTCTTTAGAGCAGAGGAGGATGAGAGGTGACTTAATAGAGGTTTATTAGATGATGAGGGGGATTGATAGAGTGGACATTCAGAGAATATTTCCTCGGGTGGATGTAGCTGTTACAAGCGGGCATAACTATAACGTTCATGGTGGGAAATATAGGAGGGATGTCTGAGGTAGATTCTTCACCCAGAGAGTGGTGGGGGTGTGGAATGCACTGCCTGCTGTGATAGTGGAGTCAGACACTTTACAAACTTTCAAGCAGTTATTGGATAGACACATGGAACACAGCAGAATGATAGGGAGTGGGATAGCTTGATCTTGAGTTCAGATATAGCACAATGTGGAGGGCCAATGGGCCTGTATTATGCTGTACTGTTCTGTATGGAAAGTGTCAACAATTGACACTAGTATGTTTACAACTGATCATAGCTCCACCATCTATCTCCATGTTTTGTCAGCCAACAGCTAAATCTAGTTCATCTACTCCTTCCATCCTCTGTTGCAGATTCCTTATCTCTTGGCTCCAAAGCTTCTGAAACAGATTTGAAACAGGTTCAAATTATTTGATTTCTTAGATCTTGGATACTTTGACTAATACTCCATTTGGGATGTCTCATGAATAAAGAAAAATTAGGTTCTTCAGACTCTCCTCACAGCTGTTATGCCTCAAGCTCAGTAACCAAAATTACTGGTTAATTCCGGATGTGACTGTATCAGTGGTTTTTACAGACTTAACGTGGGTAGATTTTCCGTCCAACTGTAAAACTGACAATTTGGGTTGGTTACTGACTTCAATGGATCTGAAAATTGGACAGTTCATTTAACTGCGGTGAACCCACAGTGACAATATCACAACTGGACAGCAAGATGGAAAGCTATTCCATTATTTCCCATTTGTGCTCTATTCATTTCAACATCTGGTTAGGCTTTCATAACGTTGCCAGGCGATGCACTCAGTTATTCACCCATGTCACAGGTTCTGCTTGTGTTATGTCCAAAAGTCCTTCAATTTAATGTAAAGGGTGGACACTAGAGAACCTGATGTTTGTTCCGATGAAGGGTACATACCACAAATGTTTTTCTTCTTTGAAAACACTGACTGATGGGCTATATATTTCTACTATCTAGTTTATACGTGCACTGCTTATTTCCTATTAGTCCATCTGTACACATTTCTGTGTTTGATTCAATTATTCACTAATGTTTGGGCACATTTCTCCCTAATTTAGTGCCACCCAAAGCATTTATATTCATTGTGAATAGTATCACCTCTACTGGTCCCTGTGACAGCCTACAGGTTAATCTTATCAATACAGCTCAATTCACAAATACCTTTGCTTTCTTTGGTTTAGACAATTTTTACTCCATTTCACTAACTTGCTTCTCTTAAATATTCATGGGATGTGGGAATTGCTGGCTATTTGATACCCACCCTAATTGCCCTTGAGAAGATGGTAGTGAACTACCTTCTTAAACCACCACACTCCATGTGGTGTACGTAACTAATATTGTTGTTAGGGAGAGAGTTCCATCCATGATTTTGCTCCCATGACAGTGAAGGAAAGGCAATATAATTCCAAGTAAAGACAACACAGGTTGGAGGGGAAATTCCAACTGGTGGTGTTACAATGGGTCTGCTGTCTTTGCCCTTCTAGAAAATAGAGGTCACAAGTTTGGAAGGTAACGTTTAAGAAGCCTTGGTGAGTCCCTGTAGTACTTCTTGTAGATGGCACACAATGCTGCCATTGTGCATCAGTGATGGAAAGAGTGAACGTTGGTGGATGCAGTACCAAACAGATCGCTTCATTCTAGATGGTATCAAGCTTCTTTAATGTTGCTGGAGTTGCACTCATTCAGGCAAGCGAAGGGTAATCCATCACACTCCTGACCTGTACCTTGTAGATGGTGAACGGACTTCTGGAGTCAGGAGATGTGATAACTGCCTCGGAATTCCTCTGACCTGCTCTTGGTAGCCACATATTTATATACCTAATTCAGTTCATTTTCTGATCAATGCCAAGCCCCAGGATTTTGGTAATAGAGGTTTCGGCAACTGTTACATGATTGAATATTAAAGGGGTGATGGTTAGATTCATTTTTGGGAGATGATCATTGCCTGGCAGTTGTGTAATGTGAATGCCTCTTGTCAGATCTTGTCATGATCTGGCCATTGTCCAGATTATGCTGCATTTGGATGTGCTTCAATATCTGAGGATTCATGAATAGTGCTGAGCATTATGCAATCATCAGCACTTATGACAAAGGAAGGTCATTGACGAAGCAGTTGAAAATGCTGGGCCTAGGACACGATTGAGATGCTCATACCATGGTGACCTGGAACTAAGCTGACCGACCGCCAGCAAACATCTTCCTTCACGCTAGGTATGACTTCAACAACAGAAAATTTTCCTCCGATTCCTAATGACCCTTGTTTTGTTAGGGCTCCTTGGTGCCACACTTAATCAAATGCTACCTTAACATTAAGGGCAGTCGTTCTCACTTCCCTTCTGGAGTTCAGCTCTTTTACCCATATTTGAAACAAAACTATAAAGAAGTCTGGAGTTGGGGTTGCATAGTGGTTAGTGCTAATGTCTCACAGTGACAGGGACCCAGATTCAATTCCAGGCTCAGGTCACTGTCTGTGTAGACTTTGTATGTTCTCCTCATGTCTATGTGGGTTTCCTCCCACACTCCAAAACTGTGTATGTTAGGTTGATTGACCATGCAAAATTTCCCCTGAGGATCAGGAGGACTAGCAGGGTAAATATGTGAGGTTGTAAGGATAGGAGCTCAGGGGAAATTGGTAAGCAATTATTGCTAAGCAACTGCCAACTAATGGCAGTATTTATGAGCTTTTCCATCACTTTACTGATGAGAGTAGATTGATTGGGGCAGTAACTGGCCGGGTTGAATATGTCCTTTTTATGTTCATAATATAACTGAGCAATTTTCCATGTTGCTGAGTAGATGTCAGTGTACTAGCTGTACTGGGACAACTTGGTAAAGGGCACAGTAAGTTATGGAGCAAAAGTCCTTAGTATTATTGCCAGAATATTGTTACAGCCCATAGCCTTTGCCCATAGCTATTGCTTAATATCACATGGAGTGCAGCAAATTGGCTGAAAACTGGTACGTGACCTCTAGAGAAGCAGAGATGGATCATCTCCTCAGCACTTCTACACCTTTCTACCATGTAGCCCGATCACGATATCAAAGATTTTGCTTAACAGAGTGTTTACCAACAAGCTTTAACATTTCCATAAAGGACTCCAATATAGTTGTTCCATGCTTCCCTCCCCTAAATTACAGACCACAGAAATTCATAACAGAGAAACAACACATTTGGCCCAAATTAGTACCAGCATCTCTTTGTATGAGCCACTAGACTTATCTCTTCATGTTTCTCATATTCTTTAATTTTCTTATTGTTAGAAACTACTTGATATGCTTCAAAATTCAAAACAATAGACTCAACTCCCAACTGTTTATGATAAATAATTCCGCATTTTAATTCCTATAGAAGGACCTTTCTTCTATACTCCCATCATGTGCAACATTCTCATCTCTAACATATGCAGTGAATAATTAAATATTCACATGTTCTCATATCTATTATACCCGTGTAACATTACACATACCCATAAGTCTAATTTACCACGTACTGAACATATCGAAAAGCAAGTACGACTTTAGGTCTGACCAATCTCCAAAATTAAGGAACACAGATTTTGTTAACCAAACAATTAGATGTATACCAGTCATTAATAAAAGTTAAGATAGAAATAAAATTCTATTTGCCAGTCATTAATAAAAATTAAATTCTATAAACCAATCATAAATGTTAAAAGAGAAATAACATTCTGTGAAAGGCTTGCCATGTTACGTGAAAGTGGAACAATATTGGAGACTTCCCTCAGGATTTATATAGAATACAGTTTAATTTTGTTTTATTAGGAATACTCAGTCTTTGACCATAATTCAATTGTCATAAGCATCTGAATGGCCACCACAGAGGATGCAACCAATGTCTCAAAAGATCAATATCCAAAGTGAAGTTAAGGATTCTAGCAGATCAAAGAAAGAGGCATATAAGATTGCCAACGTTTGGACCACATGGTAGCACAGTGGCTAGCACTGCTGCTTCACAACTCCAGTGACCAGGGTTTGATTCCCTGCTTGGATCACTGTCTGTGTGGAGTTTGCAAATTCTCCTCACGTCTGCATGGGTTTCCTCTGGTTTCCTCCCACAGTCCAAAGATGTGCAGGTTAGATTGATTGGCCGTGCGAAAACAAAATTGTTCTTAATGTCCTGAGATGTATAGGTTAGAGGGATTAATGGGTAAATGTGTAAGGATAGCGGGATGGGGCCTGGGTGGGATTGTGGTCGGTGCAGGCTCGATAGGTCAAATACCCTCTTTCTGTACTGCAGGGTTTCTATGATCTATGATCAAATAAAATAATAGTAAGTGAGGGTTGAGAGCATTTTAAAATTTAACAAAGAAGAACCAAGAAATGGATAAAGAGAAAATAGAATTATGCAATCTGTCAGCCTAACATCACTAGTAAGAAAAATGCTTGTCAATATTTATCAACCTGTTGGAAGTCTTTGAGGATGTTATTTCACAGAATAGATAAGGGAGAACCAACGGACATGTGTGTATATGCATTTTCAGAAGACTTTTGATAAGATCCTACACAAGGTTAGTAAACAAAATTAGAGATCATGGGATTGGGGAAAATATATCATGGACTGAGGATTGGTTAATGGTCAGAAAAGAGAGAGTAGGAATAAACCTTTCATTCTCAGGTTGGCAGTTCGTGCCTAGTGGGGAACTGCAAGGATCAGTACATGGGCTCCAGCTGTTCGCAATCTAAATCAATAATCTGAATGTGAGGACCAAATGTTATATTTTCACGTTTGCTAATGACCCAAAAGTTGGTGGGAACATGAGTTCTGAAAGGATGCAAATAGGCTTAAAAGGAGAATTAGACAGACCAAGTGAGTAGACAAGAGCTTGTCAGATGGTATATCATGTGGAAAAATGTGAAAGTATCAAAACAGAAATGCAAAGTATTCCTTAAAGGGGGAGAGATTATGAAAACCCAATTTTCTTGTTGAAAAGTCATATGAAACTTAAATAGCAAGTGCAGCAAACTATTAGGAATGCAAATATTAGCCTTTATTGCAAAGGGATTTGAGTGTAGGAATAAGGAAGTCCTGCTGCAGTTGTATAGAGTCTTGATGAGACCACACCTAGAGTGAAACGTGCAGTTGGGTCTCCCTACTTAAGGAGGGATATATTGGTCAAAGAAGGGGTGCAACCAAGCTTCACTAGACTAATCTCAAGGATGGATGTTAATATTGTTCTATGAAGAGAAATTAAGGAAACTGGGCTTGTATTCTCTTGAGTTTATAAGAACGAAAGGTGATCATATTGAATATACAAAACTCTCAAAGGATTCAAGAGAATAAATGCAGAAGGATATTTCATTTGATTGAAGGGGTCTTGAATCAAGGGACACAATCTCAGAATAAGGGGTAAGTAATTGAGGACCAACATGAGGAGAAATTTCTTCAGTCAGAGGATGATAAATCTTTGGAATTCTCTACCCTTGTGCTTATGGAGGCTTTGTCATTGAATATGTTCTAAGCAGAGATGGATAGGTTTCTGGAAAGCAATAATCTCAAAGGTTACAGAAATATGGCAGAAAGATGCCGTTGAGTTAGAAGATCAACCATGATCTAATTAAAAGACAGAGCAGGTTTGAATGGCTGAACAGCCAACTCCTGTCCCTTTGTCTCTAGAACCAGCACTACACAGGATTAACTGAAGAATGTTAAAACAATGAATGGAAGCTAGGATCAGGAACAGAAACAGAAACAGCAAGAGAAATCAGAGGAATACCTAGGGGAACATAGAAAATTCACCAATGACAGCAGGTTACAACATATTCCTCAAAGCAGGAAATCTGAAAGACATTCTTGCAGTACAGCAATGTATTGCTATCAAGGGCAGGTATATTAGGGTTAATAGACACAATAGAACCCATCGGGCTTGTGCAAAATGCAGAATCGTCAGTGATCTGCTAACTTTTCTGTTTGAATGATAGCCTATTGTCTAAAATTGTCAGAAAAATAAGCAAGTAAAAACAACTAATAGCCAGGAGAGAGATATGGGTTTCAATCTGAGTAACAGTTAAGATTGTTTATATACAGAACAGTGGATACCTTGAAGTTACTTACAGGCTAGAATATAATTGAGGAGTTCCGATGGAATTATACTATAGCGCTTCTACCAGAGGGTTTCACATATCATGCCCCATTACTGCTTAGAGGCCAGTGAGTTTCTTCAACGAAGTAATATAAATGGATTATAAGACAATACAAGATCCCTCAACAGGCAAAATATTTTCATGCATGATTCACTTCTTATGAGGCTGAAAAAAAGAGACATGCCTTAGAATCTTTTGATCTTGCATTCATCAGAACAGATGCAAAATTACCAAATTTCAAAAAGAACAATGATTTATACTGCCTAAGAAAGGGACGCCAATTGATTGGCAAGTGAACTCTGATCATCAAGGCATCGTCATGGGGAAAAGGGTGCATTCGCTATGAGAATGCCTCAATGATCAGAGACCACTTGCCAACCAATCAGCATTCCTTTCCCATGCAGTAGAAACTGTTGTTCCCTTTGAAATTCCATATTCTTGAGTGTGTCCTGATGAATACAAGGTGAAAAGTGTCATCAGCAAGTCTCCTTTTCAATAATATTCAAGTTCTGAAATACAGTAGCTATTGTGATGTTGATTCATATAATAAATACTGAAAAGTGTAAGAGGAACAGAATGCATGTCGTTGATGCTTAAAATTGACAAAGTAGAAAAAGTAGTCAAGTGGGCAAGAAAGATACTTCTTACTCGCTGTGGAACAGACTACAGAGCAGTAAGATTCTGCTTGAATATCAGTAAAACCACAGTGAGAGTGCTCAAGGTAACTCTGATTGCTGCATTACAGGAACTACATAACTGCACTGCTGAGGGTACTAAGGCATGGTGGCACAGTGGTTAGCACTGCCATCTCATAATGCCAGGGTGTGATACTGGCCTTGGGTGACACTGCACACAGTTTGCGCATTCTCCTCGTGTCTGCATGAATTTCCTCCAGGTGTTCAGGATTTTACCCCCAGTTCAAAGATGTGCAGGTGGGATGGAACCATAAAATCCCTATATTGCAGAAAAAGAACATCTGGCTCATTGGGTCTGCAAAACTCTCAAAGAGGATCACAGACATAATGGGTCAAATGACCTCCTTATATGCTGCAAGCTATAAGCTCAGGGTGATAGTGACAGCTCTGTTATCTTATCCTGGTGGCATATAGGGTTAAGCTGTAAATTGGGTTTTACTTAGCAATACTTTAGCCTAGTATTAGACAGTCTACATTTGGAAGGCCCACAGAGAGTATTGTACTGCTGGATGTTATTCACAGTTTAACTGGAAAAAGTATGAAATGTCCACATTCTGACTACTTTTCACCGAGGTAACTATAAAGCAATTTGGTATGGATAATCAGGGAATTGCAGCACGAGTCTGCAATACTCATACTGTTGTATTTCACTATCACTTACTCATCTTCAGAGTCACTGTCACTGCCAAACAGACCAGATTCGGCTTTTTGAGAGGGTTCCTTATTCTCCTCATCCTCATCACTTTCAGATAAGACACCATTAGACTCTCGCTTTTCTGGTTCCGCTTCACTGTCAGAATCCTCACCAGCAGAAACTATGCGTTTTTTTTTAGCAGGGGCATCGTTGTCTGAGTTAGAGTCCTCGTCGTCTGACACAACATGTTTTTTCTTAGGAGTGGTGTCACTCTCTGAATCTTCATCATTGGAGAAGACCTGCTTTTTCTTAACACCCGTGTTGCTACCAGAATCCTCAGCATCAGAAACAACCTGTTTTTTCGCACGGGTGTTGGAGTCACTGTCTGAGTCATCGACATCTGAGACAATGCGCTTAGATTTAGACGTGTCGGCATCATCATCAGAATTGTCATCATCTGAAATGACACGTTTTGCTGTAGCAACATCAGCATCACTATCTGAATCTTCACCAGCTGAGGCAGGTTGCTTTCTCTTCACATCACTAGCATCACTGTCTGATTCCTCCCCGCCCGAGGCATTGAGCTTTTTCTTGGTGGGGGAAAAGTCACTATCTGAATCCTCGCTGTCTGACATCACTCGAATTTTCTTTGCAGCTGTGGGAAAGGAAAGGAACATCTCACTTAGACCAGTCTTGTGTGTTGGATCAGGTTCGTTTTTTTTTAAAAATGGGGACTGTGAATGACAACCATATAATGTCCTCATTATCCTAAAAACATGACATTCCAAGAATTAAAATGTAGATTACTCACCATTGGATGTATTAATCACTACACCATGGGGAATGGCTCCAAATCGCATCTTGGAAAGCAGTTTTCAAAAAAAAACCATGTGATGAAAGTTGTGATGAAATTTATTGTTTATGGGTATACGGCAGGGAAGTGAAGTTGAGGATGATCATGTCAGATCAGTCATTATTTTATTGAATGGTGGAGTGGACTTGATGGGCTGAATGGCCTACCTCTGCTCCTATGTATTATGGTTATTGTTAAGTCGTGATACCTTGTGAGAGAATGACATCACAGCTGAAAAAAGTGAAGTCTGAACAGGACAATGAACACAGGCCAAAGCCTGAGCACATTTGAAACCAAAACCAAGGCTGGCTGAATTTCATATACAACATTTCACAAGCAGAGATTGCCATTAGAAATGACAAATTTTTCAGTGACATTGAGGCAGGTCTACATTCTCAGTATTGTAAACTCCGTACCATGCAAACTCATGACTCATGGAAGCCATTCTGAATACTCACACTTATTTATTTCTTCTTTCTCATCCTCACTGTCAGATAGAATTGGCTTCTTCCTCTTCACTGAAATAGACCACCCATGTGTTAGAAGCTTCACAAAAATAATCCAAATATCAATGATGGAAATTGACATAAAGTAAATGATTTTTCAATCCACTGCACCTACACCAGTTCTCTAGCAGAGCAAATAACACTGTACCTTTCCTGATATCTTTTCCTGTTTTTGTATAAATTATTTTAGTTGCGGTTTCAATGATGGCTTTGCAGTTAAAAGTACCACTTGAGCAGCACTATACAAAGCAATTTTTTTTATTGGTGGTTTGTACTTGGTTAGTAAATCTTAAGTTGGGAGATAGTTGGACATTGCAATTAGTGTCAGAGGGATGAAATATTCAGCAAGGTTCTCAGTCCCTGGTTCCATGCTGTAATCTTTGCTGACAATTGCACATCAGACAATGGCAAGATCAGCTCCTGGAAGGATGATGTGCAAACATACATTTAGGTTCATGTGAAATGTGATTCTTTGAATGATTTCTGGAGGACAAAGTATCTATGGAATCTGTAAGCCAACAGATCTTCAGTTCTATCACTGGGTTATAATACTAAGAACAGTGTCCTGTTCGTCCCTTAAATATTTACTTCCCTTAGCATTTATTACATACAAAACTAAACAGGATCATTAACTGCTCATGAGCAATTCCCTATAATATTTCCTTGTTACACTTATATGTTCAGTGTATGTAAAAATCTGCCACAATTAACCTCCATAGGGATATAAGTGTTCACATGTGCTTGGCTAATCAGCCTAGTTTAAAGTAAAACCACTTCTGGGTGCAGGATCCCTGAAGGATCTTTTCATCAACTGTGGGTTATATATTCAAGAAATGCCATTCATAGTTATGAATTCATAATTGCATTAAAATTGTGGAGTGACGGTGTGGCAGAGGTTAGGTAGGTAATATGATCCTCTAGAGCTGTGTTGCTGAATAGGGTCAAATGTTACCAGCCTGAATTATTAACTCTGCTTCTCTCTCCACAGATACTGCCTGACATACTGAATATTTCCAGCATCCACAGTATATTACTTTTATATTGATAGATATCTGGAAAAGGCATATGGAACAAGGCTGACTGTTATCAAGACAGAGTTGGATTAGTGCTTGGAGGAATATTTGATAGAGAAGGAATGAGAGATTAACTGTGGAAATTTTTAAATACACTGAACATAGAAAGGTAATCATTTATATTAAGGGGAATTATTCATGAACGGTTATGAACCCCTACTATTCTGTATCAGTGATAAATGCAGGGGAAGGATATATATTTAGGATAATATTAGTAAGTATTCAACACATTATAATCAGTGATTGAATTAAAGTTCTCGTGATAATCATTAGACACATGAACCAGAACAGATTAAATGCAGGGGTCTTTTCTAAACCCTGTATACTTCTAGGGATTATCGAAACATGGCAGATTGCCATTAACCGGTACATACCTGTTTCCTCCCTCTCTTCCTCGTCCTGCTCATCATCGCTGTTGGATGCTCTGTGAGGCACAGGGCCGTCGTCATCACTGGCCCCTCGGCTCTCATTGCGCTCAGGTGATATTCTCGCATCTTTCTCACTGTCTGTATCATTCATTCTATCGCGGCTCCCTTCTCGCTCTCTGCTGCTGTCTTCATTTATGGAGTGATTCTCTTTATCGCTGCCTGCTTCGTCATCTGATTGCTCAGGGCTGACAGCCTTCCTGGGTTCCTCACTCTCAGAATCACTGCTAACATGGTTGTCTTCTCTGCTTTGTGGGTGGCCAGGGATGTCATTGCCTTCTGCGTCACTTTGATCTTCTTTGTGGCTTTCATCCTGAAACAGAAGCAGTATGAAAACTTGCACAGATTGGGCTCTTAAAAAAAAAACTTTCCTTTTTGGATTACCTTTAACAATGGAGTTGGAAAAAATGAGAAACTAAAAGGAAAGGGAGGACACCGAGTCAAAAAGGGCAAATTATAAAGGATGACTTGGAAGATTTATTGAACACACAGGCTATGAAAAGGCTTTTGAAGATAGAAAGACTGGCAGAGAAGTAGAGCTGTTTAGGAATGAAGTTGCAAACTATAGGACTGATGTGACTAAATTTTAACATTGAAGAGAGATAAAAGAGTGTGGGGAATGTGTTAAAGGAAAGGATTATAAGAGGAAAAGGATGAAAGGTAGAGGAGTTATGGAGATAAATTTGATGAGATCATGAACAGCTTGAGAAAGCGATTTTAAATTTAAGGTGAGGACAGGGCAGTAGGAAAAGAAGACCAAGCATGATCTATATGCCTCAACATCAAACCAGGTGATGTCTTTATGCAGAGGTCATCAGGAAGTCTTGCTCTTCCAAATATTAATAGTTCTTTCCATGTACGCAACTGCATTATGCCATTTTTAACCATAAACTTCAGGACTGAATCCTGAAGTTAAAAATTACAGTTTCAGCAGATATATTGCAGCTTCTAGGTGAACACGAACTTACACAGATGTAATGCCTTATAGGGAACAGAATACCCAAGAGATCAAATTAAACAAAAATGGATAAAAAGTCAGAAAACATGACATTGGGTGGGTTGAGTTAGTGAAGGATGAAAGGGTGTAGAGGAAATTCCAGAATGTGGGTCCTAGGCGGCTGAAGGCGAGGTAGCCACTGACAGGATAAAAGAGAGTGGGACTAGTGTATGCAATAATTCAGAGTCAGAGGATCAGAAAGTTCTGACAGGACAATAGGACAGGGAGGTAGAAGATCATTATGATTTTAAAGTAAACTATGAACATTTTAAATTGGAAGAATTAGGGTTGCTGAAGTCAAAATAGGTCAGCAAGCAGAGGGGTGACCAAAACTTTGCATAGGACAAGGACACGAACAACAGAGCTTTGGAACAGCTGAAGCAGATAGAGCATAAGTAACGAGAAGTTGGCTAGCAGAACACTCGAACAAGACAAAGCATGAATGAATGAAGCACTGAGGCAGGGGTAGAAACAAGCAATGTTATGGAGATAGTAGTAGAATTGCCTTGTGATACACAGGGTATGGGTCCAAAGTTTAGCTCACAGTTGAATAAGATGTTGACAATTGCTCATTGGGCACATCATTTTTCTTATTCCAGGGAAACTTGGGGAAACAAAGCCACAAGTTATGTGTGTTCCACAATCCAAGAGCAGTGTTTTGTTATGGCTAGAGGACAGTGAGATTTCAGACATTTGATGAGGTCCAGCCAAATTTGCTGAAATATGGCAAAACCAGTTATGTTCCAGATATACTTGGGCCTGCACCTGATAGCCTTGAGTGACCAACTAAAGCGCGTTAAAACAGGAAAGTGACCAGAATGTCAAATGTGTCTCTTACTTCAGATTGATGTCCCACACTGCTGCCTTCAGATACAGCACGGTATTCGGTCGAATCTTCCTGATCATCTGAGTCTGAATTATGTTCATCCTGTACTGGTGTTGCTCCACCATCATCTATTTGAAGAAAAGCAACAGTCACTGCCACAATACCACTGCCAGCTATTGTCACTATCACAGCCCTCCCGATACTCTAGTACACATAACCAGCACAGTCAGAAGTATCCATTGGTTATGAAGCATTTCAAGAAGCCTGAGATAACAGTTTGTTCTTTATGTTCCTATGTTTTTCCTACTGGACTCAGTAAGGGTGAATTCAAATATAGTCAAGGCAGCAGATACACAAGCATAATGTTACGTTGCTAATACCCAGAGAAGTGAATTTAAATGCCATCACTTGAGCAAGGGAAATTAAATTAAATTAATTAAATAAGTCGACAGTAGCAAGCTAGGATTAGCAATAGCAATCACAAAACTATCAGTTTGTTATAAAGAATAAACTCATCTGGCTCAGTAATGCCCTTTGGGGAAGGAAATCAGGATCCTTTTCTAGGATAGCATAGATGTGACTCTGTGCCTGACTCAACTGCTCCCTGAAATGTTTAAAGTTTATTTATTAGTGTCACAAGTAGTCATACATTAACACTGCAATGAAGTTACTGTGAAAATTCCCAAGTAACCATGCTCCAGGGCCTATTCAGATACATTGAGGGAGAATTTATGATGGCAAATGCACCTAACCAGCACACCTTTCAGACTGCAGAAGGAAATAGGAGCACAGGGAGGAAACCACACAGATACAGGGAGAACGTGCAGACTCAGAAGAGACAATGTTCCAAGCCGGGAATCAAATCCGGGTTCCTGGCACTGTGAGGCAGCAGTGTTAACCACTGTGCCATCCCCAGCAAATAGCCCAGCAAGCCACTTAATTGGATCAAACCACTATGAAAAAACTGAATAAAATTAGACAGACTACCTGGCATCAATCTCACTATCTGACATGAAAAAGGCACAACTAGATCAGTCAACCCTGCAGAGTCCTCCTCACTAACATCTGTAGCTTTCTGGGAAATTGAGAGAGCTGGCCTAGAGACTAGTCAGCAACAACCTGGTATACTCACAGAACCATAATTTTCAACAATGACTCAAACACTCCCATTATCAATCCTGTGTATGTCCTTTCCCCACCCACTACAATCAGGGTCAGGAGACACGACAACAAGTGAGACAGGAATGGGAATCTAAAAGGAGGAGCCTTGGCATTTCCACTATATATCAAGTACATAAAAAGAGTAGCTAAAATAAACATTGATTCCTCAGAAGATGAGAATGCAGTATAATAAGAAAAAAGGAAATGCCAGAATTTCTGAACAAATAAATTAATTGTCTGCATGGTAGGAGACACCATTAAATATACAATAATTAGAAAAAGTCAAGGGACAAAAGAGAGGGAAAAATTTAAAACCATCACCAAAGAAAAAGTAGGAAACAAATTACTGGAACTAAAGCTTCCCAAATCTCCTGAACCTGATGGCTTACATTGCAGGGTATTAAAGAAATTGGCTGGTGGGTCAGCGAATGCATTAATTAGAATCTTCCAAAAAATTCTAGGCCCAGTGGATTGAAAAAGCCCGTGTATAACGCCCTTATTCAAGGAAGAAGTCAGAAAGGCCAGCTAGCCTAACATCTATCATTTGGAAAATGCTGGAATTCACTAAGGAGAGACTAGCAACATGATTTTGAGATTGGGAAATTCTGTTTGATAAAATTGATAGAATTTTTTGAGGATGTAAGAAGAGGGTGGATAAAGAGGGAACCAGTAGATGTACTGCATTTGGATTTCCAAAAAATCTGCACAAAATAAAAGTTCACAGCATTGAAGATATTATAGTAGCATGGACAGAGGATTGGCTCTCTAACAAAAAAGTCATGATAAATGAGTCATTTTCAGGCTGGTAGGGAATCAATGCCGCGCCTCAACTACAATGTAGTCTTTCTGATCTATATATCCAGAAATACCTGATTTACAGAATCTTTTTGAGCAGGTTCACACAGCTCTCATGACACTGCAACAAAATCGCAAAATGGTGAAAATAATGACCACTATAGCTATTGTAATAATCTTGATTCTACTGTGTATCGTTCCACATTTAAATAATGGAGCTTCTAGGAAGAGAAAGAATATTAGCTGTTGAAAGTAAGTGTGACAGCCTTTGGCTATTTCAATGGAAGACTGCAGGTGAGGGAGAGAGAGAGATAAAATACATGACAAAGCAAGAAAAGTCAGCTCATTAGATAGGAATTAAAGTTATGGTTGAGCATCTCTAATGTTATTCTATAATGCAAAATACTTCAAAACCCAGAAATGCCCTGGTGCTAAATATCCAAAACTAGAGAAGTTACATTCCATCTATAATCTATATTAATGACCTGGATGAAGTGCACTGCAGCCAAATTTGCTGACGATATGAATATAGGTAGGAAAACAAATTGTGAGAAAGTACAGAGCCTGCAAAGGAAAGCAGATAGTTAAAGTGCATGTGCTAAAATTTGGCAACTGGAATAATGAAAAATGAGAAGTTGTTCACTTGGTAGGAAGAATAGAAAAACAGAATATCATTTAAATGGTGAGAAAAGAAACCAAATGTTGCGTATGTCACACAAAAAAAATTAGTAATGCAGGTAAAATTAGGAAAGCCAATTGAATATTTGCCTTTATAGCAAGGGAAATGGTGTGTATAAAGGAAGACTCGCTACAACTATACAAAGTGTTGGTGAGAGCACACTTAGAGTACATCAGATAGTTTTAGTCTCCTTATCTATAAAGGGATATATTTGCATTAGAGACAGGTCAGAGAAGGTTCACTAGATTGATTCCTTGGCTCAAGGGTTGTCTTGAAGAATGGTTGAGCAGGCCTGGTCCACAGTCATTTGAATTAAGAACTAGAGTTCAACTTACTGTAACATAGAAAATTCTCAGGGGGTTTGACAAGTGGATACTGAGAGGATGTTTTCCTCCTGGAGGAAACTAGAAGTAGGTAGCATAGTTTCAGAAAAAGGGTTCTCCCATTTAAGAGAGAAGAGAAAATCTTCCCTCACAGGATTGTTAAATCTTTGGAATTCTCTATCCCAGAGCAGAAGTTGGACAGCTGAATATATTCAAGGCTGAGTTAGACAAATTTTTGATTAACAAGAGCACAAAATGGAGTCGACACCACAACCTGAGCAGCCATAGTCTTACTGACTGACAGAGCAAGCTCAAGGGACGAACTATCCTCAGGATTGCCACTGACCAGAAACATTACTGGAGTTATAGAAATACTGTGGTTTCAAGAGCACGTCAAAAGCTGGGAATTCTGTGATGAGTAACCCATTTCCTTACTCCACCATGTCAAACGCACATCAATAGTGTTATGGTATACTCACTATTACCTGAACAATTGAAGCCACAACATCAAGCTCAATGATACCCAGATCAAATTGATTGACAGCCTATCTACCACATTAAATGCTTACTCTTTCTATCATCAATGCACAAGTGGCAGCAGTGTGTATCATATACAAAGCAACTTCAACAGTACCTTTCACATCTACATTCTCTACCACTAAGAAAAAGACCAACAGATACAGGGGAATAGCACTTGCTGCAAGTTCCTTTCCAAGTCACACAACATCCTCATTTTGTTGCTGGAATTCCTCTTCTAACAGTGCTATGGGAATACCGCAGCACAACGATTGCAGTACAATTTGTTGCTTGAATGTTTTTCAACCACTCTCATTGTGCAGCATAGGTTTTATCATCCAGCCTCTTTGCATTATTACAGCCATTCCAACCTAATTCAAGCACGATATTCTTCAGCAAGAAATGGGTGCCTTTTACCAATAGCAATGTGGAAGAGGAAGAGAAAAATAATCTGAATTCCACACAGGAATAGTTTAATAAATAAATCTGAGAACGATGGACTCAAAATTTACAACTAATTATACAGTGGTGTATTTTATATATAAAATTGCACTTTAGAATATCAAACATATTTCTTCAGTGTCTTAAGCAGAATACTATCCTCCTGAGACAGCAACAGATTGATGCAATAGACTGCCAAAGAAACAATCTTGACTTCAAATTGAAGAAAAACACTCAAGAAATGATGCAAGAGACTCAGCAAGAGAAACATTGAGTGTTCAAAAGAAAGTGCAGGGATGATTTCAGAGAAACATGCAAGCGTGTATGAGTGAGATACAGAGAAAGCACAAATGAAAGTGATGTCAACACAACAACCTGGTGCACCAAGTGCTGAAATAATCACTGAAACACGGAATATAAGGCTAATACAGCTGAAATCACATTACTTATTTGTAATCTACTAATAAACTATTAAGTTGCAACACTCAATGCAAGACAGGTCTCGTAACACATGGGTAGTATCACTGCCTGCGTCAAAAGCTGTGGCTTTGAGTCCCAAGCCAAAGACTAGAAGGCCAAGGAAGATGAGTTCATAATGCAGCCAAACAGGTTGAATACCAACCTGCAAAATTCTTTCAATGTGCCAATGGCAGGTAGTAAGAGTCAGGGTGTCTCCTGGTCAGCCATGCATATGCAGACTGGCACCCCTTCAAGCTACAAGCCTCTGTGGTGACAAGCTATTGAAATGTTCCAGGGAAAAAACTGCTATGGGAACAGATGAAAGTCTGCCTTTGCATTACTAAGTGTGAGAAGTGAAACAAACAACTCAACATGAGGAGGCCTGTAATACTGCTCATTTCACAGGAAAATAATAGCTATCAGTAAAATCAACAACTATACAAAATAATTAGCCTCAATATCAAAAGTAATTATAACACAGACCATGATTTCCAGAACGCTTATACATAAAACTGCGCAAACTGATCACTGCAAAATCTCAGAATTTTTGTAGTCACACACATAATCTGCTGTGTTAAGGGTCCAAAGTCTGCCTGGGAAGGCTTAAACTTTCAACAGTTATCTATTCATCACTTTCTATACCCACCTTCAAAAGCCTCCTTAAAAACCAGGTTAATAACACCTTGGGCTTCCCCCTCTGACCTCTCCTACTCAGGTCTGACCTAAAGTTACAATGTGTCTTTGGCATTTGAAAAAACTCTATGTTTTTAACCTGCACAAAACATTGCTTAACTATGCTCATCCAATATGCTTAATCACCTGACACGGAGAACATTCTGTGGAAACCATGAAATATAAACATTTCAATTCTCTATTCATACAATTGATAATGATGCATTAAGTTTAAGTTTTCAAAAAGATGGTGGACTGCCTTTCTGAGGAAAACTCCTATTAATATCATTAATCAGGAATTATTCTGATTTAACCTAGTTGCCTTAACTATAAATAGTTAATGGCTGTGCACTTGCCATCAATAAATAAGTCTGGTGTTGCCTGGATAACTGAGAGCTACAGTTTCCATTTAAAAACTCTGAAAGTGTCTATTCTAGGATTACAAGCATTATCACATTTTGAAATAAAAGAATGCCAGGTTAGCTGAACCAAATTTCATTCTAGATTGTTTAACAAACCATTGATTATACTACTCAAAAATGAACAGTTTGATTTTTCTTTTTTATATCTTGTAGTCATTTTTCATATCTTTGCAAAGTAATTTTAACGTACATTCAATCTGTAAGCTATCTGAACCTAATCAGGATACCTTACATCCACAAACAGTCACCATAACTCAAACACTCGACTGATTGGAACACTTCACTGGATGGTGCAAGCTATCTGCGCAGGATCAGTGATGGCTTGCAAGTTCTTGTCAATTGATTAATGACATTTTAATGTCTCTGCTCATTAAAGGTGGGGTATCTTTGGAATTGGGATATCTCTAAGATTACATGATCTCATGACAGGGGAGCAGGATGCAGTGCGTAACATACCAAGTAATTTTAGACATTTTTTCATTCATTCACAGTAAGTGGACATCGCTGGCTAGGCCAGCATTCATTACACATCCCTAACTGCCTAAACTGAGTAAGCTTGTAGGCCTCCACAGCACCGCTGTTACTGACAATCAGTCTCATTCAGAAATAAAATCAGAAGGATATCCCTGCCACTGAAGGGAAAAGTGTTTTCCATTTAAACCTACAAAGCTGTGGGCCAAATAGATTGGACTGTCTGCAATAGACAAGTAGCAGGAAGCTTAGGAAAAAAAATGCATTTACATAACTGTGTTCACAACCTCAAAACATTTCAACTTACCTCAGACAATGAAATACTTATGAAGTGTACACACCGTTATATAGCAGATGCAGCGACTTACATAAAGCTTCTATAAACAAAATGGAAGCTGGTAAAGGGATAAATATTGATAAGGGAAAAATTCATCAGCTCACCTTTGAATAATATCACAAAATCTTGTTCTTGTTGCTGAACACCATGGTCCAGAATACCATAGTCCATTTGTCCAATACCAACACATATCATCTCCTACAGCCATTCCCTTGGCTCGGGCACCATTACTTATGAACACAAGAGATGCAGCTCCTTGGTTTCATCTCCTCCTTTCCCATCATCCAATGCTCTAAACATAAGTCCTGAGACTTATACATCTTCTAATATAGTGTATACTGTGCTTAAAATAAAAGTAAAATACTGCAGATGCTGGAATTTAAAACAATCTTCCCTCATCTCATTTTTGTTCTGTTGCAACCAACTACAGCACTAGACTCAACTTTTGGCTCTGAAGAAGGGTCATCTAGACTCGAAATATTGGCTCTGCTCTCTCTCCACAGATGCTATCAGATCTGCTGAGATCTTCCAGCATTTTCTATTTTTGTGTTGTATATACTGTATTTCACGTTCATAATAGTGTTCTCCACACCAAGGAGATCACCTGCAGATTGAGTGGCCATTTTGCTGAACACCTGAGTTCAGTCCACAAGCATAGCTAAGGATTGGCACTTCAGCATAGGATGGAGATGTCAAGTGTGAACTCTTCTGCCCTTAACCATTATTGTTCCAAATAAGCTCAATGAAAAGATCAGTAACCCATCTTCCTAACAACAGGTACCTCAAAGCTGAGAGTTTCATTTAAGTCTTAAATTAAACTCATTAAATCTTAACCACTGCTTTTATTTTCTCTCAGAAAGGAAAGGTTGATAATGGACAATGGTTGCACCTACACTATCGGGAGTGATGGTGGTGTTGGGCTAGTGCTTGGAATATGAATTTCCTACAGCAGGGTTATGTGCATGCCTTAAGTCCTTGTGCGTAAGTCTCAGAAAACCAGTATGAAGTGCAGAATGTTGTAAGGGAGGCAAATAGAATCTTGGCATTTATTGCAAAGGATCTAAAGTATAAAAGTAGAGAAGTGTTGTTACAATTGTTCAAGGTGTTGGTGAGACCACACTTGGAGTATTGTGTTTAGTTTTGGTCATCTTTTTTGAGGAAGGACGTAGTGGCGCTGGAGGCGGTTCAGAAGAGGTTCACTAGATTGATTCCAGGTTTGAAGTTGTTGTCATATGAGGACAGTTGAATAGCTTGGGCTTATAGTCACTAGAGTACAGAAGAATGAGGTGGGGGATTTGATTGAGATACCTGAAATATTCAACAGGATTGATGAAATAAATGTTAACCAAACATTCCTCCTCTAAAATAGTCTAGGACAAAAAGTCATAGTTGTACAGTAAAAGAGGGTAGGTTCAAGACAGAGGTAAGGGAAGCTACTTCTCATTGAGAGTTGTGAATCTATGAAATTCAAAACCTAAGAGGGCAGTGGATGCAAAATCAATCAATAGATTTAACTGATATATAAATATTTGATCACAAGTGGGAGAAAACACTCTGGGGAAAAGGCAGGAAAGTGGAGTTAGAACATAGAACATTACAGCACAGAACAGGCCCTTCGGCCTTCGATGTTGTGCCGACCAAAATAAAAAGCAATGCCCCTCCAAACTAAACCATTCCCTTCTCTTCCATATACTTATCAATTAACCTCTTAAACGCCACCAAACTTGGCGCATCTACAACAGCTGCAGGCAGGGCATTCCACTCCCTAATCACTCTTTGAGTAAAGAACCTACCTCTGATATCCGTCCTATAACTCATACCCCTTAATTTAGGAGATGAGGAGATGAGTTAGGAGATGAAGATCAGCCATGATCATAAAGAATGGCAGAGCGGGCTTGAAGGGCTGCATTCCCGACTCTCACTCCTAATTCCTCTGTTTCTATGTCCAAGATCTATCTGCCATTCCATTGCCACAGCACCTTCCCTGCTCCCCTCACCTCAGTTGTTTTGTTTTACGACAAACAACTACAACAAATTTGGTTTTTAATCCATAAATTTATAGACATAGACAGGGATCACAGATAGAGGTGGGAACATCGGGGTGGTGGCGCGGGTTCGTTGGGCCAAAGGGCCCGTTTCCCATGCTGTTTTGTTCTTTGTACAACACTAGGCCCATCTTTTGTCCCCATGCCTGCCCCATTATTATCCACTTTTGCCGTTACCATCATTCCTTTTGGCATTTGATCAATCCTGCCCTCTAACCTATCATAGATCTTCCCTTTGTTCTGCAACTGCATAAAAACTGTCAATTTTCAACAGCTTTCAATTTGACAAAAGATCTCTACTTTGAAACATTAACATTTTTTTCTCTCTCTCCACTGGTGTTGCTTGACCTGTTGGGTGTTTCCAGTATCCACGTTATGTTGTCTTCCAGCTGAAAAAGTAGACAGGACTTTGAATTCAACAATTCATCCAACTTTTGGATGAGTTGTTAAATCTAAAACTCCCTCAATGTTGCACTGAGTCTTGATAACGTGCTGAACTGTCCACAGTAGGGCTTCTAACTCAGAAGCCAGAGTGCTGAAACTTCAAATGACTCAGTGTGCTGTGGAGGCTACATGGTTTTAGTTGGTTGAAATGTCAACATTTCAACTGTATAAAGAATCGGGCGAAGAGGTCGATTTCCACCTTCCACCAACATAATCACAACGATGGATCTCTTCCAGCTCCGCAATTCTCTGAAAATTAAATGATCCTGTGATCTTAGCTCCTTCCATTATTGATGCCTTGACTAACAATCGCGTTTTGCTACCTAGGTACTAAACTCTGGAATTTCCTCCCTGAACATCACTCTCCTCCTTCCTCCTTGATCAATTTTAGTCATCTGCTTTAATAGTTTACACGTCTTGACGTTAGTCAGTATTCCTTTAATAATGCTCCTGGGTAGCGCCCTGTTACTACGTTAAAGAAACGATATAAACGTAGGCTGTCGTTGATTGAAGTTTGTGAACTGTATAGGCTCCATCGGGCCGACATAAACAGACTGAACACAGTAAACTGATTACAACTCGAGCACCAGGCGCCCAGGCCCGGGATCAGGGCCCTGCCTGCCTGTCAAACTGGGGGTTCCGCATTCACCAGCGGAATGGGATCGAGCAAACACACCCTCCCAGTTCTTACCTTCTCCATCCGGATAGTACTCATCCTCCAAATCCATGACCGCGGAGCAAGACGACAATCCCCTCCAACTCAACCCCGATACCGCGCACCTTTCACCCGGCCTCTTTTCGTCAAATACAAGCGACGCTGCGGCCTGGTCCTGGCAGCACAGCGCATGCCTATCGGTCAAAGGTCAAAGAGCACGTGATCAACGACGACGGTGGCTGAGACCTAGCGCATGCGTACTGTCGGAGGCGGTGGCTGAGACCTAGCGCATGCGTACTGCCGGCGTCGGCGGCTCAGATTGGACGCGTGCGCAGAACAGTCAAGTTCAGAGCTGATCTTGGAGTGATTGGAAAGGAGCTTTTCATCACGGGAATGCTTATCAATAACACTATCATTGTGGGTGGGTTGGCATCTTTCCATCTGTGACAGATGATGCCAGTACAGCCTCAGAACTTTGGTGAGCACAGAGGAGTTATTGTGCTGCATTCCTTTTGATGGCTGAACAAACTGATTCTGAAAAGACAAAGTCTGCCACGTGAAGGTGTTGATTGTGGGTTGGTCTTGCATGGAGTTTCTGAAACCATATGTCATCGTGGTGCCTGCTGCCGTTGTGTTTTGTATTGATCATCAGTTAGAGTTTCCCACGTGTTGTGATTGATATTGAGGATTTTCCGGTCACTTTAGACAGGATTTTCAATCAGTTTTGGGTGAACTGCTAACCTTTTAGTACAGTCTACCTCCCGGCATAGGATATTTCTAGCAGTGCAGCAATATTTCTTCCTCTGTGCATGCCCAAACTACCAAAGACTTGTTTCTTATTTATGTTTCTTTGTCGCTTTCTTATGTCCACAATTTGCTTTCCTACGTATCTTTGTACCATCAGCAAATTTAGCAACTACGTCTGTTGCCTTTTCATCCCTGAAACCATCTTGTAAATCTCTTTTGCACTCTCTCTAATGCATTCATATTCTTCCTATCATGTGGAGCCGAGAACTTTACACAATATTCCAGCTGAGGTCTGACCAGTCTTGTATAAGTTAAGCATAACCTTTTTGCTTTTGTACTCTATGCCCCAATTATAAAGTCCAAAATACTACATGCTTTATTTACTGCTCTTTCCACCTATCCTGCCACCTTCAATGATCCATGCACATATACACTCGGGTCCCTCCACTCCTACATCCCCCCCCCCCCCCCCCCCCCCAGCAAGAACTTCACCCCTCATTTTATGTTGCTTAATTTTCACCTTGCTCTCAACTTCACATACTCCATCTCTGACACTTCCCTTTCTGTCTTCAACTTCTGTGTCTTCACTTATGAGAATAATATTAGTTCTCATTAAAGGTTATGACCTGAAATGTTAACATGGGCAGAATCCTGTGAAGCTCTTGCAAGTGAGAAACCAGGCGGGATGCAAAACATCAGCTTCCCAATGTCAAGATGAATGTTGCTTATTAAATTGGTAGCAGATTGAGCTTGGGTCATTCTGCCTGAGAGCAAAGGAGGGCAGGGGAGGAAGTGGAACCGATTTTTAAATAATGATATCTTCATTAAAACACAGCTTTGCCAATAAATCACACCTTTGGAATTAAATATGCAGCAAATGAAAATTATATGCATTCAGGTTTACAATTGGTTAAGGATGGTATGCAGCAAGCTGGGTAATCTAATGGATTTGGACTGAGTAGAAGCTGCTCATGCTCTGTTCAACCAGGGGAGGCAGAATGGGCTTTGGCTGTGAAAAGGGCATGGCCTACTGAGCAAAGGAGGAAGATTGCAACTCTATAAAGGCTTGTGACGCTATAAGCTCTCATAAAAACGGACATGGCTAGGACTATAAGATTCCCACAACAATACCCTTTATATTCACCAACATGTACAGTTATGTGTATTTAAATGCTGGCTAGCCTTTTATTGATAGTAGTATACAAATATAATTTACATAGTATGGAATTGCAAGGAACCAGCACAATGCATAAGGCCTTGAGAGTAGTCATGGGGTGTTCAACCTTAGAGGTACAATTGGACAGGAATTTTTCAGTAACAGCTGTGCAAAAACAGAAAGCAGAATTAGATTTTTGGGAAGGTTTGGTGCTGCTAAGAATTTAATTAAGAATTTCCTTTATGTTTTTCACTTACAAAGTTAGACATGAGATGATGCCAAATGACAGTATCAGAGCTGTAGACCAGTTGAGGGGGGAAATATCCATTACAAGGGAGGAAGTGTTAGAGCTTCTAGGTAGCATTAAATCTCCAGGGCCTGATGGTATTTACCCCAGGCTGCTTAGGAAGGCGCAAGGTGAAATTGCTGGGCCTCTGATGCAAATCTTTTTCTCTTCTTTAGACACAGGTGAGGTCCCAGAGGACTGGAGGATAGCGAATGTTGTACTGTTGTTTAAAAAGGGTAGTAGGGATAACCCTGGAAATTATAGGTGGGTGAGTTTGACATCAGTGGTAGGGAAGCTGTTGGAGAGGATTCTTAGAGATAGGATGTATATGCACCTCTTCTATTTGTAATATATATAAATGACTTGGAAGAGGGAGTAAGTGGAGTGATCAGCAAGTTTGCAGATGATACAAAGATGGCTGGACTTGCAGATAGTGAGGAGCAGTGTCAGGCAATACAGCAGGACACAGATAGGCTGGTAGATTGGGCAGATATATGGCAGATGAAATTTAATCCTGATAAATGTGAGGTGATGCATTTTGGGAGAAAGAATGTAAGGAGGAGTTATATGATAAAGAGTAGACCTATTAAGAATATAGAAATGCAGAGGGACCTGGGGGTTCAGGTGCACAAGTCTTTGAAGGTAGCAGAACAGGTGGAGAAGGTTGTGAAGAATGCTTATGGTAAGCTAGCCTTTATAGGAAGGGATATAGAGTACAAGAACTGGCATCTAATGTTACAGCTGTATAAAACATTGGTTAGACCTCATTTGGAATCCAGTTCTGGTTGCCTTACTATCGGAGGGATGTGGCTACCCTGGAGAGAGTGCAGAGGAGGTTTACTAGGATGCTGTCTGGTATGGGAGGATTGGGTTCCGAGGAAAGATTAGGTAAATTGGGGCTGTTTTCTTTAGAAAGACGGAGACTGAGAGGAGATCTAATAGAAGCGTACAAGATTATCAGGGATATAGATAGAGTAAACAGTGTTAAGCTTTTCCCTGGATTGCAATCAAATATCACGAGGGGTCATGGGCTTAGGGTGAAGGGGGGGGCGAGGTATAATTTGAATGTAAGAGGGTGGTTTTCTACACAGAGCGTTTTGGGAATATGGAACGCGCTGCCAGGTAAGATGATGGAGACAGGCACATGAGCGGAATAGGGATGGAGGAATATAGTAGGCTGATTTAATAGGGATCATGAGCCTTGGGAAGTTTCTGGGAATTGCATGAGTTGTGCATGTTGTTGATGTATTTCTCTTTTATCCTACAAGTACGTTGGTCTGCCTTGTTGTCCAACAAGAGGCATACACGCGATGGGTTGTGAGAGAGCTGTCTTGGATTTTTTTTCGAGAGTGTCCTAGTGCTTCACGTCGTTAGTGTACACTTGACCTGGACCATTTGATGGGCAGCACGACAGTTCAGTGACTATCGCTGTGCTGTGCAGATACATGGATTTGGGCCTGTGTCTGTGGGAGTTTGTGCATTCTCCCCGTGCTTGCGTGGGTTTTCTCCGGGTGCTCCGGTTTCCTTTCACATCCCAAAGATGTGCTCGTAGGCTGATTGGTGAAAAAAAGTGTCCCTAAATTGTCTCCCCAATTTGGTTCCAACTCAGATTTCTGTTATCATAGACAAGGGTCATGGGTGGAAGTGGGAATGTTAAAATGGTGGCGCGGGCTCGTTGGGCCAAAGGGCCTGTTTCCCGTGCTTTTTTGTTCTTTGTTCTGTCAAGCTAGAGTCCCAAGCCAGCCACATGGACTCCCACCAAATATAAGTCTGCAAGACGTTATAGGCTACACAATGAAGGCATGTAAA
The DNA here is from genome assembly GCA_024679065.1 of Sphyrna mokarran. Lineage (NCBI taxonomy): Eukaryota > Metazoa > Chordata > Chondrichthyes > Carcharhiniformes > Carcharhinidae > Sphyrna > Sphyrna mokarran. Next base: position 61,971,985 of record JAGIQG010000003.1, read on the forward strand.
ATGATCAGCGCCAATACAGCCCTACTCAATGAGGTCAATGCATTCTATGCCCGTTTTGAGCAAGAGATCAGTGAGAGCATGCCCTCCACTCTAGAAGCCTTGGACAAACCTGAGTCCAAGGTCACCATCATAGACATCAGAGCAGCCTTCTCAAAAGTCAACCCACGGAAAGTGACTGGCCGCATGGGGTACCCAGATAGCATTCAGATCTTGCATGGACCAGTTGGTAGGGGTGTTCGCAGACATCTCTTACACCAATCTGATGCTGTTATATGCTTCAAGAAGATGACCATCATCCTGGTACTAAAGAAAAGCCAGGCAGCGTGACTTAATGACTATTATCCAATGGCTCTGACATCCATCATTGTGAAGTGTTTCAAAAGGTTATTCTTGGCACAGATCAATTCCGACTCTCAGATTGCCTGCGTTTAACTCAGTTCTCCTATCACTGCAAGAGATCTACAGCAGATGCTATCTTTCCGGTTCTACACTCAATCTTGGAACACCTAGACAACGAAGACACCAATGTCAGATTCCCATTTATTGACTACAGCTCAGGACTCAACACCATTCTTCTTACAAAGTTCACCTCCATACTCCGTGGCCTGGGCTACGGCTCCTCCCTCTGCAACTGGATCCTAGACTTCCTAACCCACAGACTGCAATCAGTAAGGATAGCTAAGAACACCTTCTCCATAATCATTCTTAACACTGGTGCCCCACAAGGCTGTGTCCTCAGCCCACTACTATACTCCTCATACACTCATGACCGTGTGGCCAAATTCCCCTCCAATTCGATTTTCAAGTTTCCATAGAGAACATTTTTCCTGGTTGAATCACAGCTTGGTATGTGTCCTGCTCTGTCCAAGACCGCAAGAAACTACAAAGCATCTTGAACAAAGCCCAGTCCATTATGAAAACCATCTGCCATCTATTAACTATGTCTACACTTTCCACTGTCTAACATAATCAAGGATCCCATGTACCACGGACATACTGTCTTCCACCTTCTTCCATCGGGAAAAAGTTTCGAGGACGTATACCAACTGACTCAAGAACAGCTTCTTTCCTGCTGTCAAACTTTTGAATGGACCTATCTCATTAATTTTTCTCTATAGCTTAGCTATGATGGTAATCACACATTCTGCACTTTTTCCTTTCCTTCTCTATGACAGTATGCTTTACATAGCATGAAAGAAACAATACTTTTCATTGTATACATGTGATATCAAATCAAAAACAAGGATCCTTCATAACTTGTGTGTATTGAATTAAGGAGCTGTAATAGATCACGATGGTATGCAAGAACAGCCCATTTGCACTAAATTTCAGAATGTGTTTGTATTTGGAGAACAATTGGCTTTATTGTACAGCATCACAAAAGTTGTGGGTTTCTGGATTGTATAATGTCATAATGTGAAAATCCAAGAGGCAGCATTAGTTCAGAATATTGGTTTAGAGAGAAGTGGGTGATCACCTGCAGTTGCAGTAAAGGTGCATGGGATTGATCGCGTTCCTGCAAATGTCTGATAGATATACAGCTTTGAAAGTATAAAGTAGGCAATAATCCAGGATATCCTGAGCAAACATAACCGCTGTCAAGCAAGCAATTATTCAGAGAAAGGGAGGGAGAGGTGAGTAGATTACCAAAGATAGAAAAGTGGTAATAATAGATGTAATTTTTGGTTATCTTTTCATAGTCATGACAATGACTTAGGATGCAGTTTGGGGGTGATTCTCTGTACTCGCTGTGTCTGCATCAGATTGTGCTGATCCCAGAGAATAGGGTACAGTCTGAAATCAGTTTCGCATTCATCGCCAAGCAGCTTGCTATTCTCCTGGTCCCTTTCTAATGGGGTGAATCAGATTGGGCACAAGAGTAGAATTTAAATATACACAGTCTATTCAAATCCCAACACAATTCTCCAGCCTTTGAGTGCAGTGTGAGAATGGTGATTCCACAAGTGGAACAAACTTGGCATGATGGTCATGCCGGGGGCTCAGGGGCCATTGAAGTCCCTGGATGTTTGGAGGCATATCCAGGAAGTGCACATCAGGCTGTGCCCCCGTGGGACCAATAGGAATCAGACGTAATACTTTGCCAATAGGAATGGAGGTTACTGAAGCTCCCTAGGAGGTGGGATGCAGGGCTGGGCAGTGTCCGTGGGTACTAGTCCCCTGACTGTGCCCACCTGATGAAGGGTCATCCAAACTTGAAACGTTGGCACTATTTTACCTTCATAGGTGCTGTCAGACTTGCTAGGATTTTCCAGCATTTTCTGTTCTTGCTTCAGATTTTAGCATCTGCAGTATTTTGCTTTTAATATACCATTGTATACTGCTCTGAATATGAAAAACATAGGTAGAGGTGAGAACATCGGGGTGGTGGTGCAGGCTTGTTGGGCCGAAGAGCCTATTTCCCATGCTGTTTTGTTCTTTACTCTTTGTTGTTCTTTGACTATGAATTATCAAACAGGCTGGAATTAAATTGAAAGCAACTAATCTATCATTCTTTTACCCCTTTATTTCAATGTGTACACATGTAGTCACAGAATTGGTACATTCATTTGACTGTAAACAGAACTTCTTAACTCTCATCTGTTCGAAACAAATTTTTCTCATTATTGGTAGCTACAAACAAATAATCAAAAGATACATACCAAGCACAAAGCAAATGACAAGGTAAAGATGTTGTAAATCAGAATAATTGATGCGGAATTATAGGCACTGTCTCCCTAACAACCAGTCCAAACTACCTTTCAGAAGATTCCAATCAAAGAATTAATTACCTACAAAAAGTCCGCACTAACCTTTGGTGAATTAACTTTGTAAAGGGATTTTGATTAGTTGCTCCCCGCCCCTCCAAGGCCCTAGTGATTGTACCTGTAATAACTACAGCAACTGGCATTGATATAATTCTTTAAACATAAAATGTCTCAAGACTTCCCACCTAAGCAGAAGGATAATGCTGAGCCAGGGAGTTATTAAGAAAGATTAATTGAAAAAATTGTGATGGAAAATGGAGAGGCAGAGGAATTCTGAACAAATTCCCGTCACTGTTGGGAGGGGAGAAAAGGGGAAGGGGAAAGATTTACATTAAGTCTAGGGCATTTCTGGGTGCTTTTTCCACTTCGACCTCTAGAAGTAATGGATTGTGAAAGAAAACTGCCATTCTGCTCCCAACCTGCGCCAAGTGAATTCTCACTCATCCCCTACCATATCTGTCCACTGCCTTCAGTCCTTGTTCCTGACTTATACTGACTCTGTTTCCCAATAATCAAATTTAAAATAATCCCTCCAGAGCCTATGAAAAAGCATTATTTCTGCAAACATCTTCAGCCCCAATTTATCTTCCATGCCCTACATTTTGCTCCCCAGTGGATCCACTTTGCCTGATGACCTTGGCCCTCCTCCCTTCCACTGCATCTCCTCTCCAGCCTCTGCTTTAAAAATCAAGCTGGAACTCACCACTTTCACTTCCCCAAATTTTAATCAGCTTCTCCACATGGACCAAGGTAATGGTTTGATCAGTGCACTGGATGGAATTCCCACCCTTAAATCACTGGAAGGATCATGAACACCCAAACGTCAGTATCTGTACCTTATTTCCTATGGGATGTTTCACTATGATAAAGTTAACCATATCAATTAGGTTACAGCAGCCGTATTGTACAGACCTTTTCCTGTAATAACAGAGTAAGATACTGAGCAAAGAGGAGCAGATAACAATGTGCTGGAGTAAAACATTGTGATGTGACATCTAAGCAATGTCAGCTTGTTCCTAAATGCCACTGAACAAATGGCGTAAAGCTGTGCAAAATCTAGCTGTGTGCAGGACAGGTTCAATTCAGAAAAAGCACAGTGATTGGGCTTTTTGCTGATTAACAGTTACTGGCATTTCCTTTACTGGCAGAATAACGTCTAGTTTGTTCCTCTTCAATACAGGTGCAGCTACATCAGAAAAGAAAATGATAGCGATTAGGACATGACATTCTCAATGTAGAATCAATACAATAGGTAGGGCTGATCAAAGGGACTTTATGAGAACATTGGTGGGTCAGACACTGTCCTTTCACACTCTGATATTGGTGGAAACAATGGGTCAGACACTGTCCTTTAATCTCTATCCAACATTTACTGGATTAAATTATTTGTCTTTGTCTGTCAGTTTGGCCAGTCTGAATGAGTATCACACACGATCAAAATAGTTGATACAAATATGTTAAACGACACAGAAGTGTGAAGGATTATTTACAAACATTTCCAATCCTCATGTAAATCTTAATTTGGAAATATTATTGGCCCTGATATTGCATTGAACAGTGAAGAAACACCACTTCACCTTAACCTCAAAGAAAACTGCCCACAAAAAAAAAATCTAGCAATCACTTTGCATGGTTTTCCCCTTTCCTGATGCCATTTTGAACTTGCATCAGATAAGGTGGGGGGGAGGGGGCAAAATCTGCAGGTATTCAGCAACAGTGATGTCATCAAAGAGGATAAACAACTAATAATGTTGAAATATTCTCACAGACATCAAAGCAGATGTAAAAACTGTGATGTGTATCTTTAAGAAAGCTTTTTTAAAATCATGGTCTTTTTTAAAATCATGCTGTCAAAGCTTCAGTGTTTCCCATTGGTGCTGAGCAGTCTACCTTATTCCTTTTATTGCTCCTTAACTGGCTTAAATTAGAACCTTTGGTACTTTCTGAGATTAGCTTTACAACTGTGCATTGTTAGGAGAAAAACTGGTTGGCAAGTCAGGTGACAGGAGCTCTTTCATCTTCTGAGCTCCAGGTTTGAGTTTTAGAAAGGACAGCAAGCTGAAAAGAAATGTTTCTCTGTTTTATCTGGAAATTCTGATTATCTGAAAGCAAGATCTTGCCTTTCTGAGGGAAGAATCTGCTGTTGGTGATTTGCCTACAGTCTTCTTAGTGTTTCGGAAAGCTGTTCTAACTTCAAATTGTTTTGAGTCTATTAAGAGAACTGCAAAATTCATCCAAAGGACTCAATTCCAGTATCATGTGAGCATTACTCTTTGCTGTGTCGAGTCTGTTTAAAGAGTTGTTTATAGGATTTGTTTTGATTGGAACATCTTAGCTATATATCTGTTGAGGGTTATACATTATTGAAGTTGTTTTGTTTTTGTTTGTAATTGATAAAAGTTCTTGCTAATTTTCTTACTGTACATGCCAATTATATTCTTAATTAAACTTTGTTTGAACAGACTGGGAATAGAGGGAATCAAATGGATGGTCCAGTTAGGAGCACATGATCGGTACAGTTTGGAAGGCCAAAGGGCCTGTTCCTGTGCTGTATTGTTTTTTGTTTTTTGATAAAAGCTAGTGATCGTTTAAGTCATATCTTAAATGAAACATATCATGCTCATCCTGGCCAAATTCAAGGGGCAATACTTATGATTCAGACAGGCTCCAGAAACTTTGGAGTTTCTGACTCAAATTATAACAAAGCACTAACTTTTTCAGTTATAAGTTAAAATTTTAATAAGAACAAAATAAATGATTGGAGCAAATGCATGGAATTCAGGAAGAAACTGAAGGATAATAAACAAATTTTCTCATGATGAAGAAATTTGACATTCTATAAATATAAAATTAATTTTTCGGGCCCAATAATGCTCTTTAGCAGTAATTATGAACTAAATCCCAGTTATGTTTCATATAATGTGTAACTTTTTCAAAGTTGTTTACAGTCAGACTATTAGACTGGACGAGCAGATTTTTATCTGTTCATTGATTTCGTTCTCATTGTGGTGGGGTGGGGGCCGTGGGGCAAGGATTTCAATAACACATTTTATAAGTAAGCCTGGAATCACTCATAGCAGTTTCAAGATATCTGTTTTTAATTACACATATAGGGAATCCAAAAGTAGCTGTCAGTTTCAGGGAGTTTCCCAGACATTACTACTGCAAAATCTGAACCATAATGATTTGTGTAAAATCAAATACAGTTCTATTTAAACATTGAAAAACAGTAGAGGAAATGTTTGACATATCAGTTTTTTCTAATTAATGCTGTATGTAACCTGCAAATGTTTAATGGGTCATTGTTGAAAATTTGAACCTCGTTGTACCTGACCTACTCACATTGTTGATTTGTGAACAAAAGTGAATAAATGTAAGTATGTCTGGGAAGGTTCTAAAATGTTTTAATCAAATACAACAGAAGACAGTGTGTTGTCATTCTGTTTTGTCATCCATCCATTTCCATGTCCTGCACCATTTAATATTTTACTTTTACAAATACATTATTTTTGAACCTGTGCTCTCTACCTCAGTTTTAACTGGTCTACTCTTGTACCTAATGTGTATTTTCATATGTTGAACGTAATAACATAAGAAATAGGAGTAGACCATTCAGCCCCTTAAGTTCACTACATCATTCAATATGATCATGGCTGATCTCAACTCCACTTTCTTGCCAGTTCCACATATCCCTCGATTCTCACTCTTGAAAACACTCATCAATGAAGCATCAACAATCCTTTAGATAATTCCAAAGATTCAGAAATACCTGAGTGAAGAAATTTCTCCCCATCTCAATCTTAACTAGTCGATCCTTTATCTGGAGGCTTCATCCTTGTGCTAGGTTCTCCAGCCGGGGAAAAAGTGCCATAATGTATAACCATAAGATGTAGGAGCAGAATTAGCCCACTCAACCATCGAGTCTGCTCTGCTATTCAATCCTGGCTGATATTTTTCTCATCCCCACTCTCCTGCCTTTTCTCCGTAACCCCTGATCCCCTTATTAATCAAGAAACTATCTATTTCTATTTTAAAAACACTCAATGATCTGGTCTCCACAGTCTTCTGTGGCAAAGAGTTCCACAGATTCACCAGTCTCAGTCTCATCTCTGTTTTAAATTTTTGTCCCTATAGCCTGAGGTTATACTCTCTGGTTCTAGTTTTTCCTACTAGTGGAAACATCCTCTCCACATCCATTCTATCCAGGCCTCATAATATCCTGGAAGTTTCAATAAGAATCCCCTTCATCCTTCTAAACTCCTATGAGTACAGACCAGAATCCTCAACTGTTCCTCATATGACAAACTCTTCATTCCAGAGATTATTCTTGTAAACCTCTTCTGGATTCTTTCCAAGGCCAGTGCATTCTTCCTTTGATATGGGGCTCAAAACTGCTCACAATACTCCAATATCCTGTCAAGCTCCTTCAGAATTTTGTACGTTTCAATGAGATCAACTCTTATTCTTCTTAACTCCTGAGAGTAAAGACCTAATTTACTCAGCCTCTCATCATAGGATAACCCGCACATCCCTGAAACTAATTTAGTGAACTTTTGTTGCAACACATTTGAGGCAGATGTATCTTTCCATAGAATCATAGAAAAGTTACAATACAGAAAAGGACCATTCAGTCCATTGTGTCTGAACTGGGCAAAAGAAAGAGAGAGAAAGAAATAAACTAGCTTTCTATTTCAAATTCCACTTCCCAGCAACTGGCCTGTAGCACTTCAGATACAGATCCAGGTACCTTTTAAATGAGTTGATCATGTCAGCTTCAACCACCAACTTAGGCAGTCAATTCCAGACAGCTATCACAGTCCGGGTGAAAATGCTTTCTGTCATATCCCCTCTAACCTTTCTATCAATCACCTTAAATTTGTGCCCCATCGTAATGAAGCCCTTAGCTAGGGGAAACAAGTCTTTCCTGTCACCATGTTGAGTAATTAGGTCATCCCTTGGCCTCCTCTGTTCTAAGGAAAATAATCAGGATGTAGAGATGTTGGCATTGGACTGGGGTAAACACGGTAAGAAGTCTGACAACATCAGGTTTAAATCCAACCGATTTATTTGATAGTAAATTCAAGCTTTCGAACTATGGTCTTTGTCAAGTGATTTAAACCTGGTGTTGTCAAACTTCTTACTAAGGAAAATAACCAATGCCAATCCAGTCTCTCCTCCTAGGTGCAATTTTCAAGTCTGACAACATTCTTATAAATCTCTCTGATCTGTCCTTGGAGCAATAATGTCCTTTCTGTAATGTGATCACCAGAACTATACACAAAGCTCCAGCTGTGGCCTAGCAGTGTTTTACACAGTTTCAGCATTACATCCCTGTTTTTATATTCAATACCTTGTCCAATAAAGGAAAGCATTCCATATTTTTTTTTCCCATTTTATCCTGTCATTTTCAAGGACCTATGGACGCAACCTCCAAATCTCTGTTTTTCAATACTTCTCAATATCTTCTCATTTATTCGCTGGCTGATGTGAGCCCAATGCTTCTGATGATTGTGATTATGGTAAAACATTCCACATTCTAATAATCCACTGAACAAATATTCATAAGTTTCCTTTTTGCATTTGTAATCCATTGCCTGTGCTTCTCACCAGATTTGCCAGCTAATGCAAAAAGCCTTTCTTAGTCTCTTAAAATCTTTCAAAATTTTGACAATCTCGCTCTGATTAATTCTTAACCTTCTTTATCCTCATAAATAATACTCTAAACTTCCAAGCCTACCTTCATACTTTATTTCACCATTATTTTTTCCATACATTGACTTTGCATTTCTGTGCATTTCAGCACTCCTGTAAGCTTTTGTTACCCTCCAGTCTGTGTTGTTACTCACTAATTGTCAACTTCCTTCATTTTGATATCAGCAGTCAGCCTCTTTGTTTCATCAAATACTGTGTAAAATAAACCACCAGTCACGAACATCACATGCAGAATCAGCCAATGAATCTGGGCGGTTAGAAGTGCTGACCTAATTATGCCAACATTTATTTTCACAGTTTAGGTTGAATGTTTTGTCTCTGCCAATTCATCCACAATTATGCAGCAGAGTGGGGAGGGAAGGGCAACTCAGAACTGAGAGGTCTATTACCAGATTCTTATCCCTTAGAAGCACCATCAGAAATTTCACTCCCCCTCACCCCCACCTTGGCTGCTTCAACACATACTGCCAGCCCCCTTTGAATAAAAGAATGTAGGGAGAAGCCAGCAAAGATAAATAATTTTCCTGCATTTTGGCCCAACCATCTTTGGCAAATTTAACTGTGACCTGTCCAGTTGTCTTCACTGTGCTTGAATGTGAGAGGGCCATACATCAGTTGACGTGAACATATATCCATCTGTCTGAGACACACATTAGATTAGTCATGAGCTACTGTTTCACCAACTGTTGTTCCTAAACCTGCAAGGTTTTGCACACCCCACCTTTCTGTTCATGTTAGGTCAGCTTCTCCACAGAAGAAGGCCTCTGTTAATGATTAAGGCCAGGGGTCTCAGACAAGGGCCGGGGAATGTTTTGCAGAGCCCATTGCAAGATGCCATCGATCGAGCTCTATGACAAAATCAAAGAACAAATTAAGTTAAGAGCATCAGGTTGTTCTTTTGCCGCTCCTGATCACATTCCCGGGCCAGTGCCAAGGAGAAGGGCAGGCCTGCTGTGAATAAGGAAAAGATCAACACCTGGGGTGATCAAGGAAGGAAGGAAGGCATAATGTTGGTCTTTAACTATTCAGTACATAATGCAGATGGACTCAGTTGTCTGACATTAGGTTGCATTTAATATGAATTGACACAAAATGAGAATAGTGGTTGCAATAAGAAAGAAACACAGTGATTTGCAAATGAGGAATAACAACAGGAGTCAGTTTCGGAGGGATGGGAAAATGTAGCAGAAGACCAAAAGTCAATTTCCTGTTCTGACTCCATGCTAAATAAGTGCAAGCATGAACAGCAAGGAGACTTACTATTCCAGACCAATGCAGAGATGGGAGTGATGGGGGGTGGGGGAGGAGGGAGCTGAAGGGTGAAAATATGACGGATGGGTGGTGGTTGGGGATGTGATGATAAGAAGATTAAACAAGTATACAATCTGACACAGGATTGGACAGGTGGGTGAGTTGAATACTCAGAGCCAGAAAACATGGTCATTTCAATGGATCCACACCACAATTTAGAGGGCTGTGTTTGACATACCTATCCAGGTCCCAGTTTATGGAGGGGGAGGGTTTGTCAGCCCTTTTGTCAGTCATGCCTTGCACAGTGCACAGGATGTTGTCATTCCCTCACACATGCTGGGCCCTGGGGGTTGGTGACTTTGTACTGGGCCACAGGTGGCTCAGTCACACAAGGCAGCTGCAGACTGTAAATATGAAACAGGTAATGTCAGCAGACAGTGGTCTCTTAAAGTCACAGTACAATGAGACTCAAGATGTGGAGTAGTCAGATCTACATGGTGTATCAGAAAATCAGCATCAAATGGTTAAGTATGGAAGACTGGAATAGCAACAACAGTGACTATGAAATCAAGGATTAAAGAGAGAGGAGGAATGGAGAGTGATTTTATGGGAGGAAAATCCTTTCCATGATGCTCGACAGGAGGTGTCTCGCGGTCATAGGACTGGAGGGAGGGGGTGGTCAAAACTACTCTAACAGTAAATCATCAGCCCCAATATTTTTCTCATCATGCTATGCTTACCAGATTGTGATCCCAAACTTGCTCTAGAACTAGATCACACCAAAGTATGTATTTCTGTACTGGTGGTGAGTGGGGTTGAATCCTGCGGCAGATCTTCATTATCTAGAAGGGCCCTCTGTGCATCTAAGGTTGGCTTCTCAGTGACAAAGGCTAGCCACTAAAGACATGGCTGATGATGCCAATTAACTGCCCACTAAGTGACTCCAAGGAGAAGTTCAATGTTGCTCATGCTGATTGATTAAGCAGACTACTGGCATCCTGAAGATGCATTTCCCATATTTGGGCTGGTCAGACATGCACCATAGTACTCTCCCCGAAGGTCTCATGCAGCATAGTGACTACTTGCAGTGGACACAATGAGCTACTGTTTCACCAACTGTTGTTCCTAAACCTGCAAAGTTTTGCACACCCCACCTTTCTGTTCATGTTAGGTCAGCTTCTCCACAGCCTCTGTTAATGATTAAGGCCAGGGGTCTCAGACAAGGGCCGGGGAATGTTTTGCAGAGCCCATTGCAAGATGCCATCGATCGAGCTCTATGACAAAATCAAAGAACAAATTAAGTTAAGAGCATCAGATTGTTCTTTTGCCGCTCCTGATCACATTCCTGGGCCAGTGCCAAGGAGAAGGGCAGGCCTGCTTTGGATAAGGAAAAGGCATCTAAAGGGAGGATGTCTTCCCCAAAAGAGAATTGGAGCAGTTGCACAACTCCTCCAATTAGGAGGACATGAGGGCAAATCTGGATGAGGGTGAGGAAGCAGTAGCTCTAGCAGAAGAGGCTAATTCATGGACCATCCAAGGCAGGAGTACGTGTGACATGCTTGTAGCTATCAGGTTTCAGACGGATGACAAATAACCAATAATAGCCTCTTTAATCTTTGTTCTCCATTCTGTATCCTTGTAACCATCAAATCATTAAATGTGGCACATCAATTGTTGAATGAGTAATTAGCATCATGATGGCCTCATCCTTGGAAGGAAATGCAGCCTCAGGACCAGTGATGGGATAACGAGCAGTTGGTGAACAGATTTTCATTCATGAAACTTCTGCAAACATCCCAGCAACATTCCACCGCCTACAGCAACTTTCAAGAGGCAGGATCAACACTGCAATCCTCATTGCTCTTGGTGCAGTATGCCCGCATTTATGCAAAGACTTCAAGGATGACACTCATTACTTATTAGTTGTTTACTTCAATGTCTCAGGTAAACACGGACATTATGATCTTGAAAGCACAGCTGGAAGTCCTTTCAGCGATGGACTCTGTGAAAGGAATGGTGGTGATTGATGAGATGAAGCATAAAATTCTGGCTGATCAACTAACTGCGAGTTGACAACCACCCTGGCGTGAGCAGTTTATGCAAAATAATTCACTTCAGATGAAAGATATAGTTCAATTCGTTCATGGGCAAAATCTCACATTGTCTTCTGCATTGTGCGATAGTCCTGCTGTTCCAGAAGCTACGACAATTAGTTCAATATTTTTTCACATATTTGACCTTCATCAAGGCTCAGGGCTCTGAGAAAATTAAGCATTCAGAGGCATTGTATGGAACATCTGAGAAAGAATTTAATTCAGGTGATTTTGAGTATTGTGAAAAAGATGGTCATAGGATATGGAAAAGTTTTGATAAGGTAATAGCTCAAGATGGTTGGCAATCAAATCGTTGTTTTTATTTCTCAGAATTAATTATGAAATGTCACAATCTTCGCAACTGCAATAAGGAAATGAAGTACTTGTATCTTATACCTCAAATGTTTGTACGTCTTGTGATGAAGGTCCTAAGGAACAGTATATGGTAGATCAAGGGCTGGTTAGTGGTAACATGAGTGATCTTGACAAAGGATTAAGCTATCACATCCAAGGCCAATTGCTCAAATTTTTTACATGGGTGACGCATATTCCAAAGGAGTCGAGTGAATAGAGGAATGTGACACTTGTGAGACATGCAGGAAAAGTTACTGACAAGTTTAAATTTAGGTTTAATTGTAAGGATAATGGACAAGAATGAAAGTCCATTGACTGGCAGAATGGCTGAAAAAGTGGAAGGTGAGAAAGCTCATTAAAAAGTAGGTTCACAAGTAATTCTTCCATCAAAAAAAATCTCATACCAGAGAAAGATCCATTGATGGTGCAAAAGGGAGATCCCACCATAGTATTTCTGACAGATGTAAAAATGTAAGTAGAGACCAAAGTTTGAATAGTTCGCACAATTAAATAAAGACCACAGGAGAGTCTCAGAACAGAATTTCTAGCAGTTGGACACTCACACTAAACCAAATTGTAGTTTTAATGTGTTGCAGTTAAGTACTATGATGAAACTTCCTAAATATTTTAAGGGAAAATATTTTAAGGGAAAATAAAACATGGAAAATTAAATCTGGAGGAATGAATTTCCTATCTTTAGGTGACCTAAAGAGCATGAAATTAATGAGTTTAGTGATGTATTACATGTTAATCTTCCTAATAGATATTTTTAGTTCAACTTTTTATAGTATTTCTTATGGGTGAAAATGGAAAATGCCCTTTCACTTGGGAAAATAAAAAGGCTGGTTAAAAGTATGTTTGCTGTTGAAACATTGGCTCTTGTGGAGGAATAGAACACAGAATTTTATTTGTCAAAATCTTTAAGTGAGATTCTGTACAATTGACATATTCAATATAGTGCATTATCCACTGTTATGGAGCTAATGATTCATTATAGGACAATGTACACACCACAAAAGTATGAGTGAGAAAGTATTATGGATGTACCTATCTGGCTTGAATCAAATGTTCAGAGACAGTAAATCTCTAAAATTGAACAGATGGGTGTAAGTCATCAACCGTCAGATTCTTTTAAAAAATAATTGCACAGACAAATAAATTTGGCATACTGAAGGAGGCATATTAATTGCATCAATTGAGATGAAGTACATAAAAGTGGAGGGCATCAATTAAATTGTTACTTGATCACATACAACTATCATTGGAATTGAGTGAAATCAAGAGACTGTTGGTAATGTTTCACTCTGAACAAATCTGTTCCAAGTAAGGACTGGGTCTGCATTCTTCCTTCACCATTTGGTTATCAAAAATATAACAAGGTGTCTTATTTAATGTTTTGTACAGATGATAAAGGTTCTTGATTTAAATGATTTTCAAATATTGGTTATACGTATTAATCCTGTTTAAGGAGAAAAGAAAATCTGTTAATTGTATATTAAATGAGTGGAACTTTACCAAAAGAGTTCTAAGTGCTGAACGAGTTTCAGATTTGTTTTTTTTAGGAAAATTTGATAATGCAATATTATGGCCCTCAAGTGCACCATTGTGCAAACATCCTGATTTCCTAGCACTGTGCGATCTCCTGCCCAACTCCTTCTGTTCACCCCATAACCATCAGGACTCTCCTCCACAGAGATCGCTACCCACTCACTCCTGCCAATGTTTGCCCCAGGCAGAGTTCTCTCCTTCCCTCTGATTCCTGATCACTGATTCCACCCCTCACCCCCAGGTGGAGTTCTTCCCTTTCTCTCCCAGCCCTCCCATGGGGCTCTCTATTCATCTCCCACCCCCTGTCATGGTTCTACCCCTACTAGGGCTCCACTTCTGGCATAGTTATGGTGCCTAGTGAACAGTGACAAGATGCCAGGCTGGCACTGCCCCATGGGCACTATTTTGCACTGCCCTGAGCACTTAGCAGCTTTAAAGTCCTCTGACCATCCGCTTCCCCCAGCGAGGCCATCATGTCTAGTCCTTATGGGAAACATACATGATTCTCATTGGGGAGAATCTCAGGATGAGGTGGTAAAGATAAGTGAGCCCAGATGATAGCATCCAGTTCTTGTTAATGATATTCAAATGACATCATTAATATTTAATTTGGCTTCATGCCCTTTCTGGATGCAAGCCGATTTTACTGATAAAATAGTGCCAGTCTGATCGGGAAGGTGAAAAACCGGCTTGAACCTGATTTTCTACTTCCCACCTGATGTTACAACCTCATCCTGTCAAAAGTCATGTGAGACAAGGTCATAAGATCATAGTCATTGTATTTAATATATGCAAGGAATGGACATTACCTGGGAATATGTTTATGATTCAATAAAGAGACTGATAATATTGAGTTGTTGGTTCGGAGGTGTTTGCTTGTAATGTGTAACTTTGTAAATTAATGCATCTGTAAAGATTGGCTTCAGCTCTATCCTTCGCCAACTGGCTCCTGGAACATTAAAATTATCCTGTTGATGATTTCAGATACCTTTTCTGTTTTGCTCACTCAGTGTCTATTTTTCAGAAGCATTACGAACTTCAATTCCCCACATAGTATATCTACTATCCTTGTACCACCCAGTCCCACAATGTGAAAGACCATGTCTGACCCACATTCTCCAGGTTTGGTCAATCTTTCCTTGCTGAATTTGCTGTGAACTCACCTCTCGGAGAATCGAATCAAACTCCTCCTTATTGAAGAGCTGTTCAGTAATCAATGAATCTACTTCTGTTTCATGATTAACACTCTAAAGAGAAAGAGGACAAAAGAAAAATAAAAAGTTAAATGTTAAACACAGCGGCCAAGAGACTTTTAAAACTTAAAAAAACCTTGAATCTTTTTAAAAACCTAACCCTAATTCTCATTCACATGATTTACTTC
The DNA here is from genome assembly GCA_024679065.1 of Sphyrna mokarran. Taxonomy (NCBI): domain Eukaryota; kingdom Metazoa; phylum Chordata; class Chondrichthyes; order Carcharhiniformes; family Carcharhinidae; genus Sphyrna; species Sphyrna mokarran. Next base: position 61,987,089 of record JAGIQG010000003.1, read on the forward strand.
CTGTGACCAATACTCATATATTCTCATTGATTCTAGTTTTCATTAACTAACTCATCATTTGTGTGTAGAAATTGCTTTTCTACAGTGATCAGTTTTAGCAGATCCTAATTCCACATGTAGCTTTTGATATTCTTTTATCTCAATATTAATCTTTCTTGGCCTTGAGCTGATTGTTTTTATATGTCCACCTCTTTATTGGGGATAAGCCTCTTGAGTTTCACCCCAATATCTTTTGGGGAGTTTAGCAAACTCAGCACGATAAAGCAGATGGTACAAATATACCCACCACCACGTTATCCGTCTGTGCCTACGAAATCTTTACCCAGTATAAAATCTACCCACATGGTGGGTTAGTCTGGAAGGTTAGATCGCATGGAATCCAGGGATAGATATCAAATCAGATTCAAAATTGGCTGGTTGTTTCTTGGACTGGAGGAGTCTGTGTTGCAACCCTTGTTATCTGTTATTTATATATATAATTTGAATCTGAATGTACAAGACCATGGTTAGTAAGTTTGCAGATGATACTAAGTTGGGAGGTATCGTTGACAACGAAGAAGGTTGTCACAAGTTTCAAGGGGATCTTGATCAATATCTCTTGATGGGAGAGATACAAAACTGTCCAGAGGAGCAATTTTTTCACACAGAAGGTGGTGAGTGTCTGGAACAAGCTGCTAGAGGTGGATACAATTTTATCTTTTAAAAGCATTTAGATATTTACATGGATGCAATGGGTATAAAGAGATCTGGACCAAATGCAGGCAATTGGGATTAGTTTACTGTTTTTTTAAAAAAAAGGCAGCATGGACAAGTTGGGCCGAAGGGCCTGTTTCCATGCTGTAAACCTGTATGCCTCTGACTCTCGTTAAGGAAGTGGGCCGAAGATTGACAAATGGATTTCCATGTAGATAAGTGTGAGGGGTGTTGCATTTTGGAAAGTCAAACCAGGATAGGACTTAGACAGTGAACGGTAGAGCCCTGGGGGACAGAGGGACCTAGGAGGTCAAGTATATAGTTTGTTGAAAGTGTACTTCAGCCTGCAGCCATCTGGCTCAGATCACTCCTGCTAAAGCAAGAACCATACTTTTTATTACCATTAAAAACATATATATAAAATATGTACACATAAAATTGGCTACCGGCTAGATAAACTTTCAGTTAAGCTGTAGCAATAGTTTGCAAAGTATCATGGACTTACTGGAGCTGTTTGTGTTGTTAGGGGTTTCTGTTGCATCTCAGACTCAATTGGCATACTCAGCACTGGTCTGTTTGTACAGGAGGTACATCTCCCTGTTCTGTGACAGAGGTGAAGTAATGGTGTCAGTAAAGGTCCCAGTACAGAATGATAGTTTTAATTTCTCATTGAGTGTTGGACAATTCAGTTACTTTAACACGGATCTAATACCAGGCAGACTGATTTCATGCAGTGCACATTAATTTTAAAGGCTGCTGTCTCAATTTCTCTGATTATATACCTCATATTCTCCAAGATGGCAGGAAAGTGGCAGTGGGAGTGGAAGGCTACATGGCACTGGGTGCAGCGTTTCAAATCTCCACCAGCTTTGCACACCCCACAAATGGAATTGAGGACCTGATTTTCACGAGTCTGCAGCAGTATCTGAAGAAATAAACATGGGGTGTTAAGAGAAGCATTACTCCCTCACAGACAGTGTTAGCAATAATGGAAATTCTGAACTACAACCTGGAGCAGCTGAATTTGGACAGGAAAGATAGTGATGGGGAAGAGAAAACATAGTGAGGATGGGGAAATTGCTATAATTCAGAGGAAAGAGGGGGAAGGGTAGCAGTGATAGACTGAGTGAAGAAGGAGGGAAAAAGAAAGCGGGAGAATAGGAAATGAAAGAAGACTAGGAATGAAATAGAAAGGGAAGTGGGAATACTAGGCAGGGAAGAAAAAAAAATTGAGAACAGTAGGGGGGAGGAGATTAGGGTCAGGATCAGGCTAACCCTGTTAAAAGATAATAAGAGAACAAGGGGAGCCGTGAGATTCCAGAATATGATAGTGGAGTGACAGAAGGAAAATGCATATATTAGATCCCTAATAATGATGGTAGGATGGGAGGGGAAATAATTAGATCCCTGGCTGCAATGGAATGGGTTGGGCAAGAAAAACTCAAATTCAAGGTTGTGATAGTGGGGCTGGAGAATAAGAATCAAAGCTGAGACGAATATTGCCCATAAATGTGATGATGAGAAGAAGTAGGCAAGACTTAGAAATTTCAGGCTGTGATTGAAAGGGTGGGTGAGGCAGGGCAAGCTCAGACTGTGATAGTGTAGAAAGAGGGCAAATGCAGGCTGTGATTCCAGAATGAATGAGAAGAAGGAGAACCTCAGAGATCATTCTCTGTTAGTATGGGAAGATTGAACAGAGATAATGATGTTTGGGCGAAAGAGTGAGTACAGACTTGAAGTGATGCATCATTCACGTTATGTTACCTGCTGTTTCTCGTTGCCAGTGAAGGAGGCTGAAGATGAGGATGAAGCCGAAGAAGGTGTTGAAGATGGTGGTGTGCTAATTGCTATGGATGAGGGTCCAGTGGTGGGAGGATGCTCTCTGTTGTTGAAGGATGATGATTTCAGTAGCTGCTCCAACTCTCCCACCAACCTCTGCTGGTATAAAACCACCTAATGCAGAAAACAAATAATCATTGAACAGAAAAGCAAGCAGATCAGGGGTCTGGTGTGGGCGACATAAGCATCTGCCAATAATTCCTGGCTTAAGTTCGGTTCCAGCAAAATGGATGAGCAGGAATCTGAAAGAGAAAGCAGTGTGAAAAACTAGATAATACTCTCTGGGGAACATGCAGTGGTGAGAGAAGGTAGGGTACAGGGATGAGGAAATACCACAGCATATGCGATAGGGGAATGCAGGGAGTGAAGCTAGGAGGTGAAGGAGACATGGTCAGATTACAAAGAGGGCTTTTCAGAGTACAAAAAATTCTCTCATGGAGGAAATCACCAGCAAACCTCATATTTGTTGTCTATCCTCAACTGCCCTTGAATAGAATGACTTGCTAGCCCATTTCAGAGGGCAGTTAAGAGTCAAATACATTACTGTGCATCCAGAGTTACATGTAGGCCATACAGGCAGATAGCAGATTTCTTTTCCTAAAGGACATTTGTGAATCAGATGGGTGTTTGCAATAATCAATAATGTTCTCAGGGTTATCACTACTAGGACTAGCTTTCAACTCCAGATTTATTAAATAAATTTAAATTCCACAAATCCACTCCACTCAAACCTATCCATCCTCTTTTAACTCTATCAGCATAACCTGTTTATCCAGCTTCTCCTTAAATGAAACTATACTATTCACATACCATATATTAAGTTGATCTTTCTTTACACCACAGCTATGACTGTAACAGTATATTCTGCATGCTCTTTTTTCCTTCTCCCTTATGTACCCTATGAACAGTATGCTTTGTCTGTATAGCCAGCATGAAACAATACTTTTCATTGTATCCCATACATGTGACAATAATAAATCAAATCAAATTTCACTTCAAGAGACAAGAGACCCAGTGTTTCCTTAGCGATATAACCTTCCATTTCTGGTATCAGCTTTGTAAACTTATTTTGCATCCTCTCTGGTGCCTTTATATCGTTTATGAAATTTAACTGTAGACATCTCCACATGTGGTTTAATCAAAAATCTATGTAGGTTTTCATAACATCTCAAATGTTCAGTTCTATCCTTCTGGAAATAAACGTTTAGCTTTTTTTCTGGTCTTGATAAACTGTTCACAATATCTAGTAATTTATGTTTTTTCACTCCTAGGTTCCTTTGCTCCTCTTTCCAATTTGTATTTTTATTATCCAAGGAATATGTGACTTTCTTAATTGTTTTTCCAAGATGTCTCCCACTTGTTTGTGTTAAAATTCATTTGGCAATTATATTCCCATTCCACAAGTTTATTAATGCCTTCTTGTACTTGTTGCATTGACTATCTTCCTAATTTGGTGCCACCAACAAACATAGAAATTAAACTTTTGATTCCAAAATCATTAATATAAATTATGAGCATCAGTGACCTTTGCTCTAATCCTTGTGGGAAATCATTTTCTGAAATAGCTACCATTTACCCTTGCTCACTATCTTTCAGCCAGCTGTCTATCAATTCTTGAACCCTGCATTCTCAGATGGGAAATGAGGTCATTATTGAACAGTGTTCTGGAGTTGAGACAGAGATAAGGGCATTAGTGGGTAGTATTTTGGAGACCGAAGATTGGAGATTGAAATAAGGATACCTGTGAGCAATCGTGGAAGGAATAAGATTGTGGGAGACCAGCTTATTTTTGGGACTGGTGTCAAACGAAACATAACACATCATTGCCATGGAGAGCTCTCTGATCACAAGTTGGTGATAAACAACATGACTTAAAAAAAGCCTTTGATCCACCCTAACTGGCAGCAGAACTCATAGCTCATTGGGGTGGCCATTCTTGGCTTAGGCAGTTTGGTGTTGACTTTATTTTTCTATATTGATGCAATATATGATACTAAACATTGTTCAACTTGCACAGGCTACTTTGGCTGTTTCAAAGTTTTGCACCATGAAAGTGACTAGGTTGATTTGGACTTCACTGGGACATGACTTACTTGGACTCCTGCTGTGCTTGGTGATTGCTGGTTCTTCTCAGATACTGTGGATATTGCAGCTCTGCTGTCACCACCTTTGGGAGTGCAGGACAAACACCTCCAGGTGCCACTGAGCAGATACCGAAACAAAAGAAAAGTGAATAATGGATCAACTCAGACAATTGGCAAAGGGTGCATTAGGAGATAAAAACGTTGTTGTGAATTTACAGTTGAGGTTTTAAAATGTAAATATATTATACTGAGTTTGGGTGTTGTAGTAGTGTGGCCATTAAAGGGGAGGGGGAGTGGTAGGATGTTCCAAGAGCCATGTGACCAGCGAGGACCCTATGGATCATTGGCAGGAAGCAGGCACAATCGGCAGGAGGGTAATGCATCATTGGTGAAGAAGGGACTGGCAATTGGAGCCCAGGAGTCCAGAAGGGCAGTCGCACGTGTAGTCTAGTCTTATCTTGTTATACAAGTATATAAATACACTGTTGGCAATAAAGCCTTTATAGTTCAAACTTCATTGAGTGGCCCTTGATTTATTACATTGACAACAAGGCAAAGATTAAAGTCATTTGGATCTGTAGTGTCCAGTTAGAGGGGGAGGAAACTGCAGTGTTGAGATTAGGGAGTAGTAAGATACACATATTTCACAATGTCAATGACAGGAAACATCAATTCATTCGACCTCGAGATCAATGACTGGGAACAATATATGAAAAGGCTGCAAAATTACATAGTTGCAAATGAAATAACCACGGAATGTTAAAATAGGCGGCGCGGGCTTGTTGGGCCGAATGGCCTATTTCCTGTGCTATGTTGTTCTTTGGAAGACAAGAACAGTCTTATCTTATTAACAGTCTTATTAACAGTCTCAAGAACAGTCTTATTAACAGTCTGTGGCTCACAGCTTAGTGAGAACACTAACATCACCAGACGTTCCAGTCACAAATTCATTGGAGCAGATTGTGGATCTGGTCTAAAATCACTTTAACCCCTGGCCCTTGACCATTTTGTTGAGGTACAAATTTCATGCAGCAATCTGTGAGCCAGGGGAGACCATTTCAGGTTTTCTGACATTTCCCATCTGAGAATGCAAGGTTCGAGAATTGATAGAGAGCTGGATGAAAGATAGAAAGCAGAGAGTAGGGGTAGGAAAAAAGATATGCAGAATACATTGTCACAGTCAAAGCTACGGATTAGGAGAACACTGTGAATTTGGCCCAGAATTAGCTGATATATTAAGAGACAGAATAGTTTGTGGTGTAAAAGCTTAATAATTCAAAATAGATTATTAACAGAGGCCAAAATCCCCTTCAAAAAACTTGTAGAGCTGGCCCAGGTGACAAAATGAATGGAGCAGGAAGGTACAGAGTTGCAAGATTTGCAAGGCATGCTGAACAGGGTCAATTGTTGCAGTAGGAAATGGCTGTGATGCAAATTACCCTAGGAACAGATGCAACAGTGCCCACCAGAAGAAATACAAAGTAAAGGCTCAAGTGTATTTTTGATATGGGGGAAAACACTCCCAAGATGTTTGTCGATTTTAGAACTATATATGCTTCAAGTGTAATGTGACAGTGCAAGGAGAAAAGATAGTGACTGCTCGCTTGACTCCTGTAAGCAATCTGGAGGATGAGCCCAGCAAAGGATAAATCAAATCCAACTAAACAAAGTGTCCCCAGCAGAGATAATTTTGCAGGTAAATAACAAAGCATAAAATGGAAGTGGATACAGGGGCAGCAGCCACAGTCATAGGGAAAATTGGAGAAGGTAAGTCACAATGCATGAGGAAAGAACAGTCTGTTTAAAGATAAGGATGCCGTCTTGGTTCAAAACTTTGCAGCAACCCAGCATGGGTGACTAATAAAATTGTGGAGAGAACAGGACCGGGATGCTACATTGTGGAGATACAAGGCTTCAGTCACGGGAAACACTTGGACCACCTGACAAGACCACATGGGGAATACCCAAGTGATCCCCATAGGTAGATCAAGCTTGCCAGGTCTGGATACTGGAATTTCAGTGGAGAATGTGGAGCCTGAGCAACCCATGGATGAGGAGATGGAGCCTGAAACTGCCAAAGAGGCAATGGATCCAATTTAATGAGCCTGCTGTTCTCCTCTGCCCAGTCTGGCCCCGTGTGCTTTAACACAGGTGCTTTAACAGAACAAGGAAGGACTTAGACTATTGGAACCTTTGAAGGGTTTTCCAGACGTTTTTATGGATACCCTTTATGTATAACAGAACGTAATGTGTCGACTAATGTTGTTCTTTCTTCTTAGAAGTATTTTGGAAATTTTTTTGGAACTACTGTGGTCCTTGTTATGTACAGTGCTGTTGGGGTATGGGAGGACTTCCATGATTTTGAATCAATGACTCTTAAGGAATAGTGATATTCCACGTCAGGATGCTGTGTACCTGGAGGGGAACCTGTAGGTAGTGGTATTTGCATGTGTCTGCTGCCCTTATTCCTCTCTAGGTGGTAGAGGTCCTGAGTTATGAAGATGCTGTCACAGGAGCCTGACTAATAATAACCAGATAATCAGCTTTATGAGAGCTGGTTGGACACTAGGGAGTTTTCTGCTGCTTTAAAATAGTATCACAAGGCCTTAAGCATCCATTTGAAGTGGCATGCATGACCTCAATTTAACATATTATCAAAAAGGCATCACCTATGGCACCCTCAATACTGAGAGTACTAAAATGCCAGTACAAAATATATGTTCTCAACTCCTGCAGTGAGGTTTGAGCTAACAACCTTCTGTCTCTGAGATGAGATGCTACCCACTCAGCCACAGCTAATACTGATAACTGATTATACTTGGTTTTTTTCTCCTTTGCCCGACACAGAGCCTTCAAATCAGCAGCTAATATAGAAGCTCATTTGTTTCCCCCTCCGTGGCAAAGGCCACTGAGTAAGAATCTGGCAACACCAATTTTAAATCCAACCGATTTATTTGATAGTAAATCTGCGAGCTTTCAACTTTCATCTTCGTCAGGCAAATGCAGTGTTCTGGTCTGTAATAGCACACATATCAGCACAGACAGTCACAGATTGCTGATTAGAATGCGAATCCTTACACCTAACCTGCTAGCAGATTTAAAATTGGTGTTGCCAGATTCTTACTGAGTTTACCCCAGTCCAACGCCGGCATCTCTACAACAAGGCCCACTGGGCCAAATGGCTTCCCTCTGTGTTGTAATCTTCCATGGTTCTATGAAGTGATGTATTTTTACAAAGCTCTAGTACTTACGTAGGTATTTCTGTGATTGGGGGCACAAGACAGCCTAAATGAAAGGCTCTGGGACAACCATCACAGCAGATCAGCTCGCCTCCATCTCTGCACACTGCACACTCATCATCATTCTTCTGTTCCGATAGGAAATGAGGAAAGGACATGAGAACCACTTAGAAGCAAACCTAGATGAGGAGAATGAGGCCTCACTCATGCCAACCTCATAAATAATAAATTTATTATTTATCATTGTACTAAAATATCCAACAAAATTGAATCTTTTATTTCAGTCCACACTCTTCCAAAACAAACCCAGTGAAGTCTTTGATTTTACATTTTAAGGTTTATATAAAACTTGACCACACCATCCAGCACTGGATAATAATTGGTTTCTGAATAAAGCTCTTCCCCTTGAAGTAAACAACATCAGCTGGAACTTTCCAGCTGTTCAGTCCCACTGATGGCACACCGCCACTGCAGATTTCACAGTGGTGAAATTCAATGGAAAACCCCTGCTGACCATGGTGGGACCAATAGTGGGCTGCCTGCCACTGCCATGAAACAGGTGATGGGTTGACGGTGTGAATTGTCTGATTAATTCGATAAAGCCTCTATACCCTGATACTTGGATACCACCGAGACCCAAACAGCCATCCATTGTTACACCACAAACATGTAGAAACGCTGGACAGAGATTTACTGGCATCTCTGTCGGTATAAAATCGTGTCAAAGACCAACAGAGAATGTTGCTCTGCAAGCCTCGCCCGTCCCAATTCCAGGGCACGTGTACTGATAAAATCAGGCTGCAGAGTCCAATGTGTCATGAAGCATAACCCCCACCCCTCAACACCCACCTCCTCAACCCCCACCTCTTCAACCACAACCCCCTCATCCTCAATCCTTAACCCCCTCAACCTCCACCCCTTCATCCCCTATTCCCTCAACCCCACCTCCTCAGCCCCCACCCCTTCAGCCCCCTTCAACCCCCACCCCCTCAACCACCCTCCTTCAATTTGATGCCAGAGCTTTGTGAACTTTCTCAAAGCCACAAGTGTGATTTTCAGACCAAATCTCTTATAAGAAGAGTACCCTTCGTCATCCAGTATTTCCCTGGAGTGGAGAAGCTATAACATCTCCTCCAGAGCCTTCAACATGTCATTGATGAAAACGAATATCTCACCAAAGCCATCCCCACACCCCCATTTCTTGTCTTCAAACAATCGCACAACCTCAAATTGACCATTATCCACAGAAAACTATTCAGCCTTCAGGAGAACAGTGACCACAACATCACACAACCTTGCCACAACAACCTCTGCAAGGTGTGTCAGGTCATCGACATGGATGCCATCATCTCATGTGAGAACACCATTCACCAGGTACATGGTATATACATTTGCAACTTAGCCAATGTTGTCTACCTGATACTCTGTTTAAAGAATGTCCTAAGGCATGGTACATTGGGGAGACCGCTATGACAATGGAAAGCTAGTGGCTAGTGGCAAGAATGTTCTCTTCCTGTTGGGGAACACTTAAGCAGTCGTAGGCATTTGGCCTCTGACCTTCAGCTAAGCATTCTCCAAGACAGCCATTATGATGCAGGACAGGGTAGAATTGCTGAGTAGAGACTGATAGCCAAGTTTTGCACTCATGAGAATGGCCACAACCTGGATCTTGAGCTCATGTCACATTATCTATAACCCCACAACTTGCTTAAGCTTGCAAAATCTCACTAACTGTCCTGGCTGGAGACAATACACATCTTTTTAAGCTTAACCCTCTCTCCACTCACATTGTCTGTACCTTTAAAACCTGATGACCTATACAGACTCACATTCAGTTTTGTAAATTAAGTTTGTGTCTTTATATGCCCTGTTTCTGAACAGAACTCCCATTCACCTGATGAAGGGGCAATGCTCCAAAAGCTACCAAATTAACCCGTTGGACTTTAACCTAGTGTTATGAGACTTCTTACTGTATTTAGAGTTGGTGGCAGATTGATTGGCCAAACAGCCATTACATTTTAGCTGCAATGCCAATCCAAGGTGGGATGAACTGTCTGTGTGAAACAAGTATATGAGGACTGAGGTTTGTGTAGTTTTGCATAGTTTTTCCATCGCTACCTATTTTTCACAGGTCTGCAGCTTCCTGACATAGTCCTGCAGTGGCTGCACCTCAAGGGAGCACATTGGAAATGTCAGCCTTGTACCCTCCCTTTTCTCAGCACCATACTCTCTTCTCATTCTCCCCACCTGTGCTGAGCTTTTCCCAGTGTGGTTTTCACACTGCTTGTTAATTGTCCAGCCGCTGTGATATCACGTTCTGAGATTGTTTATGACACAAAGACCATTTCGCATCCACTTCAGACCTACTATGTGCGTGTTCCCAAATTCCAGCCATTCAGACAGGTTTCACATCAATGCTGTTGACAACCAGCTCCAACACCTCTCCTTCCTTTCCATTGCCTCTTTGCTATTAGGCTGCTTATCTGATATCCAGTTTGAATGAGCTGTAATTCAGTTTGTTAGACATTGGAATGATCAAGACCTCTGCCTTTGGCCCCTGCTACAAACTCCATTCCTTTACCTTTGATTCCATCCTTCTCCTTGACCACTGTCTCAGGCTGATCCCAGACTATTCACAACCTCAGTGATCTACCTGATACCAAACTGAGCTTCAAACCCCACTGTCTCAATAACAAATACCACAGTCTTCCACCTCTATAATATCGGCCAATCAGCTCATCCGATGACGAAACTGTCGTCAATGTCTTTATCATGACCAAACTGAATCCTCTAATGCTCCCTTGGCTGGGCTTCCAAATTTTATAACCTATAAACTTCAGCACATCCAAAATTCTAAAGCCCATATCCTATTGTGGATAAAGACCTGGTCACCTATCCCTCCAGTCCTTGCTGATCTGAATTGCCTCCTCATTCGCTAAACCTTCAGATTAGAACTCTCAAATGCCTTCATGACCATGTATTTCTCTATTGCTATCTCAGCCATGCAACACTCATGAACTATCTGTTCCTCGGACTGGTCTCTCATGCATCCTTCTCTCCACACACTACTAGTAGCCTTGTCCTCAGTCAGTTGGACACCAAAATCTAGAATTCCTTCCCTAAGGTCCCTATCTTTTCATCTCCCTCTCCTTTTTTAAGACCATTTCTTCAGCCTCCCTTTTCAACCAGGCTTTTTGATATCCCAAATATTATCTTTTTTGTCTCAGCAGCTATTTCCATCTGATTCCATGTCTTATGATGTTTGTTTCTACATTAAAGGCTGTACATAAATCTTGTTGTTGTGAAATACCTGTGATGAGGGTAATTCTTTGCAGCGACTGCCCAACTTCCAAGTTTTGCTTCTACTCTTCCCTCCAAGATCCTCAGTCTTACTAAGACCATGTGTATCTCCGGCACTCTTAACTCCCTTTTTTGAAATTCCTGAATGGAATGTATCAGATATTAAATTTCCTCATCAAATTCACTATAGCATCATAGAATGATAATGAACAGAAGGAGGCCATTCGGCCCTCTATCATGACTGTGCCAGCTGTTACACAGAGCCATCCAAATAATCTTGTTCCCTGCGCTTTTCCCATAGCGCTGCAAATGTTTCCCTTCAACTACTTATCCAATTCTGTTTTAAGAATGATAATTGAATCCACTTCACCACCTTTAAGGCAATGTACTCAAAATCACAGCACACATTAGGAAAATGATTTTCCTCTCACCTATGGCTCTTTTGTCAAGCACCTTAAGCCTTTGTCCCCAGTTGGTGCTGCAAGCTGTTTTCTGTATTTACTCTATCAAAACTCTTCAGTTTTGATAGGATATTAAATTCCCTGAAACTTCTCTGCTCTAAGGAGAATGATTCCTATTTGTTTAGTCATTTCATGTAGACTGAAGCTCACGCATTCTCAGTTCTGCCCAAGTACATGTCCTCTGCACCCTCTCCCAAGTCTTGGCATCCTTCTTTGAGTGTGATGCCCAGAATTGCCACAATTGGGGTCGAACCCATGATTCAAGAATTAAACAGTGTTCTTATATTTGTGACCTATGCCTGTAAAGCCAAGGATCCTATTCTACTTTTTAAATGCCTGTCCTATCACTTGAAGATTTGTGTGCGTTTGTCCCAGTTCTCTCTGTCCCGACACCCCTTTGAAAATCATACCATTTAGTATGAAGGCATACACTCAGTTTACAGAATACTGATTAGACTCACATTCCAATCAGTACTCTGAAAACTGAGCATGTGCCTTTATATGCCCTGTTTGTGATCAGAACTCCCCACTCATCTGATGAAGGGACAGAATTCTGAAAGCTAGTGGCTTTTGCTACCAAATAAATCTGTTGGACTTTAACCTGGTGTTGTGAAACTTCTTACTGTGTTTATCCCAGTCCAATGCTGGCACCTCCACATCAAAATTATTGAAGTCAGAGGGTAGCAGTAGAATAATGCGTTTCTGAATGGAGGTTTGTGACAAGTGGCATTCCTCAGGGATCAGTGCTGGGACCTTTGCTGTTTGTAATATATGTAAATAATATATGTGTGGGTTAATTGGAGAAGCTAACATTGTTTTCCTTAGAGCAGAGAATGCAAGGAAAGGTTTTGATATCTAAATTTAATATCTTGAAGAGATTAGATAGAATAAATAACAAGAAATTTTCCGCAGTGATCAAAGGATCATTAACTAAAACACGCAGGTTTAAGATGATTGGCAAAAAAGTTGAGTTTTAAAATTATAAGCTGAGATCAGTTCATTTGCAGGCAATCAATTTGTTTAATATGCGGTCTGTTTGGCCACACACAGTAATGATGTGATATCAGTGGTTAAGGCAGGAGCTGCCTTATGCCAAAGGGAATTTTATTTTACGCAACGAATGGTTAAGATTTAGCATGGTGCGTACATATTAAACAGTGGCATCAGTGGCCATCAGAGGTGAATTGAATAAATGCTTGAAGGTGAAAATGATTGCAGGGATTATGGGCGAAAGTGGGACCAACTGGATTGCTCTTTGAAACAACCAACATAGAACCCAAGAGCAGAATGGCTTCCTTCTGTATTCTCTTATGATCTAACTACCTTCCAGTAATAATTTTCGCATCATATCAATTGAATGCCTTTTGTAAATATGTGGAAACAATATAAAAATTATTGATAATTTTAAAACCTTCACTTTGATCCCTTCTTAATCCTTTTTAACTTAAGTGAGAACAGCTCCATTAATCTTTTCTCTATGATAAAATCTAAGCTCTGATTCTTAGAATGCTTTCTGAGGCTCCATTATCTCTTCAGAAAATGTTTTATATAGTTTGCTATGAAGACTGTAGCAAAGTGTGCTGAAGATGAATGTAATGCTTCATTGTTGGAACTTTCATCCACCTTTTTACTTGCATGTAATGTCTTCTGCATTCAAATTAGCCTTAGGCAGGTAATAGACTCATACTGCACATAAGGAGACCACTGATTAAGTAAGATCATGATGTCCATGATGATCCTTTGCAAGAGTTATCCAATTAGTCCTACTTCACTGCTCTTTCCCCTGGAGATGACTATTGAATCTTCTGTTCCACTCTCTCTGGCAGTGTATTCCAGATCAGATCATAAAAACATGCTATCTAAAATATGTTCTCCACATTTCCCTCCTAGTCATTATCTTCAATCTGTGACTTCTAGTCCTCCTGCCTTTGGAAATAATTGCTCCCAATCTGCATGTATCTCCCTGTGTCTGCATGAGTTTCCTCTGGTTTCTCCCACATGTTTCTCCCAAACATGTGCAGGTTAGTTAAATTGGCCATACTAAATTACCTCTTAGTGTCCCAAGATAATGAGGTAAATATGTGTTGCATATTTGCAGGGATAGGGTGGGGATGGGCCTGGATAAAATGCTCTGTCAGTGGATCAGTGCCTACTCGATGGGCCAAATGAAATATTGAGAGTGCTGCACTGTTGGAGATGCTTCCTATTGGATGAGATATTAAACCCCACATCTGCCCTCTCAGATGGATTTAAAAGGTCTCCAGGCACTGGAGGTGCCTGGTTTGAAGCAAGTGAAGGAGTTACACCTGGTGTCCTGAGAAATAACTAATCACTCAATCAACATCACAGGAACAGATTATCATGTTTCCATCACATTTTTAGTTGTTTGAGCTTTCTACGTGCAAATTGGCTGCTGCACTTCTTACATTCCAACAACTACATTTCAAATGTATTTCTTTCACTACAATGTGCTTTGGAATATGCTGTAGTCATCAAAGATGCTGCATACATGCAAGGCTTGCCTTTCTTTCTTTTTTAATATTTTACACAGTGAGTTATAATGATATGGATTGCACTGCCTGAAATGGTGATGGAAGCAGATTCAATGCTAACTTTCAAAAGGAAATTGAATAATCGAAAGGAAAAGTTTTGTATGGTCATATGGAGAGAGTTGGGCTGTAATTGTGAGCTCTTTCAAAGGGCTGGCCCACTTATAATGTGCCAAAAGGCCGTTTTCTCTGCTGTATCATTCTGTGAATCAATAAATGGCTTACTTTTAAAAGCTTCTCACCCTGCGTTATGTTTCTGTCAATATTTTGATATCCAAGCCCAAGAATACATGGGCTAGGATATAAAAAGGCATCATGGTGGTACAAAGTTAAAGTTTATTTATTAGTCACAAGTAGGCTTACATTCATACTACAATGAAATTACTGTGAAAATTCCCTAGTTGACACACTCCAGTGTTCGTTTGGGAACAGTGGAGGAGAATTTAGCATGGCCAACTTACCTACCCTGCACACCTTTGGACTGTGGGAGGAAAACCACACAGACACAGGGAGAACATGCAAACTCCACACAGACAGTGATCCAAGCCAGGAATTGAACCCTGGGTCCCTAGTGCTGAGGCAGCAGTACTAACCACTGTGCCATTCATGCTGTCCTAGTGGTTAGCAGTGCTGCCTTACAGCGCCAAGGACCTGGGTTCAAATCCCACTTTGGATCCCTGTCTGTGTGGAGTTTGCACATTTTCCCCATGTCTGCATCGATTTCCTCTGCGTTTCCTCTCATAGTCCAAAAATGTGCAAATTAGGTTGATTGGCCATGCTAATTTGACCTTAGTGTTGGGGGTAGCAGCAGAGTAGATATGTGGGGTTATGGATTAGGGCCTGAGTAGGATTATAGTCGGTGCAAGCTCAATAGGCCAAATGGCCACCTTCTGCACTGTAGAGATTCTATGAATGTATGCGGTCCATATCCTACAGTGTGATGCAATTGCTTTATTACCTGACTCCAAGACTTGTTTGATGATAATCCCTTTCATATTCGCACTAGAGGCAGGAAGCTCACTGGTTCCAAGATTGTTATCTCTTTGAACTGGCTGTGTTCCTTATTGAAAGATAAAATAAGCATATATGAAAAAAAAACTCAGATGCAAATTACAAAAAATTAGAGCAGTCCAAAGATGTACAGGTTTGGTGGATCGGCCATGCTAAATTGCCCATTGGTGTCAGGAAGATTGTTTTCGAGAAAACGCAGGAGCACTTGAAAATAACTTAAAAATCCTAAGTTTACAGCATCAACTGGGATCCTGCGCACAGCTCTGAAATGCATCAAAATCCTGTCACATTGGAGATTGTATCTTTTGTTCAATATGAGAAGCAGGATATGTCAGCAGCTTCTTTTCAATAGCTTTTAGCAACTCTGAACATGACTGTGTTCCTTTTTCAGTACCTGTGGCTTCTCTCGGTTTTTCAAAACTCAATCTCAGCTCTATTTCTGACACTATGTCATGAGCTCAAAGACTATAATGTTTCCAAAATAATGTCTTTATTGAACTAAAGGTAATATGGCTCCCCTCATGGTTGTGGTCATATGACTAAAGCAAGCCAGATAAGAATGTAGTAATGATTGCATTTCAAAATTCAAGCACACTTATCTAATTCTGCAAATACTGAAGACCTGGGGTCAGAGGAAGGGATGGGAAAGTTGTATCAAATCCAGCAGCATATGGCCAGACCTCTAATACATATGGCATCCAACTGCAGATATGCAGAAGGTTAAGTTTCATCCATGACTTAGAAGCTACTTTTCAAGCTGGATATGAGAACAAATTGCTAAACTGTAACAGTCCCATTTAGAATCATAGATTCCTTACAGTACCAAAGGAGGCCATTGGGTCCATCAAGCCTGCACCAACAACAATTCATACCCATGCCCTAACCCCATAACCCCTGCGTATGTACTCTGCTAATCTTCCTGACACAATGGGCAATTTAGCATGGCCAATCCACCAAACCTGAACATCTTTGGACTGTGGGACGAAAATGGATCACTTGGAAGAAACCTGCACAGATAGTCACTGGATGCTGGAATTGAACTCAGGTCCCTGCCGCTGTGAGGCAGCAGTACTAGCACTGTGCCACAGTGTTGCCCTATTTCCCAAAAACCTTTTCACAATGTCACTTTAAATGGCCCTACTGGAACTCTACGTCACTTACCACTTCTCTGAGGCATTCTGACAATGTTTGCGTTCTCTGTTTTTCTCGCAATTCTTCCTTTCAATATAATTCCTGAAAAATGAAATAGTCATAATGTCGCATTGCTGGAAGAGGTTCAACCAAATATCCCAGGTTACAGCTAAATGCTGTCATCAGTTCTCTGATAGAAGTGGGTCAGTTGATAGCCCTTGAGTTTCTCACTTGGAAGGTTATGCAATCTAGTACCAATATAGGCCAAATCAGTGGTGGCAGGAGGAGATTCTTTTATTGGCCATTACTGGCAATTTGGGGTCTCAATTAGCTCAAGGCCTGGTGGATCATTCAAAACCTCCCATGACATTGGTAAAGTACCAGTAGCTGCTGCCATGATATCAAACCTTACGGCATGCATACTTCTCCCCTACCTTGCTGGCCTACTTTTGGTTTCGGGAGGGAGGGTGGTGGTGGTAGAGAGTTGTTCCCTGAAAATGATAGGGCCACAAACAATTAGGGCTTTCAAAAGGTAAGTGTCTGAAGAGGAAGAAGAAATGTAAGGCTAGGGGGAAAAGACAGAGAGTCAGACTAGCTGAGTGACTTTTGCAGAAATCCAGCACAGACCAGGCAATCTGAATAGGTGCCAACATGCTGAATCAATGTGTACGTGTGCATCTCAGTACCTGTTTTCTGTGTGTTTGTCTGTATGTGTTAATGCCATGTGTGTGTAAATGTCATATGTGTGTGTGTGTGCACCTGTGAGACTCAATGCCATCTGTCTGTATGTAAATTCCATGTGTGAGGGTTTGTAAGACTCAATACTGTGCATGTGTGTGTGTGTGTGTGTGTGTGTGTTTCTGTGATATTAAATGTCCCACGGCGATCTTATCAAAAAAATTCTAAATGCTGAATGAGTGTGAAAAACAAGAAAGAATTGCACCCATTTTATCAGCAAGTTCTCAGGTAGAACCTTATGGCACTCAGTGCAAAACAGAGGCAAAGTGTGATTAACACCAGTAGAGGGAGTGGATGGAATATATTCCCATCAGAAAACTGGCTGCTCAAAGCAAGAAGGTGCCATTGCACATGCGTCAATCTCTGAGTGTTCTATGCAAGTGCAGATAGTACACTGAGAGATCTCTTACTCCTTACCCTGGCCCGGTTATCATGCCCCCACATGATTACTGGTCTCTACCTCTCCCTCCCCCAATCACTGGCCTCAACCCCCCCCACTCCACTGATTGCTGCCCCACATCTCCCTCCAGATGATTGCACTCCCATACCCCCTAACCTGCTCCTGGCCCAATCGTTCACACCTCAGCAATCCCCAATTACAGAATAGGCTGCTCCCACCCTCTACCCGCCTTTCCTTCAGTCCCACTCCTTTTAGGCCACATCCTTTCCCTTCAGGTTTCATCCAGTGACACTGGGCAGTGCTAAGGTGCCCAGTGGGCAATGCCAGGCTTCTAGGTTGGCACTGCCTAGAGGCACTGTCCCATCTGCCACTGACCAGCTGGGAAGCCTCAGTGGCCTCCGGTCCTATTGGTGGGGCATCACACTAGTTCCCCATTGATAGGGACTATATGTGAACCTAGCTGAGAGAGACCCTCATCGGCAAGGCCGTTAAAGCAAGTGAACCCAGATGATTGTGTCCCGGGTCATTAATAATTTTAAATACAAATTTAAATAATATAATCAGCCTCGCGCCCTTCATGGGTATGTGGCTGATCATGCCAGCAATCCAGTGCCAGTAAGATCGTGAGAGGCAAGAAACTGGGCACAAACCTGGTTTTTCACCTCTCTCACCATGTTACCGACTTGCCCTGCCGATTGACTGGTGACGAACCGGTAAGATCACTCACTGTGTATGTGTCTCAGCATCTAGTGTGTGTATTTCTGAGCCTAGTCTGCTTGTGCACGCATGTATGTCTCAAGGCCTGGTGGGCACATGTGTGTGTATGCATGTGTCTCAGCTCTTGGTGTTGTTTATGTTGAACGGTCTGTTTAATGCTGTGACCCCTTTCTCTCACCTGGCATAACCTTGTTGTTGGTACACTTTGTGTCAGTGATGGGTGCACTGGCTGATGGCTCCTCAGGAGATTTCCGTTTCAGTGGAGGCTTTGCTGTTGTCTGGTCAGAAGTCACTTTGGGAGCTTTCCTTCCTCGTTTCAGTTTATTGAAATCCAAATCTATAAATTCCAAGCAACACAGTGATTCTTTCTATTTTCTTCCTATTAGTGTCTCTGGGTTTTGTTATGAATTATTCTGTCAAAGTTTACTGGGATGACCAATTCTGGTTCAAAGTATTCTGGAAGACTTGATCATAAGATATTCTAACCACGTGATAGCTGCTCATTTTACATCTGGTTACATGATCAAATCTTTATCCTATTCCCTTTAAAATTAGGTTTTAGCCTCTGCCTTAATACTTACACATGGTAAAAGGTCTCATGATCTATTAATCTCTAATTCAAGAAATTTTCTCCCTCCCGCTTTGTTTTTTCCATTGAGAATCCAAGGTTTCCGTTCCCTAGTTACTCACTAATGCATGAATGAAAATAATCTTTCACAATTTATTCACATTTCACTGACCCTTTTAACTGGTTGCTCTTCCCTTAGCACTGCTCCCAATTACCTAACGCTTTGCTGTTGCACCCAGTTCTGCAGGAAATGCTGGATATTACTTGTGGCCTACCTCCTTCTTACTTGACCCCCCCCCAGTCCCCAATAACCAAATGCATTTTTCTCTCCTCTATCTCTAACCTTATCCATTTATGTATATTTGTGGCATTAGTTAATATATCTTATTGTGGATGCTTCATGCATTCAGATAAAGAACTTTTCTATCACTTTTTTACTACTTTTCCCTACATAGACCTTACTTGCTGAAGCACAATTACTATTAAACTTTCTGTCTCTTCCTCTTCTATTCCATTCATTTTTACCTGTAATGCTACACTGTTCTGTTGCCTTGACTTACTCTTTGAATTTCTAAGTCTCTTTTCATTCAAACCTGCAAACCCCCCCAACAAATCCCAATAAGCTGTCCATTGCCTTGGTTATAAATTCAGCAGGATATTGGTTCAAACTGGGTTAAAGAGGAGCTCCTCCCAATGTAACAACTAGCTCTCTTTTGAGTATTGATATCAGCATTCTGTGAATTGAAACCTCTCCTTCCCACACCATTCCAAGCCACACATTTAATTCTCTAATCTTCTTGACCTTATGCTAGCTGACATGTGGCTCAGGTAACTATCCAGAGATGATTAACTGTGATGTTCTGCATTTTAATTTGGACCCTAACTTTTCAAAATCTTTCAGTGGAACATCATTCTTAGGACTATGTCTCTGTTCCACAATAGAGTGAATGAAGGTTGGACTGTTGGGTGCGGGCCTGATACCCACACAATCTTATCTCAATCCAGTAAAAATCCCAGACAATGAGGATAAGAATCCTGGAATTGGGTTCCAAGTGTTATTTTTAAATCCTGTCTCCCTCCATTCCGACACAGACGCAGGAATAAAAATCTAGCCCATAGACTGAGAGACACAGAGAAGGATAAAGTGAAAAAGAGGTCTGGGTGCTGAGAGGGAGAAAACAAACAGAAGACGTAGACACTTAAACACATTTTGTTTCATACATTCTCACACACTGTCTTCCTTGTGGGGAATAGCGGGGAAATTTTGGCAGGCTGATTATTAACCTGTTGAATTTCATCATTAACACTCCTTTTGTGTCCAATAAGTCTTAGAGTAGGATCAAAACCAGAGACTTCTGTCTCAAGGGCAAGACACTACTACTGAGCCACAAGAACTCCACAATGCTGACAAGCAGAAACAAGGGCAGATCACAGCAAGGAGTGTGCCGAAGAGAAACAGGCAGGGGGAATAATGGGGAGAAAGACAATGGCAGACAAAAAGAAAAAATGGGATGTTGTAGCCAGAGGAAAGAGAGACAGAAGAAAGAAACAAAACATCGGAGGCCGAGATGTCTGCACGTGCGAACATACTCAGACAACCACCCTATCTAGAGTAAGAAGAGCTACACAGAGAGCAAAGAGTCTGACAGACAAGCAGACAGAAAGCAACAAAATAATTACATTTGAACTATTTCCTCCTCAGCCTCTGGTTGTGCACTCTGTCTGATAGAAATGAAAAGAGAGAGAGACAGACAGATTATTTCTAGAGGACTAAGAGGATAATTTTGGCTGTATATGGTATTGTAAACTGAGTGATTGTACTGCCACTATTTATATCTCATCGATGGAAATCAGGAAAGATATACAAAAAAAAGTATTATTGCTCTCTCATTCTCACCAGCTCTCACTGTCAAGTAAAGGCAAAGTCAACATCTGGAAGAAGTTGAGACACAGAAACACATGCACAAAAACAGAAAATTGTTTCCGGTGTGCTCGGTGACAGATTTACATCAGAAACATAAATCTCCATCTACCTTTTGGAAAGCTGTGGTAAATGGGTTGGAGTTTTGGATACCGCTCCAGATTATAATCTTTGAAGAGATTCTTCCAGAACTCCCCAATGGAGCCATTACTTTTCTCCAGGAGCCAGGTGAGGACAGTGTACACAGCCTTGTTGCTGCCCTTCTGTTCTTTCAGTTGTAATGTTTCCTGTTGAAAATCAATTCTTAATTTATTATTAACGTGAAGCCATTCAGGGAATTCAGGAGAAATAATAGTTTGAGACTGGGTGACAGAAGGATAAAAATTGCCTCTTCGACTATTAATCATGTATAAAGCCAAACACATCTGCAAAGTGCAGTCATCTCACTTTCACACACATCTTTCACATTTTCACTTGCACCTATTTTATACTCATTGTGTGTTTCTCATTGTCTCTATTCCCTTTGTACTTTTTTCTGGCTTGCTCTCTCTCTTTCTCTCTCTTTCTTTCATTGTCTTCTCCTTTGGCATGCATTCTCTGTCACTCACATTCTCCCACCTTCTCATTCTTTCTTATGTTCTCTGGGGCTCTCCCTTTTCTCTTGTTCTTTCTCACATTTTTAGTCTATTTCTCATCTTTCCCCTGTTTCCTTTTTCCTTTCACATTCTCACACTTTTTCTCTCCCTCACATTTTCCATCTCTCTCTCAGGTTCTTTCACATTCTTTTGCTGTATGTCACACTTTTGCATGTGTGCTCTTGTTGCCCACAGTCCTTTTTCCCTCAGTCAGACATTTTCTTATTCTCTTAAGTTCTCACTTTCTGTCCATCCCATCCCTCCCACATGCATTCTCACCCAAACTTCCACTTCCTAGGTCACATTTGCTGCTTCTCATATACAGTCTCTCACTCTCTCGCTCTCTCTGCAGAACTTTGCCTTGAAGTGAGGTTATGGTTAGCAGGGAAAATGGAGGCACAGATCTGTCACTGGACGTCAAATAACCTCACTGCATCCCATCAATTTCTCAGAGTCTCACATGAAAACCTGAATTAAGCAGCCAGGGATAACTAAACCAGATATGTAGCATTGGATGGAAACTGCTGTAAGCCTATTTTGTAATTAGGAGGATAGATTGGGGCAATGCAATTGTACATGTCATCAGGAGTTAGACTTTGCACTTTGCTGTTTTTGAGAAACTCCTTTTATCTACTGTGTGAGAATTCCAACTGATTTGGTGCCTGATACCTGAGCTGGACACTTAATGCTTGAACAGGCAGCATAGCTGGCACACTTTAATAATTAGACTTGTTCCTGAGATTTCTGTTATTTCCAAGTCATGAAAGAGACAGTCTGAATGGATAAATTTGTTCCCTCATAGCCTTACTCTTAGCTTCACTACAGTTTGTATTGCCATAATCCACTGCCATGACGCCTTATTGCTCAGTTGATTATATGACCCATTCTAATACCTTGAATATTTGCTCTGTAATGACATCATGATCCACCAGTCCATGTAAAAAGGGGAAGAGATCATCGATGGCCATAGAAATCTCAGTTCTGTTCACCTTCAGAATCTGTTTGAGATCCAACTCAGGAGCTTTGTCACAACCTGACATTCTGTGAATGAAACAAAGGAGTGTAAGCGATCAATGGAGGTACGTTTTCAGAACAAAATGGAAAATGCATTGAAAGAAGGCATGTCCAGACCCAGAATCAGAAACTAGACCCAAACTAGGTGCAACTCCTGACCCAGAATCA
Source organism: Sphyrna mokarran (assembly GCA_024679065.1). NCBI lineage: Eukaryota > Metazoa > Chordata > Chondrichthyes > Carcharhiniformes > Carcharhinidae > Sphyrna > Sphyrna mokarran. The sequence continues at coordinate 62,009,557 of JAGIQG010000003.1, forward strand.
GAAACTAGACCAAACCAGGAATAGAATCTGTCCCAGAATCAGACATTAGACCCAAACCAGAGCAGGACCTGACTCAGAATCAGAAACTACACCAAAACCAGGAGCTACAGAAACTATACCCAAATCCAAAAAGTGACTGACCATGGAAGGATTGTGTTGCAGCATGCACCTGAGAGACCGGAACAGATCACTCCATTATTCTCACTGTTATGACACTTAGAGATTTTTTGGGAGAATCCCCTACGATATCTAAACAAGAACTGTCCTGAAATCTGGATCAGAATCTAAGTCAAGACCAGAAACAGGACATGAATCTAAGGCATGAATCAGATCTTGTTTGCAAGTTGGAATCAGAAGTTTACTCAAACTGGGACCTGTACATGTTCAGGGTCAGAATCTTCCGCAACCGGGGGGAGAACCAAAAAAACAAACCATGACCAGAATGCAATCCAATGTATTCAAAGCAGAAACATCTGAAAGAACATAAATAGAATTTATCAGTCTTAGACAGAGTTAGAGATGACTATTTCCTTATACAGTAATGGAATCTTTGAATTAGAAACTTACGGTACAGGAAGAGATCATTTTGTCAATCATACCTCTACCTGCTCTTTCAAACAGCATCCCATCTATTTCTACATCACAAGTTCTCCCCATAATCCTTCAACTGCATCATTTTAAGTGCATGTTCCATTGCTTTTGGAAAGTTTCAATGGAATGTGATTCCAGCACATTTTCAGGTAGTGTATTCCAAATCTTAATCTTTTAGTTCTTTTTCCAGTTATTTTAAAACTGTGACGTCTCATTATCAACTCAAATGAAGACACAGTTTGAGCCTTCTTGCTTCTAATTTTGAATATCTCTATCTCCTCTTAACTTTCTCTGTTCTAAGAAGAACAATCCCAGCATTCCAATCTCCCCACATTACTGAAGTTACATATTCCTGGCATCATTCTAATAAATTTTCCCTCACAAAAATTTTGACATCCTTCCTAAAGTTTGATGCCAGAACTACACACAATATTCCAACTGAAGCTAGTGATTTATACTTGATAACTAAAATTTCTGTGTTTTATATGTGTTATATCTCTATTTACTAAAGTCTCTAAGCTATGTACCTAAGCTACCACCATTCCTTTAATCCTATCTGCTTCGATTTTCTGAATAAGTCTGTTATGTTTATTAAGTGCATTTTGAAAATCTATGTATACAATACCTTCTATTCTACCTTCATTGATCTTCTCTGTTATCTCATCAACTCAGATTTGGCAGATTTGCTTTATAGCAGATCCTCAACTGTTGTCCTTTATTAAGCCTTGCTTCTCCACATGAAAATTAATTTTGTCCTTAACAATGGACTCATGAAGTTTCACCCACCATTGAAATTGGATTGATAGACCTGTGCATATGACATTGTCTTGTTCTCTCCCTCCCTTTTTAAAACAATAGTATCACATTTTTAATCTTATGTAATCTTATTGCAAGTAGCCAGAACTCTTAGTAAAGAGAAGCCTCTTTGGGACAGATTCTAACCTTTAAGAAGTTTGCTTCTCAGAGTCAGGAAGAGAATGTTGAGTTTGAAAGTGCATGTATCCTTGGTTGAGGGAACAATGCGTGAGCTGTGACAAAGTGGGCAATTTTACTATCTATGACAAATTTGACCAATCCTAAAGAATACTTTGCATTTTTTGTGTGATTTCTCTCTCTCTCAGTTAATTATGGGAATCACCACAATTGATTCAAGGAACTACTTTTATTCACCATCAACATAACTTCATTGAATGGTGTTTTTCTCTACAAACTATAATGAAATTTGGTTTCAGGAATATGATATTGCCAGTATGTCACATTGCCATAGAACAAGATTCAAGCCTGGAACTTTCCTGATCTGTGCTGCTGAGCACAGTCAGGAATTGGCTAACTCTATTGGCTAGATGGCTGACTTGTTAATGCAGAACGATGCCAACCGTGTGGGTTCAATTCCAGTACTGGCTGAGATTATTCATGAAGACCCTGCCTTTTAAGCTTACTCCTGGCCTGAAGTCTGGTGATTCTCAAGTTAAACTCACTGGGCTATTGAAGGAGCTTGAAAAAGAGGATCCCATTAATTAATTTGTTGGCTTCAGGATCTCTTATGGAAGGAGTCTCATCCATTTGGAATCTCCATTCTTGGAGATTCATGAGTCCATTGTTAAGGACAAAATTAATTTTCATGTGGAGAAGCAAAGTTTAATAAAGGACAACAGTTGAGGATCTGTTATAAAGCAAATCTGCCAAATCTGAGTTGATGAGATAACAGAGAAGATCAATGAAGGTAGAATAGAAGGTATTGTATACATGGATTTTCAAAATGCACTTAATAAACATAACAGACTTATTCAGAAAATTGAAGCAGATAGGATAAAAACAATCTTACTCATTGCAACCCCTTGTAAAGCATTTATTGGAAATCCATGAGGAGAGAATCTCACTCTTTGAGCTTCTTCTAGATTAATCTTATCCATTCAGACCCTATATACTGAATCCTATTTGTCAGGGCTGCCTAGAGAAAACTCTCATCTTTTGCACTACTTCAAAGCTGGTACATTTATGATGCACAACTTTACATTAATTATTTCTGAACTTTTTTAATTTGCAAGTATTGATGGGGTAACTCAAGTGTTTGCGAGTAACATCCCATTTACCTTTCTTCAGTGTGAGGTCCATGTATCTCTTCTAGATGTGAAGAGGCACTCAGTACATTGATGTAGAACCTGTTGAGCTGATGGCTTCTGTATGACTATGATTCAACAATTTTGGTCACTGGGCTCTAGAAAATGCTATCTGCACAAGGCTGCTTTCTCCTAAACCCAGTGAGGCATCTTTACATCATTTCTCCTAAACCAGCAGAGAAAGCCCCTGAAAGGAAAGATGCCCTCCTCCACTCTGTTGTTCCAAATAGCACATTCAACAAAAACAGAAAATGGCTTCATATACATTGGACTGACACACCTCTATCAAAAAGGGGAAGATTAGTTGATAATACATTAAAGTAATATAAATTTCAAATTGATTACTTGGACAGTAAACTATACTTTAGCATAATGAAATATTAATGCATTAAATTAATGTACTGTTATCAGAATTAGGTTAGCGTACCTTTATCACAAAGAAGTAGTTCCCTGAAGTTTCTGAAATGAATGCAGGAGGACTGTTAATCTTTTTTTATAAGTGCATTATCAAATGAATGTAGCTGGAATTTTCCAAAAAAATCTAAAGTAATCTGTCAACAATGACACATATTGAATAGACCAATCCAACCTCCCAGTCTATTGGCTTGATAGGTATCTCCCGTGATAGAAAATCAGATATTATTCCAGTCATGGGCTGGGTTGGCAGAGTGCCCATTGAGATGTGAACATGATCAACCCAGTCCATAAATTAATTTAGGTTTGCCTGAATACATCCCCATTGACCATCAAACCATGGCACATAATTGGATTTGGCCAGAGTCTCAGATGAGGATGAAGTGATCCAGAGAGCATCAGAACATTAGGTCCTGAGTACCATTGTTTATTGGATAGCTGGTTAACAGGACAGCAGCTTTACAGTGACCGAATAAGTCAACATTTGTTTACATTGCACAAAATATATTTTTTACTAGATGTTCTGCAAATCAAATTCTTTATTTCATCCATCTTTCCATGGAAACCAAACATTGTTACAGCTCACTAATAAGGCGACCTTCAGTTTTCACACTCGGTTTTTTATATTCAGGCAGTTTTTACTGGTAGAAAGAGTGAAAAATACCTGAATGCATCAGAGCATAAATAAGAAATTTTGTTAGATATCTTTTGATTACTTTGGTTTCCTTCTGTTGCTGTTCTGTTACCTCAGATCTCCCATAGTTCCTCCTTTATTATCATGCATTTCCTCTGGAACTGCTCAAGAGGCCACTAGTTTACCTAAATAACTTGGATGTACCTTGACGATGATGATACATTTTGGATAATTTATCTACTTTAAAAGTTAAAGACAAAAGTGATTTGTTCAGTTTAGTTCACACATCTCTGAAGGTATATGTGCAGTACCATGAAGCAACAGCTAGAATGAATGTAGGGTATTGAAGGGCATTTCTGTGGAGAATGATAAGACAAGGCATACTGTTGTTATCTTTGTAAGGACATTGGTCAAGTTTCACTTCGAGTTCTGTGTCCAATTTTGGGGTCCACATGCAAATGTTGGATGATATTGACATTCTGGAAAGGTAAGGTGGGTCATTCAACTAATCTAAATAAAGCACCTTAGCTGTCAAGATAGGCTAAAAATTGGGATTCCACATGTTAGGATAACAAAGCTTAGGATGGACCTGATCAGATTTGTGAGATTGTGAAGGGCAAATTATAATTCTGGTTTATAATTTGCTCCAATTCAATTGATTAGGGAAGACACTGGATCATCATTTTAAATTGTGTAAAGCCAGCCCTTGGTTAGATGTCAGGGGATTATGAACCTCTGTTGTGATAGACACTGATTTCCTGAATTCCTTTGAGAGGGAGGTGGAGTTGTATGTGGCTAAGGGGGTAAATACTTTGTACAAACTGTCATTTCAGTAGTAATGTAGGGTCAAAGTAATCTCATGGTCTCATTTGATTGCTTAAATGGTTCATTCCCAAATTCTTTCACCAAATTGACTTAAGTTTTTATCTGTTTTTTTCACTCCTCCCAAGGGGTCACTTGGCTTTGGGTCAGGTGGCGAGTGTGTAAATTGTAATTCATATTCCCACAAAGACTAAATAGACCAGGGGGCCTTTACCTGTGCCTCATTATATACGTATTCATAGTATTCCACGGGTCTGGGTTAATAATCCAGGAGATCATGAGTGTAAATCCACCAAATGAGTAAGTTTGAGATTTTGAATTCAGTTTACAAATCTCAAATAAAAACTGGCAACTTTGAAAAGTACTATGGAACTATTAGATTGATGTAAGGTTCCATTTGACTTATGGCAGTAGTGGTAACGGAGATGATGAATGACTTGTGAAGGAAGTTGGTCGAAGGAAGTAAATTTACACAGCTAAGGGGCTAGAATGGAATAATGGGACAGATTGGATTTCCAACAGAAAGCATGGTTGAATGGTCTCCTTTTGCATTATAATGACTCTATATCTGATCCATCCAATACATAACTTCTGTTTCGCACCAACCTGATTGACTTCCTAATGCCTTCTGTTGTGTTAGAAGTATCAGTTCGGGGCAGGTTGGATTGAACAACAAATGCATGTCATTGACAATATATAATAAAACCTTTTCAGCATGTGTTATTATGGAGTTCATTGTAACACTAACCAGTTTAAAATATCATTTACCCTACATTTACTACCAATATTTTAAGATTTGAAACCAGACAATCTTGGTTTGATTGCAATGCTATTGAACTGGTTAGCATTACATTGAACTCTAATGATACAACTTACTGAAAAGGTTTTTATTATTCATTGTCAATGAACTGCATTTATTGCTCTACCCGACCTGCCCTGCATTGATATTTTATTAGTTCATTAAATTTGTTGTCCTGAATCACTTTTTATTTTGTTTTGGTAATGGAATAATGAACCCTTTTCTTCTCCAGATAGCTATTGCACTCTCGGCTCTGAGTATCAATATTCTGGGTTCAATCCCCACTCCAAGGGCTTGAGAATAAAAATAGAGGGAATACTGTACAGTCAGAGGTGTTGCCTTTCAGATGTGACATTAAACAGAGACCATATTTGCCTGCTTGGGTGGATGTCAAAGACCTCATGACATTGTTTGAAGCAAAGTGGAGGTTACTATCCCTGGCATTCTGGTCAACATTTAATCCTTCATTCAACATTACAAAAGAAATATTTGGCCATCAACACATAGTGGTTTGTGAGAATTTCCAACATTATAACAGTGACTACATTTCAAAAAGTTCTTCATTGGCTTTAAAATGCTTTGAGATGACCAATGGTCAATGAAAGCGTTACATAAATGCAAATCTTTCTCTTTTTTCTATAGCTAGATTGGGATCTATTTGAATTCATATAAAAGCATACCTGTGACCAGATAACAATACTTTGTTTTGTTTATCCATGAGATGTGGGCATTTTTGGCTCAGCTAGCATTTATTGGCCATCCATAATGGAGAAGGCGGTGGCAAGCTTTCCTCTTGAACTGCTGAAATCATGTGTTTTAGGTACATCCACAGTGATGTTAGGGAGGGAGTTCCAGGATTTTGACTCAGCAGCAGTGAAGGGATAGCAATACATTCCCAGGTCAGGATGTTGAGTGGCTTGGAGGAGATCTACCAGGTGGTGTTTCCATTTACCTGCTACCCTGTCTTCCTAAATTATAATGGTCATGGGTTTGAAAGATGCTACCTAAGGAGTCTTGATGATTTCCTGCATTGTATCTTCTAGACGGTATATGCTGCTACCACTATGGGGTAGTTCTGGAAAGAGTGAATGTTTGTTGATGGTGTGCCAATCAAGTGTGCTGTTTTGTCCTGGATGGTGTCAGGCTTATTGCGTGTTGTTGGAACTGCACTCATCCAGAAAAGTATGAAGTATTCCATGATACTCCTGAATTGAATGTTATAAATGGAACAGTTTTGCTAGGGGCATGACAAGTTCTGGAGCACACATTTTCAGTATTATTGCTGCAAAATTGTCAGGACCCATAGCCTTTGCAATTTCCAATACCTTCAGATGTTTCTTAATCATACATGGAGTGAATTAAATTGGCTGATGACTGACATTTGTAATGCTGGGGAGTTCCAGAGAAGGTTATTCCGCAACCATTGACAGAGTATAAAGCATTATCACATGGGAAGGCAAATTGCTGAGATCCATCTTTTTTGTTAGAGTGTGTTTGTAATTTCATTATACTCCAAGCATAGGCATTGCAATGTCCCATAATGGTGGAAACCCAACTCCAAGAGACACGAATTCACCAATGTCATAAAGAGCACTAATATAGGGTTTACCTGATATTGGCCAAGTCTCCAAGGAATTTATTGAGCATGGCTCAACGAGGTTAGCAACATTGCACGCCCAATATGTAAATACCATAGGTGGCGATAGTAAAGTGGTATTTTCACAGGACCAGTAATGCAGAGACCCAAGGCAATGCTTTGGGAACCTGGGTTTGAATCTCACAGCAGATAGTGGAATTTGATACTGTACAAAAATCTGGAATTAAAAGTCTAATGATGACTATGAAACATTGTTGATTGTTGTAAAAATCTGTCTCGTTCACTAATGTCCTTTAAGGAAAGAAGGAAAACTGGTCTGGCCTCTAATGCAAGGAAATGGCCTCAGTTCAAATGCAATGAATGTTGGCCCAGTCGGCAACCCACATCTCATGAATGAATAGAGGATAAAGAAATTTGAAATGGCTAACTATGTATTTACCTAAGCAAGGACATCCACCTCCTGTGAAAGAATATAAAAAGCAGAGTTAAGCACTCCTCTGAATATCCATGTTCTTTAGCTCACTTTGCTTCAGGTTGTACAATAGTAACAGAATGTTAAAAAGCTCTGCTCAGCTCCACCAATGATTGTAGAAGACCCAATTGCACTTATATCCATTGGGTTTGAGACCAAAGTCATGGCTGCCCAAAAATAATAATGTCTTCTGAGTCCTTTGAAATGACCAGCCAAACAATGTGGGCATGAATTTCAAGTCCATAACGTAGGCTAAGGTCAAACAGCAACAGCAAGTCAGTAACCCTGTTGTTGCACTTTGTCCAATTTTTGTCAAAAATAATTTTAGCATCAGACTGTAGGTAGATCAAGGTAATGAGGGATAGATCCTCACTGATCCACAATCAGGGAACATATTAAAATATAGCAAAGAAACATAATATTAGGCAAGATTCTCCAGCTGTGCTTCCCTCAAAACCGGAGAATCCCACCCTAGGTCAATGGACCTTTGTATGGTACACCCCCTGCCTGTTACAATTCCCATAGTGAGATGAGAGAATTCCGGCCATTGCTGCTCCAGAAAGACCATCCCATCCAAACTCTGCAGATGGTGATCAAATGAAAAGCACACAGAGAACTAGGTTTCTATGTTAAGAAAGGAAGTCTTTGGCTGTAAATCATGCATCAACTTGGAACAATGGGCCCAGGGTAGAAGAGTGCTTAGGTAACAGCTGGAAGTCCCCACTCAAACTGTTAGATTGTACAAAACCTTAACCACCCAAAAATTTCAAAGACCAAATTAATAATGACAGACACCCTCGGGAACTCAGCACGAGGCTGGGAGATGCAGAGTTTTGGAAAATTTCCTGAACGATTTGTTAATTTTAATCTTAGGTGACACATCACAGTGAGCATCTCTGCAGTTAGGAGCTGAGTAACCCTTACCTTCCCAGTACACGAGGAATGGTAGCATAGTGATTGGCACTGTTGCCTCACAGTGGCAGAGACCAGGTTCAATTTCGTCATCAGATCACTGACTCTGTGGAGTCTCCCGTGTTTGCGTGATTTTCTTCCAGGTGCTCTGGTTTCCTCCTACAGTCCAAAGATGCGTGGGTTAGGTTGATTGGCTATGCTAAATTGACCCAAATATCAGTAGATTAGTAGGGTAAATGTGGGCTATAGAAAGACAGTCTGGGTGGGATTGTGGCCGGTGCAGCCTCAATTGGTCGAATGGCCTCCTTTTGTATTGTAGGGATTCAATGATTCAACTTGTCACCCCAACAGAAAAATGGTTTTGTATATTAGACATTACTTCTCATTATAGAAAACACAATTTTCAATTGGTAAAGTTATATGCCCAGTGGGAAGTTGATTGGAAGCCTGGTGTTGCAGGGCAGATCACTGCCGAAGGGAGCACACCTCCATCTGGAGTTGGAGAGGTCATTTTGGAGGTGGGCACGTAAATTGGAAATGCTGCATGTTGGATATACTCCCCAAAGTATTCCCACCTCCAGGGACACTGGGAAGTGGGCTCCCTGTGGCAGTGGCTGGCAACCTGATATTCAATCAGGGTGCTCTAAAGGCCACTTCATCCATATTTCTGAACTCTGGTGGAATCTCCAGAACAATGCTATCCCTCTGCGGTGTTGGATTTTAACATGGTGTTGAGACTCCTTACTGTGTTGGATCCCTGGCAGGCGTGAGGTGGCAACGTCATACCATTGCTCTTCAGGTTGTTAAAGAGCACATCTCCAGATCATTGCCATTGAGTAAAGACAGTATATAAATGGATGTTTTTGATAAGCATGTGCAGTGAACCTTACATCTGCTCCATAGACTCCAATGGTAGTGGAAGTACTTGCTATTCCAACACTCCAGCCATGCACCCATTAGTTTACAGTGAAGGCTGCCAGTCTCCAATGGAGAGGTTTGCAATGTCCTGGTTTGGATGGCAAATGCAAATGCAAATGCAAATTGACCACCTCCCAGATTATCCCCAGCACTTTTGATCCATGCAGGGTTGGGTCCCAGAAATAGTCCTGATGCCTGAAATATTTTTGAAATGGGACAGGTCAGTGCTGGTTCAATTGTTAGCACCAAACTCAATCAAAAGGCTATGGGTTCAAGTCCCACTGCAGAGATCTGAGCTCAGAAATCTAGATTGAAATTTCAGTGCAGTACGGACTGAGCACTGCACTGTCAGAGATATCTTGTTAAGGATGTGGGATTAAAATTAAACCAAGGCCATAGTAACTCTTCCAAAGAATGTAAAAAATTCCATGACAATTTCAAAGACCAGGAGCTTTATCCAATACGATTTCCTCAATCAACGTCACAGAAACAGATAATCTGCTCATTAGCACATAACTTGTGCACAATAAGCTCTTGTAAGAAGTAATCAGCTGTGCTTCCTACTTTATTTCAATGATTTCATTGTAAAGTGCTTTGGGATGCCTCAGATCATGAAAAGTGCAATATAAATACAAGTCTTTGTTTACACGGACATGCCTCGCACTACCATATACATTTATATACCACAACACACACACATGATAAATTCTCCATCCCTACAATGACATATACAGGACACAGAAACAGAGAGCAACTGACAATATTACATTCATTCGTTAGCTTTAAATTTTATTAAAAGTACAGAAAATATATGTAAATTTATAAAAATATGTTTTTCAAAAAGTGCAATTCAGGCTCTCTGTTGTAGTCTTGGGTTAGTAAATCAGAGCTCATTCATCTATTCATGGGATAAAAAGTTGTTACTGATATCAAACATCTGCATCATGATCTCTTCAAATTCAGCACTAAGTCGGTTTCCAATGGCTTCAAATTCATTATTCTAGTAGGAAGAAGAGAAGCAATTGGTGAACTCTCTGAAACAATAGCATATCCCACTCTCAGTCACTCTTTGTTCCCTCACACAGTCCTCTGAGACTCCTGACTCATTCAGTCTCCCTGTCCCACTAACTCCATGCTCCGTTAGTCTTTTCACTCTTTGTCCAACATATCTTACTTCCTCCCTCTATTTCTCCAGCCCCCTCAGTCTCCCACAATCCCCTTTTATTCTCTCTCAATGTTGTCACTGAAGCTCCCTCCACCACCCCCTCCCCCACCACTCCCACTCACCATCTCACCCTGCCTTCATTCTCTCTTGCCTTCTGTCCCCACAAGCATGCCTTCCATCCTCTCTCGGTCTCAGCCCCCCAGTTTTCTCTGACTCACTCACTGCGCCCTTTCCAACACACTGAGACCTCAGTTTTTTTCACCTTCCGTCTGTCCAAAGCTGTTTCTTCCTCTCCTCTGCCCCCAGCCTCTCTCTCCCTTTCCCAGTCCGCCTCTCTCTTCCCGCCCACAGTCTCCATGCTCCCAAATCCCTCTCTCTACTCTCAGTCCCTTACACTCTCTCCCTGCCCCCAGCCTGTCTTATTGTCTTCAGTGTCTTTTATTCACTCCCTGCCCCCAGCTCCTCTCTCCCTCCCCTTGCCCCAGCCCCTCTCACTTTCTCCCTGCCCTCAGATACTCTTACTCTCTTCCTGCATCCAACCTCTCTTGCTCAGTCCCTATTCCTGACCCTCTCTCCTTTTCCCTACATCCAGCCCCTCCTACTCACCCCCCGTTCCCAGCCCCTCTCACTCTCTTCCTGTCCCCTAGCCTCTCTCACTCATTCATTACCCCAGCTCTTTTTGCTCACTCGCTGCCCCCCAGACCTCCCCACTCACCCCAGAAATCCTCTCTCTGGTTACTATTCTGTACTCAGCAAACAGAAACCCAGGATGCTCTGAATTAGAAACCTTTAGAAATGGCCCAGTTTCCACTTGTGGCAGCAGTACCTCAGAAACAGGCCCATACCTATTCCTATCATCTGTACTTATTCACAATTCCAACCCAATCCCACAAATGTAGACCAGTAAAACTTGGGGAATTGTGAGGTATTAATTCGAACTGGTCTTGTATACCTTAAAAGGGAATTTCAGCTTGGACCAGTACTAATCATTTCCCAGTTTTTACTGGATTCTCTTTCTGGGCCTTGCTTCAATCCCACTTCTGCTTAATAGCTGCAACTGGTTACCAATCTATTATCGCTAAAGCCCACCATAGTCTGTCCAGAACCAAAAAAACTGTCAAAAATGGTCTCTGCAGTGCACAGTGAAATAGCAACAAGGTAGTAACCCCAAATGATTAGTACCTAAAATGCAAGGAAGGGAGAACAATGTGACTGACTCCTCACTGCCCTCTGAAATGACCTTACAAGCCACTCAGTTCAAGGACAATTAGTATGGGCAACAAATATTGGCCCAGCCAACGACACCCACATCCCAATGAAAAGTTTCAACAAAGCAAGTGAAGCAGATAGTGTCCCACAATTTCCACAGGGGTTCTTTATAACACCAGTCTGGAGCTGCAATTAATATGTAATTCTCTTTACGAGCCTCCATTACTGCACTGAGGAGAGTCCCATTGGCAAGCCATGCTGCTTTCTAGATTACCTGGTTGAATCTGGCACAGTTATGGAAGATTAACCTCATGTCATCGATAAAACCACCCACAATCTGGTATTCATTCTTGGCCAGCCTCTCCTTCACCTTGCAGAGCCACATAGGGTGTTCAATTGTATTGTTGTACGTTGGAATCTGGGAAAGACCAAGAATGAACAGAACAGTTCAGAGAATCCTCAAGAGTATCAAGAAGAAACAACTATTGTTGTAGGTGCAAGACACTGGATCAAGAATAAATAGAATACCATACAAAACCTGCAAGAGCCAAGAGAACTAGTAGAATATATGAACCCAAGTGCATAGGAAAAATTACATACACATTCCATTTTGATTTTAAATGTATTTCCTCACCCTGATTAAACACCCAATCCTGCTTCAACTGGAGGGTTTGGATGGTCACAGAATATAAAGTTCCTTAATGAGGAATGTGGACTCATAGACTGGGAATGGCAAAATATACATTAAATATCAGTGACTGAAGGACCAGAACTGTACAAGGAAGTGTAAGAATACAGACAGTGAAAAGTGCTGTGTCTAAATTCCTAGGAACACAGAGCAAGAGTGAGTGCATCCAGAATATTAGCAGCACATCATTTGGAATGAAGAGGACCACACTGGAAATTATACCAGTGTTTCTGGGGAATGAGTGCAGTTCTATATGAGATAGTACAGCCAAAGAACAGCGCAATGGGCTGAATTTATGGGCCTCACTGAGGTCAGAAACAATGGCCTGGTTCCTGGCACTGATCATTTCCAATCCTGGTCGTTTCAGCCAAGCCCCTTATCAAGAGCCTTGCTAAACACACAGAATGGAGGCTGTCCAAGATTTTCCAATTTGCCTCCAATTTCTCAATGCGAGGGGAGTGGAGGGACCCAGCAGCAGCTTGGCTGGGGTGCTGGTAATGCACATAAGCCGACATGCCCTGCATGGTCATGGGGAGACTCAAAGGTCATCCTGAATGGGAATTTGCCCAGCAGTGGTGGTCTAGATTGTGTATCTATTTTTTTAAAATTTAAAATGTTCAGCGAGAGGGCACCAGGATATTAAAGCATCCTCTTACTTCCCAACCATTAGAGTTCTGCTTGTTTCAAACTGGAAGGCCTCTGATTGGCCCTTCAGCTTTGGGAATCTGCCCAATGCACTTAGTTGGACAGGGAAGCTGGCTCCATGCTGATTACGGAGGAGCTTCTGTTAAAACCCCAAACAGTGATTGCTTCCTGCCCCGAGGGCAGATTCAGAACCTAGAAAAAGCCCCTTCTCCTGTTTCCCACCCTGGGAAGGAAAATCCTGCCCTATGTGTGTACCACATTGACCAGGAATGAAAAACCAAAAGTCAGGATGATTCTGATCAGGAAGAATTTAATCTCAAAGGAATGATTAGGGAAGGTAATGGGGGGGTTGGCTTATAAGGAGAGGCTGACGCGACTGGGGCTATACTCATTGGAATTCAGAAGAATTAGGGGGAATCTAAGAGAAACATATAAAATTATGAAAGGAATAAATGAGATAGAAGCAGAGAAGTTATTTCCACTGACGGGTGAAACTAGAACTAGATGCTTAGTCTCAAAATAAGGCAGAGCAGATTTAGGCCTGAGTTGAGGAGGAACTTCTTCACCCATAGGGTTGTGAATCTGTGGAACTCACTGCCCAGCAAAGCAGTCGAGGCTACCTCATTGAATGTTCTTAGACAAAGATAGATAGATTTTTGAACAGTAAAGAAATTAAAGTTTATGATGAGCGAGCGGATGAGTGGAGCTGAGTCCACAAAAAGATCAGCCACAATCTTATTGAATGGTGGGTGGATCAGGCTTGAGGGACCACATCGTCTAAACCTGATCCTAGTTTTTATGTCCTTATGTAAGGGTTTGTATTGTTGGAAAGAAGACTTTTGAATCGATCAAAATGTTGAAAGCATTATTTTGAAGAACATTGCTGTCAGTGTAGAACACTTTTGAACTAGGTTCTCATTCACTAACAAGTTCCATTTCTATAGCACAGTCAACAGATAAACTCTTCAGAGTTTTACAGGACAGTATAAGAATGGATTTTAAATAGGAGAAAAGTGGAAGGCTGAGGGTGTAAATACAGGGAGTGAAGGAAAACAGTAGACGGGCTGTGGGATGGATTTGTACTGGACAGGCATACACATTTATTCTAATGCACATTTAATGCATGTGTGACATTTGTGACATGTCAATACAATCTTGATAAACTTAGAGTTTCATATACATTTAGCAATGGTGAGCAAAATATAGACATGTGAACTCTGATACATTACATGTGTATACATGATAGTTGTCATACATACCTTTCTGCATGCTCTTGGTCTAACACAAATACTGTGTGCATTAGTTCAAACACATACTTAGTGCATTCAATAGATTTAGCGCATCTTTATTCTAATCATATTTAGCATGCATGCTAACTCTCACATATTCTACTGATTACAACAGGCATTTTCAGTCTCACACTTACTTTACAGAAGAAACACAAGTCGACTAAAAACGTTGGTGACTCAGGTCAAATACTTACAGTGTCACAGGGATTTTTGTCAAACACCACACACTCTGGGTTACGATATAGCTGGAGTAAAATATATTCACATTTCTGTAATTGAAAACAGTTTAATACAAATAGTAAGTGAGAACACACAGGTTAGCATTTGTTTATTCTTCTTTAAGATTTAAATTCAATTATTGAGACGCCCTAAATACCAGCTCTGGACTGTAACAACATCAGTGACTATTTGGTCATAGGAAGAATCACAGCTGAATGTAACCCTGTCCTTATACAGCACACCCAATATTCAAAAGGAATTCTTAAAGATGTTCAGGGAGAAATCTGAAACAATATTTGTCCTTCTGAATGTCAGAGTACTGAGGCCAACCGAAGGCTTCCCATGGACATGTAGTCTAAGATCAGCTAGCTCCAACAAAAGTCAGACATCATGGTCTTTGTGGCTCAGTACAAAGATTGGAGAATTAACCAAGGTTAAATGATTCCTGTTGTAAAAAACAAATTCTAAAGATGGTTCTTATACATGTACCCAAGAGCAAAAAAGGAAGATTCAATGCATGCAATTTATACAAGTGCAGATTAAATCTCCCATTTAATTGGATAATAAAAGTAGGAGAGTAGATGAAAGCATAACATGAAAAGTCAATGGGTACTAATAGCGTTTGAACAATTAATATCCTGTTGGAAAGAGAATGTGCAGAGTGATGAATTAACCTTCTCAACATTCTCCTGAGGTTCAGACCTCATGGAGTGAAGAATGGACATTGAAATCATTGCTTTCACTGTATGAAAAATTAATCTTCACACTATCATTTCATAGGTTTCACAACTTACTGAGTGTCAATTATATGGATGGGATTTCATGCTGTTACCACACAGACTTACCAGAATGTATTTTGGTGTCATGGCTGATTGATGTACACTGAATTCACTGTGGGAGACACTTGACTTTTCTTTATTTGCCGATAACTTGTCCATTTTGCAGTAAGTGCAGACAAATTTCCCACTAGAATTAATTGGCAAAATTGAGATCTTTAAGTAAAATCTTTCAATTAAATACAGGCCAAAAGGAAATGCAATGGTCCTCATGTCAAAGTTTGTTCCTCTATTACACTACCTAACTTTACTTCATTCACTAATTTACTGATCACTCTCTTCCATATATCATTATTGGTCAATATTTAAATGCCTGTGCAATCTGGGGTAATGTGTTTTTTTTGTTTTTATTCCAATTCAATTCAATTCAATCAAGTCCAATTCAGAGTCTCAACAAGTGACACATTGCTGATTCAAGCTGAAAGACAGGTCTCTCAACTCCTGTCCTGGGCTTGATCTACATGATCCAAGCTGATTGGAGTAGGCATAGCTCCCCCTCCAAGGTTTGATCTCATTTTGCATCTTAGCAAAAGGCTGAGATGCCACTTTTAAAAATTGCTTCAAATGAAGCTTAAATGTGACCTAATGACTCCAACCAAGCACAGCACATCAATACTATGCTTGATCTTAACCAAAAGGCCTACAGCATAGTAGTTAGCACCAGGGTGCCGGGTACAATTCCTGGCTTAGATCATTATCTGTGTGGAGTTTGATATACCCCTCATATTTGCATAGATTTCCTCTGGGTTCTCCGGTTTCTTTCCACAGTCTAAAAGATGTGCTGGTCAAGTGCACCGACCCGAACAGGTGCCAGAGTATGGTGACTAGGGGAATTTCACAGTAACTTCATTGATACAAGCCTTACTTGTGACTAATAATAAACTTTCCTTTTTTTAAAACTTTGTTGTATCTTTCAGAAATGTTATGAACAATTTTTTTTTGTGTTAAGAAAGGAAAATTTTTTTCCATTTCATTTGGGTTTTATTTATGAATCTTAGTGCTTGGGATTCAGGAGAATTATGACTAAAATATTTCATGTGTTTTGGTTTGCTTGTATATATTTATTTTTGATGAGGTTTCACAACCCTTGAATTTAGAGATGGGTTAATCGGGATTGAAACATTTGTGGAAAACAAGTGGAAAAGCTTTACTGTTGCCTAGCAACAGTGATCCAGTACACAAGACACAGTCTGGACTTGACAGAGGATGGTGGGATTTTTCAGTCCATCCCATCAGTAGGAACTTACAGTTCCATCAAAGGTAACCCCACACAGTGGGTTCCCCAGTGGTGGGATGAACAAAACATACAAAAAGCCATGGACTTGGCAGGACTGAAAGATGCAGCCAATGGTGAGCCGCCACCACTGCCAGAAATTATGGCTGGGGGCTGTGGTCTGGAAAATTCCATCCAAAGCATTCAGTGTGGGTCAGAGAAAGAGAAGATGGGTGGGGGGCAGAGGGGAGGGGTGAGTTTAAGCTCTCTGAGAAGTAAAACTGCTAGGCTACTGCAACAGTTTTTTTACTTATATAATTATATAACTAATATAATTAGTTACAGGACTCAAGTCTCCTGATCAGTTAAGCAAAGATGGTACTAGGCTGCATGGTTGACAGAATTAAATTAAAACCTCTGATAATTGTCAAACATCAAACGATGCCTAAAATCATGTTCCCTGTAGAAGGCTTTGTGCAAATCTAAGATAATTATTGGATGTATAAGAATAAAGTGAAGTAGTGGATTAATAATGTATGGAATAACGTCCCAGTGGCCTACACAACATAAAGAACAGAGCTTATTAATGTAGGACATATTCATCTCCCATATAACCATTTAGATCAAAAGGCACCTGTAAAGAGATAACATCAACATTGCAATTATGTCTGGGGAGGGGTCTAATGTCCAAAGTTCATAGTTCATATTTGGATGTGGGCGTTAAAAAGCCATTCAATGCTCATGTTGGTGCTGAGTGGAATAGATGGATGTTTGAAATGATCTTCATAAAGAATGGATACATGTATGCTGTGCATCCTGATGTTTTATGTTGTTCTGTCATCAAATCAAGGGATGTTGTTAATGCGCACACTGCAATCAGATTGTTCAAAAATTGCAGAGTATCCAATTCAATTGATGGAGAGAAGAATGATTTGTTGTGGAGGGATGATTCTAAAACAAAAGTACTGCATCTGTTCAGGAATGGGAAACATACAATGATGCCACAACAAAGCAACTCAGAATGAATTTGATGAACTCCTCTGATGCTGATGAGTTTTAAAATACTTTCATTATTGTTCAAGGTATCATCATATAATTAATTTATTCAACAATCCATGCCACATAAAATTTAGTATTTTACTAAAAAACTGTGTTTTTTCCCCTCACATTTCAAAATGACATCCTATATTTCACATTTTATACTTGGTGTATGATTCAACCCTTTCTCTTGGAAACTTCAATAGCTAACACTGCATTAGCACTTTTGAAGTATGAATGTAAAGATTTCTTTCTCCAATGATTTGTATGAAAGACCCATTCCCACATTGTAACAATGACTCTATGAACGTCATGTTTCTAACATTCCAGTACCCTAGTTCTTCAATCATGGCAAGTTAAAGACAAAATACAGACCTTAAGTTTGGGCTGAGCGAGGGAATGTGGCAGACTTCATGAAAAACTTTGGGACATTCGTCACAACAGACCAGGTTTCCTCCATCCTCACACACTGCACACTCATCATCATTCTGTTTATATTAAAAAAAAAGTTATGCACAGAGCACCAAGAGCTGAGTGACATACAAAAACATCCAACACGCACAGCACAGGAAAAACAGTAAAATCAGGAGGAAACATGGGTAAATCTCTGCTCCATGTCTTCCTCTCTTTCTCACCATCTCTACCTATTTCTTCAGTTGTCTGCATCTCTACTATTCCTCATCCTCTTGTCCATTCCTTCTTGATGAATTTTGTAATCTGCCCAACTGGCTTTCTCTCTCTTTCTCATTTACTCTCACTTTGTCTCTGTCTGTTTATCACTGTCTGACAGTCTTTCTGTCTCTAGTTACCTGTAATTGTACTAGCCTCAGCTGGGCCTTAATAAGCCATTCAATGCTCATGTTGGTGCTGAATGGAACACATGGATGTCTGAAATGATTTTCGCAAAGAATGGATACATGTATGCTGTCCAGCTTGATGTTTTATGTGGTTCTGTCATCGAATCAAATGCACAAATTGTAACCAGATTGTTCAAAAATTACAGAATATCCAATTCAATTGATGAAGAGAAGGATGATTTGTTGTGGAGGGATGATTCTAAAACAAAAGTACTATACCTGATCAGGAATGGGAATACATACAATGATGCCGTAACCAACAAACTCAGATTGAATTTGATGAACTTTCTGATATTGATGGGTTTTAAATGCTTTCATTATGGTCCAAGATATTATCTTGCAATTAATTTATTTAACAAAACTTGCACATTAATATTGTATTAATTATTGTGTTTTTTTCTCACATTTCAAAATGACATTCCACACCACGCATCACATTTTGTACTTGGTGTATCATTCATCCCTTCTCTTGAAGACGAAGATACACTGTGATAACAATGGGTTCAGTTTGTTTCATAAGAATAGAGACATAAAACTGCTCCATAAAAGTGTGATCCTTTGAGTTTTAATTACCTGAGAGTCAAAATCTGGAGATGTGCATTTTTCACATAAACAGTCACGTTTATGAAGTTTCAAGTAGCCTCTCTAGAAAATTAAAATAAAAAAAAAAATCAGTGGGAACGGACAGGAATAAAAATAAAATCATATTCAACGATGTAGACCAGGATATCAAACCTATGGACATGCTCCAGGGTTGGCACAATGGCAGAGTGCACAACATTACGGAACAGGGAACAGAACGCACATAACGGTGGAACAACTGTATGTGACAGTGGGTTAGAGTGAGTGTAATGAAAATTTGTGAATGGCAAAGAGTGAAAGCGTAAATGGAGTAAAATTAGTGCGGCTGGCTGAATGTGTTGGTAGGGCAGGATGATTGTGGTAGGTGGTGTGTACATTGATGTTTGTAGTGTTATCAGGCTGTGACGATGGAAATGGGATGGGAGTCAGTAGGAAGTGCCCATGTTCAATAACATAGGTTGCAGACCATGGGAGGAGTGGTTACATTGCCCAACAGCATGAGAAAAGTAGATTAAAATACTATTTCAACTAAATGTTTATTTAAATGTTCAAAACTGCTGGTTCAATAATTTTCTATTTAATATTTTATAGCTAAATTCTGATTATTTGTGTATCTGTTCAATTCCGTTTTTTGTACAAGACACTGGCGTGGGAATTCAATTGGGCCAGTTGAATTCTTTTGAGAGGCTGGCCAAAAATGTTTTCGACGTCCATTATGTCACTTAAAGGTAGCAACCCAAAGAGTGATTGTGAAATGTTGGCAAGGTGTCGTGAGCAACTGGTAAGGGATGATCAGGATTGTGGAACCGAAGATCGCTTTGCATCTTTGTTTGATGTCTGTAACTACTGATCAAGAATCTTGAGCAAGTCAGACATGGCACCTGCTCTGTTTATCAAATCAAATTTCCCAGAAGGCTCCTTCAGCATCAGTTAGGCTCCCAGTAATCACATGCAGGGGACCACTGGCCTGATTTAGGTGGCCCTGTAAAGCCTGAAAAAACAGGCCAAACATCACTTGGCAATGGCCCAAAATCACATGCAGATTGAGTGTAGGATAGTCCATTGCTAAATGTGTCAACACTATTTCCATTTCACACTCAGAAAATGGGCAAAACATAGATCAATTTTAACCTGCTGCACACACTGTTAGAGATTGCTCTTCGGTAACACCCCATGAAGCCCTGTAAGTGGATTCCTTTGTTACTGGTAACTTGATATATTAAAATATAAATATTAAAAATGTGCCTGATGCTAAAGATATAGGTGTAAAACTCCCCATTAAATGTACGTCACCTCAGTCAGACATTAGATTTAATGAAACAGACCTTGATCAGTTTGTCCAGAGGCTGAGATTTACAATAGATATTTCTCTTCCAATATCGAATATCTTTATTGATATCACTCAAATTTTCAAACTCTGATGGAGTTAGCCACTTATTCACCGTTCGGATACATTTTCCTTGAATTCCTTAAAGAGAAAAAATGGAAAGAATGTAATAGATATATCCACTTGTACAAAGATAGTGGGCATATGTTAACTACTGGAAGGTGAAAAACAACAGTGTACTGTGGAGAGATCACATGGATGAGTCAGCTTAGGTGTGTAGGGAGGTTGAAAGATTGAAAGGGATAGAATCACTGTTACTGGACCAAAATCCTGAAATTCCTTGCATACAGAACTTCTAGCTTGCAGAAGTTTAAGAATGTGGCTCACCATCACTATCTCAAAGATAATTAGAGATGGGCAATAAATGCTGGCATATCCATCATCACCCACACACAATAATATAATAAAAACAATACTCATTGGAGTTAAGAAGAATGAGAGATGATCTTTTTGATATGTATACTCGGAGGGGTTTGGCAGGTTAGATGTTGAGAAGAGGTTTATCCTCATTGGGGGATCTAGAACTGGGGGCCGCAGCTTCAAATTAAAGGGGGTCCCATTTTAGATTTATATGGGGAAATGTTTTTTCTTTGAGAGTCGTTACTTGTGGAATTCTCTCCCCCAGCGAGTAGTGGAGGCTGGTAATTGAATATATTGAAGGCAGAGATTTTGAATTGAAAAGAGGGTCAAGGATTATGGGGAACTGGCAGGAAGCTGGCATTAAGGCCACAGTCAGATCAGCCATAATCTTATTGAATGGTGGAGCAGGCTCAAAGGGTCGAATGATGTACTCCTGCTCCTAATTCATTATGTCCTTAATCAAGGCACAGGAAAGTCGATCTCCAAAGGAAGCTGGAACATAAGAAAAAGCAACAGCAGTTGTCCACCGGACCCTGTCAACCCTGTTCCATTACGTAATAAGATTATGACTAAATTTATAAACAACTCCAGTTTCCCCCAGTTCTAAAGCCTCCAGGTGGAAGTGAACATCCAATCTATTAAGTGTTCCAACAGTTTTACACATTTCAAAAAGATCATTTCTTATTTTTCACAGTTCAGAAATATAGTCTCAAGTTACTTTACTTTTGGGGTGGCACAGTGGTTAGCACTGCTGCCTTATAGCACCAGGGACCTGAGTTCAATTCTAGCCTGGGATAACAGTCTGTCTGGAGGTCACACATTCGCCCCTCTGTCAGCGTGAGTTTCCTCAGGCTGCTCTGGCTTCCTCCGATAAAGATTTGCAGGTTAGGTGGATTAACCATGGTAAATGTTATGAAGATAGGGAGGGTGGGGAATGGGTTATGGCCTTGAGTAAAATGCTCTTTCAGAAAGTCAGTGCAGACTCAATGGGCCCAATGGCTTCCTTCTGCATTATAGGGATTCTATGATACATGTATTTTATATCTGTCTTCACAGAAGAAAACACAAAGCCATCCAAGAATAATAAGAAATAGCGAGACAAAAGGGAGGGAAGAAATTAAAATAACCACAATCACTAGAGAAAAAGTACTGGTCAAACGGCTGGCAAATAATCTGGATCTGATGGCCTGCATCCAAGTGTGCTAAAGAGGTGGCTGCAGAAATAGTGGATGCATTGATTGTACTCTTCCAAAATTCCTGGGATTCTGCAAAGGTTCCAGTGAATTGGAAAACATCAAACATAAGACCACTATTCAAGAAAGGAGGGAGATAGAAAGAGGAACTTAGCAACCAATGCATGCAAGTTTAGCTTTCTGAGATTCAGTGAAGACATAACTTAGGTAAAGTTATACAAATTTTCTTAGAATCAATAGAAATCAACAGAGATTTAAACCAAACTTGGAACGAGTTGCCTGACAGGTTTCTTTTAATCATTCAGTAGGCCAGACCAAGTAAGGATGGCAGATTTCTTTCCCTAAAGGACATTAGTGATCCAAGATGGGTTTTTACAACAATCAGCAATGGTTTCATGGTCATTAGTAGATTCTTAATTCCAGATTTTTATTGAATTTAAATTTCATCATCCACCATGGTGGGATTCGAACCCTTGTCCCCAGAGCATTACCCTGAATCTCTAGATTACTAGTCCAGTGACAATACCACAATGCCACCTGCACATTTTAGCAAACACTGTTAAATCCATACCTGTTATAAACCTGCTCTTGTGCAGGATTCCAGTCAGAGAACCGCACGTAACTGGAAGCTCACTGGAGGAGAAATCAGCCATTTCAATTTCTTCAGCTTCTGCACCTTATTACAAAAGCAGTTCCAAAATTAATTATTACTGCACAGATTGTGAAGGGAAGGAGTGCTTGTCGTGCACGAGGGCAGTGGTGGTACATGTGTAGGGAGAGGCAGTATGTTTTCAGTGAGGGAGTGGAGGGTAAGTCGGGCAGCATACCTGTATTATGAGTTTGTGTCCACATGCAGACTGCGCATGTATAGTGCATATAATATTTGTTCTTGCCTACCTTGGTTTAGGATTATACCAAATCAATTGCTCTTGCATCCTGATGTCAGAATGCCCTGGTTATCTGATCTGCCTCCATGTTCATGCGTATTATAGTCAAAATTGCTAACAATACAAAGTGGGAAAGCAAATTGTTAACAGAATGCAAATAGTCAAAGGGAAATAAATAAATAAAGTGAACAAACAATTGGCAGTTGGAATATAATGCGGAAAAATTTGAGTTTGTCCACTTTGGAAGTAAGAATAGGAAAAAAAAAATTAAATAGAAAGAAACTACAGAATTAGGAAGGCAAATTTAATGGTCTTGATTGCAAGGAGGATGAGCATAAAAGTAACAAGTCTTTCAAATAGGGAATTATTGAGACCACATGCAGTGTCTACAATTTTGGTCTCCATATTTAGGGAGGAATATATTTGCATTGCAATTAGTTCAGAGAAAAGCCACTAGGTTTGGTTTTGGGAAATGAAAGGATTATTCAATGAATAAATATTGAGAAGGCCTACACTGGATGGCGTTTAGAAGAACAGAGAGGTGATCTTATTGAAACATAAAAGGTTCTGAGGGGAGTGTGACATGGTAGATTCTAAAAGAATGTCTCCCCTCGGGGGGAAATCTAGAACTTGGGGACAAAGTTTCAGAGTAAATGGATTTCTATTTAAAATGGAGAGAAGGAGAAATTATTTCTCTCAGAGGACCCTAAAATCTTGGAACTCTCTACCCAAGGGAAGCTGAGTCATTAATACATTCAAGGTTGAGAGAGAAATGTTTGGGAATTATAGAAGAGTCAAGGATTTTGGGGCACAGGCTGGAAAAATGCGTTTAGGCCTGGACTTGATCAGTCATGATGTTATTGAATGGGGGAGCAGAATTGAGGGGCCAAATGGCCTACTCATGGTTTATGTCTGTGAAACAGAATAAATCAAATTGAAACCTTTTCTGTGTTCATCTGGAGATCCATCTTTACACTGGATGTCAGATTTCTTTGTCAATTCAATATGCACCTGGAATAATAACACATTCCATTTTATATTACATGCCTTCTTAAATACTTGCATGGTTGAGCTTCACTCAATCAATATTCACATCAAGCAGGATAATTAATATTTATGATCTGCTGTTTTGTATCTAAAGCAGGTCCTAACTCAACTCTCAGTTATGGGGTTCTTGCGGTATTTAGTCGGGAAGTAGAGCTGAGGTGGTTTTTCCATTGCCACCCTTGTGGTTTCTACTTTCTCCTAATTAGACAGTAACCAAGAACTTAAGAGCCCCACTTACATAACAATGCAGTAGGGACAATAGAGTCCATCGACTCATTAGTTGCAAGTGTTCTTATTGGATATCAATCCAGCATTTGGCATCAGTGCTCTAGTCTCTACCTGTAAGGATTGTCTGGACTGGGTCAGAAACCAGCCCTTCTGAATCAGTAGTTGGAACACTATCTCTGTTTGGATGTGAGTATCTCATTGAGGTGTCGATCCAATTTTTATATTCCACATTGTAGTCTGAAAATGCCCAGGTTATCTGGAGTGCATTATCATACTGTTTTTCAACATCAAGTCTTGGGATGAGGTACACTGTCACCAGTTAAATCTAGGGAAGAATACTTCCCTTCCCAGTATCTGTCTGCTACCTTGCCACTGATTCTATCCTAAGCTCCATCCTGCATAATTTGGGACTATCAGTGTCCTTTGCCTGTTTGGTGTTTAGTTCCAAGCTGAAGTTCTGACCCTCTATCCTTTGCATTATAAGGGCAGCCTATCTTCCTCTACCATTATCTGAATCACCATTAGCTTCTACCATCAACACTAATGCCAATTCCAGACTCGACTATTGAAAAGCTTTGCTGGCTTTTGAGGCGACTTCCTTACCTTGGTGTCTAATTCAGATTCCTTTTCAGAGGGTGAAGATTCATCTCTGGTGTTGTTCACAATTAGTATTTTATTTTCCTGTAAGGAAAAAACAGAAAACTGTTAAAGCTTTAGAAACATTACAAATTCTGGCATAACCTGTACATCATCACTGACTCCCCATCATAACCCCATCATACACCCAGACACTACTACACATTCCATCGTCACCTGTACACCAACATCACTACATCCTCCATCATAATCTGTACACCAACATCACTACACCCTCCATCATAATCTGTACGCCAACATTGCTACACACTCCATCATAACCTATACACTAATATCACTGCACACTCCATCATCCTCATATAGAGCTAGCCTTCAGCTGCTTCATGCAGAGCTCAGAGATCAAAACACTTTTTGCCTTTCAGATCACAGAATCATAGAATCCCTACGCTGCAGAAACAGGCAGAATTCAGTAATTACATGCCTGTCTCCTATAATTTAGAATATTTTCATCTGAGGAAATTTATGCATTCCATAATTTTATGTAATTTTACTCTCACTCCCTTTGTGGTGGATTCTGAAGCAGGATAGAGGAGGTGCTGGGGGAGGAACTCACATACCCAAAGTAAGACACAATTACAAGATTGAGTCGTGGTTAAGGCTTCAGTTGGGAATTTTGCCATTTCACCCCTTTAAGCCCTTCAATGGTCATTTAATGGATCATCCATTGTCATCTGGGATCATCCAAGGTTATCTAATATCAAAACATCAGCTACATTCTCTCTCCAAGGATACTATCAGATCTGTTGAGATTTTTCAGCCATCTCTGTTTTTGTTTCAGATTCTAGCATCTGCTGTAAAGGGTAGCAAGAATAATCCAGGTAATTACAGATCGGTGAGCCTTACATCAGTTGTAGAGAAATTATTGGAGAGGATTCTTCGAGACAGAATTTACTCCACTTATTTCCCATTTGGAAATAAGTGGATGTATTAGCAAGAGGCAACATGGTTTTGGGAAGGGGAGATCATGTCTCAGTAATTTGATCAAGTTTTTTGATGAATATGATTGATGAGGGTAGGGCAGTAGATTTTGTCTCCAGACATCAGTAAGGCCTTTGACAAGATCCCTCATGGCGACTGGTGCAGAAGGTGAAGTCGTATAGGATCAGAGGTGAGCTAGTAAGGTTGATACAGAATTGGCTCAGTCATAGAAGAGAGGGTAGCAGTGGAAGGGTGCATTTCTGGATGGAGGGTTGTGACAAGTGGCATTCCTCAGGGATTAGTGCTGGGACGTTTGCTGTTTGTAATATATATATAGAAATGATTTGGAGAGAAATGTAACTGGTTTGATTAGCAAGTTTGTGGACGACACAAAGATTGGTGGATTTGTGGATAGTGATGAGGACCATTAGAAGATATAGCAGGATATAGATTGGTTGGAGGCTTGGGCAGAGAGACGGCACATGGAGTTTAATTCGAACAAATGTGAGGTAATGCATTTGGAGGTCTGATACAAATAGGAAATATACAGTAAATGGCAGAACCCTTAAGAACATTGATAGGCACAGGGATCTGGTTACACAGGTACATAGGTCACTGAAAGTGGCAACACAGGTGGAGAAAATAGTCAAAAAGGCATCCGGCATGCTTACATTCATCGGCCGGCATATTGAGATTAAAAATTGGCAAGTCATGTTGCAGCTTTATAGAACCTTACTTGGGCCACACTTGGAATATAGTTCAATTCTGGTAGCCATACTAACAGAAAGATGAGGAGGCTTTGGAGAGGGTGCAGAAAAAATTTACCAGGATATTGCCTGGTACGGAGGGCATTAGCTATGAGGAGAGGTTGGAGAAACTTAGTTTGTTCTTACTAGAACGGTGGAGGTTGAGCGGCCACTTCATAGAAAACTACAAGATTTTGAGGGGCACGGACAGAGTGGATAGTCAGAAGCTTTTTCCCAGGACGAAAAGAATCAATTACCAGGGAGCAAAGGTTTAAGGTGCGAGTGGCAAGGTTTAAAAGCAATGTACAAGGCAAGTTTTTTTTTTACACAGTGGCTGCCGCCACTGGAGCCACAGCTTCTGCCACAGGTTTGGTAGGTGATGAGGACAGTGGGTCAATCTGGATTCTGTGCTCTCTTACCATTTTAGCTTCCAGAATGAGGCCCATTCTCCCATATATGCCTCAGTGAATGCGTCGATAGTGTTTTGTAGCTTGGCCTCTGACTGTGTACATGCACACACAGGCATCATTTTCATAGTGCAGCTCGATTACACAGTTGGGATGGTCTTGGTTCTGGCCTGGAGGCGTTGGAGCTTGATCAGTTTCCCACTTGTCCAGCAGAGAGCTTTGGGGTGATGGGATGGAAAATGGAGACTGTTGGTATGATGATGCATCCCGAGTTGACCTCAGTTTGCACAAATATTGGATCTGTAGTTTCATTGGTGAGGATCATGGCTTGCATGTCATCATGGAACAGGTGGAGAATGGTGATAAATTTTTGTGGGTAGCCAAATTTGAAGAGTAAGTTCCACAATCCCTCAGGGTTGACAGGGTCAAAGGCTTTTGCAAGGTTGAAAAAGGCCACGTCCAGAGGTTGATGCTGCTCCCTTCACTTTTTATGCATTTGTTGCATGCTGATGGTCATGTTCGTTGTGCCTCTTGATGGACAGAAGCCATACAGGGACTCAGGGAGGAGTCCTTCAGCTACTAAGAGGGGTAGTTGAGGAGGATTCTGATGATGATCTTTCCTATGGTGGAGAGTCGCAGAGATTACCACAATCTTAATGAATGGTGGAGCAAACTTGAAGGGCTGACTGGCCTACTCCTGCTCCAAGCTCCCATGTTCCTATAATTCAATGTGGTTAGTCACACCTTCTGTTTTGGAATTCATGCTGAGTGACTCATGCTTTCAGTTTTTAAATGTTTCTCAATAGCATCTTTGATTAAGGATTCCAATTTCTTTTCTTTCTAGTGTAAAGTTAACTTGTTCCAATCCTTTTCTATTTATAAGAATATTAACTGTACCTGTGTATCACATTATTCACTTTTCTAATGATTTTAAAAAAAGCATAAAAGGACTTCTTGCCTAATCATTTTGAATATGCACAGTTATTTTGAGCACCCTACTCTAATGCACAATTATTTTTGGAAACCAGTTGTAAAGCAAACAAATTGTGTGTACCAGCTTTAAGGGACAATTACTTATATGTACAAGTTCTAATGTACTATGTACTTGTCAGCTTTGTCCCATGGTCTTCATCTGGCTGAGCAGGCTCAACTTTCTTTGGGCAGGGTATGCCACATGGTCTGGAACTGGAATGTAGGATTTTCTTCTTCTTTCCTTCTCTAATGCCACTCTGCTTCATCGTTAAGACATTGTGAGTCAAAAGAAGAAGTAGCTTGAAGGACAAGTTATCATCATTTTGAACAATTGGTAACTTGTCCTTCAAGGTGAGCTTCAGGGTGTCTTTGAAGTGTTTTCTTTGTCCTATCCTGATACATTCACCATTTGAGAACTGAGAAAATAGGACCTTTGGACATCCAGATATAGTGTTCAGTCCATCAAAGTTGATTTTTAGGAGATGATCTGAATGCTTGTGAAGGACCAGTATTTGCTCCATAGGCATCCTATTGAATCAGAAAGATGTGATTGAAGCATTCCTGATGAAATTTCTCTAGCTCTGTTATATGGCACTGATACACAATCCAGGTCTCTCTGGAGTACAAACATGTAATGACAGCAACTGCTCTGTACACTAGGACTTTTGCTGACTTGCGGAGGTTTTTGGTATCAAACACTTGTTGGCATAATTTTGAGAAGGCGAAGCTGGTGAAGCTGCTGTAGTATTGGATGTCCAGTCAATGATGGTTTTTTGAGAGAGGTAACTACTTGGCATATTCTAGAGTCTCTCCTTCAATAATATATAGGAGGTGAAAAATTTGGCAAATTAGGTGTGTGTTAATGAGTTTTACTTTACCAAGATGGTAATATTAATTTACAAGTGCATATCATACAATATCTCAGTGACTGTACCACAGTTGCGCTTTCAATATTTCAATTTTTATTTTGCAATCACTATGCCATGTTGTGTCTGTGACATCAGCAACTCATCAGAAGATGAGCTGCTGAGCATATTTCCCCCCCTCCTCCATGCCTGCCACACACCACCTGCCACCCCACATGTTATTGCATATAGAACACATACCAGCAACACACATTTAAGATTTGCACTCTGATTATGTGCATTGCAGATCCTGACACACAAATCAAATTGTTACCTATTTCCTGTTCCACTTTTCTTATTAAAGCCCATCCAATAAGTTTACATAGAACATAGAATATTACAGCGCAGTACAGGCCCTTCAGCCCTTGATGTTGCGTCAACCTATGAAACCAATCTAAAGCCCATCTAACCTACGCTATTCCAATATCATCTATATGTTTATCCAATGACCACTTAAATGCTCTTAAAATTGGCGAGTCCACTGTTGTTGCAGCAGGGCATTCCACACTCTTACTACTCTCTGAATAATGAGCATAACTCTGACATCTGTCCTTTATCTATCACCCCTCAATTTAAAGCTCTTTCCCCTTGTGTTAGCCATCACCATCCGAGGAAAAAGGCTCTCATTTTTCACCCTATCTAATCCTCTGATCATTTTATATGCCACTATTAAGTCACCTCTTAATCTTCTTCTTGCTAATGAAAACAGCCTCAAGTTCCTCAGTCTTTCCTCATAAGACCTTCCCACTATACCAGGCAACATCTGGTAAATCTCCTTTGCATCCTTTCTAATGCTTCCACATCCTTCTTATAATGCGGCAACCAGAACCATATGCAATACTCCAAGTGCAGCTGCATTGAAGTTTTGTACAGCTGCAACATGACATCTTGGTTTCGAAACTCAATCCCTCTACCAATAAAAGCTAACACACCATTTGCCTTCTTAATGACCTTATCAACCTGGATGCCAACTTTCAGAGGTCCATGCAGATGGACACCAAGCTCTCTCTGTTCATCCACACTACCAAGTGTCTTACCATTAGTCCAGTACTTTGTATTCCTGTTACTCCTTCCAAAGTGAATCACCTCATACTTTTCTGCATTAAACTCCATTTGCCACCTTTCAGCCCAGCTCTGCAGCTTATCTATGTCCCTCTGTAACCTACAATATCTTCCGCACTGTCCACAACTCCACCAACTTTAGTGACATCCACAGGTTTACTAATTCATCCTTCTGCGCCCTGGTCCAGGTCATTCATAAAAATGACAAACAGTTACGGCCCCAAAATAGATCTTCATGGTATACCACTAATAACTGAACTCCAGAGTGAACAGTTCCCATCAACACCACCCCCTCTCTTCTTACAGCTAGCCAATTTCTGATCCAAACCGCTAAATCACCCTCACTCCCATGCCTCCGTATCTTCTGCAAAAGCTTACCGTGGGGAACCTTATCAAATGCTTTACTGAAATCCATATACACCACATCAACTACTTTACCCTCATCCACCTCTTTGGTCACTTCTCAAAGAACTCAATAAGGTTTGTGAGGCATGGTCTACCCTTCACAAAACTGTGCTGACTATCTCTAAACAAATTATTCCTTTCTGGATGATTATAGATACTCTTATAATCCCTTCCCAAAACTTTGCTCATAACAGAAAAAAGGCTCATTGGTCTATAATTACCAGGATTGTCTCTACTCCCCTTCTTGAACAAGGGGACAACATTTGCTATCCTCCAATCTTCTGGCACTATTCCTGTAGACAATGACAACATAAAGATCAAAACCAAAGGCTCTGTAATCTCCTCCCTAGCATCCTAGATAATCCTAGAATAAATCCCATCCAGCCCAGGGGATTTATCTATTTTCACATTTTCCAGAATTGATAATACTTCCTTCTTATGAACATCAATCCCATCTAGTCTATTAGCCAGTATCTCAGTATTCTCCTCGACAACGTTGTCTTTTTCCTGCGTGAATACTGATGAAAAATATTTAGCGCCTCTCCTATCTCTTTGGACTCCATGCACAACTTCTCACTACTGTCCTTGACTGGCCCTAATCTTATCCTAGTCATTCTTTTATTCCTGACATACTATAGAAAGCTTTAGGGTTTTCCTTGATCCCACCTGTCAAAGACTTCTCACGTCCCCTCCTGGCTCTTCTTAGCTCTCTCTTTAGGTCCTTCCTGGCTAACTTGCAACTCTTGAGCGCCCTAGCTGAGCCTTCATGTCTCATCTTTACATAAGTCTCCTTCCTCTTCACAAGAAATTCAACTTCTTTAATAAACCACAGTTCTCTCGCTCAACCGCTTTCTCCCTGCCTGACAGGTACATATTTATCAAGGACATGCAATAGCTGTTCCTTGAACATGCTCCACATTTCAATTGTGCCCATCCGCTGCAGTTTCCTTCCAAATCCTATGCAACCTAAATCTCACCTAATCGCATCATAATTTCCTTTCCACTGGCTATAACTCTTGCCGTGTGGAAGATACCTATCCCTGTTTGTTTGACTGTTTAGCTACAATCTCTTTTGATTCCAAAGTAAGTACCAAATTTGGGGATTTCTTACCTCAGCACTTTCTGCTATAACTTTCCCCTTCTTGCTTGGGCTTTCACACACCAAATATTTCCACTGCAAGTGAAAGAAAATGGTCAATAAAAAGAGACATTTCCAATTATAATTTAAAACACATTTCTATCTGAATATTCACATTCTGGAAGAGGAGCAGCAATAAAATGGGACAGAAAAGTTACACTGTGAACATTTATTGTGTTAAGACCCACAGGGGAAAATATAGTGTTACAGTCATAACTAGGGTGCAGAGAAGATCAACTTAATGCAAGGTAAATCCATTCAAAAGTCTGGTAGCAACAGGGAAGTAGCTGCTCTTGAGTTGGTTAGTACGTGACTTCAGATTTCTGTATCTTTTTCCCAACAGAAGAATTGGGAAGAGAGAATGTCTGGGGTGCACGGGGTCCCTAATTATGCTGGCTGCTTCACTGAGGCAGCAGGAAGTGTAGACAGAATCAATGGATGGGAGTTGGTTTGCGTAACGGAATGGGCTACATTCATGGCCTTTTGTAGTTCTTTGCAGTCTTGGGTAGAGCAGGAGCCATACCAAGCTGTGATGACAACCAGAAAGAATGCTTTCTATGTTGCATCTGTAAATGTTGGTGAGAGTTGTAGCTGTCATGCCAAATTAGTCTTCTATGAAAGTAGAGACATTGGTGGGCTTTCTTAACTATAGTGTTGGCATGGGGGGACCCGGACAGATTGTTGGTGATCTGGACATCTAAAAACATGAAACTCCTGACCCCTTCCACTTCATCCCTGTTGATGTACATAGGGACGTATTCTTTATGCTTCCTGAAGTTGATGATAATCTCCTTCATTTTGTTGACATTGAGAAAGAGATTATTGTTGTCGCACCAGTTCACCAGATTCTTTATCTCATTCCTGTGCTCTGTCTCATATTGTTTGAGATTCGACCCACTATGGTGGTGTCATTAGCAAACTTGAAAATTGAATTGGAGGGGAATTTGGCCACCCAGTCATAGATGTATAAGGAGTATAGTAGTGGGTGTTGAGGATGATCATGGAGGAAATGTTGTTGCTTATTCTTACTGATTGCGGTCTATGAGTTAAGAAGTTCAAGATCCAGTTGCTGAGGGATGTGCTGAGACCCAGGCCATGTGTTTGGAGATGAGTTTTGTGAGAATAAGGGTATTGAAGGCTGAGCTGTAATCAATAAATGGGAGTCTGACATAGGTGTCTTTGTTCTCTAGGTGTTCCAGGGTTGAGTGCAGGGCCAGGAGATGGCATCTGCTGTGGACCTGTTACAGCAGTAGGCAAACTGTAATGGATTCAGGTAGTCCGGAGGCTGGAATCGATTTGTGCCATGACTAGTCTTTTGAAATACTTCATAACAATAAATGTCAGAACCATCAGCTGATAGTCATTAAGGCATGCCGCTTGGCTTTTCTTAGGTATAGGGATGAAGCAGATAGGGACCTCAGATTATTGTAAAAAGAGAGGTTGAAGATATCTGCGAAGGATGATAATGAACAGTATACTGGCCTCGGCAAGATTATTGCAATTGGCCTACAGCTTTCCTGTCACTGTAGAGAAGCTGCACTGCACAGGACTGGGACTGCAAACAGTCCCCAGAGTATTGGTATTTTGGTGTCCTTGTCTGAAGGAAGGATGGTCTTGCAATAGAGGAAGTGCACTGAATGTTTATCAGGCTGATTCCTGGGATAGCAGATCTGTCATATGAAGGGACCCTAAGTCGGTTATTCACTAACGTTTGGAAGAATGAGAGGTGTACTCATAGAAACTTATAAAATTATAACAGGGTTGGACAGGGTAGATTCAGGAAGAATGTTTCCAATGGTGGGTAAGTCTAGAACTAGGGGTCATAGTTTGAGGATAAGTGGTAAACCTTTAGAACTGAGGTGAGGAGAAATTTCTTCACCCAGAGGGTGGTGAATATGTTGAACTCACTATCACAAAAAGTAGCTGAGACCAAAACATCTGATTTCAAGAAAAAATTTGATAAAGTTCTTGGGGCTAATGGGATCAAGAGAAATGTGGAAATGACGGAATAGGATATTGAATTCAATGATCAGCCATGATCAAAATGAATGGTGGAGCAGGCTCAAAGGGCTGAATGGTCTACTCCTGCTTCTAGTTTCTGTGTTTAAGCCCATTTTCGAGTTATTAGCAAAAATGGTCAATAATCCCGAATCCAAGGAGATGTGCCTGCAAAACATATTTAAAATCTACATTCTGCCTCAGCATCACGAACTGCACTTTAAAGTCTATGCAATAGGTTTGTTTGGCTCCTCTATATTTTGTGTAGCTACAACCTCCTTTGCCTCCAAAGTAAATACCAAATTCAGGGATTTCTTACCAAAGTACCTTCTATTTTAACATTGTCCTTCTTGTTTGGACTTCCACAAACCAAATATTTCCACTGCAAGTGAAAGAAAATGGGTCAATAGAAAGAGACATTTCCAATTGCAATTATAAATACATTTCATCTATCTTTTTATATTCAGGAAGAGGGATGGCAGTAAAATGGCCAACACAACAAAGTTATGTTGTGACCATTTTTAACACCTTGATCAGGCATTGCACAGGTTAGATAAAGAATAAAGCTCTTTCTATAATCTTCCACCAAACACTCTTCTGGTGAGGTCAGATCCGGATTAACCTCTCCCATAAACAGAACAATTTTAAGCAGAGATAGAACAATGGGAAATATTTAAAGCTGTGATCACTATAGTTTAGGAGAGAAATAATCTACTAAAAAGCGAGAACAAACTAAATAGGAATGAAAGACCATAAAGAGATGAGGATAAAATTGATACTCAAGAAAGGGGTTCACAATAAGTTCATTTGAATGCAATAAAATAGAGGATGTATCTGTCTTGACCTGTCCTCACTCTGATGATTGGCTGCACTATGAACAATCTTTCTCTGCTGATTTCTACTCTCTGCTGCCCTCACTGCCAGTCCCATAGAAAGATTAGTTCACAGTCTGATATGATCCATCCATGTCATTGTGGGTCTCCCATATATATATTTTCCAGGTATTTTGTCTGATTCACCCTTCTGTTCAATCCACATGTCCAAAATGTACCTCCCTGAATATCTCTGCCTCAAATTGGTTCCCTTAATAGCAACTTTCTCAAGCACTCTTTTTTTGTCTGTTTGGCAATCCACGAGATGCATCATATCTACCCATATCCTTACATTTCAAATGGTCTTATTCATCTCTCTCCTGACTATTTCTGCTGGCATATTGAGCAAATATATGGACAGATATATGCTGTCTAACACCCTTTTTAACTCATGGATGAACAATTATTCTTGCCATTACGGCACTTAGGCTTTCTAGGAGAACTCCGCTCATTGAGTCATAGAGTTTTACAGCACAGAAAGAGGCCTTTCAGCCCATCGTGCCCAAGCTGGCTATCAGGCACCTATTTCACTTTGTGAGATTTTCCTCACATCTCCTGTAAACCTCTTGCCCCTTAATTTAAATCTATGCCCTCTTGTAATGACCTCTCTGCTAAGAGAAAAAGTTCTTATCCATTATGTCTATGCCCTTCATAATCTTATACACCTCAGTCTTTCCTCCTCCAAGGAAAACAACACCAATCTATCCAATCTCTCTTGATAGCTGAGACACTCCAGCCCAGATAACATCCTGATGAATCTCCTCTTCACTTATTGAGCAGACAATGTTTAGGGCCTTCTTCATTCTACAGAGGTAAGCAGTGCATTCCTTGCCCAGGTAGACGCCAAGTTTCACTGCTGCTTTAGTCAGCAGAAAACAACCTGAACCGCCTGTGTGCAGGTCCAAGACTACAGCTCCCAGTGTATCCACACCTGCTGCTTTGTCGCTTGCCCATCGCCACAGGACTTCAAGGGTTGAACAGGACACTGGTCAAGACTAGCGCTTGTTTTAGATTATAGTGAGGGAGAGTTGCGCAGCGTCAGTCTCACTCTCTCTTCCCAATTTCTATCAAGATCCAATGACAAGACAAAAGTCAAGATGCTAGAGGTGGGACTAGCACAATGGATGACCAGGACATCTTGTGTCTTGTCCTGCTCTTCGCGTTCCACGATGCTTGCAGAGATCACATTCTTGATCGTTGGATCTTCCTGTAGTTTTGTCCACTCAATCCGCCGGAGTCTGTCTTCACATGCTGGGATAGATAGGTTCCTATCTCACCGAGGATTGAGACCCGTCAGCTATCCTCACCTGGTTTAGCCAGCTTGTCAAAACCGTTGCCTGGGGTATGGCCACTGTCCCACGCAAACAGCTACGGGGAGCTATAGGTGAGAACTGAGCGCCAGTTGGGGACAAAAGGTGGTCAAATCATCCTGAAAGGATGCAACACGTTCCCCACCAGAGGTACTACCCCACACACGCCAGAAGGAATCAGATACTCAGCAAAGCTCCATCTAGGCCATAGAACACAATCAGTGCAGTAAGGCAGGGATTAGATACAGAGATACATTCTTGAACTTCTATCCTCCTTATTTCTTATTCATCCTGATTTCTCCCTCACTTTCAGCATTATCAAATTTATCCTAGTATGTGGGATACTTTGGCTGCAGTGAGTGAGGTTCTGCACACACAGCCAGCACTCACATATTGGAAAATGTAACACAGGATGTACCTCCAACAACTTGGATAATGGATAACCTTTGCATCGAATACTGAGTTTCCAATTCTTGCTTTTGTCTCGGCCGCCCTTCACTTCAAATTGTCTTGGTGTATACCACTCGTTCCCGGATCTTATACATGCTTCCCTGCTTCCTAAATAAACAAAGATCAGATCAAACATACGAGGGAAAGAACAATGATACAACACAGTGCAGGATCATTGCATAACATATGATACAGGGTAGAACAGTACTAACATAAGCACAAAATTATTATACAATATATAGTGGGAGGGGTAGGGGACATAGTGGCAATGTCACTTGATGAGTAATACTGAAACGCAGGTTGGTGCTCTAGGGGTCAGAGATCAAAGCAGCTGGTGAAATTTAAATTCAATTAATTGTTTTTTTAAATCTGGAAATGAAAATTGGTCTTAGTTTCATGGCACTATTGTTATCATCTCATCCAAAATCACCCAAGAATTGCAGAATGCTGGTGGATTTTCCTAATTGTTTTTTCACACAAAGATTCCTCAAACAATCAACTCCTGGTTTACCTACAAAATAATGACCAGAGTCGAACTCCTAATTAATTCACTGCAAGGCATTTTGGTTCCTCCAGAGGGTGTAAATGATGTTAAGTAAATGTAAGGGACATTTTTCCAACGCAGCGAGCAGGGAAATTCAAACATGGGATTCGTGACCAGATCTTTTCAGTCCATTTTTTAATAGTATAATCAACCTTGTGCCATTCTCCAGCACAGCAGCTGATCTGCATCTCCTTAGTGAGCCCAGGACTCAATTGTCTGGTCTTGCTGAACTTTCTGCCAGTATCAGTGGAGGTCCACACCAGCAGGGATCACATATAGTCCCATTAAAGGGCATTATAGCCTTGCTGGAGGGACAAGAGGCCATTGAGAGGGTAGGAGGTTGAGTCTGGGCCAGCGATTATGAAGACGGTAATGGCTGGGAGGTTGGGAATGTGTTTGTCAACCAATGTCCCAGTATACTGGGTGATCTGCGCATGCACACTTGCCCCCTCAACACACTGATGCTGGCCTCTTAGGTGGAATAGGCTTTGCCGCCCTCGCCCCCCACCCAACTAGCACAAATGCCCAGATGGACTCTGTGATTCACAGAATGCCATAAATTCATTTCATTAAGCTTGCCCAAAAAATGGGGAAGAAAAGTTCCCGTATTTCCGAACATTGGGCACTTCATTTTTTGGGGGGGAAAATTGCCCCCATGCTCTTTTAATGATGATGTGCTCATGCACAGTTTCAAAAAGACCAAAGTGTTATCACATGAAGGTGCACAAATTGGAAAAGAGGGTGGATTGTTCTTAATTGGCCACTCATTAAGATCTCATTGTTAAGGTAAGAGCACTGGTGAATGATTGTGAATTCAGGACCTACCAGGAGAATGATGGGCAATACCAAAGATCTGAAATAACTGAGGGGAACGTGGTTTGAAAACACCGAAAAGATGAAACAAATACCAAGTTCTAGTTTTTTCTTGTCCAATACTCCAGTGATGTCACCACAAGAGACTGGCAGTTCATTGGAGTCAAAATCTTTGTCTTGCAGAGAAGGATGCTTTTTGGTTTCTGCAACATTTGGTTTGTCGTCATCTTCTTCTTCCATCAGGTGCTGTTTCATATTCCTTTTCCCTGAGTAGAAAGGATAATAACCAGAAATTTTAATCAAGACTAATGGAATTACAGAAAATACCAGCACAGAAACAGCCAACAAATCTATGACAGTCTTTTCTCCACTTAATTCAATTAGTTTATTCCAATTCTCTCACTTTCAAAAGAAGAAGTGGAGGGCAGCTGAGACAGAGGCAAGGATTGAAAACTCGGTATTTGATGCATAGGCTATCCACTGAAAAAATAACCTTTCCAGCCTCTCTTTAGCAGGAGAACTTTCTGACTTTGATGACTTCCTAGTGACTCCACACTGTGACGACACTGCTTTCTGTGATGATTAGGGCACATAGAACTTTACACGGTTTTCCGAGTGCGGCCTAAGATCTGGTACACATTCAACACCAGCTCCTTGCTTTTCCAATTCAGATCAAGGATTATTTGGCAATTTTTGCTACAACCATTAATGACTCGTGAATCTATGCTCATGGTGAAGGGAAATTCAAAGATAGGAAGCATTGGAGATGGAGAATGATGCAAAACAATGAAAGATAAAGAGAAACAGAGGAAACAGAGCCATAGGGGAAAGAAATAAGAAAAATGAGCATAAACTAAGTGGGCATGTGCTGACATGATGACTTCAGAGATAATGTGATGGAATTTTTGGATATTTTCCTGGATTGCAGGCAGAGTACAAGCAAGATGTAGCAGCTCAGCTACTAAATGAAACGTTTTGTTGCAAGACCCTGGTCACCGGTCTTTGGGAACCCAGCATTGTATACAATGTTACGAATTGGCTGTCTGGCACTGCTTTGACCGTTATATTCAATGAAAACACTGAAGATAATTGGACCAAGTTTGGAAAAAACTGGTAAATCTAATGTGGTATCAGATTATCAGAAATATTAGAAAAGGTACACTTAGACTTTCCTAAATCTAGTGCGCCACAAGGCCATTGGGAAATTTGAGTCGTTTGTGCTTCAAGTGCAGGAAGAGAAAGGGGACCGCAAGATAATTCTAAAAAAGAGTGACATTTTGCTTGCCAATGGAGAACATAATATTTGACAGATATGTTAATGGAAAAGATCCTGAGCGACAGGATTTATGACCATTTGGAAAGATACAGCCTAATCCGGGATAGTCAGCACGTATTTATGAAGGATAAGTCTTGCCTCATAAATTTGATTGAATTCTTTGAGGAGGTAACGAAGTGTGTTGATGAAGGTAGAGCAGTTGATGTTGGATTTTAGTAAGGCGTTTGATAAGTTTTTCCCATGGTGGGCTCATGAAGAATGTAAAGAGGTATGGGAAAGAGGGAAATTTGACCGATTGGTTAAGTAACTGGCTATCTCATAGGACACAGAGGGTAGTGGCGGATGGGAAGTTTTCAGACTGGAGACCAGGGATCAGTGTGGGTCCTCTGCTATTTGTGAGTTTTATCAATGACTTGGAGGCTGAAGGTGGGTCAGTAAATTTGCTGTTGACACCAAGATTGGTGGAGTAGTGGATGAAATGGAGGGCTGTTATAGGCTGCAAAGAGACATTGATAGGATGCAGAGCTGGGCCGAAAAGTGGCAAAAGGAGTTTAACCCTGATAAGTGAGAGGTGATTCATTTTGGTAGGACAAATTTGAATGCGGATTATAGGGTCAACGGCAGGGTTCCGAGGAACATGGAGGAACAGAGAGATCTTGGGGTTCATATTCACAGATCTCCGAAGGTTGCCACTCAAGTTGATAGAACCTTGAAGAAGGTCTGTAGTGTGTTAGCATTTATTAACATGGGGTTTGAGTTTAAAAGCCGTGGGGTTGTGCTGCAATTGTGCAGGACCTTGGTGAGACCACATTTGGAATATTGTGTGCAGTTCTAGTCACCTTGTTATAAGAAGCATATGGAAGCATTGGAAAGTACGGAGGAGATTTACCAGGATGCTGCCTGATTTGGAGGACAGTCTTATGAAGAAAGGTTGAAAGAGCTAGGGCTTTTCTCTTTAGAGCAGAGGAGGGTGAGAGGTGGCTTAATAGAGTTTTATAAGATGAAGAGGAAGATAGAGTGGATGTCCAGAGGCTATTTCCTCGGGTGAGTATAGCTTTATTAAGAGGCATACGTATAAGATTCATGTTGGGAGATATAGGAAGGATGTCCGAGGTAGGTTCTTTACTTAGAGAGTAGTTGGGTGTGGAATGGACCGCCTTCTGCGATAGTGGAATTGGATACTTTAGGAACTTTTAAGCGGTTGTTGGGTAGGCACATGGAGCACACCAGAATGATAGGGAGTGGGATAGCTTGATTTTGGTTTCAGACAAAACTGGGAACAACATCAAGGACCAAAGGACTTGTACTGTGCTGTACGGTTCAATGTTGTATGTTAGGCATGTGCTTAACTCTACAAATCAAAGATCTGATAAATAGATACAATTATACACGGCAACTTTGAAAATCTTAGCAAAGAAATGTGCATTTATTGATAAGTTAGCCAGGGATCACACAGTCTGTGGAATCCACAGCAACCTGATCCATAAGCAGCTGCTGCAAGAGGAAGATTTAACATTGCAAACAGCAATTACCATCTGCATGCTAAATGAACAGAGTGACAAAAGTAGCAAGGAGTTTAGGTGGGATACAAAGGTTTGTATAATACCAAGCACACCCTGCCCCAACTGTAGTGAGCATCAACCTCAGAACAGAACAGCATACTTGGTGTTTGATAAATGCTGCAATAATTGTGGAAAGTGAAATCACTTCACAAAATTCTGCAGATCAACATTGCAGCAGCTTTCTTTTAAGAAGAACCATATTGCAGCCGGTCAGTCCTCCAAGGTCAGGGGCAACAGCAAAGTGAATGAGCTGGAGTTCAGTCACAGCAACCCAACCAATGCGCTGCCAACAACACTCCACTGTGAGACTATCAATGCCCTGATCATGATTTGAAACAATTCAAAATTTAAGGTAAAAATAGACACAATGGAGCAAATTGTAATGTGTTGCCCAACAGTCTATGCTCTGTGAAGAATACTGATAGCCATGAAGCAGAAAGTAGTCAATGAGCAGCATCAGGAGGCGGGATTTTATAGCTTTGC
Organism: Sphyrna mokarran; assembly: GCA_024679065.1. Classification (NCBI taxonomy): domain Eukaryota; kingdom Metazoa; phylum Chordata; class Chondrichthyes; order Carcharhiniformes; family Carcharhinidae; genus Sphyrna; species Sphyrna mokarran. The sequence continues at coordinate 62,050,197 of JAGIQG010000003.1, forward strand.
TCAAGCAATACTGCAAATTCCCGTCAGAGGCTGATGGACATTTCCACTGCCCGCCCCTTGCCCGCTTCCATTCTATAGCAGGCAGAGGTAGAATTCTGGTGAGGGTGTCAAAGCCCCCATAGACAAGATCACAGAATGGGTTTCAGCAAGGCTGGCTGCAGTAAAGAAAGATGATACAGTCAGAATATGTATTGATCCAATTCATTTAAACAAGGCACTGCTGAGATCTCATCACACCATGCAGACAGCGGAATGAGCGATGATAGCAGTTATGTCTAATGCCAAGGTTTTCAGCATCCTCCATGCGAAATGCGAGTTCTGGTAAATCCCATTAAGTGGGGAATCTTCGAAACTCACTGCATTTATATCTCTAGAATGCAGATATCATTTTCTGCAAATTCTCTATGGGCAGTGAGATTTTTCCATGGTGCATGGCACAATTCTTGTGAAATCATTCTCAGTGACACCCTGGTCTGGGATTGTACTCTGCAAGAACAAGATGCATATTTTTGTCTTTTCTTCGAAAGTATCTGCACCACACAGCTGAAATTTAACTCTGAAATGCAGATTTATGGTCAACTAGATTTCCTATGTGGGTCACTGACTCACAGCTGATGGCATGAAGCCAGATCCATGCAAAACAATGACTATATGACAGATGGTCATCCATGTGTATAAGCACACCTTACAGCGCTTCCCTTGTATGACAAGTTATCTTTCCAAGTTCATCACATATTACAATGAGATCACTGGATCTCTTCATCAGCTCTTCCACCACTGTGTTGAATGTTGTTGGCGGGAGCACCACACAGCAGTTTTCAACAAGCTGAAGCAGGCATTTGCCGCCCCTGCACTACTACAATATTTTGACATTTGAGCTCTAGTACCTCAATCAACAGATACGTCCCAGCCTGGGTTTAGTGCAGTCTATGTCCAGAATGGCAGACCAATACCCTTTGCATCAAGTGCCCTAACTGACATTAAGACTTGTTATCCTCAGTTCATATGACCAGCAGTTCATTAACTCTACTTTACTTCAGTGGCACTACAATTTCAACCAGGGGCACCCTGGGTTGAAAGCAACTAATGCAGGGCCAAAGAATCACTATACTGGCCTTACATGTACCCCAACATGGGGAGGGAAGTCTCTAGAATGGAATGCAGTCAAGCAAAAGAACCAGGCCTCTTATGGTATTTAGAACATAGAACATAGAACAATACAGCACAGAACAGGCCCTTCGGCCTTCGATGTTGTGCCGACCAAAATAAAAAGCAATGCCCCTCCTAACTAAACCATTCCCTTCTCATCCATATACTTATCAACTAACCTCTTAAACGCCACCAACTTGGCGCATCTACAACAGCTGCAGGCAGGGCATTCCACTCCCTAATCACTCTTGAGTAAAGAACCTACCTCTGATATCCGTCCTATAACTCATACCCCTTAATTTAAAGCTGTGTCCCCTCGTGCTAGCTTTCTCCATCCTAGGAAAAAGGCTATCACTGTCCACCCTATCTAAACCTCTAATCATCTTATAGGCTTCAATAAGATCCCCTCTTAGCCGCCTCCTTTCTAACGAAAACAACCTCAAATCCTTCAACCTCTCTGCATAGGACCTGCCCTCCATACCAGGCAACATCCTGGTAAACCTCCTCTGTACCCTCTCCAATGCCTCCACATCTTTCTTATAATGTGGCGACCAGAACTGCACACAATACTCCAAGTGCGGCCGCACTAGAGTTTTGTAAAGCTGCAACATGATGCTGCGGCTCCTAAATTCAATCCCCCTACCAATAAAAGCTAAGACTCCATAAGCCTTCTTAACAACTTTATCCACTTGACTGCCTACTTTCAGGGATCTATTGACACATACACCAAGATCTTTCTGTTCCTCAACACTATTAAGAGCCCTACCATTAGCCCTATACTCTACACATTTATTGTTCCTGCCAAAGTGCATTACCTCACACTTTTCCACATTAAACTCCATTTGCCACCTCTCGGCCCAGCTCTGCAACTTGTCCAAGTCAATCTGTAAACTAAAACACCCCTCTTCACTATCTACCACACCACCAACTTTAGTATCATCTGCAAATTTACTGATCCATCCCTCAATACCCTCATCCAGATCATTTATAAAAATTACAAACAGCAGGGGCCCCAAAACAGACCCCTGAGGCACACCACTCGTCACCGAAATCCACGATGAATATCTCCCATCAACCACCACCCTCTGTCTTCTATCTGCCAGCCAATTTCTAATCCAATTAGCTAAATCACCCTCTATTCCACACATCTGCATTTTCTGTAGAAGTCTTCCAAGGGCCACCTTATCAAAAGCCTTACTAAAGTCCATATATACTACATCAACCGCCTTACCCCCATCCACCTCTCTGGTCACTTTCTCAAAACACTCAATGAGGTTAGTAAGGCATGACCTACCCTTCACGAAACCATGCTGACTATCCCCAATCAATTCATTTCTCTCTAAATAACTATAAATCCTATCCCTAATAATTCTCTCCAATACCTTGCCCACAACAGAAGTAAGACTCACTGGCCTATAATTCCCTGGAAGGTCTCTCTTCCCCTTCTTAAACAATGCGACCACATTCGCTATCCTCCAGTCCTCCGGAACCACACCCGTAACCAACGAGGACCTGAAGATCAGAGACAGAGGCTCTGCAATCTCCTCTCTTGCCTCCCAGAGAATCCTAGGGTAAATCCCGTCCGGACCAGGGGACTTATCCAACTTCAAACCCTCGAGAATTTCTAACACATCCTCCCTATCTACTACAATACTCCCCAATTTGCAACCCTGTACCTCAGTGCTCTCCACAGCTACATTTCCAGCACTCTGCGTGAATACCGAAGAGAAATATTTATTCAGTGCCTCGCCAATCTCTTCAGGCTCCACGCACAACTTCCCACTGCTGTCTATGACTGGCCCTAATCTTGCCCTAACCAATCTTCTATTCTTAACATATCGAAAGAAAGCTTTAGGATTCTCCTTAATCCTATCAGTCAACATCTTCTCGTGTCCCCTCTTAGCTCTCCTCAATTCACTTATGGCAGCTTTAATTCAATTTATGGCAGCTGACATCTTTAAATGGAATAGTAAATAACATTTGATCTTAGATGACTCATATTCTGAATGGTTTGAACTTGACTACCTGCCAAACATGTCAAGTGACACAGTCATCATCAAGCTCAAGAGATACAAGCACATGGCATCCCTCAGAGACTGATGATGGACAGCTCTGCAATTCATCTCCACTGAAATTAGAAACTTTGCACATATTTTTTTTTAGAGCAACACAGCACGGGAAACAGGCCCTTCGGCCCAACGAGCCCGCGCCGCCGTCATAACTATATAGTAACAATTCCATTATCCTATCCTAATTTTAGGTTATTCCTAATATGGAAGAGTCTCAATGTAGGGACAATTTGTTTCCCAATCAGCCTAAGAGTGAATTTTTGGGATGTGGGAGGAAACCGGAGCGCCCGGAGAAAACCCACGCAACCACGGGGAGAACGCGCAAACTCCCGCAGACACCGGCCCAATTCCAAGTGTCTGAACAGCTACAGCGATAGTCACTGAGCTGTCATGGTGCCCTTCAGATGGTCCACATAAAGCACTCATTTACGACATGAAGCACCAGGCAACCCATGAATCAACATCCAAGAGCTGTCCTCGCACCACCTGCCGAATGCATGCTCCTTGTTGGTCAAGTATGGACCGAATTACCTGTGGAAAAAAAAAGCCATAGTTAAACAGTCCTATTATATCCCTCTATCTGCATAACGCTCATGTGGCTGTCCAAGAAACCCTTAAACAGCCCAGCATGCCTGCTCCCACCACCTTAATTGGCAGTGCATTCCACACACCCCCTACCCTTTGTGTGAAAAACTGCCCTCTAATATTCGTCTTATACATAGCCCCCCTCACCCTAAGGCCATGACCCCTCATCCTATCCATTTCTTAAGGTGGAAAAAGTTTACCTCCATTTACTCTATCTATACCCCTTATAATCTTATACACCTCTATGAGATCCCCTCTAAGCCGACGTCTTTCAAGGGAAAACAACCCCAGTCTATCTAATCGTTCCTCATAGGACAGTCCTTCCATACCAGGCAGCATCCTGGTAAACCTCCTCTGCACTCTCTCCAATGACTCCACATCCTTCCGATAGTACGGCGACCAGAACTGGACGCAGTATTCCAAGTGAGGCCTAACCAATGTTCTATACAATTGCAACATCAAACTCCTACTCTTGTATTCTATACCCTTTTCTATGAAAGCTAACATACTGTACGCTTTCTTTATCACCTTCTCCACCTGTGAAGACACCTTCAGAGACTTGTGAACCTGCACCCCCAAGTCTCTCTGCGTCTCTATACTCCGAATAGTTTTACCTTTTATCCTATAACTCTCTTCTACATTTTCCGGCCAAAATGCATCACCTCGCATTTATCCGGATTAAATTCCATTTGCCATCTATCTGCCCAGTCTACCAACCTATCTATGTCCTGGTGTATTGCCTGGCACTGCTCCTCTGTACCCGCCAATCCAAGCATCTTAGTGTCATCAGCAAATTTGCTGATCTCACCACCTACCCCAATTTGCAAGTCATTGGAACTTATGTGGGACTTTGAGCAGATCACGAGCAGCTCTGATTCCATAGTCGAATAACCTGGCTGACCGACAGTACACCCAGCCACGTATGTTCTAGAGAAATGTGCCTGAGATTGCTATGCTGCACTCCTCAGCCTATGAAACATGCCACGACAGGGTCTGCCCTTATCAGCACAGTGATTATTCTCCAGGCGCACAAAGACAATTCCTACTGCCAAGACTTTATCCAGTCTAAATTTTAAACCTCATGGAATGCTGATTAAGAGAGAAAATGCACTATGATCTCAATGCTCACAGACTCAGCTCTTAACTGCTGGTCAAACAGACCATTTGCAGTGATGACAACGTGATGGGGGTACACAGCCGAACAGTTACGTGATTGCATTGGACCATACTCACCATGTATGGAATCAGAATTACCTACTACATGAATTGGGACAGCACCTGCAGAAGCCATGGGCTCCACACAACCAGACTGTAACACAGGCTCCTGTACCTGTGGAAATGAAAGCCCTCCAGAGACCAACACAGAAAATCCTGTACCCACCAGGTACACTGATGGTGCACCCCAGGTCATTCACTTGGGACACTAGTCCAAGGGATCTAGCACAGATTACTGCCATAATTATGGGCTGAGGGCACATGACCAAACCTAACACAAGGTTCCAGGCCTATGTAACAAACTAGTCTTCAAATGGCCTTCATCTTTTTCCCTCACAAAACAAAACCGGGGTGTGGGGTTGAGAACGACACAATAGATTATGCACTAGCTGCAACTATGCAACCAATGTCTCATCTCATGTAAATAACTATGTATTGTTCCTCTGTTTATTCTGTATGTTATTGAAAGGTTCACACAGTATATATTCACACACACTCACATCTCAACAGGTATTAAATGAGAAAGATGGAGATTGAGTGGTCATGTGATAATGTGATGACATGGTTATTTAAGAGGTTACATGGTGAAACATGGGAGTTCTCCATGGAGTGTGGATAGTATAGAATAACTACTTGGCTGGTGAATAAACTATTGTTTGTTATAAGTCCTTTGTTGTCATTTTTTGAGAACCCAACACTTTTACAGAAAGAGTTACAGAATGTGAGACAGAGGGAATAGTTGGGATTTTCCATTGGCATTGAGTGCCCTTCAAAGAAATGTAAAATTTACAGTCTAGCATCATCTACAAATTACCCCAAAAATTTCAAATAGAAATGGAGACGGATAGAGAGGCAGAATGTTTGTGTGTGGAGTGAGGGCCTTGTGAGAAGGTTAGCAACTCACATTTCGGGTGTTTGCTGCATTCTGGGCTTTGGTCTTTGTCGTCTTTTTGAGTTCTTCCACTGGCTGAGTGATGTGCATGTTCTTCATCAGGATGCTTTCTCTTCCTTGTTACACATGATTCAGTCTTTTCAACTGGAACAGTTGCAGGTCTACCTTCATCGCTGTCTTCAGTAAAATCTGATGATGGGCCAGAGGAAATAATTGTGAGTGCATAGTCATAAACAGAATGAGGAAAAAGAACACACGCTCATTGACTCAAAAAACAAAATATATTATTCACTACCTGAATCCCTAAATTATGATTCTTCATCAGGCTCCTTAAATATTCAAAAACTATCAGCTTTGATCGCTTTTTGCCAGACTATTAATTTGGAAATGCTTCCACTACTTTACAATCTTATTCAAGACATGAACATACACATACAGCAACCATCTCCCCAGCCAACTTATTCCAAACATTATATCTTACCTGCCGAAAAATGCTTTCTGAATGTCTAATTCTTCTTACCAATTGTCTTTCATGACCTGGTGAATAATCTCACAGCATATAAACTGCTGATACTCAAGGATTTTAACGATCTCATTATAATCCTCTCCCAGTCTTTGTGAGTGTGTCTTGTACTCAGTTGTACAATGTCCCAGAGTACAGTTTATAATACGATTGGGTATAAAGTAATTTGATGCAATGTCAGTAATAAAAGAATGAAGAGGTTTGTCTGAAATGCCATTCTTGGTTTTCTTTAACACTCCCAGATCAGGTATAGCAAGGATCAAATATCAAGTAAAGTTTGCCTCTTCATCCAAGTAATTAATACAATTTGTTAATTGCAAAGATCTATCACATATCCCTGCAGCAGTCCTTCGGACACATGAACATTCTCCATTTACCTCCATTCTTTGCTTTCTGTTCATTAACCCATCCTCAATCCGTGCTAATAGATCATCTCCAATTCTATGAGTCCATATTTTGTGCGTTAACCTTTTGTGTGGCACCTTACTGAATGCCTTTTGGAAATAAAAACAAAATGGATCTACTGGTTCATCTTTATCCACCCACAAAATACTCAGGCTTATTCACCTTTAGATTATCCTCTATTCCTGATGTGTAACTTGTGTTGTCTTCATCTGTGAAGACAATCAAAATATTTGTCTAATGTCTCTGCTATTTCCTGATTCCTCATATAATTTTCTCTGTCTGCCTCAAAGGAGAAATGTTTACTTTACTCTCTCTCTTTCAAGTATTTTTAAAAAGATTTTACAATATGTTGTTATATTCCTAGTTAGTTTCCTCTCATTGTATTTTTCTTCTGTCATCAACATTTTGATGGCCATTTGCTAGTTTCTAAAACATCCTGAATCCTCAAATTTACTATTTTAATGCAACATTATAAGCCTCCTCTTTTAATACATACCACCCTTAATCTCCTTGGTAAACTATGGATAGATATTTTTTGCTACCATTTTATTTTTCAATTGAATATAATTTTATTGAACATTTTGAATTATTTCTTTATTATTTTTCACTGTTTGTTTATCATTGTAACTTTTAATCTGTTCATCCAGTTGACCTTAGCCAGCTCTCCATTCATTGCTATGTAACTGACTGTGTTTAAGCTCAAGATTCTTGTTAGTGATTGGAGTATGTTGTTTGCAAATTTCATGTGGAATTCAATTGTATTATAATCACTAATTCTCTATGGATCTTTTGCTAAAACCTCAAGGATGGCACATGGCACAGTGGTTAGCACCGCTGCCTTACAGGGCCAGGAACCCAGGTTTGATTCCCGGCTTGAGTCACTGTCTGTGTGGATTTCCTTTGGGTGCTTCAGTTTCCTTCCACAGTCCAAAAGACACACTGGTTAGGTGCATCGGCCACGCTAAATTCTCCCTCAGTGTACCTGAACAGGCACCGGACCATGGCGACAAGAAGATTTTCATAGTAACTTCATTACCTTGACACGAAACATCCCGAGACCCTGATCATCGTGGCCAGGGACTTTAATTATGCCAATCTCAAGAGTGTACTACCAAGTTACCACCGACACATCTCCTGTTCCACCAGAGACTCAAACATCCAAGATCACTGCTACACAAATATCAAACATGTCTATCAATCTATCATCCACCTATACTTCGACAAATCGGACCACAAAACTGTGCTCCTACTCCCGGCATACAAGCAAAAACTGAATGGGAGAATCCATCAAAGAAAGTCGTGCAATATTGATCTGAGAAATCATATGATCTCCAACTGGACTATTTGGAATCAGTGGACTGATCAGTATATAAAAACTCTGAAGAAGTACACCACAACAATAACTGACTTCATTAGTAAGTATGTAGAAGACTGTGTGCCAAAGAATCAAATCCATATGTTCCCCCACCAGAAACCATGGATGAATAGGGATATCCCCTGCTTGCTGAAGTCCAAGTCTAAAGCATTCAAGTCAGGCGACCCTGACCTGTATAAGAATGCCGGATACGATCTAAGAAGATCCATCAAAGATGCCAAAAGACTGTACTGGACCAAGCTAGCCACATCAACCCCCATCAACTGACAAGTTCTGCAAGACATAACAGGCTACAAAGTGAAGGCATGTAGAATCGCGGGCTCCATCGAATCCCTCCCTGATGAGCTCAATGCACTATTTGCCTGTTTTGAGCAAGAGGTCAGTAAGAGCATGCCCTCCACTCTGAAAGCCCTGAATGAATCTGTACCATTGCAGATATCAGAGCAGCTTTCTTGACGGTCAATGCATGGGAAGTGACTGGCTTGGATGGGATACCCAGACAAGCACTCAGATCCTGTGCAGATCAACTGGCCGGAGTAATCGAAGATATCTTCATCCTCTCTTTACAACAATCTGAGGTTCCTATCTGCTTTAAGAAGACAACCATCATCATGGTGCCTAAGAAAAACTAAGCAGCATGCCTTAATGACTATTGGCTGATGACTCTCACATCCATCATTATGAAGTGCTTCAAAAGGCTAGTCATGACACGAATCAATTCCAGCTTCCTGGATCCACTACTGTTTGCTTACCGCTGCAACAGGTCCACAGCAGATGCCATCTCCCTGTCTCTGCACTCAAATCTGCAAATACCTAGGTACCAAAGACACCTATGACAGACTCCTATTTATAGACTATAGCTCAGCCTTCAACACTACTATTCCCATGAAACATGTCTCCAAACTCCGTGACCTGGGCCTTGGCTGCTCCCTCTGCGACTGGATCCTGAACTTCCTAACTTACAGACTCAACCAGTAAAAATAGGCAACAATACCATCTCCACAATCATCCTCAACACTGGTGCCCCACAAGACTGTGTTCTCAGCCCCCTACTATACTCCTTGTACACCTATGACTGTGTGGTCAAATTCCCCTCTAATTCGATTTTCAAGTTTGCCGATGACACCACTGTAATGGGTCAGATCTCAAATAACGATAAGACAGAGTACAGGAATGAGATAAAGAATCTGGTGAACTTATGCGGTGACAATAATCTCTCCCTCAATGACAACAAAAGCAAAGGAGATTGTCATCAACTTCAGGAAACATAAAGGAGAACATGCCCTGTCTACATTAATGGGGATGAAGTAGAAGGGTTTAGATGTCCAGATCACCAACAAGCTGTTCTGGTTTCCCCTTATGTTGACACTATAGTTAAGAAAACCCACCAATGTCTCTACTTTCTCAGAAGTCTAAAGAAATTTGGTATATCAGCTACGACTGTCACCAACTTTTAGAGATATGCCACAGAAAACATTCTTTTTGGTTTTATTACAGCTTTGTATGGCTCCTGTTCTGTCCAAGATTGCAAGAAACTACAAAAGGTTGTAAATGTAGCCCAATCCAACACACAAACTGGCCTTCCATCCATTGTCTACACAGATTTGTCAAAGAAGCCAGCATAATTAATGATCCCATGCACCCCACTGGGAAAAAGATACAAAAGTTTGAGATCACATACCAACTGACTCAAGAACAGCTTCTTCCCTGCTATGGTCAGTCTTTTGACTGGACTTTGCACTAAGTTGATTTTCTCTACATCCTAACTATGGCTATAACACTACATTCTGCAGTCTCTTTTTTCCTTATTTATGAATGGTATTTGTCTGTAAGCGTGCAAAAACAATACTGTTCATTAGACTGTCTGTATTGCACAGTCCAATAATGCTCTGTCCCACATTGTGACTATTGTTGTGATGGCTGTAAACTACTCCCGTGGTGTTTTCAGACTCTTGCTTTTCTTAACCTCCAGCCATACTGATTCCACTTTCTGAATTTCTGAGCAAAAGTTCATTTTTGCTAATGTCCTTATATTGTCTTTTATCATCAGAGTCATCTCTCCCACTTTTCCATTCATCTGTCTTTTTGAAATGTTGTGTATCCTGGGATATTTTTCTCCTCAAACTTGATCACCTTGCAAGCATGTTTCTGCAATGGTGATTACAACTACACAAAAACAATTTATTTGTATTTATGCCATTAATTCATCTACTTATTGCAGTTGCTCAGTGCATTATGATAAAGTTTGAGTTGAAGTTGAGTTGAAGTTTGGAAAATGCAGGTTTGACTGTAGATTTTTGTGGAAGCTTTTTATTAATAAGTCATTGTTTCCAGATTTATGTGGTGTCACTGCAATAATTTAGAGCTTTTGTAGAGGGAATAGAGTGCTTTCTGTTAATAAAAATGTTTATGGTTGAGTTCAAAAGCCCATGTAGGTTTGTCCTTTATAAAATTCTAAAGTCAAACACAAACATTAAAGGTAAGTACAGTATATGCACCTCTTCCAGAAATAACATAGTCATAAATTGATAGGGAATAGAATGCAAAATATCAACCAATACTTACCATAGGGATAGGTGGAAACTTCATAAAATCATAGAAGCTCTACAGTGCAGAAGGAGGCCATTCGGCCCATCGAGTCATGGCTCTACTCCCATATTCCTACATCTCCACCCTCCAACCCACGCATCCCAGGACTCTAAGGAGCAATTTTTTTTAGCATGGCCAATCAACCTAACTGCACATCCTTAGACTTAGAGAAAGGATCTGTGACTCTCTGTCTGCTTTATAGAGTAGATGCTTGCATCTGTACCCAGAGATCTTCACTAACATACCTTCAACCAAGCTGGCCTGTAAGGCATACAGCTTTGAATATGCCTCCAAGTTATAGTCCTGAAATAAATAGTCCCAAAACTTGCGAATGGTTGAAGAATCACTTAATTCCAGCCACTCCAGCAATGAATATATGGCCTTGCTGATGTGCTTTCGTAATGTTGAGATTTCCTACAAGAGAAAGACAGACCTTTAATTTGTGTAGGATACCTGGTGTACACAATTAATTATAATGATTGGATTGCAGCAATCCAATTTACTTAATTCAACTAGGAACATTACCACTAGTTTGTCTCTGACTTGCAACTATTAGAGTGACAGTATTCTTAAATGAGAGTAGATAGCCACATAGTGGTGCTATTGCTTGACTAGTAATCAGAGACACGGACTAATGGTCTGGGGACCATAGTTCAAATCACACCATGGCAGATTGTGGAATTCTTTTAAAATATCAATAAAATATCTGTCTAATGATGACCAACGAAATCATTGTAAATTGTCGTAAAAACCCACCTGATTCCCTAATGTCCTTTAGGGAAGGAAATCTCCTGCCCTTACATGGTCTGGCCTACATGTGACTCCAGATCCACAACAATGTGTTTGACTCTTAAACGTCCTCTGAAATGCTGGGCACACCACTTTGAATGAAATTGGACAGACCAGCCAGCATTGACCTAGGCAACCAAAATAGCAACGGCAAATCCAGGCCTGTCAGTCCTGCAAAGACCTCCTTACTCACATGTAGGGACTTGTGCCAAAATTGTCAGAGCTTTTTCACAGACTCAAAGCAACAGCCTGACATAGTCATTCTCATGGAATGATACCTTATGATGATGTCCCAGACACCACCATCACCGTCCCTGGGTATATCCTGTGTCAGCAGCAGAGATGGGGACATAGTGGTATATAGTCAGGAGTGAATTGCCCTGTGTCGTGAACATTGACTCCGACCCTATAGAGTCTCATGGTGACAGGTCAAAAATGGGCAAGTAAATTTTGTCCTACTCCTGTTCACCTGACGAATCAGCACAACTTCACGTTGAAGAATTAGGGAAGCACTGAGATTGGCAAAGGTGCAGAATGTAGTCTGGGTGGAGGACTTCAGTATCCTTCACCAACACTGACTCAGTAGTACCACCACAGACCAAGTTCACCAGGTTCTAAATTACATAGCTGCTAAACTGGGACTGCGGTAGGTGCTGCGGGAACCTATTAAAGAGAAAAAACATTCTTGACCCCATCCTCCCTAATCTGCCTGCCACATCTATACATAAAAGTATCAGTAGGGGATCACTGCACACTCCTTGTGGAGATGTGGTCCTATCTTCACATTGAGGATACCCTCCATTATGTTGTGTGGCACTACCACCGTTCTAAATGGAATAGACTTTGGATGCTTAAAACTGGGCATATATGAGGCAATGTGGGCCATGAGCAGCATCAGAATTGTACTCAACCACAATCTGTAACCTCATGAACTGACATATCCCCCATTCTATCATTGAACCAGGGTTGATCCCCTGGTTTGGTGGCAATGGACAGTGCAGGATGGCATGCCAGGAGCAGCATCAGGCACACCTAAAAATGAGGTGTCAACGTGATGAAGCCACAACACAGGACTGCTTGTGTGCCAAACAGCATAAAGAGCAAGTGATAGACAGAGCTAAGCAATCCTACAATCAATAGATCAGATCTAAATTCTGCACTCTTGTCACATCCAGGCAAGAATAATGATGGACAGTTAAACAAATCACTGGAGGAGAAGGCTCCACAAATATCCTTAATCTCAGTAATGGACGAGCCCAGCACATCAATATAAAAGATAATGTTGAAGCATTCCCAACAATCTTCAGCCTGAAATTCTAAGTGGATGATTCATCTTGGCCTCTTCTGGAGGTCCCCAGTATCACAGATGTCAGTCTCCAGCCAACTTGATTCACCCAATGTGATATCAAGAAATAGCTGAATGATTGGATACTGCAAAGGCAATGTGCCCTGACAATATTCCAGCAATAGTACCAAAGACTTGAGCTGCAGAACTTTCTATGCCCCAAGGCAAGCTGTTTCAGTACAACTACAACACTGGCAATTACTTGGCAATGCCAATAAAGTTCATCAGGTATGTCCATACTCAAGAAACAAAACAAATCCAACTCAGCTATTTGCCACCCCATCAGTCTACTCTCAATTATCAGTAACATGATGGGAGAGTTCATCAAAGTGCTATCATGCAGCATTTACTCAGCAATAACCTGATCATAGATGCTCAGTTTGGGTTGCAATAGCGTTGCTCAGCTCCTGACCACATTACAGCCTTGGTTCAATGGACAAAAGAGTTGAATGCCAGAAGTGAGGTGAGAGTGACTGTCTTTGATATCAAGGCAGCATTTAATTGAGTATGGCACCAAGGAAGCCTAGCAAAACTGGAATCAATAGAAACAGGGGGAAAACTCTTCACTGGTTGGAGGCATAAAGGTTGTAGAGATCAATCATCTCAGTTCTGGACATCACTGCAGGAGTTCCTCAGGGTAGCATCATAGGCCCAACCATCCTCAGCTGCTTCATTAATGAATTTCCTTCCATCATAAGGTCAAAAGTGGGCATGTTCACTGATGACTGTACGATGTTCAGCACCCCAACTACTGAGATTGGCCCATATCCAGGCTTGGGCTGTCAAGTGGCAAGTAATATTTTCACCATACAAGTGCCAGGCAGTAAGCAACTCCAAAGAGGATCTAACCATCATCCCTCAATATTCAATGGCTTTGCCATCACTGAACCTCCACTATCAGCATTCTGGAGGTTGCCATTGACTTGAAACTAAATTGGACTAGTCATATCAATATTATGGCTATCAAAATAGGTCAAAGGCTAGGAATCGTGCAGTGAGTAACTCATCTCCTGACTCCTCAAAATCTGTCCATCACCTACAATGCACAAACCAGGAGTGTAATGCAATACTCTCTACTTGCCTGAATGACTGCAGCTCCAACAGCACTCAAGAGCCTTGACACCATCTATAACAAAGCAGCGCACTTGACTTGATTGCTACCTCTTCTACAAACATTCAATTCCTCCACCACTGACAAACAGTGGTAGCATGTATACCATCTACAAGATGTGCTGCAAGAATTCACCAAGGTCTCTTAGACAGCCTTTCCAAATCTACGGCCACTACCATCTAGAAAGACAAAAGCGGCAGATACCTGAGATTACCATGAATAGTACTGCTAATCTGAAATTAATCATATCTACTGCTACTTTGATAATGTTGCTGACTGTTACTGAGCACTTACCACAATGGTTACTTCTGAAATCGCAATGAGGTTTTTAACATTCTTATTTTTTACTTCCCTCTTTTTAAAATTTTCAGTAATTGGCTTGTGACCATTTTAACCTTTACCAGCAATCTATAACCCTTTTTTAATCTTTTAACTTTCTGCTCCCTTGCCCCTATTCCCAATTAACTGCTGACCATCTACTTCCCTTCTTGGCTCCCAAATGAACTGATGTTGTTAATGGTTTTTTTTAAAATCAGGTACAGTGCATTTTACAGTAAAAACTGCTGTTATCATCCCTCTCCTTAAAAAAAAAGTCCTTGACTATTTTAGCCTTATAAATTACTACTCCATCTCCAACCTCCCTTTTATCTCCATAGTGCTTGAATGTGTTGTCATCATGTTCCAAACTCATGCCTAGCTTTCCTGGAATTCCATGTTTAAACCTCACCAATCATGTTCCTGTTCCTATCACAGTACTGAATTGGCTCTCATCAAAATTATAGTGATATCCTGTGCAACTGTGGCAAAAGCAAAAAATCCTCCCTCATCCTTCCCAATTTGCCCACAGCCTTTGAGGTGATTGACGACACCTTGTTCCTTCATTGTTAATCCACTATCGTCCAGCTGGTTTTATTTCTATTTGAGCAATGATTAGATAAATTTCATCAGCAATATCTTCTCATCCCATCCCTGTACCATTGTCTCTGGTGTTCTCCAAGGGTCTATCTTGGGGGCCCCTCCTATTTCTCATCTACATGCTGTTGTGCAATAACATATCTGAATACACTGTATCATTTCCACATATACGCCATCAACTCCCAACTCTACATCTTATTCCATGTCTCTCAATTCTTTCACTTTCTCTATATTGTCTAATGTTGTGGGAAGATCAAAACCATTAACTTCAGTCTCTGTGACAAACTAGCTTCTGTGGCCATTGATTCTACCCCTCTCCCTGACAATTGGTTGAGGCTGAAGCAGCTTATTTTCAATTTTGTTGTCATGTCTGACTCAGATGAACTTTCCAACACATATCCACACAATCGCTCAGATTATTTATTTATAAGATCTTTTGTCTTATCTCCTGCCTCAGCCTCATCTTTGTTAAAATCCTTTGTTACCTATCGACTCAACCATTCCAAAGCACTCCTTGCCTGCTTTGCCTCTTCTACCCTCAATAAATCTGAGTTTGTGTAAAATTCTGCTTCCCCTGTTCATCCATCACCTGTACTCTCTCATTCACATTGGTTTCTGGTTAAGCAACGTCTCGAGTTTAAAATCTCATCTTTGTTTTCAAATCCCTTCATGGCCACTCCTCTTCCTATCTCTGAAATCTCCTCCAGCCTTACAAACCTCCAAAACATCCTGGCTCCTCTAATTGTGACCTCTGTATCAGTCAATTGCTTTGGCATTGGTGTGTCATCCTTGAACTTAAGAAATAGCTTCAGACAATAATCCTGGACTGGAATTCTCTGACTTTGCCCGCAGTTAGGATTCTCCAATCCCACTGTTATTCAAGTGAGCACCAAATTCTCCATTCTTGTTAGCAGTGACAGTCTAGCGAACAGGGTCGGAGAATCTGACCCTGACAGCCATATGCGAAGAGAATTAGTTGCCTTTATGTTGTTTATTTCCAGGTGACGTAACATGACCTGGACCATCTGATGGGCAACATGACAGCTCAGTGACTATCGCTGTGCTGTGCAGATACATGGATTTGGGCCTGTGTCTGTGGGAGTTTGCGCATTCTCCCCGTGCTTGCGTGGGTTTTCTCCGGGTGCTCCGGTTTCCTCCCACATCCCAAAGATGTGCTCTTAGGCTAATTGGCAAAACAAATTCTCCCTAAATTGTCTCAAATTTGGTTTTTAATCCATAGATCTATAAACATGGACAGGGATCGCGGGTAGAGGTGGGAACATTGAGGTGGCGGCACGGGCTCGTTGGACCGAAGGGCCTGTTTCCCGTGCTGTTTTGTTCTTTGTTCTTTGTCTTGATTTTCCAAAAGAAAAATCAGTGGTAATCTTAACAATATTCTATGCTACTGTTGACTTGATTTTACTGTATAAACCATACCACAGGGTTTCCTGTCAACCACTTATCCCTATTCATTGTCAAGCCTTTGGAATGAATGTAGATATTTTAATTGGAAAAGATTGTGAATGCATCGGAAACAGTTCAGAAAAGGTTTACCAGAATAACATCTGGAAATAGGTGAGTTCTCTTACGAGAAAAGGTTGGACAGGCTAAGCTTATATCCAATGGAATTTAGAAGACAAAGAGGTGACTTGATTGAAACAAATAAGAAGTGGCATCCTCCCCCAAAAAATTTCTAAGTGTCAAATTCACGTAAAAACTGGAGTAAATCTCACTGGTTTGAGATACCCAAGCTAACCTCAACCCAATCCCCCCCTTCCAGCCTGCCTCGATCTCCTCCCCCCATACTACACTTCCCCCCTCTCACCATCAGCCACAACCACCCTCCCATCCACAGTCCCAACACCCCACCCTGCAACTCTGACCCCTTCTCCGGCAGGACGACCACCCCCTGCCAACCTCCAATCTCCCCATTATTGGGGAGCTGTTGTAAACCCCGCTGGAGTAAAACACTCCGAGCAGGGGACAGAGGGGGTAAACACCAGCAGGCCTGAGATTTCAGTCCCCCGCATGTTAATTAGATGTAAATTCTCATTATAGTAATTTATTCAGCTCCGCGCTGATTTCTCGCCCAGAGTTGACAACGCCAAAAGTGCGGTGGCCAGAGATGCATGGAAGTCGTGGCACCCAGCAGGAAGATCCTTACATGACCTCTGTTTGAATCTCCTGGCCTACCTGCAGGCTGGGAGAATTGCCACCACGATCTTGAGAAGTCTTGATGGGGTGAATATGGAGAGGATGTTTCCTCTTGTGGAGGAATCTAGAACTAGGGGTCACTGTTTCACTGTTTAAAAATAAAGTGTCACCCATTTAAAACGGAGATAAGGCAATTTTTTTTCACTCAGGGATTCATAAGACTTTACAACTCTCTTTCTGAAAAGGTGCTGGAAGCAGAGTTTTTGAAAAATTTTAAGGAAGAAGCGATTCTTAGCAAGGGGCTAATATGGGGCATAGGCAGGATGCACAGGTTGCTATCCATGACCTTATTAAAGGTGGAGCAAGCTTGAGGGGCTGAATGGTCTTGTTTGTTTTTTTCAGTTAGCTGGAGTTTGTTAAATCACAGAATCAACTGGATTATTTTTCCCATCTATTAGGCTTGTCTGAGTGTCCCAGGCAGAAGTTGTGATAGAGCCAATGACTGCTCAAGGATGTAGCAACAGAGATCTTGTAGATCACTTAAATTTCACCAATAGCATTAAAGTCATTTTGGATTATGAGGAGAGGCTGAATAGGCTAGGTTTGTACCCTTTTGGAGTTTGGAAGGATGAGAGGGGATCTCATAGAAATGTATAAGATAATGAAGGGTATGGATAGAGTAGAGGTTCAGAGATTTCCTGCTTAGCAAAGATAGCAGGACTAGAGGGCACAGCCTCAAGATTAGGGGAGCGCAGTTCAGATCAGAGTTGAGGAGGAATTTCTTCACGCAAAGGATGGTGAATCTTTGGAATTCTCTGCCTGATGAAGTGGTGAAGGCTTCCTCGCTGAATACGTTCCTTGACCGACAAAGGAATTAAGGGTTACGGGGAGAAAGCGGGAAAGTGGTACTAAACCACTACAGATCAGCCATGATTTTATTGAATGGCAGGGCAGGCTCGAGGGGCTGGATAGCCTACTCCTGCTCCTATTTCTTATGTTCTCATGTACGAGTAAAGGGAAGTAGGAGGGAGGACAAGTGACAGCACTGCAGTTAAGTGGCATGTATATTAATCCCTTTATTCTTCTGTCCCCTGACATCTAACAGCTGAGGGCTTGAAACATGTGACTCCAGCATAAATAATGAGCATCTGTTGCTTGTCTTGAGTGAACTCTTCAGGGACTGGGCTGAGGAAGGGAAAATATTATCTACAGAAAACCTTGACAGAGAGAAGATACAAACACAGGAGGAAGGAAAAAGAGGAAAAACAAAAAGTAAGAGGTTTAAAGGAAACTGTCAGGAGTGGGATGTCAGGGTGGAGTGTGAGGTTGTGAGAATATTTTGGTAGGTTCAATTCAAGAAACTTTCCAAAAACCCAATTCAAATGTACTAAGAATCAGGTAAGCTTGCAAGGGCAAAATTGAATTGTATTTGAGGAAAACATGGGCCAATAGAGTCATATATGCCAGGAATTTATGACCTCACTCAGGCAAGGTTCATAAAATCCAATCCACGACCAACGGAGAATTCCGTTCCGCGAGCCTCACCCACCCTGATTATTCCGGCCATAGTGAATGTTCCACAGAACCCATAGAAAATTTTCACCTACAGTGAAGCTGTTTGGCTCATTTTCTATTCTGGCTTTTGGCTAAAGCTATTTCAAAACTCAGAAACATAGCAAACAAAAGTAGGAGCAGGCTATTCAAGCCCTTCGAGCCTGCTCTACCATTCATTTTGGTCATGGCTCATCATCAAATTCAATATTATGATCCCACCTCCTCTAAAGTCCATAGTCTCTCTGCACAACCCCAGGTCTTCCTTTGTTACAAATGTCTATTTATTCTCTCCTTGAAAGACGCAACCATCCCTCAGCTACTCCCAGACATGAAGTATTCCATGTTCCCGTTGAAACAATTCTCTGGGTAGAAAGATTTCTCCTAATTTTGATGAACTTTTATCAGTGATTCCCCAAGGAGAAGGCACAGTATCTCCTTGTTAATGTTAAATCTCTTATTCTTCTCAACACCGGAATGTTATCCTCAGCACTTTTTCATGTCTGGAGTTGACTTGGTGAAACTACACAACATATTCTGTGTGGATTTATTGCCCTTTCTAAAACAAGCTTCTAAACACTGCATTCAATTTTTTACCTGTGGTCAGATTTCTCTGTGGTGTCTAAACAAGACATTACTCACTCACTTTGAATTTTTCTTCAGTAATTAACAGCTTGTCTCGAAGGCCATGGAGAAAGGGAAATACCTCATCGATTGCAATGGAAATATCGACCTTTTTGCTGATCAGCTTCTGCTTGAGCTCTTCATCAGTAAAATAATTAAGTATAGACATACTGCAGGAAAAGATAATGAAAACATTCATTAATTAACTTTGTCTTCATAGAATCCTATTGTGCAAAAGGAGGCTATTCTGCACTGACTACAATCTCACCTAGGCCCTAGCCCCATAACGCCATACATTTACTCCAGCTGATCCCCTGACACAAACAGGCAATTTAGCACGATCCAACCACCTAACCCACACATTTTTGTTCAATTACATAACACACCAAAAAGGGATTGTGAATTGTGCATTATAATTGGAGTTATAATGAATATGTGGATTTAACTTCAGGAAATAAAAGGATTGATTGACGGCAGTAATCTCAGACCTCTTCCCAAAATGGGTGTGAAACTGGCTGAACAGCCTGGTTGCCTGCATCAGTCTGGTGAGTGAGTTCTACAGCTTTGGCTTCATACCTCATTTGGACCATTCTGACAAAATATAGTCACCAAACAAGGTCTGACCTCCAGGATGATAATGGGTCAGGGGGTGGTGGAGGATGAGTTAATCCCTGGAAGATGGAAATATCCAAAACTCCTTTACGAGAGTAATAAAGAACACGCCTGCTCCTCCTGACCCAACAATTCTACCTAAAGAATAACTTGTCTCCTTTGTTCAGTTACCAGCAGAAATATCACTCTGGATCACTTGTTAATGGGTATGCCACCACAACGAATGAGCAGAGTGTCCACTGCACACACCTGTTTTTTCCTGGAAATGTGCCAACAGGGCCCTACATCTTGCCTGCAATTCCAATATGCATATTTAACCTACCTCTCACCAAAATCAGGCGTGAAAGTGTAAAGAGCCTGCAAAATACTAACGTAACATATAATGAAGTTCAGCACAGTAAAAGCAGAATAATGTCTTATTGTTCACAAATTTACAGGCTGTCTAAAACTGCATTAAAAAGACTTGCATTCAACTGCACAATCTCACAATTAGAAGATTTCCAAGTTAGATTTTGCTGCTTTTATGAACCTCAATCAGACCTCCGAGGTTTTAGTGCCATCCAGTTGGGGACAAACATTTTTGTTTAAAGTAGACAGAGTTTAAGATTCAAGACACCTGTTCAGTGAATAAAGCCACAAAATTCCATGGGTTTTGAACAAACAAAAGTAAACTTTACGATATCATATTTGAGGCAGCAGAGTGGCACAGTGGTTAGATGGTATCCTCCCACAGTCCAGTGATATACAGGTTAAGTGGATTGACCATACTAAATTGCTTCTTCATGTTCCAAGATATGTAGGTTATCGTGATTAGTGGGGTAAATACTTGAGATTACGGGGATAGGGCAAGAGTGAGCCTGGGTGGGATGCTCTATCACAGTCGGTGCAAATTTGATCTCACCAACATCCTGTACAAAACCCAATTAGCAGAGCTTTGCTACTTTTATATTCTATTCTCCTACAACAATATTCCATTTGTCTTTCTAATTGCTTGCTATATCTGTATGCTAAATATTTGTGATTCATGGATCAGAACACTCAGGTTCCTCAGTACCTGAGAGGTCCAAAATCTCCTCTCTATTTAAATGATAGACTGCTTTTCTATTCTTCCTGTCAAAGTGGACAAGTTCAATTTTCCACATTATTCTCCATTTGTTAGATTTTCGCCCACCCAATCTGTCTAAATCCCTTTGTAAACTCTTTATGTTCTCTTCATAACTTACTTTCCTACCTATCTTTTGCATCGGGAAATCTAACAACCATGCATTCAGTCCCTTGGTCTTAGTCACATGTACAGATTGTAAACAGTTGAGGTTCCAGCATTGACCCTTACACTAATTATAGCCTGCCAATCCCTGCTCCTGTTGGATGACCAACCCTTTATCTATGATGATATGTTATTCCCTCTACAATGCTTTCTTATTTTGTGTATTCTTTGGAAATCCAAGTACATCATATCTTCAGGATCCCCTTTGTCGATATTATTTTTGATTTCCTCAAAGAACTCAAATAAATTAATTAAATATGATCTCCCTTTCACAAAACCATGTTGACTCTGCCTGATTGCATTAAGATTTTCTATGTGCCCTGCTATAATCTCCTTAACATTGGATTCTGGCATTTTCTCAATGACAAACATTAGGCTAACTAGCTTATAGCTTTTTGCTTTCTGTATCTTCCTCCTTTCTTGAACAGAGAAATTATATTTTCTATTTTCCAATTTAATGGGATCTTTCCAGAATACTTTTGCTTTGATTTGAATTGATTTATTATTGTCACATGTATTAACATACAGTTAAAAGTATTGTTTTTTACATGCAGACAAAACATACTATTCATAAAGAAGGAAATGAGACAGTGTAAAATGTAGTGTTACAGTCATAGCTCAGGTGTAGAGAAAGATGAACTTAATGCAAGGTAAGTCCATTCAAAAGTCTGACATTAGCAGGAAAGAAGTTGTTCGTGAATTGGTTGATATGTGATCATACCACCTTCTGGTGTTTTGGAAAATTACACCCAATGCATCTATTAATTCTACAGACATTTATTTCAAAACCTTGGATGAAGTCCTTCAGGTGCTGAGGACTTGTCAGTTTTTAATTCTAATAGTTTTCTCAGCACTTTTTCCTGGTAACTGTAATTTCATCTCTTGATTAACAGGTATTTCTGGGATGTTTCTTTGTGTGATCCATAGTGAAGACAGACACAAAATACTATTCAATGCTTTCACCATTTCATTATTACCTACTATAAATTCCCATACTTTCCTGTTTGAGAACTCATGCTCATTCTGGTTACTCTTTTCCGTTTTAAATATCTATAGAAACCTCAGACTTGCTGCTTTAATATTTCCATCTACCTTTCTCTCATACTCTAATTTTTCCGTGCTTCTTAATTTTTTAGGCATTCTTTTAAATTTGGGCTTACCATTAATCTTTGTAAATTGTATGCTTTTTCTTTTGTTTTGATACAGTGTTCTTTAATTAGCCATGGCTGTACGTTCTTCTCCTAGAACTTTTACTTATCACTGGAATGTATCTCTGCTGAGTGTTATGAAATATCTCCTTAAATGTTTGCCATTGCAACTCTACTGACTGACCTTTTAACCTCATTTTCCAGTTCATTTTATCCGGCTCTGTTTTCATACCTTTGCAATTGCATTTATTTCACTGTAGGTTTTAAATCGATCCTTCTTTCCCTCAAACTGAATATGAAATTCAATCATGTTATAACCACTGCTACCCAGAAACTCCTTTATTATGAGGTCATTAATTAATCCTGCTTCATTGCACTCTATCAGATCGAGAGCAGCCTGCTGTCTGGTTGGCTGTAGAATATGCTGCTCTAAAAAATTGCCCAAAAATGCTCAATAAACTCATCTTCCAGCTCCTTTTTCCTATGTGATTTGTTCAATCAACATGATTATTGCAGTATCTTTTTTTACAAGCTGCCATTATTCCCTACTGCACGTACCATTCTTCCATTGTGTACTGTTAGGAGGCCTGTAAACTATTCCTACAATTGATTTCTTCCCTTTCCTATTTCTTATCTCTACCTAAATTGATTCTATGGCCAGAATGTTACGGCTATTCACGCCAGTGGAGTTTTCCCATCCCACAGCAATGAATGGAGATTTGGCTGGGTGCCAAATTCTCCGATCGTGCTGCAACAGGAGCATGGTGTGCATGGCTGGTAAGATAGCACTCATACTCTTGATCCTTAGAACTAAGGTAATCTCTTGCATTAATGTCATCCTTAATTAACAGATGATTATCAGGCATTAGGATTAATGAGGAGAACCAAATAGTTTTCAACTGCAGCTCACTTATTTTTAAGGTGGTTAATTCATAATTGAAAATCCACGCCCTTCACCGACCCAACATTGGACTTAATGGCCATTTTCTAGTTCTAAAGATTCCCCATGTCCATATTCTCAGAATAGTGGGGATTTGTAGTTTTCTGAATCTTCAAACATATGATTTTCGATCAATATCATCAACAGAATTAGGAGCTTAGACTGGAGATTTCTGTGTTTGTCAGTTATTTTGGACTATTGATGTTTGTTCACACACAACCTCCTCAGTGTTGATTTCTGTGGTTCAGTGAACTTTGCTTAGCCAAGGCAAAATACCATTTGACTCCCAGACACTTAAAACCAATAACATGTTTTTAACTGAATATTCATTTATTTTCATAATTTAAAATGTGCCACTTCCTGTCTATAAATGTTACTCCCCATAATGATTTTCATGTCAACACTTACAGTAATCTCCATCAACCTGCCTACCAACATTAACATTTCTGTCAATCCCTTCTTTCTCAACATTTAAGGTGGCCCGGTGGAACCTGGATTCAATTTCAGCTTTGGGTCACTGTTTGTGTGGAGCTTGCACATTGTCCCCATGTCTGCACAAGTTTCTCCAGGTACTCTTGTTCCCTCCCACAGTCCAAAGATGTGCAGGTTAGGTTGACTGGCCGTGCTAAATTGACCCTAGCCAGTTAGCAGGCTAACTATGTGGGGTTATGGGAATAGGGTCTGGGTGGGATTATGGTTGGTGCAGAATCAATGTGTCAAATTGCCTCCTTCTGCACTGTCAGGATTCTATGATTGTTTAAATCTTTCACAAGATGTGGACGTCACTGACAAATCATATAATCCATTTATAATCCCTACAGTGCAAAAGGAGGCTGTTCAGCCCTTCAAGTCTGCACCTACCACAATCCCACTCAGGCCCCAGCACTATAACCCTATGCATTTATCCTAGCTAGTCCCCTGACACGAAGAGGCAATTTACCATGGCCAATCCACCTAACCGCACATTTTTGGACTGCATCTATTGCTCATCCCTAATTGCCCTTGAGAAGATAATGGTGAGCTGCCTTTTTGAACAATTGTAGTCCATATGGTGTGGTAACATCCACACTAAGGTACTAAATATATAAACAGTTGACTGACATAATATAATTGCAGGCTTCAGCTGCTAGGTGGTGCTCTTATACCACTCCACACACATTACTTTGAATAGGTGGTGACTAGACCACAGCTTAGAGGCAGTGGCAAAGATAAATGGGTGAGGAGCCTTGTATCAACGAAGGATTGTAAGTGTTGGATGAGAAGACCAGCAGACATGTAAGGAAGAGGTGATGCCAAAGGCATGCAGTAGACGTGTGGATCATAAATAAATGTCATAAACAAATGCAATGCTAAATTTAGCTAAATGTAAAATGAATGAAATCTACCAGTATCTCTGCCTTGATGAAAAGCAGAGTTTGTCTTGGCAACAATGGTAAATAGATATAATTATTATTAGATGAGAGTTTATATCCATGTGTGACACCCACTACATTATACATGATGCAAATAGTTATGATTTAGAATTGGTGCAAGAGAAATAAGAAAACGTACAGGAAAAATGAGTCATCCACTAGCCCTTTAGTGTGGGCGGCACTACTGCCTCACAGTCCCAGAACTAGGTTTCAATTCCTCACATGATTCACTATCTGTGTGGAGTTTGCACATTCTTCGCAAGTTTATGTGGGTTTGCTCTGAATGCTCCAGTTTCCTTCCATAATTTGAAAGACATTCTGTTAAGTGCATTAGCCATGCTAAAATTTTTCCTCAGTACCTGAACAGATAGCCAAGTGTGACGACCAGGGGGATTTTCACAGTAACTTTACTGCAGTGTTAATGCAAGCCTACTTATGACACTAATAATAAATAAACATCAATGACAAAAAGGCAGATAATGGCTGATAATGTACAACAGTGTGCAGTGGCTTTCTCATTGCATTGCCCATAGACAATCTGGGGGATATTCTGGTTTGAAACGCGGGTTGGTCGAGTGCTGACAGAAACAGGAAGACCAACTCTGAGAAAAAAAGAAGTGACACTCTGCCATAGGTGCTGTCGAGACATTGAGACCCTGTTGGAGATGCTGGTGAGTTTTTGAGAGAAAAGGTGGAGTGCATTGCCCCAACATCACCCCTCCCCCCACAGCCTCCATACCCACTCCCAATCCACTCCTCCCCCCAATTCTCATGCTGGCAGCTCAGACCCATTTTCTGGACAGCCGCATGACAACCCTGATCACAAACCACCGCCTGTGGCAAATTACAGGAGGGCGCTGGAATTCAGGAGGTTTGGTCATCCTAGACAAAAAGTCTCTGTTATGCTCATGGCAGGTGTAAGAAAACACAAAGTCAGCACAGTGGTGGAAGATGAGCGACAGGGAAGATCCAGGAGCTGTGGATGAACTGAGAAAAATAAAAAGTGGTAACATTCCACCTGACTAATCAAGATTGCAGTGTACCCATTGAAGTAATAAAAATGAAAATTGTTCCATACCCTGGGGCTTTTCATTGTTTAAACTTTTGGGACTAGCTTGATGTAGATTTCACTGATATGTATTTGGGTGTGTTCTCATAACAGTGTTGTATTTTGTGCTTCAGATTCTGTACAGATGACACACCATGTTCTATGTGTACGTTAGCTTTACTTTCAATGCTCATTCAGGATTCCAGCCTCTAACTCTCAATTTAGTTTTTGCTTCTCACTGTAATCACATCCAGGCTTGAACAATAGCACTTAGAGAACAGACATATGCAACCAAACACCGAATAAGTGAATATCACATCATTTCCCACTTCTAAAACTAGAAGACATTGCTTTAAAATATATAATCTCTTAGAAATTATTTTTGAGATATGATAGTTTTGATGACAGTGCTGAGATCTACAAACTCGAGATTGTAGTTTCACAGGATCATCTTGAAGAGATGGATGATCAACATCACAGGAAAAAGAAATATACCCTCATAATCACTGTCCTCAAAACATCCTGATCAGTTCACTATCAGACACATTGTGTTCCACTTTGTGTCCCACCCTTCCAACCCCACTGACTTAAGAGCCGATGCCTCTCAGACCATGTGCTCATTTTGTTGGTACGCTCTGGACAGTGCCACCTTCTGTGTTGAAGCATTCAGGCAAGCCCCAACTTGAGAAAAGTGAAATATTGCACAAACTATTAGTCCCAATGATGCAGCAACAGAAATCAGGAAGGTCAAGATACCTAAATCAAGGGGAAGGTTACAGAGATATGGAGGAATGAGGCATGGATGGATTTGAGAACAAACATGCAAAATGTTAGAATTGAGGCATTTGCCACAGCTTATACCAATGTAGGTCACATACGTCACAGTAATTGAAATGAAACCACATAGATATAAGATGAAGAAGTATACTTTTGACATCTGAGACTGACTAGAATATGAACGTGGGTTTGCAGTAAATTCGGCTGTTTAACCATCACTGACAAATCATTAAAAGTACACCAATAAGACAAACACCACAACAAACCCTGATTAGTATTTTGCAGTGTTTCATAGTATTAGTAATTTACTCACAAGAATAAATCATAATTTTTGGGGAGAAATCACTCTTTAAATAAAGAATAAAACATTTCATCAAAATAGGTGTGCTAGGAAATAAATAAAAATGGGACTAATAAGTAGAGTTGCCAAACTTAAGAATGGGCCTGGATTCTCCAGGAATTAACCTGGAGAAAAATCATCAGGACACTTAAAAAAGTTTTATTGTTGGCATTTTCATTGAATACTTCTCACTACCAGATACTGAAATAATGAAATTGGGAATGGCGGGGGGAGGGGGGTTCAATTGACGTAGGACAGCAGAGTGGCACAAAAGATGGCTGTGTTGGCCATCTAATGTCTGGATCATGGGATAAGTCAATTGGTGAAACTTCCAGGAATACATTTAATCAAATTAGAATAGAATCCATGGAATCCACACAGTGCAGAAAGAATTTACACCAACTCTCCAAAACAGCATCCCACCCTCTGTCCTATCCCCATAACTCCACACATTTACCATGGCTAACCTGCACATCTTTGGACAATCCTACTACTGAGTAAGAACATGTCTTCAAGGACACTTTGCTTTTGAGGTGCCCTTTGCCTTGAACAATTATCTCCACAGTGCCCATTGTGAATAGTGGTGCTGCTGAGCTGCTAGCCCTTTGATTGGTCTAGCTTCTGGGATTGCCTTTCTCTTTCAGCCACAGAGGCAATATGAGTAGAAATTAAATCAATGTGCCCGTACATCAGAAAGAATTTAATGACTGCAAAGTGTTTTGGGATGTCCTGAGAACCTGATATAAATGAAAATTGAAGCTTGTACGTTCAATATTTGATCCCTGAATTTTGTGTTATAATCTTACACGCCTGAACTGCAACAGAAGTAATCCAAAAGCAAAGTTGGATCAGTCAATTTTTAGTCATCCTCGTTGACAAAGTCAGAAAAAGGTGTTATGTGCAGGTAAATATTTAAATCAAGACCTTGGGCCAATTGTTGGTCCATCAATATGAAATTTAGGTACAAATGGGAAGAACATGCTGCACAATCTACTTAAATATAACAGGCACAGAGAGGCCAAATCAATTATCATTAAGGAATTGCAGATAGCTTCCAAAAGAAAAGTCAATCTTTATTTACTGAGTGTTGCAGACTGGCACATTCCAAAACCCAGGACTGTATGCTGAGGGACGCACTAAAGTCTGGGACAGCCATAGTAAGAGCTCAGTGGAGAAAGGTAGCCCCATTGTATAAGATCTACAAGCCACAGTGAACTGAGAGAAGTGGAATTATATAGAACATAGAACATTACAGCACAGAACAGGCCCTTCGGCCTTCGATGTTGTGCCGACCAAAATAAAAAGCAATGCCCCTCCAAACTAAACCATTCCCTTCTCTTCCATATACTTATCAATTAACCTCTTAAACGCCACCAAACTTGGCGCATCTACAACAGCTGCAGGCAGGGCATTCCACTCCCTAATCACTCTTTGAGTAAAGAACCTACCTCTGATATCCGTCCTATAACTCATACCCCTTAATTTAAAGCTGTGTCCCCTCGTGCTAGCTTTCTCCATCCTAGGAAAAAGGCTATCACTGTCCACCCTATCTAAACCTCTAATCATCTTATATGCTTCAATAAGATCCCCTCTTAGCCGCCTCCTTTCTAACGAAAACAACCTCAAATCCTTCAACCTCTCTTCATAGGACCTGCCCTCCATACCAGGCAACATCCTGGTAAACCTCCTCTGTACCCTCTCCAATGCCTCCACATCTTTCTTATAATGTGGGGACCAGAACTGCACACAATACTCCAAGTGCGGCCGCACTAGAGTTTTGTACAGTTGCAACATGATGCTGCGGCTCCTAAATTCAATCCCCCTACCAATAAAAGCTAAGACTCCATATGCCTTCTTAACAACTTTATCCACTTGACTGCCTACTTTCAGGGATCTATTGACACATACACCAAGATCCTTCTGTTCCTCAACACTATTAAGAGCCCTACCATTAGCCCTATACTCTACACATTTATTGTTCCTGCCAAAGTGCATTACCTCACACTTTTCTACATTAAACTCCATTTGCCACCTCTCGGCCCAGCTCTGCAACTTGTCCAAGTCAAGGTCTGTAAACTATAACACCCCTCTTCACTATCTAACACCCCTCTTCACTATCTAGAACCGCCTCGGGCCGTATGACTCCCTCTGAAGTATACTGTGAATATTACATATATCATGGCTGTATTGAAGCACTTCAGTGCTTCAATTTATGTAGAAACGTAAATATTATTGCACAGGGTAATGGCCATTTTGAAATGATTCTAATTTTTTTCAAATATTTTACAAAAGTACATTTTGACAAAAAAAAGTCAATATTTATTTTCATTGCATTGGATAAGAAAGACAAACAAGTTGCAGAGACAATTGTGAATCCTTGTAGCTGAGTCTCTGTGTTAAGTGACTAGTGCAGCATCATCAACGACATTGCACAGCTCTCTGCTTAGGATGGACATTCAGAACAAGATTTTAGTTTATGTGCTATTCTCAGCAGTTTGTTGTACAACTGTGAGACATAAACAACTCACAGCTATTAAGAAATGAGGCTCGACAATTTCTATCTTTAACGTTTATGGCACATTCTCACGGTGGAAGGACAAATCACGAATGCGACTGTGTCTTTCAAAGATAAATATTCCAAGTATGCCAGCACTCACGTACAGGTGACTGAGCTGGCTCAGGCATGTTTGCAGAATGGAAAACAGATACATTTTCAAGGAATTTTGTATGACCAGACTACCAAAGCCAGCGACCACCATAATGCCCAAAGTTCTGATTCAGGTATGGGTAGCATAGTGGTTAGCACTGTTGCTTCACAGTGCCAGGGACCCAGATTTGATTCCTGTTTGGGTCACTGTCTGTGTGGAGTTTGCATGTTCTCCCTGTGTCTGCGTGGTTTTTCTCCAGGTGCTCTGTTTCCTCCCCCAGTCAGAAAGATGTGCAGGTTAGGGTTCTTTTAGGGCAAACCAAATAAAAGATGTGCAAGTTAGGTGGACTGGAAATGCTGAATTGGCCCTTTGTGTCAGGGGGACTAGCTAGGGTAGATACATAGGTTTATGGAGATAGAGCCTGGGTTGGATTGTAGTCAGTGTCGACTCAGTGGGCCACATGGCTCCTTCTGCACTGCAGGATTCTATAACTGAATTTGCAAACAAAATGTGAAGGCTCTAAACATTGCTTTTCACCCTAGGAGATATCAGCCAATGACAAAGGGAAATGGTGACGTTATCTGTGGACTTATGATGTTGGTGCTACCATAATAACCAGTGGTTTGTACAGCCACACAGTGACAACTGATAACGACTAAATATGCAATACTTGTGCCAGAACCAGCCTCTCATGGATTGATTTCTTCACACAACTTCAAAATTGCATCATATTCTATTCTATCCTTTAAGGATTTGTGCCATGTCCATCCCATGTGTAGATAGAAGGATGCAGATGAGAAGGACTTCTCTTCCTTAGCCAATAAACAATCTAATCCATTTTTATCCCGCAACCCCACAAATACAAGCTGCCACCAAGCTCAGAGTAGGTGCAGAATGATTTTATGCCAATCCCTGGATGATAACTACCATATGTTTGGTACTTAGAGCTTACCTGTGACATTTAAATGTGGTCTCTGTTTCTTATTTGGTTTTGTGCAGAAGTTGAATTTAACCGCAATTTTTTTCTCTCGCTTTTTTTCTAATTTCTCGACATTTTCTGCTTTAGTGGAAATAGTTTGAATTTTCTGAGACCTGACTGTTATCACTGATCCCCCATATTAGCATTGCGTAATCGCTAATATACTTTCTATATAGTATCATCTATACAACAGCACACAGAACTCTTACCTATATAATATTGGTTTGGTATTCTGATACTCTGCATCATTATTAATCTGGTGCAGCAACTACCGAGCATCAAACCATAGCATAAATAAAGCTGTAACAATGGAAACGCCTTTAGCTGTTCAAAATGCAAACTCACTCAGACAATCGACACTTACCTTGTGTACTGATAGTATTGGTGGATGACAGCTGTACTGAGGGGCTGACAACACAGATCACCTCTGAGCTTTGCTGCCCGAATTCAAAGCGCTCAGATATTTCAAATCCTTCGATTCGTTTCGGGGAGTAGACATTACATTTACAGGAAATTATTTTGCAGCTTGTAGGGAACATCTACAAATTTCCTACTTTTGTTCCAAAGGCACAAACCTGAACAGTCATTCTTTTTATTTACTTTCCTTGAGGGGAAGATGAATTTCTCCTGGCTCCCACCTCCCCCCCTTCATTGTGAATTCTTGATAATTATTGCCTGCCTGTTTTGTACTGGGAGTATTTGATGGGGCAGCGAGGGAGCTTTACTCATTTAACTCACTGGAAATGTTTGATGGGTGAACGTAGAGAGACCCTCACTTTGTATTAATCCACACAGTATCCATTATGGAAATGTTTGATGGATGGGTATAGAAAGTGCTTGACTATGTACCTAACCTCAGTTTGGGATGTTTAATTTTTACTGCAGCTAACTTGTTTTTCTTTATGAGGATCACACATTCAAATTATGATGTGGAGTTGCTGGCTTTGGACTGAGGTAGGTATAGTAAATAGTCTCACAACACCAGATTACAGTCCAACAGGTTTATTTGGTAGCATAAGCTTTCAGAGCATTGCCCCTTCATCAGATGAGTTCAATGATTGGTGTAAAACTATTTCACAGCTGTGGGCTGGCCTGAAGCCAGAGGTTAGGATTGTTTCACATTCAAAGTATCAATTAATTTGTTTCTTACTTTTTTGAGTACAGCAAGTTAGAAACGATTCTACTCATACTTTTAAATATCCGCGATGTGTCTAATCTATTCTGTATTTAGAAGTTTGAAAGTGCTGTTTGACACGAAATCAAACTCCTCCTGAGCCTATTCCAAGGAGTGTGTGCTAAGATAAGGCTAAGCAAAGCTATACCTCACCTGAATGAACTTGACAAGGGGAACAAACCTCTTTCAAACTCTGACTCCAATATTGTTCACCTGTATCAGTGCAATTTGCAAAAAACAAGTAAAATTTCAAATCAGAGTCAACTTCGCTTCATATAATTACGGAATTTAGAGATGATCTCTGACGGCAGCTCGAAACGCAAGTGCAGCATACGTCAAGTATCTCCATGAGAGTGGAGTTTCTCCACGAGCAAACCTCTGGCTTCAGGCCAGCACACAACCCGCGAAATAGTTTTAATCATACGGAAAGTACGCTACTTTCTGAATTTAAATGTAACATTTTGTGTGACTTAATCGCAAAAAAATGCTTGGTGTTAAAATAAATGCCGTTTCTACAACATCCAATACGTGGGAGGCTCTGCTTCACTGAGGTCAAAAGTCATGCAAGCAATGAGTTCCGCCAATATCAACTGATTGAAATGTTAGAAACTCCATCCAGTTTAAAATTAGCACGAGTTTCTGCTACATGTAAACTCGCTGTGTCCCATCAGGGCTACATTGGTATACTGATTACTAATTATGTGTCTGTCCCTCCCTCAGAGATATATTTGCAAACCGATTGCCGCTGTTTCTTTCTGTCCCTCCCTCAGGGATATATTTGTATACCGATTCAAGTACTTTCTCTCTATCCCTCCCTCACTATTATGTTGGTAGGCCGATTCCTAAGTTTTCCTCTCTGCGCCGCCACCAACACCACCTCCTCCCCCGGCCCCAGAGGAATATTTTGTTATACTGATTGATGCAGTTTCTCTCTGTTTCTCCCTCAGGAATATTTTGCTATATTGATTCATGTAGTTTCTCACTACCCCTTACTCAGGGATATTTTACTATACGAATTGATGCAGTTTCTCTCTGCCCCTCCCTCGGGCATAGTTTGCTATACTAATTGATGTAGTTTCTCTCTGTTTCTCCTTCAGGAATATATTCGTATATCAATTAGGTTCTCTCAGTTCCTGCAATAAGTAACCGTTTGGATAATCATTAACTTCTGTCAATGTATCTTTCTCAAGGAAAAATCTGTAGATTGACCAGTGTATGTAGGTCCCTCTAGAGCAGTGGTTCCTAGCACTCTGATGTGCCATGAAGGTGGCCCACCCCCAAATGTGTTGTAAAAAAATTCAAAATGATTACAAATTAATATAATTAAACTAAAAGTAATCTTCAGCTCTATGGTTGGCATCCCAACGTTCCTTAGGCCTTCCACACATGGGCAGTTTCAATTTTTTTATGTTGGTGAGGCCCATGTGAGTGACCAATAGGACTTGGAGGTGCAGACAAAGGTACAATGTACCACACAAAAAGCAAAAACTCAACAAGGATACAAAATTCCTGGGCGAAGTGAGGAGTGAGAAATGGCATCTGCTGTTCTGAAAATCACAATATTGAAGCCAAGCCAATAACTTGTATTTATAGTTACGTTTAGCTAATTCTTAGATATGAGATTAGCATTGTGGAGTGACTTCTATCCTGCACTTTAACTTTCTTCTTTTTTTAATTATGTAAATGCCTTTTTCTTATACTTCATTCTTCTATCTGAGGTAATGGTCTTCAAAATGTTAATATAAAAGCAAAATACTGCAGGTCCTGGAATTCTGACATAAGAAGAAAAAATACAGCAAAAACTCAGATAATCAGGCAGTATTTGTGGAAAAAAACAATCAGTATTCATGTTGATGACTGTTTCAAAATATTAAATCTTGTGTGGATTGGATAAGTTCTTTGTGAACTGTGTTTTTAAGGAATCAAGATTCCTTTTTACAGTTTATATTTATATTGTTTAAATTTTTCCTGGTCATTGGCCCAGGTTTTGTCATAGTAAGAACTGAAGCTATTGCTACTCAGCATTGTTATGGCAGAAATCAGATTGTTGGCATTCACACATGCACAGTAAAACATTGTGAAGAAGGGAATGGATTCACGAACTTTGTAATACTTAAAGATTTGTGCAAAGCATTGCAAGACTTGTTTTTGCATCCCTGCATCCTTGTATGTAATTTTATATGTTGGCTAAACAAACCGCACATGTGAAGATGCAATAATGGTGGATCACACTAGAACAGAACGGAGACAGTCACGGTCTTGAGACAGCTATGATTGCAATGGACTACGCAAAGAACAAAACCACTGAGGCAGCAATAACCACATGATGGATGGCAAATCTGGAGAACTGCGGATGTGACTAGCGGTGGGAACTGGGAAGTATAAAATCTACTCTTACTTGTGTTCAGGGAGAAGTCTGATGAACTGTTTTAGGAACTGGGCTTCTCCCAAAAGCTTTTGTAATAAAACTGCTGTACTTTGACTCATAACTAGTCTCAGAGATATAATTTACTGACAACAATCGAAACCTGCGTTTCCCAATTCTGTCCAGATTTTCTGCCCATGTCTCCATTCACTCTTATGGTGAGCTTGGGCTCAAACATCACATCAAAAAGTCTTTTGCTAGTGGGCAGTTTAGAGAAAATACATTGTTTTACAGATTGGAGGTATGTCGTGACACAGAGAAGGTTGAGAACTACTGCTCTAGAGAGAAACGTGTAATGGGCTGTCTCCTTCCCTTAATCTTTACTTCAAAGAGATAAATATTTTATCAATGACCATCCATAATTACAAGCACACACAATCCAGTGACTAAGTCCCCTCATATGAATAATCTGTTCACTATTGTCTCTCAAATCTCCTGCAGCTGTAGCCATACACTGAATACTCAGTCCCTCTCCCTTTAGTGGACACTTGTTTTTCAGTCCGTCCCTTCAGGGAGGTTTCTTGTACACTGCTACACTGGACTGGTTTCTCTTCTTTGTTCAATGATCGTGGAGCGAGCAGAGAGGAGGATAAAGAGTGAGAAGGTGAGCGACTGACTTTTTAAAGTTTTTCGCGGGCTTTCTAACTATTAAAACTTGCTTTAAACTTTAACCAGAAGCAGGATGCGGGGTGTGCTGGGAAGGGTTTTGTAATATATAAAGAGTCTTTACCTGGTAAGTATTCTCATTGTTCGTGAGCGAGCAGAGAGGAGGATCAAGAGTGAGAACGTGAGCGACTGACTTTTTAAAGCTTATCGCAGGCTTTCTAATTGTTAAAATTTGCTTTAAACTTTAACTGGAAGTGGGCCGTGGGGTGTGCTGGGAAGGGTTTTTTAGTGTGCAAAGTATAAAAGGAGGGCTGCAGCAGACAGCGGGCAGTGGAGTAAGCAGGGAGCAGAGTGTGAGCTGTAAGTGCTTTGGCTGACAGGGCTTCAGTGAAACTAGGCGGAGGCAAGTTAAGTTTAAACTCTTTACTGGGTCTATCATAAACTAGGTAATTTGAGATGGAGGGACATGTGATATGCTGTTTCTGCATGATGTGGGAGCTGGTGGACCCCAAAGTCATTCCCAGTGAGGGTGTCTGCAGTAAGTGCTGGTTGCTTGAAGAGCTCCAGCTGAAAGCAGACGAACTGAACTCCGAGCTACAGACACTGAGACACATCAGGGAAGGGGAGTGTTATTTGGATAATGTGTTTCAAGAGAAAGTCACAATCCCTAAACTGACAAACTCTGATGGGGGTCAGGAACAAGAGGGCATAGCTGTGGGTGAGGAGGGGACTATGGGGAGAAAGGAGGGGGTAGGTGTGGGGGAGAAAGGAGGGGAATGGGGGGAGGAAGGAGGGGAGTCAGATACAGGAGGTGGAGACCCAAGAACTTCAGCCTCTGAATCTGCACAACGGGTTTGAGATTCTTGCTCCCAGTGTGGACTGCAAGGTGGATGAGCAAACTGCCTAGGGTGCGGTGGTGCAGGGAACGGTCGAAGCAAAAGAAGTAAAGAGAAATGTAGTGGTAATTGGGGATAGTGTAGTTAGGGGCATAGACACTATCCTTTGTGACAAAGATAAAAAATCCCGAAGGTTGTGTTGTCTGCCTGGAGCTCGGGTCCAGCATGTCTCATCTGGGCTGCAAAGGGACCTGGAGTAGGAGGGTAAGAATCCAGCTGTTGTGGTTCAAGTGGGTGCCAATGACAGAGGCAAAATAGGGACTAAGGATTTGCAGAGGGAGTATGAAAAGCTAAATTAAAAAGTAGAACCAATGAGGCGGTTATCTCTGGATTACTATTTGAATCACACACACATTGGCAGAGGGTAAATAGGATTAAGGAGGTGAATGCATGGCTCAAGGATTGATGTGGGAGGAATGGATTTGAATTCATGGGGCATTGGCACTAGTATTGGGGCAGATGGGACCTGGTCAAATCGGATGGTCTTCGTCTGAATCGTGTTGGGACCAGAGTCCTGGCAAATTGTATAACGAGGGCTGTAGATAGGGCTTTAAACTAATTAGTGGGGGAGAGGGTGCAGGGGTAAGGAGAATTACAAAATCTAAAGTAAAGGAGAGGGTATGAGTGCAAGTTAATGTTGAGGACATTCCACTAATTAAAGGAATAGGGGCATGGGGGAGGTTAATGGCATTTCTACAAATAGGGTCCAGATAAAGACTGGCATAAAGACACTTTACCTGAATGCACGAAGCATTCAAAGTAAAGTGAATGAGCTAATGGCACAAATCAGCATAAATGGGTATGATCTAGTGGCCATTACAGAAATGTGATTGCAGGGTGATTCGGGAGTGGGAACTAAATATCCAGGGTATCAGACATTTAGAAAGGATAGACAGGAGAAAAAAGGAGGTAGGATAGCTGTATTAATAAAAGATAATATCAGGGCAGTAGTAAGAGAAGATATAGGGTCCAAAGAGCAAAACATGGAATCATTGTAGATGGAGATAAGAAATAGTAAGGGGAGAAATTCACTAGTTGATCTAGAGGCCCCCAAAAAATAATTTTGAGGTGGGGCAGGCTATAAATAAACAAATAATTGTTGCGTGCAAAAACAGAAGTGATAATTATGGATAATTTTTAATCTGTATATTGATTGGTTGACTCAAGTCGGACATGGTTGGCTTGAGGAAGAGTTCTTGGAATGCTGTCGGGATAGTTCCCTTGAACAGTATGTAACAGAACCTTGTACAGGTGCAGCAGGTGATCAGGAAGACGAATGTAAAGTTGGCCTTTATAGCGAGGGGGATAGAATATAAAAGCAGGGACGTCTTGCTGCAACTGTACAAGGCACTGATGAGGCCACAACTGGAGTACTGTGTGCAGTTTTGGTCCCCTTATTTGCATAAGGATATATTGGCCTTGGAATAAATAAATAAATTATTTGTTTATTTATAGCCTGCCCCACCTCAAAATTATTTTTTGGGGGCCTCTAGATCAACCAGTGAATTTCTCCCCTTACTATTTCTTATCTCCATCTACAATGATTCCATGTTTTGCTCTTTGGACCCCATATCTTCTCTTACT
Source organism: Sphyrna mokarran (assembly GCA_024679065.1). NCBI lineage: Eukaryota > Metazoa > Chordata > Chondrichthyes > Carcharhiniformes > Carcharhinidae > Sphyrna > Sphyrna mokarran. The sequence goes on from JAGIQG010000003.1 coordinate 62,087,344, forward strand.
ACTGCCCTGATATTATCTTTTATTAACACAGCTATCCTTGGAGGGAGTACAGGGAAGGTTCACCGGGCTGATATCAGAGATGAGGGGGTTAGCTTATGAAGAGAGATTAAATAGACTGGGCCTGTACTCGTTGGAGTTTGGAAGGCTGAGGGGGGATCTTATAGAGACCTACAAGATAATGAAGGGGCTAGATAGGGTAGAGGTAGAGAGATTCTTTCCATTTAGAAAGGAAAACAGAACTAGAGGATACAGCCTCAAAATAAGGGGGCTGAGCAGTTTAGAACGAAGTTGAGGAGGAATTTCTTCACTCAAAGGGTGGTGAATATCTGGAATTCTCTGCCCATTGAAGTGGTGGAGGCTACCTCGTTGAATATATTTAAGTCACGGATAGACAAATTTCTGATAGACAAGGGAATTAAAGAAGAAAGCGGGAAAGTGGAACTGATCCACTGCAGATCAGCTATGGTCTTATTGAATGGCGGGGTAGGTTTAAAGGGCCATATGGTCTACTCCTATTTCTTATATTCTTATGATCTTGAGACAGCACAGAAAGAACTTCCTGCTTCTTTTCAAATTATCAGAATCATTGACAACAACAGCTGCTTGCATTTATGCAATGCCAGTCATGTAGTATAACATCCCAGGTACTTCACAGACATGAAAATATCAACACTGAGCTCTGTAAGGGGATGCTAAACCAGATAACCAAAACTTGGTCAGAAAGGTAGGTTTTATATGCCTCTTAAAGAGAGGAAAAGAGACAGGGAAGTTTAGTTGGAATTGCAGAGGTAAGGTCATTGGCAGCTGAAGGAATGGCTGACAATTGTGAAGAAGTTAAAATAAAGGATATTCAAGAGGCTAGATCTCGGGGAATGTTGTAGGGCTGGATCTGATTGCAGAGATAGGGAGGGGCAAGGCCATGGAGATTTGAAAATAAGGATGAAAATTTTGTAATTGAACCAAGCGGCTCAGTGGCATAGTGGTTAGTATTGCTACCTCACAGCGCCAGGGACCCGGATTCAATTTTGGGCTTGGATGACTGTCGAGTTTGCACAAACTCCCAATGTCTGCTTTGGTTTTCTCTAGGTGCTCCAGTTTTCTCTCTCAGTCTAAAGTTGTACAGGTTAGGTGGATTGGCTAGGTAAATTCCTCCCTGGTGTCCAAAGATGTGTCAGTTCAGTGGATTAGCCATGGTAAATGTACGGGATTACAGGGATAGGGTGAAGGGGAGTGCCTGCATGGGATTCTGTTTTGGAGAGTTAGTGCAGACTTGATGGGCCGAATGGCCTCTTACTACACTCTAAGGATTCTATGGTTCGATGGTAAGTTACCAAGGAATCTTAATAAAGATTACTGAACCAGGTAAATATTTGCAGTACAGGGCACAAGTATCAAAAGAACTCTAAAACATGTCCTTACATGTTGCTGCTGAGCACTACACTGCTGACCTAAACTCTAAGTCAGGTGCCTTCTTACATCATTGGTGGGCAGTACTGTATTTCGTCACACATTAACTCTTGATGTATCGGATTCTTCAATTACAACTTCAAGTTTAAGGAAGGTAGAAATGAATCATAGAATCCCTACAGTGCAGAAGGTGATCATTCCATCCAAAGACTGGAGCGTAGAAGAATGAGAGGAGATTTGATTGAGATGTATAAAATTATGATGAATATAGATAGTGAATGCAAACAGGCTTTTTCCACTGAAGCTAGGGGAAAAGAAAACTAAAGGACATAGGTTAAGGGTGAAGGGGGAAAAGTTTAAAGGAAATATTAGGGGAGGCTTTTTCACAGAGACTGTGGGAGTGTGGAATGAGCTGCCAGATGAAGTGGTAAATGCTGGCTCACTTTTAACATTTAAGAGAAACTTGGATAGGCACATGGATGAGAGGGATGCGGAGGGATATGGTCCAGGTGCAGGTCAGTGGGATGAGGCAGAAAAATGGTTCGGCACCGCCAAAAAGGGTCAAAAGGCCTGTTTCTGTGCTGTAATGATATGTGGTTCTAAGGGGATGATAGATTTTCAGGGGTTGTCAGGATGCAGATTTGAAATTACTATAGATGAGCCATGATACTATTAAATGACAGAACATGCTCAAACGGCTGAATGACCTTCTCCTGTTCCTTGTTCGTATCTTCATATGACTTTCGAAATCAGACTTAAGCAGTTGCCTGTTGGATTTAAAGGAAAACCGGGCAAATCTAAAATATACTTCAATGGTTTTTACAAGACTTTAGTACTTTTTAAAAGTTTATTTATTAATGTCACAAGTAGACTTAATTAATGCTGCAATGAAATGACCTTGAAAATCCCCTAGTTGCCACACTCTAGCACCCGTTCAGGTACACCGAGGGAGAATTACACATGGCCAATGTGCCTAACCAGCAAGTCTTTCAGACTGTGGGAAGAAGCCAGATCACACAGAGAAAAACCATACGGACACAGGGAGGATGTGCAGACTCTGCACGTCACCCAAGCCAGTAATCAAACCCAGGTCCCTGATGCTGTGGGGCAGCAGTGCTCACCACTATGTCATCGTGCTGCCATCTATCTTAAACTCTCTGAATTCATGGCCAAACATGCTCAGTACTATCTGTATTAATTATATTGGTAGGTAAAAAGATTTGGTTGTGGTAAATGTTGCTCCAGATTGGGGCACTATTCCATTGGGGGCATGCGACACCTAACAGATTCCTGTCTCAGATTCACTGCCAAACCATGCACTGTGTAGGGAGATGCGGTGGAAGCTTGTCATTATACTTCTGTCAACCCCATAATGTCGAAGGCTGAATTTGAGGGATGTCTGGCAGTTGAATGTGTGTGAGGGAGAGAGTCAGAGCATATAGAGTTAACCACATAACACAGGTGCCAATACACTTTTTAAACCCATGTTTTAAATAACCTTGATTATGCAATGGGACACTGTAGAGGGAGCTTTACTTTGTTTCCAACCTCTACTGAACATGACCAAGTTTGACAGGATCAAATAGAAGAGATGTTAATCTGTATCTAACTAGTATTTTGCCTTATTTGGTAGTGTTTGATGATTCAGAGCAGAGGGAGCTTTGTTCTATATCCAACTTGTGCTGTACCTGCCCTGGGAACGTCAAAGCAACTTGTCCTATACAATCATTACTAAGAATTTCCACAAGATGTCACTATAACCACATGGGCCATTTTGAATGTGCTCCATCAACTCAGGAGACATCAAATCCGCTGCAGGAAATGTTTTCTGTGTGAAGCAATAATCCCTGCACATCGAAAAGAGAAACATCGAGGTAGTGCGCTGCTATACATATGGATTGGTCTCCCCTGATTAATGTGAGTTTGATTGGCAATACATTATAACAAGAGCCTAGAAATGCTGCTGTGAAACACTGTCAGATGGAAACCAAGACAGAAAATGCTTCAGGAATAAACTGTTTATTCACCCAACAGGGGATGAGATTGTTGTGGAATAGTCAGTGTTCGGTGAAACCTGAGGGGGATGATTGTGTGGAAGAATATAGAATCATAGAATCCTTACAGCACAGAAGGAGGCTATTTGGCCCATACAGCCTACATGGACAATAATCCCACCCAGGCTTTATTCCCATAACTCCATGTATTTACTCTGCTAATACCCTTAATACTAAGGGGCAATTAACCAAACCTGCACATCTTTGGAATGTGGGAGGAAACCAGAACATCCAGAGGAAACCCACATCGACACAGGGAGAACATGCAAACTCTACACAGAAATGGCCTGAGGCTCGAATTGAACCTGAGTCCTTGGTGCTGTGAGTCAGCATTGCTAACCACTAACGACCGGCGGCCCAACATATCCCTATAATGGCCGAGTGGAAGTGGGGCAGTGACAATGGTGGTAACTGTCAGTGATAGAACAGGGAATGTCTGATGGTGAGGCGAGGAAGCAAATAGATTGCTGCAATGGAGCAGTTACTGGATAGCTTGTGGGATCTGGTGGAAATATTTCTTCCTCTTTTCATACTCGATCGCATTATGGGTTCAAAATGGGGTGTCTGCTTTTATCTGCTGAGTTTTCTAAAATACAAGAAATCTCAACAATATTATCGAAGAATAGAAAGACTGTTGAAATAAAGCCGGAAAGCTCGTTTATACATGGTTATGAATGGTACGGAACACTACAATCATTACATTATATACTACATTGTTTAAATGACCAAACAGCTGCCTGACAGTCTTAGCCCTTGTCCCAGCCTATGAGTATTGGAAGAGATTGGGTTTGAAACAGAATAAGTTTCTTTTCAGATTTTTTGAATTTCACCTCTGACACAACTCCAATTCACCCATTTTGGGAAATTAAGATTCTATTTCAGTTTTAGATTTAATTAGTCACAAAGCCTACAATTGGAAAAATAAATTCTTGCCCATTACAACTATTAACCACAATCACGTCTATATTCGATACACATGTCTTTATGTGGAGACAATAGTGTAGTGATAACATCGCCCAATTTGTAATCCAGAGATCCAAGTTAATGTTCTAGGTTCATTCATTCACACCCTGCTTTGGCAGCTTGTGGAATTTAAATTCAATCAACTAAGAAGGATAAATGTGGAATTGAATGGTGACCATGAAACTTTTCCCGAGTTGACATAGAATCTATCTGCTTCAACAATGTCCTTTGGGGAAGGAAATCTGGTCTACATGTGACTCCTGTCCCACCGCAATATGGATTTTAACAATTTTCAGGAACCATTGTGGATTGGCAACAAATGCTGGCTTTATCAGTGATTTCTAAATCCAATGAAATAATTTTAAAAAATACTGTTAAGCAGAGTTTTATATCTTTCCTGAAGTCTGATGCTCAGAATAATCCACAGCGTCCCAGTTAAGGCCTAAGCAGTAGGTTATGTAGTTTTAATAGGAGTTTCTTGTTTTTATAATCTATCTTTCAGAGTATAAACTAAAGTAGCCCAGATGTAATTTTTTCCATTATCCTTTTGACTTTCCTTGTTATTTTTAAGGGTTTGTGTACATGAGCATCAAATTCCTTTTGCTTATCTATACTTCTCAAAATGGTCTCATTAACAGTGTGATGGCTTTTCACTCCACACAAAGTTTATCATTTCACACTTCTCCATATTAAACTCTACCTGCCATTCATTTTTTTGTTTATTTCCAACTCAATCCAATCAAAGTCCAATTCAAAGTCTCAACAGTGACAAGCTAACAAGACAGACTTTCCACTTCCTGTCTTGGGGTTGATCTAGATGATCCAAGCTGATTAGAGCAGGCATTGCACCTTCTCCAAGCCTTGATTTTATTTGAATCTTAGCTAAAAAGCCTAGATGCCACTTTAAAAAATTGCTTCAAATGAAACTCAGTGTGACTGTATGATTTCAAACAACTCCAGAATGGCAAAACTACATTTAATCTTAGCCAAAAGGATGCTAGCTGCCATCCTTTATTTCACCTCTTATCCCTCATTTTACTATTGTTTTGTTGTTTACATGCTCTTTCCACGTTATTTGCCAGCTTTTTTAATACTCCTTTTTCTTCCATCCATCTTTCTGTTGGAGGTTGTTACATCCTCGTAGCACTTTAAAACCTAAACAACGTAGAAAGGCGACTCTTTATCCCTTCCCATTTAACCTGGCTTTTTGTTGGGCAATCCAACAATTAAACATCAGGCTGAGTCATCAAATATGCAAATATTTATTCACTTTTTTCAGGAAAGATGTGCTAATAATGTGCCCCAGTCACTCCCTGTAGCAAAGCACTTAATTCTTCAATAACTATAGATCTGATATTAGGTTCCTGCGGCATCATGTTTCCACCAAGAGGCCCTTTCTGGGGTTTTTAATGTTTTTAATACCTAAGGCAGATCAGTTACAAAGAGGAGACCAATGGCCTTAAAGAATAGAAAAGCTTGCATTTATACAATACTTTCCACTACTACATGACAGCTCAAAGCATTTTACAGTCGATGAAGCACTTTTGAAATGTAATGTTTATTTATTAGTCACAAGTAAGGCTTACATTAATGCTACAATGAAATTACTGTGAAGTTCCTCCACACTACAGAAGGGGCCATTCAGCCCAATCACAATCCCACCCAGGCCCCACTCCTGCAACCCTCATTTACCCAGTTAATACCCCTGATACCATGTTCAACTTAACATGGCCAATCAACCTAACAACCTAACCCATTCTTGATGTAATGCAGAAAGTAGAACAGTCAATTTAGCACACAGCAAACTTCCATAAAGAGCCATGTGATAATGACCAGATAATCCATTTATGTGATACTAATTGAGGGATAAATATTGACCAAGACACTGGGGATCATTCCCCGTTCTTCAAAATAGTGCAAAGAAGATCCTTTCCATCCATTAAAATAGGCAGATGAGCCCTTGGTTTAATACTTCTTCTGAAAGGCAGCAGCCCCTAACACTACAGCAGCAGTTTAAAATTGTACATCCACTGTCTGAGGAAGTTTCAATGCAAGTGTCAGATGAGTGCAAAGTCTGTCAGGGATGGCTGGTCTCTTTGCTGAGGCTACCTTGGAGATCATGTTGGATAAAGTGAGGAAAGGAGACTCAAGATGCAACTGGCAACTTCCTCAGTAACATAGAGAGCTAGTGCAAGGCAGGAACTGTGAGGGCAGTTTATTGCAGTGTGGTTTGGTGGTGCGCAGGAATGGGGAGTTTCCCATTCTGCAGGGTGGCAGGAAACCACAGCATATTCTCTGTCCTCAGTCTGAACAATTATGCAACTAAGGACTTAGTACCATATTCTGAGGCATGGTGAGCATGATAGTACAAGTCTTCTGTCATATCCAGGTGCCATATTGAAAAGATTCCCAACATCACTGACCCACCGTTGAACAAAGATGGAACTCTGGAAATACTTTTGGGGCTAGAGGATGGACTTCCTCAATGACACTAAATCTAGAAGATCCACCTGTAGATGCTTCCTTCACCTACTGCTGTGGTGTTCTGGGGTCAAGGATCAATGATGGCCTCCATCCTGAACTCTGGACGCAATGCCAGGCATTGTTAAGGTTAGGCCTGACTTCAACGCAACATATTGCTCCAGATGTGTTCCAAGCTGGCATGTTTTCCTACTGAATTGCTGAGAATCAAGCATGGTGGAAGATTCAGGTCAGATTTTCACTTGCAGACTGTTAGCAGGATGCAAATCAGTTTTATACCAGTGTCCAGCTGGATTCCCAATCTGCCATATTCTCCAGCCTGTTATTAAACCTGCCAGCTGGATCATGAGAAAATTCCACCAGCCTTTACTATCCCACCGAATACATTATAAAGAAAAATTAAGATGGAAGATTCAAGTCCAAATCTGCAGGTGGTGATGAACCTTCATGGGGTTAACATTGCCAATGGCCCAAGCAAAAGTGTGAATGAGCCTGAATTCATTCAGAAATTCCAGGATCTCCAACTGTCAGCCATCTTACTCACCTCTCTAATAGGACATTAAAAAAATTACTAGATTAGACAGCAGAAGACCTCATAACTGTTGTACAGGATTTATTAGTTCACTTGGAATCTAAGTTGCTGTGGCAAATGCACTGATTACATGCATACTGTGGTTTGGAGCTGTGGATAGTGATGGTAGAGGCTCCAACATTCTTTCCATCATAATTGCTGAGTAGGAAGCTCTCCCATTCCTACACTGGTATGCTTTGGAACGATTCTCAGATTGATATTCCACCTGTTTGGCCACATTAAGAATGTGCCTTCTTTGGCCACCAAGTTCTGGACTGAGACTTCAACCATAAAACATAGGAGCAATTAGGCCACTCAGCCCATCGAGTCTGCTCCAGCATTCAACATGCAATCATGGCTGATTTTTTTTCTCATCCCCATTCTCCTGCCTTTTCCCCATAATCCCAATCCCTTTATCAATCAAGAACCTATCTATCTCTGTCTGGAAGATAGTCAATGACCTGATCTCCACAGCCTTCTGCGGCAAAGAGTTCCACAGATTCATCACTCTCTGGCTGAAGAAATTCCTCCTCATTTCTGTTTTAAGGGATCATCTCTTTATCCTGAGATTATGCCCTCTGGTTCTAATTTTTCCTACTGGTGGAAACATCCTCTGCACATCCACTCTATCCTGGCCTTGCAGTACCCTGAAAGTTTCATTAAGATCATCACACCACCCCCACACCATCACCCCTCCCCGCCCCCACCATCCTTTGAAACTCCAACAGACCCAGAGTCCTCAAACGTTTCTCATACTTGAACCTGGAGCTCCCGGCTCAAAGGAAGGGATGGTAACCATTGCACCAGAAGACTTCCCCGCTGACCTCATCATCTGAATATCAGCAGCAGCTACTCAGTTCAGGCACCGGAGACACTGTGTTGAAATATGTGCCAGATGACTGGGCCAATTAGACCCCACAGAAATCGTCCTGGATTATTATTTGATCTTCTCTGCCTCTGTTTAAGATATTTCTCCGTACATTCCTCTTGGCTGCAGGATCTCATTTCTGAATCTCAGCATTCACTGCCCCTCCAAAAACCCTCACTTCTACTCTGCCAAATGTGAGAGAAATGACTTTCACTCTGAGTTCCCCTTATCCACGAGAAGCTGAACCCAGCCTTTATTCAACTACATGATATCAGAGATATGGTGGGGGGGTGGGGGCGCAGAACATTGTACTCTGTCAGCTATAGTGCTGTACTTTAAAAGAACAGAGACGGTTCAACAACATTTGAGTATCTTCACATGGGCATTAAATACAACAGAAAACAAGGAGACAAGTTCAATCCCTGGTCTGTGCTGAGTAAATGAGTTTCAGCTGGGACAAGATCGGGCGTAACAATTAACTTTAAGGGCGCATGGTTGAAAGGGAGTATTGGTTGGGAGATGTTTGAAGAGAAATCAGTCAGGGTTTCTGCCCCTGGTCTCTGCCCAATGATTCCCTCAGGAAAGTGAAGTGTGTTGGGACTGGATTGAGGACATGATCAGAGTCAGCTGGAGTGCCATCCATCCCTTCCAGTAGTTGAATTTCTTGCTAGCACCTCACAGAAAAGTGGCCATCTGGGTGAGGTACGGACAAAGGGCTAATGTCCAGTGAGCATTACCTCAGTCAGTACTACTCCTGTGAACACTCTTCAGTGGGTGTACCCCTATCAGCATTACCTACAACTGAGCATTACCCCAGTGGGCCCTATTCCCGTAAACATTAGCCCAGTGAATGTTACCTTGTGGATGTTCCCCCCGTGAATATTACCTCAGTGAGCATTAATCCAATGAGCATTACTCCCAGTAGCACCACCCCCAGAGAGCAGTAATCCAATGAGGGTTACCTCCAATGATGTTACCTCCAACGAGCATTACCCCCAGTGAGCACTACCCCCAGTGAATGTTACCCCCAATGAATGTTAGCCCCAGCGAGTGCTATCCCAGTCAATGTTATCCTCAGTGAACATTACTCTAATGAGAATTACCCCAGTGAGTGTTACCCTAGTGAGTGTTACTCCAGAGAGCACTGCCCCCAGTAAGCGTTATCCTAGTGTGCACCAGCCCCAGTAAGTACTATTCCTAATAAACAGTACCAGTGAATGTTATCTCCGTAAGTGTTACCAGCGCAGGGAACAGGAGGAATATCAGAAACTAGCTTCCGAAATGAAAATAACATATCACCTTCAATGTAATAAAATATTGCAACGCACTTAACAGGTCTTTGTTACAAAAGAGCAGCCTGACCCAGAGTGCATAAGATAAACAAGCCTGGAGGTAACAAATGAGTGGATGAGGATTGAGACTGAGGGAGAGTCAGAATAGGGTGGTGTTACAGAGTTAGAAAAAGGCAGCTTTAGTGATGACACAGATGTGTGATCAGAAGCTTGTCTCGGGGTTAAAGATAAGACTGACATTGTGAACAGTTTGCTTCAGGCTCAGACAGTTGTCATGAGTAGGAGCAGAGGGAGACAGCAGCTCGGGAACAGGGGCCTGATAATTGCTGATTATGTGCCTTTTCTCCACTTACTTTGACGGCAACTGTGAAATTAATATGATCTGTAAGAGTTTCTCAACCAGCTGGCCAGCATTCCACAGAGAAAACATTTCCATGCTATGAAGTGATGTATTGAACCATGCTTGTCAAAAAGCATAGCCTTCAAGCAGATCAGAACTGGATTTATCCGTTCTTGCTCAGGGAATTAGTCAACACCACATCAAGTTGAATTCGATGGTATTCAGTTCTACGCCTTCAATGAACCATAGCAGAAGAATTTACTTCCTGTCTTCCTTGTCTCCAACCTGTATTACCGCATAGAACAATGACTCAAGCACAATTCAGTATAATGTGGAGATGCTGGGATTGGACTGGGCTGAACAGTAAGAAATTTCACATCAGGACTCACCTGGTGAAGAATAGCAATCCAAAAACTAATGATTCCAAATAAACCTGATGAATTTTAACCCACAATCCAACATGATAGGGATGACCCAACAGTACAGTGCTGAAAATAGGCACAGTCTCTTTACCCACATATGTAGTAAAGTCATCATATGGAGAATGGTCAGATATCAGAGTCACCTGTACTGTGTAAGTTCCTTATACTTGTCTAAAAGGAGTGAGTGAGTGCAGAAGAGATTTATCAGAATGCTGCTTGGTTTGCAGGGTAGGTCTAATGAAGAAAAGTTGAGGGAGCTGGGGCTTTTCCCTTTAGAGCAGAGGAGGATGAGAGGCGACTTAATAGAGGTTTATAAGATGATGAAGGGGATAGAAAAGAGTGGATGTGCAGAGACTATTTCCTTAGGTGGATGTAGCTGTTACTAGGGGGCATAACTTTAAGGTTCAGGATGGGAGATGTAGGAGGGATGTCCAAGGTAGATTCTTTATTCAGAGAGTAGTTGGGGTGTGGATTGCACTGCCTGCTGTGATAGTGGAGTCGGACACTTTAGGAACTTTCGAGTGGTTATTGTATAGGCACATGGAGCACACCAGAATGATAGGTGATCTTGGATTTGGACATAGCTCGACACAACATTGAACTTGATCTTGGGTTTGGACATAGCTCGACACAACATCGAGGGCCGAAGGGCCTGTACTATGCTGTACTTTTCTATGTTTCTAAAAGTGGTGCAAGTGTGTTCAATTTGGATCCTATCACATTTCCTTGAACGTACAAAATGGTGGCAATATTCAACTCGTTCCAATTTCCATTATTCAGCCTACGAATAGAAGAGGATGATTAAATGTGATGGGACCAGGACCACATACAACAGGAGTGCAAGGCAAGCCAGCAGACTTGCACATGTATCTTGTCCAAATGATGCTGAACTCTGCAGACATCACTAAATGCTACATTTTGTGAAGATTATCATTTGAAAGTTCTTGATGTCTGCATTAATTTGAACTTCTTTCTTTTCCAATTTTCAGCCATCACCCCCACTTCAATGGAAATATGTCATCTTCCCTTCATCATCGTTAAATAAATATTCTCAAAATCCTTACATGGTGGGAACAGCGCCTCCTCAAGGGCTCCAGTGATTCAAGGAGAAAGTCACCATCACCACCTCAGGCCAATGTGTGTTTGACAATCAAAGCAGACTTACACCCAACCCCCAAGAACAAATAATTACAAAAGGAATAGATGCAAAGACTAGGTGGGTAAGTTAGGAGTGGTAATCAAAAAAAGTCAAACACAGATTTTGAGCAAGAGTTTCAAACTAGGAAAGGATAGAAGTAATAGTAGCAAATTCCAGAGAATACAACTGAGGCCTTGCCAACAAAGTTGGGACAAAGGAAGAGGCAAATGGAATGAGAGTTAGATTCAGGGCAGGGCAACACAAGGAATATTAAATACTAGGAACGTATTCAATCAATGATGGTGTCACAGCAAGTAAGCCGGATTCTGGCTCAAACAACTCTTGTGCACACTCAGTTCCCAGTAGGATACAGGAGATTATGATCAGAAACATAAATACAACTTGATATTCCCTTTGACTCAGACAAGCATTTACACTTTTGGTGCCCCAAATGATTGCCTAACTGATACTAGCTCAGTCAGCATCAACTGGAAATTGAACCAAAAATGTTCTTATTGATTGTAGTTGAAGTATCTTTAGTCTAACAAGAACGAAGTATGTTGTGTGTTATAATTTGAAATGGGAAAGGTAGGTAATGTAAGAACAATGAATCATCTCAGAGATTAAGCATGACAAAATTATGCTCAATATAAATAACTATAAGTAAGGAAGAGTGGGAACGTAAATAACTATAAATGAGGAAGAGTGGGAACAGTCAAGGAATCAAGGATCAAAGTACACAACTGGATAAAAGCCTGGTTCAAGATAACAAAAAGAGTTAGACAGATAATTTAGAAAGAAAGATTTTCAATAAGTGAGAAACTTTGAAACAGAACAAATTACATACATTGCCAAAAACAATAAAGGGTGTTCATAGAATTATATACAATTAAACAGAATTTATAATATGGAAAAAGGCTATTTGGCCAATGTCTTCATGTTGCTGCTTATGTTCCACACAACCTCTTCTTAATCTATTTTGTCTAAACACAAAAACAAATTTTCTATCCCTTTCTCCCTCATGTACTTACCTACCTTTCCTTTAAAGACATCTTTGCTATTCACCTCTAAAGAGTAAGAAACAGTCCAAGGGACAACACACCATCCATGGTTAACTAGAAAATGTAAAGATAGTATCAAACTTAAAGAAAAAATATATAATAATGCAATAAACAGGAGGCAGGACAGAAGATTGGATGGAATATAACGAACAGCAGTGGATGATTAAAAGATAAATAAGGAGGGAAAAAATAAGAGTATGGGAGAAACATCGCCAGAAATATAAAAACAGATTGCAAGAGTGTTTATAAATAATTTAAAAATTTCGTTAACCAAGTAAGTATTGGTCCTATAGAAAGTAAGTCTGGAGAATTGATCATGGAAAACAAGAAGCTGGTAGATGAATTCAACAGGTATTTTGCATCAGTCTTCACTATAAAGGATAGAAATAACATCCCAAAAGCAGTTGTAAACTAAGAAATGGGAGGGAGGGAGGAACTCAGAAAATTAATCACCAGAGAAATAGTACTGAGAAAATTGTTAGAACTGTAGGCTGAGAAAAACCTAGGTCAGATGGACTTCATCTTAGGATTGTAAAGAAACTTTGGGTGAGACAGTTAATGCATTGATTTTAATTTTCCAGACATCCCTAAATTTAGGAACGTCCCAGTTGATTAGAAAATAGCAAATATAAATAGGAAGGATGACAGGAATTGAAACAACACAGGCCAGTTCACTTAACATCTTTTATGGGGAAAATGTTTGAAGCTATTATTAAAGAATTTACAGCAGGACACTTGGAAAAGCTCAAGGTAATCAAACAGAGTCAACGTGGTTTTGTGAAGGGGAAATCATATTTAACGAACTTATTGTAGTTATTTGAAGAAGTAATGTGTGCTGTGGATAATGGGGAACCAGTGGATGTATTGTACTTAGATTTCCAGAAGGCATTTAATGAGGTATCACATCAAAGATTATTGTGGAAAATAAAAGCTCATGTTATACAGTAATCATATTGCCATGGATAGAAGATTGGCAAGCTAACTGGAAACAGAAAATTATCATGGGGCTTTCACGTTGGCGAGATGTAACAAGTGGTGTGCCACAGGGATCAGTGCTGGAACCGCAAGCGTTTATACTTTATATAAATGGCTTGGAGGAAGGCATTGAAGGGAGAGTTGCTAAATTTGCTGATGATACAGAAAGATAGATTGTAAAGTAAATTGTGAAGAGGACATGATAAGCCTATGAAAAGTTATAGATAGGTTAACTGAGTGCGCAAAGATCTGGCAAATGAAGTATAGTATGGGGAAATGTGAAATTGTCCATTTTGGCAGGAAAGATAAAAAAGCGTATTCTCTAAATGGTGAGAGATTGTAGAACTCTGAGGTGCAGAGGGTCTTGATGTCTTAGTGCATGAAATGCAAAAGCCTAGTGTGCAGGCACACCATGTTATTAGAAAAGCTAATTGAATGTTATCAATTATTGCAAGGGCAATTGAATACTAAAGTAGGAAGGTTAACACTTCAGTTATAGAGAGCACCAGTGTGGCCATGTTTGAAGTACTGTGATGATATGGTCACTTTGAGGGGGCGAACCACGTGGTCAGGCCAAAACCCGTGGAAAATTGAGCCAATCAGGAGCTAGTGTGCGTATCCTGGGTTAGGGGGGAAATTCACTTGGATCCAGGGACAAGAGAGTAGACGTGTATTTCAGACCCTTGATTGTTCTCAGTAAGTTTGTTATAACTGAAAGCCACAACAAGTTAACTGAAGTTACTGCAGTTATGACAAGGAAATCTTAGTTCATCATCAGGAGATTGCAATGTGCAGCTAGAGGGGAAGGAACGTGAGCGTTAAGCTTGAACAGACAGGTACATACACCACTTAAAATGCCTTTAATTGAAAGATTGAACCATTTGACCCAGAAGTGGAAAACATGGTGCAATAAATTGAAATGTTGTTATTTCTTTGCAGCGAATGAGATCACAGCAAAGGAAAAATGTAAGGTGATGCAAATCACAATCTGTGGTTGGGAAACTTTTAGCCTAGTGAGGAGCTTGTAGAAGCACAGAATCCCTACAGTGTAGAAGGTCATCGTTCCGCCCATCAAGTCTGCGTTGAATCTGTGACAGAACACCTTACCCAGGTCCTATCCCCTTAACCCCAAGTATCTAACCCTCTAATCCATCTAACCTGCACATCCTCAGACTGTGGGAGGAAACCGGAGCACCTGGAGGAAACCTATGCAGACACAGGGAGAATATATAAATTCCACATATACAGTCACCCAAGGCTAGAATCGAGCCTCAGTCTCCGTGGCATTTTGAGGCAGCAGTGTTTCTGGCAGCATGGTGGTACAATGGTTAAATGAATGTTTGGTCTGCAGGATAAACAGTCTCAAAAAGCAGAAAAAGTTGCTGGCAGAGAGTAAAATCTCTTTAGAAAAAGCTATAGGGATGGCCCAGGTAACTGAATGTGCCAAGCAGGGCGTAAGTGAATTACAAGGTATTCCCAATGAGATGAACTGTTTGAGGTGGGAAACAACTGCTGAGGGACAGTTTAAGAGAGGGTGCCTGAGAAGGGGAACACAGCACTGGATGAGGAAACTAGTTTTGTGGGGGAGAGCATGCCCAAGAAACCTCCTGGTGCAGAACTACGTATGTTTCCAGTGTAAAGGAAAGGGTCATTTACAAGCATGGTACAGAATGAAGTAGGCAAGGCAGAATCTGGAGTTAGTTTAACTCCGTTAAAAAAAACTGGAATAGCAGCCCGACAAGGGACCCAAGTTGTATACCTTAAAACAGGTCTAACTCAATAAGTTGTTCTTGAAGAAATATGGTGAACAACAAATCTCTTAAAATATAAGTCAACACTGGAGCCATGGCCACAGGCATTGTGGAGCAGGCATTTTGACACCTTCAAAAAGGTCTGCGTTAATAGAGATTCAGCAGTTATTTTGTCCCCTAATACAGAAGAGACAATAAAGACAGCAGAGTCACTCATAATTACATTATCCTACAGAAACCAAACAGCACAACTACTTGTTCTAGTGATTGAGGATTATGGGCCTTGTCTATGGATCGAGATTAGTTTAAGCACATAAAATTAGATTGGTTGGAAGTATTAAAAATTCGGGATGGAGGTTTTCATGAGTTACTGTGCAAATACTCCGAGCTTTTACAAAAGGAACTAGGATGAGTAGAAGGGGCCAAAGCCAAAATTTATTTGAATCCTAAGCAACACAAAAATTATTTTGGGCCTGTCCAATGCCTTATGCACTCCATCATAAAGTTGAAGCAGAGTTTGGGAGATTTAAGCATTGTAAACCTGTACAGTTCTCTGGATGGGCTGCACTCATAGTCCCTATCCTCAAACTGGATCATACAATGGGGATTATAAAATAACTGTAACTTGAGGGTCTCAGATACATAGAAACCCCCTTCTGAGAATTGAGACTCTTCACCAAGTTAGCAGGGGACCTTGATTGCTCTGAGTGATACCTACCAGCAGCTGGAGTTAGATAAGAGGTTAATTACTATCAATACTCACAAAGGGTTATAGCAGTATACACATTTACTTTTTGTGTTTCATTGGCTTATGCCATTTTCCATGGTATGATGGACAGTTTATTACAGGGCATTCCTAACTAAGTGGTGAATCTAGATGACATCCCAATTACAGGAGCCTCACCTGAGGAATACAGGTCAAATTTAGAGAAAATTTTGAAAAGATTTTAAAAAACTGCCTTCTGTTTGAAAGAAGAAAAATACACTTTCCAGGTGGATTAAGTTATACATTTATTTCAGGGTAGATACTACAGATTTACATTCTTTGGGGAATAAAGTTAAAGCCAGTAAGAAAAAAGGGATAGAATTTTCCAAGTTGATGATTTAGTTCTGGCCAGAAACTTTGCAGCAGGACCAAAATGGATGACTGGTAAGATTGTATAGAAAACTGGACTGCTCTCCTACATTGTAGAAGTACAAGGTCGTTATGTCAAAAGAAATGTAGACCATTTGAAGAAGAGAGTTGGGCCTGATACAGGAGATCAACAGTTATCTCCTGCCTAGACTAGTGTTCAGCAGTTGCTGATACAGGGATCCCTATTGTAAATATGGAGAAAAGGCAACTGGCGCTTTCTGTAAGTGAGGACAATAGCTATTGAGGAGGATCTTGACATCAGATTGATGAGTTTGCTTTTTGCAACTGCCTATCTTCTCTAACCTTAAGCCTTTTTTACTCACTGAAGATCATAGTACCAAATTGAGACATTTCTCCAGAATCCAGAAGTCTCTGGACCAACAGAATTTGTGGTGAGTTTTTCCTGGAGTGTCCCTGATGTATTGTTGTATCATGTATGCTGATATTTAATGATGTTCCTTTTGTTTTATTCAAAGGTAAACTCTGAAGTTAGAGGGCAAAGAGTGTGGTCCCCTTGAGAAGGTGATCCTTGAAAGCCATGTGATCAAACCAGCCCCCATGGAGAGACAATATGGGAAGTTGAGATAATCAGGAGCAAAGGTGTGAGTCCTGGTTTGGAAAGCAAATTCAGTTGGAGCCAAAAAGAAGAGAGTAGGCATTACCTTATTCTAATGCATGCATTCTGTTAATATATACATATATATATAACTTAGCTTTAATTGGAAGTCACAATGAGTTGCCTCTGAAGTTACTACAAGTATTGGTCACCTTGTTTAAGAAAAGATGGAAATGCATTGGAAGCAGTTCAGGGAGGGTTTACCAGACTAATACCTGGAATGGGCCAGTTGTCTTGTGAGGAAAAGTTGGGCTGGTTAGGTTTGTATCTGCTGAGTTTAGAAAATTAAGATGTTAATTGAGAGAAACATATAAGATCCTGAGGGACCTTGGAGAGGGTGGTTGCTCTTGCAGAAGAATCTGAAATTAAGGGTCACTGTCTAAAAATAGATTTACCCATTTAAAAAAGAGATGAGGCAAAAGAAATTCACATAGAAGAACATAAGTCTTTGGAACTCTGTTCCTGAAAAAGTTGTAGAATGTCTTAGAATATTTTTAAGGCAGAAATGGATAGATTTTTTGTTAGTAAGGGTGGGATAGTTTATCAGATACAGGGGCATGCAGAACTGAAGTTATTATCAGATCAGCCATGAATTTATTTCATGGTGGAGTAGGTTCAAGGGATCAAATGGCTTATTCAGAATTCCTACAGTACAGAAGAAGATTATTTGGCTCATCAAATCTGCACTGACAACAATCACCTCCAGATCCTATTCCCGTAACCCCACATATTTACCTTGTTAATTCCCCTGACATTAGGGTCAATTTAACATGACCAATCAACCTACCTGCACATCTTTGGACTGTGGAGGAAACCCTCGCACCCAGAGAAAACCCTCGCAGACAGGGAGATAGTGCAAATTCTGCATAAACAGCGACCTGAAGCCTGCTCTTCATTCTGATATGGTAGCGCATTTCACATTCTAACCACTTTCTGAATTTCTTATTGGATTTATTAGTAATTACTATCAATTTATAGCCCCTAATTCTAGTCACTCAGAAAGTGGAAACATCTTCTCTATATTTACCCTATCAGACACTTTCATAATTTTAAAAGTCTCAGTCAGAGCACCACTTATTTTTCTCTTTTCTAGACAAAAGTCCCCATCTATTTGGTCTTAATTACACATTCTCAATTCTGGCTTCATGCTTGTTAACCTTTTTTTTGCACCTTTTCTAGTGCTTATATCCTCTTTGTACTGTGGAGATCAAGGAGTGGTAGATGAGATTCAGGGGTATGTTGTATTTTCCTGTCCATAAAGTTGAGAACCACTCATTGCCTCAGATAATCTCTCCTGAAAGGTGTTTATTAGTTCAACGGCATTTTTCAAATCCCTGACTCTTGAATGAGTTTGTAGAATTACACCAAATACAGAGTAACTCAGTTCTTCATTAATCAGATGTAGTTGTGTTAAGCCAGTTGCAATTCCGTGTAACCACAGCCAGTGCTGGTGCTGAGCCAGTTACAATCCTCTGTGTAACTACTGCTAGCACTGGTATTGACCCACTTACAGGCCTCTGTGTAACCACAACTAGCGCTAATGTTGACCCAGTTACAACCCTCTGTGTAGCCACAGCTAACACTAGTGCCAGTTTTCAAGTTCTCAGTATCCAATCTGAATGGAGAAACATAAACATTTTTACTGGATTGAATAACAGATCAGAATTTCAATAGTTGGGAAAATAGGAATTTATCAGATGATTATTTTACACATTACTGTGACATGGAGGAATTTCCTACACATGAAGTTGCATTCTTTACATTCTAGAGAAAATAGTTTCATTTGCCTCTAGGTGTGGTTGGCTTCATTCCAGGAAGTATCTGATTTACTTGTTCAAATAGAACCACAGTGCTCAGTCAAACCAAACCAGCTCTGCATGTGTACTTTCCTTGAATCTAATTCTTTTTTTTGGCGTGGGGGGGAATGGGAGTGTGAGAGACTTCAGGCCTTGGTTCTGTGATAAAGCTCCTCTCTATTCTTTTATAACACATTTTACACTGAAATTCACTCTACTGTATAAAATTTACTATTTGCCTCCCCAACCATCTTGCAATCTTTCTCTCTGTGCAGCTGACAATCAGAGAATGCTACAACACAGATGGAGGCCGTTTGATCCTTCATACCTATGTCTTTGACAGGGCTAGCTAATCATCCCGTTACTCTGTTCTTTTTCAATTATATATCCCTTTTGACTTGAATAGAATTGAATTGAATCTGCTTCCACTGTCCATTCACCCAGTGTCAAACAGTGTGAATTAATGTTGTTGCAAACTTGAATCCACAGAGGAAAATTTTAAGATGTCATAAAACAGAAAATGCTGGAAAATCTCAGGAGGTCTGAAGCATCTGCAGAGAGAGAGAACAGAACCAATGTTGTGAGTCTGGATAACCCTTCATCAGAGCTCTATTGGCGAGTAGGACAGTACTTCATCAGGGTAGGCATTCCTGGGACAGAAGTGGCAGTGATGTAGACACTAAGATAAAAACAAAATACTGTGGATACTGAATCTAAAACTAAAACAGAAGATGTTGGAAAATCTCAGCTCTGATGTACGGTCATCCAGACTCAAAATGTTAGCTGTGTTCTCTATCGTTATGCACTCATGCTCCAGGCCCTTCCGTCATTACAGACAACATACAAAAAAGATTTTAATCCCATTCATCTAGGCAGGAATTAGCCCAATTTTCTGATGTGGAAGGCCAGTCCTCTCTTTCCATTCAGTAATTTAAATATTTCTTCATTCATCGTTTGATTCCTTTTGTTTCCTGATAAATTGACTGGACGTCATTTAGAGGTATTATGGTATTCTAGCTGAGCTATAGCATTATCAAGCCCCTCCCAGAGCTAACGAAACGCCCTTAAGTTTATTTTAACTTTACACATTCACAAAGCTAGGCTGTTGGAGCAGCGAACAGAGCATTCAGCAATAGCCACAAGACTACAGACAACACTACCAGTATGTGGTTGTCAAGCAGTGACAGACTTGGCTGGTACCAGAGATATTTGTCAGGAATTAAAGCTCACCAGAACATGAAGATCATTGAAATACAGAAATGTGAAGACATTCTCTTTACGATTCTTGACAGGGTTCAGCAGCAGGACTACAGATTCCAGGTGGATTATTCTCGGGAGCACGCCTGCTTTGACTACAATCTCAGGACAGAGTTTGATGAGTTGGATATGGAGGTTACTCTATGGTTCAATGATATGACTTTAAGGGTTGAAGAGAGCTGTGACAGCCCTTACAATGTGGATGGAATCAATCATCAAACCTTTCCAAGAAAGGGCTTAGCTTACCTGACTGTTCCCAAGGAAGGTGAACGGAGATGGTCTGGGAGTGATATATTCCACCCACTTCCAGAGTCATCCCAATGCAGTGGACACCTCATCCCTGGTAGAGTCATAAATATTCTGAAGGACCTTATAAAAGGGGCCATTGTTTACGGCGAGCAGAACTTTCTTCTTAATCCAGGTAAGAAACAGATGTTAGAGTCAGATGATACAGATCTTGCTCTTTAAATTAATACCTAGCAATAAAATGACCAACTCTATGGGGGAATGCATGGTCTGGAGAAGCATTGAGCCATATCATTTATTAAGGATCCTGAGTTCAGCAAAATCCACACCACTGATTCACCAAGAGTCAAACAGTCTATGTAAAAGTGATATGGGCACCATCAGAGTAATACAGATAGTTGGTAATGTAATATTGATTTACCCACAAGTCAGATAGTGAATATTGTCAGTGTACTGAATATTGTCAGTGTACTACTGAGCATTAATGCGTTCAGAGTCAGGTCTTATGTATAGAATGTAAGGAACAATACTTCCCACTGAATTATGAAATGGTGATTTATTGACAGCAAGTGATTAATCTTGCATGACAGAGAACTATCAATTGGCCTCCATATATCCTTTATTTCCTTCTCTACCACCTGATTGTAGAATTGATTGGTCTGTAATAGTTGTTCCTTCTTCACCTCCATTTGTATATCTTTGTGCAGACTTAATGCTTTAACTGTAGCGCCTCTGCTTTGATGCAATTAGCCTAATAACTATAGGGTGACATTCCATTAACTTGCCTTTACTAATTCTGTCAGTGTTGCCCCTTATCTCTCACTTGCTCTAATTAAACCATCAGTTGGTACAAGGTTAGGCAGGAAGAAAGTATAGCTTGTGGTACCACAGTCATCTTAGCCTACCTGATCCTAACTATGTTAGAAATGCTTCATGCAATTAGTCCTCTCCTTCAACGATCAGCTAATATCAACAGAAAGACAATAATCTACAACTCTGGAACTCTTTCCCTTAAGAGGCTGCATGTATCTACACCGCATGGACTGCAGCGGTACACAAAGAGACTAAATGCCATCTTCTCAAGGACAATTAGGGATGGGTAGTAAATTTTTCTTCCCTTACCAGCAACACCACTTTCCATAAGCAAATGCTTTTCTAGCAGAGAATTGAGGAAGAATTGCTATTTAAGTGCATTCCAGCTGAATTGAAAACCATTTGGCCCATTACATCAGTGTTGTGCCTTTGCTATAGCAATCCATATTGAAACTCACTGACCTGGACTGTTCTCTTCCTGTTGCAATACTCTCTGAAAAGAAGTAATTGTAACTGCTTAAAAAATCTCCAGGTGATAGATTATCCCATGCTTCAGCAACCCAATAAGAAATTTCCCTTTCTTTTATTGCTTTTATGGCCAATTCCCAACTCACCCAACAAAAGCCATTTATAATCGAAAAATCATTGACTAAATTTCTAAGCCATTTGTACTCTATTGTCAAAACCTGAAGTCTCTACTCGTAACTATAATTTAACATCTTTGTCCATTCTAGTGAATCTACACTGTACATTTTCTGTGGTATTGATAGATTTATTATAATGGAATGCTCACTACTCAAATTATGGTTAAATTATTGTCTTGTATAACTATATTTCTTACTGTACACCATAATTTATAAAATCCCAAATATCTCTATTTAAGATATCTTATTAACAAGCATTCAAACTTTAAGAATATTATAATTTGAAACCATAGATTGCTTTATGCTTTATTTACTCCTGCTGCTTGTTATTCCACAAAAGAATACATGTCATCACCTGTCTGTGGCTCACAGTAATCCCTCTGTACCTTGCCCACTGTTTGCCAAATATTCTAGTTCTGTGCTATTACACATTTAATAATGTGCTCTCTATTCCCAATTCAAAATGTGGTGTGTAGAAAGTCTAGTCATTTGCTGACTGGGAATCAATGTAGGTCAAGCTTTATATAAGAAACACTGTGAAATTATGTCTGAAAATAAAAGCAACATGCAATTATTGCTTTTAGATTTTAGTCACTGTTTAATCAGTGCAATTATATTTTCACAATTACCATGACCAGGTGACAGAGAAGCTGTGACATAATGAGAACAGAGAAATTATATTTCTCAAGTGACATTAAACAGCTTAGCTTTTTCACTACAACAGAGAAAATGAGAGGTACCTAATAGCAGTTTACAAAAAGATAAAAACGTTTGAGAGGATAAATAGACTTCTTCCGTTCATTGACAAATGAGAGTAACAAACAGACATAGCTCCAGTATTATTATAAGAAGAATGAAGAAAAAAAAGACACCATTAATACCATGAATTATTAGAATGCTTTGTGTGGCCACCTGAGGAAGAAGAATGGTTAGCATTGCTGCCTCACAGCACCAGGGGCCCGGGTTCAATTCTCAGCTTGGATCACTGTTTATATGGAGTCTGCACGTTCTCCCTGTGTCTGCATGGGTTTCCTCCCGGTATTCTGGTTTCCTCCCCCAGTCCAAAAGATGTGCTGGTTAGGTGCATTGGCCATTGAAAGACTTTTAATTCCAGATTGTTATTGAATTCAAATTTATCTGTCTGTCATGATTGGATTCAAACACAGGTCACCAGAGCATTACCCTGGTTATCTGGATGACTAGTCCAGTGACAATACCACTATGACACTATCTCCCCAGTTATGATTAAAACTGATAGCTGCAGTTAAAGAAGGACTGAATGAACTTGTGTGTGAGGAGTTCTATGATTTAATATTATATCAACACTGTGATCTCCAAACTAGTTCATCTGAGTGGATGTGTTGATTTGTTTCCATTTAGTTCAATAATGTTGAATTGATTTGAATAAAACTGGATGAAGGAAATTTCTCTATGAGGATTCCTTTCCCTGCCCCCAAAAGTTAATCAGCTTCTCTTCTGTAGATTGCAGAAACAGGTTGGGTCAGGCAACTTACAGTGAAACTTTGTAAAACTGGTTTGGCTCCTGGGAGTTGACATCACAGCGCAGAAAGTTGGGAGTTTTTCCAGTCAGAATTCTGATACCTGAGCTGTCACCTGACTGTGGTGTACATCATACCTAAATAGTGCCAAAACCTCTAGCTAGTTGGCAGAACAGTTCTTTTGCATCTGTCTTACAAATGCCACTCAAAGCTGAATAACTTAATTTGAATGATGAAGCTCAATGCAAGTTTATGGGACGAAATCTCATTCCTTATGACAGTTAATTTACAGCCTTCAAGTCTGAGCAGCTCTAAATCCTAAACACCACTCCCACATTCTTGTAGACATCCACAACCTGACCTCTGGACCCTGGTTTTGTTTTCATTTTTGTTCCATTATCATCTTCCTTTGCCTTGTACCATCATCCTTTTTTTGTCATTTCCTTTCCTTCCTCCCTTTCACAGACCTTTCCCTTTCCACCAGTTCTTTGCTGGCTGAACAGCTGTTTATCTTTAGCATCTTCTAAATTCTGTCTCGTTCTCCCACTGTCTTGTACAAATGCTGCCTGAACGTCAGTGTGTTTGCAGCATTTTCTGTTTTTATTTTATTGTTGATTCCAATACTGTCTAATTCAGCCACCGATGAATTCAGCCACTGACTAATTCAACCATTCCATTTTCAGCATGTAACTAAAGACAATGAAGGCTGGGCATCTGAATGTTTAATTATATGGTACACTACCTTCTTTGCATCCTAACTAAATGCAGATCTTGACAGTCTCCCACATCCAGTCAGGAAAACCACACTTCAAACTGGGCTTATACCTAATGCTTGGGATGTTAACTTGAAAGTGCGTCAGGGTGGAAATAATTCATTCACAAAAACGAGCAACCCAACCCTCCCTCACTACTGAGTAGTGGTGAGCTGCTAAGATGTAGCAGACACACGAATGAAGATTAGTGGATCCCAGGCCAAGATAAATCTGTTTTAAGGTGGGAAACAGATATCCGAAGGATGGGGTGCAATGATAACCATTTTGGAGGCCAAGAGAGAAAGTATTTGGGGTTTAAGATTATATGGAGGAATGTCCACATTGTGCATAGGGGACCTTCAAAAGAGTTAACCATCTTTCTTCTTCCCTTTGCCCAAAGGTCATTAAAAAAAAACTTCAGACTGTCTTCCATTGGCCAGTGTATTCTGGCAGCAGAGGCAGAGTGAAGGCCTTATGTGGGCAACAATTGGCCTTAAGGGAATGCAATCTATTCGGCAACTTAGATCGGGGGGATAAGGTGCCCCCACATCTTCACCCCACCTGCCAAAAAAACGTGGGGGCCTATAAATTCAGCGCCATGTCTGGAATAAGCAAAATACTGCAGATGCTGGAATCTGAAGCAACAACAGAAAACCTTGGACAAATTCAGCAGATCTGTCAGCATCTGTAAGAAGATGAAGCACAGTTGACATTTCAAGTCCTTTTGGCTCTTCATTAGAACTATTAAAGTGTAACTGTGAGAGACTACAAGAGTTACAAATCTAAGAACATTAAGAGTGCTCTTAAAGTTGCTACTTTTTGTTGCAATTTCTCACAGTTGCACTTCAGTATCTAACAGTTTCCCTCCTGATGAAGAGGACTCAAAACGTTTTCTTTCCTTATAGATGCTGCCAGACCTGCTGAGCTTTTCCAGCATCCTCTATTCCCATGTTTGAAAGTTGGATCCTGGAATATTACACTAACGACCCTATGAGAATGAAAGAATGGGCATGTTATTATTGTGCATACCCTAAATTTATATTGGGAGGTGGGAGCATTTTGTATTGCTAGGGATGGATCAAGCTTCATATCAATCTGTATTATCGATATTCCCTGGTAGCAGCTAAGATTAGACTGTTCAAAATCTTGTATTTGACCCCAAGATGAGCTTCAAGCCATATATTTGCATTGTCACTGAAACCGCTGTTGCCACTCCTATATCATCACCCAACTTGCATACACATGAACATGTGAATTAGGAGTAGGCCATTTGGCTCTTTAAACCTATTTCTCCATTCAATAAGATCTATTTCACTTTCTTGCTTACCCTTGATATCTTTTCACTCCCTTGTTAGTCAACGATCTATCTACCTCAGCCTTAAAAATATTCAATCAACTGCCCCAGCTACATTCTAGGGAAGAGAATTCCACAGACTCACAACCCTCAGAGAAAAAAAATTCTCTTCATCTCCATTTTAAATGGATACTCCTAATTACTGTGATAATTCCTAATTTGTCATAAGATAACTCCTCTCCATCCCAGAAATCAGCTGAGTGATCCCATGTAACCACTGCCTCAGCTCCAATGATAAAAGGATTGTGTCCAACCCCTCATTCTTCATTTCCCTTACCAAAGGATATAATTTCTCTATCTGTTTAAATCTTTTAAATACTTTGACTAGATCATCTCTTAATCTTTAATTTAAGGACTGTGTTACCTCTTACCGACTATCCTTTTTGCCTGCTCAAAGGAACAAGTTAAAATTGCATGCCAGGAAAGATTATAAAATTATTCGGGGGGGGGGGAGAATGAGACAGTAGTGTGGTAAGTTCCCATGGATATTTCAACTGACTGCTAATTTGGTTTTCCATCAGGTATCAATGGTTATATTGGATCCTTTAGATTATTTGTTTATTCCTGTTTTCTTGTCAGGTAACAATGTACAGGAAAGTTTTAAAGATCAAATTATTCTCAAGAGTCAGATGAGTAAGAGTGGGGAAAAAGTCACACAACTGCTCATATTCATTTCTCTACCTCTCCCTCGTCCATTGAGACACTCCTATTACTTTGACCAAGCTTTTGGTCATATTATTTAACATCTTCTTTGGCTTAGTGCTGGGTTTTGTTTGTTAACACTCTTGATTTAGCTGTGAATATAGACTGAAGTGCTTCTGTGATTAACCCCTAGCATGTGTATCCAGATAACAGAAAATCCTAGTGATGAGGTTGCTTAATGTTAGGTTCTTTATTACAATAATTGTACTTCAAGAAAGTGTTAACATGTTCAGTCAGATAGTTTACTCAGATGTATACAATCTCTCATCATAGTTCATCTATCACCACCATAGGAGATGTGAATGCTTCTTTGTTGAATTTCGATGGGCCTCGGATAACACTGGTTCTAAGAAATGTGATGAAGCCCTTACGAGTTAACATCGTTCCAGTGGTTAGGAGAGCCATGGAGAAGCTTCTTGAGGATGGTAATCAGAATGACAAAGGCATTCCAGAGACAAGCAAGCAGGCAAGTCCCGAGAACATTGACATCAGCAATGGAACTTACTACCAATGGAGGTAAAGTGTCTTCTCCCCTTATGATAATTGAGCTAGAGTGAATAGTATGTTGAGTTTCATTATTGAAAATTCTAGAATTTTTTGTCAATATTTGGGCTATCAAATTTTGTGGTTCTATCCATATTCCTCTGAAAATACAAATTCATTTGTTGCCATTCATGGTGCAAATAAAGCTCTGAAGAAAGCATGCTGCTTATGGTTCAATTCCATCAATTCAGCATTCTCAAAATAGTGTAAGTTTGTTTGATAAGATTGATTTATTGTTACATATAATAGGATACAGTGAAAAGTATTGTTTCTTGCATGCAATGCAGACAAAACATATCACTCATAGTACATAGGGGAGAAGGGAACGAGAGAGTGCAGAAAATAATGTTGCGGCTACAGACAGGTGTAGAGAAAGATGAGCTTAATATGTGGATTTGAAGTGAAGTGATTTGGATGAAATGATGTAAACTAGCTACAATATTTTGTTATGTGCTGCAGTCATCTCCGTAAAGATCGGCCTTTGACCTGATGTTGGACTTCACAGGCAGGAGATTCAGTTTTGAACAGTTTGTACTTTTGATTAGTTGGATCTATATAAGGAACACACTGTTTGAAGTCTTTATTAAGTATAAAAACAGGATTAAATTGGAATATTACCAAATGTGCAGAATCATAGGCCACAATTCTCCCATTGCAACTTGCAAATTTCCTTTAGGTTGCAGTGAGAGACATACGTCTGTGGTCTTGAATAGGGCTTTGCGCGTGTGCCAGGAATGCATGCACATCTCCCAGAGTTGGCGAACAGTCGCTGGTCAGACCACGTTGGAAACTAGTGGGAGGGCAGATAAGTATTTAAATCTATTCAAAATATGCATATTAGGTAGTTTTTGGGACCTTTCAGATTCCGATCGATTCTCGCATCCCACCAGAAGTACTTCATTCCAGCGGGGTCCAGACTAACTCCCCACTAGTGGGTGATCCTGGCAAAATGAAGGGAAGCGGTGCAATTGGGGCTCCCTAGAGGGAGGGTGGTGCCCCCAGGGGAAGGACACCCTGGCAGTGCCAGCCTGCACTCCCTGGCACTGTCCAAAGAGCAAAGTGCCCATGCCCAAGGGACAATTTGGCACTGCCCACCAGGCATCAGGCAGTGTCAAGCAGGTGGGGACTAGGGCAATCAGTGGGGATAGGGAGTCCTGCTGCCACTCTGTAGACTCGATCAGTCTGGAATGCAGAGAGGGCAGCGATTGGGGATGAACTGTCTCGGTGGGGGGGAATTGCTACTACTGGAGGGGGGGCCCAGACATCGGGTGACCTGGGATGGGGAGGGTCAGGATTTGCCAGGGAATTGCTGTTGGACTGCGATCGGGCCATGGAGAACTGGAGGGGCAGCGCTGCAGTGGTCCCAGGCTGGCCAGCGATCAGGCTGGCCAGCAAATGGGGGGTTGATAGTTTTGGCCATCATGCATGCGCAGAGCTCCAGAACTGTCCAGTGAAATAGGCCCCAGCCCCTTGGGTTTAATGATATTCATGACTGGGACCTCTTTAGTGCACAGAGTGCGAAGATTCAGATGAGAGGCCTAACTGACAGAAAATTGGGATTCCAGTTCAGCACTTTTGACAGAATCACGGCCATAGTTCAAAGATGTAACAAGTCAGGTGGATGAAGGGCACTCTGTGCAAGTAGTATATCTAAACATTAGAGAGATATTCGAATAAGTGACATATACAAAGTAACATCAGATGGGGCTAAGGGTAATTGATTAGCTTGGATAAAAGACTGGCTAACTGACAGAAGGCAGAGAGTCATGACTAATGAGTCTTTTTGTGGTTGGCAAGATGTAACTAGTGGGGTGCCACAGTTATCAGTCCTCAGGTCTCACATATTTAAGTCTATATTAATGATTTGGATACAGATATAGAAGATAGCGTAGGCAACTTTGTGGATGACACAAAAATAGGTGGGAGAGTAAATTGCAATGAGGAAATAAGAAATTAGAAATGGAAATAGATTGGTGAGGTGAGTGGGCCAAAATGTGGCAGATGGAGTTTAACATGAATAAGTGTGAAGTTATCCATTTTGGACAGAAAAATGGAAAGGCAACTTATTATTTAAATGGAAAGAGACTTCAGGCTGCTTTGATGCAGAGGGATTTGGATGTCCACATGCACAAGTCATAGAAAAACTGGTATGCAGGTACAGCAAATGGAATTTTGGCATTTGTAGCTAAATTGATAATGTAATAGTAAGGAAGTGCTGCTGCAACTATATAAGGTGTTGGTGAATTCACACCCAGAGTACTGTGTACAGTCCCCATGTTTGAGGAGGAATGTAGTGGCATTAGAGGCAGTTCAGAGATGAAGGAATTGTCTTATGAAGAAATCTTGAGGATGGAAGAAGAGAATTTTTTCACGCAAGAGAGCGGCATTTTCCAATCATGTTCATCCCGAAACCGTAAAATCCCACTTGACATCAACAGACCTTTCCATGGTCCACCCCTCGCCCTCTACATTTCTTGTGGTGCGCAGAATGGGAAAATTTGCCTCAGAGTGTTATCAGGGTCTGGAAATCAACACAACTCAACATACCTGGAATATTGTTGTGAAAATTGCTCCCACAAATGATGTAGAAAGGGAGTTGGATAGGTACTTGATAATGAGGAAGTTACAAATTTATAAGCACAAAGTGAGTACATGGGATTAGGCACCGTACTCTTTGAAAGAGCCAGAAGAGACACAATAACTCTAATGATCTTCATCTTTGTTGTATATTTCTATGATGTGATGATATTAATTCAGGTTGTAAAGTATGTTTACCAGGCAATATCTAGATTAAATTCCTTAGCATGTTTACCCTAGCCTAGGAGCAGACAAAATGCTAAATTTAGTGTTATCTCAAAAGCCAACTGATAGTCAACTGAATCAATGATAATCCATTGCCATGGAACCTATTTTGATGTGCAGTGTCATTGTGGGTAGCAATATCCACTCAAAGTTCAGGTTGTAGTATATTACTAAATCACCTTACAGGATGAAGCACTATAAAGCCAAATCAGGCATCATGGCAACTATTTCAAATCATTTCCAGAAAGATCTGAAGACAGGAACCACCTCTACTGACTTACCTGTACGTATCTATGACCTAGTGTGGTGCACAGGAATGCAGTGGAAACTCTCCAAGTTCACCTATCATGTGAAAACTCTACAGCAGATTAACTCCATGATCAGCAGCCAACACTTTCTGTGCTCCTCGGAGATTAAATCAGCCACACACAGGTAGCCAAGAAGAGGATTCAACAGGGATCAGTCCTCCCACAACCCAAAATCAAAATATTTTGCCATCACTCTTAACCATACATTGACCTGCTGGCCATACCTCCAGAAAATTCAAGCCATAGTCAAGATGAGAGTGTATCTCACAGGGAAAATCACTGGTACCACTTCAGCAGCAGAGCCAATACATTACGTGGTGCTTCAATCACCCTGGTACACAGAACAACAGAGTACCATTGCTCAACCTGGCTCAGAAGTGGTAAGTGCCCATGTCCAGGACGTCATGAGGATAATTTTTGGGACTTGGAAATCAACACAACTCAAGTGGCTTCCTGTACTAACATGTATTGAACTTTCTGATATCCACAGGGAAAATATCTCTTACAAAGAACATCACTGGCTGAAAAGCCTATGAGCCTCAGAAAAAAAAACGTATATTCATCTGAAATCCTGTAGCCCCAATTGGAACATACTTCACACCTTACAAACTAATGCCAGCCTCCTTCTTCACAATGGCACATCTCTCTTGGTTAACTGCAAATGTTACCAATTGTAACTTGGTCACTGAATTGAGCAGTGACATCCCAGGTTTCAACCTATGTGAAAATTCCAGACATCCCTCAATTGCTTGAGAATGGATCAGAGAAGATGTGGCCATTTGCTGCACAAATGGAACATGAAGATCAGCTCAAGTTGTGAATTTATTCAGATTGTCACCCATGTACTGAACTCCTGCCCAAAAATGCATTTCTGGTGGCATCATAATCATTCCCACTGCATCAGATGAAGCTGTTGAATTAATTATTAATCTCGACATTGTATCATAATTGATCCCCCAACCATACAAATAAAAAAAGGCTACTCTGACCATATGGGCAGGAGCTGGAAATTTCTGCTCAAAGTAACAGAACTTTTGCTTGTCCACCAAATTTTCCCACAGCAGGTGGAATGGGAAAATCCTGTTCCAAGAGTCTTCTCAAATGACATACAGGATCTGATCCAGATTACATTTATAATTACTATAGACAACTTTCTACTGAACATGATAATAGACTCAGTGACCACTTCATGATAGATCTCCCAACGTCTCCATTACAATCAGCACAACAACATGCGCTAATAGGGTAATGACAAATGCCTAGGACCATCAATGTCAAACATTGCTTCCTATGATCTTATTTCTATTTAAAGAAAAACTAAATGTTTTCACTGAAGGTGGGATCCATTCTGTGTTCCAAATCTAGGTTTTGTTTCGAAAGACCAATGTGGAAGTTGCTAGAGAAAGCAGATGCTGATGGGGGCCATCGTCTGGACAGCCTGTGCATACTGGACAGGATTAAAACGGACCACTGGCTTCCAGGGGAACATAAACGAGGAGTGACATTTACCCAACTTAAGGTGAGAAAACTACTTTGATATATGATGTGGGGATACCGGCTTTGAACTGAGGTGGAAGTACAATGAGAAGTCTCACAACACCAGTTAAAGTCCAACTGGTTTATAAGGGACACCGCTCCAAAAGCTCGTGATTCCAAATGAACGTATTAGACTTTAACTTGGTATTATAAGACTTCTTACTATACTTTATATAAACATTGTACGTACTCATGGAAACTTTAAAAGAGGTGGTGTCATAATCATCCAAGTGTTGAGTCAAATATAGATGAAGTGGAGGACTACATTTTAGTCCCACATGGTTCCATATAAGTTTGTTCAGGTTTAATTCAAACGATCTCAACTTTTCCTTTGCATGAGCACAGCTTTGTACTCTATGGAATCTGCTCTGTGATTGCTAGCTTGGAGATCTGAACGTATTGTAAGGACTGTCAATGTACAGTTTGCATTGCTATATTCTACATTTCCCTCACATGTTTATTTAACCCCAAACTCTGTAAGAGCACTCTGCAATTCCTTTACCCCTGAATTCAGTGAGAATGGTAGCAGAATTCCAACCTTGGTGATGAGAGAACACACCTGAAATTTCTAATAATCTCTTCCTCCCTTTTGATCAGCTGGTTTTAGTCACTCAATTATAACATCAACTCCTAGCTAAAAAATTTTAAACCATCCCAACCCTCCCTCAGATGAGCAGGCAGGTCAAGGGGTTTAATAAGATCCTGATTTGGCTGGTGTATGCATAGAGCAAAGCCCCAAGACCTGGAGTAAAATATTACCATGTTTACACAGGTAACAGTCCAGGAATTTGGCATTTGAGTTAATGTACTGATACTGAATGTGTACACTGCTAATACTAAAGAGGCATGGTTAAGGACAACCAACAACCAGAAACGGAAGAGAATTGATGGATATGTTGAGTATGTATTTAGATTGTTGACTGAGTAAATACCAGATTTTTTCAGAACGTACAAAGGGCTCACAGAAAAACAATTATGAAAATAACAAATGGATCAGAACATAATAACTGGGTCTTAATGCTGTCCTAAGGATGAGCTAACAGTTACTGACCAACCTGACGTGGAAATACATCACCATTCCTTCAATGTTGCTGGGGTGAAATCCTGGAAAATCCTATCTAAAGGAGCTACACTGAAGCATCTTGTCAAAGCTTTGTCAAGGAAGACACATGGGGACAAGATCTCTTCCAAGATCTTCTTTACATATACACTGTCCTGATTTGGAAGTATATCACTGTTCCTTCATTGTTATTGGGTCAAATCTCTGACACTCACTTCCTAACAGTGGATGGACCCACACCACATGGAGAGCAAAGTTAAGAACCACCACTTTCTCAGGGACAATTGAGGATGAATAGTTCAAAGACATGTGAGTTAGATGGATTGGCTATGCTAAATTGTCCCTTAGTATCAGGGGGACTAACTAGGGTAAGTGCATGGGGTTATGGGGATAGAGCTGGGTGGGATTGTGGTCAGTACAGACTCGATGGGCTGAATGGCTTTCTTCTGCACTGTAGGATTCCATAACTCTAATGCCCACATCCCACAAGAATATGTAACGAATAAAATAATGTACTAGCTGAGTTCATACAACTTTCATAAAGTTCTTCAAGTCTATTGCCTGGCATTGCCCAATATTGTACTTTGGATTATTACCATTCACTAAGTGTAATGCCTGACTATTACCAGTTATATTTTTGATTTTACCAGGTGGTGTTACTCTGGGCCATGAAGTTTTTCCCAGCTCCAGAGGACTGGGCTGACTTGGAATCGTCTGTTTATCGAATGTTAGTGGTGCTCCTCCGCTGCCTCGCTCTTCGCAATCTCCCCAACTACTTCATGCATGAGATCAATCTTTTCCACGAAGATTTTCCACCCCAATTTGATTTCCAAACCATTTACAAGAAAGTGGAAGATTTCACTGATAACCCTGAGAAATACCTACAGATACACATGACCCACCTTGTCCCCTCCCTTCGTCAGCGTATCGATAGTTACGTGAAGATGCTTTTGCAAATTCAGGATGGTGAGGGTCTTTACTGGAACACAGCCTATTTTGACATCATCTTAAACAAGGTAAACTTCTGGACCTTTTTTGGAGGGGTTGATGGGGCTATTATAACAAATCAACATTGCTGCTTAATCAAAAATTCCACGTTAGAGATGTGGTGAGCTAGCCACTGAGGGAGATTCCCATCAAACATGCCCACGGGAGGTATAGCACAGGGTTAGAAACACAACTCTCCCAATATTAACATTCCTGGCTAAAGTATAATACAAATTTAGAGGAAACAATAGCATATTGGTAAGGTCACTAGACCAATAATCCAGAGGCCCAGGATAATGTGCTGAGGGCAAGAGTTCAAATCTCACCACAGCAGCTGGCAGAATCGAAGTTTCATTAATACATATGGAATTAAAACTCATCCAGTTCACCAATGTCTTTAGGGAAGGAAATCCTTACCTGGTCTGGCCTCTAATTTACTCCAAACGAACAGCATTGTGGTTAATTTTCAACTGTCCTCTGAGCTGGTTTAACAAGACACTCGGTTCAAGGGCAATTAGAAATCAGCAAATGTTGACTTGCGAATGATGCCTATTCTGAAAAAAAATAGACAGACTGAAACTCTCTCAGTCTACACAGGACAGGGACAGCACAGGTTTGGAATAGAGGATGATCGCCCCTATTCTAACACTTATCATTTTTCACACTAGATATCTCTGGGGTCAGTTTGAATGATGTTTCAATTCAGGTGAAAATGCCAGTTAAATGATACCTTACTCTTAGATGATATCCTTACTCTTTAAATGAAATGCTCCAAAAACAGAGAATTATCTGTTTGAAGAGTGAGCTGCAGTGGTCCTTTTAACGACCTCTGGTTAGGTTACCCAATACCCAGTGCCACTGTGATTTGTCTGCTCAATAATATATAAAATAATATTCAGTTATTTGGAAAAGAGCAGGATGTGAACATTTGTGTTTTCCAAGGTTCTTTTCTGGGGGCTCAACACTGCACTATCCTCATTGATCATGGGATTAAAGAGTTCAGAGTTGTAGGTCCAAATTTGCAGATGGATGATACAAGTTTAGGAAGGACAGATGGAATCAGCAAGTTATGAAAGAACAACATTTAAATGAGTGGAGAAAACTACGGCAGACCAAGTTTAATGTGATGAGTGTGAAGCTACGCATTTAGGATCTCAGAAAAATAGATCAGAATATTTTCCAAATGGAGTAAAGAGATTTGGGAACCCAAGTACATAAATAGACAGGTACAAAAAACAAGTGAAAAAGCTAATAAAATATTGGCCTTTATCTCATGGAGGAATGGATCTCATTGCTATGATTTAGTTGTACAGTGTGTTGGTCAAACCCCCATTTAGAATCTTCCTCCTCCCTAAGAGGAGATTGGCAACCATGGACTTCCAATGAATTGCTCCATATTTATGCCTGGTAATATATTGTCGTGGTCTGCCATTGCCTTCTGCAGTGTGGCTGGCCAGGAAATTCTCCTACTGTTACTGCTGGTATCAGACATATAGAAAGAATTTACAAACTGAACCTGTTTGGTCACATTATGAATATGCCTTTTTGTGGTGATCAAGTTATGAAGTAGAGCTTGAACCTGGAGCTTCTGGCCCAGAATTAGGGAAATGTTAAACTACTGCACCACGTGATCTCCCACCCACTGCACCAGAAGATCTCCTAACCATCTTGACGACTGCATTCATTTTGGAACAAGAAGCAGGACAGGCTTGGCTCATACTCCCTCGAGCAAAGAAAACTGAGGGATGGTTTGACCAAGGTGTTTATAATGTTAAAAGATATGATGGAACAGGTACAGGGGACAGAATTTAATGACCCCCATAACCCATGTTGAGTTTAGTGGTGGTGGGATATTTAATCAGGTTGGGAAGGTAGTTGTTAGGAAATCTCTCACCCTGCCTTTCCAATTCCATCTCAGTTAAGTCATTGGTGAGGTGGCCAGTGGAATGCCTGTCCCCTCTGTTGATGATTAAGCCCCATTGTCATTAATATCGACCCAGCCATGATGTGGAGATGCTGGCTCACCTCATTAATCCAGCAGCAGGCATGGATCTCACTGTGCAGGGTGGATACCAGGAAGACTGTTCAAAGGCAGTGCCTTATTTCTGATGGAGAACCAGAATTGGGAAAGGTTGGATAGGTTATATCTCTGCTGATGACTCCACTCACCTCCCTTCCAGCCACCAACATCATTCAACCATGGCAGGACACAGGCAAAAGTTGGCCTTTGGGTAGAGAGGCATATTAAAAAATAATCCTGTTCATGATAGACCAGTGAAGTGAGAGGGATCAAAACAGTGTAGTGTTTATCCGAGCAATCATTCAGGCTGAGAGGGAGATTAGCTTTGAGGTGCAGATAGACAGGACTTTGTGACAAGTTCAACTCTTGCAACAATTTAGAGCTCAGACTTATGTAGAAACAAAATATTGCTTTATGTGTGTTTAATTTTGTTACTTGTGCATAAGGGTTAAAACTTCAGTTAGCTGATGTTAAACAAAGATGCTTGTTTGTCCGAATGCTTGTATTTGTATGTTTGATTTGAAGTTGGACAGTCAGACGCAGGGAATGACATAGGAGAGAAGTCAGTTAAAAAAGTACCACCCTTGCTGCTGACTCTCCTCCTCACCTCTGCCCCATCCCGTCATCACTCACCTGTGGCTGGGTACCTCCTCAACCCTTGGCCAGTGGATGTAATACTAGTAGCAGCCATCAGCTCACTGGAGGTAACTGTGAGCACAGACAAGCTGCTGGCCTTTGTTTGGCAGTCATGATGTGGAGATGCTGGCATTGGACTGGAGTGAACACAGTAAGAAGTCTTACAATACCAGGTTAAAGTCCAACAGGTTTATTTGGTAGCAAACGCCACTAGCTTTTGGAGCGCTCGCTACTCCATCAGGTGAGTGGGAGTTCTGTTCACAGACAGTTCATATAAAGACACAAACTCAATTTACAAAATAATGATTGGAATACGAGTCTTTATAGGTAATCAGGTCTTAAAAGGTACAGACAAGGTAAGTGGAGAGAGCATTAAGCACAAGTTAAAGATGTGCATTGTCTCCAGACATGACAGTTAGTGAGATTTTGCAAGCCCAGGCCAGTTGTGGAGGTTACAGATAGTGTGACATGAACCCAAGATTCTGGTTGAGGCCATCCACATGTGTGTCTTCTCTAATATAAACCGGGGGAGATCTTGATCTCATGTAAATCAGATGGTCGTGTCAGAAACCCCAGTTTATATCTCTTCTGACTGCTGTTCCCATCGGTTTTCAATGTGATCAGGATGGGAGATTTGTCCCCTAGGTGTCTGTTATGCATGACAATCATGTACTCATGTATGATTGCCACCTCTCGAGTCAGAAGAAGAAATGTGAAAAGTCAGATTTGCCTGATTGTCATGCATAATAGACACCTAGAGGACAAATCTTCCATCCCAATCACATTGGAAACTGATGGGAACAGCTGTCAGGAGAGATATAAACTGGGGTTTCTAACTCGATCATCTGATTTACATGATATCAAGATCTCCCCCTGTTTACAGTAGAGAAGACACACATGAGGATGGCCTCAACTGCGATCTTGGGTTCATGTCACATTATTTGTAACCCGCATGACTTGCCTGGGCTTCAAAATCTTTAACTGTTCTGTCAGGAGACAATACACATTTCTAACTTCTGCTTAATGCTCTCTCTACTTTACATTGTCTGCATCTTTGAGACTTGATTATCTGTAAAGACTTGCATTCCAAGCATTATTTTGTAAATTGAGTTTGTGTCTTTATATGCCCTGTTGATGAACAGAACTCCCAGTCACCTGATGAAGGAGCAGCGTGCACTCCAAAAGTTAGTGGTTTTTGCTACCAAATAAATCTGTTGGACTTTAACCTGGTGTTGTGAGAGTTCTTACTTTGTTTGGCAGACAGCTCTCACCGGGCAAGACACATGCCTCAATTTTCTTGATCCCGGGAATGGATTGCTGCAGACGTTTTGGATGTATGAATGGCAACTTAACATAGCAGGGTCTCCCAAAAAAGAGGTGATGTGGGAGTTTTCTCAGCTTCCCATCCAACAAACATGACTTCCCACCCCACCATCCATCACCTCCAGAAGATTCTACCCATAGAACAGGACAGGTTTGAGATGATCAGGATAGTAAACTCAAAGCAACATTGTGATGCTATGGAACAAAGAACAACTAACACGTTGGACTAACATGCAGATAAGAATAGCATAGTAGTAGTATGGGGAATGCTGTAGAGATACTCTTCCTATTCTCCATAACCATATTCTTTGTTGAAGTAATGAAGAGGATTGATCAGGGTAGTATGTTTAACGTTGTGTATAAAGACTTTTTAAAGGTATTTCATAAAATACCACTTAATAGAATTGTTAGGAAAATTGAAGCCTATGGGATTAAAGGGGTGGTAAGTTAATGCATAAGGAATTGGCTAGGGGATAGAAAGCAGAGAGTAGGGGTGAATGGTTTTCTTCAAGATTAGCAGGTCATAGAGTAGTGTCTTGCAGGAGTCAACATACAGAGTATGTATGGAGTCAGAATACAAAGCATATCCATGGATCAGTCTGGAGGGCATATATAAGGAGTATATAGGATATATATGTGGCCGGTATACAGGGCATATCTGGAGTTATATGCACGGTATATACTACTTCAAAATTTATAGATTCGACGAAACTCTAAACTTTGAGTAATAGTGCAGATCTCAGGACATAAACAGACTGGTAGACTTTAGTAGAATGTAGTTCTTTAGAATGTAGACTTTAGTAGAATGGACTTTAGTAAGGCTTTTGATAAGGTGGCCCATGGAAGACTTCTACAGAAAATGCAGATGTGTGGAATAGAGGGTGATTTAGCTAATTGGATTAGAAATTGGCTGGCAGATAGAAGACAGAGGGTGGTGGTTGATGGGAGATATTCATCGTGGAGTTCGGTGACGAGTGGTGTGCCTCAGGGGTCTGTTTTTGGGCCCCTGCTGTTTGTAATTTTTATAAATGATCTGGATGAGGGTATTGAGGGATGGATCAGTAAATTTGCAGATGATACTAAAGTTGGTGGTGTGGTAGATAGTGAAGAGGGGTGTTTTAGTTTACAGAGTGACTTGGACAAGTTGCAGAGCTGGGCCGAGAGGTGGCAAATGGAGTTTAATGTGGAAAAGTGTGAGGTAATGCACTTTGGCAGGAACAATAAATGTGTAGAGTATAGGGCTAATGGTAGGGCTCTTAATAGTGTTGAGGAACAGAAGGATCTTGGTGTATGTGTCAATAGATCCCTGAAAGTAGGCAGTCAAGTGGATAAAGTTGTTAAGAAGGCATATGGAGTCTTAGCTTTTATTGGTAGGGGGATTGAATTTAGGAGCCGCAGCATCATGTTGCAGCTGTACAAAACTCTAGTGCGGCCGCACTTGGAGTATTGTGTGCAGTTCTGGTCGCCACATTATAAGAAAGATGTGGAGGCATTGGAGAGGGTACAGAGGAGGTTTACTAGGATGTTGCCTGGTATGGAGGGCAGGTCCTATGAAGAGAGGTTGAAGGATTTGAGGTTGTTTTCGTTAGAAAGGAGGCGGCTAAGGGGGGATCTTATTGAAGCATATAAGATAATTAGAGGTTTGGATAGGGTGGACAGTGATAGCCTTTTTCCTAGGATGGAGAAAGCTAGCACGAGGGGACACAGCTTTAAATTAAGGGGTATGAGTTATAGGACGGATATCAGAGGTAGGTTCTTTACTCAAAGAGTGATTAGGGAGTGGAATGCCCTGCCTGCAGCTGTTGTAGATGCGCCAAGTTTGGTGGCGTTTAAGAGGTTAGTGGATAAGTATATGGATGAGAAGGGAATGGTTTAGTTAGGAGGGGCATTGCTTTTTATTTTGGTCGGCACAACATCGAAGGCCGAAGGGCCTGTTCTGTGCTGTATTGTTCTATGTTCTATGTTCTATGGTAAAATCAGCAGACGTACATGGTAGGTGAAATTTAATGTGGAGATTAGTTTTGGAAGGAGGGTTGTGGGGGAAGGGTTGTGACAGATTCTCAGTGCACTGTGTACATTTTACATAATGCATTGGAGATCAAGACACGTGCATAATAGCGCACTCGAGTTATCAGCTGGCTTCACTAAACTCCCCATTCCCTCTTTTGGCAAGAATCATACTTTGCCTTATTTGTTTTTCAAAGTACCACAGAATTGTGGCTGAGAGCTTGCCCAAAAAATGGGCCTGATTCTCATTCGGCAGTTTTTTTGATAAGATTGCTCTGCGCCATCCCCCACTACTTCTTTAAGTGAAGCAGTTGAGGCTACCTCATTGAATGTTTTTGAGGCAAAGATTGATAGATTATTGAACAGTGAAGGAATTAAAGGTTATGGTGAGCAGGCGGGTAAATGGTGCTGAGTCCACAAAAAGATCAGCCGTGATCTTATTGAATGGCAGAGCAGACTTGAAGAGCCAAATGGCCTATTCCTCCTCCTAGTTCTTATATTGTGTTAGGTTCTTATTAAGGTCAACCTTAAATTTCAATTATTTGATTAAATGTTAATCATGCTCATAAAATCTTGCATGTCTCAGTTTTCATTTTTCCGAATACTTTGGAGGTGTTAGGAAAATCTCGATTGTAGTGGTGGGATATTTATACAATAAGTCTACGTACTAAGGGATATTCATACAATAGGTTATATGTTAACGTCAAGAGAAGATTCTGCACACTCACCATCTCAATAGCATTTAGACCTGCCTGATATTCTATCGGAATTACAACTGTAAATGTCACTTTGTGACACTTCCCACAAGTTAAACTGTAAGAGACCCTGAATTTTTTTTTCTCTCATTGTCTCCAGTTTCAGGTTTACCATATCCAGGATGCTGACAGAATTGGTACCATGCAGCTCGTCTGGTCCAAAACTATCAAACTAGTGACTGATGAAGGATGCTCGTCATAAGCCATCATGAATGGACCACATTTCCACAGATTCTGCAGATCAGACTTCCTCCATGTCTGCTGTAGATGGGATCACAATTCCATGACACACTTACTATAGACTGGATCACAACTCCATGAGCCATCTAAACATCCATGATACTGCACTAAAAAAATGACGAGTAATTTCAAGAAATGAGCAGACAGGAAGAACAAGAGACAACACCAGTCTGTCTCACTTAATCAGATGATTTTAGACTTTAACTTCTGCTGATAAGAAGGTTTTATTTTCTCACACTTGGTTTGCAATTGTAAAACATTATATAACACTTTACACCTATACTTGACTAACTTCAAAAAACATTTCTAAGTACTTACATGCAAATAATTCCTTATAAGCACATCCATGACTTGCACCACCTAGGAACCAATTGTTGTTTTTAAATTAGTTGTTTATGGAACATGTATAGAAGCTGACAGGGAGATGATGGTGTAATGTTAATGTCACTGGATTTAGTAATGCACAGGCCTAGACTATTGCTCTGGAGATATGGGTTCAAATCCCACTGTGGCAGCTGAGGAATTTGAACTAAATTAATAAATATGGAATATAATACTAGTCTCAGAATTGCTCTTTACTAATGCTCTTTAGGAAAGAAAATCTGCCACCCTTACATGTAATTCCAAGACTCCCAGCAATGTGGCTGAACAAACTACTCAGTTCAAGGATACTTAAGGATGGGTAACAAATGCTGGCCTTGTCAATGACACTTACATATTGCAGGATTGAATCAATTACTTTTTCTCTGCTGTGTACTTTACATATATTGGAGCTATCCTTGAGACACATAAACCACATGGTACTAGATAGAAATGAATTGTTCACTTTTTAGGGAAGCAACTCTGCTGTCTTGACCTGGTTTGGCCTACATACAATTCTAAATCCACAGCAATGTGGTTGACTTTTAAGCACCCTTTAAGATGGAGAGCAGTTAGCCAATACCAGCCAGCAGTGCCCCATCCCGTGAATTAATTTTTAAAAAGTATGCATTTATAAATGTTCTAATCAAGTCGTCTGCAAACCGTATGCACCTAGAAAGAAATAAAATAATTTCTTTAACCGGTGTGCATTGTGTATGTACAGGAGCCTACACTACACACGTTGTAGATCGCTAGATGGGAGAGGATCATTCCATTTCTTCTTTTATCTCATTCTATTTTAGATTTGTAAATAATGTTTGAATACATTTTGTTTTCATCTTGCTGCTGTGTGGAGGAAGCTGGAATGAGGGAGTTGTTCTGATTCCAAATGCTTTGACTAACACTTGTGTATGAAAGGTTGACCTTGAAATTTTCCAATTTGGCTGTTATTAAAATTAGCCAATGATTTAGTGGCACTTCAGTGTCAATCAGGGCTAATCAAGACTTAAGGGTTTCACACTGTAATTAGAGATGGCCAGATGGAACCTTGGGAACTTTTACGGCGATAACGACACCATGTAAAATGCTATAACCAAATTCAAGTGGAACCACACAAAACTGGATAATTCCACATGTAACAGGAATTATAATCCCAATCAATTCAAAATGACAGCGTGGTCCCTATCTCACTTCCTACACATTCCTTAGAACTATTTCTTTTACTTATTTTTTACGATTTTTATTTATGTAATATTATGCATCAAATAAAATATACAAGATATCATTCATTTCAGATCTCTGTTCTTAATGTGACAAGCAGGAGGT
This sequence comes from Sphyrna mokarran, assembly GCA_024679065.1. Classification (NCBI taxonomy): domain Eukaryota; kingdom Metazoa; phylum Chordata; class Chondrichthyes; order Carcharhiniformes; family Carcharhinidae; genus Sphyrna; species Sphyrna mokarran. The sequence continues at coordinate 62,129,384 of JAGIQG010000003.1, forward strand.
CTTAAGTATGTAAGAGCAAAAGAAATAGGAGCAAGAATAGGCTTGCAGTCCATCAAGGCAGCTCTGCCATTCAGGAAGATTAAGGTTGATATTCTGTCTCAGCTCTACTTTCTTACCTGGACCTCATATTCCCTGATTGCTGGGATATCTAAGAATGAAGATAATGAAGAAAGAAGGAAAGCTAAAGTACTATCCTGCCAACAATCCCAGCATCTAATGTCACAGGTTTAAAGCTTGATGCATCAGCCATTGAGGCCTTTGGTTAACATGCATCTCAGCAGGGTCAATGGCTTCAAATCAATACCTATTGCAGCAAGTCCCTTAGCTCACATTAATGACTATCTCAACCAGCCCATTGCCTCGTTCTAATACCCATTTCAACATAGTTCTTGGCCTTCAGGGAAGCAGCTGGCTTGGTGGCTGTACATTACCACCCATAGAGAATGACAACTGGATGATGTGCTGAGAACAGGTGGAATAAGATTGCTGGAGAATCTGGCTGGGAGATCAGGAGATTGATTATCATCAGTGAAGTTAACATTCATCACAATTGAGCTAACTGAAACTCTAGTGGCAGGGGTATTTTACATTCATCAAATGCTCCTTTTATTATTATGGACAATTCAGTTACATATACTTACATCTTCTAGTTTAGAATAATCTATCATTATCAATTTCTCTTATACTTCTGAGGATCACCTCAATTGAGGCTATGTCATAGACTTCTATTGTTGGGGAGATCAAGTTTGAACAGTGAGGACTTGTAGAGGGGGGGAATTGTCTCAGGGAGATTGACAATTGTCTGCATATTCTCTGCATACTCTGTTTCCCTCTCAGTTTGAAAAACATGCTTGTTAGGTGTATTGGCCATGCTACATTCTCCCTCAGTGTACTCAAATAGGCAATGGAGTGTGGCAACTAGTAGATTTTCACAATAACTTCATGGCAGAGTTAATATAAGCCTTCCTGTGCCACTAATAAATAAATTCAAACTCTGAATGGGGTTTGGCAAGAGAGGGGTGAAATGGGGCATGGCAACCATGGATGAGGAGATGAATTACAGACTGGAAAATTATGGCTTGCAAAAGAGAATGAAGCCGGGAATGGCAGGCTGGGAATTTCGAGAAGAGATGGATTCTGTGGAAAGGGGTCACAGGAAAACAGACAATTCAGGATGGGGAGAAAAAGAATTCCTGGCATAGGGTTCAAGAGAGGAGAGGGAAATGGGTGGCAGTGGGAGTGGAGACCGCATTTTCAGCACTGACAGGAGTGGTAGCAAGGGTGGTCAGTGGGAGAAACATTGAAAGAGAAATAACCAGTTAATGGAGTAAGTGAAACATGAAGAGTTTACTGTGGGGAAGCAGTGAACAATTATTTCTATTGATGGACGCGTGAAGAAATAGGGAATAGAAACTATGGATTCCTACTGGAAAAAAATCAAGATGAAAGATGATTTTTGAACATAGAATTATCATAATTTTGGATTCTTCATCATTGAGATAGAGACTAAAACATCGGGTTAGTTTTAGGAACAGGAAAACAAATGTATGGACAACTGCATTCAGATGCTGTGCCAAGGGCAATGTACCCACTGCTGATCCACTGGATACCTAGCAGTTTTTTTTGGTTATTGGAAGCCAATCATCTCAACCCAAGAGCATTGCTGCAAGAGTTCTTCAGGGCAGACTCCTTGGCTCAACCACCTTCAGCTGCTTTATCCATTACTTTCCCCTCATCATAATTGTGGATGTTCGCTGATGTTTCAGTACCATTCATGACTCCTCAGATACTGAAATAATCTTTGAACACAAAACATGATCTGAACAACATTCATGCTTGTGATGATAGTTGTAGCAAATATTCATGCCACACAAATGCCAAGCAATGACTGTCTCCAACAAAAGAGAATCTACAATCTGTCCTAAACTTCCTACTGCATTACTATCACTGAATCTCCCAACATCTCTGTTCTGGGGTTTATTAATAACCAAAAACTTAATTACACCAGTTCACTTAACTACCATGATTGCAGAGGCTGTGAATTTTGTGGCAGGTATTTCAACTCCTGATGCCCAAAAGCCTGCCTGCCATCTACAAGGCACAAATCAGGAGTGTGATGAAATATTCTCCAATTACCTGAATGAGTATGGCTCCAACAACACTCAAGTCCAATACCACCTCAGATACAGAAGATGGTAAACGTCTACTATGATCACACCAACTATAAGATGCACTGCAAAAGCTCATTAAGGCTTCTGCAACAGTATTTCAAACACATGACCTCGATCACCTAGAAGGATAAGACTTGGAAATATATCATCATGCCTCCCCTGTTGCTGGGTCTAAATCCTGGAACTCCCTCTCTAATAGTACTGTGGGTGTACCTACGTGGACTGCAGCAATTCAAGGAGACAGTTCATCTCAATTTCTCAAGGATAATTAGGGAAGGACAATAAATACTGACCTAATCAGTAATGCCCATATCTGAGGAACAAATAAATAAAATTCCATTTGTTTCAGTGTCAAATTTTGTTTGATAATGTCCCTGTGCAGTATTTAGGGATGTTTTACTAAGTTAAAAATGCTATTTAAATGTTGTTATAGGAAAGCACATCAGCAAAATGGCCCTTCCTGTGCTATAGTTCTATAAACTGCTCCTTTACTGAAGCTGAGTTGATGGAATGGTTTAAAAGTGTTGCTACTGATCTGAGCTTCAAACAAAATGCCCTGGGTTCGCGGACCATTGCATAACCTCTCAGTTTTGATCTGATTGGCCTGTATTGGTCAGTTTTGACACTTGCAGTTCAAACGCAGATCAACTCTTATTGAGGCTCCCAGTTCAACATTGTCACCTTCAAATGAAACCCTTCGCAGTGCAGGATATTTCCAGCTATGGTACAATAATCCATCAACTATAGGATTACTATTAGCTGGTTAACAAATTATTACTCCTGTTATGACCAGTCCTATGTAGAATATCCAAAAGGTATTACTATTGGCTATGAGAGAAATCCATATTGTTATGGTCAGGTGAGAAAGATTAAACTTGCCAGTTAAGTGAGTGTTTAACTGTTTCAGCACTGAGGCTATAAAATTACATAGAAACAAGTTTACTTCATACTTAATACATAATCCAAATAAAGAAAATAAACATACTCCAAACCGCGTGTACTCAAGAGTTCACGCAAGCAAACAAAAGTAAATTACAAAGTGAGAGGAGAAGTTAAGTAATTTAAAAGTGAAAAAATGTCACTTGTATATAGATTCAATAGGCAGATGCTTGGATGGTTTGAAACTAGGCTCAATGGTGTTTCTACATTTTGTGACAGGATGAAGCAAAGATATTGACAGATAATCTCTATTTGTTTTCTGGAGTTAGCAGCTCTGGTAAGTATATTTTATATACTGCCCATGGCATATAGCTGGTCAAAGGGGCAGGGCTCATACTTGCAGGATGTATGGAAACAGTGGGAGCTTGCCCAGGCAAGGTCCTTCTTCGTCTATTATTCTTCTGTTTCTGGAGGAAAACAAATTCTTAAACATAAAGAGGATTATTTGGCTCATCACATGATCCCCTTTCACCAAGTTACCAGTTACCCAAAAATGGTCATAGCAAGTTGTTTTCAGATTTATGTTTTAGAGATGATTAGATTATGGCAGGAGAATTCCCTTCTCAGACAGGATCCATTTTCCAAGGTGATTATTTCTAATGCATTGTTGCAGACTCAGCTGCATGCATAGAAATTTTTTGAATGTTTTGTGAATTGCTCAGGAGATGAGTCACTCACATTCCCCTGATGTGATTTCCTCTCATAGGTTCTTCAGGCAATTTGTCTGGTATATTTATGCAAATATTCAGCCACTTTAGAAGCTATTGTTTAAGTCATTAAAAATAAATTATTGCTTTCAGCCTTTTGAAACCCAATAATTATATTAAGTAATTTTTGATACAATATGTTAAAGGAATTGCTATTGTTACCAGTGCAATTTTAGTGGGTTACTTGAGTGGCACACACTTCTAATCTCCCCTGTAAGTTGCTCACCCACCCTTACTTTCCTTGTACACCACACTCAGACTCCCCTATACCTCAACCTCAGTTTTCTCTCCTTTGTTCCTTCAGGTTGCCCTCTGCTTATGAGTGACCTCTTGATTCTTGGAGCTTCTCACAGAATAGTTGCTGACATGAAACCACAAGTAGACAATCTCAATCACAGGGAGCCAACCTTTATCTGGTAAAAGCAATAGCGTTTCAAAATGTCACAAGGTCAGATAATCACGTGATCAAACCTTCAGAGTTTGAGGCCCATGGCCTCAGACTGGTCCAGCACAACAGACAGCACAGCCTAGAGTTAACAATAACCACAATTGACTGTCATGCTGTTGGGTTAAACCTACTACAGTAGACAACATAACTGAAGGTTAGAACCCACAGAGCAGACAGCTGTGGCCTCTGATTCAAACTCACCAACATAGGCTATTGTTGTCTCAATTGACATCCAGGACAACAAGCAATCACAGCCACCACTAGAGTTGTGACCTTGGTTTAATTCCCATCACTGACAGCAGTCACAGTACTGGCTTAACATCCATCATTAGCATGAGTTTAACAGTTTATTAAAAAAACAATGCCTCCCACAAATTAACATTGGAATGTCAGACTACATCATAGATCAATGTCAGGCATGGAATTTGAACCCACAAGTTTCTAACCTGGCACTGAGAAGCTACCAACAGAGCCAGGTTACTCATGATACTGATTCCCCTCCCAAAGTATAGGAATTTGCTATATTATTCATTGGCGTTACAAATGGGAAAATGCTCAGAGGGAGGGCAGGTGAAGAAGTTATAACTGCTCAAAGTCCTATATGGGAGAGGTTTTGGAGAGGGTTGAGAGTTGGAAAGGAAATTTTCTGGGCTGGGTATTTTAGCATACACAGCAAGAAGTCTTGCAACACCAGCTTAAAGTCCAATAGGATTATTTGGTAGCACAAGCCACTAGTTTTGGAGCGCTGCCCCTTCATCAGATGAATGGGAGTTCTGTTCACAAACAGGGCACATAAAGACACAAACTCAATTTACAAAATAATTGTTGGAATGCGAATCTTTACAAGTAATTAAGTCTTAAAAGGTACAATGTGAGCAGGGAGAGGGTTAAGCACAGGTTAAAGAGATATGTACTGTCTCTAGCCAGGATAGTATTTTGGCATATTCAGTGTTCTTCATTTCAAATTCTCTATATGTATCTAGTGACATATCCTTCCTAACTTATCTCACATCCCATTGAAATTTATTTTGCTCTCTTCTTTTTTCATCTCGGTATTGCTCAATGTCTCTGTCTCTCTCTACATCCCACAGGTTTCCCCTTTTTTCTTATTCTCCTGTCTCATCTTGTTTGGCTTTCTAGCCCAATTGTGAACTGCATAAGTGAAATCAGCTTTCATTTCAGCTGCAAATGGAAGTTGTCAACCAGTCTAATCAGGCTTGAGTCTGGGAGAATTGACCTGATCATTATTTTAAATGAGCTAACTCACTTGGGTTAACCTACTGGAGAGCGGGGCCTGCTGTACAGTGTGCTTTGAGTCTGATATTATCCCCTGTAGTCATCTCTAGGTTCGGGGAGTTTCAGGTTTCTTAAGTCAAACATATTTGAGATGCACAGCAGGTTGCAATGAAGTTACGGGTTGGGTGTGATCCTGTAGCAGATCTCTTTTCTAAGGTTTTGTTGTGATGAAATTTATCCCACCCTTGTCCCACCTACTTTGAAAGAAAAGTTGCTTGTTTTAAGGAGTTAACCCAGCACAAATTCAATCCTGGTAAATCCTTCCCTGCCTCTTAAATACCATGGGAAATGTAATCATAAGCCAGTACAGTCTTGTGCATGTCGAATGGCCTGTCAGTTGAGATTAGTGTAGCTGTATGTTGTATAAAAGTTTCGGATCACCATTTAACACAATGTATCATGTCAATTTATAAATAGTGTCTGATTACCAAAGGAAGAAAAAGGACCCTTTCTAAATTTTACTGCCATTTCTGCAACTATTTTTATTTTCCCATTTGAAGTATTTGGAACACTTGAAAGAAGTTTATGTTTAAATAGCTCCCAGCATAGCCCCAGATGCATCAAATAACAGGAGTGCAGTCCTGGTGGAGAGGAGAGGATAAATGGCTCCTTCTCAAAAATCATGCAAACCCCAAAATCTGATGCAAATGTCATTCTTTCCATTTCTTCACCGTTTCTGCAACCCTTCCTGTTGCAATTATCCCAGAAATTGGAAAGTCCCTGTGTAAATTTACCCTCAATTAATATTAATGACCATTGCTCTCAGAGTGCCCCTGAAATAACTATCCTTTCAGCTCACAATTCCCTTCAGTATTTTCTAAAATCCTGGGACAAAATTGTGATTTTTGTCGATGTTGGATTTTCAGACCTGTATGTTGTATTATGAAAAATGCCACACAAGAGGAAATGAGTGGACTTTAATAACTTTAATAGTGTCCTAAACCCAACTGTAGTCCTCACGTGAGCCCCAAGCTTAACACAATTGTAACATTAATGCAATGATAATAATGTACTAAAATTAAACATTATGCATCTGAAATAGGGTGTTATACTAACCCCAACCCTAACACTGCATTGTAACACCTACTTCAGATCCAGCCATATCAGGTCTACAATAACGTTATTCCACCAGTACAATAATTAACATTAATCCTAATCCTATTATCGTACCCTACCTCACTCAAACACAGGACAGACCAGTGTACAAGCAGCAAAGGGAATAAATAGTCAGGTGTCACACCATGCTAGTGCAACGTCTATTTGAATTGTCCAGCTCAGGTACTTTCTTATTTCGCACAATTAAAATTGATGCATGCCCCATTTTTAAAATGTCCAGTTTTCAGACAACTTCAGTGTTTGGACAATCAGATGTGATACACATGTACCTGTGCTTCTATAATAATTTTCTCATCTTCAATCTAAGACATCTATAATAATGTCCTAGTTGAAAACTTACATTAACCCTGGAATTAATGCTAACACTGTGGGTGTTTGAACATTAAGTGGACTTAAATTTGAATCAAATCCCACCCCTAACTTTAAGCCTAGCTCTAACTTGATTAAATGAGTTAAATTTATAAATGGGGGTATATGACCTGGTCTTGAAATGAGAGATGTATTGCTATATGAGATAATGCCCAAATCAGCTGGAAGTGTACTATAGAAGAAGAATTAAGCATTGATTGGAGACCGAATATTATACTGACTACTGTTGATGTTAGAAACCACCTGACTTCGAACCGAGGTTGGCAATGTAGAGCTTGGTAGCAATATGCAAGGATACGCCATAGAGTCTTCTTCATGCAGATACTCTACATAAATACGCAGATAGTTCAGTAACGTTAGTAAAGACATCTTGACAATTTCTACAGGATTGTTTAGTGGTGTCTAAGGCACATACACCATGCTAGCAAGAATCCAACAAAACATGGTGGCAGCTAGAGACAAAAATCTACATCCTCTTAAAAATAGAATGAAGAAATCAAGAAAAGGACACTGCAAATTAATTTCTGCTCCAAAAACAAACATCACTCAAAAATCAAGAAGATGAGAGGATTCACCTGAAAAGCTCCAGAATAAGTAGATCCTGGCAGCAGAATAAAAGGCAGAAGTTAGGCCTAAATTAAAGTTTTGGCTGGGTACCTGTGGAAGCAGCTTGAACTAGCCGGCAGGCTGCAGGATGAGATACAGCCTTTATAAAGTGCTAGGGAAGCCAGTCCTGTAAAATATTTCATTTCAAAATCAGTCAGGTGGAAAACTCAGCTGTCACCAGTCCAATCTCCGACTTTTGGCCCCATGGCCAGAGTGTAACAAAAGAAGAGAAAACCACTAAACACGCAGAAACCCCCATTTAAACAAAAGTCCAAAAACCTTGCAAAATTATCATGTTACCGGCCAGCAAGACTCCTGCCTTCCTGACCTGGACCTAACCTGGAGCAGGTCACCCACCATTCAATTGGTCCACAGTCACAAGCTAACACACGGGTATTTTTCAGCTTCTTCCTCCTCCCATCCTGCCACTTATTCTAAAAGTCACACCGAAAGTCCCAAGCAGACAAGTGTATTCTTGGTAGCGCCATTTTGAAATCTCTAGTCTCATAAAGGGGTACCCACACTTTAACATCTTTTCAATTCCACTCCATCAAATCCAACAGGACATTTTGGAATCTTTGAGAAGCAATTTTACACACTACTTTAATGGACCAGGCATCACAAAATAGAACATAGAACATAACAGCGCAGTACAGGCCCTTCGGACCTCGATGTTGCGCCGGCCAGTGGACCCTCTAACCTAAACTATTCCAATATCATCCATATGCCTATCCACCGAACATTTGAATGCCCCCAAAGTAGGCGAGTCCACAACTGCTGCAGGCAGGGCATTCCACGCCCTCACCACCCTCTGTGTAAAGAACCTGCCTCTGACATCCGTCCTATAACTACCACCTCTTAATTTAAAGTTATGTCCCCTCGTGTTGGTCATCACCATCTGAAGAAAAAGGCTCTCACTATCCACCCTATCCAGTCCTTTGATCATCTTATACGCCTCAATTAGGTCACCGCGTAACCTTCTTCTCTCTAATGAAAATAACCTCAGGTCCCTCAGCCTTTCCTCATAAGGCCTTCCCACCATACCAGGCAACATCCTGGTAAACCTCCTCTGCACCCTTTCCAATGCTTCCACATCTTTCTTATAATGCGGCGACCAGAACTGTACGCAATACTCCAAGTGCGGCAGCACCAGAGTTTTGTACAGTTGTAACATAACCTCACGGCTCCTAAATTCAATCCTTCTACCAATCTACCAATACCCTCTATCCCTCTACCAATTTACCCTCTACCCTCTATCAATAAAAGCTAACACACCGTACGCCTTCTTAACAACTTTATCAACCTAGGTGCCAACTTTCAAAGAGCTATGTACTTGTACCCCAAGATCCCTCAGCTCGACAGAGCAATACCAGAGCAAGTCAGAGCAATACCAGATCAAATGCTCTTTTTTCTACTGTTTTAAAAATTTATTAGTATCACAAGTAGGCTGGTACTAACACTGCAATGGTGTTACTGTTAAAATCACCTAGTAGCCACACTCAGGGCAAGTTCGGGTACAGTGTGGGAGAACTTTAGCATGGTCAATGCATCTAACCAGCATGCCTTTTGGACTGAGGGAGGAAACTGGATCACCCAGAAGAAACTCATGCTGAAATGGGGAGAAAATGCAGACTCTGAACCACAGTGACCCAAGCCAGGAATCAAACTCAGGTCGCTTGTGCTGTGAGACAACAGTGCTAACCACAGTGCCTGGTTTGGGGATCTTGCGAATCAGAGTCCTGAGACAGGGCATTGAGGAATCTAATGCCAGTCTTAGAATTGTTAACAGCCTTTGATGGATATTTTAGTTTTCAAGCGAAGACGAGTGCAAAGCTTGTAAAGAGCCACAAAAAAAACCACAGCAATACAAAGACAAAAGATGAAACCTGAGCAAACCACATGATCATGACAGACACCTCCAGACACTGAAGGATGCCCTCGTGAGAACAGGATATGGCGCTCGACTCATCGATCGACAGTTCTGACGTGCCACAGCGATAAACCGCACTGACCTCCTCAGAAGACGAACACGGGACACGGTGGACAGAGTACCTTTTGTTGTCCAGTACTTCCCCGGAGCGGAGAAGCTACGACATCTTCTCCGGAGTCTTCAACATATCATTGATGACGATGAACATCTCGCTAGGGCCATCCCCACCCCCCCACTTCTTGCTTTCAGACAACCGCACAACCTCAAACAGATCATTGTTCGCAGCAAACTACCCAACCTTCAGGAGAACAGTGACCACAATACCACACAACCCTGCCACAGCAACCTCTGCAAGACATGCCGGATCATAGACATGGACGACATTATCAAACGTGAGGATACCATTCACCAGGTACACGGTACATGCTCTTGCAACTCGGCCAACGTTGTCTACCTAATACGTTGCAAGAAAGGATGTCCCGAAGCATGGTACATTGGGGAGACCATGCAGACACTACGACAGCAGATGAATGAGCATCACTCAACAATCACCAGGCAAAACAGTTCCCTTCCTGTGGGCGAACACTTCAGCAGTCATGGGCATTCAGCCTCCGACCTGTGGGTAAATGTTCTTCAAGGGGGCCTTCGTGACACACAACAGCGCAGAGTCACTGAGCAGAGACTGATAGCCAAGTTCCGCACACATGAGGACGGTCTTAATAGGGATCCTGGCTTCATGACACACTATCTGTAATCCCCGTAACTTGCCAGGGTTAGCAAAAATCCTCACTTACTGTGCTGTCTGGAGAAAATACACAATTCTCTAACCTATGCTCAGGATTCCCTTCACACACATTGTTAGCCACTTTAACACTTGAATAGCAGGTTAGATGTAAAGATTCGCATTCTAATCAGCAATCTATGACTGTCTGTGCTGATGTGTGCTATTGCAGACCAGAACACTGCATTTGCCTGACAAAGACACGACAGTGTTGAAAGCTCGCAATTTTACTATCAAATAAATCAGTTGGATTTAAAATTGATGTTGCTAAATTCTTACTGAGTTCAAACCACATGAGGGCAGCAAAGAGACACACCACAGGATAGAACCCCAAATGAGTTATCTTTGTGGGTACTTTAGGCCAGCAGACCCAGATAAATTTATCTCTCGATAATCTGGACATGTTTCCTGACTGATACCAACTGCTGTTAGCTGACAACAAGGCAAAAGCTCTGTAACGTTCTAATAAAACATCTACCAGTGGAAATACTGAAACTATGGTCTGAAGTCTGTCACTGCACTGCTTTGAATCCCCATGACAATCTGCTGCATCCTTATGGGTTGATACTATATTGGAAGTGGAAAGTCACTGCCCAGGTTCCTGGATTTGTGAGGTGTCTCCCTGTGACTAGTTTTACAAACATTTCAAATTGTTTAAACATTTTGTAATAAGTAAGGGAATAACATTATGAGGCTGCCAATTAATTCTGCAGACTTTGACCAAACTGTGGTTATATACCTTCCACTTTTATCTTTATCAAATTGCTTTAGTCAGCAATTGTGCAATAAAAATTTAATTAAACCCACGGGCCTTTTGGCAAAGATCATGGGTCAGATCAAGCCAAAGGTGAGGTGCAATTTCTTGTCAGCTTGGATCTTGTTTGTCTCTCTTGTGGACACTATGAATTGGATTCAATTGGAATTTGAATTTGGTTTCTCAAGCAAACAATGGATGTGGGCCTGCTTGATCCATTCTAACAATTGGCTTTGTAACTTTAAGGATGGGGTTAAAAAAGATCTAAAATAGGGAATGTTTTCTGAATAATTAATGTGCAGGAACAAGGTCATTCTTACAACCAATGAACAACCCAAAAATCACAGGCACAATTTTTCCTCCCTGCTACCCTAGTTGACCAGCGTAACAGAAATATAAGCGAGAGTCAAAACAAAATCGAATTCCTGCCTAGTGGCTGGCAAATATGCCAGCTTATTTTTCTTCACATAACTAGCTTCACACTGGGGAACAGTACAAGGCTAACTTACATATTCCTCCATTAATTTAAATCCTTTTAGCGAGCAGGGACAGTATTATCCAGGCTTACTTGACTCCATGACCTTGTTGGTGCAGAACCACACCTGCAGAAATCACAGCTGGTCCCCAGAAATGTGGATCTAATGTGATGGCCTCGCTGGTGGGGCCAGAAACCAACAAGGCCCTCCCTGTGAAGTCAGGAGCAAGGAAGTAGTGCCAGACTGGCAGTGTCCACCAGGCACCAAGGGGGCAACCGTGAGGGAGTGGTGCCTCATGCAGGTGGGGCAATATGGAAGCAGAGCCAGATTTGGTGGCGGGGATGGAATGAAATGAGGGAAGGGGGAACTCTGCATCAGGGATGGGGTCTTAGCGATGAGGCCAGCAATTGGGGATCAGAGGTCACACTAGCCACCAGAGGTTGACACTATCATTTCATGCTCTGGGACTGGGTAGCACAGTGGGTCTAATTGTTTTACTTGCAATTTAATTTTAGATAATTGAACTGCCTCACTTTTCAGATTACTAGGTCTGACAACTCTTATACCTTTAAATCCTTTTCTATACTTTAAATAATCTCAACTTTTCTCACCTCTGCAGATAATCACAATTCCAATTTATCTGCCAAATCAGTTAACTGACTCTTGATTATTTTCTATAAACCAGAGTTACATCTTCCATCTTTAGGAACATCTGTGATGGTACTGTGCCATTAAGAAGTATATTTTAATCATGTTCCTTTACAGGATATTTCTATCAGGCACTGGAAATTGTTGACACCACTTTGTCTATAACTGTCATCCTTTAATTGTTACTGAAGCAGTATAATTGATGTCACGTTGATTTTAATCTGGAATAGTGCAGAGTCCTGTGGTTTTTAATGATCCTTTGGATTTGTTGAGTGGAGAATGATTGACAGGTCAGGTGATACCTGGGGATAGTTTTTTTCCCCCTAAGATTCCAAATTTTTAGTTTCACTCTTTAGTTGCCTAAAGCGGAGAGCAGTGGCAATACTTTTTCCCTCTCTCTGGAGTTGAAATCTTTAATTTAATTTTCTCTGATGCTGGTTGGACTTGAGACAGTAAGCAGTGTCTCTTGCTTTCCCTCCATGGAGTTGGAAATTATGTTATCTGTGAATTGCTGTTTGAAGCTGGTGGCAGATAGCAGTGTGTTTCTGTCTTTCTCCCTCCAGAGACATGCTGAAAGTTCCAGGACTGATGCCTCAGAAATTTGTTCCAAAATTCAAAGTGTCAATTCACAGCAGGTGTAAAAAGTTGAAACCCAGCATCAGGTGAGCATATTTACTTTTTGTACCAAGTCTAGAAAAAGGTTGCATTTATGAGATGTTGTTTGACTTGGAACATCATAGATAGCTAGCTGTTAAGATTTATACTGTATCATGTTTTATTTTGTAATTGGTATTATTATGCTAATTCCTTTATTATATTTTTACTGTGATCTTAAATAAACTTTGTTTGATAAAAACTTCCTAGCAGGTAATTTGAATCATATCTGGAGTGATATACCTTATGCTCACTAGTGCCAAATTCAAATGTAAAAACATAGGTTCTAGGCTGTCTTCATAAAACACTTTGGAGCTACTGGCCTGGATCTTAGAAATTTCCAGTCTTATTTTGTACTCTAACCTGTATGATATACCTCAGCACAAATAAATTTTTGTTCGTTACTTCAGTTTCCCAATTACTCATTTTAATAATCATGAGTAATAATAAATCCTAGACTAAATTTTACTTTTAATAATAAATCCTAGAGTAAATTTTACTATACAGCATCCAGTAACTTGCTTTCTACATTTCAAAATCCCAACGAATTATTCCTAATTAGCATCCAATAATCCTTTCTCCACAGCAGCCCAAGGGCTTCTTTCTTTGATTTGATCCCAGTTGATGTTACAACTGGGTGGGAAGATCCCAAAATGGAACCAGGGCTCAAAAGATTGGAACTATTATTGTTCACTTAGAAGACATAGAACATAGAACATAGAACATTACAGCACAGAACAGGCCCTTCGGCCTTCGATGTTGCGCCGACCAATATAAAAAGCAATGCCCCTCCAAACTAAACCATTCCCTTCTCTTCCATATACTTATCAACTAACCTCTTAAACGCCACCAAACTTGGCGCATCTACAACTGCTGCAGGCAGGGCATTCCACTCCCGAACCACCCTTTGGGTAAAGAACCTGCCTCTGATATCCGTCCTATAACTATCACCCCTTAGACATAGAGGAACACAGTCACAGGATCCCTAACTAGTTTCAACAACAAGAAAAAAGACATTCCCTAAACATGCTTTAAAATATTCTTTCACAATAATGCCTTCTATTAGCGGTTTACAAAAAAATGATACATTTAATCCAACATTGACTATTTCAGATATAATAGATTTGGAAAATGGAAAAACCTTTTATTGGTGCAACAGGAATAGTGTTGAGGAAATGTAATCTGTATTCAACGTGTAGTACTTGTCCTGGAAGTTAGACCAATAATGGTTTTGGTCTCTGGTATGGATATTAGTGCCTTTCTTGTGTCCAGGTTTCAGCTGTACAGCAACACTTCTCAATCATGATAAGTTCTTGTCATTCTCCTGCAATCTGGCTGTTTCTGCAATTGGAATATAAAAGGGACGGAGAATGGACATCATGGTTACAGCCCTTTTCTTCTCCATTGTGTCTGGGGAGTTCTGAATTGCCAGTTGGTGGACAATTAACAGCTAACTGAATAATGAGGCAAGGAGGCTCCCCATCCTGAATGATGACAATCCTGAATGTCAATGCAAAAGACACAGCTGAAACATTTGCAACAATCTCAAGATCACCCATCTAGACTCCACTTGAGGTTCCCAGCATCACAGATGCCAGGCTTCATTACCTTGATTCATTCCCATCACATCAAGAAATAGCTCAAAACATTGAACATCATAGTGGCTATAGACTTGAGCAACTATCTTGGCTGTAGTACTAAAGTCTTGTGCTCCAAAACTGGCCACACCCATAGCCAAACTGTTTCAGTACAGCTGCACACTAGCATCTACCAAGGAATGTGGAAAAACTGTCCAATTACGTCCTGTCCACAAAGAAGAGAACAAACCTTGCTAACCAGGCCAATTACTCTGATTATCAGTAAAGTAATGGAAGAGGTCATCAACAGTACTGTCAAGCAACCTTTACTCAACAAAATCTGCTCACTGAAGCTCAGTTTAGGTTCCGGTCAGGGTCACTCAGCTCCTGACCTAATCATGGTTTTGTTCCAGATGTGAGCAAGCTGACTTTGAGAAGTGAGGTGACAGTGACTACCACTGACATCAAGTCAGCATTTGACTGAGCATAGCATCAGAGTCCTAATAAAACTGGAGTCAACTGAATTGTGAGGAAAATTTTTGCTGATTGAATTCAAACCTGGCATAAAGGAATATGGTTGTTGTGGTTGGAGGTCAATCATCTCAGCCCCAGGATATCACTACAGGAGTTTCTGAGTAGTGTCTTAAGCCCAATCATCTCTGTTACTTCATAAATTATCTTCCATCCATCATAATATCAAAAGTGGGAATGGGGACAACATTCATAGAGTCATGAGGTTTATAGCATGGAAACAGGCCTTTCAGTCCAACTTGTCCATGCCATCCAGTTTTTTACCATTAAGCTAGTCCCAGTTGCCACATTTGACCCAGAGCCTTCTATACCAATCATAGCCATGTAACTGTTTAAATGCTTTTTAAAAGACAAAATTGTACACTGCTCCACTATTACCTCTGGCAGTTTGTTCCAGACATGCATCACCCTCTGTGAAAAAATTGCTCCTCTGGACTCTGTTGTATCTCTCCCTTCTCACTTTAAACCAATGCCCTATAGTTTTAAATTCCCCTATCTTTGAGAAAAGATGTTGACTTACTACTTATCTATACCTCTCATTATTTTATAGATCTCTAAAAGATCACCTCCAACTTCCTATGCTTCAGGGAAAAAAATCCCAGTCTATCAAGCCTCTTCTTATAACACAAATCATCAAGACCCAGTGGCATCCTAGTAAATCTTTTCTGCATTCTTTCTAGTTAATAATATCCATGGCAGCTCAGTGACTATTGCTGTGCTGTATAGATACATGGATTTGGGCCTGTGTCTGTGGGAGTTTGCGCATTCTCCCCGTGCTTGCGTGAGTTTTCTCCGGGAGCTCCGGTTTCCTCCCACATCCCAAAGGTGTGCTCTTAGGCTAATTGGCAAAACAAATTCTCCCTAAATTGTCTCAAATTTGGTTTTTAATCCACAGATCTATAAACATGGATAGGGATCGCGGGTAGAGATGGGAACATCGGGGTGGCGGCGCGGGCTCGTTGGGCCAAAGGGCCTGTTTCTCGTGCTGTTTTGTTCTTTGTTCTTTGTTCCTTTCTAGAATAGGGTGACCAGAACTGTACACAGTATTCCAAATGTGGCCTTACTAATGTATTGTACAACTTCAACAAGATATCCTAACTCCTGTATTCAATTATCTGACCTATGAAATCAAGCATGCCAAATGTCATCTTCACCACCCTGTCACTCAACTTTCAAGGAGCCTTGAAGCTTCAACCCAGGGGTTCCATTTTCAAAGAAACCCCTCAATCCTTTTGCAATCCAAGATAACATTCGTCACTGTCCACTATGCCACCAATCTTGGTGTCATCTGCAAACTTACCAACCATGCCTCCTAAATTCTTGTCCAAACCATTAATATAAATAACAAATAACAGTGGAAACAACACCGATCACTGAGGCACACCACTAGTCGCAGACTTCCAGTTTGAGAAACAACTACCCTCTGTCTTCTGTCAACATGCCAATTTTGTATCCAATTGGCTGCCTCACCCTGAATCCTGTGAAATTTAACCTTATGTAACAACTTAGCATGTGGTATCTTGTCAAAGGCCTTCCTAAAGTCCATGTAGACAAAGTTGACTACACTGCGCTCAGCTATCTTCTTGGTTACCTCTCCGAAAAACTCAATCAAATTCGTGAGACATGATTTTCCACTCAAAGCCAATCCTTGTCTCCCTAAATGCCTGTAGATCCTGAATCTCAAATAACTTACCTATTACAGGTTCACCAGCCTGTAGTTCCCAGGCTTTCTCCTCAGCCCTTCTTAAACAATATTTGCCACCCTCCAATCTTCAGGAATCTCATATGTGGCTGTCAATGATTCAAATATCTCTGCTCAGGGACACACAGTTTCCTCCCTAGCCTTTCACAGTGTCCTGGGATACAGTTCATCAGGTCCCAAGAATTTATTTTAAGACTTTAAGACTTCCAGATCTTCTTTCTCTTCTTTCTGTGTAATATGTACACTCCTCAAGACATCATTATTTATTTCCCCAAGTTCCCTAACATCCAAGGCTTTCTCAACATAAATACTGATGAGAAATATTCATTTAGGATCTTACCCATCTCTTGTGACTCTGCACATAAATGACTTTGTCGATCCTTAAAAGGCCCTATGCTCTCCTTATTTACTCTTTTGCCCTTTATACATGTGTAGAAGTTCTTTGAATTCTCTTTTGGCTTTTCTGCCAAAGCAATCTTGTGTCCCCCTTTTGCCCTCCTGATTTCTTTCTTTACTCAGACACCCTCTATCCTCTTCAAGAGATCCACTTGATCCCAGCTGCCTGTGCATGGCATATGCCTATTTCTTCTTTTTAACCAAGGTCTCAATATCCCAAGCCATCCAGGATTCCCTACTTCTACTTGTCTTGCCCTTTACTCTAAAAGGAATATGCTGACTCTGAATCCTGGTTAACACACTTTTGAAAGCTTACCAGCCATACTTTGTTTGCCAATAGACTCCCTCAGTTAACTTTTGAAATTTCCTGTCTAATACCGTCAAAACTGGTCTTACCCCAATTTAGAATTTTAATATTTGGGCCAGATCTATCATTCTTCATGGCAATCTTAAAACTAATGGAATTATGGTCCCAAAGTGATCGCCACTAACAATTCTGTCACCCGCCCTTCCCTATTTTCCAAGAGGAGGTCAAGTTTTGACCCCTCTCTAGTTGGGCCATCCGCATTCTGAATGAGAAATTCCTCTTGAATACATTCAACAAATTTCTTGTTATTCAATCCTCTAATACTATGGCTGTCCCAGTCAATGTTGGGAAAGTTAAAGTCCCAAATATTACTATCCTTTTTTCTTGGTGCTATCTTAATCTTCTTACACATTTGATCCTCAATTTCCTCCTGACTATTTGTGGCCCTATAGTACAATCCTATTAAAGCAATCTCCTCCTTCTTATTTCTCAGTTCTATCCATACAGATTTAGTGGGCAAACCCACAGAAATATCCCCTCTCAGTACTGCTGTAATGTTCTCCCTAAATAGAAACGCAACTCCCCCTCCTCTCTTAACTCCTGTTCTACCCTTCCTATAGCGCCTGTACCCTAGGACATTGAGCTGCCAATTTTGCCCCCCTACCTCACTCCCTTAACCATGTTTCAGTAATTGCTATAATATCCCAGTCCCATGTGTCCATTCATGCCCTGAGTTCGTCTGCCTTGCCCGTCAGGCCTCCTGCATCGAAATAAGTGTAGTTTAATCTGGACTTCCCTTGCTCTCTGCCCAGCTTTTGCCTGATCTGTCTGGTACTAGGATTACTGCCTTTACTATTTAATGTGCTCTGTTTAACTTCTGTGCTGTCCTCAACCTTCCCTTCAGTCTCACTACTGCTTTGGGTCCCACCAACCACTACCCCTCAACCTAGTTTAAACGTTCTCGAATCACTTTAGCAAATCAAAAATTCAGACTTGGGCTGACAGGTGGCAAGTACCATTCACATCACAATTGCGAGGCAATGGCCATCTACAGCAGGAGAGAATTTAACCAAATCCTCTTGACGTTCAGTGGCATTATCTTCACTGAATCCTCCACTATCAACATTCTGGGGATTACCATTGACCAGAAACTGAACTGGATTAGCCATCCAAGAACAAGTCAGAGGCTAGGAATCCTGTGGTGAGCGAATCATTTCCTGACGCCCCAAAGCCTGTCTACCATCTACAAGACAACAAAGTCAGGAATGTAATGAAATGCTCGCCACTTGCTTGGGTCAGTGTAGCTCCAACAACACTGAAGAAGCTTGACACCATCAAGAATGGCAAGAACATAAGAGCAGGAGTATGTAATTTGGTCACTTGTCTGCTCAGCCATTCAATAAAATTATGGCTGATCTTTCGTGGACTCAGCTCCGCTTACCCGTCCACTCACCATAACCTTAATTCCTTTACCCTTCAAAAATTTATCTGTCCTTGTTTTAAAAACATTCAATGAGGTAGCTTCAACTGCTTCACTGGACAGGAAATTCCACAGATTCACAAATTTTTGTGTGAAGAAGTTCCTCCTCAACTCAGTCCTAAATCTGCTTCCCCTTATTTTGAGGCTATGTTCCAAAGTTCTAGTTTCACCTGCCAGTGGAAACAACTTCCCTGCTTCTATTATATCTATTCTCTTCATAATCTTATATGTTTCCATAAGATCTCTCCTCATTCTTCTGAATTCCAATGAGTATAGCCCCAGTCTACTCAGTCTCTCCTCATAAGCCGATCCTCTCAACTCCAGAATCAACCTAATGAATTCCTTTGCAGCCCCTCCAATACCAGTATATCCTGTCTCAAGTAATGAGATCTAAACTGTACACAGTACTCCAGGTGTGGCCTCACCGGCATCTTAAAAAGCTGCAACATTACAATGCTGTGTTGAAACTCCATCTCTCTAGCAACGAAAGACAAAATTCCATTTACCTTCTTAATTACCTGCAGTACCTGCAAACCAGCTCCTTGAGATTCCTGCAAAAGAACACCCAGTTCCCTCTGCACAGCAGCATGTTGCAATTTTTTACCATTTAAATAATAGTCCACTTTGCTGTTATTCCTAGCAAAATGGATGTCTTCACAGTTACCAACATTGTATTCCATCTGCCAAACCATCGTCCACTCACTCACACTATCTATATCCTTTTGCAGACTCTCAGCGTCCTCTGCACACTTTGCTCTTCCACTCATCTTAATGTCATCTGTGAATTTTGACACACTACACTTGACCCCCAACTCCAAATCATCTATATAAATCATAAACAATTGCAGTCCAACACTGATCCTTGAGGCATTCCACTATTCACTAATTGCCAACCAGAAAAACAGCCATTTACCCCAATTCTTTGCTTTCTACTAGTTAACCAATTGTCTATCCATGTTAATACATTACCCATAACACTGTGCATCTTCATCTTATGTAGCAGTCTTTGGTGCAGCATCTTGTCAAATGCCTTCTGGAAATCCAGATACACCACATCCACAAGCTCCCCATTGTCATTGCGCATGTAATGTTCTCAAAAAAATTCTACCAAATTAGTCAAACATGACCTGCTCTTCATGAACCCATGCTGCATCTTATTAATGGGACAAAGCATTGTTTGATCAATACCCTATTTACCATCTTAAGCATCCACCCCTTCCACTATTGATGCACAGTGGCAACAGTGTGTACCATCTACAAGATGCACTGCAGCAACTCACCAAGACTTCTTCGACAGCACTTTCCAAACCTGCAACCACTAGCATCTAGAAAGACAAGGTCAGCAGGTAGATGGAAAAATCACCATCTTGGAGGGAAAAATCACCCTCCAAGCCACATACCATCCTGAATTGGAAATATATCACTGTTCCTTTAGGATGGCTAGGTGAAAATCCTGGAACTCCCTCCCTAACAGAACTGTGGGTGTATTACATCCGACATACTGCAATGGTTCAAGAAGGCAGCTCATCACCATGTTCTTAAGGGCAATTAGATTTGGGCAATAAATACTAGTTTAGAAGCAACACTCAGATCCCACAAATGAATATATGCAGTTAAAAGGAAAAATCTCTCCCTCTGGGACCCAGCCACCACGTGCTGCCTGCTTCAAGACTCAGTAAAGTTTTACAACACCAATTTTAAATCCAACCAATTTATTTGATAGTAAATCCACGAGTGCCTCTGCAGATCAGAACACTGCATTTGCCTGACGAAGGCACATAGTGTCGAAAGCTCGCGGATTTACTATCAAATAAATTGGTTGGATTTAAAATTGGTGTTGTAAAACTTTACTGAGTTTACAACTCAGTCCAACGCCGGCATCTCTACATCATGCTTCAAGACTGGCAGATATGAGCAGCAGTTGGTGCTTTGCTGCCTCTTGTCCCCCTGCCATCTGCTATCAGAGTGACACAGGAGTCTGTCACAGGAGAGTGAGGGAAAGGGTTGAACAGAAAGGTGATACATAGAGACAGAAGCTATTGGCTGCATCTTCGAAAAATGATCAGATAGAAAAATCAGATGATGGGCAATTAACTGTCAGCTGAGTGGCAGGAGTTAGTTCAACATCAGTGTCATTATCTTTATTGCGGGCTGAACATTGTACTGTGTACCTTTAACCTACGTACGTGACTACACCCGATCCGGTAACTGAACTCTCCTGTGTGTGCCTGCTGACAGAAGCAGCTTCTCAGCTGGGGACAGGACAAATGGTTCAGAGATGCTCACAGCCATGGTTCCTCACCGGTGCCTCCTTGCTGTCAAGGATGGAGACCTGGAAACCTTGAAGAACCTGGATGCCAATGGCACGTTGAATGAGAGCATCGAGGACCACCTGGGGGCTACCCCCGTCCACCACGCAGCCAGGAATGGCCAGCTGGACTGTCTGAAATTCCTCATCACCGAGGCGAAGCTGCCGGCGAATAAAAGAGCCAAAAACGGAGCGACTCCCACCCACGATGCTGCTGCCACTGGGAACCTGGCGGCGCTGCAGTGGCTGAACCGTGTCGCTGGCTGTGACATTCACGTAGGTAACTGAGGGGTTTAGGGTAACACCGTCAGAAACTCAACACTTCGTTACTTATTCTAGGGAGAGACATTCTCTAGTGTCACAGTCAGTAAATAACAAACAGAAACTGTATATAACTGATATGGGAGATATACAGGGAGTATCTATCAAACGTAGGAACCAGACAGTGTGCGTACAGGATCTGTATCTCATATAAATATAGAAGGTATTACATTAGCGGTATGGGTGATGTACAGGAAGTGTCTACCATATATAGGAAGGAACTAGGCAACATACATATAGCATCTGTACCTTACGTACAGAAGCTGTTGCATTACTGATATGGGAGTGTATATTACATATAGGAAGTAAACATACTCATACAGGATCTGTATCCTATTTACAGAAAATGCATGTTATTGTTATGAGAGATATCCAGGGAGTGTATATTATGTATTAGAACTAGGCAGTGTGCATACAGAATCTGCATCCTATTTACAAAAGCTGTACATTACTGGCATGGGAGATATATAGAGAGTGTATATTATATATAAAACTAAAGTCACCATAATCCCAGATGACTGGTGGTGATGTGTTCACAAGTAACTACAGCCAATACACAAATTGAACCCACACTGTTAGCATCACTCTGTATCATTAACCAGCCATCCAGCCAACTAATCTGAACTAGCTGGATATATTACATCAGAATCAGAGTGGGCGAGGGGCAGACTATGGAAAGGTCCATTGACTGTGGGTGGGAATCTGTACTTTACATAGAGAAACTGTTACATTACTGGCTTGGGAGATATGCAGGGAGTGTATATTATATGTAGGAACTAGGTAGTACGCATACAGAATCTGTACCTTATGGACTGAACCTATTATATTACTGGTATGGGAGATATACAGGGAGTATATATTGTATATAAGAACTAGGCAGTACGCACACAAGATCTGTATCCTATATCCAGAAGCTCTATATTATTGCACAGTGGCATAGTGGTTAGCACTGCTGTCTCATAGCATTAGGGATCAGGATTCAATTCCCGCTTGGGTCACTGTCCGTGCAGAGTCTGCATGTTCTCCCTGTATTTCCTCCGAATGCTTTGGTTTGCTCCCACATTCCAAAGAATGTGTTGATTAGGTGAATTGGTCATGCTAAATTCTCCCTAATACCCGAACAGGAGCCAGAGTGTGGCAACTGGGGGATTTTCACAGTAACTTCATTGCAATGTTAATGTAAGCCTACTTGTCACACTGATAAATAAACATTAAAACTTTTACTGGCATATGAGATATACAGGGACTGTATGTTATATATAGGAGCTAGTCAGTATGCATACACCACTTGCATCCTATATACAGAAGTTGTACATTATTGATATAGGAGATATATAGGTATAGTACATTTAGGAGTAAGGCAGTACACATACAATATCTGTACCTTATAACCCTGTATGTTGCTGGTATGGGAGAAAAAAAAGAGAGTTTATATTAGACAATAGTTATAACAAAAGATGCATAGGATTATGTCCAAGCTATCACATTGAGAGACATTGGGCCTTTGGATTTTAACAGAAATCAAAGGAGGAAGCTGGAAGTAAGAATTAATAATAATAAATGTGGTGCCTGGATAGCAGTTATGCTGGAAAGTGTCCTGACGGAAGAAATAGGGAACAATTAGAGAGAGATAGAGATAAATCCAGCTTTATGGAAGGGCTTGTTTCCACTTGAAGTTCTTTGTCAGGATTTAATTAGCCTTACCAACAGGGAACCTCACTGGGTTCTGTTGCTTTTGGATATTAGCAAAAATTTTGCCACAGTGACTTATTCAGAAGTTTAGAAAGTCAGGCATAAATGGAGTGCTTATGAATTAGAACCAGGATTTGCTTAAGAAGAGAAGACTGGTTGGATGTTCAATTCAATGGGTATAGGAGGAGGTAACTCTGACAACTTTGGGGCTGGAGAGTATTAGAGATCAGTAATAATCAGAGCTTCTTCTAAGGTACATAAATTACTTGGAACAGGAAAGAGAAGCCAAACTAATCTGATGGTTATCAAACTGGAAGGGACGGTAAACGATTGGGAATAAATTCAGGCAGACCCATATAGATTGGGGAGCTGGGCTGACCAATGACAATTTGTTTTGAATAAGTGCAAAACCAGGAGATTGGAAAAAGATAAGAGTGATTATATAAATTAGGAGATAGATCAGAGATGAGGATTTGGAGGTTCTGATGGGGGTAAATCTTTGAAACAGCTGGGTATTTTTAGGTGGTTTGTACTGGACACTGTTCCAACCTCACATAGAGGTTAGCATAACTGCCTCACAGTGCCAGGGACCTAGGTTTGGATTCCCAGCTTGGTCACTATCTATGCAGGGAATGCATGTTCTCCCTGTGTCTGTGTGGGTTTCCCGCAGCTGCTCCAGTTTTCTCCCACAGTCCAAAAGACATGCTGGTTAGGTGCATTGGCTATGCTAAATTCTCCTTCAGCATACCCCAACTGGTGCCGGAGTGTGACGACAAGGGATTTCTACAGTCATGTCACTGCAGTGTTAATGTAAGCCTACTTGTGACACTAATAAATAAATAAACTTAAAATTGCATCTAGTTCTGATCACCATGTTATGAGGAATCTACCACAGAACTGGGGAAGGTGCAGTGAAGGATAATTGCCCTGGATTAGGTATCGAGTTATAAGGAATGGATAAGGAGCTGTGAATTTTTACATCGAAAGGTGCAGTGCTGACGTGAGGACTAAACAAGATTAAAAAGGTTGCAGAGAAGTTTAAGTATTGTTTCCTTAGGGTCAGTGGGATTACAGTGACTGGGGAGATAGTTGCATTGTGGTAATGTCAATGGATTAATAATGCAGAAACCCAGAATAATGCTGTGAAAAACAAAAATATTTCAGAATTCCGAAGAAATCATATTGGTCTCGAAACCATAACTATTTCTCCACAGAGAATGCCAGATTAGCTAGGTATTTCCAGCATTTT
This sequence comes from Sphyrna mokarran, assembly GCA_024679065.1. Classification (NCBI taxonomy): domain Eukaryota; kingdom Metazoa; phylum Chordata; class Chondrichthyes; order Carcharhiniformes; family Carcharhinidae; genus Sphyrna; species Sphyrna mokarran. The sequence continues at coordinate 62,153,842 of JAGIQG010000003.1, forward strand.
CTGTTTAACTCAGACTTCTGGCATCCACAGTATTTTGCTTTTATTTTAATGCTCTGGAACATGGGTTCAAATCACACCATGGCAGTTGATGGAATTTAAATTCAATTAATAAATTTGAAAGTTAGTCTCAGTAATGGTGAACACAAAACTATAATTGATTATTGTAAAATCTTATCTGGTTCACCAATATTCTTTATGGAAGGAAATCTGCCATCCTTACCTGGTTGGCCTACATGTGACTCCAGACCAATACTAATGTGGCTGATTCTTAGTTGTCCTCTGAAATGGCCAGGTAAATCATTCAATTTGGGGACAATTCGGCATAGGCAACAAATGCTGGTCCAGCTAACAATGCCCACATCCCTTGAAAGGATAAAGAAGAAAAAGTACTTTACTTGACTGGACTGGGTGCATCTAGCCTCCAGCAGCTCAACACCATCTTCTCAAAGGCAACCATACTGACAATAATACATGTCATGATGACTTAAAAAATAGTCAAAGAATATCCAGCAAAGGCATGCAGCCTTAAACTTAGACAAATGTATGAGCATTGATGAGATTGTTGAGGGCCCCAAGCTGTTTAGGGAGAGGAAATGTCAGGATAAGTGGTGTACATGAACTTTAGCAGGGCGTTTGAGTGGTGTACATGGACTTTAGCAAGGCGTTTGATAAGGTCCCCCATGCAAGGCTTCTGGAGAAGGTGAGAGGGCATGGGATCCAAGGGGCTTTGGCTTTGTGGATCCAGAACTGGCTTGCCGGCAGAAGGCAGAGAGTGGTTATGGATGGGTCTTTTTCTGCATGGAGGTCGGTCACCAGTGAGTGTCCCAGGGATCTGTTCTGGGACCTCTGCTTTTTGTCATTTTCATAAATGACCTGGATGAGGAAGTGGAGGGATGGGTTAGTAAGTTTGCCGATGATATAAAGGTCGGCGGTGTTGTGGATGGTCTGGAGGGATGTCAAAAGTTGCAGCGGGACATAGATAGGATGCAAGACTGGGCGGAGAAGTGGCAGATGGACTTCAACGCGGATAAATGTGTAGTGGTCCATTTTGGCAGGAATAATGGGATGAAGGAGTACAATATCAGGGGTAGGAGTCTTAGCTGTGTTGTAGAGCAGAAGGATCTTAGGGTCCGGGTCCATAGGACTCTTAAATCGGCCTCACAGGTGGAGGAAGTGGTCAAGAAGGTGTATGGTGTACTGGCCTTCATTAATCGAGGAATAGAGTTTAGGAGTCAGGAGGTAATGATGCAGCTCTATAAGACCCTTGTCAGACCCCACTTGGAGTATTGTGCGCAGTTCTGGTCGCCTCACTATAGGAAGGATGTAGAAGCTATTAGAGAGAGTTCAGAGGAGATTTACAATGATGCTGCCTGGATTGGGAGGCAGGCCTTATGAAGATAGGTTGAGGGAGCTGGGACTCTTCTCACTGGAGAGATGTAGGTTGAGAGGCAACCTGATAGAGGTTTATAAAATGTTGAGAGGAATAGATAGGGTGGACTCTCAGAGGCTATTTCCCCGAGCTGAAATGGTCACTACGAGAGGACACAGATTTAAGGTGCAGGGAAGCAAATACAGAGGGGATGTTAGGGGTAAGTTTTTCACTCAGAGGGTGGTGAGTGAATGGAATCGGCTGCCGTCGGAGGTAGTAGAGGCAAACTCGCTGGGGTCTTTTAAAAGACTTCTGGATGGGTATATGGGAACGAATGGGATAGGGGGTTATAGATAGGTCTGTGGATTGGTAGATATAGATGTGATCGGTGCAACTCGTGGGCCGAAGGGCCTGTTTGTGCTGTAGTGTTCTATGTTCTAGGATGGCAGTAGATTCAGAAAGAATCCATTTTTCGGGGAATTAAAACTGTTTAACAGTTTTCAGCTTGTGTGATTAGTAAGACATGTACAATGAAGAGCTGTAATCTGCCTGACATGTTAGCAATCTGATAGTGGAAATAGCAACTTTTTGCAGGAGCCAGGGTAATGAGGAGAGAAGTGTCTTGTGTAATGTTTCTTGGAGTACTAATGGCGCTGGTACTGGAACACTCAGCCCTCATTGTCTTTGTGTGAGTGGCTGTTTGGGTAGCAATGAACATTCGGAGAATGCAGCAAATCCTAATGACCCAAGAAACCTGAGATTAGCTCGGGTTCAACATAAGAAAAGTAATTAAAATAATTATTGCCAACTGAATGCTCAATTTGCAACAATCTTATGCTGTAGTTCACCAAATACAAAGAACTGGATTGAAAATTAATGTATTTTCCACAATAGCCTGAGAGTCAGCAGATACAGTATATTTCCATATGCATGGAGAGCTGGTGACCTGACTGCTGGATTTTTTTTGTGAAAGATGCTGATCAAAATATTTCTTCTTCAGGACTGCGATGACTACGGTGCAACTGTTCTACATCTGGCAGCTCGGTTTGGTCGATCGGACACTGTACAGTGGTTGCTGCAAGAGGGGTGTGATCCCAGGATGGAGACAGACAATGGGGCGGTACCAGCACACTATGCAGCGGCAAAGGGAGACTTGACATGTTTGAAACTCCTCATTAATCACACCCCAAGGTAAGAGGGACATTTGTTCAGGCCTTGCTTCTGGCAGTTTTTAAAAGGTGAACAAGTACAGGTACATTCCGCACTTTGGCCCGATTCAACTTGCCTCATTTTGTCCCTGACCTTGAAATGGGAGATATAAAAACTCCTATGTTTGTTTTCTGCCCAGTGATTCATTTTAAACTGAGGACCTGTCTATCTCATGGCATTATCTCAAAAAGAAACAGGGGATTGATTCTCCCAAGTATACTGATCAAAAATGTATCACTACATTAATGTGTTCGTATTTGCACAGAGTCTATTCATTACTATAATGCTGTTTGTAGGACATAGAACATAGAACACTACAGCACAAACAGGCCCTTCGGCCCACAAGTTGTGCCGAACACATCAAAAACCTACCCAGCCATAGACCTATCTATAACCCCCAATCCCATTGGATCCCATATACTCATCCAGAAGTCTTTTAAAAGACCCCAGCGAGTTCGCCTCGACCACCACCGACGGCAGCCGATTCCATTCACTCACCACCCTCTGAGTGAAAAACTTTCCCCTAGCATCTCCTCTGTACTTGCTTCCCTGCACCTTAAATCTGTGCCCTCTCGTTGCGACCATTTCAGCCCTGGGAAATAGTCTCTGAGAGTCCACCCTAGCTATTCCTCTCAACATCTTGTAAACCTCTATCAGGTCGCCTCTCAACCTTCGTCTCTCCAGGGAGAACAGTCCCAGCTCCCTCAACCTGTCTTCATAAGGCATGCCTCCCAATCCAGCAACATCCTTGTAAATCTCCTCTGCACCCTTTCAATAGCTTCCACGTCCTTCCTATAGTGAGGCAACCAGAACTGCGCACAGTACTCCAAGTGTGGTCTGACAAGGGTCCTATAAAGCTGCAGCATTACTTCCTGACTCCTGAACTCAATCCCTCGATGAATGAATGCCAGTACACCGTAAGCTTTCTTAACCACATCCTCCACCTGGGAGGCCGATTTGAGGGTCTTATGGACCCGGACCCCAAGATCCCTCTGCTCTTCCACACAGCTAAGACTCCTACCTTTGATAGTGTACTCATTCATCCCGTTGGATCTGCCAAAATGGACCACAACACATTTATCCGCATTGAAGTCCATTTGCCACTTCTCCGCCCAGTCTTGCATCCTGTCGATGTCATGCTGCAACTTCTGACATCCCTCCAGACCATCCACAACACCACCGACCTTCTTGTCATCGGCGAACTTACTCACCCATCCCTCCACTTCCTCATCCAGGTCATTTATGAAAATGACAAACAGCAAGGGTCCTAGAACAGATCCCTGAGGCACTCCACTGGTGACCGACCTCCATGCAGAAAAAGAGCCATCCACAACCACCCTCTGCCTTCTGCAGGCAAGCCAGTTCTGGATCCACAAGGCCAAAGCCCCTTGGATCCCATGGCCTCTCACCTTCTCAAGAAGTCTTGCATGGGGGACCTTGTCAAATGCCTTGCTGAAGTCCATGTACACCACGTCACTGCTCTTCCTTCGTCAATGTGTTCAGTCACATTTTCGAAGAACTCAATTAAGCTTGTAAGGCACGACCTGCCTTTTACAAAACCATGCTGACTATTCCTAATCAACCTAAACTTCTCCAAATGCTCATAAATCTTGTCCCTCAGAAGCCTCTCCATCAGCTTACCAACCACTGAGGTCAGACTCACCGGTCGGTAATTTCCAGGACTCTCCCTGTTCCCTTTCTTGAAAATAGGGACCACGTCCGCAATCCTCCAATCCTCCGGAACCTCTCCCGTCTCCATCGATGACGCAAAGATCATCGCCAGGGGCTCTGCAATGACATCCCTCACCTCCCACAATAACCTGGGGTACATCCCATCTGGTCCCGGAGACTTGTCTATCTTGATAGCATTAAAAGTTCTAACACATCCGCTTCCTTAATATCTACATACTCAATCTTTTCAGTCTGCCGCAAACTTGTAGTGCATCCTCCCAGATCACTTTCCACCGTGAATACTGAGGCAAAGTGCTCATTAAGCACCTCTGTCATTTCTTCCGGTTCCATACAGACTTTTCCCCCTTCACCTTTTATAGGTCCTATCCCTTCTCTTCGCATCCTTTTACTTTTCACATATTTGTAGAAGGCCTTGGGATTCTCCTTAATCCTACCAGCCAAGGCCTTCTCATGACCCCTTCTGGCTTTCCTAATTTCCTTTTTAAGCTCTCTTCTACACACCTTATACTCCTCTAGATCCCCAACATCTCCTAGCTCTTTGAACCTTTATACACCTTTCTTTTCTTCCTGACTATGTTCACCACAGCCTTCGTGCACCATGGTTCCCACGTCCTACCAAAACCTCCTTGTCTCACCGGAACGTCGTCGTGCAAAGCTCCAGACAAGCATTCCTTGAATATCTGCCACCTTCCTTCTGTGCTTTTCCCCAAGAACACCTCCTTCCAGTTTATTTGCCCCAACATCTGCCTGATGTCTTCATATTTCCCCTTATTCCAGACAAACACCTTCCTAGCCTGCCTGATCCTATCCTTTTTCAATGCAAGGGTGAAGGAGATAGAATTATGATCTCCATCCCCAAGATGCTCTCCTACCGAGAGATCCATCACCTGTCCTGGTTCATTAGCTAGTACCAGGTCCAGTACAGCCTCTCCTTTCGTAGGCTTGTCCACGTGCTGTGTCAGGAAACCCTCCTGAACACACCTAACAAACTCCTCCCCATCTAAACCCCTTATCCTTGGCATATTCCAGTCGATGTTTGGGAAATTGAAGTCTCCCATCACAACAACTCTTATTTCTACATCTCTCCAGTATCTGTTTCCCTATCTGCACCTCAACCTCCCTGTCACTATTGGGCGGCCTACAGAATACACCCAGCAACGTCACCGACCCTTTGCTATTCCTAACTTCCACCCACAGAGACTCCGTAGACATTCCCTCCTCGGTATCCATCTTCTCTGCAGCCATGACACTGTCCCTGATCAACAGTGCCACTCCACCACCTCTTTTGCCTCCCTCCATGTCCTTCCTGAAGGATCTGAATCCCGGGACCTGTAGTACCCAGTCCTGTCCCTGAGACATCCAAGTCTCTGTAATGGCACCACATCACAATCCCAAGCAGCAATCCATGCCCTAAGTTCATCCACCTTATTTACTACACTCCTGGCATTAAAATAGACACAGCTCAGTCCCTCAGACTGGACATTTCCCTTCTCCCCCACTCGTCTAACCTGCCTCTCATCCTGCCTAGAGTTCTTCCCTACCTGGGAGCTAACTTCCTTGCTCCCAGTCTCCACATCACTATTCCCTCCCCCTAACCTTTCTAGTTTAAAGTCCCCCCAGTAGCCCTAGCCAGTCTTCCCGCCAAGATATTAGTTCCCCTGGGATTCAGGTGCCACCCGTTTTTGCTGTACAGGTCACACCTGCCCCTAAAGAGGTCCCAATGATCCAGGAACCGGAATCCCTGCCCCCTGCTCCAGTCCCTCAGCCACGTATTCAACCTCCATCTCATACTATTCCTGCTCTCACTCTCCCGAGATGCAGGCAGCAATCCTGAGATTACTACCTTCGCTTTCCTCTCTCTCAGCTGCCTACCCAGTTCCCTATAATCCCTTCTTATGTCCACTTCCCTCTTCCTGCCTATGTCAGTAGTATCTACATGTACTACAACTTCCAGTTCTTCACCCTCCCCTTTCAGGATGTCTGGGACGCGTCCAGAGACATCCCGAATCCCAGCTCCAGGGAGACATACCACCATCCGCGACTCCTGTCTGTGTCCACAAAAACGCCTGTCCGCCCCCCTCACTAGGGAGTTCCCTATAAGCACTGCCTTTTTGCTCTGTTTTTTAGGTTTTTGTTTTTGTCCAGCTCCAGGGAGCTGGCCACCGCTGCCTCCCGTGGATGAGCTATCCCCCACATTTGTACTCAGGCAAGAGTACTTATTTAGGAGCTTGCTGTCTGATAATTAGCCTATATTATAACTACAACTATATTTCAGATATATTTCTTTGGCTCTGGGACATCCTGATATTGCAAAAGATGCTATGTAGATGTATGTTTGTCCCTTAAAAGGAGTATGTTGGGAGGATGTGCTCATGTTATACTTTGGGGATTTTGTTTTATTTATTTGGAACACAATTACTTTGTTAAGAAAATGAGAAGAGTGCTTTGTTTGAAAGACTGAGCTGTGATAGCTGCTAGACATCTGTTAAATGGCTCCCATGCCAGAAGTCTTTGTCAAGCTACTCACCAGCTGTGTGGATGTCTAATGATGCGTAGGACAGCCATAGCCATTCGTTAGTCCTGATGGCCCACTCTCAGGTGCTGTCTGTTCAGAGATCAATCATTACTTCATTTTTAATGCAGACTTTTCCCTTTCAGCCACTTAGTAACGTGCTTCAGCTCCATTTCATCACTTCCTTGAACATTGCCACTCTGAGCAATTCAATTCAGAATCTTCTCACAGATACAGAAATATTGTGTTTTTCCATGAATACTTTATAGCTCCTCTTCAAACTACCTCAGCTGAATGAAATGTCACTGAGGCCTTGCAGTTTTCCTAAGGCTCGAACTGACTTTTCTCAGGGCCACTGCTGTGCACCTTTCTCTAATGATTCCTGAGGTTTAGGCCCTGGATCTATTCCTGCAATGCTTCCTGAAGGATGTGTTGGTAGAGCCTCCAATAGGCACCAGGCCCCTAATTAACCAAGTAATTATCAAACTAATTAACAGAAGCAACCTGTCTCATTTACTACTTGATACAAATGCCTGGGATGGCCAAAATATGGAGGCTGATGCATGTGGTATGGCTGGAACCTGCCTACTAATTGGGCACAAACTTTGTCAGCATTATGTTAATTTTATGCCCATACAATGCATGCCAGTTCCTATCTCAGTGTGTGTGAGTAAGTTAATGATCAAAGAGAAGCATTATGGCTGAGATTCATCCTGTCTTAGCACAATGCCTATAGATATATGGTTCATTAGAATGCCATTGACCTGATTGGTGCTTTTTCCATCCTGCACCCCATCTCTTGCACCCCCCCAACTACTCCCATAACTCAAAGCTTATTTCCCCACTCTTTTTCCCCAACTCTTTTAAGCCTCCATGATGGTCAGGAGAGGGATTCCCAGGATTTTCCAGTTTAGTGGGATCCACTTGGAAACCAACTCCCATCTCTGCTTGCTTATATTTCATGCCAGCCTTTAAATAACAATGGTGCATTGCAATCTCATACTGTGCTTCAATATCTGGTTTTCCCCATGCTTTTTACCTCAACATGGGGTCACACGCACTTTGATAAGTCTATAGAAAGGATTCCTAGAATAGCACAAAAGGTGGCACTTAGCCCATTGTGTTAGTGCCAGCTCTTTGAATACATTTTTAAATTATTCTTAATCCCCTGTTCTTTCTCCATAATCCTGTAGTTTTTTTCCTAAAACTTATTCAATTCTCTTTTGATAAAATGACCATCTTTCCGGGCAGACTTCCCAGATCCCAACCACTCTCAGTCCAAAACGATATTTCATCTCCTCTGATTCTGTTGCCAATGTTCTTAAATCTGAATCCTTTGGTTACTGGGCCTCCTGTCTCTGCAAATAGCTTTGCCCCACCTCTCATCTACTCTATCCTAAGCCTTCGTCATTTTGAACACCTCAATGAAATTTCCCTTTAGCCGCCTAAAGACTAAGGACAACAGTCGCAGCTTCTCTAGTCTCTCCAATTCACTGAAGTTCCTCAGCCCTGATACTATTCTAGTAAAACTCCTCTGTACCCTGTCCGAGGCCCGTTTAAATATATAAACCTCTTTAATTTCGATTAAAAAGAAAGTCTTGCATTTAAATAGCGCCCTATTATGACTCCAGGACATCCCAATATGCTTTACAGCCAGTGAAGTGTGGTCATCATTGTAATGCATGAAGCTGTATTAAACTGTAAATACATTACACATTATCCTCTTGCTGCATATTAAAGATCACTCCCGTACAGTTGCCTCTAAAAGGGTTTTAGCCCTAGATCACTGACAATATGGACTGAGACATTGAGAGCAGTGTGACACACATTTCTGGTCTGGGCTTGTGAGAAATCAGACCTTTTAAAGTGAACGACAACTTGGAAATCAACCTCCATGTCTCATCCTTACCCTACTGAATAGAAGGAACTTTGTACGGTTACTCTTCAAATAACCTGAATATTGCTGAATAAGGCGCTATACTGGATGAGTTCTCTCTTGCTAATGTTAACCATTGTATATGTCAATATTTATTCAAAATGGTGACATGTTTTGTGTCAATACAATTTTTCAAATTCTGTCATGGTGTCAAGATCTGTCATCTCCCTATATGTCACAAGTATGGATGTAGGTTGACTAAAACTGGAGTGTGGAGGCAAATCAAATAAAGAAACCTTCAGGAATATATGTAATTACAATTGGAAACACAAAGATAAATTTCCCATGCATATTTCTGAAGCATGATTAGACAAAAATTGATGCTGGACATTAGAGGGGAAATTAGAAAGATAGTTTGGTTTGGTTTGAAAAAACCTTACTGAAGGAGGATGGGAGAGAGATTTACAGGATGGGGCAGGTAGTGGCCTATCCAGGATCACACAGGCCTTTCCTTTCTCAGTTAACATGATACAATACACTTGTTGCTGGGCTGAGTTCCCAGTGCAGTTAAAGTAACTTAAGGAGCTCAGTGTGTGGGCTGGCACAACACAGGGCTAGGCATTTGGGGAATATGAGACAATGCTATCAAGTCAATTAACTCTTAAGCAGCTGCCACATTCAAACTTATTAGAAAATGAAATGCTCTAGTAGTTCTAGGTTTTGCCCTTTATTTTCCTGTTCGGTTTTAAACATTTAGTTTTAAATATTACCACGTGTTTGCAATTATAATATTATCATTACTTCCAACGCCACCCACCTCCCCCTCCCCGCTACATCCCACGATATCCTTGTTTGAATGCTATGGCAGAACTGTGCCTACCTTCATCAAACTGTGACCAATGTCTGTGTGTTGGCACCTAGTGGGTTGTCAATCCTTCCTGGGGGACACTGCAAGTCATCCTATTCTTTATGTAAATCTATATGCGCTTTCAGAAACCATGCATTGTAACTTGAGTTGCTTGCATCAGTTTGAGTTTAACATGACAGTTGCATTGTGCATAACAATCTGTGTTCCACGTGACAGTTTGCTTTTATTTTTTTCATGGGATGTGGACGTCCCTGCCCACCTGTAATTGTCCTTGAGAAGGTGGTGATGAGCTGCCTTCTTGAACCGCTACAGTCCATGTGTTGTAGGTACACCCATAGTGCTGTTAGGGAGGGAGTCTCAGGATTTTGACCCAGTGACAATGAATGAATTGTGATATATTTACAAATGTTATTTGGAGATTGTGTTGTTCTCATGTGTCTGCCTCCCATGTCCTTGTAGGTGGTAAAGATCATAGGTTTGGGAGGTGTGGTTGAAGTTAGTGCAGTGCACTCTGTTTATAGTACATGCCATAGCTGGGATGTGCTGATGGTGGAGGGAGTAAACATTTAAGATATTGCACAGAACATTGAGTGTCATACACAAAAGCTTGTGGAAACTATTTTTCAATGAATGAACATGAGTTCCTGAGCCTTTTTTGTAACTGAGAAATGATGAGGAATGTTTTGGAGGATGTATCTGTGACTGACAGAACTTGGCACTGCTAGAAGTAATTCCAAGCGAGGAGGTTAATGCAGATGAGTTTCATCTTTGGCAAATTAAGCAGTGCAGAAACCATATCAGGTTGGTGATGGCTCAGAAAGGGCAAGACTGCAAATGGCAATTAATCATCCATTACATTGGATAGCATAAATAATCAGTATCAACAGTATCATTATTCCCTTCTTGTGCAGGGATTAAGATTATCCATGTGCAGCAGTGTCAATCACTGTCGGTATCTTACTTAGGAATGCCATTCCATGGATGAAACCTCTATCTGTGATTTCCACCCACACGATGAACTCTGATTTCAGTTACACCTTATAGATAGTTGCCAGACAACTGGCAACATTCCTTACATTTAAAGGGGAAAAAAGAACAAATTGCTTAATTTTTGACAAGATTAAAAAAAGAACTGGTATTTTATCACATTGTACAGAATCTCAAGTGTATTTCAAATGTTTTATGATGCCAAGAAATATAGTCAATGTAGTAATGTAGGTAACAAGACAGCTATTTTTTGCATAGCAAGTTCTCATAAATAGCAGTGTAATAAAAAATGACCAGACAATTTGTTTTAGTGACATTGGCTAAGAAAGAAACATTGGTCAAAGCCTTCTGGAGACCACCTTGCCCTTTTTGAAATACTGGAATAGAATATTTCACATCCACCTGTAAGGGCAGATGGAGCTTTGGTTTAATGTCTCATGTAAGAGATAGGGGTTGTGATTTTATGGCCTCGCTCATCCCAAAACCATAAAATCCCACCCAAGGTCAACGGATCTTCCCAGGTTCTCTCCTCGCCTGCTATGGTTCCTGTGGCAGCTGGGGTGCTAAAATTCTGGCCAACATCTCTGTCAACTCAGAGTTAAGTAGCTGGTATCCAAGATACTGATGCTGCACTGCGTCAGGAAGGGGACAAGTTACCTGGTTAGACCCCTTAGGCTGGTTCTTCATATTTGGTGTGTGTATCCCAGGGATAGGAGGATTTGATGCCAGGTATGATGACCCAGAAGATAGAAGTGGAAAAGCCTCTACCCCTGCATTTGTCCAATAAATTCAAAGTTCTTGCAGTTCTGTGGACAAGAGCAGGAGCTGCAAGGAGCATAAGAAAACTAACCACATACTGTGAGTGAAAAAGACTGTAGTTGTAGAGGATGGTATAGTTAGGGGGACAGATACTATCTTCTGCAGCCAACACCATAAATCCTGAAGACTCATATTGCCTGCTTGGTACCAGGGTTAAGGACATCTTCTGCTGTGCCGGAGGGGAACTTGGAGTAGAACATAGAACATAGAACATAGAACATTACAGCACAGAACAGGCCCTTCGGCCTTCGATGTTGCGCCGACCATTATAAAAAAGCAATGATCCTCCAAACTAAACCATTCCCTTCTCTTCCATAAACTTATCAACTAACCTCTTAAACGCCACCAAACTTGGCGCATCTACAACTGCCGCAGGCAGGGCATTCCACTCCCTAACCACCCTCTGGGTAAAGAACCTACCTCTGATATCCGTCCTATAACTATCACCCCTTAATTTAAAGCTGTGTCCCCTCGTGCTAGCAAAGAGTGGAAAGGAAAGCATTTAGTTGTTGAGGTCAATGTGGATATCAATGACATAGGTAGGGGAACTAAACCACAAGGTTTCACTAAGAGAAAATGAGCAACTGGGAACTAAACTATAAAGCAGAACAAAAAGGTAATAATCTCTGGATTACTATCTGAGCAAATTGGCATAGGTTAAAAAGGATTAGAGAGTTGAATGTGTGGCTCAGGGATTGGTGTGGGAGAAATGGGATTTAATCCTTGAGGCACTAACACCAGCACTGGAGAAAGAAGGGGCTGTACTGGTGAAACTGGTTTCACCCTGTGTGCACTGGGATTTGTGTCCCAAAGAGTTATCACTAGAACTGTGGAGAGGGCTTTAATATAAATAGTGCAGGGGGTGTGGAAAGATGTTGGGAAGGGAGGAGAATGTGAGGGGAAATTTGGGAAATTTAAGGAGAAAGGACAAGGCTATACTGAAGAAAACCAACACAGGTAATGATGACTAGAGTGTGGCAGGAAGTACAGAGCTTACAACCATAAGAGTGGAGCAGCAAATGAGACCAGAGTAGGAAACAATGGTAAAGTGACAGAATTAGAGGTTCTTTATATAAATGCCCACAACATTTGTAGCAAGATAGGTGAATTGATAGCACAAATAAAAATAAATAAGTATGATATGGTGACCATTACAGAGATTTGATTGCAAAGTGATCATGTCTGGGACCTTAATTTCCAGAATTTTAAGGATTGGAAGTGTGGTAGCTCTGTTCATAAAGGATGAGATCAGTACTGTAGTGAGAAATGATCTCAGTTTGGAAGATAAAAATGTAAAATGGGGAAATAGCAAAGGAAAGAATTCACTGGTAATTTCTCGGCCCCCGATAGAACATAGAACAATACAGCACAAACAGGCCCTTCGGCCCACGAGTTGCGCCGATCACATCTACCAATCCACAGACCTATCTATAACCCCCTATCCTATTCTTTTCCATATACTCATCCAGAAGTCTCTTAAAAGACCCCAGTGAGTTTGCCTCAACAACCTCCGACTGCAGTCGGTTCCATTCACTCACCACCCTCTGAGTGAAAAACCTACCCCTGACATCTCCTTTGTATTTGCTTCCCTGCACCTTAAATCTGTGTCCTCTCGTAGTGACCATTTCAGCTCGGGCAAATAGTCTCTGAGAGTCCACCCTATCTATTCCTCTCAACATTTTATAAACCTTTATCAGGTCGCCTCTCAACCTACGTCTCTCCAGTGAGAAGAGTCCCAGCTCCCTCAACCTATCTTCATAAGGCCTGCCTCCCAATCCATCCCTTTAAATCTCCTCTGAACTCTCTCAATAGCCTCTACATCCTTCCTATAATGAGGCGACCAGAACTGTGCACAATACTCCAACTGGGGTCTGACAAGAGTCTTATAGAACTGCATCATTACCTCCTGACTCCTAAACTCTATTCCTCGATTAATGAAGGCCAGTACACCGTATGCCTTTTTGACCACTTCCTCCACCTGCGAGGCCGATTTAAGAGTCCTTTGGACCCGGACCCCGAGATCCTTCTGCTCTCCAACACAGCTAAGACTCCTACCCCTTATATTGTACTCCTTCATCCTATTATTCCTGCCAAAATGGACCACTACACATTTATCTGTGTTGAAGTCCATCTGCACTTCTCCGCCCAGTCTTGCATCCTGTCTATGTCCCGCTGCAACTTTTGGCATCCTATGTAGCTAGTAGTAGCTAGTAGCTAGCAGATAGTAGCTAGGTACACTATGAATCAAGAAATAAAGGGGACTTGTAAAAATAAGGTATTGGAATAATCATGGCAGATTCTAATTTAGATTATAGATTATAGAACTATAGATAGATCTAATATAGATATAGACAAATCAAATTTCCAAAAGCAGTCTGGAGAATGAGTTCATAGAGTGTATTCAGGAAGTTTCTTAGAATAATGTGTTCTCAAACCAGCCAAGGAACAGGCTATTTAGAGTCATAGAGTCAGAGAGTTTACAGTATGGAAACAGACCCTTTGGCCCAACTTGTCTAGGATGCCTTTTTTTTTAAAACCCCTAAACTAATTCCAATTGGCCGCATTTGGCCCATATCCTTCTATACCCATCATACCCATGTAACTATCTAAATGCTTTTTAAAACATAAAATTGTACCCGCCTCTATTACTACCTCTGGCAGCTTGTTTCAGACACTTATCACCCTTTGTGTGAAAAAATTGTCCCTCTGGACACTTTTGTATCTTCCCTCTCTCACTTTAAACCTATGCTTTCTAGTTTTAGACTCCTCTACCTTTGGGAAAAGATATTGACTATCTATCTTGTCTATGCCCCTCATTATTTTATAGATCTCTATAAGATCACCCCTCAGCCTTCTACGCTCCAGAGAAAAAAGTCCCAGTCTATTCAGCCTCTCCTTATCACTCTCCTTATTTCAGCTCTGGTTATATGTAATAAGACAGGATTAAACAATAACATCATAACTAAGGATCCTCTTGTTAAGAATGATCTTAGCAAGATAGAATTTCACATTCAGTTTGAAGGTGAGAAATGTGGGTCTAAAACTAGAATCTTAAACTTAAAGGCAATTAAAAGGGTCTGAAGAAGAAGTTGGCGAATGTGAAATAGGAAAAATAGATTAAATAGTAACAAGGTAGAGAACAATGGCAGACGTTTAAGGAGATATTTCATATCGCTCAACAGATATGTATTCTACTGAGAAAGAAATACCCTACAAGCAATGTGGGCCATCCATGACTAATTAAAGAAGTGAAGGATGATAGCAAATTGAAATAAAAGATGTGCAATATTGCAGAGATTAATAATAAATCAGAAAATAGGGAAAGTTTGAGAAATCAGAAAACGATGGCTAAAAAAACTAGCAAGAAACATAAAAACAGACAGCAAGAATTTCTACATGCATATAAAAAGGGAGAGAGTAGGTAAAGTAAATATTGGTTTCTTAACGGTTGAAACAGGGGGAATTAGTAATGGGGAATAAAGAAAATGGCAGAGATTATAAACAAGACTAATGGCCTGTATCCTGGAGTCTTAAAGGAAGTGGCTTCAGAGATGATGATGCATTGGTTGTAATCTTTCAAAGTTCCCTAGATTCTGGAAAGATTCTAGAAGATTGGAAAACTGCAAATATCAACACCACTAGTCAAGAAAGGAGGGAAACAGAAGCAGGAAATTATAGGTCAGTTAACCTAACATCTGTCATTGGGAAAATGCTGATGATACAAATATATACATGTAGAAAAGCTAGTTGTGAGGTGGATGCAATGAGTCTGCAAAGGGATATAGATACGTTAAGTGTTTTGTTTTGCTAACCAATGAATTAAGTCAACAAACTGTGAGATGAATTAAAAATGCAGTTCCTCAAAGGGATACTGCATCAAAGAAAACAAAGTCTAGACAGTTAAGAGACTGTGCAAAAAATTGACATCAGGAGTATAATTTAGGGATATGGGAGGCTGTCCAGTTTGACAGGAAGAATAGAAAAGCAAAATATTATTGAAGTGGAGAGAGACTACAGAATGTTGTAGTTCAGGAATCTGGATGTTCTTGTACATGAATCACAAAAAGTCTGTAGTCGTATATAGTAAGTAATTAGGAAAGCATATGGAATCTTGGCCTTTGTTGCAAAGGAGATGGAGAATAGAAGTGGGGAAATCTTGTTACAACTTCACAGGCCATTGGTGAGACCAGACCTGGAGTATTGTGTACAGTTCTGGTTTTCTAGCTTGAGGAATAGACTTGCATTGGAAACTGTTCAGAGAAGGTTTAATAGGTTGATTTCTGGACTGAAGAGTTTGGCTTATTAGCAAGGGTTGAACAGGTTGGACTGATACTCATTGGTGCTTAAGAGAATGAGACATGATTTCATTGAAACATATAAGATTTTGAGTGGACTTGAAATGGTAAATGCTGAGAGGATATTTCCACCACATTGAGGAATTTAGAATGAGGGCATATCTTATTTTAGAGTGTTATTATTTTTGGAATTCTCAGAGAGCAGTGGTGGCTGGGTCATTGAATATGTTCAAGGCTGAGTTAAGTTGATCTACAAGAGAGTGAAGGGTTATGGAGGGGAGCCAGGAAAGTGGAATTAAGGCCACAATCAAATCAACCATGATCCTATTGAATGAACAGTTGATCCAGTGGTAAAATGGCTGACTTTTACTCGTATTTTCTATAAAGGCAGCGCAGCTATCCACTGGGAGTATCAGGTAGGTTATGATCTCAAGTCTCTGATTGTGACTGAAACATGCAATGCCTTCTGAGGCAAAGACAAGAGTTCAACACTGAGCAAAGACCCTGCATGGGTAATTATTGCTTTCTTAAATCACTGAACTAAGGAAAAGGAGAAAGAACAGCACTTGATCCCAAGATATTCAAACAGACTGTGTATAAAGGTGAAAAATAAGATGGAGCTTATTGCTCTAGATGAGGGGTTATTGCTTTAGGCAAAAGACGATTGACAAGTGACCTGATGGAGGTCTTCAGGATTCTGAAAGAATTTGTAGGAGTTAATGCAGAAAAGATGTATCATTTGCAGGTGAGACCAAAACTAAGGGTCAGAATATAAGATATTCACTAATTGAACCGGTATGGAATTCAAGAATTTGTTTGCCAGAGAATAATTAGAAATCTTGCTGCCTTGGGAATGGCTGAGGTGAACAGAGACACATTTAAAGGAAAACAAGGTAAATACATTAAGGAAAAAGAAATAGAAGGATATGCTGATGGAATTAAATGAAGAGGAATGGAATGGTGGCTTGTGTGCTGCAAAAAAGGTAACATTTTATGTGACAAATCTGGTGAGAGCAACAGATAAAAGAAAGACTGTCTAGATATCAATCTAGACATAACTCCTTTACTTAATTAGAGGTCAAAGAGAATCAAGTTGAATGATAAGAGAGTTGACAGTTGGAATTGGGCCAGGGCCCCTGTGAGAAGATTAGGCTGTAGCTATGAGGTATGTTCAGAGATTGAAGCATTTCTGGCAGGTCCTAGGTAAGATGATCTTTCGGAGAAGATGTAACAGAAGACTCCAGAAGGGCACTGAAAGCCCTAAAAGAAGGGTAACAATGAAAGACCCCAGAAAGAAAACAGTGAAAGACAATAAATGAAGAGTTATGAGAGAATTGCAAAATGGAAATCAGTCAACACTTCATCAGAGACAGACCTGACCAACATTGAAGCCAAAAAAGGGTTTGCCTGAAGTTAAGACAAGTAGAAATGAATTTGTGAAATGTATATGACCAGTAAGAATATGATGGATTTCCATACATTTTGGTGGGAAGAATGGAAGAGTACACATTGCTTGGAAAGTAAGTGTTTTCGAGTAGCGGAGTGATCTAGTAATACAGATACACTAATCATGAACATTAGCGAGGGGTGGGGAGGAGGATAACGAAATTGCAAAATGAGAAAATTAAGCTCTAAGATTCAGGGATAGAAATGTAAAACAGAAAGGTATAGAATCTTGGTTCGATCATGTCTGAATCACACTTCTGCTTTCTGTATTATAACAAGATTTATAAAAACGATTCCAGAATTGAGAGGTAGTTAACCAGGCTAAGGCTGTTTTCTCTGGTAGAGATCCTTTAAATATTTTGTGAAAGGATTTGATCGGGTAAACATGGAGAACATCTTGTAGTAAGAGACCAAACCTTGGGCCAATAATGTAAAATGATTAATATATCCAGTATGGAATTCATGAGAACATACTTAACCCAGAGAGTTGTGAAAATGTGGAACTCACTATCCCAACAAATCATTGAGATTAGTGTGTAGATTCATTTAAGGTGAAGGTAAGTAAATACATGAAGGTAGTAAAGGGAATTCAAAATCATATTGAAGGGAGGAAGCTCAAATGGAACATAGACCATGGTTTATTTTTATACCATAGATACCATATAAAAAGATAAACCACAGTTTGGGTCACAATAGTCAAGTACTTTCAATGGTATTTACTGCCACCTGGTGGCACCATCAATGTTTGCAGGCACTCCCGTTTCTTAAAGTTTATTTATTAGTCAGAGTAGGTCTACATTCACACTGCAATGAAGTTACCATGAAAATCCTCTAGTTGCCATACTCTGACACCCGTTTGGGCACACTAAGGCAGAATTTAGCATGGCCAATTCATTTAACCTGCGCTTCTTTGGACTGTGGAAGGAAACAGGAGCACTCAAAAGAAACACACATAGACACAGGGGAACGCACAATCTCCACACAAACTGTGACCCAAGTTGGGGATCAAACTTGGGTGTCTGGTGCTGTGGGGCAGCAGTGCTAATCACTGTACCACCTATTGTATTTTTGGTTTTCCTATATATTACCATATGGGAATATAGTGGGTGAAAAAAGTTTCTCAGATCAGCAATAAAGGCATCTTTGCCATGGCCTTGATTCCAACTTCTACCTCTTTCATGTCAGTCTAATAAGGAACCAATTTGAATTATGTAAATACTACTATTAAGATATTGGTACGAAAGCAAATACTGCTGGAAACACTCCACAGAGCACTCAGCTTCTGCGTTGAAAGAATCAAAGGTAACAATTCTGGTCAATAACCTTTCATCAGAGCTGGAAAATGAAAGTTAACAGTTTTGAAATAAGTGCAGAGGCAGGGGAAGAGGATAGGGGACTATAAAAGGTATGTGATAGGGTGGAAGGTAGGAGAAATTAAAAGACATAAAGCAGAAGGAAATGGTAATGGGATAAGTACAGAAACAAAAGATCGTCTAGAAAAGGAGGAAATTTGAATAGCAGAAGCATTTCTAGAATCTGCTATACAGATAAATGGGAGCAGATGTTACACTTATCCTTTCATGGAATGTGGGCATTATGGACTAGGTAAGCATTTATCGCTTGTGACTAACTAACCAGTCCATATGATGTAGGCAAGCCCATAGTCCAAATTGTTGAGCCCTGAAGGCTGCAAAGTGCCTAATTGTAGGGTGATGTCTGTTCCTCAAGCTTCCATTGAGCTACATTGGAAAACAGGAGGTGAAAGATAGAGAAGCCACAATGGGAAGGAAAACTAAGTGACCAATATTTGGGGTCCCCCTTGTGGACCAAATAAAAATGTTCAGCAGAGTGGTCATTCCACCCGCTTATGGTCTTGCAATCATCAAAGGCCTCAGCCTCACTCCATTCTGCTAATTTGATGAACTTTGAGTGTAACATGACTTTGTTCCATTGCCTTTGCCTCCAAACCCACTTGTTTGATCAGGAATCCTCTCTCTGCATAGTGGAGCCATTCCCCTTCTGAATTCTCCTTCAATCTAAACTCCTCCCTTAGGCCTCTGGGCTGGGCATGCATCTTTTTAAGATGTCTGGAATATTTGTTATTCCGCTCTTCTCTCCTTGCCTTCAGAGTAATTATTCTTGGTCACCATGCTTCACTTCCTTGACTGCTCTGCTTCAGTTTCCAACAATAAGCTATTGACCAGTAATCAAAGAACAAAGAACAAAACAGCACGGGAAACAGGCCCTTTGGCCCAACGAGCCAGTGCCGCCACCCCGATGTTCCCACCTCTACCCGTGATCCCTGTCTATGTTTATAGATCTATGGATTGAAAACCAAATTTGAGACAATTTAGGGAGAATTTGTTTTGCCAATTAGCCTAAGAGCACATCTTTGGGATGTGGGAGGAAACCGGAGCACCCGGAGAAAACCCACGCAAGCACGGGGAGAATGCGCAAACTCCCACAGACACAGGCCCAAATCCATGTATCTGCACAGCACAGCGATAGTCACTGAGCTGTCGTGTTGCCCATCAAATGGTCCAGGTCAAGCGTACACTAACAACATGAAGCACTAGGATACTCTCGAAAACAAAAATCCAAGAGCAGCCCTCTCACGACCCTTCACGTATATGTCCCTTGTTAGACAACAAGGTGGACCAAAGCACCTGTAGGATAAAAACAATATCATCATCTAGCAGGGTAAATGTGTGGGGTTACGGCAGTAGGGCCTGAGTGGGATTGTGGTTGGTAAAGACTCGATGGGCCAAATGGCCTTCTTCTGTACTGTCGAAGTTCCATGATTCTAATTAAGTTTATAACCATAGAGTGGGATTTTCCAGAAATTCCTGCCTGAGCTCAACGACCTTTAAATGATCTGCCGAATTTATTGTTCCGTCTGCTATAATCCTTGAAATTTTCAGCCATAGTCTCAGACCCACTCTCCTACCTCTCAAACTGAGCGTAAAATTTAATCACATGGTCGCTGCTACCCAGGGGTGCAAGTCCCAAAAGATTATTGATTATCTTCATCTCATTGCACAAGATCAAGTCTAGTATAGCCTACTGTCAGGTTGGCTCCAGAATGTGCTGTTATACTTGTGCTAATAATATGGTAGCACAGAGGTTAGCATTGCTATCTCACAGTGCCAGGGACCTGGGTTAAATTCCAGCCTCAAGTGACTGTGTGGAGTTTGCATGTTCTCCCTAATGTCTGCGTGGGTTTCCTCCTCAGTCCAAAAATGTGCGGGTTAGATAGATTGGTCATGCTAAATTGTCCCTTGGTGACAGGGAATTAGCAGGGTAAATATGTGGGGTAATGGGGTCAGAGCCTGGGTGGGATTGTTGCTGATGCAGACTCGATGGGCTGAATGGCTTCCTTCTGCACTATAGGGATTCTATGATTTTAGCTAACAGAGCTACACCACCTTTTCCTCCATTCCTAAATATCCTGTATCCCTCAAATTCAGATCAATATCCATGTTGTCCTGCAGCCATACCTCCATAATGACTATCAAATTGTACTTATTTATTTGTGTGTACTCTCAGATCATCTGTTTTGTTTTGAATGCTTTATGCATTTGAATACAGAGCTTTTAGTTTTATCCTTTTATTCTTTTTATAACCTCCAGTCTCATCTGTTTATTTACTGGTTAAGTTTATACTGTATATCCCTTCTGTAATGGTTTTTTTTTATTTCCCATAATAATACCTTTCTCTTTTGCTACATCTGTTCTTTGAACACTGGTCCCAGCACAGCTCAGGTTAGATTGATTCAACGGTACAAATCCCACTTCAATACTGATGCCAGTGCTCCGTGAATCAAAATCCACTCTTCCCACACCAGTCCTTAAGCCATGCATTCATCTCTCTAATCGGATTTATCCTCTGCCATTTGCACTTGGCTCATGTAATAATCCAGAGATTATGACCTTTGAGGTTCTGCTTCTTAATTTGCTTCCAAGTCACGTTGAATATGGAGAACAGCCTCCTTTGTCCTTCCTACGTCATTGGTATGTGTGTGTATATGGGCCATGACCACTGGATTCTCTCTTTCCCACTGCAAATTCCTCTCTAGTCCCAAGCAGATGTCCTAAACCTTAACAGTGGGCAGGCAACTCAGCCGGATGGATTCTCAGGATCTTTATCTATATTCTCCAGTAGTAGCTGTTAGTATTGTTACTTTTTTACACTAATTTTAGATCAATTAATTGTTTCTCCTCTCATTATTATCTCTTTTGTCTTTCACCATCATTCCCTTTTTTCATTTAATCTACCCTGCTTTCCATTCTATTACACACTTCCCTGTTGTTCTGCCCTTCTCTTCCCCTGCCTTTGTACTTGCTTCAAAGTTGTGATCTTTCTGATTTGTTCTGGCTCTGATAGTCCATTCGGCCAAAACGTTAACTTTGTTCCTTCACAGGTGCTGCCATTTTCGGTGTTTTATTGTTTTTATTTTATGATGAACATGTTGTACAGCCTCAGGCAGCTTCAATATCCTAGTTCTTGATGTTGGAGAGTTTGGGAAGGAATTTGCTCCAATGCATATTTGTGCAGTTCAGAGATATTTTTGATTTTGAATCAACACCATTAAGTCATCTTTGAAAAATCTGTAAAATATTTATTTTGGCTACTGTAGAGAATGAGGGGGTAGCTGAGTTCTGAGGTAGAATGAAGCTATAATGTCCCTTTGCTTATCCCATGTTTTGCAGGTTACAGGATAGTGTATTGAACTGTGTCTTAAAGATGTTGGAACATGCCATCACTGGAAGAAAAGTTGTGTCATGTGATCTAATCTCAGCTGCCTTTTGGCGTATGAGCAGAACACACAGTTCTGTTGCTGATGTCTTTGACCTTTCTATCTATGTATATCGTTCTCAAGTGTCTTGTTTACATAAATGAACCCACAACATGTTTACCCAGATCCCAACAAGTGCTGGTGCTTTTATATCAGTAGAAAAAGAAAACACTACCCATTAACACTCATTGGGTACAGATTCCACAGGCACTGACTCTCTCTGGAGTATAGTTCTGCAGACACTGACTCTCTCTAGGATACAGGTTCCACAGGCACTGACTCTCTCTGGAGTACAGTTCTGCAGACACTGACTCTCTCTAGGATACAGATTCCACAGGCACTGACTCTCTCTGGGATACAGGTTCCACAGACATTAACTCTGTCTGGGATACAGGTTCAGTAAGAGGTCTGGCAACACCAATTTTAAATCCAACTGATTTATTTGATAGTAAATCTGTTAGCTTTCGGCGTTTGTATGGGATACAGGTTCTACAGGTACTGACTCTCTCTGAGGTACAGGTTCCACAGGTACTGACCTTCTCTGAGGTACAGGTTCCACAAGCATTGACTCTCTCTGGAGTACATTTCCGCAGGAACTGATTCTCTGGATTACAATTCCACAGGTACTGACACTCTCTGGAGTACAGTGCCAAGGTACTGACTCTCTCTGGAGTACATTTCTGCAGGTACTGATTCTCTGGATTACAGTTCCACAGGTACTGACGCTGTGTGGAGTACAGTTCCACAGGTACTGACTCTCTCTGGAGGACAGTTCCACAGGTACTCTCTCTGGAGTACAGTTTCACAGGTACTTACTCTCTCTAGAGTACAGTTCCACAGATATTGACTCTCTCTGGAGTACAGTCGCACAGGTACTGACTCTCTCTGGAATATAGTTCCACAGATACTGACTATCTCTGGAGTACATTTCCGCAGACACTGACTCTCTCTGGAGTCCAATTCCACAGGTACTGATTCTCTTGAGTGCAGTTCCACAGGTATTGACTCTCTCTGGAGTACAGGTCCATAGGTACTGACTCTCTCTGGATTACAGTTCCACAGATACTGACTCTCTCTGGAGTACAGTTACACAGATATTAACTGTCTCTGGGGTACAGTTCAACAGGCACTATCTCTCTCTTTGGGGTACAGTTTCCATACACATTGACTCTCTCTGGGCTACCAGTTCTACAGGTACTGGTCTGTCTGGAGTATAGTTCCACAGCTACTGACTCTCTCTGGGATACAGGTTCCACAAATGATGACTCTCTGCATTGTGTGTCCATAGGGTTGGTAAGGGGTGGGTGCAGGGTTGTCATGATGTAGAGATGCCGGCGTTGGACTGGGGTAAACTCAGTAAAGTTTCACAACACCAATTTTAAATCCAACCAATTTATTTGATAGTAAATTCGCGAGCTTTCGACACTATGGCCTTCGTGAAACTTTGCAGGGTTGTGGGTCAGAGGGCAGAGTTAAGCTTGGTCACAACTATGCTGGATACTCAATGTCCAGCAGATGAGATTGAATTGTGGTCAGGAAGTGGAACCCTGGCCAGGGCAATAAAAACCTCCTCCTTGGCTGTTTCCCCATCTGATACCCACAAACTCTGGCAGACCTAACTTCAGATGCATCAGTCTCAATGACGCACCAGACAGTGGCTTCACTGATACTCGAGGAAGTGTCAATGTTGTGTTCTCAGCTGTTACTGAAGTCTGGATGTAGAGATGCCGGCATTGGAGTGGGGTAAACTCAGTAAAGTCTGGCAACACCAATTTTAAATCCAACCGATTTATTTGATAGTAAATCTGCGAGCTTTCGGCCTTTGTCGAAAGGCCGAAAGCTCGCAGATTTACTATCAAATAAATTAGTTGGATTTAAAATTGGTGTTGCCAGACTTTACTGAAGTCTGGTCCAGGACTTGTACTGAAGCCTTTTCTTGCTTCTTCTCTGCAGGGTTCTGGATAAACAGACTCGAAATGGTGCCACCCCTCTCTACTTGGCTTGTCAGGCAGGTCACATTCCGATCGTGGAATTCCTGGTGAAGGACTGCAAAGCCAACTTCAATCTTCGGGCACATGATGGCATGACTGCTCTCCACGCAGCAGCACAGATGGGGCATTGTGCCTTGGTGGTGTGGCTGGTAAATCACTTCATCCCTAAAACTCCATTGCTCTCTGGAAAGAAAGGAGAGGGAGAGCACTCCCTGGTTCAAAGTGGGGAAGGGTCCCCATTTTATCCATGCCTCTCATGACTTTTTTAAACTTCTATCAGGTCGCCTCTCAGCCTCCAATGTTCAAGTGAAAACAAACCAAGTTTGTCAAATCTCTCCTCAGGCAACATGCTGGTAAATCTTTTCTATACCCACTCCAAAGCTGCCACATCCTTCTGGAATTGTGGAAATTAGTACTCAGTATTTCAACTGCGACCTAACACAAGTTTTATACAACTACAACATGACTAAGCTCATTTTTATGCTTTATGCCCCAACCAATAAAGACAAGTGTGCCATACGCTCCTTGACACCTTATCCACTTGTGATGCCATTTTTAGGGATCTGTTTCCCTTCTACTCCTCCCCTCCCCTCCCATCTCCTCCCCTCCCCCTTCTTGTCCACTCCCCTTCCCCTCCTCTCCCCCTCCGCCTCCCCTCTTCTTCTTCTTCCTCTCCTTCCCTTCTCCTTCCAATCCCTCTCCCTCCCCCTCCATTCCTTGTCTCCTCCCTCACCCCTTCCCTCGCCAACCCCCTCCCCATCCCTCCTCTCCCCTCCCCTCTCTCCCATCCCCTCCCTCTTCTCCCCTCCCATTTCTCCCTCCCCCTGTCCTCTCCACCCTCCCTCCCCCACCTTCTCTCTCCCCCCATCCTCCTCCCTCCCCTTCACATTCTCTTCTCTCCCCTACTCTCCTCCCCTTCCCTCCTCCCCTCCCCCTTGCCTCACCTTTCCTTCACCACTTCTGCCCATTCCTCCTGCCCGTTCCCCTCATCTCCTCCTCACCGTCCCTTTCTGCTACCGCTTCCACCCTCCTCCTTGCCCCTCCTCCTCTCCCTTCCCCCTCCCCACCTCCTCCTCCTCCCATTCCCTCTCTCCTCCTCCAATCCCTACATTCCTCCTCTGCCCCCCCTCTCTTTCTCCCCTCCCCTGCCTCCTTCCCCCCGCTCTCCCCTCTCCTCCCTCCCTTTACTCTCCTTCTCCCTCCTCTCCTTCCCCTCCCTTCTCCTCTCCTCCCCGCCTCCCCTCTCCTCTCCTCGCCACCTCCCCCTCCCTCTGGTTCTCCTGACTGTACTACATGTATAATGTTAATCCAGTTCCCTCAAACAGTAATTTACTATATTCAGTAATTTACTATTTCATACTGACTTCCTGAACTCTCCAATTTTCTCCTGTTCCTTTAATTCACTCCTTAAAATCAGCTCAGGTCAAATTTCACTGACTACATTCCTTTGAAATATTAGAACTTTTTTTTAACCCAATTCAATTAAATCAAGTCCAATTCAGAGTCTCAATAAGTGACTCATTCCCGACCCAAGCTGACAAGACGGGGCTCTCACTTCCTGTCTTGGGCTTGATCTACATGGTCCAAGCTGATTGGAGTAGGTATTGCAACTCCTCCAAGACTTGATCTCATTTGCATCTTAGTCAAAAGGCCGAGATGCCACTTTTAACTATTGCTTCAAGTGAAGCTAAAATGTAACCTAATGACTTCAACCAAGTACAGCATGTTGATACTAAACTTTACCTTAGCCAAAAGGCCAATCTGTTAAAGATATGTATCAGTATAGGCTTTTGCTTTACCTCACATTATTTCTGATGTAATATATGTATGTGCAGAAGTCGTTCACAGACATTGACCTCTCAGCACAGGACAATGAGGGAGCAACTGCAATGCACTTTGCTGCCAATGGAGGGCATGCTGAGACTTTGGATCAATTGATAAGGATGGGGGCAAGAATCCTGAAGGACCATTGGGGTGGAACCCCCCTGCACGATGCTGCTGAGAATGGTGAACTGGAGGTGAGTATTCAGTCAGATCGAACGCTCTGTGCTCATTAAGAAACTGGACTTTTTGCCCCTCTATTCTCCAGTATCAGGGTCTGCAGTCCATAAGCTTGCAGTCAGGTGCAGCTGTTCAATGTTGCAGTTCATGTTCCCAATTTTATTTTTATATTAACATGAGAAATGCCTTAATAAAAGTCAAAAGAAGTTAGAACTGCGTTTGAATTGTGGGGTTAAAAGATTTTATCATTTCAAATCTTTCTTTTAATAAAAAATAACATTGTACCCTAATAAATGCATTTCAGTGGTTACAGCTGCATCCTGGTTATAAATAATACCTTAAAGGAAAAGGTTTGATATCTGTATCCATTATTAATTCTCTTACTGATACACTATTCTGAATTATTCCACTATTGATATATTATTCTGAACAAGCAGTTAACAGTTCTTTATAACATGAGAACAAATAGCCAGAAAAATACACACTTTTTGTTTTACAGATACTTTTCTGACAAAATTACAGTGAAAGAAAATCAGCGAAACACAATAATTCAAAATTAGACCTATTTCAATTACATTTCTCTAATTGTATATTCTACTATAGACACTTAGCAGTCTGCCAAGTGTTTGGATTAGAAATACCCAAATTTGTCTCTAGTGATTCCCAATAGTTTTTATCTCAGGCAATTTTTCAAGAGGCTCTTCAAGTTTTAAAAGAAGAGTTGCCCAACCTTATACTGTTGCTAATGAAATAGGACTTTCACACATGAAATATGCTTAACTATTCTGGGGAATAAAGGCCTAGTCTATTTTAGTTCTCTTCATATGAAATACTGCCATCCTAGGAATCAGTCTAGTGAACCTTCATCACAGTCACTCTGTGGCAAGTAAGATTGGGAGGAATGGAAGTTCAGGAAGTAAACTGAAAGACAACTTGTGCAATAGACTGCAGAATTTTGTAAAGAATCTTTCCTATTTCAAGTCAATTTCTCTGAGATCTCTTTAAGAAAATTTGAAGGAAGCTGTCCCAACCTATGAAATGGGTCATCGTAGAATTCTTCAGTGCAGAAGGAGGCCATTCAGCCCATCAAGTCTGATCACAATCCCACCCAGGCCCTTTCCCCATAACCCATTCATTTACCTTAGCTGGTCTCCCTGATACTAAGTGACAATTTAGCATAGCCAGTCCATAGGTCTTTGGACTGTGAGAGGAAACCAGAGCACCTGCCAGAAACCCATGCCAGGGAGAAAGTGCATACTCCACACAAAAAGTGACCCAAGCTGGGAATTGAACCTGGGTCCCTAGAGCTCTGAGGCAACAGTGCTAACCACTGTTCCATTGTGCTGTCCACGACCTTAGTTAATAAAAATAATGGGGATTAAAGAAGCGGAGGCCCATCACATTCTTGAATGAAGTTTATGGTCAAGGTGAAGGTGAGGACAAATATTACAAAGGAGGCAATGTCACAGATAGTTCCACCCCCTCTGAGCTATGGAATGTAATCTCAGTCATAATAGAATTAATACAGCCCAACGTGTCTGCATTGGCTCTCCAAACGAGCATCATGACTTGGTGCCATTCCCGTGTTTTTTCCCCATACCACTGCATGTTGTTTCTATTCAAATAATAATCTAATGCCGTCTGAATGCCTCAATTGAACCTGCCTCTCCCTCATTCCAGGCATTATGTCCCAAAACCGAACTACTCTGTGAAAATTTTTTTCTCATCACATTTGCTGTTTCTTGTTCATTGATGGGACACGGGCACCATTGGCAAGCACTTTTTGCTTGTCTTTAATTGTCCTCAAGAAATGGGTAGTGAGATGCTTTCTTAAATACAACTGAATGGTATGTTCAACCATTGCAAAAGGCAGTTAAAAGTCAACCACATTGCTGCGGTGTGGAATCATGTAGACCAGACTGAGTAAGGAGGCAGATTTCCTTCCCTGATCAATAATCTTGTGTCCAATGAGTCTACCAGTTCAATCAAGAATAGATACTGAAGAATATTGTGGAGTTGATCGTCACTCAGATGCCATGGTCTTCCTCTATCCAACTCATCACATTTTACTCTTCTCAATTTCAGTGTTGCAAGATCCTCGTCATGAATCATGTGGATCCCATTGTTCGAGATGATGATGGCTATACTGCCGCAGAACTGGCAGATTACAATGGAAATGTGGAGTGTGCCAAGTACTTGAGGCATATTGAGAAAATGGTAAGGAACATCCAGACATTTGATTAAATGGGTAGACTCCATTTAAAATAACCTCCAACGTAGATTAACCTATATCTGCCCTTACTGGATTGAAGCCATTGGAACTAATTGCTAAGAGTGTTGTCGTGACAGAGGGCATTTGGGCACACTTTCAATTCTTAGAGCAAGTGTTCATAAATTAGACTCAGTTCCCTTGAATAATACAATTGGGATATTATCCCTGACCCCTACGCAGTGACTGAGAGAGACCAAAGGGGTGATCTTATGAAAGAAATTCTAAGTCCAGAACGGGCATAAAAATGAGAGAGTTTCTGATCTGATTTTTGGTGAGACAAATTGGTTATCTTATGCATTTAGAGTAGAAAATAATTCTCGGAATCAATTTCTTGTCTGTAGGAGAGGGAGCGGGGTTTAAATCGCCAGAAAGCTAGCTGATAGCAGCAGATGGTGCCATTGCGCATGCACAGGTCTCTGCTCTGAGCAGCAGAGAGACCTGTCGTACATCTTTGCTGCTTTCAAGCGGCATCCACAACTTAAAGCAGGCCATACCCTGCCTTCTGCCCATAGCCACCGCGTGGGCATGCAGTCTATCGTGAGTCTCCACCATCCAGAAATATTGACCCTCGTGACTCCTCCCACCTGGAAAAATTGACCCACACGATAACACCCTCTCGTCCGAACTTAGTTTATATCTTTTCCCCACCAATTGAAAATGCAGCGTGGCAGTGGGCCACCTCTCTCCCCGATCTCTAATGCAGAGGGACACTGGGTTCCCAAGAGACACTAATCCCTTGCTGCTGATCTCCTGGGATGGCCTCAATGGTCTCCAGGTGTACCAGTGAGGCCATCACATTGGTGGGCACCAGCTGTGATTCTTGATAAAGTGATCCTCCCCCAGCAGGGTCACAGAGGCAAGTGAATCTGGACAATAACATCCCGGGCTCATTAAGCACATTGAAATGGTATTAAAGTTAAATTTTAATAATTTACCCAGAGAGAGGCTGACCTCACCAGATATCGAGTACTGGTAAGATTGCAAGAGGCAAGAACCTAATTTCTTTGCTCTCTTATGATATAATCAGTTCGCCCCACCCATCGGCCAATGAGGCATGATGGTAAAATTGCCTCCTGACAGTGCTATGGGGACAGTGCCAGTGACCAGTGGGAACATCAGGATGCACTGCACTGGCTTCTCATGTAATCAGTGTTGGAGTGGATTCACTTTGTAGTGTCAATGTCGCTTCTTGGGACTGGATGGATGGAGCATGTGCACTGATCAAGATGGCTGGCAGTGTTGGTGTTTTAAGACTTTATTTTAGAAAATTGAATGAAGCAACACCAATGTACAAAAATAACACCATATTTATATATCACCTACTTAGAGATTAAAACATATCAGGTCTCATAACTGAAGCAATATCAGAAAAATCTTGTTGCTGAGTCATAGTAAGGTACAATTCTAAAGGGTAGTGCTGGAACAGCAAGATTGGGGGAGGGGGTATGTATATAAGTCTTTGAACATGGTAGAACAACTTGAAAAGGCTAATTAGAATGCATATAGTTTAAGAAACACAAAAGCTAAAAGGTTATGCTAAATATTTGTGAAATATTGGTTAGGCCTCAGCTCAAACATTTTAGTCAACTCTGGACACGACATTTCAGATTGGATGTCAAAGCCATATATAAAGAGCTTTCTCATTAGAGGGGATGGGAGAAAAGATGCACAAGAGGCCAGGGTTGGAGGATCATAGGACTGGAGGACAGTGGTAGCAGAGAAGAGGACGTAAAGCAAGTAGTGGTCAAGGTGAAGACATGGAATATCACTTCACAAATTGCAGTATCTGTGAGTAGTGATGATGCCGGTAGAAGCAAGGGTCCAGAGTGCACATTCTGAATAATTTTGTGTGACAGAACAAAGTAGGCTGTCATTGTGCTTGGTGTTCAAGCTCTTATTAAAGCAGGCACCAATGAATTAATAATGGGAGGAAGTGGATGAGTTCTAACTATGACAAGCTGCAGAAGAGGAGCTATATTTCATGTTCCTCACAACTGTAAGATCAAGAGAACATCGTGTTCAGTCAGCTTTGTTCAGGGTCTCCACTTCATATCATCATTTGATCTGTATATTCTCCTTGTTAACATTTCATTAACAACTCCTTTGGTAAATACGTTTGTCGTATATCTGTTAAATAGGAAGAACATCTTTAATTTTGTTCAATTGCCATGCTTGCCTTGTCTCAGCTCAGGACATAAGGATCCAATGTTCTTCCAGAGTAGCACTTGTTCCTTTTCTGACTACAGTGGGATAGGATGATAAACTAGGTGGGAACATATTCCCTGGCTCCTTGCCCTCTGCAACTATATTTGTGATTCCCCATTTCAAATGATTTTGCACGTTAAGTATGCTTGACCAAATGTGGTGGTTACAGAGTACGAAAGAACATGAATCTATTCAACGCCTGAAGTATATTTCACCATGCAGTTAGACCATGGTGATCTGTATCTTAGTTCCATCCACCGGCCTTCAGTCCACATTCCTTATTACACTTGCCTAACAAAAATCTATTAATGCTCATTTCTCAATTTTCAATTGAACCCCAGCAAGAACAGCTTTTTGGTAGAGAGATCCACTACACTTTGAATGACGGATGTCATCTGACCTCTTCCTAAACAGCCCGGATCTAATTTCAAGGTGATGTCTTCTTTATCTGACAGAGAATCTAAGAACATAAGAAAATAAGAAATAGGAGCAGGAGTAGGCCATCTAGCCCTTCGAGCCTGCCCCACCACTCAATAAGATCATGGTTGATCTGAAGTGGATCAGTTCCATTTTACCACTTTCTTCCTATAACCCTTAATTCCCTTGACTGTCAGAAATCTATCTACTCGTGATTTAAGTATATTCAACAAGGTAGCCTCCACCAATCCTTTGAGTGAAGAAGTTCCTCTTCAACTCCATTCTAAACTGCACAACCCCCCCCCCCCTCTTTATTTTGAAATTGTGTCCTCTAGTTCTGTTTTCCTTTCTAAGCTGGAAGAATCTCTCTATCTGTACCTATCTAGCTCCTTCATTATCTTATATGTCTCTATAAGATCCTCCTTCAGCCTTCGAAACTCTAACAAGTATAGGCCCAGTCTATTCAATCTCTCTTCATAAGGTAACCCTCTCATTTCCAGTATCAGCCTGGTGAACCTTCTCTATAGTCCCTCCAAGGCCAGTATATCCTTTTGCAAATAAAGGGACTAAAACTGCACATAGTACTCCAGTTGCAGCCTCACCAGTGCCCTGTACAGTTGCAGCAAGACTCCCTGCTTTTATATTCTATCCCCCTTGCTAAAGGCCAACATTCTATTTGCCTTCTTGATCACCTGCTGTACCTGCAGACTGATTTTTTGTGATTCATGCACAAGGACCCCCAGGTCCGTCTGCACAGTAGCATGCTGCAGCTTTTCATCCTTTAAATAATAATCCCTCCCATTATTATTTCTACCAAAGTAGACAACCTCACATTTGTTAATGTCATACTCCATCTGACAGGTCCTTACCCACTCACTCAGCCTATCCAGATCTCTCTACAGACTTTCTGCGCCCTCCATGCAATTCTAGAACAATCGTTTCTCCATCTACCCTCTTAAATACCTTCACCATCATAACAATAGAAATGATAGTGAGGGAATACTTTGGGACCAGTGATCATAATTCTATTAGTTCTAAGATAGCTATGGAGAATGATAGGTCCAAAAGTTAAAATTCTAAATTGGGGCGAGGCCAATTTTCATAATATCAGGCAGGAACTTTTCAAAGTTAATGGGGGGAAATCTGTGGGAAGGCAAAGGGGGCGTTTGGTAAGTGGCATGCTTTCAAAAGTATGTTAACCAGGGTTCAGAGTAAACACATTCTTCTTAAAGTGAAGGGCAAGCTGGCAGAAGTCGAGAACCCTGGATGACTCGGGATATTGAGGACCTGGTCAAGAAGAAGAAACAGGCACACGACGTGTATAGATAACTGAGATCAAATGAATCTCTTGAAGAGTGTAGGGGATGTAAGAATAGAGTTAACAGAGAAATCAGGAGGGCAAAAAGGGGAAACAAAATGGTTTTAGCAGATAAGGCAAAGGAGAATCCAAAGAGCTTCTACAATACATAAAGAGCAAAAGTGTAATAAGAGCCTCTTAAGGATCAACAAAGTCATCTATATCCAGATCTACAAGAGATGGCTGAGATCCTAAATGGATATTTCTCATCAGTATTTACTGTTGAGAAAGGATTGGATGTTAGGGAACTTGGAGAAATAAATAGTGATATCTTGAGGAGTGTACATATTACAGAGAAGGAGGTGCTGGAAGGCTTAACGTGCATCAAGGTACATAAATCTGCGGGACCTGATGTTGTGAGAGACTAGGGAAATATCTGGCTGAGGTATCTGAATCATTATAGTCATAGGTGAGGTGTCTAAAGTTTGGAGAGTGGCAAATGTTGAGCCTTTGTTTAAGAAGGGCTGCAGGGAAAAGCCTAGGAACTACAGAGTAGTGGTGGATAAATTGTTGGAAGGTATTTTGAGAGACAGGATCTAGAGGCAAGGACTGATTAGGATAGTCAGCATGGCTTTGTGAGT
Source organism: Sphyrna mokarran (assembly GCA_024679065.1). Classification (NCBI taxonomy): domain Eukaryota; kingdom Metazoa; phylum Chordata; class Chondrichthyes; order Carcharhiniformes; family Carcharhinidae; genus Sphyrna; species Sphyrna mokarran. The sequence continues at coordinate 62,186,534 of JAGIQG010000003.1, forward strand.
GGAAAATCATGTTTCACAAATTTAATAGAGTTTTTTGAAGAGGTAACCAAAAGATAGATGAGGGCAGTGCAGTTGATGTTGTCTACATGGACTTTAGCCAGGCCTTTGATAAGGAAATGCATAGTAGGTTGTTGCACAAAGTTAAATCTAACGGGATCCAGGATGAGGTATCTAAATGGATACAAAATTGGCTTCTTGACAGAAGCCAGATGATGGTTGTAGAAAGTTGTTTTTCAAACTGGAGGCCTGTGACCAGCAGAGTGCCTTAGAGATCAGTGCTGGGCCCATTGTTATTTGTCATTTATATTGATAATTTGGATAAGAATATAGGGGACATGTTTAGTAAGTTTGCAGATGACACCAAGATTGGTGGCACGTAGACAGTAAAGGAAGTTATCTCCAATTGCAATCAATTGGGGCAGTGAGCAGATGAATGACAGATGGAATTTAATTTAGACAAATGCGAGGTGATGCATTTTGGTAGATTGAACCAGTGCAGGACTTACTCAGTTAATGGTAAGGCGTTGGAGTTACAAAACAAAGAAATCTAGGGTTACATGTTCATAGCTCCATAAAAGTGGAGTCACAGCTGGACAGAGTGGTGAAAAAGGCATTCGGCATGCTTGGTTTCATCAGTCAGAGCATTGAATACAGGAGTTGTGACGTCTTGCTAAAGTTGTACAAGACACTGGTAAGGCCATACTTGGAATACTGTGTGCAATTCTGGTCACCCCATTATTGAAAGGATATTATTGAACTAGTAAGAATGCAGAAAAGATTTACTAGGATCTACCAGGACTTGATAGATTGAGTTATAAGGAGACAATAGATTGGGACATTTTTCCTCTGGAGCATAGGAAGCTGCAGGGTGATCTCGAGGTCTATAAGCTAATGAGGGGCATACGCAAGGTAGATAATCAATATCTTTTCTCAAAGATAGGGGAGTCTAAAACTAGAGGGCATAGGTTTAAGGCGAGAGGCGAGACATACAAAAGTGTCCAGAGGGGCAATTCTTTTCAGACAAACAGTGGTCAGTGTCTGGAAAAAGCTGCCAGAGGTATTAGTAGAGGCAAGTGCAATTTTATCTTTTAAAAAGAATTTGGATAGTTACATGGGTATGATATGTATAGAGGGATATGGGCCAAATGCAGGCAATGGAAGTTAGGGGTTTCAAAAAAAAAGGGCGGCATGGACAAGACCTGTTTCCATGCTGTAAACCTCTATGACTCTATGACTATGACTTTATAATTAGATCATTATAGACCGGTTAGCTTAACTTTTGTAATAGGGAAAATGCTTGAATCCATCATCAAGGAAGAAATAGCGAGACATCTAGATATAAATTGTCCCATTTGTAAGACGCAGCATGGATTCATGAAGGAAAGGTCATATTTGACTAATTTGGTGGAATTCTTTAAGAACATTACATGTGCAATGGACAAGGAGAACCTGTGGATGTGGTGTATCTGAATTTCCAGAAGGCATTTGACAAGGTGCTGCACCAAAGACTGCTACATAAGATAAAGGTGCACGATGTTATGGGTTATGTATTGACATGGATTGAGGATTGGTTAATGAATAGAAAGAATGGGGGGTAAATGGGTGTTTTAATCGTTGGTAATCAGTGACTAGTGATGCACTTCAGGGATCAGTGTTGGGACCACAATTCTTTACAATTTATATAGATGATTTGGAGTTGGGGACCAAGTGTAGTGTGTCAACATTAGCAGATGACACTAAGATGGGTGACAGAGCAAAGTGTGCAGAGGACGCTGAAAGCCTGCGATGGGATATGGATAGTCTAAGTGAGTGGGTGAGGGTCTGGCAGATGGAGTACAATGCTGGTAAATGTGAAGTCATCCATTTTGGCAGGAATAACAGCTAAATGGACTATTATTTAAATGGTAAAAAATTGCAGCCTTCTGCTATGCAGAGGGACCTGGGTATCCTTGTGCGGGAATTGTAAGGAGTTAGTTTGCAGGTGCAACAGGTAATTAAGAAGGCAAATGGAATTTTGTTCTTTATTGCTAGAGGGATGGAGTTTAAAAGCAGTGAGAATATGTTGCAGCTATATAAGGTGCTGTTGAGTACACAAACCTGGTGTACTGTGTACAGTTTTGGTCTCCTTACTTAAGACAGGATATACTGGCACTAGGAGATTTACTAGTTGATTCCAGAGTTGCTTATGAGGACAGATTGAATGAAGCTGAGTCCACGAAAAGATCAGCCACAATCTTATTGAGTGGCAGAGCAGGCTCAAGGAGCCAAATGGCCTAGTCCTGCTCCTAGTTCTTATATTCTTATGTTCTAACTCTTAGCCCCCCTCCCTGCACACCCCCCAAACTGACATCCATGCTGAGAAACAAATTAAGGGTTCTTCCCTCCAGCTTGGTGAAGCTTTCAGTCTTATTTAAATCCTCAGGCACCAGGTCTCTTCAATCTCAAGATGTTCTCGCATCAGCAATATTGCATTATGAGTTACACAGACTAACTGTCGCCATCTTTCTGCTTTCCCCCTCTCTTAGATCCTTTCAGACTGATCCTCTTGTGAAAATGAGTGGTGTTTTAAGAAAACTTCCTATAAGCCATTCCTATAATGGCTTCCTATGGACTCTTCCTTGCCCCTTTTCAAAACCATTCTTCATGGAAATATGAATCACATCGGCCTTGTATCCAGATAGAAATGCTGATTAGCTGTACTTTAAGCTCCCAACTTAATTCTATATCGAATCTAAATGGAAAGTTTAAAGTATAACATGACATTCCTGATGCCTTTCTGAGATTTTAGAGACTAACAAATTTTCTACTGTCAGCACAAATGCTTTGTTTACAGGCATGAATGCCTTGCACTTTCTGCCCAGCAAAACAATCTGGACCCTCCTTAATAAGTGATACCACTGCAGTACTGACGGGTACATTAAACCTTAGCTCTATCTGCCCTCTATTAGTGAATGTAAATAATTCCGTATATAAAGAATAGCAGCAAGGTTTTTTCTGGTGACCTGATCCATATTTATCCCTCAACCAACTCTGTTGAAAAACCCAGATTAGTGGTCATTATCTTATTGTGCTTTGTGAAAGTTAATTGCCTGTATTGTTCCTGTATTGTTTCAATTAATATGCCTCTTTGATTGTAAAGTTCTTCAGGGATCCTGAGCTTGTAAAAGCTGCAATGATAAACACAAACTTGTTTCTTTTAAAGTAAAATTGCAATGTCTTTCTCTCTCTGAAGAGTTAGTGATCTGATGCAGAGGCTTACAGCAAGGATTTTCTTTCTTATCTCTAGGTAGGCTCTGTCACGCTCAGAAAGCTCACCAGGAGCCCTGTAAACAATTGTTAAAATGAAGCTTAAGTAATAAATTAGCCAAGTTTGGAGGCACAAGTGTGGGACAGGTGAAATTTGGGAAGCTACAATCTGACCAAACTGAAGGAATGAGCTATCCTGGAGACATTTTGAATTAGGAAGTTGGCACTGGCACCAAATGGGCCAATGGTGTTTTAAGACCCAGCGCTCAACTCTTAATCCTCTTCCTCAGGCTGACTTTATCTCCTTTTATTTTCTGACAGGTTTCCTCTTTACCTGATCCATTTTTCTCTCTCTTGAGAGCTGCTCATCATCTGCCCATAACCAAGCAGTTCCCCCGAGCCCCAGAATTTCAGTTTAAATTTAATTGTCAAAATTTAATCACTGACTCCATGGAACTATGAAAAACTCCCAGATCCCATGTTTCTAAACTGGGTTGACATTTTTAATTTTGTGTCACACAAAGACAATTTTGGGGGCAGTAGCATGAAAGGATGGATGAGAAATATTGCATGAGGGATGTAACGCATACTAAGGCTTCACTGGACTTTTCCTAAGATAGTATTGGCATCAGTTAATCAAATAAGCCTGATGACAAAGCCAGAGTCAGGTGTTTTTGGTCACCGTTGAGTTTTTAATTGAAGAAAATTGTTTTCTTGTACTTCCCTCAGAGATCCTGACCAGCTATTATGGACTGGATTTTCCTCCACTATTCAGTGATACAAACAAACACAAAGTTGGGTCAGTATAGACAGTTAAAATCAGGTGAATTCATAATGGGCAATAATGAAATGGCAAACCAGCTGAACAAATACTTTGGATCTGTCCTGTCTAAGGAGGACACATATAATCCTCCAGAAATACTAGAGAATAGAGGGTCTAGCAGGAAGGAGGAACTGAAGGAAATTTTTATTAATCAGGAATTCATACTGGGTAAACTGTTGGCATTAAAACCCGGTAAATCCCCACGGCCTGATGCTTAAGGAAGTGGCCTTAGAAATAGTGGATGCATTTGCCAGCATTCTATGGACTTTTGAAGAGTTCTAATAGATTGGAGGATAGCTAATGTAACCCCACTTTTTAATGAGGGAGAGTAAAAACGGGGAATTATAGACTGGTTAACCTGACATGAGTGGTGGGGAAAATGTTGGAGTCAATTATTAAGGGTGTAGTAGCTGAAAAGCTTTGGAAAGCAGTGACAGGATCGGTCCAAGTCAGCATGGATTCACTGTAGAGAAAATTGTGCTTGACAAATCTTCTGGAATTTCTTTGAGGATGTGACCAGCAGAGTGGGCAAGAGTGAACCAGGCATTTCTGGCCTTCCTAAAGGCTTTTGATATGTCCCACACAGATTAGTGAACAAAACTAAAGTTCATGGTATTGGGGGTGATGTATTGATGTGGGTAGAGAACTAGTTGGCAGACAGGAAGCAAAGAGTAAAAATAAATGACCCTTTCAGAGTGGCAGGCAGTGACTGGTGGGGTACAGCAAGTTTTAGCACTGGGACCCCAGCCATTCACAATATACACTAATGCTTTGGATAAAGGATTTGAATGCAATATCTCCAAATTTGTAGATGACACTAAATTGAGTGGCAGTGTATGCTGTGAGATGGATGCTAAGAGGGATATTGGGAGAAGTTTTCAATAAGCAGTAATCACACCTCAGTTAAACCTCATCAGCTACGAGGCTGCAAGGTGATTTGGACAAGCTGAGTGGGCAAATACTTGGCAAATGCAATATAATTTGGATAAATGTGAGGTTATCCACTTTGGTGGCAAAAACAGGAAAGAAGATTATTATCTGAATGGTGGCAATTTAGGAAAATGGGAAGTGTAATGTGACCTGGGTGTTATGGTGGAACAATCACTAAAGGTTGGCATTCAGGTACAGCAGGCAGTGAAAAAGCTAATGGCATGCTGGCCTTCATAGCAAGAGGATTTGAGTATAGGAGTAAGACTGTCTTGCTGCAGTTACACAGAACTTTGGCGAGGCCACTTTGAGTGTTGTGTGTAGTTTTGGTTTCCTAATCTGAGGAAGGATCTTCTTGCCACTGAAGGAGTTGAGTGAAGGTTCACCAGACTGATTACTGGAATGGCAGGACTAACATATGAAGAGAAACTGGATCGACTGGACTTTTACTCACTAGAATTTAGAAGAATGAGAAGATATCTCATAGAAACATATGAAATCCTGATGGGATTGCATGGGCTAGATATGGAAAGAATGTTCCTGATGTTGGGGAAGTCCAGAACTAGGGGTCACAGTCTAAAAATAAAAGGTAAGCCATTCAGGACTGAGATGAGGAAGGCTTTTGATATGTCCCACACAGATTAGTGAACAAAACTCAGAGATGTGAACCTGTGGAATTCTCTACCACAGAAAGCTGTTGGGGCTAGTTCATTAGATATATTCAAGAGGGAGCTGGACGTGGCCCTTACAGCTAAAAGGATCAAGGGGTATGGAGAGAAAGCAGAAGTGGGATACTGAAAGTGTATGATCAGCCGTGATCATATTGAATGGTGGTGCAGGCCTATTCCTGTACCTATTTTCTATGTTTCTATGTTTTTTATGCCTCCATGGACCTCACGATCTATGACCTTTATACCTGCCCCTACCATGGGCTGCTCCTTTCCAAACAGCTGCATGAGACTCATCCAATTACTTTACTGTTTGGGCCTGTTCCTTACTATGCCCCAGGATCAATGGATAGAATTTGATGCTATGTTTTGGGGTCATGGAGGAAAGGGTTCTTTGGCCACAGACTGAAGGGGAAACAGCTTCGTAAGAAACCAAAGAAACTTAGACACAAAGTGCCTTTTATCACCTTCCAAAGCAGTATACAGCCAATGTTTTAAAGTTTATTTGTTAATTATATAAGTAGGTTTACATTAACACTGCAATGAAGTTACTGTGAAATTGAAGTACTTTGAAGTGCAGTTTTTGTTGTAAAGGAAATGCAGCAGTCAATTTATACACAGCAAGCTCTCACAAACAGCAATGGGATAATGACCAGATAATTTGTTTTCAGGTGTTGGGTGAAGGATAATTATTGGTCAGGGCACCAGGGAAAAGTGCCCTGCTTGTCCTCAAAATAGGACAATTGAAAGTTTTACAACCACCTGGCTGGACAGATGGGTGGGTAGGCAGTGGTGGAAGGCAACTGAAGGAACAGGAACAGGTAAACTCAGCCCATTAGGCTGCTGTTGTTCGTCCATCATTATTGATGAGGACCTCGACACCATTAGTCATTTTGAGACTGATTGCAGTGTGTCTGAAGATGACTGATCAGGCTAATTCAAGCACAGAATCTCCTGGCATATACTGGACAGACTTATGTCGACACTGTAGTTGTTGCACTGGTTGCTCTGGACTAGCGCAGCGTGTGCTTAAGTTGTGCTTCAGCAATACACCTTGCTTCATGAGTTTGACAGCCTTTGTGGATGAGGCAGCGCCAGAAAGGGCGGTTTTGTGCCAGTATTTCCCAGGTGGTTGTGTCAATGTCAAGCAAATCTGGAAGGCTTTGAGTGTGTCTTCGAAAAATTTCTTCTCCCCTCCATGCGAGCGTCCTCCAGCAGAGAGTTCCCCAAAAAGGACCTGCTTGGGTATGCGCTCCTCTGACATACAGATAACATGACCTGCCCATCGGGTCTGTGCTCTCATCAGCAGTGTGTGGACTGATGGTAGACTTGCTCTGGAGAGAACCTCAGTGTCTGGTACTTTGTCTTGCATCTATGTGTAATATTCTACAAAGACAAGTCATGCGGAAATGAATGAGCTCTCTTGCATGCCTTTGATACACAGTCCACGTTTCACAGACATACAGGAGGGTACTAAGTACCGCAGCACTGTAGACCTTCAGTTTTGTTGCTGGCTGAATCCTCAACATTCCCATACAGTGGAGCGCAGTGTACCAAAACAGAACTTGCCTTTGCTATTCTGCAGTTAACTTCTGTATCAATTGTCACTGCTTGGGAGAGAGTGCTGCCAAGATAAGTTTACTGGTCCACTGCCTGTAGTCTCTGGCCTTTGATTGTGATTATGGGTTCTGTGTATGGTGCACAAGGGTGCTTGACTTCGATCTTTTTAATGTTGATGGTGAGTCCAAAGTTGCATCTCTAGCTCTGAGCCAGCATACAAGGTGCAGTCATCGGCAAAGAGGAAATCTCTCAGAACAGGCTCTTTCACTTTTGGTAATAGCTTGAAGTCTCCTCAGGTTGAAGAGCTTCCATCCACTCTGTACTTGGGCCTGATTCCAGCAACACTGTCCTGGAAGGCATCATTCAGTATGGCAGTAAACATCATGCTGAACAGTGTGAGTGCGAGCCCACAGCCCTGTTTGATGCCATTGGTGACTGGGAATGCCTCAGAGGATTCTCTGCATCCAGTACTCTGGCCATTATGCCTTCATGGAACTGGCTTACCACCTGAATGAATTTGGGAGGGCAGCCGAAATTCAACATGATCTTCCACAGGCCTTGTCAGCTTACAGTGTTGAAGGCTTTTGCAAGATTAGCAAAGGTTGTGTAGAGTTCGCAATTCTGCTCCTGACACTTCTGTTGAAGTTAGTGCGCAGCAAAAGTCATGTCAGTAGTCCCAAGACCTTTGCAGAAGCCACATTGTGACTCTGGAAGCAGGCCCAGCTCCAGATGAGTGACCAGACGATTTAGTAGGACTCTTGCAAGGGTTTTTCCTGTGATGGAGAGCAGCAAGATTTCTCGGTGGTTGTCACATATTTGCCGATTGCCCTTCTTCTTGTAGAGGTGAATGATGGAAGCATCTTTAAATTCCTGAGGAATGAATCCTTGCTTCCAAGAGGACTGGAACAACTCGGTGAGCTTTTTGCTGAGTGCAGGACCAGCAGCTTTATAGATCTCTGCGGGTATGGCATCTGCCCCTGGAGCTTTGCCACAGGATAGCTGGCTGACAGCTTTCTTGATTTCGGCTACTACCGGTAGATCATCCATGGCGCTGTTGATATCAACCTGGGGAATCCTGCCTATTGCCTCATCATTAATAGATGACGGTCGGTTGAGGATAGCTTTGAAGTGTTCAGCCTGTCTCTGCAGGACCTGAGCCTTCCCTGTAATGAGAGTTGTACCATCTATACTCAGGAGGGGGAACTCCCGAGAGATTGAGATCCGTAGAGAGTGTTGAGGGCTTCATAGAACTATTTCAAGTTGTTTCTGTCAGTGTATCTCTGTATTTCATCTGCCTTGGCATTCTATACAATTTTGAATTGTCCTGTGAGCACTGGTAAAAGCATTTTTCTTGACAGCTGTTGATGGGTTGTTCTGACAGGCCCGATGAAGACGGTGCTTTTCAACAAGTAGAGCCTGTATCTCCTCATCTTTCTCATCAAAGCAATCACGTTGCTTACAGGTAGGAGGTCCGAGCATCTTCAGTGCAGATGTATGGATAGCATTCCTGAAGCATTCCCAGTCATCCTCAATGCTGCCTGTGAGGTGTAGGTCAGCAAGCTTGATTTCTAAGTCTTCAGCTAGTGCTGAAGCTATGCTGGAGTTCTTTAGCTTGGCCGCATTGATTCTTTTCATAACCTTGCTTCCTTGCACTCGCCACTTGGGAATGGAGCCTCATTTTGGAGGCAATGAGCCTGTGATCTGTCCAACTGTCAGTACCACACATGGTCTTGATTACTCTGACATCCTGCCTGTCTTTTCTCCTGACGTGACATAGTCAATAAGATGCCAATGCTTAGAGTGGGGGTGCATCCAGGAGGTCTTATTATGGGTAGGCAGATGGAAGGTTGTGTTGGTATGAAGAAGTCATGTGCTGCACATGTCTTCATTAAGAGTAGGCCGTTACTGTTACACTTGCCCACTCCATGCTTCCAAATGACTCCCTGCCAGATTGCAGAGTCACACCCTACTCTTGCATTGAAATCGCTAAGCAAGATCAGCTTGTCGGTACTGCTCACTGCTGATAGTATGGTGTTTGGTTCTTCATAGAACTTGTCTTTCATCTCTTCTGGGTTGTTCATTGTAGGGGCATAGATGCTGATCAGGGTAGCTTGACTTCGATTCTGTATCGGAAGCTGTAATGTCATAAGCTGATCATTCACACCCTCGGGTAGACTATCAAGTTTCCGAATAAGGTGACTCCTGACGGCGAATCCAACTCCAGCATCATTACACTCATCGCTGCCGTGACCACTCAGAATAAAGTGTATCCACCTCCAGTTTCAGTCAACTGACCTACGTTGGCAAGACAAGTTTCACTCAGGGCTGCAATGTCAATGTTATATCTTGCAAGCTCTCTGGCAGCTGTTCTTCTCTCTGGTCTGTCTGCTGTGGGGTTGTCCAAAAGCGTGTGCACGTTCCAAGTGCCAATGGTGAGCATTGTCACCTTGTGTTTTATTTTGTTTGTTTGATGCAAGATGGGATCCCCACCAGCCATGGTAAACTGACCAGGGTGTAGTGAAGCAGGCAATGTTTTTAGGGCACCTTTTCTCATTCTGCATTTTACACAGTTTATTCTGGACTGTCCTGCGAGCACTAGTAGAAGCATTTTTCTTGGCAGCTGATGATGGGTTGTTCCGACAGGCCCGATGAAGACAGTGCTTTTCAGCAAGTAGAGCTTGTATCTCCTCATCACATCATTCTCATCGAACCCCTTCCTCATTTTACAGAAGTGAGCAGTGTGTTCCTGAAGAAGACTGCTCAGTCGCGTAGGTAGACGCTGAGTTCCACTGCTGCTCCGGTCATTGGAAAATGACCATTACACCTGAGTCACCTGCGTGCAGGTCCGTGATTACAGCTCCCAGTGTATCTGCTGCTTCATCACATGCCCATCGCCACAGTACTTCAAGAGTTGAACAGGTCACTGATGATGGTGTTGAAACTAGCGCTTGATTTGGATTAAAGAGAGGGAGAGTTATGCAGCCTCAACCTCACTCTCTCTTCCCAATTCCCATCTAGATCCAGTGGTAAGACAAGAGTCAAGACAACTGGAGGTGGGACTAGGCACAATGGATGACCAGGATGTCTTCTGTATCTTGTTCTGCTCTTTGCGTTCATGACGCTTGCAGTAACAGCTTTCTTGACTGTTGGACCTTCCATAGGTCTTGTCTGTTCAATCTGCCAGACTCTGTCTTCAGATAATGGGATAGACATCTCCCTATCTCACCGAAGGTTGAGGCCCATTGACTATCCTCACCTGGTTTTGCTGGCTTGTCGAGGCCTTGCCTGGGGTGTGGCCGCTGTCGCATACAAACAGCTATGGGGAGCCACAGATGAGAGCTGAGTGCCATACGGGGACAAAGGATGGATAAACTGCCCTGAAAGGACATAACATGTTCCCCCACCAAAGGTACTACCCTCCCTGACACCCCGGATGCCCCAGCTCATTATGCATACATTGAATTAAAATAGTTTGTTACCAATAGGAGCTTCTTTGGAGGCCAAGTATTAAGCTGGCTTTCATGTAAGAGATTTCTCTTCTTAATTACAGCTCAACTAATACAAAGGACTCACAGAGACAGTAATTCTGGTTAAAGACATACTTCATTGCCCAAGCTTGGTCCATGCACATAGGAGAACAATTTGAGGTAGCCCAAATTATTCTAAATTGTATTATTTTCAGATTTACAATTAAACTATTTTCAAAAGTCATTTACCCACCTCCTTGCCCACTCCTAGCCGGAATGGGCCAAACATTATTAGTATAGGTCGTTTGCCTTGGCCAATAACATTTACTCACTGACAGCATGGGAATGGATTTCTTTCCCACTATCCCTAGCAGCCATTTATCAGGAAATTGTATGCTCTATTCATTCAGCTGTCTGAGAGGATTTTGACTTGTCTGGGACCCGCGCTAATAAGAATGTTTCTCTGCTTCACTCAATAGCTGTATTCTTTTCAAGGAATGTGTTTCTTCTTACTTAGCTATATCCCATTATGCTTAGAGCAGTATGTAATTAGCCAAGATGTATAGAATATATTTTCAAAAATATGTGTTTAAATCCTCTAACAGTGATTATATGTGTTTCTATGCAAACAATATCTTTGTAACTCCAAGTACTTTGTACTTTCTCTATATTATACTCACTCTGAATTAGTCTATTCAAGTCAATTATTTACTCCAAAATCCCCTCATGTGAGTAAACATGATCTTTAACCCCAAATATGACAGACTAGAAAGAAGAAACCAAGTCCAGAATATGTTGCAGACAAAAAAGGGGATTGAAAGGGAATTGAAGTGAAGGGTATAAAATGGGAATTAGTTTTGGAGGAAAGAGAGATGTGAAACTAACATTGGCATGGACAGTGGATTGACTGTAATTTCTAAGATAATTGTGACCATCTGAAACTTTGGAAGACAACATTCAGATTAATAACTCAAAGTAAGCATGAGGCTTAGTCTCTGCTGATTAGTCAGTGCAAAGCACTGGCCTGCATTTGAGATACCTCTTCAAGCAATGCTGTGGTTAATGCAAGGATGGATAGGGTATTAATTCCTGCCTTAATTCAGAGCAAACTAAAGAGAAGTAAATTGAATTAAAAAAGGTTTTGATTACAGATCCGTGCTAATTGTGAATGAAGGCACCTGGCTATTGTAAGAGTATACTGCCATGTTAGTTATCCACTTATCCCTCAAGCATTCCCTGTGTGTGAGTTGTGTCTACAATCGATATGAGATCACCAGGCTTCAGTTTCAGAGCAGTTCAGTATATCTTTACTTTCCTTTATGGTTCTTGTCAGGGAAGCGATAGGTAGTATGAAATGGTTTGAGTTGATTCAATATTAACAACATCTGACACAAAGGGTTAGGTGGACATTTACTCCATGGCTTTGTGTAAAAAAAACAATGTAACACAGTTCCAGTGACAAGACACAATGCAAAAAGATAATAGTTCACACTGAGTGGAGGGTACACAAGCACATACCGAGATACACAGGGGATATACAGTACCAGCTGGATAAATCATTCCTTTTTAATTGTTATGTATTATATATGTACTGAGAGTGAGGCAGACAAGATGTAGGGCTGTAGCATAAATCCCTTTAACCTTGTTTTTACCATAAACCCACAGGAGCTGACATTGCACAATATGTAGAAGTATGTTAGAGATGACAATGAATCATTCCATTTAATTGCTTTGTATTTTTGATTCCTTGTGTAGTGTAGTGCTCCCAATATGTCGCCCAAATCATTCTTTGTAGAATCATTGAAAATGGCCCAAAAACCTTAGCATTTATAAATTGAAGACAAGAGTGCTACCATTGATAACCGCTAGCATTTGAGAAGGTTAATTTGTTAAATTTGGGTGGAGAGATGGATTGCCTTATTGGATTTGTTTCTTGTAGAAGGTTGAGTGGGTTAGGACAGAGTCCATAGCACAATCACTTCCACACCTACAAATAAAATGTGCCCCCCTCCATTTTATTAATATAAGAATGTGAATTGAAAGGAATGCCAGAGAATTGCACAGTTTCCACGGTAAACATACATCATTGCTGTGCTCCTTGAAATTCTGTATTTACTGAATAACTACACAAGTAAACAGGATGAAACAAGTAGATCACATTCCTCATTAAACATGGAATACTGATAGGATTACTGTGCTTAGACAGAATGACCACTGAAACAATCACAGTCAGCAGCTGGATCCAGTGTTTCTTTACCCCAGTCCAACGCCAGCATCTCCACATCCAAATTTTCTAACACTGACTATTGAAAATATAAGTGACTAGAATTAAGGATAGGCTTTTCCATTTATTTCAATTGATCTTATTGCAGTTTCCTGTTCAAGAAGAAGAAGAATGCTATACTTTGGGTCATGCCCTTTCAGAACTAGTAAACAGGAGGCACAGATTATTATTTTGAAAACTTGCTGGACTAATGCTGAGCTTACCAAGTGTACAACGAATAAAGATGGCTGCCATCTTGGTTCCCCAAATCACACATCGATTTGCTTCTCACTGAGTGTGTGTATAAGGCAGATCTCTGTGACTGTAAATGGATGTATGAGGAAAGGGAAAATCGGCTGTAGAAACTGTTGTATTATACCTTTAATAGACAGCAGCATAACATCACTTTGAGGAAAGTGTGTGTCCTGTTGTCCAGTTTCACTTTGGCTTGGAGCAGAACACACACACACACACACACAAATCTGATGTCCCCAAATTTTCTATCCATGTCTATCTGCTCCCACGTGCCTAGAAATAATAAAAAAACTCACATGTCTGCACAATTCCATATGAGTAATTGGTGCCTTTATATCATTGTTAATATACATGACACAAATATTGAAGGAATAAGGAGCTTGACTTCTGTGAGTAGAATCAAATAATTTGGATTCTAGAATGAATGCTGATACTGTCTTGGATAGTACCACATATGAAAGAGCATCAAAGCATTGTAAGATGCTTTTGATTGAGCTGATACATATATAAGGAAGTTTTGGTTTCAATGCCCTGTCAGTGCTGAGTGAGCTGAGCTGAGCTAAAAGGGATTACAGCAATCTTTAGTGCCCCCAGGTTCCACTTCCTATGCAGTGGCCCTATCCAGAATACAATATATGGATATTACAGGCTCAGTTGAAAACATCCCTTCCCTCACAAATTGAATGTCCAGACATCTAGCTCGACCAAGGCAGCACCACTGGGGTAAGAGGGATGAAAACTGATCAAACAGTACACAAAGGAACATAGAGATCATGATATACTGCTTGCTAGTCCGTGATTTTCAATCCATGAAAATGACTGCCAGAAAATAGAGGATTGAAGAATGTCGAGATGGAAAATCTCAGTAAGGGAGACAGGAAGATAGATGACATTTTGCAAGCTGTGCCCAGCATACTTTCTAATTCTCTTACTCTTGTTCTATGCTTCTAAAACTTTATTGTAACTCTTTTAAACTTTCTAATAATGCACTAATTTAATCTCTTACCGATTTGGCGCGTTAAGTTGATCTCTTTCTACAGAATAGTTATGATTGTAACCCTACATTCTGTCCTTCTCCATTGATGATATGCTTTGCCTGTATAGCTGTATACTAAGACATGGGACAATAATAAATCAAATCAAAAATATTTTTTCCCTGCTTAGGAAATATATCCCACAGAAATCTCAAATCCCCTCCTTCAAATTTGTCTCCGGATACAATAATACTTTGCAATTCTATCATGCTTTTAGAATAATAAAACATCCCATGGGAGCTTCACAGGAGAATTATTGAACACAGTTTGATACTGAATCAGGTAAGGAGACTTTGGATATAAAACCAAAATCTTGGACAATGAAAAAGGTTTCTAAGGCATATTTTGAATGACAGGTAGTGGCAAACCACAGGTAACGGCAGACAAATTAAACTCTGATTTATGCAGGAGGTCAGAATTGGAGGAGGTTGCAGAATTCTCAGAGGATTCTGAGCCTGGAGGAGAATGCAGAACTTTTGGAAGGTTCTGGACCTGAAAGCATGCAGAAATATCGAAGGGACCTTTTACAACCTCTGGATATCGCAGTTCAGATTCGTTTAAATATTTTTGAAATATTGTCCTATAGGAAACACGAGAACCAATTTACATTGCAGAGAACAGCAATGTTTTATCAACTAAATGAATTTGTTGGTAATGTTTTGGATATGAGATAAATGTTGCACAGCACGTTCGTAATGCAGAGTGAGACCTATAGCAAGGATTCAATTCCTATACCGGCTGAGATTATTCATGAAGGCCCATCCTTTCAACCCTGCCTTTCACCTAAGGTGTGATGATCCTCTGCTTAAGTTACCTGTCTTCAAAAGGGACTGCAGCCTATGGTTTTCTTGGACAATGGATGACTTTATCTTTTAAATATCAGTCAGGACACGAGAATGCTCCTGCTCTTCTGCAAATAGTGTCATGGGACCTTTTATAAGAGAGAACATAGATCCTTGGATTAACATCTCATCCAATGACGCGCCACTCCATCAGTGCTGTATGGGACTGTTAACTTAAGTTTTGTGTTTAAGTTTCTGTGGGAAGATCTGGACCCAGCTCCTCCTACTGAACAATACCACACGCATTTATATAGAACCTTTAATGCAATAAAATGTTACAAGATGTCACACGAGAATGTTGTCAAACAAAATGTGATAGCTAGCCATATAATGAGATATGTCTGTCTGGTGAACTGATTACATTCGGGGCTGCAAAAGAAGACTGGAGATGGTGTCATGATGTTAGTCCAGAGGGTTGGGCCAATGCTCTGAGGACACAGGTTCAAATCACACAATAGCAATGGTAGAATTTGAATTCAGTGAAGGAAAGTATTTGGAATTGAAAACTCGTCTCAGCAATAGTGACCATGAAACTATTGTCGATTGATATTTCAAAAACCCCAGCTCATTCACAAACATCTTTTCGGGGAAGGAAGAATAAATAAATCAAGAAGTATCAGAGATTGAAATGCAGGTTTTCATACAAATGTTTTTTGGATTAATCGTATTTTTCCATGAGCTTAACAACTTTGGTAAGTTTCTATGATGCCATGTTGAAAAGAGTTTTTTAAAAACCAAGACTGTGATCTGATTGGCCAATGTTCAGTTCATCACCTTAATTGAACAAAGCTTAGCAGGGATATTCATTGTGGAGACACTGCTTTGGTTGCTTGATCATACTCATGGGATTTCATTGGCTGTCCAGTCTCTATCTACAGGTTAACAAGGCCATAACTTAAGTGGGAAACAATCTACTTTACTTAAAATGCCTTGCATTGTTTCATAGTGACATGAGAGAAGGGAGAGAGCAGTGATGCAAAGCAGAGGGACTGCAACCAGGCACAATAGCTTCAATAAATCACTCCTAACTGGCTCACGGTTGATGACCTAATTAGTCACATGAACCTACCTTAAATAATTGAGTGATTGCTAATTGCAGCTTCATAAACTAGTATTACAGCCGTTATAACTTAGATCATTTTGAAACACAGGAGATGTGGGAATCTAATCAGTAGCCATAACACCGAAGGACAAAGCTTGCTCATATGAACAAGGATCAGCCTTTATTTGGTGTGTTCAATGTCTATGAGTTCAATGATTTGATAGACCCTTACTGATTTCAATGGATATCCAACATTGGATATTGGAGCCTTAAGTAGCATGCAGCCTGGGAATGTGAGTATTCAACTGGAATGGGATACACATCAGTGTTTCTTCAGAGCTACAGGAAATGTGGGCAGTCTGTCTATGTAAAACATGGGACCAATCCCAGCATTGTGCCATACCCAGGGAAAGGTGCGTGGTGAGAATGTTCACACCAATGGTTGGTTGTGAAAGATAATCTATTGATGCCACTTCATCTGATGGCAGAACACTGTGTAAGTGACAAGTAGTGTCTAACTGACAGCTGTGGTGTAACTCGGGAATGCTATTAATAGGTGAGTACTGTGAGATGGGAAAAGGCTGTGTGAAACTGATGTGTCCCTTGTAAGAGGCATGTACATGTAATTGATAAGCACTCTGTAAAGGACAAGTCTGGTATAACTGAAGAGTTGTGTGTAAGGGCCAAGTGAGCTATTATTGTAGAACAAAAATGTAGTGTACTTGGATCAGTGGCATATACTGGGAGGGAGTGCTGTATATCTAGGTGAGCACCACGTACCTTGCAAGCGCTGTGTATCTGGGTGAATGCTGTGTACCTTGCAAACATCGTGTACCTAGACAAGCACCGTTCACCTAGTGAATGCCATGTACCTTGACAAAATCGTTTACCTGGGTGAGCACTGTGGACCTGGGTGAGTGCCATGGACCAGGGTGAACACTGTAAATCTCTTCAGCATGCTCTCCAAAGCTTTCATGTCCTACCTAAATTATTGTGCCCTGAACTGAATATATTACAGAATCTGGGCTTAATTAGAGTTTTATATTTGATTTAGTATAACTTCTGGCTTTCGTTCTCTATGTCTCTGTTATATACCTAAACATCAAAAATAGGAGCAGGAGAAGACTGCATAGCCACTTGTTGTCAATCTCTGGTTTCTGCTTTATTTCCAGCCACCTCTAGATGACACTCTGGCCTCTGTTCAGAGGCAAGAATCCTTCCAGAAAACGAAGAGCATCGTGAGACAGCAGAGCAGTGGTGACTACTACAGATCTATCAATGAGGGCCACAGGCAGTCACATGACTTTCAGAAAGGAATGGAGAATGGCAAGGTATTCCTCATAGCTAGCATATGCCCTACAACCTATCTTCAGAAGGGCACGTTTACGACTACACCTATTTACTCTCCCCTTTTAGCTTGGGGCATTCTCAGATTGATAGCATTCACTCAGCCTTGATTGAGAGGGGTTAGTTCATGCTCTTGAGGGTGCAGGGCACACACTAGCAGTCAGCACCCATTACTGATCTGTTGTTTGAAGTGACTGTTATCACAGACTGAACTTCATAGAGAGAGTAAAGATTTTACAAAGAACTGGCATGTTTATCTGGCCAAGGGTTGTGTTTTAGTGAACAGTGAACTCCCTCTTACTCATACAACTTCATTTCAGAGTACAAGCCTGGTTAAACCTGCATCTGCTCAAATATCTCTACAGTCGCAGCCCCCACTGCCATCTCTGAAACCACTGGTGTTACCAGCAGCCCCAGAGCTGCCAAAGCAGAATATTCAGAATTCAAGCAGTGAGTATGATTAGCCCTAATCTTTTTTCTCCCTCTGTCTTTCTATGCAAAGTAAAGGCAGTGCTGATCCCTGCTAATCTGTCATTGCTACTCACTCATGTTGAATGGTCTTTGAATGCTATCCTGAATACACCTTAAGTGTTACACAGATTTGAGTCTGTCAATTGATTAAGAGTAAATCTTGAGGTAGTAGAGCTTTTCTTTCATTCATTTGTGAGATCTGGGTGTTGCTGGCTGGCCAGCATTTATAGAACATAGAACATAGAACAATACAGCACAGAACAGGCCCTTCGGCCTTCGATGTTGTGCCGACCAAAATAAAAAGCAATGCCCCTCCTAACTAAACCATTCCCTTCTCATCCATATACTTATCACCTAACCTCTTAAACGCCACCAAACTTGGCGCATCTACAACAGCTGCAGGCAGGGCATTCCACTCCCTAATCACTCTTTGGTAAAGAACCTACCTCTGATATCCGTCCTATAACTCATACCCCTTAATTTAAAGTTGTGTCCCCTCGTGCTAGCTTTCTCCATCCTAGGAACAAGGCTATCACTGTCCACCCTATCCAAACCTCTAATTATCTTATATGCTTCAATAAGATCCCCCTTAGCCGCCTCCTTTCTAACGAAAACAACCTCAAATCCTTCAACCTCTCTTCATAGGACCTGCCCTCCATACCAGGCAACATCCTGGTAAACCTCCTCTGTACCCTCTCCAATGCCTCCACATCTTTCTTATAAATGTGGGGACCAGAACTGCACACAATACTCCAAGTGCGGCCGCACTAGAGTTTTGTACAGTTGCAACATGATGCTGCGGCCCCTAAATTCAATCCCCCTGCCAATAAAAGCTAAGACTCCATATGCCTTCTTAACAACTTTATCCACTTGACTGCCTACTTTCAGGGATCTCTTGACACATACACCAAGATCCTTCTGTTCCTCAACACTATTAAGAGCCCTACCATTAGCCCTATACTCTACACATTTATTTGTTCCTGCCAAAGTGCATTACCTCACACTTTTCCACATTAAACTCCATTTGCCACCTCTCGGCCCAGCTCTGCAACTTGTCCAAGTCACTCTGTAAACTAAAACACTCCTCTTCACTATCTACCACACCACCAACTTTAGTATCATCTGCAAATTTACTGATCCATTCCCCAATACCCTCATCCAGATCATTTATAAAAATTACAAACAGCAGGGGCCCCAAAACAGACCCCTGAGGCACACCACTCGTCACCGAACTCCACGATGAATATCTCCCATCAACCACCACCCTCTGTCTTCTATCTTCCAGCCAATTCCTAATCCAATTAGCTAAATCACCCTCTATTCCACACATCTGCATTTTCTGTAGCAGTCTTCCATGGGCCACCTTATCAAACGCCTTACTAAAGTCCATATATACTACATCAACCGCCTTACCCCCCTCCACCTCTCTGGTCACTTTCTCAAAAAACTCAATGAGGTTAGTAAGGCATGACCTACCCTTCACGAAACCATGCTGACTATCCCCCATCAATTCATTTCTCTCTAAATAACTATAAATCCTATCCCTAATAATTCTCTCCAGTACCTTGCCCACAACAGAAGTAAGACTCACTGGCCTATAATTCCCTGGAAGGTCTCTCTTCCCCTTCTTAAACAATGGGACCACATTCGCTATCCTCCAGTCCTCCGGAACCACACCCGTAATCAACGAGGACCTGAAGATCAGAGCCAGAGGCTCTTCAATCTCCTCTCTTGCCTCCCAGAGAATCCTAGGGTAAATCCCGTCCGGCCCAGGGGACTTATCCAACTTCAAACCCTCGAGAATTTATAACACATCCTCCCTATCCACTACAATACTCCCCAATTTGCAACCCTGTACCTCAGTGCTCCCCATAGCTACATTTCCAGCACTCTGCGTGAATACCGAAGAGAAATATTTATTCAGTGCCTCACCAATCTCTTCAGGCTCCACGCACAACTTCCCACTGCTGTCTATAACTGGCCCTAATCTCGCCCTAACCAATCTTCTATTCTTAACATATCGAAAGAAAGCTTTAGGATTCTCCTTACTCCTATCAGCCAACATCTTCTCGTGTCCCCTCTTAGCTCTCCTCAATTCACTTTTTACCTCCTTCCTAGCTAATCTATAGCTATCCCTTGCACTACCTGAGCCTTCAAGCCTCATCCTGACATAAGCCTCCTTTTTCTTCTTAACCAGCAAATCAACTCTTTTCGTACACCAAGGCTCTCTTACTCGTCCATTTCCTCCCTGCCTGACAGGGACATACTTATCAAGGACTCGCAGCAGCTGCTCCTTGAATAAGCACCACATTCCAGATGTACCCAGTCCCTGTAGTTCCCTAGTCCAATCTATGCACCCTAATTCTCTCCTGATGGCCTCATAATTACCCTTCCCCAGCTATAACTACAGCCCCCAGCTTCATGCCTATCCCTGTCCATCACTAAGGTGAACGTAACCGAATTGTGGTCACTATCACCAAAATGTTCACTAACTTCCAAGCCTAACACCTTATAGTCCTTAAGAAGATGGTGGTGAGCCACCTTCTTGAACTGCTGCAGTCCACGTGGTTCAGGCAAACATCCCCGGCATTAGAGCATTGACCACACTCAATCAGTTCCATTGGGTGGGCCACATTGTCTGCACGTCTGAGTCCCGAAACAAGTGCTTTATACAGACAAGAAAAAGTGAGCCCAGAAGGGCAGAGGAAGCACTTCAAGGCCCCCTTAAAGCCATCTTGAAAAAATGCATGAATGCCACTGACACTTGGAGAACCCTGGCCGGAGAGTACCTGAAGTGGAGGAACAGCGTTCGGGGAGGAGCTGAATACTTCAATTTTCCTCAGTGAGAGCAAGCCAAGCATCAACAGTGAAAGAAACGCATGGCAACACAGGCATTCTACCCAACCACTTCTCCAATCACCTGCCCTATTTGAGACAGAGATTGAAAGTCACACATTGGACTCCTCAGTCACCTGAGAGCTCATTTTTCATGTGAATGACAAATGGCTACAACCACAGTGCTCTTGGGAAGGGAAGCTTTTGAGATACATGTCAGCTGTGGGCATGAATTGGATCACTTTGTAATAAAAATTTGTTTAGAAATTTCTTGAATAGCAAACAACATAAATAAGAACTGTAGTGCATAATTATATAATTTAAAAATATGGCATCCATTACTTTCTCCAGGTAATCCAGACTGCCTCTAAATGGCCTCCAGGATCTGAAGCCTTCTATGATCATGCTGATGTGGGACCTGCAGCAAGGCTGAGTTGAAGCCTTTCTCAATCCAGACTGTGGCCAGGCCACTGAGAGGTTTCATGGAGCCAGGCTAAGATGAGGCCTTTCTGAATCCAGCTGTGGCCAGGCTAATGAGAGACCTCACAGAGCCAGGCTGAGGAAGTGTATTTCTGCTTCAAATTGACGTACTTTCTGTTTTATTTCTCTATAGATGCGAAGACCTTCAATATGGTACATCCCATTGAGAGCAACAGTGCTGCCCTTATAGCAGAACTCAAATCAGGAAAGAAACTCAAATCTGTAGATTTTGGCACTGTTGCACAGACAGTAAGTAATCCTGAGAAATGTTCTCATTATGATGAGATACATGCACCTGGCCACCAGGCCCTGGGTGAATGTTTGTGCAACTGTGGTTGACCATAGTAATGCAATTTATCTTTTTAAATAATTTCTCCAGACTGATCAGGGAAACAAAAGCCCAAGTGTCAGTCTGGAGAGAGAATTGTTTTCAATAAAACTCAGGAGACTAACATTGCAACAACATGGATAGGAGGAGCAGGGGGAGATCTGTCACCAGGGCTGGACGACTCAAACCAACACATGACCACCAAAGTGTATAATTATGCATTGGGGTTGAAGATCAATACGTTAAGTGGGCCAGTTTCTTTTCTCGTAAATTCCCAACCTGTGTCTGATCAGAAATATAAATTAGATTATCAACATATAGCAAGCACTTTCATGCCAGGGTGTTTACAATTTCTTACAAGTTAACTTTTTAATGTGTTTAGTTCTTTTACATTCCTCTTCAGTATCTGCAGATTTCAATATTGTGCTCCTGATGGCCATTCTTTCTTAATCATTCAAGGGATGTTGGCATTGCTGGCTAGGCCAGCATTTATTGCCCATCCCAAGTTGCCCTTGAGAAGGTGGTGATGAGCTGTCTTTTTGAACTGCTGCAGCCCTTGAGGTGTACATACACCTACAGTGCTGCTGGGGAACTTCAGGACCCATGATAGTGAATGAACAGCGCTATATCTCTGTCAGGATAATATATGGCTTGTTGTTCCCTTGCATCTGCAGCCCTTGTCCTTCTAGATGGTAGTGACTGTGAGTTTGGAAAGTGCGGAGTAACTGGTGAGTTCGTATAGTGCATTTTGTAGATAGTTAAACGCTACTATACGTGTCGATAGTGTAGGGAGTGAATGACACCCCATCCACAGACAATTAAGCTGGCTACTTTGTGCTGGATGGTGTCAAGCTTCTTGGCTGTTGTTGAAGCCGCACTCATTCAGCGTGTCAGCCATGTTGTGGGATTCACTCATGCATTCCTGACTCATGCGTGTCTCCCAGAGCTAAAGAATAGATGCAGTTGGGATTGTGCTGGAAACTGGCAGGAAGAGGAGTAAGTCATTTTAATCTGTTTTAAATTATTTTTAATCTATTTTAAATGTCATTATCGGATCCGGCATGGAACTTGCTGGGCCTGATGGCATCGCCCACATACCAGAAGTATTTCACTTTGGTGGAGTTTAGAGTAGCTCCTCACATTCGAGGAACTAGCAGGAGACCCTGCCAGAGTAAAGGAGGGAGAAATGGTGCAACCACTCCCAGGGGGTTGGGTGGCAGGATGGTATTGCACTCTGGCTGTACCAGCCTGTATTGCCTGGAACTGCCTAAGGGGCAAAGTGCCCATACCCAGGGGGCACTTTGGCACTACCCAGCAGGCCTGGGGCAGTGCCAAGGAGGTGGGGCCTATTGTGGACAGGACCTGGGGGTGAGGGGATCCAACTGCCCCTTGGTATGGGGATCGGTCTGGACTGAAGGGAGGCCAGCAATTGGGGAGTGGTGCTTAGCCAGGAGGATCTGCCTCATGTCATGGTGGTTGGTCTGTCAGGGGCAGTGGGGGATAGTGTGGTGTCAGCATGAGTGGAGGTCAGCTATGGTGGGAAGAATCGCCATTGTTGGGGGGGGTTCCTTGGAGATAGGGGTGCTCTGTGATGAGGAGGGAGGTTGGGGCTGGCCTGGGAATTGCCAGTGTTGGGAGGAGCAGGGCTGGGGGGGGGGGGGTCCCATGCGGCCAGAAATTGAGCTGGCCAGCAAACGAGGAGACTGACAGATCAGGGCCACCGCACATGCGCAGAGTTCTGGAGCTGTTAGCTTCTGGGGTTAATAATCCCCTGCCCCAGTTTTTAATGATATTCATGACTGGAACCTCAGCATTGTGCAGTGTGGGAAGTTTGGGTCTGAAGTTGCACTGAAAAAACATTTGTGATGTAAACTACTTTTCTTGCCAATTCAACACTTTTGGGAGAATCGTCCCCATAATTTCTGATTGATAAGGTTGTTGGAAAATGACTAATACAGTGCATCGAAAGTTGGTGATGCAGTTAATAGGATATAGCATTTGAAGATGCATTTATTGGTCTCGACCATTCATGTGGAGTCACTGAACTTTTTAAAGCACTGTGTTCATGGGACTTGATTCATTGATCTCCTTAATTATGAGCTGCTATTGGTCTCCTGAGCATGTGCCTGGAAAGCCGCCTGTTGGATCTCTCCTTTCCACCTCCTTCTCCACCAAGGCCTCCGATGCAACACCCAGAAAGCATCAATGCATACTTTCCTCTGTGTGCCAACTTTCATTGTTTCAAGTCAGACCATAGGGACCTGGTCTAGCCTGAACACCCCACTTCTTTCAAAGGTGCAGGCAAGCATTAAGCAGAGAAGCTTACCTTTAATTGGACTGAGCCTATATTAATTCTTTAAGGTCTGCCCTTCTTTAAATTCAAAGATTGAATTCAAATTAACCTGAGTAAGCGGATTATCTCATAAGGAAGGCATAGGTCTGAAGTATCATCAAGGCCTGCAGCCAGGTTTGAATTTTAAATCCATAAGAACATAAGAAATAGGAACAGGAGCAGGCCATCCAGCCCCTCAAGCCTGCCCCGCCATTCAATAAGATCATGGTTGATCTGCAGTGGTTCAGTACCACTTTCCCACTTTCTCCCTGTAACCCTTAATTCCCTTGTCAATCAAAAACCTATCCACTCTTGGCTTAAATATATTCAGCAAGGAAGCCTCCACCACTTCAACAGGCAGAGAATTCCAAAGATTCACCACCCTTTGCTTGAAGAAATTCCTCCTCAACTCTGATCTGAACCGTGTTTTCCCCCCCCCCTCATAATTTTGAGGCTGTGCCCTCTAGTCCTGCTATCTTTAAGTGGAAAGAGTCTCTCAACCTCTACCTTATCCATCCCGTTCATTATCATGTACGTCTCTATAAGATCCTCTCTCAGCCTTCTAAACTCCAATGAGTACAAACCTAGCCTATTTAGTCTCTCCTCATAATCCAATGCCCTCATCTCCGGTATCAGCCTAGTGAACCTTCTCTGCACCCCCTCCAAGGCTAATATATCCTCCCTCAAATGCACACAGTACTCCAACTGCGGCCTCGTCAGTGCCCTATACAGCTGCAAAAGTACCTCCCTACTTTTATATTCTATCCCCCTAGCTATAAAGGCCAACATTGCATTCGCCTTCTTTACCTGCTGCATCTGCATACTGTGTTTTTGTGATTCGTGCACAAGGACCCTCAGGTCCCTCTGCACCTAGCATGCTGCAGCTTTTCACCATTTAAATAATAATCCTTCCTACCGTTATTCCTATCAAAGTAGATAACCTCACACTTGCTAACGTTATACTCCATCTGCCACGTCCACGCCCACTCACTCAACCTATCCAGATCCCTCTGCAGGCTTTCCACACCCGCCACGCAATTTGCTTTTCCACTCATCTTATCTTATCAGCAAATTTCGTCAGCCTGCACTCAGCCCCTCACTCCAGATCATCTATGTAAATGATAAATAGTTGAGGGCCCAGCACTGATCCCTGGGGTATTCCACTAGTCACCAGTTGCCAATCAAAATAGCACCCACTAATACTTACTCTCTGCTTCCTTTTAGACAACCAATCCTCCATCCAGTCTAATATCCTATCCCTAACCTTCTGCAGCAATCTTTTGTGAGGCACCTTATCAAATGCCTTTGGAAATCCAAAAACACAACATACACCGGTTCCCCTCTATCTACCACACTAATCACTTTCTCATAGAACTCCAATAAATTTGTCAAGCATGACTTCCCCTTAACGAATCCGTGCTGCACCTGCTTGATCAAACAGTTCGTATCCAGGTGCCTCACTATTTCTGCTTTGATGACAGATTCAAACATTTTTCCAACTACAGACGTTAAACTAACTGGCCTATAATTCCCTGCCTTCTGTCTGCTACCTTTTTTAAACAGCGGCATAACGTTAGCCGTTTTCCAATCTTCCGGCACTTTCCCAGAGTCCAGCAAATTCTGAAAGATAATTACTAGAGCATCCGCTATCACCTCTGTCATTTCCTTGAGAACCCTGGAATGCATTCCATCTGGTCCCGGGGACTTATCTACCCTCAGCCCTGTTAGCCTATTAAGCACCACCTCTGTAGTGACTATAATCTCATCAAGGACCTCATCTCCTACCACCCTTCTATCCTTAATTTTGGGCAAGCTATTTACGTCCTCCTCCGTAAAGACCGACACAAAAAACTTATTCAAGGTCTCTGCAATATCCTTATCATCCACCACTAAATCCCCCCACTATCATCCTCCAAGGGTCCAACATTAACTCTGGCCATCCTCCTATTCTTTATATAAAAACTTTTACTGTCATTTTTGATATTTTGAGCTAGTTTAGCCTCATATTCTATCTTTCCTTTTTTAATCACCTTCTTAGTCATTCTTTGCTGTTGTTTAAAACTTTCCCAATTCTCTAATTGCCCACTATTTTTAGCCACTCTGAATGCCTCAGCTTTGGATTTAATAGTCTCCTTAATTTCCCTTGAGAACCACAGCTGATTTTCCCTTCTCCTACAGTCCTTTTTTACCATCAGAATATATTTCTGCTGAGTACTGAGAAAGATCTCTTTAAAAATCCTCCACTGTTCCTCAGCCGTCCTACCAACCAATGTACTCCTCCAATCCACAGTCACCAGTTCCTCTCTCATCCTATCATAGTCCCCTCTGTTCAAACATAGTATACAGGTCCGGGATGTTATTTCCTCATCCTCCATCTGCATCATAAATTCTACCATACTATAATCAATCATCCCTAGAGGATCCCTCACACAAATATCCCTAATTCTACCTGCCTCATTACATAGTACCAGATCCAAGAAAGCTCGCTCTCTCGTCAGTTCTGTAATACTATTCAAGGAACCCATCCTGACAGCATTCCAAGAACTCTTCCTCCAGCCTACCATGTCCATCTTGTGTTGCCCAGTCATTATGCAGATTGATAATGTCTTTTGATTCCCAGATGTTGTTAAAGGAGGACTAGATTGAACTGGTTCTATTACACTTCACATCAGTCTCTACTGCAGCTGTGCGATATGGCCCCTGGAACACATACACAATATATTAGTTTCTAGCCAAATAGTTCCTAGCTATTTACAAACAATACAACAATATATAACAGCTATCAACCAGACCCAAATTGAAAGTTAAGTTGTAACTAAATATAATCCATTGTATGTGGAGTGCTTTAGAGCATTTTTAAGAAAAGGGAGAAGTTACAACATGAATGCAAGTGTTCCTTATTATGCAAATAATTTAAATATGACAACAGGTGAGAAGAGAAGCTAAAGTTACCAGGCTTTGGATATCAATCCAACTTCTCTTTCTTCATACTGAATTTCTCACAGCACTTTCATTGCAATTTCATCTCGTACAGAGCCAAAATCCAGTGTCCAAAGAGGAGTTAAAAAAAAATGGATTAGTGTCACTCCCTGTTGACAATGTCACCACTACTGACATTGATTTGCTGGTACCCACACGTGACGAGAAGGGACGTCCCATTCCAGAATGGAAACGCCAAGTCATGGTACGAAAACTGCAGGCACGACTCAAGGATGAAGAAGAACAACGGAAAAAGGTGAGGTGAATGTTTGCATGAGGAATTTGCTGAGTCTGTCTTTACAGAGTATGTGTATGCATGAGAGAGACTGAAATCAGGTTGATAGGCAATACTTAGTCACAGTTAAAAAAGTTGAGCTTTAATGACTTGGCAAAACTGATGCAGATAAATTGTTTTTTGTGGCAAGGAATCCAAACTTCGGGGGACAACCATCTAACACGAAGAACCTTATCGCCCAAAAGTTAGTTGAGTTGTAGAATAAGTTATCAAGAAGGACATTGAAGCAGTCAATGTAAATAGTTAAAAGGATATGCAACAAACTAAGAGGAAGGGGTTGAGGGACACAATGAGAAATAGAGTGAGAGTGTAGATAGGTATAGTTGGTCCTTGCAAAATGGATCTGGTTTGTTGGGCATTTTATTATTCCAAATTTTAAGTTCTAATCTATTTGTGTTTTAGCATATCCATATCACTATTTATACTGATGGACAATGCATTCTCACCTTTATGACCTGAGATCAGAATATGGAAGGATATCATTTAGACCATTAAGCTTGAGCTTGATTAGAGGCCCCATTGCTATAATGCTTCCCCAGAAGGTATAATTTCATCAGAATCATTAAAGTATAAGACAATGAATTGTCAATAAATCATCCTTGATATCAAGGGGGAATGCCCGTATCCTTAAGGAATAAGCAAATTTCTGCCATGAGTGATTTGGAAGATTTGGCTCCTTAAAACAATAGCATTCCTCTGATTATTAATCATCTTGGGGCAGAAATGCTGCATATAACTCCAGCCAATGTGACATTAAAATGGAGTGGGATTGAGGTGAGTGTGGACAGAGGGTTCCCGATGAGATGAATGGCAATAGTGTGAGGAAGTGGCAAAATTATAGGCATTGGCTGAATAGTTCTTAGAAAAGTGGCGCATAGGTAGTCATGGCAGTGAATAAGGGAACAGTAACAGTGAGTGGAAAGAGGGCAGTGTAATGAAAGGGCAAAGACTTGCAAGTGCAATGAAAGATGCATATGTTATGGTTGCCAATGAGATGGAACCTGTGGAAACGTCATTGGAAAATGCCTAGAAAAGGGCATAGGGATATTCAAAGAGTGTTGGGAGAAAAGGTAAAGAGAGACAGAAACAAGGAAAATGAGAGAAAAATACCGTTGCAAAGATAAAAACTGGTTGGAGGAAGATTATATTCTCACACCTATCATCTGATCAATATATTCATTTAGTAGTTAGGATCTATAACAAGCTCTGATTTTAAAAATATCTCAAATTTTCTGATTAGTTTCCTGCGCACACTATCAAACTTTTTCTAATTTCATAGCCAGTGATGATCAATATATCCCTAATAACTTTATTACGAGCATGCAGGCAATAGTTTTGAGTGGGAACGCCTTCTAATATTTTTGGCTTGGCCTTGCACTTGTGTTAATGTGGTTGAACTGTGCATGGGAATTTCCAGTTGTCACATGGCTAAATAATTTGGAGTGAACATTGGTGACAATACCCCTTCAGACAAGAGACCTAAAACTCTCATATGAGTGTAAATACAGAAACTTAAATGCACAAAAGATTCAAATGCCTCACAGAATGGATTACAGGTTTGGAGTTCCTCTAGTTCTCTCAGTACACATTTCATAATTGATCTTTAGTAAAGAGATAGTCAGCTAACAGTCCAGAGACTGCAATCTGTCCATCCCTTCATGGAGGATGTTTGATTCACACTAATAGATGGATAACTCAATCTATGTGCTGCTGTGCATTAGACAGTGGGCTATTCCATGACTCAGTAGTTTCCATTGTTAGTAATTGCATGTTTGCCTTTCAAAAGTTTCAATAAAATTAACAGAACTGGAGTCCTTTTGGATTTATCAGCTTGATATTGTGGTTTTTTTTTTACTGGCTACAGTTGAAGAAGCCCAGGTGTAACAAGGGCAACAGATGTCAAGGTCTTCTGAACTAGGTGATCTATTTACTCTTGAAAGAAGGCTGACGGTTGATCTAATAAAAGTCTTTAAAATAATTAAAGGTTTTGATAGCATGGAAACAGAAAATGTTGCCCTTGTAGGGAATGGAGGCAAGGCCACAATCAGATCAGTCATCTTATTGTGGAGTGGTCTCAAGGAGCTGAATGATCTTTATTCTAGTGTTCTTGTAGGGAGACATAACTCAACTCAAAGCCATTAATGTATGAAGTCACCAAGGAATCTAGCTGGGAATACAAAATAAACAATGTTATCCAAAGAATGGTCAGAATATAGAACTCACTATTATAAGGACTGGTTGAAGCAAATAATATAGATGCATTTAAGCTAGACAAGCATTTATCGGAGAAGGGACTAGATAGTTATGGTTTAGATCAGAAATGATGGGAGGAAACTCAAGTGGAGAATAAATACCGTCACAGACCCATTGGGCCAAATGGTCTGTTTTTGTGCCACACAATCATATACAATTTTGTAGACAGATGGTATCTTGGTAGTAATGTCACTATAATGCCCAGGCTAATTTTCTGGGGACACTGGTTCAAATTCCATCATGGCAGCTAGTAGGATTTAATTTCAATTAATAAATGTGGAATATAAAGTAAGTCTGATTAATGACAATAAAACTATCAATTATTGTAAAAACCCATCTGGTTCACTGCTGTGCTTTAGGGAAGGAAGTCTGCTGTCCTTATCAGGTTTGGCTTACTGTTGGGGGAGATGGCCTATCAGGGGATGACAGCAACAACAGCCAGAGCAGTGGCACCATGGCTGGCTCTGTTGTTAAGCAGGGAGGGACAAAGAGTACTAGAGCAATCGTTATACTGGACTACATAGTGACAAGTGCAAATACACTCTTCTGCAGACAAGAAAGAGACATCAGGATGCTATGTTGCCTCCCTGGTGCCAGGGTCCAGGATATCTCTGAACAGGCAGAAAGCATTCTGAAGGGTGAACAACCAGAGGTTGAGTACATATTAGTACTAATGACATAGGTAGGAGGAGTGATGAGGTCCTGCAGCAGCAGTTTAGGGAGTTAGGTAGAAAGTTAAAAAGCAGGACCTCTAGGATTGTAATCTCAGGATTACCCTCTGTGCCAAGTGCCAGTGAGACTAGGAATAGGAAGATAGTGCAACTCAATACATGGCTAAACTGCTGGCGTAGGAGAGAGGGTTTCAGATATCTAGATCATTGGGATATCTTCAGGGACAGGTGGGCCCTGTACAAGAAGGATGGTTGCATCTAAACTGGAAAGGCATAAATATTCTGGCCAAGTGGTTTGCTAATGTCACACGAAGATTTAAATTAGTTTGGCAGGGGACTGGGAACCAAAGAAAAAGTGAATTAACTGAAGAGGAACCAGAAAGTAGGGCCAATAAAACTCAAAGAAAAAGCAGGCACAGTGTAGTTGCTAATCAAAAAGGGTCTGGTGGACTGAAGTGCATTTTTTCAATGCGTGAAGTTTATAGCAGGTAAGCACTAAGAGCTTAGATTAGTACTTGAATTATGATATTGTTGCCAAACTTAGTTAAGGGAAGACAGGATTGGCAGCTTAACATTTCAGGATACAGATGTTTCAGGGAGATGTAAAAGAGGTGGGGGAGTTGCACTACTGGTTAAGGAGAATATCACAGCTATACTGCAGGAAGACATCTCGGAGCGCTTGTACAGCGAGGCAATATGGGCAGAACTCGGGAGTAAAAAGGATGTAGTCAACATGTTGGGGGTTTACTAAAGGCCACTCAATAGCCGGTGGGAGATAGAGGAACAGATATGTAGGCAGATTTTGGCAAGATGTCAAAGTAACAGAGTCGTTGAGATTTTAACTTCCCCTATATTGACTGGGACTGACTTAGTGCTTGGGGCATGGATGGGTAGACTTTGTAAGAAGCATTCAGGAAGGCTTCTTGAAACAGTAAGTGGATAGTCCAACTAGGGAAGGGGCCATAATAGACCCGGTATTGGGGAATGAGCCTGGCCAGGTGGTCAACGTTTCAGTAGGGAGCAGCTCAGGAACAATGATCACAATTCAGTAGCTTTAAGGTACTAATGGATAAGGATATGAGTAAGTGTAGTCCTCAAGTTAAGATGCTAAACAGGCTAATTACAACAATATTAGGCAGGAACTGAAGAATGTACATTGGAGGCAGATGTTCAAGGGCAAATCCCCATTTGGCATGGGGAGGCTTTCAAGTGTAAATTGATAGAGATTCAGGACTGGCATATTCCTATAAGGATAAATATGGCAAACTTTAGAAACCTTAGTTAAATAAGAAATATTGTGAGCCTAGTCAAGGAGAAAAAGGAAGCATTTGTCAAGGCTAGGGGGCTGAGAACACACAAAGCAAGTGTGGACTATAAGGAAAGTAAAAAATTAGGCAAGGAGTGAGGAGGGCTTAAAAAATGTCATGAAAAGTTATTGGCCAGTAGGATTAAGGAAAATCCCAAGGCTTCTTATATATAAAAAGCAAGAGGATAGCCAGGGAGAGGATTGGTCCACTCAAAGGGAGGGAATCTATGCACGGAGCCAGAGAAATTAAATGAGTACTTTGCATCAGTATTCACCAAAGAGAGAGACTTGGTGGATGTTGAACCGTGAAAGGATGGGTAAATACTTTGAATCATACTGAGATCAAAAAAGGAGTGATATTTGAGTTCTTGAGAAACATTAAGATAGACAAATCCCCAGGGTCTGATGGGATATACCCCAAAAAACAGAAACATCTTGAAAGGTTTAATAAAGATAGGAAACATGCAGTAAATTGCAGAACCCTTAAGATTATTGATAAGCAGAGAGATCTAGGTGAATAGGTAACCGGTCACAAAACGGCAATGCAGGAGAAGCTAGTCAAGAAAGCATACAGCATGCTTACCTTCATTGACTGGGACTTCAAATTTAAAAATTGGCAAGTCACGTTGAGCTTTATAGAGCCTTATTTAGGCTGAACTTGGATTATTGTGTTCAATTCTGGTCACCACACTATCAGAAGAATGTGCAGGCTTTGGAGATGATACAGAAAAGGATGTTGCCTGGCATGGAAGGCATTGAGGAGAAGTTGGAGAAACTTGATTTATTCTCACTGGAACAATGGATGTTGAGGAGCAACCTAATAGAAGCCTACAAGATTATAAGGGGCATGGACAGAGTGGACAATCAGAAGCTTTTTCCCAGTGGGAGAGTCAATTACTAGGGGTATAGGTTTAAGGTGCACGGGGCAAGATTTAAAGGAGATATAGGAGGTAAGTTTTTTTTCCACATAAAAAGTGGTGGGTACCTAGAACTCTGTTGGAGGAGGTAGTGGAAGCAAATATGAAAGTGAGTTTTAATGGGCATTTGGACAAATACATGAATAGGATGAGAATAGAGGGATATGGTCCCTGGAAGGGTAGGGGGTTTTAATTCAGTTGGCAGCATGGTTGGTGCAGGTTTGGAGGCCCGAAGGGCCTGTTCCTGTGTGTAATGTTCTTTGCTATAGCTTTGGAGTCACGTGTACATGAACAATGTGGTTGACTTTAAACTTCCCTCTGAAATGGCTCGCAAACCATTCAATCCAAGGGCAAGGAGGGATGGGCAATGCCAGAAGCTACTACATCCCATGAATGAAGAAAACAAAGCCTATGAAATTATACCAGGACTTGAAGGGTTAAAAGATGAGGCGAGATTGCACAAACTTGGTTTGTATTTACTTTAGAAGGTTGAGGAGTGAACTTACCAAAGCATTTAAAATGACAACAAGATTCAAGAGCGTTCAATTCCGGCTTTGAGTCATTGTCTGCATGGAGTTTGCACGTTCTCCCTGTGTCTGCATAGGTTTCCTCCAGATGCCCCAGTTTCCTCCAAAGATGTGCAGGTTGATTGGCCATGGTAAATTGACATTAGTTTCAGGAGGGTTAGCAGGGTAAATACATGGGGTGACAGAGATAAGGCCCAGATGGGATTATTGTTGGCGCATATTTAATAGGCTCCTTCTGCATTGTAGGGATTCTATGAATTATAAATAAATTATTTTCTCTGCAAAGAAATAATGCACAAGTGGCCATTTGGGAGTGAAATCTGAAAACATTTTTCCACAGAATGGGCAACGGAAATCTGAACTTAACATCAGTGAACTTATGGATAGCAAACTAATGGGAATTTGAGATTGCTAGACTTTTGTTAGGTAGGAGAATTGAGGTACATAAAGCAAAGGTGGGTAAGTGGAACTTTGGTGTGGATCAGATACAATTTAAATAAATGAACATGATCAAGGTGAAGAATGGCCTATTGCTGACCTTGCCCACCATGGGAATCAGAGCGAGTGAGGGATGGACCATGGAAGGTCTGTTGACCTTGGGTGGGACTTTATGGTTTCAGCAAGAACGAGGCCGTAAAATCCTACCCTTTTCCAGCCTTGTCTCATGTCAGGATCATTCAGTCTGGCCGAAGGGTAGTGGCGTTTTGGTCGGACTGCTGAATTTTCCATGGTGATTCTGGCCATGATGAAGCAAGAAAATTCTAGCCACAATATCAGTATATTGTTCAGATCTGAAGTATTGGGATGTGCTGCAGTGTGCCCGAGAGCTGCATTTCCAGTGGATTTGCTGTGCGTTTTGTAAAGGTGTGGTGTATTAGTGTGAAATGCTGTGTATTTTGGACATTTGCATCATCATATGCACTGCTGCATGTTTGCAAATCTGCAGACTCCAGGTACATTGCAATCATTCTGTGTTTTTTACTTTAAATGACCCATCTTGGGATGTGTTGCTGTGTGTTTCTGTGGGTTTGATACACATGCAGTTCAGCGTAGATTTTGCAATTGTGTACAGAGCTGCAGTATCCACATGTGTTTGTATGGTTTGCAAATCTGGTGTTTGAGTGGGGATTTCACTGCATTATGTGGATATGCAGTCTCTGCATGCCTGTGACCATACAGATATACACCCTGCGGGAGTGTGAATTTCTCTGCATTACAGGGCCTGTAGTCTGGGTGTATTTCCATTGGTTTTGCTGACTTGGAGTTTGTGTGAATTATTGTCATGCATTTTTAAAACCCTTGTTTGGTGTTTGTACAATATCTTTAAGGATAAGGCTAATCTTGCAACAAAATAAATTGGATTCCATACGATTCATAAAAAAATTATATTCCTTAAAACATTCTTTCAAGGGACTAGATAATGCTCATTGAGCTGCGAGATGTCAGTGCTGGGAAATAGAACACTTTGCCAATTCTTGCTTTCAGTGTCAAACAGTCACAGGCTGGACACAGTACAGATCAAAGTAAAGATCTTCTCTACACTGTTCAATTGAGCATTCCCAGAGCAACTACATGTAAGTTAGATAGAGCAAAGCTCCCTCTATTCTGTTCTAAATTGAACTTGTGCATCTTCTGAATATAACAGAGTGGGACTGACCTAAGTTTAAAGCGTGAAAAGGTTAGAGTATGTGGAAAGTTAAAATAATCCGGAAGTTTTGAACCAAGGTTTGCTATATTGAGTAAGGTTGACTCTAGACTTTTTTAATTCATTGAGCATCGCTGTTTGGCCAGTATTTATTGCCCATCTCTAGTTGCTCTTTAACTGAGTGGCTTGCTAGGCCATTTCAGTGGGCAGTTCAGAGTCAACCACAGTGCTGTGACTCTTGAGTCACAAGTAGGCCAGACCAGTGAAGGAGGGCAGATTTCCTTCCCTAAAGGACATTAGTAAACCAGATGGGTCTTTCCGACGATTGACAATTGTTCCATGATCATCCATAGTTTCTTTAGTTCTAAATTTTTTTTACTGAATTAAAATTCCACTTTCTGCCATGGTAGGATTCAAACCCGAGTCCCCAGAGCATTAAATGTTTCTGGATTAATAGTCTAGCAATAATACCACTAGACATTGCCTACCCTAAACTGAGGTTAGAGTGACACTGGGGCGTCAGAGTGACTGCCATTTTGAGGACAAGATGAAGGAGGGGTGGTAGTGATGTGGATTTAACGATTCTGGTGGGATAGATTAACATAAGGAAGGATACAATGATTGTGGAGAGGTTAGAGTAACTGGGAGCATGAAGTGGTTAGGGAGCACCTTGATATTTGGGTAATTAGAGTGAGTCAGGGGTCAGAGTCCTACTGTGTTAGAATGAGTTAGGGATCAGGGTGACATTGTGTTAGAGTGAGTCAGAGGTGGTGAGGGGGTTAGTGTGAATAACTGGGAACATGAGGTGATTAGAAAACCCCATTGTTACTTGGGGAGTTAGAGTGAGTTGGGGAATCAGGATGCTACTTGTGTTAGAATAAGTCAGGGATTAGAATGATGCTGTGTGTCAGAAGGAGTCGGGTTTGGTAAGGGGGTTAGTGTGGGTAGTGGTATGTCCCTTGTGTTATCTAGTTAGTTTGAGTTCCCTATTCCACTGTTCTGACATCCTTCACCAGCAGAAATAATATGAACAAAAGCGGGTATGTTTTGAATCAGTTGGGGAAAAGTCACCATTTGAAACTGTAAACTAAAAATTGGGAGAAACATGTGCCAAGACCCTCACATATTAGAAAAAGATCCAAATAAAAACTGAACTGTCTGAGCTAAATAGAAGACGTTAATGAACCTCTTCTGGGAGGCTTTACTTATAGTATTCTGTTGCATTTGATTTGGAAGATTGGCTTATCCTAGTCATAAATTGTAATGTGATTTGTGGCTCCATTTCAAATCTTCTTTGCTCTACCAAGCACAATGGGAATGGTTACCTACAGACAGAGATATGGAGATATTCCCAGGAACACAACGCCATTCTGGGCCCATTTGGAGAGCTTCTGACTGAGAATGACCTTATCTATCTGGAGAAGCAGATTGAGGCAGTCCAAGTGATGAAGAAGTGCCAGGAGTACGAGGCAGAGCTAAACCAGTTAGCAGTACAGCTGCGAACCATTCTCCCTGCTCCCATTGTCAACCTAACTGTCAACACTCAGCTTTTGCATCAGGAGGCAAGCAAAGGAGAACATGCACCTTTGCCTATTTGGTGCAACAGGATATCTGGCATTGTGAGGACTATGTCACTGCTTCTGGCAAATCTGAATGAAAAGGATCGTACAGAGTATGAAAGCCAGGAAATTACTAGAATGCCAAATTTGGAATTGGCAGCAGTCTTCTCTCCAACACCTGACCAAAGGTCCACACCAATGAGCAGGAATAAAGTGGAGAATGAGATTCAGCAGTTTGGTGTCTCTGTACGTACACTCAAAGCAAATTTTGAAAAGCAAGGTGTGATGAAAGAAAAGGTATTCACATATGGTGACATAGAGGGAAATCAAGATATGGCAAAAGAAAGCAAGAGCACTAGGGAGTTAAACTCTAATACTTCTGAATGTAGCGTTAGGACTCAAAGTGCAGAAGTTACTATTGATAGTACAATCATTGTTGAAGATGAATCTTGTCAAGCAGATATCACGAGAACTGGGTTGAGTGATGGACAATTGCCCAATCCTGCATGTTCAGGCAGCAAGGAGGACAGAAGTGACTCAGGAATTGGTTCAAAGGCTAATTCAGCAGAAGAGAAAACAGCACATTCGCTTGTGACAGAGTCAACAAGCCTGAGGAAAGAAAGAATAGTTGTATTATTCCTAGGTCACTGGAAAAAGTCAACTTACACCATGTCCTTGAGAATGAAAGTCAGAGACCTACGTAAAGTTGCTAGCATTGAAAACAACATTAAGTCACCAAAAGACAGAGATTTGGCTGAAACGGGGGACAGCAGTCAAACCTTAGAGCTGCAAACACAGCTGGAACCCCCAACTAAGGAATCCATTCAGAATGGAAAATGTAGACATCTGTTCCTACAACAAAGGACCATCACCAAACTCATTAGCAATTGGAGAAATATCATATCCAACGTTCCATCCAGGCAGATTAGACGACTGAATAGGCAGAGAATCACCTACTCGCCTGAACAGTTTCTCCCCCGTGTTAATGGTGTCCCCGTTGACCACAATAGCCTGACCCTTGACCTTTTCATGCTGGGATACTTTCACATTCTTGAACTCGACCTACCCCCAGATGAAAGGAAAATGAGGCATCTTCTGTGCTTCGAGGTGTTTGACCACTTGGGAAAGTTCAGTTGGGACTTGGTCCGTGCATTCCATAAAACCGTCATTGAGGAGATTGATGTTGGCAAAAGGGATTGGAAGGATGGGTTTGAAGATATTAAGCAAAGGTTCTTCAGCAACCCTGAAAACATGGTGGCTACAATGGACTCCCCCACACAGCATGTGACAGCTGTGAGGCCAGTGCCCAAAGTCATCGTGCAAAGTGCCACACCTGAAGAGGATGAGATGTCAATAGGCTACTCCTATGACCTTGGAGGTTTTAGCAATGATGAGATTTGCAAGTATATTGACAGAAGCTTTGCTTTCTGGAAGGATAAGGAAGCTGAAATATTTGATTTTGAAGAGTAGCTATGGATGACTGTCTGTTCTAATGGTGTGACTAGAATTCCTCCAACTGAGAGAACAATAGGAGTTTTTAATTCTCTAACCCAGATGGATTCGAGTTTCATACAATTGTAACCTCGGACAAAGGGGGCACACATTTTTGGTGCTAATAAAGTCATTGACTGCATTATAAGTTGAGAACTCACTACTGGATATGTCAATTATACCTAAGTGTTGAAATCATTGAATTGTCATTACTAATCATAGAATCCAGTAATCCAATCTCCATAATGAACAGAACTTAACATTTCCCTCTACCATAATGACTCTACCATTACAGAAACTTGAAACTTATGAGCACTCTTACCTATTTACATCTGTAGATAGAACAGAAGTTCATAAGGAATTAATTGATCTGTTACTTATTTAAATAACCAACTCAACTAATCACCAAATGAGTCACATGTATCAGAAAAATAATTCTTCCTTCCATATGCATTGTTAGAAGTCCAATAACTTGCCTTGTAACACTGTGCTACAAATGGAGTCAAACTCATGGAGAGCAATATAACTTTCCTCAATTAGTGTGTTCTTGCTTCTTGCTCCCCAAACTTTACCCCACTTATTTTATCTTTTTCCAGAGGGAATGTAAAATTTGTGCTATCCTGGACTTAATGGTACTCATTTAATCTTCTTCAATAGGCCAAATGTAATCTGTTTTATTATGGACTTTATCTGTCACCTAAACTCATTTTACTGCTGTATTTTCACCTCCTCTGGCAGGTTCAAGATTATCAGGAAAACAAGGCTTGAACAATTTTAACTTTACCAAAAAGACACATAATGTGTATATAGCTATGAAGCCTCTATTATACATTACATCAGTCCATCAATACATTGAGTCAACAGCTTTCATAGTCAGGATATTTCAAGGTGTATATATATATCCAAGAAATTTTTTGCAGTGCTGTGAATGTTATTTCAAGACAAATCATTGAAAATCATTTACATGCAACAAGATGCCATAAACATCAATGCTTTGGATGCCTCTTTTTTGGGTAGAACTATTTGAAGAAAGGTTTGGTTGGTTGGTTAGGACAGCAGGCAAATTTCTGCACTGCAGACAGTTGCTCAGATTAATGTAACATCTGAAAACATGCAACTAGAATAAGGTTTCAAACAATGACCTTACAACTCAGGTGTGAGTGTTGCTAGTTGAGCCAGATATCAGTTAACACTGTGCCTAATGGCAGATTCAAACTTATCAGCAAAATAAGCCTCCCATCATCACACACCACCGACAGAACTTGAACAACTTTAACTTTGCTAGTTAAAAGTAACTTGTTTGAAATTGCCTTGAAATGTAATCATAGCTAAAATGCACCTGACACATCTCCACTCACTTTAAAGTCCTTTCACCTCCACATGACAGTATAAGCATTGATGAATAAAAGGAAAAGAATGAATTAGAAAAAAATAATCAAAATGAATGTTTAAGTTTTTTTATTTGATTTATTATTGTCACATGGATTGGATACAGTGAAAATTATTGCTTCTTGCACGCT
Source organism: Sphyrna mokarran (assembly GCA_024679065.1). Lineage (NCBI taxonomy): Eukaryota > Metazoa > Chordata > Chondrichthyes > Carcharhiniformes > Carcharhinidae > Sphyrna > Sphyrna mokarran. The sequence goes on from JAGIQG010000003.1 coordinate 62,225,617, forward strand.
ATACAGACAAATCATACCATTCATAAAGTACATAGTGGAGAAGGAAAGGAGAGGATGCAGAATTTGCATTGTAATTATAGATAGCACGAGATAAGAGAAAGATCAGCTTAATATATGGGTTGTCCATTACAGTGTAAGTAAAGGTAAACAATGATTTGTTGCCTCATTGGGTGTGCTCTAGTCAGGCTTATTCTGTGGATGTGAGAGGTAGCTCAACTCACTGGGGAAAAAGAAGAGAAAATAAGAACTTGCATTTATATACGTCTTCCACAACCTCAAAACATTCCAAATGTATCCAACGAGCATTTTTTTGAAGGGCTGTCACTGTTATAATGTAGGAAAAAGCAGCTAATTCTGCACAGAGAAATCCCATCAATAGCAGTGAAATAAATGATAAAATGATTCAAAACACAGTAGAATTATACCACAGCATTTTCCGCAGTTGGAATTTCATTCTGTCAGTGCTCCCTCTGCTTACCCCTCTCCTAAGCAGAGTATCTGAATATATTTGTATAGTGACCTGACCCCACTCATCAAACCCCCTCCATCAAGAAGTTGCATTTGGATCACCCAATTCTTTAATCAAAAGTTTACGATCTGGCAATGAGGCTGTGAACGTGATTGATGCCTTTAATCAGCAACTGAGGGTCATCTTCATCCTATCAGTCTCTTCCAACTCCATTAAGGGCCGTTGAAACTTGCATTGATTTCAAAAAATTAAGGCTTAGAAGAGTACTGCAAATGGAAATTTGGATGAATGGTTCCAAGCTCTTCCCTATTTTTCCTGAGAGATTAAGAATAGCCAATGACCTGTTAGCAAAGCCCCTGCAGCATTTAATAAAGACTCCAAAGCCTCCAAATATTCTTCTTTAGGAAATATTGTCCACTTTGTTCAATAATTAAATCAGTGCATGGAAATGGTTGTGAGCTCAGTCTTTTAGGGTCATTATTAAGAGATTGGATTGGTTCAAGTAGCCATTTGCTGAGGTAGTGATGCCAGATATCTTGCTAATATTCTGTGTTCCTGTGTCACTGTTTGATTTGCTGAACAATTAAAAAAGATAAATGATTTTCAAATATTTCTCATGATTTGAATGAAAGGTTGATATCTGTGAATGGAGTTTATCTGCTGCAGCATTTGCACTCACTGGTATTTGGTCTGGCTATATCATGTTAAAAACTCTTCCACCCAAAACAGGCTCCTGTGGCCTTAGTCAACTGACCTTAAGATGATTAGATGTTAGCCATCAAAATGTAAAACAATCCTTGTACATCAATATTACATTTTGTTAAAGCTTGCACATCAATGGCAGTCCCACACATCAATTCACATACCTGCTCATCTATTCATAAGATTGAATAGACAATCTCTATTGGTTTCTATCAAGAGATTGAGATTCTCCCCACTCAAGCTCCAGTGAGTCCAGTGTCTCATTTGCTCCTGGATAGAAGCTTTCTAGTGCTTTGCATTGGTTAGCTGCCAGCTTTTAATCCATTAAATACCAGCCATGGCTTGCACTCATTTCATCTGCAATTGGCCCTACCAACTATTGTCTAAGCTCTTGTATCTTGGGGTAGTCAATAGCATATATCCGTACAACATGAGAGAGAGAGTGAGTGTGTTCATTTGGTATTAGGTAAATAGATAAAAACAAATTACTGAGGATGCTGAAATCTAAACCCAAAAGAGAAAACGCTGAAAAGTTTCAGCAGGTCTGGCAAATCTGTGAAGAGAGAAAATAGCCTCAGAGGGTCATCTGGATTCGAAACATTAGCTTTTTTCTCTCTTCACAGATGCTGCCAAACCTGCTGAGATTTTCCAGCATTTTCTCTTTTGGCAATAGAAACCCTACCAGTGTGGATTTCTGCAATAGGTCGGACATCTTAAACAATTAAATACATTTTTGACCAAAGCAGACATCAGCTGATTAGGATTAAAATCAGATCATGTAATTTGATTTTTTACAATTCCTCCACCGATCCCATATGGCTGCTTCACCTGCAACGACTGAGACATTGTTGGTAAGAATATTGCATGTTGTGAAAATTCTAAGGTTCTTGATCTTAGCAAAGGAATAAATTTGTTTGTCATAATTCAGGAAGATTTATTAAGTATAAAAATTATCAAACTAGGAAACAATTGAAAGTTTGTGAGCAGTGTTACTTCCCAGGTTAATCTTAGATAGAGAGCATCCTGCTTGGACCTTGCTGTTTCTTCCTCTCATCCTCAGTTAAATAATTGCTTTTCCTGTATCTTGCTATGATGTCTGTATACTATCGCAAGGCAATCTGCTCTAACATGAAGATGGGCTCTTGACTGAAGTCCTTTTTTGAGATGTGAGAGTTGCCAAATACACTACCCATTTCTATCTGATTATTAATGCTGGAAGAGCATGATAGCTCTGTTATTAGTCAAAGTCAGCTGAGCTCCATCATTGTGACCAAAGTTCACAGACTATCACCTTACAAGGCACCTTTGGTCTGATCACTTTTTGTTGGACTATATGATATTTTCTGCAAAAATAGTTATCCCATTTTTGCAAAGTGACTAAACTGACTCTTCCTTTTATATGGTCTTTGTCTGCACAAGCACCTTGATTGATCTTAAGCTATCTTCTAGTTCAAGTTAAGTAAAACTCTTTGAGAGAAAATGCTGGAAAATCTCAGCAGATCTGGTAGTATCTGTAAGGAGAGAGAAGAGCTGATGTTTTGAGTCCAGATGACCCTTTGACAAAACCCATGTTGATTTTTAGTAACACAAGATCAGGAATTTGATAAAAGTTTCTAACAAGGTTTCTGTAAAAATACTTCAATAACTGTGGATCAGGTGTAAGCTGATGCTTTGTCCTGATATTTAGCTGAATTCATTACATAGATATAATTTAAAATGAATACAATTTGTCCCCGTGAATCTTTATGGACTTGAAGATCATATTAAAAGACATAGGTAGGGGTACCATTAAATCATTGGAGCCTAAAGACAAATGGACTCTTAGATTCTAAGATTTCACAGATACATAGGGTGGAATTTTCTGATAGTCAAAGTCAGTGGAATTTTGAATGGCTTGCCACTCCATCCATTCAGCTGAGTGGTTTCCATAAAATGAAATGATGACATGATTAAATGTAAATTATAGTTGAATATACTTCCTTTTAGATGATAATACAATCAATATAATTAAATATCAAGTATAATACCATTGCAATTCTTTTATACATTCTACAGAATATCATGCTCCACACCTTGGAAAAAGTAAAGGATTATCACATTAATCTCCCACCTATTCTCTTGCTGCCCCCAAACTCCTGTTTTGCCTCATTTATTTTTTCTTGCTCTATTGTCTGTTACTTTATCAGCTGGATAAACCTACTATCCACAATCATGTAATTTTGACTTTGTGAGACAACGTACAACAGAAGATATTGGATCAGACACTAATTATACAACAATCCTAATTTTCATTTCCATTTAATCTTCTGTCAGATCATTATCCCTACTGCCAATCCACTTTGGGAGGTGGTTGGAAGAGCTAATATTTAGAAAGGGAGGTTGAAGGGGTTGGGTGCAGGTGAAGAGGCTGGTGAGGGTGTTGAGAGGGAAGGTTGGAGAGGTTAGGGGCATGGAGTGGAAGTTTGAGGGGTTAGAAACGTGGGAGAGATGATTGCAGAGTTTGGGGCTGAGTGGGGATGTTGGAATAACTGGGAATGTGAGTGAGGAGGTCGGAGGGGTTGGGCTATGCATGAGGAGGGTGGAAGAGTTGGGGATGTGGATAAGGATGTTGGAGGGGGTGGGATTGTGGATGAGGATGTTGAAGGGGTGCGGTTGTGCATGAAGAGGTTGGAAGGGCTGGGGCTATAGATGACAAGGTTGGGACTGTGCATGAGAGATTGGAGGAGTTGGGACTATGGGTGAGGAGGTTGGAAGAATTGGGGCTGTGCATGAGGAGGTTGGAAGAATTGGGCTGTGGGTGAGGAGGTTGAAGAGGTTGGGGGTTGAGAGGAAAGGTTGGCGGACTTAAGGCTGTGGGTGAGGAAGTTGAAGAATTGGGGCTCTTGGTGAGGAGGTTGGAGAATTGGGGCTATGGGTGAAGAGGTCAGAGGGCTTGACCTAAAGCAAATGGCTACTTATTTTTCAGTTTATTTGAAGATGGGAGATATATCGGACATAGTGGAATGATGAAATAGTTTCTTCAGCTTGGGTCATGTTTTAAATCATTGGTTTCACTCATTCTCCACAGGAAAAGGAAGAAACTGCTCTGTTTAGTGATCTTCCTCTATGGAAAAGAGAAATGATGATACAGAAACTGAACAGAGAAAAGTACGTATCACAGAATATAGACTGAGCAGTAGAGTCAACAACTACTAATGGAGTGCCCAACGTCAGAAGTCATTTCTTCCAGGAAGTATCTGAAACTTAAAACTGGATAGAGAATGCAGAAGCAGGCTCAAGAGATAAGACAAAAGAATGATTTATTGTGACCTATTCTGAGAATGGCTTACATTCATTCTTCACGCAATGACCCCATCTTGAGTAATTTAATTTTAGAATACCTTCCACCAAGGTGACACTTGCCCAGGGTGACAAGAAATAAGTTATTGCTTCAATGACTTAAACGAAGGGATTATTCCCAGTCGCCCACATCCAGAAAACCAACAGCCAGGCTCTGTCTGCATAAATCTCATCGTTAGAAGTATCAGGATGAATGAACCAGTCTGGGCAGATATGGCAGTTTGCTGCAAATAAACTGAGACTTCTTATTGAGTTTGCTGCATGGTCAGACTTGAACCTGAGCCTGATCTTTTTCAACCCTGCTATCTCCAATGGGTGACACACTTGCCAAGACACCAAATAATTCCATTTTCCATCTCCATTTTCTCTTGTGATACTACTTCATGGGCACTGGCCATTCCCTCCACACCTCACCCAGGTGACCATTTTACATGTTGGCTAGCTGTCTGACCATCGGGTGCATCACAGCCAAGGCCAATCTTGTCCTCATCTGATGTATGTATATTTCTAGTCAGGACAGTGGAGTATGATAGGGACAGAAAGCCTGACTGTGCTTTTGTCCTGTCCTAGACTGTGAACATCGAAGCCAACATAAATATGTCAATTTATACATCAGCTGCGATCTGTTAAACTTACTCTAAAACTAGCAATTGGACTTGGAACTTCTGGACTCTGTGATTTTTAACTACAGTCCGATCTGCAAATCTGTTTGTACTTTTTTAAATTCAATTCTGTTTTCCTGGTGAGAAACCCTTGAACATATCCTACTAAGTTTCAGCCTTTCAATCACTTCTGTTATGTTTATGGACAGCTCCTCAACATGTTTTTAACACATTCTTTTGTTTTGCTCTTAATAGGAAGAAGCAAAGGTGAGTGTTGCTGTTGGAGTTAGAATCAATTCGACTCTATTCTTTCAAGCTTGGCTGGTAAGTTACTGTCAGATTAGTTCAGAAGGTATGCACTGCAAGTCAGCCAGCGGCAACTCCAAGAGCAGTGAATCTATTCTAAACCAGGCAAAGAAGAAGGTTTGTCACGCTGGGGTACAGTCCAGTAGCAACAGTACGTTAACAACATAATTCTGGAAAAAGGACTCTGCATCAATTCAATCAACCTGACCAGGGAGCCATGCCATTCATTCCAAACTCATCCCCTTCCTCACTCACTCTAACCTTCTCCTCTTGTTCACTCAATCAAAATCCTCCGGGTGCCTGGCTCGGCTCCTCCCCCTGCTCGGGCGTTTGGTCCAGCTCCCTCCCCATGCTCGGGAGCTCACTCCTTCGTAATTCAATTCACAAATGTTCTTCTGAAATCCCTCCACTTTTCCGTATTCCTCTAACCTTTTCCTCACTCCACCCAAATCCTACCTCCTCTACATCCTCTCTTAGATCTTCTTCCTCATCCTTGGGTGGCTCAGTAGCACCGTGGTTAGCACTGCTGCTTCACAGTGCCAGGGACCTGGGTTCGATTCCTGGCTTGGGTCACTGTTTGTGTGGAGTTTGCACATGCTCCCCTTGTCTGTGTGGGTTTCCTCTGGGTGCTCTGGTTTCCTCCCACATTCTGAAAGATGTGGTGGTGAGGTGAATTCACCTGAAAGGCACTGGAGTATAGTGACAAGGGGAATTTCACAGTAACTTTGTTGTAGTGTTAATATAAGCCTTACTTGTGACTAATAAATAAACTCTTAACTTTTACTCACACATCATAGAGTAAACTCTGGTACCTTTTCAGAACATATCTCAATGCTCTTCTTTATCCTGTGATTGAAGTTTAGCTCACTGCTAAGCACATATGAAACTGTTGGAAGATTCATAATGAGTGAGTTCAATTCCTGCACTTGACCTTGCCCTAACTGAAGGAATTTCTTTGTAAGCTCGGTTGCACTCTATATGATGCCACACAGGATTCCATCGATCCTTGTAAAAGAGAAAATGACCCATGACAAAGAACAGGAAAGTATCAGCACAGTCTCCCAAGGCTTCTGCTGTAAATCTTTTGGCAAGTCATCTAGGAACTGCCATCCACATTACATTTAGGAAATGCACAAATTAATACACATCAGAGGAAGCCACTGTAATATAAATGTCACAAACACTGTCAGATTAGTTTGCAGTGAGTTTTTTTTTTTGCCTAGAGTCATAGACCAATAGTCAAGGACACACATGTTCCAATGGGCCTTTAGCTGCTGCAGAGCTATGGATTATCACTTATAGAAACTGTTAATCTGGCCAAATGTTTGTCACATTAGGTTGCTTATCAGCAACATAATACTGACTTGTTCAATGGTATTTTGAGGGTAAATCACTACTACTAGTCCTAGAATAAATTGTTGGGCGAAGAAAATCAAGGATCCAAGAAAGACCAGACTTGGAAGAATGCAGATTTCTCAGAGGCCTAAGTAGGACACCTAACTGCCATTTTAATAAGAGTAGACAGACTTTTCTACAGTGCAGAACAAGATGGTGTGAGTCCAATCTTCTCCAATTCCCACATATGCAAGTCCAACTGAAGTTGTTAGACAATAATCAGCTCAGTTAATGTTCCCTCTCCTAACTTGGCATAGTGCCTGCAAGCACTGCTTCAGCTGAGACTGTCCAACAACAGGCAGGGAGCCAATCTAAGAGCTCAATCCTGAATGGTTTAGTGCCCCATCCAGCACTGTGTTTACCCATTGTGGAACTTAACTAATTTAACACTAGTTGACAACTAGAAGACAACAAATTACCTCGGGGTTTTGAGGGGTGGGGATGGGGTTAATTTTATCAATGCCATTGGGGTGGGTTGAGTGACGGGTGGAAAATTCACTTTGATCAGAGTCAGTGGCCAATGAAGTTGAAAAATAATCCATTGTTCCACAGGATTCTGGAAGAGAAAAGAAAGGAAATAGAAAAGCAAGAGATGAATGAGCAATCTGCAATCCACAAGCAGCTCGGATATGATGAAAACCAACTGCTGCCATGGCAGCGGCATGCCATCCTCATTAACTCCAACTTCCTGAAAAGGGGAAATTCTCAGAGATAATAGCCTTCATCTGAGAGAAAAGCAACTTTGAGAATCCTATCAGCATCACTTCCAATCTGTTTTATTTTCTCAGACTATAATGCTTGCATCTAGCATTCTTCATACTGGGATAAAAAACTGGAAATATTCATGGAGAGAATTCAAGTTAATGTTTTAGGTCAATGACCTTTCGTCAGAACTGGAAAACATTTAAGATGTAACCAATGGTAAATGGAAACTAGTTGGTTTTCCATTCATGGAGAAAGCAGAGAATCCTCAGCCCATGCTGTTTGGGGTCAGTGAGAGAGACTGATTGGACGTCCATAGTTAAACACTGGTAAGGGCTAGGGAACTGGAGACTGCTAAAGTCACAGAGAGAGATAGACAAGTCCTAGATATGGGTGTAAAGAGATTGGAGAGAGAGAGAGGGATGGGAGGTAAAAGAAGTGTCAGGTTAGGCAGAATACAGTTTTGAGGCCAGAAACAGGCTGAAACATCCATATCATCTTTCTTACAAATATAACATTGACAAAGAGGGTAATCATTTTGCTATTTGTGCCAATGTCAGCTTTTTGCAGCAGCTATCCAATTAATCCTACTCCATTCCTCTTTCTCGATAGCTCTGTGCAATTTCTTCTTCTAAGTTTTAATCCTTTTTTTAGGTCATGTCTACCTTCTGAGGTGGATATGGTGTATCCTCCTGTGAGGCCTTTCTTGTATTCCATCTTCACAACAAGCTTATCTTACACGAGGCCTTCAAACCTCACAATCATATCTTCATAGACCTTTGTCACATACATATAGCTGGTACTATTTTAAGGAAGGGCAGGGGAGTTATTTCTGATGTCCTGACCAATACTTATCCTCAATCAACATAAAAAAGCTCATAGATCATTATCATATCACAGGCTGAGGGAGTTTGCGATGAGAAAAGTGGCTGTCATGTTTCCTACATTACAAAAGTGAATCATTCAAAAGTACTTGATTGGTGGAAAGCTCTTGGGGACATTTTGAGTTTATGAAAGGTGCAATAGAAATTCAGGATTTTCTTTCTTTTAAATTTATATTCTCATTTGATTTTCTTTACTCTTGCATTGAGCCTCCCTCACACTTACGTATTCAGACCATTTCATCACAGCCTCACAAGGCAACATCATTTCCTCTTAACCAGGCTTTTGTCACATGCATATTGTCACACTGGTATTCTCACACAAGGATATCTTCACATCAGGCCTTCCTTTCATTCTTAACCTCATGCCAGATCATCCGAAAACTACACGAGATGTTTATCACACTCACATCTTCATAAAAAAATTTCCATTTGTATCCTTTCACAAGGCTTTTCTTGCACGTCTATCCTCATACCAGATTTCCTTAGAAACCTTTTTCTCAGAGACTGTTGTGCTCACAAACATATTATTACAAGGCCATACATCAGGCTGTTACCACAGTCACATTCTCACACCAAGCCTTCCTCGCAGTCAATTCTACAGATTGAACATACATGAACAAAATATTCTTTCATTCTTTTATCCACTTCCTCTCTGGTTTTGTGGGAAGCCTAAAGTCTTTTCGAGTTGCGATTTGTTGGACATCTTTGTAGCCCTATATAAATGCAACAAAATGAGTCATAACATCTGAACTGAATACATTTTACAAATTATTCTTTGTTGATGAAAATCCAGCAGCACAATTAATAATTATCATGATGCCATGCTATAATTATCATGCAAATAAATTATTTTTGTGAAAGTTGACTATTTATAAATGTGTTACATTACAGGGTAAATTTTATGTGGGGCATTTGCAATGGGTCATTTGAAAACTACTGACTTAACAGAATGCCTATACCTCAATAATAACACACTGCCAGCAGCCAAAACATTGCAAAAGGTAGGACTCCCTTCCCTCAAAGGGAGCAAGTCCCACCCTCAGGACCTGCCAGCCAGTCTGGCTAGCTGGCAACTCCAGCAGCCCCAGCAGCACCAGAACTCAGTCATGGATGTTGCTGGGACTGGGAGCAGAATCATGAGCAAGTCAGTAATGAATCCAGAAATATCCAAATTTGGATCAGTCTAGGATTTTTGGGCAGGGTGGGATCAGGCACCTTAAGAGGACAACAAGGCAGGTAGGGGTAGGGGGAGGGACAGTCATCTTGGGGGTATACCTACAATGTGAACAAGGCACCCACTCACCAAGGTGAACCCCTCTTTCTTCCCACTTTTTCCCCTCAGATAGTGATAAAGTAGATTTCCTACTTTCATCTGCCTTCCCATCCAACCACATTATGCCTCGTTAACAAGTTCAGTTGCTGGTTAATGATATTTTTCAAAATGGCACACGTATGCCAAAATCACACCTACCTACTGTATTATGGAAAACTGGCAAGTTGACAACAGCTTCACAATCCAATGTCATCACCCAACATTTTACACATGCGAGGGGTGTTAGCAGTTCCAATTTGAAAACATAATATCCCAACTCACACTTGCAATTACCTTGAGTAAACCTCATAGGAAATGTATTTTGCCATCACAGCAAACACCATGGAATAGTTCCACTATTTGATCATCAGTCTGTCAAGTGACTATTTGGCTCATTGTGGAATAAAATTGCAAACTGTGTTCTGATCCCTGCAAGAAACTATGAACCAAGATTACCAAACTTAATGAATGGCCCCCAAATTACTAGCAAGATTCAACTTTTTGTCATTTTTACTTGAACATGAATCAGAACCAATGCAAATTACATGTGAATTAACAGGAAATTGATACATTAAATAAGGTAAATTTCAATTTAAATAGCCAGTACAACAAAGATACATCTTATGCATTGCCAAACATTCACGTCACTCCTCACAAACGTAGCTACATTTAAACAACATGCTGTTCTTTATCGTATGTCAGGAGTTCTATCTGACAACAGTTTTCACCTTTGAATTTCACAGGCATGGTTACCATCAGCACAACACTCTTATAAAACCATCTCTCCTTGAAGTCATGACAGACCTGATGTAGTTTTCTAGAGTTCATTTTCAACTGATAGACCAACAATATTAAACTTCACGGTTTGGCTACTTCTGGGAAAGCGTCTTACTCTTTAGCATCTCTGAGTTATTTGCACAGCTTTCCAGATTTTATATCTTTAAGCCAGCATTACACAGCTCCCAAGAGATCCTGGTCAGAACTCCATCACCTTGTCTGCCACAGATTAGGTGTAGGTGTAGGTGACGGTTCAACAATGGAAATCTCTGTTGCCTCAGGTGAGAATTTCTGGTCTTGCTGAGTGAGGCTGTAAAATCCCACCCATCTCCTTTTCTGTCGAGCAGAGAAACCAGGATAACCAGGTTTTCATAAGTCAAAATGGAGACACATTGTAAAGCCTGGGAAGATGGGGTTCTACGATGATTGATATGTTGGATGGCCTGTGATAAGAGTCTGGGGAGGGGGCCGCTGAAGGTAGCAGGTAATCTCCCAGAGCTGGCAACCTGATTAAGATACCCAACTGTGGAAACCAGTAGTTACAAACCATACTTTTTCCACCACTGATTTTATTGTTAGCTAAAATTACAGAGTTGCCTGGAGACTGGGGAAATCCAATGCTGTTGGCTACCAAATTACTCTATTGCAGAGGTTGTAGTATTCTGAAGGTTATTTGCAATCCACATGCAAGATAGCCTTTCACAGTCAATTGACATTATAATGTCTGGTGACAATTGTCCATGAAAGCTTGATTTGGAAGGCATCTTGATGGAGATTGCAAATACCTGCTGAAACAGGTCATCCTCTACAGTTATTTGGACTCAATGGCTGTTGATTTCCCCATTGAACAATGTAATTACAACAGCATTTCCAGAAAAGTGGAAAATGTTTTGTTTTTAAGTCTAGAATCTAGAAATGGACAATTGTATATTTCAAAGATTGTTCCTTAGTTTAGAAGAAAAAGAAGAGGAGCAATTGGATTCCAATCCTCCATCAACATTTTAACCATGTTCTGGGAGGTGGCAGGGGGAGTGCCCTACGTTTAATTAGACAGGAAGGTGTGGAGCCTGGTGGGTGGGGTGTCAGGACACCATGCAGCATAATTAGCAAATACAAAATCACAGGAACATTTAAAGCCTCATTGTTTTCATTGACATTGAGGCACAATGGATTCTGACAATAAAATAAACATTTTCAGTTGAAAATTAGCAAATGCACTTCAAATATGGGAGAAATTTGTCAGGGCCACAAGTAAGAAAACACAAAATCTTCCAAATGAAAAGTTTGGTTGTGTGCCATGGCTCAATCAATAAATGGATTGATGTAAAGCATTATCAATCTTTTAAAGACTGATTTTACAAAAAGATTCTGTAAACTAAGTCTTGATGTCTTCCCAGTCCAGACCAAAATGAGGCCCTCTTAAATCTCTGCTCCTTTTCCCAAGTCACATCTCAATCAGGACAACAGACTGCAGACTTACAGTGGACTGAAAAGCTTGAGCATATAGACATTAACAAAGAGGATGTGTTGGAGCTTTTGAAAAGCATCAAGTTAGATAAGTCGCCAGGACCGGATGGGATGTACCCCAGGTTACTGTGGGAGGTGAGGGAAGAGATTGCTGAGCGTCTGGTGATGATCTTTGCATCATCAATAGAGACAAGTATGGCTCCAGAGGATTGTGGATGTGGTTCTTTTATTCAAGAAAGGGATAAGAGATAGTCCAGGAAATTATAGACCAGTGAGTCTAACCTCAGTGGTTGGTAAGTCGATGGAGAAGATCCTGAGAGACACAATTTACGAAAATTTGGAGAAGTAATAGTATGATCAAGAATAGTCAGCACGGCTTTGTCAAAGGTAGATCATGCCTTACGAGCCTGATTGAAATTTTTGAGAATGTGTCTAAGCACATTGATGAAGGAAGAGCAGTAGATATGATTTATATGGACTTCATTCAAGGCCTATTGAGAAAATGAGAGGGCATGGGATACAAGGGGACATTGCTCTGTGGATTCAGAACTGGCTTCCCCACAGAAGGCAAAAAGTGGTTGTAGATGGGTCTTTTTCTGCATGGAGGTCAATGACCAGTGGAGTGTCCCAGGGATCTGTTCTGGGAACCTTGTTCTTTGTGATTTTTATAACTGACCTGGATGAGGGATTGGAGGGATGGGTTGGTAAGTTTGCTGATGACACAAAGATTGGAGGTGTTCTGGATAGTGTGGAGGGATGTTAGAAGTTGCAATGAGACATTGATAGGATGCAAGACTAGGTGGAGAAATGGCAGATGGACTTCAGCCCAGACAAGTGTGTACAAAGAACAAAGAACAAAACAGCATGGGAAACAGGCCCTTCGGCCCGACGAGCCCGCGCCGCCACCTCAATGTTCCTACTTCTACACGCAATCCCTGTCCATGTTTATAGATCTATGGATTAAAAACCAAATTTGAGACAATTTAGGGAGAATTTGTTCTGCCAATTAGCCTAAGAGCACATCTTTGGGATGTGGGAGGAAACCGGAGTTCCCGGAGAAAACCCATGCAAGCATGGGGAGAATGCGTAAACTCCCACAGACACAGGCCCAATCCATGTATCTGCACAGCACAGCTACAGTCACTGCGCTGTCGTGTTGCCCATCAGATGGTCCAGGTCAAGCATACACTAACGATGTGAAGCAGTAAGATACTCTCGAAAAAGGTCCAAGAGCAGTCCTCTCACGACCCATCGCATGTATGCCCCTCGTTAGACAACAAGGTGGACCAAAGCACCTGTAGGATAAAAACAAGTACATCAATATCATCATCTATTTACAAACTTCCCAGGGACTCCCAAGGCTCATGATCCCTATTTTAAATCAGTTTTCTATACCCCTCCATTCCCATTCTGTTCATATGCCCATCTAAGTATTTCTTAAATAACTCCAGAGTACCTGCCCCCACCACTTTACTTGGCAGCGCATTCCATACCCCCACCACCCTCTGTGTGAAAAAACTCCCTCTAGCATCCAAATTATACCTCACCCCCCTCACCCTAAGCCCGTGACCCTCGTGCTATTTGAGTCCATCCTAGGAAAAAGCTTAACCCTGTTTACTCTATCTATCCCCTTCAAAATCTTGTACACCTCTATCAGATCTCCTCTAAGTCTATGTCTTTCTAAGGAAAACAGTCCCAATTTGCCTAATCCCTCCTCGTAACTCAGACCTTCCATAACCAGGCAGCATCCTGGTAAACATCCTCTGCATTCTTTCCAGAGTCTCCACATCCTTACGGTAGTAAGGCGACCAGAACTCGACACAGTATTCCAAATGAGGTCTAACCAGCGTTTTATACAACTGCAACATTAAAGGCCAGCTCTTGTACTCTATACCCCTTCCTATAAAGGCTAGCATACTATATGCTTTCTTCACAACCTTCTCCACTTGCTCTGCCACCTCCAGAGACTTGTTCACCTGCACCCCCAGGTCCCTCTGCGTTTCCATATTCTTAATAGGTCTACCCTTTATCATATACCTCCCCTCTACATTTTTTCTCCCGAAATGCATCACCTCACATTTATCAGGATTGAATTCCATCTGCCATCTGTTTGCCCATGCTACCAGCTATCTATGTCCTGCTGCATTACCTGACAATGCTCCTTACTATCCGCAAGTCCAGCCATCTTTGTATCGTCTGCAAACTTGCTGATCACTTCACTTACTCCCTCTTCCAAGTCATTTATACATATTACAAATAGAAGAGGTCCTAGTACTGAGCCCCGCGGCACACCACTAGTGACTGACCTCCAGCTAGAGAAACACCCTTCCACTATTACTCTCTGTCTCCTATTACAAAGCCAGTTGCTTATCCATCTAGCTACCTGTCCTTGTATCCCATTTGCCTTGACCTTCTCGACTAACCTCCCATGAGGGACTTTGTCAAACGCCTTACTAAAATCCATATAGACAACATCAACGGCTCGCCTTTTGTCACCTCCTCAAAAAATTCTACCAGATTTGTAAGGCACGACCTCCCTTAACAAATCCATGCTGCGTATCCCTAATCAGATTGCAATGCTCTAAGTGCCTATACATCCTATCTCTAACAATCCCTTCCAACAACTTCCCTACCACTGACGTCAAACTCACCGGCCTATAATTTCCAGGGTTATCCCTACCACCCTTTTTAAACAATGGTACAACATTAGCTATTCTCCAGTCCTCTGGGACCTCACCTGTGTCCAAGGAAGAGACAAAGATTTGCGTCAGAGGCCCAGCAATTTCACCTCGCACCTCTCTAAGCAGTCTGGAATAAATGCCATCAGGCCCAGGAGATTTATCAGTTTTAATGCTGCCTAGAAGCTCTAACACTTCCTCCCTCGGTATGGATATTTCCCTCAACTGGTCCACAGCTCCCTCAGAGACAGGTGCTGTCAACAAGCCCCTCTCCTTCGTGAATACCGACGCAAAGTATTCATTCAGGATCTCCGCCATTCCCTCGGACTCGAAGCACAGTTCCCCTCCTCTGTCCCTAAGAGGTCCGACTTTTCCTCTAACCACCCTTTTATTCCTAACATAGGAGTAAAAAGCCTTTGGGTTTTCCTTAATCCTATCCGCCAAAATCATTTCATGCTCCCTTTTTGCCCTTCTAACTCCCTGTTTGAGATCCCTCCTATTCTCTCTATATTCCTTCAATGCTGTCTTGGTTCCCAGCTGCTTCGACCTATTCTTCCTAACCAAGTCCTCAATATCCCTAGTAATCCACGGTTCTCTAATCCTACCTTTCCCATCTTTCCTCTTGGCCGGCACGTACTTATCTTGCAACATTTTCAGTATTCCCTTGAAAGAGTCCCACATGCCTAGCGTGGACTTACCCTCAAACAACCGTTCCCAATCAGTTTCCCTAAGTTCCTGCCTAATTCAACCGTAGTTAGCCTTCCTCCAATTCAGCACCCTGCCACTAGGGCAACAAGCATCCTTTTCCATCTGTATCCTAAAGTAGACAGAATTGTAGTCACTGTTAGCCACATGTTCCCCCACCAAAACATCAACCACCTGCCCTGGCTCATTACTCAGAACTAAATCCAATATAGCCCCTTCTCTAGTCAGGCTAGCCACATACTGTTCCAACGATTCTTCCAGTACACATTTTACAAATTCCTGCCCATCCAAACCCCCAGCTCTAAGTACTTTCCAATCCACCCTAGGGAGATTAAAATCTCCCACTATAACAACTCTGTTCTTTCTGCACCTATCCAAAATGTCTTTACATATGCTTTCTTCAACTGCCCGCGGGCTGTTGGGTAGCCTATAATACACCCCTAGCATAGTAATTGCCCCCTTTCTATTCCTCAACTCCACCCACAGTGACTCCACTCCTAACTCCTCTGTATTGTCCTCCCTCTGCACCGCCGTGATGCTCTCCTTAACTAACAACGCCACTCCCCCACCTCTTCTGGACCCTCCTCTGTCACGCCTGAAACACTTATACCCAGGAATGTTCAGTTGCCACTGCTCCCCTTCCTTTAACCACGTCTCTGTCACTGCAACCATATCCAAGTTCCTCGCAAACATTAAGGCCCTAAGTTCATCCGTTTTTCCCGTTATGCTCCTCGCATTGAAACAGACATACTCCAGACCTCCAAGACCACTAGGAACCTCCTTCTCCTTGATGCATCTCTTCTCGTCCAAGCTTGCTCTGTCTCCCATCTCGCTCTCGACCGAGAGATCGATCTCATCCCCTCCCCCCTCCATATTATTTTAAATCCTGCTGAAACACTCCAGCTAACCTCCCAGCTAAGATATTCACACCCTTCCCATTCAAGTGTCCCCCATCCCTTCTACACAGGTGCCCTTCTTTCACAAAGACTTCCCAGTTATCCACAATATGAAACCCTCTTCCCTACACCAGTCCTTCAGCCACGCATTCAGCTGTAGGATCTCTTTTCTCCTGGCTCCGCTATTACATGCACCTGGAAGCAGCCCTGAGATCGCCACCCTTGAGGCCCTGTTCTTCAGCCCACCCCCCAACTCCCTGAACTGCCTTCTTTTATCCTCCCTGCTCTTTCTTCCTACATCCTTCTCTCCTACGTGAATCATCACATCCGCCTTGGCCCCCTCACCCTTCAAAATGCCCTCTACCCTGTCTGACACATCTTGCACCCCTGCTCCAGGGAGGCAAACTACCATCCTGGAGTCCCGCCTTGTACCACAGAAGCATCTATCTATTCCTTTAACCCTCCCATCCCCCACCACTATCTCCCTTCTAGCCCCTTTCCTCCCCTTTGAGGTACTCTGGTCCTCGTGCCTTGCCTTTTTTAACCCTCTGCCCTCGATATTTTGGGGGGCTGCCACTGGGGAAGTCTTTGGACTCCCCTCTCCTTTTTCCCCTTCCTGACAGTAATCCACCTGTAAGGGTCAGGTTTCCCCCCCTTAGGCTCCGGGTCTGCCACCTTACTTTGCCTCCCCTCCATGATTGCCTCGTTCTCCCTGACTAAAAATGCATCTTCCAACTGGCGCTCTAGTTGTTTGATCCGAGCCCTCAGACACTGCAGCTCCAAACACTTGGCGCATACATGGACTTTCTGGAGAGGTCTCACCTCCAGGAACTCCCACATGTGACACCGTACACAGGTGAGGCGTCTTCCCTTAATCCCTGCCATTGTCATGGACACCTTTGGAGGTGTGAATTCCAATGGAAAACCAGTAGCACACTGTGTCTAAGCCTGCTGTAGCCCAAGCCCTTGTATCTCTCACTCTGCTTCCTTATTCACTCCGCTGCCCGCTCCCGACGCTGCCCGCTGTTTACTGCCACTTTTTTTTTATACTCCCTGGTGTAGTGTAGTTTTGGCAGGTCAAATAGAATGACAGATTATATTAAGGCTAAAACTCTTGGCAGTGTGGAAGATCTGAAGGATCTTGGGGCCCAGGTTCATAGGACACTCAAAGCAGCTTCGCAGATAGAGGCCATGGTTAAGAAAACGTATGATGTACTGGCATTCATCAATCCAGGAATTGAGTTTAGAAGTTGGGAGATAATGCTGCAGCTGTATAAGACCCTGGTCAGACCCCACTTGGAGTACTGTGCTCAGTTCTGGTCACCTCATTACAGAAAAGATGTGGAAGCCATAGAAAGGGTGCAGAGGAGATAGAACATAGAACATTACAGCACAGAACAGGCCCTTCGGCCTTCGATGTTGCGCCGACCAATATAAAAAGCAATGCCCCTCCAAACTAAACCATTCCCTTCTCTTCCATATACTTATCAACTAACTCTTAAACGCCACCAAACTTGGCGCATCTACAACTGCTGCAGGCAGGGCATTCCACTCCCGAACCACCCTTTGGGTAAAGAACCTACCTCTGATATCCGTCCTATAACTATCACCCCTTAATTTAAAGCTGTGTCCCCTCGTGCTAGCTTTTTCCATCCTAGGAAAAAGGCTATCACTGTCCACCCTATCTAAACCTCTAATCATCTTATATGTTTCGATCAGGTCCCCTCTTAGCCTCCTCCTTTCTAACGAAAACAACCTCAAATCCCTCAGCCTCTCCTCATAAGACCTGCCCTCCATACCAGGCAACATCCTGGTAAACCTCCTCTGTACCCTCTCCAATGCCTCCACATCTTTCTTATAATGCGGGGACCAGAACTGCACACAATACTCCAAGTGCGGCCGCACTAGAGTTTTGTACAGTTGCAACATGACGTTGCGGCTCCGAAATTCAATCCCCCTACCAATAAAAGCCAAGACTCCATATGCCTTCTTAACAACCTTCTCGACTTGACTGCCTACTTTCAGGGATCTATGCACATACACACCAAGATCCCTCTGTTCATCTAGACTACTAAGAATCCTACCATTTGCCCTATACTCTACACATTTATTATTTCTGCCATAGTGCATTACCTCACACTTTTCCACATTAAACTCCATTTGCCACCTCTCGGCCCAGCTCTGCAACTTGTCCAAATCCCTCTGCAAACTATAACACCCCTCTTCACTATCTACCACTCCACCGACTTTAGTGTCATCTGCAAATTTACTGATCCATCCCTCAATACCCTCATCCAGATCATTTATAAAAATTACAAACAGCAGGGGCCCCAAAAACAGACCCCTGAGGCACACCACTCGTCACCGAACTCCACGATGAATATCTCCCATCAACCACCACCCTCTGTCTTCTATCTGCTAGCCAATTCCTAATCCAATTAGCTAAATCACCCTCTATTCCATACATCTGCATTTTCTGCAGAAGTCTTCCATGGGCCACCTTATCAAACGCCTTACTAAAGTCCATATATACCACATCAACCGCCTTACCCCCATCCACCTCTTTAGTCACTTTTTCAAAAAACTCAATGAGGTTAGTAAGGCACGACCTACCCTTCACAAAACCATGCTGACTATTTCCAATCAATTCATTACTCTCTAAATAAGTATAAATCCTATCCCTAATTATTCTCTCCAATACTTTGCCCACCACAGAAGTAAGACTCACTGGCCTATAATTCCCTGGAAGGTCTCTCTTCCCCTTCTTAAACAATGGGACCACATTCGCTATCCTCCAGTCCTCCGGAACCACACCCGTAACCAACGAGGACCTGAAGATCAGAGCCAGAGGCTCTGCAATCTCCTCTCTTGCCTCCCAGAGAATCCTAGGGTAAATCCCGTCCGGCCCAGGGGACTTATCCAACTTCAAACCCTCGAGAATATCTAGCACATCCTCCCTATCTACTTCGATACCTTCCAGTTTGCTACCCTGTACCTCAGTGTTCTCCATAACTACATTTACATCACCCTGCGTGAATACCGAAGAGAAATATTTATTCAGTACCTCTCCAATCTCCTCAGGCTCCACGCACAACTTCCCACTGCTGTCTATGACTGGCCCTAATCTTGCCCTAACCAATCTTCTATTCTTAACATATAGATTTACAAGGATGTTGCTGGATTGGGTGACATGCCCTATGAGGATCGGTTGTGACAGCTCAGTCTTTTCTCCTTGGAGAGACGAAGGATGAGGGGTGACCTGATAGAGGTGTATAAGATAATGAGAGGTATTGATCGAGTGGATTCTGAGGCTTTTTCCCAGGGCTGAAATGGTTGCCACATTGAGGACACAAGTTTAGGGTGCTGGAGAGTAGGTACAGAGGAAATGTCAGGGGTAAGTTTTTCACTCAGAGGCTGGTGTGTGTGTGGAATCAGCTTCTGGCTGGTGGTGGAGACAGATTTGATAGAGTCTTTCAAGAGACTTTTGGATAAGTACATGAAACTTAGTAAGATAGAGGATTATAGATAAGTCTACCAGGTAGGGACATGTTCAGCGCAACTTATGGGCCAAAGGGCTGTTTCTGCTGTAGTTTTTCTATGTTTCTAACAAACTAGGCTTCTCTTGACAGTAAAAACCAAAGTCTGGTCCTGACTTAAAAAGTTTAAAATTTATTTATTGGCATCACATTAACACTGCAATTAAGTTATGTGAAAATCCCCTAGTTGCCAAACTCCAGCACCTTTTCAGGTACACTGAGGGAAAAGTTAGCATAGCAAATGCACGTAACCAGCAGCACGTCTTTCGGACTGTGACAGGAAACCAAAACACCCAGACGAAACCCATGGAGACACAGGGAAAAAGTGCAGACTCCTATTCCTCTCATCATTCATCCTCCCTTTAAAACTAAAACACTGGCTTCCACTTTTAACCACATTCCTAACATAAAACATAAAGTTTGAAGGAGCACGTGGGATTGGGGAGTCAAGTTTCAGGCGAAATAGAAAGTGGATGAATGAATTACAGTGCAAAATTACACTTTTGCTTGCTTGCAACTTTGCTTGTATTAAACGGGGTAATTTCAAAAAATGTCCAGACTTTACAAGCTAAGTAGTATTGATGAATAGTATTGGTGTTTCATACAAGTTAGAATTATAAAGTATAATTATGAGAACTATGATTCGCTGTGATGACCAGGACCAGAACGAAATGGCTGCAGACCAATTTTTTTTTTGCTTGATGTTTTACTGTCGTTCTTTCTGTATACTTGCAGTTAAGGACTCCATTTTACTCTCCCAAGTTGTCTTGACCTCCTGACCCGCGATAATTCTGTCCCCCAGCTCATGTGAATGTGGGCTGTTCCAAAGTGGATTAGTGCTTCTTCCACAGAGCTCAGAGTCACACACTCCCAGCACAAGCTGGACCCATGCACAGTTTGAAGCAGCTGATTGTCTCACAGCTCGGGGCGCTAGGAAGGATTTTTGCGCGCGCGGGAGCTTTAAAAGGCTGCCGTTTAACGGTCGACCACTGGCAGCATTCCAATTGGCTAGGGCAGCTCGAGCGGCTTCCTTTCATGCGGCAGTAAGTGGAAAGCGGTCGCGCGAGGTGTGGAATAAAAGGGAGGAGACTGAATGATGGAGCAGATAGGTTAGAGAGACGCTGGCATAGCTGACACTAGTGATAACCCGGACATTTGAGCAAATTATCGGGGTGCCGCAGTGTGACCTTTGCTGACAGGTTAAAGATCGCCCAGGCAAGAGTTGGATGTCTCGTCACGGTAAGAAGAACTGACCTCTTTCTGAGGGAGACTTGCTTCTTCTCTTCATAAAAATTCTGTGTTCCCCCAGTTGTCTATTGCATGCTTTCGCTTCGTGCCTACATCAGATTGCCTTCACCCTTAAGCTCCTCTGCTTGTAGCTCTCCTTTGTGTATGTAGTGTTTTATGTGTAAGAGCCATGCAGCGGGTGGAATTTTCTCATCCCGCCAGCCACAGCGGGTAGGGACCAGGCAAAGGTCTGTTTGCTCCTGGTGGAATTTTCTGGTCTAGGGACGTGTGGCTGGAAAATCTGTCCTGCTGTTTATTTTTCATGTCTATACCTGCACCAAGCTGAGACTTGCTATCTGGATCGCATGGATCAATAGTTTTTATTATCCAAGAAAATTACAGTTGATCTCATTGCAATTAATACAAACTAGTCAGAGTCCTGTTCATGCATTCTTCAATTACAGATTCCCAGACTGTACAAAAAATTACAAAGATCATTGTAACTGCTGGTGACCAATACAGTTTGAAAGATAATTATCCTGTGATTAAATTGTTGTCTGCCTCTTGCCTACTTAGAAGGATAGGCTGCACAGAAGAAATAGAAATATTTGTTCAAAGTTATATATAATTATGAAAAGAAGAAAAGTGGAGGGGAATTCTCCATTCATGCCAATGGGATTCTTCAGTACTGTTATCAATACGCTCCTTTCTGTGGGTTTCGCAGCAGCATAGGGTGACAAATGAGAAATCTTATTGACAGCGGGGGACTAGACAATCCCATTGCCAGTGAACAGCGTGCCGCTGTCTGCCACACATTGAAGTCTAGAGAATTCTTCCAAGGTTGGTGAAAATTTGACTTTGGCTGATTCAGCTGCCGGCTATACTCTCCTTATATCTCTCCCTGTGCTTATTTACTCATTGACTTCCTGTAGGCTATCAAGCACATTCTGAATTAATCATTTCCTTTTTAAATTAATAGTGTTGCCAAATTACTTTACAGCATGACCCTGTTTTAACAATTACAAAGTAATGTGGCCCTGAATGCCAATGAAAGCAAAACAGAAATGAAGGAGCACAGTAACATTCAGTATATAATTATTAAAATTTGCATACTATAAATCAGCCTGAATCTATTCTACTACTGAAGAAATACAGTGAATGATATTTTTAGAAAAGAAAACAAGCTATAACAGACGCTAACAGTGTTCAGTTTAATTATAAAAGTTGATTTTAATCTTCTTTAATTTTCAAGAAAAATGATTGTGACAATCGTATTTGGATAGAGGCATTATGTATTTTGTAGGAAAAGAGATGATATAGTGTTATATTGTTATTTTATTTGTAAAGAGTAGGAACTAATGGAAGGGCTAGATAGGGTAGAGATAGAGAGATTCTTCGGGCTTAGAAGGAAAGCAGAACTAGAGGGCACAGCCTCGAAATAAGGGGAGGGGATGCAGTTTAGAATGAAGTTGAGGAAGAACTTCTTCATTCAAAGGGTGGTGAATTTTTGGAATTCTCTGCCCATTGAAGTGGTGGAACTACATCATTGAATATATTTAAGTAACGGGTAGATAGATTTCTGATAGACAAGGGAATTAAGGGTTATGGGGAGAAAGCGGGAAAGTGGAACTGATCCACTTCAGATCAGCCATGATCTTATTGAATGGCAGGGCAGGCTCGAAGGGCTAGATGGCCTACTCCTGCTCCTATTTCTTATGTTCTTATGTAATGGTTATATGAATAATTTTCCCGTAAACCACATTTTATAGTTGCACTGGACTCAAGTGCTAAGCAATAATTTATCAGTCTATTAGCTACATGAAGAGCAACAAGAAATAGACTCGATGAAGCTACAGTATTTTTAGTCTAGAAGTGTGATTATTTTGAACTCTGCAAACCAAAAAACTTAACAGAGCCACTGAATCAGAAAGGATCTGGTTGCCATGGTAGACTGGCATTCTGAATTTTCATTCCTGAGAGCATGCAGACCTGTAAGATATTTTCATGCTCTTTTTGTGTCCTGTCCCAGTAAAAATAAACTGGCAATTAGGGCCTTTAAGAGAATTTTCTTCTCTTGGCTCATCCCACTGCCTCAGATGACCATTATCCATGTCTGTATGCAGCTTATGTAAGCAGTGGCCATTACAGTGAAACCTGATCTTGTCCTCTGTCAGCATCCTCGCATACATATCTTCCCTCAGGAGTTACTGATTATTACTCAGGATTATACAGCCTGGTTAACTTTTAACCCTTCAAAGCCCAGTGTAGGCTGAACCAATTGCAATGCCCATACTGGCAACCCACATACCGGCAAACCTGAAACTTTTATTGACTGATATGATTCAGCTCCATACAAGACAGGGAAAGAAGCCTATCCAGAGAATTTCCCTTTGGAATACCTTAGAAGGAATCCTAATGTGAGTTTCACGAACATCATGGCAGCTATCAGTGATGGACCTTGTTGGAAATGCAAGCTCCTTTATCTCATTTTGACTTATGGTAAAATATGTCTGCGAATCCAACTACCATGCTTGGAACCTCCTGGTTATTGGGTTCTCTCCTGCTCTACCATCATAAATTTGCCAGAAATGTAGGTGCATTAAACAAAGTACCAGTGGAGAAATCCTGAAAATATTCCTCATCTCCCAATAACACCAGGAAGAGATCCTTTTGTAACTTCCTGCACATTATCGCTATACTACTGTTCTGTCTGCTCTTTAGAGTAATTTTCTGGAATCAAATTTAAAGTGCACTTATTACTGCACAACATGGTCCTCACACTTTTAATCTCCATCAGTAGGATAATTCCCATAATCTTCTCCTACATTGGTGGACATGTGCTCTGCTGCGGGTATTGCAAATACCAGGTGGCCTCTGGTGCCTCATGCATTCAACCTTTCTTCATCTACTCTATGCCAAATGCTGACTATCTGTTCTATCATAGGGATATTGTAGTTAAACCCAGTGATACTTGGACAGTGTATCAGAAACTCATAAGAATGCCAGAAAAATTGCATCGGCTCTGCTTCTTCACATCCTGCAGATTCAATGGGTGGACCATCAAACAAACATTAGTATCCTTCTTGAAGCCAGCTCCATAACCTTCTGCAAAATCCACTTTATTGAACTAAGTGAACACTCTCTTTTTACAAAAGAACATACTGAAAACCTACCAGAAAGAATGAATAATCAAGGGTCTAGTGCAAATGAGGAACCAGAAAATATTAAAGTTTGTAAAAAAAAAAAAAGCACTACAGAAATGAATCAGACTTAAAGTAGATACTTCTCCTGGACCTGATGATCTACACCCAGAGTGCTGAATGAGATGGCTTTTGAGATATTAGATGCATTGGTGGTTACCTATTGACTCTAGAATGATTCCTGCAGATTTCAAAATGGCAGATGTGACCCCACTATTTACAAAAGGAAGGAGAGAAAACGAGGAACTACAGATCTGCTAGCTTAACATCAGTCAGAGGGAACTATAATAAACGATGTGATAACAGGACATTTAGAAAATAATAATAGGTTTGAGCAGAGTCAACATGGATTTATGAAAGGGAAATCATGTTTGACCAGCCTGTTTGAGTTTTTTAAGGCTGCAACTAGCAGAATAGATAAATGGAATCGGTGGATGCTGTATTTTTAAAAAGCTTTTGATAAGATCCAACATGAGATTAGTAAACAAAATTAACAGCACATGGGATTGAAGGGAATAGGTGATGATTGTTTAAGATAGTAGGAATAAATGGACCATTTTCAGGTTGATAGACTGTGAGTAGTAGGGTATTGCAAGGATCTTAGGCCACAGCTATTCTCAAATCTATCAATAATTTGGATGAGGGGATTAGATATAATATTTCCAAGTTTTCAGATGCCACAGAATTAGATGGCAGTGTCAGTTATGAGAATGATACAAAGAGGTTCAACTGGATTTGAAGATAGTAATGTCTCTCAATACCAGGTTAAAATCCAGCAGGTTTATTTGGAATGACAAGCTTTTGGAGTGCTGCTCCTTCATCAGGTGAGTGCAGAGATGGGTTCACAAACAAAGCATATGTAGACGGACACAATTGCAAGATAATGGTTGGAATGTGAATCTTTATAGGAATCAAATCTTTATAGACACGTACACTTTGAGTACAGAGAGGGCTAACCACAGATTAAAGAAGTCTGAATTGTCTCAAGCCAAGACAGTTAGTAATATTTTGCAAGCCCAGGCCAAATGATTGGAGTTACATATAGTGTGACATGAACCCAAGATCCTAGTTAGGGCTGTCCTCATGCCTGCAGACTTGGCTATCAGTTTCTGCTCAGTGATTCCGTGTTATCATATGTCTTGAAGGCCCACCTTGGAGTATGTTTATCTGAAGATCAGAGGCTGAATGCCCTGACTGCTGAATTGTTCCCTTGTTGGAAGGGAACGCTCTGGTGATTGTCGCGCAGTATCCATTTATCTGTTGTTGTAGCTTCTGCATGGTTTCACCGATGTACCACACCTCAGGACATCCTTTCCTGTAGCGTATGAGGTAGACAACATTGGCCAAGTCTCATGAGTATGTACCGTGTTCCTGATGGATGGTATTCTCCTGTGTGATGATGGAATCCGTATTGATAATCCATCACATCTTGCAGAGTTTGCTGTGGCAGGATTGTGTGGTGCTATGATTGCTGTTTTCCTGAAGGCTGAGTAGTTTGTTGTGAACAATGTCTGTTTGAGGTTGCGCAGTTGTTTGAAGGCAAATTGTTGGGATGGCCTTGACATCGATGATGTGTTGAAAGCATCATGAATTTGGAGACTGCTCAAGCTCCATGGTGAATCACTGATTGATATCCCTATGGGGTTCTTTGATTATGAGTTCCCCTGGTAACAGTCAGTGGCTTGCCCAGCTGGAACTCATTACTTCACTTTTTTATAAGGCAGGCCCAGAACTTGACGTGCTGAACTGTAGTGTGAACTTGATGTGCTGAACTGTAGTTCTAGGTCGAGACTAGTGTGTGTACACATATTGGTTTTAGTTTATTATGCAATGGAAAGTATGTTCCTTTCCAGTCATGACTTCTTGAGACCAAATGAGTGGGCCAAAATTTTGCAGATAGAATACAACGTAAAGAAATGCAAGGTTATGCACTTTGCTGGGAAAAACAAAAATACAAGGTATTTCTTAAATGCGGAGTGGTTGGGAAGTGTTGAAAATCAAAGAGATTTGGGAGTACCTTTTTTATTAGTCACTGAAAGCTAACATGCAATCACAGCAAGCAATTAAGGCAGAAAATGGTATGGGGGCCTTTTATTAAAAGAGATACTGAGTATAGGAATAAAGCTTTCTTACTACAATTATATAGAACCTTGGTGAAACCACATCTGGACTATTGTGTGCAATTTTGGCCTTGCAACCTAAGATATGCATGCCGCAAAGGCAGTGCAGGATGTTTCACCACATTAATTTTGGTGATGGAGGGATTTCCTATGAGGAAAGATCAAATAACCTGGGCCTTTATTCTCTGTAACTTAGACGAATGAGAGATGATCTCAATTATTATTGAGTTGACAAGAAAATGCAGGAAGAATGATTCCCTTGATTGGAGGTTCTAGAATCAGGGGAGATGGTCTCTGAATAAGGGACAGGTGATTTAGGACTGTGGAATGAAGAAGAATTTCTTCACTGAGAGGGTGGTGAATCTTGGTAATCCTCTGACTGAGAGCATTCTGGAGGCTCAGTCATTGACAATGTTCACGATTGAGATCAATAGATTCCTACATATTAAAAACATCAAGAGATATGGAGATAGTGCAGGAAGTGGAAGATCAGCCATGATCTCATTGAATGGCAGAGCAGGCTCAAAGGGCTGAACGGCCAATGCCTGCTCCTATTTCTCATGTTCTTATGAAATGCTCCTTAACATGCAGAAACATTGGAATGGCATGGTGGTACAGTGGTTAGTGCCAGGGACCTGGGTTCGATGCCAGCATGGTTTATTGTCTGTGTGGAGTTTGCACATTCTCCCCCTTGTCTGTGTGGGTTCTTCTGGGTGCTCTGGTTTCCTCCAGCATTCTGAAAGACGTGCTGGTTAGGCGAATTGATCCAAACAGGTGCCGGACTGTGGCGACTAGGGGAATTTTACCGTAACTTCACTGTAATGTTAATGTAAGCCTTACTTGTGACAAATAAATAACTTTAAAACTAAAAAAAAAATTGACTTTAATGACTGAGTGACTTTCTACCAATTGTTCAGAAAGGCAACAATTTGTCCATTGAGCTGCATAATACTTTGAATCACAACATCTTAATGATGAGAGACTGGTAGCAGAGAAAAGATCCCAGTACCCTGTTGGATATCTTGTCCCATGTGTCCAAAGATCTGTGAGTCAGAAATCAGTCTGTTCGTTACACAAAGATCTGTACCCTGAATAGACTTCACCTTCTATTTAGCCCAGTACAGTCCTTACCACAATCTACACACTTGTAATTTGCAGTGGGAGTCACTGAATATTGATACAAGCACTGGATTATGTTTCTTTAGCACAGGAGCACTAAGTCAAATTATAACCTGCCATTACCCTGACTAAGCTCAACTTAGTAAGGGTGATGGCTGGGGATTGCTGCTGTGATCTGAATTGAGGGAGTGAGAGAAATCTACCGATTGAAGAACCTGCCAGTTTAATGTATAAACATTTGCTTCTCATCTCCCTTTTGGCCTACTACTAGCAAGAGCAATGGGTGAAATATTCCCTTGTTTGGATCTACTGGCAGCATTGTAGAAGCTGACTGCTACTTTCCAGAAGCCCTCAGGACCAGTAATAGTTTCCAGCAAGACCCTCACAGCTTCACTGGCTGATGCAATACCAGAATCTCCAATTTGGACATGTTGCTCCAGGCCTCAAATTAGAAGATGCTACTCACAATAAAGAGTATAGTGGAAGAATCAATCTAGTCAGGTTTTTCACGTTCAAGCAGTTTTATTGTATAACACTTCCTCAGTGCTACTGACCCCCAAGAAGCTCCCCAAACTCTTCCAGCTGTCTTATTTATATTTTTATTTCTCTCAACATTATTTGTATATATCAATACATAATGTATACATCAAGAAGGATGTCTGTGGTACAACTGGCCCCAGGTATTGTTAAACACCCACTTGATCTGGTTCAATCACAAACAAATTATTTAAATTCTTCAGCCTCCATGTGTGGAATTGCTTCATTCTTCAACAGTTCCAGAGGAAGAGTCTACTGCCATATTTGGCAGGTTGTAATTCTCCTTTAATGACTGGGTTAGGCTCCAGCCTTGATGGATAGACATTCTCAGGAACTGGCCAGTCTGTCTGTGCCTTGGTAATCTTTAGAATTCTCCTAAGTCTGATCAAACCCAGCCTAGTTTGTCTAACACATAGTTATCAAAAGCATCTTGTTGCTTGTGGCATCGGTGGAACTCTTTCTCTCCCCCTCCCCAGTCTTTCTCTCACATCCAGCGGCTGCAGAGCCTCAGGCCCAAACCCACTGCCAGAAGGTCATGGATTTATGGGGAAATCAATGATACATATTTAACTGGCAATTGCCTTAACTAAAGCATCGGCATACAGGGTAATTAGTCGTATATCGACAGTAGATCACTCTATATACAACCAATATTTTGCACCTGGATGGGCCAGGACCAGGTCCCTCCAGGTAAGGTGATTTATTTTTTTGAAAGAACATAATGTTCTTTATTGTAGTGGTTCTTTGTTGTAAAATGTCAGGAAACCACTCTGGAGTATTTTTGTGAAGTGTTTTGGTGAATTACTGGATATTCTGCAGGGTATATACTCACGAATGGATAGAGGTTTAAGTGACCTGTCCATAGAAAGGCTGCAGCAGGTGGGGGAGGAGGTACAGCATGATAGTGTCTCTGAGTTTGCAAGATGGTAGGAAAATAGAACAGAGGGTGTGATGAGGACAAGCTCTGACTAATGTCCTCTGCCACTGTTCCTTGACAGAGGCAGGGAGACTATCTGACAACATACCCAGGATCTCTGCTTGCATGGTCATTGAGCATTCTCCTGTATGCTACCCAGTTAAAGTCCTGAGTCCTTTTGCAGAAAAACTCACCCACAGCCTTACCCTCTGGAGTGTTGGCATCCTTTACCTCTATCCTTGCCACTTGTGCCCATATCAGTTGTTGGCTACAAGTTTGAGATCAAGTGATAATTCCTTCACCTGTGCTGTTCCTTTCGTTTCTTCTCCAGGGATTCCTATGGTTGGTTTTTGGGTGTCGAAAAGCAGGAACTCAGGAGAAGATTGGCATGAGGAAACAGGGTTGGGGTGGGGAGCAAGTGATCTATGGTCACACATGTTCATCATGCCAGGTAACAAGATGCAGGGGAGCTGGGACTTGGGAACAACAGTGAGTCAAGAGGATACCATTATCTGGAAATGTTCTTAGGGATGCTGGTTGTCATAGACACTTGCGGTTGGTCCCATAATGTGAGGAATCAGCTTCTCTGCATTGTTTGGAGATGCAGGAATTCTTGTCCCTATAAGTCCTGCTCTGCTCTCTTTCTATTGTGTGCCATTTTATCCTGCAAGAGAGAGAGGGCAGAATGCTATTGGCCATCTGTTTGGTTGATGTATCTGTCACAGCCATGTAGTTGGAGTTATGTGTCGACTGAGATGTAAGTGTGAGGTTGGCAGCATTGGTAGATATTGAAGTGTGAGATGCAATATATTGATGTCAGGCATTAGTGTCAGGGTGTGATGCTGAGTGAGTGATGTGTCTGTGGTGCATTGAACACTGAGTGGTTGGTAGTCTGGTGGGTAGGAGATGCCATGAGAAAATCCAATTATTGACATTTGTTAATGTATGTTAATTATATTGTCAGGATATACAGGTGAAAAGCACAGTATAAATAGGAGACAACTAGGACATTGTGGATGTGAGAAGAGCTATGAGACCAGATAAAGTCAATAAAATCTCTCAGTAGAGAAAAGCTCTTTATCTTGATTTTGACTTCACCAACCAGCTTGCAATCCATCAGTAGCTTTGCCCACCCACTTGAAGCCATTGTATCCCTTGTGGCACCACTGTCAGGTCCTTGGTTCCTACTTGACAAACTGCATCCTTCTCAAGGTGATCCTTAAGGGCACCCTGGTTCCCTGGGAACCATAGCATCTTCTCTCATGACCACCCCCCATCACAAAGGCCTCCAGTGCTCCACCTGTTAGCCTGCTCTTGTGTTGACTGTGCCATTGTTTAATAGCATTCAGAGAGCTTCCTTTTTAAGGGTGATTTGTGAGCAATGTTGCTCAACTCTCCTACAGTCCACAGAGGCAGCTGGAACTATTAAAAAGAAAATGGCAGTGTTTGGAATCCACTCAACCCAACACAACAATTATACTAATGTGGTGGGTGCACCAAATTTACATGCTGTCCACCTCAATTTGAATGGGCAGGGGCAGGCCACAAATGGTGCCCAGAAATTGGGGAAAACCCAGATTCTAGCCCAAAGAGTCTTATGAAGGCTAATCACCAGGGAAACTGCAGTTTTAGTTTATACTGCTTAAATCTGATCCCGTATCTCTGCCCCTGCCTCAGCCAATGTGCTGCTGATTAAACTTCTGTTCATATCTTTGTTGCCCCCACACTTGACTAATCCAGTTCCCTCCAGGCTGGTTTCTTACCCCTTGCCCTCAGTCAACTTCAACTCATCCTAAACTCTGCAATCCTTATCTTAGCCGAAATCAAAACCTCCTCACCTGTCACTAGGGTATTTACATTAGCTTCTCACCCTGCCCTCCGTTCTCCCAATTTAAAATTCTCAGCTTCATGTTTAATTCTCTTCCCTCTTCCACCGTCTGTAACCTGATACAGTTCCACACAACCAATCTTTGCTCCCAGCCCCAAAGCCTGACTCTCTATTCCTCTAACCTGACTCCCTGTAAATGCTCCCCACCTCCCCACTTCTGGCTGATAACAGGTGACTATGCCTTCAGCTTCATGGTCCTGTATTCCTTATTCTCTCATTAAACTCCATAGCCTCACTCATTCCTCATCTCCCTTAAGACTTGCATTAAAAGCCTCTTTGAACAAACCTTTGTCCCACCTAATACTTCCTCCTCTGATTAGGTATTCATATGTTTCTGTGCAGTGACTATATGTTAAAGAAAGGATAAAATGTAGTGTTATAGTCATAGCTAGGATGTAGAGAAAGATCAACTTAGTGCGAGGTAGGTCCATTCAAAAGTCTGATGGCAGCAGAGAAGAAGTTGTTTTTGATTTGGTTGGTATGTAATCTCAGACTTTTGTATCTTTTTCCCAATGGAAGAAATGGAATAGAGTATGTCAAAGCTGCTTGGGGTCCTTAATTATGCTAGCTGTTTTTCTGAGGCAGCAGGAAATGTAGACAGTGTCAATGGATAGAAGACTGGTTTGTGTGATTGAGTACATTCACGATCTTTTGTAGTTCCTTGTAGTTTTGGACAGAGCAAGAGCCATACCAAGCTGTGATATAAACAGAAAGAATACTCTCTATGCTACAAGTTATGGTATATAAAAGTTAGTGAGATTCGCAGCAGGACATGCCAAATTTCCTAAGTCTCTGAGAAAATAGAGGTGTTGGTGAGCTTTCTTAACTATTGTGTCAGCAAGAGCTGAGCACAGAATTAAAATTGCCTGGTGCCATGATCATTAAGTGGAATGAAGAACAGTCACTAGCCTACATGACGGGAGACTAATCTGGCAAAGTAAAACTACATTTGCTTCTATTTGCCACAATATATGTCAAAATAAATTCTTGAGACTATCTGTCAGTGTTCAATAATATTCTTTGACTGTAGTGTTGCTTTAATAACAGGTGGCAGGACAGGAAGGCAGATAGCCAGGGTAGTGCTGTGTCTCCAGAGAGGTTAAATATAGCTGCACACAGGAGGAGCATGACAGCATATGTGAAGGTACAAAATCCACACTAGCCTCCCGAACTCAGCTCCTGTACAAGTCTTCTGTGTTACCTTAAATCAAGTCTTTAACTTACTTGTTGAATTGCGTTTTTTAAGATTACAAGAAGCCAACTGAAGAACTGGGGTAAGTTTGAAGCATTGTGTCAAAGGGAAACAGAAGTATTTGGAAGGTTGAAGAGTTACTCTTGCTTCTGCATAGAGTGAGAAATCAAAGTACAGCAGCTCATTATAGAGCAGAATATTTCAGAAGAGTTGATAGCCTTAGCCATTGTGTGATGAAAGATACCGAGTAAAAGCAATAATTTATGGTCAGTAACCAGCTAGGCCTAAGCGTTGTGTTAGAATTTCCCCTTTCCTCTGCCCTTCAGGATCTGGTTTCATCACTCAATTTGTTCTCGCTATACTTTGCTTCAAATCAGATTGCATATATAAAATAAGCTGCAGTGAGATTGGCTGCATATAGAGAATCCTGTGAGACAGGGCAGTCTCTGTGTCGGGATGCTCAATAGCCAGCTTTTCTGTAATATGCAAGTCCTGAAGCAGTGCTCTGAAATGTCTTGGTAACTGATCACTGTGCCATCTGTCCTCTAGTACATCATGTATATGCCGATCATTTGGATGTGACCTTACACAGTGTATTCTTGCGCTTTTAGTTATACGGAAAGCATCATTGTTGACTCTGATTCTGTACTCATCCAACATGCTGTGGTCTGATTGGAACTACTTAATCCTCTTCATATAAAGGGGTTTTGCCCATCTCCAGTTTGGAAATGAAATACAAAATTAAAGCTCAATCTGTTACTACTGCCTTTTGTGACTGTTGGTGACACCAAACTGCTTTACAGCCAGTGAAGTATTTTTTAAGGATAAGTCACTGTTATAATGGAGCATTGCCAGTTAAATTGTACGCAGGATATTCCCAAAAACATCAATGTGATAATGAGCAAGCAATCTGTTCTGATTGATAAATATTGGTGAGCGTACTGTGGAGAACTCCTGTGCTCTGTTTTATTTTAGTGCCATGGGACCTTTTAAATCCAGGTGAGAGGATAGTTGGGGCCTTGGTTTAAATGTCTCACTGACAGCCTGGAATTAATGTTTAATTTCTGGAGTGGGACTCAAACCCAGATTGATCTGATTCAGAGTTGAAGAGATGTCAACTGAGCCATAGCTGTAGTGTCCTAAATGCTGCTCCAGCTGAAATCAGTTAATAGCACAGATGAAACAGTCCAAAGATTTACGAGTCAGTGGAATGGCCATGCTAAACTGTCCCTTAGTGTCAGAGAGATTAGCTCGGGTAAATGCATGGGGTTATGGGGATTGGGCCTGGGTGGGATTATGGTCAGTGTAGACTTGATGGACCAAATGGTCTTCTTCTGCATTGTAGGATTCTGTATTCCATGAAACTTGGGACATCTTCTTGACCACCCTTCAAATAGACCAAACTTGGAAGAATCACATCTTCAATCTGTAAAATGAATTTTTGTGCTTTCATCCAGGTTCAGCTTTGCAACCAATTGTTCTGATGTATCTC
This sequence comes from Sphyrna mokarran, assembly GCA_024679065.1. NCBI lineage: Eukaryota > Metazoa > Chordata > Chondrichthyes > Carcharhiniformes > Carcharhinidae > Sphyrna > Sphyrna mokarran. The sequence continues at coordinate 62,259,078 of JAGIQG010000003.1, forward strand.
TGAAAAGCAGCGGATTTCCTGAAACAAACAAGCACAATGGTGCGAAATGTGGATGACTTTAACTTCTGTCTCCCATCTCACCCTCAGAGTTTGCTGGAGGGTCTCCGATCCCTGCGCTCAAATCCCAAACTCTCTGATGTCACCCTGCTGGTGGGTGGCCAGGAATTTCCCTGTCATCGGAGTGTCCTGGCGCTTTGCAGCATCTATTTCCATGCCATGTTCACAGGGGACTTTGTTGAGAGCATCTCGGCACGGGTGGAGGTTAAGGAAGTAGATCCCACAGTGATGGAGATGCTGATTGACTTTGCCTACACGGGGAAGCTAGTCATTAACCAGCAGAATGTAGAGATCCTCACTCAGACCGCCAACCTGCTGCAGTTCAGCACTGTCCAAAAGGTGTGCAGCCGCTATCTCCAGCAGCAGATTGACCCCACAAACTGTCTGGGGATCTATGAGTTTGGGGAACTGTATGGCTGTCCAGAGGTCATGGCCAAGGCGCGTTCCTTTCTCCTGGAGAACTTTGAGGCAGTGTCCCAAAGTGAAGAGTTCCTGTTGCTGGATAACGAGCGGCTCCTGGGCTATCTTGGTGCAGAGCTGCTGCAGGTCCAAGACGAGCAGAACCTGGTTCAAGCTCTCCTCAGGTGGATACGATATGATGAGGCGGAGAGGAGTTGCTTCCTTCCTGAGCTCTTCGAGCTGGTTCGCCTTCCACTGCTTTCCATGGAATATCTGAGAGACCAGCTCTTACCTGACAAACTCATTCAGGAGTCTGAACACTGCAGAAAACGGATCGAGGTATTTCACAGCAAGGTATGGGCTAGTGAACATTGTGTTTCTCCATCTAATTATCTGTTTAATGTCAAATAATTTCTGATTAAACCTAAAAAGAACAATAGTTCAAAAGCAGGCTGGTACAGTAAAAGTCTCTTCCAAAGTTTTGCTGGTTAAAAACCCTCTTCCACCCTCTACCAATAATGAATTTTACGTTTGCCATTTTCCAGTCTAATGGAACTTTCCCCGAACCGAGTTAATTTTGGAAAATTAAAACCAATGTATCCACTATCTCACTAGCCACTTTTTTTAAGACCCCAGGATAAAGTCCATTAGGGCCCAGGGATGTGTTAACCCACAGTTCCAACAATTTGCTAAATAGCCTTTCCTTGGTGATTGTAATTTTCCTGAGTTCTTCCCTCCCTTCCGTTTACTGATTTACAGCTTTTCTGGCATGTTACTTATATCTTCTACAGTGAAATCCTTTGCAAAATGCCTGTTCAATTCATCTACCATTTACTCATTTACCATTATTAATTCACTTCTATAGACTAATTATTCTAAACCACTGGAATTTTATTTTTGGTGCTTTGGATGACACCTTAACTGTAACATTTTATTTTTTATGCAATTACTGTCTGTGGTTTAACATGGGATTTTAGCTGATGGGTAGCCTTGTACTGTGTTCCGTTCAAGAGAGAACAAAACTGTGAATATTGTATAATATATTGGAAATACTTTTAATTCATATGTGTGCACACATGACCAGCTAGATGTTTATGTGGAAAATCAGCTAATCAGCAGAGAGCGAGCAAGCATAATACACATTCAACCAGTAGCCAGAGCTGATGGAAAGATAGAAGCGCACCTCCACAAAAAGTGGATTTTTTTCTTAGTGTCCAGTTTTGGAGACGATACTAGGGGAAAAAAGACAAGATTGTGTGATACTGCTCCTAACCAGTCAAAACCTCCCATGTGATTTAAGATTTCCTTCATCATGTCCTGCTAGTACCATTTACTTGCTAGATGCACGTGATTAGGAATAGGGCCCAGTTACAGCCACATTTCCCACCTCTCTGCCACTGGTTCCTTGTCCCTGGAACTGCTGGTTGGACCCTGAAAATAGGCCTAATGGGAAGGGGCCTACTAATATCATTTGGGGGGTGGGGATTCAGTGGAGATTTCCTCTTCCTCTGATTGTTTATTTGCTGAAGCTTCAGTCTTGGCTGAGACCTCATTCATTGTCCAGGATCAATCTTTAGGAGGTCTGGAAGTGGACTATAATTGAGCCTCTCTTTGGGACTTTTCCAGATTAGACATACTTATTAGATCACTCTCACTTAAGATTGAGAAAGACAGGCCTCACAGATATTTAAGTGGATCTAAAGAACTGATATAACTTTTCTTGAAGGAAAGCAATCACCAGAGAATATTACCATCTTCCACGTAGTATTTTTAATAAATTTTAGGCAGATTATAACAAATTGGATATTATAAGGTAAAAGTAAAATACTGCTGATACTGGAATCTGAAACAAAAACAGAAAATGCTGGAGAAACTTAGCAGGTCTGACAGCATTTGTGCAGAGACAATCAAGTAAGAAGTCTGACAACATCAGGTTTAAGTCCAACCAATTTATTTGGTAATAAACTCACACAAGCTTTCGAGGCTGTGCTCGTTGTCAGGTGAATGAGGTGTTCTGGTCTCAAGCAGCACATATAACAGCACAGACTGTTTGCAGATTACTGATAGAATGCGAATTTTTACACCTAACCTGCTATTCAAGTCTTAAAGTGGTCGACCAGGACTGGTTGCAATTTTTAAAATTTGATTTATTATTGTCACACGTATTAGTATACAGTGAAAAGTATTGTTTTTTGTATGCTATACAGACATAGTTCGTAGAGAAGGAAAGGAGAGAATGCAGAATGTAGTGATACAATCACAACTAAGGCGTAGAGAAAAATCAATCTAACGTAAGGTTTAAAAGTTTGATAGCAGCAGGGAGGAAACTGTTCTTCAGTCAGTCAGTACATGATCTAAGCCTTTTTTATTTGTTTCCTGATGGAGGAAGATGGAAGACAGTATGTCTGAGATGCATGGAGTCCTTGATTATGCTGGCTAATTTTCCAAGGCAGTGCAAAGTGTTGGCAGAATCAATGGAGTTAACAAACGAGAAGGCTGGGGAATATAGTTAAAGAATGAGCTTCTGTGACAAACACTGCATATTTTATCTCATTTTTGCTTTGGTAGCTGTTCTGTAAAACCTTATTTGTTGCCAAATTCTCTTTACACAGTCAAAACTGGAAAATATGTAATAGTTGTGCATGTCCTTCATGAATAACTATGCGAGAAAATGTAACACAATTTTCAAAACACAGTGATTTCATGATTAGTTGAGTTTAGGTTAGGCGCATTGACCTGAACAGGCACCAGAGTGTGGTGACTAGGGGAATTTCAGAGTATCTTCATTGCAGTTTTAATGTAAGGCTTACTTGTGACTAATAAACAACTTTTCATTTGACCAGTTTGAATTTATGAGATCAGATATTCTAAATGCAAGATGCCCCAGTTACTATTTTGTAAAGATATTAAGAAAGTGTTTTGTTTTCTTATAACTCGCTGCTCATTCACTGAGCAAAAAAAGGAATCTGGAGCCAGTCTTTCCCTTAACATTGATTTATTTACATTTGGCTTCCCCACATGTGGAAACCGGCTCATGTATATGCTTAGGAAAAAATGCCCTAACCTTTCCCTGGTTAGTAACCATTGTTAATCACTTATAACTAGAGCATTCATCTCATTATGGCAGGATTGTAACATTAATCTGTTTGACTACAGACAGTTCAAAGATCTCTTAAAGAATACTTGATAGAAATCTTTAAAATTCAATAACCATTTATAATAATTCTACATTTTTATTATAGTATGGAGAAAAGGAGTACATTCCTATACTTCTAATGTATATATGTAGTTATATAATCACTGACTACTTTATTTATTAACTTTATTTCATATTCTTAACTTTAAATATGGTTTCATATGTGCGCTTTATACTATTTTTGAGCGATGTGAAATTTTATAAAAACAACAGATAGACCAATACCAAATCATGCAAACTAAAATTGCCTTTCATTTACCTGAAAGCATAACCCTTTGCTTATTTAGATCTCAAGGCAAGGATATATATTCTGAGATCTCATCAGAGTTCATTAGAATGACCCATGATCTAAAAACCAACACACCTCAGGTAAGATACATTGTACATACTAATGATTTGGATGTAAATGTAGGAGAAAAAAATCTCCTACATTTGCAGATGACACAAAAGTTGAAACTTAGTTGATAGCGAGTAAAATAGCCATAGAGTGCAAGAAGATATCAGTGGACTGGTCAGGTGAGTAGAAAGGTGACAAATAGAATTCAACTCAGACAAGTGTAAGGTAATACATTTGTGAGGCCGAACAAGGCAAAGGAATACACAATAAATGGGAGGATACTGAGGGGTATTAAAAAAAGTGAAGGATTTTGGAATGAATGTTCATATCACTGAAAATAGCAGGACAAGTTCATAAGTTGGTTAAGAATGCTTATGGAATCCTTTCATTTATTTCCTCTTGCATAGAATACAGGAGTAGAGTGGTTATGCTGGAACTACATAAAACGTTAGTTAGGCCACAACTTGAATACAATGTGCAATTCTGATCTCATTATAGGATGTTGTTACATTAGAGGGGATACAGAAGATGTTTACGAGAATGGAAAGACTGGAAGATTGCAGCTATGACAGAAGGTTGAAAAAGGCTAAAAGGAGATTTGATTGAGTTATACAAAGTTATAAAGGGCCTCGCTAACCTGGATGGGTATGGCCTATTTACTTTAGCAAAGAGGTCAGTGTCTCGGCGTTATAGATTTAAACTTATTGGTAGAAAGATTAGAGGGGAGATGAGGAAAAACATTTTCATCCAGATGGCTGTGGGAATCTGGAACTTGCAGCCTGAAAGGGTAGTACGCAGAAACCCTCAAGTCATTTAAAAGATGTCTGTGTATGTGCCTCAAGTACCATAATCTACAGGGCTACAGATCAAATGCTGCGAAGTGGGATTAGGCTGGCAGTGGAGGGAAGCTCATTTTTCAGGCGGTACACATATGATGGCCAGGTAACCTCTTTCAATGCCGTAAGCCTTCTGTAGGAACTAATGAAATAGGATCAAAGTAAGCCATTCATCTCATCGAGCCATTAAATAAGGTAATAGATGGTCTGTTTGTATTTCAAGTTCCACATTTCCATCAACCCCTGATAACCTTTGATACCCTTGCCTAACTAGAACCTATCAACCTCTGTCTTAAAAATATTGTGACTCTGCTTCTGCCACCTTCTGAGGAGAGTTCCAGAACTGTACAACCCTTGAGAGAAAATAAATGTCCTCATCTCTGTTCTATTTGGGCATCCCCTAATTTTAAATCTGTGTCCAGTTGTTCTGGACTCACCTACAAGAGGAAACATCCTTTTTCCATGTCCATCTTATCAATACCATTCAAAATCTTGTATAATCAATTAAGTCATTCTTCATTCTTCTGAGGACTCCAATAGAAACCAACCTAGCCTGTCCAACTTATCTTCATAAGACAACTTGCTCATTCCAGATATTAATTTAGTAAATCTCTGAATCGACATTTACATCTACCTTAAATAACAGACTAAAACTGCACACAGTATTCAAGACGCAGAGAGGGAGATGCGATTCTCCCATTCTGACCTGCGAATTTTTTGATGGGTCAGATTGGGAGTCACGCACGTGTTCCCAATGCATGCACGTCTCCCATTGCTGGAGAGCAAGTGCAGTTGGGACCACACTGCAAACCAGCAATAAGGCTAGGTAAGCCGTTTTAATGTAATTTAAATGTGATTATTGGGCCCGGGACTGAATTCTGTGAGCCCAATAGCATCTCCCAGTATAAATTCACTCCGGGATTTAGAGTAGTTCCCCACTTTCGGGGAACTAGCAGGGGACCCCGCTGGAGCGAAAGAGGGACAAAAATCAGGACTCACCTCAGGGCTGGGCAGTGGAAGGAGGTGGGTATTGGCATGGGCACCCTGGCAGTACCAGCCTGTTCACCAGCGCTGCTCAAGGGGCAAAGTGCCCATTCCCAGAGGGCAATTTGGCACTTCCCATTGGGCATGGGCAATGCCAAGGGTGCTGGGCCTATTATGGGTAGGGTTTAGGGATGATTGGTGGGAGATCCCACTGCCACCCAGCATGGGGATTGGACTGGACTGGAGGAAGCCCACTAATCGGGGTGGGCTGGCACGGGGGTGGTCTGCCTCTCATAGGGCAGGGGAAAGGTCTGCTGGGGGGGTGTGGGATGTGCAGGTGGATGTTGAAGATCAGGGTGCTCCAAGACAGGGGTGTATCAGGGGTGGCCTAAGAATGCTGGCTGCAATCAGACCATGGGGGTTTGTGGTTTGGAGGAGCAACGCTGCGAGTATTCTGAGCTGGCCAGCAAACCGCAAGCTGATAATTTGAGGCCACGGCGCATGCGCAGAGTTCTGGAACTGTCAGAGTCCAGTACGAAGAGGCCACCCTCCCCCGAGCTGATAATCATATTCCCGATTGTGATCTCTGCATTGCACACAGTGTGGGAGATTCGAGTCTGAACTCCTACTGAAAAAACAATCGTGAATTACACCATTTTTCCCTCCAATTTAGTACTTAGAATCCTTTTGGGAGAATCTCTCCCTCGGTCTCTCCAATGCCCTGAATAACTGAGCATAGCATTTTTACTTTTATATTCAATTTCTCTTGCAATGAAGGATACCATTCCATTAACCTTCTTGATTACATGCTAACCTGCATACTAATCTTTTGTGATTCTTGAAAGAGATCATCTAGATCTCTCTGCACCTTGGAATCCTGTAGTCATTCTCTGTTTAAGTAACATCCAACTTTTTATTCTTCCTGCCAATGTGAACAACTTCACATTGTGCCACATTATATTCCATCTGCTAGAGTTTTACCGATTCATTCAACTTACATATATCCATCTGCAACTTCATTATGTCTTCTTCACAACATACTTTTCTAACAATATTTATATTGCTGTATAATTTGAAAATTTAAAATAACTCCACCACCTCGCCCACGATGGAATTGGTGCAGGCATAGGTCTGACAACAGAACTTTGTTAATCTCAGGCGAGAATTTCCAGTCTCGCTCAAGTGAGGCCATAAAATTCCACCCACTAACTTTAATATCTGCCCTGAGTGAAATTGTTTTTGACTTTCCTTATGTTCTGCTTTTAGACTGAGACAGAAGAAACTGTTAGGCAAAGACATGATCTTGGTCTCAAGAAACTGCAAGAGGTCCTAGTGGTCATTGGAGGACGGGCAATGGATGACTCCGATGATGAAGATGAAGATGATCAGATCCTGTCAAGAAACAGTGCATTTTACAACATCAGGACCAGTGAGTTATATTGTGATGAGCATGGGTCATGTGGTGTATGCTCAGTAATGGCATTCTGTGCTGTGGTGTACATTAGTCATGGGTATTCTGCTATATTTTGTTAAATATTGAACAATATAGTATGTCAATGTGTTCAGACACTAGAGACAGCTAATGTGTTGTGTTTTAGACATAGGGTTTTTTTTTATGAGATTATAAGATAATTTGGCAGGCAGCTCACCAAGGCAGGGTTTTAAGTTCCTCCTTATGCCAACCAATGCTTTTTACAGGTTAACTTCAGGCCATATATTCAATGCCCTTTGGAAATTTACTCCTGAATCTGCATCCAATACATTCTCGATCATAACAAGTCACTGCATAAAAATGTTGCTTCTTGCCTTTCCCCTGGTTACAAAGTTGCCTAGATCAGATATCAGGTTTTCAGTGAAACATCACCTGACAGATGTGTAAGTTTGCTAAATTTAGAAGTGTTTTCTGAGGGCTGGGAATCGGCTCATAGAATCTCATCATTTACAGAGAGTTAAGAGGCAAAACTGAAAAACCCATTGAAACCAATCTCTTGTGGAGAAATTCTTTGAAATGCTTTTGAGAAACCTATTGAGTAAACAATTCAAAAAGTGTTCAGATCACTAGGGAGCAGTACATTAGGATCCCAGTCAAGATCCTGGGAGCAATGTATTAGGATTACAGTCAAACAGGGGAATTTATAATGGGGATCAAAGAAATGATTAATCAACAAAAACATATTTTGGTTCTGCCTTCCCAAAGGAGGATAAAAATAACACATCAGAAATGTGGGGGATCACAGTTTAGTGAGAGGGAGGATCTGAAGGAAATCAGTATGAGTAGAAAAATGATGTTGGAGAAATTGATAGTATTGAAGGCTGATAAATCTCCAGGGCCTGATAATCTACATCCCAGGATTCTTAAGGAAGCGGCCCTAGAAATAGTAAATGCATTGGTGGTCATCTCCCAAAATTCTATAGACTCTGGAATAGTTCTACATTTGGAGGATAGCTAATATAACCCCACTATTTAAAAAGGGAGGTAGAGAGAAAATGGAGAGTTACACACTAGACTGCCTAATGTCAATAGTGGGGAAAATTTTAAAGTCTGTTATCCAAAGATTTTATAACAGAGTAATTGGAAAACAGCATGGACTGAAGAACTTTAGTTATGAGGGAGGATTGGATAGGTTAGAGTCATTTTCTTTTGAATGGTGAAGGCTGAAGGGACAAGTAGGTATAGTGGACAAAAAGGCCTGTTTCCTCTAGCTGAAGCTTCCATAACCATGGGCATAGATATAGGGTAAGAGGCAGGAGACTGAGGGAAGTTTTGAGGGGAAATGTGTTCACCTAGACGATGGCAGGGATCTGGAAATACTGCCTAAAAGGGTAGTAAAGCCTGAAACCCACATAACATTTAAAAGAACCTGAATGTACACTTGAAGTGATCTAAACACCAAGACATCTGACCAAAAGTGGGATCAGGTTGGATTGCTCCTTGTCAGTTGATACAGTCATGATGGGCCAAAGGACTGTCTTCTACGTTACAACTTTCGATGACTATAATTCTAATTAGTAGGAGCAGCCCGTGATTTGAGTGAAAGATTTCTAGCAGCCTTGAAGATGGCGATGATGGTGTTGCTGATAATCTGTTATCTTGTCTCCGCAGAGCACTGGTCCATTCTTCCAGACTTCCCAGATCACAACAAATGGGGATTCTCAGTCACAGCCTTAAACAATGACATCTATGTTACTGGTGAGATATCTGCCTCCAGAAATATTCAGGCGAAAGGAAGAATTTGTACTTGTATATCACCATCTACAGTTGTCCCACATTGCTTTCACAACAAATGTAGTCACTGCTTTTCATCAGTCACTGTAGCAGTCAATAAATGCAGAGAAGTCACATGATAAACAACGGGATGAATACCATTAAATTGTTTTGGCTGATGAATGTTGGTTAAGGCACTGGAAATACTCCTCACTGTTCAAATAGCATTGTAGCATTTTAATGTTCACTTATTTCCACAGGCAGATGTGGCCCTGGATTAAAATCTCTTCTGAAAATAGCACTTACGACATGAAATGTTACTTCAAACAGTGCCCTGGAAGGGATTTGTTCCCATCATCCTTCTAAGCTGGAAGAGACCATCCAAGGTCGCAGTAATAGAACTCTCTCATTCCTTTTCTATGGCATATCAAAAATCAGTCTTTTTTTTTACTTGAAATGATGGTCAATGTGATTATTTCAATGCCCAGACCAATTCAAATGCCCCCGCCCCTGCTTTCCTGACTGGCATCAGCTAACTCTATAGATCAAATGTAGAACTTTCCACAGTTTTCAGCACATTTATTCAGTGGCCATCGTGAGTTTTTCTTGTTTCAAGTCCAAAGTAGAATATAGCTTTATTACAGGATTTAATGCCAATTTTACTCATTTTTGATCAATCCTAACAGGGTTACCATTATTATTATAGTAATAATTTGACAAAAATCAAATGACCAGTGCAATTTTAAAGATAACTTGCGTCCAATGCAAGTTGAGTTTCACAATCTTTTGTGCTTGTCTAAAAGAAGATCATGCTTGTAACTGACCAGACCCCAAGAATGAATTTATCATCACTTTGGTTGTCTGCTAATTATACTCGTTTGCAGGTCTTCAATGAAGCTGCAAAAAATCCAATTTCTTTAGGATTCCAGGACACTAACAAGAACATTTTTAAAGCTTTTTGCTTATCTTTTGTGATAAACCTTTTTCAGCTGTATTTGACAAACTGCATCCATAGTTAACACTCTTAAATATGTCAAGGTATATTTTTGTTCAGTGTTTGCTGATTATGTAATGGAGTTTGAAATTAAACTTAAGGGAAAACACTTTATGAAACAGATACAATTTGTGCCACCTGCCTGCAAAGCAGACATTCTACCCCTGAATATAGCCAAAAATAATTATTGTGTGAAGGAACAAGACAGTAGCTGAAGGTTCAAAGAGATTACTTTTGTACCAAATATGAATTATTGCAATTGATCAATCCTACTGTTTTAGGTGAATAACTTACACTAAAGTGGACAATTCCAGGTATGTCACATGAACTGGGAGTCTCAGGTAAACAAAGTGTGAAAAACTTTCCAAGGTAATTGGAAATTGTGTGAGAGCATCAATTTGTGTATAACTTAGGTAAAAGAGAAAGACTTGGGCTAATACATGAAGCCCCCTAATTGTGCTTACCATATGTTTCCTGTGTAATCCTGCATGATAAGCAGGAAGTGGGAATCAGGAATAGGTTAATAGATGGATCTTCCAATTGGCCTCTTGGTGTTCTGGACACAATCTGTCCAAGCTGACTGGACTGAGATGTAGAAAATTCCTTAGGTATCTTTGTCAATTGTTCAACCTCACATCACAGCTATTAATCTCTGTCTTGGCACCTCCCTTTCCCAGTAAACATGTTAATATTACCAATATAAAGCTACTGTTTTAAATAATATACTGGCAGTGAGTTTCTTGAAGAAATGTTTTTCCAAGATAACTTGACAAGCACTTTAACTCTCACCTTTTCAGGAGGCTCCAGAGGCAGCAAGATAGACACATGGTCAACAACCCAGGCCTGGAAATTCCATTCTAAAGAAGGGATCTGGAAACCTATTGCTCCAATGTTAAAGCCCAGAACCAACCACTCCACGGCACCATTAAATGGAGAAATTTACGCCATCGGAGGTAGCAAGCAGCAGTTGAAATGTGAATCTAGTATAGAGTTCTGGGATGGAGTACAGTTTCTAAATGAAGCATTGCAGCTGAGTTGATTTACACATTCTCCCTATGTCCGTGTGGATTTCCTCTGGTTGCTCCAATTTCTTCCCACAGTCCAAAGATGAGCAGGTTAGATGGATTGGCCATGGTAAAATTTTCTGTTAGTGTCTCAAGCTGTGTAAGTTAAATGGATTAGCCATGGGATAGTTACGAGATCGGGAGAGGGAGAAAGCCTGGGTAAGATACTCTGTTAGAGAGTTGGTGCAGACTCGATGGGCTGAATGGTATCCTTATGCACTGTAGAGATTCTATGATTCTAACGTTTCTTCCAGAAGTGAAATGCTGATGTTTAAGTTCCAAAAGGTTTAAAAACGTAAGAACCCAAGAAATAGGAGCAAAAGTTGGCAATTCAGCACCTCGAGTCTGCTGTGCCATTCAATAAGATTGAGGTAGATCTGACTGTGGTCCTAACTCCACTTTCCTGCTCGTTGCCTGATAACCCTAGACCCTTTTGTCAGTCAAGAGTCTGTCCAGCTCAGCCTTACATATGATATTAAATATTCAGTAGCCTCCAATACTTGCCAGGGGAGAGAACTCCAAACACTAACAACACTCTGAAAGAAGAAATTGCTCCTCATCGCCGTCTTAACTGGGAAACTATTTACTTTGAACCGTGGCCCCCTAGGTCTCAATTCCCGCTAATGATTTGTTGTGAGGTTCTGGTATTCGATTCAAAAGTCCTGTTTAGCTTGGATAGACAACTCAAGTTTTTCCTGCTGTCCAATGACTCAAACTGACAGAAGTGGAAAATTATTTTTGGCTTTCTAGAAAACTGTGATCGTCGAAGATAACTGTAAGTGAAAGAAGTAACTGATTAGATTTGATTCCGGTCAGCTCAATGTTACTGAGCTTCACAAAAAGCTGGAGACCCTCTATGTTATATGATAAAGGTTCCTCAAGCATTCAGTATAAGAAGTGGTCTGTGGGAAACAAGAGGAATGAGGCAGAGGGTGGAATTGGTGGGTCATTCCTCAGTTGACAGAGAAGTCAGGAAGGAATGCAGGAAACTACTGCAACCTGGGTGCCTTTGATAGTGATATAAAATATCCTAATGCAGTGGAAGGGATCAGGCTGTGCAATCCTGTATTAAAATTTTATGTTTCCTGAATTACAGGTACCACTTTAGATGTTGTGGAAGTGGAACATTATGACCCATATAATGATAGCTGGGCCTTGATAGGTCCCACAGTGAAGTACGTCACTAACTTCACTGTCACAGGATGCGTGGGCAAGCTCTACGTGATTGGGTCATGTGCAGCCAAGTACAATGTTCTCACTCTGCAGTGTTACAATCCTGTAATAGGTAGGTGCCAGCTCTACTCACAAGGAAGGAGACTGCAGTGCAATGTTGCATTTGATGACTGTCTTTAATTGATACACCCTATTTAATGACTTGCTGCTTTATGATTTGTACATATATTACACCATGATTTTGTACTTAACCCATTGCCTCTTCATTTCCATTCCATTCCTATTTTCTCCATTTGTTTTGATTCCTTTCCTTGCTTTCTTTCGCATTGCTCTTCCACTCCATTTTCCACTTTATTCTTCGTCTCTTACCTATCCGTTCCTTACACTTTTCCCCATTTCTTTCTTTACTTTTTATTTCTCACACTGTTCCTCTTCTATGGTTTTTCAGACTCGGTTCTTCCTACTGTTTCTCAGATCTGTTCATTCTTTGTTTCTTGAGGATTTGCCTTTATTTGGAACTAGTTTAACAAAGTGGATACTGCCATAGATCAGATCCTGGAGGATAGATAAATTGGGAAAGAAGTGCCCAACATTGTCTTTTCTCTCACCAGTTCTACAGGAAGCAGAGAGAGAGGAACAATTGAGGGAGCACCATTTCCACACATGATCTGATAGCTGGTGGACAGCACCAAAGCTGAAGTTTGTTCTAGTACATAGAACATTACAGTGCAGAACAGGCCCTTCGGCCTTCGATGTTGTACTGACCAATTAAGAAAAAGCCATGACCCTCTAACCTAAACCATTCTCTTTTCATCCATAAACTTATCTACTAACCTCTTAAACGCCACCAAACTTGGCGCATCTACAGCTGCAGCAGGCAGGGCATTCCATACCCTTACCACCCTCTGGGTAAAGAACCTTCCTCTGACATCCGTCCTATAACTACCACCCCTTAATTTAAAGCTATGTCCCCTCGTGCTAGCTTTCTCCATCCTAGGAAAAAGGCTATCACTGTCCACCCTATCTAAACCTCTAATCATCTTATATGTTTCAATAAGGTCTCCTCTTAGCCGCCTTCTTTCTAACGAAAACAACCTCAAATCCCTCAGCCTCTCTTCATAAGACCTGCCCTCCATACCAGGCAACATCCTGGTAAACCTCCTCTGTACCCTCTCCAATGCCTCCACATCTTTCTTATAATGTGGGGACCAGAACTGCACACAATACTCCAAGTGCGGCCGCACTAGAGTTTTGTACAGTTGCAACATGACGTTGCGGCTCCGAAATTCAATCCCCCTACCAATAAAAGCTAAGACTCCATATGCCTTCTTAACAACCTTATCGACTTGACTGCCTACTTTCAGGGATCTATGCACATATACACCAAGATCCCTCTGTTCATCAACACTATTAAGAGTCCTACCATTAGCCCTATACTCTACACATTTGTTATTCCTGCCAAAGTGAATTACCTCACACTTTTCCACATTAAACTCCATTTGCCACCTCTCGGCCCAGCTCTGCAACTTGTCCAAGTCTCTCTGCAAACTATAACACCCCTCTTCACTATCTACCACTCCTCCGACTTTGGTGTCATCCGCAAATTTACTAATCCATCCTTCAATACCCTCATCCAGATCATTTATAAAAATTACAAACAGCAGGGGCCCCAAAACAGATCCCTGAGGTACACCACTTGTAACCGAACTCCACGATGAATAATTTCCATCAACCACCACCCTCTGTCTTCTATCAGCTAGCCAATTCCTAATCCAATTAGCTAAATCACCCTCAATCCCATACATCTGCATTTTCTGCAGAAGCCTTCCATGGGGCACCTTATCGAACGCCTTACTAAAGTCCATATATACCACATCAACTGCCTTACCCCCATCCACCTCTTTGGTCACTTTTTCAAAAAACTCAATAAGGTTAGTAAGGCACGACCTACCCTTCACAAAACCATGCTGACTATCCCCAATCAATTCATTTCTCTCTAAATAACTATAAATCCTATCCCTAATAATTCTTTCCAATACTTTGCCCACAACAGAAGTAAGACTCACCAGTCTATAATTCCCAGGAAAGTCTCTATTCCCCTTCTTGAACAATGGGACAACATTCGCTATCCTCCAGTCTTCCGGCACTATACCTGTAACCAACGACAACCTGAAGATCAGAGCCAGAGGCTCTGCAATCACCTCTCTCGCCTCCCAGAGAATCCTAGGGTAAGTACCGTCCGGCCCAGGAGACTTATCTAACTTCAAACCCTCAAGAATATCTAACACATCCTCCTTAACTACTTCAATACTTTACAGTTTACAACCCTGTATCCCAGTGTTCTCCACAACTACATTTACATCTCCCTGCATGAATACCAAAGAGAAATATTTGTTCAGTGCCTCTCCAATCTCTTCAGGCTCCACGCACAACTTCCCACTGCTGTCCATAACTGGCCCTAACCTTGCCCTAACCAATCTTCTATTCTTAACATATCTAAAGAAAGCTTTAGGATTCTCCTTGATCCTATCAGCCAGTCTTCTCGTGTCCTCTTTTAGCTCTTCTCAACTCACTCTTTAGCTCCCTCCTTGCTAACCTATAGCTATCTAGTGCACTAACTGAGCCTTCAAGCCTCATCCTGACATCCCTTTTAACCAGCGAATTAACTTTTTTAGTACACCATGGTTCCCTTACTCGACCATTTCCTCCTTGCCTGACAGGGACATACTTATCAAGGACTCGCAGGAGCTGCTCCTTGAATAAGCTCCACATTCCAGATGTTCCCAGTCCCTGTAGTTTCCTAGTCCAACCTATGCGCCCTAATCCCCTTCTAATGGCCTCAATTTCCATTCCTCCAGCTATAACTACTGCCCCCACTTTCATGCCTATCCCTATTCATCACTAAGGTGAGCGTAACCGAATTGTGGTCACTATCGCCAAAATGTTCACCAACTTCTAAGTCTAACACCTGGTCTGGCTCATTGCCCAGCACCAAATCCAATGTGGCCTCACCTCTAGTTGGCCTATCTACATACTGAGTCAAAAAACCTTCCTGCACACTTTGTATAAAAACTGACCCCTCTAACGAGCTACAGCTATAGCTATTCTAATCAATATTAGTAAAGTTAAAGTTCCCCATAACGATTACCCTATTACTTTCATTCCTGTCCAGGATCGACTTTGCAATCCTTTCCTCTACCTCTCTAGAACTTTTAGGAGGTCTATAAAAGACTCCCAACAGGGTGACCTCTCCTCTCCAAGTAGATGACACAGAAATGAGATATGGCAGAAAAACAGAACCTTATTCTAAAGTCAATGTTTTCAGTTTAGTGTTAAGGTTCTGTAAGTTTACTGGGAAGCTATTGTTAGTGCAACACAGCTGTGGCATTTAAGAACAAAATATCAATACGACATCTGATTTTTGGATTCACAACTATGCTGTAAAATTGTGTACAAGTCAACCATATTCTCTTGTACAGAACTGAGCATCTAATTTCCCTATTAACAAAGTTGCAATTTTATTATTTTGCTGCTATATGTTTCTCAGATTTGTTTCAATTTTCTCAAATATTGATTAGTCACCAGAATAGATCACAATAACCTCAGTGTGCTCAGAAATACTGTTATTGGAGCTCACTGTGGACCCAGTCAGTCACCAGTACTGAGTGATATCTTGAATTTCTCCGTATTGCTCAGATTGTGTCTCAACTCATTTATCTTCCTTCCAAGACAATGTTACTTTGGATAGCACTCTTCAAACTTTTGCAGTTTAGATTCAAGTGATCAAAATGATAGGCCCTTCTCTATAAACTTCTCCTCTTTTTCACTTGGTTTCTGCAGATAACTGGAGTGTTATTGCCTCTCCCTTCATTCCCAAATACCTCTCTGCTCCCCGGTGTGTCTCCCTCGATGGAATGATTTACTTAATTGGAGACAACACGAAGAAGGTTTATGCATACGATTCAGAAGCCAACATGTGGCAGAAGGTAGGAGTTGGGAAGTGTGCACAATCAGACAAAATTTGACATTGATATTAGAAGGGAGAGGTATTAGGACCAGTAACCAAAATCTTGGTCAGAAAGGTGAGTTTTAAGGAGTGTCTTAAAGAGGGGGAGAGCTAAGAAAGGAAATCCCAGAGTTTAGAATTCATACCAATGGGATCTTCCCAGCAACGTGGGGTGGAATCAATAGGAAATCCATTGCCAGCAGAGGACAACAATTGACAATGATTTAATGGTCAACATTTAGACTTTTAATTCCAGATTTTTTTATTGAATTCAAATTCCACCATCAGCAGTGGTAGGATTTGAACCTAGGTCCGCAAAAAATTGTCCAGATCTCTGGTTTACTAATCCTGTGACAATATCATTGTAACACCCCTAGTGCAAGTTACAACATGTGAAGGAGAGTTTTAGCTGAGCTTAAAATTTATGGAATATAGAAGAAAAAAAGCATGGGATTAGTTTATTATTCTACATATGAATCAATCTGCCTTGGAGTTGTTTTTTTTCGGGTTTGAACAACTATTATTCAGCATTATCAATACATATCTGGATGAATTGATACATTATCAGTTGGGGAAGTGATGTAGTGGTAATCTCACAATCATGGTTCCTGTTGTGTTCATTCTAATTTTTGTTTAAGGTAGTAGCCTTTAAAGGGTTGCCCCTTTAATTTGTCTTGTACTTTGATTTATTTTAATTGGTTAATTGGTTTAATCCAAAATTAAAATTAAAATAGCATAATTTCACTGCATTGGTAATGCAATCCATAGATCCAGGCTAATGCTGTGGGAACACAGCAGCTGGTGGAATTTAAATTCAATTATTAACGTTTGAATTAAAAATTAATCTCAGTGTTGGTGACCATGAAAACATTATCAATTGTTGTAAACACTCCATCTGGTTCACGAATCTCTTTAAATATGCCATGATCACTTTGTCTGGCCTATATGGGACTCCAGACCCACAGCGCTATAGCTCAATTGCAGATGCCCTTTGACATGGCGTAGCAAGCCATTCAGTAGAACAAAACTGCTAGAAAGCCTAAAAAATAAATGAAACCAGGCAGTCGACTTGGCATCTAGCCAGGCAACAGAAGTGATAACGACAAACCCAGCCCTGTCAATCTTGCAAAATCCTCCTTACTAACATCTGGGGAAGTTGTTTCTTAGACCAGTTAAGCAAGGCCTAACATACTCATGCTCACAGGACCAAACTTAAAACATCCCAGACACCACCATCACCATTCCTAGGCATGTCCTGTCCCACCCACAGGACAGATCCAACAGAGGAGGCAGCACATTTGAACTGAGGGAGGAATACCCGCTGCATCAAGAAAGCATTTTATCAAGTGTGGCATCTTATGAAAGAAGAAAAAAAATCATTAACTCATATTTGCTGTGTAAGGTTTAGGGAGAGAATTCCATATTATTGGGCTTTAATTGGCAGTTGAAGTAATCAAAACAAGGGGTGCACAAGAAGCCAAAAATAGATGTTCAGAGAACTCAGAGTTGTTTGAATGGGGGAGATTACAGAGATAGTGAAGGGCAAAATCATGGAGGGATTTTAAAACGAGCACATTAATTTTATAATTTTGCATTGACAAAAGCAGTCGGTTACAAAACCCCAATAGATCTATGGCTCCCTACATCTCAACTCAAGTTGATGATCAGCTTTGCATGGCATTACTGAAAAGTGTCTGCCTGGCATGAATATGTGGAACTTTTGTAGGCACTGGTTTAACATCACCTTGAGTTGAAAGCTATAATGTCCTAACTATGTTGGGGCTGTGGATTTTACTTAAAAAGAAAAGGTGTAATTTGCATGTTGATTCAAACAGCAACATAACAGGTTTATGAAAGAGCTGCTCTCTGCAGTGCAAAATATAAAACTGAAAGTAAAATACAGCAACCTCAACATACACCCAAATTCATCACCATCAAATTGTGTGATCAGCTTTAAAGCAGCCCACAATCTTTCTAAAACAAAACATTCCTCCCTTTTCACTCCTGTAGTCATGACAACAAATTATACATAGGATCAATAATGCTGTGAACACAGTACCACGTCCCATTAATTATTATACAGAATCAATAAGAAAGTCAATCAGGAGGACAACTATTTCTGTTTAGTTGTATACAATGTTCTGGAATTTGGCTGTCCTCTACCCTGGAAATATAATTTGGAACTTCATTAGATAGTTCTATTGGGACTCAATCTGAATCATTCTCACTTGATATATTAGATTAGTCAAGATCATCAGGCAATTCAATTCCAATGAAGTTTTCCGTAGTAGTATTCAGAACACTAGAAACTATAAATGCCTTTACTTCTGGAGGTGATTCGGAAAAGCATTTTCGAGATGACAAGCATTGATCAGCATGATGTCACCAAACTAGTTCATTTTTGGTTTGAACCGTGTAAGAAATTGGACCTGTTTTTGCTAAAACTGTGGCTGGTACCTGTTTCTCACTCATGGCATAATTACACACTAACACTTTGTCTCCCTGTTGAAATGAGTGTTGTTTTGACTTTACTTCTTGTCTAGCAACTTGTGATTGTTGTTGATGCTCTACTATCTCTGAAGTTTCTAGATGTAATAACAAATCAAACATTGTTTTCAACTTTCTCTTTAAGAATAGTAATGCAGGTGAAAGTTGGGTAGTCATATGAGAGGTATTTCTATAAGATGACAAAAAGCTTATCAAGTGACAATATAATAAGATCCTGAGGGGATTTGACAGGGTGGATGCTGGTAGGATTTTTATTTTGTCCCCGGATAGAGGCTAGAACTAAGGGACACAGTTTAAAACTAAGGGTCCCGTTTAAGCCACAGAAAAGAAATGTTTTCTCTCAGAATATCATGAACTTTTGGAAGCCTCTTCCCCAGTGGAGCAAGATCAATAAATATTTTTAAGGCAAAGGTAGGTAGATTCTTAACTAGTGAGGGAGTTAAAGGCTATTGGAGGAACTGGAATATGAAATTGAGGCTACAATTAGATCAGCTGTGATCTTATTGAATGATGAGGCTGGCTAAAAGGACTGAATAGTCTATTCCTGCTCTTAATCATATGTTTATACATAGATGTTCTGATTTGCGCTGGCAGTGAGATTCTTCACAAGTAGAGTGTACTCGGAAAGTTTAAGCTATGACATCCACCTACGCAGAACATTAACCTTCTTCTTCCCACTCCACTGTACTTTTGTTGCAGCAAGTTTAATTTAACTTTAACTAATTCACATGATTTATCTTTCCTCCATTTGTAAATTCAGAGATTAAGCAATCTTGTTTTTTCCCTGCTGCATCGTTCTCAATTTCCATTTTCAAGGCAGATAAAACAATTTTTATTTTTGATAAGAGGGAGTTCATTTGTTGAAAAGCTTTTCTGAAGACTTGTTCTCTGACCAATCAAACCAGTTCTGGATATTACCATTTTTTAAAAAAAGGTTATTGGGAATACCAATGCAAAGTTACTGCCCTTGAGAAGATGATGATGAGCTACTGCAGTCTTTCTGGTGTGGTTACACTCAGAGGGTTGTTAGGAAAGGAATTCAAGGGTATTGACCCATCAACAGTAAAGGAACAGCAAAGTATTTGCATGTCAGGATGGTGTGTGGCTTGAAAAAGACCTGCAAGTGGCAGTGTTCCCATGCACCTGCTGCCCTTCTCTACCAGGTCGTGCCATATGGGTTTCATATACTTATAGAATCCCTACAGAAGGAAGTCATTCACCCCATTGAGTCTGCATTGACAGTTTACCAGAATGTAGAAAGTCCACAATCAACAAACTTGGATCACCCTGCATTTTGATTGAATGAAGTAATGTGCATTTTATTGAAAAGACAGTCACACTACGTCCTAGCATTATTGATATATAGATAGTCAGACAGCACAAAAACAGGCCCTTAACCCATCATGTCTATGCTGACCATCAAACACACTAATCCCATTTACTAGCGCTTATAAAACAGGAACATGAGTGAAGTACAAGTACATGAAGATCAGCACAACCCTTGATTTACTGTATTGCTATCCCATGGTTCATTCTTGTATTCCAATCGATACTCTGTGATCCATTGCACTGATGTTCCACAATCTGTTGCACAGATGTCCCATGATGCACTGTTTGTTTCTCCTCTTTCAGGTCCAGTTGCTCCATAAGTTGCATGAGAATGGGGGCATGGTGGTGATTGCTGGGAAGATCTACGTTACAGGTGGTCACTGGAAGGGGATGGAAGGAGACTACAGTGTGGAGTTGGAGGTGTACGATTGTGCTAAAGACGTGTGGACTATTGAAGGTTTCCTACCGCGCCCGTGGCTTTATCATGGGTCTTGCTCCATTTTCATTGACACATCCAGATGGACTGAACTGTTTCCAAATAGCAGTACCTAGAGAAGCATGCTTCCTAGTCTGTGCACCCTATTGAGGACACTGCATGCACAGCACAGCATGGTTCATACAGTGAACAGTTAGTTGAAAAGAAAGGGATGTAACCCACTGTCCAAAGCAAGACAGTGGGCTGTACATGCTTGTTATTAGCAACTTCGCCTACTTTAGTTGGAGAGACTTTTTTTCTGAAGAGGCTACCAGGAGATCTTCAATGAAGTGAAAGAACTGTAGTTACACCGTCTTGCTCATCCTCCAATATATCTGCCACCCAACATGACTTTGATCACTAGTTGTGCTTATTAAATTTGATTTCAATGTTCAGCTAGGACATGGGAAGAAAGTGAGTTATTCAATATAAATGATCTCTTGGCAACGTGGAAAGAAACCAATAGTGTTACAGCTGTTATCTCTGGAGCATTCGTTTCAAGCAATCATTCAGTTTCAGCTTATCTCTCCAAACAAAGTATGAGCATGCCACATCAAAATGACACATTTATACCGTACCCTTATTATGAAGAAGGTGCTCCTGCAGAGTGCCGCTATGAAGAGTGTCGATGAGTAAATAACTGGTAGCAATATCCTTTCTTAGTTGCATTACGTTCCTTTACCTTCAGTAAGATAATCCCATCCCTCCTATAGTACCAGCATATTAAACTGCATCTTCCCAACTACTTTAACAGATATTTCAAAGTCAAGTGCCCAAATTGAAATGGAAATCCCCTTTAGAAATTCAACACAAAATAGCGTGAAACTGGATAAATATTGTTTGGAAGCAGTACAACACAATAATACTTTTTTTAAGGGAAGACTTAGATCAAATTAACATGGGACGTGTAGTGGGTGGGGGGAGGAACTTGCGCTCCTATCTATTAATGTAGCAACATTGAGCTGTTTTCCTTTATTTCAAATTGATTTTCAAAAAGGAGAATATTTTTATCCCTATGATAACTAGACATTGAAAAATAGCACCATTTCCTGGCTGAACCTGGAACCGCAGCTATAAAAAGTAAACAAACCCTGGACTTTGAAAAATGCTCTTGAGAATCTTGAACCTGCACTGTGTTTAGGACATCTGGGACACTCTTGTGGGGTGGGAGACAGTTGCACTTGATGGGGACAAGGTGAGAGGGGTTGCAGGGACATCTTCTTCAGGCCAAAGAAATAAGAACCTCTTGCATCCACTTTTCTGCTGACTCTTGCTTCAGCTGCTGGTTGACGCCTCTGCTTCTGGGTTTACCATTGGTAGGTCCTCCCACTTGTGCTGGTACAGGCATAGGTAGCCCTGGGAATTTCGATTGGGTCTGACTCACAACTGAATATCTCTTACATAAGGTCTGTATGGATACATTGAGCCAAATGATCTCTTTCTGTGCTGTCATCTATGATTCTACCAATGTGTCTTGTTGCACTGCCTCCTGACTCCAATCACCCTGCACAAACAGCCTCACTTTTGTCCCACACCTTCAATATTTTTAAAGTCACTAAATTAAAGTGTTCAATGGAAACGGAAAAAGCTTTGGTTTTAAAAAAATGCTTGAGTGATTTTTGTTCTCTCTGGTTGCTGGCAGTGTTGTCCAGTAGATTAATCTTTCTTCCCTTGACAATCATGGAGGGCTGCCTTTCTAAGATATAGTGGCAGAGTAGCTGTTAAGGCCTAAATCTTGACTAAAAACAAGCAAACGTTGAGGTAAAGTCATTAGCATCTTGACAGATGATCAGTTAGGTAAACATCTGTGACTGGGATTCAATTTACTGGCAGTAATAGACTGAGATACTAGGACTGAGATAGGATAGATTGCCCATGGTCTGATGAGATTGGATGAGTGGAGTAGAGGGTAGAGTCCTTGCTAGGAATTTTCTTGGGATTATTTCTATTCCAGTAGTGCAATTTTGCTGGAAGTTTGGCAAGAATCATCAGTTTCTGTGTAATAGCACTAATGTCACTTACAGCTGCTCAGTTGGAGGACCTCTAATGAAATATAAACAGAAATGCTGGAATCCTGCTTAACCTTCTTCTCCTATGATGAAATTCTGTGTAATATTTGTTAAATACACTAATAAAATCACAAACGCTGGAATTCACCAATTTCACATGCCCTGCTGCCATTGCCAGTGACAGAGAATATGGCACTCAGCCAAATCTGCATTCAGTGCAGAGAGCTGGGAGAATTCTAACTGCAGGTGAGGTCAGAGAATTCTCACCTAAATCTTTGAAATGTCTTGATGCATACTGGAATAATCTTTCTCTCCCTTTACTCCTTCACTTTGCCTCTCTCCCCCCTCCCTCCTCAACCTTTAGACAAACTAGAGATAGTTGCCAGATGTTCTGAGGTGTCATGATGCAACAACAATTATCTCTCCCTCAATGTCAGCAAAACAAAAGAGACAGTCATTGATTTCAGTAAGTATTGTGAAGAACATGTCCCTGTCTACATCAATAGAGATGAAGTAGAAATGGTTGAGAGATTCAAGTTTCTCGGTGCCCAGATCACCAACAATCTGTCTTAGTTGTTCCATGCTGATGCTATAGTTAAGACAGCCTTTACTTTCTCAGGAGGCTATGGAAATTAGGCACATCCACTATGACTGTCATCAATTTTTACTGATGCACCAGAGAAAGCACCCTTTCTGGTCATATCACAGCTTGATATGGCTCCTATTCTGAGCAAGACAACAAGAAACTACAAAGATTGTGAATGAAGCCCAGTCCGTTGCCAGCCTCTCATCCATTGAAACTGTCTACACTTCCTGTTGCTTTGGAAAAGCAGCCAGCATAATCAAGGATGCCATGTAACCTGAATGTACACTCTTCTGCCTTTTTCCATTTGGAAAAAGAGTCAAAAGTCTGAAATCATGTGCCAACCAACTCAAGAACAGCTTGTTCCCTGTTGCCGTCACAGTTTTGAATGAATATATCTTACATTAAGTTCATTTTTCTCTATATCCTAGCTATGACTGTAAAACTACGTTCTGCACCTTCTACTTTCCTTCTCTATGAATGGTATGCTTTGTCTGTATAGCGCTCAAGAAACAATACTTTTCATTGTACACCAATACACATGAGAATAATAAATTTTAAAAAAGTCAGACAAAGGCCTTGACTACCTAGATACCAATCTGGTAATTGGCCCATGGATCAAATATTGCTTGTCTGGTGGAGGATCTCAGATTGAATGCATTATGACAGGTGCCTGGGAAGTGAGCATTGCGTAGTGGAGAAGATTACAAATGCGCAGAACTGTTCATGAAGGGAGTGCCATATGTGACAGGTGGTGCAGCCTTTAACTCTGGGATCCCTCTAACCTATATAATTGTACAGTCCTCCCATGATATTGTCATTTTATGTGTTGGTTTGCTGGAATGAGAGCCTGGAATACACCCCAAACCCAAAGGCTAGGGACTTTCAAAATCTCTGGCAGTTGTGCATCAGTTGAAAACTTTGATTGCAGATCAGCAAGGAGTGCGTGGCATAATGTTTGTGTGGTCCTTTTTAAATTGATGCTTGCTTGAAATTGTGTGTGCCTGAGATTGTGGATTCTGCTGTATGGACTAGTGGTAGATTGGTGTAGCCTAACCTGCCTGGCATCCCCATTATTTCTTTTCTAATCTTACCCCCAAAAAAAAACCCTAAATAAAGGAGTTTTTCTATAGAAGAAACAAAATTGTGAAATTTTCTTTTGCGCCTGGAGAATACTCAATTCCCGGTCTGGCAAAGAAAAAGGAGCGGGGATTTCCTGAACATCCACAAACCTATATAATTGGACTTGTAGCTAAGGTAAAATCAAGATTCAGGGGTGGCAATTATTGCCAGATTATTAATCCAGAAACTTAGCTAATGTTCTGAGGACCCAGATTGGACTCTTTCTACAGCAGATGAGGGAATTTTAGATCAATAAAAAATATCTGAAATTAAGAATCTACCGATGACTGTGAAACCATTGTCGATTATCAAAAAATGCCATCTCGTTCATTAACATCCTGTAGCGAAGGAACTCTGCCATCCTTACCTGGTCTGGACTACATGTCAGGCTGGAGCCACAGCAATGTGGTTGATTCTCAACTGCCCTCAGGCAACTAGGAATGGGCAATATATTTGATCAGCCAGCAATGCTAATGTCCCACAAAAGAATTTAAAAAAAGAGACAGGACAGGAAGATTTCTGGCCTTTAATCCCAATTTTCTATGAGTGAGATGAGGTTGAGTGTCCAGTTGGAGGACCAAGGGAATCACAAATGATCTTTATGGTAACAAAGAACCTGGTAGGATTCTACAAAATTAGATACAATAGCTGTTCTGTTGTCTTAGTATTATGTCATTTTACATATCCAAAGCAACAGGTGGGGAGAGTGAGGCGTGTAAGAAAAAAGAGTAAGGGTGACTTTTTTGTACTGCATTCTTGGATGCCACAAAAAAAAAACTTTTGTACAGACAGGCTTGGAAAGTTGCACAAGAATAGATAGGAACTGTTAATATCCTTCAATATGTGATTTAGTTCTGACCAATGTATTTGGATTTCATAGAGTCATATAGCTAAGAAGCAGACTTTTTGGCCCACCATGTCTATGCCAACCCTCAAATATCAATCTGCACAAATTCCATTTACCGGCCTTAGGTCCATAGTCCACTATGCCTTGGCAATTTAAGTGCTCACCCAGATACTTCTTAAGTGTTGTGAGAGTACATGCCTTACCCCTCTCTGGGCAGTGTGTTCCATATTTTGGGTGAAAACGTTTTTCCTCAGGTCCCCTCAAAACTATTTACTCCTTACCTCAAATTTATACCCTCTGGTGTTAGATACCTGGTAGGATTCTATAAAACTAGATCCAATAGCTGTTTTATTGTCACAGTACTATGTCATTTTATACATCCAAAGCAATAGGTGAGGAGGGTGTGAGGAATGTAAGAAGAAAGAAAGAGTAAAGGCGACTTTTTCATATTGCATTCATGGATGCCACAAAAAAAAAGTTCTTTGTACAGACAGGCTTGGAAAGGTGCACAAGAATTGACAGGAACTGTTAAAAATCTTGAATTTGAGGTTTAGTTCTGACCAGTGTATTTGGGGTTCATAGAGTCAAACAGCACAAAAACAGGCTTTTTGGCCCTTCATATTTGTGCCGACCATCAAATACCAATGTATACAAATCCCATTTACCAGCACTTGGTCCATAGCCCAGCTCTATACCAATTCTCTGACAGACTATTTTACCTAGGTCCTCCCCACCAACGCTCCCCCCACCCCCGTCGCCCCACCATATCCCTGTAACCCAACACATTTACCATAGCTAATCCATCCAATCTAAACATTTTGGGACATGAAGGGGCAATTTCCATACTCAATGAAACTAACATGCATATCTTTGGACTGTGGGAGGAAACCCATGCAGACATGGTTGAATGTGCAAACTCAGTTCCTGAAGCTGTGACGCAGCAGTGCTAACCACTGTGCCACCCACCATCCCAGGCAACATCCTGGTGAAACTCCTTTGCACCCTCTCCAGTGCAATCACATCTTTCTGGTAGTGTGGGAGCCAGAATTGCACACAATACTCCATCTGTGGCCTAAGTAATGTTTTATAAAGTTGTACCAAGACCTCCTGTATTCTATGCCTCACTAAAGAAGGCAAGCAGTCTGTCTGCCTTCTTCACCACCCATGTGTCTTCTTCACTACCACGTGCTGTCACCTTCAGGGACTTGAACGTTAGAGTCCCTTTGTTCCGCATCCTTCCGAGTGACCTACCATTATTGTGCATATTCTGCCATTATTAGGTCTCCCAAAATGCATCATCTCACACTTATCAGGATTAGATTCCATCTGTCATTGCTCTGTCCAATTTTCCAGCTGATAGGAATTAATACTTATATTAAAAAGACTATGTTGGGAAAAAGTGTTTAATTGGACAAGGAGTGACCCATGTTCTAATATCTTGACGCAGTTGGAATGCTTAAAAGATGGGGGAAAATGACACTCAACTGAGGTAAGTAAAAACTGTTTGTCAATTAGATATTATAATTAAGGAAGTGATTGTGATTGGTTTTTTAAAAAACATCTTTTATATGATGTAACCTTTTATGATTGGGTGGAATTAACACATTCTTTTATTGGTATATACTAATTATATGTAATCAAAGCTAAGACTTTAATTGCCTATATATTTTTAAATTTTTCACCCTGAATAGTTTGAATGATTTCATTTGGAGTTCCATAGCTATAGTCTTTAATAAATCAACTTAAACCACTCTGTGACATTGCCTGGCTATTTCAGAGGAATGATAGTTTTAAATACAACAAGAAAATCTTTGTAACAATCTCCTCCAACACCTACTGATGAATATCAGTCTGTAGCCTAAGACTATTCTCCTCATGATTAACAATACCACCATTTTTTCTGTCATTTGCAAACTTACTAATTATTTCTTCTATATTCACATTCAAGTCTTTAATGTATATAATAAATGGCAAAGGTCCCAGCACTGATCCCTGTGGTATACCACTGGTCATAGGCTCCCAATCAGAAAGGAAAACCTTCACCATCACCCTTTATCTCCTATTAACAAGCCAATTTCGGATCTAATTTGCCAACTTGCCTTAGATCCCATGAGTTCTATTTATTCTTTCATTGGATGTGGAAATTGCTGGTAAAGTCAATATTTGTTTTCTTATGACCATTCCTAGACTGTTTCAGAGAGTAGTTAAGAACCAATCAGATTGCTATGGGTCTGGTAATGTTGGCAGAACTTTAGTGAATTAGATAGATTTGTACAACAATCAATGACAGTTTCATGGTCATCATTACTGAAACCAGCTTTCAATTCCAGATTTATTAACTGAATTTAAATTTCACCAACTGGTGAGATTTGAACCGGTGTCCTCGGGGCCTTTGGATTACTAATCTACTGACATTACCACGTCGTCATCATTGGCCCATAAAATATCATTTATTATGTTATCAAAAACTCCTTCCAACATCAGAAATATCTTTTACGTCTGTTAGGACATGCAATGCCCTTTTTTATGGATGATAAGAGTAATCTGGCTAAAGATATAATTCTAGTGCCCACAGTACAGTTAAAAGCTGGAGATTCAGAATTTACTCTTATGGTTGATGCAGCTGTTGTATCTCTGAAGCACAGCACAAGAAACCCCCAAGTCACATTCACTTAGGCAATCAAAAGAGAAAGCTTTGAGAAAGGACTTGAAATGTCAGCTCTTTTCTCTCCTTACAGATGGTGCCAGATCTGCTGAGATTTTCCTGCATTTCCTCTTCTGGTTTCAGATTCCAGCATCTGCAGTAATTTGCTTTTATTCACTTAGGCAATACAGGTGTGAAGCTGAAGAGTTACTCCAATGATAATATTCCAGTTTTAAGTCAAGTTTGCGTTAGCATGATGATGCACCCTGTTACATTTCATCTGTTCCTTGAAGGGAACAGAATCTCTCAGATGGAAAGGAATTGGTTTCAAAAGATAAATTGGACTGAGTTATTTACAATAGGGATCAGTGAGAATGTGTCTGACATTGAGAAAGTGTTAAGAGAGCATAAAGTGGTATCAGCAAAGAGGAGCAAATCAAGCCATCATGAAGCTGAAATCACAAGAAAGGATAATGAACATTTTGCAAGGCTTTATGTACAGTTAGAAGCTGTAATTAGAGTGCTGGAGAAATTCTAATAATCATGGTCAAACACAAGAAACCCTAGGTACAAGTACATTGATTTCTTTGAAGTGGAGGGGAGAGTACTTTGTCTTGGTTGCTAGCTATAGCAAATGGATCAATATTGAGTTTATGGCCAATACTACAAATGCCAAAACTATTGAGATTTTATGAAATATGTTTGCGAATTATGGGTTTCCAGAGGTAGGGTCCACATTTATGTCAAAAGAGTTTGAAATATTTTTGAATAAGAATGGAGTCAAACATACTTTAATAGCATTATATCACCGAACATCAAATGATGCTTCAGAAAGCAGTGTAAAGACTTTGAAGAAGTCTTTGCAGAAGTATTTGCTGGGTGATAAGCTCAGCAATAATTTCAGTTTCACTTCAACGCAAACTATAGATAATTATCTGTTCTCTTACAGAACAACTTAGTTGACGACAGGTTGCTCAGAGAAAATTTATCAGACTAATACCTGGAATCAATTGGTTGTTTTATGAGGAAAGGTTAGAAAGACTGGGCTTGTGTCCTCTGAAGTTTAGAAGTGTAAGAAGTGACTTGATTGAAACATATAGGCTGGGATTTTCTGGTCTGGTATCCCTCACTAGTGCTGTAAGTGAGAATAGAGAATTTGGTGCTCAGCCAAATTTACATTCACTGCAATGGGATTGGGAGTGGGTGATTCAATAAAGTGATTGTGAATTCTCAGAAGAAATTTGATTCACTGATCATTCTTTTCAAGCCATACACACATGAATCTGATGTGTCAAACTTGGTTTTGGGGAATTATGATGAATGACAATAATCCTCCTACTACAAGGACTGATATCAAGATTACTTCAGAAAATGAATGAAACTGCACCGTTTCTCACCATTTATATTTTTATAATGTTTCCTTTTAAGAAGAGACATAAAATCTACTTGGACAATAGCTGTATGGAAAGTGTTCTTTCTATCTTATCAAGATGGATGATGAATCATTCAGGACTTAATAGCTGTGACATTGCAGAATCTAATTAACAAGAATATTAAACAATAACCATGGTTTGCCTAGACCTGAGCTAATCAATTACTTTCTGAAATCATTATGGGGAGCGAGGTCATATGACTAGAATAACCATTTTTGAATGTCTTTTTATTACAAGACCTAAACTGCTACAAAAGTGTAGAAGAAATTTCTCAGCTGAACAGTAAGATAATTTCTCTCTCTTATCTCTACGTCTCCAAAACTGAAAACCTTCCTTCCATTACAGTTTAAAATCCAACACAGAGACAGAGAATTTTCATGTATTGGTGTTGAGATAACTATATTTTTTACATGTACGGTGGCACAGTGGTTAATACTGCTACCTCACAGTACAAGGGACCTGGGTTTAATTCCCAAGTCACTGTCTGTGTGAAATCTGCACATCATCCCCCTGTCTGCATGGGTTTCCTCCGGGTATTCCAGTTTCCTTCCACAGTTCGAAACACATGCTGGTTAGGTGAGTTGGCCATGCTAAATTCTTCTCAGTGTACCTGAACAGGCTCTAGAGTTTGACAACTGGGGGATATTCACAGCAACTTCATTGCAGCGTTAACATAGGACATAGAACACTACAGCACAACCAGGCCCTTCGGCCTATAAGTTGTGCTGATCATATCCCTACCTACCAGGCCTACCAATAACGCTCAATCCCATTAAATCCCATGTACTCATCCAGGAGTCTCATAAAAAACCCCAATGAGTTTGCCTCCACTACTACTGATAGCAGCTGATTCCACTCACTCACCACCCTCTGAGTGAAAAACTTATTCCTGACATCTCCTCTGTACATACTCCCCAGCACCTTAAACCTGTGTTTTCTTGTAGCAACCATTTCAGGCCTGGGAAATAGCCTCCGAGAATCCACTCTATCTATACCTCTCAACATCTTATAAAGCTCTGTCAGGTCGCCTCTGATCCTTTGTTTCTCCAAGGAGAAAAGACCTAGCTCCCTCAACCTATCCTCATAAGGCATGCCATCCAATCCAGGCAACACCCTTGTAAATCTCCTCTGCATCCTTTCAATAGCTTCCACATCTTTCTTGTAACAAGGTGACCAGAACTGCGCACAGTACTCCAAGTAGGGTCTGACAAGGGTCTTATAAAGTTGCAGCATTAGCTCCCAACTCCTAAACTCAATCCCTTGATTAATGAATGCCAGTACACCATACGCCTTCTTGACCACATCCACCACCTGCAAGGCCGATTTAAGAGTCCTATGGACCCAGACCCCAAGGTCCTTCTGATCCTCCATGCTGCTAAGAGTCCTACCCTTGATATTATACTCCTTAATGT
This sequence comes from Sphyrna mokarran, assembly GCA_024679065.1. Classification (NCBI taxonomy): domain Eukaryota; kingdom Metazoa; phylum Chordata; class Chondrichthyes; order Carcharhiniformes; family Carcharhinidae; genus Sphyrna; species Sphyrna mokarran. The sequence continues at coordinate 62,289,691 of JAGIQG010000003.1, forward strand.
AAGCCTGCTTGTGACAGTAATAAGTAAACTTCAAAAACTCATGAATGCATTGCTTTAGATTACAGTAAAAACAAGTTTGCAACCCAATCTATTAAATGTTGTACTCTGCAAACTTATATACATGTATCATTTTACATTAGAAGTCTTTTTTCAAGTGGAAAGTGAGTGTAGTATAGTGGAAGATCTGAGCATTTTGTGATATTGGTCCCTCTGCTGCCCTGTCTGTTGGGGAGGTGTTAGTTAGTTCAATAATGGTTGCCTGCAATTAAGCATGTGTTAGCCTCATTCAGTGAAATGCATTGCATTGAGAAAATTGGCATGGTACTTGCACAGGTAGTTAAGGTTGCCAACTATGATTCAATGCATTCCTAGAGGTTTCATCACATGATTTTCCCCCATGCTTCAACCATTCAATGGGCAGCACATCATTCTTGTGATGTAATGCCTTCCTACTCCAATTAGAAAACAAAAAGACTCATTATTCAACTGGATGATGCTTGACTGCTAGCTAAACAGTCTTTTTTTCCCCTCCATTTTCAATATTTTTATATCTGGTAAAGAGAAATGTACAAAGGAAATGATAAAAAAAATGTATGAATGATTTTTTCAGGGATGCACATGGCAGAGATCGATCTTCAATTCCTGGAAGCACCACGTCAATCCTGAAGAGTTAGCAACCCTACAGAGGACTATGACTTTAAACAAGAAACGAAAGAGGAGAAACAAGACCTCTGTACAGAGGAGAAAGTGTCAGAGAAGGGGACAAACCAATGCTGCTTGACCTGTTGAGTATTTCCATATTGCTTTCATGTTTTGTACTCAGTGCCACCAGATGGCAACAGCACAGCATGTGTCCAAGCTCAGACTGATAGAGACTAGCCTGCAGTGTAGTTTTCATATCTTGTACCTTGCCTTCCCTTATCCACTTTTATCTAATCAGATATTGGTAAGCAGTGAATAAAACACATATAACAATGAGATAAAAATCACAGCATATTCACAAAGGAGATGAGACAAACTACTGCTCTCTCTGTGTATTCCAGATTATCAAATTGAGAATTTGATCTCATGGCACATGACATTCAATCACAAGACCATCCCTATCACAATCTTATTAAAGCTTGATTAAGTTGCTGTGAACTCAAATTATGATCGGTATCATAGCCAGACTGAACTAGATGGACAAAACTTTGATTTGTCTTCTTGGCCCAACTCAGCCAGAGATGACAAAAGGCACATTGCACTTGGCCTTAAAAAACATCTGCTAGCATTCCCAGTCCTGATCATGGGCTAATGTCTTTAAAAACTGAGAGCTAAAGACAAAAGCTACTGATTGTCACATCTTGTGACAGCCTGACTGAATTTTGTGAGGGGTAACATTAAATTTAATAAGAGAGTAAAGAAAGAATGGAACAATATTTCAAATCTGGTCATCTGGACTCAAGACATTAGCTCTCTTCTCCTTCCATAGATGCTGTCAGACCTGCTGAGATTTTCCAGCATTTTCTGTTTCAGTTTCAGATTCCAGCATCCACGATATTTTGCTTTCATCCATAGGGAGTTATGTGTATTTTGTGTCACTATGAAGATCCCTTATTGAGTGGTTGCACTGTATCTTGCGAGTGGTAAACACTGTCCATTGTGCATCGATGGAGAAAGTAGAAGTTGAAAATGGTGGATACAATGTCAGTCAAGCAGATGCTGTATTAACATTTGAAATGTATTCATTTGCGCTTTACCGAATTTGATTTTTCCCCATTGCTGTCTGTAGCAGGGTGAACCCAATAATGGATCCAGAATGGTTCAGGAATAGATAACCCAGTAGCCAAAATCTCACCAGGTTCCCCAGTGACTCCTGACAATTTGAACAAACTTCACTCAAGGGGTCCTTCAAATCTTAACCCCTTTCCCTCGAGTTCTTAAAATCAGCTGAATTCATCAAGTGCATATAGTCACTCAGATGCCAAGTTAAGGCTTCTATTCAAAATGAAAATGGGAAGGTCCTGTACAGTAGAAAGGGAACCTATTCAGAGGACAGTGGGCAGGACAAGATGTTGTCTGTAGTAGGGGGAGTGGATCCTGGAGAGGACAAGTTTCTGTACAGGTGAAGGTGGTCTATTTACAAATAGATGATGGTTTACTGTAAGGTAAGGGACCTCCTCCCCTTGCTCATGTACAAACGTCCCTCCCCCAGAGACATGGGATCAGCTTTCATATGCATTTTCCCCACCACTCTTGACCACTTCCCTGTTGCCAGTGTTGGCATACTATTTGAAACTGAGCTCAGCTGTCTTTCAGATCCTGTAAGCTTTCCACACACAACAATTTCCTGTCTCCGACCCTATTCGGTCACATGATTATTGAGAAGCTGGCATATAATCATTCCCAAACCTAATCTTTGCAGTCTTCTTCCAGACTTTGTAAATGTCTACTGCAAATATCCCTGTCCTAAACAAAGCCCCACTTCTCCGATCTACATTGCTTCCTCAGTGCTCTAACATATCTATTTTACAAACCCCTGCTCCAAGTGGATACCCCAAGGTGCTACGTCTTGGAACTCTAAATTAAGCTGAGAATTCCAGGAAAAACTGATGTCCATCTCATTCAGTGTTCCCCTTGTGTTTTATGCCAATTGAATAGAACAAAATCACCACGGTAGGTTCAACCAGAATGAAGCAACAATAAAGTGAAGAACTTGGATGTTGGTTGGTACTGTCTAGTCTACTGTATGACACAACTAATTGTGATGTTGAAGATGTATTTCACTCTAGTCAGTTCACACCTGGTGCGCTGAGTACATTGTGTGTTAGATAATATTTGCAGGCAAATAGAGTGAGGCGATATGTGACGCAGACAGTACACCAAAACATTGAAATGTATGGAACAATCAATCTCATTCTTTCCATTGATGAAGTAAACAGGGCTTGAAATTGCTCCCTGCCCTGCTCTCCTCCCCAGAAACCTCGACAATTCAAGTTTCAAAAAGCTGTGAAATTATTGCCTCATCCCAAAGAAAATTTCAGTATATTCATCTTCTTGAAATTTGTCTAAAATTCATTTGCAGCAACTCACCATGGCCATTTTTGATAAAGAATCATCATAGTCTCTATAGAACTCATCATGTGTCCAGCCAGATTTCTTGCGTCCATTCCTCTCTCCCGTCAGAGCTTGCTGAAATGCAGTTCCCTGGCTCCTACTTATCTACCCCCACCTTCCCCCATTACCTCATCCCAGTAACTAAATTCCATATGTGAGTTTTGACAGCGATTGGTGGAAGACTATTCAACTGTGTGTGGTAACACAACAGCATCTGTCACCCACTTAAGCCGGGGTCATTAGATGGCAATCAGATGGGGGACCTTCCCCTCACCCAGAGGCACTGAGGCCACTTGCTGCTGTTTTCATGCTGCCTTTATTGAGAATCAGCCAACTCATTCCATACAGGTTATGAAAGCTGCAAGCTTCCAGTCACTATCTTATTCATTTATTGAAGGACTCTGTACAGTCTATAATTTGACTCCATGGCAGAATCTCTGGGCTACTGATGGTAGAGTGGGAAAGCTTAAGGTTGAGGTCAGGCTTCTGATTGGAACAAGAACCTAGCACTTCTCTGCACTACTGCCTGGACAATCAACAAGACAGAGAAAGTACCTCATGAACAATTGGTCAGCAATATGTATATAGCAGCATGTATATAACAAATAAATACAATGAACTATAGCTACAGTTTAATATTCATGTCAGTTGAAACCAATCCCAATGCAGGCTAGAAACTAAAATATCTGTCATATCAGATAAATCTGTGCATAGGTGTAGGAAGAGAAAAGATTAAATGATTTGGTTGGGATGTGAGACAAAGGGGTTAAGAATGGGTTGATTGCGTTTGTGTACCACACAGCATCATAATGGGTTGTTTGTGCATGAGATGCACAGGAAGGAAATGAGTTGTTTGGAATATGATTTTATGAAATGCTTTCAGTTGGGTCCATTGGGTTCAAGTGCATCAAACTCCTAAATGTGGATTAATTAATTGTTATGAGCTTCCACATTGGGCAACCAATTTTAATTAATCATTCTTGACACCTATTGTTAAAGTCTCTGAATCAACTGCAATATTGTATGGAGAGGCTAGTAGAATGGGCAGTTGGATTTTTTTAAATTCGTAGGACATGGCATCTCTGGCTGGTCAGCATTTATTGTTCATCCCTAGTTTCCCTTGAACTGAGTTGCCTGCTCGGCCATTTCAGAGAGCAGTTGAGTCAATCACATTGCTATGGCTCTGGAGTCACATGTAGGCTAGACCAAGTAAGGATGGCAGATTTACTTGCTAAAAGGACATTAGTGAATCAGATGGGTTTTTCTGACAATCAACAATGGTTTCATGGTCATCACTGGATTCTTAATTCCAAATATTTGTATTGAATTCAATTCCACTATCAGGGTTCAAACCTGGGACCCTAGACCATTAGTTGAGTTCTGGATTAAATGTCTATCAATAATACCACTGGGCCATTGCTTCCCCTATTACAGAGAAGAGTAAGGTTTGCATTTTGGAAGAAAGGATAGGGAGAGGCAATATAGATTTAAAGGCACAGTTCTAAAGAGTATACAGGACTAGGGGGATCTGGATTCATGTCCATTGATTTGTAAAGATAGAAGGATATATTTAGAGTCTAGTTTACAATGCATTTGGGCTTCATAAGTAGAGGTATTGAGTAGAAAAGTAGGGAAGTTATGCTGAATCTTTTTAAAGCTCTGGTTATGCTACATTGGATGATTGCATCCAGTAGTGGTCACATTTTTGGAAGGATGTGAAGGGGCCTTGGGATGGTGCATATAAGATTTACTGGAATGGATGAGGAAATTCAGCTTCAGGGAAAAGCTGGGGTTGTTTCTTTAAGCAAAGGACATTGTGGAGAGATTTGATAGAGGAGTACATAATCATGACATGTTTAGAAGAGGGGATAAAGCAAATTCTGTTCTCATTAGTTGATGATAAATTGAAATGATTCGAAATGAAGATTGGCCAATGTATAAATAAAACTGAGGTAGGAAGTTTTATAAATTAAGGTACACAAAATGCAAAGAGTTTCACAAATCATTAGTTAAATGATGGTCAGAAAAACTGAACCCAATTTTGCACAAACTAATTTAGGATTCATGACAAGGATGTGGGTAAGGCATGAAAGAGGTTTCCTAAAATGGAAATCATTGAGCTGGTCAGGCATTATGTGATGTCAGTAGATTGACCAAGTCTTGCACCCATAAAGGAATAATTTAAGAATCCACTGCATGGTAGACTTTAAACTTTGTTCTGAGACAAATTCCATGTTCTTACCAAAATCTTTGAAGAGCTTGCAAAGTTGTTGTATTGTAATCAATAGTCAGAGAAATTAGGGAAATTGGCAAGATAGGAGCCAAATGAATTGATTGAGTAATGGTGAGATAAGAGGAGAATAATTTCCACAGTTATTGGCAGGATTGGATTGGTGAATGTTAATGAGACTGAAGTGAATGATTTGGTGAATGTTAATGAGACTAGGGTTAATGGTTTGGTAAATGTTATTGAGACTGGGATTCACAGTTTGGTGAATGTTAATGAGACTGGGGTTAATGATTTGGTGGGTGTCATGTCCATAAGGGATGAAAGAGATCATGCACTGTTTAATTCAGACCTTACTTTTGCTTATTTAAAAGCATGTTGCCACAAGTCACATGATTTGCAAATTGGTTACTTTAGGAAAATTCCAACAGTAATTACAGGGCAAAGTTCAACTCTCACCCTTGTGGAATCTCATGCCATCAATGCATAGACCGATTGTAATCAATTAAATAAGGGATTAATAGACAAACCTGGATGCATATCAAAGGGAGAAAACCACTGAAACTTGTGATACCTGCAGAGGTATGAAGAGTCGTCTATCTCCTAAACTGAACAATGGATTTTGACCAGAGACCTAGAGTGGAATTCTGAGGCAGTCCTCTGTGGCAGAGTTGGTTTGTTATCAGTGGCCAAAAGGATTGTCTGATCCAACTGAAATCAATGCCCATTTACATTCCTCACCCATGCCATTGTCAAGGAACCTGCAGCTGGGGTTGACGTAAGCAGAATCATAATATCTCACTGGCAGGAAAGGCTGGAGAATTTAACTTATAAACCTGAAACTGCCTCACCAATGGCTTCATTGGCACTTCTTGCTGGAGTTTTCCAACTATTCCTGCTGTCTGCTGAGATTTAAAATCTCTACTCCCGTAGGTGTTGGTATCTCCTTAAAGTTTTAGAATTTAAAGAACAGAAACACATTCTAACCATACCTTACTTAAGACACCTTTCTTATACACAGTGCATACGTTCTCTTGATTCACAGCAAGTATTTAAATCTACTCCTGTTATTTCTTTCTTTATCCCTTATTCCTACAGTGCAGAAAGTGGTCATTCATCCCATCAAATCTGTACCAAGCACAATCCCACCCAGGCCTTATCTCCTCCACCCCAAATATTTACCCTGCTAGTCCTCCTGAGACTAAGGGGCAATTTACCATGACTAGTCAACCAAACCTGCACATCTTTGGAGAGTGGGAGGAAACCGGAGCACCCAAAGGAAAACCATGCAGACACAGGGAGAACGTGCAAACTTCACAGACAGTGACCTGAGGCCAGAACTAACCCAGGTCACTGGCACTGAAGCAGTGCCACTGTGCCACCAACCTTAGTAAACACCCAATGTATATCAAGGCTGAATACTATATCAAACCCATAGTTTAATTAACATTCACATACTCCAACAGTTTAAAAATATGACAAGATACCAACAGAAAATTGTTTAGATTTTCCTGATAAGTATTAATGGGATTAGAGTGAATGTTCTGATGGTTGCTAGTGAGATTAGGGGCAAGAAGCAATTTTTTTGTTGGGTGCTTATGGATCTAGGGGTGAATGTTTTGGTGATGTTAATATTGAGATGAATGTTTTGGTGGGAGTTACTGTTGAGGTAATGTTTTGGTGAGTGTTAATGTAGAGGTAAATGATTTGATAGCTGTTAATGTTGAGATGAATGTTTTGGTGAGTGTTAAAATAGAGGCGAATGATTAAGTCAATGACGAGGTAATGTTTTTGTAAGTGTTAATGTCGAGGTGAATATTTTGGTGAGTTTTAATATAAAGGCAAATGATTTGGTGGGTGCTAATGTTGTGATGAATGTTTTGGTAAGTGTTAATGTTCAGTGAATGAATTGGTGGGTGTTAATGTAAAGATTAATGTTTTATGGGCGTTAATCTCGAGATGAATGTTTTGGTGAGTGTTAATATCATGGCGAATGCTTTAGTGGGTTTTAATGTTGTAGTGCTTGTTTTGGTGAGTGTTAATGTCGAGGTGAATGTTTTATTTTAGTGGGTGTTCATGTTGTGGTCATGGCTTGGTGATTGCTAATGTAGACGTGAATTATTTAGTGTTACTATCATGATGAATGTTTTGATGAATTCTAATGTCAAGATGAATGATTTGGTGGGTGTCAATGTAAGGGCAAATGTTTGGTGAGTTTTAATGTCAAGGTGAATGTTTTGGCAGGTGTTCATGACAAGGTGAATGATTTGGTGAGTGCTAATACCAAGATGAATGTTTTCGGAAGTGTTAATGTCAAAGTGAATGACTTTGTGGGTGTTAATTTCAAGGTGAATGTTTTGGTGGATGTTAATTTCGAGGTGAATGATTCAGTGGGTGTTAATATCAAGGTGTATGTGTTGAGTGTGTTAATGTCCAGGGGAATGTTTTGGTGTGTGTTAATATAGAGATGAATGATTTGGTGTTTGTTAATGTCAAGGTGAATGATTTCAAGATTGTTCATGTTTTAGTGAGTGATAATGTCAAGGTGAATGTTTTGATGAGTGTTAATGTCGAGGTGAATGATTTGGTGAGTGTAAATGCCAAGATAGATGATTTGGTGAATGTTAATGTCAAGGTGAATGTTTTGATGAGTGTTAATGTCGAGGTGAATACTTTTGTCAGTGTTAATGTTGAGGTGAATGATTTGCTGGGTTTTAATTTGAGGTGAATGCTTTGGTGAATGTTAATGTCGATGTGAAAGTTTTGGTGGGTATTAATGTTGAGGTGAATCATCTGATGGATGTTAATTTCAAGGTGAATGTTTTGGTGGGTGTTAATGTTGAAGTGAATGATTTGGTGATTGTTAATGCCAAGGTAGTGGGTTTTAATGTTGAGGTGACTGACCTGGTGGATATTAATTTCGAAGTGAATGATTTGGTGATTGTTAATGTCGAGATGAATGTTTTGGTGAGTGTTAATGTCATGGTGAATGTTTTGGTGAGTGTTAATGTCGAGGTGAATGGTTTGGTGGCTGTTAATGTAGAGGTGAATATTTTGGTCGGCGTTAATGTCAAGGTAAATGTTTTCTTGAGTGTTGATGTTGGAGTGAATGGTTTGGTGGGTGTTCATGTCAAGGTGAATGTTTTGGTGGATGTTGGTATTGAGCTGAATGTTTGGTGAGAGTTAATGTTGAGGTAAATGATTTGATGATTGTTAATGTTGAGGTGAATATGTTGGTGATTATAAATGTTTTGGTGAATATAAATGCCAAGGTGAATGCTTTGGTGAGTGTTAATGTCATGGTGAATATTTTGGTCAGTATTAATGTCAAGGTAAATGTTTTGTTGAGTGTTAATGTCGAGCTGAATGTTTTGGTAGCTGTTCATGTCGAGCTGAATGTTTTGTTGAGAGTTGATGTTATGGTGAATGTTTTGGTGAGTTTTGATCCACGTAGAGGCAAATGTTTCAATGAGCGTTAATGTTGAAGTGAATGTTTTGGTGGGTGTTAGTGTTGAGGTGAATTTGTTGATGAGCATTAATATCAAGGTGAATGTGTTGATGAGCGTTAATATCAAGGTGAATAATTTGGTAGGTTTTAATTTTGAGGTGAATGATTTGGTGATTGTTAATATTGAGGTGAATGATTTGGTGATTGTTAATGTCGAGGTGAATGATTTGGTGATTGTTAATGTCGAGGTGAATGATTTGGTGGATGTTAATGTTGAGGTGAATGATTTCACTACTGTTAATGTCAGGTGAATGTTTTGGTCAATGTTAATATTGAGGTGAAAGCTTTGGTCATTCTCAATTTCAAGGTTTTTTTTGGTGAATGTTAACCTCAAGGTGAATATTGTGGTTGGCGTTAATGTTGAAATGAATGATTTAATGAGTTTCAATATAGAATTGAATGTTTTGGTGAGTGCTAATGTCATGATGTATATTTTGGAGGTTGTTAATATCATGGTGAATGTTTTGCTGGGTGTTAATTTTGAGGTGAATGGTTTGGAGGATGTTAATATTGAGATGAATATTTTGGTCATTGATAATTTTGAGGTGAATGTTTTGGTGGATATTAATGTCGAGGTGAATGATTTGTTGGATGTTAATACAAAAGCAAATGATTTTGTGAGTGTTAATGTGAAGTTGAATGTTTCATTGTTGATGTAGAGGTGAATAATTTTTAGAACATAGAATATAGAACACTGCAGCACAATAAGGTGCTTCAGCCCACAAGTTGCGCCCATCGTACCCATACCTACTAGGCCATAGAACTATCTGTAACTCCCAATTCCATTTAGTCCCATGTACTCATCCAGAAGTCTTTTAAAAGACCATAGCGAGTTCGCCTCCACCACAACCGATGGCAGCCGATTCTATTCACTCACCACCCTCTGAGTGAAAAACTTATCCCTAACATCTCCTCTGTATTTGCTGCCCAGCACCTTTAAACCTGTGTCCTCTCACAGCGACCATTTCAGCCCTGGGAAATAGCCTCCGAGAATCCACTCTATCTATACCTCTCAACATTTTATAAACCTCTATCAGGTCGCCTCTCAATCTTCCTCTCTCCAAGGAGAATATTCCTAACTCCCTCAACCTATCTTCATAAGGCATGCCTCCCAATCCAGGCAACATCCTTGTAAATCTCCTCTATACCCTCTCAATAGTTTCCACATCCTTCCTGTAGTGAGGCGATCAGAACTGTGCACAGTACTCCAAGTGGGGTCTGAAAGAGTCTTATAAAGTTGCAGCATTACCTCCAGACTCCTAAACTCAATCCCTCGATTAATGAAGGTCAGTACACCATACGCTTTCTTGACCATATCCTCTACCTGCAAGGCCGATTTAAGAGTCCTATGGACCTGGACCCCAAGATCCTTCTGCTCCTCGACAGCACTAAGAATACTATCCTTGATATTGTACTTCGTCATCCCATTGGTCCTGCCAAAATGGACCATTACACATTTATCTGCATTGGAGTCCATCTGCCACTTCTCCACCCATTCTTGCATCCTATCTATGTCTTGCTGCAACTTCTGATTTGGTGGGTTTTAATGTCAAGGTTATTGATTTGATAGGTCCTAATATCAAGGTGAATGATTTGGTGGGTGTTATTGTAGAGGTGAAATTTTTGTTGGGTGTTAATGTCGAGGTGAATGATTTGATGATGTTAATGTTGAGGTGAATGTTTTGTTCAGTATTAATGTCAAGGTGAATGATTTGGTGAATGTTAATATCGAGGTAAATGTTTTGGTGGATGTTTTGGGCGAGGTGAGTGTTTTGGCGAATGTTAATGTGGAGGTGAATGTTTTGTTGGGTATTAATCGATGTGCAGTGGGTGAATGTTTAGTTGTGCTGTGGGTAAGATTGGAGATGAGTAGGACGGCTTTGTTGTACTTGAAATAAAGCACGTGTTGTTATTTCTGTATGTCTGACAGGAGTTTTGAGGAAGTGAAGTTCAGTCTGGCTTCGTCACGGGCAGGAAAGGCTGTTTGCCGGCGCCCTGAAGCGGTGACTTTATTTGAAGCAGCAAGCGGAGTTTGGATGGAATAAAATGGAGAAGATGAACGACCGATGGTACCATGAGGACATCTCCCGCCCCATGGCTGAGACCCTGCTCGCCAAGGCGGCACAGGACGGCAGCTTTTTGGTTCGACACAGCGAGTCATTCGAAGGAGCGTTAGCCCTGTGTTTGCTGTAAGTTATTACTGGGTACTGTCTGGGACAAGATACAACGCTCCAACGTCTCTGCAGAGGCTGTGAGAGAAAGCAAGGTGGCTTTCCCAGGCTACGTTGTCCACCTGTGAGTTCCTGTGAAAGTAACACTGTGTGCACCTCAAAGCACAGTGCACCGGCTCTGACACTGAGTTCTTTCTTGATCGACCCTATTGTCCCCAGTTATCACCTTAATCCTTTGATCACTCCGGGTGGTGAGTGATCCTTGATCTAAGCCCAGATTTCTCTCTCGGGATCGGGTATTTATCGTTCTGCCTCCAGATGTCTCTGCTGATCTCCAGCTCTTAGCCCAAACTGGCAAATAGCAGGAGAATCGCTAAAGTGTACGGAGCAGCTTAACCTGTTGCGGAAAGGGGAACTCCCCAACATTTCTCACTTTGGTGCAGATTCTAAATTATTGACTGAATTTTTATTTGATTAGAGCAAAACATTGCCCTCCCCACCCAACATTAGTACATTTTTCTTAATGTTTTGTTAGAACAACAGCAATGAATTGTCACTTGTTCCCATCATTGTTACCTAGATGTCTTTCCATTTTGGGAAGCTAATTGAGATATCTCGGTGTCGAAATGTGAGCTCAATATAAACGCTTGTCTTTTGACCAACAATATGTCGATTTAATCTCATTTATGTCCATCCCGACTCAGTGACAGTGAAGGAACGCCAATATATTTCCAAGTCAGGATGATGAGTGGTTTGGAGGGGGAACTTCCAGGTGGTGATGTTCCCAGGCATTTGCTGCCCTTGTCCTTCTCCATAGTAGCAGTTGTGATTTGGAAGTTTAGGGAGCACAGGTTTAAGGTTTGAGGGACAAGGTTTAAAGGAAATGTAGGAGGCAGATTTTTTACAATAAGAAGTCTCACAATACCAGGTTAAAGTCCAACTGGGTTATTTGATAGTAATCCCACAAGCTTTCAGAAATGGCATTCCTTTGTCAGATGTACATGTAGATTTTTTACATAGAGAGACGTGGGTGCCTGGAACTTGCTGTTGGGAGAGGTAGTGGAAGCAGATACGATAGTGACTTTTAAGGGGCTTTTTGACAAATACATAAACAAGATGGGAATAGACAGACACAGTCCCCAGAAGGGTAGAGGGTTTTAATTCAGTTAGGCAGCATAGTCAGTGCAAGCTTGGAGGGCCTAAGGACCTGTTCCTGTATTGTAATTTTTTTTTGCTCTTTTCTTTGTTCTTTCCATTTCTAGATACTCTAAAAAATGGACCAAAGAAGTAGGGAGATTATTCAATCTATTATTTCATTCACTGGTCCATGATTACTTTGTGAGACTTGCCTCCATCACAGGCAAGAATGGGCATCAATGCCACAATATTCTGTCATCATATTTTCTCCTCTGCCTGTTCCCATGGCATACACGCAGTCACTCTTCACTACACAGTTTCACTAACTTTGCTTTGACTTTCAATATGTCCTTTTCTGTTACAGTGCTTGCCAAATAATTAATAGTTTGTTCCTGAATGAGCCCTCCACTTTCTAATACACTATACAAAACAGCATTAATGAATTTGATTTGATTTATTATTGTCACGTGTATTAACATACAGTGAAAAGTATTGTTTCTTGTGTGCTACACTGATAATGCTTACAGTTCATAGAGAACAAAAGGAAAGAGTGCAGAATGTAGTGTTGTAGTCATAGCTAGGACGTGGAGAAAGATCAACTTAATAAGTTCATTCAAAGTCTGACAGCAGCAGGAAAGAAGTTGTTATTGAGTTGGTTGGTACATGAGCTCAGACTTTTGTATCTTTTTCCGATGGGAGAAGGTGAAAGAGAGAATGTCTGGGATCTTTAATTATGCTGGCTGCTTTGCTGAAGCAGTGAGAAGTGTAGACAGAGTCAATGGATGAGAGACTGGTTTGGGCTACATTCATGAGCTTTTGTAGTTTTTTGCAATTTGGGGCAGATTAGGAGCCATACCAAGCCATGATATAGTAGAAAGAATGCTTTCTATGATGCATCTGTAAATATTGGTGAGAATCGTAGCTGACATGCCAAATTTCCTTAGTCTTCTGAGAAAATAGAGGCATTGGAACTTGCAGAACAGACATGCAATTGGCAAATTAATTTCAATTTTCAGTGTAGACAGATATGAGGGGATTCCTTTTGGTAGAAACAATGAAATAGCCATATATTGCTTGGAAAATAAGTGCCTTAAATGGGATAGAGGAGCCAAGAGATTTTTGCGATAGAGATGCGTAAGTCGCTTATTTTATAGACTCACAAGATAATGTCATAAAAATTTAACTCATTGCTGGGGTGCATTTACAAAGACTGGAGTTGAAAGTCAAAGAAATTTTATTGAACTTAAATAGAATGTTGGTTAGACCACACTTGGCAAACAGTGAAGAGTTCTGGTCTTTATTTTATAGAAATAATATGGGGCATTGAAAAAGTACAGAATTGTTCACAAAGATGATGTCAAAACTGAGAGGACATGCTTATCAGCAAATGCTTATAGGCTAGGGCATTTTTCTCTAGAATAGAGAGGGCCAAGAGATGAGCTAATAGAGGTCTTTTAAAATTCTGAAAGGTTTAATTTTATTTTATTTGTGTCACAAGTAGGCTTATATTAACATTGCAATGAAGTTACTGTGAAAATCTCCCAGTTACCACACTCCAACACCAGTTCCAGTACACTGAGGGAAAATTTAGCAAGGCCAATGCATCTAACCAGCATGTCTTTGGACTGTGGGAAGAAACTGGAGCACCTGTAGTAAACCCACACAGACATGGAAAGAATATGCAGACTCTGCACAGACAGTGACCCAAACCGGGAATCAAACATAGGTTCCTGATACTGTAAGGCAGCACTGCTAAGCACTGTGCTACCATGTCACCAGGATAAATATAGATGTTTACTTGTGTTTGGAACACCAAAAGTAGACCAAATTTGTCACAAATCAATCCAGCAGGCAATTCAGAAGAAACGTGCTAACTCCTTTATGCAAATCATGATAAGAATATGGAATTCACTCTGACAAGGAGTGTTCTAGATCAGCAGTCTCCAAACTCTGATCCATTGTGGGCCAGATGTGGCTCGCAGGCTGTAGTTTGGAGACCTCTGCTGTAGATGAATAGTGAATGGAAGATGAGGTTTTGGTTTGTTGACTGAATACTGGCATATTGTTGTCTTTCTTTCTTCCTTGGCCTGTTATGGGCTAATTAGATGAAGCTGATTCACATTGGCATTGAGCTTTGTTCTCTTATTGTGTGGTATCATGGTTACAGATGAATATCTGTTTTCCATCTGAAACATATAGCTTGTGGGTCATGTTATGGTTGTTTCAATAATGTTTGACTATGGTAAACCTCAATAGCTTTCATTAGGTCTGCACCTGAGCCAAGCATGAGCTTTTGTTTTGCATTTTCCTTCACTTCTTCTCTGAAGGAATACCCTGTTTTCTTAACATGGCTAACTGCTATCTTAAATTCATCTACCTTGATTCCATATTCCTTAAGACCCTACCTAATGAAAACCTATCAATCTCAGTTTTGAAATTCTCAACCATATTTTAGGGGAAAGAATTCCAGATTTCCTTTGTCTGCAGAAATGTTCCTTATGTCAAGAACTTAGTTCTAATTTGAAGATTAAGCCCTCTATATTCTGATACTAGAGGAAACAGTTGCTCTCTATCTGCCCTATCAAATCTTTTAATTTTCTTAAATACTCCAATCAGAAAATCCTTTAATCTTCTATTTTTGAGGGAATAGAAGCCTCTCTCAACAGCTGCGGAACAATGAGGAACTTGTCACGTGGTCAATCAAAGACATGTGTTGAGTCATATCACGCCATAGCAAAGCAGACCAGAGGTCTGCCTAGCTAGTGCAGAGAAGAAAGTGGGCTCAGTTTGCAAAACAATGGTTTGAGTTGGCATATAGGAGGGAAAACAACAATATGTTTCCAGGGAATTGTCGGTGGAATTCAACCCATGGGAGCTTTTCTGAGAAACTGCAGTAGCTTGAGTAAATAGATTTGAAAACAATTCAGTATTTGCATCAGCCTGGAAAAGGTTGAATTTCCCCAGGGCTTTTAATCTGTACTGATTTGTAGCTGTCGGATAGTTAGGAACTTACTGATCAAATTCTCACTTCCTCTTTCACTGTCTGCCTCACATCTTTCAGTGAACTCTGTTTGGATTGAAGAATGCCCCAACAGTTTAGACAAATTGCATGTGTTCATCCAATTAACAAATGGGATGTTCGTATACTTCCAATTCCATTGATGTGGAATTTGAGAGACACTTTGAAGTGCTTGAGAGGTCTGGGAACTTAGTACAATATTTATAAGTAGAAAAAGTCAGAGGATACCACTCCATATAAAATGAACAAAGGTAACCTTATCACAATATCACATTTCAAAGTTGAATGTCAGTGGCTCACTACCTTTTTCCTTAGGGGTCGGTTTAGCTCACTTGACTGGACGGCTTGTTTGTGATGCTGAGCAATGTCAACAGCATGAATTCAATTCCTGTACTAGTTGAAGTAGGTCTGCCTACTCAACTTTGCTCTTTGCCTGAGGTTTGGTGATCCTCAGGTTAAATCACCATCAGCCTATTGTCACCTAGGACTGTAGTGATTTTACCTTCACCTTTCCTTTCTCCCACTTTAAGCCATTCATAAAACACATCTCTTCAACAATGCTTTCAACTGCCTCTGCTAAAACTTTCAGTCTCTGTGAAATTCTTGAAAATCTTTCTATTTGAGATGATACAACAAAGCACATTATTGATCTTTATAGAGATTTTAGTGGTGACATGTAATGCTATGAGCCGACTTGTTCTTCATGATGGATTCTTAATGGTGAAGGCAATCCACTTTTCAGGACTGAATGGAAATGTCTCCTTCTCTATTCCATTAGCATACCCTTTAAAAAAAGAAATCATCCCCCCACCTGTTTCTTTAGGTTATTCCAATAAAAATGCAATGAGGAAATTGCGAGGTTATACAATTTGATAGTAAGAATAGAAAAACACAATATCTTTTAAAACGTGCAAAACTTGTAAATGTTAATGTTCAGAAACTTGCAGCCTTGGGTGTACTTGTACAAGGAACACCCAAAGTTATCATTGCACTTACATCAAGCAACAAGAAAAAAAACAAGGCACGTTGGCCTTTATTTCAAAGGCATTAGAGTGCAGTTATATAAGGAGACCTTTGTCCTATTACATGGCTCTGGTGAGACTACATCTGGAATTGAGCAGTTATGGTCTCAATATTTAAAAAAAGATGTGCTTGCAGCTTGAGATAGGACAGTGAAAGTGCACTAGTTCCAGGATGAGGGAGCTGTTTTATGATGCATGGTTGGGTAAATTCAATCAATAGTGTCTGAATTTCAGGAAAATACAAGTTGATCCAATTGAAACATACAAGATTCTGAAGGGCTTGACAGGCCAGTTTCTGAAAGGCTGCTTCCCCTGGCTGGGGAATCTGGAACACAGAACAGTCTCAGGATATGCAGACGATCATGTGGAATTGAGATTAGAAGAAATTTCTTCACTCAAAGGATTCATTGGAATTTTCTACCCCAGAGAGTTGTGGATAATCCATTGTTGAATATAGACAGATTTTTGTCTCTTAGAGAATGAAAGATTATGGAAAGTGGAATAAAGGGAGAAGATCAGCCATGCTTGTATTGCTGGAGCAGGTTTGAGGGTCATCTGGCCTACTCCTGCTCCTATTTCTCGTGCTTTTATGTTCTTAAAATATGGATTGTAAGTAACAACAATACAGTGTACCATATAATGGGAGACTAACAATGATATCTGATTGAGGAGGAGGGTAAAGGGGAGACACTGAACTCAGTAGAATCTTTTTTGTAGGTTTAACAGAGCGAAATGGCATCTAAGATCCATATGGCATTTCTGATAGGAAATTCCTAAATGCCAACTTCATTAGTAAGTTTGCACACTCACACTTAACTCACATTGGCAGTGGACAAAGCAGACAGATTATGATACCAATCAGGGTGCAATTCAGCTTTGTCAGTAACACTATCATTTTTAAATGCTATGCTTCAGTCAATGCCCTGTCTTAACCTAATTCCCCTAAACATAAAATTAAATTGTGTGAAGGACCCCTCCATCAGTGCTATTTACAGGGATCATAAACTACTTTTAGTTAATGTACTGGATTATTTCTCCTGGCTCCTTGTCTAACTTTTAACAAAATGACAGTCAGTGTCTGGCTAATGCTGAAGTAATTTCTTTATTGATTTAAAAGCTAGTGCTGAAATAAGACATAAAAGGCCTGGTAAGCTTTCCCCTGAGCCCTGAGTATAACTGGAAGAATAAAGGGAGGCCATGTGGAGCGGAACACAGTTCTAGAAGATGAGGAGGAGGAGAAGGGATTTCAGTGGGAAGGCATATTTATCCAGGTTCTTTAAGAGAGCCATTTTCTTACCTCAGTTTCAGTGAAAATCAATGCTTGAGACGTCCTTGCTCCACTAAACTGCTGCAGCCACACTTGCAACCTCAAAGTAGGACAAGAGTAAGCATTGTCTAAGGCTCTCAAGGTGACAGTGGGCTTTAACTTTTATATGTCTGGCTCCTTCTAGGCTGCTTTTGAAGATATAACAGCATCGCACAGTTTGCAATACATGGCGATCTTAGATTCCCTAATGCCTGAAATTAAAAATAATCCCCAGAATCTTCAATTGGATACCATTTGCAATGAAAATCTCTTGTGTCATTATGTACAATTGAATCCACCCCAGGCCTTGAGTTTAATAAAGCAAAATAGACAGCATTGACTCAGAGTGTTTCAGAAGCTTTCAAAATTAAGCTATCAAAAGATTATACTCTGGCATTCCTTTGTTTTTAATTCTCCTGTGCTGTTTTTGAAACATTTGCATGTCTAAAGAAAGATGCATTTCTATAACATTCTTCATAACTTCAATATGACTCAAAACACTTTTCAGCCAATGAATTATTTCTTAAAATGTGATCTTTGTATGTGATATTATACATGATATTGTAATGTAGGAGATACCAAAGATCATTTGCACACAGCAAGCACCCACACTCAGATAAACGATAATTATCAGTTGACCTATTTTTTTAGAGGCATTTGCTGAGGGAACAGTATTAGCCAGAACATCAGGCAGATTTGCCGTTTTGAACATCAGAATAGTGGCAGAGGCCCATTACCCCAACAGAAGAGGCTAAATGGGGCCTTGGTTTAAGGAAGTGCTGTAAGTCGTAAAGTGCATTAAGATAGATAAATCCCTGGGACCTGATGAAATGCATCCCAGGACTTTGTGGGAAGCTGGGGAAGAAATAATGGATCTGCTAGCAGAGATATTTGAATCATTGACAGCCACATGCGAGGTGCCTGAAAATTGGAGGATAGCAAATGTTGTGCCTTTGTTTAAGAAGGGCTGCAGGGGAAAGCCTGGGAACTACAGGCTGATGATCCTATTGTCTGTAATGGGTAATTGTTAGAAGGTATTCTGAGAGACATGATCACAGGCATTTAGAGAGGTAAGGACTGATTAGGGACAGTCAGCAAAGCTTTTTGAGTGGAAAATCATCTCACTAATTTAACTGAGTTTTTTGAGGGAGTAACCAAGAAGATAGATGAGAGCAATGCAGTCAACATTGTCTACATGGACTTTAGTAAGGTTGTTACATAAAGTTAAATGTCACGGTGTCCAGGGTGAGGTAGTCAATTGGATACAAAATTGGCTTGATGACAGACTCAGAGGGTGGTTGTAGCGGGTTATTTTTCAAACTGGAGACCTGTGACCAGCAGTACATCTCAGGGATCAGTGCTGGGTCCACTGTTATTTGTAACTTATATTAATCATTTGGATGAGAATTTAAGAGCCATGGTTAGTAAGTTTCCAGATGACACCAAGATTGGTGGCATCGTGGACAGTGAAGAAGGTTATCTTGAATTGCAATGGATCTTGATCAATTGGGCCTGTGAGCTGATGAATGGCAGATGGAGTTTAATTTAAATAAATGCAAGAAGATGCATCTTGGTAGGTTGAACCAGAGCAGGATTTGTTTAGTTAATGGTAGGTGCAGGGGAGAGTTATAGAACAAAGAAACATAGGGGTACTGATTCACAGCTCCTTTAGGGTGGACTGAGTAGTGCAGAAGGCATCGGGAATACTTGGTTTTGTTGATCAGAACACTGAATACAGGAGTTGAGATGCCTTGTTGAAGTTGTACATGACGTTGTAAGATCACACTTGGAATATTATGTACAGTTCTATTCACCCTATTATAGAAAGGATATTATTAAACTCAAAAGAGTGCAGAAAAGACTTACTAGGATGCCACCTGGACTTGATGCTTTGAGTTATAAGGAGAGGCTGGATAGACTGGGACTTTTTTTTCTGGAGTGTAGGGGCTGAGGGATGATCTTATAGATGTCTATAAAATAATGAGGGGCATAGAAAAGGTAGACAGTCAACATCTTTTCCCAAAGGTAGGCAAGTCTAAAACTAGAGGGCATTGGTTTAAGGTGAGAGGGAAGAGATACAAAAGGGGCAACTTTTTCAGTTAGAGGATGGTGAGTGTCTGGAATGAGCTGCCAGAAGTATTAGTAGAGGGGGATACAATTTTGTTTTTTGGAAAGCATTTAGACAGTTACATGGGTAAAATGGGTGTAGTGGGATATGGGCCAAATGCAAACAATTAGAACTAGTTTAATGGTAAAAACTAGGCAGCATGGACAAGTTGGACTGAAGCTATGACTCTATCTCATCTAAAATATGCCCCCACCTCACCACGCCAAATAGTGCAGCACTTCCTCTGTACTGCACGGGGAATATTTTCTGGATTATGTGCTTAAATCTGCGGAATGGAGCTTGAATCTATAACTTTTTAACCTAGAAGCAATATTGCTAACATGAAACCACTGTTGTGAGCTAATATGAACTGTGTCGTCGCTCATAAAAGTAAGAAATGTTCCAGTATCAATGGTCTGACCTGAGTCTCAAAGGTTACAGACTTAAGTTTTATTCCAAATACTTGAGTATCTAAATCTGAGGACATATATCAACCCTACCCAGCAGGGCAGAAATTGGGCGCATGGCAGTTAAAATTCTTCAGATGACTCCTTCACTCTGAAAATTCTGGGAACTCGCCTGCTCTTTTCAGCAGATAGCAAGAAGACCTGCCTAAAGCCAATGGGGTCCTTTTTAATATATGCATTTTGGGTGCTGATGATGGCATCAGGATCCAACTTTCCTAAATGGCCTGAACAGATAGTGGAGGTCTTGCCAGTTTGGGGGTCGGTTTAGCTCAATTAGCTGGACAAATGGTTCATGACCGAAAGTGATTCCAATAGCGTGGATTCAATTTCTGTAGTAAGAAATCTCACTCACAACACCAGGTTAAAGGGCACATAAAAGCACTGTAAAGACTCACATTTTAATCAGTGTTCTTTAAACTGTGTGTGCCTTTATACACCCTTCTCTGATCAGAACTTTCCACACACCTGACGAAGGGACAATGTTTCTGAAAGCGTGTGGGTTTATTCTCAAATAAGCTGGTAGGACTTTAATCTGGCACTGTGAGACTTCTTACTGTATTTACCCCAGTCCAATGCCGGCATTTCCATTTCAATTTCCATACCAGCTGAGGTTATTCATAAAGGCCCACCTTCTCAATCTTACCTCTTGACTGAGGTGTGGTTATCCTCAGGTTAAATCATTACCAGTCAGCTGTCCCACTCAATGGGGAAAGCAGCCTATGGGCATCTGCAACTATGATGACTTTCCCTTATCTGTCAGCACAAAACAGCAAAGCCATAGATTGGCATCAGAAAAGACCCAGAAATGGTTAAGTATTTTCTTTAATTTCCTGAAGGACTAGAAGAAGTAATATGTGTCTCCAGGCCAGTGAGGAAAGTGTAGGTCACCCTTGCCCCCCACATTCCTGATCGTGGGTACTTTTTCAGCACTGTAGAAGTACAAAATAATGTTTCTTCAGACTCTTCCATCAGGGACTTCTAGATCTGTGTATGAAATAGATTGGTTCATTCGTTAATGCTGACGTGTAATGATGAAGTACCCACTACTGAATCAGGATAAATTTTTACAAATCCCACATTAGCCAAGTTCTGATGCCAGTTAGTCTTTATGGGATGTTTGTGACTGTTTTCTTACTCAATCAACCTCAGTTAAAGTAGGACTTTAACTGTCAGGACTTATACTACTATTCTTTTTTTCTTTATTCTTTAACCTGGGATCTGGGCATCATTGACAAGGTCAACATTTGTTGCCCATCCCTAATTGTCCTTGGCTAGTTAGGCCATTTCAGAGAGCAGTTAAGAGCCAGCCATGTTGCTGTGGGCTTCGAATTCCATACAGGCCAGCCCAGTTAAGGGTGGCAGATTTCTATCCCTGAAAGACATGAGTGAACCAGATGGGTTTTCTGATAATAGATGACAGCTTCACAATCACTATTAACTATTTCAAATGGTTAACGGATAGAAAACAGAGTACAGGATCATTTTCAGATTGTCAGGTTGTGACGAGTGCAGTATCATAAGGATTAGTGCTTGGGCCCAACCTATTCACAATTTAAATCAGTGGCTCAGATTTAAATGTAATAATTCCAAGTTTAGAAGTGACAGAAAGCTTGAAAGTGTGAATAAGGAGGAAGGTGCAAAAGCTCTTCAAATGTCTTAAGAGGCTAAGGCCAAATTTCCAATGTAGTATGTCCCACCATTACGGCCAATGAGAATGGAGAATTCGATGCTCAGCCAAATCTCTATTCACAGTCGCAGGACCGGAGAATCCCATCTATCGGCAAAGTCAGAGAATTCTGGCCTATACGGGTGAGCAGAAAATTGACAGATGGAATACATTGTGGAGAAATGCAATGGTATTCACTTTGTTAGCGTAAACAGAAATACAGAGTATTTTTTTAAATGCGGAGAGGTTGGAAGTGTTGAATTTAAAGGATCTTGGTAATTCTTGTTTATGAGTCACTGACAGCTAACATGTAGGTACAGCAAGCAATTAGAAGGCAAATGGTATGTTGGTCTTTATTACAAGAAGATTTGAGTACAGGAGTAAAGATGTCTTACTGCAATTATATAGAGCCTTGATATGGCTACAGCTGAAGAATTGTGTACAGTTTTGGTCTTCTTGCCTCAGGAAAGATGTGCTTGCCATAGAGGAAGTCCAGCAAATGTTCTCTAAATTATTTCCTGGGATGGAGGGATTAATATACAAGGAAAAGTTAAATAGACTGGGTTTTTATTCTCTGGAGTTTAGATGAATTAGAGATGATCTCATTTAAACATAAAACATTCTTACAAATTTCAACAGTGTTAATACAGGTTGGATGTGCCCCCTGGCTGGGGCAGGGGACACAGTCTGAGAAGAAAGGATAGCCATATAGGACTGAGAGGAGGTGGAATTTCTTCACCCTGAGAGTGGTGAATCTTTGAAATTCTCTACCCCAGTAGCCCTCTCACAACCCATTGCGTGTATGTCCCTTGTTAGACAATAAGGCGGACCAAAGTATCTGTAGGATAAAAACAAATACATGAATATCACCGACTATTTACTCATTTCCCAGGGACTCCCAAGGCTCATGATCCCCATTTTAAATCAGTTTTCTATATTCCTCCATTCCCATTCTGTTCATGTGCCCATCTAAGTATCTCTTAAATAACTCCAGAGTGCCTGCCTTCGCCACTTGGCAGCACGTACCATACCCCCACCATCCTCTGTGTGAAAAACTCCCTCTAGCATTCAAATTATACCTTACCCCCCTCACCCTAAGCCTGTGACCTCTCGTGCTATTTGAGTCCATCCTAGGAAAAAGCCTAACCCTGTTTACTCTATATATCCCCCTCATAATCTTGTATACTTCTATTAGATCTCCTCTAAGTCTACGTCTTTCTAAGGAAAACAGCCCCAATTTGCCTAATCTCTCCTCGTAACTCAGAGCTTCCATACCAGGCAGCATCCTGGTAAACCTCTTCTGCACTCTCTCCAGAGTCTCCACGTCCTTTTGATAGTAAGGCGACCAGAACTGGACGCAGTATTCCAAATGAGGTCTAACCAACGTTTTATACAACTGCAACATTAAAGGCCAGCTCTTGTATTCTATACCCCTTCCTATAAAGGCTAGCACATCATGTGCTTTCTTCACAACCTTCTCCACCTGCTCTGCCACCTTCAGAGACTTGTTCACCTGCACGCCCAGGTCCCTCTGCGTTTCTATACTCTTAATAGGTCTACCCTTTATTATATATCTCCCCCCACATTCTTTCTCCCGAAATGCATCATCTCGCATTTATTAGGATTGAATTCCATCTGCCATCTATCTGCCCAAGCTACCAGTCTATCTATGTCCTGCTGCATCACCTGACAATGCTCCTCACTATCTGCAAGTCCAGCCATCTTTGTATCGTCTGCAACTTGCTGATCACTCCATTTACTTCCTCTTCCAAGTCATTTATATATATTACAAATAGAAGAGGTCCCAGTTCCAAGCCTTGCGGCACACCACTAGTGACCGACCTCCAGCTAGAGAAACACCCTTCCACTATTACTCTCTGTCTCCTATTACCAAGCCAGTTACTTATCCATCTAGCTACCTGTCCTTGTATCCCATTAGCCTTGACTTTTTCAACTAACCTCCTATGAGAGATTTTGTCAAACGCCTTACTGAAATCCATATAGATGACATCAATGGCTTGCCCTTCGTCGACCGTTTTCATCACCTCCTCAAAAAATTCTACCAGATTTGTAAGGCACGACCTCTCTTTAACAAAGCCATGCTGCGTATCCCTAATCAGATTACAACGCTCTAAGTGCCTATACATCCTATCTCTAAGAATCCCCTCCAACAGCTTCCCTACCACTGACGTCAAACTCACCAGCCTATAATTTTAAGAGACACTCGTGAGAGCGTCTTATCCGAGTTTTATTGTCGCTCGTCGACGCGTGTTGTGCACTTCTGAATAGAATCAGAGTGACTTCCACCAGATGTTATCACAGCTGTAGGGCATTAGTGGAAACGGGAAAATGATCTCAACGATGCGGCCACAACTACCATAATTGCAGGCAAGTAGACTGTAACACACCACTTGAGAGCGCTGTCGTGTATGTTAGTTTTTGCTCGCTTGCCCGGAATCGTTTACCCATAAGTCATCACTTGATACAAAGTGATATTTTATTAAGTAACAGACACTACCATAACAATGAACAACCCGCAACACCGAGAACGCAACCATGGCATGCAACGCGCTCGCACAACCCGGGAGCTGCACCTATCGCCGTCTAACCACCCCCAACCCCTCGGGCATGGAAGACTATGTTTACTTCTATACTTTTTCGTCAACATCTGGCAGCAATCATCAGGAACGAGACGGGGCACCATAATCCCTTCACTGCGTCACACCAGGTTCAGTTATATTCGTCTTTCCTGCGTGTGGGCAGGAGGTCATAGTGGGACTTCTGCTATCTTGATAGGCATGACCGCATCCGCCAACAGATCACCAACTATCCCCGGGACAAGCCAAAACCTGTCGAGATAAAATTTCTTTCACAATTGCCAGGTTCACAGGTACAGAAGCATGTTGGCAGTTCTCGGCCAGTCAATTTCCCTTCAGGACCATCACCTGCAGCTTGAAGGCCTGAATACCCTGCGGGACCTCGGTCAGGTTTGACTCATTGTGGTCTAGAATGCCAAGAATACCACAGTTATGCGAAACATACCAAGAACTGCTCCAACAAATCACTCCTGGCTGGCAGTCCTGTGATAGTGGTCATAGTCCAGGCATGGATTGCCCCCGCTATTAGTTTCTCGGCTAGTCATGGAATATCATCTCCTGTGCCCATGGAAACAATACCAGGTGGCTCCCGCGGAAAGGATTGACTCACTGTGCGCTAGAAACCAGAAGAATTGCACAGCTACCTGAGATCGGCAATTGGATGAAGCCTTCTACGCAGAATGGATAACACCAATCTCAGCGCCAATCTGAGTACAGACAGACTAGCAACTACATCCACACGTCACTTCTGAGAAGTTGCTTTAGCCATCGCCGCCTGGTCAAATAGCGGCGATGTTGCCTGGCGGCACCGTTGAGGAGGCGCAACTCACTATAGAAGCGTCAAGATTCACACAGCTACAGTAACCATAACTCTCCCATTCTCCCTCCCCGCTGAAGAGTGAGAGAGTCATAGTTACTCCTGCCAGAGTTATCCCTACTACCCTTTTTAAACAATGGTACAACATTAGCAATTCTCCAGTCCTTTGGGACCTCACCTGTGTCCAAAGAAGAGACAAAGATTTGCGTCAGAGGCCCAGCAATTTCACCTCACACCTCCCTAAGCAGCCTGGGATAAATGCCATGAGGCCCCAGAGATTTATCAGTTTTAATGCTACCTTGAAGCTCTAACACTTCTCCCCTCGGTATGGATATTTCCCTCAAATGGTCCACAGCTCCCTCAAAAACCGGACCGGTCAACAAACCCTTCTCCTTCATGAATATCTCATTGAGTGCTAGAGTGGGCTCAAAAGGCCTACTGCTTTTTCTTATCACTGAGACTAGGGCCAGAATTTTCCTGGCATGCCTGCCCTGGTTCCGGAGCAGGTGAGGCTTGAAGAATGGCACTCTCCGTTGGCCTTGGGCGGGATTGTATGAAACTCAGGTGGACATGCTGGTAAAATTCAACCCAGGTTTCAATTCCAGAGTTATGAACTGAACTTAAGTTCCATCAGTTGCAATGGTGGAATTTGAACTCACAACATTATAGCATTAGCTTTGGATCACTGGTACAATGACATTATTATTACACCATCATTTCCCTCTCATGGACTTTATCTAGACTCGTCAACTTGATATGGTAATTTTGTTGGCTAGCTAATTTGGAACTGCTGAATACCACAAATGTTCAAGGAAGAGGAATGAAAACTCTGCAACAGGATTAACCCACAGGAAAGAGGAAGAACATGCAAAGTGAACTGGCACTTAGAAGAAGAAGTAGTTAGCAGGAAACAACTGTAGGACTTTGACCAGACCACAGTACATGAATAAGGAAAGACCTGTGCATACATGTGTACAACAGAAATATATACTACTCCTTTTTATCTATGCTAATGACCTGAAATTTCTACTGGGCATAATTTTAAAGTTTGCAGGTGACCCAAAACACGGAAATGTAGTCAACAGTGAGGTGAAATGGACTGACAGGTAGAAGAAAAATTGAACTCTCAGAAGTATGAATGACGCATCTTAGGAGGGAGAAGAAGGAAAAGCAATATAAATTGATTTTACAGGGAGTGTAGAAACTGACAGACCCGAAAGTATATGTACACAAACTTTGAAGATGCAAGACAAGTCTGGAGGGCTGTTAGAAAAGTATGTAGGATCCTTGATTTTATAAATGAAGGCATTAAATACCAATAGTTATGCTACGCCTTCATAACTCTGGTTAGATCCCAAATAAAATTTTGTTTTCAGTTCTGTACACCACACCTTTGGAAGGATGGCAAAATCTTGGAGACAGTGCAGAGGAGATTTACTAGATAGATCCTAGAGATCAAAAACATCTGTCACGTGGAGAGACTTGAGGAATTGGAATTGATCTCCTTTTGTTGATAACCGGAAGACACAGATTTAAAGTGAAAGAACAAAGGAACCCGACATGGCTTTGAGGGAACAAATGTTTTACACAGCCAGTTGTTGTTATGATCTGCAATGCACTGCTGTAAGAGTGACTGAAGCAGACTCAAGAGTAATTTTTGAAAGGAAAAATACTTGAAAAGGCTGTGGGGAAAGGATCAGGGAGTGGGATTAACTGGATACCTCCTACCAAAGAGCCAGTTCAATAGACCAAATAGCAACCTCCTGTGTGATTGTCAATTTGATCTTTTAATACATAATACAAACATACATACATGGGCGTGTTTATTTGTGTGTATAAACATGCAAACACACACAGATATGCATGCACAAACACAAAGGGGCTGTAATGGGTCTACAACAGAAGTGCAAAATGGGTGATTGCAAACCAACAGCCTGATTTACAATGGACTCAATCTTCTTTTCCATTGGCTTTGACAAAAACAAGGTTACTAATTTGTTAAAAGCCTGTATTGTTCTACTAGCCCTAAACAATTTTACCTTTAGTATCTAAGAAAGGAATCTTTTTGTTTAGGTACCATTAATCCTTGCTATGCTAAATCTCATCACTCAGGAGCAAATCTTTTTCTCAATGAAATATAAGGTCATCTCTACAGCAACCAAAGCAGCCTCTTTGCTTGATGCATCCATCAAGTGATAGCCATAAAAGCACAAACTCTGATTTAGCAATAGTGTTACATTGTTAGAACAGTTAACGATTAGTGCTTGTGACTTTACCCAAAATGATTTGCTCCATGCTTGAGTCTTGATAGCTAGGCCTTAGTTAAGGCCTTGAGAGGACCTTAGTTAAGGACAGGATTAAATCTACAAAAGAGAATGAAGTAAGGGAATCCTTTAATAATTGTATAGTTTATCTGACAGTCAATACAGCATAATGATATAACTGAGAGTAACTGCTGTTAACCTTGCTGTGTATACTGCTGACAACTGAATGAGTGTTGTAGATGAAGTAGTAGCTACTATCCAGGAAATGATCACAGTTAGCTTTAGGATTTCGATAAGGTTATTGAGTTGCTGCAGCTTTATGCTTTAGTATTTGAGATTATGCCAATCTCATTCTGCCTTGATCGTAAGCCTATTAGACATGTCTAGAACAGAACATCCCCCCCTCTCATTTTGACTTATCAGTAATATTCTTTAATGTTGATGTTTCATTATCTATATTTAAGTAAATCAGAAATAGGAGTAGGAATAGTCCATATGGTCCCCAAACTTGCTGTACCATTTAGGTTCATTGGATTAATACCAGAAGTGGGAGAGTTGTCTTATGAGGAATAGTTGGAGAGATTCAGTTTGTATTCACTAGAGTTTACAAGAGTAAGAGGCGACTTGATTGAAACCTTTAAGATCCAGAGGAGTATTGACAGGATGAATGTGGAGGAGAGGTTTCCTCTTGTCAGAAAATCGAGAACTAGAGGTCACTGTTTAAAAATAAGAAGTCACTCGATTCATTTAAGGCAGAGATGAGAAGGAATTCTTTTCTCTTGTAGGATCATGTCTTCCACAAAAGGCAATGGAAACAGAATATTGAATATTTTTAAGGCTGACTTAGATAGATCATTGATAAATAAATGAGAGAAAGGTTATTGGGGATAAGAGGAATGTGAGGTTGAAATTGTAATCAAATCAGTCATGATCGTGTTGAATGGCAGAGCAGGCTTGAGGAGCTGAATAGTCTATTCCTTCTCCTAATTTATATTTTTTACATCAGCTGCACTTTCTCACTTTCCTCATGTTCCTGCCAAATGCGCTAAGAATTTAATTAATTTCAATGGGATAATTTTTCATTTTTCTGAATTCCAGAGAATATAGGCCGATTCTATAGAATCTCTCCTTGTAGGAAGATGCACCACTCTCTTCCTCCCTTTCTCCCATCTCTCCCTCCTGGCCCTGCCACTCCAAAGCTCTGTATAATTGTAGAAGCATTTCCTTACCCTTGTGTTGTTACTCCCTTGCAATAAAGGCTACCATTCCACTTGCCTTCCTATTGCTTACTGTACCAACATGCTATCTTTCTGTTATTTGTGAACATGGCTTTCTTATAGATGAACAATTAAGGACTGAATTGCTGTGTTCTGAAAGAATCTGGTTTGGGATTAAAATCCCTTTGGAACTTCTCTAGCTCTTGTTCTAATTAGTAGATCTTCCTCGTCACTGTTTGGAAAATTAGTTGTTGGAATATCTGTTGCTGATCTATTGTTTATTTAAATGGGGCCTTTCAGAATTTTCCAAAACAGTTTTTATACTAGAAAATTCAAAGTAGGAGCAGTATTGAAGCAACGTTGCACTGTTAAAAGTTCAGACTTCCGAGAAAAGTTAAACTGCCCACTCAGGTAGTTAGAATCTTCCAGGATTGGTTAGTAAGTTAAAATTTATTTATTAGCCACAAGTAAGACTTAGATTAACACTGCAATGAAGTTACTGTGAAATTCCCCTAGTCACCACACTCCAGCACCTGTTCAGGTCAATGCATCTAACCAGCACATCTTTTAGATTGTGGGAGGAAACTGGAGCATTCAGAGGAAACTTATGCAGACACAGGGAGAACTTGCAAACTCCATACAGACAGTCATCAAGCTAGGAATCAAACCCAGGTTCCTGGCGCTAAGGCAGCAGTGCTAACCACTGTGCCACCGTGCCACCTGAATTTAATCCATTCTGGCAGCGGTGGGATTCAAACCCACAATTCTTTTGAGACTGGATCTTAATCCACGCTATGATGCTGCCTGGAGTTCCTAGGAATTAAAGGTCAATCTCCAGGAGACTGTCGTGTGCAACTCTGGAGAAAAATCACTGAGACATTAAAAAACATTGTTTTCTTTGTCATTTTTTTTTTGAACATTTCTGTTTACCAGATATAAAAGTATTGAAACTGGGGGGAAAGCTTGGTTGGCTGTCATCCAAGTGGGCAATGAACCATTTTGCTTTCCAACTGGTGTGGTAAGGCAACACATCACAAGGATGGATGTATTGGCTAACTAATAGTTAGTGTGTAGGATAGTCATGTGATGAAACCTTCAGGAATACATTTAATCACAGTTGGCAACCCTATCAGGTTGACGTAAAAGATTGTACAGTACTGTCCAAAGAAGAGCAAGGGAGTTATCCCTTGTATTTTGGTCAATATTGAGCCCTTGACCAACATTATTAAACATTCTCAGGTCATTATCATATTGCTACTTGTGGGTCTTAGCTTTTTATAAATTAGTGACCATGTTTTTGCCATTATATCAGTGACCACTGATTAAAGTATTTCAACATAGAGCGCTTTGAAGTGACCTGAGGTTGTGTAAAGCACCATATAAATGCAAGCTTTTTATTTTACTGAAAACACAACAATTTGTTTCATCAGGAAATGTGACATCCCTGACAGTGTGCTACTCCTTCAGTACCACACTTACTTTGAATTCTCTAGGATAAAGATTATCCTAGAATTTTTTTAAAAATCAGGTAAACAATAAACGTATCAAGCAGATTGCACAGATGCTTCTCCAGTTCTGACTTCTAGAGCATCAGCGATTTTAATCAAGATGGTTGCACATTCAGCTGCCTAGACTCTAAGTTCTGGAACTCCCTCCCTAAATCTCTCCGCCTCTCTACCTTTCATATTCTCCTCTAAATTGCTCCTTAAAAACTGCTTTTTGGACCAAGCTTTTGATCATAGAACACTCAGCACAAACAGGCTCTTCGGCCCACAGGTTGCACCGATCATATCCCTACCTACCAGGTCTATCTATAACTCTCAATCCCATCAAATCCCATCTGATCCAACATATTCTTAAGTGCCAAATTCTGTTTGAGAATCATTCCTGTGAATTTCTTTGGGAATTAATTTCACAATGTTAAAGGCACTACATAAATACAAGTTGTTGTTGTAGTATGTTGAGTAGTTGTGGTCATCGTGTTTTGAATTAGGTTTAAATGCTTTAAAAACAATTCAGAGAAAAATGATCAAAATTATTTCAAGCATTAAAGTACTAACTGAAGATGAAAGACTCAGTAGCTAATCTTGGCTGAATGGAAAAAAATAGAGCATTTTTAAAGAGGGAAAGATGGGGGGCGGTAGAGAGACGGGGCGAAGTGTAGGAGGGGATTTTCAGAGATGAGGGACTTAGCAGCATGATGATGGCATGGTGATCGGCTGATAAAATGGGCATAACTGGGTAATCTGTTATTTTAACCCGCAACAGCAAATTCACAGCACAGAAAGAGATATGTGTGTATATGTACCAAATTTAATTTTCTCATTTTCTTTCTTCCTCTTTTCCAGCTTTGAAAATCGTATCTACACTTACAGGATTTTTATAAATGAGGACAATATGTTGTCTGTTCAGGTAGGTAATCACTTCAATTATGTTTCAAGCCCTGAACTGTGTCAAAACCTGTGACTCCATAATCTGGAGGAACACTGAATCTCTCAAGTACCAATTGAGTTCAAATAATTGCTGAGGCTCAGAGAGTCAGCAACTAATGTATTGTCAGTGACTATTTACAACAGAATTGCTAATAATACTAGTAATTGCCAATAGGCAAATACTAATAAAGATGTACCTGATGAGGAAAACTGTTAGAGTATTGTTCTCCCTACCCTCCTAGAGTTGGGCATAAGACATCTGTGGCATGGGACATTAGAATTGTATGCTGTGCTACTAGGTTAATGCCCCTGAATTTTTATTTGTTTGTTTCTCAAGGCAGCGTGATAGCACTGTGGTTCGCATATTGGTTAGCACTGCTTCTTCACATCTCCCGGGACCTAGGTTCGACAGCTTGGGTCACTGTCTGTGTGGAGTTTGCACATTCTCCTCGTATCGGTGTGTATTTTGCTGTCCTTGCGACACACACAGACACACACAATAAATGACTGCATGGATGAGATATCAGTTTCCTCCCATTGCCCAAAGATGTGTGGATTAGGTCAATTGATCATGCTAAAAAAATTGCCCCTTAGTGTCCTGAGATGTTAGATTAAAGGGATTAGTGGGTAAATATGTAGGGATATGGGGGTAGGGCCTGGGTGGGATTGTGATTGGTGCAGACTCGATGGGCCCAGTGGCCTCTTGCTGTACTGTAGAGTTTCTATGATTCAAGGGAAGTCTCATCACTTTTGATAAATGCAAAATACTCCAGATGCTGGAAAGCTGAAATAAAAACATAAAATGCTGAAGATGTTCAGGAGATCTAGTAGCATTTGTGGAGAGATAAAAACGTACAGAGACAAAATGACTATTCTTCAACTCTTGTAGAAAAAATCACATTTGACTCAAAGCATTAGCTCCATTTCTCTCTTCTCAGATGCTGCCAGACTTGCTGACTATTTCCAGCATTTTTTGTTTTTCATTTTGCATTCATCTTTTGATGGCATCTCTCAGGTTGTGTGAGTCCCTTGGTAGATTGGATGGAAACTATGATGAGAGTGATTTTATAGCTTATGGGGTGAGTCAACTGTATTTCAGCTCTTTATTCCATATGTTAATTATTTATTCCAAAATCTGTGGACGTACATGAGAGCATAAATATTGCAGGGATATTAGCTGTCCTTGCAACACACACAATAAGTGACCACATGGATGAGATATCAGAAGGCAACTAATTCACTTGAAGTCAGACATCACTGTGAATCATTGGGAGGAAGAATAATAGCAATGCAAATTTTGTAATATTCAATGTGCTCCTGGCTCCACATCAGTAGCCTTCATTCATGGAATTAGAAATAATATAAGAAGTCCTACAACACCAGGTTAAAGTCCAACAGGTTTATTTAGTAGCAGACACCTCTATCTTTCAGAGCACTGCTCCTTCATCAGATGAGTGGGAGTTCTTTTCACAAACAGGGCACATAAAGACATAAATTCAATTTACAGAATAATGATTGGAATGTGAGTCTTTACTGCTAATCAAGTCTTAAAGGTACAGGCAATATGAGTGGAGAGAGGCTTAAGCATAGGTTAAAGAGATGTGTATTGTCTCCAGACAGAACAGTTAGTGGAATTTTGCAAGTCCATGCAAGTCGTGGTGGTTACAGATACTGTAATATGGACCCAAGATCCCAGTTGAGGCCATCCTCGTGTGTATTTGCATATATGAGGACGGCCTCAACCAGGATCTTGGGTTATGTCACACTACCTGGAACCCGCACCATTTGGCCTGGGCTTGCAAAATCTTACTAACAATCCTGGCTTGAAAAGGGGACCTAGAAAGGGGTGGGGGTGGAAAAGGGGACATGGATGATGGGATGGAGAAGGAGATGTGAGTTGTGGGGGAGAGATGGATTCAGAGGGAGATATTGAGGGTATCAACAGTGGAATTCTGGGAGCAAACCAATGGTATCCTCTACTCCTCCAATTTTTGTATCATATGCAAATTTACTAATCAGACTAGTTACATTTTCCTCCAATTTATTTATATATATTACCGCAACAAAGACTCCAGTACTGATCCTTGTGAAACACCACTTGTCACAGACTTCCAATTAGAAAGGTACCCTTCACTTCTACTCTGCTTTCTGTGCCCAAGTCAATTTTGTATCCTTCTTACCAGCTCGTTTTAAATCTCATGTGACTTCACCTTCTGTATCAGCTTGTCATGAGGAACCTTATCAAAGGCTTTACTAAAGTCCATGGATACAATATCCACTGCCCTGCCAGAATCAATCTCTCTTGTCAGTTCCTCAAAAGAACTCAATCAAGTTTGTGAGACACGAGCTCTCCTTCACAAAGCCATGCTACCTATCACTAACAGGCCTATTCTGTTCCATATGTGAGTACATCCTGTCCCTAAGAATCTTCTCCAATTATTTCTCCACAGCTGGTGCAAGGCTCAGAGGCCTGTAATTTCCTGGATTGTCTCATCTGCCTTTTGTAAACAGGGGAACAATGTTAGCTACTCTCCAATCTTCTGATACCTAGGAAGTTGGGATATCGGAGGTGATGGGGGATGGTGTGGATTATCAGTGGAGGATAGAAAATGTTTGAGTAGGCCTCAAATGAGGCACACACTGCTGAGGCATTGACCAATACCTCAATGTCCAGTTCAATAAATGCTGGATGTGGGGAGGTTCATTGGTTAGACAGATCTGCAGGTTAGCTCTACGGGACAACTGAAGGGAAGGAAAAAAGATTTAAGGAATAGGCTGTGAAGGGCTATAGAACAATGTGCATGGGAGGTTTTCGCAAATGCCTCACAAGGCCTCTGGCAAGGTTGATGCCTCTATGTGCAGCCATGATTCAGGGGACATAAACCTGGCCTGAGTTGGCCCCTTAAATTTGGGGCTGCGCACAGGCATTAACATTAATTAAAGCAATAAAAATCCAGTAGACCTCCATAACTGTACATGTGTTGATAAGTGTGCAGCAACAATAAACAATGCACCCATTCACCAGGATGAACTCAGAATTTCTTAATGTTACCTCACCTGTAGCTAAAGAGGATACAAAGATTTTGGCCAAGGCCTCAGCAATTACCTCTCTTGTGTCTCCCAGTACTCTGGGATAGACCTTATCTGGCTCCAGGGACTTGTCCACCTTAATGTTTTTTTCAAAACCTCCTCCCTTTTTATCTCAACATGTCCTAGAATGTCAACATTCTCCTTTCTACACTCAACATCCAACACATCCTTCTCCTTTGTGAATACTGATGCAAAGTACTCGTTAAGGACCTTACCTAACTCATCTGGCTCCACACATAAATTCCCTCTTCCTCCTTAAATATACATAAAAAAACCTGGGATTCTCCTAAAGCCTGCCTGCCAAGGACATTTCATGGCCCCTTTTCGTCCTCCTAAATCCCTGTTTAAGTTCTTACCTGCTATCTTTGTATTCCTCAGGAGCCTTTCCGTTTTCAATTTTCTGAAATTTATGCATGCCTCCTTCTTCTTTTTCACTAAGTTCATATTCTCTTTTGTCATCTAGGTTCTTGAATCTTGCCATCTTTATCCTTCATTTTTACAGGAACATACTTGTCCTGAATTATTAACAACTGATTTTTAAGACATATCAGATGTGGATTTACTCTCAAAGAGCCGCTCTCACTCTATGTTCCCTAGCTCCTGCCTAATGCTGTCGTAGTTAGCCTTCTCCCAGTTTAGTACTTTCACTCTGGGACTACTTCTACCCTTTTCTACAAGAATCTTGAGACTTTTAGAATTGTAGTCATTGTTCCCAAAATAGTTCCTCACTGAGACATCAATCACCTATCCGGGCTTGTTTCCCAGAACCAAATCTGGATAGCTCCTTCCCGAATTAGACTATTTACATGTTGCCTCAGAGGCACTTTTGGACACACTGAAAAAATTCTGCCCCATCTTAGCCCCTGGCACTAAAGGAATCCCAGACCAAAGTGGGGGAGTTAAAATTGCCCATCACATCAATCCTGTGATTTCTACATCTTCCCATAATTTGCTGACATATCAGTTCTTCCATTTCATACTGGTTGTTGGGAGGTCTGTGGTACAACCACAACAGTGTGATTGCACCCCTCCTGTTCCTAAGTTCTACCCATATGGCCTCACTGCTTGAACCCAACAAGGTGTCCTCCCTCTGTGTAGCTGTGACACTTTCCTTAATCAATAAAGCAACATCCCCACCTCTTTTATCACCCTCTCTATCTCGCCTGAAGCATCTAAATACTGGAATGCTTAGCTGCCAGTCCAACGCTTTTTTCGTTCAAGTTTCTGTAATTGGGAGAGCAAGGGGTTCACATACAGTGACAGGCTGAAGAGTTATTGTTTGTTGTGGATGGAGAAGGTGTGTCATTCAAAGGTGGTGATAGGGAGGTTAAATATGACACAAGGAAGTTGGGGAATCAGTGGTCATGGGGGATGGTGTGGATTATTAGTGGAGGATTGAAGATGTTTGAGCAGGCCTGGAATGAACCACGGACCATTGCTGCTGAGGTATTGACCAATACCTCTGTGCCTAGTTCAATAAATGTTGGATGTGGGGAAGTTCATTGGTTAGACAGACTTGCAGGTCAGCTCTACAGGACAACTGAAGGGAGTCCTAACATTTTGACAAGGGAAAAAGATTTATTGGAATAGTCTGTGAAGGGCTAGAGAACAGTGTGCATGGGAGACTTGCACAAATGGCTTACAAGGCCTCTGGCTAGACTGATGCTTCCATGTGCAGATATGATTCAAGGGACATAGATCCAGCCTGAGTTGGCCCTTTAAATTTGGGGCTACGCACAGGCACTAACGTCAACTAAAGCAATAAAAACCCAGTAGATCTCCATAACCATGCATGTGTTGATAAGTGTGCAGCAACAATGAAGAATGCACCCATGTCACCAGGGTGAACTCAGAATTTCTTAATGTTACATTGTCTATCACTGTGTCTAAGTGCTCCCCAACATCCACAGCAGGGGTGGAAGCAGCCTTCTGACCAAATGCCCTCTTGTTTCTAATGAGTCTGGCAAGCATCCTCTGGATGATGGAGGCCTGGAGGGTCCTAACTTTCTTTGGGTCTCCTGTTGAGATGTAACTTCAGCAGCTTCATAGGCTGGAGCTGATGGATTCATAGAGCAGACTCAAAACATCTGTACATTCTTGGAGAATTCTAAATGGAGGTCCCAGAGGTGTCTGATGCTCCTCATCTCTTTAGGTGCTCGAGGGCCCATCCATGATACCTGGAAGAAGGTCAGGGCGCACTGTCCTCTCCTTGCATAACCAGCGCAAAAGCTTGCTCCTTGCTAGAGCAATGGACTATAGGTCTATGCACATCTCCAGAAGAAATTGGATCAAATTCTCCACAGCATCCACCATCTTTCTACTGAAGACTCCAGTGTATGCACACATCAATGCCACTATATTGAAGAGCAGGCAGATTCCTCTGCCCCGCGTGCTACTTTTGAGGGCCGATGACACCTTTGCTTGATATTCCCCTCTGCTCACTGCATTTGCACCATCTTCTCCAAGACCATTCCCAGAGGTTCATCATCTGACTCAGTCTTAGAAGAAGACTGTTTTTCAACAGTCCGCTAATTGCTGGATCCCTTGGCTGTTTCTATCTCCTCTTGCTGTGAACATGTGTTCAAGACGCGACCATCAGAGTGTGACCCTGAGCTAGATCTGTGACCCACTGTGGTGTGTGTCTGAGCTGATGGATGTTGCAGATCAATGCTGTGACAGCTCTTCAGGTAAGAATTCACAGTCATCCTTCTTGCTGCACTGTGGGCAAGAGCTGGGGCTGGAACCAGGATCAGAGTTTGGCCTCCCCCTCTTTCTGTTGGCAACTGTAATGAAAAGAGGAGAGAATGAGTGACTGCCTGAGCTATCTCCTCCATTGCACTAAGCAATACCTTCACTTTTCAATGTGCAGAGATTAATTTTCTCTCTTGATGCTTGAAGGAGACTGGACTCGCCGTTCCTACAGGAATGATCATGTTCCTCCCTGCCAGCATGGCAACCCATACTTCATATTTCATGAGGGGAAAGAGATTGGACATGACCCCTCCCATATGTTCTCTCCTATACATGTTGTATGCTAACTTGTCCTCCATAAAGATAAAAAATGGTTTGACAATACCTGAGATGCAAGTGACATTCACATACTGCTAATCATCATCATCAAGCAATTGGCAGCTGTCTACCGCATGGAAGATACTGTTAGTGCCCAAGGAAACTCAACGGTATTCTCCAGAACCCCAGGCTCCAGCAGCTGAAAGGACAAGGACAACAGAGGTATGGCAGCAGCAATGTCTGCAGATGCCCTCTACCCCAATCAGCGCCCCCATATCAACGCTCAAAATTTGTATCTTCAGTATGACTAGGTCAGTGACCCATAGTCACCTCCCTATCTGCAGACTACATGGACTGCATTCCAACATTTTGTGAAGGTTTTTTATGCCAGGGCAGCAAAAATGGAAACTTTGTCACTGAGGCCATGTCTTAGTTCCCATTCAGAGATGAATATGGGAAATGAGGGGTTTACTTATCCTGATTTCATGAGTGAAGGTCATCCATTCTTTCCCTGCATGGCAAGATGGTCGTCTTGTGTGTGGAGTTGTCACTCACTACCTTGGTCACTTCTTACCATGCAGGAGTGAACCTTCTCCTCCCATCCCTTGGGTAAAGGGCATCCCTCCTGTTGCCCACTATGTTCTAAAGTCTGTCTAATAAGACATCACTGAACCTTGGGGCCAGTACTGGATGGCTTGTGCCCACCCATGACTTGCTCCGAAGTTCAGTGCGTGATGAATGAATTGCTGGTGGGCACTTTTAAGTGTAGTACCCGGATATGATGGCAGGTACACAATGTCCTCCCTGTCCCACCGAATGATTAATTGGGAAACCCCCAGCTGCAGAAAAAATGCATTGTGCAATTTGGCACTTTTTGCCACTAGGCTGTAGCAATGGTAAACACTCCCGTTTCCCAATCCCATCATGAGACTTAGGCCCAGGGCATCCAATCTTTGTAAGAATAACTGTATTAGAAAAGATTTCTTTTAACTTCCCTTTTTCAGTACTGATCCACTGAAAATCTTTTGTTGTGTTTGTTTAACCTTCTGTGTTGCATTGAAAATGCTCCAATTTTTCACATCTTTCTTCCTGTATATAACCTTTCATTACTGTTATAATTCTTCTGAATCTCTGCTTGCTCTGATACCCTTCCTATAATGTGGTGGTTGGGACTGCACACAATGTTCTAACTGGGGCTGGATCAATGCCTTGTGTAAATTTAACAAAACTTCCCTGCTTTTAATGTGCTCAGCATTTGAAACCATGAATCCAATTACCTTTTTATGGCCTTTTCTTTTTTCACTCTGACCTTTAAAAATCTACGTATCTGCTCCCGAGATCTCTCCCCTTCTGTTCTATTAGGTATTTTTTTCTCAAAATCTACTATTTCACATTGCCTAGCATTGAACTACGTCTGCTATCTATCTCACCATTCTGTTCACCACTCTTGTCTCCTCCTGCAGTCTCTTGCATTGATTGCCCTTCCCCTAAGGAAAAAACAGTTAAAGTGGTCAGACCAACACCAGTCATTTTCAACTTTTACTGCTTTTTAGCTGGTGTCATCAGATAACTCGATGGGAGCCAGCCATCATTCTCCATTCCAGAGGGTGGCAAGTTCTAACCTGAGTGTCACCCCGTCAAGGGCTGCCTAAAAAGAAAACTACTGACCCTATCTTCCCTCCCTTATAGCATCAGGGGTCAAGCTACTACTCCAGCTGGGGCTCGGAAATGGGCTCTTTCTTCTACTCTTCCGATTCATGTGGTAAGGCCAGACACTTAGCTGTGGGCTTATGGGTGGGAGCGTCTGACCTCCTAATCCTCCTTGTATCAATGCCTTTGAGATGGTGGATCTTCAAGACTATCCTGGAAATAAGTGCAGGTTCCAAGTTGAGTTCATGGAACTGAACTCCAGCTCCTAGATTTGCAGTAGGAGAACCTTTGAACAAAAATAGATTTTCTGACCTTTCCCCATCGTGAAGACACTATGTATTGAGAATATAAATGAAAGATTTCAATGTCATTTCAATGTCCAATGAATCTTTTTCTTGAAGGAAAAGCTGGCTAGCAAGATTAACTCTTGACTCTTGACCAGAATCTAACTTCAGAAACATTTGTTAAAACAGCAAAGCCTGTAGGTGTTGTCATACTGCATTCACATTGCTCAGTTATGGAGCCTGTGCAGTCGCTGCTGTGTGTTTCTCATCTTCCTGCCTGAGTAACAGTTAAGATGGAGTGAAAAGAGAGCGAATGATTAGACCTCATTTGTTGTTCAGACCCTGCATCTTCAGCCAGCCTGGCAACACCGGGTGTTTCAACGTTTTGCGGAAGTTGCTAATTAAGACATCGATTCCAAGTAGCTTGGTGACAGCTTCTGTAAAAGAGGAAGAGGTAACTGCGTATTCAGTAAGGCTAATGTGGTCTGTAGTTGAACCAACTCAGTCAGCAAAGTTAAATTTAACCCTTGGGTGTGATTGTATATAATAAAACCCATCATGTTTCTTTGCTTTGCTTCACTGTCCAACAATGTTTCTTGGCTCCCTTATGTCTCTTTAGCCAGTGAATTTGGTGGTCACTCATTAAGCCATCTCACAATCATCCTTGACAACCCCTATTCACCGCACTACTTGTTTTGAAGTTACACTGACTTTAGCGTTCATTGAAGGCCAAATAAGCCATCAAAGGGTAAAGAACCCTGAGTGACTTACATTGTGGTCTTGGGTGACTGTATGGAGTTTGCATGTTTTTCCTGGGTCTGCGCAGGTTTTCTCCAGCCATGTTAAATTGCTGCCTGGTGTACAAGGATGTTGGGTTAGAGGGATTAGCCATGGTAAATGTGTGATGGGGGTTACAGGGATAGAGAGGGAGAGAGGCCAAGGTATGATTCTGTCAGAGAGTTGGTGCAAGCTCTATGGGCCAAATGGCCCCCTCCTGCACTGTTGGGATTCTATGATTCTATGTTCTAATCTGGAAATCCAGTTTGATAATATCAAAATCAATCCTTATTCATCTTGCAGAACCACTCCACAATTGCAATGTGTTTCTTTGTATGTATTCAAATGAAACTGTAATTAATGCTTTCTAACTACATGAAATTAAACTCAATTAGCACACAATTTAGAGTGTATACATAAAATAATGGATAACTGGGAGTAAGTTCCTGGTTTGTAATCTAATTGAGGAGCTTGGTTTATGTCTAGCATAACATATAACCGGGAGTAAGTTGCAGGCTGAAAGCTAATTCTGAAACAGTAAGAAAACCATTTTTCTGGCTTTAAGGTACTTTAAAGCAAGAAATCCAGACAAGCATGGTTTCTGATATTCCTGCATGGAGCAGATAATGTTCCCATCCTCCTTCTAGTAGGTACATATCCAGAGTATATCTGCAGCTTGGAGCCAATGTTTTGGAGACCTCTTCCCCAGTTGTATTGGGGGGAGTTCCAATGGAGGTTAAACAGCTAATAATCTTCATTTACTAATTAATGAAGAGCAATAAACTGCTGGCCTGCTGAGATCTGTTATCCCTCCCTGGTACTGAGTAGGAAGAAACCTCATCCCTTGTCCTGCAACAGCCTTGACTCCTCCTACTTCCATCAGGAAGTCACCTGACTGTCTACTCCTCTAACGCAGCTACGTTCACAGCCAGGTGTCCCCGGAGAGGGAGCGTATGGTGTCCACGGGTGCAATTGACGGCTTGGTGCCCATTGGGCACCACAGGGACTGGGGTGCATTATTGATACTAATAATCATAATTTAATTTGATGTTTTCAAGTTTTCTTTGTACTTTGATTTTGTTCAGGCTGTTCCCCTTCCTTTTGGGGAGCTGCTCCTATCACTTTGTCCTGATTTAACTTGAGTTTGTTTATTTGGTTTGACCTTAAAAGAGGCCATCAGGGAGTCAGGTTGGTTGATTTGTCACAGTAGTACCCAGGAGTACTGCTAGCCTGTTTGCTATGTGCGTTTGTGCTGTTGGATCTTCCTCTTAGTTTCAGTGCCAGCCACAGCCAGTTGGTTATTGTTTGCAATCAAAGTCTTTCACTTTCAAACTCATGTGGAATTCAATGGTATTACGATCACTGTTTCCACTGGATATTTTACTATATCCAATATTATTAATTATAATTAATTAATTATTATTATTAATTAACCCTGATTCATTACACAATACTAGATGTCTAAAATAGGTTTATCTCTCATGAGTTCCATAATATGTTGCTCTCGGAAATTGTCATGAAAACAGTCTATAAATTTATCCTCCAGATCTAATTTGTTTGCTCCAGTCTATATGGAGATTAAAAAGTCACACAATTATTGCATTGCCTTTGTTACAAGCTGCAGTAATCTTTTGTTTAATGCTCTGTCCAACAGCATAACTACTGTTGGAGAACCTGTAATATTCTTATTCTTGCTATTCCTAATTTCTACCCATGCTAATTCTATTACATAATTTGAGTCCAGATTCTCTTTCACTGATGTCCTCATGTCATCCCTTTCTGGCAGGGCCACCTCTTCTCCTTTGCCATTCTGTCTATCTTTCCAAAATATTGTGCACCCTGGAATATTTATTTTTCATTCTTGATCATCATGCAACCATGTCTCTGCAATGGTAAAGATACTCATTCACCAGTTTAGGGAAAACACAATTCATTCATTTACTCATTAAAACTATTGTGGTTGCAGCCAGCTCCCAAAATGACTCTTGAGTACAGAAGCCCTTGCTTACCCCACCCTGATCCCCAATTTCCCTGATTTATTTTGCAGATCCATCCTTAAGGGAACAATGACTAAGGGAACATCACCATCTAGCTGTCTCTCAAAGTTTTTTTCCTGTCTTCTCCCTGGTGCATACT
The DNA here is from genome assembly GCA_024679065.1 of Sphyrna mokarran. Lineage (NCBI taxonomy): Eukaryota > Metazoa > Chordata > Chondrichthyes > Carcharhiniformes > Carcharhinidae > Sphyrna > Sphyrna mokarran. Next base: position 62,331,690 of record JAGIQG010000003.1, read on the forward strand.
TGGGGGTAAATCTTGACTCTAAGAGATTGTGTACAAGTCATTATCCTGTTCTCTTTCTTTGGGACACACATTCAAGTTCATTTGGTAATGTCCATTTGAGACTACACTGGTGGAAGACCATTCAGCTGCACTAAGCATGACATCAGAACTTGCCCTGCTTTTACCTGATGTTCTGCACACACATTTTGGGTCATTTAAACATGATGAGCCACATCTGCCAGGAAGCTTTGGGGTCAAGTGTGGTGCTGGTTATATACCCCCTTCCTGATTTTAACTTTCTTTGAAGTTAATGCAAAGTAATAATAGATAGATGTAAAACTGGTGTTCCAACCAATCATGTTGGTTTTCTGCCTAGTGAGTTAAGTTCAGATTACCTTTTCTAGCAGGTAGATAGTCAGTGTTATAGGTCAGGCTGTTCTCCAATAGTTTTGCATAAGCAAACAGTTTGGTGACTCTTATGAACCCATACCTTTATTCATTGCCTCATATAGATAATGTAGTCCAACAACTTACTCTTAACTGCTTAAAACATGATCACCACTTTCAGGAGATACAAAAATAGAACTGCATCAACTTTCTGAATGCAGGCTAAATTATTTATTTGGATTTACTTATAGACATAGTTTCTGGCCAGTCTTTCTACTTTGATAAATTAAATAACTCACATTGGTAGAAACTAGATTTACCAATTAAAAGCGAAGAAAATCCTTTCTGGAATTCTCTGGCCTCTCTTGTTGATGGGATCTTCCAGTTCCAATGATGATGCATCCCAATGGTGGGTTTGCCGATGGAGTGGGGTGGAATCAATGGGAAATCCCACTGACAGTGGTGGGACCAGAAGATCCTGCAACCAGAAAGCAGTGCGTTACCTTTCACCACCAAGAAACACACGCTGGGAGCATAGAAAATCAGCACTAAGCATCTTGTAATTCTTAAAGCTCACTTTAGATTTTCTCATTAGTTTTCTTGACCAGTCACTGTAAATTGGGTACAAAGTCAGCAAAAGCCTCATTTACATGATTTTTACAAACTTACTGCAACCAACCAGCAGAATTCCAAAAGAAAGTTCTGGCAAACATTAATAAGTAAGATCACTTCCTCCTGAACTGTAGTTCTTATTGTTCCTTTCACATACATAAAAGAATGAAAGTTGAAGACTGCAACCTTGGATGCAGTTTCCCCTCATGGATTTCAGTACAGTCCTGGAAGCTAGTTCAGGATATTCACATTAGGTATTAATGATAGCTTAGATGTGACAGTGACACCAATCCTCAACCACACAATAGAACTCCATGCTGATTGAAAAAGCACTGTCCGCAACAACAGTGTGGTGGCATTGTGGCTTTATCTGTTGAGCTGCATATGTTAAAATCTTTCAACTGTTGCCCAGCAAACATTCAGAAACTTTAGAACAGCTAGCTGTTTTCTAAAGATTGAAGCTTCTGTCAGCCATTTTATGCCTCACAGTGAGATAGAAGCTTCCATTTTGGACACTTCAGATGAAATGACATGAAAAGATAAATTCCTATTTTCATCACATCTGATCCCTATCCCAATCTGAAATGGCTTGTCAAAAATCACGAGACTTTAAGCCTCAAACCTCATCCGATATAATTAAAGGTTAATATTTTGCTGGATGTTCTAGATCTGTAAATGAATGCATGTCTGTACCTCTGAGTAAATGCTCTGTTCTATAAGTTTGTAGCAGTTCTTTAACTTATGTTACAGTTGCACTTTTATTTACTGTTCCTCTTTCTGTGACCACAGGTGGCTGAGATCTAAAATTAATCTTCACAGTGGGTTTGCAGCAGCAACCTCTGTCCCAAGAGTTTTTAGTGTGTCTCCACAACACTGGTCACTTTGCAATCAGCAATAAGCATCTTGTAATTCACTTGGACTGTTGCAGGAATTGAATAGAAAGCCTTGTCATGGATGGCCTGTGATTTTTTTTTGTTTGTCATTTGTGTCCTATTGGTAGTGCTTCTGCTTCAGCGTTAGAAGTAGTTTATTGAATCACTGTGGCTTCTGCCAACACAATATGACTATCTATGCTGATATAATGCTGCCGTGTCTAAAACATGGGCTTTGCCTATAGATCATAAGATTTTTAATATTTCATTACTACAGGTGAATGGCAGAAAAATAATTATATAATGACATTTCCACGAACAATACTCAAACGATAACTACAGTCTCACTATGATTGGACACGCTCTCAGTTATATCGAATGATTATCAGAGCCATCATTAACAATTTACAAAAGAGGCAAGGAAAATATTGCTGGTGCTTTGTGAAACGCTGAAAGCTAGCAGATTTACTATCAAATAAATCAATTGGATTTAAAATTGGTGTTGCCAGACTCTTACTGGGTGTGCTCACAGCAGCATGAGTCAGAATAGTAAACGTAGCGGAGGAGCAATAGAATTGTGTATGCGTGACACTGGCAGCAAACGCCAACCTTATTGCATATATTATCCAGGCTGACGCTCCTAATCCAGTGCACAGGGGAACGCTGTTCTGTGCTGTCCGTTGGATGAGATGCACCAATTCTCTTAGGTGGCCAAAGCTTTCACCAATTTTTTTTTCTTGGGCATCATCACCAAACCTTGACTTAAAATCTGTAACTTTCAGTATTGATAACCTGTTTAGTGATGATGTGGGATCTTGCTGTGCACAAATTGGTTATTACATTTCCTGCATCATAACATTGACTACATTTCAAAAATACTTCGGAGGCATTGGTCTGTCAGCTAGTATTCTATATGTCATTGACAGAGGTTGTGAAAGATGCTGTATAAATGCAAAACTGTATTTTTGTATTTCTCTCCCTCCGTTATGAGTGGCTCAGCTGAGTGTGTCTTTTTGGGTTGGTCAAGACCTATTGCGCTGCCGTGATGGTCCTCAAGCTGTGTGATGCTTTGTTTATTTTTATTATTGAAACCCAGGTGAAAGGACCAGGTTCCATGCAGTGCAGAATTCTAGCTGAATTATCAATGCCTATGAGAGAAGACAAGTAAAACCCAGAGTACAAACCAGCCAATGAGACTGGTATTTGAGAACAGTGAGAGCCAGTGCACAGATCAGCTACTAAATTTATTAACAAATTTCAACACTGTTCTAATACCTCTAACATTTCAGATTTTTCTACCACCATCTGAAAAGCTGTCACCTGAACACACATAACCACATTAACAGTTACAACAGTAACCACAGTACAACCTTTATTTTAAATTCATGCTTTAAAAATATATCTATTGAATTGAATGGGGCAAGTTACTTGCCGTTTGTCAATAAAGATGTAAGTAGCTTGAGTTAAAAAGTGGAAGAAACACATTTCAGCTCCCCCTGGAGGCCCCTTGAGGTATTTCCGAAAAATTTCAAATAGCATATTCTTTTGGCAATTCACAATAGGCAGATTGCTAACCCCATGCGATCAGCCCATGCTTGCAAAACTCGGAACATAATAACCAGGGCAAGATTCTCTGGCCTCCCACTCACTGACAAGAGCAGGCACATTGTTTGTTGGTGGTGGGATTCTCTAGTCATGCCGCTGTCAATGGGAATTCTCATTGACATCACCCCATGCTGGCAGGGGTGCGCTGCTAATGGCCAGGAAAATCCCACAGGCATCAAAGATTAGAGAAGCCTGGCCCCAAATGGGCAGAACTTGCTGAATAATGCTGAGTGTGCTAAGAATTACTTTAACAACAAGAATTACTTTGAAAGCTCAAATATCAGTCGGGCTCACAATGTCGATCCTCTCCATCTACAAATATATTTTCAAGCACTGGCCTGGAATACACATAGCAAATGTGGATGCACTTAGTCATCTACCTTTGAAAAGACTGTTGCAAATTCCCCAGTACCACAATGGAGTTGTAATGGCGTTGAATTTCTGAAACACATTGGTGAAACAGATCATGTACTGTAGCAGTCGGGATCCACTGCTGTCCAAAGTGATTTGATTTGATTTATTATTGTCACATGTATTGGTATACAGTGAGAAGTATTGTTCCTTGATGCTATACAGACAAAGCATATTGTACATAGAGAAGGAAAGGAGGGGTGCAGGATGTAATATTACAACCATAGCTAGGGTGTAGAGAAAGATCTTAACATGAGATACGTCCAATCAAAAGTCTGATGGCAGCAGGGAAAAAAGTTGAGTTCTTGAGCGGGTTGTTACATGAACTCAGACTTTTGTATCTTTTTCCCAATGGAAGAAGGTGGAAGAGAGTATGCTCAGGATGCCTAGGGTCGTTGATTATGTTGGCTGCTTATATGAGGCAGTGGGAAGTGTAGATAGAGTCAATGGATGGAAGGTTGGTTTGCATGATGGACTGGGCTTTGTTCTTTATCCTTTGTAGTTTCTTGCTGTCTTGGAAAGATCAGGAGGCATATAAGCTGTGATACAACCAGACAGAATGCTTCTATGGTATATTTGTAAAAGTTGGTGAAAGTTGTAGCAGATATGCCAAATTTCCTTAGTCTCCTAAGAAAATAGAAGCATTGGTGGGCTTTCTGAATTATAATGTCAGTATGGAGGAGTCAGAATTCTAGCAGGTAGTTGGTGATCTAAACACCTAAAAACTTGAAGCTCTTGATCATTTCCATTTCATTAACGTAGATAGGGGCATGTCCTCCACTACACTTCCTGAAGTCAATGCTATCTCTTTCATTTTACTAACATTGAGGGAGAGATTATTATCATATCGATTCACAGATTCTCTGGGGGCAATTTTACCATTTTATTTTAAGTGCTGGGCAGACTAGAAATGATCTTTTGGGCATATTTTCAGCACCCCTCCCCTTGCACTCTGTGCAAAATTTTATGCAAATCTGTTGCTTACTGCAGAAGCCTGTGGATGGGGCTTAATGCACCTGCAGAGGAGGTAGTATGCATGTACAAGCCTCTGATGATGCACATGCGCATTTGCAATATCAGAGGTCTGACTGAAAAGAAAAAACTTTCAGGCCCCTGCTAGTGCAGGCAACCTGAGGCAGCTCTTCCCCCCTGGAATCACAGGGGCCCATGGCTCAAGATACAGCTCCCACCGACTCGCTCCAGTACCCAGACCAAATGAGGATCAAAATTACCAAGGTACCCAGTGGTCATTGCCCAAGTGCCAGATTGGCATTGCCTAGGTGCTAAAGTGCACTGCCCAAGAGGTACCATCTCCTTGCCCTACACCTGCTCAGGGGTTTCAGTGGCATCCAGTTCCACCATTGAGGTCAAGTCAACAACTCCGTTTGTGGGTGTCATGTCTATTTCTTGTTGACCTTTCCCAGAGAGGTCATAAAGGAGTGCTGGGCTCGCTAAGCAGATGTAAAACAGCATTGAAATAAATTTACATATATTAACCTGTCTCTCGTCCCCTTTCCAGTGCGAGGCTGACTGCACTAGAAATCCGATGCTTGTAAAATGTCACCAGTCATAAAAACTGGTGTCAAATGCACTAAGTACTTTATGCCCCACTTTACCACCCGAAAATGGGCACAACGCAATGGTAAAACCATCATTTCAATCTCTTTTCTGTACTTAGTCTCATCATTGTTTGAGATCTGATGTGCTACAGTGATGTCATCAACAAACTTGAAAGTCAAGTTATGTATTGTATGAAGAATTCTTTTGACCTTGGTTGTAACTTTGCCTTTAATAATTTGGCTGTCTCCCCTTATTCTAGTTATAGTTTTGTTTAAAGTTACACTCTGGATTTGAATTTTCTATGCTGTTTACAATCTATTGTCGTTTTATAGGTCACCTCTTAGATGTTGCCTTTCAAGGTTGGAAATACGAACCTACTCCCAGTTTTTTCTCATAATCAGTCCCTTTAACAGTGAATGGCTTGACAACTGAATGGCCTCCAGGACAAATGTCAAAGAAATTTGAGCAAGGAAGGAAATCATTTGGCCAGCCACCCAGTTCTGATAGCTTTCTCGATGGAAACTACTCAGCCTTGTTGTTTGATTATACTCTTAAAGGAGTATTTCCCTCATGTTGTAGTGACCAGAATTGAAGTTGTGGTCTGACTGGAGCAATGTACGGCCTAAGTTGTACTTCCTCCCAAGTGTTCTGGTTTAATAATGCAGGATTCTATATGTTTTCTTGCTTGTGGTTTTGTAGTATTAATTATGTTAAGTGCCATATGTCTCCAGATCACTTCCTATAAACAAAGAATTGTTGATGAAAGAAGAAGGATGAAATCAAAAAAGAAATTAGGAAAGAAAAGATAGGGCATAAAAAAAATTGGCAAATAAAATCAAGGAGAGCAAAAAGAAGTTTATCAATATATTAAGAGTAAGGGGATAATTAAGGAAAGAATAGGGTCCATAAAAGACCAAAAAGTAATCCATGGGTGAAGGTGGAGAAGGTTGGTATGGTTCTTAATTAATACTTTGCATCTGTCTTCATTAAAGAGGTGTGAGTGGGGTGCAATGCAGACATTGTTGTTGAAGAAGAGGAGTATGACATATTGTCTGTTGGAAATTTAGAGAGAGGCTATATTAAGGGGATTAACATCCTTGAAAGTGGAGAAATTATCAGGGCTGGATTAAACATACGTAAGATGTTAAAAGAATTCAGGCAACAAATAGCATTGGGGTGTACCATCATTTTCCAATCCTCTTTGGATACAGGTGGGCTGCTGGAGGATTAGAGATGTATTTAATGTTGTAGCTTTGTTTAAAAATGGAGTGAGGGATAGACAAATAATTAGAGCTCACTCAGTCTGATTTCGGTAGTGACCAGATTATTGGAATCAATTCTGAGGAACAGGATAAACTCACTGAAAAAGTCATGGAGTAATCAAGGACAGTCAGAATAAATTTGTGAAGGGAAGGTTGTGTCAGACTAATTTGATTGAATTTTTGAATAGTAATAAGGAGCATTGATGGGGTAGTGTAGTTGATGTGATTTTAGCAAGACTTTTGACAAGGTAGACATGGAAGACTGCTTAAAAAATGAAAGCCCAGAGGAATGTAGCAAGCTAGACACAAATTATCTCAGTGACAGGACACAAAATATAATTGGTGATGGCTGTGTTTGCAACTGTGAGATTCTGCAGGGCTCAATACTAGGTCCCTCGCTTATATGGTCTATATTAAAGATTTGGATGTAAATTAGTGGAAATGAGCAAGACGTTTGTAGACAATAGGAAAATTAGCCAGATATTTGTTAGTGAGAACGATAACTGTAGACTACAGGAAGATATCAATGGACTAGTCAGTTGGGCAGAAAAGCAGTAAATAGAATTTAATGCAGTAAGAAGTCTCACAACACCAGGTTAAAGTCCAACAAGTGGTAATAAATGCCACTAGCTTTTGGAATGCTGTTCCTTTGTTAGGTGATTAAAAATGGAATTTAACCCAGAGAAGTGTAGGTAACACATTTTGGGAAGCTGCTTGTGCTTCTTGAGACCAGAACACCTCATTCACCTGACGAAGAGCAGAGCCTCGAAAGCTTGTGTGAGTTTACTATCAAATAAATTGGTTGGACTTAAACCTGGTGTTGTCAGACTCCTTACTGTGGATACATCCACAGATATACAGTGAGGAGTTCCAGGATTTTCAGAGAACGACAGTGAAGGAACAGTGATATATTTCCATGTCAGGATGGTGAGTGATTTGGAGATGAACCTCTAGATGGTGGAGTTTCCAGATAAGGTAGTTCATAGATCATAAAATCCATACAATGCAAAAGGAGGCCATTCGGCCTATTGAATCTGCAGCAACAACAATTCCACAGAGACCATATCCCTGTAACCCCATGTATTTACCCTGCTAGTCCCCTGAACTAAGGTACAATTTTGAATGGCCAATCAACTTAATCTGCACATCTTTTGGAGTGTGAGAGGAAACTGGAGGACCAGGAGAAAACACATGTAGACGTGAGGAGAATGTGCAAACACAATGCAGATAGTGACTTGAGACTAGAGTTGAACTCTGATGCTACAAGGCAGCAGTTCTAACCATTATGCTGCCCAAAAGAAGGTACATATAGAATCTTTTTCTTTAATAGCTGAGACATAGAATAACATTACTGCTTTTATATTCTGTAACTATATAAAGCATTAGTTAGACCTGGGTTGTTTTACTTGGTAAGAATTTAGCAACACCAATTATTAATCCAACCGATTTATTTGATAGTAAAATAGCGAGCTTTCAACACTCCCGTGTCTTCATCAGGCAAGTGCAGTGTTCTGGTCTGCAATAGCACACATCAGCACAGACAGTCAGAGATTGCTGATTAGAATGCGAATTTACTTGGAACAGAGGAGACTGAGATGAGATTTGATGACGTACAGAATTGTGAGGTTTCTCAGTAGAGTAGATTGGTATGGGTTATTTACCTTATCAGAGAGGTTAGTGATTGGGGGTTTGGGGGGGTATAGGTTTAAAGTGACGGATAAAGGGAGTAGAGGGGAGATGAGAAGATCTTTTTAATGCAAAGGTTGTTTTAGGGTTCTAGCACTCACTGCCAGAAAGGTGTCGTTTAGCAGGGGTCTGGAACTGGACCTGAAGTGCCTAAACCTGCAAGTCTGCAGATCAAATGCTGGAATGTTGAATTATAGACTGGACGGGCTCATCTTTTGGCTGGCACAGACACATTGGGCTAAATGGCCTTTTTCTGTGCCACAAACCTTCTATTAATCTGATTCATAGCAATTAAGCGCCATCAATTATCCTATTAAGACCCAGCTGTGAAGCAAGAAAATCATCAAATGGTGCAGAGCTTTGAGAAGCATCTTCCTTCCTTCCTAAATTACTCACATTCTATAACCTAAAATGTTATTTTCTATAAGAAACCTATCAATTTTATCTTTTACTAGGCAGCACCATTGAGTCTTGTGTCACTCATTTTGTTTCTCATTTTTTTCTCATGTTTTTCATTTATTTACATTATCTCTCAGCTACCATTGTTCCTGTTGAACTTGCATATTTTGTGTAATTCATTGTTTAGATTCTCACTTCCTCAAATGCAAACATACACACAGCCCAGTTAAATACCATTTGTGAATTGTGTATATAAATGTGTGGCAACAAGAAGTTACCACATATGCCATGTAGTATTGAACTCTTTGCCCCTCCCCATTAGAACGTCACTTCCCGTCCTTCAGCTGAATCTGTCTTATCCATGAATCCTCCTTGACAATGTTTCTCTATGTCTAATTTTATTGATTTGATTTCTTCTAACCATGTTGGCTGTCTTTTTGAAACTGGGCCTTTAAGCCATTCAGCAATGCTGAATAATCTTGGCAAGCTATTGAAGTGATTTCTACTTATTTTTAAAAGAAAGACTTCTATTTATACAGCACCGTATTATAACCTTAGAACAGATATTCTAAAACATTTTCTAGTTGAAGTGCAGACACTGCTGTGCTTTAGAGAAACACAGTAGCCAAAAGCAGAGTCCACAAACATGACAAAATAATGTTTAATTTTATTCGGTTGTGTTGAATTAAGGGATAAATATTGGCCAACAGCACCCCCCCCCCCCCAACAGCACAAATTGTTCTACTCTTCTTTGATAAGTGTAGTGAGCTCTTTGAAGAGTGAACCTAGTTAAGCATCCCATTTGAACGACAGCAGCTCCACCACTCTTTCAGTACCACACTGAGGGGAGAGATATAGTTATGTGCCCATGTCTCTAGTGTAAGGTTTGAATCCATCAGCTTCTGACTCTTAATGCAAGAAGAGACTGCATGAGGAAATAAAGCTCAACCACTTTGAACTTTGACCTTGCATGTTATTGGAAAGAGCTGCAGGCTAGCATTCCAATGACTCTTTCAGTTAAAAGCGCTTCTGTTAGCTGTGAAAATGCTTGTTCTGCTGATTTGGAGCCATGTTTTATAAATGCCACTGAACAGCAAAATCATAAATAAATTACACTCTCTTTATACTCTGATTCTTCGCCAGGATTTCAAAAGTGCAAAGCTCAGTCACATCCCTCAGTCTTCCCTTTCCAAATACAACCCACAGGCTTTTAGTACCCAAGCTCCTGTTGGGTTTCCAAAATGGCAGTTCATTCACAGTTGGGATTTATTTGCTTCTAATTCTAATATCAAGGCTTGTTTTGTAGCAGAAGTCACTGCACATTCTTCATCTGACCACTATTTAAAATTAACGGGAAATAACACCCACTATTTCTGACAGAATGAAACAATTCAATCCTCTGTTAATATCTTCCTTCAGCTGTCACTCCCTCCTCTTTGATGAAAAACTTAGTTAAACCGTCAGCTCTTTATTGACGTTCACCCACGTTCTCCCCGCGGGGGGAGCGAGAGAGAGAGAGAGAGAGAATCACTCCCGTCTGTGCCCTGAGGCTGTTGATCCCACTCAATAGTTCCCTTGTCCAGGGCTGATTGTAAGAATGGCTGTTTCTCACTTTGGTTTTAGATACGCTTCACTGAATGCTTCTCTACATTTTCCAAGGTGGGGCACATTCAGTTATTATATATTTTCAGCTATGATTTTTTTCTTTCTGGAGCATGAGAAATGAGAAAGACATAGGATCCTGGGATGTAGAATGAAGTGGGATTGGGTGGGAAGGTGGGTTTGTTGCGTAGGTAGTGATAAAGAGAAAGGTTTCCTCTCTGTACTGCGTGTATGAGACTGAACAAGTTTATGATTTTGTGGCTCACGGAGGAAGCTCATTCATCGTCAGACTTTGGAAATTGAAGCAACCAATTTTGAGGAGCATTTTCTGCCTTGTTTGAGGTAAGGCCTGGTACTATATATTCACTTGGTTCTGGACCATAGTTTCAGTTTCTGCTTTGGGACCATGCTTTAACTAATATAAGGTTTGTGGCTTTTGTGCTTGGGCAGGCATCAGCTTGGCAGTGGGATGAGACTCATTTGTTCGTAAGTTCTAAGTCAATTTGCTGAGAGAGTAGAGAAATTTATATCAACAGGTTTCACAACAATGTCTTCCTGGATCCTAGGTGTGCATATTGATAAGCTTTGAATCTGTGTGTTAGTAGAACCTGTTCCTATCAGTTGCCCTGTGAGAATCTTGGGTTTATTGGTAGTCAGGCAGATGTGTGACCACCAGGAGAGGCAGGCAGATAATGCAGGAGTCTCCTGTGGCTATTCCCCTTTCAACCAGGTATATTGTTTCTGACACTGTTGAGGGAGATAGTCTGTCAGGGGAAAATATCAGCAACTGGCAGCCTTGTGGCACCACACTTGGTTTTGTTGTAGAGCAGGGTCAGGCAAAGAGCACGTGAGCAGTAGTAATAGGGGACTCGCTTGTTAGACATCTGTGGCTGCAATCAAGACTGCAGGATGGTGTATTGCCTCCCTGATGCCAGAATCAAGGATGTCTGAGTGGTTGCAGGACATTTTTAAGGGGAGGATTAGCAGGCAGAGTCATTGTGCACATTAGAACGATCGACAGTTAGATAGGGAAAGGGATGAAGTCCTGAAGTGTGAATGTATAGAGTTAAGCAGAAGGCTAAAGTGCAGCACCTCAAAGATAGTTATTTCTTGGCTGTCATTGGTGTCATGAGCTAGTGAGAGTAGGAATAGGAAGATTAGACAGATGAATGTGTGGCGTGAGGGCTGTACAGAAGCAGGGATTTGGAGTTTTGAATCATTTGGATCTCTTCTGGAGAAGGGATGACCTGCTCAAGAGGGACAGATTACACCTGAACTGGGAGGGGACTAATATCCTGGCAGGGATATTTGCTGGGGCCACTTGGGAGAGTTTAAGCTAGTTTGGCAGGAGGGTGGGACCCAAAGCATAGGGAGACAGAAGAGAAGGCTGAGGACAGCACTGAAGTAAAAGAGAACACGTTAAATAGTAAAGTCAGTGTCATTACTAGACTGATCAGGTAAAAGCATGACAGAAAACAAGCCAAGTCCAGATTAAACTGCATTTATTTCAATGTAAGAGGCCTAATGGCAAGGCAGATAAACTCAGGGCATGGATGGTACATGGGACTGAGATGTTATAGCATTTACTGAAACATAGTTAGGAGAGGGATAGGATTGGCTGCTCAATATTCCAGAGTACAGATGCTATAGGAAAAATAGAACAGGAGGTAAGAGAGGAGGAGAGTTGAACTTTTGATTAAGGAAAGTAGTACTGAGAGGGGATATATCTAAGGGTTCACCCACTGAATCTGTACAGATAGAACTGAGAAATAAGAAGGGGGATATCACTTTGATACGGTTGTAATATAGGCCCAAAATAGCTAGAAATTGAGGAGCAAACATGTAAGGAGATTATAAATAGCTGCAAGAAAAATGGGGTGATAATAATAGGACATTTTAACTTTTCTACCATTGACTGGGGCAGCCATAGTATTAGAAGGTTAGAACATAGAACATAGAACACTACAGCACAAACAGGCCCTTCGGCCCACAAGTTGTGCCGAACACATCAAAACCTACCCAGCCATAGACCTATCTATAACACCCAATCCCATTGGATCCCATATACTCATCCAGAAGTCTTTTAAAACACCCCAGCGAGTTCGCCTCGACCACCACCGACGGCAGCCAATTCCATTCATTCACCACCCTCTGAGTGAAAAACTTTCCCCTAGCATCCCCTCTGTACTTGCTTCCCTGCACCTTACATCTGTGCCCTCTCGTTGCGACCATTTCAGCCCTGGGAAATAGTCTCTGAGAGTCCACCCTATCTATTCCTCTCAACATCTTGTAAACCTCAATCAGGTCGCCTCTCAACCTTCGTCTCTCCAGGGAGAACAGTCCCAGCTCCCTCAACCTGTCTTCATAAGGCATGCCTCCCAATCCAGGCAACATCCTTGTAAATCTCGTCTGCACCCTTTCAATAGCTTCCATGTCCTTCCTATTGTGAGGCGACCAGAACTGCGCACAGTACTCCAAGTGTGGTCTGACAAGGGTCCTATAAAGCTGCAGCATTACTTCCTGACTCCTGAACTCAATCCCTCGATGAATGAAGGCCAGTACACTGTAAGCTTTCTTAACCACATCCTCCACCTGGGAGGATTTGAGAGTCTTATGGACCCGGACCCCAAGATCCCTCTGCTCTTCCACACAGCTAAGACTCCTACCTTTGATAGTGTACTCATTCATCCCGTTAGATCTGCCAAAATGGACCACAACACATTTATCCGCGTTGAAGTCCATCTGCCACTTCTCCACCCAGTCTTGCATCCTGTCGATGTCATGCTGCAACTTCTGACATCCCTCCAGACCATCCGCAACACCACTGACCTTCGTGTCATCGGCGAACTTACTCACCCATCCCTCCACTTCCTCATCCAGGTCATTTATGAAAATGACAAACAGCAAGGGTCCTAGAACAGATCCCTGGGGCAATCCACTGGTGACCGACCTCCATGCAGAAAAAGAGCCATCCACAACCACCCTCTGCCTTCTGCAGGCAAGCCAGTTCTGGATCCACAAGGCCAAAGCCCCTTGGATCCCATGGCCTCTCACCTTCTCAAGAAGTCTTGCATGTGGGACCTTGTCAAATGCCTTGCTGAAGTCCATGTAGAGACTTGTAGAGGTTGAATGAAGAGAAATCTGTTGAGTGTATTCAGGAGGAATTTCCCATTCAGTATGTGGATGGCCCAACTAAAGAGGGGGCAAAACTTGATCTCCTCTTGGGAAGTAAGAAAGGGCAGGTGACAGAAGTGGTAATGAGGGACCAGTGATTATAATTCCATTAGTTTTAAGACAGTTATGGAAAGTGATAGATCCAGACCAAAAGTTAAAATTCTAAATTGGGCCAATACCAATTTTGATGGTATCAGGCAGGAACTTTTCAAAAGTTACTTGGGGGAGTCTGTGGGATGGCAAAGGGACGTCTGGTAAGTGGGAGACTTTCAAAAATGTGTTAACCAGGGTGTGAGGTAAGCACATTCCTCTTAGAGTGAAGGGCAAAACCAGTGGAAGTATCCTAGATGACTTAGGATATTGAGGCCTTGGTCAAGAAGAAGAAGGAGGGACATGACATGCATAGGCAGCAGGGATCAAGTGGATTCCTTGAAGAGTACAGAGGGTATAGAAATAGAGTTGAGATTGTTTTGGCAGATAAGGCGAAAGAGAATCCAAAGAACTTCTACAAATACATAAATGGCAAAAGAGTACCTAGGGAGAAAGTACACCTTCTGAAAGATCAACAAGGTCATCTATGTGCGGATCCACAAGACATGGGTGAGACACTAAATGAATATTTCTCCTTAGTATTTATTGTTAAGAAAAGCATGAATGTTAGGGAACTTGCGGAAATAAATAGTGATGTTTTCAGGAGTACATATTACAAAGAAGGAGGTTTAGAAGTCTTAAAGCTCATAAAGGTAGATAATCCCTGGGACCGGAAAAAGTGTATTTCGGGATATTGTGGGAGTCCAGGGATGAAATTGCACGTCCCCTAGTAGAGATATTTGAATCATCGATAGTCACAGATGAAGATTGCACAGTGGCAAATGTTGTAGCTTTGTACTAGAAGGGCTACAGGGAAAAGCCTGGGAACTACAGACTGGTGAGCCTTACATTTATAGTGGTTAAGTCATTAGAAGGTATTTTGAGAGGTAAGCACATTCCACAGAGGGGAATCGGTGGATGTGCTGTTTTTGGATTCCCAAAAGGCATTTGATAAGATGCCTCACAAAAGATTGCTGCAGAAAGTTAGGGTGCAGGGAGTTGGGGGTAGGGTGTTAGACTGGATAGAGGATTGGTTGTCTAATAGGAAGCAGAGGGCAGGTATTAATGGGTGCTATTCTGATTGGCAGCTGGTGACTAGTAGAGTGCCGTAGGGATCGGTGCTGGGGCCTCAACTATTTACCATTTACGTAGATGATCTGGAGGAAGGGGCTGAGTGCAGGGTGACGAAATTTACTGATGACACAAAGATGATTGGAAAAGCAAATTGCGTGGAGGTTGTGGAAAGCCTGCAGAGGGATCTGGATAGGTTGAGTGAGTAGGTGAGGACCTGGCAGATGGAGTATAATGTTAGCAAGTGTGAGCTTATCTGCTTTGGTAGGAATAACGGTAGGAAGGATTACTATTTAAATGGCAAAAAGCTGCAGCATGCGATGGTGCAGAGGGACCTGTGGGTCCTTGTGCATGAATTGCAAAAACACAGTCTGCAGGTGCAGCAGGTGTTCATGAAGGCGAATGCAATGTTGGCCTTTATAGCTAGGGGGTAGAATATAAAAGTATGGAAGTACTTTTGCAGCTGTTAGGGTACTGGTGAGGCTGCAGCTGGAGTACTGTATGCAGTTTTGGTCGCCGCATTTGATGAAGGATATATTAGCCTTGGAGGGGGTGCAGAGAAGGTTTACTAGGCTGACACCGGAGATGAGGGCGTGGGATTTTGAGGAGAGACTAAATAGGCTGGGTTTGTACTCTTTGGAGTTTAGAAGGCTGAGAGGGGATCTTATAGAGATGTATAAGATAATGAAGGGGATGAATAGGGTAGAGGTTGAGAGACTCTTCCCGCTTAACAAAGATAGCACGACTAGACTGCACAGCCTCACGATTAGGGGGGGATGGTGCAGTTCAGATCAGAGTTGAGGAGGAATTTCTTCACGCAAAGGATGGTGAATCTTTGGAATTCTCTGCCTGTTGAAGTGGTGGAGGCTTCCTCGCTGAATATATTTAAGTCAAGAGTGGATAGGTTTTTGATTGACAAGGGAATTAAGGGTTACGGGGAGAAAACAGGAAAATGGTACTGAAGCACTGCAGATCAGCCATGATATTATTGAATGGCGGGGCAGGCTTGAGGGGCTGGATGGCCTACTCCTGCTCCTATTTCTTATGCTCTTATGTTCTTACGAGAGACAGGATCTACAGGCATTTAGAGACGCAAGGACTGAAAGAGGGACAAACAGCATGGCTTTGTGAATTGAAAATCATGTCTCACAAATTTGATTGTGTTTTTTTTTGAAGGGATAACCAAGAAGGTAATTGAGGACAGTGCAATTGATGATGTCTATATGCAGTTTAGCAAGGCCTTTGACAAGGTACTGCATGGTAGGTTGTTGCATAATATTAAATCTCATAGGATTCAGGGTGAGGTAGCCAAATGGACACAAAATTGGCTTGATGACAGGAGACAGAGGGTGATTGTAAAGTGCTAAATTCTCATTCAATCATTAATATAAATTATAAATAACAGTGGATCCACTGTAATTTATAATTTATATTAATGATTGAATGAGAATTTAGGAGACATGGTTGGTAAGTTTGCAGATGACACCAAGATTAATGGCATAATGGATGGTGAAGAGATTATCTTGGATTGTAATGGGAGCTGGATCAATTGGGCCAGTGGGCTAATGAATGGCAGATAAATGTGAGGTGATGCATTCGGTAGATTGAAGGAGGGCAGGACTTACTCAGTTAATGATAGGGCATTGGGGAGAGTTCGAGAACAGAGTATTCTTGGGTACAAGTTCATAACTCCTTGAAAGTGGAATCACAGGTGGACAGAGTGGTGAAAAAGGCATTCAGTATGCATGGTTTCATTGGTCAGAACATTGAGTGCAGGAGTTGGGGCATCATATTGAAGTTGTATAAGATATTGGTAAGGCCACACTTGGAATACTATGTACAGTTCTGACCACCCTATTATGGAAAGGATATTATTAAACTAGAAAGAGTGCAGAAAATATTTACTAGGATGCTACAGAGACTTGATGGTTTGAGTTATAAGGAGAGGCTGGATGGACTGGGACTTTTTCCCCTGGAGTATAGAGACTTAGAAGTGATCTTATAGAGGTCTATAAAATAATGAAGGGCATAGATCAGCTAGATAATCAATATCTTTTCCCAAAGATAGAGGATTCTAAAAGTAAAAGGCATGGGTTTAAGATGAGAGAGGAGAGATACAAAAGGATCCAGAGGAACAATTGTTTCACACAGAGGGTGGTGAGTGTCCGGAATAAGCTGCCAGAGGTAAAAGTAGAGGTGGATGCAATTTGGTCTTTTAAAAAGTATTTACCCAGTTACATGGCTAAGATGGATATAAAGGGAAATAGGCCAAACAGGGGCAATTGGGATTAGCTTAGAGGTTAAAAAAAGAAGCAGCATAGACAAGTTGGGCGAAAGGCCCTGTTTCCCTACTGTATGACTCTATGACTCAGTATTGGGTACTAGGTTAGTGAGCAAATGGATTATAGTTCTGTGTGGGTAGGTGTTGTCTCTCCATGCATCATTCAGCCCTCGAGTTTGTGAACAAAGCAAAAGATTCTCATTTAGATAGCACCTTTCATTACCACTGAAGGTCCCAAAGTGATTTAGAGCCAATGTGTGTCAGTAGGCTCTGGGTCAGTAGTAAGTGGACTCTGGGCCGTTAGTAGGTGGGTTCTAGGTTAGTGTATGTCAGTAGGGCTTGGTCTATGTCTATTACTGGACCAACCTCTATGAATTGATAAATGTACTGTTGTGCTGTATGAGAACTAGTCATCAAATTGCACAATTATCCAATAACCTTTCAACACGCTGTTATGAAAAGCAAAGAGAGGAAAAACATTTTATTTTCATTCTGTGTATCAAGGCAGTGGATGGGAAATGGTTGGAGCTGGGAAATGGAACACATTCCTTCAACGCTCCTTGATAGGTTGAAGGAGCTAGGTCTCTTCTCCCTGGAGAGACGAAGGTTGAGAGGTGACCTGATAGAGGTTTATAAAATGTTGAGAGATATAGATAGGGTGGATTCTCGAGGCTATTTCCCAGGGCTGAAATGGTCAGGTTTAAGGCGCTGGAGAGCAAGTACAGAGGAGATGTTAGGGGTACGTTTTTCACTCAGAGGGTGGTCAGTGAGTGGAATCAGTTGCCGTTGGTGGTGGTAGAGGCAAAGTCTTTTAAAAGACTTCTGGATGAGTACATGGGATTTAATGGGATTGGGAGTTACAAATAGTTCTATGGTCTGGTAGGTATTGATATGATCAGCAAAACTTGTGAGCTGAAGGGTCTGTTTGTGCTGTAGTGTTCTATGTTCTATGTTCTAAAACAAGTTCCACTGCACCCTATATCAGCATACATCACTCCCAGAAGAGGTACAAAATGGGTTAAATTTAGAGTAAAGCTCCCTCGATATTATCACAGCAAAATATCTCAGGGATGCTGCTGAAGAATATGGCGCACGGTACCATTGTGATGCAAAATCAATTCCCCACATCGTCCACTTTATGGTGCTTGAGTGAGATTGCTAATACAATGCCCTATTGGAGGCAATTGTATGAGGGCCCCTATGGGCTAGAACCTTAGTGCAGACTATCCAAAGTCTTTGGGAGAGACCTTACACCAGCAGCCAGAGGACATGTTATGTAACTTTCTAAATGTAACTGGTTTCAATGCTTGAAAAATTGCATCTAAATGAGAATATTTCCCTCTTGTCGTGTTTTTATGCACGGGAAGGTACTCCCACATGTGGGACTGATGTTGTTTGTTGTGTGAGGTTAGCTTCAGCTGACTGAAGGTATCATCGCCTAGCACCAAGAATGAAGTTTATCTTAGCAGAAACTCAGACCTTAGCAACACATTCAGTGGAAAATAATTCACCTGAAAAATGTTGGATTTTAATATTGAAGGCAGTGAGGGATATTTCTGCGTTGGATTCTGGGAACATAAAAATACTGCAACATCATTTTCCCACACTGTCCCCATATCCCCAGATGTTATTAATATCTAGAAACCAATCACCTCTGCATTTGAACGTATTCAGTAACTAGCCTCCACACCCATGTGAGGTAGAGAATTTAAAGATTTACCACCCTCTGTGTAAAGAAATTCCCTTTCATCTCTGACCTAAAAGGCTTGCCTCTTATTCTGAGATTTATCCCATGGTTCTAGACCCTCCACAGCCAGGGAAAGTATCATTCCTGCATCTACCCCTTCTAGTTGTGAAAGAATTTTAAAGTTCCAGTGAGATCATCTCTCTTCTAAATTCTACAGAATACAGGCCTGCTCTCCTCAATCTCTTTTCCTATAATGAAGCAGAGTATAAGAGGATTGTTTACTAGTTGTAGTTATCAAACTCAATCAATTAGTCCATGAGAGAGCTCCAACCATGATGGGAGGAATATGCATGGTAGATAGCTTAGGGACCCATTGATCACAAATCGGCTTTTCTTTTGAAAGGTGGTGAATTTACAAAGTTATCTATGTTCGAGAGTTATTATGTTTACATAAGTTATTATGTCTCGAAGTATTCAAATACAGTATCTGAAAACTGTACACTGTAAGAAACCTAATTTGAATTAATCAACTTTAACTACATCTAGCATGTCCCTTTGCTTTCAGTGGATATTTTTGGTAGAGAGTGTCATCTCTTTGAATCGCCGCTGTGTATGTCTAGAGCTGTTAAGAAAATGGTCAGGGCAAGAAAGCATCTATAAGTAGGGAGTTTGAAAAAAATCTGTTATTGAAACAGAAACCACAGTGGCCAGGCAAGAAGGAATACATTGCATTTATATCATGCCTTTAACAACTGTGCAACATTCCAAAGTGCTTTAAAGTCAATGAAATGCTGGCAATGAAGTTATTCCTGTTGAGTAGGAAAATTTGGCAATTAATTTTCACACAACAAAACATCTGCAACCAGCAATATTACAATGAGCAGGTAATTGTTTTCATGATGGTTAATTACTGGCCTGAACCACAGAAGAAACTTCCCTGCTGTTCATTAGTGTTGTGTAATTTGAGAGGACTTAATATTTCATCTGAAAGATAGTACCTTTGATTGCAGCCATCACTCTCCTCAATACAGCACAGAAAAATCAACTTTAGCTTATACAATAACAACAACAACTTGTATTAAATAACATCTTTAATGTAACAAAATAGCTTAAGGCACTTTGCAGAGGCATTCTAAAACAAAATATGATATCTTCTAGCCACATAAGGAGATAACAGAGCAGGTAACCAAAAGATTGGTCAAAGAGATAGGTATTAAGGAATATATTACAGGATGAAAGTAAGGGAGATAGATAGAGTGATTTAGGGCAGGAATTTCAGAGCTTATGGCCTTACTGCTGAAGGCACGCCAAAAACGGTAGCATGATTAAGCTTTGGGATGCTCAGGAGGCTGGAATTGGAAGAGCCCAGATATCATACAGATTTGTAAGGCTGGAGGAGATTAGAGATAGGGAGCAGTGAGGCCATAGCAGAATTTGAAAACAGGGGCGGAGAATGTTTCAAACTGAGGCATTGCTGAATTGTAAGCCAGGGTAGGTCACTGAGCACAGGGACAATAGATGCATAGAACTTGGTGCACTTTAGGATATGAGTAGCAGAATTTTGGGTGAAATCAAATTTTCGGAGGGTAGAATACAGGAAGTTGGCTCAACATGTGTTAGAATAGTCAATTCTGGAGACAACAGAAGCCTAGATGAAGAATTTCAACAGCAGAGGCACATGTTAATGTAGAAATTGTGCTGTAATAGAATAAATGCTTCAGATTGGTAATTAAGCACAGCTTAATATATAGGAAGGGTGAAGGAATCATTGCAAGGGTATATAAATCAATTCACTCTGCGTGTCTGGGACGTCATTTTGCTATCTTGCAAATAAATCTGTTTAAAGGTACAGGATAGCTTCAGAATCATTCTTCCTCAACACACAATTATTGGGACGAACAACACAGTCAGACAATGCTATGAGAGATGGAAATAGGCAATCATAGTGAAGGCACAGACATAAAGGTGAAAAGCTGATATCATGAACTAGTCTGGTTCAGCCTCAGTCAGTTACTCAAGAGCAGACTGGAGTTTGTGACAATGGCTTCAATTTTTCCAGTGGTTAATTGAAAGAGTTTTCTGTTAATCCAGTCCTGGACTTCAGTCAAGCAATTTGATCATTTAGTGGTAGTGGAAGGATCAAGAGAGGTCAAATGCATGCCCAAATATCAAGAATGGGGCTTGATCTAATGATTTTCGGAATTCAGAGGTTGGACTACCAGTGACTTTAAACAAGACTGGTACTAGTAAGAGGGAGTTAGTGCAACAAATAAACTGTTTAGGAAGCAACATCAAGGAAAGCAAGTACAAGGAGACAGAGGCGAGCTCGCTGTAACAGCTCTGAATACAAATCTCTTTGAATATTGTATGTTCTACAGTGATGCAGCATAAGCAATGATAGATGTCCCTTAGATATCCAGTTTTGTTCTTGCTGTGAGAGTAAACAAAGAACAAAGAAAAGTACAGCACAGGAACAGGTCATTCGGCCTCCAAACCTGTGCAGATCATGATGCTCTAACTAAACTAAAAAAAACCTTTTGCCTTTCTCGGTCCATATCCGTCTATTGCCTTCCCATCCGTATGCCCATTCAGGTGATTCTTAAATGTTGTTTACGTGCCTGCTTCCACCATCTTCTCTGAGTGGTGTTCCAAGTATCCACCACTGTCTGTGTGAAAAACTTCCCCACACATCTCCCTTAAACTTCCCCCCTTTCACTGGAACCTGTGCCCCCTTGTAATTGACATTTCCATCCTTGGAAAAAGCCTCTGACTATCCACCCTGTCTAAGCCTCTTATCATTTTGTAAACCTCTATCAGGTCTTCCCTCAGCTTCCATCTTTCCAGTGAAAACAGTCATGGATCTATTCAACCTGTTCTCATAGCCAACACTCTTGAGTCCTGGTGAACTTTTTTTACATTCTGTCCAAAGCTTTTCTGGTAGTGTGGTGCAATACTCCAAATGCTGCCTAACTAAGATTTTGTATAGTTGTAACGTGATTTCCCAACTCTTGCACTCAATGCCCTGGCAAATGAAGGCAAGAATGCCATATGCATTTGTAATCATCTTGGCCACTTATGTTGCCGCCTTTAGGAAACTGTACCTGCGTGCCCAAATTCTAATGTTCCTAAGAATTATGCCATTTGCAGTATAATTCATACCTAAATTTGATTCTCCAGAATGCTTCACCTCGCATTTGTCCAGATTAAACACCATCTGCCACTTCTGTACCCTAGTCTCCAATATATCTATATCCTATTGTATCCTCTGACAATCCCCAGGACTATCAGAAACTTCACGAATCTTCGTGTCATCTGCAAACTTACTAATCCGACCACCCACATTTTCCTCCAGATCATTTATATATACTAAAAACAACAGAAGTTTCAGCACTGATCCCTGCGGAACACTACTAGCTGAAGATCTCCATTTTGAAAAACACCTTTCCACTGCTACTTTCTGTTTTCTGTCTTTGGAAGAACAACTAAACAAATGTGTCAACTTTTTCTCCTGGGAACAGTGCACCATTAGTTACCTGGAAACATAAGATAACCATAAAACCATTGGAGTGTTACTAAACTCAGTTGGTTCACTTGTGTTATTAACTGGTCTAGCCTACATTTGACTCCAGTACCACGGCGACATGTTCCTGTCCCCTAAAGTGGCCCTCATCTTTAGAGGACAGCTAGATGTCCCCTAAAGGGCAACTAGAGATGGACAATAAAAGCTGGTCTTGTCCACATCCTGAGAACGGACTTTAAAAAAGCTAACTTCCATAGATGTTGAAGGAAAAGAACCAGCAAGCAAAATTATTACTTTGATCGTTTTTAGCAAATTGTTGTGAGCAATTTGTTATTTTCTGCTACCAAGCATTTAGCTGAGCTTAATAATTGTTGTAAACATAAATGTTGCATGATTACTATATTTGTTTAATACACTTCTTTGGCTGGTGGATGCTGGGCCTATTGAGTGTAATATTATCTGCGTGCTTTCCAATGAGATTGAATGGGAACACAGGATAAAATTGGTCTCAGAATAAACTAAAAAAGACTTTCCTTTAGTTCCCTGTGCATCCTATAGATTTGACCAGCACAAGTGAAAACACTTTTTCAGGAACGTGGAGAATTCGAGCACTTCTCCAAAAGTCAGCTGAGATACCGAAGTTAAAAATACCCAAAGCCAATAAACTCCCAAAGATGTGTTGTTCTAGTAGCACATCAAACTCTATTCAAACAACAAATAATAAACCTTAAATGCATTATGATCCGTTTACAATAGTCCGTTTATACAGAGAGAATGAAGAAACCATATGTAACTGAATTAAGGATGTGTTGCAAGAGTGGTAAATTATGGGAGTATTCTAAAGCCGCTGTCATGAGAAAATTTAATGGCACTGCTCAAAGAAGTAGTTCTGGAAGTCGAGGGTACTGAAAGACCAAAGAAATTTCAGCTGGTGTTTCACAAATGTGCTGTTGCAAAGCACTGATTAATTGACAAGCCATCACTTATATATCGGCTAACTAACTAATATAGATAACACAGATTTAAAGACACTGTCAAGTGGTGTAATTTCTTATAAAAGGTTCAGTCAGTTGTTGTTTTCCCTAAATGTTAGCCACATTTTGTGCTCCTTGTTGAATATCTGATAAATTGGTTGCTTGTGGATGTAGATTAGTGATTTGGTTGAAGGGATGCGATTGGAGAGTGTAGTATGTCCACCAGGTTCATTTCTATACATCATTGTTTCATTATCAAAAGCACTGGATCAGGAAGTAAAACCCCATTGAAAGATTGCTGGCTATATTCAACTCAACAAGAACCGTTTCTTTCCTACTGCCATCAGACTTTTGAATGGATAAACCTCACATTAAATTGATCTTTTGCTACACCTTAGCTATGACTGTAACATTACTTCAGCACTCTCTCCTTTTCTTCTCTATGAACAGTATGCATTGTCTGTACAGTGCGCGAGAAACAATACTTTTCACTGTATACAATTACATGTGACAATCATAAATCAAATTAAATCAAATCAAAAGTTATGTTGACGTGACAACTGTAGGTCAATCAATATCTGACCACAGTATGAAATTAATCTGAGCTGAGACAGAGAAGGATTAAACATTTGGAATCTTTAGAGAAACAATAATGGAATGATGGTCATAAGTAAAACTCACTGGAGTATGAAACACCTTGAGAGGTTGCATTAAACAGGTGATATTGCATGGGTTGCCTGTCATGCTCCCAACACATTCAGCTATATTCACCTCATTAGAATTAAATATGAGCAGAGTTGTAAAGATAGTCCATGTGATACCACCTACTTTGCATCAGTGCCCAAAGAATTTCATCTCCCCACATATCCAGGTATACTGGAACTATAAAGCAGAGTAAGCAGTGAGAGTGTTCTGTGTATGTGTGTGTGTCTGTGTGTGTGTTTATAAGACTATGTGTATATATGTCTCCTGGTTGTGATTGATTGTATGTGCATGTTGTTTACTGTTGGTACAGGCATTCAGATAAAGGACAGGCACCTTCCAGACTCAGGCTTTGTAGATTGCAAAATGACTGAGAAAGTGTATTAATGAATGAACAGTGAACTGATTGGGTGACAGTGAAGCTTGTGAGAAGAATAAAGGGAAACCAAAGTGAAGGATGAGAGGGCTAAAGATGTTTATGGTAAATCTTGTTTTTTTGTTCCTAGGCTTCAGCAGGGATCAAGCCGAAGAATTTTGTAAAGATGCCGGACTTGATTGAATATTACAAACAGGAGAACACCGGGCTGGTGACTAACCTGCGGTATCCTGTGGAAAGAGTGGAAGAGGTGGAGGGACAGGAAGTGGCAATAGGTAAAAGAGAGGAAATATTCTGATTTGCAGTCTGGGTTAATGTGTCCCAATTGAATTGTGAGTAAGACAACACCCACCACCAACATCCTCACCCACCGTATCACCTGAGCTATGCAGATAGGGAGGTTGTTCAGCTTTCAATCTGAGTTGAGTTCACTGTTCTCAACTGGAGGCAAATTGAGTAAATAGAGTTTTATAGTTGGGGTCATTCTTTTGGACTAAGGGGATGACAAGTCAGTTAGGCTCCTTCTTCAGACCACTATCCAACACTGAACAACATGATTTGTCTGTGATGGCTGCAGGGGAAATTGGGATTTGCTCTGGCAACTCTCATGCCCAAACAGCCTTGCACTATTCCACTGACTGGGAATATATGAGGGATGTTGACATGCATGAGGCCATGATTGTGAGGACTTCACCTGACCAACTGAAATAGGCTGGGTGAGTTGATTTGTTAGTGTGGACAAATGTTAGATGGTAATGGAGCCAGCCTGAGGCATAGTGCTCTGGGATCAGATTGTGTATTTGTATTATTGAGTGAGCTGGGGTGAGGGGAAGGAATGGACTGATCCTGAAGACAGTGCCATCCCTATCCCTATCCATGCTACCCATAACCAGCTCATATCGGGCTATGACTGATGCACAAGAAGCAACTTTATTTGGTTCTTGGATCAGAGATGTTGGCCATGATTTTCCCATTGCAACCCACAACTTTTCTGTTGGGTCGAGGTGGAAGATGCACGTCGCCAGCCTTATGCTGGGATTTGTGCATGCGCCAGGAATGCATACACATCTCCAAGAACTAGCAAATAGTCGCTGGTCAGATCATGTTGGGAACTGGCAAGAAGACAGATAAATAATTTAAATCTTTTTTGCATGTATTTGAAATATGTTTATTAGCTCATTATCGGGACCTGATTGATCTCTCACCCTAACAGGAGCATTCCGGCAGGGTTCAGATTAGTACCCCACATTCAGGGAACCAGCAAAGATTCACCCAAAATGAAGGGGTGGCAATTGGGATCCCCTGGGGGTAGGATGGCAGGAGGATGGTGCCCCCTGGGCATGGGCACCCTAGTAGTGCCAGCCTACATACCCTAGCATTGTTGAAAGAGCAAAATGCTCATGCCCAGCGGACACTGGGCAGTGCCAAGAGGATGGGGCCTATTGTGGACAAGGCCTAGGGGCAATCGGTGAGAGTGGGGGGTCCCACTACCATTCTGTGGACTGGCTCGGTCTAGGATGGAGGGAGGGCAGCGATTGGGGTGGGCTGGGAAGGAAGGGGCCAGCAAATGGGGAATCTGACAATTAGGACTTCTGCACATGTGCAGAGTTCCAGAACTGTCAAACTCCAGCGTGAATAAGCTCCACCCCTGGGTTTTTAATGAGGTTCATGAATGGGACCTCTTCAGTACACGGAGTGCGGAGATTCAGGTGATAAACTGCACTGACAGAATAGTCATGATTTAGAACAGTTCTCCTACCAATTCAGCACTTCTGGGAGACTTGCGGCCATTGTTTCATTTTTAGTCCTGTTGAAACAAAATTTATTTTACTCTCGATTGTTAGAATGCTGATGCTGATATCAACTTTCTCAAAATTTTACAGGCGCTGCCAATGTCGTTGACTCCACTGCAAGGATTCGGAGTGATGCCAGCAAGTCCCTGGTCAGCGAGATCCTCGCAAAACGTCTTGAAGAAGTGGACACTGCTGTTTTGGCACAGTAACTAAACCTATGTTCAAAATGGGGATCCAACAATCATGGTGTTGGGGTTGGGGCAGGAGGAAGGTCTTCAAAGAGGCTGAGCTTCAGTGTATTTAAATCTCTATTTTGAATTGAAGATCCACCCCATGTTAGTCCATACACCTGACATCACCCCACCCCCGCCACACTTTATTCCCTGTCAAAAATTTGACCAATCCCACTCGGTTTATCTCTCACCAGCTGTGAATTTGCTGGATTCCAACAGAATAATCTTTCTCTGTTTAGGGAAGTATGAGGCTCATCAAGCTAGCATTCTTCCATTCATTTTCAATTACATCCGCATTGTAACAGTGCTGTGGTGAAACTATTCCAGTGAACCATTGAGCCATGCAGAGATATAAAACAGTCATATGTTAATGCTTCAGCCATACATCTTAAATATTAATATCATCTGTGCTACTCATAGACACCCCTCACTATAAAACAAACAGTGAATGCCAACACACTGGCCCTTATTTAGGAGATCTTCACGTGTATCAGTCGTCATTCTCAGCAGAGACTCTCACTGGTTGAGGTATCAAATGTCACGGGATCCAGACTGAGGTCCTTGATCTCTTATACTCTGAATTACTGTCATTTGGGGTAATAGTTCAATTCAACACTTTCTCTTGCTGGATTTTTTTTTCTTTCACAGCACTATTTTCCCTTCCCAAAGTTTGTGTTCAAACATTAAGTGAGGAGGTGAGTAAAGTTATCCTCTCCCATCCTCCACCGTTGGATTGTGACAAATGCTTGGATAGAAGCAACATTCTCCTCCCATTGGGGAAGGGTCGAGGAATGGTTCTCTTTCAGTGGCTATTTTCATCCCTATTGTAGCAGTGTGAGGAAGTGAACCCACTGACTCTTTGTCCTGTAGGGTTCCAAGAGGATTTCACAAGGCCCTTTGCGACTACATCGAGCAGGATGTATTGAAGGATGCCGAACACATAAATTCCTCATCCGTGGACATGTGGCAGCTGCGTCTCTTGCTCAGTTTACTCACCAAAGGCCTTAGCAGGTAGGCACATGTGTGCATGCGCTGTCACTCCAGACAAGATCTGACACTGGACTTTATAAATTCTTTGAACTGACAGTAATTATTGTGTGATTGCCACTAAATCATTCTTTCCCGCCTTTCGATGTGCAGATATCCAAGTTATAGTTCATATTCTTTGAACCTAACCCTGCAATGGACTGCAGGAGTACTTTCCAATTACTGAGCACTGCTCCATCTTTCTTAGCTACTCTGAAGGTTCCAAGTTCGATTCCTCTGTGCAATGGCCAGCATTCACAGTGGTGATAATCATCAGTGAACATTATAGATCAGACGAGGAGAGAGCGTGAGATGAGCTGAATAAGTGGCGCAGTGATGAAGATTGAGGTTTGAAAGCCAACAGGTTATGAAAGGTGAGGACAGACTGAGAAATCCAGAGTTTAACAGTTCCGCAATCTTGGGATAGATTGGGAATTGGATCAGGAGATATTTAGTCAGCCTTGATTTCATCACACTGACAGCATAATGAGGAGGAAGACTGTAGAATGGGATATTTCAAATTTAGGAGAAATGGATTATGAATATTCAGAAGATCAATGGTTGGAACAAAATCACTAAAAGAGAGAAACAGAAAAAGTATCTCAGGAGACATGGTTAAAAGGTTAGAAGTGAGATGAGGAGCACCAGCAGACAAGCTTTCTCTGGTATTGGCATAAGGCAGAAGTTAGACTCTCTCCAAATGTGGAGAAGGGAGTCAAGCCTTGGGCAAACCTAGTGTTTATGGAAAGTTATTAGCTGTTGAGAAGAAAAACAAGCATGTGATGTAAAACAGCAAACCAAATTTCTTAGTGATAAATGCAAGATATAAGATAAATGGAAGTCCAAAGATGTGCGGATTAGGTTGATTGGCTATGCTAAAATTGCTCTTAATGTCCTGAAATGCATAGGTTAGAGGGATTAGTGGGTAAATATGTAGGGATATGGGGTAAGGCCTGGGTAGGATTGTGGTCAATGGAGACTCAATAGGCCAAATGACCTCTTTCTGTACTGTAGAGTTTCTATGATTCTACATCTGGACCCAATCACTTCAGAGACAAAAGCCTGGCCACAGAATATTATGGGTTCAGTGATAGAAAGAGAAAGCCAGGGAGAGTGTTGAAAATATATGTGAGGAATGGATTGAATGTGAGAGTGTCTTAATTTTTCTTTATCTTCAACTTGTTCCAGTCGTGCCTCTGCTTTTTGTAAAATATCATTCAGTCCTTTTCGACAGTAAAAAGTATGTTTCCCAGCAGTTAATTGACTAGTGGGGGCACATATATTTGCCTGCACTATGGATTTTTATCTGTACCCATTTACTCTCTGAAGAAGCTGACTTACAGGACTTCGGTTTTCCCTGATGATGCCCATCCTCCGTTACCTCAGTCTTTGTCCAGTGTCTGCACTTTTCAGCATGAGTGACTGGGTACTGATCATGGACAGGAACCTTGACTGACCACTATATTCCTGGAGGAGAATCAGCTGGATTGCCTTGACTACATTTATATCTAAGATCAGTAACCCAACACATGTCAAGCTTCAGAGCCAAAAACTGTATTGTGGAGTATCACCACCAGAGTACTATGAATTAAAAACTGTTTCGCATTCACGTTCCTGGACAATGCATTCATGAGTTATAGCTGCACATCTCTCCATTCATGTTCTTCTGCCATCTCTGTCATGCCTTGAGAAGTAATCATGATGTGGAGGTGCAGATGTTGGACTGGGGTAAACACAGTAAGAAGTCTGAAACATGGTTGTCAGACTTCTTAATGCCTTGAGAATCCAGGCAATTTGTTCAATTTGTTTAGTGGTTAACAGAGGGTTAAAGGAAAACTGTCCAGCACTGTACTGCCTATCGTTTGTGTTTCAGTGAGCTGATCCAGACAATGTCAGCATTGGAGACATCTCAGAGTCTGCTTGATAATCAGCCATCCGCTGGAGGAGGTGTGCAGGGTCAGGTAAGGTAACACTACAATATACACAGTTAGTGATATACTAAATATACACCATGGGTTTGATGAAAATGCCAAACAAATTTTGACAGCATTGAGAAATGGGACTCAAGGACATAAGAAAGTAGGAAATGAGTTGACTAGGCCATTCGGCTCTCGGTGAATGCTCATGGTTTGACAAGATCACAGCAGTTCTTCTACCATTTCAGAGTTGCAGTTTCATATCTTTCAGGTCTTGGCTATTTTAAGTTCTGGGTCTCATTTTAATGCTCACCAGCCCATTTTCCACCTATTCTGAGTGGAGCTAAGGTTTGAGTTGAGTTCTGCAGGGAGAGATTATTTGATTTCTTGCAAATTTGCAGCTAAGTAGCAAAGAGGAAGTTAAAAGAGCGGAAAAGAGGCTGATGGAGAGACCATGGCAGGGAGACCGAGAGTTTGGAGTAGAATTCTTGCTCCTTCTCCATAAAGATAATGGGTTCCCTTAATCTGTGAGGTGTTTTGTCCTTCACAACAGCTATTGGCCAATTTTGTCCCAGCCTCCAGGCTTTGGTTCTTGACGCTCAAGTTCCACAGCATGCAGGGTCCTAGTCATAAAATGATCTCCAAAGTCATATAAATTCCTGCCTGTTTTTAGCAGGTACTTCAAACCAACTTGCAGAATCCCAGAATAGCGGCAAAAGATTGATGTCT
The DNA here is from genome assembly GCA_024679065.1 of Sphyrna mokarran. Lineage (NCBI taxonomy): Eukaryota > Metazoa > Chordata > Chondrichthyes > Carcharhiniformes > Carcharhinidae > Sphyrna > Sphyrna mokarran. The sequence goes on from JAGIQG010000003.1 coordinate 62,361,637, forward strand.
GATGAATAAGTAACCTGTTCATTTTTAATTGCCCATGGGGAAGGAAGAGTTAAGCTCTGTTCCAATGTTTCAGTGCAGGATAATTACATATATTGCCTGTAATTGGATTGTAACTTAAGAGTTACCCTTAACATTAGGAGACAGCTGATGTGTCTTTCTATTTAATTAGCAATGTTTTTTAAACACATTGAAACACAAATTAGCATGATAAATTTTTTGCCCTCTACTAATTAAAGAAAGCATGTGCAATGAGATATCCCCATCCCAGGAAGGAGAATCCCCATCTTCTCTCATATCAGCAATACCCACTGACTGTTTTTGCTTGCCTGTGGGATACATTTTGCGCCTGCAGAGGATCAGAGGGAAAATCTCATCAACACATGGCACAAGGACCCAAGTGAGTTGCATGTACATCATAAGTTGCGTGCTTCACAATTCCAAACCTTCTGTTTGTGTTCCATTACTGATTATGGCAAGAACACAAGCCAATCAATTCAATGCAAACAGTACTCCCCATTGAGTTCAACTATACTGAAATAACAGTTAAAATGCCCTTAGGGCCTTCTTTTCTGTTGGGACTTCGGACGACAAGATGCCAGACGGTGATCCATAGCAACAAATGCACCTCATGTTTCATAACTAAAGTGTAGGATTTGATGATGGTACACCACTCTGTTTCTACGGAGAGATCAGAGGATTTATCTTTTACAATCCCTTTTCCATTCTAATTCATTTCTTAATTTTCTGCAAAATTCTCATGTCTCCCTGCCCTAGAGAAGGGACGCATTCTGTTACTTGATGCCATCCTCTCCCCTTCATAAAAAATAAAGACTTGTATTTCTGTAGCACCTTTCATGATCTTGTGATGCCTCAAAATGATTTACTGCCAATACAATGATTTAGAAGTATAAATTACTGTAGCAAATTTAGTCAGATGGCCAGTGAATCATTAGAGTCAGTCCTCCAGGATCAAACAGCATAAAGTCAGTATAGGCACCAACGTTCACTTGATGAGGTTGTTTCATGTTATGTTTATGAAGCAAAGCGTTAAAGTAATTGGTTCCTGCTGTCGGCACTTGGCCTGAGGGTTCTGATACATTTGTTCTGCCCATGGGCATGTCAAGTTCTCAGCCTCTCTGACCAACCAATAGCGCGACCCACAAGGACAGATCTCCTCCCAAGTTCATCAAAGGTACAAAATAGCTTTTGCTTTCAGCTACTTAACTGTATAACTGTGATTCAAATCAATTCATTATTAATGAATCATTTTGGGATGTTTCTAAGTGAGTAAATAAAGCACGTTGTTGTTCCCATAATCCCCATAATGTGGTGCATTGCCCTTAAAAGAACAGTCACCACACATACATAAAAACAAGTTTATTTTTTTAATTTGAGATGGGGGCAGTTTATTTTTAATTTGCAGACAGGTTAGATTCTACCTGCAGGTGAGGGAAAACAGGAAATGTTTTTCTTGCAAGGCAGGTGTTTGTTCAACCCGAGTTCTAAAATCTAACTTATCACCGGAGAGATTTAGTGTGCCCCTGAGATGTACGCTGGGCATGCCAGGACTTGTAATCTGTAGCAACATCACATGGATAGCAATTGAACCCATCCTTAACCCACAACTACCACAACTTACAAATGCCATCTTGCCTGTAAACAGAATTTTTTTTTCAAGAAGTTAGAACGTCACAATGGGTCCAACAACTCTCCTGATTTTTTAAAAATAGATGTCTCGTCCACTTTTCAATTGCAACTTCCCACTGTATTCCTCACCATAACTTTTTTCTTCATTCATTCAGTGGCCATCACTGATGAAGGCCAGCATTTTCATCAATCCTGAATTGCTTTTGAGAAGGTGGTGGTGAGTCACCTTTTTGGCAATCAAGTGGCTTGTTTAGCCATTCCAAACCTAAAACATTGTTGTGGGTCTGGAGTCACACCAGCCAGACTAGATTAAGACAGTAGATACCCTCTTCTAGAGAACATGTTTAAAATAATAATTCAGTAGCTTCATGGTCACCATTATGAGACTGGCTTTTCAATTCCAGGTTCATTTATTTACTGAATTTTTAAACTTTCCCCAGCTGCTGTGGTGGGATTTAAACAATAATCTCTGGATTATTACTCCAAGCCCCTAGATTGCTAGTCCTATAACACAACCATGATTTTACCTGCCTGCCTTTTCACCATATCCTTCAACTCCACATATCCAACATATCCCTCACACCCACCTATCAATCCACTCACCATATTTATCAAACGTACTTGTCTATCTTCTTACCATACCCTCAATTCCTTCTTTCTTGTGAAATACATCCATCTTTTGACCCCCATTCACCCTATCTGCTTCAGTAAGCTCCTGTAGCATTCATCCACGTTTTGATTATGTTAGAATCAAAAAGGTCAATATGACTTCCTTCATATGCCTAATTACCTTATTTGCAATTTGTGCAAAGTTAGCCAGTGATATCCTGTGTTACTTTGAATCTTGTTCATCCATCCCTGTGTTTTTTCTGACTATCCGCTTCTCAATACATTGAATTCCAGTCTTCAAGACCTTAACAACTCGATTTTGACAACGTCCTGATCCTAAAGTTCCTTCAATGCATCCTTACTCTCTCTCCATGCCATTAGTGGTAGAGTTTTGAGTTTCCTTGGTCAAAAAATTTCATTCATGGGATGTGGATGCTGCTGGCTAGGCCAGCATTATTGTCTATCTCTAATCACTCTTGGGCTGGTAGTGATGAGCCACATTCTTGAATTTCTGCAGTCCATATCGTGTAGATAGATCCATGGTGCTGTTAAGGAGAGAGGTCTGGGACTTTGATCCCAGTGACAGTGAAGGAATGGCAATATATTTCCAAGTCAGGATAATGAGTGGCTTGGAGGGAAACTTGTAAGCGTAGGATTCCCATACATATGCTGTCCTTGTTCTTCTAAGTAGTAGAGATCACGGATTTGAAAGATGCTGTCAAAAGTGCATTGCTATAATGCACCTTGTGTATGGCACACACAGTTGCCATTGTGCATTGGTGGTAGAGAAGGAGTGAATGTTGAAGTGGTGAATGGGGTGCAAATCCAATGGTCTTCTTTGTCCCGGAATTGTCTCAGCAATTCCTTCCTTAGTCCATTCGTTGCATCTGCTTTTATCACTTCTTTCGGAATTGTTCATTAGGATCAACTCAAAGTCTCCCCTTTTGCAAAGGGAGAAAGCTTGACTTCACAAGGATTTCCTCTGAACCTGTTCCTGTTGAATTTGTTTCTTTCATTTCACGGTATAGTTCTGTACAAGGATGACTGAAGTATCTTTCAGCACTTCCTGCTATGGCTATCTTTCAAATCAACTTCTTTTCTAAAAATAAACACTAATCTCTTTTAATCTGGCTGCAGCTCAGCAGAAAAGGACTTGCATGTTGTTTTCTTTTGATGCTCGCCAACCAGTCACATAAGCTTCAGTAAAAATAGCTCAGGGGGAAGTCTTGGCCAATATTGAGTGAGAGTCATGCGCAGCTTCCCCTGCTGCTTTGCAAGAATATTCTGTTCTTCCAAAAATGTAACTATGATGTTCCGTCAGACTCCCCACAAAATCTGGAAACTAATTACTACCCTTCAACCACACTAGGCTTTCTGAGGCTGGTAACCTTTTGGTTTTCAGAAGGAAGAAACAGTAAAACGGGGAAACAAGAATACTGGTCTGAACTGGTCTTATACACATTAAAATAGAAGATCAGAAAAAAAAAACTGGGAAATAATAATTCTGGTTCAAACTTGTAATGATGCACACTTACAGACTTTATCAGGTATTTATTAACAAGGACAAACTTATACAGAGGCTTGTAACCCATCGGTTGTCCCAGTCCCGACATGTCACCTGTACACCTTCTAGATGTCTTCCCTAAGAAAGGACTTCACCCTCTGGGATGATTACTTACACTCTGTTCTGATTTGTCCTTCAAACGAGGTAACTTACTTTTTCTGTATCACCCTTAAAGGGACCACCCCAACATTCAGCAAGAGCTCTTTTTTCCCTCTGGGTTTGTTGTGGTCTGTGATTTGTTGCATTTATTGCTCATTGATAAGAACTGAGGCAGTGACTTGTCAGTGGCCTATTTGTCTGGCCTTTGTGCATTTTTTAGTGGGTACATTATGTTACATTGAATATACAGCACACGAACAGGCCATTTGGTCCAACCAGCTGGTATTTATGCTCCATCCTCAACACTCTCTACCCTCACACACTTCCCTAATTACCCCTTAAATGCGTCTGTACTATTCACATCAAACACATTCACATCAAACACACCCTGTGGGTGCAAGAGGGTTGGGCTTTGATACAATATAGCTGTAGAGACAAACGGTAACTTCTTTCTAAGCAGCGGAGAGCAGCCAACTCAGTATGGTTTGGGAGTCAGGCTGAGATTATTAGTGGAAGATGCATTTACACATTGAAAGCATCACTGCAGTGGACCAGATGCAACAGGAATGTATCTCAAGAAAAGAGGCGGCAAATGTTTAAAAGAAAGACCTGCATTTGCTTGGCACCTATCAATCTCACACCATCCATAAGCAACTAATTGAGTATCATTGTTTTAAGCATCAATTGTTGTAATGTAGGAAATCAGGGGCCAAATTTATGCACTGCAAAATGCTGAAACAACAATAGTCTGTTTTTGGCGATGCTGTTGAGGGATAAATATTGGGCGGGTCCTGTCATCATTTGAAAAAAAATTGTCTTGGGATTGTTTAAGGTATTTGACGTGGTATACAAAACCTTAGATTAAGGTATGTCAGAAAGACAATAATAGAATCCCTACGCTGCAGAGCGTGACTATTCAGCCCATAGAGCCTGCACCGAAAACAATCCCACGCAGGCCCTATCCCCATAATCCCACATATTTACCCTGTAATCCTTCTGAGACTAAGGGGCAATTTAGTATAGCCAATTAACTTAACGCACACATCTTTGGACTGTGAGAGGAAACTGGCGCACCCAGAAGAAAACCACGCAGATGTAGAGAGAATGTCAAACTCCACACAGATAATCACTCAAAGCCAGAATTAAACCCTGGTTCATGACATTGTGAGTCAATTGTGCCACCGTGCCACCCATTATTCCTCTGAGCATTTGGCATTGTCTCAATACTACAGTGGAGTGTGACCAATCTAGTTTTATATGTTTAGAATGTAAGTGGAGCCCAGCACTTTCTGATGTGCAGCAAGCATGTTACAACAAGGATTGTGAGTGAACCTGACAGATAACAGCCTGAAATCTCTCACTAGCTCAGTGGTTTTTTTTGTTGCATTTTTTGCACTTTACCTCCTCGGTTAGTTTGCAAGCTGTATTGAATCAGAAGGTGGGCTTGTCCTAGGCCTGAATCTTCAAATATCGGAGCAGGAGGAGGCATTAACACTTTGAGCCTGCACCACCGTTTAATAAAATCGTGACTGATCCAAAGAACAAACAAAATCACAGCACAGAAACAGGCCCTTCAGCCCTCCAAGCCTGCACCGACTGCTGCCCATGAGTTAACTAAAATCCCTACGCTTCAAGAGACCTCTATTCCCATCTCATTCATGTACTTGTCAAGATGCCCCTTAAAAGTCATTACAGTATCCACTTCCACTACATCCTCCAGCAACAGGTTCCAGCATTCTCTGCATAAAAAATCTGCCTAGTACATCTCTTTTAAACCTTACCCTCGCACCTTAAATCTATGCCCCCTAGTAATTGACTCTTCCACCCTGGGAAAAAGCTTCTGATTATCCACTCTGTCCATACTTCTCATAATCTTATAGACTTCTATCAGGTCTGCCCTCAACCTCCTTTGTTCCAGTGAGAGTAAACCAAGTTTTTCCAACCTCTCATCATAACTAATGCCCTCCATACCAGGCAACATCCTTGTAAATCTTTTCTGTACCTTCTCCAAAGCCTCCATATCCTTCTGGTAGTGTGGCAACAAGAATTGAACACTATATCCTAAGTGCAGCCTAACACTATAGCGCTGCAACATGACTTGCTAATTTTTAAACTCAATTTAATTGAGTTTAAAAACCAAAGTGATTTCAGCTCCACTTTGCCATCTTCTCACCACAACTCTAGTCCTTTGTCTATCAGAAATCTGTTGCTGTGATTTTTGCACCACAGTTTGCCGTGAGCGCAAACGGCAACACGGGTGCAAATTCTCACATGAATTGGAAAAACCATAATCTCACTGACAAGACCTCATTTTCTGATTCTCCCTGCCCTTTGCTGGTGGCATAACAGTGTGGGAACTTCATTTTAATAAATTTGAATATAATTAGCGGGTTTCCTCCCCCCGTATCATCCCCCTACATTTGGAATTCCCATCACGACAGTGAGGCTTACAAATGCTTTCAAAAATGGGAACTGAGTGAAGGGAAACTTTTAGAGGTGGGCAGAGGTAGTGGGGGTTGTATAGTTAGGCAAAGCCCCCATGGGAAGAGGGACATGCCCAAATTGTATAGGGACTGTGCCGGGGGCCTTCTGGAAGCTCCATTATGATGGATATGTTCTCCTTATGTGTGTGGAGTGGGAGTCCCTTAAGACCATCTGGGAGGGAGGAGTAGAGGAGTTTCTCCTTGCATATGATGAGACTAACGGTGCTTTATATTGGAGATTGATATCCTGTTCTTGGGATTGTCAGCTTTCTTATCCCACCAGCATAGGCCATGTCTCCACAGCTTTTCTGCACAGAGTGCTACATTATTAGCAGAGAAAACTCAGTTGTCCAGCTTGTGAATTACATGCCAGTTTTCTCACCTCTGGCAGGTCTCTATGCAGAGAATGGAAAATCGCGCCTGATGTTTTCTGACTACTGCCATTGATATTTCTGTCAGCCATTCAGCTAACTTTATTTAGTTCTAAAGTTAATTAGTTGATGGTCCATGACTGTAATAGGACTGTAACAGGTGTTACATCATCCTGTGGCTGGGCAGATTGCCAAAAGGTTTCCCTGGATGAGCTTCTGAGAGTAGGAACATATGTTTCCATCTATAATGAGTGTGCAGAGCAGTTTGAATCAGGCCCAAATTTCAACCTTTGTCAAGCATCATTAGCAGTCACAGCCCTATATTGTTGCTTGGTGGTAACTGGCTGTGCGACACAATGTGTTCTCTGTTTCAGTTTCCATCTTCCAGCTTCCTCTTTTGCTTTCCTTAATAATGCTGACTCATTGCTGAGGTGATTTCTAGTGGTTGCCAATCCTCCAGGCTGTTGTGAAGTCTCCAGGAATGGGAAATTAATTTTCCAGGGCATTGATGTGGGGAAATTATAGGAGCATTAAACAAATTGCAATTTGTTTTCATTTTCTTTCACTTTTTATCGATTAGCCAAAAATATGTTGGAGAGTAGAAATGGCTGTTTGGCTGTCTGGGATCACGCATGTCACTTTTGAGTGCACACTAACTTAATGACAAAACATAGAAACCTGTTGGCAACATGGGGAGTTGAATCTTACTTTCAAGTACAACTGGATTTTAGTTGGTGCAAAAGGCATTCAAAAGCCCTTTTGAACAGCACATGAAGAATAATAAAAATACAATGCAATATGAAGGCTGGCCAGTCATTTCAGAATCTTAGAATTCTTAGATGCAGAGAGAGGCCATTTAGCTCATCAAGCCAGCAGCGACAACAGTCGCAACCAGGCCCTATCCCTGTAACCCCATGCATTTACCCTGTTTATTCCACTGATACAACGGGGCAATTTTGCATGGCCAATCAACCCAACCTGCACATTTTTAGAGTGTGAGAGGAAACCAGAGCACCCAAAGGAAACCCATACAGACATGGGAAGAATGTGTAAACTTCACACAGATAGTGAACTGAAATGGGAATTGAGTCCAAGTCCCTGGAGCTGTGAGGCAGCAGTGCTAACACTATGCCATTGTGACGCCATTAGAAATGGAAGGATCAGTAAAAGGACTAAAAGTCATGCACTCCACAGCAAAAAAAGTTACACAGGTGAGAGATCGTGTGACATAACCTCCAGGAATACATCCAGCCAGAGCTGGCAACTACAGCTATGTTGATAATGGATAAATATGTGGGATGAATTTATTCGAGTCAGACTCTTTATTCATTCCTCTGGTGCTCTGATGTTTGTTCAAAGTTTTACTTACTCAAAGAACAAAGAACAAAAAACAAAACAACATAGGAAACAGGCCCTTCGGCCCAACAAGCCCGTGCCGCCACCCCAATGTTCCCACTACTACCTGTGATCCCTGTCTATGTTTGTAGATCTATGGATTAAAAACCAAATTTGAGACAATTTAGGGAGAATTTGTTTTGCCAGTTAGCCTAAGAGCACATCTTTGGGATGTGGGAGGAAACCGGAGCACCCGGAGAAAACCCCACGCAAGCACAGGGAGAATGCGCAAACTCCCACAGACACAGGCCCAAAATCCATGTATCTGCACAGCACAGCGATAGTCACTGAGCTGTCGTGTTGCCCATCAAATGGTCCAGGTCAAGCGTACACTAACGACGTGAAGCACTAGGATACTCACGAAAAAAAATCCAAGAGCAGCCCTCTCACGACCCATCGCGTGTATGCCCCTCGTTAGACAACAAGGTGGACCAAAGCACCTGTAGGATAAAAACAAGTACATCAATATCATCATCTATTTACACACTTCCCAGGGACTCCCAAAGCTCATAATCCCTCTTTTAAATCAGTTTTCTATACCCCTCCATTCCCATTCTGTTCATGTGTCCATCTAAGTATTTCTTAAATAACTCCAGAGTACCTGCCTCCACCACTTTACTTGGCAGCACATTCCATACCCCCACCACCCTCTGTGTGAAAAAAACTCCCTCTAGCATCCAAATTATACCTTACCCCCCTCACCCTAAGCCCGTGACCCCTCGTGCTATTCGAGTCCATCCTAGGAAAAAGCTTAACCTTGTTTACTCTATCTATACCCCTCATAATCTTGTACACCTCTATTAGATCTCCTCTAAGTCTACGTCTTTCTAAGGCAAACAGCCCCAATTTGCCTAACCTCTCCTCGTAACTCAGATCTTCCATACCAGGCAGCATCCTGGTAAACCTCTTCTGCACTCTCTCCAGAGTCTCCACATCCTACCGGCAGTAAGGTGACCAGAACTGAACGCAGTATTCCAAATGAGGTCTAACCAACATTTTATACAACTGCAACATTAAAGGCCAGCTCTTGTACTCTATACCCCTTCCTTTAAAGGCTAGCATACCGTATGCTTTCTTCACAACCTTCTCCACTTGCCCTGCCATCTTCAGAGACTTGTTCACCTGCACCCCCAGGTCCCTCTGTGTTTCTATACTCTTAATAGGTTTACCCTTTATTATCTACCTCCCCCCTACATTGTTTCTCCTGAAATGCATCACCTCACATTTATCAGGATTGAATTCCATCTGCCATCTATCTGCCCAAGCTACCAGCCTATCTATGTCCTGCTGCATCGCCTGACAATGCTCCTCACTACCCGCAAGTCCAGCAATCTTTCTGATCACTCCACATACTCCCTCTTCCAAGTCATTTATATATTACAAATAGAAGAGGACCCAGTACCGAGCTCTGCGGCACACCACTAGTGACCGACCTCCAGCTAGAAAAACACTCTTCCACTATTACTCTCTGTCTCCTATTACTAAGCCAGTTACTTATCCATCTAGCTACCTGTCCTTGTATCCCATGAGCCTTGACCTTCTCAACTAACCTCCCATGAGGGACTTTGTCAAATGCCTTACTAAAATCCATATAGATGACTCCTTCTAATTTAAGCCTTTAAGTCATGATGACTGGGATCTTATTGGGTCATGGGGTTGCTCAATGAGGTAGGCACAAAAGTAGTTGGAATGGTGATAAGATGGTGCCATTCACACCATCTTCCTGCCACTTTACTGCTATTCTGCTAGGGGTGGAGTAAGTGGCGGATGGCCAATTAAGAGCCATCTCTGGTGCTATCAACGATGCTCTGCTCCAGAGGGAGACCACCAAGGCAGCCTCCTTGACTGGCTCAGTGGGGAAGAGCCCTTCTAATTGGTCATCCTTTCCCCAGCAGCAAAATCACCCCTTTTGAAAGATAATCCCCACTGGTCTGCCTCTCTGTCCTAATGAATCATCCTCATTCAGTTCACCATGCTGCCTTATTGAAACAGTAAGAAGTCTCACAACACCAGGATAAAGTCCAACAGGTTTATTTGGTAGCAAAGTCACAAGCTTTGGGAATGCTGCTCCTTCATCAGGTGAGTGGCATGTGCTACCAAATAAACCCATTGGACTTCAACGTGTTGTTGTGAATCCTTTCACTGTGCCCACTCAAGTCCAATGCCGGCAACTCCACATCATTATATAGATCCCAGTGAGACAGTGTGTTGTGTTATTACGGCTCTCTAGGTTCTGTAGATTCCAGTGAGACAGAATATGTGTTAACACAGCTCTCTAGGTTATATAGATTCAGTGATGTGGAAATGCTGGCGTTGGACTGGTACAAACACAGCAAGAAGTCTCATAACATCAGGCCAAAGTCCAACAGATTTACTTGGGAGTAAAAGCCACCAGTTTTCAAAACACTCGCTGCTCCGTCGTCAGGTGAGTGGGATTTCAGTTCACAAACACAAACTCAGTTTACAAAATAATGGTTGGAATGTGAGTCTTTACAGGTAATCAAGTCTTAAAGGTACAGACAGAGTGAGTGGAGTCATTGGTGAAGATGAACATCTCACCAAGGCTATCCCCACACCTCCATTCTTGCTTTCAAACAACCGCACAACCTCAAACAGACCATTGTCCGCAGCAAACTACCCAGCCTTCAGGAAAACAGTGACCACAACACCACACAACCCTGCCACAGCAACCTGTGCAAGACGTGCTGGATCATCGACACAGTTCCATCATTTCACATGAGAACACCATCCATCAGGTACATGGTATATACTCTTGCAACTTGGCCACATTGTCTACCTGATATGCTGTAGGAAAGGATGTACCGAGGCATGGTACATTGGGGAGACCATGCAGACGCTACCACAATGGATGAATGAACACCGCTCTACAAGGCAGGAATGTTTTCTCTCAGTTGGGCATGGGCATTCAACCTCTGATCTTCGGATAAATGTTCTCCAAGGCAGCCCCACGATATACAACAATGCAGAATTGCTGAGCAGAGGCTGATAGCCAAGTTCCGCACACATGAGGATGGCCTCAAACGGAGTCTTGTGTTCATGTCACACTATGTGTAACCCCCACAGCTTGTCTGGGCTTGCAAAATCTTACTAACTGTCCTGTCAGAGACAACATACATCTCTTTAAGCCTCCCCACTCACACTGTCTGTACCTTGAAGACTTGATTACCTGTAAAGACTCACATTTCAACCATTATCTTGTAAATTGAGTTTGTGTCTTTACGTACCCTGTTTGTGAACAAGATTTCCACTCACCTGATGATGGAGCAGTGCTCTGAAAGCTTTTGGCTTGTGCTGCTAAATAAACCTGTTGGACTTTAATCTGGTATTGTGAGACTTTTTATTGTGCTTGCCCCAGTCCAACGCCGACATCTCCACATCATGCCTGATTGACTCCAATGTGTATGACTCAAGGAACCTTCATACCTCCATCATTATGGCTCTTCACTGCTGGAACTCGAGATGAACGTGAAACGTAATCAGGACTTTTGTGCCTGACTGAGATCCATGACTTTCTGACCTGTGGAGAGGATCACAGCTGTAAAATCTTGGTCAATCATTCTGATGTTCTATTGGTACCCTGTGTCATCGTGAAAGGTCTCCACCAAATCTTGATGGTCTATAAAGGGGATACTTACATGTCAACTAATATTCCCTCATAATGTGTGAGCAAAAAGTGAGGTAACATGGGCGACAGTCACTTTGTTTTTTTTAACTCCCTTATATAGCTGTCATACTAACCTTCATCCATTGGGTTAATTTACACTTACTTAGACTATTTCTTCATTCTCTGGCAGTTATTGCTCTGTAGCTGGGAAGCTGGTGGCACAGTGGTGTTGCCAGTGAACTAGTAATTCAGAGACCTAGGGTAATGGGACCCTCGTTCCATATTAGACAGTGAAATTTGAATTCAATAAAAATCCAGAATTAAAAAGATGAGTGATGACCACAAAATCAATGTTGTAAAAACCTATTTGATTATAAATGCCCTTTAGGGAAAGAAATCTGCCAATCTTACTTGGTCCGGCTTACATATGACTCCAGATCCACAGCACTGTGGTTGACTCTTAAATGCCCCCTGAACAGTAAATGCTGCCTAGCTAGCGATACCTGCATTCAGTGAACAAATAAAAACAAGTTTCCAATTTAGTTGTTACTCCGTGACTCAGTGATCACCAAGTTTGAATCCTTGCCTGCAGCTGGGGGTACTCTGGTTCTGCTGATGTGAATGGAGATTGAGTTCAGCACTAAATTATCAATTCTCACTAGTAGCAGTGATAGGCATTTGACATTGGAAAATTCCGGCCAAGAAGCTATGGTTTTAAGTTGCACATGCAGCGCATAATTTAGGATGGCATTTTGATTTGATATATTACCGTCACATATTTTAGCATACAGTGAAAAGTATTGTTTCTTGTCTATACAGACAAAGCATATTGCTCATAGAGAAGAAAACAAGAGAGTGCAGAATGTATGAACATAGAACATTACAGCACAGAACAGGCCCTTCGGCCTTCGATGTTGCGCCGACCAATATAAAAAGCAATGCCCCTCCAAACTAAACCATTCCCTTCTCTTCCATATACTTATCAACTAACCTCTTAAACGCCACCAAACTTGGCGCATCTACAACTGCTGCAGGCAGGGCATTCCACTCCCGAACCACCCTTTGGGTAAAGAACCTACCTCTGATATCCGTCCTATAACTATCACCCCTTAATTTAAAGCTGTGTCCCCTCGTGCTAGCTTTCTCCATCCTAGGAAAAAGGCTATCACTGTCCACCCTATCTAAACCTCTAATCATCTTATATGTTTCGATTAGGTCCCCTCTTAGCCGCCTCCTTTCTAACGAAAACAACCTCAAATCCCTCAGCCTCTCTTCATAAGACCTGCCCTCCATACCAGGCAACATCCTGGTAAACCTCCTCTGTACCCTCTCCAATGCCTCCACATCTTTCTTATAATGTGGGGACCAGAACTGCACACAATACTCCAAGTGCGGCCGCACTAGAGTTTTGTACAGTTGCAACATGACGTTGCGGCTCCGAAATTCAATCCCCCTACCAATAAAAGCTAAGACTCCATATGCCTTCTTAACAACCTTCTCGACTTGACTGCCTACTTTCAGGGATCTATGCACATACACACCAAGATCCCTCTGTTCATCAAGACTACTAAGAATCCTACCATTAGCCCTATACTCTACACATTTATTATTCCTGCCAAAGTGCATTACCTCACACTTTTCCACATTAAACTCCATTTGCCACCTCTCGGCCCAGCTCTGCAACTTGTCCAAGTCCCTCTGCAAACTATAACACCCCTCTTCACTATCTACCACTCCACCGACTTTAGTGTCATCTGCAAATTTACTAATCCATCCTTCAATACCCTCATCCAGATCATTTATAAAAATTACAAACAGCAGGGGCCCCAAAACAGACCCCTGAGGTACACCACTTGTCACCGAACTCCACGATGAATATCTCCCATCAACCACCACCCTCTGTCTTCTATCTGCTAGCCAATTCCTAACCCAATTAGCTAAATCACCCTCTATCCCATACATCTGCATTTTCTGCAGAAGTCTTCCATGGGCCACCTTATCAAACGCCTTACTAAAGTCCATATATACCACATCAACCGCCTTACCCCCATCCACCTCTTTAGTCACTTTTTCAAAAAACTCAATGAGGTTAGTAAGGCACGACCTACCCTTCACAAAACCATGCTGACTATCCCCAATCAATTCATTTCTCTCTAAATAACTATAAATCCTATCCCTAATAATTCTCTCCAATACTTTGCCCAAATGTATGGTTACATTTATAACTAGGGTGTAGAGAAAGATCAACTTTATGCAAGGTATGTCCATTCAAAAGTCTGATGGCAGCAGGGAAGAAGCTATTCTTAAGTTGGTTGGTACATGTCCTCAGACTTTGTATCTTTTTCTCGACAAATGAAGGTGGAAGAAAGAATGTCTGGGGTGCGTGGGGATCCTTAATTATACTGGCTTCTTTGCCAAGGCAGCAGGAAGTGTAGACAGATTCAGTGGATGGGAGATTGGTTTTCATGATAGATTGGGCTACATATGTGACCTTTTGTACTTTCTTGCAGTCTTGGACAGGGAAAGAGCCATCCAAACTGTGATACAACCAAAAATAATGCTTTCTATGCTGCATCTGTAAAAGTTGGTGAGAGTCGTAACTGCTATGTCAATTTCCTTAGTCTTCTGAGAAAATAGAGGCATTGGTGGGGGTTTTTTTGATGCAGTATTGAGGGTTTGCCATGCTGACTTGTGGATGGGATATTAATTAAGGCCCCATCTGCCCTCTCAGGTAAAAGTTCCTACAGCAAGGAAATTATTTCTCCATTCTCTTGAGGTTAGCTTAATCTTTGTTCGCAGAAATTAATTCTCAGGGCTTACTTTTCTTTTCCTTGAGGGTAATCTGTCCATTCCCTGAGGGTTATTTTTCTGTTCACTATCAATTATCTGTCCATTCCCTGAAGTTATTGCTGCATTCACTGAGAGGTATCTGTTTTCTGAGTTTTACCTCCTTGTACATTGGGAACTATCCATGAGTTTCAAGTTCACACATCAGATGGGAATCTGACAGGAAGTTGTTATTTAAATAAATCTATATGTCCACAAGGAAAGAGGAGGAGCATTGATTAATCATTAATTGTTAATTGTGATTGTTTTTACAGATTGCTACTGAGGCAGGTGTTAGAAGGTTGCTTTCAACTGCTGGAGAACTGAGCAGAGTGCTCTCATCCATAGAGAACCAGGTATTTAGACATTTACCAAACAGCACCAGAGATTGACTTCAATAAAGGATTACAACAATGTATCTCATCCAGTCTTGTCTCGGATCATCATTAGTTTTGACAGTTGTTCTTTCTGGTTTAAAAACCAATTTGATATACATCTTAAAATCTTTATGGCTCGCTTATTTACAAACCATAAAAGACCTCTCGTTCCACCACTGGTCAATATTGAGCTCCTTTACTTCAGAGAAGCCTGTATTATGATAGATACAGATTCAACCTTGATGTTTCTGATTTCTGTAGGTCTTGGCCTATTGTCAGTGTTTCTCAGTGATGAAAAAGCTCATTATGGTTCCACATTAAATTGAAATTATTTAATGAAATAATGACCCTATGCTCCATAAGTAACATTTGCACCACATAAATGCCAGACAATAACCATCACCAATAAGAGATGCTGTAATCACATTGACATTCAATGGTGTAACCTTCACTGACTCCGCCACTGCCAACATCCTTAGGGTTACCATTGACCAGAAAGTCAACTGCACTTGCCACGTAAACACAGTGGCTACAAGAGCAGGTCAGAGGTTAGGAATACTGTAAAAAGTAACTCACCTCCTGACTCCCCAAATCCTAACCACTGTCTATAAGGCACAAGTCAAGAATGTGATAGAATACTTCCAACTTCCTGGATGAATGCAGCTCCAACAACACTCAAGAAGCTTGACACCATCCAGGACAAAGAAGTCTGCTTAATTAACACCACATTCATAAACATCCATTCCTTTTACGACCAATGCTCAGTAGCAGCAATGTGTACTATCTACAAGATACACTGCAGCAGTTCATCAAAGATCTTTAGATTGCATCTTCCCAACCCACAACCGCTTCCTTCTAGGACAAGGGCACCAGATACATGGGAACACCACCTGCAAGTTCTTCACCAATCAATACTAACTTGGAAGTATACTGCTGTTCTTTTGCAGTTGCTGGGTCAAAATCCTGGAATTCTCTCTCTAATGGCATTGTGGGTCAACTCATTGCACGTGGACTGCAGCGATTCAAGAAGGCAGCTCACCTTTAACTTCTCAGGGGCAACTAGGGATGGGCAATAAATGCTGGCCAGCCAGTGAATTCATGTCCCATGAATGAATAAAAAAAGTCCTGAACAGTATCTCAGGGAAACTACACACACATTGGCCCCAGTATCGAACAATTTAGATGGTCAATTGCTACACAAACAGAAAATACACCATTCAGTGTGACAATGAACCACACAAGTCAGGAGCACTGCATGGCTATTCTTAACCTCCAAATGACTTAGCATGCTCCTGACAAAGGCGACAGCTAGAGAGGTTACAAGGTTTTATGTCTGGATTTCTAATATTGATTTCAGGTTCTCAAACCACTATAGTGAAATTTGAATCTGTATTCTCTGGACTAATAATCCAAATGACTGCTTTACTAGGCTGTCAGGATGATTACTGCATTACATACTCGGTTAGTTATCAGAAGCTGCACAACAAGTAGGCCTGAATTTTTCACACGTTGAGTGTGCAGTGGGCCCAGAAATTGATGCAAAACGCATTTCTGGCGGCAGTTGGCCCCAGAAAGCATTTTCACACTTGGTGGCCAGTTAATGACCATCTGGCATGAAATGCGCTCTGTGAAAGGCTGAGCGCTGTGGGGTAGGGCAGGAGTAGAACGGACTTCAAGAACAGGGAGAGTGCAGGCTGATGTTCCTAATGTGCTCCCTCAGGGGGGACAGCCTCTGCAGAGCTATCTTAGGGAGCTGCTGACATGTGACAAATATATATTGGTGTTAAAGTTATGACATGAGAGTCCAGGTAGTACAATCATATACAGACCTCAGTCCCCAGACATTTTTCTTCAAGTTATGTCAGCCCTGACACTTCGTCCCACCCTGGATCCATGTTGCAGCTAAAATGTTGCAGTCTGGCCAATCAACTTGCCCACTAATCCTAAAAAGCAGACGGGCCATATAAAATTACATTCAATTGGCCTTCAACGGGCTAAATTGCCAACTTGATTGTCAGTAGTTACGACTCTCGCTAGACAGCTTCTCACACAATTTCATGCACTTCCTCCTCGGGCATGTGCCCGCCCAAGCAATGGAAAATTCTGGCCATAATATCTAGGCTTACAATGAAGAATAAGCATTTGGATTAGTTAGCAGAGGGAGGACATTTGTTACGGAACATGAACCCAACACAAGCAAGGACACTCTCAGGAAAGGAGAGAAAACTGGCAAGATCAGAAATGGGCAGGAGCAGTCTGATCCATTAATGCCTGTTCTATTCTTTCCCTAATTTATGTTGCACAGGTGAGAGATTATGAGCCTGAGTCACCAGATGCAGATGTTCAAGACCGACATTTGGAAATTGCTCCTGTTTTTGAGGTAGGTCTGTTTCGTTTATGAGTGTTTGCCAGTAACACCAGAAGGTCAAAAGTTATTGCATGGAAATGGAAAGTTTGTGCAAAGCTGATCCTTGTGGTCTCCCCAAAGTTGTCTTTTGAAGTAGCCATCATCAGCTCCCTCCCTCTTAAAAAAAACTCCACCTTCACCAAAGAGATGGTAAGGGATAGCTAAAGAGTTCAGTTTAATCATGAGGATTCCACTATTTTTCAGGTGAAATTGGACAGTTTTGGAATTTTCATGAAAATTCATTTGAAAGTGGACATAGAGAATGGGAAATTAATTGTCAAGAAGTCAAAGGATGGACCAGAAGAAAAGTTTTACAATCACAACAGAAGTAAGTTTTCTGATCAGTGATCTTTCATATCTCCATCCACTCTTTGTATTCCTTTTCAACCAGGGCTGCATTAGCAACTATGCTTCTTTTTACCTTCTCTGAAGGTGTATCTCAAACACGCACACGCAATGTAGCTGTTATCCACAGCTCTCAGGAATAAAAACAACCGCAACTGTACATTTATACAGTTATAATTGCCTGGTTTGCCCAATCATTTTTGTATGACTCTAACACTGGATTTTTTGATTAGTCAGCAGAGTATCTGTATCAAATGTTAAGTAAAACTCATGGGATGTCCAATTTGGCTATTGATTCATTGGCCTCCTAAGATGCTAAGGGAAAATATCAAATGCCTCTCCCAACTCAATGGTTAAGATTATCTTCTGGTTATGATGAGTATTTGCGTGGTTATTGCTGTTCCTTAGCTGTTTTGTGGATGCGCAACAAATGACCCTTGGCTGTCCTTTGACTCTGTGTATTATCGCTGGTTCCTCCTGGCTGTTCCAAGAGTATCTATCTGGTTACTGCTGTTGTCCTGAGTTTGTGTTTTGACAACAGTCTGAAAGTAGGAAGTTCTTGCCAAGAAGATGAAGTGCCAGGTTCTGCAAAATGTACCCAAATAGAATATGAGCATATCTGGGTTACTTCCCGGCAGTTGCTGGTACAAAAAATGCAAACACTTAAACAGACTCAGGAAGAATTTAACATGGAACTCCCCTGTCTTCTCTCACCAATACTACTTTCTCAGTTCTACAGTTAATCAAATCGCAGAAGTTTCAGAACAAGTTGGTGATCGTAATTGACTCTGAGGTGAAAAAAACACAACGGAAGGAGTATGTCTTTACTGATTCTAAGGTTTGTAATGAGTATCTTGCTATCAAAGTAAAAAGTTAATGACCCAATCACTTAATTCATTTCTTTTTCTAATATTTTTTCCTGTGTTCATTAAAGTAAAGGGTTTTTCTCTTCCCACATCTATTCTATCACAACTTTTCAGCAGGAATAAAGTCAAGCTCTCTTGACTTTATACCCACTGAACTGCTAACATTTAACTCCCCTTTCTAAATTATAAATGGTTTTCAATTCGCAGATATCATTCCCTTGTTTTCAAAATCTTTGTCGACACCTGTTCAAAAGTTCTACTTATCATCTCTTTTTCCTTGCAAACCACTGTTCTGTCTTCAATCTGACTTCCTTTTCCAAAACCTTCAACATGCTGTCACTTTTGAAATCTATGGCCATAAGAACGTAAGACTCAAGAGAAGTAGGCCCTTCAGACCTGCCCCACCATTCAATAAGATCAAGGTCATGGTCTCAACCCCACTTTGCAATGGTCCAGTCTCTACTGAATTTGGGGAAGAAAATTCCACAACCAAAGCCCTTTTCAGAGAAAAGAAATTCTTCTAGTCTCCATCTTAAACGGTAGACCTCTAATTCTTAAACTTTCTCCCCCTAGCTTCTCTCTCTCTCTCTCTCTCACACACACACACACACACACACACACAAGTGGAAACATCCTCCTAGTATCTATCCCACCAAATCCCCTTAGGATTGTATCTGTTCCAATAAGATTATCTCTCATTTTTCTAAACTTCAATGAATAAAGACCCAATGATAACTTTCTCACCTCTTCATATTTGAAACTCTCTCATCAACCTTCCAACACTGACACTCAACTTGACTCAATCAAAATTAAAGGTGACATCCCATGTGACTGTGTCAGTAAGAAATGATCCCACCTCACCCTTAGTACCCTTTGCTGCAACATACTGTACATGAATTTGCGTACACCATCATCCCAACATCTCTTCCCTATTGTCTCGCTCAATGAGTTACCATTTGCTGGTGGCCACTCTTACTTATATCATTGTTGTCAGAGCATCTCCAGCAGCAGATCTCTCTCTCTGCCCATACGTTGTAACTTTGCTTCCATGCGGCTAGAGTGTTTCTCTGACAAGTCCTGCTTGAATTATTTCTTCCAATTAAATAGAGGGAAGAGCAAAACTAATGTCTTCAACTTAATTGCCTCAAATTTCTTACCTTAACCAATCCCCTCCCTGGTCACTGTCTCAAACTGAACCCTTGACGTCCTATTTAACCCCAAGATGAATTGCTGACACGAAACCCTCTTCAATAGTAAAGTCGCCCACTTCCACCCCTTAGCATCAGGCACTACCATTCCTTCCTCATCCAAAAATATAATTACTTCACTTTACTCATTGGCTGGCTTCCCTCACCCCTCCCTTAATAATAGCTCATTCAATGCCTTACTGCCCATTTCCTGCACTGGACTGTTCAACTATGGCTGTTCTGTTTACTGATCAATAATGGCACCTGATCCTCCAATGCCTTTAATTTAAAAAAAAATTGCTTTCTTCAATTTAAAGCCAGTTAAAGCCTTGGCCCTCCCTATCTCTGTCACCAACCACAGCCCTATAAACTCTTCAGAGCCCTGTGTGTCCTATGATTCTGTTTTCACCCATAACTCTTGAATTCAACCCCACATTGACAGCCATTCCTTCAACCATCCAGATCTAATATTCTGAGATAATTTTCTTGAATCCTTCCATCATTCTGACTTTCTCTCAAAGACTCCTGAAATTCCTTCTTCTTTGGCTTATTTGTCTGATTACATCTCTGTAAATTGCATTGATCATGTTTCATTCTTTTTGAAGGACACATATTGAGCAGGACATCCAGGTGGGTTATATACAGAAGAAAGCTCCCTCTAAAATAATATCACTGTCTCTCACTCTTTGGATCAGAGGACTTATGTTATAAAGAGGCCAGAAGGTTAGTCTGACATTAGAATTCAGGCTGTAGACAATGGCCCAAGGATTGCTGGATCTTGGGGCTTGGGATTCACCTCATTAGGACAGTAAGACATAGGCATCAATTGAGTGTCCCAAAGTGATTTGTTCCTTGGGACACAGGAAACTTTGGTCCTCCTAGAGATGAGGACAAGGTGAACAGGAAGAGAAGAACAAGATTGATGAAGGGCAACATATGGGGGAGAACAGGAGAGGAGCAAATGAAAGGGGGGAGAACATATGAATTCAGAAATGAATTCACAAATGGAAATATGGTGAATGGGAGGGGGAGAAATAGGAATACAGACAGAAAAAAGGGGTTTAATATGGGGAGATCATGACGGTAAATGGGAGGGGATGAACAGGAGGTTAATGTGAGGGAATGTGATCAGCATAGAGCAGACAAAAAGGAGTGAAGTGAATGGAGGAAACTGGATGGGATGAATGGGTGATGGGTGATCAAGATGGGTAAGATGAAGGAGGGGAATGGGAGAGGGCACGAATCAGGAAGAGGAGAAGAATGGGGAAGAGGTTGAGAACGTTGGCAGGTAAGGGGTTCTAAGTGCAATCTGGGATACAGCTATGTAGTCCAAATGTAAAGAATCATTATTCACCTTTCCTTCTGTGGTTTCCAGTGGTCACTTCAACATGCTGTAGATGTAGATCAATAAAAAAATGAGCAGAGCAGGTGCTTTTGTACTTACCTGCATCTCCCTGTTACCAGAAGCGGGAAGCATTCTGCCAACTCATGCAGCTGATGAAGAATAAACATTCGGATTTTACCGAACCAGATATGATCAACATCTTCATTGGAACCTGGAATATGGGTAAGGGACACTGGAGATTGGCTGTATTGGAGAACTGCACAAGTTATTCGATTTACAATTTATCTGTGCTGGAAATAGAACAGTTAGACTTCTATAACAATCTATCTTTGCTTATTTGGTATGACATATTGTCCACTATGTTTTGTCTGATGTTACTCACTTCCAGCTCTCAGCTATCGGGAAAGCATCTTTCCAGATCTCTCTTACCCTTGGGAATCCATTCCAAGCACTCTGTTATCTACCTAACTGGTTTGGAATTTGAGACACATATTATGGGGTGGAATTCTCCTACTCCCCTTACCTGTGTCTGGGATTCTACAGTCCCACTGCATTGAGTGGATTTTTGACTGAGTGCCAAATTCTCCATTCTCTCTGGCAGCAGCGGTGGGGCAAACGAGTTCAGAGAATCCCAGCCAAACTTTTTATGTGTTCCCTAACTCTCATTTTTGATAATCTCCTTCAGACTGACAATTCTTTTTGAGAACTCTACTTCTTGTTGAATCCGTGCCATCGGTCTTCAACTGCTGAGGCCCTAAACTCAGGAATTACCTCCCTGAACCTCTCTATCTCTCTCTTTTTAAAACCTATCTCTTTGACCAACTTTTTGGTCACCTTTCCTTATTTTTACCCATGTAACTTGGGGTAAAACATTGTCTGATGTTGCTCCTGTAAAGGGCCTTGGGACGCTTTGCAATGTTATATAAAAGCAAGTTGCTGTTGTTGTTGTTGTTGTTGTGTAGGCAATGCCTCACCTCCCGCGGACATACAATCATGGTTCCTGTGCCGAGGCCAAGGGAAGACCCGGGATGATACAGCTGCTGACATTCCATATGATATTTATATTATTGGAACTCAAGAAGATACACAAGGAGAAAGGGAATGGGTGGAGCTGATAAAATCCACATTAAAGGACATCACCTATATAAAGTTTAAACATGTAAGTACATTAAAGTTTGTTGAAGCTCCATCCTCCATAGTGTGAGGGACAAGGAAGTGGGGGCGTCGTTTGGGTCAATGGAATTTCCAAAATGCCACCTATGATGATGGAAGTTCAGAATCAAGGTGAACCTATAATTTCTGGGTTGGTAACCTTGTACATGAATCTGACAGGGTTACAGTGCTCTGGAATATTGGGATGCTTAACCAGCTTACTCATTAAATGTGGGAAGGGAAGTCGGAAGTGTGGAGGTGAATAGATCTGTCACTGAGGATCAGTTTCCTGCCAATTAGCTCCACGTAACCACAAAAACCAGCATATTAGTGGAATGCAGGCATTTGAAACCCATTATTAGAAGCAAGTACTAACTCACTGAGCCAATTGAGAGAATGGAACTGTGCACCCAGCACTGTCAACTGTTTGTCGCATAAAGTAGCAGAGAGCAAGAAAATGATCAAAATGGAATATATTTTGGGTGATGCAGTGAATCTCAAAAGCAATGCCTATCACTGCATCACAGTAGGATCTGGATTACCTCATCATTCACCGATATTGGAAAAAAGAAACGATTGAAAAATCCTCAGCATAATTCCAAAACTCATTCTACCACATCACTTGGGAACAGTTTAAAGCTTTAAAATTTATTTCTTAATGCCAGAAGTAGGCTTACATTAACACTGCAATGAGGTTATTCTGAAAATCCCCTAGTCACCACATTCTGGTACCTGTCCGGTACATTGAGGAAGAATTTAGCATGGCCAATGCACCTAACCAGCACATTTTTGACTCTGTGGGAGGAAACTAGAGCACCCAGAGGAAATACATGCAGAATGGGGAGAATGTGTAAACTCCATACAGGCACTGTTCCAAGCCAGGAATTGAAGCTGGGTCCCTGGTTCTGTTAGGCAGCAATGCTAACCGCTGTGCTACAATTTGTTTATCCATGGATGTTATAACGTACAGGCTGCATGCTGACATGGAAATAAAAAAGAAAATAAGAAGCAGAAAATGGAGAAAACCTCCACCAGCAACTCCTCCTCCACAACCTCTCCTCCACCAACTTCTTGCAGAATTCTTGGATGAACCAACCAGTTCATCCTCCTCTGCAGCACCTCCATTAACACATACAAAAACATACACTTCTTTCTTCTGATGTTCTAAATGTTCTTTTGCTTCAAAGATCGCAACACAGACCCTGTGGAATATCCGGATAGTTATCCTGGCAAAACCGGAACATGTAAATCGGATCAGTCACATTTCCACAAGCAGCGTCAAAACTGGAATCGCCAATGCTCTCGGTATTAACATTTTCTGCATTGCAAATTTGGGGAAATGTGTGGGAAGTGCCGTGTTAGTGGCTGTATTTACTGATGATGATTTCCAAGCTGAGTGAATCTACAGATTATTGAACTGACATGGGTCAGACACTATCCTTTCATACTCCGGGACTGGGTGGGACAGTGGATCAGGCACTATCCTTTCATGCTCTGGGACTAGTGGTACAGTGGGTCCAACATTGTCCTTTCACACTCTTGTAGTAGATGCGACAGTGGGTCAGACACTGTCATTTCACACTGTAGGATTGGGTGGGATGGTGGGTCAGACGCTGTCCTTTCACTCTCTGGGACTGAATGGTGAGGTTACCTTATTATGCAGTCTGATACTGCAATGTCCTTTTACCTGTATGACATAGGTTCAAATCCAAACTAATGAGAAAGAATAAACATCTTCCTTCTTCCTGACTGTAAGAATCGTATTCATATTGACTGGATTAAATGCTGGATGTTGGATGTAGAATATTCTGATGATTAGTATGGAGATAGTTTATTGTTTGGAGAGGTATATAGAGAAAGCTGTGGTGTGTTTGGATGGCTGGAAGTTGAACGTGGGGTATTAAATAATTCGAAGTTTGAATAAGGTTTTAGTTTTTCATTTGATGCAGTAATCTGTATAATAATTTTATTTTCTTTTTCAGGTAATAAAGGTGCAGTAGGAGTTTCCTTCATGTTTAATGGTACACCCTTTGGATTTGTCAACAGTCACCTGACCTCAGGAAGTGAGAAGAAACTAAGGTAAGGGGGAAGAGGAACTGTTGGAGTTTTTACTCCAGTAAGGTTTGAAATAGTGGCTGAGGTGTTTGAAAGGTGGTAATTGTTCCAGAGAGGCATTTTGGACTCAAAATGTTTACTTTCATAGATGCTGTCAGACTTGCTAAGTTTTCCTAGTACTTATAGTTTCCATTTCAAATTTCCAGCATCAGTAATATTTTGCTTCTATTTTGGTAATATATCACTTGGATTTTAACTCATATTTCCTCCAGGAAGACTTGGGTTTAAGAATTGAGTTGAAGCCCTCTCACCCTCATGCATTCAGAAACTCAATATAAAGTGGTCACATTTGTAGTTGATAGCACACTATGAGGGTGATTGAACCCGAAGTGATGCTTGATGAAAAAAGATATGCACAGGATCTTCCAGTTCTGCCTGCTGATGGGATTTACCAATACTGCTGAAGTCAGTGGAGTTTTGATACCTCCGGACGATACTTTCAGAGCACAATTAGAGAGTTTGGGAAGTCTCTTTGGCTCAGCAAATAATTCTGAGAGTTGGGATTTAATTTCATTGTCAAACTCTTTGCAACTGATTTTCTATTTAGCCATCGCTCTATGATAATACTCTTGCTTCTGAATTCAAAAGTCATGAGTTTTAAGTCCCAGTGCAGAGACATTAGAACAAAATGTAGTATTGAGGGAATGCTGCAGTGCTGGAGATGCTGTTTTTTTTCAGTTGTACTTTAAGCTAATGCACCATCCGCTCTCAGGAATATGTAAAAGATCCCATGGTCCTATTAAAAGAAAAGGGGGACTCTCTTGGGATTCTGGCCAATTTATCCTTCAACCAGCATGACTGAAAAAACAGATGATCTCATTGCTGCATAATGGAAGCTTGCTGTGCCCAAATTCAATGTCTTTTTCCCTACAACAGTGACTACTTTCAAAAGTACTTAATTTGCTGTTGAGCACTATGGGATATCCTCAGAATCATCAAGAATCCCTACAGTGAAGAATGACGCCAGTCGGCCCATAACATCTGTGCAAATCTCCAATAGAGCATTCTACCCAGACCCTATACCCGCAACCTCGCGCATTTATACCACTAATCCACCCAACCTACATGTCCTTGGACATCAAACGATAACTTAACATGATTAATCAACCTAACCTCCACATCTTTGGAGTATGGGAGAAAACCAGAGCACTTGGAGGAAACCCACACGTAAACACGGGGAGAACCTGCAAACTCTACACAGACAGTCACCCAAAGCTGGAATTAAACCTGCGTTGTCAAAGATGTTGTAGAAATGCCAGTTTTTCTTTTATGGAAGCTGACTGAGCTATTACCATGCAATCAGTGCCTGCCCAAGACATCCCAATACATCTGGCTTCTGGGTCACCGGGGTTCAGTCACCAAATTGGCTGTGCTGCCCTTCAGTCTGCTCACTGCTAGTTCAGTGGTAAATACACCACCTGGAAATACATGGAGCAGCAAGTTCCCAGCCTCAACTCTTGACATGCTGAGTCAAGTGACTTAATTTGGTCAGGATGTCTGGATTCCCACAAAATGGAAACTAAAGGAGATGAGAAGAAACGTTTTTATGCAGTAAGTTTTATGACCTGGAATGCAAATCCTGCTGTGGAAGCAGGCTGAATAATTACTCTTCAGAGCAAAATGCGATAAATGTTTGAAAAACATTGCGGGCTATGTGCGCAGAGCAGGGGAGTAGGATTAATTGGCTAGTCCTTACAAAAAAATTGATATGAGTATGATAGGCTGCATGTTCTCATCCTGTGCTGCTTGATTCTATGAACCCCAGAGCAAAGATGTTAGAGAAGGAAAACACCAAGGGATCTCTTTCTATTCTAATCTGTTCTATTTTTCTCCTTTGATAGACGGAACCAAAATTACATCAATATCTTGCGCTTTCTGAGTCTCGGTGATAAGAAGTTAGGTCCATTTGATATCACTAATCGATTCACACATCTCTTCTGGCTTGGAGATTTGAACTACAGAGTGGAGCTTCCAACACAGGTCAGGACAGAGATTGCATTATTCTTTATTGTCATTAAAGAGACAGTTGCACAAACCCCATTTTCGTGTATCTTTTCCAAAAGGGTGGAGTCATTTAGCCCAGTGTAATGCTTAATGGGAAGTGCAGAGAACTAGGTTGGTGCCTCTAATCCAGTGTTTTTCCACCAATGTTCCCCAGAACATAAGATTTCCTATGCATCCCAAATATGCTCCACATAATGTTCAGGTCATTTGAAAATGGTACCAAATTTTCCAACTTTAAATTTAATGAAAATAATCATTCATTCAGTTGTGTTTTACTTTGCTGTGATTTTTGTTTTATGATATGATTTATGTATATATGTATCAGTATGGTGTGAGGGGAAGAGGAAGAAAGAGTTTAAGTCCTGCAGAATTTCATGCTATGCTGTTGGGTTTCTTAACCAAAAAAAGGTTGAAAATCATTGCTCTCCTCACTTGAGTTGTGCATTATGTACAGCTGTCCTTCATCTCATTGCTAAACTGGACAGAAGGGAGGCATTTTACAAAGCATCAGGGTGGATAATTAAGTTGTGAAACTTCAGAATTCTGTTCTCCAGAGAGCTCTAGATGCTCAATCAATGAACATATTCAAGACTGTGATTGAAAGACTTTTTGGGCACTTAGGAAATCAGAGGATATGGAGGAATGGTGGAACGGTGGAGTTGAGGTAGAAATTCATTCAGAATTTGATTAAATGGTGCTGCGGGCTTCATGAGTCACATGGTCTATTCCTGCTTCTATTTTTGATGTTCTTAGGAATATGCCAATGCATGGGTGTGCGCGCGCACACACACACACACACACACACACACACAAACAGAGGGTATTTCATTTCTGAAAGGGAGAATATGATGCTCCTTACAGGACAGTAAATGCTCTCCAGTTTAACAGTCAACCTCAAATTGTTATTATCAGAGGCCTGAAAGCAAAGCTTCAGCAATGCAAATTGTGATGACATTATCTTAGAGAAAAAGGAAGAGATGCCTAACAAGATAGAGGATGGGATTTTCAGCCCTTTCTGCTGGTGGAATCTTGCAATTCCAGCTGAAGCCGACCCCACCCCTCCCCTCAACCTCCAGGCAAGTTCCCCGGCAGAGCAATGCAAATCACCATTGGGTGGGACTGGTAGATTCCACCGGCAGCCAATGGTGAGCCGCTTCTGATATCATGGAGAGGGCCAGAAAATCCCAGCAAGCGTCTTTCTATAAGGTACCCTAACCCTGGGTGAATTTCCCTAATGGGTTTCTCCAGCGGATAATATTTATGCAATGAATGAAAATGAAGTAAGAAAATTATAGTTCGTTCTGACATTGTAGAAATTTTGACTGGGATCCCTAAGGAGTGCAGAGTTTGCCAAGATGATGAAGCATTGGGTATGGGACCTTGTTGCCCTCTTGATTGGTCCATGATACATTTCCTAAAGAAAATCATGATGGGAGAAAGCTGTGCAGATCCCAGCTGGCTTTATAATTAGCTTCAGTAACAGATGAGGATACAAAACTCCCAGTTTTTCTTCTCCTGACCAATGTCAAATGGCACCTACTGAAAAGCACGCTTCTGTGTGTGTGTGTGTGTGTGTGTGTGGATGCTGAGTGAAGACAGGTTGGACTTCACTGTGATGATCCACTTGCTGTAAAACAACTTTTGTTCGTATGCTTCAACTAACACATGAATGGCTACATGGCCCCTGTGGAACGATGCCCCTCTAGGGGCTTGTATCTCTGGGAGAAAATTGACAATATTGCCCTTCCAAACAATCATAATGCAAGTTTTTATATGAAACTCTTTCAGGCAGAATAATCAGCTTAATGATCATTTTGAGTTCATTGTAAATAATCAACTGGACCAACAATCCAAAACATTTAATTATTTCATATGGATTTTTTGGGACTATTTTTAAAAATAAAAAATTAAATCCCCTTTTCCTAAAATATATTAAAATTATTTTCTCATCATGGTAGAGCTTTGCAGTACAAGATGACATTCTGATTCAATATTTCTTGATTTTGAGTAGGAGGCTGAGAATATTGTGGAGAAAATCAAGCAGCAACAGTACCAGGAATTACTGGCCAAGGACCAGCTGATCTTGGAGAAGAATGACAAGAAGATTTTCCTTCAATTCGGTAAGAATATGTAACAATAATCCAAGGGATGAAAAGCTGAGTCAACGGTCTAAATCTGGGCCTGGGGGTGAATGGACCTCAATGGACTTGAACCTGGGTCTCAGCCTAAGCCTTAAAGAAAGACGTAATGAGCATTCTAAGCCTTTGATGCCCTGTTAAATCAAACTTAGTCCTCATACTTATACAAAGGCTATGAATTAATTCCTCATGAGATTCCTTCTAATTGGATATTGTTCTCCTTGCGTCAATGTAGAAGGCCATTTTTAGTAGTTTACTTATTACATATTGGGCAGATTAACATCAGTGTGAAATTTAGTATTAAGAAATAAGTGGTGATGCATTTTGTGGAGAAGAATTAGGGATCATGTACAATAAATGGTGGAACTATGATAAGTGAGATAAGTAGAAAGAATTAAGGATTAAAATATGCAAATTTGTTAAAGTGGGGCAGCAAGTTGATAAAGGTGTTTGAAAAAGGTGGGATGGAGGGGGAAACGATGACTCTGGAACTTAGAAATTTGAGTGCACCCATATATAGACAGGGAGCATAACAATCCCCCCAAAACAATGACCAAAGATGCAGGTAATATTGGGCTTTAGCTACATTACTACCAACTGTGCAAGCTGCAGGCATCTACTGGGGGTCTCGAGCAACTCGCCAGGGAAGATAATTGTACAATGCAATGCCAGCAATGGCCCTTAAGTAAGCCCTTAACAAGAATCAAAGAGCTGGGGTGGACTGGGTGTTTCCAGGACAGAAGGTAACAGTGCTCAGAGAGTATGTTGATAGCAGTGATCAGGATTCGAAAAACTAGGTCATGGTCAGCAATGATTGATGAGAATAGAGGTCTGGATTAGAACTAGAACATTGAGAATTGATCCTAGTGATCTAGTAGGTGGATGCAATGTTGTGATAGGGTGAGAAGAGGTTTTTGACCTCTCCTCACCCTAGTTTAATGTAGTTTAATGTGAAGTAAAAGCACGCCTCTGCTCAATTCTAAGTTCAGCATAATGACTTTTAAAAACTTACCTTGTTAATATAGTCCTTCAAGGCGCCATCAAACACTGATTACCTGTTGGGCCAAAGGTAAGCTAGCATTGGTTGTTTTCAGGCACGAGGCAGAAATTAAACCCCTTATCTAAATATGCAAAGGGCCTGATGCCTCATTTAGATGTGGATCCTGAATTTAGTGTAACACAGAGGTACAAATTATTATTATTTCAGAGCGTTAGTGCAGATTCAATGTGCCAAATGACCTCTTTCTGCACTGTAATGATTCTGTGGTTCTGTGACTACCTGGAGTGGTGCAATACCATGTAATCTAGAATATCTACATTTTAAATAATGGTCTTTAAAGATCTGAGAGGAGCAGCATGAGAGATCAGCTTTCCCAATTTAGACAGCAGAAAATCAACTGAAGCAGCATTAAAGTTACATAATGCAATTAACATCATAAAATATCCTGCTGCTTGACACGAGCAAAAACAAACAAACTGATACCAGGCCAAGAGAGAAAATGTTAGGGCAAAACCTGAGTCAAAGCTCCAGGTTTTAACAGGTGTTTTAAAGGAGGGGAGAGAGATGGATAAGCAGAGAAGTAATTGGTGGAAGGTGGGTCCCTGGAAGGCATCCAAAGAGTCGATGGGTAATGCGTCCCCTTAGATCACAGCAACCCCCAGCCATTTAATACTCCAGAGAGTTGGAGATGAGACTTTGACATCTCATTTGGGTAAAAGTCTCGCTCCATAAATCTGACTCCAATCTGATTGGCCAACAGCTCATTAGCCCCAGCAATGTCAATGATCATAGATTCGAAGTCCTGGAGTCCAGAAACGGGCAAGTGAGGATGATAGTGAGGGCCCAGGTGAGTTGGGAGAGAGGAGTGGGGATCCTGATGGAGAAACCAGGGGAGGAAGGAGCACCGTGAGGATCTGACTTTGGAACAAGCACCTGATGTGGAAAGGGAGGAGGATAGCAGGAAGGCATCTGGGAATTTTTGCGGGCCTCTATGACTGATGGGAGAAGGGCTCACCTTAGCACAGGCCTTGGCCGTATCAGCTTTTGCAGCAGAAATCAGTGCTGAGATTCAGTGTTGAGCTTTACTTCTCACTGTCTTACAGTGAGGAATGAAAGCAGTGTCTTTTGAGGTGGAATGTGTAGAAGAGGTGACTCACAGTTTTGAATCTAGCACAATGCTTGACAGAACATAGTTACAGGGTGAACACTTCACACCTCTGGATATGTTGGAGCTCTGCCTTGTGTTCACTTTGAGTACCCTACTTTTGACAGCCTGCCTGAGCTCTGATCACTTTGCCAAGAAGTGCAAGAAACCCTTCCTGATCCACTGAGCTCACGAGCTGGCGGTGACCAGAGGCCAATCTTGAGATGAGATAACTAGGCACATTGGACCATTCTGTATCATGTCAGGGTATTGGACTAGGAAGGCAAAAAGTAGGAAATAATTTTATCATTGCATTTTTTTCCTATTGCAGAGGAAGAAGAGGTCACCTTCCCTCCAACTTACCGTTATGACCGTGATAGTAGAGACACGTACAACTACATCAAGCAGAAAGCCACTGGAGTGAGTATCAACAATCATTCCTCCCAGTTCAATTTTTTTCACGTAAATTTTGTATCTGCCAAGATGCATTGTGTCATACCAGTACACCATGATTATTTAATTTAATATAGATCATGATTTTGACGCAAGGTAAAGCTCCTTCTACATTGTCCCAAAACATGATTCAGATCTATTTGCAGAATGGTACCCATACTGGACCAATGTGAAGATTTCTGTTTCTCACATCTACCCTCTGTTAATTACTCACTTCCCCAATCAATGACCTCCATTATCTAGAAAAATAAAGAGCCTTGGAAAATCACACACTTCAAATTCTATATTTTTCCTCTCATTCCATGACGTCCTTCACACTGAGCAGCAACAGACCAGTCAGGACCCCTAACTCTAATTGGAAAAAAGACATGTCTTTGGATCCTAGTATAAGATCACCGCTTGTCTGTTCTCTATTATTTTTCTATTCTATCTTCTTCTCAATCTCCTGGGTCCTCTACTCAATGATTGCAAAGTGTTGCTCAGATCTAGCCTTCTAAGTCACCTTTCCACAGCTGTGCAACACAATGGACAGGATTTTCCCTGTAGGTTTCTGAATCCCACGACAGGCTGAAAGATGAACGTACAACTTAGGAGTAAGAATAAGCTACTTAGCCCTCGTGCCTGCTCTGTCATTCAATAAGAGCATGTCTGATTTGATTATGACCTCAACTCCACAGTTCCACTTATTCGCAATAATCTTTCACCCCCTTGCTTATCAAAAATCTATCTTGCTCTGCCTCACAGACTTTGCTTCCACTTCTTTTTTTGAGGAAGAGAATTCTAAAGACTCACAACCCACTGAAAGAAAACATTTCTCCTAATCTCTATCTTAAATGAGCAACCCCTTATCCTTAGATTCAAGATCCTGGTTCTAGATCCTGGTCCACAAGAAGACGCAATCTTTCCACATCCACCCTGTCAAGACCCTCAGAATCTTCTATGTTTCAATTAAGTCACCACATAAATCCAGTCTCTCATTTCCTCATAAGACAACTCACCCATTCCAAGTATTAGCCTGGTAAACCTTCTCTAAGTTGTTTCCAATGCATTTATATTCTTCCTTAAATAAGGAAACCAATACTGTACGCAATACTCCAGATGTGGTCTCACCAATGCTCTGTATTGCAATAAATAAAAATGTATAATTAGCTTTCCTAATTGATTGCTGTTCCTGCATACTAATTTTTAGTGATTGATGCATTAGGACACCCAGATCCCTATGTATTTTGGGCCTTGCAATCTCTCACCATTTAGATAATATGCTTCTCTTTAATTCTTCCTGCCAAAATGGACAATTTTACATTTTGCCAGATCTTTGTCCACTCCAACTATCTATATCCCTTTGTAATTTCCCTATCTGTGCTTCACAACTTACTTTCTTACATATCTTTATGTCATCAACAACTTTAGCTAACCTATCTTTGGTCCATTCATCCACGTTATTCATTTAAATTATAGAATGTTGAGACTCCAACACTCATCCTTGTGGCACATCATTTTTACATCTTGCCAATAGAAAAAGTCCAATTTATGCCTAATCTTTGCTTCCTGTTAGCTAACTAAACTTCCATCCATGCCAATGTGTTACTCCATATACAACTGGAGCACCTGGAGGAAAGTCATGCAGACATGCAAAGAATGTTCACACACAATGATCTGAGCAGGAATCAAACCCAGATCCCTGGTGCTGTGAGGCCATCATATATGTAAAAAATATAGCAAAACTATACATGTAAAAATATACATTATATATATGAAAAATATACACAAAAAATTTTGCCATCAAATTGCGCCTGTTTTCAGGTGTGGAAACTTGACAAAGTTGGGTATGAGGCGATCTGCAACTCCTCCGTGGCTGCTCCCCCTTTATCAATGGCAATTGGAATCTCGCTGGTAATTTAAATGCGTCTGAATGCATTTAAATTGAATTAATAGGCTGGATGCCCATTACCAGCACTTTCTCCTTTACTGCCACATTCACCCATCCAGATTCGGCGTGAAGCAGACATAGTCTGCAACGGTCCGATTTGGGCGCTCCAGCTTCTGAGGGGATAAGTTCAAACTTTCAGCGGCTCTCTGATTCAGGTTGGTGGTGGTGGGAGGTGAAGGAATGCAGGGAGGCAGTTCACATTGTTGTCTGGTGACTGAGGGAGGTAGGTCAGATGCTCTCTGGTGGAGGGAAGGGAGGCAGGTCAGATGACTCTCTGATTGGGGGGCGCGGAGGAAGGAAGGCAAGTCAGATCGCTCTCTGGTGGGTGTGGGGGTGCGAATCAATTGTTCACTGGTGGGGAGGGTGGAAGGGGGAGTCTGCGACCACGCTGGGTGCGATAGGTGGAGGAGGAAGGGAGGTCTGCTGCATTCTGCAGGCAATCAATCAGTCTTGGTAGCAGAGAGGGGAGGGGGAATAAGGAGACAGTTATGTTATGGTGATGGATAATGTCTGTGAGGACCAGGAAGAAGGCATTATCTGGTCTGGGAGCAATGTGGCAAGGGAGCGTTTTTCTATTTTACTGCACATGTGCAGTTGAAGGCTCCAATCAGAACTGCAGGATTTTGAACATGATAAGCTCCGCCCACGAATTTGTGCAGCGCGATTTGGAATCACTGATATTTTTACAGACAAAGTGTGTATAGGGGCGCTGGAGAGTGGTCTAAAAGTTGAAGCTGAAACGTTCCCAGATTCAAGTCCATCCAGAACTTCGAATCAAAATGGTAAAATCGGGCCCTGTGCCACCACTCTTGCATAATTATATGCTTTTTCTTTAAGTTTGATACTATCTTTAACTTTTTAAATTAATCATCGATGGTGGTCCACCCTCAGATGTTTTCCCTTCTCATTGGAATGTATCAATTCTATGTATTCTGAAGTATCACCTTAAATATCTGCCACTACATCTCTATTGACCCATCCCTTCATTTAATTTGTCAGTCTATTTTACCTAGCTCTGCTTTCATGCCATCATAATTGGCCTTATTTAAGTTTAAAATACTAGTCTTGGACTCACTCTTCTCTCTCTCAAACTGAATGTAAAATTCAATCATATTATGATCGTTTCTACTTAGGAACATCTTCACTATGAGATCATTAATTAATCTTATCACATTTCACAATACCAGGTAAAGAATAGACTGCTTTCTAGTTAGGTCCAGAATATGATGTTCTCAGAAATCATCTGAAAAATAGTCTATGAACTCTTCATCTAGCTTACCTTTGACAGTCTGATTTTTTTCAGTTTAAATGTAGATTAAAATCTCCCATGATTATCATGGTTTCTTTCAAAAAAGTGTCCACTATTTTTTTCTTTATATTCTGTGGGTACTACTATGGGTCCTGTACACCACTCCGACAAGTTACCTCTTGTCATTATCATTTCTCACTTCTACTCTAACCACTTCTACGTCCAGATTTCTTCAAACTTATGTCATCCCTCTTTTTGTGCTAATGCCACCATTAATTAACTGAGCCATCCTCCCACATTTTCTCAGATTCCTGTCCTTCCTAAACGTATGCTTGTAAATTCAGGTAACCAATCTATGTCTTCCTGTAGTCATGTGTCTACAATAGATCAGTCGTTCTTGTTTCTATTTGCATTATCAGTTCATCTGTTTTGTTTCAAATGCTTCATGCATTCAGATACAGATTCTTTAGTTTTGTCTGTTATTTATCACCTCTAGCCTTCTCTGCTGATTTACTCTGGTTTTTACTCTTTGTCACTTCCTGTTGAGGCTTGTTTACCATTTCTCACATTAATACCTTCTCTCCTGCCATGTCTCTTTGATTTACCAAATCTTTCCAAATGTGATCCCTTGCCTCCACTATTTAGTTTAAAATCATTTCTAGTGCCCTAATTGTGTGGCTTGTTAGAACACTGGTCCCAGCACAGTTCAGTTGTCGACCATTTCAAAGATTCCACCCCCGATGAAGGAGACGATGGCCTAGTGGTATTATGGTATTGTGGTATTATGGTATTATCGCTAGATTATTAATTCAGAAATTAACTAATGTTCTGGGGACCTGGGTTCGAATCCTGATGCAACAGATGGAACAGTTTGAATTCAATAAGAATTAAGAATTTACTGATGACCATGAAACCATTATCAATTGTCAGTAAAACTCATCTGGTTCACTAATATCCTTTAGGGAAGAAAATGATGTATGAGAAGAAATTGACTAGATTAGGATTGTTTTGGGGCAGCACAATGGTTAACACTGCTGCTTCACAGTGCCAGAGACCTTGGTTTGATTCCAATCGTGGATCATTATCTGTATGCAGTCTGCCTTTCTTCCTGTGTCTGTGTGGATTTCCTCGCGTAGTCCAAAGATATGCAGGTTAGGTGGATTCACCATGCTAAATTGACCCTAGTGTAGGGGGTTTAGCAAGGTAAATATGTGGGTTACGGGAATAGGGTCTGGGTGGATTGTGGTTGGTGCAGACCCAATGGGCCAAATGGCCTCCTTCTGCACTGTAGGGATTCTGTGAATATCCTCACTACTGGTGCAGTGCCAATAAACTGGAACCCACTTCTCCATCACCAGTTTCGGAGCCACACGTTTATCTTTCTAATTTTGTTTTCCCTATGCCAATTTGCACGTGGTTAATTATCTTTGGAGTATTACTGTTGAGATTCTGTCTTTTTTAATTTGGTGCCCACGTCTTCATACTCTCTTTGCAGGACCTCCTTCTTTGTGATGCCTGTGCTGTTGGTACTTAAATGGACCACGACCACTGAATCCTCTACTATTCTCTCCCTCAAACTAAGTGCAAAATTCAGTCATATTATTGAATATCCCACTGCAAGTTCTTCTCAAATTCTGAGCAGATATTCTTAACCCTGACACAGGACGGACAGTACAGCTTTCTAAACCCATGCTCTTGACTGCAGAAAATAGTACCTATTACTTTGATTATATAGTTTCTGATCACCAGCACATTCCTCTTCATCTCCCCACTTGAATGGCATCCTTCACCATGGCACCATTGCCAGTCCACTCAGCCATCTTGCAGCTTTTCTCCTCATATACATAGGTGGCAGGCACCTCGTATCTGTTGGCAAAGTAAGGGGCTGAAGCTCCTTCACTTGATCTTAAGTGGCCACTAATTAGCTTTGTTGGCTACTCACTATGTGCAGACAGTTAGCCCTGCTGCATCGTCTTCATCCCACTTCCGGGAAAATGACTTTCGGGCAGGATAGAACCAAGGAACCAATGTGCGTGGTGACACAGCTATTTATAACTAACCACCTCCCTTCCCAGTC
Organism: Sphyrna mokarran; assembly: GCA_024679065.1. NCBI lineage: Eukaryota > Metazoa > Chordata > Chondrichthyes > Carcharhiniformes > Carcharhinidae > Sphyrna > Sphyrna mokarran. Next base: position 62,398,045 of record JAGIQG010000003.1, read on the forward strand.
CTGATTGGAGTTAAAATTCAATCTCAATATATTTAATAATTCCATAAATTCAAGATTTTCCTACATCTGTGAACAAATGAGCTGGCTCCGCGTACACAATAGCCCAATGTTTGGAGGAGAACTTTGGCCAAGCCTAATGGCGGGTTATCAACAACAACTCACATTTATGCCTCAAAATATTAAGCAGCTCTAAACAGGAGAGTTAGAGTCATAGAGGTATACAGCACCGAATAAAGCCCTTCAGCTCATCACATTTGCACCAGTCAAAGACAGATCACCCAACGATTCTAATCAATTTTCCCAGCACTTGGCCTACAACCTTGTATGCCTTGGCATTGCAAGTGCAGGTCTAAATACTTCTTAAATGTTATGAGGATCTCTGCCTTGATTATCCTTTAAGGCAGTGAGTTCCAGACTCCCACTATCTTTTGGATCAGAAAGTTATCCCTCACATCTCATCTAAACCTCCTGCTCCTTACCTTAAATCTACGCCCTCAAGTCATTGATCTCTCCACCAGGAGAAAAGGTTTCTTCCAGATTACTCTGTCTCTGCCCCTATCTATAGTCTATCAAAAAAACACCAGCCATATATTAGGACAGGTGACAAAGGACTGTTGGTCAAAGGAGTAGATTATAAGAAACATCTTCAAGGAGGAGCAAGAGTTAAAAGAGAAGCTTTAAGGAGGGAATTCCAATGTTTAAGGCATGGCCAACAATGATGGAGCAATTAAAGTCGAAGATGCATAAGCGACCAGAATAGGATATGCATCGAGATCTTGGAGGGTTGGAGAGAGATCTGCATGATCTCTCAGGCATGAAACAGCCCAGGGGAGAACGGGGTGAATAAAGAGTGGTATTCTGCTAAGGGATTGTTCTACATGGTTGGTGATTAATTGTTCTCTTTTCAGCTAAAATATAATCTGCCATCTTGGTGTGATCGAGTGCTGTGGAAAAGCTACCCCAACGTTCATGTCATGTGTCAGTCTTACGGTAAGGAGGATTTGTTTATTGATGATACTGTCTGAGCTGGAACTGCTTCCATTTAAATGTGGGAGATTTATAATAAGAGTGCAGAGAGTCCATACAGTCTAAAACTGCCCTCTGCAATTTCAATGTTTAAAATAAAATCTAGCATGAAACAACCATGTGGGCCCTTCTCACTACTAACCAAAAGGTCCTGTGAGCAAGGACACAAACACATCAGTGAACACAAATACTCCTGTGCACAATTTTTCCATTTGCGTAAAGTAGCACAGATGTGTACATCATACATTGCATATGCAGACATTAAAGGAGCTCAGCTACCTCAGGCACTGCCATCTTTCCCAGATGTGGTTCCGTTGATAGCATTCATTTGGAGAACGTGGTGGTGTGATAGGGTAGTGGTTATGTCATGGTGGGTTTAAATCTCATCATGGCAGCTGCTACAGAAGACAATGGCAAAACCACTGCATTTTGTCAAACATTATCATGGACCAACCTAGTGGAAGTCCATGGTTGCTAGTACTCTCATAGAGAAGAAGGAGGATCAACTATAATGTTCTGATTTGTCAAAGCAACAAGGGTTTGATTTATTTCTGAATTTAGGCTGTCATATTATCACCCTAGCTTCACCCATTGACTACATTATGGGTTTGGAATGGATCTCTATTATGGAGTGATCTCTTATCACATCTTCCCCCTTGCCTGCTCTATTGCCAGCATCCAGGAGTGAGTGAAGTAGAGTAGCAGTGCGGCGGGGGGGAATTCTCTGTCTCTCACACACATTGCCATATTACTGGGAGAAAGCAATGATTACCAATACACAGGTTCTACTATCACATTTTGTGCTCTTGAATTACATATTAGCCGCCTAATTCAGCTTCTTAAAATGAGATGAGATGGCTCTCATGTTGTCAGTGAGATTATGAAAAGTGATACTCCATGCTGGAGTTTATCACTGGGAGGTGATCATTAATAAATCCACAACAATGTACTTCACAGCAGCAATAATAGAAAATTTCAGCTCTTAAAATTCCCAATAAAGGAATGCTCCAACTCTCAGCAACCCATCCACTGCAGCTTCTGCAAACATCATTAAAGGGGCACACCAGCTCTTATGAGGAATGACTCCACTTAAAGGAACTCCACTTAAGTGATTCCACTTAAAGGAACAATACAACTCTCAGCAATGATCCCAGCACCGGAAGGCAGAAGAGTCCTAATAAAGAGATATTACAACAACAACTTATATTTCTGTAACACCTTTAAGGTAACAAAAAATTGCAAGATGCTTATATAATGTAACAACAAAAAATGCTGGATAAACTCAGCAGGTCTGCGGAGAGAAACAGTGATCATGATTCTCCCAAATGTGCTGAATTGTTGGGAAAACTGTTCTAAATCCTGACTGTTTTGTCAGTTCAATTTCTCACCCGAAACTCAGCACTCTATGCACTGCAGAGGTCCCAGTTGACTCTATCAGTAAAAACCCAGGGGAATGGTGTCTATTCATGCCAGAATCTGATAACTCTGAAGCTCTGCACATTCGCAGTGGTTCCAATCTGTCAGACTCCCCGTTTGCTGACCAGCCCGGAACCACCGCAGTGCTGCCCCTCCAACCCTCCCATGGTCCAACTGCAGCCTTCACAGCAATTCTTGGGCCAGCTCTGATCCCCCAACCCCCATCCTGGAGTGCCCTGATGCACCACCCGCCCCCCTCAGCAGTAGTGACCCCCCTCCCCCACAAGCTCCAGAGTCAGGCGCCCCACCACTCAGGAGGCAGCCCCTCCCCATCCGACAGAACACCCCCTTCACAATTGCTGACTTCTCTCCATTCCAAACTGGTCCTGTATGCAGAATGGCAATAGGAGCCCCTACCTCCACTGATTGTTCCTGGCCATGGCCACAGTAGGTCCTGCCTCCTTGGTACTGCCCAATGCCTGGTGGACAGTGCCAACATGGGCACTTTGCCCCTTGGACAGAGCTAGAGACACGAACTGGCACTACCAGGGGACACCATCTTCACTGTCCAACCCCCTCCGGGGCCTCTGATTGCCCTCCCTTTATTCCAGCAGGGTCTCCCGAACATGGGGAGCTAGTCTGAACCCCACTGGAATGAAGTACTCCTGGTGGGGTGGGAGATTCGATCGGGTCCTGGAAGTTCCTGATAATAACCTGCTGAACGTATTTAAAATACATTCAAAATAGATTCAAATTGCTTACCTGCCTTTCTTCCGACTTCCAGCATGGTCTGACCAGCGACTGTCTGCCTTCTCTAGGAGATGTGCACGCATTCTAAGCACATGCACAAATCCTGGTACAAGGCCAGCGATGCACATCTCCCACTTTGACTCACCAGAAAAGTTGTGGGTCGTGATGAGAGAATTGCGGCCAGTGTTATTGTTTTGGATATGAATGATCCTTCATTGGACCAATTGGCCTCCTCTTGTCTCCATCATTCAGCTCATTTCCCATTTTCTATACAAGATATCTGGCGATCTGTGACAGTGAGATCATCAGCTAATTGTTAATTAAGAACAGTTTCTGCTGTATAGTCACGTTCACTTGGGTCTGGATATCCACTTACCTATACTTCGCATATAGCAGACTGAGGGAACTTTCATACAATTAGATTGCATAGGTGAAAGAATGATGTCTAATGGACTTCATTGGTTAATCATCTGTTTAGCATTCAGAGCCAGGGACCTAGATTTGATTCTGATCATGGGTGGCAATGTGGAATTTGCACATTCTCCGCATGCCTGCAGGGGATTCCTCCAGGTGCTATTGTTTCCCACACAGTTCAAAGATATGGAAGTTATATGGATTGACTATGCTAAACGCTTGCGTTTAGGGGAAGGGGGGAGTTGGTGGTGCGGGTAGTGGGCCTGAGTGAGGTTAGATGCTCTTTTGCAGAATTGGTGCAGGACCGATGGGCCAATTCTGCACTGTAGGCATTTTATGCATTCTGTGAAGTCACAATAGATTCTTTAATGTGCCTGTCCTGCAGTTTACATAACCAATATCTAACTGTTGAATTACAGGCTGCACCACGGACATTGTCACCAGCGACCATTCACCGGTGTTTGCCACCTTCGAGGTTGGGGTGTCGACACAGTTTGTGTCCAAGACTGGTCAGTAGCCATAAGAACTTCTCAGTTACTCTTTCAGGCCCACAGAGGGATTCTGGGCTAAAGTTCAACCAAACTGAGCAATCCCTGTGGGATACAGCTGTCGGCTAAGCAGCTGTACCGTGTGGTATGAGACTAGCAAAGCTGATTGGAAGCTGCTCATCGCAATGTCTCGCAAGCTAACCCAGGGAGTTAATGGAAAAGTCTGATTATCATAACTTTTCTCAATGTCCCAACCGGAGGGTGAGGGGGGGGTGGAGATATTAGTGTTAAGGAGTTGGAGTGTGATGAGCGGTCACAAAAGTATTCAAAAGCAGTAGGCCACAACTGAGGACCCAGGTAAATGATCAGTGTGTATGGGATGCTCTGGATGAGATTTTGGGGAAGTTCCAGGATAAGAGATACCCAAGTCTTAGTGCTCACATGGAAATCTAAAATTAAAAGTTATTATTTCCTCCCTGGGCCTCTCCCATCAACAGTTCAGTTCCTAAATAGGCCTCTTGTGACACGGGAAACTCTCCCACTTAGGCCTCTGACTCATAAGGGAAGGTAGTGGGGTCAAAGGGTAAGTGACTTATCTCATTTAACTGCCCTTCCAGCCCCAATTGGTGTCTGTCATGCAGAGAAGAGAGGGAACATATGGGATAGATTTTCACATAGAGTATAGCCAAATGAATGAAGTACCAGAAAGTAACTGATGCCTATTAAAATCATGTTCATTTCAAGATTCAGACCCCGTGGGAAACAAGACTTGGAGCTGGAGAAGGGGAGCATGCAGTAGCTGTTCAGAGCCAGGGAACAGAGTTGTATAGAGTTCTAATCAGAAATGAAATCAAATGGAATGATGTGAGACATTAATAATGGAAACTGTACCCCTCAGATCCCAACAACGCTGCCTCTCCAGGCACAATCAATTTCATCAGGTGCGAAGCAAAGTTGAAAACCAAATCCAAGACCAAATTCTTCATTGAATTTCACTCCAGCTGCTTAGAAAGTAAGAATGCATACTTATCATTGCCTTTCATTGAATCACACATTGTCCCAATTCCTGTGTCTAGTTGAGAGTTTCAATGTTAGGTTTAAGTGTGGATTGAGTATATGTGTGTGGCAGTATATGTGCTTACCTATTTGTCACAAGAGCATAATTTTGAAAATTTCAATCAAAGTAATTCCAGGGTCAATTTTTACCAGGTCAACAAATGAAACATTGTTAACCTTTTCTCACAATGGAAATCCCAAGGTATATGGATCCTTGTCTGACTCCCTGTTCCTGTCTATTTGTCTCTATATCCTTTTGTCTGTCTCTCTCTGTGTCTCCCTGTCCCTGTCTGTGTGTCTCCATGTCCCTATCTGTCTGTCTGTTTCCCTGCCAGACAAACCGTTTTTGAACTAGTGTTGCTACACATGTAATGGGCCTCCTGTGCTATAATTAGCCGATTTGATTAGCTGGAATCTGTCAGTTAGCAGTCACTGAACCTGAGTGGCCTAGTTATTGAAGCTTCTTCTAGATGTTTGCATATACTTGACTCTGCTTTGAACAAAAATCTGCACTCACCTTGTGCTATCTCTAGATCATGTGAAAAGTGCTGAAGGTGAGAACCAGGAGTCCAGAGATGAGAACCTGACTGTTGTGTGGAGCAATCCCCTTGAGGTAACCTAGAATTTCTTGTCTAGTTTCTTTTTGTCATAAGGTGGGTTTAGTTTTGCAGAGTTCTCTAAGTCTATATGATTACATAGTGTGTAATCCTTACCCTACTGAACTCTGTACAATTACACATTGAGTAATCCTTACCCTGCCAAACTCTGATCATTTGCACGTTGGGTAGTCCTTACTCTGCTGAACTCTGTACAGTGACACAGTGAGCAATCTTACTCTGCTAAATATACCAGAAGTGATAATAATCTACACATCCTCATCAATGATTGCTATGATTAATGAATCCCTTAGTTTGTCCTCACTGTGGCTGAAAGGAGAAAGATTTCACTACAATTACAGAAAGGGGCACAATACTGCACTGTTTCCTGAAACTTTAATCTGCTTTTTATAGTGGGTAGCCACTTTATCCAATGTCAGACAGATCCCTAAATTTAATGATTTATATATATTGTTCTAGAACACGAAACAGTAGTTTTAGGCTAACGGGTGGCAGGTTCAAAACAGAAATGAGGAGGAATTACTTCACTCAAACAATGGTGAATCTGTCAAATTCTCTATCCCAGAGTTCAGCAGGCACTGGAACATTAAACAAATCTAAAGAGATAGCTATGTTTTAATTATTAGTAGAATGAAGGGATATGGGGAGCAGGCAGAAAGGTGGAAATGAGGGCAGTATGATTGTACTGAATGGAGCAAGCTCGAGGGCTTAATTGCCTATTCCTGTTCCTAGTTCTTATGTTATTCTATTCCTGATTTATGCATTATACTGCTGGATGTCTCTGCTTTTTGAAAATTTTGCCATTTAGGGGGAATGTTGTCCCCCAGACATGTCAGACAGGGGTCAGGGCAGTGAAAATTGAAACAACACGTCACCTGAAGACTGTTGGTGCATAGATGACATCTCTGTATAAATATATATAAAATAAACATTTGTAGAATGCTCCATAAGAGACTTGTGAAGATTGAGGACTATGTTAATAAAGATAAAGTGATAAAATGGATGGAAGGGAGGCTGTAGTGTAAGACACAGATTGGGAGCAAATGCACGCTATTTGGATTGTCAAGGTGCAGATAGTGATTCATATTGATAATCTTCATGGACTAAGTAATTGAGACACACAAGCATTGACTGAACAGTGTCAAATATTTCTAGTAATACTAAAATAGAAAGCACATTAAATTGTTACAAAGAGCTTGGAGGTCTGCAAGAGAAACAAGAACAAGGTGCAACTATGGGTGAGTCAGTGGCAGATGCAGTTTAACTGAGGGAAACATTTAATTTTTTGGAAAAAGAACATTTTTTTTGTCTTTAATCTTTCAGGGATATGGGTGACTCATTTGTTGACCAAACCTAATTGACCTTGAACTGAGTATGTTGCTAGTCTAGTTCAGAGAGTAGTTAAGAATCAACCATGTTGCTTTGGATCTGATGTCACAAGTAGGCCAGACTGTGTGAAGATGGCAGATTTATTTTCCTAAAGGGTATTAGTGAACTCAGATGGACTATTCTGACAATGGGTATCATAGTCACTGTTACTATGATTAGCATTTCAATTCCAGATTATTATTCAAATTCTAATTCCACTAGCTGCCAATTGGAACTCTTGTCCCCTGAGCATTAGCTTGGGCTTCTGGATTACTAGTCCAGTGACATTACCACTATGCCAGCATCTCCCCCTAAATGGCAAAATTTTCAAAAAGCAGAGACATCCAGCAGTATAATGCATAAATCAGGAATAGAATAACATAAGAACTAGGAACAGGAATAAGTAATTAAGCCCTCGAGCTTGCTCCATTCAGTACAATCATACTGCCCTCATTTCCACCTTTCTGCCTGCTCCCCATATCCCTTCATTCTGCTAATAATTAAAAACATAGCTATCTCTTTAGATTTGTTTAATGTTCCAGTGCCTGCTGAACTCTGGGATAGAGAATTTGACAGATTCACCATTGTTTGAGTGAAGTAATTCCTCCTCATTTCTGTTTTGAACCTGCCACCCGTTAGCCTAAAACTACTGTTTCGTGTTCTAGAACAATATATATAAATCATTAAATTTAGGGATCTGTCTGACATTGGATAAAGTGGCTACCCACTATAGAAAGCAAATTAAAGTTTCGAGAAACAGTGCAGTATTGTTGCAGTAAATGATATCAGGCAATGGGAGTTGAAAACTTTAGACTATTTGTATAGCACAGAAGCTTAGAAAATTCTGAAGTGGTTTAAGAGTGTGAATATTACAAGATTTATCCCAAAGGAAAGGTCAAGGAGAAAGAAGAAGGGATGTGTTTGTGAATGCTACAATTGGCCTGAAAGCTGTTGTTCACATATGAGAGACATCAGAGGCAACAACCAGTGCCCCTAGAATCCATCCTCAGCAGGAATCAGTGAGGAATGGAAGATATAAATGACTGTGAAGCATATCTTGCTGAAGTATTCAGTGCTATTGGTCTCCTGGATCTGCCCTTTTATCAAATATAATTTACCCTCTCTTTCCTGTCATAGCTGATACCGATTATATCCGACCCTGAGTATTTACTCGACCAACACATCCTCATCTGCGTCAAGTCCACTGACAGCTACGAATCATATGGTGAGCATGAGTACACATGGGTATCTGAACAGACCCTGTGCATAGCTAAACAGCAAAACTTCCTTCTGCAGATCCTAGAATTAGCAAGTGGAGACAAGTTACATGACCTAAAGCAAAAGACAAGTTAAAGACAAGGGAAATCACTTGGTTAATCGAATCATGTTCTTCTATTTCTTCAACTCTTTCACTGAAACTCATGAAAAAGTGACGGTGTGCTGCATTCTTGAGCAGTCCATGTAGTGCTGTTGGACCTGAAGTTTCAGCATTTTAACCCAAGGAGGGTGGAAGCACCAAGAGAAATATTGGAAATAATGTAGTGGAGCAGTGATTGATTATTCAGCTGAAACACTCTTTACTGAGCTGCAGGCCGGTGTTTACATCACTGTAGTCTCCCCCAGTCCACATCCAGTGGCAGTTCTATGTTTGATTTCTATTACAGGGCAATGTTTCACAGTAAACCTTGATCAGACGGACTAGCCTTGTCAGCTGTACTGCAAAAAGCCACCGGACCTTTTCAGGCAGTGGAAACATTGCTTAATGGGTTGCTTGATGGGGTCTCTGAGTCATAGAGCTAAATGGTGCTGGAATTATACCAAGAATCACCCTCATCACCAAGCAGCCAGCTTCTCTTTGCTGTGTGAGGGTAAAAAGTAGGACTGAGAAATGGAATGGATTGGCACAAGATAAGGATCATGGCACCTGCCAGAAAACCTAAAGTTGAATATTGCAAGTTCTCATACACCAATTACATGTTAATAGAGGGGAAGGCCTGTGCGTCATGGTCATGGGAAGGAGCCTGCAGGGAGATGTGTATGTGATCAATGAAATCCTGGACTTTATTCTGGTCAGACCCAAGAAGCTGATCCTACTGTTTCCGTATGTCCACTCTAACTATCTAATTAATCCTTCCTCTCTGTTTTCTGCTGAACGTATCCTGACTGTTGCTCAGTGTTTCTGTCTGAATTCTTCAGCCCTCTCTCTTAACAAGAAAAAAGAGTTGAGCCCAGCCTAGGGTGACTGTGAAGTTTACACATTCTCCCCACATCTGCATGAGTTTCCCTCAAATATATCAGTTTCCTCCTACAATCCAAAGATGTGTGAGTTAAAGTGGATTGGCCATACTAAATTGCCTTTTCATGTCCTAAAATGTGTAGGTTGGGTGGATTAGCCATGGTGAATGTGTGGGTTTACAGGAATAGGTGGAGACTCTATAATTGTAAGCAGAATTGATATTTCTTATTAATGATTTGTAGACACTCTCCTATTCTTATAGAATGATACAGTATAGGAGGAGGCCATTCAACCCATTGTGCCTGTACAGTTAAATACAATCCAGTACTTAAATACAATCCAGTTAAATACAATCTCCTCACCTGTTCCTTCTCGCCTGCACTTGATTTGCTTTTGTTGCATTGTGTTTAACTTTGAGAATCTGCCTTGTGTTTCACTGCCCAGGTGAGGGTTGCATTGCAGTGCAAGCCCACTCAAATGAGATAATATTCAACATCCCACTGGAGCATCGTGGAGAGGAGACAGGCATTTTCAGCGGCTCATATAAGCTGACCATTTCAGAGCGGAAACAACGAGGGAGAACTTATGGTAATGTTCAGTTATTTATTTTCATGTCTTTGAGATGATGAGGCTCCAGTTTCATTTCACTCAGCTCTGCAACTCCCACATTGCCTGATGCAATATGTGCACATTCAGCCTCTTAAAGGACATAGAGGAAAGGGCAAAGAAATGGGATTAGCTACAGTTGAAGGCTGGCCAAAGAACAACATGGCCAAAGGGCCAATAACGGTATATTTTTACAAGAGTGAAGAATGAAGTTAGAAGTTTCTTTACATGCGGAGCTGGTGGAAGAGGGAGTGTTTTGCTTGAGGTAGAAACAATTGAACCACTTAAGGAAAAAAACAGAGTAATGTTTGAATCAAGGGAAGATACATGCCAGTTTGGAATTGCTGTAGCAAAGAGCTGGCACAAACCAGAGGGTCAAATGGCCTGCTTCTTCTGTTAATCCAATGGGTGGGAGGCAGAAGTTGGGAGCAGCTCTTGGTACCCTCTAGTGGTGTTAGAGTTCAATTGCTTCAGTACTTTTGTTAATCTTTCCAGCCTGCACTTTCACGTTTCATTAACTTTGAAAAGGATATATGAAAGTTTACACGAGTGGCTGTTTCTCATGTATTAGCCAGGATATTGAAACCACAGCTTCCCAGACCACCACTGCACCTTTCCCCTCCACACTCCCCACAGTACGTACCCTCCAGAACCGCTCCATTCATCTTTGCAGATTTAAGAGATTTTGTAACAGAATTGACAGCAGATAATACAGCATTAGAATTGAGATGGTATGCCATCATGGAAACATTGGAGCACTATACACAGTTCTAGTCTTCATATTACAAAAACAACAATTTGGAGGTACGTACTGGCAAAAGGTACAAAATATATTTGCAAAGATTATACCAGAGCCAAGAAGTTATAATGATCAGAAACGACCAAATACACTGGGAACCATTTCCCTCGAAAAGGGAAAAGATGAAAAAAAATCCTCTGACACTAATTTGAAGAACAGGAAAGGGTGTTATCCCTGGTGTCTTTGTCAATATTTATCCGTCAATATCATAAAAACAATCAGATCTTGATCGCATTGCTGTCAGTGGCAGATTGCTGTGAGCATATTGGCTGCTGTGTTGCCCACAACAGTGACTATATTTCAGAAAGCACCTCATTGGCTTTTCAGCACTCTGAGACATCGAACTGTCATGAACAGCAGGATGCAAAGCAAGTTACTTTGTTTTTTCTTTCCAAGAATTGTGTAAGACTTGATAGGGTAGATGTCAAGAAAATGGTTTTATTTGTGGGGAATCCAAAATTTGGGCAGTGAACATAAGATAATCACTAAGAATCCAATATGGAATTCACAGGCAACTTTACCCAGAGTGTTGTAAGGATGGGTATTGGGTTCTGAAATACAAACGTTACTAAGTTTCCTACCTGGCTTGCCATAGTTATGTGACTTCTGCCATAGTCATGTGACCTCCACCATCAGGGACCTCCCCTGCTGGCAACTATCTTAATTCAGTTCAACAGAGGTTATACCAGAAATACTGCAGTGTTTGAGCTCATAACATGGTGGCAGGAGTGGAGCTGAGACTGAGGTTTGAAAAGCTGGAAGAGCAGCCGCACCTGCTGAAAGAGGAATACTGAAATGTTCCAATCTACCAAAAGCTGCTGAAGGAAAAATCAAAAAGAGAGAAATAGCATAACTTAAAGGGTGCAAAAAATTACTCAATGAGACAAAGATGGCTGTAAATTTTCCTCTCCCAGTTCCTGTCGAAATAAGAGAAGATATATGGCAAAACAGATAGTTGTTCCACTTTTCCAAACCTATGACATTGCAACAGATTTAATTTACAAGGCAAAACTGATACAAGTAGCATTGCAGGGAGAGAATGCTACAAATTGTATTCCACCCTAAATCTATCCAAAGATAGACTGATTAGCATAGTGACACAGTGGTTAGCAGGATCAGGGACCTAGGTTCAATTCCAGGCTTGGATCACTGTCCATGTGGAGTTTGCACATTCTCCTGTGTCTGCATGGGTTTCCTCCAGGTGCTCCAGTTTCCTCCCACAGTCCAAAGATGTGCAGATTAGGTGCATTAACCATGCTAAATTCTCCCTCAATGTACTCAAACAGGCGCCGAGTGTGGTGACATGGGGATTTTCACAACAACTTCATTACAATGTCAATGTATGTCTACTTGTGGCTAATAAATGAACTTTAAAAACTTTTTAAAAACTTTAAGAACAGAAAAAACAGACTGTAGAGATTTGAAAGCCTTAAATGCATGCTTTGAACAAGAAAATGTATTTAACTTATGAACTGTATGTGTTCAACATTAAGACTCAAGGTGAATAGGAATCTATTGATCAGCAGGTGACTGCAACACTTGCAGAATCTTGTGAATTTGGGTAATTAAACGATTATCTCATTAAAGGTAAAATTGTCCTAGGCATTAGATACATGACAGTGAGAGCAAGTCTACTGAAAGAGGAGAAACTTACTCTCAAGAAAGTGATAGACATGTTAGAAACAGAGGTTGTAAAATGTCAGCTAGAGTACGTGTATAGCAGAACAAAGCAGGTGATACATTATGCTGAGATACATTCCGGACTGAAAGAGCAGAACAATTGCAGACAACAGGCAGAATGCAAATACTGCACAGGAAATTTTGCAAGGGAAAAGAAGGATTATCTAGCATAGTGAAAGCAGTGTTTTAAAGGCAAAATGTGGAATCATTTCACAGACGAATAGTTAGCTAGGAAGAAGCAAACACATACAGATTGGAGCATTATTAGTTGAGTCTGATGAAGAACTATACCTGATCCAACCGTTAGATTCCATCAATTCTATGATAATAAATGGTCTGGGACCATTAAAATGATGACCACAGAAAGAGAACATCAAGTGAACAAGTGTCAGATAGACAGCCCAAGATGGCATCTTGTACAAAGGAAATTGAATCATCATCCCTAAGGAGCTAAGAGGAGAGCTGCTGGGATGCATCCATGCGAGCAATTGAGGAATTGAATCAACTCTGAGAAAGGCATGAGAAGTGAAATTAAAAACCACAATGCCAATGCAGTACTTATGAGTACTAAACTAAACTAGCTGGACAGCCTTTGATGATGCATAACATCCCAGACAGACCATGGATAAAGTTGGGAGTAAATGAGAACTGATTTTCTTGCCATTGTAGACTACTATACTGACTACTGGAAGGTAAACCTGACATCAATGACAGCAGGAGAGATGGTAAAATGCTTGAAAGCACATCAGTCATTATGACATTTCGGATATTGTGATATGTGACATGGCCCTCAGTTCATGAGTGAAGAATTCAGCCACTTCACGAAGGATTGGGAAATTCAATAATGCACATCATCTTTGCACTATCTTCAGTTAAATGAAAAGGCTGAGGCAGCAGTGAAAATTGTCAAAGCAATTATCAATTAAATCGACTACTGAAGTATACAAGACAATCCTAGAGTGGAGAAACAATAATTGACAGCAGGGAGAGTTGTCCAGTCCAAAGATTAATATCACACCACATCCAAAGTACTCTTCTAGTAGCAAAAAATGGTACTGAAGCCAGAAATAGTTATGATGTGGAGATATTGGCATTGGGGTAAATACAGTAACAAGTTTACAACATGAGGTTAAAGTCCAACAGGTTTATTTGGTAGCAAAAGTCATTAGCTTTTGGAGCACTGTTCCTTCATGAGGTAGTGGCATGTGCTATCAAATAAACCCGTTGGACTTCAACCAAGTGTTGCGAAACCTCCCACCATGCCCACCCCAGTCCAACACTGGTATTTCCACATCATGATATAGATCCCAATGAGAGAGAGTGTTGTGTTAATACTGCTCTGTAGGTTATATAGATTCTAGTGAGAGAGAGTTTGTGTTAATACAACTCTCTGGATTATGTAGTTCCCAGTGAGAGAGAATGTGTGTTAACACAGCTCTCTAGGTTATATAGATTCGATGATGTGGAGATGTCGGCATTGGACTGGGGCAAATATAACACGAAGTCTCACGACGTCAGACCAAAGTCCAACAGGTTTAGCTGGTAGCAAAAGCCATCAGCTTTCGGACCACTCGCTGCTCTTTCATCAGGTGAGTGGGATTTCAGTTCAAAACAGGGTATGTAAAGACACAAACTCAATTTACAAAATAGTGATTGGAATGCGAGTCTTTATGCCTTCTTTATGCCTTCACTTCCTTTATGCCTATGGAATACGAGTTTTTATGCCTTCACAACACACAACAACAAGAGTCGTTGAGCAGACACTGATAGCCAAGTTCCGCACACATGAAGATTACCTCAAACGGGATTTTGGGTTCATATCACACTACCTGTAAGCCCCATGACTTGCCTGGGCTTGCAAAATCTCACTAACTGGCCCGGCTGGAGACAATACACATCTCTTTAACCTGTGCTTAACCGTCTCGCAAATCAGATTGTCCATACCTTTAAGACTTGATTACCTGTAAAGACATGCATTCCTACCATTATTTTGTAAATTGAGTTTGTGTCTTTATATGCCCTGTTTCTGAACTGAAATCCCACTCACTTGATGAAGGAGCAGCATGCATTCCAAAAGCTGGTGGCTATTGCTACCAAGTAAACCTGTTGAACTTTGGCCTGGTGTTGTGAGACTTCCACCACTGGCATCTTCTCATCATTGAATCTATATAACCCAGAGAGCTGTGTTAACAGCTCTCAATGGGATTGAAATAACACAGAGAGCTGTATTAACACACTCACTGGAATCTACATAACCCAGAGAACTGTATTAACACAACACTCTTTCTCACTGGGATCTATATAATAATGTGGAGATGGTAGCGTTGGACTGGGGTGGGCACATGGGATGTCTCACAACACTAGCTTGAAGACCAACAGGTTTATTTGGTAGCATATGCCACTACCTGACAGTGCTCCGAAAGCTGGTGGCTTTTGCTATCAAATAAACATGTGGACTTTAGTTGTGAGATTTCTTACTGCCAGAAATAGTAGCAGGTTTGAGTGAAAATATCAAGATAAAACAGCAGAAAAACAAATTTCATTTTGACAAGACTGCCAAAGCATTGCCAGAATTAAGCTTTCAACAGGAAACAGCCCATGTGGCAACTTGGGACATGCGTAGAGAAACTGTTACTTCAATTATACGCAGTGGAAACAAATGCATAGAACTATAGAATCCCTACAGTGTAAGAGGAGGCTATTTGGCCCATTGAGTCTGCACCAACTACATATATGAACAACTAGAGAAGTTGTTATTTCACTGCGAGTGTCTGATCAGGAAAATGAGATTTTACTAGCTGCGCAAAACAAAGCACAACCAGAGATCCAGCAATCCCTAACGGAAATGGAACAATAGTTGCCATAACGCTGAAAAGTATCACAGGGACAACACTCTCCAGCGAAAGAACAACATCCAGATAACAACTAATGACGTGCATACCATTAAGGGATTGGCACCATTTAACAACTATGATGGCAATTCCCCCAAAAAATTCTGTTGAGTTTGGGTAAAACATGGAGTAAGTCATGCTGGTATTTTTCAGCAGGAGTTTCAAAACGAATCTCCCACAGTCTGTGCACTGCAGAGTTCACTAGCATAAATCCCGTTGAAAATCAGTGGGCGGGACCTATGCCTGCTGGAGCGGCCAGCAGCATTATGCCACCTACTACACTCCTTATACAACTATGACTGTGCGGTAAAATTGCCTTCCAATTCAATTTTCAAGTTTGTTGACGACACCGCACCACTGTAATGGGTCGGATCTCAAATAATGACGAGACATTGTCAAGAATCTGATGAACTTGTGCAGTGACAATAATCTCTCCCGCAATATCAACAAAATGAAGGAGATTGTCATCGGCTTTAGGAAGCATAGAGGAGAACATGCCCTTGTCTACATCAATGGGGACAAAGTAGAAATGGTCAATAGCTTCAGGTTTTTAGGTATCCAAATCACCAACAAGCTGTAATGGTACCACCTCTCCCCCCCCCCTCCCCCCACCCTGCCCTGTGCTGACACTATAGTTAAGAAAGCCCATTAATGCCTTTAGTTTCTCAGAAGGTAAGGAAATTTGGCATGTCAGCTATGATTCTCACCAACTTTTACAAATGCACCATAGAAAGCATTCTTTCTGGTTATGTCACAGCTTGGTATGGCTCCTGCTCTGCCCAAAACCGCAAGAAACTATAAAAGGTCATGAA
Source organism: Sphyrna mokarran (assembly GCA_024679065.1). NCBI lineage: Eukaryota > Metazoa > Chordata > Chondrichthyes > Carcharhiniformes > Carcharhinidae > Sphyrna > Sphyrna mokarran. Next base: position 62,414,204 of record JAGIQG010000003.1, read on the forward strand.
TGTAGTCCAATCCATCACACAAACCAACCTCCCATCCATTGACTCTGTTTATACTTCCCGCTGCCTGGGGCAAAGCAGTTAGCATAATTAAGGTCCCCATGCGCTCCGGACATTCTCTCTTCCACCTTGTTCCATCGAAGAAAGATACAAAGGTCTGAGGTCACGTACCAACAGCTTCTTCCCTGCTGCCATCAGACTATTGAATGGACTTAGCTTGCATTAAGTTGATCGTTCTCTACACTGTAGCCATGACTGTTAACACTGCATTCTGCACTCTCTCGTTTCTTTCTCTACAAACGGTATACTTTGTTTGTGTAGCACATATAAAAAAATACTTTTCATTGTTTGCTGATACATGTGACAATAATAAATCAAATCAAAATATAACCAATCACCTCCTCCCCCCCCCACTGTAGTCCTGAGTCTACCCAACCCTGACGTCTAACCCCGATTGCTAGCATCCCTCCTTCTGTCACTCGGCCCGTGCAAAATGACAGTGGGACTGCCCCACCCCTGCCGATTGTCCCCACAGGCCCTGCCCCATTAAGCCCCACCCCCTTGGCACTGCTTGATGCCCAGTGAACAGTGCCAACTGCCCCCTGGTCATTGGCAGTTTGCCCCTTCGGCAGTGCCAGGAGGGCCTAGGCTGGCACTCCCAAGGTGACAATGCACAGGGGCACCGTACTCCTGGCCCCAGACCGTGGGGGGGGGGGCAGGGTTTGATGGTCTCCTTGTCATTCCAGCAGGGTCGGGCTGCCAGCTCCCCATTAGTGAGGAACTGTACGAAACCATGCCGGAGTGAACCACAGGGAGCTTGTGGGGCGGAAGGGGAAGAGAAAGAGAAACACAAAGACCCAGAGACTTCAGTCCCGGGCCTGCTAATGATATTTAAATAGCATTTAAATTAATATTTGCTTGAATTATTCAGTTCTGTGTCAATTTCTGAAGGCGCTGGAAATCCAGCCCTCAAACTTGCAAGGACCATGGCACTCAGTGAGGAACCCATGAAACAGTCTCCACTCAAGTCTCCCAGCCCACTGTGGTACAAAAGCAACAAGCGAGCTAGGAGAATCACCTCCTATAAATGCAAGGCATGTGCAATGACTGTTGAGAATAAAAAACAGTTTGTCAATGCATGAGAACAGTTGGTATATATTGGGTTACTTGGGTAACTCACTGTTACATATGATTATGCGTGAAGATTTATCTGCCATTCATTATGGAGAGAGGAATATTTAGTTTTGAAATGCAATCATTACTAAGTGTCCTACTTGCCATAGTCATTCGATCTCTACCCATGAGAGATTCCCTGTATCAAGCCATTTTGCGTTCAGTCCAATAAAGAGATGACACTTTGAGCTCATAACAATGGGAAACTTTCTATCACAGGAAGAAGAGATGAATAACATTGGTGTATTTTTAGGGAAGTTAATTAGAAATAGAAGAAAGGAATAGGAGGATATGTTGATGAGATTAGGTGAGGCCGGGTGGGAAGAGGATCACGTGGAGCATAAACATAAGATATGGGTCTGAGAGTTCAATGGTCTGTTTATGTACTATAAAAACTATGTAATTGTACGTATATTGTGTGTTGTGCTAGTATATGTTTACAAAGAAAATGCAGAGGCTACTAGCAGCACTGTATTACAGAAAGCTTCGTGCTGAAGATTCAAGAATACTCCTTTTAGGCAGGGAACATCCTGCTGAAGATGTGCCTGGATTTGTTAAGACCAAGAGTTTTGATTGCCAACTTTCAAATCCTTAACACTCATTTTCAGGAGCCACTGAACAATGGGTAGGAGCAACAAAGCATACACCAAATTATTGAGGTCAAATATGGTAACCGCAGATAGTTCAAGACTGCAGTCAGTTGTTTGTGTGCATACCAAGGGCATGGTTTTAACCCAGTTTCAAATTAGATCCACAGTAAAGGTGTGATCAATGATGCAAAGACAGTACCATGCTGGAGAAAGTAGTGTGGTGAAAGGGATGGAGTACTAGAGGGTGATTAGACCAGAAAAAGAAAACACTATGCACTTATTTGACAATAATTTGACCGAATTTGACAAGGGTGGCACTGTGGTTAGCACTACTGCCTCACAGCACCAGGGACCTGGGTTCAATTCTTGGCTTGATTTCTTCCCACAGTTCAAAGATGTGCGGATCAGGTGGATTGGCCATGTTAAATTGCACCTTAGTGTTGGGGTTGCAAGGATAGGGCTTGGCTGGAATTGTCGTCAGAGCAGGCTTGATGGCCACATGGCTTCCTTCTGCACTCAGGATTCTATGATTCTAATTGCTGGTGAAGTTTTTATTTCCTCTGTTCTCCCCCATTTCTGAAATTCACTCTCATAGGAAGAATATTCTTATTGTTTGCATAGGCATTGAGTCCTTCAACCAAGAAACCATTCCACAATTAAGTTTAGGGCATCAGCTCAAGGAGGGTTGAAAGAGTCCCAAAAATCTTGTCCTATGGTGTATAATCCAGCTTTCTGATCCTCATCATTGGTAGCTCCATCTTCAGTTGATTAGACCCTGGATTTCCCAGCTAAATTTTTCTGTTTCTCCACCTCATCAACTTTGAAAATGCTCCTTAAAACCTATCTCTGAAGTCAAGCTTTTGGTCTTATTAAAACTCCTCCTTTGGATTTGGGGAGACTGGTAATATGCTGGATTAGCAATCCAAAGGAGCAGGCTGATGTTCTGTTATTCATCTCTTCTTCCTGTGGAAGAAAGTTTCCCATTGTTATGAGCTCAAAGTATCATCTCTTTATTGGACTGAACGCAAAATGGCTAGATACAGAGAATCTCTCATGGTAGAGATCGAATGACTAAGGCAAGTAGGACACTTAGTAATGATTGCATTTCAAAATTAAATATTCCCCTTTCTATAATGAATGGCAGATAAATGTGACTCGAGACCCACAACAATGTAGCTGACTCTTCACTGCTCCCTGAAATGGCTTAAATTCAAGATTTATTTTCAGGGAAGCTGGATTAACACAGGAGAAAGGAAGAGAAGGATAGGTTGATGAGATTAGATAAATTAGGGTTGGGGGGAAGGATCTTATAGAGCATAACACGCATGGGCTTGTTAGGGGAATTAAAGGTATTCAAAGTGATGTCCCTATTCCATGAAAAATAAAGTTTCAATTTTATGTCTGATAATTGCCATTGTAAAGCATCTTAGGATGTTATGCTGCATTAATGCACTAAATAAATGCAAGTTGTTATTGTCACAGCAGCTCCCCAACGCCCCCCCCCACCCCCCCAAACCAATCCTATCCTCACATTTTATTCTAATTCCAGCGGGAGTCGCTGAATAATAACCCGGAGTTGGAGCTTTGTATAATTTCAGAGCAAAGCTCAGCATCTTGCCCCTAACTGCTGACCCAGAGTTGTTTTCACAGTACAATCCAAGTGCTTCATAATCTGCTTGCCTCAGTAATACATGGACAGTGCCTTTCTGCACTGAGCCACCAGCATGTTTTAAAGATGAGATTTCATTACATAATGGGCCAGATATTGCAGTGATGGATTTGCTGCAGACTTTAAAGGAAGCTGTCTATAAGGATCTTGTAGGATTTCAACTTTCCTGGCATTGCTTTTATTCTGGAATCAGCTATAAAACTCCCTTACGGTTCCATAGTGATATAATTGTGATGACAGTGTGCTATTGCTATATATATTTTATGTTTAAGAGGACCATTTTAAAGTTCAGTTTTTCTCACACACCCATCACACACTGTATCCCACATTGCTTTGTAGCATCTGGGTCTCCGTGCTTCTTCCATTCCAGCTGCAATTCCACCCAAGTTTTCACTGTATTCTCCCATTTTCTCTTCAGTGCACTCACAAAACAAGCTGGGGAGAATTCTCTTCACGTTGCCTCTTCTTCACAGTCAGATGAGAATTGAAGGGTTTTTGTAATTTGTTCATGGGATGTGAGCATTGTTGGCCTGCAGGGAATGCAGCTCAGATGCTGGAATTGCAGGATAATTAACCATGTAGTGTTTACTTAGGAGAAAGATAATGAACTTTTGTTTACAAAAAAAATTTCCCTGAGTTTTTTATTAACTGGAAGATGGATTTAAGATTCTGCACCCTCTCCCTTCCTCCTCGATGTATGGTATGCTTTGTGTAGCGCATAAGAAAGAATAACTTCCACTATATATGAATGCATTTGGCAATAATAAATCGGGATTGACAGGGAGTATAGGATTGACATGGCTATGTGATAATGTAGTTAATAGGAGAAACTAGGTTAGTAGCAGAGAAAAACAGCTGCAGCTGTCAGTTCTGGTTGAGTTTGGTTTAAAGACAGTGGTCAGCAAATTTCTGACCTCCACAAAATCTTTCTGAAAGCTTCAAGGCTATTTACACCCAAACAATATAGCAAGTAGATTTATGGTTGCTAACTATTTAAAGTGAGTTTTTTTTGAGTCTGTAAGAAGAATGATGTTTATTTGAAACTGAAACAGTGATAAGTTAAAAATTAGAGTTATTTCCTCTCTTGTTTAAATATTGTTCAATAGGAAGTTAGTTAGCTGCTTGGTTAAGCTGCTTCATTTGCTAGAGTTACAGTTAAATTATGTTATTAAATAAAGTTTGTTTTTAAAAGATTCCTGCTTTGTCAGCAAAGTTACTTCTGGAGTCATGCATCCTGTCCTCACATTTTTGCCAAAATAGAAAAATTGTTGGGGTCTAGTTAGACTTCCTGATATAATTTGGAATTCTAGTCACTAACATCATTAAGAAAATGAAACAACCAATTATGTTAGTAATTCTTACTGACACAAAACCAGGAAATAAATTGCAAAGAGCAAAATAAGATCTGGGGCATACACGTGGGACAATGGTGGAAGCTGAAATATCAAACTTTAAAAAATATTTTTTATATTAAAAACCAATTGAATGTTTTCACAATAATGAAGAAATTCGACAGTCCACAAACATAAAAGTAGTTTTTCGGTGCCACAAAAGTTGTTCAGCAATAATTATGAACTTAGTATAATATTTAAAAATCAAATTGACAGTCATTTTATGGCAAACGCTGACAATTTCATGGTAGTTTCAATCACAAACACTAGGCCAATGTGATGTTGATAATATTGGAGTTTTAATAGTATATGGTATTCTTTAAAATTCCTTTTCTCAGTGGCAATATTCCCTCTATGCTGCACAGATGTGCAACACCCCAAAAGTTTCTGAAAGGCCACACAAAAATTGGCCTCTTCATGTTATTATGCATGCATGGCCATGCAAAAAAAAACTAAAATGAAGCTGGTCAATTGTCAACTGTTCAGTGGTATTTAATTGCATTCACTTCTTAATTGCAGATTTTATACAGTTGGAAAAAGATGAAATGATTTCCATTATACAAAGCAAAGCAAACACTCATCCAGAGTTTCCGAAAAGCTGGGAATGGCCAGGGAGGTAAGAACCAATGCTACTGCTGTAAGCTTGGATTGGAGTCGGTGTTGAAATTCAAGTTGGGTTTGGGATTGGAGTTAGAGTTGCACTAGGTTTTGGAGTTGGACTGCGTTTTGGGATTGGACTAGGGTTGGGGTTAACTATGAGTTTGGTGTTGTGGTAGGGCTGGGGCTGAGATTAGGATTTTACTGGTATTGGGATTGAATGCAATTGATGATTGGGATTGTGTTGGGATTGAAGTTGGATTGGGGTTTGAGGCTGGGATTGGTTTCTTTGCCACAAAACCTTGTTCTTTCAATGCCATATGTTACAATATTGCACAGGATGAAAGTTAATGATCAAGCAGCATGTTGAAACATGGCAGAAATTGCTAGAAGCTGGTTTCATTGTTTAATGTATTTGAATATGATCATGAAAAGATTGACAAATGGTTTAGCTAAAGTTTTGCCATGAGCAAAAGTGACAATGTTGTCAGAATACCCTGATTGGCTTAAGCCACTTTATGTTAACTCCAATTCTGTCTGGTATATTCACCGATCTGCACCAATACTGCTGGGCTTTTTTAAAATTCCTTATGCTACAGTTAGTTTTTAAGCAGAGGTTCTCTTGGTCTTTTTGAAGAAAACCATGACGTATTAAGAATATAGAAATGCAGAGGGACCTGGGGGTGCAGGTGTACAAGTCTCTGAAGATGGCAGGTGGAGAAGGTTGTGAAGAAAGCACATGGTATGCTAGCCTTTATAGGAAGGGGTATAGAGTACATGAGCTGGCCTTTAATGTTGCAGTTGTATAAAACGTTAGTTAGACCTCATTTAGAATACTGCGTCCAGTTCTGGTCGCCTTTCTACCAGAAGGACGTGGAGTGCAGAGGAGGTTTATCAGGATGCTGTCTGGTATGGAAGGTCTGAGTTACAAGGAGAGGTTAGGTAAATTGGGGCTGTTTTCCTTAGAAAGACATAGACTTAGAGGAGATCTAATAGAGGTGTACAAGATTATGAGTGGTATAGATAGAGTAAACAGGGTTAAGCTTTTTCCTAGGATGGACTCAAATAGCACGAGGGATCACGGGCTTAGGATGGGGGGGCAGGGGTAAGGTATAATTTGGATGCTAGAGGGAGTTTTTTCACACAGAGGGTGGTGGGGGTATGGAATGCGTTGCCAAGTAAAGTGGTGGAGGCAGGCACTCTGGAGTTATTTAAGAAATATTTAGATGGGCACATGAACAGAATGGGAATGAAGGGGTATAGAAAACTGATTTAAAATAGGGATCATGAGCCTTGGGAGTCCCTGGGAAGTGTGTAAATAGATGATGATATTGATGTACTTGTTTTTATCCTACAGGTGCTTTGGTCCACCTTGTTGCCTAACAAGGGGCATACACGCGATGGGTCGTGAGAGGGCTGCTCTTGGATTTTTTTCGAGAGTATCCTAGTGCTTCACGTCGTTAGTGTACGCTTGACCTGGACCATTTGATGGGCAACACGACAGCTCAGTGACTATCGCTGTGCTGTGCAGATACATGGATTTGGGCCTGTGTCTGTGGGAGTTTGCGCATTCTCCCCGTGCTTGCGTGGGTTTTCTCCGGGTGCTCCGGTTTCCTCCCACATCCCAAAAATGTGCTATTAGGCTAATTGGCAAAACAAATTCTCCCTAAATTGTCTCAAATTTGGTTTTTAATCCATAGATCTATAGACAGGGATCACGGGTAGAGATGGGAACATCGGGGTGACGGTGCGGGCTCGTTGGGCCGAAGGGCCTGTTTCCCATGCTGTTTTGTTCTTTGTATACTTTCAATTTATGGGTGAGATCATTTTTGCCCATTAAACCTTCTCAACTTCAACACTGATGTTACCTTAAGAAAAAAGGAGCACCTTTATCTTTATACTGGTTAGATGGTCTCATCTACTGGGCACTGCCGAACCTTGTCTGCTAAGATTGCATGACAAGAGAAGAATTGCAATAACAAAGACAAAACACATCATCTACCTTCATCCCCTTCTTTTTGTCTCTCCTTTTCTCATTAACTTGTCCCTTTATCCCTACCATGGATACCAGGCCACATACTGCCTTACAATCTAATGCTGTGCTCTCCAGTGGGATAAGAAAGACCTCAAACCCTCTGAGTGACTGGTGGACATTGCAGTTTCTGTTCCCCTCTTGTAGCAAGTGTGTGGCAACAGCTACATTCAGTGCAACTTTCACAAACTGTAAATATTGGCAATTTCAAATATCGCATCGGTATGATGTGTGTGGAATCAACCAACAGGGCTCATAGTTAGTAATTCACCTCCTAAATGTAATCAATGTTTTGCTTCTTTTGTAGGATCTCCTGATAATTTTGGATATGATGTTGTTGCTAAATCATGTATCTAGTAGATGGGGTATGCCCCTTCCAGAAAAACTCATATCTATTATTCATTGTTTCACTCTTACTCCATTGACAAAGCTACAAAAGAACACCCAACAAATTACATCCAATAAGTAATTTGTGGTCCATGAGACTCCTGATGGGATTATATTTTCCTATTGCTGCTTGGGGAGTAAACTGCATCTGCCATTACTTTTGTCAATTTTGGTAAAGCATTGATGTAATAATTCTTACATTCTCTGTCAAACCTATTGCTGACTCACACACTTGTTACTTGCTCACCCATCATTTATTCCCTTACACTATCACTGATACTCAGAAACCATATTCAGATGTTCTCTCTGACTCACACACCTCACACACTGTATCCCACATCATTTTGTAGTCTCTGGGTCTGCGTGCTTCTTCCATTCCAGCTGCAATTCCACCCAAGTCTTCACTGTATTCCCCCACTTTCTCTTTGGTACACTCACAAAAGAAGCTGGGGAGAATTCTCTTCACGTTGCGAAGTTCTTCACAGACAGATGAGGATGAAAGGGTTTTTGTAATTTGTTTATGGGATGTGAGCATTGTTGGCTAGGCCAACATTTACTGCCCATCCTTAATTGCCCTTGAAAAGGTGGTAGTGAGCTGTCTTGAATTGCTGCGATCCCTGAGGATTGCACCCACTGTGCTATTGGGAAGGGAGTTCTGGGAGGGGGGTGGTGGGATGCGTGGAGAGTCTTGCAGCTTGTGGAGTTCCCATGCACCTGTTGACATTGTCTTTCTAGGTGTAGAGGATGCGAATTTGGAAGGTGCTTGTAAAGAAGCCGTGTTGCTACAATGCATCTTGTAGATGCTCCCATGCACTGTCTGGGAAGGTATTGGAGGCAGGAAAACTTATAGAATATTTAAATATTAAATAAAGAATATTAAAGAATATTTGAATGAGGACTTGAAACATCATAACATTCAATTATATGGTACAAGTATTGGAAAATTTGATCAGTGTGACTTTAGTGGTAGTTATTGTCAGTGCAGACTCAATTGGCCAAAAGGCTTTTTCTGCACTGTATGACTCTGAGTGGACAAAGTGAATGTTTAACTTAGTAGATGCGGTGATAATTAAGTGGGCTGCTTTGTAATGCGGGGTGTTGAGCTTTGGGTGCTGTTGGAGTTGCACCCATTTGGACAATTGGAGTGTGTTACATCACACTCTTTCTGACTTGTGCCTTGTCGATGGCAGAGAGACTTTCGGGAGACAGAACGTGAGTTACACACTGCAGAAATTTGCAGCTTCTGATCTGCCTTTGTAGCACAGTGTTGATTTAGCTAGTGCAGTTTCTGGTCAATAGTAATCTCTAGAATGTTGATAGTAGGAGATTCAGTGATGGTAGTTCTATTGGATGTCAGGCAATGATAGTTAAATTCTCTCTTGTTGGAAATGGTGATTACATGGTACTGTGTGATTCAGATATTTCTTGTCACTTATCAGTCCAAGTCTGGATATTGTCTAGGTCATACTCCATTTGGACATGGACTGCTTCAGTATTTGAGGAGTAATGAATGGTGCTGAACATTGCACCTCCCCACTTCTAACCTTATGATGGAGAAATCACTGATGTAGCAGCTGAAAATGGTTGTGCCTGGGACACTATCTTAAGGAACTCTTGCAGTGATGTTCTGGGGCTGGAATGATTGACCTTCAACAAACACAGTAAAGAAGACAAATGATGTCTTGGCATTCACAGCAAGAAGATTTGAGTGTAGGAATAGAGATAATTTGCTACAATTGTATAGCCTACTGGTGAGGCCATATCTGGAATATTGTGTGCAGTTTTGGTGTCCTAATCTGAGGAAGGAAATCCTTGCTATAGAGGGAGTACAGCAAAAGTTTACCAGACTGATTCCTGGGATGGCAGGTCTGTCATATGAGGAGACACTAAGTCAGTTAGGATAATTTTCACTGGAGTTTAGAAGAGTGAAAGGGATTCTCATTGAAAACTTGTAAAATTCAAACTGGGCTAGACAAGGTAGATTCAGAAGGAATGTTCCCAGTGGTGAGGGAGAGTAAATCTTTTAGAACTGAGGTGAGGAGATATTTCTTCATCCAGAGAGTGGTGAATGTGTGGAATTCACTACCACAGAAAGTAGTTGAGGCCAAAACATTGTCTGACTTCAAAGAACAAATTAGACATTGCTCTCGGGGAGAAAGGGATCAAGGGATATGGGGGTGGGTGGGGATATTGAATTCAATGATCAGCCATGATCAAGATGAATGGCGGAGTAGGCTCGAAGGGCCTTCTAGTTTCTATCATTTTTTTGTGTCAGGTATGACACCAACCAGTTTAGAGTTTTCTCTTGATTCCTACTGACTCCAGTTTTGCTAGAGCTCTTTGATTTATCAGGTTATATGCTACCTTGATCTCAAGAAGAGTCATTCTCACTTCAGCTCTTGTGTCCAGCTCTGTTTTCCATGTTTGGACTAAAGCTATAACGAGATGAAGAGCTGAGTGACCCTGGCAGAACTCGAACTGAGTTTCATTAAGCAGGTTATTGTCAAGTGCTACTTTACAGCATAGTGGATGTCACCTTCCATCACTTTGCTATGATCAAGTGTAGGGCAGTAATTGTTTGGTTCTATTTGTCCTGCCTTTTGTAGAGGGGACATACCTGGCAGCTTTTCACATCATCAGGTAGATGCCAGTTGTAATTGTACTGGAAGAGCTAGAGGAGTGGCAGGTTTTGGAACACAAATCTTCAGCACTATTACTAGTGTATGGTCTGGACCCATCACCTTTATTGTTTCTAGTGCCTTCAAGTATTTCTTGATATCATGTGGAGTGCATCAAATTGGCTGAAAGTTGACATCTGTGCACCAAGTTTGATCATCCACTTGGCACTTCTAGCTGAAGACAGATGAAAACGTTGAAAATGTTTCAGCCTTATTTTTGCATGTTTCCCCATCATTGAGGATAGTGGTACTTTTGCAACCTCCTCCTCCTTCAGATAGCTGTTTAATTGTCCATCACTATTCACAATTGGATGTGGCAGGGCTGCAGAGCTTAGATCTGATCAGTTGATTGTGGGATTACTTGGCTCTATCTATCGTGGGCTATTTCCATTGTTTAGCATGTAACTAGTCCAATGTTGTAGCTTCACCTTATTTTTAGATGTGCCTGGTGTTGATCCTGGAATGCTCTCCTGCACTTTTCGTTGAATATTTACACCAGCAGATTTCCTCCCTTGAAAGGCAATGGTAAATCAAGTTTTTATGGTTATCCAGTATGTTCATATTCATTATCAATGAGGCTTGGATTTTGTCCTAGATTTATTTAGATACAATAGCATAGTGATTAGCACTGCTGCTTTACAGCGCCAGGGACTCGGATTCAATTCCTGGCTTGGGTCTGCACATTCTCCTCTTGTCTGCGTAGGTTTTGGTTTCCTCCCACATTCTGAAAGATGTGCTGGTTAGGTGCATTGACCCAAACAGGTGTTGGACTGTGGCGATTAGGGGAATTTCACAGTAATTTCATAGTAGTATTAATTTAAGTCTTACTTGTAACCAATAAATAAACTTAACTTTAATTGAATTAAATTCCTTACCTGCATGGCAGAATTCAAACTTGTGTCACCAGAATATTCATTCAGGCCTCTGACCAAGTTGCTGGATAGTATAATTAATCATTTGGATTTTCATCCCAAATGTAAAATCTTTTTCAACCAAAATCAGTGAGGAGTGGTCTGGAAGAATCCTCTGAGTCTAATCCATTCTCCTTCAGTAACATAACATGTGTTCTTTCTCTTTTACACCACAGGGCAACCCCGAAACTCTGTCCACAACTGTTAGCAGAAGAAGTAGCTGCTAAAGCCCGAGATAGAGTGCCATTACCCAGCCTACCAGAGACTACTTCCAAGGATGATAGCAAGCCCTCAAGGTACTTACATTGAGAACTGATTAAAGCAGTCAAGGCACTAACTGACATGTGCTTTTCACCTTTCAATCTTGGATTAAAGTCAAATCTGACAGAGAGGATGAAAGGCCTGACCCTTCTGACAGTTCTACCATTTTATATCTGCATGTAAACAAAACACAATCTGAGCCATTGCAGCCTGTCCTTATCAGGTATTCTGTGAACAAAACAATATATCCTTTCCCCTCCTAAGATCACAAGAGCTCGTTGTGATCATTAAGCATTCTTGTCCTATTTGCATGCAGATCCAATGTAAGAAATCAGCTTCAAGTAAAACATAAAGCTGTGAAAGTTGCTGAAGAGCTCATGACACAGCCTTAACTATGGACCCATAATATTGTAAAGATCAGGAAATGATGGGGTCCAGAATTTCCTTGGAGCTGCCTTTGCTCCAACTTTGCCAGATTGTGGCACAGACTGGCTCTATGGTCATATTTGGCTGGTGGAACAGGGTTTTATGTTAGGGTTACTATTATTTAGTTGGAGCCATTATTTCTTTTAAAATGAACTAATTGAGGTGCTGCACATAACTGGTGAAGTATGTTGTGCAGATGAAGTGGGGATGATCATTTGACTGAGCTGCACAGATATAGGACAGTTAATATGTTTTGTATATATTTAGACCATTGTATGTCTGCACATGACTCTTCATCTTTTATCATTCAGTCAGTTTATTCCTGCTGCATTTTTATTTGTTCCAACGTATGTTTTATATTTATTTATAATTTATGATGGCTGCATTTATTTATACAATTTTATTTTCATCCTAAGTCGATCATGAGTTGAAGGGAAACCCTATTTCTCCAGTTTAATGTTTCCGTCCATATTTATGTTTATATCTTGGTCTCACGGTGTACCTAGGCTGAAGAACCTTTCAATAGTGCTTTCTTTAAATGTGTTTATTAGATTCATTTCTTCTGCAATGTTCATAATTTTGCATTTGTTTCAGCTTCACTCTGTGCCTGCGCTTAATTCCTATCATTTTTAATTCTTGCCCAAGAACCTTTATTCTCCAACACTGTATATTCACTAATTTAGATACAAAGAAAATGTTTTCACAAGTGCACATGACCAGAACTAAGGGTCATACATCTAACACAGTCAATTATAAATCCTACTCAGGAATTCAGGAAAAGAAACATCTCTAACTAGAGTAATTAAGAACGTGGTACCACAAGAAGTGGTTGAGGTAATTAGCATGGAGGTGTTTAAGCTGAAGCTAAGCAAGTTCATGAAAAAGAAATAGAAGCACATGTTGATGGGATTATTAGATAGTGTAGACTGGGAACTGAATAAACTGAACTGAATGGCCAGCTTCTGTGCTGTAAAATTCTATGTAATTCTATGTCTTGTTATGTATATTGTAGTATTGTGATGTATTTGTATATGGTATTTATGTCTCAAACACTTCACTGTTCATTACTATAACATTGTATGTATTCTGTATATATTTATGTCAAAGACTCTTTATTCTTCTTCATTACTGGAGTTACATTATGTGTGATGTGTTTGTATATTGTTTTTATGTCTCAAAGCTTTCACTCTCTATGTTTAGATGTTCTATTTATATGTGTTACGCTTTTATGATATCTTACATTGGACCACTCAATTTTATACTGAAATTCCTGACTGCGTCACAACATCTGATTTTGAAAATTGGCCACTTTCTGCTGGAATTAATGTTAAGCATAACTGCAGTAACCTGTTGCACTTGCAGGTGATTGAGATGGGTAGTTTTGATGTTAAATTTGTGGCATAATGCTGGGTTGAAAAGCAAAGGGTGATAATGACTGCGAGTTGACATTGTGCTGCATTAAAGCCTGATTCAGGGTTCTGCAGCAGTGTTCTTGTTGCAAATGCCTGGCTCAATATTATTGAGGAAAAATGTAAATATTTGGGAAGCAACAGCTGACTGCATTTTGTTGTAACTTCCCATGAACTGACCCTAGTAGGATACCACAATATATTAAATGGTGCAGTTGTTCCCCATCCATTTCGTGGGGCTTATCAACATTCCTCCCCACCCCATCACCAACCATATACAACGCCAACAAGTTCACCGTTCCCTTGCACCGAAACGTAGCCCAGAATTTGCTGCATCCAATGACATTTTTTGGAAGTTCAGAGTCTCTAGGTTCACTGTTTCGGCACTCCTTGTATACCTGTTCCACCAAGATTCTCTCCATCCCAAGAATATTTTTTACTCAGAGGATTGGGAATCTTTGGAATTCTATACCAGAGAGGGCTGTGGAAGTTTTGCCATGGTATATCTTTAAAGCAAGATTTTTAAGATTTCTGATTAGCAATAACATTAGGGTTTATGAGAAGTATGCAAAAGTCGTTGAAGCAACCATGATCATATTTAATGGTGGTGCAGGCTCAATGGGCTGAATGGCTTACTCCTGCTCCTACGTTCATCCTCCTCCCTTCCTAATTTAGTTTTCTTCCTTTCCTATCCAATCTCTTCTCCCTTCCAACTCAGATGCCTCCTTACCTTGGCCCAATTAATCTTTTGACCTTGGACAGGGTTGATCTGAATACTCCATTCAGACTTGACTCCCCATATGCAGTGTAATGGGAGAGAAACAGTTATGCTAAATGTGCTGTAAAATATTCAAGTATCATTATGGTTGTGATCCTCATTACCCTCCACTATGTACATTATCAGACAGGCCCAGATTTGAGAATGTATGAAAAGGTGACAACCTAAGGCCTGTCCAATAACTGAAATCACAAGCAGTGATGGTATAATGAGATGTGAGGCCCTATATAATGAAGGAATGGGCTGAAAAGTTATATTCACTAAGCATTTTCAAAACAACATAAAAGAATCTTAAAAATTAGGAAAATAAAGTAGATTCTGAGCATAGTGGATTTGACTTGGAGAAGCTTGCTATTTCATATAAAATTGTTGAGATTCAGTTATAAACTACTATCTCAAGAAAACATATGATTCTGCAAGTGTACAGGAATGCTTTTTCATACGTTATATTCAATACTGAAGCTACATGGTGTGAAAGACCATCTTTAATTTAACAATTAAAATATAGACGAAGTATGAGTTCATGTTAAGTAAAAATGAAAGTCTAATTAAAATGGATCACAATTAAAGTCAGAAATTGAAATAACCATATTTACAGGTGTATAATAATGTTTTAAACATATTTCAGAGAGAAATCTGGATTCAAACAATGCCATTTACATTTTCAGAATGTTCCAAAGCACATGGTTAAGGAAATACTTATAAATGTGTTCTCCATTATGTACATAAATGCAGATATTTTGTGCACAGCCAAGTCTCATGAACAACTGAATAGTCAGATATCCTGTGACTGATGTCTGAGCGAAGTATGTTGGCCATGATATTAGTAGAATGCCCTGCTGTCATTCAAGTAACAATGTGGATCTTGTATGCCTAGCTGAATGTTCCAAGTGGTGGATGTGGCTTCTGCTCTCAAGCTGGCACTAACGATAATGTCAGAAGTCATTGACTATGGCAAGCTAATGGCCACATTGCATCAAGACGATTTTCCGATGAAAATCATCATGCATGTCCAGAAAACTGCACACTCAAGCTTGATCCCACACACACACAATCTTTAAACATTCATATTCTAATGGTGCAGGTCCTGGTTGTTATTGGCTGTTCATCTGGTGTTTGCTTATTTTTGTGGTGATATGATCTCTCCAGGAAATGTTACTGCTGCAGTGGATGTTGCTGTCTTGGTAGCTCTTGCTTTGATCCATTGCCTTTGTTGGGAAACAGTTGATCTCTGGGACTGACGTACAGTTCCTTGTGGGGTTGGTGAACTCATCAGCTGTAGATTTCTGACTATTGTTACAGTATATCTGATCATTAATTTTTCACCTTGAACAATCAGATTGACACCTTCTTTATTCAAGTCCCAAGTAGGAGAATATGTTGAACGTTCAGATTCTAGCTCACTCTAATTCTAAGCTCCGGCAATGATTTGACAGCTTTACCAAGATGAAATTTTGCTTTGTCATTTGTCCCTCACATCCATTACCACTTTCAACTTCAGTGTTTTAGTTATTAAAATTGTAATCTTTTTGTGCAGTGTGACATTAATTACTGACCTGGACTGCTTCCCATGCCTTCAGTAGGTTTGTTTCTTCCCTTTTGATTTGCCTTCTGTACATCTGTGCTGATTAAGTTGATTTTTGATGATCCCATTGCCATTTTTCATCACTGCTTCAGCCTTCCCAATTGACTAAGGATAGTCCAATGATGATGTAAAGAACTGAATTTTCCAAGATTTATAAAGCACCTGAATTCTTCACTCATGAACTGGTCCCCAATGGTCTGAATGGTGAGGAGATAATTCCAATGAGAGGGAAGAGGTGTATTCCAAGCTTCATCCATGGTTTGCCTGCGATGTTATAGATTATGTTATAAGTAGTGGCTCTTTATCTTGATGTTCATTATAATCATTGCACTGACTGATATGCTCCTTAATATTATTGCTCATGTTTGTTTCACATAGAACTCCCCACTTGCCTCCCTCAAACTAGCTTTGATTCTTTGATGGCTTGCATAGATGCATTTCAGCATCTCTCTCCTTTCTCCTTCAGCATCTTATTCCTTTATATCAGACTCCATCTTGGGTAATCACATCATCCTTGTATGCGCAACACTCTCTTAAAACAACAGGCATGTCCTTGGTGGTTTCTGGCCATCTTTTCATTACTATTGAAGTGAATCGTTAAAGCCTCCAAAATTTTACATGACTGGCTTCTCTGTTCCTCAGTGAGGTTTGGGGTGAATTCAATATATAGCACACATTTACTAGCATCAAGAACAAAGTTGTGCTCTTATTTGTTTGAATTTCTTGTTTAACTCTGACAATTTCATAATTTTAATTGAAGAATTTTTCATTTATTTTCAAATCTGCTTTCATCTCCATTGGAGCAAGTACTAAAATTTATAAAGCCACACCAACTTACCAGTGACCCATGACCTGTACAAGATTGTAGACTGAAGTTTTAATGATTCTCTGTTGTTTCTTACAATTGCTGGCTCATGTACAGCTATCAAAATCCATTTGCTTTCAGCTGCACAGACCTGATACCATGTTCCACATTGTGGGTGAAATGGCTTCACTCTTGATTCTTTATACACCTAGGATGATATCACAGATCACATGACTATGGGAAACCCAGGACCATATTGCACTTCTCCAAATACTAATGCAGCACTTGTTTGTATTGGTTAGGCCAAAAGACAGCATCTCTGGCAGTGCAGCACTCTCAGTACTGCAGTGAAGTATCAGCCTGGATTATCTGTTAACCCACTAGAGTGAGAAATAAGCCTACCACTTTCTAAGTGAAAAGCAAGATTGATACCTTCGAGTCTGGCTAAATTTTGAGAAGAAATAAAGATGAGGCTAGAACTTGGGGCAATCAGTCTCCATTAATTAGTCTACAACAAATCAGCATTTTCCAATGGACTCCTGCCTTCCTGTTCCAGGGCACTGGAACTCAGGAATAATAAATATAAGATATGAAGGGGAAATGGATAAACTGGTGGACTAACACTGAGGGTGGAATTTTCCATTTCTACCAGTAGCGGGAATTGTGACAGGCAAGGGAGTCAGATTTCATAGGAGATCAAAAATCATTTTCCAAACTGCAGAAAATTATTTTGGATTCTTGTTCTTCTTACTTTCAAGATGGCATTAAAGGGGTGGGGTGGGGTGGGGGGGGGGGGGGGGGGGGGGGGGGGGGGGGGGGGGGGGGGGGGGGGGGGGGGGGGGCGGGGGGGGCGGGGGGGGGGGTCGTCGAGTGTGCTATCAACCTATGTCGAAAAGTCAATTTTCATCTCATTAATGCTCAGCAAAAGGTTAACCTGCTGAAATCTGTTCCCCCTTGAAATTAAGCATCATGCCAATGGGAATTTAGAAAGTTCTGCTTCACCACCATGCATAAATAGTGTGCACCTAGTGAGATAGAATCCTTCCTGGACTTCAGGTCAGTGGACACTGCTTTTGCCTTCTTAAGTGCCAGTAGCCAAAGGTGTGCCAAAGCAGGAAACAGTACACAAAAGAAGGGTGGGGGCAGGGAGCAGGTTTTGAAGCAGAGATTAAGCTAGGGAGACAAATAAAGACTGGAAGGGTGAGCTAGAGTTTAGGAAAACGAGGCCGGGGTAGAGAGTCCAGGGAAGGTACAGAGGGTTGATAGAAAGTGAGTTTTGTGGTGGGTTCCTAGGAGGAGAACTCGGGATACCAAGTGTTGGAGGGAACCAGTGTAGTCAGAGGTGAAAGTGGGATGCGATAAGTTCAAGGCGTGTGTCTTTAGACATAGCTGTCATCGGAAGGTGATTGAGGGGAACAAGAAAGGTGGCATAGATAATAGGACAGGCAGTGTCATGGTGGGCATAGAGATAGTAATGGTATTTGTTCAAAGAGAGGAAAGATATGGGGATGGGTAGTGGTAGGGTCCAGAGTGACAGGAAAAGGTTCACAGGTGACAGAGAGGAGTAAGGATCAGATGATGTGAGTCAATAGTGATGGAGAGGAAGTTAGTGGCTGACGGTGAGAGGTGGTGGAATGGGTTGATAGGAGACATGTATCACCTTTCAGCAGCAAGGCAACACTCTATATAAAACTGCGATATGTCCAAATGGGAAGAGGGTCTTATCAGCTGAGTCGAGCTGAAGGTTAGAACAATTAGCTGACTAAAGGGACATCCTAATAATCATGAGGAAACATTGGTGAGCTGTGATCCTCCATACTCCATACAGCAGTGAGTTTATCCCAGAACCTCAAGTCACATCACATCACGATCCCAGCAATGGATGAAGCTGCTATTCATTCTGTGTCATTTGCCTTTGGCTGCAGTCAGAGACAGCGAGGGACAGAAGGAGGTGGAAGTCTGCAAGGGTGATGGAGGGCTACCAACTAGTGACTGCAAACCTCCATCTTCCTGGGTGAATTGTCATGGCTGACAAAGGATCTACACTGCTGAAGCAATGGTTTGAGTTTTGAGAATGCTCAGAGCAAACAGAAAAGTGTTTATGTCTGGCTTCTCCCCAATGACTCTCATCACCCTGGTCAAAGAGCAGTCATTTGAGAATGGAAGGAAAACCCATCTCTAGTCCTCCAGGATGTTCTTTACCTGGAAAGACTAATAGGAACAGGATAATCACCAAGCCTGATGAGCCATATTCCATGCCCAAATGATGTCTGCCTGAGATTGAAAGGTCTTGGGTCAGCCAACATAGTCACATATTACCCCGCTTTTGCTGATGTAAAAACAGAGCCTGCAATAAGACTGTGGGGGAATCAATGCATCTGATGTTCCAGATGGAAGTGGGGAGACTATGTTTCACCCCTGAATGTCTAGGGAATGCTGTATCACTGGGATATCCTTGAATTCATCAGACTTGGAGGAGGAATAGAGCACAATATATTTATAACAGTGCGAAGTATAAGTCATGAGTGAACACCCATGCATTAAAAACTCTTTTTCTGACTCTGCTGTTAGGATTAATTGCAGCCACAATATTGGCAAAAGAGCTGAAAGCAGTCAGCTAATTGCTATGTTTGGCTTCTGAGATGATTTTGGTGGGTGTCCTTCTCTGGAGGCTTGAGTGCCTGTTAAAGATTTCCTGCTCTGGGGCAGGTGCATGTTGGCAGAGGAGAAGTAAAATGGCTTCTCTCCAAGGGTCTCGTAACTCTGATCAAAGAGCATTGAAATAGAAACAGAAAATATGAGTAAAACTCAACAA
Source organism: Sphyrna mokarran (assembly GCA_024679065.1). Lineage (NCBI taxonomy): Eukaryota > Metazoa > Chordata > Chondrichthyes > Carcharhiniformes > Carcharhinidae > Sphyrna > Sphyrna mokarran. The sequence goes on from JAGIQG010000003.1 coordinate 62,433,708, forward strand.
ATCTGGCAGCATCTGTGGAGAGAGAAACAGAGTTAACATTTTGAGTCCATGTGACTTTTCTTCAGAGTTAAAGAGAAGTAAGAATGTGATGGATTTTATGTGGTTGAGGGGCGTGACGTGGAGGATCGAGCAAAATAGAAGGTCAGGAATAGGTTGGAGTTTAGGACAGATTGAAGGACAGAAGGCTAAAAGAGATGAAATGATAGAATGTGTTACTAGCTGAATATGGGTTAGTGCTTTCCAAAAACAAAACATGAGAACAAGAAACAGACCAGCACTTGACAGCAGTGGGAGAGTGGTGATTGGAGGGCAGTTGGTGAGGGGGTCAATGGGGTTGGAGGGAGAGAAAGAGGATGAGAGGTGTTTGGACAAAAAAGAAACAAAATGGGTTGTGTTGGATTCACTGGAACTTTGAAACAAGACAAGGACAGAAATGTTGGCAGGAGAGCAAGATGATCAATTGAAATAACGAGTGACTGGGAGGTTGGGATTATGCTTAGAGACTGAATGAGAGTGTTCTATAAAGTGGTCATCCATTCTGCGTTTAATGTCCCCAGTGTAGAGACTGCATTGTAGATAGTGAATTCATAGACTGAATTGAAAGAACTAAAAGTAAATCATTGCTGAAACAAGAGTTTGAGGCCTTTGACAATGAGATGAGAGGAGCTAAAGGGACATGAGTTACACCTCCTGTAATTACATGGGCAGGTGCTGTGGGAAGGGAATTAGGTATTGTGAGTAATAGTGGAATGAACCATGGTATGAAATCGGTCATGATAGAATTCTGATAGTGGGGTATCCTGGATGACACCTCCTTCCTCTGGATGACTTTGGGCCCCCACGAAGTTCTTAAGAGGAAAGGGCACTGGAGGAATGTTTAGGAACCTTGTTACACTCTCACCTAGCCACTGCAAGATCCAACCCATAACTAGAACAGTCAAACGCATGTCTGAACACCAATTCGGCAGAAACTGCTGGATCTGGGATTCCAAGGCAGCTGCTTCCCTTCTCATGGAGATTTACATGTGCTTGAATGCCACATCCACATCTATTGATTGTGTCTGATAACTTTGACATTCCCCTGCCTCTCTCCACATCTCCATCATTTGTCCTGGGGCTGATTGCAGAAGCCCATCATTAGACTTGGGTTCTGCAGGAGCCTGGTGTCCAGCAGCCCTCCGAGTGCTAGAGGCCTTGGCTGTCACTACCTCTGTTTGCTGTGGACCTGTGCCTGTGAGGTAATCATCAGACTATAAACCCAAACCTAACATAGGTCTAGTACCCACCTATGTGTGTACCTCTGCACAATGGAAAATACATATGAAAGCTTCACAGATGCAGTACTAGCAAAACTGGAGACAATGGGAATTGGGGAAAAACTCTCTGCTGGTTGGAATCATATCTAACACAAAGGAAGATGATTGTAGTTGCTGGAGGCCAATCATCTCAGTCCAGAAAATCACTGCAGGAATTGATCAAGCTAATGGCTTAGGCCCAACCATCTTTAACTGCTTCATCAGTGATTTTCCCTTCAATAAGATCAGAAATCCTCCATGACTGGTGGGCATGCATCATCACCCTGGACTTGCATTTCAGTTTACTCAGTTGAGTTTCCTTTTGATGTTTTCATAAAATCCCTACAATGCAGAAAAAGGTCATTCGGCTCTCGAGCCTGCACTGACCACAATCCCACCCAGGCCCTCTTCCCATAACCTCACATATTTACCCTGCTAATCCCCCTGACATTAGGGCCAATTTAAAATGGCCAATCAACCTAACCCACACATATTTGGACTGTGGGAGAAAACCAGAGCACTCAGAGGAAACCCACACAGACACAAGGAGAATGTGCGAACTTCACAAACAGCGACCCAAGCCGGGAATTGAACACGGGTCCCTGATGCTATCAGACAGCAGTGCTAACCATTGTGCCACCATATTACGCTGCCCCATCAGGGTACCCTTATCATTTTTGTTTAATTTATTGATTATTGTTTTATTGGGTCAGAAGTGAGAATATTTGCTGATGTGCTCAGCAGAATTTGCAACTTGAGAAGTGGTCATGAACAGACCATCTCTATATGCAACAAGACTTGGGCAACATTCAGGCTCTGGCTGATAAATGGCAAATAATATTCATGTCATGCAAGTGCCAGGCAATGAGCATCTCCAGTAAGACAGAATACAACATTTCCCTATGACTTTTAATGGCATTACTCTCGCTGAATCCCCCACTTTCTACATTCCAAGGGTGACAATTAACCAGAAACTAAATTGGACTAATCATTAAATACTCCGGCTACAAAAACTAGTCAGAGACTGGAAATTCTGAAGTGAGTAATTCAACTTCAGTCAGGAGTGTGATGGAAAACTCTTCATTTATCTGAATGAGTGCAGCTCCAACAACACTCAAGAAGCTCAACACCATCCAGGACAAAGCAGTCCATTTAATTGGCACTCCATCCACCACTTTCAACATTCAATCCCTCCACCATTGATGCACCATGGCAACAGTGTGTACCATCTCCAAATACACTGCAGCAACTCACCAAAACTCCTTCAACAACACATTCCAAACTCATGACCTCTACCCTCAGAAGGACAAGGACCCAGAACATCACCACTTGCAAGTTCGCCTCCAAGCCACACACTATCCTGACTTGGAAATATATTACTGTTTCTTTATTGTGGCTGGATCAAAATCCTAGAAGTCCCTTCTTAATGTAACTTATAGCCACACAGATTGCATCAGTTCTTAAAGGCAAATTATGACTATCCTCTGAAGAACAATTAGGCATTGGCAATAAATACTGGTCTATCCAGTGATGCCCAAGTCCCCTGAAACAATAAAAATACCAGTGCTGATGTCCCATCTGCTGACAGAATGTGACACCCCTATGGTCTCTAACCCTTAGACTGCCTGATGCTCTCTTGACTGTGTGAGTTTCGCAGTGAGTAGAACTTTGATTTACTCTGGCCAAGTGAATGAGATAATTAATCTGTTTGTTGCACTGCAGAGCAGTCCCCTTTGGTCCTGTGTATGTTAACCACCCTGGTGAGCTCCTCCCAAGCTACTATGGTCAGATGGGAGGAAAACCTACTATCATCTCTTCCACATTTCCTCAGCCCCCTGGAGGAGATTCTCTAGGAAGGCATTGCTGCACTTTGGAACAACAGATTGCTGCCTTCTGGACATTTTCATTCATATGATCCAGAAGTTCTGGCTTCCAGTAAGGAAATGATTGTCCACATGTCATTTAGATTGGCACCCAGACATTAGAAACTATGTGGTAATGGCGGGGTGGATTACTTGCCTCCCAGTCTGCCTCAAGATCCAATGTCATCCTTGTGGCTGCATTATTAATAAGCTACACGACGTGGGATCGTATATGTTCAGCTGCCCCACTCCCAGCGGCGATCACTCCTCTCTCACCATCAGATGTAATCCGGAGTTCTCTGCACTGGAATGGAAGAATCCCACTGGCATGAATGCATGGAGAATCTGATTCTTAGTTTCCAGAATGGAAAATTCCACTTTGAATGTTAAATATAGAGAGAAAACACTTTGTGGAACATGAGGAGCTTCCTGAGCCACTTCAATTAAGGAAATGTCATAAAATGAAGGGAAATGATCTGAAATAAGTGAAAGAGTTGATTTCAGTTTAGGATCCAGAGAAACTTCTGAGAAATCTTGCAGTTATTTCCCTCAGCAAATATAGGGTAAAAGGCATGATAAGATAAAGATAAACTATTAAAAATTGATTATATTGTGAGTAAGGCCCATGTTAGGACAGATTATAGATGAGTTACTAACAGAGGAATAGACAGTAAAAAGTGAGATGCTACTGCTATTATTAGTGGCAGAAGAGTTAACTTCCCAAATAGGTGCTACATAGAAGCAGCCTATCTGAGAGGTCTGTACTCTGGCTAGGCCTTGCAAGTTTAAGTTTATTTATTAATGTCACAAGTAGGCTTACATTAACACTGCAATGAAGTTATTGTGAAAATTCCCTAGTCACCACCTTCCGGCACCTGTTTGGGTACATTGAGGGAGAATTTAGCATGGCCAGTGCACCTAACCAGCACATCTTTCAGACTGTGGGAGGATACCAGAACACCCACAGGGGACCCACGCAGACACGGGGAAACGTGCAAACTCCACACAGACAATGACCCAAGCCAGGAATTGAACCCAGGTCCCTGGCGCTGCGAGGCAGCATTGCTAGCCACTGTGCTGCCCATGCACTGAATGGAAATATGAGTGCGCTTGTAGGCAAGGGTCAAGGCTCAAACTGCTGAACTTTGCTAATGTGCGCAATAGGAACTGCACCTGTAAATCTAAGAGCAAAGGTTGCTAACTCTGGCTGGATATATTCCTGGAGGTGTTAGTACTGATTACCTACTCTAATGACCCCACCCTCACATCCTTCCCATTGGTCATCCAATATGCTTATACTCATGCTGTAATGTGTCCAAACACCAAACAGAAAGTGAATAGATTCCTCATTACCTGAGTGAGTGATACTTGACTTTTCGTCAAAGAGACTTTTTTCTCATCTTTAATCACTTGTAAACTCGTGTTCAAACAATTCTTTTTTAAAGTCACAATTGTTTCATCATCCTCTGATTCTTCTCCTGGGTTGCAGACAGCAGCATCTTGGAGATTAATCTTGAATTCCTGAAGGCCTCTGAATTTCCTTCTTATTCTTGATTGTGTGTAACCAGCAGAAGGATCTAATCATTACTGAACTCCTCATTGTCAGCCTGTAAGCAGAGATGTTTTGATTTTTGGAATAGTCTATGGATTTTCCCCCCAAACTCTCAGTTTGAGGTCAATTTTTAAAGTGAATCGCAGAAAACTCTTTAAAATTAAATCCAAAGTATAGTCTATTCATACATTCAAACCTGAGAAATGGTCAAAACTTCATAAATACATGCAAGCACATAATACAAAGATTGGAAAGAGGGGTTTTTACAACTAATAAATGTTAAAGCAAAATACCACAAATATAATTGCCATAGTCCAGTGAGGATTCCTTCAGCAGCTAAAAGCATCTTAACAGTAACTTCATTGCATCCTTACCTGCCTCTGAATTACACATCGCCATCTGCTTCCCTCTACACCCAATTGCTTCATTCACTGCCTAGACAGATATGAAGAATGGGTGAGGCAATTTTAGACCCATAGTGCATACAAACATATAAACAAGGAACATGAGTAGGCCGTTCAGCTCCTTGAGGCAGATCTATTATTTAGTATGGTTGTGGCTGACTTGATAGTAATCTCAAACATGCATCCCACCTCTTCCTGATAACCTATCACACCCTTTTGCTTACCAAAAATCCATCCACTTCTGCTTTAAGAATGTTCAAAAACTCTGTGTTTGCCACTTTTTAAGGAAAAGAGTTTCAAAGATTCACAATCTTCTAAGAGAAAGAGCTTTGCCTCAAGTTTGTTTTAAATAGGCAACCTTTTATTTTTAAACAATGACTCCTCGGGCAGGATTTTCTATTCATGCTCACCTCAAAATTCACACCTGAGGTCAATAGACTTTTCCACGGTTCGCCCCTCGCCCACCAGGATTCCCATGGCAGGTGGAACAGGAAAATTTGCCCTCCAGTTCTCGACTCTTCCACAAGAGGAAACATCTTTTCCATTTTCACCCCTCTCATCCTCTTAGGATTTTATTTGTTTTAATGAGACAGGGTAGTTAATGATTTCGTGGAAGAGAATTCTTTCACAAAGAATGGTCATAATATGATGTAACTTCACATGCAGTTTGAGGGTGAGAAACCTGGGTCAAAACCTACTGTTTTAAATTTAAATAAAGCTAATTAGAGTTGTAAAATGTGGAATGGGAAATAAATCAAAAGGTACACTGATGGATATGCAGTGACTTATGCTTAAAGAGATATTTCATAATTCTTAATAAAGATATGTTCAATTGCAAATGAAAGACTATACAAGAATAATAAACAATTGATTTTTAATCAAGGTAGTTAAGGATGGTAACAAATTGAAAGAAAATGTATTCAATATTCCAAGCATTTGTGGTCGGCGTGAAGTTTGAGAAAACTTTAGAAGGTAACAATATTCTAGGACTAAAATAAAATAAAGAGGGAGAATATTATTCTGTGTGTAAAATAGTAAGTATAAAATAGACAGTAAGAGCCTCTACAAGTATATAAAAAGTATGACAGTAGCTAAAGGAAACATGGAACCCTTAGAGGATGAAAGTGGGAATAATGGAAAAGAAGGAAATGGCAGAGACTTTGAATGAGTATTTTGTATCTGTATTCACAAAGAAGACACTAAAAGCATACCAAGAATGATAGAATATCGGCGGGGGAGAGGTGGGGAGGCGGATTTAAAATAATCACAATTGAAAAAATACTAGGAATACCAATGGGTCTAAAATCTGCCAAATTTCCTTGACCTGATTGTCTGCATTCTAGGGTTTTAAAGGAAGTGGCTACAGAGGAATTGGATGCATTAGTTATAATTTTCCAAAATTCTCTAGATTCTGGAAACATCCCAGTGGATTGGAAACTGCAAATGAGGCATATCTATTCAAGAAAGGAAGAAAACAAAAAAAGCAGGAAATTATTGGACAATTACCACAACATCTGTCATTGGGAAAATGCTGAAATCAATGCTGATTAAAGAAATAGTAATAGGACGTTTAAAAATTGTAATACAATGAAAAAGAATCAATATTGTTTTATGCAAATGAAATAGTATATGACAACTTTATTAGAATTCTTTGAGGATGTAATCAGGATCTCAAGTCCAATATGCATGCATTTTAGACATGACCAAGGAACAAATGGGCACGTTGTTAGAACTATTTGTGAACCTGCTCAGACTCCAGCTAACATAACACATCAAAATTTATTATTAATTCTTTTTAGAACCTATTTAATAAGCTCCAAAACTCCATTAATAATTATGTTGAGAACAAAATTAGTTCTCCAATCTGAAGCAATATTCTTTTTCAGAATTCAATAATTCTTCTTGAACACTGTTCATAATCCTGAATCTAATGAATAATCTTCCTTCGAACCCCATTAATGATTCACCCTGAAGCTTTGCTACGGATGCTTCTTGGAGCCTATTAATATCTGTCTCTACTCATCCAATGTTACTCCCCCTTCCCCAACCAGTTCATTAATAACTGTACTGGTTCCCTGTTAGTTCATTAACAATTTCCCTTGGTAGCTAGTTAATAACTCGCATTATTAACCCCCCCCCCCATATCCCATCCAGAAAGGGAAAAAACAAAAAAATAGAGAATTAAGAATACTGGACTGAACTGGACTTACATACTTTAAGATGGAACACTAGTGAAATGGTAAAATATGGATACTGAACCAAAACTGTATTTTTCCCCATTCTGGGCATTAATAACTTCTTCACTAGCCTGCTACCAATCCTCATTAATGACTTATTCTTTTGCTGAAACAACCAGATGAGTTAAACCAGAAGATAAATTCACTTGAGACAGGGATTTTGGGCTAGAGATGCGCATGGCATTAGAGTACAAAAGCAGAAAATGCTGGGAAATCTCAGCAGTCTGACGCGTCTGTTAAGAGAGAACAGCCAACGTTTCATGTCAGGATGACTCTTTGCCAGAACCTTCAGTATTAGAGTAGGATGTTTGGAATCTGCACACTAAATGAAGGACACAGGAGTTGTTAACATTTAGGATAAGAAGAAAGGCAAAATTCTTCCTCAGAAAAATCACAAAAGCAGGGAAGTCTTTTTGGAGATGAACAGAACTTTGGTGAAGCTATTGCTAGAGTACTGTGTGCAATTCTGGTCGCCACATTATCAGAAAAAGGTGATTCCTCTAGAGGGGGGCTCAGAGGGGATTCACAAGGATGCTGCCTGGGATGCAACATGTAATTATGAAGCGAGGTTGGATAGACTTGGGTTGTTTTCACTTGAGCAAAGACTGGGGAGTGACCAAATTAAGATGTACAAGATTATGAAGGGCATGGACAGAATGGATAAGGAGCAGCTGTTAGACTTAGTTGAAGGATCAGTCATGAGGGGACATAGGTTCAAGTTGAGGGGCAGGAGATGTGGGGGATCTGAGGTAAAGCTTTTTACCTAGAGGATGGTGACACTCTGGTATGTGCTGCCTGGGAGGGTGGCAGAGGTGGGTTGCCTCAATCCTTTAAAAGTACTTGGAAGAGCACTTGGCACATCATAACATTCAAGGACATGGCCAAGTGCTAGTAAATGGGATTAAGTGGGATGACAGGTGTTTCTTATATGTTGGTGTAGACTTGATGGGCTGAATGGCCTATTCTGCACTGTACAATTCTCTAATTCTAAGCTCTGAGTGAAGAATGATGGCCTAGTTTGGAGATGCTGTATCTGGGATAGATTGCTAACACCCTAGAAATAGAGTGTATGGCATTAGGTTATCCTAATTTATGAGACCATCCACATTCCAGCTGAAAATTTTTCCCATGCCAGCCAGTCTCAAGCATTTGTGGTGCAACATTGCCATCTACTAGTGAAATGGTATATGACATTTAAGGATCGCATAACTGTAGTCTCAGAATTGATAGTTTCAGAGCAAGTCACCTTGCTTCTTAAGAGCTGTGCTTTCAAATATGCATATGAACTGGAAGTTTGTTCATGTTCAACACTGAGACAGCAGCAGGTCATTAATCCTAAAGATATCCTATTTGTGAGTATAAACTTGCTTGTTATTTATATTATTAAACCAATAGGTTAATTCATCCTGACATCTAAACCTATATAATATATTCACCTATTCGATTAATGTAACAAACACTATTGCTAGCTATTTTCTATGTAATTACAATAGGTGTCTCCTTCTGTATAATGTACAATAGATGTCTTCTGATCAGCTGTTCCCTGACTGGGGATTTGGCATTCAGCCAGAGCAAATTTTTCCAGTGACAGAGCAAAGCAACACGCTTCTCACCCCTACCCAATTAATTGTGCAAATATCTCCTTCCTAAGATATATGGGTCAGTATTATTAAACTGAATAGCAATACCCAAACCTCAGGGGCAGAGGTTAATCTGTGCCATTGCACTTAGCCAGTGGATGGAGAACTCTTCCCCTGACTGCACTTTGCCCCTAATCTGAGGCACAAAACTATGCTAAAACTTCTAGTTACTTCCTATTGTTAGCCTCCTCTTATTTCTCATGTATACGCTGTTCCTAGGCAACATCGTTCGAAAGCAGAGCATCAGTCTTTACATTTATGGTGACAACACACGGCTCCATCTCACCCCCAGATCACTGGACTGTTCCACTCTTGTTAAATTATTATTGCTTCTCCAATACCCCGGATTAGCAGAAATTTCCTCTGATTATTGAGAAGAAAGAAATCCTTGGGTTTCAGTTCTGCTACAAACTATGTTCCTGAGTCACTATTTTTGACTCTGAGTTGAGCTCCCAACCACATAGCCACCCCATCACCTAAACTGCCTATTTGCATTTTTGTTACATTGCTTGAAGTCTGACTCGCCCCCTGCCACATTTTACCTGCTTCTGAAACCCTTACCTTTGCCTTTGTTCCTATTTAACTTGATAATTCCAACACAGTTCTAGACAGCCTTGCGCACCCTGTCAAGCATAAACTTAAGGCTTCCAATAACTCTGCTGGCTGTTTTAATTCACAGCAAGTCTCTTTTCTCTGTTAGCACTCTGCTCCCAGTTAAACAATGCCTTGATTTTAATATTTTTCCGTTTGTTTTTCAATTCTTTTGGAGCCAGGGCCTCACCTCTCCCAGCTCTGCAATCTCCTCACGATCCTCTGAAATACCTGGAGCATTGATGGCTGTGCCTCGAGCTGTCTGAGCCTACTAAATGGAATTCACTCCCTAAACTTTCCAACTTACCTCTTTGACCAATCTTCTGCCCACCTGCCCTATGTAGTTTGGTGTCAAATGATGCTTCATAAAGTTACTGCGAAACTTTGGGAAGTTTCATTATATTAAAGGTGCTGTATAAGTAGTTGTTGGACAACCCCCAGCAGAGATTAGGCACCTTCCCACTGAGAGGGATGGAAAATCAAAGAGAATGTCACCTCATGGCCATTGCATGCCACAGACTGGTTCAGAACACCACCAGTAAAAACCATTACTGTACTGCATATCTGTATACATGAAGTGTTTTGCCCTTAAAGACAACCTGTCTGAGCTCACTGCAAATGGTGCATATTCAGAGAAAGTGGAGCATCAGAGGATAAATGAAAAAAAAATAAAATTATTGAAGAAGACAAAGTTCATCTTACTAGTTGAGTAGATTTAATAGATTCTCGTATCACATAGTGCAACAAGAAAAATGTTAACAGCAGTTTTACACTGAGTAGTTTTGACATGTTTAGCAAGAGTTTGGCTCTAGCCAATAATGAAACTGAGAATGGATTCTGTACTAGTAATGAGCACAGCAGCGGGTGAGATGTGGAGCCTGAGATAGTCAGTCAACAGCACCCAGAGAAGTGGGCGACAGGGGGACTCCAAGATAGGCAGACAGTGACACCTAGATATGCAAGCAAAAGAGCACACCAAGACTAATATATAGTCAAGTGTAGTCTAGCTTAAGAGCAGGCCAGTTTTTTCTGAGGAAAAAACTCAGTGGGAAGTCACAGAGAAACAGGTAGATGACTGGTTTGAGGTTATTGCAGTCCAGATAAGGGGACTTACCTGGGAGTCAGTTAATTGACAAACCTGCAAGGAATCAGTCAGGAATGAGAGCTTATAAATCAGGAGCCTACGCTAACCTGGGAATCTGAAAAGCACAGTAATCCAATGCTGGATTAGCAAGCATTGAATTTGAAGGAAGAGTGAGAAAAACAGTAACATCAAAGTGAAGTTATAACTTGATTAGTCAGCAAGTATCTACTATAAAGGTCTGTGTGCAAATAGCTAAATTAAGTCACTACTTTTAGGAAAGTAGAAGAATATAAATGTTTTATGTATCCCATTCATTCTCTAATATTTGTCCCTTTAAGAGCAACATAATCGAGTAAAGGTCAGGTGGTCAGGGTGACCATTCAGGACTCTGGGGAATCTGTCCAGAGGGAGGAGTTCTTTGGATTAGCTGTGAGCGTGCAGCTCCTGCAACTGATCAAAATCCTGGAATTCCCTTCTAACGGCATTATGGGTCAACCCACAGCACATGGACTACAGCAATTCAAGAAGGCACCTTACCACCTCCTTCTCAAGGGCAAGTAGAGTGGGTGGCACAGTGGCACAGTGGTTAGCTATGCTGCCTCACAGCGCTACGGAGTTCCTGGCTCTGGTCACTATCTGTGCAGAGTCTGCACGTTCTCCCCATGTCTGCATGGGTTTCCTCCCACAGTCCGTAAGATGTGATGGTTAGGTTCATTGGCCATGCTAAATTCTCCCTTAGTGTACCCAAACAAGCAGCCGAGTATGGCAACTAGGGAATTTTCATGGTAACTTCACTGCAGTGTTAATGTAAGCCTACTTATGACAATAATAAATAACCTCAGAGATGGGTAATTAATGCTGGTCAGCCAGCTATGCCCATATCCCACGATTGAATAAAAAAAGTTCTTGTTTATTAGTAGAACTTAAGGTGATTTATAAAGTCTTTGAAAATGCATCATTACACCTGGTGATGAGTGCAAATTATTCTGGTATTGCCTCTGATCCAACACCTGTAAGTATCTATCTTAATTGAAGTCTGAGAAAAATCATAGATATACTCACCAGCATGCCTCACTTTAGGGGAATTGATCCATTCAACTGTTCCACAGTGGACTCAACTCAGCATATCGAATGTCACAGATATTATTTTCAAGCAAACGATACAACAGGCGGAGGCATAACACAAAGCAATTATCCTAAGTGTTTGTGGAGGTCAGACTTATAACCTTATCCACAGTCTAATAGCCCCAACACGGTTGACTCCAATTCATTCAGTAAGTTCATGGATTTAGTGAAGGCTTATTTTCACCTTCAACCATCATTCAAACTCCAGACATTCAAATTCAATTCAAGGGCGAGGGCACCAGGCAAATCAGTCGTGACATACATTACTAAAGTGAAATAATTATAGACTATCGTGATTTTGTAGTGACTCTAAATGACATATTATGGGATTGGTTAATCTGTGACATGAACAACAAGACTATTCAGTATAAAGTGCTTACAGAAGTTGACATAAATTTTAAATGACCAATATAATATTGAACATTGAAAGTGCTGAAAAAGATATACAAAAACCCCCAAAACCTCTGTATGAAAAACTTCCCTCTAACATCCAAATTATACCTCACCCCCCTTATCCTAAGCCCATGGCCCCTCATAATATTTGTTTCCAATCTGGGAAAAAGCTTAAAACTGTTTACTCTATCTATACCCTTCATAATCTTGTACACCTCTATTAGATTTCCTCTCAGTTTCCATCTTTCTAAAGAAAACAGCCCCAATTTGCCCAACCTTTCCTTGTAACCCAGATCTTCCATATCAGGCAGCATCCTGGAAAACCTCCTCTGCACTCTCTCTGGGGTCTCCACGTCCTTCCAGTAGTAAGGCGACCAGAACTGGATGCAGTATTCCAAATGAGGTCTAACCAACGTTCTATACAACTGCAACATTAAAGGCCAGCTCTTGTACTCTATATCCCTTCCTATAAAGGCAAGCATACCATATGCTTTCTTCACAACCTTCTCCACCTTTACTGCCACCTTCAAAGACTTGTGCACTTGCACCCCCAGGTCCCTCTGCATTTCTATATTCTTAATAGGGCTACCCTTTATCATATAACTCCCCGCTATGTTATTTCTCCCAAAGTGCATCACCTCGCACAAAATGGTGCTGTTTACAAGTTAGAGCGGGAACCTGTGGCCAGCCATGAAACCAAAAATCACTTGGAAAGCCCAAGGGGGAAACAATTTCAGCCATCCACAGAACAAAAGTATATAGCGGAAGCATTCAGACAGTAATAAAGAACAAAGAACAGTACAGCACAGGAACAGGTCCTTTGGCACTCCAAGCCTGTGCCGTTCATGAGCCCAACTAGACCATTCATTTGTATCCCTCTATTCCCAGTCTGTTCATGTGGCTATCTAGATAAGTCTTAAATGATCCCAACGTGCGCACCTCAACCACCTTGCTTGGCAGTGCATTCCAGGCCCCCACCATCCTCTGTGTAAAATACATTCCTCTGACATCTGTGTTGAAACTTGCCCCCTCACCTTGAATTTGTGACCCCTTGTGTTCGTCACCTCCAGCCTGGGAAAAAGCTTCCCACTGTTCACCCTATTTGTGCCCTTCATAATTTTATACACTTCTATAAGGTCGCCCCTCATCCTCCTTCTCTCCAGGGTGAATAACCCCAGTTTACCTAATCCCTGCTCATAGCTAAGACCCTCCATACTAGGCAACATCCTGGTAAATCTTTTTTGTACTCTCTCCAAAGCCTTCATGTCCTTCTAGTAGTGTGGCGACCAGAACTAGATGCAGTATTCCAAATGTGGCCTAACCAATGTTCGATATAGCTGCAACATCATATTGCCAACTTTTATACTCTATAGCATGTCCAACAAAGGCAAGCATGTCATATGCCTTCTTTACCACCCTCTCCACCTGTGCTGCCACCTTTAAGGATCTGTGGACTTGCACATCCAGATCCCTCTGTGTGTCTATACTTCTGATGGTTCTGCCATTTATTGGATAGCTCCCCCCTACATTAGATTTACTGAAATGCATCACTTCACATTTACCTGGATTAAATTCCATCTGCCATTTCTTTGCCCAATTTTCCAACCTATCTATATCCTGCTGTATTCTCTGACAATGTTCATCACTATCCGCAACTCCAGCAATCTTTGTGTCGTCTGCTAACTTACTGATCATACCAGCTACATCTTCTTCCAAATCATTTATATCTATCACAAACAGCAGAGGTCCCACTACACAGCCCTGCAGAACACCACTGGTCACAGATCTCCAACCAGAAAAAGACCCCTCCACTGCTACCCTCTGTCTTCTGTGGCCAAGCCAGTCCTCCACCCATCTAGCTAGCTCACCTTTTATCCCATAAGATTTAACCTTTTGCACCAACCTGCCATGAGGGACCTTGTCAAACGCTTTACTAAAATCCATATAGATGACATCCACGGCTCTTCCCTCGTCAATAGGTTTTGTCACCTCAAAAAACTCAACCAAATTTGTGAAACATGACCTCCCTCTTACAAAACCATGCTGTCTATCGCTAATGAGATTATTCAGTTCTAAATGATATCTCCTATCTCTAAGAATCTTCTCCAACAATTTCCCGACCAATGACATCAAACTCATCAGCCTATAATTATCTAGTTATCCTTGCTACTCTTCTTAAATAACAGGACCACATTTGTTATCCTCCAATCCTCTGAGACCTCACCTGTGTCCAATAAAAAGGCAAAGATTTCTGTCAGAGGCCCAGCAACTTCATCTCTGAGCAGTCTAGGATAGATGCCATCAGGCCCTGGGGATTTGTCTATCATAATGTTTCCTAAAAAACCCAAAACTCACTCCTTTGTAATTGAGATTCTTTCTAACGGGTCAACACATCCCTCTGAGACACTACCAATCAACATGTGTGGGCCAATGCAGGCAATTGAGACTAGCTTAGGGATTTTAAAAGAAGGGTGGCAAGGGGAAGTTGGGCCAAAGAGCCTATTTCCATGCTGTAAATTGCTATGTTCCTCTTCTTTGTGAATACTGATGCAAAGTATTCGTTTAGGATCTCACCTACTTCCTTGGGTTCAAAGCATAATTCCCCTCCTTTGTCCATGAGAGGTCTGATTTTTTTCCCTGACAAACCTCTTGTTCCTAACGTATGTTAAAATGCCTTAGAATTCTCCTTAATCCTATCTGCCAAGGAAATTTCATGTCCCGTTTTTGCCCTTCTAACTCCCTGTTTGAGTTCTTTTCTACTTTCTCTGTATTCTTCCAGTGCTCTATCTGTTTTTAGCTGCCTGGACCTTACATATGCCTCTTTTTACCTTTTTGATTAGACCCACAATTTCACTGGTTATCCACAGCTCTCGTATCCTACCTTTCTTATTATAGGCACATACCTGTCCTGCAGCCTATCAAGACTCCCACATGCCAGATGTGGGTTTACCCTCTCCCAATCAACAGCCATGAAATCCTGACTAATCCGGGTGTAGTTAGCCTTCCCCCAATTCAGCACCTTACCCATAGGATAACACTCATCTTTTTCCATTACTATGCTAAAGTTTACAAAGTTGTGTTCACTATCTGCCATATGTTCCCCTACTGAAACTTCAATAATCTGACCAGGCTCTTTCCCCAGTACTAGTTCTAGTATAGCCCCCTCTATAGTTGGACTATCAGCATATTGTTCCAAAGAACATTCCTGTATGCGTTTTATAAATTCCTCCCCATCCAGACACCCAGCCCTAAGCGATTTCCAGTCTATACAAAGGAAATTAAAGTCTCCCACTACAACAGCCCTATATTTTCTGCACCTATCCAGAATCTCCTTACATATCCATTCCTCAACTTCCCATATGCTGTAGTATACCACCAGCAAAGTGACTGCGCCCTTCCTGTTTCTGAGCTCCACCCACAGTGACTCATTACATGTCACTTCTAAATTGTGTGTACCGCTGTAATATGCTCCCTAACCAGTATTGCTACTCCCCCAACTCTTCTGGCCCCTCCTCTGTCTGGCCTAAAACACTTATACCCTGGAATATTCAGCTGCCAATACTGTCCTTCTTTTAACCAAATCTCCGTCACTACAACCACATCCAAGTTCTGCGCAAGCATTAAGACTCTAAGTTCATTGGTCTTGCCCGTTACGTTCCTTGCAGTGAAGCAGATGCACTCCAGACCTGTAGGCCCGCTGAGGTCATGTAATGCTTCAAGTGGCATGTTACCAAAGTGGAATCATGTCAGTTTAAGGAGGCTAAGTGTTTTTATTGCCACAAGAAGGCATTTGAGAAATCAGATACTATGTCAAGATCACTGAGTAATTGATCAATCAAGATGTTATAAGTACAGAACATAGAACATTGCAGATCAGTACAGGCCCAGAGGCCCACAGTGTTATGCCGAGCTATGTGCAATCCCAAGATCAAGCTGTCCCATCCCCTATAATTCTGGTTGGTCCATGTGCCTTTCCAATAACCGCTTGAAAATTCCTAAAGTGTCCGACTCCATTATCACAGCAGGCAGTATACAATGTATAAGAGCTTAGCACCAGTGAGTTTGGTATTCACTCTCTTTTTAATTAAAAATAAACAAGATAGACCCTATTATTGTAATGGTCTGCGTAAATGGGAAGCCTTGATGTATGTCAGTGAATACAAGCATGTCTTTCAAATCACAGAATCATTGTGGCACAAAATGAGAGCACATAGTTCTTTGAACCCAGGCCAGTTCTTTGCAAAAACAATTTAGTTAGTCCCACCCTACCCAATGTTTCTCCTAATCCCTGCAAACAACTCCTGTTTAGATAATTACCTAATTCCCTATGGAAAGCCATGAGTGAAACTGACTGTGCCATGCTCTCACGCAGTGCAATCCAGACCCTACCCCTCACACTGTTACACAGATCTTCTCATTTTTGTTTCTTTGTCAATCAATATCCTTTGGTTTTTGATTCTTTCAGTGATGAGTGAGTTTCTGTCTTAACTATGCAGTTTAGTTCCCTTTTGTGCATTTAGTAACCTATTCTTCTTTGTTTCTTGAAAAAAAGCACTTATCCAGAAAGTTCTCAGAGCAAAACTCCAACAATGAGTCATGCAGATGCAGAAATTCTACTGTCTCCAACACAAAACTGGGAATCGGTGGCGATGGTCAGTAATCCTTTGTATGAAGCAGTTGACCAGACGCAAAATTCCATCTCAAAGAAAGAGCAAGTGAAGCCAAAGAACTTGAGGAAAAGTAGCGCTCCAAGAGCAGAAAAGATCTTCACTCCTTCTCTTGCCTCTGCACAAGCCTTGGTTAGCAAGAAGCCAAACAGGCCAGTGCTTCCCCCAGTGCCACAGAGTAGGAGCCGATCATATACTTGTTCGGAGGTGAGAAGGCCAGGCCACAGGGTGCCAAATGCAAAACAATTAGAAACCATGGCTAATTTTTCACAGTTCGGGACCACCTCACAGAGCACGAGGCCTCCTACACTTGACAGGCCTCCATTGCCGGTGAAGAGTCAGAAGGTTCTGCAGCTACAGCATGCTGTAAAAGATTACAGAGAAACCTCGGAGCTGCCTGTTCACGCCAAACACCGTGGAAACGGAGCCATGGGGCAACAGACCAGCGTGTCGGTAAGTAAAACACTTGGCATAAATATAACATGGCCCCTAATAAATCTGATCCAGTAAAAAATTCAGAAGTAATTTATTTACTCAAAGAGTGGATGGAATGTGGGACTCACCATCATATGGACTAATTGATGCATTGTGGATGGCCTGGTGGGAAATTTGCACATGACACAAAAATTGGTTGTGTAGTTGATAGTGAAGAGGATAGCTGTGACTCTATTATGATGTCAATGGGTTGGTTGAGTGGGCTGGACAGAGAAATGGCAAGTGGCAGTAAGTGTGAGGCGGAGAACAAACAAAGCCAGAGAATACTCAATAAACAAAAGGGTATTAAGATGGGTTGAGGAAGAACATATTCACAGCTCCCTTGCTGTGATAAGGTGGTCAAGAAAGCATATGTAATGCTTTTCTTTAAAGGGCAAGGGTGTTGAATATTAAAATGAAGATGTAATGATGGAACTGTATAAAATGCTGGTTTGGCCATAGCTG
The DNA here is from genome assembly GCA_024679065.1 of Sphyrna mokarran. Classification (NCBI taxonomy): domain Eukaryota; kingdom Metazoa; phylum Chordata; class Chondrichthyes; order Carcharhiniformes; family Carcharhinidae; genus Sphyrna; species Sphyrna mokarran. The sequence goes on from JAGIQG010000003.1 coordinate 62,451,497, forward strand.
GAGTTTGTATTACATTTCTGGTAATATTATAGGAAGGGCATGATTGTTCTGCAGAGAGTGAAGAGAAGCTTTACCAGAATATTGCTAGGGCTTGAAATTTTCAGCGATGAGGAGAGATTGGATACACTAGGAGTGTTTTCCTTTGAACAGACAAGGCTAAGAGATGACCTAATTGAGGTGTACAGGGGTATGAGGGGCCTAGATAGGCTAAGCAGGAAAGACTTGTTTCCCCGAACTGAGGGATCAGTTTCCAGGGGCCATAGATTTAAGGTGAGTGGAAGAAAGATTAAAGAGAACGTAAGAAAAAGCTTTTTCACCAGAGGGTGGTGGGCATCTGGAATCTGCTGCCTAAGTTGGTGGTTGAAATGGTCAACTTATTTAAAAGGTACCTGGATCTGCATCTGAAGTATTGTAAACTGCAGCTACAGACCAAGTGCCAGAAAAATGGGATTAAAATGAGCGACTTGTTTCTTTTTAATTTTTTTTGGCCAACATAGATAAAAGTTTAAAGTTTGTTTATTAGTGTCACAAGTAGGCTTAAATTAATGCTGCAATTAAGTTCCTGTGAAAATCCCCTTGAGTCAAATAGCCTTTTTCTTCACTGCAACATTACTATGGTTTAAAAGGAATCTTGATAAACTTGCAAGAATGGAATAGACAGTTATTTTGATAGGTTGAGATGAAAGCAAAATGGTTAGAGGCTTGTGAGGAGCACAAATACTGGCATTGAGTAGTTGGGCTGAATGGCCTGTTTGTATGCTGTCCTTTCTATGTAATTCTGTGTAAGATCTGTACCAATAAATATCCTTTTCAATGGGGACATCCTGTCTTTAGCCACTGAGAAATGTGACCACGTTAGCAAAAATAAGTTTGACATAAAACCTGGATTCCACCCCAGCTCTGATACTAATTCTAGCCACTCAACAGTTCTGGGTTGGAATGGGGTATCATAGTATCATAGAAACCCGACAGTGCAGAAAAAGTAGTTTGGCAAATTAAGTCTGCATTGATTGTCTGAAAGAGTATCTTACTCAGGCCCTCTCTACATGCCTATCCCCATAACCCCACATATTTCCCATGGCTAATCCATCTAACCTAGACATCTTTGGACACTAAGGGACAATTTAGCATGTTGAATCCACCAAACCTGCACATTTTTGGATTGTGGGAGGAAATGGCAAGCTGCAGTAAACATATCTGCAGCAAGTGTTAACTGCTCAAAGAATTTCAGCTCGGAAATAATGAGCTGGTGTCTGAGTTTCAGATGCTGCAGCATATCCTGGAAAGGGAGGATTAACTAGATGCTTTGTTTTAGGAGGGGCCACACTCGATAGATTAAGTACTTCAAATTCAGCCAATGGTCAGGGACAGCATCTGTGATTGCAAATGAATTCAGAAGTGGGAGGAGCCTCAGCTCTTGACTTTGTCCAACAACTATAAGGTACTTGCTCCCTATGTGGATGAGCTAGCTGACCATTGCACTGTGGTATTGTAGGCCATTCATGAGGGGCAAATAAAAAACAGGTCTAGTTGTGGGGACTCTATTATGAGGGAGATTGATAGCATTCTTTGTAATCTGGATTGTGAGTCCTGCATGGTATGTTGCCAGCCCAGTGCCATGGTGAATGATGTGTCTGACCAGCTTGAAAGGATATTGAAGTGGAAGAGAGAGGATCCAGTTGTTGTGGTCCATGTTGGGACAAGGAAAGAGGACCTGGTTGGGGCTTATCAGGCACCAGGAATCAAATTAAAGAACAGGTCCTCAAGGGCTATAATCTCTGGATTACTACCTGAGCCACATGCAAATTGGCATAAGGATGAGACAATTAGGGGAGTGAACACATGGATAAAGAGGGTTCCATTTCATGGGGCATTGGCATCAGTATTGGAACAGGAGGGATCTGTACCATTGGGATGGTCTTCACCTGAACCAATCTGGAATCTGTGTTCTAGTGGAAAAAATAAATAGGGTGGTCATAAGTTCTATAAACTAGGAAGTGGGGGGAAGGGAAGAATAAAATTATAGGAAGCAGGTTAGCAATATGGGGAGGAGGGTTCAACTACATGGAAAATTACAGAAAAGTTAAAAGGGAGAAGATCTCAGGAGATGTTAGTAATGGAGGTGTTAGGATTCAAATAGGTATAAAAAGTAGCATAAGGTCATTTTATCTAAATGCCCATAGCGTTTGAAACAAGGTCAATGAGTTAACAGCACAAATCATCATGAATGAGATGATTTAGTGGCCTTTACAGAGACATGGTTGCAGGGTAGTCATGACTGAGAGTTAAATATCCAGGAATATCAGATTATTCAGAAGGACAGACTGGAAGAGAAGGAGGAGATGTTGCTCTGATCATTCGGGTGATAGTGAGAGAGGATATAGGTTCTATGGAGAAAAAAGTTGAATCAATCTGGGTGCAAATGAGAAATAGTAAGGAGAAAAAGTCATTAATAGATGTAGTCTATAGGCTACCAGATAATAACATCATAGTAGAGTGAGCAAGAAACAAGGAAATAACTGATGCCTGTAAAAATGGTATGGCAATAATCAGGGGAGATTTTAATCTACGTGTCGTTTGGTCAAACCAGGTCAGTCAAGGCAGTGTTCCTTGAGGAAGACTTCATAGAATGTATCCACAATAATTTCCTGTAACAGTATGTAATAGAACCTATAAGGGAGCAAACTACTCTAGATCTGGTCCTGTGTAATGAGACAGGAATAATTAATAATTTCACAATTAGGGATCCTCTTGGAAGGAGTAATCACAATATGGCTGAATGTAAAATACAGATGAAGCACAAGAAGGTAAAATCTAATACCAGTCCTTGCGTTTAAACAAAGGAGACTACAAAGGAATGAGGTAGGAGTTGGCTAAGGAAGACTGGGAGCAAAAACTTCTTGGCAGGACAATTGAGGAATAGTGGAGGACTTTCAAAGCGATTTTTCACAGTGCTCACCAAAAGGAAGTTCATCACAAGTAGACTTACAATGAATGATACTTACACTGCAATGAAGTTACTGTGAAAATCCCTAGTCACTTCACTCCAGCACCTGTTTGGGTACACTGAGGGAGAATTTAGCATGACCAATTCACCTAATTGACATCCTTTGGACTGTGGGAGGAAACCAGAGCACCTGGAGGAAATTCACGAAGATACAGGGAGAACATGCAGATTCCACACAGACAGTGACCCAAACTGCACTGTAGTATTGGACCCAAGCATCACATCTGCAGCAAATGTCAGCTGCTCAAAGAACGTAAACTCAGAATTAATAAGCTGGAGTCTGAACTTTAGATGCTGCGGCAAGCCTGGAGGGAGAGAGTTAATTGGACGTTTTGTTTCAGGAGGTGGCCACACCCGGTATATTAAGTACCTCAAATTCGGCCAGTGGACAGGGACAGCAGCTGTGATTGCAATTAAAGTAGGTAGAAGATTCCTGAATTCAGAAATGGAAGGAGCCTTATCTCTTGACCTTGTTTACAGGTCTGAGGTACTTGCTCCCAATGTGGATGAGCAAGAGGGCTGTTTGGAGGATGAAGTTTCTGGTGCTGTGAGACAGCAGTGCTAACCACTGTGCTATTTGTGCCAGCATCTACCACTGATAAGGAAGGCCTGTTAGGAAAGGGATAATCAGCCATGAATATTTAAGGAAATAAAGGACGGTATCAAATTGAAAGAAAATACAAGGTGGCAAAGATTAGTGGAAACTTAGAGGGTTGGGAAATCTTTAAAGGTCAACAGAAACCCACAAAAAAAACCTACAAAGTAAATAGATTGAGAGTAAACTAGTTCAGAATACAAAAACAGAAAGCAAAATTTTCTACAAATATGTAAAAAGAAAGAGTGGCTAAGATAAACATAGGTCCTTTAGAGATAACAGGGATTTAATAATGGGAAATGAAGAAATGACCAAGGCATTGAACAGATATTTTGTGTCAGTCTTCACAGTGGAAGATACAAATAACATGCCAAAAATTGATGACAAGGAGGCTATGGCAGGTGAGGATCTAGAAACAATCATTATCTCTACAGAAATAGTGTTAGATAAGCTAATGGGACTTGATGAAATACATCACAGTGTATTTAAAGCGATGGTGGGGGAAATAATGCGCTTATAATAATTTACCAGAATTCACTGGATTCTGGGACAGTTCCAGCAGATTAGAAAGTAGCAAATGTAATGCCATTGTTTAAAAAGAAGATAGACAAAAGGCGGATAACTGTAGCCGGTTAGTTTAATTTCTGTATTAGGGAAAATATTTGAATCTATTATCAAGGAAGAAATAGCAAAACATTTGGATAGATATTGTCCTATTAGTAGACACAGCATGGGTTCATGAAAGGCAGATCATATTTAAATAACTTAGTGGAATTCTTTGAAGACATTATGAGAGTGGTAGTCAACAGGGAACCTGTGGATGTAATGTATCTGGATTTCCAGAAAGCATCTGACAAGGTGCTGCACAAAAGGTTGCTGCTGAAGATATAGGTGAATGGCATTATAGGTAATGAATTAGCATGGATAGAGAATTGGTTAACTAACAGAAGGCAAATAGTAGAGATAAATGGGTGTTTTTCTCGTTGGCAATCACCACTGATCGCCAACCAGTGGTATGCCTCAAGGATCAGTATTGGGACTGCAATTGTTTACAATTTACAATTTGGAGTTGGGGCCAAATATAGTGTGTCAATGTTCGCAGATGACACTAAGATGAGTGGCAGAGCAAAGTTATGTAGAGGACGCTGAACATCTGTGAAGGGATATAGATAATTTAAGTGACTGAGCAAGAGAGTCTGGCAGATGGAGTACAATGTTGGTAAATGTAATGTCATCCATTTTGGTAGGAATAACAGCAAAATGGATTATTATTTAAATGGTAAAAAATTGTAGCATGCTGCTGTGCAAAAGGATCTGAATGTCCTTGTGCATGAATTACAAAATGTTGGTTTGCAGATGCAGCAGATAATTGAGAAGGCAAATGGAATTTTGTCCTTCATTACTAGAGGGATGGAGTTTAAAAAGGCAGAGATTATGTTGCAGTTGTATATGGTGCTGGTGAGGTCACACCTGGAATACTGTGTATAGTTTTGATCTTCTTACTTGAGAAAGGATATACTGACACTGAAGGGGGTGCAGAGGAGATTCACTCGCTTGATCCTGGAGTTGAGAGTGTTGGATTATGAGGAGAGACTGAGCAGACTGGGGCTATACTCATTGGAATTCAGAAGAATAAGGGGAGATCTTATAGAAACATGTAAGATTATGGAAGGAATAGATGAGATAGAAGCAGAGGAGTTTCCACCGGAAACAAGAATTGGGGGCATCACTTCAAATTAAGGCAGCAGATTTAGGACCGAGTTGAGGAGGAACTTCTTAACCCAAAGGATTGTGAATCTATGGAATTCCCTGTGCAGTGAAGCAGTCGAGACTACTCCATTGAATGTTTTTAAGGCAAAGATAAATAGATTTATGAACAGTAAAGGAATTAAGGTTATTGTGAGCGGGCAGCTAAGTGGAGCTGAGTCCATGAAAAGATCAGCCATGACCTTATTGATGGTGGAGCAGGCTTAAGGGGCCAAATGGCCTACTCCTGTTCATAGTTCTTATGTTCTTAAACCAGAGCATTTGGAGGAAACTCAAGCAGACATGGGAAGAATGTGCAAACTCCACACAGACAGTCACGTAAAGCCAGGCGATACAGAGAAAGGATTTACTCTGCGGGGTGAATCAGGACTATATAGACATAATCTTCAAGCTAGTGCCAAGCCCCATTTTAGAATGAAGCACTTTTTCACACAATGGAAGTAAAAACCTGGAATTCCCTCCCCAAAATGCTGTGAATACAGGTTGATAATTAATGGTTTCATAAGAACACAAGAACTAGGAACAGGAGAAGACCATCTGGCCCCTCGAGCCTGCTCTGCCATTCAATAAAATTATGGCTGATCTTTTTGTGGACTCAGCTCCATTTACTTACTCACTAACCATAACCTTAATTCCTTTACTGTTCAAAAATTTATCTATCCTTGCCTTTAAAATATTCAATAAGGTAGCCTCAACTGCTTTACTGGGCAGGGAATTCCACAAATTCACAACCTTTTGTGTGAAGAAGTTCCACCTCAACTCAGTGCTAAATCTGCTTCCCCTTATTTTGAGGCTATGCCCCCTGGTTCTAGTTTCACCTGCCAGTGGAAACAGCTTCCCTGCTTCTATCTTATCTATTCTGTTCATAATCTTATATGTTTCTATGAGATCTCCCCTCATTCTTCTGAATTTCAATGAGTATAGCCCCGATCTACTCAGTCTCTCCTTATAAGCTAACCCTCTCAATACCGGGATCAACCTAAATGAGTCTCTCTGCACTCCCTCCAGTGCCAGCATATCTTTTCTCAAGTAAGGAGACCAAAACTATACACAATATTCCAGGTGTAGCCTCACCAGCACCTTAAACAGTGCAACGTAATCTTGTTGATTTTAAACTCCATCCCTCTAGCAATGAAGGACAAAATTCCATTTGCCTTCTTAATTACCTGCTGCATCTGCAAAGTGAGATTCCTGCACAAGGACACCCAGGTTCCTTTGTACAGCAGCATGCTGCATTTTTTCACCATTTAGATAATAGTCCACTTTGCTGTTATTTCTACCAAAATGGATGAACTTATATTTACCAACATTATATTCCATCTGCCAGACCCTCGCCTACTCACTTAGATTATCTATATCCTTTGCAGATGTTCAGTGTCCTTTACACACTTTTCTCTTCCACCCATCTTAGTATCATCTGTGAATTTTGACCACTACACTTGTTCCCCAACTCCAAATCATCTATGTAAATTGTAAACAATTGTAGTCCCAACACTGATCCCTGAGCACACCACTAGTGACTGATTGCCAACCAGAAAAACGTCCATTTACCCCCACTCCTTGCTTTCTATAGATTAACTGTGATCAGTGGAGTTCTGTTGGACAAAGTTATTAAGAAATATAGAGTTCAGGCAGGTACATGGAGTTGAGTTACAGATCAGCCATGATCTAATTGAAATCACATCAGACCTGAGGGGCTGAATAGCCTCCTCTTGTTTCTGTGAATGGAATGGTGGCTGGAATCAATGTGGTACCATTAGAAGTGAGCAAATGTTGGAGTTGTGGTGTTGCTAGGAAATCCTCAGAGAGTTAGAATCACTCTCTTGAAGATCTCAATGAGAAAAGGCTGAGCCAGTTGCTGAGTGGTACAGCCCAGCTCTCAGTTTCCAAATTTCTGACTCAGGTAAGAGTGAGGGAGTCAAGGACACATCCCTAGACCCTATGTCTGCTTTGTATAAATGAGATGTATCCAATATACACACTTGTCCTAGAATCACCTGTCACTCCTGAGCCAGCTCAGTGGAGCAGAAGTAGGTGAGTTTCACAACCAACAATTATGATTCAAGTCCTCGGCCATAGAAATAGTATGGATTTAGCAACCTCTGTCATAATCGAGGCTATAGTTTTAGATTAGCAATCCTGTGATTATAAATTCAAATCCCAGCAAATGAAATGCAATAATTTCAGTAATCAAAAAAAATAAACTCTCAGCCAAGTCACAAGTGCCTTTCAAGACAATGGGATCTTCCATTCTTACTCTTACAGCAAAGAAACAGACCATTCTACCAACTGCCCCATATTGGTGTTCTTATTCTACATGAACCTCCTCACGCTACTTCATTTAACTATTTTAGCCACTAGCCATATGTGTCAATTGGAAATCCAGATGTAACTAATTGCTTTTCTGACCGATAAATTAGAAATGAATAGTAGACCATCTTTGGGCCTGTGATCCCAACACTCGTTTGCATGCACACACACATGTAAACTTTAACATTTTTGTATTTTTCTTGGGAAAATACAAAGATGAAAGGCAGAATATGTTACTGTTTTTTAGATTGTTGGGAGCCTGATTTTCCTGCTTCATTGAGTAGTGCTGGATCTTCAAATGAAATATGAAGTACTTTTATATTTATTTTGGATAAGATGTTTTCTACCAAGATGCATGTGATTATCATGATATCGCCATGGCAACACCTGTAGCTAGTCAGTAATTACCATTAGACCACATCATTCTAACCTACACTTTTGTATTTGTTCATGGGATGTAAGCATCACTGGAAAGGCCAGATTTTATTATTTAACCCAACTCATCCTTGAGATGATGAGCCAGGTTTTTGAACTTCAGTCCATGGTGTGTAGGTACACTCACAGTGATGTTAAGGGAGAGAGTTCCAGGATTTTGATTCAAGACAGCGAAGCAATGATGACACAGTTCCAAGCCAGGAGAGTGGAGACCTTAGGGGTGTGAGAGTGTTCTTGGAAGTGCTGGTATTCCCATGTGTTTGCTGACCTAGGCAGAAAGAGAATGATTTTTGTCCAAATAACTGAAGCTAGGCCCCAGTTTTGTTGAAACATTGACTTACATTGAAAATATTATTAATCTTAACTCTCACTGCTCTATTTACAGTGACCAAGACCTCTCTTCTGGAAGAGATGGCAGTGTGGGATCCTTGACACAAATTTCTGGAAGAGTGAAGAGTTTCCTGTTTATCTTTTGCTTTCTCTCTCTTGACGAATATAAATTGTGGTTCTAAAGACAGAATCAGCAGGACTGTGTATCAGAGATGGTGTGCTGATTCTCTTGCTCCCCTTCCTCCTCTCAGTGAGCTAGATACCTGTGTGTCAGACAGCTGAGCTCAGGACTGATGGCAGGAAGCTAGAAGTGAGGAGACCTGAGCAAAGCTTCAATATTGCAAGATTTCCAACGGACTTGGTTTGCCCACATAAATGAGTATGTTCCTCGGTGACATCAGGGAGCCAGCATGGGGAGTTTCACACACTTCAACATGAACTGATTCAAGTCCATCACAGATCAAAAGTGCACTCTGCTCTGTTGAACTAACAGTTAGATGGCGATTCATAAGAGCCTTACACTGTACTCATATTCACAGTGGTTCAGCTCCGACAAGAACATCGTGATCCCTCCTATGGGTGCATAATCTGTTAATACACAATGAACAGAAGGAAAAAAGAACTTGCAACTCTATGACACCTTTCATGACCTCAGGATGCATCAAAGCTAATGAAGTACTTCTGAGGTGTAGTCACTGTCGTAATGTTGGGATGAGGCAGCCACTTTAGACATACCAAGCTCCCACTACCAGCGGTATGATAGTGCCCTTTATAAGTGATGTTGCTTGAAGATGAAATATTAGGATATTGGTAAGAACTCCCTTGCTCCTCTTCTTTTAAATCCACCTGAGAAGGCAGTCAAGCCTTGGTTTAATGTTTTATTCTGAACAATGGCACGTCTGGCAGTGCAGCATTCCCCCAGTACATTAGAATGTTTCAACTCATGTCCTCCATTTTCAGTGGCGATAGTTCTATCATTAAACTGTGGCGAGAAAGATTTTTTTTGGTTAAGATACAGGGAAATGACCTTTGCAAGAATATTGTGTTCAGTGGATTCAGAAGACAGACAGGGAATGGGGTTGGGAGGGGTATTCAGAGTAACATGTACTCAAAATATTGTGTCTTCAGATTTTGTCATTGGCTCACAAGTTATGCTGAATAACATGTTTGCTCAATTATTCTGATTCCTCAGGTGCTAACCCCTTTCCCCAGCTGGGATTAGTACTAGAGGTGAGGTGAGAGTGATTGCTCTTGACATCAAGGCATCATCTGACTGAGTGTGACGTCAAAGAGTTCACCAAAACTGGACTCAATGGGAATCAGAAGGAAATCTCTCCACTGGTTGAAGTCATACCTGACATAAAGTTGTAGTTGCTGGAGACCAATTATCTCAGTTTCAGGGCATTGTTGCAGGAGTTCCTCAGCATCGTATTCTCACCCTAACCATCAACAGCTGCTTCATAAATAATCTTCCTTCCAACATAAGGTCAGAAGTGTGGATGTTCGCTGAAAATTTCACAATGTTCAGCACCATTCACAACACCTCAGATATTGAAACAGCCCATCCCATAAGCAGTAAGACCTGGACAATATCCAGTATTGGGCTGACAAGTGGAAAGAAACATTAGTGCCACACAAGTCCCAGGTACTAATCATCTCCAACAAGAGAGAATATAAACAATCTCCCTTGATATTCAATGACATTACCATAATCCCACTATCAACAAGTTAAAGGTTACTATTGACCAGAAACTGAACTTGACCAGCCTTATACAGACTGTAACTACAAAGCAGGATAGAGGAAGGGAAATTAGAAGTGAGTAACTCATTTCCTGACTCCTCATAGCCTGTGTACCATCTATAAGACACAATTCAGGCGTGTGATGGAATATTTTCCACTTGCCTGAATGAGTGTAGCTCCAACAACACTCAAGAAGCTCAACACCATCCAGGACAAAGAAGTCTACTAAATCCACATCCCATTCACCACATTCAACTTTCACTCCCACCATCACTAATGCACAGTGGCAGCAGTGTGTACTATTTACAAGATGCACTGTAGTAGCTCACCAAGTCTCCTTAAACAGCAAGTTCCAAACCCATCACCTCCAGCCCCAGTAGGCAGAGTTGGCAGACACTTGGGAACACTACCACTTGCAAGTTGCACCTCCAAGACATACACCATTCTGACTTGAAGCTATATTAATGTTCCTTTACTGTTACTGATTCAAAATCCTGAAATTTGCTCCTTAACAACACTGTTGGTGCATCCACACTATACAGATTGCAACAGTTCAAAAGGATGGTCCACCAGCATCTCCTTAAGGGCAATTAAAGATGAGCAATAACTGCTAGTTTTGACAGTCTTACCCATATTTTGTGAAAGAATACAAAAAAAGTGACACAAGCCTTTATATTTGAAGGCCCTGCTTCATCAATGTCTGCACTTCCAATCAGCAGATAACCCACGTGGAACATAACCTCCTGCCATGCCTTTATTTGCATTAGGGTCCCATTCCAGGATATCTGAGGAATTATTTCCCTGAGAGGCATTGGCCTCTCCTCACCACCTCCCAGTTTCTGGTATATGCTATCTGGCTTCCAGTCTTGATAGAAGTTTAGTCCGTCCATGGTATACCAGCCTTTACTGCCATTGTGATACCTGTGGAGGAAGAATTTGCATTTCTTTAGCAGCTTTCAAGTTCTCTGAACATTCCAGAGTGCTTCCAGACCCATCAGTTACTGATCCCAATGCAGTCAGTATTGTTTTAGGCCACAGTAGTGGAAATGATAGATTGCACTGATGATTTGCAATGCTCTCTTCATGTCTCTAACACAGTGGTTATGATATAAGCTAGATTCCTGACTATTTATGTTTGCCAAAATGTATACGGGTAGAGTACTTCAAATCTGACAGCCCCCAGGAATAAGTCTATGCTGGACTTCAAAACTTAGAAGTTTTTGGTTAAAAAAAAAATCAGAACCACTTAATTCAGTGAATAAGGGACACAGGCAAAACCAAATAATACAACTGTAAAGCACTTTAGGCTAATGGCAATGTTGCTATTAATAACTGCTTCACAGCTCTAGGGACCTGGTTCGATTCTCAGCTTGGGTCACTGTGTGGAGTTTGCATATTCTCCTCGTGTCTGTGTGGGTTACCCCCGGGAGCTCCAGTTCCCTCCCACAGTCCAAAAATGTGTGGCCTAAATTGATTGGCCATGTTAAAAATTGCTCCTTAGAGTCCTGAGATGCAGAAGTTAGAGAGATTAGCGGGTCAATATGTAGGAATATGGGGGTAGGGCCTGGGTGGGATTGTGGTCAGTGCAGACTTGATGGGTTGAATGGCCTGCATCTGCATTGTAGGGTTTCTATAATTCTTTCTATGAATAATTCACTTCACATATATCTGATTTTATATCTTTTATATCTTCCCCACTTTCCTACATCCTGTTTAAAAAGAGAAAAAAAGATCAATCAAACTGAAATAACATAAGAAGTACCTGGTACTTGTAACTGAAAACTATTTATTTTTTATTCATGCAAGATTATACTGTTATTTTTTAATAACTCTCTTTGAACTTGGGTCAGCTGCAAGAAGGCACTTCTGTGTGGGTCGAATTGGGTAAGTCACTCCAAGCTGGACCGGATGGGGTTAACGTTCACTAATCTATGGGAGCACAGGAGAGTGAAAAAACGTCTGATTCTCGGACACTACCATTTTCAGATAGCCGGATTTCAGATGCTGTAACTGTATTTTTTTTTGTTGAATTTTATTGTATTGTATTGAAGTTTTACAATGGAAGCACTAGGGAAGAGTGTCAAAGGTGAAATAAAAGATAATGAAATCAACCGTTTCTACTTTCTTTTAAAAAGGAATTCAGTTTTTCCTTCTCTCTGTTGCTGCTCCCTGGGTCTGTCCTCAGGTCAGCTTGTCAGCCCTACAAGCAGAAAAGGCAGCCAAACCTGATGGCCTCTTCAAATGTTGCTGATCTTCAGAAGAATATACCCAAGGATAGCTCATCCTACCTTCTCCCCTTCCCTCTACTAGGCATCTTGGTTCCATTAAGCAACTCCTTATTGCAATATTGCAACAAAGCTGAAAAACTGTGGAAAGTAAAAGCAAAATACTGCGGATGCTGGAAATCTGCAATAAAAAAAACAGAAAATGCTGGATAAACTCAGTATGTCTGGCAATATCTGTGGAGAGAAATAGAGTTCATGTTTCAAATCTAAATGACCCTTCTATAGATCAGTTCTACCGAAGAGTCATTTAGGTTTGAAACCTTAACTCTGTTTCTTTCCACGGATGCTACCAGAACTGCTGAGATAAACTGTGGAGGTGGAGCTTGGACCCATTCCATCAATAAGGTAATGTCACCTCAAAGTTTCTGATACCCCTTTCCATTCACACTGCAAAAGATTAACAAATGTATACTTAAGAAATAGGAATGGGAGTAGGCTGTTTATCTCCTCGGGTTTGCATTGACATTCAATAACATCATGGCTGATCTGATTGTGGCCTCCATTTTCCTGGCACTGCCGCATAACCCTTCACTCCTTTGCTCATCAGAAGTCTTTCTAACTCAGCCTTGAATGAATTCAATAACCTACCCTCCAATGCTGTCTGGAGCAGAGAATTCAAAAGATTAGCAACGCTGTGAGAGAAGAGCTCTTTGTCTCACTAGAAAACTCCTAAATTTTAGATTTTGCCTCTTTTTTCTAGATTTTCCCCATGAGACAAAACACCTTCTCAGCATCTACCTTGGCAAGCCTCTTCAGAATCTTACATGTTTCTTATCAATATAGGCCCAACTTGTTCAATCTTTCCTCATAAAAAAATCACTTCATCCTTAGAATCAGTTTTCAATTCCATTTGTCTACTTGCTGTATCTGCATGTTATCTTTTTGTGATTCATGTACAAGGACATCTAGTTCTCTCTGTACTGCAGGATTCTGCAGTCTCTTTCCACTAAAATATTATCTTCTATTCTTCCCATCGATGTGGAGAAGCTCACATTTTCCCACATTATATTCCATTTTTGTTTTTTGTTCCACTTAACATCTCTATCATCCCTTTTCAGACTCTTTGTATCCTCCTCACCACTTTCTCTTCTGGTTATCTTTCCCATAGCATAATAACCTGCCTCTACAACCATATCAGCCACTCAAACAAGGATGGTATCTGCTCAAGAACCATCCCTTGACAAACTTGATGAGGATCATGTGATTAAGATTCTCTCAATCCTGATGCAATATCAAATTTCAAGAGGAAACTGAAAGAATGAACCTGATAAGGACTACAATGAATAGGTAATTTGTTTAGAATTCTGTGCTATTTCCCATCAATATTGCTATGCCAACCTAACTTGTCTTGATTGCAGGTTTTTTGTCACTCTGTGGATTGTCTCTCTGGACTTTGTAGGCGACTCTGCTGGTTGCCAATCCAGTGTTTACTGCTGTTCTCGTGTTTCTACTCAGAGTGGGATCAAAAACCAGTTCTCCTTCTGACTTAGTTGTGGAAGTGCTATCCCTGAACAGTGATCACTCTGTCCAGTATGCGGGATATCAACTCAGTGCTCATTCTATCCAGTCTGCCTGTATGTCACTGGATAGTAACTCAGTGATCACTCTATCCAATGTGCTGATAGTCCACTGGATATTAACTCAGTGTTTGCTCTATCCACTGTACTGGTATATCACTGTGTGACTACATTCTCCTCCAACTGGATTTTCAAGTTTGCTGACAACACCATTGTAATGAGTCAGATCTCCAACAATGATGAGACAGAGTATAGGAATGAGATAGAGAATCTGTGGTGAATTGGTGCAATGACAATAATCTCCCTCAATATCAACAAGACAAAGGAGATTGTGATCGACTTCAGAAAGTGGAGCGGAGATCATGCCCCTACCTACTTCAACGGGAAGAAAGTAGAAAAGTCAAAAGCTTCAAGCTTTTAGGGGGCCAGATCACCAACAACCTGTCTTGGTCCCCCCATGTTGACACCATAGTTAGGAAAGCCCACCAACACCTCAACAATCTCAGAAGACTATGGAAAATTTGACATATAGCTATGACTCTCACCAACTTTTACTGATGCACCATAGAAAGCATTCTTTCTGGTTGTATCACAACTTGGTATAACTCCTGCTCTGCCCAAAACCTCAAGAAACTGCAAAATGTTGTGAATGTAGCCCAATTCATCACGCAAACCAACCTCCCATCCATTGATTCTGTCTACACTTCCCGCTGCCTCAGCAAAGCAGTCAGCATGATCAAGGACCCCATGCAACCTGGACATTCTCTCTTGCACCTTCTTCCTTCAGGAAAAGGATATAAAAGTCTGAGGTCACAAATCAACCAACACAAGAACAGCTTCTTCTCTGCTGCCATCAGACTTTTTAATGGAGGCACCTTGCACTAAATTAATCTTTCTCTACACCTTAGCTATGATTGTAACACTATATTCTGCAATCTCTTGTTTCCTTCTCTATGAACAGTATGCTTTGTATAGTGCACAAGAAACAATGTTTTTCACTGTATATTAATACATGTGACAATAATAAATCAAATCAAATATCACTGGATATTAACTCAGTGATCACTTTATCTAGTGTGTCAATATATCACTGGATATTAACTCTGACTATCCAGTGTGCCAGTATATCACTGGATCTTGACTCAGTCATCACTCTATCCATGTTCCCGTATATCACTGACTAAATGATTACTCTATCCAGGGTACATAATTTGGGCTCTGCAATCAGGAATGTGAGGAACGGGGATTCAAACTCCTTACCTGCTGACTTAAAGTTAGGAATGCTACCACTGAGAAAAATGCTTGCTTTGGGCCAGTACATATCAAACATTTAATGTAAAATCGATGTTACTTGTTACTGGGGGCATTGCCTCCATTTAATTGCAGGTTTCTTTTAGAATCCTCCTGTTCCTTGAAGATCACAGGGAAGCAAAGTAAAAGTCAGAAATGTTCCTTTTTGGGCCTCTTCCACACCGAATTACTCAGTGGGAAACTTTCTACATAGACAATCTAGAGGATGTTGTAGTGGGATTCATATATCACCATGAGGGTGTATTCAATGTGTTAGCTCCAATGTGGGTAAGTGACCTGGGTGTTCTTAACTGCCACACAGAGGGTTGAAATGACCCTCAGTGGTGTTTGCATATTCATCATGTGTGCCTCTACTTTACTTTAAGGCAAACTGAAACCCTTGGTTGGATGGGGCCAAATATGACCCATTAGGAGTATTAGGGGCTTCATAGGAAAATACAGGGTAGATAAAGATAAACTATTCCCACGGGTTGGAGATTCAAGAAGTAGGAGGCATAGTTTAAAAATTAGGATCAGACCATTCAGGAGAGATGTTAGAAACTCTTCTACACACAAAGGGTGGAGTACGTTTGGAACTCTTCCACGAGCAGGAGTTGATGCTAGATCAATTGCTACCTTTGAACCTGAAATAGATAACTTTTTAAGTTAATGTATTAAGGGATATGGGCCAAAGACAGTAATATCGATTAGGCAATGATCTCATTGCCTAATCATACATGATCTCATTAAATGGCAATGGGCTGAATAGCCTATTCCTATGTTCCTTTTTCACTTACAAATGAGCATGCAGAGATCCAGTCAAAGCAAATTCTACTCACTTAACTCAATTTCCCCTCTCTCCTCAAAAATATAACAGAAACAAAACTAAACCGTTACAAAGGCTTCTTGTTATTCAGATATCTTTTAATGATAAAGAGCTGCCTTCCTCCATTATATCTCTCACATCTGGGCCTCCTGCCTAGTTCTGACAATCTCTTCTAAAAGCGATTTTGCTGCTCACATCCATTTGTTATTTTCTCTCTGTCTGTCCAGCAAAGAGAGAAATGTAACACTGTTTTCCGTCATTGTTTCCTCCTGCACACATGACAATAGAACTAGGTGTCTCCTCCCCCTTCCTCAGGGGCTTTGGGATTTAAGAAAAATTTCTCCTGCTGTTCAGAATGAATGGCAACCATTTTGGGTTAGGATGAGACAGCTGATCTTCATTGTATCTGTTTTAAATACACTGTGAGCTGTGACAATGTACAGATTGGTTAACTTTGATGTATATCTGCAATCCCCGCATTTGTGGCCAATTTTTAAAATCCATTTGCAATTTTAGCTTCTTTTAGAGCAGAAGGTTTCCAAATACCTCAATTCCAAAATTTGTCCATGAAGAAGGACCCTCAAAGGTGTCAAGAATATTATCATACTGGGACTTTCTAGTGGTAATGAATATGGAGAGATTTGGGATCGTATACAATAGATGTGAATACAAATGGAGTTGGAACAGTGGGATCCTATACAATGGGAATAAATATTGGGCTGGCTTTACTGGTATAAAAACAAAAGCAAAGCCACAACCATCGGTACATTGGATTTCCACACACTAGAAGAGATGGTAAAAGGATTTGATATATTGAGATTTTACACAATGAGAGTGATTATTTTAAATAGTTTTAGTGAGTGAGTTTGTTGCATTGAATAAATGGATAAAAGCAAATTACTGTGGATGTAGGAATCTGAAACAATAACAGAAAATGCTGGAAAATCTCAGCAGGTCTGGCAGCATCTGTAAGAAGAGAAAAGAGCTAATATTGAGCCCAGATAACCCTATATCAAAGCTAAAAGGCATAAAAAGTCAGAGATATTTATACTGCAGGATGAGGGAATGAAAGATGAGTCATAGCTACAAAAAGGGTAAAGGTGCTAATGGCAATCCATAAAGAGAATAAAAGGTGTGAATGGCCAAGCAGCAGAGATACTGAAATCAGAGGGTAAACTGTGACAGATGAAGGTGTGGAAGAAGAAGTAAATGGATGGGAGAGAGGTAAAATTGAGAAAAAAGGGGAAGCAAAGGAGGACAAAGATAAAATATAAGGAAAGGGGTAAAATAGGGGGAAGAGTGGGGGAAAGAAAAATAAAGACAAAAAATGAAAGGTAGAGGACAGTTAAAAATGAAATAAAATGATAACAAAGGGTCAAGGTGAGGCAGAGCTAATCATCTGAAGTTGTTGAATTCGATGTTGAGACCAGAAGGCTGTAATGTACCTAGATGAGATACTGTTCTTCCAGTTTGTGTTGAGCTTCACTGGAACATTGCAGCAGGCCAAGGACAGAAATGTGGGCATGGAAACAGGATCATGTGTTAAAATGGCAAGTAACTGGAAGGTCAGAGTCTTGACTGCGCACAGATTGAAGGTGCTCATCCAGTCTATGCTTGGGTTTCTTTGATATAGAGGAGATAGCATTGGGAGTAGCAAAAGCAATAGATTAAATTGAAACAGGTGCAACTGAAACGCTGTTTAGCCTGGAATGAGTGTTTTGAACCTTGGATGATAAGAATGAAAGAATAAAAAGGCAGGAATTATACTTTCTGCAATTGCATGGGAAGGTGCCATGGGTGATGGGAGAAGTGTTGGGTATGGTGGAGGAGTGGACGAGATTATCCCGGAGGGAATGGTTTCTGCAGAATGCTGACAGAGGGAGTGAAAGGAAGATGCATTTGGTGGTGGCATCACACTGAAGATGACAAAAAAGGCAGAGGATTATGCTTTGCATGCGGAGGCTGGTAGGGTGAAATCTGAGAACAAGGGGAACACTATCCTTGTTTTGGAAGGGAGGAGAAGGGATGGGAAATGGACTACATGCTTTTGAGGACCCTAGTGACAACTGTAGGCAGGAAACCACCTATAGAGGAAAAAGGAGCAAACATTAGGAGCACCACTTTGGAAAGCGGCATCATTGGAACAAATGCGACGGAGGCAAAGGAGCTGAAAGGGATGGAGACCTTACAGGATATAGGATGCAAAGAGCCGTAATCCAGATAGCTGTGGGAGTCAGTAGACTTGTGATGGATATTGGTACATAGTCTATCGCTGGAAATGGAGACAGAAAGGTCAAGTAGGGGAAGGGAAGTGTCTGAGATGGAGCAGGTGAAGGTGATGGAGGGATAGAAACGCATAGCAAAGTTGATGAATTTTTCCAAGTCCGGATGAGAGCGTGAAGGAACACCGAAATAAGTATCGAAGTACTGTTAAAGAAGTTGTGGGAGGGACCCGGATAGACCTTGAGCAGAATATTGTTTGATTGGAGCTCAGAGATAGGTAAGTGGCTAAGAATTGTATCTTGTCATGTTTAAGTACTGTTTAATTGTTAAAAGTTAAGCTAATTCATTTGTTATAATTAAACCGAGTTGTTAAATAAAGATTGTTTCAGAAAGAACTAGGATAGGAATGTACCCCATAAAAAGACAAGTGTACCTAGGACCCATGCGGGTACCCATTGCTACACTTTTGATTTGGAGAAAGTGGGATGAGTTACATAGAACATAGAACAATACAGCACAAACAGGCCCTTCGGCCCACGAGTTGCACCGATCACATCTACCAATCCACAGACCTATCTATAACCCCCTATCCTATTCTTTTCCATATACTCATCCAGAAGTCTCTTAAAAGACCCCAGTGAGTTTGCCTGAACAACCTCCGACAGCAGTCGGTTCCATTCACTCACCACCCTCTGAGTGAAAAACCTACCCCTGACATCTCCTTTGTATTTGCTTCCCTGCACCTTAAATCTGTGTCCTCTCGTAGTGACCATTTCAGCTCGGGGAAATAGTCTCTGAGAGTCCACCCTATCTATTCCTCTCAACATTTTATAAACCTCTATCAGGTCGCCTCTCAACCTACGTCTCCCCAGTGAGAAGAGTCCCAGCTCCCTCAACCTATCTTCATAAGGCCTGCCTCCCAATCCAGGCAGCATCCTTGTAAATCTCCTCTGAACTTTCTCAATAGCCTCTACATCCTTCCTAAAGTTAAAGGAGAAGTTGTTGATATAATGAGTTCCACCAGGTGGACGAGAGTGATAGTGGGTGGATATTGTTCATGCCTCTTTTCAAAAAAGAAGCAAAAAGCTCTTAGGTGATCCCGGTGTGGAGTGGAGGTGCAGAGAAATTACACATCCATGATGATTAAGAGATGGCTGGAACCTGCCAACTGGAAGCTGTCAATATGACTTAGGGCATCAGAGGAATCCTGGATGCAGATGAGGATGAACTCAAAACAGGAGGAAATAAGTTCACTGGGGCAGCAGAATGCTGACACACTGGGCCTACCAAGTCAGTCCTTTTTGTGGATTTTGGAAAGTAGATAGAAGTGAGCTATCTGGGTTTGATAGACTATGAGGAAACTGTGGGGAGTTGGCATCCAGAGGAAATAAGGTTTGTTGCAATGATGTATCATATGTCAGTAGTGCAAAGGATTCGTATATTGATTTATATATTTAAGTCAGTTTCCCAATTGTCCCTTTGAAATGTCTTTATAAATATTCCTGTATAACTATATAATCTTTTAATTTTCTTTGTGGTCTTATTGTTACCACTGATATGGATTACATACTTCAGTCGAAAACTGGACAGCTTTTGAGGAAACTTAACCTTCAAAGGAGATTATTCACTTATTTTCAGTTAGGGGTGGTGCAGTGTGCACCACCCCTAACGAAAGAGCACCTGAGCACATATATGTAATACAGCAACACCAGCCCTCAGCTAATCACTAATGCTGCAAGTTGATCTTTTTGGATTTCCTATTCCTTGACACAAGAGAATCGTGCACCAGCAAAAGTGGGGCCCCAAAGCAACACACTCCATCAGGAAATAAAAAAAATGTTTAAGTACACTTCCTCCATTTAAGTGCTTGACAAATGGGAATACTTGGTGAGCCCGATGGGGGTTACGTGCTGACTACTGAATTTAGTGAGTTTTGCTCACAGTACTTTTAATGTAGACATATATTTATACGGGAAGATAAATAAATGAAATCTCGTCAGCTACGGGAAGGTTATCTGGAGTTCTGCAGGTACGCTCAAGGTTACAGACATGATCCGTTCAGGGTCAATGTAGATCGAGAGATGGGAATGAGGAGGAGACTGGCACGTGTTTCCAGGTCACAGTGACTGTATCAAAGATGGCGGCAGGAGGTCCATATCGGTGTCCAAATAGCTGCTTGCTTGAAGTTCGGCTGCTCTTAAAAGACGCCCCAGCCGCTCAGCAAAACGGGACTGTTCATCGTCCCTACCCTCAACCCCAGACCGCTGCCTCTCATGTTTCGCTCTTCCTCTGCTTGTTCACAGGCGGGCTGTTCGTAGCTCTGCGTCGGCAGTGCGGAAAGACCTCCGGGGGGGGGGGGGGGGGAGAGATGGCGGAGCAGCGGCGGCTGAGGGAGAGGCTGGAGCGGCAGGCGCTGGGAGCGCTGCTCGGGGGCTGTAGGTACCGGCTCGGGCAGGCCGCCCGCCTCTCTCACACGCCCTCCTTGCGGGGCGGAAGGCAGACTCCTCGGGCTGTCCCCAGATAGAGCTTGTTTCTGTGGCTCAGGCTCTGCACGGCCTCCCTCCAAGACAACCCAGCTTCACCACCGCCTCTACGCTGGCTGATCTACTGCTGAAACCCTCACCTTGTGTCTTCGGGGTGGTTTCTGGATGTTCCTGGCAATCAGATCCACTCCGTCCCAGCAACTAGGCCCTTACTGGAGGCTCCCCTTAATTTCAGGGCAGAGTCCTGAAATTTCCAGGTTTTTACCCGTGGGGAGTGCCTGCCCTTGACGGCGTTGCTACCACTCCACGATGCTGGACGGGAACACTTAGGGATCCAGTTGCTGCTACCTCCCAGTTTTTCTGCTCGTTCGCTTCTGTAGCACAGATACTTCCTTTGACAGTTTGTTGTTAAACATCCTCAACGTTTGTTTAATGCTACTCCAGTTGCTCAGTAGCTTGTTGACCCCCTGGCAGTGCAGGGCTGTTTTGTTTGAAAGCGGACTTTTCTGTGTGTTTGTGTTGTAGAGGTGAAATTCTAAGTTTAAACTTTTTGTATGCTGTTTGCAGATTGTCCAGTTTTCCCAGATTTTGAGAAGAGGTGATCCAGAACTGCTTCATATGTAATCCATGTACACTTATGGTTTGACTGTTAGTTTTAGTAATCAGATAAAAGCTGAGCAGGACTTGGAGTCAATAAAATGGCAAGTAGATGTTGTTGGGATAAATTGTTGGGCTGAAGCCAATAATGAAGGCACTTATTGAGTGAAAGGTACTAGTTAGAAACTATTTGCTCTGTTCTTCTGGTTGTTTTGCACCTTAGCTAAATCATCAGCATATTATGGTTTGGAGATTTTCTAATATGTGGGTCAGCAGTGAGCAAGACCTTATGAATAGTAGCTTGCTTAATTTTCATTTTTGCTAGTAGCCTGCAACAGAGGTATAGTGTTTACTCTGGGAGTCTAGCTGGGAGTTCTGTCATAGCTTCCTGAAACATAGTGGACCAAAGCAAGTTGATTGTCAGAACTCAGCCCTTATTCATTCTTCATCTGCAATGAAGAAAGCATCAGACACCTAAAGTCAGTTATCACAGTCCCCAGTATGCCATTATGTAGCATCAAATGAGGCAGATAAACTCTTCAGCATAACAGCTTCTAAACCCTGCCTGCAGGCATTGCCAAATCAGTAAACATTTCCATGTTTCTCCTGAAATTGTTCTGTGACAAGAATCACTTAGTGAGTGTTTTGCTTGGATCTCAATCTGTGCTGGCTCCAAGGAAGAGCACTGTTGATAGCAACGTCTTGGTTCAGAAGGATTCAGACAAGAATCTCTCTCTTTCTTGCTCTCTTTAGCAGTCAGCAAGAATGATTATTATATCATGACTCAACCAGATAAGAGTGGGACTGGAGTGAGGTGTTACCAGGCCAAGTAAGGCAATGGGCTCCCTTCTCTAAAGCATATTAATGAAACAGTTGGGTTTATCAGATCATTTAACAGTTTTTGCTGTCATTGTTAAAAAATGACTACCAGTCACCAACTACCAGTGACCGGTTTCTGTTGAAAGGATAACACAGCATGCCATGGTTTTATTTATACTCTGATCCTCATGGCTGTGAATCTAGTATTATCAACAATAGGTTGCAGACCCATTCACAGGACGTACACATTCAGGATAATGAATGTGAGTTTGGACACGTGATCATGGCACTCCATCCACCATGTGGGTTGCAGCCTCACTGAAAACTGACTTACTGGGCTGCGAGCCTGAACTAGTTTTCCACTCTCCCTATCTTTGTCTAGAAGCCATTGATCTGCTTATTGATGGCAGTTACGTAAGCCTCAGCAGCCCTCGTGCAACTTGCCCAAGTGCTAATTGTTTATTCAGCAACAGATTCAGATTGTTTTAGATTCCAGGACTTGTGTGTCACAGCCCTTTCAGCCCTAGTAAATACAACTGAATGTGATCCTGTTCTTCCCCAACATTTTTCAGTTTTGCTTGCTCTTCACAAACACAACCCCTTTTGCAATTTGGTTTGAGGACAGTTACAGCTTCCCTCATAACTGATGTATGGCTTGGTAACTGACTTGATCCTGCCTATTGAATTGGCACGTTGTGTTCTGTATGGCTTAGCATTGTAGGCAATGGCTGTATCCCTTTGGTAAGGTGACTAACTTTTCCTGAGTTGATTATACAACATGTTGCAGTTATGCTGATTTGGAATGAACAACTTCAGGGCTAGATAATACGATGGAACTGAGATGATCTGTGTATTGAGCTTTCTAGAGTAAGTATCAAACTTGGGCTGATCTGGTCCATCTAGTTTAATGTCATGTACTACATTGATTTGACTCCCTAAGCTAGGGATAGAAAGAGGGCAGGTTAAGCAGTTTTATTAGCAGAGGGAATCATACTGATGCTTTTTTTTTGTATCTACTGCAGACGCTAAGCTGCTGGACAAATCTGATCTGCAGGCAGCTCTAACTGAGAGAATTCAGGGTGAAAAATGTGACCTGCAGTCCATCAGGTATGGACAGGAGTGTCCATTAATGTAGTTTTCACAGCTACGTTTATACCATGGAGCCTTGGGTGGTGATACATGAAATGCCACTTTGACATCATGACTGTTGGGAGTACACACCTGAGGAATTATGCAGATAGTTGTTTTTCTTTTATTTTAGACTTGTAGCTTACAGACTTGTAACCTGTTCATGGTTGGAGTTCAGAATTCTTGTCCTGGTATTCAAATTCCACCATGACGTCAACGCTTCCCATCTCTGTGACCATCTCTAACCTTCAGAAGTTTGTTTGTTTATTTTTTTTTAGCATCACAAGGCATACATTTACACTGCAATGAAGTTACTGTGAAAATCCCCTTATCGCCACACTCCGGTGCTTATTTGGTACTGTGGGAGAATTTAGCATGGGTGTTGCACCGAGACTGGAAGGAAATTGGAATATTCTTCCAAATCTGTCCTGTTGCATATCCTTGATTTCATCACTGGTGGTTGTGCCTTCAAGGATGTAGGCTGTAATCACCAGAATTCCATCCCTAACCTTCTGCCTCTCCTCATAAGAGATTCCTTAAAACCTAGCTCTTTGAACAAGATTACCAGCTACATAAACCACTATCAACATCCTGCAGGTTAAGAAGCTTGTCCACCATTTATAAGGCACAAGTCAGGAGTGACTTTCACTTACTTAGTTCCAATAATACTCAAGAAACAACACCATCCAGGACAAAGCAGCCTGCTTGATTGGCAGTCTATCTACCACTTTCAACATTCATTCCCTCCACAACTGAGGCACAGTAGTAGCAGTGTCTGCCATCTACGAATGAACTGCATCAACTCAGGCTCCTTTAGTAGTACCTTCCAAACCTGTGATCTCTACCACTTAGAATTAGGTACATGGGAGCAAAATCATCTGCCAGTTCCCCTCCAAACCACACCTCACCCTGACTCAGAACTAAATTGCTGTTCCTTCACTGTTGCTGCATAAAATTCCTGATAATCCCATTTTAATAGCACTGCAGTGTTCATACACCACATGGACTGTAATGGTTCAAGAAGACAACTCACCAACACCTTGGCAACAGTCAGGGATGGGCAATAAATGCTGGTCTAGCCAGTAATGTCCGCATTACTTGGACAAATAAATAAAATCATTTTGGTCATGTGTCCTAATATCTCTTTGCTTGGTGTCAGACGTTTTGTTTGATTATACTTTTGTGAATGTTAATAGAAGTAGGGATTGGCTATTTGTCCCATTGAACTTGCTCTACTATTCAATAAGATCGTGGCAAATTTTCTATTTCAACTCCACCCTCTGAATTTTCTAATCTTTTGATCTCGTAAACAGATACCAGACGCCTTAACTAATATCTCAAAATCAGGATCTGACACACTTATCCTGTAAATGTAAATCCTGCCACATCCTGGTCACAACATGCTGATCCTGTCCCTGGGATTAGTGATGGAAGCTGGCATAGTCTTGCCCCTCATCTCTTCCTTTCTCTATCCCAGCTTGGCACAGAAAACAGCCTAGCCTTAAGTTGTATTCACTTCCTCACTCCCACTAGATTCAAAATCCAAAAAGCTGCATATGTGATACACGTACTGGATACGGGATTCCAGTACCTGTACTTAATGACTGAACAACCACAGCTCTCTAGGGTAGAGAATTGAAAGATTCGCAGCCCACTATGTGAAACATTTCTCTTCATTCTCAATCAGAAATGACCAAGTCCTTATTCTGAGACTGTGATCCTAGCCTCTTTCAATGGGAAATGTCCTTCCAGTATTTAACCTGTCAAGCCCCTTAAGGATTTTGCATGTTTAATGAGATCACTTTTCCATCTTCCAAATACTAAGGAAATACGAATCTCCTCTATTCAATCTCGTGGGAGTAAACCCTCATCTCAGGAATCTGTCTAATGAGTCTCTGTTGTCCTTCCTTTTGGGCAAATGTGTCTTTAGGTAAGCACACCAGAATTTTATACAGTATTTCAGTTGTTCTAAGGCCTTTTCTCTTATAATCCAATCCCTTTGTGTAGAAAAAGCTAACATACTGTTTGTTTTCCTAATTGTTTGTCGTACTTTTATGTTAACTTTCTGAGTCATCTACAAGGACTTTCAGCAGTGTTCAGGTTTTGCATTGCAAAGTGACTTCCTAATATCTCTGCTAGATGTTTTGCCATTTAAGTTCATTAGCTGCACTTTAAAGGATAAGCAGATACAAGCAGCCAAGATATCCACTTCTATTATTTTTATGAATGTATGTCAACTTCATTTTGAATTAAATCTTGAGCGTGGGCAACATCAGTAATTTTCCAGATGTATTTTTGTCAATCAGCTCGCATGGAGGAATGTTTCCTTCGGTTGTTGCTGAAAAATGTTCTCAAATTATATGAAGAGTTCAACAGTTTTAAGAGTCTGCTTGTGTGTGGATTTGGGGTTTGAAGGACAATATGAAATGTTCTGATTACTCTTGTAGCTTTAGCTTTGTAATTTGTTCTTTGCTGACAGTGGGAGAGAATTGAATAGAAGAAAGAGCACACCTTTCTTTGGACAATTTTTAAATGTTCAAAAGAAAGCAATGAGTTTGAAGCCACCTTTTCACTTCACCTGTGCTTTGACAGAATAACAGAAATATTACAGTGCTGAACAATTCTATTATTCTGTCAACAAAATAGCAAAGTTGTTTCTCTCAGCTGTGAGATAGATATTCTAGTTTCTCATAGCTCAGAGTTAGAGAAAGAAAAGGATTAAAAAAGAAGGAAGTGAATGGAGGGTTAAGAGTGATGTGAGTGACAGTAGAGCAAGTGGGAAATAACGCAGTTTGACCAAGCTTTTGATCACCTGTCCTAATTTTTTTTTTTTGTTTGGCATTAAATTTGGTTGGTTTATAAGCTTGTAAAGCACCATAGCTTCTTTATTATGTAAAAGGCGCAATGCAAAAGCTTCTTATTGTTGTGTAATGCTAACGAGTTTCACTGATTTTCTTAAAAGAAAAATAAATTGTGGATATTCTTTCGAGTAATTTTCATTCACTTATCATTACCTTAAATGGGTTTTACTGTGCCAGTGTCATATTAAGTCTGTTTGCCTAGTTTGTAAGCATGGTGTATCTGAAATCTTGGACTACAAATTGCTGACATTGTATTTTCTTCTCTTCCGTACATTAGCCCAGCTTTGGATGGGACGCAGAACGAAATGATGTTACAGAAAGGCACACAGAGCTGTGTCTGGCAACAAGATGAGTTGATAGAGTTTCATAAAAGTCGTGGAGATGTAGGTATCAGTACCAAATGAAGACAATTCCCTGCAGTGGCACCTAGCTCTGCTCTTTTTGTTGCAAAAATAAGTAGCAAAAGAACCAGAAGGAAGATGAGAATTTTTGTTTTGTTGTGAGTCATGATAATCTGAAACACACTGCCTGAAAGAGTGTAGGAAGCAGATTCAGTGATAACTTTTCAAATGGAATTAGGTAGATGATTGAAAACTCAGGGCTGTAGGGGAAGAATTGAGGACTGCAACTAATTGGATAGATTTTTCAGAGCTAACGTGGACACGATGGGCCAAATGGTGATTTCTTTCCTGTGTTGTAAGCTTTTGTATTTGGATGATTCTAGATGTAGCAGTGCATTTATTTTCATCAGGTGTTCTAGATCTCTGATTTTAGTTTCTAATGAGTAACTGTCAGAACCAGAAAGTGCAGCAATGGCAAAACATGCCTGGGACTTCGTTTATACAATGTGCAAGAAATCATCCGACAGCAGGGGATCTCGAATTGAGCCTGTGGACCTTTGAGTTCCGTGAAGGGTCTCTAGGAACTGTGCGGAACTGGTGACTAATGCATGACCAGCAAACACCGCCTAGAAAGGAGCAATTTCAAAAATAACGGCAACAATTAAATAGGCAATCAGAGCAAATCTTGAGCCATTGATTGTCGCTTTTTTTTTCAAACAATACTTAATTCCACTTTAAAAGAATGAACTGTGTATCACCGTGATCCAAAGTTGCACTCTAACTAGATCGTAATCATAGTGAATTTTTTGATAAATTTATAATTTATTCCCTCTTTTAACTGTTCTAGTGGCTAGTCAAAATTGTCAGTCACTTTTTGTCTTATAACTTTGCAGTCTCAATGGCATTAGATTTAAAAGCTCACTATTTAAATAGAGAACCCCCCCCCCTCCTTTTGTTGCTTCATTTACATCAATCAGTTATATCTGAAGGAATTGAGTACGAATGGTTGGATTTATTTATATAATTTGTGTGTGGTAGAAGCTTTGGTTTTAAACTTGTGCAGTTTTATGACAATTTTCTTCCTCTTTCCATTGCCCAGCTTGCGCAAAGCATGATTGAACTCAATAGCAGACTGCAGCAAAAGGACCAAGAGATCCTGACTAATGAAGCAAAGTAAGTTAGTGGGCAGTTCAGATTCTGATTCTTTTTAGAGTGAGAGGGAATGGTTAAAATATCTATCTGCCTGGATTTGGATATATTTTGCATTGATCTACATGTCACAAATGGCTCATTTAGCCCAATAAGTTATAACCATAATTAATTTTTTGACTAAATTAAATTTGTTCCCTCATGTAAATGCTTTACTGGCCAATCTAAATTATCTGTTATTTTTAGCCTTATAAATTTTTGCAACTTAGATGGCATAAGACTCAAAAGGTGTTTAACCTCCTAAACAGTAGTCTTGTTCAGTAAAATTTTGTTCCCAGGTACTGTTACTTTCCTGTTCACTACCGATCTATCTTTGAATGTTGACATGGTCTCTGCTTCCAGCACTAACTCTGATCTAGGTACAATTTTCTAACACTGGGAAAGAGAACATTGTAATGTAGTCAACAACTTTGGAACTAAACACCTCGCAAGTGGCTGGCAAAGTGGAGAGTCCTGGCTACAGTGGTAACCACTATTGGAGATGCAGGAGAACCACTGGAAGCCAGATGTCCTGCTGCTGTCCATGGCCAAAGGCATCCACTGGCTCAGCACCTAATCCACCATATATGTTAAAAGATTCAAATGCATAGAGAAATTTTGCCTGATGTTGTTATCAGTTTGGATGGAATTTTTCATCAGTTATGGGGCCTTGAATCCTCCTTTGCAAACCTCCATCTCAATTTGAGCTGCCGCTTGGAAATTCTCTCTGAGCCACTTTACTGAACATGGAGGGATTTCCTGCACTGGTTGCTATTGCACATTAAACTCTTCCTCGCCTTCATCTTCCATCTGGCTTTGCCATCTAACCAAGATGTAGAGATGCCGGCATTGGATTGGAGTAAACACAGTAAGAAGTCTGACAACACCAGCTTTTAATCCAACCGATTTATTTGATAGTAAACTCACAAGCTTTCGAGGCTGTGCTCTTCATCAGGTGAATGAAGTGTTCTGGTCTCAAACAGCACATATAACGTCACAGATTGTTTATAGATTACTGATTAGAATGTGAATCTTTACCTAACCTGCTATTCAATCTTAAAGTGATCGACTCACTTTTGTTGACTATTTTAAGACTTGAATAGCAGGTTAGGTGTAAAGATTTGCATTCTAATCAGTAATCTATAAACAGTCTGTCCTGTTACATGTGCTGTTTGAGACCAGAACACCTCATTCACCTGATGAAGAGGACAGCTTCGAAAGCTTGTGAGTTTACTATCAAATAAATCGGTTGGACTTAAACCTGATGTTGTCAGACTTCTTACTCCACCCAGCCAAGTAGGGGTCTCCAATGGAGGTCTCTGTATTTGCGTGTCCTCCACTGTACTAGTGGTGATATGAGCTGCACACTGTTGCAAAGAGCAGGTCCAATAAACAGATTGTTTGTAACCTTTAAATTATGGGTCCATATTTCATGTGTAATACAAAGTGTTAGTTGCTGTCACTGATTATGTAAGGAGGCTGGTGCTCAATTTCTGGCTTCAACTTCAGGGCTTCTCCTGATTTTTGACCACAGGATATAGATGAAGGTGATTAAGATTGAGGATCTGCTTCTGGATTGGGCCTGCCCAAAGTGACCATTATAGGCTCAGGGTGGATATGGCTCAGGAGCTGCTGCTGCCCGCCTCTCTTCCATGGTCTTCACAAACAGATGGTCCTGCGATGGATCATCCACTGTCTATTGGTATGCAAGAAGTCTTCCATGACTGGTGGATGCTGCAGAGAGTAGTGTTTTGTTAACACCAGGAATGGTGTTATAATTTAGTTCAATTGTATTCCAGTGCTTCCTTCAAAGTAATTTAAAAAATGAAACAAAAATCTGAGAATTTTGATTGGCCTGTTCATTGCTGTTGCAAAATGCCTAAAACTGACAGCTCAAACTCCAAAAGGCATTCAGTTAAAAAGCTAATTTTGAGGTGAAAAAAGAAAATCACTAATAATGATAGTATATGCCCTAAATCCACTGTTCTTTTCAACAAAAACATGTGCCCTTTACTCTGTCTTAAACCTCTTGCATTTAACCTTACATCGATGTTCCCCTCATTCTAAATCCTTCATTTCCAGAAACTGTCTGTATCTGTCAACACTGTTGTTTTCATTGTTTCAAACAGCTTCAAAAACAAAAAGCAGTTTTTTGAAATAATTCCTTAACCCTTTTTTGCTATAGCACAAACAGACCTAATCATTCAAATCTCCCTTTGTATTTGCATTTACTCAATTTAAGCAGCTTCCTCTGAATATTTGCTAAGCTATCTCTATTTCTGCCATGTTGTATTCTGCCAAAGTGTGGTGAAAACTGCTAACAATGTAAAGGGAGTCTGAAAGAATGGGCATACACAATGCCAAAGAATTATCTTTAACGTTTCCCTTGTAGATTACAAATAATTCTGTTAGCTGTTTTCAGTATTTGATGAATGCTTCACATACATTGCCTCGGAAAGTTTCTAGTTTACTTTTGATGGTATTCAGTCAGACTCATTCAAACACACATTGGAAAACTAGATTTTGTAAATGGAGAGATGTGGAAGCTAACACAATTGGTTATTAAGGGACTTTAAGCAAGCTGGAATTCAGGGGGTGTAGTAGAAAACTAGATTTAAGCCAAACTTGCTATGGGATAGGAAGAGTGCACGTATTATCTAACCCCACTACTCTGCAGGCTGTACCATTAGTTCAGTTTACTCACCAAAAGGCCAATTGTTTACTTCCTCTATAGGTACCCAGAATAAGAGAGACTTCAACCAGGCTTCTATCAATAAGCAACAAACTTATTTATTATAAAACTGAACTTTTTAACATGTTGCAAGTACTGATTAACACAAAATTGTAACCTAGAAGTATGAAATTCCCCAGCATACACACATGCAGACAAACAAAGGAAAAATAGTCTCTGCAGAAATGGGCTTTAGAGAATAGGCATTATAAAATAAAGAAATTTGACAGAGTCATGATGCTTTAATCTGGAATTTTTTCGTGTGAAGACAAGTCGATGTTCCTGATGGATATTCGGAAGTTTTCATAAATGGAACTTTGGCATAGAGGAGAATATAGGACTGGATCAGTTTTTGTTTCAACTTTGTAGGTCCAAATGTAGGCAGATTATACTCATGAGGATTCTTGGCAGCAGTTGTGAACCACATCCAATTTCAGGTGAGGCAGAGAAAGGGGGAGTCTGATAAGATAGCCTTCCTCTCTCAGCTTATTCCCCAACAAGCTCTTCAAAACCAGTAAGAGGTGGGATCTACCATGTGATTTCCAGCAAGTCACTAGCCTTTACCTTTCAGTTTCTTTTCTCTTAAATTAGTGAGTGGAATTCAAAACAAACAAAAACAGTTCTTCCTCAACTTTTATTTTATTTAATAGTTACAAGTAAGGCTTACATTAACACTGCAATGAAGTTACTGTGAAATTCCCCTAGACGCCACAATGCACCTAATCAGCACGTCTTTCAAATGTGAGGAGAAAACCAGAGCAGCCAGAGGAAACCTATGCAGACACAGGGAGAATGTGCAAACTCCACACATACAGTGACCAAGCCAGAAATCAATCCCGGGTCCCTGATGCTGTGAGGCAGCAGTACTAACCACTGTGCCACCCACAAGTACTATGCAGGTTAGGTGATTTCTTAGAAGAAGTCAGGCTTGTTCCCAGTCCAAGGTGAATTTATGATCTTTTTGAAATCTTCAGGTCTGCATCCGAGCACACACAATAAAAATATTGAGTTTTGAAGGATATGATATTCCCAACAAATGAGAATTCTTAACACTTTTTTGATTATGTTAAGGTAAATAGTATTAATGGAAATAAGTGCATCTAATCATTATAGTTACTCTGTATTTTCTGAAATTGGTACCTTAATGACTTGTATTAACCCTTGTTTCACTTAATGGAAATCAGTCTGCCTCTGGAAATTTAGGGGCCTCCCTCCATCTTTATTTTAACAAGTCGGAACCTTTATTCTCAAGGTGATGTGAGTTGCAGGACAAAGTGCAGATAAATATTCCACACCTGCTGAATTGGCAGGTCAGTTAATAAGGCAGAGCAGTCGTGGAGCCAGTATGTTGTTGGGAGAGATTGATCTTGGTATGTTAAGGTTGCTTTGCAGCAGTAAGGATGTACAGGAGGTTAAAAAGTATAAGTTGTAACCTTTATTGTTTTATATTGTGAATCTTTTTCTATATTTACACCTTGTTTGATGTTGCTCAGTTGCTTTTAACATTTGTTTTAACTTGTCAGTGGTCTGAGGCAGCTTTGAAAAGCACAGAAACAATCTTGTTGGACAATTAATCGAGTAAATAATGGAATAAATTTGCCCAATTTAGAATAATTTTGAGATCAGGTATGATGGAGGAGTGTTTTATAATGCAGCAATAATCTTTAGGGCAGCATGGTAGCACAGTGGTTGGCACTGCTGCTTCTCAGCCCCAGGGTCCTGGGTTCAATTCCCAGCTCAGGTCACTGTCTGTGTGGATTTGCACATTCTCCTTGTGTCTACATGAGTTTCCTCCGTGTACTTCGGTTTCCTCCCACAGTCCAAAGATGTGCGGGGTTAGATTCATTGGCCATGCTAATAAATTGCCTCTTAGTGTCCAGGGATGTGTAGATTAGTGGGTATAATATGTAGGGATATGGGAGTAGGTCCTGGGTGGGATTGTGTTCAGTGCAGACTCGATGGGCCGAAAGGCCTCTTTTTGCACTGTAGGGTTCAATGATTTTATTATCAAATCAATCTTCCTTATATTATACACTTTTAACACAGAACAATTTTAGATTCTGAACATATAGATGATCTGTTCTTTAAGATTACAGTCAAATTGATAAGTATTGAGTTTGTACAGAGATCAGTTTTGAAGTTGCTGCTATTAGGTAAAATATTGGGAAAAATGAAGTAGTTGCAACATTAAAAACTATAGTACAGGGAATCTGGTAAAGGTACTTTTTGTTCCGGGACAGTTTTTTTAGGCTTTTTTTTGGAGTATGGCACAAAAAATGTATTCTGTCATTTGAATTGACAAACATGCTGAGTGTACCATTTCTAAAATGGAGATATTGTGCTGCCTCATTAGATTACATTTTTCATCGTTTCATTTTGTCTCATAGAGAGTGACAACAGTTTCTGTTAGTCCTGGCCATGCCTCTGCTGTAATCTGACCAAATAAAACTAAAATACAGAGCTCTACATGACCTGTTGTGGTTCTGCCCATTCATTTGCATAGAAAATATAATCGCAATCCACATCTGTCTACTACACGTGATTTTTGTAAACTCTCCAAGTAAAGCCTGTACCTTGTAACCTGATGGATTTCAGAATGGTAGAGTACCACAAGCGGATTAAGAAGCTGGAGGTCGAATGTCAGGAGTTGCGGACTAACCTGCAGGACTTGCAACGAGCCAATCACACGCTGAAAAATGAATACAACACCCTCCATGTCACCTTCAACACCCTCGAGGAGCGGCTGCAGAAAATGGCTGATGCGAACCGTGAGCTAATCACACGGTGGATGAGTGAGAAAAAACAGGATGCAAGCAGACTGAATACAGAGCGTGAAAAGGACTCCAGGTAAACACTGCAATTCAATGGGATTTGATTTACTGCTGCTGTGTAAGAACTGAAATTGTAACAGTG
Source organism: Sphyrna mokarran (assembly GCA_024679065.1). Taxonomy (NCBI): domain Eukaryota; kingdom Metazoa; phylum Chordata; class Chondrichthyes; order Carcharhiniformes; family Carcharhinidae; genus Sphyrna; species Sphyrna mokarran. The sequence continues at coordinate 62,484,884 of JAGIQG010000003.1, forward strand.
GGGATTAAAAACAAGTTATTGAATCAGAGAATCCCTATGGTGCAGAAGGAGACTATTTGGCCCACTGTGTTTGCATTAACATTTACCCAGGCCCTATCTCTGTAACCCCACATATTTAACCTACTAATCCCCCTAATGGATATAACTTGGGACACTAAGAGATAATTTAGCATCCTGAGGTTTTCTTCATTTTTCTCATTCTGTTGGCTGATTTGTTGCTTTTTGATGAGCCAAACGCTTTAAAATGTTGTTTCTTCCTATTCTTCAAAGATATGGGCCTTCCATGTTTCGCAGAAGACCATTTGCTCTCTTTTCCTTCAATATATGTCACCCTTAATTCTCAACATATCTTTCCACTGGCATCATTATCTTTTCTATTGCTAAAGCTGTAGAATTATCACTTCTGTTGTAAAATGAAAAACATTTCCACTCAGCAACTTTTAACTCAGTAAAGTTCAAGTCTATTCAAAGCTTGAGTCCTACTCTCAGTTCTTCTAACACTTACCATGTACTGCTGAATAAGGCACAAGAAACCAGTCATTTTTAAAGTGAGATGAAGTAAGGTGGTATGAACACCAGCTTGGCTTGTTGACCTGATGCCTGTTTCTGCAAATCTAAATTCAATGGAAACTCTCACGTTCTCTGTCAACTGCTGCTTCCTAGCTCCTGTCTTGTTCCTTTCTTTCTTGTCAGTAATTAACACTAAGGTGGTCAGTATCCTTAAGAGCATGGCTTTTATTTTCTCTGTAAATAAACATTACATAAGAACATAAGAAATAGGAGCAGGAGAAGGCCATCCAGCCCCTCGAGCCTGCCCCGCCATTCAATAAGATCATGGCTGACCTGTAGTGGTTCAGAACCACTTTCATGCTTTCTCCTCGTAACCCTTAATTCCCTTGTCAATCAAAACAATCATTACAAACATGCAGATCTCCTAGTGCAACCACATTACTGTTTCCGTACTTGTCTATGTATGTGATCAAGTGAAACCACAATCCATATCCTTGATCTGCAAATAATTAGCACAATTGGTATACACTTAACTCTGACTCCTATTCTAAATAATTTTTTCCCAGGATCTCGGAATACATTGAACTCTTCAAACTCCTTCAATCTTCAAAACACTTTGGTGCCACCTACTCAAGGCTTCCAGTTTTGTCTTGCCTTTTCTCCTCTTTATCTGTTGTTAATTGCCTTGCAAACCCTTAGCTTGCAACTTAGCTTCTGATACACATTGAACTAAATTGACTCTGTGATAGGTAGCCTCCATGAAAGTCTAGTTTAGTCAGTAACTGGTGGCAGAGGCAGCTTGGTACATTGAATGAAAAACAGAATACTGTGGATACTGGGAATCTGAAATGAAAACAGAAAACGCTTGAAATATTCAGCAGGTCAAGTAGCATTTGTGGGTGAGGAGCCAAGTTGATATTTCAGTTGATTGCTCCATAGATACTTCCAGAACAGCTCAGTATTTCTGGCATTTTCTGCTTTCATTCCTGGTCCACTGAAACCCTGCTGAGTTCAATGAGTGAGCATCTTTGTGTATTAGAATCTGACTCAATACGTGACTGGTAGGGTGTGAAATCTAGTCGGATGCGTTATCTCATAACCATTTGCTGCAATATGTCTGCTTATCTATCCATGTTTGTGTAACTTATTCATTAATTTTTGTCATTACCCAGGTACTGTTCACTGTACAAAATCTCACTTATGCTTCTTTTTGTGGCAGATCATTCATCCTGCTGGGAGAAATTGGAACATTGCCTGTGATGCCCACGAATCACAAACGCACAGATCTACCACTTGCTGAGAAGGTGAAAGTGGTTGCAGCCTTACAAGGCCCAAAAGCCTCCTATGCTTCCGTGGCCAAGATGTTCAGCATCTCGAAGAGTCAGGTGGGGCGCATCAGCCAGAACAGAGAAAAGATTCTGGAGGAATGGCGGCAGAATGCTAACCCCAACCGCAAGAGAAAGAGGAAGGGGAAGGATACTGAGGTGGAGGATGCTCTTCTGTTCTGGTTCCAGCAGGCTGTGTCTGAGGGACTCCGTGTCTCAGGCCCCATGCTGAAGACAAAAGCCAAAGGGTTTGCAGAGGAGCTAGGCCATGATGATTTTGAGCCTACTGATGGGTGGCTCTCGCGATGGAAGGCCCGGAACAACATTGTTTTTAAGAAGGACTCCAGCGAGCGGCACGATTATGATGGTCTTGTGGCAGATGGCCACGTTCCAGAGAGGGCTGAAGTTGAGGCCAGAGTGACTGATATTGGCCATAATGTGACCCTACTTGATGCAATCCAAATGCTGTATCGAGCCTATGGGAATGTGGAGCAGACTGCTTGTGCTGAGCCCCTTCATGGAGCACAGTTGAAAAAAGATGCGACCTGTCTGGGTCCCAGGCTCCCTGGAGGTGATTTAAGCTCAACCAATTCCTGCCCCCTCTTGCTCCCAATGAAACAGGAGGGGTTGCCTGACCCACAAATAAAGTTTGAGGATAGTTGTGCCACAGCCAAGAGGCCCCGTCTGGAGGATTCAGCACAAGAGCACGTGGTTGGCGGAATGTTGCCAAGCACAGCCTCTTCGGTCACCAGCAACGAGGCGCTAGAGTGCGTCAGCAAGCTGGGAAACTGGCTTCAACTCCAAGGACCATCGGGAATTTACGAGCCAATGCTGTGCATGCTACGAGACGTACAAACTGCAGTGGCTACTTCCCTGAGGTAGACATTGGGGTTTGCCAGAGATGAAAAGGAAATTACAAAAAGCTGGAATGTTGGAAATGAAAGTGGAAAATTCTGGAAATGCACCTCTTTGTTGGAATTGGAAAAAGGAAAGACTAGGATTCTTACAAAGGGTTGTCAGTTTTCTGTACTGATGAGTGGCTATGGCTTTAGCTGCCATGGCTCTGGAATTCTCTTTCTGAAACTCTCTCTCTCTCTCTCTTGCTCTTTCTCTTATCATTAAGTATTTCTTAAGACCTACCTCTTTGAATAAGCTTTTAGCCACTCACCTTTAAAACTCTTTGTGGTTGGTTTGTTAAAGTTTGATTATACTCCTGTGAAGTGCATTAGGAACTTTTACTGCCATGAGGCACCATATAAGTGTACGTTATTGATGGATCCAAGGTGTGATATCAACATCTGGAAGAGAATTAACTGACCTAGTGTGAGTCTAGCGGTTTCTGTTTTGCTTTCTGACTTGAAATGATTTCTCAATGGTTTTTATACCTGACTCTGGGGTACATTACATACTAAACAGCAGTGAGGATATGAAAGTATGTTGTATCATATTAAAAAATAAACTCCACTAATTTATTTTAGAGAAACTTTTTTGTATGCCTTAATAAAGGGGTAGTTGAATCCTATGCAGGCTTCGTTTTAGCATTTATTACAATTGAGTCACACCATTCATGTTTGTAACGGTATCAGACAGATGTTCAAATCAATATTGAAGACTGCATTGTCAATGTTAATGGCCAAACTATATGTTGGACTGAAAAGCACTACCCACTATAACTTAAATGGAATTGACGACCCTTCCCTTACAAGAATGGAAATGTTAGCAGTATGATACCACAGGTGTGCATGGAATGGTCTCAGTTAGTGTTTTCTTTTTATCATTCATGGGTGTCGTTGACTATGACACCATTGTTAACTGACTTTGGAAAGATAGTGATGTGCTGCCTTCTTGAACTGTGAAGTCCACGTGGTATAGGTACACCCACTGTTAGGTTTTTGACAGTAAGAAGTCACAACACTAGGTTAAATTCCAACAGGTTTATTTGGTAGTAAATGCCACGAACTTTCAGGGTTTGCCCTTCCATCTGACGACGGGCAAACCTCACAAGCTAGTGGCGTTTACTACCAAATAAACCTGTTGGACTTTAACCTGGTGTTGTGAGACTTCTTACTGTGTTTACCCCAGACCAATACTGGCATCTCCACGTTAGGCTTTTGACCCAGTGACAGTGAAGGAACAGCGATATATTTCCAGGGGGAACCTGGAAGTGGCAGTGTTCCCATGTATCTGCTGCCCTTTGCACTGTGATGTAACTGAATATTTAGTGCTGTTCCAACGACTTACCATAAAATAGTACAGTGTTGTAAGCCTGGATAAACTGCATGTTATTTGTGATTCCTGTATTGGTGTAGATTTGTTGATACTGGAGAAGTAAGATTCATATTTAGAAAGTGCAGAGATTTAATATGGATTCCAAACCCATTTAAACAAATTGAACTATTTGATGTGGTTAGTGAGGTTGTATGGGATCCTTGTTGACAGACTTCTCACTATTAATGATTGATGCCTGGCAGGGTTCTTTTGGACTGGATTTGAGTGACATTTGTGCAGATGGTCTCCAGCCAGCATTGCAGTTTGGGCTTTCTCAATACTTTTATTCATACTCATAGCAATAGTCAGTTTTTATAACAGCTGGCTCACAGTCCCAACAAAATGAAAGTTATACACTTCATCAATAGAGTGAATGCGTTAGTGCGCTGAAAAATTGGAGTTGTTTTAGAGAGTTATGCATTGGTAGGATATATAGACAAAAAAAGACCAGTCTACAATTTGAGTTTATTACAAGGGGTGTATTTAGATAAACTGCTGCAGAATGTTAACCTTACACCCATGGTTTAGATCAGTCTTTGAAACAAAATCAGAATCTTTGAATGCTGGATAAATGTTGAAATTGCATGGAATTCTGTTTCATGTACTATGATAATGGTAAGAGAATTCCAGAGCTGGCAAATGGTTATCACAGGTTTATTTCAACCTGGCAACTTGGTTCAACTATAAACATTTTACAACCAGAAAATAATTCAAACCCGTAATAACCAATTGCTAGCAATTGTATTGAAATGGCAGCAATTCATTGTATTTACATTTTGAATAGCAATGTGAATGAATATCCTGATAGCTGTGTCTCTGCCAAAGCCAGAAATGAGACGCTTTTATGAAAAAAAAATACAGTGACATTAACTGAAGTGCACATTGGCACATGCTCTAGCATTATACCAGTATTATCTGTCAGGTGCGTAGATTGAATATCTACACCTTAACTCAGCAAAGCTGCATTGCCTTTGTTAATCAAAAGAGAAAATGCTGGAAAATCTGTGGGTCTGGAAGAATCTGTAAGGAGAGAAAAGAGCTAATGTTTCCAGATGACCCTTTGTCAAAGTTAAAGGGCATAGAAAGTGGGAGATATTTATAATGCAGAGTGAAGGAATGAAAGATAAGTCAAGCCATGGAAATCAGGGAAAAGGCTGCTAATGGAAGCCCATAGAGAGAATAAAGGGTGTCAATGGCCAAATGGCAGAGAATCTGAAATTAGAGGGTAACTTGCAACAGATGAAGAATGTTGAGGGGGGGTACAGGGGAGGTAAAATTTAGGGAAAAGGTAAGAAAGGGGGTATAAAGTAGGGGGGAAGATTGGGGAGGGAAGAAAAGTAAAGAAAGACAATAAAGAAATAAAAGAGAACAGTAAAAAATTAAGTATAATGAAAACAAATGGGTCAAGTTGGGGTGGAACGAATCATCTAAAGTTTTTGAATTCAATGAGAGCGGATGATTGTAATGTGCTTAGCTGGAAGATGAGATGCTGTTTCTCCAATTTGCATTGAGCTTCACTGAAATATTGCAGAAGGACAATGACAGACATGTGGGCATGGGAGTAGAATCATGTGTTAAATGGCAAACAACTGGAAGGTCAGGGTCCTGATTGCACACAGACCAAAGGAGCTCTGCAAAGCGATCACTCAGCGTGTGCTTGGTTTCTCTGATTATAGAGGAGACACATTGGGAGCAGCAAATGCGGTGCACCAAACTGAAAGAGGTGCGAGTGAAACACTGCTTAATCTGGAATGAGTGTTTTGGATCTAGGGTGATAAGCATGGAAGAGGTAAAGGGACAGGTGTTATACCTTCTGCAATTGCATGAGAAGGTATGGTGAGTTACGGGAGAGATGTTGAGGATAGTGGAAGAGTGGACTGATTATCCAGAGGGAATGATCTCTGCAGAATGCTGAAGAGGAAATGAAGGGAAGATATTTGATGGTGGTGTCATGTTGGAATTGGGAAAAATGGCAGAAGATTATGCTTTGCATGTGAATGCTGGTAGGGTGAAATTTGAGAACAAGGGGGACTCTATCATATTCTGGCAGGGAATGAGGATTGTGGCAAGGGAAATGGACTACACGCTGTTGAGGGCCCTATCAGTTGGAAAGTGGCATCATCGAAACAAATGTGACTGAGGTGAAGGAGCTGAGAGAAAAGGATCTTTATTTTACAGAACACAGGGTGCAAAGAACTGTAGTCCAGATGGCTGTGGGAATGAGTGGACTTGGAATAGATATTAGTAGATAGTCTAATGCTGAAAATGGAGACAGAAAAGTCAAGGAAGAGAAGGGAAGTGTCTAAGATGGACCAGGTGAAGATGATGGAGGGGGAAACTGGAAGCGAAGTTGATGAATTTTTCTAGGTCCAGACGAGGGCGTGAAGTGGCACTGAAATAGTCATCCATGTATCAGTAAAGGAGTTGTGGGAGGGGACCTGGATAGGCCTGGAACAAGGAATGTTCTACATGCCCCATAAAAAGACAAGCGTAGCTAAGACCCGTGCGGATAGCCATAGCTACACGTTTTGATTTGGAGAAAGTGGGATGAATTAAAGGAGAAGTTTGAGAGATAGAACGAGTTCAGCCAGGTCGAGAAGGGTGATGATGAATGGGAATTGTTCAGGCCTTTCTTCAAGAAGGAAGCGAAGAGCTCTCAAGCCATCCTGGTATAGGATGGAAGTGTAGAGAGGTTGCACATCCATGGTGAATAGAAGGCAATTAGGGCCTGCAAACTGGAAACAGTCAATACAACTTGGCATCAGAGGAATCCCAGATGTAGGTGGGAGGGAATGGACCACAAGAGTAAGGGTGGATTCAAAATATGAGGAAATAAATTCAGTGGGACAGGAGCATACTGACACAAGGGGCCTATCAGAACAGTCCTTTTTGTGAATTTTGAGAAGTAGGTAGAAGCATACTATCCAGGGTTGGGAAACTGAGGTTCGAAGCTGTGGGGGGGAAAGGCATCTGAAGGAAATGGTGTCGGTGATGTGTTGGAGATAATGGCTTGATGTTTAGTGGTGTGGTCGTGGTCCAAGGAGAAGTATGAGGAAGTATCTGAGAGTTGTGCTCAGCCTCTGTGAGGTAGCGGTCAGTACGCCAGATGACAACACACCGCCCTTGCATTTGTTAATAATCTCTGTTCACACAAACTCTTATGCATGTGAAACTCAGCAAAATATTTGCAGGTGAGAATGCGTGATGTTCTTTCTGTTGGTGAACCCCTGTGGCTAGAGAAAGGTGTTATCATTTAGTGCTGGGTAAATGGATGTAAGATAAATATTGCTGATGACCGAGGAACAGAGCTGACCACTGCACGTCATAGAATAATTGCTGCTGCAGTCACCAAGTTATAGGGGTTTTGCAATGAGTTTGAGTGTATTGTAAAGCAGGCTTTACAAATGACTTTTCAGCTCTGCACATCTTTTAACTGCTCTGGCATAACAGAGAAGGGAACACACTCCAGTGTTGAAAAGGCAAAATTATCAGGAAAGACTGAACAGAAAAGCTGAGGAATGACCAAATACAAATATTTAAATGATACAGTTTAATAGGATAGGTATGAAGAAAATGTTTCTCTTGTTGAAGAATCTGGTGGCAGAATTTTACTGCCCCGTTGCAGCAGGGACTTTGGTGAGAACAGAAAAACCCACTGGTTGGAGAGGCTGTGTAATTCTGCCCCTAGGGATTATCAACATAAGAAGGGTATTCATAAATGCCGTTAGGAGTTTGGGCGATTCCTCTTTATGCAGGAAATTGTTAGAATATGGAATTTGACACCATATAGAGTAATCAAATCAAATTGTGTCGATGTCTTTAAAGGGAAGCTAAATAAATGAATGAGGGAAAAAGAACCATATGAAGGAGGCTTGTTTGGAGCAAAAACACTGTACCAGGGAATATTCCCTCAAGAACATGGGTTTGTGTGATATGCCATAAATGTTTGATTCACAGGTGTTGATAAGCTGGAAAGATATCCAAAGTAAGGATTACAAGTGGCTGATTCAATGTCAGGTCAAGAGTGGGGATACAGTAAATTGAAGAGTTGCTGAATTATCTTTTGACCTGGGGAGCATTTATACAGAAATTTCTTTCAACATTAGTATGAGTGGGTGGAGTGTACTTGAGCTGGGGAAGATGTTGAACAATCTTTGCTTACAGAAACAAGTGAGATTATTGTGAATTCATTATTACATCATAGATGGGAAAGGGGCAGAAAGAAAACATTCAATGCCAGAAATGTTTATAGAACATAGAACATTACAGCACAGTACAGGCCCTTTGGCCCTCTGTTGCACTGACCAGTGGAACCAATCTAATCACCCTCTAATCTAAACTATTCCAATATTAGCCATATGCCTATCCAATGACCATTTGAATGCCTTTAAAGTTGGAGAGTCCACTACTGCTGCAGGCAGGGCATTCCATGCCCCTACTACCCTCTGAGTAAAGAACCTATCTCTGACAAAGCGCCCTATATTTATCACCCCTCAATTTAAAGCTATGTTCCCTTGTGTTAGCCATCACCATCTGAGGAAAAAGGCTCTCACTGTCCACCCTATCTAATCCTTGGATCATCTTGTATGCCTCAATTAAGTCACCTCTTAACCTCTCTAATGAAAACAACCTCCTCAAGTTCCTCAGCCTTTCCTCATAAGACCTTCCCACCATATCAGGCAACATCCTGTTTTTATGTTAGTTTATTTTATTTGTAGGCAATTGTTATGTTTCTATTGTTAATGCTTTCCTGGTTACCTGAACATATTTATCTGACATATTTCCTCTGTGATATGGAACAAAGTCACCCCCTGTGTTTGATAACAAAAGGAAATGCTACTGTTAAGTGCTATTTCTCCTTGGTTAACTGGTTGCATTGTTGGGAAGTTAATCCAAATTCCAAAGACACTACATTCTGACACTTAAATGCAGCACTGATGAATGAACATTCAAACGACTGTGAAAGTTTCCATGACATTATTTGAAGACAAACTGGAGGGTTTCATTAATGTCCAAATCAATATTTATCCCTCAACCAATTCTGACAGAGCTCCAGAATGAGAGGGCATAGATGATAAAATCATTCTCACATCAAATGAAGAATTTGAGAGCATGTTGTGAGAAATGTGGAACTCTGGCCCATTTAGTGGTTGAAGTACATGGCATTACAAAGAAAAACTTGCATTTGCAAATCACTTTTCTCAATTATTGTATCAAAGCGCTTTACAGCAAATAAAGTACTTTTTGTAGTATAGTCAATGTTGTTATGTAGGAAATATATCACTTAATATGTGCTCAGCAAGTTCCCACAGACTAATCTGATTTGGTTTTTTGATGATGTCAGAGCATTAAGGAGAACTTTTCTGTTCTTCCTTGAAATAGGGCCATGAGATCTTTTACATCCATCCAAGGATGATGCTTTGGTTTAATGTCTGATTGTAAAGATGGCACCCATGATAGAACTGAACTGGAAGCTTTTTTTTGTGTTCATGTCTTGGAGTAGGCCTTGAACCCACTAGGACCAGAGTCATGCTAACTCCAGGGTAGCCAACTCATTTAAAATAAAGGGAACTTTAACATTTGCAAAAGGATGGTGTTGGGGGAAAATGGGATCTGTGCTCATGACCATAATTTCCCCTGGCACAGTGCACATTGCTAACAAGTAAAACATAGTGGTTCAATCTCCCACGGTATTACAAAAGCAAAATACTTCAGGTGAGAGCCCAGACCACATTTGTCTGCATCCCCATGGAAACACTGACACCACAGGCCCACTAATCTCTGTGCTTAATTTGTGCTAACAAATACTGTGAAATTAAGTGGGTTCAGGGATTTGTGGTAATTGAAACTTTAAAAGACCTGGATGATACTTTTATTTACAACAGTTCAGACTTTTTCCAAGCATGGAAAGTTATCAATGGATTATTTTTTTCAAAGCTCATTTGTATACATTCTATTATGTAGCATGGGTTTGTTAGTTCTAGAAAGTATACAGTGGATCAATGGGTTCGAAAGTGCCATAGCTTGGCATAAGGGACATAGAGGGTGGGTAGAGGAACAAAAGGTACGCAAGGGACTTAGGGGTAGATGGAAGGCATAAGGAGCTGGGCATAAGGGGCCTGAGAAACAAGAACAGAGCTTGGCATGAGGAGACAGAAAAGATGGAAGGCCAGAGCTATGGTATTGGGAAAAGGAATGAGGTAGCATGGATGGGGAATGTTTAGGGGTTTTGAGGAGTGAGGGCTGGAGAGCTTTTGTTTATTTTTTCACTAGGACCAAGATGGGCTTTTCGAACAATCCACCACGGGCATTTAGCAGCTTGTGGCATCTGCATTTCCTCCAGGTCGACTAGCACAGTGATTAGCGTTGCTGCCTCACAGCGCCAGGGCCCTGGGTTCAATTCCATCCTCGGATGACTGTGTGGTGTTTGCATTTCTCACTGTGTCGGTGTGGGTTTCCTCTGGGTGGTCTGGTTTCTTCCTACAGTCCAAAGATGTGCAGATTGGGTGGATTGGCCATTCCAAGTTGCCCCTTAGTATCGGGTCAATACATGGGGTTCTGAGGATAAGATCTGGATGGGATTGTTGTCAGTGTAAGCCGAATGGCTGCCTTCCGCACTGTAGCGATTCTACGAGTGGCCTGACCTAAATCCATACCTTGGCCCCAGCAATGAAGATCCCACCTTTGTGGGCACTTTCTCCTAAAGTGAATGGGCAAAAACAGGAATTTTCCCGACCTTCTTTGTAGATAAAATTCCAGGCTGTTAACTGATTCGCTCCACATTTGAGTACTTCCAACATTTTTGTTGCTATTATTTCAGTTTCCCACAGGTTGTCTTAGAAATAATGAATAAAAAAACTTCAAAGACACAGGACAAATAAAGTAGGGGACAATCTCTTAAAATAAGATTAAAGTTCAACAGAGAAAATGCTGGAAAATCTCAGCAAATCAACAGCATCTATAAGGAAAGAAAAGAGCTGACGTTTTAAGTCCAGATGACTCTTTGTCTTTTGGTTTTAGATTCCAGCATCTGCAGTAATTTGCTCTTACTTTTTTAAAATCCAACAGGTTTATTTGGAATCACAAGCTTTTGGAGAGATCCTGGACTTTAACCTGGGGTTGAGAGACTTCTTACAGTGCCCACACCAGTCCAATGCCAGCATCTCCATATCACACCTTTAAAATAAGGGACAGTTTGTCAACCTGGTTGACCTCCTAATCCGATTGGTATAATTAAGGGGAATCTCTGCTGATGTTTAAAGTAGAATGTATGAGTTAATGGGATTTGGATATAGGTAGTATTACGTCAGTTAAGTGGGAGGGAGCTCATGTGGAGTATAAGCAGTGATGAATTGTATTGTTCCTCAGTCTTTTGGCTAAGATCAAGTTTAGTATCAACATGCTGTACTTGGTTCAAATCATTAGGTTACATTTTAGCTTCATTAGAAACAATTTTTGAAAGTGGCATCTCAGCCTTTTGGCTAAGATGCAAATGAGATCAAGCCTTGGAGGAGTTGCAATACCTACTCCAATCAGCTTGGATCATGTAAATCAAGCCCAAGACAGGAGGCGAGAGCCCTGTCTTGTCAGCTTGTATCAGGAATGTGTCACTTGTTGAGACTCTGAATTGGACTTGATTTGATTGAATTGGATTAAAACAAAATAAGCAGTGGTGAATTGTGTGATCCAGAGTCAATCCCACCTCCCCCTCCCCCGTGCCCTTAGCCTGGCTCTCTCTCTCACGCCAAATTCAATAAGCGCCTTCTATTTAAAGCACGTTATACTTTAAACATCAACACCCTGGGGTTGTGAGACTTTTTTACAGTGCCCCACCCGAGTCCAGTGCCAGCGTCTCCACATCACACCTTAAAATAAGGGACAGTTTGTCAGCCTGGTTTTTTGCCAATGCTATTCAGGGAGGTTTAAACTAATTCAGAAGGGGGAATGGGAACCTGAATTGTTGCTCCAGTGTACAAGAGGTTGAGAGTAGGGCGGTCATGGATAAGGTTTCAGGGTCGCAGTATTGGCAGGCGGGTGGATGGTTTGAAGTGTGTATACTTTAATGCTAGGAGCATTTGGAATAAGGTGGATGAACTTGCAGCCTGGATTGGTGCCTGAGACTTGGATGTTGTGGCCATTTTGGAGACATGGATAGAATAGGGACAGGAATGGTTATTGCAGGTTCCGGGATTCAGATGTTTCAGTCAGCAGAGAAAGTGGTAGAAGAAGGGGAGGCGGAGCATTGTTAGTCAAAGACAGTATTACGGTGGCAGAAAGGACGTTCAACGTGGACTTGTCTATTGAGGTAATATGGGCTGAGATTAGAAACAGGAAAGTATAGGTCACCCTGCTGGGATTCCAGAGATGTAGAGAAAAGGATTGCAAAGATGATCCCGGATAGGAGCGAAAGTAACAGGGTAGTTGTTATGGGGAACTTTAACTTTACAAATATCGATTGGAAAAGCTATAATTCAAGCACATTAAAGTGGTCAGTTTTTGTCCAATGTGTGCAGGAGGGTTTCCTGACACAGTATGTGGATAGGCCAACAAGAGGTTTGGTACTGAGTGATGAACCAAACCAGGTGTTAGACTTGGAAGTAGGTGAGCACTTTGGCGATAGTGACCACAATTTGGTTACGTTTACCTTGGTAATGGAAAAGGATAGGTATATACCGAAGGGCAGATGTTATAGCTGGGGGAAAGGAAATTATGAGGCAATTAGGTGAAATTTAGGATACATAGATTGGAGTAGGAGACTGCAGGGGCTGGGAACAACTGAAATGTGGAAATTGTTCAAATTACTGCGAGTCCTTGATAAGTATGTACCTGTCAGACAGAGAGGAAGTGGTCGAGCGAGGGAACCATGGTGTACTAAGGAAGTTGAATCTCTGGTGAAGAGGAAAAAAAGAGGCTGATGTAAAGATGAGATGTGAAGGCTCAGTTAGGGCACTGGAGAGTTACAAATTAGCCAGGAAAGAGCTAAAGAGAGAGTGAAGAAGAGCTAGAAGAGGATATTGAGAAGACTTTGGCAGATAGAATTCAGGAGAACCCTAAAGCTTTCTATAGGTACGTCAGGAATAAAAGATTGATTAGGGCCAGTCAGGGACAGTAGTGAGAAATTGTGCGTGGAACCTGAAGAGATAGGAGAGGCACTAAATGAATACTTTTCGTCAATATTCATGCAAGAAAAAGTCAATATAGTCGAGGAAAATACTGAGATACAGGCTTTTAGACTAGACGGGATTGAGATTCATAAGGAGAAGGTGTTAGCAATTTTTGAGAGTATGAAAATAGACAAGTCGCCTGAGCCGGATGGGATTTATCCTAGGAAGGAGATTGCAGAGCTTTTGGCTTTGATCTTTATGTCGTCATTGGCTACAGGTATAGTGCCTGAAGATTGGAGGATAGCAAATGTTGTCTCCTTGCTCAAGAAGGGGAGTAGAGACCATCCTGGGAATTATAAACCAGTGAGTCTTATTTCTGTTGTGGGCAAAGTTTTGGAAAGGATTATAAGAGATAGGATTTATAATCATATAGAGAGAAATAATTTGATTAGGGATAGTTTTGTGGGATGGTTTTGTGAAGGGTAGATCATGCCTCACAAACCTTATTGAGTTAACCTTATGCAGATGTATGGGATAGAGGGTGATTTAGCTAATTGGATTAGGAATTGGCTAGCAGATAGAAGACAGAGGGTGGTGATTGATGGGAGATATTCATCGTGGAGTTCGGTGACAAGTGGTGTACCTCAGGGGTCTGTTTTGGGGCCCCTGCTGTTTGTAATTTTTATAAATGATCTGGATGAGGGTATTGAAGGATGGATTAGTAAATTTGCAGATGACACTAAAGTCGGTGGAGTGGTAGATAGTGAAGAGGGGTGTTATAGTTTGCAGAGAGACTTGGACAAGTTGCAGAGCTGGGCCGAGAGGTGGCAAATGGAGTTTAATGTGGAAAAGTGTGAGGTAATGCACTTTGGCAGGAATAATAAATGTGTAGAGTATAGGGCTAATGGTAGGATTCTTAATGGTGTTGATGAACAGAGGGATCTTGGTGTATTTGTGCATAGATCCCTGAAAGTAGGCAGTCAAGTCGATAAGGTTGTTAAGAAGGCATATGGAGTCTTAGCTTTTATTGGTAGGGGGATTGAATTTCGGAGCCGCAACGTCATGTTGCAACTGTACAAAACTCTAGTGCGGCCGCACTTGGAGTATTGTGTGCAGTTCTGGTCCCCACATTATAAGAAAGATGTGGAGGCATTGGAGAGGGTACAGAGGATGTTTACCAGGATGTTGCCTGGTATGGAGGGCAGGTCTTATGAAGAGAGGCTGAGGGATTTGAGGTTGTTTTCGTTAGAAAGGAGGCGGCTAAGAGGGGACCTTATCGAAACATATAAGATGATTAGAGGTTTAGATAGGGTGGACAGTGATAGCCTTTTTCCTAGGATGGAGAAAGCTAGCACGAGGGGACACAGCTTTAAATTAAGGGGTGATAGTTATAGGACGGATATCAGAGGTAGGTTCTTTACCCAAAGGGTGGTTCGGGAGTGGAATGCCCTGCCTGCAGCAGTTGTAGATGCGCCAAGTTTGGTGGCGTTTAAGAGGTTAGTTGATAAGTATATGGAAGAGAAAGGAATGGTTTAGTTTGGAGGGGCATTGCTTTTTATATTGGTCGGCGCAACATCGAAGGCCAAAGGGCCTGTTCTGTGCTGTAATGTTCTATGTTCTATGTTCTGAGTTCTTTGAGAAGGTGACCAAAGAGATGGATAAGTGTAAAGCAGTTGATGTGGTGTATATGGATTTAGCAAAGCATTTGATAAGGTTTCCCCATGGTAAGATACTGCAGAAAATATGGATGCATGTGATTGAGGGTGATTTAGCAGTTTGGATCAGGATTTGGCTAGCTGATAGAAGACAGAGGGTGGTGGTTGATGGAAAATATTCAACCTGGAGTTCAGCTACTAGTGGTGTACTGCAGGGATCTGTTTTGGGGCTGCTGCTGTTTGTCATTTTTATAAATGACCTAGATGAGGGTGTAGAAGAATAGGTTAGTAAATTTGCAGACAACACTAAAGTCGGAGGAGTTGTAGATAGTGAGGATGGATGTTACAGTTTGCAGAGGGATATAGATAAGCTGCAGAGCTGGGCTGAGAGGTGGCAAATGGGGTTTAATGCGAAAAGTGTGAGGTGATTCACTTTGGAAAGAGTAACAGGATTACAGAATATAGGGCTAATGAAAAGACTTTTGGTAGTGTCGATGAGCAGAGAGATCTCGGGGTACATGTGCATAGATCCCTGAAAGTTGGCACCCAGTTTGATAAGGTTGTTAAGAAGGCGCGTGGTGTGTTAGTTTTTATTGATAGAGGGATTAAATTTGGAGCTGTGAGATCATGTTGCAACTGTACAAAACTCTGGTGTGGCCGCACTTGGAATATTGCATACAATTCTGGTTGCCGCATTATAAGAAAGATGTGGAAGCATTTACCACGATGTTGCCTGGTATGGTGGGAACATCTTAAGAGGAAAGGCTGAGGGACTTGAAGTTATTTTCATTAGAGAGAAGAAGATTAAGAGGTGACTTAATTGAGGCATACAAGATGATCAGAGAATTAGATAGGGTGGACAGTGAGTGCCTTTTTCCTCAGATGGTGATGGCTGACACAAGGTGACTTAACTTTAAATTGAGAGGTGATAAATATAGGATGGATGTCAGAGGTAGGTTCTTTACTCAGAGGGTAGTAAGGGCGTGGAATGCCCTGCCTGCAACAGTTGTGGACTCACCAACTTTAAGGGTGTTCAAATGATCATTGAATAGGCATATGGATAATATTGGAATAGTTTAAGTTAGAGGGTCATTAAATTCGTTCCACTGATTGGCACAACATTGAGGGCCAAAGGGTCTGTAACGCGCTGTTATGATCTATGTTGGTTGACCCCTCATCTGACTTTTTTTTCCAAAAATATACTTTATTCATTAAAATCTCAATTAAACCATTGCAAACCTATGTGTCTATAAATTGCAAACAGTGCAGAATAAAAACATTTTTACAGTCCTATACAAATTATAGTCATCACGTTTCAAAACTTAAAACTATACATGCCTCAAAATTTACTGTGTGCTGTTATTTATCAGATTGGCACACAGTTACACAGGCCGAAGGTATTCTGCAGTTCCTGGGCCCTCGGTCTGCCTTTGTTAAAAGGCCTTATAGTGTGGTCTTTCCCTGCTGTGTCTTTGCGGTGGCTGCCTCATCCTTCAGCGTGTTCCTTAGCATGTAGTCCTGGACCTTGGAATGTGCCAGTCTGCAACGCTCGGTTGAGGACAGTTCTTTCAACTGAGAGATCAGCAAGTTTCGGGCGGACCAAAGTGCGTCCTTCACGGAGTTGATGACCCTCCAGCAGCAGTTGACATTTGTCTCGGTGTGCATCCCTGGAAACAGCTCATAGAGCACAGAGTCCTGCATCGCTGAGCTGTTCAGGATGAACCTCGACAAATACCACTGCATCTCCATGTCTTCTTTGCAAAGGCACATTCCACAAGAAGGTGTGCAACCGTCTCATCAGCCCTGCAGCTGCTTCAAGGGCAGTGTGCAGTGATGTTAAGACCTCGAGCGTGCACAAAGGATCTGACAGGGAATGCCCTTCTCACCACCAGCCAAGTCAGATCTTGGTGCTTGTTTGTGAGTTCTGGTGATGAGGCATTCCGCCAGATGACACTGACAGTCTGCTTAGGGAACCATCCAACAGGATCCATCATCCCCTTTTCTCTCAGAGCCTCAAGGACATTATGTCCTGACCACTGCTTAATCGCCATCTGATCAAAGGTGTGTTTGCGGAAAAATTTCGCCATGAAGGACAGGTGCTGCAGTACGGTCCAACTACTTGGATCGTTCCACGGCAATGTGGCCAGACCATCCTCCGCAATAAGTTGACCCTCTAATCCGATTGGTATAATTAAGGGGATTCTCTGTTGATGTTTAAAGTAGAATGTATGAGCTAATAGGATTTGAATATAGGTAGTATTACATCAGTTAAGTGGGAGGGAGTTCATGTGGAGTATAAGCAGTGGTGAATTTATCGTTTCTCAGCCTTTTGGCTAAGATCAAGTTTAGTATTGACATGCTGTACTTGGTTCAAGGCATTAGATTACATAATAGCTTCATTAGAAACAATTTTTGAAAGTGGCATCTCAGCCTTTTGGCTAAGATGCAAATAAGATCAAGCCTTGGAGGAGTTGCAATACCTACTCCAATCAGCTTGGATCATGTAAATCAAGCCCAAGACAGGAGGTGAGAGCCCTGTCTTGTCAGCTTGGATCAGGAATGTGTCACTTGTTGAGACTCTGAATTGGACTTGATTTGATTGAATTGGATTAAAAAAAAGTAAGCTGTGAATTGTGTGATCCAGAGTCAACCCCCAGGTTGCCCTTAGCCTAGCTCTTTTTCTCTCAGGCCAAATTCCGTAAGCATCTTCTATTTAAAGCACATTTTATTTTAAGCTGGATCCAGATAACCTGGATTCTTATCCACAAGGTAGCATCAGGAAAATTCCTGCTTCTGCCTATCCAATTTTTGAGGCATGTTTCAGCTTTAAGTATTGAAATGGAAAAACTGTAAAATGTATTGAACTGTAAAAATGTTTTATTCTGCACAGTGCAATTTTGAGACGTACATTTGCAACGTTTATTTGAGATTTTTATGGATCTGTTCTTATTGGAATGAAATAACTGTAATCTGTATACAACTGTAAAATGTTTTATTCTGACCTGTTTGCAATTTATTGACATGTAGACTTGCAGTGTTTTAATTGAGTTTTTTTTATGAATAAAGTATATTGTTGGGGAAAAAAAATCCTGCTTTTGCCTATCCGCTTTGGGAGAAAGTGCCCACAACGTTGATAGCTTCGTTGCTGGGGGCAAGGTGAAGGTTGGAGGTCAGGCCAATCATCGAATCGCTACCGTGCAAAGGAAGTCCATTCAGCCCATCGAGCCTGCAGCGATAACAATCCCCCGGATAATCGGGTTGAGACTGACCTGCTGCTGCCTTTATCAAACATGGCGGCGCTGATAACTGACAGTTGTTTGTTTGCGCATGTGCAGTATCCCTGGGCCAGGCAAGTGAGCGGCACCATCGCGGCCCCGGGGCGGGGCAGAGACAGAGAGGCGGGGGGGAAAGCCTCGGCTTGAGGCAGCGGGGCAGACAGAGCAGAGCGGCCTGGGCCTGGGCCTGAGGCAGCCGTGAAGCGATGGCAGCGGCGGCGGAGGGATGGAGGAGAAACATCAGCGAACAGCTGCGGCTCCGAGACCGCCTGCAGCGCCAGGCCTTCGAGGAGCTGATTCAGGCCTGTGAGTGTGAAAGCCGAACCGGGGAGAGAGAGAGCGGAGGAGCCGGGCCCAAAGTGCCGAGCTAAAGGCGGCCCTGGGGGTTGACTCTGGATTTGTGCCGGCCTAACGGATTCCCCGGGTGTGGGTGGCTGCAGCTTAGGCTCGGGGTACTGGGTGAAAGGCCCAGTATCCATCCATCTACCCCTTCCTCTTCACTCGAACCAAATAAATTATATCCTGACCCAGTGGGCATTCTCTGTCTCCTTAACTAACTGCCACCCCATCCTTTCTTCCCTGTCTTTCATGAATACCATATGTCCAGGGACATTGTTCTGAGCCAGGTCTGTGTTATCACCCATGATATTCTGCAATGTGGGTTTCAATCTTGTATCTCCAAATAAATATACCACTTGTGGGCTAAAGGGATCAAGTGATGTGGACAGGAAGGAGGATCAGGGTATTCAATATCAGCCATGATCAAAATTAATGGGAACTAGGCTTGAAGGGCTGAATGGCCTACTCCAGATTCTAGTTTCCAAAGTTCTACTGGCAAGTTTATGTTTGGTACCGTGAATACTATTTAGTAGTGGGAAAGATACAGAGGAAATTTCAGAAAGGCCAAAACCCAACGAATAGTGAAAATCATTATCCTAGTATTGACTGGGATGGTAATAGTATAAAGTTGGGGAAGTGGTGGGGGAGTTTCTGAAGTGTGCATTCAGAAGAATTTTTTTAGATCAAACTGTTGCTAGCTAAATAAGGAAAGGGATATTGCTGAACCTGGTCCTGGTGAATGAGGTAGGTCAGGGGTGAGTAAAGGAAAATTTAGGGAACAGAGATGATGGTATTGTAAAATTTATGTTGGTAATGGAAAAAGATGAAGAGCAATCTGGTGTGAAAATATTTAGTTGGACAAGGACCAATTTCAGCGGGATGAGAGCCTATCAAGGCTTGAGAGTGGGATGAAGGATTAAGTTTGCTTTTCAAAAGAGAATTGGATAAGCAGTCTAAAAGAGAAACTTTACAGAGCTTCAGGGTCCAGACAGGTGACATGGAAAAGGCAGGGAGTGCAACTAGTTAAGTTCTCTTTGGAGCTGGAACATATGAGATGGGCTGAATGACCACATTCTCTACTGTAATCATTCTATAATTCTTAAAAACTATTAAAGTGAAAAGGAAGGTTTGATAAATTAGGTGGTTTGGTTAATTGATGTGAAACGCTTGTTTTAAAGATCTGTGAACTGTAGGAAGATGGAAGCCTGAGGTCTGTGGTTCAGAGAGCCATGGATGGAGCAAATTAATGTAAAACAGATCCTCTTGATAGTAGGCCGAAGAGATTTGTAGAGTCTGCAGGGTATCTCCAAAATAATGTGCATGTAGGAACAGAATGCCATCACCACACATGCTGGATAGTGTGTTCTTTTGCCTTCTCAAAAGGCAGTAAAAGCAAAATATTTGAAAATTTTTAAGACAGAACTGGTTGGAATCTTGATGAACAAGGGATGGAAGGCTATATGGGGCTGAGGTTACAGTCAGATCAGTCATGATCATATTGAATAGCAAAGCACGCTCAAGGCTCTGAATATTTGGGCAGTGTATACAGATGAAGGGATGCTAAGTGCAATGTGAAAATACTTGCCTGTTTTCTTACACGCATTGTTAAATTACTATTTACGTACAGCATACAAATATGAAATAGTATTATGATTTAGATAGAGGGGTCTATTCTTACCAGTCTATTTGAAATTGGGCCCTTGAATCATAAAATATTGAATTAGGAAACAACGCAGTGAAACATTCTGATGCGGTTGAGTCTCGTGGAATTAGTATTTACAGTTTAGGAGATGGAAACAGAGCAGGAACATGGGGTGAGAATTACTCCTGTGAGGGGTTAAGTACCAAAATGGACCGAAAGCCCCCACTTAGTGTTGCACAATGGCTAACCAGTTTACCTCCTTCTTGGATGCAAAAACGGACTTATTTTTTTCAAACTCTTCCTCAGACAGCAGTGGTGACGGTAATTGAATAATTTTAAGGCAGAGGTAGATGGCTTCCACAGCAATGTATTGACTCTTAAATGTCCTCGGTTCAAAGGCTATTAGGGCTAGGCAGTAAATCCTGGCCTGGCTAGTGATGCTCACACTCTATGAACAAATTTTAAAAAGCACAGCTTAGGCAAAATACTGACTATTTAACTATTGTGAATAGCCAAAGCGATGTGCTGTTTGACATGATCCACCAATTTGTTGGTGCACACAACCTGGCATCACACCAACATTCATATTCATGTACCATATCTTTTTTGGCTTGGTGGTGGAATCTTGTTTGTGGAAAACCCTACTTGTGTTGTCACTGTCAAGTAACTGTATGCAATGCTAGTTTCACTTGTTGGCGTAAGTTTTGAAAAGCTTTACCCTTCCAAGCTAATTAGAATTAGGGGTCAGGCAAGTTCATTCCCACGGAAACACGAGCAAGAGCTTTCCATTAAAGGGCGATCTTCCTCCCAAACTGGTTTTAGATTGAAATGTAAATCAAACCAAAATGGTGTTCTCTTAGTCAGCAGTCCTTCACCCAGTCTAATGTCCCTTCTGTAATTAATGTTCACCAAGCAATTCATTCAGCTATTACTGCACTTAAACAGTTGAAAAGAATGCTGCCTGTAGGCTCTAAGCTTCCTGAATGAACTGTATGTGGACAATATAAATCCAGTTCCTTATGGGGCCACTGGGACTGCTTGAAACTGGCATGAAATGGGAAGATTTTCATTCCTCAATATCTTGATGAGCCCATCTTGCCCAAATGAAGTCATAAAGAGAAATATATTAATAAAGCTTTCCTTTTTTTGATCTTTCTTCATTGAACTGAACCATAACTATTTTTCTCAAGCATTACCTGCCCTGTTGAGTATTTTCAGCATCTGCTGCATTTGTTTTTTGTAGTGTGTGTGAGTGTGTTCATCATTTAATGTTCTGTCTTTGCAGACAATAAGCTTTTGGAGAAGTCAGACCTACAGACTGTCCTGGCTGAGAAGTTTCAGGGAGAGAAGTATGACCTTCACAACAGACAAGATATTAGGTAAGTAGCATGTGTAAGTGCTCACTTTTTCTGTTTATTGTCCCCTTACTTCTGTATAGCCCCCAACAGATTGTATCAGAATTCCATCAGACAATGTATTCCAGATCATTACAGTTTGTTAACTGTAAAATAATTCTGCTTTTCTCTTCTCTCATCTCATGCTAATTACTGGCACCCTCCTGCCAATGGAAACAGTTTATCTTTATTTACACTATCAAAACTTTATATAATTTTGGACATCCATGTTGCATTTCCCCTTAATTTTCTCTACTGGAGGCGAACAATCAGCTTTTGTAGCCCTGTATTACTTCATCGTTGATTACATTCTGATACTCCTTTGTACCTTTTCTAAGGTCTTTAACATACTTCCTATTAAATAGAACAAAGAACAAAACAGCACAGGAAACAGGCTCTTCGGCCCAACGAGCCTGTGCCGCCACCTCGATGTTCCCACTTCTACCCATGATCCCTGTCTATATTTATAGATCTATGCATTGGAACCAAATTTGCAAGACAATTTAGGGAAAAATTGTTTTGCCAATCAGCTTACGTGCACATCTTTGGGGTGTGGGAGGAAACCAGATCCCCCGGAGAAAACCTGTGCAAGCACAGGGAGAACATGCAAACTCCCACAGACACAGGCCCAAATCCATGTATCCGCACAGCACAGCGATAGTCACTGAGCTGTCGTGTTGCTCATCAACTGGTCCAGTTCAAGCGTACACTAACGACGTGAAGCACTAGGCTACTCTCGAAAAATCCAAGAGCAACCCTCTCACCATCCATCGCGTGTATGCCCCTTGTCAGATAACAAGGTGGACCGAAGTACCTGTAGGATAAAACAGAAATACATCAATATCATTGCCAATTTACACATTTCCCAGAGAACTCCCAAGACTCATCATCCCTATTTTAAATCAGTTTTCTATATCCTTCCATTCCCATTCTGTTACGTGCCCATTTAGGTATCTCTTGAATAACTCCAGAGTGCTTGCCTCCTCCACTTTACTTGGCAGTATGTTCCATACCCGCACTACCCTCTGTGTGAAAAAATTCCCTCTAGCATTCAAATTATACCTAAGCCCATGACCCCTCGTAATATTTGAGTCCATCCTAGGAAAAAGTTTAACACTGTTTACTCTGTCTATACTCCTCATAATCTTGTACACCTCTGTTAGATCTCCTCTAAGTCTTTCTAAGGAAAACAGTCCCAATTTGCCTAACCTCTCCTCGTGACTCAGACCTTCCATACCATGCAGCATCCTGGTAAACCTCCTCTGCACTCTCTCCAGAGTCTCCACGTCCTTCTGGTAGTAAGGCGACCAGAACTGGATGCAGTATTCCAAATGAGGTCTAACCAACGTTCTATACAACTGCAACATTAAAGGCCAACTCTTGTACTCTATACCCCTTCCTATAAAGACTAGCATACCATATGCTTTCTTCACAACCTTCTCCACCTGCTCTGCTACCTTCAGAGACTTGTACATCTGCACCTCCAGGTCCCTCTGCGTTTTTATCCTCTTAATAGGTTTATCCTTTTTCGTATACCTCCCCCCTACATTCTGTCTTCCAAAATGCATCACTTTATCAGGATTGAATTCCATCTGCCATCTATTTGCCCAAGCTACCAGCCTATCTATGTCCTGCTGCATCGCCTGACAATGCTCCTCACTATCTGCAAGTCCAGCCATCTTTGTATCGTCTGCAACTTGCTGATCACTCCACTTACTCCCTCTTCCAAGTCATTTATATATATTATAAATAGAAGAGGTCCCAGCACTGCGCCCTGCGGCACATCACTAGTGACCAACCTCCAGCTAGAAAAACACCCTTCCACTATTACTCTTCGTCTCTTCTTACCAAGCCAGTTACTTATCCATCTAGCTACCTGACCTTATATTCCATTAGCCTTCACCTTTTCAACTGACCTCCCATGGTGGTTATCCCCATGGTGGCCCCCATCCTGGATATATGACATTGGCAATAAAAGTGACATTGGCACTGTTAGAAAAGACATGGAGAGGCTGCTGATTAATGCCACTAAAATCTGTGCCATTTCTCCTTTCCAAACAAAACCTATGGGTGCCTTAAATATGACTTGCTTGCAATGAAGCACCCCACTATTCAATGTACTGTTCATATCATAGTGAGGTGTACTTCAGTTCCTGGCGACTGTTGGTCATGTGTTTTTGGTTGAGTTGATGGAGTTTTCTGCCGTTACATTGTTGGAAATATAGTAATGAGGACATTCGCCCAGTGAGAAACTGAGCCTAACTGATGGGAAAGTAGTTGTTGCTGCTGAAGCGGAGGGGGGAGAGGAATGAACCCCATGGGCCACTGCTTCTGAAATGTGGAACGGACCTCGGGGACACTTGCTGAAGGAGCGACTGAACCCCAGAGGGACCCTTCTGTTGAAAGACACAATGCTACTGAAGAGGGAATAGAGTGAACTCCAGGGGGATATTGCTTCTAAAGGGGGGGAAGTGAACCCTAAAGAGGCTACTGATACTGAAGGAAGAGTCCCAGTAGAGAAGCTGATGTTGAGTTTGAGTAGATCATGTCAGATAAAACATTGTCACTAATGTGGACATTGGACCCAATAGCCATTTTCCCGGCCTCTCCTCTGAACCCTTGCACAGAGGGATCTTGGTGTGTATGTGCATAGATCCCTGAAAGTAGGCAGTCAAGTCGAGAAGGTTGTTAAGAAGGCATATGGAGTCTTAGCTTTTATTGGTAGGGGGATTGAATTTCGGAGCCGCAACGTCATGTTGCAACTGTACAAAACTCTAGTGCGGCCGCACTTGGAGTATTGTGTGCAGTTCTGGTCCCCACATTATAAGAAAGATGTGGAGGCATTGGAGAGGGTACAGAGGAGGTTTACCAGGATGTTGCCTGGTATGGAGGGCAGGTCTTATGAAGAGAGGCTGAGGGATTTGAGGTTGTTTTCGTTAGAAAGAAGGCGGCTAAGAGGAGACCTTATTGAAACATATAAGATGATTAGAGGTTTAGATAGGGTGGACAGTGATAGCCTTTTTCCTAGGATGGAGAAAGCTAGCACGAGGGGACACAGCTTTAAATTAAGGGGTGATAGTTATAGGACGGATATCAGAGGTAGGTTCTTTACCCAAAGGGTGGTTCGGGAGTGGAATGCCCTGCCTGCAGCAGTTGTAGATGCGCCAAGTTTGGTGGTGTTTAAGAGGTTAGTTGATAAGTATATGGAAGAGAAGGGAATAGTTTAGTTTGGAGGGGCATTGCTTTTTATATTGGCCGGCGCAACATCGAAGGCCAAAGGGCCTGTTCTGTGCTGTAATGTTCTATGTTCCTCTGTGCTGTTGAAATACAATGGGTATTTTCTGAATGTTTTTTATTTATTCATGAGGTGAGAGCATTTCTGACAAGCCAGCATTTGTCCATTTCTAATTGCCCTACAGAAAATCGAAGTAAAACATTTTCTTGAACTATTGCAGTCCATGTAGTTTAGGCCCAGGCAGCATTAGAGAGAGTACCAGGAATCTGACTCAGCAAAAGTGAAGGGAGGGAGAATGTAGTTCCAGGTCACAATGGTGCATGGCTTGGAGGGAAACCCATCTGTTGCCCTTGTCCTTCTATGTGGCAAAAGTCATGAATTTGGAAGTTTTGTTGAGGGATCCTTAGCAAGTTGCTGCAGTGCATCTTGCAGATGATACTCACTCTCACCTTCCATAAATTTGAGCTCATCTAAAATGTTGCTCCCCTATTCTAATTCACATCAAGCCTTGTTCATCCATCATCCCTGTACTCATTGGGTTCCAATCCACCAACATCATGATAACACGCACACGCACATCCCACACACACCAGGCATTGTATTTCCTTATCGTTCTAACCTTATACAGCCTAGGAGTTCTGCAGTCCTCTAACCTTCGCCCCTTGTGCATTCCACCTAGTTTTTTTGCTCCGCGTTAGATATCTTCAGATGCCTAGGTCCTAAGGCCTGAAGTTTCCTTCCTAAATCTCTCCACTGTTCAGCCTGTCTCTTAAGATCCTCAAAATCTCCTTTTTTGATCAAGGTCGATCAATCGGTAAATCATCATCTATGACTTGGTGTATGAATCACTTGTGAGGTGTTTTGGGGAGTTTCCCTTTGAAATAGATGTTGTAAATTTTTGAGACTACGTAGGAAATGTGTTTAACAATGGTATAACTGTTATACATCTGTTTACCCTATCACCATCCCCAAGCCCTTTATTCACAAGCTTTACTCTAAATCTGTTGGTTTTCAGAACCCAGGCTTGCTGATGTCTCGTGGGTCTTGGCTATTCACTTTAGTTGTTAAATGAGGATAAATTTTTTTAAAGAAGATCAAAAGTGCTTTGGCAGAGAATGACCAAACATTGGGTGTCTTCTGTGATACTGTCCATTCAGGTGAAGATTGCCTAGAAAGCAGCCAACGTGGTAAAATATTTCAGTGCAATTCTGATTTAACTTTAAAGTGTACTGTTTCTGTTAGTGTAGTGGGCATTGTATAATGAATGGAATGAATAGAAAGATTGAAAGTTTGGTCCCCGGGCCATACCACATCAAGTAATTTCTGCTTATAGGGAGCACTGACGTGCTTTCATTCAGTGATGTATTTCATTCAATGGTGTTGGACTGAGGTAAACTCAGTAAGAGGTCTGACAACACCAATTTTAAATCCCAACCGATTTATTTGATAGTAAACTTGCTAGCTTTCGGCGTTTGTGCCTTCGTCAGGCGAATGAGGTTTCTGGTCTCCAAAAGCACACATCAGCACAGACAGTTTACAGATTGCTGATTAGAATGCGAATCCTTACACCTCACCTGCTATTCAAGTCTTAAAGTGGCTAACAATGTGGGTGGAAGGAACACTGAGCACAGGTTAGAGAGATGTGTATTGTTCTTTCGTTCTCAAGTCCTTGGTGGAGTGCGGGAAATTGAAGAGGTTTGCTACTCCTTCCTTATTTAACCATACCAAAGAATATATCTCTGTGGATGTTGGGAGAGGATAGGATAGATTGTGATTGCCAACCCTCACCCATAACCCATTCCCTGTTGGTGACAACTGTCTTGGCTCTTCCAACACCATCAATCTTGTGCCCCAATAGGAATTGGTATGTTTAAGTGGGTTAGAAAGAAATATGCCACAGCAAATTTATGCTTTTTTTGTTCCAAATTAAAGTTTGTGTTCTCTTGTTGTTACCGTGGTATTCCAGCCCAGCATCTGATGGAGCACGGAACGAGACGACACATGAAATTGCCCAAATGCGAATCCGTCATCAGGAAGAGCTCACGGAACTCCACAAGAAGCGTGGTGAGGTGTGTGTGTGTGTGTTTGTATGTGTGTCCCATTTTGATGTAGTTCCTATTGAGGACTATGCTAGTTCTTGAATATCTTGGTGTCGCTCCTTGAAATGATCCATGTAAGGATTTTTTTTAAAGGCACAGAGTTTGTACTTTCTTATTACCTATGATCAAAGTATTTTACATATGAAGTTAATATGGTGCATTGCTGTCGAAAGTAGTGTGTCTTTATTTGAATAATTTCCAACAGTAAGCTTTTAGTAAATTTAAAACAAGACTATTTATTGACACAGGTTTGCCTGAAGATTAAAATCTCATGCATTATCATCCACACGCATAGTTTGGAAACAGATGAATCTCCTTTGTGACAGGCTTGTTTTTTAAGGTGAATTTAGTTGGAGTGGAGTTTAGTTGGAGTAAAGCAGAGAATTCTTAGGAAGCTGTGAGTTGTTTTTGTTGTTGAATTGTGAGGAGGTAAGCTCTTGGATAAATTGGAGAAACCTCCCACTTTCAAATTGTAGCTGTTATGATTTCGCTGTGGTGCCTTGGTGGCTGGCCGTGTGGGATTTGCATTTTCTCCTTTGTCTGCGTGGATTTTCTCTAGGTGTTCATTTCTTCCCAAAGTCCAATATGTGCAGGTTTGGTGGATTGGTCAAAATGAATTGTCCCGTAGTATCCAAAGATGTTGTTTAGGTGGATTAGCCATGTAAAGCGTGTGGTGTTACAGGATAGGGAAAGTGGGCCTGGGTAAGATGCTCTTTTGAAGAGTTGTTGTAGACTTAATGGATCGAATGGCTTCTTTCTGCACTGTAGGGAAGCTATGGATTATGTTGTTGATCAATTAAAGCTGTTCTCTTCATTTTTAAAAATATAGTGTTAAAATTTGTAATTTGGTGCCTGCACCAGTCACAACACTTGTAAAAATTCCAAGTTAGTAGTTTGAGTGGCCTTTGGTTAGACTTCTTGGTGTACGTGTGGTGAGAAGAGAATTTTTATTCATGGATTATTTTTGTCCTTTCTTCAGCTTGCCCAGAATGTGATTGAACTCAACAGCCAACTTCAACAAAAGGACAAAGAGATACATTCAAATGAAGCAAAGTAAGTGGCAACCAACTAGAGTTCAGATATTCCATTATCCTTTACCCAATTCTGAAACTCTTTTTGTTCCCTATTTAAGTGAGTGCCAGTGTGTCATTTTTATATCACAAGCAAGATGTCTAAATGTGATCTTGATGTGTGACAGCAGTCATGCATTAACTTTACATTGGGCCTCGTTCTGGATCTGAAACTCAGACACTGAAAGATTTGATTACCTTCCCCAGTATTGGATGTTGGGATCAGCTGCTGTCATGTCTGAGCTCAGATAACTTGGCTGTGACTGAAAGTTGACCACAGAGCCTCATACCCTGGTTGATTCAGCCACTCAGTGAATTAACCGGTGAAACAATAGCTTCAACATGTCCCAGCCACCATCCAGAGAAGAGATAGGTGTTGAGCACACTGGGTCTTTGAAGGTAACGGGGGGTGTTGGGTAGGTAGGGACCGTGGGATAATACAAAGAAAATAGGATGGCATCGTAGGACCGAAAACTTGTTTTCCTTCCTACTTGCCATCTTAAAGCTTTTGTATCATCAGCTTTAATCTGCTTAGCCTTTTTGTTCTTTCATTTTAAGGATGATGGAATATGAAAAGCAAATACAGCAGCTGAGTAGCGAGTGCCAAGAGCTGAGGAACAAGCTCCAAGAGTTGGAGCAAGCCAATCAGACTCTGAAGGATGAATATGATGCCCTCCAGATCACCTTCACTGCTCTTGAGGAGAAGCTGCGGAAAACCTCTGATGAAAATCGAGAATTAATCTCACGGTGGATGGCAGAGAAAGCACAAGAGGCTAATCGGTTAAACGCAGAAAATGAGAAGGATACCTGGTACGCTTTAGTCTGTTAGCGCTTGTGGCTTTCTGCACAGGATAAATGTCATTCCACTGGCGGTAGTCAGCACCGAGGGTATGTGACACAGACTGGCCTTTTTAGTCAATTTGTTCTCCAATTATGGGCAGTGCTGATAAAACTGCAGTTATTAGTTATTCTTAATTCACTCTGGCACCCTGCCTGTCGTGAACAAATACTTAATGTGCTCTGCATTGGCTTGCACAAGAGTCAGCTATGTAATCTCAGCTCACCTGTGAAATCAAATAATGGGTTCCGGGATATCAGTGAATTACTTCTGGCAGTTTTCATAGCTTTTTTTCTTATCAGTGCAGAAATAACCAGATTTATCTCCTAATCCAATCCAATATAATAAACCTCTGCACTACTATGTTTGCTATGTGTCGAGGGTGATATCTGGGAGCCGCTCCAAAATCTTTCATCATTTAACAGATGTGTCTGTTAACGCCATGTTAGTTCATGTCTTTTGATTGCAGGAAGTTTGAAATGGTGTTAGATTGCCCTACGGATATAAAGCTAAATGAAACTTTTATTGTCATTGGTCTCAATCTGGACCATGTGCTGTTTGGGACTGATAGCATCCATGGAAACTGTGGTATCTGGCCGTTGTATATAGTTTTGTATACTGCCACATCTCCATGTCATTGAGACCGCACATACAAACTGTGTAGGCATTCTTCACATTCAATTGGTTGGCTTTGTAGATTGGTGCTTTATTATTTGTAAGTACTATGTTAGAGTTTTCACGTGGTGAATCTCCAGATGTTGGCTATCAAGCTCTGTGCACCAGTGACACCCAGGCGCTACAGTAGTATCCTTCAGATTTCCTACAATTGTGCTATTTTTACCATAAGACAGACGGTGAGAGTTAGTAATAAAAACTGCTTGTAAATGTAAAGTACATACAAAAATCAAAGCCACTTCTGAGTTTCAAGAATTTGAATGATGAGGTCCAAATTAAGTAGTAATCACTGAAGGCATTGCGGAGGTAAGTTGGCATCTTTACTATTACTGTGTTGGCCTCTATGGGCAATTACTTGAATTGGTTCTATACTGCACTTAGGCTGTGGAAGAGGAAATCGGTTAGCTGTTCTTCAACCATGCTACAAGGTTTTCTTGAACTGACTTATATTCGTGGTTTTATAATAAATATATCCTTGGTAATTAAAAAACAGCATGGGACTCTAATATAAAGATTACTAACTGAGGTCATGTCTTGGTTTGCTTTAGTGTCAAGTTAGGAATTGATTTGACCTTTTTTTTTGAACAAGGCTGAAGCATTTGCAGCCACCTTTGGCTAGAAGTGCCAAATGCCTCCACCTTGGATCTCCAGCATCACACATGCCAATCTTCAGCCTATTCAATTCATTGTACGTGATATCAAGAAATGGCTGAAGGCACTGGTTACTGCAACTCTCTACCCAGGCAATATTCCAGCAACAGTGCTGAAGACTTACGTTTCTGAAGTAGCCACACCTTGAGCCAATCATCTCATTTAAGCAAATTCAGCATGTCTATTACAACTCTCATCAAATTCTACAAATGCACTATAGAAAGCATTCTTTCTAGTCTTATCATAGTTTGGTGTGGCTCCTGCTCTGTCCAAGACTGCAAGAAACTACAAAGAATGGTGAATGAAATCCAGTTCATCATTCAAACCAGCTTCCCATCCATTGATTCTATCTAACCTGCTGCCTTGGAAAAACAGACCCACACACCCTGAACGTTCTCTCTCTACTTTCTTCCATCAGGGAAAAAAATGCCGAAGTCTGAGATCACGAAAGATCGACTTAAAAACAGCTTCTTCCCTGATGCCATCAGACCTTTGAATGGACCTACCTCCTATGAAGTAGATCTTTCTCCACCTTAGCTTTGACTGTAACTACATTCAGCACTCTCTCCTTTCCTTCCCTATGAACAATATGCCCTGTCTGTATAGCCATAACAATATGTCCTGTCTGTCTGTAGACCTGAAGAATGTCTAGGCCTGGACTAATAAATAGCAAGTAACATTCACAGTACGTAAATAGCAGGCACTGACCGTTGCCAACTAGAGAGAATCTAACCATTTTCTCTTAACATTCAATGGTATAAACGTCACTGAATCTCCTACTATCAACATCCTGGGGTGGTCACCATTCACCAGAAATTACACTAGACCAGCCATGTAATCACTAATTACAAGAGCAAGACAGAGGTTAGGAATCCTGCAGTGAGTAAGTCCCCTCCTGACTCAGCCTGTCCAGCAAATACAAGGTACAAGTCAGGAGTGTAATGGAATATGTAATAGAATACTCTGCACTTGCTTGGATGAGTGTAGCTCTGACAACATCAGGGAACTCAACCCCTGCAGGACAGAGCTGCCCACTTGATTAGCACTCCATCTACCTCTGTCCAGTGGCAACAGTGTGTGTATCATCTATAATTTGCACTGCAGCAACTTACCTTTTCATAGCACCTAATGAACCTATGACTTCTACCACCTAGGAAATCAATAGTCATAGATGCATGGGAACACCACCACCTGCAGGTTCTCTCCAAGTTCAATTATATTCTGACTTGCAAATGTATCCCAGTTCCTGCACTGTGTCTGAGTCAAAATCCTGAAACTCCCTTCCCAGTATACTGTTGTAATCAATGGTGTACTTCTTCCAATGGACTTACCACAACCACCTTGAGGGCAACTGGGAATAAGCAATAAATGCTGGCCTGCCCAAAGATGCCTGTATCCTCTGAATGTATAAAGAGGAAACGGGTCAATTTGAACAACATCTTTTTCGATTTAATGACTTCAAACTGAAGCTTGATGTTTGATTTGTTCCACTTCACAGGGCTATTGCCCTTCTCTCAGATGAAGTTTTGTTGGATCTGAATTCTACTTTGAAGTTCACTACTGTATGCGTGGCTCAAATAGAGGTTATCACTTCCTTTCATCTTTTTCTCCTAACCTGCGCCTTTTCCACTCCTCCTCAGGAGACGACAGGCAAAGCTGAAAAAGGATCTTGCGGAGGCTGCTAAAGAACCGTTGAACATTGATCCGTGAGTTGCTTCTCTTGCAGTAAGTTTTTTTTTAGTGCATGACACACTCGATTTCCTGCAATGTTCTCTCTAAACCATGCATTGTGCAGCAATCGGAAACGTTATGCACAGTTTAACAAACAGGTCCCACGCTTGCGCATGATTGTGCAATCATTTAGCAATCCTGGTGTAGAGTGAGTTTCTGCTGTTTTGTGAACGGCAATTGCACCTGTCCTTAATGAAGCTGATATCTGACATTTACTTTCCTTCTGCTTTCTGACTCTCAGTGATGATGATATAGAGGTGCTAGGTGAGGAAGGGCCCGATGCATCTGGAGAAACATCACCAGTGCGAGCAATACACAGGACCCCCAGGTGAGAATTTGATCTGAGTTGTAGGAAGTTGCAAGGACTTGTAAAGAAAATTAGGATATTTGAAATACTAGGTTAATGACAGCTTTGTAAGAGGTGAATGAGTTCAGTGTGTTTTATAATTGTCTGATTATTTTCTTTAGCTCCATTGATTGCTCTGGGGCTGAATGTGCTGACCAATGTAGCATTGAGCCAGGAGGAAGTAGGAAGGGTCCCAGCTTCAAACTCTAACTTTGTTGCGGCAGCTAATTTCAAATCGGGTGATGGTTGATATTCTACACACCCGGAGTTTGGGACAGATGTTTCTGCTCCTGATGACTATTCGGTAACCCTGCTGGAAAACTTATTTGTGTGAGGACATAGATGAAGGTGCAGTTGTGTTGGTGACAGTAATCCACAGTCTAAATTCATGCATGTGGATAGGCCACGAAGTGGGGTCAACAAGCATGTCTTCAGGAGAGAAAATTGACCCAAATGCCACATTCTTAAATTATTTTGCCTCTGTGTTACTGGTGCTTGTACAATGTAACTACACATCAGTTTTTCCCATCACTGCCAATAGAGAGAGACTTGTACGTATTATGTTAGACTGTTGTGTACGTCTTCAAAAGAAAATTATGCCAAATTTACAGCTATGCTGCTGAGTTTATCATGATTCCTGCAAATGGAGGGCAAATATTTGCTTCCTGAACATTATACTTCAGGCTCAGTGTCATTCTTCAAAAATGTGTTTTTTTTTAATGATATTAGAATTCTTCCAAACTCTGTCCCAGCACATTATGTCAGATCAAAAATTTTGAGGAATGGGCAAAATCTAACAAACTTCATCTGTTTCTATAAATCAACCCCATCTGCTCAACTTCTTCAATCCATTCTCATGCCACAAACACATTTAATTATCCCACGTCAGTGTCCATTTCAACAACCTTTTCTTGTAACTTACAGCAGCTGAATTCTCCTTTGAAGGCAGAAACTCCTGACTTTTTGCTCCTTTCTTTGCCATTTTAACAATTTAGAACAGTTATGGCAAAGGCAGTAGTCACTCGGGGCCCTTCTGCCAAAACTGACTCATCTGAGGAAATGATTTGTCTCAATCAGTTTTATTAATTCTCTTCATAAGCTTATAAAATGCAATCTGAGTTTCTTCTTTTTCCTCCAAAACTCCAACTAACCAGACTTTTAATCTTTTCTCAGAAATGAACTTCCTAATGCTTAGAGTTCATTATGCATTAAATTGTGCATTAAAATTATTCAGCAGTGATCACGGTTTCATTGAATGTACAGTCTTTATGCTTAGGGGAACAAATTAACCTGAAGGAATCACAAGTTTTGTGGGTCCGCCCTGCAGTGTGAGAAAACATTTATGAAGTTTCATGAATTGTGGAAAGCCTCAGTAGGTAAGGGGTGAGTCATTCGCAACAGAGAGGTGTTTTCTTTGGTCTTGGTCTGTGCTGAGGCAGCAGTTCTTAATTGCGATAGCATTTGGGGTGCTGCTATTGTCCTCGCCAGTCAGGATCAGGAGATGATGAAGAACCTCCAGTGCCTATGTCACTTTGCTTCCTCGGTATTTTTTTTATCACTGTCAAGGACTGCTTCTGGATATACAAAATAGAAAAAAAATTGTAGCTAGCATGTACTTGAATTTTTAGTAGTACTGAGGCAGGCAAGACCATCACTGCAATTTGATAAAGTGGCCCTTCATGAGCAGCACTGTAACAGATATAAAATGATAAACAGTGGTTTATGGTGAAGTTCCGCTTTAAATGTACTCCAGTTGTATATTCATGGTGGGATGTAAGGAACACTGAGACACAGTGATAGACAGTATTGCTCATTTAGCATTTTGAGTATTTGCAGAAGAAACAATGATGGTATATGTTTCTGGAGAGCTGCCATGGTCTTTCAATGAGTACAGTAGTAGTGTAAATACATGCTGATGAGTCAAAGCAAATTATAAAGGTAATAGTACATTGCATTTTGAGCCTAATCAATACTAAGTAACTGTTGGCTACACATGCCCTACAAGAAATGTATTGGAGTTGTCTCAGTGCAGATCCGTGGAGTCGACTTGAAGAGGTCATAAATTGGGATGGCAAATGGAAAGAAGACTTTCCCACCCAGATTGAGTATAAAAGAGCAGTCTCTGACCTACCGTCCCACCCAGTTCCAGAGTGTGAAAGGACAGTGTCTAACTTGTTATCCTGCTCAATCCCAGAGTGTGAAAAGACTGACCCATTGTCCCAGCCAGATAATAAATATGTTGTTTCAGCTGCTTTTGGCCATCCATGACTGATGGCAGAACATGGCCTGTCTAGATGCCCCTGTATGGTTAATGAGTAAGGATACGAACAAGCTTGACTCTGAAGCCCCCGTCCTGTTTAGGAAATAGCTTCTAGGCGGTCATGATCAGTCACGCATGTGAAGAAGTGCCACTTTTCTAGGGATGTGCAAGAAACGCACCCCTGCCAGGATGACAGTGCTTGGGGACAATTGGACTGGTAGAGTGTGTCAGATGTTTAGGTGAATATAGGAGGGGTTTCATTGCTGTATGTTCAGGGACTACTTACCTGTGTGACTCTGTTTGGGTGCGGTTTCAGATGGGTGAAAAAGATTTTTGAACTCAGTTAATGGACGGAAGGTGAGTGGACGTTGATTGAACTGCACTGTCTCACACTGACGGTCATTTCTTCTCTGTTCTGTGTAGAAGGACTTCGCAGACGTCTGGTCTCTTGGATTCTATCAGTAGTATCTTTGGGTAGGTTAGGACTTCCCCACATTTTTTGACATTATGTATTTAAAATGTGACTTGATCTAAGACTGGTTGTTAATCAGACATCATCTTATCTTTCTTGATTACAATTATGCATTTCCGTATCCATTCTACTCTGCCATATGCCCCTATATCATATTCTCCTGTTCCTTGAAACTATTTCTACTAATGCAGTGAGCACTTTGCTTTAGCTTTTCACCTATCTACAGCAGTGAATCCAGATTAAGTTGCAAGTCCAGCAGCACTGAGAATTGGAGAGAGCTTGCAGAAATTAAGTTCGTGAATATGCCAGTAAAGCATATTCAGTAGTACTCTGTCTTCTATAAAAGAAACCCTTCATCTTCAAACACTTCATCTGGTTTTTTTTTAAATCAATTTTCAATCTTATGAATTTGCCATAGGCCACATCCCAAACATGAGTACAAAGCCTGCCCCAAAATTGGCCATTTACACCCTATCTTTTCCTCTTTGGGTGCAATGCTTTCGTCACCATTTGCTCTCCATTATCACAATGCATGTGGCCAATCTTCGTGTGTAATACTAAGCAATGAGCGATAACGTACGACTTTGGCATAGGCAGGATTCATAGAATAGTGATCAGGGGAAGAATTTTGATCCCTCTCGCCACTTAGATCAATTCTTGTCTCCAGTGATATCCAATTAAACCTGCATAGCAAAGAAATTGGGCTGTCTAATCTGGACAATCAACACTGGGCTACACATTGAGCCATCAGAGCTACTTGTATTTCAATATTTCAATTGTTCTAATGTGTTCTAGATCAGTTATTTAGTCTTGCTTCTCTACCCACTCCCCCCACCTTAACTATTCAATCTTAGAACCTTTGAAAAATTACACATTTTGTTCCAAGTGCATGTTGATACCTGATTATTTACCAGATTCTGCAGGTGCTGAGTAAATGAGAGATTCTGTGTTTGCTATCTTTAGAAAACGTTCGCCAACATTGCACGGAACTGTGACTGATGCCCCCAGTGTCCATACGGGACCATGCAATGAGATGCGACTCCCCACCACAGCACGTCACGTATTTGTGAGTATTCAAGTAAAAGGAGGTCAGATAAGTACATGGAAAAAGAAATAGAAGGATTTCCCTACTAGGGAAAATTACGTTAAATGATGGAGGCTCATGTGGAACATCAATACCAGCAGAGACTAATTTGGTGCAAAGATCTGTTTCTGTGTTGTAATTTCAATGCATTTTGGCTCTTCAAGACACACAAAAGGCCAAATTTTGAGAGTCCTCCCTTGGCTTCTCATTGGGTCTCATCTATTGGACTGAGTTCCCGATCACTGAATTAATATCATGGTGTCCATTTAAATTAGTTATGAGTATTGTGTGGGAATGCAAATATAAAGATCTTTGCAGTCACTTGTTTATGGAACGTCTAGGAAATATACTACACAATACCAACTTGAACTACGATGTTGACTCAAGTGGGTCAAACTGACAATGTATTCTTTTTTTTAATTGAGCAGAAGTGTAAGAAAGCTGAGATAAAATACTAATGACAGAAAAGTTGATTGAAATATGACTAAAGAATTGCTTATGTTTAAACTATTTTTGTCACATCTGTAAAGAATATCACAAAGTACTTCTCATTAACTACCTAATGAAGTGCCTTGACTTCTAAGGACTAGAAGATGAGTGCATAATGTAGATTATTAACTATTGTAACATTTTTATAATTTTAGTACATCCAGAGGAAGGCTGAATACTTTGAGAGTGTTTTGACAGTTCCACACAACATTGGAAGGAGCTGGCATCTCAAGCTTAATGTTCTTTTCTCATTCAGTAGTTGCATTCTTAACTCTTGTTATTTTTTTTTGACAGTGGGGCATGTCTATAGAGTGAATGAGTGAAAATTGTGATATAATTTGCATTATGATTGTGACTGAAATTTGGAAGAAAGAAACAGTTAAGGATGGATCGATTTGCAACTGTTGTCTAACTAGGAAGGCCTTACAATTTCATCTGTCATTGCATTCAGCTGTTAAATGATATCTTGCTTCATCTAGGAGTCCTTCGTATGTTTGATCACCTTTTATGAAGGAGAAATTCCTGATATTAGTTCTAAATGTGCTTTTCAGTGGTTTTATCATGTGTCTTTTCAATTATCAAAATTCAGTTTGCTGTAGTATTCCAAGTGCATATTTCTGCACAATTTGCAATCTTGTTAAATCTCCTAGAAACGTACTGTTGAGGCTGAAGAGCCTAAATTTTTGCAGCTTGAGTAAATGTGAAGGACCAATCTTATGGCTGTTGGTTGCAACATCAGAGTCTGCCTATCTATGTTCACTGTGTCTTGGTTACAACTCTTGTGCAGTTTTTGACTGCTACATCGGTGAGTTGTAAATAAATGTAAAGTTCAATGACAGTAAACGTGATTTATTTGCACAGAGGTCACTCCCATAACTTTGTTCTTGGAAACCATTCTGTTCAGGGTGGTTGTGATAGTACAAAGGTTCCTCCAATATGTGATGCTGCAATCCCTTGTTTTGGAAAAAGAATCTCAAGATGTTCCACGGAGGATCAAAAGAGAAAATGCTGGAAAACCTCAGCAGGTCTGGCAGCATCTGGAAAGAGAGAAAAGAGCTGATTTTCAAATCCAGATGACTCTTTGTCAAAGCTAAAAGGCATAGAAAGTAGGAGATATTTATACTACAGGGTGAGGGAATGAAAGATGAGTCATAACCACAACAACAAGGGGAAAAGCTGCTAATGGCAATCCATAGAGAGAATAGAAGGTGTTAATAGCCAAACAG
This sequence comes from Sphyrna mokarran, assembly GCA_024679065.1. Classification (NCBI taxonomy): domain Eukaryota; kingdom Metazoa; phylum Chordata; class Chondrichthyes; order Carcharhiniformes; family Carcharhinidae; genus Sphyrna; species Sphyrna mokarran. Next base: position 62,522,572 of record JAGIQG010000003.1, read on the forward strand.
CAGAGAAGCTGCAAACGGAAGATAAACTGTGACAGATGAAGATATAGGGGGATGAGCAGGAAAGGTAAAATTGACCAGAGAGGAGAAAGGGGGAGAAAAGGTAAGGATAGGAGGATCAAATAGAGGAAGAGTTGGGGGGGAAGAAAAATGAAGAAAGACAATGAAGAAACAAAAGGCAAAGAACAGTAAAAAATTAAACAAAATCAAAAAGGGATCGAAGTGTGGTGGAGCTAATCATCTGAAGTTGTTGAATTCACTGTTGAGACCGGAAAATGTAATGTACCTACCTGGAAAATGAGTTGCTGTTCCTCCAGTTTGCAGTGGGCATGGTAGCAGGATTGTATTTGGGCGGCATGACGGCACAGTGGTTAGCACTGCTGCGTCACAGCGCCAGGGACCCGGTTCAATTCCTGACTTAGATTCCCTGTGTCTATGTGGGTTTCTGCCAGGTGCTCCGGTTTCTTCCCACTGTCCAAAGATGTGCTGATTAGGTGCGTTGGCTGTGTTAAATTCTCCATCCGTGTACCCAAACAGGCACCAAAGAGACTTTTACAGTAACTGCATTGCAGTGTTAATATAAGCCTACTAATGACTAATAAATAAACTTTTACTTTAAATAGCAAGCAACACGTAGGTCAGGGTCCTGATTATTGAGCACCTTTGGCCTGTGCACAGTCTGGACCCTGAACTGTCCTATTGCTCGCCATTTTAACACACAATCCTCCTCCCATTCCCATGATGAAGTTCTACTGCTCAAAACTGTCTGATAAGGATTTCCTGTCTATGATGATCCCACAGTAATCCATGGTTTTTTCCAACTTTTGCACTGGACTTTTTTAGGATGCTCACGATGGAGAGGTGAACGCCGTACAGTTCAGTCCAGGATCCCGAGTGGTGGTGACAGGTGGGACAGACCGTAAAGTTAAACTCTGGGAAGTCTCGTCAGGTATGTGAAAAAAATCTACACTAGCCAAGTAATTGGACTTGAGCTGAACTTGATTCAAGTGTCGTTGGCCACTTTATTATCAGCATTATGGCCAATTCCAGTGTCTTTTTCAGGATTTGATTGGATACCTTTATGCCATCAACTCACATGGGGTCACAAGCTTTGAGACTTTAGTTGCTTTTTTTCCTACTCCTTGCTGTCCCTCCCTATGAGCATGAACTCTCAACAGAGTGCATTTCCACATATGCCAAGCATTCTTTGAGTTTTGTCAAATGGAGAATCTAGACAGCATCAATAGGCATTCCATCTTGGGATATATCATAACAGCCTGATGCTATCCTCATTCAACCTTCACACAAACATGCTTTCCAGTTAGTGATCAGACACCTTGGCTAATGATTGCATTTCCCCTTCCCAGCATTTCAGGGGGACTGAGATGAAGAGGTGAACGCCGTACAGTTCAGTCCAGGGGGACTGAGATGCTTTATCTCCACCAGTCCCACTGATGCCTGATTTCACAGCACTGAGGATAAACCTTGGGTCTTGCTCCATGTGTTGTTCATTACCTCAGTGAGAGATGTAGATGTAATGTTTCAGTTTTTCCATATGCCAGTGGTGTCTTTTTGTAGTTACCTAAAATACCGAGGTCAGTGATGATTGGTAAAAGGTCTGATGGCACTATATTAAATGTGTTCACATGCTCGCTCCCAACATCCCGCACTAGTTGCGTGTGATGGTAGCAGAGCTCCTGACAGTAACTGATGCTGCTGTTTCAATCGATGTTCTTTCAGAGATTTGGAATGTCTCTACAGTGGGCATCTTACAGAATGAAACACACAGGAGCTTTTTGTGGGATTTATCTCTAGTGCATGACCGCAAGTTTTCAAGCTGAGACCTCCATTCAGAAAGGGCGATGTGTATTGTGTTGCTGTAGATGTTAATATGAAATGCTGGTGATAATTAATCCAGTCTGATTGCTACTTACGTACCAATATTATGCTACTCAAGACTGATAATTGAACACTCTTGATGAGCCATTCAGGAATGCTTCATTCCAAGTGATTTTTAATAGTTTTGCACTTGATTCCATTGAAGAAATGCCTGAAGCTGGCAGCCAGTGTGAGTGGTTTGGAAGATTATGCTTTGGATTCCCACCACACCACTTTACACTTTGGAGTTGCAGGTATAGCATATATGGGCTACTTCCTAGAGATGTGTTTTAATTTTTAAGTCACTTTTTCGTTCTTCCCTTAAAAATATTAGCTCTTACTGAGGTGCAGAATCCATCCTCAGTTTCTTTTGCTCAAATGATCATAATTAGTATGTGAAGCCAGTTGGTGAGTGAATTGAATCTTCACCCAGTCCTGCGCTTACTCGATGATCACAATCAGCAGATTAGAAGATTTTTAGGTCCCTAATGCAGGGCATGGAGGACAACTGCAGCACCCCTACCACCTAAGGGATTATACAGAATTTATCTCTATGGAACACATCCTCTATCTGGCCTGGAAATGTTCTGAAACTAAGTCTTTTCATTGGAAAAATTGTATTGCCAACCGAGTGTGGGAATCATCCTTAAGTATTAAACTAAAGAAAAATAAATGTCTTGCCAAGATTGTGTGGTTGTGACACTGAATACATTGAGATTGTTTGTTTTGTACAGGAAGATGTGAATTGAAGGGCTCACTGACTGGCAGTAATGCTGGGATTACCAGCCTGGAATTTGACAGTATGGTAAGTCAGAGTTGATCCATTTTTCTCAGTCGTTGCCAAAGTTACAGTTAATTTGCTTGTTACAAGATAATATCTCTTCTTTGGAAATTGATTTTGTAAGTGTCACCAATCTTCCAGTGTCTCAACTAATTGGCCATTCTTCATGTGTGAGCCAAGAGATTTTGCAGTCTGTTTGCTACTGGTGGAGATAGAGTAGGGACTTACCACTGAGTCTGATTCTATCCATGTCCATCATCTGTATTAGCTTTCACCAGATAGTGACCAGGGCCAAGAATCGCAGAGTACATAATGGGGCAGTGTCAAGGGAGATCTGATGTGTATCCAGTCAATGGCTTGTGGGATTTTGTGGAAAGAGTTTGCTCTGCATCAAACCACTGTTATTATAGTTGACCCAGGGATGTTTAAAATCAAGTTTTCGCCGTTGTAGATGCAAACTCATTGCCCTGGATCACTGAGGATAATTTAGTTTCAACTATTGCCTTGGTTGAATTTACAATATACATTGCTAATGAATTTGTTGTGGTTAATATTGCTAAGTACTAGCCATAGTATGCTCTGTTCTGATTATGTAGCTGTGTTTATTTGCACAGTATTAAGATAATCTTTTTTTCTCAGGGTGCATATCTGCTAGCTGCCTCTAATGACTTTGCTAGCAGAATCTGGACTGTGGATGATTCCCGGCTACGGGTAAGTTGAAGTTGCACAATCCTGCTTTCTGAATCTATTCGTGTTCTTCTGACCTCAAAATGTGCATATCCTCCCTGTGTATTGTGTTTGGTGATGCTTTATTCTTGTTATGAATGGAAATGAATTGGGAAGTGAGATTATGTTCATGTGATAAACATTTACCCAGTGTCTAAAAGAAAGTAATGCTTAATGACCAGTATCTGTAGATGGTTTCATCAGCGGGTGGTCATAAATTTGGAATTTCTAATACCTTGTTACTACTACTATTCTAATGAAAAGACCCAGGTCATTTAATCTCCTAAAACTGAAACCTCCCATATTTTGTTTCATTCAGGAGTTCTCCACTGCATTCCTCCATGGCTTTGACATCCTTAAATAAGGCTAAAACAGTAATTATTCTAACCGTTTCCTGGCCAATGATTCATGTTTATATGACATCACGCTTAATTGACAAGACTAGGTAAAGCTGCCATACAGAGGTCAATGATGATAGGTAAAAGGTCTGACTGCATGGGACATTACCCCACATTCTCGCTTCCAGGAAAGCCTGCAATTTCCATCCTGCTGGAGGTGTGCTGCGATGGTACAGGAGTTCCTAATAATAATTGATGCTTCTGCTTAAGTCTGTTTGAGAGATTTGGAGGATGTCTGCAGTATGCCTCTGACAAACTTACTCATCTCAGGGGGAATGTTTAGGGTTGTGGGGTTTGTTTCCATTGCCTGATTGCAAACTGAAAACTGAGACCTCACATAATAAACCTGATGTACAAGAAGTTTTGCATCTAACCAAGCATAATGTCTGGTGTGTACGTCAGTTTCTTTTGTATATGTTTTAAGTAGCATGCACTTCCTGTAACACTACCAATTTTACTGAGCAATATTTGATTCTTCTTTGGAGAGAGGCCATGGAATGATGATGATAGGCATCTGTGTAAAGGGAGAGGGGTTTCCACAGGAATGGGTGCACTCAAAGGGAAACAGTGTCTCCGGATGAAGTGTTCAGTGCAGTCCAGTTGCAATACTGAGTCTTAAAACGCAAGATGATTCTGTCTTGTGTGTGCTGTCGGACCTGGTGACTTTTTCACTGCCTTTCCTGTTTTTATTTCAGATTTCCAACATCCACGGTACTTTGTTTTTATTAACTAGGTGCATTGTTGAAGGATTTGAAAGTAAAAGAGAACTAGTCGTAGAGAGCAGCGTGTGGAGTCCTGGTCTGTCCCCTGTGGAGAGAAAATCAGTTGATATTTTAGGTTTGTGATCCTTTGTCAGAGTTGGAAAATTTAAAAGACTCAGAAATAAGTAGTTTGGACATGGCACAGAGGTTGGTGTGAAAGTATTACAGGAAGTGATTTGACAGCACACAAGATGTGTGCTAAGTTGGAGGATATCCTGTTTTATAAGAATGAACATTATAACATTGAGAACATATCTCCTGATGAAGCATATGTATGCGTTTTTCATGTTTATAGCTGAGTGCAGTACTTGATTTAAAGCAGTCTTGTTGCTCGTTTGATATGAGAACTATTTAGAACCATAGATCCCTACAGTGCAGGAGGAGGCCATTGGACGCAACAAGTCTGTACCGACTCAGCATCTTACCAGGCACACCCCCTACCCTAACCCTATAACCCCATACATGGCTAACCCACCACACTTGCACACACCTTTGGACTGTGGGAGAAAACTGGAGCACTTGGAGGAAACACTTGTAAACTCCACACAGTCATTCAAGGCCAAAATTGAACCTTGTGCAATGAGGCAGTAGTGCTAACCACTGTGCCACCATGTTGCCGTTTGCAGCACACCTGTTTTTTGACAGTGACCTCCAGCAGAATTACTGCTACATTTGTCTCCTGACTCCCACTTGCAACCAGAGTAAATTGAGGATTTGTGCTATTCTCTCTCTCAGTTCTTGTCCAGGAAAGGATTAGTTTTGATATTTGGAGTTATTCCAGCTCCCAAATCAAGAAATCACATTAAACAGTGCTGGTGCTTCTATTTTTGCTTTAACCTGCTGTGGGGAAGTACCTGACTTGTATACAGCAAGTCCAGTGGCAGTATGACTAAAATCAGGCTCTGCTGGAATTGCATGTTCAGTCACTCCCTATGTCCCATCACTCCTGAGAGTGGCTTTAAGCAAAACATTGGTCTTGAGTTTTGATTTTCAAGCAAAGCTTTACATTTCCTTGGAGGAAAAAAGGCCATGTTAAGAGTGGCACTTGCTTCTGTGAAGGACAAGATTTGGATTCAAGCCCCATTCCAGGTCTCGAGCACAATAATCAAGACTACACTCTGGTGCAGTATTGAGGAGTACTGCACTGCTGGAAGTGCCTTTTTTCAGAGGAGACATTCAGTCGAGGTTCCAACTGTCTGCATGGATGAATGCAAAGAATCCCATGGCACTATTGTGAAGAACAGCAGAAGACTTCTTCCTGGTCTGCTGGCGGCCAATACTAACCTTTCGATCAATATCACTAAAACTGTTTGTCTGGTCATTATCACATCGCTGTTTGTGGGAGTTTGCTGACCAAAAGTTGGCTGCTACTTTCCCACACTAAAAACTTTTGAGCTGTAGTCACTGTTGTAATCAGTTCTAAAGCATTGCTATATATGGTGGTCGTGGAAGATGCTACATCAATATAGGTTCTTTAGTTGAGTAGAGCAGCGCATAAAACTGATTGCACTTTTTATACATTATAGTTTAACATTGACTTCTTGCTTCTTGTGCCTTCTGTTTCCATCACAGCACACGTTGACAGGACACAGTGGGAAGGTACTTTCTGCAAAATTCCTTTTGGACAATGCCCGAGTAGTGTCGGGTAGCCATGACCGAACTCTCAAGCTGTGGGACTTGAGCCGTAAGATCTGTAAGTTCCATTAGAGTGATGAGAGAGTAAGTGACAAGAAACAGTTTGCAGTGCAAAGCTTTTCCTCCTTGTCCAGTACAGTCACAGGCTAGGCTGTGATTTGTTTGGAAGTAGCTTAAAATAGTTCAGTCAATAGCTAAGTGACCTACTGACCACTGTATCTGTGCGCCACAACCACTAGAAAGTTGCACATTTCATTATCAAGGTAGCTACTTTCGGCAACTGGGGCCATATATGAGCCAAGGATAGAGAAAACTAATAGCGGTCCCCATGTCTCATCATTATTCAGCTACATTGCACATGCGTAAAAATGGGGTGCAGGACATAATTAGGTGAGTGCTTTCCATGATTCGCTCATTGTTTCCTGCATGTTGAGGAGACCACTGGACCTAATGGAATGTTACCTCAGGAAGCTTTTCAGATTTTAAAGAAGGAGAAAGACAAATTAGAAAATGCTGGGAAAGGAATGGGGGAGAAGAAATGAAATGCCCAGCAACCCACCATTGCCCAAAGAGAGAAAACATTCCAGGAGGGGAAAAAACTTTGACAACTCGAGATCAATTATTAAACCTCTTGACTTTTGTGGATATCCAGCAATTTGTGTTCAAATTTGTACTACCTCTGCTTCCTGTTCATAAAGTTGAAGTGAGGTTTGGATCGAACACTATATTTTTTTCCCTCTTCACCAGGTCATTCCCTACCACACTTTCTCTCACCCACTATTCATGGGCCTACTAGCTCAGATTCGCTCACATATCAAGTAGCTCACCAATGCCTAGCAGACGCGTGCGAGCAGCAGGTGGGAAGCCAGATCTAAGTAACAATGTGTAACACAATATTTTAAAGAAAACAGTGGGGAAGTGTTCTGTTTCCCAACATCTTGATGTGTGCAAATATTAGCATGCAAGTCATATGGAAAAAACAAAATCAAGCTGTTAAAGAATATTGTTGTCTTATTTCCATCTCTCTGTTCCAGGTATAAAGACTGTTTTTGCTGGTTCGAGCTGCAATGATATTGTTTGCACTGAGCAATGTGTTATGAGTGGACATTATGACAAGAAGATTCGGTTCTGGGACATCAGGTGAAATGTTTGTGATGGTCCTTTCTCCAGAATCATTTAATGTGCTTATGAGAATTTATTATATTATTGATACAAATGCCAAAAGGCTAAGTATTGTAGACTGGACAATTTATATGACTGTCCACTCTGAATAAAAGCTCACACTGAGATTTTTATCAAGTGCTTCAAGGAATAGATGGGAATGCACTTGGGTTTATTGCAAACTGCAGAAGCAGGACCAAAGGTTCAATCTTCAGATGTTGTTTTGAGGCTGCACAGAAAATTGTGCAGAATTTGGTGAACGCATGGAGCAAGCTGCCCATGGGATGGGATAGTGGGCTGAGATAGGCTAGACAGTTTTATGCAGACTTTCTCAGAAACAAAGAACAGCATAAGTAGGCAATACCAGCCATTGAATCACTTGTGCTATTCAGTATTATGGTTGAATTTGAGCATTAACTTAACTTGCTAGCCTTTTTCGATACACCTTGAATACCTAAGTGACTAAAAATCATATCAGTCTCACGGTTGAATATACTATGGGATCAAACATTCACAACATTCTTGGGAGAGAATTCTGAGTAAATATTTTCCCTTGTCTCAGTCCTAACTGGCTGACATCTTATCCCAAGATGCTAGGCTCTCCCATCAAAGAAAGAGCTTCTATCTCACAAGCTCCTTCAGATTTTTATACGTTTCAATAAGATCATCCCTCATTCTTTTAAGTGCCAGTGAATATGGGCTGATTTAGATAGCTATTTAACAGAATGGCCAATTGGAAAGTATTCATTTTGGAATTGGAAGATTGCTAGATCTTTTTCAGTTCTGTACTTTCCATTTATATCAACACATTGTAACAGTCTAGACATTATTACAGTTATGAGATTTGTAGAACTATATTTCGACACTAGATTTAAATTTGGGGTAAATGAAGGCAGTGATGTGACCTGTTCTGCAGTCTGTCTGACAAGCCTGAGTAATTTGATTGTTATAGATATGAAAGGAAGCCTTAAATTGTTTTATTGGAAAGAAAGTATGTAATATTTATTCTTGGAAACAATGGCAACAGTTTTATGAGTTTGCAAGGAGAAGATGGATTCTTCTGAAGTCCCAGAGAGGCATTAAAGGTATCAAGTTGTAAACAGCTCTACTATAAACTGTCCATTTCATTCTAAGATGAAAAACAGTTGGGATCAAAAATAGCTAATTAACATTACCACCTCGCTGCAAAATTGTGTATTACATTGCCACAGGGATGAGAACAGAGAAAGCTGATTTTTTTGAGATCATGATTAAACGCTTCCTAACAAATCAATGACTATCATAGAGAACCAGTGAAGGTTCTGTGTGGTTAGTAGAGAGAGAAAGTTGTTTGACCTTGCGCTGTTACAGCTGGATGCAAGAGATAGAGATGGTCACTGATTGAAAAGTTACTTCCTGCATCCTTTTGGCATGGTCAGGGCAAGAAGAATCATTGGAACAAATTTTGCTGCCAATGGTGGATTTGAGAAATTATTTAAAACCCAAGGAAAGTGTTTGGTGACAGTTACTCGAAGTTACTATTTGAGAAGCAGAGTTGTGGAATCCAAACTGGGATAATTTGTTTGCCAAAAGGACTATAATTCAGTGATGAGCATAATGTGTGAACAATATAGAAGGCAATGTTCTTCTCTGTAGTTTATAAATTACCAACAGAAAGTGTTCAGTTGTAGTGTTGTTAGTCATTTGTTACAGTAAAAGTTGTAAACCATAAATTTTGTGCCATACTTTCAGCTAATAACTGGAAATTCAGATCTTAAAAGCTGTCAGCCTCCATGAAGATTGTAACAGTACCACTACTGAATGACCAAAGAGTGAGACTTCAAGTTCTATGAATAACCTGATGCTGAATCTCCATAGTCCCAGAATTATATTAATCTATGTGTATTATATTCCTTCTCTAGGACAGAGAGTATTGTACGTGAGGTGGAACTACAGGGCCGTATCACGGCACTCGATCTCAATCCAGAACGGACAGAGCTACTTACCTGCTCCAGAGATGATTTGTTAAAAATCATTGACCTACGCACAAATGTCACCAGACAGTCCTTCAGGTAATTGGAGTGGCCCAGGTTTCTTCAACCCTTTAGATGAGCACTTGAAATGCCATAACATACATGGCTACAAACCATGTGCTGGAAAATGGGATCAGAATAAATAGATGTTTGATGGTTATCCCATACTGTAAAATTGTATGTCTCTCCATAACTGGCAGTCAGTATCTATCTTCCTATTTATTCCAAAGAATTGCAATATAAGACTGTTTACATTTAGGAAGTACTGTTATGGTTCCACATGTTTATATCTGAGGATCATGTCCATATTTATTTTCTTATTTGCTTATGGGGTAAGAGCAAAGCTAATATTTGTTGCTGATTCCCAATTGTCCTTGGGAAAATGATGATGAACTGCCTGCTTGAACTTTGGCAGACCATGTGGTTTAGTTACAGCAACAGTGTTCATAACTGTTTCGGGGAGTTTCAGAATTTTGACCCAACGGCAGCAAAGGAATGACAACATAATTCCAAGTCAGCGTATGTTTGGAAGGGAATTTGAAGCTGGTGGTGTTCCCATACGTTGCTGCTCTTGTTCTAGGTGGTAGAGGTCACGGAAGTACTATCAAAGATATTTTGGCAAGTTATTAAAGTATATCTTGTAGATGGTAGACATTGCTATTATTGGGTGCTCATTGTGGAGGGAGTGAGTGGTTAAGCTGTGTGAAAATGGAGTGTTGATCACATCTACTTTGTCATGAATGATGTTGAGCTTCATGACTGTTGGAACTGCAATTATCCAGGCAAATGGTGACTGTTCCTTCAGACTCCTGGATTATCACTTGTAAATGATGGATGTGCTTTGGGAAACAGGAGGTGAGTCACTTGCCACAGAATTTCCAGCCTCAGACTTCTTGTGGCCACAGTATTTATGTAGCTAGTAAGTTTCTGTTCAATGGTAACCCCCACAATATTAATGTTGGGGGATTCAATGATGGGAATGTCACCAAATGTCAAGGGAAGGTGGTTAAATTTGAATTGGAGTTGGTCATTGCTTGTCACTTGTATAGTATGTCTGTTACCAGCCCAAGCCTGTATGTTGTTCAGGTCACTGTATGTGGGCGTGGACTTGTTCAGTAACTGAAGGAATGCAAATGGTACTGAACACTGTATAAGTATCAGCAAACTTCTCACTTTGTTGGAAGTTGTTAATGAAGCAACAGGAAATGATTGAGACTAGGATACTATCCTGAGGAACTCCTGCAACAAAATCGCTGTTTAGTATTAATATCCTACTCCAGCCTATGTGGTTGGATGTTACCCTCTGGTCTGTTTTTTCATTCATGCACGTGATGTGGGTAAGTATTTATTGCCCATCCTTAATTGCCTTTGACAAGGAAATTTGTGAGTTGCCTTCATGAACCGCTGAAGATACTCCTGCAGTGACATTTGTAGCAATTTGATATACTGACTTATTCGGCCATTTCAGAGAGCAATCAATTACATTGTGGTGAGTTTGAAGTTATGTGTAGGTCAGACCAGTAAGAACACCAGATTATAAAAGCAAAATACTGCAGATGCTGGAATTTGAAACAAAAACAGAAAATGCTGGAAAATCTCAGCATCTATGGGGAGAGAATAGAGCCAACTTTTTGAGTCCAGATGACCCTTTATCAGAGCTAAGAGCAAAAAGAATCAGCAGAGATTTATACTATTGGGGTGGGAGGGAGAAGGTGTGGAACTGAACATAGCAAATGCAAATGAGGATATAGAAAGCTGAGAACGTGTTAGAAGTGTCCATTAAGTGATCAGAGTGCGTGAATAGCAAAACAGATACAGATTCTTGAAGGACTGCCTGAAGAATGTGGCAGTTGCATTTAAGGGGGAAGGAGTATGTGGGGAAAAAAGAAGAGCTGGATGGAGAAGTGGAAAATTAGAAGTGAAAAGGAACGATGATAAAATGGATGAATGAAATTAAATGGAATAAAATAAATGGAAATAGGGTGAAAGTGGAGAAGAGAGTTCATTCTCTGAAGTTGTTGATCTCACTGGGCACTTCACGGTCTTCTGGACTGAACATTCAGAAACTGAGGTGCTATTCCTTCGGTTTGGGTTCACTAGAACATTGTAAAAGGCCCAGAATGGACATGGGAGCAGGAGAGCAAGGTGAGAAATTGAAGTGGCAAGCAACAAGAAATACAGCAGATTTCCTTCCTGAAGGTCACTAGTGAACCACACAAAATAACAAAACCCCTCATTGCAGGAAAAGGCCATTCTGCCCATCGAGTCTACATTAACTCTCCAAAACAGCAACCCATCTATGCCCTTTTCCTCTGCCCTATACCCGTTGCTAAATACACATTTAGCATAGCCAATCTACCTAACTTGCACACCTTTGAACTGTGAGAGGAAACCCACAGAGACATGGTGAAAATGTGCAAACTCCACACAATCACCCAAGACTGGAATTGAATCCTGTTCCCTGGTGCTGAGAGATAGCAGCTAGCTACCATGCTGTCTCAAATGGACTTTAATGATAATCCAGTGAGTTTATAGTCAGCGTTTCTGAGTCTAACGTTTTATTGCCAGTTTTTATTGAATTGGCTGAATTTAAATGCTGCAGCAGCTGTAGTGAAATTTGAATTGTAAATAATTTTGTCTCAGCTACCGGATTAATAGTCCAGTAATACAAACACTTAATGTACTTCCACACATTGATTAATGTGGGTGATTGGTGCTGCCTTTGATAGTGTTTAATTTCTTTTCACAGTGCACCTGGATTCAAGTGTGGGTCAGATTGGACAAGAGTAACATTCAGGTAATTGAAATCTAATGTCTGTAAGAACAACGTTAACGAGGGAGCATTTTTTAAATTCCTGTGTTTTGGAATTATGAGTGCACAGACTGGGTTAATGCTTTAATTCGGTGGCCCCCCCACCATTTACAAGTTAAAATCATCTTCACGTTACATTAAATACTCTTTCTGATGTTGAGGGCATTGAATGGCAGCACTTGATTTCATTGACCCATTTCTCAAAATGTGGGAAGTATCAATGATGCTTCATATTTTACCTCCAGACCTTGCTAATTGCTGGTAGTAAAGCTAAACATGTCTCTCTGGCATCTTTTTGGGCCTTCCCAACAGTTTGAAGATTCGTGGTCAAATCCACAAGGGCAGGTAAAGTTAATCTTTTTTTTATTGTTATAGATGATGCAAGGCTCCCGACAGATCAACCTGTGAAATCTTTAGATGTGTTTATGTTTATTCTGGAAAGTTTTTGACCAATCTGAGTATCGTGCTGGTAATTAATGGATACTCAGAGTATATGACATTGACTGTATGAACATTACTGAAAACCTATAATACCAGCTCATTATTTTTACGCACTGTAAAAAAAATCTCACTTTCTTTCTTTATTTTCAGATGTGAACAATGCTGGCAAAAATTGCCTGGTCTTTAAGTAGATGGTTAAATTGTCAACCATTTTGGCTTGAAACATATCTGAGCCAAACCAAAAAGCAGTAGATTTCCTTCCATGAAGAGTATTTTGTTTAATTGGTTAATGGTCACTTTTACTGATGACCAGTTTCATGTATATATTTTTCAGCTGAATTCAAATTCTGAAATTGATTTGAGGGGATTTAAACTCATGTTCACTTGATCAATATTCCAATAACAAAGCACTACATTAATGTATCTCTTAATCTGGTAAGTCCTCCTGGGGCTTCCATAAATTCAGCAAATAAACAGCCATGTCACAGCTCCTCAAACTGCATGACTCAGTTCAAATAATTTGAATCATTAATCATTGAATCAGTGTGGCATTGATTTCCAGAGTAATATGTGCAGCTTGTATTCAAAGGGATCCAGCCCTATGAAATTGCTCAACACCAATTCATGCTCTCTTTTTCAGTCCGGATGGGAAGTTTGTGGCTGCTGGCTCTTCGGATGGAACACTTTATGTGTGGGGTGTTGAATCTGGGAAGATAGAAAGAACTCTGGGAAAGCACCACAGGTTTGTTAGACTGACTGTTAAGCATGTGCTTGTAATGCTGTGATTGCCTCCTGCCCAAAGATATACTTGGTATATCTTTGACCTTTTACTACTTTCAAGCAATTGTGCTGTTACAAATTCAGCTGTTTAAAGTTTTTGTTCGGCACCATTTTAGTTGTGTTCCAATAGTCTGTCCTTACCACTGCCCAAGTGGTTCTGCTTCATGTATGAGCCTACAAGCCAGTGTCTAAAATACTGTAAAGGGCATTACAACTGACCCTACAACTGAGTTCCTTAGACAGGCACTGGCCGAGAAGAATTAGTGGACATTGATTCTGAAGTGTCATCCTGACTAATAATGAAATCCTATCATCTCCTGCTCCAAGGCAATATTTTCTGAGGATATTTCTGGAGTTAAACCAGCTAAGGTTGCATAGTCTGTTATCGCAGAATATTCGTTACAGGTCTTGCGACTTAGATCAGAAAGTTATATTAGCTATCAAGAGTATGATTACTCAGTCTGTTATGGGGTTGACTTGATTCCTGATCTTCCAGCATTTGGTTTGCCATGTTGGAACTTCTCAAGGATATCCTGTTTATTCCTCCATCCACTCATCCTCAGCTATTGGAATGTAAACTCAACTCAGGAGAGTGGTGTTTGATTTGTCCACTTACTCTGCACCAAAAAAGATTAAGAGCACTGTGCAGCAACACCATTGGGCAGTCAGAGAACAACTGCACATTAATTATGCTGTTTACTATGGGGCAGATGGAACTGAAGATATGTAAAGTATAATTTTCCCCTTTTCAGATTTCCAAATTGTGCCAATTCATAATCCTTTGATCCCTGAGTCAGAGGTTGTGAGTTCAAGCTCCAGTTCTTTATTTGTAGCAAATAAATAATTCAGTTGCTTGTGACGTGTTTTGCAAGAATGACATTTTTCTAAACTTGCTTCCTAATTCTCCTCAAGTGTTTCAGGTCAGCTGAAGCTAGCAAAGGGCAGAAGGTGAAACCCAGCCAGCTCAGCTAGGGGTAATAAAAGGGCTGAAGAGTATCTCTAATCCTTACTTGTACTTTTCTTTTCCTCCTCCCCGGTTCAGCTCCTCTGTAAATGCAGTGTCGTGGTCGCCGTCTGGAGAGCATGTGATCAGCGTGGACAAAGGAAGCCGTGTGGTACTTTGGTCAGAGGTTTAACTTGACGTGACTGGAAGATGACCAGGCGGTCTCTTATATGCACACAACTTCCAGCCCCACGCAGGAGGTTGGCCTGTTGCACGGTCCAAACCATGGCACGCACTGTGACAGAGTGAGCCTCCTCTTGTACATCAGCATCACTGAAACGGCAGTCAGACAACAGCAGTGAACTCTTGTACATTTACAGTCATCCATGTGAAGCACATTCTCCACCTGCTGGAGTATATCGCTTTAGGAACTATATGGACAGTCTGTGCTGTGTACCAGCTGCTGTGATCTACTTAGGGATGTGGAGCCATCCTACTTGACATGGGTTAACCACCCAAGGTGCCCAGTTGTTTACTCTGCCCATGGCTTCCTGCTGCCATATCAATGGTAGTGGTTATTGCCATTGTGTCTGCTTTGCCTTCCTCCCTACGCTCTCCCTTCTGACGTGGATAAGTATGTTGATCTTAATTTTTTTGGAAGACATGAAAAAGAAATGTTCTGAATAGTCTGGGGTAGTGACAGATGGAATGTGTTTGATTATTTAAGTTCTCTGGTGAAATAGCTTGAAGTGATGGTTTGATGTGCTGTAATAAGGGGGGAGGAGGGTGATGGTGTGTAGTTTGCTTTTCCTTTAAGGAGCTGTAAACCGTATGAGAAGATTTCCCCAAAAGAGCAATTTATTGAAAGAACAAGCAATTCTTTTTGCACTTGTATTTTGCATATGGACCACAATGGAAAGGCCAATTTATTTCCCCTCAGAGTTGAATTGCAGAATCTTTTCAGGTGGGGAATATACACACATTGGTACTGATAACCGAGCTACACAATTTTGTTCTGTTTATCTTTAATAACATACTGATGCACCTTGCCCAAATCTATCTAAATATATCCTCTGTTTGTCTTCAGTAATCACTGATCTCTCTCCTCATTCTATTTAATCTTGCATTCTGATTTTCATGATGTGCCCTAAGTTAACAAGGTAACATATTGCTTAATCTTCTTCCCTCTGTTTGGTAAATTGATCTCCTCATACTCTCTAATTTGTACAGAGGAGCAGCTCCTAGACTCTGCACTTTGTTCCTACTGTGCCAGAGAGGCACATTCCAATCTCACATTCAAAATGTCTTTTCCAAAGATTAATTACTGAGGACACTGCCAGGATAACACTAAAAAAATACAGATGAGAAGATCCTAGGATGGATTCTCAGCTTGTTATCTTAGCTGGCATTTGAGGTATTAGTTTGGAGCCTTATAGTTGTCCTTGGTGCTCCTGGTCTAGATAGAGGAAAGATCAGCCTGGATTCCTAGGTCTGACCATTGCTGTGTGAGTGATTAGAAAGTATGGACATTGGGTAGGGTGGGGGAAGCATTTAGTTTTGCTAACCCCGTGATCTGCCAGCATTCTCATTCTAGGCACGCACATTTATACTGAGCACTAAAAAATCCTGGAAGATGCCTATGAAACTGTACACTAATAAGAGTTGGCACGTTTATAAGAAGAGGGAAAAAAATGCTGTGTTTAAGATAACTTTCAGGCAGCACACATGTTGTAAAGGTTTGATCATTTCTAAATATAAAATAAATTTTGACAGGAAGCTTCAAGATATGCACTCATTAAAACTTCATGCAGCTCATGCTCAGATCAGGTTTTTAAATGAACTACCATGTGCAATCTATATCAACAGCACCCTCGTTTTAACAGCCCATGCCAACTGAAGAACAATCTGCTTTTGCCAAGCAATGTTTGCACTATTCAGCAGCTGACTAACGGAGTGTTCCCAGATACATGTGCTTTGTACAGATGCTCACTGATGACGGAGGTGAAAAGAAATTGCTGCAAAAACAGCAGACTCTTTGGTAACAGAGAGGAGGCTTGTTAGTTGCTGTAGACACTTTGCCATAACACAATTGCTGGAGAGCCGAGTATAGTCTCTGTAATGTGAACTTCTGGATCTGGGTTCAAGTTTGATCCGAGTCAATGGGATGAGGGCTATCAAATGCATTTATGTGGAATGACAGTTGAGCCAAGCCCTTATTAGGTGCGCGATTACCCACTGTTTGCACTTAACTGATTGGTTTAAAACTTGATGTGTTACATGGAGAAACTTCTAACAGCACAGCGGGAGAACTCTACCTGAGGTTAAGAAATCATCTTGTTCATGCTGACAGAATGCTGTACCTGGTCCTTGAATGCTTTATGGAAAAATGTAAAGGGGGTTTTACTCTATAACACAGGTAGCATCTGATCTGAGAGTTTAAGACGTTGCAGAGGGACCTTCATTGTGTATTTAGCCCAAATTGTGCATGATATTGGAATGCCTGATGAGGCAATGTCAAGGGGTCAGTACTCTGTCAAATCTGGAAATACTTGCTACAACCCTAACTTTACTCTGTATCAAACCCATATTGAACCTGAGCTGGGTCCAATACACTGTTTAAATATAGAGTAAATCTCCTTCTGTTCCAGTACATTTCAGCTTTAGTCTGAAAAGTGTGGTTGGCAGATTGCTTGAGCTGGGCCCAGTTTTCACCAGGAACTGAGACTGTACAAACTCAACTCACATGAGTTTTAAAGTTTTTTTTAAAAGAGGACAAACTTTCAATTTTCCATCCTGTCTGTCTTTCTGGATTAAACCCATGTTCATAAAAGCCAAGACCTAATCCACTGCATCAGGTACTCTCACATTTAATCAAAATAAAGCCTTCAACAACAGTTTCCATACGTCAAAAAGCAGAACACTGCAGATGCTAGAAATCTGAAATGAAAACAAAATGTTAGATACAGTCAGATTAACGTTCCATCTGTGGAGAGAAAAACAGTTAACATTTCAGGCCCTGTGATCTCCCATCAGAATTGGGAAATGTTAGAAGTGTGCTAGGTTTTGAGCAGGGGGTGGGTGGACAAGTACCAAAGGATTGTCTGTGATAGGGTAGAAGGTGGAAGAGACCAAAAGACAGAAGAGTTAGTGCCAGGGCCACAGAAAATGGTAATGGGGCAAGAAAATAAATGGTGCCTAGAGTGGGTGTACTGCTGATTGTAAACAAAAGAAACAGAAAGGAAATAAAATGGGCAGCAAGATTTTGGTCTGAAATTATTGAGTCATGAAGGCTACAAAGTGCCTAAATGAAAGATGAGGTGCTCTTCCTAAGTATTTTCCCAGAGGTGCATCAATCTGTCAGTTCTTTGCTGTTTGCCCATCCCGTTGAGTTTTGGCAATACTGAAGGAGTTGTTCATTTTGTAAGCATTCACCGTGTAACTCTGTTCCATGTGTAATAATGCTCATATTGAGCAGCCTTTCAATTTAGTTTCTATGGGGGTTGAGTTGGGGAGATGGGTGGTGTGCACATTTACATGCTCTCTAAGGTCAAGACTTTATACTTGCCCTTCAAAGTTGCATATTGAATGTTTAAGCACTTGAAACTTTTCATTATTACTGATCCACATGGAAGAGTTTAGTTTTGTTGTGGATGCCCATTGCATTTCCAGCCTGTTGTCAGTGCAACCCAGTCTGAATTGAGAAAAGAGCAAATAAGTGTCTCCTGCTGTAGTTGAACACTCAGACCCAAACCTTCCTTGATTACAACGGTTTTATCAAATGCACCATTAAGAAGTTACTTGCACTGTGACTGCAGACAGATTTGTGCTCATGAACTGGCGTGAAAGCAATGAAGGCAGGGTCCAAACTTTGTTCTGTGTGTGTAGTTGAGTGGCATGTTCTAATTACCTCGTTTGTATCGATGCTTTAAGAGTACTTGCCACATGCACTTTATATTTTTTTCTGAAGAACGTGGCATTGTAACTGCCATGTTGCCTGGCTGAGATTTGGCTCACTTGTTATGGCTGAATCCTGTATAATCACCACCAAGTTGCTCTGTAAATCTGCCAGTGCTGCTTCATTATAAATGTTTTTTTATAAAAAAATAAAGTGAATTCTAAAAGCTGCATCGACTTCTGAGTTGTCTTTTCAACTTTAGGTGATGTTTTCTCTTGTGTTTAAATTTGTGTACAAATGTTTGAGACAATTTGAGAGTGAAGTTGTTTTTAAATTCTTGGAATCATAGAACCCCTGCAGTGAGTGCAGAAGGGCCATAAGCAGATCTGTGTGAATTTGAAACTGTACTTAGGCTAAGTTTGTTGTTCTCAGCTGATGAACTATGGTACTGCACTGGCCATAGTATTTATAGGCAAGGAGGGTGGGGATCACAATTCCTGATCATTATTTAGTCTCTCCTTACAGACAGAAGAGTATCTATGTTTGAATCACTTGCCATCACTAATCACTTCAGCACACATTGGCACTAGTCACTTGGGTAATTCATGTTTGGCATCTGGTAGAGAAACTTCAACTTCCATGCCTTTTCGCCATCACTTAAATTCTTTCCAGATAATTATCCAGTTCCTTTTCAAAATCTACAATTGAATCTGCCCCCACCACACACTTGAGCTGTGACTTCCAGATCCTAAACACTCGCTGGATCAAAAGCTTTTCTCAACGTCAGTGTGAAGTTTGCACATTTTCCCTGTGCGTGGGTTTCTTCCTGGTCCTCCAGTTTCTTCCCATAGTCCAAAGATGTGCAGGTTGTATGGATTAGTCACGATAAATATGGGGGGAGGAGGGGAATAGGACAGAGGGGAGAGCATGGGTGGGATGCTCCTTCAGAAAGTTGGTGCAAATTCTGAGTCAAGTGGCCATTTTCTGCACTTGGGATTCCACAGTTCATCTTTCTGATGTTTTTGCCATTCGCTTTAGTTTGGTGCCACCTTGTTCTTAACCCTTCTGTTAATAGAAACACATTCTCTTGATCTTCTCTGTACACCTCATAATTCTGAACACTTCTACCAGATCTTGCAATCTATTTTTCCAAAAAGTACAGCCCCTGCTTTTCTAATTCAAATAGCCAAAGTTCCTCATCCATGGATCCATTCTCATGGATCTTTTCTTCACCTTCTCCAGTGCTTTTCATATCCTTCCTGAAGTGCAGTGGCCAGAGCATGGCTTGGGGCTAAGTAGAGAATAAAAGTAAGGTAAAGTTTTTATACAAGTTGTAAATATCCTGACAACTTCCTAAATCAATATTTCTGTATCTTCTCCAGAAGTGAAGTTGTCCAATCACTCCTGTGTGATACTGTGATCATGTCCTATCTCCTGTACTTTAGCTCTCTAGTCCTGTAATGCAGGTTGTGATTTTTAAAAAAAATTCAAACAACTCATCATCTTTCTTCTTTCATGTTATATGGGCATTGCTGACAAAGCCAGTGTTTGTCATCTATCCCTAGTTGCTCTTGAAATGAATGGTTTGTCATGCCATTTCAAACAGTAGTTGAGTTGACTACACTGCTGTGCTGTGCATCTGGAGTTAAATGTAGGCCAAGCTAGGTAGGATCAACAGATTTCCTTAAGGGGCCATTAAGGAACTAAATGGATTTTGGTGACTATCGATGGATTCATGGTCATCATTTCTAAGGCTAGATGTATAAAATGTATTAATTGAATTTAAATTCCATAAGTTTTTAGAGTGGTATTAAACCCATTTCCCCAGAGCATTAGCCTGGATCTTGATTACTATTTGTGACATTATCACTGCACTGCTGTCTCGTTTGTTATTGAAAACTTCGTCTATATCTTTGTTTCCTCTTTTTGACTATTCCAATGTATTTATGGTTCATCTCCCACATTCTACCCTCTATAAAATTGAGGTGTGCCATAATTGCTGCCACATATTAACTAGTAGCAAGTCCCATTGTCCTGTCACCACTGTCCTTGTTGGCCTATAATTGTTTCAAGTTCTTCCATGACCATGAATGTTAAAAGACATTATACACACACACACACACACACATCTCTAACCAGCCTCTCTGACAACCTTTATAGTGCATCCCTGCCTGATCCTAATATCCCTTACATCCTGTATTCTGTTGCCTTTTTCCATCCAGAGCTGACTTGCTCTCCTTTCCATGATTTCTCTTAATGTGTGCATTATTTTCCTCTTCACTGCTACTTTATAATCGTCAGTGCTCATGGTGCTGAACACCAAGATTGAAGAGAGATCTTGAAGAAATGATTAGCTATGGATTATTGAAGGGAGAATTGCACAGTTTGGAGACTCTTGGAGTATATAAGAAATGTGCAGCTATGATGATTTCAATGTGGGGAGGAAGAAGTATATTAAAAGGAACGGGGAGGGGGAAATTCAAGGAGCAGAGTGTGTTATAGTATTGATAAAATAGAATATTTGCAGTGGAGAGGGAGAAGCCTACCTATTAAGCTTCTATGAGCTTCACTTATATAACTACGTTTGTTTATAGTTACCAGGACATTCTGTTCTAGGCCAAGCGATGAAAAAAAATTCCAGTAATACAAGAGCTGATGAGTCAGGCAGATTCTGATTATGAGCAGGATTAGAGATATTCTTAGCATTACCAGACAAGGATCCTGGTCACTGATGAATCCCTATTCCTTAGAGAAAATAAATAAAATGTATTTAATTCATCAAATGTCTTCAAATACTTTTCAATCCCTGAACTTTCTGAAACTTCTTGGATAATTCTTTTCAAGATAGAACAATGAGTAAGTTGGGGATTAATTGCAAAAATCACCAACATAGAGAAATAATATTTAGTCTCTTTCGACACTGCTCTGGTATTCAAACTCTCTGTTTCTGGGGAGTTCCGTATTCTATATTCCATAAATTTGAAATCCAAACCTGTTTCATCCTTACACATATTAAGTCCAATTAATCTATCACTTCTGGGCTCGCTGACCTACATTAGCTCTTGGTTAAGTAATGCCTTGCTTTTAGAATTCTCATCCTTGTTTTCAGATCCCTCCATTACCTTGCTCCTCCCATCTCCCTAATCTCCTCTAGCCCTTCAATGCTCTGAGATAATCACACTTCTTTAACATGGCCTGTTGCGCATCCTGACCTTATTTGCTCCTGCACAGCAGGCTGTGTATAAAGCTGCCTATGTCCTGGCTCTGGAATTCCCTCCTTGAACCTCTCCATCTCTACCTCTCTTTTCACCTTAAAAATACTCCTTAAAGCTGACCACTTTGACCAATCTTTTGTCCCATATTTTATAGTATCTACTTCTAACTCGGGTGTCAAATATTATTTTATAATCCCCCTGTGAAATGTTTATTAAATTAAAGTTGCTACATAAAACAAATCATTGTTACTAATTTTACAGCCAGATCAATGAGAATTTGGTCCCATTTGTACCTCTTTGGAGGGAGGAGCGGTAGGGGCACAGGATTCAACCACTATGCTGGAAGGGGCACAGGATTCAACCACTATACTGGAAGGGTCTGGATTTTTGGGGCATGTACTGGATTCAAGTTTTTATCATGTAAGACATCACCCACATTTCAGAATGCTATCCACCTGTGTAAAGCAGGAATGAATTCCCAGGCTATAATCTCAAGTGCCTTTTATGTATGTGAGGCAAGTTTTGTGCAAGATTATTAAT
Source organism: Sphyrna mokarran (assembly GCA_024679065.1). NCBI lineage: Eukaryota > Metazoa > Chordata > Chondrichthyes > Carcharhiniformes > Carcharhinidae > Sphyrna > Sphyrna mokarran. Next base: position 62,544,547 of record JAGIQG010000003.1, read on the forward strand.
ACGTTATAGGGTTAAATGGGGTAGAATTCAACCATGTCCAAACTAAATGTCTCTTCCAAGACTCATCCATATGAGTTTCACAAATAGGACCTGCCCACTCCACTCTTCCTTTTGTGACAATTCTGCTCAATAAATCACCTGAGCAGCGTATTTGCTTCTGACGATGACCAAAAAGGCATTGGTAAAGTATGAGCTGGATTACCAGATTGTAGAATTTGATACTACAGAAGAAGCTAATTTGGTCCAACATGCTTGTGCAGTCTTTAAAGGAACTTGCCCATTAAATGCACTTTTTCTATATGATTTTTTTCCCCCCAAGTGCTTATTCAACTCCCTAATCAAAGAAGGGCTCCCAACTCTATCAAAACCATCATTTTATTACCCAGGCTCTTTTGCTGTCAGATTATTAGAGAATTCAAAAAAGGTGCACCATCTGTGGCAAATATATATCCAAGCATCTACCCCACGGATCTGTGTAAGCTCAGTCATTAAATATGCAATGACTACAGAAAATCCATGGGTGTGTATTTTCTTATGAAAAGTAAAATTTGATCAATTAATATGGGTTCCCTTATAAACAAACTTTAAAGTGCTTGGCTTCTTAATATAAAGCACAGGTTTCAAGGATTGCATTACTGTCTAGACCCCAGGGTATATTCCAATACAGGCTAAACAATAGGCTATGGTATCATGAACATCTACTAAAACTATTTCTTCTCTCCAGCAATTTCCTGACTTGTGCTTTGTGTGCAGTTCTGTATATCTTATGGTACCTCACTTAAGCAACCATTCACTTAGCAGGTGAGGTAATTTCAATTATAGTATTCCCTCCTGGCCAATAATGAAATTGTTCTTGCCCAATGTCCATACACACCTGTCCCAACTACAAAAATGGGACTTCAAGGTACCATGTCCCCTTCCTGAACCAGCAATGATCTGGCCAATTGCAACTCCCACAACTGTTGCCCGAATGGTGACCAGTTGACTCACTGCAGCCACTGGAGCTATTGCTCAAAACCATACCAAGCAGTACCCTTACCAATCTGAGCTACCAGGAGTGCTGTTCTGTTTAATTGGTGTATCCTGACAAGTGAGTGGTTTCTTGTGTATGTCAGGTGTTAATTTGCAAACTGTTGTCGTAAATCTGTTAAAGCTGTTATCAGATTATTTATAGTTATTAAAAGATTTGCACATGAAGAGGTGTAACCTTGATGAGGATTTGCTGTGCTGACAATGCCCTGTAAGCTTCTCAGGCTGACGGGTCTGCGAAGATTTACTCAAACTTGCCAGAAGATTTCAGATCTTGAACACGTGAATGGGAATTATGAACCATTTTCCAATGGCTTAGGGATAGTTCCAGCAAATCTTCCTTACTATAAAGGACTCCAGTTTCCATTTCTAGGTGCTATTGTTGGGCTCACCTGGCCTCTGAAAAGAAGACTTCTTATCTGGTGTGCCTGCAGGCCAAGAGTAGCTTCTTGCCCAAAGGGATTGTCCAGGAGGTGTTGAAGACTATTGACTAGCTGACTTCTTGTGTGTTTCTGTTCAAAGGCTTTTCAGGTACTCTTTCAAGAAGTTCCCAATGTTTATTTTCATTGTTTCATTGTTGTTTGATTGAAAATTATTGCTTCGGCCAAGAGTTTTAGCAAAGCTCCCAGGTTTGTCACACTGTTTAAAAACATCACTTTATTTTGAAAAGCATCATTGTTAAAGATAAACTTGGCACCCTGTTTGCAGTCATGCCTCTGATCTGTCTCAATCTTTCCATTGCTAAGTGTTACTCTTAACATTGCTCCGATGTCAAAAAGAGGTCTTTAATTTGAATGTAACATTGTCATTCCATTCTAATACAGTATGGGAGGTTTTGTCGAACACCATTTCTGCTTTTTTACTTTTTCTCATTGTTCACGCAATTAGCAATAAAAATGTTAAGTGCTCATAGTGTGAATGGAGCGCATATGTGATTGTGCAATGGGGGAAGCTTCTGGATGTGTAATCTACTGTTGGTAGGTACCAGTGGGCTATGAAAGAGCCTCCCAGATACAAAGAGAGACTCTGCACCTCAGCCAAAACTTACCTTCCCATTCCATTGCAATTAATATAACACTTATATAAAAGATGTTTTTCAAAATTAAAGTTCACTTTATTTGTGTGTGCATCATTATTTATTGAGACTAGCATGGTCTTTTTTTATAATTTTCAAGCAATGTGGGTGTTGCTGATTAGACTAGCATTATTGCCCAGCCCTAATTGCCCTTGAGAAGTTGGTGATGAGTTGACTTCTTGAGTTGCTGGAGCCCTGGTGGTATAGGTACAGCCACATTACTGTTGGAGGGGGAATTCAGACTTTGACCCAGCAGCAGTGAAAGGATGGTGAGTGTCTTAGAAGGATCTTCCAGGTGATGGTGAATCTGCTTATCCTTCTAGGTGGTAGTGATTGTGGGTTTGAAACATGTTGTTGAAGGAGCTGAGTTACTGCAGTTCATCTTGCAGATAGTACGTACTGCTGCTACTATGCATTGGTGGTGGAGGGAGTGAATGATTGTGAATGTGGTGCCAATCAACTGGGTTGCTTTGTCCTGGATGGTATCAAGCTTGAGTGTTGGAGATGCATTCATCTAGGTATTCCATCACACTGTGAAGTGTTGATTTTGGGGAGTCAGGAAGTGAGTTACTTGCCACAGAATCCATTGCCTCCGATCTGCTCTTTTAGGGCACAGTACTTACATGGTTAGTCCAGGTGAGTTTCTAATCAACAGTAAGCCCCTAGATGTTGATTGTTAGGGATTCAGCAGTAGTAATGACAAGGCATACCGTTTAAAGAGAAGGAAACGAGACAGTGCAGAATGTAATGTTACAGTCATAGGCTGTAGAGAAAGATCAATTTAATGCAAGTTGAGTCCATGCAAAAGTCTGACAATAGCAGAGAAGAAACAGTTCTTGAGACGGTTGTATATGACTCTGATGGAAGAAGGTGGAAGAGAGAATGTCTGGGGTGTGTAGCGTCCTTAATTATGTCGAAGCAGTGGGAAATGTAGACAGTAATCGAAATGTAGACAATAAAAATGTTAAGTGCTGATAGTGTGAATGGGGCGCATATGTGATTGTGCAACAGGGAATAGATGGGAGGCTGGTTTGCGTGATGGATTGGGCTACATTCACAACCTTTTGTAGTTCTTTGCGGTCTTGGGTAGAGCAGGAACCATACCAAGCTGTGATACAACCAGAAAGAATGCTTTCCATGGTGCATTTGTAAAAATTGGTGAGAATCGTAGTTGACATATCGAATTTTCTTAGCCTTCTGAGAAAGTAGAGGCATTTGTGGGCTTTCTTAACTATAGTGTTGGCATAAGGAGACCAGGACATTGGTGATCCGGACACTAAAAATGTGGATGTCTCGACCTTTCTACTTTGTCCCCATTGATGTAGACAGGGGCATGTTCTCCTTTACGCTTTCTGAAGTTGATGACAATCTCCTTCAATTTGTTGACATTGAGGGATAGATTATTGTTGGCACAGCAGTTCACCGGATTCTTTATCTCATTCCTGTACTCTGTTTCATCATTGTTTGAAATCTAACCTACTACGGTGATGTCGTCAGCTAAGATAGAGATGAGGAAAAATGAATTCTGCCAAAAGGTATTTAATTTATGGTATTCTTTACCATAGAGGGCTGTAAAGATTGTGTTGTTAAGTATGTTCCAGACTGATGTAGACACAGTTTTAATTAGTAAGGGAATCAAATGTTATAGGATGAGTCGAGAAAGCAAAGTAGAGGATTTTCACATCAGATCAGTCATGATCTCATTGAATGGCAGAACGGGTTTGATGGATCAAATGGTCCATTTCTGCTCCTATGTCTTATGGTCTTTGGTCTGAGATGACTGACCGCCAACAACCACAATCATTTCCTTTCTGCTAAGAAGGACCCCAACCATCAGAGGGGTTTTCCCTCTCCTCACTAGTTCCAATTTTGTTTAGGTTCTTTAGTGCCACACTCAGTCAATATGGCCTTCAAGTTAAGGGGAATCACTCAAGAATTCAGCTCTTTTTCCATGTTTGAGTGAAAGCTGTGTTGAGATCAGGAGCTGAGTGGACCTGGTAGAATCCAAAAGCATCAGTGAGCAGGTGATTGCTAAGCAAATGCTATTTGATGATCCCTTTCATCACTTTACTAATGATCGACAGAAAACTAATGGGCAGTAATTGACCAGGTTAGATTTGAGCTGCTTTCTGTGTATAGGACATACCTGGACATTTTTCCACATTGTTGGGTAGATGCACTGGAATAGTTTGTTTAGAGATAAGTTCTGGAGTAGAAGCTTTCAGTACTATTGCTGGAGTATTGGCAGGGTCTGTCGCCTTTGCAGTGTCCAGTATCTTCAGCCATTTCTTGATATCATGTGGAGTGAATCAAATTTGCTGAAGATTGACATCTGTGATGCTGCGGAGTTCCAGAGGAGGTTGAAGTGGATCATCCAGATCAGTAAGGATGTGTGATCAGTGAGGGGAGATTTCAGCCTGAGTGAGACAGAGACAGAGTGAGTATATTTGGGGAATTTGGTTCAAAGTGCAAGTTTGGTATATAGGAGGCAAGAAGTGCTTTAGACAAGTTTATTGTAGAAAGTGTGATTAATTACAGGAAGGGATAGAAAGTACAAATCTGACAGTAAATCAACAGATGAGATGAGAAAAATAGAGTGCTGGGAGATGGGTAATTAAGGAAAGAAGGGAAGGAAATATTTTTCTTTTTGTTTTCTAACTTTTTCAGCTTTCAGAAAATGGCCTTAGCCTGCTACAGGAGAAGAAGCTAGTTATTTGGTGAGGATCTGATAAGTGACTACAGTTTAGTCCATTCCTAAGCTTTCAAGTAGTCTTGGTATGGAAATTAAATATAAAATTGAATTAAATAATTAATTGGCTTGCATTAACAGGTGGTGTGTTACAGCTGCAGCATGTGGGTACTCCTGGATGCCTGTTTAATCCGTGACAAACATATCTATAGTAAATGTTTGAAGTTCAAGCAGCTTTGGCTCAGACTTCATGAGTTAGAGGTTGATGTGACATGTCAGGGAGGAGGGAGCTTATCTGGATTCTTCATATCAAAAGGCAGTCACACCTCTTAGGACAGGATCTTTTGATTTGGTCTGTTTTCAGGGACAGTAGGATGTGACTGCAGGTGAGACAGTTAACGGACAGGAGGACAGGAGTCTCAGCCTTTACAATTGTCCAACAGGTTTGAGGTTTTTTTCAGCTTGTTTGGACAAGAGTGAGGGCTGCAGATTGGATGAGCTAACTAACATGGCATTGTGGTACAGGAAGCTATTAAACAGGGGAGGGGAGGAATGAATGTAGTACTAATATGTATACTACAGTCAAAGAGATCTTTGTGCAAAGAGTGTGACTCCAGATGGCTGCATTGTCTGCCCTGTTCAAGAGTTTGGGAATATCTGCTCAGAGGTATAATGGCACATGTATTGGGAGGGGGAGGACTGTTGTTCCACTCCATGTATATACCAATGGCATAGGCAGGACAAAGAAGGAAATTCTGCATCGTCAATATAAGAATCTTGGAACTAAAGTAAGAAGCAGAACATCAAAGAACATTCTCTCTGGATTATTACCTGAGCCAAATACAAATTGGCCTATGACAAATCAGATTAGTGAAATGTAAGAGTGGCTTAAAAACTAGTGTGAGAGGAAAGGGTTCCAGTCTGTGGGGCACTAACACCAATAGTGGAGAAAGTGGAACCTCTACCTTTGGGACAGTCTACACCTGAATCATGTTGGGACTTGTGTTCTTGTGGGCCATGTAACTGGGAAGTAGAGAGAGTTTTAAACTAAATTATTTGAGCAATGTTTCATATTTGGGAAGATCTGGTAAATCAAAGATCAGAGACAAGGCAAAAGAGAAAGGTGATATTACGGGAAATGAAAAACAGACCATTACAGGAAGGAATAGAAAGTACAAATCTGACAGTAAATCAACAGATGAGATGAGAAAAAATGATAAAAGGCTAAAACTAAAAGCTCTATCTAAATGCACAAAGTGTTTGATACAAAACAGATTAACTGACAGCGCATGTTAAATTAAATAAGTACAATTTGATAGCCTTTATGGAGACCTGGCTGCAAGAGAACATAGATTGGGACCTGAATATTGAAGGGCACAGGATACTTAAGAACTACAGAAAGTGAGGAAAAAGTGGAAGACTGATTCTGTCAATCAATGATGTTATTAGCACAACAGAGCGGGATAATTTAAGTTTGGGAAATCAGGACATGAATATGGTTTGGGTAGAGATAAGAAATGGTAAAGGTAAGAAGTTACTTGTGGAAGTTGTGTACAGCGCGCACCCCCCCCCCCCACACACACACACACAATAGTAAGCACATGGTAGGATAGAGCATAAAGGAAGAAATAATTAAAGATTGTCAGAAAGGCACAGAGATCATCATGGAAAAGTCAGATGGAGAAAGGTAGCATAGATAAGGAGTTAATTGATTTATTTGGGATAGTTTCTTAGAACAGCACATTCAGAGAGGTTTGAGGTAGGGATAATTAACTGTCTCAGTGAAGACACCCCTCAATAGTAGTGAGCAAAATACGATTGAATTTTAATTACAATTTGAGGAAGAGAGACCATGACACTATGGGTGGGATCTTACATCCTCGCTCCTCCTGAAACCGTAAAATCCTGCCAAGGTTAACGGATCTTTCCATGATCTGCCCCTTGCTCACACCAATTCCCATGGCAGGCATGATGTTACAGTATTGCAAGAGTGGAGTGGAAGAGGGATCTAGGAGAGGACATAGGGCGTGGTTGGGGGTGTGGAGAGTAAAGTGGAAAGGACCATGTGTCCTGGGTGTGGTGTAGGACTGGTGGGAATAATTAGTTAAGAAAATTAAGAGCCTAAAGGCTGGTATCATACAGACCACATGTGAATCCTTCTTTGGATATTGGTTGGCAGTATCCTGAGAGGATTTTGAGTTCCTGTAACATTTTAATTAACCCTGTTGAGAGTGTCCTTGGACTTCATCCAAATCATTTATATAAATTGTAAAGAGTTGATGTCCTGATTCTGATCCCTGTAATTCATTGCTATTCCTTATATCCTGTTCAATCTTCAGATCTGCCACCTATCTTTGCACAATCAAATGTTTTTTGTTAAGTTTGATATCAAATTTAATCTTTATAGTTACCATGGATTGTGGGTCCATCTCTAAGGCTTTTCTTTACTTGTTTGAATGTATCTATTCTGTCTGAAATATCTCATCAAATATTTACCATTGCATCTCTGTTGACCTCTCCCTTAACCTAATTTGCCAATTCACTTTAACCATCTCAGCCCTACTGTCCTCATGATTGCCCAGAATTAAGTTTAAAAACACAGGCTTCCCCTGCTGGTCTCACCAATGACTCGTCCTTCCTGGTTCCTAGCCTCCATGCAAGCTGCTAATCTCCTGTTTCCTTCTCTTGGGTTAAACAAGGGATAAAATAATTTAATCTATCAAATGATTGAAAATTCTAAACATCTTTATCAAATTCTCTATCAAATTTCTCCTTAACATCCTTTATTCTAGAGGGAAGAAGTCCAGTTACTCTTGTCTCTCTGTGTAACTCAAGATTTACTCTAGTAAATATCCTTGTACTCTCTCTAAAACTTTGACAGCTTTAACAGAGTGCCCAGGCTTTGCCACAATTTTCCAGTTAGGAGCTTATCACTGTTTAAAAAAGATTAAGTCTGTTCTGCCCATTTCTGAAATCTATGCCTTAGTCATAAAACCAAAGATCCCTCTGCTTTTAAATAGCTTTCTCACATTGTCCCACCATCTTCAAAGATTTGTCTATATATTTGTATTTGAGTCAGAGTGTGAAAGGATAATGTCTGACCTGATATCCCGCCCAGTCCCAGAGTGTGAAAGACCTGTGCCTAACGCACTGTCGTCTTCAGTCCCAGAGACTGAATAGACAGTGTCTGACCCACTGTCCTCTAGTTCCAGATTATGAAAAGAAGTCTCTGACTCACTGTCCTCTCTCGTCCTAGAGAGTGAATGCGTAGTGTCTGACTCACTGCCCCTGCATTCCCAGAAAGTGAAAGACCTGTGCCTAATCCACTGTCCTTTCCACTCCCAGAATGTTAAAGGAATTAATCAATTCATTACCCTGGTTCCTCGCTTGGATGTTCTTTCTATTATCCTGCTGTGTATGAAAGATCCTACATTTGAGGAGTTAATCAAGATTTTTTTTGCCTTTTCTTCCACCCAGATCCCACATTTACCACAGTAACATTGCACAAAGGATGAGTGCCAACAAGAAAAATATTGTCTACAAAAAACTGTCTCGTGACAAAGCGGTTTGTACTTTTCCTTTTCTTCCTTGCCTCTTTTTTTTCTAAGAATACTAATAAACAGAACAAGAAAAGATTTTGCTGTGCCCAATCTATCCACTAATTGATCACATGCTCAATAAAGTAATATTCCCACCTTCTTGAATGTAGGCCATGTCCTCCAGTTCTCAGTGTTATTCTCAGTATATTTGCTTTCTCCTTCCAAATCATTAATTATTGTAAACTCTACATTGTCCCTATTTCTATATGTGTTACTTTAAACTCCACACTGTCACCATCTCAACACTCCAGTTTTAAACTCTACACTGTCCCTATTTCACTACATGAATTACTCTAAAAACTATACTGTTCCTCTCTCTTTCATCCAATTGTTGTAACCTCTACACTCTCCTCATCTCTATACTAGTTATTTTAAATTCTACAGTATCCCCATCTCCATACTCCAATTATTTCAAACTCACGCTGTGCCCCTCTCTCTATACTCCAGTTGTTTTAAACTCTGCATTGTCCCTATCTCTATACACTAGCTATTTGAAATTCTGCATTGTCCCTATCTCTGTGCTCCAGTTATTTTAATCTCTACACTGTCTCCATCGCTATATGCTGGTTATTTTAAACTCTACACTGTCCCTATTTCCTTATTAATTTAAACTCTCCAATGTGTTTTTTGTTCCTTTACTATATTAACTTGCTAAATTCTGTTGACATGGTTTATTTTTCTGCTATTTTCTGTTTGGATTACTTGACAGCAGGTTAACGGATGCATTCATTTAATGGAAAAGATATAGTGAGAAATTGTCTTATAATATTGCCAATCATTTCTAAGTACACTATCTGCTTTAATTATTTTATAGATTGCCACGTATTTAAGCAAAAGAGACTTTGTGGATCATGGCAGCCATACTGACCTTGTGGGTAAGTGAATCACTGTCTGGTCTTCCCTGTTCCACAATGACATTGTAATTTATCATTTTCTTCCACTTTTAACTGCATCAAAATATTAGGAAGAGTTCGTACTGCACGAATCCAATCTGTTTTCCTGGCCTCAGATCTCACTCCAGGCTGTGAGTGCCATAGACCACCTGGAAAATTTAATTCTATGGGGTAGTGTTCATCACTCTGTGTCTGACTCTGTGGGGTAGTGTCCCTCTCTCTGGGGTCTAACCATGGGGTAGTGTTCCTCACTTTGTCTGACTCTGTGGGGCAGTGACCCTTATTTGGAGGTTTCACTCTGACACTATATATTTTCACTGGCAGAACAATCAGTAGCCAGAGATTTAATGCAATTGACAGAAGAACCAGAGTTGTTGTCTAGGAGATTTGTCTTTACTCAGTGAGCTGTTGTGACCTAGAGTAAGTGGCTGGAAGCAGATTCAACAGTAACTTTGAAAAGCAAATTGGATACTTACTTGAAAAGAAGATATTTGTCAAATTATGGGGAAGAGTAGATAAGTGGGACAAATTGGATAGCTTTTATGAAGTGCTAGCACACCCAAGATGGAATGTAGACTCCTTCCTTGCTATACCATTTGATGACCAATTGAACCTTGCTCTTTGAAAGTGTCAGCTCATGATTGCACACAGGTTCCACTTGTAGCCTCCTGGTAACAGACTGAAGTGGCTAATCTAGCAAGCTTAGGCAATGAATGTCCAGTGTTAGTTTTACTCTAGTTAACTCCATAGCTTAAACCAATTCAGTCCTCCTGTAAAGTCCCCACACATGCACTTTCCACAAGACGTCAGCGGTGAAGCCTCTGGCTGATTTTTTTTAATATCTCAAATTCATTCGTGTCTGTAATGCTGGTGTTTAAATTGATTGAAGGTGTGTGGACTTGGCTTTTGTAGATTACATCTTTGGGTTGAGAAGGGCTGGTTGAGTGGGCCTGAGGGAAGTTATGAATTGCAGTTATGGAATGCATGGGCATTATGTAAAATCAGTATAACCAATATTCTGCTTCTCTCCGTAGATGGCGTGGTGCTGGTGGATACTGGTTTCTTAAAGGAGCAAAAAGGTGAGTTCTGTGTCATCAGCAGTGTGAGAAGGGCCCTCTCCGCTTGTGAAGTGAACCAGTTCATCAGTCACCATGTCTTCACACCACTGACTAGGTTTTTACCGAAAAAAAGGGCAATAAGATTGAGCCCCAAAATACTCAGCATACTTTTGAAAGTGGACTTGGATCAGGGTTACTCTCCAACACATAAGACCTGGAAGTGACAGCTTCTGATATCTGACGTTAGAGACAAACTTACCAGAACTTACGTACGGAGCCAGGAGAAATGAGATCCTACAGCTGAATGCGTGGCTGAAGGACTGGTGTAGGGCAGAGAGTTTCATATTTGTAGATAACTGGGAAGTCTTTGTGAAAGAAGGGCACCTGTATAGAAGGGATGGGGAACTCTTGAATGGGAAGGGCGTGAATATCTTAGCTGGGAGGTTAGCTGGAGTGTTTCGGCAGGATTTAAACTAATATGGAGGGGGGGAGGGGATGAGACCGATAGCTCAGTAGAGAGCGAGATGGGAGATAGAGTAAGCTTGGATGAGAAGAGATGCACTGGGGAGGGGGTTCCGAATGGTCTTGGGGGTCTGGAGTGTGTCTGTTTCAATGCGAGGAGCATAATGGGAAAAACGGATGAACTTAGGGCCTTAATGTTTGCAAGGAACTTGGATGTGGTTACAGTGACAGAGACGTGGTTAAAGGAAGGGGAGCAGTGGCAACTGAACATTCCTGGGCATAAGTGTTTCAGGCGTGACAGAGGAAGGTCCAGAAGAGGTGCGGGAGTGGCGTTGTTAGTTAAGGAGAGCTTCACGGTGGTGCAGAGGGAGGACAATACAGAAGAGTTAGGAGTGGAGTCGCTGTGGGTGGAGTTGAGGAATAGAAAGGGGGCGATTACTATGCTAGGGGTGTATTATAGGCCACCAAACAGCCTGCAGGTAGTTGAAGAAGGCATATGTAAAGACATTTTGGATAGGTGCAGAAAGAACAGAGTCGTTATAGTGAGAGATTTTAATCTCCCTAGGGTGGATTGGAAAGTACCTAGAGCTGGGGGTCTGGAGGGGCAGGAATTTGTAAAATGTGTACTGGAAGGAACGTTGGAACAGTATGTGGCTAGCCCGACTAGAGAAGGGGCTATATTGGATTTAGTTCTGAGTAATGAGCCAGGGCAGGTGGTTGATGTTGTAGTAGGGGAACTTGTGGCTAACAGTGACCACAATTCTGTCTACTTTAGGATACAGATGGAAAAGGATGCTTGTTGCCCTAGTGGCAGGGTGCTGAATTGGGGGAAGGCTAACTACGGTCGAATTAGGCAGGAACTTTGGGAACTAATTGGGAACGGTTGTTTAAGGATAAGTCCACACTAGGCATGTGGGACTCTTTCAAGGGAATACTGAAAATGTTGCAAGCTAAGTACGTGCCGGTCAAGAGGAAAGATGGGAAAGGTAGGATTAGAGAACCGTGGATTACTAGAGATATTGAGGACTTGGTTGGGAAGAAAAGAGAAGCGTATGATAGGTCGAAGCAGCTGGGAACCGAGACAGCATTGAAGGAATATAGAGAGAGTAGGAGGGAGCTCAAACAGGGAGTTAGAAGAGCAAAAAGGGGGCATGAAATGATTTTGGCGGATAGGATTAAGGAAAACCCAAAGGCTTTTTATTCCTATGTTAGGAATAAAAGGGTGGTTAGAGGAAAAATCGGACCTTTTAGGGACAGAGGAGGGGAAGTGTGCTTAGAGCCCGAGGGAATGGCGGAGATCCTGAATGAATACTTTGCGTCGGTATTCACGAAGGAGAGGGGCTTGTTGACAGCTCCTGTCTCTGAGGAGCTGTGGACCAGTTGAGGGAAATATCCATACCGAGGGAGGAAGTGTTAGAGCTTCTAGGTAGCATTAAAACTGATAAATCTCCTGGGCATGATGGCATTTATCCCAGACTGCTTAGGGAGGTGCGAGGTGAAATTGCTGGGCCTCTGACGCAAATCTTTATCTCTTCCTTGGACACAGGTGAGGTCCCAGAGGACTGGAGAATAGCTAATGTTGTACCGTTGTTTAAAAAGGGTGGTAGGGATAACCCTGGGAATTATAGGCCGGTGAGTTTGACGTCAGTGGTAGGGAAGCTGTTGGAGGGGATTCTTAGAGATAGGATGCATAGGCACTTAGAGCATTGCAATCTGATTAGGGATACACAGCATGGATTTGTTAAGGGGAGGTCGTGCCTTACAAATCTGGTAGAATTTTTTGAGGAGGTGACGAAAACGGTGGACGAAGGGCAAGCTGTTGATGTTGTCTATATGGATTTTAGTAAGACGTTTGACAAAGTCCCACATGGGAGGTTAGTCGAGAAGGTCAAGGCAAATGGGATACAAGGACAGGTAGCTAGATGGATAAGTAACTGGCTTGGTAATAGGAGACAGAGAGTAATAGTGGAAGGGTGTTTCTCTAGCTGGAGGTCGGTCACTAGTGGTGTGCCGCAGGGCTCGGTACTGAGACCTCTTCTATTTGTAATATATATAAATGACTTGGAAGAGGGAGTAAGTGGAGTGATCAGCAAGTTTGCAGACGACACAAAGATGGCAGGACTTGCGGATAGTGAGGAGCATTGTCAGGCGATGCAGCGGGACATAGATAGGCTGGTAGCTTGGGCAGGTAGATGGCAGATGGAATTCAATCCTGATAAATGCGAGGTGATGCATTTTGGGAGAAAGAATGTAGTGGGGAGGTATATGATAAAGGGTAGACCTATTAAGAGTATAGAAACGCAGAGGGACCTGGGGGGTGCAGGTGAACAAGTCTCTGAAGGTGGCAGAGCAAGTGGAGAAGGTTGTGAAGAAAGCATATAGTATGTTAGCCTTTATAGGAAGGGGTATAGAGTACAAGAGCTGGCCTTTAATGTTGCAATTGTATAAAACGCTGGTTAGACCTCATTTGGAATACTGCGTCCAGTTCTGGTTGCCTTACTACCAGAAGGACGTGGAGACTCTGGAGAGAGTGCAGAGGAGGTTTACCAGGATGTTGCCTGGTATGGAAGGTCTGAGTTACGAGGAGAGGTTAGGCAAATTGGGACTGTTTTCTTTAGAAAGACGTAGACTTAGAGGAGATCTAATAGAGGTGTACAAGATTATGAGGGGTATAGAGAGAGTAAACAGGGTTAAGCTTTTTCCTAGGATGGACTCAAATAGCACGAGGGGTCATGGGCTTAGGGTGAGGGGGGTAAGGTATAATTTGGATGTTAGAGGGAGTTTTTTCACACAGAGGGTGGTGGGGGGTATGGAATACGCTGCCAAGTAAAGTGGTGGAGGCAGGTACTCTGGAGTTATTTAAGAAATACTTAGATGGGCACATGAACAGAATGGGAATGGAGGGGTATAGAAAAATGATTTAAAATAGGGATCATGAGCCTTGGGAGTCCCTGGGAAGTGTGTAAATAGATGATGATATTGATGTACTTGTTGTTATCCTACAGGTGCTTTGGTCCACCTTGTTGTCTAACGAGGGGCATACACGCGATGGGTCGTGAGAGGGCTGCTCTTGGATTTTTTTCGAGAGTATCCTAGTGCTTCACGTCGTTAGTGTCCGCTTGACCTGGACCATTTGATGGGCAACACGACAGCTCAGTGACTATCGCTGTGCTGTGCAGATACATGGATTTGGGCCTGTGTCTGTGGGAGTTTGCGCATTCTCCCCGTGCTTGCGTGGGTTTTCTCCGGGAGTTCCGGTTTCCTCCCACATCCCAAAGATGTGCTTTTAGGCTAATTGGTAAAACAAATTCTCCCTAAATTGTCTCAAATTTGGTTTTTAATCCACAGATCTATAAACATGGACAGGGATCGTGGGTAGAAATGGGACCATCGTGGTGGTGGCGTGGGCTCGTTGGGCCGAACGGCCTGTTTCCCGTGCTATTTTGTTCTTTGTACTTACCAGTCACCTACTCACTCTCCTTCGTCCTGGGTTTAATGGTTTAAAAAGCTTATTTTATACTTACTAATTCCCAAGATGTCAGAAAGGCTGAGATTTATTACCTGTTGTCACTTGCCTTGAGAATGTGGCACGGATGTTAGAACTTGTTAAGTGAGTGTTGCACTAATAGAAGTGCCATCTTTTAGTTAAGATAATAATCACAGAACCCCACAGTACAGAAAGAGGCCCTTCAGCCCATCGAGTCTGCACCAACCACAATCCCACCCAGCCTCCACCTCCACATCGCTACACACGTTTACCCACTAATCCTGCTAACCTATACATCCCAGGACACTAAGGGACAATTTTAGCATGGACAGTCAACCTAACCTGCACATCTTTGGACTGTGGGAGGAAACCGGAGCATCTGGAGGAAACCCACACAGACTCGAGGAGAATTGCAAACTCCACACAGTGGCCCAAGCCGGGAATTGAACCCAGGTCTCTGGAGCTATGAAGCAGCAGTGCTAACCACTGTGCTACCATGCCGCCCCAAAACCCCATTGGCCCAGAAAAATGGATATTAAGGATCCTATAAAACTTCTTCCCTGCAATTTTGGCCAATGTTTGTTCTTCAAACATCACTAAAAGATTATGTGATCATTATTATGTTGCTGTTACGGGGACTTTGCTGTACACATATTAGCTTCCTGAGTTTCCTACTTTAAAATAGTGATTATGCTTCATTATTTTATTAAATACTTGGGAATGCCCTAAATTTTGAAAGGTGCAATAGAAATTCAAACCCTTCTTTCATTCTTGAACCATTAGTGGTGTTATCTAATGGCTTCCTCAACCACAGTGACAGGGGACCAGGTCTGAAATGCCAAGGTATATTATGGAGTCAAACTAGACCCCAACAATTTTCTGTTTTGGCATTAATATGAAGAAAGGATGCTTTGCCTCAGGAATAATTCCTCTGAAAAATTAGGAATCGTTTTATCAAAACAAACTTTATTCATAACACAATTTAATTATATCTCTAAAACAATGGAGCAGTTTAACTCTTAAATATTGAACAATCTTTAAACATGAAAAGAAACAAACTCAGTCTGTTACTTATTATTATTCCGTTCCAATTAAACAATATTTCTCTTATATGCCTAAACCCCATTTTAAAAATAGTCAGCAAGATCCAAGCATACTTGCTTTGGCTTGATAACCACCTTGGAGTTTTCACAGAGGTGTTTTCAGGGACAGAGAACTTCCAGTCTGCCTGTTCTCCTCATATCCATGTGAGGAGCTGCTCTGATTTCCTTCCACAATCCAGAAGATATGTTGCTTAGGTGCATTGGCCGTGCTAAATTCTCCTTCAGTGTACCAGTATAGGCACCAGCGTCTGGTGATGCAGGGATTTTCACAATAACTTCTTTGCAGTGTTAATGTAAGGCTACTTCTGACACAAATAAATAAACTTAAAACTTAATGTCATGATATGCATGATGTTAATGTGTCCTGCGCAGCATCTTACAGCATCATGGATGCTTACTATGTTGCCAGCATGATGTCATGCTGGCAGCAATCACTGATGGTTTCCATCAGCAGTGGCCAGATGTGATGGCGACACCAGAGGGATTAGATGGTTCAAAATCACAGTTCAATTTTCGGGCCTGAATTTTGACTTTTGTTTAACATTCCTTTAATTTCACTTCAGAATTCACAACCAGATTTCAATGAATAGCACATTTGTAAATGGACTTGGCATTACACCTTTACTTTGGGTTGCGAAGGACTGGTTGTGTGGGCCTAAGGGAAATTTTAAATTGCCATTATGGGATGCAAAGGCATCACATAAAGTCACCATTCAGAAATAGTCTTCATTTTTTCTACAAATTGTTCCACTTAGAACACTGTAATTTCAGGCATGAGATACTGATGAGGAGAACATGAAAGTAGGTAGAATATATTGTCAGGTCTCCAAGGATAGCCATTTTGGAGCTGCTTGAAGATATTTTGTCGGCAGAACCTGACCTGGCTTGTTTCCTGAAGATCCCACTGAAGTGCTGTATATTTCCCCACTATCACTTCTTTCTTCAATTCTTCCTATCCGTCTAATCTTATGCTTTTGATCTATCCTCAGTTTATTGCAGATTGAGCTGTATTTTCCACTATGGATCAGAGGACATAGAGATGATTGGGCAGGCATTTAAAAGAGACCTATATATCTCCACAATCCAGGTGTACCCTCCAACAGGCGAGCAGAAAAAACCCCTGACCAAGGCACAGGAACGTCTGATAAAGAAGATTGGAGACAAAGCTTTGCCCTTCTGCTTTGAGGTGTGTTTTGCAATCCACGTTAGCAACAGAAAAGACTTTGGTTGAGCAGATTTCAGCTGGTGGGTTGGAAAGAGTTGGTTGAGCAGAGGGTTTGAGATCGTGGTCATTCCTACCAAAATGAACTCCGAACCTTTCCAATGGACCAGATTATCATCTGGATTCCAGTTCATCACTGCAGTCAAATCACCAAGTTAATAAAACTTCCCAAATATGGGAACAGGATTCGAGCGTTAGGCAGAGTCAGGTTTTAAGGAAGTTCCCACATGATTGAATGAAATGGAGTGTGTGGCACACAAATTTGATCAAGTATCTGTAAGGCAGCTTCAGCCATGGAAGCGACATGATCGTTTCCTGCAAGGTCAAAGGAGCTTGACTAGAAAAGTCAATGTGTGAAGAAGGGCTGGGGTGAAGCATCAAAATAAGGGAGCAGCTAATGAAGAGGAATGCAAACTAAGTGAGGTTACTACTCTAAGTGTTAGGTTATCTGTTTGCCACAATTAATTTATGTCTTTCCCTTTAACAGTTCCCAAACCATCTTCCCTGTTCTGTATGTCTTCAGCCTGCTGCCAATGACCCAGAAAAGGTAAGATCTGAAAGTTGTACAAAATGAGTATAGGGCACACTGTGAGCAAAAAGGAAGCAGTTGGAAGTCACATTGGAACCAATGAAATCGGCAGAATTTCAGGAGTTAGGAAAAGATATTTGAAAAAACCTCAAATGATTACTCCAATGCCACGTGCTCATCTGTACAGAAACAAGAGGGCAAGTGCATGTAAATGCATAGGTGGAGAAGCAATGCAGATCAGGGAAGAGATAATTCGGGGAGAAACAAGACATATTCCTTTAAAAGGAAAAGAATGAATGTCCAAAGTTAATGTTCCATGGATGGCAAAGCAAAAAACATTAAATAAAATAAATAAAGGAAGTGCATGACAAATATTAGGAGCAGGATTCAGTTAATGACCAGGAAGATTATGGAAAGTAAAGTCCAGGAGGGAACTGAAGATCCTAATGTGTGAGGCAAAGAGAGGTTATGAGAACGAATTAGTAGCTAACATTAAAGTGAACACAAAAGATCTTAAAAACACATAGGCAGTATTTTCCAGACCCACTGGCAACAGGGAGTCTGCAGGAGGTCAAAAATCAGTTTCTTGATGATTGGATGAACCTTAGCAATTATATTCTCAGCATTTTAAAGATGATTTGAATTTCTTGGCAAACAATGGTCGGAGGTTCTCATGAACATATGCTCATTAAAAAGTCATTTCACCAGAATAAGGTTCCCTGCCAGCAAGAAATTAGAAAGTTCACATTCCCAACTGCATGTAACTGATGTGTACCTGGTAAGTTAGATTTCTATAGTTAATGGTGAGCCGCCACTGCATTATCTTCTTTGGGGAGTGTCTATGAGTACCAGAGTATATTTGAGACTGGGTGGTGGCAGTGCAAGTTGCATGGAAGTTGGACCAAGAAAGGGAAGAAGGTTTAACAGGGTAGGGTAAAGTACTACCTGGACAAAGTTGAAAGGGAAAGTGCAGTTTTTCTGTGTGTCCTTTAAATATGAAGCATGGACATTGATCCTCATGAGGTTAAAAATGGGGATGGTGAAGTCCTGCCTGCCCCTGATGCAAGAATCAATGAGCTGTGAGCTATTTGCAAATGCATATGCAATAAGCTAAACAGCCATTCTGTCCCACAAAAAAAAATCACACTCACTTTCACAGCCACCATCAAAATCAGTCTCCAGAATGAGATTCCAGCCACAAAATACAGCAGTTCTGTAGTTGATCAAAGGCGACTCAATTTGGGTTGAAATTAACAAAGACTTTATTGTCATCAATAATTATACATACAAAAGACCAGACTCCTCACCCTCCTTCCTAATTGGCTCAACTTCCTGCTTTGACAATTCATAGGCTCTGGGCTGATCACATGGCCATGTTAAAAGGATTACGCTACCATACTCCTTCCCTCTTATCTCCAGAATTTCCCTATAGAGGAACAAAGAAAAGATTTAGTAAGGTAATTTTTTTTCATAAAAAGGCAACAGGAATTTCACATGGAAAAATGCATCATAAGTATAGTCCATCCAGAAATTCCTGGGCTCTGATAGATGGCTTTCAGTTCTGTGGTAGGCTGTTTGTAATTTGAAAGATCAGACCAAACAAAAGCAAATGACAGACCCATCAACCCAAAGTCTAGTTGCTGCTCAGTAGCTGCCAGTTTCTCATTTACCAAGAGCATTGGTTGCTTTGGTCCCATGTTCTCAACCAAAATCCCAGTAATGTAGCCTGATACCTTCAAAATTACAGCACCAGTGGCCTCTTGATCTCTATGTCCATCACTGCTGCCTTCCTTAAATGGTCTTTTACTTTCTCTTCCAAAAGATGTGATCCTTTTACATTGACCCTAAAACCTAAAAATGTAACTTCCTCTGATTAGAATGTACTTTTCTCCCATTTCAACTTCACAACTGCTTCTTTAAACACCCCAAAACTTCAAATTTGATCTGTAATCTTCAGGCAAGTTATGCCATCAAGATAAACCACTAAGTTAATCTGCCTTGTACTGGTCTTTCCATTGTACATTGGAAAATGGCACAGGCTGATGATATTTCAAAAGGCAATCTTGTATACTGATACATTTCCTAATGAATCTTGATTGTAACCAGCCTTTACAAATCCTCATCCAACTCCATGCTGATAGGTATGTCTGTGGTCTAATTTTGTATATTTTAAACCTCTAACTAATTTTGTGTAGAGATCTTCAGTTGTAGGAATGGGGTATCTATCTATCTGAACTGCCCTATTGACGGTTAATTTGTAATCCTTACAAATTCTTACTATACGATCCTGTTTAAGGATGGGGACTATTCATGCAGTCCATTCAGAGAATTGTATGGGCTTTATCATACCGAAATCTTCCAACCTCCTGAGTTCAACTTCAACTTTCTGATGAAAGGCATCAGGTACTGGATGGATCGAAAAAAATGTAGGCGTTGCATCCAAATTCAGATAGATTTTGACTTCAACTCCTGGTATACATCCTAGTTCATCTGGAATATCTCAGAATATCCTGAAAACCTCCATCTCACATGTTTAATACTTCCAATCATATTTGCTTTAACCAATCACAGCCCATTAAAGAAGGTCTGTGACCTTTAATTAGCAAGACTGGGTCATTGCTATTTGATTCTGATATGCCACTGTGACTGTGCTCTTAAAGGGCCACACTACCATAAGCTCACTTAAGAAATAGTTCTTCAGGATCCGCAGAGAAATCTTCACATAGAGCACATATGGCAAAAGTACTAAAATAATGCTTTGCTTCATACTTCACAAAGGGAATGGCTAACATTAGAGTTATACTAAAAGAGAAGAGGGAAGGTAGTAAGCGGATAGTAATAGATAGAGAAGATATATTAAACATTACTGAAACTTGGTAAGTTATTTGATCCAGATGGAATATTAATCACAATCTTTCAAATCTCATTAGGTACAGGAACATTGCCAGAGAACTGGAGGATTGCTAATGGTACCACAATTAAGAAAGGATAAACCAGAAAAATACACCTTAATCAGTCTAAAATTGATGATGGAAAGTTATTGCAAAAGATGTACAGGGAAAAAATAAATTTTAATTTGAAAAGGCATGAATTAATCAGTGAGAGTTAGCGTGGATTTAAATAAGGAAAATTGTGTCTTGACTAGGTTGAATCAAAGAACAAAAAAGAAAGAACAAAGCACAGTACAGCACAGGAACAGGCCCTTCGGTTTCCAAACCTGACTGATCATGATGCCGTAACTAAACTAGAAAATAACCTTCTGCCCTTAATGGGTCTGAATCCCTTTATTCACTCCCTATTTATGTACTCATTCGGATGTCTCTTCAATGTTGCTAATGTGCCTGCTTCTACCACATTCTCTGGCACTGTTTCCAAGTACCCCGCTCTCTGCATGAAAAACCTCCCCCACACATATCTTCTTTAAACATTCCTCCTCTCATCTTGAAGCTGTTCCCTCTTGTAATTGACATTTCCACTCTAGGAAAAAAACCTCTGAATATCCACCCTATCTATGTCTCTCATAATTTTGTAGATCTTTATCAGGTTTTCCCTCAGCCTCTGTCTTTCCAATGAAGACACTATGTTCGACCTTTCATAGTCAAGCTCTCCAAAGCTTCCACATCCTTCTGGTAGTGTGAACTCCATATACCATTTCATGCCCATGTCTCCAATCTATCCTGTATCGTGTCAGGTTCCGAAATCAAACCATGCAAAGTCAAAACATTATCTATGTTTCTCTTTCCACAGATGATCCCTGACTTGCTGAGTTTTCCAAAATTTTCTCTTTTTATTCCTCACTCAGACTATTACTTCCTCATAATCTATTTCCATTTTTATAGCAAGTCTCCTGTGTAACATTTTATCAAATGCCTTCCAGGAGCCCCCATCAAAGGATAATCCAGGAAATTATAGGATGGTGAGTTTAGCATCAGTGATTTAGCTTTTGGAGAAGATACTGAGGGACAGAAAGAAAATGGGCTGGTTAGTGGCAGCATTGTTTTGTACAGGGAAAGTCATGTCTCACCAACTTGTTTTAAGTATTTTGGAAAGATGACTGATGAGGGAAGGGATGTGGATGTACTTTATAAAGACATTAATAAGACATTTGACAAGGTTCCACATGGCAGACTGATACAAAAACTATAATCACATGGGATTCCAGCTAGATAGATGCAGATCTGGCTTGGTTATAGAAAACAGAGTAGTGATGAAAGGGTGTTTTTTCAGAATGGAGATCTGTAGCTAGTAGTGTTCTGCAGGGATCAGTGCTGGAATCTCTGTTGTTTGTAGTATATATAAATTATTTGGAGGGAAATTTGGGTGTCTCATTAGTAAGTTTGTGGATGACACGCAGATTGGTGGAGTTGCTGATAGTGCCGGGGATTGTCAGAGATACAACAAGATACAGATTGGAGACTTAGGCAAGGAAATGACATATGGAGTCCATCTAGACAAATGCGAGGTAATGCATTTGAATTATACTGTAAATGGCAGCACCCTTAGGAACATTAACATACATAGGAATCTGGCGTGCAGGTCCATAGTTCACTAAAAGTGGCAACAATGGGTGGCCAAGATGATTAAGAAGGCAAATGGCATGCTTGCCTTCATCGGCTAGGGCATTGAGTACAAGAGTTGGGAAATCATGTTGCAACTATATAAAAGGTTGGTCAGGTTTCATTTGTGTGCAGCTCTGGTCACTATACTACCAGAAAGATGTAGAAGCTTTGGAGAGCGTGCAAAGAAGGTTCACCAGGATGTTGCTGGGTCTCGAGGGTGTTTTAAAGAGTAATATTTAGATTCAAAACATTAACTGTTTCTCACTTCGTAACTGTTGCCACTCTTTGAGTTTTCCAGTGCTTTCTGCTTGTATTTTAGACATCTGGAGTCCGCAGTATTTTTGCTTTTTGTTTAGTATGGGTATGGAATTGGCTGAGAGTAAAAAGCAGACTTGGTGGCAGATGGAAGTTTTTCAGATTGGTTTGCTTTGGAATCCATCATTCTTCAACTTTTGTAAATGACCCAGACTCAGCCATAGGGTGAGCCATAGGGTATTATAAAATTTGCAGATAATATAAAATTTGATCAAGTGATAGATAGTCAGAAAGATACTTGGAAATTTCAGGATGTTACAGACAGAATAGTAAAATGGGCAAAATTGTGGCAAATATGGTTCAATACAGAAAAGTGCTAAAAGAAGCATTTGGATAGACTTGGATACAAAGGCAGTGTACTGTAAATGAGACTATTTTAAGTCGGGTGAACAAAGAGACCTTGAGGAAGATCTACACAAATTATTAAAGGTGTGGGTTAAGTTAATGTGATTAAGAAAAAAAATCATATGAATTACTTAAGTTTTTTATTGGAGGTACAGAATCTAAAAAGAAATCAGACTGAAACTTACTAAACCACTGGTTAGGCCTCAGCTGGTGTTTTGTGGACAATTCTGGGCATCAGACTTCAGGAAAGGCTTTAGAAAGTGTTCAGTGGAAGTTTATCATGGCTGAAGGACTTCAGTTAGAGTGAAGAGTTTGAAAAGTTAGGACTGTTCTCTTGCAATGGACATGGTAAGGGGAATGATTTTAAAATCGTTTTAAAAATGAGAGTTTTGACAAAGTAAAATCATATTCAACTTAGAGCATTAACTCTCTCCACAGATGCTGCCAAACCTGCTGAGTATTTCCAGCACTTACTGTTTTTATCCCTGTGGATAATAAGTCAATAAAGGTCACAGACTATCTAGTCTTAGTCTCTTTGTATTCTTCCTTGTCATATTTTCCTTACTTTCCATCCACTTAGTCTATGTTCCTTTCAATTATTCCCTGTCTTTATGATGTGTCATTAGTGTTCAGTTTGTTGTCTCTTGGTGGAGCAAACTGGAAATTATGGATTGGAGATAGTCACAAAGAAATTAAATAGGGAAATCATAAGAATATATTTCACCAAAATAATTTGAAACTTGCTCCTACATAGGAGTAGTTGAGGTGAATGGTCTCGGTCTACTTAAGCAGACACTAGATACATGCAAGAGGGTTATGCTGGTAAGGTGATAAACCAGTGGAATTCTTTATCACAGAAGACTGTGGAGGCTAAATCACTGAATATATTTAAGAAGGAATTAGATAGTAATGGTATCAAGGAGTATGGGGAGAGTCCTAGAGAATGAGGTTGAGAAAAAGAATCAGCCATGATCACATTAAGTAGCTGAGCAGGCTCAAAGGCTGATTAGCCTACTCCTATTTTCTATGTTAGATATAGAAGGGTGGGCAGAGATTCAGCTGGAATATAAATTCTAGAATGGGCTAGTTGAATTGAATGGTCTGTGTGCTATATATTTATGTAATTTTATGTAACCTAGCATAATCTAGTACTAATGAACCTGTAGCCAAGAGTGATCATGAATCACAAATGTGTAACCTCACCTACCTTTTGTAATGGATAACTCTGATTCTTGATCTTTCTGCTTTCTCTGCAGTTCTGTTCCGTTGATTTTGAGGTACTAGTTTTTTGCGTAAACAGTTTGGAGGATAAGATCCATAAGAGGTAAATGAGTAGGAATATGTTACATTCTGAAAGACAATTGACCCTGATATATTCTTCATAGTCAATGAGAAGATTCAAGTTATTAACACCATTATGATAGCTGTAACACATTCACTACAATACAGCAACTTATTGTTTTGTACCTTGTGCAGCACATAATTGAACCAACTGGCTGCAACAATCTGTTCAATTAACGGTTTGAGTGTTTCCAACTGAAAGAGGAACAGTAATAGGTAGATACATAAAACTATGAGCTGCCACTCATTGAACAAATCTTTAGTGAGTCCTTGCTATAAACTACCTGCTACAACCTGTACAGTGTGAAACGCACACTGGACCTCATCTAGTTAGTAACTTGAGGACTTGGTAGTACAGGTGGTGAGATTAGACATTAACTTTTTACCATCGAGAAATTGGCTGTTTCTAATCAGGGTGCTCCGGTTTTCTCCCACAGTCCAAAGATGTGCAGATTAGGTTGATTGGCCATGCTAAATTGACCGTAGATGTATAGATTAGAGGATTAGTGGCTTTCCTCTATATACCGATATAGGTAGGGCCTGGATGGGATTGTGGTTGTGCAGACTCGATGAGCCTAATGGCCTCTTTCTGTACTGTAGGATTTCTAAACAGAACACAAAGTCTTTCTTCCTTTCTGATTTGGGTATCTAAGAATTATCCATACAATGTGGGCTGACAGACCAGGTAAGGATGGCAAATCTATTCCCTGAATGACATCCATGAACCACTGAAGTTTTCATGAGAATCCAGCAACATTTGTGATATTGGCCATACATTTTGACTTAAATTGCTTGCGCTTGAATCCCAGGGGGACCAATAACCTGGCGGGATGATTACCAAGGTTACTGGGGAGACTTTAAACTAGAATGGTTGGGGGGAGGGAGTCAAAATGAAGTTACAGGGAGAGAGGAGGTTAGTTCGCAAATAGAGAAAGATTGTTAACAGTATGAGAGGGAGGATAGGTAGGTGATGGAGAAGGGGAGCGCTCAGGCCAAAGGTTTGAGATGTGTCTATTTTAACACTAGGAGTGTTGTTAACAAAGTAAATGAGCTTAGAGCGTGGATCACTACTTGGAAATGTGATGTGGCGGCCATTACAGAGACTTGGATGACTCAGGGACAGGACTGGATATTTTAAGTGCCAGGTTTCATGTGTTTCAGGAGGGACAGGAAAGAAGGTAACAGAGTTGGGGGATGGCACTGTTGATCAGAGATAGTCATGATGTAGAGATGCCGGCGTTGGACTGGGGTAAACTCAGTAAAGATTTACAACACCAATTTTAAATCCAACCAATTTATTTGATAGTAAATCCGCCAGATCAGAGATAGTGTCATGGCTGTAGAAAAGATGGATGCCATGGAGGGATTGTCTAAGGAGTCTCTGTGGGTGGAGGTTTGGAACAGGAGGGGGGTCAATAACTTTACTGGGTGTTTTCTATAGGCTGCCCAATAGTATCAGGGACGTTGAGGAATAGATAGGGAAACAGATCCTGGAGAGATGTAATAATAAGAATTGTTGTGATGGGAGAGTTTAATTTCCCAAATATTGATTGGGATCTCCCTAGGATAAGGGATTTAGATGGAGAGGAGTTTGTTAGGTGTGTTCAGGGTTTCCTGACAGTATGTGGATAAGCCTACAAGGGGAGAGGCTGTACTTGATTTGGTATTGGGTAATAAACGTGTACAGGTGTCATATCTCTTAGTGGGAGAGCATTTTGGGGATAGTGATCAGAACTTTATCTCCTTTACAGTAGCATTGGAGAGAGATAGAATCAGACAAGCGAAGAAAATGTTTATCTGGAATAAGGGGAATTATGAAGCCACCAGACAGAAAATTAGAGGCATAACTTGAAAGGAGGTTTTCTCGGGGAAATATATGGAAGTAATGTACCAGATTTTCTGGAGTTGTGCATGACAATGTTCTGATGAGACAGGGAAGTTTTGGTAGGTTATAGGAACCATGGTGCACGAAAATTGTAATGAATTTAGTCAAGAAGAAAAGCGTACAAAAGGTTCAGGGAGCTAGGTAATGTTAGGGATCTAGAGGAGCGTACGACTTGTAGGAAGGAACTTAAGAAGGAAATTAGGAGAACCAGAAGGGGTCATGAAAAGGTCTTGGCAGGTCAGATTAAGGAAAACTCCAGGGCATTCTACAAGTATGTGAAGAGCAAAAGAATGAGATATGAAGGAATAGGACCTATCAAATGTGACAATGGGAAAGTTTGTATAGAACCGGTAGAAATAGCAGAGGTGCTCAATGAATATTTTACTTCGGTATTCACGGCGAAAAGAATCTTGATGATTGTAGCGCCAGCTTGCCGCAGACTGAAAAGCTTGAATATATTGACATTAAGAAAGAGGATGTGTTAGGGCTTTTGAAAAGCATCAAGTCAGATAAGTCACTGGGATCGAATGGGATATACCCCAGATTACTGTGGGAGGCGAGGAAGAGATTTGTTGATCTCTGGTGATGATCTTTGCATCATCAATGGAGACAGGAGAGGTTCTGGAGGATTGGAGGATTGCGGATGTGGTTCCTGTATTCCAGAAAGGGAGAGGAGATAGCCCAGGAAATTATCGAACAGTGAGTGTAACCTCAGTGGTTGGTAAGTTGATGGAGAAGATCCTGAGAAACAGGATTTATGAATATTTGGAGAGGTACAGTATGATCAAAAATAGTTAGCATGGCTTTGTCAAAGGCAGATTGTGCCTTACGAACCTGGTTGAGTTTTTTGTAGTTGTGACTAAACATATTGATGAAAGAAGAGCAGTAGATGTGATTTAAATGGACTTCAACAAGGCATTCAATAAGGTCCTCCATGCAAGGCTTATTGAGAAAGTGAGGGGGCATAAGATCCAAGGAGACATTGCTTTGTGGATCCAGAACTGGCTTGCCCATAGAAGCAAAGAGTGGTTGTAGATGGTTCTTTTTCTGCATGGATGTCAGTCACCAGTGGAGTGCCCCAGGGATCTGTTCTGGATCCCTTGCTGTTTGTGATTTTTATAAATGACCTGGATGAGGAAGTGGAGGGATGGGTTGCCAATGACACAAAGGTTGGTGGTGTTGTGGATAGTTTTGAGGAATGTCAGAAGTTGCAATGAGACATTGATAGGATGCAAAACTGGGCGGAAAAGTGTCAGATGGACTTCAACCCAGATAAATGTGTGGTGGTTCATTTTGGCAGGTCAAATGGGATGACGGAATATAATATTAAGGGTACGACTCTTAGCAGTACGGAAGATCAGAAGGATCTTGGGGTCTGGGTTCATAAGGCGCTCAAATCAGTTTTGTAGGTAGACGATGTGGTTAAGAAGGTGTATGGTGCACTGGCATTCATCAGTCAAGGAATTGAGTTTAGGAGTCAGGAGATAATGCTGCAGCTGTATAAGACCCTGGTCAGACCCCATTTGGAGTACTGTGCTCAGTTCTGGTCACCTCATTACAGGAGGATGTGGAAGCTGTAGAGAGGATGCAAAGAAGATTTATAAGGATGTTGTCTAGATTAGGTGGCATGCCTTATGAGGACAGGTTGAGAGAGCTCGGTTTTTTTCTCCTTGGAGAGATGAAGGATGAGAGATGACCTGATAGAGGCGTATAAGATGTTGAGAGGTATTGATCGAGTGGATACTCAAAAACTTTTTCCCAGGGCTGAAATGGCTACCACAAATGGCTGGACACAGGTTTAGGGTACTAGGGAGTAGGTACAGAGGAGATGTCAGGGGTAAGTTTTCCACTCGGAGGGTGGTGAGTGCGTGGAATCGGCTGCTAGTGGTGGTGGTAGAGGCAGATTCAATAGGGTTTTTAAGAGACTTTTGAATAAATACATGGGACTTAGTAAGATAGAGGGTTATAGATAAGCCTATTAGGTAGGGATATGTTTGGTGCAACTTGTGGGCCAAAAGGCCTGTTGTGCTGTAGTTTTTCTATGTTCTATTTTTTTTTCAATTTTAGTTTGGGTCATGTTTTCTACGAACTTGTTGGTGCTCACTTGTCTTGTCTTTTCTCTTTATTTTTTCAGAAGCTCTGTGCGTCTGACTATCCGTAAAATACAGTATGCTCCGGATCGGTCTGGGTCACAGCCGACTGCAAATATCAGCAAGAATTTCATGATGTCAAACCAGCCACTCCATCTGACTGCAACTCTGAATAAAGAGGTAAAGGAATACCTGACAGAAGACACTTAAAAAAAAACAATGCTTCGCTCTTGAAAGATAAGAAAATGTATTTCAAAAGGAAGATGGGAGAGGAGCAGGTCCTTCGCTATTTCTTTAAATCCGTACCTCAACCTCATTTACCCGAAGGGATTTGTTCCGTATCCCTTCATAGAAATTGCTAACAAAATCTTTCTCAATCTTTACAGCTGCAATTATCTTCATATCAACATAAGCTCCAGATCTCTGCTGTATGGAAAATGTGTTTCTTTATTTCACTGGTTCATGGTTCAGTGCTAATTTTAAGATTATGTCCCCTTTTCTTCATTCCCCCCCCATCAAATGAGCGTCTATCTTCAAAAGGCAAGGGAATGCCTTTTGTCACCCATCTTCATAATGTAAACCTTTAAGCCATGGTGTCATTCTGGTGAATTTGTATTGTGCTTTTTCAAACTTTGTATGGTGCAATGCCTAGAACTGAATGCAGAACAGGAACTGACTACAGCTTTATACACTATCAAGCTCTCAATGATTTATCTGTTTGGACTCTCAAACTGCTCTTACTTTATCATTTACTGGCCCTCCAAACTTCATAACAAGTCAAAGTACAGAGTGATCATTTTGATCAGACATAGAGTTTAATGGGCATTAATTCTTTTGATGTTATAGTAGAAAATAATGAACAT
Organism: Sphyrna mokarran; assembly: GCA_024679065.1. Classification (NCBI taxonomy): domain Eukaryota; kingdom Metazoa; phylum Chordata; class Chondrichthyes; order Carcharhiniformes; family Carcharhinidae; genus Sphyrna; species Sphyrna mokarran. The sequence goes on from JAGIQG010000003.1 coordinate 62,573,091, forward strand.
GCTTCTCCCTGTCAGTGGCTTAAACAAAATCTCTACAAACCATATTTCTACATTCCCCCTCAATGTCAAGCCAAAGCTGACACTCTCAGCCTTCTGCTTGAAAAACCTGACTGCCTTTACGGTCTTTATCAGCTCGTTAGGAAAGGTATTGAAGACCATTTCAACGGACATGTCTGGCCCTGATATCTTAGTTGGTAAATCCAATTTCCAACTAAGCTGCAGGGGATCTGAGATCTGTACTGCAGTGAGCTGATATCAGGCAGGGCAGTGGTTGAGACACTACAATTGGCCTTCGTGTAGTTTGTCTGTATAGCAAGCAAGAAACAATACTTTTTACTGTATACTAATATATTTGACAATAAATCAAGTCAAATAGTGCCACTGGAGGGAAGAATTCAGCTTGTTTACCTGCTCCCAGTCACTATCCACTGATTCTTCCAGTTGTGACTAAGAGTCTCAAGTGAGGACAGAATTGAGCTTGGTTGTGGTGTCCTGGCAGCTGGATAGCCTCACCAGGTTCAGATAGGAGGATGAGATTTGGATGAGTCACTGAAGCAGGGCAGATCTGAGAAGCCTGGTTCCCTGAAAAGGGGAGAAAGTGAAACCTGAAGGACAACCCTTGAGCTAATGATTATATTCCTTCTTCAGATATACTACCACGGGGACCCCATCACTGTCAGTGTTGAAGTAACAAATAATTCTAACAAGGATGTGAAGAGTGTCAAAGTATCAGGTATGGTGGTGTCGTGATTATGGACTATTAATCCTGGGGTCATGAATTCAAATCCTATCACAGCAAGCTGTAAAATTAAACTTGATAAATCTGATCAAGTGACCATAAAATAGCCGTAATAACATAACTGATTCCTGAATAAAAGAACTTGCCACTCTTATCTGCATTAGGCTACATTCACTCATTCAGAGTCTGTCACTCTGTAAAGTTGATTGTTACAATCCTTAAGGCTTCTCAAGGCATTCAGTGATGCAGTGCATTGCAAAGTTCGAGAAGAAGGATCACCACCTTCTCAAAGTAATTACAAGTGGACAGTAAATTCAGCAATTTGCCCACATCACACGATCAAACATCTGGACAGTACTTCCTCCCTGAGATTACTAATCCCTTCCACTGACTTCAAAGACTCTTGTACAAAGTGAAACACTCCCCTGATTTTGAAATATGATTCTGTGTTTGAACAAAGAAAATTACAGCACAGGAACAGGGCTTTTGGCTCCAAGCTTGCACTGACCTCCTACTCTTCCAGGGACTATATTCCTCTATTCCCATCCTATTCATGTTTTTGTCAAGATACCCCTTAGAAGTCACTATCATATCTGCTTCCACTACCTCTTCCAGGAACAAGTTCAGGCACCCCACCACTCTCTGTGTAAAACACTTGCCTCTCCTTTAAATCTTGCCCTTCGCACCTTAAACCTATGCCCCCTAGCAATTGACTCTTTCACCCTGGGAAAAACTTCTGGCTATCCACTCTGTCCATGCCCTTCATAATCTTGTAGATTCTATCAGGTCGCCCCTTAACCTCCATCATTCCATTGAAAACAAACCAAGTTTCTCCAACCTCTCCTCATAACTAATGCCCTCCATACCAGGCAACATCCTGGTAAACCTTTTAGAGTGCTGCCCCTTCATCAGGTGAGTAGGAGTTCTATTCACAAACAGGACATGAGGACAGCCTCAACTGGGATCTTGGATTCATGTCACACTATCTGTAACCTCTATGACTTGCTTGGGCTTGCAAAATCTTACTAACTGTCCTATCTGGAGACAATACACATGCTTAACATTCTCTCCAATCACATTGTCTGTACCTTTCAAGATTTGATTACCTGTAAAAACTTGCATTCCAACCATTATTTTGTAAATTGAGTTTATGTCTTTATATGCCCTGTTTGTGAATAGAACTCCCACTCACCTGACGAAGGGGCAACGCTCCAAAAGCTAGTGGCTTTGCTACCAAATAAACCTGTTGGACATTAATCTGGTGTTGTGAGACTTCTTACAGTGTTTGGGTAAACAGAACTAACTAATGAGTCTCTTGAGTAAACAAGAATTAGTCTCAGAGTAAAAGATTAAACTAGTGATTATATAAGTATATTAAAAGGTGAGTCTCTGAGTAAACAATGCTAACTAATCTTTGAGTAAGCAGTGTTAACTCATGTGTCTCTTGTAAAGTTCCAACTAACAAGTGTCTGAATGAACATTGTAGGATTATTGAAACAGCAGTGAATTGGGGAATTGAGTAAACCGTGCTAACTAATGAGCACTTGTAAAGTAGTGCCATTCTAATGTGTGTCTTGATGCATACCATCACGTGGCAACAGGAGAAGAAATTGACCGCAAACAGCAGCTAGAAAGTACAAGCAGTTGACATTGCAGCAAGTCGCTAATGATTCATCTTATTTTGGACACATCTTTATATAAACATTATGGAAACTTGAGTAGAAACCTAACAGTTTCCAAGTGTAAACTAGTTTGTTCCAGTCATACAAAAACAACTCTCAATTCTTTCCTTACTTTCCTCTTTATATAGAATGGTGTAGCACTTACAGCAGAGAAAAGGGTCGTTCAGCTGGCACTTATGCTCCACAAGAGCCTGACCCACATTTTTCTATTGAAACCCATCAACATCTCCCTCTTTTTTTCTTTCTTCTTCATACATCCCCTTCAAACATCAATACTGTTTGCTTCAACAACTCCATGTGGTAGTAAGTTCCACCTTCAAACCACTCTTTAGGTAAAGAGATTTCTTCTGAATTTCATATTAGATTATTTAATGACTTCATGCTTATTTTCTATCACAATGAGTGCATCTCTATATCTACTTTAACAAATGTTTTCAGATTAATGATTTAGACCAGATCACCCTTTGTAGATGGAAGACCAGGTCTCCTGCTCAACCTTTATCCATCAATCAAGACATTAAAGAAAATTTATCTGGTCATTATCACATTGCTCTTTGTGAATGCCTATGAATACAGACTAGCTGTCTTGTTTCCTACATTGTAACAGTGATTACAATTCAAAGGGTGCTTCATTGGTTGAAGAACATTTTAGGGTGCTTCAAGGTTGTTGAATTTAAGTATTCTTTTCTTGTTCTACAAATTATTTATATATTTTTCAATGCCTCTACATCTATTGTGTAAAACCAGTTATAGAGAGTGCTAAAAATACACACTAACAAAGGATCTTTATAAAAGTTCCTCTCTCTCAATTTAATTTGTTTGAAAATGAACCTCAGCATTTTTATAAATTTTTTAGTGGCCTTATTAACCTGTATCATTTAAATTATTTATGTATCTGTATCACCAGATCTTTCTGCTTTCCTATCTCATTTAGACTGTTCTATCAATGCATTTTGTGGTTTTCTTATTCTTCCTACCAAAATGTACTGCCTCAAATATACCTATTTGCTAATTATGTTCCCATTCTGCATATTAATGTATATTACCCCCATATAAACTATTCCTACCCATCCCCCTGCCCCCAATTTCATATCCTCTACAAATTCTGAAACTTTTTGAAAGGCTCAATTCTAACTCACTCGAAACCCATTCATTTACAGGGAGTTAAAATCAGGCCTTCTTTCTCAGAATATGAAAGGTTTTTACCAGCTACAAATATGGTATGTTTAGTGGGTCTGAATATCTTTTTTTTGTTCTCAGTTGTACAATCAACTAATGTGGTCCTGTACTCGAATGATACATATGCTGAGGAGATTGCTGTGGAGGAATCAAAGTAAGTAAAGCATAAGGAGAACCTCAGTAGGTGGTCAAAGATGATTAAAACCTCTGAGGAATGACCTGAACTTTGTGACACAGCCTCGACTATATAGAATAAAAGGAAATGACTGGAACATGGGACTTCTGGAGCCCTGTAGTATGGACTTGATCCTCCAGAAATATCTGGATGGTGAGGATGCAACAGACAGTCTGCAGCTCTTTGAGTTAACTGTGAGTTGGCTGAAGTGCCATAGAGCGGCCATCATAGCAGATGAAACAAAAATTCCACTCCATCCAATCTAGTTCAAAAGTTGACTGGTCTACTCTGATTCCCATGTTCCTTTTTGCTGCTGAATGGTTGATGGGAGATTAGTGGAAATTGTGAAGCAACTGAGCAATGATACTGTATCTCTGGCATTTCCCATTAAGTAACATCAGAAGATCAGGAAGAACCCAGCATGTGTTCAGCTGGTAGCCAGGTTGGTCCAATCAGCCTAAGATCCATGTGTTAAGGAGGAGAAAATTATCTAAGGATCCAACGCTTGGTCAACATTAAAGTCTGTTAGTAGAAAGGAGTTCTGTACAGGACTCATGTTCAGGCTTGGCTACTATGTCCCTCACCTACCACAGTTAGAGCCCACAGCTGAGAGTTGTTGCCTGTGGTCACAAATCAAAGTCCCAATTTATCCCTGTTAGCCCTGTATAATCAGGACGGTTAGCTCAATGAGATTGTGTTCCTTTGAGAGGATACAGTTCAAAGTTTATTTATTACTGTTACAAGTAGGCTTACATTAACACTGCAGTGAAGTTATTATGAAAACCCTTTAGTTGCCACTCTCCGGCACCTGTTCCGATATACTGAGGGAGAATTTAGCATGGCCAATGCACTAGACCAGTATATCTTTCAGAGTGTGGGAGGAAACCAGAGCACCCAGAGGAAATCCACGCAAACATGGGGAAAAGGTGCAAACTTTACACAGATACTGACCCAAGCTAGGAATCAAATCTGGGTCCCTGCTGCTGTGAGGCAGCAGTGCTCGCCACTGTGCCACCCATAGTGCATCCCATCTGTAGGAACCATCAATACCAAGATAACATTCCCTATCAGAATAACACAGATAATGTCATAGAATTGTAGGCAGTAGAAAAGGTCCTTCAACTCATTGTCAATGCAGATTCAATAACTACCACTAAGATATCCCATTTTTCTGCACTTCCATATCCTTGAATGTTTTGATGTTTCAAGTGCTCATCCAAATATTTTTTAAAGGTTGTAAGGTTCCTGGCCTCCACTATCTACCCAGGCAGTGCATTCCAAATTCCCACTGCCCACTAAGTGAAATTATTTTTTCTCACGTCCCTTCTGAATTTCTGCCCTTTACTCTAAAACTATATCCCCTTGTGATTGACCTCCGGAACAAAGGGAACAGCTGCTTCCTACTCATCCTGTTCATACCCTCATAATCTTATACACCTCAATCATGCCCCCCTCAACCTCCATCCCAGGAGGTTCATGCTCCATCCTAGGCAACATCCTGGTGAACCTATCTTGTATCCCCTTTTGTGCTATTACATCCTTCCTATCGTGAGTTGACTAGAACTGCTAGACAGTACTCTAGCTGTGGCCTAACCAATGCTCTGTACATGCCGTCATTACCTCCTTGTTTTTATACTCTTCTGCCATGACTGATAAAATGAAGTGTCCCATATGCCTCCTCAAGTACCTTATTCATGTGCTCTGCCAACTTGGGGATCTGTGAATATGTACCTCAAGATCTATCTGTTCCTCTGAGTTTCCCAGTGTCCTGTCATTTATTAAATGCTCCCTCATCTTGTTTCTTCTTCCAAATACATTGACTTGCACTTATCAGGGTTAAATACTATCTACCACTGCTCTGCCCATCTGACCAACCCATCTATATCTTCTTGCAATCTATGACAATCATCTTTCCACTTAATCACCCTACCATCTTGGTCTGCAAACTTGTGTAACGTTCCCGTGCATTTTGATCTATATCATTTATGTATATAATAGTTAGGATCCCAGTACTAATCTTTGTTGTACGTCAGATTGTCACAATTTTCCCTCAGTGTACTGTAAGATACCAGGCTTGACCACATTAGGGTAACCACAAGTCTAGTTTTCCACCAGATACTTTGGTGATTCTTAGGTACTGTAGGCAGTTTGAACTCTTTGCGGGCTGAAAAGAGAAAGTCCTGCAGTAGAGGGAATTTCTAAACCCAATATATTGCCAGTTAACCAAAGTCTCATCCATCTGGATTTGGGACTGGATAGAAATGAGGGACACAATTCTCTTGCATCCTGTGGATACAACACAATTGTGTGAATATTTGTGACTTCAGTGTGTCCAACAAGTCTTTCAGGAGTATTTTCATGACCTAGCTCAGGGTGGTGAGAACCCGTCACACTTTGGCAGGTAGTATTCAGAAAGGTATGGCTCGATGTATTATAGCATAAAGGATGTTTGGTTATAGTTGATTAGGTTTGCGTTTCTAAACATTTTCTTTTTCTTCAGTGACCACATTGCTTCAGGTTCCAAGCTCTCTAAGTCCTATGTGATCTTGCCTTCACTGACCAACAACCGCAGTAAGCATGGCATCGCTCTTGATGGCAGAATCAAACAGGAGGACACCAACCTGGCTTCTTCCACCATGTAAGGAAATCAGGTTTGACTTGGTGGGAAATAGTGACAGAGTATGAGAGAATGGGAGAGGCAGTGCAGAGAAAGACGGAAGGAGGGTAGATTGACTGGGGATGGAAGGAAGATAGATGTGAGACATATGTGAAGGAGGGAGGTCGAGTTGCTCTGAGCCTGGATAGATCAACTTCAGACTGCACTATCTTGGCCTGGGTGGTAGCAGTCTGGGCTTGGTTGGCTGACAAATAACAGCAGAGACATTGGCAGAATGGCAGGGGTGGAAGCATACATTCACATAATGGGTACTGCTGAGAATGAGGCCATTTGACTTGTTGAATGCTGGTTCTCTGGAAGATCAGCTCACCTCATCTCACTCGCTGCCTCTTCCTCATAGTCTTGCAAACATTTAACTTCAGATAACTGTACAATTCTCTTTTGAAGACCTTCCTGGAATAAGAACATAAGAAATAGGAGCAGGAGTAGGCCATCTAGCCCCTCAAGCCTGCCCCCGCCATTCAATAGGATCATGGCTGATCTGAAGTTGATCAGTTCCACTTTCCCACTTTCTCCCTATAACCCTTAATTCCCTTGTCTATCAGAAACCTATCTACCTGTGACTTAAATATATTCAGTAAGGTAGCTTCCATCATTTCAGTGGGCAGAGAATTCCAGAAACTCAACACCCTTTGAGTGAAGAAGTTCCTCTTTAATTCTGATCTAAACTGTACCCCCCCCCGCCTTATTTTGAGACTGTGCCCTCTAGTTCTGCTCTCCTTTTTAAGCGGGAAGAATCTCTCTACCTCTACCCTATCTAGCCCCTTCATTACCTTATATGTCTTTATAAGATTGCCGTCAGCCTTCTAAACTCCGAGTACAGACCAGTCTGTTCAACCTCTCCTCGTCGGCTAATCCCTTCATCTCCTAGTGAATCTTCTCTGCACTCCTTCCAAGGCCAATATATTCTTTCGCAAATACAGCGACCAAAACTGCACACAGTACTCCAGTTGCGGTCTCACCAGTGCCCTGTACAGTTGCAGCAAGACCTCCCTGATTTTATATTCTATCCCCCTTGCTCTAAAGGTCAACATTCCATTCGCCTTCTTCATCACCTATTGCAACTGCAGACTGGGTTTTTGTGATTCGTGCGTAAGGATCCCCAGGTCCCTCTGCACCATAGCATGCTGCAACTTTTCACCCTTTAAATAATAATCCCTCCTACTATTATTTCTACCAAAGTGGATAACCTCACACTTGCTAACATTATACTCCATCTGCCAGGATCTCGCCCGCTCACTCAACCTATCCAGATCCCTCTGCAGGCTTTCCACACCCTCCACACAATTTGCTTTTCCACTCATCTTCGTGTCATCAGCAAATTTCGTTACCCTACATTCAGCCCCCTCCCCCAGATTGTCTATGTAAATGGTAAACAGTTGAGGCCCCAATACTGATCCCTGCGGCACTCCACTAGTCACCAACTGCCAACCAAATAGCACCCATTGATTCCAACTCTTTGTTTCCTATTAGACAACCAATCCTCTATCCACGCTAACACTTTAACCCCAAATTCCATGCACCCTAACCTTCTGCAGCAACCTTTCGTGAGGTACCTTATCAAACGCTTTTTGGAAATCTAAAAACACCACATCCACTGGTTTCCTTCTGTCTACCGCACTAGCCACTTCCTCGTAGGAATCCTATAAATTTGTTAAACGTGACTTCCCCTTCACGAATCTGTGCTGTGTCTGCTTGATCAAATCGTTTTTTTCTAGGTGTCTCACTATTTCTTCTTTGATGACAGATTTTAGCATTTTTCCAACTATGGGCGTTAAACTAACTGGCCTATAATTCTCTGCCTTTTGTCCACTACCTTTTTTAAACAGTGGCGTAACATAAGCCGTTTTCCAATCTTTCGGCACTTCCCCAGAGTCCAGTGAATTTTGATAAATAATTACTAAGGCATCCGCTATCACCTCTGCCATTTCTTTCAGAACTCTGGGATGCATTCCATCCAATCCTATTAGTCTATCAAGCATTATGTCTTAGAACATAGAACATAGAACATTACAGCACAGAACAGGCCCTTCGGCCTTTGATGTTGCGCCGACCAATATAAAAAGCAATGCCCCTCCAAACTAAACCATTCCCTTCTCTTCCATATACTTATCAACTAACCTCTTAAACGCCACCAAACTTGGCGCATCTACAACTGCTGCAGGCAGGGCATTCCACTCCCGAACCACCCTTTGGGTAAAGAACCTACCTCTGATATCCATCCTATAACTATCACCCCTTAATTTAAAGCTGTGTCCCCTCGTGCTAGCAGTGACAGTAATCGCATTAAGGATCTCATCTCCTACCATTCTTCTATCTTTAATATTTGGCAAGCTATTTGTGTCCTCCTTCGTGAAGACCAACATAAAAAACTTATTTAAAGCCTCAGCCATTTCCTACCCACCTCTAAACCCCCCCTCTCATCCTCCAAGGGTCTAACATTCACTCTAGCCAGTCTCCTTTATATATTTGTAAAAACTTTTACTATCATTTTTTATATTTTGAGCTAGTTTAACTTCATACACTATCTTTCTTTATCGCTTTCTTAGTCATTCTTTGTTGTTTTTTAAATTTTTCTCAATCTTCTAATCACCCACTATTTTTAGCCACTCTGAATGCATCAGCTTTTAATTTAATACTCTCCTTTATTTCCTTCGATAACCACAGCTGGTTATCTCTTCTCTTACAGTCCTTCTTTACCATTGGAATATATTTCTGCTGAATACCGAAAAAAATCTCCTTAAAAATCCTCCACTGTTCTTCAGCGATCCTACCAGCCAATCTGCGCCCCCAATCCACATTTGCCAATTTCGCCCTCATCTTATCAAACTCCCCTCTGTTCAAAGAGGATACAGGTTCAGGATCCTACTTTCTCATCCTCCATCTACATCAGAAATTCAACTATACTATGATCACTCATCCCAAGAGAATCCCTCACAAGAAGATCCTTAATCCTACCTGCCTCGTTACTCTGGTACACATGGTACATTCCAGATCTTAACGCTTGCTGAATAATAAAGTTTTTTCCTCGTGTTGCCATTGCTACTTTATAAATAATTAAATAATTGTCCTCTAAATCCCAACCTTTCCACCAATGGAAACAGTTTTTCCATAGTTTTTCTGTCCAGATGCCTCATGATTTTGAAAGTTGCTATAAATCTCCTCTTTATTTTCTGTTTCCTGTAGAGAATGGCCTCAGCTTCCCCTATGTGTTCACATAATTGAAGTTTTTTAGCCTTCCTATAATGTGACGCCCATAATAATCCTTTGAGCCAAACCATGGAGTTATACAAATTTATCAGAACTTTCTTGTTTTTACACTTGCTCTTATTGATAAAGTCCAGTATGGGGTATATTTTACTGTTTTCTCATCCTGATCTGCCCACCTTCAATGATTATACTCAGATCCTGCACCCCTTTAGAACTCTACCACAGTAACCCTTTATTTTAGTTTACCTCTCCTCATTTTTCCTAGCAATACGAACCATGCCTCATTTTTCTAAATTAAAATTCATTTGCTACTTGTCCGCCTATTCCACCAGCCTGTGGAAGTTCTCTTGAAGTTTATCACTATCGCTCCACTATCACAGTTCAGAATACTTATAAGTGTCAACTTCAAAATACTTGCAAGTGTCACCTACAAAATTTGAAATTGCTAAAGTCAGATTCAGTAATATAGATCAAGGAAGGTGGTTGTTTTAATTCTGGGGAACTTTGCTATATAATTTCTTCCAGTCCTAAAAACAACAGTTCATCATATTTTGCCTGTAAACCAGCCAACTCTGGATCCAAGCTGCCACTGTCCTTTTTGCTCCAAAATCTCTCATTTCTGTTATTGTTGGTTTTAGTCTGGGGTGTGTAATAATCATGGTCAGGCATTTACCAATAAGGTTGGAGGTGATACTGTTAGCAAACTCTATATTTTGTTTAACATTATACAAACTATTTATGAAACAGTCTCTGTGCAATGACCAAGAACTATCTCTCTCCATATTCTATTATCACATGATTGTGATAATGTAGACTATGTATTTATATATTCAACATTAACCCTTTGTACTACACAATCTTGCAAACTTTGGTATGGAGCATCCTCTCAAATACCTTTGGAAGCCTATGTACAATACATCAACTGCGTGACCTTATCAATCCTTTCTGTTAACTTATCAAAGAACTCAAGCCAGTTAACCACAATTTGTCCTTAAAAATCTGTGCTGCCATTTCTTAAACAATCCGGATTTGTCCATATGACTTGATTTTTTTTTCCAAAGTTAACATTCCAAAAAACTCTTCTATTACTGATATTAAACTAATTGGCCAATAGTTGCTGGACTTATTCTTACATATTTTTGACCAAATGTATCATTTGTAATTTGCCCATCCTCTGGTACCATTCTTGCTTTTTAGAAGGATTGGAAGATTAAGGCCAGTGTTTCCACAATTTCAATGCATGTTTCCCTCAATTGCCTTCTCTTTTTCAAATGTTATTTTATACAGTGTCTGACTAATTCTTTCTGCATAACCAGAGAGGCGTCATCTTCTTTGGTAAAGAAAGATGCAAAGATTCCAATGTCTGCAATATTTTGCTTTTATTCATTCATAACTCCACTTTTCGAACCCCAATCAACTCACTCCTTTTACTATTTATATGCCTATAGAAGATGTTTGTATATCATTTTATGTAAACTGCCAGCCTCTCCTAATATCCATTGTTTCTCTTAGTTATTATTTCTCTCTGAATTTTCAACATTCTACCTGGTTCTAAGTTGTGTTATTCGAATAACATCTGTCATATGCATGCTTTTTGCTTTACCTAACTCCTTTTTGCTATTGTCACCCAGGAAGCTCTGAATTTATTTGTCCCAACTTTCCTCCTTGCGGATATCATCCTCGACAATATCCAAACTATCTAATTTTTCAAAGACAACTCATTATTTCGTTAGAGTTTTGCCAGTCAATCTTTGAAGCCAATTTACTTGAGTCAAGGAATACAAGACATAAGTTGTGAGGAGGATGGAGGATACAAAGAGCTGGATTTTCCACACCTCCCCCCCACCCCTGCCGACCCCCCACCCCTATACAGCATGTAGCAGAGGCGGCCTTCCGTTGGCTGCTGGTGGCAGGATCTTCTGGTTCAACTCCTGTCAACAGGGTTTCCTGTTGTTCATATCTTCTGCTGCTGGAGAATCTGTGGTGGGAAATTGCTATCAGTGGGACCAGAGGATCCTAATGGTGGGAACAGCTTGAAAATCCTACCCAAAGAGTCTACAAAACGACATCGATACATTAAATAAATGGGCGAAAAATTTGACAGATGTATAATGTGGGAAAGTGTGAGATTATTTACTTTGGTGGGAAGAATAGAAAAGTAGATTATTATTTATCACAGAATACTGCATTACAGAGGAATCTGGGTGTCTTTGTACATGAATCATAAAATGTTAGCATGCAGATACAGTAGGTTAGGAAGGTTAATGGAATGTTGGCTTTTAGCGCAGGGGAGTATAGTATAACAGTAAAGAAGTCATGTACAACTGTATACAGCATTGGTGAAACTACACTAGAATACCATTGCAATTTGGATCTCCTTTCTTGAGGGATATACTTGCATTGGAAGTAATTCGAAGAAGGTTCATGTAGTAACTTGGGATGTGACTCATTCTGACTCCAACAAGGATCTGACAGAACTAATAAACATGTCTACTTTATTCTCCCTGGCTACAACCAAGGATCCTCCCTGTCCCAGAATGTGTGCCCTTATTCTGAATTGGCTCAGTTTCCCACGTGGCCTCTCCATGGGGTCTGACCCAATCACATGGCTCTCAAAGGATTACCTGAAAGATGCCGTGTTGCCCACCCCACATCCCATTTGGCTGATCTCTTGGCTGAAAGGGTTGCCTTATGAAGAAAGTTTGGGCAGGTTGGGCCTACATTCATTGGAGTTTAGAAGAATGAACAAATGATCTTGTCAAAACATATAAGGTTCTGAAAGAGCTTGATAGGGTAGATGCTGAGAGGTTGTTTCTCCAGTGGTCAGTTGTTTTACTCTTGATTCTTCCACAGCATGATATTCAGAATGATTCAGCCCATGAGCAGTCACAAACCAATCCTTCTTTAAAAGATACAAACTGGTTTTAAGTAGTGCCACACATTTGATACTGGCTTTCTGGTGTATGCAGCCAATTAACAGTGCAACAAATGATTGCCGCTTCTGCAACCATGAAAATCTAAAAGCTGCATAGAGTTGATGGGCTATTTATATTGCAATCAATAGGCATAAGTTAATTGTGCAAATCCCATTTGTGTTGGCTCTGCACTGTATGTGAAATCAAATCCCAAGAGGTGAAAGGCCAGGATGATATGCACTGCATGATCCATTTCCCACTCCCACTGCATTTTCACATTTGTACACAAACTATATGTGATGAAAAATCTGATTTGAGTTCTTACTGGATGAATCAAGCATCATTCATAAAGTGTGCAGCTTTAATGTCCCAAGTCATGAAGAAGTGACATAGGATTATAGCCTCTCTGCTAGCACTATGGTAACATGCTGGCTTTAAGACAAGTAGTGAAAGCAATGGGTTCAGTTCACCACTAAGGACACTTTAGATCAAGAACAGAATCTGAGAAGTGACAAAGATTTGCTAAAGATATTTAAATTGCCTCAACACCAGAGTAACTTGTCTTTTCTCTGCTTCAGTTTAAAGGAAGGAACTGATCGGGAAGTTCAGGGGATGTTGGTGTCCTATGTAGTGAAAGTCGCTTTATTAATTCCTGGGTAAGTTATTTGAATCAACATTTCTTTAAATTCCCAGGACTATTTTATACTCAGCATTCTAATTTAAGTCTTCTTGTTATATCTCTATCTGGTCCTACGTACAGTTTTTATTTTGGTTGATAAAAGGTGGTCTTTATTTGTTCATATCAACTGAGAGATGTGATTCACACCATAAGTGTCTGAACTCTTTCCTGTATAAAACACTTGAGTCTCAATGTGAATCTAATTAAACTACAGTCACTGCTTCCTAAATTGTCAAACTTGAATTAGTGGTAACCATCACAAACCTAAGTTATTCCTGCCCAAAATTATGTTGCTTTAATAGAAAAAGATGTGTCTTCTGTAGCACTAAAGTATGTATTCTAACTAAATAGTTCAGCAGCAGGCTTTTATGCATTTAAATAAAGATGATATTTATCTTTGCATACTTACCCAGAATTGATGCAACACTTGGTCTCATGGAAGTACACACAGACTAAATGCAACTAAAGATAGTCACTTGGTAGTACAGAACTTGAATACTGCTGAAAATAGCAACATTCAGTCACAGCATTTTGTCATGCATTGGTCAAGATAAGTTTGTAAGATATTAAATTTAAGGGAATGACAATTTTTACTGTGTGTTAATAGTTGGCATAAAGATTCTGATTGACGGAGGAAATGCCATGGAAAGTGCCCCAGGGAATAGTGAACTTTTATTCACTTTTGTTGAAATTCAAACTAGGTATGTTTACTATAACTAATCGAAACACTTTTATGGGAGATGAATCAGAGAATGGCTGTACCCCAAGCGTTTGTACAGTTGAAAAATGTGTGGACATTATTTTTCTGTTTGTAAAGGACAAGGCTGTGTGTGTGAGTAAATGTAGCTTCTAGCACACACAAACAAACCACACCATCAGCCTGACTGATGATCATAAATTGGTTGTCAGTATAATTCTTTGAAATTATGTCTTTTTTCAGTAATACAGATAAAGATTGTACATTTTTGGAGATTATAGTTAATTCATTCTATGATCTACAATTTCCAGTCTCCCACATGGCAAGCCTCTGGTTTCTTGAATGAATTTGATGAATTTAAGTTGAAATGAGGGCCTTAAAGTGAAGGTTCCCAGCAGACTGTGAGGTTTTTTGTAATTGAATAATGTTATGGGCAGCATTGTAGTACAGTGGTTAGCACTGCTGCCTCTCAGTGCCAGGAACCCAGATTCAATTCTGGCCTTAGATGATTGCCCGTGGAGTTTGCATGTTCTCTCTGTCTGCATAGATTTCCTTTGGGTGCTCCGGTTTCCTCCCACAGATCAAAGATGTATAGGTTAGGTGGATTGACCAAGCTACATGTACGATGTTACAGGGATAGTGTGAGGGTTGTGTCTGGCTAAGGTGCTCTGTCAGAGAATTGTGCAGACTTGATGGGTCAACTGGTCTCCTTCTTTACTGTAGGGCTTCTATGATTTAGAAAGTTGGATCTTGGGTGAATGTTGAAACTGGAGCAGCTTAAAAAAGTTGGCTGCTTGATTATTTGCAGTTAGTTTCAGAATCTGGTTCTCAAACTGGCTGATGACTGATGGTCCTTAAAGGCAAGGATAGCACATCCTTTCTCTGCAGTCTGCTCAGTTCTTTTCTGGATCTTGAGATAACATAGGATCTCAGCATCTGAGGTTAGTTTTGATCATGTGCTTAGCAGCCTTTATCCACCAGATTGGTTTTAAGTTAAAAGGCCATTGATATATACAATAAAAGGTTGATGGTAATTTTTTCACATTTGTGAATAACTAATCTCATCAACTTCTAGTGTTGGTTGCAAACCTGGGGTCACTCCCTGGTCCCTCTTCATACTATCCACTCTCCACTGTGTCTATGATTAATCTGTTCCCCACATTCTTCACATTCTGTGCAAAATAGTTAAGCAAGAGTTGTCTTAAAAAGAATTCAGATATATTATACATTTTTGCAAAATACTAACTTTGCTGTTGTTTCTTTCTTGTAGTGTATTGGGTGACCTGACAGCCAGGTGAAGTAATGTCAGATAGATATCTGATATCTATCAAGATATCTATATCTTGATAGATATTGATAGTAATGTCTATCAATAGTCATTCTTAAATTAATTATAACTTTGGGGACCTATGTTCCAATCCCAGCACAGCAGATGGTGAAATTTGAATTCAACAAAATATATGGAAATAAAAGTCTAATAATGACTATGCAGTCATTATCAATTGTTATAAAGATTCATCTAGTTTACTAATATCCCTTAGGGAAGAAAATCTGCTGTGCTTACCTGATCTGGCCTACATGTGACTCTTGATCCAACACAATGTGTGGTTGACTTTTAAATGCCCTCTGAAATGCTATTCAGTTCAAGGCCATTCAGGGATGGACAATAAATGCTGTCTTGGCCAATGATGTCTGCATGAATGAATATAAAAACTAAGTAGAAAGATGATCTGAAAGATGCATTTAACGTAATCAGCTGAAATATTTCATATCCTGACTGATTCAATAACTTGTTTTTGAATGATTTGTTTTAATAATCACCCCATACCAACATAGAATCGTAAGACAGAACAGTAGAGGACGTTTAGCTCATTTTTTTGAGCCAGTGGAAGCATGTTAATTGAAGCTTTCTACTCTTAGTCAATGTGTCGAACAGTTACGGGGCAACAGTGCAAGTTATGTTTGTGGAGGCTAAAGAGCTCAGAGCACAATGTTGAGAAATAGGGGATAATGGACATCATGTATTACATATAAATACAGACAGTTAGCCTATATCTGTTAATTGCTGCATTTCCCTATGTCTACATCATTGTCAAATGGTACAGTCAAACCCAAACAATTTCTGTGTTGAGTGTCACTGGAACATACATCACATATCATGATGCAGTGTCTTCTGATCAGATGCCAAGATTCAGAGTGCCTTTATCATTATGGAGCCTCCTAGTTGGCAAATATTGTTGGTATCTAAACCCTATATTTAGCTCTGAGCCAAAAGGCTGACTTCAAACTTCATTCTAGAGAAGTGATGTAATTTCTACTCTAACTGGGGTTAGTCATCTGGTGGGGTGGATCATCCAGCTTTTGTAGAAGCTGCTTAATTTCCATCCCGTTGATTTGGTTCTACAACAGGTGACCATTCGAGTTCTGCCAAATGATTGTCCAGGCAAGGAGATGAAAATTATCCTCTTGAGTCCAGTCAGTGCAGACTCCATGGCCTGTTCTGAACTGTAGGGATTCTATGACACCAGTGCAGTCATGAGGGGGTTCTGCATAGCAGAGGTTCAGTCTTTAGGATAACCAGTTAAATTTCCAAGTGAATATAATAGTTAGATCACATGAAAAAGAGCAGGGGTGTTCATTTGATGTTTTCTCACTTAATAGCACCAAAAGCAAACTCTTCTGTTGCTGTTTGTAGATCCCACACCATTATCCTACATTAGAACAGTGAATACACATTTCAAAAATGCTTTTTTGGTGTAAAGTGTTTTTTCGGGGGTCATTAAAGACTTGATAACTCTGGTCAAAGTCATTAATGTATAACCCAGTGTGATTGAAGTTTGATGTTTTAAAGCCTCATTTGCTAATACTTTTTTCCTTCTGCAGTGATGTCGCAGTGGAAATACCTTTCCTACTCATGCATCCCAATCCTGGTGGGTATCAACTGTCAATAAGAGATTCTGGAATTGAGCTCCTAATAGCAATTCTCCATAGCTTGCTAAAAGGTGTATGCATTTACACTGCCCAGAGCTGACCATGTGACAGATGTTGCATTGGGTACAGAGATAGAGATAGGGACAGGAAGTGCAACAGAGACCTGCAGGGCCTTCTGACTAATACTGAACAAAGAACAAAGAGTAACACAGCACAGGAAACAGGCCCTTCGGCCCAACGAGCCCACGCCGCCGTCTTAACATCTTAATGACATATCCTTGACTTTAGGCTATGCCTATTGTTGAAGATTCCCATATAGGGACCAATATAGGAACAATTTGTTACCCAATCAGCCTAAGAGCACATTTTGGGATGTGGGAGGAAACCGGAGCATCCGGAGGAAACCCACGCAACCACGGGGAGAACGCGCAAACACAGGCCCAAATCCATGTGTCAGCACAGCAACAGCGATAGTCTCTGAGCTGTCATGTTGCCCATCAGATGGTCCAGTTTAAGCATACACTGATGACGTGAAGCACTAGGCAACTCCTGAAGCAACCTCCAAGAGCAGCTCTCGCACGACATGCCGCATGCATGGCCCTTGTTGGTCAACAAGGTGGACCGAATTGCCTGCGGAAACAAATAAGACTTAATTAAACATGCTAAAAAAAAACTAAGACATTCCCGAGACGAAACTAAAAGATAGTCTACTACTATTTGGTCCCCCCGATATTCAAACAGTCCTGCTATATCCCTCTATCTGCAGACCGCTCATGTGGCTGTCCAAGAGACCCTTAAACAACCCTAGCGTGCCTGCTCCCACCACCTTACTCGGAAGTGCATTCCACACCCCCACTACCCTTTGTGTGAAAAACTGCCCTCTAATATTCGTCTTATACATAGCCCCCCTCACCCTGAGCCCGTGACCCCTTGTTCTATCTATTTCTAATGGTGGAAAAAGCTTACCACCATTTACTCTATCTATACCCCTCATAATCTTATATACCTCTAAAAGATCCCCTCTCAGCCGACGTCTTTCAAGGGAAAACAACCCCAGTGTTTTCAATCTTCCCTCGTAAGACAACCCTTCCATACCAGGCAGCATCCTGGTAAATCTCCTCTGCACTCTCTCCAGGGCTTCTACATCCTTCCTGTAGTACGGCGACCAGAACTGGACGCAGTACTCCAGAAGATTACAACCCTTAGGCCTCTTGTCAGTTGGCTATCCAAAACTGGCAGGAATCTGCAGCTCGTCAGCACAAGGGAAAAAAATAACAGATATCAGAAAACAGACAGCCAGGGCTGAAAACCCCCGCAATCTGAAATGGTGCTTGTGAGAGAAAAGGGATGTTCATTTACGTCCACTTATTTTCTTCAGCTTAGTCATGGGACTACTGCAGACTTTTTATAGAGGTTCCTGTTAAAATCCTATCACGCCCACCCATCCACCCATTTGGATGCATTCCTAAGCACAAGGAAAAGAATGCTTGGAAATATACCTTAGAATCTTTTGGATTGGTATTGAATGGGGGGAAGATGGTTAAATGAGCGATCCACGGAGATTACATGTCACTAATATTTCATAAGCAATAGGAATAGGACTGAGTTGGCTCAGTGTCATCTGATATGAGTCAACACTTTAAGTGTCCTTTCAAGGACACCACTAATATAGTAAGCAAGCTATTTGATGAAATATGTTTAAATAAAACAAATGGAACTTTAACAATGAAATCTGTTATTACAAATATGTATATGACATTCCACGTACTGCACAGGCCTCAAGAACTGCATGCTAGATGTGATCTGGGAATGTGTAGTTGGGAATTCTGTAATGGGATTGAGGTAGAATCTCTAAATCAAATGGCTATCATTTACCTCAAACGCAAACTATCCCTAATAGGGAGGGAATGAAAGTATAGAATAACCTCTTCTGGGCCTTTATTAGGAGTTTGATTTGTTGGAATAAATTAGACTGTTAGTGATATTAATGGAGAACTTTGCCCTCACCAATTGACTCAGTGTTAGATATCCTGCCCTGATGTCATACTTGAGCCACAAAGAATTGGAAGGTGTTGCTGAGCTGGTTGATCCTGGATGGGGACAGTGTACAATTCATCTCAGTGTCCCCTGAATGAAAATTGGAAAAATATATCAGCCAGAGCTTAGTCTCGACGACTGTGCAGGCTATATTGAGGATAAGTTCAGACTCAGTTGGAATGCCAATCACACCCAAATACCATGGCACAATTTGCTGTTGGACTCAAATATATCAAAATGGGTAAGACACTAGTTGACAGTATTTCTGTGTAACTAGATCTCCATGTCACTGTCAGGAAAAGAATCATTTTAATCTTACCACTTGGCAGGAACCTCATGAAAATGGTCTGGGAGCCATTTGGATGTCTTCAATTTTCAACTACTCTTCTGAGCAAGCACCGAGGTTATTCTCCTCTAAAATCACCAGCAAATCACCTCCATAACTAAATTTGTAGGTCGAGATCTGATTATGTCATTGGCCTCAACTATTATTTTAACTTGAGGCCTGAGTATCATTGTGACTTCTGTGTCAGCTGAAGAGCAGAGTGAGGAGTTAAAATCTCAAGTGGTCCAAAGAGAATACAAATGTAAAATTTCCTACTTTCCTCAGGGATCCATGAGGGACAGGAGAATATTCCATAGCACTCTATAAGGAAAAACTGGGCTCCTGCTCTCCAGTTTCCAGGAACCTCCAGATGGATTCCCTGTGCTCCCCCATCCTACCTCTGTCACTAGGTAACAGCCTTTTGCCCCTGGCTGTCTGTTTCCTGGTACCTGTTATTTGTTTTCCCTTGTGCTGATGAGCTGCAGATTCCTGCCAATTTTGGATAGTCAATTGACAAGAGGCCTAAGGGTTGTAATCTTCTGGGCCTCACACTGCTGAGATCAGAGGGAGTTTGACAATATTTTAAACACACATCTGCCCAATTCCTATTCTGGGGAGTTTAGCACAAAACTTTATGTTCTAACAGTCATCTCTTCACTGTCTCATTTTGATTTGGTGTACTGCTTACATCAATGTCCCATCTGGCAATTCAAATCAGGTAATCATTGACTCAAAAAATTCCCCCAACTTCCTTTCTTAGCCCAAATGCCTTATTTTTAATTCATGCCCCCTGAGATTTGAACCCTCCACCATAGCAAACTATTCATCTGCATTACTTCAGTCAGTTCCTTTCAAAATAAAGAAAGTTCTATCAATGTGCTGGGTAATACATGTGAAAAGTTGTGTTGTGTAATAATATTGGCTAGTGGAAATGAGCAGACTCAATGGAGTTGAGAAGCAACCATATTCATTTCTAGAGAGATAATGGGTTGAGGGATATGGAGAGAAGCGGAATAAATGGAACTGAAAATAAGAGGCGAACATGTATCTGATTTATGAATAAAGAACAGAGTTGTTGGCCCCAGTGGAATTCTGTTTTTCCTGAACAAAATTATATTTTATAGTTAAGTATTAGTTGGTGCATGTGTCAGAGAGAAAGGGATAATGGTATTTGCCTGTGTAATCTATACATGCACTTGTGTCTAAATCTGTGTGTGCGTATGTGTGCCCGTGTGCATGTTCCACTAAAAATGCCTCTGTGTCCCTGTATGTTTGTATGCCTTTATTGATGTATCATGTATTCCCATGTTTCTATATGTATCTTAGTTAATATGGTCCCGTGTGTCTATATGTATATCACATAATTGGCTGAAGGCAGGATTTCCACCTTTACTCAGGAGGATTGACCAACAGTGCTCTAGTCCCAGCAGTGCCAGAAGGGGCAGAATGACTTTGGCTGCAGGGATTGCTTATAGTCCCAGTCTAGGAGCCCAGTAAAGATATGTTTTGGGGGATTTAGGACAGGGAGGGTAGTGAGACCTGACAAGGTGGACAGAAGGAAATTGAGTGGAGGATGCAGATACAGCCATGTCTATTTCTCCCTTCCCCTTCCTCACTTCCTGCTCTAAGTCTGAACCCAGTTTATAGAACATAGAACATTACAGCACAGAACAGGCCCTTCGGCCTTCGATGTTGTGCCGACCAAAATAAAAAGCAATGCCCCTCCAAACTAAACCATTCCCTTCTCTTCCATATACTTATCAACTAACCTCTTAAACGCCACCAAACTTGGCGCATCTACAACAGCTGCAGGCAGGGCATTCCACTCCCTAATCACTCTTTGAGTAAAGAACCTACCTCTGATATCCGTCCTATAACTCATACCCCTTAATTTTAAGCTGTGTCCCCTCGTGCTAGCTTTCTCCATCCTAGGAAAAAGGCTATCACTGTCCACCCTATCTAAACCTCTAATCATCTTATATGCTTCAATAAGATCCCCTCTTAGCCGCCTCCTTTCTAACGAAAACAACCTCAAATCCCTCAACCTCTCTTCATAGGACCTGCCCTCCATACCAGGCAACATCCTGGTAAACCTCCTCTGTACCCTCTCCAATGCCTCCACATCTTTCTTATAATATGGGGACCAGAACTGCACACAATACTCCAAGTGCGGCCGCACTAGAGTTTTGTACAGTTGCAACATGATGCTGCGGCTCCTAAATTCAATCCCCCTACCAATAAAAGCTAAGACTCCATATGCCTTCTTAACAACTTTATCCACTTACTGCCTACTTTCAGGGATCTATTGACACATACACCAAGATCCTTCTGTTCCTCAACACTATTAAGAGCCCTACCATTAGCCCTATACTCTACACATTTATTGTTCCTGCCAAAGTGCATTACCTCACACTTTTCCACATTAAACTCCATTTGCCACCTCTCGGCCCAGCTCTGCAATTTGTCCAAGTCACTCTGTAAACTATAACACCCCTCTTCACTATCTACCACAATATTTGAGGTTCTCCTCAAATCCCAGGACTCCTAGCCTAAGTGATCAATAGTTGGACATTTAAGGGCTTCAATTGGGCTAGAGACAGTGCCCAGCAGCCTGAAATTGTGAAAAAGTTGAGGTAAGAGGGAACCTCGCAAGAAGGAATCCAAGGAATTTATACTCAACAGCCTGTTCCCACTGGCCAGAGACTGTTAAATTGTGCCCCATGTTTCTGAGAGTTTGTATGTGGGTGTCTACACCTATGTCTCTCTGAATGTCTGTGTGTCACTGTGTGTCTGTATATGTCTGTGTGTGTGTGTGTGGAATATTATTGGATTCACACTAATTCCTGTATTTTCTTTTTTCTCTTTTCTCATCTCTCTGGTTCTCTCACTGTGGGATTCCCTTGATAGAAACTACCAAGTAAGAAGTTATATTTTTAAAAAAATCATTCTCCTTCTTTATTTGGTGGAGAAACCCCAAAATAATCATGTAAAAAAAACGGATATGAAAGAGCTGATTTTGGTCTTGATGTGAAGGATGGGCTATGTGTGAAACTCTATTGTTCCCTAGAAATTAGCTTTATTTTGTATTGTATGATTTTTTTTTTACAAAGTGCTGGACAACAAAGAACAAAGAAAAACAAAGAACAAAGAACAACACAGCACAGGAAACAGGCCCTTCAGCCCAACGAGCTTGCACCGCCATCCTAACGTCTTAATGACATATAGAGACCAATATAGGGACAATTTGTTACCCAATCAGCCTAAGAGCACATTTTTGGGATGTGGGAGGAAACCGGAGCACCCGGAGAAAACCCACGCAATCACGGGGAGAACGCGCAAACTCCCGCAGACACAGGCCAAATCCATGTGTCTGCACAGCAACAGCGATAGTCTCTGAGCTGTTGTGTTGCCCATCAGATGGTCCAGTTTAAGCATACACTAACGACGTGAAGCACGAGGCCACTCCTGAAGTAACCTCCAGGAGCAGCCCTCGCACGACCTGCCGAATGCATGCACCTTGTTGGTCAACAAGGTGGACCGAATAGCCTGTGGAAACAATTAAAGTATTTAAACAGTCCTCCTATATCCCTCTATCTGCAGACCGCTCATGTGGCTGTCCAAGAGACCCTTAAACAACCCTAGCGTGCCTGCTCCCACCACCTTACTCGGTAGTGCATTCCACACCCCCACTACCCTTTGTGTGAAAAAATGCCCCCTAATATTAGTCTTATACATAGCCCCCCTCACCCTAAGGCCGTGACCCCTCGTTCTATCCAAATCTAATGGTGGAAAAAGCTTACCACCATTTACTCTATCTATACCCCTCATAATCTTATATACCTCTAATAGATCCCCTCTCAGCCGACGTCTTTCAAGGGAAAACAACCCCAGTACGTTCAACCTTTCCTCATAAGACAGCCCTTCCATACTAGGCAGCATCCTGGTAAATCTCCTCTGCACTCTCTCCAGGGACTCCACATCCTTCCAGTAGTACGGCGACCAGAACTGGACGCAGTACTCCAAGTGAGGCCTAACCAACATTCTATACACTTGCAACATCAAACTCCTACTCTTGTATTCTATATGAAGGCTAACATACCATACGCTTTCTTTATCACCTTTTCCACCTGTACTGACACCTTCAGAGACTTGTGAACCTGCACCCCCAGGTCTCTCTGCGTCTCTATACTCCGGATAGTTTTACCTTTTATCCTATAACTCCCCTCTACAGTATTCCGGCCAAAATGCATCACCTCGCATTTATCCGGATTAAATTCCATTTGCCATCTATCTGCCCAATCTACCAGCCTATCAATGTCCTGTTGTATTGCCTGGCACTTCTCCTCAGTCCCCGCCAATCCAAGTATCTTAGTGTCATCAGCAAATTTGCTGATCACACCACCTACCCCCTCTTCTAAGTCATTTATATAAATCACAAATAGAAGAGGTCCTAGTACTGAGCCCTGTGGCACACCACTAGTGACTGACCTCCAGTTGGAAAAAGAGCCTTCCACTAATACCCGCTGTCTCCTCCTCCCAAGCCAGTTCTCAACCCATCTACATACCTGGCCCTGTATCCCATGCGCCTTCACTTTTTTTATCAGCCTACCATGGGGAACCTTGTCAAACGCCTTACTGAAATCCATGTAGACGACATCAACGGCTTGTCCTTCATCAACCGTTTTTGTCACCTCTTCAAAAAATTCCACTAGATTCGTAAGACACGACCTCCCCTTAACGAAGCCATGCTGCGTATCCCTGATCAGATCGCAGCGCTCCAGATGCTCACACATCCTGTCCCTGAGGATCCTCTCCATTAGCTTACCTATAACTGAAGTCAAGCTCACCGGCCTATAGTTCCCTGGGTTATCCCTCTGACCCTTTTTAAACAACGGTACTACATTTGCAATCCTCCAGTCCTCTGGGACCTCACCTGTGTCCAAAGAAGAGACAAAGATTTGCGTCAGAGGCCCAGCAATGTCATCCCTCACCTCCCTTAGCAGCCTGGGATAAATACCATCAGGCCCCAGAGCTTTATAAGTCTTTATGCTACCTAAAAGCCCCAACACTTCTTCCCTCGTAATGATTATTTCCTTTAACGGGTCCTCAAAATCCTCAAAGCCGGCATCAGATATCAGGCCCCTCTCCCGTGTGAATACCGACACAAAGTATTCATTCAGGATCTCCCCCATCCCCTCAGGCTCTAAGCATAGATCCCCTCCTCTGTCCCTGAGAGGTCCAATCTTCCCTCTAACCATCCCTTTGCTCCTTACAAAGGAGTAAAATGCCTTAGGATTTTCCTTAATCCTACCTGCCAAAGCCATTTTGTGGCCCCTTTTTGCCTTTCTGACACCCCTTTTAAGATCCCGTCTACACTCTCTATATTTTTCCAGCGCTGCCATTCTGTAATAAACTGATGAGATTACAGTTTACAGTGGGAAAGTAAACTTGCTTGAAAGGGGATAGACCTTCATGAAATAGGATTTAAACTTATCAGGAGGAGTTAGTCATCAATGAATAGAAATTAATCTTTGCCCTTAGCTACCAGTGTGATTAGGTGTTCATTCTATTTGAGATACTCTTCAATTACTTGAATTTAAAATTTAATAGCCAATGGTTATTCTTTATTGGCTAAAAATTGCTTTTCATGATTTTGAATTTCATTGATATTTAAATTTAACAGTTTGGGTATAGGTTTCATTGAGGATTTAGACTCTATAGAATGGTATTTAATCAATAGTGAGTGGGTTTATTCTTGATTAAATGAGTCTTCAGTGGCTTTTCATCCTGTGGGCTTTGTCATCAGTAATGGGAATTATTTAATTGTTGGGATTTAGCTTCTTGTTTTGATTTGCTTTAGTTAGTAATTTTAAATAGATTTACTTCACCTCTTTAATACAGCTCACATTGGATGTCAATGCATTAAGAATTCATATGTCCATGTTAGATGTAAGTGGGAGATGTAGGAGAGATGGCTGAGGTAGATTCTACACTCAGAGAGCGGTTGGGGTGTGGAATAGACTGCCTGCTGTGATAGTAGAGTTGGACACTTTAGGAACTTTCAAGCGGTTATTGGATAGGCACGTGGAACACACCAGAATTATAGGGAGTGGGATAGCTTGATCTTGGGTTTGGACGTAGCTCGGCACAACACTGAGGGCCGAAGAACCTTACTGTCCTGTGCTGTTCAATGCTTAGATTCCATAGGCTGAATAGCCGCCTCCTGCACTGTAGAGATTCTGTCTCATTTAGTAGTCAAATGGAAGGAAGTTGTGAGCATGACTTTTCTAATTGGAAACTCTGCTGGCTTTATCTTCAGAAAACCGGACGATGAAGACATTGCTATTGAGGATGAAGCGGATCTTTCACCAGCGGAAGCAGAGAATGATGAATGATCGCAGCGCACCCTGTCCAACAATGTTGTTTTCACTTGTTCGTTTGTAGCTCAATTAAATATGGCTGTGAACTGATTCATTGTTTAGTGGAATAGGGCTTGCGATCTCTTCACCTGACCCAGGAAGGAATCAGGGGACATTCTTAATCCTGTTCAGAATGAGGGCCAGATAGATCGTAAGAAAGAAGGACTTTATCAAGCTTATTTTTGATGTGGGTTGATTTCAGTTTCAGGGATATGTTCAGATTCTATGAAAAGAATAAATGTTGCATAAAGATTAATTAAATATTTTCAAATTGGGTCATTAGCTTTAATGGAGGGTGATACAAGCTTCTTACTTTATACTAATTAGCTGAACTATCACTTGATAAATTTGCATAGGTGATGTGACAATCGTGACTCATTTAGAGTAAATGATGGCAGAGAGCAAAGGCAGAGTGCACAGAGGTTACTGTCAGCCCAGATAGTTTCAAATCCACAAAGAAAATGATAGAGCAAAATCACCCCTGCAAACTCTGTGTATTCTAAAAACAGGAAAGAGATGCAGGGAATTATCTGAGCATTATTCCTTTAGGTTATAATGTCAGATGATTCAAGTTCAGCATTCACAATTCTCCATTTAAAAAAAGCCTGAAATCTTCAATTAGATTCCAGGTTGTTCAGTCCCAAGGTATCCCTTATTCTGTATATAAACTACACAGACTCATCAAATAGATAGCCTATCACTCTACCTGTGAGGAACCTGATCTTCTATCAATTTAAACCATACAAACCTATTGCTCAGATTCCAGCTTCTAACTTGCTCTCAGAACAAAACTATCATAACCCCCCCATTAGCTTCCACTCTACTTCCAAAACAACAATCATATCAAATGTGTGGCTCCCTCTTCTGGAGGCCTGCTTACTATTTCTCCAATCTTCAAGTCGCTATGATGCCACGACATGCACTCTTCCTGGTAGCTGGGAGGAAGCAGTTGGATAGTCTGGTTATGGTTTTTTTGTTTATTTGCAGCAATTAGTTTAAAATAAAAATGCATTCAAATTCCTTGTCTCTTTCTTTTCTGAATTGCAGTGTATTTAGAATAATTGCAATCTTTCAATATAAAATATGACATTCACGGTTTAAAGCATTTCCTATTTCAATATTACAAATAAGCAAGATTATATTATACCAATGCTAGATAGCAGATATAATGCAGTACTTCTGATTATGAAGATGCACCAAGAGTATCACACTGTACCAGTCATAGGACTCAGAATTTATTTCAAGTACATCACTATGGAGGGTGCAATTAATTAGTTTCTATAAAAGATTTATAGTAATTCAGATTTTCCCAAAAATATATAAGGAAATATTATAAAGACCAGAGTAAAGATAGCAGTGAGGAGAAAATGTTTCCTTCTACATATTTTATTTAACTATATCTCACGTGGCTTCAACTCCTATAGGCTCAATGAGATACTCTTAATATGGGAATGTAATTAACTGCCCACTAGGTTGCCAGTCCTTAGACATATTCAGGTTTTTAACTGTCTGATTAAATGGAGTTAAGGCCCTCAATCCACTGCCTTAAAACACAGCCAGAGTGCAAAGGCTGTCTTTCTCATAGGGGCCAGGCTATCTAGAATTGAGATGAAGAGGAATCTCTTCACACACACTATAATGAATCTTTGAAATTCTCTATCCATGAGAATGGTGGAAACTCAGTCATTGAGCACGTTCAAAAGAGATATAGGTTTCTGGATACAAATGACATCAAGGGGTAGAGGGAGGAGCTGGGAAAAATGGCATGGAGGTTGCTAATCAGCATAATCTGATGAAATGGTGGAACAGATTCAGTGGGCCAAATGGCCTATTGCTACTTTGATGTTCCTATTTTCTAAAACTTTTTTTTTTAACAGGCTGAAAGGTAGGTGATGGGAGGAAAGGGGATAGTGAACTGTGTGCTACAAGAGCACTTTCCCCAAGATGAAACCACCCTCTTTTTGTTCCTTTCCACTTGGCCTCCATAATGAGTCCCCTCCTCCTGTTTACCAGGGTTTCCACCCCTTCCTATCATAATACCCCAGGATTTAGGTCGCATCCACGACCATGTCTTCTTCAAAAGCTTGAGCTGAGTTCTGGCACCGTTACAACTACCAACCAATCAGATTTTCTGATAGCTCTCAAGGATGTGGCTTCCTGTCCAGGGATCAGCAGCAGCCTAAACCTCAGCTGTTTATGCCACAAATTATGTTATCAGTAAGACAGGCTGTTTAATATAAGATGACTTTTCTTCCTCCCCACCCTGTAAAATCCAGTTGCAAATATCTGTGGTTCCCCCATTCACCATGATATTTCTGCAGCCAGCAATCAGCTGAATCACACTTCCGATGCCTTGATCGCCATTAAAGCTATTACTCTCTCTATCCTTGGCATTTTTACTGATAGAGCCATTGTATTTGCTCATTTAAGTAAATTCTTGAAAGAAAAGAGCAGACAGTTGTTCTCATTCACCTCCATATCTGACTGGACCACATGAAATGGCACAAGGTCCTGCTTTCATCTGCCTCATCCTGAAGTTTCTCTCTATTGTGAAACGAGTGAAATTTTACAACCCCTCTGAGAGTGCACTGGCAGGTGGATGGTATGTGAGTGTGTGTAAAATTGTGCTTTTGAGATGCATAGATTCTCAAGGGGTTTGACAGGGTGATGCCGGAATATTGGCCACGATTTTCCCATTGTGACCCACAACTTTTCTGGCGGGTCGCGGTGGGAGACGTGCATCACTGGTCTTGATCAGGGAATTGCACGTGCGCTGGGTACGCGTGAGCATCTCCCAAAGCCGGTCCTATCAAACTACGCTGGAAACCGAGGGGAAGACAGGTAAGTAATTTAAATCTTTTAAAAATGTATTTTAAATATATTTATTAGTTCATTATTGGGAATGTTCAGGTCTCAACTGAATCTCCCACACTACTATTCTGGTAGGGTTTAGACTAGTTCCCTACATTTGATGAACTAGCGGGAGATCCCTCTCAGGAATGGAGGAGGGGGGGGTGCAGTTTCCCCCCCCCTCCCCCGAGGTTAGATGATGCCCAGGCAATGTGTCTGTGTGCAGGGAGCACCTTGGCACTGCCCCCTACATATCAGGCAGTGCTACAGGGATGGAGCCTTTTGTGGGTGGGGCCTAAGGGCACTCTGGGAGTAGGGTATCCCACTCTGCAGCCAGGAGCTGTCTTGGATGGAGGGAGGATAGCGACTGGGGAGGGGTATGGACAGTTGGTGATGGGGGAAGAGGAGCTGCCTCTGGGGGGATTGTTTTCCGGGGGACCAGGGAGGAGTCAACAAGGAGGGCCTGCTGGAGTGTGAGGATGGCTACTGCTGGGGGGATAAGCTGTATATTGAAATGCTCTGGCTCAAGAGGCTGGCCTGGAAATTGTTGGGGAGGGGGGGATGCTGCAATTGGGCCATGGGGACAGGGCTGGAGGGGCAGCATTGTGGTCAGCGATCAGGCATGCATAGGATTCCAGAACTGTCAAACTTAAGAAGTGAATAGCCACCACTACCACCCTCCTTCCGCAACCGCCACCCCCCCCCCCCCCCCCCACTCCCCCAAATGGGTTTTTAATGATTTTCATGACCAAGACCTCTGCAGTGCACAGAGTGTGGAGATTCAGATGAGAAGCTGAACTGACAAAACAGGATTTAGAATAGTTTTCCCAACATTTCAGCACTTTTTCCTGTCGGGTAGAGTCTAGGTCCACAGGGCATTTCAAAATAAGGAATTACCAATTTAGGAAGAGAAAGAGGAGGATTTTTTTCTCTGAGTAATGAATCCATGGAATTCTTTACTGCAGAAGGCTGTAAGGGTTGGGTCATTATGTTCAAGACTTAGATTTTTAATCTGAGGGCATAGAGAGTCTTGAGGATAAGGAAGGAAAGTGGAGTTGAGAATTATCATATCAGATCAGTCATGACCTCTTTGGCCTACTTTTGTACCTATGTCTTATGATTAAAAGTGTGACATTGCTTTTGCTTATTTTCAGTATGTTAATTTCTGTGTTCTGCCTCTAAAGCACGCTGCTTTCAAGTCAGAGCTCATGTATGCCTCCCTAGCCCTCAGGATTATTTCTATATTTCAGCCATTTTTTCTCTCAATCTCAGTCAATTATCTGCCTATAGTAGCCACTCAAATTATTCTGCATCTGCATGAATCCTACTTTATGAAGAGTTCTACTTACTACTCTTGGAAATATGTTATTACTTGTTCCTCCCAATCATGGCAGTATTGCCTTTAACGGGATTGGGAATAAGGCTAGTCCCACTTTGTTTTTTATATATTCATTCATGGATCTGGTTAGGCCAACATTTATTGAATATCTCTAATTGCTCACGAGAAGATGGTGGTGAGCTGTCATCTTGAACAAGTGCAGGTCACGTGGTGTAGTTACACCCACAATACTGTTAGGAACAGAGGTGGGATTTTGACATCAGATTGAGATTTAACTATGAACTTAATGTTGACACCATTACAGTGTGGAGGCAATGCTCCACAGTGAGGTGCTGATGTTGCATGAAGTATCTTAAGGGGACATAGAAGATCCCATAACATTATTTCAAAGCGCAGATGAGTTCTTCCTGGTGTTGTGGAAAATATTCCTTAACCAACATCAACGCAAACAGATTATCTAATCATTATCATATTGCACCTTGCTGTGTGGAAATGACTGCCATCTTGTTACAACCATTTATGTTTCAAATGTGTAACAGTGAGAGTGCTGAAGTGATAAATAGAAATGAAAGTCCAATGTAATAACCGATTGATTATCAGCAAAAACAAGTTCTTTATTTAAGGTGAAGTCAGGGCCCAAAACATGGTTTGAAGATTACTTGGTGGAGCAAACGTGAACTCAAGCAATGGGTGAAATAGGTATCGGCTGTATTATTAAACAACTGCAACCATAGTCAACCGATAAAAAAAAAAATCCTTGAAGTATCTTGTCATTCACTTTATTCTATCAGCACATGGTTTCCAGAAAAAAAGATTCATTATTCTATTGTGAACTGAAATAATGCCTGAAGAATATTTTTAATTACATGGGTATGAATATATCTTTTATTATGAATAATGTCAACTCATCATTTATGAATAATGTATCTGTAAATTTAGATTTTAGTAAAGAGACCTGACATTTCTGTGAGTGAGCAGTGCCAATTTAATAAACCTGTAGTCAGCTTTTCATTGAACTGTATACTATAAGTTTGAATGGAGCTTTCTGGGGGTCATTGTGTACAATTTTGGGAAAAGCTTTTTGTAAATTACTTCAAAAAAAACATCCATTCCTTTAAGAGGTAAATACAATGAATCAAACACTTTTGTGTTGCCAAGGATTTGCCGAGGTAAAACTGAGCAAAAATGACCAAAGCAACTATCTGGCTATTGCTCAGTCTTACATTGGTCCCTAATTCCCAAACTGAAGTTATGTCACTGCGCAATGATAAAGCAATTCAGATCAAACAATGTGAAGTCACATTTTTGACTATTACTCTACTAAACATTGGTCCATATTTCACCTACACTTATAACTGGATGACTTCAAGTACCCATAACAATAATATTGAACTGTAACTGAAGAATTGCAAGCGCTTGATTCGGAATATTGCACAGTGATAATTAAACAAAGTAATAACCTCTCCCAGTACATTAGCATTTTATCTGTCCATTTGTCCTTGAAAACATACTGCCTTAGCCTCTCCAGACCAATCAGAATTTTGATTTTTAGTTCTATATAACTCCCCACTCAGCCTTTAAGTAGTTTTTAATTCTGATATGAACTCAGGCAATGGGTAACAATAGGTTTGGGCTGCATTATTAAACAGTTGTAATCATAGTCAGCTAAAGATCCTGCTTTAAAAAAATCCTCAAAATATCGTTTACCTTATCCTGTCAGCACATAGTTTCCAGAAAAACTAACTGATTGTTCTATAGTGAACTGAATTTATACCTAAGGAATATTTTTAATTGATTAGGTGCGAATATCTATCTTTTTGTTAATAAATAATTAAATCCAATTATTTATGAATAATTCATTATGTTCATCTGTAAATTCAGATTTCAGTAAAGAACACCTGATATTTTATGAATCAGCAATGCTGATTTGACAAACCTGTAGACAGCATTTCACTGTTCTATAACACATTTATACCCTTTCGTTTTTAGTTGGACTGAGTTGTGGAGAAATTTCTTCACCCAGACAGTGAGGAATCTGTGAAATTCACCAGTACAGAAGGTAGCTGAGGCCAAAATGTTGACTGATTTCAAGAAGAAATTAGAACTAACTCTTGCGGCTAAGTGACCAAGGGACACGAGGTTCAGCGGGAATGAGGATATTGCTTTTGATGATCAGCAATGATCAAAATGAATGGTGAAGCAGGCTTGGAGGGCTGAATGGCGAATTCCTACTTCTATTTTCTATCTTTGCTATGTATCTTTCTAATGAAGAGCTGCTTTAACCTCTCCTTGGTTCAAATATACTTTTGTAATGGGTGCTCAGATGGATACCATAATGTATTGAAAAGACTTAATCAACATCACTTCTTTCTTAAAAGGTGAAGCGAAATATATGCATATGCGCACAGTCATTGAATCATAGAATCATGCAGTACAGAAGAGCCCCTTTGGCCCATCGAATCTGCACTATGTGTGAAACACCTGACATCTCATCTAATCCTATTTCCCAGCATTTGACCCATTGCCTTGAATATTTTGGCATAGCAAGTGCTCATCCAAGGATTAAAGGATATGAAGCAATTCGCCTTTACCACCCTCTCCGGCAGTGCATTCCATTTTATAAGGTTTTCAGCCTCTTTGTTCCCTTTAAAGTTGTACTCTTGAGTTTCCATCTGAATTAATAAATATTACATGGAACAGGCTGACTATTTGATCTATTTTGTTTCATTTTCATCTGTACTGAAAAGCTTTGAAACAGACATTATTTTATTTCATATATATTCAGTTGGTAACTGAGAGCTAATATTTTCTGTATAAAATGGCTATAAGGCAATAATTCGAGTTTTGTGGAGATAAAAGAACATATTGCACTAGCTGGAATCTGAAATAAAACCGAAAATGCTGGAAAATCTCAGCAGATCTGAGATTTTCATCTCAGTGGAGAAAGACTAAAGCCAAAGTTTCGAATCTAGATGACCTTTTATCAAAGCTAAGAGTAAAGAGAATCAACAGCGATTTATATTATGAAGCTGGGAGGAGATGTAATTAGACAAAGGGAACGTAAATGAGGATGAAAAAGGCTGAGCAAAGTGCTAAAAGTGTCCATTAAGTGATCAGAATGTGTGAATGGCAAAACAGAGGTAC
Organism: Sphyrna mokarran; assembly: GCA_024679065.1. NCBI lineage: Eukaryota > Metazoa > Chordata > Chondrichthyes > Carcharhiniformes > Carcharhinidae > Sphyrna > Sphyrna mokarran. The sequence continues at coordinate 62,606,089 of JAGIQG010000003.1, forward strand.
AGATGTTTAAAGGAACCCAATGCAAACTAGAGGAACAGCACCTCATCATCCAGTTGGGCACTTTACAGCCTTCCAGACTGAATATTGAGTTCTAAAATTTCAGAGCATTAAATACTCCTCTCCACATTCACCCCAATTCTGTTTATTCTATTTCATTTTGTTTTTTTCATCTCATTCATCCATGTCTATCATCCTTCTTTCTCACTTCCATTTTCCCACTTCTCTATTCCAGCTGTCTTCTTTGCACCCCCCTCTTTCTCCCCCATTCCAGGGGGCTATAATGCTCAAACAGTTCTTTAACATATATATCTCTGTTAATTGATACAAGAGCACTGAATATATTTTATTCATTCATGAGATGTGGGTGCTAAGACCAGCATTTGTTGCCCATTCCTAAAATATCCGTGAACTGATTAGCTGGCTGGGCCATTTCAGAGGGGCAGATAAGAGCCAAATGCCTTGCTGTGAGTCTGGAGGCACATGTAGCCCAGATGAGGTAAGGATATCAGATTTTCTTCTCTAAACAACATTAGTGAATCAACTGGGGCTTTTTTTTTTACAACAATTGGCAATGATTTCATGACCATCATTAGTGAGACTGATTTTCAATTCCAGGTTTTGTTAACCAAATTCAAATTCCACCACCAGCTGCCATTTGAACCTAGGTCCCCTAGAACATTAGCCTGGGCAACTGCATTGCTAGTCCAGTGACATTACCACTATATCAAACTTTAACTTCAGAGAAGAAATTGGAAAAGGCTCTTTGAATTAATCAGTTGAAGAAACTAAGATTATGAAAGGAATTAGCAAACCAGATACTGACAAATTATTCTTCATCGTGAAGATGCCAAATCTCAATGGACATAGACTGTAACTGAGGAAAATTAGTGACAAGAAAAGAAAATAAAGTTAGGTGAATCTTTCCCAATCAAAGGACATTTGAATTGTGGAATATGTTACAAAAGCTGATGATTGATTGTAATAAGGAAAGCTCTTCTTATTCATAGGAATAGGCTTTTGGTTTGTTCCATTTCATAGCTGACTTGTAAATCAATTCCACTTTCTTCATCACCCCATCCCTGATTAATGTCTCTCTAAGTTTAAGATTAGGAGAGGGAATAGTTGTTCTGCACTTACCATCAAATCCCTTCAATATTTTAAATACCTCAATTAAATCATCCCTCAACATTTGAAACTCAAGGGAATACAAAGCTTATTGAACCAGTCCTCATAAACTAACCCTTTCAACCCTTCTATCAACCTGAAGAAACTACAGTGCATGTTTTCAAAGGATCTTTCTTTAGGTTAGGTTTCTTAAACAGCAGTCCAATTGACATTTGACCATGGCTTTGTACAATTAAAATATAATGATTGTCTAATTTGAAGCTTCTTTGAGATAGCTACTAACAAGTTACTAGCCGTTTGGATTACTTTTTCTACCTATCCCCTAGTCTTTCGTGATTTGTGAACATGGAGATTTAATCCATTTGCTCCTCTCCAGTTCCTAATCTCTCATCATTAAAAAAAATTTCATTCTTCCCTAAAACCTCCAGCACTATCATGATGTACAATCCTGCTGTCTGCAATAGAATTTACAGCTGGGGTGCTGGCAGGTAGAATCCTATGGCTGAAACTTTAAACTGCTCACTATAATCACTGTACATGATTTGGATGCACATGTGGGCAGAGCTCGCTCTACCTGTTAAAACTTAAATAATTCACAATGTACCAAACCTGGGATATTGAGATAACTTACAAATTTCTTCAAAACCCACGAACTGAGACAACTACCTCGCAAAGGTTGTTCTATTCCAAATGCAGCTTAACCAAGATTTTTTATAGTTACTACATGTTTTCCCAACTCCTGTACTCAATATCCCAGGTGATGAATGGAAGCATGCCATAGACCTTCTTAATCAAAGCTTCTTGCTGAATTTTCTACGCACTAATAGCTGGATTCTAGAGACAGGCATTTGACGTTTTGACAAGAGATGCCGCCCCCTCCTTGAGATCTTCTGTCACCGCCATTGGGCCACCTCGATCAAAATCTTCAAATTGAATATCATCATCATCATCACTGAAACAAACAAAGAGGAAAAAATAACCATTAAAAATATACAGTCACATATGGTTGGCACTTGCAATGAAATGGGCAGCCATGCAATACTGAACAACTGTTGTTAGTGGATAAAGGATAACCACAAAACAGTGCTTGCCCCACAGAAACAAGAACGTCTTATTAGGGACTGAAGTTTGCTGTTAAAATAACTAAGGCTAATGGTGCCCACCATTATGTATGAGTAAATGCACAGGCAAGGGACAGATACACAGTTTAATTCTGTAGATCAAAAAGTTAATACTCAAGTTGTTCTATTTGATATTACCTTCTCTGTCTGATTTCCGACTGAAATGGCAGATTTCCTTCCTTAAAAAAACATTAGTGAACCAGATGGGTTATATGATGCAGTGGGGGAAGTGAGTACGTGTAGTGATTCATTGGGATATAATGAGGGTAGATTTGTGTACAGTTGCATTACAAGGTTGCTTATTTTATGTTCACTGAACTCTGTACAGAGGACATCTTATGACACAGAAGCTCCTGATTTGAGTCTGACTCCAGGGCTTGATGGCCAAGGAATGTGGGTTCATGACATGGCCAAATAGGTTGATTATCAACCTGCAAATCCAATATGTTTATGGGAGTGGTCAGAGTGGGAGAGATTCCTGGTCAGCCTTGTTTGGTGCAGAGTGGCATCCCTCAAATTATAGCGCCTGGTTTCAGACTAGTGACCTGCTTTAAGATGGCACAGTTAGTACTGCTACCTAGAGCACCAGGGACCTGGGTTCACTTCCAGCCTGGGGTGTCTGTCTGTGTGGAGTTTGCATGTTCTGCCTGTGCCTGCGTGTGTTTCCTCCAGGTGCTCCAGTTTCCTCTCACACTCCAAAGATGTGCAGGTTAGGTTGACTGGCCATGCTAAATTACCCCTTAGTGTCCCAAGATGTGTAAGGGGATTAATGGGGTAAATACATGGATTGGAGGATAGGGCCTGGGTAAGATACTCTAACAGGGCATCAATTTGATGGGCCAAATGGCTCCTTCAGCACTGGTGGACTCTATGATTCAGGAAAAACAAGTTACGGAAAATAGAGGCATGTGGTTCATCTACCCTATGCATCTCTAGGCAGGAGGAATTTCCTAAGTCTAATCTTAAATCTATAGTGGGGATATAACGACTACAACAAAAAAAAATCCATGGATTTTGGATAAATTGTCAAGCAAATGTGAAAAGAAATAAACCAAACACTTACAGGCTTTCTATGTGTTGTGAACGTGATGAAGAACAAAAAAGAAAAATTGTGTGTTTAATTCAATGTCAAAATTCAATTATAGGAAACTAGCACATAGACAGGTATAGAATCAATAATAACTTGGCTCAAACACACTTGTAAATACCTCAAAGGTATTGGAATCCATAAGCATTTCATTCTCTGTGGTTATATTTAAATCCTTCCTTTCCCAGTCTCTCCCATTGTTTAAAATGTCAATCCACCAAGCCTCTTCCCATTAAATGGACTATAGCATGTTGAATTTTAATGAACCCATTCAGTCCAATTAAATAAAATTCCAATGGACAAAATTCTTTCCAATCTGTAACTATAGTATTGGATTTAAATGGTGAACCCTTTCACAACTCAGCCCTTTGTAGATATTGCAATATATTTGATACTCACCGGTTATTGGTTTAGGTTGCATGAGCAGGAAGGGTAATTCCACAGCAACATCACTGCCAAGGGAAAACAAAACAAGAAAATCATAAACACTCAGTTCCAGGAGAATCTAAATAATTCAGAGCACTCAAAATTCTGAATGAAAATCTTTCACTTTTTTCCAACTTCACTTTCAATCCTCCAGTGACCTTCTGTTCCTGATGACTTGGGATGCAATGCTCACATCATCCCTCAATATATTGCCCTGCTGTATTTTCTAAGTAAGAACAACAAGATTAATCCTACATGTGAAAGGTATGTGACCAAAATCTACTGACAAGTGAGAAGGTTAAGGAGAATAAGGAGCAGAATGTATTTCCTCCTTAGGATTAGGCTGTGAGGCAAGGAGCAGGAAGGTGTGGAGAGCTTATTGCTGCTACTATCATGCTTTGTCACACTTGGCTGTTTTGCACCATCATTAAACATCCACCGCAGTTTGTCTACAACCATTCTGTGACAGCCATCATTCAACTACACCAAGGTCGATCCCGCACTCTCCTGCTGTGCACTTTGCCCTCTAGAAGAGATCTATGGAGCTTTCAGCTCTGATCAAATGGTCAAAATACTGCCATTTTCTTTTCTTGATGTCACTTTTTAGACTTGGTTTCACTCTTGCTATTTCAAGGTTTGTATATTAGATTTTTAGCACATGTTTTAGCATCCATATTTCAGAGGCTTCTGTTTACTTCCACAGATCCTTACTTATTGTCCAAGTTTCTGAGGCAGACAGGAATGTGGATAGAATGTAGCATCTTATGGGTTTTTTCTTGTTTCTAATTTGAGAATTCTTGTTAATAAAATCTTCATCTTCACAAAATTACTCATTATCTCTATCCTTCTTCTAACTTCTGAATCACATCTACCATCTGTTACCATTTCTCCTAAGTAGACAAACGTATCTACTTGTTCCAGTGTGACACCATCCACTTTAATCTTCACTCTAGTTTCTTCTAATGTATTTCTTCTCCATTTTTTTTCTGTTTGTTGTTCATACTCAACCCAAGTTCTAAATTTTTAGATTTTAATTGATCTATATTTCATAATGTGATTCTGCTAATACTTGTTAAAGTTTATTTATTAGTGTCACAGGTAAGTTTACATTAACATTGCATTGAAATTATCATGAAAATCCCCGAGCTGCCACATTCTGGCATCTGTTAGTGTACACTAAGGGAGAATTTAACATGGCCAATGCACCTAACCAGCATATCTTTCAGACTGTGGGATGAAACCAGAGCACCCAGAGGAAACCTGCACAGATAGTGTTCCATGCCGGGAATCGAACCTGGGTCCCTGGACACAATGAGATAGCAGTGCTAATCACTGTGTTATCATGCCGCTGCGTCATCAGTGTTCCATAAGTTTGCTATATTTTTACTTCCAATTCTTACTCCTGAAATTACAACTAATTCCCTGAATATTTGTTCTGTGTACAGACTGAATAATTTTGGTGACAGCACAGAGCTTTGCGTACTCCTCTCTGTACTTGTAACACGTCTGATTTTCTATCTTCTAGTCTGATGCTCATTATTTGGTCCCAGTATATAATCTGAATAAATCTCATATCTTTACTGTCAATGTCACATTTTAGCAGCATATCTATTGATTTTTAGTGATAAGTATGATCAAAATCTTTTTCATGATCTATGTAAATGTCTTGTTTACTTCTCGATATTTATTTTTCTTTGGTTAAATATTCCTTCCCTTGTTTCTAATCCAGTAAGAAATCTCACAACAACCAAAAGGTGAAATCTTTTCTAGAAAGGGTGACAATAGTAGGCTCATAAAAAAAACAAAAATGGGGAAATATTGTTGGTAAAGGATGTAATAGAGAAAGGATGAATAGAATATATAAGTAAATTGTACAATGATCTAAATTAGGAATCCCTCAAGATACAGTGATAAATGATGGAACAAACATAGAAAATAGAAGCAGGAGTAAGCCACGTGGCCATTTCGAGCTTTCTTCACCATTCATTCTGATAATCCAACTCAGTAACCTGTTCCCATTTCCCCTCAATAACCATTGATCCCTTCAGCCCCAAGGACTATTTTTATGCATTTTGGGGCTCAATTGGGCTTCGAGCTTGTACCTAACCTCTGGACATAACTAAAGGCCCCAAAATGGGTTTGCTATCTTATTTAAATAAAACAAAAAAAACTTATAGCATTACCTGCACTGTTCAGGCAGTTTACCTATTGATGGATGTGATACAGACATCTTTTAAAGAAAATTGGCACTTTAACATGGAGCAAGAATAACTGAAGATTGTGGACAATGGCAGTGTGGTGATTGACACAGGAGAAACTGTAAGAGCTGCTCAATTTTCCATTTCAGGGTTGGCATAAAGATGGAGGAGAACAACAAGATGAAGGGAATCTGCTATTTATAGCAGCAGGAGGATATCAAAGTAAATTACACATCAGAGATGAGAGAAGAGCTTAGAGTGTGATGCTGTGAGCTCTACTAAAGGACTTTTTTCCCAGCTATCAAACAACAACGGTTTCTCAATCAAAAATCTTGTTGCTACATGGTACTCATTCTACTGGCATTCCGCATCCGTGCCCCAGTTCCTGAAGGAAATCATGAGCCAGTGGCCCTTATCCCCTCGATGGAAGAAGGTGGCTACTGAGGATTGGCATAGTTTAGTACAGGGATATCAGGCACAGGCTTACATGACCCTTTTCCCTGTCGATATTAAACTAATGAAAACTATCTCTTTGTTGAGAGACAGTGCTGGGTCATGATGTGAAGTAGTTATTGCCAATATTGTTCTGCAATTCTGTGCCGGTGCAGTGCACTCCAAGTGTGATCTTTCTTTTCTTCCCTAAAACAACTTCTCAAAAAGATGATTCCTCATGATTCATATTATTTCACAGTAAGTCAGAATGCCCATTAATTCTTTATGAATCAGCCTAGGTGATGAGTGCTGAAAGGCTGAAAGTTGTGGGAGTTGATAATCTAGTTCTTCCCTGATGTTCAGGAGAGTTGCTTTCCAGTGCTTTCAGTGATGACCCTGAAGGCTGTGAGAATCCAACACAGACCTGAAATCCAAATTGAAACCATCTAGTTGGTATGATTTTGAATTACTCTCAGTTGTGCTTTGAGACACAGGGATAGTTTCTATGATGGGCCCCCTGTCAGGTTTACACTTCAGTGGTAAGTTGAAAATCAAACTCTGATTCTGATCTTCAGAAAGCCCACAGTGACTTAGGTGACTGCTCTCAAATTTGAACGATTTAATATAAATTCTTACCTGAACAAAACATCTCCCAACATCCTGAAAGATAAACAAAAGAACAATTGTACCAATTAAAAAAAAAGCAATCATAATATTTTAAATATCCAGTTAAAACTTTCATAGAATCCTACAGCGCAGGAGGCCATTCAGCCTATCGAATCTGCACCAACCACAATCCCACTCAGATCCTATCCCCATGACTTCATGCAATTACCTCAGCTCACCCCCTAATAGTGATGGTCAATTTAGCATGGCCAATCCACCTAAGTAAGAAGTCTCACAACATCAGATTAAAGTCCAACAGGGTTTATTTGGTAGCAAAAGCCACAAATTTATGTGACAAAGCAGCAGCGCTCCGAAAGCTAATGGCTTTTGCTACCAAATAAACCTGTTGGACTTTAACCTGGTGTTATGAGACTTATTACTGTGTTTACCCCAGTCCAATGCCGGCATCTCCACATCATGACAATCCACCTAACCCATACATCTTTGGGCCGTGGGAGAAAACCAGAGCACCCAGAGGAAATCTACACAGACACAGCATGAATGTGCAAATTCTATATGGACAGTGACCCAAGCCAGAAATCAAACCCAGGTACATGATACTTACTGTAAGGCAGAAGTGCTAACCACTGTGCCACATGCCACCTGGTCATCCATCAAATGATTGGTGGCTGTGTGCAGGCATATTTACCTTTCAGTCCTGGGCTGCAGGATTGTGATTTAACATATTCTTAATAATGGGACCCTCAGGTGGAGAAAGAGTTATTGCAGAAGTTGTACAAAAACAAAGTCGCTCCTCAACCTCTGTCTTTCCAGGGAGAAAAACCCTAGTTTACTCAATCTCACCTCACATATGTTTCCTGGAGTTCTTTGTAATGGGGAAGCCATGTTTGTCAATCACTGGGAAAGAGAGAAATCACTTGGGTGACACTTACCCTGATACAACCAGCTTCACCTTTACTCTATAGGAGACAAGAATTCCCCAGACCTCATGATCTATTCCTTCTTTTAAGCTGGAAACACAAAATGGCAGTGTTAGTTCCTCTGACGAATTCAGACATTAGAAAAAACAAAACATTTATAGAAAGAGGAAAGGACCTTTGCAGTCTCAGCAACTTAGTATTTGTTTAACGGTGAGATAATTGTTTACCTTTCTTCTATAGACCTGTTTCAAAAAATTCAGCACTTTGTAATAAGAATTTAATAGAGCTAACTGCACCTATGGTGCAAATTGGCCCTCGTGTCCCTCAATCCCTTCTCATATCATCAACACAACTACAGGTAAATTCATCAGTTACTGACTCCCAGCAGCATGTTGGGCCTGATAGGAATCTGAGTTAGGCTGCAACACAATTATCTTAGTTTTCTATCCTGTATGTCCTTCACGTCACGCAACAGTGAAATTCTGAAATCGCTGAATTTGAGGTCTATTGGTCACCATTGCTTCAATACTCTTTCCTGGTCATTTATTTAATTTTATAATTCTTATAATACTTCGAATTTAAAATAAAATGGCTCGACTTCTCTATCCATACCTGACTTGCTTATTTTTAACTTATATTCCTTGGGATTTGAATCCCTTATCACAAGGAACAATTTGGATTTCATTCATCATCTTGGGAAAAAAAATCAATCAGGCCAACTCAGTGTCTGTTTCTCTCAGATATAAAAGCTTGATGTACAGCAGAGTCCAATATTGATGGTCAGGTTCATCCTCTGCTAAGTATTGAACTGCTCACCTAAATCACATCAAGAAAGTGGCAGAGGGTGGGTTGAAAATGTACTGACAGTACCAGTAATACAGTATTACTGCATTCCCAACCAGCTGGGTTTGCAATGAGAATCTGCCGAGAAAAATCTGACTTTAGAACATAGATAGAACATAGAACATTACAGTGCAGAACAGGCCCTTCGGCCTTCGATGTTGCGCCGACCAATTAGGAAAAAGCAATGACCCTCTAACCTAAACCATTCCCTTTTCGTCCATAAACTTATCTACTAACCTCTTAAACGCCACCAAACTTGGCGCATCTACAACTGCCGCAGGCAGGGCATTCCATACCCTTACCACCCTCTGGGTAAAGAACCTACCTCTGATATCCGTCCTATAACTACCACCCCTTAATTTAAAGCTATGTCCCCTCGTGCTAGCTTTCTCCATCCTAGGAAAAAGGCTATCACTGTCCACCCTATCTAAACCTCTAATCATCTTATATGTTTCAATAAGGTCTCCTCTTAGCCGCCTTCTTTCTAACGAAAACAACCTCAAATCTCTCAGCCTCTCTTCATAAGACCTGCCTCCATACCAGGCAACATCCTGGTAAACCTCCTCTGTACCCTCTCCAATGCCTCCACATCTTTCTTATAATGCGGGGACCAGAACTGCACACAATACTCCAAGTGCGGCCGCACTAGAGTTTTGTACAGTTGCAACATGACGTTGCGGCTCCGAAATTCAATCCCCCTACCAATAAAAGCTAAGACTCCATATGCCTTCTTAACAACCTTATCACCTTGATTGCCAACTTTCAGGGATCTATGCACGTATACACCAAAATCCCTCTGTTCATCAACACTAATAAGAGTCCTACCATTAGCCGTATACTGTACACATTTGTTATTCCTGCCAAAGTGAATTACCTCACACTTTTCCACATTAAACTCCATTTGCCACCTCTCGGCCCAGCTCTGCAACTTGTCCAAGTCTCTCTGCAAACTATAACACCTCTCTTTGCTATCTACCACTCCTCCGACTTTGGTGTCATCCGCAAATTTACTAATCCATCCTTCAATAAATTTACTAATCCATCCTTCAATAAATTTCTCAATGGGAGAGGGGAAAATCTCAAAGAGTTACTTCAAATAACAAGCATGGGCATCGCATTCTTTAATCTAGGCCCTGAGTCACAAAAGTGGAAACCTAAGGACAGGCTATTTGCCAACATTATCCCTCAACTTCACATGGGGCATGACATTGGAATATGACACCATTAACATGTGACAAAGGGAGGCCAGGGTACAAGGTAAAGGTGCAGGCATGTCAGCAAATTTAAAGAGGTTTAGAAAACTTTAGAAAGTGTATTATTTCCATGTTACAATTAAAGGCAGGCTTCTGCACTTTGGACTTAATTAGTCTTTCACCTAGGCCAGTGTGTCGCCCCCACCCCCACCCCCCAACCCCCGGGTGGATGTGGTGGGCCATTCAAATTGCTGTTTACTTCAGCAGGACTGGAATATCCCGTCAGGAGGGAGGCTGTGAAATTCTGGCCCTAAACTTCTAAAAAAGGAAGTTCAAGTAGTGCTTTGGCAGTACAGCAGCGTTATATCAAATGCATCAATTAAGCAATAGGCAGAATTTTCTCTTCACTTGACTAACTATCAACTCAGGCAGGAAAAGCAATGTGAAGCCTGCCGGAAATCCTGGAGGTGGATGCTTGCCAGGAACTCTTGGTCTCCAAGAGATCGTGATGCCCTGTTTAAAGGGCAACACAATCAAAAAATAATAAAAAAATAGGACAATGGAAACCCCACCCCAAAATATGGCCTGGCCCATCCTCCTTCCTATCAAGATAGGGAACTACCCTTATACGGGGAACTCCAACCAACAGTGGAGCCTTTCCCATAGACACAGGGAAACTCTCCTTTCATAGCCCCCCCCCCCCCCCCCCACCCCCCCGTCAGACGCACCCTCCCTGGCACTTCCCTCAGTGCCAGGGAGCACAGTATCAGGGTACTGTTCAGGCATGACTCTCTCCTCCCTGAGGGCTGTACTTATCTGTGTGCCCCCAATCCACTTTCTTTGCTAGATTAGCATTTGTCAGGACTTGTTGCAAAACCTTGACGTGACATCACATTGAAAATGGGAGGAAATCCTAATATGGGAGGGAAAATTGTGGGGAGGCCCACTAATGACATGTTAACGTATGGTAATAAGGTTTCTGACCTTTCATAACAGGTACCACATTATGTCAATGGATGAAAAGGGGGTGGGAGGGCAATCAGAATGGAAATTCCAGTTGATGTAAAAGCAGTTTGGGAATTCTTGTTAAAATCTGGCCAGTGTCTCATACTGATCACAAACATTATTTGCAATATTGGTTTATGCTTAGAATGCCAATGAACAGTGGAGTGACTCTCATCAATTCAGATATTTCCCATGAATATTCATATTACAGCTATACAGGATTCCAGTAATGGGTGCATTCTGTCTCAGGGTAAACTTGTGCAAAGAAGGCATCAAATAAGTTTAGGCTTCTTATTTATATATGAAAATGATAAAAGATCTGCTGTTTCAGTCATAGGCAAACTATTCCGATTCTATTTGCCTTTACCAATATGATAAATTCCATAGACCTGGAGTCACAAATGTGCACCTGCACCCTGACTATTAAATTGGTTTCATAATGGACCAGTTGGTGGCCACACAATGCCAGCATCACAATCCAATTTAGAAACAAGTGCCAATATTAAAGAATAGGTCATGTAATTGGTTGAAGCCAACTCAGTTCTGAGTTCAAACAGACCGCATTTTTGATTGGGAAAAGGGCCTCATCCTATTGTGCAGGAGATATGAATCTTTAGAGATGTTTGCACGGTCTTGGAGGGCACATAAGCTCCAGAGAACCATCAAGTTATTAAATTATTTAAATGGCTAGCCCTTTAAAAATGAAATAAAAATTCTCTATCTCTATCTGCAAGAGTTGTAAAAATCTATTCTAATAGTTTCAATAGATGTTTGTTGGAATTATTCTCATTGTCATGATTATAGCATTATTAATGTGTTGCTGCTTTGTACAACCTATCATTATCACAGTAGGAGTTGTAAGCTCACAATTTGGTTGGCAGCTCAGAAAGGTTATTAGATATATTGGGGTCATAGGTTGACATGGAGTACATGGTGGTGCATTGGGGGCAGGTAAAAGCATGGTTAGGTACGTATAGGCATAGGCAGAGGATGGGAGGTCAGGGGAAGTGAGGGATCAGAGCAAAAGGGCTTAATCTTTAAGAAAACAACCAGAATGATATCCTAGAGAATCAATGTTTTTACCTGCCTTGATGTACTTGTTTTTATCCTACAGGTGCTTTGGTCCACCTTGTTGTCTAACGAGGGGCATACACGCGATGGGTCGTGAGAGGACTGCTCTTGTATCTTTTTCGAGAGTATCCTACTGCTTCACGTTGTTAGTGTATGCTTGACCTGGACCATCTGATGGGCAACACGACAGCTCAGTGACTATTGCTGTGCTGTGCAGATACATGGATTTGGGCCTGTGTCTGTGGAAGTTTGCACATTCTCCCTGTGCTTGCGTGGGTTTTCTCCGGGACCTCTGGTTTCCTCCCACATCCCAAAGATGTGCTCTTAGGCTAATTGGCAAAACAAATTCTCCCTAAATTGTCTCAAATTTGGTTTTTAATCCATAGATCTATAAACATGGACAGGAATCGCGGGTAGAGGTGGGAACATCGGGGTGGCGGCGCAGGCTCGTTGGGCCAAAGGGCCTGTTTCCCGTGCTGTTTTGTTCTTTGTTCTTTGATATTTATTAGAAGTATTAGATGTCTTTAATATAGGATTATGAAAACAAATGTCTCATAAGGTTAAGAATTTGAGGGGATTTAAATGTTTTGAATGGGCTTTCATGAATGGAACTTTTTATATAGTGAAGTCATAATAGATATTGGAAATTTATTTTATTTCATTTCAGCATGTCCCTGGAGTTTTACCTATAGTAGATCCTGAGTGACTTGGCTTGGAAAACGTAAAAGGAAGGGGTGCTACTAGAGATCATGGGTTGGTATTATTATGGTGTGATGCCCTAACGGACCATGGGAATGGGTGGATTATGAATTGATACTAAGTTGATACAGGGGGTTACAAGAGGCTATGAGTAGTTGGAGGCCATGAGTTGGCATGGAGGAGATGCTGGTCCATGGTGATGGGTGGGGCCATGGGTTGGCCTGTATGGGCATGCACAGTGGATGAGAGGTGAAGGAAGGTGAGGAGTGACAGTTAGGAAACCAATTTTTAAGGTAACAACCAGAATGAAATCCCAGAAAACTGGTGTAGCCTTTTAAATAGCCCACCTCAATACTTGACAGCCCATGTGGTCATCTTTGATCTGCAAGTCAAAGTGGTAGGTCTGCTTCTATCTGGCACCCATTCCTCCCCTGAACAATAATCCCACCATTTAGGGGACTTTTTTCCCTCGAGGTGTGTGCAATGAATGGGAAATTTCCTGTTTTGAGCTACCCTCCTTGTGAGTGAAAATTTGGACCACAGGATTATGACTGCTCTTATCTCATAGGATGAATATTAACATTGGCTGCAACAAAAACAGAAAATGCTGAAATATCTCAGCAAGTCTGTGGAGAGGGAAAAGAGCTAACGTTTTGAGTCTGGATGGCTCAAGAGAAGTGTACACTTACACTGTATCAGGTGCACATTCCCAAATCTCATAATATGCATGGACATAAATAGTGCAATTTGTTCATGCATCACCAATATGTTATGAACACACTGAAGTTCTCATTAAGGTAGCTCATGAGTGTGGATTCCATTATGGGCTGCTCCACTTTGCACTCTCAGAAATCTTTCTCTACCTTCACTGTATTGCACTGTATTACACATGACTTGGAATGGATTCATTCTGTTAAAGGAAGATGTTGTGGCATGGTCGGTAGTATCATTGGCTCTGAGTCAGGAAGAATAAGTTCGAGTCTCACCATAGGACTTGATAGCCAAGGATGGTGCATTCATAATGTGGCCAAACAAGTTGAATATCAAGTTGCGAAATACTTCTAACTCACACCAATGGCAGGTGGTAAGGGAGGGGAGAAACTCCTGGTCAGCCATGCTTGATACAGAATGGCATCCCTTAAGCTATTAGCCTCTGGTGACAGATCTGTTCCAGGGTAAACCTTGCTATAGGAACAGATGTAAGTCTGTCTTGGCATGGGAAGAGAAACAACAACATTGTGCTAAAGCAGCTGCAAATTGTTGCTGATGACAAAATGAGGCAAATGATTGCAGTGTGCACTGCATATGCCTGAATCCCAAAACAAATGTAGGGAATATGTAACATGTAAGAGGTAGATCTTTGCAAGAAAATGTTGAGCCATTGTTGCATGAGTTACCCATTGTAGCATCACGCTTGCCCATCTTACATAGTAGTAGAAGCCAAGTTGGTATCCTCATCTCTAATTTTTCCATCCAATGCCATACCATGCTTCTCACGGTTATTAGCAATTATAGGGTAAAGTGTGTAGATCTTCTTCAGAGTGGAACCTGGCGTGACCTGTTCACTGTACAGAAAAACATTTATCAACACAAGTGAAACAAAAGTGAACACAATCTCCAAACATCCACTGTATATCTAAATGTACTCCATTACCATTCCAAATATTCTCCATCACCATTCCAAATATATCCCGTCCTCACTCCAAATTGACCTATCACCAATCCAAATATTCTACATCATCATTATTTCAAGGTAAAACTCAACTAGAATTAAGTAAGCACTGCATGAATTGCTCAGTGTGTGATTTTAAAGTGCATGTTTTGAAACAATAATAAATAAAGTTAATGGTCAGATGTCCCTAGCTTTCTAAATCTATTAGTATTAAGGATAAGAATGATATCCAACATACTTTACCTATTGCAGAACAGAAGCCATCTGGTTACATAGAAATGTAGCATCATAACTCTATAAAATGTATGTATTTATTTTCTTTGTGTATGGACGGTCGAGCTATAGAGAACTGAGCTAGGTGTGCAAATTCTGCACTGGTTGCAAAGATAAATAAGTTCACATACTGAGCAGCATATTGCTTGCTGCTAGGAAACTGTGCCAAAGAATTGGACTGAATGTCTCACTTACTCCGTTTCCTCCTTAGCCACGTTCTGAATGTATTTGTCATGCGAGTACAACACCACTGATATAATCTGATCAGCTGAGGATAAAGACAATATAGTTCATAATCTCTGAACAGTTCAAAAATATACACAACATTCAGGAACAAGAAGAAAGAAAAAAAATGCATTTATCAAGTATATTTCACAACCATAGGATGTCCCAAAACACTTGAAGGCCCACGAAAATATTCCTGAAGCTGCTCTAATGGAGAAAACGTGGCAAGTAATTTGCATAAAACAAGATCCCATATGGTCTTGACATTACCAGCCTTTTGAAATCCATTTTAATTTATTATTTGGGAAAGAGGAGTGCCATGGCGGCACCAATGAACTTTTTGGGATTTATTTTAAATTTGAAGCCAGGACATGAACCAGAATAGCAGATCAAATGCCACAAACTAACCAAATTACATTTCCATAAAGTACAATTGCTCAGTACAATTGGGCAATTGGGAAATAAGCCTGAATTAACATCTTTGTAGCATGAATCTATTGGATTTAAGTGGCAATATACCAGGTTGTATTTTGCATTTAAAAATTTGGTTTTGCTTTTTATTCTTTCATGAAATGTCACTGGCAAAGTTTTGCCTATCACTAATTGCCATTGAACTGAGTGGCTAAGTAATTTCAGAGAGCAGTTAAGATTCAAGTACATTGCTTTGGATCTGGAATCACATATAGGTTATAGCAGGTGAGTATGGGCAAATTTCCTTCCCTAAGGTAACCTTGATTAATGTTCTAGAGATTTGGCACACATGGGTCCCACAGTTGGGCTTGAATGTTGGCCTCAAGCCTGTACAAGTGGAGCTAAGAAGGAGATTTTACCAATGATGGATGATATCAAGACTGCCATCTTATTATGAATGATGGCCATCTCTCCAAGCTATCGACTGAATCAAAAGATCAATGACTCTCAGCCTCGGCTGCTCTGCTAATAGAGGTGACCATTCCTAAGGCTGCAGGAAGGATGGGACATGCCCATCTTCATGTATTTTCATAGCATAGGTGAGAAGGTTTTTCAATGTGCCACAGCAGCTCGGGCAGACTGTGTTGGTTGGAGGAGGGTAAACAATCCAGTGGCAATTTTGGAGCCTCAGGTGAATCCAATGCTGTGGGGTGGGTGAGGGCTCTTATTGAAACATAAAGCCTCCACAAAAGAAGACCCAACCTCCCTGGGAAGCTGTTGATGGGCCACTTTGATCTCTGGCAGTCCCCACATATGCCAGGGTCCATTCCATACTTACAGAGGCATTGAATGGCTATTAATAAATCTGTTAATTCGGTGAGTTGACCACCCACTTCTGGTTGGCAGATAGCCCAGCTACTGTCCTTCCCAACTTTTAACATTGGGTTTCCCTCCTGCTGTTTTCTATCATCACTACCATCTCCCAGCCTTTCTCCAGAGGGCAGGTAAAATCTCAGCCTCCAAGTTCAAATTCCATCATGGCAACTAATTTACAATGCTGAAATAAAAAGCTAGCATTGGTAATCTTGACCATATCACATAAATCAATTTGGCCTAGCAAGTCACTCAGTTGTGCCAATCCTCATACAAAGTATAATAAGAATGGAACTGAATGGAGCCTTTGTCATCAGCATCAGATTCAAACATGACAAAGTTATACCCTTAGCCCAGTCAACCTTGCAAAGTCCAGCTCACTAACATCTTGAGACCTCTGACAAAATTAAAAGATTTGGCCCTCAGATTTGACAAACTACAGCCTCACACATTCATACTCAGAATCAAAACCCTGGATCTTTGGCCCTAGCCAAACTGTAGGTCTGTTTTCACTGCATGGACGACAATAGTTCAAGAAGGTGACTAGGCACACCTTCTCGAAGAATTAGGGATAGGTAACAAATATTGGACTTGCCTGTAATGTCTACATTCCATGAATGAATTTTTAAAAATCACCCAGCCTTTTCTCATACCTGATATTTTAATATTTTTCACAGTCTTGGTGGAATGATTGATCACCTCAACACTGACTTCAACCGGCTCACCATGATAAAAGATCTATAAAAGAATGCAGTTTAAATCAGGACAATATCTTACAAAGATCACATGTGGCCGAGTAAATTCATCCTTCCATGCCAACCTAGCACTGTGCACTCACAAAACCTAACAGTCTGTTGAAAAACTGAAAGTTTTGCCATCACCCAAACATCCCAGATACTAATCATTCTTCCTGTAAAAAGTCTGAAATCAGCCCTGAGCTATTGCGCATCACCAATTTGTATCTGCACACCTTTGTGCTCCTGGTTTAATTTTCAGAAGTTACTCGGGTTATTGTCATTAGTACACTTGGTATATTGTCAATCTCTTGTTTCCTTTTCTTTCAAATATGAAGAGCTGAACATGATTGTTTTGTTCAGTCCTCTGATGCTAGGAGTTAGGGGAAGGGAGCTGAAATTCAAGTCTGGTGATTATTTGTGTGCAGTCACTGAATGGGGGCACGTGGGGGTCTGCTCCTGCCAATGATATCAGAGAAAGGACTGATCCATTTTCATGGCCAGACTTTGTTTTCCCACCCACAACATTGAATAAACCCTGACAGACACTCTCCTGATCAGAATGAATTCAAAAGCTAGGATTTAGTGCCCATCTTTAGTTGCCCTTGAGAAGATGGCGGTGAGCTGTCTCCTTGAACAATTACAGTCCCTGAGGTATAAGTACACTGTAAGAAGTCTCACAATGCCAGGTTAAAGTCCAACAGGTTTATTCAGTAGCAAAATCCATTAGCTTTCGGAGCGCTGCTCCTTCATCAGATAAGTGGGAGTTCTATTCACAGAGTATATAAAGACACAAACTCAATTTACAAAATAATGGTTGGAATGCGAATCTTTATAGGTAATCAAGTCTAAAGGTACAGACAATGTGAGTGGAGAGAGGGGTAAGCACAGGTTAAAGAGATGTGTACTGTATCCAGACAGAACAGTTAGTGAGATTTTGCAAGCCCAGGCAAGTCATGGGGGTTACAGATAATGCGACATGAACCCAAGATCTTGTCACATTATCTGGAACGGCTACCTCTCTTTAATGCCCCCTGGCATTACCAAGGCATAAACTGCCAATGCTGAAGAACACCTTGGCACTACCCACTGGACAATACCAAGGGGGCAGGGCCAAAGGAGAGGGAGCCTACTGAGAGGGCTTTATGGGCCTAATCGGTGGGGGTTGGTGGCGGGGGGTGGGGGGGGAATGGGGGAGCCTGGTGCCACTGTGTACAGGGATTGGAAGCAGAAGGAGGTAAGAGAGTGATCAGGTTGGCCATCCAGGTGGGGGGAGAGGGGGTATTGGGACCCGCTCACCTGGATGGGGGGAATCAGGTCTGTAGATGTGGGGAGAGTCAGGGAGATCGGGGCTGGCTGAGGTGGAGACATCAGGGGTTTCCCAGAGAGGTCTAGCGATCAGAGGGTGACGTGGCAATGCAAGGTCGTGGAGGTGGCCCGCTGACTAATCAATGCACGCGCAGTGGTCCACTCAGCATTTTGCTCCGGATTCTCCAGCCCCTGATTTTCAAAGTGAATCCTGCTAGGACATTCTGCACTGCTCAGAATATGGAACATTCATTCTGAAAGTCATGCTAAAAAAATCGGCAGGAGTAACGTAAATTCGGCAATTAAAATTTCTTTGGGAGAATTGCCCACAAAATTTCTGTTTGTCTCCGACTGCCACGATAAAACCTTATTTATCAAAAGCTCACCTCTTTGTTGAGTGATGCTTCTAGGTGGAGAGGTTTGTCTGACATGAGGAATTGTCTGGTAGTTTTAGCCACTGGCTGAAAAATCGGCTTATCGGGAGCATATTGCATCTTACGGATAACCATAAACACAGAACTCCTGGCAGAGAAAATATTTGGGAAAATGAATCACTCACACAGCTAATTATAACCAGTCATACTATTTGCAATGAAACACTTTTGAACTGGACAGTGATCATCTGGGCTCCTTTAACACAACATACTGTGCACACATAAGTCAATCTGTATGTTCTTACGAGAGAATCTATTGTGTGCACTTGCATAAGGATCTGTTACAGAGATCTATTGTGCTCAGATATATGCATATCTATTACAAGAAAGTGGATCAACTGTCAAGCATTAGCAGATTGATTGTGTGCTTGTACTTGTGTACTTGTGTACTTGTGTAAGCCAACCTGGTGTAATAGGTGGACCCTGAGAACAGTTACTACTTTCTACCTGATTGTATCAGGTTTAAGATCCTGTAGAAAGGAACCAATGCCAATCACTTTCCAGGTTTAGATGAAAATACATTTACCTTTTGGAGATTTTCGTATCAATGTTGAGAGTCTTCGCACAAAATGCCGAGATTTGAAAATCCACTCCACAACACTACAGAAAGCAGAGAAATTCTCCTAAAACATATATACAATAGGATTGAAAGACCATCACTCCATCGCACTTATAACTTCTACTAGACAAATCTACTCATCCTAATGCCAAGGAATGGCACTGAGCTCAACTCAGTGAGGGTGAGTTTATTTCCTCCAAGAATAAGGCAAAAATGGAGGGTGGAAAATTGAGGACATGACAAGCAAGGCAGAGCAAATTCAAGAAGTCACATGCTTCACACATTGTGCACACATTATGGGACTGGCTTGACGAAACTCTCATTCCCCCTCAAAAAGACTGAAAATGGAACATAAATGTTGAAGGCTCCAGTCCATTTCCATTCATCAATCAAAATCTTACCTCCAAACACAGAGAGAGAAAAGATGTACGAGAGCCAATTTTATCTTTCATTTGCTCAGTGGCACTCTCTTGAATCTCAACTCCTGTAACCACCTTCTGTGAACTTCTACGTAGATAATAAAAAAGGATTCAGACCCTTTATCACTTGCCCAAAATTTAGCACTTCCAGCAGAAAGAAAAGGAAATTTGGCCCCTAACTGCAACAATATAATCCTCTCTTATCACAATAGACAAACTCATACAAACTGCACACACTTGTGTCATTACCCAATACTGAATATTTTATCCATCCAGCCACTTTTATTTTATTTATCACACCCAGAGTCACAGAACTTCTGTACCCTTAAAAATAAGACAATGAATCCTGCTGGATGTAGACTTCATAGATGCTAGTTTTCCTCTGATACCTCATTCAAGCGGCCATTTTTCTTTTGTGAACCACTAATGTTATAATGAGATGTTGCTCTGGCACATTCAGTGGAGCATCACAACTAGGGTCACATTGTGCACTTATATCCACTTTCCCAGCAGATATCTCTGGATAATGATCAAAAGCAGTGCTGCTAGACAATTCTATTCCTTTTCTTTCCAATTTGAGACCAATTGTAAGAATCTGGGTGCTACTCTAAAATAAATCAGAGGCCAATCTGGAACCTTCTACACAGGCTTTGCCCTTGGTCATGCATTTTTATCAAGAGACCATTGGGGGAAACTTGTGTCTCCTTTGCAAGAATTCATTACCTTGATTTTGACAATATTTAGTTTTTCCTCCACAAAGCTATTGAGTTTGCACATACCGAGGCAACAAAATATTTCTGTATTATACAGTGCTGAGGGGCCTAACGGCACCTTATATATATGTTTAAAGCAATTTGGGGTAGGTCTGAATGTTCAATGTCTCATTGGGTGATGCTATATCAGTTGTTTTTTCTTACTGTTTAGACTGCATCCTGGTGGCATAACAGCAACCCAGCCATTCCTAAGCCAATGCACCAAGAACAATCTGTGGAGTGAGGGTAACTCACTTCTAAACTTTGTGCTGACCTGACACCAGCCAATAACACCTGTAATCAATCAGTTCATGGTGGCCCCTGATCTGATTTTATACTTTCATGGTCCTTTTTAAGGGAGTGGGAGGTATGTTTCCAATTTTACCTGCTGCCCCTCCAACATTTTGACAGTGAATTTAACTCCTATTCAAATCCTACCATGTGTCACTGCCTCTAAGGTTTAAGTTTTTTTCAGCTTCTTCTAGCTCAGGCCTATGGGCAGATGTCAGCAATATTTGGACCTTTAATGCACTATTGTGGAAATTAAATCTCAAAAACTATGGCAGACAGCTCTGTCATCAAGAATGGAAAGTGCTTGTGTGCAGACAAGGCCTGGGTGAGGTCAGCAAATGTTTATGCAGAAAAGTGGCTTATCTAACCTTGTGTCAGTTTCTTAAACATTGTGTTCGTAATCATGACCATAGTCAGAGAATGAATCAAAAACAAGCACAAGAACAAATACCAAAAACAAGATTGTGGTGATATATTATGCTATGATGAATTGGAAGGGAATATTTTTCTATTGGATAAGAAAGGATAAAAAGCTATGCTATGATTGGTGGACAATGTGTATAAATTAAGGATGAGAATGTTGAGCATTTCTCATTTGCTGTAATGAAAGTGCAATCATCTGTATGAATCGACAGAATACCTCACTTGAATCCCACAGTATGTGTGTCCAGTAATAAAGCTTAGAAGTTTGCCTACTCTTGGTGCCATACTGTTGATTGTACCCAACTCGACTACGTAATCTTGATTGTACCCAAGAACATACAACATAGAACATTACAGCGCAGTACAGGCCCTTCGGCCCTCGATGTTGCGCCGGCCAGTGGACTCTCTAACCTAAACTATTCCAATATCATCCATATGCCTATCCACTGACCATTTGAATGCCCCCAAGTAGGCGAGTCCACAACTGCTGCAGGCAGGGCATTCCACGCCCTCACCACCCTCTGTGTAAAGAACCTGCCTCTGACATCCATCCTATAACTACCACCTCTTAATTTAAAGTTATGTCCCCTCGTGTTGGTCATCACCATCCGAGGAAAAAGGCTCTCACTATCCACCCTATCCAGTCCTTTGATCATCTTATACGCCTCAATTAGGTCACCGCGTAACCTTCTTCTCTCTAATGAATATGGCCCCAAAACAGATCCTTGAGGTACACCACTTGTAACTGCACTCCAGGTTGAATATTTCCCATCAACCACCACCCTCTGTCTTCTATCAGCTAGCCAATTCCTAATCCAAACTGCTAGATCACCTTCAATCCCATGCATCTGCACTTTCTGCAGTAGCCTACCATGGGGAACCTTATCAAACGCTTTGCTAAAATCCATATACACTACATCAACTGCCTTATCCTTATCTACCTCTTTGGTCACCTCCTCAAAAAACTCAATAAGGTTTATTGAGTTTTATAATAAGGTTTATAAAATCAATAAGTCGATGACGGTTTCTTGGAGGTTCCACCGAGATGGCCAGCCCTCGACATGACTGCACAGGTTATGGCATAGTGCCTCATCGATCAATGGTTCACATGACAGCAGCTTCCTGATTGCAGCAAACTGAGTATGTTGCTCGTTGAAATGCAAGCACTGACTTGTGGGAATTTATCAGGGAGCACCATCAGCAGTTTCTGTTATAATGTAGAAATTCTTTTTTTTTTCTTGAGATACATTTTATATAGGTAAAAATTATAAATGTAAAATCCTCCTGAAAGATTCATACCTTGCATGTCCTTCTGATTTGATTACAGTGATGCCAAATGTGTGGTAGTAGATAAGTTTAATATTAACATAAACCAGTGTTAAGAAGAGACAGTCAGGATTGGACTTAAGCCTCCCTATCACAAGTTCCATTGCTGAATGTATGTCTTTATGAAAAATCTTATCACATGACCAATATTTGCATAGAATTTGCAAATTATATAATATTTTAAGCAGCAGCAAAATGTGCCAACATTTATGACTAAATTAAGTGTAACTGTGGCACAGATGCATAGATCAATATACATAATGCAGAGGGGAGGTTCGAATCCCCCGTTCTGGGGTTAGAAGCCTTGTTTTTTCTAGGGTTAGAGGCCTCATTTTTTTGGGGATTAGAGACCCTGTTTGGGTAAGCACAGGTGGTTAGAGGCACCTTAAACCCTGTGTCCTCTCGTAGCAACCATTTCAGCTCTGGGAAATAGTTCCGAGAATCCACCCTATCTATACCTCTCAACACCTTATAAACTTCTATCAGGTTACCTCTCATCCTTCGTCTCTCCAGGGAGAAAAGACTGAGCTCCCTCAACCTATCCTCATAGGGCATGCCTCCCAATCGAGGCTACATCCTTGTAAATCTCCTCTGCACCCTTTCAATAGCTTCCACATTCTTCTTGTAGTGAGGTGATCAGAACTGCGCACAGTACTCCAAATGGGGTCTGACAAGGCTCTTATAAAGTTGCAGCATTATCTCCCAACTCCTAAACTCAATCCCTCGATTAATGAAGGCCAGTACACCATACATCTTCTTGACCATATCCTCCACCTGCAAGGCCAATTTAAGAGTCTTATGGACCCAGACCCCAAGGTCCTTCTGATCCTCTACACTACTAAGAGTCCTACCCTTGATATTATATTTCTTCATCCCATTGGACCTACCAAAATGGAGCACTGCACATTTATCCACGTTGAAGTCCATTTGCTGCTTCTCTGCCCAGTCTTGCTGCAACTTCTGATATCCCTCCAGACTATCCTATCTGTAACTTGCTGCAACTTTTGATATCCCTCCAGACTATCCACAACACTAAAGATTGTCTCTTCTTAACACTGATTTATGTTAATGTTAAACTTATCTATACTACCACACGTTTGACATCACTGTAATCAAATCAGGTGGCCATGCAAGATATGAATCTTTCAGGAGGAATCTTACATTTATGGTTTTTATCTATACAAAATATATTTAAGGAAAAAAGAGTTCCTACATTACAACAGAAAAGCACTTCATTCGCTATAAAGTAATTTGAAGCATCCTGAGGCCATAAAAGGTAAACTCTTTCTTTTCACTCAATATTCCAAAATCCAAACGTTACAAACACAAATTTATTTTGTGTATTATTTTAATGCATTTGTTAACTCATCTGAAATAATTCATGTCATCAAATACAAAAAAATATAATGGGGAACGTCATACAAATTTGCTAACATCATGATTACAAATATTTCTGACAGTCATTTAGATATTTCTTTTGGTGTTCAATATTGAACAATTGGGGCAATTTTTACTTTTATCATTTGCCTGAAATACGTGATTTTGAATCTGCTGCTTATTTTATACTTCTCTCAGATAGGAAAATAGGAGAGATGTGTAACAGGTGGTGAACTGTGATCGCCTATTTTATACTATTGCTGTAAATTAATTTATGACCATTGAATCTTGTGATTTTTTTTGGTACTTTGCCACAGTTCTGTTGCTATTTAAATTACAGATGATGCCAAATTGTGTCACACAGCAAGTAGATTGCGTTATATTTCCTGTTTTAAATGTTAAAATAAGTTACTGTCATTAGCACACTAAGGGTTAACTCTAATTGTCTACTTTCTTTTATATATATAAAAACAGTTTACTTTCTGGTATAGAAATTTGTGTGACATTAAGCCACAGATTTCAATGTGCCAGTTGTGGTGGATTGACATGGGATCATCCAAGATGCACAACAAAAACTGTATGGTATTAATTGGAACTAACTTTAGCTGCCATCGTGATTACTAGATTGTGTCAAAAGTTCAGAATGGCTTCCCATTATTACTGCCTTAGCACCTTATCTGTCACTTATCACCAGTTATTTTCTCCCTCTTGTTTAATGGCACAAAATTTTATCAAATGCGGATATAGGTATATGAATGGATTTCCAACTATGCTGGAATCAGTCATTTCTTCCAAGACCTAGCCCTTCCCTCACCTCCTGACAATGTCCTCTGGGACTCCGCTTCGGAGGCCACTTTCACCTCCTTAAAGACCGCTCTATCCTCTGCACCTTCATTAGGGCTGCCAGATTACAACATGCCTTTTAATGTTTCTGTCCCTGAGCAAAATGGGTTTTCCCAGTTCACCCTCACCTAATCCCATGGAAGTATCCTACTATAACACCCACCTTGACCCCCTTGTATAAAGATTATCCTCCTGCCTCCGATCCATTATGGCTACTTACTTGGCTGTTATTTCCAAACAAAGCCTGACCCCTGGATTACCATGTTGAGTGTTAGAAGGAATTATACCTATGGTAACACTTGGGTATGTGATATGTTATTGAACTCTTGTACCTAGCTGGCTGATTATGACAACTGGGAAACCTGATTTCGCTTCCACAATCTATCTGGTCCCATATCATCCATATCATCATTTTTATGAGTAATGATTCCTTATGCATCTTGCAGGCTCTCACCTCTGAGGCTAAACTCACCTCCACCAAGGGTGGATGTGATTGTTAGTGATCATACAACTTCACCCTTAATGGTTTTGTTGCCATTTGGACTTCTGACAGTTTCTATCCTAAAAGATCAGGGTCTTGTAATTATAGGGATTGGTCCAGGTGTACTGACCTGTTGGTCCTGTGGGTTTTACACTTTAGCCAAACTTGTCGTATCCATTGGTGTGCCCAGAAGAATTTTGCCCTTATGCAGTATTGGCTTACCTATTGCTGAAACTCCAAATAATGGTACTTGACCCTTGTTCACAATGGCTCCTAATGGCTTTGTGGGGACAGAGCCACTTTCACCTCCTTAAAGACCGCTCTATCCTCTGCACCTTCATTAGGGCTGCCAGATTACAACATGCCTTTTAATGTTTCTGTCCCTGAGCAAAATGGGTTTTCCCAGGTCACCCTCACCTAATCCCATGGAAGTATCCTACTATAACACCCACCTTGACCCCCTTGTATAAAGATTCCTGTCGATTGGTCCGGTACCTGCATCATAGGGCACACTGTCCCTGAGGTCTTTGGGGTCAAGCCCCTATGTATCCATCCCACCACAATTATCTAGGATCTATGGGGCATTACAAACTGTTGGTCCAGAACCTCCCATAATACTGGTTTCCACCAGTTTGTCTGGGCCGTTCTCCCAGATCTTGGGGTCTCAGAATTTAAAAAGGCCATTATTAATATTTCTACCACCATGCAACTAATTGAGAATAGTATCGTAGACACGATTTAGGATCTGCAGTCAGAAATTTGGTCTTTTTCTAAGGCAATGCTTCAGAACCGCATGGCCTTTGATTTCTTATTAGCAGTGCAAGGGTAAATTTATGCAGCTGTCAATGAGACATGCTGCTTCTATGTCAATGAGGATCATATGATTGAGACAGATGTGTACATCATTCAGGAACAGATGCATCCTCTATTCAGTTGCTCAGAAAAAACCTTTTGACTCATGGGGTTTGCTCCCTAACATTTTGCAGATGGTTTGGAGGTTTTGTCTAAAGACTCTTCTCGAATA
Source organism: Sphyrna mokarran (assembly GCA_024679065.1). Classification (NCBI taxonomy): domain Eukaryota; kingdom Metazoa; phylum Chordata; class Chondrichthyes; order Carcharhiniformes; family Carcharhinidae; genus Sphyrna; species Sphyrna mokarran. Next base: position 62,632,261 of record JAGIQG010000003.1, read on the forward strand.
CCTTGTCATTGGCTTGACCTTGCTCATTGTCCTGTATGTTGTCATCCAACTTTTTCTTTGCTGCACTTGCTCTATTTTCCACTCTCTAGGTCTTATCCACAGCCTAGCTCCTCATCTCCTCCCTTTCCTCTTGGCCTATGAATAAGCCAAGGAATAATTTAGAAAATTAATGAGCATAGAGCTCGTAGAGGGCCCCTCTACTGTCCTCGAAAGGCAAAACAGGGGAAGTATGAAAATTAAGTTACAACACCTATGGCAGACAGCTTTGTCAGCAAGAATGGAAAGTGCTTATGTGTAGACAAGGCCTGGGTGAGGTCAGCAGTTGCTTATTCAGAAAAGTAATTAATCTAATCTTGTGTCAATTTCTTAAACATTGTGTTCCCAATCATGAAGTTGGCCAGGGAATGAACCAAAAACAAGCACACGAACAATTACCAAAAACAAGATTGTGGTGACATCTTATGCTAATGATAGATTAGAAGGAGACGGTTTTCTATTGGATAAGAAAGGACAAAAAGCTATGCTCTATGATTGGTGAGCTATGTATGTAAATTAAGGATTAGAATATTGCTCTTTTCTCATTTGCCGTCATGAACTATAAATGCAATCATCTTTAAGAATTGACAGAACATGTGGCAGTGCATCCCGCTGTATGTGTGTTCTCCTTGTGATCAAGTAATAAAGCTTGGAAGTTTGAGTACTCTTAATATTGATTGTACCCAAATCGATGACACTATAAGAAATGAACTATATTGAGCCTATGTTTTAAATTCCTTCAGATATTCATTTCTATTTTGCCTCATTACCCCATGCAGGAACATAAAGATCTTACCTTATCAATTTCATTTGGACCCAGTTGCAAGGTAACGGAGCAAGGTAGATAGTCTGGAAACTGTCAAAGGTGAAAGTAAAAGCATTAACAGTTTGAGATAAAACCACCTTTCAATGCAGCACAAATCTAGGCAAAATACGCTGCAGTATTTTCCATCTGTATTTCTTCTTTATTCACAGTTGTTTATGTCTCCTGCATCACATAATGTTCAGGGAGCAGCCTGGGACCTATTTTCCAATTCAAGCTGTCTTCCAAAACCTTTTATTCATGTTCACTGCAAAAGGCAATTCCATAATCAGAGCTGCATCTCCCATTAACTGTAATTTACAACCAACTGGGTGAAGCAAACATAAATCCCTTTCTGTAAAGAGTTAGGCCTACTCATGTGTACTGGCTGTTGACACATCCCTGCTTCAAGTTTTGTTTGGCCAGTTCTGTACTAGTTAGTTCCCCTTCAGGACATAATGCTGATATGTGGAAAGTAATTACAAAGGCTAGGATTTTCATCTCCATCACAGCATGTCTCCACCCCTCATAGATTGCAATTTACTTCAACAAAATCATGATATCACACAGAGCAGTCACAAAATTCTAGCCATAAAAATTCTCAGGATGCGGGCATTGCTGGTGTATTGTCCATCCCTACTTGCCCTAGAGAAGGTGATGGTGAGCTGCCTTCTTAAGTCCAACTGACTACCTTGAGGGCAGTTAAGAGTTACTTTCCTGGGACTGCGAGTCAGATCAAAGCCAGACTGCGTACAGAAAGTAGATTTCCTTCTCTGAAGGTTTTTCTGAATGAAGTGGGTTTCTATGGCAATTTAGTAGTTTCACTTATCACAAGGCCTAGCATCTTATTTCAAATTGTATTTAATTGAATTTAAATTTCCACATCTATCATGGGATTTGAACTCATTCTCCATCATCGGTCATGGCTGTTGGATTTTTAACTAGTTCAGTTAACATAACAGCTATGCCACCATATCCCACCATGTTCATTGACAGGCAGGAACAGCCTGGCTCTACAAATAGTTGAATTCATTTTAACAAAACCACAACTATGAACCACTTATTGAAGATTACATAATATTAAAAAGCAGTCATGCCAGGTTAAGCTATTACAATCTCCAGAAATAATCAGATGACTTGCTAGCTCTTCTTTAATGACATGGACAACAGTGGTTCTATGACACTCTATGACAGAAAGAAATACCTGAAAGTGGAACGGATAAGCTTTATCTCCAAACTTCTTTACTAAACGTTCTTGCAATTTGGTTTGGGGTTTTGGCTTTTCTCCTGAGGGAGGAGGATAGACTTGCAGCGTGGTCTCATATAGGTCTCTTCTGAACTTTAACCCACAAACATCTATATCTTCACGTCCGTAGCGGAATGCACAGAGCAGTCTACAATAAACTGATGCAACAATTCAGTAATAATAGCCGTCAGCACTAAACAATGTTCAATATTATTTTGCAACCTGTGCTGCAAGGATATTTTATTGAAGCTCCCTACTGCAGGCTACCTCCCAATTGCAGACAATTGTCACTCAAGTATTGTCTACACAATTCAAACATAGGAGAGGTTTAGAGCAAGCCTTATGCTGCAAGATAAAATTTCATCATTGGGGGAGCAGCCCATTTCTCCTGGCTTCATTTGAACATTTTTTCTAGAAATTAACTAATACAAATGAGAGGTTGCTGAAGAATGGTAAGCTTGATGTTGGTTGCTGATTAGGGGTTCCAATGACACCTTCAAAAAGGAACATAGTAAGTATATTCCAGGACTCTCACCTGTGTTTACTGAATCTACCCAGGATACCTAAAATTTGGGCCTCAGGAATTTAACAATGTGATCAATAACTGTGAAAGTTGGGTGCAGAATGTTTCAATGTTAAATTAGTGTGGTTTATACCCAATTTACAAACTCATAGGGGAGTACACCATGTATCAATATATGCGTCATCACCTTAATGTTATCAATTATTCATATTTATAAATGTGAGGACACATTTACATGCAGAGGATATTGTCTGTCCATTGAGTGTACATATGAGCAAGACACAAAAAGGTATAAATTTATCTTGGAAAGTTGCCTAAAACATGCGATAGCAAATTGTCTATTTTACACTGAATCTGATTGTGTCTTTCAAGAAATGGGCTCAGTGTGTGTGACGATTCAGTGTGCAAAGGTTCAGTGTATGAGGATCCAATGTGTGAGGGTTCAGTGTGCAAAGGTTCAGTGCATGAGGGTCCAATGTATGAGGGTTCAGTATGTGAGGGTCCAATGCGTGAGGGTTCAGTGGGTGAGGGTTCAGTGGCTGAGTCTTCAGAACGTGAGAGTTCAGTGTGTGAAAGGGTTCAGAATGCAAGGGTCAGAATATGATGGTTCCGTGTGTGAATGTTCAGAGTGTGAGTGTTCCATGTGCACAGGTTCAGCATGTGTGAGGGCACAGTGTTTGAGGGCTTAGAGTGTGTGAAGGTTCAGAGTGTTTTTAATAATGAGTGTTCAGTATATGTCAGAAGGTTGAGTGAGAGTTGAGTTTGAATATGACTATTCAGTGTATCTGTGAGGGTTTGGTTTGTATGTGACAGGGTTTAATGTGTATAAAAAATTTTACCTGTGAGGTAGAACATTTGTTTGAGGGTTTGGTGTGTCTTTGAGTTTTTGTGTCTGAGGTTTTGTGTTTTTGAGGTTTTATGTGTGAGGCTGGCTAGTATAAAGCAGTCTGCGTATGCAAATGCCATGTTTTTGATTTCTGATTTGAAGTATTATTGTAGGCCTCAAACAGTTAATGTCTGTTGACTTCTCTGATTAGACACAAAACTTACAGAAAGGCAATCTAAGCAGGTTGTTCAAATTGTCAACAATGAGAGCAATTTCTCACCTTTCCTATCCTTTATGTAGCCAGTATCTAATACAAGCACGCCATCTGCAGAGAAATCAGATAAGATTAGTTACTGAAACCAGCTCTGGCAATGTTGTTTTGTTCATCCAGCACTAACTGGCTTTCTCATTAATCAGCTGAGAAAGACTGCGATTCATCCAGTAACAGCCCCAGATCTCCTATTAAACACTTAGGGACACACTCCACACCATCCTGAGTGCTAGTCCTCTCAGCAACCACTGTGATTCAGGCCAATGACAACCCTCCCATCCACCAATCTTGGGTTGCTTTTGTAGTGCCAGCCCACCGTTAACCCCACCAACAATGCAGCGATCAAAGCACAGGCTGCTACTTGAATGATCTGTGCAGTTTCCTCTCTGATACCAATCAGAAAACCATTGTGGGTGGCACAGTTGATGGCATTGCCAGTGCCTGCCTTCACCGATGACTGTACTGCATCAATAGAAGCTAGAATACATCCTGGATTATTGATACATTATTTGAGAGATGTACATTGTGAATATATTGTATTAGGAATCTGTAATTTGGGGATGGATTATGGTAGAAATGGATTTGATTGGAGAAAGGTTATAGTGGAGGTAGTTTGAATTAGGGATTAATTACAAAGGAAAACTACTACATTGTGTGTATTATACAGATGGAGATGATTTATATTCATCATTGGCTATACTGACCATATAATATTTTGTGAAGGGGTCATGTTGGACAAGTATTATTAATGTATTATATGGAGATGGATAATATTGGAAGTGTGTTGTTTTGAAGATGGATTATGTAACATTGAGTTGTATCATACTGGGGGTTATAAATCTGTATTGCTAAACTGTCATGAACCCTTTCCTGTGCTTTGTTCTGAAAAATCACTTTGACGTTATAAGTTGCAAAGGTATTTTTTTCTCAGGTGTTCTTATCAGCCTCTATTTCTAAATGCCTACTGGAATTTTAATGGTTTTTGTCGACAATCCTCTTTTGCAACATTACGCTCTTAAATTCTTTGTAATCATTCACAATGTAAAATTCACCTCTAAGCTGAACTTTCTGGTTTGGCTTCACATCTTACATGCAAATCTATAGTATCCCGCGCAACAAAACTTTAACAGCAATAGTTAATGATCTTCCTGACACCTTCTGTACCATGAGGACAGTCCTTGTACTTTATTGCAGAATCTTTTTCTCTGGGAGTAAGATCTGTGGTGGAGCAGAGGTTGGATGAACTCCTGCCACAGCATAGCAATTTAAACAACTTCCAATATAAACCAGCTAAATCACCCAGTGGTCAGCTAATTAATAATGCACTAGGCGAGGTTCATGCCGATCCTGTCCCAAGGTTGGGCAGGAGTCAACTGTCACAGTGTCATGTCTAGCTGCCATATTTTAAAGGTACCTGGACTCATTCAGACAGTGTGCCATTGTCTTCAGAGACCAGAGATCAGCAAGCTGTGGCATCGTATTCAGCGATGCCTCCCTGGAGACTCCAGGTCATTGAGAAAAGACAGGAGATTTTCTTTCCAAGGGATGGCCACAAGAGGCATTCATATCTGCCCACCGTGCCTGAGAAAATATCACTGGATGACCTGAATCCATGCGTTTCAAAGGAGGATAACCCTGTAGTGCAGGAAGCAGATCAATGATATTTCTCATTCCACAAGGATAAGTGAACATTCAACTTCCTCTAAACTCACCCCAGTACCAAATTTCTGGCATTCTGTGATGGGACATGCATTACCAGCTAGGCCAGCATTTTATTGTCCATCCTTAGTTTTCTCTGAGAAGTTGGTGATGAGTTGTCTTCTTGAACCACTGCAGTCCATTTTATGTAGTGTTAGGATTTTGGCCCAGCAATAATGGTGGGACAGCCGTGCAGTTCTAAGTTAGGATGGTGTGTGGTTTTGTGGGGAACTTACAGATAGCAGTGTTCTCATGCACGCCTATCTTTGTCCTTCTATGTGGTAGTGGATGTGGGTTTGGAAGATGTTATTGAAGGAACCTTGCTGAGTTGTATTGTGGATCTTGTAGATGATACACAAAGCTGCCTTCATGTATCACTGCTTGAGGGAGTGAATGTAGAAGTTGGTGGATGGGGTGCCAGCCAAAAAAGCTACCTTTTTCTTGGATAGCATTGAACTTCTTCAGTGTTCTTGGAACTGCATTCATCTAGGCAAGTAAAGAACATTCCCCCACATTCCTGGCCTATATCTTATAGATGGTGCCTCGACTTTTGGGAGTCTGGAGGTGAGTAAGTAGCCACAGAAATCTCAGTTATCAAGATAATTGTTGAGTGATGTGACCCTAGGCAGTCACATCATCTTTCCTCTCTCCATTCTAGCTGTCAGCAGAGGGTGAGACCAGCCGTCACACTGAAGTCAGCCTCAACTTGCAGAAAGCCTCAACTTGCAGTCTCGCTTGTAGAGCTAGTAGAGTATTTACCTGCACCCGCCACCAGCACAGAAACACACATCTCAGTGGTTCATAGAACCAGTTTAGGCTTATGCTCACACTCTTGAGGTCACTGCACACGCAGGAGGAAGCAGTGACAGCCAAGGTCTCTGGCACTTAGAGGACAGTGAAGAGGAGGCCTTTACTGAGTCTGCATCAGGTGATAAGCCTTTGGAAGTGGTCATGAAGAGGTTTCTGGAGTCTCGCAAGATGCGGAGGAGCATCAGTCAGGTGTTCGTCCACATGATCTTTGATATAGTGGCTTCAAAATGTAAATATATCAAAGTCTCCATGGACAGCAGACACCATGGAGAACTTGATCCAGCAGAATGTCCAGTTTCTGCCGGAGATGTGCTCCAATCTCCACTCCATCACTGTAGCTATGGATGTGCTTTTGCAGTGGTTACACAAGAGGGGATAGGGAATTTTGACCTTCGCTGGGTGACCCTGCTCCTAAAGTTAAACTTTATTTATTAGTTTCACAAGTAGGCTTAAATTAATACTGCAATGAAGTTACTGTAAAAATTCCTAATTGCTAAATTCTGGCACCTGTTCAGGTACACTGAAGGAGAATTTAGCATGGCCAATGCACCTAACCAGCACCCAGAGGAAATTGGAGCACCCTGAGAAAACCCATGGAGACACAGAGGGAATGTGCAAACTCCGCACGAACAATAACCCAATCTGGGGATTGAACCCAGATCTCCAATGTTGTTAGGCAGCAGTGCTAACCACTGTGGCACCTTCATTCTTGCTGCTAGTATTCTCAATGATCATGTGCAATGCATTCCTTCCAGGTGAGACCAAGAATAGGTTTTCCTCCTCCAATAAGTGGCTGTGCAGTGAGAATTTTGTTCTTTGACAATGGTGTCGACTGCCATGTGCAAGAGACCTCCCACTCACGCAATTCTGCTTGTCTCACTGCCCTTGAGATTCTATGGTGAGTGATAGTTATTCCATTTTTACATTGCGTCCACAAGAGTTCTTGTCAGGCAGCTCCACTCCCCAAAGGGTGAAAGTTTGCAGTTGCGACTTGGTTGCCATTCACCTGCATGCTCCTCGTAAGCATCCCCCTCCCTCCCTTCATCCCTTTCTTCTTTAACTCTGCTTTGAGCAGTGATCAATGGCTCAGGATGAAATACAAATCTATATCTTGTTGCAATCTTGTTACGAGAATTCTCTGGACTAGACCAGTTGGCATGAGGAATAGCAAATTAAAAATCTTTCATTAATTCTCCTCAGCTTTATTAGCTGTCCAATGCCTTGTATTTCTTTTCATTCTATGTCTATAATGACATCTCTAAATAATTGTCACACAGTCTTTTCATTTAAAAAATGCCTGAGAAAATTAGCATGAATTCTTTCTAATACTAGCTAATAAACACTTAACAGGCAACAAGCCAATTAATGCAAAGGCACAGTTGCTACTTGCAACACACTGGCACAGTAATTGGCACTGCTGTCTCACAGTGCCAAGGACCCCGATTTGATTCTGGCCTTGGGCAACTGTCTGCGTAGATTTTGCATGTTCTCCTTGTGACTGCAGGATTTCCTCTGGGTGTACCGATTGCCTCTCACAGTCTAAAGATGTGCCGTTTAGGTGGATTGGCCATACTAAATTAACCCTTAGTATCCCAGGATGTGTGAATTTAAAAGTACTACTTATTTTTCATTTAAAGTTAGTACGGGAGTTCTCAATGCTTTTGTGGGAAATTACTTTGTGCAAATTGGCTGCCAGGATTTCCTGCACTTTAATGAGTCAATGAGTCAACAATGAGTTCACTTAAAGAAATACTCTGTTGGCTATGAAGTATTTATGAAGTTCTATGGGAATTAGTAGAATAAATACATGGGGTTACAGGGATAGGGTAGGATGCCCTGTTGAAGAGTCAGTGCACTCGATGGTCTGAATAACCTCCTTCTGCAGGGTAGAGATTCCATGAAAACAACTTTCCCGACTTAATCTTACTTACATTGAAGTGTAGCATCTCCTGCTGTTAAGCAGCAGGTTCTCTCGGAACAAACACTTACCCACAAGATCAGTATGGGTGACATGATCTATAAAGTCCCTCTTGCCCAAGTAGACAGCAATCTGTGAAAATGGAGATAAGATGCTGTTAGCACAACCCATGTATGAGATAGTCATTGCCAATTATATCTGCCACATATCACAATAATCTCTGTAAGATCATCTGACTATTGTGGATACTCAATACCTAAAATTAGTTTAAGAATAAAATTCTTGTGGTTCATATGAAAATAGAACTACAATATAGCATTTGAAGCTAAGACAAAAATACTTCATAGCCAACAGAGTATTTCTTTAAGTGAACTCATTGTTGACTCATTGACTCATTAAAGTGCAGGACTCTCACTTAGATAAAGGCTGACCTAGAACATCTGATAAACATTTCTCAAGTCTGATAATGTACAGGTTAGAACTCTGTTTCCTCTAATGGTCATGATGTGGAACAGCACCAGGTTAAAGTCCAACAGATTTATTTGGTAGCACAAGCACTAGCTTTCAGAACACTGCCCCTTCATCAGGTAAGTGGGAGTTCGATTCACAAACAGGGCAAACTCAATTTACAAAATAATGATTGGAATGCGAGTCTTTAAAGGTAATCTAGTCTTAAAGGTACAAACAATGTAAGTGGAGAGAGAGTGAAGCACAGGGTAAGGAGATGTGTATTGTCACCAGACAGAACAGTCAGTGAGATTTTGCAAGCCCAGGCAAGTTGTGGGGGTTACAGATAGTGTGACATGAATCCAAGATCCCGGTTGAGGCCATCCTTATGTGTGAGGAAGTTGGCTATCAGTCTCTGCTCAGCTACTCTACGAAGGCTGCCTTGGAGAACACTTACCCGAAGATCAGAGACCGAAGACCCATGACTGCTGAAATGTTCCCTAATAGGAAGACAACACTATTGCTTGGTGATTGTCAAGCAGTGTTCATTTATCCGTTGTCATAGTATCTGTATAGTCTCCCCAGTGTATCATGCCTCGGGACATCTTTTCCTGCAGCATATCAGGTAGACAATGTTGACCGAGTTGCAAGTGTATGTATCATGTACCTGGTGGATGGATGTTCTTTTTGCAAGTGTATATACCATGTACTTTTGCAGTGTATGTACCATGTACTTCTGCAAATGTATGTACCATGCTCTCGTAAGAATAGGATATGGCACTCGACTCATTGATCGACAGTTCCGATGCGCACAGCAAAAGAACACACCAACCTCCTCAGAGGACAAACATGGGACTTGATAAACAGGTTACCCTTCATCATCCAGTACTTCCCTGGAGTGGAGAAGCTACAACATCTCCTCCGGAGCCTACAACATGTCATTGATGGTACGTACACTTACAAAAAGAACATGATACATACACTTGCAAAAAGCAAGACTATTCTCTTCCTGTTGGGGAACACTTCAGTAGTCACAGGCATTCGGCCTCTGATCTCCAGTAAGCATTCTCCAAGGCAGCCTTCATAACACACGACAACACAGAGTCTCTGAGCAGAGGTTGATAGACAAGTTCCACACACATGAGAATGGCCTCAACCAGGATCTTGGATTCATCTATAACATCCACAACTTGCCTGGGTTTACAAAATCTCACTGATGTCCTGGCTGGAGACAATACACATCTCCTTAACCTGTGCTTAATCCTCTCTCCACTCACATTGTACTTTTAAGACTTAATTACCTATAAAGGCTCGCATTCCAACTATTATTTTGTAAATTGAGTTTGTGTCTTTATATGCCTTGTTTGTGAACAGAACTCCCACTTACCTGATGAAGGGGCAGTGCTCCGAAAACTAATGCCTCGTGCTACCAAATAAACCTGTTGGATTTTAACCTGGTGCTGTGAGACTTCCTCTAATGGCCTCAGGACAGTAAATAAAGAAAGTGGTATAATATGTTCCTCTTAAGTAGCACTTAGATAACTGACAACTCATTCCAAGTTTGGCTGGGAACCAGTTTTTGGAGCCCACCTGACTGATAAGTGTGAAAAATCAGATCAGAACATTTTCAAATATCTTTTCTCCTGGGATCACTTTAATTCATGGATTTTGTTCAGCCTCCAGTATGCAGGACTTTATAGGATCAAGGGAGTGGATGGCAGTTCAGGCAGCTTTTGCATACAGACTTTGCTAATGGCTAAAACCTAATCACCTGCCCTGTCTGAATTTAAAGTTTTAAAATGTTTTCCTGGATTTAGAACTACAATTTAGTATTGTCAGTTCTGTACAGAGCATGAGGGCCTCCAGTGAACAGTCTACAAAAAGAAACTGAAATCAGGACCATTCAGTATAAAGATTATTTCTTGAGGTATGGCTTTGTTAATTGTGTACACAGAAGATGGTTGACACTGCTCCCATTCACCAAGCTTCCCAGTGTTTAAGGCATCAAAGCTTCCAAGTTGATTCCTACCACTCTCTGAATTTATAACCAGCTGAAAGATTGATCTTTGAATGTAAATCACAAGGACTTGTCCATGTTTGACACAAATTGCAGATCAAAGTGCAAAGCTGCAGGTCAGTAGTTGATCACTGAATGCAAGTATCAAGCATTGAATGAAAGCATTTACATTTATATAGCACCTGTTATGACCAGAAGGCATCTAAAAGTGCAGCCAATGAGGAGCTCTTTTGAAGTTACAATCACTTGTAATGTATTAAATACAAGAGCCAATTTGTGCACAGCAAGCTCCCATAAACAATGTTGTGATAATGAGCAGTTGGTTGTGTTTATTGAGAGGTACATCTTAGCTGGAATCATGAAGAGAACTGCACAGCTCTTCATTGAGTGCTGTTTTGGGATGATTAATGCTCACCTAACTCAGTAAATGTCTTAACTGATGGTTCAGCTCTCCCTCAGCATTGTACTGGAGTATCAGCATGGGCTTGGTACAGATGTGATGAGACATCTTTATCTAGCATATTTAGGGCAATTGGTGTATTGATGGGCATCAAGACCTGAATATTATATTGCAATGCTCCAAGTAGAAGTGATTTCATTTGTTATTTTGGTGACATTACTGCTCTGGAACTGGTGCCATCTACATTGTAAAGCCTCCATGGCAGCAGAAAAATTGCAGCCTCCACTGTGCAGCCAATTAGATTTCGGAAATACAGCCCGTGTTTTCTGGTTGTGCACCTTCCTGAATTTCCAACTGTTGGCCCAGCCTGAATCTCCCACATATCTATCTGGCGCTGTGGTTGCAGATGAAAAATGTAGACCGAAAATTAAATCTTTGAGGAGGAAAAGAGAATAAGAGAGAAAAACCGGAAGTTGGTCACATACCGACTTGTCAGGGGTAGTCTTTTTGAAGACAACGTTTTTGGGAGCTGCAGGTGGAGGATTCATTTTGGCAATGACTACGCTGGGAGTAGGGGTCTTCTGGGTCTGGGTGAGGCTCATCTTTCCTGGTGTGGTGAGACTGAGAAGCAAAAATGGTTTAAAAAAATGGTAAATAAACAACAGCACATTCTCATTCTGTTCAAAGAAATTTCCCTTCCAATAGATTGAAGACTAGATAATTGTAATGCTAGAGAACAAGAATTTGACTTGTTCATACATCAGAATATAAATGCCACTGAAATGATGGTGAAGGAATTTGGTAAATTGTCTAAGCCATAATAAACCTTTAATTATTAACTGAGTAAATCGCTTTATATTATACAATGCCCTGACTTATTTTTAGGGTTGATCCTGACATTATTCTTGTGCTCTTTTCCAAGTGTCATTTTATAAACAAGCTCTCACCCACTACCAATTGTTGTGTGATCTTACGTACACACATCTGCAATTAAACTCTGGCAATATAAATGAGAATTTTATGCCCTTTCACAAAGTAGTCTGGCAATGAGATTGGGAGTGGCATAACTATGCCCACTGCCTGCCTACCTACACTGACATTTTACAATCTACGAGGAGGTGGTTGGTACCCTGTCCATCCTTAGATCAATTGAGGCATTTCAGTGGCCAAGTAAGCTCTACTCTTACTGCCATGTTTACTATGGTAGTTAAGGGGAAGGGGAAAGGCCATGATGCATGGTGAGACTACCAGTATTCCCCAGCAGTCTGACTGTGGGCTTAGAGAGAGGGCTTCTCCTCTATGGGTCTCTATTGGTCTTTCCATTGGAAAGGATTGGCCTCTTTTGATTACTCTATTGACTACCACTGCTACCCCAATATCACCTGGCAGCCCACCTTACTTGCCTATTTCTTTGGTCTCCAATGGGGACTTGCTTCACAGCAAGTGGCCACCACTTTGAATGGCACTGCTGGCAACTTTTGGACACGGGATATCCTGTGTCAACGTGAACTTCAGGCATCCAAATGCCTGATACTGTATAATCCAGTCATGACTTCCAGGTACAGTGAAAAGTTGCTCACCCTGGCTTCCCAGTCAGTGTGTGGCACCATCACATCCCAATTATAGTTCAGCCATAGCATTGGCACCGGATCAAACAGACACCTCTTTTACTGTAGTGTATGACATATTTCCTTATCGCCCAAAAATCAAGAATAAATATTCCATCAAACTATGTCACTCAGGTTATAAATTTTAAATCAAATTTGTTAACCGTAAAAACTATACAAACATAGGAAATCAATACAACTGATTATAGAATTTGTTTGGACAAAATCACCCATTAGTCATAACTCACACTAATTCCCCTAATACTTCCATAACCTGGATCAGCATTTATAATATATGTGTAGCTGAGATGAACAGTATAAATAAGGGGAAGTTAATTAAGTGTATGAAGGAGAAATGAAAAGGTTATATGACTCACGAGCTGCACATTCACAACATTATTTGTATCAATATGTTTCTTCTGAATTCACTATTTGATTTCTCCATATGGATTTGCTCTTCCCCACATGTGGAAATGTACTGCTGGTTCTACTCTTCCAAATATTTCATAATTTTGAAGATTTCGATTAGGTTACCTCTTAGCCTTTTCTCTTCACGAGACTTTGGACCCAGCCTGTTCATATCTTCCTAATTGGTATAACCTCACAGCTCTGTTTCATCCTTATAAAGTTTTTTACATTCTCTCCAATGCCTCTACATTATTTTTCTAATATAGACATAGAACCGACATAGAATCCTTACAGTACAGAAGGAGGCTATTTGGTCCATCAAGTCTGCACCGACCACAATCCCAATAACGCCCTACCTCCTTAACTCCATGCACTTACCCTGCTTTTCCCCTGGCATAATGGGGCAATTTACCATGGCCAATCAACCTAATCTGCACATCTGGACTGACGGAGGAAACCAGAGCACCCAGAGGAAACCCATGCAGACATGAGGACAACGTGCAAACTCCACACAGTCAATCACGTGAGGCCAGAATTGAACCCAGGTCACTAGTGCTGTGAGGCAGCAATGCTAACCACTGTGTCACAGTGCTGTCCTGTGATGACTAGATGTCTATTACTCCATGTGATCTGTATGATGTTCAATACAGGTTTAGCATTACTTCTCTACTTCTCAATTCTTTCCCTCTAGAAATAAATACTTGAGTTTTGCTTGCTTTTTTGAAGACATTGCAGTGTTAAAGTGAGCCTGCATGTGATATTAATAAATAAGCTTTAAACTTTACTAATCTTTGTTGCTCCTTCGAGTGATTTGTACACTTACTTTGCTGCTCTGCCCAATTTAGATTTATAAATTATATGTCACCTCTTTATTTTTCTTACCAAATTGTAACACGTTACAATTATCCATATTGAAATTTATTTGCCAATCTTATGCCCATCCTGCAAGGTTATCAATGAGCCAGATTCGCTGACCTCACCTACAACTGGGATTCTCTGGTTCCACTACAGTGAATGAAGACCTGCCTGAGCGCCAAATTCTCTGTTCTTGCTGGCAGTGGTGATGGGATATGAATGGCCAGAGAATTCCTGACTATATCCATTTCTGCAATTTGTTGCATCCTTCACTGTATTGGTTGCCACTCATAAATTTGGTATCACGTTCATAGTGAGGAATTAGGATTTTGAATCCCAAAGTCTAAATCAATAATACAGATTGTGAGCAATAGCAATAGTGGTCATAGTACTGATCCTTGCGAAGCCCAACTCCCACCTTCTACCACTGTAAATAACCAACCTTTACTCCGGATATTTGTTTGAACCAGCTAGCTATCTGCTACAGGATTTACAGTCAGTCTGGGGAAATGCTCAAAAAGACCTCTCTCTCTCTCTTTAAGACCCACTTTAAATTCTACTTCTTTGAACAACATTTTGGTCCCCTCATATAACAATGTCTTTTGTAATTTGGCATGAAATTTTGTTTAATAATGTTCTTGTGAAGTACCTTGGGGTGTTTCACTAAAGATGCTATATATGGAAATTATTGTTATAGCCAGTGACTAGCCTGAGCAAATCCAGCTGCTTTGGGCTTCACCTTGAACCCCATCCCTGCTACCTTGCATCTAGTTCCATTGGACATCTTATGGGGCTGCAGAATGTTAAGACTGAGAAAAATTATTTGATTTTCAACTCGTGCTCATTGATTTCCAACTCAAAGATGACGTCATCACTCTTCAAAGACATGGCAGGAAAAATACACATTACTATCCAGCAGGCAAATTGTTACTTCAAAGGCATGTGCAAATGAACTTTTGTTTATAAACCCTGGAGTTATTACATAATGCTGGCTATGTGTGTTAGAGATGGATAGTTATGGATAGTATGTTAGCATGGAGGGATACCAAAAGAATGTTCTAGTTGAAGATCAAGACCTCAGGACGTTCCTGGGAATTAACAGATTCCTATCAGTCATCCAACAAATTTTAAGGCTCACCTTATCACTTACGTTGGAGCTATTGGGGATCTTCCATTAATGTCTGTATAGTCTGTTGTATGTCTATTTACATTTATTGATGTCCCCTTTTACATTCACAGGCGATTCGGTCCACCTTGTTGGCCAACAAGGGTCATACATGCAGTGGGTCGTGCGAGGGTTGCTCTTGGATGTTGCTTTGAGAGTTGCCTAGTGCTTCATGTCTGTTAGTGCATGCTTAAACTGGACCAATTGACGGGCAACATGACAGCTTAGTGATTATCATTGTCTGCTGTGCAGTTACAGAGACTCGGGTCGGATCTCTGGCTTGGATCAATGTCTGTGGGAGTGTCCACATTCTCCCTGTGCTTATGTATGTTTTCTCTGGTGCTCCGGTTTCTTCCCACATCCCAGAAACGTGCTTTTTAGGCTGATTGGTGTCAATAAATTGTCCCTGAATTGGATTTCCCTTAATCTGGCAGACATATAATTCCCTAAATTTGCACCCCCTTTATTGTGGAGTCCACTAGAGGTAGACAAAAATGTCGACAATCAATAAAAGACTTGAATAAGGCACTCATTGAATGTTAAAATGGGTGGCACGGGCTTGTAGTGCTGAAGGGCTTGTTTCCTGTGCTATGCTGTTCTTTGTTCTTTGTTCATGAATGTTAGCGAACTTGGGGAAATAAATATTGATGTCTTGAGGTGTGTACATATTACAGAGAAAGAGGTGCTGGAAGTCTTAAAGTGCATCAAGGTAGATAAGTCTGCAAGACTTGATGAGGTATATCCCAGGATGTTGTGGGTGGCTCAGGAGGAAATTACAGGTCCCCTAGCTGAGATACTTGAATCAACAATAGCCACGAGTGAGGTGCCCAAAGGTTGGAGAGTCGCTAATGTTGTGCCTTTATTTAAAAACAGCTGCAGGAAAAAGCCTGGAAACTACAAGCCAGTGAGCTTCACATCTGTGGTGGGTAAATTGTTGGAAGGTGTTTTGAGAGACAGGATCTACAGGCATTTGGAGCTACAAGGACTGATTAGGGACAGTCAGTATGGCTTTGCGAGTGGAAAATCATGTCTCAAAGGTTTAATTGAGTTTTTTGAAGAGGTAACCAAAGAGGTAGATGAGGGCAGTGTAGTTGATGTTGTCTATGTGGACTTTAGTAAGGCCTTTGACAAGGTACTGCATGGTAGGTTGTTACATAAAGTTAAATCTCATGGGATCCAGGGTGAGGTATCTAAATGGATATAAAATTGGCTTCTTGACAGAAGCCAGAGGGTGATTGAGGAGAGTTACTTTTCAAACAGAGGCCTGTGACCAGCGGTGTGCCTCAGCCGTCGGTACTGAACCCACTGAAATTTATCATTTATATTAATGACTTGGATGAGAATATAGGGGGCATGGTTAGTAAGTTTTCAGATGACACCAAGATTGGTGGCATGGTGCACAGTGAAGAAAGTTTTCTCCAATTGCAACAGCATCTTGATCAATTGGGCCAGTAGGCTGACGAATGGCAGATGGAGTTTAACTTAGTGTATGCAAGGTAATGCATTTTGGTAGATTGAACCAGGGCAGGACTTACTCAGTTAACGGTATGGTACTGGGGAGAATTACAGAACAAAGAGATCTAGGGGTACATGTTCATAGTTCCTTGAAAGTGGAGTCACAGGTGGAAAGAGTGGTGAAGACAGCATTCGGTATGCTTGATTTCATCAGTCAGAACATTGAATACAGGAGTTGGGATGTTTTGTTAAAGTTGTACAAGACATTGATAAGGCCACACTTGGAATACTTTGTACAATTCTGGTCACCCAATTATAGAAAAGATATTATTTAATTAGAAAGAATGCAGAGAAGATTTACTAGGATGTTACTAGGATTTGATGGACTGAGTTATGAAGAGAGGCAGAATAGATTGGGACATCTTTTTGGAACATAGGAAGTTGAGGGATGACCTTATGGAGGTCTACAAAATAATGAGGGGCATAGATAAAGTAGATAGTCAACATCTTTTCCAAAAGGTAGGGTGTTTAAAACTAGAGGGCATAGGTTTAAGGTGAGAGGGGAGATGCAAAAGTGTCCACAGAGACAATTCTTTCACACAGAGAGTGGTGAGTGCCTGGAACAAGAGATAGTAGTAAAGGCAGATACAATTTTATCTTTTAAAAAGCATTTAGATAATTACATGGATACGATGGGTATAGAGGGATATGGGCCAAATGTGGCAATTGGGATTAGTTTAGGATTTTTAAAAAATAAGAGCGGCATGGACAAGTTGGGCCTAATGCCCTATTTCCATGCTGTAAACCTCATGACCCTATGACTCTATGTGACAACACTCAATTTAAGGCAATATGCTGGTTGAGATGTAGAAATGGGCTGACTTGATGAGGCCATGTTAAATTGATAATAACTTGCATTTGCTTGATTCAACTATGGAAGACACATTTTGATTTTTTATGATAGTTTTGAATTTCAAGGGACATGGGAAAGATATTCAGTAAAGTATATTAGTGTAACAGGAGGTATGCTGGCATAATGTTACGATGATGGGGTGTCCTGTTGTAACAGTGTGGTGTTACGTCATGATGTGATATTGACACACGGATATCAATATATGGTTATTGCTGCTCTGACTGATGTTACATATTGATATATTCGCTGAGGTCATGCCAAGCACTTTCTCAGCCTATCTGGTGAATTCTGTGATGTGCAGACTTGCTCAGCCTCAGAATCATAACACTGAAACATAGTAGAAAATTCTAGAATATAGCACAACATTCACAGCATTCTAAAACGTGGCACAGCATTCTAGAGAATGGGAAATTTAAAAAAAAGCCAATTGTTTCAGCAAACCTGAATCTTATGGATCACCTAATCTACTGACCTTGTCACTGTATCCTTTTACCTCATCCGTCCACCTTTTCACTAGACTCATCAACCCCATCTATTACCTTCTTGCCGTATCCTACAGTTTCTTTTCTTTAAAAGAAATATATTATTCTCCTTCTGATCCAATTTAAAAGTTTCAGCATCTTTCCCTGAAACTTATTTTATAAGTCATTTACCCTTTGGGTGATGTTATTTTCGTCAGTCCTAACTTCAATTCTCCTGAGATTTGAACCCTTTTCACAGGGAACAATTTTCCCAAATCAGTTTTCTTAATTCCTTTAATAATTCTGAAAACTTTGGTTGAAGCTACCTAAGATGTACTCAGTCCTGGTTTCTTAACCTTAAAACAAAAGTTGTATTAAAATTTCTGAACATTGTGCAGACTAAAACTGTTGGAATTGGATATGCAATAGTTTGACAACCATTTGAAATTAACACCTTTTATTTCATGATTTTTCTATAATTATTTTGTTTACTTGCTATGAAATAAGCAGCTGACACAGACAAAATCCACTTAAACCCAGGCACCATGCTGGTACTTATCTTTCAGTTTATCAGTCTGATTTAACACAGCAGAGATAAATATTTAAGAGTACCTTAACAGCAACCCTTGGTATGGGGCTGAGAGACCAAAAAGTGTTTTGACAGAAGAACCTCTCGACAACTTCCTTTCTTCCTTCAGATGTCTCAGTCAGGGAGAGAGACGAACCTTTGTCTATTGAAATTCTGATAGTTGCAAGTCAGCAATTGTACAAATTTGTTGTCACCACATATGTCAGTATCTGAGTGGATTATAGTTTGTGATGAGAAGATAATGTAAGTACATTAAATCCTGCCCAAGGTTATAGCTCCACATTATAAAGCTTCTTTTAATAATCTTTTAATTGTCCGATGTTATGCAAAAGATTTACAACGATATGGGGATCTTCTGTTATCTCCCCAGTTACTTCTGAGCAGAATTTGGTGTGGTGGAAAGGGGAAGAGGAAGGAGCCATTTTCCCATTCACTGGTGACCTTTAGTATTGTCTTGTAAAAATGGGCAAACAATAAACAGATGTCATTGGCAGCTTTCCCCGCGCCGGTTCATCTAATCAATTTGAAAGTCTTTACTTTTTTTTGGCTTATGTCAATGGCATTGTGGATGCAAGAATGCTACTATATTATAGTTATTCTCTATTACGATTACCAGGCAGGCATTACCAGGGAAGCTTGTGAAAATTGTGGCAAAATCATAAAGTTGGAAAACTGGTTGAGGTCAGAGTGCATTTTTGTGGTACGGCGAAGTCCTGTCAATTTGTAGGTGCAGGAAGCCTGTGTCAATGTGCTAGCGGCACAAAGGAACCATACATTCTATCACCTAGATGGATTTCTCAAAGTACAGAGCATTATTGTTAGAACTCATACTTCTACAGGCCCAATAATGTTCCTTTAATGCACGAGAGAGCTGACATTCTAACAGCAAGCAATCAAGCTATGATCACAGGAAGAAAATCATGAATTTTATTGTTTGCCATCTTAATATGTGGGAAATTATTAGAGTTAAGATCAAGAAGCCTGAATGGACAGTCAGTAAGACTAACCACTGCTGCACTGGCTAACAGACATTCTACTGGATGCATATGAATGAGCTGAGTACAAGGATCTGCTGACATCTCGTTTCATGCTGAGTTTCAATCTGTTCTTTGACAGTGCTGCACTGTGCAAAGTATTTTTGATGATATGGCAGGTAATCGCAGCAACCTTAAAGGATTTCATTAGATCGAACAATATATCATAACCTTGGGTTGAGTATCCCTGCAGTTTCCTGTACCTGATTCTAGTTGGTTGGGAATACTTCACTGCAGCTCCCATCCTGGTCTAGTCCGAACGTCTGTTAGCAGTTTTATTTCTGAATTTAGATTCCCATAGTAGAGTGAAAGAGAGTGAGAATTTGTGGAGTATAACTTTATTAGTTTGTATGGTTAAATCTTGTTGTTTTCAGAATTCAAAAACATTATGATCAGTAAGACAAATTTCCCTCTGGGATTTGGCTTGTTTCGTAAATAATATCTGCTGTGGTTGTAACATAAGTTAAAAAGACATGTCACTAGATATGCACACAGCGAGGTCCCACCCACTGTTTTATTTTAGTTTGTGCACTGTGCCAGATAATAGCTTGCACAGTGGCTAAATGGAGCTCTCTGCACACTTCACTGAATAGGGGGCAGTGTTCAGTGATGTGAGTCATTGATGGGAGTGCACCACGGCTCTAGTCAGGGCTACTTGCTGCACAAAGGCCTTGGCCAGTGGGGAAATGCCTGAGATGTTCCCAATATTGGTATGGCGGGTTGAAGCTGTGTAGGATTTGTCCTGAGGAAGTTGTTATTAATGGTTGTGTGCTGGCATCATTCCTGCTGCCACGGGGCATTTGCTGTTATTCCTTGGCATGGTGGTCTTAGCCATACAGACTGGCATGATGGGAGGCAAGTGCCAGTGGATTGATAACGTCCCTGTGTAGTGACTGGTTTGTATTGATGTAAACCTTCTTCGGAACCTCCTTGTTGCACCTTGCCTCCTATGTGAGAGAGTGGGATGTTGCTCAGGACTGGAAGCTGAGGGAGTTAGGTTGATCAGAGTGTACTCGAGATGATATGCATTGTTGTGTTACCCTATTACTCTGAGATAGATGGTTCAGGATGCACATGCACCCGGAGGAAACATTCCCTGGGGATTTGTTCTAGCCTAATCCTTTTCAATCGCTATATCAACACAATGCTTCCAATTCTGGCTGGAAGTTCATTTATACTGATGATATATGCTGTACTTTTCAGGTTCAGACACTTTTTAAACAAGAAGCAACACTAAAAACAACGATGTTACAAAGTTGGCCAACTACAGTAAGACATGACACCTTCAGCCTAGGAGCAACGAAACAATCTCATGTATATTCCAACTCCACAATGCCAGAGCCAAAAGAAAACTCAACATCTCCTTGAAGGATAAGAGACCGAATTATGAACACCATCCCATTCATCTTGGTGTTACCTTTGAATGAATACTGATGTATAAAATACACCTGAGTAAGATGGCAGCAAAGATCAAAATGCCAAACAACTTTCTCAGCAAATTTGCTGGCTCTTCAGGGGTACAGGTATTCAAACCTTGAGGTTCTCAGCTGTTGCTATTATCTACTCAATTGCATTAGTTATATGTTACAACTCATCCCATACCAGTCCCTAAAATAGTAATGAGATAATGACTCTCAGTTTAATTGTGTTGTTTGAGGAATAAGTGTTAATCAAGCATTCCCCTATCCTTCCTCAAACAGTGCATAAGATCTTTTATGTCCACCCAGTAAGATAAACAGGTCCTCAATTTAACATCTCAATCAAAAAACAGTACTACTGACAGTGCATCACTCCATCAGTATTGCAATGAAATTATCTGATTATGTTGTAACTTTCTCACCAGAAGTATGATTTCCTATCCAAATTAGCAATTACACAGAATCAAATCGGGGGGAAAAGTCGAATACAAGAGGGCGCAGGTTTAAAGTAAGAGATGGTAAGTTTAAGGGAGACGTGTGGGGAAGGTTTTTCACACAAAAGGTGATGGGTGCCTGGAATGCAATGCGTGGAAGTGGTGGAAGTAAGCATGTTAGTAACGTTTAAGGTATTTCCTGACAGATACATGAATGGGAATCAAACAAAAGGAAAGAAACCGTGTATTGGCACAGGCTTGGTAGGCCAAATGGCCTGTTCCTGTGCAGCATTGTTGTTTGTTCTTTGGCCAATTAAGAATGCTAATACCTATAGGATTGAAACATATCCTGAATTAAATGATTAATTCAAGCTAGCATGACCTACTTAAAACTGCTGGTGCTTGTTATTGCAGTAAAAGATCACTTTTCAAAAATTCATTGGCCTCTATCCTTGATGAAAAGAGTTAAATAGTTACCAAAATCTCAACTGCTTACACCAGAATAATATGACGGGTTAAAAGATTTGGTTTGATCAGACATCCTGGTTTTTCATTGATTTTGCCAGGCTCCTGACAGGTTTCTCTAAATTGCTCAAATGTCTGGTTTTCAGCTCCCTTGAGACCCCTACCCTATACCCCACCCCTCACATTCAACTTACTGATGGCAAACCCCAAAAATCTACTGGTGCTGTGCTGCGTGGCACTCTGGGAATTGGAATACTATTCATTTATCACCATTAAACGGTTCTGTGTGGCCACTATCTCGTGCTCAGAAATCCATCTCACCGGAATCCAGGACTGGAATGGAATCAACCTTCAGGTGACAATAGAAAATTGTTCGCAGTGTTCGCCAACTGCAAGTCACACACCTGCTGAAGTAGTAAATGGTGCCCATCAGTAAACACTAATATTTGCTGAGGAAAGAGAACAGGCAAATCTAGTTGAGCCATGTCATGTTCAGCCAGACTTCTCATTGAAAGGTTATCTGCTGGCAGCTCTGGGTATATAAAAAATCTCCCACATCTGAGGTATATTTGCTAGTTTGCAGTTCCAACCTGTACCTGAAAACATCTATTATTAGAACCCAGTGTATAAATGAAAATAAATAAGGATTTTAAGTGACTTACCAGTGTGTATTGACAGTAAATTTAGAATGGGATAGAAGATTCTGGCTGGAATTGTGTAACAAATGAGACCCTGATTTAGTTTTTTTCTAAGCAATTAAGTCAGAAATGTCATTGAAACAAAAGTTTGTGTGCAAGCTTCAATAGTTGGGTACCTTAATAGGGTTATGGACTCTGATGGGACATATTCTGGGAGATGTCATCACATGACCTCCTACCTTCAACTGTCTCCTCCCCAGACTCCTGTCATTGGTTTTATCGCAAATGTATCACCACAGAACCTCATCTTCCCAAGACTTTTCAATTTATTCCAGTTTTAGCTTTTGAAAATCAGGTCACCTTAAAAGACTAAATCACAAGGAAAGGCAGCAGAAACTTTTCTTGTGTGTTTCCTTGAGTTTAAATGGTTAGGGGGTAACCCAGATGAAGTATTCAAAGTGATTAATGGATTCAGTTGGCATCAAGCAATGGGAGACTCAGTTCCAAGTGCCTCCTGCGGCTGACTCTTTACACACTCCTTACACACTCTTGCCACTCAGTTGTGATACAAGTCGAGGTCTAAAAGTACGTGCATCACACCCTGTGATCAGTGTGGAAAGACCATGGAAGCAAAGGCTAGACACCCGCATATTCAAAATAGTTTGACATTAAGATCTGGTTATACTGAATCTGCATGCACAGAATTGTCCTGCAAAGATTTGAAAACTTATTTCAACAGAGATAGGAATAGGAAATTTGAAAGCTGCCTGGGAGATTTAAAGTACTGGAGACAAAGATACATTTGTGGAGAGTATGAAGAAGATGTTGACAAAGTTGATAATGCATGGCCAAGTTGCAAGGTTGAGAGAGGGTACCCTGTATGAAAGCTCTCTCATGCAGTTTGTTGAGATTAATTCTCCTCTTCTCAATAGTCTTCGTGCTGCCATTGGGAAGCTTTATCTCCCAGAGCCTTCATAATAGGAATAAGAACAGGAAATGCTGAAAAAATGTTCTTATTTCAGGTTCCCAGCACCTACCAGTATTTGACTTTTGTATTAGCTCCCATTATGGGAAATCTTTACAAGTTGAACAACAAGCACCAAATTATTACACTTTTTGAAATCTTAGCTAGAAAAATGCCTGTAAAATAAAAACTGATGGCCATGTGGCTATCAGTTTGTTGCTGAAAACACAATTACTTCCCTAATATCCTTTAGAAAAATAAATTGGCCATTGTTCCCTGGTCTGGCTGTACCAAACTACACCAGGCAACTAGGAATGGGAAAATTACAGTGATGGTCACATCCCAACATACTGCAGCATCTGGACTGGAATTATTGTAGCCCAAAATTTCACTGTACCAGCATTCAACTGGTGTCCTGGGATACAGCACAAATGTCATGAACCATTGCTCCAAGGGCTGCCTTGGTCACTCATGAATCTCCCTGATACATCCAATGTGGTGGGATGTTGGAGCATGTTTAAATAGGGGCAGGTGACTCAGAAGTGATTTCTATTTTGTGTAAGCTGGTCGTAAGCAAACAACATTCAGTGGATGGAATTCTTTATTATTCAAGTGGATAGTGGCATTGTTCAATGGTGTTTGATGGATACAATCAATAATTGAGCAGACCTTTAACAATTCTGCCATTCAATAACATTCCTCATTCCTTTTATGTTGCTGCTGCTGACTGACTGTAGGCAAAGAGATAAAGAAGTAAAGTTACTTGTTTGATCAGTCAAGGCATCTACCATTGCTTGATAAATCTATGTACTGTGGATTGATTAATATGGATAATTGGCTAGAGTATCTTGAAATGATATGGGGGAGTGGAAGTTAAGGCTACTGTAATCTTCACAGCTACTGACTATGTCATATCATATCTAGGGATGATTTTTAGCTGCAGATCACTTTGAAGTATGTGTAAATCTGATGCAGTCTTGACAAATAGTGCTGTATTGGCATATCGGGTCCCATTTTACCATTTCAATTCTAAGTGTGGGATGGACTTGACACTGGGAGTGTTTCAGATCCAACTTTTATACCCGGTCTCAGGCACCTCAAAATGCACTCAGCCCTGAAAAAATAGCAGCGATTCTGAATTGTGCTGTGGAAGCCTGGGGTTCAGGCTTAAAACATATTTGAAATCCTATGGCTCCGATCAGAGCCTTCAGCTATGCATGTGCATTAAAAAAAATTGAAAAATACTCCCTTGCCACATGGCTCCCCAGCTGGATAATTCCTCCCCCAGCTCTCAGAGACATTGCCCTACCTCCACAACATAACTGATCCAGTTATCTCCTCACCCCTCACACCCCCAGACTGATTGCAGCCCCATGCCCCTTCCCACTGATCGCACACAGAGTGACAGCAGACCCTCCATGCCCCTACTCTCCCTGGTCCCCCACCCCCACCAGAAGGCCGTCTAACCCGTCTCCTTTGCCCCTCCTAGAGAACCATCTGACCTGCCTCCCTCGCCCCCTCCCCCCCATACTCTTCCCCTCTCCCTCGAGAATCATCTGACCTACTTCCTTCCTGCCTAGCAGAAACGCCCTCCCTACCACCTCCTGAAACCCCCACCACCAATCTGAATCAGAGAGCGGCCGGAAACTCTGAACTTATTTCCTCAGAAGCTGGAGTGCAGGAATCAGACCTGTGCACCAAGTCTGGACGACAAACACGGTGGTAAAGGGGGAAGTGCCGGTAAGTTTGGTGTGCAATCCATTATGTCATTTTAGTTGCATGTGGTATAGGATTTTCTGTCTAAGACACATAGAAATCTCATTAGAATGCATTCAAGCAGTGACAGTATGAAGACAGGATTCGCAGGTAATCTCTTTTGTACATCATCGTGCTATCAGAATGTTTTTATAATTTCTTCTCCAAAGAACCTTCAATGGTTCAATGAGAAGTTTTGTGTAGCAGTCTTCTGTATCTGAACTGTAAGAGCATTTCACTGAAAAATAAATC
The DNA here is from genome assembly GCA_024679065.1 of Sphyrna mokarran. NCBI lineage: Eukaryota > Metazoa > Chordata > Chondrichthyes > Carcharhiniformes > Carcharhinidae > Sphyrna > Sphyrna mokarran. The sequence goes on from JAGIQG010000003.1 coordinate 62,657,668, forward strand.
TAAACAGAAGCAAGGCCAATCATCCTGCATCTATTTATTTATGGTTGTTTTACTTTTAGAACAATACAAGATAGAAAGGAAGGCACTCAATTTATACAATCTGTGCTGGCTCCTTGAAATCAAATTAGGTTCACTTTTTTTAATTCTGTGGGCTTCGCTAGACCAGCATTTTTATTGCTTATCCCTAATTGCCGTTGAGAAGGTGATGAGTTACCTGCTTGAACTGCACTGTAGGTACACCCATAGTACTTTTTGGGAAGGAGTTTTAGGATTTTGACTCAGCAACAGTCAAGATGGTATGATGGACAACTTGCAGGTGGTGATGTTCCCATTCACCTGTTTCCCTTGTCCTTCTTGATGACAGAGCTGCAAATTGCTGCAATTTTCTCCCTTCAAATATTTATCCATTCCCTTTTGAAAGTTATGATTGAATCTGCTTCCACCACTCTTTCAGACAGAATATTCCAGAACATAATAGTTCACTGCACAATACTGTTTCCTCTAGTCACTGTTGCTAATTATCATAAATTTGTATGAACTGGGAATTGACCCTTCTGCCATGGGGAACCGTTTCCCTAACAAAGCCCTTCATGGTTTTGAACAATTTTACCAAATCTCCCTCTGGCTTTCTTTATTCTAAGGAAAATATCATGGAGTGAATTTTCGCATTCCACCCACCATGGAAATTGTAGCAGGTGAAGGATGACCATGGAAAGGTCTGTTGACTTCAGGAGGGATTTTCTAGTTTCGGGGCAAACATGGCCAAAAAAATCATGCTCTGGCAGTTTCCACAAAACTAAAGTCTATCATCCCTGTCTAAGGCAGAACAGTCAGAATAATCTAGCTAGGACTGCAGGAAAACCTGCAAGCATTGGAAGTATACAGTAGGTCAATTGGGATCTCTATAAGAATGTAAGAACATAAGAACATGGAGCAGGAGAAGGCCATGTGGCCCCTCGAGCCTGCTCAGCCATTCAATAAGATCATGGTTGATCATTTCGTGGGCTCAGCTCCACTTACTTGCCCGCTCACCATAACGCTTAATTCCTTTGCTGTTCAAAAATTTATCTATCCTTGCCTTAAAAATATTCAATGAGGTAGCCTCAGCTGCTTCACAGGGAATTCCATAGATTCACAACTCTTTGTGTGAAGAAATTCTTCTTCAACTCAGTCTTAAATATGCTTCACCTTATTTTGAGGGTATGCCCCCAGTTCTAGTTTCACTCGCCAGTTGAAACAACTTTCCTACTTCTATCTTATCGATTCCCTTCATAATCTTATATGTTTCTATAAGATATCCCCTCATTCTTCTGAATTCCAATGAGTATAGCCCCAGTCTACTCAGTCTTACCTCATAAGCCAACTATCTCAACTCTGGAATCAATCTTGTGAATCTCCTCTGCACTCCCTCCAGTGGCAGTATATCCTTTCTCAAGTAAGGAGACCAAAACTGTACGTAGTATTCCAGTTGTAGCCTCATCAGCACCTTATAGAGCTGCAACAGAACCTCTCTGTTTCAAAACTCCATCCCTCCAGCAATGAAGGACAAAGTTCCATTTACCTTTTTAATTACCTGTTGCACCTACAAACCAACTCCTTGAGATTCTTGCATAGAGACACCCAGGTCCCTTTGCACAGCAGCATGCTGCAATTTTTTACCATTTAAATGATAGCTCATTTTGCTGTTATTCTTACCACATTTACCAACATTGTATTCCATCTGGCAAACCCTCACCCACTCACTTAGACTATCTATATCTCTTTGCAGACTTCCAGCATCTTCTGCACACTTTGCTCTGCCAATCATCTTAGTGTCACCTGCAAATTTTGATACACCACACTTGGTCCCCAAGTCCAAATAATCTACATATACAACATAGATCGTTCATCAAAAGGTTTTATTTTGAGCATTAACATTCTACGCACTGTGCAAAACACTCCATTATGTATGGAATAACTGTGAAGGAAGAAAACAGCTATAGCTATGCATTCAAGCATTACTGCATGGCTTAATTGCAACATAGCTTGCAATATGTGGCAATATCAGGGTCACCTCTGCAGCAGAACCCAGTCCGACATCCCTCACACAGTGAGAGTACCTCCAGCGAATATTCACATTGTTGCTCAGAAACCTTGGGCTCCATGTTCCAAGAGTGTCGTTTCTCTAGCTTCATTGTTATTTGCTATTGGAAACCACCACTTGGTTTCAATTGCTGTTCTGAATGATAAAATGCAGCATGTAATAGACTATGATATTCTTTCGGACAATGTATCATTACTGAAATGTTGTTCCAAGATGTTTATATAACATTTCAAGTGGTGGCATGGATGTTAGTTTCACTAAGCTACTGATTGTAACTGTGCTACTGTTGAAATGAACCAGGGAACGTAGTTTCATTCTCCTGGGAGATATATTCTATGTAAGGATTCAGATGGCTATGTGTTTCATCAATTATATCCTGCAACTTAGGGAAACTTACGCAGTAGGGTCAGGAAATTCAGCACGTTCCACTATGATTCTTACAAATTTTTACAGATAGACCATAGAAAGCATCCTTTCCAGATTATCACAACTTGGTATAGCTTCTGCTCTGACCAAGACAGCAAGAAACTACAAAGGGGATGAACATAGCCCAATCCATCACACAAACCAGCCCCCCATCCATCCTACCTCAGAACACAGCCAGCATAATCACGTCCCCACGCACCCAGGAAATACTCTCCTGTACCTTCCTTTGTTGGGAAAAAGATATAAAAGTCTGAGGTCACATCAGACTTTTGAATGGATTTACCTTATATTAAGTTGATCTTTCTCCACACTGTAGCTATGACTGTAACACTATATTCTGCACCTTCTCCTTTCTTTCTCCCCTATGTATTCCATGAACGACATGCTTTGCACAAGAAACAATACTTTTCACTGTAAACCAATACATGTAACAATAATAAATTATAATAAAAAAGTAATAATAATAAATTAAATCAACTGCCCTCTCCAAAAGATTTTTCTCTCTGCAGGTAAATCATATCATCATAAGACCCTGTTAATCACTCTAATCAGAAATCCCAGGGAAACTTAAGTAATCAAAAGTTCATTAACTTTACTTAACATAACCACTTGCAAGGTTGAAAAGAATAATTATCTGCTCTCCCAAAATCTCAGCTGCATTCCTTCCAGACATACCAATTGCCTGTAGCATAAAGCTGAATTTTTAAAAAATTCCCGTAAGTACAAAAAGTGTATATCCATATCAATTGCACTACTATTATCACAAGAATTGCAAAATGCAGATCTAGAAACATTGGTTAGCCAGATATCTGATGAATCAAAAGATAGAGTGAATCTTGAGTGGGAGCTTCTGGCCACGCATGTCCCAAAATTAAAAATTCCTGCCTGAGCTCAACAGACTTTTATATAGTCTGCTAAATTTGGTCTCACCCTTTATGATTCCCTTGGCAAGTGGAACAGGAAATTTTCAGCCCTTAATAGTGCCTGTGAAATAGTGGTGTTCTATTGAGATGGCTGGGTAATCTGAGAAATTGTTTTCAAGCTTGAATGCACACTGCAATCCAGGACAGAGAATATCCTGGAAGTAGTTCCATTCAAGATAGAGCATACTTTTGGAAAATGCTTTATCTTGGACAGAAAATATTCTATTGCATTCTTTGAGAAAGTAGTTTGGAAATCCTCGTGTGAAAACCAGAGTTCTAGTGAGACCAATTGTCTCACAGTGTGATAAGCATCTAAGGGAAATTGATGAGAAATCCACAATGGTTATCCTGGTGGCACATGTCACTTGGTTTAAGAGAGTGGTATTTCTGACCACAGGTTGCCTATTAGTTTACATGGACTGTGTACTTACTGAAAACATAGCGTAAAATAAATTTTTCAACTTTTGTTGTAACTAGAGGCAACTCCATGTAGTTCCAACAACAAAGGGTTTACTAAACTAATATAACTAGATACAAGATAAGGGTATGAAAGAACATATACACGGATCCACTCTCTTCTCCTCCCTGGCTCCAACTGAATCCCTGGACTCGTGCTGTCACTCCCAGTTGGCCCAATGTGTGGCCACTCCATAGGGTCTGGCCCAATCATATGGCCATAAAGAATTGTCACTTAAAATGGTCACATTTCCACACTCCAACCTAATTCTTGAGTCCACCAGTGAGTAAAAACAAAAGAGAAATAACTTTATACATAAGGACATAGACACTGGCTGGAATTCTCCCCCCACAAAATGTAAGTGCCCAACAGGCAGGAAAATAGGTGAATTTCCCACCTGTTTTTTGGTGTACTTACCTGAATGAATCTTCAATCTTCTGTGCGTCACAGAGCACCTTGGAGAGATCCACGCTGGAAAATGGGGCTGGAACCTATTCCCGCCTGAGAGGCTGGCAGCATAGTGCTGAATGGGCCGATGCATAGGCATCAATCTGTCAGTAGGGAGATTGGTTCATATGCACTTGGCCCCTGTATCTCAACCTCCCGATTGCTGGCCTCCCGCTCACCAATCGCTGGCCTCCCCTCCCCAATCACCCGCCTTCCCAACCCTGTCTTCCCAATCACGGCCTACCAGATCCACTCTCCCCAGTCGCTGGCCGAAAATATCCGTGCTTGCCTGGTCTCACCCACAAGTGATTCCAGACCCACAGCAATGCGGCTGGCTCTTAAATATCCTCTGAAATTGACTAGCCATCACTCCATTGTATCAAATTACTACAGAAAGAAATGAAACCATGCAGACCACATATCAATAATCTAAGCAGTAGAAAAGACAATGACACATCCAGCTGTGAAAAGTCTTCTGTACTAACATCCGAGGGCTCATGGCAAAACTGGGAGAGCTGCCCTTGGACTAGTCAAACATCAGTCTGATATAATCATACTCAACATATCATACCCTACAGCCAATGTCCCAGACATCACATCAACACTAACTCACTGTTAGGACAAAGGAGGGAGTTGCCTTGAAGTCCTTAACACTGACTCCAGACCCAATGAAGTCTCCTGGCAAGGTCAAACATGGGCAAGAAAATCTTCTGATTATCATCTACCACTCTCCCTCAGCTGGTGAATCAGTATTTCTTCATGTTGAACACCATTTGGAAAAAAACACTGAGGGTGGCAAGGGCACAGAATGTATTCTGGTGGGGACTTCATTGTTTATCATCAAGACTGGCTCAGTAACACCATTACAGAATGAGCTGATGAAGTCCTGAAAGACATTTCTGCCAGATTGGGTCTTCAGCTGGTGATGAACAAACGAGACTATCCTCATCAATCCACCAGTCACAGTGGGATTTGTTCATGACAGTATTAGTAGAAGTGATCACCACACAATACTTGTGAAGACAAAGCCTTATCTTTATATTGAAAATACTCTGCATTGTGTTATGCAGTCCTGTACTAAATGGGATAGATACAGGGCAGATCTAACAGCCAAAACTGGGCATCGATGAATTCCATGCTGTGGATCATCAGTAGCAATGGCCAAATTGTAGTCAACTATAGCTGCATGGCCCAGCCTATCCCTTAATCTAGTATTAAAGCAAGTGAAAAACTCTAGTTCAATAAAGATTGCAGAGAACATTCTAATAGCAGCTCCAGACTTACCTAAAAATGATGTGTCAATCAGTTAGACTACAATATAAGCCTGCTTTAATGCCAAAAAGCCCAAGAAGCATGCAACAGACAAATTTAAGTGATTCCACAACTATCAGAAGAGAACCAGCATTTTGGAAGAGCCTGGGAGAGAGACCTCTGTGAAAGGGCATGAGGAGAGGCGTGCAAGTCCAATTTTAGAGGTTAAGGGTGGGAAAGTTAAAGATACTTCTCATGGGACCAGGACGGGGTTGAGCAGGAAGATGATAGGATTGCCACCATTTGTATTATATGCATACCCCATTCCTTCAACCAAAAACATAGACAGTGGCAAAGCCAGACTGGCCACAGAAAAAGGTCACTTGGTTCATGCCAGCACTCTGTAGAGCAATCCAGTCTGTCTCATCCTCCCACTTTGTTCCAATAGCCCTGCAAGATTATTTCCCTCAAGTGTCCATCTGATTTTCTTTTGAAAATCTTGCAAGCATTGGGTTTCAGACCATTAAAACACAACATGTAAAAATATTTTTCCTTAAATCCCTGTATTCCTTGCCCAAAACCTTAAATTTGTGGATCTTAGTCCTTGTATCATCAGCTAACGGAAACAGTTTGTCTTTGTCTACCTTTTCCAAACGCATCATAAACTTGTACACCTCAAACAAATCACACATCTATCTTCTTTACTACAAGCAGAACAAGTCCAACTTTTTCAATCAGACTTTGTAGTTAAGATTCCTCATTCCTGAAGGCATTCTGGTAATTCTTCTCTGAACATTCTCAAGGACCCTTGTAGCTTTTTTAAAGTGTAGTGACCAGAATTGGATTGTTGTTGTGGATTTCAGGAAAGGAATCATGCTCCCTGAGTGGATAGAAAATTCACAGACATAGCTGCACAGCAGAATTAATAGGAATACATATCTCGGTGCCAAAACTTGGGACTCCTTGCAGATGTTAAAACAAAAGCTAAATTGGGGCTGATTTAAAAACAATCAGAGAAGAGAAATAATTTGAACACAATCAGAACTGTCTTAAAACTCGAAATGCTGGCAGAGATTATAATTACAGGGCTGTAAAATGTCTGGAAATTGACAACGGATCTACATTAATATTTAGCAGATCTTGTCTCTATACATTAACAACTAATTGGGAGATATTAATATGCACCCTAGACCCATAAAAACCATAATTCTGCTATGTAACATCATTAAACATGTAATGGTAAACAATCTCCAAGCGTGGACATGACCTCCAGAAAGATATGTTTCAATGGGATAGAGTGTAAAAGCCACATCATAAAAATTTGGTAATAGCCTTTCTCTGCAAGGGTCACTCTTTCTTTCACATCTCTCATTGCAACAATAATAAAGTCTATGGTAATTCTGCATCCGGTTGGAGGCTCATTGTTCTTTGTCTCTCTAGGCCACCCTCAATTCAGCAAGTTGTAGCCCTCTTTAAATTATAGACCGTAATAGATTTTCCCCAAAACAGATGCAATACTCAAGTTGAGACCTAACCAGAGCTTTATAAAAGCTCAGAGTAATTTCCGTATTTTTGTACGCAACTACTCTATTTATCAAAGCAAAATCCCTTCAGCACCAAAGGCTTTTCTTCATCAGAAAATTGATAATTCACATTTTGCCTTGCTGAACTATATTTAATCTTTTGTAGGTCATATTTGCCAAGACAATGGGAGATCACCCTTGTTCTTATTTGAATAGTGCCATGGGATTTTTTTTATCTACATGAGGGGACAGGATGTACCCTGACTTGTCTGACCTAAGAGACAGTAGGTTGGATTTTCATGGAGTTTTGAGAATTCTGGAACCATTATTAAATAAGATATTAACAATGATTAAGAAAGATATTGATAAAATATTGAGAAAATGTATTATTAGCACAGACAATGTGGAATATGTATGGGTCAAGTTAAGAAACATCAAGGGGCAAAAACATTCATGGGGGTGATATACAGACCACCAAACTGTACTGGTAAAGTTGGGAATAGCATTGTACAGGGAATCAAAGATCAGGGAATCAAAGTCCAAAGATGTGCAGGTGAGGTTGATTGGCCATGCTAAAAACTTGCCCCTTAGTGACCTGCAATGTGTAGCTTAGAGGGATTGATAGGTGAAGTGTATGGTGGTACAGACTGGGTGGGATTGTGGTCGGTGCAGACTCAATGGGCCAGAGGGACTCTTTCTGCACTGTGGAGTTTCTATGATTATATGACATGAATTGGATAGAGAATATGCTTTCAGCCATTATGTTATTGTTAAGGAACAGCTGTGAATATGGGTGACTTTAATCTGCATATAGATTGGGTGAGTCTAGCTAATCACAGTACAATAGAGGAAGAATTTCTGGCTGCACACAGGATGGTTTCCTAAATCAATGATTTGAAGAACCAATACAGAAACATCGTGGACTAGATATTGTGCAATGAAAAGGATTAGTTGGCAATCTAGTTGTGAGAGAACCCTTGGAGATGAGTGACCATAATATGATAGAATATCAAGTGGACAGTGAGGTAGTTGATTCTGAGACCAGAGTCCTAATCTCAATAAAGATAACTATGATAGTGTGAGGCCCCAACTGCCTTTGATGGGCTGGGAAACATTACTGAAAGGAAGGACAGTGGACAGACAATGGCAGGCTCTCAAGGGATAAATAAGTGAATGCCAAAAGTTGTTTGTTCCTATCAAGCCAAACGTGAAAGGGCAACTGTGTCTAAACCATGGCTTACAAGGGAAATTAAAGATAGTTTTAGATTCAAAGAAGAGCATACAAATTGGTAAGAAAAAACAATATATCTGAGGATTGGGAGCTGTTTAAAATTCAGCAGAAGTGGACCAAAGAATTGATTACGAATGGGAAAATAGAGAATGAAAGTAAGCTAGCAGGGAACATCAAAGTGGAATGTAAAATTTTCTATCAGTACGTAAAAAGAAAAAATTGACAAAAACAAATGTAAGAGTCCTCACGATTAGAAACAGGGGGATTCAAAATGAGGGATAATAAAAATGATTGAAGAACTAAATTCATATTTTGCTTCTGTCTACATGAATTATATGTTGCAAGTGGGAAGCTGATGGAAATTAGTAGATAAATTGTTTTGGGGAAATTAATAGGATTGAAGGTGGTTAAAGCTCCAGGACCTGATGATCTTCATCCTCGAATATTTAAGAAAGTGGTCCCATTGAAACAGTGGATCCATTGCTCATCTTTTCCAAAATTCTTTGGTCTCTGGAATAATTCCTCTCAGAACTAATGTAAGCCCACTATTCAAAAAAGAAGGTAGAGAGAAAACAGGGAACTATACACTAGTGATATTAACTTAATTAGTGGAGAAGGTACTTGAATCCATTATCAAGGATTTCATATCTCCAAATTTGGAAAGCAGTGGTAGAATTCAAAGTTTGATAGATAAAGTATTTTACTGTTGAGAAAAGCATGGATGTTAGAGAACTTGGGGAAATAAATATTGATGTCTTGAGGAATGTACATATTACAGAGGAGTAGGTACTGGAAGTCTTAAAGCGCATTAAGGTAAATAAATCTATGGGACCTGATGAGGTATATCCCAGGATATTTGGGAGGCTAGGGAGGAAATTGCAGGTCTCCTAGCTGAGATATTTGAATCATTGATAGTCATGGGTGAGATGCCTGAAAGTTGATAAGGGGCAAATGTTGTGCTTTGTTTAAAAAGGACTGCAGGGAAAAGCTTGGGAATTAGAGGCCAGTGAGCCTCACATCTGTGATGGGTAAATTGTTGAAAGTATTTTGACAGACAGGATCTACAGGCATTTAGATAAGCAAGGACTGATTAGGGACAGTCAGCGTAGCTTTGTGAGTGGAAAATCATGCCTCACAAATTTATTTGACTTTTTCAAAGTGGTAATCAAAAACATAGATGAAGGCAGTGTAGTTGATGTTGTCTACATGGACTTTAGCAAAGCCTTTGACAAGGTACCGCATGGTAGATTGTTGCATAAAGTTAAATCTCATGGGATTCAGAGTGAGGTATCTAAATGGATACAAAATTGGCCTCTTGACAGAAGCCAGAGCGTAGTTGTAGAGAGTTGTTTTTCAAACTGGAGGCCTGTGATCAGCAGTGTGCCTCAGGGATTAGTGCTGAGCCCACTGTTATTTGTCATTTATATTAATGATTTGGTTGAAAATATAGGGGACATGGTTAGTAAGTTTGTAGATGACACCAAGGTTGGTGACATGGTGTACAGTGAGGAAGATTATCTCCATTTGCAGTGGCATCTTGATCAATTGAGCCAGTGGGCTCATGAATGGCAGATGGAGTTTAATTGAGACAAATGTGAGGTAATGTATTTTGGTAGATTGAACCAGGGTAGGACTTACTCAGTTAATGGTAAGGCGTTGGGGAGAATTACAGAAAAAAGAGATCTAGTGATGCACGTTCAAAGCTCCTTGAAAGTGGAGTCACAGGTGGATAAAGTGGTGAAGAAGGGTTCGGCAGCTTGGTTTTATCAATCAGAACATTGAATATGGCAATTGGAACATCTTGTTAATGTTTTTCAAGACATTGGTAAGGCCACACTTGATATACTGTGTGCAATTCTGATCACCCTATTATAGAAATGATATTATTAAACTAGAAAGAGTGCAGAAAAGATTTACTAAGATGCTACCGAGTTATGAGGAAAGGCAGAATTGATTGGGATGTTTCTTTCCGGAGCATAGGAAGCTGAGGGATGACCTTATAGAGGTCTTTAAAATAATAAGGGGCATAGACAAGATAGATAGTCAATATCTTTTCCCAAAGGTAGGGGAGTCTAAAACTAGAGGGCATAGGTTTAAGGCAAGGGAGGAGAGATACAGAAGTGTCTAGGGGGGCAATATTTTCACACAGGGATGGCAAATGTCTGGAACAAGGTGCCAGCCATAGTAGTAGAAGAGGTACAATTGTATCTTTTAAAAAGCATTTAGCTAGTTACAAGGTACAATGGGTATAGAGGGATATGGGCCAAATGGTGGGCAATTGGGATTAATTTAGGGGTTTAAAAAAAAGGGTGGCATGGACAAGTTGGGCCGAACAGCCTGTTTCCATGCTGTAAACCTCTATGAGTATGACAAAGGATAGAAAACTAATTGACAGACAAGAAACAAAGAATATGAATAAATGGGTCTTATTTCAAATGGCAAGCAGTGACTGGTGGGGTTTTGCAGGGATCACTGCTGGGACCCCAGCCATTCACTGTATATATTAATGATTTAGATGAGGGAATTGAATGTAATATCTCCAAATTGCAGATGACTCAGAGTTAGGTGGGAGGATGAGCTGTGAGGAGGATGCAGAGATGCTTTAGTATGATTTGGACAGGTTGAGTGAGTAGGCAAATGAAGGCAGATGTAGTATAATTTGAATAAATGTAAGATTATCCACTTTAGATGCAAAACAGGAATTACTATGGATTACTATTTGAATGGCCATAAATTAGGAAAGGGGAATGTGCAACAAGCCTTGGGTGTACTCATACATCAGTCACTTAAGGTAAGCATGCAGGTGCAGCAGGCAGTAAAAAAGGCAAATAACATGTTGGCCTTCATAGCGAGAGGATTTGCGTACAGGGATGACTTGCTGCAATTATACAGGGCTTTGGTAAGGCCACACCTGAAATATTGTGTGCAACTTTGGTCACCTTATCTGAGGAAGGATGTTCTTGTGCTACAGGGAGTGCAGAAAAGGCTTACCAGACTAATTCCTGAGGTGACGGAATTGATGTATAAAGAAAGATTGAATCAATTCGAATTGTATTTGGTGAAATTCAGAAGAATGAGGGGCGATCTTGTAGAAACCTATAAAATTCAAACAGCAATAGACACGGTAGAAGGATGTTTCTGATGCTGGTGATATTCAGAACCAGTGGTCACAATTCGAGAATCTAGGGTAGACAATTTAGGACCGAGATTAGGAAAAGATTCTTCGCCCAGAGAGTGGTCAACCTGTGGTCATTCCTTATATCAGAAAATAGTTGAGGCCAAAATTTTGTTGCTGATATTCTCCAAAAACAAAACTAAGTGCCAAATGGGCAGGAAAACATGAGTATTCTCTGTCCGTTTTTTGAGTGTACATGCCAGAACGAATTCCAATACTCTGTGTCAGCGTGATTCACTCTGAAAAGAAGGGGGTGGGACCTTTACCCACACAAGAGGCTGGTATCAATGCTGAGTGGGCCAATGTGTATGTGCCAATCTGTCAACAAGGAGATTGATACGTGTGCACTGCCTTCCCCCCTCCCCCCATCTCTGGCCTCCGGACCGTTGGCCTCCGAGCACTGGCTTGCCCCATGACACCCCTGATCACTGGCATTCCATATCCCACCATCCACCGATCGAGGCCTACCAGACTTCCCAGCCCAGCCCAGATCTCTATTCCCGGCTAGCCCCAATCTCCCCCTCGCACTGCCCTGGCCAGGTCCAACTCTTCCCATAGTCAATCTTGACGCTTCCCCCCTCCACCCCCACCCAATGGTCAGCTCCAACTTCCCTAGCCCGAAGATGAGGTCCGAAACCTCCTTCATGGCCAACCCTGATCACCTCCTCCCTCCCTCTCCCACCAGTTCCACTTTCAGAGCAGCATTCAGTGCTCCTCCCCCACACCGATCACCCCCTCAATCAGCCCCACACCCAGTATGACCTGCCACTCTCTGGTCCTGCTCTTTTGGGACTGCCAGTTTAGCCCTTGGGCAGTACCAGGGTGCCAGGATGCACTAAACAAGGGACACCCCCTTTTTGCCTCTGACCTCCCAGAGGGCCTCAATGGCTTCTGTTCCCACCAGTGAAGTGAAAATATCTATTTCTGTTAGTAGAGAGCAGTCGTAAATGCTGCTGGCAGGAACCACTCCCTGCGGATGGGTGGGAGACATGCTCATGGGCCCAGAGAATAGCGTCCCAGCCTGCTAATCATGTGGAAATTCTAATTTCCATTTGATAATCAACGCTGTTCCAATTTCCAGTGTGGAACCAATTGCACTTAAAACAAAAAGCGCTGGGAGACTTGCGACTGAGTGGACTGAGGATATGGGGGGATTAGGCCATTGTGTTGGCTATTGAATAATGAATGGCAGAGCAAGCTCAAAGGAAAGAATGGCTTCCTCGTGCTTCTATTTTCTACGTTTCTAAGTCAGCAAGGATTTTCAAAAGGGGAACTCATGCTTGACAAATCTACTGGAATTCTTTGAGGATGTATCCAATAGAGTTGACCAGGGAGAACTGGTGGATGTGGTTGATTTTACTTTCAGCAGGTTTTTGACTTACATAGCAGATTACTATGTAAAGTTTAAAGTTAAAGTGCATGGGACTGTGGGTAGTGAGTAATGAGATGGACAGAAAGCTGCTTAGCAGTCAGGAAACAAAGAGTTGGAATAAGTGGATTTTTACTGATTGACAGCTAAGACTAGTGGAATACCACAGGGATCTGTGCTAGGACTCCAACTGTTCACATTATATGTTAATGATTTGGATGAGGAAACTAAATGTATTATTTCCAAATTTACAGCTTGGGTGGGAGGGTGAGTTGTGAGGATGATGCAGAAATGCTTCAGTATGATTTGGACAAGCTGAGTGAGAGGGCATATGCATAGCAGATGCAGTATAATGTGAACAAATGCAAGGTTATCCACTTCAGTAGCAAAAATAGGAAGGCAGATTATTAGTTAGGTTATTGAGTGTAAATTAAGAGAGAATTGACTCATGCATTAGTCACTGAAAATAAGCAAGCATATACAGTAAGAGTAAAGAAGACAAATGGTACGTTGTCTTTCATAACAAGAAGTTTTGAGTATAAGAATAAAGATATTTTACTATTGTTGTACAGGACATTGGTAAGGAGTTTGTATGCAGTTTTGGGGTTCTTATCTGAGGAAGAATGTTCTGGCTATGGAGGGAGGGCAGTGAAGATTTACCAAGTTGATTTCTTGGATGACAGGACTTTCATACAATGAGAAACTAAGTCGGTTGGGATTATATTTATTTCAATGTAGAAGAAGGAGAGGGATCTCATTGATAAAAATCTAGCAGGATTAGACAGGGTAGATTCAGAAAGAATGTTCCCAATTGGGATGGTGGAAGGTAGGGGGAAGATTGGGGGAGGGGGGATTGGGGGTGGGAAGAGTTCAGAACCAGGGATCAACCTAGGACTTTGAGGACAAGAATAAACCTTTTAGGATTGAGGTGAGGAGAAATTTCTTCACTCAGGTAGTGGAATTCACTACCACAGAAAGTAGTTGAGTGATTGTTCTGTGATTCCAAGAAGGCATTAGACATAGTTCTTAGGGCTAAAGGGGTCAAGGGATATGGGTGGAAGATGAAAACATAGTATTGAATTTGGTGATCAGTCATGATCACAATGAATGTCAGAGCAGGCTCAAAGAACCAAATGGCTGACTCCTGCTTATTTTCCTTGCATGTTTCTATGTATTTAAAAATGGTTAACAAGACATGATTGCAGGATTTCCATTCCATTCCTGGTACACTCAATTTTCCACTGAATCTCTACAGTGAAGAGATGGCCATTCGGCCCATTGAGTCTGCACAAACTCTCTGAAAGAACATCATACCCAGGCTCATCTCCCCATCCTATTCCCATAACTCTCTGAATTTACCATAACCAATCCAACTAACCTACTTGTCTTTGGACATTAAAGGACAGCTTAACATGGCCAATTCACTTAACTTGTACATCTTTGGACTGTGGGAAGAAACCGGAGCACATGGACGAAACCCAGACAGATAGTGGGTGAACATGCAAACTCCACAGATCGTCACCCTTTTGAAGCAGCATGGTGCTGCGTGGTTAGCACTGCTGTGTTATAGTGCCAGAGACCCCCATTCAACTCCCGGCTTGCATCACTGTCTGTGTGGAATCTCCACATTCTCTCTGTGTCTGCATGGGTTTCCGCTTGGCGCTCTGATGTGTTGATTAGGTGCATTGGTCATGCTAAGTTCTTTCTCCTGTACGCGAATAGGTGCTGGGGTTGGTGACTGAAGGATTTTCACCGTATCTTCATTGCAATTGTTAATTTAAACCCACTGTGACAATAATAAATAAATGTTTAAAAAATAAACTAAACCCAAGGCTGGAGTCAAACCCAGGTTCCTAGGATTGTGAAGCAGCAGTGCTAACCACTGAATCCTGCTCTCCTGCTCTGGCTGATTCCTTTTTAGAATAGGCATCTCACAAATAACCCAAACCTGTAATTTTCATGGAGTAGGACTAGTTTCTCCATGATTTGTAGCTCATAGCCAATCATTAGCCATGGTCTGGATTCAGGAACCTTTTGAAAGGTAAAATCAAAAAATCTTTTCTGTCACAATTCATGTCTCCCATGAATTACGAATGCTTGACTGAAAGTCCAGACTCTCATAAAAGGATTATGTGAGTTTGTTGACATAATTATCGAGAAGCAGAGAAGATTGACAGCACTATGATGTATTAACAAACTATATTTTCTCTGATCTGCTAGTGGGCCATCAAGTCTGATTCCATCCTGCACCATTCTCCCCAAGTGAAAATTGGGTCTGATGGGGTACTTTACACTGAGACTGATCTGCTGAGCTGGGAAATTTTCCATATCAACAACCCTCCTCAGTAGCAGGCCAGGCATCTCCAACAAAATAATACTGCCTCATAATTGCACTGAAGTATCAGTCTGGATTACGTGGGCAAGCTTCTCAACATTCTGCTTCAAAGGTACAACCACCAGCTCCCACACAATAAGCATATTTCTCCTGATTTGGGACTAAGCACCCACACCAGTGAAAAAAACAAAGTGTTTCCCACTGATGAATTCCATCTGATGAATGCAAATTCATATACCCCACGAATCACATGAACCAGCCTGGCTTTTCAGAAATTGAGACACCTTTTATAAATGGCATCCCCCCCATCCCCGTTGACCAAGGGAGCACAACCAATCTCTCAGCCAACAGGGACATCCTCCTGTCCACCAATCAAGCCATGGGTCATCACCATCCCCCAACCCCTCACCAAAAACCACACAGGCATGAGGGTGATCCAACCTCCCATCCCCACCTCCCCAACGGGATGAGGGGGACCTGACACCTCCCAGCCCTCAGATCTCACACAACTCCCTCCCCCTCAGGCACCTACTTGGCCTCCCTTCCCACTCCCCCTTTTAGGAGATATGTATTACAATTGAAACTGTGTTACAACTTGCAGGTTTGAATAATTTTCAGTCGGGGTTGTTGAGGCGGGTTGGGTAAATCCCTTTTGCTTTCCCAACCGCAGGGAATCCTAATTTTTGGCTGACACCCCATTCAACGGGACACCAGGATTCTCACAGGTTGTCTGGAAATTATCTCCATTATTAGATTGAATTATTTACCAAAGCCACTTCTTTGCGATATCTGACTGCATTTCTACTGATGTTAATCCATGTTCGGCTCAATAATTCTTTCCATCCAATGCAATTGTTTAGTTTCTACATGAATCTCTGTAGAGATTCATATATAAAGAATGTTACCTGGTTGAGAGTAAGTTGGTTATGGAAATGAACCTCTGCAAAGAACCAATCTTTTGAAAAGGCAGGAAGGGGATGGAGGAGAAGAACTGAGAAGGATAAGGGTGCAGAGATGTTTTATAAGAACATTATTAGGGATGAGGGACTATAATTACAAGGGACAGTTGGAAAAATTAAGACTATTCTCCTTGGAACCAGAGGTTTCAGATTTCACCCGATAGAGGATTTCAAGATGGGAGGTTTGACTGAACAGTTAGAAAAAAGTTATTCCTCCTCTGGTGAGCAGATTAATTATCAGCGGTCATAGATTTAAAATCATTGGCAAAAAATTCACTGTATTTTGGAATTGGGACTCTGAAAAGATGGCAGCTGATTCCATAAATAATTTAAAAGGATGTACTTGAGGTAGAGAAACTTACAAGTTATGGATAAGAAGTGGGGATGTGAGATTAAGTGCGACCTTTTTTCGAACAGCTAATGCAAGCACAATGAGTTAAATGGCTTCTTTGTGTACTATAAGGCTCTGATTCTGTGAGTAAACTATGCAGAGCTCTTTTCTCTAGAAAACAGAAGATTGGGAAATGACTTGGGAGAGATATTTATGATTATGATCAAAATTACAATTGGGGTTCATAAATATGATAGTCACTAACAAATGGGAGATTCAGGATAAACATCTTTACTCTGAGAGTAATGAGAATATGGAACTCACTACTACAAGGCAAATTACACAGATGCATTGAAAGAGAAGCCATATAAAAAGAAGAAAAAGATGAATATGTTGATAGGATTAGATGAAGGGCAGAAGAATGCTTCTGTGGAGCACAACAATGGCACAGACCAGTTGAGCCAAATAGGCTTTTTCTGTGCTGTAAATATCACTTAATACTTTGTGAAAGCAGAGAGATTAGTGCAGAAGAGGGAAAATGGAAAGAGAGAAAGAACAGGGTGGAAAAGAAAGGACCGAGGGCAGCAATAGGGTGCAGAACAATTAACTGAGAAAGGAAAGAGGATTGCAGGGAATTCTGAGCCTGGATGCTCCGGTTTTCTCCTACAGTTTGAAAGATATGCTCGTTAGATGCATTAATCCAAACAGGCACTGGAGTGTGGCGGCTAGGGGAATTTCATAGTAACTTCATTGCAGTGTTAATGTAAACCTTACTTGTGACTAATAATAAATAAAGAAACTTTGGGGGTGGCACTGCTATCTCATAGTGCGAAGAATCAGGTTCAATTCCGGCTTCGGGTGACTGTGTACAGAGTTTGCACATTCTCCCCGTGTCTGCATGGATTTCCTCTGGATGCTCCAGTTTCCTCCCATGGTCCAGAGATGTGCGGGTTAGGTTGATTGGCTGTGCTAACTTGACCTTGGTGTCAGGGGGATTAGCAGGGTTATGAACGGTTATGGGAATAGGATCTGCATGGGATTGTGATTGGTGGGCCTCCTTCTGCGCTGCAGGGATTCCATGATTCAGTGAAAAAAAGGAAAGACAGGAGAGGGTAGAAGTTTATACTGTGGCTGATTGAATCTGATGTACTTAATTGTTGTGAAACTATACTAGCATTTTGTCATTTTGAGATCATGCGCTATTATGATCTTTAAAAGCTGTATTCAAGCTGTACTAAAAGTGGTGACTGAAATAATATTGGATATGAGGGCAATAACCTGGATGCAGATAGATTGAGTAGCTGATCTGAGAAATGGTAATGAGATTTAATGTCAACAAGAGCAACATGATGAGGAAAGGTTAAAAAAAAATGAAGACTGGCATTGTAACAAAATACATTGTTCCAAAGGATATATATAGCCTAGAAAGAAAGCTATGGTCAGTTCATTGAAAATTGCACAGGAAGTGTCAATAACGCAATTATAGCAGAAATTTACATTTAAACTTCAGCTGGTTTGTGGCAAGTAATCTTTGTTTCACACTAGTGCTAGGAAATGACTGTCTCCAACAAGAAAGAATCTAACCATCTCATTTTGATGTTCAATGGCATTACTATTGAGAGTTCTCACAAACATCTTTGGGTGACCATTTATTGAACCAGCCATATAAGTGCTGTGGTTGCAAGGCAGGAGAAAGGCTGTGAGTTTTGTGGCATATAACTTGCCTCATGACTTCCCAAAGCATTTCCACTATCTATAGAATATGAGAGCAGGATTCACACAGCTCTCAAAATCAAGAAGGTTAACTCTATTCAGGACAAAGGAGGCTGCTTGACTGGCACCTTATCTTCCCTTCATGATCAGCTTAGTGTACCAATAGTGTTTACCATTTGCAAAATGCATTGTAGTAATTCACCAGGGCTCCTTTACCAGCATGTTCCAAACCACAACTGTTACCACCTAGTATCTAAAAAAATAAGGGTAGCAGGCACATGAGAACACGAACATCACCTGAAAGTTCCCTTCCAAATCAAATACCACCTTGACTTGGAACTATATAATCAATTTTTCCCCTGTGTCAAAGTCCTGAACTTCCTTTTCAAACAGCAGATTTGGGTGTATCAAATCAGATGGACTGCAGTAGTTCAAGAAGGTTACCTTCTCAATATCAATTTGGGATAGACAAAAAATGCTGGCCTTACTAGTGATGCCCTTATCCCATGAACAAATTAAAAAAGAGGATATTTCACACATGGAATATAAATCTCAGGTATTGATACTTGAGTCTATCTAGAACATTGGTTCATTCCTTTGTGAAGTGCTTTGAGTAGTTCTAGTCATCTTACTACTGGATGTTCTTTTTGGCACTAAAAAGGTGCAACAAAGAGCTACTCATCTAACAATTAGGTATTGGACTCCTAATTGACTCATGGCACTTAATCTACAAAACTGAGTTTGTTTATTCTAGAGAAAAGGCTGAGAGAAATCTTATTCAGATATTCAAGATATTATGGATTCAACAAGTTGCATCCTGAGAAACTGCTAACTCAGTTATTATAAAAGGGAGATAGTTTGTATTGCAGAACCGGGAAGGTGAATAGAACAGATGTAATTACTTCACACATGGGTGGTAAATGTTTGTGATGGGCTGCTTAGATGGGTAATTAAGGCTGATAAAGTTTGGTGTGAAAGTTAAGAAAAGAGACATTAGTAGTGAACAGTAAAGACTGTATTGAAACTTGTGTTTGACTATATACGCCAATTAGATTTTTTCAGATCTAGCCTGTTTCCATGTTCCAACATTTCCATTAGAATATCATACAGAGGGATTTGAAACACACACTGACCATGTATATGTCTGATAACATGGCCCGATGCAGTTTCATGTTAATGTGTTTAAGCGAAAAGACAGAGTTAGTCTGAGAGAAATAGAAAACCACACTGCATGTATTTTCAGATTTTTATTCTAATTCATACATTCTCTGAAAGAGCCATGTCCTGGGTAAACTGAACAGTATCTGAGCCATGCTTCTCATCCACATATTTGAGATGAAACATTTTGCTGGTGCAATGCATGTGGAATTCTTGACTTCCATCGACTGACATCTTCATCTAATAACTAAGTTTGAATAGTTAATGAGTGAACTACCTGGTTCAAACGTAACATATGAATGGAATCAAATAAAGTAGCCAACAGTAAGTATGTCAATCAGCATACCTGAAACATGTCTTGAGGTTCTAAACTTATGAGAGCAAAATTAAAGCTGTTTGGGTTCAGAGGGGGAAAAAAATATAAATGCTATGTTTACATTCCTATTTAGCAAATGTTAATAATAGTTTGCTCACAGTGTAACAAACAAATAACTACAAACCTTGGCTCATGATTTTACAATATAATTAAATCAATATTTTGGATGCTTCCTTATGAACTAGTTAGCCTAATTGGTGATTACAGCTGAAAAAACTGTGGAGATGAGTGCAATCTTGAAATTGGTGATCTTGAGTTTTGACTTTGATCTCTCAGAGATTTAAAGTGTGCTTGCTTCTACCATTGGGCTTCACTGATATTTGAGGATTGGGCTCAAATTAATGAAAACTGGAACCAGATCCAGATGCTGACCCAGAGCCAGAACCAGACCCAGAGTCAGAGCCAATGCCAGAACCAGAACCGGAGTCGGAGCCAGAACCAGAGCCGGAGCCGGAGCCATTGCCAGAGCCGGAGCCGGAGTCGGAGCCAGAGCCCGAGCCAGAGCCAGAATCAATGCTGAAGCCTAAGCCTGAGCCAGAGCCTAAGCCAGAGCCGGAGCCAGAGCCAGAGCCAGAGCCAGAGCCAGAGCCAGAGCCAGAGCTGGAGCCACTGCCCGAGCCATACCCATAATCAGAACCAGAGCCAGAGCCAGAGCCATCATCATCAGTGTGTACTGTGTTTTCATTGCCAAAATCAGGATTGTAATAATCAGAACTTGGTTGTCCAACGGATGGAAACCACTTCCTGAAATTAGCTGGATGACAGGAATCGGGATAAAGCAGAAAGCCACTGAATGTGCTGTCCGTATCCTGATTTGCGTATATGCCATTGAAACTGGAATCCTTTACTTGTAACCATACCTTGTCCCCTTCATCAAGGTGTATTATTAGAGTTTGGGAAGCCTGGTCCTTGTTAACTTTGTTAGCTGTTTTGACAATTAATTTGCGGTTTTTGAATAATCCCATTTTAACAGGATTTTCAGCTATTGATAAATGATAACTAAATACATATGTTCCATTCACTGGGGCTGTGTAAACTCCAACTGGAGGATTGAAATGTCCTTGCAAATTGTAGAAGACAACAGTGAATGGTATTGGGAAATATGGACTTGGTAAGCCTTCTTCAGCATTTCGACCAGCAGAAAATGCAGATTGTTTAGTAGGAACACATGGGCCAGGAGGTCCTATCTCACCTTCTTTGCCCTTTTCACCTTTGTCTCCTTTCTCACCCTGATTTCCTTGCTGACCCATTGGCCCTGGATCTCCTTTGACTCCCTGTGGTCCAGCAGCTCCATCATTTCCACGTTCACCTTTCTCTCCATCCACACAGTCACAAATACCTTTTTCCCCTTGGTCACCTTTTACTCCTTTTACTCCTTCATCTCCTTTCAGTCCAATGCTTCCTGGTTCACCTTTTCTTCCAGGTTGCCCAACCAAGCCAGAATCACCTCTTTCTCCCTTTGGACCATGGAGACCAATATCGCCTTTCAGACCTCTATCTCCTTTTTGGCTATGGCAGTCAGCTGGGCATTGGCCAGGTAAACCTGCACTTCCTTTAAGGCCTGGAAGTCCATTAGCACCAGGTATCCCCCTTGGACCTAGAATCAAAAAATGGAACGTTAGCAATTAAATATATTTTATATTTTGATTCCTTTCTGAATTTGATGAAGAGAATAAAATTGCTTTGTTGAGGCTTAATTGTAATCAGGTGGATTCAAAACTTTGTTATGACCAGGTTAGTAGGAGTGCAGACCACTTTTTGTTGCACTCCTGGGTTAGTCATAACTGAGATTGAATTTAAAAAGGTGATATTGCCAATTCAATATCGATATACATATATATTTAATTGTGTGTAATTAGCATAAGAAGTAGGCCAGCCAGGTTCCTTAAATTAAGAAGTAAAAACTTGGTTTTATTGCTAAAACTCACTCAACTAAAGATGCAAAAATTATTAACAAAATGTTTAAAAAATGCAAATATGTCCAACTACCCACAAGTGCAAAATCAATACACACAACAATCATCATTACTCCCACCCCACTCCAGCCTCCCACCAATGCAAAAAATAAATAATACTCTTCAGAGTATCAAATCTTAAAACGTGGCATTGTAAAAGTTAAAGTGAGACCTAAAAAAAATTCACTGATCATCCAGATATTTGTTTACAGTTGACGGGGCACTTTCCACTATACTTGGGATTCTCGCTGCAATAATCGTTCTGTAATCACGGTGGTTGATTTTCTTTTCCCTTGGAGGCCATAGGGTTAATTTGAAGTTTTATTTGAAGAACTTTCATTTTGCAGCAACACCAAAATCTTCTAATGTGTTTTCACATCACAAACAGCTCAGCTCTGATGCAAGAGTTTCAGAGCAAAAGAAAGGGGTAAGACTGTTGCCCCTATGGCAGTCTCTCAGGCTGTTAGTTCAAATCCAGAATCATTTTCACCCAAGAGCTTAATCACCTGACTTCATTCTGATTTCAATCTGGTCTTATTTCAACAATTCCCTTACAGAGCACCATCTGTGTCTCCATAAACAGCTTGTGCTTTTTGCAAATGCAAAATAGTACTACCATAGATTAGTGTTTTCCTCTTCGCAAAATGTATGTTTTCAAATATTCAATATATATACATCCAGCATTATAAATTAATGTTCTACATAGAGTACAGGTGGGAACAGCGGGGTGGCGGCGCGGGCTTGATGGGCCGAAGGGCCTGCTTCCCATGCTGTTTTGTTCTTTGTTCTTTATAACACATCTTCATAACATTCTCAACTAATTTCTGTCCCAGAGCTTAAGAACCGGATTCTCCCACCTTGCCTGCAGCTGGAATTCTATGGTGCCGCTGAGCTGAACAGAGATTTGGCTGAGTGCCAAATTCTCCACTCTTACTGGCAGTGGTGGCAGTGTGTGAACAGCTAGCGAATTCCAGCCTAAGTTTCAAAGAGGATAAGAAAAATGAAGGGAACTGCTCTGTACATCAGTAAGGGTCTATTCAACACCAGTATAAAAATTGGCTAATCCTCCACTCAAAATGTAGGTTTGCACATGAAGGGACTATGGATCAGAAAAATGGTTACCATACTGTAGCTCTATCTTGAATTTTCGCTTTGAAATTGATAAATGCTATTAGTCACTCTCAGCCCTCATGCTACAAATATGTAACAATAATTTCTGGCAGGATTCACGTGAACTCTTGCCATAACTTTAATGAAAAATCAGCAAGGACTGAGTAAAACATTGGAGACATTTATACTGTCTCTCAGAGGCTTTCGCTGAAGTGATGGGAGATTGAGGAAGACCAGTGGAAATTCTACCCAATTATATCTCTAATATCTTTGAAGACGAATGCATTCCCTGACACTGACTACTCAGTTACACAGCTTGCTATCAGTACCAGATTTATTCAGCTCCAAGTCCCTCACTAACCAGATGTGTCACAACACATTCTCATAATCCAGATAAGAAAGTCAACCTAATGTATTCTGGGTCAATCTACTCAAATAATAGGTTGATTTAACAATCAGGAATTACTCTCTCCTCTTATCTCCTGAAAATGCAAAATTTTTCCTGAGTTTCATAGTGGCTGGCAATCTTCCATGACCTAGGTCAAGTGGCCATTTTCACTAGTATGATAAGAAAAAGAGTAAAATACAAGTGGGAATTAAACTTTTCTATAGCTTACCTCTAAGACCACGAAAGCCCCTACGTCCTCGAATCCCCTTGAGTCCCATCATGCCCCTAGGCCCTCGGCTACCTTTCTGACCTGCAATTAGAAGCAAGCAAGATAAACTCAAGTTGCACACTGTCAATTATCAAAAAGCCTGGAATTCGTTGGCATTTTTCCGGATGCATGTTGTAATGATAATGGAAGCCTTGTACACAGAATTATAGTAAATGGGCTTTAAGAATAAAGAACTCATTAATGGCTATTACACCACCTTTATAGCACCTCTTCCAGAATCACAATATTGACTTATATTTGTAATGAATCAAGATTGTTCCGTTCATTGATAAAATTGTAAATCCAAAGTAATACTGGCTAAGGTGTGAATGGTATCATTCTATGTTATAAATAAAATGGATTTCTCTTACTCAGGATAATAAAGAAAGTTCATGGTGGTAAAATTAGTCAGTGGTTAAAACAAACAGTTGATAATTTGATTTGATTTATTATTATCATATGTATTAATATACAATTTCTTGCATAATATATAGACAAAACATCGTATATGGAGGAGAGGGTGCAGAACTGTCCAATTGTCTTTTCCTTTGATTTCAATTAGGAAAGTAAATAAGTCAAGGGATTTTAAAGGAGGCTGCTAACTAGCTATTGTCCATCGTGTACTAAAGATAAAAGGCGTGATCTCAGACCGTCATCCCACCCGTCATTTGGTCAGGTTGCATGCGAAGCAATATTTCAGAAATGCACCCAGTTTCATGCCAGTCCCCATGGTGGCACTGTGGTTATCACTACTGCCTCACAGCGCCAGGGACCCAAGTTTGATTCCCAGCTTGAGCCACTGTCTGTGTGGAGTTTGCACATGCTCCCCATGTCTGTGCGGGTTTCATTCAGGTGCTCCAGTTTCCTCCCACAATCAAGAAAAGTATGTGCTGGTTAGGTGCATTGGTTTTGCTAAATTCTCCCTCGGCATACCTGAACAGGTGCCAGAGTATGGTGACTCAGGAATTTTCATAGTAACTTCATTGCAGTGTTAGTGTAAGCCTACTTGTGACAAGTAAAACTTACGAGTCACTTTTTCCAGGCATAAACAGCTTTATGCCTAAAAGAGTCGAGATGTCAGTTTGCATGTATTTGAATGCATTTCAATATAATTAGTGACTGCAGCATAAAATCGCCCCCTCACTTAGGTCAACCATGTCATCAGTCAGATGCAACACCAGAAAGAATTACAGCTGCTCTATATAAGTGAGATTCAGGTGCAGCAGTGACAAAGGCGTGTGAGGAGGTGAGTACCACTGAGGAACAACCTCCAGAGTGCGGGAGGGAGTGTCTCAGCCACAGCCATGGTGCAGGGTGGGATAGGGGGCTTGCATGGGTGCAGTTGTTTGAGGGAGGTCTGGGCTACAGTTGGGGGTTGGCATAGGCCTGAGTCCTCTGACGCCCGCATTCCTCCTTCCAAATGAATGAGCCATGAGGGGTTGCCTATGAGGTTGACTCCCAACTCCACTTATATTGCCAAGGTTACCCTGCCATCTGTCTGTCGACACCCCATCCCAGGCTGCACTAACAGAAACAAGCAGCAGATCTGGCAGCTACTGTTCCAATCAAGGGAGCTTGGCAGGTGTTAACATGGCTCTCCACATTGCATGGACTATGCAGTGTTGCCTTCGATGGGAGCTCAGCTTGAACAATCACAAGAGTGCTTCTCTCCAGCTGTCTAAACTGCAAGTCATTCGTAGAAGCCATTGTACCAGACATCTAGATGAATGCATCGTGCTTGTGCTTAAAGGGTTCCCAATGGGGACCCTCACACAGCCACCTGCATGCTCTCCATGCCCCAAATAGAAAGGATGCAATGATGGTCCTCAACCAGGCCAGGTAGTGCATGATGGGATGGTGTCAGATTGCCTTCCACACCCATAGAGGGCTGCTGGGAGGGAGTGTGGGTTGTGGGATGGTTAACCTCACTGTCTCTCTCTTTCTTCCCTCCCAACCCAATGGCTCGTGGCTGCTGCTGCAGAAGAGAAGTTTGATGAGAGGAGGGAGACATCTGTGCACTGTAAGCCAGCCCAGGCCAGAGTCTGCAGCAGGAGGACAGGGGGCTGCCGGTCAGAAGCAGCAGGTTGGTGCCCATTGACCTGAGGAGGGAACCAGAGCACAGAGAAAATGGGCAACCTGGCAGTTCAGAACATGCAGTCCTTTAATGAGCTGATGCTGTGTGCCATCGCAGGCTCTGGCTCGGCAAGGAGACTCAACCTGTCCCTCAGTACCTGTCTGATAAGATGATCAGAGGATTAGATAAGGTAGACAGTGAGAGCCTTTTTCCTTGGATGGAGATGGCTCGAGGGGACATAGTTTTAAATAGAGGGGTGACAGATATTGGACAGATGTCAGAGGTAGGTTTTTTACTCAGAGAGTAGTAAGGGCATGGAATGCCCTGCCTGCAACAGTAGTGGACTCACCAACATTAAGGGCATTTAAATGGTCATTGGATAAACATATGGATGATATCGGAATAGTGTAGGTCAGATGGGCTTGAGATTGGTTTCTCAGGTCAGTGCAACTTCAAGGACCGAAGGGCCTGTACTGCGCTGTAATGTTCTATGTTCTGTGATTTGTGGATACTCATTTCCTCGTCACACTTTGACTTGTCTGTCATTCACAATCCTGTCCTCCTTTTCCCATGCCAAATCAAGTCTCTATCCTCAAAATGAATGTGGATTCACAGACAGCGACTGTCCCTCTTGTTTTCTCTCACTCTCTCCTGTTATTGGCCATCTACCCTTGTGGGGTCAGAAAGAGGGCGTTGAAGCCTGATGGCTGGAAGGGCACAGGGTGTTGGAGATGCCGAAGGTAGCATCAGTTGGGTGATGCTGTGCCTCAACAGGTAGGGGTTGTGACAGTGGTTGCAGGGAGTTGGAGGAAGATGCTATGGGGTCAGGAAAACCATGAGGTGTCGGGGGGTGGATCTTCAAGGGCATGGCAGGTGCAACAAACAGATGATTGGATGGGATGGACACTCATCCTTGCTGCCTGAACACTCTAAGAATGCAGAAGGGGCTGTCAGCAGCATTGCATCAACTTGCGAAGTTGTTGGCAGGAATCCCACATCCTTCAGCTGTAGTATATGGTGCAAGCACAGTGTGGCATCCAGGCCAACACTGCAAGGGTGGCATCAACAGTAGAATACTTCAGTAGGAAATGGTCACTATGATTGGCAGGGTCCAAGACATGGTAGAGTCACAACAGGCCATGGCTGAATCACAGCTGAAAGTCTGACAACACCAGCTATGTTTACCCCAGTTCAATGCCGGCATCTCTACATCATGAATCACAGCTGGCCATTGCTCAGTCCCTGCAGACCACCGCTAAGGGCATCGGGATTCCTGTCCAGCCACTGTGGCCCATGACTTTGGAGCTTGGAAGCATCATGGAGACCTAGTGGACCATGGTTGAGACACAGTACATTATAGCTGCAGGCCACGGAAGCATGGTCTAGTTACAGTGAGACATGGCTGAGGGGCTGCAGAACTTGGCCCAGTCTCAGAGGGCATTTGCTGCAGGCATCACAAGATTAGACCAGACTCCAAGTGCCATCACTGAGATCTCGCACACATGGAGCAAGCACAGTTGGGCTCCAGGAGTGGCAGGGCCAGGAGATACCAGGGCCTCTGAAGCTCAGTCCAGCTGCTTCACTGTCGCAATGGAGTAACCCAAAGGCCCACTGGCACCCAAAGGGAGGGGTTAGGGCTCGAATCTATTCCAGGATCTTCCACTTGGGGACTCATGCCATCACAGAGTCTTCTGACTCCCCCTTCCTGACACCAGCATCTCAAGGACAATGGGATAAACAGAATGCCGTAAGCCTATGCCCTCCAGGTCCTGAACCTCGAGAGGATGCCTGCCAAGGGCATCACAGGCAATGATGCACTGGAACCTAACTGATTGCAACCACCTCTAATAAATATCCTGGGGGAGCACGTCAATGCAGGCTACTAGAAAGAGGGGATGAGGTTTGCATCTGTTACAACCTTGTGATGGTGAAGGCCTCTCAGTGCACCGTTCCACGATGGACCAGGTGGCATCATGTGCCTCATTGTATCGGGTCTCCATCTCAGTTTCTCACTTTTACATCAGCATCATCAGTCGAGTCCTTGTTGGCTAGCCCCTGCCATCCCGGTAGCCTAGGCTGGTCTCTGAAGACTTCAGGGATTTCAGAGCTCTGCAGGCTAAAGCTATCATGCACGCTGCCTGGGTGTTGTGCACACGTATGCGATGTTCATTTTATGGTCAAAACCAATTGAACATTCAAAGAGTGGAATCCCTGTTGACAAAGTACATTGCTGGCGTTGTGGGGATCGCACGGGAAATCTGTGTGCAATCAATTGCCCTTGCATGTTCGGCATCATGGGATGGTGGCAAATCCTGTGGCCTTGGCTTCCTGCTGGGCCTGCCTCAGGTTGAAGTTGATGTACTGGCCAGCCCAGACGAACAGGCCATATGTCACCTCATGGATGCACCGAAGACTGAGAGATACCACAAAGATCCCTGCTGGCGGCCTGGAAGGACACAGTCATGTAAAGATTGAAGGCTGCTGTGATCTTCACCACAACGGTTGCTGATATTTCTTTGTCTCTCGAGCTGCCAAGTCCGTGAGGACCTGAAACAGGTGCCGCACTACTTCCTTGTGGAGCTGGAGTCTGCGGCGGTGGTATATGTTATCTGGTGGTTCTTCGAAGGACATATATGTCCTGAACTGCCTGGGTCTCTGTCTCCTCTGTGCCTTGGCACCACCCTGGGGCCAATGGCCACTGCCTCCTGCCCCCAACCAGCAGCTCCCTGTCTTCCTGTTGCAGCCTCAGGCCTAGGCTGGCCTTGCAGTGTCTCCTCTTCCACAGCAGCAGCCACAACAATCACTGTCAGGTTTACTGGCTACATGGCAAAGTTCATAATTGATCTGAAAAGTGAAGTTGGTGGTAGGGGGAAGAGAGAGAGAGTAAAATTCTGTCAGGTTCTCCATCCCTGGACCATCCTCCCTCCCAGCAACCCATGTCCCAACTCAGCATAGATGGTGGCGAGCTGACACCATGCCCGATACCATGTTCCACCTCGATGGAATGATGAGCGTCACTATACCCTCGCTATGTGTAGTACAGAGAGCACATGGGTGGCTCTGCAGGGGTCTGTATTGGGAAACGTTCAAGTATAAACATGGGGCATCCACCTGGATGTCAGGTGCAGTAGCTTCCAGGAATGGCTAGCAGTTTACACAGAAGGAGGAGATGGGGCATTCTTGTTACCATCACAGGATGGGTTCCCCTGGAGGGCAGCACTGACATGTTCTTGCTCTGTAAGAAGCCATATTAACACTTGTGGTCTCTTACTTGGAGCAGCACCTCTAAGACTTGCTGTTTGTTTGTGTTGCTGAGGTTTCTGGAATGGAAAATCGTCGTCAGCCAGAGAGCCTGTGTAGCTGACAAATGGAAGGTTGGTGTCTGTACTCATAAGCAAGCCCTCAGGGGTTTCAGTCAGCAGCCAAGAGATGTGTTCAACACCAGCCTGCGCCAAACCCCGAGCTCTACACTCCCGCACAGGTATGATGAGCACCCGCCCCTCACTGCTGGTCTCAGCTAGCACTAAACCCCGAGCTCTTCTCCCCCAGACTGACATGACAACCTGACTATGGCCCCAGCAAGTGCTGGGCCCCTGGTTTGCATCCTCATAACCGGCAGCACTTTCCCCCACACTGCTGGCCTCAGCCAGCACTGAGCCAAGAGCTTGGCAATTCCATAACTGGCACCAGTACCCCTACTCCACAACATCCATGCAAGCCCCCAACCACACGCCATGGTTGAGTTTCCATGGTGGCTGGCAGTGATATCAACTTATCTTCTAGCTCCCCTTCACTACTGCTGCAGCCACAGCAGCCTTTTATGGAGCAGGTGCTTTCCTCGCTGGCGTGAAGTCTCACCAACAAGGTTGTTAAGATAAGTAAGGAGGGACGATTGTGTGAATATCATGTTAATTGTTTTTGCAAATTGACGTCTTGCCTATTTTGGGTGTGCTTTTCATCACACATGGAAAAACAGTTCGGTATGATGGGAACCAGTGGGAAAACGGGCTTGATTCCATTTTCTCCTTCTCACATGATCTTGAGATCTTACACACCAAAAACAGACAGGATGAGGTAGTAAAATTTCACCATTAGAATTTTAGAAGACCACTTTCTCCCACTTTGTCTCCACAGTGTTATACACTGATCAGTCTTTCCATTCCCTTCCTTCTGAGGAGTTACTTTTGAAGCAGCACAGTTTAAATAGGGCTGATAGCTCACCAGTGCCTCGTTCAAGTGGGCATTCTGGAAAAATTTTAGCAGGACTATTTAACTATGGGCAGCACTCAAATAAAACCTAATTTTGTTCTCATCCATTTAATATGTGTAAACATTCTCCACTTATGGTTCCTTTAAAATCATTATATTTGGAAACCAAGTTAATTGTAGCAACCTAACTGCAAACAGCCAACCAAAGATATTTGGATCCATGTAGCTTAGTACAAAAATGAATCTTGGTTTTGTCTACAAGATCTTTGTGAATAAATTTAGATTGAATATTGTTAATTTCAGTCAGTCAATTTGGATTAACAAATAAAAAAGGTTACAGATAAATATTCATTTTTGTTAGATTCATTGACTATGTAGTTCTTTCGTATCATATAATGAATCTTTGATGCATCAGTGCCCTTCCAATGATGCTTCTATACACATCTACATAGGACAAAACAAGGTTTAACAAATACAAACCTTTTATCCCTCTAAAGCCTCTTGGACCTAGGTGTCCTGCTGATCCCATTATTCCTTTTATGCCAGGCAAGCCTGGTTTTCCTGCCACAAAAGAACATAAATGTCAGTTTGCTCAATAAAGAAAAATATAATGCCGGCAGCTTTAAAATGTACAGCTATTGCAAATTACAACACACCCATTTCCTCTTATTACAAAGAATTCCAAGTCACTAAACCCTTTCACATTCCATTTAATTACACAAAGGCCCAAGGAACCACGTCCCACCAAACTCCCTCCCACCCTCTCCAAATTAATGATAGAGAATTCCAGTGGATTGCAACACTTTTCGTTCTACATATTTTCTAATGATCAAGTCAGTTCCTAGTGTCTCCTCATATGTATTATTGAAATTAGCTCCTTAATTCGCATAATACAGAATTCCAATGAAAGCGATATATTGTTTTTTTTCATTATTTCATGGGATGTGAGTGTGGCTGGCAAGGCTAACATCCCTAATTGCACTCAAGAAAACGGTGGTGAGCTGCCACCTTACACCATTGCAATCCATTTGGTGGAGTTACATGTAGAATGCTTTTGGGAAGGAAATTCCTAGATTTTGATCCAATGACAATTGCCAAAGGCTTGGATGCCTTCCCCGAAAGTCCTATTAACGCTTTAAAGGAATTTAATTAACAATGAGGCAAAGCATCAGATGAAAATTTGCTCTGCAATCCGCTCAAAATGCTCCAGCAAATAAACAGATATTTCCATTTATATTTGTAATCATTATATGTGGTCAGTCTTCCTCCCAAGCTTCCTCTTTTGACCCTTAATTTCTCTTAAGCTGGAAATAAACAACTCTTCATATCTTTTTCTCTGGTGAGATTCACACCAAGGCAACACCTCTGAGATCTTTGCACTCCTGCAATTCCAGCTTCTTGAACATTCTGAATTTTCTTCACTGTCACTAGTGACTATGCCTTCAATTGCCTAGCTCCTAATCTGTGGAATTCACTTCCTGAATTAATTCAGTTCTCTACCTCTCTCATAAGAAAGATGTACAGGCACTGACAAGGATGCAAAAAAACTGATTCCAGAATTGCAAGGTTAGATGCCCCTCTAATTCTCTCTCCTTTAAGATGCTCCTTAAAACCTACCTCATTGACTCAGCCTGTCGTCACTTGTTTTGAACATTGAACTATTGTGCATCATTTTGGTTGCCACAACCGTAATAAGAATTATAGACATAATGGAGAAAGTGCAAATGAAGATTTACATGCATAATATCTAAACCATGAGATAATGGCCAAAATTTTCCAGCCCTTCCTCCTGGTCCTGCTGATGGTGACCCCTTGTGGCACATTCCCTGCCAGCGGTGGGTGCAAGGCACACAAAACCATGCAGATATTAGCGGGACCAGACAATCTCATCTCCAGGTAATAGCAGGCCACCTCCACCCCATTGAAAGTCCCACCCAGTATGTATTTGAAAGGGTTAAATAGAGGGGACTTAACAGAGGTTGTTAACATTATGAAAAGTAGAAGCAGGTTTGAGTCCACTTGTTGGGAAGAGCAAATTAGAAGATATCAATATAAGGTAGCCACAAAGAAATCAAAATCAGAATTCAGAAGAAACATTTTTTCTTAGAAAAAAATGTGGAACACGCATCCAAGGGGGAATTGGGGCAAACATTCATTTAAGGGGAAGTTAGATAAACATATAAGGTAGAAGGAGGCATGAAAGAATTAGATGAAGAAGAGTGGGAGGCTCAGATGGAATATAAACCACTTGAGCTGATAAAGCTGAATGGCTGTATATACTATGTACTTCTATACAACATCACTTCATTTGTTTGAGAACCATTCCTGGCAATCATCTATAGAAATACTAGTATGTTATATGCTTTACGAATGGAAGTAATTGTTCTTTAACTTTTCAACTTCAAATTAAAATATTTTCAACTCCAATTTAAAATATTTTCAACTTCTTGGGCAGAATTTTACAGTACCCTGCTGGTGGATTTACAGGTAAAGGGAGCCCGTAATATGGGATGGCCTTCCCAGTGCCCTCCCCTGATCTGTCCTTGACTTTACAAAGGGTAGGTGAGACTAAGAGCCCACCATCACCCCAAGTGGCCAAGTAGTGAACACTTAGGGGCTTCTGAGGTCAGCAGGAGAAGGATAGGGACATCAGAATCACTGCAAGAGTATCAAACACCTAATGAGAACCTTCAGCCTTGTGCTTATGTCCAGCCACTTTCACAATTTTGGAAATGAATATTGCTTATTTACAATTACAGATTTATTTACCTGAAAAACGAAAATATTATAAAACAGATTGTGCATTCTTACTGTTCTGCACTTTTCAAAGGATAGTTTCCAGAAGAAGTGAATATTGTAAAGTGTAATATCATTCACCACCATTCAGGATGAATATTCCTGCAACAGTTATTACATGGTTTTATACACAATTTACACAATCAATAACCATTGTGATAGAGTGAGCTGGATTGAATTACATTTTATTTACTGATTCATAGTTTTGGGATAAAAATTAGGATCTCAAATCTCTGGAATTCCTTTGTCTCTGTAAGCCTTCCTCCTACAATCTATAGACATTTACAAATTGTGCTAATTAGCTTACATCATCTAACTACTTTAAGGAATATGTTCAGTTTTACAGCAAAAGACTCTATTTTCCAGGTGGATAGGAACTAGTTCAGTTTTATAAAGACTGGCTCTGCTTTACATTGGCTGGTTCTATTTTATTGGGTTTGGTGAATTTTTATAGGAACTGGTTCAGTGTTAACTGTTAGTTCAGTTTTGGATGCCAATTTGGTTTCAAGGGTTTGGTTTAGTTTTACAGTAAGGTTATCACCTTGAAAGGGATAGGTTCAGTTTTATATGGCTTTGTTCACTTTTAAAGGGATTGACTCAGTTTTACAGGATTAGTTTGATTTTACAGCTACCTGTATTGGTTCAGTTTTATTGGGTTTTCTTCACCTTTACACAGGGTTGTTTAACTTTGCTTGATTGATTTAGTAAGGTTGGTTAGCTTTTCTTGATTGGTCTAGTTTACGGGGCTTGTTTAGTTTTCTAAGCTCATAACTAAAAAAGGTTCTTCCAATAATGTGCAAGGAAGACATTTGTTATCAAATAACTTGCAGGTCTAAACGAATTTTTTTCCAACATACCTGGTGGTCCTGGGTTTCCTCTGTCCCCTTTAGGACCCAGATCTCCTTTTGGTCCTTGACAATGCATGCAGACACAATACGATGGGACCATATCTGTACTAAAAGGATACTCTTGGTCTGGAAGCGGGCACATGTTATATTCAACAACTGAGTCAGAAAATCCACGGTTCAATGGTTGTGCAGTTTCATTTGGAGGGGTACCTTCTGCAATTGTTAGCAGAACCAGCACTGTGATTACATTCAGCATTCTTACTCCCACTCCAAAACCTGTGAAGAGGGGAACATTCAAAATCAATCTTATTTATCCAAGTGATGGAGTGTCAATGCATATCAAGTTATAACTTACATGGTGAAGGTTGTATCCCATTGTACTGCTTGCCAGGCAACATAAAAATTCTAACTGCAAGAGGACAAAGTCAAAGTGACTTCTTCCTCTATTGTTTACTACCAACTTCCATCTGTCCATTCATACAGGATCTAGAGCTGTTCAATTGAATAAAAATGCAAGTCTGACACTAATGAACAGTTTGGTAATTCTGGCTGAAGGAAGCACATAACAAAGTTGGGGACTTCACACAAACAGAAAGATAAAGAGATATCATTTTATATTATGCCTTATCATAACTCTCAGAAGCATCCAAGCGATAATGACCTTTGAAATGCTGTTACTGTTTTTCTATCGACACATATAGCTTAAGACTAAGCTCTAGGCACTGCAAATGAGATAAATGATCAGATGATTGGATTTTGGTGGCACACCAATATAGGGCCTCCACCTGAAGGAAGATGCCTCTATAACACTCCTCAGTAATGGAATGAAGAAGCAACCACATAAGAAGAATTATGTGAGCCATAAGCTTCTGACTCAGAACTAAGAATAATATCACTGGATACAAGAAAAAGTTATAGAACAAAGATGGCAAATTGCCTAATAAGCTGCTTAATTGCTTTCATCCTCTGTTCATATAAATCTCACAGGAGGAAAACATAAATTGAGCAACCCAGGGAAGGGAAGTATATGTATTTAATTCATTCAATAGTAATATCTCTCCATTACTCTCACTAATATTAAAAAGAGAATTCCCAAGCTAATAATACATAACAGAATGCAAATTCCAATGCTGCTACGAATAAAGAGCAGGACAAACTTTACATGAGTTTAAATTTGCTTTTAGGGAAATGTAAAATCTACTGTCAAGTTCCATTGTGAATTCTTCCGCTTGAATTTTTTTTTGAGATTAGAAAATCTGTTCAATCATTGGCTACACTCAATTTTTTGAACTTACCCCTGATTTCTCTCTCCCTAGAGCACAGTCAGCTTCTTATACATTATCCAAGTATTCAGTATCAATGTGAATATATAAATAGTGTAAAAGCCTTGTAGCTAGAGCCATCTTTGTTCAACCGGTGACATCTTTGTCCATTTGGTCAAATCTTTATTCAGAGGGTGATATCTTTCTTGATCAAACAGCTCTCAGTCCAACTGGTGACATATTGGTTCAGTAATCCTGGTCCAGCTAATGCTATCTCAGTTCTTTTAACTAATGAAATGATCTTTATTCTTTATATATATTCAAATGTTTAGTTTTAAAACTTGACAAAAAGAAAGCTATACACTGAATGTTATCCTTAGTGACTAAACTGCTTTTTTCAAGCCCAGATGGCAAATTGTGTTATTTAAAGGCTCCTATTGATCTTTATAAATACTGCAATGTTATAAGCTGTTCACTAGCTCAGTAATATTTACCACAGTAAAATTTTGTTAGAAATTAATGTCAAAGTGTCTATTATCTTAGTTTATTTTGTAATTGTGGTTAAGGAAAATTACATGATTCAATATTATAAATCTATCAGTTTTTAAAAAAGCAATGATGTGTGATAATTCTGGGCAGAGAATCAATAATTTGCAAGAGTTTTAACAGTAATGTTAGCAATTCATAGATACTGTCAAAATATCCAAAAGGCTTAGATTTGAAGATTAAGAAGTAATATTCGGTATCATTGATGCTAATGGTTCCACTGCATACTCCAACAAACCTTTATAACCTCAGTATACTTCTGATACCCCAGGTAACTACCAGAAATATTTTCAGTGAATCAAGCCCAAAATCTGAGACATAAATGTGAATTTTCCAAAGTTTCAGCATACGAAACAAGAAGGAATAATTACTAAGATCTAAAAAAGCATATAAATCATGATGCAGAATTATATAAAGCAACATATTAATGTGCAGATATTGATACAAATTATTTACATTCCACCTCCATTATAGCTTTCTTGAGATATACATTTATTGCCTTTTAATCATACCTAACAAGCAGCAGCAGCGTGAAGAATGCAACACAACTTTTAAATTTAACATTCCTCATTCTGTAGATGTGTTTTTAATCTGAAGCATCCTCACCTGTTGAGGTGCAGATCCCCTGAACTTGAAGCTTCTGCTGAATCTAAGATAACAGTTTGTACAGTACTTGGTTTTATAGACCCTTTCTCCCAGGTGAACATCACAAATTAGTTTTTGTTTCCAAGTACATTATTCAGCATGACCTAGATATGACAATAAGATAGAATAAGGATATTTTTTGGATCTTCATTTGAGGAAGTAAGTTAATGCTTTATAATCATGTTTGTTGGGTTCATATTTCCACCATTACTCCATATTATTTTGCCTGAAGCTGGAGAATATATTGTGACAAATGAAATATCTGATATGATCATTTGTTCAGTTTGGTAAATACACAGGGGATTAGATTACTAGCTATTAAGTTTTGCACAAACCATTTTCTAGTCATAGATCCAGAAAGTGCAATTTGCCTAGAGGGATCCTCTCACCCATATCTAGAAATTCAACTACGGATTTGGTCACATGCAGATATAACATGGGATCTGCTTCTTGCAGCATCATTTAAATATACACATAAAATACAATTACGTTTTATATAATTTCCTCCATAAAATTACTCCTCATTGTGTTGTAAGATGAATACAACTCCGAATGAATGGATGATAACTTCACATATTAGAGGAATTAGGGCCTGCTGTGCACTCTGTCAGAGATCAGTGGGGGAGGATACAATTGGTCTAGATGGCGAGGGAGGAATCGTAGGGATAATATTTCAGGGTGTTGTAGGACTTGCAATCGGTTATAGAGCCCACAACAGTGGGGAGATGAGGGGGAAGGGTCTTTGAGGCTAGCTGCAAATGCAGAAACCTGATAGATCTCCCTCTCTCTCTCTCTTTGTCAGGCCTCTGCTGTTGCCATTGTACATGTGCAGCCACAGAAGTCTGTATGTACATGCACAATAGCCCTCTCTGCTGCTACAGCAAGCTGGCTGGTGAATTAAACTCCACCCGCAGCCTCTAATGGTGGAAACAGTCTAGCCATTTTTTCATGCAGTAAGTGCATAAGACTGGGAGTAAAGACTTGTCCAAAACAAATCTGAAACCCTCCCATTTTCATTCTAGCTGAACACTTAGATTTTCTTTGTAAAATTGCCCGCCCCATATGTTTTTATGAAATATGTATCCTCATGGCTATTTCTAAAATTGAAAAAACTGTCCCTTAAAATGACTGAAACTGTGTCTGTCTGTAATTCCAGAACGAAAGAAGCCACTTTGCAGTTACGGAAATTTGACACCTTGGATGCTCTGAGAAGCTACTAACAGTCATTTGGGAATTAAACAACCAACTTCAAAGGAAGCTAAATCAAAGGCTTTTGTATTTAATAATGCAGGCTGATGAGTGGAGATAAAACATCTACTAAGACAATGGTTGGTATTCTCCGATCTTGTTCGCCCCATCACCACTGCCAGCGGGAACATAGAACTTGGTGCTCAGCCAAAACTCTACTTCCTGCAGCAGGATTGGAGAATCTCAGCTACAGGCAAGGTTGATGAATATGGCCCATGACCTTTCAAACACTCCTTTTAATCCATAATGGCTAAGACATTATCAGCCTGGAACACAAAGCCAATTTCCAAATACTGAATAAACATCCTGCTGGGGGCAATGCTGGGGGTGTCTCTGGGAGGGAGGAGGGGAGAGTGGCAGTGGCGGGGTGGTTCTCTCTATTGGTTGGGGGCAGTTCTCCTTGTGCATGTAGGGATGGTTACCTTTGTGTGTATGAGGGGGTCCTCTGTGTCTGTGGGCGTGAGTCTCAGTATACATGTAGGGGGAGTTCCTGTGTTTTATATCGGAGATTAGGGCATCCCTTAAAGATGATGCCCCAAACTTAGGATTCCCTGCTGTCAGCTTTTTCTGGCCCCGTTGGATTCTCTGAACAGAAAATCTGTTGTGCAGCCTGCAAGTTGCACATCGATATTCTTGCTTCAGCCAGCATTGTTCAGCAAATGGCAAATCCTCTTTTTTAATTCTTTTTCTTGTTGCACAGATAAAGTCAAATACTTTCAGTATTTACTACCTTTATTTTGATTTCCAGCATCCTTAGTATTTTGCATTGTATTAGCTGGATTTGGTTATTGACTTGAGTCATCAAAACTCTGTTGCCCATGCCTTAACTTGCATCACATTCTTTCACTTTTAACACTTTGCATGTTGACCTAGGTTGACTTCTGGTTAAGCAATGGGTGAAATCTTCCACTTCAGAGACAACAAGATAAATTTTCTGGAGCCACCCACCATGGGAATCTCACAGGCAGAAGAAAGAATTTGATGGGTCATTGAAAAGTTTATTGACCTTGGGTGGGAATTTTCCAAAGTCTGGGATTTTCTGGTCCTGACACTGGTTGGCACCATCGCAGGCAGGACAGGAACATTTGGAGTGCTTATCCATTTGTGCTGTCAGGGCCAGAAAATTCTGTCCTCAGTGTGGT
Organism: Sphyrna mokarran; assembly: GCA_024679065.1. Classification (NCBI taxonomy): domain Eukaryota; kingdom Metazoa; phylum Chordata; class Chondrichthyes; order Carcharhiniformes; family Carcharhinidae; genus Sphyrna; species Sphyrna mokarran. The sequence goes on from JAGIQG010000003.1 coordinate 62,695,916, forward strand.
AGAAGGCATGAAAGAAGGTGCAGTTCCTGCCAACTGACTAGTGTGATGGGTTTCCGCACGAGATCATTCACTTTTCAACTCAGTATGTATTCATGAATGTGCAGAATATCATATCTTGTTGCGGAATAGCCTAGGATTCATCCACTCCATCGTTACCTCATTGGCTCACATATCAGGTACCATATTTAAATCACAGCCACACACACAATCACTTGCTGCAGTCCAGGATGGCTGCCAAAATGACTCTGAGAAGAAAGAAGCTTAGTGACAGCACATTGGCATTACCGCTGTAGGCAGTCAAGGACTGCGGGAGATACCTTTTCCCCATGATGGGAGGGGATGTTCATCAACTCACCACAATATCCTGGCAGAAGGTCACCAGTGTAGTTAGCATCTGTGTAGCACAACAAAACTGCCATTCAGTGCAAGAACAGGATAAATGATCTCATCCACTCTGCCAGGGTAAGCTGACCTTTTCCTCACTCTCAACTCACACACTCAAAAGGCCATTCAGCATTCAAAGAGTTACAGTCCACAGAGATTTTACACACTACTGACACAAGGTACAAGGGACATCATTACTGATTCTCTCACACACATTTTTACATCTTGCACAAATCGCAACCTCAGGTCTTACATTGGTTCACTCAGGCACACTGAAGCATCTTGATCTCTCCTCCAGGTATCCCATCTCCTCAGTAAGAGGTCTTGAGCATCTATTGCAGGAAGGGGAGTGTCAGCTATCCACAAGGACATCCCCAGGCTAACCAGTTGCTCCAAGTCCCCTTGTTGTGATCCTGTCAATTCCAGCTCCTCCAATCAAGGATGGCGCAGCTGCCTACTGCAGAAGGCCCAAAGCAGATAAGGGTCCTCCAGACCTCAGCCATCCAGAGGTACCCATCAAGGGCATCACAAACAATAAGGTGTAGCAGTCATGCGGTGGTTGCACCTAGACATAGCAGCAGGGTAGGAAAAATTAAGACATTTAATGTTCTGAGGTCATACACAAGAACATACGAACTAGGAGCAGGGGGAAGCAATTTAGCCCTTTGAGTCTGCTCTGCCATTTAAGATGATCGTTTTTGATTTCATTTTGGCCTTAATTCCATTTCCCCGCCCATGTAACACAGCCTTTCAAACCCATAACAGTTAAACATCTGTCCACTTCATAAATGTACTCAATGTGCAGCAGATGCCAACTTCCTCTATCCCACCCCTTAACTCCCCATGACACATACCTCTCCCTTTTCCCCACATATCTCCCATTGTGTGCTTCAGATTCATGATGTCTCACACCATATTCATTACAATTTTCCCTTTCTGTACAAGGTAGAGATATGAGCAAGGTCTCTGGCCCCATCAAAATAGTGATTGGGCAACCTATGACTTGCTTCAGAGGATCATTTCATGAATTTAAAAGTTGCATATTAGTATATTCACCCGATGCTTCTGCACTGAAGAATGGCAAGTGTGGATTTTATAGGTTTTAATGATAAACTGCATTGGCGTGAATTTCAGTTGGTGCATCTTTCACTGGTTTTCAGGTAATGACTGTCAGGCTTGAATGTGGGTTACTCATCCATCAATATTTAGAGATCTTATGAGGTCGCGGGAGCCTGCAGAATAACGTTATGATCATGTTTACAACTGGACATCAGCCTATAGTAGTCCCCATTTCTCTATGTGCATGATGCGGAGCTATGGACTTAGCTAACACTTGGTGACTCCTGTAATGTTTGCTAGGAATCCACCTTTATGTGAGAGATGTGTGTCAATTTCAGGATATTGGACTATTTTATCGAAGGATGCTCCTCCGAACCAAAAGATCTGACTGGTAATGGCTTCCTAAAATTCCTGAGTAACTCTCTGATGGGAAATCTGAGACTTCTGGGATGAAAATTGGGTCCTCAAATGGGATCAGAGATAAGCACCCCCACCTCTAATGCTTGCTGTACATTATCATTGAATTAACTAATGAAGCCAAAATATAGTGTTTGCATTCTCAGAAGCACCAATGCAACAGCTAGATTGTACATGAAGTTGGGATATTCCAGATGAAGGAAGGGTCACGAGTAACTTTCAGTGAGCAATATTGCTGCTGAAGCTCTCATGTTGCACACAAAATTGAAATGACTTGCAAGCCTGCATCCATGACTGAGACTGACAGATCACAACATCCTAAAGAACAATCTATGTTGCACTCAGTATGATGGCGAACCTGAACACTAATTTTGCATGAGGGATTACCTGTGTCAACATGCCATAGTCTGGATTAAGATTAGTCCTCAGGCATCAAAGTGAGAACCAGTGTTTGATGATTATCCCCCGTCTTCGGGGGTATAGCTTATTGCCACAAGTGCACTGATGTTGGCAGTGCTCCTTCTGCCTGAAGGCTGTCATTGGCAGTAGAATGTTGGTGAGATGTTTGAAGAGACTGCATCATACCTACTCTGTTCACAATGTGAGCTGATGCAGTTAGGATCCCATAATGGAAGAGCCACATGCGCCAAAAGCAGCCTAGCTTTCCAAGGTTGAGGCCATCGTCACTCAAGATTGTAACTAGTCATTTGTGTCCTTCACTGAGATGTTTAGGATTGCAACAAAGGTGTCAATATCAAGGCAGCATGGGGGGTACATGTGAAAGAGCTAGTCATTTGAGCTAGTTGACATCATTGTGTTGGACTCTTGCAGATTTAAGCATCTCACAGCCACATCTGCTGTATGTGGCCTGTGGTGTTGCTTTCTCCTCTGCCCAGCTTTCTCCCCCTCATGAAGCTCAACTTACTTGATGTCATCCTCTTCAGAGGAGACATGCAGCTCCTCCACCTCTCTCTCTGGCAAGTCATCCCTTGCAACACCAGGTTGTGTAGAGCACATGGTGATGTGAGAAAACCTCTCGGGGGAGTATTGAGCATACTGCTTGACCATTCCAGACATTTGTAATGCATCCCTAACATAATAGTAGTCTGTTCCATCAAGGAACATATACATCTCCTCTGAAGCACTTTGTGGACACCCACTGAGTATCATGAGCCACAACCTTTGAATGTAGACTTTGCGGCCAAGGAGCCAACCCTGGATATGCTGAGGGCCCTGCAACTGACTCCCAGGTTTTTGCACAGACCTACATAATCTGCTTCTGATGCATATAGATCAGCTGAACTCTGAGTCTGAATAATGGAAGCCTTTCTGTTCATGAATCTTAGTGGCTACTGCCAGGGAGCTCTTAAAGCAACAAGTATGCTTTCAGTGGCACCCTGCACATATGGGACCTGAAAATCATTGCAAACCTCACTGTTCTGGCTGGCTTCATCCAGGAAAAAATGGTGCATATATGTGCCTTGCTAAATAGAACATTGGTAACTTCTCAGATGCATTTATGCGCAAATGCTTGAGGTATGCCACAGAAGTCACCAGTGGAGCCCTGAAATGAACCACTTGCAAAAAAATTCAACGTGGTAATCACCTTTAGAGCCACTGGCAGTGGATTGCTCCCCAGTCCCTGCACAGTCATCTCCTCTTGAGGGGTGTTGTACATGCTTTGACAAGCGAAGGCATTTGCAGCACTGTCTCTTGCACATCTGTAGTATGTGGAGTGTCGTTAGTACATCCTTGGTCGTGCCAAATACCTCTGTAGAATGGATCATTCAGTTTCAGCTTCTGGGTTATGATGGCTCTTGTTCCTCAGGACGAGGCTCTCCCTTGACAGTGTCAGGTCCTTCTTCTCATCCTCAGTTGCCATACTGCTAGGAAATAGACAGCATTGCTTGTTGCATCCATTCTCCACTTTTGTTTATCTCTGCAGTAACATTGAACAGATACAAAATTGAACATAATCCTACAATGATCGCATCACAATTGTAAGCTAGGAAGTTACTGTGAAGGCCTTGAATAACATTCATTCTAGGCATTCCATCCCCAGTTTCATTTCTTGCAGCTATTGCACTGCCTTGAGCATCAATGCAAGTGTTGTCCCTACAAAAGTCCCAGGTATGAGAGCACCCACAGAAGTGTAGCAGATGAGTGCAGACAGGTGGTAACTGTCTCCTTCAGGGCTCGATTAGACTGACCCATTTGGATTAGACTAAAGCCCAATCTTGCACTGGTGTATTTTAAAATTTTCATCCTTGTTTTCAGATCATTCCCATTGGGAGGTGTGTGAAATCTGAACCTGTCAGCTCCAAGGTGTAAAGGTCTTCAGCTATTAGCCATAGGCAGGTTCACCATTATCTCTTTATAGTTGGATTGTTCTGCAATTGCGCTTTCCTATCAGAGGGACAAATGGTCACTGGAAAAATATGGTGTCAGGGCAGAATGGATTCTTGAAAGAATGCACAAAAGGCAACAGAAGTCGTCCATTATTGGTTGGCAGGTTTCCCATTGTTCACACTGTTCATCGCCAGGGAATCTGTGGTGGGGTTCACCTTCAGGGGGACACAGCTTTAAATTAAGGGGTGATAGTTATAGGACGGATGTCAGAGGTAGGTTCTTTACCCAAAGGGTGGTTCGGGAGTGGAATGCCCTGCTTGCAGCAGTTGTGGATGCGCCAAGTTTGGTGGCGTTTAAGAGGTTAGTTGATAAGTATATGGAAGAGAAGGGAATGGTTTAGTTTGGAGGGGCATTGCTTTTTATATCGGTCAGCGCAACATCGAAGGCCGAAGGGCCTGTTCTGTGCTGTAGTGTTCTATGTTCTATGTTCAGCAGGACTGGAAGATCCCACTATGGAGACAACCAGAAAAACTTGGCCCATGAGTTAAAGTGTTCAAATCCTTCAAATGCCATTTGAGTTTTCCTAACACATCTCAGCTGTTAGTGACTGCCATTTGGTTAAGTACGAATTAGTATGTGCCCAAAAATGCAATAATCAACTCCACTCACATGCCCTTAGATCCCTTCCCTGGAAATTTTTATCATAGCTTATTTTTGCACAGAGTCATTGAATTGGCTTGCCAATTAGGTATAATTATGGGACCACGTTCCAATCACCCCCTGTCACCATTGAAGTCTCTCCCATATTGCTGGAAGATCATAGTCTGCAGTTTTTCCACCCTCCGATCACTCTCCTACCTCCCTACCTAATCCTAGATCCCGTCATGATTGTGGCTGATAACCCTGACCTCACTGTACTGTTTGATGTTGATATCATGATGACCTATGTCAACTTGACCCCTTCACATCTTGACGATCAGTATGTTGCAATGATATAGAGACCATTACCCCTTATGAAACCATTGAATGCCCTCCACTGTGTTACTTCTTCTCCATCTACAGACTACAGGTGCCTCAGTTGATTGTGGCTGTGCCATCTATGGTCCAGTACCAATCTAACTATCCTAGGGCTGACATATGAAGGACTGACCATATCCTAAACACCATGCTGGGCATGACTTACAAAGGACATGCCCTTCCCCTCTGTATATGGCCCCAGACAGGCTTGTCAAGAACTGAATTTTAAATTGCTGTGCTACTACCCAGGACTGTCAATGTTTTCTGGCCATGTTTAACTTTGCATACCTCCACCCCATTCATGTGTCGCTGTGCATCTTTCCCCAGTCATCCCTCTCCCCTAACCCCTCCCACCCCAAATCTGTCATCCTTTGCTACATGATCTAGTCAACCCCACTCATGTCAAACCTTTGCCTTCCAATCTCTTTCTTTGTCTCTATCCTGTCTCGCTTACCTCACCCAGTCAAGCCTTCGTGTCCCTATAGTTGCCTCTGCCTTGACTCAACCATGCACTCTCTCCCACCCATCACCAGTCAAGCTACCCACCACTTGTCTTCTTGCTGGTCATCCCTGAGCAGCCTTGGCATGGCACAAAATCAGAACAGCAGTGAGCACAGCGAGTGAAAGATAGGTGAGAGTTGCATGTGCAAACCTCAGGGTCATTTCACTAGGCGCACATTACTTATATCCAGTCATGATTCACATCAATCTAATTTGTGCCAAAGTGGCCATTTGGTCTAGAAGGACAGCATGATTCTACCAAGCTGGAATTTTAATATTTATGACATTTAAATACATGCAACACATTTCCTAACAAAACAACTTATTCCTGAGAAAACAACTTATTCTACACAGACAACAGTTATAGGAAAAAAATCACTGATCTCAAGGAACAACTTGAGTTTGAGTTTTGGAAGCACAAGACAATCAGCTAAGTATATAAATAGAAGAAAAATAAGTATACAAATAGAAGAATTAAAGCACAGCGAGCTAATGACCTGTCATGAATATCAAAAGTGGAAAATTTCAAACTATTTTCATGCCAGCAGGAAACTGACCTGGCCACACTCCAAATTTACCCATCCAACTCTCTACGATGTCTGCTGCTGGTGGGGCTAGAAATTTCCAGCCAATATCTTGATTTTAAAATTTTCATCCTTGTTTTCAGATCATTCCCATTGCCTTGCCCTCTCAATCTTTAAAATTTTCTCCTCTCCCACAACTCTCCAAGATCTCTGTACTCCTCTAATTGTAGCCTGGGAAGCATCCTAGATTCGAATTGCTCCACCATTGCGCATTCACCAATCAGATGCCTTGGCCCAAGCTCCGAAATGTATTCCCTACACCCTTCCTTATCTCTGCCTTGCCTTCCCTTTTAAGACACTCCTTAAAACCTAACTCTTTGACCAAGCTTTTGGCCATCTGATCCAAAGGGTAGAACTTTTCCATCCCTCCTCCTCATGGCGGATGATTTCAGATAATGCATTGCAATCCAAAAAATAAGAACCTGCCGGTATAAAAACAGTTTGCAATTCTTCCAAAGGTGGGTTAATAGTGAGTCAATTATGCTGCTGACTTAAAGGTATGAACACCATTTGCAGTCATTAACATCTCATGAATGCTCATTAGAACATAGAACATTACAGCGCAGAACAGGCCCTTCGGCCTTCGATGTTGCGCCGACCAATTATGAAAAAAGCAATGACCCTCCAAACTAAACCATTCCCTTCTCTTCCATATACTTATCAACTAACCTCTTAAACGCCACCAAACTTGGCGCATCTACAACTGCCGCAGACAGGGCATTCCACTCCCTAACCACCCTCTGGGTAAAGAACCTACCTCTGATATCCGTCCTATAACTATCACCCCTTAATTTAAAGCTGTGTCCCCTCGTGCTAGCTTTCTCCATCCTTGGAAAAAGGCTATCACTGTCCACCCTATCTAAACCTCTAATCATCTTATATGTTTCGATAAGGTAAACATTAGAACAGTCTAACAACTCCCAGGGCTGATACACGGGGAACTGACCACATGTAGTTACTTGTTGAAATCTTCTCAAGCCTTCAATCTCATATCACATAAGTCCATAACACATACAAGCAAAAGTAGACCATTTGGCCATTTTGTCCACTCCATCATTCAAGGAGAACATGACTGATCTGAACCCCACTTTCCCACATTATCCCATAACTCTTGCTTACTCACTGATTGAAAATCTGTCTATTTCAGCCCTGAACATACTTAATGACCCAGCCTCTACAGGCATCTGTGGTAAAGAATTGCATAGATTCACTTTCCTTTGAAAGAAGAAATTTCACATTGGAGATGGAAGAAATCATGTTGGACTGAACCCGTTTGAAAATGAATGGCATACACAAGTCTGGAGATACATGTTGATATGGGAGAAGAGAAAAGGTTGGGGAGGTCAATGTGAAAGGGGACAGGATGTTCAAAAGGGAACAAGCACATTCACTTGGACACTCTAGAAAGAAAAGGTTCAGGCTGGAGAGTGACAATAGGGATGTTAAAGGTATTGCCAGGGAGTCAATGGAGATGGGTGAAAGGTCAAGCATGACTGGTGGATGGGAAATGGTGGGGGAGCTCATAAAAAAGTGACCACTAACATACCATCAAATTGAAAGTCAGTAAAGCCTCATGGTGGACAAGCAGAGGTGCTTGTGGACCACTAACATACCATAACATTGAAAGTCAGCAAAGCCTCATGGTTGACAAGCAGAGGTGGTGCAAAGGAGTTGCATCAGTACACAGGCGGAAATTCAAATAACCTCAGCTGGATAACACAGAGCACTGAATATGTTGGGGACCAGTAAGACATAGTTGATAGGATGAAAGCCTGTTGTGCATGGCATGGTGCTTTCAGGAGGCTCTGAATGGCATTGCCACAGACCCTTCTCTCTGCAGGTTAAGCTGTAGGGTTGGCTGTATGCAGGAAAACTGCTGACAGTTGGGGATTGGCGGAATGGAATCCTTGTGGAGCCTTGAGAAGGATGCTGAAGAAAACAGGAGACGATATGTAGTGGACATATACATTTGCAGACATTAAATTAGTTTACATTAACTGCGTGCACTCATGCAAAAAGGTGTGAATCCAATTTATTGATTTTTGTAGGCCTTCCACTCCTTCCAGTTGCTGCCCTAACATCTGCAGCAGGGATATAGGCATTCTGCAGAGCTGTTTGCCCTCTGATGACATTGATGCTCTATGAGGGTTTCAAACACCTCTGTGTAATGTTCCCATCACTTCTTGTCTACTCTCCACCATGAGTTGGGCGATGGGAGCAATTCCAAAAGCTCATCACTGACTCAGAATGAGAGGGTGGCTATTCTCCAACAGTCCTCCAAATACCGGAGACCCATTTGCTCTTGGCTCTGACTACTGCAGGGACACGTCAATGAGGTCTTCTCCAGAAATTGCTAAATTTAGAGTTGTGTCGCACCTAAGTGTGCATCACTGTGCAGCTGGAAAGTGTGGATGAACACTATAATGGTCTTTTATTGCTTCTTCCTGGATGTGCTCTGGGGCCTGGGTGTTCTAGTGGGCCCTGGTCTGGTGGTGCCTAAAAGATAGAGGATGGAGTTTTAGTTGGTGGCATGTGGTATACCCAACTGCATGTTACTCATTGTGATTGTGAAGCCGTAATGAACTTATGGGAAAGTGATCTGTACTGGGTTGGTGAGACAATGCTATCTCTAATCCCTGATCCCTGTCCTCTCCAATGATTTTGGCTGCAGCATCATCGAACTAAGTGAGAGCAATGATGTCAGCTGTGCCCTATCCCTGCTTGGGATCTTTCCCATCTGTTGTGAGCAAGCTTATTCTGGATGAAGACACAAGAAGCACATGTGATCAGAAAGGATGGAGCTTAAGTGAGCAAAGTTTCATACCCTATGGGCATAGTGCCCTTCCCAACAGGTTTAAGGATGGAGAGTGCGCAGCATTGTCGATGGGATTGTGATGAAATGAAAGGTTCCATTAGTCTATTAATTTTGGTCTGTGTCTCCTGCTCATGGGTGAGATCCCTGAGTAGTCATTTAAGTACATGATGCCATCATGAGAGCTTGGTTTAAGACAGAATGGAAGGATGACGTACCATGGTAAAGCAGATGAGATAATTCATCCTTTTCCTACACTGCATCTCATTCTAGGTAGGTGGTAGTTGGGCTGACCTCCTTGATAATGGTTTTCCAGGCCAGAAATCTGCTATGTTTCCTGAAAATGTCCCAAGGATACAGCACATTCTTATGCACAATCTGATCAAAGCCTGGAGGTCATTGTGGCGGAACACGGGTGCAGCCTTCTTGTTGTAAATAGAAAGCATTTGTAAAGTCTTGTGGATGGGTGGGCTGGAGAAAGTGAGATGTACATTGTTCAACAGGCATTTAAATATGGTGCCTGGATCTTCAATCTTGCTAGCCGATGGTGGGGCAGTTGAATCAGCTCACAACCACCAAATGATTTGGCCTAAAACTCACTTGTGTATAATTAATGAGCTTCCATGCGCAGACTTGAGCATGAATTCCCATCAATCTAAGCAGCAGGGTGATGCTGTCAAAACTGCCCACCATCATACTTAGACACATAAATGGAAAATACTGCCCATACCTCCTAATGTCATTCAATGTCATATTTTATTTTATAGTGCTTCTGTAAAGAATCTTGGAATGTTTAATTATATTAAAGGCACTTATACATAAACAAATTAGTGTTAATTTTTGCAAGGTAATATGATGTATAAGTCATTCAATGACTGATGTTACCAACTATCTTATTTATTCTGGTCTTCCCTCAAATTCCCTTATCTTCAATAATAAAATTGATTCCAACCAGTTCAAACACTCCGTTTTTTGCTTAGCAAGGTTTAACTTTCTGAAAGGTCTGCCCAAGGCTTGAAATTCTGCTTTTGTATCTGGGAAAAATCTACTCATTAAACACTTACATTGTCAGACAGGATAAAAGTAAAAGCCTCTCCCTGTTCAGCACCCTCTCTCCAAGGTACTGATTCATCTCAGTTCCCAGGTCACTATGAATAACCTTTGCCTGCTTCTATCGTTGGCAGTGTAGAAACAGGTGATTCAGAAGAGTTTCAAACAAAAAGGTTTGAGCATATGCAGTGGAACAGACTGACCTAATGAAACAAATACATCAAATAGAGCACAGTTAATGAAAGAATTTGCAGTTATACCATGGGGAGATTTTCTGACTCCCCTACGGCATGTTTTCCAGCAGTGCAGGTGTTCACCATTGTCTGCCCCCAGTATCGTCTGGTCCCACCGATGACTATGGCATTTTGCATAGCTCGCTTGCCCTGCCATGGGGGAACCCATTGCACAAGTTCATCTTTGGCTGAATTAGAAGATCCCTTTTGCAGGAAGGACCAGAAAATCTGTCCCCATATCTATTACAACTTCAAGTTGTTCCAAAGCACATCACTCAATTAACTACTTTTGAAGGATGATCTTGTTACAATATAAAAAGAACAACATTCAATTTGCTCATACAGCAATGACATGGTAATCAGTTCTTTTGGTGACATGAAAACTGGAAGCACTGGAAAAAGCAGATCTGTTCTGATGAAAGGTCATCAACCTGAAATGATACTTGGTTTTTCCCTCTCTATAGATGCTAATTGACCCATTGAATATTTTCAGCACAATCTGTTTTTATTTCAGATTTCCAGCATCTGCATTTTTTTTTTGCATTTTTTTTTGTTGAAGTTGGCAAAGGGGCAAATAATGGCTAAGAAACAGGAAAAATCCATTGTTAGAACATAGAACATTACAGCGCAGAACAGGCCCTTCGGCCTTCGATGTTGCGCTGACCAATTAGGAACAAGCAGTGACCCTCTAACCTAGACCATTCCCTTTTCATCTATAAACTTATCTACTAACCTCTTAAACGCCACCAAACTTGGCGCATCTACAACTGACGCAGGCAAGGCATTCCATACCCTTACCACCCTCTGGGTAAAGAACCTACCTTTGACATCTGTCCTAAAACCACCACCCCTTAATTTAAAGCTATGTCCCCTCGTGCTAGCTTTCTCCATCCTAGGAAAAGGCTATCACTGTCCACCCTAACTAAACCTCTAATCATCTTATATGTTTCAATAAGGTCTCCTCTTAGCCGCCTTCTTTCTAACGAAAACAACCTCAAATCCCTCAGCTCTCTTCATAAGACCTGCCCTCCATACCAGGCAACATCCTGGTAAATCTCCTCTGTACCCTCTCCAATGCCTCCACATCTTTCTTATAATGTGGGGACCAGAACTGCACACAATACTCCAAGTGCGGCCGCCCTAGAGTTTTGTACAGTTGCAACATGACATTGCGGCTCCGAAATTCAATCCCCCTACCAATAAAAGCTAAGACTCCGTATGCCTTCTTAACAACCTTATCGACTTGATTGCCAATTTTCAGGGATCTATGTACACATACACCAAGATCCCTCTGTTCATCAACACTATTAAGAGTCCTACCATTAGCCCTATACTCTACACATTTGTTATTCCTGCCAAAGTGAATTACCTCACACTTTTTCGCATTAAACTCCATTTGCCACCTCTCGGCCCAGCTCTGCAACTTGTCCAAGTCTCTCTGCAAACTAGAACACCCCTCTTCACTATCTACCACTCCTCCAACTTTGGTGTCATCCGCAAATTTACTAATCCATCCTTCAATACCCTCATCCAGATCATTTATAAAAATTACAAACATTTATCATTTATCATTTATAAAAATTGGCCCCAAAACAGATCCCTGAGGTACACCACTAGCAACCGAACTCCACGATGAATATCTCCCATCAACCACCACCCTCTCTTCTATCTGCTAGCCAATTCCTAATCCAATTAGCTAAATCACCTTCAATCCCATACATCTGCAGAAAATGCAATCTGCATTTTCTGCAGATGTATGGGATCTGCATCTTTTGATATGATGCAGATATATGATCTGCATATTGTTCTTTTGCAATACTATCAAGAGAAACTTTAGGTAAAATCCTGAGTCCATGTTTGCCAACCATGCAAGAACGTGAGTTTGGATCTTCCCTGCCCCTTTTCAGCCCCTGCATCAGGTTCACACCCATAGCATCTTGCCTTCATGCCAGGCACTGACACCATGCTGACATGGTGTCATGTGATGCAAAGCCCCCAGAGGAGGCAGACCTGGCCAAGTAGTGCCCTGGCAATGCCCCTTCCCTTAAGTTGGCACCATGAATTCTGATAATGCTAGCCTGACAGTGTGAACCAGTCCTGAAGAGCATGCCCAATTGGAAACCTCACAGGTGGAGGTTAATGCTGCTGTGCTTGTGACTTCGAAGGTGCCCAACAAGGTGGGGATGCCAATTGCCGGCAATGGTCTTTATGGGGGAGGGGATGTCAGCACCAAGTGTGGGGAAGAAGGGATTAACAATTGCAATAGGGGGAGTAGAGGTTACAGCTTTCTCCAATCAGGGGTGTGGAGGGGGACCTTAAAACCTCAGTTGCGTGATGGGGGAGGTCTACTGCAGTTCTGATCTGTGTGCCTTTAAAGATGGCACCCCAAACTCTGAACAGCCAGGTTTTGCCAATGTGTTTAAGCTCCACTCATCTCTATGATTTTTAGCAGAGTATGATAGAATCTGAAGAGAAAAGCGACTGATTTACTGGAGAGGAACACGCTGGTTTTCTCGCCAGAAACAACACTGCCATTTTTTTGTAAGATTTCACCCTTTAACTCTGATGGAACCTTGGTTTATCATCTTATCTAAAAAACAGAACTTCTGACACTGCAGCATATCATTGTAAGCCCAGATACTGAGTGGGATTTTCTGGCCATGCTCACCCCAAAACCAAAAAATTATGTCTGAGATCAACAAACCTTTGCATGGTCTTGCCTCCACTGGCTATGATTCCCATAGGGGATGGGATAGGAAATTCCCTTTCTGTGTTCTCCAGAAATCCAGTTGTCATTTGATAGTTCAGAACTTGAGTATTGCTGAAAATAGAGACATGTTGAAGCTTTTCATCTTGCACTCATCAAGACAAACTTAAGAATACTAATTTCAGGGAAACAGCAACTTTACTGCATGAAAAGAGAGTATAGGTTGGTTGGTAAGTGGACTCTGATTTGTAGAGGTATTGCCATAGAAATGTACTGTTAATGATCACTGACAGTTAACTACGAAGCATCGTCTGAAAATTTAAACTAGGCAGTTTGACTCTGATTGGTTAAGGTATTGAACAAGGGAACAGTTACCATTTTTTTTAAGTCAGAACAGGCAAAATGTGTGTACATGTTTCTTCTGCCCACTAAGAATTGGGTCCTGTGCATTAATACATATAGCTTCAGTATACTCAGATGCATCACATTGCGACTAAAAATTACACTGACAAGCAATTTAAGATTGTTAGTCAAGCTCGTAGTGTGAACATAAGAAAATAAGAAATAGGAGCAGGAGTAGGCCAACTAGCCCTTCCAGCCTGCCCCGCCATTCAATAAGATCACGGCTGATCTGAAGTGAATCAGTTCCACTTTCCCACTTTCTCCCCACAGCCCTTAATTCCCTTGTCTATCAGAAACCTATCTACCCGTACTTAAATATATTCAGCGAGGTAGCCTCCACCACTTCAATGGGCAGAGAATTCCAGAAACTCACCACCCTTTGAGTACTTCCTCAACTCCAATCTAAACTGCACCCCCTCCCTTATTTTGAGGCCATGCCCTCTCGTTCTGCTATCCTTTCAAAGCGGGAAGAATCTCTCTACCTCTACCCTATCTAGCCCCTTCATTATCTTATATGTCTCTGTAAGATCCCCCCTCAGCCTTCTGAACTCCAACAAGTACAGACCCAGTCTATTCAATCTCTCCTCATAGGATAACCCCCTCATCTCCGGTATCAGCCTCGTGAACCTTCTCTGCACTCCCTCAAAGGCCAATATATCTTTTCGCAAATGCGGCAACCAAAACTGCACACAGTACTCTGTTGTGGTCTCACCAGTGCCCTGTACAGTTGCAGCAAGACCTCCTTGCTTTTATATTCTATCCCTCTTGCTATAAAGGCCAACATTCCATTCACTTTCTTGATCACCTGCTGCACCTGCAGACTGGGTTTTTGCGATTCGTGCACAAGGACCCCCCAGGTCCCTTTGCACCATAGCATGCTGCAGCTTTTTGCCCTTTAAATATTAATCCCTCCTACTATTATTTCTACCAAAGTGGATAACCTCACATTTGCTAACATTATACTCCATATACCAGATCCTTGCCCACTCACTCAGCCTATCCAGATCTCTCTGCAAACTTTCCGCGCCTTCCATGTAATTTGCTTTTCCACTCATCTTTGTGTCATCAGCAAATTTTGTTATCCTACACTCAGCTCCCTCCTCCAGATCGCCTACGTAAATGGTAAACAGTTGAGGCCCCAGCACCAATCCTTGCGGCACTCCACTAGTCACCAACTGCCAACCAGAATAGCACCAGATAGTGTGGTGACAACTATTCCCACATACAGCTGAAACCATTTTTGTCGGTGGTGGGTGACATGACTCCTACATGTAGGAAACCCAAACTCAGCAGGCCATTTGAATTCAATGCTGAATTTAAACACAGCATTCCAATGCAGCAAAGGTCTGATCCTGCAATGTGGGAGTTATGCAATGTGCGTAGACAAGGGTCATGGGTGGAAGAAGGAACTCACAATGTTAAAATGGCGGCACAGCCTTGTTGGGCTGAAGGGCCTGTTTCCCATGCTGTGTTGTTTTTTGTTCTTTGTAATGAATCTTCAGAGAAGTTGTAAATATGCTAAAAAGTGGATAAGGTATGTAGACCTGTCAAACGATCAACTTATTTAACCAACCAGTCCTGTGGAATTTGAAAAAAAACTGTCTGCCTAAATCTCTGAAAATTGAAAACTATTGTTCCAACAATTTCAATAGCTGTTTGCATGACTCCAGGTGCTATCATTATAGCGTTATTAATAGTTTGCTGCTTTCTGTAAGCTAACATTATCATAGTACAAGATTGGAATTTCAGTTTGATTCAGTTCAAATAGATTCTTAAAGGATTATCTGCTTTTGACCTGTCGTTATGATACAACTCTGAATTTTTGATAAGGGATTAACTATTTATGGGACTTAAATCTATCAAACGGGCTTTCATAAATTAGAGTTGTTTTCATAAAGTGAAGTCTGTAAGAGAACTTTTATTTAGTTGCAGCATGGCTCCTGAGATCTGTTCATGTTATATACTGGGCCCAATTTTACCATTGCAAAAATGGCCGTGATCGGGACCATGTCTGAAACAGCTGCGATGGATTTAATGGGCTACGTGCCCAAATTTACTGGCATTTCACCCTTTACTATCACGATTGCCCATACAGAATTAGTGCAAAACAAATATGCTTCATAGAAGTCTGATTTGGCGCTCCAGTTAATGAGGAGGTAGTTGCCTATCATCCAACGGCTCTCAGATCACTGGGTTGGAGAGGGGGGCAAGGTGGGTACATTGCCACTTTGCTTGAGATCCTGGAGGGTGGGGGGTGGAGGGCAGTCTGCTGCCACTCTGCTTAAGATCAGTGGAGGGAAAGAAGGATCTGTTACCATTCTGCCTGAGATCAGTGGAGAGGAAGAAGGAGGGCCCGCAAACAGTCTTGGGGGAGAAGTGGGAGGGGGATAAAATAATGTTTGGGGGAAGGGGCAATGTCTGTGGGGACCAGGAAGAGGCATTATCCGGCCCTGGGAAGGATGTAGCAGGGGAGTATTATTCTATCTTTTTTTCTCTGCACTTGCGCAGTTGGAGGTGCAGGTCAGACCTACAGTATTTCGGACATATTGAGCTCCCCCACAGGCTTGTGCAGCATGACTTGGAATTACTGATATTTTTGCAGGCAGAGTGTGTATGGAGGTATCTCAGAATGAGTCAAAAAGTCAGATCTGAAAGACTCCCAGTTTCAAGCCTGTCCAGCATTTACAATCAAAATGGTAAAATAGGGCCCACTGTGTAAGTTGGCATAGAGGGTGTCAGGCCAAAGTGTGGTGGATGAAGGATCCTGGGTTGGTATGAGTTAACAAAGGGGCTATAAGGACCCTAGAAGGTAGCTGGAGTAGCTGCATAGGTTACATGAATTAGCATTTATAATCATGGGAGTGGAAGAGCAGATGTTGAAAGATATGTAGGCTAAAGAGCCTAATAGTTAAAGAAACAATGGATGACGTCCAGAGAATTGAGGTTGGCCTTTTAAACAGCTCACCTTAGCACCTCACCTGGCAGCCTCTACAGCCATCTTTGATCTGCGTCTGGCTGCAGTAGATCTTTCTCTATCCTGCATCCACTACCTGTCTCACCCCCAGGACTAAGATCCTGCCATTTGGGGCATCTTTTTCTGAAGTGGGTACAGTCAGGAACATTGCCGATTCTCGTTACCCAGCTCAGGAGTGAGAATCCAGTCTAGGAATGAAACTTGATAATGATGTTGTACGTAAAGATATTCAGAAGGCAAAATTTGGATCCGCAGGCATTGAGTGAAAAGTTTTATCCCTCTGGTGAATTGCAAAATGTTTTCCAATAAATGTCAAAATAAGAAATGCAAAATCTAGTGAGGAATTGATGGATGATAGTCCACAAAGTAAATCTGACAATTTGTTTTACATTTGAATTATTTTGCCACTTTGTGTTCTACTCTCTTGCAGCTGCAGATTCATGCTCAGGAACAGGATCCAAATCAACCAAGCTTTTCCTTTGTTATAGATGAGCTCAAAAGGTGAAGTGGTTATTTTAACCTAATTTGATGGGTAGAAAACTGACAATATTAGATCAGCCCATTTTATCTCTCACCAATTTCAATTTCCATTAAAATCAATTGAGAGTAAAATTGGCCAGGTAAATGGGCAGCTAATCTGATTCCATCAGTCTCCCACTGGGCAGATTAGATTAAAATTGACCCCAAATGTAAGAAGGGTAGTATTCTCAGCTAAATGCAATCCTGACATCACTTGACATGCATACCCATAGTTCCAATTGGGATTGCTGGACATTGACTCAATAACAACAAGATTTCTGTTCCTTCATAGACTAGTTACAAAGCCAATTGCAGTGACAGCAAATAAAGAAAATAGTTGCATTCATATAGTACTTTTTACGTTCTCAGGATTTCCAAAATGCTATATTCAGTTTTGGGCATCCATTGTACAAAGAACAGTAAAACAATGGAGAATGTACAATGTAAATTCACCAGGGTTATGCCATGAATAAGGAACTACAGTTATCAGAAAGAAAAGAATCACTTCTATATAATACCTCCCAAATCCTCAAGACATCCCAAAATGTCATTTAATTACTTTTAAAGTGTAGACACTGTGGTTATGTGGACAATGCTGTGCTGAGAAGAGACTTAAGAAACTAACATGATTTCCACTGGAACAGAGAAAGCTAAGAAGTGGTTTATCTTTTTTTTCTTGAACAGAGATATTACATTGTCTGCTTTCCAGATTCACAGCACAATTTGAATATCTAAAAAGGATTTAAAAGTTGTGATCAGAGCCTCTCCTATCTTCTCTCCGACTTACTTGATCAATCTTGATTAAATGCCAACAGGAGCCAGATTTCTCCTGATTGTATATTTCTGACTTTTTCATAATCCTCTCCTTTCATACAATTATCTCCGCTGTTCCATATCCATCTCTAATATATTCACATAATCAATTCATTGTAAAATAAATACAAAATGTTAATTTAGTATCTCTTTCATATTTTCATCTTCCACCATTAGATTTCCCTCTTTATCAATGGCTTATTTCACCAGCACTAAAAATTCTTCTATATTATTTTAAAAATCTTTGCCATTTCTTTTTAAATTAAATTTTGGCTATCACTCATATTTGCTTTGCATTTTTTTACTGTTAATTGTTCTTCAATTTAAACTGTAAGGATCAATCTCAAAATTTTAGGATGGCCAACTTGTGTCAAATAAAAAGAAAACTGTCAATTGCCATTAGAAAGAAGAACAGAAAATGCTGGAACAATGGCTGGGATTTTCTGCATCGGGTGGTTCAATGGTGGGAATGGAAACTATTGTGAGAAGTACAAAGTTGTGGTTTACGATAGCATGAAAGCTTGCCACCATTGTCACTCCTCTGTCAGCAGAAGGTCATGTTTCCTGCCATTCAATATCAGGAACCGTATTTAAATACATTAGCATTCTATTATTGGGCTCATATGACAGAATCTTCCAAGATCCACCTACGATGCCATCATGTCAGGATGATGCAATATACTACTGTTTCAAAAGGCTTACACCTCCAAAAGGACCAAAAGAAAAAATGCTGGAAAATCTCGCAGCATCTGTATGGGAGAAAAAAGCTGATGTTTTGAGTCCAGACGACCATTTGTTCATAGGGAATTTGGAAGTGAGAGCAGGGCTCACAGAGCAACTCCACATATTCTGGAGGGAAGGATGTATGGGAACTTGACTCAGGGGAAAACAAGCTTGACTCCAAGGGTGCTGAAGCTTCACTCAGGAGAAACAGGCTTGATTCTTGGGAGACCAGGCTTGACCTGAGAGTACTGGTACTTGACTGGGGTATATTAGACTTGACTCAGGAGTCATCAGGCTTGACTCAAAGAGGTTCCAGGGTTTGACATGAAAGGAGACTGTGGTAAACCTGGAAGACTAGCAGGATGAGACTGGAATGGAGATTGGGGTGAGATTGGAAGTGTAGCAGGGTTTGATTCAAAGGGAGACCGGGATAAGACTGGGGACCTAGTTGGGTGGACTGGGTATTTGACTCTAGGAAAAACTGATGGGGTGAACTAAAGAAGGGGTACCAGTGATTGACTGTCAAATGTGATAAGCACTATTCTTGAGGATGTCTTCTGCTGCCTGACTACAGGCTTTTTAGAGAGGCCTTATGGAGGGAAGGGAAGCCTGGATACAAACCAGCCGTGCAATTATGCCCAATCAAGCACTACTTACGTGTGTGAGCGCCACTGATTATTGCTTAGCATTTAATCTTCAGCGCATTGACTTCCAAAACTGCCGTGGTGTGCCTGTAACATTGCCTGACTGGGCATGCAAATATATCCCTTTAGAGAGTTGGAAATCTGTCAAGGAGAGTGCTCTTAAACCTTGGCTGTGTGTTGAAGTGTGCATTAACAAATGCCTTTCATAGGCCAGGTTAAGCACAATGTCTTGGAGTGAAATTCTGGACAATGTCTGGGCCTGAGATGAGAGCAGAGTGGCCAAAGCTATGGCTACAAGAGTGGTGGGGGGTGTTGCCAAAGCAGAATGTAAATTAAGAACTGGGCATCAATATTATATCCAGACATGAATCAGTGGGCTTTGAAAGGCAGTTTCTGATAAGGAATATACAAACAGTGGTCCTTAGGAGACAAATGTCCACCATCAAATCTCTCTCTTTGATACTGCAATGACGAGAACGCACTGAATATGGAGCCTGGCGGTTTCGCTGTCATTCTTCTGACTTATAGGCAGGAGAAGAGAAATAAGTAAACGGAGGTGACTGATTCACCAAAGACAGGCGCAGAATTTTGAAGAGGAAGGGGTAGTAGTGCCTCTTTGCATGCGGACAATGAACGTAAGAGATTTGCCACTCAGAGACATTTTGCTAGACACCGGGTCTACAGATGGCACTTATACCTGCAGATATCTGAGAACCAGTGTCATCAAAGACCATGCATGTGTAAGGAATTGTTGGTCACATCAGCAGAATTTGGTGCCTTGGGTAATTGGAGGGCAACCACTGCTAGAGTCGCCAAAAGTTATAGGGTACTTAATTTTTATGCAAGTGGTTTCTTTCAGGGCTCCACAAAAGACCTCCCAGAAGGTGACAGATGCAATCTTCATGAACACATACAACTTCATCCATTCCATCGCAGATCAGGCAAACCGGATGCAAGAGCGATGGACCTCGCTCAAATCTCTCATTTTCAAAAGGTGCATGATGCCATTGACTGACTCAGGTGTTCTTCAGATCTCTGGAGCAACAAGTTGTAAATTACGTGATCTGCAAGAACTTACACTCATTGAATGTTTAGCACCAGCTGCATCCTGCAGTTGTACGTTCGATTCCCAGAGAATGTCCATGACCCCTCCATTCTAAGGCGCTCTTGAATCCCTTTCACTATTCACAGAAACTGCAGAGCTGGAGACAAAGGGGACTGATGAGGTGGCTGATGACACATGTACAAAGGCCACAGAGTGCAGCTGAGAAATCATACAATGATACTTAAGTCACAATTTGCACTTTAGTGTAGCAGACTGTAGGGCTGCTACAGATGAGAACCTAGCTCTAGCATCCATTCGCCCATCTGTGATCTCTCCATCTTATGTGCCAGCTTGTCCTGCATGAAAGCAGGTGGAAAGAGGGCAACAGGACATGTTCTAGAGCAGATAATAAGAATAAGCAAAATACTACGAATGCTAGAATCTGAAACAAAAACAAGAACAGAACTTGCTGGAAAATCTTAATATATTTCCAGTATCTATCAGCAGAGAAATGGAGTTAACACTTCGAGTCCATAGACTCTTCATTAGATGATAAGGGTGTCTGGCATGTGTGGATGTTGAGTGGAACTAGGGAGGTGATGAGGACATGATCCACAGGGAAGGTGAAATTGTGTGTAGGAGAGCAAGTGATGGTGTCTCATGAGATAGCAATGTGTGAAACCCCTGTAGATGTGCAATAGATGCACAAGTATGTAAATTAAGAGTAATAAGTGACTTACCCTGACAGAATGGAGGAGACAATTCATCCTCTTTGCTCACTGGCTCTATTCTACTGCAGGGTGTTCATGTTGACCACCGCTGCCACTGCCTCCCTGGCTAGTTTTCATCTTGAGTGAGAGCGTAGTACATCATTGTGGCCTTTACATCTTCAAATAACCTCTCCAGAGAGGTGAAAGAAAATTGGCAGTCAATTTTTTTGACTACTGTCACTTCCTGAACTGCTTAAGTGTGGCTGCAGCACCCTGGAACAGTCTTTAAATGTGATGTCCTGATGATTGCAGTATTGAGGTGATAGCGAATCAGAGGTCATCCTGCCAGCAATAGGGTATGGAGCACATGCACTAACATTCTTTTGACTACATGTTGCACTATATATCAGGCTGCCATCAGCAGGCTGAACACTGCTTTCCTGCCGGCCATCAGTCTTTGTCCACTTCTGAGAACATCTGGTCCAATACCTCTGTTAGCATCTGAAAAGTAATTTGACAAGGGAGTTTTGGATTGACTGTCTTTTGTTCTCCTTTTTATGCTCTGTGTTTCCAGTATTTTCTATAAAATAGCTTTCTTTAATGGGTTCACAGACCCTTTAAACAATATATTCAATCTTGTAAAATGTCAGAGAATTCCAATAAGCATGGAGAACTTCACTGTCTTAAAAGAGTCAGCGGCTGAATCATTTTCCCCGTTTCAAGTTCTCTTCACCTAAACTGCTGGGGAAAACTGGGAGAAATTAAAAAATACATGCCTTACCCCCTTGTATTTCAAAATTGCAATCAAGATTCTATGTACGTCTCAGGACATTAAAATGACTTTCCATCTGAAATAGATGAGTGATGTGGGATGCTGGCATTGGACTGTGTGGGCACAGTCAGAAGTCTCACAATACCAGGTTAAAGTCCAACAGATTTATTTGGTATCATGAGTTTTCCGAATGCTGTTCCTTCATCAGGAGAACTAATCATGCCATTCATCTGATGAAGTAGCAGTGCTCTGAAAGCTTGTGAAACAACATAAACCTGTTGGACTTTAACATGATGTGTGAAACAGATGAATAATTCTGCTCATCTGGGGCAGGGACGATTTTTCCCCTTGACTTGCTAGGCTCTATTCTTCTGTTTCAACTCAGGAGAACCCATGAAGATCTCTCTAAAATAATTTTTGTGCACTTGGCTGACTCAGCCCCAAATGATTCTCTTTTAACGCGGACACTTTCCTGTTGGGAGTCCAATATCATATGTAACATGAGCTAATTTAACAAGAATACTTGCCATTTCAATTTAGTCATTGATGCCTTAAATGTCACAGGAGATTATCTTAATCTCAAAAAGTTTTTGTTCATTGATATCCCACATCCCTTGGTCGCAGCAATTCTATTTTCAATATCATTAACCTGAGCCTTGCTGAAACTCTAGTGCGTACACAGATAATATACTGGAATCAAAAGAAAAAAATGGAAACCCCTCACATTTAACTGGATGAGTATTCATCTTTCAGATTGTAATCCTACCCTATAGGTTCAGAAGAGGTCAATAAGCTTGAGCTGTGGTTTAAAGATCACAGCAAATAATTCAGGATCTCAACACCAGCCAGTTGTTGGACTGGTTTCAAACTATTTGGACTAAGATTAGCAAATAAATTAAAAGATTTGTGCTCATTATTCATAAAGAGGTTTTGTGTTTAAGAATGAGGTGCCTATATTGGCAAAACTGGAAAGAAGGTGATTAGATTGCAGGCTTATTTTTCATTTACTGAATGTTTGTTACTAGTAATAAATAAGAAGAGTTGATTCATGGACCAGTCATGATCCAGCATTCTGACTTACATTCTATTACAGTAAGAAGTCTGACAACACCAGTTTAAACCCAACCGATTTATTTGATAGTAAACTCGCAAGCTTTTGACTCTATGGCCTTCGTCAGGCGAATGAGGTGTTCTGGTCTCCAACAGCACACATACCAGCACAGACTGTTTACAGATTACTGATTAGAATGCAAATCTTTCCACCTAACCTGCTATTCAAGTCTTAAAGCGGCTAACAATGTGAGTGGAAGGAGCACTGAGCACAGGTTAAAGAGATGTGTATTGTCTCCAAACAGCACAGTGAGGTTTTTTGCTAACTCAGGCAAGTCATGGGGGTTACAGATAGTGTGACAGGAAGCTTAAGATCCCTGTTAAGACCGTCCTCATGTGTGCGGAATTTGGCTATCAGTCTCTGCTCATCGGCTCTGCGCTGTCGTGTGTTGTGAAGGCCCCCTTGAAGAACGTTTACCCGAAGGTTGGAGGCCGAATGCCCGTGACTGTTGAAGTGTTCGCCAACAGGAAGGAAACAGTTTTGCCTGGTGATTGTTGAGCGATGTTCATTCATCCGCTGTCTTGGTGTCTGCATGGTCTCCCCAATGTACCATGCTTCAAGACATCCTTTCTTGCAACGTATTAGGTAGACAACATTGGCCGAGTTGCAAGAGTGTGTACCGTGTACCTGGTGAATGGTATTCTCACGTTTGATGATGTCATCCATGTCGATGATCTGGCATGTCTTGCAGAGGTTGCTATGGCAGGGTTGTGTGATATTGTGGTCACTGTTCTCTTGAAAGCTGGGTAGTTTGCTGCGAACAATGGTCTGTTTGAGGTTGTGCAGTTGTCTGAAGGCAAGAAGTGGGGTGTAGGGATGGCCCTAGCGAGATGTTCATCATCATCAATGATATGTTGAAGACTCCAGAGAAGATGTCATAGCTTCTCCGCTTCGGGGAAGTACTGGACAACAAAGGGTTCTCTGTCCACCGTGTCCCGTGTTCGTCTTCTGAGGAGGTCAGTGCGGTTTATCGCTGTGGCATGTCGGAACTGTTCCGACAGTTCACTTCCTGATAGCCAAGTTCCGCACATGAAGACAGTCTTAACAGGAATATTGGCTTCATGTCACACTATCCATAACCTCCATGACTTGCCTGGATTAGCAAAAAACCTCATTTACTGTGCTGTCTGGAGACAATACACATCTCTTTAACCTGTGCTCAGTGCTCCTTCCACTCACATTGTTAGCCACTTTAAGACTTGAATAGCAGGTTAGGTGGAAAGATTTGCATTCTAATCAGTAATCTGTAAACAGTCTGTGCTGGTATGTGTGCTGTTGGAGACCAGAACACCTCATTCGCCTGACGAAGGCCATAGAGTCGAAAGCTTGAGAGTTTACTATCAAATAAATCGGTTGGATTTAAACTGGTGTTGTCAGATTTCTTACTGACAACAGTCCATCACCGGCATCTCTAGGACATCATTACATTCTATTAGTCAGAGTTAATTTTCTCTTGGTTTTGGTCAGCTCTTCCCAACTTTGGTTATCTTTTCTCTGGTTATGGCTATCTTTTCCAGGCTACACCTATCTTTTACCAAGTTGTCGAACATAAGGCAAGATTCTACAGCCTCACTTGCCCGAAACCGTAAAATCCTGATTAAGGTCAACAGATTTCTCCATTGTCTGCCCCTCAACCATTCCAATTCTCATGGTGGATGGAAAGTTAAAATTTCAGTCATAGTGTCAAAAACAGACCATTCAGCTTTCAAACCTGATTTTCCATACAGTGAGAGATCAGTGACCTCATTCTGTAAATTTACCTTTGCCTCATACACTTTGGTAGATTTGATTAACAGTCTTTTAACTCAGCTTTATAAGTAACAACTGATCAGGCATCAATTGCTGCTGGCAGAAAAGAGTTCCAGATGCCTATCACCCTCTTCATGTAAAGGTTTAATTTTGCTATTGAAAATTCTGGCTCTACCTCCATCTACCCTATCTGTTTCCCCTAATATTGCTATTTGTAAATTCTATTAACATGAAGGTTTAAGAATGTAGAGTTTTGGTTTTAGTCCGAGGTGAATTATGATTGTGTCCTTTTGCCTGATATAGTATGCCTCTGTATGTTTACAAATAAAGTTTAAACTTTTGGCTCAGCTGAGAAGCTTCCAGAAGCAAGAAGGTTTGAGGTTGCTATAGAGAAAATTGCTGAGGTAGAGCTAAAAAATTGAAGTGGCCAACGCATTCATGGGCTGAAGTTTTACTGTCCTGCCTGCCATAGGAATTAAGACGAGTGAGGCATAAAATCTGCTTGTATCTTACAACGTGTCTTGATGGATAGTTATGCAAGTCTTTCAAAGCTACAGACCAAGTGTTGGAAAATAGGATCAGAATAGCTAGGTGTTTGATAGTTGGCACAGACACAATGGGTTGAAAGCCTTTTTCTGTGCTATAAAACTCTGATTCTATTCAGAAGTAAGAAGTCTCACAATAGCTTTCAGATGATGAAACTGTTCAAAAGGCAATACTTAATCCTTGTGAGCTTGTTCCTAATGCTTATCAATTAAATTTAGGACAAGAAAAAACCCAATCAAATATTTGCTAGGGTAAAAGAGATGGTATGGTTTTGCTCATTGAAGTTAGAACAAAAGTTTGATAATGGGAGGAAATTCATGATTATGAAAGAATTGTAGTCAGTGGATCACAAACCATGCAAAGGTCAGTTGACAGTCATGTCTGCACAGATTGACAGAGCATCTTACCCAAGCTCTATCCTTGCCCTGTTCTTGTAATTCCACATATTTACCATCCATCTTACCTACACATCTTGGGATACTGAGAGGCAATTTAGCATGGCAATCCACCCAACCTGTACATCTTTGGACCTTGGGAGGAAACCCATGTAGATAAAAGGAGAATGGGCAAGTGCCACACAGACAGCCACCCAAGTTGGAACTGAACCTGGGTCTTCGGAGCTATGAGGGAGCAGAGCTAATCATTGTTATCACCGTGCTGCCTTATTGTCAAGAACGTCCTGGAAATTAGGATAAGGAAATGCCATTCTTATTATTTGTCATCTGAGATGCATCCATTGAATCAACAGTCCTTTTAAGTTAAGTTATATGGATATGAAGTGAGAATACCACTTAAATTTATTCAGAAGAAATTTATAAATCAAGGATCAGAAGTTATTTTAGTCTAGTTTCTAAGGTTTCTGAACAAATAATGCAAATAGAGCAGACAGAATAGCTGAAGCTCAAAATTTTTAACTGGATATGAAGAATTAGTGTTGTTGCCTGCGGTAGGTTAACAACTAAAGGTGAAGTTCAATGGACATTATCATGTTAAAAAGAGATTTAATGAGGCAAATTATGCAATCAACACACAAGATTGGATGGAAAATCAAGGAGTATGCCATGTAATTATGCTGAAACAATATTACAATGGAGAGGATAGTCAGAAGAATATACTCCAGGGCGATTTTGCACCTGTATTCGTCATAAGTGTAAATGGTGACTTGAGCACAAAATCTAAAGAGAATGGGATTCTGGCCAGCGAGATCTTGTTTTTCAATTTCATGACCCTTGCCGTGATGTAACTTTCTGGTTTCTTCCCTTTCGCATCTAAATGAATTTTAAATACTGTTAAAGGCCTTCCCCTCCATACGTTACTCCCACATAAAGAACTCCACCATCACGTCAGCAAGATTTACAACAGATATTGAAAAACGTGAAGCACTCGAGAGGAACCCGCCGGGGCATACAGGTAAGTATAGTCCCTAGTAGGACAATGATACACCTTGCCCTGTCAGCAAGACAGCATCAGAGTTGTCTGTAACATTTTTTTCTCTTAAGTGTTGCAGAGTGCTGCATGCAGGTTTTTTTTACCAGAGCTAACAGTTATTAAGAAAAGGAAAGTTGTGCTCAGAGTTTCTGATGTTCAGCAGAAGTGATGATGTCAAAACCAGATGGATCACCATGATTTTGTATTGACAATAGGAAAGTCAGTGCCGTGACAAATGAAGATTCATATGCAATTCCAAGATTGGAAGATTGCACAGATAAAATTGGAAATACAGACTCAATAAGTAAGATAGAGTTGCTAAGTGTTATTGGTAGGAATGCACCATCCAATTTCAAAGATTAACAAAGAAAGTAATTGAAAGATGATGCAACTATGTCATATTATCAATGATTTGGTGGTGATCTTCAGTAAAACCTGGGAGGAACATGTGGAAAACTTGAGTGCTGTGTTTGACTTGTTGCAAAAGGCTAATGATAAATTAGGCAAAAAGCGAATTTTCTGAAGCTAAGATCATTTACTTGAGACACATTATCGGGCAAGGCTAAGTATCACCCAAAGAAACTAAGTACAAGCGATTTTCAAAAAAAACCTGAAATTCTAAAGGGGAGAACAGGGATCATTCCTCTGGCGCAGGTGATATCAGTCTCCCACATGAACCCATGTTGATGACATCCTGACTTCCACAGTGAGAGACATGCAAAGTTGCATTCTGCTTGCCCAAGAACTTAATTTATTCTCTCTTATAGATGCCAGCAGGCCCAGATACAGATCCCGTTAGTTCATCAGTCCAGCCCATCTCAGCTAAGGACCTATTAATGAAGATTGTCATTGCGCTCACCTAGATCCTCCACTAGTGCAGAGACACACAACTCTGTTGGTGCTAGATCTAGATGAAGGTCAAAGTCACTTTCAAGAGAACACCTTACTGACATGTCTCCACATCAATTGTGAGCAGCCACAGGCCAAGTCTCTGGCACTTGGAGGGCTGCTGGGTCCAAGATAGATAATGAACTTCTTGAAACAGACATGGCACACATGTTGGAGACACAGAATATCAAGCAGAATGCGAGAAGCAGTTAACAGACTAGAGCAAAGAATGAAGAGGTTCATCCGCATTCTATCTGATGTCATGGTTTTGACATGAGTGCCTCAGAATCGCCATGGGAAGGTAGCAGCCACCTCGAAGACTTTGATTTGACGAGTTCTGCTGGATTTGCGCTTGGACCTGCTCTTCATTTCTCCAGACATAGATTGGACTCATTAGTGGCTGTGTATGAGAGGCTGAGGCATCTCAGCCTTCTCCAGTGCCAACAATCGCTTCTACGCCCTGCAACACCCACTGCAAACAATCGTGCTTGTTTCCTACATCATCCAGTATGACCAACTCTGCCTGCATCCTAGAACAGCCAGTGCAAACAGCCTTACCTATGAACTTCAAATCTCACGTGAGACAGCAGCTTTGGAAGTGGTGACAAGTCAAAAGGAAACCATGCTAAAAGCTTTTCAATATTGTACGCACAGCAATGTCACAAGTGGTGAAGGTGGTCAGATGCAAGCCCCTTATATCCAGTCAAGATTCAGACAAATTTCTTACTAGTCTGGCACATCATTACATAGGCAAACGTGATTTTGGTGAGTTGTTTTCTTCAATGGGCATTCATAACATGTTACTGCATGAAATGGGATTCCTGACATGGATCAACAGTTAAGTCAACCTGTCATTAGGCTGCCACAAAAGTGCTGAGGCTAACATTCTAACATTTTTTCTACTACCCATTATTTTGTTTCCTGACTTAGTCATTTTTAGTCTTTTTTTTGTTCAAATCTGTATAGTAAAGTTCTATTGTTATTTCAGTTAAATATTGGAGAGATGCCACTTATTTCCTTATCCTTGATTCTTCCATGCATTATATTCTTAAAATGATTAATTTTAAAATGAGTGTCGTGATGCTGGAGTTGGATTCGCTGTCAGGAGTCACCTTATTCGGAAACTTGATAATCTACCCAAGATGTGAACAACCGGCTTATGACATTACAGCTTCCGCTAAGAACAGAAGTCAAGCCACCCTGATCAGCACCTATGCCCTCTAATGAACAACCCGGACGAGATGAAAGACAAGTTTTACGAAGAACTACGATAGACGCCCTACTATCAGCAGTGAGCAGTACTGACAAGCTGATCTTGCTTGGCGATTTCAATGCAAGAGTAGGGTGTGACTCTGCAATCTGGCAGGGCGTCATCAGGAGATATGGAGTGTGCAAATGTAACAGTAACTGCCTACTCTTACTGAAGACCTGTGCAGCACATGACCTCCTCATCACCAACACAACCTTCCGTCTGCCTACCTGTAAAAAGACCTCCTCGATGCATCTCCACTCTAAGCATTGGCATCTTTTTGACTATGTCATTGTCAGGAGAAAAGACAGGCAGGATGTCAGAGTAACCAAGGCCATGTGTGTGCTGACTGCTGAACAGATCACAGGCTCATTGTCTCCAAAATGAGGCTCTGCATCAGAGTCAAGAGGCGACCACAAGGAAGCAAGGTTACGAAATGTGACCAAGTCGAGAACCCCAGCATAGCTTCAACAAGTTTGCTGACCTATACCTTGCAAGCAGCGCTGAGAATGACTGGGAACACTTCAGGGATGTTATCCATACATCTGCAATGAAGATACTCAGGTCCTCTACCCGCAAGCCGCATGATTGGTTCCATGAGAATGATGAGGAAATAGAGGCTCTACTTGTTGAAAAGCACCATCTTCATCGGCCCTGTCAGAACAGCCCATCTTCAGCTGCCAAGTAAAATGCTTTTACCAGTATTCGCAAGACAGTTCAGAACAAACTGCGTAAAATGCAGGATGCCTGACTGAGTGCCAAGGCAAATAAGATACAGGGATTCGCTGACAGAAATGACTTGAAACGGTTCTACAAAGCCCTCAACACTCTATACAGACTCAATCTCTCAGGAGTTTCCCCCTCCTGAGTACAGATAGTACAACTCTCATTAGAAGGAAGGCTCAGATCCTGCAGAGATGGGCTGAACACTTTGAAGCTATCCTCAACCGACCGTCATTTATTAACGATGAAGCAATAGACAGAATTCCCCAAGTTGATATCAACAGCGCCATGGATGATCTATCGGTAGGAGCCTAAGTCATGAAGGCTGTCAGCCAACTATCCAATGGCAAAACCCCAAGAGCAGATGCAATACCTGCAGAGATCCATAAAGCTGCTAGTCCTGCACTTATCGAGAAACTCACTGTTCTAGTCCTTTTGTAAGCAAGGATCAATTCCTCAGGAACTTAAAGGTGTTTCCATCATATACCTCTACAAGAGGAAGGACAATTGGCAAGTATGCGACAACCACCGAGGAATCTCGCTGTTCTCCATCACAGGAACAACTCTCACAAGAATCCTGCTAAATCGTCTGATCAATCACCTGGAGCTGGGCCTGCTTCCAGCATCACAGTGTGGCTTCCGCAAAAGTTGTGGGACTACTGACATGATTTTTGCTGCCCGCCAACTTCAGGAGAAGTGTCAGGAGCAGAATTGTGAGCTCTACACAACCTTTGTTGACCTCATGAAAGTCTTCGACACTGTAAGCTGAGAAGGCCTGTGGAGGATCATGTCAAAGTTCAGCTGTCCTCCCAAATTCATTCAGATGGTATGCCAGTTCCATGATGGCATGACGGCCAGAGAACTGGATGCGGAGAATCTGCTGAGGTATTCCCAGTCACCAATGGCGTCAAGCAGGGCTGCGTGCTCGCACCCACACTGTTCAGCATGATATTTACTGCCATGCTGAATGGTGCCTTCTAGGACAGAATTGCTGGAATCAGCTTCAAGTACAGAGTGGATGGGAAGCTCTTCAACCTGAGGAGACTTCAAGCTATTACTAAAGTGAAAGAGACTGTTCTGAGAGATTTCCTCTTTGCTGATGATTGCACCCTGTATGCTGGCTCAGAGCCATAGATGCAAGTCAGTAAGGACAAATTTTCCACTGCTTGTGACAACTTTGGACTCACCATCAACATTAAAAAGACCGAAATCATACACCAGCCTGCTCCTCATGCCCCCTACACAAAACACAAAAGGCAGAAACTACAGGCAGTGGACCAGTTCACTTATCTTGGCAGCACCCTCTCCCAACCAGTGACTACTGATACAGAAGTTAACTGCAGAATAGCAAAGGCAAGTTCTGCTTTTGGTTGACCTACGTTCCCATACAGTGGAATGCAAAGAATCAGCCCAGCAACAAAACTGAAAGTCTACAGCTCCATGGTACTCACTACGCTCCTTTACACCTATGAAACGTGGACTGTGTATCGGAGGCATGCAAGACAGTTGACTTGTCTTTTCAGAATATTACGCATCCATTGGCAAGACAAAGTACCAGACACTGAAGTTCTCTCTAGAGCAAGTCTACTATCAGCCTACATACTGCTGAGAGCACAGATCCAGTGGGCAGTTCATGTCATTTGTATGTCAGACGAGCGCATACCCAAGCAGCTCCTTTTTGGGGAACTCCCTGCTGGAAGATGCTCACATGGAGGGCAGAAGATGTGTTTCAAAGATACACTCAGGGTCTCCCTGAAGTCGCTTGACATTGACATGACTACCTGGGAAATGCTGGCACAAAACCACCCTACTTGGTGTTGCTGCATCCACAAAGGCTGTAAAGCTCACAAAGCAAGATGTGTTGCTGAAGAACAACTTGAGCGAAAGCTGCACAAGTCCAGAGCCACCAGCTCAACAATTATAGCATCTACACAAGTCTGTCCAATATGTGCCAGGACATTCTGTATCCGAATTGGCTGATCAGTCATCTTCGGACACACCGCAACCAGCCTCAATATGACTAATAGTGTTGAGGTCCTTATCGATAACGATGGACAAACAAAAACAAAATGATTATGGTCTATTTCCAATTTTTACATAACTGGGATCACAATGATATGTTGAAAACTTTGATCAAACCATCCCTTGATCTTCTAAATCCTGAGTTTGTGCAATCTCTCTTTGTAATTTAGCCTTTGGAGCCTAAGTATTGTTCTAGAAAATCTATACAGTATCCCTTGATGGTAAATACATACCACATGTATGTATTTCCTGATCTCCTGAGGCCATTCCTCCCCAAAACAAGTACTCTGTTTTGGACGGTGTAGGGAGGAAGACTCAACAGGGGTAAGCCATGGGGTACAGGTCTTGGGAATAGACCCTGTCCTTGATGCTCAGGTGGGAAGGGGGAAGAAGAGAACAGGATTAGTGATTGGGGATTCCATAGTTAAGGGGACAGATAGGAGAGTCTGTGGAAATGAGCGAATTCACAGTTGGTATGTTGCCTCCCGGGTACCAGGGTCCACAGTGTTTCTGATCGAATGTTCGAGATCCTTAAAGGAGAGGGGAATCAGTCTCAAATCGTGGTTCATGTAGGCACCCATGACATAGGTAGGAAAAGGGACTGGGATGTAAGACAGAAATTCAGGGAGTTAGGGTGGAAGCTTAGGGCTAAAACAAACAGAGTTGTTACCTCTGGTTTGTTACCTGTGCCGCGGTATAGCGTGGAGAAGAATAGAGAGAGAGAACATGTGAACTCATGGCTAAAGGAATGATGCAGGAGGGAGGTTTCAGATACTTGAACAATTGGGGCTCATTTTGGGGTAGGTGGGACCTTTACAAAAGGGATTGTCTGCACCTGAACCAGAGGGTACTAGTATCTTGGGGAAAAATTTGCCCATGCTATTTGGGGGAGTTTAAACTGATTCAGAGGGGGTTGGGAACCTGAATTGTAGCTCCAATGTACAGGAGGATGAGAATGGAGAGGTCATGGATAAGGTTTCTAGGTCGCAGCAGTGTACTGGTAGGCGGGAAGGTGGTTTGAAGTGTGTGTACTTTAATATGAAGAGCATACGCAATAAGGTGGATGAACTTGCAGCCTAGATTGGTGCCTGGAACTTCAATGTTGTGGACATTTCAAAGACATGGATAGAGCAGGGGCAGGAATGGTTGTTGCAGGTTCCAGGGTTCAGATGTTTCAGTCAGAGCAGTCAGGTGGTGGAAGAGGGGGAGGCGTGGCACTGTTAGTCAAGGACTGTATTACGGTGGCAGAAAGGATATTTGATGTGGACCTGTTTATTGAGGTAGTATGGACTGAGATTAGAAAAGAAAATGAGCCCTAATTGTCCAAATATCTGAAACCCTCCCTCCTCCACCATCCCTTTAGTCACAAGTTTAAAAGTTCTCTCTCTCTATTCTTCTTCATGCTATCCCTTGGCACAGGTAACAAACCAGAGATACCAACTCTTGTTTGTTTTAGTCCTAAGTTTCCACCCTAACCTCTGAATTTCTGTCTTACATCCCCGTGCCTTTTCCTACCTAAGTCATGGATGCCTACATGAACCACGACTTGGGACTGGTTCCCCTCCCCCTTTCTGCCACTGTAATACAGTCCCTGCTGGAAGTTTTTTTTATAGGCCTCTAAAAAGTTCTAGAGATGTAGAGGAAAGGATTGCAATGATGATCCTGGATAGCAGCAAAAGTAACAGGATAGTTGTTATGGGGGACTTTAACTTTACAAATATTGATTGGAAAAGCTATAGTTCAAGCACGTTAGAGCGGTCAGTTTTTGTCCAATGTGTGCAGGAAGGTTTCCTGACACAGTATGTAGATAGGCCAAGAGATGAGGCTACATTGGATTTGGTACTGGGTAATAAACCAGACCAGATGTTAGACTTGGACGTAGGTGAGCACTTTGGTGATAGTGACCACAATTCAGTTACATTTACCTTCGTGATGGAAAGGGATAGGTATATACCGAAGCGCAGAAGTTATAGCTGGGGGAAAGGAAATTATGAAGCTATTAGGCAAGATTTAGGATACATAGGTTGGAGTAGGAAACTGCAGAGGCTGGGAACAACTGAAATGTGGGGCTTTTTCAAGGAACAGCTACTGCGAGTCCTTGATAAATATGTACCTGTCAGACAGGGAGGAAGCGGTCGAGTGAGAGAACTGTGGTGTACTAAGGAAGTTGAATCTCTGGTGAAGAGGAAGAAGGAGGCTTATGTAAAGATGAGACATGAAGGCTGAATTAGGGCACTGGAGAGTTACAAATTATGATGTAGAGATGCCGGCGTTGGACTGGGGTAGTAAGAACTCGGTAAGAATCTAGCAACACCAATTTTAAATCCAACCGATTTATTTGATAGTAAATTTGCGAGCTTTTGATCTTTTCATCTTCGTAAGGCAAATGCAGTGTTCTGGACCAGAACACTGCATTTGCCTGATGAAGACGAAAAGGTTGAAAGCTCGCAAATTTACTATCAAATAAATCGGTTGGATTTAAAATTGGTGTTGCATGATTCTTACTGAGTTACAAATTAGCCAGGAAGGACCTAAAGAAAGAGTTAAGAAGAGCCAGAAGAGGACATGAGAAGACTTTGGGGGATAGGATCAAGGAGAACCCCAAAGCTTTCTATAGGTATGTCAAGAATAAAAGATTGGTTAGGGCAAGATTAGGGCCAGTCAGAGATAGTAGTGGGAAGTTGTATGTGGAGCCTGAAGAGATACGAAAGGCACTACATGAATATTTTTCATCAGTATTCATGCAGGAGAAAGTCAAAGTAGTTGAGGAGAATATTGAGATACATGCTTTTAAACTAGACGGGATTGAGGTACATAAAGGAGGTGGTGTTAGCAATTCTTGAGAGTATGAAAATAGATAAGCCCCCTGGGCCAGATGGGATTTATCCTAGGATTCTCTGGGAGGCTAGGAAGGAGATTGCAGAGCCTCAGGCTTTGATATTCATGTTGTCATTGGCTACAGGTATAGTGCTAGTACTCTGGAGGATAGCAAATGTTGTCCCCTGGTTCAAGAAGGGGAGTAGAGACATCCTAGGAATTATAGACCGGTGACCCTTATTTCTGTTGTGGGCAAAGTTTTGGAAAGAATTATAAGGGATAGGATTTATAATCATCTACAGAGAAATAAATTGATTAGGGATAGTCAACACGGTTTTGTGAAAGGTAGGTTGTGCCTCACAAATCTTATCGAGTTTTTTGAAAAGGTGACCAAAGAGGTGGATAAGGGAAGCAGTTGACATGGTGTATATGGATTTTAGCAAAGTATTTGATAAGGTTCCCCATGGTAGGCTACTGCAGAAAATGCAGATGCATGGGATTGAGGGTGATTTAGCAGTTTGGATCAGGAATTGGCTAGCTGATTGAAGACCGAGGGTCATGGTTGATGGGAAATATTCAACCTGGAGTTCAGTTACAAGTGGTATACCTCAGGGTTCTGTTTTGGGGCCACTGCTGTTTGTCATTTTTATAAATGACCTAGATGAGTGTGTAGAAGGATAGGTTAGTAAATTTGCAGACGACACTAAAGTCGGAGGAGTTGTAGACAGTGAGGATGGATGTTACAGTTTGCAGAGGGACATAGATAAGCTCTCTGGGCTGAGAGGTGGCAAATGGAGTTTAATGCGGAAAAGTGTGAAGCGGTTCACACTGCTAAGAGTAACAGGAGTACAGAATATAGGGCTAATGGAAGAACTCTTGGTAGTGTCAACGAGCAGAAGGATCTCGGTGTACATGTGCATAGATCCCTGAAAGTTGGCACCCAGGTTGATAAGGTTGTTAAGAAGGTGCACGGTGTGTTAGCTTTTATTGATAGAGGGATTGAATTTCGGAGCCATGAGGTCATGCTGCAACTGTACAAAACTCTGGTGTGGCCGTGCTTGAAGTATTGCATACAATTCTGGTGGCGGCATTATAAGAAAGATGTGGAGATATTGGAAAGGGTGCAAAAGAGGTTTAGTAGAATGTTTTAGTCTTATCATCATCATGTGTCCTGTTCAACCCTTGAAATCCTGTGGCAATGGACAAGCGACAAAGCAGCAGGTGTGGATACAGTGGGAGCTGTAGTCACAGACCTGCACACAGGTGGCTCAGGTCTAATGGTTGCTTTCCGCTGACCGAAGCAGCAGTGATATTTGGCATCTACCTGGGCAACTGAGTAATCCTCTTCAGGAACACACTGCTCACCTCCACAGAATGAGGAGGGGCTAGAAAAGGTGCCCTAAACATTGCCTGCTTCACTACACCCTGGCCAGTTTACTGTGGCTGGTGGGGATCCCATCTTGCAGTCAAACAAACAAAATAAAACACAAGGTGATATCACTCACCATTGGCACTTGGAATGTGCGCATGCTTTTGGACAACCCTACAGCAGACAGACCAGAGAGAAGAACAGCTTTAGTTGCCAGAGAGCTTGCAAGATACAACACTGACATTGCAGCTCTGAGTGAAACTCGTCTTGCCAACGCAGGTCAGTTGACTGAAACTGGAGGTGGATACACTTTTTTCTGGAGCGGTCAAGGCAGCGATGAGCGTTGTGATGCTGGAGTTGGATTCGACGTCAGGAATCACCTTGATAGTCTACCCAAGGATATGAATGACTGGATTATGACATTATAGCTACTGCTACAGAACAGAAGTTTAGCCACCCTGATCAGTGCCTATGCCCTCACAATGAACAACCCAGATGAGATAAAAGACAAGTTCTACAAAGGAAGATGCCCCACTATCAGCAATGAGCAGCACCGACAAGCTGATCTTGCTTGATGATTTCTATGCAAGAGTAGGGAGTGACTCTGCAATCTGGCAGGGAGTCACTGGGACGCATGGGGCGGGCAAGTGTAACAGCAACGGCCTACTCTTAATGAAGACCTGTGCAGCACATGACCTCCTCATCACTAACACAACCTTCCAACTGCCTATTTGTAACAAGACCTCCTGGATGCACCCCACTCTAAGCATTGGCATCTTATCAACTATGTCAATGTCAGGAGAAAAGACAGGCAGGATGTCAGAGTAACCAAAGCCATTTGTGGTGCTGACTGCTAAATAGATCACAGGCTCATTGCCTCCAAAATAAGGCTCCGCATCAGACCCAAGATACGACCACAAGGAAGCAAGGTTATGAAAAGAATCAATGCAGCCAAGCTAAAGAACACCAGCATAGCTTCAGCACTGGCTGAAGACTTAGAAATCAAGTCTGCTGAAATACACCTAGCAGGCAGCACTGAGGACGACTGTCCATACAGCTGCATTGAAGATGCATGGGCACTGGACCCGCAAGTAGCATGACTGGATCGATGAGAATGATGAGGAGACATAGACCCTACTTGTTGAAAAGCACCATCTTCATCGGCCCTGTCAGAATGACCCATCATCAGCTACCAAGAAAAATGTTTTTACCAGTGCTTGCAGGACAGTTCAGAATAAACTGTAAAATGCAGGATGCGTGGCTGAGCATCAAGACAGATGAAATACAGCGATACTGACTAAAATGACTTAAAATGATTCTACAAAGCCCTCAACACTCTCGATGGACCTCAATCTCTCAGGAGCTCCCCCCTCCTGAGTACAGATGACACAAATCTCATTATAGAGAGGGCTCAGATCCTGTACAGATGGATTGAACACTTTGAAGCCGTCCTCAACCAACCGTCATCTATTAGCAATGGGGCAACAGACAGGATTCCCCAGGTTGATATCAATAGCTACGATGTGGAGATGCCAGCGTTGGACTGGGGTAAACACAGGAAGAAGTCCAAGAACACCAGATTTAAGTCCAACCGATTTATTTGTTAGTAAATTCACAAGCTTTCAGGGTTTGCCTTTCGTCAGGTGTATGGCCTCAGACAGTTTACAGATTACTGATTAGAATGTGAATCTTTACACCTAACCTGCTATTCAAGTCTTAAAGTTGCCAACAATGTGTGAAAGGAGCTTTGAGTCCAGGTTAAAGAGATGTGTATTGTACAGTAAGTGAGGTTTAACAAACGCAGGCAAGTCATGGGGGTTACAGATAGTGCGACATGAACCCAAGATCCCTGTTGAGACTGTCCTCATGTGTGCAGAACTTGGCTATCAATCTCTGCTCAGCGACTCTGCACTGTCGTGTGTTGTGAAGGCTACCTTGGAGAATGCTTACCCAAAGGTCAGAGGCCGAATGCCTGTGACTACTGAAGTGTTCACCCACAGGAAAGGAACCGTCTTGCCTGGTGTTTGTCGAGCAATATTCATTCATCCATTGTCGTAGCGTGTGCGTGGTCTCCCCAACGTACCATGCTTCGAGACATCCTTTCCTACAGCATATTAGGTAGACAACGTTAGCCAAGTTGCAAGAGTATGTACCATGTATCTGGTGGATGGTATTCTTATGTGTGATGAGGTCATCCATGTTGATGATCCTGCATGTCTTGCAGAGGTTGCTATGGCAGGGTTGTGTGGTGTTGTGGTCACTGTTCTCCTGAAGGCTGGGTAGTTTGCTGTGAGCAATAGCCTGTTTGAGGTTGTGTAGTTGTCTGAAGGCAAGAAGTGGGTATATGGGGATGGCCCTGGCGAGATGTTCGTCTTCATCAATGATATGTTGAAGATTCCAGAGATGAAGTCGTAGCTTCTCTGCTCCAGGAAAGTACTGGGCGACGAAGGGTACTCTGTCCACCGTGGCCCGTGTTTGCCTTCTGAGGAGGTCGGTGAGGTTTTTCACTGTGGCGCGTCAGAACTGTCAATCGATGAGTCAAGGGCCATACCCTGTTCTTATGAGGGCATCTTTCAGCAACTGGAGATGTCTGTCATGATCCTCCTCATCTGAGCAGATGCTGTGTATACGGAGGACTTGTCCATAGGGGATAGCTTCTTTAACGTGTTTAGGGTGAAAGCTGGAGAAGTGGAGCATTGTGAGATTGTCTATGAGCTCGCAGTATAGTGAGGTGCTAAGGTGACCATCCTTGACGGAGATGCATGTGCAGAATAGTCCATGGTGCGTCTGATGGTGGGGTGGAACTTGTTGATATCATCATATAGTTGTTTCACTAATTGTTCACCATGAATCCAAAGCAAGAAAATATCATCCATGTATCGAGTGTATAGCATCAGTTGAAGGTCCTGTGCAGTGAAGAGGTCTTGTTCAAACCTGTGCATGAAGATGTTGGCACATTGAGGTGCGAATTTGGTCCCCGTGGCTGTTCAGTGTGTCTGATGAAAAACTGGTTGTTGGTGAAGACATTGTGGTTAGGATAAAGCGGATGAGTTGTAAAATTGCATCTGGAAACTGGCAGTTGTTGGCGTTGAGTACTTAGGCAGTTGCAGCAATGGCATCGTTGTGGGGGATGTTGGTGTAGAGTGCCAAGACATCCGTCGTGACAAGGAGTGTCCCTGGTTCAACTGCTCCATGTGTGCTTAGTTTCCATAGGAAGTCTGTACTGTTGTGAAAAAAGCTAGGAGTTCTTTGTACAATGGGTTTCATGATGCCCTCAACATAGCTGGAGAGGTTCTTGCACAGGGTCCCATTGCCCGATACGATGGGATGGCCGGGCAGCAGAGATCCCCAATGCAGGGAGTACGTGGTATGAGAGCACAGAGGGTGCTCTGAAGGTCTGGATTAAAGGTCTTGATCAGAGTGTTGAGTTGACGAGTGTGTTCTTTGGTTGCATCTGCAGTAACTATCTGTAATGTTCCTCATTGTTCAGTTTTTGGTACACTTCTTTGCAGTAATCCATTCTGTTCAGTATGACGATGGCCCCTCCTTTGTGCTGGTTTGATGACAATGTTGTGTTGGTCTTGAGAGCGTGGATGGCGTTGCGTTGTGCTTGAGTGATGTTCTGGGCTGTCTTGTGAGTGCGGCTGATGAATCTGGTGTTAACATATCTGATAGTTTGGGCATCCTTTTGGAGGAGTCCAATTGGATTCCTTCCTCTTTGGTTGCTGCACTGAGGATCTCTCTATCGGCTGCTCTGGTTCATTGGCTGTCTCATTGTGTTCGCTGTTGGCCTCTTGGGGTTTGTGGAAGAACTCCTGCAGCCTCATTCGCCTGATGAATTCCTCTGTGTCTACTGATAGACTGATGGGGTCCATTTTGGTGGTGGGGCAGAAATGGCTGAGAATTTCGACTTCATCTGGTTGAAGTGTGTAGTCTGACAAGTTAACAATGGACCTCCCATTGAAAAACTCGGCATCACTACCAGCAATATCCAAGCCTCCCCCCACACAACAGTAGAAAACGGTACTACCACAGGGAAGTCTATTGTTAACTTGTCAGACTCCACAAACCCCAAGAGGCTAACTGCGAACACAATGAGACACCCAATGATTCAGAACAGCCGACAGAGAGATCTGCAGTGCAGCAACCGAAGAGGAAGGAATCCAATTGGACTCCTCCGGAAGGATGCCCAAACCATCAGGAGGTGCATTGACACCAGATTCATCAGCCACACAAGACAGCCCAGAACATTACCCAAGCACAACGCAACGCCATCCACGCTCTCAAGACCAACCGCAACATTGACATCAAACCTGCAGACAAAGGAGGGGCCATCGTCATACTGAACAAAATGGATTACTGCAAAGAAGTGTACCAACAACTGAACAACGAGGAACACTACAGACAGTTACCCGCAGATCCAACCAAAGAACACATTCGTCAACTCAACACTCTGATCAAGACCTTTGATCCAGACCTTCAGAGCACCCTCCGTGCTCTCATTCGACGTACTTCCCGCATTGGGGATCTCTACTGCCTCCCAAAGATACACAAGGCAAACACACCCGGCTGTCCCATCACATCAGGCAATGGGACCATGTGCGAGAACCTCTCTGGGTATCTCAAGGGCATCCTGAAACCCATTGCACAACGAACCCCCAACTTTTGTCACAACACTACGCACTTCCTACGGAAACTCAGTGCACATGGAGCAGTTGAACCAGGGACATCCCTCATCATAATGGATGTCTCGGCACTCTACACCAACATCCTCCACAACGATGGCATTGCTGCAACTGCCTCAGTACTCAACGCCAACAACTGCCAGTTTCCAGATGCAATTTTACAACTCATCCGCTTTATCCTGGACCACAATGTCTTCATCTTCAATAACCAGTTTTTCATCCAGACACATGGAACAGCCATGGGGACCAAATTCGCACTTCAATATGTCAATATCTTCATGCACAGGCTTGAACAAGACTTCTTCACTGCACAGGACCTTCAACTAATGCTATACACTAGATACATGGATGACATTTTCTTCCTTTGGACTCATGGTGAACAATCAGTGAAACAACTATATGATGAATAAACAAGTTCCGTCCCACCATCAGACTCACCGTGGTCTATTCTCCAGAATTGGTTGCATTCTTGGACACACGCATCTCCATCAAGGATGGTCACCTCAGCACCTCACTGTACCGCAAGTCCATAGACAACCTTACAATGCTCCGCTTCTCCAGCTTTCACCCTAAACACATTAAAGAAGCCATCCCTTATGGACAAGCCCTTCGCATACAGGATCTGTTCAGATGAGGAGGATTGTATCAGGCACCTCCAGATGCTGAAAGATGCCCTCATAAGAACAGGATATGGCGTTGGTCATCGACCAACAGTTCTGATGCTCCACAGCGAAAAACCTTACCGACTTCCTCAGAAGACAAACACGGAACACGGAGGACAGAGTACTTTTCGTCGTCCAGTACTTCCCCGGAGCGAGAAGCTATGACATCTTCTCCGGAGTCTTCAACATATCATTGATGAAGATGACCATCTGGCCAGGGCCATTCCCACACCCCCACTTCAGACAACCACACAACCTCAAACAGACCATTGTTTGCAGCAAACTACCCAGACTTCAGGAGAACAGTGATCACAACACCACATAACTCTGCCAACAGCAACCTGTTTTTTGTCAG
The DNA here is from genome assembly GCA_024679065.1 of Sphyrna mokarran. Lineage (NCBI taxonomy): Eukaryota > Metazoa > Chordata > Chondrichthyes > Carcharhiniformes > Carcharhinidae > Sphyrna > Sphyrna mokarran. Next base: position 62,737,235 of record JAGIQG010000003.1, read on the forward strand.
ACTTCTAACTGATATCAACAGTACCATGGATGACCCACTGGTAGCAGCTGAAGTCACGAAAGCTGTCAGCTAGTTATCCAGTGGCAAAGCCCCAGAGGCAGATGCCACATATGCAAAGATCTACAAAGCTGCTGGCCACGCACTTATTGAGAAACTCACCAGTTATTCTAGTCCTTTTGGAAGCAAGGATCCACTCCTCTTAAAGATGCTTCCATTGTACACCTCTACAAGAGAAAGAGCAATCAGAAGTATGCGACAACCACCAAGAAATCTCGCTGCTCTCCATCACAGGAAAACCCTCGTAAGAGTCTTGCTAAATCGTTTGGTCACTCATCTGGAGTTGGGCCTGCTTCCAGAGCCACAGTGTGGCTTCCACAAAGGTCATGGGATTATTGACGTGATTTTTGCTGCACGCCAACTTCATTGTCCATATCAATACCAACAACATAGGTAAAGAGAGAGATGAGATCTTGCAAGCAAATCATAGTGAGGTAGGAATTAAATGAAAAGGCTGCATGTCAAGAGTAGTATTTCAGGATTATTCCTAGTGCCACATGTTAGCAAGATCAGGAATAGGAGACTAGACCAAATGAATGCGTGCCTGAATAGCTGGAGGGAGGGATTTAAATTTCTGCAGCATTGGGCCCAATTTTGAGGATATTGAGACCTGTACCAGTTGGACAGGTTGCCACCCAGCAGGACTGGGAGCAATATCCTTGCTGGAATATTTGTAAGTACTGTGGGGAAAGTTTAAACTAAACTAGCAAAGAATGGAACCTGAGTAGGGAACACAAGAAAGGGAACATGGATAGAAATAAATGATAGAAGAGTTAAAAAGAAAGGTAAAGGAAACAAGAGCTTGCAGTGAATAGGGCTATAATACAGAAAAGGTTGTGTAAAAATGTAAATAAGTCTTAAAAACAGTGCATCTGAATGCATAGAGCATTCAAATTCAGACAGACAAATTAACAATGCAAATAGATATATTTGATTTTATTTTATTTATTACTGTCACATGTACTGGGATACAGTGAAAAGTATTGCTTCTTGTGTGCTATACAGGCAAAGCATACCGTACATAGACAAGGAAAGGAGAAAGTGCAGAATGTGATGCAGAGAAAGATCAAGTTAATGTGAGGTAGGCCCATTCAATAAGTCTGATGGCAGCAAGGCAGAAGATGTTCGTGAGTCGGTTGGTACGTGTCCTCAGACTTTTGTATCTTTTTCCTGATGGAAGAAGGTGGAAAAGAGAATCTGGGATACGTCGGTTCCCTTGATTATGCTGGCTGCATTTCTAAGAAGGAAGATTACAACTACAGAGACACGGCTACATGTTCACCAAGTTTGAAGTTGGAATTTCCAAGGGTATTTGATACTTAGGAAGGTCAGGCCAAAAGGAAAGGAGGTCAGTTGTAACTGTACTACAGGATAAAATCAATGCATTAGTGAGAAAGATAATTGGCCCAGAAAATCAAGGTATAGAATCAGTTTGGGTGGAGCTAAGAAGCAACAAAGGGTGGAAACATTAATGGGAGTTGTCTATAGGCCTTTAAACAGTCAGGTTAAGGTAGAGGATGGAGCTAAACAGAAAATTAGAGATACATGTAACAATAGTGCAACAATAATCATGGCTACTTTTAATCTACAGATAAATTGGATAAACCAAATTAGCAATAATATTATGCCTGATTAATTTGCGAAGTATGAGATAAATTTTTAGACCAGTTCATCCAGGAACCAATTAGGAAACAGATTATCCTAGATTTGGTAATGTGCAATGAGAAAGGCTTAATTAATAATTTTGTTGTACAGGCTCCTTTAGGAAAGAATGACCAGAGTTACAGATTTTCATTAGGTCGGAAAGTGAAGTTGTCTAAACTGAAACTAAGCTCCCAAATCTAAACATAAGAAACTACAAAGGTTTGAGGGGTGAGGTGGCTATGACAGATTGTGAACGTTATTAAAAAGCATGATGATGGATAGTAATAGTTAACACTTAGGGTACAATTGCAAAAGTTATACATTACCTACTGGAGCAAAAATACACCAGGAAAAGTGGCCTAACCATAGTTAACAAAGGAAATTAAGGATAGTATAAGATCCAAAGAGGTGTCATATGAAGTTGCAAGTAGTAGTAGTAAGCCTGAGGATTAGGAATAATTTAGAATTCAGCAAAAGAGAACCAAGAGACTGATTAAGAGGGGAAAAATAGAGAGCATGAGAGTAAATGTGCAAGAAACGTAAAAGTGAACTGTAAAAGCTTCTATAAGTACGTAAAAAGAAAAGGTTAGTTGTAACAAATTTAGGTTCCATACAGTCTGAAATGAGAGAATTTATAATGGAGAACAAAAAAATGGCAGAGCAATTAAACAACTACTTTAATTCTGTCTTCACAGAAGAAGACACAAAAAACTAGGGAATCAATGATCCGGTGAGGAGGAGGAATTAAAAGAACTTAATATTAATAAAAAAGAATACTGCTGGGGAAATTAATGGGACTGAAAGCAGATAAATTACCAGGGCCTGATAATATGCATACCAGAATACAAAAGGAGATGGCCGTGGAGACAATGGATGTGTTTGTTTTCATCTCCCAAAATTCTGTAGATTCTGGAACAGTCCTAGACACTATGGGATTGCCTACAACCCTATTGTTTACAAAAAAGGAGGAAACAGGGAATTACAAACTTTGTAGTCTTAGCCTAACTTCATTAGCCCAAAATACTGGAATCTGTATAAAGGATGTGGCAAATAGATACTTGGAAAATATTAAAGGATTAAACAAAATTAACATGGATTTATGAAATGGATATCATGTTTGACAAATCTTCTAGGAAATTTTTTTTGAGAACGTAACTAATATAGATAGGGGAGAATCAATGGATGTTCTGAATTTGAATTTTCAGAAAGCTTTTCACAAAGGCCCAAGTGAGAGGCTAGTGTACAACATTAATGCATGTGGGATTGGGGGTGATATATTGGCATAGATTGAGAATTGGTTAGCAGACAAGAAACAGAATAAGGATAAATGGGCCTTTTTCAGAATGGAAGGCAGTAAATACTGGGATACTACAGCATTCAGAGCTTGGACCTCAGTTATTCACAAGATATATCAACGATGTGGATGCAGGAACCAAATCTAATAATTCCAAGTTTGCTGATGGCACTGAACAAGATGGGTATGTGAATGATAAAGAGGATGTAAAAAAGCTTCAAGGTGATTTAGACAAGTTGAGTGAATGGGCAAATACATGGCAGATGCAGTATAACATGACCAAGTGTGAAGTTATCCATTTCAATATGAAAAACAGAATGGCAAAATATTATTTAAAGCATGATAGATTAGGAACTGTTGATTTACAAAGAGACCTAGGTGTCTTTGTACATCACTGAAAACAAGCACATAGATGGAGCAAGCAGTTAGGAAGGCAAATAGTTTGTTGGTCTTTATTACAAGCAGTTTTAAATACAGCAGCAAGGATGTCTTACTGCAGCTGTACAAGGCCTTGGTCAAACCATACCTGGAGTATTGTGTGCAGTGTTGAAATATTTATCTAAGTAAAGATATACCTGCCATCGATGGAGTGCAGTGAAGCTTCAACAAACTGATTCCTGGAATGACATGATTGTCGTATGAAGAAAGATTGGGTCAACTAGGCCTATATTCATTGGAGTTTAGAAGAATGAGAGGGGAGATACAGTCATAGAGATTTACAGCATAGAAACATCCAGCTTGCAGCAAGGGCCATGAAATGTCTGCCTTGCTGATTCTCGGGGCAATTTGCAACCCTGGTCTTATTAATGCCACTTCGACGCTTTGCAAACATGAGTAAGGGCACAGGGTGAGACTCGGCTATCAGACTGAAAGAGACTCTCCTTGATCCCATCTCCAAATACACACACTCTCTCTTTCCTCCCCCACCCACCCCTTCCCTCCCTCCCTCCCCTTCCATCCCCACTTCATCCCTCCCCTCCCCTCCCCACACTCCCCTCCCCCTCCTCTGTCCCCTCCCCACTCTATCCTCCCCTCTCAACTCCCCCCTCCCCTACCACACATACTCACACTCCATCTCTCTCTCCCCTCCCTCTCCCCAATCCCTATCCTTCCCCCCTCCTGTTCCTCCTCCTCGTCCCGTCCCCTCCCCACTCGTCACACCACACACACACTCACAATCTCTCTCTCTCTCTCCCCGCCACCTCCCCAATCCTCCCTCCCCCATCCTCTTCCCCCAGCACACACACACACACACTCACATTCTGTCTCTCTCTCTCTCCCTCCCATCCCCTCCCCTTCCCACTCCCCTCCCCATCCCCCTCCCACACACACACACTCGCACTTTTACTCTCTCTCCCCCCCGATGCACGTACACATATAATCGTCCTCTCTCTCCCCCCCACAACACACACCCACTCTCTCTCTCTTCCCCCCGCCATGCACATACACACACACACCCACGTTGTCTCTTTCTTCCCTCACACTAACACACACTCACTCACCCTCTCTCTCTCCCCCCGCCACACAAAAACACACACAGATACACACATACCATGAGTCATCCAGCCCATTCCAGCACTCTGTACAGTGCTCAGTAGTGAAGAAGGCATTCAGCACGCTTGCATCATTGGTCAGAACATTAAATACAGGAGTTGGGACATCTTGTTGAAGTTGTACAAGACATTGGTAAGGCCTCACTTGGAATACTGTGTACAGTTCTAGTCACCCTATTGTAGAAAGGATATTATTAAACTAGAATAAGTGCAGAAAAGATTTACTAAGATCTATTGGGACTTAATGGCTTGAATTATAAGGAGAGGCTGGATAGATTGGATCTTTTTCTCTCTGGAGCATAGAAGGCTCAGGAGTGATCTTATAAAGATCTATAAAATAATGAGGGGCATAGATCAGCTAGATAGTCAATATCTTTTCTCAAAAGTAGGGGAGTCTAAAATGAGAGGGCGTAGGTTTAAGGAGAGAGAGGAGATGTACAAAAGTGTCCAAAGGGGCCATTCCTTCACACAGAGGATGGTGGATATCTGGAACGAGCTGTCAGTAGTAGTAGAGGCAAGTACAATTTTGTCTTTAAAAAAAAGTGTTTGGACAGTTATCTAGGTAAGATGGGTATAGAGGGATATGGGCCAAATGCAGGAACTTGGGAGTAGCTGAGGAGTTTAAAAATAAGTGGCATGGACAAGTTGGGCCGAAGGGCCTGTTTCCATGCTGTAAACCTCTATGACTCTATAAGATCCTTTGGCTCAACCTGTCCACATTTGACCCATATCCCTTGATAACTATCTTACTCATATAATTGTCTAAACACTTTTTAAAAGACAAAATTGTACCTGCCTTGGCAGCTTGTTCTAGACACTCACCACCCTCTGTATGAAAAAATTGCCCCTCTGGACCCTTTTGTAACTCTCCTTTCTCATCTTAAACCTATGCCCTCTATAGTTTTAGACTCCCCTAACTTTGGAAAAAGATATTGACTACCTTGTTGATCAATGCCCCTCATTATTATATAGACCTCTATAAGATCTTCCTCAGCCTCCTATGCTCCAGAGAAAAAAGCCCCTATCTATCCAGCGTCTCCTTATATTCAAACAAACAAGTCCTGGTAGTAGCCAGTGCTTTTCTGTACTTATTCTAGTTTAATAAAATCCTTTCTACAACAGGGTGATCAGAATTGTACACAGAATTTCAAGTGTGGCCTTACCAATTTCTTGTACAATTTCAACAAGACGTCCCAACTCCTGTATTCAATGTATTCAAAACAAGAATGCTGAATGCCTTCTTCACCACCCTGTTCACCTGTGACCCCACTTTCAATGAGCTATGAACATGTAGTCATAGATCTCTTTGTTCAATAACTCTTCTCAACACCCTACCATTAACTGACTAAGTCCTGCCTGGTTCGATCTACCAAAATGTATCCCTCACATTTATCTAAATTAAACTCCATCTCCCATTCGTCAGCGAATTGGCCCAACTGATCAAGATCCGTTGCAATCCGAGATAATCTTCTTCACTGCCTGCTATGCCACCAATCTTGGTGTCATTTGCAAACTTACTAACCATGCCTCCTAAATTCTCATTCAAATCATTAACGTAAATGACAAGTAACAGTGGACCAAACACCAATTCCTGAGGCACACCACTGATTGCAGGTCTTCAATTCGAAAACAACCCTCTACAACCACCTTCTGTCTTCTGTTATCAAGCCAATTTTGTATTTATTTGACTACCTCACCCTGGATCCCGTGAGATTTAATCTTATGCAACAACCTACCATATAGTTCCTTGTCAAAGGCCTTGCTAAAGGCCATGTAGACAACATCAAATGCACTGCCCTCATCCACTTTTTTGATTGCCCCTTCAAAAAACTCAATCAAATTTGTGAGACATGACTTTCCACTCACAAAGCCATGTTGACTCTCCTGAATTAATCCCTAAATGCCTGCAGATCCTGTCCCTCAGAATACCTTCTAACAACTTACAGATGTGAGGCTCACTGGCCTTTAGTTCCAGGCTTTTCCCTGCAGTCCTTCTTAAACAAAGGCACAACATTTGCCACCCTCCAATCTTCAGGCGCCTTACCTGTTGATGATGCAAACTTCTCTGTTAGGGGGTCCGCAATTTCATCCTTAGACCCCCACAACATCATGGGATACACTTCATCAGTCCTGGGGATTTATCTACTTTGATGTGCTTTAAGATTTCCAGCACCTCCTTCTCTGTTATATGTATACTCCTCAAGACATCGCTAGTTATTTCCCCAAGTTACCTAACATCCATGCCTTTCTCAACAGTAAATACTGATGACAAATATTCATTTAGGATCTCACCCATCTCTTGTGGATCCGCAAATAGATGACTTTGTTGATCCTTAAGGAGTCCTCATCTCTCCCTGGTTACTCTTTTGCCCCTTATGTATTTGTAGAATCTCTTTGGATTCTCCTTTGTCTTATCTGCCAAAGTATTCTCGTGATCCTTTTTCGCCCTCCTGATTTCTCTGTACTCTACTTCCATACCCTCCATACTTTTCAAAGGATCCAATTGATCCCAGCCGACTATGCGTGTCTTGACCAGGGCTTCAATATCCCAAGTCATCCAGGGTTCTCTACTTCTACCAGCCTTGCTCTTCACTCTAAGAGGAACGCGCTTACCTTGAATCCTGGTTAACCTACTTTCAAAAGTCTCCCACTTACCAGACATCCCTTTGTCTGCTAACAGACTCTCCCAATTAACTTTTGAAAGTTGCTGTCTAATATCATCAAAGTTAGCCTTGTCCCAATTTAGAATTTTAACTTTTGGGCCAGACCTATATTCTCCATAGCTATCTTAAAACTATCCTTCACTATCACTTCCGTCATTTGCCCTTCCTTATTTCTCAATAGGTCAAGTTTTGCCCCCTCTCTAGTCAGGCTCTCTACATACTGAATAAGAAATTCCCCCTGAACATACTCAACAAAGTTCTCTCCATTCAAGCGTTTAATACTATGGCTGTCCCAGTCAATGTTAGGAAAGTTAAAATCTTTTTTTTTGCAGCTATCTGTAATCTCCTTACATATTTGCCCCTCAATTTCCCACTGATTATTTGGATGTCTATAGTACAATCCTTTCAAAGTGATTTTCCCCCTTCTTATTTCTCACTTCTACCCATATAAACTCAGTGGGCAAACCCTTGAATATATATCCCCTCTCAGTACTGGAAGATGGGCACAATATTGATTAAAGAAACAATTATAGTTATGAGAAAAGATCATATGGTAGAAGGATCATCAAATGAGGTTATCTGACTACACCCACCACCATTTGCCTTTACAGCATCCATGCCAATTCACCCTCTACCATGAGAAGACCTCAGGACCCATGCTGAGAATAAATAAAGCTCTTAAATCTCTACTGATTAATTCACTATGAAAAAAAAACCCTCCTTTAAGTCCTTATAAGAACAAGCATTTGTAGTCATAGGGTCAGAACTGTCAAGGAGTGGCAATCACAGTCAGATTGCCACTCCACTCCTTTTTACTTACACTGCAATACCTTTTCCTGGGTAACTATTTTGGGAGAGATTTAAATCAAAGTATCAGATGGCTTGCACTGCAGGATAATAGCCCATTGGAAGTTTGAACTTGCTGTGGATTTGCCGTGTTGTCCTTATATGGGAACCTTCATATTATTCCCCCAGAACATCTTCTGAGATACCTCCTGGGCATGAACCCCTCTGCTTCCAGAAATCAGAAGTTATGCGCTATAGTTCCACTTCAAAGACTTTATAAGGACTTGGGTCTGTCAAACTGTGAACTGATGAGACACCTGAGTGTAAAGAAAGTTGTGAAATCAGTCCTGCAGCTCTAATTCTATAATGATAATCCTCAGGCTTACATCAATGGACAGTGTAAAATAGAAGAACTTTTTTTTCAACACTACAGACAGTTTTTTTCAAATATTTAAAGGGCATATTTAAATGCCTTGTCACCTTCTTTTGATAGCATTCTGACAGTCTAAATGGGTTCATCCACTTTTTATGCAAAATCATGTCTCTGTTAACAATCCCAAAGGGCATTTGATCTCTCCCAAAGGTGTTCCAAGACCATATCCAAAAGACTACCTCACCTCTCCAAAAGGGTCAGATTGAAGGCAGCTGTACTTTCATGTGCAGTTGCCTCTATGAACCAATAATATGAAAGTTTGATTTACTCCTGTTGAACCCCCTGAGAAAATAATGGAAGCCAGGTTCTGAGGCAGGCCTTCCAGATTTGGTTCCAATGTCACTTTCACAAAGATGGCAAGTCTTCAATTTGTGCAAAAATTCAGGCCAATATGTTGAGGGGGAAGTTACTTGATTATGAAAACGGACTTTCCAGGTGCAAATTGGCAATCCCTCATCATTTCAATGAAAGAGATTTAAAGGACAATGGTTAGCAGATCTGCTGGCTCCAAGAAGATGGGATATCAAATAAAGTTTTTCCAGTAATTTAACTGTAACTGGTTTGGTGATTGGACAACAATCAATTAGAAGCACAGAGGCATCATACCCGATGAAGCAGAAAATGTCAGTTATCTCAAGCAACAAAAAAGGGGGCTAATTCATCTCAACTGAAAAATTACTTTTCTTCTTGATAGATGCTTCCAATCTCCAAAAAGAGAGAATCCTTCAAGCTTGCAATGCTTTTTTACAACTCCATCATAAAGGACTGATTAAAAATAAGTGACCTATTTCTTGTTACTCTGTTAATTATCTAGGTGCATGTCACATCTCTAAAAATAATCTTTTCTTGTGTGTATGTATGTCTGCATGTTTGTGATTTCATGCTTATTGCATTTACTTTTTGAGTGCTGTGAAAACAAATATTTACCCTTTCTTTTGATGTAAACTCACAAGAAAGTTTGTTCATATAAGTTCATTAATGTCACAGCATTAAAAAGGGTTAAACTCTACTTTGCAAAAAACATATCTTGTTGCAGTCAGCAGAAAGGTGAAGAAATAGGTGAAATATTATCCCACAATCTCTTCTCATCTGTTACACACTATAAAAATCTTGTGATCAAATTGTTGATAGTATAAGGAGATTTATGAATATGTTGCTTCAACTGGAAAATTTCTTAGTTCTAGGGAAATACAGAATGAGCTGGGGTTGTATTCTTTCCAACAGAGAAAATTGAGGGAGACCTAATTGGAGTATATAAAATTATGAGGTGTTCAGACACAGTGGATAGAAAGGCCTAATTCCACGTAGGTGAAAAGTCCATAACCTGAGGCATAGACTTAAAATAAGAGAAAGGAATATTAGCTATGTCACCTGTCTATACTTGGAAGGATCCCAATGCAGAGGTTAATGGGCAATGGTTACTTCCCTCACCATTTACAGCTGTTCTGAACATCTCTGAGTTAGGTTCCAAGGGGTAGCACATTTCCATGACTACTGCTCTCAGCTGAAATGGAGATAGGTTGGCAGTTCAGTGAAGAATTCAGAAGAACACTAATTATGATGGCAACCAGTAACATCCCCAGACATACCAAAAAAATGAGGCATCAAACTGGTGAAGCAACAACACAGAACTATGTGCCTGCCAAACAGTGAATTCAGCAAGCAAACAATAGAGCTCAGCAATCTCACAACCAATAGATTAGAATCACAGAAACCCTACAGTGCAGAAAGAGGCTATTTGGCCTATCAAGTCTGCATCAATCACAATTGCACCCATGCCCTACCCCCTTATCCCACTAATCCCTCTAATTTACGTATCTCAGGACACTAAGGAGCAATTTTAACATGGCCAATTAACCTAACCCGCACATCTTTGGACTGTGGGAGGAAACCGGAGCACCTGGAGAAACCCATGCAGACAATAACCCAAGCCAGGAATCAAACCCATATCCCTAGGGCTGTGAAGCAGCAGTGCTAACCACTGTGCTACCGTGCCACGATATGGATACCATTAACCAGTAACCTCCTGGTTATCATCACAATTAGCCAGACCAAGCATATAAACAATGCACTGAATAGATCAGTCATTACAGCCTACACTTGGATCTCACCACCAGCATCCAAGGCAGAGGACTCTTTTCCTTTATTCATTCATGGAACATGAGCGTCACTGGCTCACCAGAATTTACTGTCCATCCTTAGTTGCCCGAGGGCAGTTCAGAGTCAACCACATTGTTGTGGCTTTGGTAGCATACGTAGGCCAGATGGGTATGGACAGCAGATTTCTTTTCTAAAGAACATTAGTGAACCAGACGGATTTTTCTGACCATCAACAATGGCTTCATGGTCATCATTAGACTTTTAATTCCAGATATTTTTTGTTGAATTCAAATTCCAACAACTGCCATGGTGGAATTTGAACCTGGGTCCCCAGAACATTAACTGAATTTCTGGATTATTAGTTTAGCATGCGGCCATTGCCTCTTAGGTAAGGGCAAACTCATGCAATATTTTGGATGGCAGGTGCAAGTGAAAGTCGGAAGCATGCCATCAACAATCAAGCAACCTATTTAACTCATTAAGGGGCCAATTGACTGCAATGTTACATGGCCCGTCTGCTTTTATGGTAGGCATGCAAGCCAATTGGAAATGCAGTCTTTGAGTGCAGTTTTCCTGCCTACTTTGGTCGAGTAGCACACCAGACTGGGAAATGTCAGTGGGAGAGAAGACAGGATTCATGACCAGTCCTCCTAGTCCATTTTCTAGACATAATCAGCCTTGTGCCAGGAGGCTAATTACAATGTGCAAAAGCTGCTCTGCATCTATTTAGTGAGCCCAGGACTCAATTGTGTGGGCTTGTTATATGTATGCCCCTGCCGGTGAAGATCCACACCAGCAGCAAAGTTACAGGGCCAGGCAAAGCACATGCTGTTTAGGAAAAAGGCCAACACTAGTACCAGACCATACTTTGCAGGTATGTCCACTACCAGAAACAGGGATGATGCAACTAAACTGCATCTCCATGACAAAAGTCTCTCCATAGTGGTAAAGCTGTTAGTAAATGGCCACCTATTAAAAATGGAGGTAGACATAGGGCTACAGTCTCTGTTATTAAGGTGCAGATCTATGGTTGCTTCCAAGCTGGTATTTAGTTCCTGAGCTTAGAAAGCGCAAAGGCCAGGCTAGCTACCTATATGAGGGAGCCATTACAAATAAGAGGCACCACAGTGACCTACAAGCAGAAATCAGCTAGACTCTCACTCATCATTGTAAGGGGACAAGGACCTAGCCTTATGGGGAGAGACTGGCTCCACCACAGCAGACTGAACTAGCCGGAGATCTTCAGGGTGGTAGTGGGGAATCTATATGAAGTTATCAAGTACCCTGAAATTTTCCAGGAAGGACAAAGAAAAATAAACAGAGCCAAAACCAACATCTACGTTGACCCCAATGCTACTCCTAAGTATTTTAAAACAAGATTGGTTCTATACTCATCTTTGGATAGAGTGGAGACAGAACTTGAAGTCCTGGAAAACCTGTGCATACTAAGACCTGTACAATTTGCAGACTGTGTTGCATTTGTTTCCCGGTCTTTAAGCCAAATAAGTCAGTTTGACTTTGCTGAGACTATAAACTTACAGTCAATTGGGTTTCTAAACTTGATAGATACCCATGCGCCAAATCAATGACCTGTACGCTAGATTAGCAGGTAGCCAAACATTCTCTAAATTGGACCTGAGCCATGTGTTTCTCCAACATGAATTAGATTAGCCTTCCCAAAGGCATGTGACAATTAATATACATAGAGGCATATACAAGTACACTCACCTTCCCTTTGGTGTTTTGTCCACATATGTCATTATCCAACAGGTCACAGAGAATATAGTTGAAGGATTACCAAGTGGGGGTATACCTGGACGATGCCTGATCATGGGGATTTCAAAACAAGAACATCTAGCAAACACTGAAGAGATCATGTGGAGATTCTAAAAATTGAGGTAGGTCTGAAGGGGGAAAAATGTGTCTTCCAAGCAAATGCCATAATCTAATGAGGCTATGGGGTGGATAGCAAGGATCTCCATCTAGTAGAGGACAAGATAAGGGCCATTAAGGAAGTTTCAACTCCAAGAAGTACCACAGAATTGAAATCCTTTCTGGGGTTAGTAAATTATTATTTGAAATGTATTCCAAATGTGGCTTGTTTACTGGCCCCTTTGCATTTTCTACTACAAAAATACCAAAGGTGATCTTGGGAGGAGCTGCAATAAAGCTAAACACAGTTTCGGTCATCTAACTTATTAACTCATTTTGACCCCAAAACTGAACTCATCCTAAATTGTGATGTTTCCCCTTAAGGGGTTGGGGCTGCACTGGCACACTGCTAGAAAAGTGGAACAAAAAGCCTATTGCATATGCACCTAAGACAAATTCAGACTCTGAATGGAGTTAGTCCCAAACTGAGATAAAGGGATTGACGGTCGTATTCAGCATTAAAAAGTTCCATCAACATATCCACGATAGATACTTCTTAATAGAAACAAATCTTTATTGGGGCTTTTTGAAGATAAGGCCTCTGCTTTTAAAGAAAAAAGAAGCACTGCTCTTTTTAAAAAAAAGAGTAGGCCCCCTTTTGCCTCTGCCTGGATACAGCATGTGCCTGGTTACTGGTGGTCCATGAATACCTCCTAAAGCTCCATTCAGGAATCCAGATAACCAATGCCGATGGACTGAGTCACCTGACATTGTTCACAAGCCTGCTTCTTTACCAGCATTGGAAGAGATCTTGACAACATTAACTTTTCTGGGGACTCTGTTGGGTCTGCAAGGCAAATCAAGGCCTGGAATCAAAATGACCCAATCCTATTTAAATTAAAATACATGATTCTGAAAGGTGGATTCAGAAGACAACCCTCAGATGAAGTGAAATACTATCTGACGAACAAAGATGAGCGATGTTGAAGATGGTATCGTTGTTTGGGTGTACTTGTCCCTCGCCCAGGATGGCATCAAATACTCATGAAATTACACCATGACCACTCTGGAGTATTAAAAATGAAAATGCTAGTCAGAAGCTAAGCATGGTAGCACGGCCTTGATACGGACATTACAGATACAGTCAGATAGTGTGATTCATATTAGGAAAATCAAACACTCTCCCTCTAGCATCCCTATATCCCTGGGTGTTGCCTAGAAGGCCCTAGGTGGAGTGGATGTGGCCATTGCTGGGTCTTTTATGGGTTCCATGTTTTTGATCATGATGGATTCATGCTCCAAATTGTTCAGGAGATAGTTGCATGAGCTTGCCATGCAATAATTAAGAAGCCAAAACAGAGTTTCTGCATGCACAGAATACCAGAAGTCCTGATTTCTGACAATGGTACTGCCCTTACAAGCCGACTTCAAGAATTTCGTGCTTTCTAATGGCATTCAACATATTAGAACAGCACCTGTCATCAATTGGGTTGGCTGAATAGGTGATGCAGACTTTTAAGCTCGCCATGAATAAACAACCCCAGCATTCATAGGGATCAACTGGCATGATTTCTATTTGGTAAGAATCTAGCAACACCAATTTTGAATCCAACCGATTTATTTGATAGTAAATTTGCGAGCTTTCGACACTGTGTCCTCGTCAGGCAAATGCAGTGTTCTGGTCTGCAATAGCACACATATCAATACAGACAGTCACAGATTGCTGATTAGAATGCAAATCCTTACATCTAACCTGCTATTCAAGTGTTAAAGTGGCTAACAATGTGTGTGAAGGGAATCCCGAGCATTGGTTAGAGAATTGTGTATTTTCTCCAGACAGCACAGTAAGTGAGGTTTTTAGCTAACCCAGGCAAGTTACGGGGATTACGGATAGTGTGTCGTGAAGGCATTCGGCCTCCGACCTGCTGGTAAATGTTCTTCAAGGGGGCCTTCGTGACATACGACAGCGCAGAGTCACTGAGCAGAGACTGATAGCCAAGTTCCGCACACATGAGGACGGTCTTAATAGGGATCTTGGCTTCATGACACACTATCTGTAATCCTCCGTAACTTGCCTGGGTTAGCAAAAAACCTCACTTACTGTGCTGTCTGGAGAAAATACACAATTCTCTAACCAATGCTCAGGATTCCCTTCACACACATTGTTAGCCACTTTAACACTTGAATAGCAGGTTAGATGTAAGGATTCGCATTCTAATCAGCAATCTGTGACTGTCTGTATTGATATGTGTGCTATTGCAGACCAGAACACTGCATTTGCCTGACGAGGACACAGAGTGTCGAAAGCTCGCAAATTTACTATCAAATAAATCGGTTGGATGCAAAATTGGTGTTGCTAGATTCTTACTGAGTTCTTACTACCCCAGACCAACGCCGGCATCTCTACATCATGATTTCTATTTGATCAGAGGACACCCTCTCACAACACCAGGAACTTCCCCAACAGAATTGTTAATGGGACACCAGCTTTGGACAAGATTTAAGTCTACTGTCCCCAAACCTGGCAAGGAAGATGGCATCCTGAAAAGAGAACTAGAAGCAAAATCACGATTTTGCAAGTACAAAAAAACATTCAAAATCGATAATCCGGTTCATGAGGAACTTCAGAGTCAGTCTCAGCTGAGTCACTGGGATCAAAATGGAGAGAACGAGACAGTGTCTTATAAAGTAAAAATGCAGGGCAAGGTTGTGAAGAAGCACCTGGACCACCTCAGCAGTAGGCAGTCCTTCCAGTGCAGGCCTCGTTACTGGCTATGAGATGGCCACTACCAGCATAAGGCCATGACTTGAAACTGACCCTATGTGTGCCATTCTGTGTGATGAGAACATGGATTCCAAAATGGAAGCAGAAGAAGCTGGTGCTCCAATTGAAGCAGAACCGCAGGAAGAATCTATATCAATGGCTTTATGATATTCCCTCCAAAAATGAAGGTTTTAATTCAGTTCACACCACAGATTCAGTTGCGTCTTTGATCAAACCAGGCTAATTGCCAAGTGGCTGAAAGGAACTTCCTAAGGCAGGGTATTGCCCTTTAAGGGGACAGAGATGTTATGATGATGCCTAGTCTGTCTAATGGAGTAGCAATTGTTTTATTAGACTTGTACACTGTAGACACAGAAGCAGTGCTTTATTCACAGTGCAAATACAAGGTGTTAGTAATAGAAGACAGACCTCTGTGAGATTATTATAGTAACCCTCATAATGTTGTTAGTGGGGGATTCGGCAATGGTAACGTCATTGCATGTCAAGGGTGATGTTTAGACAGTCTCTTGCTGGATATGGTTATTGCCTAATATTTGTGTGGCATGAATGTTACTTGGCATTCGTCAGCCCAAGCCTAGATATTGTCCAGGTCTTGCTGCTTCAATACCCAGGGTGTCACGAATGGTGCCGAACATTGTGGAGTCACCACTGAATTTCCCCACTTATGACATAGTTGGGCCTAGGAAGCTACCATGAAGAACTCCTGCAGCATTGTCCTGGAGTTGAGATGATTAACATTCAATGACCACAACCCTTTCCCCTTGTGCTAGGTATGATTCCAATAGGTGGAGGGCTTAACCCCCTGATTCCTGCAAGTTGCCCTCCAAGTCACACAACATCCTGCACTATGGGTGTACCTACACCACATAGATTGCAGTATAAAGCAGCTCATCACCATCTTCTTGATGACAATTAGGGATGTGCAATTAATGCTGGGCAGTCTCTGATGCCCAAATCCCATGAAAGAATTAAAAAAGCAGGTCTATCTGTAGAGCACCAGATCAGTAACTGCTGATCTGACTCTGACTCAGGTAAGAACCAGCAAGCTGCCATCCACTTTGCCAAATCCAGAATATCAGTTTGGCTGATGTATCAATCACAGATTAGCAAGAGATTAAAGAGAAGATGCCGGAGTAGTAGGAAGCATCTGGCTAAAAATGGTCAGGTTCTCTTTTTTCATTCTGATGAGGCTACTCAGCATTTAAAAAGATATTTTCTTTTTGGTGTCATTGTGATGAATAACAGACAGAGTTCCTACTCCTGATCATTTTCTCTTAATCTGTGCAGGAACTCCTTCTGAACATTTAACCGAATGAAGTTCAACTTTGCAGTGATCCCTCTATAGTGGAATAGCCTGTTGGCCTTCATTATTTACAATTGCACATGAATAATGCCCACCTCACAATTACAATGGAATCAGTCATTAGCCAGAAATGTGTGTCTTTAGAATTCTAGCCAGAAATTAGCACCTTGAGGAGAGAAAAGTAAACAATTGGAGAGAAAATTCTTTACTCTCAATATGTTTGCCAGATTCCCATTATTTTTCAATGTTTATTTGAACAGGATTATGTTATGGATAATATGATGTGCTACAACTTAATTCAAATCTAACTTTTACACCACCATGGAAGAAACATTAAAGTTGCTCCATAATATCTGTTAATGCTTTCAAAGTAGCAGCTTCAAATGATTTGTGTACTCTGATGATCTCGATTCTGTGCAACCTATGTTGAATTTGATTGAATGTGGAGCTTTCAGTCATTACCAACTCATTACAATTTTTCTGCATTTTATTTACTGCTTTTTGATGCAGGCAACATACATATTAGCTTTCAGATACCAATTGGTATGATAAATGTTTTTATTTCATTTTAGTATTTGCATGTTCAAATTGTCAATTATCTTTGTATTGAGAGGGATTCAGATTGTTAGGATTTGTCCAAAATTACTCTGTGGACCTTTCAGTAATGTTATCTGTTTCATCTTTTGATTTTCTGCCCTGAACACACATTTCGTTTTACTCCTGAAGCTTCCATGGAGGTTTATTGTTTGTTTTTCAAAGCAAGTCATTTGATCTGAAAAATTACTGTGTTATGTCCTAGATTTCTTAAAAGAAATTGATAGCTCTAGCTGTGGTTTTGTGTTTCTTTGTCATTAGTCTCTGTACATTTTTACAACTGTTTTTAGCGAGGTTGGATAAGAAAGAAATATTGGTTTGAATACCAACATTCCCCTACTCTTCTCTGAAATGTTGGATCTTTTACGATCATTGGAAGGTGGAAGGTAAAGTTGTTTGCTGGCACATCTAGGCACTACTCTAGTCACAGCATTGTCAATAATAACCGGTTCTATAGAGAGAGACAGAGCAGCAGCCAATCAACATCTTTATCATTGGTAATCTGGTGCCTTCAGCTAGCTCAATGTAAATAGCAGTGAGTATCTCTAAAAGTAATGAATCTACACTGATGACAACAAAAAAAAATGACATTCGTCCAAACAAAATTAATGTGTCTTCAATCCAACCTCAGCAGCTTCCTACTTGACTAATGAGCCAGTCATCTGTACTACTCCCTCAAATAAGGAGCACATAACAGAACCACAAATGATTCCTTTGTGCAACAGAACAAACTTCCATGCTGAAAACACAAATACAAAATTGCAATGGAAATTATTTGTTTTTGCTATTTTTTGTGGACCTGTAGTGTTGGAGAAGGTTACAGTAGCAGGAAAAGAGACATGAACAAATTTCAATATGAGGATAAGAATTTTAAATTTGAGACATTAGAAGAATAAGAACCAATATAGACCATCACAGAAAGGGGATTCTGGGTTTGATTGCAGGTGAAAGAGAACTAGATGAGCAAAATCCTGTAGAGGACAAATGAGAGAAGACATCCAAAGAATATAAAACTATCAAGACAGGAAGTGATAAAAGCTGTTAAAGGAGATGAAATTTAAGTTGTCTTTGTGATGGAATTGAAATGCTTTTGGATGCTCAGCTTAATGTGAACATTCTGGTATTGTCCAAGGTAATAGATGGTGGACTATAAACAGGAAGTGCTGGAAATAGCAGATCAGACAAGGGAGATGGTGGCACAATGACATTGTTGTAATCCAGATACCTAAGGTAATGTTCTGGGGACTGGGGTTCTAATCCCAACACGAGAGTTAAATTTGGGATTTTCCAATTACACCGATGGCGGATTCCCCCACTGTGGATTCTCCAGAAGTCAAGTGTAAGAATAACAGGAAATCCATCAACAGCGCAAGATGCCACTACCAGCAGGTCACCTCCACCACCGCAAATCAGGCCACCAAGAGGGGAATGGAAAGTCCTACACTAAAAGTGTAATAACCAGGAAATTGTTGCCAATTTTCATAAGAACTCTGGTTCACTTACGTCCTTCAGATAATCTCTTACCTGGCCTACATGTGACTCCAAGCTAACAGCAAATTGTTTATGTCAAACTGTTATAAAATTGAAAATGGAATTAAACCAGATAAACCACCTGACATCAACCCAGGCATCGGAAATAACTTTAGTCCAACTTTGAAGCTAGGCTATAGTGAGGTCAGGAGCTAACTGGTTCTGGCGGAATTCAAACTGAGTGTCAGTGAGCAGTTATTGCTAAATAACTGCCGCTTGATAGCGCTGTTAATGATGCCTTCTGTCACTTTGATAATCAAGGGTAGACTATACCGCTTCATCCCATTGTTCCTGCCAAAATGGACCACCACACATTTATCTGCATTGAAGTCCATCTGCCACTTCTCCACCCAGTCTTGCATTCTATCTGTGTCTCGCTGCAACTTCAGACATCCCTCAGACTATCCATGACACCACCAACCTTCGTATCATCGGCAAACTTACTAACCCATCCCTCCACTTCCTCATCCAGGTCATTTATGAAAATGACAATCCTCCTGAAACTAGGGTCAATTTAGCATGGTCAATCAACCCAACCCACACATCTTTGGAAATACATGCAGATGTGGAGAGAATGTCTGTGTGGAGGTTGCACAGATACCCAAACTGGGAATCAAACCTTGATTCCTGGCATTGTGAGGCATCAGTGCTAACCACTCTGCCACCATACCATCCTCAATCTATCAAATATTTATCCATCTCCATTTTGAATACTTCCAATGATCCAGCCTCTATAACCCTTTGGGGCAGAGAATTCCAGAGATTCATCACTCTCTGTGAGAAGAAATTTCTAAGCACCTTAGTTTTAAATGATGCCCCCTTTCCAGTCATTTAAAAAGAGAACTGATGGCTGGAGAGGAGAGGGTTGGTGACTGGTTTCTGCATTGTAACGCTTCATCCTGGATTGCTGTACATAGTTCAGTTGTATAGAATAAACCAGCTATTGTTTGAGCATACCAATGTCTCAGTAGTTGTGAAACTAAACAAACCAACACAACATAAATATTTTCCTTTATTTTGTGGAATATATTACTGATGAGCAATGGAGCTTCCAGGGGATTAGAGGAAAGAGCGAAGGAAATCGTATTTACTAGAAAAGTTTCATATTTCTCAAAATAATCGATAGAAGGTGACACTGGGAACAAAGATGGCTGTGTAGCAACAGGCACAAATACCAAAAAGGTAACAAACACTTGGATCACCTTACTGAAAAGGAGGTATGCCCCAAATAATCAAGATTTTGTACCTATCTGGCTGAACATTTTTAATGGGTACTTTGTATGCAAAACACAAATCAGAAATTGGGGCATGTGACCAACTAATATTTTCAGGTTGCATTCTTGTCAGTTGAGGTTTCAGATTTGGAAAATACCCTGTTGAATTTTACTTTCTGGTTCTGAGCCAAAAACACAAGCTGACCTACTTTAAGTTGCAAAACTTTCTAATTCAGTCAGACATAGAACATAGAACATTACAGCACAGAACAGGTCCTTCGGCCTTCGATGTTGCGCCGACCAATATAAAAAGCAATGCCCCTCCAAACTAAACCATTCCCTTCTCTTCCATATACTTATCAACTAACCTCTTAAACGCCACCAAACTTGGCGCATCTACAACCGCTGCAGGCAGGGCATTCCACTCCCGAACCACCCTTTGGGTAAAGAACCTGCCTCTGATATCCGTCCTATAACTATCACCCCTTAATTTAAAGCTGTGTCCCCTCGTGCTAGCTTTTTCCACCCTAGGAAAAAGGCTATCACTGTCCACCCTATCTAAACCTCTAATCATCTTATATGTTTCAATAAGGTCTCCTCTTAGCCGCCTCCTTTCTAACGAAAACAACCTCAAATCCCTCAGCCTCTCTTCATAAGACCTGCCCTCCATACCAGGCAACATCCTGGTAAACCTCCTCTGTACCCTCTCCAATGCCTCCACATCTTTCTTATAATGTGGGGACCAGAACTGCACACAATACTCCAAGTGCGGCCGCACTAGAGTTTTGTACAGTTGCAACATGACGTTGCGGCTCCGAAATTCAATCCCTCTACCAATAAAAGCCAAGACTCCATATGCCTTCCTAACAACCTTCTCGACCTGACTGCCTACTTTCAGGGATCTATGCACATACACACCAAGATCCCTCTGTTCATCTAGACTACTAAGAATCCTACCATTTGCCCTATACTCTACACATTTATTATTTCTGCCATAGTGCATTACCTCACACTTTTCCACATTAAACTCCATTTGCCACCTCTCGGCCCAGCTCTGCAACTTGTCCAAGTCCCTCTGCAAACTATAACACCCCTCTTCACTATCTACCACTCCACCGACTTTAGTGTCATCTGCAAATTTACTAATCCATCCTTCAATACCCTCATCCAGATCATTTATAAAAATTACAAACAGCAGGGGCCCCAAAACAGACCCCTGAGGTACACCACTTGTCACCGAACTCCAAGATGAATATCTCCCATCAACCACCACCCTCTGGAATCTTCTCGTTCCAATCTTCTAATTTCTGTTTTCAATTTTCCTTTAAAAGCAAAAGATACCGGTTATGCCTTGCAGTATCGCGGGACTACTTAAGATTAATAAATTAAACTGAAGTAAAAGAAAGTAAAACAGCAGCTATCTGAAGAGATTTTGGGATAGGAATTAGCTCATCAGTGAGACATGTAAGCTCGACATGCAAGGTCACCTTGGCTCCTTGTATAATTCCTAGCCCTTCTTGGAAAACTTCCAAGTATTTGAGCAGGACTTCACTCAAGCAAACATTTTTCAACTGAAAAATATTTACCCAATCCAGATGGATTTCTCTCAACCAGATTTGCCCCATTAGGCTTGGGGTCAAGCCCTCCACTGCTATTAATGGTAACCAAACCAGTTGCCTTTCATATGAGGCAGGAATGAAGGTTATTCCCACAATTCTTGGAGGTTTCTCTATGTAAGTTCTCAGTCTTGCTGAAATCTTGATTGTAGCTAAAATTTGGAGTCTGTGTCTATATCAACCTCCATTAATACTGAATGTCCATTTAATCTTAATTGAGTCTCATTTGGACATTGCTAGGCAATTAATTGTTCCAATTGGATGAACATGGCCCTTCCAGGGTGTGTACTCTCTTGGACACTGGTTTCCTTGTCGTTTTCCTAAATCTAAGTCTTGAAAACTTGCTTTGCTGTTTTGACTCCACAAATTGGCATCAATTAAAATGTTTTGCTGGTGGGGATTCTGAAGGGACTGTTGAACGTCAGGTCAAAGCTTGTTTTTGCTTTGGGGCTGTGCTGTGGGCAGACCTGAGTTTACTTGTATCCAGATACTTCCAGAGGCTACGTAATTGCCAACGCTCAAGTGGTGATCCCTGAAATCATTTGAATTGCATGGGTTCTACTTCCTTTGGGATATCTTGCAACTCACGTGCTCCACTTGAATCATTTTTCTTTGATAATGCTGTAGCACTTGTTTGAAGTTAATTGGGCTTTAGCCAACAGGCATTTTTGGATAATTACAATATTTAAACAATCTCTTAGCAAAATGTTAATCCAAATTCGCTGCTTCCGCCAGTCATCTCAGCCGTGTTTGGAAACTCACAACACATTCCACCATCTGCAGGAGTGTCAAGTAAAGCCAGTACTTTCTCAAGATCAAAGGTGGCTTAGGGTCATAATATTCTCTCAATAGGTCTGCCAATTCTTGGAACATTTGATATCTGGTACCTCCAGGGAAGTTAAATTGTAAATAATGGCAAATGCTGACGGCTACAAGTGGTCAGAAAAATGACCCATTGCTTTTCATCTGCCACAATGTCATTAAAAAGTAATGCATTATCCCACATATTGGGCCCAGTCTTCCACAGCAGGGTCAAAATAGTCCAGTTTCCCAATCAGAGGCACGATGCCTGAAAATGGCTGAGGCCAAATGAAGTTGGACATTAGCAACCAAGTTCCTTTGGGTCATATCTTTTCCTCACTGCCACTGAGATAACTCCTCAGAGGCTGGTTTCCCTTTACCTGATTCTTTTTATTGGCAAACCTAACACCATTCTGTCGTAATATAATCAGGGCCTGGTAATAGGGCCGATTAAATTGAATGTCCTAAATTAAAGGATTGGGCACATTAAAATCAAACAGTCAAACCTCAGGCAGGTGTTATCTTATATGGCAACAGGTTATATGTAAACAAGACTGTGGAGATGAACACCTGGGGGTCAGCCCCCAGTGTCCTGTCAGGTGGACATCAAGAAGCCCACTGGACTTTGAAACACCCTCCTGAGACCTCATCGACCAGAAGGTAGAGAAGTTTCTGGAAAGGCAGGGAAGGAGAGGGATAAATGTACGTACGTCAGACACACCAGCAGTGAAGACTCAATGAGGGAGGTGACCATGACCATTGGAAAGATTGAGCAGAGAAGGAAGTAAGAAGCTGCTATCGAGACTCACCTTTGTGACAACGGACGAGAGGGACTCAGAATCAGGCTTGCAGTTCAACCAAACCATCTTCGCGGGTAGCACACTTGAATCTGGGGTATCCTCTTGTTTAATGTGGCTAAGTTAAAGGTTATTAATAAACTTATTAAACATTTACTTGTGTTTGTCCTTTGTCCATCTTGCAAATAAGGGCACCAGGGTAAAACTTCTGCGTAATTAAATTGTTTGAAAGTATCTAAAGGTTTACAGGTGCAACATTTGGCACCCCAGATGGGACTTTTTAATTGGTTAAAAAGTAACCAAATTGCTCTGAATTTGAACCCACCAACACTCCCTCTGAACCTGAATTAAGAGGGCAGGTGTCCCCCTGAGATGGCCAGTCTTAAGTCAGTGAAGGACAAATCAGATTTGACCATTAAATTGGACGATAAACCGGATGTCTGTAACATAAGATGGACAACTGTATAGTTAGAACGGGGATAAGCAAGTGAGTTTGGGTAAAATCTATGGAGTGGAATATGATGAAAAGTGGACCCTACCCCGATTCCTTACCCATACCCATGTGATGAACCCTAAAAGGAAATAATCATGGCTAGAGATGGGAGGAAGTCCTCTGTATACATTTGAACTATAAATGGGCCAAATGGGTGCAGTGGGGTGACATCTCAAAACCAGATATGGGATCTGAGGGAGAGAATTGTTGGAGTCATGCCCATAAGGAAAGGGTAAAAGGGTTCCCAAGCTTAGTAAGGAAATTGCGATCGCTAGTTGTTTAGAATAGTTCCATGGTAGAGAAGCAGAAATTATCCAGTTTAAACAGGAGAAGCCCGGGTAACCCAACTAAAGCAGTGCTACCATGCGCATACAACAACTGGAAATACAGGCAGCCACACAAGAGGATAGGAACCAAATTAATATGATACAGAACCAGTTCCAGGTTCAACATGATAAAGCCTACCAAAAGGCACAGCGCGCTGTCAATGAGAGACTGACCGCCCTGCAACCAGTAGAGGAAGTTAAACGTAAATGCAGCAACCTGCAGGCTGCAGTTAAAAGTTTTGCACCAAACAGGAAAAGAAAATACTGCCTGAGCAACAGACCACTCCAAATGCTTGCAAGAGATTAAAAATTTTAAATCATAACTAGCCATAAAAAGAGGTGTAATGTGTACGTATACCACCGAGAGCAGGGATAGTGACCCAGGGCTAGAGTGGAGAGAATTATAAGAGGATGCCTGTCATTATGCAACAGCTAACGCCACTAATGACTAGGGACCATCTAATTCCCAGTCACAGAACCAAGGCACCATCCAATCAGGCCCCCATCCTGGAAAACTCAGTCTCAGCCCTAATCTGATTCCTATCCCAGTAGATTCCATCTAGTCTGATTCCCATTCTGATAACTGTGATCACTAATCTGGTTCCCATACTGATGAATCCGATTACCACCCAACAACAGGACGGACAAAACCACAACGTGACTTATGTAATTCCATATACCATGACCCAACTCACTGACATAGCTAAAGCGATTAGAATATTCAAACCCTCTGGGATCCATATGCTGTCTTTGACCAGATCACTCAATGTCATATTTTAAATGGCCTAGATGAGGCAGAAAAAGTTAAAATTATTCTATTATGTTTAAGTCCCACCATTCATTCAATCCTAACAGAACCCCAAAACATGGTCAGAGGATCCCGACCAGACATGAAGGCAGCCATTCTGACCACTGTAGGCTACAATGGGGATGACCTAATAAAAAAGTAAACAACTGCCATCAAAAGAGAGGGGAATTCTCGAAGGCTGGCTGACTGACTATGGAACCAATTTGTTGCAGTTTTCAGCCAATTAAATCAAGTTCAATTAAATGCACACTATTGGTCCACATGGATCCGGACCCTGATAGCACATGCCACTGAGGGTAGTTGGAAAGCCTGTGAGAATTTTGACCCCAATGATATTACGCATACAGAAGCTTGGGCCATCCGCAAAATACCTCACGTGGGAACGGAAAGTCAAACAGACATCCCCAACTCCACAAAGATAAACTCAATCCACCTAGATCCAGCCCCAGTTTGGCATAATGATGGGGGAGGTGGTAACAGAGGACTGGGAAACTCAGGGCATCAACTCCTATACATCCTTTCCAATCATCGATGCACAGAACCACAGCCTGCACAAAATCCAATATATTCCCAAGGTACGGAACAAGACAAAAACCCCAAATATCCTTGCCACCAGCATAGTGTTATAAATGCACGCAACCCAACTACTTTGCCCAGGACTGCAGGGTACAGCAACTCTCAACACTCATGCATGCCTGTTGATTGCCAACACAGGGAACCACAAGCCCTTTCAGGACATACGCCCAATCCTCAACCCTGAGAACCATACAGAGCCAAACCCAGATGCCCATCCACACAAGCACAGGGTGTTATAACTGCAAGCAAACCAAACATTTTACCTGGGACTGTAGGGCACCAACCAACTACCCCCCCACCCCCCCCCGTGACTGTCTCAGCGGTTCCCAACAATGGATTGCAATCCATGCCCCTCGAAGGACCAGCTCAATATGCCACTACAACCCTGTAACTCCAGTCCCTGGTTCTCTGTCCTATGCCTCTGGATTTGATTCCAGCATGCCCAGTCCCAGCTCCAATTCACTGGTCATCAGGAGGAAAGCCCTGTCTAAGGGCACCTCAACCAAAAGGAAAATGTTAACCCCTTATAGCATGTCTGGTACAGAGACTCTCAAAACCGTCTGACTAGCAGAGGTGGTGGCACTACAGATATTGAACAGCCAAAGCCAGCCCACGTAGTCTCCCTATGATGAGGAGGAATCAGGGATTCATGGTCCAAATTGTAAACAGCTCTATGCATCCACTCTACACATCACCAAATTGAAAACGGCTTTTTATCTGCCCACATTACACTGTGCCATAATCTTCTGACACACTACAGTTTAGTTGTGGGATAAAAAATGTATTGTTATACTGTGCCATAGTTCTCCAACAAGGAGGCATGCCACATTCCAAGGATCTCATATATTGGCTTTTCCAAATGTACAGGGAACAGTGCACACATCTCTTTTTTTTCCTCTCTCCCCTTCCCTTTTCTGCAGACGGCATTTATATCACCTCCTAATAATGGAGGAAATAGCTGATGTCAATCCTGCCACATACGCCAATTTTTTTTAAAAATCACTCGACAGACTTCTTTACTGATTAGAATAATTGTTACACACCACTGCCATCTTTTATTATCTGAGACAACTGAAAGAAATTTTTCCTGTCACTATCCTGTAGAAATTCACATAATACTGTACACATCCTGTTTTGCATGTTCTGCAAACTCCTTATCCCATCCAACTCCATTGAACACTGATTGCTAATCAGCCCTTCGTATGACATTATTTTCCTTCATTATTCATTTACTTTTTTTTGTTTTCTTTCAGAAAGAGGAGAGTCATACGACATTCCAGTAAAGAAAAAGAGAATCAGATATTAATAAGAATTAACAGGTGCTATCTTGATCTCCCCCAGGATAAACTACATATTTGCTGTCTGAGACTTCTCTTCTCAGAATGGACACAGAAGGACCGAATCACAGATGCCATGCCAACTGAAGACTAGACGGTCAGCCTACGACACCCTGAATATATTGGTTCACCCCACCAAATGCAGACAAATGTGAGGATGGCATCCAAAGCCATACTTGGGTCCATATTCTCAAACAATGATGAGACAGATTATAGAAATGAGATAGAGAATCTGGTGTGATGACAATAATCTCTCCCTCAATGTCAACAAAACAAAGGATATTGTCATCAACTTCATGAAACGTAATGGAGAAAATGCCCGTCTACATCAATGGGGATGAAATAGAAATAGTCAACAGCTTCAAGTTTTTAAGTATCCAGATCATCAACAACCTATCCTGGTGCCCCCAATCCAACACTATAGTTAAGAAAGTGCACCCCAATGCCTTTACTTTCTCAGAAGACTAAGGAAATTTGGCGTGCAAGCTACAACTCTCACCAACTTTTACAGATGTACTGTAGAAAGCATTCTGTCTGGTTATATCACTGCTCGGTATGCTTCTTTCTGCCCAAGGCCACAAGAAACTACAAAAGGTTGTAAACGTAGTCCAATCCATCACGCAAACCAGCCTCCCATCCACTAACTCTGTCTACACTTCCAGCTACCTCAGAAAAGCAGTCAGCGTAATTAAGGACCACACACCACAAGCACTCTCCCTTCAACCTTCTTCTGTCGGGAAAAAGATACAAAAGTCTGAGATCATGCACCAACTCATTCAAGAATAGCTTCTTCCCTGCTACTTTTGAACAGACCTACCTTGCGTTAAGCTGATCTTTCTCTACACCCTAGCTATGACTGTAACACTACATTCTATACTCTCTCGTTTCCTTCTGAATGAATGGTTTGCTTTGTCTATATAGGGTGTAAGAAACAATATTTTTCACTGTATGCTAATACGTGTGACAATAATAAATCAAATCAGCTCAACATTCTGTCACACTTGGCCATAAATAGAAATCGTACTCATGGCAGCGTGCCTAATCATCCTCACATTTAAATTTGCCCGATGGAGGAAGGAATTCCTACAACACTGGCCTCAGCAAGGGCCAGACATTGGGAAAAGCTCTACAATCAAGAACTTTGAAACTCTCCGTCTATATTGCTATACGTATAATCACTTGTCATTTTGTACTGTTTATTGTTTTGTTTGTATTGTTTCTTTATTGATTTTTTTATTATTTTACTTCATTTGAATTTGTTGTTTCTATTGTGGGTTAGAGATGATGCTGTAAAACTCAGATTTGGGGGACTTGCTCATAAAGATTTCAAATAATAAGATGAAGAACAGGAAAGATACAAAATTTGGTGAACTGGTGTGATGACAGTAATCTCTCCCCTCAGACACACCAGCAGCAAAGACTCAACGAGAAAGGTGACTTTGACCATCTGGAAGATTGACCAGAGAATGAAGGAAGGAATAAGCTGCCATTGAGACTCAACTTCGTGACAGCGGACTTGAGGGACTCAGAGTCAGGCTTGCAATTTAACCAAACTATCTTTGTGGGTAATACACTTGCATCTGGGGGATCTCCTTGTTTTATGTCAGTAATTTAAGGGGTAATATTATTAATGATAAACTTATGAAACTTTACTTGTGTTTGTCGTTTATCCATCTTGCAAATAAGAGCATCAGGGTAAAACTTTTGAGTAAGTAAACTTGTCGAAAGTATCTGAGGTTTTACAGATGCAACAACTTCTTAGAGTGCTTCAGGTACAAAGTCAGAAACCAGAGTGTCAGTAGCTCTGATACTCCTCAATATGTACTCAAGTGAGACTCCCTGCTTAAACGGCCATCATTATTGCACCCTAGAACAGGGAGTGAGGAAGTAGTTCTGAACATAAATCTTATGGAGAGATGTTTAGATTTGTACAGACACTTGCAAAATTTGATAAAATGAACATTGAGGCAATCTTTAATTCATTTGAGAAAATAGGGAAACAAATGAAATGGGCAGATATATGGGTATGACTTTTACAGAGTAAACTTAAAAGTTGGGCTAGTGAAGCTATGTATTTTTGTCAAAGAAAACGTTTGGGGAGAATGATATAATGAAGAAAATTATACTGAGTGCTTATCAGTCATTTTCAGAGCCTTTGGAAAAAAAGTTTCGAAGTGCAAGAGTACAGTCCGAACAAACTAATATTGAATTTGAAAGGGTTAAACAAAATAATGTTGATAGGTTGGTATTAAAAATAGAAGAAACCTCTGAGGCTCTTAGAGAAGTTATTCTGTTGGAAGAATTCAAAAAATTCATTACCTGCTGTTATAAAACACATGTGGAGGAACAAAAAGTTAAAACTGAGAGGCAAGTCATGGAGCTTCTGATGATTATGAACTGGTTCATAGGTCAAAGTCTTTTTTGACACACTTTTAAATCTGAGAAAGATAGAAAATGGGAAGGTGCAAGAAAAGATAGTCAAGCAAGAGAAGGAGGGTTAAAATTCCAAGGAGACTTCACCTCAAGTAAAATAGATGCTGCTAAAGGAATGAGAGCTATGAGGAAATTTAGACGCTTTCACTTTAATAAACTGGGCCACATCAAATTATTATGGTAGGCATTAAAAAGCAAGCCAGTATGATTTGATTTGATTTAGTATTGTCATTTGTATTTAGTATACAATGAAAACTACTGTTTCTTGCACACCATACATACAAAGTATACTACTCATAAGAGAAGGAAAGAAGAGAGTGCAGAATGTATTGTTATAGTCACAGCCAGAGTGTAGAAAAAGATCAACTTAATGTGACGTTGGAGCTATAAGTCTTCAAAAAGGAAATAATAAACTGGAGCACAAGAGAACTTGGTAGGGTTGCACACAGAGAAGAACAAACAATAGGATTGAATGAAGGGGTGAAATATGTGCACAACTTGTATAGAAAAAGAGTGAACATCAGGTGGCTGATGTACTTAATGATTCTGGATGTGAATGTAAAGTTTTTTTCATGTTTACAGAAGGATATTAAGATTTTAAGAGATACAGGGACAACTCAATTCCTAATGTTGTGGTATAAGGATTTCTGTTGTCCAGAAGGGATATTGAAGGAAGAAGTTCTGGTTAACAGTATTCACAACAAGGCAAAAAAAAAAATCTTTCATGAAAATAAACTCAAGGAGTAGTTTGAAGTCAGGAGAAGTGGTTGTAGAAACATTGTCCATTGCAGGGATTCAATTTATTCTAGGGAATGATATAGCTGGATCACAGGAAGTCTACTGCAGTGAAAAGCAGGTATAAAATCAAGCTGCAGAGAAATTGCAAAAGATCATCCTTGGATATTTCCTGGTTGTGTGGTGGTAAAATCACAGGCACATAAGATGAAACAAGAGGGAATTAAGTACACAGGATGAGAAAAGTGAGAAAAGGTTATCCATTACATTCTTAGTAAGCTGAATAAAGATGAGGGAAAAAAAAAAGGGAAGGAAACAGATGAGTTTTGGCTCAGAAAGATTCATAGAATTATAGCCATGCAATTCCAAATTAAAGCAAATCTATCAAATGGCTTACTTGGAATTGGAGGCACAGTGTATTCCTGCATGTTATTACGTAAAGGATTACATGCTATTGAGAAAATGGCATCCCACACATATCAGTGCAGATGATAAGTAGACAGAAATTCAAAATTGTCTTTCCTCCTGAGTATAGGAAAGCGATTCTATGGATAGCTCATGAAATTCCATTAAGAGAATATCCAGGAAAAAAGAAAACACAAAGATACAGAAACAGTTTTACTCGCTGGAATTTCATAAAGATGTAGTTAATTTGTGATGAACATGTCACGCATGTCAAGTATTAGGGAAGCCACAAGCTGCAATGAAGCAAGCAGTTTTGATCCCTATTTTAGCTTTTAAACTTCTAGTTGACTGCGTTGAACCTGTTTCGAAAATACGAAGTGGAAATCAAATGATTATGAATATATTCACCAGATTTCCAGAACCATATCATAGAATCCCCACAGTGAGAAGGAGGCCATCTGGCCCATCAAGTTTGCACCAACCACAATCCACCCAAGTCCTATCCCCATAACCCCATTTATCCTGCTAGTCCTCCTGACATTAAGAGGCAATTCAGCTTGGCTAATGAACCTAACTCGCACACTTTTGGAGTGTGGGAGGAAACTAAAGCACCCGGAGGAAATCCGTGGTGACATAGGGAGAATGTGCAAACTCCACAGAGATGGTGACCTGAGCCAGGATTTGGTCCCTGGCGCTGTGAGGCAGCAGTGCTAACCCCTGTGCCACCATGTACAGATCATTATCACGATGAAATATTACAGCCAAAGAATGGTACAGGAGTTAGCCAAGTTCTTCACTAGATATAGCCACTGAAAGAGATAAAATCAGATCAAGATCAAATTTCACATCAGAATTGTTTAAAGTGTTCACAAATTTTGGAAATAAAACAGTATAAATCATCATCTTGTCATCCAGAGTCACAATGAGCATTAGGGAGATGGTATCAAACTTTGAAAACAATTTGAGAGAGTACAGACAAGATTACTCTCATGGATAAGACAAAGGGATTCTATTTTTATTATATGCCATTAGGTATGCACTAAATGATTCTACAAGATTTAGTGGTTTATGTAAATGAGGTTAGGGGACCACTGAAATTAATACAAGAAAAAATAGGAAAGAAATTTGAGACGAGTGGCAGAATTTTCTCAAAGCGTCAAATTGCAAGAAAGTGATTCCTGTAAGTAAGCAGTAGACAGAGTTTAATTTCGCTGGAGAAGCCAGCAGTATACTGGCTGGGCCACCATTGCGCAAGCGCCCCAATCCCCAGTATACTGGGACAACTTCTGTTCCCCCCCTCAAGGACATGGCCTTGTTTCTCGACATTAGGCCTCCCATTCACTCTATAATCAGCACCCTTGGCTCTTGCAGAGTTCCCCCCGTTCATCACTGCCTCCCTGATCATGCCGCTTGCAGACTTCTCTCCGATCATCACCCCCTCCCCAAACAAATCCATTGCAGAGTTCCCTGATCACCACTCTCTCCCCAATCATGCCCTTGCAGGGTTCTCCCCAAGTTGCCCCAATCACCATCCTGCTCACTGATTACCATCCCCCTCCCCGATCATGCCACTTGCAGAGTTCACCCCAATCTTTTTCCCCCCAATTACCTCGTTGCAAAAATTCTCTCAATCACTACTCCTCCACGATCACCACCCTCTTTTCCAGTCATGCCCTTGCAGAGTAGCTCACGATCATCTCCCCCTCTCCAATTACCACTCCCTCCCAATTCACCACTCTTGCCCCTTGCAGAATTCCCCCGATCATCATCCCTCCAGAATTGCTCTTGCCTTCCCCCGTTATTGCAACGAAAAAGCCTCTCCATTATCCTCACTGGAATGGACTCAATGCGTACATAACCCACCCAAGCAGTCTGCAACTAACTCTGTTAACAAGAGAGAAGCCCATATCAGCTTTAATGATGGACATATAGGCAGTCAGCTAGGAAAATGGCACAGAGAATGAGTGCCCTACGGTTCAGTGATGAGTAGGCCATCTGCTGTACAAAGTTGAAGAGTGGCAGGCAATAATTTACCTAGGACAGACAATGAACTAGGGGTTGGGCCAGCAAATGTGGTTTGAGAGGCTGAGACAGCAGCTGTCATGCCTGTGCATTGAAACAGAGGACCACTGACTAATGACCTCCTCCAGGCAGAAAGGATGAGTGTCCATCTCATGCTGACATCTGCCCCGTCTGTTGGGCTTGCAATGTCAAACTACTCCCTGACACCAAGTGCTCGCCCAGCACCCGTTCCCCCAGCACTTTCCTCCAACAACCCCAGTCACAATCTCAGACTGCTGAGGCATAGCCTCTAAAACCCTAGTTGATCAGCCCCACTCGCTTCCAGCCATCAGGCTTTCAATTGTGTCTTATGTCTCCACAGGATAAGAAGGCTCATAATCATTAGGAGTATTTGAAAATTGGAAGTGGAGTCTCTGAACTGCATCTTCCCACTGTCTTTGAGAAGCACGCAATGGAGCTGGTAGGGGAGACAAAGAAAAATTTGTTAACGACAGCCAGGTCGATGCACACTTCCATGGTGCACGTCGGCAAAATTTTCACTCATATGACTTATTCAACGTAAGTTGCATGCTGTCCCAGACATTTGTTCCTTGCGTCATCTGTTTCAGGAAATGACCCTGATGCCAGCTGACAGCAGCAATGACACCTCAGAGAGAAACTGCAAGGAGTCTTCTGAGGCCAGCACAATGTACTCAACATAGGCATTCAACAATCCACCTGTGCAGATACAGTCATAACAGTGGGACACGTTACAGTGAGGCCTCTGGGTCACTTACTGGCACACACAACACAGATGTAGATATACATTTGATGAGGACAGGAATGTCTGAAGCCTCAGGCCATGGAAATCAGTCATAGGCAAGGATTCAGCCAAGTGCCAGGTCTCCAGGATCAGTCATCCTGAAGCTGCATCAGCAGAGCCTGGAAATG
The DNA here is from genome assembly GCA_024679065.1 of Sphyrna mokarran. NCBI lineage: Eukaryota > Metazoa > Chordata > Chondrichthyes > Carcharhiniformes > Carcharhinidae > Sphyrna > Sphyrna mokarran. The sequence continues at coordinate 62,770,342 of JAGIQG010000003.1, forward strand.
GTGGAGAGGCTGTCAACGACACTGCAGCAACTGCAAGGCTGTCTGGAGAAATCAAAAGGACTTTTGTTGCAAGAGGTGGTGCTGGCACAGCATGGTATCCAGGCCAACACTGAAAGGATGGTGTCTACAATGGACAGTCTGGGGAACTAAATTGTCCCTATGAGTGACAGGGCGCAGAGGATCATGGTAAAGACAGTGGTCATGGCTAAGGGTGTTGCTTGCATTCCATGGCTATGGGTGTTGGAAGCATTCTGGAGACACTGCTGTCCATTGCTGGGGCTCTGGCAGCATTCTGGATTGACAGCAAGCCATGGCTGTGGGCCTCAAGAACTTAGCCATCTTGCAGGGCTAATACAGAGAGGCTCCAAAGCTTGGCCTGGTCACTGAGGAGCTCCAGGGCCTGGTCTACCCTTAAAGGTCCATTGCTGAGGCCTCGCAATTATAGTGCCGACACAGTTGGGCCTCCAAGACTGCTAAAGTCAAGTAATGCCAAGACTTCTGGAGATCATTCTGGTTGCCCCACTGTACCATGGGACTTCCTTAAGCCCTATGGGCACTGCGAAGGAAAAGGAAGGGCAGGAGGCCATGCTGAGGCCTTCCAGCAGGAGCTTCAGACATCCCCAGACCTTCCAATTTCTCCCTTCCCAACACCACAGAATTCCATGGGCAGCAGAATAAATACAGTGGCATGACTTCATCAGTGTCATTCAAAAGATGGCCAGCATCCTCCAGGTCTCGGTTCCCCCAGGGAATGCTCGTCAAGGGCATCACACGTCGTAAGGTGCAGAACACAGGTGAGCACCTCCCCCTCCAATGTGCAGCCTGTTGAGACATACAGATGCAGCAATAGGCCTCATAAGATGAAAGAAGTGGGGCATGGTGATGAGCCTGGATTGGTTGTACTAGCAAGATTTTGGTCCAGGCAGAAGAGTGATGATGACTCACTATGTGGCACCTGTGTTTCAGCCTTGGGCCACACAAATTTGATTCCTCCCTGTTCTCCAAATGCGTATTGGTGCCTGGGCCCATATATGAGTGAGAGTTGGGGGCATGAGCTTGAGATGTTGGGTGGGGTGGAAGAACTAGAGAGGAAAGTGTTGTCACAGGGTCCAGTGAGTGTTGTGGGTGGCAGGGCAGGTCGTCTGTCACTATTGGCTGCATTAGTTAGATTAATTAAACTAGGCATTATTTAGAATCACATGCACCTGTTACACTGCACAATTAAATATTACTCCTTAATGTTATTACGCATAGTTTCGGCAATAACTGTTATTGCACCCCAGACTTGTGGCTAATCTGGTTGTGACTCTTCCCCCAGAGGGATAACTGTACCCCAACCACATGCATAAAGACACAGAGCATTGTACTGCACGATAGAAGTCCTTCAGTCAATAGTACTAATCAGATCCATAGGGTGGGTGGTGTGGACAAGACAGTGTAGAAAGGAAAGAGGAAGTGGATGACGTGAAAGTGGGGAAGAGTTGGTAACAGCTCTCAGGTGTGGTAGACAGATAGAAGTAGCAGCTATAAGACTGCACGACAACTTGTGCATGAACCTTGTCATAATGAGGGCCTCCCTCGCTGCCCACGCCTGCTGGATCCTCACCAGCACCACCTGTCCTCTATCCCGTACACTCTTGGATCCATCCTCCTGATGCAGTCATGGCAACTGAACCACATTGTCAGTAGCTCGATGCATCACTCAACAACAGATCCAGTGGCAGCATGGGCTTCATCGTAAAGCGTCACTGCCTTGGTCTCTGTGCTGGTGTCATCATCCAAGTCCTCAGTGGTATGCCTTATCCCCCATGAGTTATCTTGGCAACCTAGACAGGTTCTCAAACAGAAACTCCTGAGGATGTAGCTGTGCACAACGTGCATGATGTTCATCCTGTGATCACAGAAACCCCTTTCTACTGATGATGTTAAATACCATACAGGGGATACAGGGTGACATATATGCCATCTATGCATGTGTGGCATGCTGGTGATTGGAGCTCCCTATTGGGCCTAGTCCATGTGAAGCTGGATGTAATTCCCAGCCTGGGCAAACAGTCTATCCATGACTTGGCAGATGCATTGAGGGCTGTGAAAGACCGCTGATGTCCCCACTGGATGCCTGGGAAGACCCAGAAATGTTGAGGGCTGCCGTAACCTTCACATAACTGGGGGTGGGTGTCTTCCTATTCCTTGAGATGTCAGGTCTGCCAGTACTTGATACAGATGCTGCACTGTCTCCTCACCTAGACGGAGCCTATGATGGCACGTGGCTTCAGTGATCCGCTCAAAGGACTTGCCATTCCTGCTGACTCTGGGTCTCCACCTCCTCCTTCACCCGGGCCCCTATGAGACAATGTACTTGGGGTGGGGGAGAGGGCTTAGCTAGTGACAGGAGACAGAGACAGAGACAGAGACAACTGCAGAGTTCATGCAGTGTGTTGTTGTTCGTCCATCGTCATTGATGAGGACCTCGACTCCATCAGTTATTTTGAGGTTGGTTGTGTTGTGTCTAAAGATGACTGATCAGGCCAATTCATGCACAGGATATCCTTGGATAGACTTGTGCAGACAATGCACTGGTGACTCTGGACTTGCGCAGCTTGTGCTTAAGTTGTGCTTCAGCAATACACCTTGCTTCATGAGCTTGACAGCCTTTATGGATGAGGCAGCACCAGGTAGGGCGGTTTTGTGCCAGCATTTCCCAGATGATCATGTCAATGTCAACCAACTTCAGGGAGGCTTCTTCATCTTTACTCTGAAATACAAGCCATCACAAACCATTCCATCTAATTATACTCAACAAAACATAATAATCATCATTATGCATTTCCCTGGTGTCCATCTTACAACTGCCCTTGTCCAAACTGGTGTCCCTGCCCTAATGGTTGCAGAAGGGCTAATATCTGTTGGCTGACTTCCAATGAGGGAAGATTGCAACAGGTTGACAGGCAATTGTCAAGCCACTGGCAGAGTAGTAGGAGGAGAAAAAAGGCTGTCATCCTAAGACAAGACAGAAAGTTTGTTTTCCACAAAACCATTTGCACTCAGTAGGAGAAGCCTCTCAGGAATCCCAACAATAAATACTGGCCAACCCAGTGTCATCCATATCCCATGAAATTTTTTTTAAAAAATTCCACAGAGGCGTGGGTTACTGGATTGTATGAGATGCTGAAAGCACATTTGCACCAGCAAACGCACCGTCATGTCTGAGCCTGCAGGCAGTTGAGATTTCCAAATTTCAGTCTGATCATTTACTGCAGCACACAAACATTCTTCAACCAAAAAAAGACCTAATTTCTGGCTTGTGCATGGGAAACTACTTATCCCAATATGTCCTAGTTTTACTTAATTCTATCCATTCATAGTAACAATGATTCAAATACAACCTCTCCTTTCACATCTTTCTCAATAAAACTGATTATAATCACATTTTGCAGATTAAACTAATTTGATATTACATTTTTCAGGTAATGCATTGTCCACCTCCACAATGGAATTCCATTTGCATTGTTATACCTTTTGTTAATGATTTCCCTATGCCTTTGTGTTTGTTGTCCTTTTGCCTTTCTTTATAAGAACATAAGACAGATTCAGTAAAGGTGTGAATATGATATGCAGCATATTTAGAAGGCAGGCTGAACAAAGTCAGTCAAATGGATGACAAATCCTGTTTACATCAGATGAAGTCCTGCATCCTAAACCTTGCGATTGAAGTGTTTTGTTTTGTTTTATTTTATTTTAGCATGATATCCACTAAATCTCTCTTGAAACATGCAAAGCTTCTGAAATGTCTTTTGCAACCACACCCAGTTCCACTGGTTCAAATTCCACCATTAATGGATGATACTTATGTTCAGCTTCTATTCAAGTGCTCACAGTCTTTCTTTTAAATCTCACAAACAATCTTATCTATTATTGTACAATTTTTTTCAATCAGCTTTCCTATTGGATTTACAGATTATAGAGATGTCTTTGATCAAATGTACTTTGAGGTTTTGTTCTATGCTAACTTGTCGTTATGGGCCTGATTTTCAAAGGAAAATTTAAACCCAATATTTTGCCAGTAAAACATTACTAGAAAACACAGTGTTTTCACACAAAGATTCCTATCAATTCTTTTTGCTTCCAAGCCAAAATGATTTTTAAATAACATAGTCACAATGCTTATACAATGTAATGAACATCTAACCTTCTAAATAGAATCAAGACAAGAAGGTGGAGTTTAATTCTCTTAACCTTACTTGCCATCTAACTTTTCTGATAATGAAACTCAAGTCAAAGCACCTATTAGCTCATTAAGTCTGTGCTGGTTCTTTGAAACAGCATGAGTTCATAGTCACACATCCCAGTTTTGGCAGAAACCCTCAAGTACTTCATTCTCAAAAGCCTGTCCAACCTGTCCAAAATTATTTATGCAGCTTGCATTATATTTTAAGTTTCAGATTCTGTAAGTTCCCTGAATGAAAGAATTTCTCTTCATATTATTTCTGGATCTTTTGCAAATGATTTTAAATATGTCGATTAGCCACATTCCAGGTGAAATAGTTTTCTCTGTTTACGCTAGCAAAACGTCTCATCATCTTGAAAAACTACTGCACTACCTCTTATTTTTTTCTGTTGAGGGACAGTGCAAACATTTCCAACCTCTCCTAATAAATGAAGATCCTCATCCTTCGTAATATCCTGGTAAATCTTCACTATATTGTAAGGTATTTAAATGTTTCCTTAATGTTGTACCTAGAATTGCCAACAATATGCCAAAAGATATTAAAGGCCTCAGTTGGCATACTGATCTCTGTGCTTTTATATCATGTCCCTCTATTTATAAACCCAACCTTTTTAAAGGAAAGCCTTTTTAACCAGTTCATCAACTTGCCAAACCATCTTTATGGATTTGAAAATTTTCCAGCCATCACTCCAAATGATCAAAAGCATGTATTTAAGATTTATCCCTCCTGATAACATAGTTATGATTCATTGTGCAGTCATAATCAGGCCCCATTCAGGGTTTTGGTTTAAATGTTGCGCACTGTATCTCAGGAATTAAATATTGTGTTCACCAGAATTATACACAGGTTAGACAACAAATTGCATAAACCTGGCTCCATTCCTTTTGAGTTCATACATTTGAAGAATTAAAGCATTTCATAATCTTTATTACAGATTATTGGTTTTATTATGATTGATAATGAAATAACATTCTTGGGAATCACATTTTTCAAATCTGCCTTTCCCATTGGTTTTGCTCAAACGTTCTACTTTACATGACAAAATGTAAATGTCCTTTTTTTGAACAAAGGAAATACTGTCTAAATCATATACTGCAACCATTTAAAGGATGCAGCATGCTGTTTGGTGATTCTAATCAGGCTCAAAATGACAAACAGTAGGAAAATGATGTCATTTTCACCATAAAATGTCATAAAAAGCCCATTTTACAACATCTTGAGTAACTAAAGGATGTTGTTTAAAATATGGTAAAATAACCTACTAAAGTTGTACTGAGGCATCCAGACCAAAATATCCATTCATCATTAGTTTATGCTAAGTAAACATCTGGAGTATGACAACAGGCCTCAGGTTCCTTGAGTCAAAAAGGAAGGGAAACATTAAGAAAAATTCTTGCTCTTGCAACAATCCAGTGACCCCTGCTGTTAACTACATGTATGGATGTTGGGGGAATATAGCATCAGGTATTGCTTTGATTCCACTTGCAGTTGAAATATACAAACATTGACTGCCAAAGTTCACATGTACCAAATTGGCCTTCTGGACAAGATATTAAAGAACACTGCCTCTGTAATTATATTCCTGTAAAAATCATTATGAGTGATGAAAGCAGAAGTTAGTGGAGAAATTTAGGAAACAAAGATACTTGGGTAAATTTAATGGGACAGTAATTGGCCAATGGCATTGCTAAAAGAATACAATACACAGTTGTGCTGCTAAACTATGACTGGATGCTGCAAAACTATAAAGTTTTAAGACCTGTTCCTATTGAACAAGAATATTGCTATGAATATTTGAAAAATACATTTATGTTTTTATGACTTTTGTACTGATCAAAAGATGACAGTTGAGAAGAATGGGATGATTGATTATGTTTTTTTGTGGGACATGGGAATCACTGGTTGGCCAGTATTTATTGCCCATCCTGAGCTGCTCTTGAAAAGTGGTGGCCACCTTCTTGAATCACTACAGTTCATGCACAATATATAGTAAGTTGCAATTTACCCAGATATTTGTCCCTCCCTACACTTACTCATATACCTCCTTTTGCAGGAGCAGAACCTGATGAGGCTGGGCCTTCAGGAGCTGGCACCTCAACCCGCCACCTGGCCCTGTGGAGACTGCACACCTTAGAGGAAGGTGCTCTAACAACATCTCTGAGTAAAGTACCCAACAGTCGACACAGGCAACAATGCAAAATCCCCCTGTGCAGGTAAGATCACTACAGTGGGACATGTTAGTGGTGAGGCTTCCAGGGCACTTTCTGGTGAGCATCACATCAGTAGATGCACATCAGGGACAGGCAGGAAGATCTGAAGGTTTAGGCATATGGAGGTCTGCCAGAAAGAAGGCTACAGATAGCATCTAGCCAGGCCACTGGGACTAGCTCTTCTGAAGCTGCTGGAGATGCAGAAGCAATCTCAGAGAGTGCAGGAGAGGCGTCAGCAACTTCCCTCTACTGCAAGACTGTTTTGAGGAAACCCACAACCTTCAGTCACAGGAGATGGTGCCAGGACCTAAACCAGAACTGCAAGGCTGGCGGCCACGGTGGAAAGATTGGGGCAAGAAATGGTCACCTTGGCTGGTAGGGTTCACCCACTGCTGAATCTCAGAGGACCATGGCTAAGGCCTCAGGAGCATGGCACAGTCACAGTGAACACTTGCTGCGAGTTTGACTCAGTCTCAGAGAGCACGGCCTGAGCGGATCCAAAATTTGGTCCACACTTGGAAGCCGAAGGTTTGCATACCATGGGGCAGATGCAGTTGGATATCTTGACTAGCAGAGCAAATGAATGAGTGGCCTCTGGAGCTCACTCCAGGTATACTGCTGCTGTATGTCCGAGGGGTCCACAGACACCCCAAGGAGAAGGAAGCACTGGACTCCAGGCTGGGCTCTTCTATTCAGGAAAATCTGGCTCTTCCCAATTCTTCCAAATCTCCCTTGCTTATATTGGTGCATCTCATGGGCAGTGGGCTAAACAGAGTGACAGGGCCATATCTGTGACACTGAAAAATTGTCCAGGATGCTCCGGGTCCCAGTGCCCCAGGGATCACATGCTATTGAAGCCTCCCCATCCTCCCCAGGAGGTCAGGAGTGGTGAGCGGTGCCCCTTGGATAGTGCCAATCTGGCAGTATCAACATGGTAATCCCACTGGGCAATGCCAAAGGGTGGGACTTACTGGGAGGGCTATCAATAGTGATGGGAGGACCTGCTGTGTGCTGCACAATGGGATTGGGAGAGAGGCAGCAATCAGCGCTGCACATGGGTGGGGGGGGTGGGGGGGGGAGGAGAAATGTGCAGTAGCCCGTTCAGATCTATGCTGCAAGTCTCTCCAGCAGGTTCCAGCCCCACTCCCACTTACTGGTGTGAATCCCTCTGTTACGCTCTGTAGTGCCGGAGATTTGTTCCACTAAAAACGAGTGGGAAAATCCCACTTTTTCCTGCCTGTTGGGCATTTAGGTTTTTTTTGAGAGAATCCCGACCAATTGTGCAGGACAAAATCATAAGGAAATGGAGATAATGTAAAATAAATGGAGAAACTCTGAAGAGGCACAGGAAAAGAAGGACCTTGGTGTCTCTGTACGTAAGACATTGAAGATTGCACGGAATATTGAAAGGAAGTTAATAAAATATATAGTATCGAGACTTTATTTGTAGGAGCAATTAGCACAAGAGTAATGTTGAACAAGTATAAGACACTCATTAGGTGGTTTCCCATTCAGCAAACAATAACATGGCAAGTAAACTTAGCAAATGCGAAGAAATGGACACAAATCTGATGTTAATTTGTGTGAGCTCTATGGCACGGCATGAAGAAATATTTTTCACTTTCTTGTCTGCTGCTGGGTGCTACATGTTCAAATGCAACAAGATCCTCCTGACTCCCCAAAGCCTGTCCACAATCGACAAGGCACAAATGTGATGGAATAATCCCCACTTGCGTAAATAGTGCAGCTCCAACACTCAAGAAACTTGACACCATTCAGGATAAAACAGTCCATTTGATTGGCACCATATCTATAAACATTCAATCCCTCCACCACCAACGTTCAGTAGCAGTAGTGTGTATTATCTATAAGATGCACTGCAGCAATTCACCAAAGGGCCTTAGACATCACCTTCCAAACCCACTACTGCTTCCAATTAGACGGGCAAGGACTGCAGATACAAGGGAACAACACCAAGTTCTTCTCCAAGTCATTTACCATCCTGACTTGGAAATATAATCGCTATTCTTTCACAGTCACTGGATCAAAATCCTAGAATTCCCTCCCTAACGGCATTGTGGGTCAATCCACAGAATATGGGCTGCAGTGATTCACGAAGGCAGCTCATCACTGCTTTCTCAAGGGCAACTAGGGACGGGCAACAAATGCTGGCCAGCCAGTGATGCCCATGTCCCACAAATGAATAAAAAAAACATACACACGTGAAAGTTCTGTACACTGGTGGAAAGGTGGACATCATGAGAGCTAAAGAAGAATGGAAGGTTGGAAGCACTGACTTTTTTCAGCAAACATTGACTCTGAAACACAACTTAGTAAACCCAGGCTGTCAGTGTGAAATGTTGCAGTTAGTTTAGAGAGTAAAGTTTATTTTTAAAAATTGTTTAATGTTATTTAAGTGCCTAATTTGGTTCAGTAGTAGCATTTCTCATCACTAAATAAGAACATAGTAGTTTCAACTTTGCTCCAGCATTTCAATATGCAATCTGAACTCGTGCACTCCTGAGGAAGCAATAAACTGTCACAGACTTTGGACAAGATGCGAAACTGAGGCCTGGTAAATTTAATGCTAGTTTCCTTCAATCAAAACCACAAAAAGCACTTACAGATTTGTCTCAGTGTATGGAACCATACTGTATGTACATTGTTTGCCCTTACCTTTGACAATTCTTTAGAAGTAGCTCTGGCTGTGAAACAATTTAATAGGATTTAAAAAGGAGCAGCATTCCAAAAGCTAATGGATTTTTCTCCCAAATAAACATGTTGGACTTTAACCTGGTGTTGAGAGAGTTCTTACTGTGTTTACCCCAGTCCAACGCTGGCATCTCCATATTGTGAAACAATTTGGCATGATAAAGATGCTTATTATTTCTTTCATTACACTGTAGTCAATATATTTACCCATTGAGATTGCAACATCCCTGAAAATATATCTTTAGGAATTCACCACCATATTAATTCATTCAGCTGTATTGAGATGGGAGGATTAAAAAATAATATTTATAAAATGGTTGTTCCTGCAAAATAAAAACTTTCTGGATAGTATATCTTTATCCATAAAGTTGCAGCTGCTGATAGGTCTGTTTACGCTGGGACATTAAGTGGTAAACAATTTTTTAAGAACTGTCTCCACTAGGCAGTTTAAGACACAGGCAAGTCTGCATCCACCCAAAACAGACAGGAGCCAATTTGAATTTGCAAACAAAGGTCTATTTGGAGGAGCCTGTTTGTAATATTCAGTGCAAATGACACAGAGCATTCCCTATATATGCTCATCCATTGGTACTAATCCTTGGGCAGTCCAACCAAGGTTCTTAAAAAGACCACAGGAGTCCACTCAAAAAAACTGGAAGAAATAATGCCACAGAAATACTGTGACCTGATGCTGGTCATGCGGTGCTATCCTCAGCCCTTCTTGCTGCTGCATCGCTCACTGCTTCAGATAAATGTCCACAGATTCTTACCGAGACTTTGGCAGCTCATTAACCCACTGCAGATAAGTATAATGGTTCAAACCTTATATTACTCTGTACAAAAGAAATCTGAGGGGATAACCTGATTGACATTTCAAATTATGGAAAGTTTTGATAGAGTGGAGAGAGAGAGAATGTTTCCCCTTGTGGAGAATAGGCTTATATAAGATAATTAATTAAATAAATTTTACAGAGAATTCAGAAGAATCTTCTTCACCCAAAAGTGGTGAGAATATATAATTCAGTACCACAGGAAATTGTTGAAGCAAATACTATAGGCGCATTTAAGGGGAAGCTAGACAAGCATATGAGAGTAAAATACTGTGGATGCTGGAATCTGAAACAAAAACAGTAAATGTTGGAAAATCTCAGTAGATCTGACAGCATCTGTTGGGAGAGAATAAAGCTAATGTTTCAAGTCTAGATGACCTTTCGTCAGAGCAGAGAGTGAAGAGAATCAGCAGAGATTTAATTATGGTGGGGGTGGAGGAATTGTACAATGGGAATGTAAACGAGGATACAGAAGATCGAAAAGGTGCTAAAAATGAGAAGTGATCAGGGTGTGTTAATGGCAGAATAGAGGTACAGATTGCTAAAAAACTGCCTGAGGAATGTGACAGTTGTCCTAAAAGAATGAGTGTGAGAGTGATGGATGGAAAGGAAAAGAGCTGGAATGAAGAACTGGAAAAAAATGGAAATGAGAAAACAAGATGATAAAATAAGTGAATGAGATGAAATGAAATAAAAGGAAATGAGGTAAAGGTAGGAAAGAGAGTTCATGCTCTTAAATTTTTGAACTCAGTCCAGAACGCTGTAAAGTGTCCTATCAGAAGATGACGTACTGTTCCTCCAGTTTGCGTTGGTGTTTGAATGTGGAGACTGGTGGGATGAAAAGTGAAGACAAGGAGGACCCTATGCTGATTCTGGGAGGGAGGGAAAGAAATGAGAACATGACCAGCAGGATGAATCGGACACAGTTGAGAGCCCTCTCAACCATAGTAAGTGAAAGTGTAGAGGACAACATGCCCCTGTCTACATCAACAAGAATAAGTTAAAAAGGGTTGTGATCTTCAAATTTTTAGGTGTCCAAATCATCAACAACCTGTTGTGTTCCCCCCCATGCCGATAGTACAGTTAAGACAGCCCACCAATGCTTCTACTTTCTCAGAATACTAAGGGAATTTGGCACATCATCTACGACTCTCACCAGCCTTTACAGATGCACCTTAGAAAACATTTTTTGTGGTTGTATTAGTTTGGTATGGCTCCTGCTCTGCCCAAGATTGCAAGAAATTACAAAAGATTGTGAATGTAGCTCAATCCATCATGCAAACCAGCCTCCCATTCATTGTCTTGGCTACACTTTCCATTGCTTCAATAAAGCAGCCAGCATAATTAAGGACCACACACACCTGGGCATTCTTTCTTCCATCTTGTTCCATCAGGAAATAGATACAAAAGTCTGAGCTCATATACCACCTAACTCAAGCACAACTTCTTCCCTGCTGCTATCAGATTTTTGAATGGACTCCCTTGCATTAGGTTGATCTTTCTTCACAGCTAGCTATGACTGTAATAGGACATTCTGCACTCTGTTTCCTTCTTTATGTACAGTATGCTTTGTCCCTATAGCACAAGAAACAGTATATTTCACTATACTAACACGTGACAATAATAAATCAAATCAAAACCACGATTGAGAAAACATGAGTGTGAACGATTACAGTGGTAATTTTAGGTGAGGTAAGAAAGGAAAAGGCTTACGGGGAGCAGAAACACCAGCATGGACTTGTTGGGCCAATTAATGTGTGTCTGTATTGTTACTACATTCTATGTACGTAATACAGGTATGAAGTAGATTGTACTCTCCCAAAACAGGCAAACCTTTAAAACTGCCTTCAGTATCTTGAGACTGCAATGAAACTTAAACATGGGCACCCATGGTAGTTGGGAAGTGGGGGGGTCAAAGGTCACGCACTCGCTCCAGTAAGATCAATTTCTCTTTCTTCGGTGAAGGCAGGAGTTTCACTTACCAGTCCACCGTACACAAACTTCTCAGGGGACAGCAGAGAGCAACACCACGGATATCCGCAAACATAGTGTTAATGAGTGGGGTGGATGGAGCTTGGGAGGGAGGCGTCGAATGTTGTTGTTGCTGATGTTGATGTCAGTCTCTTTCCTCATCTCCACTTTTTCATCCTGGACGATTCTCTTCCTTTGCCTCCCACTCTCCCGGTTCTCTCATCACACTAGGACGGACGGAGAATGACCACCCACTGAGCACGCGCGGCACGGACTGACCGTTTAATTTTAAACGGCCGCCGCGCGTGAGCCCCGTTTCCCGGTGCGCACCCGTCCGCCAAGCATGAGGGCTGAATGAGTGAGACACCGAGTGAACCTTGTGCCGTCTTTTGTTTTCTTCAGTGTACATCTATGGCTCACCTTGGTCAGTTTGCAGATCAACACAAATTTCCAGACATACTCACTGACCAGTACAGATCGAAATGCCATACGCTGCGACTGGCACTAGTGTTGACATTCCCTCTGCAGATAAATCTCTATCACAGAGCTCTGCAACCCTGGAGAGAGAAAAAAATAATATATTAATAAAGTTTTTTTGACATTTTCTTTACGCATTTTTCTATACTAGGTAGATTATTGTAGGAAAAAGTGGTCAGAACATTGAATACAGGAATTGCGATGTCTTGTTGAAGTTGTACAAGACATTGATCAGGTCACACTTAGAATACTGTGTACAATTCTAGTCACCCTATTCTAGAAAGGATTTTATTAAACTAGAAAGAGTGCGAAAAGGTTTACGAGGATGCTGCCGGGATTAGATGGTTTGAATTAAAAAAAGTGGATGGATTGACTGGGACTTCTTCCCTGGAGCATAGGAAGCTTAGGAGTGATCTTATAGAGGTTTGTAAAATAATTTAATTTGATTTGATTTATTATTATCAATGTATTAGCATACATTGAAAATATTACTTCTTGTGTATATAGACAAAGCATACCATTCATAGAGAAGGAAACAAGAGAGTGCAGAATATAACATTACATTCATAGCTAAGGTGTAGAGAAAGATCAACTTCATGCAAGTTGGGCCCATTCAGAAGTCTGATGGCAACAGGGAAGAAGCTGTTCTTGAGTAAGTTGATGCATGACTTCAGACTTTTGTATCTTTTTCCCAATGGAAAAGGCAGAAGAGAGAACATCCAGGGTGCGTGAGGTCCTTAATTATGCTGACTGCTCTGCAGAGGCAGCAGGAAGTATAGACAGAGTCAGTGGACGGGAGGCTGGTTTGTGTGATGGACTGGGCTACATTCACAGTCTTTTGTGATTCCTTGCGGCCTTGGGCAGAGAGGAGACATACCAAGCTGCTATACAACCAGAAAGAATACTTCCTATGGTGCATCTGTAAAAGTTGGTAAGAGTCATAGTTGACCTGCCAAATTTACTTAGTCTTCTGAGAAAGTAAAGATGTTGTTAGGCTTTGTTAACTATAGTGTCAGTATGGGGAGACAAGCACAGTTTGTTAGTGATCTGGACACCTAAAAACTTGAAGCTTTCGACCCTTTCTACTTTGTCCCTGTTGATGTCGACAGGGGCATGTTCTCCTTCACACTTCCTGAAGTTGATGACAATCTCCATCGTTTTGCTGACATTGAGGGAGAGACTATTTTCATCACACCAGTTCACCAGATTTCCTATCTCATTCCTATACACTGTCTCGTCATTGTTTGAGATCTGTTCCACTACTGTGGCACCATCAGCAAACATAAAAATAGAATTGGAGGGAATTTGGCCACATAGTCATGGGTCTGTAAGGAGTATAGTAGGGGGCTGAGAATACAGCCTTTCAGGCACAGGTATTGAGGATGATCATGGAGGAGATATTGTTGCCTAATCTTACTGATTGTGGTCTTTGAGTTAGGAAGTTCAGGATCCAGTCAGAAAGGGAGAAACTGAGCCCAAGGCCACAGAGTCTAGAGATGAGTTTCACGGGAATAATAGTGTTGAAGACTGAGCTGTAGTCAATAAAAAGGAGTCTGAAATAGGTGTCTTTGTTATCTAGATGTTCCAGGGTTGAGTGCAGGGCTAGGAAGATGGCGTCTGCTGTGGGCATGTTGCAGTGGTAAGCAAACTGTAATGAATCCAGGTAGTCTGGAGTTGATTTGTGTCATGACTAGCCTTTCAAAGCACTTCATAATAATGGATGTCAGAGCCACTAGATAGTCATTGAGGCATGCTGCTTGGTTTTCCTGAGGTAATACAGGCATAATTGAGGTAGATCGGCATCATCTTTTCCCAAAAGTAGAGTCTAAAACTAGAGGGCATAGATTTGGGACAGATACAAAAAGGTTCAGAGGGGCAATTTTTTCACTCAGATGGTGATGAGTGTCTGGAATGAGCTGCCAGAGACAGTAGTAGAGCAGTTACAATTTTGTCTTTTAAAAAGCATTTAGATAGTTACATGGGTAGAACGGGTTATAAAGGGATTTGAGCCAAATGCAGGCAATTAGGACTAGCTTAGTTGTAAAAAGTGGGTGGCATGGACAAGTTGAGCCTAAGGGTTTGTTTCCATGCTATAAGCCTCTATAACCTAAAGTACTAAAAAAAAGGCAGCAGTGGAGTTAACATTAAGAAAGTGTGGAATTTGCAGTTTCTGTCTGTGTCTGTGTTGGGTTTCTTCTGGGTGCTCTGGTGCTCCCATAGTCCAAAGATGTGCAGGCGAGGTTGTTTGGCTCTGTAAATTGACCCTTAGTGTCGGGGGGATTAGCAGGATAAATGTAGAGGATTACTGGAATAGGATCTGCGTAGGATTGTGGTTGGTCCAGACTCGATGGGCTGAATGGCTTCTCTCTGCATGCAGAGGTTCTATGAACAAAGAAAAGTACAGCAGAGGAACTGGTCCTGTAGCCCTCTAAGCCTGTGGCAACCATGATGCCTACCTAAACTAAAATCGTCTGCACTTACGGAGTCCGTATCCTTCCATTCCGATCCTATTCATGTATTCGTCTAGTTGCCCCTTAAATGCTGCTATTGTTTCTACTCTCACCACCTCCCCAGGCAGCACATTCCATACATTCACCAACTTCTGTGTAAAATAAAATTGCCTTGTACATCTTCCCATGTGCCTTAAATCTATGTTCCTTAGCATTTGACTTTTCTACCCTAGGAAAGAGCATCTGACTATCCACTCTATCTATGCCACTCATTATTTTGTAAACCTCTGTCAGGTCACCCCTCAACCTCTGCCATTCCAATGAGAACAAACCAAGTTTGTCCAACCTCTCCTCATAGCTAATACCCTCCAGATCAGGCAACATCCTGTAAACCTCTTTTTTACCTTCTCAAAAGCATTCACATCCTTCTGGTAAGTGTGGCGACCAGAATTGTACACAATATTCTAAATGAGATCTATTCAAGTTTCTGTACAGCATGACCTGCCAATTTTTATACTCAGTGCCCCAACTGATGAAGGCAAGCATGCCATATGCTTTCTTGACTACCTTATCCATTTGCATTGCCACTTTCAGTAATTGGTGTAAATTGATATGATTCTTCTGGTTTTTTTTCAGACCTCCAGCATCTGCAGTATTTTATTTTATGAAAGAAATATTGAAAATGGAGGAGGAAGGCTATTTGGGTAATGGTCAAGAACGATTCAACTGGATAATAAGTCATTTTGCTTTCCAGTGATGGACGTGCTGACTGACTAAAAGCTTTAAAGTGGAGACAGTTTGGATAATGAAACCTCCAGGAATACATTTAATCCTATCTGACATTAGTACTACAACAGTTAATCAACCAACATTGTTGCTTAACCAACATTCATACAAATCTAAACAAAAAAAAATTTCAAGAAAGCCTCAGTGAACCTCAGCGAATCTCACTAAAGCTGTGGTTTTCAACCTTTTGGTTAAGGAACCCTACAATACATTATGAAATTCTGTGGAACTCCTGCCCTCTCCCCTTTCTTCCTATTGTGTTTTAAAAAATGAAAAAAATAAAACATGATTGAATGAAAATAATTAATTTTCATTAAATGTAAGATGAATATGACTTGAAAGATCGAAAACTGATACAATTTTTAAACTATCTGAAAATTGCACAGAACCCTTTAGTGATACTCATGGAATCCATCAGTTCCAAGGAAACCTGGTTTGAAAACACTACATTAAGGATTTCTTCTACATAGCACTCATGATGTATTTTCTATTTGATACATTCAACTTGCCATCTATCTCTTGTATCCACCATATTTAATATACTTACTGCAAGATCCTGGATAATTACCAAGGGAAGTCATTCATACATCTATAGTCAAAATATAGGAAACCATAGTTTAACATCTGTTGTTGGAAAATTGTTAGAATCCATTATAAAGGAAATAATAACATAATGATGGCCATGAAGTCATGGGAATCATCAATAGACATGCCCATGGTCTTCATTGAATGCGAGCAGAGGCTCATCTATTGAGAAGCGGTCAGCAGGAGTTTTTAAACCTGTTGCCCTACCTAGCTTTTGTAGGTCTTGAGATGAAGACTACCTGACTGTAAGTTGCAGGTACAGTCCTTTCCTTTGATATGTGATAAAGAATGTTGGTGATAGGAAACTGGCATTTAGCTGAATTACTACATTAACAATGGGGAGAAAATTGTTTTTCTCCTTCCCTCTGTATGATAGAAAAGGGTCAGTATAAGATTGGCAGATTCTGCTAGGATTTTTATTAACTTAGATGTAGGATTCACTTTAAATCAATGGAGAGCAAGTTTGCTAGTAATTATAATGAGGTGTTTTAAATACTTGTAGTTTTAAAGATGCAGATAATATCTTTAATTAATCGATACACATAAATATGTCTATACATTTTTAGAAATTAAACAAAGAAACTTTGATACACAGTTACAGAATGCTCCTTAGATACCAAACATATGTTAGATACATTCCTTTAAAACACCCAACTATTGGAATCACAAGATCATAAAGAACACTTAACTGCCTCACCAGACATCTTATCAGAAACAACTGATGTAAGAGTGAGTTTTAATAAACCTGCATTTCCAGTTTCTAATCAAAACAGAATCAGAAAAATATTAATGTCTTAGCTAACAAGAAAGTTATGGTAGGGTACTTAATGGGAACTGACAAGAATTAATGATAAAATAATGATACTCTTTGAAACTGTAGGTAGTGATAAAAAGCTCAATCATTGAATTGATAAGCAATATATGCGTGTTTCAATATGTTGGCAATAAGCAAAACTTATCAGGGCTATAATTGGGAAATACCTGAAGGCAAAATGAGTTAACCACATCCCTTAGAGATTTAGTTAACTTCACTGACAATAGAACATAGAACATTACAGCACAGAACAGGCCCTTCGGCCTTCGATGTTGCGCCGACCATAGGCCCCCTTTATCAATTAAAGGATGTCCATGTGAGACTGTTTTAGTGAAAATGCTTTGTGAAGCTATTATCAAAAATAGAAACCTGATGTCTGACCAAGAGATTAGAGGACAGATTTAGGAATGATATATTGCGGTATCCCACAAGGTATTATGATCTTATAGATGAGGGTTGTTTAGTACTTCTTTCTATTGGATCAGTATGTAAAGTATGTCATTTGTAACACTTTTGATTAGATTGTGTCCAACTGACTGTGAGTTGCAGAATTGTATAAACCAGGATAATTTTCTTTGTCTATTAGAGTGGTATCTCTGATCCATTGTGTTGAGAGACTACCCCACTTGTTAGCAAGTAAAATGAAGACAAGTATCGGTTAAGTATCTTGTGTTAATGTGTGTTTGTGTTAAAGTCAAACTCGGAAGCGGAGATTCCAATGCCTCCTGACAACTTTCATAAGTTAGGAATCTTCTTCAGTAAAAAAAACCCTTATGCCTCTTTTCAGGAAACTTGAACCCTGTGATACCAGCCGATAAGGCTAGGCCCAATATACTGAGTGCGTGCATTATATCTTTGGAGCTAACAACATTGAAGGAGATGAAAAATTGTTATCAGTATGCAGGGCCCCGATTCTCAGTATGAAAAGAAGTTTGACTAATCTGGGTGCCCCCAACTCAAAAATTTTTAATGAACTAGTAGACCTGGTGAAAAACCACTATGCCCTGAAGCCCCGTACAATTCTCCAGAGGTATTGCTTTAACATGGCTGGAAGAACTCATAAGAATCATAAGAACTAGGAAAAGGAGTGGGCAATTCTGTCCCTTCAGCTTGCTCCGATATTTAAGATGATTGATCTCATCTCAGCCTCAATTCCATTTTACTGCCCTTTCACCATAGCCCTTTAAACTCTTACTAATTAAAAATCTCTCTTCTTAAAATTTACTCGAAGTTCTGGTATCCACCACACAATGGCGCAGTGAATTCAACAGATTCAGGACCCTCTGAAAGAAGAAATTTCTCCTTGTCTCTGGCTTAAATCTGCTACTCCTTATTCTAAAACTATGACCACTTGTTCTAGATTTCCCAACAAAAGGAAACACCTCTCCACATGTACAAAGAACAAAGAACAAAACAGCACGGGAAACAGGCCCTTCGGCTCAACAAGCCTGTGCCGCCATCCTGATGTTCCCACTGTGATCCCTGTCTATGTTTATAGATCTGTGGATTAAAAACCAAATTTGAGACAGTTTAGAGAGAATTTGTTTTGCCAATTAGCCTAAGAACATATCTTTGGGATGTGGGAGGAAACCGGAGCGCCTGGAGGGAACCCACGCAAGCATGAAGAGAATGCGCAAACTCCCACAGACACAGGCCCAAATCCATGTATCTGCACAGCACAGCGATAGTCACTGAGCTGTCGTGTTGCCCATCAAATGGACCGGGTCAAGCTACACGAATGATGTGAAGCACTAGGATACTCTCGAAAAAAATCCAAGAGCATCCCTCTCACGACCCATCGCGTTTATGCCTCTTGTTAGACAACAAGGTGGACCAAAGCACCTGTAGGATAAAATCAAGTACATCAATATCATCATCTATTTACACACTTCCCAGGGACTCCCAAGGCTCATGATCCCTATTTTAAATCAGTTTTCTATACCCCTCCATTCCCATTCTGTTCATGTGCCCATCTAAGTATTTCTTAAATAACTCCAGAGTGCCTGCCTCCACCACTTTACTTGGCAGCGCATTCCATACCCCCACCACCCTCTGTGTGAAAAAACTCCCTCTAGCATCCAAATTATACCTTACCCCCCTCACCCTAAGCCTGTGACCCCTTGTGCTATTCGAGTCCATCCTAGGAAAAAGCTTAACCCTGTTTATTCTATCTATACCCCTCATAATCTTGTACACCTTTATTAGATCTCCTCTAAGTCTACGTCTTTCTAAAAAAAAGAGTCCCAATTTGCCTAACTTCTCCTCGTAACTCAGACCTTCCATACCAGACCTGGTAAACCTCCCCTGCACTCTCTCCAGAGTCTCCACTTCCTTCCAGTAGTAAGACGACCAGAACTGGACGCAGTATTCCAAATGAGGTCTAACCAGCGTTTTATACAACTGCAACATTAAAGGCCAGCTCTTGTACTCTATACCCTTTCCTATAAAGGCTAGCATACTATATGCTTTCTTCACAACCTTCTCCACCTGCTCTGCCACTTTCAGAGACTTGTTCACCTGCACCCCCAGGTCCCTCTGCGTTTCTATACTCTTAATAGGTCTACCCTTTATCATGTACCTCCACCCTACATTCTTTCTCCCAAAATGCATCACCTCGCATTTATCAGGATTGAATTCTGCCATCTATCTGCCTAAGCTACCAGCCTATCTATGTCCTACTGTATCGCCTGACAATGCTCCTCACTATTCGCAAGTCCAGCCATCTTTGTATCGTCTGCAAACTTGCTGATCACTCCACTTATTCCCTCTTCCAAGTCACTTATATATATTACAAATAGAAGAGGTCCTAGTACCGAGCCCTGCGGCACACCACTAGTGACCGACCTCCAGCTAGAAAAACACCCTTCCACTATTACTCTCTGTCTCCTGTTACTAAGCCAGTTACTTATCCATATAGCTACCTGTCCTTGTATCCCATGAGCCTTGACATTCTCAACTAACCTCCCATGAGGGACTTTGTCAAATGCCTTACTGAAATGCATATAGACGACATCAACCGTTTTCGTCACATCCTCAAAAAATTCTACCAGATTCGTAAGGCACGACCTTCCCTTAACAAAGCCATGCTGCGTATCCCAAATCAGATCTCAATGCTCTAAGTGCCTATACATCCTATCTCTAAGAATCCCCTCCAACAGCTTCCCTACCACTGACGTCAAACTCACTGGCCTATAATTTCCAGGGTTATCCCTACTACCCTTTTTAAACAACAGTACAACATTAGCTATTCTCCAATCCTCTGGGACCTTACCTGTGTCCAAAGAAGAGACAAAGGTTTGCATCAGAGACCCAGCAATTTCACCTCGCACCTCCCCTGGAATAAATGCCATCAGGCCCCGGAGATTTATCAATTTTAATGCTATCTAGAAGCTCTAACACTTCCTCCCTCGGTATGGATATTTCCCTCAACTGCTCCACAGCTCCCTCAGAGACAGGAGCTGTCAACAAGCCCCTCTCCTTCGTGAATACCGACATAAACTATTCATTCAGGACCTCCGCCATTCCCTCGGGCTCTAAGCACAGTTCCCCTCCTCTGTCCCTAAGAGGTCCGATTTTTCCTCTCACCACCCTTTTATTCCTAACATAGGAGTAAAAAGCCTTTGGATTTTCCTTAATCCTATCTGCCAAAATCATTTCATGCCCCCTTTTTGCCCTTCTAACTCCCCATTTGAGCTCCCTCCTAGTCTCTCTATATTCCTCCAACGCTGTCTCCGTTCCCAGCTGCTTTGACCTATCATACGCCTCTCTTACTTTGTCAACCTTCCTTATCATCTTATGCACATCAATTAGATCTCCTCTCATTCTTCTAAACATCTGGGAATATAGACCTAAACTGCTCAATCTCTTGTCATAAGTCAAACCCCTCATCTCTGGCATCAATCTAATGAACCTCTGAACTCCTCCAATGCACTACACCCTTCAAGGGGACCAAAACTGTACACAATATTTGAAGTGCAGTCTCACTAATACTTTGCACAGTAGCAGCAACACTTCATTACTTTTATATTCTATCTAATACTGATTTTCTGTGATTTATGTGTGAATACACCCAGATTTCTCTGCACGGTAGCACAATTAAGTTCCTCTCCATTTAGATAATAAATCGCCTTTGTACTTTTCCTACCAAAATGAATAACCTCACACTAATTTATGTTAAACTTCATCTGCAGAATTTTGCTCCATTTACTTAACTTACCCATATCAATTTTTAAACTTCTTATTTCATTATTGCAACTTATCCCACCTTTTTAGTGTCATCTGCAAATTTGGCTATGGGACCTACTCTCCTTGAATCCAAGTCATTACTACAGGTTATGAGTAGTTGGGACCCGAGGACTGAACCCTGTGACACTCACTACATTTTGCCAACCCAAGAAAGACACATTTATCCCAAATCCCTGCTTTCTGTTGGTTAGACAATCTTCTATTCTCTAGCAATGTGATTGACTCTCAAATGTCCTCTAAAATGGAGGGTAGGTAGTGATGGGCAATAAATGCTGGCCGTGCCAGCGATGCTCACATCCTATAAATGAATTTAAAAAGCTAATACATTACCCCTAATCCTATATGAACTTTCCTTATGTATTAACCTTTTGTGTGGCAGCTTATCAAATGCCTTCTGGAAGTCCAGATATACTACATCCACAGGATTTCCATTGTCCACCTTGCTTGTTACATTTTGTCATCTTTCCTCCTATCAAGGATATATTCTGGTTGGGAGAACTTGAATATCTCAAGTATCTGCCACTGTTCATCAACAGTTCTCCCTTGTAGCCTTCCTGTCCAGTTTGCTAGAGCCAAATCTGTCCTCATGCATATGTAATTTCCTTTGTTTAAATCCAAAATGCTAGTGTGGGACTCTGATTTCTCATTCACAAACTGAATTTGAAATTCTATGATCATGCTATGATCACTGTACCATCCTCAACAATAACATCATTTACTTGCCCAATCTCATTACATAATACCAAAACTAAAATCATCTGCTTCCTGATTGATTTCACAACATGTGCTCCAAAAGAGAACCTCTACTACATTCATTGAACTCTGCCTTCAGGTTACTCTTGCTGATTTGATTATTGCAGACAATATGCATGTTTTTATTTATTAGTGTACATGTATAGGTATAGAATGAAAAGTATTGTTTCTTGCGCACTATACAGAAAAAGCATACCATTCATAGAGTACAAAGGAGAGAAGGAAAGGAGAGAGTGCAGAATGTAGTGATACAGTCATAGTTAAGGTGTAGAGAAAAATCAACTTAATATAAGGTAGGTCCATTTAAAATTCTGATGATAGCAGAGAAGAAGCTGTTCTTGAATCAGCTGGTATGTGACCTTTTTTCCCGACAGGATGCATGGGGTCCTTGATTTACGCTGGCTGCTATTCCGAGGCAGCAGGAAGTATAGACGGAGTCATTGGATGGGAGGCTGTAGGCCAGTGTTTCACTGGGCTATGTTAACAACTCTTTGTAGATTCCTGTGATCTTGATCAGAACAGGAGCCATATCGAGCAGTGATACATCCAGAAAGTTTCTGTAGTACATCTGCCAAAGTTGGTGAGAGTCGTAGCAGTCATGCCGAATCTCTTTAGCCTCTTGAAAAAGTAGATGCGAAGATGAGCTTTCTTAACTATAGCGTCCGTGTAGAGGGACCAAGACAGGTAGTTGGTGATCTGGACACTTAGAAACCTGAAGCTCTTGACCATTTCCACTTCATCCCCATTGATGTAGACAGGGCATGTCCTCCTCTGCGTTTCTTGAAGTTGATGATTATCTGCTTCATTTTATTGACATTGAGGGAGAGATTACCATCATTGCACCAATTCACTAGATTCTCTACATCTTTTCTGCACTCTGTCTCATCATTGTTTGAGACCTGACCCACTATAGTTGTGTCATCAGCAAACATGAAAACTGAGTTGATGAGGAATTTGGCCACACAGTTAAAATCACTCATTTTTAATGCCATACTTTACTCTCAAACCCTCAGTATTTCTTGGTTTATACTTTGTACCACTGTGGAACTATTGTTTGGGATCTGTAAATTATCCCATCAGGGACTTCTTTCCCTTGCTATTTCTTATCTCTACTGAGACATTCTGCGCCTTAGACTCCAGTGCCAATATCGTTTCTTTGTCACCACTCGTTGCTTTCTGTTGATACTCAGATTCATCACTAACCTGTATTCATACCTTCATAAATTTTCTGTGCAGCTGAACACTCACCCCCACTATTTAGTTTAAAACCCTCTCTACTTCCCTATATAAGTCCCCAAAACATTAGTCTCAGGTGTGGTTCAATTGTAGGTCATCCCAATGATACAGACCTCACTTTCCCCAATATTAATGCCATTGTCCCATGAATCAAAATCTACTTCTCCACAAGAGTCTATAAGCCATGTTGTAGGTAAAATAATACCTCAAAGATTGTTAGTGAGTCAAAATACAGTAGTTTTTATTCCAAAGCTTTGGGGAGAAACTGGCTCCAATTAAGGCTTACCAGACTTCTCAGAGAGCACAAACACAAGTGGATATTTATACATTATGAGCTCCAGCAGGAACCACGATTCAAAGTTCCAATTCCTGCCAGATCTCCAGTTTTTCCTTCCTGGGTCGTGATGCAGTCCCAGAATTAATCAGGAATTACAGTCCTGCAGACAGGACACAGGAAACCACTTCTGCAGCAGTACCGGCATCCCTTCTTTGAAGTTACTTGTGCAGTCATGGTTGCCCCAGCAGGACTCTTCTTGTTAAAAGCCGGTATCATGATCTGCCATCAGCAGCTATTAAAAGCCAGTTTCATAAACTACCATCTGCGTAATGATGTCAACTAACACAAATAGGTAAGAGTTACAAAGTCTTCAAAATAAAGTCACATTAAAGTCTCTGTCTTTATAAAAATGAGAATTAAAGCATGTAAGATATGAACAAATAACTTATATTACTACCAGAAACATTATAAGCTTAAGGAGATCAGCCATGAGGAAGGGTTATGTTTGTGACATGTTTTAGGTAAAAAATCCATTAACCCTTTCCCTTCAGGTACAAAATACATTCATCCTTTTCCCTACTTCAGCCATATTTTCGTCACTCTAATTTTATGTATCTTTAGCCAATTTGCACATTGCTCAGGTAATAATCCAGAGATTTCTTGTGCTTGGAGGTGGAGGATGTGGGCAAGATCCTAAATAAGCAATTTATATCTATATTCATCAAGGAGAAGGAAATAGAAGATAGTGAGATTAGTGTGGAGCATGTTGATATGCTAGGGCATTTTGATATTAAGAAAAATGTGGTATTGGGTGCCTTGAAGAACATTAATGTGGATAAATCTCCAGGGCACAATGGGATCTATCCAGGTTATTGAGAGGGCAAGCTTGCTGGGGCACTGACAAAGATCTTTGTATCCTCACTAACCACTGGAGAAGTCCCAGAAGACTGGCTAGTAGCTAAAGTTGTTCCTTTATTCAAGAAAAGAAAAAGGGATAATCCAGGAAGTTATAGATCATTGAGTCTCACACTGATGATTGGGATGCTATTGGAAAGGATTCTTAGGGATAGGATTTACGAACGTTTGGAAAACCTTGACCTAATTATGGAAGGTCAGCATGGCTTTGTGCAAGGCAGGTCATGTCTTACTATCTTGATTGATTTTTTTCGAGAAGATGACGAAGGTGATCAATGAGAGTAGAGCAATGGATATTGTCTTTATGGATTTTAGAAAGGCTTTCAACAAGGTCCTTCATGGTAGAATAAGATGCATGAGATCCAAAGTGACTTGGCTTGCTCATAGAGCAGTAAGAAGTCTCACAACACCAGGTTAAAGTTCATAACCTGTTGACTTTAACCTGGTGTTCTGAGACTTTTTCCTGTGCTTACCCCAGTCCAACGCTAGCATCTCCACATCTTTCCCAAAGAAGTCAGAAAGCAGTGGTGGAAGGGTGTTTTTCTGGCTGGAGGGCCATGACTAGTGGTGTTCAGTACTAGGATATAGTTTGTGATATATAAAAATGATTTGAATGAAATTGTAGATGTGTAGTTTAATAAGTTTGCAGACAATACAAAAATAGGTGGAGCGTGGATGTTGCAGAAGGCTGCCAAACGATACAGCTGGATATAGATCAGTTGCAGATATGGCAGTCCTAGTTTCCAATAACAGCACAGCCTTTACTAGTAGCTGTCCAATGGTATCTGACACATCCAAACAGCATCTTATCACTCACTATCAAATAGACTAGCAGAACAGGCACATTAGATCTTCAAAAATGGCATGAAAAAGACAACTGATGGTATCCATGGAGACTAAACTTACACAATTTCTATTTGATTACAGGGTATATCGCACACAACAGTGGTTGTTGTTCCAGCTGAATTATTGATGGATGACAGCTTCATACCAGATTGAGCCTGCTGTTCCCAATCGGAGAGGATATAGTCTCAATGGAAAACTACAAAAAAATTAATCTGCAAGAACAGCGCGAACTTTTGCAACATGTGGTTTGGTTCACTTGTGGGACTTCCAGGATGGACACAGATGGGATTGTTATAGAGAAAACAGGACAATCTTAGGTCAAAATTCAGACTAAAATCCTGAAAAAGTACTTGGACCATTTCAGAACCAGGGAGTCTCTATCCCAGCGGGTCCCACCACTAGCCATGGAGTAGCCAGTGCCAGCCCTCATCTTGAAGCTGACTCACGTTGGCCTCTCCAGTGAGTGTAGTTACAGACTTGGAAATGGAGTCTGAAAAAGTGGGAGTCTAGCAATAACCCACATCAGTAATCTTGCAATGCTCTCTGCAGAAAATAAGGATTCTTGTTCGGTTTACATCACCTGACCCAGCTCCATATTCAATGGACTTCCAACCGAGCACCACTGATGGAAACAACCTCCTTGCAGTACTGGGACAGACTTAGACCTAAGGGGAGGGAGGGATGTTGTGATGGCCATGAGGTATCATCAATAGATTTCCCTAGGCTTCATTGAGTATAAGCTGCCTGAGCCAACAATTGAGCCAACAGAAAGACTCAAGCCAATGGGAAGCAGTCACCCAGGGTTTCAAATCTGTTACTCCACCTGGACCACTGTTGTAGGTCCCGAGATGAAGAGAAGTTAACTGTAAGCCTTTCCTTTGATGCATAATAAAAGAATGCAAGTGATGGGAAACTGGCATTTGGCTGTTCTAACATGTGGTTTCTCAGATTCATTTCCTAAATATGGTGCTTGGCCTGGTTTGATTGACAATGACCTTAGTTATTGTTTGAAGATGTTTCTTGGCCAGAGATAGGGGACTAAGACAATCATGGGCTATATTTCCAAATGACTAATTCTAGTCAGAAAATGTCTTGTAGATGATTCCAGGAGATGGATGGTGACACTTCTTAGCCTGGAATGTATCATTTTACTCCTTTGAGACTATGGGCAGTTTGGAATCCCCAGACCAATCAGAGGACACTTAGTGACCAACTTTGAGAGCATATTATTGTCCTTTATTTTTAGAAAAGAGAAATCAGTTCCAAAAGATTCCACACTGAGCACAGCTTACTTTTAAAAGTTATGAAAATATCATGCCTTGGGCATAGTAAGAAGTCTCACAACATCAGGTTAAAATCCAACAAATTTATTTGGAAACACGATCTTTTGGAGCACTGCTCCTTTGTCAGTGGAGTGAAGAAGTGAGTTCACAAACTCAGTATATGTGTAGGAAGAGACAGAATTGCAAGATAATGATTGGAATTGAGTTATTACAGGTATTACAAGAGAGAGGGATAATCACAGATTAAAGAGGTGTGAATTGCCTCAAGCCAGATGTTTACTGGACATGGCAACCCGAGTCAGGATTTTCATCTTTGTTGCAGACTTTGATGTTCAGCTTTTTTATTGATTACAACCTTACCCTTCAAGTAACCAGGTCAAATCACAGAGTTCTCTTAAACAGTTGTTGAAATGCATCTATATTGCAAGGACGCAGGGAAGTCGCAGGTCAGTGCCAGTAACTAGCCAGAATCCAGAATTCAGGGATACAAAAGCAGCTATAGTTTCAAATTCACTAAAAGTAATTAACATATGCCACCCAAGGTCTCGGAGTTATCTTTAAGCACTCATAGTTATTGATAAAGGTTACATAATTCGTAAAGTACAGGTACAGATATAGGCGAGGTGATGCCAGAGTGATACTATTGCTAGACTATTACTCCAGAAACTCAGCTAATGTTTTGGGGACCTGAGTTTGAATCCCCCATAGCAGAAGGTGGAATTTGAATTCACTAAAAAATCTTTGGAATTAAGAGTCTACTAATGACCATGAAACCATTGTCAATTACCAGAAATCCCATCTGGTTCACTAATGCCCTTTAGGGAACGAAATCTGCCATCCTTACCTGATCTGACCTAAAGTTTATTTATTAGTGTCACATGTAGGCTTACATCAACACTGCAGTGAAGTTACTGTGAAAAATCCCCTAGTCACTAATTCTGGTGCCTGTTTGGGTACACTGAGGGAGAATTTAGCATGGCCAGTACACCTAACCAGCATGTCTTTCGGATTGTGGGAGAAAACTGGAGCACCTGGAGGAAACCTGTGCAGATACAAGAAAAGCATGCAGACTCTATATAGGCTGTGAATTGAATCAGGCCCTCGATGCTGTGAGGCAGCGGTGGTAACCATTGTGCCACCATGCCTACATGTGATCTCCAGAGCCACAACAATGTAGTTGACTGTCAACTGCCCTCTGAAATGGACTAGCAAGCCATTCAGTTGTATCAATCACTATGAAGACAATAAAAAAGAATGAATCCGGACAGACCATCTGGTATGAACCTAGGTACTGAAAAAGACAACAATAAAACAAGCAGTCCTGTCAACCCTACAAAGCTCAGGGGCTAGTGCCAAAGTTAGGAGAGCCGTTTCACAGACTAGTCAAGCCTGACATAGTCATTCTCACAGAATCATATCTTACAGTCAATGTCCCATTACCATCCCTGGATATGCCTTAACCCACCAAATGGACAGACCCACTAGAGGTGGCAGCAGCATAGTGGTATACAGTTGTGAGAGACTTTATGGAGTCCTAACATTGTCTCTGGACTCTACGTCTCATGGCTTCAGGTTAAACATGGGCAAGGAAACATCTTACTGGTTACCATGTACTGTCTTCCTTTGGCAGATGAATCAATATTCCTCCATGTTGAACAACACTTGGAGTATGAACTAAGGGTGCAAGAGTACAAAATGAACTCTGATAGGGGAGTTCAATATCAACCACCAGGAGCGGCTCAGCAGCAGCACTACCATTTGAGCTTGTTGGGTCCTAAAGGATATGCTAGACAGCATCTGTAGCAAGTGGTGAAGGAAACAACAACAGCGAAATTCCATTTGACCTCATCCATACCAATCTGCCAGCTGTAGATGCATTTGTCCATGACAGTATTGTAAGAGTGACCACAGTCCTTTTGGAGACGAAGTCCTGCCTTCATGTTGAGAAAAACCTCCATCGTGTTGTGTGGCACTATCACCATGTTAAATGGAACAGATTTTGAACAGAACGAGCAACTCAAAACTGGGCATCCATTGGGCACTGTGGCAATGAACAGCAGCAAAATTGTATTCCAGCACGATCTGCAACCTCATCACCAGGCATATTCCCCATGCATCCATTACCATCAAGTCAAGAGATCAACCCTGGTTCAATGAAAAATGCAAAAAGTCGTGCCAGTGGTAAAATTAGGTATCAGACTGGTGAAGCTACCAAACAGGACTATTTGCACACCAAACAGCATAACCCGCAAGTAATATAAAGAGCTAAATGATCCGACAATCAATGGATCAGATTCAAACTCTGCAGTCCTGCCATATGCAGTTGAGAATGGTAATGGACAATTAAACAACTGAGTGGAGGAGGAGGTTTCACAAACATCCCCATACTCAGAGATAGAGGAGTACAACACATCAGTGCAAAAGACAAGACTGAAGCATTCGCGATAATCTGAAACCAGAAGGGCTGAGTGGATGATTCATCTTGACCTCCTCAAGTGGTCCCCAGCAAGTCAGAAGCTAATCATCAGCCAATTTGACTCACTCGGCATGATATCACGAAATGGTTACAAGCACTGGATACAGGCAATGGGCCCTGATAACATTCCAGCATAGTACTGAAGGCATGTGCTCCAGAACTCGCAGCTCCTCTGTCCAAACTCTTCCAGTACAGTTACAACACTGGAATCTACCTGATAGTGTGAAAAATTGTCCTGGTATGTCCTGTTTCATAAAACAGCAAATCCAACCCAGCCAATTACCACCAAGATCTACTCTTGATCACAAGATCTACTCTAGAACACAAGTCTTCATAAAGTGATGAAAGGGGTCATCAACAGTGCTATCAAGCATCTGCTCAGTGACATACGGTTTGGGTTTTGCTAAGTCTCTCAGCTCTTGACCTCATTTCAACCTTGGTTCAAACATGGACAAAAGAGCTGAATTCCAAGGTGAGATGAGAGTGACAGCCCTTGACATCAAGGCCACATTCAACTGAGCATGGCATTAAGAAGCCCTAGAAAATTGCAATCAATGAATATATGGGGCAAACGCTCTGCTGATTGGAGTCATACCTGGCTAAATATAGAAAAATAATTGCAGTTGTGTCGGGTCAGTCAACTCAATTCAGAACATCTCTACAGAGTCTCTCAAGTTAGTATATTAGGCATAACCATCTTCAGCTGTTTCATCAATGACTATCCCTCACAAAGTCAGAAGTAGGGATGTTTCCCGATGATTACACAATGTTCAGCACTATTCACAACTCCTCTGATATTGAAGTAATCCATGTTCAAATGCAACAAAATCTGGACAATATCCAAGTGTGGGCCTGACAAGTGGCAAGTAACATTCACACCACACAAATGCCAGGCAATAATATAGCAAGTAAGAAACACTCTATCCACCGCCCTTTGACATTCAATGGTATTAGCATCACTAAATCCCCCACTTTCAACATCCTTGGGGTTACCATTGAACAGAAACTCAATTGAACTCACCACCTAAATACAATGGCTGCAAAAGTAGGTCAGAAGCTAGGAATACTGCAGTAAGTAACTCACCTCCTAACTCCCCAAAGTCTATCCATCACCAACAAGGCACAAGTCAGGAGTGTGATGAAATATTTCTCACCTATGTGGATAGGTGCAGCCCCAACAGCACTCAAGAGGCTCGACACCATCCAAGACAAAGCAGCCCACTTGATTGGCACTACATTCAAATATTCAATCTCTCTACTACTGACGCTCAGTTGCAGCAGTGTGTACTATCTACAAGATGCACTGCAATAATTTATCAAAGATCTTTAGGCAGCACCTTCTAAACCCATGACCACTTCCATCTGGAAGGACAAGAGCAGCAGATACACAGGAGCACCACTATCTACAAGTTCCCCTCCAAACCATTCACTATCCTGACTTGGCAATATATCGCTGTTCCTTCAAAGTCACTGGATCAAAATTTTGGAATTCCCTCCCTAACGGCATTGTAGGTCAATCTGCAGCACATGGACTGAGAGTATAGTTTCAGAATAAAGGGATGCCAATTTAAGCATGACGTGAGGAGGAATTCCTTCTCAGAGGGTTGAGTCTACAGTTAAATACGCAGTTAAGTGAACATATACTAATCACCAAGGCCATTCATTTGTAACCTTGATGGAAAAACAAATCATAGAACATAGAACATAGAACATTACAGCGCAGTACAGGCCCTTCGGCCCTCGATGTTGCGTCGGCCAGTGGACCCTCTAACCTAAGCTATTCCAATATCATCCATATGCCTATCCACTGACCATTTGAATGCCCCCAAACTAGGCGAGTCCACAACTGCTGCACACCCTCACCACCCTCTGTGTAAAGAACCTGCCTCTGACATCCATCCTATAACTACCACCTCTTAATTTAAAGTTATGTCCCCTCATGTTGGTCATCACCATCCGAGGAAAAAGGCTCTCACTATCCACCCTATCCAGTCCTTGGATCATCTTATATGCCTCAATTAGGTCACCACGTAACCTTCTTCTCTCTAATGAAAATAACCTCAGGTCCCTCAGCCTTTCTTCATAAGGCCTTCCCACCATACCAGGTAACATCCTGGCAAACCTCCTCTGCACCCTTTCCAATGCTTCCACATCTTTCTTATAATGTGGCGACCAGAACTGTACGCAATACTCCAAGTGCGGCCACACCAGAGTTTTGTACCGTTGTAACATAACCTCATGGCTCCTAAATTCAATTCCTCTACCAATAAAAGCTAACACACTGTACGCCTTCTTAACAACTTTATCAACCTGGGTGCCAACTTTCAAAGAGCTATGTACTTGTACCCCAAGATCCCTCTGCTCGACAACACTATTAAGGATTTTTGGATCATGGATTTTTGATGCCTAAAACACTGGCAAAAATTCTGTAGGGCTGTCTAATTTGAGCAGAATTAGTTTAATTTGATCACAGTAGTCAGTAACCCTATATTAAATAGCACATTATCTGATATAACAATCTGTTTACAATAAGTGTATCAACCTACCCAATGCCAAAAATACTTGCATTTCAGATTGCAAACAACACAATTAAACGTAATACATCCAGCACACATTTCTCATCAATCAAATTAAAACGCATGTAATACTTTAAAAAGGGACAAAGCCACTGAAAGTGCAGAGAAACCTTCCAGAATCAGGTTTAAAGCAATAGAAATTAGAAAATGCAATGAAGAATAATCAGTACAATTTCAAAAGGAAATGTCATGCGTGACCAAACTTATTGAATTTTTGAAGAAGTAATAGAAAGAGTGATTAAATTCTTCTGCACTTTCAAAGGATATATGTTCAGCAAAGAAACTAGCTTCTAACTTTCACTTGGAAGGATGCAGAGTGCCACAAAGGTCATTGCTGAGGCCTCATCTATTTACAATCTACTTCAACGATTTGGATAAAGGGACCAAATGCATGGAATTGAAGTTCCCAATGACACAAAGATAAATAGAAAAGTAAGTTGCCAAGAAGAGATAAAGTGTCTTCAAAGGGATATTAGCAGGTTAAATGAGTAGGCAACAATTTAGTAGATGGGTCAGAATTTTCCCATTTTTGCACAGAGTGCTGGCTAAGGTGAGAAAACCAGCATGTAGCTCTTTGGCTGCATAGCTATATTTTCTTTCCACATTTTATTGCACTCTGCAAAAATTATCTGAGGGTTAGGTTTTCGTCATCACTGTAATAGAATGGGGCCCACAAGAGCCAGCAAGACCAGTTCCACATAGATCAGGATGCCATCTTTAAATGTACCACAAACTGCAATAAAAATAAATTGCCCCCATCCTCCAGTGACACATAGGAACCCCACACAAGCATCAAGGCAACTCCACCACTTAGTAGACATTGAGTACCACCCTTCCTCCACAATCATTAGGCTCTCCAACTGCACAGGCATCAGGGGTGTCCCTTCATCCACCACACAGGTATTGAGGTGACTCCACTCCCCACCACACAAGCATAGCCATAACCCTTCATACCCCCTCCCCATCACACAGGCATCAGGACAATTCTCACCCCATGGAAGGACTCACCTCTTCTCTTACCATACACAAAGGAGAACCCCTCCCAGAATGGGGCATCCCACATAGCCTGTTCCAGGCACTGCCTAGGCATGTCCTCTTCCCCGGGGAATATACTCAACTGCTTCCCATTTTAATATGCCTATTGTAAACCTGAATGAATATTCAGTGAAAAGGGTGGTTGGGTGAAGCATATGCTTATATTCAATTTTATTTAAAGGTAATGGCTGGAACCTTGTCATATCACAGGAAAGGGTCTGATAACATTGGACAACAAGATCACAATGGCAACAATCTCATTTCTCAAATCTCACAGGATTTTGGGCCCGTGTCACCGTTCATGCTGACAGCAAACAAGGACTCAAAATTCTGCACTTTGAATATAATGTAGGAAAATATGAACTTTAGGAAGAATAGAAAAGCTTTATACTGTTTAAATGGAGAGAGATAGCAGAATTTGATTTTATAGAAGGATCTGGGTGTCCAAGTACATGAATCACAAAAACTTTTTTGCATGCACAACAAATGATTTGGAAAGCAAATGGAATATTGACATTTATCACAAGAGGAATAGAACAGTAAATTAGGGAAGTTTTACTGCAACTATGCAGCATCTTTGTGAGACCACATCTGGAATACCGTATATAGTTTTGATCTCCTTATTTGAGAAAAGATAGAACAGTTCAGAGAAGGTTCACTCAATTCATTCTTGGGATGAAGGGCTTATCTTATGAACAAAGGTTGAACAGGTTGGGCCTATAACCATTGTAGTTAAGAAAGAGAGGTGACTCTAGAACCATTTAAGATTCTGTGGAAATATGATTGGATAGATACTAGGAAAATTTTTCTATTTGTGGGAGAGACTAGAACTAAGGAACACAGTTTAAGAATGAGGGATTTACCATCTAAGATGGAGACAAGAAGAACTTTTTTCTCTCAAAGGGTCATTCGTATTTGAAATTATCTTCCTCAGAGACCAGTGGAAACTAAGTCATTGAATTTATCCAAGGTAACCTTATATAGTGTTTTGATAGATAAGGGAGGTAAGATTTATGGGGACTGACAACAAAGTGGGATTGAGGCTACAACCAGATCAGCTATGATCTTATTGAATGACTGAGAAAACTCAAAGGACTTAATGGCTTAGCTCTGCTCCTAATTCTTACGTTCCTATGTTGGTGTTGATATATCTTATATATGATGTTAAACTTAATCCCCTTTTTCGCAGTTTCGATTGCAAGTCTTATTTATGAAGTTGGTGGGTTGGATGAACACACTGGTTTTGAGGTGAGCTCACTGGCCCTGTAGAGAGATGTAATTCTTTTTCTTTGTGGTTGAATGCATCTGAAGTATCCCCCATTGTTCCTAACCACAACATTTATAAATTTAATGGGCAAGATTTTACAGCCTCACTCAGGCAGGATCGGAAAGTCCCACCTGAGGTCTATGGAGATTTCTGTATATGGACCCTCACCCTCTCTGATTATGGGCAGTGAGATGATAGAGTTCTGGCTTATGGTTCTGCTTGACAGCTGCAGCTAACCTCAAAACAGCTAAGTGCTATTACTTCCTCTTCTGGTATACATGCTCACTAATGAGATGCAAATGTATTATAATATTTCCATGTTGAATGGCAAGAAATGCGGCACACTACTGGTGAAGGAGGGGAAGCTCATGGCAAGCCTTCATGCCAACATAAAATATGACTTTGGCCTTCTCATGATATTTCCACTCCCATTGGCAAACCCAGCATTAACAGGAGAGGAAAAATCCCTGCTCCAGAGTAATGCTCTAGGGACCCAAGTTCAAATTCTGTCATGGCAGATTGTGAAATTTGAATTAGTTAAAAATCTGGAATTACAAGTCTAATGATGGCCATAGAACCATGTTGATTCTTATAAAAACCTATCTGGTTCACTAATGCCCTTTAGGGAAGGAAATGTGTTGATCTGACCTAAATGTGACAATAGATCCACAGCAATGTGGTTTATTCTGAAGTGCTCTTCGAAATGGTCCAGCAGGACACCCAGCTCAAGGGTAACTGGGGATGGGATACCTACATTTGATAAATGAATAAAAAAATCTCTGTGCTCCCATTTTGTTCATGTGTTTAATTTTTGCATTAACCAACCTTATTTTTGTCTTTTATATCTTTTGAATACACCTGTTGATTATTCTGCCATTCAACCCACTCACGACAAAATCTTTTGTTTCTTTGCTGAGAACCTCCCTTTGCATTTTATGCCATTAGTCAATGAATCTCTCCCTGCCTCCAATCTGCCACATTTTACCTGCTCAAAGCTAATTACATTTCAATCTACCTTCAGTTCTAAAAAAAGGTCCTGGACCTGAAACACCACAGATCCTTCCAGATCTATTGGGTATGTCCAATATTCTCTTTTTATATTTCAGATTTACAGCATTTGCAATATTTTGTTTTTATTTTATAGAAGTGGCAATAGGTACAGATATTCCAAGTTAAGTTGGAATTAGGCATATGTTTCCCATTTTTTCATTTTTAACTCCTCTAAGATTCTCAATCTACTTGATGAGGTCTATGTATCAGTTGGAACGGAAGCCTGAAGCAAAATAAATATAAAACATCCTTCCAGTAAACTACCACGTGTTTCAAGTGGCAAATTGGCCATACAAACAGCTGAAACCGACAATGTGGCCTGCAAACCACAGAAATAGGAAGTCAACTATTAGAGCTTCAGCAGAAACAATGGGTAATAACATAACCTAGAAACTACGAGTTCTGTTGATAATGGCTTGTTCAATAATTGTCAACTGTTTATAAATTCATTTACAGAATGTGGGTGTCACTGGCTAGGCCAGCATTTATTGTCCATTCCTAGTTACCCTTGAGAAGATGGTGGTGAGCTGTCTTCTTGAATTGTTGCAGTCCCTAAGCTGTAGCTGCAATCACAGTACTGTTGGGATGGAGTTCAGGATTTTGACCCAATGACAGTGAAGGAACAGTGATGTATTTCGAAGTCAGGACGTTGAGTGACTTGGATGGGATCTTCTAGGTGGTAGTGTTTCCAGGTATCTGCTGCCCTTGTCATTTTAAATGGTAGCAGTTGGGGCTTTGCAAGGTCAGTATTTAACACTTGAGGCCAATGTCCCACTTCAGATGGCTTGAATGTGGTGATCATGGAGTTAAAACAATTTCCAAAAACTTGCCTTCCCATTCCTGCATAACCATTATCTTTCAACTCACCGGACCCTCTGCTTAGGCAATCAAGGCACCTTTTTGTCTCAGTCAACATCCTCAGGAACATGTGAACACCAGGCCCTTGTGATGTTAATAGATGGCATTTTAACTAGCTGCTGATGAGTGCACAAACCTCAACCACCCCATTTAGTGAAACCTACTCCATAGGAAGATGAGGCCCTTTGAAGTTAAGTGTTAAACTTTTCTTAGTAGGACCAGAAAGATCAAGGAAAGAATGAACCTCTGCTGTCTCAGGGTGATCTTCCACCTTACTCTTCCCAGCTATGTGATACAGCTGAATAGTCTCTGGCCCTCCAATAGCTGCTTCTGACATTTATTCGAATGCAAGCCAGTCTGTAGCATTGCCAATTTTGCCAAATTGAATTTCATACCAGAGTTCGAGTTTTTCTGAAGTTCCTAAAGATTTTCTATCTGAAAAACTCAGTCATGCCTTGTAAATGATGAATGGAAAGCTGAGAAATTTGAAGCAAACAACCATGCCTGTTCCTGCAGCTTCTCTTTCTCATTTGGTTCAAATCTTTTCAAAGGGTTATATTGAGATAGGTTTTAAGTCTTGGGCAGCTGACCAGGTACAGCACATGCATCACTTACCCCTACTTGGAGTTAAGTTGATGGAGCCATTTTGAAGCCAGAACTCATCTCAGCAGAACCAATGAATTCACAACTTCAGCACAGCTCATTACTTTTGGAGGATGGAAAGCAGTCAATACTGAAAAGCCCTTCTGAGTTGTAACTAGTTAAGTCCAATGGCATTGACACTGAAGAGGCTAAAAAAGTCAAGGCCACAATGGATCAGATAAATTTCCAAAGTAATGTTAATTTAAGAGTAATTAAGCTCCAGCTACTTCAATAGCACAGATATATTTATTAGATAAGGGGGGGATCTTAGTAAAAAATTCTAAGTTTTGAATGAGGATGAATACAGAAATCATGCCCATATTTTGGGCAAGCTCCCAGATGCTATTTTATGGCACTTAGAAAAAAAATGAGGGCAATGTGTGTGATTCTTGCCAGCAGGATGGTGGATGGTGTCTATTCAGGCTGCGAAGTCAGCTGCAGACTGCTAGAGGGCATTATTGCATATGCACCTTGATCTCCAAATGCACTGGGGTATTGTCACTCCCGCACTACCCCTGGATATTATGCCCTCTCCCATTCACAGCCCCCAAAAACGTCCCCCAGCCAATGATGGTCTCTGATCACAGCCCCTGTGCCTCCCAGCTGATTATTATCCCTGATTTTCTCCCCCCTGCCAATTGCCATCCTGATCCCCTCCCTGCTGATCACCATCCCCAATCTCCCCAGGTGATTGCTGCCCTGGTGATTCCCAATGCAGAGTACACAGTCCTCACACTCTGCTCCCCTTCAGGCCATGCCTCTTGATACTGCTTGATGCCAGGATGGCAGTGCCTGAGTGCTCACTGGGCAGTGCCAGGATACCAGGGTCTGAGGCTGACACTGCCATTAAAGCAAGTGTGCCCAGACAATTGTGTCACAGAATCACTAATAACATTTAAATCATCTCATCAATATCAAAATCAGCCTCACACCTTCCTGTCTGGCAGAAAAGGGCTGGTATATTGCGACAGATGAGAAACTAGGCATGAACTGAGTTTTTTACCTCTCACACAAATTTACCTACTTGCCACGTAAATTGACCAGTGTGATGAGCCATAAGATCACCCCAAGAATTTGCATTCTTTTTGGGAATTTGAAGTCCTTTAATGGCTAAGATGGGCCCTCTGTGGTTTACCTACAAATTTGTTTCCTCGATTTCCTTCCCACTATTTGCTGGCCAGTAGAATACACCCAGCAGTGTAATAACTCTTCTGTTGTTTCTAAATTTGAACCAAACTGATTCTGTATTTGGTCCTTCACATTCATTATCCAATGTTTTTATGGACCTTGCATCCATAGTGCCACCTGCTCCCCTTATTTTTTTCCTTCTCCTTCCTCAATGCTCTGTTCACCAAGAATATCACATTCCCAGTCCCATCCTTCTTTGAGCCAGATTTCTGATATTGCCACTGTATCATAGTGTGAATTTCACACTCTTATATACATCTATTGGGGTTAACGCAATTATCTCTGATCTGCCATTTGGGAAATTATTTCAGGAAGAGCAACAGCTTCTTTGTATATGACCCCTGGGTCCCAATGACACTGATCAAAGTAATCTTCAATTGCAATGATACTCTATTTCCATTCTAAAGTCCTTGGATGTGATGGCACTTCCCAAATCTATATCCATTTTTCCCACAACTCTACACCTGCTTGACTCTCTTACACCCCACCACACAATTAAAAAGCTCTGAATCCAAGTCAAAATGGCATCCTCTATTATTGTGATTATGGTGCACCATGACTTCTTGTTTTTTTCAGTGATTCAAGCAACCACATCCTCCTCCTCCAAAGCTTCTCCTCTGTTGTCCAGATTAATGAGACTACCTGTGTTTAATTTATCCTCTTAGCTATATAAGAGAGCAAAAGCATCTCCAGCAATAAATTAATTTCCTACACTGACTGCATTACCTCTAGAATCCCTTGTTCCCTTCCTGTCCCTCATCTGTAACCTGCATCAAGGTGACATCATCCAAAAACATGGGATCAGCTTCCACGCGTACACTGACAAACGGGCTTAGGGTGACGGGGATAAGATATAATTTGGATGCTAGAGGAAGTTCTTTCACACAGAGGATGGTGGGGGTATGGAATGCGCTGCCAAGTAAAGTGGTGGAGGCAGGTACTCTGGAGTTATTTAAGAAATACTTAGATGGGCACATGAACAGAATGGGAATGAAGGGGTATAGAAAACTGATTTAAAATAGGGATCATGAGCCTTGGGAGTCCCTGGGAAGTGTGTAAATAGATGATGATATTGATGTACTTGTTTTTATCCTACAGGTACTTTGGTCCACCTTGTTGTCTAATGAGGGGCATACACGCGATGGGTCGTGAGAGGGCTGCTCTTCGATTTTTTTTCAAGAGTATCCTGGTGCTTCACATCGTTAGTGTACGCTTGACCTGGACCATTTGATGGGCAACACGACAGCTCAGTGACTATCGCTGTGCTGTATAGATACATGGATTTAGGCCTGTGTCTGTGGGAGTTTGCGCATTCTCCCTGTGCTTGCGTGGGTTTTCTCCGGGCGCTCCGGTTTCCTCCCACATCCCAAAGATGTGCTCTTAGGCTAATTGGCAAAACAAATTCTCCCTAAATTGTCTCAAATTTGGTTTTTAATCCATAGATCTATAAACATGGATAGGGATCACGGGTAGAGGTGGGAACATCAGGGTGGCAGCGCGGGCTTGTTGGGCCGAAGGGCCTGTTTCCCGTGCTGTTTTGTTCTTTGTTCTTTGTATCTGCTCTTCCTCTCCACCATTTCACTTGACATCCCAGGCAGCTTTTGTTTTGTCAGACTATTTAATATCCAATCTTGGATAAATTGCAATTTCTTCAAGTTAATTTTTGGAAAGGCCAAAGTCATTATTTTTAGTTCTCACCATAAACTTGGCCACATTGCAGTCTTTTGAAATCTTGATATCCTTGTTCCTGAACTGAGCTCTGGCTTCAGATACCCTGTATGCATTTGCCTACCTCTCACTTTCATCTGCTCATTGCTACTGAGACTGTATAGACATGCCTCTCCCTCCATTATTCCAATGCCCTCCTGACCAGCTTGCCATTTTGTAATTTTTGACTTGTCCATATCTCTACTACTTATAATGTATCCAACACTAAGTGCTGCAAATTCATTAGTCAGTCCTTGTTCCCATCCATTGCTAAAAGTATTCTGGTCTCATAACACCTCCAATTTCAAATTCTCATCCTTGTGTCAAAATTACTTTGTGCCCTCAGTCATTCATAACTTTGTACCCTCCTTCTGACCTACAAATTTTCCCAGACCTTCCATTCCTCCAACTCTAGCCTCTTGCATCATCTCTATCCCTCCCCCATTTCCTATGCCCCACTATTAATGACTGTGGCTGGCAGTTTCTGTTCTTAATTGGAGCGGGCGTCATGTGTGAGCACGAGAGCTTAATTTCATGAGAAGGCTCAAGGTGGGATTTCCAGTCAAGTAAAATGAGGAAGTGATTGTGCACTACACTTATTCATGATAGGCTGCATTTTCCTGCTGATGAATATGGGGTGGCATGTTCGCACAGTGATTAACACTTCTGCCTCACATTATCAGGGACCCGGGTTCGATTCCCAGCTTGGGTGACTCTCTATGTGGAGCTTGCACATTCATGTGGGGAACTGGCAGGGTTTCCACTCCCTCTTTTTGTTGCCCTCTCCTCCCCTCCTCGGAGCAGCCATGTTCTACCTCTGGAGGCTGACTTCCTCCAGTCCTGCGAATAGTAAGGTCTGGAGCTCCTCTGCCTGCAATTCATCCTGCTACTCCTCAGCTCCATCAGCAACCAAAAGAACATCAAGATCTATGGCTTGCAGTGCAAAAACCATTCTGTTAATCTGAAGGGGAGGGGAGAAATTTGGAGTAGGGGAGAGATAGATGGAGAAGTTAAAGAACATACACTCCTCATGACCCCCAGCAACACACATTCCCCATACCCCCAAACAGCCTCCCAGCAAAACACACTCCTCAACACAGATTCCAAACTAAACACATATCCCATACCCCAGAATGGCAACACAAACCCCCCCAACCTGATTCCTTCCCCACTGACAAACACACCCCCAGAATCCATGCAGTAGTGACTACAGTCAGTGCTGCTGGGAAAATCCTGAGGCTGCAGCATCGCCACTTTCAGCAACAGTCATCGCTGTTACCATCACTAGGACCCAGAGTCAGCGCTAAGATCGAAGGTCTGCGCTCTGACCCGGTTCTGACCTAGGAGGCCTAGGTTAGACCCTGTGAACAACAGCAGCCCCCCCCCCACCCACCCCAC
This sequence comes from Sphyrna mokarran, assembly GCA_024679065.1. NCBI lineage: Eukaryota > Metazoa > Chordata > Chondrichthyes > Carcharhiniformes > Carcharhinidae > Sphyrna > Sphyrna mokarran. The sequence continues at coordinate 62,811,158 of JAGIQG010000003.1, forward strand.
ACACACTCGCTGGCCCCCCAACCCGCAACACAATATGGTCACTATGAAACAAACCCCCCTGAGCAATATCAAGTAGTTAGAGATGAAAGCAGAGATTAACTCCTCATTCACCTTCACTACTCAAGCACCTGAATGTGACTTTTATATTTGAAGTGTTTTCCTCACCCATTCTAGCTACAGCAAATGAGATGGTTAAGGCAGGTGAGCTAGGATGATTGGGAGTGAAGCTCATCAATTACATTGTGATGAATACAAAAAATATACTAATTGATGTTTTGCCCATTTTGGGTGGGGTCCTGATCATGCCAATTTTGTTTTCTTGATAAAATGGGAATGGGTGTGAAAACGGGTATTATTCTCTCTAGTCACATCATGCCTTTTCTCACAACAAAATGGGAGCAATGAGGTCATAAAATTCTGTCCATAGTGAACATTTATGTGCATCCTGCACTGGGCATCAGGTTCTCCAGCATGCACAGAGAGATCTTGCAGCCACAGTTGCAGACTATTCTTTGACCAAAAGTGGACCTTAACAAAAAGATGTTGAGTCTCTTGTTGATACTGCAGTGAGAAGACTATCAGGAAGATGGACCATGGTGCTGTTGCTGCCTGAATTATTGCTTAACGACAGGGGATATGGAGAAGAATGTAAAGGAGGCACTTGCCTCAGGAAAAGAAGGAGTTGAGCCCTGAAGATCAAGAGGCAGCTCAGGATGTTCTTCAGAGAGCTGTCATTCATAGACACCTCACTGGACTTCAGGTGCATAGATATCACATGTGTTATCTGTAATTGAAAGAGAATCAATGTTGTCAATATCTATGCATGTCAAAAGATCTGATCATTCACATTTTCAGCATTCTATAAGATTTGGCAACTTAAGATTATTAAGAAGGATACTTAAGAATACCCATTCCTAGTGGCTGCCACATTCAACTTCTATGGCTGTGGTTTCTTCCAGATTCCACTGAAGACCGCTGCAGGATGTCCCAAATGTCAATTCACAAATGCAACCAGCAGATCACAGACAACATTTCTGCAAAAGGCCGCTATATTGGGAGCTTTGACAGAAATTAAGCAAGCCAGGATGCAAGAGCACTGGGATACTGGGATTTCTGGATTTCTACTGGTGCAGGATGCCACCAATTGCACTCACATGGCTATAAAAGCTCCTTGGCAACAAGCAGAGCACTGTGTTAACCACAGAGGTTTTCATTGATTTAATGTGAAACTGGTGTGAGATCAAAAAAAATTATCACTTAGGTTTGCTCCAGATATCCTGGAAGGACCATGATTCAGATCTTGAGTCAATTACAGACCCTAAACATATTTGAGGGAACTAGATCCAGGATCAGCTGCTTGGGGACAAGGGTTACCCACAAAGGATGGGACTGATGTTAAGTTCAGCTACCTGCTGAGAAAAGGTTTGATACTCATGACATGACTGGACTTTGGTGGAGCACACTGTAATGATACTGAAAATGCAGTTCCAGGGCCTGTACAGATATAACACTCCAGTACATACCCCAGAGGGTGTCACACATCATCATGCTACCTCTGCAACCTCATACTGCAAGGGAATGGCAACTTGCCACATGACACAATGAAGAGCTGTACATGTCCTCCAATGCAGAGGACATTGAAGAAGATGATGGTAATGAGATCGTGGAAGCTGAAGATGGAGATGAAGAGGTCATTCTATGGACGAGTCAAGACAGGCTTGTGCATAAAGCCCTCATTACCAACAGATTCCAGGAAAATCATGATTAAATGCTCCTGGAAAAGTCCCCTATATCATTAACACTATCATTGCTGCTTTTCTAATTTCAGTCATGAATTTCCAGATGACATTAAATCATTGCACAGAACACCTACATTATCATGATGCTCAGAAGGATAAGCTGGACCCAAGAGCATGTTTGCATCCTGAAATGCAGTGCTATCCGGAGGAGGGTGATCTGGCATCAAAAATTTCTGCCTCCTCACACATTCATCTAGCATTAAAGCCACAACTGAATCCCACAGGATGCATGGACACTTGCTTGATCACAAGTGGGATAGTGGCTCATTTTTTCAATTTGGCAAGGTACCTCAAGGAGAGCTGTCATGATCAAGGCAGTCATTAGCTCAGTTGGCTCAGTATGGAAACTGCAGGGATCAGTTTCCATACTGGCTGAAGTTATTCTCGAAGATCAGCCTACTCAACCTCGTTGCTCGCCTGAGGGGTGGTGATTCTCAGATTAAATCACATCAGTCACAATCTGTGGTCATCTGGGACTATGCTGACTTAACTTTAACTATATAGTTGAAATATCACCTCCCTATTTTATACTCCATTTCTTTAGCCTTCCTTGGGACTCAGTCTAAAATGCAACTCCGTGGAGGTTGTTCAGTTGACCGGGAGAACATGTGCAACACAAGCCCCAATCCAGCAGCGAACCTGAGGATCCCCAGATTGCCATGAGTTGTCCAAACCTCTGTATCTATATAAGTCCTTCACCCCGCTTTATATCATGGCAGCAGTTGAGATCCCTCCCCCCACTCCCCAGATGTTGGTGCTCAGTGATACACATCTCGTCGCTCCTCTTCACTATTGCTGAACCTGAGCCACACTTTTAAATTAATGATTCACGCTGATATGATATCTCACCGGAGAGATGTGAAGCATCTGGGAAAGGGAAGCAGCTGAGCTCACTAATGATACTGAAATCCATCAAATACATGCTAATAAGTTTTTGAGCACGAAGCAGTTGGCGTCATTCGAAAAAGTCCAGGAAGATAACAAATCATTATGCACTGGGTGTGAATTGGATTTTTTGCCTCGCAAGCCATGTTCCCAGCTCACCACATTGATCGGCAGGCAAGGCGAGGTGGTAAGATCATGCCAATTGTGTATTTCCCCACTGCCCATAAAAAACATAAGAAGCAATAAGAAACATTCCCCACCCTTGCCCCAATACAGGATTTGGAGCTGAATTTTCCAGCCCTTCCTGCTGATTGTGTCTTCCAGTCCCACCAATATTGACGGTTGTTGCAAGTTCCCCTTCAGCACAGTCATAGAACATAGAACAATACAGCACAAACAGGCCCTTCGGCCCACGAGTTGCGCCGATCACATCTACCAATCCACAGACCTATCTATAACCCCCTATCCTATTCGTTTCCATATACTCATCCAGAAGTCTTTTAAAAGACCCCAGCGAGCTTGCCTCAACAACCTCAGTCAGCAAGCAAAAAGAAACTCCATTGACAGTGACAAAACTGGAAGTTCCCATTGCTTGCCAATGACATGCCACTCTGCCCTCACAAAATGTACTTGGGTGCTTAGTCTCAGGGGAATTCTGCCATTTGAGTGAACCACCCAGTAAATCCATTCGATTCATCTTTATGGTATCTGCTACTTGCTGTTGACCATGATTTGTCTGTTAATTCGTGTATAATTTATGTTGAGTTTGTTTTGACTGTTAAGGCAAAAATTAAATAAAGTGAAATCTTTTCCTTTGGTTTTTTTCATTGGAGTCATTCAGAAAACTTGATTATTTGAGTTTATTGATCTCTATGAGGAATGTAAAAGTTGCTAGATATACTTTATATTGTAAATATATACATATTACATAAATAATGTATTTATTTCTTGTTATATACACTTACTTGATGATTAAAGCCCAGAAAAAGTTACTGAGGCACAGATTCTTTGACACATGATGCAGATTCTGATGCAGCGCTGTCAGCAGCACATTGCGTAAGAGATTTTGAATTGTTGAAACTCTTTTACACCCATAGCAAATCTATTTTAGCACCTTCAGGAAGGGAAAAATGAAAAGACAATCAGGAAATGAGATCAGGAAACCATTTTGGAACATAGGAAGTTACACATCTATCAATACAGGAAACGCCAACTTATGTTCAGAATGGTCAGCTGCTACAATAGATACATAAGATGAAAGAGACTGACAATAGGTAGAGAAGAGGATAAGGGTGACTGATGCCTTTCAAAAGACATTTAACCAGGTGCCACAAAAGTTTAATATAAGAGCACAGTGACTCATTTTTTAAAATTTAACTGGTACTGAGAGCTGTGAATATATTGCATGTCACCGTCATGTTAGAAATAAATTATCTGAGCGAGTGGGTGTAATCAGTTGAAAGTATTCACTTTGAATGAAATGACTAATAGAGTAAACAGGAAGTGAAAAATTTCCTTTCTATCTGTATTTCAGTGCTATTACAGGAACTGTGAAAACGTCACCGGGAAGATGCTGAATTTTTTTTAAATTTAAAATTCTGATGTTTGCCAAATCAAATACATTTCTTCGCTCCTGAACTAGTCTGTCTGAAGTGCTCAACACCTTTAAGCGATGTGAGTATGACAATCTGTATAACTCATTCTATGTCAGCTGGTTTTTAAAATTGTATATATTCTTACCTTTGTGTGTATTAATAGAATGAATTTCTCTTAAGCATGCAATCTCACTTGTTTTTACTGTATCTACACCATTTACTTTATCAACTGTTCCCTCTAGGAAAGGCATACCAAACTCTTATAATTATTTGCAAAAAAAAATTCTTCTAACCTTTCTTCTTGTTTCCTTTTATGATCATTTATTATTACTGACTTTGACTTCTTATCCTGTTCCCTCTCCCAAAGCCCTTCATAATTTAAAAAATTTTTTCTATTTCTTTGGTCATTCTCGGTAAAAATTAAAATAGTATAAGGACATAAAAAATGGGAACAGTAATATATTACACTCTCCCACAAGCCTGCTTCACCTTCAATTCCACTTTTCTGACCACTCCCCATGATTTTCCAGGAGATCAAAATTATGTTTTCAGCCTTGAATATGCTCAATGATGCAGCATTCACAATCCCCCGAGATTGAGGATTCCAAAGATACATAGCCATTTGAGTGAAGAAGTTTCTCATCACAGCAATCCTAAATGATTGACTCCTTAACTAAGGTTGTGACCATATAGACTAAATCTCTCAGATAGAGAAACAATAGCTTAGTATCCATACTGTCAGAATGTTGTATATTTTAGTGAATTAACCTCTCTTATAAACTCTAGAAATTATAGACCCTAATTACTCAGTCTCTCAGCATAAGACGAGTCTCATAATTAATCTAGTGAACCTTCCCTATTCCACCAGTATACCCTTCTGTAAATGCAGCAACAGAAAGAGCACACACAATATTGAAAATGTGACCGCAAGAAAGCCCTGTACAATTATAGCAGGATATAATTATTCTTGTATTCCATGCACCCCTGCAATAAAGGCCAGCATGTAATTTATTTTCCCAATTGCTTGCTTGCCAACCTATTGGATTCCTTGTGTAGACAGTTCCCCAATCAACATTTAAGGGATTCATACCTTTTTAAAAAAATTCTGCTTTTTTTTGTTCTTACTGCCAATCACATTTTCCCTTCTGCCATCTTGTTGCCAAGTTACCTAATCTACTTATATATTTGTGTGCTCCTCAGAGCTTATATTCCCTCTAGTTTTGTAATGCCCGCAAACCTAGATGTATTGCTCTCAGTTTCTTCATCCAAGCCATTAAAAGATTGTAAATAGCTGAGACCTCAGCACTGATCTTTGTCAGCTCTCCTAATTACAGTCTCCCAATTTGAATATGCCACATTAATCTCTGCTCCCTGCCCATTATTATATGTGTTATTATACTACCACAACTCCACAAGTTCTTATTGTGTGTAATCGACTTTTCTGGTACCTTGTTAAGCGTTTTTTGAAAAACTAAGCATACCACTCGCTCTCTTTTATCTAATGTGCATCCTCAAAACTCAAATTTGTCAACTACTTTTATATCTCAAGTCTTTTCTCATAACCATAATTTCACATCTTCAGATGTCATCCCAATGAATGTTTTGCTATAAGCCCTTTAACTTAAAAAAATGCTGGAAATATTCAACATGTCAGGCAGCTGTGGAGAAAAACAAAATTAATATTTCTGGCAAGATGACCAGTTATGGTGAACAGGTGGGTAAGTGGAGCTAAATCCACAGAAAAATCAGCCATCATCTTACTGAACGGCAGTAGGCTCAAGGAACCAGACAGCCTACTCCTGTTCCTAGTTCTTATGTTCTATCTTATGACCTTTCATCAGAACTTAATAAAGATAGAAACGTGACAGTTTTTAAATTCATTGGAAGAGGATGTGTGGGGACAGCATGAAGAATGCAAGAGAAGCTCTGTGATAGCGCAGTAGACAGGAAAAATTAAATAACAAAAAGACTTCATAATCTAATAGCCAAAGAATGTGTTAATGGGTATAGTAAAGGGAAAAAAATGTGTGCTCATGAAGTGTGTGGCTATATAGCAAACACCTGAATTGAACATGAAGGGATAAAGAAAGAAATAAAACAAGACAAATCCAGCAAAACAAAAAAGGAACAGAAACCAAACACAGAACAAGATGGAGACAAAACCTCTGATCTAAAGTTGAAGTCAATGTTGAGTCCAGAGGCTTTTGAGTGCTGAGTCAAAAGATAAGGTGGTGTTCATCCTGGATAGGATTATTGCAGCTGTGTTCTTTCAGGCAAATGGAGAGTATTCCATCAGATTTCTAATTTGCACCTTATACATACTGAACAGGCTTTGGGGAGTTAGATGGTGAATTACTTTTTGCAGACTTCCAGCCTCTGACCTGCTCTTAATGTCAGTATTTATATGGTTAATCTAGTTCCATCTCTGGTCAAAGGTAACTCCCAAGATCTTGATATTGGGGAATTCAGTGATGATAATGCCATTGAAGGCCAAGGGGAAAGTCAACTTGTGAGTCAGGAATTTTGTTTGCTACTTCTCAGCTCAAACCTGAATATTGTCCAGGCCTTGATACAGATGAGCATGTACTTCTTCAGTATTTGAGTCATCATGAATCATGCTGAACATCAGTGACTCTGACTGTATTTTGAGGGAAGAACAATGATGAAGCAGCTGAAGGTGGTTGGACTTAGGACACTGCCATGAGGAATTCCTACAATGATGTCCCAGGACTGAGAAGACTGACTCCCAACTGAAACCATCTTCTTTTATGCTCTGTATAACTCCAACCCCCTCTCCCATCCCACCTCATCTCACCTCACCTCACCTCACTCCATCCCACCTCACTCCACACCACTCCATTCTCACTACCCACCCACTAGCATCGCCCCCCATTCCACTCCCATTGCCTCCAGCCCCACCCCACTCCACCCCATTCCCACTGACTCCAGTTTTGCTAGGATTTTTTGATGACAAGGTGTTGTGTGTTAGAGACAATTGCAGTAATTAGATTTAAAGTGGGACAGCACACTTTAGAGGTGAATTGAATTTTAATGTTATTTTAATACAGTCTAGAAATCAAGAGTTAAACCAATTTGTGAGCAGTTTGCACAGCAATCAAGACAAAGAAAAACTCTTTAGGGGTTGATACAAAATCCTGGACTGAACTTAATGCTAGGGTGGAGCAGAAGCTTTGTTTAAAATTGTCTTTTGGAAAACCTGGTCTCGATTTTGCAATGCAAACCATTAAGGGAAAATTTAATAATGACATAAGATTTTCAAGTGTGTTTTTGGGACTGGAGTTTGAACATTCTCATGTGACAATCATCAAGAAGGACTCCAAGGGAAAAAAACCACAGACACAAACTTGGGTTCAGAACAGAGAGTGTATTTGCACACAGTCATCTTGTGTGCATGAAAGGGACTTCATTTTAATGAGATCATTGTAAATTAAGATATACTTTGTAATCCGTGTTAATCCTAAAATCTGTGAGTTATTCTTAAAATAAAATAAGGAGAGAGGAGTAAAGGCATACTGTATTATAATCCATTTTTCATGTTAAATAAATGTCATTTTCCTTGCTGTTTAAATGAATTAGTGGTCCTTAGCACACTCTGTTTCTGTAGATTTTTGAGCCAGCGTTCCATTCTGGGATCTTCCCATCCAGATATAACATAGAACATAGAACATAGAACATTACAGCGCAGTACAGGCCCTTTGGCCCTCGATGTTGCGCCGGCCAGTGGACCCTCTAACCTAAACTATTCCAATATCATCCATATGCCTATCCACCGAACATTTGAATGCCCCCAAAGTAGGCGAGTCCACAACTGCTGCAGGCAGGGCATTCCACGCCCTCACCACCCTCTGTGTAAAGAACCTGCCTCTGACATCCGTCCTATAACTACCACCTCTTAATTTAAAGTTATGTCCCCTCGTGTTGGTCATCACCATCCGAGGAAAAAGGCTCTCACTATCCACCCTATCCAGTCCTTTGATCATCTTATACGCCTCAATTAGGTCACCGCGTAACCTTCTTCTCTCTAATGAAAATAACCTCAGGTCCCTCAGCCTTTCCTCATAAGGCCTTCCCACCATACCAGGCAACATCCTGGTAAACCTCCTCTGCACCCTTTCCAATGCTTCCACATCTTTCTTATAATGCGGCAACCAGAACTGTATGCAATAACAGCAGCTGGGATTGTAATATCTACCATGTGTCTGGTTTTCCACTACTTTTTCCGCTTGAACCTATCATTTGCCTTCTGAAAGAACAGAATATGTCCAAGCTTTGTGTTATCTACAAATTTTTAAACTTAGTATGCCCAAATCTAGGTCATTAACACTGATCAGAAAACACAGTGGCTGTAATACCAAGCCGCGGCAAACGCCACTATATACCTTTCTCCAGTCTGAAAGATAGCCATCTACCACTACACAGTTTCCTGTCAATTAACCAACTATGCTGCTATTGTCCTTTATATGGATATTAACTTTGCTGGCAAGTCTGTAATGTGGCACTTTATTAAATGCTTTTTTGAAGTCCATGTGCACCAGTTCAACTGCATTAACCTCACCGACCCTCCCTGTTTCTGACTACTTAATAATTTTCTTAAACAAGTTTCAAAGTAATGCTTAACTTAAATTTACGCAGGAAAGATTACTCATCTATATGCATACTTGTATCCCAGTGTTCAACAGTGTCAGATCAGCATAACTCAAACAAGTAACTGAAGATATTCCCTTAAAAGGAAGCCTGTCATCATGGCAATGGGTAAGTGTATTACACTGAAATGCAAAAATGAAATGAGAGAATATGGAGGCACCAGACAGGGTGGAGCAAGGGGCCGTGGAGCAAGCAATCAGGATGAGCACTGGAGGGTTTAATAACCACAAATAGAATTAGCCCGATGTCCCATTAAATGGAGATAGACCTCCTAACCACCTCACCTTGGCATCCACTTACCTCTATTGCCATCTCAGACTTGTTTCAGGAGATGGCAACCACAATCCACACCCAATTCTCAGATGAGTGTATTAGCTCTCTGTGGTTTGGAACACAATGTCAGGAAATGGCCCAATTCATATTTCCCAAACTGAAGGCAAAATTCAGCCCTTTGTCTTCTTCACAATTGGCTTTCTTATTATCTTTGCATCGTTAGTGAATTTGGCTACAATGCACTCTGTGCCTCCATTCAAGTCATTAATGCAATTTATAAATTGCATTAATTTATAATTTAAAGTGAGACCCAGCATTAATCCCTATCCCTGAAAATTATCCGTTTTCCCCAACTCTGCTCCCTGTTAGCCAATTCTGTCTATCTATACCAACATATCCACCCACTCACCATCCCACCATCCCAAACACTGTGAGTTTTTATCTTGTGTAGCAGCTTTCTATTTAAAGAGAATTTTACTTTTTAATTTTCCAAATTTGCCTTCACTGAACAATCCCTCTACTCCCGCTTTTACTTATTTGAAGCTTTCTCAACAGCCCCGAATATTTGCTTCACCAGGACATTGGCCCCAGCATTATTAATATGAAGTCTCTCTGAACAGAAGCAACTTTCTTTTTTCCCAATACTAGTACTAGAATCTTATGAAAACATGTTTGGATGAAGAGTTAATACGGTGGTACCCCTCAATAGTTTAATAGATCACATCTGAGATATTATTCACCCAGTGAGATATCAGACAATGGCTGGCAATTATGGATCCAGAGCCAGTTCAGGTCAGGATCTATAAGACAGCAAGAGTAGCATAAATAGCTGTATCAAGATTTCAAGTGTTTAACTAATGAGTGTAATACCTCACTTTCACTTAGGGAGGAATCAAATGATCAGTGCAAAGGTGAGGGCAGAAACAGGGAGCAGCATCATCTCACCCATTATTAAGAATTCTACTGTCAGTTCCATGCCCATTACTATCAACATGGAGAGAGTTTGCCGGAACAGCTTGGAAGGTAAGACACCAACAAAATGTATGGGCATCAACAACAGGGGAAGGATAGTCCTCAATGGATTCTATTAAATTAGTGTGAAATTATAAGATGCTAGATCATTTTTGTTTGTAGACGTTAACCAGTGTTTTCCATAATGCCCCAGTATGGAAAAACACTAATTTTTGGATGGAGAAATGCTGAAATTTCTATCCCAGGTGTGAGGTGATGCATTTTTGACAGGAAGAACATGAAGAGACAATATAAAATTCTTAAAGAGATGCAGGAACAGAGGAACGTGTGTATATGTGCACAGATCACTTGAAGGTGGCAGGACTGGTGGAGAGAGCAATTAATAGAGCATACAGTATTCTGCACTTTGTTAATAGGGGCATAGAGGCCAAGAGCCAGAGGGTTGTGCTGAATTTATACAAGACACCAGTTGGGCCTCAGTTGGAATCCTGCATTTCGTTCTGAGCCCCACAATGTAGGAAGGATGTGAACGCAAGAGGAATGCAGAAGAGGTATAGCAGAATGGTTCCAGAGATGAGAAACTTGAGTTGTGAGAATAGGTTTGAGAGGTTGGGACTATTTGCCTTGGAGGGAAGAGGACTAAGAGAAGATTTGATAGAGATGTCCAAACTCCTGAGGGGACTAGACAGAATAGATAAGGAGAAACTATTTCCATTTATAAGGATCAAGAACAAGAGGGCACAGTTTTAAAGTGATTTGCAAAAGAAGCAAATATGATGTGAGGTTTTTTTCACATAATGAATAGTTTGGGCTTGAAATACCCAAAGATTTAAAGCAACCAAAACTCAGATATGCATATCTGATGGCTCCTCTTAGCTCTCTTCCTTATGAGGAGAATAGTTGCAACCTCTCCAATCTATTCTCATAAATCAAGTTTTTCATGTCTGGAACCATTCCCCTAAACTTCATCTGCATTCCAATGCATTCGCATCCTTCATATAGTGTGGAGCTCTGAGCTATGCACAAGATTCCAGCTAATGTACATGGATGACATGGGATCAAGAATTGGGCACTGTCCTTTCATATCGTGGGTTTGAAACAGCCCCACCAAGTAGAGAGGAAATGTTTCCTTTCATGCTTTAGTTAAAGCATTATATTGAGAACATTAAAACTAATTAAAGAATTAGTTTTAATGTTCTCAACATAATTTACGTTGTAGTTGACAATATGAAGTTGCCTGAACCAATGTTGTTGTCATATTGAAATAATGATTTTACATGAGAATGGGTGTCTAGCAAATGGAAATGTCACACCGATACAAAAATAGCATTTGTAGATTCCAATATATTTTGATGCAATAGATATTTGAGCCTGGGAGTGCCTAATGGGTAATGTAGTGGAAGTTTTTCTCTGCATAAAACCCATTCAGGGTCTGACCTGTGTGATTGGAACTGATTAGAGGGAGCTTTACTCTGTAGAGTTCCATTTCTAAGTATGGATGTTAGTTGCTCAGATTAGCACAAGTTTTCCCTGCAGATGAATATAAATAGAATATAAAATCTTCTCCCTATTTTATTTACAGGAGAATCTTATGATCAACTAATAAACTGTCATAAAAAGATCCTGAAGGATAAACTTGAATATATTACTGATTACACATCCACTGTAGGGGAACATGTTTGTCTCCTTCAGAGATTCACAGACCTTTGGATCACTGATGGCAACTGCAATGAGCTTCAGATAGAGCACGAGGTAACGGAGATTCAATCGGCCTCACCTGGACATGGCAGGGCAACTCTCAAATCAATGAAGCACAGGGACATTTTCAGACCCATGCACCAACAACGGCGACCAAGAGTGGTCATCACCCGTGGGATCGCAGGCATTGGGAAGACAATTTACGTAAAGAAGTTCCTTCTTGACTGGGCAATGTCAAAAACACACCAGGAGTATGATTTTATGTTTGTCTTTCCATTCTGTGAGCTCAATCTGATTTCTGAGGAAAGCATGAGCCTTGTGCAGCTGCTGCAACAACATTACCCACACATGAAGCATATGGGCGACACTTACCTAAAGGATTCTGCTCGCTTTCTGTTCATTTTTGATGGTTTGGATGAAAGCCGATTTACTTTGGAGTTTGAAAGTCACCCTGTCTGTTCTGATATAATGAAGCGAGTGCCCCTCCAATCATTATTGACAAACCTGATCAAAGGCAATCTCCTCCATTTAGCATCTATTTGGATAACATCACGCCCATCAACAGTGCACCAAATTCCATCCTGCTACGTGGACAGACTGACAGAAATACAGGGATTCCAAGATGAGGAAAAGGAAGAGTATTTCAGAAGGAAATGCCAGGACGGCCAACTGGCAGAGAAAGTTATTGCACGGGTGAAGAAGCAAAGTAGCCTTTGGATGATGTGCTATGTGCCTGCTTTTTGCTGGATCCTTTCCACTGTTTTGGAACAAGTCTTAGAGTCAGATTCAGCAGAGGAATTTAGAGGGAACACAGTAACTGAAGTTTATACCAATTTTCTGGTTGTCATGGTGACATACCACCATACGCATCGTAGTCATGGAAAGGAAAAGATTGAGAAGACCAACGAGTTACTCCAGTCAGATCAAGAGGCATTACTCAATTTGGGCAAACTGGCATTCCAGTATCTGAAGTCTTGCACCTTTGTCTTTTACGAGGAGGATTTTAGATCTTTTAATATTGATATCTCATCTATCTGTGGTGGGTTCTGTAGAGAATATTACATTGAACACACTGCGTTTTCTCAGAGGCGGGTCTACGCCTTTGTCCATGCTACAGTCCAAGAGTACTTTGCTGCTCTCTATATTTTTGTAACCTACCACAATGAGAAACGGAATCTCATGACATGCAGCCTACTTGGACGGATCTGGGAGACCATTTCAAAGCCCACCTTCTTTGGGATTTGTAAAAGTGCTTGCAGAGAAGTGGTTCAGAGTCATACCGGCCACTTGGACCTGTTTCTCCAATTTCTCTGTGGCTTGGGAAGAGAAAGAATTCAAAAACGTTTGCAAGGTCTCCTAACCCACGTGGAAGAACAGAAAGATGATCTACAGAACACCATAAGCTACATGAAGAAGCTGCTACAGACTGACATCCCTCCAGAGAGGTGCATCAATCTGTTCCATTGTCTAAATGAGCTAAATGATAAGTCAGTAGTGAGGGAGATCAATGAATCCCTCCATCAGGGAGTGCTGTCCTCCAAAAAACTATCACTGGCTGATTATTCAGCATTGGCCTTCGTTCTTAAAACATCAGATATGGACAGAAAAGAATTCCATTTATCCAAGTATAGGATATCACCAGATGGATTGAAAAGACTATTGCCAGTTGTGAAATCCTTTGAAAAAATAACGTAAGTACTTTGGCCATAAAAGAATAGGAAGTCTGTTTCACTTTTTTATGACAAAGGAATTTGAAATGTTATTTAAAGTTCAAGACTAGAAGAGGAAAGATGTGCAAATAGTTCAGATTCAGAAAAGTTGCTGAGAATGTAACTGAATGTTCAAGGACAGCATGGAAGGGAGAACTGGTGATATAATCAATTTGACAAGTATTTGATTTTTGGACTGGCAAATGGACTGAGATATTTTAAGATTAGTACTCTCATTTTAATGAGAATGCTAATTCTGCCAGGACTTTCTGTTACCAGATGCTAAATGGCATTCGCATTCAATTTAACCAATTCACATTCTGGCACTGGTGGGACATATGGTCAGTCAATGTCCTTTCACACTTTGGGACTGGATGAATAGTGGATTAACACTATGGGGTCAGGTGGAACATGTGGTCAATGTTTTTTCATCCTCAGGCACTGGGTCGATCAGTGAGTCAGGCACCGTCCTTTCGCACTCTGGGACTGAGTGGGACAGTGGTCAGGCATTGTCTTTTCATACTTTGAGACAGGGTGGGATAGTGGGACAGGCACTGTCCTTTCACACTTTGGGGCTGGATGGGAGCTTGCCTCATATACTGTCCTTTCACATTCTAGGACTATAATGGGTTCTCTACTCACTCTCTATCTAAACTACCTTCCCACAATGGGTGTTGAATAAATAATCTGCATGAAACAGGGCAGGTTAACCTCACAGCTTTGCCAAAGCATTTAAACATCTTAAATATAGCCTATCAGCAATGTCATTGGAAAAGAGCAAACCATATGATCCATTGCAGGAATATTATTTATATATAACTCCTTGTTTTACCGCATCTTTTTCTGGACATTATGTGATCTATTTGACCCACTGTTTGAATTCCAGGCTAACGGGTAGTATCATGAATGAAAAAATGATTGATTCTATGAGTGATCTCCTGCTCGCCAGTAAAAATCAAATCAAGGAGTTATGGTAAGTTGGAATTTGGTTTTAGAACTTTTGATGTACAATTCTTAGAAGAATCTCATTGTTATGCATCATCCTGGGCTCAATTGTCAAACTCTTGTTTCCGATTCAGATAGTCATAGGTTTGAAATTCCAGACCAGAACCATAAGTATAAAAGGCTGACATTGCAGTATTGTACAAAAGGAGTGTTATGCCATGGGGGTTTCTTTTTTTCAAATGAGAATCCGTCTTGTCACTCAGATAGATGTAAATGATCCATTTGCATTAAAGAACAGTAAGGAATTTGGCTGGAGTCAATGGCCAGTATTTATTTCTCAACATACATCATTGAAGCAGATCTCAGAAAAGTACTTCACTGATGTGAAGCAGTTTGGGACATCCTGAGATCATGGAAACTACTTTATAAATGAAAGTTTTCTGTCTCATGGGAAGGAAATGAAGATAAGCAGCTCTGTCTCTATCTCAGTGGTCCACTGCACTACCATGTCTAGTACTGAGCCATAAGGAAGCAAGATCCTGGATTCCATACTAGGATTACAGCCAGTTGTTTCATCTCTATGCAGTGGTATAGGAGTACAACTGCATGGATCCAGCCAAAGATCAGCATCCAACCGTGCTGATGCATAAAGAATAATGACATGCTGAAAAGTGTCCACGGCTCTGGAAGCCATACCACAGTGACAGTCAGCACCTTTGGACATGGGAGGAAATGGGGGAACAAAGAACTTGTTGAACGATTGATCAGCCGGCAGCAGAGTCTAACTGAAAATTGCATTAGCACACATATTGATTAGTGCACCTCACACACAATAATTTCCAAGAGAATTAAAATTAACTCAGTATTTAATCATGAGGGCACCATAGTTACAATGTCCACGCAGTTTGTTTGGTCACTGGTTAGTGATCAATGCTGGTAACTGAGGCTGAACAATTCAAATTCTTGATAGGATAAGAACAAAGAAGAATACAGCACAGGAGCACCCCTTTCAGCCCTCCAAGCCCAATTAGATCATGATGCCCTAACTAAATTAAAAGTAACTCTGTCCTTACTCAGTCCATATCCATCTATTCCCTCCCTATTCATATACCACCCAGATGCCTCTTAAGTATTGCTAATGTACCTGCTTCTACCACCTCCTTTGGCAGTACGTTCCAGGCACCCAAAACTCTACATAAAAAACTTCCATGCATATCTCCCTTAAACTTTCCTCCTCTCACCCTGAATCTATGCTCCCTTGTACTTGACAAGCTCAATTAACACAGCAAGAACTGAAGATCAAGCTTGGGGCATTCTTGTCATAGCTGACTCAGCCACCCACTTCAAGCCACCAGCAACCGGTGACTTCATTTTTCTCAAACCTATGTATTCAACATTTAATTGTTTCTCCTTGATTATCTTGAACTGAATGTTCCCTGATTATTGCTGAAAGTCTTCTGATGATTTGCTGAGGAAATTCAGACAATAAATAGTTACTGGGTAATTGGTATGAAATTTCTCTCTGGTCTGAACTGACCGTCACCATGAACGTGATCAAAGTTGCTGCTCAGGATGGTTACGCCCTCTGTATCATGAGTGTCCAAGCTTGGGGCAACTTAATCAGTTTAAATATCTATTCCTACTAACTCAAACTACCAGTGCAAATTTGACATTTATCTATCAGTAATCAACAGTGTCAATAACAACCTCTTCCAAACCTTCCCATTCATAATATTCAAACAAAACATATCAACAAATACGAAATTTAAGTGTTAGGGTTAGGCTTAGGAATGGAGTTTGCTGGACTTTGAAGTTGCCTGTGTGATGATGGGCTATAGATGGCCCTAAGACTACAGGCTCCTACTCTATGAGCTTATTGTAAATGTGATATGATTTACATTCCAGCCTGACAAATAACACACTGGGAGATACAGGCCTCAAAAAGCTGGCTGCTGCACTGATGAGTTCGAGTTGCAGACTGGAAACACTTCTGTAAGGAAATCTTTTTTAACTTCTCAAAATTGTTTAATTGCTTCAGGATACTGCCACAAATATAAAAGTCCATCCTGTATTTACATCCAACTTGGCTGTCTGATGATTCATGAAAAATTCTCATGCAATCACAAACTCTATGTTAGCATTCAGCCTTCTTTCTGAAAAGGAATAGGGAGAAGAGCTATAATAGCACATTTGTACTTATTCTACTGATATTGAGACCACCTTTTGTAAAAACATTAAGGGAACTTTACACTGTATCTAGTTCGTTCAGTGCCCCATGTAGGAACATTTAATGAAACAATGTAGATGGTGCTTTATTCTGTATCTAACCTAGGCTGTACGTAATCTGGGAGAGTCAATGAGACAGTTTGAAAGGAAATGTGCTCTGTACTTAACCTGTATTGTTTCAAGTTGGGATGCAGGATTTTGATAGGCAAACTTCAGTCTGACATCCACAAAATATTTTTCTGGAAAAGTATAGCACCTCTCCTCAAGAAAATCTTAATATTGGTGCAGCTTCAATTAATGTATATGTTCTACGGATTAGATATACTGTTAGTTATTCATGAGATAATTTTTTAAAGGTTTTATGATTCTCATGCTTGCAGATACTGAGTGATTGAATTCTGTACATATATTAAATGATGCTTTCTTCAATAAATTTTCTATCATCTGCAGTCTGTGTACAAATGATCTCACAGATCAGTGCAGTGAAGACCTTGTCTCCATTTTAAGGACAAATCGAATTCTGAAGGAGTTAGACCTGAAATACAACCAGCTGAAAGATGCAGGAGTGAAGCAGCTTTCTGTTGCACTGCAAGACTCTGACTGTGAGATCGAGACCCTGGGGTAGGCAGCTATTGTCATGGTAAACTGATCCAGCTGAATGTCAAACCTTTTTTAAACAATACCTAATAATGTCTGTGTGATTTATCTAGGTTATGGGGTAATGAGTTCACACACCACTGCTGTGAAGAACTGGCACTCGCTCTTAAAACCAACAAATCATTGAGAAGCCTGGATCTTGGCTACAATACTATTGGAGACCTGGGAATAAAACTGCTGTGTGCAGTGATTAAAGATGATGGCTGTAAAATAGAGAAATTAGGGTAGGTAACACCACTTTGTGATTGTCACTGTCCACTCATCAACAACCACCTGGAGAACAGTATCAGCAGTAAAAACCTACATACACATTTCATGTACAAGGACAGCAGTACGTCCTCAGCGTCTTATCAGCGAGAGGCTTTATTAAGCTGAACAAACATGGCAACCTATAGTGAGCTTGCCTTATAACAGTCTTATGACCACAACAAATCAGATATGATTAGACTTATTACATTTCACAACTCAAAATCCCCCATTCCATATCAACAAAATATACAATATACTGCCACAAGTATAAAAGTCCATTTTTCCTCTTTTTTCCTAATGATTAAAGATACCTTTGCATACATGATCCCAATCTGACTCTGAGATGTTACCCTCATTCATTAATAACTGCTTAATCCAGTCTCTACACATGCACTGCGCATAGTAATTTTTTTGAGAAAACTCCATACTGAGTGTCTTTTCAGGCAAGAAAACCAGTGCGATCTGGGCCAGTATGTCGATTGCAAATCAAGTTGCAATCATCCCACATTTGGAGGTACCCCCACTTGAAATATGTTGGTTTGGAATCCCCAGGTATGTGGGGATGCATGTGGTGTGACATTAGTCTCTGGATAGGGCCACTTTCCATGCCTGTAATAAGTCTGAATAACTTTGTATATGTTAGATTTGCTTAATTTCTTGATGAAGTCTTTGGTGATTTTCACTGCAGTCTCAGCTTTTCCATCCAACTACTAATTATGCAGAGATGACATGTAGGGCTGAATTTCCCACTCCTTGGTGAAATGACTGAATTCTTAACTCATGTACTCAGAGCCATTGTCACTCACCACACTGTCTGCAATATTATACCGACTGAAGTGTACTTTTAGACTTCCTATTATTTCTCCCCTTGTTGTTGATGAAGTCAGCTGGTCCAACTCCCAGTATAAAGAATAAAGAAAAGTACAGCACAGGAACAGACCCCTCGACCTTCCAGACCCATGCCAATCATGATACCTCGGTAATTAGAATCCTAGTCTTTGGTGACAAGATAATCAGTTCTTACCGACGTAAAAAAGCTCTATTCTAAACTTCATCCATTGTCTGTCTGGATGGCATGCATCATCAATGGCTCTCTAATTTGTTTAGCTTTGTAATTGCTACATGCACCACACTGGCCAAAGTGGTCTTTAATTCATTGCTCATGTTCATCCAATAGAGCTCGTCTCAGGGTAGATTTAATTCCTTGATGGTTTGCATGGATGTGCTTCAGCATCCCTTCACTTAGGGCTGATTACTCTATTTCTTTTGAACAAGATGCCATCAAAGAAATCAGCAGCATGTCTGCAATGTACATCTATTTCCCTTGCTCATATAAAATGCCTGGATGATATCTTTGTGAACAAAGTAATGTTCTTTGCAGACGCTTTGGAGTAGATAGTAGCCATTTGTTAAAAATGCCTTGAACGGACTTGTGATCAGATTCACTGATTCTAAGTCTCTCACAAGCAGGTATTGATGAAAATGCCCTCTGGCAAAAACAACAGCTAGGCACTCATTTGTAGCACCATTCCATTTATATTAGTACCCTGGATGCAAGTACAGCAAGTTGTCCTTGCTGTATCAGTGTTGTTCCCAAACGCATCTCGTTGGCGTCACAACGCAGGTGAATTCCTCATTGAACGGGCGTGGTCTTCACTCATTGCTTGAATTTAGCGAATTCTGCTTTTGCTCTGTTCCTTATACTACTGTGCCTCCTTGGCAGTGAACTTGCATAATGGTTTATACTCTTCTGACAAATGATGGCCACACTGCTTTCATATCTGTTGATCACTGCATTGCTGATACAGCTCTTACCTTACAAAGAGCAGGGCAAAGACCTTTTACTGTCTCTGTATTTGACTCCTGGCATCTTCAGTTGCAATTTTTTCTTATTCAGATTCATCTTGCAAACAGTAGTATTAAATTCTGACCACAGTCAACTATGGCTTCTTCTATTGCATCCCCACATCCATCGTCCAATATGGCTACTGTTCTAGGAAGATCAATGACTATCTCGTGCTGCCTGTGTTAATACCCTCACAGCATGTGCAACCATCTGTATCTCCTAATTGGCGACCACAATGTATTTAGGAAGCTGCTTTTTTGATCCAGCTTCACCTTCCAATAATCATCCTTTGCATCCAAGCTGGTGAATACATTTGTTTGGCAATTTGCAGCAAAATTCCTTTGACTGTTCACCTTGGGTAGTGAGATCTCTTCAGTGGTTTATTTAAATCCTTTGGATCTTAAAGCATACTCACAAATTTCCAGGTTGTGAATATGCTGCTAATCCAATCTGTAGGGGTTTCCAGATCTTGTCTTTTAGGTTGACTTGAGAACAGCTGGAACTCTGCTTAGCATATCAACTTCTAGTTATTTTCCTAGTAGACATCCCAACCCTATAAACTTTTATGGTGGAGGGGGGAAACCCCAAATTATATACTGAAATTTTATATAGCATCTGTAGTTTTAAAAAATGGGCACACAGACCAAAGATAAATGTATATTCAGTCTGTGGACACAGAATCATGTCTTGTTTCAGACAAGGATACACCAAAGCCCATACAGAAAGTGACTTGCATCTCCTGTAGAGATTCTGTGCTGATGATCATCTCAGGATAAATTATATCCTGTGAGAAATGTCACAGACCGGTTTGTGGCTTCCAATTTTCCAGGAATATATAAAGGCAAAGGGCAGCAGCAAAATTTATTAAATGGTGGCTAGTTCTGGTGTGTCAAGTGTGGCATAAGAAGAAAGACACAGCAGCAGACCCCTGCAAATGTTTGCAGCTAACTCCCTCTCTTTGATTGTTGAGGCAAGCAAGGCCAGCAAAGCCACAGCTGCAAAGGAAACAAGGCAGCTTTTCATCTGAACCCCAGAACACTGAAATCTCAAAACTATTATTCATCTGCTGAACTTAGCTGGATTCATAAACTGCAATGTTCCACCATCTACTCTTCACTGGCAAAAATTGATCTGCATATTTTTAAGCTAATTTTTTTTGCTGAATTCTCCTTTTTATTCTTTGTGAATATATGTGCATTTGTTTATTATTTTTCTTGTGTTTAGTAGCTAATAAACTCACTCCACTTTAACTCAAAAAAGCCTGGTTAAATTGGCTCCTTCTGAAACATAAATAAAGCCTGGTTAAATTGGCTTTTTCTGTAACAAGCAGAGAAAACTTTTTTAAATTAACATTGTTGTGACAGATCTAAGGGAATGATAAAAAATGGGAGCCAATTCATCCCTCCTCACACAGGGCATAACATGGAGGGTAGCCCATCCCAAAGTTAACAAATTGGGAAACTTCACTAAGGGACTAGTCATAACAAAACACTCCTATAAGATCTGTTCAACAATCAATGGTTTTGTAAGCTATCACATGTTCTGAATCTCTGTTTGCATATTCAGGTTTTCCAGTTCAAGATTTAGAATTGCTTTAGTTGGAATGAGTGTCCATTGTGTCCCATCTATGATTTGCATTGGACTCTCAGACATATTTATCCTCTTGATATGAATATTATGCATTATATAGCCTCAATCTCATTTTTAAGGATTTTATTTTGATTGCTATGTTGAGCTCTGAAGGTCATTATGTTACATGACATACTAGTGTCTATCTGATACTTTTTCCTTTATAATCTTCATTTAGGGTTATCAAGAGTCACAAACTATTTAACTCCTATAGATTTGACTGAACCAGTCTATTGTATGGTGTATAGTTGTTCATCTCTCCAGTGACAATCTGTATAGGCTTTTGTTACGTTACTTTCACCAAATTTGTATGTAAAATGATTCTGCTTCTCAATGTTAAAACACTGCTTTTCCTTTCTGGGATTTCTTTCTTTTCCTTTGTATGCTGTCCTCCACGATATTTGCATCCTGTTCTGTCGGTGATTTCTCTGCTCTCTGATCTAGACTGACTCTCAGCGTAATGCATCAATTGGTCCATTCTGCCATACATATATTCTAAGTTGATATTTCACAACTTCCACATTTTGACACTTGTCTTTCACTCTTTAGTATCAGTTTTCCAGTTTTCAGTAGACCAGTTTAGTATCAGTAGACCAGTTTTCATTGAAGGGTCTCGCACGCCTAAAACTAATCTATCTTTAATCAGGTTATCTTTTAGCTGTCTAAATTCATGTGATTATGCAAGCTGTCCAAATTCATGTGTTAGTGCTATCAAATACTGATCAATGGTTTCTTGTGCACCTTATATTCCAATGTTGAAGACATAGCATAATATTGACTCAGGTTTCAAAGCGTTCATTCAATGATTTCAAAGTCTCTATTGTCTTTTTCTTTGTTTGACAGTTAGATCAAGGGTACTATGCACTTTGTAACAATTAATCCTCGGCAGTGTGAGAAGCATGGCTGACCTTATCAGTGCAGGTCTGCTAATTAAGTCTGTTGTAATCTCAGTTTTGCCAATTTAAGTGTAAAACTACCAATTTTGCAATCTATCACATTTTATGTTGACTGGAGCTGGAAAAGTTACTACAGTTATTTTATTCACTCAGTATACCTGTTTGCTTTCTTCTCATGTTTGATTTTTCATTTGTCTCTTTTTTCAGCAGCTTTAAGCCTTTGTGTGTGTTTTTTCTGCAACATTTGCAGGATTTAAAAATCTGTTTTATCTCCACTTCTAAATATTACGCTTCATATATTAGGACGTGCTAGAGAACAGAAATGGCAGCTTATAGTGTACTTGTCTCATGACAGAATCATATGACTATGGCAAATCAGATATGACATCAGTCTTATTACATTACACAACTCAAACAATATACTTGTGATTGACACATGACAAAGAAGGAATTTACAAAAAAAGGGAGGAGATGGAGACAGTAAACTGTATTTGGCATACTTTATAGAATTTACCAATACTTTAGGCAAAAACCCAACTGGACTAGCAAATGGAAATGTCACACACAGGTCAGATTTCTCTGGCTTGGCTGAGGGACTTTGTTGGCTAGTATAAAGGGAACTGCTCAATCATATATTCATAAATCTAGTACAGCAATGGTTGGATATAGTATAATGGATCTTAGTGTATCTGCCCTTATAATGCTGTACTTGACCTAAGAATGTTTGATTGTATAGTGCAGTGGGAGTTTAACTCTGCAACTAACCTATTTTCCAACTGTTCCAAGAGTATTAGATTGAACATCGCTGAGGAAGTTTTATTCTGTACCTGAGATCAAATCTATACCATAGATATCAAATCTATACCATTTGTTCAGATGATGTAGAACTTTATTCTTAATTCCAATCTATCAGCATCTAGTATTAATTTAACTTTATAGGCACAGATAAGTGAGGTGAATGATATTTCTAATAACACGTTAAATGCTTTCCTTATTCTTCAACAAACTGTGAGAAGATGAATGGAGTAGAGAGTAGAGATGGCCTTAATGAATGCAAACATTGGAATAGTTTATCCCATGTTCACATTAAATGAGCATTACATGAATATCAACTGTAAAGAAGAAAATCTTTATCCAAACAATATATATGTTACTTGTTATGTTTCTCCTTTGAATTTATATAAAAATCCTATCATCAAGCTGCGGTACTAATCTCTGTCCTTGGATGTTTTCTCTTCTCTTTCCTTGACTTTTTTCCTTGCATTGTATGCTCATCTCCACTTCTGACCCCCTATAGATTACATCAGACTGGCTTAAGAGAAGGCTGCTGTGAGGATCTCGCTACCATCCTCAGAACAAGCCAGAGCCTAATGGCCTTAGAGCTGGGATACAATAACTTGGGCGATGTGGGAGTACAACGACTGTCTGCAGCACTAAAAGATCCCAACTGTAAATTACGAACTCTGGGGTAGGTGCATTTTCTCAAAAGTGACTTACTTAAAACAGATGACAGGATTATACTGAAACAATCTTTTAGTTTCTGTCAGAATTCCGGACACAATTCATGCACAATGAAATGTTAAGTTTTTTATTTTTTGAGGTAATTTTGGATATTGACAATATCACAATATATGCCGCTAATTTGCAAATCAAACCAAATTTCATGGATGGTTGTCATTCTGGGGTAATTGGTTTGATTGACCACTGTGAGCTAATGATGACAGTAGGCAGCTATGCAAAAGAGTGGAACTAAAAGTTCTATGAAGTTCTTTTAATGGGTTTGCTTTTGTAACCAGGAACTTCCAATTGTGACTTAGACGCAGGTTTTCACTAGCTCCTTAAAAATCTGATTTTTGTCCAGGATGGGGTAGTCTGGATCAGAAAATGGGCCCAAATTCCCAGAATAAGTGGTTGCCAGATGCAGAGGGAGGCCAGACAGAAGTCCTGCCTCTGAATTCATGTTGAATTAAATCAAAAAAAGGATTGAAACAAGTAACAGCACTCCATCCCTCACTCCTCAGTTCCCACACACACCACATGCCCTAGCCATGGCAACCAATGCCACCTCATGCCTCCAACCTATCCTGTTACCCGTTACATATAGCATTGGCTTTGATCTGTTAGAATGGATATTTATCTTCACACAGTAGACACTGAAATGACACAACAGCGCTTGATACATTGTATTACCTCAGACTATTGTGTTAAGGATTCTGTATTCAATCCCTGGGATTTGTGAAGAGTAAGAAGTCTCACAACACCAGGTTAAAGTCCAATAAGTTTATTTGGTAGCAAAAACCACTAGCTTTTGGAACGCTGCTTTTTCATCAGATGAGTGGAATTTTAGTTCACAAAGAGGGCATATAAAGATACAAACTTTATTTACAAAATAATGGTTGGAATGCGAGTCTTTACAGTAACCAAGTCTTAAAGATACAGGTAATGTGAGTGGAGATAGGGTTCAGCACAGATTAAAGAGGTGTGTATTGTCTACAGCCAGGATAGTTAGTGAGATTTTGCAAGTCATGGGGGTTACAGATAATGTGACATGAACCCAAGATCCCTGTTGAAGCCATGAGAGCACGGAGGGTGCACCAAGGGTCCAGATCAAATGTCTTGATCAGTCTGTTAAATTGATGGGTGTGTTCTTTGGTTGGATCTGCGGGTAACTGTCTGTAGTTTTTCCTTGTTGTTCAGTTGTCGGTACACTTCTTTGCAGTAATTCATTCTGTTCAGTATGACAATGGCCCCTTTGTCTGCTGGTTTGATGACAATGTTGCGGTTGGTCTTGAGAGCGTAGATGGTATTGCGTTGTGCTTGAGTGATGTTCGGAGCTGTCTTGTGAGTGCGGCTGATGAATCTGGTATTGACGCACCTCCTGATGGCTTGGACATAACACTCAACAGACTGATCAAAACATTTGACCCAGACCTTCAGAGAACTGTCTGTGCTCACATCCCACATACTCCCCCTGTTGGAGATCTCTACTGCCTCCCGAAGATACATCTGGCCGTCCCATTGTATTGGGCAATGGGACCCTGTGGGAGAATCTCTCCGGCTACATCAAAGATATCCTGAAACCCATTGTACAAAGAACCCTCACCTTTTGTAGTGACACTATGGACTTTCTACAGAAACTCAGCACACATGGAGCAGTTGAATCAGGAACACTCCTCATTACAATGGATGTCTCAGCACAGTACACCAGCAACCCCATGGCAATGGCGTTGCTGCAACTGCCTTAGTACTCAACGCTGACAACGGCCAATCTCCAGATGCAATTTTACATCTCATCTGCTTCATCCTGGACCACAATGTCTTCACCTTCAAAACCAGCTTTTCATCCAGACATATGGAACAGCCATGGGGACCAAATTCATTCAATGTGCCAACATCTTCATGCACAGGTTCAAACAAGACCTTTTCACCACACAAGACCTTCAACCAATGCTATACACTATACATTGATGACGTTTTCTTCCTTTCGACTTATGGTGAACAATCACGGAAACAACTATATGATGACATTAATAAGTTCCATCCCACAATCAGACTCACCATGGACTACATTCCGGAATTGGCTGCATTCTTGGACACATGCAGCATTCAGCACACCGCCATACAGTAAGCCCATGGATGACCTCACGATGTTCCACTTCTTCAGCTTCCACCCTAAACGCATTAAAGAAACCATTCCCTATGGACAAGACCTCTGTATACACAGATCTGCTCAGACGAGGGGGATCGCAACAGACACCTCCAGACACTGAAAGATCCCTCATAAGAACAGGATATGGCGCTCGACTCATCGATTGATAATTCCAACATGCCACAGCGAAAAACCACACTGACCTTCTCAGAAAACAAACATGGGACATAGCGGACAGAATACCCTTCATCATCTAGTTCTTCCCCAGAGCACAAAAGCTACGGCATCTTCTCCAGAGCCTTCAACATGTCACTGATGAAGACAAACATCTCGCCAAGGCCATCCTTACTTCTTGCCTTCCAACAATTGCACAACATCATCAGACCATTGTCCACAACAAACTACCCAGCCTTCAGGAGAACAGTGACCACAACACCACACAACCCCACCACAGTAGCCTCTGAGAGATGTGTCAGATCTTCAACATGGGTATCATCATCTCACGTGAGAACACCATCCATCAGGTATACGGTACATACACTTGCAACTCGGCCAATATTGTTTACCTGATATGCTGCAGGAAAGGATGTCCCATGGCATGGTACATTGGGTTATGACAACGATGACTGAACACCACTTGACAATCACCAGGCAAGAGTGTTCTCTCCTGTTGTGGAACACTTCAACAGTCACGGGCATTCAGCTCTAATCTTCGGTAAGTGTCCTCCA
Organism: Sphyrna mokarran; assembly: GCA_024679065.1. Taxonomy (NCBI): domain Eukaryota; kingdom Metazoa; phylum Chordata; class Chondrichthyes; order Carcharhiniformes; family Carcharhinidae; genus Sphyrna; species Sphyrna mokarran. The sequence goes on from JAGIQG010000003.1 coordinate 62,837,580, forward strand.
AGGTGGCCTTCATAACACTTGACAGCGCAGAGTTGCTGAGCAGAGACTAATGGTCAAGTTCGACACACATGAGGATGGCCTCAATCAGGATCTTGGATTCATGTCACAGTATTTGTAACCCCATGACTTGCCTGAACTTGCAAAATCTCATTAATTATCCTGACAATACACATCTCTTTAACCCTCTCTCCACTCACATTGTCTGTACCTTTAAGACTTGATTATCTGTAAAGACTCGCTTTTCAACTATTATTTTGTAAATTGAGTTTGTGTCTTTATATGCCCTATTTGTGAATTGAAATGCCACTCACCTGATGAAGGAGCAGCACTCCAAAAGCTAGTGGCTTTTGCTACCAAATAAACCTGTTGGACTTTAACCTGGTGTGAGAATTCTTACTGTGTTTACCCCAGTCCAACATCGGCATCTCCGCAACATTTGTGAAGAGTGTCACATTAATACATAGGAGACACAATGTCCACTTAAGGAACGGTTGTTACTGCTAAACCCAAGTGAAAAAGCTAGGTACAATTGCAAACAAAATGACTTTTCAATTGCCTCCTGTTAATTTTTATAATCTTTGCCCCAGTGTTCTTTTTTCAATATGACAACCATAAGACTAATAATTACTTTATCACACTATAAACTGCCATATATTAATATAAGTAGTTATAATGCATAATATATTGTTCTGATTGAATGTGATATAATCCAGATAAGCATTGGGAGAAACTTTCAACTCTGGCTTCCCATTTCTCACCAAAGATGGGTGTTTTGGGAGTTAAACTGTTGGGAACCTTGTGGGCCCATTTATCTGCCTGAATCAACATTCAAATCGGTTCATAAATAGGTGCTATGAACTCATGGAAACATATGCCAAAATCTTGCTGCCATTTATGCCAGCAGAATCTTATGTTCCTGCTGATGCTGTACCCCTGTCATAGGCTTCTCAGAGCAAGGGATACATTCAGCAGGAAACCCCATTGACAACAGATGGATTATAAGATTCTATCGCCAATGAGAAGTGTGTCATCTCCAACTGATGTAAAACATACCTCAGAGGGGTGGAGAATCCCATCCATACAAAATAGGATCTGGAGTAAGCTGTTCAGCCCTTTCAGCCTGCTCTGCAATTCAATCCAATCATGGCTGATCCTCTTTCTCAACACCATACCCAACTCTCTCCCCAAATCCCAACACCCTTAAAGTCTAGAAATCTATCTAGTTTCTTCTTAAATGTATTCAGTGATTTGGCCTCCACAGCCTTCTGTGGTAGAGAATTCCACAGACTCACCACCCTCTGAATGAAGAGATTTCTCCTTGCTCAGTCCTAAATAGTCTACCTGGTATTCTGAGACTGTGACCCCTTTTTCTAGACCACTCCCTACCACAAAGAAACATCATCCCTGCATCCAGTCTATCAGCCCTGTCAGAATTTTATGTATTTTAATGAAATCCCATCTCATTCTTCTAACACCTCTGGTGACACAGACCAGCTAACCCAATCCCTCCTCATATGACAATCCTGCCATCACACCTAAAGTAGTGCTTCTGCAAAATGGGAATCATATGCCTGTCATAGGACTCTGTTTTCAAATCTCAAGAGAAGTTGGTACAATATATATGGTATATATCTGTCCCATTTTGCTCAGCTTTTCAAAAAATGTTCAGATCTGTATGCTTTCTCTTTTAAAAATCTTTGTAGAATCAGGGCGAGCACTCTTTATGCTTATTCATATCATTCATGTGTCTCTTGTACAATTCAATCTCACTCTCAGTGAAGGATAACTATTGCATCTTTGAATGCTTCCGCCAAATGTTAAACGAGTCTGAACTACAGCCTCATACATACTGTCAGAACATATAGTATCCAACAAAATAAATGTATTTTATCAGCTTATGCGCATTTGTAGGGAGCACTTTTACTTTTGTGTCTGAAATTTATGGAATAAACATGTAATCTAGGCTGACACTTCACTATTGTACTGACAGAGTGCAGTATTGCCAGATATGTTGCTTTTCAAAATAGACACCCTCATGTCTGTTCCAGTGGATGTAGAGGACCTCATGTTACTGTTTGAAGAATGGCACGAAGTTCTCTCAGTGCCCTGGCCAATATTCATTCTTTAACCAACACCATGTAAAATTCACTCACTGCTTAATCATCCATTTTAAATATGTGGATTCTGCAATGTGCAAATTGGCTGTTGTTGCTTAGCCTGTGGCTGAGAAATTTTATGATGCTGTTCCCACTCCAACACCCTTGCTTCACTGGAAATGGAGTGGAAACCCAATTCACACACGTAAATAGAATTTCTACTGTGCATCTGGAAAAGTTTGAGCAGTGGTGAGAGCACAGGAGTTTCCTGGCCTATGGGACAAGAGTCACCGTACTTCAATAATATTAGATTGCCTATGAAGGGCTTTGAGACTTCTGCAGACATATAGGCTGGGATTCACCAAAAAAAATGCATTGTCTAAGGAGCAGGAAAATGGGAGTATTTTCCATCTGTATTGTGGGGGTACTTACCTCAACACATCTCTGACACTCTGAGCAATCCAGGTTGCTTCATTGTGATTCACTCTGAAAATTAGCAGATGGTATCTGTTCCCACCCGAAAGGCTGGCAGCATAGTGCTGAATGGGCCACTGTGCATGTGCAGGTCTATCAGTGAGCCGATCATTGCTAGGATGTGCAGTGTTAATAAAAGATAGTGAGAATGTTGTTGTTGTATTTCCTACAGGCTGTATCGCAACAACCTGACAAGTGCCTGCTGCCCAGATCTTGCAGATGCCCTCACTGCCAGTGCCACACTGACTGAGCTCAACTTGAGCAGCAACAACTTGCAAGATTCAGGACTGAAGTCACTTTCTGTGGCCCTGAAGAATCCATACTGCAGGATACAGGAAATCAAGTAAGGCTGTTTTCAATGTTGGCTTCTATTCTTTTAACTGTTGGAATAAAAGGATACGAGATAGTTGCCTGGCACAAAATGGACTCTGGGAAAAGACATTAAGATGTACTGACTTGGGCACAGACATTGCACAGCAAAGAGTTAAAAACTGTTAGTGTCTGCATTACTACAGGAAATAGATCAGACCTTGAGGCACCTTAACTTGAGATAAAACAGAGCCAAAACAATGAGTTTCAGTATCGAGATCAGTCATTGATGCAGTCATAAACATAAATGTATCTACTCTCTGCATAACAATGTGTTAATTGTCAATGTCTGTACTTATCTATTCTATGTATAATGACGTGTTAACTGCCAATCTCCGTACTTGTCAACTCTGTATATAACAATGTGCTCACAGCTAATATCCGTATTTGTCCGTTATTTGGAAATATATAAAAGATGCTCAACTACCATTTTAAAGTTGAGAAGGTGACTGTGTGCAGTGCGGAAAGTCCTCCCAAAGCTTTGTCTGATAAACTGTGTGTTGAATCTTAGATCTGACTCCAAGTGTGATTTTCCCACAACATAACAAACCTATGCAAGATTACAGTTCTGAATGATGTAAATTGGAACAATACCAATTCCAGGAACCCTACAACACAACATTCCTTTCTCATGCATCTGAGAATCACTAAACACAAAGGGAAGGAGATCTTTATTTCCATGTCAATATTATATCTGCATCCACATCAGATGTTGGAATAGACATTGTGATAAGTGGAAATAGTCTTTCCAACTGTTTTTGACTCTTAGATCAGATATAGCATAGAATTAGATGGAGAATGAAGTTGCCTCTCTTTACCCACTAACAATGCGACTTAACCAACTCAGTAAACCTATTCCAACTTCATGATTCCAGTCGTTTTTGTTATCCACTTCAACCATGAAGCTATTTTGATAACATTTCAGGATGTATTTTATTTTGAATAGTGGCGGTTGTATTTTGATGAAAATAACATTTCTGGATTTAGTAGCATTTGGAATTTCTAGAATAATAGGATTTGCGCAGGTTGTGATATGAATTGATACTTTTACTGGATGCTGGTGTCAAAGTATGTTTCTGCTTGTTTCCCTCAGCTTAAAGGACACTAATCTGACTGCCACTTGTATTGAGAATATTCTGTCTGTTTTGAAAGTGACATGTACACTCAGAGAACTGAACCTAAGCAGGAACAAGCTGGGTGGATCAATCAAACTGAAACGTCTCGCACAACGAGCGAACTGCAAACTTCACCTATAAAGCATGAAACAGGTGATCATTTCTCTTGTTAATTAATTTAATATTCTTACAATTCTGCTCAACATTCCATGTCCAGCTCTGGACATCATTGAACTGAGACACTCACCACTCCATCTCCTACTCTGAGCAACACAGTCTAAAACACCACTTCATGTTCTACTCTGACACCAGAGTTTGTGATCACTCACTGTCCCACTCACAACCTCCTTAGGTTAATGTTAAATACATCCTCTGAAGGAGAAGTGGTATGGAGAATAGGACATGGTGTGCGTAAGGAGAAATTGTGTGGAGTGTGTGTTTTGAAATGTCCGTACTTGTCCATTACTTGAAAATGTATAAAAGATGCTCAACTGCCATTTTAAAGTTGATAAGGTGACTATGTACACTTCACAGAGCCCAGCACTTCTCCCAAAACTTTGTGCAATAAAATTGCATGTTGAATCTTAGATCTGACTCCGAGTGGTGATTTTCCCACTCAGCTGGTGAGTTGATCATTTGGCCTCGACCGGCGAACTGGAGTAGAGATTATTGAACCTCAGGAGTCAGACTGAGCCAACCATGCAGTTTAAAATGGGTGAAAATTAGGGAAATTTATAGGAATATCGGATAGAAACAGGCATTGATTACTTGTGATGATCAACTCAACACAAGGAAGTGCCTGTCTCAAACACGCAGCTTAGACCAGTAATTAAGAGGGAAATCTTCCACGTGAAGGTCAGGACCCTGAGATGGGCACAGAGGCTTTAGATCATGAAGCACAAGAGATAGACATCATTTAGCATCAAACTCTGTAGTGGCAAACAAACACAGAGTTTGCCAGCTGTTTGCATGAAAGTTTGTGCAGTTTCTGTACTTGTCTGTCACATTGCAAAGTGGTGTGGTAAAGTGCTGATCACTCTGATGTAGAGCCGGACTCCAGTGGAGGAAACACTTTGCCGAGAAGATAATTGTGGCCGTGAGTATAAATAGAATTCCTAATGGTGGAGAAAACACGTTGCTAAGGGAGTAATCATGGCCGGGGGTGTAGAAGTCTGCAAGATGGCAGGTAGAGAAACTAAGTGGAAACCTGCGGGATCTCTTATTGATAAATATATGATAGACAGACACACACTGATTAAGAAGATGGAAAGGGATGGCTGGGATGCTTCTCAAACCTTAGAACAACAAGAAAGTGGGTAGATGGGGAAAAGAGAGACAAAATAAAAAAGGCAGGGGTATTATTAGTACATCAATAAGCTGGACTAATTGAACAAGTAGTCACTTGAAAAGTGGATCAAAGATAAGGACAAGATTAAAAAATTAGAATCCAGAATAAGGAGTTGGAGAAGAGGAATTGAGTATTAGAAGAGAATCAATGGGGAGGGGAAACTGTTCCTCTGCCCCCTTATTTGTCCATACGACAGGGACCAATCGCCCCTCCAGAGACAGGGGAAGTGCTAGAATACAACTTGGCATCAGTAACCCGAGGGGGAAGGATGCACAGCCAACAGCAAATTATAAATCATTTGCCCTGGGCAAAAGACAACAGATGATGGCCTCCTTGGGTAAACTATAGCTAGAAGCACAAATATGAAATTTTGGGAAGAATTAGATATAGTTTGGGTAGGACACCAACTACACTTATGGGATATACACCAATTGGTTAGGGGCACATGTCCAGCTGATAAATGGAGGCAGGTAGCCGGAGGACCCGCCATTCCCCCAGCCCAAAACTACAGTGGGGGACACTGGACACATGCAGTAGTCCTAACAGCAGAAATAGATACCCAACAAGCACCCTTTGCCCTATTTGAAACAGAAGTCCAGAGAGTTTTAGGAAATGCTCCTACTAATTTGCACCAGAATCACAATAGCCGAGCAACAAAAGGGGGAAGGAGCTTCTGAATACAGGGAATGTATTCAGAAGCTCCTTCCAAATATACCAGGAGTGCTCAGGGCAGAGAAACCCAGGCCGTGAGAATTAAGCCTTTATTCAGGCTTTCAAGGATGGGCTCTCCAGCGCTCACCAAACCATCCTAAAGATGGGAGTGATAATGTCCCAGGATTACGATGAACTGGTGGAATGAGCTAGTGGTGTTCTTGGAGATGTGGAGGAGAAACCTCAGATGAAGACAAAACAGGAAAGAGTAGCCGCCCCCGGTAGCGGGAGCGGAGCTAAGCCCAAACTGACCGGCTACAATTGTGGCCAGCAAGGGCACTTTGCAAAGGACTGCTGGGTCCCAAGGAAAGGAAATAAATTTGGAAACAACAGGAGACATTGGAATCATTGTAATAAAAATGGGATAAACATGGGAGAATGGTGCCCCGATCTATGTCCACAGCAGAATTGGAGGAACTAAGGCACATTCTGAGGTCAGCAAGATTGCAGCCCTCATTCAGAAAGGTAAGAAGGAGGGAAGGATGTATGTGCCTGCACTAGTAGGGAGCAGGCAATGTGAGATGCTGGTGGACACAGGAACATCAATATCTGTCACCAACCTTCCTTTACCTACTATATGTAGAATGATTTATCTAACAGGGATAGGAGAGAACAAAACATTTGTCCATCTGAGCAAGACAATAATTTGTATATACCTATGAGATTCTATGTATGTAAAAATAACAAGATACAATAATGGGATACAATAAATACAGTTTAATGAAGGAGTATGAGATTTTGTTTGACTGTGGGAAGGAAGAATTAATCTGGCCAAAACAGGACGGCCGGAAAATCAAAATAGAAAAACTTACAAGTCATCTCCAGACTATCAAGGTGTCCACAGCCACCACCAGAGATTGGTGATGAGAAACAGAGGGATTTGGAATCATCTGTGCCTCTGTCCCCAGAGTATGGGCTGAAATGAAATTAGACACTGGCCTAACCAAAACTGACCTGATAAAGGTGTCCAGACCAGAGCACAAACCCCACCAACTGTACCCGGTAAAACCAGAAGCAAAAATAACTGTAGCAGAAATAGTTGAAGGGTTAGTGGAGAAAGGAATCCTGAGGGAAACTACAAGTACCACTAACTCCCCAGCCTGGCTAGTGATCAAACCTGACGGAAGTTACAGGATTCACAATAGGCTACACCGGTCTCAATGAAGTCATGTCCAAATTGCACGCCATTGTAGCGAGTCCCTCGACAATCCTGAATGGATTGATATGGGAGCATAAAATCTTTACCGTATTGGATATAGCAAATGGATTCTGGTCGCTACTCTTGGATCCCGAATCCCAAGACAAATTCAGATTTATGGTGCAAGACAAACATTACACTTGGACTCTCCTACCTCAGGGATTCCACAATAGCCTCACTATCTTCCATCAAGTAATGAGTGACATCCTGAACAGGGTAGAACTATCAGAGGGTAGCATGATTCTACAATATGTGGATGATATATTAATAGCTTCAGAACCTAAACCAGGAATCAGCGAGCACTACACCTAGTGTTGAATGAGTTGAAAACCGCAAGATTAAAGGTTGGCCCCAAAAAGGCAAAAATCGGGAAAGCACAAGTCCTGTACCTAGGACACTTAATATCACAAGGGCTTAAAGAAATGCCATAGAGATGCCGGCGTTGGACTGGGGTAAATTCAGTAAGATGTCTGACAACACCAATTTTAAATCCAACCGATTTATTTGATAGTAAACTTGCTAGCTTTCGGCCTTTGTAGCCTTCATCAGGCGAATTGCAGACCAGAACACCTCATTCGCCTGACGAAGCTACAAAGGCTGAAAACTAGCAAGTTTACTATCAAATAAATCGGTTGGATTTAAAATTGGTGTTGTCAGACTTCTTACTTAAAGAAATGCCAACACACTGAAAGAAGGTGGTACAGCAAATGCTGCAGCCTGTCACCGTAAGGGGAGTCAGGAAGATGTTGGGACTGTTTAAGTATAGCTGAAGTTTTATCCTGGAATTTGCAAAATAGCAGAGGCTATACAGAAACTAAAGGGGGAAAGCCACCTTTAAACTCCATAAAATGGGGATCTGACCAAGAAGAGGCCTATAATAAGTTAAAGGCAGAACTGATATCAACTCCCGGACTGGGACTAACAAATTCCAATAAAGATTTCCACGTACACTCTGTTAACGAAGAGGGGTTCTACTCTGCAGTAGTAACGCAAAATCATGGCGATAAATGGAGACTCATAAGTTACTATTTAACAGCAGAAGAGCTGGTAGTAACCAGACTGCTAAGATGCAGAGCCACCTTAGATTGCGCTGCCTAGGCCGTAAAGGTTAGCGAACCGATAATAATGACAGGAAATATAATCCTCCATACTACACACATCTTGGTGGAAATGCTAAATGCAGGAAAGGTAAAGTCTATCTTGAACATGTGAAGGGCTAAATGGGAAGCCATCATCCTACCTCCCAGCAAATCAGTTGGAACAGTAAGGGACGGAGGAGAAACACATAACTCTGGAGACGTAAATATGGATGTAGAAGAAGATAGGTAAAGGATGTATCTTTAGCAACAGCTGAGGAGACCCTTTTTGTAGATGGCTCATGTAAATACTGGAAGGATTGCCCTGGACTGGGTGGGCAGTAATAAGTAATAAATTGGAAACAGTAAAGTCAGAAAGAATTAACAGAGATCTATCCGCACAGGTGGCGGAACTAGTGGCATTCACAAAGGCACTAGAATTGTCTGAAGGAAAGACGGTAAATAAATATACTGATAGTAATTACACATTCGGGGCAACACACAATTATATTACGGCATGGGGTAGAAGGGGATTTGCAACCATGGGAGGAACTCCTATTAAACACCAACAAAGTTTCGAGCATTACTAAAAGCCAGCAAACAACTCCAAGAAGCGGCAGTAATAAACATTAAAGTGCATCAAAAGGAACCAGAAAGGGATAACTTAGATTGGTTAAATTACAAAGGGAACCAAGCAGCAGATACAGCAGCGCTGTTAGTGTTAGAGCAGAAGGCAGTTGGCAAGCTGCCGATAGCACTAACGAACCAGATAGGAGACAAAATAAATATTTGGAACTTACACAAGGAAGTGAGCAGAGGGATGATAACGTTTGGAGACAAGGTAATGGCACCAGTGTGCATGCAAAATACCCTCCTAGAGCTACACCACATGCGGGAAGAGAGGTCGTGACAACTAGTATAGGAAAAGAATGGTGATGGAAAGGAATGGGAAGGGACAAAGCCTGACATTGTCACTGATGCATGACATGTGCGCAATGCAAGCCTGATCAACCCATAAAAATTAAGATGGGATACCAGCCCCACCAAAGGCCCTAGGAAAATCTGCAAATAGATTTCACAGGCCCACTATCACAATCCCACAGCAAAACCTATTGTTTGGTTATCATAGACCAGTTTACCAGGTGAGTAGAAGCATTCCCTGCCAGAAATTATAGTCTACCATGGTGGCTAGAATATTGGCAGAGGAGGTAATCCCTAAATGGGGAATACCCATATAAATTGAATCGGATTAAAGGATGCACTTCACCGGAAAGGTGGTTAAAAACAGAGTGCCAATTGATGGGAATAAAACAAAAATTCCACATCCCCTACCACCTGCAGAGTTCTGGAATGGATAAACCCATGAACAGAACCCTTAAGAATGCCCTGGCCATGGCCATGCAATTGGCAGGAAAAACATAGTCAGAAATATTACCTACTATATTAATGAGGTTAAGAGCCACCACAAACTGGACAACCAGATTAATCCCCTATGAACTGATGACAGGAAGGGCGATGCAAGTACCAGAAGGCATCATAACAGGTGGGGTTGATGTAGATCCACTAAAAGGCAAAAATTAAACAATATGTTTTGGAACTAAACGCCCAACTAAAGTGAATGTGTAAATTAGTAAAGTGTAATCAGGAAGAATATGGAGGGAGCTTGAAATGTTCCCTGACGTCCCAACAGTGGGAAGTCACATCACGGTAAAGACCAGGGTTTGCACCAAAATGGAATGGGCCATATGAGATCATAATTAATGGAGATACCTGTGCCTGTCTGGACATAAGGGGGAAAGGTTATAGAAACATTGGACCCAGTTGAAATTATATAAAGGAATGAATGAATGATATTAAAGTAACAGAGTACTTTCCCCAAAACAGGTGACGACTACAAGCAAGATTAACTGGCACATTCAGGTTGGCAATACAGCCTTTAGAAAATTGTTAACATGGAGTGATAAGATTAATACTTGCCTGTAGTGAACATGTCTAAGATTGCGTATATAATTGTGGTACAATTGTACCACTCTATCTTGACGTGATTGTAAGATTGACAGGACTAGATGATAACTTATTCTACAAGGCTCATGTACATTTACATGTTAATTGAACCGTGTGTTACCTGCTAGCCAAATCTGTAGAGGCCCTATTTGTGGCCATCCCCAGGTGGATCCCCACAACGTATATACGACAGATACCTCAGTTGCATCCTGTAAAAGACAAACATGCAAATATAAAAGGGGTATACAGGGAATATGCATGGAACTAATAAACCACACAGCTCCAGGAAGTGAAAAGAAGAATATGCTCAGATGATGCAAGCTACCCACTTTGCCTTGGTCTCCAAGAATTTTTCTTGTGTACAAACGCAGTGTGTCTGTCAGCACTGTTGGGTAAACAGAGGCCAGTTCACTTGAAAATGTAACGAGCAAAGATGCCTGAACGTAACCGTGGGAAGGCAACTCATTTGTAGTCAGTGTAATGGGACTCATGTCAGCTAAACTGAATGGACATACTCATTTGACACTTATCAATTAATAGGATTGGGCAGAAAGAAAAGTGAACTGAGCAATTGGCAGTATATACAGACCAATAACCAGGATATTAAACGCTATTGGGCCAAGAAGGGATTTGTCTTCCTCCTCAATAGCACCTTCACGATGGCAACACCAACCCTCAGATTCTTTTTGAAGGGGAAACAATAGGACCACTCACTGTTCCATGCCCTCAAAAAGGATTTATTCAGTGAAAGATAGTGATCTGGGCCATCAGCAAGGAATTCTGTGCCAATTGAGAAGTTCCGGTCACACTGGGATCTTCACTCTGCTACAGATGTCTTGGAGCTCTATCTCTGGGGGGTGAAGGTGGGGGGGAGCAGCAGGAGTAATTAGTGCCAAAAATATAAACCACATTATCTGTGGATTAACCATCCTGGGAAACAGTATATCAAAGGCACTGCAAGCTGTCAACCAAGAATTGGTGAATTAAGCTTGTACGTTTAGCAGACCTGCTGTGCAGTAGACTATCAGTTAGCTCAAGAGGAGAAGTATGCACAATAATAGGAGACAAATGTATAACACATGTTTCAGATGAATGCTACAATATCACCCAAGTCATTAATGACATAAGAAAGTAGCTCGATGACTTCAGATAAGGCCTCAGGAATAGCTGGCTTGAATGATAATTGGGGGGAATCCTGGGGGTCCGATTTAATGCAGGGACTGATCATTCTTGTTGCAATAATAATTGTATGTTGCCTAATTGTCAGATGTCTTAATGTCTGCTGTAAAGTCATGATGACTCAAATCGTGGCGGGGCCAGTATGGCCACCGAAGAAGAACACCTAATCGAACTGCCAAAGACACCAATGATGACGATGAAGGAAAGGACAAGAAGGTGGATGTCTATCTGTGAAAGTGCAACCTTGGCTTACGGGTTAGACATATCAATCAACAAACCCACGATGCTGCTATTGATGGTCCATCGGATTATTAGATCATAATCCTGACCAAAAGGGCGAGTTGTTGGAGTAAAATCAAAATTAAAGGATACAAAATGGTTACTTGGCACAAAATGGACTCTGGGAAAAGACAGTAAGATGTACTGACTTGGGCACAGACATTGCACAACAAAGAGTTAAAACCTGTTAATATCTGTATTATTGCAGGAAATAGATCAGACCTTGAGGCACCTTAGCTTGAGATAAAGCAGAGCCAAAACAACGAGTTTCGGTAATGAGATCAGTCATTGATGGGGGGCATAAATGCATAAATGTATCTACTCTATGTATAACAATGTGTTAACTATTGATGCCCATACTTGTCTACTCTATATGTAACGATGTGTTAACCGCCAATGTCCATACTTGTCTACTTTGTGTATAACAATGTGCTAACGGCTAATGTCCTACTTGTCTATTGTTTGAAAATGTATAAAAGATGCTCAATTGCCATTTTAAAATTGAGAAGGTGGCTATGCATTATGAAGAGCCCAGTACTTCTCCCAAAGCTTTGTCCAATAAAACTGTGTGCTGAATCTTATATCTGACTCCAAGTGGTGATTTTCCCACAACATAACAGATCTATGCAAGATTACAGTTCTGAATGATGTAAATTGAAACAATACCCATTTCAGGAACCCTACAACACAATATTCGTTTGTCGTGCATCTGAGAATCACTCAGCTTCTAAACACAAAGGGGAGGAGATCTTTATTTCCATGTCAATATTATATATGCATCCACAACAGATGTTGGGATAGACGTGGTGATGAGTGGAAATAGTCTCCAACTACTTTTGTCCTAGGAGATCTATCTTGGTTTCTATTTGGAGGGATGCCTAAAGATTACCTTTTGGTCACCTCCCCTGCCTAACTGCCAATCAGATCTGAAGAAAAGGGGAGGAGGAAAAGAAATAGCAAGTTATTAAAGGTCTGAAAAGCTAAGGATTAATTTTTGTTCTCAAAGGTATCAATTAGATCCTCAGCAATGGAACTGTTCTGGCTGTTAACCTTGTACAGGAGTTGAAAGGTCCTGCATCCAGTGAGCATTGCTGTGTGAAAGGCCTCTGACATCTGAAATAGCAACTTCATTTCTGTCTTAGTTCTATCAGAAGCTGGACCTGTGTCCACTGAGACTGTGCTACAGACCTGAACTCACATATGTGGGCACATGAATTTTACATATAATCAGTCTGATTAGCACAAATAATATCAAAGATTTTGTCAGGTTCAGATATAAATTTAGAATAAAGTATCCTTTACATGTTCCACCAAAGACTCCCAGATCAGGTATAGCACAGAATTAGATGGAGGGTGAAGATTCCTCTCCTTTCCCACTAACAGTGCAACTTAACCAACTCAGTAAAGGTCTTCCAACTTCATGATTCCAATTGTTTTTGTTTTCCACTTCAGCCATCAAGCCATTTTAGGTAATATTTCAGAATGTATTTTATTTTCAGTTGTATTTTGGTGTGAATAATAATTCTGGATTTAATAGCATTTGGAGTTTCTAGAATAATAGGATTTGTGCAGGTTGTGATATGGATTGATACTTTTACCATACTTTGGATGCTGGTATCAAAGTATGTTTCTGCTTGTTTCCCTCAGCTTAAATGACACTAATCTGACTGCTGCTTGTATTGAGAATATTCTGTCTATTTTGAAAGTGACTTGTACACTCAGAGAACTGAACCTAAGAGGAACAAGCTAAGGGGTCAATCAAACTAAAGCGTCTTGCGCAACGAGCGAACTGCAAACTTCACCTATAGAGCACGAAACAGATGATCATTTCTCTTGCTATTTAATTTGATATTCTTACAATTCTGCTCAACATTCCATGTCCAGCTCTGGACATCATTGATCTGAGACACTCGCTACTCCATTCCTACTCTTAGCAACATGGTCTAAAACACCACCCCATGTCCTACTCTGAATAGCACAGTTTGCAATCACTCACTGTCCCACTCACAACCTCCTTAGGTTAATATTAAGTATATCCTCTTAAGGAGGAGTAATATGGAGAAGGGGGCATGGACTGCATTAGGAGAAATAGTGTGCATTGTGTGTTTTGAAAAATAAGGTAAGTATTTAATTCTGTGCTACAGTTTACTTTTAAAGCCACACTTTGAAATTATCTTCTGAGTTGCCTCGCAGCAGGTTTGTATCAGTTCCCATATGATCCAGTGCTGAGTATCTCTTGCACATGCTTTCTGGTGTCAAGTTAACCATGTTTCCAAATACATTTCAATTAGTAGGATGCAGCATTGCTATAAAATCTGGGACAACTACCAGGATAAGTTCACATATTCAGTCAGTTATGATTGGAAGATCAGTAATAGGCATGCCAGCAATGGCCAAAGTTGAGGGTTGTTTTCAAGGTGACTTCTAAGTGCAATTTTGATTTGATTTATTATTGTCACATGTATTGGGATACAGTGAAAAGTATTGTTTTTTGTGCATTATACAGACAAAGAATACTATTCATAGGAAAGTAGAGAGAGCAGAATGCAGTGTTACAGTCATAGATAGGATATAGAGGAAGACCAACTTAATACATGGTAGGACCATTCATAAGCTGTGTTGCAGCAGAGAAGAAGCTGTTCTTGAGTTGGTACTTATACTCAGACTTTTGTATCTTTTTGCCGATGGAAGAAGCTGGAACAGAGTATGTCCACATGTATGGGGTCTTTAATTATGCTGGCTGCTTTACAGAGGCAGCGGGAAGCGTAGACAGTGTCAATGGGAGGAAGGTTGGTTTGAGTGAACTTTGTTCATGACTCTTAGTAGTTTCTTGCAGTCTTGGATAGAGCAAGAGCCATACCAAACTGTGATACAGCCGGAAAGAATGTTTTCTATGTTGCATCTTTTAAGTAGTGGATATATCAAATTTCCTTAGTCATCTGAGAAAGTAGAGGCATTGGTGGGTTTTCTTAACTATACGGTTGGCATGGGGGGACCAGGGCAGGTTGTTGGTGATCTGGACACCTTGAAGCTCTTGACCATTTCGACTTTATCTCCATTAGTATAGGCACTGGGAGCTATTTTACAATTTTTTGTTGGGCAGGTGTGGGACTGGGAGAGTTCCAATTCATGATTTGGGCGCATTCCCAACCTCCCCATATTCTGGCTGCAAAATTTTGACCATTTTGACTAGTCCATTGCTCACTACAGAAGTGAATGGGGGTCAATGCACCAGACAGCCTATAGAGGGAGGCATTGCACATCTGCAAACCTCTAATGCTGCACATGTGCGTTAATAAACAGTAGGGGCCTGACACACAAAGAGTGCTGTCAGACTCCTGCCACTGCAGGCTGCCTCAAGTACCCATGTCCCCCACAGAGGCCCTCGGCCCAAGAAGCAGACCCGCTGCTGCCCCTCGCCACATAGACTGATGGCATATCCCCTCCCTCCCCCACAGGTCGTGGCCCACTACCTTCCTTCAGTGATCATCACCCAACTGCTCTCCCCATAGCATAAAGTGGCAGCAGGCCCTCTCCCCATATTAGCTCCAGTTCCCGTAGTCCCTTCCCACTGGCCCCACTCCCATGGCACTGCCTAGTGGCATTGCCCAGGTGCCAGGCTGATAGCACCAGTCTGGCACTGCCCAAGAGCACTCCCACCTTGCCCTCGGCCTTCTCAGGGGGCCTTAATGGCCTCCAGTTCCATCAATGAAGCCAACAGGACGGTTCCCTGTTCATGGAGAGCAGATGTTTTCCTCGCCAGGCCATAAAAGCAAGTGAGCCTGGACAATTGAGCCAGGCTCGCTAATTATACTGAAATGAATATTTTAATAAATTTAAATAAATTAACCAGCCTTGTGCACATTCCTGATGAGAGGCTGACTGAGCCAGAAATCCTAGTGTCGTAAAATTGCGCTGGTTGCAAAAACCAGCGCCAATCGCACTAATCACATCATGTCCCACTTTATGAAAATGGCATGACATAGTTGTAAATTTCCACCCATTGATTGTGATACCCTACATTACAAAGAAGGCTATATTCCAACAAGTACTTAATTGGCCTTAAATTACTTTGAGATTGCCTGAGGCTCTGAAGCATGCTATATAAGTGTTATAGAGGTTTATACATGAAAACAGGCCCTTCGGCCTAACTTGTCCATGCCGCCTTTTTTTAAAAAATCCCTAAACTAATCCCAATTATCTGCATTTGGCCCATATCCCTCTATATCCATTGCAGGGCTCGGTACTGGGACCTCCTCTATTTGTAATATATATAAATGACTTGGAAGAGGGAGTAAGTGGCGTGATCAGCAATTTTGCAGACGACACAAAGATGGCTGGACTTGAAAATAGTGAGGAGCATTGTCAGGCGATGCAGCAGGACATAGATAGGCTGGTAGTTTGGGCAGATAGATGGCAGATGGAATTAAATGTGAGGTGAAGCATTTTGGGAGAAAGAATGTAGGGGAGAGGTATATGATAAAAGGTAGACCTATTAAGAGTATAGAAACGCAGAGACTTGCATAAGTCTCTGAAGCTGGCAGAAGGTTGTGAAGAAAGCATATAGTATGCTGGCCTTTATAGGAAGGGGTATAGAGTACAAGAACTGGCCTTTAATGTTGCAGTTTTATAAAACGTTGGTTAGACCTCATTTGGAATACTGCGTCCAGTTTTGGTCGCCTTACTACCAGAAGGATGTGGAGACTCTAGAGAGAGTGCAGAGGAGGTTTACCAGGATGCTTCCATACCTGGTATGGAAGGTCTGAGTTATGAGGAGAGGTTAGGCAAATAGGGGCTGTTTTCCTTAGAAAGACATAGACTTAGAGGAGATCTAATAGAGGTGTGCAAGATTATGAGGGGTATAGATAGAGTAAATAGGGTTAAGCTTTTTCCTAGGATGGACTCAAATAGCACGAGGGGTCACGGGCTTATGGTGAGGCGAGTAAGGTATAATTTGGATACTAGAGGGAGTTTTTTCACACAGAGGGCGGTGGGGGTATGGAACACCTGCCAAGTAAAGTGGTAGAGGCAGGCGCTCTGGAGTTATTTAAAAGATACTTAGATGGACACATGAACAGAATGGGAATGGAGGGATTATAGAAGACTGATTTAAAATAGGGATCATGAACCTTGGGAGTTCCTGGGAAGTGTGTAAATAGTCGATGATATTGATGTATTTGTTTTTATCCTACAGGTACTTTGGTTCCCCCTGTTGTCTAATGACACGCGATGGGTCATGAGAGGGCTGCTCTTGGATTTTTTTTTGAGAGTATCCTAGTGCTTCACGTTGTTAGTGTACGCTTGACCTGGACCATTTGATGGGCAACACGACAGCTCAGTGACTATCGCTGTGCTGTGCAGATACATGGATTTGGGCCTGTGTCTGTGGGAGTTTGCGCATTCTCCCCGTGCTTGTGTGGGTTTTCTCCGGGTGTTCTGGTTTCCTCCCACAGCCCAAAGATGTGTTCTTAAGCTAATTGGTAGAACAAATGCTCCCTAAATTGTCTCAAATTTGGTTTCAATGGATAGATCTATAAACATAGACAGAGGTCACAGGTAGACGTGGGAACCTTGAGGTGGCAGCGCGAGCTCGATGGGCCGAAGGGCCTGTTTCCCACACTGTTTTGTTCTTTGTTCTTTGTAGCCATGCAACTATTTAAATGCTTTTTAAAAGATAAAATTGTACCCACCTCCACTACTACCTCTGGCAGCTTGTTCCAGACACTCACCACGTTCTATGTGAAAAAATTGCCCTTCTAGACAGTTTTGTATCTTTCCCCTCTCACCTTAAACCAATTCCCTCTAGTTTTAGGCTCCCCAATCTTTGGGAAAAGATATTGATTATCCTCTTTGTCTATGCCCTTCATTATTTTATAGACCTCTATAAGGTCACTCCTCAGCCTCCTTCGCTCCAGAGAAAAAAGTCCCAATCTATTCAGTCTCTCCTTATAACTCAATCCATCAAGTTGTGGTAGCATCCTAGTAAATCTTTTCTGTACTCTTTCTAGTTTAATAATATCCTTTCTATAATACGATGACCAGAACTGTACACAGTATTCCAAGTGTGGCCTTACCAATGTCTTGTACAACTTCAGCAAGATGTCCCAACTTCTGTATTCAGTGTTCTGACTGACAAGCCAAGCATGCCGAATACCTTCTTCACCACTCTGTCCACCTGTGACTCCACTTTCGAAGAGCTATGAACATGTACCCCTAGTTCTTTTTGTTCTGTAACTTTCCCCGCTGCCTTACCATTAACTGAGTAGGTCCTGCCCTGGTTCTATCTACCAAAATGCATCACCTCGTATTTATCTAAATTAAACTCTATCTGCCATTCATTAGCCCAATGGCCCAATTGATCAAGATCCCGCTGCAGTTGGAGATAACCTTCCTTACTGTCCACGATGCCACCAATCTTGGTGTCAGCTGCAAACTTACTAAGCATGCCTCCTATATTCTCATCCAAATCATTAATATAATTGACAATTAACAGTGGGCCCAGTATTGATCCCTGAGGCACACCACTTGTCACAGGCTTCCAGTTTGAAAAACAACTCTATACAACCACCCTGTGGCTTCCGACAACAAGCCAATTTTGCACCTGTTTAGATGCCTCACTGTGGATCCTGTGATTTAATCTTGAGCAACGACCTACCATGTCAGTTCCTTCTTTCATAGTTTCATTCTCAAGAATTCTGCACATCAACTCTGCATCCACTAGAGGACAGAAGAACACTTCAACAAATGAATTGGTGTCATAAATATATATCATACCTAACAATTTACAGTATGAAAACAGGAGATTGATATGTGTATTTGAATATATACTTTGTATAGGAATAATAACTAATAATTTGAATTTATATTACACATATGGTTTATATCGCAAATAGGACCTTAGGTTGTCCATTGCATAATAGTTTATACTGTGTATATAAATTTAAATTGATGTCATGCATTTGAATTTGAATTGTGTGAGGAATTTATATTGTACAAGAACATTATATTTTGTGTAACAATTATACTATGGATATTAATTTGTTGTATGAGTTGTGCTGTCCTTTGATACTGAAATAGGTGACAATTTATCTGTGAGTATTTTCCTAATACTATACGTTTAGCTTATTTGCTCTTTGATACTCATTTCTTGCATGACTGGCCAAGTTACCATGTATCTCTGACACCTCAAGAATTGATTGTCTATTTGCAGTCCATTCGACATAGAACTCCAAATGCTTTTGCAGATATCCCAGAACAAAATTAATTAAAAATCCATTTTTTTTATTACTATATTTAAGTGGTAAGACATTGATAGGATGTTTGTACTTGAATTAAATGGCCTGTCTATTCCATTTTTTTTTAATCACTCTTAACAACCACTTTGTCATTGGCTGTCCCTTGATTCAAGGAGGACGTCTACTCAGGGTTGTGAGTTTCTGCCATGGATATGTGTAGTGGAGCAGCTTGACTCTTCCCAACTACTGCAGGGCATTTTGGTATGGATGGCTTTGCAGAGATTGGCTTTGGCACTGAGACCCACAATCATCATCATGGTTTTTGGCTGTGTTCAGTGCAGAATAAGGAAGAAGTATTCTTTCATGCATGTTTTATCTACCAGTCAGAAGAAAGCATGCCTAATAGATTTGAAGGCAGACCAGGAAAGTCAGGCAATCCTTTGACTGAAGACCAGATTGAGGATATGCAGATGGTCATGGCAACGAGATACCTCAAAGAGCGTGAGCACACAGCATTCTTGATGGAGCATCTGTTTGGAAAGGCTGGTACAAAAATACTAATAAAAGGTGATGATGTCCAAAAGAGTCTGTAACTGATCTTCAAAGACTTGACAAGAGCATTTGATGACAGCAGTAGTCTTCAGTTGTTGTAGCAGAAATTCTACAAATATAATTAGTCTGAGGGAAAGAACATAGTCATGGTATCTCTTGATCTTGTCAGCTTTTTTGACCAAATCACCATCCAGGAACCATCCCCCTAAGTCCCTAGCCTGTCTAAAGCCAAACAACAAAATCTGCAGAATTACTCCAGCATGAAACTCAAACTGCGACCTTTGAGGTGGGTTTTTCTAAAAAGTTCAGAATTTGAAGTGTTTACAGACAACAATTTATGCAACTACTGCAGACTCCCACCAGGTTGGACCAAATGGACAGCCAAACTTTCAGTTTGAATTCCAGAAAAGATACAGGACTGACAAAAGTAATGAAAGTCATCTTATTCCTGGGATTTCACTGTACGAGTTCCTTAGGGTAATGTCCTAGGCCCAACCATCTTCAGCTGCTTCATCAATGACATTCCCTCCATCTTAAGGTCAGAAATGAGGATGTTCACTGATGAATGCAAAAAGCTCAGCACCATCAATGCTGAACACTGTGTTAGTGGCACAATGGTTAGCGCTGCTGTCTCACAGCATCAAAGACCTGAGTTCAATCCCTGGCTTGGGTCACTGTTTGTGTGGAGTTTGCACATTCTCGTCATATTGGTGTGGGTTTCTCTGGGTGCTTCCTCCCACTGTCTGAAAGTCGTGCTGGTTAAGTGCGTCGGTCATGTACTAAATTTTCTCTCAGTGTACCTGAACAGATGTAGTAGAGTGGCGATTAGAGTGTTTTCAGATTAACTTAATTGCAGTGTTAATGTAAGCCTATGTTTGACAAATAAACTTTCATTTTAATTTTAACTTTTATTTGTGCATCTGCAATCCATATGCAGCAAAATCTGGACAATATTACAGCTTGGAGCTGAACATTTGCACCACAGAAGTGTTAGGCAATGATCATCTCCCACAAAATGAACCCATTAATTAATACCCCATCCACCACCTGAAATATTCATTTCCTTCATCACCAATGCACAGTGGCAATAGTGAATACCATTTTCAAAATGCAGTAATTCAGTAAGGCTCTTTTAAAGGCATTTTCCAAACCCATGATTTCTACTACATAAAGAACAAGCAGCAGATTTATTGTGTTACATAAAAAGGGCCATATCAAATCTGTGGGCTTTTCTTAACTAACTATACTATTCTATAAGCTGATGTTCCCTTTACTGCTCAGCCTTGGGTAGAAGATATAAAATCCATATAGGTGGAGATAAGAAATAACTAAGGGAAGAAACATTGGTGGGAATAGTCAATAGGTCCCCCGCTACACTATAGGACAGAATAAATCAGCAGATAATGAGGGCGTGTAAAAAAGGCAGTACTTCAATCGTGGAAAATCTTAATGTTGATTGCGAAAATCAAAGTGGCAGAGGTAGTCATGAAGGAAAAGTCAGAGTGTATTCAGGACAGTTTCCTAGAACAATATGTTGTTACCTAAGAAGAGTTCAGACTACTTTGGATTGGGTAATGTGCAAGAATAAGGGTCATGATGTAGAGATGCCGGCGTTGGACTGGGGGGAATAGCCCTAGCGAGATGTTCATCCCCACTCCCCAACTTCTTGCTTTCAGACAACCGCACAACCTCAAACAGATCATTGTTCGCAGCAAACTACCCAACCTTCAGGAGAACAGTGACCACAATACCACACAACCCTGCCACAGCAACCTCTGCAAGACATGCCAGATCATAGACATGGACGACATCATCAAATGTGAGGATACCATTCACCAGGTACACGGTACATGCTCTTGCAACTCGGCCAACGTTGTCTACCTAATACGTTGCAAGAAAGGATGTCCCGAAGCATGGTACATTGGGGAGACCATGCAGATACTACGACAGTGGGTGAATGAGCATCGCTCAACAATCACCAGGCAAAACAGTTCCCTTCCTGTGGGCGAACACTTCAGCAGTCATGGGCATTCGGCCTCCGACCTGCGGGTAAATGTTCTTCAAGGGGGCTTTCGTGATACACGACAGCGCAGAGTCGCTGAACAGAGACTGATAGCCAAGCTCCGCACACATGAGGACGGTCTTAACAGGGATCTTGGCTTCATGACACACTATCTGTAACCCCCGTAACTTGCCTGGGTTAGCAAAAAACTTCACTTACTGTGCTGTCTGGAGAAAATACACAATTCTCTAACAATGCTCAGGATCCCCTTCACACACATTGTTAGCCACTTTAACACTTGAATAGCAGGTTAGATGTAAGGATTTGCATTCTAATCAGCAATCTGTAATTGTCTGTGTTTATGTGTGCTATTGCAGACCAGAACACTGCATTTGCCTGACGAAGACAAAGTGTCGAAAGCTCGCAAATTTACTATCAAATAAATCGGTTGGATTAATAATTGGTGTTGCTATATTCTTACCAAGAATAAGGGCACAGTTGATGGAGCTGACAAGGAAAGGAGATTAGCAGAAAAGTTGACCAGCAATGACAGATGCTTATGAAAATAATTCATGACCCTCAAATACATATTCCAATGAGAAAGAAGGATTTTAGGGGATAAATCAACCATGAATCCAGGAGGATAAACTGAAAGCAATAATATACAATGTGGAAAGATTAATGGTAAGTCAGAGGAATGGGAAAATTTTTAAAATGAATTAAAGTGACCAAAAAATAATAAAGCATGAGAAGAAATCGGTAAACTGGCAAGTCATATAAAAACGAACAGCAAGAACTTCTTGGAAAAAAAGGGAGAGGCTTAAGTGAACATAAAGGCCCCTTAGGGAATGAGCCTGGGAAAATAATATTTGGGAACCAGGAAACGGCAGAGGAGTTAAATAAAAGTTTTCCTTCATGGTAGAAAACTGAGAGTATTCTAAAAATACTAAGTAATCAAGGGACAAAAGGACAAGAAGAAATAAATACAATAACAGTCACTAGAGAAACTAATGAAGCTCAAGACCGATAAGTCTCTGGACCTGATGGGTTGCACTTTGAAAGAAATAACTGCAGAGATAATGGATTCTCTCGTAATAATCTTCCAAGAATCTTAAGTTCTGGAAAAGTTTCAGAGGATCAAAATACAGAGGGATTTTGGGCATG
Organism: Sphyrna mokarran; assembly: GCA_024679065.1. Classification (NCBI taxonomy): domain Eukaryota; kingdom Metazoa; phylum Chordata; class Chondrichthyes; order Carcharhiniformes; family Carcharhinidae; genus Sphyrna; species Sphyrna mokarran. The sequence goes on from JAGIQG010000003.1 coordinate 62,860,382, forward strand.
CAGGTCCACAGTTCCCTAAAATTGGCAACACAGGTGACAAAGATGATTAAGAAGGTATATGGAATGTTTGCCTTCATCAGTCAGAACACTGACTTCAAGAGTTGGGAAATCATGTTGCAGCTATATAAAACCTTGGTTACACTGTATTTGTAGTATTGTGTGCAGTTCTGGTCACCACATTACCAGAAGGATGTGAAGGCTTTGGAGAGAGCACAAAGAAGGTTCACTAGGATGTTGCATGTGAGGAGAGATTGAATAAACCAGGATTGTTTTCACTGGAGGCTGAGAGGAGAACTGATAGATACCTACAGAATTATGAGAGGCACAGACACAGTGGATATTCAAGGCTTTTTCCCGAGTGCAAGTGTCAAAAATAAGGGGGCACTGGTTCAAGATGTGAGGGGGAAAGTTTAAGGGAGATATGTGGTGAAGTTTTTCACACAGACTGTTGGGTGCCTGAAACGCGCTGCCAGAGGAAGCGGTGAAAACAAGCGCATTGACATTAAAGACACATTGGGATGGGTACGTGAATAGGGAGGAACAGGAAGAGATGGACCGATCAAGAACTGAAGGTATTTTTTTAGTTTAGTTAGGACATCATGCTTACAGGGCTGAAGGGCCTGTTCCTGTGCTGTTCTTTTCTTTGTTCTTTGATTAGCAAACTGCCAATTTAACATCCTTATTCAAAAAGGGAGAGAGACACAAAAGAAAACAGGTAATCGTGGCTAATTTGCTTAACATTTGTCACTGGGAAAATATTAGAGCCTATTATGAAGGATGTAATAGCAGAACATTTAGAAATACATAATGTAATTCAGCAGAGTCAACATGGCTTCACGAAGGGGAAATCATGCCTGACAAATATATTAGAAATCTTTGAGGTGGTAATGAGCAGGATAAAAGGGAACTAGTAGATGTAATATACCTGGATTTCTAAAAGCATTTGCTAAAGTAATAACCATAGATGAACATAGGCTGCTCTCACATTTGAGGAGGAGAGCTGACCAGTGCTGAATTAACCTGAGGATCACCGTATCTCAGGCAAGGGGCAAGGGTGAGAAGGTAGGGCCTTCATGATAAGATATCACAGAAAAGGCTGCTTAATAAGATGAAAACCCATTTTGATGAGGTTTCATATTAGCATGATAGAGAATTAGCCAACTAATAGAAGACAAACAATAGAATCTTCCAACCATTCACACCAGCAGGGTCTTCAAGTCCCACCAATAGCACACCCCTGCGGCAAGCTTCATGGTGGCAAGGTGTGGCACCAGAAGATCCTGACACTGGCCAATGGTGAGTTGCTCTTCACTGCTACAAAATGCATGGTGAATTGTGCAGAAAATGTCACCCAAAGAGGTGGATTGGGGGATAATTTTCAGGATGGCAACATGTAACTAATGGAGTGCCACAGGGATTAATGTTGGGTTGCAATTATTTACAATATGTTATTAAGGACTTGGACAAGGGAAGTAAATGTACTATTGCCAAGTTTATGAATGACACAAAAATGATGGGAGGGCAAGTGGTAAGGATGACACAGGATCGGATATGGACAGATTAAATGGTAGGCAAAAACTTGGCAGATGGAATAAAATATAGGAAAATGTGAAGTTATGCACTTTGGTAGAAAGAATAAAAGAACTGGATATTATTTAATTGGAGAGAGACTGTAGCATAGAGGGATTTGGGTCCTTATGCATAAATCACAAAAAACTTGGTATGCAAATTTAACAGGTAATAGGGAAGGCAAATTGAATGTTGGCCTTTATTTGAAAGAAAATGGATTATAAAAACAGGGAAGTCTTGCTGAAACTACACAAGGCACTAGTTAGACCACACCTGGAATACAGTTTTGGTCTTCTTATCTAAGGAAAGATATGATGGCATTGGAAGCAATCCAATGAAGAGTCAATAGATTACTAAGGATATGGAGGAGTTTTAAGAGGAGAGATTGAGTATGTTGGGCCTGTACTGATTGGAGTTTAGCAGTGTGAGAGACCATCTTATTGAACATGTCGGATTCTCAGGGAACTTGACAGCATAGATGCTGAGAAGTTGTTTTCCCACGTGGAAGAGTCTGGGATAGAGGGTATAATTTCAAAGTTAAGGGTCACCCAATTCAGACCAAGGTGAGGAAGAATTTTTTTCTCTGAGTGTAGTCAATCTATGGTATCTTTTGCCACAGAAGACTGTAAAAGTTGGGCCATTAAGTACGTTCAAGACTGAGATTGACAGATTTTTAATCAGTAAGGGAATCTAGGGGGTGCTGGGGATAAGGCAAGAAAATGATGTTGAGGATTATCACATCTGGATCAGTTATGATCTCATTGAATGGCAGAGCAGACTTGCTGGGCCAAATGGCCTATTTCTGCTTCTACTTCTTATGATCTTGTTTCAAATCTATTCATGCCCAGGTTGGTTCCAAACAGCACTATTCCTACTGTGGGATAATGCCAATGCGTGTTAAAAAAAAGATTGGAGAGGGAGTCAATACTAAGCATGTGTCATACATTAAGTGTGTGTCTGTGACATAAAGTTTGCTTGTGTTTTAATTAAACAGAGAAAAGAAGCTGAATTAATGCAGATGGAGTCATTTGTGGAACAGTTGAAAACAAGATGCTTAGTGAAATCTGAAATCTGTGCAAGAAAGATAAAGAACATAAGAAGCAGAAACAAGAATAGACTATTTAGCCCTTATTGGTATCAATAATTGATGTTTACTTGGCAACAGCAAAGTTTTGGATCATAGGGTTGAACTGTGGTGGTGTTTCCAATTGCACACTGAGTGATCCTCCATAAAAATATTGGGCTGTGTTCTCCATCCTTGCTTGCAACCGGGATTCTCTGGTCCTGCAGCAGTGACAGAGATTTGGCTGAGTGTCAAATTCTCCGTTCTCGTTGGCATATGTAGCGAGACGTGAATGACTGGAGAATTTATGCCATTATCTGAAGAATAAAGGTTAGATAAATAAATTCTTTCCATGAGAATCTATCTGATATTCAAAATGAGATATCAGATGATACAGTGCCCTATATTCAGAAACTTGAAACAAGCCTATCATTTACTTCTAATTTTTTGTGACTGCAGTTTCCAACTGTGAATGTATTCCTGGAAGTTTCATCACCTGACCTTCCCCATGCTCCAGTCATCAGTCAGCCAATACATCCATCCTTGTGATGTACTGCCTTCCTATACCAACTGGGAAGCAAAAAGATTCATTACCCAAATGAATGATACTTGACTGTCAATGAAACAGCTTTTTTTAAAACTCATTTTCAGTACTTTTATATCTAGAAAAGAGAAATGGTGAACAAAATTACATTTAAAAATCTTCCTGTAAATGTCCAAGTGATTTTCTCCAGAGTTGTACACTGCAGTGTCCTAGAGATAACTCTTCAATTCTTGGAGGCACCAGGCCAATCCTGGTAGCTTGACAACCTTAATGCTCATAATAATTTGTACCAAGAAGCCTATAATTCCTTGACCAAATGTGCACATTTGTACTGTAAAAGCCATCTTTTTCTCTGGCACTGCTAAAGTCCAGTAAAAACTTCAATTATGTAGTTTTCCAATGAATAGTAAGGTTCCATATATTAAAAAACATAATAGTACCAGAGGAAACAGACTAGTATTGAAAATTTACCATGAAATTCAAAAACTTATCACCATTCCCACTGCTCCCGAAAATCCCTCAAACTTTTTAAACTCTTCAAAATCGAAAGAAAGCAAGAAGCTGCTCGGTATCTTATCTGCAGCCAAATTATCGTACTTAAATGTAGGTCATTTCTGTTTTGGGCATGAGCACTTTATGGCATTGAAGAGGTCATACAGAAGAGCACGAGGGGACACAACTTTAAATTAAGGGGTATGAGTTATAGGACGGATATCAGAGGTAGGTTCTTTACTCAAAGAGTGATTAGGGAGTGGAATGCCTGCCTGCAGCTGTTGTAGATGCCCAAGTTTGGTGGCGTTTAAGAGGTTATTGATAAGTATATGGAGAGAAGGGAATGGTTTAGTGGAGGGGCATTGCTTTTTATTTTGGTCGGCACAACATCGAAGGCCGAAGGGCCTGTTCTGTGCTGTATTGTTCTATGTTCTAAGATGATATGCAATGCAAACATATTGCACATCTTACAAGGTGGTTGTCCACCCATTTTTGCAATGGAGTAGCAGAAGGGGAAGGAAGCATGGAAAGTCTGGCAAGAGGCAGATGTTCTCAGGCTCCCTTCTTTGGAATGCTAAAGATAGCTTTGATGAATGTGGAAACGACTATGCACGAGGACCTGAATTGACTCTTTTATGCTTTATGACAGGACGGGAAGCGATGAGAGTAAAAATGTTGGAAATGAGACAAGGGGCCTTTAATGTGTTGAAGGAAAATCCTCAACTGAGGATAAATGAAAGCATTTCAGAAACACTGGCAAGGAATATGGCATAACTGGAACAGATGTGATGGAGATGGAGAAACTGGGACAATTGCAGGAACTGGGGTGGAAATCAAGGTAGCTGAGTTGGTGGATTAATACAAGCTATTGTAAGTCACTCTGTGCCATGATCTTCATAGCTTTCCTCTGGTAGATATCATAGACTTCATATTGCTCCATCCTTGGTTTGACTTTCACTGTTCCTTCCATTGGCTCTTCTGAAATCACAAGACATTCCATCCTGAAAGAGCACCCGCAAATTTTTAAGGCCTGCAACAATCAGTCATAGGGCAGAATTTTGTCATTTTGACCAAGTGTCATCTCGGGCAAAAAAAACTGACGTTGACAGGTTTCCATCCACCCTCTTCACAATACAAACCTCCTCCACTACAGAACTCCTCCCCCCTGTACCATGGAACTACCCCTTTAAACTTTGTCCAATTCCCCACCATGGAACTTCCCCAATGGAATTACACTCCTCCACTAAAGCACCCCTCACCCCAAAAGAGACCACTCCACCATGGAACTCCATTAATTTTTCAACTTCAATGCCCCTTATATTGTTTAAAACCTAATTAATATTAGGATAGTTAAAGTCTCCTACTATTATTGTCCATTTATTCCTATAAGTAAAAATTTATCTGCATATATGTTTTTCTATCTCCCTCTCATTATTTGGGGGTGTGTAATATACTCTTTGATGCATGATTGTCACTTTTTTATTCCTAAGCTCAACCCACAAGGCCTCATTTGTTATCCATTTATCACATCATCCCTTCTCACAACTGTTACTGATATTTTTAACCAATAATGCTACCCATGCCTTTCCCACAAATCTCAATATCCAGGGATATTGAACTGCCAGTTTTGCTCCCCTTTTAGCCAGGTTTCCACTATAATAATGACATCATGCTGCCATGTGTCTATCTGTGCCTTTAATTCATCTGCCTTGTTTGTAAAGCTCTTTGCATTGAAGTATAAACAGTTCAATTCATTAATTTCCTTTGAATGCTTTTAATTGCTGTTTCTTTTGTCTTTGACCACATCACTAACTAATTTTCTACCATTTCCTGATTTGAGGCTGACCTATATCTAATCCTATGCTTTGGTTCCCATCCCCCCTTGCCATTCTAGGTTTAAAACCTCCCCAGTGGAACTAGCAAAAACCCCCAAGCTCTGCAAGGTTCAACCCCTCTGGCTTGTATAGGTCCCATCTTTCCAGAACCAATCCCAATGCCTCAGAGCCTATACCCCTCCCTGGCACATCATTTCTTCAGCATTAATCTAATCTATTTTCTTATTCCTGTTCTTGCTTATGTGTGGCACTGGGAATAATCCTGACATTACTACATTTGAGATCCTGCATTTTAATTTATCTTCTAACTTTCTATATTCAGCATTCAGGATCTTACTCCATGTTTCTCCATGCCATTTGGTACCTAAATGTGCTATGACCACTGGCTGTTCACCCTCCTTCACCAGAATGTCCTGCAGCTGCTCCATAATATCCCTGGCTCTAGCACCAGGGAGGTAACATACATTCTGGATTCATATCTGTGGCCACTGACATACTGTCTGTACCCCTTCCTATTGAATCCCCTTTCACTATAGCCCTGTCTCCATTTTGCTCCCATTCTACTCAGTAGAACTATTTGTGGTGCCATAAAATTGGCTGTTGCTGTTTTCCCAGGGAGGCTATTTCCCTCAACAATATCCAAAGTGTCATATCTGTTTAAGAGGGGAATGACCACAGAATGACTCTTGCTCTTCCTTCCTTAGGCCTTTAACTTTGTCGGATGGTCACCCATTCATTTTCTGTGTTCCTCATTTGCGGTGTGGTCATTTCATTAAACGTGCTATCTACAATATTCTCTGCTTTGATATTGCTCCACAGTGATTTCATCACAGCTCTAGCTTCAAAATGTGGTTAGCCAGTAACTATAGCTGGACACAGTGCCTGCGCACATGGTTATTTAGGGACATTGCAATCATCCTTTATTTCCCACATTATGCAAGAGAAGCACATCATTGGTCTAAGGTTTCCTGCAGTGACTTGTTTCTAGATTATCCTAGTCACTCGCTTTAAGAAAATTTAATTAAGCTAGTGATCTTCTTTCATTTGAAACACTTCTATAATTAATACTTTTATTTAAGCTAATATACTTTAAGAACCATTATAAAATGCTCTGCAAATACCACTTATTAATCAGTTGTTTCTGTTGTCACTTTCTGAATTGTTACATCAATTTCAAAAGCTGCTATTGGTGGCCCAGATAGTTTCCATTTCAAGGCCACTACAAGCCTTTCTAAGAATAGGTAGAAAAGACTCCCTCTTCACCAACTCCTTCCGTCACCAAACTCCAATTTAAGCACTCTACTGCAGCCCAAAATAGCACCCCAGTGTAAACAAAATCAGCACTGATGGACAGCCTGCTTTTAGACTGTCTAACCTCTGAAACCTGTTTAAGCCAGTTACCTAATTATCTGGTTATTTAATTAGTTAGTTGTAGCTGTAAACAGGACCTGTATGAGCCCTGTTTTAAGGCTGAATTCAAACAGGCACCTTTTTTGCTGGAGCAAGAATATTATCCCACCATGTATGAGTTACAATCTTTTAGAAAAGACATAAATGCTTGTAAAAATCCCTGCCCTTTAGCTTTTGAAACAAATTCTATCTAACTGTGTCTCTGAATTGAAAAAATCTGAGTCATGATTTCAGCAGATGTTTGTTGACATGATCTTAAATGGTATCATTGGGGTGGCATGGTGGCAGTGGTGAGCACTACTGTCTCACAGCGCCAGGGATGCAGGTTCAATTCCAGCCTCAAGCCACAGTCTGTGTGGAGTTTGCACGTTCTACCCATGGCTGCATTAATTTCTTCTGGGTGCTCCAGTTTCCTTCCACAGGCCAAAGATGTGTGGATAAGGTTGATTGGCCATTTTAAATTGTCCCTAGTTTCAGACAATTAACAGGGCAAATATGTGGGGTTATGGGACTGGGGCCTCAGTGTGATTGTGTTCAGTACCGACTCAAAGGGCCGAATGGCCCCCTCCTGCACTGTACAGATTCTATGATTCTACGAAAGTGCTGCTTGACTGCTTCCAAAATCCATCATTAACATAGTGGGGAAGGGGGCAGTAAGCTCAGTTTGATTGACAATTCCAAGAGGTTATTAAGGCATTAGTGGTTTCTTTGATGTGGAGTTACGAATAAAAATGTTTATTTTAATAGAGAGTTAAGTATTTGAGGAGAAGGCAAAGTGTGGTGTTTGGGGCATGAATTGTCAGGAATCACATAATCCAGCAGTTAATCACTAAAGGTCTCCAAAAAGATTGCAGAATTCAACCCTATACTTTCCAATGAAAAAATTGTCAAATTACCTCCAATTGCATGCCCTTTAAGGAATCTTAGTCGTAGCCTCACACTCATTTTTTGAAGAGTGATGCCAATTTATACTTCTAGCATCACATCAGCAGTTGCTTCTGTGATGCCAAATCAGTGCTGATTTCAAGCCTTCTGCATGTGCCATTTTCCTGAATGTCCAGTGACATATTACATTCCTCACAAAATAGCAATGTGTTTCCAGTGAAATGCAACCAAATTTCCAGACTGATTAAGCAATATCCAATCTTAGACATTTTTGAGCCAAATGTAGGCAAGAACAAAGGTGTTATCTTCAGCTTCTGCTTTGAACCTTAGTTGTTGTTGTCATTGCCCAACCCCTTTCCAATCTTTTGTCTCTGGTTGTTATGTTCTTCCCAAATGCGGCACGCTACTGAACCCTGAACTCTATCTACCTTCACTCCAAAAGAGAGAATGCCTGCTTTTCAGCTACATAACATTGCCTGCCTCCATTTCTATCCCCGTACATTCTTCATCATTCCAGTCATGACAATTCCAGTGCTCTTCTTGCTAGTTTCACATTTTACAACTTTTGTAATGTTCGGATCATCCAAAAGTTTGCAATTCATATCATAATCATCACCTCATCCCATTGACCATCAATATCCTCTCTAATCTACCCACTGTCATACTTCAATGGAGATATTAATACTGAATAGTGGTACTGAAGGAGGATATATTGGGGCTGATGGGGAGTTTCCATTGGAATTTGGTCCCAATATGGTTCAGTTGTTGTTACACATGTTGGTTAAGTGTGAGGAGATAACAGCATACTGGTAGCAATACTGGACTAGGAATTCAGAGGCCTAGTGTTGCGATCCCATCATAATAACTGGAGAAATTCAAACTCATTTAATTAATAAATATGGAACAAAATGGTAATCTTATTTACCCAGCAAGCCACTGAGCTGCAACACACAGCCACAGACCAAAACACTGTGGCTGTACCTGTACCACACAGATTGCAGCAGTTCAAGTAGTGACTCACCATCATCTTCTCAGGAGAATTAGGAACGCACAAGAAATGTTGGCCTTGTCAGTGATACTCATATCCTTATAACCAAAAAAGACATTGGGTCTAGCCAGGAAGCAGCTCTGTTTTCAATGTAAACATTATATAAATGTTTTAGGGAAGTGAGTTCTGCTGTCTGTTAACACTTAGCATTTTAAATTTGATTACACCTACATCAACAAGATTACCATGGCTAATTCACATTTGCCACAGCCATTCTCCGGCTAAAATACTTCCTGAAAATGTCCAGGTTTAAATTCTATGTGATTTGATTTGATTTATTATTGTCATAAAAGAGGCAGCACAGTGGCACAGTGGTTAGCAGCGCTGCCTCACAATGCAAAAGACTTGGGTTTGATTCCCAGCTTGTGTCACTGTATTTGTGGAGTGTGCACATTTTCCCCATGTCTGTGTGGGTTTCTTTTGAGTTCTCCGGTTTCCTCCCAAGCCCAAAGATGCACAGGTTATGTGGATTGGCCATGCTAAATTGCCTCTTTGTGTCAGGGGGACTAGCTACAGTAAATGCATGGACTTGTGGGAATAGAGCTTGGATGGGATTATGTTTGATGCAAACTCAATGGGCCGAAAGTCTTCTTTCTGCACTGTAGGATCCTATGATTTTATATCAAATATATTAGAATATAGCAAAAAATATTGTTTCTTGCATGATACACACACAAAGCATACTGTTCATAGAGAAAGAAGAGAGTGCAGAATACAGTTTTATAGTCATAGCTACGGTGTAGAGAAAGATCAACTTAATGAGACAAAGATTCGTTCAAAAGTCTGATGGCAGCAGGGAAGAAAGTCGATTGGTATGTGACCTCAGATTTTTATATCTTTTTCCTGGCTCAGCAAAGAACATTATTGCTTACTCTGAATTTGTAAGTAACCAAATTCCCTGTTTTGGCTTTATTTTGTTTTCTTAAAGTTCCATTAGTCAATACACACTAATTTCTGCAAAAATGACTGGTGTATGGTACGCAAAGTACTACAGCCTGGATGCATTCAGAATTTGCATATGTGCAAATTTTGGGAAAAATTACACCTTCCCAAATGTTTGCATTTTTAAATCTTATTTCGCTGACTTTCCTTGCATACTTAGCCCTGAACATTTTATCAGCTAACTAATGTGATTAGTTAGAAGAAGACCCCACAGATTCCAATCTCACTTGGCTGCCGTCCAATGTTTAAAAAAGGTCTAACTTTTTTCTGCATTTCTTGTTCTTTGTGGTCTCCAGTTTTTCACCATCAGTGCCACATTATGGCTTATAAAGCACTTTTTAAAATCTAGAATGTGCAATCACACATGGTTACACTCTTGCCTTAGAGTCAGGAATTTGAGGGTTTAAGACCACTCTAGGCACTTAAGCTCAAAATGTAAACTGTAAATTCAGTGCAAAGGTGCTATCTTTGAAATGAAAGGATAAATTGAGACTCTATCAAGCCATTATTTTAGAGAACAATGGAGGAGTTTGTGCCAGTGTCCTGGCCAATATTTATCCATCACTCAACATCACTAAAATGATTATCTCTTCATTATCACATTATTGTTTGCGTGAATTTGTTGTGTCTAATTTAACTTTCATTTCTTACATTACAGACACCAGCATGTAGTCAGTGTTGTAAGTGCTTTGGAATACTCTGAGGTTGTGAAAGACTGAATAAATACAAGTTCTTTCTTTAACACATTTTAAATACAGGGATGCAATTCCATTAAATTGATTTGTACTAAAATTTGTAAGATATTAGGCAAAGAATTACACTTTTTAATGCTGAGTATTATGTTCTTCATTATTCATTGTTAAATTTCTGTCACTTTTCTTTACAATTGCAATATAATATTAATGCACAAGATTTTATTTTAAACAAATGAACAAGCCAAGTGTTACATCCTTCAAATGAATCTTCAATACTCTTTAAAAAAAAATACTGCAGCTACAGGAAATCTGAAATATAAAAAAACAAATGTACCGGAAACACTCAGTAAGTCATGCAGAATTTATGGAGAGAGAAATTTACCATCTGAGTGTTTTCAACGTTTTCTGTCTGTGTAATTGTCTGATTGTCTGAGTGATCTCCTTATCAGATATTTGCTGATTAATTCAAATGAACATTTCAAACCTGAAATTGATAAAACGTTGTTAGTTAAATCTAATAAGAGTTACGGAACTAAGGCACGCAAATGTTAATGCCTTAAACTTTTTTTTAGTTCCAATGTTTTTTACAAGGGGGGGGACTTTGCCAACTAAGGGGTGCAGGATAAAGTCACAGGTTACTTCTACTTTGTTTATAGTTCCATTTCTAAGAAACTGCTAAAAGAGTCAGAGTTATGTTAAACCCTCCAGTCCAGTTTCTGCTATGATAGCCATCTGATACTGTTTGCAATTGATTACTACAGGCGGTCAGATTAATTTTCAAACATTTTCTTCTACAAGTCCACTGTAAGATTCATCTTCACATGGATTAGTACACTAATGAGGTAGACTCAAAACATTTAAGGCTTTTTTCTATGTTATGGAAGCTAAGTCCAAATTGGTGATCACTTCTTTCCCTCCTTGAGCAGTCTGTGGGAGGATCACAGCCCAAAATCCTATACATTTGGCTTGAGCTATTTTGAGAACTGACACTTAATTTGGTTACTGCTGAGGCTAAAATCGCAGTTCCAGAGCTGATTGTAATTCAACTATCCTACAATGGTCCCTTTAAATAAGATTGATTACATTGGTCAATATGACAGGAATTATCTTCCAACCAGATAGTTAATGATTCATTCAAATAAACATTTCAAAACTGAACTTGATTTAAAAAAATTAGTTAAGGAGGGAAATGGAAATGCCCTACTCCTGTTTCTAGGTTCCTATGTTTTTTTTACAAGGAAGGGGAATGTGCCTTTTTCAGAATGTTCACCTAGTTTAGACAGTTAGACCTGTCTATATAGGACCTGATTGAGAACCAAGTCTGCTGTAAACTGGCAGGTGTAGGACAAAGGTGAGAGATTTGTAGAGGACAAAATGTGGTGGGTTTGGGGGTACGCATTGGCAATGAAGGAGGTTGCAGGGATATAGCCACTGCAGACTCTTGTTGAGGTATTGTTCTGGCATTACATTCACCTCACTGAAATATCCATCCTTTATGCTTGAGTCTAAATACTGAGTGCCAGTAAGTAGCTTGGCTGTGGGAACATCATTGCCAAATTCAAACCCACCCTTACCCAATGCACACTCAGATATGAACACTCCCAACAGAAATCAGGAACCTATTGCTAATTTAGCTACTCACTGGTCTGGGGCAGTGAGGCCAATTGTAATTCTGCCATCAGCATTTCTTTTGAGGTCAGATGATTCAATAATTAAGGGTATTTATCCTGGGACTATTACAATCTGTATGGCTCAGTGCCAAGGTGAGGAATGTTTGTATCCACTGAGATATCTGTAAAACATTGATACCTCAAGAAAATTTATTCAAATACTGGGTGAAAAACATGTATCACTTGACATTCCAATATCCTGGACAATGTGCCAGGCAACAACAAAATGTAAGGGAACTACTGCAAAGGCTTAATGGGAAAAGGCCACAGTCTACTTCTAAGGCCCTAGAATAGGGCCATAGAATACCAAAGGGCTGGATCCTGAGGAGCAATCTTCAGATTATGTGCAAACGGAACACTTGACATGAAATTTATATTATAAATACACCCTTTAATTGTAAATGTCAAGAAGGACCTTGGAGTGCCACATACCATATTGAAAGAAATTGAATTGTATCACTTTATGAATGTCCCGTGATTCAGTGGGTAGCAACTTGAATATCTGGGTTGAAATCCTACTTCAGGATTTGAATTCAGTGGAAGATGTTTTCATAATGTGGCCAAACAGATTGATCATCAGCCTGAAATCTTCCCAATATGCCCAATGACAACAGTAAGAGTGGAAAAGCTTCCTGGTCAGCTATACTGCAAAAAGCAATGGCAAACCACTACAGTACTTTGCCAAATATAATCATGGACCAATTCAATGGAAATCCAATGATTGCCAATGATCTCTTAGGGTGTGGTGCCTGAAGGAGGAGGAGAATTGCACTTTATGAAATGTCAAATTTGAGCTATTATTTAAGGTATTTTTGCAAAATTTATCACGAATTGTACTTTTTCAAGAAAAATTGGATACTTGTCTTTTCTGAGCTTCCTATTTTTAAAAGAAGTTTCTCCCTATTTAAAGTAAACAGATTAACAATTCAGTTGGGAAGGAGCCAAAAGAATTTCCTTAAACATTAATTACTGACCCACAAATAGTCCAAAAGCCAACCATCAAGATACAAGAGACCAGAAATATTTAAAATGGATAAAACTTAAGGCATTGTTGATGACGATTTAAAACCAAAGGAAAATTCAACAGACAGATAGGCTGAAAGAAACTTTATAAAATCTGCAAAATGAATTAAAACATCATTTATGATTCTCACTACAAGATGTGGATTGAGATTAAAATACTTCCTGTTTCTGTTGTAGAGCGAAAGCCTAAATCCACTCAACAACTGTGGCTGTCTCTAACCGAAGTTAGGGCTCACATTTTGAACTTGCAATCAGTTTGTTGTTGACTATTGCTGGAAGGCAATAGGAGCTTAATGCATTACCATTTTCTTCCATCAAAGACATTCACAGCACTGAGGGTCAAGGAAAGCTGGGGTCACGTGGAATTCATTGTCCTTGCCATTAAGGATTTAATGGATTTAATAATCCGTAGGGGAGACAAATGATCTGGGTTGATGGTCTCAAATCCTGCTATGGCTGCCAGTGGAATTTAAACTTAGTTAATCAATGATTTGAATTATTTGGCAACAAATTATTGGAATTGAAAGTTGTTATCGATCGTTGTAAAAAACCATTTTGGTTTGCTGATGCCCTTTAAAGGGGAAATCTGCTGTCTTGGAGATTTTTTTAAAATTCATGCTTGGAACATGGATGTTGCTTCCACACCAAGACTCCAGGCCCACAATAATGTTGATAACTCTTAGCTGTTCTCAAGAATCATGAGGGATTGGCAACAAATGCTGGTCTTGTCAGTGCCACCCACATCCCCCAAGAGAACAAGAAAAATCCCAGTGTGGGCTCTTGCACACAAATTTGGCTGACACTCCAGTGAGTATTTATGGAGCACTGCACAGTTGAAAACATTATCTTTCAGTTAGAGACATTAACTGTCCCATCTGCTCTTTCAGGACATAAAATATCCCATGGAACCATCATAGAAAAGAGTAGGGGGGGGCTCTCTCAGTTTCCTGATCAATATTTATCCCTCAACTATCATTTGGTGATTGTCACATTGTTGTTGTTATGATCTTGCTATGTGCAAATTGACTTTACTTCAAAAGTACTTAATTAACTGTAAAATGCTTTGAGACTCCTAATGGTTGTAAAAAGTGCTACATAAATATGTCATTTCTATAGAGAAATTACTGAAGCAATTGTCTTAGGTGTGTGATGAATAAACCATGGTGTTGATGAGGCTGCAATCAAATGAAACACCAAGGGCAGCGTGGAGAAGTGAACTTCATGGTAAATGTGGTAAAACAGTCCTGATTTGGCTAAACACTCACATCATTGATTGAGAAAAGAGAAACCAAGGACCTTTTGGTGCGGAGGCCCTGGTCCCGAAATTCTTTTGCAACAAAATAATAACAAATGGCATCTAGGCAACAGTTGACATTGGCTAAACACATGGCACCTTGAACAAATAAACTGATGCTTCGTCGTGTCGAACAGTAGTCTGTGCCAATGATGTCCTGTCGCACTAAAAACTGAAGGAAGATGCCAATGTGGACGGGCACAAATGAACAGATGAAGATTGCCAAATTGGCAGTGATGATTCTAATGCAGATCTGGCAATTTCCGGGTGTGTCACTTTGTCTTTGCAGAAGTTTCCTGATGATCTGGACTGAACAAAAGACCATAACTGCCATCGGGATCACAAAGCCCAGCAGCTCCACAAAAGCTATCAGACCTGGGTTCCATGATTTATCAGAAAATTCATGGAAGCAAATGATGGTGAAGTTAGCAGAATCCGTGTTGTTGTGGAACCCATAGATTGGGATGCTCCCCAACCACACAAAGGCCCAAATGATAAGACAAATTATCACAGTGTTCCGAGGAGATCGGAAAACTCTTGCTTTCAAAGGGTGGATGATGGCGAGATAGCGATCGATGCTGATAGAAGTGATGATGAAGATGCTGGCATACATGTTGACAAAGTAGAGGGACTCCACAAAGGAACAGAAGGCAATGTCAAAGGGCCAGCCCTCATCCTGTTCAAGCATCTTAAAAGGAAGGGAGAACAGCAACAGGATGTCTGCCAGGGCAAGATTGCTCATGTAAATGGTAGATTCGGTCCATCTCTTGATCTTGCAGCAGAACATGAGGAGAGCCAGAAGGTTGAAGGGCAACCCCAGAATGAAGGTGGGGATGTAGATCACTAGTTGCATAGTTTTCTCCTCCTCATTTGTGTTAAACTCACACACATTAGACTTCCTTTGGTGGCCCAGCTCCATGACTTGGTTAATCCTGAAAAGGGAAAGCATGATTTAGAATCCAGTCACTTTGCTTAAATTAAGAGAGTAGAAACCATGACCGACGATGTTACATTGTGATAAGTCCTCACTGCCCTGACAGGATGCTTGGCCCATCAATCGCACATATGGGAATTCAGGCAACACGGACAGCTAATGTTACATCTTTACTGCGCCTATTTGAAAATGTTCCCTCTGCTTTTATAAAGAACAAAGAACAACACACACAGGAAACAGGCCCTTCAGTCCAACAAGCCCGTGCCGCCCAAGCCTGGCTTGGGAGGAGGAGACAGCGGGTAGTAGTGGAAGGCTCTTTTTCCAACTGGAGGTCTGTCACTAGTGGTGTGCCACAGGGCTCTGTACTAGGACCCCTTCTATTTGTGGTGTATATAAATGACTTGGAAGAGGGGGTAGGTGGTGTGATCAACAAATTTGCTGATGACACTAAGATGATTGGATTGGCGGGTACTGAGGAGCAGTGCCTGGCAATACAACATGACATAGATAGCCTGGTAGGTTGGGCAGATAGATGGCAAATGGAATTTAATCCGGATAAATGCGAGGTGATGCATTTTGGCCGGAATAATGTAGAGGGGAGTTATAGGATAAAAGGTAAAACTATCCGGAGTATAAAGATGCAGAGAGACCTGGGGGTGCAAGTTCACAGGTCTCTGAAGGTGTCAGTACAGGTGGAGAATGTGGTAAAAAAAAGCGTATGGTATGTTAACCTTCATAGGAAGGGGTATAGAATACAAGAGTAGGAGTCTGATGTTGCAGGTGTATAGAACGTTGGTTAGGCCTCATCTGGAGTACTACATCCAGTTCTGGTCGCCATATTACAGGAAGGATGTAGAAGCCCTGGAGAGAGTGCAGAGGAGATTTACCAGGATGCTGCCTGGTATAGAAGGGCTGTCTTACGAGGAAAGATTGAAAACACTGGGGTTGTTTTCCCTTGAAAGACGTCGGCTGAGAGGGGATCTTTTAGAGGTATATAAGATTATGAGGGGTATAGATAGAGTAAAGGGTGGTAAGCTTTTTCCACCATTAGAAATGGATAGAACGAGGGGTCACGGGCTCAGGGTGAGGGGGGCTATGTATAAGATGAATATTAGAGGCCAGTTTTTCACACAAAGGGTAGTGGGGGTGTGGAATGCACTGCCGAGTAAGGTGGGGGGGGCAGGCACGCTAGGGTTGTTTAAGGGTCTCTTGGACAGCCACATGAGCGGTCTGCAGATAGAGGGATATAGCAGGACTGTCTAAATATCTTATTTGTTTCCACAGGTTATTCGGTCCATACATTCGGCAGGTCATGCAAGGGCTGCTCTTGGATGTTGCTTCAGGAGTGGCCTAGTGCTTCATGTCGTTAGTGTGTGCTTAAACTGGACCATCTGATGTGCAACATGACAGCTCAGAGACTATCGCTGTTGCTGTGCAGACACATGGATTTGGGCCTGTGTCTGCGGGAGTTTGCGCATTCTCCCCGTGGTTGCATGGGTTTTCTCCGGGTGCTCCGGTTTCCTCCCACATCCCAAAAATGTGCTCTTAGGCTGATTGGGTAACAAATTGTCCCTATCTTGGTCCCTTTTTGGGAATCTTCAACAATAGGCATAGCCTAAAGTCAAGGATATGTCATTAAGACGTTAGGACGGCGGCATGGGCTCGTCGGGCCAAAGGGCCTGTTTCTCGTGCTGTGTTGCTCTTTGTTCTTTGTTGTTCTTTATTTTAACATTCAGTGAATGCCTCATCTACCTTCTTCTACCTATGACTTTTCTCTACGGCAGATTTGGGGAGGTCTAATTTAGGGACAATTTGTTAACACCAGTCAGCCTAAAAGCACTTTTTTGGGGTGTGGGAGGAAACTGGAGCACCTGGGGAAAACCCACACAAGCACGGGGAGAATGTGCAAACTCCCACAGACACCGACCCAAGTCGGAGATCCAACCCAGGTCCATGTATCTGCATAGCAAACAGTGATAATTGCCGAGCTGTCGTGTTGCCTGTCAGTTGGTCCAGCTTAAGCATACACTAACAACGTGAAGCACTAGGCAACTCTCAAAGCAACATCCAAGAGCAGCCCTCGCACGACCCACCGTATGTATGCCCCTTGTTGACCAACAAGGCAGACCATATCACCTGTGGATGTAAAAACAAGACATCAATAAACGCATACAGCTTATATAGACATTCACTGAAGATCCCCAGAAGTAAGACAGGTTAGCCCTAAAATATGTTGGATGGCCCATAGGAATCTACTGACTCCCCAGAACGTCCTGAGGCTCTTGACCCTTATTTAGAACAGTCTTTTGTATCCCTCAGTCTCTAGTCTGCTCATGTGCCTATCCAGATAAGCCTTAAACAACTCTAGTGTACCTGCCTCCACAATACTACTTGGCAGTGCATTCCAAGTTCCCACAATCCTCTGTGCGAAAAAACTTCCTCTAATATCTGAATTATACCTCGCCCCTCTCAGATAAGCCCGTGGCCTCTCGTGATTTTCGTATCCAACCTGGAAAAAAGCTTCTCACTTTTCACTCTAACTATACGTTCCATAATCTTATACACCTCTATTAGATCTCCCTGCATTCTCTGTCTTTTCAAGGAGAACAGCCCCAATTTGCCCAATCTCTCCTCATAGCTAAGACCTTCCATACCAGGCAACATCCTGGTAAAGCTCCTCTGCATTGTCTCCAGGGTCTCCATATCCTTTGATTAGTACGATGACTAGAACTGGACGCAGTACTCCAAATGTGGTCTAACCAATGTTCTATACAACTACAACATTAGGCACCAGCTTTTATACTCCATACCCCTTCCTATAAAGGCAAGCATACCATAAGTCTTCTTCACCATCTTCTCCACGTGCCCTGCCACTTTCAAGAACTTGTGTACTTGCACACTTAGGTCTCTCTGTGTTTCTATACTCTTAATAATCCTACCATTTATTGTATAACTCCCCATCTACATTATTTCTTCCAAAATGCATCACCTTGCATTTATCTGCACTGAATTCCATCTGCCATTTCTCTGCCCAATTTACCAGCCTATCTATATCCTGCTGTATTGTCTGAGACTGCTCATCACTATCAGCAAGTCCAGCCATCTTCATGTCATCTGCAAACTTGCTGATCATACCACTCACTCCCTCTTCCAAGTCATTTCTATATATTACAAATAGCAACGGTCCCAGTACTGAGCCCTGCAGCACACCACTAGTCATAGACATCCAGCTAGAAAAAGACCCCTTCACTATTACCCTCTGTCTCCTGTTACCAAGTAAGAGGTCTGACAATACCATTTTTAAATCCAACCGATTTATTTGATAGTAAACTTGCAAGCTTTTGATCTTTGGAACCTTCTGCAGGCGAATGAGGTGTTCTGGTATGCAATAGCACACATATCAGCACAGACAGTTTACAGATTACTGATTAGAATGCGAATCCTTACACCTAACCTGCTATTCAAGTCTTAAAGTGGCTAACAATGTGAGTGGAAGGAGCACTGAGCACAGGTTAAAGAACAAAGAACAAAGAGCAACACAGCACGGGAAACAGGCCCTTCAGCCCAATGAGCCCACGCCACCGTCCTAACGTCTTAATGACATATAGGGACCAATATAGGGAAAATTTGTTGCCCAATCAGCCTAAGAGCACATTTTTTGGGATGTGGGAGGAAACCGGAGCACCCGGAGAAAACCCACGCAACCACGGGGAGAATGCGCAAACTCCCACAGACACAGGCCCAAATCCATGTGTCTGCACAGCAACAGCGATAGTCTCTGAGCTGTCATGTTGCCCATCAGATGGTCCAGTTTAAGCACACACTAACGACATGAAGCACTAGGCCACTCCTGAAGCAACATCCAAGAGCAGCCCTTGCATGACCTGCCGAATGTATGGACCGAATAACCTGTGGAAACAAATAAGATATTTAGACAGTCCTGCTACATCCCTCTATCTGCAGACCGCTCATGTGGCTGTCCAAGAGACCCTTAAACAACCCTAGCGTGCCTGCTCGCACCACCTTACTCGGTAGTGCATTCCACACCCCCACTGCCCTTTGTGTGAAAAACTGCCCTCTAATATTCGTCTTATACATAGCCCCCCTCACCCTAAGGCCGTGACCCCTAGTTCTATTCATTTCTAATGGTGGAAAAAGCTTACCACCATTTACTCTATCTATACCCCTCATAATCTTATATACCTCTAATAGATCCCCTCTCAGCCGACGTCTTTCAAGGGAAAACAGCCCCAGTGTGTTCAATCTTTCCTCATAGGACAGACCTTCCATACCAGGCAGCAACCTGGTAAATCTCCTCTGCACTCTCTCCAGGGCCTCCACATCCTTCCGGTAGTACGGCGACCAGAACTGGACGCAGTACTCCAAGTGAGGCCTAACCAACGTTCTATACACTTGCAACATCAGACTCCTACTCTTGTATTCTATACCCTTCCTATGAAGGCTAACATACCATACGCTTTCTTTATCACTTTCTCCACCTGTACTGACACCTTCAGAGACTTGTGAACCTGCACCCCCAGGTCTCTCTGCGTCTCTATACTCCGGATAGTTTTACCTTTTATCCTATAACTCCTCTCTACATTATTCCGGCCAAAATGCATCACCTTGCATTTATCCAGATTAAGTTCCATTTGCCATCTATCTGCCCATTCTACCAGCCTATCTATGTCCTGTTGTATTGCCTAGCACTGCTCTTCAGTTCCCGCCAATCCAAGCATCTTAGTGTCATCAGCAAATTTGCTGATCACACCACCTACCCCCTCTTCCAAGTCATTTATATAAACCACAAATAGAAGAGGTCCTAGTACTGAGCCCTGTGGCACACCACTAGTGACAGACATCCAGTTGGAAAAAGAGCCTTCCACTACTACCTGCTGTCTCCTCCTCCCAAGCCGGTTCTCAACAACAAGAGATGTGTATTGTCTCCAGACAGCACAGTAAGTGAGGTTTTTTGCTAATCTCACTCATTGTTAGCCACTTTAAGACTTGAATAGCAGGCTAAGTGTAAGGATTCACATTCTAATCAGCAATCTGTAAACTGTCTGTGCTGATATGTGTGCTACTGCAGACCAGAACACCTCATTCACCTGAGGAAGGCTACAAACGCTGAAAGCTTGCAAGTTTACTATCAAATAAATCGGCTGGATTTCAAATTGGTGTTGTCAGACCTCTTACTGAGTTTACTCCAGTCTAACACCGGCATCTCTACATCCTGTTACCAAGCAGTTCTCAATCCATCTAGCCACCTGTCCTTGTATCCAATGAGCCTTAATCTTTTTCACCAACCTACCATGAGGGATTTTGTCAAACACCTTACTGAAATCCATATAGACAACATCCACGGCTCGCTCCTCATCAACCGTTTTTGTCACCTCTTCAAAAAATTCTACCAGATTCTTAAAGCACGACCTCCCCTTTACAAATCCATGTTGCCTATCACTAATGAGATTGCCATGGTCTAAATACGTATACATTCTATCTCTAAGAATCCTCTCCGACAACTTCCGTACCACTGACATCAAGCTCACCAGCCTATAATTACCCGGGTTATGCCTTCTACCCTTTTTAAACAATGGTACCACATTCGCTATTCTTCAGTCCTCTGGGACCTCACTTGTGTCCAAAGAAGAAACAAAGATTTGTTTCAGAGGCCCAGCAATTTCATCTCTTGTCTTCCTAAGCAGCCTAGGATAAATGCCACCAGGCCCTGAAGATTTATCAATTTTAATACTACCTAAAACCCTAACACTTCCTCCCTCGTAATGGATATTTTCTCTAATGGATCAACAATTCCCTCCAAGACACTTCCAAACAACAAGTCCTCCTTCGTGAATACTGACACAAAGTATTCATTCAGGATCTCCCCCATTTCCTCAGGCTCTAAGCATAGTTCCCCTCCTCTGACCCTAAGAGGACCATTTTTTCTCTAACCACCCTTTTGCTCCTGACATATGAGTAAAATGCCTCTGTATTTTCCTTAATCTTGTCTGCCAAGACCATTTCGTGCCCCTTTCTCGTCCTTCTAACTCCTTGTTTGAGTTCTCTCCTACTCTCTCTGTATTCCTCCAAAGCTCTCTCCATTCCCAGTTGCTTAGACCTAACATACGCCTCTCTTTTCTTCCTGATCAAGTCCTCAATATCCCTAGTTATCCACAGCACTCTAATCCTATCTTTGCTATCCTTCCTCTTAACAGGCACATGTCTTTCCAGCAACCTTATCAGTTGTCGCTTAAAAGACTCCCACAGGCCTCACGTGGACTTACCTTCAAACAACCTCTCCCAATCAGTGGCCATCAGTTCCTGCCTAATCCAGCTATAGCTAGCCTTCCCTCAATTTAGCACACTCCTTTTCGGACAACGCTCATCCTTTTCCATTAGTATCCGAAAGTAGACAGAATTGTGGTCACTGTTTGCCACATGTTCCTTACTGAAACCTCGACCGCCTGACCAGGCTCATTTCCCAGAACTAGATCTAATATAGCCCCCTCTCTAGTCGGGCTAACTACATACTGCTCCAAAGAGCCTTCCAGTACACATTTTACATATTCCTCCCCGTCCAGACCCCCAGCCCTAGGCATCTTCCAATCCACCCCAGGGAGATTAAAGTCTCCCACTAATTCAAACCTATTTCTTCTGCAGCTATCCAGAATTTCCTTACACATACTTTCTTCCACTCCTCGCAGGCTATTGGGTGGTCTGTAGTATACCCCCAGCATAGTGATTGCTCCCTCCCTGTTTCTGAATAATAAAGGTGACAATAAACAGGTAAAAGCTTTTATTAAAATAGCAGTGAAAAGTGAAAGCATTCAAACAATAGACACAAACTTCTCTACCTTTTGTCTCGATCTCTCACATCTCATGTTGAGATCTGAAAGATGATGGCAGCAGATTCAATAGTAACTGTCAAAAATGAATGTATATTTGAAAAGGAACATTTTTACAGGGCTATGGGAGGAGTGGGAGAGTCATTGAGTATCTTTTACAAATAGTTGACAGAGGCAAAGTCAGCTGAAGGATCTCCCTTCTGTATGATTTTGTGCGTCATATAATTTCATGATCCTATTGTGGATGTTATTCACAAAATGTACCATAATTAAATGTAATTACATATCTGCAATTTACTCCAGCTTTTAGCGCTTGTAGATGTTCTGAACCACAAAGCTCCAGGCATGACAGATGGATATTCACTGAAATATCCACTGAACCAACTATGTTTAAAACACGGAGTCAGAAAGCAATATTATTTGTTTAAATAGTATGCAAATAACTCGCTGATTCCTTTGTTCAAATGCAACAACTTTGGTTGCATGTTTCACGTCTTTGCCCCTGTAGCCGTCTGAATTTTGATTCCTCCAGCAATCCCAATCCGACTGTAAAAATGGTGGTTAATCCATTGTTTTAAGTACTCCTTCAACTAGACACACAGTTTACTGTGGGGGATACTTTTGTCCTCCATAATAAATAATAAATTAAGAATTAATTACAATCTGAACAGCAACAAAGACGCAATACCTTCAGAGTGATCAGTCATACGAGACCAACCGGACAGAATGAAAATAACAGTTAGAGAACTGCCAAATGTTAGAAATCATTAGGCAAAAGAATTTGACATCAGTCAAACAATTGTTGACACCAATTTAAAATTCAACGGCCCACGCAACTGAGCAAATTCTTATGGATGGAGAGTTACTTTGCTTTTAAGTAACAGATCCAGAAGGACGATCAAGATGAGGAAACCTCTGTCGGTGCGCTAAGAACCCTTGATAGATTTTTTTGACCAAAAGTGTATTGTTTCGCATCTGGGATTTTTACGCTATAAATTGAATAATGTACATGACTGTACATCATATTGTTGAGATAATCAAATTAGATACGTTAATTCAAGAATAATTTTCTTTTCATTTGACAACATTTTGGCTCCCTTCACAGCCTCACTATTTCTCCAGTCTGAATCTCTCTCTAGTCTGACTCTGTCCCCAGTCTGTCTCTTCCCAGCTTTGCATTGCCTGAAAATCAACTTTTATAGGCTGTCGAATTAGTCATAGCTTTATGGTGTTTGCGAAATAAATTAAACCGATTTCTGCCTAGCGCTTTTTGAAAACATCTCCATCTGTAAGTTCAAAAAGCAAAGCTGACAATTTTGTGCATTATATAATTTCAAATAAATTTTAGAAGTATTACACACGCATTTTCTCTAGACCTTCTGCTTCAACATAGAATCATAGAAACCATAAAGTGCAGAAGGAAGCCATTCAGCCTACTGAGTCAACATTGAAAACAATCCCACCCTGGACCTATCCCTGTAGGACCTATGTAGGACCTATCCTACATATTTACCCTGCTAATCTGCAACAAATCTTTATACTGAAAATGCAGACATCAGATAACTTGCCACTGACACATCAGTATGTCAAGCTAAGTTCTAAAACACATATAAGTGCAAAATTCCACTTCATTAAAATGATTTTTAAATACATAGGTCTACTTACAATATATTAATCTATGGTACGCTTGCTGAAAAGTGGATGAGTATGCCTCGTCCACCCTGGTATAAATAATGGTAGTCACCCAAAACAACACCTGATAACACTAGTTCTTTTAACCACATCCTATGCCCGTTGCCTCTCTCGCCTCCTTGGGTTCTTTTTGCCAGTAAACTTTCTTTATAATTCAGTAAAATGCACTTACCCGTTCCTCTACAACTCTCCAAATCCATTCCTGTTCAGGTGATTTCTGATTTATCTTTCTTTCTTTTGCAATGATATCTGCTATTCTCCCTTCAGCCTGACGCATGAATCACATCCATTTTGGAGTGTTTCAAAACTCACAGTTAATCTTCGGCTTGCCTTTGCCCCTGCCCTGTGCCCTTTTCTTCACTTTTCTCTAGCTAGCTTAGGATCTTAACTGGGGTTGTACATATTCCTGGCGTGACTGAGAAAAATTTAGTGGTTAGCATGTTGTCTTCATGTGGGTGTTAAAGAGTCATTACAGTTTTTGAAAATGAAAGAGCATTCTGAGAATATCATGCCCAACTAGACAGTGAAACCAACAGCAATCTCTGACTGGCACTCAGCAGAAGAAATACAAAGTGCCATTAAATAAATCTAGTTTAAACCTGACTACTGTTCAGATAAAAGCCCAGAAATGGAATAAAAACCACCAGATTGACAGCAGTGAATATTACAAACACTCGAGTTCAAGCAACTAAAGCAGGAGATCTATATAAGAGGAGCATCTTCAGAGACACGGTAGTGTAGGTTGAAACAAAACTTTGTTGATTTTCTGGTTATTTACAGGAATGTAGTTGAAACAGAAATGTTAGCATTTGTTTTAATAGTTTAGCAAACTAAATTATCTCATACATGCCAAAAACTTGCAAATAACTATTGAAACCAACTTGAAATTCAACAGCCCATGCAACTGAGCAAATTCTTATGGATGGAGAGTTGCTTTGCTTTTAAGTACAGGGTCCAGAAGGACAATCAAGATGAGGAAACCCCCATCAGTGGGTTAAGATGGATTGATAGATTTTTTTGACCTAAAGTGTATTGTTTTGCACCTGAGATTTTTATGCTACAATTTGTGTAACGTACATGACCGTACGTTATATAGTTGAGATAAACAAATTAAATATGTTAATTTAAAAATAATTTTCTTTTCATTAGACCACATTCTGACTCTCTCCACAACATCACATCTCTCCAGTTTGAATCTCTCCCTAGTCTGACTCTGTCCCCAGTCCGTCTCTCCCTAGTCTGACTCTGTCCCCAGTCTGTCTCTCTCTAGTCTGACTCTGTCCCCAGTCTGTCTCTCTCTAGTCTGACTCTGTCCCCAGTCTGTCTCTCTCTAGTCTGACTCTGTTCCCAGTCCGTCTCTCTCTAGTCTGACTCTGTCCCCAGTCCATCTCTCCCTAGCCTGACTCTGTCCCCAGTTCATTTTTCCCTCTGTTGGGAAAAAAACAATACTAGGGATGACTTGTGCAAAGTGATTGGTAGAAGTTTTGGGTTCAAATCCCAGTTCACGACTTGATGGCCATGGAAGGTGCATTCATACCATGGCCAAACAGGTTGATTGTCAGCCTGTAAATTCTTCCAATAACTGATAACAGACAGCCAAGAGTGGGAGAATCTTATGATCAGTCAACTGCAGAAAGCAATGGTAAAACCATTCAGGTACTTTACCAAGCTTCATCTTGGATCAGTCCATTGGAAAGTTAACGGACACTATCAGCCTCTTAGGGTATGGTATCTGAAGGAAGAGGATGTAAAATCATAAAGTTTCAAAAATGGGAGATCACAATTGTTCTGATATAGATTAGGGGAAAAGCAAAATGCAAAGTGGGAAGATGGCAGAGGAATTTCTAAAATGTGTACAGGAGAAATTTCTTGAGCAGTCTATTTCCAGCCACACGAGAAAAGAAACGTGTCTTGGATCAAGTTTTAAGAAATTGCGTGGATATTGGAATGTGTTTCAGTGGGAGACTATTTGAGAAACAGTAATCATAATGTCATTATGTTTAAGAGTGGTTGTGAAAAAGGACAAAGAATATAGAAAATGATGATTCTAAAGTGGTTAACTATTGTGAATTGTAAAGAGATCAGACTCAGATGACTTGGAATCAAATATTGGGAAATAAAACAGTAAATCAGCAATGAAGGGAAGCCTTCAAAGATACAATGATTTGTGTACAGACTAGACACATTTAAGGGGGAAAGGAAGGGCATCCAAAGCTTGAGCTTCCAAGGTGACAAATAACATTTAGCTTAAAATGAAACAGAGAAAGGAGGCTTAAGCTTCACAAAACTGTGGAGAATCAAGCAGAATATGGAAAGTGCAGAGGACAACTGAGGAGGGAAATAAGAGGGGCATAAGTAAAATATATGTGAAAGAATTAGAGGGTAACATTAAAGTGAACACTATAACTTGTAAATAGTGAAAGGTTAGGCAAAGGGAGAATGGAGCTGAAATGTACCAATAAAGAAATCGTCTTATAAAAAATGTGGGTACGGCTAAGATACAGAGTTAGTGATTTACATCTCTCGTCTTGAAAGTAGATAATGTTGCCAAAGTCACCGTTAAGAGGAGATCGAGAAATTGAATAGGATAGGGATAGATAATGCAGGCGTTGGTGGGGATAAGGAGTGTTTTTTAAAAGGTCATCAGCTCTCAAAGTAGAAAAGTAATTTGGTTTGGTTGAAACATTAACTTGCTGAATGGAGTAAGAATTTGAACAGTGGAAGCTCTAGAATTCAAATGGAAGAGCAGAATAAACCTAATCAACCTTAAATCAATGATAGGGACTAGTGTCAGTAATCCAAGATAGAAGTAATTGGCACACTGAAAAATAAGTTCAATAAATTAAAGTCAGTCTGGAACTGTGACAGGCAAATGGAGTCTGACTAACTTGATTAAATCTTCAGAAAATAAGTGAGGGGTTATGAAAGTGGTGCAATTTCTATGGATTCCCTAATCCAATTCATTCTAGCAATGGCAACTCTTCCTGAAGTGTAGCGTCTCTTATTTCGAAGCTTCTTTATCTAATGTCCCATTTCAATACTAAAGATACTGAGCTCTGTGCACACCTTATTGCCACTTCATGTTTAAATGCTATCAGTCTAGTATCTCGCCCAATCATTATATTGAGAGCATTGTGTAACTGTGACTAAATTGATTATCCTTGCTCATTCTCTTGACTGACTTTGGCACAGGTGGAAGGACTGACTTCCTTCAAAGCTTCTTCTCTTGTTTTACTACTATGGCACAATCCATGTATAGCGCAATCCGAGCTTCTTGGCACTTTCTGGCCAATCCCAATGTGACCAACATACATGCTGTTATAGCTTAATCTCCGGTTACATGTAGGCACCACATTGCCCCTTTCCTATTCATTAATCATGGGCCTTATTTTCCCATTTTGATTCTAGTGCTGAGTGGACTTGAAACTAGGAGTGTTTCAGATCTGACTATTCTGAGGTGCCCCTAATGCCTCTCCTGGCCCCCAAAGATATTGCCCCACCCCATAATATTATCCCCTTATCCCCCCACTTCCTCCACCACCCAGACCCATCACACTTCTCCTCCCACCAATGTCAGTCAGTGATTCACTCTCTCCCTTTCCCCCATTGATCACAGGCAGAGTTGCAGTCAGCCTCCTTCCATCCTCCACCAATCTCAGGCAGAGTGGCTGTGGACACCCTTCCCCTCCACTAATCTCAGGCAGAATGGCAGCAGCCCCCTTTCACTCCACTAATCTTAGGCAGAGAGGCAGCGGATCTCTTCCTCCCCTCCACTGATCTTGGGCCTAGTGGCAGTGGACCCTCCATCCCCCAGCCACATGCTCCCCAGAATCACAGCTCCTTGAAAAGTTGAAAGGCTGCAGCAGTGCCATTTTACAATGGCTTTGTGCACATCCTTCAGCTGGAAGTGAGCTGAATGTACTTGGAGCCAGCAGCAATGCAAGACCCAAAGTCAGTGCTGAGATCTAGGTCTGTGCTGCAAGTCAGACATTGGAGACCCTGCTAAGCAAAAGTCCAGCACCCGTCTCACACACACTCGCAGAGCTGCCACTGACCCGAGAAAGAAAACGGCTGCAACAGAAGGACCCCTTATGCAACAGAGAGCCATCGGATGCTAAGCACTTACCTCCTCACTAACCCTCACTTGTGGAGCACCCGTCTCAGACTTATATTGAGAATGACTGTTGCACCAATTCTAGATGGATGAATGTGGTGGTAAAGGGGGAAGTACTGGTAAAATTTGGGTGTGCAATATAAATGCATGCAAATGCATTTAAATGGCCATCGCCCCTGAGTGTGAGCCTGATCGCAGCCATTTTTGGGCCTTAATAAAGGGGTGCCCTTAATAAAGGGGAACTAGTGCAGAGGCAGTGCAGATTGCACTACTTGCTTCATTCCCAACTTTACCAAGTTTTTGTGCCCATTTAATGGTAAATTGGGCCTATCTATAAAGTAAAAGTGTCAGACATATATTGCAATGCATAGAAACTGGCTGCTAACTTGTGCATAGCAAGTTCCCACAAACAACAAAGAAACCAAAATAACTTGTTTTTCTTTGTGATAAATATTGACTAGGATCTTTTTCAAAGAAGTTGCATAGAATCTTTTACGTCTATCTGAGTGAGCAATATGTTTAACATCTCATCCAGAAGACCAGGGATGAGATTCTCTGGCCTCCCAGCTGCGTGTTTCCAGCCAGCGGGAGATAGGGCATTGTTTCCTAGTGATTCTCTCATCTCGATTCTGTCAACGGTAATTCCAACACACATGTCCAACAATATAGCATGGCCTCACTGTAGTGCCTGTCTTGATTCGTGCAGTCAAACCCTGGACAAGGGACCAGAATGCACCACCTTTTAATTTGGAGACAAAAGCACAATCAGCTAAGCTACTGCAATATGTCTTGTCAAACCCCACTCACAAAGAGAAAGACAACCACTTCCATATGGAACAGCAAGTATTTCCACATAAGACATACCATAAAATCGAGGATGGCTTAGCTTTAGCATATTTACTCAGAAACAACCCTAATTATTCTTAAATTAATGCACAAACCAGGCAATTCATGGCAGACAGCTTACATCCTGATTTGATGCAATCTGTTTACAGTCCTGGTTTGTTTTCAATGTGTGAGCTTTTTAAATCATAGAATCATAAAATGGTCAGGACATAGAAGGAGGTCATTCAGCCCAGCATGCCTGTGTCAGCTCTCTGCTTGGGAGACTCAGCTAGTTCCATTTCTTGTCTTTTTCCCATAATCCTGCACTGTTTTCACTTCAGATCATTATCCAATTCCCCTTTTGAAAGCCACAATTGAATCTGCCTCCAGCACCTTCTCAAGCAATGTATTCCAGATCCAAACCACTCCTTGCATAAAAGCCTTATCCCCCAGATCACATTTGATTTTTTTGCCATTCACCATGCATCAGTGCCCTCTGGTTCTCTGCCCTTCTACCGAAGGAGCATTCCCCCCCACCCCCACCTCCCTTAGCTATTTTTTCCAAATGCCCAATGATTTTGAATAACTCAATCAAATCTTCCCTCAACCTTCCCTTCTCTATGAGAAACAAGCCAAGTTTCTTTCTGTTTTAATTGGGGTTTATAACGAACATACTGTTTAGCCTTTGACCTATTGGGGTCTTTGAAGAGAGAGTTGTTAACACTTCTGCTTATGGGGTCTGCAAAGACCTGCTGTTTATTCTCGGATTTTGCCTCATCCAGTAAGTAGTAGGAATATCTGAAACAACAACTAAATGCACAGGAGATATGAGGATAAGTTGGTGGTTTCATAAATGACTTATGGGAGTATGTAGCGTGCCATTCTTAACCACTTCCCTTTTGGTTTGAGTAACAAATCAGAATAGTTCTAAATGTGCAGCAACTGCACGTCATTGAGTAATAACGAAAACTTCAGAATCACTCAGTAATTTTGTTGAAAAGTGGTTAATGATTAAGATAATTGGTTCACATTGATTTACTGTAAAAACACATTCAAACTGCAGCATTCCTACCAATACCACCATCAGAAACTTCTTTTCAAAACCAAATATAGCAATCACTCTCCTTTGATCACTCAGAGTTTGATTTCCTGTTGTTTTAACTTTTTAAAAATGTTTCTAAAACTTTATTAACAATGGACTTGGCAAAGCCTGAGACATCAGACAGTTACCATGCAATGTTTTGAGGTGTAGATGGGAGGTGCAGAATGGGTATTCCTGATATATTCCCAGCAACAGGGAAAACATCAAGATCAAATATTTGAACTAAGAGGGTAGCTGAAAGTTCTGGATATTTTTGATTCTGTTCTCTGTTAAGAATTGGGGAAAATTAAGATTAGAAAGTAAAACTGGGATAAAATAAAAAGGGGAATTGATAAGGGAAGCCATCTGAAGAGGCTTTGATGTGCAACTTAGCCTATGTGACTTGAGGAAAACAATGGGGTGCAGAAGAGGTAATTTCAAAGTTGAGAGATAAGCGAATTCGCACTTCGATGCTGAAAAGCCGACTTCACAAGGGTGAGTAACATCAATGGGAAATAATGATATAGTAAAGTTTTACAACACCAATTTTAAATCCAACCAATTTATTTGATAGTAAATCTGCGAGCTTTCGAATTTACAGCCTTCGTCAGGCAAATAGGCTGACGAAGGCTTCGAAGGCTGTAAAGTCGAAAGCTCGCGGATTTACTATCAAATAAATTGGTTGGATTTAAAATTGGTGTTGTAAAACTTTACTGAGTCTACCCCAGTCCAACGCCGGCATCTCTACATCACAAATGATGATATATCCATTGTACAATACTTGGAGAAAGGGGCACAGTCACAGCTAACATCACAGCCACATCCAGCTGCAGAAAATAGTCTCCCTTAAAAACAAGTTATTGCTGAAAGGGAAGTTGATTAAAATCCAAAACTTAGAGCAAAAAGATGACACTTTCACTGAAGCTGAAGACATGGACAAATAACCTGTGGGTGGTAACTATCTGCTGGATTTAGCTCAGAGACTTATACAATATTGGATATTCTTCGGGAACAAGGCGTGTCTCAGAATTCAGAAAATAGAAGTGGTTGAGAACAAAGAGGTAACTTCATGTAATACTATGTGTGTAGTTAATGGCATTGTTGTTGCAGTCTTTCTGTGTTTTTCTTTTAAGTTAATAAATATTGTGTATTAATTGATCTTAAAATGAGTGGACTATTCCTCCCTAGTTTGAATATCTTTTTTCACAGAATATCAAATTGAAAATATAGACTATTAAGAACAGAGTTCCAAGTTGTCCTTCTGGGTTTTGGGGTGCTGTCGCACTTAATATCGGTGAAGTTCTTAACATCTCTGACATGCTATTTTGGAGATTAAGAGAGTTGTGTGTGTGGAATTGAGAGTTTTAATCGTCAGCTACATTACAGTGCATTCATACTTCTCTGTCTGCCATGACTTACACCTTCCCTATCTGTCACTAGCCCCAGTTGCATCACAACTCATGCTGGGGTATTGATTCCACAATCATCCTTCAGTAGATTGCCCAAGTGACAATTCATTAACAGACATGGAGCTCACAGAAGCTATGAAAAATCAGCATTGAATACTGTCCTCACCCAGTTTAAGGGTTCACTGAATAAGAATAGAAAGAAAGTATCAGCCTTGTTCAGTGCTATAACTCTCATGTCTGTCAGCAGACAAACTTCAGTGTAGGACTGTGCAGTGTTCCCTCTAAAGTGTGTGTCTGTATTTATGTGTGTCTGTGTGTGCCTCTGTACGTTTTGACTGTGTGTGTGTCTCCATATCTGTGTGTGTGTGTGTGTGTGTGTGAGCACCTGTGTATGTTTTGTGTGTGTGTGTTTTTTGTCTTTCTTCCTGTCTATATATATATGTGTGTATGTTTGCATGAGCTTGTGTTTTGTCTGTGTGTGTGTGTGTGTTCCTTTGAGTGTATGTCAATCTGGATATACCACACATTTAAATAAACAGGTTATTTATAGCTTTATAGAAGTTCAATGACTTCTTCAATATAAGCTGTATGTAGATAAAATATTAGAGCTCAGAAAAGTCTGTAAATCATCCAATATACAGAAAACTTAGATGGAACTGTGTAAGTGCTGAGTTCCAATGATTGGCAACCTAGGTCTTATGAGACTGTGTCTGCGTGGGTTTCCTCCAGGTGCTCTGGTTTCCTGCCACACTCCAAAAATGTGTGGGTTAGGTTAATTAACCATGCTAAATTGTCAGGGAGTTAGCAGGATAAATAAGTGGGGTTATGTGGATAAGGCCTGGAAGGGATTGTGGCCACTGCAGACTCAATGGGCCAAATAGCCTCTTTCTGCACTGTAGGAACTCTATGGTAAGAATGGTTTAGTAAATAATCTAAACAGCTCTCACGTACTTTCACTCTGCCCACACTCTGGAGAGAACATGCAATAACTGTTTGGCTATGGGGGATGGCTGTATGCCACCAGTAACTTGTCATGGTGTGTGTGTAATCTGAATGCTGAGCATTTGACCAGGTATTAATGGCTGAGTTTGTTAGCATAGTGCATTTTCTCTCTTAATCAGCGTTCCATAAGGGCACCACTCACACTGGCTTTGAGTTTGGGCTACAACAGAGCTTTGGCAGTAGGAATTCGTGTCCAGGTGTGCCTGGAGAATAGCCACTCTGTTGACAAGGGCAGATCCTGTTGTGGCATATTCCACAGACTGAGGAGTGCAGCATAGTAATCTGGGCAATCTCAGGCACATTTCTCTAGATAAAGTTTATTTATTAGTCACAAGTAAGGCTTACATTAACACTGTAATGAAATTACTGTGAAATTCCACTAATCTCCACAATCCAGCACCTGTTTGGTCAATGCACCTAACCAGCATATCTTTCAGACTAAGGGAGGAAACTGGAGAACCCAGAGGAAACCCATGCAGACACCGGGAGAATGTGCAAACACTATATAGACAGTGACCCAAGCCAGGAATTGAACCCTCGTGTGGTGGGCGTGAGGCAGCAGTGCTAACCACTGTGCCACCATGCTGCCCCGGAGCTCGGCTGAGCATACTGCCTGTTCCGCCAAGCCACTGTACTGTGGGAATCAGGGGCTGCTCATGATACGCTTAAAGTTCTACATGTGCAAAGTTTCCAATTTCAATGGAGATGAATTGGCAACGTTGTCCATCATCAGTCTCTGAGGGATGCTGTGTGTGTCAAACTGTCTCTTGAGTTTGATGATGTTGTGTCATTTAGCATGGTTGGCAGGTAGTTAGGTTCAAACCACCCAGAATATCAGTCGTCTAAGATCAAATGTTGTTTACCATTCCATTCAAAGATGTCAGTTGCTGTAAATTTTCATGGGAAGTCCAGTTCTTTTGCTTAATGTTGCTTGAGTTCATTTCATGATAGCACATCTGGAGATTTCTCTCTCTATGTCAGGGTATATGGAGGGCCAATATAGTAATTCCTTTGACCATGTATCTGTTTTTTTCCAATCCTGAGTGCCTCTGGTGAAATTCTGAGTGTAGTACCACTGGAGAGAGATAGGAATGATGAATCACTGGCCACCGCTATCAGACCGTCCTGTACAGCCAGTTCATCTCTAATGGTGAAGAATATGCAGAGGTCATGGGGAAGCTCCCTCAGAGACTCTGGCCAGCCTCTCATGATAATGTTGTGGATTTGTCTGCATGTGGTTGTTGAGATGGTGCAAGAAGGAGGGAGAGAGGGCCTTAGTTTCCTGGATCACTGGATCCATTTCTGAGGAAGGTGGTGCCTGTATTAGCTGGACAGGTTACACCTAACAAGGATGGGACCAGCATTCTTGCTGGGTGAAAAGCAAGGGAGGAGGGGGGAGCCAGGAATTAAGCTAATTTGGTAGGAGATGAGTCATAGTTGGGGAGGGTGGGAGGTGGTGGTGTTACGCACAGGCAAATATGGATGAGAAACCAAGCCAGTTTGGAAAGCAGAGCAAACATGGACATGTTAAGACACAGGAATGTGGCAAGGCTGGATGGCATTTATTTTAATGCAAGAAGTTAATGCAGTAAGTCAGATAAATAGAAGAGTTGATTAACACATAGGAATATGATATTATGCTATCATAGAGACATAGTTGAGGGAGGAGCAGGACAGGCAGCTCAATACTGTGGGATATAGAATCTTCAGGTGAGACAGGAGGATGGATGAAAGAGAAGATGGTGTCACAATGTTGATCAAGGAGTCAATTTCTGCAGTTTGGAGGGATGATACTGAGGAGACACCCCAAATGGGTAAAACTTAAAAACAAAAAGGGGGCAAAATCATTGCTTGGTGTGTACTATAGACTCCCAGACAGCCATGGAGACATACAAGAGCAGATGTAGGCAAATCTCACAGAAGTGTAAAAACAATAAGATAATAATGTAGGGGATTTCAACTTCCCCAATAATGATTAGGATAGACAAAGTGTGAAAGGCTTCAAAGGAGTGCTATTCCGAAAGTGCATCCAGGAGAGCTTTTTGAGCCAGCACATAGAAAGTCTTGCAAGAGAATGAGCACTACTGAATTAAATTTTAAGGAATGAAGTCAGGCATTTGGTAGAAGTAACGGTGAGGGGTGTATTTCAGTGAGAGTGACCATAAAATGGTAAGATTTAGAGTAGTTATGCAAAAGAACAAAGATAGACCAAAAATAAAGATTCTGAATTGGGGGAAGGCCTTTTTTCATATGTTAAGGCAGGATCTGGCCAAAGTGTACTGGGATCACGTACTTGTAGGAAAATCCAAATCAGATCCAAATTTTCACTCACCTGAAGAAGCGAGATTCCAAAAGCTTTTGCTGCCAAATAAACTTATTGACTTTAACTAGGTGTTGTAAGACTTTTTACTGTGCTTACCCCAGTCTAACGCCAACATCTCCACATCATGTTAAAGGAAATACAGGATTGAATAAAGATAAAAGGGATACTTATTGTAGCTACATTGGACTCAAACAATGGATGCCCTAGAGGAGTGTGGAAAGTGCAAGGGAGTATTTAAAAAACATATTAGGAGAGTAAAGAGGGGGCACAATAAAATACTGGCAGGTAAACTAAAGGAAAGTCCCAAGGTGTTTTTTATAAGTATATTAAAGACAAGAGATAACCACAGAAAGAGAAGGGAGCATTCGCAACCAAAATGGCAGTGTGTGTATGAAGCCAAAAGATGTCGGTGAAGCATTAAGTTTACGGTGAAATTTACATGTGTCCACTATGGAGAAGAATATAAGTATAGAAAGCAAAGAGGAGAACTGTGATATAATTGAATGGACTAACATTGAGAAAAACAAAATGTTAGCAGTTTTAGTGAGCTTAAAAGTGGATAAATCCCCAGGCCCAGATGAAAAGTACCATAGGCTGCTGTGTGAGGCAAGTGAAGAGATTATATGGGCTCTGATTCTAATTTCCAATATCTCTGGCCACAGTAGAGATCAGTAAGAATTTAGCAACACCAATTATTAATCCAACCGATTTATTTGATAGTAAAAAAGCGAGCTTTCAACACTCCCGTGTCTTCATCAGGCAAGTGCAGTGTTCTGGTCTGCAATAGCACACATCAGCACAGACAGTCAGAGATTGCTGATTAGAATGCGAATCCTTACATCTAACCTGCTATTCAAGTGTTAAAGTGGCTAACAATGTGTGTGAAGGGGATCTTGAGCATTGTTAGAGAATTGTGTATTTTCTCCAGACAGCACAGTAAGTGAGGTTTTTTGCTAACCCAGGCAAGTTACGGGGGTTACAGATAGTGTGTCATGAAGCCAAGATCCCTGTTAAGACCGTCCTCATGTGTGCGGAGCTTGGCTATCAGTCTCTGCTCAGCGACTCTGCGCTGTCGTGTATCACGAAAGCCCCCTTGAAGAACATTTACCCGCAGGTCGGAGGCCGAATGCCCATGACTGCTGAAGTGTTCGCCCACAGGAAGGGAACTGTTTTGCCTGGTGATTGTTGAGCGATGCTCATTCATCCGCTGTCGTAGTGTCTGCATGGTCTCCCCAATATACCATGCTTCGGGACATCCTTTCTTGCAACGTATTAGGTAGACAACGTTGGCCGAGTTGCAAGAGTATGTACCGTGTACCTGGTGAATGGTATCCTCACGTTTGATGATGTCGTCCATGTCTATGATCCGGCATGTCTTGCAGAGGTTGCTGTGGCAGGGTTGTGTGGTATTGTGGTCACTGTTCTCCTGAAGGTTGGGTAGTTTGCTGCGAACAATGATCTGTTTGAGGTTGTGCGGTTGTCTGAAAGCAAGAAGTGGGGGGGTGGGGATGGCCCTAGCGAGATGTTCATCGTCATCAATGATATGTTGAAGACTCCGGAGAAGATGTCGTAGCTTCTCCGCTCCGGGGAAGTACTGGACAACAAAGGGTACTCTGTCCACCGTGTCCCGTGTTCGTCTTCTGAGGAGATCAGTGCGGTTTATCGTTGTGGCACGTTGGACCACGTTGGACCACGTTCCAACGTGCCACAACGATAAACCGCACTGATCTCCTCAGAAGACGAACACGGGACACGGTGGACAGAGTACCCTTTGTTGTCCAGTACTTCCCCGGAGCGGAGAAGCTACGACATCTTCTCCGGAGTCTTCAACATATCATTGATGACGATGAACATCTCGCTAGGGCCATCCCCACCCCCCCACTTCTTGCTTTCAGACAACCGCACAACCTCAAACAGATCATTGTTCGCAGCAAACTACCCAACCTTCAGGAGAACAGTGACCACAATACCACACAACCCTGCCACAGCAACCTCTGCAAGACATGCCAGATCATAGACATGGACGACATCATCAAACGTGAGGATACCATTCACCAGGTACACGGTACATACTCTTGCAACTCGGCCAACGTTGTCTACCTAATACGTTGCAAGAAAGGATGTCCCGAAGCATGGTATATTGGGGAGACCATGCAGACACTACGACAGCGGATGAATGAGCATCGCTCAACAATCACCAGGCAAAACAGTTCCCTTCCTGTGGGCGAACACTTCAGCAGTCATGGGCATTCGGCCTCCGACCTGCGGGTAAATGTTCTTCAAGGGGGCTTTCGTGATACACGACAGCGCAGAGTCGCTGAGCAGAGACTGATAGCCAAGCTCCGCACACATGAGGACGGTCTTAACAGGGATCTTGGCTTCATGACACACTATCTGTAACCCCCGTAACTTGCCTGGGTTAGCAAAAAACCTCACTTACTGTGCTGTCTGGAGAAAATACACAATTCTCTAACAATGCTCAGGATTCCCTTCACACACATTGTTAGCCACTTTAACACTTGAATAGCAGGTTAGATGTAAGGATTCGCATTCTAATCAGCAATCTCTGACTGTCTGTGCTGATGTGTGCTATTGCAGACCAGAACACTGCACTTGCCTGATGAAGACACGGGAGTGTTGAAAGCTCGCTTTTTTACTATCAAATAAATCGGTTGGATTAATAATTGGTGTTGCTAAATTCTTACTGAGTTCTTACCACTCCAATCCAACGCCGGCATCTTTACATCATGACTACAGTAGAGATGCCAGAGGACTGGAGGATAGCTAATTTAGAACCATTATTCAAGAAGGGAAGTAGGAAAAAAATAGTGAGTCTAACATCGATGGTAGGGAAATGATTGGAAAAAATTCTGAGGGACAAAAGTGAGCTCCAATTGGAAAGGCAAGGATTAATCAAGGCTTTGACAAGATCTTGGATGGGAGACTGATGAAGAAGATGACAGCCCCTGGGATCCGAGGAAATTTGGCAAATTGTGTCCAAAACTGTCTTAGTATCAGAAGGCAGAGAGTGATGGTGGAATATTTTTGTGACTAAAGCCCGTGTTCACAAGAATCAATGTTGGGTCCCTTGCTGTTTGTAGTGTACATTAATGATCTGGATATGCATGAGAGGGGTATGATCAGTAAATTCAGGGATAACATGAAAATTGATGATATGGTAAACAGCAAGAAAGAAAGCTATAGAATGGTATATGTGGGTTGGTCAGATGGGCAGAGTGGTGGCAAATGGAATTTAACCCTGAAAAGTGTGAAGTGGTGCATTCTGGGACAACAAACAATGCAAGGGAATAGTCAATGAACAGCAGAAGGCTAGGAAGTACAGAGTATAAAAGGGATCTTAGTGTGCATGTCCAAAGATCCTTGAACAGATAGATAAGGTGGTTAAAAAGGACAAGGCTTAAAATATAAGAGGAGATATTATGATGGAACTGTATAAAATGTTTGTTAGATCACAGTAGAATACAATTTCAGTTCTGGTCACCACACTATATAAAGGACGTTATTGAACTATAAGGGGTGTAAAAAGATCTGCCAGGTTGCTGCGTGGGCTGGAATGTTTCGGACAGATAGAGAGGCTAGATAAACTGAATTGTTTTCCTTAGAACAGAGAATGGTGAGAGAGGACCTGCCTGAGATGTACAAAATTAAAATGGACACAGATAGAAAGGAACTTTTCCTCTTAATAGAGGGATCAGTAACCAGGGGGCATAGATTAATGGTAAGGGGTAGGAGATTTAGAGGGGATTTGAGAAAAAATATTTTCATCCAGAGGGTGGTGGGAATCTCAACTCTCTGCAAGGGTGGTAGAGGCAGGAACACTCATAAGATTTAATAAGTATTTAGATGAGCATTTGAAATGATATAGCATACAAGGTCATGGTGTTTCACATGCTCATCAAGTACTGGAAAATCAGATTAGAGCAGATAAGTTCCTGATAACCAGCATAGATACGATAAAATGAAGGACTTTTTGTGCTGTAAATCTCCACATCTCTGTGACTTTATGATGTCGGCCTGAAGGGCATTACTGAGTTAGTAGATTTGATGAGAGGGCAGCACTTCACTGGCAATATACCTGTAATATACCTCGAGACTGAATGACTCGGTACCACTAAAGTTTGTGTTCTGAGAAGAATACTAATAGCCATGAAGCAGAAAACAGTCAATGAACTGCATTGATGCTGAAACTGACGGTGGGATTTTCTGGCCACGCTCATCCCAATGCTGGAAAATCCCACTCGAGGTCAATGGATCTTTGCATGGTCCGTGTCCCACCCGCTACAATTCCTCTGGTGAGCAGGGTGGGAAAATTC
Organism: Sphyrna mokarran; assembly: GCA_024679065.1. Classification (NCBI taxonomy): domain Eukaryota; kingdom Metazoa; phylum Chordata; class Chondrichthyes; order Carcharhiniformes; family Carcharhinidae; genus Sphyrna; species Sphyrna mokarran. Next base: position 62,899,411 of record JAGIQG010000003.1, read on the forward strand.
CAATCTAGGTGTCATAACTCTACATAAGACCATAGAACAAGTTTCAGCAATGGTAGCCACAATAAAGAAAGATGGCACAGTCAAGTGTATTTGATCAAGGCACTGCTTAGACCTCATCACAATATGAAAAAAATGGAATTGATGATAGCAGGCATGCCCAATACCAAGGTTTTCAACATCCTGAATATAAAATGTGGGTTCTGGCAAATCTCACTAAATGAAGAATACTCAAAATTTACCACATTCACATCTCTAGTAGGCAGATATCATTTTCTTCACATGCCTTATGTGATCTCCACTAGTAGTGACGGTTTCCAGAGATTATTGGAGCAATTCTTTGCAGGCCTACCCAAAAAGTCACCGTCAATGATATCCTGGTCTGGGTCATACAATGGAAGAACATGATGTATGTCTTCATCTCATCCCTGACAGAATCAGGATCAGTAAGAATTTAGCAACACCAATTTTTAATCCAACCGATTTATTTGATAGTAAAATTGCGAGCTTTCAACACTCCGTGTCTTCCTCAGGCAAATGCAATGTTCTGGTCTGCAATAGCACACATCAGCACTGACAGTCAGAGATTGCTGATTAGAATGCGATCTCTGACTGTCTGTGCTGATGTGTGCTATTGCAGACCAGAACACTGCATTTGCCTGAGGAAGACACGGAGTGTTGAAAGCTCGCAATTTTACTATCAAATAAATCGGTTGGATTAAAAATTGGTGTTGCTAAATTCTTACTGAGTTCTTACCACCCCAATCCAACGCCGGCATCTTTGAATCAGGATCATACAGCTGAAACTTAACTCTGTGAAAGGCAGATTCAGGGTCAACTAGGTTCCCTACATGGGTTACTTAGTCACAGTGTGAAGCCAGGTCTGGACAATGGCTATACAACAGATAACCATCCATGTGGACAAGCACGCTTTACAAGGCTATGACAAATGATCTTTCAAAGTTCATTCCTTATTACAATAGGGTCATTGGACCTCTTTGTCAGCTCTTCCACCAAGATGTCGAATGGTGCTGACAGGCCCAGCACACAGCAGTCTTCAAAAGACTCAAGCAGACCATCGCAGCTCCTGATATAAATTCATAAAGAAAGCAAGAATTTGCCCTTGTCTGGTACCTTTGTCAACTACTGGATGCCTCATGAAGTATTTCTTGGAGTGTCACCAATGTCACAGCAGTAAATTTGTGGTTTCATAAATATCACTGTGATAAATGACCAAAGGATTTGTTTGCTAAGTGACAAATACTGTTCAGGCCTGTCAGAGGAATTCCCCTATCCTTCTTCTGAAACTACTGTAGGATCTCTACCACCCACTTAGAAATACAGAAAAACCCTCGCTAAATCACCATTTTTCAGTAGGGAATAGCACACGGTGTGGAAAGACCAGGATAAGCTACCATATTAGATTTGTATAGTTCCCCACAAAGAGGAAAAGAAAGATTCCCTGAATGAATAAAGATATAGGAGGCCATTTTCTCCAGATACTTCAGACACTAAACAGTCTCTTGAGCTGTAATGTCAGTTTTATCTGTGTTCAGCACACAAGAAGCCATCTTGGCAAAGGAGTTGGAACTTGGGATAATCCTTTTGCCAGCAGTTAGACTGGATTCACAGGCTGATTGTTACAAATACTGGATATGAAGCTAACAATCCCTAGCTGGGCTTGAAGCCAGGTCTCCTAGCCAGAGATAAGAACATTACCGCTGAGGCATAAGGCCTTCACGTATGCTGGAATTATCTGTACAGGGGATCTATGTCTGCTGATTGACACTTCAATTGCATTAAATTAAGGAGGCTGCATAGAGCTATGGTGGTTGGTGCTTCATCTAACTGCTTCTATTCACAGCAACTGGCTGAACAGAGTAAACAAGCTGTTACTGAGGACTGTTAAAAGCAAAAATCACCTTTCATTGTTCAGTTACTGTTTGAAGAAGGCTTTTGACATTTTATGGGGCATTTTGTCAAGACATCACGAAATCTCAAGCAATATTTATTCTGGAAATGATCTGAGGATTTCACATCAGGAGAACGAGTGCGCTGTGTTAATCCATGTTGTGGGACACCTTGCAGGAGCCAGGAGCTGGTCATTGGCAGTTTGTTAGAACTCCCCATTGGCCAGGATGAGGAATGGGAGGAGGATAGGAGACTCAGCAGAGCAGCACTGCTGCTGCTGAAGAGAGACCAGAAGGTGTGGTGGGCTCTTTCCCCTCAGCAAGCAGGGTGACACAGTGGCACGGTGGTTAGCATAGTTATCTCACAGTTCCAGGGAGATGGATTTAATTCCAGCACATTCCCTGTATGAGTTTCCTTCGGTGCTCCAGTTTCCTCCCACAGTCCAAAGATATATTGGTTAGTTTGATTTGGTCATGGTAAATTGCCCCTTATTGTCAGGGGGATTAGCAGGGTAAATATGTGGAGTTACAGGGATAGGGCCTGGATGGGATTGGAGCAACAGATGGGAATTTGAGCCAAGGGTATGCATCCTGAGTTGGGGAGGAACTTCGGTTGGAATCAGTGAGTTGATAGTATCGTAGTTCTGTTAGACCCTTGTTTGTACAAAATATTATTGGTAACTTTAGCACTTTATAACTTGAAGCCACAACAAGTTGCTTCTGAAGTTATTACACTGGCAATAAGAAAAACCTTTCATTAGTTGTCAGGAGATGGTAACATGCAACTATAGGGAAAGGAAGAGTGAGTGTCTAAGCTACAAAGAGCAAGGTACATATGCTACGTAAAAGAAAGCTTTTAATTGGAAAGATTGAGCTGTTTGACCCAGAGTGGAAAATGGGGATTGGGGGTTGGGGGGGGAGTGGCAAAAATCAAAAGGCTGCATCATTTTTTTTTGCAGTTAATGCGATCCTGTACTGGCTGAGGTTATTCATGAAGGATCATCTGTTTAACCGTGCCCCTTGCCTGAAGTGTGCTGACCCTCAGGTTAAATCACTACCAGTCAGCTCTCCTCTCAAAGGGGACAGAAGCATTATAGTCACCTGGGACTTAATTAGCTCTAACTTAATGGGATCACATCAGAGGAAAAATATAAGGAGATAAGGCCCACAGCCTAGTGACAAGTTTAACATTGCCTGATGCTCTAGACGCAAGGAGGTGATCTAATCTATCTCATTTCATCGGTTGATTGCTATGGCGAGCCAGTAAGATCAGCTTCACACCCAGTTTCTCACCTCTCATGATCATATTGACTTCAATCTGCTGCATAATCAGCCTTGCACCAGGAAGGGTGCGATGCTGATTTTAAATATTTGAGTTTATTTAAATATTGCCTACCAGGCGGTGGCAGTGCCAAGGAGTGTGGCCTGAATGAAGGGGCAGGGTCTAAGGGAAAGGCAGGGCACTAAGGGGATGTAGCATGTAAGGACTGCACACTCTGCATCAGGGGTCACCAGGTGGCCATTGGCCAGGATAGGTGGTGAACAGGAATGGCGAACACGGGTAGCAATCAGCAGGGGCTCTGACAAGGGAAACTATTATGGGGGACGATTGGTGGGGAAGGGGAATGTGTGGGGGTGCAATATCTGGAGGTGTGACAATCTCCCAGTGCACTATGCACTCCTGACACTGCATTGGGAGATAAGGATGCATGCACAAAAGTGCCCTCTAGCAGTCAACAGCAGGCTTCTAGTGTACCTTTAACAAATGTTTTTTTTTAATCGTGTTCTCTGCAGCTCTCATGGCTTCAGTATTTTTTCATCATGGCACTGCCTGGCTACCAGGAGTCCTTTTATTGCTACTTCAATGGCTTAAATGGTGCTCTATTTATTTTTACTCTGGGATCTTTTATGATCTTGCATTGTGAGGGGGAAGATTGATTGACAAGTTAAGGTCAGATGTTTCCTGTCCAGGGAAAAATTCTAAGAATTCATTTTCAGTTTTAGTTCAAAAGGGAGTGGACATCAGACTAATAGCAATGTTTCTCGCTCCCTCTCCCTGATATTGGAGATTCTGCTGGTTAGCAGAAAGCCAGGCTTCTTGCCTTCCTCGAGTGGAATATCAGTTATTGGTGGTTGGCTTGCAAAAAGTCTCTCTCCCTAGTGTTCTGAGAAGCTGTTATGACTTCAAAATGTTTTTGTGATGCTAGAAGTTACAAGGCTGAGAATTCATGGTTTCAATTCTCCAACCAAAGGAGTGAAGCTGTTCTGATTCCAAGCTTGTCTGTGTGTGTCTCAAGAGAATTGCAGCATTCAATCAAAGGGCTAAACTCCAGTGCCACATGAGCATTAGTCTTTGCTGTGTTACACACGTTGCAAAGGTTTTGTTTATGTGATTCATTTCGTTAGAACAGTGTTCAGCTGTTAAGGTTGATATTATATGATTTTTTTTTCTTGTTTGAAATTGGTGAAAGGTATTGCTAATTTGCTTTCCATACATGTTAATTGTAACCTTAAGTAAACTTCATTTGATGTAAGTTCCCAATGGGTCATTGGAATTATATATGAAGTGAAACATATCATGCTCACCCTAGCTAAATACAAAATGCAAACCTCATGATCCAGATGGACTTCGTAAAGCACTTTGGAGTTTCTGACCTAAATTATAACTCTAGCATAAATAGCCTCCATCCATTCCCCCTACTGGCAAGAATCACAGTTTGCCTCTTTTCAAAGTTTCATAAGTTTTGATTTTTTTCTCTGTCTCTGAGAAAACACATCTGAAACTCTCCCATTTTCAGCACTTCGAATTTTTTGGTAAGATCGCCCCAAAGTCTTTTGACCAGATAGTTGAAATGATCAAAAATCATTTTCAACCTCGACCTTCAAATGCCTTATTGAGGTATAAGTTTAATTCTGCAGTCCAGGAGCCAAGAGAGACCATCTCTGGTTTTATGGCCAGGCTGAGAGATGGTGGAAGCTTGTTTTCGATGTGGGGGAGAGCACTCCCAAAAAAAGTTGCTGGCACAGAAATTATATATATTTACAAACATAGTGCAGAATGAAACAGTCAGGGCAGAACGTGCAAAAAAGACAACAACCGTTAGTTGTAGCTAGTTGTTTGATTGCACCAGACACCTTAAAACAGTGAGCACCCAATGTGTTCAAGAAGAACTACTGGGTTCTCAGCCATGTTAGTTTCTGCTGCCAGATAAGCACTGAAGATTATTTATATCTATATATATATATAAAATAATATATATTAAATAATATATATTATATACTGAATAAAAATATTCAGTCTTCTGCCTCTTCATCAAAAGGGGCCTATGATGCTGAAACTAGTCGCCATTTTGTTTTTCTGCTAGCAGGAAATTTTCCCACCAATCTTGTCTATACCTGAAGCCTCCTCCCACCATTGCCTACGGCTGCCTGCAGCTGAGTCCCCTTGGCATCTGCTTCCTTCTGCTATCACTAATAGCTGCCTGCAACCTGAATCGCCTCAGTGCCCAATTCCTGTGACATTTTTGGCAAGTCCTACTTCCCCTGAGTGGACTGTTCAGATTGGTGTAACATGGTCAGAGCACCCCAGTTCTTCACTAGTTGCTATGCTGTGCTTCTTTTTCCAGCTCCATTTGGCCAAGTCCTGAGGCAATGAATGATCTTTTCCTCTTTGCCAGAACGGAATGCCAGCAGAATGCGTAGGCCATGACACCACCTCATTGCCAGTTATTATGTATGCCCCTGTTAACTAAGAGGCATAAAGAATCACAAGTTAGATTTGGATACTTCAATACAGGAAGTTGTTTACTGAAGATGTGTGTTCATTCATAGTCAGATCTAAAAATGTTCATCAGGGTCCCACACAAGGCAGAGCTAATAGCACTGGCCACCTGACCAGTGATCTTAAAGAAGCAGTCCAGGCCCCAAACCCAAGTGACAATCTCTAGATAGGGTAGGTCACACAACCAGCATATGAAGTAACAGCATGGTGATAGCAATCTATTTCAGGTTTGGTGCCATTGATAGAACACCACATTGGGAAAATGCAAGAAAAGCTGATAGAAATTGCAAATGTACCTAAAAGAGGCAAATTGGAAAGCAGGAACAATGGCAGCATTGGACAAGTAATCACTGTTCTTTCTGCAGTCATTCAAAACTTTCAATGGCTCACAGAGAGGCCAGAGTTGGGAGTTTTGAAAGAAAACCTTCTTCAGGTATCAAGCAGCATTCGGAGTGTACATGAAAGAGCAGCAGCACCTGGTTAATTTATTCCTCTGTGCTGTAAACCTTATGGCCAATGATGTCCTCTTTAGAAACAGTGATACAGGAGACTTCTGCAGACTTCAAAACTTTCTAAAAGGTGTTTGACGCATATTTCAGTCCTCATAACTGAGCAATCGGTATCCTTTACAGGCCTAATTCAGAGAGAAAAATCATACGGTAATCTGACGCAATATAACTTGATAGCCAAGGACAGTGGTCCAACCTACTCAAAAAATATGCCAAAATGAGCGAACCATACAGCAGCCAGCTTGAGGTGTTTAGCTGTGGTTCAAGGAAATAGTTGGGGGAGGGAAGGGGAGGGGTTGGGGGTGGGCAGAGTGTTCCCAGTGTGGCAAGACAGAACATTTCAAGCACTTATGTCACCGGAATTCTACCGTCTGTCTGCCACGGAATTGGAGTGGGCAAGGGACAGACAATGGAAATGCCAGTTGACTTTGGAAGAAAATTTCTGGTCTCGCTTGAGTGAAACCGTAAAATCCCACCTTGTATGTCTAACAATTTTAATAGAGGAAGGAAACAAGAGAATATTTATGAAATGCAAGCTACCCAAAACTTTGAGAGTAATGACATGGACGAAATCAGAGTTCTTGGGTAAATAAATGATTTTAATCAAGACTATTAGTCAATTACCATGCAAGTTAAAGTTTTGACACCAAGATTATAATTGATACTGGAACTGATTACAATATTAACTGATCATCTAGACTGACTCCAATCAATGCTCCACTATCCATCAGATTTTAAATTATAATATCCAGGTAGTAAAACCTTCCAAGACTGGCTAATTACCACTCCCAGATACAAAAAGGAAAAGATTGTTGATATCCTCGATATTGTCTACAATTGGCACATTTCTTAAATAAGTAGAGATGTTGATATATACTGGGTAAGTTGGAATAAGCAGATGATGACTTGGACAACTGGATGCTTTTCCTGAGAAATGTTCAAAATTATGTGCAAAACCAGTGGATTTTCATCTTTTTTAAAAACTTATCCCTTCATAGGATGTGGATGTTGATGGCTAGGCAAGCAATTTTATGGCCCGCTCATAATTGCCCTTGCAAAAATGTCAGTGAGCATCTTCTTGAACTGCAGCAGTTCATGTGATGTAAGTAATGTGGCACAGTGGTTAGCCCTGTTGCCTCACAGCACCTGGGACCAGGGTTTAATTCTCAGCTTGGGTCACTGTCTGTATGGAGTTTGCACATTCTCCTCAGTCTGCGTGGATTTCCTTCAGGTGCTGTGGTTTGCTCCCATAGATCGAAAGATGGACTGTTTAGGTACATTGGCCATGATAAATTCTCCCTCAGTGTGCCCCGAACAGATGCCAGAGTGTGGCGACTAGGGAATTTTCACAGTAACTTCATTGCAGTATTAATATAAGCCTACTTGTGATTAATAACTAAATTTTAAGAAAAGTATACCCATAGTGCTGTTAGGGAGGGGATCTTGACCCAGTGATAATGAAAGAACAGCAATATATTTCCAAAGCAGGTTGATAAGTTTCTTGAAGGGGAACTTGCAGGTGGTGGTATTCCTGTGCATCTGCTGCCCTTCTCCTTCTTGGTGCTAGAGATTGAGAGTTTTGAATGTGCAGATTAAGAAGCTTTGGTGAGTTGCTGCAGTGCATCTTGTAGATGATACAAAATGTTGCTTTTGTGCAGGTGGATGAAGTAGATGTTGAAATCATAGATGGAGTGCCAATCAAGCAGGTAGCTTTGTCCTGTAATGTTCAAGCTCTTTGAATGTTGTTGGAACTGCACTTATCCAGATATGCCTTTGTAAATAATGGATGGATCATATGCTACCTGCTATTTAATAGTCCAAGCCTGAATAATATACAGATCTTGCTGCATTTGTAAATGGATCGCTTCTGAGTAGTCATGAATGGTGCTGAACATTGTGCAGTCATCAAAGAGCATCTGTACTGCTGACATTATGATGGAGGAAAGACTATTGATGAAGCAGCTGAAGATGATTGAGCCTAGAACACTACCCTAATAAAACAGCTGCAGTGATGTCCTGGGACTAAAATGATCCCATCTTCCTTTGTACTGTGGAGAGCTTTTCCCATGATTCCCATGACTCCTTGATATCAACCTCGACCAAATGTGTCCTTGATGCCAAGAGCTGTTACTCTCACCTCACCTCTTGAGTTCAGCTCTTTTATTCCCATTTGGGTCAAGGCTGCAGTGAGGTCAGGAGCTGAGCAACCCCGATGGAAACCAAATTGAATGCAGGTTATTGCTAAGTACCACTTGAAAGCATCGTCAATGCTCATGATCAAACAAAGAGACAGATGGGGTGATACTACAGCAATTGGCAAAGTTTATTGGTCGAGCAGTAATACACTCTCTATCACAGAGATATCATCCACTAAGTCCTGGGCAGATAAGTGAGAGTGTAGATCTCTCCATTCCTTTTGAAGCTAGGCTGGGGGATATGAATATATGACACACTGCAATGGACACTGGTTATCAATTGGAGGACATTTTGGACCAGGGTGGTTCCTCTTTCTTGAAGAAGGTAATGAGGAAGACATCAAGTGATTTATTAGAAAATACGGTTCTAGAGTTTGATAAGCAATTCCAATCTACAGACAAATGAAGTTTCTATTGTCCCTGTTGAGGACTTAGCTGTGTTTACTGTGGCAGAGCAGCACTTACATTTTTGTCTGGCTGAACCCAAAGTCTTGTATACTGCTGGCCATGAAGAGTTGTCCAGGAGAACAAAATGTTTGATTCTATAATGGATCATATTGCTGGAACATCAGTAGAGCCTATTAGTTCGGATGAAAGTAAATTGACCCCCTCACTTCAATCTCATCAGAACATTTACTTCTCTTTTGACTTCTCCTTCAGTGCATGAGCTGAGATCATATCCTCAGAGCTTACAAAAATGTTACCTCACAAATTCTTATCATTGCCCATGGTAAAATAACCTAGCAATCTTATCACTGCCTTCACAAAATAAATATCTTTTTTGAAATGTCAGCAGGAAGTCATTTCTTTTTGTATCTTGCAAGGCATACAGGAATTCTATTGTTCTTCTTCCCTTAGTCTAGAATCATGCAAATCTCAGATCCTTAATAGATTTTTCATCCTTAAGGCAGCAATGAATAATATGGCTGTAAAAATCTTCATTGGAATGAAAGATTTGTCATATTCTCAGGTCTTTCCCCAGTGTTACATCCACACTGCCATTGTGGTTCCATTTACTGGATATTTATAGATGCCCAAACATGATGAAGATAGCAAGAGCAAGCACTTGCCTTGCCTTACTGAGGACACATGGTTCTCAGTAGCACAACCCTGACCACTTACCCTTCATCCCCGCGCCAACCTCCTCCCTCCACCCAGGGGCTCATGCAATACCAAAGACTCCTGCTGCAACAGCCTAGCCACCAACTCCAAACCTCCTGTTTAACGATGACTCAAGAAGGTTGTAGGAACTTTAAAGAAAATGGTATCACAAGTTTAGATGATAGTGGCAATTAGTAATAGCCAAATACATTAAACTTTGTTAGATACCTTGAGCAATATGGGTTGGTGTTATTTTCTTTGGACCTCAGATCTAGCATCAATGCATAGTATCGAGAGAGTAATCATGTGGTAGGTGTATTGAGATTTTTCTGCCACAGAAGCCCATGTTACTATCACAAGCATGTCATGAAATTAGTGTCTTCTTTTAATTAAACTGAACAGTTCCTCTTGCCATTGACACAGGCCTTTCATTATGCGTGAGATATTATCATTTTGTAAAGCCTTTTGTCACTCAGTCTGCTAGCCTTGATCTTTGATTGTTTGCTTCCACCTCCAAGATGAAGGCCCCCGATAGCAAGGCTTTGAAGAATGCAGAAAGTCACGATAATGCAAGATGCCCTTTAAGCACAATATGATAGTTCAATTCCCCTCCTAACTAGTCCAACACTAGAACCACTAAAGTCAGCTGCACTTGATGGTTGCACTCTCATCTCCAAGTTAGTAAATCAGGGTTCAAGTTCCACAAATCAAACTTTAAGCACACTGCTACCCTGTTGGTGATGCTATTTTTTGATCAGGACATAAACTAAGATTCTGCTTTCTCACTTCAGATGTCTTCAAAGGCACCATTAGAAACAAAAATACATCTTGAAGCAGAAGAAAACTTAACATAGAATTCTGATTATAAGATCATCAAGGATATGACAGCCAACCTTGTTTCTGCTCTTGAACAGTGCCCACAGACATACTTCGATATGGGGTCACAGGACAGTAAAAACAGGAATCCGAGCTGCCCAGGACATTGGAACTAAAGGGGCATTAAAACTCCCATGGTACTATTTGAAGATGAGCAAAGGAGTTCTCTCCAGTCCAATATTCATCACTAAAACAGGTACTGGTGTAAATCATGAAAGATTTAATATCTTACAGATAATATTTTGGGGACGTGGGTTTGAATCCTGCCACAGGAAATGGTGAATTTGAATTTAATAAAAGGCATCTGGAATTAAGAATCTAAGGTGAAAGGGGAGAGGTACAATAGGGTTCAGAACGGCAATTTTTTCACTAAAAGGATGGTAAGTATCTGGAACGAGCTGCCAGAGGTAGTAGTAGAGCCAGGTACAGTTTTATATTTAAAAAGTATTTAGACAGTTAGATGGGTACAGAGGAATATGGGCCAAATGCAGCAATTGGGATTAGCTTAATGGTAAAAACTTGGCAGCAGGGACAAGTTGGACAATTTATTGTCATGCTGTAAACCTCTATGACACAATGGTTCCTTTGTAATAGTAACAATCCTTTGAGGTTCTGCTTTCTAATTTAGTCCCTAGCTGCATATGCTCCCCATGCAAAATCTCTTTTCTAGTCCCACCTATGTCTTTGGTACCTATGTGGACCAAGACAACTGAATCTTATCCATCTGACTACAAGTTCCTCTCCAACCCTGAGCTGACATTCTGAATCCTGACACCAAGCAGGCAGCAATGTCTTCTGGACTTTCAGTGTAAGCTGCAGGGAACTGTGCCTATCCCCCTCACTGTACAGCCCCTGGATATCACTACACTCCGACTTGAATGGACTCTTATACCACAGTGCCATGGTCAGTTTCATCCACCCTCACTTACATCCTCACAAATTGGAAGAGCCCAAACCTGTTGGTCAATTGCAAGGGACGAGGCTTCTTCAATTCTACATTCTCAATTCCCTTATCTGTCTCACTTGTTGTGATATTCTCCTGTCTCTGACCACTGACCAAATCAGAAGACCTGGTCCTAAAGGGTGTGACCACCTCCTGGATCCAAGTTCATCATGTCTGAAGCTCACTAACTCTGAGTTAAATGCCTCAAGCCAAAGACACTTACTACATTGTATTTGTTCCCTTTGTTCGTGAAACCCCACAAACTGCAGTCACAACACATCTCCTATGCTGCCATCTTTATTTTGTGTTAATTATTTTATACTTATTTTCTTAATTAATAACCAATGAATTCTCCTAATAATGCTCCTAATAGGCTTTACTATTGCTAATAAACCAGTAATAAAACCTCACAGTTACTAAGAAATTAAATGAGTTTTGAAAGACAAATAAACAAAATACTCATCAACAAATTGTTAACCTGATTCCCTGTGGCATTATCCTTTGATTTTCTTGGAATATGGGCAGTCCATAGGCTGAGTGTCCAATCACTTTTTGATTGATCAGTTACTCTCCCTGCTCTTTCAAACTCAAAGTTAAGATAGCTACTTACATGAGCAGCACCGCCTCCTGCACTGCACCGAATTCCAAGCTCACACTGTGACATAGGTATCTTCAGTAAAGTTATCAAAATTATTCACAAAAATATATGAAACTATCCAACTTCCCACTAATGCAAAACATACTCACAACTTCCCTAGGCACACACAGAAAAGAAATAACATCTTCCCAGAGTATTAGAAGTTAAAACTTGACCAAATAAAACAAAATAAAGTTAGTGAAATTACTCACAGAATGCTTGTCCACAACGGGAGAGTCACTTTTTATAGTGATTGATGGTACTTTGGTTTCTCACTGAGACAGTCTGTAATCATGTCTGGTTGATTCTTCCTTTTCTTGAAGACAATGGTTTTGAGTTGACATCCTCCTTTAAGAAAATGCAAATGGCAGCAATGAAGGATGTGGAGACTCTGGAGAGAGTGCAGAGGAGGCTTATCAGGATGTTGCCTGGTATGGAAGGTCTGAGTTATGAGCAGAGGTTAGACAAATTGGGTCATAGAAAGATGTAGACTTAGAGGAGATCTAATAGAGGTATACAAGATCATGAGGGGTATAGATGGAGTAAACAGTGTTAAACTTTTTCCTAGGATGGACTCAATTAGCACGAGGGGTCACGGGCTTAGGATGAGGGGGGTAAGGTATAATTTGGATGCTAGAGGGAGTTATTTCACACAGAGGGTGGTGAGGATATGGAATGCGCTGCCAAGTAAAGTGGTAGAGGAAGGCAGTCTGGAGTTATTTAAGAGATATCTAGATGGGCACATGAACAGAATGGGAATGGAGGGAAAACTGATTTAAAATAGGGATCATGAGCCTTGGGAGTTCCCTGGGAAGTGCGTAAATTGTCAATGATATTGATGTATTTGTTTTATGCTACTTCGGTCCACCTTGTTGTCTAACAAGGGGCATACATGTGATGGGTCGTGAGAAGGCTGCTCCTGGATTTTTTGAGAGTATCCTAGTGCTTCACGTCATTAGTGTACGTTTGACCTGGACCATTTGATGGGCAACACGACAGCTCAGTGACTATCGCTGTGCTGTGCAGATACATGGATTTGGGCCTGCGTCTGTGGGAGTTTGCGCATTCTCCCCGTGTTTGCGTGGGTTTTCTCCCGGTTCTCCAGCTTCCTCCCACATTCCAAAAATGTGCTCTTAGGCTGATTGGCAGAATAAATTCTTCCTAAATTGTTTCAAATTTGGTTCCAATGCATAGATCTATAAACATAGACAGGGATCATGGGTAGAAATGGGAACATCGGGGTGGTGGCGCGGGCTTGTTGGGTCGAAGGGCCTGTTTCCCATGCTGTTTTGTTCTTGTTCTTTGTTTTCTGGTGGATTTTCAAACCACAATCAGAGAGGTTTCAACAAGAGGAAATAAGACTGTTGCTCCTATTCTTCCTGTTGTAGACTCCATCTGCTTGTTCAAACCCACTATATTTTAAACCCAAAACCAGATCATGCAATCGTGTACTGGTTTGAATCTTATCTTAGCCGTTGTCCCTGACAACCTGTTAGATTCTGTGTCTCCATAATATGGCTTTTGACCTTCATAAATGCAACTTGGTTGCTGTTGTAGGCAGTGTCCTCTGTTTAGCACAAAATATCATTATCAAAAAGCTATATATTGTATATGTATAGAGTATATATACAGCTGATGACATTATATATTAATATTCTATGTGGCACATCTTCACAACTCCAACTGCCACCTCTTTATCAGTGATGAGAGTGGGTTATACAACCAAGAACCACAATCAAACACAGAAAAACTAATTGCATTTATGTGGCTTCTCTAATACGTTAAGACATACTTCAATAGGTATGTAATCAGACTAAGACTGACACCAAGCCAAAGAAGGGGATTCATAACAGTTGACCAAAAGATTCATTCAAAAGACCAAAAGCTACCGCTTTTATGAATAATCTTGAAGGAGGACAGAGTAACAGAGAGGTTCAGGGAAGCAATTCCAGAACTGGAGTCCATATATAAAAAGGCACAGCCATCATTGGTAGTTGAAGAGAGAGGGCTACATGGGAGGCCAAATTTGAAAGACTACTGTTGTCGGAGTATTGTAGACTGGAGGAGATAGAATGGGACTCGGCTGAATATGAGAGTGAGAATTTTAAAATCAAGTGTTACTACATTAGGAGCCAATGTAGATTGCAGGAACTAGGATGATGAACAAACTGGACTTTGTGTCTGTTGGGATACAGGCAACAAAGTTTTCACGGAGGTTATGGGAGGGAGACCAGCCAATAACGTCACTTTAATGCATGATTATGTTAGAACTCTAGCTCAATAGAGAAAACAGGTCTGTAGACCATCCAAAGGAGAGAAATAATGGGGAGTAAACTAGGCTGTGTAGTAAACAATATTATTTTTTGCAGTTAAATTTCAAATAGAAATATTACTAGCAGCAAGGAAATAACATTATAACAACATCCTATCTAAAACATCAAGAATGAAGGTAGTGGTGATCCTAAAGGCTGTTGCAATGATAATAGGTCAATAACCATAGTTCATGAGAGAGTATGGACACCTCTCTTTGTTAGGGAGAGAGTGTGAGTGATTTCTAACCTGAGAGGCACTACTTCACATCTAACAAGGGACAAGGCATGGAGGCAGACATCTCAACTACCATTGCCAGTACAGGAGTTGAATCAGCACCATTGGCATTGTTTTTCACCACAACTTTGTCATCCAACCAACCCACTGAAACAATGATACTCTTGAAATATTGAGGTCAAAGATGCAGGAAAAAATCAATTAGTTTTGTCAATTTTTGGTTGACATTCCTTTAAATGTAGTCATAGTATATAAACATCATATTTTTAAAAAAGGCTTCAATAGTGAAAGTTGTAATTTTTTATTATTTTCCTGTCAAGGATTTAGATGGCCAATATGCCATTGCAACTATATCATGATTTAAGAGCATTTTTCTTCTTGTTCATGTTTTGCAAAACAAAGTTTTTGACGGATTTTAATTTAAAATCGAAATCTGAAGTTATGATGCTCTGTCTTTCATTGAAGGTTCAAAGAGATCTTATGAAGGCAGAAGTTAAATTCACTTATTTATCTGGAACATGATATGAAAAGCTTTCCTATTATTTAAGGCATCACAAAGACACTCTCAAAGACAGAGTAAGGTACCAAAAAGCACCAAGCAACCTCAAAAGTAAATGCTCTGAATCTACACTAGTGCAGTATTTCCATTAACAGCATTAGAGGAAATGATCCGTTTTTGTCATGCTTAAGTCAGGGAATTTCTCTACCAGACCATAATCATTCAAAGATCTAGTACATCCTTAGAAGCTGAAGCTCCCAGAGGAAGAAGGATGACTGGGTGAGAGGGGTGAATAGATTAGAGATATTGATTGACAAACTAGATGACACAGATGATTGTCAGAATTAATAAGAGAAAGATCTACATTGATAAGCTTGAGTAATACAAGTTTTGAGAGAGGGAAGTAGGTAGCAGAGGCGTTCTGCTAAACACAGCAGTCCTGCCCTCACAACATTTGTGGATATGGTAAGATTTGATCACATGGAAAATGAATAGAACATGGAATATTTTACTGGAACTGAGTACTGAGGCACAAATTCCAGTCATTTAAAAGGGAAATTGGACAAGTATATGAACATAGTCCTGAAGAGATTGGAGAGGTACTGAATAAATATTTCTCTTTGGTATTCACGCAGGGTGATGTAAATGTAGTTATGGAGAACACTGAGGTACAGGGTAGCAAACTGGAAGGTATCGAAGTAGATAGGGAGGATGTGCTAGATATTCTCGAGGGTTTGAAGTTGGATAAGTCCCCTGGGCCGGACGGGATTTACCCTAGGATTCTCTGGGAGGCAAGAGAGGAGATTGCAGAGCCTCTGGCTCTGATCTTCAGGTCGTCGTTGGTTACGGGTGTGGTTCCGGAGGACTGGAGGATAGCGAATGTGGTCCCGTTGTTCAAGAAGGGGAAGAGAGACCTTCCAGGGAATTATAGGCCAGTGAGTCTTACTTCTGTTGTGGGCAAAGTATTGGAGAGAATAATTAGGGATAGGATTTATAGTTATTTAGAGAGAAATGAATTGATTGGGGATAGTCAGCATGGTTTTGTGAAGGGTAGGTCGTGCCTTACTAACCTCATTGAGTTTTTTGAAAAAGTGACTAAGAGGTGGATGGGGGTAAGGCGGTTGATGTGGTATATATGGACTTTAGTAAGGCGTTTGATAAGGTGGCCCATGGAAGACTTCTGCAGAAAATGCAGATGTATGGGATAGAGGGTGATTTAGCTAATTGGGTTAGGAATTGGCTAGCAGATAGAAGACAGAGGGTGGTGGTTGATGGGAGATATTCATCGTGGAGTTCGGTGACAAGTGGTGTACCTCAGGGGTCTGTTTTGGGGCCCCTGCTGTTTGTAATTTTTATAAATGATCTGGATGAGGGTATTGAAGGATGGATTAGTAAATTTGCAGATGACACTAAAGTCGGTGGAGTGGTAGATAGTGAAGAGGGGTGTTATAGTTTGCAGAGGGACTTGGACAAGTTGCAGAGCTGGGCCGAGAGGTGGCAAATGGAGTTTAATGTGGAAAAGTGTGAGGTAATGCACTATGGCAGAAATAATAAATGTGTAGAGTATAGGGCAAATGGTAGGATTCTTAGTAGTCTAGATGAACAGAGGGATCTTGGTGTGTATGTGCATAGATCCCTGAAAGTAGGCAGTCAAGTCGAGAAGGTTGTTAAGAAGGCATATGGAGTCTTAGCTTTTATTGGTAGGGGGATTGAATTTCGGAGCCGCAACGTCATGTTGCAACTGTACAAAACTCTAGTGCGGCCGCACTTGGAGTATTGTGTGCAGTTCTGGTCCCCACATTATAAGAAAGATGTGGAGGCATTGGAGAGGGTACAGAGGAGGTTTACCAGGATGTTGCCTGGTATGGAGGGCAGGTCCTATGAAGAGAGGTTGAAGGATTTGAGGTTGTTTTCGTTAGAAAGGAGGCGGCTAAGAGGGGACCTTATTGAAACATATAAGATGATTAGAGGTTTAGATAGGGTGGACAGTGATAGCCTTTTTCCTAGGATGGAGAAAGCTAGCACGAGGGGACACAGCTTTAAATTAAGGGGTGATAGTTATAGGACGGATATCAGAGGTAGGTTCTTTACCCAAAGGGTGGTTCGGGAGTGGAATGCCCTGCCTGCAGCAGTTGTAGATGCGCCAAGTTTGGTGGCGTTTAAGAGGTTAGTTGATAAGTATATGGAAGAGAAGGGAATGGTTTAGTTTAGAGGGGCATTGCTTTTTATATTGGTCGGCGCAACATCGAAGGCCGAAGGGCCTGTTCTGTGCTGTAATGTTCTATGTTCTATGTAACATGAAAATTATGAAAGAGTTAAGGCAATGGGATTAGCGTACAGAATTCATGGTCAATACTTGGTACAAGCATGGGAAAAATAGACTGAAGGTTCCTTTTGTGTCATAAATTCAATGTTAATAAGGTGAGCGGACTGAATGACTGACTGAAAAGAGGGCACTTACTGAGTGATGGGTGAATTGATTGAATGGGTCACTGAGAGCCCAGTGTAAGGACTGAGTAATTAGTGAGTGGATTGAATGGGTCTACGCCCAATGTGCAGACTGAGTGATTAATGAGCGGTTTGAATAGGTGTGAACCCAGTGTACACACAGTGATTAGTGAGTAGATTGAATGGGTCATTGAGAGCCCAGTGTAGACGAGGTGGCCATGTGGATGCTGTGATGATGTGGGTACAAAGAGTTCCTGGGTCAGGAGTGCAGGAGATCTCCCAGGCGCGGGCAGACATTAGCCTGTAAGAGTTGCTCAGTATTATCAATAAATCTCTGGTGTTGTTTGTCTCTACTCACCATTTATTGTGACCCAATACTTCAAGATGGGTCAAAAGTTAGCAGAATGGCACACAGACTTGGCCACTTTAAGCTGCTCATGTTCAATGAGAACGTCACAGAAAACTGGACAAAATTCAAAAAAGAATGCAGTATCTTCTAACGTATCAGCCTAACAGACAAATCAAAAAAGGTGCACTCTCTTAAAATCAGCGGGTTCCAGGGCAGTTAAGAAATTTAAGTCTTTTGTTTTTTCAAATAGAGGAAGAGAAGGAACACATCAAGATACTGATAAAAACATTTTCATGTTATTGACCAAAATGTGAAGCTCTACAGGTCAGCGTTACATTGGGTCTAATCCATCCTGATGCAGATGTACACACATTCCACAACATTTATCTCAGAAATGATGGAATATAAAGACCTATTCAACTACAACAACATTGGGAAGCATGGTTTGTGTTCCAAGAAGAGTCCCCTGAGTGATGAAGCAGAAAATAGTCGATAAGGGTATCATAACCTTCATAGGTGAGACCACAGAGTGGGCTTCAGCAACGCAGGCTGAGTAAAGAAAGATCACAGTAAGGATTTACATCGACCAAGTTCATCTAAACAAGGTGCTGCTCAGACCTCATCCTTGGAAGCCAGTTGAACAGGTGATAGCTAACATGCCCAGTGCCAAGGTTTTCAGCACCTTGACTGCAAAATGTTGTTTCTGGCTAATCCCACAGGATGAAAAATCCTACATTCATATCTCTGGTAGGCAGATACAAAGGGAATTTCATAGTAACTTAATGTAAACCTTTACATTAAGGTAAACATTTCCTCAGCATACTCTATAAGATCTTCACTGGCAGTGAGTTCTGCCAAAAGTGGAGCATCTCTTGATGGCATCATGATCTGGGGTCATCCAATACAAGATCATGATGCACATCTTTGTTTAGTCCTTAACAGAATCAGGACCATACAGTTGAAACTGAACCTTGTTGAATGCAAATTCAGATTTTCTTATGCAGGCTACTTACAGCTGATGTTACAGAGCCAGATCCAACAAGACAGTGGTTATATGACAAATGTCCATCCTTGAGACCAAGCACACTTTACAGTCTTCCTTGGCATGATGCATTATCTTTCCAAGTTCATTTTTTGCTATAGTGAGGTCACTAGACCCCTTTTTTAGCTCCTCCCTCAAGGTATTGAATGATTTTGGCAGGAGCACTGTACTGTTTTGTTTAACCAGCTTGAGCAGACATTCTCAACGCCACCATTGCTGCAATATTTTGATGTTTCAGACATTGTACTCCTTTCAGCATATGCCACCCAGCACAGAGTCAACAATCTGTATCCAGAATGATGGCATTTGAATCAAATGTCTTCATGGACAGTGAATCTCATTACACTCAGATCAATAAGGAATTCCTTGCTTTAGTCTTGTTAAAAATTTTATGACCTCATATATGGTCATTCCATAAGTGTTCATCAGCCACTTACATTGATTTGATTTGATTTATTATTGTCACATATTAGTATGCAGAGAAAAGTATTGTTTCTTGGGCACTATATAGACAAAGCATACCGAGTGAAGAAGAGTGCGCAGAATGTTTTGTTGTGGTCATAGCTAGGATGTAGAGAAAGATCAACTTACTACAAAATAGGTCTATTCAAAAGTCTGATTGCAGCAAAGAAGAAATTGTTCTTGAGTTAGTTGGCACATGACTTCAGACACATATCTTTTTCCCAACGGAAGAAGGTGGAAGAGAGTACGGCTAATGTGTGTGGGATCCTTAATTATGCTGGCTGCTTTGCTGAGGCAGCAGGAAATAAAGACAGAGTCAATGGATGGAAGACTGGTTTGCATAATGGACTGAGCTTCATGACCCTTTGTAGTCTTTTGCAGTCTTGGACAAAGCAGGAGCCAAACCAAGCTGTGATACAACCAGAAAGAATGCTTTCTCTGGTACATCTGTAAAAGTTGGTTAGAGTTGTACTGACATGCCAAATTTCCTTAGCCTCCTGAGAAAGTAGAGGCATTGATGGGCTTTCTTAACAATCGCATTGGCGTGGTGGTACTAGGACAGGTTGTTGGTGATTTAGACACTTGGATGTTTGAAGCTCTCGACCATTTCTACTTCATCGCCATTGATGTAGACAAGAGCACGTCCTCCACCACACTTCCTGATGTTAATTACTATCTGCTTCATTTTGTTGACATTAAGGGAGAGATTATTCTCGTTGTACCAGTTCACCAATTTCTCTCTTTTCTGTACTTTGTCTTATCATCATTTGAGATCTGACTCACTATGGTGCTATCATCAGCAAACTTGAAAATTGAGTTGGAGGGAAATTTAGCCAGTCACAGGAGTATAAGAAGTACAGTAGGGGGCTTAGGACACAATCTTGTGGGGCACCAGTGTTGAGGATAATTGTGAAGATGCTGTTGCCCATCCTTACTGATTGCAGTTTGTGCATTAGGAAGTTTAGGATCCAATAACAGAGGGAGGAGCCAAGCCCCAGGCTATGGAGTTCAGAGGTGAGTTTTGTCAGAATGATGGTGTTGAAAGCTGAACTGTAGTCAATAAATAGAAGTCTGACATACATGTCTTTGTAATCTAGGTGTTCCAAGGTTGAGTGCAGAGCCAGGGCGGTGGCACCTGCTGTGGACGTGTGTGGCAATAAGTGAACTGTACTGGATCCAGGCATACTGGAAGGCTGGAACTGATTTGTGCCATGGCTAATCTTTTGAAGCACCTCATAATGACTATCGTTTGGTGGCTCTGACATCCATCATTAAGAGACGCACCTTGGACACAGGTTTGTCCAACTTTTCTGGGGTGGAGAGCATTCACTCACTGACCTCTTGCTCAAAACAGGCAAAGAACATATTGAGCTTATCAGGGACGGGTGAATTGGTGCCACGATTTTACATGTCTTCATTTTGTAGACTGTTATTTCTTGCAAACTTAGCCAAAGCCTGGGACTCTAACTTGATCCAGTCTTTTAGCATCCTTGATAGGTCTCTTTCAGTTATATCTGGCTTTCTTGCATAGGTCCAGGTTGCCTGACTTAAATTCCTCAGACCTGGACTTCAGCAAGCAGTGGATATCCCAGTTCATCTATGGTTTCCAGTTAGGAAAGACACAGATTTGCATTTTTGGCACACAGGCTGGAATTTTACGGACATGCCCACCCCAGAATTAGGGCAGGTTGAGGCTTGCAGGCTGACATTCTCCATTGGCCTCGGGTGGGATCTTACAAGCCTCAGGCAAAGCAGTAAAATTTCATCAATAGTCTTCTACACACTTACAAATGAAGTATATAGTGGCATATTCTTTCAGATCAGTCACAGAGTTTTTAAGCATCAAACAGTCCACTGACTCAAAGCAGTCCCTTTGGAGGTCATCCGGTTCCTCAGACCAACTTTGCACAACTTTCTTTAATGGATTCTCCTGCTTCAGTTTTTGCTTGTAAATTGAGAGCAGTAACACAGCCTTGTGGAATGATTTGTCAAAGTGTGGGTGAGCAATATAGCAGTAGACATGTTTGATATTTGTATAGCAGTGGTCTAGGATGTTTGGGCTTCTCGTGGGACGGGAGGCATGTTGGTGGTAACTTGGTAGGACACTCCTGAGCTTGGCCTGATTGAAGTCCCCAGGCACGATGAACAAGGCTTCAAGATGTTTCATTTCAAGGCTATTTGCAGTGGCGTATATTTCGTCAGCGTGGTCTTCATGTTCACATAGGGTGGAATGTAAACTGACATTAGGATAACAGGCATGAACTCCCACAGAAAGTAGTAGGAATGGCATTTCAGCATCAGGTGTTCTGGGTCTAGGGAGCAGACATTCACCAGTGTCACTACTTTTAGGTGCCAAAAGGTGTTGATGAGGAAGCAGAGCACCTTCCCCAGCCTTGCCTGAGGCTGCTGTATGGTCCATTTGGTGGATTGAGAAGCCCTCTGGTTGCAGGGCATAATGATGTGGAGATGCCGGCATTGGACTGGGGTAAACACAGTAAGAAGTCTCACAACACCAGGTTAGAGTCCACCAGGCCTATCTGTAGCAAACGCCACTAGCCTTTGGAACTGGCTGCTACTTCATCAGGTGGTGGGAGATGAAGGGACGAAAGCTAGTGGCATTTAGACTTGTTGGACTTTAACCTGGTGCTCTGAGACTACTTACTGTAGGGCACAATTCAATGAAGCTGGGGTGAACAATGTATTTGTGAAACAGAATATACAACAACCTCTCAGTTCCCTTTGAAAAGTGAGCTTGGTTTTAAGTTCATCTAGCTTGTTTTCCAGACATTGGACATTTGCCATGAGTAAGCTGGGGAGGGGGGCCCTGGGATTGTGTTCTCACCTGCAGGTCTACACGTTTTCCATGCTTCCTGGAGCGACTGCTTCTTTTCAGGCCTGGGAGACAGTGACAGTAGTATGCAGTGTTAAGGGTATAGTCCAGCACGACGGGTCAAAGGCCAGAAAGTGAATGACATCCCTGGAGTTGCGGATCCTTACGGTCACTGCCTGGTCTTCCTTTCGGAGGATCTTGAGATCTGCAAATAAATTTAAAAGAGAAATGTAATGATTTTTAGGCCATGGGAGTTGATTTTTAGGAGTGAGGGGCAATTGTAGAAAGGGGAGGTGGGAGAGTGCTTGGGGCCTACAACAGGTAACAACTCTCCGGGTCAGGGGAGTTGGGGGCTGATGGAATGGAGGCCTGGCTCCAGACTTGCTGGTCTGGCCATCGATATCAGTGGTGGCTGAGGGGAGAAGGCCCCAGCCCCAGGGAAGCAGGTCTGGTCAGTGAAGACCAGGAACCTGCAGGCCTCCGCCTCTGTATTTTTCTGAGCAGTTAGTACCAAGGGATTGCAGGCCTCAGCCCCGGATGTCGAGTTTGGTTTGGTGGGAGCTGGGAGAGTAAAGGGCTCTGCCAATGTTTTCCTAGAGAATGGGAGTCAGAGGATAGAAGACTCTGGCTACATTTGTAAAAACAGTAAGAGGTCTGGCAACACCAATTTTAAATCCAACCGATTTATTTGATAGTAAACTTGCTAGCTTTCGGCGCTTGTGCCTTTGTCAAGCGAATGAGGTGTTCTGGTCTCCAAAAGCACACATACCAGCACAGACAGTTTACAGATTGCTGATTAGAATGCGAATCCTTACACCTAACCTGCTATTCAAGTCTTAAAGTGGGTAACAATGTGGGTGGAAGGAACCCTGAGCACAGGTTAGAGAGATGTGTATTGTCTCCAGACAGCACAGTAAGTGAGGTTTTTTTGCTAACCCAGGCAAGTCATGGGGGTTACAGATAGTGTGACATGAAGCTAAGATCCCTGTTAAAACCGTCCTCATGTGTGCGGAACTTGGCTATCAGTCTCTGCTCAGCGATTCTGTGCTGTTGTGTGTCGTGAAGGCCCCCTTGAAGAACATTTACCCGAAGGTCGGAGGCCAAATGCCCGTGACCGCTGAAGTGTTCACCCATAGGAAGGGAACTGTTTTGCCTGGTGATTGTTGAGCAATGTTCATTCATCCGCTGTCGTAGTGTCTGCATAGTCTCCCCAATGTACCATGCTTCGGGACATCCTTTCCTGCAATGTATTAGGTAGACAACGTTGGCCGAGTTGCAAGAGTAGGTACCGTGTACCTGGTGAATGGTATCCTCATGTTTGGTGATGTCGCCCATGTCGATGATCCGGCATGTCTTGCAGAGGTTGCTGTGGCAGGGTTGTGTGGTATTGTGGTCACTGTTTTCCT
The DNA here is from genome assembly GCA_024679065.1 of Sphyrna mokarran. Taxonomy (NCBI): domain Eukaryota; kingdom Metazoa; phylum Chordata; class Chondrichthyes; order Carcharhiniformes; family Carcharhinidae; genus Sphyrna; species Sphyrna mokarran. The sequence continues at coordinate 62,922,943 of JAGIQG010000003.1, forward strand.
GAAGATTGGGTAATTTGCTGTGAACAATGATCTGTTTGAGGTTGCGCGGTTGTCTAAAAGCAAGACGTGGGAGGGTGGGGATGGCCCTAGCGAGATGTTCATCGTCTTCAATGATATGTTGAAGACTCCGGATAAGATGTCGTAGCTTCTCCGCTCCAGGGAAGTACTAGACAACAAAGGGTACTCTGTCCACGTGTCCCGTGTTTGTCTTCTGAGGAGGTCAGTGTGGTTTATCGCTGTGGCACATCGGAACTGTCGATGGATGAGTCGAGCGCCACATCCTGTTCTCACGAGGGCATCTTTCAGCATCTGGAGGTGTCTGTCACGATCCTCCTCATCTGAGCAAATTCTGTATATACAGAGGGCTTGTCCGTAAGGGATGGCCTCTTTAACGTGTTTAGGGTGGAAGCTGGAGAAGTGGACCATTGCGAGTTTGTCTGTCAGCTTGTGGTACAGTGAGGTGCTCGTCCTTGATGGAGATGCGTGTGTCCAAGAATGCAACCGATTCTGGAGGATAGTCCATGTGAGACTGATGGTGGGATAGAACTTGTTGATATCATCATACAGTTGTTTCAATGATTGTTCACCATGAGTCCAAAGGAAAAAAATGTCATCAATGAATCTAGTACATAGCCTCGGTTGAAAATCCCGTGCGGTGAAGAAGTCTTGTTCAAACCTGTGCATGAAGATGTTGGCATATTGCGGTGCAAATTTGGTCCCCATGGCTGTTCCACATGTCTGGATGAAAAGTTGATTGTTGAAGGTGAAAACATTGTGGTCCAAGATGAAGCGGATGAATTGTAAAATTGCATCCGGGAACTGGCAGTTGTTGGCATTGAGTACTGAGGCAGTTGCAGCAATACCATCGTCGTGGGGGATGTTGGTGTAGAGCACCGAGATATCCATTGTGACAAGGAGTGTCCCTGGTTCAACTGCTCCATGTGTGCTGAGTTTCTGTAGGAAGCCCGTAGTGTCAAGACAAAAGCTTGTAAAAAGCCTTCTTACCCTGTGTATGCATGGCTGCAGTACACGGTGCTCAAGCTGCGCTACTACAGCCTAAGTGTCATTAGCAAGTCTTTTTGTGTTTGTCAATGCTCTTTCCAGAGCCTTCCCCCACCACTAATAGGGCAGACCATGAGGGGAATTTGGTACATAATCACACAGGTTCTTTCATCCATCGAATTGAAGACTTAAAGATTCCCCGCAGGCAGAATCTCACATGCGGGCAGCTCCATGATGTCATTATGCACGGCCAGCCCAAGCCCTTAAAGGAGCTTCCCCATGAACCCCACACATTTTTCTCAATGAGAGAGGAGCTAATCTTACTAAACAGACTGATGCTGTGTGGCCAGCAATTCGTCATATAGTACCTCTCTGCAGAGGTACTATACCCAGCAACTCTACAAAGGGAATTAGGGCTTGAAACAACCAGATACGGGGCAAAGAAATTCCTACATTTGCCCTCAGTGTATGTGGACTTAGAGAGGGCACCTCGCAACATGCTCAAGAATGACTGCACCTACGTGAGGCCCTGGATCTCCAATGGTCGTTCACGGCAGTTGATGTATTTGAATGAAACGGTAAAAACAATTGTTCCTAGTCGACTTGTAGTCTTGAAATCAAATACCTGCCAGACATGAAGAGCAATAAGGTCAAAGGCAAACTCAAACATTTTGTCACACATGTTTCTAATAGCATACAGATCAAAAAGGTCATCAACACTCATCAGTTTGTCTCCAGGGATTTCAGGGACTTCGCGCACACATGTACAGAATGAACATAGAACATAGAACATAGAACAATACAGCACAGAACAGGCCCTTTGGCCTTCGATGTTGTGCCGACCAAAATAAAAAGCAATGCCCCTCCTAACTAAACCATTCCCTTCTCATCCATATACTTATCCACTTATGAGTGATAGATGAGTGGGTTGAGTGGGTAAATAGGCCCAATATACACTTGTTGAATGATGGGGAATATGTTGAATGGATGACTGGGCACAGTGTATTTGCTGAGTGATGGGTGAGTGGATTGAATAGGCACAACGTACAGAATGAATGATGAGGAGTGAGTTGAATGGGGAACTGGGCCCAGTGTACACTTGCTGAGTGACGGGGAATGGATTGAATGGAGACTGGGCACAGCGTATAGAACGAGTGATGAGGAATGAGTTCAACGGGGAACAGGGCCCAGTTTACACTTACTGCGTGATAGGGAGTGGGCTGAATGGGTGGTTGGGCTCAGTGTATAAAATGATGATGGGTAAATGGATTGAATGGATAAATGGCACAGTGTACGTTTGCTGAGTGATGGCTGAATGTTTTGAACGGATGACTGGGTCCATTGTACATTGCTGATTGGATTGAATGGGTGACTGGATCTAGTATACACTTGCTGAATGACAGGGAGTGGATTGAGTGGGTGACTGTGCCCAGAATACATTTGCTGAGCGACAGAGAGTGGATTGAAAGGGTGAATGGGCACAGTGCACACTTGCTGAGTGACGGAGAGTGGGTTAAATGGGCGACTGGGTCCAGTATACAAAATGAGTGATGGGTGATTATGAGAGAGATGCACTGACTTAGCAATGAGTAAATAAATTGAGAGAAGGTGACATAGCATACAGATCAAAAGGTCGAGCTATTAAAAATAGTTGAGGCTGGGTGTGGTATTTGTTCATGATTTCCTGTGCACTGTGGTTACACAGAAATCAGGGTGTTACTGCTGTTTGTGACCTGAGCAAAACATCGGGCATATTGAAGTATTTGTTGTTTTGAAATAAAAAATAACACCAGGAGTGTACCAGGGCCTGACTCTTATTGACCATAGATAATTGTACTCGTGAAAGGCTAAAAGCAGCAATGCATTTCAATTAGAATTAATCCCCACCTTCCAAATTTCTCAATAGCATACAACACAGCATTGGAAAGTTTAAGATGTTACTCAAGCATCAAGATTAGGTGAGAAGTGTCAGGAAGGGCTTTCAGTTTCTCTTGTTTCACAATCAGAAGCACTTATCAGAAAGATGTGAAAAATGTTAAGACAGAATAAAGGACATGTTCTAAAGGGGTAGGTAAAAAATAAACCACGAAACACTGGAAATTTCTGGCAGTTGAACAGTGAGGAAAACAGTCTGAGACCTTCAAGTGCTTAGTTCAAAGTATCAGAAGAATACTAGTGCCAAGAAACTGAATGGTCCAGGAACCTAGATTCCCATCTGATAATGCTGCATGCTGCGGAATGCCATTGTGCGACATCATTCACAACGTTGGATATAGGACCTTGAGCAGAAAATGCATTATGTACCTGATTATCTGTTTCATTGTAAGAAAAAAATGGGTGCAGAGTTACTCTGGCTCTTTTGAATCTGATTCTCAGATTCAGTTTGGAAAAGATTCTTTTTTATTCAATACAACTTTTCAGTGGCTTCAGTTCTCTTGCTTTCTGGGTGTTCATTTTCTACAAAGCTCATAGAAGCCGTTGTTTTTTCAGACCTTTTAAGAGGGTAAAGAGGAGTGCCTACTACATGGCTTGAGTCTGGAGGAGATTTTGTTATAGAACATAGAACAATACAGCACAAACAGGCCCTTTGGCCCATGAGTTGCACCGATCACATCTACCAATCCACAGACCTATCTATAACCCCCTATCCCATTCGTTTCCATATACTCATCCAGAAGTCTTTTAAAAGACTCCAGCAAGTTTGCCTCAACCACCTCCAACGGCAGTCGATTCCATTCACTCACCACCCTCTGAGTGAAAAACTTACCCCTAACATCCCCTCTGTATTTGCTTCCCTGCATCTTAAATCTGTGTTCTCTTGTAGTGACCATTTCAGCTCAGGGAAATAGTCTCTTGAGAGTTCACCCTATCTATCCCTCTCAACATTTTATAAACCTCAATCGGGTCGCCTCTCAACCTACATCTCTCCAGTGAGAAGAGTCCCAGTTCCCTCAACCTATCTTCATAAGGCCTGCCTCCCAATCCAGGCAGCATCCTTGTAAATCTCCTCTGCACTCTCTCAATAGCCTCTACATCCTTCCTATAATGAGGCGACCAGCACTGTGCACAATACTACAAGTGGGGTCTGACAAGGGTCTCAGAGCTGCATCATTACCTTCTGACTCCTAAACTCAATTCCTCGATTAATGAGGCCAGTACACCATACGCCTTCTTGACCACTTCCTTCACCTGCGAGGCCGATTTAAGAGTCCTGTGGACCCGGACCCCGAGATCCTTCTGCTCTACAACATAGCTAAGACTCGTATCCCTTATATTGTACTCCTTCATCCCATTATTCCTGCCAAAATGGACCACTACACATTTATCTGCGTTGAAGTCCATCTGCCACTTCTCTGCCTAGTCTTTCATCCTGTCTATGTCCTGCTGCAACTTTTGACATCCCTCCAGACCATCTACAACACCACCGACCTTTGTATCGTCGGCAAACTTACTAACCCATCCCTCCACTTCTTCAACCAGGTCATTTATGAAAATGACAAACAGCAGGGGTCCCAGAACAGATCCCTGGGGCTCTTCACTGGTTACCGACCTCCATGCAGAACAAGACCCATCCACAACCATTCTCTGCCTTCTGCCGGCAAGCCAGTTCTGGATCCACGAGGCCAAAGCCCCTTGGATCCCATGTCCTCTCACCTTCTTCAGAAGCCTTGCATGGGGGACCTTATCAAACGCCTTGCTAAAGTCCACGTACACTACGTCCACCACTCTTCCTTCATCAATGTGTTCAGTCACATTTTCGAAGAACTCAACTAAGCTCGTAAGGCATAACCTGCCCTTGACAAAACCATGCTGACTATTTCTGATCAGTCTAAACTTCTCCAAATGTTCATAAATTTTATCCTTCAGAAGCCTCTCCATTAGCTTACCAACCACTGAAGTCAGACTCACCAGTCGGTAATTTCCTGGACTATCCTTGTTCCCTTTCTTAAAGATAGGAACCACATCCGCAATTCTCCAATCCTTTGGAACCTCTCCCATTTCCATGGACGACGCAAATATCATCGCCAGGGGCTCTGCAACCACTTCCCTCACCTCCCACAATAACCTGGGGTACATCCCATCCGGTCCCGGCGACTTGTATATCTTGATAGAATTTAACAGATCCTCTTTCCTAACATCCACATACTCAATCTTTTCCGTTTGCCTCAAACCTGCAGTACATCCTCCCAGATCACTTTCCACCGTGAATACCAAGGCAAAGTACTTGTTAAGCACCTCTGCCATTTCTTCCAGATTCACACAGACTTTTCCCCCTTCACCTTTTATACGTCCTATCCCTTCTCTTCTCATCCTTTTACTTTTCACATATTTGTAGAAGGCCTTGGGATTCTCCTTAACCTTACCTGCGAAAGCCTTCTCATGACCCCTTCTGGCTCTCCTAATTTCCTTTTTAGCTCTCTTCTACACACCTTATACTCCTCTAGATCCCTAACATCTCCTAGCTCTCTGAACCTTTTATACACCTTTCTTTTCTTCCTAACTAGGTTCACCACAACCTTCGTGCACCACGGTTCCCGCGTCCTATCAAAACCTCCTTGTCTCCTCGGAACGTTGTCTTGCAGAGCCCCAGACAAATATTCCTTGAATATCCACCACTTTCCTTCTGTACTCTTCCCCAAGAACGCCTCCTTCCAGTTTATACATCCAATTACCTGCCTAATGTTTTCATATTTCCCCTTACTCCAGACAAACACCTTCCTAGCCTGCCTGATCCTATCTCTTTCCATTGCTATCGTGAAAGAGATAGAATTACAATCTCCATTCCCAAGATGCTCACCTACCGTGAGATCCAACACCTGTCCTGGTCATTAGCTAGCACCAAGTCAAGTACAGCCTCTCCTCCCATAGGCTTTTCCACATACTGTGTCAGGAAACCTTCCTGAACACACCTAACAAACTCCTCCCCATCCAAACCCCTTACCCTTGGGATATTCCAGTCGATGTTTGGGAAATTGAAATCTCCCATCACGACAATCCTGTTATTTCTACATCTGTCTAGGATCTGTTTCCCTATCTGCACCTCAACTTCCCTGTCGCTATTGGGCGGCCTATAGAATACACCCAGCAAAGTTATCGACCCTTTGCTGTTCCTAACTTCCACCCACAGAGACTCCATAGACATTCCCTCCATGTCTTCCACCTTCTCTACAGCCATGACACTGTCCCTGATCAACAGTGCCACACCACCACCTCTTTTGCCCCCAACCCTGTCCCTCCTGAAGCATCTGAATCCCGGCACCTGAAGTACCCAGTCCTGTCCCTGAGACAACCAAGTCTCTGTAATGGCCACCACATCACTCTCCCAAGCAGCAATCCACGCCCCAAGCTCATCTACCTTATTTACTACACTCCTGGCATTAAAATAGACACACCTCAGCCCCTCAGTCAGGATGTTTCCCTTTTCCACCACCCGCCTAACCCCCCTCTCAGACTGCCTACAGTCCTTCCCTACCTGGGAGCTAACCTCCTTATTCTCAGTCTCATTGATGTTCCCACCCCCCCAGCTTTTCTAGCTTAAAGTTCCCCCAGTAGCCCTAGCCAGTCTTCCCACCAAGATATTAGTCCCCCTAGGGTTCAAGTGCCACCTATCCTTACTGTACAGGTCGCACCTGCCCCGAAAGAGGTCCCAATGATCCATGAACCTGAATCCCTGCCCCCTGCTCCAGTCCCTCAGCCATGCATTCATCCTCCACCTCATTTGATTCCTGCTCTCATTCTCCCAAGAATGGTTATGGGCCATTATCTTCGGGTCCAAAGAGATCAGGAAAGTCTATATATTAATCTGCAACTGCTCCAAGATACAAATGAAGTTTGAGACCATAGGCATAGTTTTCCATCTGGGGTTCTGAATCCCGTATCAGATTGAAATATAGCCAGAAGCCCACACCATGTGGATAACAGTCACTAAATGCGATTTTCCCTGGAGCAGCCAGCTAATAGCCAGAGGGTGAGCCAATTGGAAAGTGAGCATCTGTGGATTCTCGAAACTGAAGGGTCAATTAAAGGTCTCCTGTGAGAGGGGTCATTTCAAAATGGAGCAATCTCTCTCCAACTATTTTGATTAAAAAGAAAAGATTTTTTTCTAGCCAGTAAAGTGTGGGAGAAGCCCATTGACTGGATGGCCAGCAGATAGACAGGAAGGCCTCTTGGTCTACTCCTGCGAGGCTGCCTCCAGGCACTAAACTGGCTCCACTGACCTTTGAAAGTATAAATGCTAACTGGAAAATCCTCAATCCCATCCAACCTCCTTAAAAATGGCCGGGGGGCAGGATGGAGTGAGAGAATTGGCACACTGGCTGGCAGAACTATTTTTAGCTTCTTCCTGCCTCTGATTTCATCATAAGGATGGCCTGAAAATTTATCACAACGCCTTAGACACCTTCACTGCCCTGTGGATACAGTAATATTGTAGATATAATAACATTGTCTGCTGAAGACTGACTTTTAGACTACATAAAAGAGTGCAACTGCCCTTCCTGTGCCTGTTAAGCTGACACTTGCATTGGCATTCTAAGCAACACTTTACATAGGATATAGCTCCAGCTACAGAAAGTTTCTTCTCTTTGCTGGATAGCAGCTAGTGTGTAGCTGTGATGGAACAGCTTAGCTTCAGGAGAAGCTAGCTCTAGCTAGCACAAGGGCATTGCTATATGTCCATTGCATTTATCTGCTTCTTAAGATCATGTGGAGTAAACAGAATTGACTGGACACTGCATGATGGGGCCTCACAAGGAAGCCAAAGAGAATCAACCGTTCAGCACTTTTGGCTGAAGACCCTCACAAACATTTCAATTTTATCTCTTGTTTAATGTGTTCCTTCACTAAGGTCTGACTGTGAGGACATTCACAGTCAGACCTTAGTGAGGTTGTTTTCATTAGAAAGGCGGCGGCTAAGAGGAGACCTTATTGAAACATACAAGATGATTAGAGGATTAGACAGGGTGGACAACGATAGCCTTTTTCCTCAGATGGAGAAAGCTAGCACGAGGGGACATAGCTTTAAATTAACGGGTAGTAGTTATAGGACGGATGTCAGAGGTAGGTTCTTTACCCAGAGGGTGGTAAGGGTATGGAATGCCCTGCCTGCTGCAGTTGTAGATGTGCCAAGTTTGGGGGCATTTAAGAGGTCAGTGGATAGGTTTATGGATGATAAGAGAATGGTTTAGGTTAGAGGGTCATTGCATTTTCATAATTGGTCGGTGCAACATCGAGGGCCGAAGGGCCTATTCTGCGCTGTAATGTTCTATATTCTATGTTCTGTTCATGGGGTCTCCTCCTCCAGCTCCAATGTCACTCTCAATTGGATGTATAGATAGATAGTTTCTTCTATCTATTGCTTCTGGGATGCTTCGCACTTTTTATAGCCTAATGCTTGTATGTTTAAGATGCAGGTAGCCTTATGGGATAGGTTGATACCTGAATGGGTAGTATGGTGGCAAAGTGGTTAGCACTGCTGCCTCATAGAGCCAGAGACTCGGGTTTGATTCCAGTCTTGGGTCGCTGTCTGTGTGGAGCTTGCATGTTCTCCTGTGTTCGTGTGGGTTTCCTCCAGGTGCTTTGGTTTCCTCCCACAATTCAAAGATACACAAGTTCAGTGGATTGGCTATGCTAAATTGCCCCTTAACATTGAAGGATATGTGCATTAGATAGGTTAGTTATGGTAAGTGTGCAGTGTTACAGATACAAGGCAGATATGGGTGGGGTGCAGTTTTGAAGAGTTAAACCTAATAGTCTCCTTCTGCACTTGTAGGGATTTTAAGCTATGCTTGTTCTTTAGAACAAATGTATGTCTGATGTGGCTTTCTACAATTTATGCTGAACTATAATTAGCTTAATGATGGTCAGGCAGTGAAGGACTTGCCAATATATGAGATTGTGCAATGTGATGTTATCAGTTTTGCAGCTAATGATGCTCAGGTCTGGTTAGCTAGTTCTGTCCTTTCTCTGTTTCACTCTCAGCACACTGGAAGAATTGTAACTCTCCAGATGGCCTTCTTGCCCAGGGGTTGGCAACCAACAGAAAGGAAAAATGATAGCCAGTAATAAGACTGGCGGAAATGGATAGTGTTTTAATGCAAACACCAAAAGAAAATTTAGGCAATTGATTTTAAGCAATATAGCTGACACAGCAAAGCACATTGGAGTGTGTTTTTTTCTTTTGACTGTTAATTTATTTCCTGTCATGTTAGATTAGCAATTGTTTTTTTTTAAGGCCCAGTCACTCGGCTGTTTGCCGAATGAAAAATGTTGCCCTTTCATAGGCGAGAAAGTGAGCTTGGGCAAACTCAATCCCAATTCCACGTGGATGTACATTCATGGTGCAAAATCAACTTGCAACTGGTAACAGTTACTGGCTTAATTCAAAGGGACAAGAAAGAATGGCTCTAAGATGCTTGAAGGCTCTCCCCCAAAGGCTTGAGTGGAGACAAGGTGGGAAAGGAGCTGGAGACGCATGAGTCTGCTGGCATATAAGGCCTGAGGAACTCATAAGAGCTAGGGAGAGACAGCAGCCTTAAGAGAACATTAAACAAGGCCAAGGATTCACAGTTTAACTTTTTCAGATATGAAGAATTAACAGGGACCAGGAAATATGGTAATGATGGGTGAAGAATCCTGCTTCAGACATTATGAAGTAAGTTTCCGGTCTGATGTCAACAGCAAGATTTTATTAGCAACCTACAAGTACGTGCATATTTGCAATAGAAAGTGCAGACATGGAGCTGACCCCATTCTAAGGCTTAACCCAAAAGTGTCCATCTGCAAGCTGATTCTGGCTTTGGGTCAGATATCTTCATACATCACTGTATGCAGTCCCACATTAAAGGGGATGTCAGTATTGGACAGATGATTGAGTCTTATGGAAACAAAACTCTCAATGTACTGAAGAAAATGAGGACAATCAAGAGAGCAGAAGTGTACCTGAGTTGGGAGGTTGGATTGATAGTTTCAGCAGCAGGTGGACTGATGCAGAGCTGTAACAGGTAATGTTTGAGGTGGTCATTGTGATGGAACATATACGAAGAGGAAAGCTTAGGGTCAAGCAGGCTGCTGAAGTGAGGGATAAAATCAGTAGCTCTCTGACTAGAGTTTGGATCAAAGGTAATGAACTTAAACCTAACAATGTTTAAATGAATGAAATTATGGCTGATTTAAGAGCATAAATCAGGCAAGCTGCTGTAAATGGCAGTGGTCAATTAAACAACTAAGCATAGAAAATAATAAGAACATAGGAAGTAGGAGCAGGAGTCGCCATTCAGCTCCTCAGGTCTCCTTTGCCATTAATTAGATCATGCTTCATCTTCTACCTCACATAATCTGCCTGGACTATCCATGTATCTCTTGATGTTATTGATATCTAGAAATCTGTTGATTGCTGATTTGAATACACTCAATGACTGAGTCTCTACAGACTTCTGGGGCAGAAAATTCCAAAGATTCACTACTCTCTGATTAAAAAAAAATCCTCCTCACCTCAACCCTAAATAGTGTACTCCTTATTCAGAGATTGTATCCTCTGGTTCTAGACTCAGCCACCATCTTCCAAACCAACCAGGGGAAAAGATCCTTCTTACATCCATCCTGTGATTATCTTGTGCACCTTTTGTTCTGCTAAACTCTAGAGAAAACAAATCCAGTTTCTTCAATCTTTGTTCATAGAACAACCTCACCTTCCCTAGAAATTAACATGGTGAATCTTCATCGCATTTCCTCCATGGCAAGTATACTTTGGTAAGGAGACAAAAACTATTCACAATACACCATGTTTGGTCTCACCAGGGCTGTATATAACTACAGTAGAACTTCCTTATTCCCACAGGGGTGGGGGTGGGGGTGGGGGTGGGGGCGGGGGCACACTTTTAAGGCACTAAGCCCAGCTGGGAGTTTGTGACCAGTGGGGTCCTGAAGGGGTCAGTGCTCGGGTTCCAGCTGTTCACAATCTATGTGAATGATTTGGCTAGGGGGAACCAATTAGTGATTCCCAATGCAGATCATGGGGGTTATCTCAAGGGGATTATCAACCTTCCGTCACATTAATTTTTCTAGCATTATCTTTTTACTAATACTAATTTATTTCAGATCCTTAATCTCACCCTTGGCTTCCCAACATTTTTTGAACCTTCTTCTATGAAGACAAAGTGTTTGTTTACATTTCCACTATTTCCTTATTATCCATCATAAATTCTTCATTGTCTCCTTTTATAAAGGATCTATAAATGTCTTTCCTTACAGAAACTTTTATGATCCATTTTTATGTTCCTCATTAATTTACTTTTATATTCTTTTTTCTCTTTCTTTTCCAATTTCTTGGTTCTCCTTTCCTGAATTTTAAAATGCTCCCAATTCTCAGGCTTATTCTGATATTTAGCAACTTTATGTCTCTTTCTTTGATCTGATAGATCCCTAACTTCTCCTGTTTGCCATGGTTGGATCACTCTTCCTATTGGCTTTTTGTTCCTTAAAGAAACATAACTTGGTTGCAAACCATAGGTTAATTATTTAATTGGCCATTGCCTATCTACCCTTAATATCTTTTAATGTTCCCCAGGCTACCTCAACCATTGACCCTCATACCTTTGTCGTTTTCCTTGTTTAGATTAAAGATACTCATTTTGAATTGAACCATATCATTTTCAATTTTATAGTCACTGTTCCCTAAAGGATCCTTTACAACAAAATTATTAATTAGCCCTTTCTCATTGAGTTATTTCAGATCTAATATCATGCATTCTCCAGTTGGATCCTTAACAACCTGTTCTAGAAATCCATTGCCTTTACATTCCAAGAATTCATCCTACTCAACATTAATTCTTTATTAGGTTTACCCAGTCTGTATATTGAAGTCACTCATCATTACTGTGTCACCGTTGTTACGTGCACTTCTAATTTCCTGATTTAGACATGCTCTGTATTGCTATTACCATTTGGTTGCATTTGAACAACTCCCACGAAATTTACCTGCCCCTTGCTATTTCTGATCTCCACCCAAACTGATTCAACACCTTGATTAGCCAATCTAAGATCCTCTCTTACAAAGGTATGGATCACATCTTTATTAATAATGTAAAGCCTCATCTTTTCCTCTTCTAAATGCTGAATTGCTTTGAATTTACAGTTCCAATCATTGGTCACTGTGCAACCATGTCTCTGAAATGGCAATTGAGCCATCTCTATTCCTATTCCTACTGTCAATTCATCTATCTAATTGCGAATGTTATGTGCATTCAGGTAAAGTGCCTTTAATTTTGCATTGCTATTTTTGGAATCTTTAGCTTTAACTGGTGGGGCACCTCATGTTTTCACGTTCTCTCTCCTCCTGATGAGGAGGCTAAACAAATCTCCCCATCCACAATGTTGGAGGAGCCAGCATGTCAGTTCCAAAAGACAAGGCTGAAGCCTTTAGAAACACTTTCAGCCAGGGTGCCGATTGGATGATTCATTTTGGTCTCCTGAGATTCCAACAGCATAAGTGCTAGTCTTTAGTAAATTCAATTCATTACACATGATATCAAGAAATGACTGATTAAATTAATTTAATGACTGCAAAAGCTCTGGGCCCTGGTAACATCTGGCCTATCGTGTTGAAGACTTGTGCTCCAGAACTAGTAATGCCCCAAGCTAGGCTGTTTCAGTGCAACTAAAACAATATTGAAATCGTCTGGTGTGTTCTATCCACAAAAAGCACAACAAATCCAATTAAGTCAATTACTATCAAATCAGCCAACTCTCAATGATCAGTAAAGTGATGGAAGATGTCATTGAGAGTGCTATTAAGTGATATTTACAGAGCAATAACTTGCTCACTGATGTTCAGTTTGGATTCTGCCAGGGACACACAGCTCCAAACATCATCATACCCTCAGGCCAAACATGGACAAAAGAATTGAAATCCAAGAGATGAGGTGAGGCTAACTGTTCTTGATATAAAGGCATTAAGTGTAACATCTAGAAGTTCTGACAAAATTGAAGCCAATGGGAATGAGGAGAACACTCTCCACTGGTTGGAGTCCAAGAACCAAGAAAGATGATTGTATTGTTGGAAGTCAATAAACTCAATCCAGGATACCTTTGGGCCTATAACACTACCCTATCACCTTCAACTGTTTCATCAATGACCTTTGCTCTACCATAAGGTCAGAAGTAGAGATGTTCAGTGATGATTGTATAACATTTGGTGCCATTTGTGATTCCTCAGCTGTTGAACCAGTGCATGCCCAATGCAGCAAGAACTGGGTAACAGCAAGCTTGGTTTGATAGATAGCAAGTAACATTTGCTCCAGACAAGTGCCAGGCAATTACATCTCTAACAAGAGAGAATAGACAGACATATTTCTAATTTTAAAAAAAAAGGGAAGGAGGGATATGGGGAACAGGTGGAATTGAGGCCAAGGAGAAATCAGCCATGATCTGATTGAATGGCAGAGCAGGCTCAAAGGGCTGAATTTGCCTACCTCTGCTGTAATTTCTATGTAACAATCTCCCTTTGACATTCAATGACAATATCATTGCTGAATCCCTCACTATCAACATCCTGGGGATTACCATAACCCAGAAAGATAACTGGGTCAGCCAAAGAGCAGAGCAGAAGCTGGGAATATTTGCAGTAATAACTCACCTTCAGACTCCCCAAAGTCTGTCCACAAGTCAGGAGTATGATGAAACACTTGCAACATGTCTGAATGTGCACAGCTCCAACAACACTCAAAGTTTGGCACCATCCAGGACAAAACTGCTTGCTTGATTGGTACCCCATTCACCACATCCACTACTGATGAACAATGGCAGCAGTGTATACCAAGTATAAGATGCATTGCAACAACCCACTAAGGCTCCTTAGACAAACACTTTCAAAACCCGCACCTCCTATTATATAGGACAAGAACAACAAATGCATGAAAGTTCCTGCAAGTTCCCCTCCAAACCTTACACCATGCTGACTTGGATGTTTATCACTGGCCCTAGGACAAATCCTGGAACTATTTTCCTAACCAGATTGGGGGTGTGGCTACACCACATGGACTACAACAGTTCAAGAAGGCAGCTCTCCAGCCTTAACCAGTGACATTCACGTCCCTTGAACATACACAAAAAAACCTATCTGACAACAAAGAGGTGGTGGAGGGATTTGGAAAGAGGTGACAGAGAGATAGAACTATTATTCAAAATGATGAATAGAGACAAATGATGAATAAGTCCACCAACAAGAACACATTATCATCTATCAACCACACTTCAGTAAATTACAGAATAAACACTCATACACTACTGAGAGTATCATTGGTATTGATATCAAATAGAATAGCTGAATGAAGACAAGCTTGCCTTATTCCATTCAAAAAAGTTGTGAGTTTCCAACCTATTTTTCAAGTCAAGGAGAGTCCTTTAAACCGAAAGACACAGGAGATTTTCATCCAATCACCCCGCACTTGATACAAACCCAAGTCCTTATAGTGAAGGGCCAATAACTAACTAACTGATTGCACCACGCAGTTGGCTGTTTTTTTTATTGTTTCTCTGTTAAATTTCTGTAGCATTGCATTGTGGTTTGATGTCTTTCATTACAGTCTCACTGTGGTTGTGAAAGGTTGAGCTGTGGTTCCTATTTTCTTTTATACCAACTTCTCCCTAGAGATTCTTAAGTCAATGTGTCTCACCTATCTTGCTATTAGCGTGGAGCTGTAGTGTCAGCCTAATAAGGAGACTTGGAGCCCTGCCTTCATCACAGTTCAGCATGGAAAACCTGTAAAATGCTCCCAACATTAGAGGCAATAATGAGCACCATGCAACCCCAGTTCTGGGAAGCCTACAGCAGCAAGACTTCAATGAAGAGCAAAGAGGAAGGACAGTGCCATCTGGTGACAGGCCAAACTGTCCCAGTTACACCACACCCCTAGTGTCACCCAGGTGGAACAATGCTCCAGGGGAAGACCAGGACAGTAATAGTGCAATAGTTTGCAAATGCTAACTATGAGGAGGAGAATAAAGTGCCAAAATAAACTGCACAGTTTAAAAGGATTTAAAGATTGTCTCCAATAAGATGCATAGAGTTAGGGCCACTGTACAATTGTACAGTACCCTTGGGGTACCTTGCCAAAGTTAAAGCTGACTTATTATTTCTGCATAAGTCTGGAATACCCCACCTCTGCACCCACATGGTGGGTTAGAATGAGGGTCCCATGTGCCATCAATTTGGCGAAGAAGAGACAAGGTTGTTCCTTAGACCTTAATACTGTACTATAGGGAGGCAACTTCATCATCTCCAAAGTTAAACAGCTGATCAGTAATCACTTCCCTATAAATAATGTAGAGCCTAAAGGACTAAAATCTGACAAATCCCCAAGACCTGATGGCCTACACTGTAAGATTCTGAAAGCAATAGCTACAGAGATTGGAGATACTGTAATAACCTCGCCCAGTCCTCCTGTACAAGGCTATTTCCACGACTTATAACAAATCAAAGCCTGGACTTACGTAACCTGGTGTCCATGCCGTGAGTGCGGGTTTTAAACCCATGCTGCCTATCTCTCATTGAGTGAACTCCTGTGTTCTTCGTGGTCACTGTAACAGATATCCTGCCTATGATTTTCCAGAAT
Organism: Sphyrna mokarran; assembly: GCA_024679065.1. Lineage (NCBI taxonomy): Eukaryota > Metazoa > Chordata > Chondrichthyes > Carcharhiniformes > Carcharhinidae > Sphyrna > Sphyrna mokarran. The sequence goes on from JAGIQG010000003.1 coordinate 62,938,557, forward strand.
ATTTTAGATTTGGTGTTGGCAGTTTAAAAATCAACAGTTTTAATGTTCCCCAACCAATTTCAACTTAATATAAGTTATACTCATTGTAATGAAAGGTTAACGTGCCATTTTGTGCTATTATCTGAGATAAGAAGCTATTTAAGAAAAACAAAAATCAAGTTACTGCTTTATTGGAAACCAGATAGATTGGTCAAATAATTAATTGTGAGACTATTAAAGAATAAATAATCAATCAATAACTATATTAGCAAGACTGGTAGTATAACCTGTAACACAAAGTTTGTAATGTTTTATAATTGTACATAATTAACACTTGATGTTAAGTACATTTGTCATAAATCATAAGAATTGTAAAATGATGGAAAGATAAGACGAAACTCTTGAAACATTTATGGCCTTGGCTCAATGAAAGAAAGGGGCTTTATCCAGACTGTCTCAATTATAAATTGACAGACAGTTAAACACACCGTTATAGTTTGACACTTAGACTAATTTAAAATAAAATATATAGCTTGAGAGAAGCCATTGTCTCAATGTCAAGACAATATACATAATTAACTAAAATCAGTGGGATTAACCCTTATTTCATTATTGATGCATTATAGGCCAGTTGGTTATTTCTAATAACCTAGCTCAGGGGGCTTACAGCATCTTTTAGGTATGGAATAAAGATTCCATTTTGTTAACATGCCATCTTCATGTGGGAGTTATCACTTCATCTTTCAACCTTCATCAACCGATAGAGTTTTGGGAAATCTGTTCATTTGTTAAATTTAAGCTTTTTCTTCTTACTATTAATTACTGCTAATTAGTGTTAATTGACACTACTTTTTATCTTTCTGACTTGTTACCATTCTACCTTTCAATGGTTAATAAAGCTTTTGAATTCACTATTTAAAATGTTTTATTCTAGCCAGACAATCAAGTCCTGTAGACCTTGCCGGATAGTTAAGTCTTGTAGAAGTTGATTTGATTTACAGTTTGGGCTTACTGTAAACAACCAAAACCCTATAAATCAGAGAATCCCCACAGTGCAGAAGGAAACCATTCAGTCTATTGAGTCTGCACTGATTCTCCAATAGAGCATTCTATCCAGGCCCTATCTCCATAACTCCACATATTTACCCTGTTATTCCCCTGATCTGTGCATCCTGGGACACTAAGTGGCAATTTAGCGTAGCCAATCCACCTAACCTGCACATCCTTGGGAATGATCCCATTAGTTTGGAAGTTAGCAAACGTACCACTACTTTTCAAGAAAGGAAGGGGGAATATAGTGAACTATAAGCCAATTAGCTTAACATCAATGATTGGGAAAATGTAACAATTTACTATTAAGCAGGACTTAACTATGCACTTAGAAAAGCATAATTTTTCTGTGCTTTGTGGATGACCTTGAAGCATTTCCTCCGTCTTCCTGGGGCTCACTTGCTGTGTCAAAGTTACAGGTAGAGCATTTGCCTCAGGAGTCTCGTGTCAAGCATGCCAATGATGTAGCCCATCCAGCAGAGCTGTCGAAAGTAGTCAATATTTCAATGCTGGAGATGTTGGTTTGAGCAAGAAAACTGTTACTGATGTGCTTATTCTGCCAATGGATTTTCAGGGTCTTGTGGAGAAAGTGTTGGTCATACTTCTCCATGGTTTTGAAGTGCCTGGTGTACACAGTCTGTGTCTCTGAACCATATAATGGAATGGGTATCACTACTACACTGTAGATCATAAACTTGGTGCCAGCTCTTAAGCCCTGGTCTTCAAACTCTCTCTTTCTCTGGCAAGGGAAGGCTGCACCGGCACATTGAAGCACTGTTGAACACTATTGTTGATATCTGTCATTATTAACAGTAGATTCCCATGGTGTGGGAAGTGGTCTACATTGTTCAAGATTTCATTGTAGATTTTGATAACCGGGGCAGTACTGTGTGGCAGGGCAGGGCAGTACAAGATGTTTGTCTTATGCATGTTTAGTGTAGGAACACTCTCACAGCTTCCTTGAAAGAGTGCAACATCTTCACCAAAATCTGGGAATCATTGGCCTCAGATTTGAACTGTCACTTATACAAATGTTATGATAAGGTATATTTTTTTCATAAAAACCTCTACAATGCTTTAAGAATTCAATTTTGGTTAGTGTGGCTTTCAGATTTGTGTTTTTCTGGTTATTCTGTTTTATTCAATCCCACCAGAAATACATAGTGCAAAACAGGCTGGCCAATTAAATGTTTGCCTGGTTTAGGTATTGGCCTCTCACCTTTCTATCCTGACCTGAAAGTAGCCTCAATTGCTGGTCAATTTGAGCAATGCCTGCATTGCTATACTTGGTTGAAGTCATTAGGTTACATTTTAGCTTCATTTGAAGCAATTGTTAAAAGTGGCATCTCTGCCTTTTGGCTAAGATGCAAATGCGATCAAGCCTTGGAGGAGGTGCAATGCCTGCTCCAATCAGCTTGGATCATGTACATCAAGCCCAAGACAGGAGGTGAGAGCCATGTTTTGTCAGCTTGGATCAGGAATGTCTCTAATTGTTCAGACTCTGAATTGGACTTGATTTGATTGAATTGGATTAAAAAAATACCTGCACTGGGGATAAACTACAGTGAGCACTGCACATTCCCAGGTCATGTTCAAAGCTGGGCAGAGGGGCAAAGGACCGGAGGAGAGGGGATGGTGGACGCATCTTCAAATCATTAAAAATAGCAACACAAGATTTAAAAAGTTGTAGAACTGAGAACAAAGCACTGGAATTCATTTCTAGCGGGCTAGAACTGAAAAACGGAGAAGTTCTAATAAATTTGTAGAGAAGTACTAGACACAGATCTGGGCTCCATTTTACAGAGAAAAAGAATGAAGAGACAAGCGAATGTGCAAAAATATTTTATAAGGCTAACACCAAAATTTAGAGGTTATAACTATCAGGTAAGACTAAACAGGCTGTGGTTCTTTCCAGTAGCATAGCTAGGGGGATGTGCAGGGGGAGCGACCGCTCCCCTGACCACATTGATCTGAAGTGGCGTCTTTTTTAACGAGGCATTCCTCATGGGCCCCTAGCAAGGTGCGAAGCAGAAAAGCAACCACCACGATGCAGTCGACACCAAGTATCCCTCACAGATGGACATCACCAGCTGAGATTGGGTGAGTACATTAAATTTTACATACATTGCAAAGATCAAATTAGTTTAATTAATCAAATTAGTGAATGGTTTAGTGAATATATTTAGGAATGATTTAGTAAAAATACTTGATGCGTAATTTATAGTTTTAATTACCATTCATTCAATACTGGGTTACACACTATTGAATGAACGGCTACTAAAACTATAAATTGCGCATCTGTGTATCATTAGAGTTAACTACTCCAAAGCTGAACCAGAATCTGGCACTTTGTATCTCTCCATTTTCATGAACATTTGGTTGATTTGTCTATTTTAAGCACTGGTTATTTTGAGCTAGCTGTGTCTCGAGCATAGCCAATGAATTAATGAGTTTACAGAAGTGACACAATTGCCGTTATTGCCATGATTTCCAGTTTCTGGGGGGTACGAGGGCACACGCCCTGCCATGCGTGCTCAGCGGGTACAAGGGCACACGCCCTGCCATGCAGGAGCAAAGTGAGAAAGGCAATATGGATTATGGGGTTGTTCAATTTAATATAAAGCACATATATTGCAAAGGTAAGTTTGAGTTGCTTTTTCATTTCTTATGAGGGTGTTATATGTCTATTGTTAACATTGCCTAGAAAGACTATCATTTTTTTCTGATAAGGAAATCCACGGAGAAAAACAGTAAGAAGAAGAAACTATCTGGGTGGGACAGAAAGAGAATAAAAGAAATTGCAAATCGAGAAAAAGAATCATCAAAATGTCAGAGATTTAAGGCCTACTTTTCATTTAAGCACATGATATCTGCAACGCCAGAGGTGGAACCCTGTGAAGACTTGCTAGTACCAACTTTCGTCCTAGGAGCTGGTGATAGCTCACTGGCTGCTGCGGCTGCACAGGTAGTGGAAGTGAAGCCCTTAAAAGACGTGACCACTTCAGCAGACTATCATCCAAGGGACAATAATGACACAGTAAGACTACATGCGGTCATTGATACACATATAGAATATCCAACGGATCCATATGTGTTTTGTGAAACACCTGTAACACCTGATCTAGTATGTGCTCTACTTGAGTTAGGCCCTTGTCAGCCAGGTCTTAAAGATAATTTTGATTGTTTTCCAAAAGATGGAGCTGGATGTCATTTCATTGCAGCTTGGTTCAAGAAACAAGTCAAAAGTAGTTGTGAAATGGATAGGCGTTGGCTGGTTTACTCACTAAGAGCAAACACTATGCTTCAGTTTGCTTGTTGGCTTTTTGCAAATCGGTTGGATAATTGGAGTGATCCAAAAACTGGTTGCAAGAATTTTGTTAAAGGTACACACAAAATTGATAAACATGAACAAAGTGAAAATCACAAAAAAGGAGAAAATTCTTTTCCTTACCAAATTTCGTTGTGTTCAATGACAGAAATGTCTTGGTTGGCCTTGTAACAGTGAGAAGGAAAGAGATAAATATAAATAGGATTATTCTAATGTATTATAGATGTGGTTCTTTATTTGGGAAAACAGGGATTGACATTCTGTGGTCATCGAGTATCAAGGTTTAGGTTCTCCAAGTACAAATGAAGGCAATTTTTTGGAATTTATTAAGGTGTTTGCCAAAAGTAATACATTTACTGGAGCAACATTTATTATTGAGTGATCAAAATGCAACATATCTCAGCCCTGACATACAAAATGATCTGATACAGTCCTTATCAACCCAGATTCTATCAAAGATAATAGCTGAAATCAAGCTGGCTTAGTACTTTGCAATAATGGTTGACTCTACTATTGATATCAACAGAACTGATCAATTTTCTTTATTCTTGCGACATTTAACAGTAAATGGTGATGCAGTGGAACGATTTATACAATTCAGTGAATTACCTGGAGCAAGGGCTGAAAATTTTTTCCAATGTTCTTTTTCCAACAATCAAAAGCTTAGGGCTGTCAATGACTATGTGTTACGGTCAGTTTTACAATGGAGCAAACATGTCGGGTGAAATATCTGGTCTCCAAACTAAGATTAGAGAAGTTGCTGCAAATGCACTCTTTATGCATTGCTCTGCACATAATTTAAATTTGATTCTAATTCATGCAGTAAGCTCCAATATTCAATCCAAGTTTTTTTTGGAACTCTACAAAGTGCTTCTACCTTTTTTTCTGGCAGTTTATTTTGTCTTTCCGTAGTGAAAGAAGAACAATGCAATCATAACAAATCTTCTGCATTGACGCTAAAGAAACTTTGTGATGGTGGCATCCAGAAAGGTAGCAATAGAGGCAGCCTTGCAGAACTTACCAGCACTAATAGTTGCTCTGCAAAGAATTCTGATGGTGACATAAAAAACTGTACTCCTAAACAGCTCAATGAGGCAAACGGTATACTGGAAAAGCTCAGTACTTAGAAATTCCTAGTTTTTCTCATATTCTGGAATAAAGCACTAGACAAGGTTTTCAATATATTTATCCATATATTTAGAGAATATGGATTTAGAAATAGAAAGAGAATATAGAAAAGTAATTTAGATCTGTCTTCTCATTTGTTTCAGCCTTTTGAAAAATATATGAAAAACATGCGGATTGAGTATGAATCTCAACTCAAACAGATTGAGAATGAAGCAACCGAGTTGGCTTGAAAATGTGATATTAATACAGAATACAAGGTGCACAGAAAACGTAAAAGAAAGATTCCATGAAGAAATTGCAAAGGATGAAGGAATATCTGATGTCCAAAAGAACTTCATAGTTGAATTCTACTTCGTGTCCTTAGATTCTATCATAAATAGCGTAAGTAAAAGATTTGAGCATTTTAAAAATTTGGCTTCCAAATTTAGTGGTTTAGATCCAAAGCATTTTGACAGCACAGATAATGTGAACAAATTAGAATTTTTAGCAGACACATACTCAGACATCATCGACAGTCAAACTGAAATCGTACAAGAGTTTCTTTCATTCCAGAAATGTACAAAGAGATAATGAGCACTAGCAGTAAGGCAAATTCCACTGTCAAGAAACTGACCATTAACAATGTACTAAAATTCATGATTGCCAATGACACGTGCTCCATTTATCCTTAACCTGTCACATTGTACCAGATTTTTCTGACCTTACTAATAAGTAGCACATTGTGGAATGATCCTTTAGCTGGCTCAAATACATAAAGTCCTATTTTTGTTCTACAACACGCAAGTATAGATTGTCTGGATTAGCTTTGATCACCATTGAAAGACAGTTGAGCACTGAGATAGATTATAATAAAGTAATAGATAACTTTGCTAGAATGAAACAAAAGAGGCTGTTGTAGTTGCTTCATACTTTTTCCATATTGCTTTTTTTGTTTTCATTTTACATTTAAAATGTAAAATAATTAAATAACCATGTTTTTATTATGTTTTGATTTTCAATACAAAATAATGCAGCAGATGTATTTAATTTTTGGAAGGGGTTTGATAGATTTGATGCATCATAGAATTCCTACAGTGCAGAAGGAGGCCATTTGGTCCATCAACTCTGCATTGACAACAATCCCACCCAAGCCCTATATATCGTTGTATCTCTGTATTTACTCTGCTAATCTTCCTGACACTGAGAGACAATTTAGTGTGGCAAATCCACTGAACCTGCACATTTTTGGAATGTGAGAGGAAACTGGATTTCCTGGAGGAAACCCAGGCAGACACAGGGAGAACATGCAAATTCCACAAAGGCAGTGACCTGAAGCCAGAATCAAATCCAGACCCTTGGGACTGTGAGGCAGTAGTGCTAACCACTGTGGCACCATGCTGCTGTGTAGAGAAAATATTTTAATGTACCCATGCAATGATTAGAAGTCACTACCAAAGGAGTAGTTGGCAATGGGAGCGGAATAGTATAGATACCTTTAAGGGAACATAGATAAATACATGTGAGAGAAAGGAATAGAAGTGTGGCAGTGTGGTCCCTTTAAGAGGGCAATCCCTGAGGGATACATGATCAGGCCAGACCCTATGGAGAGGCATCGTGGGAAACCAGTCAGGAGCAGATGCATAAATCCTGGGTCAGCGAGAATCCTCAGTTAGAGCCAGGGAGGGAGTGGAAAGTGGAGAAGTATTCAGTTCTGCCAGATCCTTACTTGTATGTATCAGGTATGGTAATAAACTTTTTGTAACTTGAAGCCACAACGTTCAAACCTTCAAAGTTTTATACAGGTGACAAGGAAAAACTTTTGTTAGCTGTTGGGATTGTAGTGTGCAATTAGAGAGGGAGAACAGTGAGCATCAAAACTATGATGAAACAAATGCCTTTAATTGGAAAGATTGAAACATTTGATTCAGAAATGGAAAACTGGGATAATATAAGGAAAGGCTTATATATATTCCAATTTAATAGGAAAGGTCAGTTACAAGCATGGAGCAGAATGAAGCAGTCAGGAACATGCAAATAAGAAGTGCAGTCCATGTATACCTCCTTCAAAAAAACTGGATGAGAAGCTGAAAAAGGGACACGAGTCATTTACCCTAAACCAGGTCCAGCTATGTAAGGTGTCCACATAGAAGTAGTCTTGATGGTAAACAGCAGATCTCTTCAAATGAAAGTCGAAACAGGAGCTGCAGCCAGAATCAAAGGGGAGCAGGCATTTTGTTACTTTCAGAAAGGGCTCCGACCATCAAGATTGAACAAATCAGGAACTCAATTGTCTACATACACAGGAGAGACATTGAAGACAGTAGGGTTAGCAACAATTACTGTGTCCTACAGAAAGCAATCAGCACAATTATCTGTTCTAGTAATTGAAGATCACAGACTTTGCCTAATAGGTCTCGATTGGCTAAAGCAGGTCAAATTAAATTGGTTAAAAATATTAAGCCAAGGGATGGAGGTTTTCAAAAGTTGCTGAGCAAATATTCCAAGGTCTTCCAAAAGAGCTAGGGCAAATAAGGGAGAGAAAAGTATTCCTCAACTTTTTCGGGCCTGCCCAGTGCCTTATGCATTTGATCAAAAGGCTACAGTCAAGCTTGGGAGATTGGAAGATTTAGGTATGATAAAACCTGTACAGTTTTCTGAATGTCTGCACCCATAAACTTTATCCATAAACTGGATTGTACTGTAAGGATCTGTGGAGATTATAAACTAATTATAAATTGAGGAGCTTAGAGAGATAGAACTTCATTCTGAGAATCGAGGATCTCTACACTAAATTAGCAGGGGACCTAAAATGCATAAGTAAAAGATTTGAGCATTTTAAAAATGTGGCTTTCAAATTTAATGGTTTAGATCCAAAGCATTTTGACAGCACAGATAATGTGAACAAATTAGAATTTTTAGCAGACATACTCAGAAGTCATCGACAGTCAAACTGAAATCACACAAGAGTTTCTTTCATTTAAAGACATGTACAAAGAGATAATGAGCACTAGCAGTAAGGCAAATTCAAGTGTTGAGAAACTGACCATCAACAATGTACTAAAATTCATGATCGCCAATAATATGTGTTCCATTTATCCTAATGTGTCTACATTATACCACATTTTTCTGACCTTACCAATAAGTAGCGCAATTGCGGAACAATCCTTTAGCCGGCTCAAATACATAAAGTCCTACCTTCATTTCTACAATAGGCAAGGATACATTGTCTGGGTTAGCTTTGATCTCCATTGAAAGACAGTTGGCTATTGAGGTAGAATATAATAAAGTAACAGATAACTTTGCTCGAATGAAGCCTAGATGAAAGAGGCTGTTGCAGTTGCTTCATACCTTTTCCATATTGCTTTGTTTTATTTTCATTTTACATTTAAAATGTAAAATAATTAAATAAAACACATTTTTATTATGTTTTGGTTTTCAATACAAAATAATGCAGCAGACATATTTAATTTTTGGGAGGAGTTTGATATATTAGATGATAGATTAGATGATAAATTAGATCTCAGTCACATCTACCAGCAGCTAGAATTAGATGAAGATTCCCAGAGGTTAGTTACTATCAACACCACAAGGGTTTATATAAGTCTTATTGGCCTGTGCCATTTTCCAGCATATGATGGATAGTTTATTACAGGGCATGCATAACAAAGTGGTGAATCTAAACGACGTCCCAATTACAGGAGCCTCACCTGAAGAACACAGGTCAAGCTTAGTGGAAATTTTAAGAATATTTAAAGAAACGTGTCTGTTTGAAATGACAGACATGCACTTTCCAGGCAGATGAAGTTACGTACCTTGTTTCAGGGTAGATGCTAAAGATTTACATCCTTTGGGAAATAAAGTTAAAGCCATTAAGAAAATTCCACAGTCAAAAGCATATCAAAATTAAAATTGTTCTTAGGAATGGTGAATGATTAAGGTAGATTCTTACATAACGTGTCTATAATCTTAGCCCCACTTCACCAGAGGAACAAAAGGAAGTATTTACAAAAGCAAAGCAGGCTTTGCAGTTGTTGGCACTGCTTGCACACTTTAATCCATTGGTAGTTACCTGTGATGCATCAACAGGCAGTGCTTCCACCAGTGAATATGCAACCTTGGGAATAGTCAGGTCATTATGGGCAAGATTGCCAACAGATTTTATAGGGCCATTCATGGAACATACTGAACTGATGCACATTCTAAATGGTTGGATCCAATTGATGAAGTTTACAACAACCACAACTACCATTGACAAATTGAGGCAATCTTTTGCCATCCATGGCATCCTAGAAGTCTCAGTGTCAGACAATGGCACAATATTTACAGTAGAGGAATTTCAAAAATTTGGCAATTTAAATGGTATTCTCATGTTAGATCGTAAAAGTAAAATATTTATTTATTAGTGTCACAAGTAGGCTTACGTTAGCACTGCAATGAAGTTACTGTGAAAATCCCCTAGTCGCCACACTCCGGTGCCCATTCATGTACACAGAGGTAGAATTTAGTATGGCCAATATACCTAACGAGCATGTCTTTTGGACTGTGGGAGAAAACCGGAACACCAGGAGGAAACCCACACACACACGAGGAGAATGTGCAAACTCTACACAGGCAGTCATCCAAGTCGGGAATCAACCCTCGGTACCTGGCGCTGTGAAGCAGCAGTGCTAACCACCGTGCTGTCCACCCTTGCCACCCAGCTTCCAGTGGGTCAGCAGAATGAGCTGTACAAACATTCAAATCATTGATGAAATACCAAGTTCATAAGTTTTACCTTTTATATATGGCTAATTTCTTGTTGTCATACAATACCACAATAAATTTAACCACAGGGGTCACGCTAGCTGAGCTACTAATGGGACGCCGCTTATGGACATGGTTTTATATGATATTCTTAGATTTGACAAGGTGAGTGGAGGCTTGATAAGTCTCCCAGAAAGAAAACCATGACTCAAGAAAAAAAGAGTAGTTGATAATTCAGTTCCGATTACAAACTTTGCAACAGGACCGACACGGGTGGCAGGGAAAATTGTGGAAAGAGAACTGGACCAGTCCCTTATGATGTAGAGATACAGGGTCATTGTGTCCAAAAACACGTCGACCAGTTGAGGAAAAGAGCTGGGCCTGATACAGGGAATCAACAGGTGACCCCTGCAGTAGATTTGAATCACTATGATGGAAACAGGAAACTGTTGTAAATGTGGAATTGGAGCAACCAGTGGTTTCTGTAGCTGAGGACAGAACAGCTACAGAGGAGGATCTTTGACCCTTGATTGATGAGTTTATCATTGGCAACCATCCACCAGATTCATCATTCTCCAAAGAGTATAACACAGAATTGAGATGTTTACCAGAGACCAGAAGTCTCCTGATCAAGCAAACTTGTGATGAGTCTTTCCTTAGGTATTCGTGATGTGTTGTTGTGTCATATAGTCTACGTTTAATGATGTTCCTTTTGTCTCATCCATTGGTGAACTCAGAAGTTAGGGTGGAAGGAGTGTGATAGTGTGGCCCCTGTAAGGGGGTGATCCTGGAGGGCCACATGATCAGCCAGATCTTATGGAGAGACAGGGCAGGAAACTGTGTCAAATGGTGCAAGGGCATGTGTCCTGAGTTATGGAGATCCTCAACTGGAGCCAGGGAAGAGTGGTGAATAGACATGTATCCTATCTGTCAGACCCTTGTTTATATATATCTATTTATTGTTGGTAATAAACTCTTTATAACTTGAAGCCACAATGAGTTGCCTTCAAAGTTAGTACAAGAAGTTTATGTTGAAAAGGTTCAATGAGATGTTATGCGAGGGGGCTCACATGGACTTATTGGGCTCACCTGGTTAAGTTTTCAATTCTGTGTAATTCTGTCAAGAATGGTTCAACAACTTATACAGCTTGCTCTGTATGGTTTTTTTCTGTCTGACGGAAAATCTCAGCAAAGAAAGGCACAGAGTTTGCCTGGTGAAGTCTTGTATCAGAAGTTTGTGTTGGCGGATCAATCAATTTACTTCAATCTTTAAATTTGCTTGTGGCCATGAGTAAATGCTTGAGTTATACAGACCTAAGACCATTCCAAAGATGCACATCTCCAGACCCGCAGATACTGGTGACCACCCTCTCCGTGGATTCTGGTTTGAAAATTGCGGAAATTGTATATAAGGCATACAATGTACATTAATTCTATATTAAATGTATAAATACATAGAAACATAGGAAATATACAGAACTATTATATATCTAAGTGGTTGCATGATTGCTTTAAGAGCTGGTCACATGATTTGATGGTGATATCATTGGGGTGTTTCACAGGCTCCTGCTTAGTTAAATTTTCTCTATGTATAGGCAATCACTCCTCCAATAAACCTTGTTGTTGTTAGTTTGAATCTACATGTGCAAGCCATGTCCTTTTCTTTTTGTTTAAAACACACAAACCTAATATAGTTAGGACATTACAAGCACAAAGGTCATTCAGCCCATCCTGTCTGGGCTGTCTGAAATCCTGCAATCCCACTTTCCAGCTCTTGACCTGTAATCCTGCACAGTTGCGGCATTATTACATATGTTTCTCTGATGAGATGAGGGTTTCTATCTCTGCCACTCTCCAAGGTGGTGTGAAAGAGTGCATGACACTATCGTGAAGAAAGGCAGGGCAGTTCTCCCTGGCCTTCTGATAAATTCCTCTAGCAGCATCACAAAAAAACACAGATTTTCTGGTTGATATCACATTATATTAAAGAGATCTTGCTGTGCACAAATAGCAACACTTCAAAAAGTACTTTATTGATTATAAAGTGCTTTAGGATAGCACAAGACCTTGAATAGCACTACATAAATGCAATTTTTGTGTTTATATATAAAGAACAAAGAACAATATAGCACAGGAATAGGCCCTTCAGTCCATTAAGCCTGCACCGATTCCTAATCTTTATTTGGACCCACTATTTTTTGCCCATACATGGTAGCTTTTTTTAAAAAATTTAATTCATAGGACATGGGTGTTGCTGTTGGCCAGCATTTATTGCCCATCTCTTGCCGCCCTTGGAGGGCAGTTAAGAGTCAATCATATTGTTGTGGGTCTGGAGTCACATGTAGGCCTGACCATCCCTCCTCTTCATGTGTCCACCAAGATACACCTTGAACATTCTAACCTGTCTGCTTCCACCACCTCCAATGGCAGTGTGTTCCAGGCATCCTCCATCCCACCAAAGTAAAAACCTTTGCCCGCATATCATGCCTAAATATTTTCCCTCTCATCTTAAACCTGTGCCATCTTATAGTTGACCTTCCTACCCTGAGAAAAAGCCTCTGACTATCCACTCCTTCAATACCTCTCATAATTTTGTAGACCTCCGTCAGATGGCATCTCAGCCTCTGTCTTTCCAATGAAAACAATCCAAGTTTCTTTAACTTCTCTTCAGATCTAAAACCTTCTACTCCAGGCATCATCAAGGTAAACCTTCTTTGCACCTTCTCCAAAGCATCCGTGTCCTTCTGATAGTGTGATGACCAGAATTGCATGCAATATTCCAAATGTGGCTTAATCGAAGTTCTATACAGCTGTAACATAACTTGCCAACTTCTTTATTTAGTACCCTGGCCAATGAAAGCCAGCATGCTGTATGCCTTCTTGACCACCTTATTCACCTGTGATACCGCTTTCAGAGATTTATGAACCTGTACACCCAGATCACTCTGTATGTCAATATTCCTAAAGGTTCTGCCATTTACTGTATAATTCAGACCTGAATTTTATCTTCCAAAATGTGTCATCTTGCATTTGTCCTAATTAAACTCCAGCTGCTATTTCTCTGCCCAATTCTGCATTCTATCTAGATCCTGCTGTATCCTTCCACAATCTTTGTTATTATCTGCAATTCTGCTAATTTTTGTGTCATCTGTAAACTTAGTAATCATGTATAGTGTGCAGTTGTTTTAGAATTATCTGTTTATTACATGTTAAGTATGTTTATTTGAGATATGTTTATTATGTGTAAATATTTTCGATTTTATACATTTATGCAGTGATTTACATATAAGCTGGAGTGAGTGTTCAGCAGAGGGTGCTGTAGGACAATCAGACTGTAGACGAGATCACAGAAATAAAAAGGGCTGGATGTAAATAGACTGTAACTAGGTGCTGATGTGAGTTTAACATTGACTTTCACTGCTTGGCTTGCTACTGCTCAGAGTCTGGATGCTCTGTTTATGGGGGTGGAGGGTGAATGCTGTGTGTTTGGGGGTGAAGGGTAGGTGCTCTGTGGGGGGATGATGGGGATGTTTTGTGTGTGGGGGTGGATGGAGAATGGGTGCTCTGTGGGGGGGGGTGAAGGATAGGTGCTCTGTGTGGGGTGGAGGGGGTGTTCTGGGGCTTGGAAGGTGTGTGCTCTGTGTGTGATGCTACAGGATGAGTGCTGTGTGGGGGTGAAGGGTAGGTGCTCTGTGGAGGGGGTGGAGAGTGGGTGCTTTGTGGGGGGGGAGTTTTATGTGTGGGGGTGAAGGGGAGTGCTCCGTGGGAAGTGAAAGGGGATGATTTGTGTGGGGTGGAGAGGAGGTGCTCTGTGTGAGGGTGGATGGGTGGGTGAGGATGTTCTGTGAGTGAAGGGATGGGCGCTCTGTGGCTGGGGAAGTGAATACTCTTGGGTGAATGCTCTGTGGATGGGGGCGTGGGTGATCCGTGTGAGGGTGGGTGCTCTGTGAGTAGATGCTCTGTGTGAGGGGGGGGGGTGCTCTGGGTGGGGGGTAGGTGCTCTGTAGGTAGGTGCTCTGTGAGGGTGGGTGCTCTGTGGGTAGGTGCTGTGTGGGGGGGTGGGTGCTCTGTGGGTAGGTGCTCTGTGAGGGCATGGGTGCTCTGTGGGTAGGTGCTCTGTGAGGGAGTGGGTACTCTGTGGGTAGGTGCTCTGTGTGAGGGGGTAGGTGCTCTGAGAGGGGATGGGTGCTCTGTGGGTAGGTGCTGTGTGAGGGGTGGATGCTCTGTAGGCAGGTGCTCTGAGAGGGATGGGTGCTCTGTGGGTAGGTGCTCTGTGAGGGGGTGGGTGCTCTGTAGGTAGGTGCTCTGTGAGGGGGTGGGTGCTCTGTAGTAGGTGCTCTGAGAGGGGATGGGTGCTCTGTAGGTAGGTGCTCTGAGAGGGGATGGGTGCTCTGTAGGTAGATGCTCTGTGAGGGGGTGGGTGCTCTGTAGGTAGGTGCTCTGTGAGGGGGTGGGTGCTCTGTCTGAGGGTGCGTGGGTTCTCTATGGGGATAGGTGTTCTGTGTGAGGGTGGACGGGGGTGGTGGGTGCTGTGTGGAAGAGGGGGGCGGGTACACGTGAACTGAATTTCCAATGCAGCATCTCAGTGACAGCGCAGAGACGGAGGGAGGGAGCAGACATGCGCCAGCTGGCTAATCTCTCCGCTAATATTGCGGATTTGGAGCCGGCCATGGAGGAGCCCGCAAAGGAAGCTCTTGTCCGGTGAAGCTGACCGCGGGAAGCCCGGGGAAGACTGCAGGTTTCGCTGCCGTGTTTCTGGCGCTGTTGGCTGCTGCACTGCCCGGCGTGGCCATGGCTTGGCCATGCATCAGCCGGGTCTGCTGCCTCTCCCGCTTCTGGAGCCAGCTGGACAAGTCGGATCTGTCGGTGCCGCTGACTGTCCAGAATTATTCCGAGGTGATAGAGCAGGAGGTGAGATCGGTGGCCCAGCAAGTCCCCCCGGACTCGTCCCTAAAGAGCAAGCCGCCCCTGGCGCCTGAGCCGCGGGGAGCAGACGGCGCCGCTGTCCAGGAGTCAGTCTCCAAGCACGACTTCAGGTCGTGGAAGGTGCGCAGGGAGGCGAGCTGCAAACCCCGGCGGGAGTACCAGCCGTCCGAGGTCCCTTTCTCCAGCGACACTCAGTACAAACTCGACTTCAGAGCCTGGCCCATCCCCAAAAAGGAGAATTATCCCTGGGTGAAGGGAGGGCAGGAGCAACGTCCCATCTCCAACAGCGCCAGCGCTCATACTCTCCATCCCGGGCCAGCGGCAGACAAGAAGCAGCAAAACCCCAGGGAACCCGTCCCCAGGCACGTCAGGGAGGAGCAGATCAGGCCCGCAGTGAAAACCACCTCCTACAGGTCAGTGTGCACTGCATTCCACCCCAGGCTGTTTGCTTTGACCCTCTGGATAAACAACCCGATGACACTTTGCAGCTTGTTCTAGTGAAACAACCCAAAAATTCCCAAATATAGTTGAACTAATCCTATCTGAGTACAACCGCCGTGAGATAAGGGGTTTTTTTTCCTCTATGCAGTAATCATAAAATAATGATTTGATTGTGTGACATTTGTGAATTGGATTATGCTCCCTTTCAAATAAATCCCTGTGTTTCAGTTGTTTAATTCATCATACAGCCTTACAAAAGGAAAATATCCACAGGTGGAGATAAGGCAGGATGATCTACATTGGGATCACCATGGTGCTTTATCAGGCCAATGGTAATAATAACTGATATTCTCACTTGCTCTCACATTTGCTCTGCACTGTATCAAAAGCTCACCATTATTCCCCAGTGATTGCCACAGAGTCCCACCTTTATCAGGAGTTACTCTGCCCCCACCTCCATCGTGCGGTACTCCACCCCCACTCCATTGGGAAGTACTCTGCGCCCACCTCTGCCGGGGGTTATTCTGCGCCCGCCTCCGTCGGGAAGTATTCTCACATCATCATCCCATTCGTTCAAATCTGATTTCCCTGTTTTTCTACCATATTTTCTAATAATCAGTTACCTACTCTGTATTTTTGAAATACTGTTATTGTGAAAACTGAGAGTGAAACATGTTTTCCATATGGGTAAACACTTGATTCAGATTTCTTATTCTTCTAGTTATAGTTCTGAATCTATTCAAATTTTCCAAATGATGCGAACCGTGTAGAGAAAAACAGAAGATGTTAAGTGTGCAACTGATGAATTCTACAGAAACAAAACATATGAACACTACAATCTCAGCACATTTTGACCCCTGAATTAATTGAAGACTTAACTAAACAATTGAACATTTTGCTCTCAAAGAGTGACCATTTTAGTGAAGTAATATGTTTATGTGATGTTTCAATCTTCATAACAACTGTAACTTGCATTTATATAGTGCCTTTAATGCAGAAAAATCTCCCTCAATGCTTTATAGGGTTTTAATTATGATTGTCAAATTAACGAAGATATAGGGACTGGGTAATTGCTTTTACAGAGGATTTGAAAGGATGGTTGTTGGGAAGACATTCCTGAATGTGGAGCTCATGTGGTTGAAAACACTGCAATGGTGATAGTGGAGTGGAGATATACAAGAGACCAGAGTGAGAGAAATGATGAATTGAAGGAAGTTGGTGGAATTGATTAGAATAAGGAGAATCGGAATTACAAACAATTAATACTCAAAGATAAGAATTTTAATCGAGGCATTTTGGACTATAAACCAATACAGCGCAGTGAATGCAGAGATGATGGATGGATGGGACTTAGTCCAGGTAAGGACCTCAGAAGTTCGGATAACCTGGAATTCACAACAAATGGAGGATGGAGAGTCATCAATTCTAAAGATAACAAAGGTGTAGATCATTTTTTTCAGGCTGAAGTAGGGGCAAAGGTCTGTGATATTATGGAGGTAAAAAGTACGTGAGCTTATAGTAGATCAGAAGCATTAGGATTAGGACAACAGGGCTGCAAACAGCCCGGTGTGGAACAAAACATTCGCTGAGATGTGGAATTAAATAATTGGCGAATTTATGTTGGATGTAAAGATACTGCCTAATGCTTATTCAGGAGATTGTGGCTTATCCTAGATTGACTGTTCGACAAGCTGTCCACAAAATAGAGGTAGCAGAAGAATTGAGCTGGATTCATGAACAAAAGAGCAGATACGTTGTCAGGAGCATTGGCAAATTACTGCAATACTTCCTGTAGATAGTATTACCTCTGGTAGCTCTCTCCAGACACTCACAACCCCCGGTGTGAAAAAATTGTCCCTCTGGATCCTTCTGTATCTCTCCCCTCTTACCTTAAATCTGTGCCCTCTAGTTTTAAACTCCCCTACCTGTTTCCATGCTGTAAACCTCTATGACTCTATTACCCTACACACAACAACAGAACACCAGTTTATAGAGAGAATGGCAGCTTAAGCTCATAATAGATATTCATGAATGGTTATATAAATAGCAATTAGAAATGAGCACTTGAGTGAACAATTAATACGAGGGACTGGTGCATTAAACAATCTTAGACTCTTCAGAACAATTACTTGGGAGTGAAACCAGGGGATAAGTTCCCTTTTCTCAACACATGCAGGCATCATTGTATAGTATTTTATAAAATTTGTTGATGGTACCAGGATGCTGCTAGCTGACTGTGGTAATGAAGATTAATTGCACTGAGAGCCACTGAATAAATGAAATTGGTTGGCCAAGATGTGGAGAGTAGGTTTTAATTTGATGATGCATATTGAAAGGAGAAATAACACATGTGCAAGGGGAAAAAGCAATTATTAACAAACATGGTGCATTTATGGGGAAGAATGCAAGTGTGATCATTGGCCTGTTACTGGAATGTCCCTCCATTGTGAAGCTGCAATTAATGGTGCTTACCATAAACTGTGACGGCAAAAAAAAGATTGACTATTTGTGAAAACTAGATTTTTGTTCATTGTTGTTGAAACAGGTTTTAGAATATCGTGTATTGCCTTGGATGCATGACCTTTTAAAGAACAATGACATATTAGAGACGGTTCAAGGAAATACAATTAAAACAATTCTAGGATTTGATGAATAGTAAAGAAACATACAGTGAGATAGGCAACCAACTATCTCCTGCCTATTGCTCTCATTTATTTCTCTCTTTGTTTCTCTTTTACTCCCTTGTTCTTCCTTCCATATCATAATCTTTATTTCTGTCCTCCTTTATACCCACTGTCTCTGTCACTCTCTTCTTTCTGACCACACAATGGCACAGTGGTTAGCACTGCTGCCTCACAGCGCCAAGGGCCCACATACAATTCCTGGCTTGGGTGACTGTCTATATGAAGTTTGCACATTCTCCCAGTGTCTGTCCCTCCGGGTGCTCCAGTTTCCTCCCACAGTCCAAAAATGTACATGTTTACAACAATCTGAAATCCTATCTGCTGCAAGAAGACAACCATCATCCCAGTACCTAAGAAAAACCAAGCAGCATGCTATAATGATTATTGGCCGGTGGCTCTTACATCCATCGTTATGAAGTACTTCAAAAGGCTAGTCATAGCATGAATCAATTCCAGCCTCACAGACTACCTGGATCCACTACAGTTTGCCTACTGCTGCAACAGGTCCACAGCAGATGCCATCTCCTGGCCCTGCACTCAACCCTGGAACACCCAGAGAACAAAGACACCAATGTCAGACTCCTATTTATTGACTACAGCTCAGCCTTCAATACCATTATTCCCACAAAACTCATCTCCAAACTCCATGACCTGGGCCTCAGCACCTCTCTATGCTATTGGATCCTGAACTTCCTAATTCACAGACCACAATCAATAAGGATAGGTAACAACATTTCCTCCACGATTGTTCTCAACATTGGTGCACCACAAGACTGTGTTGTCAGCCCCCTACTATAGTCCTTATACAGCTATGACTGTGTGGCCAAATTCCTCTCTAATTCGATTTTCAGGTTTACTGAATTCACCACCATACTGGGTTGGATCTCAAACAATGATGAATCAGAGTACAGGAATGAGAGAGAAAATCTGGTGAACTGATGCAGTAACAATAATCTCTCCCTCAATGTCAACAATGATCTCTCCAACAATGTCAAGATTGTCATTGACTTCAGGAAGCGTAAAGGAGAACACGTCCCTGTCTACATCAATGGGGACGAAGCAGAAAAGGTCAAGAGCTTCAAGTTTTTAGGTGTCCAGATCACCAACAATCTATATTGGTCCCTCCATGCCGACACTATAATTAAGAAAGCCCACCAACGCCTCTACTTTTTCTGAAGACAAAGGAAATTTGGCATGTCAATTACAACTCTCATCAACTTTTACAGATGCACCATAGAAAGCATCCCTTCTGGTTGTATCACAGCTTGGTGGGCTCCTGCTCTGCCCAAGACTGCAAGGAACTACAAAAGCCCAAGCTATCATGTAAGCCAGTCTCCCATCCATTGACACAGTCTACAGTTCCCATTCCTTGGCAAAGCAGCCAACATAATAAAGTACCTCACACGCTCTGGACATTCTCTCTTCCATCTTAGGAAGGAGATACAAAAATCTGAGATCACGTACCAACCGACTCTTGCCTACTGCTAACGTTGAAGATTAAATTGTGTGATAATGGACTTACCTTGCATTAAGTTGATCTTTCTCTACACCCTAGCTATGACTGTAACACTATATCTGCACTCTCGCATTTTCTTCTCTATGAATGGTATGTTTTGGCTATATTAGCTCACAAGAAACAATACTTCTCACTGTATGCTAATACATGTGATGATAATAAATCAAATCAAATGTTAGCTGGATTGACTATGCTAAATTGCCCTTTACTGTCAAAAGATGTGTAGGCTGAGTCCATTGGTCATTGTGAATGCATTGTGGATTGCAGGGATGGGATGGGCTTGCATGGGATGATCTTTTGGAGAGTCGGTGGGACTCGATGGGTCGCATGGTATCTTCTGCACTGTAAAGATTCTGTGGTTCTCCCTTTTTCACACCCTTACTCTGTGACACTACCATCTTTCACTTTTCCCCTTTTTCTCTCTGTTTTTCCCTTTCTTTCTTTCCCTATTTGTGCAAGGAGAGTTTGGTCCATTGAGATTAAATTGTGTGATAAACTCTGTGTTGTAATTGTCACAGGATAATTGGATTCATTGCCTGACTCCCACCAGATATAGTGAAGAAGGCACACCTTCACTGTATTGCATTAACTCAATGTCATTATAATTGCGCAATACTTGGATGTTCTTTTCATTCTTGTTCAATGTTCTGCAACTCCAAAGTTGAAAAAAAGGAATCCTTTTATTAGGAACTTCCATTCTCATTGAGGAAGATCATGCTATCTAAGATGCTCTTGGTCAGAAATCACATGTCACATGTGAAGTGGAAAACCTCATAGAGTCTTACCTAATCAGTTATAATGTTAGATTAGTCAATTTAGACAAAAAAACAGTATTGGCTTTATGGGGTTTCGGTATACTGTACCCTATACAAACCACCACAAAAAATACAGAGTGAATGATGAGAATCCAGCTCTCTGAAGGTAGACCACATCATTAGAATACCACAAGATCTGCGATAATTAGGTAAGCACAAGTAGCTTCTCAAACATGATGGTGCCCCGCACATCATTGTCCTGAATATAGAAGAACATGAGGTTGTCCACCTAATGGAGGCAAGTTTAATTACCATTAAATAAATAATCTTGGGTCCTCCCTATCTTTCTAGGAATCAGAAAAGATGAATCGAGATAACTAATTACAGTAAAATTATGAAGATTAGATAAAGGAACATGGGTTTGAATCAAACAGAATTAAATCATGCAAGTTTTGCGTTGAACAAAAATGATTTAATATGAAATAGACTCTCGACCTGATGGAAATGCAGATGCAAAAGCCCTAGAATTATTGATGAGTCAGTTACATGTTGCAATAGGAGGATTTTAGTGTCATTTATGCTTCCTTGCTTTTTTATTCATTGATAGGTTGAGGGCATTGCTGAGGCCAACATTATTTGCCCATCCCTTGAGAAAGATGCCTTCTTGAACCACTGCGATCCATGTGTGTAATTAGAAGCAATTTCAAGTTTTTGTTCAGTGTGAATGAAGGAGCAGCGATATACATCCAAGTCAGGATGATGTGTAACTAGGAGGGAACTTTATTCTCATGCACTTGCTTCTCCTATTCTGTCATGCCCACAAAATACTGGTTGTTCCTGCTCCTGCCCACCCTATCTCACTGTTAAGCAGAGCAGATGAGTAAGTTTTTATGGGGCCATTTTCAAAGTGAAACTGCACTTCACAGGCTTACCTGTTGTATGCAGAATGCAACTGAACTCGCAGTGCAAAAGAATAAGGAGAAAAAGATAAAGGACAATTTTAGGAAATTATAATTTAGATGTACCAACAAGACAAATATTACAAAGATTCTAATGTTAACGTGCTTTAGTGAAGTCAAATTTGAAACTACAAGGCTAAAATTTAATAAATATTTTGCTACATAACAAAATCAAAATATCACCTTTATTGTTTTAGAGCACAAGGATTGTGCCCTAGTTTCCATGCTACAGTTGCACTGTGCCCTGCTGTGAAGGACTGTTTAAGTCCCACTTCAGAGTTATCATTTGGTGGAATCATCCCCTGAGCTTTCCAATGGAATATTTATTTATAATGTGTTTGGGCACATTGTAGATGGCCTGAATAAGGAGAAGATTGTAGAACTCATTCTTTCAGTGACAATCCACGATACTTAGTCTCTCTGGGATTAACACTGCTCAAGAAATCATATTCTCCAAAACTGCACCTTTGAAGCTCAATAATTCTTGCAATTGTGACAATATTAATTGGAGAGAAAAGCAGACTTTCCTAACTTTCATTAGGAGAGATTTCAATCATTTTCATAAAACTCAAGGGTCATACATTTTCCCTTCAGGCTTTTAAAACCCAAAAATGACAACATCTGATCAGTACTTTCTGTTTTATTGGTTGGCTACTGGTCTTCTGTATCTGATGGACTGCTTGATCTCCACTCAACAGGAACAAATTGCATTTATTTGGCATCTTTAATGTATCAAAATATCCTGAGGTGCTTTACCGAAGTGTTATCAGTGAAATAAATTGATGCTGATCTAAAGAGAGAAATATGAGGACACATGGTCAAAAGCCTGGTCAAAAAGTAGGTTTTAGGGAGAATCTTAAAGGAGGAGAAAGAAACAGAGCATTATGGGGACAGAATTCCAAAACTTATGGCTTAGACGATGAAAAGCCCAGGACCCAAGGAAGATTGATTAAAAGGAGGTTACTCAAGAGACCAGAATTGGAGGAACGCTGAGTTCTTTGGACCGTTGTAGGGCTAGAGGAAGGTACAGAGATAGGAAGGGGTGAGGCCATGGATGGGTTTGATCACAATGATGAGAATTTTCAAAATAAAGTGTTGCTGGACCAGGCACTCAGTGAGCAATAGAGCGATGCATGGGTAGGATTTTTTTGAGTTGGGATTACAGAGAGTGAATGGCATCAGTCCAGCCAGGAAAGCATTGGAAGTCTGGAGATACAAAAAGAATGGAAGAGTTTCAACAGCAGACAGACTGACGTGGAAACAGGTGATATCCCTGGAAGCAGACAGTGTTGATGATGGAGAGGATAGGAGTTGGAATCTTGGCTCAGAATCAGGTAGGAAAATGAGTTTAAGAGCAGTCTATGATAACGGAATAGGATGAACCTGGAGCTCGGAAACTCAGTCTTTGGTGTGAGCCCCTTGTTTTTCTTTTGAGAGAATAGAAAACAATTGCCTTCAATCACAGGCAAATATTGGTGTGGTTTGTGCTGGATGATAATCAGGGACAATCATAGAAATTCAAGGTTAATTAGACTTTGGTTTAAAGAAAGGTGGTGTGTACATTGTTTTGTTACAGTACATCATTCATTAGAAGGAGACAGAGGGAGCAGTGCATATTGGACACTGGGGTAAAAGTTCATGGCACTAAAACACAACTCGCAAAAACTTCTTTTTGTAGCAAACACTTATATTAAGTCCCCATTCTTTGTTCCAGACAGGAATTTCAAGCATGGACTGGAGTTAAAGTGGTCAAACCTGTGAGGGTGAGGCAAGTGTACACTCCCCCTGGGGACAAGATTGTCCTTGAGAGCAGTTACAGGGCCGCCTTCACAGAGGATGCCTTCCGACGTATTGAACCACTGCAGGTTACATCCAGTAAATCTCAGAACCAAATAGCTTCAGTCACAGAGATGGACAACACAACAAAGACTGAGAACTCAGTAAGTACATGTTAATCCATTCTAACATTGATGGCCTTTGATATCCATAAGTAGCAAAGACACCTGTGATTTCTGGTTGTCTTATGTTCAATTTTGCATTATTCTTTGTGAATGGATTCTAGCTTTGTTTAATTAGTCAGGTTCATCAAAACTTTTAGTGCATGGTAGAAAATGGAATTTAATCAAATCACTGGCACATTTAAGCCTTGCCTAAATTTATTTTCCATTGGAAGCAAGTGTTGTACAGCTAATGGTTGATCACCCATTTACAATCCCTTTGTAGAAGTTTAAGTTAACCCCATAAATTCTTAATTCAGTTCCACGCTGAGCATTTGAGCTTCTAGCTTGTAAATTAGGATGATGCTTCTGTGCATTACTCAGGGAGCGCTGCATTGTCAAAGGTGCAACATTGCTGGTTGAATTAGATTAGAGTATCATTTAGCTGGACAGTAATGTTGAACTTTGTTACAATGATTTGTGGTTTTTCTATGCCTTCAATTATTTGGAATCTTCAAACATCGTGCCAGAAACCCAGTGTATTGTGAATGCCTGTTTAAAACTGAATGGCAGCACTGGACTTGAGTATAGTACAATCAATTTGCAAGCCAAATATGGGCTGAATGGCCATTCTCATCCCTATTTATATGTTAGAAAAAGATTAAAGCATCATTCAATTGGACAGAACCAATGGATTTGTAATGAGTGGAACAATATTGCACTTGTATTGTGTCTTTAACATAGTAAGGAATTCTTGAGGTGCTTCATAGAGCATAATCAGAAAAACAAATTAACACCAAACTAAACAATGAGATGTCAAAGCAAATGGCCAAACGGTTGGCCACAGAGGTAGGTTTTATGGGGCATCTTAAAGGAGGAAAGTGTAGGAGAGAGGTGTGGAGAGGGCATTCCAGAACGTAAGGCCGATGTAGCTGAAAGCACGGTACCAGTGCTGGACTAATGAAAATCAAGCATGTACATGAGGCTGGATTTAAAGATTCAGATGTTTAACAACATGGAGGGGAAAGGCCATGGAAGTATTTGAAAACAGAAATGAGAATTTTAAAATCTGGAAGCCAGAGGTGAGAAGTGAATGGAGTGAGTTCAGATACATGCAGCAGAGGTTTGAATGATTCCAGTTTGCCAAGTCTGGAAGATGGAGCGGCCAGTCTGAAGAGCATTGGAGTAGTTCAGTGGACAAGTGACAGAGGTGTGGGTGAAGCTTTCAGTCGCAGATCGGGCAGAGACAGAGGTGGGCAACATTATACTTCAGTTCATTGAGCTGTCAGACCCGCCGTAATTCACTAACAGGCTGCAGACCTACTGCTGCAAGCTGTACACAAATGGACCCATTGCCTTAATCCGTACCTCATTGTTAAGTGCAGCACTGCCAAACTAATACTCTGATCTGCAAGGGATTTAGAGAAGTAGTGGATAAAAAAAAGAGTAGCTTCTGGTAATGTCATCCCCTCCTGTGATAAAATTCCTGCTACACTACGTCATGAAACAGGCTGGATCTGGATCTTGCCACCTGCCACTTTATTTACCTGTTTAAGCAGCGTTCGCTCAAAAATGTTTTGCACAGTAACATCTAGAAGTGTGAGCTGATAATATGGTGCTGAGAGCAATAAGAATGCTAGGGAGTGGTCAATCTACTTAACCAATGAAATTAAAGATGGAGAAAGAGGTTAATTAGAATCAGATCAGATTTGAAAGAAGAAATAAAGAGGAAGAAAGGTTGAGGGAAAAAGAGAAAAAGAATAGATAAGAAAACATTTTATAATTTAAAATTTGGCATTTTTATAATTCCTATGAGCAACATACCACTCAAAATATAAGCAAGCACAGTTCAAACTAATCAGTTCCTGAGCTAGATGTTTTGACTGGCATTGTATTAACAAGGTACCTATGCTGTTAATTACCAGATGTAGCTTTTTGTGGTAAGTCTAATGGGCAATTAATGTGAAATTCCAATATTTAAACAGATTTAATCTTTCAACGGAAATATATTCCCAAGGTCAGATTGGCATCAGCAGGCGCATACACCCATAGCAACCATCAGTGAGGCCTGTCAGAGACAAAAGCCTAATTCTTGGCAAAAAGTACTTGCACAAACTGACTCAGCCAGCAGGTTCTGCATCTCTCAGCATTTTTTGATGCAACTAACGAGCTGCCCTGGCAACATGATGTGGAGTACTCTTGCTGACACTGAATCTTTTCAGAAGCTGAAACGCTAAAATTGTGCAGTTTTGATCAATAGCATTATTTTAAGGCCCTATTAATAGCAGGCAAACAGCTAACAGCACATTTCATTAGAGAGAATACCTGAGCATATGGTTTGACTGATATTAATTTCAGAGCTTTCTCCCTCATCTCTGTCTTGTGCTGATTTAATGGCTGTTCTTTACAAGGGTTAGGTTACACTGGAGAATGAGAGTGTAGACCTAACTGTTGCCCCAGTAGCCTGGTTAGGATGTTCCTGACCACTGGGACATAGCATTGGCCATTCCTTCCTGGGCCATATTCAAATAGTCATTGGGGGCTAGGCTTTAGGCCACAGAGTTCTGATCTCCTGTCAACCCCCGCTTACCACTGTTTCAAAAAGTATATGTTTGGAAGTCAATGATAGTATAAATTCCAAGAAAAGACGTAAGAATGACAACAGACTTGTGATCACCTGTTTTACACTATTGCAAAAGTAGCACTCAGTTCACCTCGTTCGTGTTTGTCATCTGTGTGTACGAGTGTGTGCTGTTCCATCTGCTTGCTACTTCCATTATGTGCATCTCCTACTCTATATGCTGCCCCCTCTATGCGTCGCCCCTCCCCCCATGTGCTTCATCCCCCTCTGTGTGTGTTGCTCCTACCCTGTGTGTGTTGCACCTCATCTGCGTGCACACTCGTTGTGTGCATTGCCCCCTATGTGCATCAACCCTCCGTGTGTGTCACCCCCCCCCCAACATGTGCGTTTCCTGCTCTATATGCTGTTCCCCTCAGCTTCCCTGCCCCCGTGTGCTTTTCCCCCCCCCCCCCCCCCCCCCCACCATCCCTGGTGTGCTTCGCACTTCACTTCTTCAGCCAAAGGAGCGGGTTAAACCAAGATCCATCTACATATTGCGGTTGATGTAAAAGATCTCACATCAACCTTTCAATGAGACAGATTATCTTGGTAATCTTTCTCAATGCTATTTTGTGGGAATTGCTGATTACAAATCAGTGTTTGTTTATGAAACCACACAATCTGTACTTCCAAAGTAATTTATTGGCTGTAAAGTGCTTTGGGATTATCTGAGGGTGCAAAAGTACTGCTGCGAGAAACTACTTCCCTCACTTTTTTTTTTAACTCTTTTTCTGATTTATGCAAAGGAGCCGATGGTGAAGACAAAGTTATCACCGTCATCCAATTCGTCAGCAGTTTTTCAGAGCCGTTCCCGTGTGCTGAACATATGAACCCAGCCACAGCTTTCCCTTCGGAGGAACTGATTCCACTGCTGACGTAACCACAGACTAAAGGCAGCTGCTTTAAATCCACCACAACAAACTATGCAAAACAAACCTTGGAGGAGAGGAATGCAGATGTTTAAAGTGACCCTAACTCAAACGTTTTTCTGCAATTGCCTGATAAATACTTGGCCTTGTACAGTAGATGATAAATCGAACTGGATTTGAACAAACCTCCATTTAATATGTGTATGCCTCATCTGCATGTTGGTAAGGATTGATTGTTTAATTACGCAGCAGAGACTTGGACAACAAGCAATAGGTCGGGCAATAAAAGCTGAGAGAAAACTAACGTCTGTGTGAGTTTTTCTGCTGCTGTTGCTGTGCCTGCTGCAAGGAGCTGCTCCTCCATTCCAACCAGGAATACCCCTTTTGAAAGGAGGGAGTTTCCTCTGCCCGGATACCATTCCAATCAGGAATATGCCTCGGATTCACAACAGAGTTGTCCCCTCCAGGTGAGGAGAAGATCTGTGTATGTCAGTTATAAGCTTTGCCTTACCATCCTGGGATTGCTGTTCACTTCTATCTTAAAAGGTTTTAATGATTACTTTGAGTGTGTGTTTGAAAGAATACAGTGGGTTGACATAATTGTGTCACAGTAATGGAAGGCTATACTGGAATCAGTCAGAGAAATGGACACAGTCTTTTTCAGACATGTTTACATCTTGTTATGGCAGTAAATACGAAGCTTACAGTAATAAAGGTGCCGGCTTAGATGAGCGAGTTTCTCTATGAGAAGAAAAGCATTTGATTGGAGAGTGAGCATGTTCGAGAGGTTGACTGATGGCAGGAATTAGCCGCAAGTTAGATAGCTTGAGAATGGATTTCATTACAGGGTCAATATTCTAGAGCATGCTTGTCCAAACTTTTCATGTGCTAGAAGGGAGGGCAGGCCATCAAAACCTTCTAACTCAAGTGTTTGATGAAGAAATTTTGGAAACAAAGTCTGGCACATTGTAGAGATGGATATCTCGGTGTAATAGGGTGAATGTGTTGTGTGTCCAGCTCACT
Organism: Sphyrna mokarran; assembly: GCA_024679065.1. NCBI lineage: Eukaryota > Metazoa > Chordata > Chondrichthyes > Carcharhiniformes > Carcharhinidae > Sphyrna > Sphyrna mokarran. The sequence continues at coordinate 62,966,494 of JAGIQG010000003.1, forward strand.
CCCAGTCTCAGTGTGCTCACTCACTCACCATCGTACGCTGTCTGAGTGGATGAGAGTGCTTGTTAGTCTGTGCGGGTGAATAAGAACTCCAATACTTAGAGTGAACCAGACTTATGGACACACATGTTGCATCCCCACTATCACATACTCCCCTCACACACACACTCTCACGCGCCCCACAAACTCTGTCTCAACGCCTCACACACCCTCTCTCTGCCCCCTCATGCTCTCCCTCCCATACGCTCTCTTCAGCACATACTCTTTCTTCTGCCCACATTCTCTCTCATCCCTCCACACATTTTCTGTGCACCCCGCCATACACTCTATTGCTGTTCTCTCACACGCTCTTTTTAGTGTCCACACTCTCTCTTGCCTACACATTCGCCTACACACACACTCTCTCACCTACATACACTCTCTCCCCCCACCCACTCTCTCTGCCCCTCAGCCTCACCCTCTCTCCCATGCATACCCATACTCTCACTTCCCCCAACCCCCTCACCTTCTCTCCCCCTGCACCCTCATGTTCTCTCTGATCCATCCTTATACTTTTTCCCTTAAAATTCTGGTCACTGACTTACACTGATGCCACTCCTGTTGCCCCCTGTCTTGCTCCAGTGTGCCTGAGCCTCACTGCGCCATTTCACATGTCCTCTGGATGCCTGAACCCCATTCCCTGGCTCCAGGCATCTCTATTTGTGGGCCTTCTCTTCAGCTTAGAGAGAAGCAGTGTTTCCAGTGTAGTTGGGTTGCTGGGAGATGTGAGAAAGGATGGGAGAGTTTGTCTGGATTACAAAATATCATACAGAGTATACAGCACAGAAACCGGCCATTCAGCTTGACTTGTCAATGCCAAGTTGGAGATTTTTGTGAGAGTTGGTGAATAGCTGATTACACTGAGAGTGGTATTTAATGGAGGTAGTGGGAGCCTCGCCCAACAGCTGGAGTTCTGGCGAGAATCCCATGTCACTTACTTTTGGAAAGTCCTGCCAGATGAAGTGTTAATGCCAGTCAGTTCATCCCCAGGATCAAGATCCCAGGGCGGAAATCCTGCCCACCAAGAGCTGCCAGCCAATCATTGTTTAGCAGTGCCACTGGAGAGGGGGTGGCAGCAGTAGTACATGGTACACCCCTCTCTGCACATCCCCCTCTCTCGGATGCAGTCACGAATGATAGTGAGAGGGAGTTTTATGGGGTGGGGCTCAGCAGCAAGGGCAGAGGATCCCTCTCTGGGATATTCCCTGCCTCACCTACCCACCCACACCTACCCAAAGCTGGATCCCTTGATCAGGCATGATTGCTTCACAACAAGTGATAATGCCTGGACGTCTTAGGCAACCTGAACAGGATTTGCTTTTTGAGCTGTCTATATGACGATCCCTCCATCCTCTGCCTAGCTAATACCAGGGATGATGGTGGTATGAGCCCACTGTCCCACATCTCCCTCCCCCACCTTGGAGACCATTCACTGCAGCAGGAAGGAAAAGTCCCACCAGTGTAAATGGCTGTAACATTTTGGCCTTAGAATTTATTTTGTAAAATTCCACCCTAAAACTACAAACTGTTTCTAATAAAAACTAACACATCATTTGCCTTCTCAATTGTTTGCTGTATCTGAACTTTAACTTTTTGAATCATGTGCCAGGACACTCAAATCCTTCTAAATGCAATAATTTTCCAATCGTTCACTATCAAAACATTTTTTTTAAATTTTTCCTACGAAAGCATACAACTTTGCACTTTGCCACTTTGCATATCCTCTGCCCCAATCTTGCCCACTCACCCAACCTTTCTTTCTCCCTCTACAGACTGCTTTGCTTGCTCCTGACTTTATTTTCCCAGCCAGCTTTGTATTAGTAGCAAATTTTGATATTACACTTAACTCCCTCAACTAATTCGTTCATATAGATTGTAAATAGTCTGGACCAAGTACTGATCCTTGGGGTAACTTGCTAGTTATCACCTACCAACCTGAAAATATCTCATTTATTCACACTCTAAATTCTCTGTCTATTCATTTCTGTAAAATCCATGCTCATGTATTGTCCCGATATCATGAATCCCAATTTTGTTACATACTTTCTTGTATGACACCACATTGAATGCTTTTTGAAAATCCAATTACATCCATTGATTCCCTCTTATCTATTATTTAACTACATTCTCAAAAAAGCTGTTAACAAATTCATCAAACATGATTTCCCTTTAATATGTTTTTATACGTTCATGTTGAAATTATATTATCTGCTAAATGCCTTTTTTGCCAGGTTACTAATAATAGATTCTAGCATTTTGCCTGATGCTATCTGATCTAAGATCCCTTTTTTTTTCTCCTCCTTTCTCAAAAAGCAGGGTTATGTTTGCTATCTACCAATCCTTGCGGACTATTCTTGAACATGTGAAATTTTAGAAGATCAAAACTAAGGCATCCACTGTCTCCACTGTTAAATCTTTTAAAACACTATGATGCAAATCATCAGATCCAAGGGATTTATTACCACTTAGTTTCATTAATGGCTCCAGCATTATTTATTTATTTATTTATATTGCTTTCTTTTGGTGCCTCATTCTTGCTAGACCCTTAGTTCCCCATTATTTCTGGAATAGTTTTTGTGTCTTCTACCATGAATATAGATACAAAATATTTGTTTAAATGATGCTGCCATTTCCTTAAAAGCCACTGTAATATCATCTGTCTCTGCCTCTAACAAGCCCATGTTTACTTTGACTAATCTCTTTCTATTTGTATACCAATCAAAACATTTTTGCAATCTATTCTTATATCTGGAATATTCTACTCTGAGTCACTTTTCTCTTTGCTGGTGAATTTTTTCGTCTGCCTTTGCTGAACTCTAAAATTCTTCCAATTCTCAGGCTTACTACACTTTTTGGCAACAAGATGAGCTCCTTTATTTGACCTAATACTATCTTGTTGACCACAGTTCAATTTCTTTTACTGTGGAGCTTTTTTCCTTTAAATGCATATTTGTTGCAAATTGTGTATTAATTCTCACCACTGCCTGTCAGTTAATGTGATTTCCCAATCTATCTTTGCCAGCTCACCCATTAATTTACTATGTTTAAAGCTTAAGATCCTCTCAGAATTAATTAAATCAAATTCAATATTCCATGATATTATGGTCACTCTTCCCTAAAGACTGCCTTACTACAAGGTTATTTATTAACCCACCTCATCTCACAGTACTAGATCTAAAACTAGATCCTGTCCTTCTAGGGACCTTGACATACTCGTGTAGGAAATTATACTGCTTACATTCCATGAACCTGATCATCATAGATGGTAGAATTCCTACAGTACAGAGATCCTATTTCCATAGTCTTCATTTACACTGCTAATCCCCCTGACACTAGGGTCAATTTGCACGGCGAACCCATTTAATCCACATGTCTTTGGACTGTGGGAGGAAACCGGAGCACCTGGAGGAAACCCATGCAGACACAGGGAGAACATGCAAACTCTACACAGACAGTGATCCAAGGCCAGAATTGAACCTGGATCCCTGGAGCTGTGAGGCAGCAGTGCTAACTATTGTGCTGTCCAAAGAAATGGATATTGGGACTTGAAATGAATCCGCTGGGATCTGAACCCAAGATTGTCTTGTTTATCAGACAGGTGCTTTAACAAACTAAGCCACAGAATCTGACACCAAATCTTCAAAGTATTACTGCAAATTTGGTTTTTCCAGTCCATATAGAGTTTAAAGATCCCAGGTGATTACTCTGTGACATGTACCTTTAATTTCCTGATTTGTACTCTGCCTGACACTACATGTATCAATGAGGGTTAAACACAGCAACTACTAATATTTTCTGCCTATTCTTCATCCAAACTGACTACTTCTTGATTTTTCTGAGCTTTCTCGTGACTGTCTTTCATCCATTATTACCAGGACTACCCCTCTCCCTTTTCCATTTTGCCTTTCCTTTTAAAAATATCATGCATGTTTAATTTTAGGATTGAGGTTTTGCTGGACTGAGATTCGATGTAGGTTGTTGAGCATATAGGTGAAGGGGACTTGGTGTGAGTTAAGTATTGCACTCCTGCTCTGAGTACTACAGGAAGCTTTTAAAACATTTTTTAAAATGTATAACTTCATTGCCAATTGAGACCACAGTAGGGCTCTGGAAATTCCTGAGTGGGAGAGGCAGAACACTCCTTAGTCTAATTTCAGAGATGGAACCTAAGAGGGCTGTTAGACTTATATTTACGTAAAGGAGCTAATGCCTGCTTTGTGCAGATACTTGGAATGTAGAATAGTGGGTTAGCCATTTTTTCAGATATTCTTCAGATACATGAGGTTGGCCCTGAGATTGTTTTATGTCTGTAATATCTAGCTTTTGGAGGTAGATATCACCACGCTCCTGACAAACTACAAAACCCCTGATGTCAACTCTGGTTGGACACGTTCTTGAAAGATTCACCCTTCACTATATAAATTGCCCTACTTTACCTCTCCCTTTGTAACTGGAGAAATAAAGAGTTTTCTAGCCTGTCTTCTTAATATTCCACTCTTTTCCCTCCCATCCATAGAATTTAACTCTACCTTTCTATGTGTGTTATTGGGTGTAGAGTGTGCAGAGTAAACAATCAACCCCTCTGGCAGCAACTGGACAGAAAGCTACCACATTGACAGAATATTTTAGCTTAAACTAAAATCACCAATTGTTTATTACAGAAAAGCAATGCACACAGAAGGAAGTTATATAAAGAGATGAAAATGGATTAATGCAGAATGATCAATAGATAAGCCACTTGAAGTGTTTTCTTATGTTAAAGGGGCTATATAAATGCAACTTGTTAGATCTGGCTTACATTAAATTGTTTCCAAACCAATTTAAACAAATCATATTCAAAGGCAAATAAGTACTGTAGATGCTGGAAATCTGAAATAAAAAGCAAGAAATACACACCTTCATCCAATAAGAACAGACACCTTTCTGGATGGAAAAGCCAAATTTTCTTCAATCTTACCTCAAATCAAAATTTCTGACACGAGGGGTCAACCTCCTGGCTCTTCTCTACGTTCTCTCTAGTTGCCTTTGTTTCTCAGTGAAAAGAGCTAGATAACCTTGAGCTTTAGAAGAATATAAAGTATTAAATTGGAACATTGCTTTCAATTAAATAGTAGGAGTAGAACAAATAGACACCAGTAATAGATAACATTAGAAATGACATCAGGAGATCTTCAACATGAGTAACAGTCAGTGTTGCATAGTAGAGATAAAACCCCTGGAATCATTTAAGAAGCGATGAATGAGATAAACTGAAGAATCCTATTTATTGGGGAAATTAATATGGAACAGCTTGACCTTATTCATAGAATCATAGAACCCTACAGTACAGAAAGAGGCTCTTCGGCCCATCAAGTCTTCACCGAACACAATCCCACCCAGGGCCTACCTCAAATCCCTATGTATTATACCCACTAATCCCTCTAATCTATGCATCCCTAGATGCTAAGAGGCGATTTCTTAGCATAGCCAATCAACCTAACCCACGCGTCTTTGGACTGTGGGAGGAAACTGGAGTACCCAGAGGAAACACACGCAGACACAAGGAGAACATGCAAACTCCACACAGACAGTGACCCGAGCCAAGAATCAAACCCAGGATCCTGGAGCTGAGAAGCAGCAGTGCTAACCACTGTGCTACCGTGCCACCCTATTCCTCCCTAAGTATCTTCTGAAATTCATGTTGTTAAAGCCACTTCCTTTAGTACTCACTACACTGACTGTCCCTACAATCTAGCTAATTCAACTCTGCCACCAGTTAGTGGGAACTCGGTCAGTGAAATTCAAGAGTAATAATGAGATGATGATTCAGTAATTACAATGCCAAACCCTTGACCGTCAACATCCCTTACTATGAGTCATTTTATTCTGGACCAGTGATGTCCAATACATTAGCCACAAGCCACCTGTGACCAATTGCAATCCAGATGTTGCTCATTTCATTTCTGATTCATGAACTAAAATTGACTAATGGGCCATTGTTGAATAAGTGATCTTAATACTCGTTCTCGCACAGCGCATGCATATGAACTTAATTATTTTTTAAAATTCATTTATTGGATGTGAGCATTACTGGTTAAAATGGCATTGAGTGCCCACCTCTAGTTGCCCTTCAGAAGATGGTGGTGAGATGCCTTCTTGAACCACAGGGTGTGGGTACATCCAAAGTACTGTTAGGAAGAGAGTTTCATGATTTTCACCCAGCAACACTGGAGGAACAGCAATATATTTCCAAGTCAGGATAGTCAGTGGCAGGGGGTGGGGGAGTAGTCTCCAACTGCTAATCTCGTCTTTCTAGATGGCGTGTTTGCTGGTAAAATGTTAATGAGGAAAAGTGGTATTTGAAAGTGGTTTTTGATCGTTGAAGTATTTCACATCCTTAGTCATTGATCGGGGTAGATGTCTGCCATTAAATAAACTGTAAACTTTGAACACTAGCCAGTTGACAAGGAATAGCTGCTGACTGTACCATATGTACATATAATAAAGGTATCTGTTTATCAATGACACCTCAAATATTCTGAGAGAGTATGTACATTCAGCCTGTAACTTGAGTAGGGTGAAGATGCTAGAACAAGCTATCACCAGTTACTGTTGTTAGATGTGTTTCTTACAGTTAGATCTTTTGAAAAATCTCTGAGATTTGTTCTTTTAATCTGAAACATTGCAATTGAAAAAGATTAGCAGCAAAATCAAGGATCAAGAAATTTGTTGCAGCAGATGGGATCTCAATGTGTGTCTGTTCAGTTTAAAAGGAAACTCCACACTGCAGAAGCTCCTGGTTAAGTCTGTTCACCTGTGTTGCCTCGTACACCTAGGAAGAGGGGCAAAAACATCAGCCATGGTTCCCACTCCCGATTGTAACCCATTGGCACCAGCTGGAGTGGTGAATTGAGTTTGTGTGTCTGCAGGGTGCAGATTGGGTGCTAGGTAGTTACGAATCACTGGCTCTCCATCCACAAACTCATTAGTTGCCCCATTCCCCATTGCGAATACAATGTCAATGTTCACTGCACTGACTTAGCCATGAATGGCAACAAATCTGGGTAGTAAGCAGAGAGTGCAATCCCTTGGCCTGTGACAGATTTTGTGACAATTGAAAATGGAGCTAAGGAAGAAGTACAAGTGGTCTACATGAAGCCTTTGTGCTTATTGGCGAAAACATAACCAAATAATTAGCTAATTTCAGATGGCTGAGCTATCATAAAGATAGGAAGAGCTGAAGATCATTTATTCTGTCAATATACAGACAGCACAAAGCACCCTGTCACTATATTCGAGAGTATCCTAGTGCTTCACGTCGTTAGTGTACGCTTGACCTGGACCATTTGATGGGCAACACGACAGCTCAGTGACTATCGCTGTACTGTGCAGATACATGGATTTGGGCCTGTGTCTGTGGGAGTTTGCGCATTCTCCCCGTGCTTGCGTGGGTTTTCTCCGGGTGCTCCGGTTTCCTCCCACATCCCAAAGATGTGCTCTTAGGCTAATTGGCAAAACAAATTCTCCCTAAATTGTCTCAAATTTGGTTTTTAATCCATAGATCTATAAACATAGACAGGGATCACAGGTAGAGGTGGGAACATCGGGGTGGCGGCGCTGGCTCATTGGGCCGAAGGGCCTGTTTCCCATGCTGTTTTGTTCTTTGTTCTTTGTTCTTATACAAACAGCACAAAACACCCTGTCAATATACACACAGCACAATGCATTCTGCCAATATACATACAACACAAAGCACCCTGTCAATATACACACAGCACAATGCATCCTGTCAATATACAGACAGTACAATGCAGCCTGTCAATGTACAGACAGTACAGTGCATCCTGTCAATATACAGACAGTACAATGCATCCTGTCAATATACAGACAGTACAATGCATCCTGTCAATATACAGACAGTACAGTGCAACCTGTCAATATACAGACAGCACAGTGCAAACTGTCTTTGTTCAGACAGCACAATGCAACCTGTCTATATTCAGACAGCACAATGCACTCAGTCAATATACAGACAGCACAATACAATCTGCCAACATACATACAGCAAATGCACCCTGTCAATGTACACACAGCATAATGCTCTCTGTCAATACACAGATTGCATAATGCACTGCCAATATACAGATAGCACAATGCACCCTCTCAATATACAGAATGCTCAATGCACCCCGTCGATATACACACAGCACAGTGCACTCTGTCAATATATAGACAGCACAATGCACCCTTTCAACATACAGACAGCACAATGCACCTTTTCAATATACAAACAGCACAATGCAATCTGCCAATATACAGACAGCACAATGCAATCTGCCAATATACACACAGCATATGCACCCTGTCAATGTACACACAGTGTAATGCTCTCTGTCAACATACAGACAGCACAGTGCATCCTTTCAACATACAGACAGCACAATGCACTTGGTCAATATACAGACAGCACAGTGCAATCTGCCAATATACACAAAACATGGTACACCTTTTCAATATACAAACAGCACAATGCACTCTGTCAATATACACACAGCAAATGCACTATATCAATGTACACACAGCATAATGCACTGTCAATATACAGATAGCACAATGCACCCTCTCAATGTGCAGACAGCACAATGCACTCTCTTAATATACAGGCAGCACAATGCACTTGGTCAATATACAGACAGCACAATGCACCATGTCAATATACACACAGAACAATGCACTCTGTAAATATATAGATAGCAAAATGCAGCCTCTCAATATTCAGACAGCACAATGCCTTCTGTCAATGTACAGATGCACAATGTGCTGTCAATATCCAGACAGCACAGTGCATCCTGTCAATATACAGAGAGCACAACGCACCTTCTCAATATACAGACAGCATAATGTACTCTGTCAATATACAGAGAGCACAATGCGCTGTCAATATACAGATAGTACAGTGTACTGGGTCAGTATAAGATGTTGCAATGCATGCTGTCAATATACACACAGCACAAAGCACTCTGTCAATGTACAGGCAGCACAACACGTTCTGTCAATGTACAGGTAACACAATGCACTCTGTTAATATATATGCAGCACAATGCACCTTGTCATTATACCCACAGTACAATGCACCCTGTCAATATATATGCAGCACAATGCATCCTTTAATATACGGACACCACAATGTTACATATCAATATACAGACAACACAATGCACCCTTTCAATATACAGACAGCATACTACACCCTGTGAATATACAAACAGCCCAATTCACCCTGTCAGTATACAGACAACACAATGCTACCTGTTAATATACAGACAATGCACCCTGTCAATATACACACAGCAAATACACCCTGGCAATGTGCACACAGCATAATGCTTTCTGTCAATATACAGATTGCATAATGTGCTGTCAATATATTGATAGCACAATGCACTTTCTCAATTAAAAGACAGCACAATGCACCCTCTCAATGTACAGACAGCACAATGCACTCTGTCAATATACAATCAGCACAATGCAATCTGTCAATGCACAAAGCACAATGCACCCTGTCAATATACAGACAACACAATGCACTCTGTCAATATACAGGACAGCACAGTGCACTCTGTCAATATACAAACAGCACAATGCACCCTACTAGTATACAGTCAGCAGAATGCACGCTGTCAATATACAGACAGCACAACATGTTGTTAAGCATCTCCATCCTCCTGGATAGCTCACCATTGGCTGCATGCAATTGTTGATGGATATCATCCATGGATTCCATGGAATAAGGACATATTCACATTTTAATTGCTTCCTTCAACAGAAGAATGATTCTGCACAGAAGAGACAATAATACTTCACAGGGATTAACAGTGAATTCCAAGCGTGTGGTAAGATTCAAAAGTTTCTCTTCCAACAGATTATCACTCACTTTCACTCTGTCCTGAAAGGGCCAATCAAGGTCTAGAAATGGCCACAATCTGGTGTATCCTATTTGACAAAATATATTTTAAGCATTTTTCTCTGCAGTTTTTTTCAAACAGGCCATGGTGTTATTGTTGCTGTCATGTCTGAGCCAATGTCCTCTGATTGTTGCTGAAACAATATAATGGGAATCTTTTTTAGTTTTAATCTGGGCTAGTGTAGTGTCTGAAGCTTTATGACACTTTTCGAATTGTTAGGTGGAGCATGATTTATGGGTCAAGTCCTGGCTTTGGACAGCTTTTTTTCCCCACAGTAAAGGTCCAAGGTTTTAGTTTAATTTTGTTAGAAGCTGTTGGGACTGCATAGTATTTCTTATCTCCGTCTCTGGAATGAAAATTCTGCTGTCTGAATTGCTAGCTAGTTGCTAGAGTCAAACAGTATCTCTGTCTGCCTCTCAAGGTGTGCTGCAAGTTTGAGGATTGGGAAATCAAAGTTTTACTTCAGCATCCAAAGGACTAATTCACAGCAGGTGTGAAATAGCTGCAAAATCCAGCATTACATGAGCATACTTGCTTTCTATGCCAAGCGAAGAATGAGATGTATGTCTGTGGTGGTTGTTTGATCTGCAACAGGATACTTAGCTGTTAAGATTTATGCAATATCATGGGTTTTTTTTGTAGTTGGTTAAAGTTATGCTAATTTTCTTATTATATTTTAACTGTATTCTTAAATAAAGATTGTTTGTTAAAAGCTTCCTTGTGGGATATTTGAGTCATATCTGGATTGAAACACCTTATGTTCACCCGTGCCAAAATCGAAGTGCAAAACTTATGATCTAGAATGACTTTGCAAAATCTCTTGGCGTTTCTGACCTGGATAATAACACTTGTTTCTGCCTCTTCGAGTGTGAGTTGAAAAAGAAGTGAGACAGCTGCAAACTCCTCCTGTGTTTTATTGACGATGTAGGAGTGTTTTGGAGATCATGTATTATACTGGCTTTCAGGTGGATGATTTTACCTCTTAATTACAGCTCAGGTAACGCAAGGACTTGTGGAGACAAGTATTCTGATAACAGATGTTCTTTTTATTTTAAAAGCTTTGTTCAACATAGAAGGGAGAGAGATTTAGGGCAATTCCAAATCACTCTGAAATTACAACACTCTTAGTATTACAATTATAAAATTTTTGAAAGTCATTTGTCCATCCCTTGCTCACCCTAGCTAGAAATGTGCCAATCATTATTAGTATAGATTATTTATCTTAGCCAATAACAATTACCCTCTGGCAGTATGGGACTACATGAGTTTGTGGACTTTGACAGTCTTTCTCTCAGTCTTTTGATGGTTACCAATAACTTCTACCTGGTATAACATATATTTTATTCATTAGAACTTCTAGGACCTCTGCTGTACCCTTAGTAAACATCCTATTCATTAGGACTGCTTAGAGATACTGGAGAAGAGTTGCTCTTCCCTTCGCTTTGTAACTGCATTGTTCCAAGGAATGTTGTTCTTTTTACTTGACTACGTCCCATCATGTCTTAGAGCATTGTGCCATTGTCCAAGGTATATGCTTTTAATGCATAATTTTTTTTAAAAAATATAGACGAAATTCTCTAACAGTGGTTATATGTGCCCCTATGCAAACAGTATTTTTTCAGGTACTTCGTAACTCCTCTGTACTCTATTCACTCTGATTTAATTTACACTGATTTGTTAGTTTTTTTTAATCCCCAGTTATTCTAAATTCCCTCTAACAGACGGAGTTTCTGCAATAAAGACTGACACATTGCAGTCAACTTATTTTCTGTTGCCCTGCCTTCCCTGTCCTCGAAACAACTTTGGAAATTCTTCCCTGAGTATTGGTCTGCTGTCCTCCCCTGCTCCAATAGCAACCTTTTGTAGAGGACCAAGTCCTAAACACTGACCTGCTGAGCTGAGCAATTTGTTGGTTCTGTAAGAGATAAAGAATTTTCATCATTTCTTTATTTTCATATTATACTGGTTGCACTGAACTGACCTTTCAGTGTAATATCTGCATCTTTAGTCTCCAATTTGTCCAATAAGATTGTGACCCCAGCCCCAATGTCCAGTTCAAAGTTCGTCTATACCCTTGAACTTCCAGTGTTACAAACCAGGACTGCTTATTAGGACTTTGATTTTTCCTAGGAAATCATCAAGAAGAAATACTGTATCTCTAATTTCCCGGATTTCAAAATGTTTGGAAACGTGCTCCAGCTTTCTTTCCTTAAAATTGTGCTTTTGATCTGCAGAATTATTTAAAATTACCTTTCTTACCAGAGGAATCATTTACAGTGATGTTGTTTTTTAGTCCTGAATCTGGAACATTTTAAAAAAAGTGTTCTTCCCAATCCTGCAGCAGCTTTGCTGGGACTTTTGGTGGGTTAGACTCCTGACTTTGGGGCTTGTTGGCTCAAAAGTACATACTGATCTGCTGTCGCAACTCTGCCTCTCATGCAATCTATTCAGCTTGTGCTCACGTTAAATCTTCTTTGATTCCCCAAAGGTCCTCGTCAAGCATGACAACTGTGATACAGTCATGAATTAACTCGTGCTTCAAAGTTCCATGTTGCAACTACTGGCGAGTCAGTACAAGTCCTTCATAACTGAATCAATAGATTTAGCTGGCCTTTGGCTTCTTTGGTTAAATCTTACTCGTTCAATGTCCAGATTTTTCTTTGGCTGAAATAATTATCCAGTCTCTCAGGACTCCCCCTTTGGATGTCAAGGTCTCCTTGACTCCTTGTTGCACTAAGATATCGTAAGAAGTCTGACAACACCAGTTTAAATCCAACCAATTTATTTGATAGTAAACTCGCAAGCTTTCGACTCTATGGCCTTCATTAGGCAAATGAGGCATCATTCACCTGACGAAGGCCATAGAGCCGAAAGCTTGCGAGTTTACTATCAAATAAATCAATTGGATTTAAACTGATGTTGTCAAACTTCTTATTGTGTTTAACCCAGTCCAACGCCAGCATCTCTACATCGCACCAAGATATCGCCAGCTTCGACCACTGTTGCATATAAAAGGGCTTGGGCAGGATTTTCCATGCAATCTGCCACATGTTACACAGCTGCAGAGGTGGCCTGCTATAGGCTGGTGGTGGAATCTTTTGGTCCCTTCAATGTCAAAGGGGTTTCCCATAGAATACATCTTTCAGCACTGAGAAACCTGGAAAATTCCAGATTGGTGTTGTAGGCTTTTTTTCGTAAATCTAGTTAAACCTTCAAACTGTTGCCTCCAAAACTCCCTTGATTTTCCTTAAGTAGATGCTCAATGTGACCAAAGGAAGAAGTAGTAATTGTTTAATGGCTGCTAATATTGTGAATGGTTCACTGTGCCAACCAGGAATATTTAATTTTTGTTCTTCTTTGTTGGAAAGTTGAACAGTTCCAAGGTCTCCACCCATGAGTTACCAATCTGTGATCTCAGTTTCTTAAACTCCAGTTTCCAGTGCTGCCACTGTGTTTTGACGAGGCTTCACTTACGCTATGAGTAATTGGCTTCAGTGGATAGTTTTTCTTAAGAATTATATGCATCCAAGACCTCAGGATTGATGCACTGTTTTCTGACAGTTCTGTGTCCTGCTCTCTTGGAACTTCTTGGTCATATTATATCAGAATGAATGTCATTGTCTCATGAACATAACCATTAACTCTTTACTCTACAGGGGAATCAGTGGCAGAGTCCCCAAGCTGAGCAATAGCAATAGCCATGCTTCATCTGCCTGACATCTGAGGGACAGCAAAACACCTGAGACTTGGCTTTAAAATACATGCTGGTAACTTCTGAGGAGTGGGAAGCTGACTCAGATTGCCACTTAGCTCCCAGTTTTTTCTATATCTTAAAATCCAGCCAATCCATTCTCACTTAACTCCTTGGCTCAGGCTGAGTAGAGCAGCTCAGAGCAACTGCTTCCTGCAGCTTTGTGTCAAGGACAAGAGAGTCAGAGGTGAGGAAGCCAGACCTCCAATTTCATGTATTGAATTTTGGGATGGTTCCTCTTGCAATTCCCAGGAAATTGCCACGCAACCTGTATCTGGGTTGCAGGAAAGGTTGGGGGGGGGGGGGGGGGTGGCTGGCGGGGTGGTGCACAATTGGTAGTGAGGTATTACAGCACATTTTTAGGGTAAGTCTCAGCTACAATGTCCCAGAGTTCAGACATTATGGGCCTAGTATCCACTCATCAAATTCCCCTATTATTACCGCATTCCTGAATATAGCTTGTTCCATTAATACTGGAGGTTAGCTGTTCTCCAGAGTCTGTTAGTGTAGAATGGCGCAGATGTCTTCTTGGGCATTGGAGGACAGAGTGGTACCCAGCTTCTGAAGGGAGCATTGGTGCCAGGAAAAAAGAGCAAATGATACTCGGGGTACTGGGGCAATTGCGCTGGTCTGTAGGCTGCTGGAAATGATAGAAAGCTGTAACAGAACTAGTTCCCATGAGTCAGGCTGACCCTCCAGAGCAGCCCGTTCTGCTCTCAGGGGTAAATTTAAAAGATCCCATGACACTATGAACAGGAGTGTTTCCTGGTATCCTGGCCAATCAACTTCAAGAAGTGCAGCAGAAGACATGCCCCTATCTACATAAACGGTGATGTAGTGGAAATGGTAAAGGTGTCCAGGACAACAACAACCTTTCCTGGTTCCCCCACATTGATGCTATAGTTAAGAAAGCCCACCAATGCCTCTACTTTCTCAGGAGGCTAAGGAATTACAGATTTCCACTATGACTCTCACCAATTTTTACAGGTGCACCAGAGAAAGCATCTTTTCTGGCTATATCAAAGCTTGATATGGCTCCTGCTCTGACCAGGACCGCAAGAAACTACAAAAGGATGAATGTAGGCCAATCCATCACATAAACCAGCCTCCCACCCATTGACTCTGTCTATGTTTCCTGCTGCCTTGGAAAAACAGCCAGGATAATCAAGGACCCTACGCAACCTGGACATATTTTTTTTCGACCTTCTTCCATTGGAGAAAGATACAAAAGTCTGAGATCACATACCACATGACTCAAGAACAGCTTTTTCCTTCTGCCATCAGACTTTTGAATGGACCTACCATATATTGGAGCTAATCTTTCTCTTTATCTTATCTGTAACTGCAACACTATATACTGCACCCTCTTCTTTCCTTCTCCCACTGTAGCACAATGGTTATTAGCACTGCGATTTCACAGCTCCAGGGACTTGGGTTCGATTCCTGCTTGGATCACTGTCTGTGTGAACTTTGCACATTCTCCTCATGAATGCATGGCATTCCTCTGGGTGCTTCGATTTCCTCCCACAGAACAAAGATGTGCAGTTAGGTTAATTATTCATACTAAAAATTGTGCTTAGTGTCCTGAGATGCATAGGTTAGAGGGATTAGTGGATAAATATGTACGGGGTAGGGCCTGGGTGGGATTGTGGTCAGTGCAGACTTGATGGGCCAAATGGCCTCTTTCTGTCCTGTAGAGTTTTTATGGTTTTCTGTGGTTCTCCTCTGTACACTATGAACAGTGTATTTTTGTCAGTATGGTGTGTCAGAAATAATGCTTTTAACTGTATCTCAATACATGTGATAATAAATCAAATCAAAATTAAATTGATAATTCTGCTTGCAACTGCTGTGCTTTCTACATCCTCGTGCTTCTAACCCTCATCATTGTTGTAGAAAGCACAGCAGGAAAGAAGGAAGTAGATGAAGGGAGTGTGGCAGGTCTGAGGGACAGGTCTGCCTGTCACATTACGATGCTCATAGCGTTGTTTCCTCGCCAGCTTGCTGCTCTCTGTTTCACTGTAAGGTTATGTCTGCTGTATGGAGACAGGAAGGGGAACTTATTCCATTCTGGAGCTCAACAGACAACAGTTGTTTTCTTCGAGCAGCCGCAGCCTGTAGCACAAAAGGCATTATGCTAAAAGAATGAACAGAATGAGAGCAGCGGGGAATGACGAACTCCAGCACCACCGGCATCTGCAAGAGAGTCATTGTTATCAGGAGGGGCTCCTACTCATCTGTCAGTCACTGGGAGCACCAAGCTAGCAGCTATTGTTCGAAGGACCTGTTTCCATTGCATCTCAGAGGAAAGGTTTGGAGTGACTGGCACCTAAAGTATAGAATCAAACCGAATAATATTGTTATTCAAACCAGGTTCAATTTACATGGAATAGTGTCTTCCTAAGAATTAATAAAGATTGGAATCTAGAACTTGGACAGTTAATTACAGAATAATAGAATTACACAAATATGATGCCATGGAAACAGGCCATATCGAGATTTCTTCTCTCACAATCTTAGATATCTTAGTGTGAGTCTCTGTCCCTTCATTCTAGACCCCTGAATCAGCAGAAATAATCAGCCTTTATCATTTCCTACCTTATACTTCATAATTTTACCAAGTTACAGGCTGGGACCAAATCGAGTGATTTAGATGATTTATACATGGAATAAAAGACACAGACTAATCTAATGGATCATACATTGAGTGATGGATGCATAATCTTTGCACATTTTCGTGCTTTCAAATCCAAGCATCAATGTGGTGGAGTGGAGAATAAACTGCAAGCTATAAACTCCAAAATGGGTCTCATTCATTGCTGACCACCCCCTTGACTGAATCTTATCTATTGATAGTAGGGTACGAAAGCCTAGAAGTTACATTACAGCACCAATGATCCAGAGACATGAGTTTGAATCCTCCTAAGGCAGCTGCAGACATTAAATTCAATTAATTAAATAAATGTGGAATAAAAAGTTAGCCTGAGTAACGCTGACCATGAAACTGCTGGATTGTCATAAAAATGAACCCAGTTCTCAATAATGTGATTTACTGCAATGTGGCTGACTTTTAATTGCAAACCACTCAGCTGCATTCAATAATGCAGCTCACAATGCCTGCCTCAGGGGTAATTAGAGATAAACTCAGTAAAGGTTTGCAACACCAATTTTAAATCCAACCAATTTATTTGATAGTAAATCCGCGAGCTTTCGACACTATGTTGTGCCTTCGTCAGGCAAATGCAGTGTTCTGATCTGCAGAGGCACTCATATCCACACAGACAGTTACAGATTGCTGATTAGAATGCGAATCCTTACATCTAACCTGCTATTCAAGTGTTAAAGTGGCTAACAATGTGTGTGAAGGGAATCCTGAGCATTGGTTAGAGAATTGTGTACTTTCTCCAGACAGCACAGTAAGTGAGGTTTTTTGCTAATCCAGGCAAGTTACGGGGGTTACAGATAGTGTGACATGAAGCCAAGATCCCTGTTAAGACCGTCCTCATGTGTGCGGAACTTGGCTATCAGTCTCTGCTCAGCAACTCTGCGCTGTCGTGTGTCACGAAAGCCCCCTTGAAGAACATTTACCCGCAGGTCGGAGGCCGAATGCCCATGACTGCTGAAGTGTTCGCCTACAGGAAGGGAACTGTTTTGCCTGGTGATTGTTGAGCGATGCTCATTCATCTGCTGTCGTAGTGTCTGCATGGTCTCCCCAATGTACCATGCTTCGGAACATCCTTTCTTGCAACGTATTAGGTAGACAACGTTGGCCGAGTTGCAAGAGTATGTACCGTGTACCTGGTGAATGGTATCCTCACGTTTGATGATGTCGTCCATGTCTATGATCTGGCATGTCTTGCAGAGGTTGCTGTGGCAGGGTTGTGTGGTATTGTGGTCACTGTTGTCTTGAAGGTTGGGTAGTTTGCTGCGAACAATGATCTGTTTAAGGTTGTGCGGTTGTCTGAAAGCAAGAAATGGGGGGGGTGGGGATGGCCCTAGCGAGATGTTCATCGTCATCGATGACATGTTGAAGACTCCGGAGAAGATGTCGTAGCTTCTCCGCTCCGGGGAAGTACTGGACAACAAAGGGTACTCTGTCCACCTTGTCCCGTGTTCGTCTTCTGAGGAGGTCAGTGCGGTTTATCGCTGTGGCACGTTGGAACTGTCGATTGATGAGTCAAGCGCCATATCCTGTTCTCACGAGGGCATCCTTCAGCGTCTGGAGGTGTCTGCATGATCCTCCTCATCTGAGCAAATTCTGTGTATACGGAGGGCTTGTCCATAGGGAAAGGCTTCTTTAACGTGTCTAGGGTGGAAGCTGGAGAAGTGTGAGGTTGTCTGTCGGTTTTCGGTGCAGTGAGG
The DNA here is from genome assembly GCA_024679065.1 of Sphyrna mokarran. Lineage (NCBI taxonomy): Eukaryota > Metazoa > Chordata > Chondrichthyes > Carcharhiniformes > Carcharhinidae > Sphyrna > Sphyrna mokarran. The sequence continues at coordinate 62,984,587 of JAGIQG010000003.1, forward strand.
TGCTGAGGTGACCGTCCTTGATGGAGATGCGTGTGTCCAAGAATGCAACTGATTCTGGAGAATAGTCCATGGTGAGTCTGATGGTGGGATGGAACTTGTTGATATCATCATACAGTTGTTTCAATGATTGTTCACCATGAATCCAAAGGAAAAAGATGTCATCAATGTATTTAGTATACAACCTTGGTTGAAGATCTCGTGTAGTGAAGAAGTCTTGTTCGAACCTGTGCATGAAGATGTTGGCATACTGAGGTGCAAATTTGGTCCCCATGGCTGTTCCATGTGTCTGGATGAAAAGCTGATTGTTGAAGGTGAAGACATTGTGGTCCAAGATGAAGCGGATGAGTTGTAAAATTGCATCCGGAAACTGACAGTTGTTGGCATTGAGTACTGAGGCAGTTGCAGCAATACCATCGTCGTGGGGGATGTTGGTGTAGAGCGCCGAGACATCCATTGTGACAAGGAGTGTCCCTGGTTCAACTGCTTCATGCGTGCTGAGTTTCTGTAGGAAGTCCGTAGTGTCAAGACAAAAGCTGGGGGTTCTTTGTACAATGGGTTTCAGGATGCCCTCGATATAGCCAGAGAGGTTCTCACACAGGGTCCCATTGCCCGATACGATGGGACGGCCGGGTATGTTTGCCTTGTGTATCTTTGGGAGGCAGTAGAGATCTCCAATGCGGGGAGTACGTGGAATGAGAGTCCGGAGGGTGTTCTGAAGGTCCGGATCAAAGCTTTGATCAGAGTGTTGAGTTGACGAGTGTGTTCTTTGGTCGGATCCGCTGGTAACTGTCTGTAGTGTTTCACATTGTTTAGTTGTCGGTACACTTCTTCACAGTAGTCCGTTCTGTTCAGTATGACGGTGGCGCCTCCTTTGTCCATGCACAGGTTCAAACAAGACTTCTTCACTACATGAGATCTTCAACCAAGGTTGTATACTAAATACATTGATGACATCTTTTTCCTTTGGACTCATGGTGAACAAGCATTGAAACAACTGTATGATGATATCAACAAGTTCCATCCCACCATCAGACTCACCATGGGCTATTCTCCAGAATCAGTTGCATCCTTGGACATACGCATCTCCATCAAGGACGGTCACCTCAGCACCTCACTGTACCGAAAACCGACAGACAACCTCACAATGCTCCACTTCTCCAGCTTCCACCCTAGACACGTTAAAGAAGCCATTCCCTATGGACAAGCCCTCCGTATACACAGAATTTGCTCAGATGAGGAGGATCAATGCAGACACCTCCAGACGCTGAAGGATGCCCTCGTGAGAACAGGATATGGCGCTCGACTCATAAATCGACAGTTCCAACGTGCCACAGCGATAAACCGCACTGACCTTCTCAGAAGACGAACACGGGACAAGGTGGACAGAGTACCCTTTGTTGTCCAGTACTTCCCCGGAGCGGAGAAGCTACGACATCTTCTCCGGAGTCTTCAACATGTCATTGATGACGATGAACATCTCGCTAGGGCCATCCCCACCCCCCCACTTCTTGCTTTCAGACAACCGCACAACCTCAAACAGATCATTGTTCGCAGCAAACTACCCAACCTTCAGGAGAACAGTGACCACAATACCACACAACCCTGCCACAGCAACCTCTGCAAGACATGCCAGATCATAGACATGGACGACATCATCAAACGTGAGGATACCATTCACCAGGTACACGGTACATACTCTTGCAACTCGGCCAACGTTGTCTACCTAATACGTTGCAAGAAAGGATGTCCCGAAGCATGGTACATTGGGGAGACCATGCAGACACTACGACAGCGGATGAATGAGCATCGCTCAACAATCACCAGGCAAAACAGTTCCCTTCCTGTGGGCGAACACTTCAGCAGTCATGGGCATTCGGCCTCCGACCTGCGGGTAAATGTTCTTCAAGGGGGCCTTCGTGACACACGACAGCGCAGAGTTGCTGAGCAGAGACTGATAGCCAAGTTCCGCACACATGAGGACGGTCTTAACAGGGATCTTGGCTTCATGTCACACTATCTGTAACCCCCGTAACTTGCCTGTATTAGCAAAAAACCTCACTTACTGTGCTGTCTGGAGAAAATACACAATTCTCTAACCAATGCTCAGGATTCCCTTCACCCACATTGTTAGCCACTTTAACACTTGAATAGCAGGTTAGATGTAAGGATTCGCATTCTAATCAGCAATCTGTAACTGTCTGTGTGGATATGAGTGCCTCTGCAGATCAGAACACTGCATTTGCCTGACGAAGGCACAACATAGTGTCGAAAGCTCGCGGATTTACTATCAAATAAATTGGTTGGATTTAAAATTGGTGTTGCAAACCTTTACTGAGTTTACCCCAGTCCAACGCCGGCATCTCTACATCATAATTAGAGATAGCCATGCAACAATTACATATTGTGAATGTATATTAACAAAATACCCCTCTGGTTTGTTAGGATTTACTGCAGATGCACCATGTTTCCTGTGTTCAGTTTCAGAAGCATTTTAAAATTGGTTAGGGCACACCTTTGGCACTGCGGCAAACTGTCACTTTGCGTTGTGAGCTGTATTCCTCCAGCAGTCAATGCTGTCTTGCCATCAGAGGGTTGGTTGCATTTAAAGTAAGTCTTTGCTTAGCCTTGACTCATTTAACACTGTTTCACATTAATGTTGTTAATAGTGTCAGTGTAGTCATTTAATATTGCCAGTTTCACTTAAACGTCCTTTTCCACACTTTTCTTCTCCTGCGATCTATCTGCTCACATGGCTTTTCCCCAGTTGTTCCACCCTTATCTCCTCTCTCTCCCATCCTTCTTCTTGTTTCTCCCAACAACCCTCAACTCCTCAGCACCAAATCTCCATTTTACCCCTCTCTCTCTTATTGACCACCCCCCTCCTCCCCCCAGACTTCACATTCCCTCCTCCTCCATTCTTGCTGATGCCTAACCTCTGTCCTTATCAGAGTGCTCAGGGTCTGTTTCTTCAATACCTTTCCACTTCTGGCTCCATTCCTGAATACACACTCAGTCTTGGATTCAATATAGTGGCAGTAATGGGTGAGTGCAAGTAACTGCTAATGGCACTTACAAACATCTGTCAATAAAATGGAGTCTGGTCAATTGGGTACTGTGTACTGAGGTGACTCCTGTAATTTCTTTTAAAGAATTTAATTTGTATATTGTATTTCTTTTATATTTAGTGATGGATTTTAGTTTGCAAGTTAGGAATGCACAGTGCTGCATATGTACAGTACAGTACTTCAACTTGTACATTGTGTTTTCCCTGGGCAAAAAATATCCAAAGGAATCTAACTCCCACTTTGACATTGATTTTCATGGGAACCCAAGATTCATTTAAAATTTTTCACTTAAAATTGTGGTTTATCAGAACTGCAACCACAACTTAAAGTAACAAATTTACAATTGCCACAATTCTAGAGCACAGTGGAAATAAATAGGACGATCCCCCAGTAATCTTACCAAGAGATTGTAATGGACAGGTTTGATTTTCTGCCCATTACTTGTTTAACAAAACTATCGTGCACTCACTGCATTTTGCTGGAATATCCATAGAATCATAGAAACCCTACAATACAGAAGGATGTCATTTGGCCCATCGAGGCTGCATCTTTGAATTGTGAGAGGAAACCAGAGTACCCGGACTAAACCCACATAGACACTGGGAGAACATGCAACAGAGTCACAGATAGGCTTACATTCACATACTAATGAAGTTATTGTGAAAATCCCCTAGTCACCACACTCCAGTGCCTGTTCGGTACAAATGAGGGAGAATTTAGCATGGCTAATTCACGTCTTTCAGATTGTGGGAGGAAACCGGAACACCCAGAGAAAACTCACACAGACACAGGGAAAACGTGGAGAACCTGCATACTCTGTACAGACAGTTACCTAAGCCGGGAATCAAACTGGGTCCCTGGCACTGTGAGGCAGCAGCGCTAACCACTGTGCTACCATGCCACTCAATACATTTACTGGATGAATTTGCTGCATTTTTATCATGAATTCAGTTTGCTGCAATTTGTAGATATTCTTTTTAAATAGAAATTGTAATTAAACTTAGTGTGCCTTGTTGTTGGCTTTGTTTTTTGCAAATTACATTCCAGCATTGCTCTAACTGCCCTGACACAATGGTGTCAATTAACACTCAGTCAAGAGACCAAAGACACTGCTTCTTTTAATAGAAAGTGTACAGAATGTCACTCATGAATAACCTTCATTGGTCAAAGATGGTTGATTGGGAAATAGGAGGGACTGATGCAAAGGTCAGTGGTGGTAAATTTCAATGCTTAAACAGCAATAGAAAAGTGAAGCGTTTTTGTTCCCAATACTGGAGGCTGCTGAAGTTACTCTGATGTACACTATAATCAGCAGATTCTACAACTTCTTAGCTATCAATTGCAAGATGATCGAAAACTGCCTGGGATAATCCAAACATACAGCATTTACAGAATTGTTTGAAATAAACAGGACTTTGTGGAAAACTGACAATGCAGGTAAATATAATATTGCAATGATTTCAGGCAGGGCAGAATTTCACCCCATCTAACCCACTGATCCAGTATTCCATGGGCACTTTTTAATAACTTTATATCCCATTTGTTCCTTCTTAAAGCTCAGAAAGGTTTCTTATTGCACCAACTGTGCAGTTACTCTATTCCACACACTCACCACCAAATAAGTTAGAAAGTTCTTCCTATGTTCCTCTTTTTTTGTTAGCATACTTAGTTTGTAAATCATCAGAACAAACTAGAGTGGTTCCTAAGGCTTCAGTCCCTCCCTGTTCTAGGTTAGCTGATCTCAATGAGATTGGTGTGGGGCAGTGGGGATATGATGGTGATGGGATTACAGTTTACCACAGGGGTTTCTGGGTTAAGGACAGGTTCCCGTTCTGGATCACTACCTGATTCCTGTCGAAAAGTGTCAGTATGAGGATTGGGATTGCACCCGAGAACAATGCCTCCACTGATTAATATATTGCTCACTGAATGGGGCACTTGTGTGAGAGACACAGCCGTTGAATCTCCACAATCTACCCCAGTTCCTTTTGGCCCACTCAGGAGATAGCAACAAGAGCAACATCAGGCAAAGGGAGAAAGCTACAAGAACAAAGGGTATTTGTAAAAGACAGAATAGTTACGATGTGACCTGCAATTCCTCTATCTTCATCTGTAGTAAGAACATAATAGAAAGTGATGGAATACAGGGTGACCAAGAATGTGATACTGAACTAAATAAGAAGTCTTACCACACCAGGTTAAAGTAACACAGCTTTATTTGGTAGCAAAAGCCACTAGCTTTCAGAGAGCTGCTCCTTCGTCAGGTGAGTGGGATTTCAGTTCACAAACAGGCATATAAAGACACAAACTCAATTTACAAAATAATGGTTGGAATGTGAGTCTTTACAGATAATCAAGTCTTAAAGGTACAGACAATGTGAGTGGAGAAAGGCTTAAGCACAGATTAAAGAGATATGTATTGTCTCTAGAGAGGTCAGTTAGTGAGATTTTGCAAACCCAGGTAAGTTGTAGGGGTTACAGATAGTGTGACATGAACCAAGATCCCTGTTGAGACTGTTCTCACGTATGTGGAACTTGGCTATCAGTCTCTGCTTAGCGACTCTATATTATTGTGTGTTGTGAAGGCCGCTTTGGAGAATGCTCACCCAAAGATCAGAGGCCAAATCCCGTGACCGCTGAAGTGTTCCCCAACAGGAAGGGAACAGTCTTGCCTGGTGATTGTCGAGTGGTGTTCATTCATCTGTTGTCGTAGCGTCTGCACAGTCTCACCAATGTACCATGCCTTGGAACATCCTTTACTGCAACGTGTCAGGTAGACAACGTTGCAAGAGTATGTACCATGTACCTAGTGGATGGTGTTCTCACGAGAGATGATGGCATCCGTGTCAATGATCCAGCATGTCTTGCAGAGGTTGTAGCAAGGTTGTGTGGTGTTATGGTCACTATTCTGTTAGGTAGTTTGCTGTGGACAATGGTCTGTTTGAAGTTGTGTGGTTGTTTGAAGGCAAGAAGTGAGTGTGTGAGGATGGCCTTGGCGAGATGTTTGTCTTCATCAATGACATGTTAAAGGCTATGGAGATGTTGTAGCTTCTCCACTCCAGGGAAGTACTGGACGACGACAGGTACTCTGTCAGCCATGTCTCATATTTGACTTCTGAGATCGGTGCAGTTTTTTGCTGTGGCGCATTGAAACTGTTGATCAATGAGTCAAGCAACATGTCCTGTTGCTATGAGGGCATCTTTCAGTGTCTGGAGGTGTCTGTTGTGATCCTTCACATCTGAGCAGATCCTGTGTATATGGAGGGCTTTTCCCAAGGGCTGGCTTCTTTAATGTGTTTAGGGTCAAAACTGCAGAAGTGGAACCACAGCAACCTCTGCAAAATGTGCCGGATCATCAACTCACATGAGAACACCATTCACCAGGTACATGGTGCATACTTTTGCAACTCGGCCAATTTGTCTACCTAATATGCTGCAGAAAAGGATGTCCTGGAGCATGATACATTGGGGAGACCGTGTAGACGCTACTATAACTCTCTGATCTTCGGGTAAGTATTCTCCAAGGCGAGCCTTTATTACACACGACAGCGCAGAGTTGCTGAGCAGAAACTGATAGCCAAGTTCCACACACGAGGATGGCCTCAACTGGAACTTGAGTTCATGTCACACTATTGTGTTACCCCTACGACTTGCCTGGGTTTGCAACATCTCACTAACTGACCAGTCTGGAAACAATACATATCTCTTTAATCTGTGTTTAAGCCTCCCTCCACTTACATTGTCTGTACCTTTAAGACTGTAAAGACTCGCATTCCAACCATTATTTTATAAATTTAGTTTGTGTCTTTATATGCCCTGTTGTAAACTGAAATCCCACTTAGCTGACGAAGGAGCAGTGCTCCGAAAGCAAGTGGCTTTTGCTACCAAATAAAGTGTTGTGAACATTGTCATAGCGTTCTTATTGTGTTTACCCCAGTCCAATGCCAGCATCTCCACATCATGTACTGAACCAATACAGACTCACACTGAAAACACAAATCGTTTAATGTATTTCAGTAAATGATGGGGTTTTAGCTTGAAACACTGTCAGACTGAGATTTGCAGAGAGGCTGTAGTAGTATTAATCTCTGCTGCCTCTTGCTTTCATATTTGTTTTATTATATGAATAACTACGTTGAGAGTTACAGTACCACATTCCCATTTATCAACATATAATTCACTATACTGCTCTATAATTATCAATCTATTAATTATACACCCAGTTTTAAATAACACAGTTGAATGTAGCTCCCTATGGTGACACTTGCATACAAATTTATTTTAATGATAAGGATACAGTCTCAAGAAACTAGAGAGGATTCAATGACAAAGAATGGAGAGTTGAGGGAGAGGTGAGAGAGAGGACTGAGGGAGAGGCAATTAATGGGATTGAGGGAATGGAGAAGATTGAGGGAGAGAGGGTGGAGGGAGAGGAAATTAAGTGGATTGAGAGGGATGGAATGGAGGAGATTGGAAGAGAGACTGGAGGGATTTTTTTTATTCATTCAAGGGATGTGGATATCATTAGATAGGCCAGCATTTATTGCCATCCCTAATTATGCTTGAAAAGTTGGTAGTGAGGTGGCATCTTGAACCATGAAAGTTCTTGGGATGTAGGTACACGTGGTGTGCTGTTAAGAAGGGAGATTTTGACCCAGCGACAGTGAAGGAATAGCTATCTATTTCCAAATCAGAATGGAGAATGTCTTAGAGGGCAACATGAAGGCTATTGTGCTCCCATGTATCTGCTGCCCTTATCGTTCTAGATGGTAATAGTTTTGAGTTTGGAAGGTGCTGTCAAAGGAGTTCCTGTACTGCATCTTGTAGATGGCAAACACTGCTGTTACTGTGCATCGGTGCTGGGGGAGTGAATATTTTTAGAAAAGGTAGCAATCAAGCAGACTGCTTTGTCTTGGATTGAGTATAGCTTTATGAGTGTTGTTTTAGAGCATCACGCATCCAGGCAAGGTGAGAGTATTCCATTAGATTCCTTGCTTGTGCCTTGTAGATTTGGATAGGCTTTGGGGAGTCAGGAGATGAGTTATTCACTGCAGGCTTCCTAGTCTCTGACCTGTTTTTACAGCCACAGTATTTATATGGCTTGTCCAGTTTAATTTCTGGTCAACGATGACGCTCAGGATGTTGCTAGTGGGGGATGCAGCAATGGTGATGGTTTGTTTAAGATAGTCATTGCCTTGCCCTTGTGTGGTGCAAATATTACTTGCCAATTGTCAGCCCAAGTCTGGAATTGTCTTGCTGAATTTGTACATGGACTACTTCACTATCTGAGGAGTCATGAATAGTGCTGAACATCATGTCCAACTCTTGGAAATATTTTCTCCCAATTCCTATTGAGTTCATTTTTACTAGGGCTTCATGATGCTGTATTTGATTAAATGAGATCCTGATGTCAAAGACAGTCACTCTCACCTCATTTATGAATGGATGAGATTGAGGGACCGATAATGAAGGGGATTGAGAGGCAGGTTTAAAGTAATCAGTTAAAGTATGTTTCTGAGGGAGACTAAGGTGGTATTTTCCAGGGCTGAGGAGAGGTCGGAACTAGAACTGTCAATGGGATGTGAATAGTTAAAGACAGGAGGAAAGTATTGATGGTGGCCTATCAACTGATAACTTCAGAGGAGGTCATCTTGCAGAATTCAAGAACTATTTTCTTTTCTAACCTGCAATATTCTGTGGCGATTGCTAGAAACACATAGTGATAATACAATGTTTATTTATAGAATACATGAAAAGGCCATTTTATCCAAATACTTCAGTCACTGGAGGGCCTGAGGTGACCAAGGTGGTTTAGCTCATGTTAACATTTGCTGTCATCTTGATAAAAGAGTTGAAATGTTGGCTCAGAATGGTTGTTAGAACTATAAACTACAGTAAGAAGTTTCACAACACCAGGTTAAAGTCCAATGATTTATTTGGTGGCACAAGCTTTCAGAGCACTGTTCTTTCATCAGGCGAGTGGAGATTTGTGTTCACAAACAGGGTATATATAGACGCAAACACAATTGAAAGATAATAGTCAGAGTGCGAGACTTAACAGGTAATTAAGTCTTTACAGTTACAGACAGTGTGAGTGGAGAGAGGGTTAAGCACAAGTTAAAAGAAATGTAAATTGTCTCAAGCCAGGATAGTTTGCAAGCCCAGTCCAGGCCAAATGGTGAGGGTTACAGGTAGTGTGACATGAACCCAAGATCACAAATGAGGCCAGCCTCACATGTGTGGAACTTGGCTATCAATTTCAATCTGGGCTTCATGTCACATTACCAGTAACCCCCACCATTTGTCCTGGGTTTACAAAATCTTACCGTCCTGGCTTGAGAAATTCACATCTCTTTAACCCGTGCTTAACCCTCTGTCCAATCGCACTATCCGTACCTGAAAAGACTTCATTACCTATTAAGACTTGCATTCTGATCATTATTCTGCAATTGAGTCTTTGTCTATATATGTCCTGTTTGTGAACCCAGCTCTCCACTCACCTGATGAAGGAGCAGCACTCTAAAAGCTTGTGATATCAAATAAACCTGTTGGGCTTTAAACTTCTTACTGTGCCCATCTCAGTTCAATGCTGGCATCTCCATTCAACACAGCAAGTTTGCACCAACATTCAATGAAAATATAACTGATCTGATGCGATAATCCTCAAATCTACTTTCCCATTTTATCCCCATAATCCTTGATTTCCTTACTGATTAAAAATCTATTTCAGCCTGGAACATACTTAACAACCCAGCCTCCACAACTCTCTATGGCAAAGAATTCCACAGATTCATTGTCCTCATTTCTGTCTTAAATGGGTGATCCCTTTCTCTGATATTGTATCGTCTGATTCCAAATTTTCCCACAAGGAAAACAACCATTCCAAATCTACCCTGTCAAGCCCGCTGAAAATCCTGTACATCTCCAAAAGGTTGGTTATCTTTCTTCTAAATGCCAGTGAGTACAAGCCCAACCTACGTGACTTCATAAGAAAATCCCTCCATACCTAGGGTCAACATAATGAACCTTCTCTGGACAGCCTCCAATGGCAGTATATCTTTGCTTGGATAAGGAGATCAAAATGTTCACAGTATTCCAGGTATGGTCTAACTGGTTTCTTGCATGGTTTTAGCAAAGCTTTCCTATTTTTATACCCCATTCTCTTTAAAATAAAGACCAACATTCCCTATTACCTGCTAAACTTGCATGCTAGTATTTTTGTGATTTATGTATAACGACCCCGAAATCCCTCCGTGTCTCAGCTTTCTGCAGGCTTTCTCCATTTGATTAATATTCAATTCCTTTATTCTTCCTCCCAAAGTGCATAATTTCACATTTCCGACATTATATTGCATCTGCTAAGTGTTTGTCCATATCATTGGCAGGCTATTGAAAAGTAAAAAGCTTGCCATTGCTCAGTACAGAGGTTGTAAGCCAATTTGGTGATAACCCTTCAATTAACGACCCTTTCTCACAGCAACCAGCTGAACAGGAGTAAGCATATCCTTGCAGAGAGTAGGTAGCAGGGTGGCACAATGATTAGCACTGCTGCTTTACAGTGCCAGAGACCCAGGTTCAATTCCAGTCCTAGATGACTGTATGGACTTTGCATATTCTCCCTGTGTCTGTATGGGTTTCCTCTAGGTGTTCTAGTTTCCTCCCACAGTCTAATTATGTGCAGGTTAGGTGGATTGAACATACTAAATTTCCCCATATGGCAAAGATATATAGATTTGGGGGATAAGCAGATAGATGTGGGAGCTTACGGGAATAAGGTGGGCCAGGATAAGATGCTCTATCGAAGAGTTGGTGTGGACTGCCTCTTTTTGCACTGTAGGGATTCTGTGAAACATCAAGGCCAGGTAGCACAGCAGAAGTTGCTGCAGGAGAGGCGCAGGGGAGTAAGGAGGGCTCTCAGCCGATCTTATCCACGCAGGACCTTCAAATGGCATCACTCCAACAGTCCCATTACCCAAGATTTGTGCATGAGGAGGCTATGCTTACCAAAAAAATAATCACACAGGACTGCTATTTCTTGAAATGAGGTCCGATCTTATAATACAGCCTGTGGCAGTCACGGTCACAGTAGCAAGTGTTTTTAAAATGGCTGGAACATTCTAACCTACTACAGGTTATATAATTCATATATCACAATCTTTTCTGTACTTCAGAATCTCTCTGGTTATACACATACTGTTGAATGGATAAATGTCATTTTCCATTGACAGAGAAGACCAAAGGCAGAGAACACTGGGAATCAAAAGGATTGTGAAATTTCCACTGAGCCGGGGGAATTATTGACTTTACATGTGATCACTGAACCCCTCATTTAAACTCTAAGGTGTTGAGAAACAGGAAAGGACTCCATTCCCTCAATGGACAGTTTGGCAATAACCTTCAGCAAGTCAATGCCTGATATGCAGCGAGCTGCCATGATGCATTTATAATGAGTCTTTCTGGTTGTATCACAGCTTGGTATGGTTCCTGCTCTGCTCACGATGCAAGAAACTACAGAATGAAGTCCAGTGCATCACACAAATCAGCTTTCCATTCATTGACACTGTCTACACTTACTGCTGCCTTGAAAAAGCAGCCAGCATAATTAAGGAACCCATGGACATACTCTCTTCCAAAATCTTCCATCGGAAAAAAGATACACAAGTCTGAGATCATGTACCGATTCAAGAGCAGCTTCTTCTCTGCTGCCATTAAACTTTTGAACGGACTTACCTCAGACTAAGTTGATCTTTTTCTACGCCCTAACTATGACACACTATATTCTATACTCTCCTCTTTCCTTCTCAATGAATGGTATAGCATGCAAGAAACGATACTTTTCACTATTCTAATACATGCAAAAATAATAAATCAAATTAAATCAACCATCTCACATAGCCTTGAGCCCCAAACGGAAAGCGCCTGGCTGGCGACAAGGGATACCCGCTGATGCCAGGATATATCCTAAGCAACTTCCAGACACCAGCTGAGCACTCATACAATGAGAACCATAAAACCATCAGGAATTTCACTAAGCAGATCATTCTGCTGCTGAAACAGAGATTTAGATGTTTTCCCGGTCAGGAAGTCCCTTGCAGTACTGGGTCAAGAAGATGTTCAGTGTGGTGGTGATTTGCTGCATCTTTCACAATCTAGAGGTTAAGAGTGACCAACCCTTACCACCAATAACTGTCAGAGGGTCAACCTCAGGAGCCACAAGAAGAGATGGTGATGGAGAGCAAGAGGACAAAGAATGAGGAGGATGAAGAGAAGGAAGAGGAGGATTGCAGGTGCTCCAAGTATGCCACCAACAACCATCTTAAAGGACAAGGGCAGCAGATACCCAGGAACACCACTACTTGGAGGTTCCACTTCAAGTCACTCACCATTCTGACATGGAAATATATTATCGTTCCTTCACTGTCATTGGATTAAAATCCTGGAACTGCGATGTACCTAGATCACACAGACTACAGTAGCTCAAGATAATGAGGCACCACCATCTTCTCAGGGACAATTAGGAATGGGCAATAAATTCTGGTCCAGCCAGAGGAACACATCCCTTGAAAGAATAAGAAAAGTAGAGGCTTCCACGTGCTGTCACTTCCATGACTTAGAATCAATCAGGAGGTTCACAATTTGTAACTAATTTCTTCAATCCTGTCCCCATGAATAACACAAGAAAGATGATCATTAATTCTACCACCATCACTCTTTAGAAACATCAAAAACAAGATATAATCAACAGTAATACCGAACTAATTACCTTGGTTCTTACTCATACTGGCTAACTTTAAGCCTACCTGCTTGGCTACTACCCACTAGTGTCCAGTGCATCCCAATATAAGGATCTGTGTTCTGTGATAGTTATGATTTGTTGCCTATGTTACATGTGAGGCCAGTCTCTGGTGCCTGGGAAACTGGTTGCCATTAATGTTGCACAGTCTTCCTCACTTTCCTCCTCCTCTTCTTCTAAGTGTGGGGGCGGAGGCAGGGGGGTGAGATGGCTTATCTACTCTGGAACTTCTACAAAGTACAATGCCGGTGGCATCAACAGGGGAGCGAGGTAACTACTGAAAATAAGATAAGGGTAATGCAGATGTCATCCTATGTGCTGTGAGCAATGATGGTCCCACCTCAGGCTGCAACACCTCAGCATGGGCTCCAGCACTATTGTCCATTTATCTGAAAGGCCATTAGGGATGGGCAATAAATGCTGGCCTTTCCAGAGACACCAAAAATCCATAAACAAACAAATAAAACAGAGATGGAGGAGTGGGGTGGAAACGATGAATCCAGAGAGCAGCCAGTAAGTTCCTGCTCCATAATTCCTGCAGAAGCGTCACAGGGCATCTGTTTGGCCTGCCCAGATTGTTTCTGCAAGACAGATTTTCGGCCCCTTTCAAGCAAGGAGCTCAGAGCCACCATGAGCTTCCACTTCCTATTCCATGCAAGCTACAATGACCTTACCCCCTAGAGAACTTTCACCTGTGAGATCCGTTCCAACTTGTTTGGCTGCTGCCCACTAATGTCCAGTGCATCCCAATATGAAGATCTGTATCTCCACTTGCACCTACGTTACACATGAGGCCAGTCTCTGGACAATGCCTAAGAATTGGTTGCCATTAATGTTGCACAGTCTTCCTCATTTTCCTCCTCCTCTTCCTCTCAGAGGTGGGATGGAGGATGTTGCTCATCTTCAGCTTGTTCGGTGGGACCAGCTGTAATTTGCTTTTCGGAGGCTGCAATGATAAAGCTGGAAGGGTCATAAAATCACATGAGTTTGAGAGTGAAGTAGATCTGGAACAATATGTTTAAGGATCAGAGATAGTTGTGCATCTGACCCCAAGTTGGAGTAGAAGCATACCTTAAAGCATCATTTCCCAGCTCCACCTCTGACAATAGCATCTGTCACTCCCTTCCCCATCATGGCTAGGATTACCTCCTCACGGCGATTTATGTCATGCAGATGTGGTTGTTCTCACCCAGTCAGGTCTGGCTATTGTCTGATATGTGCTAGTTTTCCTGAAAGAAAAATAGTAATGATTGTCAATGAGTGTATTTATGCGTGTATGATCTGACAGAGTTAAAAAGCTGTGAGAAATGTTGAAGCTGTGAGTAGTGTCTGTGAAGGATGTAAGTGTTGGGTGTGTGAAGATCAGTGTCTAGTTAGATGGGGAAAGCCGTGTGTTGAGGTTGTGATTTGTGTTTGCGAAATGTGTTTGTTCTGTAAACACTCGCACGACTTCATTAAACTTCTTGCGGAATAGGAGCTACATGACTTGGGGCCTGGGTTCGTTGCCGTTGATTTCCTGGGTGATTTCTTCCCATATGCAGCACATCAGCTGTCTCTGTGGCTTCCTTTCCCCCTCCTCTCTGCCTCCTTCAGCAAAATGTGGTATTGGAAAACCTGGGCTGTCTACCTGCTTGAGGCACCTGTCCACTCCCAGCAGCATATTCCACATATAGCCAAATAATATGGATGCTGCAAATCTGAAACAAAAATAGAAAATGCTGGAAAACCTCAGAAGATTTGGCAGTATCTGTGGAAAAGGAAACAGGGGTGAACATATCAAATCCATATGACCCTTCTACAAAATAGCTTTCTCCAATACAGCCCCAGCCCCACCCCCAACATTATTCCACCCCATAATGTTTCCATTTCTGGGGAAAAGTAAAACTAAACAATAAGGTCACATGAAATCCAAAAAGGAATTGGGAAGATATTTCTTTACACTGAGAATGTGACAATGTGAAACAGCAGGTGGTTAAGACAAATCATATAGATGTATTTAAGAGGAAGCTTCACATGCATAGAAGGGAGAAGAGATTTATGGAGTTAGATTAGAAAGAAAGGGAGGAGGCTCAAGTGTAGCATAAATGCTTGCATGTACCTAGGTTGAAAGGCCCATTTCTTTACTGTGTGTTTGCTATAATTCTGCATATTTAAGACAAAGATTAAAAGAGATCTTTTCTCTGTGACAGTTGTGAATCTTTGGAACTCTCTTCCCTGAAGAGCAAAGGAGGCAGGCTCAGTGAATATTTTTAAGACAGAGGTAGAGAGATTCTTAAGTGACAAGTAAGTCAGAAGTTATCAGGAATAGGTGAAATGTGGAATTGAAGCCACAATCAGTTCAGTCAGGATCTTATTGAATGTTAGAGGTTAGAGAGGCTGAAAGGCCTACTTCTCTTAATTAAAATGTTTGTAAATAATTAAATGAAGGATTTGTAATAACACATGTGGATTTGACAAACTAACAGAATCATTAATAAGGAACATAACAATACATGGAATATCAGATTATTAACATGGGAGTGTACTGCCTTAGAGCTGCAGCTGTTGTTAGAAACAACAATGAAATATATAGAACAATCAAAACCATAAAGGCAGAGAGCTATGGAATAAAGAATATTAAAACCAGTTAATACTAGACAACACAGGGACAAGAGTAGGTCAGTCAGCTGCCATTCTATTAGATTAGAACTGACCTACCTACCTTGATTGATATTCCTTAATACCTTTATCAAACAAAATAAAATACTCAATCTCAATTTTGATATCACCTCAACAGCAATTTCTGGGATGTGGGTGGGTTATGTGTTGAGAGTTTCAATGTACATTACCCCTTGTGTGAAGATAGATGTAATTGAGGCGTAAGAACATTTGTGTCATAGCTATACAGTTGCAGGGAGAGAAAATTGTGCAGATGGAGTAAGAACATCCAACAGTTCCCATTCTTTGAAAATACAGGCATAAAATGTGGCAAACTGCAAATCACTTTATGTGGGTATAACAAGTGCACATCTGTGACTGAGATTGATTGTCATCACTAGCAACAAACAAGACAGTCGCTTAATTCAACCCTGGGTGCAAGAATACAAGTGATTGAAGTCACAAGAAATTTTAACAGATAAAGATGGGATATTCAAGGTAGATTTACCAGTGAAAGGAACATGCATTGCTATATTACGTACAGGCATATCAAGCATCTAAACATGGTCACCCAATTTTAGTATGTTAAAATCTGAGTTACATTTTTAATGTATCAGCCTTGTCTTAGTAAAGAGCATTCCTGCCTAAGTCGGGTTCTAGGTTCAAGTCCCACACCAGGGACTCAGGCACAAATCTGAGGCTCTACTTCAGTCAATAATGAAGAAGTACTGCAGTGTCGGAGATAAATATTCTCTCTAAGCTGTACGGATACTCAGCCGATATATAGCAAGGGAAAATGTGCAGTGCAGGAAACAAATGGGCCACAGATAAGCAATACTCACTTGAAGATACTAATCTTAAAAGGGCCAAGTAGTGCAGCATGCCATTGTACAGCAAATATAATTAGAGGAAACTTTGAAATTGTGAATGCTGCCTTTCTGATGAAACATTAAATTGAGGCCTCATCTGCCCTCTCAGGTGGATGTAAAAGATCCTTTGTCATCAACTGGAAGAGCAAAAGATACAAAAGTTTGAGTCATCTACAAGAATTGTTTCTCCCCTGTTGTCGTCAGACTTTTGAATGGACTTACCTTGCATTAAGTTGATTTTTCTCCACCCTAGCTATGATTGTAACACTACGTTCTGCACTCTCTCGTTTTCTTCTCTATAAACAGTATGCTTTGCCTGTAAAGCACTTATGAAACAATACTTTTCACTGTGTACTAATACATGTGACATTAAGAAATCAAATCAAATAGCAAGAAAGTTCTTGCAGTATCCTGACTACTATTTATCCCTCAAGCAACATCACAAACAAAAGGCAGAATATCTGGTCATTTAACTCTGTTGTTTGAGGGAGCTTGCCGTGAATAAATTAGCTATTGTATTTTCCTACATTAAAACAGTGATTCCATTTCAAAAAATCTCAGTTGACTGAAGTTATTTGGGAGGTTATGAAAAGTAATTTAAGCACAAGTTTACAGTCAATTTACTGTTGGCCAAAAGTTGACAGTTATAATGGCAGCTGGACCAGTGTTGGAGAGCAACAATTCTGCTGGAAGATCACAGACATCAGTGAAAAATCCATTGTTTCAATGTGGAAAATGTCCTCTTAACTCAGAACCTGTCATTTTTTTAATAAAACCCACTGAACCACTGTCTCAATTGTGACCTCTTGGTTTGCCTGAGAGAACTCAGACAGATCGACATTAAGTAGATTGAAAGGTATTAAGTGATGAAGGACTTTAAGCTCAGTCCAACTCCACTGAAAAGAAGCTAACTCCCGTCACCATCGCCATTCCCACGTCCCCCCCACCTTCATTTCCAATCTATGAGCGAAATTGTTGTCTTTCTAAACTCAGATTAAAACAATCTTTTAATAAACGGCCAGCGCCATTTTGTCTAGAAGTGGGTGCCTCTCCTCTTAATTGCTCCCTCCCGCTTCTCTAGTCTGGAAATCCCGCAGTGGTGGGCCTGTGCACAGGATGGAGGCTGCAGACTGAAATGTATCTTAGCAACGCAAAGGACTCAGTCATCATTAGCAGCACTACAGTAACACTTCATCCCTTTCCTCCTCTTAACCACCAATCATTTTTAACCAGGTCAAGGTGCTGCGGCTATCAGCTGCAGTGTCTGTCCTAAATAAAACAGGTTCAGGTGTATGCATCTCATTTAAATTTACATCATTCCATTCAATGCAAAAAATTAAGGACACATAACACAGCATTCATTATGTTGGCTGTTCTGCAGAATGGCCAGAGTTCTACAATTTATTTCTATTTATAAAGCAGCTACAATGCCGAGAAATGATGCCAAGTGGAAAAATTAGACTATACAAATATTAGATGAAAACCAGTGGTTTATTGAAGGCTGTATGTCTCGTTGCTCTTTCGTTGCTCAGCAGGGTTTGCTCTTTTTGGAACCATTTTTTTCTTATTTTCTGATGAAAGCTTGTGCTGCTCAAGATGAGGGTTTCCATGGCTGGAAGCCAGGATGGAGAAAGACCACCTCAGCCCATCCAGCCAGTCACAACGGAACACCCAATAGGATGGAGGATGCTGTTAGATTTCCTTGTCCGTATTCCCTCCACTCTCAACTGAAGTGTTCCTGAGCCCTAACCTCAAAACACATCTATACTTCAACAATTTTCTCTTCCTCAAACCAGCCTGAATAAGAAGCTGTGAATGACGGTCCAATCTGCCATTTGCTCATTAGAATCATGCACAAGATCATTCAAACAAAGTGGGGTCAAGGGGAATTAGGTATCTCTCTAAAGGAGATGATTAACAATGTGTTTCATAAGAACAAAGAGCTGGAGATGATGTTTTGGTCAATTGTGCCTACTCTGCCATTCAACAAGATTATTACTAATCTGATTCTTCTTATTTAAGTGGTACATAAGAAGGAAACAATTGGTAAGAGAAATGTGGATCCATTATAGGCAGAGCCAGGCAAATTTATAATGGGGGATAAAGAAATGGCAAAGAAGCTAAAGAATTACTTTGTGCGTATTTTCACTGAGCACATAGTGCAGCATTCTGCAGTCTCTCTCCACTTAAATAATACTTTGCATTTCCACTCTTCCAGCCAAAATA
Source organism: Sphyrna mokarran (assembly GCA_024679065.1). Taxonomy (NCBI): domain Eukaryota; kingdom Metazoa; phylum Chordata; class Chondrichthyes; order Carcharhiniformes; family Carcharhinidae; genus Sphyrna; species Sphyrna mokarran. The sequence continues at coordinate 63,003,177 of JAGIQG010000003.1, forward strand.
AACAACCTCATACATTTCATATGTTATACCCCATCTGACATTTTACTACCCATACACTTAACCTATCTATATCTCTTTCTATATTCTTTGTATCCTCCTTACAACTTGCCTTCCTACCTATCCTTGCATTGTCAGCAAATGTGGCTACAATATAATCAGTCACTTCATCCAAATCATTGACAGAGATTATCAATAATTGAGGCCATCCACTCTTACTGTATGTTAGTTCACCAATCCTCTATCACCCCAACATCATGAGTTATTATCATGTGCATTGATCTTTAATATGACACCTTGCTGAGTGCTTTTTGGAAATTCAAAAATACGATGGGCAGAATTCTCCCTAAACATTTCTAAGTAATGTCCCCCGTGGGAAAACTGGTAAGAATCCCCTTGAGTTTTTTATGTGATTTTTTTTTTGAGCCAGGGGAGATGTTCACTGAATTCTCCCACACTGAGAATTTATTTTGGAGTGGGGAACCTAAAGATGGTGGAAAGATCAGTTTCTCAAAGATCAAAATGCCTTTTTTAAAGTAAGAAGGATTTCCAGGCAACTCTAAAGACCACCCCCACCTCACTAATATTAGCTTTTCCTCACCCCCCCTCTCTCACCCATTTGTTGGCACCAAAACGGGTTTTTGTAATTGCTGACTGTGCTTCACATAAGAGTGCACAGGGCTGGAGGATCACGCCCTACATCAAGTGGTTCCCCTTTATCCATCATTCTCGAAGGATTCTAATAAATTTTTCAAACACGATTTCCTTTCACAGTCTCTCTATGTATATGGAAAAGAATAGGATAGGGGGTTATAGATAGGTCTGTGGATTAGTAGATGTGATCGGCGCAACTCGTGGGCCGAAGGGCCTGTTTGTGCTGTATTGTTCTATGTTCTATGTCTAATTGTATCATGTCCTGCTACTGCCTCCTTAATACTGGATTCTGACATTTTCTCAATGACAGATATTAGACTAACTGGCCTTTAGTTTCCTACTATCTGGCCCCTCATTCTTGTGCAATGGAATAACATTTGCGGATTTTTAATCTGTTGGTGCCTTTCCAGAATCTACAGAATGTTGAAAAGCTAACAGTGACCCCCACTCTGTCTACTTTAGGATACAAATGGAAAAGAATACTTGTTGCCCCTAGGGGGAGGGTGCTGAATTGGGGGGAAGGCTAACTACAGTCGGATTAGACAGAAACTTATGGAAACTGATTGGGAAAGGTTGTTTGAGGGTAAGTCCACTCTAGGCATGTGAGATTCTTTTAAGGGAATACTGAAAATGTTGCAGGAAAGATATGTGCCAGCTAAGAGGAAGGATGGAAAGGTAGGATTCGAGAGCCATGGAATACTAGGAATATTGAGAACTTGGTTAGGAAGAAAAGAGAGGCGTATGTTAGATCAAAGCAACTGGGAACGGAGAGAGCGTTGGAGGAATATAAAGAGAGTGGGAGGGAGCTCAAACGGGGTGTTAGAAGGGCAAAAAGAGGGCATGAAATGGTTTTGGCAGATAGGATTAAGGAAAATCCAATGGCTTTTTACTCCTATGTTAGGAATAAAAGGGTGGTTAGAGGAAAAATCGGACCTCTTAGGGACAGAGGAGGGGAACTGTGCTTAGAGTCCGAGGGAATGGGGCAAGATCCTGAATGAATACTTTGCGTCAGTATTCACGAAGAAGACGGGCTTGTTGACCGGTCCTGTCTCTGAGGGAGCTGTGGACCAGTTCAGGGAAATATCCATACCGAGGGAGGAAGTGTTAGAGCTTCTAGGTAGCATTAAAACTGATAAATTTCTGGGGCCTGATGGCATTTATTCCAGGCTGCTTAGGGGAGGCGCGAGGTGAAATTGCTAGGCCTCTGACGCAAATCTTTGTCTCTTCTTTGGACACAGGTGAGGTCCCAGAGGACTGGAGAATAGCTAATGTTGCACCGTTGTTTAAAAAGGGTAGTAGGGATAACCCTGGAAATTATAGGCCGGTGAGTTTGATGTCAGTGGTAGGATGTTGTTGGAGGGGATTCTTAGAGATAGGATGTATAGGCACTTAAGAGCGTTGATTAGGGATATGCAGCACGGCTTTGTTAAGGGGAGGTCGTGCCTTATGAAGCTGGTAGACTTTTTGAGGAGGTGACAAAAACGGTTGACAAAGGGCGAGCCATTGATGTTGTCTATATGGATTTCAGTAAGGCGTTTGACAAAGTCCCTCATGGGAGACTAATTGAAAAGGTCAAGGCTAATGGAATACAAGGACAGGTAGCTAGATGGATAAGTAACTGGCTTGGTAATAGGAGACAGAGAGTAATAGTGGAAGGGTGTTTTTCTAGCTGGAGGTCGGTCACTAGTGGTGTGTTGGAGGGCTCAGTACTGGGACCTCTTCTATTTGTAATATATATAAATGACTTGGAAGAGGGAGTAAATGGAGTGATCAGCAAGTTTGCAGATGTTACAAAGATGGCTGGACTTGCGGATACTGAGGAGCATTATAGGCGATGCAGCAGGACATAGATAGGCTGGTAGCTTGGGCAGATAGATGGAAGATAGAATTCAATCCTAATAAATGCGAGGTGATGCATTTTGGGAGAAAGAATGTAGGGGGAGGTATATGATAAAGAGTAGACCTATTAAGAGTATAGAAATGCAGAGGGACTGGGGGTGCAGATGCACAAGTCTCTGAAGGCGGCAGAGCAGGTGGAGAAAGTTGTGAAGAAAGCATATGATAAGCTAGCCTTTATAGGCAGGGATATAGAGTGCAAAAGCTGGCCTTTAATGTTGCAGTTGTATAAAACGTTGGTTAGACCTCATGTGGAATACTGCGTCCAGTTCTGATCACCTTACTACCGGAAGGACGTGGAGACTCTGGAGAGAGTGCAGGAGAAGGTTTACCAGGATGCTGCCTGGTATGGAAGGTCTGAGTGACAAGGAGGGGTTAGGCAAATTGGGGCTGTTTTCCTTAGGTAGTTTTTGACTTAGAGGAGATCTAATAGAGGTGTATAAGATTATGAGGGGTATAGATAAATTGTGTTATGCTTTTTCCTAGGTTGGACTCAAATATCACAAGGGGTTGCAGGCTTAGGGTGAGGGGGTTAAGGTATAATTTGGATGCTAGAGGGAGTTTTTTCACACAGACGGTTGTAGGGGTATGGAACTCACTGCCAAGTAAAGTGGTGGAGGCAGGCACTCTGGAGTTATTTAAGGGATACTTAGATGGGCACATGAATAGAATGGGAATGGAGGGATATAGAAAATTGATTTAAAATAGGGATCATGAGCCTTAGTAGTTCCCTGGGAAGTGTGTAAATTGTCAATGATATTGACGTATTTCTGTTTTATCCTACAGGTACTTCGGTCCGTCTTGTTGTCTAACAAGCAGCATACACGTAATGGGTGATGAGAGGGCTGCTCTTGGATTTTTCGAGAGTATCCTAGTGCTTCACATTGTTAGTGTATGCTTGAACTGGACCAGTTGATGGGCAACACAACAGCTCAGTGACTATTGCTATGCTTTGCAGATACATGGATTTGGGCCTGCGTCTGTGGGAGTTTGCACATTCTCCCCATGCTTGCGTGGGTTTCCTCCCACACCCCAAAGATGTGCTCTTAGGCTGACTGGGAAAACAAATTCTCCCTAAATTATCTCGCAAATTTGGTTCCAATGCATAGATCTATAAACATAGACAGGGACATGGGTGGAAGTGGGAACATCGGGGTGGCGGCGGGGCTCGTTGGGCTGAAGGGCCTGTTTCCCGTGCTGATTTGTTGTTTTGTACAGCCAATGCATCCACTATCTCTGCAGCCACTTATTTTAAGGCCTTAAGATGCAGGTCATCGTGTTAAGGGGATTTGTCAATCTTTAGTCCCATTAGTTTACCTTGTACTTTATTTCTGTAGTGATTATAGAACATAGAACATTACAGCGCAGTACAGGCCCTTCGGCCCTCGACGTGGTTGTTTTAAGTTCCTTCTCCTTTCTGCCTTCTGCTTTTCCACTCTTTGTGTCGTCTACCATGAAGGCAGTTATAAAATCCTTGCTCAAAGTCCCATATCCTTGTTTTCCATCATTAATTCCCAGCTTTGCTTTCATATATCTATTTCTTCTGATCTTATGAAACAGTGGTGCTAAAAAGAGTCAGATAATGGAAGTAGAGATCAGTCAGACAACAGCACAACGAAAACACAATTAAACAACATCACTAAGCACAATAGTGCCAGCATTCCCAGTTAGATAGCAGTGGTAGAGACAGCAGTCAGATTGCAAAGCTAAAGATTGTAGTGCTAGATACAGCAGTGTGAGAGGCAGTTAGCAGCTTTAGAGACAACAGTGCAAAATAAACAGTGGGAGACAGCAGTACAACAGCAGTGCCAGTGATTTAGCAGCTCTATAGATAACAGTGCTACAGATAGTAATCAAAACAGCAGAGACACAGATGTCACAGTGCAGTGGTAGAGACAAGTGTTACTTACAACAGTCAGACTGCAGAGCTAGAAACAATAGTACTAAATACAGCAGTGCCAGAGACGGACGTCATACTACAATATTAGAGACAATGGAGCTAGAGCAGAAGTCAGAAAATATTGCTTGAGACGGCAATAAAGACAGCAGCACTGGACAGCAATGGAATAAACAATAATGTTGCAGTCAACAGTCAGAACTGTTCAAGTACAGGCAAACTGCAGTGCTAAATACAGCCCTGCAACAGACAGCAGTAAGCCCCATTTGAGACTGCGGTCAGACAAAAGTGCTCGAGGCTTTGATCACATAACAGTGTTAGAGACAACAATGATTAAAATGTTTCATTTTTGACAAATCATGGTGTGGTGAACTATGAGGAGGATAGACAATCTATGATCCTTGGTGTTGTGGAGACCATGTATACAGTGATAACTGAATTTCTTAATTCAACCTCTGAATAGCAGGGAACCAAATACAGTTTGGCTCCATGGCGAAGATTCATGCTCCAGACTCATGCTCCATCTTGGTGATCAATGAGGAAGTCCCTCGGGTCCCACTGTGCCTTAAAGTGTTGTTTTCTGGTGTTTGATAAAGGTGGGATCATATTTCTCTATGTATTGGGTTTACTTATCCATTTGTGAGTGAATCATTGATTTGGTCTGATGTCACTGAGTATACATCTTATTTTGTTAAAATGCTGCAATCACAATTAAAAATGAGGTGGCTGGGAGGGAGATTGGGGAATTTCGTCACCTCATGGGATAATCCAGCTCTGGAATATGGTTATCAGGGAAGGATATTGAAGTAAGTAGTATAAATGAGATCAATCCAGAGAAGTAAAGAATTGAGGAATATCAAGAGAGGCCAAGTAAGTTGGATTAATGGATATGGAGAAAGTTGTGTAAGTGAAGGATATGGAGGAGTTGGATTGATAAATTTATGGATATGGAGAGATAAGTGGGTTACTGGGATGTGGAGAGAAATGGGTAAGTAGTGTTGTGGGATACAAAAATAGGTGGGGGGGGGAGGTTAGAGCTGAACTATCTGTGGGTCAGTTAGGTTTCATGCTCCTTGAAGCAATTCTGTGATAGTGTTTCTATTGTGGAGCAGTACATGCAGGGATATCACAAGGAAGTATGCAACTTGTAAGTTTCTCTCCTTCAATGTCAATAATGAAGCATTAAAGACCTTGTTCATGAAATTTCACTTATACAATACCACCGTCCCATCAAAAGACGTTGGCAAGGGTTTGGAAAAAATTACTGGGAATGATTTGGAGTTTAGTTATTGCAAAAGATCCACAGAGCACAAATTGTTTTCAAGAAATGGATATTGTAGATGTGTGTTCCCATTCCTCCAACGTCTCGATTTAAATATTTTCATCCTCATGTTCAAATCTTTTCATAGAATCCCTACTGTGCAGAAGGAGGTCGTTTAACCTGTCAGTTCTGTACCAATTCTCCAAAATGGCATCTTACTCAGGCTCAACCCCTGCCCTATCCCTGTAACTATACAATAGTTAATCTACATAGCTACACACTTTCGGACACTAAGGCACAATTTAGCATGGCTAATCCACCTAATCTGCAAACTTTTGGACTGTGGGAGGAAACCAGAGCACCCAGAGAAAACCCACGCAGACACCAGGAGAATCTGCAAACTCCACAGAGTCAGCCAAGGCCAGAATCAAATCCAGATCCCTGTCCCTGTGAGGCAGCAGTGCTAACTACTGTGCCTCACTCCTCTGTTTCTCTGCAAATTCTCTAAAAACCTCTGGGATCTTTGCATTTCTCCAACTCTGGTCTCTTGAGCAAAGCCATTTCACTCATTGATAGCCATGCTTTCGGCAGTTTACCAACACACTCTACAGGTATCTTCTTGAATAACATGCCATGGCTAATGAATTCATTAAGTATCAGCCACAGGTCATTGGGCAGCAGTTTTGCCTCTTGGTGAGGAGGATGTGGGTCATTTTCCACTCAAGATAATGAGCTCATTATCTAATCTGACTCTCCAGTACTGTACTTCTCTTGTCAAAGACCATCAGACTATTAAGTGCATCTATCAGAGACACTGAATTTGCTCTCACGTGGATGTAAAAAAACTAATGCATTTTTATGAAGCAGAGGACCTGACCTCAGCAGACATATAAACACTGCTCAATTAACATCACTTAAAACAAATTATCTGGGTATCTACCTAGCTGCTGCTTTTAGGACCATGCAGTGCACAATTTGGATGCTGTGTTCCCTATGTCTTTATAGCACTTGGGGATGTCATTAAACATGAAATACAATTGCAAATATTCCTTTTAATGCTTAGAATGAAATAGTTGCTTGGTGGTATGGAACCTGAATAGTGCTGAATATACTTTTGTTGAAGCTTCTCATAATGTACTCATCAGGACAGACACAAGAATACCATATTTCAAAGGCAACAATTTATACTGCATAACTAAGGAAGTGCATCATGGTGCATTCGTCATGGCAACACCTCAACCAATCCTGCACCTTTTCTTCTGCAGTATAAATTGTTGTTGGCATTCTTTTATCTGTCCTGAACAATGCAAGACAATACCTAGAGGGAACCCAACCTGAAATGTTAACCTATTTATGCATGTCACAGATGTTGGCTGGCTTGTTGAGTTGGGTTTCCAACAGGCTCAGGATTTTGCTTCCTATCTTGTTGATGAATTGACTTTTGTTTGGTCCATGGAAGAAACCACTTTCTATTTTGCATATTAATTAACATCCATTGCTCCATACACAAAACCAATTTACCATGGTGTAGCTACTTTGGAAGCATTGTTCAAAATATGTTTCAAGATTGATTATTTCCAGGGATAAAAGGTCATCAAATCCCAGCATGGTACTTAGTGAGAAAATGGATAAATGCTCCAATCCCCAGCAGTGACATCCATCACTTTGGTAAGCACAATCGCTCTTCTCAATAAGTGATTTTGAAAGCTATGCAGCAGGATTAAACACACCAGCAGTTGCCTGGTACTGGATTTGGATATACTGGTGGTGGGTATGCATGGATTGATGATGAAAATATTGTTTGCTCTGATCACGTCCGCATGTCGATCATCAATTTGAGACAAGGTCACACAGTGAGTAGTTGGCCTTAAGCAATATTCATAGATATATCTTATTATTTTATAAGAGGAAAAACTCAGTTTTCTCTGCAAGCAGGAAATTAAGTGTTACTTTGAAGAAAGAAGTGTGGTGTTGGAGAGGGAAACTCAGCATTAGCATTATGGCAGCAACTCCTGTACAACTTGTTGTAACCCCCCTTTAGAGAGAGCTTCATTCTACTATTCTGTATGAGCAAGCAAGGAGGTCATTGGTGTCAATATTTTCAGGAACAGGGAGGGAATTGGTAGCTCACTAGTGATGGTGGTGGTGGTAGGGCGATAATGATAACAGGAAGGCAGAAGAAACCCTGGAACTTGATGAGTGGGGAGAAGAGTCCATGATAATCATAGATGGATTGGTGAACTGAAAGACCTTCCTCCGCTCCTGACACTACAGAGTTAATTTCACTCTGATTTCACCTCTTGCTCTTTAGCGTGTTTCCACGCTCATAGAAATTGTGGCTTATGAGAATTTCAGGTTTGAAGCAGTATCCATGTTGCTCAATGATACTTTTTTAAACTGTGGGCTTTCCAGTTGGGAATGTGAGGCCAGACCCATAACTTCCTCTAGCTTAAAAACAAAGTTTATGGGAGATGTGGAAAGAGATTACTATCTATTCTGTTGAATAAAAAGGACTTGCAGTTATATACCAGCTTTTGCAACCTTAGGCTGTTCCAAAATGTTTTAAAGTCAATGAACTACTTTTAAAATATAGTAATGTAGAAAATACAGACAACAAGTGACATTTCTATGCAAGACTTATCTTTTGACACATTCTAATTATTTCATTATTGATTCATTAATCAAAAGATAAGGGGATTATATTGACAGTGTGCGTCAGCTGTCAACAGTAATGTATATAACTGACATGAGAATAGCCAACGGGTTGCAATAAGAAGGTGACCCAGTCCCTGATCTGTTCCTTGGGCAACTGTGTGGAAATCTGTCAGTCTGCCAGTCACTAACTATGATGCAGTATCAGCTTCACTCAACTTTGGGGCACAATGAGGTGGGTTTCAGCCCCATGATAAAGAATTAAGCAAATATTTTAGGCTAACATTTTAGTGCAGTATTGAGAAAATGCTGCATTGTCAGAGGGGATGCTTTTCAAATGAGGTGCTAAATAGATGTCTTTTCTCTAGGATCTTATTTTGAAGAGCAGCAGGGACTTATTCTCAGTCTCCAGGGCAATATTTATCCTTCAATCAACACAATTAAAAACATAAATATCTGTTAAATTACTCTGCTCTTTGTGGAAGCTTATTGTGCACTAATTGGCTGATACATTTTCTTCATTACAACAGTGGCTAAACTTGAAATAGTACTTCATTGGTAATATAATGCATTGTGATATACTGAGGTTGTAAAAAGTGCTATTTGAATACAAATCAGCCAAACCTAACCCACTATTCTTGTGGCAATGATCTTAAATTTAATTCTGAATACCTCTCTCGGATCTCCTTACCTTCCCTGTTTAATGGCAAGGACACCAGTTTCATTAATCTTTCTTCTTATCTAAAGCTTATCTAAGGGCTCACCTTAGTCCATCTCTTACTGCTGTTGTGTATAATGAAAGCTTGTTCATTGCCCTTTCTGCTTTTGGCTGATAATTGCATTTGCAATGGTTCTGAGTTTAGAAGATTACAATCCAGTTTTGATCCCTTTGTCAGAGGTCCTGCACCTATATAAATTAACAATCTCATAGTTAGCAGCTCAGCAAGACATTGGGCTGCAATGAACCCATTAAGCAACTGCGAATCATCTCAAATGACTTCAACGTTACTCTTAAGTAAGTATTTTAGTAATAGAATCCTATAGTGCAGAAGGAGACTATTCAGCTCATTGAGTCTGCACTGACCACAATCCCACACTGGCTTTATTCCCACAACTCCATGCATTTAGCCTAGCCAGTCTCCCTGACACTAAGGGGCAATTTAGCATGGCCAACCCACCTAACCTGTACATCTTTGGATTATGGAAGGAAACCCATGCAGACATGGGGAGAATGTGCAGAGTCTGCACAGACTTCCATCCAAGATGGTAATCAAACCCGGGTCCCAGGCGACGTGAGGCAGCAGTGCTAACCACTGTGACCCCGTGCAGATTTAACAGTCTGTAAAGTTATTAGCAAACTAACATTCTCAACATGACAAAATATTATTTCGGGATAATAAATCAGAAAATCAGTCGCCTCTGCAGAAAGGTAACTAGTCATAACTAACTGGTTCTGATGAAGGGAACATCCGGATTATTCTCTTTCGGAAACTGATAAGACAGACACGTTTGCAGCATTTTGTGTTTCTCACTTCAATTTATAGTTTTCTTAATTTTTTTAATTTTATGTCCTGGGGAGAGATATCTTGAAGCCCTCAACCACAAAAAAAATCACACATTCAAAACATTATGGCTGAATTATTGCGGAGCGTGTACAGCATGCACCTACATAAAGGACAAGTAATTAAAAAGGAGCCTTACTGTTATGCTATTGAAGGTAGTCTTTGCATCCAGCAAATGGGCAAAACTCGGGGTTTTTTTTGATTCAAGTCAATTTTATTTCATTGTATTTTTAACTCGTTGCCTGTGGGTTCAGGAACATGGAGAAAAGGGATAGGATAAACACATCATTGTTCTAGCAAGACCAAATCCACCACATTCTTACCCAGCAATAGTTTTAACCTTCCCAGCACATGGACATTTGAATCTATCTTGCTATTCAAGCAAACTGTCAGAGCTGCACAATGCATCTCTCTAACCAAATCAAAACCAACAGCCCTAAAGGCAAATGTAATGACTGCCAGCCAGACAGTGAGGGTCTGAAGTGAAGCCAAACTCCCCATTTGACAGCTCAGTTAACTATACAAATGTCTGCGGCTTTTAAATGAGATAGATCTTCAAGGCATCTTTGCCCCTGTGACATATTTCTCAAGTGTCAAGACTGAGAAAGAGGGTGTTGATGGTGACCTGCTTTCAGGTGGTACTGTTAAGCTAGCTGTGTGAGGGCAGCATACAGGTCACAATCTGATTTCTCACTTGCTGCTGGGAGAACCTGGGCATTGTTTAGATTGCAGAGATGAAGCCATAATATTCTCCAGCTTCTTACCATTGACAGGCTGAATGGTCTTTTTTAGAGTGTGAAATCTTGTGTGGAATTACAAACATTTTTTAAAAACAATTCTTAAGAAAATAACAAGCTGCTTTATTAATTGGATGTCATTATTTGGTCCAGAGATGTGACTGCTCAGGTTAAAGGGAGGATGATTGCTATTTAAGTCCTCTTGAATTATACATCACAGTGTAAGAATATCATTGATCCAGTTTCTTCCTCATGCACCAATCATTGACACTGAAAGATATGTCACATCTGGTATTGCCCTTCAAATCTATATACAGTTGCTTGATCGACCACAAGATTTTTTGTCGCATCCAGTCCGACCAGCAGCACTAGCACTGGTAGCTTCTGTGACCCCAGAGGAGTGCCAGCAATACAATCTGCAGAGGCACACCGTCATCCTCAGATGCAGTGACAACAGCTGACTTGGATTTTCCTCGGTCCCTGTCCGGACGCAAAGGGTGGAAGGAGTGTGAAGGCTTTCATAATTCTTATTGGGGGTTCTGCTCCGTTGCCAGCACGCCCATGTACTTGTTGGTGAGGAAGTCGCAGATGGAAATGTTGCAGATGGCTTGGTGTATGTTGATTACACTCAACTCTTTGGGTACTCTGAATTAAGGAAACAGAAGCTTCAAATATTTACACATTGAAGATAGGATAATATAGTATAGAAGCAGTCCATTCAGCCTATCTTGTCTATGCCAACTCTGTGAAGGAGTATCCAATTAGTTCACTCCTTTCCTTCTCTTTGGCTCTGCAATTTTTTTTCCTTTTCAAATATGTACCCAATTGTCTTCTGGACGTTCTTATCGAGTCTGCTTCCACTAGCTTGACAAGCAATGAATTCAGATCATGATAACTCATTGTGTAAAAGAAAGTTCCCATGTCTCCCCTGCCTCATTTGGCAACTGGCTCAACGGGAGATCCTCCATCATTCTCGATTTTGTCATGTTTTGATTGTGAATCGATAGGACAATCAGTAACCCAACACATATTAGGAATGTTCCCTACGGAAATCATTTATTTCCAAGCAAGTATATGATGCTGCAGAGGAACCCAGGGAATTGGATTAGAACTGGATTAACTTCTATCAATGCATAATGTGCAGGCTGGCATTCAGTATTGTCACTGACATCCTTCCTCTAGGTTTGTGGTGCATTACCCATCCTTGACTGTTCTGCAACTTTCAAACTGTCCCCCTCTAATGTTTCTCCTTTTCTATCCAGTTATCATCATCCAAATGCTGCCCTCTTGCAACACAAGGGCAAACATAGGAGCAGTTCTCATACATACACCGACGACACATAATTCTACTTTTTCTGTGCCTCACTGCCACTTTATCTTACGTTGTTTTCCAATTATCCAGTCAAGGATGAGCTACAATTGTTCTGGATTAAACACTGATCAGATCAAACTTGTCCTCAGCTCCAGCTACAAACTTAGTGCACTGATCACTAACACTAAATTCCACCTGGTCATAGTCTCAGGCTAAACCAGATGTGTCTTCTTCAACCCCATGATGGAATTACCAACACAAAAAGACCAACAACACTCTAACCTCAAAAACATTACCGTCTCTGCTCTAACTTCAGACTATCTGCTGCCCAAAACATGCAACCATGGGCTGAATGTTATGGGTCATGAGTGGGCAGGACAACAAGTGGGTTAAACTGTGAATGAGGGTCCAAAGCCTTCAGTGGTCTTCAATCCATCCAACCTCTCCATGATTTTCTGGAAGGCCAGGGAGGCATCAGGTGGATTGCCTGCCCGGGGCTGAATGACTCTGCCCTCACTGACCCTTGTGTCAATTACACCGCCTTGAACGATACCTGGAGGAGCACAGATTGTCAAGAGTCAGAGTACAAAATCTCAGCCAGCAAGATGAGGACCCTGCTGCTGCTTCTGGGCTTCCTGATCGCTGACTCTGCTCTCACTGACCCTTGTGCCAATGACACCGCCTTAAACAATATCTGGAGGAGCACAGATTGCTGAGAGTCTGAGTGTTGCAGCAGCTGGATGTGAGACGATAATCTCCGTGCAGGATGGTGCTGGTTTAAAAGGTGAAGAGTCGGGACATTTCTCAATAAACTGGGACACCAGGCAGAATGTGCGAGTGTAGGCACAGTAGATTGGGTGGATTGATCATTCTGAATTATCTTAGTGTCCAAGAGTGTGCAGGTTGGTAACTGCGGACACTGCGATGGTCAGAGATATCAGTGCAGGAGGGGAAAAGTGCGGTGGGGTGGGGGTGGGGGTGGAGGTGGGGATGGAGGTGGAGGTGGAGGGTGTGGGGGGGGGGGGGGGGGGGGGGGGGCGTGGAGAGCAGAACAGCAGTCGCTAAGCTCTCTCCATCATGTGTGGATAGTTGTTGGTGATCCTGATAAATGCAAGGTGATGCATTTTGGGAGAAAGAACGTAGGGATGAGGTATATGATAAAAAGTAGACCTTTAGAGTATAGAAAGTATAGAAATGCAGAGGGACCTGGAGGTGCAGGTGCACAAGTCTTTGAAGGTGTTGGAACAGGTGGAGAAGTCTGTGAAGAAAGCTTATGGTATGCTAGCCTTTATAGAAAGGGGTATAGAATACAAGAGCTGGCCTTTAATGTTGCAGTTGTATAGAACGTTGGTTAGACCTAATTTGGAATACTGCGTTCAGTTCTGGTCGCCTTACTACCGGAAGGATGTGGAGACTCTAGAGAGAGTGCAGAGGAGGTTTACCAGGTTGCTGCCTGCTATGGAAGGTCTCGGATACAAGGAAAGGTTAGGCAAATTGGGGCTGTTTTCTTTAGAAAGACGTAGACTGAGAGGAGATCTAATAGAGGTGTACAAGATTATGAAGGGTATAGATAAACAGTATTAAGCTTTTTCCTGGGTTGGAATCAAATATCACGAGGGGCCACGGACTTAGGATGAGGGGGGCAAGGTATAATTTGGATGTTAGAGGGAGTTTTTTCACCCAGAGGGTTGTGGGGGAATGGAATGCACTGCCAAGTAAGGTGGTGGAGACAGGCACACTGGAGTTATTTAAGAGATACTTAGATGGGCACGTGAGCAGAATTGGGATGGAGGGATATAGAAAACTGATTTAAAATAGGGATCAGGAGCCTTGGGACATCCCTGGAAATTGCGTATGTTGTGCATGACATTAATGTATTTCTCTTTTATCCTACAGGTACTTCGGTTTGCCTTGTTGTCCAACAAGGGGCATACGCACAATGGGTCATGAGAGGGCTACTCTTGGATTTTTCGAGAGTAGCCTAGTGCTTCACATCGTTAGTATACGCTTGAACTGGACCAGTTGATGGGCAACACGACAGCTCAGTGACTATCACTGTTGCTGTGCAGATACATGGATTTGGGCCAGTATCAGTGGGAGTTTGCGCATTCTCCCCATACGTGCGTGGGTTTTCTCCGGGCGCTCCAGTTTCCTCCCACACCCCCAAAGATGCGCTCTTAGGCTGATTGGAAAAACAAATTCTCCCTAAATTGTCTCACTAATTTGGGTTCCAATGCAGATTTCTATAAACATAGATAGTGGTCATGGGTGGAAGTGGGAACATCAAGGTGGCGGTGCGGGCTAGTTGAGCCGAAGATCCTGTTTTCTGTGCTGTGTTTTTCTTTGTTCTTTATGAAAGAGGATGATAACCCCTCCTGACCCTCCTCTCCAGGATCCATCAGTCTGATCCCAGCAAGATCTGGGACTTATCAGAAAGTCCAGATCTATTACTGAACTCCATCACCTATCCTACCTGCAGCAGCAGCAGTGGCCACCGCACTGCCCATGTGCGCTGTTAGCTTACGACTGGCTGGTACCTGTGTGAGGTGCAACATCTATCTGAAGGCAAAAGAAAGTCCTACCTCATACTAACTAAAGGGTAACTGCACAAAAAATTAAAGCCAGATGAACTGGCTAAACAGAGTCAGACCTGCACCCAAAATTTACACTGGGGTGCAAGGAGCTCCGGGCTCAGAGTCTGCTATTCCAACTGCTTACCCCATTTTCTAGCCTCTCTAAATATCAGCTCATCCAAAACTCTGTTTGCCTGCATTCCACCATGCACTGAGTTCTGCTCACCTCTCACTCCTATCCTTGATGGGGGTTATCAGATCCCAAGTTGATTAGAAAGAGGAATGCAAATTACCTGTTGTGGGGAGTGCTGTGGTATGCAATTTCCAAAGACTCTCGGAGGATGTCACTTACAAACAGTTCAGCAGCCTAAAGAAGAGATGAGCAATCAGAATCACCCTGACTTGGAACTACATCATTGTGCCTTCACTGTCACTGGGTCAAAATTCTGGAACCCCCTCTCCAACATTACTGTGGGTGCACCTACAGCAGTTTAAAAAGGTAGCTCACCTCAACCTTCTCAAGGTTGGGCATTAAATGCTGGCCTGGCCACCAGTGCCCAAAGCCCAAGAATGAATTTAAAATTGGATAGGGACTTGAAGAAAAGGGGAACGAGTGGGACAATGGGATTGACAAGATTACTCCACGGAAAGCTGGCACAGAGTCAAAGGGCCAAATCCCCTTGAGTATCATAAATAACTCGATAACTCCAGCAATTATCAGACCTCTCCCTTCCAAGCCACACAAAACCATCCTGACTTGGAAATATATTATTCTCTGTTGCTGAGTGAAAATCCTAGAATTTCCTAACAGCTCAGTGGGTGCACCCACACCTCATGGACTGTTTCAGCCCAAAAAGACAGCTCAAGGGCAACTAAGGACAGGCAACAAATGCTGTGTTAGTCAGTGGCACACACATCCCAAGAATGAGTACATTTTTAAAAAAGAAATCATGCCAGTATATTAACTCACAGAAGGCTGCAGGCTCCACCAGGCAATTTACTCTATACCCTGTTATACACCAGAGAATGAACTTCCTGGGATAGGTTGGAAATTAGGAATCATAGGCAATGCCAGAAGATATTGGGTTAGAAGCTTTTGGAATGACCCACTGTTACTCAGAACTGGCACAAGCTTTTTTTTCTTTATTCTTTCACTGGCAAAACCAGCATCTGTTGCCCATTCCTAATTGCCCTTGAATTGAGTGGCTCATTCAGCCATTTGAGAGAGCAATAAAAAGTTAGCCACATTTCTCTGGGTCTGGAACTGCATGTAGGCCAGGATGGGTAAAGATGGCAGATTTTCTTTTCTAAAGGATAATGATTAACTAGATGGGTTTTTATGACAATGACTGTCTTTAAATTCCACATTTTATTAACAGAATTTAAATTCCACTAACTGATGTGGAGTGAGTTGAACCCATGTTACCAGGATGTTGCCTGGTATGGTGGGAAGGCCTTATGAGGAAAGGCTGAGGGACCTGAAGTTATTTTCATTAGAGAGAAGAAGGTTACGCGGTGACCTAATTGAGGCGTATAAGATGATCAAAGGACTGGATAGGGTGGATAGTGAGAGCCTTTTTCCTCGGATGGTGATGACCAACACGAGGGGACATAACTTTAAATTAAGAGGTGGTAGTTATAGGACGGATGTCAGAGGCAGGTTCTTTACACAGAGGGTGGTGAGGGCATGGAATGCCCTGCCTGCAGCAGTTGTGGACTCGCCTACTTTGGGGGCATTCAAATGTTCGGTGGATAGGCATATGGATGATATTGGAATAGTTTAGGTTAGAGGGTCCGCTGGCCGGCGCAACATCAAGGGCCAAAGAGCCTGTACTGCGCTGTAATGTTCTATGTTCATGTCTCCTGGGCATTAGTCTGTGTCCTTAGGTTACTAGTTTAGTGACATTACAATTACACCACCATCTCTCCTCATTGTTTAGAGTGAAACCTACTCCTCAGAACTATTCTGAATGACCTGGAGTGACTTATTGTCACTCAAAATATTGTTACTCAGAACGACTCACCATTACTTGCAGCATCTCAGCATTACACAATGCAACCCATCATTACTTACAGCATTTTATTGTTACTTGTAAGGAGCCACTGTTTTTCATAATCACTCACTAATCATTATAGCATCTCACCATCATTCACAGTCTCACTGTTACTAGTGGAATCTCATTATTATTCGAAAGACCCATTGTCAGTTACAGCAAACCACTGATTGCCACTCCAAGTGACTCACTATTACTTGACAAGACTTCTTGACCTTACCTTTATTATCATGTCTTCGATCACTGGCGCATAGACATGACTCTCCACTTCCAGGGGTTCGACTGTAACACCAATCTACAAAGGGGAGAACAGCAGTCAATGTCGAAAAATTATACTAGCACAAAGAAGAGCAGTCAATGTGGAGAGATTAAGCCATAAAGGAACAGCTCGTGCTCACACATGCATGCACACACACTATGGAAACAGGGAGCCAGACACACAAAATACACATACACAGATGAGCCCTGGTTGCAAGTTGGCTTTCTGGCTGCATCTTAGCCTTTTATGGTTACCTGCTGTGCTGCATCTCTAACATACTCCATGGCTGGCATCAGGCCCATGTAGAATTTGACCTCTTCATCCTCCTCCTCCTGCTCTTTCTTGACTTTCACTTTAGAAGGCTCAACTGTGTTAATGATGTCAACCTCTTCATCACTTTCAGGCTCAGTTTTCAAAATGGCCTCCACCTCCATAAGCCTCTGACACAGCTCAGCAGCCCCACTGTATGTGGAGGGGCATTCTAAAAAACAATGCCAAAAACTAGTAAGTAATGGCAAACTTCTAAATAGTCCCAAGCATTGGTGAATTATAGATTCTTAAAATTATCCCAAGAGATTATTTTAATGGCAAATTTCTAAATATTGGTGAGAGTTTGTAAATAGAATACTAGCATGCATACCTAAATACCCAACAGTTTGTGAACAACAAGTCTGTAAGTAACTTCAGATTTTAATAAGTAACTCAAGATAGTTTGTAAATACAAGAAAAAAGGTCTAAATAACAAAAGAAATTGCAAATAATGGGAAGAATTGGAAAATAATTCCAGGGGTTTGTAGATAAGAAAGTATATAACTTTGAACTCAAAATGTTAGCTCTGTTTTTCTTCACAGATACTGCCAGGATTGAATGTCTCCAGCACTCTCTTTTTTAACCCAGGAATATATAAATTACCTCAAGAATATACAAGTATATCCAAAAACAAACAAGTATTTGTAAGGATTAATAATAAACATATTGGTTTGTTTGCAAACATAAACTGCATTCATTGGTCTAACTTTCTGGCCAGGATATTTTAAATTGCAGACCTCCTCTGCATGCTATTCACAGAATCTATTCATGATTTAGATGCATCACATATTCAAGCTTGATGATGACACAAAGATAGGCAGTATTGTAAGCCGTATAGATGGTAGCATAACATTACAAAAGGGTATTGATAGATTAAGTGAATGGACAATACACTGGCAAATGAATTTCAATGCAAGAAAATCTGAGGTCATCCACTTTGGATCTAAAAAGAACAGAATTGGATACTTTCTAAGTAGAACAGGGTACTTTCTAAATGGTGAAAAGCTAGAGACATCTGAAAGTTACTGTTGAATCAACTTCAACTTCCTGGAGTCCAAAGAAATCTCTGGGCCAATGTACACAGTTTAGTAAAATGTCACAGGCACACAGAATTATCAATAAGACTAATGAAACACCAATCTTTATAGCAAGACTAGAATTCAAATGATTAAAAGTCAAACTATAGTTATACAAAACCAAGGTTAGCCCATAGTTCTGGGCATTCAGTTCTGGGCATATCTTAGGATTGATATTCTATATCGTCTCTTGAAAGATGCGCAACATAATTTATTTGAATCATACCTGGACTCCAAGATACACAATTTTGTACTTCCTGGAATTTACACGGTAATGGAGTGATTTCATCTTTCAAGCTACAAGGAGAACACATAGGAGTATACAGAGAGAAACTACTACTGCTGGTTGGCAAGCCTTGGACTCAGGCCACAGCCCAGCAAGCAAAGCCAGACCTTCCAGAGGAAAGAAGTCTTCACACCAAGGATGGCTAAAGTTTGGAACTGTTCTGAAAATGGCAACTGATGCTGACTCATTTGTTAATCAATAAATTTCTATTAACTAGAGGGTATTAAGAAATGTGGGGCAAAGGTGGGTATGTGGAGTTAGATCTCACTGAATGGCTGAACAGGCTCAAGGGACTAAATCATCTTCTCTTGGTCCTATGCTATCTGCAAGAGCAGAGAATAGCAACTGGCTGGTGGACATGGGCAATAGTTCAAGTAGACAGGGGCCACTTGATCAACACAAATAAGGCCCGATGTGTGAGGTTAAATCATGGGCGAGGGTTTCAAGAGAGCCTTATGGGAAGTAAAGGAAAAGTGAGTGCATTGGAGTCTGTAGAAACACCTATGCTCCTCTTTAACTCCACAACAGGCAGTTTTTCACCTACCTTGGCGTCGTCAGTCTCCAGGTCAGTCATAGAGCTGCTTTGAGGCTGGTAATTAAACCCCATCAGCTTCTTCACTCAGGGTTCAGTTAAAATCTAATTGGTACCCTATGGATGTAGTAAGACACCAATTTGTATCTCTTGGCCACCTAACTGTAGCTAACATTTCAAATGATAGCCTGTAGAAACATGGAGTTAAATCAAAAGTGCAATTTAAAAGAAACAACTGCCCCCACCCCTTCCTCCCAGCTCCATTTCCCCTAGACATGAAGGATCAAATTGAGTACTAACTGTTTCTAAGCAGCACTAATCATTTTAAATATACCCATGAGTTTCTAAAGAATGTCATTTAAGATTGGGATGAGGAAAATCTATTTCATTCAGAGAGTGGTAAACCTGTGGAATTCTCTAGATTGTGGAGACAAGTCACTGAAAGAAATGAATAATTTTTAAGATTATAATGGTATCAAGGAGTATGGGGGAAAGCAGGAATGTGGCATTCTGATCGAGGATCAGCCATGATTATATTGAATGGTGGAGCAGACTTGATGGGCTGAGCGGCTTACTGCTGCTCCTAGCTTTTATGTTTCGATGTCAAATTAGTAAATCTCTATGAGCAATATAAACAGGAATGTTTCTAGCTGACTGTCTTTCACAAAGTAAATTTAGATCGGATTATAAAGCAAGATCATCCGTCTTTCCAAATCGGTAGGTTGTTAGTTTTCCCTGATGTCTTTTAAATATTGATCTAACTTTATCTCAGTGATTTAATACTGGGATGATATACTGCTAAATAGGACAAGGACACTGAGATGTGCCCTTTGAAAGCATATAGTTTACATATTGTTCTGAGAAGCTATAAATAGAACATCCACTGGGGTACCATCTTCAAGGAACATTGCACTTCTGTTATTGTGACTGTCAAGTAATTGCCAGCAATGAAAAATTGTAGATCCTTATTAATATGCATAAAATATACATATTTAAATATATATCAATATGTATAAAATCTTAAAATGATTAACCCAGCTTGCCATGTTTCTGGAACTCGATCCGAAAGGGATACAAGAAGGGGAGACAAAAATCAGAAATTAGATTGCACTAATGACTGAAAACATCCCAGAGACGACAAGACTGCAACTATTTTACATTTCTGGCAATTTACTGAGAAGATCACAACTCCACACAAGTATAGGAGAAGAAGCCCCGATTGTACAGGATGCTGGAGGAGCCTCAACTGTACAGGGTGCCAGAAAAGGAGCCTCAACTGTACAAGGTGTAAGAGAAGGAGCCTCAACTTAACAGGGTGCAGGAGCCTCAAACATACAGAGTGCAGAAGGAACCTAAACTGTATAGGGTGGAGGAGAAGGAGCCTTGATTGCACTCAAGACAAGGAAAGGAGTTGTGACTGGCTACCTTTGAGTTCTCTACTCACTTCTATCTTCCTTATTTTTAACTTGTGGTGGATGGGGAATTACTGCCTCAGTAAACATTTTAATAGATTGGTCTGAGTTGTTTCTCCTTCCTTAGCCAGAACGGGCTAATGCTTAGAGCTGAATGGAAAGCTCACCAGGCTCATTGTCAATCCGAGTCAGTATATCTTCCATTGAATCCTCCTCAATGATGGCAGTCTCTGGGTCAGGTGGAGTGTATCCTCGCTGACGGCACCAGTACATGATCTGCTTGGTCTTCATGACTTCTGTGTTGCTGAACCGTGGGCATTTCTCCATCACCTCCTGCAGAATCTTTCTTATGGCTACTGCACGCTGCCACTGGGGTAGACAGGGAGGAACAGGGCAACATAAGGATTAAAGAGGAGGGGAAGCACGACAGATGTAAAACCATCCTCAGGCTGAAGTCATGAAAAAGCCTATTAGAGTACTGCCTTTACAAAGCAGTGGAAGTTGTATTTATGTTACACAGAGTCATAGTCAGATTCTACCTTCAGTCTGAACATGAATTTCAGAAAGGATATACTGGTGTTAGAGACACTGTGTTGACACACCAGAATAAAAACAGGGTTAAAATGTTAAAACACAAGGACAGGTTGCATAAATATGAATTGTATTTCCCTGAAATTAGAACTTTGAGACAAATGATCTAATGAGATGTTTAATATTATGAAAGAATTTGATAAGGTCTTTCTGGAGGAACTATTTCTACAGGTGTGGGAATCCAGAACAATGGGGCACAAATTTACAATTAGAATACTTCATTCAGGAACTAAGTCTGAATACTTCCACTCTTTATTTTATATTGCCAACATCTGCAGTATTTTGCTTTCGTAGTAACAGAAATTTGGAATTGATTTGCCAAAAGACAATGGATGCTGAGTTAATTACAAGACTAAGATCAATAATTTTTTATTAGGAAAGGGTAAAATGGGATATAAAACAAAGGCAGGTAAATGGAGCTGATATAGAGACAGACCATGATCAAACTAACTGACAGAGAAGGCTTGAGGCATGAAGTGGCATATTCCTATTCTTATATTCCAATGGAAGCACAGGGACATGGGATCCTGTATCACAGAGCGCTGGAACGTGGCATCCTGTATCACGGAGCGCTGGGACGTGGCATCCTGTATCACGGAGCGCTGGGACGTGGCATCCTGTATCACGGAGTGCTGGGATGTGGCATCCTGTATCACGGA
This sequence comes from Sphyrna mokarran, assembly GCA_024679065.1. Classification (NCBI taxonomy): domain Eukaryota; kingdom Metazoa; phylum Chordata; class Chondrichthyes; order Carcharhiniformes; family Carcharhinidae; genus Sphyrna; species Sphyrna mokarran. The sequence goes on from JAGIQG010000003.1 coordinate 63,024,896, forward strand.
GCACTGGGAGGTGGGACCTTGTATCAGGAGGCACTGAAAATGGGATCCTTTATCACTGGATCCTTTATCACGGGGTATTGAGACATGGGTTCTTGTATCATGGTATACTGGGACACAGAATCCCGTATCACGGGACACTGGTTCATGGAACACTTGATCATGGGGACATGGGATCTTGAATCATAGGGCACTGGGGCTTGTGATCCTGTATCATGAGGCCCTGGGACACAGCAGCCTGTATAAGGATATCTGTGACACATACACTGGCAGAGGAGGACTTTGTATTCTGGGCACTAATACAAGTTTTAACTGAAGGTTTCCAAATAATGTGATGCTGTCAATCTCAGTTTTGACACATAGTGAGGCAAAGACCTGCGGCTTCCCTCAAATAGAGGGAAAGCTAGTTTCAGAACAAAGGTGGAAAAGGCCACAACACTGGTTAACCCAGCTTTAAACTCTTACTCTTGCTGGATCCAGTTACACAAGTGACAACTGCCTCACACAATGTTATTTTTCACCAGCCGAGCAATGAGCACTGGTGAGATATTTGCCCAAAGGGTACGTCACAGCAGAACCTGCACCTTCCCTTACACAAAACCCACATACATTTTCAGGTGGGACCAGTCAATAACAATCTGTTTTGAGAATCCTGCTGATTTTGCTCTCCTCTTCATCTCTACCCTCTAAGCTCTGCATAGTGAAGACAAAAACAAGGAACCAAGAATTAACCTTGGGTCAAGAGCACTGGGAGTTGGCCTTACCTCTGCAGCTCTCCTCTTTCCAATATTCCAGCTGTAATACTGCTCCAGAGAGGTTGCACAGAATGGATTGGAATCTTCACCTATTGGAAAAAGTTGATTCATCAGTTTTTTTATGTTTTTTTTTAACATAAACAGTACTGGATATCACAGATATACCATAGATGTCACACAAACATCTAAAGGAAAGTGAACTTCAGCATGGTTATAGATTCAGCATATAACATACCAAAGCAACTAGGTAGCGATAAACAAAGCGAACAGGGTGCTGGTTTCAATCATTGGGTCAGTGGAATAGTTGAAGTCAAAGAATGTCAGGTTAATCTGGCCAGCTGCACTTTATTACCTTTCAATTTTGCTCAAACTTTGGAGACAACACAAAGGGAAGCCTCACAGCCCTCATCACACTCCTGACACGTCCAAGATACTTTACATCCAAGGGAATACAGTGGCTGCAGATGTGGCAGCCAGTTAATGCCACAACCAGACAGCGGGAAAATGGCCAATTAAGTTGATGTTGAGGGATGAATATTGGCCAGGGCACTGGGAGATCTCCCTATTCTTTTACTGATTAGTTTCTTGGGCTTACTGCCCATTCCTAGTTGTCTTGAGAAGCCAATGATAGGAGTTTATTTTGAACTGACAGAGTGCACAGGCGTAGCAATTTGTCACAAGTGAGTGAATTGCTGGCTGTATCAGCAAGCAGTTTATAATCAACTGTGTTGGTGTAAGAGTGGAGTCACATGTAATCAAACAGGGTTAAGATGGCAGGTTTCCTTCCCTAAAGGACATTAGTGAACTAGTTGGGTTCTTATGAACAACAGTTTCATGGGCCCCTTTACTGATAGCCTTTCATTTCTGAACAATGGAATTTGAACTCATGTTCTCTGCATTACTGGTCGAGGCCACTACGTTCCCCATCCCATCTAATTTGTATGCGATCCTTCACGACCAACAGCCATTTCAAGTTGAGTACTTAAATAGGGTGACACCTCAATAATATACTGAGGGAGTGCTGCACTATCAGAGGTATCATCTTTTGGAGAAGGCCCTGCCTATCCTCTCGGGTCAATTTGAAAGATCCCACAGTGCTATTTCTAAAAAGAGCAGGGGAGCTTCTCCTCGGTTTCCTGCTCAATAGTTTTCATTCAGCCAACATCACCCCAACAGGTTATCGGCTGGAAATAGTTTTGCTCAGATTTAAACCTGCTAAATGTGAACGCACAGAATTTGCTGTCACCATTTGTCAAAGTTAAAATGAACAACCTGTGGAAATAAAAACCTAAGAATTTTACTCACTTTTCTTGGGAATGATCAGAGGCAACTTCTTCAGGATGGCAGTCAGTAGCTGCTGTACATTCTCAATGTATTCAAGACTAAAGACAGCAAGGAATAAGGAGCTGGTAAGTGATCTGTATGTGTCAGTAATGACATTCAATACTCAGGTGTGGCCAATACTAACTTGCCTTTTCTCTTCAGAGATGTGGTTACTGCGTTGTTTATTTCTACAGCAACACTTATTTTAACATAGTGATATCTCACTACCCTGATGGCTATAACACAGAGGGCAGTGGTTCATCAATGAACATTTTCCAGGCAAGCTACTGATACAGCAATTTAAAATCAGTTAGTTAGTGGCATCTTTTTACCTGATTTTTTTTTCTCCTTTCTCTCCAGCTATTCTATGAGGTTGCCTGATCTTTAGTACTTCACTCAAATGATTACTCTTTGTTTATGAAGTGAGAGACCGAGCACTGGCAAGACATCCGACTGTGATAGACTTCACAGTCTGCATTACCCAATGTTCACAGACATGCATTTTCCAAGTGTGATCAAAGAATAGTGACCAGAGTGCAGAGTTTGTATGTTCCTGTCAGGATTAAAGCAAAGTAAATAGGAATAAGGAATCTTGGTTCTCGAGGGAGATTGTAACACTGATTAAGAGGAAGAGAAAGTTGTATGAAATGTACAGGCAGCAAGGAACAGATCAGATGCTCGAGGAGTATAAAAAATGCAAGAAGCTACTTAAGAGGGAAATCAGGCGGGCTAAAAGAAGACAAAGGGTTGCTTTGGCAGACAGAGTGAAGGAAAATCCAAAGAGCTTGTATAGGTACGTAAGGAGCAAAAGAATAATGAGGGATAAAATTGGTCCTCTTGAAGATCAGAGTGGTAGATTATGTATGCAACCAAAAGAGATGAGGCAGATACTAAATGGGTTTTTTGCATCTGTATTTACTGAGGAAACTGGCATGGAGTCTACGGAATTTGGGCAAACAGATAGGGAGGTCATGGAACCTTTACAGATTAAAGAGGAGGTGGTGCTGGCTGAATTGAGGCAAATCAGAGTGGATAAATCCCCAGGACAGGGTATTCCCATGGACCTTAAGGGAGGATAGCGTCGAACTTGCAGGGGCCCTGGCAGACAGATTTAAAATGTCAGTATTCACGGGGGAGGTGCTGGATGATTGGAGGGTGGCTCATGTTGTTCTGTTGTTTAAAAAAGATTCCAAAAGAAATCCAGGAAATTACAGGCCAGTAAGTTTTACATCAGTGGTTGGCAAGTTGTTGGAAAGTGTGATAAAGAATAGGATTTACAAATATTTGGATAGACAGGGACTTATTAGGCAGAGTCAACTTGGCTTTGTGTTTGGTAGGTCATGTTTGACCAATCTATTAGAGTTTTTCAAGGTCACCAGGAAAGTGGATGAAGGGAAGGCAGCAGATGTTGTCTACCTGGATTTTAGCAAGGCCTTTGACAAGGTCCACCATGGGAGATTAGTTAAGAAGGTTCAGTCACTAAGTATCATTGGGGAGGTTGTAAATTGGATTAGACACTGGCTCAATGGAAGAAGCCAGAGAGTGGTTGTGGAGGATTGCTTCTCTCAGTGGAGGCCTCTGACTAGTGGAGTGCCGCAGGGATCGGTGTTGGGTCCAATGTTGTTTGTCATCTATATCAGTGATCTGGATGATAATGTGGTAAATTGGATCAGCAAATTTGCTGATGATACAAAGATAGGAGGTGTAGTGGACAGTGAGGAAGGTTTTCAAAGTTTGCAGAGGGACTTGGACCAATTAGAAAAATGGCAAATGGAATTTAACGCAGACAAGTGTGAGGTATTGCACTTTGGAAGGACAAACCAAAGTAGAACGTATAGGTTAAATGGTAGGACTCTGAAGAGTACAGTTGAACAGAGGGATCTGGGAATACAGGTACAGGTACAGAATTCCCTAAAAGTGAAGTCATAGGTGGATAGTGCTTTTGGTACATTGGCCTTTATAAATTGGGAATATTGAGTATTGTTGGAATGTTATGGTAAAGTTATATAAGGCATTGGTGAGGCCGAATTTACAGTAGTGTGTACAATTTTTCACCTAGATACAGGAAGGATATAAATGAGGTTGAAAGAATGCAGAGATGGTTCACAAGGATGTTGCCGGGACTTGAGAAGCTGAGTTATAGAGAGAGAGAGATTGAATAGATTAGAACTTTATTCCCTGGAGCATAAAAGAATGAGGGGAGATTTGATAGAGGTGTATAAGATTTTGATGGGTATAGATAGAGTGAATGCAAGAGGCTTTTTCCACTGAGGCTAGGGGAGAAAAAAACCAGAGGGCATGGGTTAAGGGTGAAAGGAAAAAGTTTAAAGGGAATATTAGAGGGGGTTTCTTCATGCAGAGAGTGGTGGGAGTGTGGAATGAGCTGCCAGATAAAGTGGTAAATGCAGGATCACTTTTAACATTTAATAAAAACTTGGATGGGTTCATGGATGAGAGGGGTATGGAGGGATACAGTTCAAGTGCAGGTCAGTGGGACTAGGCAAAAAATGGTTCAGCACAGACAAGAAGGGCCAAAGGGCCTGTTTCTGAGCTGTAATTTTCTATGGTTCTAGGTTTCCATCAGTATTCCAGGAACAAGGAGGCCAAATGCAACTGAGCACAGACCAGAACATTCCTTCTCAAGAAGAATTTGATCAGACAGCATGAGTACTTTGCTCAGTATCTAAGCTTTAATGCATCTGACCTTGTAAACCGAATACCACTTGGGAGACATTCATAGAACAGGGATTTTAGAATAAAATGCTGGACTTACTCAATAATTTCAAATGCTCCATCTGATCCTGCTCGTTCTACTTTCACACTGTCTGCTGTGGGTAGTGTGGGGTTGAAACAAGCACCTGTAGAGCCAGGCTCTGTCTTCACTGTGCAAAGAAATGACAGAACGGTGATTAGACTTTACACAACTCAACACACCAACCATTAGCAGATAAGCCAACCAATTTTTTAGAGGATCTTATGCATGCTGTTTAAACCCTAAAGTATTTTTCAATAGTACAACCAATTGTGATTGGTTCCCCACAAGTTCCAGCGAATAATTCTAGTGTGATGTATAATAGAAGTTGCACTCAAGGTTAAGAAAGATGATTGATATTTTTGCCTAGGACTGTGGAGATCAGTTTCGTTTCAATCTGTTTCAATGAGTTTTCTCACCATTCCATATACATTTAGTTTAAAACTATTGTTTTCTTTCTACTCATTCTCAATTTTTATCATTTCAACAAAGACTAATGTCTGTGGATGAGGCTTCAAATAAAGAATGGAAGAACAGTCTTTTGAGGGGATTGAAGAGCACAAGAGACATGTTCGAATTATTAATCCATTCTGCTGATCTGAGTAGTGAAGATCATTGATCTGATCCTGTCACAGAGTCTGAAAGCAGGGCAATATGACACTGGGGCTAAAAGAATTCAATTAAGAGGATAGATTACTTGGATGAGGATTGAATATAGAAGTTTAAAGGATGATCCAAATGTTCTGAAGAGAGCTTGAGGAAGGGGATTTAAATATTTGCTAGGATTGAATATAAAAGTTAGAAGGATGATCTAAATGTTCTGAAGAGAGCTTGAGGAAGGGGATTTAAATATTTGCAAATTTTTTTAATGAAACTAGTTCCAGGTGGAAAGAGAGGAGAAGAGATATCAATAGAAACGTTTATTTATATAATAATTTCAAAGGGACAAAAAACATCCTTGACACTTTACACGGGTGAGTTGGGAAGAAGATAGATAACATGAATAGGCAACAAGCTCTGATGCCAATTAGCAAGGGCTACTGATTACTTTTCTAGTTACAGCTCAGTACACTACCTTATAGTTTGGCACTTGTTCACATAGTCACAATGTTTTAAGTTTTGGCCCCAGTCCAAACAGAACCTTTGAATCTCAGCTAGGGTAAGGATTGGGACAATACAACTGCTTAGGCCCCAGTCTGAAAACAAGGGAAATCTATTCAGACTTCGGATGAAGGCAGTATCATGGAATCACTGCAATATCTTGGTGGTTCAACATATGACCAATGCTCACTGCGTTAATGAGTTTGTGGAGAGCAAGCAGTCAACCTGCCATAAGCTAGCAATGGTCAGTGCCTACAGACAGGAAGGGGATAAAAAGAAAATGATATGCTTTTCAAAGGATCACTAGTGAGGCCATCTGATTTTCTCAGAAGTTGAGGTTGTGGCCAGGATCAAGATAAACACTGCAGTTAATCTCCATTACATTACATTCTCCCTCCACTACACTCTACTCTCAGAGGCTAAATCATATAACCTATCACTTATTCATTTCATAAGTGCATATGAATGCTTTGCAATATTTTCTTGTGCTTCTTTTAACTCTGCATGTCAGGGATTTGCTTCAAGTGGACCCAGGGGTATCAAATCTCTGAATGTTTATTGATACTACAGTAAAACAACTCTCACAAAAAAAAATTTTACGCATAGTAAGTGTCAATCCTTTGGATGCAACTGATATCCACCAACGTTTTTGAAGTCTTTATTGTTCTTTTTTCTTCTGAAGGTGCTGACTTTCACAGTGCAAGGCTCGCAGTCTTGCAGTACTTCATCCCAGTGTCCACAAACATTGTATGAGCCTAGACAGTGAAGTGTCAGCAGGACATTCAACCAGGGGAGGCTGGATACTGATAAGCAGAACTCTGGTTGGTTATCCTTTCACGCCATGCACCCAATCCTCTCCCAGCCCAGGATATTGAGGACGATTGTAGCTTCCCTGCTATTAATATGATTGAAGTCAGCTAACTTAGCATATATAGAAATTGAGATTGTACTCGCTGGTCTGCTTCGCTTAACTGAGGCAACACGAGACAAAATGGTTCCATTTCTACAACAATAGCTGTTCCAGGTTAAGGTTCCCATTCTGGATGTTTAATTAGCAATGGAATCATTGGGCTAGTTCAATCAGAAACAAGAAACATCTTTCCTCACAATATGTAAATCCACTAACAGTAGCCAGTTATACCTTTCATAACACTTTGTGATAAAGTATATTAAATAAACATATGATTCTCTCTGACCCAACAGACACTTATTTTTTGGTTTTCAATTCAGGAACAATATAGAGGGAGATACCACATAAAGCAACGTTTATTCATTAGGTACAAGTAGACTTACATTCACACTGCAATGAAGTTATTATGAAAATCCCCTAGTTGCCACTCTCCAGCCTTTATTTCGATACACTGAGGGAGAATTTAGCATGGCCAATGCATCTAATCAGCATATCTTTGGACTGTGGAAGGCAACCGGAGCATCCAGATGAAATCCGTACAGACTCCACATAACAGTGACCCAAGTTGGGAATTGAACCCAAGTCCCTGGTGCTGTGAGGCAGCAATGTTAACCACTGTGCCATTGTGAGATCACATTGATTAGTGGGAATATTCAGATAACTTGACTATCCTTACTGGTAACAATAGATCACCGGCCAAAACAGTGTCCGTTAGATCCAAACTCTTCAACCCTGAACCATTCGATCCTGGATCTGTGACAGAGTCCAATATGAATCAGCTCTACAAAATACCAAAACTGTAACATTGTCCAACAGATCCCAACACAATAAAACAATCCAACAGATCCTAGCATAATAAAACAATCCAATGTCAGCTCAGTAGAGTATTCCAATGGATCCCATGTCTATAATCCTGTCCAACAGAGAGTGCATTTTTAAAGACTAACAATTCCTCAGAGTGTAGCAAACTATTCCAGTTCAACAGCTGATCACTGAGGTTCAAGCAAACTTGGTGGCACGGTGGCACAATGGTTAGAACTGCTGCCTCACAGCACCTGGGATCTGGGTTTGATTCCCCACTTGTTCAAAATCTGCACATTTTCCCCATGTCTGGGTGGGTTTCCTCCAGGTGCTCTGGTTTCTTACCATAGTCCAGAAGAAGGACTGGTTAGGTGCATCAGCCATGCTAAATTCTCCCCTCTGAATAGGTGCTGGGATGTGGTGATTAGGGGATTTTCACAGTAACTTTATTGCAGTGTTAATATAAGCACACTTGTGACACTAATAAAAACTTAACACTGGCTTCAGCATGATCTAAGTACATTTACCAAACCATATTGTTGCTGATTAAGGGAATGATTGTGTAAGAGTATGTAGCTCTGAAACTTGGCCCGTGTAGAAGCAGAATATAGAATCATAAATTGGAAACAGCACAGAAGGAAGCCACTGAAAGTCATGGTTGAATCTGTCTCTATCACATTCTCAGGCTACACATTCCAGATCCTAATTATTCATCACATAACAAATCTTTTCCTCATGCCACATTACTTCTTTTGCCAATCACCTTAAATCAGTGTCTTCTGATTCTCAATCCTTCCACCAATGGGAACAGTTTTTTCCAATCTAAATTTGCCCAGTCATTCTGCACACAGTCTGTCTTGAATAGAATATCATGGGGGAATATCACTCAGAGGAATGGCAATGATACAATGGGGCAACGCCAGAGGCTAGACAATGACATTATGAGGCAATCCCTATCAGAGGTAGGGCAATGTCACTGCAGCATTTTTAAGCAGAAGGCAATCCAGTCAGAGGTGGGACAATGACATTATGGAGTAGTCCCAATCAGAGCCAGGACACTTTGCGATAACTGATTACAAAACAACAGAGGTAGACACCAGGGACCCCAACTGCTTGACTCCCCAGTGGACCAGAATCAATCCCAAAGAGACTTAAGTACAAATAAAACATCTCAAAGAAATTACTTGGAAGTAATTAGTATACTATTCAATAACCTTTTCCAGTACAAGTTTTGTCAAAGGACAATGCCCGAGATGAGTGGCCCTTCTACTCAGGGTAGAAGAGATGGTTTAAGTAGTTTCTGAACATCATAAACTTCCATCTTACCTGATACTGTTGCTATAGCTTTTCCACTCGCTGTGTTCATTCCAGCAGTGGAACTGGACATCACACTGGACCCTGCTGAACTGCTGGTTTTGCTGGATCCTCCAATATTAGACTGTGAAACCACTACATGGGCTGCCTGAGAACCAATGGAAATGACACCGGGTGACTGGCTGGTGGCAAGATCCATCTGGGCTACTGGAACAGATGACTGCTGGCCTGAAGCTTTCACTAGGGATGTGACAGAATTCACAGGAGGGCTGGCTCCCTTCAGCTCTGACTATGAACCAAAACGAAAAAATGGTGTCAGTGCCAGAGTGCCAAAATGAAGATTGTCATCAACTTCAGGAAGCATAAAGGAGAACATGCCCCCGTCTACATCAATGGAGACAAAGTAGAAAAGTTCAAGAGCTTCAAATTTTTAGGTGTCCATATCATCCAACAAGCTGTCCTGGTTTCTCCATGTCGATACTATAGTTAAGAAAGCCTACCAACGTCTCTACTTTCTCAGATCACTGAGGAAATTTGGCATGTCAGCTATGACTCTCACCAACTTTTACAGATGCACCATAGAAAGCCTTCTTTCTGGTTGTATCACAACTTAGTATGGCTTCTGCTCTGCCCAAGACCACAAGAAACTATAAAAGGTCATGAATGTAGCCCAATCCTTCATGCAAATCAGCCTTCCATCCATTGACTCTGTCTACACTTACCGCTGCCTCAGTAAAGCCTGCAGCGTAATTAAGGTACCCCAGACATTCTCTCTTCCACCTTCTTCCGTCGGGAAAAAAATGCAAAAGTCTGAGGTCACATACCAACTGACTTAAGAACAGCTTCCCTTCTGCTGTCAGACTTTTGAAACAACCTACTTTGCATTAAGTTGGTCTTTCTCTACACCCTAGCTATGACTGTAACACTACATTCTGCACTCTCTCATTTTCTTCTCTGTGAACATTACACTTTGTCTGTATAGCACACAAGAAACAATACTTTTCATGTATGTTAAAACACAATAATAAATCAAATCAAATCAATGCAAGACCAGAAGATAGCTGCAATTTGCATCCTCTTTAAACACCAACCAAAACATTTCCAGAACTCAAGTGTGCAATTATTGTGCTCTCATTCTTTATATGTTTTGCTTAAGAACCTCGCCCTTTTCTCCATCATCCATCCTGTTACCTGAAGAGTCGCAGTTCCTACTGTAGTTGGTGCTGTTCCTGAGACTGGTGTTGAGAGACTGGTCGTTGTAATGACCCCTCCAGCCACCCGCAGGGTGGTGGTGCCAGGCTGTGAGAGAGGAGGTGCTACAGACAGTGGCCTTGCTGCTCCATCGGGCGAGGGAGAATGTACGAGTGAGTGCAGAGAGGACGCCTGGGCACTGGGGACAACCTGTTTGTAAAATAAGTACATTTACAGTTACTTTAGCAATAAATACAATGTAATAAACAGTGGCAGAAGGGTGTACCATCGTCTTTCATCTCACCAAGTGTCACCTTTCCAAACTGCATAGAACCTACAAGGCTTCCACATATCATCACCAAGTGAGCATCCACTGATGATCAGCCTCAATGGAATAACTGCCACATTGAATTGGATTTACCATTGGAAACTATGTGGGTGAATTTACATCAGTCGCGGATAAGAACTACAACTACAGCCACACAGTATGTCCAACACGTTCTTCCAAGCAGTTTTACAAAGAAATAACAAGATGGCTGAGCAGTGCAGGAGACAGGAAGTGAACGCTAGATCAAAGAGATCAATGAGATGGGCTTCGTAAAGTTTTTAAAGTAGGCGAGAAAAGTCAAAAGGCAGACAGAAAGGAATTGGTTGCATGATCAAAAGAAATAGTGAATCAATACAAATGCAAATGCTGAGTGTGTCAGTGTATATATGAACAAAGAGGCAAGGATTAAGAGGCAAAGGACAGGTCTTTAGCAGTTCCATCACATGAATAAAAGGTAACTTAGAAAATCCAGGTGCCGTAAGTAGTTTTTTTTCTGAAAATATAGGGATATTCTGAACAAAACATCTTCCTCCTCATCCCTTCACAAAGGAATCTAACTCAACAGTCCTGACCTCATTAACTGCAAGATGGAAGCTATAGATTCTCAAGACTGTTTCTGACACGCGAGTTTCTTTGTAACATAAAGCAAAATGTTATTGCATTTTTTGCTGTTTAAATGCTGAAAGCACCAAATTATTCAGTATTTCTGTGGGAGCAACAAGCAAGATCAGCAGGCAAATACAGGGTGCAAGCTTGAGGCAATAAAAGCTACCCCATATTCACCTAGTGCCACTCTCCTGTCTCTGCCTCATAGTCCTGCACACTGACCATAACAAAAGACACTGATATTAGCTATTTTCATTTCCAGATTTCAAAAACTGAATTAAAATTCTTAAACTGCCATAGTGAGATTTGAATTCGTATTATCCAGATTATTAGTCCAGATTTCGGCACTATTAGTAACATCACCACACAAAGGCAGTGATTCACCTGACGAAGAGGACAGCCTCGAGAGCTTGTGAGTTTACTATCAAATAAATCGGTTGGACTTAAACCTGGTGTTGTCGGACTTCTTACTGTGTTTACCCCAGTCCAACACCAGATCTCTACATCATGACTTATGCCTATGCCCAGGGGACACTGCCTCTCCGCCAGCCAACCCTCTGGGCAGTCTCATTTGCCTTCCCTCCACTTCAGCGGGGTCATTCAATAGTCCCCTGAAAGTGGGGAGCTGCAGTAATCGCCACTGGAATGAAACACTCTGGCAGCATGTGAGATACTAGCGACCCCTGAGAGTTCAGTCCCGGGCCCATTAATAGCATTTAAATAAGATTTAAAATGCTATTTAAATGCGAGCCTTCCCTCTCAGCTGATTTCTGGTGCCATGCAGATGCCGTCAGAAATCCAGGCCTGGGAAATGCAAGTGCGAATGCTCGTGGGAGTTGGCAACTGCAAATGCTAGTGGGAATCGGCAAATGCGAATGCTTGTGGGAATCGGCAAATGCGAATGCTTGTGGGAATCGGCAGACACATGATTCTCCCTGCCCGCTGTGGTAAAAAATTAGTGCAGCAGGATGGGAGAATCACCCCCATACTCTTTCAGAGAATGAGTGCAGATTCATGGGCTGAATGGTCTCCTCCTGCATTGTAGGGATTCTATGAAGGGAGCAGCACAAACATGATAGGCCAAATTGTCTCCTTCTGAAACACAAATGTTCTGCACTGTGTACCCAAATATGCCATACAGCTGCTGCTGGCAACAATGAAAGAAAAAGTATACAGATATGATTGAGAATTCTGTGCATCTCTTAGTCTTTGTCTGATGTACTTAACCGCCCACTGATTCACCATACCAAAGATATTAAAAACGAACTTAATGTTTCACAAGATAATGCTCATCTGATTTACTCCACATATCATTGCAGCTTTGGCAACAATTTGTTGATTTCTCTGAAACTAGTATCCAATGGAGCAACCAAGCTAATCAATTATATTATAAATATCTATCATGTTATGCATTAGCCAAATAGTTTCCATTGGCAGTAAAGAGCAGAAAAAAATATGCAGCATAATGAGGCTGCTATTATTGTGGCTTAGCACAGAACTACTTATTATTTTCTCTACACGAGGAAGTAGATCAGTCCAAAAATGTGCAGGTTAGGTTGATTGGCCATGCTAAAAATTGTCCCATAGTATCCTGAGATGTGTAGGTTAGAGGGATTAGCAAGTAAATATGTAGGAATATGGGGGTAGGGCCTGGGTGGAATTGTGGTCAGTGTGTCAAATGGCTTCTTTCTGCACTGTAGGGTTTCTATGATTCAGACAGAATTGCCTCCCTGCACAATAGTAAATCTGTGCAACAGAACTCCAACTAAAACCATCAATACTGCATTGATTAATTCTACCACAAGGATTTGGATAAAAAGCCTAGATTGGAATGGAGTTGAGGATTAGAGGTCACAAAAACAGATTGTGTATGGAAACTGGTTAAGATCATGGGGTTGTCAAGGGAGGATATAAGTGCTACATTGTTAGGTTTCTTTTATAATTCTATTATAGTATCATTTTATTGCACATTTTTTGCCTTTGATATTTTAAACTCCCCATATTTCTACAACAGTATACCTGTTACATTACTGCCACTCATCACTTAAGCACAGACTATTTAATAAATTTGTTTTGGAGTTAAAGCTTAAGTCACAGTTCAGCGTTGTATTACTTCCACCATTGACATCAAATGCTCAAATAAGCCGAACAGGAAGTTCTATCATTCCTTCGGTTTGCTACATAACAACCAAAAATTTGGGCAATTGAGAATACGCTGTCTGGTCTCAGAAAATCAGGGCTCATATATCCAAGTAGTGTGAAATATGGAAGTTCAAAATATCAAAGGCAAAAAATGTGTAGTAAAATGATACAATAATAGAATTATAAAAGAAACCTAACAATGTAGCACTTATATCCTCTCTTGACAATCCCATGATCTTAACCAGTTTCCATACACAATCTGTTTTTGTGAGCTCTAACCCTCAACTCCATCCAATCTCGGCTTTTTATCCAAATCCTTGTGGTAGAATTAATCAATGCAGTATTGATGGTTTTAGCTGGAGTTCTGTTGCATAGATCTATTATTGTGCAGGGAGGCAATCCTGTCTGAACTTACATCTTGCATGAGGCTAGGTACACTGTCCTGAAATCTTGCAATTTCCCTCCCACGCATAACCTTCACTATCTTTTTCCCTAGTTGATATTAATACTACATCCCATTAAAGTCTTGGCATCAATTCTTTTAGTAATTGCCCAAAGGGAACTTTGTTGGATGAATGACTCTCAAATCCACATAGATTAGCCATTAATCATTTTAGTCTATAACTTTCAGGCTTCAGGGTGTCGCAACTGGGGAGCATCCCAAATGTAAACTGTAAACTGCACCCCCCCACTCCTCCCCACCAATCGCCCTGGCAACCTCCGGAGGTTCCTAGGTAAGGAACCTTACTTACTGCAAATGTCCAATGGACAACACCCAAATGGGAAACATCCAAAAATGCAATTTAACTCAAACTTTGGATGGTTCTATTTTACATTAATAGTTATTCCCTCCAATCACTCAATGCCCCCATGATAACCCAACATTCCCTGACCATCCTATGTCCCCCACTACCAGATCCCTAACATGACCACCCGACACTCCCTGATCACCCAACTGACCATCCCCTCCTGACTAACCATGCCTCCCGTTCCCCCCACATCTCGCTGACCATCTGAACACCCCGTTAACCATTGGCCACCCAACCGTCCCAAATCCTACCCAATTATGTTAGAAATGTAGCTTCTCGCTGGCTTTTAAAAGTGAACTTTTAATTTACCTGCAATATGGCAGATAGTGCCATAAAAAAAGGGGCATGACTTTCTTGTCTCTGATTCTTCTGTCCTTGACAAAAGGTCTTGGGAACCCGCTGTACTACACTGACCTCAGGAGAATCAATGACCACACAGGGGATGTGGCTAGCGTACTGCACTTGGGGTGGGCTGATGCCTGTAGAACAAGCAATCTGGGTAGCCATTGAGGTTAAACCGGTGGTTTACCTGATGCAATTTTTCACAGACACCTTGGCCTTTAGATTAAGATGAAGCTCAGATCAAGCCTGGGAGGGGGTGCAATGCATCATCTTGTCAACTTGGATCTTGTTTGGTCAAGCCCAAGATGGGATATATATCCTGCCTTGTCAGCTTGGATCTGGCTCGTCCCTCATATCAGAACTCTGACTGGACTTAATTGGCTTTCTTGATTAGGAATAAAGTACCAAAAATGAAAGAACTTGTGTTGGAAGGTAAGGCAAAAAAAGGAATTGCTTCATTTCCAACTAAGTAAGTAGGAATGGAATGGCAATTTGACTCTGACTGCCACGTCACAGAGGTTACAGACCTTTCTGTAACTCAACACATTCAAATAAATTGACTTTAAGGACGAAGTTCTTCATGATGCAGTAAATTAGCAAGAAGTCACAATCTCAACCTTGTGTTCAATGGGCGTCCTCAGGAATACAGGAGCATGAAGTAATGGGAAATGAACCTGAGCCTGTGATTCTGCTCTCAAAAGCACCTGATTTAATTTTGTCAATCTGGGCAGTGGCTGTACAGAGGCCACCCATTTCATCAGAGGTAGCAGGAAAAAACCCGAGAGGCATTAGGAACAGCAGCCTAGTGGCAATGGTACTGGACTAGCATTTTCCACCACAGCCAGAAAGTGAAAATTAATTCAATATAAATCTAGAAATGTGTACTGGTATCAGAAAACAGTCATTAAAAAAAAATTCTCACTAACGTACTTCCATCCTTACCCAGTCTGCAATACATGTGACTTAGGTTCCACATTAAATGGTTGGCTCTTAATGCTCTTTGAAGGGACCTCATAATTTATTAAGTAATCGCTACAATGTTCAGGGTCAGCCAATGATTATGTGACAAGTGGCCTACCTGCCTTGAGCTTCATACAGATTCTGTAAAACCCCACAGCTGTAGACATTTTCCTGTTTCCTGGGTTCATACCTCGCTCCAGTCCGCAAGATAATGTGTTTAGATAATTATCTAGATACGGATAATTCCTGAATTAATTCAGTCCTCCAACTATAATTAGGCCCCGTATCTCAAAACATGCATAAATCGAAATTAAAAAAAAAGTCCTACAAGCTTAGAAGATTACCTGTGCAAACACTGCTTTTTGGGTAGTGGAGACTCTGATTGCCTGCTGATGGGTGCCTGCAGAAGATGGCCCCTGTACGGCCATGCCAGATGACATAGAGCCACCAGATGCATGCTTCACCGAGGCCTGAGGGACCGGCTGGCCAACCAAGAATGTGCCCTGGAAAGAAAAAAGACCACTGTCAAGTAACAGGAATTCAGCATCTCCCAGTCTGTGACTCCACAGATTCACATTTCCAGAACACAACACAATTTCTGGCGTATGTGCCAAAGTTATGGAGTGGCCAGAAAAATAAAGGACTCCAGTTATACGAAAGAAGTGGTGAGGCTAGGATTGTACTCTTTAGAGAAGAGAAAGTTTAATTTTTTTGAAATGATGAGAGGTTTTAATGGAGTAGATAGAAAGAAATTGTCTTTCCTGGCTGGAAGATCGGTAACTGATTTGTCATAATTGGCAAAAAAAACAGCAGAGATGAGGGGATTTCATTTTAAACACAGAAAGTTGTTAAGATCTGGAATGCACTACCCAAAAAGATGGTGAAAACATCAGAAACTTTCAAAAGGAAATTGGATATAAACTGAAAAGGAAAATTCTAGAATTATGGGGAAAGAATAAGTTTGGTTGGTTAGCTCTTTCAAAGCGTTGACACAGATGCTGTTCTGTAAGATTTTATGAAGACTTCTGCAATTCAGACCAAGTCAGAGACATTGATTTTGTTATGTCTAATGGCTTTTCCCATTTTATGCAAAGGGAGGATGGTGCTAGGGGATAAGTAATTTCGCAATGATATATAAAAGTAAAGTCACCAGTCCAAGATAACTATAGGCCCTTTGAGGGGAAGGTCTGACTGGCAGTGACTTTAGCCTGTGGATCACCACACCTTAGGTGAGCGGCAAGGTTGAGAAGCAGGCCTTCATGAATAATCTCAGCTAGTGTGGGAACTGAACTCACACTGTTGGCATTGCTCAGCATCACAAACCAGCTTTCCACTGATTAACTGATTCCCCAACTGTTGAAATATTGCTGCCCTGTTAACACAATATAAATTGATATATTAAAAATGCACGCTTGATTAATTGCTCAAGTAAATGCAGCATCTATAAGGATCCGTTTTCAGATCAACTTTTGAGGGCTAATTGCTTCACACCATGCTGAAAGCATAACACTCCATCTGAGTGACACATTTCAAGTGTGATTTGGGGAAATGTCCCTTTAGTTCCAAAATGCAATTGGGGAATATTCTGAATAATAAAATAAAGTTTTAATCTTATGTTAGTCTTATATTAACACTGTAATGAAGTTATTGTGAAAATCCCCTAATTGCCACAGTCTGGCGCCTGTTTGAGTACAGTGAGAGAGAATTTAGCACGGCCAATGCACCGAACCTGCACATCTTTGCACTGTGGGAGAAAACCTGGAGGAAATCCATGCAGACACAGGGAGAGTGTACAAAATCCACACATAGTGATCCAAGCCAGGAATTGAACCCAAGCCCTTGGTGCTGTGAGGCAGCAGTGCTAACCCCTGTGCCACTATGTTGCCATGGATAGGATCTAATTGGACTGCCTAGCAAGCATTTTAATTCTGAAAAATGCCATACGATCTGGGGTTGCTTTAGGGATGAAAATTGAAAAATAAAAGATTAAAAAACAGATGATTTGGAGATTGAATTACAGTTGGTCTCAGAGCCTGCAGTTCAGAATGGATCTTGGAAAAAGGGCATGGAGAAGACTGATAATAGAGCAGGACTTGTATTACTGCATGCATTATACAGTTGGAAAGGTCAAAAAGCTGAAGACGTGGAGAGCAGGGACAATGGATTGGACGTTCAGACTCACTCATCAAGGTCACAATATATCTTGTGATAAAAGCAGAAAGGTCACACTGGTGCATTTGGGAATATATTCTCTGTGAGGTTGGAACTTACTCAAAAATGAAAACACATTAAAGATACGTACGTCATTAGACACAGCTGCTGTTTCAATTTTCCCAAGATGAACAAGACAGTTTAAAGGGTTCACAAAAGAGAATCTCTAGGGATTTTGTGCCATGAAGACAGTCATGAACCTAGCTATGGAGGTTCTACAGGGGTGTGCTGTTTGGGTGCCAACTGCATCTTGGAATTTCGGATGGAATATA
The DNA here is from genome assembly GCA_024679065.1 of Sphyrna mokarran. NCBI lineage: Eukaryota > Metazoa > Chordata > Chondrichthyes > Carcharhiniformes > Carcharhinidae > Sphyrna > Sphyrna mokarran. Next base: position 63,042,710 of record JAGIQG010000003.1, read on the forward strand.
GCTGCAGGCGAGTATGACTTGAGGGCCAAATCCACTGAGTGGAAAGTGACAGGTTTCAGTAACACAGACTGAGTTAGAAAGACTGTACACAAAATGATGCATGTACTGGTCAACTACGTGAGGCATATCTTTGCTGCATCAACTAAAATCTACCTTTTAATTGAAAAATCATATGCCTGTTATTAATATTCGAAGTCTGTTGAATTTGGTTAAATTTTTATAATAAAAGTTTTGAAAAATGCAATCTTGTCCATCAATTTTCTTTCCATTGGCATTGTGGTGATTCCTTTTTTTAAGAAGATTTGATCTTGAATGTGATCACAAAAATGGAATCATAGGAACTAGAATAGAACCCCCAAGTCACTCAGTTAGATTCTGGATGATCTGTACCTCAACTCCATTTACCTACCTTAGTTTCATATCCCTTGACTTGCTTACATGGCAAAAATCTATCAGTCTCAATCTTGAAAGTTATCATTGGGAAAACTGAAACAGCAGCTGTGTCTAATGACGTATGTATCTTTAATGTGTTTTCATTTTTGAGTAAGTTCCAACCTCACAGAGAATATATTCCCAAATGCACCAGTGTGACCTTTCTGCTTTTATCACAAGATATATTGTGACCTTGATGAGTGAGTCTGAACGTCCAATCCATTGTCCCTGCTCTCCACGTCTTCAGCTTTTTGACCTTTCCAACTGTATAACGCATGCAGTAATACAAGTCCTGCTCTATTATCAGTCTTTTCCATGCCCTTTTTTCAAGATCCATTCTGAACTGCAGGCTCTGAGACCAACTGTAATTCAGTCTCCAAATTATCTGTTTATTAACCTTTTGCTTTTCAATTTTCATCCCTAAAGCAACCCCAGATCGTATGGCATTTTTCAGAATTAAAATGCTTGCTAGGCAGTCCAATTAGATCCCATTCATGGCAGCATAGTGGCACAGGGGGTTTTAGCACTGCTGCCTCACAGCGCCCGGGACTTGGGTTCAATTCCTGGCTCGGATCATTGAGTGTGGAGTTTGTACATTCTCCCTGTGACTGTGTGGGTTTCCTCCAGATGCTCCAGTTTTCTCCCACAATGCAAAGATGCGCAGGTTAGGTGCATTGGCCATGTTTCAATCTTGAAAATTTTCCTTGTGTTTACAGATTTGGTGGGTGGATATAGCATTCCATATTTCAATTACCCTTAATATGAAAAGCATGCTTCCTGAATTCTCGTCAAATGGTCTCTCCCTCTAAAATACTTCAGATGCTGGAAATCTGAAATAAAGCTGAAAATGCTGCAAAACCTCACCAGGTCTTGCAGCATCTGTGAAAGATAGAGAAACAGTTAATGTTTCAAGTCCATGTGAAGTTTCTGTTTTTCTCCACAGGTGCAGCCAGGCCTGCTGAGTTATTCCAGAATTTTCTGTTTTTATATTAGCTCTAACTTTGCTAAAAGGAAATAGTTTCTCTATTCTACCTCATTAAAACCTTTTAAGATTTGCAATACTGCAATTAGATCACATTTCAGTCTTCTAAACTCAAGGGAATCCAAGCCAAATATAGGCAACCTGTTCTCATAATTTAACCTTCTAATCACTGGTATCACACATCACTCACAACATGCCAGTTCCATCAATTCACCAGACTTGGGTACACCTTGAAGCCTATTTCTCTAATTATACTATTATAATGCCATTGATAAGACAGAAACCTTCCAGAAATCACTGAAACAGGAAGAAAAGCAGCACAATGACGTACATATCTTTAACGTGTTTTCATTTTTGAGTAAGTTCCAACTTCACAAAGAATATGTTCCCAAATGCACCAGTGTGACATTTCTGCTTTTATCACAAGGTATACTGTGACCTTGATGAGTGAGTGTGAATTTAATAGCAGTGTGTGCTGAATCAGGGGCCATTTTACACTGCAACTTGACTGACCCTGCTCCAAATGTACTTCATATATGGACTCTTACAACAGAAATAGAAAGAGAGAGAGCTGTAAAAATTAAAAAAAAACAAGATAAATAAAGAGATACATAGCAGTTGAAATAGACATAAACAGAGGCAAAAATATTAGGCATATAAAAAGATATAAAGAGAAATATAGAAATATAATAGAAAAAAAGAGAGGGTGGAATTTCTACCCGCAGTCGCTCCAAAGCCAGAAAAATCCCATATGGTCCGTGTCCCACCCGCTCCAATTCCTATGGTGGGTGGGGCAGGAAAATTCCACCCAGAGAGTTCAACAGTGACCGAGAGAGTAAAAAGAGAATGTTAATTCTCTTAATCTGGGATAGATTGAAATGTAGGAATCAGAATCCGCTGAAAAACACAGCCTTTTCCTGACATTCACAACATTAAAATAAAATACTTCTGCTTCTGTGTCCCTGGATTTGCTCACAAGTAAGTTGAAGGAGGCCATTTTGTGGCCGTCTGCTCTGAATGGGTAGTCTCACACATCACAACCTACAACAAAAATTCAACATCAGCACTGTATACAGCAAGTGTTTTAATTATCAATCTAAATACAGTTACACATAGAAGAAATTTAAATTGATAGATGTTTGTTAGGTAAGGATATTAAGGGTTACAGAAGAAAGGCAAAGAAATTGAGTTAAGATTAAACTGTATAGACAGGCAGAACACACTCAACAGTCTACCCCATTCCTGTATCAGCCACATCCCTTCCCCACAATGGTCCTAATAACACTAAATCTAAACTTTGTTTTGTCATTTGTTCATCTGGTTGTGACCACTGAACAACAGTAATATAAGTGAATGGCAATGATGGGTGGAAATGTTCTAGGACTTACCTGCGGCGTCTGTTTGAGGATATACGATGTGTAGCCCAGCTGCTGGGGTAGTCCACTAACTACGGTACCCTGAATGTTGCCAGTCGTGCTTGTCGATGTTCCTTGCACTTGTTGCCCTGCTAAAAGAATATTACCATGGGATAACTCTCAATAAAGTCTGCAGAACATTGCATGCATTTAAAAAGAAATGATTATGAGCAGCAACTATCCAGTACACTCCCAGTGTGGGAGAAGCAGCAAAGCTATGTGTGGTAACAGGGGCAATAAGATAATCATAGAATCCCTACAGCACAGAAGACCATTCAGCCCATCGAATCTGTACTGACACAATTCCACCCAGGTCCTAGTTCTGTAATCCCACACATCTACCCTAATAATCTCCCTGACAATAGGGGCAATTTAGCAGAGCCAATCCACCTAACCCACACATCTTTGGACTGTGAGAAGTAACTGGAACACCCGGAGGAAATCTGCGCAGATACAGGGAGAAAGTGCAAACTCCATACACACAGCGACCTGAGGCCGGAATCGCACCTGGGTCTCTGACACTATGAGGCAGCAGTGCTAACCACTGTATCACAATGCTGCCCTTGTGGTGAGGGAGTGGGGTGGACTGTAAAATTGTATGTGCAGAGAGTATTGTATAATTGTGTGCAGTTAGGGTGTTGCAGTAAGCATTTGGAACAATGTATCATTTTAAGTTTAATTTTTACTTGTATTTGTGTGTTCAGAAAGGTGAAACATGGTTTCAGATACATTTAGTTTTTTGTGTGAGCTTAGTTGAGCTTAGTGTAAGCTCAATACTGGGGAGTATCGAGGCCTTATTTGTATATATGCACTTTTAATGAGCTTTCACAACCCAGAGATGGGTTCAAAGGGATTAGGAGTTAGTGAATTTAGGGAAAAACACATAAAACAAAAAAATTGCTGCTCTTTAGCGACAGAAGTCCAGTGACACACAGAGACCCAGGGAAAGACAGAAAAGCAGTTCAGTGTATAATATGAGAGTGAGGACAGGGATTCTAAGCAGTCTAGTAGGAAACCCTGCAAAGGTGCTACGAGACCGAACAAAGAACAAAGAACAACACAGCACAGGAAACAGGACCTTTGGCCCAATAAACCCGTGCTGCCATTTTAACATTGTAAGTGCCTTCTTCTACCTATGACTTTTGTCTACACCTATTGGACTCCACATTAAAGGAATTATAACCAGATTGAGGGACGCCTAATGTAGGGACAATTTGCTAACAACCAGTTGTTAAACTGAATTTAGGGAACTCATGCATTTGTTCTGCAGTTCAAGTTAACAGTGAGTGCAGAGTGCAGTCTTGAGTATCTCAGGAAGAGATACCAGCTGAGGAAAAGCAACCAGTAAATGCTCAGAAGTCCACCAGAAAAGATTGCTTGCAAATTGGCCTAGCCCAAGCTGGATGCCTTGGCATTAACTAATGGTAAACTTTCACTCAATTGGCTGGGATAAAAGGAATAGCGCAAATTTGAATCATTTTCTAGTGTTTGTATTGAGATCATTCCAACTTTTTTTGTCTGCTGTAATATTGTCCATTTTTCCTTGTTTAATAAATGTTTACTTCTTTATGTTAAAAATTCATCAATAAACTATTATTTTGTTCAAAACCTTTCTTCAATGGTTTCCAAAGAAAAGGCGAAGCAAGGATCTACGAAGCCAGGTTTTACTCTGGGCTCTGATTTGTCTCAGGGAGAGATATTGGTTGTAATTGTAACATAAGACAATGTAGCAAAGGGAACACTGAGTGCGTATCCTATCAAGGGTGAGAGAAAGGCAGTGTGTGTTTGAGGACAGGGATGCATTAATGTGAGACTTTATGTGTGGTGAAGAGGGAGTAGGGGAGCTTGAGTGTATAATCTTTGTATTTCAATCCATTTGAGACTTAGTTTTATGCTGTGGATATGATTAACAGTATGCAGGAGATAACAGACAGACACTGACTGGAGTATTCAGTCTGCTGAATATCTAGGACACATTTTATTGACAGACAAGGATTCTGTCTAGACAGAAGTAAATGGAAAGGACTGATTATTGATAATTGACACATACTATCAATTAACTACAGAGACAGAGGGGGAGCAAACTGTTGCAGCATAGTGAGCATTCTCAGTCAAGAATAGACACCCTCACGTGTGCAAATATTAATCATCCATCTTCGCTCTTTTATTCTTACATTGACCAAAACTTCCCTGGCCACAGATCAGACTTGTTCTGAACTGTGGCCTCACACATCTCCATGGAGAGTTGAACAGTAGCTTGAATGTCCAAGTACTAGGCTCGGTTCTAAACTGCAGTCCGGTCATCGGTTCCCATTTCCCTGCAGTGGCCATTCACTGCAGTCACTAGGTACAATGTTGGCCTGCATCATCTTCCAAACCCTCCTGCATACGGTAACACTTACTTAATGATACAATCAATGAAAATTTTGCTTTGGATTATTGGCCAGTTTCAGCTGTTTCACTAAGCCCAGTGAATATGAAAAAGAGAGGGCAGGGTAGGTCATGGGAAAGACCAGTATCCCTGAACAACTGCAAGTCATTTCTATCATATTATCACAGTACACAATGGTGCGATTCAATAATATGCATTTAGTAGAGGCTCAAGAACCACTGATCTGCCTCTTGAAAGTCACATCAGCTTCCTGCATTCTAACTTGACTCAAATAGCTTGATACAGAAAGATCTTACCTGTGGGGTTGGCAGCTCGCAGGATAGCTCCCTGGGGTATCAGCAGCAACTTGCCTTTGCCTGAGGGGTTCTTGCTGTTGGTTGTTAGGTAGAGTTTGGTCCCTGGGGGCAGGTTAGCCAGGTTGGCCAAATTGGTGGCTGGGAGTTGCAGCGTAGCCATAACTGAGGGACAAAAAATAAAATGTGAGAGGAGACATAAACTTCAGCACTTTAATCTAACTACAGTTAATCTAAATTGAGTTTAACAGGTTTGCAGACTGAGGGCAAACCTCACTTGACACTGAATTGACTGAAGGATTAAAATGGCCTTCAGCTTCTGATACTTTTGTGATGATACCCTGCTTGTGGTTTTATACAAAACCAAAAATACTATTTTTATGGTCTGTTTTGCTTAGGTAATTAAAACAAAATTGTTACAGGACTTGTTGACCCTGTGTGAGCCAGCACAGAAATATGTCTTCAGAGCTCCAAATGTTTGCCAACAATAACCTTTGGGGGAAATGGTTGGTATCACTCTCATCTGTGTCACAAAGTTGGAGGCTCAAGTCTACTCCAGGATTTGAGCACAAAAGTCAAGGCTGAAATGCAGTGCAGTACTGAGGGAATATTGCACTGTTGAAGATACTATGGCTCAGATGAGATTTTAAATCAAACTCGCATCTACTCTTTCAGGTGACTGCAAAAGATCCCACAATGAGATTTTGAAAAAGATCAGGAGGGTTAGTTCCTATATTCTGGCCAATAGTTACCCCTCAATCAACATAACAAAACAGATCATCTGGTTATTGTGAAATTGTTGTTTGTGTGGTCTTGCTATGCACAAATTGCTATATTCCCTACATTGCAACAGAAACTACATTTCAATAATAATTCATTGGGTTTGGGGACATCAAGTGATCATGAAAGACTTGTATAAATATCAGTGTATCTTTTTTGTAAGCAGAGCAATAGGTGCCTACAGATAGGCTAACAGGGTTAGACATGATGCCAAATATTCTTAAACAGAAGGGACTGTGCTTTCTTTTCTATAATTTGTCCTTTATTCCATATATTAACCATTCAACACTTCGATTGGACTACTGCAAAGACCTCATGCCCAGGTATCATTTAGACTATATATACTTAGTCCAAGATATCAAAAGAAAGGATCTGATTTTGAACAAACTTTGGCAGTGGGTTTCTTCCATTTTTTGTCTTTCAGCCCAACAATGCTCAGAGAACTCTACATTCCTCCAACTCTGACCATATGGACATCCTTGGTTTCCTTTTGTCAGCCATGCCTTCAGTGGTCCAAGGCTTTGAAGTCTGCAATTCCCTCCTTAACCTTCGCTATCTCCCTTATTCCTCTAGTAAGATGTTCCATTAACCTATCCCTTTAACCAATATGTCTTAAGACCTCCACTGGTTCACTGCCAAATTTTGTTTGGTAAGTGCCAAGGCATTCTGTGACATTAAAACTGCTAAATAAATGCAAGTTTTTTTCCCCTTTCTTTATTCCTCCACCATCCCCCACTCCCACTGCACACCTTTGTTCTTAAGGTGTTGAGCTTTCCTACGCCCAATTCCGCCCTGCCTCCAACATGCCTCAGCCGCTAAATTTCATCTGTTTGCCTATGCTGGTGAAGTTGGTCCTGATGTTGGTCACCAATCAAACACTTGCACTTCTTGAAAGGAGTCCCTGGATGGCAGTGGAGAAGAGGAATGCTAAATGATTTTCCCACTGAATAGAATTTGAGCAGTTGTGTTGCTGCACCATATGATACCAACTAACTTCAACGGCAACTCTGATCTCTGAATCAGAAGTTGAAGGGTTCAAGCCCCAGTTTGTCACACAATCCAGACTAAGAATGCAGTGCAGTACAAAAGGAATGCTAAACCGTCAGAGATGCTGTCTTTCAGATCAGAATTTAAACCAAGCCCGTCTTGCCCTCTCATATCCCATGGTATGATTCAAAGATGAGCAAGGGAATTTTCCCTAGGTCCCTGATCAACAGTTATCTCTCAAGTATCATCAATAAAGCAGTTCATTTATCTCAGGGTCGTTTGTGGGAGGCTGAGAGTTCAAATTGGCCATCATATTTCCACATTACAACAGTGACTAGACTTCAAAAGTATTTCACTGACTGTGAAGTGTTTTAGAACATCATGAGAGCAAGAAGTGTACCATATAAATGCAAATGTTCACCTTCTAAACCAGGGTTTGAAATTGAAGAGACCTTCTTGGTTAACAATGGTTACAACAGTGTGTGGAAGGTCTAACCACTGATTTAGAAGGATATGGTTGGTATATTGAATGATTTTGGCACAGGCTTGGAGGGCTGAAGGGCCTATTTCTGTGCTGTACTTTAATTTGATTTATTATTGTCACATGTATTGGGATACAGTGAAAGATATTGTTTCCTATGCACTATACAATAAAAATGTACCATTCGTATAGTACGTAGGATGAAGAAAAGTAGAGGGTACAGAAGATAGTGTTACTTAATATGAGGTAGTCTGTTCAAAATGGCAGCAAGGAAGAAGCTGTTCTTGAGTCAGTTGGTACGTGATCTCAGACTTTTGTACTTTTATCTCGACAGAAGTGGAAGAGAGTATGTCTTGGGTGTGTGAGGTCCTTGATTATGCTGGCTGTTTTCTGAGGCAACAGGGATTGTAGACAGAGTCAAGGGATGGGAGGCTAGTTTACATGATGGGTTTGGCTATATTCACAACCCTTTCTAGTTTCTTGCAATTGTGGACAGAACAGCAGCCATAGTAATCTGTGATACAACCTGAAGGAATGCTTTCTATGGTGCAGCTGTGAAAGTTGATGAAAGTTGTAATGGACATGCCAAATTTCCTTAGCCTCCTGAGAAAGTAGAAGCAATGGTGGTCCTTCTGATCTATAAATCAGCATGGAGGGACCAGGGAACAAGCTGTTGCTGATCTGGATACCGAGAAACTTGAAGCTTTTGGCCATTTCCACTGCATCACCATTGACTTGAACAGGGGCATGTCCTCCACTACGCTACCTGAAGTCAATGACTATCTCCTTCATTTTACTGACATCAAGGGAGAGATTATCATCACATCTGATTATCTTTTTCCTGCACTTCGTCTCATCATTGTTTGAGATCCAACCCACTATGATGTTGTCATCTGCAAACTTATAAATGGAATTGGAGCAGAACCTGGCCACATGGTCATAGATGTACAAAGAGTATAATAAGGGGTTGAGATATAACACTGCTGGATATCAGTGTTGAGGATAATTGTGGAGGAGACATTGTTGTCTATCCTTATTGATTGCAATCTGTGGGTAGGAAGTTTAGGATCCCTTCGCACAGCGAGGAGATAAGTCCTAGGCCATGGAGTTTGGAGATGAGTTTTGTTGAGATAATGATGTTAAAGGCTGAGCTATACTCAATAAATAGGAGCCTGATATATGTGTCTTTGAGACAACAGAACAGAAAATGAGTGCATCTGATAAATGCCTTGCCATTTAAAATGGGCACACATATATCCAAATGCAAAATACCTGCCAAATGGACTGGCCAATACAAGGTAGCAATGTCATTTTGAGTTAATTTCAACACCTTAATTTTGTATGTGAAGTGCCTTAATCCTCACACAGCTGAGTCAATGTAGTATTTTTTTATTAGCTGAGTTTGCACTCTAACTTACTCTTGGTCTGGTTTTAAGACTGTGTGGATGTTACTATTCCTGTGCGACTAACTGGCTGTTTGAAAAAGGAAGGCGTGACATTTATTTTAATCTCTGGCTCACATAAAGCGATAAATGATGGATAACTGCCAAAGTAACCCCACAATATGCTGTAAAGCAAACTCGCTTTAATGTATGACAATGGCAGGGATTAAGGGAAGACGCCTCACCTGTGTACGGTGTCATATGTGGGAGTTCCTGGAGGTAAGACCTCTCCTGAAAGTCCACATATGCGTCAAGTGTTTGGAGCTGCAGCGTCTGAGGGCTCGGGTCAATTGGAAGTGGCAATTGGAAGATGCATTTTTAGTCAGGGAGAACGAGGCAATCATGGAAGGGAGGCAGAGTAAGATGGCAGACCCAGAGCCTAAGGTCGGGGGGAACCTGACCCTTACAGATGGATTACTGTAAGGAAGGGGAAAAAGGAGAGGGGAGACAGTCCAAAGACTTCCCCAGTGGCAGTCCCCCAAAATATCGAGGGTGGAGGGTTAAAAAAGGAAAGGCAGGGGGACCAGAGTACCTCAAAGAGGAGGAAAGGGGCGAGAAGAGAGATGGTGGTGGGGGATGAGAGGGTTAAAGGAATAGATAGGCACTTCTGTGGTCCAAGATGGGACTCCAAGATGGTAGTTTGCCTCCCTGGAGCAGGGGTACAAGGTGTGTCGGACAGGGTAGAGGGCATTTTGAAGGGTGAGGGGACCCAGGCGAATGTGATTATTCACGTAGGAAAGAAGGGTGTAGGAAGAAAGAGCAGAGAGGATATATGAAGGCAGTTCAGGGAGTTAGGGGGTAGGCTGAAGAGCAGGGCTGCTTCCAGGGCCGGGTAATAGCGGAGCCAGGAGAAATGAGATCCTGCAGCTGAACGCGTGGCTGAAGGACTGGTGTAGGGCAGAGGGTTTCATATTTGTGGATAACTGGGAAGTCTTTGTGAAAGAAGGGCACCTGTATAGAAGGAACGGGGAACACTTAAATGGGAAGGGCGTGAATATCTTAGCTGGGAGGTTAGCTGGAGTGTTTCGGCAGGATTTAAACTAATATGGAGCGGGGGGAGGGCTGAGACCGATAGCTCGGTAGAGAGCGAGATGGGAGTTAGAGTAAGCTTGGATGAGAAGAAATACACCAGGGAGGGGGAGGTTCGGAGTGGACTTGGAGGTCTGGAGTGTGTCCGTTTCAATGTGAGGAGCGTAACAGGAAAAACAGATGAACTTAGGTCATTAATGCTACCTAGAAGCTCTAACACTTCCTCCCTCGGTATGGATATTTCCCTCAACTGGTTCACAGCTCCTTCAGAGACAGGAGCTGTCAACAAGCCCCTTTCCTTTGTGAATACCGATGCAAAGTATTATTCCAGGCTGCTTAGGGAGGTGCGAGGTTAAATTGCTGGGCCTCTGACGCAAATCTTTGTCTCTTCTTTGGACACAGGTGAGGTCCCAGAGGACTGGACAATAGCTAATGTTGTTCCATTGTTTAAAAAGGGTAGTAGGGATAACCTTGGAAATTATAGGCCAGTGAGTTTGACGTCAGTGGTAGGGAAGCTGTTGGAGGGAATTCTTAGAGATAGGATGTATAGGCACTTAGAACTTTGCGATCTGATTAGGGATACGCAGCACGGCTTTGTTAAGGGGAGGTCGTGCCTTACGAATCTCGTAGAATTTTTTGAGGTGATGTCGTCTATGTGGATTTCAGTAAGGTGTTTGACAAAGTCCCTCATGGGAGGTTAGTTGAGAAGGTCAAGGCTCATGGGATACAAGGACAGGTAGCTAGATGGATGAGTAACTGGCTTGGTAATAGGAGACAGAGAGTAATAGTGGAAGGGTGTTTTTCTAGCTGGAGGTCGGTCACTAGTGGTGTGCCGCAGGGCTCGGTACTAGGACCTCTTCTATTTGTAATATATATAAATGACTTGGAAGAGGCAGTAAGTGGAGTCATCAGCAAATTTGCAGACGATATAAAGATGGCTGGACTTGCGAATAGTGAGGAGCATTGTCAGGCGATGCAGCAGGACATAGCTAGGCTGGTAGCTTGGGCAGGTAGATGGCAGCCCGACTAGAGAAGGGGCTATATTGGATTTAGTTCTGAGTAATGAGCCAGGACAGGTGGTTGATGTTGTAGTAGGGGAACATGTGGCTAACAGTGACCACAATTCTGTCTACTTTAGGATACAGATGGAAAAGGATGCTTGTTGCCCTAGGGGCAGGGTGCTGAATTGGGGGAAGGCTAACTACGGTCGGATTAAGCAGGAACTTACAGAAACTGATTGGGAACGGTTGTTCAAGGGTAAGTCCATGCTAGGCATGTGGGACTCTTTCAAGGGAATACTGAAAATGTTGTAAGATAAACATGTGCCGGCCAAGAGGAAAGATGGGAAAGGTGGGATTAGAGAGCCGTGGATTACTAGGGATATTGAGGACTTGGTTAGGAAAAAAAGAGAAGCGTATGATAGGTCAAAGCAGCTGGGAACAGAGAAGTGTTGGAGGAACATAGAGAGAGTAGGAGGGAGCTCAAACAGGGAGTTAGAAGGGCAAAAAGGGGGCGTGAAATGTTTTTGGCGGATAGGATGAACAAAAACCCAAAGGCTTTTTACTCCTATGTTAGGAATAAAAAATTGGTTAGAAGAAAAATCGGACCTCTTGGGGCAGAGGAAGGGAACTGTGCTTAGAGCCCGAGGGAATGGGGGAGGTCCTGAATGAATAGGAGTATAGAAACGCAGAGGGACCTGGGGTGCAGGTGCACACGTCTACCGAGCTATCAGTCTCAGCCATCCCCCCCCCACCCCCTCCACATTAAGCTTTTTCCTAGGATGGACTCGAATAGCACGAGGGGTCACGGGCTTAGGGTGAGGCAGGGTAAGGTATAATTTGGATGCCAGAGGGAGGTTTTTCACACAGAGGGTGGTGGGGGTATGGAATGCGCTGCCAAGTAAAGTGGTGGAGGCAGGCACTCTGGAGTTATTTAAGAAATACTTAGATGGGCACATGAACATAATGGGAATGGAGGGGTATAGAAAACTGATTTAAAATAGGGATCATGAGCCTTGGGAGTCCCTGGGAAGTGTGTAAATAGATGATGATATTGTTGTACTTGTTTTTATCCTACGAATGTTTTGGTCCACCTTGTTAACAAGGGGCAGACACGCAATGGGTGGTGAGAAGGCTGCTCTTGGATTTTTTCAACAGTATCCTAGTACTTCACGTCGTTAGTGTATGCTTGACCTGGACCATTTGATGGACAACACGACAGCTCAGTGACTATCGCTATGCTGTGCAAATACATGGATTTGGTCCTGTGTCTGTGGGAATTTGTGCGTTTTCCCCGTGCTTGCATGGGTTTTCTCCAGGTGCTCCGGTTTCCTCCCACATCTCAAAGATGTGCTCTTAGGCTAACTGGCAAAACAAATTCTTCCTAAATTGTCTCAAATTTGTTTTTTAATCCATAGATCTATAAACATAGACAGGGATTTCGGGTAGAGGTAGGAACATCGGGGTGGCGGCGCGGGCTCGTTGGGCCGAAGGGCCTGTTTCCCGTGCTGTTTTGTTCTTTGTTTTAAGGTGAATGAAATACATTAACATTTCTTAAGTACAACCATCTGCAAAGTCTATGTTTTTCACTCAGCCAAACTGTCTTAGCCTTAGGTCAGCATCAGATAGGGTTTTCTTTTCTTCTCTGTTTTGTGCTATATCAAACCTTTTGCCAAGGAACGGGATAGGCAGAGGGAAGATGTCCTTCTGGAATGCGTCTTTACAAAGCAAGTACAGAAGTAATGAGGTGGTTTTTGTTGAGGTTTATCCTGAGTAGCTCTGTGGGCTGTTCATACTGAGATAAATATCAACTGCAACAAGACCATCAACAGCAGTGAAAGATGATCCTTCATATGCCCGAAGCCTGTTGGTCTTCAGTTATCCAGGACCGTGGGTGTTGCTGACTGGCACATTCCAGGTCCAGCATTGAATAATGAGGAATGTGTGCTTGAGGTAGTTACTGCAATGGTGCAATAAGGAGAGTTCACTGTCTAAGGCCCTTCTGCCTTAGTACAGAGGGGCCAGTAACTGTGAAAAATAAAAACACCTCAAAAGATTACTCCTATACACAGTGCACCCTAACCAACTATTCATGTTTATTCTCGTATTGTGTGGACCTTAAGGGTAAGTACAGTTACTTCTGCCTGAAACAAATGGAATACAAATACATTGAGCGGCAACTCTGAAACTGATATTAATGCAGATGATTAATAGTTATCAGGTTTTGATCAATGCATATGATCACATGTTTTAAATATAAATATTTTAAGTGACAGTGATCCCTTGTTTTTAGCAGAATGCATAAACGTACTGCATACATGAAACAGTTGCCAACCCTGATGAAGCTAGACAGGGAAATGTAAATTCCTTTGAATGCAGGGATAATTGCAGTACCAATTCATGGCTGTGATTGTCAACAAACATATTCCAAATGTTCTTAACATTCAATACATAAGAAAATACTTGGCACAGCAGCAGCAGCAACATGAACAATGACAGTTCACTCTGAAATACAAAGCTCAGTGGGGGGAGATTGTTTCCCCTTACAGAGACCAGGCTGCAAATTAACACTTTCAACTACATGCCATCTAGTGGACACAATACACTCTACATGTCTTACTCAAATTACAGATCTTACTGCAGATTCTTCACTCCTCATGCTCCAGCCTTTCAAAAGGGGGACACAGGTACTTGTTATAACAGAACAAGAGTTGGCTTGCAACCCCAAAGGCTATCAATGCAGCTCAAATAACAGAAAACCATCTACTGATTTAGCACTGAAAACCTTTTGCCAAATAATGTGTTAACAACAGATGTTATGAGACATTGATAGGATGCAAGACTGGGTAGAGAAGTAGCAGATGACATTCAACCCTGATAAGTGTGAAGTGGTTCATTTTGGCAGGTCAAATAGGATGGTAGAATATAATATTAATGGTAGGACTCTTGGTAGCGTGGAAGATCAGAAAGATCTTGGAGTCCGAGTTCATAGGACACTCAAAGCAGCTGCGCAGATTGAAGCTGTGGTTAAGAAGGCGTATGGTGTGCTGGCTTTCATCAATCAAGAAACTGAGTTTAGGAGTTGAAAGATAATGTTGCAGCTATATAGGACCCTGGTCAGACCCCACTCGAATACTGTGCTCGGTTCTGGTTGCCTCATTGCAGGAAGGATGTGGAAGCCATAGAAAGGATGCAGAGGAGATTTACAAGGATGTTGCCTGGATTGGGCAGCATGCCTTATGAGGATAGGCTGAGGAAACTCGGCCTTTTCTCCTTGGAGAAACAAAGGATGAGGGATGACCTGATAGAGGTGTATAAGATGTTGACAGGTATTGATCAAGTGGATAGTCAGAGGCTTCTTCCCAGGGCTGAAATGGTTGCTACAAGAGGACACACTTTTAAGATGCTGGGGAATAGGTACAGAGGAGATATCGGGGTAAGTTTTTCACTCAGACAGTAGTGGGTGTTGTGGAACGGGCTGCCAGCATCAGTGGTGGAGGCGGATTTGATAGGGTCTTTTAAGAGACTTTTAGATAAGTACATGGAACTTATAGGTAAAGTAATACGTTATTATTACCTTAGGGTTATAGTAATCTCTAAGGTAGGGACATATTCGGCACAACTGAAGAGTTGGGCTGAAGAGTTTGTATTGTGCTGTAGTGTTTCTATGTTCCAATAACAGGTCAGGAAACATCTGTGGGGAGAAATACAAGAGCTAACATTTCAGCTTGATGGTCGTTCATCAATATGGGATTATAGAAAATCATTGACCCTCTCCACGGATGCTGCTTGATCTGCTCAGTATTTCTAGCATCTCCTGCTTTTATTCTGAATTTCCTGCATTCAGAAAGTACCTGTGATTTATGTCTCAAGATGAAAGCAGGATGAAACTGACAAAATGTATCTAATGATCTGGATTTGGATGCACAAAGCATAAATTCAATTTGTGCAGATAAAACAAGGTTTGGAAATATGGTAAGCAGTGAGGAGGCTAATAACACATCCACAGGGACATAAACAGCCTGCTGAAATGAGCAGACTAAATGTAATGCCGAGAAATAGAAGTATGAAATGATGCATTTAGGGTGGACAGGTGAGTTGAGGCAATATAAACTAAATGGTTCAATTTAAAGAAAGATGCAGGAAAAGGGAAACCAGTTATTTACATATAAAAACCTTTTGAAGATAACAGGGAATGTCGAGAAAGCTGTAATAAAAATCATACATAATCAGTACAAGAAGAAAGGAATTTGTGCTAAACTTTTATAAATCAGTGGGTAGGTCTGAGCTGGATTACTGGTTTGAGTGCTATACTTCATAAGAACACAAGAAAGAGAAACAGGAAATAGGCCACCAGGCCCTTCAAGCCTGCCCCACCATTCAAAAGAATTATGGCCGATCTATGCCAACCTTAATGCCTTTTCTGTGCCATTTCCCCATTGCCTTCTATTTCTTGAGCTATCAAATATTTATCCACCTCGAGGTGGATTAACCAAGAGGATGAATGTCTTGTCAAGAGGAAAAAGGAAGCGTATGTAAGGATGAAAAAATAAGGTTCAGTTGGGTTGCTTGAGGGTTACAAGATAGCAAGGAATGAGCTACAAAAAGGACTTAGGACAGCTAGGAGCGGGCATAAGATGTCCTTGGTCAGTCGGATCAAGGAAAACCTCAAGGCTTTTTACTCTTATGTGAGAAATAAAAGAATGATTAGGGTCAAGGATAGTTGTGGGAATTTGTGCGTGGAGTCAGAAAAAATAGGAGAGGGAATGAATGAATACTTCAGTGTTCACCAAGGAGAGGGGCCATGTTTTTGAGGATGAGAGTGTGAGACAGGCTGATAGAATGGAGGAGACAGATGTTCTGAGGGAAGATGTTTTAGCAATATCGAAAAACCTGAAGGTTGATAAGTCCCCTCGGCTACGTGGGATATATCCTACGATTCTTTAGGAAGCAAGGGAGGAGATTGCAGAGCCTTTGGCTTTAATCTCTGAGTCCTCACGGACATGGGGAAAATGCCAGAGGGCTGGAGAGTAGCAAAGGTTGTTCCTCCGTTCAAGAAACGAAATAGGAATGACCCTGGTAATTATAGGCCGGTCAATCTTACTTCAGTGATCGGTAAGTTAATGGAAAAGGTCCTGAGGGATAGGATTTATGACCATTTAGAAAGGTGCAGCTTAATCTGGGACAGTCAACACGGATTTGTAAAGGGTAAGTCTTGCTTCACAAATCTGATTGAATTCTTTGCGGAGGCAACTAAGTGTGTGGATGAAGGTAGAGCAGTTGATGTTGAATACATGGATTTTAGTAAGGCGTTTGATAAAGTTCCCCATGGTCAACTCATGAAGAAAGTAAGGAGGTGTGGGATAAAGGGAAATTTGTCCGATTGGATAAGTAACTGGCTATTTCATAAGAGATACAGGGTGATGGTGCATGGAAAATTTTCAGACTGGAGACCAGTTACCAGCAGTGTACCACGGGCATCGGTGCTGGGTCCTCTGCTATTTGTGATTTTTATCAATGACTTGGAGGAGGGGGCTGAAGGATGGGTCAGTACATTTGCTCATGGCATCAAGATTGATGGAGTACTGGATGAGGTGGAGGGCTTTGCAGGCTGCAAGGAGACATTGATAGGATGCAGAGCTGGGCCGAAAAATGGCAAATGGAGTTTAACCCTGATAAGTGCGAGGTGATTCATTTTGGTAGGACAAATTTGAATGTGGATTACAGAGTCAATGGCAGGGTTCTGAGGATTGTGGAGGAACAGAGAGATCTTGGGGTTCATACCCACAATCTCTGAAAGTTGCTATTCAAGTGGATACAGCCATGAAGAAGGCCTATAGTGTGTTAGCTAACACTATCCCTTGCTACTTTGTATATCCTGCATTTCAATTTAACATTATCAACTCCTATATTAACCAAGGATTTTACCTCTTCCTCATGGAATCCATCTTTTTAATTGGGATAAATTCCTGCTGAGATTTTGGGACCAGCTGTTTGAATATCTGCCACTGCTCATCTACTGACCTGTATGTTAGCTTGTTTATCCAGTTCACCTTAGACAACTTCTCCCTCATACCATTACAATGCTCTTCTTTGAGCTGAAGATACTGTTTATGGACCTATGGCATTCACCGTCAAACTATATCTAGAATTCTATCATATTGTGGTCACTGCCCCCTTGAGAATCCATTACCAATCGTTATTAATCCTTCTTCATTACACAAAACCAAATTTAAAATAATCTGTTCATGGGTCGGTTCCGCAACGTACTGCTCTAAAAAGCAATCTCTGATGCATGCTACAAATTCTTCTTCTATACTATCCTTGTCACAGTTTGGTTTGTCCAATCAATATGCAGATTAAAATCTTCCATGATAATTGCAGTTCTCTTCAAACATACCCTTGATACTTTTCTATTTAGGTTCTGACTTCTTGAGAAGTCACATTTTTGGATCAATTAACTACCTCCCTTCCCTTGCTATTCATGATTTCAACCCAAACCAATTCTGCATCACTATCCACTACCTTTATTTTACAATTCAGTACTTCTCTGAAATCTTTTTTGATTAATAAAGTTATCCCACCTCCTTTTCCCTTTGGCCTGTTCATAGAATCAGAGTCATAGAATCCTACACTGCAGAAGGAGGCCATTTGGCCCATTGAGTCTGCACCAACCGCAATCCCACCCAGTTATCCTCATAACCCCTGACATTTACCCAGCTAGTGTACCTCTGACACTAAAGGACAATTTAGCATGGCCAATCCAGCTAACGTGCACATCTTTGGACTGTGGGAGCAAACCGAAGCACCTAGAGGAAACCCATGTAAACACGGAGAATGTGCAAACTTCACACAGACAGTGACCCAGGTCAACAATTGAACCTGAATCGCTAGTGCTGTGAGGCAGCAGTGCTAACCATTGCGCTACCATGCTGCCCCATGCCATGCTCTTTTGGAACATTGTATATCTTGGAATGTTGAGCATTCAGTTCCGATCACCCTGCAACCACATTTCTGCAATAGCTAATACATAATACTCATATGTTGCAATTTGTGCCCAAGAAGCCAGCTACAATCTGGAGCTCGCTGCAAGAAAGAGTGATAGAACAGTTCCAATCAGAATTTTTAAAGTGCAGTTCAATTTATACTTTAGGGTACGAGTTTTTCAGGGTTATAGGCAAAGCAGAGAGATTATGGACTGAATAGTCTCCTCAGCATAGTATGATTGTATGATTTATTCTTCCCTCTAATGCATCGATGTATCGAATCTCCCTTTACCAATGCATCTAATTTCTCCTTCACCGATGTATCTAATCTTCGTTCTACTGAATATCTAATCGCTCCTCTACCGATGAATTGACTCTTCCCTGTACTGATGTATTTAATCTCCCCTCAGCCGATGTATTTAAACTCTCTTTTACTAATGTATCTAGCCTTCCAATTATGATCAGTAATCATTGTGTTGAGGGATGTGCAGTAATATTTGGCCCTAGTTTCATGCCTGAAGATAAAAAGTAGATAAAGATTAGGAGCACAGGAATTTACAGAGACTGGGATAGTTTTAACAACAAGGGAGCACAAGCAGTTTGTTGTGCATCCCTGCTGATCAGCAATAATGTCCAGTGTGATGACCATCTTGCCTAGAGATTCTTTAACACCTCACTGATTGCTTTAGATGTTGAGAACAACAAGCAGAATCTGATGCACTGGTCAATTCAAGAGTAGTCTGTGTGTGCCTATTAGGGTTAATCTGGGCAGAGAAATACATGACTAGCTCAGGAGTGTTAACTATGTATTATAACTGTTCAATATCATCTCTTTTTCAGTTGTTTAGTGACAAAAAAAATTGCCCCTGTTTATGCACAAGTAACTGAAATACTGTGATAGAAGCATATTACTGTGGGTGCTGGAATCTGAAAGAAAAACAGAAGATGCTGACAACATCTGTGGACAGAGAATAGAGCTAACATTTCAAGTCTGGATGACCCTATGCAAATTCTGGAATACTTCCATGTCTTATTTTTAGAGAAAATTTAACAGGAATACTACCCAATTTGTATGTTACTAACAGAAATGCTATCTACATTCTTAATACGCTTAAATTACAAAAATAATAATGGCCGTTTCCTTAAATGCAACTATCAGTTTTAATATTTGATTTACTATTGTCACATGTATTTACAGTAGAAAGTAATGCTTCTTGCGCCAGCTTCATACACAAGCTCCATAGAAAAATGATCTTACCTCCTTACCTAAACGTAAATAACAAATAAATCAGATTATAGACATTCCTTTGAAGCATGTGTGTTGAAGAATTTCAATCAGCAGAGGGTGCTGTTACCTAATGGAACACAGACTCCACCAAATCCCAGACTTCCTGCCTGTTGATTAAGATCTGCACAATCCAACACAACAGATCCTAAAGGGACAACCTCTGGGTCTTGTGGCTGGCTCCATGCCAACAACACCGTTTAACCGCAGCCAAGTTGAAATGTGTTTACTGCCAGACACTGCAAGAACTGAATGTTTCATGACCTTTAAATTATCTCAACAAGATAAACAAAGAACATGTGCAGAAATATAAAACATCGACAGGACAAAGTAGTGGTGTATTGGGGAGCTATTTAGAGCCTGATATCAGGCAGCTATTTAACACATTCAAAGGAAACTTAAATGATTATCTGTTGTAGATGCATCTGTCCATGACAGTATCAGGAAGAATGGCCACCATGTGGGCCTTGTGGAGAAGTCCTTGAGGATATCCTACATTGTGTTGAGTGGCACAACACTGCGCTTAATGGGATAGATTCTGAACGGATCTCACAATCAAAACTATAAACCATGAAGCACTCTGGGACATCAGCAGCAGCAGAGATGTATACAACCACAATCTGTAAACTCATATGTCTCGATATGTCTCCACTCCACTATTACAATTAAACCGGAGATCAAATCTGTTCAACAAAGTGCAGGAGAGCATGCCAGGAGCAACACCAAAATCCCTAAAAATCCCTGGTGATTAGAAATTTGTTTAGATACATCCTGTGCACAAAAGTAGGACAAATGCAACTTAGCCAATTACCATCCCCTTGGCAAAATGATCAAAGATGTCGTCGACAGTGTGTCAAGCAGCGCTTGCTTAGCAACTACCTGCTCACTGAAGCTCATTTTGGGTTCTGCCAGAGCCACCCAGCTCCTGACGTCATTGCAGCCTTGGTTTTAACATGAACAAAAGAACTGAACTCAAAGGTGAAGTGGGAGAGGCTTCTGTTGAAGTCAAGGCTGCATTTGACCAAACAGCTGGCCAGTACTGGTACTCAAAGCAAACTGGTTAGCGGCTGGACACACAGCCAACGGTTGGCAGCCGGACACACAGCCGACGGTCAGCAGCTGGACACACAGCCGACGGTCAATGGCTGGGGACACAGCCGACGGTCAGCACTAGTACAGGGAGTTGAACAATCAATGTCGGTAAAGGAAGTTAACCAGTCCATGCTGGTGTACTGAAGGTCAGTGTTGGTATGCAAGTTCACCAGTCAGCATTACTATACAGAGTTCACATCAGTGTTGAAAATAGAAGCTGTCAACATCAGTCCTGTTCCTTCAAAATTAGAATTCATTTCCCGCGACCAGAAGAAAAATAGCTGTGACAGAAAGATACAAAACTAATAGTGTCAGAAAGAAAATTAGAAAAACAATCTTCAATGTGCATTTTGTCCTCCAGCCACGGTGATTTCAGAAGGATGCGAAGTATTGATTTTCTTTGGCATCATGCCAACATGTTTGCTGAAGGAAGGAGCCTCATGGTTTCAGGCTTCCGATGCTCATACTGTGAATGCAAAGAACTGGACATCACTGGAAAGACCACACTCATTTCCTTGATACCATCACATGCCGGGATAATAGATGCCTCTGCGGTGATGGGTGTCCCAAGAGTGACGGAAATTCCATGCATCCGCACTGATGACACACTATGAGCCAAGTAACATGTAAATATTTTGTGAGAAAGCTCCTAGGTCTTTAACTAGAAACTCGATGTTCCAGAACAAAAGCATGGCAGATGGCTCTCAGGCACCAATGCAGTTGGCACAAATGGAAAGCATGCTTCAATCTAGCAATGAACAGAGAGCCCCGCTTTGGGTGTTGGCCTGTCTGTGCTTGTTGAGACTTTAAAACCTGCAGACAACCACAACAAGAAGTGAGTTGTTGAACAAAGGAGGCATGCACTGCACAATGCAGCAGCACAGAAACACCAGTCAGTGGGTGGGAGGTGACTGATTGTGCTTGTGAAAAAGCTATGCAATTGGTTAAGCTCAAGTGGCCCCCTCAGGCTGTTGGCTGTTTCCAATCTCTCCACATCCCTTGACTCAGTATTAGTGCTTGGGAGCAAATAACTTTAGTGATACACAAAGCAACTCAACAATTCTTCAGTTACTTCCAGCAGGGTCTAATTTCAGAATCAAGCTGGGACTGCTCATTTTACAGGTACAGACTGACAAGAGATTTCAAAGAAAATGGGATCTTACTGCAAACCCCCATAAAGGATTAAGCAGCAGCTCAGGCCAAGCTAAAATCATTGTAAAGTTTATTTGTTAAAATCTCTCCAGGACCAACTGGAGCATTTGTGGCATCTCCTGACACTCAGTAAGAATCTAGCAACACCAATTTTAAATCCAACCGATTTATTTGATAGTAAATTTGCGAGCTTTCGACCTTTTCGTCTTCATCAGGCAAGTGCAGTGTTTCTGGTCTCCTGACACTGACAGTGCAAAATTACTGAGCAGCAAAGGTTCTCTGCTCTCTCCTATTTCTCACCGTTTTGCTACTCTTCTCATTTTCCTATCACTCTCCCCATGTTCCTTTTTGTTATTTTCTCCATTTCCCTCCACTACACTTGCCATTGTTGATTGTTGTAAAACCTAATCTGGTTCACTAATGTCCTTTAGGGAAGGAAATCTGTCGCTCTTATCTGGCCTGACCTACACATCACTCCAGATCCATAGCAATGTGGTTGACTCTTAATGCCCTCAGGTATAGGCATTAAATGCTGACCCAGCTAACAGTCCAAGAATGGATATTAAAAAAATGTTACTGTTCCTCTCTATTACTCACTCCATTCTTCTGTGGCTCTGTCATTCTCACCACTTATCCTGTTCATCATTGACAGCTCTTGCTTCCCTGTTATCAGTGATCTCCAATCTTTTACAACCATCACTGTGCAGTCTTTTCATATATTTTGTGAATAGCTGAATAACAAGATTTGGAAAGAGACAGAATGTGTGCCAAATAAAACACAAACTGCTTGGTTCACTGTGAAAATATGAACATATCTAACTCACACAAAAATAAAACTAAGAAAGCAAAATACTGTGGATGCTGGAAATCTAAAATAAAAAAAAATAGAAATTGCTGGAAATACTCAACAGTTCAGCCATTTTCTGTAGAGAGATAACATTTCACTTCTGTGACATTTCATCATCATGTTTGATCCCTCAACTAAGGGATACTGGACTCATGCTTTACCTCTCCCGTCCCACCTCTCCTGGTGGGACAATGTGGAGAGAGCTTTCGACTATATGAACCCATGTTGTACCCACACTGGCAGCATTTGATGTAATGGTGTGGAGGGTCTTTACTCTGTACCTTACTTTGTTACTTGAAATAATAATACTGTCACATTACTGTTAAACACTGACTCATTCATTACTAAAGCAATGAAATATAGTCATAATGTTTATCATCTTTGCGTTTAAAGGCTGATAAAAGCAGATAATATAGTGCGGCCAACTCTTTCTAACCGACAACTATATTAAATATAAACCCTTATGCTGATGTGGATGTTCCCAATAACTAAGCAGTAATTCATCAAAAGTGTGACATCGGCAGGCAACAATATTCCCACAGGCATGAGACACATTCGGAACAACATGGCATACAGAGGTCAGTGCTCATCTGAACAATGCCTTGGGCTGCATCCAGAGTTCTGGATGCAGATAAGCCACCACCCTGCATCCTAGAGCACTATAACATAGGTTGCAGGTGGACCTTCCAGATTCGCCGTCCTGGAGGGGATCTATGTTCCAGTCTCAGAATGTTCCTGGAGATCCATCCTCTTTCTCAAAAGGTCTTAACTTCTTTCTTTATTGATGGGTCAGTGATGGTTGGGATCTTTCCAATATGGCATAAAACGGCAGGCTATACACCATCCAGGCCTGCTCCACCATGGAATATGGCATAAAATATCCAGGCTGGATGATTTGGCATTATTCTTTACTGGCTGCTTCAGCCCACATTTTGATGGAAATATGCAATTGGAAATTGTGTGCAGGCTTCTTGTGACTTTCTGTCCATTAAAATTCATGAAATGGAAAGCCACAGGCTCTGCCCAGCCAGCCCATTCTCTCTCCGATAAGTGTCTGCAACCCATTCAACCATACATGCATAGAAACATATGCATACACAGATAAACACATGCACAGACATGCCCATATGTACACAGATACACACGCACAAACACATGCATGCAGGCACACACCCACATAAATACACACACCATACATACAAACGTAGCTGGAATAAATGGGAAGCTGAGATCATCCATACCCTCTCCTCTACCATCGTGAGGAGCACTAAGGCTAAATTAAGTGATAATTTATATATTTACTTTCTCATCCTCAGAACACCCCAAAGTGCTTCATCTGTGCTGATGATGTACCTCACCAACATCTCCAATGTCTCTAATAGTCAGACTAATTGTTCCACATCCAATACTGGATGAGCAAAACATTTCCCAAATAAACATTGGGAATGTAAAGCTATTGCTTTCAATTCCAGCAAGAAACATCGCTCCTTAGCCACTGACTCCATTGCTCCCTCCAGGAACTGACTGAGGCAGGCCAGTCTACACTGAGCCTTAGTGATGTTTTGGACACTGAGGTGAGGATCAGGAACTGGACAGCCACCACTACAGCAATTCCTCAGTTTTGGAGGTCTCATCCATGTTTTTAGGTCTCCTTGTGGTTTCACTCCCTCCAGGTAAATGCTTCCACTTTCAGCATCAAAATCTCTGTGCTCTTTCCATTCAGGCTGCTTGTGCATCCTCAATTTTAACCACTTCACCACAGCTATGAGATAGCTGCAAAAATCTTCTCCCCAATCTCTCTCCTCCTTTAAGATGCTCCTTAAAACCTAGCTTTTACTCTAAGGTTTTGATCATTTACTCTAGTGAGGCAGAAAAGAATCACTTCACTTCAGAAATCAGATTTTACTTACTGAGGACATGGAGAGTATTTTTTCAGCTTATTGAGGGAATTGTATAGAGTTAATTATTTAAGAGTAATATTGAGTTCTCAAAGGATCATGAGCAGACAGCTGCTGTGTACGCAAACCATGATTTCAATGCTTTCAAGCTGAACGATGTTCACTTTCAATTTGTTTAAAGATAAGAAACTCTGCTAATCAAAGGCATACTAATGATGTCATTGCTTTAAAGAGGTCACAACAACAAACACCTGTCCAAAGGCAAACGCCTCCATCTGTTTGCACACTCTCTGCCGCTGCAACAAAATCAAAGACACGTCAACACGAGAGGGACAGCAGGTTCTACCAGAAACATCCTCACAGTTCGACAGGAAGTAACCAAACCCTTATTTTTAATGGTATTCATGACAATGCTTGACTGCTCTTTAGTGTCAGTCAGCTTGCACAAGACATGGAGATATTGTCTAAAATTAGGCTTCCTCCCATCAGTGATGTAAGTGATGAAGTCCGTAAGCGTGGTCATGCCAAACATTTCAGCAAAATATCTGAGAAGTAATTTCACATCATTTACATCAGAAAAGCTCAATGAGGTTTAACCCTTCGCATCTTTAATAATACACAAATATAACACCTTACTACCGAGGCTAGGAGATTTTCTGCGGGATTCAGAAACACGCTGATTCTCCACACCAAGTTATATCCCTTTGGAATGAAGCCACGTTTAATTGGACCGTAAAAAGGCAGAAATCAGAAACATCAAAACAGAGGTTGCCTGTTCACAATTAGCTGGCCCTGGTGAGAGTCCTGGCCATGGGATTATCCCCAGGGATGAGTAGATCTCGATGTAATACAACCTGCACCTAAACTTATTACCGGTGATTGATCACAGATTACATGCCAGTGATTTCAGATTTTGTCCGACTCCAGTTCCTCCAGCATCAGTTCAATGAGTTAATGATCTATACAACACAGATGGACCAAAATTCAACCCAGGTTAACCGATCTCGGGCAGTTGTAGGTCGGCACAGACCTTTAGCTATCCTACATGCTTTTTCTGTTAGGGAGTTATCAGTTGTGGTTCCTGTACCCCATTGCTTTCCAGTAAAATAAAGTTGTCTCTGCCTCCCCCAACCCTGGTCAGCATTTTGAAGGGACTCTGTGATAATCTGGCCCATTGCCCCATACTCCCCAACATTTTATTACTTTCCACAACACCTTCCCATGCAATCGCAGGAGGTGTAACACCTGCCCCTTTACCCTCTCCCTCATCGCTATCCAAGGACTCAAACACACCTTCCAAATGAAGCAGTGATTTACTTGTATTTATTTCAATTTGTCAGATGTATTCACTTCATACAATGTGCTCTCCCTGACATTGGGGAGCCAAATGCCAACTGGGCAATTGCTTTGCAGAACACATCTATTCTGTCCGCAAGGATGACCGCAGCCTTCCAGTCACTTGCCATTTCAATTCATCATCTTGCTCTCACGCTCACTGCTACAATGTTCCAATCAAGTCCAACGTAAGCTGGAAAATATCTTCCAGTTAGGCACTTTACAGCTTTCTGGACTCAATATCCAGTTCAACAATTTTAAACAATGAACTCTGTCCTCCACTTTAAGTTACCTTCCCCCAGTCGGTTTGTTATTTTTATGTTTTTGCTTTCTGACAACAGTGGCCTTTATTCTCCTATTAATGTTTTGTGTCTAATAATATCATTACCACTTCCTTTGCCTCATGTTCCATGACATCTTTGACATTTAATTTCCTCCACTCTCTAACCTATTCCTAACCCTTTCTTGTGCTCTACCTCCCCTTATCCTTTTTCAGAACCTTCCTATCTCCTTCAATTCTGAAAGAGAGCCATATTGGGCCTGAGACACTAACTGTTTCTCTGTCCACACTTGCTACCAAACCTGCTAAGTTTTTCCAAATTTTCTACATTTTCTGCTTTCCACTAATCCTTGTGTGTGCGCAAAACAGAGAGAAAACAGAGTGGGGAGAAAATGTGATGCCTCCTGTAGTTAAACAGTCTCTATCACTCACTAGGCTCTTACACAGACAATAATTTATTCATGAGAGAAGGTAGAAAAGGGTGAAATTGTATATAGACACCTATTAGTTGTATGGATTTCTCTGACCACTCTTCTAGAAGCTTCTGAACTGCCGAATAAAAAGTAATTTGTCTTAGCATATCTAGTGGAAGCAAGCACATTGAGCTAACCTGACCTGTCCTTGGCCAATATCAGCCCGAATACACTTCAGCACTCACTGGGCAGAAGCTGATGCCCCTCCTTCACCTCATTTAGGCAGAATCATGAACATGATCACAGCATTGCTGAGGAATTTGTTAATTATGTATCAATTGTGTTTAATTATATACAGGCACAGGGTATTAATTGAACACACAGAAAGAGATACTTAAACTATGTCTGGTTGAGTTAGGAAGTACATGCGAGTATGTTTCACTCTGCAAACAAACATAAGGCTGAGTAAAAATTGGCTCCAGTATTATCATTCACCAAATGGACTTTTCCACCATAACAGAATAAGAAATAATGATCCTTATAAAACTATTTGAGAGTTGTTCCAAACTCATCTCATTGCAAATGCTGGCTTTACAACTTATCCACCCACCTCCCATGTGGCATGCTTGTGTAGCATGTGTGTGTCAATCATAGCACTTGGAAGAAACACAAGGCCAGGAAGAGGATAGAATGTACTCTGGGTGGCATTTACAGTCCATCACCAAGAGTTGTTCAGAAGCACTACTACTGACCAAGCCCCAAAAGCCATATGTGTCAGACTGAGCATGCACCAGATGGTACAGAACCATCAAGTGGGAGAATTCTACTTTACCAATCTACCTGTTGCAAATGCGTCTGATAATGATAGCATTGTTTGCAATAACTACAGGCACAGATCTAATTACAGATAAATTCTCATCTTCACACTGAGGATACCCTCCATCATGTTATATGACATCATCACTCTAGATTCAGGCCAGATCTAGGCCAGATCTGAGGAGTTACAAATGATGCTGAACATTGTGCAGTCATCAGTGAACATCTTAATTTCTCAGCTTGTAATACAGGGAAGATCAGTGATGGAGCAATTGAAAACGGCTAGGCCTAGGACATGACCCTGAGGAACTCCTGCAGTAATGTCCTGAGACTGAGATGATTGGCCTCTGACAACCATAGGCAGATAGACTGGAGAAATTGGGGTTATTCTCCAAGGAGAAGAGAAATTTGAGAGGAGATTTGGTGTTCAAAATCCTAATGGGTCTGCAGAGAGTGGATAGGGAGAAGCAGAGGACAGTGATTCAAGTTGTTTGACAAAAGAAGAAATGGCCACACAAGGAAAGCCATTATTATACAGGAAGCTAAATTTGGAATGCTCTGCCTGAGAGATGGTAGCAGATGACTCAATCATGGCTTTCAAAAGAGATTTGGATCATTATCTGAGGAGGAAAATTTGCAGGTTAGAGGTTTACAGCATGGAAACAAGCCCTTTGGCCCAACTTGTCCATGCCTAACAATTTTTACAACTAAGCTAGTTCTAATTGCCCACATTTGGCTCAAAACCCTTTATACCTGTTTTACCCATGTAACTATCTAAATGCTTTTCAAAAGACAAAATTGTAACTGCTCGACTACTGTCTTGGCAGCTCATTCCAGACACTCACCACCATCTGAGTGAAAAAATTGTCCCGCCGAACCTTTCTGTATCTGTCCCAAACTATGCCCTCTAGTTTAAGACTCTTGTACCTTTGGGAAAAGATGTTGCCAATCTACCTCATTTGTGCCTGCATTACCTCAGGAAAACCAAGCAGCGTGCCTCAATGACTATCGTCTAATGGCCTGATATCTATTATTATGAAGCACTTCGAAAGGCTAGTCATGACACAAACTCATGGTTGTCCCAGCCTCCCAGGCTACCTGGATCCATTACAATTTGCCTACCACCACAACACGTCCACAGGAGATGCCACTTCCCTGGCCCTGCACTCAACCCTGGAATACCTAGATAACAAAGCCACCCATTTCAGACTTCTATTTATTGACTAAAGCTCAGCCTCCAACACCATTATTCCTGTGAAACTCATCTCCAGACTCCGTGGCTTGGGGCTCCGTTCCTCTCTTTCTGACTGGATCCTGAATTTCCTAATTCACAGACCACAATCAGTAAGGATAGGCAAGAATGCCTCCTCCACGATCATCCTCAACACCAATGCCCGACAAGGCTGCATTCTCAGCCCCCTACTATATTCCTTACACACCCATGACTATGTGACCAAATTCCCCTCCAATTCAATTTTCATGTTTGCTGATGGTGCTACAGTAGTGGAACAGATCTCAAACAATGATGAGACAGAGTATAGGAATGAGATAGGGAATCTGGTGAACTGGTGTGATAACAATAGTCTCTCCCTCAATGTCAACAAAACGAAGGAAATTGTCATCAACTTCAGGAAGTGTAAAGGAGAACATGCACCTATCTACATCAACAGGGATGAAGTAGGAAGGGTTGAGGGCTTCAAGTTTTTAGGTGTCCAGGTCACTAACAAACTGTCCTGATCTCCCCATGCCAACACTATAGTTAACAAAGTCCAACAATACCTCTACTTTTTCAGAAGACTGAGCAAATTTGGCAGATCAACTACGACTCTCACCAACTTTCACAGATGCACCATAGGAAGTATTCTTTCTGGTTGTATCACATCTTGGTATGGTCTCCTGCTCTGCCCAAGACTGCAAACAATTACAAAAGATTGTGAATGTAGCCCAACTATCACGCTTCCCATCCACTGACTCTGTCTACACTTCCTGCTGCCTCTGCATAGTAGCCAGCATTATTAAGGACTCCACCCACCACAGACGTTGTCTTTTCCACGTTCTTCTGTCAGGAAAAAGATACAAAAGTCTGAAGTCATGCACCAACTTACTCAAGAACAGCTTCTTCCCTGCTGCCATCAGATTTCTGAATGGGCCCAACTTGTATTAAGTTGATCTTTCTCTACACCTTAGCTATGAATATAATCTTATGTTCTGCACTCTCTCGTTTCCTTCTCTATGCATGGTATGCTTTATCTATGTACGCAAGAAATAATATTTTCAATGTATGCTAATATTTGTGACAATAATAAATCAAATTAATCAAATTATTTTACAAACCTGTATAGGATCACTCCTAAGCTTCCTATGCTCCAGGGAAAAAGCCCCAGTCTATCCATCCACTCTTTTTAATTCAAACCATCTAGTTCCGGCAGCATTCTAGTAAACCTTCTCGCACTCTTTCTAGAATAGGGTGACTAAAATTGTACACAGTATTCTAAGTGTGGCCTGATCAATGTCTTGTACAGCTTCAACAAGACATCCCAATTCCTGTATTCAATGTTCTGACCAATGAAACCAAGCACGATGAATGCTTTCTTCACCACTCTGTAAACCTGTGACTCCACTTTCAAGGAGCTATTAACCTGTACTTGTGGAACTCTTTGCTCTAAAATGATCCCCAGGGCTCTACCATTAACTGAGTAGGTTCTGTCCCGATTCGATCTACAAAATGCAGCACCTCATATTTGTCTAAATTAAACTCCATCTGCCATTCATTGGCCCACTGGCTCGAATGATCAAGATCCTATTACAGTCTTAGATAACCTTCTTCACTGTCCACTATACCACCAATCTTGATATTATCTGAAAACTTACTAACCATGCCTCCTAAATTCTCATCCAAATCATTCATATAAATGACAAATAACAATGGACCCAGCATTGATCCCGGAGGCATACTGCTGGTCACAGTCCTCCAGTTTGAGAAAAATCTTTCACGACTACCATGTTTTTTGTCATCAAACCAATTTTCTGTCTAATTGGCTATCTCACCCTGGATCCTGTGCAATTTAATTTTATGCAACAAGCTACCATACAGTATCTTGTCAAAGGCCTTGCTAAAATCAATTTAGACAACATTGACTGCACTGCCCTCATCTACTTCTTGGTTATCCTTCAAAAAACTTAATCAAATTCATGAGACATAATTTTCCACTTATAAAGCCATTCTGACTGTCCCTAATCAGTCCTTGCCTCTCTAAATATTTGTAGATCCTGTGTCTCAGAATACCTCCTAACAACTTACCCACTACAGACATTAGGTTCCGTAGGGAAAGGCAAGAGAATAGCATTATGTAAATATCTTTTACTGTGAGCCAAAACAGATAGAATAGGCCAAACAGCCCCTTTCTTTGTACTAGACTTGAATTTAAACAGTGGAAGGCTTTTCCCTTAATTCTACCATTCCCAAGGTGATTCAGTTTTCAAAAGATAACTGAAAGGTAATTAAATGATTATCTGATGAGTAAAGATTTGTAGAGCCACAGGAAAAAGGTGAGGGTATGGGACTAGCTGAGTTCTCACAAAGCACTGGCACATGTATGAATGGCTGAACGGCTGAACGGCCTCCTTCTGCACTGTAATCATTCCGTGATTTGACAGCTTCAATTTTGCAAGTGGTTCTTGATGCCACGCTTGTTAAAAACTGCCTTGACGTCAACCTCACCTCAACTCAGTTCTTTTGTCTTTGTTTCCAACAATGCCATGCTGAATGATGCCTCCCAGGACAGTGTTGCTGGAATCAGCCTCAAGTACAGAGTGGATGGAAAGCTTTTCAACCTGAGGAGATTTCAAGCTATTACCAAAGTGAAAGAGACTGTTCTGAGAGATTTCCTCTTTGCTGATGACTGCACCCTGTATGCTGGCTCACAGCCAGAGATGCAAGTCAGTATGGACAAATTTTCCATGGTTTGTGACAACTTTGGACTCACCATCAACATTAAAAAGACTGAAGTCATGCACCAACCTGCTCTTCATGCACCATACACAGAACCCATAATCACAATCAAAGGGCAGAAACTACAGGCAGTGGACCTGCTCACTTATCCTGGTGGCACGCTCTCCCAAGCAGTAACTATTGAAACAGAAGTTAACTGCAGAATAGCACAGGCAAGTTCTGTTTTTGGTAGACTGCGCTTCACTGCCTGGGAACGTCGAGGAATCAGCCTAGCAACAAAACTGAAGGTCTACAGAGCTGTGATACTCACTACCTTCCTGTATGCCTGTGGACTGCATATCGAAGGCATGCAAGACAGCTCAATCATTTCCATGTGACTTGTCTCCGCAGAATATTACGCATCAGATGGCAAGACAAAGTACCAGATACTGAAGTTCTCTCTAGAACACTTCAGTCCACACACTGCTGATGAAAGCACAGACCCGGTAGGCAGGTCATGTCATCCGTATGCCAGACGAGCGCATACCTAAGCAGTTCCTTTTTGGGGAACTCTCTGCTGGATGACGCTCGCATTGAGGGCAGAAGAAACATTTCAAAGACACACTCAAAGCCTCCCTGAAGTCGCCTAACATTAACACGACCACCTGGGAAACGCTGGCACAAAACCGCCCTACCTGGCACTGCTTCATGCACAAAGGCTGTCAAGCTCATGACGCAAGATGCATTGCTGAAGTACAACTTAAGCACGAGCCGTGCAAGTCCAGAACCACCACCGCAACAACTACAGTGTCTACACAAGTCTGTCCAATATGTGCCAAGACATTCCATGCCTAAACTGGCTTGATCAGTCATCTTCAGACACACCGCAACCAGCCTCAAAATGACTAATGGTGTCGAGGTTCTCATTGATGACAATGAACAAACAACAATGAAATCTGAAACCAAATGACATTGGTGGAACCCAAACTAAGAACTGTTGATAGCACTGCCAGTAACACTTGCTGATGATTGAGAATAGTTTGGCCATTTCTCACATTGTTGAGTAGTTGCCAGTGTTGTAGCTGTACTGGAATAGCTTGGTTCAGGCACAGCCAGCTCTGAAGAACAAATCTTCAGTATTATTGTTAGAATGTTGTCATTGCCTTTGCTTTGTTCAGTATGTGATATGGAGGGGATGAATGCAGCTCCAACAACACTCATGGACACAATATCATTCAAGACAATTCAGCCCTCTTGATCAGCACCACATTGACAACATCAGCTTAAAAAGTCACTCCCATCATCACCAGCACAACAGTATGTCAACAAGATGCACTGAGTAACCTGCTAAGGCTCCTTCGACAGCACTTTCTGAATCCACAAACTCTACCACATGGATATGTCTTCCTGTACTTTTGGATCATCTGTCCTGTTAAATCTTCTCATTTAAATCAGACTGGCTCAAACAGAATTCGCAAACAGCTTAAAATGCTGAGCTAAATCTAAACCTTTCAACACTGATATAAATGAAACTAAAATACATGTCAGAAACACCAATGTACAGCAGCTAATCTCAGGTGTAATTAGCAGCTGCTTCACAGAGAAACCACTTGAGGTCTTTTCTGGCATGTTCCTCTACAGTATGGTTCCCACCAAAGCTGCGGAGGATGTAGAATTCTGATCACCACTGAAACTCGTTTTTTCATGGTTACAATAACTTACTGATTGCCTGCCTATTTCAAGAGGCTTGGAAGGCATGTAGGAATGGGGGGGCAGATAGCGCTGCAAAGTTCAAATGACCATAGCAGAACAAGGCTGTTAACTCTCTGGCCTGGGAGCAATGCTGGTAATTTTTAAAAAGACATTTATCATAGAATCATACCACACAGCAAAGTCCCATTCAGTCCATCGAGCCTATGTCGGCTTTGTAAGAGCCATCTTATTCGTCCTGCTCCCCCAATCTCCTTCTGTCAGGGTAGATAGAATCACAGAATCCCTACAATACAGGAGGAGGCTATTTGGCCCTTCGAATCTGCACCGACATCAATTCCACCCAGGTCCTATCCCCGTAACACCCGCCCCCCCGTATTTAGCCTCTTAATCCCCATGACACTAAGGGGCAATTTAGCATGGCCAATGTATCTAACCAGCAAGGATGCTTTCTCAGTCCGAGTCCAGCCTTCATTTTAAAGGGATTTTGTCAAGATCAAGTTCAAACAATAACCTGCAGACTGAACTGCGAAATTTAATAAATATGACACTCAGGAAGGATCATTATGACTTTGGGAAAGATGTAAAATAAGCAATATTGAATCAGCCACAATCTTCCTGAATTTGATTCAATTGTCTTTAAAATTGGGAAGGTATATAACGGTCAGCTGAATTAATTTGGCCTGTTTTACTATATCTCACAAAATCAAAATGACTCCTCATGGTTTTGTGCTTTACTTTTTTAATTACTGTAGGCAGGATTTTCTGTACTTCCGCGGAAGATGGCCCACCATTGGCCAACAGTGGGATCTTCTGGTTTTGCCACTGTCAATGGGGCTTCCCATTTTATGCATCCTGCTGCGGGGAAATCCGCAGCGGGGATTCACCATCAGCAGGCCCGCAAATTCCTGCTGGCAGAAACAGCTGAAAATCTCTGGCCTGTATGTGCGGAGAGACTGAATTCCTGTGCAGTTTCACCATAAAAACCACAGAGATAACCTATGCCGGTACAACTCAATCAGCAGAAATTAGTCAACATCCAACAGCCATTGGATACAATCCTGGTTCCCAGTCCAACTGTTTCACTAAAGATTGCAGTAGCATTTGTCATCGCGAATGTCCCCAGTTGTTCAATATGCAAAGCTATTTAAAATCCATCTCTGAGTTTCACTGCTTCAGAAGCAAAGGCAAGCATCTCTCCCTACCTGAGCCTTGCGAGCCTGGTTTTTGGACAGTGGATGAACTCTGAGCCTTGGTGACTGCCTGGACAGGCTGAGCAACAATGGTCCCGCTTGCTCCGCTCACCACAGCCTTCGCTACTCCCTGTGCCACAATCTGCTTCTGTCCTACAGCCCGGGCAATGGTGGTACCTGGTTTGGCAACAATTATCTGCCCGCCACTGAGTGCCACCGCCTGCTTCACCACCGGCTGCAAGGTTGAACCTACTGGAATCCCAACCACCTGTGGGCAAGCAAATGTTACTGTGTTATTAAAATTGAAACTGTTAGGCAATGTTAATTTTTTACTGGATAGCTTACTTGATTTAAATAGAGATGCGAATACAAGAGAGCATACGTATGAAATATGATAGCAAAAATTTAAGTTAGAAGTGAGCCAGAAAGAGTAATTGACTTTTCAATTAGATTGTGTCTCTCTAAAAGGGGACTGGAGAGTTCCTGAGAATAGAAAACATCTCATATTGAAGTAGGTGAGGCCTAAATTGGATTATTGCTCCGAGTTAATAAATATAACCTCTTGGAGGGTTGCTTAATTACTCTTGCGGTCAGAGAAAGAAATTCCCAGATGTTTCCCTAAATTGATCTTGGGATTTTTTTCCATGTTTATTTTTCT
This sequence comes from Sphyrna mokarran, assembly GCA_024679065.1. Classification (NCBI taxonomy): domain Eukaryota; kingdom Metazoa; phylum Chordata; class Chondrichthyes; order Carcharhiniformes; family Carcharhinidae; genus Sphyrna; species Sphyrna mokarran. The sequence goes on from JAGIQG010000003.1 coordinate 63,077,537, forward strand.
GCCTCTCTCAGAAGATCGAGGAATTAGGGGAGAGATTCAGTCGTGTAAGGATTTGCACCAGTTACAGAGTAGAGGGGTAGAAGCAGGATGATCAGGTGCAGTTCCCTCGATCTTCTTCTTTGCTTCTCTGTTTTAATTTACCTTCATCTCTCCCGCAGGTTGATCTTGTTGGGGCTACTGGTTCCACAGGTGCCAAACAGCCTCTAATGCCTTGTCCAGAAGCAACAATATTTGATGTATAAGCAGTGAGTTTCAGCAAGCTATCAGACCACAAAGGTCATCAAAACGAAGCCTGAATCAGTCCCCACCCGGTATACGTGTCCATTTTCCAGCTCAGAAGATTGCTAGATAGCACTCATGAACAGGAATCTCAGCTAATGTTACCTTCGAAGAAACACCGGGTAGCATTTCCCAAGCACCTCCATGACATGTTTTCCAGCAGCAGAGGTGGCTGAAATTAGCCACTGGCAGGATTTTCCCATTCCACTGCTATCAACAGGGTTTCCTGGCCTACACACCCTTTGCAGTGGGGAAAGATCCCACCCAGAGCATGTGCATTAGGTTATCAGAGCTATCAAAGCACCAGCCAAATCTAAAGGCTGCATAATTATCCACATCTGGGTCTTGAGTATTGATTTTATTGGAAGTCTGTTTTGGAATTGTATCTATTTACAGGTGTCTCGTGTATATTGTGGCATATTCCTTCTAGCTCAACCGACACGTAACATGAGAAGTGAAACAGTCTCTAAGCTCTAGGGTACCGAACTGCACTAAGTGTCAGTGATGGCACTGATCACACTGCTCTGTGATAACCTATCTACTCTCTTGCAATGTCCACCAGCCTTCTCTGTAGCTTGCGCATTGCTGTTTCATAAAAAGTCACCTCAAAAAATCCCTACCTTTGTTTGGGTGGCTCCTGCCCCAAGTCCGCTGCTGTGTTTCTGGGGGGAGACTGCAATCACCTGGCCACCCTTCACAGTCACAAACTGCTGCACGGCCTGCTGTGTGGACACGGCTGTGACCCCCGACTGCTGACCCACTGACTCGCCTGGTTCCTGCTTGATAATGACCTATAAAGGACAACCAGAAATCCTTTATTTAAATATACTGCTATGGCTGTCAGGAACACAAAGCAAGGCATGCATTTTAACTATTGCTAATAAGCTTCCATTAAGAATGTGCCAGCTTTCTGGAATCTCTCAATTTTAGCCCCTCACCTCCTCAACTCTCCTCTCCAATCTAATATCAGCCATATATCCATTCTCAGAGCATCCAATATACAGATAGGTGGTAAGAGAAAAGACTGTAATGCTCCATATAATTCACAATAACTAGCAATTCAAATTAACAGCCATTTAACTGTAATGAGAACATTTTTAAAATGCATTTATATAGCATCTTTCACACACTCAGGATATCCCAAATGCTTCATAGTCTGAAGGGTAGGCGCCTTGCCATGTGGATAAAAGCAGCAGCCAATTTTCAAATTACAAGATCCCACAGTAATGGAATAAACATCCGCTAGTTTGTTTTTAGTTGTTTTGCTTCCAAGACACTGGAATAAAAGCTTGCTCTTCAAACAGTGATGAGGGATACGAATATACGAATGAAGAAAAATAGGCCACTCAGCCCCTCGAGCCAGTTCTGACATTTAATGACATGATGATTGATCTTAGTATAAATACAACCTCACATGCCTGCCTACCTTCAATGATTTTTCAGCCCCCTTGTTAATCAAGAATCTACTTTGGTCATAACAACATTCAGAACATCCACTTCCATTGCCTTTTGAGGAAGGAAATTCCAAAGATTCACAACGACCATCCCTCACCATCCCCAAGAGAAAAACTTCTCCTCAGCTGTCTTAAATGGATGACCTGTTATTTTTAAGCAATGATCTCTTGAGCAGGTAGACAAGGCCTTGGTTTGGCATTTCATCCAAACAATGGCAATTTAGACCATGCAGTATTTGTTATTGCATTTGTCAACCTAGACTGTGTACTCAAAATTGGGACTTGAACCCATGATCCTTCTGGCACAGGGCAACACTGCTTGCACAAGGTTGACACTGGCCTGTGCTTTTGAGTTAGTATTGAACATAGCAAGGCTAGTTCAATGAGTGAAGTTCAAACACATGTTCCATTTTAAAATATTTCATTTTAAACAGAAGGAGCCAGTAAAATATGAAAATATTGCAGCTGAGAAGAATGGCTAAAATTAAAAATGCAGACAAGATGTGTCACTATGCACTTGAAACTGGGCAAAGGAAAATGAAAACAGGTGATAGATGTAAAAGGATTTTGAAAGAGTAAATCCTTTCTTCCCAGAATAACTAACAAATCATCATTATCTGGTGAGTGTTTATTTTGATGCACACCCCCAGTTGTTCCATTGTGAAAGGATAACTTAATAATTACTCTGTTGCATCAAAACAAAACACACTCTCCTTATGCATCAGAAAGCTGTGGATTCAAGCCTCTCTCCATGCAGTACTGCTCAATTGTGTTTTAGACGAAACATTAAACCAAGATCCCACCTATCCTCTCACGCAGGTATAAAATGTTTGTGGCCCTATTATGAAAGAGACTGGTTGGAATCCTGGCCAATTAGGATAATATGCATATGTGTAAACTACATATTAAAAAATATATATAATCATCCCATCTTTCAACCATTGTCACTAAAATGGATTATCTGTCCATTATCACACAGTTGTGGCATCTTGCTGGATACAGATTGGTTACTGTGTTCCCCACAGTCCAACACTTCAAAATGCTTCATTGGCAGTGAAATTTTTCAGGATGTACTAAGGTTATTAAAGATGTTATAAAAATTCAAAATTTGTTCTTTCTTACTCTAGCAAGTCAGAAGAAACCAGTTATTATTAGTACCACAAACAACCTGTTTCCATACAGAAGATAAAATTCCCTAGTTTGCCTGGAACATAGAGCGCTAGTACAATTCAGTAAAGAAACAATGGCCCTTTTCTACTGAAGTAAGAACTCATTCTTGTCTCACTTCTGACAAAGTAAGCTCCAAAACCAAAATTCCTGCCCATTGATTAAGTTCACCAGAGGCGTTTATATCTGAGTCTAGCAGGGATGTTAGCAGGTTAAAGTCTCACGGTTTGATCCTCAGCCTGTACAGAAATGAACGATCCCAACTACAATTGCAGAAGGGGCATTGTAATTGGCTTCAGCACCATGGACTTGAATCAATCACACTCTCCAGTCCTGGGCAAAAACTATGTATGAATGTTGTTTGGGAATTTGGGAGGACAAGATCAACCTTGGCTGTAGTACCTCCCAACATTTAATATCTAGCTTCACTCCCAAAGAATGTGGACATCTGGATGACACAGTTGGGCTGGGATAGGGGTCGTGCAGTGGCACAGAGAATCTGGAAGCAATAATAACCAGAGAATTGGCATTGGAATAAACCTGGTAACAAAAGAAACTCCAAGAATCCTGTCATTGACAACCAGTTGTTGCTATTTTTGGGTGGGTCACAAGAGGAAAAGAGGTATGCAGACAAATTAAAAGAAAAATACAGCAGTATCAGGGCTAGACTAATGAGTGACATTACCATCTAAAAATAAACTGAGATGGAAGTAACCTGAAGAGCAGAGGAGAAGTTTCTACAATGCCTTCTCAACCAATACATTTTGTGTCCAAGAAAGAAAGAAGTAGAACTAGATCTAGATCCAGAAAATCATTGGGCCAGTAGGTAATGTGAGCAAGTGGAACATCAATGAAGTGAGTTCAATAGATATTGTAAGGGTTACAAAGTATAGCACATAACAGGCACTTTGACCGACAACTTCATGGTGGTTTTTATGTCCACACAAGTTTCCTTCTACCTGTTTTCATTCCTGTCAATATACAATTCTGCTACCTTCTCCCTCGTGTTTATAAAGATTCCCTTTAAATGTACCCATGGTAAACATCTCAATTTATCCTTGTGTCAGCAACTGCCACATTCTAACTATGTTCCCAAATTCCATATAGGATTTATTAGTGAATAACTGATCTTTATTGCCCTTGGTGCTGGTCTCTTCACAATTGGAAACAGCTTCAAAGAAGAACAAAGAACAAAACAGCACAGGAAACAGGCCCTTCGGCCCAAAGAGCCTGTGCCGCCATCTCAATGTTCCCACTCCTACGCGTGATCTATGTCTATGTTTATAGATCTTCTCTACTTTTTCTCCTTCTGAATCAAAATTACATAATTTTAAAAAACTCTATCAGGTCATGTCTTTCAATAGAATCCTAACAGGTAAAATACTCTCACCTCTGGTATCATTCTTATCAATCTTCCATGTAATGTCCTCCTGTGTCTCTATTCCCTTTCTATAACGTGGAGAACTGAACTGTTCCTGATATCCTGCTAAAAATGAATCCCAGTGCTTTGTTTACTATTTTTATGGCCTGATAACCCATGTCACTGCTGTCAATGGTTTGTGCAACTGATTCCTCAGTTCCTCTAGCTCATTTAAACATTTATTCCCAAACTGAGTGCAGTCTTATTTCTTTCCTGCCAAAATGCTGTGCTTCACACTCAACTATATTGACATTTATTTGCCAATTATATGACCAATTTGTCTGTAATAACTGTAGCAAGTGCTAATGTAAGGGGAGGGAAAGATCTTGGAAACAGCAACCATTAGATAATTTGGTTTAATATCAAGATTAAAAATCTTGTCAAGGGGCAGTTAAAATTATAGTTCTACGTTTATCAATTTGGTTTGCCATCATCCCTACTTCTGTGCCAGAAGCTCTAGGTTCAAGCCCCATTTCAAGACTTGTTAGCCATGAAAGATATGTTTATAACTTGGATATACAGGCTGATAATCAGCCCGTAAATCCTTCCAATACACCTGAAAATAGGCAGTAAGAATAGCAATGTTTCCTGATCAGCCATTCTGCAAAAGGCAACAGCAAATCACTAAAGTATTTGCCAAGCATAATCATGGACCATTCCAATGGAAGTCCATGACTGCCAATACCCTCTCAGGACATGCTTCTTGAAGAAGAAGGATCAAAACAGAAAGAGAGAACAAAGATAACGCAAATTCAATTAAGACCAAATCCACTCATCTTCAAAAGGACTATAACAGTTCAAGGAGACAGTCTGCCCCAATTTCTCAAGGATGGAACTAGGTCTGGGCTTGCCTAGCATCCCCAGAAACAAAGAAAAATAATTTTTTTCTATTTCTCCAAAGAAATAGAGAAAGAAAATTGGGAATAAGAAACAAAAAGAAATTTTCAAATGGAAGATAATTATGGTACAAAACCAAACCTATTCCTGCTAGTAGTGAAGGCACAACATGGAATTCAATTATTTTAAAAAGGCCAAGCGGAACGTTTAGGCTATTAACACATAAAATCAAAATCTGCAGACAACAGAAAACTGAAGAACATTTTAATTGTGAAGAAGGAGGATATTGAGCTTTCATCCTTTATGTAGACTTTCACACAATTTTCAAAACATAAACATGCATGCTAAAACATCAAATGCAAGATCTGTTTTCCATCACTAAATACCTGCACAGCATGTGCCAGACAAAAATGCAAAATGAGGATTCAAATTCCTCAAGATTATGCTGTAACTTGTTCTTTAATGAAATGTGAGTTGTCAAGGAGGCAGGTAAAATTATAGTTCCATACTTGTCAGTTTGGTTTGCCATCACTGTGCTACCAAACTCCACAGGGTGGAGCTGCCACACTTGAAGCTGTGCAGATAAACATTGTAAGAAGTCTCACAACATCAGGTTAAAGTCCAACAGGTTTATCTGGAAGCACAAATTTTCAAAGTCTCCCTCCTTCATCAGGTGTTGTGAGACTTCTTACTGTGCTTACTCAAGTCCAACGCTGACATCTCCACATCACAGATAAACATTAGCCAGTATATTAAGCTTCCATCCTCAATGTGAACATTCATACTGACTCACTTGCAAAACATAAATATGCATGTTAACCCTTCAATCACCAAACAGACAGTAACCTTTGCTCAGATACGGTAGAAGTACCTGTTGCTAAAGCACTGGGCCAGAACTATCCACAAGAGCTCCTTGATTTCCTAAGGTAAACTACAATGCCGAAATGTGCATAAATACTTCAATTTATTCCTTTTCTCTGAGGTTTCCATGGAGCTTGCATCAAGGTTATAGCTAGATGTGGAGAATCAAACATGAATTTTTATCTCTCAATGTTTCTGCCACTCTGTCTTGTACTATATCTCATCAGGTTTAGCTCAGTTAGGCAGCACTGCAATTTGTCAGTTTTCTTGGTTCAAATCCCACCTCAGAACCCTGACCCCACAAAAACCTAGGCTGACACTCTATTGCAGTACTGAGAGCTTTGCATTATCAGCGATACCACATTTCCAATAAGATAATAGACCGAGGTTCTGTCTGCCTCTCATGTGGATGTAAAAGATCCCATGGCTTCATTTCAAAGAGCAGGAGAGTTCTTCATGGTCTCCTGGTAAATTTATATCCCTAAATCAATATCGCCAGAACAAATGATCTGATCATGTATTTCATCATTGCTTGTGCTGTGCATGCATTGGCTGTCACATTTTCTACATTACAACAGAGATTTAACTTCAAACATTTTATTTAATGTCATGAAGTTGCGACAGGAGCTATATAAATGCAAGTTCATTTTTCACCTTGTTGACACAGGAAGGCCTGGGTTAATGAAATTATCATAAGGCTAGTCAGCTCCTTGAGCCTATTCCATTGTTCATGGTTAATCTGTACCTCAATTCCAGTTATCCAACTTCGATTTGTATCCCTTGTTACTCTCACCAAACAAAAAATTATTGATCTCAATCTTAAAAATTCTAATCATTCCAGGGCCTTTTTTACAGGGCCTAAGTCTTAGATATCCACCACCCTTTGTGGCAAAGTGAATTTCCTAATATTATTCCAAATGGCCTGATTCTAATTTTAACACTTTGCCATTGGGTTCTGGAAGCATTCAAATCAAAATTGTATGATATGCTGAAAGTTTGCAATCTTAATGCTTTGACTCAGGCAAACAGCTGTACAAGTTGATAGTTCACTGAATCAGAAACTGGATAGCCAGCAAGCCTAAACATTGTTGTAATGATAGTTCAGTCAGTCATTCATTTAGGTGCAGTTTTACATCAGAGTTATTGCTGAAGTCCGGAATCACTCATGGCTTTTTGATCAAAGTGTTGCACTGTTTTACCACGCAACCTGCCCGTTTTTATATGTGAAGGAACAGGGTACCTTTCAGTTTTCAGTATGAGGGTAAATGGCCCAGGCCCATTATGATGCCATGCCACACAGGCATGAATGTCCCAATCAGAGCAGTACCATAAAATGTCCAAACTTCCATTGGATGATATGGTGACATAGTGGTTAGCACTGTTGCCTCAATGCAAATGGTTTCAATTCCCAACTAGGGTCACTGTCTGTATGAAATTTGCATGTTCTCCCCATGTCTGCGTAGGTTTCCTCCAGGTGCCGTGATTTCCTCCCACAGTCCAAAGATGTGTGGATTAGGCTGATTGCCATAATAATTAACCCTTAGTATTATGGAAATTTTCAGGATAAATACGTGGGGTTATGCGGATAAAGCCTAGGAGGGATTGTGGTCGATGCAGACTCGATGGGCTAAATGGCTTCTTTTTGCACTGTAGGGATTCTATTCTACGTGAGGGAGAAAGTGTAGCCAGTATTCTCAGCTGTAGTAAGTAACTCTTGCTTGAAAATGGGCACATAGGTATCAGATGAGGAGAAGATCAAGGCTGAATATGACATTTCCTGTTGCTGAATAACCCATTTACTGATATTCACTAATCAGGCTCACTTTGGGCAAGGTATTGAAGAGCAGCTGGTGCTTCTTAAGCAACTCTCAGTAAGATGATGAAATTCAGGGGAACATGGATGGGAGCAGTATTCAGAAAATACTGCTGAAAAGGTTCGATGAGAAGAGCTGGGAGGAGTTTTCAATGGAGCATCTACAATCAATCAGAATGGTTGGATCAAATAGCCAATTTCTATTGCACATATTCTATGTAAATCAGGTTTGGTGGAGGGAGGAAACCGACATCAAACAAAATAAGTATTTTCATTGAATGTAAATGAACTTGAAGCAAACCTGACTGTACAACCATGGATGTTAATATTTCAGTTCCATTTTGCCTTAGCTAACAGAGACAGCGGGAAGAACAGTGCTTGTGTTCATTAGTGATAGAAGTTGTTCTGATCTGCCACTTCACAGAATTCCAACATGGTGGGAGACAGTCACAATTTTATATGCTCCCTAAACTTCACTGGTAATGAATTCAGCAAGAAGCCAAGAAGCGAAGCTTCCAATTAGTTTTGTTCGGACCAGAAGAGTAAAAATGCAAAGTAGGTAGAGTTAATTTCCAATCCACCATGATCAAATTGAACAACAAAGCAGCTTTAAGCAGTTGAATGTTCAACTTCTGTTCTTGATATTTCTCTCCTTTTGTGGGCCCTTTCAACAAAATGAAATGTAGCTGCTGCTGACCTCCACACTCAATCTGCTCAGCTTAGACTCCATCCCCTTCCTCCAGACCATCCCAGTTGGTTGATCTTCTCAACCAAAAGTGGATGAATTGCCTCAGGAGGCCAGTGAGATGTTCAAAGCCCAGCGATCAGATTTAAGCAAGGCCCCGGGTTCCCAGCAAACACTCCAAACACTGAAATGTACCTAACAGTGACAGTAAAAGGAGCCATGATAATTGAGCAAGTGTTGGCAGTGGATGTCATTGAATGTCAGTTTTTTTTCTCTGTATTTTTTTCATGGGATGTGAGTGCTACCTAATTGTCCTTGAAATGAGTGGCCTGCTCCATCATTCTGGAGGCCAGTTAAAAGTCAGCTACATTGCTTGGGTCTGGAGTCACATGTAGACCAGACACAGTTAGGATGGCAGATTTCCTTCCCTAAAGGACATTAGTGAACCAGATGGGTTTTTTCAAAAGTAACAGAAACATGGTGACTTTTCTGAAACTAGTTTTTATACACCAGATTTATTAATTGAATTTAAATTCCACCAGCTACCATAGTAGGATTTGAGCCCTATATCCCCAGGGCCAGTGCCTTTGAGTTGTTAGTCCATTATAACTACACCACCATCTTCCTGAATGAAATCCTCATTCATTTATCTGCACATTATCATGTCTCATCACCTCTTAAAACTTGCCACATGGTGATTTATTCTGAATTGTAGACACTACTGCAAAGTGGAAACATGAGAGGGGAAATGGATCACATAAACAGAAGCGAGATGAATAATGAGCAAATAGTGCCATTGTCTGAAGGACAAATAAATAGTAGCCAAGATACTATAGAATATTTCTCATTTCTTTTGAAAAGTGCTGTGGGATCTTTAACAGAAGAATCGGAAGATCTCAGACGGTTTCAGTTTAAAATCTTATCCCAAGGATGGCACCTTCAACAATGCAGCAGACTCTCAGCACTATTCCATTATCATTATGTTGAGATGCCGGTATTGGACTGGATAAGCACAGTAGGGAGTCCAAAACACCAGGTTAAAGTCCAACAGGTTTACTTGGTAGCATAAACTTTTGGAGTGTCGTTCTTTCTTCAGGTAAGTGAGGAGATGTGTTTACAAACAGGGCATAAATAGTCACAAACTCAATTTACAAGATAATCGTTGAAATGAAAGACTCGCATTAGTTCTCAACTACCCTCTGAAATGGCCTAGCAAGCTACTCAATTGTATCAACTGCTACAAAAGTCAAGGGAAACTAGGGATGGGCAATAATTGTTGGCCAGCCAGTGACACCGATGTCCCATGAATAAATTAAAAAAGGGACCTTGATTTGGATCCTTAAACATATAACCTTGTGATAGATCCCTGTGAAGATAGTGGTGAGATGGTATTGACAAGCCGGTAAGTTTATCAATGTTAAACTTAAGACCAATTTCAGCCTGCGTAGCATGTAAAGTTCTCTTCCAGTTTTGCTAAATTTCATTACAGTTTACTCAGGTTAAGGAACCAGAATATCAGGTTGTCTGACAAACATGCAATGTTTTACTAAGAACTGAAGCCTCCCACTGAGTTCTTAGAATAGAGTTTAATTTAAAACAAGGATCAGTTTGTTTATGTTTTCCTGACAAATCTGTTGTGTATTTCCTGTTTTAACTGTATCGCAGAATTAGCTTTGGTCACTGTCTGTGTGGAGTTTGCATATTTTTCTCTTGTCTGCGTGAGTTTCCTCCTGCTGCTCCAGTTTTCTCCTGCAGTCTGAAAGTGCTGCTTAAATGCATTGGCCACGATAAATTGTCCTTCAGTGTACCTGAATAGGCGCCAGAGTGCTGTGACTAGAGAATTTTCACAATAACTTAATTGCAGTATTAATGTAAGCCTACTTGTGATGATAATAATAAATAATAATAATAATGATAATAACCATGTGCACACCTGCACTCTGGTGCACCCACATCAAGCACCACTGCATTGCGGGGCACCCACATCGAGCACCACTGCACTGAGGAGCAACCACATCAAGCACCACTGCACTCTGAGGCAGCCACATCGAGCACCACTGCATTCTCAATCAGTGAGGCTTCCACTATCTTCAGCACGAGTGCACTCCCATTCAACAACATATATTTCTAATGCACCTTCGACGTATGCATTTCACAAGTGTTACAAAATTTGATACCAAACCTCATAAGAAACTATTAAGACATAGCTGACCGAAGCTTGGTCAAACAGCCAAGTTTTAAGCAAGCAGAGAGATTACAAGAACATGAGTCTTGGCAACTGGAGTGCAGCCATCAGTGAAGGAACAAATAAAATCAGAGATGTCCAAGAGGAGCGCAGATGTCTTGAAGAATCGAAGGAGATTACAGAGATAAGGAGGGATGAGGGACTGGAGGGATTTAAAAACAAGGATGAACATTTTAGATATCAAGAATTTTCCAGATTGGGAACACTGTTGCTCAGCAATTAGATGGGCGTTATAACTCTTGCCTTTCCCAATACCACAAGCACTGTTCTTTGCACTGCCACTGATCATTCCATTCTCTCCCCAGTCAGCTATACACTGGAGCATGAAGTGTTCATAGGCGGAAGATCAAGTTTCTATTGCAACATACATATTCATTTCAAACAATCCATTCAACAGAAAGACTAACCACAAAACTCATATTCAGGTGGGTGGCATCAATTAATTCTGGGCGGCTGTAACGTGAATGGGAGGACTGTTTTGTTGATACATTATTGTGCAGCGTTGGCTGAGGTCAGCCTCATGCAAAGGCAAGATCATGGGCAAATGAAGGTCACAAATTCTCAACACTCAGTATGATTGGACTACCTCATAATACTTGGCATCATCTGACTGTTGAAATGAGTGACCAATGAATGTGAACAGTAATAGATTATTCTATTCCTTCAGAATATCTGGCATAGTGCCGCTTGCACCACTCACACAGTGGCATGCTGGCACAGTCAGTAGCATTACTGATTTCCTCCCAGTTTCCTCCCACAGTCCAGAGATGTGCAGGTTAGGTGCATTAGCCATGGTTATGGAGTTAGGATGGAGGCAAAGGCTTTCAGAGAGTCAGTGCAGACTTAATGGGCCACACTGCCTCTTTCTGCACTATAGGGATTACACAGTTCTAAATGACAAGTCAGTCTTCACATATTAGAGCCATGGGAGATGGCAGAACTGTATCCTATATGTGGACAAGTTTGAAAAACTGTAAACTCTAATCCAGACGAACATGGGAATAACGTTCTTCTGCCTAAAAACTCTACTGGATCTAGCCCTGGGGCATTTTACTAAAGGAAAATTAGGCAGAGTCCAATTGTGTGGATTTCTATCCTCTTTCAGCATCAGCAATTGGCCTTCTATTCAGGCAGTTCCAGACGAGTGACAGTGCAGCCCAGCTCACTGATATCTGCTGCCGGTGGTATACTGCATGAATGGTTGTGAGGAGGATGATGCCATTAAGCATTCTATGACACCATTACCAAGTGTTAAAGAAAACTTGCATTAATATAGAGCCTTTCAAAACCTTACAACATTCCAAAGTCCTAAACAGCTACTGCAGTATTCCTGAAGCGTTAGTTTTAAAATTCTGGCAGGGCCATAATTTGTCGCCCATCCCTAATTGTCTTTGAAGTGCATGACATTCTCGTGATTTCAGGGGGCATTTAAGAGTCAACCACATTGATGTGGGCCTGGAATCACATTTAGGCCAGACCACGTAAGGATGGCAGATTTCTTTCCTAAAGGACATTAGTTAACCAAAAGGATCTTTATGACAAATGATGATAGTTGCTATGGTCACTATGATCGAGACCACCTCTATATTCCAGATTTATTAATTTTATTCAAATTCCACCCACTTTCACAGTGGGGTTTGAACCCATGTCCCTAGAGCATTAGCCTAGGCCTTTGTATTATTGGCCCCATTACTCCAACACCATCATCTCCCCTTATTGTTGTTATTGTAGGAAGCATGGTAACCAAGCTGAGTACCTCAAGCTTCCACAACCAGTAATACAGTAGTGACTAGAGAATCTATTTCAGGTGCTGGTTGAGAAATAAATATTAGTCAGGATACTGGTGGCCAGGTTGTGGGGATTGTATTCTTGAGCTCTTCTTCAAAACAGTGCCACCATACTAGAGTGCCAATCTGGATTACGTATTCAGATCTCTGCAGTGACATTTGAATCTATGATCTTCTGACTCAGTGGCAAGAAGGCTACCATTGAGACAGAGCTCATACTGTCTGGAAGGAGGTACTGACAAGTTGGGAGGCTGCAGCACATTGTTAGCCTCAATGAGAGAAGCCACCCTATGCTTTAATGTTTGCTCTGAACTGCACTCTTTTATACCCACAACTATTGGCAGTTGTGGGTAACAATATCTGAGGTGGCTGTTGGTGAGTGGGGACATTAGATTTTGAGGGTACCTGATCAACTCTGGCATGCTTTCATTCAAGCACCACTATTACAAGACGTCAAACACAACTGAAGTAAATAACTTATTCATAAAGCCAAACAGATTAGATACTCTACCCCACTACATACAGACTGAAGTATCCAGAACCCCACCCTTACAAATAACGAAAGGATGACAGTCACGTGAAATATATCCAGCCTAACTTCAATACAGCTATCTCCAAGCCTGGAATGAGCAGAACAAAACAGAGGCAATTAAAAGACCTGACTGTACAGGTGTTGAAAGCTGTGGGTAGATTTGTCAACAGCAGTGAGGAAGTGGTTTAAAGTTTCTCAGACGGTTATTACTGTTAATTAGCTAGTTACTGTTACTGCAATGATAGATAAATATTTTTTAGTATTTCAGTCAGAAGAAAACATGTCACACACACAGCTTGTTAACAACTTTCCTATTTTAGTTTTATATGGTGTTTTTACACTTGACTGCACATTTCTCCAACCATGCGCCAAAACTCTGGTCTCTTCGTCCCTTCATTAATTCTAAGGGGACACTCTACACATGGTGGGGTAGGTACCTGACATTTCGCTTGACACAATGTGAGGGGGGAATCTAAACACTTCACACCAGAAAGAATTGGGTTGGGATGTCAATACTTTACTCTGTACAGAGTGGGAACAGGGGAGCCAGACATTTCACACTGTAGATTGGAGTTTTGTTGCATGAGCTCTGAAAAGTTCATGAGCTGGGCATAGCTTTCTGTCATTCTTTCATATTTTGGTGGAATTTAACACAATTCTAATATTTAAAATCTTCAGCACAGCTGGAGCACTATAGTCACTGTCACTCTTAATATAACCCTTAACAGACCTTTAGATTTGGCTGTAGTGAAAGCAGATTTCATGAGTACACAGAAATCATATATCTCTAAGCTACACTGGGATTTTAATTCTCTCCCTTCTCTTACATTTATTAGTGTGTGCTTGTGCATGTGTCTGTGTGCATGCATGTCTATCATACAGATATGTGCAAGTGTGTGTGTAGGCAAAGAGTGAATGAGAGCCAAAGTGTGTGCCACAGAGTCTGCATTTGTCAGTAAGTATGCGGCACAATGTATACATGTTCTACCCTCTTCTTTGTTCTTTTCCTTTTGAAATGTGTAAATTTACAATAAACTCCAATTCTAATGAAAGGTTTTCATCTGAAACATGAACTGCTCTGTTCTCTCCACAGTTGCTGTCCTAACCTGTTTAAAGTTTCCAGCTGCTTTTATTTTAGATCTGCGGCATCTACTCTTTTCTTCAAATGGGAAAATGCTAGGCACTCTTCTTCAATAAGCCACTTCGGTCCTGGCCTACCTCTACCGCCCGCTTTTCAGACAGCCAAGAAATATGTACGTTAGGTGGTAAAGAAAGATCTGTGTCAGCAGTGAATTTCTCAGAAGAGATCAGTTCCCTGGAACTGTGAACACAGCTCCTTAGATTATTTTACAAAGTTGAAAGTTAGCAAGAATTCAAAACATCATTTTTTTGACATCTGAGTATAGCAGGCACTGGGAAGTGCATCTATCGTTTTTATGCAGAAGTGCAAGTACATATTCCCCACCTCTCCTTGTATCTGACAGCCCATAATAACACCCCCTCTCTCCCAACGAATCCAACCACTCCCTGGGGTAATATCTGACCCCTGCCTACCCCAGTGTCTGACAGTTCCCACCTCCCTCCCCCAAACCCTATTGTCAGGCCCTCTCCTTAGCATTTGACTGCTCTGCCCTCCGAATATGCTCCCTATCCTGTGTCTGACCACCGTGCCCCCAGTGTCTGATCACCCTGCCAGCACTTCTCAAGCGTGGTAGGCCTTTCTATCGAGGTCAACAGAAGTCTCACATTAAAGCAATTAATGCTGCTCCCAATATTAAATTGTGCATGGAAGCTGGAAGGATGTGTGGGTTCACTTTCCCCCAACATTTTAACAGGGTCGAAAGCAGCAGAACAACAACAGTTCTTAAAATCCAGATCAATGCAACTCTATTTTCACATGTCTGTCGTGGCTTAGTGTGTAGCACTATTTAGTGTAGCACTATCCCACTTCAGAGACTTGAATATAAATAATCCTGAGAGAATCAGGGGAAGGACTGACAGAGATTGCATGCTAGACACCCTTTTACCACAGCCTGCAACATCAGTTATTATCTTGATGCACTTCCTGTGTGACTCATATTATAATTCATATATATTTCAAAACCACCCGAGGTTCATGAAATTCCACACTGGTTATTGATCAGCATTAAGTGTTTAGTTTAGTCTACCTGCTCTCAGCATTAAAAAAATTCGTTAATCAGAAATATGCGAAAAAAAACGAAGTTCTTGTCCTTTGGTCTCCTGGGAGTGCACATAAATTTTATCAGGGTCTCTGCCAGCAAGGTACCTCTGATTGAATCCTGGGCTGGGCCTGGTTTACCCTACGTACTGTGTGGGCCATAAATGGTGTGAGACTCAGCTATGTAGCCTTGGCTGCGTAGCTGAGGATTGTTCTGACTTAGGCCTGGGTAGAGGTCCTTTAGTTTTCTCTCATAAAGAAGGAAATCACCTTGCAATGAGTCATCTGTCAACTCACTAATGCAGCACAGGCTCACGCTGAAACAGTTTAGGTTAACTGAAAAGCAAACAAACATTAGGGCCATTGCATTCACAGGACTGATGTCCACATTAACAAGATCCTTCCTCAAGTGAAAACAAGATATTAATTACAGGGCCCTCATCTCCAGTGAAAAATTATCTGAAGCAGGTGATACTCAATTCTTACCTTGGTGAAGGCACCAAGACCTCCAGTCACAGGTTTAGGGCTCTGGACCTTGGGATGGCTTCCAATGGGGCACAGAGGGGGCATGGCTGCAAAAAGTGCATCTTCCTGCTGAAAATAAAAAAACAAAGGATGCATCATCAATCTACAGCCCACTCACAGAGAACATCTGATCCTTCACTAGTAGGATTCAGAGTAAATAATAGACTTCAGCAATGCTGGGCTAGAGAAATATTCAGTGCCTTCAGAACAGGAAACATCAAATCTACATTAAAACAATGCCTATGCCACATCCAAAGCCAGTGGCGATACTGAGAGAGAGACTGCAGGCTTTTGAGAGGCAACAATAAAAATTAAACACAAGAAGTAAATAAATTACACTAAGAATTTTATATCAAACTGATTTTATATCATAATAAGATGGTAGGGCCAGGTCATTAAAATGGACTGAATATACGATATAGTCATAAAGCTGAGTGTGTATTTTTGAGGAAAAGGTCAAAATTCAAAGCACAAGGTGCAGAATTTCTACAAAGATATAAACATCCTTGCTCTTTAACCACCTAACCCATAAAAACAGTGGTGCCTTTATATGGTGGCTTTACCAGCTTCATACTCAAATGTTCCAATGTCCTTTGACCTGCCTCCCATCTTTCCACCCTCAGGTCATCCAAAAATTTGTTGCCCACGCAGACATAGGGAGAACATGCAAACACCAAGCAGACATCACCTGAGGCTGAAACTGAAACCAGATCCCTGGCATTGTGAGGTAGCAATGTTAACCAATTTGTTCCAGGCTTTTGTTGACTTTTTCACACAAAACCTTCAATTTAAAATTCTCATCCCTTTGTGATCTTGTAACTTCCTTTATAGCTCTCCATTCCTCCAACTCTGACACTAAGCGTATGTCCCCCTCTCCCTCTGCACAGCCCTCCACTCCAATGACAGCTTTGACAGCTAAAGACATGGCTATGTGCCTCAATGTTCTCACCAGATCCCTCCAACAGTATACTTCCTTCTTGCCATTCTGCTCCCTAGATAAGAACACTTGATGATAAAATGCCACCCTTACTACTTTCCACGGGAATTAAGCATAAAGGAGAACAAGTCCGTGTCTACGTCAATGGGGACAAAGTAGAATGGGTCAAGAACTTGAAGGTTTTAGGTGTTCAGATCACAAACAACCTATTCTAGTCCCCCCATGCCGACACTATAGTGCCTCTACTTTCTCTGAAGACTGAGGAAATTTGGTATGTCAGCTACAACTCTCACCAACTTTTACAGATGCATCATAGAAAGCTTTCTTTCTGGTTGTATCACAGCTTGGTACAGCTCCTGCTCTGCCCAAGACCATAAGGATTTACAAAAGGTCATGAACGTAACCCAATCCATCATGCAAACCATCCACTGACTCTGTCTATACTTTCCGTTGTCTCGAGAAAGCAAAGTGTTTTTCCTTTGGGAAAAAGATACAAAAGTCTGAGATCATGTACCAATCGACTCGAGAACAGCTTCTTCTTTGCTGCTGTCAGATTTTTGAAGATTTACCTTGCATTAAGTTGATCTTTCTCTACACGCTAGCTATGACTGTAACACTACATTCTGCACTCTTTCATTTCCTTCTCTATGAATAGTATGTTTTGTCTGTATAGCACGCAAGAAACAATACTTCATTGTATGTTAATACGTGGCAATAATAAATTAAATCAATTGAGAATGCCATTAAAACTGACATCATCCTGCTTAATATTGATTTCTTTAACTTGGCATCCATTTTCATCTGCTAAACATCAATGAACTGCCTCAAGGACATTTCTTCACATTTAAGGTTTCATTTCAATACAAATTGTTGTTGTCTATTGTTGGCGTGATCATAACCAATCAAACGACAGAATTTAGCATCAGATCCACTGCTGTATTTCTATTTCCTTCTTGCTATTAAAAGGAGTCAAACATAAATAATATGGTGATGTATGGATAGTGTCTCCAGATTAGCAATCCAGAGGTCCATGCTAAGGCTTAGGGGACATAGGTTTGAATCTCAATGATTATCAAAAAAACGCATCTGTTCTTTAATGTTCTTTAGGGTAGGAAATCTGCCATCCTTACCTCATCTCGTCCATATGTGACTCCAGAGACACAGCAATATAGCTGAGTCTCAAATGTCTTCTGAAATGTACTAGCAAGCCATTCAATTCGAGAGCTATTAGGGATTGACAACAAATTGCTGGCCTTGCCAGCAACACCCACATTCCATGAAAGAATTTAAAAAAGATATTCACAGGGTTTTACAGTCTGAGGGAGCTGGATTAACAGGTGTCTGTAAAGTGCATTGAATTAATACCTGGGCGTGCTCTTTCATTGATGTGCTTTGTATACGTTTGTTTCTTTAAACACATTCAAAGCAGAGAGAATAATTAAAAGGAAATTAAAAACAATCCAAAAACCTGTCTTTTTGAAACAGAATATTTGAAACAGGATATGACTACAGAGGTATAAATCTTTTAGAATAGATTTACTTCAAATATCTATTACAAATACATAATTTAATCATGAGTTTGTCAATCTGCAGAGAAGGGTGGGCTTTTTTAACTAAAAGATCTTTTCCTGTTATACACATGTATAGGTAAATTGTCTCCCATCTAACGCAGACCAAATCAAGATCACTTGCCTCTTTCCAGTCACAAACTAAAGAGCTGCTCTGGCTACTGGTGGAAAAGCAGTGACCTGCTGGCCAGTTGAGCTGAGAAAAGTTGCCTTGGTGCAAGAAGTGGTCAAAGAATCAAAGAAATTAGTCTAAAAGGTATTTCTCTACCTATTCTAATGCAAGAAACCTGGGTGTTCATTAGTAACACGGGAGTGATTTTTCCTCACAATCACCAACATAATGCATCAACACTCATTTCAAATTAACTCCAGGAGATGTAAGTTTGCTGTAGTGAAGTGCCTTGGCATTTAGATCTGCTGGGTCAATACAATCATTCTTTTTTATTATCTTTTGGGACTTTTATTCCAACAAAAAAAAATGCAAATTAAATCCAATTCATGATCTCCACATGGGGGACAAACAACATCCAATCTAACAAAATGAGGCTTCACATCCTACCTTGGGCTCAATCAAAAAAGATCCAAGACAGCAGGTTGAGGCTTTGCACCCGCTTCCATGCTTGGTCTGATGCTTTACCTCAGCTAAAAGGTCGAGAAAGCTTTGAAAAATTGCATCAGGTAATGCCTCAGGTCAATCTCACCAACTACCCTGATCCTTTACTCTGCCCTAGCCTAGGCAAACTACCTACACCCTAGCTATGACTGTAACACTACATTCTGCACTCTCACATTTCCTTCTTTATGAACAGTTTGTTATGTCTGTATAGCACGCAAAAAACAATACTTCAGGCATCAGCACACCAAATGTGCAATGGGCTAACGTCATCACCTGCCCAATCATTGTTTCACCCTGCAGTTATTCTTTAGGTAGTGAATTAAAAAGAATTTTACCTGCCTTGTTTTTTGTCCAGTTTTAACTCTTTGAAATGTGTTACTCCTGTTATTCAGTAGTTACTGTTTCAAGAGTAGTTTGAAAAGAAAAGAGGGGAATGAAGGGGGATAGAACGAGGGTGGGGAGTGGGGCCAGAGAGGGAGGTAGGCAGGAGAGAGAGAGGGGGGCAGGAGAGAGAGAGAGAGGGGAGGAGAGAGAGGGGGCAGGGAGAGAGAGAGGGGGGCAGGGAGGAGAGAGGGGGGGGGGGGGGAGGGAGGGGGGGGGGAGGGGGGGGAGGAGGGGGGGAGGGGGGGGGAAGGAGGGGGGGAAGGAGGGGGGGGAAGGAGGGGGGGGGGAAGGAGGGGGGGAAGGAGGGGGGGGAGGAGGGGGGGGAAGGAGGGGGGGAAGGATGGGGGGGAGGGGGGGGGGAGGAGGGGGGGGAAGGAGGGGGGGGGGAGGGAGGGGGGGGAAGGGGGGGGAAGGAGGGGGGGAGGAGGGGGGGGAAGGAGGGGGGGGGGGGGGGGGAAGGAGGAGGGGGGGAAGGAGGGGGGGGAAGGAGGGGGGGGGGAAGGAGGGGGGGGAAGGAGGGGGGGGAAGGGGGAGGGGGGGAAGGAGGGGGGGAGGAGGGGGGGGAGGGGGGGGGGAAGGAGGGGGGGGGAAGGAGGGGGGGGAAGGAGGGGGGGAAGGAGGGGGGGGAAGGAGGGGGGGGAAGGAGGGGGGGGGAGGGAGGGGGGGGAAGGAGGGGGGAAGGAGGGGGGAAGGAGGGGGGGGAAGAGGCGGGGTGGGAAGGAGGGGGGGAGGGGGGAAAGGAGGGGGGGGAAGGAGGGGGGGGCAAGGAGGGGGCAGGAAGAGAGAGAGAGAGGGGGCAGGAAGAGAGAGAGAGGGGGGCAGGAAGACAGAGAGAGAGGGGGGCAGGAGAGAGAGAGAGGGGGGCAGAGAGAGAGAGGGAGAGGGGAGGGGGGGGGAGGAGGGGGGGGAGGAGGGGGGGAAGGAGGGGGGGGGCGGGGGGGGGAGGGGGGGAAGGAGGGGGGGAAGGAGGGGGGGGAAGGGGGGGGAGGGGGGGGGGGGAACAAAAGGAGGGGGGGGAAGGAGGGGGGGGAAGGGGGGGACGGGGGGGGGAAGGGAGGGGGGGGGGGGAAGGAGGGGGGGGAAGGGGGGGGAAGGAGAGGGGGGGAGAGGAAGGGGGAAGGGGGGGGGGAAGGGGGGGGGAGAGGGAAGGAGGGGGGGGGGGAGGGGGGGGGGAAGGAGGAGGGGGGGGGAAGGAGGGGGGGAAGGAGGGGGGGGGAGGGGGGGGAAGGAGGGGGGGGAAGGAGGGGGGGGGAAGGAGGGGGGGGAAGGAGGGGGGGGGAAGGAGGGGGGGGGAGGGGGGGGGGGGAAGGAGGGGGGAAGGAGGGGGGGGAAGGAGGGGGGGAAGGGGGGGAAGGGGGGGGAGGGGGGGGAGAGGGGGGGGAAGGAGGGGGGGAAGGAGGGGGGGGAGGGGGGGAAGGAGGGGGGGAAGGAGGTGGGGGAAAGGAGGGGGGGAAGGAGGGGGGGAAGGAGGGGGGGGAAGGAGGGGGGGAAGGAGGGGGGGAAGGAGGGGGGGGGGAAGGAAGGGGGGGGAGGAAGGGGGGGAAGGAAGGAGGGGGGAAGGAGGGGGGGAAGGAAGGGGGGAAGGAGGGGGAGGAAGGAGGGGGGGAAGGAGAGGGAGGAAGAGAGAGAGGGGCAGGGAGAGAGAGGAGGAAGGAGGAGGGAAGAAGGGGGAAAGGAGCGGGGGGAAGGAGGGGGGGAAGGGAGAGGGGAAGGAGGTGAAGGAGGGAGGGGGGAAGGGGGAAGGAGGGGGAAAGGAAGGAGGGGGAGGGTGAGGAAGGAGGAAGTGGGGGGGAGGAAGTGGGGGGGGGGGAGGAGGAAGTGGGGGGGGAGGAAGTGGGGGGGAGGAAGTGGGGGGGAGGAAGTGGGGGGGAGGAAGGGGGGGGAGTATACTCCTGCTGTTCGTTGTCATGTTGTTATTATGTTCTCTGTCCCAGGAGTGCAGGACTACTACATTTTGGGGTCTCAGGGCAGGAAGGTAGGTGAAACTTAGCAAGGTGGATTAGACAAACGTGCCTGGGGGTCCATGTAGAGATTGGATGGGGGGGAAGTCCTTCCAGAGGTAACACTTTTCAGGGTAGGATGTTGAAAGGAGGTTGCTGATAGAGTTGCCTCCCACCCAAGGCCTAAACAGGGTTAATTTTCTGGTTTTCTCCCTATTCTTGAACTCCTGCTGCCAGCCTGAAAATTAAGGCTGGGCAGAAAATGGCCCTTGAGTGGTCAATAATTAGCCACTTAAGGGTCTCAACTTAGACTAGGATGGGCAGACTAGCCTAGACCTTACCCAACCCAACATAAAACTATGGAGAGATTGGAGTGGGCACAACTTGATGAGAAGGTCCCCCAAAAATTTCACTATCACCCCATCCCACCTACAAACCATTCAAGTGGGGGATATAAAATTCTGCCCTACATTTCTCACAGGGTGACTCTTCTATTCATATTCTGTGCCACCTAAGGTGTTTTTTACTTTGAAAAGAGATCTGAAACATTACCTCTCTTTCTCTCTCCACACACGTTACCTAATTTGTTGCACATTTCTAGCACTTTACATTTTTATTTTAGATTTCTAGTCTCTGCAGTACTTTGCTTTTACCACATTCATTCTTGTATTCAGTGCACCTTAACAAGATGTGAACTGGTGAGTAAACACAGCTGTTTCTCCCATTTAAGATGTTATAATGTTAGCATTAACACAAATAGTCATTAGTTACTGCAGTTTGGTTGATATAAGCAATTGCATGTTTTACATATATATAGGTGCATTTTAAATGTTGTGAACCATTTTGAAAAATAGCATGAGAGTTCTCCCAGTGTGCTGACCAACATTTTTACAATACAACATCAAATCCTTTAAAAACACTTCATTGGCTGTAAAGCACTTTGGTATTTGCTCAGATCGTGAAAGGTGCCACATAAATGCAGGTTTGTTTGCTCATTGTTCTTTCGCTCCCTTTATTACATATTACAATCAATGTCACTCAGATTATCTGATCTTTTCCCTCAATGGAACATATATTTCTCTGCAGTGAAACAGTTACTACATGCCAAAAGGATTTCCTTAATTGCAAAGTATTCGGGGGGTATCCTCAAGTTATAAAAGGCAAACACAAATGCAAGTTTCTTTGTGCTGTGTCAGGATTCCTGTGTCAGGAAAATCAGTCAAAATTCTTCTTCTCAATCGCTACTCAGTGACCCACACTGGGAAAATGTGTGCAGATTTTAGGTAAACAAAGAATGAAGCTCAGGTGTGCTGTCCTCAGCAATCAAATATGCTGCCAAATTTTCCAATACTTCAAAGGTTGTTCATTGGCTGTGAATTCTGAACATTCCAAATTTGTGAAAAGCACAAGATAAACACAAATTGGTTCTTCTGTCTAACCTTTGTCTAAACTTGGCTAATCTTTTTTTCAGTTCAGTTCATTTAAATCTTATAGACATGCACTGAGCAGTAACATCACCTCAGATTCAATGCTCATTCAGAACAAAGGGCAACAATTTCCATGCAAGGCAGGAAAGTCCATACAGCGCTGTGTATAGACAGGGATTTTCAACATCTGCTGAGCTATGTGTGCGTAGTGTGTTTTTTAGTGTGCAAAATGGCATTTCCAAAAACTACAGGCAGTAATAGCCAGTTGCGAGAATCAATTAGCACAGAAAGAGGGCTTTTCAGTCCTTTGCATCTATGCTAGCATTTTGGAAGAGCTATCCAAATAGTCTCATTCTCCTGCCTTTTCCCCTATTGCATTGTTTTCTTTCTCTCTCCAAGTATTAATCCAATTCCCCTTTGTAGATGATCACTGAATCTACTTCAATGGCTTCATCATTTTGTGCATTCTAAACCATAATAACTCACTGCATAAAAAATTCCTCACTTCACCACCCCTCATTGTTCTGTCAATCACCTTAAATTTTTGTTCTCTGTTTACCAACTGTCCTCTGAATGGACAAACCATTCAATTTTTTTTAAAAGGTTCTGACTTTCCAACTTTGGAAAGGACCAAGATGAATGTTTTCCTCCCTGAAGTCTGCAGTTACTAGGATTCCTTCTTTGCTCTGCCACAGTGCTCAGCCATTGCTCACTATCTCCAGGCCAGACATCCAAGTCAGTTTGGTAAAGCGCTTAATTGCAGCACGAAGGAAGAAGTGGCTCCAGGAAGATGTCCATAACCTACGTCACCTCTACCACTCACTGTGAGAGAGGAAATCCAGAATAGAAGGTAATCCCCACTCAGTAATAAAGCCAGTTTCAACTGGACAGGAAAACTCTTACTTACCTTCACAGTCGTTGCGATGAAACTGCTACCATGGATTTTTGGGACAGGTGAACGTGCACCCTGTGAAACACCAGTCTGCTTTGCCGTGGGGCTCCCTCCTTCAACAAAATAGACATGTAAATAAATCAGTTGGAATTTGAAAAAGCATGGAAAAACCAAGAATGTAACAAAAAAGACAAAAGAAAAGGCTATGTACCTGAATGTGCATAGGCTTCCTAACAAAGTAAATGAATTCATAGTGCACACTGAAATGGAACCAATCAGGCAGCAGGTTGTAATAAACTTGGTATCATATATAATGTGACAGGATTAACAAAATGAAGGCACCCTTAGATAACAATAATCACAATATGATTGGATTTTACATCTATTTCTAAGGGAGAAGAGTGGATGCAAGACCAATGTTAGAAAATTTTGTCAATGTTGTGTGAGAATGTTCAAACTTGAAACACTCGTGGTGTATTCTTTTGTAACTTAGCAAGAAACATTTGCAGAAACAGTAAGAACGCAGACCTCTCTTTCATTAAGCCAACAAATAAAAATATTTATTAAAGTGGAAGAAAGATAGTATCTCAAAGACTAAAAACCCAGAAGTATCTATATCCCTTGTATCTAAACTCTGCTGAGGCCCTGTTTCCCAAACAACAACTATAAACCTATTGGTTAAATTTAGCCTGTAATTATCACACCATATAGCTCAAGTTGCCAAGGTTTAGGAATGGTCTTCAATTCTGCAAAGAAAACAATCTTTTGCACAAACTAGTTTGCCTTTAGCATTCCATCCCTAGCTGAGCTGTTTTGTGAGGATGGCTGCCTTCTCTTTCTCTTGCTGCTGCTTTTTCAACACCTCATCTATATCGAAACTGCTTCCTGCCTCACAGCACTTTTGACTACTAACTGGATCAATTGCAAAGAACTTTCTGCCCCCTTTCTTTTCTCTTAGGCACTGTCTAGATATGGTTTACAAAAATACGTAGCAGTTTGATCTTACTTGTGCATTTTGTAACATTTAGTATTTTAAAATTAAATAATGGTAACTACGCAGGCATGAAAGCTGAAATAACTGAAAATTTTCAGAGGGCCTTTCAACTGTGATATGAGGCTAGATGATTAATCAGTGAGAAATAGTAGCAGACATTTACAAGGATATTTCAAAATATTCACAAAAGTATATTCCCATTGTAAAGAAAAATTGTGAGGATCCACCATTTGTGGTTGACTAAAGAAGTTAGGAAAAGCACCAGACTTCAGGAAAAAATATATAATTGCACAAAGATGAGTGGGCAGAATATAAAGAACAGCAGAGGATGCCTAAAAAGGTAAATCAGGACTTGAAGCAAGCTAGAAACATAAAGAGAGAAAGCAAGTGTTTCTATGGGTTTATAAGAAGGAAAAGAGTAAATAAAGTGAGTGTTGGTTTTTGAGAGAATGAGAAGGTGGCAGCACAGTGGCACAATGGTTAGCACAGCTGCTTCACAATGCCAGGGACCTGGGTTCAATTCTGTTCTTAGGTAATGTATGTTCTCATTGTCCCTGTGTGAGTTTCCTTCGGGTGCGCTGATTTCAATCCTCTGTCCAAAAATGCACAGGTTAGCTGGCATGGCCATGTTAAATTGCCCTTTAATGTTCCAAGACAAAGTTTCGGTGGATTAGCTATGGTAAATGCACAGGGTTATGGGAATAGGGTGGGGACTGGCTCGAGTAAGATGCTCTTCAAAGGATTAATGCAGATTCAATGGGCTGAATGGCCTCCTTCTTCACTGTAGGTAAATTTTAATGATAAATAGCAATAAGTACATCCAGGATAGTTTTATGAGCCAGCCCTTCAAGAAAGAGGTGGTACTTGACCTAATTTTAGGGAAGCTGGGCAGGTAGTGTAAGTGTCAACGAGGCAGCATTTTGGTAATAATGATCATAATTCATGAGGATTAAAGACAGTAATAGAACAGGACAAAGATGGCCCAGAAATAAAGGTTCTGAATTGGGGGAGATTGATTTTAATCGGTAAGATGGGATCTGGCCAAAGTGAGAGCAGCTACTTATAGGAAAATTCACATCAAAGCAGTAGGAGTCATTCAAAAAAGGAGAGAAAATACAAAGCTATCATCTTTCTGTAAAGATAAAGGGCAGGACCAAAAGATCAAGAGACCTCTAGATGTCGATGGAAGTACAAGATTGGATAAGGAAAAAAGTGGCTTATGGCAGACACTGGGGACTCAGAACATTGGATGCGTTAAAGGAGTGTAAGAAGTGTAGGGGGTACTTAAAAACAGAAATCAGAAGAGCAAAGGGAGGGCATGACAAAACACTAGCAGCAAAATAAAGCAAAATCCCAAGATGTTTTATAAGTATATTAAATGCAAGATGGTAACCAGGGAAAGAATATGGTCCATTGGGGACCAAAGTGGCAATCTGAGTGTGCCAAAATGAATATTTTGCATCTGTGTTCACTATGGAGAAAGATGATATCGGCACAGAGAGCAAGAAGGAATCTGTGATATCCCTTCCCTCGGGTATCTGATTCTTTCCCACCCAAGAAGCCTGGGCCCATCCGGGTCTGGGGTTCATCCTTGATCTTCATGGAATTGCTTGTGAGCAGTATGCATCCCAGTAAAATCCTGTCCAATTCTTAACCTGTGTGCATGCTTTTGTGCAATTTGACAGGTCCATACCTGTGTTTGATGTTGACACTCCAATCACTTGTCCAGGCTTGTCCACTATAATGTAGGGATTACTTACGACAGAGACAGACGATCCTTGCTTCATGTGGACAGGAGTAGAGGTTGGCGTACGGGGCAAAGGAGAATGACTGGGAGTTGAGATTGGTGAGCCTATAGTATTGTAAAACAATTAGTGAACTTGCTAGCATTTCAAACTTCAAGTCACAGACCTTAGTATTTCACAGTAACATCTTGAACTCTCCCTGCATTGATCATCAGCTCATGTAGGACAGAGCAAAACAATGCACTGGCCATAAGTGGTTTGGAAGTCTTGGGGTCATGAAGGTTCAATGACATTGCAAGCCTTTCTTTCGATCATTCCATTCTTTCCATTATTCTCCTCCTTTCCACATACCATCCTCTAGATTCTCTCCAGCTATGCCCATCCTTTCTAACATTGCTACCCTTAACAACACTTCGTGTTTTCCAACATTCCATTCTTGTCAATTTTCCATCCTTTCTAAATTCCCATCTTGCCATGATTCCCATCCTTTTCACAAATATTGTTTCTGTTGACAACATCAGAATAACAGAGAACATTGAAGATAAAACAGCAAGATAATTCTATGTGAAGTGTCTGGTGGGATAACCCAATCTCATCTCCTCACTTTATCTTTATCAATCTTATAAAGATGTTCTTGTGCCTCATCTCAATAGAACTGACGAATGACCTTAGTGACAACATTTCCCAGAATTTACCTTTTCAGTTCTGGGATTCTTTATAACATATACTCCCCTCTCTCATGGTCTGGGTCAAAGTGGGTTGTCACTTTCACAGTTTTCTTAATGTTGAGAATAGGTGTACCTGACACAATTTTGCAACTCATGGTGATGGGCTGGAAGGACTTCCCTGGAGAATCAGCTGGGCTGGGGAGCTGTCCCTGAGGGACAATCTTACAACTGGCTGTGATAGGTTGGAATGCTGAGTTCCCATGTGTCCCAAATGTGACCTTCTGACTGGCCATGGGTCTGGTTGGTGTGCGTTCCAGAGAAGACTGTCCTGAGTGACTGCTGGAACCCACTTCACTTTTAACAGGCAGCTCCACCTTAACTGAAAATATAAAAGAAACAAAGACATATTCTATTAGTATTTGAGATTTGGGGTCTTCATTAATCCTTTATAATCGTCTTCTTGAAGATTTATCCACGTACAACTGTAAAACATTTCCTAATCATAGCAATTTAGGAGCCTGTTTCATCATTCAGTTAGATCATGGCTGATCTGCAGCTTAACTTTATTTACCCACATTGGTTCCATATCTTGCCTGACAAGATCTATCTTGGTCTTGAAATGTTCAACTGACCTAGTCTCAACACCTCTTTCAGGGTGGGAGTTCCAGAACTTCACTAGTCTTTGTGGAAGCGTTTTCCCCGCCTACTTGTTCTGGACTCTGCTACCAGAGAAAAATGTCCGTCTCTATCTACCCTATCAAATTCTTTTAATCGTTTAAACACCTCAATCAGGTCAACCCAAAGTCTTAAATATTCAAGTAAATATAAGCCTAAGTTATGTAACCATCTAGTATATTGCAGCTTGACTTCCTGGCCTTTGCTGTTTAAGATAAGACTGGTCAAAAGCTGGGACATAATAATTTACCTCTAGGCTAAGGGAAGGGAATTATGACATTTATTTGCTCCTTTTCTGTCCTGAAGATTGCTTCTATAAGCCTTTCAGGACATTACTCAAACAATAAATTATCCCAAGGCAACACAGAGTTCTAAACTGTAATTTGTTTTGATATCTTTCAGTATTTTATTAAAAAAAATTCAAATCAAGTCCAATCATAATCCCCCCCAAGGGACAAACCAGATCCAAGCTGAAGAGACACTGGGCTTGATCAGACAAGATCTAAGTTGACAAGATGATGCATTACACTCTCTCCAGGGCTTCACCTAACACTTCATCTTAGCCAAAAAGGCCAAGATAGCTTTGAAAAATTGCATTGGGTAAAGCTTTGGCTTTGCATTGGCTACCCTAATCTCTTACTTTACCCTATATTAGACAAAGCACAATCACAGATGTCAGCATACCCCCAGTGCCATGGGCTAGCCTCATCCCCTGTTTGATCATGGTTTCACCCCTGTCAGGTCATCAGTCCTTCAAATTTTAAATAGATTAATGATCTTCTTACTATTGCAAGTATTTTATTAACAAGCCCCATCTGCCTCTTTGAGGAATTGCACAAACTGATCCTGACAGAAAATAATTCAACCAGAATCCTTTTACAAATAACACATAGTACCTGGGTCTTGAGATTCTGCTCTGCTGTATTAGCATATAAATACTTTGAACAGCTGCATGTCCTTGTATTATCTGGAACATGTTTAAACAAGCATTCCCTTCAGCATTTGGGTTGAATTTTTACAAAAGTGAATGTCTGGCTCACCATCTGAGGTTTGTACACATGTGTACATGCATTCACATGTTCACTGATTTTGGGGTTTGTAGATATGTGTGCAGCTCAATATTTAGTTTTAGATATTGTACCTTTCTATTTGTATCCAATTATGGCTTCATGGTCTGTACACATATGTGGTACTGTGTTTGCTTTGGGGTTTGCACAAACTTATGTATGATTGTGTTGGATTTAGATTACATGTTAGTATGTGTGTAATTTCATGTTTGACATGATTATATGTACATGTCTGAATCTAAGATTGATTGTGGAATCTGTATGTTCACCTGTGGTTCCATTTTTCTTTCAAGTTTGTATATCCATGTACGTGACTTATTCATACATATATGGCTAAGTTTGATGTTAGTGATTCTAATAAGTACTTAGCAGTGTTTGACTTTACAGTGTACACGTGTCTCCATATTTGGTATGGTGTTTGGGAGCTCACTAGTGATGAAAGAACCATCTCACCTTTTTCTGAAATGAATCCCAGAGAGTCATGTGACTGTTTTCCAGAGGCAGAGCTCAAAGCTGCTGCACACACATGAACACCTCCTGCTGATGTCACTGGGGGAGTGGAGGACATTGCAAGTTGCAAGGGGGTGACAGACTGAGGGGTCCTGCCACAGGAGGAGGAGCAGGAGGAAGATGAAGAGAGAAGTACACCAGTGGAACCAGAAGGAGGCATTGCTGTGGGAAGGTACTCCTCCCCAAGAGAGTCACGGTGCAGTTCAACGTCCACCACCTGTTCCAAGGTAATATAAAAGAGAACACCATCATTACAGTGCTCAAATATCAATTCATCAAATAAAATAGACAAGAGACAGAAAGATGCACACAGCTAGTGTAAGTGCACGAATGGGTTACAATCTAAACCGAGATATATTCCAAACAACAAGCTACATTGATAATAGTACCTTTCATATTGTGAAATGTAATGAGAGTTATCAAACAACATTTGACACCAAGATACAATTAGACGGATTATCATAAAATTGGTCAAACAGATTTTATGGAGTGTATTAGCTGGAGTGAGAAAGAGGTTTAAAAAAGTTCAAAACAAAAGTAGAAAGTTTACAGAGAGAATTCCAGAGCTTAGGACCTGGGCGGCTGAAGGCACAGCCATCAATGGCGGAACAATGAAAATTGGATGTAGGTGATCAGAAGTGAAGCAACACATGAAGATTGTAGCACTGGAGGAAGTTACAAAAATAGTGAGGGGTGAGGCCATGAATTTTAAAACATAGATGAAACGTTTGCCGGGTTACACTTCACAAATCTAGAAATGATATTATTGGATGAAATCACAACCAGTACCTGGCCAAACCAACACTAATTTAAAGGAGACATTTGTCTCTTTATTTAAGCTTAAATTTTAGGCCAACACCAGCCCGGTGTAAATGGTCAGAGGAAAATCATACGTGTGGGTTAAACATTCAGCTAATATCACACAATAATTTCTAAATTATTAGTATAAATGAGAAATGCAATGTATCAAGTGAATTGACAACCCAGCAGCAGTGGGTGGAATGAAAAAATCCCAACTGGAATTCCTTCTTCTTGTCTCCTTACACAGACATCTGCTGCTAATACATAATTTGGTTGTGATTGTATCTTCCTAAGTACTGGGCAGCTGACCCACTCAGATTCATGCCTGTGCAATGGTTGTAAGACTGAAATTGTACCCCAAGGTGTCAACAGCTACAAAACTGAAAGAACCAAGTGGACTAAAGAGGAAGCTACATTGGGAAAAGAGAGATATGGAGATTAAAGCATACCGTTTCTGCACCAAGTGTTTGCAAACCAGTGTATGTTCTATCCAGCTATGGAAAAAACATAAAACTCAGATCAGTAAAATGAAAGACAGCTATGTCCATTCAACACAAGCAATTGCAAAAAGAAAATGGTGGTGTGCTGAGTACAGTAGTGAACCAGTCGTCCCTGGGACCTCGCATCAGATCCAGTCCAAACTAGCGGGCTACATTTTCCACTCAATGAGTTGGTGTGGGCAAAATACTTCTTTCTAAACTCTCTTCTTTATGCAGACAAGCTGTAAAGTGAGACTCAATCACAAGTCTCACACAGGCCCCAATTTGGAAATCGAACCAAGATGATGGTTAGTGTTGGAAATTGAAACGTCGCACTAGGCAAGTGAGAATCAACTTACTGAGAGCATTTTGCATCAACTTTGTATAATCTGAAAACACTCAATGAATCAATGTAGAGAGAACTTAAATCATGCTAGCTTATCTCAGTGATAACATTCTCATCTCATGGGTTCAACCTTCATTCCAGGACATGAGAACATCATCAAAGTTGACATCAATGCATGCTGAAGGTGTCAGAGCTGCAATCTTTTATATGGAATATTAAACTGAGACCCTAACTATCTGCTTAGGAAGAAATAAACTCCGATAGCAATACCCAAAGAACTGTAGGGAATTCATCTGACATCTTGGGAAATATTTATAACCAAGCAACCAACATTATCTTGAGCAGATTGATTGCTGTTTGTGAGAGTTTGCTGTGAGCAAATTGGCAACCATGTTTCCCTACATTACAACAGGAGTTATGTTGCAGAACCACTCCATTGGCTGTGAATTATTCTGGGATGTCCTGAATATATGAAACTTGTCATATAAACACAAATGTTTCTCTTCACTGCATCTATTCTGTACTATACCTCATTTAAGAATGCCCATTAGGACATATCAAAAGAGTTTTAGTCTGTATCTAACACATATTGTATAGTCAGTGAAGAGGTTTATTTAATTTGTTTGTAATTTATGATGTGGGGATTGCTTCAATATTCCATTCCAGTACTAATATAAAATTTCCCCATTAAAAATTCCCAAGTCAGGTTAGATATAGAAGAATACTGACTGTACATTGTTTATCACTCCCTCATGACATGAGCAGAAGGAGTACATGTGTCTGTAAATGAAGTTACAGGAAAGAGTGCTGTATTATTCTTATAGTCATTCTGAGTATAACAAGCAAAGATATCTGGTTCTCTCCATCATGTCTGGATAACGTTCTTTTGGTTTTATTTACTGCTTATATGCAAATTAACTGTGGCACTTCCTCTACTCAGGAACTGAATTTGGGTCACTCACAATGTTAAGCCAAGTTTACAATATGTAGCTATGCTCATGATGAGGAGCTGGACTGACACAGAATAACCACACTCATAACTAGACACTGAGCAGCTATGCCCAGAGTGTTTTGCAATATTCACACATCTGTGACCCCATTTCTGTGCACACAGTACCATTAGAGCAAGCTTTACACACTAATCAGCATTTTTTACTCCTGCTCTCTCTCTTTCCCCAGAACATCTATCTGTAAACTGGTTTTAACAGTATCTCAAAGCATAGAATGGTTATAGCATAGAAGGAGGCCATTCAGCTCACTATATTTGTGCTGGTACTCTGCAATAGAAACTCAGCTCTTCTCCCTCACCCTCCTTTTACCCATAGCCCCGCAGAACAAATATGCTCCTCTGATAACAATCCAATTCTTTTTTGAGAAGCACAACTGAAACTGCCTCCACATCACTCTCAAGCAATGCATTCCAGATTCTGATCTCTCACTGTATAAGGATCATTTTCCTTGAGTCACCAAGATTCTATTCACCTTAAATCAATGTCCACTGGTGCTAAATCTTCTGCAAAGGGAACAATTCTCCCTACTTACTCTGTCCAGACCTCTCGTGATTTTCAACATCTCTA
Source organism: Sphyrna mokarran (assembly GCA_024679065.1). Lineage (NCBI taxonomy): Eukaryota > Metazoa > Chordata > Chondrichthyes > Carcharhiniformes > Carcharhinidae > Sphyrna > Sphyrna mokarran. The sequence continues at coordinate 63,109,947 of JAGIQG010000003.1, forward strand.
TCAAATCTCCTCAACTCTTTCTTCCCTAAAGAGAACAATAGTAGCTTCTCCAATCTATCCAGGTAACTGATGGTTCCAGGGATGATGAATATTTTTGTAAATCTTTTCTACATCCTCTCTAATGCTTTCACATCCGTCCTAAAGTCTTAGGCTCACATAAGGGAAGTATTTTTCATCACAATGACAATTAACTTAAATCCATATATCTGTGACAACGGAAAGCAAACTATTGGTAATTTTATTTTCTGGATTCAAGGCAACAATTTGCCCAAAAAGCTATCAGTTTAACTGCCTCTTATATCCAACTGAGAGGGCAGACTTAAAAATCTCATGACACCTCTGACACTGCAATACTCTCTCACCTAGATTACAGCCTAGATAATCATAGAATATTCATAAAATCCCCACGGTGCAGGAGGAAGCTATTTGGCCCACTGAATCAGAACCAACCTCAATCCCACCCAGGCCCTACTCCCACAATCCCTCATATTTACCCTGCTAATCCACTTGACATTCCGGTTAAGTTGGCCTAGCCAATTAACCTAACATGCGCATTTTTGGATTGTGGAGGGAAACCAGAGCACACGAAGGAAACTCTTGCAGACACAGTGAGAATGTGCAAACTCCAAACAGACAGTGATCCGAGGCCAGAATTAAACCTAGCTCTGATGTGAGGTTGCAATGCTAACCATTGTGCTGCCCCCAATCTACTAGAGAGTTTGCACATGATTTCAACCCAAAACCTTTTGACCCCTGAGGCAACAGTGACATCAAGTGATGTGTAATAACTAAAAATAAATAAAATTAACCTCCGAACAGTTAGTGCATCCCAGGCCTCACCTAATTGGTGACAGCAGCAATATTTGAATCAAAGGTTAATATTTGATCTCTGTATAAGTGGTCATCAGGACAATGCGAGTAGCTAACAGAGTTCAAAACTAAATCAAAAGTAAATCAAAACTCGAAAAAAGGCAGGATTTTAGAGTAAGAATTATAGACTGTTATTATTTGGACATTTTTTTCCCCACTTATTCTATGATTACCAAAGTGGGAATAGAGGCTGAAGAAACTGGTGCTTCCTGAACTCAGTTTGTCACAACCAGAAAATGTTTCAGATAGGTGGCAAACAGTAACAAGGGAGGAGCCAGAAGCAGTGCACATACCTACACCTACACTCATATACACACAGCAAGTGAACCCAAGCTGAGGAAACTGCACAATGTTGTTGTAATCAGAACCAGATGCTCAGATCATAGGATAAAGAATCAGGACTAAGTTATTCAGCTCCTTAAACTTGCTTTGCCATTCAATTACATTTTCACAGTAATTTCATTACAGTGTGAATATAAGTCTACTTTGATTTATTATTGTCACATGTATTGGTACACAATGAAAAGTGTTGTTTCTTGTGTGCTATACAGACAAAGCATACCATTCACAGAGAAGGAAATGAGAGAGTGCAGAATGTAGTGTTACAGTCATAGCTAGGGTATAGAGAAAAATCAACTTAATGCAAGGTCCATTTAAAAGTCTGACAGCAGCAGGGAAGAAGCTGTTCCTGAGTCAGCTGGTACATGACTTCAAACTTTTATATCTTTTTCCCTACGGGAATAAGATGGAAGAGAGAACATCCAGGTTGCGTGATGCCAGCTGCTTTGCAGCAGCAAGTGTAGACAGAGTCAATGGATGGAAGGCTGATTTGCGTGATGGATTGGGCAGCATTCACTACCTTTTATAGTTCCTTGCAGTCTTGGACAGAGCAGGAGTCATAACAAGCTAATACAACCAGAAAGAATGCTTTTTATGGTGTATCTGTAAAAGTTGGTGAGAGTCATAGCGTACATGCCAAATTTTCTTAGTCTTCTGCATAAGTAGAGGCATTGGTGGGCTTTCTTAACTGTAGTGTCACCATGGGGGCGCCAGGATAGGTTGATCTGGATACCTATAAACCTGTGACTAATAAATAAACTTAACTTTACTTTTACTTTCATTGATCCACATCGTCATGTCTCTTGATATTTTTACCTAATAAAAATCAGTTATCAGCATTCTGACTGATCACAATGACAAAATGATTGTTTCCTCTTGTTTAAAGCCCAATTTGTGTCATTAACTGCAACATGCAGATTAAGAAAATAGCGACAGTATGTCTGGGGACACAGCTTCACCCAAAAACTGCTGTACCTTCAGCTGGTGAATGATGTCTACTCTCTTGTTGCGCAAATCCCTGAAGTGGATCTGAATGCGAACAGGGAATTCACCCCAGCCTCGTCTGGTCAGGTGAAATGGTGGTTCACTAATCAGAAAACAAAAACCAAACAAAAGATCATTCAACACTAAAATCATTGAGACAACAACAACAAATCACTGCTAATGTGTTTCACATGACTCATTATTCACTTTTCCACCATCTACTAAATCTGACAACACAACTTAGCTCTGATCATTTCAATCAAAATAAATACAAAATGCTCTACTCACGAGGAATGTGCTGAAAAAGGACAGGGTGCACATGTGCTTTGGTTCATAAAGACCACTGGGTACCCAAGGCCTGGAATTGGCTGCGTTTCTGTTGTCCTTGACCTTGGAGCGTTTGAGGGAATAGTATTGATGAGCTTCACTCTGTATCTAACCAATGTTGGCTCCTGAGCTAGGAGTGTTTGAGGGGACAATGTGGAGGGAACTTTACACGCTGACGTGCCTTGCTAGCAAACAAAAATCCATGTGTTTTCAGGAGAGTGTTACATAAATGATGCTCAACTAAAGTCTTACCATTACTATCTAAATGTGACTTTGCAATACAATCAAAGGGAACAGAGACAAACAAATTTGTTTCATCCAAAGGAAAAAAATTCACTCTACGTTCACTGAGCGATAAATGCTATTCATAATTTTCAGTAATTTAAATTAAGGTACACAGTTTGTTACCTTCTGGTCCTCTGTGTTAGCTCTTGTACAATATTATTCACAGGCCCTGGTTCTGTACAAACTACCTGACTGCCACCCTTTTGAGTTCTACCTGATTTTTGAAAAATTGTATCAGATTACCAAGCTCTAAGCACAGTAATGCCAAAAGTGGGATACCGGGCCATACCTGACTTCCACCAGGTCATTTGGTTTGTAACTCGGATGTAGGAAAAACCACACTTTCTTCACAAAATGGTCAATTGTGGGCTCTTTCCGTGAACCTCGCACATAAACCATCCACTTGTGGGTGGACTGATCATTCTCTTCCCTTTTGTCTGGGGGAATATACCTGTAAAATAACAAATTAGTCAATTGGAGAGAAATGTCCCATAGGTGAAGAGCACATAGGTTCTGAGAGTGATATGATTCTGGCAAAAGGAACAAAATGATGCCAGGGAGACTGGGAAAGGGAGCAAAGCAAAACAAGAAACAGAAATTAGCACAGGAACTAGATAAGGAGTAGGAACTAGCCCCAAGATATCAAAAAAAAGAGCAAAATTCCAATAAGGACTGATAATGGGAATAGGAATTGGCATAGTGACTGGGAAGGGGATTGGTGAGAGCAGCAGGTTCATTAAACTCAGTGCCTAGATAACCAGAATAAGTTAAAAAGCTGACTAAATTCTGTAATATCTGACCAGAATCATGGAATACAAATGGTTGTACAATTCATTGGATAGACTTCAGTTGAAATCTAGTGTAAGAACTGGATGAACAAACTCCAACCACATTCAAGAAGCTCAACACCCCATCAGCATTTTTGACATCCATTTCCTCCAACATCAATGCCCAGTAACAGCATTGTGTACCATCAACAAGTTGCACTGTAGCAACGCACTACGATTTTTGTCAGCACCTTTTAAACCCACAACTCTACCACTGAGAAAGACAAGGGCAACAGATGCATGGGAATACTACCAGTTGCAAGTTCCCCTCCAAGCTACACACCACCACCAAGACTTGGAACTGTATCAGCTTTCCTTCAGTGTTACTAGGTCCAAATCCTAGAACTCTCTCCCAACAGCACCTACATCACATAGACTGCAATGATTCAAGAAGGCAGCTCACTAACACTTTTTCAGGAGTAATTAGGGATGGGCAATAAATGCTGGCATAGCCAGAGACACTTTCCTCCCACAAAATCTTTTAACTAGGGAATTCAGCCTGTTGAGCTGCTTCACCATTCATTCACTTCATCACTGATCTACACTTCATCTCTATTTAACCATCCTTAATCCATAACCCCTTGGGTTGATTGACCAACAACCTGCAGAAGTGAAATGATGAGAAACCTACTCTTGCTGCAATTGCTTTGAACCTTAATGTATGGAAAATGACAAATGTATTATATCACATGATCATACACATTCAGACTTCACTGGACATAAGTTCCACAGGGCCCTACCAACTGTTCACAATAACCTTGACAGTAAACATAAAAATTATATATTATGCACTAAGGAGTCTCCAATGTTTCTCTGCAAAAGTTACAGTTCACAGAGAACAGATTATAGAGCATCAAGGCTTTCATTCTCAGTTATACTTCCACTCCCATCAACAGAGGTGGGGAGAAGAGAAAGAGGGTCAGATGACACAAGTAAAGAACTGCAAAACATGGAGCTACAAACAAATGCAACAGGGACCTAGCACTGACTTTGAAACGTTGCCAACAACAATTGTCTTCTTGACATAAAGGCGTGATGGATCTTCACTGGTGGTGAGGTAGGTGCATTGCTTCTCTATCTCCTGATGGGTTGGGACTCCAAAAGTATCCTAGGAAATATGGAACAGAAAATAATTAATTGAATCATCCCATCTTGTTCTCTGGTGCATTGTCTTCCCATTTTTATCCCTTTATCATTGCTTTTTTCCCCCCTTGGATATTGATCTCCAGCAGGCCCAGTCAATCCCAACCAACAACTAGCCTGGCCAACCATCAACCTAACTATGGATAAAATGGCTGATTTTTATAACCTCACTGCATAGATCTATTTGCCACCTACCCCATTTCATGGCACAGCATTGAGATTCACATTTTGCAACCACTTTATTCTCCTTAAGATGTTGATTGTTGGGAAAAACATAATTTTCTAAATTATATTGCTTTTTTGAAATGGAAAGATTTTGCATTATCTGGATACTTGGATGCTGACTTTGAGGATTTTTTTTCCAGAAGGTCATATGTTCACCCCGGACTAGGAGTAAGCATGTCTTCCTCAATAGCAGCGCAGAGGCACTGTGATTAGCACTGTTGCCTCACAGCATCAGGGACCCAGTTCAATTCTGGCCTTAGGTGGCTATCTATATGGAGTTTGCACATTCTCTCCGTATCTGCGTGGGTTTCCTCCGAGTGCTCTGGTTCCTCCTACAGTCCAAAGATGTGCCGGTTTGGTGGACTGGCCTTACTAAATTGACCCTTAGCTTCCCAAGATGTGGAGGTTAGATAGATCAGCCGTGGGATAGGGTGGGGTGATGGGCGTGAGTGAAATACTCTATCAGAGTCGGAGCAGACTCTTTGGGTCAAACAGTGTCCTTCTATACTGTAGGAATTCTATGATGATCCAAGAAATCATCTGACCTGCACGTACTTGAAGAAGAGTTGTTTGATTGTTTTGAACTGCAATCACTTTAATTTATATGGATAAAACAGGACAGCAAAGGCTAATGACTGACTAGAAATCACTGCAGATCCCACCATTAAGTTTTGAACCTGCTGGCTTTTGCAGCCAATCTTGTTGAGGAATAAGCTGAGAAAGGTAACGAACAATACTGTCTCCCTCTCTTTCTGACTTGCCTGGAACTAAACTTGGGTATCAACTTGTTGCCAGACAATCCTTTGTCTGCATTTGGATCTACAAAGCTAAGGCCACAAGAATTAATCCAGCCACGTTCTCCTTCACAGTAAAGTCCCATTGGAGAGAACTTCCAATGTCCACCAAAACCACCAGCCTGACTTCATACAAGGGAACTCCAGATTGACAATATTATCCTTCATTTTATAACACCTATCCTCTTACACCCATCTCTGCAGAGAGACTATTGATTTGTTTGTTTGTTTGTGTGTGCATTGGGGGAAATATTGTAGGAAGAGATAGATAGTTATACTTTCAGATTACCATTGTATGTTATCCAGTATTTGCACAATTATTAAAAATCTTTTTGTTCAGTGTTCATTGAAAGAAGTACGGTTAATGTCTCTTGCATTCTGAAGTAAGCGATAATCCTTTTGGCCTAAAAAATCAACTTCTAAATTAATGGTGCAGCCTGTGGAGTTCAATAAACATGCATTCCTCTCATGCTGGTTAAAACACAATGCTTTCTAGTACCTTGTCCAAGCAATCATTTGTTGTGTGAGCCTATGGGCAGGCCATATGACTGCAGACATATCTGAACACCAGGCTTCACATCACGGTCACATAACCGCTTTCCGACAATCACACTTGAGAACCCTGATAGCTTTCGGTGGATCAGGATGATTGGGGCCAAATAGTTCCCATTACCATTTGTCTACCTAAAGTAAGGAAGCAATGCCTTACTGCCCCACATATATTTCCTCTGTACAGTGAGGGATTTGCCCCTCATCACCGTACCTGGCCAGTGTTCCTCCCTGCTCTTTTCTCAAATCTATCAGGCTGAATGCGCTCACACGCTAGAGTTAGCTGTTCCTGCTCACTCTCTTTGTCCAAAAAGGTGTCTGCTTGGTGAGTGACTGAATCGGTTTCTGACTGGTTGGCGGATGGAGTTTCAGATCGTTGATTTGCTGGGGAGGATGACCGTGAAGAAGATTCTAGAAATTTCTTGATGACTGGATGATTGAAAACTGTAGGATCATACGGCTTTGGACCCTGAAAAAAAATCAGACAGTCCAGTTCAGATGATCATATTGCTGGACAGCAAGATTAAACTAACTGAAGACATTTCTTTCAGCTAACATTAATGGATAGTCCCAACATCTCAACTAAGAAATAGCAATGATAGCAGTCCTATTGTCCTGACTAAGGGCGATGCTGTCATTGCAGAAAGACACTTACTGTATAATTAAAAATAATTTCATATTATTCCATGAAGTAATATCTGCAAACACTTTCTGGTGATTTAACCACAGATTAAGCAAATTTATCTAAACAACTTAATACAAGGTAAACTCACTTCAATGTCTCAAAGATGTTTAATGGCTTAAAGTGGAGCAGTAAAGAATCAAAGCAAAAAGGCAATCGTGCTTCAAGATTAAAACTAAGTTCTAGTGAGAAAATGAGGTGCAAGCAATGATTGAGCCATATGGGTTTTTAAATCCAAAGAATTGTAGTAAAAAGCTAAATTCTTTATTGTCTGTCATGCACTCACTTAATACAACCCAGGTCTAAAATTAAACCGAATCACAATTGTCACTTACTGGAGAATGTGCAATATACTCATCATCTTCTTTCATCTCATGAAGTTGAAAAATATCACACTATCAAACTACAATTTTCAGGCTAAATTGCAATGTCAGATTTATTTAAAAAAACAAAATTATAACAAAGGTCAGACAGATAAGCAACATTCTAACAGTACAATAACTAAATTTACACCATATAAAATGAGTACCCTGCTCAAAATAGAAGAAACAGGAGTCTTAAATTCTTGTAACATCTCATCAAGTTTTTTGAAACATTCAGTGATAGCAAAATGCTGGGGTGAATTCTGAAGCTAACATATAGTTTCTGACACTGAAAATATAAAACTCAAGACCACAAAATGCTCTTTGGATTATCAAGGGACATTTTAGTTATTGCAGAGCATGAGTTTGCCTATCAGCTTTGATAGGATTAACTTTCAAAGTGACTATCATAACTTGACTGTGACTATGGCATATCACTCTAGAAAAACAGGATTGGCAAAATCCCACAATCATTTAGGGTCCTTTTATTTTAAAAGGAAATCTCAGGCGAAGGGCCAAGGGCACAAACAATAGAATGGTGGAGCACAAGAGGCCATTTAGCCTATCAATATTATGCTGGCATTTTGCCAGAGCAACCTGAAACTAATCCCATCTGCCCTCTCACTCCCATAGCTTGCTTCAAATATTTATCCTGAAATTTTCTTCAAAGATACAATATTTTGCAACTCAACCATTCATTGCAGCAAACTATTCTGTGGTCCAAAATACTTGTTGAATATCATAGAAATATTACCTAACATCTATATTGCCCTCCTTCCTGACTCATAACCAGAGAAAATGTTCTGTCCTAAACATGCCATCACCATCATATATAACTTTAAAAATCTCTATTTCGTTTTGTCTGTCTACTGGAAACACTGACAGCACTGAGTCTCTCCTCATAACTCAATCTATCTGTACGTACAATTTCATGGAATTATGCATTTATTTCTTATGTTCTTGTTCACCTTTCAGTGCCATTTTCTATCCATGCTGCTAAATTCTCTCTTAACCAGATACCTGAATTTTTCTAAGAAACTTTATGAAGCAAATCATCAAATGGCAATTCAAAATGCAAATACACTATGCCTACTATTTAATCTTTATGAATTGTAATTTATATTAGATATTATATTAATTAGTCTACACATTTTACTACCTCAAACTATCCTTACTACTCAAACAAAGCCGATCCACTGGCTACTCCCCAGTTCCACATTGCACAGTAACGATAGAAAAATTTCTGTTATCCCCTCATTGACTTAGCATTGCCTGGAAGGCATGCAATCAGGGATGAATGTTTTAGCTATCTTGTTTGGGTACAAGGCTTAGAGTAAAAAACTTTTGCTTTACCCTAACAATTTAGCAGCAAATTCATAAATCAATGCTTTAAATGAAATCCATTCCTTATATCAACTTAATTGACAGTATATAATTGATCCATAATTAATGAGGCTGCAGATTGTGATTATTGGTTTGAATGAATTGCATCAATGTCACAAACGATCATAAGATCATAAGACATAGGAGCAGAATTAGGACACATGGTCCATCAAGTCTGCTCTGCCATTGAATCATGGCTGATATTTTTCTCATCCTCATTCTTCTGCCTTTTCCTTATTATCCCTAATCCTCTATTTAATCAAAAACCTATCTATCTCTGAATTAAAAATACTCAATGATCTGACTTCCATAGCCTTCTGCGGTGAGGAGTTCTGCAGAGTCACCACTCTCTGGCTGAAGAAATTCCTCCTCATCTCTGTTCTAAAGGATCATCCCTTTAGTCTGAGGTTGTGCCCTCTGGTTCTAGTTTTCTCCACATCCACTCTATTTAGGCCTCGCAGTATCCTGTAAGTTTCAGTAAAATCCTCTCTCATCCTTTTAAACTCCAACGATCCAGAGTCTTCAACTTTAGGGGCGGCAGGGTAGCACAGTGGTTAGCACTGCTGCTTTACAGATCCAGGGACCTGAGTTCGATTCCCGACTTGGGTCACTTCCTGCGTGGAGTTTACACATTCTTCTTGTGTCTGCATGGGTTTCCTCCGGGTGTTCCGGTTTCCTCCCACAGACCAAAGATGTGCAGGTTAGGTTAACTGGCCATGCTAAAATTGCCCCTTAATGTCCTGAGGTGCGTAGGTTAGAGGGATTAGCGGGTAAATATGGGGGGGATAGGGTTTGGCTGGGATTATGGTCGGTGCAGACTCGATGGGCCAAATGGCCTCTTTCTGCACTGTAGGATTTCTATGGTTCTAACTGCTCCTCATATGACAAACTCTTCATTCCAGGGATTATTTTTGTGAACCTCCTCTGGACCCTTTCTAGCACATCTTTCCTTAGATACGGGGCCCAAACCTGCTATCAATATTCCAAATGTGATCTGACCACAGCCTTTTACAGCTTCAAAAGTACATCCCTGCTCTTGGATTCTAGCCCTCTCTATACGAATGCCAACATTGCATTTGCCTTCCTAATTGCCAAATGAACCTGCACATTAAGCTTAAGAGAATCCTGAACAAGGACTCCTAAGTCCCTTTGTGCTTCTGATTTCCTAAGCGTTTCCCCATTTGGAAAATTGTTCGTGTCTCCATTCCTCCTTCCAAAGTACATAACCTCACAGTTTTCCATACTGTATTCCATCTGCCACTTCTTTGTCCACTCTCTTAACCTGTCCAAGTCCTTCTGTAGTCCCCTGCTTCCTCAATATTACATATCCCTCTGCATATCTGTGTATCGTCTGCAAATTTAGCAACAGTGCCTTCAGTTCCTTCTTCCAAATCGTTAATATATATTGTGAAAAGTTGTGGTACCAGCAAAGACTTCTGAGGCACACCATCTTTGTAATCCCACTGGTAACCATGACAAGATCACACATATAAAACCAAGAAATGTCGTTACAATCACATGGCAACATTATAAGGATAATAACCTAGGCCTGAATTTTTCGTCCAATGAACAACCCCAGAAACGAGCATGAAATGCAACTCCAGCTGTGAGCAACCCTGGAACGCAAGTTCATGTTGGCTTGCCAATTAACAGACTGCCAGCACGAAATAAGCACTGGAAAGGTTCAACATTGCTGGAAAGGGCAAATGTGGGCTAACATATCACCTCAGGGAGATAACCAATGCAGATGAAGCTTCCTCAGTGATCACAATGAAAGAATGCTGCAAATATTGTCTAAGCAGCACATTCAAACACAAAACCCGGTCCCCAGACATTTTTTTAAGTTTTATTTTAGCCCGAACATATCATCTCACCCTGGATCAAGGTTATAGTTAAAACATAAAGGCCACCTGGACAATTGACTTACCTGCTCTTATACTAAAAGCAGACAGGCCACATAAAATTGTATTCAGTTGGCCCTTAAATGGTCTAAACTGCCTGTCTGATCGTCAGTGGGCACATATTTGACTTTCACATGCAAATGTCAGCCAAAATATCATGCAAATGCCAATGTAATTGGACATGCACCCAACGTCACACAATTTCACACACTTCAAAGTCAAGCATGTACCTGCCTAAGCAGTGTAAAATTCTGGTCCTGTCAAATGAATTGCTTGCTTCTCCCTCCTTACCTCAGCAACTTTAGGCTGCACAGCTGATGCGTAGTAGTTGGCCACGATGCAGGCACGAAGTTTATCCATCATCCTTCTGGCCTCGTTCAAGCGCTTTAGGAACAAGCAGATATTCAACTATTTATTTGAAAGCAACTATTTAAAAACGTTTGTCTTTGCAAAGACCCTGTTTTCCATTCAATATGAACATGGCTCCCAATGCCATACTCCAGAGTTCTCCCCATATACATTTCTTAAAGAACTAGCAAGGTGTATGGTTCAATTAGATCACTTCTCATTCTTCTGAACTCTGTTTAAGTAAAAGCTTACTCAATCTCTCCTCTTGTCAGCGAACCTTCAAAGTACTTATTCTAGGAAAGTATATGCTTAGCTTAGATATACTTGTCTATATACTTGTTTACCTTAGATAAGAACTACCCACAGTGTTCCAAGTGTGCCCTCACCAATGCCCCGACTGATAGTAAGCCTTCTTTACTCTTATACTCTAATCCCATGGGAACAAAGTAAAGTTTAATTTGCCTTCTCAATTGCTTTCCATATCTGCGTTTTAATTTTCTGTGATATAGTTTCATCTGAATGCCAACATTTCTCAGTCTCTCACCATTTTCTATCACATTTGCCAGATTGTATTCTATCAACAAATTCTTGTCCGATCAACCAGGATGTCTAAACTGTCTTTGCAGGTTATTTGCATCCTCTTAATCAGCTACTTTACTATATAATTTTGTATCATCAGCAAACTTGGAAATGCTATATTCAGTCTTTTCATTAAAGTCATTGCTATAAATTGTAAATAACAGAAGCCCTTGGATAGATCATTGCAATATTCATTAGCTTTAGCCCAATCTAAAAACATCCAATGTATTCCTACTTTGTTTTTTATCCATTACTCAATCCTCAATGCATAGCAATATATTACTCCAGATCCCATGAATCCAAATTCAACATAATTATTTCTTGTGCGACACCTTATCAAACGCTTTTGAAACTCCCAAAGGAACTAGGTCCATTGGTTCCCCATTATCCAATTTTAGAAGACCATAAGAGATAGGGGCAGCAGTCAGCCTTCAAGCCTGTTTTTCCATTCAGTAAAATCTTAACTGATCAAATTGTGCCCTTAACTCCACTTTTTAGCCTGTTACTGATAATCCTTAACTCTTTTGCAAAACAATAATCCATCTAACACAACCATAAATGTACTCAATCAATCAGTCCACACTGCTTTTTGTGAAAGAGAGTTCTCAGTGAAAGAAAAAAACTAGCAAACCTCAAAGAAGAAATACCTGATCTTAGTTTTAAATGGGAAATCATTTATCTTTAAACTCTGCCCCCTATTTTTAAACTCCCCCACAAGAGAAAACATTCTTCAACATCTCCCTTTACAAGTCTTCTCAGAATCTTGTACATTTTGATAAGTTACCGCTCACTCTTCTAAGCTTCAATGAGTAAAGGCCTAACCTGGTCAATCTTTCCTCATAAGGCAACCCTTCCATTCCAGGGCTTCATTCAAAGGCACTCAGTGCCTGATAAGGGATCGGCATTGGGAAGAATGGGCCTCACTATGAGCTACATCTCTGCCCTTGCTGCTGACCTCCCTCCTTCCACCTCTCCTGCAATCCTCTGCTGTCAACTGGCTCCCTGAGCGATCCTGGGCCTAGTGTGGTTACCAGCAGCACCACCATCTCCCTGCTAGCACTGCCAATAAATGCAGAACTGCTGGCATCTGATTGGCTGGCAGCTTTTGACTGGTGAGTCTTCTGGCCCTGGGGTCCTTGATGTCAGGGAAGGCCTGCAGCTGCCCTGTTAAGTACCTGATTTGCTCTTACTGCAGCTGCTTTTCCCAAAAAGGTGCAACACAAGTCTCCAGCTAAACCACCAGCTATCAGGCTGTCTTGTCACCTATCCTGTCACTCACACCAGATTCCACACAAGTTATTTGTTTAATGTCTGTACCATTTGCCTCTCTCATCAAAGTTTCATCAGTCTCTGCCTCTAACTTACTTTGTTCACATTTACTTTCAGTAATCTCTTCCTGTCTATGTACTTATGGAATTGTATATATCTGTTTTTATGTCTCTTGCTGGTCTACTCTCATATCTCTTTTCTCATTCCTTAACAAATTTACAATTCGGTCTTTGCTAAATTCTAAGCCGATCCTCAGGCTTATTACTCTTTTTGGCAACATTACAAGCCTCTTGCTTTGATCCAATACTATCTTTAACTGTTGGACCACTTTTTCAATGGGTTTTGTGTCTTAAGCATATGAGCATTTGTTGCAAACTATGCATTAGCTCTTCAGACACTAGCCATCGCTTGTCCACTGTCGTACCTTTTAACATTGTTTCCCAAATTACATTGGAACTCATTCCTTCATAGATATGTAGTTTGTTTGGATGCTGAAGTATTATTACAAAAAGTAACCAATAGAAGCATAACTTCATGGCATATCTGAACAGCAGCAGCATTAATGCCACTGAGGTGGAGCACAACTGATGTCTTTACCTGGTCTATGATCTCAATCTCATGCTCTTTGTTCCTCATCTCCATTGTAAACTGTTCCTTGATAATAACTTCAATTTTTTGCAGAGTGGCTTCACGTGCTACATAAGAAATAAAACAGAAAACTCAGCTGGGCTGTAAACATTTGAATTAATAGAAAGCTGATCACAGAAACCATCAGACCAACAGAATAAGTGGTTTCTGTGTTCACTAACCATGAGATTGGTGGGTTCACGTTTCACTAAACAGGAGTGAGAATGGCCAAATGCATGCATAACAAAAGATTCAAGAAATAAAAACAGTAAATGCTGGAGATACAGCCTATCATGCAGTATCTGTGGAGACGAAAGCAAGAGATGACATTGCAGGTCATTGTTCTAAATAAAATTAGGTTGTCAGCATGAAACATTAACTCTGCTGTTGCTCTCTCCACAGAAGCTCCTTGAAATGCTGGGTATTTACAGTATTCTCTATTTTTAGTTCAGACTTTTAACATGTACACCATTTTGCTTTTGCGTTAGGAGGTTCAGGAAATTTGCAAATGACTCACTAAAATAAGTTGCTTCTCTTATCCAAATTATAGACGACACTTTTCAATGATGCCATTGGAATATCAGGTTCTCAATAGGTTTCATTAACCATTCATTACAATCCTTTCTAGAATTCCACAACACGGGCAAGTTTCATCAATTTTCCACAAGATACATTTTGTACCTCTCTTGATGAAGGACATTTGAGTTTGCCAGAGTACTTACCAAAAGGTTAGTGGACTGGCAAACATGTGGCAGATACAGTTAAATGGTGAAAAAAAGATTTTCTAAATTATTCTTTTTCACATTTGTCAGTTTGTGAAAAAACTCTATTGTGTTTTGTACTTCCAGAATTTTCAAAGTAACATCAAAATTTTACCTATTTTTATGCTATCCTTCCAACCAAAGCTTTCATGCATTAACATTTTATTTTACCAAACATGCTGCTTGTCTTTTTTTTCAAATCAGTTCAATCAAATCTTTTCATTAGGTGCTAGCTGATAAAACCCATTGCACACATTATTCTCTACACAAATTCTCTAAATCCATCAATTAAAATTGTAGCCTATATTCAATCCTGGGGTATTATACACTTTGTATAAAGCAGACAAACCGAAACTGGATTAACAATCCATAAATCCAAGTTCATATTCTGGAAACCCAGGGTCAAATCTCACCACAGCAGCTGGTGGAATGTGAATTTAAAAAATAAGGAAATCTGGGATTATAAATCCAATGATGACCAAGAAACCATTGTCAATTATCATAAAAACCCATCTGGTCCACTAACTTCCTTTAGGGAAGGAACTCTGCTATCCTACATATAACTTCAGACCCAAGCAAACCTTCAGTTCAAGGCAATTAGGGATGGCAATAATTGCTGGGCCAGCAATGCCCACATCCCATGGAAAAATAAAACAAAGAAACAAAATCACCTGAGGATATTCCTGTTCTACATATAAACATCTGAGCACTCAAATGAATCTCTGTAACTCACTTATTTAAGATTGCTAACCTTTTCAAATTGCCAGATATGAAAGATAAACTTTCTGCACACTATTGCAAACAAGGAGAATAGTCACTGGATATTATCACACAGCTATTTTTGTCAAACTTTCTTTAAACATATTTTGTTTATTGGATATAAAAATACTTAAGATGCGACTAACATGGCAGTTTAACTGATTTGGAGAAATAAGAGGCAGGAGGCACAAGAACATCACTGCACAGGTTTTTCAGGGGAGCATCCTGGGCCCAACCATTTTCAGCTGCTTCATCGATGACCTGCCTTCCATTATAAGATCAGAAATGGGAATGTTTGCTGATGACTGACAAGTTTCAGCATTATTTATTATTCCTCAGATACAGAAGCAGTCTATGTCCAAATGCAGCAAGATCCAGACAATGTCAAGGCTTGGGTTGACAAGAGGCAAATAACATTAATTCCTCTAATCCCTCTAACCTATGCATCCCTAGATATTAAGGGCAATTTCTTAGCACGGCCAATCAACCTAACCCACACATCTTTGGACTGTGAAAGGAAACTCACGCAGACATGGGAGAATGTGCAAACTGCACACAGACAGTGACCCAAGCCGGGAATCAAAGCCAGGTTCCTGGCGCTATGAAGCAACAGTGCTTACCAGTATTCTACCATGCCGCCCCATGGATTAGCCATATAAATACTGTGACTACAGAAATAATATTGAGGCTACGATCCCGTGTATAGTAACTCACCTCCTGATTCCCCAAAGCCTATCCACTATTTACAAGGGATGAGTCCCTCCTCTTGCTTGCTTGAGCGTAGATCTAACAATATTCAAGAAGCTCAATACCATCCAGGACAAAGCAGCCTTTGCTGCCAAACTTTTACTACCCCTTCCACAATGGATGGAATGGGTGCCATTGCTATCCCTTCCACATTCACTTCCTCCATTACTGATGAACAGTGGCAGCCCTGTGTACCACCTACAAGAAGTACAGCAGATCTCACCAAGGCTTCTAAAGCAGCACCTTCCAAACTCATGACCATTACCAAATGGTCAAAGGCAACAGATACCTGGGAATATCATCACCTGGAGATTCCCCTCCAGATTACTCACCATCCAGACTAGAAATATATCGTCGTTCCTTCATGTCACTGGGACAAAATCCTGAAACGCTCTTCCTAATTGCACAGTGGGTGTACCTACACCTCAGGGACTGCAGCAGTTCACAAATGCAGCTTACCAACACTGTCTGAAGGAAAATTAGGGATGGTGGCCTAGACAGTGACATTGCATGAAGGAGTTTTTCTATATATTCATTCATGCGACATGAGGATCACTGGCTGCCCGTCATTTAATACCCATCCTTAGTTGCCCAAGGGCAGTTGAGAGTCAATCACATTGTTGTGGCTCTGGAGTTACATCTATATCAGATCGGCAGATTTCCTTTCCCTAAAGAATATTAGTGATTCAGATGGGTTTTTCTGACAATTGACAAATGGTTTAAGACTCATCAGCAGATTTTTAATCCCTGATACTTTTTATTGAATTCAAATCCCACCATCTGCTGTGGCAGTATTCAAACCCAGGTCCCCAGAACATTAGCTGAGTTTCTGGTTTACTAGTCTATCACTTGGCCATCAGCTCCCCAATAAAAAGGTCACGTCATGAAATTTCCAGAAATATGTCTAATCGGAGTTGACAGCCTTACTTTACTGATTATTCCAATATTAAAGTGTTAATCTCCTTAATTAGATTCTGGTCTGAAACTCAGACAGTATCTCGGTATCACTGTAAAATCCTCCAGTCATACAATCTTTGAGATCTCTGTATTCTTTCCTTCAATTCTGGTCTCTTGAGCATCTCTAATATTAATCACTCCACCACTGGCGCTCATGCCTTCATCTACAAAGGCCCTAAAATCTGGAATTCCTTCGCTAAACCTTCCCACTTTTTTTAAATGCTCTTCAAGCCTATCTCTTCAGTCAAACTTTTGGTCATCTCTCCCAGTAGCACTTGGCTCAAGTGTCAAATTTTCTATCACATGGCTGTGGAGTGCCTTTGGGACATTTTGCTCTGTTAAAGGCGAATAACAAGTGCAAGCTGATGTTCTTATAGTAATTATTCTGACTTCTTGGAGCTAACCTTTCAAGTCAGATGGCTGACACAACAATATTGAGGGAGTGCTGCTTTCTGGAATGAGACATTAGACCAAGCTCTCAGGTAGTGGTAAATGATGCCACAGCACAATTTGAAAAAAAGCAAAGGAATTCTTCCTCATGTCCTGGACAACATTTTACTTTATCCCTCAATCAATATAACAAGAAATGGATTATCTGATCACTATCACATTACTGTTTGGCTGCTTGCAGTATGCAAATAGCCTTCACAGGCCACAAAAGGAACAATAAAAAGACAAGAACTTTGTTCAAGAGAGAAAAAATTTAAAGAAGCAATTAAATGAAAATAAGCAGGCAAAGATATGTTGTGTTGGCCAGGCAGTGATGGATGGAAAACTGGAACGCAGAGCATCTTGCTAAGTCACAGGAGTCTCACCCGGCTGAAAAGCCAACAAGAGATTATTTCTGCATCTTTTCAGGAAGGCCACTGAACTACAAACCAATCAAGTATTAGTGAAGCCACTTGCAGGATTTAATGGAATGGTGGAAATCGCAGAATTATTAGTCATTCTATCATCAGTTTGATGCATGAAATTTTTTGAAGTATGCTTTAAAAGTTGCTGAAACAAAAGAGGAATTTGCAAAGGAAAAAGACACTAGATATACATCACTTACTGACACTTTTTTAAAAATGTTTGGACTGGATCCATAAAAAGGCAGGAAACTGATGCAATTCAGGGCAATAGCAGCAACTCTGAAATATTTTTGTGGTAGGTGTCACTGTTTATGTTGTAATTGATATTGTCAGACTGTTTTACCCTACTTCCTATAAGGAAGAATTCAAGTCAGAATACCTAGGCTGTGCATTACAGAGCCTCCCACTATGCCACTTGGCAGACAGCCTATTAGTAACTCACTGCCAGAGTCACTTTCTAGCTCCTTGTGTAATTTCTATTATTCATTGATGAAGAACTGAATCCGTAACATCTCAAGAGGTCAAGAAGCACACTATACAAACCAATCAGGTATTAGTGAAGCATTGGCAGGCCTTTCATGCAGTATCAATCACAGAATCATTACAAACGCAGGAAGAGGCCATTCAGCTCATCGCATCACTCTCCAAATGATTATTATGGGTGGGATTTTACGGCCTCACCTGGGCAAAATCGTAAACTCCCACCCCAGGCTAACAGAGATTTCAGTTCTGAGAATCTTGCCCAGCCCGGAATCAGAGCAAGCAATGTGGTAGAGTTTCAGCCTATGACTTAGCGCCATTCTCCTGCCCTTTCCTCATATCCCTGCATTGTTTCTATTCAAATAATCATGTCCCTTGAATGCCTCAATTGAACCTATCTCCACCACACTTCCAAGCAGTGCATTCAAGGCCTAAACCACTCAGTTGTGAAAATTTTTTTCTCACCACATTTGTTTCATTTGCAAATCATATTAAATTTGTGTCTCCTCGTTCTCAATCCTTTTGCAAGTGGAAACAGTTTCTCCTGACCTATTCTATCCAGCCTCCTTATGAGATACTATCTATAGAGATCTACTACAGAAGATTCTCTGCCGATTCTAAGTAGCTGTTTGATTGCTGGATATGCAGGGGACAGTTTATGGAGAGAACAAGTTGGAGATAACTTGATCGCAGAAGTTAGCTTCATAGGTTTTCTCAAAACATTGTTGTGCCCATAAAACTAGCAAATAGTTCATTAAGAGTTCACGTCACTGATCAGTTAATCAAACTTCTGTCTTTCACTTTAAATGGAAAGCTTTCAGCAATTGTTACTGGCTAATAAACTCTGGCACTTCCAAGGAAACAATCTATCTCTATCAAATCTCTTCTTAGCTTTCTTCTCTCCAAGGAGAACAGTCGCAACCTCTCCAAGCTATCCTCATGACTGAAGTTTTCATTCCTGGAACTTTTTTAGGAAACATCTTCTGCACTCTCTCCAATGCATTCACATCCTTCCTACGGTGTGGCACGCAGAACTGTATACAATATTCCAGTTGAGGAAAATTAGTGTCTTATCTTAGTTCAGCATAATATCCTTATTTTTGTATTCTATGTCTCTATTAATAAAGCCTACGATACGCTACTTTTTTTTAAACTGCTTTATCTGTCCTGCCACCTTCAATAATCTATGCGCAAATGCATTCATGAACCACTGCTTCTGCATTCCTCTTAAGAATTGTACCTCTTATTTTATTTTGTCTCTCTATGTTCTTCCTACCAAAATAATTACCTCATACTTCCCATACTGAACTTCATCTGTCACCTAAATACCACTCCACCAATTTTTCTATGTCAAAAATTAATTGAATTTTAAATTCCACCAGCTGTAATGGTGGGATGCAAATCTGATTCTCCAGAGCATTACCCTGGGTCTCTAGATTACTAGTTCCAGTGACAATACCATGATATCATCACCTCCCTATAATTTAAAGTTGAGTGTCTCCACAACAGTCACGCCACATAGAGTCACACTTGAAAATCTGGTCTTGGAGGCGACACACCCAAAAGCACCTCATGTTTGCAAGCAAAACAGCAATGACTGGCTGAAATTCAGTTATTATTCAAAAAAGCAGTTACTTACATGTGAGGAAATCAGGTTAATTCTGTCAATGACGGCTAATCAGAAAGATAGGTCCATCAGATTGGAACAAAAAGCAATCAGATGGATTGTTCTAATCACAATATCCTGCTAAAAAGAATGATTTTATGCCTCCCACCACTCCTCCTATGCCTATCACCGCCCTCCGATGCTTACCACCCCTTCTGCTCTCCTCCCCTTGCTCTCCCTCCTCCATCCACTCTAGCAATATCAAGTGAAACTTGCAGATAAAAATTAAGGGGAGGAGGGTGTTCACTAGATAGTGACCTGGCTGACTTCCTAACCCCAGCCTAAGTTCAGCTGAGGATTAAGAGTACATTTTGACAATAGCATTCTGCATTCATCATGCCTGAAGAAAATAAAGGATAAGATTCCAAGAAGGGTGTCCAAGAAAGCCCAGAAGAAGGCGTCAGCAAAAAGCAGCAAGAAGTGGTGGTCCAGGAAGGAGAGTTATCCACCTACATCTGCAAAATAATGAAGCAGGTTCACCTCGACAGCGGCATCATCTCCAAGACTATGAGCATCATGAATTTGTTCATCAGTGACATCTTCAGGCACGTCGCAAGTGAGACTTCCTGCCTGGCCCATTACAACAAGCGCAGCACCATCAGCCCCCAGATGATCCAGACCACCGTGCGCCTGCAACTGCCTGGAAAACTGGCCAAGCATGCCATGTTACAAAGGACAAAGGTGGTGACCAAGTACACCTGTACAAAGCACTGAAAAACATACTTTGCCTGGGAAATCAAGATGCACAAAGATGCTGAGGAGCAGCCTGAAGAAGAGGTAATGCTGCTGAACTATTTCAGTGCATTCAGTGAGGTGAGAAATAATTCTGGACAGATAAATATAATAATGGCCTTCTCATCCTCAAAACAGCATCAATTTCATTGTCCAAAAACTGCTGCAGCTGCAAAATATTAAGCATAGTGCCTACCAAGCCCCAACACCACTGATGACAATCACTGCTCCAGTTACCAAAACTTGCAGTTCAAACAATAGAAACAATCCCATTGTAAAGCTCAGAACTATAATACAATTACTTGGGCATAGGGAGTTAGATCAAGGGAACTCAACTTCTGACACGTTTTTATGAGAATTTCACTCAACTTAAGGCAATTTATCTTGCTCTGGTAGTCCAATAATTAATGAATTCAAGCAAACAGATGAATGACTGCACTAACAATAGAAGAGAGTTTTAAACTAAAGAGTTTTAAACTAGTGAACTCGCCAAAGTCAGAATAACAGGCTCATTTGAGACCTCAGGAGTGGTTATGCCTGCTTGTTTGAAAGTCGTCCCAGAAAGAAAGTCATTGCTCAGAGTTACAAACCATGGCCAATGGGAGGACAAGCGGATTTTCGATGGTGATGATGGATGAACTAGAATCTTGACGGACAACAACTGCTTCTAGGCGGAGGATCCTTCAGGAAGAATTATGTTTACCTTAAACACAGATGAGGAAGGCCAAAGGAAACCAGTTCAAGTACTCTTTTCCTTAGTCAAATTGCTCATTACATCTGAAAAAAGGATCATATGAGCAACTGAAAATTCACACTAGGCAAGTGCCAAGCAATCACCACCTCCGATAAGAGAGAACCTAACCATCTTCCCATGACATTCAATGGTATTACCATCGCTGAATCCCCCATTATCAATATTCTGGAGGTTACCATTGACGAGAAACTGAACTGGGCTAGCCATTTGAATGCTGTGGCTAGAAAAATAATGATGTAAAGATGCCGGCGTTGGATTGGAGTGGTAAGAACTCAGTAAGAATTTAGCAACACCAATTATTAATCCAACCAATTTATTTGATAGTAAAATGGCGAGCTTTCAACACTCCTGTGTCTTCATCAGGCAAGTGCAGTGTTCTGGTCTCAACCAGAACACTGCACTTGCCTGATGAAGACACGGGAGTGTTGAAAGCTCGCCATTTTACTATCAAATAAATTGGTTGGATTAATAATTGGTGTTGCTAAATTCTTACTGTGCTAGAAAAATAAGACAGAGGCTAAAATCTTGCAGCAAGTAACTCACCACCTAATTCCCCAAAGCCTGTCCACCATGTATAAGGCACAAGTCAGGATTGTGATGGAATACTCTGCACTTGCCTGGATGAATACAGCTTCAATAAACTAAAGAATCTCAACACCATCCAGGACAAAACAAACTGCTTGATTAGCACCTCATCCACCACAATAAACATTCACTCCCTCCACCAATGCACAGTGACAGCAGTGTGCAAGATCTACAAGATCCACTACAGCAGCTCAGCAAGGCAGCTTTAACAGCATCTTCCAAACCCGCAATTGCTAACTGCTCCTAGCTGTAAGGACAAAGGCAGCAGGCACATGAGAATACTACTATCTGTAAGTTCCCCTTCCTACACATTATGCTGACTTGGAAATATATTGTTAGGTCAAAGTCCCAGAAACCCGTTCCTGCACCACAGTAGATTTACGAAGGTGGCTCACTATGACCTTCACAAGGACAATTAGGGATGGGCAACAAATGTTGGTCTAGTCAACAATGCTGACATCTCATGAAAAGATTTTTAAAAATTGAACAGGAAATTGCAGGACTGCAAGATTGGAGAAAATACTAACAAAAGAAAAATAGAATTTCACAGAGTTCATAACCATTCCTCAGGAGCAGTTCATCAAATAGCACACTGTACATCAGTTCAATTTTGGCATATTAAAAGTGATGTTTTTATATATAAATGGAAGATTTAATAGATAACGGGAATGTGACAGATTTAAGAATCCCTTCAGAAGGCATTTGGAAAGATATTGCGTAAGAGTTACAATGGGAAGTGGTCAAGGCAAATAGCTCAGATGCTTTCAAAAGGGAACTAAATGAGTACATGGTAGAAAACAAAATTAAAAGGCAAGTTGAAAAGCTGAGATGAAAGAGATTAATTTGAAGGAAACCCATGTGCAGTATAAACATCATTCAGACAAACTGTCTAAATTACCTGCTTTTGTATTGTAAATTCTACATTGAATCATAGAATCCCTACAGTGCAGGAGGAAGCCATTTGGCCCATCAAGTCTGCACTGGCTGTCTGACAGAGTTTCTTACCTAGGCTTATCTCCATAAACCCATACATTTACCATGGTTAGTCAACCGAAACTACACAACGTGGGACACTAATGGGCAAATTAGCACGGCCAATTCACCT
The DNA here is from genome assembly GCA_024679065.1 of Sphyrna mokarran. Taxonomy (NCBI): domain Eukaryota; kingdom Metazoa; phylum Chordata; class Chondrichthyes; order Carcharhiniformes; family Carcharhinidae; genus Sphyrna; species Sphyrna mokarran. The sequence goes on from JAGIQG010000003.1 coordinate 63,132,841, forward strand.
AACTTGCACACCTTTGGACTATGGGAGGAAACGTGAGTGCCTGGAGGAAACCCATGCAGATACAGGGAGAATGTGCAAACCCCAAACTGACAATCACCCAAGACCAGAATTGAACCTGGATCTCTGGCACTGTTCAGGTAGCAGTGCTAACCATTGTGCCACCATGCTGCCCTTCGGTGCATAAAGAAGCTTACTTTTCAAGTTATTTGGACAACTAAAAAGATAAAAAACTAGGCCAATCAGCTGCATGACAGATAAACAGAATTTTTACCTATTCCATCATCAAGTAATGCGCAAATTTGCAAAGTGTATGTTGTAAACTATAGAAGGAAGAAGTTGGCTAATACTTTACCACAGAGAAGTGAGGTAGTACAGTTATTATAGAAAGAATAAGTGAGGTAGTATAACTGTTCTAGAAAGAATAAGGAAGACTTATCCTTGGAAAATATGTCCAAATAGGATAGAGAAGCAGAGAGAGCTGGAGTAAGGTACACAGATCACTAAAAGTAGCAATTGAGATTAAAAAGCCATAAAAAAAGCAAACAAAGCACTCGGTTGCATTTCTAACGATGGAGAATTAAAAAGCAGACAGATTATGTTAAAGTCATATAGAATGATGGTTAGATCACTAATATTACTGTAAGCAGTTGTTCTCCACATTATATGGAGGATATAGATAAAACGAAGAAGGTGCTAGAAAGAATTAAAGCAGAATTGTACTATTATGTTAGAATTATACCAGAATTGGGAAGCTGTGCCCATCAGGAAAAAAATGAAGAGAGTAAGACTCTTCTCTATAGAAAAAGGTGGAGTCATGCCTAATAAAAGATTTCTGAGATTATGAAAAATTTTAAAGAGTTGGTGTGACGATGTTTCCACCTATGGAGATGACCAATACTAAGGGATATGATACATGATAGTCACTAATAAATTTAGTAGGAATTCAGGAAAAATTTCTTTATCCAGAGTGTAGAATTAGAATACAAAACCTGTTTGCACATGAAAATGAATAGCATAGGTGCATTTAAAGGAAAGCTAGAAAAACACATGAAGAAGAAAGAAATAGAAGGTAATGTTGATGGGATAAGATGAAGAAGTGTGGGGAAACTGGTATGCAGCACAGAATAGACCTGATGGTTTGTTAAAGTTAAATGAATATTTTGTAATATTAAAACCAGTTCAGATGGATCATATCAGAGAAAACAATGTGGACAGAAAATCAGGAGGAGGAAAGGAAACAGGGGTTAAAGGATTCTGGACTGAAAATGGATCAGATGTGTTGTATCCCAGGGTCAGAGCTGGGTCCACTTTTCTTCTTGCAAATGATGTGAACTTTGGTAAAAACAGTACAATCTCAAAATTTGCTGATAACAGAAAATTAGAAGGTTTACCAAAGAGCAGGACTTAAGAACTGCAGATAGGTTAACGCACGGTCAAACAGGTAGAACTTAATGCGGATAAGTACAAAATAACATTTTTGGTAAGAAAAGCAAGGAATGGGAGTATACAGCAAAAGGATGAATATGTGAGGATATTCATAGAAAACCTCAATGAATAGTAAAAGTACTCATTGTAAATTTACAAATAGGAGCACAGTGTAAAACTACATGGGGTAATAATGAATTTATACAAAACATTGTTAAATCTATGGGGTTATATGAAGTTTTAACTGCTTCATTATAGAAATAAAGTTAAAACCATAGAGTGTAAAAGGGAAAGATTCACCAGGATAATTCTGGAATGGAATTCTACAAGTATACAGAGATCTGAGATATTGAAAATATTTCCGATAAAGTAGAGAAGTCTAAAAGGAGACTTAATTGAGTTTCTTTTAAAATGATAAAGGGAGATGATCGAGTGACTAAGGCTGGGGAATCTGTGATGGAGGTTTTTGCAAACTGAGTGAGGGGTAAGTTAAGAGAAAATACTTTGCATAGCAAGTTGTTAGGAGCAGGTAATCTTAACCACAGGGAATGTTTGAGGCAAATGGCATATTTTAAGGGAAAACTGGATAAATATCTGGAACGGGGAAAGATACAAGGAAAACACGCCAGATGGTGCAATTAGCACTGGACTGGTCCAGCTAAGAGCTAACACAGCCTGAGTGGCACCCTTCTGTATTCTAAGTTTTTCTAGTTCTGCTGTTCTAAATTCAGTTCAATTGCTCTATCTTAAAAGCATTTAGATTGTAAGAGTAAAAGACTGAAGAAAGTGAGGGGTTCCATGGTCCTGACCTCCTGGGAAAGAATGCGTTGGAAGAGGAGGCATAAAAATGTATCAATTTCAACACAATGAGATTACAAGAAAAGCATGTAAGAACTGAGGAAGTAACAGCATCAAAAGAAAATCATGAAAAGTTGCAGTGTAGGGGGAAAATTTGAGACATCAATCTGGGAATTATGACTGTTGGCATTGGGAAGATTTCCACTTTAAATCTGTAGTCTATGCCACCATCTCTGCAGCATGTTCCTCAGCCCCATCTATCTGCTTCATCCTCAACTCAATTTCAGATTTGTGTGAGAAGGTTCTCCTGATTTCATGCTTTATTCCAAAATTTCTCCATTTACAAATTTCTATCGTAGGATCCCTACAGTGCAAAAGGAGACCATTCGGACCATCGAGTCTGTAACAACTCTTCAACAGAACATCCCACCCAGGTCTTATCCCCTTAACCCTGAGTACTTATCCCTCCAACCTACACAACTTGGGATGCTAATGGGCAATTTAACATGGCCAATTCATCTAGTCTGCACATCTTTGGGCTAACCACCACTAGTCGACTCTACCTTGACCAATGATAAGTAGCTATAATAGAATTCAGATGTGTTACATTAGCCTGAGATTCCCGGTCAACCATGCTTGATGAGGAATGGCATCCCTCAATCTATAAGCCTCTGTCAACAGGCTAGCAACTTGTTCAAGGAAAAACTAGCTATGAGAACAGATGAAAGTCTGCCTTGTGCACCCGGGAAATGGGTTATAATGAGCCATAAAAATGTATCGATTTCAATACAATGAGATTACAAGAGGAAGAACATACAATGACTGTGGTGGAACTAGAGTCTAAACTAGCAGTATCAATAGAGAATCATGAATGACACTTCAGTGCAATGTTAATATAAGCCTACTTGTGACTAATAAATAAACTTTAACTTTAAGGCTGCTTTGAAGGGGAAGGTTTGAGACATGGATCTCCCATCAATGGGAGTTATAACTGTTGGCGTCGGAAAGATTTCCACTTAAAGTGTATAATCTATAACATCTTCTCTGCACATTTCAACACCTATATGGCATAATGTTAGGACACCATTATATACATGAGGGAATCAAAGAGGGAAACTGCAAACACTAAGAGAGGCACTGTTTGTTACTCTATTGTTACTGGAAATTCAAGTTTTTGCATCATTTAAATAAAGTGTTGGAATCATGTGGTTTCCATTCTCCTATTAATGGAACACTATAGCACAAACAGGCCCTTCGGCCCACAAGTTGCGCCGATCATATCCAAACCTACCAGGCCATAGAACTATCTATTACTCTCAATCTCATGTACTCATCCAGAAGTCTTTTAAAAGACCCCAGTGAGTTCGCCTCTACCACCACTGACTGCAGCCGACTCCACTCACTCACCACACTCTTAGTGAAAAACTTACCCCTGACATCTCCTCTGTACCTGCTCCCCAGCACCTTAAACCTGTGTCCTCTCGTAGCGACCATTTCAGTCCTGGGAAATAGCCTCTGCAAATCCACCCTATCTATACCTCTCAACATTTTATAAACCTCTTTCAGATCGCCTCTCAACCTTCGTCTCTCTGAGGAGAAGAGACCTAGCTCCCTCAACCTATCTTCATAGGGCATGTCTCCCAATCCAGGCAACATCCTTGTAAATCTCCTCTGCACCCTCTCAATTGCTTCCACATCCTTCCTGTAGCGAGGCGACCACAACTGCGCACAGTACTCAAGTGAGGTCTGACAAGGGTCTTATAAAGTTGCAGCATTACCTCCCGACTGCTAAACTCAATCTCTCAAGTAATGAAAGTTAGCACACCATACGCCTTCCTGATCACATCCTCCACCTGCGAGGCCGATTTAAGAGTCCTAAGGACCCAGACCCCAAGGTGCTTCTGCTCCTCAACACTGCTAAGACTCCTACCTTGATATTGTACTCCTTCATCCCATTGGACCTGCCAAAATGGACCACTACACATTTATCCACGTTGAAGTCCATCTGCCACTTCTCTGTCAGTCTTGCATCCTACCTATGTCACGCTGCAACTTCTGACATCCCTCCAGTCTATCCACAACACCACCAACCTTCGTATCGTCGGTGAACTTACTAACCCATCCCTCCACTTCCTCATCCAGGTCATTTATGAAAGGGTTCCAGAACAAATCCCTGGAGTATTCCACTGTGACCGACCTCCATGCAGAAAAAGACTCATCCACAACCACTCAGTGCCTCTGCAGGCAAGCCAGTTCTGGATCCACAAGACCAAAGCCCCTTGGATCCCATGCCCTCTCACCTTCTCAAGAAGTTTTGCATGGGGGATCTTATCAAATGCCTTGCTGAAGTCCATGTAAACCACACCCACCGCTCTTCCTTCGTCAATGTGTTTAGTCACATTTTCAAAGAACTCAACCAGGCTCATAAGGCACGACCTGCCCTTGACAAAGCCGTGCTGACTATTTCTGATTATACTGAACTTCTCTAAATGTTCATAAATCCTGTCCCTCAGAATCCTCTCCATCAAGTTATCAACGACTGAGGTCAGACTCACCAGTCGCTAATTTCCCGGGCTATCCTTGTTTCCTTTCTTGAAAATAGGAATCACATCTGCAATCCTCCAGAACCTCTCCCAACACCACTGACGATGCAAAGATCATCGCCAGGGGCTCTGTAATCTCTTCCCTCACCTCCCACAATAACCTGGGATATATCCCATCCGATCCCAGTGACTTATCTATCTTGATAGAATTTAAAAGTTCCAACACATCCTCTTTCTTAACGTCCACATACTCAATCTTTTCAGTCAGCCGCAAACCTGCAGTACAACCTCCCAGGTCATTTTCCACCGTGAACACCGAGACAAAGTACACATTAAGCATCTCTGCCATTTCTTCTGGTTCCACGCAGACTTTTCCCCCTTCATCTTTTATAAGTCCAATCCCTTCACTTCTCATTCTTTTACTCTTCACATATTTGTAGAATGCCTTGGGATTCTTCTTAATCTTATCCACTAAGGCTTTCTCATGACCCCTTCTGGCTGTCCTAATTTCCTCTTTAAGCTCCTTTCTACAAACTATATATTCCTCTAGATCATTAACATCTTCTAGCTCTCTGAATCTTTTATTAATGTGTCACTTTTAGATTAGGCTCGTCCAACTCGAATGATATCAGTTGATGAATGGAGAGGTACAATTGACTTCAGCGTCCTGTGGCGTCGGTCAGCCCTCTTCCACTGATAATTGGTTTCCACTCTAGAACACTACCTTATGAAACCACATGTGGGAATTTTAAGTGAGAAAGGCATCAAGCTTGAATCTGATGCCCTCCCAGTTGCTGAAATGTTTCATATATGACGAATGGATAGACAGTTGGACTTCACTGCACCATGTGACAATCAAACAGCAAATGGCATCTTTCCAGAACGGCCATTTATTTCACTAGTTCACTGAAATTTTCACTGAAGTGCAAGCAAAAAATGGAAACATTTCCTTTCTGAAGTAATAAAATGGAGAGTTTGCATTTCCTCACCTGAATGTTCAATTGTTTTAGATCGTTTTTCCTGATGACAAACCAAGATATCCTCATAGTCTGGGTCTTTGTCCTCGATTTTTCTTTTCACGCCTGACATCTTCACAAAAAGCTTTGTTCTATAATGAAAAGTTCAGTCTTTAAGATCATGCACTTAAGCTGCAATAATGAATAGACTGTGCATGGGGTACAAACACACCAGAGGCAGGAGCAAGAAAGACATGCATCCCCTAAATTAATGGCAACTGAGTTTCCAGCAGGTTACACGGTGGCACCTGAGCTTCCTTTTACAGTCACACGTGACAGTGAACGGGAAAACATCAGTAACTTTGATGGTAGGCATTAGTTTTAACCAACTAATGAACATATAAAGAATTTGCTCTAGTGTAGCAACTTTTGCAACTTCAGGATGTCCAAAGCACTTTGACAAGTTTTGAACGGTAGTCACTGATGCAAACACAACTGCCAATTTGTACATGGCAAGATTCCAGAAAAAGGAATGAGATAAATGACCATATGTGTTTACAGCAGTGTTAGTTGAAGGATATATATTGATTTAAAATACCAGGAAGAACATCCCTGTTTTTCTTCAAACTATTGCATAGGATCTTATAAATCCACCAAGGAGACAGATGAGACCTGAGTTTAATGTCTCATCTGAAAGATGGCACCTCTGACAGTGCAATACAGTACTCCCTCAGTAATGCACTGGACCATCATCCTAGATTAAGTGCTAATGTTTTTGGTTTCATATATTCACAGGTCCTTCCTGCTAATATGCTATTAGGGAGCGCACTAAAAAATTAACCAAACCTGTGACAACAGTGTCAGTAATTCAGCATTAACTTAGTGTTGATCAGTTGCTGAAGTAGTGCTGACTGGACTCTGCATTTCAGGTATATGTTTGCTTTAACAACAATGCTATGAATAGTAAAATACTGTTTCTAAAGCTGATGTTTGTAATATAAATGCAGTATTAGAAAAACATGTTGCTCTGATTGCACTTGCAGATTACAAAATAGTGTTGTTTGTATTATGGTCCTAATACCTTGAGGGCATTATTATGACACATAATTCTGAGCACAGTGCATTAGGTAACAGAAATCCTTTGTATTTCCAAATATCTGACATAAGGCTAATCAGAGCCTAATAATAGGTGGCCATGTGTCAATTTATCTGTGAGTTCACAACGCCATATTCCATGGACTCCCTCACAATTTGTAAACAGGCTAAAAGAATGGCCTGCTGCGTTGTTACTCTGGATAGCAGAACAACCAACAAGTCATCAGAAGGGCCTTTACCAGCAACACATACTGACTGGACTGTGCCGTACTCACCAGGAGACTGAAATTCCCAGTAGGAATATTAAGGCATAGACAAAACGCATAGCACTCAATACAGTTTTAATACTGATGTTTCCATACATTGCCTCAAAAGCATCCAATGTGCAACCTGAAAGCCACCGCCAAAAGTAGTGCTAATCACAAGCCTTGTTTTCCAAAGCATTTCCAAGAATAAAGATGGGCAGTCTGGATCTCAAAGCTCAGATCTTATCATGTGGGCATATTCAAGTTATTATATGAGTGGATCATTAATGTCAGTTTCTTGGCTGGTGTTTCTCAATTGAGACCATTAAAAAGCAGAATAATTGATCATTTACTTCATGAGTATTGGTGGGGCCTTGAGTAGAAAACGGCTGTCACATTTTTCCATGGAACAGTAACTGCATTTAGGACAATTAATTATGAAACACATCAGAAAAATGCTGAGGGTGTGGTAAGTCACAATGTAAACGCACATTATTTTACTCCTAAAAACTGGTAAGTATAAACATAATATTATTGCCTTTTTATCAGACATATTCTCAGAATATTAGAGTCCCTTTACCCGCCCCCTCTCTCACCACCTTCCTTTTAACACCCCTCACCCCTTCCCTTTTAATCCCTACTCCTTTACTGCTTCCCTGACCCCCTTTCCTTTACCCTCTCCCTCAACTTCACCTCTCTTTTAGTCCTCTGTCTGATTCTCTTCCCTCAACCTACTCTCCCCTTTACCCCCTCCAACTCATCCTCTTCTTAACTCTCTCTGACTCCCCCAAACCCTCCTTTATCCCCTCCCCATTTGCTCTCTTCCCCTTTACCATCTCCCTGAACCCCTTCCCAAACACTACCTCCCTTTGCCCCCTCCTCAACCCCTCTCCCTGACGTTCCCCTCTCCTTTACCCCTCTCCAGACACATCTCCCCTGATGACACCCCTCCTCTGACCAATCTCCTCCTCCCCTGACCTCCTTCCCCGACACCTCCATCCACTGACCCCCCCCTTTCCCTTTACCCCCTCCCATACCTCTCCCCACAACCCTTTACCCCCCCGACACCCTTCCCTCCCCTCCCCTTTATCCCAACAACCCTCCCCTTTACCCCGACCACTTTGCCCCCTTCACTTTACCCTTGACCCTCTTCCCTTTACCCCCTGATCACTCTCTCCTTTACCCTCTCCTCTTTACAGCCCTCGTCCCTTTGCCCCCCCCCTCCCTTTACTCCGAATCTCCGAACTTGCCCCGAACCTCCTCCCTCATCTTTAGCTCTATCCTTCTCCCCTTTATCCCCAACCCCCTCCCTTCCCATTTCCCCCCGTTCACCCTCCTCCCCTTTATCCCCTCCCACCACTTTGCCTCTCCCCCAACCCATTACACCTTCCCCTCCCCTTTATTCCTCCTCCCCGCTTCCACCTCCCCTTCAACCACTCCTTCCCCTTCCCCACTCCCCTTCACCCTACTCCCCCTCAACCTTCAACATCCCTGCCCCCCCCTCCCCTTCACCCCTACTCCCCCCTCCCCTGCACCTTCAACCGCCTGTGACCCCGTCCCCACCCCCTCCCCCCCCCCTCCCCCCCCCTCCCCTCCCCCCCTCCCCCCTCCCCCCTCCCCTCCCTCCCCACCCCTCCTCCCCTCCCCCCCCCCCCCTCCCCCTCCCCTCCCCTCCCCCCTCCCCTCCCCCCCCCCACCCCCTTTCCCCTCCCCTCCCCACCTTCCCCTCCCCCCCCCCTCCCCTCCCCCCCACCCTCCCCACCCCCCCCTCCCCTCCCCACCCCTCCCCCCCTTTCCCCCTCCCCTCCCCTCTCCCCCCCCTCCCCACCCTCCCCCCACCTTCCCCCCCCCTCCCCCCCCCTCCCCCCTTCCCCCCGCGGGGGCCTTCCCCCCCCCCCCCTCCCCCCCCTCCCCCCCCTCCCCCCCCACCCCCCCACCCCCCCTCCCCACCCCCCCTTCCCCCGCTCCCACCCCCCCTTCCCCCTCCCCCCCCTCCCCCCCCTTTCCCCCCCCCACTCCCCCCCTCCCCACCCCCTCCCCCCCCTTCCCCCCTTCCCCCCTCCCCTTTCCCCCCCCCCCTTCCCCCTTCCCCCCCTTCCCCCCTCCCCTCCCCCCTCCCCACCCCTTCCCCCTCCCCTTCCCCATCCCCACCCTCCCCCCCCACCCCCCTCCCCCCTCCCCACCCCTTCCCCCCCACCACCCCTTCCCCCCTCCCCCCTCCCTTCCCCCCCCCACCCCTTCCCCCCAACTCCCCCCTCCCCACCCCCCAACCCCTCCCCCCCCACCCCCCTTCCCCCCTCCCCCCCCCCCCCCTTCCCTCCCCCCCCACCCCCCCCCCCCCAACCGGCCACCTCCCCCCCCCCCACCCCCCGCCGCCCCCCACCCCCCCCCTCCCCCCCCCCCCCCCTGTAACCCCCTTCCCTTCCTTCCCCCTCCACACCCCCCTCCCTCCCCCACCCCCCCTCCCCCCTCCCCCCCGTCCCTCACCCACCCCCCCTCCCCCCCCCACCCTCCCTCCCTCCCCCCTCCCTCCCCTCCTCACCCCACCCCCCCCCCCCCTCACCCCCCCCTCCCTCGCCCCCACCCCCTCCCTCACCCCGACCCCCTCCCCCCCCCTCATCCCTCGCCCCCTCCTACACCACCCCTCTCCGCCTCCCTCCCCCCCCCTCACCCCACCCCCTCCCCCCCCTCCCTCACCCCTCCCTCACCCCCGCCCTCCCCCCGACCCCGTCCCTCCCCAATTCCCCTCCCCCCTCTTCTCCCACCCTCTTCCCCCTCCCCCATTACCAACTCTCCCTCCCCTCCTCCTCTTCCTTTCCCTCCCTTTACCCCCTCATTTTTTACCCTCCTCATTCTCCCATCTGCGGCCTGTACTTACCGGAGCCTCGCTCTTTCCTGCAGTATTCTTTCGGAGCCGCGGTTTTCTCCGGATGTCTCGATCCTGCGGCCTCCTCCCCGCGTGCAGCCAAAGCCGAGGCGGATCCTAAATCACCGCGAATAGCGGCCCGAGCCGCGAGACACCGCCAGCGGCAACCGCTTCCTTCCCCACCGGCCGCCCGGCTCTCTGAAAGAGAGAGAGAGCGGGGGAGGGAGAGAGAGACAGACAGACAGACAGACAGATAGAGAGAGACAAACAGAGCCAGGGATAGAGGGAGAGGGACTGAGAGACAGAACCAAGGATAGAGGGAGAGGGACTGAGAGAGAGACAGAACTGGGAATAGAGGGAGAGGGACTGAGAGAGACAACCAGAGATAGAGGGAGAGGGATTGAGAGAGAGAACCAGGGATAGAGAGAAAGAGAGAGAGAGACAAACAGGGATAGCAAGAGAGAGAACCAGGGATAAAGGGAGAGACAGAGACAGACAGAACCAGGGATAGAGGGAGAGGGACTGAGAGAGAGAGACAGAACCAGGGATAGAGGGAGAAATACTGAGAGAGACAGAACCAGAGATACAGGGAGAGGGAGAGAAAGACAGAACCAGGGATAGAGGGAGAGCGACTGAGAGACAGAACCAGGGATAGAGGGAGAAATACTGAGAGAGACAGAACCAGGGATAGAGAGAGAGAGAGACAGAACCAGGGATAGAGAGAGGGAGAGACAGAACCAGGGATAGAGAGAGGGAGAGAGAGAGACAGAACCAGGGATAGAGAGAGGGAGAGAGAGAGACTGAACCAGGGATAGAGGGAGAGATACTGAGAGGCAGAACCAGGGATACAGAATAAAGGGATAAGGGGAGACAGATTGTGAGGGAGATAGACTGAGAGAAAGAGATAAGGGGAATAGAGACAGAATAAGAAATAGAGAGAAAAAGGGATAGAGAGAAAGAGCCAGAGATAGAAGGATAGAGAGAGGTTGAAGAAGAGAAAAAAAGGTAGAAAGGGTGAGACAGGGAGAAAGGGTTAGAGGGAGATGAACTGAGACATAGACATATCAGCAAGAGAGATAATTAAAGGATAGAGGGAGATAGATTGTGATTGACAGAGTAGAGAGAGCCAGAGCTAGGTATAGTTGAGTGAAGTTTGAGATAAGATGATATAGTTAGAGAGAGGACCGAGAATAAAAGAGAGAGCATTTGGGCATGGAGGGGAGAGAAAGCCAGAGGGTAAGGATAATGCTCCCTAATTATTACAGTATCCCAGAGTCAAAGGGAGAGGTCCATTGTCCCAGGTCTTGCATTGATCCCGAGTCAGAGAATAATAGGCTTGCCTCTTCAGGGTCTGCATTGTTCGCAGCTCAAGAATGAAGGCCTTGATCCAGAGTTCCCAGGTTAGAGGGAAGTCATCATATTCCCAGTATCTAGTACTTAATTCCAAAAGATTGGGAGGCTATGCTGACCACATCCCAATAGTGTTTTCACCTTGAGGATAGGTAGGTTCTCATGGGAATGTCCCCATTCTTGGCTACGTATCAGAGAATGTACTTCCCAGGCTCTTCAGTAACTTGGCAGTGGAACTCACACAAGAACAATGGATTGAGTTATAACGAGAGGCTGAATTGACTGGGATTTTTTTTTTCTGGAGCATAGGAGGTTGAGGGGTGACCTTATAGAATAATGAGGGGCATAGACAAGGTATACAGTCGATATCTTTTCCCAAACGTAGGGGAATCTAAACCTAGAGGGCATAGGTTTAACAAAGAACAAAACAGCACGGGGAACAGGCCCTTTGGTCCAATGAGCCCACACTGCCACCCCGATGTTCCCACCTCTACCCGTGAACCCTGTCTATGTTTATAGATCTATGGATTAAAAACCAAATTTGAGACAATTTAGAGAGAATTTGTTTTGCCAATTAGCCTAAGAGCACATCTTTGGGATATGGGAGGAAACTGGAGCAGCCGGAGAAAACCCACGCAAGCACGGGGAGAATGCGCAAACTCTCACAGACACAGGTGCGAATCCGTGTATTTGCACAGCACAGCGATAGTCACTGAGCTGCCATGTTGCCCATCAAATGGTCCAGGTCAAACGTACACTAATGACGTGAAGCACTAGGATACTCTCGAAAAAAAAATCCAAGAGCAGCCCTCTCACGACCCATCGCGTGTATGCCCCTTGTTAGACAACAAGATGGACCAAAGCACCTGTAGGATAAAAACAAGTACATCAATATCATCATCTATTTACACACTTTCCAGGGACTCCCAAGGCTCATGATCCCTATTTTAAATCAGTTTTCTATACCCCTCCATTCCCATTCTGTTCATGTGCCCATCTAAGTATTTCTTAAATAACTCCAGAGTACCTGCCTCCATCACTTTACTTGGCAGGTCACTCCATACCCCTACCATCCTCTGTGTGAAAAAACTCCCTCTAGCATCCAAATTATACTTTACCCCCCTCACTCTAAGCCCGTGACCCCTCGTGCTATTCGAGTCCATCCTAGGAAAAGGCTTAACCCTGCTTATCTATACCTCTCATAATCTTGTACACCTCTATTAGATTTCCTCTAAATCTATGTCTTTCTAAGGAAAACAGTCCCAATTTGCCTAACCTCTCTTCATAACTCAGACCTTCCGTACCAGGCAGCATCCTGGAAAACCTCCTCTGCACTCCCTCCTGACTCTCCATGTCCTTCCGGTAGTAAGGCGACCAGAACTGGATGCAGTATTCCAAATGAGGTCTAACCAACGTTTTATACAACTGCAACATTAAAGGCCAGCTCTTGTACTCTATACCCTTTCCTATAAAGGCTAACATACTATATGCTTTCTTCACAACCTTCTCCACTTGCTCTGCCACCTTCAGAGACTTGTTCACCTGCACCCCCAGGTCCTTCTGTGTTTCTATACTCTTAATAGGTCTACCCTTTATCATATACCTCTCCCCTACATTCTTTCTCCCAAAATGCATCACCTCGCATTTATCAGGATTGAATTCCATCTGCCATCTGTCTGCCCAAGCTACCAGCCTATCTATGTCCTGCTGCATCGCCTGACAATGCTCCTCACTATCCGCAAGTCCAGCTATCTTTGTATCGTCTGCAAACTTGCTGATCACTCCACTTTTTCCTCTTCCAAGTCATTTATATATATTATAAATAGAAGAGGTCCCAGTACCGAGCCCTGCGGCACACCACTAGTGACCGATCTCCAGCTAGAAAAATACCCTTCCACTATTACTCTCTGTATCCTATTACTAAGCCAGTTACTTATCCATCGAGCTACTTGTCCTTGTATCCTATGACCCTTGACCTTCTCCACTAACCTCCCATAAGGGACTTTGTCAAACGCCTTACTAAAATCCATATAGACGACATCAACGGCTTGCCCTTTGTCCACTGTTTTCATCACCTCCTCAAAAAAGTCTACCAGATTTGTAAGGCACGACCTCTCCTTAACAAATCCATGCTTCATATCCCTAATCAGATCGCAACGCTCTAAGTGCCTATACATCCTATCTCTAAGAATCCCCTCCAACATCTTCCCTACCACTGACGTCAACTCACCGGCCTATAATTCCCAGGGTTATCCTTACTACCCTTATTAAACAACAGTACAACATTAGCTATTGTCCAGTCCTCTGGGACCTCACCTGTGTCCAAAGAAGAGACAAAGATTTGCGTCAGAGGCTCAGCAATTTCACCTCGCACCTCCCTAAGCAGCCTGGGATAAATGCCATCAGGCTCCGGAGATTTATCAGTTTTAATGCTACCTAGAAGCTCTAACACTTCCTCCCTCAGTATGGATATTTCCCTCAACTGGTCCGCAGCTCCCTCAGAGACAGGAGCTGTCAACAAGCCCCTCTCCTTCGTGAATACCGATGCAAAGTATTCATTCAGGATCTCCGCCATTCCCTCGGGCTCTAAGCACAGTTCCCCTCCTCTGTCCCTAAGAGATCTGATTTTGCCTCTAACCAACCTTTTATTCCTAACATAGGAGTGAAAAGCTTTTGGGTTTTCCTTAATCCTATCCGCCAAAAACATTTCATGTCCCCTTTTTGCCCTTCTAACTCCCTGTTTGAGCTCCCTCCTACTCTCTCTATATTCCTCTAACACTTCTCTGTTCCCAGCTGCTTTGACCTATCATATGCCTCTCTTCTTCCTAACCAAGTCCTCAATATCCCTAGTAATCCACGGTTCTCTAATACTACCTTTCCCATCTTTCCTCTCAGCCAGCACATATCTATCTTGCAACGTTTTCAGTATTCCCTTGAAAGAGTCCCACATGCATAGCGTGGACTTACCCTCGAACAACCATTCCCAATCAGTTTCTATAAGTTCCTGCCTAATTCGACCGTAGTTAGCCTTCCCCCAATTCAGCACTCTGCCACTCAGGCAACAAGCATCCTTTTCCATCTGTACCCTAAAGTAGACAGAATTGTGGTCACTGTTAGCCACATGTTCCCCTACTTCAACATCAACAACCTGCCCTGGCTCATTACTCAGAACTAAATCTAATATAGCCCCTTCTCTAGTTGGGCTAGCCACATACTGCTCCAACGTTCCTTCCAGGACACGTTTTACAAATTCCTGCCCGTCCAAACCCCCAGCTCTAGGTACTTTCCAATCCACCCTAGGGAGATTAAAATCTCCCACTATAACGACTCTGTTCTTTCTGCACCTATCCAAAATGTCTTTACATATGCCTTCTTCAACTACCCGTGGGCTGTTGGGTGGCCTATAATACACCCCTAGCATAGTAATCGCCCCCTTTCTATTCCTCAACTCCATCCACAGCGACTCCACTCCTAATTCCTCTGTATTGTCCTCCCTCTGCACCACCGTGATGCTCTCCTTAACTAACAATGCCACTCCTCCACCTCTTCTGGACCCTCCTCTGTCACGCCTAAAACACTTATACCCAGGAATGTTCAGTTGCCACTGCTCCCCTTCCTTTAACCACGTCTCCGTCACCGCAACCACATCCAAGTTCCTCGCAAACATTAAGGCCCTAAGTTCATCCGTTTTTCCTCGTATTGAAACAGACACACTCCAGACCTTCAAGCCCACTCAGAACCTCCTTCTCCCCAGTGTATTACTTTTCACCCAAGCTTAGTCTATCTCCCATCTTGCTCTCTACCGAGAGATCAGTCTCAGCTCCTCCCCCCCTCCATATTAGTTTAAATCCTGCTGAAACACTCCAGCTTACCTCCCAGCTAAGATATTCACGCCCTTCCCATTCAAGTGTTCCCCGTCCCTTCTATACAGGTGCCCTTCTTTCACAAATACTTCCCAGTTATCCACAAATATGAAACTCTCTGCCCTACACCAGTCCTTGAGCCACGCATTCAGCTGTAGGATCTCATTTCTCCTGGCTCCGCTATTACCCGGCCCTGGAAGCAGCCCTGAGATCGCCACCCTGGAGGCCTTGCTCTTCAGCCTACCCACCAACTCCCTGAACTGCCTTCGTATAACCTCCCTGCTCTTCTTTCCTACATCCTTCTCTCCTACATGAATAATCACATCCGCCTGGGTCCCCTCACCCTGTCCGACACATCTTGCACCCCTGCTCCAGGGAGGCAAACTACCATCCTGGAGTCCCGCCTTGGACCACAGAAGCACCTATCTATTCCTTTAACCCTAACATTCCCCACCACTATCTCCCTTCTAGCCCCCTTCCTCCCCTTTGAGGTACCCTGGTCCTCCTGCCTTGCCTTTTTCAACCCTCCGCCCTCGATATTTTGGGGGGCTGCCACTGGGGAAGTCTTTGGACTGTCTCCCCTCTTCTTTTTCCCCTTCCTTACAGTAATCCACCTGTAAGGGTCAGGTTCCCCCTGCTTAGGCTCTGGGATCACCACCTTACTCTACCTCCCTTCCATGATTGCCTCGTTCTCCCTGACTGAAAATGCATCTTCTAATTGCTGCTTTAGTTGCTTGACCTGAGCCCTCAGATGCTGCAGCTCCAAACACTTGACGCATACGTGGACTTTAGGGAGAGGTCTTACCTCCAGGAACTCCCACATATGACACCGCATACAGGTGAGGCGTCTTCTCTGAATCCCTGCCATTGTCATGAACACCTTTGGAGGTGTAGCACACTGTGCCTATGCTTGCCCTCGCCTAAGCCCCACGAGCCAAAGCCCTTATATCTCACTCCACTTCCCTACTCACTCACACTGCCCGCTCCCGACGCTGCCCGCTGTCTACTGCCACTTTCTTTTTATACTTCCCGGTTCTGTTCCCAGCTAGCCCCACGCCTAACTACAGAAGCAAAAAGCCCTCAAAAAGTGAGAAAAAAAAGCAAATTGAAAAATTCACACTCAGCCATCAGCACTTCCAAACACTCTGTCCCAACGAACAATGAGGTGAGAAGGGGCAATTTTTTCACACAGAAGGTAATGAGTGCCTGGAACAAGCTGTCAGGGGTAGTAGTAGAAGCGGCTACAATTTTATTTTTTAAAAAGCATTTAGATGGTTACAAGCATATGATGGATACAGAGGGATATGGGTCAAATGCAAGCAATTGGATTAGCTTAGGGGGTTTAAAAAAAAAAGGGTGGCATGGAAAATTTGAGCCGAAGGGCCTGTTTCCATGCTGTAAATCTCTATGACTGTATAACAGCCTTTGGATTTTCACTGCTTTGTGTTTCCTCATGTTGGAGTCATTGAACAAAACTTTCCTATCCCACCCGCCATGGGAATTATGGTGGGCTGGGGCGGGCTGTGCAAAGGTTCATTGACCCTGGGATGAGTGCAGCCAGAAAATCCCACCCATTGAGTATGGAGCTCAATGACCTTGCCATCATCTACACAATCACAAGCCACTGATTCAAGGTTGTTTATTAAATATCCACTATGCCACAGGCTGCTAAATTATTTGGCTTGAGATGGATAAAAGCTTAAGACAATACAATTCTGTAACAAAATGTATGCAAAGTACTCTATATTGCATCAACATCAACAAGAGTCATTCTCCCTCTCCCCACACTCCTACAATTTTACAACATTAATCTCTTCTTTAAGTTGCTCAATAATGGACTGGTCATTTTTCCCTTGCCACCCCCCTTATCCTCACAAGGAGGGGCTTGTTGACAGCTCCTGTCTCTGAGGGAGCTGTGGACCAGTTGAGGGAAATATCCATACCGAGGGAGGAAGTGTTAGAACTTCTAGGTAGCATTAAAACTGATAAATCTACGGGACCTGATGGCATTTATCCCATCCTGCTTAGGGAGGTGCGAGGTGAAATTGCTGGGCCTCTGACGCAAATCTTTGTCTCTTCTTTGGACACAGGTGAGGTCCCAGAGGACTGGAGAATAGCTAATGTTGTACCATTGTTTAAAAAGGTTAGTAGGGATAACCCTGGGAATTATAGGCCGGTGAGTTTGATGTCAGTGGTAGGGAAGCTGTTGGAGGGGATTCTTAGAGATAGGATGTGCAGGCACTTAGAGCGTTGCAATCTGATTAGGGATAGGAAGCATGGATTTGTTAAGGAGAGGTTGTGCCTTACAAATCTGGTAGAATTTTTTGAGGAGGTGACGAAAACGGTGGACGAAGGGCAAGCCGTTGATGTCGTCTATACGGATTTTAGTAAGGCGTTTGACAAAGTCCCTCATGGGAGGTTAGTTGAGAAGGTCAAGGCTCATGAGATACAAGAACAAGTAGCTAGATGGATAAGTAACTGGCTTGGTAATAGGAGACAGGGAGTAATAGTGGAAGGGTGTTTTTCTAGCTGGAGGTCGGTCACTAGTGGTGTGCCGCAGGGCTCGGTACTGGGACCTCTTCTATTTGTAATATATATAAATGACTTGGAAGAGGGAATAAGTGGAGTGATCAGCAAGTTTGCAGACGATACAAAGATGGCTGGACTTGCAGATAGTGAGGAGCATTGTCAGGCGATGCAGCAGGACATCGGCTGGTAGTTTGGGCAGATAGATGGCAGATGGAATTCAATCCTGATAAATGTGAGGCGATGCATTTCGGGAGAAAGAATGTAGGAGGGAGGTAGATGATGAAGGAAATGCAGAGGAACCTGGGGGTGCAGGTGAACAAGTTTCTGAAGGTGGCAGAGCAAGTGGAGAAGGTTGTGAAGAAAGCATATAGTATGCTGGCCTTTATAGGAAGGGGTATAGAGTACAAGAGCTGGCCTTTAATGTTGCAGTTGTATAAAACATTGGTTAGGCCTCATTTGGAATACTGCGTCCAGTTCTGGTCGCCTTACTACCGGAAGGACGTGGAGAGTCTGGAGAGAGTGCAGAGGAGGTTTACCAGGATGCTGCCTGGTATGGAAGGTCTGAGTTACGAGGAGAGGTTAGGCAAATTGGGACTGTTTTCCTTAGAAAGGCGTAGACTTAGAGGAGATCTAATAGAGGTGTACAAGATTATGAGGGGTATAGATAGAGTAAACAGGGTTAAGCTTTTTCCTAGGATGGACTGAAATAGCACAAGGGCTTAGGGTGAGGGGGGTAAGGTATAATTTGGATGCTAGAAGGAGTTTTTTCACAGAGAGGGTGGTGGGATATGGAATGCGCTGCCAAGTAAAGTGGTGGAGGCAGGTACTCTGGAGTTATTTAAGAAATACTTAGATGGGCACATGAACAGAATGGGAATGGAGTCGTATAGAAAACTGATTTAAAATAGGGATCATGAGCCTTGGGAGTCCCTGGAAAGTGTGTAAATAGATGATGATTTTGATGTACTTATTTTTATCCTACAGGTGCTTTGGTCCACCTTGTTGTCTAACAAGGGGCATACACATGATGGGTTGTGAGAGGGCTGCTCTTGGATTTTTTTTCGAGAGTATCCTAGTGCTTCACGTCGTTAGTGTACGCTTGACCTGGACCATTTGATGGGCAACATGGCAGCTCAGTGACTATCGCTGTGCTGTGCAGATACATGGATTTGAGCCTGTGTCTGTGTGAGTTTGCGCATTCTCCCTGTGCTTGCGTGGGTTTTCTCCGGGTGCTCTGGTTTCCTCCCACATCCCAAAGATGTGCTGTTAGGGCTAATTGGCAAAACAAATTCTCCCTAAATTGTCTCAAATTTGGTTTTTAATCCATGGATCTGTGGACGTGGACGGGGACCACGGGTAGAGGTGGGAGCATTGGGGTGGCAGCGAGGGCTCGTTAGGCTGAAGGGCCTGTTTCCCGTGCTATTTTGTTCTTTGTCCTTTGAATGTGGAACTACTTATCAACACATCAGGCACAGACAGAATTTTAGCTTGATCTTGAATAAATGCATGATTTCATTACTCTTCTAATTGAGGAACACACATTCCTCATGTTCCACTAGTTCAAGAAGTGCCAGGCTGTACAATAAGCATCTGCAGTTGACAGGCTTTCTTTCTGGAAGCTTCCTCCCATTCTTATCCAAAATTCAGTATAAATAGATGAATACAAGAGAGCTGATTTGGTTTAGAGGTGGTTGGAAAGGCCTATTGAAAACTATATAGGAATATTTGCTGTGCAGGATTATTTATCAAGGTGTATAGTAATTGGTGTTATGCAGAAGTCTTCTTCAAAATTTGTTAGGGGCTGTTACAATGGTTTTCTTGTTGTATTTAAAAGCTATCATTCCTCTCTATTAGGCAAACAAAGTAACAGAGTGATTTCAAGATTATTTATTAAATAAATAATTATAGGAATAATTATAGCTAGTTACAGGAACCTGAATGAAGCCTTCAGAGTAAAAAATTCGGAAGTACAAAGGCAATTAAAGTCTCAGCTTTAAGTACAAGTAATTAGCATATGCCAATAGATTTTTAGGAGTTATCACTATCCAACCATAGTTAAAGATACATCATGTATTCATAAGGGTATAATGTTCAATTAAAAGTTGTTCATGTTATTATCATCAAGGAACCATAGGTATATTTCTGACCAATAATATCTCAACCTCCCTTTCCATTGTTCCTTGTTCTAGTGGGCAGATATGAACCACAGATGCACATCATTCAATTAGATGGTCTTGATCTTTATCTGGGCTTACTTTGATCGAAACTATTTGCACATAGCTTTCCGTATGTGACTAAGGTTCAGCTTGCAGCTTATTTTTAAACTTGTGTGATTTTTAATCCTTTCAGAGTTCAACTTCTATCATAATCCATTCCAGTTCTGAACGGACAGTTGTCATAACTGGAAGGGGATCGAATGTGAATTTTAGATTCCCAAGTGGTCCAAATACATTTTTATTTCTTTAATCGATGTTTCTCCAAATTAAAATGCAATTGAGATCTGGAAAATGTTCTTTTAGAATTTCTTAGGAAACTTTCAACCCATGGACCTGAATGAGCTTGTTGGAGACAAAGGCCCTGGATCACTTTGTCTGTACTTAAAACTTAAGAGTCACATCATTCACTGCTTCCGTTCCTTACACAATACCTTCATAGTGAATTAACACTGAAAAATCTTTTCTTTCAGGGTGGCAATGTTTAATACTGCTGCCTCTCAGTGCCAGAAACCCAGGTCCAATTCCAACCTTGGGTGACTGTGTGGAATTTGCATGTTGTCCCTGTGACTATGTAGGTTTCCTCCAGGTGCTCCAATTTCCTCCTAAAGTCCATAGATGTGCAGGTTAGATGGATTAACCGTGCTGAATTTCCCTTTGGTGTTCAAAGATAAATAGCTTATATATGCAGGCTTACAGAAATAGGGGAGGGCCTTGGGTGGGATACTCTTTGAGAGTTGGTATAGGCTTGATGGGCCAGATGACCTCTTTCTGCACTGTTCGGATTCTATGGTTCACTTGGTGCACTTGTATATTTGTTGCAGTAGGTACTGAAAAGACCATGTAACTTACAGCACAGGGAAGTCATTTAGTCCTTTGTATTTGTGTCAGTTGATTATTCAATTAATCCCAAACTGAGCCCATTGTCTTGCTGCTCTCTGGTAGCTCTGCCCTTCTTTTGCTTCAAAACTTTGTCCAATTTTTCAATGAGAACACAGTGATGCCTCCTCATTTGCCAACTAAAGCTGTCTATGCTCCAGAAACATTGGTTAAAAAGGTGGAATGATAATTTATGATTATTACTACCTTGTTTTTCCAAGCCTTATTCTCAGTCTCTAGTAGATATTCTGTACTGTGATGGAGAAAAAATATTTGAGAAACTTTTCTCTATAAGATCTCTTTAGTAAATTATGTGATCAAGGGATTGGGGGGAGGGGGTGTGCACGGATTCCAGGTGCATGCCTAGTTCCTGACTGGAGAATGCATCTAAATATGATCTGGGCCCCCTGAGATTCAGGATTTCCAACGACCTCAACCAAAATATCCCAGTCATCACCAATTGGCCGAGAGCTAAAGAAAAATTCCTCAACTGCCCATGAGTTCTTCATCCTGACCCTGTGTCACTCCTATCCCACCCTTCCTTAGACCAGATTTTGATAGTACATTTCCACTTGATATAAAGGGATAATGAATTGGGGGTCAGAATTAACCCCTATTGATATATGAACTCAGTGACTGCACCAACTGGAGGCCCAGTTAGGCTGCAGGAGGAAGCTACAGAAAATTCAGGTGCAGTGTAGTGGAGCAAAACATTTGAGAGAACTTCCCATTTCCTGTTCTGTTTGGTGTTTTCCTATTTCCTTGACACCTTAAAGAATCTGATACTGCATGAGCCACAACCATGGTTTTATTTGAGTCATTAGGTGGCATCCTTCACATGTGGTAGTTCTCGCACTTCTAAAACAGGATGTTGGAGTTTTCAGCCCTGCTTCAAGTTGTTTTTATATTCACTCCTGGGAAGTGAGTATCACTGGCAAGACCAGTTTAATTGCCAATTGCTAATCCTAAAGAAATAATGGTGAACTGCCTCCTTGAACAGTCTGCATGCCAAGGGTACTCATGCAATGTGGTTGATAAGAAGTTCCAGGATTTCGATCCACTTATGAGGAAGAAATAACAATGGATTTTTAAATGAGGCAACAGTGAGAATTGAAGACGATGGTGCTTTCATGCACCTGCTGCTCTTGCGCTTCAAGATGTTGAAAGTCACAAGTGAGGTGCTGCTAAAGAACTGGTGAGTTGCTACAATGCACTGTATAGATTCTGCAGCTATGGTATGTAAACAGTGGAGGGAATTGTGGAACCCATAAGGTATTAGATGGATGGTGCCAAGCTTCTTGAATGCTGTTGCAGCTTCATCCAACCAGACTAATGGATTGGTATTCGCATTGTTATTCATTGATGTGGCAAAGACAGAACCAGATTCCTTGTGAATGCAACAACTGCAATTTGATATTGCAACATGGTGATTTTGACTCACTGCCATTCTTTCCAGGTCACAAGTGATGCTTAGAAGCACAAGAAACTTGTTTGTGTGTGTCTACTAATTATTATGAAACATAGAGCCCCAGCTTGTGCTGTCCTCCCAATGAGCATCCAAGGCTACTGAGTGAGCTGCATGAATGGCCCCCTTCCATGGGGCGTTAAATTGAAATCAGGCTTGTTCAGCGTGACCCATGAATAAGATTAAATACATTCAGTCCATACCAAACATTTCATACTGAGTTATGGACAATGCTTAATCGTGTAAGTATTAATCAAACTATTAGCTTAAAATGGTAAAAACAAAATAAATATTTACACTTTGGGTGCAGAGGGAACACGTGACTTTCAAGTCAATGTGTGCATCAACACATACCTCACTTCACTTGCTCTTGCTTTATGTGTGTATTACGTCAACCATACCAGTAGGAAAAGCAACAGAATGTGGCAACCCTGCACGTGGAAACAGTCTCATTAGCTACAATGAGTGATGGAAATCCTATCTAATGCCGATCAATGCTCATTAGAATGTAAAATGGTAATAAGGCAGTTGGATCACGTAAACACCATCAAGCTAAAAATTTAAGCCTTTATGTTCATAATTCTTTATTCCTTTTATTGTTTTTCTGTGCTAATTCCTAATCTCTTTCTTAATTTTTCAGTGCATATTCTCAATCCTATCTTGGTCTACCAGTTTTAATTCATGGTTCCCCTCTACTTCTCCCTTATCTTAGCTGATGGATAATATATAGCCCAGTTTATTTACCCTGGATTCCTGTCATTTAAGGTTAATTCTTTCCAAACCACATCACGTGGATTTCTGTTTTCTTCACCGAGGCCACCAAACTAGTTTGAGGTTGAATTTCTTCCCTGTCTATTTTCATAGCTGAAGGTAAACACAGCTGAGTCACCGAGTCTTTTGGCCAGCTTGGCTGGATAATAATAGTTAGTATCATTGTGCTACTTTAAACCTTTTTAGTGTTGAGTGATGAGTCCTCTTTTGTCAAGACATATCAATTTGAAGAATTTTCCATGGAAAAGAGGCCCATGCATTCAAATGTACAGAGGTACATATCACATATACAGAGGTACATGTTAATTGTATACCAATTATGTTTATTTATATGCAAATGAAGGGAATTGACTGGGGTTTTATCTGAGCATACTTACATAAACACTTACTAAAATTAAGTGGATTTGGGTTTGGAAGTTTATGCTTGTAATGTCTCATTCTGTAAGTAAATATAAAACTGAATAAAGAGTGCCTTTAATATCATCCTTCACCAATTGGTTTGCTGGAATGTAACATGCTAGTTGAGAATAAAAGCCAAAAGATGAAGATTGAAAACTAAGAAAAGAAAATATCAAGCAGAAGTACAATCTTTCTAGCAGAAGGGAGAAGTTAACCTGCAGCTATGAGTTGGCAGAAAGCAAGTGTAAATTGTTGGAGTATTACTATCTTTGATATTCTCGGAATATGAATCATAGTGCAAGAATAAAGTAGATTTCTAGACATAGTTTACGTCCTTAGAAGGAACAATACATTGCCTCAGTGTTGTCATTTCCTTCCAGAAGTAAAATCACAAATACTTTATTTGTGATTTTACTGAGCCCATCAGTTGGATGCTGCTGAAAGTTTAGTTCTTCGTAGATGAAAGAAAGATGTGTATGGGGCACAATCACACATTGATAGATATCGAAAATCAGATGCTTATTCAGTGGAGGAATGTACATCATCTTTTACACAGTCTCTTAGAGTCCAAGAACATTCAATTTAAAGCTAGAATTTAAGTTGCTGGATTGTGCTAAGGTTCCAAATATAAATGGGTTCTTGGTACTAATCAGGGATTGTTCTGGGAGCAAGACTCCATTTTGGTTCAAAAGTGCACAGTCTTGAAAATAGTCAAAGGGAACCTTTCATTTCTAGCTGTGTAAATGGAACAAGGGAGATCTTCCGCAGAAACACAAAGAATAAGGGACTCAATGATTGCAGGATTTTGAAATAGCTCAGATACGAGACATACGAACAAGTGAATTTGGAGCAGGAGTCGGCCATTCAGTTCCTCAAACCTGTCCACCACTTCATAAGATCATGGCTGATTTAATTTTAACCTAAACTTCACATTTTGGCTTATACCTGATAACCTTTTACCCCTTTGCTTATCAGGACTCTAGCTACTATTTTCTTTGAAGATATTTAAAGTTTCTGCCTCAACTACTTGTCATGGCAAGCATAGCAGAGCAAACACATCCAAAAGCCAATTACCCAGAGTGGGCTCACAGTTAACGTACATTATAATAACTGGAGGAATATGATAATTGGGTCCTGTAAGAAAAGCTATAGCTTTGGGCGAATAACCGGAATGTTAGCCAAGAAGCAACGTCCACGTGAAGAAACAGGGTGAAAGATTGGAGATTAGGAAAGCATAGGATAAATTCTAATAGTGGGTCTCGATGTGACACTTGTGTCAAAAATAATTGTGTATTGGAGGACTAACTTCTGATAGCAAAGAAGGAGAACTTGGTGATAGTCCCACTGGATATAATGGTACACTTGGAGACCATGGCTTGACTAGATTACACAACGAAATGAAGGCCACAGAACAGTCTTGGAATATAAGTCCCCATGTGATAATTTTTGGCAGTTATCAATAAACTAATAAGAAGCAATAGGATGTAGATGTGGAGAAAGTTTGAAGTGTATTTTGAAGTACCAGATGAGGGGCAGCCAAACTTGTCAAATAAATGAAATAAAAACAGAAAATGCTGGAAAAACTCAGCAGATTTGGCAGCACCTGTGGAGAGAGAAGCAGAATTAATATTCTATATGGACTCAAAATGTTAATTCCATTTCTCTCTCCGCCTATGCTGCCAGACTTGCTGAGTTTTTCCATTTTCTGATTTGATTTCAGATTTCCAGCATTTTCAGTATTCTGCTTTTAATTTTATTGTCAAATAAGTGGATTGTACTGAAAATATTCTTACAGAGGGACTTGTAAGACTAAAGAGAGACTAATCGCTCGCAGTTATGGAAGATAGACTGGATAGAGATGATGGATTGAATACTCCCACAGCTAGTAAAATAATCTTTAAAATACTTTTAATTCTTTCAGCCACATAGTCATGGAAGGGTAATACTTTTCAGAGAGAAGTGTCTCTGAAATCATCCATAGAGGACGTACAGAAAAGAAACCATGGAAACTAAACAACTACATTATGGCCTGAATGATGCTTTTAGGGTGTAATATTTTTCAGTGAGACCTATTTTCATGAAAACAGGTTTGTGGTCAACTAAAAGCAGATATAGATATCAGAAAGGAAAACTTTTAGGGATTTTCATGGAAGTTAATGATTTCCTGCACTAAAGAAAAATTACCGTAGAGCTTAAAATTGGAAATCAACCTTCTGGGGCTTTAATGTATTGATTTACACGTGAAGCAGAATAGGTCTGGAATAACATGAAATCAACAATCTTAGTTAGAGGGTGTAACACCCATCCTCTTAATTGGAAAGGTGCCATTACATTTAAAAAGACAGAACAATTGTAAAGCTTGATTGGTCAAATGGTTGCGCACTCAGACTAGTTTTGACATGTTGGGGTTAAGTATGATAATCAAATATCCTACAGCTGATAAAGTTTCCATCCTTAGGTAACCCAAAGAACGTTAAACATCAGTCATTTTATTAGCAAGTTACAAGTTAATCTTTCTGACAGCTACTGACATGCATCTGATTTCATCTGGTGCAGCAATAATAATCTCTCCTTCAAGGTCAACAAAATGAAGGAGATTGTCATTGACTTCAGGAAACCTAAAGGAGAAAATGCCCCTGTCAACCTCAATAAGGACAAAGTAGAAAGGGTTGAGAGCTTCAAGTTTTTTGTCATATCAGCTACTACTCTCATCAACCTTTACAGATGCAACATAGAAAATATTTTTCTGGTTGTGTCACAGTTTGGTATGGCTCCTGCTCTGCTCAAGACCACAAGGAACTACAAAAGAATGTGAATGTAGCCCAATCTATTATGCAAACCAGCCTCCCATCCATTGGATCTGTCTACATTTCCCGCTGCCTTGGCAAAGCAACCAGCATAATTAAGGACCCCACGCATCCCAGATATTCTCTCTTCCATCTTCTTCCTTCAGGAAAAAGATACAAAAATCTGAGGTTACATACTAACTGACTCAAGAACAGCTTCTTCCCTGCTGCTGTTAAGTTGATTTTTGTCTACAACCTAGCTATAACACTACATTCTGCATTCTCTTGTTTCCTTCTCTATGATGTTTTGCCTGTATAGCACACAAGACACAATAATTTTCATTGTATGTTAATTCATGTGACAATAATAAATCAAATTTTTCTGATGAGTGAAAATAAAAGGTATTGTCCTTCAGGCTGAGAAGCTAACAAAATGAAAAGGGCTATTAAGTGTAATTTGGCTGTGGAAATACTGGCTTTTGTGTAAGGAATGGATGTGTGATTTTATTTTTCAAATGCTTTCGGTGAGATTCCAAACTGAGGGCCTACTCCCATCCACTTTATATGTTCATAATACAATGAACTATCTTTGTACTGTCAGTACAAAGTCTTGAATGACAATAATAACTTTGATTTATATAACATCTTAAATGAAATAAGAATGTCCCAAAGTGCTTTACAGCTGTATTATAAAACAAAACATGAGGCTGAGCCATTTAAGGATAGATGATCAAAAACTTGGTCAAAGAGATAAATGTTATGGAATGTCTTAAGAGGTGCATTGTCTAAGTTCAAATCTTGCAAAGGGTCTATCTCCAGTCAGACTGTTTTGGACTGAGATAATCCCAACATATCTTGTTTTTGAACCAATTTCTATGTCAGTCTCTACGTCATTTTGTTGAGTCTTGCTGTGTCTGTAACCACTGGCCTGATGCTCATCCGCAGCTGGCCTCTCCCCAGCAATTCCATCTTTCCCAAGCAGTCACATGCTGCTACAGCATTTATCAACAATAGTCAAGTTTTGCACAACCAAGTCTTTAATCTTGAACATATTAATGGGTGGCAAACTCTGATTGTAGAGAACTCTCCCTTGCTATTTTCATCTTCTGTGTAGACAATTGCTAATATGTGAAGTTGGGTCTCAGGGATGTCACCATGTTTGGGTATTGCATGTAGGTGCCCATGGCAATGGACATGCATCTTGAATTCACCTGGCCCCATTTATTAGCGAGCCAAACTCTTCACATCTTTTATCAGCCAATGCTATGCCTTAATGTGTGATTGAGGCGATGATGCACAGACAAATTTTTAAATTGTTTGTTAAATTCCTGGTGTATACTTCAATGAAAGGAATCTAGTTTTTTTTTTGATAAGACAAATGAACTGTGGGAACATTTAGAAGTTTATCACAGCTATCATTGAAACAAGGTTTGAAGAACAGGAATGCTGCCTCAAGCTCATTGTTTACAGCATTTTCAGAAGAGATAGTGAGATTAAAGAGGGGAAATCGCCAATGTTTCTTCCAATTTCCCTTTGCAATGTCGCAGTCTGTTTCTTGCAATTACTGTGAGTCCCTTTAAGATTGGAGCCAACCACTTAACAGCCTCAGCTGGCCTCCAGGTGGGAATTCTACCCTTGATCTTTGCATCCACGACTTAATTATGGGTGTCAGGAAGGTTAAAGGCACCACATCATGGCCTTTCCTTCCTGATTCTCCCAAACCAGCCCCTTCTTTCAGTCTGCCCTAAAGTGTGGTAACGAATTAAATTCTGCCTATTTTTATGGTGCAGTACATTGACACAAATGTAGGGATTGCAACAATAGCTTGATGAGAACAGAATGTTTATTAAAAGTCACCAGTCGAAATCCGTACATACAGTAAAAAGTAATTTCCATATAACAATCAGTATCACACACAATCATAGTTGGTACTGCCATCTTAAACTTGACGAGAGCTGGTGTTTTAAGTGAAATAATTGGCCAAGCCCTCCAACAACACAAGTCCTTCTGGATTCAGAAAAGAACACTCTCAAAAAACCAACTCAAGAAGAAAAACAAACTACATTTTATGTAGGTTGAAAAATCCAGCTTGTGGCAATTATTGCAAAAAAAGGGAGAAAAATACATTGACAGAGAGGAATACAATTCTGGTACATTTGATTGAACGTTACAATCCTTTTCTACTTCCTTGCTCCCTTTCCAATTTGCTTTCTCTTCTGTCCTCAGTTGGGTCCCTTGCAGTACAGCAGTATCCCAGCCAAGTTTGCCAGGGTCAGGGCAGGCAGGGTCCTGCCTTGGCTTGTTCAAGAGTTCCGTGGGGTTGATGAGCAGGTTAGGTGGATTGGCTATGCTATATTGCCCCTTAGTGTCCAAAGATGTGTAGGTTAGGTGAATTAGCCAGGGTAAATATGTGGTGGTAAGATGATCTGTCAGAGCATGCACCTTTGATGGGCTGAATGGATTCCTTCAGGACTGTAAGGATTCTATGGTTTTATAGATGCGACCACTGTTATTCTCTCTCCATAAGGAAGCTGTTTGTTTTCACTCACTAAAGGCACAGAATCACCAAATTGAACGTTGCTTCCGTTATAAGAATCCTTTAATTGGTCCATTCCCCTTCCTTTTCCCATTAACTTGCAGATGTTCCCATTTTATGCATGTATTTCTAATTCCCCATGCAAGTTGCTACTGAATCTTCTTCCATCATCCTTTCAGGAAGCGTGATCTAGAACATATCCATCCACTGCATAAAAACAACTTATCTTTTCCCACATCCTAGTTGTTTTGCCATCTTAAATCTGTCCTCTGATTACCAACCCTCCTGGCAGTGCAAGATGTTTCATCTTACATACTCAGTCAAATCCCGTTCTGAATTTGAACTGCAGTGTTTGTTTTAAAGTAATACTTTAAAATGAAGATCAAATGTGATGATATTAATCATTGTTACTGCATTCCATACAAGAGCTTCCATAATGTGCACTGTCCCCAGAGGCCAGTCCTCTTTGTTGATGCTGATACCTGTGTCTCAGAATCTGCTGTCTGGCATCACTGATGCCAAAGGCAATATGAGCTTTTGGAGCACTGCTCTTCATCAGGTGAGGCAGTGAAGGGGCATTGCTCCAAAAGCTCGTGTACCAAATAAATCTGTTAGACTTTTAACTTAGGTGTTGTGAGACTACTTACTGTGCCTAGCCCTGTCCAATGCCCGCAATTCTACATTGTGGCTAAAGGCAATAACAGCAACATGCATTTGTGTAGTACCTATAGTAAAATGACCCAAGGCATTTTACAAGAGCGTAAACGAATAAGGAGTTGACACTGAGCCAGAACAGAAGATATTGGATAGTCAAATGCTTGGTCGGTTTTAAGTAATCTTAGAGGAGAGAGAGAAATGAAGAGGCAGAATTTTTAGAGAAGGAACTCTGAAAGTTAAAGAAAAATGGAAGCCACATAGTCAGATGATTCAACTCACCATAATTCCCAGGATCACTGTCAGAATTCTATGTAGTGGTACATTTCATTATTAAACCATGCATTTTGTACATTTCATGGTTGTGATCAAGTTTTAAAAATGCTACACCAACTTGAATTCAAATTATATTCAGCTCGCACTGCACAACATAAGCATAAAACAAAAGCATTTTTCTGTCTCCAGGACAACCCAAATATTACAAAAATAACACAACCACTTTACAATTATTTAATTACAAAAAAAAAGGTTCGCTGGCTACTTACAGCATTACAAATGTCTCATCTGGACAGAAAATTATTCACTCACTGCTCCTCACATACAAAATCAAAACCATGAAACAAGTCAGGCGCTCACCAAATGATGACACTCATTGTACAGGTCTCTCACATTTCACAGAGAGAATACCATTTGGTTAGTGGATGGTTTACAGGTTAACATGTGTTTAGGTAGTTTTTGTGAAATGGAATTTCGGCAGCAAGTTACAGGCTGGGGTCTAAGGGGTCTGGGTTATGTAATAAATCCACAAAACAAAGAGTTCTTCAATGGGGAGGAGGCAGGGAAATAATACACCTTTTAGAGCAGCTGCCAACTACTATGGCTGCAACACAATTTTAACTCTGTTTTCAAATAATGTACAGGAGGGTCTGCTGACAGGTGGAGTTACTCCTGGATTGTGTGCCAGCTATATAGTTGCACTGTGCATCAATCACTGCAATGCTGATTTACCTTTTGGATCATGCAATAGTCAGGCAGACTGCATATAGCAATGTACTGTTCACTTGCCGATAATGTTGATCAAAAAGACCTCTTCCCCCTTCCCATCATATCCTCCTATCCTGTACAGAGCAAACATCAAAAAATGGCAACATTCATTCAGCATAATAATTCTGAAGAACATACTTGAAGAATAAATAGATTAATTAATAAAGGCACAGCTTACAACAACAGAAAACTTATAAATATTCAATAATCCCATGCGATCCTGAGTTGATGGTGGGAATGACTGCTCATACAAAGGCCATTTTCCCTGTCACCTGATAAGCCTGTTTTCAGTTCAGGGTTTCAACAGTCTTGGGCAATTACACTCATTAATCAGACTTCAACTGCTGTGTGATTATGAGTAAAACCTCATCTGTGCCAGATCTTATCGACTCGGGAAGAAACTGCAGCGAGATCTTGGTAATATTTTTCCACTGCACCACTCTGTGCAGAGTTTAACCACAGCTGAGTTCTTGCTTTCACCTTGGCTTTTGCTCATTGGTGGATGTGACTTTCAGCTGTGACTCATATATCTGAGTCTTTGGGTTACACCAAAAACAGAAACATGACATACAAACAGCTCAAGGTGTCCACCATAAACACTAGTGCGGTAATTGGCCTTTTCCCATCCATTTTCTTTATCCAACTTACTTTTTCTCTCTTGTTCTATTTCTCACTCACCTTAGCAGCTATTTGGCCAAGGGAATTCCAAAAGCTTTTCTTCACTGATAAGCAAGAGAAATCCATGCCTTTGTGAGGCAGGCACATTCCAGTATTCCAGCTATGAAAGTCCCTTATTAAATACATGGAGGTGAATTTGCCCATTCCACTCACCATGGGAATCAGATCAGGAGAGGGACGGACCATGGAAAGGTTTGTTGAGCTTGGGCAAGAATTTCCATTCTCAGGACAAACAAGGTCAGAAAATCCCACCCTTAGGGTCTAGGATGAGATCCTTCTGTATCTATCCGTGGTTAAGCTCAGAACTGAAGTATGACCCTGGAGCGTGGATAACATCACAGTTTTTCTCTCTCTGCCTCTCATGCCTAAGCTTTTAGTTCTCTAGTCTTGACTTAACAGGTCTTCTGTGTCCTGTTTTGTCACAGCTGAAAGTCCCAGACCCTGTCCAATTGGTATTGAGTGACCCATCTCTGTGATTATCTGATAACCTTGGCCAAGGAATCCACCTCACTAATAGGCTGATTATCTGGGCTGAGGTGCCTATTCCGCTGATTGGTCTTTTGTTTGGACCAAGGGACTCTCTCATCAGGTGGGCATTTTATTCCAATTGAGAAATTGCATCTTCCCATTAGTACATTTTATGTGTTGAACAGATAGAAAACGGAGGCCAGAGTGGTTGTTTGCTATGCTGCTGTCTCTCAAGAATGGGATTTCTATTTTGTCCTTGTTACCTATTCACTCATACTCTGTTCTTTACACACTAATGCAATGTTCACAGTGAATCTTACTGCTTCCTCAATGAAGAACTTTGGGTAATTTCAACTCTTCAACCTCTGCTCCCTCAGCAAACAGTGTCTGCTGATACAATGAAACATAGGGACATAAGAATAGACAGTGAGATGTATTATTTACAACAAACAGTCCTTTAACTTTTCATGAAACAAATGAAGTTATTTCAGATAAATGCACCAAATAGTTAATGCACGCGAAGAACGAAAAAAAACCTCAAGTCTTCAGCAGCCCAACAAAGTACATTTGGGGTGCTTCTTTGACAAAGCAGAAGGCTGAGGGAAAGGCAGAAGGATGTGGAGAAGCATTATAGAGTGAAGGCCAGGACGCACACATTGCACTGGTTGCAGGAACAAGGTAATCCACTCAGATAAACACAGACATTAATTTGGTGATGTTTCTGCCACAGGTGAAACTTTGTGCCTTGGAAGTTTTATGTTGGTAGTGAACATCCTAACTGCCTCATGGTCGGGGTGAATGTGCAGGGGCTATACAACTCTCTGGGCTAATTGAGAGGGGGACACTGACTGGATTATCTTGATTTGTTGATCTTTTCCCATATCAGAACTTTTTGGTACATCCTGGCTGAACATATTGGATTAATCTCATTTAACAGAAGAAATTGCTTCAAAAATACTGATTTTTTCCCTCTTAAAAATAGATATGTGCACAAACCAGATGCCAGTGTCTATTTAATTGATTATCTACCCTGCCCTAATTACTTTTAAGTCCACCTCTTTTCATCTTACCTTAAATGCACAGACCCATTGAATCACTCACTTTTCAACCTGTGATATCTCAATTTTACAATTCTGAGGTCCAGAGCTGTGATTGTTCTAAAGTTCATACTGCCGCAAGATTTTAGCTAATCTTATTGCAATTTTTTTTGCCCACAAAAGTCTCCCTTGCAGAATTAGGGAATTGAATGTAATAAATGAGAGACTTGCAGCAAATTGAAATGAATTAGGTCAATTTGAGATACCATACGTTAGATTATTGAATTCCGTGAGGCACTGATCAAACTTTTAATTTTCTGAAACTCTAAAACAATTAAATAATAGCATGGAATTACCCTGATATTGTGACTGCTCCGACAATGGAGTGCTGGGAAGTTAATGGGGTAGATTGTAACTTTGTGTAACAATGCAAAATGAGCAATAATGCAGCAACTTGCTTCATATTGCTCTTCACTTCCTTTTGTTTGACTTCATTGGAAATAAAACAATGGGAGATTTAAAAACCCTACAAATACACACAAAGTCAGGGTCCACCCAAATGTGCATTGATTCAAGAACAGAAGGGGTGGGGGGTTACAGGGGAGTTTGCCACAGAATTGCAGGTACCTCTGTATGCACATCAGAGACTGATGTTTTAGGAAATGCTTCAAAGGCCTGTTCTTCTCAAAGGTGCATTAACATTTTACACTAACTTTGCAGAGCAATACAGCTCACTTGTGCAGGAGGACAGGAGGTAGAATTGTTCCACTTAGGGACTAAGCCCTGTGTCAGAGATAGAAACACACCCATACTTCTACCTCTGACCTCAATTGGTTATGCAACTGGGTGTTTGCACCATTTTCTATGGCACATAGTCCATCATCCAATTAGGTGCCATATTGTAAAGGCACCCAACATCATTGAACCACTATTGAAGAAAGGAAATGGATCTCCTGAAAATTTAAGATGGATTTCCAGGAGCTAGAAGATGGAGCCGTCCAGGAGACCCAATCTGGAAGATCTGCCTGCAGATGCTGTCCTCACCCACTGCTGTGGTGTTCCATTTCCAGAGTTGCTGGTGGCCTCCATCCCAAACTCTGGAAGTGGCCCAGGCATTGTTCAGGTTTGTCCCAACATCTTTGTTTCAGACATGTTTCTCACGAGCGTGTATTTCCGCTGGTACTGCGGAGAATCGGGTGTGGGTGGTTGGACCTTCATTTGCACCCCATTAATGGAATGGAAATGAGTTTCACATCAGATTCCAGTGGATTTCCTCACTCGTTGTGGCCAGACACCAGTGAAAGATCCTGCTGTAAGTTCACACTGACTTAAACTGACTTTGAGCCTTCTGCTGATTTCACTCCCTTGCCTGCCACTGGACCCAGAATTCCACACGGAATCAAAGTGTGCAATCTGTTGTTCAAGACATGATAATCAGCTCCACATCTTTCCATTTTTGGTTTCTGAAGCTTTCATCTCTCATTCCAATAGTATGTCCGCTACATACTTTCTATGTTTCTGGGGAAGAATTCACATACTATCCAGCAAAGGTACACATACGTGGTATATATATATATACCATATGCTGTATACATATTGCTGGGCTATAACTCACTCAGCAGGATATATATACAGTATATAACCAACTCAAACTGGACATAGTATGGAAAATAACCCATATACACGTACTTCAATGCACTGAACCACTGTTGGATTTATGATCTGAAGCCAGAAGTCCAGTTAGGCCTGGCAAAGCAATTTGCAGAAATGTAGCCCTGGGTCTCAGTTTTCAAGTGAAGCAGCTGCAGTACTGTTCATTGTAAATATCAACATTGTGGCAGCACCCGCTACATTTAATCTGACCAATCTATTCACTTTAAATCTGTTCTCATCATTTCTACTCGAAAAGTACATAAGTACATAGATATGGTTGACTGAAAAAATGTCTGCATAAATCCTATTCATACCAATATCTGGGTGATGAAAACCAGAAGGCACATGCCCTGTGAAACAACTTGAGATCTCAAGTGACATCAAGCATGCCTCCTCTAAGAGATAAATGACAAATGCAACCACTGCCACTCCTGTGAAAGAGACTGATGTTATTACAGAATGAAGGTGCAGCAATTTCTGTGCATTTAGTGGAGTGCATCTTCTCTGCACTCAGAGATCCTCTGGAAATCCGAAAAGTACCTTTTCGACAAAGCAAAGACATTTATTGGGCATTTGAGAACATGAAAAACCCAAGAGGTACAAATTGGAAGGATTGCATTCTGGTGTCCACACTTGGGACAAAGCTGGCTACTGGTCCTTGTGCTCTTTGTATCTTAAAACAGCCAATGCTGAGGTCTCATGCAATCTATACCAATGCTTTATTTTGAGTCATGTGCAGGGTTAAAGAGTTTGCTCCTCATAGATGTCAATGGTGAAACACGAGAATGTTAACTCAGTGCACTTTTACAAGAAGTTAACGACAGTTCCATATCACTGGGGCGAGACCACAAAGCATCATTGGCTAGTGTCAAAGTGACACAGATGCTCAGATATGAAGGCCCCAATTCCAATCTTGGAAAAGGCCTCGATCTCTATAGTTCCTAGTTGCCTCCCACCGACTCAAAAAAATACTTCTGCTTGGAATTTCTGTTTCTGGGCCCTGTTCCTTGAACCTTGAGCTATGCCAGAAAGTTTTTTTTGTATTTTTTTTAATTAATTTTTTTCTGATGGATGGTGTTCGATCCTATGGTATGAGACCGGGGCACTAAACACACAGCTGGCAGTCCAATACTGAGCTATGAATATCTGAGGGATGCCGGAATATGTGCAAATGGCATCATTTTGTCTGCAAGGCCACAGTTTCGGTATGCTTACCACTGCAACCTCAGCATTATACAAGAAAGAGATTGTTGATCTATAACTCTAGTATTGCAATAAACATTTTTAAAAAAGGCTCAATGTTTGGAAAATATGCTACAGTGAAACAGTTGTCTAATATAGAACCTGCAGAGGCCGACTTTGGTCCCTCCATAGGAAGTTATAATGTGGTTGTGCCTCTTTGCCACTCAGTATTGGGTGGGTGCTGGAGATCCTTGATTCATGGCCTGTACTTCTCATTGTATCTGTGAATTGTTACACAGCCATGGTAAGAGATGGGCCTGGGCATGGCAGCCATTGCTGTGATGATTCCTGTGGCTGGGTCATAGCATGTGATGGTGTCAATAGCCTCTCCAGTTTCCCTTCTGCCTCCCAAGATGTAGACTTTGCCGTTACACACAGACATGCCGCAACTCTCCTGTGTGACAAAGTAGAAAGAAACTTGCATCAAGAACAAGCATATAGTATATAGAATCTTTGCTATCACATTATTTACTGCGGTAACAGAGAATGCATTAAAAGGCAACACTGACATTGTGTAGAATGGTTTTAACAGCATTTCCTATCATTCCTTGGAGCGCTAACTAATCCACACTGGAGTTCCTGAAGCAGACAGTATCAGTAGAGATACAAGTAGTAACACAGAGCGCTGGGGGAGAGGGTACTGAGTGACAATGTAAGGGAGCTGGATTGACATCAGGACAGATACAGTCAGTAACATAAGGTGCTGGGGCAGACGGTTATTGAGTGACTATGTGAGGGAGCTAGATTAACGTCAGTAGAGGTACAGTCATTAACACAGAATGCTGGGGGAGAAGGGTTACAGGGTGGAAATTTATAGCCCCTCTTGCTGCCTGGACCTTCCACTCCTGTCAAATGCATTGGAGTTTTGAATGGCTCAACCAATAATCTAGCCCACCCCCACTGTGACAGGATTTTAAAATTCCACCCACAAAATTATTCAATCTCAGCAGCCTCTTCACAACACGAAATAAATATACTGTATGAAAATTGAATTGAAAGAAAAATACAGAGCAGAGGTGCAAGATTTAATAATTTATGCAGCTCTTCAGAAGGATTCAAAAGTTTCTAATGAAGGTATTCCTCAGTGTTTCTCTCTCTCTCACTCTTTTCCTTTCTCTCTAACTGTTTGTCCATTACCTTCAGATTGTGTTTCTCTGCCCATCTGTATTTCAACTTTATCCAATCTTGTTCCCTGTACCTTGCACAAATGTAACAGATAGATAGTCAATAGTGACCGACTGCTCTCCCAGGGCCTGGCTTGGTCTCCCCCATTCAACCCTTAACACAGATCCCATTTTAACAGGGCCATGGCTGAACTTCTGCTCCCTAATCCTGGAATTCAGGCTGGCATTTTCCGTTTAACTAACACTGGGACAGATATAGGGAAGCTCTGGAGTATACATCCTTGATAGACAGATTTTTAAGTCAGGGAATCAAGGATTAATGGGATAAGGCAGGAAAGTGGAGATGAGGATCACATCTGGACAAACATGATCTCATTTTATGCTTGAACAGACACGATGGACCGAATGGCCTACTTCTGCTTCCATGTCTTATACTCTGACGGATATTCTCTGTGTTGGAAGGAATAGTAGGAAAAGCAAAGGCAGAAAATCCTAAATGAATCACTTTATGAGGGTGATCCTTCCAGCTCACTGCTCTGCTAAGAGCTGACCTTGAACCGGGTTTTACAGCATTTTAGAACATAGAAAAACTACAGCACAAAGAGGTCCTTCAGTCCACAAGTTGTGCCGAACATTTTATCTTACAGGCTTATTTATAACTCTCAATCCTACTAAGTCCAATGTACTCGTCCAGAAGTCTCTCAAAAGACCCTATTGAATCCACCTCCACCACCATCACCAGCAGTTGATTCCACGCACCCACCATCCTGAGTGAAAAACGTAGCCCTGATATCTCCTCTGTATCTACTCCCCAGCACCTTAAATCTGTGTCCTCTTGTGGCAGCCATTTCATCCCTGGGAAAAAACCTCTGAGAATCCACCCGACCAATACTTCTAAAACATCTTATACACCTCTATCAGATCACCTCTCATCTTTTTTCTCTCCAAGGAGGAAAGACCGAGCTTTCTCAACGTATCCTCATAAGGCATGTCACCCAATCCAGGCAACATCCTTGTAAATCTCCTCTGCACCCTTTCAATGGCTTCCACATCCTTCTCGTAATGAGGCGACCAGAACTGAGCACAGTATTCCAAGTGGGGTCTGACTAGGATTTTGTTGTGTTATAATATGATTACCAGGATCTAAAATGGTGGGCTAAGTATTACACTGCTCAGCCTTTTTGGAGATGAAGTAGAATTTGTGTTGTGGTTTCCTCACTGCCAGCATTTGGAATCAAAACCAGTTGATTCACATGTGGCTCATCTGCTGCACGCATGGCTGCACATAATTCTGGACCACCCCAGCTGACTGTTCTTTTGCTAAACTAGCTCAGGACATTGAAACAAAAATGAAATGAAGCATCCTTCCTTCACACCCAACAGTATAGAAGGAGGCCACTCAAGCCATTGAGTCTTCACTAACAACCCTACTGAGCATCTTACCCAGACCCTCTGTCCACCCTATCCCTGTGACACCCCTATACGCAGAGATGATAGAAATCCAGCGCCCAGAGACTTGCAGAGGACATACACCCAGCAGGTAGACCTGTAGGCTCTGCGCCAAAAATTGGCAGAGTTGTATAATTTATTGAAATTAGGATTCCCATCACATTAGGGGATCCAAGACTAAAATCTCTAGGCCCACTACAGTCTCCTCCTGCTAAGAGTAGTTCACTCCAGCTGAAATGAAGAGGGTCAAGGAGATCCCCTGAGATGTCAGGGTAAGATGGGGGTGCCCCCTTGGATTGCCAGTCTGGCACTGCCCAAGGGACAAAGTGGCAATGCCCAAGGGGGCATCTTGGCACTACTTATTAGGCATTGGGCAATGCCAAAGTGGTGGTGCCTAATGGGTGGCAGGGCATATGGGGGAGGGGATTGGTGTGAGTGGGGTGTCCCGCTGCCAGTTTGCAGTCAAGATCGGTGACAGAGGGAGGGAGGCCAGCAATCGGAGTTGGTGGATGGGTGGGATTCAGGGTTGCATGGGGGATGGGACTTGAGGTGGATTAGAGCTGATGGGTGCTGACCTGAGGGGGAGGGGGAAGAGATTGAGACTGCAGGATGGGAAGGGGGAAATCAAGGCAGACCAGGGGTGGGCAAGACTTGCCCAGACATGTCCAGGAGGACCAGCGAATAAGCTATGGAGGGAGGGGGGGTCAGTAAGCCAACGATGCGGGATCGTGGGTCTGGCCATCAATCAGGAGGCTGACATTGCAGAGCTATTGTGCATTTGCCAATTTCAGCACTGACAGATCGGTGCATGTGCAGTGGCCCACTCAGTGCTATGTTGCCGGCCTCTCCAGCGGGAATAGGCTCCACCCATTGATTTTCAGTGTGATTCAAGTAAGAGTGCAAATGTGGGAGATTCATTTGAAAATCCTGCTGAAAAAAAAACCCAACAGGATTGGTCCCAGTTTTTACGCAAATTCAACACTTAGAATTTGTTTGGGAGAATCTCACCCTATATTTCCCAGCATTCAATAGAAGCACAGCAGCAAGAAATGCCATTTATTGAACCTAGTTCAGTTGCTCTACTCTCATTAGGCTCTTATCACCTAATTCAGCACAGAAGGAGGCAAACTGAGAGCAAACACCCAGTACAGGGCATTTGTATTTTGTTACTTCTGATCATTTCAGAAACAGCAAGATCGGCTGACATCATTGAATCCCTACAGTACAGAAGGAGGCATTCAACCCATCAAGTCTGCACTGATCACAAATCCCACTCAGATCCCACTCCTGCAACCCCCCTTTTAACCCTTCTAATCCCCTTGATACTAGGAGTAATTTAGCACGGCCAATCAACCTAACCCGTACATTTTTGGACTGTGGGCCGAAGCTGGATCACCCAGAGGAAACCCATGCAAACATGTGGAGAAAGTGCAAACTCCACAGAGACAATGACCAGAGGTCAGAATTGAACCCAGATCCCTGGCGCTATGAGGCAGCAATGCTAACCACTGTGCCACCATGCTGCCCACATCCTGGTCACTTTCAGAGTGAAGGTGCTGAGGAGGGTTTGACATCAGTACCTGTCTGCTGAAGGTGTGCACCACATGCATCCAGTAGTCTTCCACTGGGTCATAACAGAAGATGGACTTCGTCAGACCCCCAGCCACATATATAAGATTGTTCAGGGACACTGCAGTGATGCACCGTTTAGCAACGGGAATGGGTGCTCGCAACAGCCAAACATTCGTGGTTGGGTCATAACACTGAACCTGTAGAAAGCAGTGGGAAAGTCAATTAGTAGATACGGTTACTGTAACAAACATGAAAATACATACAACATACAACAAGCACACGAGCATGCAACCAAAGTTCAAAATACATGGGGACAGTGGGTGAATTTGTCCCTGAAAGGCCCAAATTACCTGGGAGAATTCAATGATGGAGATGACCAATTAGAGAAGCATCACCTCATATATAGAAATGAGTTGCCAGGAGTTGCTTCTCCAATCAAAGGCTGTTCCTCTCCCTTGCTTGCTGCTAAGAGGCTTGTTCGTGTTTCCTCCAATTTTGTCTATATGACATTGGTATGGCCAACATTTGTTGCCCATCCCTAATTGCCCCAGAGAAAGTGCTGAGGTGCTACTTTCTTGAATGCAGTCAAGTAGCTTGCTCAGAAATTTTTAGACCATGATACTGTAGACTTGGCATCACATGTAGGCCGCCCCAGCTCAGAAAAGCAGATTTCTTTCTCTAAAGAACAATATTAAATTAGATAGCTTCGCAATAATCAATGGTAGCTTCATAACCATCATTACCGACACTAGCTTTATGTGGTGGCACATTGGTTAGTGCCGCTGCTTCACAGTGCTAGGAATCTGGGTTCAATTCTAGCCTCGGGTGACTGTGTAGCATTTGCACGTTCTCCTTCTGTCTGCATCGGCTTCTTATAGGTGCTTGGAGTTTCCTCTCACAGTCTAAAGATTTGCAAGCTAGATGGATTGGTAACAGTAAATTGCCCCTTCGTGTCCCATGATGTGTAGGTTGGGGGATTAGCAGGGTAAATGCATGGGGTTATGGGGATAGAGCCTTGGTAAGACGCTCTATTGGAGTGTCAGTACAGACTTGATGGACTGAATAGCCTCCTTCTACACTGTAGGGGGCTCTAAAATTCTATGATCCCAAATTAAACACAAATTCCACCAATTGCCATGGTGGGATTTGAGCCCATGTCTCAGAGCATCAGCCTAGGCCTCTGGATTACTAGCACTGTGATATTATCACTATCCCATTGTTTCCCCAGATGTATGTGAGTCATTATTTGGGCATGAGATTTAAAAGTTATCAACAAAATGGTGATATATCAAATGCCTAATACGCAAGTCTCTTTAATAGAGCAGTCTCCCTGGTTGGTGCATACCTTATCAGAGCATGTGTTGTCATCAGGCCCTCCGCCAATCACAAAGAGCTTACTGACACAGCTGACAACTGCTGGTGAGCTAACTGCTTCTTTGAGTGGGGCAACCTCAACCCAGCGGTTGGAGAAAGAGTCGTAACACTCTACGCTGTTCAATCGATTCTGACCATCGTAGCCTCCCACGGCATAAACCTAGAGCAAGGAAAAGTCAAGAAAAATTGCTCAAGTCAGTGAAGAATGCTTTAAAGTAGCTTTCACCAAGATCCTTGAAAAAACCAGGAATACCTCTCCTTGTTTCTGCACCTCAAACCCCAACCGCTATTTCATGCAAGCTACAGCTATTAGTAAATAGACCGCACTTATTGCTGTGTGCACTCAAATACTTAGGCAAAAATTTTTCACAGCTATGATAGGCAGGTCCCAATTTTCCAGTACTATGGGAGAAGGAGTTTGTTTTCCAATATTACAGGTGAAGGTTCCTGCTCTCCTGCGAAAGGAGTTCTTGTTCCAGTACTGTTGGGGAGGAGATTTGTGTTCCAGCACAGTTAGATAGCAGACTTATGTCTTGGTACAGTTATGGTGGGGGTTCCTGTTTCAGTACAGATGGGAAGGGAACACATGTGCTCGTCTTATTGGGGAGGGCTCTCACGATCTATGAACCTTAAAGATTTTACTCTTTGGAAATTTGGCTCTCACGATTCTCATGGTATAGTTGACAGATGAGGATGTCATCTTGTTACAGTTTAATCTGCTTACTTGTGCCTTTTCCCACTGGGAATGTTGGAGCAGGTGTCAGCACATCATCTTTCCCCCATATTAGAGATAGTTGAGGAGGGGTGCTTCACAGAGCGGATATAAATGGGGTGGGGAGGGATGTTACCATGGCAAGCATGCAGCAGCACCATGTACTACATCATCACATGACTACATCACTAGAGTGTCAAATATCCAATTATTTTAATTAAAAAGAAAACACACCCACATATGTCAATCCTAGTGGCTCAATCTTAGTGATATCTGCTTTTTATCACAGTGGAAAAATTGGGAAAGGGCAGGGGAGCAGCATACAAACAGATAGAGTGGAAGGGCCTCCACTTGTAATGTAATTTCTTTTTGACAGAGGCTTCCAATAGGAACAGCCAACAATAGTCACTTTAATAAGTTTCTTTAATCTTCAAGAAGATAAGGGTCCCTCTCCATTCAAATCCATTAAACATTCCTGGCCAGGTACAGCAGGGATTAGATACAGGGCA
The DNA here is from genome assembly GCA_024679065.1 of Sphyrna mokarran. Taxonomy (NCBI): domain Eukaryota; kingdom Metazoa; phylum Chordata; class Chondrichthyes; order Carcharhiniformes; family Carcharhinidae; genus Sphyrna; species Sphyrna mokarran. Next base: position 63,175,076 of record JAGIQG010000003.1, read on the forward strand.
AAACTGCTGCTGTGCTACCCCATGGTTCAAAATGCTCCATGCATGTCAGGAAGTAGCAAATACCACAGGGCTGAAAACAAAGACAGGATCAACAGGGCACGAGGAGCCGAGCAACGTTCAAAAGACAAAGACAATCTATTTGCCAAAACAGTGAGGAAGGAGACCGAGGACTAGCTAACAAACAGCCAATGTTGTAAGGCAGGTAAGAATAAATGTATGCATGCTATTGTTTAAACGTTTATTAAGTTACCTTGGTACTCCTACAATCTTTTTCAAAGTCGTGATAACCAGTTTAAACTAGTTGGTGTTTCAGGTTTACATAACCCGTGTCACAGAATGAACCGAGAATATTCCAGGTGATTTGACACATATGATTGGCTGGTGCAGAAGCCTATCAGGGAGCTACTGGCATACCTGTTGCTAGGTGTTGAAGTTCTCCTTTCAAACCTTAATTAGCTCCTGCCTTTTCACTTACTGAACCTGCAGCGGCCTGTTCACGACAACTTGCAAAATTTCCCTGCTGATTTTTTAAACTGGGTTAGCACAGGGAAGCAAGTTAACCAGGAGTTTAGTGACCTGGGAGCAGTGGGCAAGATGTAGAGATGCCTGCGTTGGACTGGAGTAAAGCAGGCAAGGCAGGACTACTAAATCTATGATCAGCTTCAGGCTCCTGCTTCACAACTGTGGGTTTTAACCTCCTAATGTCCACTTGTTCTCCCCAATATTATTTTCCCAACAGGATCTGGAGAGAAAGGGGTTGGTTTTGCAAGCAGTACAAGCTGCCTTAGTTTAAGCGGTCAGTTAATGGCAGCAACGCACCCGGGCTTTTTAAAGACAGTATTAACCTGTCAACCAGATGGTGCAGGAGTGGAGTTACATCTCTGCCAGTTCAAGGAGAGGCTGAAGGAAGGACATTAGTGAACCAGTTGGGTTTTAATAATGAAACAAAAGCTTTCCTGATCTCTTTTTCCTGGTGGCAGCCATGAATGAATGGATTTATACTTAATTTCGCAATTCTGCAGAGTGATATTTGGAGCATCATCTTAGCTACTCATCGTCCTCCTACATGCAGCAACTTTCCAAGAGATCTTTGCCAGCATATCTCAAACCCATCACCTCTGTTGCCTGTGGGAACAACACCATCTCCACGCTTAGCTCCAAGTCACACACCGTCCTGGTCTGGGACTATATCAACGTTCCCTAATTAATTTGATTTGATTTATTATTGTTACTTGTATCAGTATACAGTGAAAAGTATTGTTTCTTGCATGTTATACAAAGCATACTGTACACAGAGAAGGAAAGGAGAGAGTGCAGAATGTAGTGTTGGAGTCACAGCTAGCGTGTACAGAAAGATCAACTTAATGCAAGGTAGATCCATTCAAACGTCTGATGGCAGCAGGGAAGAAGCTGTTCTTAATTCATTTGGTACGTGTCTTCAGACTTTTGTATTTTTTTTCCCACTGGAAGAAGGTGAAAGAGATTACATCCGGGGCGCATGGGGTCTTTAGTTATGTTGGTTTGTTTTTCCAAGGCAGTGGGAGTTGTAGACAGTGTCAATGGATGGGAGGCTGGTTTGAGTGATGGACTGGGCTTCATTCACAATCCTTTGAAGTTTCTTGCAGTCTTGGATAGAGTAGGAGTCATACCAAGCTGTGATACAACCAGGAAGAATGCTTCCTATGGTGCATCTGTAAAAATTGATTTGGACATGCCAAATTTCCTTAGTCTTCTGAGAAAATAGAGGCATTGTGAGCTTAACTATAGTGTTGGCATGAGGGGATGAGAATAAGTTGTTGGTAATCTGGACATCTAAAAACTTGAAGCATTTGGCCATTTCTACTTCGTGCTCTTTGATGTAGACAGGGGCAGGTCCTCCCATACGCTTACCTGAAGTCGATGACTATCTCCTTTGTTTTGTTGACATTGAGGGAGAGATCATTGTCTTCACGCCAGTTCACCAGATTTTCTACCTCTTTTTAGTACTCTATCTCGTTATTGTTTTGTCACTGCACCATAATCCTAGAAGTCCCTCCCGAGCAGCACTGCGAGAGCATTATTCCCAAACAGAATTGGCAGAGGCAAAATGGCAGCGCACAGTTAATTTTGAAAAGTATTTGCTGCAATGTAAAAGGACCTATTCCCTTCTCTATATGACTCCACATCCCACTTCAGGGTCTGAGCACAAATATCAAAGTTAGCACTCCATTGCAATAATGAGGGAGTGCTGCCCTATCAGAGGTGTTGCCTTATTGATGAAATTTCAAACCAAGGCCTTGGCCACCCGCTCTGGCAAACCTCAGCACTATTGTGAAGAAGAGCAGGGGATTTACCCTCACTGTACTGGCTAATATTTATCCCACAACCAAAATCACAAAAACATATTATCGTGTCATTATTACATTGTTACATATTTCCTACTAATAATCACACACTTCAAAAGTACTTCATTGTTTAAAATGCTTTGTGATATTCTACAGTTATAACAGATGCTATAGGAAAGTAATTCTAGCACGTCAGTTATACTGTTAAGAGCTGATATAATGTTAGTGAGGAATCCAAGGAGTTTCCTGTCCAGGTGAGTATTTGTCAAGGTTGCTCCATCCTGTCCTTTTCTTTTATAATTGATGTCTGGATCTGTGCTGCCACGGGAATCATTCACTGACATAGTTTCTTCATTCATTCCATCCAGGCTATGAGCTAGCACGTCACGCAGCTTTCATTTTTGTAGCATAAGCTGATTCTGGTCTTAAAGATATCAGATAATTTTGCAATGTTCCAAAATCCACTCTCCTACGTTCAATAGGAATTAGGAAGTGGAGGGGCAGGGGGATAGTTATGTGATGTCGATGGGTGACCAAAAAAGGGGCTGAAAAGGTGGGTTTTGAGGCAAGTGAGGCATTTAGAGAAGGAATGCAGAGACTAGACCTAGGTGGCTACAGACACTCCCATGATGAAGGGCTGCAGAAGAGGCCAGAATCAGCAGAATTGTGAGTTTGGAGGGAACAAAGGATGGTCACACTACAGGAGATAGTAAAGCTAGTGGGTGGGGGGGGCAAGGCACAAACTGAAAACCAACAATGGATCATTTCATCTGTATCGTATTAGTTAGTGCACATCTCACACAGCCATCAAAGGAGCTTGTTCAAAACTGTTTTTAAAAGGAGTACGTTCAATTAATTCTCATTAATTTCTTTGAATCATCATATATTTTGGATCAAACTTGTGTTCGAAAAATTTTATTTGGTATTCAGCCAAGTTAGAGTTAAAAATTCTGGTTGGTTTAAAATTTTCTATTACCTTGCCAAGAAGGACAGCCATCTTGTGGCGCCACCTGCCTTTGTTTAAACATGCTACTCGCATCCAGATGTTCAGCTGCGAATTGTACATCCACACGTCACGGCTGTTGATTCTGCCACCTGTAAAACACAAAGAATGAAACTGAACACCAGACCTGAGGTTAGGCTAGAAATAGAACTCATACTCTGTTTTAACTGCTTTTAGACTCCAAGTATAAACTGACTATTCACTATCGTTAGCCCGAAGCCTTCATTTGACTAGAGATGGGCCATTAGCGGATTTTTAATGAGTCCATGGGCCTCATCTGAACTGCAGGAGAAACCTGCCATTTTGCATGGAAAGATGAAGAAGATGATAAGAACCATTATACAATCAAGGATTATATTCAGTTGCAAGGTAGAACAGTTATGTTGTCAGCAAAACATCAGGATTTTTTGAAAACAATTCCCCCCATCAGTGCACTGAACAAATAGCTTCACAACTCTCCTTAAGTACTCAGAAAATATTTCACTTGTTTTTGCAGGCCTTGGTTTGATCAGTATGGAATCTTTGTTAGGATTTCCCTTATGTTAGAAACACTGACCAACAGCTGCAAAAAACTGAAACTCAACAGGCCCCCTTTCTGACCCCATGAAAACAAGGAATTACACAGGGCATAGATTCCTTCCCTTCTATGGTCGGTATACAACTCTAAACATATGATCGCTGAATGGAAATTAAAGATTCAAGTTTCACAGTACTTTCTGGTTAACATTTCAACTTTTGTAATTCATGATTAATCACTTCTTCTCCATACTAGTTAAACAGCTATTCCTGCTCCATTCTCCCTTCCTCATACTGTTAGACCCCTTCCTCACTCCTTCAGTTAGTAATCTCTCTCTGCCACCTTAAGACCCTACCACCTCCTTCCAACAAATCATCGATCCCAGCTTCTGGTCCTTCCCCTTCACCCTTCCTATTATCCATGTGCTGGTTCATATATCTACATCTATTTAGCCCTTATCTCTCTGTGGGATTTTCTAGCCCCAACATCATTGAGCATTGTTGTAGATGAAGTGGGAAAATTTGAAGAGCTATTTAAAAGTTCATAGGTCTCCAAAATTTTCCCTCCTGTCTACCATGATGCCTGTCATATCAGGGCCATAACATCTTGGCCACTGTCATGGATTTCCTTCTTCCTTCTCCTTTGCATTTTCCTCTTTCATCTTCCCTTCACTGCTTTCCAACTCTGTCCCATTCACTGTCATCTACTTTTTTTCCCCTCTACCTTTCAATCCTTAATAATGTAGTATGTCTTTTCCCTTCTGATTCTGACTCTCCCTGTCAGTTCGACAAGCATCTCTTTCTCTCCTCTTGACATTCACATTTTCTCAGCCGCCCCCACCCAAATTTGGTGAGCTGAAGCACTGAAAAGACCCCCACAATTCCTCTTGATATTCTTTTAGCTGAAATTTCCATCTGGATCATAGAGATAGAAGTCCAAACTATTGGTTCATCAAGAGGAGTAGTATATCTGTCTATTAATCAGTAAGTTCAGGATAGAGGCACTGGGCTAAGTGGGTCCTAGTTCCATTGATCTGTTTCAAAAATAGTAAAACACTCACACCTCACTGCCACCTCCACCCACTCAAATGTCTGTTAAATGTTGAGAGTTAGCATCTCTTAAGACCACTATTATTCATTATTAATGTGCCCAACCCCTCCTTTAATTTCACCAAATGGTGATAATCATTCATGCGTTTGCCGTATATAAAATCATGTTGAGTGCAAATTGACTGCTTTGTTTGCTTATAAGCCAATAACTAGGTAACAGAATACTTCACTGACTGTAGCGCACTGTAAAGCTGTTCTAAGGATGCAAAAGGAGCTATTTAAACATAGCATTTCTCTCCAGATACTTAGGCCTCAGGCTGACTAGCTACAAGGCTTAGACTCCCAGGCCTCATGAGCTCAATCTGCTGCCACACTTTTACTTTACCACATTGCTCTTTTTCCAGGCCCATTATAGTGGTGCTGATTCATATAGTGATTCCAGTCGTGGGATAAAAACACCAAGTGGGATGTGCAACATTTTTTTGCTTGATTTCTAAATGTTTCCTGCTTGTGGAAGGTAACATATCCTCCCCCAATGTCAACCACTGGTATCATGTCAGAATCTGATTCAAGTTCAGGAATACATAGTTCATATTCCATTATAACCTTTCAGAATGATTGGTACCTCACTGTTCCTGTAAATAATAATAGTTTTAGTACATCAGGATTGAAACCTTAAGTATATCGTTATTCAACAGACATACTGTTTTATCAGTTCTATCTATTCAAAGTTCTTTCTCTGCTCTTTCTCATCGTCACTCTCTCCTCATAAAACTTACTCAGTCCTTGCAAACAAACTGTCCCATCACTAACCTCCCTTCAGCTCCCTTGAACCTAAGCTCTGAGATTCCTTCCGTAATCTTACTGCCTGTCAATTATCTCTTTCTTCCTTTAAAACATGCCTTAAAATCCACCACTTTTACCAGCTTTTGGTCATCTACTCTAATATCTCACTCAGCAACACATTTTATTTCATAACATATCTGAGAAGATATTAAAAGCGCTACATAAATGCAATTTATTGTTGGTCTGGAAACAGCAAGAAGGAAACTAAAACAAAATGAATAACACCTGCTCAGAGGGACCATTTGGAAAACTCTTGCTGTTCTGTTCCAATCTCAGAGGAACCCCCAAGGCAAATTTTATAGTTCATGTTGTGATTTCAAAGTTCTTAAAAACTGTCATGCAAATCAACTGCTAAAAATGTCAAAAATTTCCCTTCAGAACCAGAACTGCTTCCAACTCCAGAAACACTGATCCATTCTGAAACTGTGGTCTGAATTCACCCACAAACACATAAAAATGGTCCGACACAACATCTATCTTGGAAAAGAGTGACATGATTTTGAAGCTTTGCATCATATACTCATCAGAACAAATGCAAGAATGCCAAATTTCAAAAGGAACAACAACTTGTACTGCATGAGAAAAGGGGTGCTGATTGGTTGGCAAATAGCCTCTGATTGATAGAGGCATTGTCTCAGAGAAGGAAATGGTTGTTCTTAGCACTGTTGCATCATTGGTGGATCCCTTTGAAATCAGAGCACTAGGGACTGCGGGTAACAGCAACCAGAGATAACGGGTTTTTAATGAGAATTGGGATTGAAACTTAAGGCTCCATGATGGTGTCAAAACACTTTGCTTGACTCTAAAGTATCCTTACAAAAATTGATGGAAGCTATTCATAAAAGGGATTTAAAAATAATATTTTGTTTTAAAGCATTCATGTTCTGCTTTGTGAATTAATTTGCATTTACAATAAGCTCATCCTCTCTGGATTGCCTCTTCTTGCCCCAGCTCCAGCTCCATATTGTATCTGCCCTTGCTGGGCTCCCTGGGCTATTGGCCAAACTTCTTGCTTCCTCTGAGCAGTTCACTGATACAATGCAGATGAGACCCAGCCCCCCAACCACCTGGCCAGCAGACTCACTCCACCCACTTCCTACCACTGGAAATTTAATCTTGGGCATGCAGGTTCTCACTGTTTTACAAGAGTCTCTTTAGTTATTGTTAAGGACATGTGTGTACGAGAGGGAAGGAAGGAATGGGAGGATAAGAGGAAGTAAGGTCAGTGAGGGTGGAGAAGAGGGAGAATGAACAGAAACTGAGGAGAAGAGAAACAAAAGGCAGAAAGAGACAAAGATAGCAAGTGGTAGAGAGATAAGAAGTGTCATCTCAGAGAGTGAGTTAGAGAATGTGTTAATTGAGAGGGTGAAAAATGTTAAAACAGAAGTAAAGGAGTGGAAAAGACATCCCATCGTGTCCCAGAGTGTGAAAGGACAATGTCTGACCCACTGTCCCACCCAGTCCTAGAGTATGAAAGGACAGTGTCTGACCCACTGTCCCACCCAGCCCCAGAGTGTGAAAGGACAGTGTCTGACTCACTGTCCCACCCAGCCCCAGACTGTGAAAGGACAGTGTCTGACCCACTGTCCCACCCAGCCCCAGAGTGTGAAAGGACAGTGTCTTACCCATTGTCCCACCCAGCCCCAGAGCGTGAAACGATAGTGTCTGACCCCCTGCCCCACCCAGTCCCAGAGTGTGAAAGGACAGTGTCTGACCCACTGTCCCACCCAGTCCTAGAGTGTGAAAGGACAGCGTCTGACATTCTCAATCTCCCTGTGCATGGATTTCCTTACCTGACACGAGAATGTCATTCCTCAAGGCACACACGGCATACTCAGATTTGGTGAACTCTGGGAGTTTGGCCAGCGACTTCCACTCTCCTGTCATCGGATCATAGCATTCAGTGTAAGGCAGATTGAAGCCTCCCACGCGCTCACAGCCTCCCACCACCACAATAACCTCAGAGTAACCTGTGGACCTGTGGGGAGGAGAGGTAAAAGTAGAAATTTAGGATGGGACAGCAAAATACTACAAAACATCTGCAGGTGTGGCCTGCATCCAAGTGCATCCAAAACATCCAAGTGTGGCCATGTACATGCTACCATGTGTTGGGAGACAGAATCGATGTCTGCTCCATACCCACTCTGAGGGCTTCTCAATATTTTTAGTCCAATTGCAGTCTGAACCTCTCCGTATTTACCAGCTATATGTCATTTAGACTAACTTACCAAATTGCAGCCAATCAATAAAAGTGGACCTGATTTAGATGGGTCCATATATCATGACCAGGACCAATATGTTGAATTACATATATTACAGCCCTGCCTCAGTTCACCATTTTTACCCATTATTATACTTTCTGCCCTGTTCCCCACCTAACAAATAGCCACCCAAGTATTTCTGCCATGGTTAGACCTCCAGCCAGCCTATCACAGAGCATAGTGAGTCTTGAGTCTTTTCAAACAAGAAAATCAGGTTTTTGTTCCCAGCCCCTCACCTGCGAGGCCTTGTCCGTGGTGACATCATCTCATTGCCAAGTACGTGATACCTCCTAGCCTCATGCAGGAGTTGGTAGCACTCTGGAGAATTCTGGATCAGCTGGTTCCCTTCCACTGTTTGCACAAAGTAATTGGGGTGCAGGAGAGGCAGCCTGACATGAGTTAGCAGCTCCTTCATCATGGGCCTCCTGCGGTCAATGTCATGATAGATCCAACGCATCACCGACTCGTACACCATTTCCTCCTTGCTGATGACCAGATCATCACTGGAGACGTAGTCAATCAGCTCATCCTTCTCCAGTCCCAGGAACTCCTCGTGCAGGGCTACCTCAGAGAAGGTCTGCAGGCCAAAACATCTGCACTTGGAGTGAAGTGACTTCAGGGAGTGGGTGTCTGCAAATTTCTGGATGCCCAGGCAGTTGCACGGGTCAAGCTGCTCCTCCAAAAACTTGGCACAAGCATCTCGGATGGCACTGATCTGAAAGAGGCTGGAGGTCTCAAAGAGGTATTGCACATTGTCTGTGGTGATCCTCACCTTTCCTGTGTAGACATACTGCAGGAATTGATCCATGGCATTGGCAAAGATTCCATTGATCTCCACCAGCATCTCCCTGCTCTCGCGGTGGTCATTGCAGAACATAGCTCTGAAGTAGCTGCTGCAGGAAGAGAGGATGGCTCGGTGGCAGGGGAACTCACGGCCCTCCACACATATAATCACGTCAGTGAAGAGGCGGCTATCCCTGAACTCATTCAGCATCGCCAGAATGCTCTCGGCATGGGATGGGCCCGAGCAGAAATCAAATACTTCTTGGTTCACCATGGATTTCTGGTCCACTTCAAAGACTTTGCGTTTGGTGACAGGTGAGTCATGGAAATGGGTATCGTCCCTGTTAATGCGACGTCCCAGGATCAATACCATGGCTTTATCCAATCACTCACTGCAACAAGAGACTCCAATATAATCCTGAAAGTAGAGAAAGACAAATTCAATTAAAATTTCAATGATAATATTTACACATTATACAGTAAGGATATTATTTCATCACTTCTTGTGTACTATATACAGTAGTTTGATATCAGGAGCAAAGGGGCATTAATACCATTATACAAGGGCAGTGTTATCAGTATAATCTTTGTTGCGGGCAGTACACAGGCAACATGGACACCGATACAATGATTTCCCTAAGAAAGATCTGTTAAAAGAAAGGACAAGAATATTGCATTTGTTCAGGTGTATCATTTAACATCTGTCAAAGTTTCCTTTGAACCTTATTAAAACTGAATTAATATTTAGAATATTCACAATTTTCATTTCATACAATTGTTTACTGAAAACCTTTTACCCTGCTTCTTGCCCATCAGTTTCAGCCTATCCTTTACATTTTGATTCCCAATTCATCTACAGTCCAGGGATCTAATTCTCCATTGATTACAGAAATGGGGGAATTGATTCTCCATTGTATACAACACTGGAGAACTGATTCTCCATTGCATACGTACTGGGGAACTGATTCTCCATTGGGTACCATACTGGGGAACTGATTCTCCATTGGGTACAGTACGGGGGAACAGATTCTCCATTGGGTACCATACTGGGGAACTGATTCTCCATTGGGTACCATACTGGGGAACTGATTCTCCATTGGGTACAATACGGGGGAACAAATTCTCCATTGGGTACCATACTGGGGAACTGATTCTCCATTGGGTACCATACTGGGGAACTGATTCTCCATTGGGTACCATACTGGGGAACTGATTCTCCATTGGGTACAGTACGGGGGAATAGATTCTCCATTGGGTACGGTATGGAGGAATTGATCCTCCATTGGATATAGTACGGGGGGAATTGATCCTCCATTGGATACAGTACTAGAGAACTGATTTTCCATTGGGTACAGTACTGGGGGAACTGATTCTCCATTGGGTATAGGCCTGGGGAACTGATTTTTCATTGGGTACAATACTGGGGAACTGATTCTCCATTGGGTAGAGTACTAGGGAACTGATTTTCCATTGGTTAAGGTGTGGAGAACTGATTCTCCATTGGATACAGTACTGGGGAACTGATTCTCCATTGGGTACAGGTGTGGGGAACTGATTCTCCATTGGGTACAGGTGTGGGGAACTGATTCTCCATTGGATACAGTACTAGGGAACTGATTCTCCATTGGGTACAGGTGTGGGGAACTGATTCTCCATTGGATACAGTACTAGGGAACAGATTCTCCATTGGGTACAGGTGTGGGGAACTGATTCTCCATTGGATACAGTACTGGGGAACTGATTCTCCATTGGGTACAGGTGTGGGGAACTGATTCTCCATTGGGTACAGGTGTGGGGAACTGATTCTCCATTGGATACAGTACTAGGGAACTGATTCTCCATTGGGTACAGGTGTGGGGAACTGATTTTTCATTGGGCACAGGTGTGGGGAACTGATTCTCCATTGGGTAGAGCACTAGGGAACTGATTCTCCATTGGGTACAGTACTGGGGGAACTGATTCTCCATTGGGTAGAGCACTAGGGAACTGATTCTCCATTGGGTACCATACTGGGGGAACTGATTCTCCATTGGGTACAGCACAAGGGAACTGATTCTCCATTGGGTACAGGTGTGGAGAACTGATTTTTCATTGAGTACAATAATGGGGAACTGATTCTCCACTGTGTACAGTGGTGGGGGAATTGATTCTCCATTGTGTACAACGCTGGGGGGATTGATTCTCCATTGGGTAGCATACCTGGGAACTGATTCTCCTTTGGGTACAGTACTAGGGAACTGATTCTCCATTGGGTACAGTACTGGGGGAACTGATTCTCCATTGGGTAGAGCACTAGGGAACTGATTCTCCAATGGGTACCATACTGGGGGAACTGATTCTCCATTGGGTACAGTGGTGGGGGAATTGATTCCCCATTGTGTACAACACTGGGGGGATTGATTCTCCATTGGGTAGCATACCTGGGAACTGATTCTCCTTTGGGTACAGTACTAGGGAACTGATTCTCCATTGGATACCATACTGGGGAACTGACAGTACTGGGGAACTGATTCTCCATTGGGTACCATACTGGGGAACTGACAGTACTGAGGGAACTGATTCTCCATTGGATTCTATACTGTAGAACCGATTCTCCTTTGTATACAGTCCTGGGGGAATTGATTCTCCATTGGATCCCATATTGGGGAACTGATTCTCCTTTGGGTACAGTCCTGGAGAAACTGATTCTCCATTGTGTACAGTACTGGGGAACTGATTCTCCATTGGATAGCATTTGAAGTGCTGATGCTCCATTGAGAACAGTACTCCTTGTTCTTTCAGAAGTCAGCTTAGCTCAGTTGGCTGGTTAGTTAATGCACAGCGAAGCCAACAACATGGGTTCCAGTCCCATACCAGCTGAGGTTATTCATGATGGCCCTGCCTTCTCAACCTTGCTCCTTGCCTGAGGTATGATGATTCTCAGGTTAAATCACCACCAGTCAGTTCTCCTCCTCAAAGGAGAGATAGCTTATGGTCATCTGGGACTATGCAGACTTTACCTTTAGTGATGTGTTCATTTTCCTCATCATAGCACTGTTACTCAGAGAGCAGTCATCTGGGTGAGCCAAGCAGACTGTTGCTGTGTGAACCATTCCACCCCATAACCTAATATTATGCTTGTAACTGGATCTTTGTTCACAGAGAATATATTCCAACAGTGAATTGATAAATTCATGGGACAATGTTATCCCACTTCCGTACTTATTATTAGTCTGAGGTCAAGGACCCAATACCTGAAATATTTCCATGTCCAGACCCTGCATCGTGTCGTTAACAGTGATACAACTTAGTTTTCAAGTGGCAACCACTAATTGGTCAGACGTGAAATCAATGCTTAATTAGAGACATTGGGTGGGAGGCAGGAGACAGACATGGAAGGATAATCGAAACGATTAATTGGAGCCAAAACTGGGCTTGCCGTTGTCTTTGGAAATGGATCAGCAGGGACGCCAGATGATCAGCAATGGTCCATATTTTCTAATTCCTCCCTTGATCAAGACTGTGATGGACAGGAGAGTCCTAATCCCCATGCTGGGGAAATGTCAGAGCTCCAGCGAGCCATTTAAAGCAGGCATGGGGATGAAGGTGGCCATGGATGCCAGCAGCCCTATGCTCATCTCTGGAATTCAACACTCTCTCCTTACCAAATCAAACCTCTCAGCTCTAGCGATGGTCTCTCTGAGCTCATTATACAAGAAAGTGAGTTTCACTCTTCCCTTTTACACAACGTTTTCACACTGTGGTTGTAAGCACAAATGGCTCTGCTCCATGTTAGTGACAGTGATGCTCAAAGTTGCCCCAGTGCCTTCATTTCCCCATGCTGGCTAATTCAAAATTGAATTTTCGTCCAGTTTAACAAGCTTAACAAACAATTAATTGGAGGCATGTGGTTTGCTGGTTCTTCCTAACCCTAATTGTGCTTCCAAATGTGCAATTCTCCAGGCCTGTTCAGACATTAACTCAACCCCAGGGCTGACTGAAAATTCAATCTATTGTGACGGTGGTAATGAAGATCATGCTAGTTCCAGAGTAATCCCATCTATCCCATTTGCAGAAGATTTCAGTGGTAACTGATTAAAGGCTGGTCGTTTGGCCTGTTTTCTCTCCTAACTTACAGCACTGAGGACACTTTGTGTCACTCCCACCCCAGCTGAGATCAGTTTTGGTAGAAAGAATGAGGAGTGGTAGAAAGACTGATAATCAGAGGACACAAATTTGAGGTATTCGGCTAAAGAATCAGAGGTGAACATGAGGAAACATTTTATATGCAGTGAGTTGTCATGACTTGGGAGGCACTGCCTGAAAGTGGGATAATAAGAGAATTGGATAAATACTTGAATGGAAACGATTTATAGGGCTAAAGTAAAGTTTATTTGTTAGTCACAAGTAGGCTTACATTAACACTGCAATGAAGTTATTGAGAAAATCCCATAGTTGCCACACTCTGGACCTGTTTGGGTACACTGAGGGAGAATTTAGTATGGCCAATATACCAAACCAGTACATCTTTCAGACTGTGGGAGGAAACCAGAACACCTAGAGGAAACCCTCCCATTGTACAGACAATGATCCAAGCAGAGAATCGAACCTGGGTCTCTGGCACTGTGAGGCATGGGGAAAGTTTGGGGTAGGTGATGGGATTAAGTTGATTGCTCTACCAAAGAGCTGAGGAGGTGAATTACTTCCTTCTGTGCTGTACCATTCCTTGATTCAATGAATTAATTCAGTATTGCCCCGTAATGTATCCTCTTGACATACAGTGTTCAATAATATCAACCAAGCAGTGAGAGGAATCTGTGATTTATTGAATGAAGCTGTAAGTTTGTACAAGTTTGTCTTTGTTTATTTGGATAGACTACCTATAGATATTAAATTATTTAATAGGAATATATATATCAGTATGGGACATGAGATAAAATGCAAATCAGTCCACGAAAATAGGAAAATAAAAGGATGTTATGAAACAGGAAACTGTTGAATAATCTTCCAAACAATGAACCATAACGTGAGGTTTCAGGTTAGAACTCTTGTGACAGCATTTATGTTGCTTAATTGCAAAGGTGTGACATTAAACTCAGGGTTTGCAATGGTGAGATTTATAAACTGGCAACACTTCCATTGTTTCAGTTAAAATTCTAGTCATATTATAGGTGAGTGTGCTATATAATGGTCATAAGTTTCACTGCCAACTTGCAGTGATCAAAGTGTTAACCACAGCATCAAATAAACCAACAACTGATCACGTGGTGTATGCATAGACATAATTACACACAGATTGACGCACATAGAGAACTACACACAAATACAGTTTTATACACAGAACTACACACAAACATAGCTTTACATACAAAACTACATACAAACATAACTCTATACACAGAACTGCACAGAAAGTGGGAGATATTTATACTGTAGGAGTGAGAGATTGAAAGATGAGTCGTAGCCATAAAAACAAGGGGAAAGGCTGCTAATGGCAGTTCATAGACAGAATAGAAAGTGTGAATGGTCAAATGGGAGAGAAGCTGAAATTGGAAGATAAGCTGTGAAGCTTACACATGAAAATGTGGGGGCTAAAATTGAGAAAAGGGGTGAAAAGAGGAAAGGGTGAAAGGCTAAGGAAAGGATAAAATAGGGGGGAAGACTGGGGAGAGAAAAAAAAGACAATAAAGAAATAAAAGTAGAGAACAGTTAAAAATAAAATAATGTGAAAACAAAAGGATCAAAATGGGGTAGAGCTAATCACCTAAAGGTGTTGAATTCCATATTGAGACCAGAAGGCTGTAACATGCCTAGCTGGAAGATGAGATGCTGTTCCTTCAGTTTGTATAGAGCTTCACTGAAATATTGCAGCAGGTCAAGGACAAATGTGTGGATATGGGAGCAGGCTTGTGTGTTAAAATGGCAAGCAATGGGAATGTCAGAGTCCTCATTGTGCATAGACTGAAGGTGTTCAGCAAAGCAACCATCCAGTCTACGCTTGGTCTCTCTGACATAGAAGAGACAAAATTGGGAGCAGGAAATGCAATACACTAAATTGAAAGAGGTGCAAGTGAAACACTGCTTAACTGGGAATGAATGTTTTGGATCTTGTAAGCATGGAAGAGGTAAAGGGGGAGGTGTTGAATCTTCTGCGATTGCATGGGAGTGATGGGAGAGATGTTAGGAATAGTGGAGGAGTGGACTAGGTTATCCCGAAAGTAATGGTCTCTGCGAAATGTTGACAGAGGGAGTGCGGGGAAGATGTGGCGACATCATGCTAAAGTTGGTGAAAATGGCAGAGGATTATGCTTTGCATGGTGGGAGTGAAATGTGAGAACAAGGGAGACTCTATCCATGTCCTGGGTGGGAGGGGAGGGGATGAGGGTCATGGCACAGTACATGGACCGCACACTATTGAGGGTCCTGTCAACTGTATGGGAAACCACATTTGAGGAAAAAGGAGCACATATTAGAAGCACCACTTTGGAAAGTGGCATCATTGGAACAAGATGGAGGTGAAGGAGCTGAAAAAGATAGAGTCTTTACAGGATGTGGGATATGAAGAGCTGTAGTCTAAATAGCTGTGGGAGTCAGTGAGCTTGTAATGGATATTGGTAGATAGTCTATTGCTGGAAATGGGGACTGAAAAGTCAAGGAAGGGAAGGAAGTAACTGAAATGGACCAGGTAAAGATGATAGAGGGTTGGAAACTGGAAGCGAAGTTGGTGAATTTTTCCTGATCCGGACAAGAGCATGAAGTGGCAGCAAAATAGTCATCGATGTACCAGTAAAGGAGTTGTGGGAGAGGACACAGGTAGGCCTGGAACTAGGAATGTTCTACATACCCCATAAGAAGAATAACTTAGGCACATTGCTATACCCTTAATTTGGAGAAAGTGGGATGAGTTAAAGGAGAAGTTGTTGAGAGATAGAACAAGCTCAGCTAGGTAGAGGAAAGTGGTGGTGTTTGGGAATTATTCAGGCCTCTTTTTTATACACCAACATAGCTCTATACACAGAACTATACATAATCATGATGACATACAGAATGGTGCATTCAGAATTATATACAGACTACACACTAACATCCCGTACAAAGAACTACAAGGCCACGGACCAAGTGCTGGAAAATAGGGTTAGAATAAATAGGAGTCTGATGGCCAGCACGACTAGGATGGGTTGAAGGGTCTTTTTCTGTACCATAAATGTCTGATTTCACATATAGAAGTACACACAGCGACACAGATATAACTATATCATACACAAACACAACTACAAAATGAGAACTGCATTCCACACACAAAACACACACAATTAGACTTGCGCAACATTTGACAGACACGCACGTACAGCAGCATCCCCTAAAATGTTTACCAACTAAAGAGAAGCGATCGTGTATTGCACCACCTATATCCCTGGAAGCCGCAATCTCCCACACATCAGCAAGAGCCGGGAGAACGATGCTCCGGCTCCAACACGGAAGAAACGATTCCGAAACAGCGCCTCTCGCTGATATTCAGACTTGGCCATGTTTTACCCAGTTGGGACAGGCCCTGCGCCGGGCGAATGGCTCGGTGCCCAGTTCTTGGGGAGAGGGGCAAAAATATTGGGTTTGGCTTAAATGTTCCTCAACAGCGGCTCAGCGCATCAGAACCGAGCTGCCCACAATGGGTAGCGGGAGAAAGTCCGGGGGGACACGGCACTGGGATATGGACACTCGGCTGATGCCAGGCTGCAAGAAGCAGCTCTCAGCTGTTTGGGACTTGTGAAAGTTCGAGTCAGCAAAGGACATGAATAAAAAGCCCATCATTTCCGCCTAGAAGCTGAGCGTCAGCTGGTAAACAGAGTCATGTCACTTTGAGCGGAGACTACTCGCCCTCTCTTGATCATTCCGAGAATGGCACAGGAAAACATTGCTTTGTTTATTTTAACAAAAAAATGCCGAGTTTGCAGACTAATGTTATTTATTTTTAAAAGTGGATCAAAGTGGACCATTGCAGTGAAGATCCGCGCCCCCCGAGTGTTTGTGGTTCCCCCTTTAGCTGAATCTATTTTCATTCTTTTTCAGAAACGTGTTACTCATACACAATGTAAACAAAACTCTCTTTCACCCGGATCACATGGAAGGAACAATAACATTCGGCGTCAGCACCATCTTTACTTTGCTGTGCCTGTCTGTCCCGCTGGTCTTTGGGCTGCTGAAACATTCCCCACCGATCCCCAAGTCCCCGCATTTACTGACACAGCTCGACACTCATCTCCAAGTTTTAAAAAATCAGATTTTCTCTCTATCTCCATCCCCGGCCTCCACAAAATAGAAGAAAACCGGGAATCAATCCAAACAGGATTAATATTCTTTAAACCGGCCATCCGGTAAACCGTTCACGAGTTCACTTTTGTTTTTCTTTTCTTGATGTAATGGAGAGGAAAGAGATAGAAGAAAATCTTTTTCTTTCTGTATATGCCCGGTTTCATATCAAATCCATGTACAAAAATCTGCCGGTGTTTTAAAACAGTTTACACTCTCATGTGCAGAACATATATTTCCAATGATAACCAATTCTTACCGATGAAGGGCTTCCTTCTCCTCCACCGACGACTCTCCCCAGCAATGATAAATTTTCTCTTAATTTCCTGGTGCTTTGTTTGTTGATTTCTAGATTAACGGAAATTTGAACCCGCTTTGCTCACGGATAATGCCACTATATACAATTATGTTTTCTCTATCGAGGTACAGAGACAGATGTGATGTTGACACGATTTGTTTTACAGCTGTTTACACTGTTGCAGCCACTGTTTACTCAATTCTTCTTTCCCATTCCCGGCTCTCACTGAACAAAGAGCACCAACATCAGTACCTACACATTGCATCAGCAAGAGCAAGCCGGGAATTGTAGTTCCCAATTGGAGAACCGCCCCCCGACACCTCTTCATCTCCGGCAAGAGGCGGCCAGAGACTACAATTCCCAGATGAGTCTGCACGCACCTCCCCGTCCAACACAGAACACAGGTTCCCTACCTGCAGGTGTCAGGCGAAAGACAGGACTCCCAGAAATCCTTAACCACCAATGTCGCCAGAGACCTGGGGAGTGAAATCCAGCTGCTAAAATAAAAGCAAAATACTGCTAATACTGGAAATCTGAAATCAAAGAAATAAAAGATGCTGGATATACTCAGCAGGTCTGGCAGAATTTGTGGATATGATACGGAGATGCCGGCGTTGGGCTGGGGTAAACACAGTAAGAAGTCTTCTAACACCAAGTTTATTTGGTAGCAAAACCCACTAACTTTTAGAGTACTGCTCCTTCGTCAGGTAAGTGGGAGTTCTGATCACAAATAGGGCATATAAAGACACAAACTCAATGTACAAAATAACAGTTGGAATGCGAGTCTTTACAGGTAATCAAGTCTTAGAGTTACAGACAAAGTGAGTGGAGAGAGGGTCAAGCACAGATTAAAGTGTATTGCCTCCATCTGAGACAGTTAGATTTTATAAGCCCAGGCAAATTGTGGGGGTTACAGATAGTGTGACATGAATCCAAGATCCCAGTTGAGGCTGTCCTCATGGAGAATGCTTACCTGAAGATCAAAGGCCAAATGCCTGTGACTGCAGAAGTGTCCCCCAACAGAAAGCGTGAAGACCGCCTTGGAGATTCAGGTCGCCCAAGATTCTCTTTCTGTTGGAGAACACTTCAGTGGTCACAGATATTCAGCCTCTGACCTTTGGGTAAATGTCCTCTAAGGACACCTTCATGACACATGACAGCGCAAAATTGCTGAGCAGATACTGATAGCCAAGTTCCGCACACATGAGGACGGCCTCAACTGGGATCTTGGGTTCTTGTCACACTATCTGTAACCTCCACAACTTGCCTGGGTTTGCAAAATCTCAATAACTGCCCTGTCTGGAGATAATACACATCTCTTTAATCTGTGCTTAAGCCTCTCTCCACTCACATTGTCAGTACCTTTAAGACTTGATTACCTGTAAAGATTCGCATTCCAACCATTATTTTGTTCATTGAGTTTGTGTCTTTATATGCCCTGTTCGTGAACAGAATTCCCAATTATCTGATGAAGGAGCAGCGCTCCGAAAGCTAGTGGCTTTTGCTATTAAATAAACCTATTGGTCTTTAACCTGGTGTTGTGAGGTTTCTTAGAGAATCTGTGGACACAGTAAGAACTCACACATCACCAGGTTAAAGTCCAACAAGGTTATTTGGTAGCACAAGCCACTAGCTTTCGGAGTGCTGCCCCTTTGTCAGATCAGAGGGATTTCAGTCCACAAACAGGGCATATAAAGACACAAACTCAATTTACAAAATAACGGTTGGAATGCGAGTCTTTGCAGATAATCAAGTCTTAAAGGTACTGACAGTGTGAATGGAGAGAGCATTAAGCACAGGTTAAAGAGATATGTATTGTCTCCAGCCGCAACAGTTAGTGAGATTTTGCAAGCCCAGGCAAGTCGTGAGGGTTACAGATAGTGTGATATGAATACGAGATCCCGGTTGAGGCCATCCTCATGCATGCAGAACTTGGCTATTAGTCTCTGCTCAGTGACTCTGCATTGTCGTGTGTCATGAAGGCTGCTTTGGAGAACACTTGCCCAAACAGGCTGAATACCGTGACTGCTGAAGTATTCCCCAACAGACAGAGAACACTCTTACCTAGTGATTGTCAGCAGTGTTCATTCACTCATTGTTGTAGCGCCTGCATGATCTCCCTAATGTATCATGCCTTGGGACATCCTTTCCTGCAGTATATCAGGTAGACAATATTGGTCGAGTTGCAAGAGTGTGTACTATGTACCTGGTGGATGGTGTTCTCACATGAGATGATGGCATCCGTGTCGATGATCCAGCATGTCTTGCAGAGATTGCTGTGGTGTCATGGTCACTGTTCTCCTGAAGACTGTGGAGTTTGCTGCAGACAATGGTCTGTTTGAAGTTGTGCATTTGTTTGAAGGCAAGAAGTGGGGGTATGGGGATGGCCCTGGCGAGATGTTCATCTTCATCAATGATATGTTGAAAGCTCAGGAGAATATGTTGTAACTCCTCCACTCCGAGGAAGTACCGGACGATGGAGGGTACTCTATCTGCCATGTCCCAATGTTTGTCTTCTGAGGAGGTTGGTAAGGTTTTTCAGTGTGGCGTGTCAGAACTGTTGATTGACGAGTTGTGTGCCATATCCTGTTCTTATGAGGACATCTTTCAGCCTTTGGAAATGTCTAATGTGATGACCTTATCTGAGCAGATCTGTGTATATGGAGGACTTGTCCATAGGGAACAATGTGTTTAATGTGTTTAGGATGGAAGCTGGAGGGATGGAACATCATGACGTTATCTGAGGGCTTGCAGTCTAGTGAAATGCTGGGGTGACCATCTTTGATGGAGATGTGTGTGTCCAAGAATGTAACCAATTCCTAAGAGTAGTCATGGTGAGTCTGATGGTGGGATGGAACTTGTTGATGTCATCATATAGTTGTTTCAGTGATTGTTGATCATGAGTCCAAAGGAAGAAAATGTCACCGATGTATCTAGTGTATAGCATCGGTTGAAAGTCCTGTGAGGTGAAGAGGTCTTGTTCGAACCTGTGCGTGAAGATATTGGCATATTGAGGTTCGAATTTTGTCCCCATGGCTGCTCCATGTGTCTGGATGATGAATTGGTTGTTGAAGGTGAAGGCATTGTGATCCAGGATGAAGTGGATGAATTGTAAAATTGCATCTGGAGATTGGCAATTATCAGCGTTGAGTACTGAGGCAGCTGCAGCAATGCCATCGTCATGCGGGATGCTGGTGTACAGTGCCAAGGCATCCATTGTGATGAGGAGTGTTCCTGGTTCAACTGCTCCATGTGTGCTGAGTTTCTGTAGGAAGTCCTTAGTGTTGCAACAAAGCTGAGGATTCTTTGTACAGTGGGTTTCAAGATGCCCTCGACATAGCTGGAGAGGTTCTCACACAGGGTTCCATTGGCCTTGTGCGTTTGCCTTGTCTATTTTCGGGAGGCAGTAGAGATCTCCAACGCGAGATCTGTGGTATGTGAGAGAGAGAGAGAGAGAGAGTTAACCTCTCGAGTCCATATGACTCTTCTCCATAGGATGAAATATAATGGATTTTATTTTATATAATGGATGGAGGAGTTAGAGAGAAGGTCAATGATGGGTGGGAACGGGGGGAGACGTTTAGGGCACAGGACAAAGGCAAGTGTTAATGGCAGTGCTCAGGATATAGAAGGTGCTGATAGTGGCATAAGATAGCAGAATGTGTCATTAACAAGTTAGCTCTGAAGAAGAATCATACAAATTCAAAATATTACCTCTGCGTATTGCTGTCTCAAATTGACTGGTTGCCATTTGCAAAACTTGAGTAAACCCACAGCATTCAGGACAGAAAGCAGAGAGAGAAGGAATGATGGGTACAGCAGTTATTCAAACTGGCAGAAGATGGGAAGTGGCGTTAAGATCAGGGCTGGGAACACCGCTGTTCATAATACATGTGACAATAATAAATCAAATCAAATCAAATGATGATTTGGGCTTCAGAATCAAAACTACAATTTATAAATTTGCAGATGACACCAAAATTGTGGAGGCGGAGAGAGGAGGGAGAGATAGTCAGCATTGAGAGGACAACAACTTACAGGAGGATATCAATCAACTTGCAAAATAGGCCATTAATTGGTAAATGAACATAAACATGAAGTAGTACATTTTGGTAGGAAGAGTAAGGAGCTCACTTATCATTTGGAAGGTGCAAGTCCAGATGTAGGTAGAGGAAACAAGGGATCTCCGAACATAAATTCACCAACCACTAAAAAGTTGCACAATAGTTAAGCAAGACCATAAAGCCATCAAATAAAGCACTCAGCCTTATTTCTAGTGGAATAGAATTTAAAAGTTATGTGTATCAAACTTTGGTTAGACCACACTTAAATCAATGTAGGCAGTTCTGGTTGCCATATGGGAAAAAACACGCAGAGGCATTGTAGGAGGTGAGGTACAAGGGCGATGCTTGGATATATATATATATATCTGAAAGGATTGATATTGTGTGTTTTCAAGCAAAAGGGAATCACAAGATATGGGGAAAGGTGAGATCAGGCTATGATGATCAGCTAAGATCATAGTCATAGATTCATAGAATCCTTACAGTGCAAAAAGAAGCCTTTTGGCCCATTGAGTCTGCACCAACTCTCTGATTGAGAATCTTACCCAAGCCCTATCCCTATAATCCCATATATTACCCTGCTAATCCCCCTAATCTACACATCTTGGGACACAAAGGGGTAATTTACCATGGCCAATCCAGTTAACGTGCATATGTTTGGAGAGTGGGAGGAAACTGATCCACCTGGTGGAAATCCACACAGATAGGAGAAATCCATGGGGAGAACATGCAAACTCCTCGCAGTCGTCCAAGGTTGGAATTAAACCCAGGTCCCTGCTGCTGTGAGGCATCAGTGCTAACCACTGTGCCATGGTTCCGCCTTGATGAATATTGGAGGAGACTCAAATGGCTGAATGGTCTACTTCTACCCTTATTTTTCATGTTGCATGTTTCTATGACATGTTGTGTCTCTTTTGAAAAAATAATTTTGGAAAGTAATAGAGGTCTTTAAAATGATGAAAGGTTTGGGAGACTGAATATAGAGAGAATGTTTCCTTTTGTGGGGAAGAGGAAAACTATAGGCCATCAATGTAAGATAATCATCAAGAAATCCAATAGGGAATTCAAAGGAAACTGTTTTTACCCAGTGAGTGGTGAGAATGTAGAACTTGTCACCACTGGGCGTGATGGAAGTAAATAGTATAGATGCATTTATTGGTAAGCTAGACAAGAGTATGAGGAGAAATGGAATAAAATCAATAGAAAGTTGGTAGATTGAAATGGAAAAAGTAAGAGGCGGGATGAAATTCATGGTGTTTCAGTGGTTAGCACCTGCTGCCTTACAGCGCCAAGGTCCCATGTTCAATTCTGGCCTCGGGTCACTGTCTGTATGGAGTTTGCACATTCCCCATATCTGCATGTGTTTCGTCCGGGTGCCCCGTTTTCCTCTAGTCCAAAGATATGTGGGTTAGGTGTATTGGCTATGCTAAATTGACCCCTAGCGGCAGGGGATTAGCAAGGTAAATAGTGGGGCTGTAGGAATAAGGCCTGGGTGGGATTGTGGTCAGTACAGGCTTGATAGGCCGAATGACCTCCTTTTGTACTGTAGGGATTCTATCACATGAAAAGTGCCATACCCAGTGACCCTTTCTCAAACTCATTACTTGCATGATAGGAGTTGGGTGCAGGGAATTGCCTATTGTAACCTGCGTTACTGCATAAGAGGTCATCATGGGAGAAACACAACATTAGGAAAAAGGAGAGCAATTGCAACACAGCCCAAGTAATTATGTTGGAAAGGAAAGAAAACATAGCACTTTTCAGCATGGTTATCCTGGAGGAGGAGGAAGAGAAAATTTGCCTACACTGCACTCAAATATTCAGCAATTTGAACTTCTAAAGAATGCTGAGGAATAATGGAAGAGATATTTGAAGGCTGGGATGAATAATTTGAACAATGGACTATATAACTACTGTATATACTTTAGTAAATATACAGTTCAGATCTCAATTAGAATCAAAACGCTTGAAAGTAGGTGCTAGATCCCTGCAATTCAGGGCCATTGTCCTATAAAAATCACTTAAAAATTTTACTCAACTAACTAAAGCTGAAAAAGAAATCCTGTTGTTTCAGTAACAGATGCAGCCCAATATGTGAAACTGAACAGCATAAAAATAGAAGTGGCATTTCTTTTCCACTTCAAGATAGACATCTTTTACATCTGAGGCAGGGAAGGTCCCAAAGGACTGGAAAGTAATTATTGTAATATCACTGTTTAAGAAGGAAGGGAGGCAGCAGCTAAGAAATGATAGGTCAGTTAGCCTGACTTTGGTCATTGGCAAGATTTAGGAGTTCATTATAAAGACAAAATTGTGGAATATTTGGAAGTGCATGATAAAACAGGACTGAGAAAGCACAGATTCGTCAAGAGGAGGTCATGTCTGTTAGAGTTCTTTCAGGAGATAATAAGGAAGTTAAATAAAGGAGGATTAGTGGACATGATTTATTTAGATTTCCAGAAGGCATTGCATAGCAGACTGTTAAATACGTTAAGGGCCCATGGTGTTCAGGGTAAGATCCTGGTATAGATAGACGATTGGCTGACTGGCAGAAAGCAAAGAGTGGGGAATAAAGGGGTCTTTTTCAGGATGGCAGCCGGTGACTAGTGCTGTGCCTCAGGGATCGGTGCTGGGACCATAACCTTTTACAATACACATTAACGATTTGGAAGAAGGAATTGAAGGCACTATTAATAAGATTGCAGATGATACTAAGATATATAGAAGGACAGATAGTATTGAGGAAGTAGAGGGGCTGCAGAAGGACTTGGACAAGTTAGGAGAGTGGGCAAGGTGGCAGATGGAATACAATGCGGAAAAGTGCGAGATTATGCACTTATGAAAGAGGAATGGAGACATGAGATTATTTTCTAATTGGGGAAATGCTTAGAAAATCAGAAGCACAAAGGAACTTGGGATCCTTGTTCAAGATTCTCTTAAGGTTAATATGCAGATTCAATTGTCAGTTAGGAAGGCAAATATAATGTTAGCATTCATATCGAGAGAGCTAGAATACAAGAGCAGGGATGTACTTCTGAGGCTGTACAAGGCTCTGGTCAGACCCATTTGCAATTTTGGGCCCTGTATCTAAGGAAGAATGTGCCAGCCTTGGAACGAGTTGAGAGGAGGTTTACAAGAATGATTCCTGGAATGAAGAGCTTGTTGTATGATAAACAGTTGAGGACTCTGGGTCCATACTCATGGGAGTTTAGGAGCATGAGGGGGAATTGCATAGAAACGTACAGGATACTGCAAGGCCTGGATAGAGAGGCTGTGAAGAGAATGTTTCTGCTAGTAGGAAAAGCTAAACTCAGAAGATGCAACCTCAGGATAAAGGGATGATCCTTTAAAACAGAGATGAGGAATTTTTTTCAGCCAGAGAATGGTGAATCTGTCGAACTCTTTGCCACAGAAGGCTGTGGAGGCCAAGTCATTCTTTATTTTAAGATAGACATAGATAGGTCCTTGAATAAAGAGATCAGAGGTTTTGGGGAAAAGGCAGGAGAATGGAGATGAGAAAAATAGCAGCCGTGATTGAATGGCAGAGCAGACTTGTTAGGTCAAGCGGGCTAATTCTGCTCCTGTGTGGTATTGTCTTATGGGGATGGGGTTTGCTGCAAAATAGGCTAGACTTTTTTGTCTGTAAATTAAGCAAGTTTACTCTAAGTACTTATCAAATTCTACAAAGCCTGAACTTTGATAGATGTATGACATCTGGATGATTTGGTAGTGTCTGCGCGTTAAGCAGTTTTATGTACATGGTGCTCCTAAGATATGCGAGTTAGATTGATTGGCCATGCTAAATTAATCCCTAGTGTCTTGGGATGTGTATTTAGAGGGATTAGTGGGATAAATGTGTGGGATAGCAGGGATAAGACCTAGGTGGGATTGTTGTCGGTGTAGACTCGAGGAGCCGAATGGCATCTTTCGGTACTGTAGGGTTTCTATGATTCTCTGATTCTATGATGCTCCAACATGTCATTGGACTTGTTTGGCTGCCAGTTCTTTTTTAAAGGCTGCACGAGTGGAATAAATTCTATGCATTTCACTCATATCTTCACTTTCAGTTCAATTCAAGAGAAAGTTGGATAGGCAAGATTTTTCAATCATCATTATAGAACTATTACTTTGTGGAATTTTAAGATTGAGTCATTAAAACATTTTGTTGCGTAATGAGTAGTATGAAAAATGCTTTTGAAAGAGTACCTTCAGGTTCTGCAGGTTGGTTCTACAGGGCGGAGCGATAGCACAGTGGTTAGTACTGCTGCCTCACCTCGCCAGGGATCTGGGTTTGATTCCCAGCTTGGGTCACTGTCTGTGTGGAGTTTGCATGTTCTCCTCGTGTCTGCGTGGGTTTCCTCCCACAGTCCAAAGAAGTATGGGTTAGGTGGATTGCCATGATGTGGAGATGCTAGCATTGGACTGTGGTAAGTACAGTAAGAAATCTCACAATGCCAGGTTAAAATCCAACAGGTTTATTTGATAGCACAAGCCATTGAGCTTTCAGAGCGCTGCTCATTCATCAGGTGAGTGGGAGTTCTGTTCACAAACAGGACATATAAAGGCACAAATTCAATTTACAAAATAATGGTTGGAATGCAAGTCTTTGCAATTAATTAAGTCTTAAAAGTACAGACAATGTGAATGGAAAGAGGGTTAAGCACAGGTTAAAGAGATATGTATTGTCTCCAGACAAGACAGTTAGTGAAATTTTGCAAGTTCAGGCAAGTCATGGGGGTTATAGATCATGTGACATGAATCCAAGACCCTGGTTGAGGTTATCCTCATGTGTGTGGAACTTTATCAGTTTCTGCTCAGTAATTCTGCATTGTCGTGCGTCATGAAGGCTGCCTGGAGAATGCTTATTCAAAGATCTGAGGCCAAATGCCCGTGACCGCTGATGTGTTCCCCTACAGGAAGAGAACATTTCTGCCTGGTGATTGTCAAGTTGTGTTCATTCATCTGTTGTCTTGGGTTTGCATAGTCTCCCCAATGTACCATGCCCCAAGGCATCCTTCCCTGCAGTGTATCAGGTAGACAATGTTGGCTGAGCTGCAAGACTATGTACTGTGTAACTGGTGGATGGTGTTCTCATGTGTGTTGATGGCATCCATGTCGATGATCTGGCACATCTTGCAGAGATTGCTGTGGCAGGGTTGTGTGGTGTGGTCATTGTTCTCCTGAAGGCTGGGTAGTTTGCTGTGGACAATAGTCTATTTGAGGTTGTGCAGTTGTTTGAAGACAAGGCACTTCTTTCTTCTTTTTGACTCCCTCCACTTGGTATCCATCATTCATTGTTTTCCATCCATTCAATTTTTCTTCCTCCACCCTTAATCTCTCTTTCAATTCTTGTTTTTCTGTGCATTCAGCTGATTCTGAGCACCCTCCGCCATACACACATTTCATCCACTTCGCATTGTGAATGCAACTCTCACATAATTAGAGTGTATACAATAGTAACTGCATTGGATGTTTGTTTAAGCTATGTGCCGATGGGATTTCCAAATGTCCTCATGCCTTCTTGCTTTAATTAATCTAATCTGGATATCATTCTTGGATATAACTTTCGTGTTTATTGTATAGCCAAGGAACCAAATTTGTCCACTGCCTCTATCTTGGTATTCCATTCTTAATGTTTCTATGACTATTTAGAGTCAAAACATTGGTCTTTGTCATATCTATTCTGAGTCCAGAAGACTCACTAGGCGGTATTTCACAGCCTCGCTCAACCAAGACTGGAAAATCCCTCCCGAGGTCAATGGACCTTCCTATTATCCGCCCCTCATTCATTCCGATTCCCATGGCAGAGGGGCAGTAGATTCCAGTGACTTTGAGTTTCAAATGGGCTTTACCATTCTCTCTAGCTTTTCCTTTGTTCTGGTTATGAGTGTGAAGTGATCTGTACATCTATATGCTACAACCTCCCATGGTGCAGTCATATCTCTCTGGTAACTCTTTCTATAGCATCTTCGTTATCTTCATTCCCAGAGCATGGATGACAGAAAACATCCCTTCATGATTCCCTTCTCAAACTAGAATAGTTTGTATAATCCATCTCCAACTCAGATGACTTCTGAAGCACTTCATTTTTGGATAGCTGTTGTATTTAACACAAGGTAGTTGGGTGTCCTAAAGTTTATAATTGTCTTCCATAGAGCATCATGCAGAACCGTGTCAAAAACTTCAGTGATGGAGGGGGGTGTTTTTATTGGATTTTGTAACATGGTTATTTGGTAATGTTCCTGTTTTATTGCAGTCTTTAGATATTGGTGAGATAACATTTTTGAACAAAATTCTGGCATCAGTTAAGATGTGATGCCTATCCGAATATCTCCACTGTCTGAAGGGAAATTAGTTCATGTGAAAACCAAAAAGAGAAGATAAGCAACAAATAGAAAACAAGATATAAAGAAATATTAACAACATCCAGTTCCAGGTACTCACACTGGACCTGGTGAAGATCTTATCTGAAAGTTTGCCTGTTGCAAAATATGTGAATGGTTTTTAAGAGAAATCACTTTGTATTGTATGCTCAGGCCCATGTGTTTTAACTTTAATTGGTAAGGTTGCAATGGCATCTATCTATTTTTCCATTCAATGTTTTCCTGTCTTCCAGGTAGCAATCTGCTGCTATGGTATGATTACACTCGCATCAATACCTCATTCCACATGATTCCAGGCGATGGGCATCAGCAAGTTGTCAAAACGTCAGTCAGATTTGCTTCTCATCCAACAGAACTCGCCACTTCTCCCTTCTTCTGGAATAAACATAACTATTTACACACAGCACTATGACTATCAGAAACAACACAGGGATGTTGTGCAGAATCCATGTCACTCTTTTGGTTGAAAGCATAAGGTGTAATAATTGTAGGAGGGTTGTAATTATGGATCATTGTGTTTACAGTTTCTGTTAACAAAGATCAATTGCAGGAATAAAGAATGCTGCAACAATTAATTCAAATCAAATATGTTATTGAAGAAATAATTAGGAAAATAATTGAAACATACCACATGCTCTGGAGGCCTTGGAGCATTCTTCAGTGGCCTGGAAGCTCTTCAGATATACACTCAGAAAGCAGTAGGAGCACGTGGATAAAGCTTAGTTCCTGGACTCCAGCCCTGAAGACTTCAATGCAGTGCGTAAATAAGTTCAGTGACCTCACATGAATGGTCAAGGTCAGCGAACATGTCCTTACATACTATATCTTACCAACTGCACCATTCAATTCAATTCATCACAATTTCATCACCCACCTTCAACATTCACTATCAACCATTCATATGCTCCAGCTTACCTTCACACACATAATACCACTGGAAGTCTCTCAATCATAGTTCACAGCTTGCATGCACTGCCACCTATTCAATCATGGCAAGTACATCACATTAACACATTCTACCATTCTCATTGACAACATAGGTTGTCAATGAGTCAACATGGGTTTTCTCTGAGTGCATTTCCTTTCACACTCCAAGGATGTGCAGGTTAGATGCATTGGCCATGTCAGATTGTCTCTTAGTGTCAGAGATGTGTATGTTAGAGGGATTAGCAAGGTAAATATGTGGGGTTATGGGGATAGCGCCTGGGTGAGATTGTTATCGGTGCAGACTTGATAACAAATGATCTCCTTCTGCACTGTAGAAGATGGTGCTGGAAATAACTGAAGCGGCCGTCACTGAGGGTTTAGTCAACCATTGTGGGTGATGGTATGTTTCTGTCTAATTCACCTTCTCAATTTCTATTTTGCTCTCATCCTGTAATCTCTTATGATTTACAAGCTACAGATGGCGATTCCATGCATCTCTTGCTTTCCCCATTCCCACATTTAGCCCTGCCCTTGTGTGCTTATGCTTTTAGGACTATCATCTAGCCAGCCAGTGATGCAGGATGAGGCTGAAGACCCAGATGAATAAGAAACCAAGGAGGAAGAAACACTATCACTTAATGTGACACTTGCCGCTACCAGTTCAGATATCAGCATTGCCTGTAATTTAGAGGGTGGTACAGAGATGGGATCAGCACACAGTGGGTCAGCAGAACGAGTTGGTTCACCCAGGCCAGGCAGAATTACTTGGTGATTTTGCCAACACACAAGATGGTGAAGTTTCAGATGAGTTCTGCTGCAGAGGATTCAGATGTGGACTTCAATGGGGTTGCATATGGAAAACAACCAACAGACATAGTTGGTACATTGGAAGGACTGTCACATTCTCTTCTGTCACTGGCAAAGAGTATATCACCACCTTGGCACAGGGCCTCATGCAGAACTTGAAGATCATCTTTTCTAGCATAGAGGGTGTGGTTCGCTCCATGAGAGCACTTCCCGATTATGATGCCACGTATGATGGCCAGTGTCCCAGCTTCTATCGCAAATACAAGTCACTCAACTGCTAAATGCTGCAGAAAGCTCAAACTGAGGCCAGGAAATCTCAGCTTGTTACAATGAAAGCCTAGCTGGCTCAACTAAGCTTGTGAATGAGGCTTTAAACTAAATAGCAGAAGGGAGGCTTCAGTTGCATGGAAAATTAAAGATGGCTCATGATGAGGTGGATTGTTATCAGAAAATGAAAGGGAAGGGACAGGATGTGGGAATGTCATTTTACGACAAGGAATTATACAAGGATAGGAAAATTTGATAATAGAACAAAACTTTACATGTCTGAATGCATAAAACATTTGGAACAAAATGAGTTAACAGCAAATAGAGATAAAGGGATAAGATCCTGTGGTGATTCTTGAGACATGGTTACAAAGAGACCAGGTATGGAAATTAAAGGATAGAAAGAAGGAAAAAGAGACGATATAGTTTTGTTAGTGAAGGAAAGAGTCAGCGCTGTAGTGAGAAATGATATGAGCACTGCAAATTAAGATGTGGAATCAGTCTGGGTAGAAACAAGAAGTAACTAAGGAAAGAAATTTCTCGTGGGAGTAATCTATAATCCTCAAATAATTGTTCCTCATTGGGACACCAGACAAACTAGGAAATATGGGGAATTTGTAAGAAAAGTACAGCAATAATGATGGGTGATTTTAATATGCACATAGACTAGATTAATCAAATTGGCAAAAGCAGTCTCATTAGAGAGTTCATTGAATGTATTAATTATTTCTTGGAATAATATGTTGTGGAACCAACCTGGGAGCAGGCTTTCTGCACTTGGTATTGTGAAATGAGCAGGGATTAATTAATAATATCATAGTTAAGAATCCCCAAGGGAAGAGTGATCATAGTATGATAGAATTCAAAATTAATTTTGTGTGTGACAAACTGTCGTCCCATACTTTCATTCTGGAGTTAAACCAAAGTAATTACATAGGCACAAGGACAGACTTTGCACTACTGGACTGGACTGGAAGGCTAAAAGATAGGACTATTGATGAATAGTGGCAGTTGTTCAGGGAGATATTCAGTTCCTCCCAAATAAAATATATTCCAGAGAGGAAGAAAGTTGTAAGAGGGGGAAAACATCCATGGCTAAGCAAGGACATTAAAGACAACATCAAGACGAAAGCTAAGGCATACCGTAGTGCAAAGGTAGGCTGGAAGAATGGGAAACTTTTAAAGATCAACAAAGGCTTATTAAAAAGTAATAAAAAGAGGAAAGATAATTTATGAAAATGTAAAAATGCATAAGTTAGGTGAATTGGTCAAAATGTTGCGGACAGAATTTATTGTGGATAAATATGAGGTAATCCATTTTGGATGGAAAGATGGAAAGGTAACTATTTAAATGGGAAGAGACTTTGGGCTGCTTTGCGGCAGAGGGGAT
This sequence comes from Sphyrna mokarran, assembly GCA_024679065.1. NCBI lineage: Eukaryota > Metazoa > Chordata > Chondrichthyes > Carcharhiniformes > Carcharhinidae > Sphyrna > Sphyrna mokarran. Next base: position 63,206,281 of record JAGIQG010000003.1, read on the forward strand.
TGGGTGTCCTCATGGATGAGTCACACAATGCTGGTATGCAGGTACAGCAGATAAATGAAGAAAGCAAATGGAATTTTGCATTGAAAGCCAAAAGAATAGAGTATCAAAGTAAGAAAGTGTTGTTGCAACTAATCAAAGCATTGGTGACAGTGCACCTGAAGTACTGTTGTACTTTTGTTCTCCTTATTTAAGGAAAGATGTGGTGCCATTAGTTGTGTTTCAGGGGAGGTTTACTAGATTGATTCCAGAGATAAGGGGTTTGTCTTGCAAGAGAGATTGAGCAGGTTTCGCCTATACTTTCTAGAATTTAGAAGAATGAGGAGATCTAATTAAGACATATAAGATGATAAAAGATATTGACATAGTAGATGTAGAATGGATGCTTCCTTTTGTTGGACAATCCAGAACAAAAGATCATAGTTTTAGGATAAAGGATTTGAAACAGAGATAAAGAGAAATTACTTTTCTCAAAGGGTGGTGAATTTGTGGAATTCACTCCCCCAGAATTTGGTGGCTGCTGGGACATTGTGTAAATTTAGGGAGGAGATAGACAGATTTTTAATTGGTAATGGATTGAAAGGTTATGGAGAACGGGCAGGTAAGAAGAGTTAAGGTTGAGATGTAATTAGTCAGCAGGCTCGAAGAGCTGAATTGCCCACTCTTGCTCCTAGTTATGTTCTTAAATTCAGACTGCTGTTACCCTGGCTTTGAATGGCAGTGCTCAAAGGGACTTGCAGGGTCTTACAATAGCCCAGCAATTTATGTTCTGCAGATTATTAGGATTGCCACCCTAGGTGAGTGGCATCAGCTCCATGGACTATGAACCCGCTATCATTTCTCAGGATGACAGCATTCATGCTCCTCACCCCACTAATTCCTTTGCAGGTAGAACCTGGCCATCCAGAAGACTGCTGTTACAAATGTTGGTGGTCTGAAGCTGGGCTTACTGGTCCTAGAACTGCTTGAGAACATCCAGCAAGGCCATCTCCAGTATCCCCACTGCCAGTTAGCAGCATTCTATCAGCTTAGTTGAAGGCACTGGAGTAGCACTGTGTAAGGACAGTAGGACTGGCAAAGGCACTCTCAAGACACTTGCTTGAGTATCATATGGGATGTTGGAGGTTTTGTTGAATAAAGTTGGGATGGAATGGTTGCTTTGTGGTGGCTAGTAGCTCAGGATTGTGATAACGTAGATGTGGAACTGCTGAACAGTGGGGATCTGCCTTTTTAATCAGCGGAATCGGAGTCAAACCATTAATTCTTTGAGAGTTCCTGCATCTTTTTTCTCCTGCTGAGGTGTTTGCAGAATCCATAGTGACAGGACTGAACCCTCATGATAGCCAGATTATAGAAGATGAAACAGATCGCCTTGCATTGGGACATCCATTCTGGCGAGAATCAGAGCACTGCCCCAGAGCAGTCATTGCTTCAACACCCTAATGGTAAGCTCAGTGATATTCCGAGTAGCAGCTTATGTTATATGAGTGCTGGCCACAAGTGTTTGATTTACACAGTGGAATCATCAGCCTCATGTACAGTAGATTGTCCCTTTAAATAGTGCTAGTAAGGGGTTCCTTCTGCTGTTGAACACATGGACAGTTGTTGCCATTCAAGAGACCATATTAGAGTGGTGATGACAGGCTGGCTGATGTCACAATCTGCCTCTCTGCATACATGTTGGGTTTATTTATGAAACGCCCACACTGATTCCCACACTAAGATGGCGTTCAGTGCTAACCATGCCAAAATGGACAGAAGCAACACAGACACTATATTGGGTGGGATTTTACAGCCTCGCTCAAGCGTGACTGGAAGTTCCCGTCCTAGGTCAACGGACATTTCCATTGTCTGTCTGTCTCCCGCTCTGGTTCTGTGGTGGGAGGGGCAGTAGAATTCCGGCAAATTTCTCTACGAAACTAACATCTATATTGTGGAAGTTACCTGCCCTCTGGAGCCAAATTCTACAATTTGCAGATCATCCAAATCTGTTTTGTTAGAACCCAGCCCCAATCCTGTGAATTTGCTATCTTAAATATACCAACCAAATTCCTTTGATTAGAGTGAAATTTTGTAACATTTTCCCAGGTATCTGTCATTTCATATTTAAATATTGGCCCTTCAATTAAATTCCAGGCTGTAACTCATTCTCTTATGTCCTTAATGATATCGAAAATTTCTGTGTTATGTTTTTTATATATGTACAATTCATGTTAAAGAAGGATCCACTGGCTGAAGTAAATAAGTTAAATCTACCCACTCTATTTGAATTGTTACCCCTCCAGCCCTAGCTTAGTTTCTGCTAGACAATATGAGTTACAATTGCACCCCTTGGACCCAGGTTTCCATATAAATCATCCACACCATTCAATCAGATTTATTTTTATTTCAAGAATATATTTTATTCTAAAAATCTCAATTAAAACATTGCAAACCTACATGTCTATAAAATTGCAAACAGTGCAGAATAAAAACATTTTTACAATCCTATACAAATTACAGTCGCTACATTTCAAAACTTAAAACTATATACATGCCTCAAATTTTACTATGTGCTGTTATTTCTCAGATTGGCGCACGGTTACGCCAGGCTGAGGGTATTCTGCAGTTCCTGGCCCTCAGTCTGCCTCCGTTAAGAGGCCTTATAGTGTGGCCTTTCCCCATTGTGCCTTTGCGGCGGCTGTCCCAAGCTTCAGTGCATCCCTCAGCAGATAGTCCTGGAGCTTGGAATGATACCGGTCTGTAACTCACTCCTAACTGTCCATGATAATATTGAAGATCCACTCAAACTCCTGTGTTAGATTTCAGTCTCTCACTTGCTGTTGCGTATTACCTGAACACTCAGTATGATTCTAACTGGTGCATCTCCCTCAAGTGTCCATTATTCTGTATATGAATCATCGAAGCCATTAATTAAATCCTAACCACTGACTCATCCCTTGATACATGTTATTTCATATATAATTAATGCAAATCATGTGTTTAAAATCCGGTTTGCAATTCACCCTCAAGGATCCATTGTTTTTCATATAATCCCAATCTTTATCCTTCGTACACTCACTGCAAATGAGAAATGGGTACAGGATACTGGGCGAGTAGCACTTTAGCAAGGTGGGGCTGGAAATAAAATTAAGGAACATTTCTTTCCCATTTCTTGTAGAGATAATGGAAGTTTGAAGGAAGGCAGAAATATATAGAATCTCTCAGAATGCATTGAAAGTTTTGATGCAAGGCATGGAGTAAAGGAGTATGATTCCCCTCAGTAGGGATGACAACCCTCAAATCAAAGCTTTTTTTTCATTCATGGGATGTGGGGTGGGGTGGGGTTGGGGTGCGGGGAGGGCAGTGTGTTCCAAGCTGGGTCAACATTTGTCATCCTTCTCTGAATGGCTAAGTATTTTCAGAGACCATTTAAAAGTCAAATATATCGCTGTTGATCTGGAGTCATATGAGACAGACCAAGTAAGGACAGCAGATTTTGTGATTTCCAGATGTAAGTTATGATAAGTGACACTAGTTTCATGGTATTCATTACACTTTTAATTCTGATTTTTTTTATTGAATTCAAACTTCACCATCTTCAATGGTGGGATTTGAACCCAGTTCCCTATTGTGGACTCTGGATTCTGGATTACTAGTCCAATGGCAATGCCAGTATGTCACCAACTCCAACCGCCACCCCCATCTCCACCTCCACCTCCACCTCCATCCCTCCTCCTGCCATCCAGATTAAAGTCAGGGAAAGGGGGAATAGATGTCCAAGATCCAGAGAATTGAGAAAATACAACAAATGAGAAAGAGACCTTGTGGTATCAGAAGGAGTTCCAAATGTCTTTGAATTCAAAGATATTGGGTGCAATTCTGAGATCTTGCCATGCCGATAGATTGCACAGGATTAAAAGTTTGGCACCAAACAGTCTGTGAATCTCCTGGTTCCTTCCTTATGACAAGAACTGGTTCATGTTCAGAAAGGATGAGTTCGATCAGCATATCTAAAGTAGCATTTAAGTAGCATAGTCGGTTCAAATCCCAATGCACAGACTTCTCCAGTCTTCAGGCATAGTGCAATAATAGCGGGAGCATGGCTGAATAGTGCCCATTGGGTAGCTACCAGATGGCAAGGGCACACAGTGCCCTGGGAGAGCCCTCCCTACCCCCACGGACATCGGGTGCCTCCCCCTCATTGCAGCATGTTCCTCCACCCCTTCCCCAACATGGGTTACAGGCATTGGGGCATCAGGACCCTCTCAATGCCTGACCACTGAACATCTCTTGCCATCAAAACCCCCTTAACAATCTACCTCTGCATGACACACTCCCCTCTCATCAGACACTATCCCCACCACATAGCCATTCCCCTCCCCCCCCATCATGGTTCCCAGTCAGGCCTCACCCTCTTGGCATTGCCCATGACACATTGGCAATGCTCACCTGACACACTGGTGGCCACTGGATAGCTTGATGTGAATTGTGTCACTCTGGCCAACAGTAGGTCAAAGGGATTGAATTCAATCTTTGCAAAATCTTTACATATACATAAATGATGGAAAATAATGACAACATTCCCTGTAGCTGACTAGGTGGAACTGAATGAGTGAAAGTGAAAGAGCAAGAATTGTCTATCATTAACTACAAGGTTCGCAGGCTTGTGTTATTGTACAGATTAGTTTATAATTTAGGGCATTTATACTGATGGTTGTGAAACTATAAGAATTAACATATTAAAAACACTGAGGAGTGGCACAGTGGTTAGCACTGCTGCCTCACAGTGCCAGGGACCCGGGTTTGATTCCTGGCTTGGGTTATTGTCTGTTGTGGAGTTTGCACATTCTCCCTGTGTCTGCATGGGTTTCCTCTCGGTGTTCTGGTTTCCCCCCACAGTCTGAAAAATGTGTTGGTTGGATGGATTGGCCATGCTAAGTTTTCCCTCAGTGTACCTGAACAGGTGCCGGAGTGTGATGCCTAGGTGATTTTCACGTAACTTCATTGCAGTGTTAATGTAAGCCTACGTTTGACTAATAAATAAACTACTTTAAAATAAACTATTTTAGTTAACAGTAAGTAATTTAGTCTAGGGTTAATGCAGGAATTGCTGAAGAAAAGTCTGCTAGGTATGAATAATTACATATATTCGATTTTCCCCTGATTAGTTTGTGATGCTGTTGTCAGCTATATCATCCATCTTGCTGTCTCAACTGATCTCAAACCACTCAGCATAAATGGGCTGCTCGGTACTGCCCCACATAACACAGTTACCAACCGCTAACCCTCCGCTATTTTTCACCAGTGCGTTGTCAAATAAGAAAATGTTAGAACAGTTGATCAAATGCAGAGGCCAGAGGTTAGATTTAATAAGTGTCTTACAAGTGGAGAGGGAGGTAAGGAAGGTTGGAGAGGGAATTCTAGAGCTTTGGACCCAAGTATGTTAAGTACTGTATTCTTGTAAATCACTTGCGAGAGAAAACTTGACTTCTAATGCTAACATCCTCCCAAAACTCTGCAGGGAAAACAAAGAAAAATCAGGTTATGTATATGGAACACTGCAGATATAAAGAGTGGGGGCTGCCTGGTGAAGAGTGTGCAGCTTGAATTTTGTATACCAAAGATCACCCTCAGGGAATATAAGGTTCCATGTGTTTCACAGGTGCATTGTCACATAAGGAGATATTGGAACAGTTGACTAAATGCACATACCAGAGGTTGCAGGTAGAGAGGGAGGTAGAGCGGGTTGAAGAGGGAATTCTAGAGCTTTGGACCCAAGTAGTTGAAGGAACAGCAACCAAAGATATGGCAAGTAAGATTGGGGCCATGCAAAAGGCTGAACTGATCTCAAAGGGTTTGGGACTGGACCAATTTACAAAGCTAGAATGAGGGCAAGGAGAGATATGAAGACAAGAATGTATAAAGAACAAAGAACAAAACAGCATGGGAAACAGGCCCTTCGGCCCAACGAGCCCGCGCCGCCACCCCGATGTTCCCACCTCTACCCGCGATCCCCTTCCATGTTTATAGATCTATGGATTAAAAACCAAATTTGAGACAATTTAGGGAGAATTTGTTTTGCCAATTAGCCTAAGAGCACATCTTTGGGATGTTGGAGGAAACCGGAGCACCCGGAGAAAACCCACGCAAGCACGGGGAGAATGCGCAAACTCCCACAGACACAGGCCCAAATCCATGTATCTGCACAGCACAGCGATAGTCACTGATCTGTCGTGTTGCCCATCAAATGGTCCAGGTCAAGCGTACACTAACGACGTGAAGCACTAGGATACTCTCAAAAAAAAAAATCCAAGAGCAGCCCTCTCATGACCCATCGTGCGTATGCCCCTTGTTAGACAACAAGGTGGACCAAAGCAGCTGTAGGATAAAAACAAGTACATCAATATCATCATCTATTTACACACTTCCCAGGGACTCCCAAGGCTCATGATCCCTTTTTAAATCAGTTTTCTATACCTCTCCATACCCATTCTGTTCATGTGTCCATCTAAGCATTTCTTAAATAACTCCAGAGTACCTGCCTCCACTACTTTACTTGGCAGCGTGTTCCATACCCCCACCACCCTCTGTGTCTCTCTAGCATCCAAATTATACCTTACCCCCTCACCCTAACCCCATGACCCCTCGTGCTATTTGAGTCCATCCTAGGAAAAAGCTTAACCCTGTTTACTCTATGTATCTCCTTCATAATCTTGTACACCTCTATTAGATATTGTAAATCTGAGTCAATACTGGATTGAGAGTCATTGTAGGTCAGTGTTCTCTGAGGTGATGAGTCTACAAGAGCAAGTTAGGATATGAAAAATAGAACTTAGGTGGGTTCAATTTGTTCAGGGGGAAGATGGGAGGCTAGGCAGGACAGTCAATAGAATAGTCAAGGGTTGAGGTAACAAATGCATTGCTAGATTGTTTCAGCAGCAGATGAGCTGAGGTTGGCATGGAATAGGACGGAGTTACGGAGATGGACATCATTGGTCTTGATGATGGAGTGAATATGTAGTTGGAAGCTCACTTTGCAACACCAAGTTTGTGAACACTTTAGTTCAGCTTCAGACAGTTGACAAACTGTCAGGGATATATGAAGCTCATTAGACTCAACATGTTCATTGCTTTTTCATTGATCTCTTGACCATTATCTTACCATATGCTTCCAACCTGTCCTTTCCATTAACACATATAACTGAAATTTGATCTCCATTCATACTGTTCAACTCACTTGTCAACTTGGACCACAAAAACTTCTTGACTTTCCTTTTTATTCTTATCCTCCTCCTTCAGTACACGTTCAATTCACTTCCTAAACAATTTATCTGTGTCATTTTTTGTCAATTTTTCCTGAAAGTCTGGTGTCTGCTCTTCCTATTGCCATCAGGAACAATTAAATCCATTGGACGTGTGGCAGTAAAAGGGTGCGACTCTAATTCCATACCAAAGAATTAGTTTCAAGTCAGGAGGAGCCCTGACTGGAAACAATGCTGGAGGCTAGTGCTATACATAAACCCCATTGTCTTTATTTGAATCACTTCTGTTTGCAGTATACATACTGCTCTGCAGTGCAGGAAGTGTTTCAAAAATGATCAATGATGCCTGACACACAAGAGAGGAACATGAGTGAAATCCTTCAATGTTTGAATTCCACAAATTAACAACACAAAGAACTAAACAGAATTAGTTATCCCACCAAGAAAGCAACACATTTTCAAAGCCATTGCATCCTTGTGTTCCTATTGTGAAAAACAATTCCTTTTGGCTAGAGGCAAGTTGGGAATAATTTGCACCAGAATTTCCTCTCCACTCAATTTAGCCAGGATGTTGATTCAAACAAATATGAGAGCTGATCTTATGGGATTGTGTCTCCCGTGGGGAAGCTCGGCTGGCTGGGAATATGCTTTGGGAAATTGGTCTCTGGTGTATTGTCAGAAAATGCCAGTGGGCAATTTATCACTGGTTAACATAGCACCAACATTCTTATGCCTTTGTAAACAAGTTCATCAATAAGCATGAAAATAAGAGAAAAAAGAAAGTATATTTTGTGTTTATTAAGACCTTGTTAGCCCCACTAATGACAAACTAGTTCAATATTCTATGATTACCCAATGACATTAAACAGGGAGTTTTGATTTGCTAAACTCAGATATTCTAAATATTGAGATAGAAATAGGAAGACAATGGTTCTCTGCCTAATATTCTGGGAGTAAATAATAGCAAAGTCAGTGATTTAGACATGGTAATGGAATCAGACCTGCAGGTGCTCAGGTTTATGTGGGAAACTGTGACTGAAATGTGCCTTTTTGTCATAAAAATTTGCAGAAGTGGGCAACCATGTGGAATGCTACCAATGGCTGCAAAGATCATCACTGCCCTCAACTGCTGCTTCACAGGAACAGCCCAGGAGTTAGCCTTTTTGTTTGGCTCTTGAACAACTGATATTTTCTGCATAATTAAAGGAAGATGTGGAGATGATGGAGTTGGACTGAGGTAACCACAGTAAGAATGCTCTCAATACCAAGTTAAAGTCCAACAGGTTTATTCGATAGCAAACACCACTAGCTTTCAGAGCGCTGCTTCTTCGTCAGGTGAGTGGGAGGTCTGTTCACAAACAGGGCATATAAAGATACAAACTCAATTTACAGAATAATGATTGGAATGTGAGTCTTTACAGGCAATCAAGTCTTAAAAGTACAGACAATGTGAATGGAGAGAGCATTAAACACAGGTTAAAGAGATATGTATTGTCTCCAGCCAGGACAGTTAGTGAGATTTTGCAAGTCCAGGCAGTCATGGAGATTACAGATAATGAGACTTGAACCCAAGATCCCGGTTGAGGCCATCCCATGCATGCGGAACTTGGCTATCAGTCTCTGCTCAGCGACTCTGCATTGTCATGTTGTTGTGAAGGCCACGTTGGAGAATGCTTATCTAAAGATCAGAGGCCGAATGCCTGTGACTGCTGAAGTGTTGCCTAACAGGAAGAGAACACTCTTGCCTGGTGATTGTCGAGCAGTGTTCATTCGTCTATTGTCATACAGGCTGCACGATCTCCCCAATGTACCATGCCTCGGGACATCCTAACCTGCAGTGTATCAGGTAGACAACGTTGGCCGAATTGCAAGAGTATGTACTGTGTAGTTGGTGGATGTGTTCTCATCTGAAATGATGGCATCCATGTCAATGATCAGGTATATCTTGCAGAGGTTGCTGTGGCAGGATTGTGTGGTGTTGTGGTCACTGTTTTTCTGAAGGCTGGGTAGTTTGCTGAGGACAACAGTCGGTTTGAGGTTGTGCGGTTGTTTGAAGGCCAGAAGTGAGGGTGTGGGGATGGTCTTGGCGAGATGTTCATCTTTATCAATAACATGTTGAAGGCTCTGGAGGAGATGTCATAACCTCTCCACTCCGGGAAAGTACTATACGATGAAGAGTACTCTGTCCACTGTGTCATGTGCGTCTTCTGAGGAGTGTGTGCGGTTTTGGCTGTGGCACGTCGGAACTGTTGATCGATGAATCAAGCACCATACCTTGTTCTTATGAAGGCATTTTTCAGTGTCTTGAGATGTCTGTTGCGATCCTCCTCATCAGAACAGTTGATTGATGAGTCAAGCACCATATCCTGTTCTTATGAGGGCATCTTTCAGCATCTGGAGTGTCTGTTGTGATCCTCTATGGACAAGCTCTCTGTATACACAGAATTTTCTCAGATGAGGAGGATCACAACAGACATCTCCAGGTGCTGAAAGATGCCCTCATAAGAACAGGATATGGTGCTCAACTCATCGATCGACAGTTCCGATGCACCACAGCGAAAAACCACACCGGCCTCCTCAGAAGACAAACACGGCACACAGTGAAAATTTTTTTTTTTTTTTTGAAAATTAGAGCAACACAGCACGGGAAACAGGCCCTTCGGCCCAACGAGCCCGCGCCGCCGTCATAACTATATAGTAACAGTTCCATTATCCTATCCTAATTTTAGGTTATTCCTAATATAGAAGAGTCTAAATGTAGGGACAATTTGTTTCCCAATCAGCCTAAGAGCGAATTTTTGGGATGTGGGAGGAAACCGGAGCGCCAGGAGAAAACCCACGCAACCACGGGGAGAACGCGCAAACTCCCGCAGACACCGGCCCAATTCCAAGTGTCTGCACAGCTACAGAGATAGTCACTGAGCTGTCATGGTGCCCTTCAGATGGTCCAGATAAAGCACTCATTTATGACATGAAGCACCAGGCAACCCATGAATCAACATCCAAGAGCTGTCCTCGCACCACCTGCCGAATGCATGCTCCTTGATGGTCAAGTATGGACCGAATTACCTGTGGAAAAAAAAAGCCATAGTTAAACAGTCCTACTACATCCCTCTATCTGCATAACGCTCATGTGGCTGTCCAAGAGACCCTTAAACAGCCCTAGCATGCCTGCTCCCACCACCTTACTCAGCAGTGCATTCCACACCCCCACTACCCTTTGTGTGAAAAACTGCCTTCTAATATTCGTCTTATACATAGCCCCCCTCACCCTAAGGCCGTGACCCCTCGTCCTATCCATTTCTGAAGGTGGGAAAAGTTTACCACCATTTACTCTATCTATACCCCATATAATCTTATACACCTCTATTAGATCCCCTCTAAGCCGACGTCTTTCAAGGGAAAACAACCCCAGTCTATTTAATCGTTCCTCATAAGACAGTCCTTCCATACCAGGCAGCATCCTGGTAAACCTCCTCTGCACTCTCTCCAAGGACTCCACAGTGGACAGAGTGCGCTTCATTGACAAGTACTTATCTGGAGCAGAGGAGCTACGACATCTCCTTTGGAGCTTTCAACACGTCATTGATGAAGACAAACATCTTGCCAAGACCATTCCCATACCCCTGCTTCTTGCCTTCAAACAACTGCACAACCTCAAACAGACCAGTGTCACAGCAAACTACCCAGCCTTCAGGAGAACAGTGACCACGACACCACACAACCCTGCCACAGCAACTTCTGCAAAACATGCTGCATCATTGACATGGCTGTCGTCATCTCACGTGAGAACACCATCCAGCACGTACAGAGCAGGTGGAGAAGGTTGTGAAGAAAGCATATAGTATGCTAGCCTTTATAGGAAGGGGTATAGAGTACAAGAGTTGGCCTTTAATGTTGCAGTTGTATAAAACGTTGGTTAGACCTCATTTGGAATACTGCGTCCAGTTCTGGTCGTCTTACTACCGGAAGGACGTGGAGACTCTGGAGAGAGTGCAGAGGAGGTTTACCAGGATGCAGCCTGGTATGGAAGGTCTGAGTTATGAGGAGAGGTTAGGCAAATTGGGACTGTTTTCCTTAGAAAGAAGTAGACTTAGAGGAGATTTAATAGAGGTATACAAGATTATGACGGGTATAGATAGAGTAAACAGGGTTAAGCTTTTTCCTAGGATGGACTCGAATAGCACGAGGGGTCACAGGCTTAGGGTGAGGGGGTAAGGTATAATTTGGATGCTAGAGGGAGTTTTTCACACAGAGGGTGGTGGGGGTATGGAATGCACTGCCAAGTAAAGTGGTGGAGGCAGGTACTCTGGAGTTATTTAAGAAATACTTAGATGGGCACATGAACAGAATGGGAATGGAGGGGTATAGAAAAACTGATTTAAAATAGGGATCATGAGCCTTGGGAGTCCCTGGGAAGTGTGTAAATAGATGATGATATTGATGTACTTGTTTTTATCCTACAGGTGCTTTGGTCCACCTTGTTGTCTAACAAAGGGCATACACGCGATGGGTCGTGAGAGGGCTGCTCTTGGATTTTTTTTGAGAATATCCTAGTGCTTCACGTCATTAGTGTACGCTTGACCTGGACCATTTGATGGGCAACACGACAGCTCAGTGACTATCGCTGTGCTGTGCAGATACATGGATTGGGGCCTGTGTCTGTGGGAGTTTGTGCATTCTCCCCGTGCTTGCGTGGGTTTTCTCCGGGTGCTCCGGTTTCCTCCCACATCTCAAAGATGTGCTCTTAGGCTAATTGGCAAAACAAATTCTCCCTAAATTGTCTCAAATTTGGTTTTTAATCCATAGATCTATAAACATAGACAGGGATCACGGGTAGAGGTGGGAACATCGGAGTGGTGGCGTGGGCTCGTTGGGCCAAAGGTCCTGTTTCCCGTGCTGTTTTGTTCTTTGTTCTTTGTTCTTTGTACACGGCACATACTCCTGCAACTCGGCCAATGTTGTCAACATGATAACTGCAGGAAAGGATGTCTGGAGGCATGGTACATTGGGGAGACCATGCAGACTCTATGACAACAGAGGAATGAACATCACTCGACAATCACCAGGCAAGACTGTTCTCTTCCTGTTGGCGAACACTTCAGCGGTCATGGGCATTCGTCCTCTGATCTTCGGGTAAGCGTTCTCCAAGCCAGCCTTCATGACACACAACAGCGCAGAGTTGCTGAGCAGAGACAGATAGCCAAGTTCCGCACACATGAGAATGACCTCAACGAGGATCTTGGGTTCATGTCACACTATCTGTAGCCCCGATGACTTGCCTAGACTTGCAAAACCTCACTAACCGTCCTGTCTGGAGACAATACACATCTCTTTAATCTGTGCTTAATGCTCTCTCCACTCACATTGTCTTTACTTGTAAGACTTGATCATTTTGTAAATTGAGTTTGTGCCTTTATATGCCCTGTTTGTTAACAGAACTCCCACTTACCTGACAAAGGAGTAGCGTTCTGAAAGCTAATGGCATTTGCTACCAAATAAACCTGTTGGACTTTAACCTGGTGTTGTGAGACTTCTTACTAATTAAAGAATGACAGACTATCAAATATATTCAAAATCAATATTAATTCCATTGGGTTTATGGTGCACATGCTTCATGTGATTACTCATATGTCAACTCTTCTATGTTGTGAGTTCCTGCCCATTTGCTGAGTATATATTACATACAGTCTTCTCTTTCAGAGAATCACATGAGTGGTATTTCCCTTGTTAGCTACTGATCTCCCAGGGTCATTTTCTGCATTTGTGACTGAATCTGCATCAAGAGATCCTACTCCTGAATGTGTCTCCGTCTGCTCCCTCACTATCTAAAGAAAAAGCTGTGGCTACTTATAGTGAATAAATCTACTGTTCCTACCATGTTGAGGATGAATCAGAATTTTATCCAATTCAATGCTGGCTGGTTTGAAAAAATCCTGTTTATTTTTTCTGCACTACAACCCAATTCCCTTGCTACCTGATCAGTTCAGCTAGCTGAGACCTTTAGTGCATCACCATCATATTCTCCTTCTCTCTGTTTCAAATCCCCATTCATGTCCATTACTAAAAATTGCCTTTCTGTATCTTAATTATACCAAAGGTATTGAGCTCTATCTAACTATCACCATTGAAATCCTTGTTCACTCCCTTGGGGTCATTGGGTGCCTTTATATGCCCTGTTTGTTAACTTTGTATCTCCAATTTATCTAGGACTCCACAGTCCTCATTCTTTCAGCAGCTAAACTCTAATCAATATGTATTCCAGTTCATTGATTTCAAATTGCTTATCCTGATTTATAAATCCCTATACGGTGCCATTTAAATATATATCTGCAATCTCCTCCAGTTCTAATCCTCAACTCTTCCAGCAGTAGTTTACTATCTGTTGACTTCTTTGATGTCCCTCTGTGCTGGCAGATTCATCAACTGTTATCTCTCTACCATTATGGAACTCTCTCAAAACCCCTCCACTCTATCCTCTGCTGGCTTTCAAAACCAAACTCAGCTTCCATTATGCTCTCAATTACCCCTCACAATTCTTTCCCAACTTTTCTCAGTCTGAAGTGATAATGGGATGTTTCAGATGAAAAGGCGCGTTGCTAATCCTTCATTGAAAGCTCAGAATGCAGAATGACCATTGGCTGGATCTAATGCAAGCCATTATTTCCATGGTTGCAAAATCATCTGATCACTGAATACAAGCTTCACTTCATAGAATCATTATGGCACAGAAACTATCACTGGCTAGGCCAGTATTTATCCCTAGTTACCCTTCATTTTAAGAGTCAGCCACCTTGCTGGGATTTGGAATCACATGTAAACCAGCTAAGGAGAGCAGATTTCACTCTCTGAACAACATTAGTGAACCAGATGGGATTTTACAACAATCAACAAATTTAGCTGTGAATTCCAGATTTTTTTAAAATGAATTCAAATTCCACCATTCGAACCTGCGTTTCCAGATTAGTAGTGCAGTGACAATACCAAATACTTGCTGATTCACCCCAAGGCAAACCAATCAGTTTAGAAGAGTAAGAGGCAACTTGATTGAAATATATAAGATCCTGAGGATGAATGTGGAGAGGATGTTTCCTCCTGTGGAAGAATCACGAAATAGGAAGTCACTGTTTAAAAGTAAGTGATTGCTTACTTAAAATGGAGATGAGGAGAAACCTTTCGTGAATGTTTGGAGCTCTATTCCTCATAAGGTGGCATGATAGCACAGTGGTTAGCATTGCTGCTTCACAACTCCTGGGTTCGATTCCTTGTTCAGGTCATTGTCTGTGTGGAGTTTGCACATTCTCCTTGTGTCTGCGTGGGTTTTCTCTGGGTACACTGGTTTCCTCCCACAGTCCAAAGATATGCGGGTTAGGTTGATTGGCTGTGTTAAGAAATTGCCCCTTAGTGTCCAGGGATGTGTAGGTTAGGGGGATTAGTGGGTATAATATGTAGGGATATGGGGGTAGAGCCTGGGTGGGATTGTGTTCGTGCAGACTCGAAGGGTCTCTTTCTGCACTGTAGGGTTCTTTAGTGATTGAAACAGGTTCTTTGAATATTTTTTAAGCCAGAGATGGATCGATCCTTGGCAAGAAAGGGGGTAAAATGTTATTGGGGTTAGGTGGGGTGTAGTTTGATTATACTAACAGACCAGCCATGATCTTATTAAATGATGGAGCAGGGTCAAGGGGTTAAATGGATGGCTCCTGCTTTTTGTTTGTATGTTCATATTTACCTGATTCATTCCAGTGGCCCTGCAGGTTTATTTCCTTTATTTCCCTAAGATATTAATGCAGTTTCTTTTTGAAATCATCAATTGTGTCCGGTTCCATCACCCTTGTACGTTGGATTCCAGATCATTTCTACATGCTGTGTGAAAAAGCTTGAGCTCACACCTCACTGTGTATCTTTCTCAAAACCTTAAATCTGAGTCCTTTATGTCATACTCCTGACAGATTGTTGGTGAAAGAAGAAATCAGAATAAACCTTTACTTGGAATGGATTTATGCACAGACTGAAACATCAAAGATAGATATCGTCTTTCTCCACCCTATCCTTGTGTCAATAAATCTGTCGGATACTGCTCTGAGTAAATAATTTTAAAAAACAATTACTAAATAAACAAATTAATAACCTCTTAAAGAGGCATTTTAATAAAAAGACAAAACTTCAAAGGAAAGAAATGTGACTTTATAATCTCAAGTAAGCACCAAATCACTGTCCTCCACACCTGCGTGTACTTAACTTCAATTGATAGAATGAACGCTTTTCTCCTTGTAAAGTGGGCTGGGCTAAGCCTGGATTAGCTCGCAGCTCAAGCACAGCACTGAGCAGCTGCAGACCGGCTGAGGCCTCAGCAGCTCCATCCCACTATTATTTAATCAGGACTCTCAGTGCCTCACTCTTTACTCTCTGCTCCCCATCACTGCAATTGTTTTCAAAGATATATACATCATTGGTGGAGATGGGGCATGGCTGGTGTCTCAATGAGTGAGAGTTTTTAGCTGCACCTTGTAGACCATTGGATTCTCTTTGCTCTGTTAAGAAACAGATTAAGACATTGTGGGGCAACAATCATTTTTTTGCCCATAATACAAAAAGGGATCCTAGTGAATAGGCTGCAGTTTACACCATGGATCATCTCTACTGATGTCAACTGGCTGTGTGTAAACCCTTTTGCCAGGAGCACATTTTGTACAACTGTACAAATAGGCAAAGCCTATTTTCACCAACAGTAAGTGCATAAAGCACATCAACCCATTAGTGTATGTTAATAGTTAGAGTCTGATACATTCAGGGTTAACATGGGATTTAACACTGTATTGCCCATACAGTAGTGTAGTAAGATGCATAACTCAAAGTCAGCATCAGTTTAGAGATGAATAGATGTGTAAAGACCTAGACTGGAGTCAGCTCCGTATCTATATCCTCTACTGTATATATGTATATAGTTATGAATAAAGACTTGCTGTGGATATGCTCAAGCTTATTTCATGGTGTTCAAAGCAGGATTCTTCACATACTCATCTCAATACATACACCATCATGTGCTTCTGTATGATCAATACTGGGGACATGTGAAAGAGTGTTTCATGCAAATAACATCACAAATATGATTTACACCAGTTGTTTTGAACACCAACCCAAAGTTCCAATGCCTTTCAAATTATCCATACTAAATAATTCAACAATTGATTCCTCGTGCTGTCATATGTGTGTTCATAATCTTTTACTAGGGTACAGAATTATATAGACAAAAAAATTCCTAAGTTCTGTTCTTGGTGTGTGCTGGATGAGCTGGGGAATAATAGGACCAATGCAATTTTCCTATGTGCCTCTAGGCTTGAAAGGAAAGTACTCATGTATGGATATTGTAGTAGGGTCTTGCTACGTAAGAGTTAATGTGGGATTAAGTACTGTATTGCCAAGCAGTGTTGTGACATGACTCCCTTTGTTTTTTGTCTGTTAGCTGTTGCTCAATTGGTCGCATTCTTACCACTGAGTTTGAGTCCCATGGATGTGACTGCATAATCTAGACTGGTACTTAATACAGACACAGTAATTTATGGAATGATGTATTGTTGCAGTTGCTGTCTGTGAGATGTGACATTAAACTTGCTTAATAGGTGTATTCTTACATGGTTCAACCAAGAAGAGGGGAGTTCTGGACAACAGCTAAAATGGAAGATCATTTATTTCATTGCTGTGAATTTGTTGTGCACAAAATTGGCTGCCATATTTACTATGTTACAGCAGTGACTGCTCTTCAGGACTATCAAGTAACATTCCACATTATCACAGGGGAGACATGAGGATACATGTTTTAAAAAAATAAAAGCTTTGTCAAAAGCATTTTCAGAAAGACTATCCTCACTTCCAATCCCTCCTCCCCCACCTTGCTCAATGAAGAACAGGAATTGACTGTTATTTCCTGAGATTCCATAATTGGCTTTCCTTCTAACTGGGTCAGAATGTGTTTTAAAATGTCCCATTGAAAAAGATGTGGCTGAGGGGAAAGGCACAAACCTCGAAGTAAGACAGGATATCTATGATAGTCAGCAGACTGTTTCAATGGAACAGATCCTTCTGCAGAACAATAGAGGTCTAATTTCAGTACAGTGGAGTTCAAAGATTAAAGTGAACTTCCTCTGAGGCAGGGCAGCTATTACAATCCAACAATCTGGATAACAGCCAAAATATAACATTAAGCAACTCTAAGCAGATTGCTAGGTTGAACTGTGTGGTTTTGTATTAAAAATTTGCCTGATCCCTCAGAATTTATAGGAACAGTATTAATATGGAGGGAAAAAAGGTACAATTTTGAATAGGCTACATTGCTTAAGACCTGAGGTCTCCCTTGCTGTGAGTGATGTTGACTAAACCATTGATCATGGCTGGTCTGTACCTTAAAATCATTTAAGCTATCTTTGTTTCATATGTCTTAATATCCAAAAATTCCCAGCCTTAAAAATTTCAGTTGACCCAACATTCACTATTTTTTATGACAGAGATTACCAATACTATGAGGAAGTAAAATCCAAGTTTAGGCAAACTATCCTCAAAATCTTTAAGACATGATATCATTCTGTTGTTTCTGCATCACAATAAGGTCAATATATCCTTCCTGAGGTGCAGGAAGGATATATTAAAGTGCCCCAAAACTGAGCACAATAACCTCAATGGGGTCTGCCCAAGAGTCTGTGTAATTGCTGCAATATTTCTCAATTTTATATTCCAACCTGCTTGAGACGAACCAGACTGCTTCTCTGCCTTCTACGCTCAAAATAAAATGCAAAGAACGTGTAAACACTCACTGCTGTTGCCCATTTATCAATTCCCACCGCAAAAAATTACTGCCAAAATGTGTGTGGCATCATGGAAATGCTCTAATGAATGAACAGAGACTGAAATAACTAATGCAAATCAGCTGCCACGTATCATCAAACACTGTCCTTTCACTCCAGAACCTAAATGTCAATCAGGCTGATGTGATGCAGGTCTGTGTCCACTTTATGGGTTTCTTCCGCACTGTGTTTGGACAGCTAATACCCAGTTCTTAGTGACCAGAACAAGTAATTGTTCACATTAACATAAATTGAGGGAGAATGTTGGATTAAAGACCTCTGGTTTAATCCTGAATTTTGTATTCTCCTCTGACAGCTCAGCTGGTAGAGTGGAGAATGGGAGATGTCCAAAACTGACATCTTTAGGTTCTGGTTCAATTCTGGCTTGAAGGAAGCCCCTTTTGTGTTTTGTTGGGAGTTGGTGGCACAGTGATGTTGTTATTGGAGTTGTATTGCAGGTGGTTGCTCTGATAACTCCAGTTCAAATCCTGCCATTGTTGGTAGCAATGTTTTTGAGCCCGAATAACTCATTCAATAGAAAATGAGGCTTTTAATCTGGGGGTTCAGTTTTCTAGTCCCTGTCTGGATGCTGCTTAAACTTGCGCTGCACACTGTATAAACACAATTCGCTCGTAGGCCAGTTTAAAAACTAAAAGGAAAGTCTTACTGAAAAAGAAATAATTCCCCTTGGGGTAGTCATGAGGATAGACTAATGAAGTAGCAAGTGCTCTTCTGAAACTCAAAAAGTTGGGTTGAGGTAGAATTGTTGGGGTAAAATATCTAATCTGTGCTCTGCATGACTTGCTACTGTTTTTTAGAACAATATAGAGTGAGCTTTACTCTCTATCCAACCTATGCTGTGCCTCACCTGGGCAGTTTTTGATGGAATACAGTCATTAAGTCATTTATGACACAGAAAGAGACTATTCAGTCCATCATGTCCATCCTGGCACTCTGTAGAATTATCTAGTAAATCCCATTCTCCCACTTGGTCTCCATAACTCTGCAACTTTACTTCCTTCAAATGCCCATTGTGCTTTTATACAATTTGTACTCTGTATCAAATTGTGTTGCTTCAGGAGACAGTAGATGGTCAGCTTCACTCTGCCTTTAACCAAACACTGGGAGTGTTTGGTGAGACAGTGTAAAAGAGATGTACCCTGTACTTAACGTTGCTTTGGAATGTTTGTTAGCACAGTAGGAAGAAGTTTTACTCAACATTTAACTCACTCAATTCTTGACTCAGGAGAGTTTGTTGGAGTACAGGTACAACAGGGGATAAATATCATATTTGAGCAGATATCCCTCAACCCAAAAGGTATTACTTATTGGAAGGTTTTATCTCACTTCATCACTGTGACTGAATGCTGTCTGAAATGCTGTCTGAGGCAGAGAAGCAGTCTGGTTCATCCCAAGCAGGTTGGAATATAAAATTGAGAAATATTGCAGCAGTTACACAGACCCTTGGGCAGACCCCATTGAGGTTATTGTTCTCAGTCTTGGGACACTCTAATGTATCCTTCCTGCAGGAAGGATATATTGACCTTATTGTGATGCAGAAACAACAGAATGATATCAGGTCTTAAAGATTATATTATGAGGATGAGTTTGCCTAAACTTGGATTTTATTTCCTCATGGTATTGGTAATCTCTGGCACAAAAAACAGTGAATGTTGGTGATCTTGATGTTCTCGGACACTCTATAATTGCACTGAGGCTGCACACAGCAGCAATACTTAGCATGATCATGGTTAAGAGTATCTGTGATTCACCACCAATCAGCCTGGTATTGCATTTCACTGGAATCCATTTCCTACTCTACTCATTGTACTGGATCTCATTGTCCTGTAGTTACAGCTTGGCACTAGTGTTGAAGTTGTCAACTCACAGAGTGAGGCAGCCTTAGTACCTTGCAACCAAATGGATGAACTGTCTACAGCCTAAGGGGTCAAAGCGAACAGGTATCATTGTCCTTGCAAGAGGTGGAGGAAAAAAGTAGAATTGTATAATGGAAGATCATTGCCATTTGATTGTGGAAGATCTTGATCATTAAGCACTCTGCCAGGGGAAGGACATCCTTAGGACAGGGACTGACCACAACATCATTTGATGATTCATATCAGATATTCTTGATTTGCAGTCTCATGGTCTTTAACATCATTCAAGCCCTGCTTTGACTCTAACACACAACGCCCACCCAGTATAGAGTGCTGCTTCCTTATTTTACCAGAGCTATATCCGCACGTTACATTCAATTTTTTTTAACACTAAAAAAAAATTAAGTTGAGAAGTGTTTATTTATCATTCAGTAGACTAACTAAACTCCACGAAAGAAAGGCAGGTTAGGGGTGGAATTGGAGGTGGGGGTGCGTGGAGAAAAAAATGAGAAAGTGCAGTTCTTCCTGTTCTGTATGTGTGTTGGTCTCTGATAAGAAGCGAGTCATGAGCAGGAAATCCGTCAAAGGGCAACATTACAACTGACTTTGAAACCTCAAAACGCTGCTACGGACAGCGGGGAGTGAAGCAATCATTCAGTAGCATGTGAAATGGCAGATGTAGTGGAGAGCAGCAGTGACCAGTCCCCGAGCAGCCAGACAGGGACTCACTCTTGGGATGTCGAAGGGCTGACCGAGTGCTCGTCCGATGGGAGGACGGCCTTTGACGATACCGGCTTCTCATCTGTCCTCCAGGGTGGCCTGGAGAATCTCCGCCTAGAGAGGTCCCTGACAGATGTTGTGCTGTGTGTGGATGACAGGGAGTTCTTCTGCCATCGAGTGGTCCTGGCAGCTGCTAGCAGCTACTTCAGGTAGGCAAAATCAAGCAACTTTTCTTTGTTTGCATGCTGTGGAAGTTTGATATTTCCTTCGCCTTGCGATTGGTGACTCTGTTGGTGATTCTTGGTGATTCTTTAACTGTTTAGGCCCTAAGTTCCTTCCTAAACCCATTGGACTTTTCACATCTCTCCTTCGGGAAGCTCCTTTAGACCTGTCTTTGACCCAGCTTGTGATCACTTAACCTATTATTTCCTTTTGTGGCTCAGTGTCACATTTATGTGTGATAATCCTCCAGTGAATAGCTTTAGAAAATTTGACCTCTGATGAAGACGCTAGATAAATGCAAATTGTTGATATTCAGTTAAGCTGGTTCTGCAAGTGTTCCATAGCAGACCCTTCCTTGAGGTGGAGTCCGCTGACTGAAAAACAGATAAACAAATATGTAGTAATAATCCTCCAGATCCTCACCACTGTGTAACCAATTCTTTCACTCAGTGAAACTCTGTACCCATCCTGCTGTCCATTGTTTCGTTGCCACTGCGGATAAATAAGCATAGCATCAGCTAGTTCTTCCTGATGTCCCTAAGTGGTTTCCTCTTGTTGTCTGTAATCATCATGGCAGAACTCTGGGAGAAGCGAGTAGTGAGCAAACACGGCTAATCTCTGATGAAAAATCATTGGGCTATTAATAAAAATAACTTATTTTCTTTGATTGTTCGTTTACTTCCATTTATCTGCTGTAGAAATATTGAAAGTGTAAAGTAAGGCTGTTTGATTACAGTGACCGGGAAGTGAGAGATGTGACGAAATCTCCAGCAGTGTGTCCAGGCAAAGTTAGCAACTCAAAGTGTGAGGAATATCACAGACCCATGTAAAGGTGCAAAGGAGTGTGGTGAGTGAGGTACCGTGAAAAATAATGTGCTCCACTGCAGATTGCAGGCTGACACCTTTTCATCAGATGTATTGAGTTCTGCTTTGGTTTTAAGTCAAAAAAGAAAGAACCAATACAAAAACTACCTTGTCAGGCACCAGAGTTTTCAGAAGCACTTGATAAGCCAATGAATTATCTTGTGAGTTCAGTCAGAATTGGTCAGTAAGCAAATGTAGCAGCCAATTTGTGTGCAGGAAGATCAAATAGGCAGCAATGAAATAATAACCACTTTTAAGAGAGTAATTTTGGCTTTATGAGATAGTATGAAATAAGCGTGGGCATTATTTATACTGATGCTCATTATATATGTCTCCCAGATTTCATATTTAGGGAGTAGTGAAAAGCAGCAACTAAATTGATGGTAATAGTATTATACCAAAGTTGAACCGACCCTTTTTAAGTTTTGGTTGAGGGGTAAACATTGGCCAGGAGAATGTCCTTGAGCTTCTTCAGGTACAGCCAATTCACCTGAAAGGTAGAAACACTGACAATGCAGTACTTTCCTTCACTACTGCACAATAACATTTGGCTAGATTATTGGCAGAATTTTACCGCCATGGAATCAGGGCTGGGCCAGCTTGCAGAACGGAATTCTCCATTGGCCTTGGGTGGCATTTTATGAGCCACGCCAAGCAAGGTCGTAAAATACTGAGTTATATGCACAAGCCTGGATTGGGCTTCTGGAGAAGAGTTGTAGGGTTCCAACATGTCACCTCTGTTTCTCTCTCCACAGATTCTGTCAGGCCTGCCGAGATTTTCCAGCATTTTCTGTGTTTCCAATTTCCAGCATCTGTAATATGTTGTTTTTATTGAACTCATTATTGTCTGGCTCAGACTCATGTGGCACCAATAACTCACTCTTCATATTCAACTCACAGCAGACAACTGTGGGACAAGTGATAACTGGCAAGTGACGTCCATGGTTAACTGTGTGCGGAGACAGACTCTCCCTGGATCATTATCTGGGGAAGAGTAACTCCCCCATAGTACTCCCTGGCCCAATCAATAATGGAATCCTACCTCTAGCCAATGGAAACATCTTGGAACCTCCCCAAAATACCGGAAGATGTTGAAAAGCATTAAACCTATCTTTGTAATATATCTCATGCAAGAGGTATTTTTTATATTCACAAGGGTGGTTTCCTCTGAGTGATCCGGTTCCTCCCACAGTCCAAAGATGTGCAGGTTAGGTTGTTGGCCATGCTAAAAAAAAATTGCCCTTAGTGTCCTGAAATGCATTGGTTAGAGGGATTACCGGGTAGATATGTAGGGATACGGGGGTAGGGCCTGGATGGGATTGTGGTCGGTGCAGATTCGATGGGCTGAATGGCTTCTTTCCGTAGTGTAGGGATTCTATGATCCTATAGAAAAAAACGTGAAGACAAAGCAAATTCAGGATGGCATAGTGAGTTGTATTCCAGAGATCCAACAGGAGTGAAGCAATGAAGGTTTAATCGATATCATTGTCAGCAAAATAACTGGTGATTTGGGAGACACTACCAATCCACTCAGCTCCACTACAGCACACCGCATATCACAGCATGAGGGATGCAGTGGCTCTGAAGCACCTTCTGAGGAAACAAAGGTAAAAGTTATAAAACTAGAAACCACTGTTGAAAAAAGGGAGATATTGCAATTATACAGTTCTTCAGACAATCCCAAAATGTCACAATCAGTGAAGTTTTGTAGTAATGCACAGAATCAAGATCCCACAAACAGTAATGTGATAATGATATGGTAATTGGTTTTTATAAAAATGGTTGAGGGATAAATGTGGGCCCGGATATAAGAGAAATCCCCTGTTCTTTTTCCACTCAGGATCTTTTAAGTTTAGCCAAGAAGTTTAATGCTTCATTTGAAACTCAGCAACTCCAACAGTATCAGTCCAGTCTATGAGCTCAAGTTCTTCAACCCACGATCTTCAGATTGATAGGCAAGAGGGTCATCTCAGAACTATGGCTTACACCAAGACTCACATAACCATCAGAAATAGGAACAAGAAAGAGTCATTTGGCCCCTTGAGTTGCATACTATAGTGCACGATCTGATTGTGGCTTCAACTTCCCTTTCTTTGCCTGTTCCCGTAACCTCTGACCACCTTGTCAATCAAAAATCTATTGAACTCACTTTGAATATATTCAATGACTCAGCTCCACTGCTCTATATGGAGGAGAATTGCAAACACTAAAGACCTTCATGCAAACATTGGCTGGGATTTTCCATAACAAAGCCCACAGGCAGAGGCGGACTCACCCCTTCAGGAGCCCTACACTCTGACTCTGTGCCAAGGGCTCTCCTCATGATGCCAGCCACCCCCTCCCCCCACCTCTCCCACCAGTGACATGGCACCCCATCCCAGTTGATGCCAAGCCCTGGCCCAAGTGACATCATTACCCTCCCGACAACACCCACTCTTAGCCCACATAATGCAAGCCGCAAAAATACAGAAAAGTACACAAATCACTACTTGAATGTTTTTTAACTTCTGAAAGCAAGCCTGTGGTTGATTAATTCAAATCCATAATGCAAGCCACAGGACCTCAAAAAAGTACATATACACATTTCACTGCTCACTGCTTCAGTATTTCGCAAATGATGAAAACAAACCTGTAATTGATTCATTGAAATTCAAATCCAGAATGTAAGCCGCAAAAGTACAAAGAAATATATAAATGGCAAATCTCAGCCAAACAGTTTAGATGCTTTTTAACTTATGAAAACAAGTCTGTAATTGAAATCCAAGCCTACCTATTGTCAGCATCACAGTAGAGATGCTCAATATTGTAGTCTATGTGTCTCGAGGTGAGACAACACTGTAATTTCTGATGATCAATCAGATGGGGAAATCAGCCAATGATATGATTACAGCACTGCACGGGCCAGAGAAGGACAAAATGATGATATCCAGTGCAGGAGCTGGTACTGCAGTCAAGTGAAGTCCAGTAAGTCAAGTCCAATATCAGTGTCTTTGCTGGCAACTGTCTGTCCAAAACGGACTTTCTGAAGGCCAGTATTGAGAGTGATGGGAATGGCTGTTTTTCACCCAGTTATTACTGTCTAAATGTGACAGCCCTGATATCAAACCAGCAAATAGTGGTCTCATTTGCAAAATAGAATTTGAACAAGAGCATACGGAAGAGGGACAACTTAAGATTTTTGTGCTTCATTATTGTTTGCAATCCGTGGCAATTTAAGTAACTTTCCTTCTGTACTTTTCCTTCAGAAAATCATCAATAACATCACCAAAGGTAAAATCTTATAAGGATGTCAAGGACCTGATTTTACCAAAAATTTGCGCCTGTTTTTGGGCGCAAAATCACGGTAAATTCGGGCGTCGGGCCTGTAACGTGATCTGCATCCAAAACTGAGCAGATCGCACCTTTACTGACACCCGATTTGGGCACAGATGTGCTCTGCACCCCAGTCGGATGGCCCAACTCTACCACCAAATCCCACTTTACCATCTTTGGATCCATTCCGGATCCACGCTGTTATCAACCTGCAAAATAAAAATCTGAAGCAAATTCTTATTCTGCAGGAGAATCTCCGAAGCCCATCTTCCTCGAACACCCTTCGCAGACCTCCTGTTGACATCCTGGCGATTGGACCCCCCTCCGCAGGGCAAACCATTCTCAGCAGAGCACACCCACCGTGATCCAGCCCCCTGGGAGGCAATCCACTGCCCCTCGTGATCAGACCCCCTCTCTTCCCGGAGGCAGGCCTCCCCTCAGCAGAGCACACCCCCAACCTACCTTGATTGTTGCTCTCCCTCCACCATCCTTGTGATCTGCACTTGTTGATGTGGAGATGCCAGCGTTAGACTGGAGTCAACACAGTAAGAAGTCTCACAACACCAGGTTAAAGTCCTGTTGGGAAGTCCTGTTGGTCTTTAACCTGGTGTTGTGAGACTTCTTATTGCACTCGTTGGACAATCTACAGCACCTTCCTGGCCTTCCATTGGTGTCTGCTGGAAGAAGGAGGCAGGCTGAAGTGGATCTCTGGTTTGGGGGGGGGGGGTGATCCTCCCCACTGTCTTCCAACACTCCCCCCCCACAACTAGGGATCCCCTTAAGCCTGCCCCCCTCCTTCAGCAAACGCCAGCGGATGGCCAGGAAAGTGTTGTAGGCTGTCCAACGACTGCAGTAAGAAGTCTCAGAACACCAAGTTAAATTCCAACAAGTTACTATCAAATAAACTGGTTGGACATTAACCTGGTGCTGTGAAACTTTTTACTGTGTTTACCCCAGTCCAATGCCGGCATCTCCATATTAATGAGTGCAGGTCAGGAGGGAGAGCAACAATCGAGGTGGGTTGGGGGTGTGTGTTCTACCGAGGGGGGGGCCCTACCTCCCGGGGAATTCTGATCACAGGGAGGGGCCTACCTCCTGGGGAGGTATGATCATGGGGGTGCCAGCTGTCTCTCCGGGGGGGGGGGGCATCTGATTGCAGGGGGGAGGGGGCTTCTTCTTGGGGGGGGATAGATTCTGATCGGAGGGACGGAATGCTGCCTCCTAGTGGGCTGTGATCGGGAGCATCTGCTGGGTGAGGGGGGTGGGTGGCCTGCCTACCTCCCGGGGGGTCCAATCATGGCTCACCCTCCCCTCTTCCCTGGCTCTCTCTGTGCTGTCTTTTGCACCCAATGGTGCTGTTTCAGATTTTTTTCGAACTGTGCACGTGCAGTTCAGAGTTCCGGTCGTTCTGGCAGCGCTAAGCCCCACCCATAATGCAGACCGGACTGAAGCTGGCAAAAAGTGTATGGGCGCGCTGGAATGGGAATTCTGGGCTCCGATCCATTTTACATCGGGATCCGGCCCTTAGTCTCCGATTGGTAAAATCTGGCCCCAAGTATTGCCATGGGCTGAGCTTCGATAATGCCTCAAATATGGCAGGAAAATATTCAAGTCTATAAGCAAGACTCAACAATACAAGCCCCTATACATTATTCGTCTCATTTACCTGTCGCTCCTTGAATTTAATCTGCATTGCAGCAGTTGAATCATATGAGGAAGCTGTGCATTTGTTTGACTTTGTCCAAAACTTGTATGCCTTTTTTTGGTTTCCATGCATCAGTGGACTATACTGCAACCACACTTGTAGTAGGCACATGGAAAACATTTGACAGTCAGAAGAATTTGTAACACTAGGTGATCCGCTCAATCATCAGTATTGCTGAACTTGTCAAATATTTCTTCCTCATTGTACTTCACAGATAATTTGTAATTCTTTTTAATGCTGAGAAATAGTGTACACCAGAAGCATTCGTGACAGGTATTGTTAAAAATGTTTTTAGAATGGTTTCCACATTTGGAAAGGTTGCTTGCAAACCATCATGTACAATTCTGCACAAATCATCTGGTGATCTCAAAGCACAGAGTTCATAATTATTGATGAAATAAATTGTTTCACTTTGTCTTCAAAAGTTTTGTGTCCCTGTCCTCCCAGTAGGATTCAATTAATTTCTTACTGCAGCGGCTCTTAGAGTCTATTCTAAACTTCTGTCTAAAAGTACAGGAAATAATTCAACAACTTTCTTCAGAGATTTACTTCTACTCTGCATAAACACTACTATTATCACAAATAACATTGACAGTCTCAATGATGATCTTCTCTTTCCTTTTTAAGGTTATTTTATTGTCTCTAATTTAATCAAAAAATAGTTCCTGCGTCTTGTATGCTTCTCATCATCAGAGGGTCCTTTATTTTTGTTAATGTTAGTGCCTCTGCTTCCACTGGGATCCAGTCATTTCAAACTTCCATGACAAAACTTGTAACTGGCTAACAATTGTGAAGCATTCAGTAAAGTTGTATCAACATTTTGCAGCATTTTGCTAAATAATAGCAAATTATTTACTAAATAATAAAAACTGCAATATCTTACCTTTCAAACCTCTCTGCTAAAGATTTTGTTTCAGCTTTCGCATGTGATTTTCTGAATTTGATGTGGTTGTATCTGATAAGCATTTCTCTACGTCAACAAAATTCAGTTTCAAAGCCAAAACAGCATCTGCATGAGCAGACCATCTGGTGTCACAAATTCTTCTGACTGTCAAATGTTTTCCATGTGTCTTCTACAAGTGTGGTTGCAGTGTAGTTCACTGATGCGTGGACACCAAAAAAATACAAATTTTGGACAAAGTCAGAAAAATGTACGGTTTCCTCACAGAATTTAGATTAATCTCATTGAATTTACAATTTAAGGAGTGACTGGTAAATGAGATAAATAATGCACAGGGGCTTATATTGTTGAGTCTTGCTTATAGACCTAAATATTTTCCTGCCATATTTATGGCATTATCAAAGCTCTGTCCCTAACAATATTTGATGTCCAAACCTAAATTTGAACAGATTTCTAAAACAGTTGTCTCCAGGCACTCAGAAGTATGGGATTGTTGATGGATAAAACTGAGAAATTGTGCTACAATTTGACCCTCACCAGTTGCATAGCTTAAAACTAATGCTAATTGGTCCATATGACAAACATTTGTGACAGCATTTTACACCCTCGCTCATCTCAGAAACCTAAAATCCCACCCAAGTTCAATGGATCTTTCTGTGTCTGCCCCTCACCTGTTCCTATTTCCATGGCGGACAGGGTAATAAAATTCTGACCCTGGTGTTGAATCAACTATTATGGCATCCTTTGGCACCTTTTACTTCATTATTGAATTAGTTTCTGAACTGCTCTGCAGTTATATTGTTGAAATCATTGTAGATTCTGTGTGTTAAAAAATTCTGTGTGTTAAAAAAATCTTCCTTGATAACTTTTCAAATGCTCTTTGAAAAGCTTGTCAAATTCACTGAGACATTCAAGGCAGAATAAAAAAAATTACCTTTTCAACTCGAAACTGATGATTCATCATGTCCTCTTAAAGGAAGTCCCAAGACAGAGAGCAGTGAAGTGTGGCAAGAAAAGTTCCCAGCACTTTCCTCCAGTAAGAACACTCCTTTTCAAGCTGAGACATTAAAGCAGAATCAACTCTTCCAGATAATTTGAATAAACGCACATATAGCCTTTATATGACTTTTGGAAGTTTCATAATCAGCAAGGTCTCTTCCAATATTTCTCTAGTTAGAATATCTGTTAACAAATGCACATTTCCCTTTACTAAGAAGTCTCGCAATATCAGGTTGAAGTCCAATCGGTTTATTTGGAATCATAAGGTGAGAGAAGAAGCGGTGCTCTGAAAACTCATGCTTCCAAATAAACCTGTTGGAATTTAACCTGGTATTGTGAGATTTCTTACTGTGCTCCCCCCCACACCGCCGCCTCTGCCCCAGTCTAACACCGGCATCTCCACGTCATGCCTTTGCTAAGTTTAAAGTTTATTTATTAGTGTCATAAGTAGGCTTACATTAACACTGAGTCGTAGGGCAGAATTTTCACATCCTGCCCACCGCGGAAAGAGTAGTGGGTGGGGGTGGATCACACAAAGGTCCATTGACTTCAAGTGGGAATTCTTGGCTTTGGGGCAAGTGCGGCTGCAAAATCTGACCCAGAGAGTCAAACAACACAGAAGCAGGCCTTTTGTCCCATCAAGTCTATGCCGACCGCCAAATACTAATCTATACAAATCCCATTTAGTATTTGACCAAAGCTTACAAAGCCTTGATATTTCTTAAATGTTATGAGAGTAATTACCTCTCATACCCTCTCAGGGTACCCTCTCAGGCAGCATGTTCCATATTTTCACCACCTTCTGGATGAAATTTATTTTTGTCAGATCCCCTCTAAACCACTTCATCCAGTAGAGTAGACTAATAGCAGACTGTCTGAGAAATTCCTAAAAGAAAATCAACCAGTTTCTGTTTTCCGTCATGCCATTTCTTTTCATTCTCAGAATATGGGACTCACAAAGACTTTTAAACCTCTTTCGGCCTCCAACATCAGACTCTTTTCTCAAATTTTCTGTATTACCTATTTTCTCTGGTCTATTTATTATGAAATATTCAGTCACGTCTATTGGCGAGAAGGAAATGTCCTCAAGATAGGTTTCTTCTTACACTCCAGCTGCAGAAGTTTGATCAGTATCCCGTCATTCCATTCCCATCTCAGAAACTACTTGTCCTTGTTCAATTTTTCCATGTGAAGTGATATCTTTGGAAATCGGCAAGTCAAAATCATCAGATAGTTCACCCTTGCTTTAGGTGGATGAGCATGAATGTGCAGTGTGTGTACTGCTCAGAACTTCAAACTTTCTAAAGTAAAATTACTTTCTCTTTTTGCCCAGCTTTGTTCTCTTGCCTCGCCTTCAATATTCTGCACTTTTAAACTACCAGACTGACAATGCTGTTTCATATTGACTGATCTTTCCTGATTTTAATGAATAAATTTTCTGGAACAGCAGGCTTTTTTTTTACCCTTTTCAGCCCTGGTGTTTAAGTTGCCCATGCTCACTCAATGATCTTGCTATTTTGCTAGCTCACTGGCTGCCTGCCGAGCTATCTATCCTCCTCACCTCACCTTTGGCTCATTACCCAGCCCTCCTCAGTCCTGCTGGCCTGGTCGCGTCTCCCACTGCTCCTCTTGACAACTGTCAGCATCTCCTTTGCCCTCATGCCCCATCTCTGTTCGACAATGACCTCAGGAAATGTGTTGGCTCACCTACTGCCTGACTTCATCTCGCCATGCCTTCACCCTCAGTTCATTGCCCATCAGTCCACTGTTGCTGGCATGGTTGATTTGCCCCAGTGCTCCTCTTGATGACTGCTGGTACCTCTTTCTTGGCCTAACACCCGAGCCATGCTCGCTGTTAATTCAGGCCTCCTCAGATCTTGGTCTTGGTCAGAAATTGGCTTGCTTTGTTTTATACTTAGGTTTTTCACATATCCTCCTCTGCCCTGGTGTGGGGGTCAGGAGTCACCCTGCTCAAATGATTGTTGCCAATACCTGCCCTGCTCACAAGCTCACACTCCCCAAGATAAGCTCACGACCTCGCATTAGGCTCAGGCTGCCTACCTGCTATCTGGCCTCCTCAGCCTGGTTAAGAAATATAGACTGCTGCTGTTAAAAAAAATTAAAGATCCTCATTAGTGTTGCTCTCTCTTCCCAAGTCACCAAACTCTATATGATCTTGTACAGTGATTTTCTGCTCAAAGGGATCTCCACCAGTCAGACGCCAATCTTGCTCTGCATTGTTGCTGATAAGTTCATTTGTATTTCTGAAGTCTATCAGCAAATTTAGAGCTCTCAGTTCTGATTGGTGCCCCAAAGCCACTGGGCAGCATGGGATTCCCCACATTGGTAGGGACTCTATGCCTTGGCACCATGTGCTTCGTTGTAAGTCTCCCCCGACTCTGGCCTCCCCAGATCAACTCCTTCCTCTCAGGCCTGGGCTGAGGCTACAGGTGTATAGCAGCATAGTGCACATGGTCAACCCCTCTCTAGAGTTTCCTGTTACTGCCCATGAGGAATTCAGGACAAATTTCTTCCCAGGATGGGAGCAGGAAGCCAAACTCCTGGACAATCCTAGAAAAATCCCAAACACGGTTGCTCGCCCCGATTTCATCTTTAAAGGGCTTTAGTACATTTACAAAACACAATTTTCCTTTCAAAAATCACTTTATAATATTTTTGAACTAACATATAGAATTTAGCCAAGTTATACAGTAAAACTAGCAGAACCTGGTTACGAAGCAGAGCCAGAGCAGGGCCAGGTTAGGCAGCAGCAAAATTAAGGAGCAGGGCTTAGTTACAGCTGGTCTGCGGAGCAGGGCTAGATTGAACTACATGGCCTAGAGGGCCAGGTTACAGAGTTGGGTCTTGTGTACACATTAAACAGAGCCAGACTAGGGCCAGGTTACACATGCAACTGAAAACAGGACATGACTAACAGATTATAGTGCAGGCCCATCCCAGTTATAGAGTTGGATACCATTTAGTAGGTCATCGCAGTCTTAATTAGGATAATAGTATGCATTTATTAACTACAAGAACTCTGTACATATATACAGTAAAAACTTCAAGCTGGGAGCTTTTTCCATGCTTGCTTGTACACAGGGCTCTGTCCAACACAAGACTAACCACGGGTCATGTGTTCTGTTACATCACTGCATGGGTGGTACTGAACTCTGTCCATTGTTAACTCTGTAGGTGCAGACACTTATACTTCAAGATCAGGGTCACAGAACTATCATTTATTTTCAAAACCTTTGATTTTTAATTCTGAATTTTTCCAGTGTCACACTACCTATTTTTGTACAACCTTTTTTTATTCATTCATGGGATGTGGGCATGACTAGCCAGACCAGCATATATTGCTCAACCCTAATTGCCCTTAAGGAGATGGTGGTGAGCTACCTTTCTGAACGACTGAAGTCCATGTTAGTTGCCAATTTCCAGCCCAAGCCAGGATTTTGGACATGGAGAGCTTCAGTATCTAGGAGTGGTGAATGGTGCTGAACATTGTGCAGTCATCAATGAACTTCTGACTTTATGATGGAAGATGTTTGGGCCTAGGACATCATCCTGAGGAACTTCTCCAGTGCTGCTCTGGGACTGAGATGACTGATGTCCAACAATGGGCAACATGACTGCTCAGTGAGTATCACTGTGCTGAGCAGTTACATGGATTTGGGCCTGTATCTGTGGGAGTTTGTGCATTCTCCCCGTGCTTGCGTGGGTTTTCTCCGGGTGCTCTGGTTTCCTCCTACATCCCAAAGATGTGCTCTTAGGCTAATTGGCAAAACAAATTCTCCCTAAATTGTCTCAAATTTGGTTTTTAATCCATAGACCTATAAACATGGACAGGGATTGCGGGTAGAGGTCGGAACATCGGGGTGGCGGCGCGGGCTTGTTGGGCCGAAGGGCCTGTTTCCTGTGCTGTTTTGTTCTTTGTTCTTTTAACCATAACCATCTTCTTTTATACTAAATATGATTACAACCAGTGGAGAGTTTTCTCCCTGATTCCAGCTTTGCTAGGACTGCTTGATGCCACACATAGTCGTCAAAAGCTACCTTGGTGTCAAAGGCAGTCACTCTCACCTCACCCCTGGAATTCTGCACATTTGTCCATGTTTATATCAAGGCTGTAATGAGTTCAGGGGCTGAGTGGTCCTGGCAGAACCCAAACTTGGCATCACTAAGCAGGGTAAGTGTTACTGGATAGTGCTGTTGATGACAGTTTCCATCACTTCACTGAAGATTTAGAGCAGATTAATGGGTATTTTTAACGAAATAAATTAATGTACTGCCACTTGTGCCAAGCTTCCATTGATTCAGATAACTGGACATTCTCTGCCTACCTATTCACTCAGTAAAATGTTTGATTATTTGAAATTGCTTGAAGAATTGATTCTGCAGCCAAGTTCTTGGGCAGACACTGCAAATAGTATACTCCAGAATGCATTTCATAAAGGAATGATGCATTTATATTAAAGATTTATAGTCATTCCTTTGTTTCAGTTGCAAATGGAATCCCAGTAGACAATTTTGCCACAAATTTGTTTACCAGTGCATTTTGAACCATCCAATTTTGGACAATGCCATTTCTGCTATTGGTGTTATTCTGTTGTTGGAATATTAGTGATTCAACTAGCCATTGTTTTACCAAGGTGCCTAATAGAGATATATGTACAGATGGCAAAGTTCAAACATATGTTAGAGAAGTCAATTGGCTTCCCTTCCCAGCAATCGACATTCCTATTCCCCATTTGCACTCTAACCCAGCACAGTTATAGCAGCCTCTGTGTTCAACCTCAGACTTTATTACGCTCAATACTAGTAATGAAGTAAGGATTAAAGAATGAATTGGTAAGCTATTGTCTGGAATTCCATTACACTACAATGATATGCTGGTTGGGTGGATTAGCCATGCTAAATTGTATTTAATGTTTCAAGATGTGTAGGTTAGATGGATTAGCCATGGAAAATGTGTGGTGTTATGGAGATAGGGTTGGGAAGACAGCCTGGGTAAGTTACTGTGTCAGAGATCAGTGCAGTCTTGATGGACTGAATGGCTTCTTCTGCATTGTTGGAATTCTATGTTATTATGAATTCTCCTGCTGTACATGCAGCCAAATCTCCTTTCACTGCAGCTGGACCGGAGAATCTCAGTTACACGAGCTGAAGAATCCAGCCTCCTTTATTTTAAAATACAGCCCTTTAAATGTAATCAGTTTCACTCATATATCGCCCTATATTTTCCAAAACTCCAGTGCATTAAACATCAGAACTTCAGAAGGAATAAGGGTTGGGGTGTGTTGGGATTACCTTGATGATCCTTTTTCTCTCCTGTGCTTCTTCAGGAATATAGTCCAATTTTATGGTTGAAAGTCAGGAATTTCAGGCTTTGTGGGATTTAAGGCCTTTCAGCTTGAGGAGCAGGCAAAAGCTCAGACAATTGCTAATGGCGCCAGGTGGAACAAACGTGGGTTGCCAGAAACACTCCAAATGCCAATCGATGGAAAATATGCTAATAAACTATGAACTGACATAAGTATCCATGTGCTATAAATGCAGGTAACTTCACCAAGTGAGGGTATCACTTCAATGAGAACATTAGTTAAAAGGTCCTTGGTTAGGTACTGCGGATTACTTGTGCCTCTTTGCAACTACCAATCATCATGTGTTTGTGTGATTTATTCCTTTATCCACTTTTCCCAGGATGCTCAATGATCTTGGACCTACTACTAAAGCTCTAATAAAGCAGCTTTTCTTTGAGTAGTCTGGTGATTTAGCTCCCCACAGCACCTATTTTGCTCTTGTAGCACTCTCTCAGTGCTGCACTGGAGGGTCAATAGTGATTGTTGCTCACAAATGAAATGAGGATTGAATCCACAGCAAATTTAGTACTAACTTGTGGTGTGGTAGCCCTTTAAGAGGAGATTCCCTGAAAGGATTATATGATCAGCTGGTCCAACTGGGGATTCATAGACTTGCCTGGGCTTGTTCCAGTAGTCAGAGTTTTGGACTTGTGAAGTTAAAGCCATTTTCCTTGCTCTGTAATGTGTACAATTATTCTGTTAAAAGGTATAAAGTCACCATATCCCAGATAACAATAGACTGTCCTCCCCTTCGAGGGAGAGAGCCCATGGTGATTTAACCTGAGCATCACCACATTTCAAGCGATGGGCAAGGTTGAGAAGGCTGAACCTTCATGAATAACTTCAGACAATACAGGGATTAAACCCATGCTGTTGGTGTCACTCTGCATCACGAACCAGCTGTTCAGCCAACCAAGCTAACTGACTCACCTGTTAATAAATCTTTGTTAGTTCACTGACCTGAGTTTGAGATTTAACTCACTACATCATGTAACTTTACCTTATGTGCCATGTAAAGAAGGGCATTTTGACAACTGGGAGAGGTAGAAGTTCCATTTCTCTTAAGTTCTTTTCTTCCAACCAGTGTGTTCTGATTATTGCCTTTGGAGAAGGTGCAGAGAGTTCCTGAATATCAAGGATGAGAGACTTGAGTTGTGTGATGAGAAGGCAGT
This sequence comes from Sphyrna mokarran, assembly GCA_024679065.1. Lineage (NCBI taxonomy): Eukaryota > Metazoa > Chordata > Chondrichthyes > Carcharhiniformes > Carcharhinidae > Sphyrna > Sphyrna mokarran. Next base: position 63,241,501 of record JAGIQG010000003.1, read on the forward strand.
TGGTGTTAGCCCAATAGCAGAGAAGGTGAAGAGCGGTTTGATAGGGTGCTCAAACCATAAGGTTTTAATAGAATAAATAAGGAAAACTATGATGGAAGGTCCAAAACCAGAGGTCATAAATTTAACATCACACGCAAAGAGAGCAGAGAAGAAATGATAATTAGTTTAAATGTAGTCGGATGTGATGATTTGGAGGCAGATTTAATAGTAATTTTCAATGTATCCTTCAAGAGAAGACATTTTCAGGGCAATGGGTCAAGGTAGGGAGTTGCACTCATTAGTTGGATTTTCTGGCCTCTTCATGGCAGGCTTCCTAGCGGTGGAAATGGGTGGCCAATGACTGGTGAGTTTCCCAGTTATGCAACTAGTCAGAAACACAAATGGCCATTGCCTTTGATGGGACTAAAAAGATCCCGCTGGCAGCCAATATAGAACTGCCTCCACTGCCAGAAAACCCATTGTGGGCAGGGAAGGAGGAAGGGTAAAACCTCAGACACTGAGTTCCTCTATCGAATTGCTGGCACAAGAAAAATTGCTTGAATGGCCTCCTTCATGCTATATAACTTGTTTTCTGATCTCATAGTGGAATTTAATGATGGCAATGGAATAATTAAAATTCCAGGAGATCTGATTTCAACAAGAAGTGGCAGATGGCACATTAGTTAGAACTGCTGCCTTACAGCACCAGGGACCTAGTTTTGATTCCGGCCTTGCATGATTATCTATTTGGAGTTTGCACATTCTCCCTGTATCAACATGCATTTCCTCCAGGTGCTTTGGTTTCCTCCCATAGCCCAAAGATATGCAGGTTAGGTTGATTGGCTGTGCTAAATTGCTGCTTAATATCCAATGATGTTAAGGTTAGGTTGATTGGTCATGATAGATGTGCGGGGTGAGGACGATAGGGCGGAATGGAGGGGAGAGCGTAGTTGGGTTGTTCTTTCAGAGAATTGGTGCAGACTTGATGGGCTGGATGGACTCTTTCTGCACCGTAGGGATTCTATGGTTCTATTCTCTGATAAGAGGGAGTGTGGAATTGGCAAAAAAAACCAAAATGAGTGAATTATTGTTTCATGGGATATTTCTTTTCTCTCCCAGGGCAATGTTTTGTAATGATCTGAAAGAAAAGCATGAAGAAAAGATACTGATTAAGGGCGTTGATGCAGATACCATGCAGACGTTATTGGATTACTCTTACACCAGCAAAGTTTACATCACTAAACAGAATGTCCAGAGACTCCTGGAGGCTGCCAGTCTCTTCCAGGTTAGCACCAACCAAACCTTTCACCATAGGGGTGGGGGTTATTTCATGTTATATCATTATACCGTGTGGCATTTTGAAGTGTTCAGTACTTGCGGGGAAAGGAGAGGTGGTTCCCTGGCCAAGTCTTGGGAGACATGGGGAAGTTGAGGAATAGGAAGTGTTGGAAATTCCCATCAGCAGTAGACTGGACTTTCACTTCCATGTTAAAATGAAGATGGAACAATTATATTTGTAAAAGGAGATGTGCTGATGTTGAAGACATCGTGTTTTCATGAGACAATTAGGTTATTAGGATGGGACAACTCAAAGTTTCCTTTATAAGGCACAACTGCAACTATTTACATTTCTGGGACCTTTTTGTTACCTTTCCTTTCCCTATGGTTTTATTCTTCTCACTGCCACTGAGGCTTTCAATGAATCTTTGTTCTGTGTATTTGAAATTATTATATACAGTATACCTTTCCACAAGTGAGTTACAACAACTGTTATTGAGTTGTATGGGTTTTGCTTGTTTGTATTGCCAAAACTATGGAGTATATTATTTATAAGGAATTTTGTGTGAGAATCTCCCTCTCTCCCTGTCTGCTGATTTCTTTGGAAGACGTAAATGGCTGAGATAATTATAAAATAGAATAACTCCAAAGACCCCTCTGCATCTACTCTCCGAAAGAACATTTAGCATGGCCAATCCACCCAACCTGCATATCTTTGGACTATGGGTGGAAACTCACACTGCCAGTGAGAGATCATGCAAACTCCACACAGACGCTGACCCAAGCTGGGAATTGAACCCAGGTCCCTAGTGCTGTGAGGCAGCAGTGCTAACTACTGTGTCACCGTGTCGCCTGTAGGTAGGCCAAGTTTCCCAAGAGGAGGTGCATGCCCTCCCTCTGGCACCCACACTGCACACAGAATTGGCACGTACTAAGCTGCTGAAGTCTCCCCTTCACAAAGGGAATAGTGAGAGCAGATTCCGGATAATATCACTGAAACTTGTGAATGCCTGACTAACTGCTTTCATGCATGGTTTCCAGAAGTAGTCCAATCACAGACACTGTGCTCTTGCTCGCACAATGTTTGAAAAGAAACCTGCCCCAAGGTCATCTATAAACTTGGCTGTAGTTGCTAAGATGGCACTAATCATCACCAGAAATAATGGGTGCCTGGTGAGAGAATCTGAGCTAGCAAAGAGGAGCTGTGCCACTCATTGTGGAAGTTCCTGCTGTACTGTGCAACACAGGCCGTAAGCAGCTATAGAAGCTGCATCTTTTTGCAGCATTGATCAATGCTGACTAAAGGATACTGAATAAATATGTCATGGGGTGGCATAAGAGTCACCTTGCCTTGCAATGGAGCTCCTGTAGCACCACTTCACCATTGACAGCTGCCTAAAAGGAGCCTGGCTGCTAGGTTCTCCATTACTTGCCATGCACCTGCCTGTATCTTCCCTTCACCAGTCACTCCCCTGCTTCTCCAACCTTGCTAATGATAAATCATGTGTTGCAATCCCCTTTCTAATCATTACCCTCAAAGCTCTGACTTTTTTTTGCCCTATTTTAGCTCATTTACTTAAGTTGGATTAAGCAGCTTTTCCCCCTCAGTCATCAGTTTGAGATTGCATCTGGTATGGTGAATAACTATGCAAATAAGCTCTGCATCAGAAAATTGAACCGCACTTGATCTGTCTGAGAGAACTTGCTGAGTTTCTTAATCCTGAAAAACCAAATAAGAACATAAAAACATAAGAACATAAGAAATAGGAGCAGCAGTAGGCCATCCAGTCCCTCGAGCCTGCCCTGCCATTCAATAAGATCATGGCTGATCTGCAGTGGTTCAGTTCCACTCTTCCACTTTCTCCCCATAACCCTTAATTCCCTTGTCAATCAAAAACCTATCCACTCTTGACTTAAATACATTTAGCGAGGAAGCCTCCACCACTTCAACAGACAGAGAATTCCAAAGATTCACCACCCTTTACATGAAGAAATTCCTCCTCAACTCTGATCTGAAACCCCCCGCCACCCCACAATTTTGAGGCTGTGCCCTCTTGTCCTGCTATCTTTGTTAAGCAGGAAGAGTCTCTCAACCTCTACTCTATCCATCCCCTTCATTATCTTATACGTCTCTATAAGATCCCCTCTCAGCCTTCTCAACTCCAACGAGTACAAACCCAGCCTATTTAGTCTCTCCTCATAATTCAACGCCCTCATCTCCGATATCAGCCTGGTGAACCTTCTCTGCAACCCCTCCAAGATCAATATATCCTTCCTCGAATGCAGTGACCAAAACTGCACACAGTACTCCAGCTGCGGCCTCACCAGTATCCTATACAGCTGCAAAAGTACCTCCCCACTTTTATATTCTATAAAGGCCCCGCACTATAAAGGCCAACATTGCATTCGCCTTCTTGATCACCTGGTGCACCTGCATACTGTGTTTTTGTGATTCATGCACAAGGATCCCCAGGTCCCTCTGCATTGTCGCATGCTGCAGCTTTTCGCCATTTAAATAGTAATCCTTCCTACTGTTATTCCTACCAAAGTAGATAACCTCACACTTGCTAACATTATACTCCAACTGCCAGGTCATCGCCCACTCACTCAACCTATCCAGATCCCTCTGCAGGCTTTCCACACCCTCCACACAATTTGCTTTTCTACTCATCTTCGTGTCATCAGCAAATTTCATTACCCTGCACTCAGCCCCTTCCCCAGATCATTTATGTAAATGGTAAATAGTTGAGGTCCCAGCACCGATCCCTGCGGCACTCTACTAGTCACCAGCTGCCAATCAGAATAGCACCCATTTATACCTACCCTATGCTTCCTATTAGACAACCAATCCTCCATCCAGTCTAATACTCTACCCCCAACTCCCTGCACCCTAACCTTCTGCAGCAATCTTTTGTGAGGCACCTTATCAAACGCCTTTTGGAAATCCAAAAACACCACATCCGCCAGTTCCCCTCTATCTCCCACACTAGTCACTTCCTCATAGAACTCCAATAAATTTATCAAGCACGACTTCCCCTTAACGAATCCGTGCTGCGTCTGCCTGATCAAACAGTTCGTATCCAAGTGTCTCATTATTTCTGCTTTGACTACAGATTCAAGCATTTTTCCGACTATAGACGTTAAACTAACTGGCCTATAATTCCTGCCTTCTGTCTGCTACCTTTTTTAAACAGCGGCATAACATTAGCTGTTTTCCAATCTTCCGGCACTTTCCCGGAGTCCAGCGAATTCTGAAAGATAATTACTAGGGCATCCGCTATCACCTCTGCCATTTCCTTGAGAAATGATTCCCATGGACTGAAATCAGCCAAAGGTATCAGCAAATATTCAATCCAGCTGCATTTATCATTGAGATGACTCTAAAACAGCAGGAAATAATTCCATTCTGATCCTACAAGTCTGAGATCCAAGCCAGCTCATTTTGCTCAAATAACCAACAGCTAATCATGGAGTGCAATAGTAGATCATCATCAGCAAGTTTGTGGGCAGAGATGGAGATACATCAGGGGGTGAGGTGGCGCAGACTGTTAGAGAGCCTCAGTGTTGTACTTGTTAACTGACTTGGCAGCACAATGGTAATCCCCCAACAGCCCCAGCACACATGCCCCTGTAAGCTGTTAAATAAATTTAATTAATTAATTCCTTCTTGGGACAGAGGCATTGCTGCCTGGCAAGCATTTATGGCCCATCCCTAGTTGCCCAAGGGTGGTTGAGAGTCAACCATATTGTTGTGACTCTGGAGTCACATGTAGGCCAGATCAGGTTAGGACAGCAGATTTCCTTTGCGAAAAGCTGTTATTGACTCCAATGTCACAGGGTGTTGTTTACACATGATTGATTCTAGTACGCAGAATCTTTGACACAGACTGAAATATTTGCATCAAACCACAAACTCTCTGAATAAGGTGCGATAAAACATTATTACAGAGCGATAAGCATCTCAGCTTCTGCCTCCACACACTCGCAGTCACTCTGATTTGATATGAAACTGCTTCACACGTTTCAACCGTCTTGCATTTCACTGAACCTGATCTGACCCCCACTGAAGAAGCTGAGCAGCTGGAGCTCCAGTTATATAGGTGCAGCAACTTGTTTGCTATTTATCTGTTGCCGATGCTAACATGTTATTCCCCTGATGGTTTGAACTCATACATATGTGCTTGTTAGTCTGTAAACAGCAGGATGATATGGTTTTCACATCAGTGCATTTTATTTTCTCTATAATAACTTTCTTGCTCTGTAACCTACATAGAATCTACCGTATCGAATTAAGCCATTTGGTCCTGCCACTCTGTACCAATGTTTATTCACTGCTTCCTTCTGCCTCCATGTTGGCTGTCTACTCCTTTCTTGCTCATGTATGCATCCCTTAAATGTACCAATTTTTCCATTTGAACTATTTGCCAGGATTCTGAGTTGCACATTACCACTTTTGCCTGGGTAGAGATTTCCCTTAAATTCTTTATCTGATCTGCTTGTGGCTACCTTAGACTTGTCTCTCCTGGACACAGCAACAGTGGAGCCCGTTTCTCCCCCTCCAACTTCTTCCGAATTTTAAAGAGTTGTCTGTTCTCTCACATCTTCTTTTAGGCTTCTCTTCACCAGAAAAAAAGTGTCCCAGCTTGGCTGGTCTTTGCTGAAAGTTTCATCAGTAACAGCTATAAACGTTTCCTGCACATTCTCCAATGTCTCAATAATCTTTCTGTAACAGGGAGACTACAATATCGTCTGAGTATCTTCTAACCGAGATTCTACATTAAATTAACATTACCTTCTGCTTTATTAATCCTGCTAAGTGAACCACTATTACATTATGGCACCAAACCTCTCCCTTATATCATTTGTTCATATTGTGAACAATTGTGGCCTCAGCAGGTATTCCTGCATGGCATCCTTTTTCACTTTCTTTTGGTCTAATAAACCGTCCTTAATTCTGAGCCTCGTGTTAATGTCTTACTCCAAAGAATGGCACTTTTGGCAGTGTAGCATTTCCTCTGTACTGAAGTAGTGGATGTTGACCTAGATTCATTATCTACAGTTCTGGTTTGAGGCTATGAACCTTCCAGCTCAGAGACAATAGTGCCAGCAATGAGCTGAGCTGACACAGATGGCAAATCCATGGACATGTGAAAATGGGTTTATGCTCGGTTGATTAGCCCGTTGACACTTACTTTCCCAAACACAAGCATTAAATTGGTGTTTCCTAAGACTGACGGGCCTTCCAGAATTATTTTAATGGTGGTAATGTGCTTTGGGACATTCTGAGGTATTGAAAAGCTCTATATAAATTCAGGGTCTTATTTCTTTTCAATGTAAAGCTTTAATAAACAAAACGTTGCTTATCTCAGTATGGGGTTGAGGTGGGTTGGGAGATAGAGGGGACATGTAAAGACTGCTACAGTTGGCCTCAGTGCCCTAGGATTTAGGAAAAACACAAGTGAGCTTTTCTAGTGACTCCTGTCATAGATTTGTGACTATCAGGATTGGGCTCGTCTGTGATGCAACCCATGGTCTGCAGATACCGACAGTACAAATTCACACATGAAGATAATATGCTGGAGAACTGTTGGTGAATGTGGAACAGAGCAGAGTGAGAGGCAGGGGTGGATGGGAGGGAGAGAGAGGTGGGAACAGAAAAACAAAGGGACCAGTGGGGAAGGGGCAAGGGGTGGGATGTGGGGAGCATTTTTTGTCTCCTGACTGTTAGGAGGGTGTTGATTACAGCTTAGTATGTCTTATAGAAGTCTTCAAAGTTTTCTGCAGGTTAACTGTGAGTCTTTATTAATAACTAGAACCATTTGCAAATGGTTAGAAAAGGGTACAGGTTAGAAGTTATCTCCATGCTTTGGTCTATTTGCATCTCTGCACAACACTGATCCTTGGGTTTGGATCAATACCTCTTACATCTCTTATAACCCTAAATGTGCCAGTCCCTCTTATTATACTACACTGACTATGTGATTATTTCCTTGTCTGACAGTTTCCGCGGATGGTGGATGCTTGCGCTAACTTCCTCATGGAAGCATTGCACCCAGATAACTGCGTGGGGATCCTCAGACTCGCTGACACACATGCTCTGGACAACCTGCGGAAACGTGTCCAAAACTATATCATACAGAACTTCCCTCAGGTGCTGATTCACGAGGAGTTCCTGGAGTTGCCAGCAGAGATCCTGTCTGATATCCTCAGAAGCGATGAGCTGTTCGTCACGGATGAGGAGCAGGTGTTTGAGACAGTGACTCGATGGGTGCGTCACCGAGAACCTGAAAGGCGGCTTCAGCTGTTCCAGGTCCTGAAGCATGTCCGCCTTCCCCTCCTGGACCCCTGGTATTTTGTGGAACAAGTGGAAGGCAATGAAATTGTTCGACAAAACCCAGATGTGTTCCATTTGTTGCAAGAAGCCAGAATGTACCACCTGTCGGGCAATGAGGTCAGCCTATTTTTCATTAGTTTAATCATTCCAAACTTTTCTTTCAGATTTTATTAATTTGTGTTGGTGGATGTGGAAATGGAATATAAAAAATTTGCATTTCTATTGCATCTTTCACAAACAAGATCAGGTCATCTTTGTGAGTTTTTTTCAGAGGCTGAGTATTGAGCTTAACTTTAGCTAATACAAAGACTTGTGACTGCAGTATCTTGGTGAAAAATGTTTCTTTATTGACCAATGCATGCTGGAAGAGAAGGGTTAGATGGTCCAACTCTTCTTTGAAGTTACATCATATCGGTAATACCATTATACAACTTCCAAAATACATTTACCACCTTCTGCCTCATCATGAGCCAATTATTATCAGTCATTATTAGTAAATGTCATATACCTTGGCCAATCATAGATATCTTCTGACTGCGTGGGAACAGTAAGATCTAACTATTTCTGCCTAACTTTTCCACGGTCATTTGGCCTAAACTGTTATCTGGTATGTTACCCAGCCTATACATTAGCTGTCTAGAATCACTAGCTTGTCTTTGTTCAATGAAAGTCTCGTTCCCCGAGTTGCCTGATACTCATGCTGATAAGAGTTATGCTTCTATGGGTGTATTGTTATAAGGAATGTAGTTCATTTCACTGGCCTTTTTCCCATGATGTCATAGAACTCTGTGCCTTTAGTCAAGATGTATGCCTATTCAATAATACACTTTCAAAAATACAAGTTTAGATTCTCTAGCTATGGTTATATATGTTTCTTTGCAGACAAGACTTCTGTAAAATATATAAGGCAGTCTATGATCCTTGTTCTAAACAAATCCACTCTGTTCTAGCGGTCTTTATTAGTATTTTAAATCTCAAAGTATTTTAAAGTCCTTGAACAGTGTCACAAAGCTCCTTTTAGCCACTGACATGTAGTCATTATTGTAATGTAGAGAATCGTGGGAGACAATTGATGCAGAGCAGTGAGAAACCTAACCAGGCTTTAGAAATTGTTTAGCAATAACCATTCAACCAGGATAAGGGAGAATTATTTTGCTACTCTTCAAGACAGTGCCCTAGAATCTTTTATATGCATCTGAGAGGGTAGAAAGAACCTCAGTTTCATATCTTTTTTTTTTGTTTTGTGTTTTGTTTTTTTTTTTTTTGTATCTATAGCTATCCATTGCACTCTGAGCCTTCAAGCCTCATCCTGACATAAGCCTCTTTTTCTTCTTAACCAGCAAATCTTTTTGTACACCAAGGCTCTGTCTGAAAGATGGCACCTCTAACTTTGTAGCATGTCCGTGGTGCTGCATTGTAGTCTCAGCCTGGATTATGTGTTGAAGGTAGTGGAATGGGACTTGAAAGCACAACTTTCTAATTTACAGGTTGAGTGCTACCACTGAGCTGACAGTTAGATCCAGTCAAACAAGGCGACTAAAGGTGAAACTCTCTTGATACTTCACCTAGTATGTGCTGCTGAGGCATACAATACAGACAAATCTTCTTCCACCTAAACTGATATAAAACTAAGCAATAGATGAGGGGTTATGACTGACCCCTCCAGACAGCTTGATAAAGTGGGGAAAATCTTTTTTTTCTGATAAATTCCTCAAAATGTGCTCACGCACATGACAGTTTATTAAATGGGTGGGTGTGAAAGTGATGCCCTCTACAATTGAACAGCTTGGTGAGAATGATCCTTTTTAACTGCCTTGACTTTATTCCAAATGGAGTCAGATCCTCATAGTCTCTTAGTTCCCTTCGGTATTTTAAACAGCTTAATCTGATTTCCCACTTCAGCAGCCTCATCTCCAAGGAATATAAAACAGGTTTTGCAGTTTCATCAATTCTTCAGTTCTCAGGGGGAGTTTTTACAAACCTGTGCAGTGCTATGAGGAATATTAAGCTGAAAAATCACAATCGGCAGAGGTCTGATTCCCTGTTGCTCCCAGCAGGATGAAGGTGCAGGTTCAGGAAACTGCGAACCATCCTCCCGTTGAACCAAAGCTAAAATTTGACCAATATTTGCTTCCAGCGACGAGACCTGAGATTTGAAAGAACTCCTATTGCTTAGCTTTTGTAAACTTCCTGGATTCCATTAGATTGTCATCTTGCTTTTGGTGACAGTATACATGACTTTCCCATCTTGAGTGTGTTTCCATCTTATACTCAAAGTGTACTTCCTCATGCTTGTTTGGCACCCTCTCAACCACTGCCTTGATTTCTTCCTTCTATCCTTACTTGTATCAGATAGTTTCAGTTCCTGAGTTTAAATTTCTCCAACCTATTTTTTATATGAACTTGATGATCTCATTGTCATATTTTTCCATTGTCCTTAAACTTATTTACCCCTCCGCAACCATGGAATTTCTCAAGATTCTCACTCATAATGTTTTCTGCTCACTACCTTGTTGAATATGTTTAAGTCATGGATAGATTTTTGATCGATAAGGGAATTAAGGGTTATGAGGAGCAGGCGGGTAAGTGGAACTAATCCTCTTCAGATCAGCCACGATCTTATTGAATGATGGGGCAGGCTTGAAGGGCTAGACGGCCAACTCCTGCTCCTATTTCTTATGTTCTTATGTTCTTATCAAGCTATCTTCACTTAGTTATTTTCTGTGTATATCTCTGAATATCTACAGAACCAAGCTAAAGATTGCTGGTTAGGTCATTGTGGAACTAGGAAAGGAACATAGAAAATAGAGACAGGAGTAAACCATCTGGGCCTTCTAGCCTGCTCCACCATTTATTACATAAGAGCAGGTCAGAGGCTAAGAATGCTGCAGTGAGTAACTCACCTCCTGATTCCCCAAAGCCTAACCTCCATCTACAAGGCACAAGTCAGAAGTGTGATGAAATACCCTTCACTTGCCTGGATGGGTGTAACTTCAACAACGCTCAAAAAGCTTGACACAATCCAGGACAAAGCAGCTTGTTTGATTGGCACCACACCTACGAACATTCACTCCCTCCATCACCAATGCTACGTAGCAGCAGTGTGTACTTTCTACAAGATGCACTGCAGAAGTTCATCAAAGATCCTTAGACACCACCTTCCAAACCCATGACCACTTCCGTCTAGAAGGACAAGGGCAGCAGTTACACAGGGAATACCACAACCTGCAAGTTCCCCTCAAGCCACTCACTGTCCTGACTTGGAAGTATGTCACCATTCCTCTGGGTCAAAACCCTGGAATTCTCTCCCTAACTGCATTGTGGATTAACCCACAGCATGTGGACTGCAGCGATTCAGAAAGGCAACTCACCATCATCTTCTCAAGAGCAACTAGGGATGGGCAATAAATGCTGGCCAACCAGCGATACCTATGTCCTACGAATGAATAAAAAAAAAATCATCCAACTCAATTGCCTAATCCCATCTTCCCCCCATATCCTTCTATCCCGTTCGCTATATCAAACTCCTTCTTGAAAACATATGTATTGGCTTCAGCTGCTTTCTGTGATGGTGAACTCTCTGAGGGAAGAGATTTCTCCTCATCTCAGTCCTACGTGGTGCACACTCCACCTAGTTTTTGACAAATATTGCAAGAGGGTCCTGAGACATACTTAGGACCTTTTTTGCATATTAAAATTGGCCCAGTGTTAGGGACACCTAAAAACATGGAGATCAATAAAGCAGCAGCCATCTTGGTGAGGTACGTTGGGCATAGAATCTCACACCCAGAAATTGGTATATGTTGCATCCATTTTACATCCTTAATCAGATATAATATACCCCAACTTGTCCTCCAATAACTATGAGAGAAAGAGAGGCAGAAAGAGATAGAGAGTGTGGGAAAATATCAGGTAGGGAAAATACAACAAGTGTAAATAAAAGATGAAAGGACATAATGAGTAGGACTATTTTTGGAAGTACAATCCAGCAGCACATTAATTGAGCCTTCAGTTCTGTACCTATTCTTGGATACAAAAATTACTTGGTGTTAAAAGAGTGTCATTAATGGAGCACAGTTCTATAAATATACGCAAGGATGGTTTATTTTTACTGAATGATATGTCACTACACTACTTCTTCTTTCTCGACTTCACACTGGCATTCTGTGTTCATGATCCCTGCCCATAAAATGGTGCAAATTGTGCAATCCTTGAGGCTTATCCTGCAAATGTAATTTCTGGACTACTACCGGTGCCATGTGCTAGTGAGAGTAGGAATAGAAGAATTAAGCAGATGAATACATGGCTTGAAACCTAGTGCAGGGATTTAGATTTTTGGATCATTGGGATCCAAATGAAGATGTGACCTGTTCAAAGGGGCAGGTTACACCTGAACTGAACATGGACTAATATCCACTTGGGAGGATTTAAACTAATTTGGTGGGGGAGAATGAGATAAAAACAGTCAGGAGACAGAAGAGAAGGTTGAGGACAGCACTGAAGTTAAAGAGAGCACATTAAGTAGTAAAGGCGGTATCAGCAATCCTAGTACCAGACAGATAAAGCAAAAAAGCTGGACAGAGAGCAAGGGACGTCCAGATTAAGCTGCATTCATTTCAATGCAGGAGGCCTGACGGGCAAGGCACATGAACTCAGGGCATGGATGCGTACATGGGACTGGGATATACAGCAATTACTGAAACATGGCTTAGGGGGAGACAGGATTGGCAGCTCAATTCTCCAGGGTACACATGCTATAGGAAAGATAGAACAGGAGGTAGGAAAGGAGGGGGAGTTGCACTTTTGATTAGGGAAAACATCCGGCAATTACTGAGAGGGGATTTATCTGACGGTTTGGCCACTGAGTCTATATGAGTAGAATTGAGAAGTAAGAAAAGGGAATTCACTTTGATAGGATTGTACTATTGACCCCCAAATAGTCAGTGAGAAATTGAGGAACAAACATGTAAGGAGATTACAGTTAGCTCCAAGAAAAATAGGATGGTAATAAGGGGGCATTTTAACTTTCTGGGACAGCCATAGTATTAGAAGGTTGGATGGAGAGAAATTTGTTGAGTGCATTCAGGAGGAATTTCTCATTGTGGATGGCCTGATAGAGAGAAGGCAAAACTTGACCTCCTCTTGGGAAATAAAGAAGGGCAAATGACAGAAGTGTTAGTGAGGGATCAGTTTGGGACCAGTGACCATAATTCTATTAGTTTTAAGACAGGTATGGAGCATGACGGGCCCAAAATTCTAAATTTTGATGGTATCAGGCAGGAACTGTCAAAAGTTAATTGAGAGAGTTTGTGGGAAGGCAAAGGGACGTAAGTGAGAGGCTTTCAAAAGTACATTAACCAGGGTTCAGGGTAAGCACATTCCCTTTCGAGTGAATGTGCTTATAGGGAACCCTTGATAACTCGGAATGTTGAAACCCTGGTCAAGAAGAAGAAAAAGGCACATAATATGCATAGGCAACTGGGATCAAGTGAATCCCTTGAAGAGTATAAGGGGCGTAGGAGTAGAGTTAAGAGAGAAATCAGGAGGGCAAAAACGGACACGAGATTGATTTGCAAGATAAGGCAAAGGAGAATCCAAAGAGCTTCTACAAATACATAAAGGGCAAAAGAGTAACTAGGGAGAGAGTAGGTCCTCTTAAGGATCAATGAGGTCACCTATGTGTGGATCCATAAGAGATGGATGAGATCCTAAATGAATATTTCTCATCAGTATTTACTGTTGAGAAAAGCATGAACGTAAGGGAATTTGGGGACATAAATAGTGATGTCTTGAGCAGTGTAATAATCCAGAGAAGGAGGTGCTGGAAGTCTTAAAGTGCATAAATCCCTGTGATCTAATGAAGTGTATTCCAGGACATTGTGTGAGGCCAGGGAGGAAATTACGGATTCCCTAGCAGAGATATTCGAATCATCAATAGTCACAGGTGAGGTGCCTGAAGACTGGAGGGTGGCAAATGTTGTGCCTCTATTTAAAAAGAGCTGCAGGGAAAAGCCTGGGAACTACAGGTCAGTGAGCCTCACATCTGTGGTGGGTAAGTTTTGGAAGGTATTTTGAACGACAGAATCTACAGGCATTTAGTTATGATTAACATGGCTTTGTGAGTGGAAAATCATGTCTTACAAATTTGATTGAGTTATTTGAAGGGGTAACCAAGAAGATAGATGAGGGCAGTGTGGTTGATATTGTCTACATGAACTTTAGCAAGGCCTTTGACAAAATACTGCATGGTAGGTTATTGCATAAGCTAAATCTCATCAGATCCAGGATGAGGTAACTAAATGGATACAAAACTGGCTTGATGACAAAGTCAGAGAGTGATTGTAGATGGTTGTTTTTCAAACTGGAGATCTGTGACCAGTGGTGTGCCTCAGGGATCGGTGTTGGGTCCACTGTTATTTGTCATTTATATTAATGATTTGGATGAGAATATAGGGGGCATGGTTAATAAGTTTGCAGATGACACCAAGATTGGTGACATAGTGGACAGTGAAGAAGGTTATTTCTGATTGCAATGGAATCTTAATCAATTGGGATGACAAATGGCAGATGGAGTTTAATTTAGATAAATTAAATAAATGTGATGCATTTTGGTAGATAGAACCAGGGCAGGACTTATTTAGTTAATAGTAAGGTGTTGGGGAGAGTTACAGAACAAAGAGATCTAGGGGTACAGGTTCATAGCTCCTTGAAAGTGGGGTCACAGGTGGACAGAGTGGTGAATATAGGAGTTGGGATGTCTTGTTGAAGTTATACAAAACATTGGTAAAGCCACACTTGGAATACTGTGTACTGTTCTGGTCACCCTATTATAGAAAAGGTATTATTAAACCAGAAAGAGTGCAGAAGAGATTTACTAGGATGCTACTGGATGGTTCGCATTATAAGTGGAGGCTTGATAGACTGAGACTTTTTTCTCTGGAGTGTAGAAGGCTGGGGGGTGATCTTATATACGTCCATGAAATCTTTTCTCAAAGGTAGGGGAGTCTAAAACTAGAAGGCATGGGTTTAAGGTGAGAGGGAGACATACAGAAGTGTCTGGAGAGGCAATATTTTCACACAGAGGGTGGTGAGTGTCTGGAACATGTTGTCAGAGAAATAGTAGAGGTGGGGATAATTTTGTCTTTTAAAAAGTGTTTAGAAGGTTACATGGGTAAGATGGGCAATTGGGATTAGCAAAAGGGTTTAAAAAAAGGGTGGCATGGACAAGTTGGGCCGAAGGGCCTGTTTCTATGTTGTACACTTCTTTGACTCTATGACTCCATATTAGAAGCCATTTGTGTCAGTAAGAGAATGGTGTCAGAGGAGAGGATTTAGAGTGGGTTAGGGCATAGCCTGCAGCTTTGGATAAGCTGCAGTTTACAGAGACTTTGAGTTGTGAGGCCAGAAGTGGTGAGGGTTTCGAGAACAGCTCTGTCGAGTTGTGCAAAGGAGAGTGATTATGGGGAGTGGAAGTAGATGATCTTGGGTATAAATATCTGAAGGAGATGGGTCAGCAGGCAGCAAACACAAACATTCACATAGTCTGGTGTGCCGTTCAATTACACCTAGCAGGGTCCTTCCATACCAAATATTAAAAATGCCTGCGTACCACTATCAATAGGATTAACTGGTCTTTTGCCCCACAGTTGTCGAAGTAGCCTCTCTCACAGGTGCTGACCCTTCCTGGAAGCTAGTCATTGGGTGGCAATCCACCTCAAAGAGTGAATGAATCAATGTGAGGGCATCATAGGCAGTTCTGCTCTTTTCCCTCCTGGAAATGCTGAGAAAAAACACAAACTTGTTTCTTCTCAATCGCAGGACGCCCCACAGTGCTTTACAGCAAATGGTGTAATTTTAATGAAGTGCAGTCACTATTCTAACGTGGTAGCCACTTTCGTGGACAGCAAGCCCTCACAAACAAGAACCTTTCAATGAGTTTTGCGATGTTGATTGAAATTGGCTGGGACACTGGAAAGAATGAAAGTACAAGGAAAATACAGATGATGTTGGAAATCTGAAATCAAAGCAGAAAGTGTTGGAAATGTTCAGCAGGTCTGGCAGCATCTGTGGGGGAGAGAGAAAGAATGCTGCCTGATTAGAAATTCCTCCCCAAAATCAACTGATCCTCAGCTGACGCGGCAAAATTTCCATCCTGCCTACAATGATTCTCATCACAGGGAGATGGGAAAATCCCCCCACATGTGGGAATTGAACATGACTCTTCTTCAGTTTAAAGAATATGTCACATTTAGCTGGAAATGTTAACTCACTCTCTCCACAGATGTTGCCAGATGTGCTGAACATTTCCAGCACTATCTGTTTTTCGAATACTTGTGTTATCATCCCTGCTCTTCTTCAAAATGGCACCATCTTGGGAAAGCAGCTCTCAGTTTCATACCTCATCCATAAAATTCCACATCCAATAATGCAGCCCGCCCCCCTCAAATTGGCATTACTTAGCTATTCTAGATTACATATTCAATCGATTGGACTAAAATGTTCCCCAGTGAGCCAAGGCTGACGCTTGAGGCTTGGGATGGCACAGTGGTTAGCACTGCTGCCTCACAGCGCCAGGAACTTGGATTGGATTCCCGGTTTGGGTCATTGTCTATGTGGGGTTTGTACATTCTCCCCGTGTCTGTGTCGGTTTCCTCTGGGTGCTCTGGTTTCCTTCCGCAGTCCAAAAGACATGCTGGTTAGGTATATTGCTCATGCTAAATTCTCCCTCAGTATACCCAAACAGGTGACTGAGTGTTAGAACTGGAACCTTTATAAAATAGAAGAGAATAAAGTTTCTTGAACTTTTTACAGGATAATTCACTAGTGAATGAGGAAAAGAACAACTCTGCTTTGATACTTATCTCCTTTTTGTTTCCATTGGAACAGATTATTTCAGAGAGGACGAAACCCAGGATGCAGGAGTTCCAGTCGGAAGTTTTCATGATAATAGGCGGCTGCACCAAGGATGAGAAGTTTGTGTCAGAGGTGACCTGCCTGGATCCACTCCGGCGAAGTCGACTGGAAGTGGCCAAATTGCCCATCACGGAGCTGGAGATGGAGAGTGAGAACAAGAAGTGGGTGGAATTTGCATGTATCACATTCCGTAATGAGGTCTACATCTCAGGTGAGCTGTGAGTTTAGAAGTAGCTGTCCCACCATTCGACACAATGGTTCTTAGTTTACACAATGGTTTTTACTTTGCACTCACCTTGGGAGATGGTTACCTTTCATTTCAGACAGACAGAATCAGCAACAAATCTCAGCACAAATCACTGATGAGACAGAGTAGAAGGCGCTTCCTTCTGTGTCTAAGCTGTACTTATCCTATGAGTGTTTGATGGGACAATGCAGAGGGAGGCTTATTCTGTATCTAACCAATGCCATATCTTCCCTGTGTGTGTAAAGCAGGCAGTATGGGAACAGCTCTGTGAACACTCATTCCGGTGAACAAAAAAATCTGAATGAAAATGGCTGCATATGTCCTATGTTCGGTTGCTCTGGAAAATTAAATCCAAAGGCATTTCTGCACAAATAGGTCCACTGCCAGGTAGATTTGTATGAGCTGATAAGATACATTGGAAATTGCACTACAAGGGGAATGTAAATACAAACAAGAAATTTGATAAGAGATTATGAGGATGCTCAGATTTCTATTTCTTATATTATCAAATCAATGCTGCATTATTCTGTCAAAGAGCAAAATTCAAAGGGGAGAGTGGGATGTAAAGAGTGATTTATGCAGGATGGTGTAAAGTAAGGCATGCACTAGAATAGAGAAGTCCAGAGTTAACAATAACATGCGTGAGTGTGTCAGCAATGTATGAGCTGTGACAAGAGCAGAATTGGGCAATATTACAAAGTTGGAAACAAATGGTCTCTGTGATAGTGAGGCTATGTGATTGGCAGCTCATCTTAGCATCAAATATGAAACTGCAATTGTGTACAATCTGGTTTAGTTTGAAACAATTGTCAATCAGATCTTGGCGATCTGCACCTCACCTTCATTTACCCATCTTTGATACACTTTCCTAACAGAATCTGTTGTTCAGTGTTGAAAATTTCTATTGTTTCAGCACTGGGGAGAGTTCTAGGTTTCCACTGTTCTTTGTGTGAAGAACCACTGCCTGATTTTGTTTCCAAATAGTTGAGCTCTAATTTGAAGATGATATTCCCTCGTTCAGAATCCTCTCACCAATGTCAATTAGGTTCAATTTTAACTCAGTGCTGTTGTGTGGAGTTTAAACGGGTTAAAATTTGGCCCACAGTTTTTTCTGTATCTTCTTTACCAAATCCTTTCCTCATTTTATACAACTTGTTCAAACCTTCTAGACTGAAGGGAGTACATGTCTGCACAACCCATCATAGAATGAAGGGACCCAGAATGGAGCCGCTCAGTCTAATGTGTCTGAGTAATCCAGTTAATCCCCCCATTTCCCATAGTCCAGCAAATTCTTTTCCTTCATGTGTTTATCCCAGGTTTTCCCTGTGTGTGAATGGCTGCCCAGGAAGTTCACATTCATTAAGCGATGACAGGAATGAGGTCCTATGTTCAAGACTGTCATGGCTGCAAGTGTTTTCCAAAAATCACCTTGGGAACAAAAAAGGATCAAGATTTATGTATCTGAAAGATTAAAGCTTGTTTTTCCATTGGTTCTTCCAGGTGGTAAAGAAACACAGCATGAGGTGTGGAAGTACAACGCCTCCTTAAACAAATGGATTCAGGTTGAATATTTAAACACCGGACGGTGGCGACACAAGATGGCTGTTCTGAGCGGCAAGGTGTATGCACTGGGAGGTTTTGATGGCATTACACGTCTCAACAGTGTGGAAGCGTACGACCCCTTTCATAACTGCTGGTCAGAGGTATCTACTGAGTTGAACATCTCCACATTGTCTGTGTTCATGGCAATCTATGTTAAACTGGGATTTCTTTTTACATATTGTGGTCCTTCTGTACATTTCACACTTCCCTCCTGTGTCACTGTTTTACTGTCATGCATTTCCGTCACACCCGGGAGTCACATCTCATGAATAGTGACCTTCAGAATCTCATAACATACCAAAGCACTTCACAGCCAATGAAATACCTCTTAAGAGTAGTCACTGCCATGGGAACCATGGCAATGGAACTGTGCACAGTAAGTCCTTCTGAGAGAGCACACAGGGTCCCAGGTTTAACATGTTGTTCAAAAGAAGGCTCACCTCTGACAGCACAGCACCGAAACATTGGCTGAGGTTTTCTACACAACTCTCTGGAATGAGGAATTGATGCCAGAGCCTTTTGATTCTGAGATTAGAATGCAATCAACTGAATCTCAGCAATCGCCGAAAATAAAATACAACAAATATAATGCTCAGCAGTTTCTTGAACAAAATCAATAAATTGTTCCAATCAATATGGTGCAGTTAACATTTTCAGGGGAATGAAAAAGAAATTGCATTTACATAGCACCTCATGACATCCCGAAGAACTTTAGAGCTAATAACATACATTTGAAGTGTGGTGACTGTTGTAATGCAGCTGTCAATTTGTGCACAGTAGGATCCCACAACAACAGTTGTGGGTAAATGATCAGGTAATTGGAATTTTTTTGGAATATTGCTCAGGGCACTGAGGACAGTTCTGCTTTTCTTCAAATATCGCAGCGAGATCCTTTATGTGCAGCTGAGAGGGCAGGTGAGGCTTGGTTCAATGTTCACCCGAAACTGCACTCCCAGCAGTGCAGCACTCCCTTAGTACTGCACTGGAGTATTGGCTGGGATTGCGTGCTCAAGATCCTGGAGCATGACTTGACCCTCATTTGTGTGGACAGTACACACCTGGGCAATTTTCCACACTGCTGGTCAGATTCCAGTGTTGGAGTTGTACTGGAACAGCTTGGCTAGGGGGCATGATTAATTCTGGAATATAGGCATTTTTAACAGGGTCCAAGCAAATTGGTGAAGCTGAAACTAAGTTAGAACTTTTCTTTATTAAGAGAGTTTATTGACTTGTTCGGTCTCACAGTCCTTCTACACAACCCAGTGTCTCAGCTATCCCCTGTACATAGCCAAAGACAATTCATTTCCATCACTTGTTTCTGCTAACAATGTAATTAAGAAGATATTCACAGCTATGAGTATTACATACAGGGAGCTCTTGTGACCCATTCCCTCTTCTGTAGCAGAGCAATCCACTCTTCCCCCATTCCTACATCTAAATGTCATGCAACAAAATGGGGATGGGTGAGGACTCGGGAGAGAATGAGGTCTTGGCACAGGGAGATGGGGCGGAGGCAATGGAGAGAAGCAAAAAACTGAAGTAAATATTGTTTGTTTTCTTTCATTGCTGTTAAGCATTCACAGCCTTTTTTCTAAAAGGTGTCACTTCATTCTGTGAATCAGTTAAATGTCATCAGATCATTTCTTCTCCTACAGGTGGTTCCGCTCCTGGTGAATGTGAGCTCATTTGCTGCCACTACCTATAATAAGAAACTCTATGTCATTGGAGGAGGTCCCAACGGGAAGCTGGCCACGGACAGAACCCAATGTTACGACCCTGCAGCCAATAAATGGAGCCTCAGGTCACCGATGCCTGTCGAAGCCAAGTGCATCAATGCTGTCACATTCAATGACCACATTTATGTTGTAGGTATGTGGACTATGGTGATTTGTTGTGCAGATGTTAACACCTGGGCAAAGAGTTTGCACACAACTTTCTGATTAAGAACATATAAAGGTTATTTGACCATGCATGGCTGATCTGTACTTTAAATCCCTTTTCCCATCTTTGATTCATATTTATCATCACCCTTCCTTTTATAGACTTGTTTGGTCCTACAGCTCCTTCCACATAACCCAGTGTCCCAGCTATCCTCTACTTACATATACTCAAAGACAATTCATTAAAAATGTATTGAGCTCAGAATAAAATATTTGAAAGGATACAGCTTTGGTAACTTTCTGAAAAAGGAAGTTTGGCCTTAGGTGACTGCATAGAATTTGTACGTTTTCCCTATGTCTGTGTGGGTTTCCTCTAGGTGCTCCAATTTCCTCCCACATTCCAAAAATGTGTAGGTTGGGTGAATTAGCCATGCTAAATGCGAGGGGTTACAAGTTCGGGTGAGGGGAAGGTAAGCCTGAGTAAGATACTCTTTCAGAGAGTTGGTTAGTTCTATAGTACATTACCCTCATATGAAAAGATGTTTTTTGTTTTCCTTCCTAATGTTTTCAATTTTGTGATGATTACTAGGTCGAGATTTCTCATGTCCTTTTGCTATCACAGACCTTTGCCTTCATTCAAAACTTGAATTTCAACTATCCCCAAATGATCTTTGTTGGCCATTGGTACTTCTCCACATCAATAGATGGTTTTAAACTCTGCAGAATATTGCTGTGATTTTGGACAACATGATGACACATTGGTTAGCATGCTGCCTCACAGCACCAAGGACCTGGGTTCAATTCTGGTCCTGGGTGACTGTGTGGAGATTGCACATTCTACCTGTGTCTGTATGGGTTTTAGCCCATATCTTGCTTAATTGGCACAAGATGCAGCAGCTCATCTTGAAAAGAGACAATGTGGGATTCTCATCAACTCTGCAGCCAGTGGCCGAGACCCCCAATTCCCCCACAAGATTCCTCCTCTGTTTTCCAGAGATTATTCCATTGAATGTACTGGATGTGTCCTCTGTTCAGTTAAATCCAACATGTCCGTGCAATTTTCCAGTGAAGGCTAATGTAAACTGGAGGAATAGCACCGTATGCTCCGATTAGGCATTTTACAATTCTTGCAACTCAACATTGAGTTCAACATCCTTAGATTGCAATCTTTCTCCATCTTTTTCTATTCAAACACTTTTTGGCGCAATGCAAATCGTCCCCCACAGGGCCATTTGTCACTTGTTTTCCAGTTTTGCTTATACCAAGCACTGACCTATATTCTCCCGGTGACACATCCAGTACATTGCATGGACATGATTGGGATTTAGACTAGGTACACCATCATAGGAGTGTGAGAACAGCAGCCAGAAGCTATGTTCATCATATTGATAGCTATTGCCACTCATGGTAATGAGCCAATAACAAGTAAGATCACAGCCCAAGTAAATCCATATTAATGCACTAGTGGAAAATAGCAATGCCTCACTACCTGGGCTCTGGGCTGATCCTGTGCTGATACTTCTAAGTGTATGAGAGAGAGAGAGAAAAGACATTAAGCAATTTCAAACTATAAGGCACAGCACGATTCTTAGAATTTGATTAAATGAGATAATAAAAAATCTAGCAGATATTGGACTGTATGCATTATCTGATCTCCTCCAGATAACAATCTCAAGTAAGTTTGACAGATGAGTGACGTAGATTTTTTTTGAAACTGCAGTAACTTACACCGAGATAAAATACCGCAGCCTCTATTTGGAGATAGGAGTGGGACAACCAGTTATCAACAATGTCATTCACTGGGAACGGAACAAAATTCCTGTTTAGTAGTCCACACGAATGACATCTCCAACTGAAAATAAGTTTAGTGAAATATATATTCATTGGCTTATTACACACAATTAAACATGGTTAAGGCATCTAGGCTCTATGGTAATAAAAGCAAAGTACAGTAGGTGCTGGAACCTGAAAAAAAGTGCTTAAAAAACTCAGTAGGTCTGGCAGCATCTGTGGAGAGAGAAAGAGAGTTAATGTTTTGAGTCCATGTACTCTCCTTCAGACCTGGAGAGAGGTAGAAATGTGATGGGCTGTATAATATATAGTGAGGCTGGGGCAGCTGAAGAAGGTTAGTGATTGGTGGGAGCTGGGAGAGATTGAACAAGGTGCATTAGTCACAAAACAGGAAGCATTAATGACAGAAGAAATGCAAGTAGTTACATAATGGTAAGATACCAGAATGTGTCACTGGGAGAATATAGGTCAGTGCTTGGTGTAAACAAAACTGAAAAACAAGTGACAAATGGCCCTGAGGGGGACGGTTTGCATTGAGCCAAAAAGTGTTTGAGTAGAAAAAGATGGAGAAAGATTGCAATCTAAGGATGTTGAACTCAATATTGAGTTGCATGAATTGTAAAGTGCCTAATCAGGGGATGCGGTGCTATTCCTCCAGTTTACGTTAGCCTTCACTGGAACATTGCACGGACACGTGGGCA
The DNA here is from genome assembly GCA_024679065.1 of Sphyrna mokarran. NCBI lineage: Eukaryota > Metazoa > Chordata > Chondrichthyes > Carcharhiniformes > Carcharhinidae > Sphyrna > Sphyrna mokarran. Next base: position 63,264,226 of record JAGIQG010000003.1, read on the forward strand.
TGACAGCAAGATGCTGAGTTAAAACAACAAATGACAGGAAGGTTAGGGTCATGCTTATGGATTGAGTAAAAGTGAACATAGAACCATAACAGTGCAGAAAGAGGCCCTTTGGCCCACCCCCTATATCCCTACATGTTATACCAACTAATCCCTCTAACCTACACATCCCTGGACACTAAGGGGCAATTTCTTAGCACGGCCAATCAATCTAACCCGCACATCTTTGGACTGTGGGAGGAAACTGGAGTAACCGGAGGAAACCCGCATAGTCACAAGGAGAATGAGCAAACTCCACACAGACAGTGACCCGAGCTGGGAATCGAATCCAGGACCCTGGAGCAATGAAGCAACAATGCTAACCACTGTGCTACCGTGCTGCCCAAGTGTTCTGACAAGTGTCATCCAGTTTATGTTTAATCTCCCCAAGGTAGATGAGACCACAGTAGAGACAGTGAATACAATAGATAAAATAGAATGAGGGTGACACAGTGGTACAGTGGTTAGTGCTGCTGCCTCACATCACAAGGGACCTGGGTTCAATTCCGGCCTCGGGTCACTATCCGTGAGGAGTTTGCACATTCTCCCCATGTCTGCGTGGACTTCCTCTGGGTGCTCCAGTTTCCTCCCACAGTCCAAAGATATGTGGGTTAGGTTAATTGGCCGTGCTAAATTGACCTTAGCAGGGTAAATGTGGGGTTACAGGATTAGGGCCTGAGTAGAATTGTGGTCAATGCAGGCTCAGTAGGCCTCCTTCTGCACTATAGCAATTTTATGATTCTAAATACAAATAAAATGTTGCTTTACCTGAAAGGAGTGTTTGGGGCCTGCAACAGTGAGGAGGATAAAGGTAAAGGGTCAGGTGTGGCACTTTCTGTCATTACATGGGAAAGGGGATGAGGAATTGGAGGTGATGGAGGAGTGGACCAGGAAGGATGCTGACAAGGGTGAGGGGCAAGATGTGTTTCATGATAGTGTTATGCCGGAGTTGGCAGAAGATGATCACCTATATGTGGAGGGTGATGGTGAAAAGTGAGGTCAAGGGGACCGTTTTCTGTTTCTGGGGAAGGGGGCGAGGCAGAGGTGCAGGGAATGTGTTGAACCCAATTGAATGTGCCTTCAGCCACAAGTGGAGGGAAACTTCAGTTAGGGAAAAGAGCAGACATGTCAGAAGAACTGTTTTCAAATTTGGCATTGTCAGAACAGATGTGATGGAGGCAGAGAAATTAGAAGAATGGGAGTGGGGTGTCAGGGCAGCAGTGGGAGTCAGTACGTTTTACAAAATATTGATGGTCTGTATATCACTGGAAATGAAGACTAGAGGTCAAGGATGGGAATTATCAGAGATGGACCATATGAAGGTGAGGGAGAGGTGGAAATTGGAAGTAAAATTGACAGATTTCTCCAGGTCCGAACGAGAGCATGAAATTGGACTGCTAATCATCAATGTAATGGAAAAAGAGTTACAGGAGGGGGCCAGAGAAAGACTGGAATAAGGAATGTTCCATGTACCCACAACAAGACAGACAAAACTGGGACCCACTGGGTATCCATAGGCACACCTTTTATTTGCAGGAAATGAGGCAAAGTTAAAGGAGAAATTGTTGAATGATAAAAACTAGTCCAGCCAGAGGGAGGAGAGAGAGCCTACCTCCCACAGCACCATGACCCCACCACCAAACATTGAACCAGGACTGACATTGACCTCATCACCTCTGAAGATCTTCCATTCGGAGCTTCCAACCTCATAGTCCCCGATCCAACACAGCACACTTCTACCTCCATCCCTAAATCCTATCGTATCAGCTTGTTCCTGTCCCACTGAACTCATTTCTTTCGATCTTGACTCCATCCTTTCTCCCTTGTCCAGCCTCCACTTATATTTGGTGATTTCTCTGATACCCGACATTATATCAACAATTTCTAGCTTCCTGGCCCTGACTAGCCCCTGCTCTCGATGTCCAAACCTTCCACCCCTCTATCCACCACCAGGGGATGGTGGGGGGTCTGAGGACTCTCCACTTCCTTGAGTGGAAGCCTGAACAATCCCCGCCCACCACCACTCCCTTCTGCCTGCCTGAGCTTGCTTTGTATTCAAAAACACAAACCTGCTTAGTGAGTGGGCTGGACTTGGGAACTCTTGCACTACTTATCTGCTTGTCCTCGACTGTCTGGTAGTCACCCATTCCCTCACCCATTGCCTGCAGTGTGACCATCTCCCTAGACATGCTATCCACATCGTTGTCAGCCTAATGGATATGCCACAATGACTCCAGGATCCAAAACCTGGAGCTCAGTTTCCTGCAACTGGTGACACCAGTTCCTGTGCCAGTTCCCAGCTACAGGAAGTGCCCACCACTCTTCACCTTACAGGATGGGCACTGAACCAAGCTGCCCTTGCATGCTTTAACTTTGCTTTACAAACAAATTTTTACGATTTGGAGACTAGAGACCTCGATCGTACTGCTCCCAATAAGCTGACTACCCTTGGTAAACCTTACTACTAATAATAAAACCTTATAATCATCAATAAATTATCCAATTTAAATACTCACCAACCAATTCCTTATCTATTTTTTTCTGAAGTCACATTTTTTTCTTAGGAAGCAGGTAGGCTGCAGGTAGAATTCCCCTGGGTCTGCTCTCTCTTAGTCTCTCTCTCTCTCTCAGTCTCCGTCTCAGTCTTTTTTAGTTTCTCTCATTCACTATCTCTCTCCGTCTCTCTCCTTCTTAGTCTCTCTCTGTCTCAGTCCCTCTCCCTCTCTGCCTCTGTCTCTCTCTATTACTCTCTCTCCTTTGTCTCCCCTCTCTCAGTCTATCTTTCTCCTGTCAGTATTTTTCTCTCTATTAGTCTCCACTCCGTCTCTTTCAGTCTCTCCCTCTCTATATTGAAACATATAAGATGATTAGAGGTTTAGATAGGGTGGACAGTGATAGCCTTTTTCCTAGGATGGAGAAAACTAGCACGAGGGGACATAGCTTTAAATTAAGGGGTGGTGGTTTTAGGACAGATGTCAGAGGTAGGTTCTTTACCCAGAGGGTGGTAAGGGTATGGAATGCCTTGCCTGCGTCAGTTGTAGATGCGCCAAGTTTGGTGGCGTTTAAGAAGTTAGTAGATAAGTTTATGGATGAAAAGGGAATGGTTTAGGTTAGAGGGTCACTGCTTGTTCCTAATTGGTCGGCGCAACATCGAGATGCCGATGGGCCTGTTCTGCACAGTAATGTTCTATGTTCTATGTTCTATATCTCTCACTCTCTGACATCTCTTGACATTGTTTTAAGATTCCTTGGGTAAATCAAATTGGGACTAATGTTGTGGAGGGCAAACCCCAGGAATGTTTGCAAGATGGTTTTCTAGTGGAGAGGAACTAAGTAGAGAACGGGTTATTGTAGATCTGGTGTTGAGTACTGAGAAAGGGCTTATTAATAATCTTGTTGTAGTGGAGCCTTTAGAGAAGAAGACTATAATGTGAGAGAAACTTACATTAAATTTCCCAATTGGATGATGTCTGACTGTTAGTGAAGTGGCTTTTTTCCCACTTCCACATTTTTATAAAGAGAATTGTTCAAAGAAGTTGACAACATAAACAATTTATTTTAATGTCCCGATGGTTTTTCTCAGGGTTGCATGTAGCAGTGTCCTGGAGATTGATCTTTAATTCCTGAAGACTCCAGGCCAATCCCGAAGGGTTGGAAACCTTATTTACTTGGCAGTGCCAGGCATGCTGAGGGCTCATTTTGGCACTGGTAAAATGCCAATGAGGGAGAGAGGTGACTGTCAGTTGTCTGCCTACTTCTCTCGGAAGGCAACTGCTCTGCTGATGTCTCACCCGCTGCTGAGAATACCCTCTGGCACTAGGAAGGCATCAAGCTTCCCTTCCAACACCTCTGACCCATTATACAAGATCTGCCCCACTCTCCCCCCACTGCCCCTCTCAACCAGCCTATCTCCAGGGGGCTGATAACATTCAGCCCTGTGTTTCAGTTATACTCGGTTGTAATGAGTTGTCTGATCTTTTGGGCTGGGTCAGATTTTTACAGCTGGTTATCAACTTGGTTCCTGAGTTGGGGCCACTGAAAGCTGCTGCTCTGGAATATTAACAATTGCTGATCCAACCACTGCTGCTGCTGCTGGTGTGGGACATTGGCTAAGAGCAAACAACAGCACCATCCTCTGGACAATCTTTACTTAGCTTCTTTACAATCATGTCAGGAGATTTCGTTTCTACTCACTATAACCAGTAGATGGATTAGTTAGTTAATAAATCCAATATTGGAACAAAAAGAGCTGCAGACGGAAGGAATTGTTTTCAACAAACAGGGTTCAACTTTCAAAAGGAGAGAGGAGCAGGCAAAAAGGGACAGTCGAGTAGCAGAATAAGTTACCCGGGGAAGGAAGGTGAAGTGGACAGTGTTTATGGAGCAAAGGGACAGTTTGATATGATTCTGGAAAAACACGAGATTGAGGGATTGAGTTAGAAGGTGAGAGGAATATGGTGAAAGAGTGGGCCAATATGGGTCTGATATGATGAGTTGGATATGTGAGCCATATGGTGCAGTGGGTGGGTGAGGGATATGGTGTGTGGGTGGATGTGGAATATGGTGCAGTGGGTGGGTGAGGGATATGGTGTGTGGGTGGATGTGGAATATGGTGCAGTGGGTGGGTGAGGGATATGGTGTGTGGGTGGATGTGGAATATGGTGCAGTGGGTGGGTGAGGGATATGGTGTGTGGGTGGATGAGGAATATGGTGCAGTGGGTGGGTGAGGGATATGGTGTGTGGGTGGATGAGGAATATGGTGTGTAGGTGGATGAGGAATATGGTGCAGTGGGTGAGTGAGGAGGAGGGATATGGTGCAATGGGAGGGATATGGTACAGTGGGTAGGTGAGGGATATGGTGCACTAGGTAACTAAGGGGAAAGGTGAGGGATAACGTGCAGTGAGTAAGTGAGGATATGGTGCAGTTGGTAAATGAGGGATACCGTCATGGATAACGAAAGAAATAAAGGAGAGTATTAAATTAAAATTCAATGCATACAGAATGGCCAAAACTAGTGGGAAATTAGAAGATTGGGAAAGGTTTAAAAAACAACAAAGAACAATTAAGAAAGCGATAAAGAAAAGAAAGATAAATTATGAAACTAAACTAGTGCAAAATATAAAAACTGATAGTAAAAATTTTTACAAATATCTAAAAAGGGAAAGAGTGGCTAAAAGTAAACGTTGGACGCTTAGAAGGTGAGAAGGGGAATTTAATAATGGGAAATGAGGAAATAGCCAAGACCTTAAACAAGTTTTTAGTGTTGATCTTCACGATAGAGGACACACATAGCTTACCGAAAATTGACAGTCGTGGGAATATAAGGGTGAGGTCCTTAAAATGATTACCATTACTAAAGAGGTAGTGCTTGGTAGGAGGATAATGGGACTAAAGATAGACAAGTCCCCAGGCCCGGATGCAATGCATCCCAGGGTACTGAAGGAAATGGCAGAAGTAATAGCTGATGCGTTAGTAGTAATTTATCAAAATTCGCTGGACTCTGGGGAAGTGCCGGCTGATTGGAAAACAGTTACTATTATGTTGCTGCTTAAAAAAGGAAGTAAACAAAAGGCGGGTAACTACAGGCCGGTTAGCTTAATGTCCATACTTGGGAAAACGCTGAAATCTATCATTAAAGAAGAAATAGCAGGACACCTGGAAAAAAATGGTTCGATCAAGCAGACGCAGCATGGATTCATGAAGGGGAAATCGTGTTTGACAAATTTACTGGATTTTTATGAAGATGTGACTAGTGCAGTTGACAGAGGGGAACCCGTGGATGTGGTGTTTTTAGACTTCCAAAAGGTGTTTGATAAAGTACCTCACAAAAGGTTGCTGCAGAAGATTAAGGTACAAGGAGTTAGAGGGTAAAGTGTTAGCTGGATTGAGGATTGGCTATCTAACAGGAAGCAAAGAGTTGGAATAAATGGGTGCTTTTCTAGTTGGCAGTTGGTGACTAATGACGTGCCACAGAGATTGTTGCTGGAGCCTCAACTGTTTACCATATACATAGATGATTTGGAGGAGGGGACCGAGTGTAGGGTAACAAAGTTTGCTGATGACATGAAGATGAGTGGGAAAGCAAATTGCGAGGAGGGCATGGAAAGTCTGCAGAGAGATTTGGATAGGCTGAGTGAGTGGGTGAGGATCTGGCAGATGGAGTATAACATTGTCAAGTGTGAGGTTATCCACTTTGGAAGGAATAATAGTAAAATGGACTGTTATTTAAATGGTGAAAAATTACATCATGCTACTGTGCAGAGGGACCTAGGGGTCATTGTGCATGAATCACAAAAACTCAGCCTGCATATGCAGCAGGTGATCAAGAAGGTGAATTGAATGTTGGTCTTTATAGCAAGGGGGATAGAATATAAAAGCAGGAAGGTCTTGCTGCAACTGTACAGGGCACTGGTGAGGCTGTAACTAGAGTACTGTGTGCAGTTTTGGTCCCCTTATTTGTGAAAGGATATATTGGCCTTGGAGGAAGTGCAGAGGAGGTTCACCAGGCTGATACTGGAAATGAGGGGGTTAGCTTTTGAGGAAAGATTGAGTAGATTGGGTCTGTACTCGTTGGAATTTAGAAGGCTGAGGGTAATCTTATAGAGACATATAAGATAATGAAGGGGTTAGATAGGGTAGAGGCAGAGACATTATTTCCACTTAGAAAAGAAACAAGAACTAGAGGACATAGCCTCAAAATAAAGGGGAGTCAATTTAGAACGGAGTCGAGGAGGAACTTCTTCACTCAAAGGGTGGTGAATCTCTGGAATCCTCTACCCATTGAAGCGGCGGAGGCTACCTCATTGAATATGTTTAGATCACAGGTAGATAGATTTCTGATCGATAAGGGGATTAAGGGTTATGGGGAGCAGGTGGGTAAGTGGAACTGAACCACTTTCAGATCAGCCATGATCTTATTGAATGGCGGGGCAGGCTCAGGGAGCTAGATGGCCTACTCCTGCTCCTATTTCGTAGGTTCTTATAGCGCAGTGGGTAGGTGAGGGATATGGTACAGTGGGTAGGTGAGGAGGAGGGGGAGTGATATAGTACGGTGGATGGGTGAGGGTGAGAGAGAGTGATATGATGGAATGGGTAGGTGAGGGGGAGATATGGTGCAATGGGTGGATGAGGGATATGGTACAGTGGTAGATGAGGGGCAGGGTCAGGGTATGGTGTGGGCATGGAGTCAAACGACAAGGATTTATAGGTAGATGGAAAATGGGATGGGTTGTCAGAGTAACCATGGCCAAGTAAATGGTACATGAAGGGGAGGACTCTGACCTTCCTTTGGTTTTCTTTACTATGGAATACTGTGTTGTGCTGGAATAGCCTTTGGGTAACTGCCATCTTTTGTTTCCATTCTAGTAAACTGCAGCCTGAGTAATCTTGGACTGCTGCTTTAATCTTTCCCTCTCTCTCTCTCTCTCTTTCCCAAGGTGGTGCAATGAAGGCCCTTTACAGCTACAGTCCTGCAGAGGACTCATGGACTCTGGTCACGCAGTTTGGTCATGAGCGTGCCAGCTGCGGGATCGCGGCTTGCAACAACAAGCTCTTCATCACGGGGGGCCGTGATGAGAAGAACGAGGTTATTGCCACCGTTTTGTGCTGGGACACAGAGAAGGAAAAGCTGACGGAGGAGTGCGTCTTGCCGCGTGGCGTATCACACCATGGCAGTGTCACCGTGAGGAAGTCCTACACACACATCCGTCGCATCGTTCCAGGAGCGGTCTCTGTATGACAAGCGCGGGCAACTTATTCCCCTCCTGAGGATCTGCCTCGGGGCTTTTCCAGGATCTGTATTCTCTTCAACTTCTATCTTAACCTTTGGATTCATGTGACAAAACATTTTCCTGTCTCCATGATTTGATCCTTTCGGATATCACTGGAGTAAAGGCAGTACCTTCACTGAAATTGGGACAAACACTGCATTGTCAAAGTATTTGGGATCCAGAATCTAATCCAGAAAAATTCCTTGCATTTTTCTTGGCTGATCAAACAGCTACACACTAGTCTGTCAGAGATACACATTGGGAATGCATTGCAATATATTGGAAACACTTTGGGAATAAATGGATTAAAGATATTGGAGCAGTCAGGATCCAACACTGGCTCAAAGAGTTAAATGGTGGGGACCGGTTGCTCATCAAGCCAGGGTATTATGGAACCAAGGTGAATAATAAGAGTAACAATGCAAATTGACCACAATGGGCCAGATCTCATGGTCTTAATCGTAGTGATGCTATTGGGGGTCAATAGGGAACCACAGCTGCCAACACTTATACATGCACAGACGTATGCCAGGAAAAGGAAGGTGTGGTACTTGAGAATGCGCTCTTCCTGAACTTCCAATGATAGTCTTGCTGAGCTGCTTAGGAAAGTGGCAGGGAGCTTTATTTAATAAATTTGGGCTGATCGCCCACAAATAACACTGGATTTAATGCTATTTAAATTAATTAAAGCTGATAGCAGCAGACATAAAGCCTGGTAGTGAACTGATCAGCCGTGTTTCAGATACACAATCCCCTGTAATATATTCCACATCTCTGCAACATGAATCCCTCCAGCTCTTAGTGATGCTGTTTCTCAAATTTTTTTAAAAATTCATATGCATATTTGTACAATGTTGACATAGTTTTACGTACGTGTTTTATTCTGCTGTACAGCCCCCAGATGAAGTCTGCACATAGGTTGCACATTGTTGGGCTGTCTGGGTGCAGAGATGAAGTTGTGAAGGAACACCCCTTGGTCCCTTGGCAGTTCCTGCTGTTTAGGTTTTGAAAATGCAGTGCTGTCCTAACTGGCTTGCATAGTCATATGACTCTATGAGGAATCTGTCTCTGGAGGCAAACATCTTGCAATCAATTCAACAAAAACCTCTGACAGAAACACATTAAGGAAGTCTGCAGTCCTTAGACTTGCAACATGACATCCAAGCATGGCAAAAATGAGGTATTTGAAACCTGCAATGGAAGCAGAGAAGGAACTGAGAACCCAGGAACATAGAAATGTTGAAAATCTGCAAGCAGCTGCTGAAAAGAACAAAGGAAAACAGATAAGCTACAAGAAAGAAAAGAAAAGCACACACAGGCTGCAAGTGAAATATCTGGCTGCAATGAATCGGGAAGTACCGACAAAGGCTGCAATTAAACTACTGCTTGAGTAAAAATGACTACAATAAATTTTCTAATCCCAGCTCTGATCCAGTTGTAAAATGATATATGACAGAACTATTGGTATTTCACTTACAATGGCAACACAGCGAAATTGCAACAGAGTTAATTAACAAGCCTAAGAAGGGTAGCCACACTGTTAAGAACTGCTAGGGAAGGACTGCTATATAGTGTATACCTCCTTGTAATGGGCCAAAAAAACAAACAGCAAAGATTTTGAAAGCATTGAACACAGATTTTGAATGCCAAACAAATGTTACGTATGAAAGATTTGTATTCAAAACTAGAGTTCAGAATGAAAATAAGACGATTGAATGGTACATCATAGGAATAACATAATTGGAAGAATCGTGTTAATTTCAACAGTTAAAAGACAATCTGATTAAAGATAACCTGGTCCTAGGAGTGGGAGACCCCAAAATGAGAGTAAGACTACTAAAAGATGAGAATCTGACACTAAAGGAAGTGATAGACATGTGTCGAAACATCAACTTGAGCATCTGTATGGCAGAGCAGGCCAGGAGGAAAAGGACTATCCAGCATGGGGAAATCAGTATTTTAACTGCAAGAAACAGAACCACTTTGCACACGAGCGCTTGGTCAGAAAATGGTAAAACAATCCTATATGAATAAAAGCAAATTACTGCGGATCCTGGAATCTGAGACAAAAACAGAAATGCTGGAAAACCTCAGCAGATCTGACAGCACACATGGAGAGACAATAGAGCCAACATTCCAAATCTGGGGTTATTAGGCTTGAAATGTTAACTCTGTTCTCTCTCCAGAGATGTTCTTCAGACCTACAAAGATTTTCCAGCATTTTCTGTTTGTAAAACATAAACTGATGGCCATTGGAAAGAAGGAAACAAAAGATTTCAAGGAGAGAGAGACAGTAGTAAACCGTAAGATGGTTGCTGATCATATAATTGCAACGAGCCAAAGGTAAATGTTCTCCAGGAAAATGTTCACAAAGGAGCTGAACTGGAAGAGTTGAAGGACAAGATTCTTGCTGAGTATACACCTTTTAAAAAAAAATGATAAACTGAAGACTTCAATGATCTAAGATCAGATCAAACAAATTTCAGGAACAACACAAAGTACCAGGAGGAAAGAATGATCCACAATTCCATTGTTAGTAATTCAAAATGGGAGTTGAAACAAATGTAACAGGCATATGTACTCAACTGGCAAAGCTGCTCCTTCACAACAAATGGGGAATCAGACAGAAATGGGAACTCGCCAGATGTTCTGAGAACAGAACTATCAACAATCCCAGAGGTTCACAAGATTCCAACAACCAAGTTGGAACAACAGTCAACTAGACAACAAAGGCCACAGGAATGACACTCTCTGGACGAAGAACATCACCCAGATGAACAATCAATGTCATCATGGATACATTGCATTAAAAAACCTGCGTACGTGTGCAGTGTATGTGCAGAGATTAATTAGTAGGCCAAACAGTTGTCAATGCATGAGAACAGAGGGTATATTGTGTATAACTTGGGAAACTCACAGTCACATAGTATTATGTGTCCAAATGTATCTTTTGTTTTGTGGAGAAAATAAAGAGTTTTTTTTGAGAAAGGGGATGTTTGGTTTTGGAAATGCAACACTGCACTACCTAACTGGTTTGCATTAGTCATGTGACTCAACTGTGAGAAGTCTGCCTCTGAAGGTGAACATCTTGAGATAAGTTCAATAAAAGCCTTTCGCAGAAACACACTAACGAAGACTACTGTCCTTATATTTGCAACATTGGGCTAACAGCAGCAATGGTCAGGTCCTGCACTTGTGTCTGGTAGCCTTTATGTCGGCTTGCCTGAGTTTATCCCAATGTTGCTGGTTCTCTACAGGCCTGGGGAATGCTGAGCAGAGGCTCAGAGCCCCAATCAGCTGCTTGTTACTCTGAGATCCGCCAGCTTGATCAACACATTCTAGGGGTCAAAAAGGAGACGGAGAGAATTTAAATACTCTGGGTTATTCGGGCTTGAAGTTCAAATCAAATACATAGAAGATAAATGGGATTAAAGTTAAATGATGCAAAACTCTCATAGATAAAATTTTTTTGAATGTAAAGTGCCATAAAAGAAAAGTAACTAAACCGGACAGGTAAAACTGCAGAGATCAAAGAAGAAAATAAATTGTGAGTTCGGCTGAAAAGTTCTGGGCAGTCGAAGTTTCTTAAAGTGTTTAAAAATATTGAAAGTCAATGGCCCCAAAATCTTCGGATATGGGGAGAGGCCTCCAACTCTGTCCACATCCTGATGTGCCTCAGGGCCTGAGGAAATCCTGGCATGCGCACATCCATGGTACGTATGCAGGATGTTTAGATTCCTGTGACCCAACTTTCTGTGGAGTGACGATCACCATCATATTGCCAATCCATTCCTGTTTTTTAAATAAAGTTTATTTATTAGTCACAAGTAAAGCTCACATTAACACTGCAATTAAGTTACTGTGAAAGTCCCCTCGTCGCCACAGTCCAGTGCCTGTTCATCTAAACAGCACGTCTTTCAGAATGTGGGAGGAAACCTATGCAGACATGGGGAGAATGTGCAAACTCCACACAGACAATGACCCAAGCGAGGAATTGAACCTGAGTCCCTGGCGCTATGAAGCAGCAGTGGTAACCATTGTGCTATCGTGCCGCCCATTACAGCTGGAGTTCTGCTGGACATAATGGAGCTCCACGTTACCCAGATTTCTGAACCAGGGATCATCAGCAATGCTGGAGCTCCGAGTCTGTCCTCGTATTACAGGATCGCTGAGAAAGCCAAGCCACACCCTCTTTATGTGGCTTCAGCTGTTATATTTGGAAGTCTTCATTCACTAATACAGTGAAGAGTTGTAAAGCTTTTGGGACATTTGAATAGATTTTCACTATTAGTCATTGAATGTGACTAAGGTATATGGATGGGGTAGTGGGGTGGGTAGGATGTCTGTTGGGTAGTGCATGGGGTGGCAGGGTGGATAGGATACATTCAATAAGGTACCTCACAAAAGGTTAATTACTAAGAGCCCATAGTGTTGTAGTATATTAGCATGGATAGAGAACTAACTAAGTTTTAGAAGACAGATTTGGGATGAGCGGGACATTTTTGGATGGGAAATGTAACTAGCTAGAGGAAGGGCAGGGGGAATGACTGCTCCCCCTCAGCACATTCTTCAAAAGTGGCGCCTTTTCAATGGGGCATTCTTTACGGGTCTCTCAGATCCCTTCCCGAGATCTGAAGTCCTCGATCCATGTACTGCAATCTCAGGATGCAATATGGATGCAGGGACTTCAGGCAGCGAGGAAGGCATGCAATCTCCCAAGAGGACATGCAATCTCCCGAGAGGACATGCAATCTCCCAAGAGGACATGCAATCACAATTGCAGAGGCCACAAAGGATATAAATACGCAGCCACCGTGACAAACAGGCAGTTGAGACCAAGCATCTCTCACCGACAGACATCACCAGCCGAGATTGGGTGAGTAAATAGATTTGGTGATTGTCACTTGAAAAATTTAAACCACTATAGAGTCCAAAATTGGCAGCTTTAAGTTAAATAAACTGGCTCATTTAAATACATAGCAAAGATCAAGAAGAAGAATAGGAATGGTTTAGTGAAAATATTTGGCTCGTCATTTATAGTTTTAGTCACTAATCATTCAATACTTAGACCCAAAGCATTTTGACAGCACAGATAATGTGAACAAATTACAATTTTTAGCAGACATGTACTCAGGCATCATCAACAGTCAAACTGAAATCATACAGGAGTTTCTTTCATATCTTTTTCATATTGCTTTTTGTTTTCATTTTACGTTTAAAATGTAAAATAATTAAATAACACATTTTTAAAAATTATGTTTCAATTTTAAATACAAAATAAAAATGTATAATGAATTTAAAATTGTTTGGTATGCATTATAGCGCCTTTTTTACGTGCTTGCTCTCCCTAACTTTAGAACCTGGCTATATCGCTGATTGTAACTAGTGGAGTGCCACAGGGATCAATTCTGGGGCCACATTTATTTAAATCCTGCATTAGATGAGGGAGGGGAATGTGCTGTTGTCAAGTTTGTGGATGACACAAAATTAGGAAAGTGGTGAGGTTGACACAAAGTGGGACATAAGGAGCAAACTATCCAAAATCTATCACTCTGATCCAAAGTTGGAAACCTTTTTGGAGGGTTCTGGATGCCGGGGTGAGGAGAATGTTGGTGGTGTTTCCCATTGGAAATTTAACTTCCAAGCCAATTCTGGCATTGTCAGTACATCATAACATCCAAAGAGTCCCATAGTGCAATAGTGTGGTACATCCAGGGTACAACCATCCAGAGATGAGAGGTTTTGGGCCTCTGATTGTTGGTTTTACCTGGCTCAGATTGCTGCATTGTTCCAATAACCGTGCAGTCGAATGACCAGAGCCACTAGGGAGCTTGGCTGTTTATATCATATTACCCAGGTTTTTATAAAGAGATTCTCATAAACAGGCATAAAACTAACACAATGAGCTGAAACATGAGAGTACCCTCAGCAATATTTACCAGCCTCTAACAATGTTTACCCCCCCGATACTGTTCATCCTCCCCCACCACTGTCAACGTTCACCATCTCCCGTCCCGACACTGTTCAATCTGTCCTGACAATGTTCATCCCTCCCAACGATTGTTCACAACTCCCCTAACACTATTCACCCCCCCCACAATGTTAAGTCCGTCCTGACAATATTCACCCTCCCAACAGTGTTTACAGCTCCCCTGACACTGTTCATTCCCCCCCCTTCCAACACCGATTGCCCCCTATACTATTCACCTCCCTCCCAATAATGTTCATTCCCTCTCCCAACAATGTTCACCCCCCCCCAACAATGTTCACCCTCTCTGGACAATGTTCCCTCCTCTCTCGACACTGTTCACTTCCCTCTCCCAACAATGTTCATCATCCCCCCTCCTGACAATGTTCATGCCTTCCTGACAATGTTAACCACCCTCCTCCTCCCTCCCAACCCCCACCTGCCCCCACCTCCCGACAATGTTCAACACCGTGGCAATGTGGTGGAGGTGTTGAGCATTTTTATTGGTTCGATAAGCTGAGGAGGGAGGGGTAACACTGTCATTGGGGTGAGGGTGAGGCATGAGCCAGGGGAAGGAATCCAGTGAATCTTCTCTGGGTTGCTCCTTATGCAATTATATTCTTTATATGAGTAAGATATATTGCATATTGCATATATAGCATATATATTGCATATATACTTGCATACATGTTGCATATATATTGCATATTGTTATGCAATTATATGAGTAAGAAGTCCAAAACTACTTACAATACTCCAGATCTGATCTCATTAAGGTCTTGTCCCACTGTGGCAACATTGCTGTAATCTTATACTCAATTCCCCTTGCAATAAATGCCAACATTCTATTTGCCTTGCTGTACCTGCATGCTAATGTTTTGTGATTCATGTGCCAGGATACTCAGATCCCTCTGTACTGTAGAACTCTGCAATCTCTCTCCTTCTAATACACTGCTTTTCTATTCTTCTTGTCTCACATTGTACTCACTTTTGCCCACTCACTTAACTTATCTAAATCCTTTCATAGATTACTTTCTAGATAGTGGCTAACCTCTCCACATTACATATTTAAAAATTCTTTCATGGGATGGAGGAATTACTGGCAAGCATTTGTTTCACATCCCTAATTACCCTTTGGTTTCCAATGTGGATACTGTTTGGATTTCTCTTTGGGTAACTTGTAGTCTGCTCTGCATTAGGAAGGCTCCCCACTACCGGAATGACTTAGATCTAATTTGGGTATGCTTCTTTAAAAGCTCTTTTATTTACAACATAGTACATGCTAAGCTTCCAGGTAAGTATATCTTTCTCTGTATAGTGCATTCCATCTTCTCTTGCACATGACTGTTGATGTTGCATTTATACATCACTATCTCATTACCAGAATGATTAACCCATTATTCTACACTTCCCTCCAGGTATCATCTCCACTTACCTTGCAGCTTCAAACCACTTTGACTAATAATCCACTGTGATATGGTACACTTTTTCTCTGAAGTCAAATGATCTGGTCCCAATCTATCCGAGGCCTATTTGGAAAAATTAAATGGTAATTAATGTTCTGTGGGTGTTTGGCCATGATTAGTGCAAATATGGCATGACAATATGATGCCTTAAATTGCTTTTGAAATTCCTGGCTCCCACACAGATTGCACAAACTCTATACTTGCTAATCCCAATGGATTCTGTGAAGAATCTCTCTTTTGTATTCTTGGGTATTATTAGTCCATGGTTAAATATCACAAGATTGTCAACAATCATTAGATGTTTCTTCTATTTGTGATACTTCTGTAAGAGATGATTGGTTGAGTTATATTTTGACCAACATCTTGCAAACTTTCCTTGCCTAGGTACAAGCTATACCTTCCTTTTGTGCTTTCCTGGTTTCTTGTAGTTTTTTCTCAGAGGCTGATAGAGAGTTTGTTATGACTAATGACAATGCTTCCATAAATAAGTCTTGGCTTACTGCTTGATCAACCTTGGCTCTAGATAACAGATGGCCCTTCCCATTGGCGGGATCTTCTGATGCCCCCAATGGCAATGCTTGTCCCACCTCCCCCAAAGTCTCCACTCCCATGATGGTTTCCCTGGATGCATGGCCAATGAGCAATGCAAATGGCACTGATTTTGGTGGCACCCATGACAGGCTGGCTCTGCTGTTGGAAATCTCGCTGTGGAGGAGGATTAGAAAATTCTGATCAATGTAACTCTGTGATTTGAGTTTTACCTGGCACATTCACACTTGTATTATGATAACACATTAGCCTGAGTCTGAAACATTATATGCATAGAGGCATTTTGACAATCTCTCCGCGGAATTCAGAAGGCTGAATCAACAATTTATGGTCTGTCTTGATTTGAAATTGCAGCCTTATTAAATAATCAGAAAATGGTTCAGGTGCCCAGGTCATTGTCAATATTTCTTTCTCTATAGTCACAATAACTTTGTTCAGTTGATGTTCTGGAAGCAAAGTAGACTACCTTTCCTATACCATCCTCCTGGATCAGAGTATGTATGGCTCTGGGGCCTGTTGGGAATGTGACTATAGCCACCACCATGGGCAATCTGGGAATATATTGCATCAGATTGTCTGGGAAGGCAAGCATTTCCTTCACTTCTTAAAATGTATTGTTCTTCTCAATCCTCCAAAACTACTATTGGCCTTTTCCTAACAAGTGTCTCAAAGTTTCAATGATTGTAGCTAACTTCAGGTTGAATTTACCAAGTGGACTGATCATTCTGAAGAATTGTTGACAGTCTACCAAAATGCCTTTTCATATTGTGATGTGACCTAAAAATTTAATGGTAGTTTCTGCAAATTCACGTTTTTTGTTTAAGGTGAGACGTGCCTCCTAAAATTTTCAGAACTTCATGTACTCTGTGATCATGCTCCTGTATTGTGGCAAAATAGGTACGCATGTCATCCATATGACAAGTGACTCCCCTTCTTCCTCCTGGAATGTTTGATATGTTTCCCTGGAGCATCTCCAGAACTGATGATATATCAAAAGAAAGTAAAGTTTATTTATTGCCGCAAATAGACTTACACTAACACTGCAATGAAATTACTGTGAATATATCCTAGCTGCCACACTCCAGGGCAGTTTATGTACTCCGAGGGAGAACTTAATATGGTCAATGCACCTAACCAGCACATAGAGTCATTGAGGTTTACTTGATGGAAACAGGTCCTTTGACTCAACTTGTCCATGCCACCCCTTTTTTTTTAAGCTAGTCCCAGTTGCCCATGTTTGACCCATATCTATCTACCCATCTTATTTATGTAATTGTCAAAATTATTTTTAAAAGACAAAATTGTACCCACCTCTACTAGTAGCTCTGACAGTTTGTTCCAGACACTCACCACCCTCTGTGTGAAAAAATTGCCCTTCTGGACACTTTTGTATTTCTCCTCTCTCACCTTAATACAATCTAGCTTTAGAGTCCCCTACAATTGGGAAAAGATATTGATTATCTCGCTGATCTATGCCCCTCATTATGTTATAGACCTCTATAAAATCACCCCTCAGCCTCCTAAGCTGCAGGGAAAAAAGTTTCAGTTTATCCAACCTCTCCTTATAACTCAAACCATCAAGTCCTGGTAGCATCCTAGTAAATCTCTTCTGCAAGCAGAATTGTCCAAAAGACGTAGTAAATATAAATACCATTCCTTGTCAAATGATATTTACCAAAGCCTGTAATAAGCCTCAAATATAGTGAAGAGCATGTTGTGGGAAAGTTTGCCAAATTGTCATCCTCTAAGGATATTGGATGGATTTACCTCGGATGGCATTATTTAATTGAGTGAAGTCTTTGAGAACCTGAGTTCACCAGTAAGCTTGGGGAAACTGTCCCAAGCCCCAAGCAGCACCTAGTTGTTTCCATGACAGGTGACAGCTCTATGGAACATTCTGCTGAATTTCTCTTTAACTTTCTTCAACAATAGGTGTAGTATCCCCTGAGTGTGTATGAACATGTAGGGTTGAAGCAGCGAATAATGATTTTCATGTTTGAGCTGCCTGACCTGATGTGGGAAATTGCTAACAAATCAATAAGATTTTTGGACAATAAACGTTAAGGCACTGACAGAATTATAGCAAAGAGTTAAATGATTCTTAAAACAAGGTTGTAAGCTAATGAGAGAATAGGTTACATACACGTGAATGCAGTAAGAAAATTAAACAAATAATTATGACATAAAACATATATACTGATATTTTAAATGTATTTTAAGTATTGTATGAATTATTGTTCACTTCAGCCATACGCAAGTTACCACAAAGTATGATGGTGAAGAAGCATAGTTCAGAGCCAAAGTCCTGGGATACCTGCAGTTAGCAAAATTCATTTCAGTAAGTTTCTTATGCGGGAACACATATTGCAACATTTATGAATATGTGTATTAATTGTCTAGACTTAGGATGGAAACATGCATGGATGTGGGATCATGTACCTCTCCAGTTTGGCAATGATCTGGTGGGAACATTCACTCTCACTCTTATAAAGAGTGTTTAGGATAATCTGGCAATGGGGAAGTGACTTTAGCCAAGATAGGAGTTTGCATTTCATGGACGAATGAGGTATCATTATGCTGATGGCAAAATGTAATTTTATCATGCTGAGGTGCATGATAGGGATTATTATTGACATTGTATACTGAAGATGATTGATTTTAAACTAATGTGAGGTGGAAATGATTGATAAGAAAACCTATAATTGATTTGTTTTGAATTGTAAAGGCCAGATCTATTCAGAAAAGTCTGGCTGCTCCACCCAAGTGCTATCTTGATCCTCTGAAGGTCTTCTAGCAGCTCCTGGTCAAATCAAGTTATGTTCTTGATTCAGAAACACTGGCTTCATGAGTCTTATATGGTCTTTGAGTTTTGCTGACAGAACTGTGAGAATTCTTGGCTGATCTCTGGTCTGTTGTAGGATTTGGTGCACCTTTTTCAGAAGACACTGTTGTATACCTACATTTCTACATTAAGGATGTGCAATGATTGTGCAAGATATAGAGGGTCTCGATAATCTTTCACCCCGTCTGGTTAAGGATTGTGGTTACCTGACTTTTCACCTGAAGATCTGTGCCACTGGGGCCTTGTAATTTAATTATTGATGGTTGGATGCCTTTAGTTTGACCCATTCCAAATGCTCAACCAGGACCCTAAAGTCTGTTCCAGTATGAAGTTTGAACTCAGTTTTAAAGCATTCAACTTCTACAGCAACTGATCACACTTTTGTTCTTATTCCTTCACTTTACTGAACAAGCCCGTATTTTCATTTTCATAAAAGATTTGAATAAAAGATGACCCATTTGTAGAAGGGTCATAAGGGCTCAAAATATTAACTTAATTTCTCTCTCCAGAGATGATATCAGACTTGCTGATTTTATCAAATAATTTCTGTTCTTATTTATGTATTTTTATATTTTTCCTCATTCCCAATTACCTGAAGTATCAGCTTTTCAGAGACATTCTTATGTTTTCTTTCATTGATTGAGTGTTTTGATTTACAGAATTGTTTGAAATATCCTGTCTTTCTGCAGTGGAAACACTCTGCACCCAGTGTTGGGCAATATTGCTGCTTTTCACCTTTACAATGTGAACATTTAAAAATGATGGATACAGGATTTACAGCTCTCCCCCCACTTTAGTGATTTTTTAAGTGTGCAGGATTATTACCACTCGGCTCACCGAGCTAATGAACTTACTTAAAGTCTTGATAATTTCATGGGTTAAAAGCCCAATTTTTCTCCTAAATTTAGCCTGTTTTGTGTACTGAACAATTTGTTTCAGTGTTAGGTCATCTTTTGTCTGCAAAAAGATAGATGTGTTAGCTGACTAATGGTTGGAGCATGGGACAAGTCATAATCTCACAGGTATGCAGCCCCGGCAAAAGCCTTTCGGCCCATTGTATCTGCGTCAGTCAAATACAAGCCACCTAATTATTCAAATTACATTTCCAGCACTTGGCCTATACCTTGTATGCCTTGGCATCATAAGTGTGTACCTAAACACTCTTAAATGTTATGAAGGTCTCTGTCTCCACCACCCTTTCAGTCAGTGAGTTCCAGACTCCTACCACCCTTTGGGTAAAAAAGATTTGTCTCACATCCCCTCTAAACCTCTTGCCCTTTACCTTAAATTTATGCTCCCAGCCATCAATTCCTTCACCAAGGTGGCATGGTGGCACACTGGTTAGCACTGCTGCATTACAGCACCAGGGACTCTGGTTCTATTCCCGGCTTGGGTCACTGTCTGTGTGGAGTTTACACATTTTCCCTGTGTCAGCGCAGGTTTCCTTTGGATGCCCCAGTTTCTCTCCATAGTTCAAAGATGTGTGGGTTACGTGGATTGGCCATGCTAAATTGCCCCTTAGAATCAGGGGGACCAGTCAGGGTAAATGCATGGAGATATGGGGATAGGGCTTGTGTGGGATTGTGGTTGGTGCTGACTTGACAGCCTGAATGGCCTCCTTCTGCATTGTAGGGATTCTATTAATCTATGAGTGACGTGGTATATTTCAAAGAGAAAATGTTTCTTCCTGTCTACTCCATAATTTTATACTTCTCAACCATGCATCTCCACTCCCACCTTCAGTCTCCCCTGCTTAAAGAAAAATAATCACTATCTATCAAATCTTTCTTCATAACTAAAATTCTCCGCACCAGGCAACATTCTGTTAAATCTCCTCTGCACCCTTTCCAGTACTATCACATCTCTGTATGTGATGAAACTGCCAGAAATTATTTTAATTACTGTTGTCAACCCTATCTTTAACCTTCATCTGCTGGTGGGGAGGTAACTGTCTTCCTGTAGCCCAAATTTGTTATAGAGTTTAGTGTCTCTGTGCACCTTTCCCTGCTGAGATAATGCCTGAGAAGGCTCATTTTTTAAAATTTTGTAATAGCAGATTTGAGCACTCTTTAAGTCATTCTGTAGAAAGTAAAGTTGGAAAATGCCAGTTTTTAAAACAAGATTTCTTTAAGCGTGTGGCATTATAAATGTCCAACCCCACTATCCCAAAAGTCTTTCTTTATATGTGCTCAAGGCACCTAATCAACACATGCCTTCCAGCTGCATATCCTGGATAATACATATCCTTAACATGTCCTGTATATCTTTAATAATACAATTAAATATTACAAAATGGTTAGACCAGGAGATATCTTTTATCAAGTTGAGGATTATTTTGAAGTAGAGGCTGGCTGTTGTTGTTAAACAGAGATACTTAAATCTTTACCAGAGAAGATGTTGCCATGGTGATTACTGAAGGAGCCAAAATGGTACCGGGTAATTTTCTGTGTGATAGTTGATATTTGATACCTCTTCATTGGAAGCCTTTGTGGAGAAGATATAATTTTAAAATGGCATGGGTGTTTGTATTCTTCCCCCTGTACTGGTGATATACCTGTGGTCTGTACATTTTGCATCTGCAGTCTGTAATCCACTATCTCTTAATACCACTGCTCCCCCCCCCACCCTGCCCAAAGGCCCTGCTCCCTGTGCTTATCAGTTTGCATCAGCATCATGGCCCCCGTTATGACCTTTATTTGCTTGGTTACTATGGCAGAAATAGCTTTGCCTGCTTATTCAGTGCTGATGACAATGGTCTTATCACTTCATTTCCTAATGAGTCAATAGCAACGATATTTACTGAAATCACTCCATTTCCATCCAGGCTGCAGTAAGGTTTACTTAACATCGACTCTACTTCCAAACGCACTTTACCATCAGTCCTGCTCAGTCAGGTGAGTTGAAATCTGAATTTATTCTATGTACAGTTAATGCATGGTTGCACTGGCTGGAAACAGTCCACTTCTTAATGGGCTTTGCTTTTTTGTTTTATTATCTTACGGCTTAAAAAGGAATGAGATATGAATGTGGAAACCTGGCCTAGTCACAGTCCACTGTTTTATGTGGGCAACATGAGCGAAGCAATAGGAATCAGAAGATGATGTGATTTTGGGGTTTGGGCAGTGGAGGGGCTCTTTACTCCAACCACTTAGTCCCCTACCCCTTCAGCCTTGACATTAACTGCTGATGAGCTGAGACGCTATCAAGACTTTCTTGAATTTTCACCACCCAGTGGGTTCTTGCCCTTTAATTGTACTCTCTCCCTTAACTTTGCCTGGTAATTTTCATAGTAATTTCATTGCAGTGTGAATGTAAGCCTACTTGTGACTGATGAATAAACTTTAATTTCACACTTGTACACAAAGGGTTTTGCAATTGGGGTTTGCATTATTATAATGATGAGTTGACACCAGAGACATGGCAGACTATAAATTGGTGCCATCTATGTTGCAAAATTCTCCCACAGTTGTGTATTGACTCAATCACTTATTGCGCCTTTGCCTCTGCCTCTCCCACCCCTTTAAAATTATGAGATAGAGGAAAGAAGAAAGGAAGTGTTAGCAGAAGAATCTATTGTGAGCATTGTGGCACTATTTAGGTAAACATGGTACCTCAGCAACTTGCAACAATATTAACAAGTCCCCTGGTATGGAACAAGTGCTAGAAAATAAGGTTAGAATAGATAGGTGCTTATGGCCAGTGCAGACATGATGGGCCGAAGGGGCCACTTTATGATTCCATGACCTTTCACAGGAGGGTAATCAAACCAAATTTGATACAAGACAGGTAGGAAAATATAAGGACAGATGGCACAAGAAGTAAATGTTCACAGCATCCTGAAAGAGAAGAAGAAATAGAGAGGAGGAGAACTTTAAGAAAGGAATTTCAGAACTTTGAATTCAATGAGGAACTATTATACTATTTGAAATCAGTGATATCGTTTCAAAACCTTCATCAAAAAACAGAAAATCCAGAAAATTAAAATTCAGAGAAATTAGAAAATGATCAACTACCTGAAAGTATTCTTTAAATTGCAATGAATTATTGATAAATATACACAATGATTGATAAATATTCACTCAGTATCTGCAAACCATTAAAAATGTAAAGGTAAATTTGAATTACAAGAGGAGAAATGCCATCACCCTTAAAACATAGTAATTTCTTCATCTCCAGAGTTAGAATGTTGCGTATAATATTTATCACACTTTAAAACTGTTAAAGTTTAAACATATCACCCTTTAAATCTGCACTATTGAAGTTCCCCTTAGCCAGTATGTTGGATAGAATATAAAATGCCTTTTCATCCCTCGCTGTTGCATTTATATCCCTTCTAATTTCCTGCATTTCCTGGTGCTCCAGCTTAAAATACAAATTTTCCTCTGTGTAACTCTTGAAAAATCCTGTCATACTCTTGTGAATTAATGTTTTCTACATTACAACAATCTCCACACTTTAAATATTCTTCACTGACTGTCAGGTGAATCGAGATGTCCTGAGGTTGTGAAAGTTGTGATGATGTAGAGATGCTGGTGTTGGACTGGGGTAAACTCAGTAAGAAGTCTAACAGCACCAGGTTTAAATCCAACCGATTTATTTGACAGTAAGTTTACTATCAAAGTTTTGATAGTGAGTTTACTATCAAATAAATTGGTTGGATTTAAACCTGGTGTCAGACTTCTTACCGTTGTGAAAGTTGCCATATAAATCAAAGTCTTCTCTTTTTCTCTTGTAAATTTTGTCATACTCAACTGAACCCCTGTTACAAATACTGAGACACTTCTTGGGACCCCCGAAAATACTGACAGATTCTTAAGGACCCTTAAATTATTGGCACATTCCTGAGGACCCCCTTTTGTATTCAGCACTTTTCTGAGCCTTCGAGAGCAATGATTTGCCTCCCATAAAATCCTTTTCCCCCAGTCTGTTTGCTGCCAATTTTTAAATTCTTATAGGCAGTGTCAGGTGTCCATCTCACCCTTTCATCAAACTGTGAGCTTCCACCCATTGACATTAGGACCGTACACTGAATAATTCATTAGACCCAGCTTCTCAATCTGCTAACATTGAAGAAAGTTCATGTCATTATTTCTAAACTGCCACAGTTGGTAGGGCCTGGCAGAGGAAACTCAGCAAGAGCTATATATTTAATATCAGCAACATTGGAACAAGAGTAGTCTGTTTAGTCCCTTAACTGTATTCCGTCATTCAGTCAGATTTGTACCATAATGCCATTTATTCATCTTTGCTTCATTCACTGTTACATTCACTGAGGAAGTCTGAATTGCTGTGGCAACATACAGTTTTACATGGAGCTATGGATAAGGATGGTAGATGATCAAACAGTTTTTCCACGGCTGCCATTGGCATGTATTGGAAGGATTTGCAGAATGAAACTCAACCTGTTTGGCCATGTTATAAACACAATTTCCTTGGCCATCATGTCCTAACGTGGGACTCAAACCCAGAGATTCTGGCTTAGAAGCATGGACGTTACCCACTGCACCATAAGATTTCTCTCTATACCATATTCCACTTTAAATATACCCAGGAAAGTTTCACTCATCTCAGTAACCTCATCCTAACACACACTTTTAAAGCTTTTTTTTAAAGTTTAATTATTTTTCGCAGATAGGTTTACATTAACACTGCAATGAAGTTATTGTGAAAATCCCTTAGTTGCCATACTCTGGTGCCAGTTCAAGTACTCGGAGGGTGAATTTAGCATGGCCAATACACCTAACCACCACGCTTTTCAGATTGTGATAGGCAACTGGAGCACTTGGAGGAAACCCACGCAGAATGGGAAGAATATGCAGACTTTACACAGACAATGACCCAAGCCGGGAATCAAACACAGGTCCCTGGTGCTGTGAGGCACTAATGTGTTGCCTCAATTACACAGTTTTTAAATATAAATAATAGATGTGAAGTATAAATCAATAGAAATGAGTATTGAACAGGCTGATGTCATCGATGATTCTAATTCTCTATAACTGTTTGATTTTGGGAACATTCTGTATGTGAATCCCTGTCATTAAAGTTCTGACAAGATTAAAGATTGAGAGTGTTTTGTGTCAACTTTTCTGTTAGATTTCAATCAATGTTTGTTCACAGCAATCAAGAGGCAAGAATCAAATAGCAAATGATGCCTTCGGACCTGGCAATCTAAGAGAGGATTAAAGCTGATCATCACTTGGTGAAGAGAAGATAATGTCATCTAGAACGATCGATGTGACCTGATGCGACTGACTGAAGCTGCTTTTCATAAATCAAGCCCCAAATTCAGAGGCAAAGATGTCAACCGTCAATGTTTGCAGAGTATGTAAGGGATTATAGTGATGAAACCAAGCTGACAGGTTGGCCTTTTCCAACACTAGCTCCATCTGACAAGCAGCACAATGGCTTTACTTGGGATCAATGCTTCCAATTTCACCGTGATCTTGTCCAGTATTAGACTTCCCAATGCCACCAACAGCAGTGAAGACTGCAGCCTCTCAGTTAAAGGTGTCCTTCTTCAGCATTTAGACATGTTTCTCATCTCTCTGGCTCTCTGCCTCACAGGTACACTGTTAGCTAACCCCCTGCTTCTCATGGTTATTTTGTTAAAAAAAAGCTTCCGCCAAGAAACAAGGTTTCTGTTTTTGGCCAACATATTGGTGGCTGACCTCATTTTCCTATTCCTTAACAGTTTTATAGCAATTAGCGTTGCAACGCATCTATGCATGCCCAATCTCCTCTGTGACTTTGCAGTTATTGGACGGACTATAGCTGACTTCAGTAGCGTCCTAACCATTACCTTTATGGCAATAGATACATACTTAGCAGTTGGTTTGCCACTGCGTTACTTATCGCTAATACACCCATCACGAATTGTCAAACTCGTAATTGCGATTTGGATTCTAGCATCAGTGTATCCATTCTCTTTATTAACTGGGATTCTAGCAAAACAACCAGCTCTCATGCGTGGTCGCAAGATGTGTCTGATGTTGCTGAGCCCAGATCTGTGCCCCTTCAACCGCCAGCTGATATTGGGTATCAGCATTTTCCTTGTGTGCAGTATTTTGACGTGTTTCTCACTGGTGTTGTATTGCTACATCATGCTGTACTGCAAAACCAAGGGCTCGGGCATTTGGAACAGCCTCAACTCCAGGGCAATAATGACCCTTCTGATGCATGGGATTGTGCTCCTCCTATACTTTGGTCCCTGTTTGATTTTTAGCTTGGAGATCGTATTCAGTGACTCACATCTCATCAACACCAGCACTAGAATGTGGCTCTACAACATCAACATTCACATTTTCATGATGATCCCACGACTGCTGTCCCCTTACCTATATGGCTTGAGGTACAGAGAACTTGCAGAGGTGGTCAAGGGGCTTTTCATCATTGGAAGGCATCGTGTACATGCAATAAACCGATAAGCTCGCAAATGTTCTGCAGAGGGGTGTTCCATATCTAAAAAAAAAGTCACTTTTGGAATGTGAACATCACTGGCAAGTTGCCATCTGAATCGTGTTGAGAAGATGATGGTGAGCAGCTTTAGGGGTGGCTTGTGACCTGGAGGGGGACATGCAGGTGATGGTATTCCTATGCTTCCCTTGTCCTTCCAGGTAGTAGAAGTCATAACTTCATCTCTCTACAGACTCAAGGGTGGCTAAGTATTCCATCCTAACTCAATATGCCAATTCCACTGAAGGGACAGGAACAGAGCTTTCTCGTGTTTGGGTATTTCAGCAGTACTCAGCATGTTCCACCTACATAATGTTGGAGCACATCATGGCAATCTGATTGCAGACTGAACATCCAATGAGATGCCAAGAAGTAGGATCCTCTTCAGATTAGTTTTCAATGAAGCAGATGATGCAGTTGGAGAACTGGACATCTCCTGGTGAAGATACTGTCAAGTAGAATGATGGATGTGACCTGATGTGACTGGCTGAAGACAATTCATCATCTGGGGAGGTGATCAAATCCCCTTCTGGAATTGATTACCTTTCACCAGTAAAGATTTTTTTTTGTTTATGGGACTTGGTGATACATGATTTACTGGGATTCTGTCTTGGTTCCATATGGAATTTTAGGGTCCCATTTTATTTTTGGCTGTTGATATTTTTGCTCCTGCCCGCCTCTCAACTAAGACATATCTTAAAGCTTGAAGCAAATGTCAAAGACCAATGTGGACAACAATGTATCATTCAGAGTGGGTTGACATGTTTGAAAAGCATTCTGCCTAAGGTTACTGCCCAGATCTGGAACAGATTGAACTGTATCTTTAAATGGTGTCATACTGGAGTGTCCTACAGAGTGTTTTACTGGAAACTTTATGGAGAATAGTTATGAAAATTTAAGTATGCTTAATAAATTAATGGAAATATTGTGCCTTTTACTTCTGCTTATAAAGATAGACACACACTGGGAAACCACCTATTTGATCATGATCAATTAGAGAATGAACTGTTTAATAACATCAAGGTGATGGCATCATTTATAGAAAGTAAATGTTTGGCTCCGAATTTAATGAAATGAATGATAGAGTCTCTTTTTTTGTGAAGCTACAGATCAAAACTCTGGGTTTGCTGGTTTGATAGGTCAATTAAGAAGCTGAAGACATTTTGGCCTTGACCTTCTGAGCAGTGGCAATGATCATCAGATTGCTGCTGTGTTCATAAATCTTCCCAACTCAATGCTGCTTCTCATTTTCATTGAGGTTCTGAACTGGTTTTAACAAAAATGCTCAATGCCATATCCGTCAGAGAGCTCCATTGGAACAATGTAGAACAGGGAAGCCAGAATATGTTCCCTATTTATGGAATTAGCTCCCAGAGGATAAGGTTAAAGGCCCAGTCGGAATCGATGAATGGGTAGAAGGTTAGGGTGGCTGAAGTGGGTAAATGTGTAGGATGGGTAAGTGGATAGGTGGCTCAGGGTGTAGGTAGGTAGTCTTGTTGAGGGTTGGTCAGGTCAAGCTGGGGTGTTTTTCAGGTGTTTGGAAGGGTAGTAAGGCACACCCTTAATGAAGTAATGGGGTGGTCAAAATGCAGTTAGGTTGATTGAGGAGTAATTGAGTGGTAGGGAGGGATAGTTAAATCAGGGGATAGTTGGGTCAGGCTGACGGCAATTGTTGGAGGGTGGGGTGAATAATTGGGTAGTTGGGCAGTCGTTTGAGTGATCAGGAGGGTTGGTCAGATTGAATCTGGTTAAGGTGTAGTTGGAAGGGTTGAGGAGAGTTGAGTGGTCAGATAGCTGTTAGAGGGTGATTGGGTTACTAGTGGGTGTGGGGATGCTCAGTTGTGTACTTACCTAGATGTTATCCAGACTAGGTTTTAATCTGTCTAACATTTCCTGGGTAACTACTGAAGTAAATAAGAACAAGAACAACAAAGAACAAAGAACAACACAGCACAGGAAACAGGCCCTTCGGCCCAAAGAGCCCGCGCTGCCATCCTAACGTCTTAATGACATAAATCCCATGGAATTGTTTGAAATTTCTAACTCAGACTTGGTAACATTCACGGAGGTTCCAGGGGTATTTCTCATTGAATTTTGAACCTTCTCAGGCAATTCCCATGTAGGACAGTGTGCCAGAAGCTCCACAGGACCTGGAGACTGGAAAATTGAGTTCTGTTTAATCAAAATGCTGTAGCTCCACATATTTACACTGCTAATCTCCTGACACTAGGATCAATTTAACAGAGCTAATCAACCTAACCTATACATCTTTGGACTGTGGGAGGAAACCAGAGGACCTATTGGAAACCCATGCAGACATAGGGAGAAACTCCACATAGACAGTGACCTTAGACTGGAATTGAACCCAGGCTAACCACTGTGCCACTATGCTGCCCGTCCTAAACCTGTATGATTGACTATTTTTTGACTCAGTACTTAACATGTAATGGATCTGTGTCTACCTCACCCATTTTAGTCCAATTTGATATGCAATAACATGTGAACAGTTTTATCTAAGGTATTCTGATTCAGTCGCCATTGCAAATTGTACAGTTCATTCTGACTCAATATTTTGCACCTACATCATGAAATCTGTTGAGTCAATAGCAAGCTTATCACCTCCAAGAGAATAACATTGTTGATTATCAGATGGTAAATTTGTGATAATTGTACCACTGATGTCATCCACTGCTGTAGTCGACAGGAAGACCTCTGCTGCCTTCTAGAAATATCACATCTGGAATAAACAACATAGAACCAAAGCTTATCTTTGGTGTTCACAGTGACCATTACATTAAAAAGCAAACATCCTGAGGAAAGTTTGAGACTTTATGCACACGGTATCCCTGGGATTTCTCTCTCAGACATTGTAACGTAATGTAAGCCACTCATTTCCGTTACCATCTTGTGGTTACTCTTACCTGTTAGTTTTTCCTTACGGAATTATAGATGGAGTATTTTAGAAAAGCAAAATTCTAAACTGTTTAAATGAAATCCCCAGAAGGAAAGACAGCCAAAGAAAGATCCCTCCTCGCTTCCTCCACAATGAGACAGGAATTGAAATACTGCAGTGTTTCACTGAGGATGCAATCATTAAATCTTGCAATGTAGGAGGAAGCCATTTGGTTCATCATGTCTGAGGTAGTTCTTAGAGAGCTATCCAATTGGCCTCATTCTCTTGCTCTTTCCACATAAATTTGAAATGTTTCCTTCTAGAATGTTTATTCAATTATGTTTTGAAAGTTATTAATGAATCTGCTTCCCTTTCATGCTTTGCATTCCAGATAGTAACCATTCACTTTGTAAGATATTTCTCTTGATCTTATCCCTGGTTACTTTGCCAATTATTTTAAAAGCTCTGTTGTCCTCTGGTTAATGATGCTGTTAATTTCAGTTTGCCCTTCTCTGCTCCAAGGTCAACACTTCCAGCATCTCCATTCTTTCTATATCACTCAACTGTCAAATCTCTTGTACTATTCCAGTAAATCTCCTCTGCAGTCTTTCAGATTTCCTTTCGATTCCCAATAGAAATATAAGCTACATTTCTGAATCCTTTCCTCATAATATAGTCCATGGATGACATGGTTGCACTGTGGTTAGTATTGCTGTCTCACAGCACCAGGGACTCAGGTTCAATTCTGGCCTTGGGTCATTGTCTGTGGGGAGTTTGCACATTCTCACTGTGTCTGTGTGGGTTAGCTCAGATGCTTGATTTCCTCCCACAGTACAAAGGTTAGGTTGATTGGCCATGCTAAATTGACCCTAGTATCAGGGGATTACAGGATAAATATGTGGAATTACGTGAATAGGGCCAGGGTACTGTTGTGGTTGGTACAGACTCAATGGGCTGAAATGGCCTCCTTCTGCACTGTAGGAATTCTATGATTCTAAGTGTTGAGCAAATGCATAGTATATAATTGTCAGGTTTTGGGACCTTTTAACCAGTTTTTCACAGAAAGGACTTGGCATAAAGGGATTTGAAAAGTGTTTAAATTATGTGTAGTAATGCATGTTAAAACTAACCCTGAGATAAAAATTAGTAGGATTCAAATGAGTTAGCTTTAACCCACTCATCTCCATTGCAATGGAAAGTTTTTCTCGCTATCTGGCTAATTATAGCATGAGTTAAAGGCACCGATCCAATTAGATTTTTGAAAGATAAAACTGAGAAGTTTTCAGCCCTACAAAAAGGCCGCATTGAGGATACATCACGAGGATAATAACAAATTAGTTTTTAAGTTGAGCAATATGATCCATGACATGAAGCATAAAGTATTCATTGTTTTTCTATTGTTACACAAAGACAAATTGTACCAATTGAACCAAGTGAATTGGATCACAGTTGTGCTGATCATTCATTCTCTGTTTAATGAATTCATGCCAAGTCTCACCTCATCAAGTTTGACCAGCCTTCAGGGAGATAGTAAAACATGTGATGGACATGAATTTCTAGCATAGATTGAATGGGATATTTGTTATATCTCCAGGATATGATCTATACAAATAGAAATAAGGCAATGGGCTTTAACTCTCAGAAAAGCAAGATTCTGACACCACTGAAATCCAGAAATAATCTATGTAAGATCCAAATTTGTAATAATATCCAGGCTCTTTATGTATTAGGTTTGAAGTTCTACATATTAAATAATACAGACTCTGTATAATTCAGGCACTGAACCTAGATACCTATGTGGAGATGCATCAATTATTATACCAAAATCCTTGCATTTCCAGTCCTTAAACTTCACTTCTGCTTGTTGCGATTATTGGTCACACTTTTATCTACAAGTGGAGATACAACAAGAGTATTCCATTCAATCCATACTTGAAATTCATGTCCATCACATGTTCTAAATCTCCCTGAAGGCAGGCTGATCAAACACTTGATGAGGTGAGGCTTGGCATGAATTCATCAAACAGAAATTAATGCACAGCACAGCTGTGATCCAATTCATTTGGTTCAGTTGGTACAATTTGAACCTTTAACCTTCAAAAGTCATTGTGTAATCAGTCAGAGTGGAGTTTCCTACATAAACCACTCTCAATGGCACATTAGATGCTGAATGTGGTCACTATATGTTAGTGCAGTTCCACTGCATCTTCAGATGTGCTGTAAGAAATGTCACTACTCATTAATTGCAGGATATTGATAATCTCACACATACAATTACAGCATCTTACTTGTGGTGACACTGTGATTTCTGTTTTGCTTCTCCACAATATTCAGCCTGCATTGAAAAATAAGTATTCAAAAGTTAACTCTACTTCTCTATGTAGCAAACTATTATTTAATTCTGTCTGTAATTACAAGCAATGTAAGAATAATTTACAATATATAAGGTAAGATATATTTGTAATTTTAAGAGAGAAACTGAAGTATGTCCATGTACACTAATGTAATTATAGTATGCCCTTTAACTGTCTTTAGATAAATACTAGGGTCCAGATTTTCAGCATCTCATTCAGTGCCATTGATAGGAAAATAAAATGGCAGCTGGGGTGCAGATCTGGAGCTAATGTCCCCATTCCTGGTGACGGCATTTTACCATTGCAGAAAAGGGCACAGATTGGGAACCCCATGCCCTGTGATGTGGAAATTTCTAGCACCATTGTGCAAATGGACATTTCAGAATTGTCTCAAATTTCAGCGAGGTGGCCACCTTTTGAAAAGCTCCCTAAATCATACCTGCAGAGTGGAGGCATGAACCGTGGATGGGGATAGAAAGAGTATAAAAGATGAGTGAAAATGGTGTTGTCTCCTGTACATTTTATCAAGAAATGCTGCAACTTGTGCTTACTGAAGTGACTGATGACAGCACTGTAACTGGAAAAGGTGGTTGCCAGGATGTTATTTCTGACAAGTGGCAAGATATCAAGTTACAAAACAGCATTCCAAAAGTTGAAAAGTCTTCTGACACTTTAGGAAGATTATCTATTGCAGGATTTCCCAAACTGGATGTATCTGGAGGGTCTGCGGTAGGCCAGGCTAATGTATAACATTTTAAAAATGCTATGAAACTGATTGACCAATCAGAGACTGGTTTCTCCCTTTACTGGTTGCTAAAAAGGCTCACTAAAAAGTCAATGTAAGAAGTCTCAAACATTACCTGATGGAGGAGCAGTGCCCCAAAAGTTCCTGATTCCAAATAAACCTGTTGATCTTTATCCAGGTTTTGTGAAGCTTCTTACTGTTCCCACCCGAGTCCAACACTGGCATCTCCACATCATAAAAAAGTCAATGAGCAGCTAATGTAGGGAGAAACCAGCCTGTGATTGGACAAGATGGAAACAATGGGAGGTTGTTAAAGGGCCAGGTTTGGGGTGAGAATGAGGAATACAGAGGACAGTAGAGTAAGGTAAGCAGTGACCAAAGAGCTGTTGAGAAGCAGCCATGGGGCAGGAAGGGATGTGGAAAATGGCTCAGAAGGGGAAACAGTGCCTGTGTGTGTGTGAGAGAGTGAGTGCAGTTCAGGAGAGAAAATAATGTAAGAACATAAGAACATAAGAAATAGGAGCAGGAGTAGGCCATCTAGCCCTTCGAGCCTGCCCCACCATTCAATAAGATCATGGCTGATCTGAAGTGGATCAGTTCCACTTTCCCGCTTTCTCCCCATAACCCTTAATTCCCTTGTCAATCAGAAATCTATCTACCCGTCACTTAAATATATTCAGCAAGGTAGCCTCCACCACTTCAACGGGCAGAGAATTCCAAAGATTCACCATCCTTTGAGAGAAGAAGTTCCAAATCAACTCCGATTTAAACCGCTCCCCTGTCCTTATTTTGAGGCTGTGCCCTCTAGTCCTGCTATCCTTTCTAAGCGGGAAGAATCTCTCTACCTCTACTCTATCCATCCCCTTCATTATCTTATATATCTCTATAAGATCACCCCTCAGCCTTCTAAACTCCAACAAGTACAAACCTACTCTACTCAATCTTTCCTCATAAGATAACCCCCTCATCTCCGGTATCAGCCTAGTGAACCTTCTCTGCACTCCCTCCAAGGCCAATATATCCTTCCACAAATGCAGCAACCAAAACTGCATGCAGTACTCCATCTGCAGCCTCACCAGCACCCTGTACAGTTACAGCAAGATCTCCCTGCTTTTATATTCTATCCCCTTCGCTATAAAGACCAACATCCTATTTGCCTTCTTGATCACCTGCTGCACCTGCAGACTGGGTTTTTGCGATTCGTGCACAAGGACCCCCAGGTTCCTCTGCACCGTAGTATGCTGCAGCTTTTTGCCTTTTAAATAATAATCCCTCCTACTATTATTTCTACCAAAGGGGATAACCTCACATTTGCTAACATTATACTCCATCTGCCAGGTCCTTGCGCACTCACTCAACCTATCCAGATCCCTCTGCAGGCTTTCCACACCTTCCACACAATTTGCTTTTCCACTCATCTTCGGGTCATCAGCAAATTTCGTTACCCTACATTCAGCCCTCTCCTCCAGATCATCCATGTAAATGGTAAACAGTTGAGGCCCCAGCACCGATCCCTGGGGCACTCCACTAATCACCAGTTGCTAACCAGAATAGCAGCTTTTGATTCCTACTCTCTGCTTCCTATTGGACAACCAATCCTCTATCCACGCTAATACCCTACTCCAAACACCTTGCACCCTAACCTGTTGCAGCAACCTTTTGTGAAGCACCTTATCAAACTCCTCTGGAAATCTAAAAACATCACATCCACCGGTTCCCCTCTGTTTACCGCACAAGTCACATCCTCATAGAAATCCAATAAATTCATCAGACACGATTTCCCCTTAACGAATCTGTGCTGTGTCTGCTTGATCAAACTGTTCTTTTCTAGGTGCCTTGCTATTTCTTCTTTGATAACAGATTCAAGCATTTTTCTGACTACAGACATTAAACTAACCAGCCTTTTGTCTCCTACTTTTTTAAACAGCTGCGTAACATTAGCCATTTTCCAATCTTCTGGCACTTCCCCGGAGTCTAGGAAATTTTGATAAATAATTATTAAGCCATCCGCTATCACCTCCGCCATTTCTTTCAGAACCCTGGAATGCATTCCATCCGGCCCTGGGGACTTGTCTACCTTCAGTCCCATTAGTCAATCAAGCTCGATCTCTCTAGTGACAGTAATTGCATTAAGTACCTCATCTCCTACCATCCTTCTATCTTTAATATCCAGCAAAAAACTTGTTTAAAGCCTTAGCCATTTCCTCATCACCCACCGTTAAATCCCCTGTTCTTGTCCTCCAAGGGTCCAACATTCACTCTAGACAGTCTCCTCTTCTTTATATATTTGTAAAAACTTTTACAGTCATTTTTTATATTTAGAGCTAGTTTAGCCTCATACTCTATCTTTCCTTCCTTTATCACCTTCTTAGTCATTCTTTGTTGTTGTTTAAAACTTTCCCAGTGTTCTAATCGCCCACTATTTTTAGCCACTCTGAATGCATCAGCTTTTAACTTAGTACTCTCCTTTATTTCCTTCAATAACCACAGCTGATCTTCCCTTCTCCTACAGTCCTTCTTTACCATCGGAATATATTTCTGCTGAGTACCGAAAAAGATCTCCTTAAAAATCCTCCACTGTTCCTTAGCCATCCTACCAACCATTCTGCGCCCCCAATCTACATTTGCCAATTCCGCTCTCATCCCATCATAGTCCCCTCCGTTAAAACAGAGGACAGAGGTTCGGGATCTTACTTTCTCATCCTCCATCTGCATCAGAAACAATGTGTGTCGAGAGAGAGAGAGTTGATGAGCTTATGAAGAGTGTAATTTTTTCAAGTGCCTTTTCAAGTGATGTTTACTTATTTTAACAGATTTATGACCTTCTGAAGAGGATACTGGTTTTCAAATGCCTGTTCAAATGATGTTTATTTTGACAGATTTATAGTTTTTCAATGACTTGCTAATTTTATTGTGAGACTTGTAAGCTATGGTTTTAAAGTAGATACAGTTTGGGGTATATAGGCAGGGTAGTGGGTAAGGGGATGAGTAGATAAGGGGCAATGAAGATGTAATAGATAAAAGTGGGTTAACAGAATAAGATGGCATAAGGGGTGAAGGGATGTTAAGAATTGCAGCTAAGGGGGTAAGGAAATTAAGAGGGTGAGACTTTGCACTGATTTGAACAATTGAGTTGATGTTTCTGGGATAAAATGCAGTTTGTTAATCAGCCTGCTTCAGCATTGGCCTACTCTATCTCAGACAGCAGGCAGTCCCAACATCCAGGGGGTGAAAATACCATTTGTCAATTCTGCCAGGAGAGAGGAATAATCCGAAAGGCATTTGATTTTGTGCCACAACAAAGGTTACTACTCTGATGAAGAACTTATAGTGTCTATGGCATCACTTTACCATGAACAGAGGATTGGTTTGCTTATGGGAAGTAGAGAATAGGCGTAACTGGATTGTTTTGGGGTTAACAAGCTTTAAGGACCAGGGAATCAGGGCTGCGGCTTCAACTATTTACAATTTACATGAAGGAGTGAGATGAAGGGACTGAATTTAGTCACTACATTCGCTGATAGCACAAAGATAGATAGGGAAGTAAACTGTGAGGAGGACATAAAAGGTGAGACTTTCCAGCCATGCTTGCCCCAAAGTTCATAGGACCTTTGCATGGTCCGTCCCTGCCCACTATGATTCTTGTGGCGGGTGGGACAGGAAAACTCTGCCAAAAGGCTCTCTAAAGGGATTTAGATGAACGAGCAAATGGAGCATAATGTGGGAAAATGTTAACTTGTCTACTTTGGCAGGAAGAATAGAACAGCAGTATATTATTTAAATAGATAAAGATTACATAACTGCAGTACAGAGGGATTTGGGAGTTTTGGTAAATGAATCACAGAAAGTTAGCATATGCAAATGCAGCAAGTGATTAAGAAGGCAAATTGAATGTCACTATTTATCGCAAGGGAATGGAATATAAAAGGAGGGAAATTTTGATATAGGGTGTTCGTGAGACTACATGTGAAGTGTTGCTTATCATTTTGACCTCCTTACTTGAGAAAAGGTAGCATTAGAAGCAGTTCAAAAAAGATTCACTCAGTTGATTGCTGACATGAAAAGATTATCTTACAAGGAAAGATTGGATGCAGAGGGCCTATATCCACTGGAGTTCAGAAGAATTGAAGATGATCTTACTGAAACATATGTGATTCTGAGAGAGAATGACAGAGTGGATGCTGAGAGGTTATTTTCTTTGTAGGAAAAACTAGGACTTGGAGACACAGTTTTGAAATAAGGGAAGTCCCATTTAACATGGAGATGAGGAGAATACTTTTCTTTAAGAGGGTTGTTAGTCTGTGAAATTCTCTTTCTCAGAGAGTGGTGGAGGCTGGGTCATTGGATATTTTTAAGGCTGAATTTGATAGATTCTAGATTGACAAGGGAGTCAAAGGGATCGGGTAGACAGGAAGTCTTCATATGCATTGAATCTTTAAATATGTAGGTATATGGGGGCAGCGTCTGCTTGGGATTGTGGTCAGGTACAGACTTAAAGAACAAAGAACAACACAGCACAGGAAACAGGCCCTTCGGCCCTAAAAACCCCCGCAGCCCATTTTAACATTCAGTGAGTGCCTCTTTCCAATCCTTCTTCTACCTACGACTTTTGTTTACGCCTCTTGGACTCCACAATGAAGGGGTACAAATTTAGAGAATTATATGTGCGCCAGATTAAGGGAGGTCTAATTTAGGGACAATTTGTTAACACCAATCAGCCTAAAAGCACGTTTTTAGGTTGTGGGAGGAAACCGGAGCACCCGGAGAAAACCCATGCCAGCACAGGGAGAATGCGCAAACTCCAATAAACACTGACCCAAGTTGGAGATCCGATCCAGGTCACTGTATCTGCACAGCAAACAATGAGAGTCACCGAGCTGTCGTGTTGCCTGTCAGTTGGTCCAGTTTAAGCAAATACTAACGACGTGAAGCACTAGGCAACTCTCGAAGCAACATCCAAGAGCAACCCTCGCATGACCCACCGTGTGTATGCCCCTTGTTGGCCAACAAGGTGGACCAAATCATTGTGGATGTAAAAAAAGAGACTTCAATAAACATACACAGCTTATGTAGACATTCACAGAAGATCTCCAGAAGTTCAAACATAAGAGATAGGTGGGCCACACAATATATTTGATGATCCATAGGAATATATTGATTCCCAGGAATGTCCTGAGGCTCTTGATCCTTAACTAGAACAATCTTTTGTATCCCTCCATCTCTAGTCTTCTCATGTACCTATCAAGGTAAGCCTTAAATAACTCTAACATGCCTGCCTCCACCACCTTACTTGGCAGTGCATTCCAGGACCCCACAACCTCCCTCTAACATCTGAATTATGCCTCGTCCCTCCCTAATCCTGTGGCCCCTTGTGACTTTCGTATCCAACCTGGGAAAAAGTTTCCCACTGTTCACTCTATCTATACCCTTCATAATGGGTCGAATGGCCTCTTTCTGTACTATATAGGGTTTCTATGATTCTATCTATTAGCATACAGCGAAAAGTATTGTTTCTTGCGCACAATACAGGCAAAGCATACAGTTCAAAGAAAAGGAAAAGAGAAAGTGGAATGTAGTGTTATAGCTAGGATTCAGAGGAAGCATTGTTAGAGTTTAAAAGAGAATGAAGTTTTAGAATGAGTGTAAAAGGTAGAATTAGAAGATATGCTTGCAGGAAGTCATCTCGCCCTGGTGCCATCTTGGATCCAGGCCTCTGTGTATAACATTATGGAAGATAGGCTTGCTGTGGAATCAGAGAAAGGCTACAGCACAGGAGGTCTTTCAGCCAGTGCAGTCTCTGCTGGTTCCCTGCAGGAGCATTTCAACTAGTCCCACTGCTTTTCTGTTTCCCCATAGACTTACACTCATTACTGCACTCATTGTAAACACCAATATAAACTTTTCAAATGGGAACCACAAAGTTCAAATATGAACACTTGCATGTTACACTTAAATGTAATGATATCCTTTCATGCACGAGGTGCCATTGGTGTTGGAATTCAACACTACAAAGAACAAAGTGTGGCAGAGTAATAGGCTCTTCAGCCTTCCAAACCCGTGCCGATTATAGTGCCTCATCTAAACTTAAAAAAAAAACCTTCTGTCCTGACTCAGTCTGTATTCCTTTTTTTCCTCCTTATTCATGTACCCATTCAGATGCCTCTTAGATGTTACTAATATACCTGCATCCAATTCCTCTTCTGGTAGCGCATTCCAGGCATCTGCCATTCTCCACATGAAAATCTTTCCCAGCATGTCTCTCGTGAACTTTTCCCTTCTCACTTTGAACTATGCCTCTTGTAATTGACACTTCCAGCCTGGGAAAAAGCCTCTGACTATCCACCCTGTCTATACCTCTCATAATTTTGTAGATCTCTGTCAAGATCCCTTCAGTTTCTGTTTTTCCAGTGAAAACAATCCTAGTTTATTCAACCTCTCTCATAGTCAACACCCTCGAGGCCAGGCAACATTTTGGTGAACCTTCTTTGCACTCTCTCCAAAGCTTCCATGTCCTTCTGATTGTTAATTTTTTCACTGTGCGGTAACAAATTCTATCAATGCTCAATCTCTTCCAGGTTCCTTTGCCTGGCCTAATATGTTTGATCCTCCATAGAAGTCAGTAAATAAGTACGAATATTAAAAGTCTGTCCCACAGAACAAAAATATCAATACATTAAACAAAAATCAAAAATGGGAGAGGGTTCTCAGCCCCTGGTGGGGTACTGTAATGAAAACAAAAATGTAAAAGGAAATTTAGTGAATTAAACCAAAATATTATTCCCAGGGGTGATGATGCACCCCAGCCCCTGCAACATCCAAGGGTCATGGAAGGAACCCTGCATTATATGTGGACTGGATTGAAAATGTCTCTCTAGACTCTCAATTCTCAACCATGGGCTCTGCTACAAGACCTGCTGTCTGCCACCCCAACTCATTTTCATTAATTGTTTTTTCTCTTCAGTGGATTCAACTTTGTTTTTCAAATCTCTTCTCCACTAGCTCTTCAGAATCACTGTTCTCCTGAATGTCTTATTTTCTACCGAGTCACTCATTAAACTTCATCCCATGCTTCTGCCCTTCAGAAACACTTGCTCAAAATGGACCAAGTCAGCAACCCTCTAGTCAGCATCCCTTTCCAGTGATTTCAGATCATTTTCTGTATTGTGCTGGAGCTTTGAAAAATTAATTCTTGGAATATGAGCATTGCAGCAAAGCAAGTGTTTTGTTAGCCATCCTTTGTTGTCATTGAGTGGTGATGATGAATCTCCCCATAGAGTTGCTGCAGTCAATATGGTGAAGGATCTCCCAGAATGCTATTAAATTGGGAGTTTTGAGATTTGGATTCAATGATGTTCAAGGAACAGTGGTATTCTTCCAAGTCATGAGAAGGTATGATTTGGAGGGGAATTTCATGGTACTGATATTCCCTTGCCGTCCTGAATTAGGGCTTGGCAACCAGTGTTCTCAGAGCTTACACACAGCTTTCTAATGTCACAGTTATGACCCCCAACATCTTCCAGTTGGATCACACTAACGTACAGAAAATTAAGTCAACAAAATTACAGATCAAAGAAACAGACAGTAACATTCCTCATTGACTTATTCATATGTTTAATTAAACAATTGGTTTCTATACTGTCAGTTTTCAAGAGTGGCACAATACTTGTAAAGGCTTAATAATCCATATCACAGTTCTTGAATCTTGAATCTGTTTGTCAGATCTGTACAAAATTTACATGAAATTCAATCATTACTGTGGTCATTCTTAAGAAGTGTCAGAGAACAGTTAAAGCAAATGCCTTCTTACAACATCAAATAAGTGCACAATATTCCTTAGATTCCTCGATAAACATTGTTTATTCTCTTAAGGTATACATATGCCTTCACTCTATTCTTCAATTTTTTTCACTTTGCAGCTCCCAATTGGTCACATTTGAGGCAAGTTTTTAAAGAAAGGTTAAAAAAAAGGTTGCCAATCCCTGTTCTCGATGGTGGAGTTTGTGTGTTTGGGAGTTACTGTGCTACATCCTGCAGATAGAACACACTCTGTCAATTGTGGAGAAAATGGTTTAAGCTGATGGATTGGGTGTTGGTTAAATCCATTGCTTTCTCTGGATGGGACTGAGCTTTTTGAGTGTTAGAACAAAGAACAAAAAACAACACAGCACAGGAAACAGGCCCTTCGGCCCAACAAGCCCACGCCGCCATTTTAACATTCAGTGAGCACCTCATTCCAATCCTTCTTCTACCTATGACTTTTGCCTACGCCTTTTAGACTCCGCAATAATGGTGTGCAAATTTAGAGAATTGTATGTGTGCCAGATTGAAGGAGGTGTAATTTAGGGACAATTTGTTAACACCAATCAGCTTAAAAGCTCATTTTTTGGGTGTGGGAGGAAACAGGAGCATCCGAGGAAAACCCACGCAAGCACGGGGAGAATGTGCAAACTCCCACAGACACCGACCCAAGTTGGAGATCCAACTCAGGTCCATGTGTCTGCACAGCAAATAGTGATAGTCACCGAGCTGTCATGTTGCCTGTTATTTGGTCCAGTTTAAGCATACACTAACGACGTGAAGCACTAGGCAACTCTCGAAGCAACATCCAAGAGCAACTCTTGCACGACCCACCGTGTGTATGCCCCTTGCTGGCCAACAAGGTGGACCAAATCACCCGTGGATGTTAAAAAAAAGACATCAATAAACATACACAGCCTATACAGATATTCACAGAAGATCAAACGTAAGAGACAGGTGAGTCATACAATATGTTTTTTCGGTCCATAGGAATATATTGATTCCCAGGAACGTTCTGAGGCTCTTGATCATTATTTAGAAAAATCTTTTGTATCCCTCCATCTCTAGTCTGCTTATGTGCCTATCCAGATAAGCCTTAAACAACTCTAGTGTACCTGCCTTCACCACCCTACTTGGCAGTGCATTCGAAGCCCCCACAACCCTCTGTGTGAAAAACCTTCCACTAACATCTGAATTATACCTCTCCCCTCTCACCCTAAACCTGTGGCCCCTCGTGATTTTTGTATCCAACAGGGGAAAAAGTTTCCCACTATTCACTCTATCTGTATCCTTCATAATCTTATACACTATACATAGTGTTGTTAGAACTGCCCTGATCCAAGCAGGAAGGGATTATTCCATTACACTCCTGATTTGTGCCTTGTGGGCAGATCAAATGCTTTAGGTGATATGAAGGGTAGACAGTCACCACAGAATGCCCATAACCTTTCTAATGGCCATAGCATATTTATAATTACTCTCATTGGTGTCAGTGGTTATGCCATTTCTGAGCTTATTTGACACATTGTCATGTTGTACTCAATTAACTCATTGACCATTAATGCCAAATATCTACCATCCCAGATCATTTTCCCTTCCTATGACCAGCTGCTGGAACAGGAAAGCCAAACCTTAGCAGAGTGCCTGCTTGATGCCTGCAGTTCACTGGCAGCCTGATAATGAAGTTTGGGCCTTGTGCAGTTATGAACAGAGTTAAAAAGTGCTCCCGAGATATCAGAGAGGTTGCAGAGTGGAGCTATACAGAACATCCGACTTCAAACCTAGAAGCAATCTGTGACCACCTCAGCATCTCTGCCAAAGTTCAAACAAGTTCTAATTTGTTGTTTTCCTTGCAATGTTCCACTCCAAAGCTGAGCCCATACACTCTGCCCTGTTTTGCACTGCCTTTGCCAGATTTCCTGAACTTTCTTGTCATTTACAACTTATTGTGATAGATTAAGACTGTAATTGCCCAATTCTGACTCAAATACATTAAATTCATACATATATTTTAAAAAAACATGCTGATCCTCCAGCCTGGCCCACGCAGGAATTAACTCTTTGTGTACTGAGGGAAAAACATTTCCTGTTGAAACTGCAAAGACTGAAAGGAAGTTGAGTCCTCTAATGCCTGCTCTGTTGTGTTATGTCAGTTATATTAATTGGATTGAAAGATGGAAGTAGGCCAAACTTAAAAAAATAAGGGACACTTTATCAGACTGGGGGCGAGAGAGTGATAGGGAAGGCAATGGGTGCTGCTGATATGAGTGACCAGGTGAGCCTGGCCTTTGTGGTACTCCTGCACTTCCATGGCCTCTAGACCCATGGATCCATCGAATCCCCGCACCAACAAGCCCACCAATCCCACTGCACCCATGACCCTGCTGATCCCACAAACCCATGGGCCTATCAGATTCCACACACCCACTGGACCACCCAGACTCCCTCTACATCTCCATACCTAATATATAAACCCCCCTCCCCCCAACAACCTGCACCCATCCTGCATTGCTTCAGCCCTCTTGCCTTCATCCAGTCAGGCTTGTGGAACGCCCAAACTTCTTGCCTGCCGTGTAAGACACAGGATAACAGCGCACATACTGGGAAAATACAGGACAGCTGTTCATCCTAGGAATTGGGGAATGATCTTTGTTAGCTGATAATACAGAATTACACATACATAAGAATGAGGTAAACTAGAACAATAGCAGACATAATATAGTTATACATACAGCACCTAGACTTCAGCCAGTACAGTGAATGAAGGTAAAGCCACCAACAGTCAGGTAAAGAGAGTCGGAGGACATAGAAAAGGATTGCAAGGATTGAAAACATAGGGTTAGGGAACTTGGAACTCATGGAAGAAATTGAGTACAAAGGATTTATTGGCTGTTCTTCATTGGGTACATTTTGGAAAATATATCTTTAATCCTGCTGTCCTGAATAAAATGTTAAATAGGCCTCAGGCCTCTCAGTCCACTGCTATTGTCTGCTCTCGATCTGTCTCACAACTCAGCCATTTATCTAAATTAATAACTTTACATTATTCCCCATCTTAAAGAAAAGTAAGTAAAGTGCTACCTTACCATCAATAAATACTTCCTCATCAACTTTGTAAGCACTGCCTTCTACAAACTTAGCACTTTCTCCATCTTAATTGCCATTTATTCCATTCTGACTCTGAAGGCTGGCACTTCAGTGCAGTACTGAAGGGATGCTGTACTGCCCGAGGTGGGATGAGATGTCAAACCTTTGTGTCTTCAGGTCTTAATAGACTGTGGTGATGTAAACATGCTGAAAGTGATCAAAATTTGTTGTTGTCTTCTTTATCTTCAAGAGAGAGTGGCAACTTGACACAATTGGTATGAAAGATGTTGATTATACCTTTCTCACTGATGAACCGTTGTGCAGAAATTTATCTACCTTTATACAGGAATTTGTGCAGGAATTTACTACATTTAGACAGTCCCACTTCATGGGGAACTGTATTTGGAATCTTCAGTTAGATCGTCACCAGGTTCAAAAGTCATTTCTCTAACCAGTGGAAGACACTTATCTTGAGTTTAAGCAAACATCAGGTCAAATTTGGTTAATACCCCCAATATATATCTGTGGATCATGTCAGGGCTATTTTGTCTGAATGGCTTGTAAATCATGTTGTTATCATTCTGTCATCCCATGGCAAAATTCAAAGAACTTCTCTTGGTGTCCTGGTCAACATTTAGAACTCAACCAATAATTAAAGCAGATGATCAGGTCATTTATTTCATTGCTGTTTGTCAGCGTTTGCTGTGTGTAAATTGGCTATCAAGTTTCCCAACTTTACAACAATAGTTTCACATTCCAAAGTATTTAGTTGGCTGTAAAACACTTTACAACATCCTGACACCTCTATAAATGCGAGCGGGTTCCTCTTTTACACAAACTTACCACGAGCAAAGCCAAGAGACATTCACTGGTATATTAAAAGTCAGTTTATATCTAAAATAATCCATGACCTGTAAATTTTATAAACAATTATCAATTATAATTAGTACATTTCAAACGAACAGAGCAGGACACATATACAACTGTGTGACACTTATTGAGTATAAGTATATTCTAACAGATTGAGGAAGGATAAAAGTTTTGTGCGCACACGGGTTTACTGTATGGGTTCCACTTGATTGACATCTTTTAAAAAAGAGAAAGATTTGATAACCTTTGCTAATTCCCTGTATCTCATTCCGTAAAGGTAGGGAGCTAGTGCCTTCGGTGCCATCATTATTACATTAGACATGGTCCGAGTTATGAAAATGGTCATTTTGAATTTCACCATGCCATAGTTATATAAAATCCTTTCAACTACCATCAGTAACATTGAACAGCAGTAAAAGGCAAAGACAACAGAGTGCATTAGAAAGGTGAGTCTTGCCCTAGAGGAAAAGCCGCTCCAGATGCCAGAGTTCCTCGTCTTCCAGTACAACATAAAATAACAGCTCAGCAGCAAACACACACACAACAGCAGCAGGGCAATGAGGAAGCCGTAAAAGAGTTGGGTGAGGACTGCACCATATGGGACTATCAAGAAAATGTAGTCCATCTCACAGAATGTTAGCTTGCAAAGTGGAGACTGCTGGGTGATCAGCATTACTACAGTAATGATGAACTGTGGAAAAGCAACCACAATCCAT
The DNA here is from genome assembly GCA_024679065.1 of Sphyrna mokarran. NCBI lineage: Eukaryota > Metazoa > Chordata > Chondrichthyes > Carcharhiniformes > Carcharhinidae > Sphyrna > Sphyrna mokarran. The sequence goes on from JAGIQG010000003.1 coordinate 63,308,771, forward strand.
ATCAAGATGACCAACCTGACAGCCCTGGAGGGAGGGAATAGTGTGATGTAATGCAGAGGCCAGTTTATAGCTAAGTATGTATCTATTACCATGGTCGTAATTGTGATTAATCCACAACAGCTTGTAGTCGTTAAGGTAAAAAGCAACAATTCGCATACCAACTTGGGGGATTTCAGCTGGCAAATGTTACAAAGCTGGATGCAGAAATTTATCACCAAGTAAATTAGGTCGCTGATCAATGTGTTGCTGAGTAGCAGGTATCTGGGTTCTTGGCAGAGGCTGCTGCTGGTAAAAATGGCTAGTAGAATCAGTGGGCTGGCTATCAAAGATGCAAGGAAGCAGATGGCTCCAGGGATGATGATAAGCCTGGTTCGGCTCTGTAACAAAGAATGAGTCCATTGCAAGTATATTTCAGCAATCATGCTGGAGGCATGTGTGGAGTTTGGGAACTCTGTAGATGAACCATTGGTGTGGAAATAAAAAGTGCACTCAGCATCGAGTAGAGTCATCCTCCTCAAGATTCAATTATCTTCTTTATCCTCGAGAGAAAGGGAAAGTGATCCTAAATAATTACAATTTCTTCATTTCATTTCCAAATTCCATTAAGTTCCAATATTTGTCGTGGATGGATCTCTGTACCATATTGCACGTATTTCCACAGGAAACATACATTTATAGTCCAAAATGCCTTACTGTGAGATAGTTTCTTTCATCCTTGCACAGTGTATCTTTCCGTAAAACTGCACTCAAAATCCAAATTGCCAATGTCCTGTACAAACTTCCACTTTGAATGTAGCAGCATGGGAGCCCCATAACTTGTTCAAACTCAATCAGCTCCAGAACATTCCTGTCTCCCTCTCCCTGAAATCTCAGAGCAAGTGTACCTTTGCAAATTATTGCAGTTGATATATTATAACATACCGTATCATGAGAGGGAACAGATGGACTAGTCATACAAAGGCAAACATCGAGGCTGTTGTTAAAGCTCACATTCCACTTTCCCTAATGTTTTCCTAACAACAACCAGCTAACCGTTTGTTTGACAAAAACATTTATATATTACCTGCTAATTTGGCTAATTATTTATTTTTCTGAGAATGTCTAAAAATATCTGTAAGTTTCCCATACTTAAAGCAATCAACCAAAGGAAAACTTATGTTCCTGGAGTCTATTTGCATACTCAAACCTCACTACAGAGAAAGGCAAATCAAAGCTTAGCAGTTACGATAAGCAATGTCAATGGGCAAGTCCTTCATGCCTTCCAGTGGCATTCTCCTTTTCACAAATCTTGCTGAAGTGCTTACCGATTTTTATTATAAGAGTTAACCTTTGGCAAAATAATGGACTTTGAAACATCAGCCCAACATGCCAAGTTTTCCCTTTACACTTAAGTTTTCCAGAGTGCTGCTAGAATTACTGGTGAAATCTTGAATTTCCTCATGCTGCACTCTGTAATTTTCCCAGAGTGCCGTTGATTTCTGGCAAAATTACGGCAATGGACCTGGAACAACTGTGAGTAATTTTTCAGGATGATGACCTAACAGTCCCTGCCATGCATTTTACAGATGTGGTGAACTATGCCTGATATAACTCTATCCTTTTACTTACAAGACCAGCAGTGCATTCCTAACTTTATCATGATTCTCTCATTGAGCAGAAGGAAAGCCCTGATTTTATTGTTTCAAAAGATTGCTGTGACCAGAACAGACCTGAGGGCTGAATTTTCAATTCTGGGTGAAGAATCTGACAATTCCTGGGGCCCAATTCCACATCACATCCGTGTCAGTGCTGCAACAAGGTTTAGGAATATAAAACACATCAGTGATCCATAGATAGCCCAGCAGCATCAGGAGTGGACTGAAGGGGATCATATGAGGCATTGTAAATACAAGCAGCAGACATGACTGGACTTGTCATTTACAGAGGATGTATTACAATGGGTATCAATTTGGCTGGTGTATCAAGGAAAGGCACCCATAAACAATGCCAAGGTGCCCCTGTGCCTGTCATGAGACATTAAAAGATGTCATTATGAGCCAAAATACTGAGATCAACCACTTGAATAGGTGCAGCTTCCAATGGTGCTGATGTTCTGACATTTGCAGGCAGCTGATACTTGGGCAGTATAACCTTCTGGGAAAATTTGGTGTCTGTCTCAGAGATGAGATATTAAGGCTTGTATGTTCAAATAAGAATCACTTATTCATCACCTCTAACTATATACAGATGACAGTTACTGCTATGCTTGGTTCTGTTCCTCCCAGGCAGAGTTAAGAACAAACAAAGAACAAGGAACAAAACAGTACGGGAAACAGGCCCTTCGGCCCAACGAGCCCGCGCCACCACCCCGGTGTTCCCACCTCTACCCGCGATCCCTGTCCATGTTTATAGATCTATGGATTAAAAAACAAATTTGAGACAATTTAGGGAGAATTTGTTTTGCCAATTAGCCTAAGAGCACATCTTTGGGATGTGGGAGGAAACCGGAGCACCCAGAGAAAACCCACGCAAGCACGGGGAGAATGCGCAAACTCCCACAGACACAGGCCCAGTATCTGCACAGCACAGCGATAGTCACTGAGCTGTCGTGTTGCCCATCAAATGGTCCAGGTCAAGAGGACACTAACGACGTGAAGCATTAGGATACTCTCGAAAAAGATCCAAGAGCAGCCCTCTCACGACCCATCGCGTGTATGCCCCTTGTTAGACAACAAGGTGGACCAAAGCACCTGTAAGGTAACAACAAGTACATCAATATCATCATCTATTTACATACTTCCCAGGGACTCCCAAGGCTCATGATCCCTATTTTAAATCAGTTTTCTATACCCCTCCATACTCATTCTGTTCATGTGCCCATCTAAGTATTTCTTAAATAACTCCAGAGTACCTGCCTCCACCACTTTACTTGGCAGTGCACTCCATACACCCACCACCCTCTGTGTGAAAAAACTCCATCTAGCATCCAAATTATACCTTACCCCCTCACCCTAAGCCCGTGACCCCTCATGCTATTTGAGTCCATCCTAGGAAAAAGCTTAACCTTGTTTACTCTATCTATCCCCTTCATAATCTTGTACACCTCTATTAGATCTCCTCTAAGTCTAAGTCTTTCTAAGGAAAACAGTCCCAATTTGCCTAATCTCTCCTCGTAACTCAGACCTTCCATACCAGGTAGCATCTTGGTAAACCTCCTCTGCACTCTCTCCAGAGTCTCCATGTCCTTCCAGTAGTAAGGCGACCAGAACTGGATGCAGTATTGCAAATGAGGTCTAACCAGCGTTTTATACAACTGCAACATTAAAGGCCAGCTCTTGTACTCTATACCCCTTCCTATAAAGGCTAGCATGCTATATGCTTTCTTCATAACCTTCTCCACTTGCTCTGCCACCTTCAGAGACTTATGCACTTGCACCCCCAGGTCCCTCTGCGTTTCTATACTTTTAATAGGTCTACCCATTATCATATAATTGTTCTCTCAGTGTATTCCCATGTGACACTATACATCATTGTTTAAGTCTATTTATTAGTATATTTATCATATCATGGATGATGCTATTCTCCAGTTCCATGTTAATTCATGCTCTTCCAAACACAGCGGCATGCAGGTACACATAACATCCCTTTCTTAAAAGGAAACCTTCTTCTTTCCAACAAGTAATAATTTATTAGTTACATGCTATCTATTCTCTTCCTCCTCAAGCCTCTGCCTTCCTAAGTTCAAGCAGTCTTAAGGTTTGACAGTTCTTCCAGATCTTGGTCTGTCATGTTTGGAGGAGTAGTAATAGTGCTCTGCGTTTCTGGTACTTCGCTATCTCAATTTCTTTCACATTTTCAACTCTTTCTCTTTATTAACAACTTGTCTTTTTTTTTGGACACTGTGGGTTTGTTCTATTCCTCCTGAAAGGAATGTGCACCTCATTCATTCCTGAAGTAGACTTAAGTTGTCTGTTTCTGTGGTTTTCTTGCTGGATGTATTCATTTCATAGATGGAACTTTCATTTCCACTTGTTTTCAAATTTTAGCCAAGCATTTTATTCTCAAATCATTTTTCAAATTTAAGAATCTTTTTATTTGGTTCAATGATTCAGTATGTTAAAAACATCCAGTGATTTTTGTTGCTCTATTTCATGTGCTTCAATGTCAGATTTACACTTTCCCATCTTATTTATATCTTTTCTTTCTCTGTCTGCAACAGAAATTTGTTATCTTTCATTTTGGTTTCACTGTTGGCTAGGTCTGCCATCATCAGCAAACTCTTAACCTGTTACAGTTCTGGAATTGTCTAAATCATTATCCATTTGCAGCTTGGAAAGATCTATGGCTTTTTCTTTCAATTATTCCTCTTTTCCGTTGAGCTGGTTCTTCAGCTCTTCAGTCACTGGCTTGCTCCTGGAATATTGATCAATGCTGAGGTTTCTCTACCAGCTGGTTCTTCTGTTTGTTCAGAGTAAAGATGAATTAATTTTGCTTCTCTTTGTAATTTTCCAGAGGTTTAAACTTTGACCTGGGAGATTCTTGTAACATGTGAAGGTCCTTCAGCAAGTTTCCCATTTCTTCGTCAAAGCTTGCTTTTTTCATCCTCAGCAAAGTTTGCTTGACTTTCTTCTTCTGTGCTTCCATTTTGCTGATTAAGGTGGTCTTCATGTTGGTGAAGGGTTACGTATTCTTTTTCCATTTAATCTTCGCACTAAAATCGAAGGGAACTCATTCAAACAATAATATACAATTGTATATATATAATTGTTAATATACACACACAAGGTAAGAGTCTGACAGAACTGCAATACATGGCTACTCTCTTCTTCTTGGCTCCAACTGAGGTCCCTGCCCAACTCCAGGTTGCTTTTGATTGCTCGGCTTCCTGCACGGTCTTTCCATACAATTCGGCCAGATTATGTGGCCCTCAAAGAATTGCACCATTAAAGGGGTCTTATTACCTCCTTCTTGAAGGACAATCAGCTGTTCTTTCTACTTTTTTTTTATTAACATGTTGTCAACTCACTTTGGATTTCAGTGCGTTGTTTTATTATAACTGATAGCTCTAACACAGTCTTTTCTAAAATAGTTTTCAACATCATTTTCAGCTTCTCATGTGTTTCCATGACTACATATTGATTCTTCGAGGAGCCTTTTAGGGTCAGACATTGTTTGTGTGTCTTTTCTGCTGCTGTTCTGCCTGGATGTACACCCAACTATGAAACTGGGAATTGTTCTTTCCTCTTGGTACCTTTATGACATCTCAGAAGCAGTTTAGTTCATTGAAGACTTCAGACTATTTTGTTTTTAAAGGTATTGTATTCAGCTTGAATCTTGTGCTTTAATTCTTCCAGTTCAACTCTGGTGCAAACATTTCCCTGTGGAACACCTTCAATATCTTTTGCATGTTTTTGGATCTTTTGAGTTAGCTCAAATAGCTTTCCTTCATTCACAGCCATCTGCTCACTTTGCACTGCCATCTGATGTTGCAGTTTGGGACTGTGTCAACATTTTCAAAGCACGTGATTTTAGAGCTTTTCAGTTGCTTCTCAAGCATTTCTTCGTCTGCACTAAAGATTTTGGCTCATGCATTTCATTGCACTGACATGGTTGGTAATTGTCTTGAGGTTTATTTGAACATTGTCTCCCTTGTTCTGATGTCTTTCGTTGCCCTAGGCATTTGTTGGGAGTGTGTTAGACCTTGTATAGGATCTGCACTCTTCACAGCTTAGAATCTAAAATATCTATTTAAGCTTTTTAATATCTCACCAAATGTTGTCAAGTATTGATTTATATGTTGGCTGTGAAGTAGTTCACCCACAAATGAACCAAATGTGGAAAAAACTTGTCAACTTATACTTCTTCTGATTCCTTATTCTGTAATTCCCCTGTAAACTAAAAAATCTCTTTTCCAAGACTCTCGTTCTTACATCTGACTTAACCATTTTTTTGTCCATGGCTGCTTTCTTTCGCAGTAGCTGCAGCTTTAAGGTCATTGCCCCTTTGAGGCTATCTATGCAGTGACCATTTTTCTTCACTCAGCCCTGGCAGTTTCTTTGATTATAATTTTCCACTCCCTGTCTGTTGGATTCTGAGTTGGGGAGGTGGAGGGAGGGAGGAAGGGGAGTGTAAAATAGATTGGATGGGATTCCCTCTGAGACCCTGCCCACTCTGACTCCGGTGCGATTTTATGAAGGGGCAGGCAGGGTTTTGGATGGAAAGTCCACCTCGGCCAATATTAAGGCATATTAAGTGGTCCTTTAATGGTCTGTTCTGCTTAGCTTCAATTTTTAGCTGGTGGCTGCCTGATGACTGAATGTGAGAAACTGAAAAAGTTCTCAAGGAGAAGCTGGGGGGGGGGACCTCAAAATTGGCAGGCCCTTTTAGACTGGGAGCACCTTTTGCTCACAGACTGGAGTATTCTAGCCCACCTTCCCGCAGGGCATTCCTTAACCTTCCCTCGGGTACTTACCAGAGGTACAATCCCAGGATTTAGTCTCAGGCACAACACTGCAGTACCTCTTCAGGCCACCGAAGCGCTGTACCTGTATGTGCTGGAGAAATGTTAGCCAACCTGAGCAGCCGACAGCTCTCAAAGGTGGGACTTCCACCTAAGTGCTGACAGAAGTTATGGGTGCTGCAAATTAGAGCTCAACTGTGTATGAAATGGCATTGGGCCTATGCTGTCAACTAACAGAAAGATGGGTGCCGCGCGCTCACCATCCTGGAAATTCAGGCTTTTGTTTCTGATTTTCCCACACCTTCTTTGGGTTTGACAGCATTCCCATGATCATGGCTGTTTTTTTTTAACTTTTAGAAAGCTGTGGTGCTTTCTTCCTTTAAACTCTGCAGATTTTCTTTTTTCTGCTCTGTCAGTATTTTATCTCGGCAGCTTTCTTTTGAACTGCAGCTTACTCTTTTTGTTTTAATGCCGAAAGTTTTAAATTTTTGTTAACTTTAATTAGACCAACTTGTGTCACATAATGTTGGTTAGTGTTTCAGCTTTCCTCCAGCTGCCCTCTAGATAGGCTGAACCTCTGGGACTGCCACCTCTTCTATAATGCAAGTTTTGCTTTTCTGTCTTGTGATCTAACCAGTTTCTTTGACTCTGCATCACTCAGGGTCTTGCAATGGACCTCTACTCACTGGTGGATTCCTCAATTTGTAAGTCTCTGGTGAGGCTCCTTCAATTGTTTCTCTAATTTTTTTTCTTTGAAGAAAATCTGTTCAGTTAGCCTTCTTTCATATTTTGGAGCAATGTTCTGGATTCATCTTCTAAATGCCATCTTTCATCCCATGCTGTCACCATGTTGTGTTATGGATTTGTTTGTGTTTCATTAAATGAGATCTTATATGTTTAAATACAAATTATTTATTGGTACTATTTAATCCTGCTCAGATCTGAGTTACTGCCATGCATGGTGCTGCTTTTCTCATCCAAGTTCTCTCTAGGTTTTTCCTCTCTGTCTATTACCATGTGATTCTACACATCCTAACACTGGTGGTGCTATTTTCAAGTCCCTCAGTAACCCTTGCTCTGCCAAACACCTTTACAGTGGCTGCAGGCACATACAACATCATACAACAGACAGTATTTCAGATCTCTTGCAACCTCTCTCCCTGAAGTTCTGTGGCCCTCTTCTAAGCTGGAGGTTGTGTCTGCTGAAAATCCTTTTCACTGCTCTAACCAGTCTAAGAATAGCCTGTTCTCATCTCCACTCCCTCAGCTGGCATTTATTTCTTGGCCAGGATGTCCTCTGCTATCCCAATGAAACCAGTATCCTGGGGGGTCTCTCAGGACTGCAGTCTCTCACTGCTGAGCCTCATTTCCCCTATTTTAAGTGAGTTGACCAGCATATCCATCCATTAACGCTCATGGCTCCCTGCTGTGTGAGTACCAGCTGCAGCCTGATGTGTCTTACACATTCTGTGCTCCCCTTCTGACTATTGAAAATACAAAACTGCTCCCTGGGGCCTTTATTTAAACTCAATGAACACTTAACTCAAGATGTGTAGGTATCAGAATCCATCCCCTGCACCCTCAGCCTCCCTTTGACATTAAATCACATTCTGGGTGCATTGAGATCCAGTGCTGAAGACCAAGAGTCTGATTTTCATGCTGCATCCATTCCCATTTCTCAAGGCATTTGAAAATCCAGAGCCTGGATTTCAAACACAGCTCCACCAATTTATGCTTCACTGTGTAAATGTTGTCTATTTCTATCTTGGATAGCCCTTTTAAAACAATTGCCACAAGAGACACAAAAGATGCTCCGTGGGAAATCTGTACCGCATGATGGAGAAGTGACCCTGAATGGTGACTAAGCTCTGGTCGACTGAATATCTAATTGACAAGAGACTGAGTGTGGGGTTGGGGGACTCCTATGACATTCACAGACTTTTAACCCGCCCCGTTGGAGAGGTAACATGTTTGAGAGAGCTTGCAGCAGATTCCTGGAGGGTTGGGTAAACCACATGTTTGCCGAAATTTTACCACCCTGCCTGCAACAGAATCGGAGCTTGCGAGAGGTGGACAACAGAAATGTCCATTGACCTTGAGTGGGATCTTCTGATCTCACTCAAGCTTGGCTGTAAATCTTTTTCAGAGAAACTCTTGTATTCCCTGGTGCTTTCAAATGAGCTAGCTGGTAAAATGATAGGATCAGTGTAATTGCTGATGGTTGTAAATCCTTACTTTTGCTGATTTACACAACTTTGTGGAAGATGGTGTTTAATAAGACAGTCTAGGTGCCATTAACAACTTCACAGGTAAGAGCTTAGAAAATTCTACTGTTGATATAGACAAGGCAAACATCATCTTCTCAGTACAGTCTCCTAACATTTCTTAGTCCACTTTTGTAAGTCATTAAGCTGTAACAAATAGGGAGAAGAGACCCAATTCTCAGCCCATTACAGCATTATTGACCAGAATATATATTGCTGAGACATCGGGAGGATTGTGGGGATTCTGTCCACTCTGTAGGAAGGAGTGGTATTCACTACTGGAAAGAAGAAAATGTAGAATCAGCCCATCTTAGAAATATAATCTTCAAAGAGACTGGGATATATCAAAAGCAATATGATCTGAAATCCTGAACTGGAGTCCATTCAGATTGGTGCAGTGAATAAATAAATTACCTGGTGTGATATTATACAGGAAAATAAAGAAGTTCAATCCTTGGTTTGTGCTGATCTCTGTTGGCATTAACACTGGCATGCCAAGATTTGCCTCGGTGCCTCAGGATTAGAGAAGGGAAATAAAGTAGTAATTTACGTTTTGTTAGCTCTCAACAGGAAATTACAAAATAACATGGCTAGAGAGCCATGAATAGAGTTTAAGAAAGATTGGCACAGTGGCACAGTGGCAAGCACTACTGACTCACAGTGCCACAGTTCAATTCCCGGCTTGTGTCACTGTCTGTGTGGAGTCTACATGTCTTCCTCGTGCCTGCGTGGGTTTCCACCAGGTGCTCAGGTCTTCTCCCACAGTCTGAAAGAGTGATAGTTAGGTACATTAGCCATGCTAAATTCTCCCTCAGTGTACCTGAGAGAACGCAGTTGTATGAAAGAGTTTGTGCTGCCAAGGCAACCCTTGCTCACCATGTGTTCAGATTGGGAAATTACTGATGGGTTTCCACTGCTTCCCAGTGTTTGATATCAGCAGTAAAGGTTTGGGACATGATACTGTAATTATTTCAGCTGAACTATCACAGGCAATGCTTTGTTAAGAAAGCAATTTTCTCTTTCTGCTCTCTCAATGTTTTTATCTCCTCATCTGCTAACTGACTCCCAGGCCTCTGATGTCCCAGCTCAAGGTGCCATTCTTCCACTGTAAACCCAAACTGTGAGGGTCAGCAGCCCTTGCTGCTCACCCACACTTATTTGCCAACAGAATTACAAGATTGTGGTGCAGTGGGCATTGGTTTTTGGCTGATTTTCCAAGGTCTCATCTGGGGAGACTGAAGCTAAACACTGTACCCCAAGTTCAGATGAGTGAATGCAGTGCAGTTGAGCCTGGAACCTTTGGACCTGTATCACTTACTTGTAATCCAAGCACTATTGTCAGGGTTTTACGGTATCGATGTTTTCTGCCGTCATAAAGTGCATAAATAAGTATGATCATGCTTAAGAGGCCAACATTACATAAAATTTAAATCCTTGTCGCATTATTCTGTGGATTTTGGATTGTGTTAGTACTGGGGATGCTGCTGGGTGAGGCATTTTATAAATGGCACATATATCTAATCAATAAATGAACTATTTAATGGCTGAGTCTCTTTACCAGCTCCCATCATAAATGGGTATTGTTGTGAGTGAGATGGCGACATTTTGACAATAGTTGATGACAGCCCGCCAAACTTTCCAGGCTGCCTGGTTTTACGGTGTTGATGTTTTCTGTTGTCATAAACTGCACAAATAAGTATGATCATGTTTAAGAGGCCATCATTATATAAAATTTAAATCCTTGTCGCTTTATTCTGTGGATTTTGGATTGTGTTAGTACTGGGGATGCTGCTGGGTCGCCTGTGATGATGGCCACTGTTTTTGGAGCTGGAAAATCCCATTCATAATCAACTGGCAGATCTAGAAGTAGGAGTAATTTCAGTGAACTGCTCCTGCAACAGTAAAGCACATTAATTTGCTTGCAATTAAAATAATCTTCACTTAGTGATGTTTACTTAGCTACTCTGGTACATGAGCTATGTCTGCATTAGTTAATTTTGGTCTATGCAGCTTAGATAAGCCATCCACTACACCATCTGTGCACCTAATTCCTCACTCAATGAACTGTAGGCTGTAAGAACAGTAGAGACTCCTGGTCAACTCTGCTGGATGTGAAGTGTAGCCCTGAAGCTACTTGCCTCTGATGACCAAATAGTGACCTGTTTCAGGAAGTACTAGCTATAGAAACAGACAAAAGTCTGTCTTAGTGCATTATTAGATGCAGGATGAGAATCAGAATGGAATAATTCTATATAATTGTGCAGTGGCCAGCACTAAATACAATGATGGGGTCTGACTAAAGCTGGAGCATAAACTCTTCTGATTTTGTAATTGTATAAAAGGCCAATATTCCATCAAACCTTTGATTTATTTTTGTACCTGCCCACTATCTTTGAGTGATTTGTGCGCACCATCTCCAAAATTTTTTCATTCCTTTGCAGTTCCTAGTTTCTAACCATTTAAATAATATTCTAATTTATCTTTCTTGGGTCCAAATTGGATGACCTCATACTTCTCCACTTTAAACTCCATTTGCCACAGTTTGGCCCACTCACTTATTTTGTCTAAGGCACTTTGTAACTTCAGTTCCATTTGCAATACTTACTATACTTCCTGATTTAATGTCATCTGCAAACTTGGACACACAACTCTCCATTCCTTCATTCAAGCCATTGATAAACATGGACAAAAGTTGAAGTCCCCTTATAAATTCTTGGGGAATAGTATTTGCCATATCTTGTCAACGAGAGAATATTCTCTTTGTCACTACTCTTTTTGCTATCTTCCAACCAATTTCTAACCCGTGTCACAATTTTTGCTAACATCTTGTGCAGAGTGCCCTTCAATGTCCATTAAGACAATATCCATTAGAAAGACCTGCATTCACCATGTTAATGAACAATAATTCAACGAGGTTAGCCAAATAAGATTGATCTACTACAAATTCATGCTGACTCTTTCTGATCAGCTCAAAATTGTCCAGTTAGTCAATCATTCTGTTACTAATAACAGATTCTAATCGGGGAGGGATGATGGAGTAGTGGCACAGTGGTTAACACTGCTGCCTCACAGCACCAAGGTTCCATGTTCAATTTCTGGCTGTATGGAGTTTGTACATTTTCTCTATGTTTCCATGGGTTTTCTCTGGGTGCTCTGGTTTCCTCCTACAGTCTGAAAGATGTGCTGGTTAGGTGTATCAACCTGAATAGGATCTGGAGTATGGCGACCAGGGAATTTCATAGTAACTTAATTGCAGTGTTAATGTAAACCTTACTTGTGACTAATAAATAAACTAAGTAACTTAATCCACAATTGATATTCAATGGACATGTCTGCAGTTACCCAACGGCCCAATTCCTTAAACAGGAGAGTCTTGGAAGATTATGACTAACACATTTACCATTATTTTTACTTATTATGCTCAATAAATAAAGATGTTGGAGATTGTGCTGCCTTGGGTCTCACTAGAGTTCGCAATTACCATTTTTTGTAACTTATATTGAATCCAATAAGTTCACCCTCTTTTATTTATTTTCAGTTTCCTTTGTATAGTGACATTTTATCCCTTTTCTGTGCTGAGGAAATAATGCAAAGCCATTATTTAACAAGTGTGTAATTTCCTCATTGGTGATTGCAATATCAATTGCATCTGTTTTGAATGCACCTACATTTCCCTTAGCCACTTTACCTTTCTTATTACAGTTATAAAAGTGTTTACTATTACTCTTATTAATCTTCTTATATTCTATATTATAACTCTTATAACTTTATTTGCATCCCTTTGCTACTTTATAACTGCTTTTACTTGTTTTGTTTTCTTTGTATTAGCCTCTTTGTACGATATCTTCGCCAGTTTGTTAACCACAGACATCAATAACATTAGGGAAGATTTTGTCATTTCTGGGAACTTGTATCAAATGCTCCTTTTGAACACATCTTACTGTATCTCTGTCAGATCAGTCCTTATGATGTAGAGATGCTGGCATTGGACTGGGGTAAACACAGTAAGAAGTCTGATAACACCAGGTTTAAATCAGTTGGATTTAAACCTGGTGTTGTCAGACTTGCTTAGAGCCCGAGGGAATGGCGGAGGTCCTGAATGAATACTTTGCATCGGTATTCACGAAAGAGAGGGGCTTGTTGACAGCTCCTGTCTGAGGGAGCTGTGGACCAGTTGAGGGAAATATCCATACTGAGAGAGGAAGTGCTAGAGCTTCTAGGTAGCATTAAAACTGATAAATCTCCGGGGCCTGATGGCATTTATCCCAGGCTGCGAGGTGAAATTGCTGGGTCTCTGATGCAAATCTTTGTCTCTTCTTTGGACACAGGTGAGGTCCCAGAGGACTGGACAATAGCTAATGTTGTACCGTTGTTTAAAAAGGTTAGTAGGGATAACCCTGGAAATTATAGGCTGGTGATTTTGACGTCAGTGGTAGGGGAGCTGTGGAGGGGATTCTTAGAGATAGGATGTATAGGTACTTAGAGCATTGTGATCTGATTAGGGAAACGCAGTATGGATTTGTTAAGGGGAGGTCGTGCCTTACAAATCTGGTAGAATTTTTTGAAGAGGTGACGAAAACAGTCGATGAGGGGCGAGCCGTTGATGTTGTCTATATAGATTTCAGTAAGGCGTTTGACAAAGTCCCTCATGGGAGTTTAGTTGAGAAGGTCAAGGCCATGGGATACAAGGACAGGTAGCTAGATGGATAAGTAACTGGCTTAGTAATAGGAGACAGAGAGTAATAGTGGAAGGGTGTTTTTCCAGCTGGAGGTCGGTCACTAGTGGTGTGCCGCAGGGCTTGGTACTAGGACCTCTTCTATTTGTAATATATATAAATGACTTGGAAGAGGGAGTAAGTGGAGTGATCAGCAAGTTTGCACATGATACAAAGATGGCTGGACTTGCGGATAGGGAGGAACATTGTCAGGCGATGCAGCAGGACAGAGATAGGCTGGTATCTTGGGCAGAAAGATGGCAGATGGAATTCAATCCTGATAAATGCGAGGTGATGCATTTTGGGAGAAAGAACGTAGTGGGGAGGTATATGATAAAGGGTAGACCTATTAAGAGTATAGAAATGCAGAGGGACCTGAGGGTGCAGGTGCACAAGTCTCTGAAAGTGGCAGAGCAGGTGGAGAAGGTTGTGAAGAAAGCATATAGTATGCTAGCCTTTATAGGAAGGGGTATAGAGTACAAGAGCTGGCCTTTAATGTTGCAGTTGTATAAAACGTTGGTTAGACCTCATTTGGAATACTGCGTCCAGTTCTGGTCACCTTACTACCGGAAGGATGTGGGGACTCTGGAGAGAGTGAAGAGGAAGTTTACCAGGATGCTGCCTGGTATGGAAGGTCTGAGTTACGAGGAGAGGTTAGGCAAATTGGGACTGGTTTCCTTAGAAAGACGTAGACTTAGAGGAGATCTAATAGAGGTGTACAAGATTATGAGGGGTATAGATAGAGTAAACAGGGTTAAGCTTTTTCCTAGGATGGACTCGAATAGCACGAGGATGAGGGGGGTGAGGTATAATTTGGATGCTAGAGGGAGTTTTTTCACACAGAAGGTGGTAGGGGTGTGGAATGCGCTGCCAAGTGGTGGAGGCAGGTACTCTGGAGTTATTTAAGAAATACTTAGATGGGCACATGAACAGAATGGGTATGGAGGGGTATAGAAAACTGATTTAAAATAGGGATCATGAGCCTTGGGAGTCCCTGGGAAATGTGTAAATAGATGATGATATTGATGTACTTGTTTTTATCCTACAGGTGCTTTGGTCCACCTTGTTGTCTAACAAGGGGCATACACGCGATGGGTCGTGAGAGGGCTGCTCTTGGATTTTTTTCGAGAGTATCCTAGTGCTTCACGTCGTTAGTGTACGCTTGACCTGGACCATTTGATGGGCAACACGACAGCTCAGTGACTATCGCTGTGCTGTGCAGATACATGGATTTGGGCCTGTGTCTGTGGGAGTTTGTGCATTCTCCCCGTGCTTGCGTGGGTTTTCTCTGGGTGCTCCAGTTTCCATCCCAAAGATGTGCTGTTAGGCTAATTGGCAAAACAAATTCTCCCTAAATTGTCTCAAATTTGGTTCTTAATCCATCGATCTATAAACATAGACAGGGATCACGGGTAGAGGTGGGAACATTGGGGTGGCGGCGCAGGCTCGTTGGGCCGAAGGGCCTTTCCCGTGTTGTTTTGTTCTTTGTTCTTTGTACTTACTAGATCAGGCATTAACAGTTCAACTCAGTTGATTGTGATCAGGTTATGTCTGAGCTGACATGTCATGCTGCAATATTCCTGGCCTCTTTTGCATATCTGAGTAATGACTTGAACCTAACATGGCTGGGTGTCATATCACGCTCGTTCTGGATAATTGCCTTCTCTCAAGTTCATTTTGGTCCCCTGTTTTAGAAATTCATATGTTAGCTGGGGCAGTGATTGTTTCATCAGGGTAATGCGTCAGTTAGTCAGCAGCCTCAATATATGTCCAAACCAATTAAGAGATAAGTACAAATCTACTAATGTTATTACAAATATAACTTGCAAATCCTCCACACAGGGAAGGAAACCATTGACATTCATTTTTGGGATGTGTCCATCACAGGCTAGGTTATCTTTTATTACTCATTCTTAATTGTCTTTGAAAGTTTGGTGGAGAGCTGCTTTCTTGAAATGCTGACATCCATGGGCCAGTCGAACTAAAAATACATCCAGAAAGCTCTGTGATAATTTATCATCAATCAGGTACTTTAGGGAAGGAAATCTGTCATCCTTACCTGTTCTGACTCCAGACTCACTGCAGGGATAGGCAATAAATGCTAGCCAGCCAATAATGCCTACATCCCAGGAATGAATAAAAGAAAAAGAATGTAAACAACAAGCAGGATTCTCCGATCATGTGTATCCAAGATTGGAAATTCCTGTCTGTGCTCCATGGACTTTTAAATGGTTTGCTGAATTTTCTGCTTTGCCTGTTTTGATTCCCGTGGTGGTGGGTTGGGAGATTTTTGGCCAATGTCTTTCAGTGTCACTGGTTATGAAATGCCATGAAGGCCTTAGAGACATATTTCAGCCCAATGACATCTTTTGGCCTGGCTTTATCCAATACCTTGGTTCATGCCATTATCTCTTGAGATGGTCTTACAAAAGTTGTTTCTGAAATTGCAAAATTGCAATCTCCTGCAATTCTGCCAGTTTACATTCATGGCAAATTCCGTTTATCCATGGATCCAAATAATGTCCATTAAGAGTCTGGCCTGGGTAAACAGAACTTATAATTGTTCATTGGGATTGGCCATGCATGGCCTATGCTCACTGAAGTGTCAAATCAAACAGCTAAGAAAAGCGTAAACAGCAGAGAGGTAGAGTGGATCTTTCCTTCAATCTCAGTTTGAGCGAGAATGACAGATATGGTGTTGTCCATTGAATGAGCATATGCCTCTTTTCTCTAAATGGATCAGGGTCTGTATAATTTATTAATAAGAGCTCAGTGATGCTTGGCGTGTAAGTAGAACTGCTTTGGATAGTACTGGAACAAGTGTGAATCTCTGCTGCCTTCACCTTCTGCAAAACCGACTCTTCTGATTTGAAATCAGAATTGAACAATACTTTAAAGCCAGGTTTGTGCTACATACAGGAGCTGAGTGGTTTCTGCCAATTTGTGCAGAAAAAATTGTTTACTTCGTGTTTGGAGAGTTTACAGCTATTACTTATATTTGGCGTGAGAACTAAATTGCTGTAACCCTTTAGTTTAGCCCAAATCACAGCATTAAATAGGTTGAAGAATTTGGAAATCATTGCTACACCAGATACAAGCAGACAACCAAACTCCGGAATTTTGAATTTTTTTTAAGCAGTACAGAATGAATTTATCTAACTGTAAAAATTATTATTCATATCATGAGACGTCTCATCTTGGAAAAGAAATGATCTCTGTGAAATGCATCACAACTTCTCCCAACCTGACAGAGCTTCATGTCTTACATAACCTGCTGCAGGAATGGTTTCTCAATATGCCACACTGGGGAATGGATATTTTCATCATTCCCCCTGTGATCTGTCTCTTCGCCTCACTGTTGGCCGCTCCTCTGGTGCTGATGGCCATCTTTTCAAACAACAAACTTCTTCAGGAGACCAGGTATCTGCTACTTGCCAACACTTTGGTTAATGATTTGTTTTATTCAATACTGAATACCTTCATTGACATTGTGAATGCAGCAGGTGTGAGAATGCCTAAAGTCGTTTGTGAAATTCTCTTGTTCTTGCTAACAGTGACTTATTGTAATGGGATTCTGACAATCACTACTACAGTGGTGGACACTTACATGGCTATTTGTTGTCCCCTTCGCTATCCCTCACTTTTACCCCGTTCCAGGACCATTAAGATTATCGCTTGGATATGGATTCTCTCCATCAGTAGCTCTTCCGTCCTGTTCGTTATAACATTGTGGACACAAGAGGAGCCATTCTCTTTCTTATTAACATGTGTGGTGCCTTTGGTGTTTTTGTCCAATCCAATTGGAATATATTTGTTAAAATGTTCTTATGGTATTGGATTGCTGTATTTTCTAATATGTTTAATATTGATCTCAAATTTCTATATCATGTTATACTGCAAGACTAAGGCATCTGGGATATGGGTTAGCAAGTCAAGGGCACGACAGACCTATCTCATTCATTCAGTGCTGCTAATTGTCTACTTTTCCCCTCTGGTCATGTTGATAATAGGAGGAGTGCTTTTTGGGAAGCACTTGATTGGATTCCAGTCCGCTCTCTGGATCATGGTGTCTACAGATAATATACTGATGCTGCCAAAGGCAGTGCTTCCTTACATCTATGGGCTGAGATATCGAGAAATTGCAAATACAATTCGGTCATTCTTCAGTTTGAAGGCCATAACTCAAATCAGGCCACAGTGAGTTAGTACATTGAGAGAAAGTATGTGACTGTGATGCTGTATATTCTCATTATTATTTCCAGATTGTACTGAGGGCAGAATTTTTTTCCGTTCATATATATTCTGCACAGCACAGCAGTCAGACACATCCTGGCTCTGTGCAAATTAATATTTTACAGATCCTGCTTGGGAAATTTCTGAATTCTTCAGGCTCACACCTGCAGCACAGAAGCAGTTGATGTAACCCTAATGATTTCTGCCTGTTTCAGTGTCCTTCATGTGAGTTCAACATGCCCAAAAGATGCTTAAAACATTTTTAAACATCTTAAAATAAAATTAAAGATTTTATTAAAGAACCATAGAATCATAGAATACATACAAGTCCCTCGAGCCTGCATCAACAACAATCCTACTCATATCTGCGTAGCTCCACATGTTCATCCTACTAATACCCCTGTCACTAAGGAGCAAACGTAGCATGGCCAATCCACTGGACTTTGGGTTTTTAAAGTTCAAGTTTGGCCTGGCTTACGTGCTAATTTACCACATTTTCTCCCCTTGGTTCTTCTCCTGGATTTCTCAACATGAAACAAATTTTTATGGAGGATACATGACAAAAGACAAAGCATAGTGACATATAATCAGAAAGTGTCACTGTCCTCATTGCGGCCCACTTAATCCAACAGAACCTCTTTACCTTTTGCTACCCACTCCTATTCAGTTTGTCTTATTCTATGAAGGCATAACCTTCACTTTATCTGACAACCGGGTTTCCAATCAGCAATCTTGATGGACAAATCTCTACAAATGGACAATAAAAATGAGACTTGATTTTTGTTTGGAATGATTGGTAATTGAAGAGGAGGTCTCGATGTTTTGAGTGGCTGTGTTAATTTTTTGGGATAATTTTGATGTTTTGGAGGCTGAGTGACTTTTTTGTGGTGGGAAGGGGGGCTTTGGGCGTGTATTATCATGGATTATTATTTAATTATAGAATCCTACAGTGCAGAAGAAAGCCACTCAGCCCAACAAGTCTACACTGACCACAATCCCACCCTGGCCCCATTCCCATAACCCCATGTATTTACCCTAGGTAGGCCCCTTATATTATGAGGCACTTTTGCATGGCCAATCCAGCTAACCGGCACATTTTTGAATTTGGGAAGAAATCGGAGCATCCAGAGGAAACTGACACAGACACGGGGAGAATATGCAAACTCCACACAGAAGGTGACCCAAGCCGGGAATTGAACCTGATTCCCAGGCACTGTGACACGGCAGTGCTAACCACTGTACCACCATGCTTCCTTTCCCTTTCCTCTCCTTTCCTTTGACCAAAATCAATGCTTATTAGTATTTTTCTTCAAGACTGAGGGTTTTATCTTCCTATGCCCATTAGAACTAAGTTGATAACAGAGTTAAAAGTCAAGGTTGTTGACTTCATTATTGCCCCACAATCATTTTTGCAGTGCCTAACACTGGGTGGCTGAGAAGCTTGTGGAGAGCATTATTTCTATCACTATTACAAGAACAAGGCTGCACAGGTTTTGAGCAAGTGATACAGGAAGGAACATGAGGGAGAATTTTTTTATGCAACAAGTGATAATGAGTTTCAATTAAATGCTTACACGGATGAGAGCAATGGAGAGGATCAGTGATTTCCAAAGAAAATTGGATGGACATTTGAAGAAAATAACCTTGAAGAGAAATATAAAGAGAGAATGGGATTGACTCGATTGCTCTACAGAAAACTGGCTTGCACACTTGATGGGCTGAATGGCCTCCAGTTGTGCCATTATGACTCTGAATATAAATAATGATTCCCATGCTAGATGGAATATGAGCTATGAAAGCCAGTAAAACGTTGTTGTATAGGAGCAGATACCCACGTAGCTTCCCAAAGAACCAAGGATCAGTTGCCACCCTAGGGTTCCCCATTTCCTTCTACAATAAGGTAAAGCCTGCAATCTCCAAGGAACTCCTATTCACAGATTCTGAAATGGACCAGCATGCTGGGGATTGGGCAGCCATTTGGATCAATTAAATATTCCACTTTTCCCTTAGTTATAACTGAAGAATCAAAATCTATTTGCGCTCAACAGCGAGCAATGAGAAACTTAGTCATCTGGCACTCATGCACATTGAGTCAGACATGCTTGGATCTGTTGATTTACAGGCTGTTATCGACACTTTTGTAAATGAAGAAACATGGAAGCGTTTTAAAGTACAAATGTAAAAAAAATGAAAAATAAATGAATGAGGGCTGTAATTGATTCATATAACTTTATGATATTATACATAGTACAAGATATGTTATCTAATATCACTTAACGTCACTTTATTCTATTCAACGAAGGGTAGGGCAGGGAGCAGGGGGCAAGGTCAGGGGGCCTTACTGAAGCTCAGCCTAGGGTTCTGGATGGTAGTTAATCTGCCACTGATCTTACTGTTTTCCCATCAGATTTTAAGCAAATATAAAGGCAAGGAAATGAGAGAGGAGGAAAAAATAAACAGGGAAGTCTGCTTTCTTGTTTTTCTCTCTCCACTGAGGTTTCCTGACGTGCTAAATATTTTCAACGCTTTCTGTTTAGAGTTCAGAGTGCCAATACCTGCAGTATTTTGCATTGGTAAAGTCAGCACTGAATAAGTTCCATCAGGCTGTGCCAAAACGTCATGTAGCACGACGAGGAATACAATGTTTAAGGTGTCCTGTGGTCAAATTTGTATCCTGCCTGTGCTACTAAAATAAATGACTTTAAGACTTTCTGAATTGTGGAGTTTTATTGATTAAACCATGAAAATGGAAGCATACTTAAAGCTGACATGGCTACATGGCTAGAAATACCTTCAATAATCATTAATTAATGAAATAAGGTAAAGACAAGTGATTTACACAAGAGTCAGGTGAGCGAATGGTCAGGTACAATGCCTGCCCAATATAACAGTTCAATGTACAAAGTCAGAAAATTCCAGAATCTGACTGAGGGAAATACCAGTAGAATTACCAGGATGGCATGGTGGCACAATGATTAGCACTGTGATACTCACAGCATCAGGGACCTGGGTTTAATTCCGGGTCACTGTCTGTGCAGACTCTGCACATTCTCCCTGTGTCTGCGTGGGTTTTTTCCGAGTACTCTAGTTTCCTCCACAGTTTGCTGGTTAGGTGTATTGGCCATTCCTCAGTGTCCCTGAACAAGCACTGGAATGTGACAACTAAGTTCATTGCAGTATTGACGTGAGCCTATTTGTTAAACTATTAAATAAACTTTAAATTTTCCAAACTTAGGAAGACTGAAGCATCATATGACATACTTCATACACACACCCACACCCATATGTGTTTAATCTTCAGCATGGTGGCGGGGAAGGGTGGGGAGAGGGCAGAGGATAATTAAAAAAAAACACAGGGTCAATAAGACAAAATATAACTAGAAACTTCACCTGTCAGGTAACCAGTCCAGGAGGTCAGACTGACCATATATACCTTAACTATTTTACCTTTAGTATGATGTGATCTCGACTCCAGTGAAGAAACTGTCCAGCTCCATTTCAAAAAGTGAGTCAGTACACTCTGACAATGCACTCCTTAGGCTCATTTCTGCTAAGAAACTAATGAATTGTTTAAATATATGTCTCCTGGAGGTGGCTGATGATACAAATGGATAAAAGCAAATTACTGCAGATGCCGGAATCTGAAACAAAACCAGAAAATGATGGAAAATCTCAGCAGGTTGAGAACATCTGTGGAGAGAGAACAGAGTTAATCTTTCAAATCTGAGTTATCCAGTTTTGAAATATTAGCTGCGATTCTCTCACTGAGACTTGCAACTTTTCTGTTGGGTTGTGGTGGGAGTTGCGCCTTGAACAGAGATTTGCATATATGCAGGGAATGCATGCACATTTCCCAGAGCGGGAGAACAGTCACTGGCCAGATCATGCTGGAAACCGGCAGGAATAGTATTTTATTTACTAAAATAAGTCAGTATTTTAAATCTTTTCTGCATGTATTTTAAGTGTGAACAATGAGTTAAGTATCCCAATTGAATCTCCCACCCCAACAGGAGTACTTAATGCTGATAGGATTTAGAGTAGCTCCCCATGTTTGGGGAACTAGCAAGAGACCCTGCCAGAATGAAAGGGGGGGGGCTCAATTGGGGCCCCCCAGGGGCCAGCTTCTGCCCCTGGCACTGCCCATCAGCCATCAGACTGTGCAAAGTGGAGCAGGGCGTACTGTAGGCAGAGCCTGGAGTAATTGGTGAGAGGGGTCCTGCTGCCACTCTGCAGGCAGGATCGGTTTGGGGTGGAGGGAGGACAGTGATTGGGGCAGGCTGGTGGCAGAGTGGTCTGCCGGGATTGGGGGAGGGCTTGCTTCCAGGGGGTCTGACCCTTGAGGGGGGAGGTGTTCAGCGGAGAGGATCTGGCAGGGTGAGGGGGATAAGGGGATCGCTGGGGAGATGAGGACTGAACATTGGGGTGCTCTGGGACAGGGATGAATGGGGCTGGCCTGGGAATTGCTGTAGGGGCTGCGATCAGGCCATTGGGGAGTGCTGGAGGGACAGCACTTCAAGGGTGCCAGGGGCTGGCCAGTGATCAGGTTGGCAGCAAACAGGAGGTTGACAGCATATGCAGAGTTCCAGAAGTGTCAAACTCTGGTGCAAATTGGCCCCGCCTCTGAGTTCTTAATGAGATTCCCGACTGGGACCTATTCAGTGCACAGATTGCAGAGATTCGGGTGAGAAGCTGAACTGACAGATCAGTTCTCCCATCGATTTTGGGAGATTCATGGGTATTAGTTCTGTTTTCTCTCCACAGATGCTGATGTAAATGGACTCATTACACTTCAGTCCTTTCATTAATTTACATCGCTCTATCAGATCATCTTTAAACTTGCATTTTTCTAAAATAGCAAAAAAACTCTAAGCCTGAGTGACTGAAGTTACAATAACAAGCTGCATTTAGCTAGTGCTTGCAACACATGAAGATGGATCAAAGTGTTTCACAGGGGCATTATCTAAAAGTGAGCCAAATAAAGCGTTCTTTGTTGGGGATGCCAAAGGTTTGGTAAAAGGTGATTTTTAAGCACAATCAAAAGAGAAATGAGAGGGGAGCAAAAGGAGCTTCAAAAAAGTCGGAGAGATGAAGAGATAGTTTGTAGGGTGGGTTTGTGTTAGGAAATGTCTGAAAGAGATTAAAGAGTTGGGGCAGGATTATGCAATGAGAGGATTAGAAAATGAGAATGATCGATGGTTGAGCTGGATGTGTAGGAGCAGGTACAGGAAGTATCATAAAATCCCTACAGTGTAGAAAGAGGCATTCGGCTCATCAAGCCTGCACCAACAACAATCCCACCCAGGCCCCAATCCAGTAACCCCATGTATTTACCCTGATAATCCCCCTGACACTAAGGGACAATTTATCATGGTTAATCCATCTAACCTGGACATCTTTGGGCTGTAGGAGGAAACTGGAAGCCCCCCCCCCCCCCCACAACCCCACCCACCCCACCTCCCCCACCCACCTCCCCCACCCCCACCACCTCCCCCACCAACACACCCCCTCCCCCCCCCCCCCCCCCCCCCCCACCTGTGGGAGGAAACCAGAGTACCTGGAGAAAACACACACAGATGTGGGGAGAACGTGTAAACTCCAGTCACCCAAAGCCTGAATTGAAACCAGGTCCATAGAGCCATAGCAAAGTTACAGCACTGAAAGATTCCATATCAGCCCAAGGACACCTTGGTCCCCTTTTTAATCCTACATTCCTGCATATGGCCTATTGCCCTCTAGATTACAAAGGACTTAATGTGCAGATCTAAATACGTTTTAAATATTTTAGGGTCTCTGTCTCCACCACCAACTCGGGTGACACATTTAAGACATCCATGACCCTTTATGTAAGTCTTTTTTATGTCCCTTCTCCATCTTTTGCCACTTACCTTTAATCTAGGTCCCCTGGTTCTAGAATTCTCCACCAATTGAAACAATTTTATCCTGTCTATTCAATCTTTTCCCTTTGTGATTTTGTATATCTCAATTAAGTCTCCCCTTAGCCTTCTTTGTTCCAAGGAAAATATCCCCAACTATTCAATCTCTCCTCATAGCTACACATTTCTAGCCCTAGCAACATTCTTCTAAATCTCCTCTGCACTCTTCAGGGCAACTACGTACTTCCTGTAATGTCCAGGACAGCACACAATACTTTAGTTATGGCCTCATTAATGTTTTATGTCATTACAACATTATATCCTGCCAATGAAGGAGAGCATTCCTAATGCCTTCTTTGCAACCTTGTCTACTTGAACTGTTGCCTTTAAGGTCCTGTCTATTTTGTGCCATGATTTCTCACTTCACCTACCCTGCTTAGTATATTCTCATTCATTGTATGTTCCCCTACAACTGTTTGACCTCCCCAAATGCATTACTTCACACTTCTCTATCATAAAATCTGTCTTGTCACTTTATTGCTGACTTCACCAACACGTCTATATCATTTTGTAAATAAAGCCATCCTCTATACGATCCTTGGTCAATCTTTGTGTCTTCTGCAAATTTCCCAAACATGTTCATGTCTAAATTATTAATATATAAAACAAACAGCAAAGCTCCTAAGGGCATTCATCATCCATTATCTTTCCTTTTTTTTAATGATTATCCCATCCAATATCTCAGAGTATTCCTCCTGGACTAGTAAATCTGCAACATCCCTTTCCTTTATAAGGATGAAGACAAAATACTAATTTAAAACCATTCCCACAGCCTCTGCATGAACAAACGAGTTCTCTTCTTTATTTCTGATAAGTCCCACTTTTTCCTTAATTGATCTTTTGCCATTAATATATTGATAAAATATATAAAATTTTCTTTAATTTTACTTCTAATACTCTCCTGGATTTCCTTATTTCCTGGTTTACTTTGTCCCATCCCTGCACTTCCTATATTTTATAGCTACAGTGTTTAGTTCTTTGTGCCTATTGTACACCTTTTCTGTTTGATAGTCCTCTGTATTCCTCTACACAACCAGGGGAGGAATGTTGTCTAGATTTGGCAGTACCACTCTTATTTTTGGATGTACTTTGTAGCAACGATATACTGGTGCCATGGACCTATCTGTGCCCTTAACTCATCTACTTTGTTTTTAATACTCATTGCATAGAAGTACAAACAGTTTAACCCTATCAATTTCCTTGCTGGACACTTTTTAAAGTTTGCTTCTCCTATAACTTACCATATTAAGTCAATTGACAAACAATACAATTGAAAAGAAGGGAAATTATATTAAACTTGTCTAGAACTTTGATTCAGCCTATATAGGGCTTTTTTTTTCATTAATTTGTCGGGCATGGGCATGATAGGCCAGTATTTATTGCTTATTCCTAGTTGTCTGAGAACAACTGAGAATCAACTACATTGCTATGTCTCAGGATTAACATGTAGGCCAGATCAGGTAAGGACAGCAGACATTAGTGAACCAGATGGGTTTTCCTGAAATGGTTTCATGGTCATCAGTAGATTCTTAATTCCTGATATTTTTTATTGAATTCAAATTTCACTGTCTGCTGTGGCAGGATTTGAAGTGGGGTGGGAATGGTAGCACAGTGGCTAGCACTGCTGCCTCACAGCACCAGGGATCTGGGTTCAATGCCCGGGTTGGGTTACAGTTTGTGTGTAGTTTACACATTCTCAACGTGCCTGCATGGGTTTCCTCCAGTGCTCCGGTTTCCTTCTACAGTCTGAAGATATGCAAGTTAGGTGGATTGGCTGGGCTAAATTGCCTCTTAATTTGAGGGGAATTAGCTAGGGTAAATGCATGGGGTTATGGGGAAAGGGCCTGGATGGGATTTGGTTGGTGCAGACTCAATGGGTCAAATAGCCTGCTTCTGCATTCTACAAAGCTGGGTCCCCAGAACTCAGTTTCTGGATTAATAGTCTAGTGACTTTACTACTAGGCCATCTGCAAAATCCTGTTTTTTATATTATAAAAATGACAGAGCCATTGAAATAGATGCACAAAAGACTCACAAGGATGCTGCCTCAGAACTGGTAGATGTAAAAGATGCACACTCCCGTCTACCCTTACTGTCAGTTCATGACTTTAGGATTTTATAAAGGACAAACTTACACAGACATAGGGTTTTTGGCTCAACTGCAAATATGTTTATTAACAGAGAGAAAAAAACACTTCTAGCACCTGAATACAGAAGTTCAAAACTAGTGTAATGATGCTGCACAATGGTGTATATTTATGTCCCCTAATTTTAGACTCCTCACAGATGGAAAAATCTCCTCTACGTTGAACCTTTGAAAGTTGTAAATCTTTTCTGTGAGGTCACTGCTCAAGCTTTTCTTTTCTGGAGAAATGAGTCCCAGACAGAGAGCTGCCTGAAATCATGCCACATGTGATCTTCAAGTCTGCCAGGACTAGAAAAGGTAGTCCAGCCATGGGACACCCCATCCCAGGGTACAGTGTCGAGATCAAACCCTTGACCGTAGCTGAAGCCCATCCAATATTCAGGACTTTTGGAGTCTCCTTTTACTGCAATCTGGCAACAGCAGAGGGCACCTGGCCCCTGGACATATCTCCTTGACCTCACAATGGGATCCAAGGTACTAGACTAGGCTGTTAGCCCAGGGACAGCGCACCATTGGCATTCCAAGACCTGAGGAGAGGGGAGGGTCAGAGGGGAGAAAGTCTAAGGTTGATGCACAGGTTGGATTACCATGATGCTTGCGTGGTGTGGGATGGATATGACTTGTTACTTGCTGAGGCATTGGTGATGCTCCCCTGGTGGGCGGAGTAAGTGTGGAGTTGGGGATTATCGGAAAAGGACCTGTTATTTCAGTTATTGGAGAGAGGAGGACCTATCTCCGATTGCTGAAAAGCTGGCGTATTCACGGAATTTGCATTCATCGGGTGGTAAAATCCCGCCTGACAGATGCTACCAGTTCCAGCAGGAAACACTCCGGTTTTCCCGCTGGCACTTAGTCCTAATTCTGGAGAATTTCATCTATTTAACAATCCAGTAATATTACCGCAAGATGCCCACTGTTGCTGTGGGGAAGAGGTGTCGCAGGGCTGCTTTTCTCGCTCCCTCTGTCTCATCGCACCGTGGAAAATTCCATCAACTTTAAAACTGCTTTCTGTAAAAACACATACTTCTCTCACCTGGAGGAAAACTGCTTTATTTCGCATCTTTTCACAGCTTTCTCCCAGCGCAGAGCATACTTCAGAAAATCTTACATGACAGCTCCCAACCTATCTTTAAATATGTTTTTTTCTCCTTCATCTTTTCCCATCTTTGAAATGTATCTTTCCCAGAAAATAAAAAAAAACTTCTACCTATGGCCGCTGCTTTTGATAAAATAAAACTGAATTACTTTGTCTTATATACGACCTTTTCCCAGTTGTAAATTTCCCTTTGAAAGTCTCCAAATGCAACTTTCTAGCCATATCTTACAACATCCAACTTGGCTCCATTTGTTTCAAATGCTTGCTTTTCATACACACACCCTTTAGTGTTCTAAACCTTGCAGCCCAATTGTTTTCAGTTTAATTAACTTAGTCAAAACAGAAACAGTTTCCACAAGCCTGTTTCCCAGAATACACAATAAATTCCCAAAATATTAATAACGTCGTCTTCATCGCATTATATGAAAAATACACTGGAAAGGGATTTGCAAGGATGGTGTCAGAAACGCCTGACCAAAGACAGCAGGGTAAGATTGACATGTTGGGCTCCCTCCTGAAAATAAAAATCTGCGGGTGACTGAATGGAGCTCTTTTAAAATTGTGACAAATTTTGACACCGTGGTTATAGACAAAGGTTAGGATTCTCCAATTTTGTTCACTCTGCTACCACTGCCAGCAAAAAGGGAGAATTTGGCGTTCAGTTAAAATCCTTCACTGCAACGGGAGAAGAGAATCCCAGCCACGGACAAGGTCAGAGAATTCCAACCAGAACGTTTCCCCTCATTGGGCAAAAGTGGAGGTCAGTAATTAATACTAATACATCAAATAGGGAATTCTGAAGGAACTTCTTTATCCAAAGCGTGATGAGAATGTGGAACTCACTGACAGGGAGCAGTCGAAGTGAGCAGCATGGATACAAGTAAGCGGAAGCTAGCTGAGCATACAAGGGAGAGGAAGAGGGTGACAATTATATATTTAGATAAAGAAATGAGATGAAGCTTTTGTGAAGCATATATGCAGGCGATAACTAATGGCTTGTTTCTGTGCCCATATATATCTTAGGGCTATGTAATCTTATGTAATATTATTTGATAACTGATCCCCCAAGCCAATCTTCTGTGTAATGTTAATTATTCTTTCTTTCATCTCTACTAGTAATTCTATGGC
Organism: Sphyrna mokarran; assembly: GCA_024679065.1. Lineage (NCBI taxonomy): Eukaryota > Metazoa > Chordata > Chondrichthyes > Carcharhiniformes > Carcharhinidae > Sphyrna > Sphyrna mokarran. Next base: position 63,336,725 of record JAGIQG010000003.1, read on the forward strand.
AATTTGGCCTCTGAATTTTCCTGATGTTTCTCTTAAGCTCAAAACATATACTCTAGGTGTTCTTCGTTCTCCCTATCTGCACTAAATACAGATTTATGTGAACAGCCTACAATCCAGGGTCAGACTTTCATCTATTTAAAACAGGGTTTCTTACAGACGGTGGATAAAGCACTCTTGCTAAAAATGTTCATTTTTGTGATTAATCTGTTTTCAGCTCTAACGATAAAGGTGCAACAGGTTACCACACTTAAATATATCAAGGGGATTATTTTTGAGTGCAAGGAAACAAAAAATTATGTTCTGAAACATTGTCCAATAGAACTGGTTCATGGGTGATATGAGGTTTGGGAATGTACAAATGGGTTTGACAAAATATTGAGGCATAACCTTACTTTGGAAAATCAGTGAAAGTCAGATGCAGTTTGCACCCAGATTGTGATCAAAGTGGAAACTCTCCCTCGTAAGTTAGAACATTATTTTATTGCCAATCATTGTGCACACAATAATACAAGGTAAGAAAGCTGACCTTCGTTAATAGATGTAGGCTGAGGAATCAAAAAATCCCCAGCACTCTCTTTCACATCTTACCAAGGAACTATCTGGAGTTTTGTCTCTCAGCATAGATCTATAAATGGATGATGCATGATTTGGCTTGGTAAATTGTTTTAGCTTAACCCAGCCCAAATCAAAATTAATTTACTGATGTTTGATCATGTTTCTCAAACTATTTTGAGTGAGTGAATTAACTATTTCTTGCCAATTCAGCAAGAAAGAAGCCAGACCACAAGTTATAGACAAAACATGTATTTGTTGGTCACATTTGCTAACATAAAGTTGGGTAAATGAAAGCTTAATTAACGTGCATAACTATAACTAAAGGTACCTTTAAAAAAAAGTAGCAAAGATCACACGCACTTCACTACATCACTAAATATCAGCTCTATTAGCTGCTCAGTATTAACTATAACCAGAGTCTCAGTCAATAAATTGATCGCATTAGCAGTAATTTCTGGATAGCTGACAAATCAATAGCTTTTAAAAGTAATTTCATGATTGGAAGACAGGAAGTAATTTTTATTGAATGGGCAAATGGATGGACGGATAAAATGGATGCTGGACCACCATTTACCTCCTGAGTGCTAACCAAAGGACAAAGGGTAACACATCAAATCTTTGGAATATAATACAATGTGGGTTCAGTCCCTGCACTGGCTCTATGTCCTGGTCTAGTCCCATGATTGTGGAGCGGCACCCCTCAAGTTTATAAACTATTATCTCGGTCTCACTACTGGAGAGATGGCTGTGGTCCTTCTTGGCCTATGGCTAATTATTAATCTGAGAGGGAAGCTAGCTGAGATAAATTGGGTTCAATCAAAACCAAATATCCACCTTAAATAGAACCTTGTTGCAAAGGGCTTCATTAACTCACTGTACAAATATTCTAGCCAAAACAATGCAAATGATCCCAACCAGCTATGGATAAAGGCTAAGCTATTTGTGACTCCTCATCACCAATGTTATGCTAGGGTGGGACTCGCTGGCTTTCCAACCATGTGTTTTCAGTTGTTCTTAGCCTAAGGTCGGAAAATTCCGCCCAAGGTCAACAGACTTTTGCATGGTCGGTGTCCCACCTGCTTCGATTCCCATGGTAGGTGGGATAGAAAAATTCAGTCTAATGGGTTTTAATGGGGTGGGGGTCTCATTAATTACATAGCTAAACCTGAAACCACACTGTCATGTGATCAATTCTTGAGCTGAATTATTTTAATGTCCAGGTTTTAAGTTTTATCAACAATCACTGTTTAAATGCAGAAGAGAAGCAGGACACCAGGCCAGCAACTGACCTCTCTACCATTTACTGCGTCGATAGTAGTCATGATGCAGAGATGTCGGCGTTGGACTGGGGTAAACACAGTACAAAGTCTGACAACACCAGGTTCAAGTCCAACCAATTTATTTGATAGTAAACTTGAGCTTTTGAGGTGTTTTGACCTCTTCGTCAGGTTGGAGTTAAACTTGGTGTTGTCAGACTTCTTACTATTTACTGCCTCATAGGTAGCAACAGAAAGTGCCCAGATGTAAATTGTCTGGCCCTCGTGTATACTATGAGCCACTGGCACGCCGAAACTTCGGTGTCGCTGCCTACGAAACCAATTCATTTCTACAAGTCATCTTCCATCATGGACATCAATATCACTTCTGGCACAGATCTCCCTAAAAGTTTCTGCCTGCTACCCTCTGAAGGAATACACAATTGGAATTTTTGATTCTGGACTCATACGAAACCATCACTTTTATTTTTGTCTGTGGCCTTGGCTCTCTTTCCCGTCTCCTGATTTTATCATGCGAATACAAAAAAAAATAATTTTGAACCTGCTTCTTGTATTTTTGAATGTGTAAAACAAATCAACCTTCTGATTTTACCCTATCTCGCTTTGGCTATAGGGTTATTAATAGAGGATTTAATCATTCCAAAATACATCATGTTTATGAAATCAAAAATCATAAACATCTTTTTGTTTACAGATAGGTGGTGAGTTAATGAAGCCCTTTGCAACAAGGTTCTATTTAAGGTGGATATTTGGTTTTGATTGAACCCAATTTATCTCAGCTAGCTTCCCTCTCAGATTAATAATTAGCCATAGGCCAAGAAGGACCACAGCCATCTCTCCAGTAGTGAGACCAAGATAATAGTTTATAAACTTGAGGGGTGCCGCTCCACAATCATGGGACTAGACCAGGAGATAGAGCCAGTGCAGGGACTGAACCCACATTGTTGATGGCATTCTACATCACACATGAACCACCCAACCAACTGAACTAATTGACCCCTTTCAAATTATTCACAATTAAGTGACACTCATAGCACTGCCTGAGTGGCTGTTGTAACAACAATTTAATCACTGACTTGTTATCCTTAAAGGTACTGTAACCAACAAGGATATCTTTTTCACTTTCTAGATACAAGTTCTTAAAGAAGAATTGAAGATTAAAAATTTCCTTTGGGTTCAAAGAGGGATTGCTACTTCTAGCTAAGGAAAAAGAAATCTCTACCTCGAGTGTTTCAATGTCAAAAATATTCTTGACTCAGTTAATCATTCCCAACTAAACAGTACTAAAGCATGGATTTCCAGACAGGTTGGTTTGATTTCTTTAAGCAATATACCTTCATTTTACAGCCTTAGTATTTACAAATAAATTCAAATCTGAAAGGTCATGTTCTATTAATGACACACTAAAAGCTTCCTCTCTGGAGCTGTGTGTAGAATAATGACTTTACAACTCTGGTAGTGGAGAATATTGAATATTGCTGAAGGGAGAGACCTGTACCTGGAGCTTTTTGACTTGTACATCTGAGAAATGCAAGAATGCCAAATTTCAAACAATCACAATTTATACTACAAAAAAAAGGGTTGAGAAGGAACATTCTCAAGCCTTGTGTGAAAAGCAAATTCAAAATAGTTCCAGGAATCTGGGTGTCTATGTTCATGAATTGCAAAAAGTCAGTATGCAGGTGCAGCATATAATTAAAAATAGGCAAATGAGATGTTGGTATTTATTGCCAAGGGACTAGAGTATAAAGTAAATTTTCTTGCAATTATGTATGATGTTGATAAGACCACATCTGGAGTGTTGTGTCCAGTTTTGGTGTCCTTATTTGAGGAAGGATATGGTGGCATTGGAGGTAGTTCTGAAGAGGTTCACCAGATCGGATTCTGGGGATTAAAAAGTTGATGTATGAGAAGATATTAAACAATTTGGCCTTATACTTGCTGGTGTTTAGGAGGATGAAAAGGGATCTGATTACTTTACCAATCCCTTTTAAAATGGTATGTATTGCAAACGTAAACCAAATGTTTCCTCTTATGGGGCAATCTCAAAGAAGAGGTCACGTGTATAGTTTGAGTTAAAACTGAGATAACGAGAAACTACTACTCAGAGGGTGGTGAATTTGTGGAACTTGTTATCCTACACGTGGTGGAGTCTGAATCATTAAATAGCTTCAAGGAGACTGATGTATTTCTAATAAAAAGGGATAAGGGAATATGGGAACAGGTGGAGAGATGGATTTGAAATCAGGTAGAGATTAGCTATGATCTGATTGAATGGCACAGTAGGCTCAAAAGAATTTGCCTGCTTCTAATTCCTTTGTTTTTCTACATCTTTGTTGAATTACCCAAGAGCTCAGGGAGTTCACTGTTGCTGTTAGCTTCTCCATGGTAACACCTCAGCTAATCAGCACCTTTCTTATAACAAATTGTGATTATTTGAAATTTGGCATTCTTGACTTACTCTGATAAGTGTAAGATGAAAAACTCCAATAACGTCTCATTTCAAAAATACTTTACAACTTATTTGTTTAAAAGCTTGTATTCAACTGTTTAATTCCTTGTCTTTACTTCATAAGCTGTACATTTGGTCATTTTATAGGGTATTTCAACATACTGATTGCACTGGCAATTTTACTGAAATTGTTCCAATAACAGTAAACAATAAAGCTTTTTGTTATCAATAGTCACACCATAGCAGATTTGTTCAGTTTAATTTCTTAACCAGCTGGATGTACTCGCCTAAGGTGCCTTAACATTGATAAAGAGCGGATTGTTTTTGTGACTTCTCGATAACGGAGTGCATAAACATATGGAGAAACTGCCTTGGGTAACATCATCAGCATGTTGGCCATTGACAGTGTGATCCAGAGTCCAGTCAGATAGGAAATCAGGTGCAGCTCCTGGAGTGCAGTCCCTGCCATCAACACAAGCAGGGGGAAGAAATAAAAAACAAGCAGCACTGAATGGATTACATAGGTCTGTCTTGCCCTGGAGTTACCTCCCCATATTCCCGAAGTCTTTGTTTTGCAATATAGCATAACATAGCAACTGGAGATGAGTATTAAACATATGATGAAATAAATTACTGTGAAACTGTAATAAATCTTTAACAAAGGTCTATGAAGCATAGACAGCACAAATATTAAAGGTAAGATACAAATTGATAATGTGGAGAAAGGATTCTGTTGAGTTCCAAGTGTTATTATATAGATAACAGATGGCGCAATGGCAGAAATAATCCATATACAAATGATGATTTTAAGGGTCCGGGTATGCGGTAAAAGAGAGATATAACGAAGGGGCCAACCAATAGCCACATAAGTGTCCACCACCATTGCAGTGACTGTCAGGATCCCATTACAATAAGCCACTGTTAGTATGTACAAAAGAGTTTCACAAATGATTTTAGGCATTCCCACACCTGTGGCATTAAGGATGTCAATGAAAGTGTTCAGAATTGAGTAAATCAAATCATTAACCAAAGTATTGGCTAGTAGCAGATATCTGGTTTCCTGACGAAGGTTACTGTTTGAAAAGATGGCCAACAGGACTAGAGGAGTTCCCAAGAGTGAGGCAAAGAAACAGACTACCAGAGGAAATATCAAAATGTCAGTTTTGGAGTTCCCCATAGCACTCACCCATGCCTGAATTATATTGTGCTGAAGGTGAAAGTCTTCAGGATGGGAAGCATTTGCAGAGAATTGCACAGTAACGATTTTGTCACCCAAAACAGGCATCTCATTATAGGAATCACAGCGTTCACATTTCGATAAATTCATAATGTGTTGATCAGAGGAAGCTCATGATTCTACAGATCTGTATTCGATGTAGCAATGCCTCAAGTTTTTCAACCAACTCAGCTCACTGAAGACTCAACCCTTCTGAGTTAATGCAGATTACATCCACAGTCAGTTGCAAGCAATGCAAAAACTTATAAATTCTCCAAATATGAAGCAAACTATTTTTTAGTCCATTTCTAAATGCAGCACAAGATTAGTTCCATATATGGCATTGCCCTGTTCAGTCTTCAGAGCAAATATGCAGAAGTCAATACCATAACAAATGACTGCAGCAGAAATTCAGACTTTTGTAACATCTCACACGAATATATTGTACCAACAGCACAAATCCAAGACACAGTCACTCCCACTCGAGCAGAGATTCACTGCAACTTGACGACTAGTTGTTTGATTTGACACCTCATTGGGCACATACTTTACCTGGCCAATGGTGCTGAACAGAAGGATCAGTTTACTTAATCCAAGCTCTGAATTAAATAACTGCTTCTAAACAACCTTTTGCAAATAACACAAAATCATGTCAGACCTTTCCAATGTTTATGTTAAATGTGTCACATGTTTTACAAAAGGAAAATAGAGCCATGAGCAGGAAAATGCTACAATATTTAGTAAGCTGGTATTGAGACATAATGCAAGCATTAATCCAAATGATACATTTTTGCAGCTATTAAATTTGAAATTAACTATTGAAGTAGTTTGAATATGATTGTAACAACACACTATCTTTTAAATAGCGCATATCAGCTTTACTTATGCTACCATTTGCTTTTGGTACTGAGCACTACTTACAGTGTCAGGAACCAAGGTGAGCCCATTAAAAATTCAAAATAAATTTGATGTATTTTTTGAGGAAATCACTAGGGTAGAGGATGAGGGAAATTGGCAGGAATTCACTACTTGGACTTTCAGAAAGTTGAGAAATATTGGTAGGAGTTTGAAATGCTGGAATAGGAATTGGTTCCTAGTCAAAAGATTGTGGTTAGCAACATGGTTTAGCCTGGAGACATGCACTTATGATGTCCCTGGGACTGGTCCTAGAAGTGTTACTTTGAGGCTTTTATTCATGATCTGGGCAGTAGTATTGGAATATGATAAATAAATTTGTAGATGGCATCGATATCTGTGCAAAGGCACAATAAAGACAGCAGAGAAAGGCAATCAAATCCACAAAGACTTACATATGCTTAAGGGAGCTCATCATAATGAAAAATGGCACATAATTTAAATAAGTGCATGTATGTACAATTATTATAGGACATACATAAAGAATACCAGACAAGATTAAGAAGCAACATGGGTGAGAGTGAAAATTTGAAAGCTCACAGTGCATTGCACCAAGGATTGTTACTGAGCCCCTTTCTTTTTCTGATGGATCATAGATGTTCAAAGTGGACAAGTGAAATGGGAAGTGTCATAGTCACTGATATTTTGCACAGAACATTGAGCTACATCATGGTGGGGATGTTGAGAAGACTAGATATCTGGAGAACTGAAAAAAGCTCTGGAAGATAGGGGTATGAAGATTAGTGGAACAAAGGCCCAATTTATGGAATTAAACCTAGGGCAGAGCATCAGAGTGAAGGTGCAAAGATTACAGGTGAAGATTTGGAGAAAGTGAGTAGTTTAAAATAGTTGGAAGTATGCAAATGCAAATTAAGCTTTTGTTGAAGTAATTGGAAGAAGTGCATTGGAGTGTTGCGTCACAGAATAGTATCCCTGAAACTGAAAAGAAGAAATCAGAAGCCAGTTGTGAAATAGGCCTTATATTAGGACAAAAGCTTGAGATAGATGTTTGGAAGGACAAAAGGAGGGAGAAGATCAGAAAGCATGCATCAGGGGGTAAATGAAGATTGTGGAAGAAATTAAAGTAGTGAGAAACAATTGAAAGATTATTAGTTAGATGCAGAGAGGAAGTGCGAGGTGAGTGGCAGAGCTGGGAGTTAATTGGAAAAAGAGGAAAGCCAAAGACTAGGTGGAAATATGTGGTAGCGAGAGTTTTAAATGCAGCAGGAATTGAAGAGGAACAGATGACTGAGAAGAGAAGATGGAGGAAAGTGATCAGCCAGCATTGTGGCAACTCCGAGTAAAATAAGAGGAACCAAAAGTAGTGTCATGTATGTTGGCAGGGCACATCATTCCTAAGGTTCCACATGGCATAACAGCAAGGGCATTAGAGATCAATTGGGATGGGACAAATCTGACTAATTGAAGGAAGCGAAAGATAATGGGTGATTAAAGCTAAGGTTGGGTAGTGAGATTTAATTGCTGTGCTTTGAACAGGACATCACATGGCTCAGCCAAAACTCTGGTATTAATGCTTATGGAGCAGAGATGAGGAAAGGAAAGCATTATAACAGTTGAGATCAGAGTAGCAAAGAAATGGACAATTATATCAACTACTGGATATAATTGATATTGCAAACTGAGGAAGTAGCAGAGGGGGAGATGTGATCAGCAGGAATATGGATAGCAATTTTGGTCTTCCAATATATAGCTGAAGGTTTAATGTTGCAGTTGTATAAAACGTTGGTTAGACCTCATTTGGAATACTGCATCCAGTTCTGGTCACCTTACTACCGGAAGGATGTGGAGACTCTGGAGAGAGTGCAGAGGAGGTTTAGCAGGATGCTGCCTGGTACGGAAGGTCTGAATTACGAGGAGAGGTTAGGCAAATTGGGACCATTTTCCTTAGAAAGATGTAGACTTAGAGGAGATCTAATAGAGGTGTACAAGATTATGAGGGGTATAGATAAACAGGATTAAGCTTTTTCCTAGAATGGACTCGAATAGCACGAGGGGTCATGGGCTTGGTGAGGGGGGTAAGGTATAATTTAGATGCTAGAGGGAGTTTTTTCACAGAGGGTGGTGGGGGTATGGAATGCGCTGCCAAGTGGTGGAGGCAAGCACTCTGGAGTTATTTTAGAAATACTTAGGTGGGCACATGAACAGAATGGGAATGGAGGGGTATAGAAAACTGATTTAAAATAGGGATCATGAGCCTTGGGAGTCCCTGGGAAGTGTGTAAATAGATGATGATATTGATGTACTTGTTTTTATCCTACAGGTGCTTTGGTCCACCTTGTTGTCTAACAAGGGGCATACACGCGATGGGTCGTGAGAGGGCTGCTCTTGGATTTTTTTGAGAGTATCCTAGTGCTTCACGTCGTTAGTGTACGCTTGACCTGGACCATTTGATGGGCAACACGACAGCTCAGTGACTATCGCTGTGCTGTGCAGATACATGGATTTGAGCCTGTGTCTGTGGGAGTTTGCACATTCTCCCCGTGCTTGCATGGGTTTTCTCTGGGTGCTCCAGTTTCCTCCCACATCCCAAAGATGTGCTCTTAAGCTAATTAGCAAAACAAATTCTCCCCAGATTGTCTCAAATTTGGTTTTTAATCCATAGATCTATAATCATAGACAGGGATCATGGGTGGAGGCGGGAACATCGGGGTGGCGGCACGGGCTCGTTGGGCCGAAGGGCCTATTTCCCGTGCTGTTTTGTTCTTTGTACCTGGAAAGCTGTTTTCAGTGGGGTTCCACAAGTCTCTATTTTTGATGTGTTTGCAAATAATAGTAAATTAAGTTAAGAAAACTACAGCCTTCAGGGAAGCAAAAAAAAAAACCAATGGATATTGGCAGGATTAGAGAAGTTAAAGAGGAATCTTTTTATCCAGAGCATGGAGGAGATCTAACACTTTGCCCAAAAGGTTAGTAGACTCACAACCCACTTACTTGCAGATTCACTTGAATTACTATAATCTACTGAAAAAGGGATTATGCCTGGCAGTTCTCTCAAGGAAGCATAAATATGATAGTACAGAAAGCTCTGCCTATGAATTTTGATTGTTTTTAGCAATAGTAAACAGATTGAGATAAAAATTGTGGCATCATAGTGCCCTGATCATTAATGCTTCAGGACCAGAAAAGCTGTAGCTAAAGCCAACGCTAACAAGGCATTGGGGTAGAGCCATTCAATATGAATCAAGGAACACAATTTTGAAACCATGAAAGACACTACCTCATGCAGCATCTAAAGTCTTTACCTAGTTTTACTCCACTGTACAGTATATGGTTTATTAGACACAAAAGATCAGAGAGCTGCAGGAACGATTTTTTTGCTTTAAGCACCCCAGATACAGAGTCTATCAACAAGGTTCTCAAACTAAGAAGTCTCACAACACAAGGTTAAAGTCCAAAAGTTTATTTGGTATCAAGTTTTTGGAGTGCTGCTCCTTCATCAGGCGAGTGGAGAATTAGGTTCACAAACATGGAATATATAGACAAAGACACAATTGCAAGATGTCACACTACATATAACCACCACCATTTGGCTTGGGCTTGCAAATCCTATTAACTGTCCTGTTTTGAGACAATTCACATCTCTTTAACCTGTGATTATCCCTCTCTCCAATTGCACTGTCTGTATTTGTACAGACTTGATTACTTGTTAAGGCTCACATTCCAACCATTATCTTACAACTGTGCCTTTGTTTATATATGCTGTGTTTGTGGACCCAACTCTCCACACACCTGATGAAGGAGCAGCACTCTGAAAACTCATGATACCAAATAAACCTGTTAGACTTTGGCCTGTGTTGCGAGACAGCTTACCATGCTCACCCCAATCCAATGCTGGCATTTCCACATATCGTTGATAGAGGCCTACAAAATAATTAAAGAGCTGGATTGAATCCTTATGATTAGATTATGAGAACGCAGGAATAGAACCATTGAACCATAGAAAATTACAGCTCAGAAACAGGCCTTTTGGCCCTTCTTGTCTGTGCTGAACCATTTCTTGCCTAGTTCCACTAACCTGCACTTGAACCATATCCCCCTACACCCCTCTCATCCATGAACTCATCCAAGTTTTTCTTAAATGTTAAAAGTGACCCCACCTTTACCACTTTATCTGGCAGCTCATTCCACACTCCCACCACTCTGTGTGAAGAAGCCCTCCCTAATATTCCTTTTAAACTTTTCTCCTTTCACCCTTAATCCATGCCTTCTGGCTTTTTTCTCTCCTAGCCTCAGTAGAAAAAGCCTGCTTGCATTCACACTATCTATACCCATCAAAATCTTATACAACTCTATCAAATCTCCTGTCATTCTTCTATGCTTTAAAGAATAAAATCCTAACCTATTCAATCTCTCTCTGTAACTCAGCTTCTCAAGTCCCAGCAACGTCCAAAGAACAAAACAGCACGGGAAACTGGCCCTTCGGCCCAACGAGCCCGTGCCGCCACCTCGATGTTCCCACTTCTACCCATGATCCCTGTCTATGTGCATAGATCTATGCACTGGAACCAAACTTGAAAGACAATATAGGGAGAATTTGTTTTGCCAATCAGCCTAAGAGCACATCTCTGGGGTGTGGGAGAAAACCAGAGCACCCAGAGAAAACCTACACAAGCACAGGGAGAATGTGCAAACTCCCACAGACACAGGCCCAAATCCATGTATCTGCACAGCACAGCAACAGTCACTGAGCTGTCGTGTTGCCCATCAAAATGGTCCAGTTCAAGCATACACTAATGACATGAAGCACTAGGCTACTCAAAAAAATCCAAGAGCAACCATCTCACAACCCGTCGCATGTATGCCCCTTGTTAGACAACAAGGCAGACCAAAGCACCTGTAGGATAAAGCAGAAATACATCAATATCATTGACAATTTACACACTTCCCAGAGCACTCCTAAGGCTCATAATCCCTATTTTAAATCAGTTTTCTATATCCTTCCATTCCCATTCTGTTCATGTGCCCATCTAAGTATTTCTTAAATAACTCCAGACTGCCTGGCTCCACCACTTTACTTGGCAATGCGTTCCATACCCCCATCACCCTGTGTGTAAAAACTCCCTCTAGCATCCAAATTATACTTTACCCCCTTAACCCCTCATGACATTTCAGTTCATCCTAGGAAAAAGCTTAATACTGTTTACTCTATCTATACCCTTCATAATCTTGTACACCTCTATTAGATCTCCTCTAAGTCTACGTCTTTCTCAGGAAAACAGCCCCAATTTGCCTAACCTCTCCTCGTAACTCAGACTTTCCATACCAGGCAGCATCCTGGTAAACCTCTTCTGCACTCTCTCTAGAGTCTCCACGTCCTTTTAGTGGAAAGACGACCAGAACTGGACACAGTATTCCAAATGAGGTCTAACCAACATTCTATACAACTACAACATTAAAGGCCAGCTCCTGTACTCTATACCCCTTCTTATAAAGGCTAGCATACCATATGCTTTCTTCACAACCTTCTCCACCTACTCTGTCACCTTCAGAGACTTGTGCAACTGCACCCCCAGGTCCCTCTGCGTTTCTATGCTCTTAATAGATCTACCCTTTATCATATACCTACCCACTACATTCTTTCTCCCAAAATGCATCACCTCACATTTATCAGGATTGAATTCCATCTGCCATCTATCTGCCCAAGTTACCAACCTATCTATGTCCTCCTGCATCACCTGAAAATGCTCCTCCCTATCCGCAAGTCCAGCCATCTTTGTTATCATCTGCAAACTTGCTGATCACTCCACTTACTCCCTCTTCCAAGTCATTTATATATATTACAAATAGAAGAGGTCCCAGTACCGAGCCCTGTGGCACACCACGAATGACCGACCTCCAGCTAGAAAAACACCCTTCCACTATTACTCTGTCTCCTATTACCAAGCCAGTTACTTATCTATCTAGCTACCTGTCCTTGTATCCCATTAGCCTTGACTTTTCAACTAACCTCCCATGAGGGACTGTCAAACGCCTTACTGAAATCCATATAGACGACATCAATGGCTCGCCCTTCGTCGACCATTTTAGTTACCTCCTCAAAAAATTCTACCAGATTTCTAAGGCACAACCTCCCCTTAAAGCCATGCTGCGTATCCCTAATCAGATTGCAACGCTTTAAGTGCCTATGCATCCTAAGAATGGCCTCCAACAGCCTCCCTACTATTGATATCAAATTCACCGGCCTATAATTTCCAGGGTTATCCCTACTACCCTTTTAAACAACGGTACAACATGAACTATTCTCCAGTCCTCTGGGACCTCACCTGCATCCAAAGAGACAAAGATTTGCATCAGAGGCCCAGCAATTTCACCTCGCACCTCCCTAAGCAGCCTGGGATAAATGCCATAAGGCCCCAGAGATTTATCAGTTTTAATGCTACCTAGAAGCTCTAACACTTCCTCCCTCAGTATGGATATTTCCCTCAACTGGTCTAAGGCTCCCTCAGGACCGGTCAACAAGCCTCTCTTTTTCGTGAATACTGATGCAAAGTATTCATTCAGGATCTCCCCCATTCCCTCGGGCTCTAAGCACAGTTCTCTTCCTCCGTCCCTAAGAGGTCTGATTTTTCCTCTAACCACCCTTTTATTTCTAACATAGGATTAAGGAAAATCCAAAGGCTTTTATTCTTATCTGCCAAAACCATTTGATGCCCCCTTTTTGCCCTTCTAACTCTCCATTTGAGCTCCCTCCTACTCTCTCTATATTCCGCTAATGCTCTCTCCGTTCCCAGTTGCTTTGACCTAACATACGCCTCTCTTTTCTTCCTAACCAAGTCCTCAATATGCCTAGTAATCCACGGTTCTCTAATCCTACCTCTCCCATCCTTCCTCTTAGCCAGCATATATCTTTCTTGCAACATTTTCAGAAGTGTTTGAAAGAATCCCACGTGCCTAGCATGGACTTACCCTCGAACAACCATTCCCAATCAGTTTCCGTAAGTTTCTGCCTAATTCGACCGTATTTAGCCTTCCCCCAATTCAGCACCCTCCCCCTAGGGCAACAAGCATCCTTTTCTATTTGTATCCTAAAGTAGACAGAATTGTGGTCACTGTTAGCTATATGTTCCCCTACCACAACCTCAACCACCTGACCTGGCTCATTACTCAGAACTAAATCCAATATAGCCCCCTCTCTAGTCAGACTAGTTACATACTGCTCCAATGATACTTCCAGTAAACATTTTACAAATTTCTCCCTGTCGGAACCTCCTTCTTCCTGGTGTATTTCCTCTCATCAAAGCTTACTCTATCTCCCATCTCACTCCCTACCGAGCTATCGGTCTCATCCCCTCCCTCCACATTAGTTTAAACCCTGCTGAAACACTCCAGCAAACCTCTCAGCTAAGATATTCATGCCCTTCCCATTTAAAAGTGTTCCCTGTCCCTTTTATACAGGTGCCCTTCTTTCACCCTTGAGAATCTTCTCTGCACTCTTTCAGCCTCATTTACATCCTTCCTGTAACTGGGTGACCAAAACTGTACACAATACTCTAAATTCAGCCTCACCAATGCCTTACATAACCTTACCATAACACCAACTTTTATACTTGATACTCCGATTTATAAAGGTCAATGTACCAAAAGCACTCTATGACACTATTCATCTGTGACTTCACTTTTAGGGAATTCTGTACCTGTATTCCCAGATCCTTTTGTTCAACTGCACTCTTCAGAGTCCCACCATTTAGCCTGTACGCTCTACTTTGATTTGTCCTTTCAAAGTGCAATTCTTCACACTTGTCTGTGTTAAATTCCATTTGCCATTCTTGAGCCCATTTTTCTAGTTGGTCCAAATCCCTCTGCAAGCTTTGAAAACCTTCCTCCCTGTCCAGTACACCTCCAATCTTTGTATCATCAGTAAATTTGCTGATCAAATTTATCACATTATCATCCAGATCGTTGAGACAGATGACAAATAACAATGGACCCACTAGCGATCCCTACGGCACTTCACTAGTCACAGGCTTCCATTCAGAAGCAATTCTCCACAACCACTCTCTGCCTTCTTCCATTGAGCTAGTGTCTAACCCAATTTACTACCTCCTCATGTATACCTAGTGACTGAACCTTCCTAACTAACCTTCCATGAGGGACCTTGTCAAAGACCTTGCCGAAATCCAGGTAGACAACATCCACTGCCTTTCCTCCATCCACTTTTCTGGTGACCTCAAAAAACCTCTAATAGATTGGTCAAACACGATCTACCGCACACAAAGCAATGTTGACTCTCCCTAATAAGTCCCTGTCTATCCAAATATTTGTAGATCCTATCCATTGTCACACGTTCCAATAACTTGCCCACCACCGATGTCAAACTTACTGGTCTGTAATTTCCTGGATTTCTTTTGGAACCTTTTTTAAACATGGAACAACATGACCCACCCTCCAATCATCCAGCACCTCCCCGGTGAATATTGACATTTTAATTACGTCTGCAAGGGCCCCTGCAAGTTCAACACTAGCCTCCCTCAAGGTCCGTGGGAATACCCTGTCCGGTCCTGGGAATTTATCCACTCTGATTTGCCTCAAGACAGCCAGCACCACCTCCTCTTTAATTTGTAAAGATTCAATGACTTCCCTACCTGTTTGCCCAATTTCCATAGACTCCATGCCCATTTTTTCAGTAACTACGGATGCAAAAAACCCATTTAGTATCTCCCCCATGTCTTTTGGTTCCATATACAGTTTACCACCCTGGTCTTCAAAAGGACAATTTTATCCTTCACTATCTTTTGCTCCTAACATACCGATAGAAGCTCTTTGGATTTTCCTTCACTCTGTCTGCCAAAGCAACCTCATGTTTTCTTTTAGCACTCCTGATTTCCCTCTTACTTTTTTTTTTAAAAATACTCCTCGAGCATCTGATCTGTTCCTTGCTGCCTGTACATTTCACACAACTCTCTTCCTCTTAATCAGTGTTGCAATCTCCCTCGAGAACAAGATTCCTTGTCCCTATTTACTTTGCCTTTAATCCTGACAGGAATAAATAAACTCTGCACTCTCAAATTTTCTCCTTTGGAAGCCTCCCACTTTCTACTTACATCCTTACCAGAGAATAGCCTGTGTCAATCCACACTTCCCAGACCCCTTTTCATTTAATTAAATTTGGCCTTTTTCCAGTTCAGAACTTCAACCCGAGGACCAGATCTATCTTATCCATGATCAGGTTGAAACTAATGGCATTATGATCACTGGATCCAAAGTGTTCCCTCACACACTCATCCATCACCTACCCTAACTCATTTCCCAATCGGAGATCCAATATCACATCTTCTCTAGTTGGCACCTCTACATAGTGATGTAGAAAATTCTCTTGTACACATTTAACAGACTCTACCTCATCTAAACCTTTAACAGTATGCCGATCCCAATCTGTATGTGGAAAATGAAAATCCCCTACTTTCACAACTTTGTTTCTTGCAGTTGTCAGCTATCTCTCCACTGATTTGTTCCTCCAGTTCTCGCCGACTGTTGGGTGGTCTATAATACAACCCCCTTAATGTAGTCATACCCTTCCTGTTTCTCAGCTGATTCCTGACTGGGACAGTGTCTTTATAGCTTACAAAAAATCTTCTAGACTGATTTTGATTGCTATATTTCAGAAGGAAAGAGAAAACAGGCTACGATTTAAAATTGGCTCACTCCCTTTGCTTATCTGCTCACAACTCCACCAGAAGCATGATAGCATCCACATGCACCAGTTCTCCCCCCCTCTTCAATCTTTCAATGCCTTCTGTGGTCAGACTGCTAGTCTCACATCCAGCTTTATCCAATTTTCCACCAGTTGAACATTGTTCAGCAGAGAGAAGATGGTTTTGGTCTGACTAAACTCTACTACTTTCAATGATTTCACTTCTTTTCTTAGCTGCTGCTTCAGGCAGGCATTTGGTGATTTCTGTGTCTATTATCCTAAATAGAGTTTCCAACACCTATTCTCTCCATTACAAAGACCACCTACTTCTATTTCCATATAATCACCCACCTTGATAGATTGATCCCCTTTTCACACAGCCCCTCAAACTCTTCCCTTTCTCAGCATCCATTTTCTATCACCGCTCTTGCCCTCTCTTCCTGGTTCTGTTTATCTCCACTTTATCGCTTCATTCCCTTCCCACTCATATCACACTTTCCCTCCACTCCAATATAACTTCTCACCTCTCCTCTGTCCCACCTTCCACACTCTCACTCAATTTGGCCTGTAGAGCCTGCTCCACCATTCATTTTGATCGTGGTTTTCATTCTGATCCCTATAGCCCCAAAAGCTATATCTAATTTCTTGTTGAAATCAAGCAATGTTTTGGCCTCAACTACATTTGGTGATAATGAATTCAACACATTCACCAATCTCTCGATGAAAAATTTCTCCTCACCTCAGTTCTAAAAAGTTTACCACTTATCCTCAAGCTATTACCCGAGTTCTGGACTCCCTCACCACTGGGAACAATCTTTCTGAATCTGAATTTTTACAGATTCCTGTGAGATCCCCATCACTCTTCTAAACTCCAGTGAACATAATCCTTACTGATCTGTTCTCTGCCCTCCCTCCTACCCACCTATCACCCTCACCCCCCCGTTATCATCCACCACCTCCTCTCCGCCCCTTCGTCATCCTTCCTACACTTCCCCCTTCACCCATCTGTTCCTATCCTCTCACGGTTCCTCTTCCCCCCACCAACTCCTACACCAAGATGGCGGCCCGATGGCGGTTGCCAACCCGGAAGTTTACCTGTAGCCCGGAAGAGAACCCTCAGGAAGATGGCGGCCTGGGCCTGCGCGACGGGAGGATACCGAGTGTGGATTGCGGCAGAGACAGTGAGAGAGAGCAGGTAGGAGAGAGAGAGAGAGCGAGGGAAGAGGGAGAAGGAGGAGAGAGGGGGAGAGAGAACAGATAGGAGAGAGAGGGGAAAAAGGGAGTAGGAGGAGAGAGGGGGGGAGAGAGAGGTGGGAAGAGGGAAAAGGAGGAGAGACAGTGAGAGAGCAGGTAGGAGAGAGGGGAAAGAGGTAGAAGGAGGAGAGAGGGAGAGAGAGGGAGGGGAGGGGGAAAGAGGAGAGGGTTAAGGAGGGTAAGGGAGGGAGGAAGGAAATAGAGAGTAGAGAGGGGAATAGAGGCGGGGGGAAAGAGGAAGAGAAGAGAGAACAGATAGTAGAGAAGAGAGGGAAGGGAAGAACAGTAGGTACGAGGAACAGAGAGCGAGAACCAGACATAGAGCAGAAAGCAGAGGGAGGGAGAGAAGGTGTGAATAAATATGAGGGGGATTGGGAGAAGTCAGAGGGATAAAGGAGAGAGTCGTGTGTGAAAGGGTGCCAAAGGGCATCCACCATATTAGTTTCTCCAAACACCCACTTGCAGCCTCCACCTCAGACCTTTAAACCCCGCCCCGTACCTTTAAACCCCGCCCCGTACCTTTAAACCCCCCCCCGTACCTTTTAACCCCGCCCCGTACCTTTAACCCGCCCCGTACCTTAAACCCCGCCCCGTACCTTTAAACCCCGCCCCGTACCTTAAACCGCCCCGTACCTTTAAACCCCGGCCCCGTACCTTTAAACCCCGCCCCGTACCTTTAAACCCCGCCCCGTACCTTTAAACCCGCCCCGTACCTTTAAAACCCCGCCCCGACCTTTAAACCCGCCGTACCTTAACCCGCCGTACCTTTAAACCCCGCCCCAGTACCTTTAACCCCGCCCCGTACCTTTAACCCCCGCCCCAGTACCTTTAAACCCCGCCCCAGTACCTTTTAAACCCCGCCCCAGTACCTTTAAACCCCGCCCAGTACCTTTAACCCCGCCCCAGTACCTTTAACCCCGCCCAGTACCTTTAAAACCCGCCCCAGTACCTTTAAACCCGCCCCAGTCTTTAAACCCCGCCCCAGTACCTTAAAAACCCCGCCCCAGTACCTTTAAACCCCGCCCCAGTACCTTTAAAACCCCCGCCCCAGTACCTTTAAACCCCGCCCCAGTACCTTTAAACCCCGCCCAGTACCTTTAAACCCGCCCCAGTACTTAAACAACCCCGCCCCAGTACCTTAAACCCCGCCCCAGTACCTTTAAACCCGCCCCAGTACCTTTAAACCCGCCCCAGTACCTTTAAACCCCGCCCCAGTACCTTTAAACCCCGCCCCAGTACCTTTAAACCCCGCCCCAGTACCTTTAAACCCCGCCCCAGTACCTTTAAACCCCGCCCCAGTACCATAAACTCCTTCCCTTTTAAGCTCCTTCCCTTATTTTTAACATGACTTTTAAATCCCCATTTATCTAAAATCCTCTCCCTGACCTTAAAACCCCTCCTTATATCAAATCCCCTCCCCTACCTTAAGATCTCCCGAAGCTTAATGCTTCCCCTAACCTTAACTCTTCCTCTTACCTTAATCCATCTCCTTACCTTAAACTGCACCCCCTTTAAACCCATCACATACAGTAAACCTTTCCTCTGAACCTTCATCAGTTCCCCAACGTTCAACCCCTCCCCTAATCCTCAGACCCTCTCCCGACCCTCAGCCCCCCGACCCTCAGCCGACTCTCACCCTGCCAACCCTCAGCTCCTCAACCCTTAGCCCTCTGATCTTCAGCCCTCCAAATTTTTAGCCCCTTCCCTGACCTTCAGCCCCTCCCCAACCTGCAGCCCCCCTGACCCTCAGCCCCTCGACTTTCAGCCTCCCAATTTTTAGCCCTTCCCCTGACCCTCAGCCCTTCCTCACGTCCCTCAGCCCTTTGCCACAACCTTCAGCCCCTGACCCTCAGCCCTCCTGACTTTGAGGCCCTGACCCTCAGCCTCTCCCTTGACCCTTAGATCCACCCCAACCCAGAGCCCCTTCCCTGACCCAGAGCTCCTACCACAATCCCTTGAACCTCAATTTCCCCCTCTGCATATTCTTCCATCCCCTCCCCACTCCTCAATCCCTATTCCTAAACCCTCAACTCCTGAGCCGCTCTCCCTAGCCACCTTTTCCTAACCCCTCGACCATCTGCCTCTTTGATTTCTTGACTTCCTTCCCCAAACCCCTGCTCTGATGCCCTGACCCTTTTGCCCAGCCCTCACGCCCTGGCCCTCATCCCTAACGTTCATCCCCAACCCTCAGCCCCCTGACTTTCACCGCCGACCCTGAACCCCTGACTCTGAACCCCCAATCCCTAACCCCTACCCTTGACCCCTGACCATCACCTTCCTGACCCTTGCACTCTGATCCTCGCCCCCTAACCCTCACCTCCCTGACCCTCACCCCCCACGGACCCTCGCCCCTGCCGACCCTTGTCCCCGACCCTTACCCCCACCGCCGACCCTCGACCCTCCCGACTGTTGCCCCCAACCATCACCCCCCCGACCGTCGTCCCCTGACCATCGACACCTCCATTGTTGACCCCCTGATGCTCGACCCCTCGACGCTTGCCCCCTAACCTCTTGCCCTCATTGCCACACTCTCACCCCTAGCCTGCAGCACCCAGACCCCCCGACTCTCACTTCGCTCTACCCCGACGCTCATCCTTCCAGACTCTCAACAATCCTCACTTCCAGCAGAGTCTCATACTCACACACTCCGTATGAACCCAACTTCATCCACTTCCCATGAACCCAGCCGACAAATCCCACAAACAACATCTGGAACCCAATGTCACCTCCTGTTTCAACAAAGCCGAGTCTCACAAAGTCACGCAGCAGTACTCGTCCTGCTCCCCAGCATCCATTCGGACCCAGAGCCCCACCCTCGCCCCCCCCCCACCTTCCCCTCCCAGCCCCGCTCGGCACCACGCCCCCCAGCCCTGCTCATGCCCCCCCAGCCCCGCCTTGCCCCCCCCGCCCCCGCTTGCCTCGCCGCTTGCACCCCCAGCCCCCGTTGCCCCCCGACCCCCAGCCCCGCTCGCCTCCCCCGACCCCCAGCCCCGCTCGCCTCCCCCCAGCCCCAGCCCCGCCGCCTCCCCCCCACTCGCCTCCCCCCCAGGCCCCAGCCCCGCTCACCTCCCGCCCCCCCCAGCCCCAGCCCCGCCCCAACCCCCCCGCCACCCCCGCTCACCCCCCAGCCCCCCCCCGCTCACCCCCCAGCTCACCCCCCCCCAGCCCCGCTCACCCCCCCAGCCCCAGCCCCGCTCACACCCCCCAGCCCCAGCCCCGCTCGCCCCCCCAGCCCCGCTCACCCCCCCCCGCCCAGCCCCGCTCCACCCCCAGCCCCAGCCCCGCTCGCCCCCCCCCCCAGCCCCGCTCACCGCCCCCCCCCAGCCCCGCTCACCCCCCCCCCCGCATCGCCCCCCCCCAGCCCGCTCGCCCCCGCTCCCCCCCCCAGCCCCGCTCACACCCCCCCACCCCAGCCCCGCTCGCCCCCCCCAGCCCCGCTCACCCCCCCAGCCCCAGCCCCCGCTCGCCCCCCCCAGCCCCGCTCGCCCCCCCGCTCGCCCCCCCCCAGCCCCGCTCCCCCCCCGCCCCGCTCCCCCCCCCCCCCGCTCGCCCCCCCCAGCCCCGCTCGCCCCCCCCACAGACCCTCGCCCCCCCCAGCCCGCTCGCCCCCCATCCCCTCCGCCCCGCCCCGCTCGCCCCCCCCCAGCCCCGCTCGCCACCCCGCGCCCCCTCCCCCCCCCCCCCCAGCGCTCGCCCCCCCCCCCAGCCCCGCTCGCCCCCCCCCACCCCGCTCCCCCCCCCCCGCCCCGCTCGTCCCCCCCCCAGCCCCCTCGCACCGCCCCCCGCCCCGCTCGACCCCCCCCCACCCCGCTCGCACGCCCCCCCCGGCCCCGCTCGCACCCCCCCGCCCCGCTCGCACCCCCCCGGCCCCGCTCACTCTCAGCCCCGCTCGTACCCCAGCCACTCTTGCTCCCCAGCCCCTCTTGCCCCCCTCACACCCCTCACCCCCCTCATTCCCCCGCCTCCCCCACCCATCTGCCGCCCCAACCACTCCCCTGCCCAACCCACCCCCCCCTACACAGCTCCCCCCCCCTTCCTCTGCCCCCCAACTCTCCCTCAAACCCACCAGCCCCCCTCGCAGCCCTCCCACCAGCCCCCCTCGCTCCACCACCCCCCTCGCCCTCCCAGCCCCCTTGCCCCCCCCACAGCACCTTGCCCCCCCCCCCAGCACCCTTGCCCCCCCTTGCACCCTTGCCCCCCCCCAGCCCCCTTGCCCCCCCCCACAGCCCCTTACCCTCACAGGACCACCAGCCCTCCTCCCCCCCCAGAACTCCCCCCAGCCTCCCTCGTCCCACAGCCCCCCTCGCACCCCCAGTCCCCCTCTCATCCCCCAGACCCCTCGCCCCCCGAGGACCCACCCCAACCACACCCACCCACCAGCCGCCCTTGCCCCCACCAGACCCTCGCCCCATCAGCCCCCCTTGTTCCCTCATCCTTCTCGCCTGTCCCAGCCCTATCGCTTCTCCAGCCCCCCTCTCCCCGCCCCAGCACCCCTCGCCTCCCCGAGCCCGCCTCGACCCCTCACTTCCACAGTCCCCCTCGTTCTTCCCAGCCCGCCTCAGCCCTCAGCTCCCCTCATCCCCCAGACCTCCTCGCCTCACCCCAGCACCCCTCCCTCCCCAGATCCCTCATCCCCAAGACCCCTCATCCCCCTCAGCCCCCCTCGCACACCCGCCCCCCACCCAGCCCCCCCCTCGCCCCGCAATCCTCCCTCGCCCCCGCGAGCCCCCTTGGGCCCTGCCAGCCCCCCCTTGGGCCCCCGCCAGCCCCCCCTGGGCCCGCCAGCCCCCCTCGCCCCCGCCAGCCCCCCTCACCCCCACCAGGCCCCCTTGCCCCGCCATCCTCCCTCGCCCCCACCAGCTCCCCTTGCCTTCCCAGCTCCCCTCAACCTCTCCAGTCCGTCTCGCCCTCCTTGCTGCCTGCCTCCTTCTCGCTGCCCCACTGTCTCCACTCCGCATTGCCCCCCCTTGTCAGTGCCTCGTACCCCTCTCATCGGTGCCCCGCCCCCTCTCGTCGGTGCCCTGCCCGCCTCGTCAGTGCCCCGCCCCCCTCTTCATCGGTGCCCCCCCCCCCCGTCAATGCCCTCCCCCCCCCCCCCACCGTCGGTGCCCCCCCTCCCCCCCCACCACCGTCGGTGCCCCCTTCCTGTCAGTGCCATCCACCCCACTTGTCTGTGCCGCCCCCCCCCGGCTTCGTCATTGCCGCGCCCCCCTTGTTCGTGCCACCCACCCCCCTTGTCCGTGTCACACCCCCCTCGCCCTCCCATGCACCCGACTACACTGCACCACACTCCCACTACACCTCATTACTTCCCCATCCCCCACAATACACCCCCCGACTCCCCATCACATCCCTGTCTCCCTCATCACAACCATGCCTCCCTCATCACAGCCCCACCCTCCTCGTCGCAGCCTCAGCTTCTCTCCCCGTTCCCCCACCCCCTCATCATTCCCCCACCAACATACTTTCATCCCCCTCCTCAATGCCCTGTTTCCATTCCCCATACACCTGCCCTGTCATCCCACCCTCAACCCATTACCAAACCCCAACCAACCCCTCACTATACTCCCACCTCTCCTCAATACATCCCCACCTCCCCTACTACCCCTAACCTCTCTCACTATATTCCCCATCCCCCCACTATACCCCCACCCCCCCCACTATACCCCCCACCCCCCCCCACTACCCCCCCCCCCCACTATACCCCCACCCCCCCCACTATAACCCACCCCCCCCACTATACCCCACCCCCCCCACTATACCCCCACCCCCCCCACTAACCCCCACCCCCCCCCACTATACCTCTACCCCCCACTACACCCCACCCCCCACCACCCCCCCAACCCCCCCGCCCCCGCCCCCCTCACACACACCCCCCCCCCCCTCACAACACCCCCGCCCCCTCACAACACCCCCGCCCCCCCTCACAACACCCCGCCCCCCCTCACAACACACCCGCCCCCCCTCACAACACCCCCGCCCCCCCTCACAACACCCCGCCCGCCCCCCCCTCACAACACCCCGCCCCCCCTCACAACACCCCCGCCCCCCACAACACACCCCCACCCACCCCCCCTCACTACACGCCCCCTCACAACACCCCCGCCCCAACCACCCCAACCCCCCCTTAAACAACACCCCAACCCCCCTCTACACCCCCCAACCCCGCCTCATTCACCAACCCCCCCTCATTACCCCCCCTACCCACCCCAACCCCCCTCATTACACCCCAACCCCCCTCATTACACCCCAAACCGCCCCCTCATTACACCCCAACCCCCCCTCATTACACCCCAACCCCCCCTCATTACCACCCCAACCCCCCCTCACCACACCCCACCCCCCCTCACCACACCCCACCCCCCCCCCCTCACCACACCCAACCCCCCTCACCACACCCAACCCCCCCTCACCACACCCCAACCCCCCTCACCCCACCCCCCCCTCACCACACCCCAACCCCCCCTCACCACACCCCACCCCCCCTCACCACACCCCCAACCAACCCCCCACCACACCCCACCCCCCCTCCACCCCCCCCAACCCCCCCTCGGACACACACCCCCCCCCCTCACACCACACCCCAACCCCCCCTCACCACACACCCCCCCTCACCACACCCCAACCCCCCCGCACCCCCCAACCCCCCCTCACCACACCCCAACCCCCCCTCACCACACCCAACCCCCCCTCACCCCACACCCCAACCCCCCCTCACCACACCACCCCCCCCCTCACCACACCCCAACCCCCCTCACACCCAACCCCCCTCACCACACCCCCAACCCCCCCTCACACACCCCAACCCCCCCTCACCACACCCCAACCCCCCCTCACAATCCCCACACCCCCCCCTCACCACAAACCCAACCCCCCTCACCCCCCCCACCACCCCCCCAACCCCCCCTCAACACACCCACCCCCCCCTCACACCCCACCCCCCTCACCACACCCCAACCCCCTCCTCACCCCTCACCCCACCCCCCCTCAACCCCCCCTCACCACACCCCCAACCCCCCCTCACCACCCCCAACCCCCCCTCACCACACCCCAACCCCCCCTCACCACACCCCACCCCCCCCCTCACACCACCCCCCCTCACCCAACCCCCCCTCCCACAACCCCAACCCCCCCCTCACCACACCCCAACCCCCCCCACCACACCCCAACCCCCCCTCAACCGACCCAACCCCCCCTCACCACCCCCAACCCCCCTCCCACACCCACCCCCCCTCACCCACCCCAACCCCCTCACCACACCCCAACCCCCCCTCACCCACCCCACCCCCCTCACTACACCCCAACCCCCCCTCAACAACCCCCCATCCCATCACACAACCCCCATCACCCACCCCCGTCACAACACGTCCCCTCACACACCACTCCCTCGCACTGCACCTCTTGCCCCCCTCACTGCACCTCTTCCACCCTCACCACACCTCTATCCCCCACACCGCAATCCCCACCCCTGTAAACACCACACCCAGACTACTTCCTCACACCCCCACAACACGTCCCCCCACCCTCCTCACTACCACCCCACACCTCCACCCCCCCCTCACAACAACTCATCCCTCCTCGCAACAGCCCCAAACCCCCCCACACAAACCCCGCCCTTCCCACAACAGCTCCTCTCCGTCCAGCACTCCTCTCACTACAACCCCCCATCCCCCCTCACTACACCTTTCACCGCTCTCACCATACCCCCCCCATCCCCCAAACTATACCCACCACTCCCTTTCACTATACTGCCCACCCTCCCTCACTATACCCTACACCCCCCCCTCAATATACCCCCCGCACCCCCTCACTATACCACCAACCCCTCTCACTACACCCCACACCGTCCCTCTCTCTCAGAAACAACCCCCACTCCCCCATCAGAGCAACCCCCACCCGCCTCACAACTCCTCCACCCCCCCTCACAACACCCCCACCTCCCTTACAACGCCCCCCAACCGCTTCACAACACCATCCCCAAGCCCTTCACACCCCCCCACCTCCCTCACAACCCTCCACCCCCCCTTCAAAACGCCCCCAACCCCCTCACAACACTCCCACTCCCTCAGAACACATCCCCAACCCCCCACAACAGCCCCCCACCCCCCGCAACCAATCCCCCAACCTCCTGTCATTACACACCCACCCCCTGTCAGTACAACCTGCACCCACCTAACTGCACCCCCCACCACCCCTCACTATATACCCCCACCCCTGTCACTACCCCCCAACCCTTCACAATATCCCCACACACCCCTTTACAACACACCCCAGCCCCTGCACACTCCCTACCCCACTCATCACCCCCACCCCTCTTCACAACACACCCCCCACAACCCCCCACACATCCAAATCCCGGACCCCGGCGTCAGAGCATCATCCCCCCACCCCCCACCAACAACACCCTCCCCCTCCACCTCACAACACATTCCACCTACTCATCACTCCCACTCCTCCTCACAACATCCCCCACCCCACACAACATTCTCCCATCCCTCCCCCAGAGCATCCCCCCCTCCCCCTCACAACACCCGCCCCCATTACAACCCTTACACCCAGGGTGGGGTCACAACACCCCCACTCTCCTTACTACACCCCCATACCCTCTCACAACACCCCACACCGCTCACAACATCCCCTACTCCCTGTCACAACACATCTCGTCCCTCCAACAACACTCCTACCCAACTCATCCCTCCATCCCTCCTCACAACATCCCCCCTCCTCCTCACAACACCCCCCTCACCCTCTCACAACACCTACTCCTCACAACATTCCCTCCCCTCGCACAACACCACCCACCCCCTCCTACGACCCTCACCTTGCTCTGCACACACACACCCTCACCCCCCTCATCATACTCCCCCACTCTGTTCACCACAGCCCCCTCACCAGAACAAACCACCCCCACTCAGCACATGCCCCCACACACCTCCCACACATCCCCACAAGGCGCCTCCCTCCCTCCCCCTTTCCCCTTCCCCCCCCCCTCCCCACCTCTCCCCCTCCCCCACCTCTCATCCCAACCTCCTCCACCTCCCCCTCTCCGCCCCTCTCCCCCTCCCCGCCCCCTCTCCCCCTCCCCCCCTCTCTCCCCCTCCCCACCCCTCCCCTCCCCCTCTCCCCCTCCTCTCTCCCCCTCGCGCCCCCTCTCCCCCTCCTCACCCCCTCTCCCCCTTCCTGCCTCCTCTTCCCCTCCCCATCCCCTCTCCTCCTCCCTGCCCCTTCTCCTCCTCCCTGCCCCTTCTCCCCCTCCCTGCCCACTCTTCCCCTCCCCACCCCTCTCCCCCTCCCCACTCCCTCTCCCCGCCTGTCTCCTCATCCCTGCCACCTCTCCCCTCTCCTTTCCCCTCCGCGGCCCCGTCTTCCCTCCTGCCCCATATTCCTAACATTCCCCTGCCCTCTCCCCCCGCCTCCCCTCCTCTCTCCTGCTCCCTTTCACTCCCTCCCCCTCCCCTCAGCATCTCCCTTCCAAATACCAGCGTTCTTTCACCAGCCGCGTCCCATGCCCCTCATCCCTGATCCCCTCCTTTCCATACCCAGAGGCTTCACCCCTACCCGTTTCATCCAAAGCTCTATCCACTTAGCTGCAGCCCATCCCTTCTTGCACCACGCACCAGCTCTCTAGCTCTGCCACCACTCACCCTTGCATCACACCTGCCCCATTGCACTTGCAACCTTTAGTACACTTGTCACCCGATCTCACTTTACCCTACCATACTATTCAATCCCACTTTGCACCCTCTAGTTCTTTCTTTCCCTCTGTCTATTTCAGATCTAATTCTGTCCTGTCTAGGCATGGGCGGCCACTCAAGGCACTTTAATACACCATCCTTTAATTCCATCCTCTTAATACACTACCAGGCCTGCTTACCTTGGCAATAAATACCCTCAGGACTCATAACCACACCCTCTCGCCTCTGCCACTGTGCCCTGTCCCTCTGCAACCATGCCCTGCCCCTCTGCCACTGTGCCCGTCCTTCTGCAATCACTGCCCCATCTCTGCCAATTCCCCCCGCCCCTCTGCACATGTGCCCCGCTGTGTGCAACCACCACTCCCCCTACCCTCTACAACCGATACCTGCCGTCTGCTACTCCCCTTCCATTCTCTGCAACTGCCTCTGGCAACTGCGCACCCTGCATTCTGTAGCCATGTCCCATTCCTTTTACCATGCCACCATTCTCTGTGGCCACACTCTGTGCTGAGTGACCATTTGTAACCACCGCGATCTATAACCACGCCACTGCCCTCAGTGGCTCATCTGCCATTGTGGCCACATCTCCCCTTTACATTGGCCTCACGCTGTGCAGCCACACTTTGCCCTCTAGAACCAGGCCCTGCCCTTTTCCTCCCTTCCGAATCGCACCCCACTGCCCTAACCCCTTCAAGCCTCCTCCCTAATGTCCCCTCCATGTGACCACTCCCTTACACTGCCCTCCTCATACCCATCCCCTTTTGACCCCCTCCCCTCTTCCTAGCCTCCTCTGACCCTCTCAAGCCCACTCCCCACCAGCCACCCCTTTCTGAACTTTGGAGATCACGTCTTCGTCCATTTTGACAAACATGCTTTCACTACTATTTTGGAAAAGAATTAGGAGCTGGAGTCATTCATGTAACCTGTTGAGCCTGCTCCTCCATTTAATATAATCTTGGCTTTTCCTGGGCTTTATCTCCACTTTCCTGTTTTCTCCTCAAACCCTTAGATTCTCTGAGAAACCACAAATCTATCTCACCCTTGAATATACACAGCAATGGAGCATTCATAATCCACTGTGGCAGAGAATGCCAAATATTTACAATCATTTGAATGACAAAACTTCTCATAATCTGTCTTAAATAATTGGCTTTTTCTTCTGAGATTGTCCCCAGGTTCCAGGCTCCCCAGCCAGAGAAGCATTCTGTGTGAATTCTGTCTACCTTGGGAACCTTGCATGTTTCCATGAGATCACCTTTCTATTTTCTAAATTCCGTAGAACCCTGACAGTTCAGAAAGCAGTCTCTCCACAGAACTCAACAGAATTATAGGCCCAATTTCCTCAGTCTTCCATCATAGCACAAGAGACCAACCCTGTGAACGCTCAGTGTACTGGCTCCACTTTGCACACATCACTGCTTAAATCTGGAAACCAAAACTGTATACAGTATTCCAGGTATGGGCTTGCCAGTGCCCTATACCATTGTGGGAAACTATTTTTGTATTCCAATTCACTTGCAATAAAGGCCAACATGCGGCTTGCCTTCCTACTGCTTATTGTACCTGCTTGCTAACTTTGTGTTCGCTGTCTGAGTATACTTAAGATGGGGTACTATTTTCTAGCGTCATGCCTTTTAAAATATATTTTGCTTTTCTATTATGATCAAAGTGAAGAACTTCACAGTTCCCACCATGTTGCCCACGCACTTAATTTATCTACAATTCTTTGCAGTCTTTTTGTACTTACCTCATAGCTTTGTATTGTGAGAAAGATACTGCTCGGGTCACTGTCTGTGTGGAGTTTGCATGTTCTCCCCCTGCCTGTGTGGGTTTGCTCTGGGTGCTCCGATTTCCTCCCACAGACTGAAAGACGTGCTGCTGAGGGCATTGACTCAAATAGGAGCTGGAATGTGGCAACTAGGGGAATTTCACAGTAACTTCATTGCAGTATTAATGTAAGCCTTACCTGTGACTAATAAATAAATAAACTTTGCTTTCAATTTACACATTACACTTGGGCCACAATCTTATTATTTCGCCCACCCGAAGGGTGGGATGAAGCCAATAAGATCACGAGGGCCGAGAAATTGGCCTGATTTCTCACCTCGTGATTAGCACCAGATGTCCAATGAGATAAGTCACGTGTGTGAAAAGGGCATGAGGTTAATTGTAATATTTAAATTCCATTTAAGTTAGAAATAAAACATTATAAGTGAGCCCAGCTCACAATCATCTGGGCTCACTTGCTCCTGCAGCCTCGCTGGTGAAGATTGTCACCGGTAAGGATCACGTATGATCCTCAATGATATCCCATCAGTCAGAACCAGATATGAGGGAACACCAGTGGAACCCATGGAAGCCCAACACCCACCCTCCCCACCCCCCCGCCACCGGAAGGTTGGGAGCAAGGGGATTGCCCCCTGGTACCCTTGTACTGGGCATACTGGCAATGCCAGCTTGGCACGAGCAGTGCCAAGGGAATGAGACCTGAAGGGGGCTGGCTGACGTAGGTATGGAGGAGACACATTCTGTGCACTTTGCAACCGCGATCAGCGTTGAAGGGGGGGTGGGGGGAGGAAAGTGGTGGACATGCTGTGCATTTCGGAGCTGCAATCAGAGTGGGGACACGCTGTGTACTCTGCAACCCAGATCAAGGTGGGGGTGGCATACTCTGTATACCCCCCCATGCGTGGGGGCTGTGAATTGGCTATGGAGCCCGCAATAATGGGGAGGGAAGTGCATGCAAGTTGGGGGATAGGACAGACCATGCAGGGATTGGGGGGGAGCGGTGGGTCTGGGCAGGGGATGGTGATGAGGGTTCTACTGTGGAGTCCTGCAATAGTGGGGGGAAGGGTGCAAATCAGCTATGAAGGCCAGCAGTAGTTGAGAGAGGCAGGCAGTGATAAACAGATATCTTGTTCATAGAACACGAAGTTCCAAACATGCGCAATGGCCTTCTCTGCTGCAAGTTGCCAGCTTTTGCCCTGCCTATTCTCCCTACTGGCAGGACATGTGTTTTACTTTTTTTTCCCCACAGAGTAAGATTGAGATTCTAATTTTTACTCGCCCAAAAAAAATTCTCTGCGTTTTTATGCTTGTTTGGCACTTAGAATTTTTTTGGTAAGGAAGCTCCTTTGGTGTTTTCTCATTAATATAGTTGTGATTAGCTGAGGCCCCAGCATGAATCTTGCAATACTCTAGATGTCACAGCCTGGCAACTTGAAAATACCTCATTTATTCCCATTCTTTACGTCCTGCCCATTAACCAATTCTCTATCTGTGCTAATACATTACCCCTAACTTCATAAGTCCTTATCTTACCTCTTATGTTTTACCTTATTAAATGCCTTTTGGAAATCCATTGTATACTGAATCTACTATGCTTTTCTCAGTGCATTTTTATGACTTCTTTAATAATTGATTCCAGCACTTTTCCACCGACTGATGTTAGGCTAACTGGCCTGGAGTTCCCTGTTTTTGCTGTCTCCCCTTTCCACAATAGCAGTGTTACATTTGCTTGCTTTTAATCTACTGGGATCATTCCAGAAGCTAATTAATTTTGGAAGATTATAGCCAGCACGTACGCTATCTCTGCAGCTATCTCTTTAGAACCTCACTTGTTGGCCATGAGGTCCTGGGATTTGTCAGATTTTTGTCCCTTAAGTTTTGCCAATGCTCTTTCTCTGCTGATACTAGTGACCTTAATTTCCTCGTTCTTTTTATCCCTTAGGTTATACTGTAATTCTTATATGTAACTTGTACCTTCCGCTGTGAAGAAAATACAAAATCTTTGTTTAATGACTCTGCTTATTCCTCGATCACCCATGATAATTTTTCCAGTCTCGATTTCTAAGGGACCAACATTTACATTAGGTACTTTCTTAGTTTTGACATGCTTGTAAAAGCTATTGTCTATTTTTTTACCCTGGCAAATTTGCTCCCTTATTTCTTTTTCTTTTTATCAATTTTTTGGTGGCCATTTTGCCATTTTCTGAAACACTCCCAATCCTCAGACTACCTCTTAGTCTTTGTAATGTTATGAGCTTCTTCTTAATTAAATACTGCCCTTAAACTTCTGAGTAAGCCATAGGTGGCTCTTTCTTGCTGAGTTTTGGTTTTTCAATGGAAATTTTATTTGTTGAATATTTTGAATTGTTTCTTTAATTTGTTTCCCATGCTTTATTTATTGTCATACCTATCCACTTATTGACCTCGTTAACCATAGCCAGTTTTTCCTTCATACTTCATAATTGGCATTTTTGACTTTGTTCAAAACTTTTTCTTTCTTGTCAGCCAACTTCATCACAATGCTGCCACTATCATTTTTATACGATGGGTTTCAATTTTGCTGGCAAAGTCTATTATGTAGCACTTCCCCATCCTACCCCTACATTGTCACCACCTGCATCCCTGCCACCATGGAATCTTTTATATCTATCTCAAAGGATGAGCCGTCTGAAAGAGGGCACCTTGGATGGTACAGCACTCCCTCAGTACTGCACTGCAATGTCAGTCTATGTGGTCAAGTCTCTGGAGTGTGACTTGAGCAGACAGCCTTGTGACTCAGGTGAGAGTGCTAATACTGAACCACAGCTCAACATCCTGATTACACTTCAAACACATTACTGAAGTTGTGATAAGGTGCAATATAAATGTGAAGTGTTTCTTAATACTGGTTTTTTTCACTGTCCATATGAACATTGTAGGAATGTTTCTCTTGTTCTTATTTGTACTTGACTTTAAATCCCTGTGGCAACACCAAGTAGTACTCAGAGTAACTCAAAACCAATTGCAAAAATATACACAAAAAAAAATGCAATTCTTATGGCCCTTGCTGTTTACAGCTTTTTTTGTAATGAGGCAGTGATTATTGGTTCTATGGTCAGCAGATATTAACATGGACCTACCCTTGGTTTAGTCAAATATGCAGATGTTTAATAAAGAATGAACCTGCATTTATATAGCACCTTTCACAGTCTGGGGGTTCTCAGCAGTGCTTTTTATGTTTACTCACTGCCATAATTGAGTAAAACGCAATGGCAGACAGCTGAGGTCCAATAAACAGCAATGAGATAAGGCTGGAGATTCACGTTGCATATTATGCACCCTAACTAGCCATTTTCTGTGCAAAAGAGGGAAAGATCAGCAGGGTACAAATTTCTGATATAATTGGGATGCCAAAACAGGTGGATGTCTCCCTTTTGATGGCCAAGACAGCTTGTTTGCAGTTTTTTTGGAGGGGCTAGGGAAATGGCTGGATTTGGGGAACTAAGCCTGTAATGATTAAGAATCTTGGAATCCCGTGTCATAACATTTGTTTTTTTTGTGTCATTTAAACTACCATCTTTGAATGTGGCTTACCCTAGGTAATAGGACACTCATCCAACCAAAATATTGGCATCAACTTCCCATTATACGGAGTATGGTGAGCAAAATAAGGAGTTGAGCAAGAACATCAAATGGACAAGTTATGCTGTAGTGAATGACTGAGTAACTGGAGAGATGAGTGGGACTCAGAACAAATCTGGACCTCTAGAGTTTAATCTCCTGTTTGGTGAATGAGATTGAGAGGACACGAGATTTGCCTTTATCTTCAACAGGACACTTTGATATAACATTTCACTATTTTAAAGAGCTGTGAATATACATGAAACAAGTCCATAATAAATGTTTTCATCTGTAGATATCTGCTGAATGTTTCAGCAATTTAATATCCACAGTAAACTGAGACCATGTGCTGGCTGGGTGTAATTCTTTTAGTTCTGGCAGCATCTCATCTTCAGTCCAGTGTATACAATGCTGTGCTTTGGTGTATTCATTAACCAAGTGCAAATATACTTTTCAATAGTCTTAACCTATTTCTTGCAGATTATTTTTATACAAGGAACCCAGACGAGGGTTTAGAAAAGCACCAAAAAAAAATGAGCCTCGGAAAGTGGAGCCCGATGAAAAAGCTTTGAAGGACTTGGCCACACGTGTGAATCAGACGAGCAAAAGCAGCCTTACCCCATTGTTGGATAAGCCTGTCTTATCTCAGTCATCATCACACTCATTCAGAAAGCTCATCAAACCTTTTCTGTTTACTGTTGGGGTAAGTTAGAATTGAAGATGAAATTATTGAAGACTCTGAGAACTGCTGAGGTATTGTTCCATAGGGCGGTGCAATGGTTAGCAGTGGTGCCTCACTGCACCAAGGACCCAGATTCAATTCTGGCCTTGGGTGACTGTGTGGAGTTTCATGTTCTCCCATGTGTGATTGGAGTTTGCACATTCTCTGTGTCTGCGTGTGTTTCCAATGAGCTCCCTGGTTTTCTCCCACAATCCAAAGATATGCAGGTTCAGTGGATTAGCCATGGTAAATGTAGAAGATTATGGGGATAGCATGGAAGGCAGGATTTGGGTGGGATGTTCTTTTGGAGAGTCGATGCAGGCATGATGGGCTCATTGGCCTTGTTCTGCTGTAGGGATTTTGTGGTTCTGGGAGTTGACTACCCCTTTGGTGGCTCTCCTGAATGTTCATTTCTCGCATTCAAGTTTGAACAGTGCATCTCATTAGGCCTTTAGATGACTGGACATCTTGTCGTATTTGCATGGGGCTATGTAATGTTACTGCATGTTGACCAGGAGCTCAGGTTGGCCATTTCCTCTCCCTAACCTGGAATGCTGAGATCAATTCTTTGTGGGAGCATGTGTCAGCCATTGAATCTAGTGCTCCACAGTATTTTTGTGATAGCATATTTAAATTGCAAATTCCCCACATCCTTACTTTTCAATGAAATATTTTCCTTTCACACATCTCTGTGGATTCTGTTCCTTCAAATAT
Organism: Sphyrna mokarran; assembly: GCA_024679065.1. Classification (NCBI taxonomy): domain Eukaryota; kingdom Metazoa; phylum Chordata; class Chondrichthyes; order Carcharhiniformes; family Carcharhinidae; genus Sphyrna; species Sphyrna mokarran. Next base: position 63,370,564 of record JAGIQG010000003.1, read on the forward strand.
CTGGAATAGTGTATTCTGAATTTTCACACAACTTCACTGTACAGAAGATTTTCCCAGATTTCCAACCAGTTTAGTTCAAATTCTAAGTGTTATGACCCAGGCCAAAGAGTCCAAAGTATTTTGTGAAATTAGCCTAGACCCTAAGTTTTATATTTGATATTGGCATTGGTGAGCGTAAAGTTTTTCACTTCAGGTATGATTTACGTGACCCATAATAAGCTTTTATCAAACTATGTTTATTTAAGAACACAGTTAAAATATAACAAAAGAAATTAGCATAACTTTTACTAATTCCAAGATTTAAACATACTACAGTATAACTCAAAACAGCTTGCTATCTCTGTTGTTCCAAATTAAACATTATTCCACAGATATACATCCTTCTTCAGATTTGATACAGAAACAAGTATGCTATTGCGATACTGATTTTTCAACTTTGTAACACCTATGGACAGAAAACCAAGCTAGCTGTTTTCCGAGAAGGGTATATTCTCAAAACAGCAAAACCTCAGAGAGATAAACTTAATCTCTGGTACCTTCCAGAAACAGACACAGAGAATAGAAACTCCAACTCCAGAGAGAGGGAAAACACTACTGTCTCTCTCAGCTTCAAGCCACTTCTGAAAAACAAAACTAAAAACTGAAATACTCTGTGAAAAATAGCTGTCCTTAGCCACATGACATGACCTGTCAATCACCTAATCAAGCTCCACTCAGCAACCCCAAGGGACGATCAAAACCACGATAATACAGTGTTAGTTCAGATTAAAATCAATATATCAATTATACTACCTCAGTAACAACAAAAGATACCGGCTACAGCCAACACTGTGCCAACAAATCATTCTGCAGACAAATATGATTGAAATAGATTTCTTAAAGGCACAGTATCATCACATCTTCTCTCTTAAGGAAAAAAAGAATCATTAATATTCAAAGGTGGCTTTATTTTTCAAAGCTTGTTAGTGTCACACTACTACTACTCTATAATAAGTATATATAATTTTATAAGATTAAACCATGCAAATATAACAGTGGTACAATCCATTTCAATCTTTGCCTTCCACTATTGAACGTTCCTTCTTTCTTTTCTCGACAAGCTGCTTTTGTTTAGGTGCTTCCTTGTTCCTCTCCAAAATCATCACATAAGATGTCTCCTTGTTCTGGAGGGTCAAGTTGAACGCTATCTATTTTATCAATTTCCTTTGTTCTGCATGCCTCAATTAGATCACTTCTTAGCAACTCATCCTCAGGAAATATGACTTATTTATTCTGTCTTCTCTCATAATTCAGTCCTTCCAAATTAGATTGTATTCTAGGAAAATGGTGTGAATCTTTTCAGAGTCATATCCACTTTTTAACCTGGTCTAAAATTCTCCAAATGAATCTGCCCACAGCCCCATGGATGCAATGTTTCTTTCTTAATTTTGTATTCTGTTACCATTAACGAAGCACAGGGCTGTGTTATTTTGACCATTTTTCTACCTTTGGACATTGCCGTTTGATTGTAGATTTCAAATCTTTTTCATCTGGTATTGCTTACCTAATGGACGGCAGACAAGTCAGCACAGAATTCTCAGCTCTCCTGGCCTGCAGGGTATAATGACTTTTTCCTGTTTCAAATTGTTCTTGCATATATTATACGTTTTCCATTATATGTCTCTAATCTCCAATTAATCTCTGGTACCTTCCAGAAACAAACACAGAGAATAGAAACTCCAACTCCAGAGAGAGGGAAAACACTGCTGTCTCTCTCAGCTTCAAGCCACTTCTGAAAAACAAAACTAAAAAATGAAATGCTCTGTGAAAAATAGCTCCTTAGCCACGTGACATGACCATTGTGCCCGCATTGTGAACTTCCTCAAATGTCGATGACGGGTGGTTGAGGAGGAGATGGTGGTTGAAACATTCTAGGTGAAAGGTTGAAAGCCCCTTTATATAGAGGCCAAGCATTTTCATAATTCCTTAGAGGAAGGTGGCATGGGGCATGTAGATGTAGCTTCTCTTCCATTGTACCTTAGTGATGTCGCATACTATGACCTTTCAGCTAGTGCCTAGACTGAATCTTTATGTTACATTATTGACCTGAGCCCTTTGCTGGGTATCCTGCTCTATGGTCACTGGTCTATTTACTTTGCATCATGTATTATGGGACTTGCTGCTTTACCCAGTAGATCGTACTGTTGATTTTGTACTTTGACAGGACAATAGTACGATTGAACATGGTGGGAGAGAAAACTGGGCTAATCTAGCAATGCTACTAATTTTAAATGCTATGTATTAAACTGAGTTATCAGTTGAACACTGAGCACTAACTTGTGTAGTTCACAGGATCCTCATTTGGGGTAGCAGCCATCTGGCAGTATGAGTCTCTCAAGTCCAGAGTTCAAAGTTACTTCAATGACCTTCGACTGGATTGGTTCGAAAGGCATCACCCACCCAAAGCTGGTGACATCAGAAAGCAGGTAAATAGTTTGTGGAATTTGTTACTTTGCTATTATTTTTAAATTCATATTTAAGCTTCTATTGAGTTACAGATTCTTGATTGTTTTGTTTACTTCTCAGATTTTATTTCCTGGATGTGGGACATTAGCTATTTTGAGGGAAGTCAGGGTACTGCTATCACTTTAGAGGCTGAGGAATATGTCAATGCATGTTCATCCTCTCGCCCACTGACTAGCACTTGTATGTAGTGGATTGATGACTGGTTTTCAAGTGACATTAAGATGTCATTGGATCAACGCTGTGCTAACTTAGTGAGTAGAGAGACGCAGTGATCAGAATGGTCCGAATTAATGCCATTGGTGATGGGAGAAATATTTGTTAGTTTTGAATAGACTGAGGAAAACCAATTAGTTTACCTTAATCTCTGAATTGAAGTGTTTCTGTGCAGATACAAGAATTTGGGTTAGGAAGGAATAGATTTCGAGCTGAAGCTGTTTATTGTGTTTCAGCAGAGAATATCACTCACAATTCTTATCATGAATAAGTTTTTGTATTTTAATCACTACTTGGGAAATTTAATGTTCACATAAATGGGGAAGCAGGTATAATCAGTGATTGCTTGAACATTGCTAGAACCATAGGAGCCATTTTGCACCTCAGGGCTGCTTTGCCACTCAGTTAGATCGTGGCTGATCTTTCCGTGCACTCAGTTCCACTGAGCTGCCTGCTCACCATCATCCATAATTCCTTTACTGTTCAAAAATCTATCTACCTCTGCCTTAAAAACATTCAATGAGGTAGCCTCAAATGTTTCACTGGCCAGGGAATTCCACAGGCAAGCATTGTTTTTAGATAATACTGCAATTAGGAATAGTGCCTTGAATAGGTTAATAGAAGTGGCTTTTACTTGAACATTTCAGAAACATTTCCTGATGATTCCCTTCTTTATTCTAGAAATGGGTGAATGAAAATCAATTTTAAGACATAAGAACAGGAAAGATTTGCATTTATATAGAACCTATTACAACCTCTTGATATCCCAAAACATTAAATGGATGACTATAGTCACTGATGTATTAAAAGAGATGTTACATCTACTGCAAGGTTTCACAAATGTGGGAATGACCAGTCAATTTGTATCAGTGATTTTGGTTGAAGGATAAATATTAGCTGGGATGACAATGAGAGCACCTCTGCTCATCTTTAAATACTGTAAAGGATTTTTTGTATATATCTGTGAAGGAAGATGTGGCCTTGCTTAATTTCTCATCTGCAAGGCTCCCTCGGTAATGCATAGGAATGTCAGCATATGTTTGGTCCTCCAGTTTCTGCAATGGGACTTGACCTCCCAACCCTGAGACTGAGATGAAAGTGATTCCACTGAACCGCAACAGATAAATAATAAATAAATTTTAAAATTTTACACTCCATCCTGTGAATGAGCCAACATGTTCTGTACAAGTCTCCTGGCGTACAAGGATTATTGGACCCCACGCTCAGAAGCATTGTCTGTGAATTGCAGTGGTTGTTCGATAGTCTGTTGCAGTTGAGAGTTACTTTATTTTACTTCCTTTGTTTTTGAATGGACTGGACAGGGTACCAGGAAATTGTCTCAAGGAGGAATGCTCCCAGCTATGGATTTCTTCCATGGCCCTAGAGATTGGTAGGAGCCTCTGGGAGATAAACCATGTTCCAACTTGAAACTGCCAAGTGATGCTATCCTGCGTCCAGTTTTACTAAGTTTATAGCACAGTACCATGTCTATTATTTTTATACTAGTGAGGATTAGTGATGTTTTTTAATCCACATCAGATTTATTAATACATATCGGGGCTGTTGAGAGTTGGATGTCTGCGAAAGACCTGAGGAGGGCAGTATATTTCAAAAGAGAGGGACAGATAATTCCAGGCTAGTTATCCTGGAACATTTTACTGCCTATTGTTAAAGATAAAATTCCCATATGGCTGAAGAGAAAACATTAGGGACCCGATTTTACTATTGCAGGTGTGAAAACTTAGTAGAATCGAGGGTAAGGCCATTAATGTGATCCACATGCACACAGATGGTCACTTTACAAAGACCCGAAAATGGTACAACAGCAATTTAAATGCATTTACATGCATTTAAATTGAATTAATGGGCTGCCCTCCCATTCTGTTCTCACAACACAGTCTGTTCTCAGATATTTCAAGTTAACCAGCATTTCCCCCTTGGCGGTGTGGTGGTGGGGAGACAGAGGAAGGCCAGATCACTCTCTGGTTGGTGGGGGAGAGGAGGATGAGGGAGGCTGCTGCCACTCTGTGGGTGATTGGTGGGGCGAAGGGGGTCAGAGGGTAGCAGGGGAGATGGGTGGATAAGGGAGATAGTTATATTGTGGGGGTAAGGTAATTTTTGTGGGAGCCATTGCTCCCACTTTTCGCTCCCAAGCAGCTTTATCTCCTTTTTGCCTGAGAACGATGTGACAGCAGCGTGTTTTTCAATTTTTTTTCTCACTGCGCGTGTGCAGTTCAAAGCTCCGATTGTTTGGGGGGTGGTGCTAAGCCCCACCCAAGCAAGATTCAGATTCGCGATTTTATTTTCAAGCTAAGTGCTAACCATTATGTCACTATGTTAGAACAGTTTGTGTTTGTGAGAAATGAGCTTTGGTGATGGGAGTTAAGGCAGAGAAATAAGTTTTCAGTATCCTAAAAGATGAGTTTCGATGGGAATATTAGATTATGAGAGGAATTTGCTTTGATGGGAAAATTTCTGTTATTAAAGAGATGGGCTTCTATGTGTTGATTCATTACAGCAACACGTTTAGTCATTTAATACCTGGAGTCTGCTTTGCCATTTAATGAGACCATAGTTGACCTGTGGCCTAGCTTCACATATGCATGTTTTTTAAAATCTTAGGATAACAAAAATCTATCAAGCTCAGATTTGAATTTAATTCTGTATGAAATGCTGTTTGCAGAAAATAATTCCAAATCTTTACTACCCTTTGGGTCTTTTAAAATGAATTTATGGGACATGGCAATGCCAGCATTTGTTGCCAGCATCTAATCGCCCTTGAGAAGGTGATGGCAAGTTATCTTTTTGGACTAATGCAGCTCATGTGGCGTTGGAGCACCCATAGTGCTGTTAGTTAGTTTCATGTTCTTGATCCAAAGATAGTGAAGGAATGGTGGGTAACTGGCAGGCTATGGTGTTCCCATGTGTCTGGTGCCCTTATCCTTCCAGATGGTAGAAGTTAAGGGTTTGGAAGGTGCTGTCAAAGGAGCCATGGTGAGTTGCGGCAGTGCATGTTATTGATGGTACATACTGTTGCCACTGTGCGCTGGTGGAGGAAGTGAATGTTTAAGGTCTTGGGTGAGGTGCCGATCTTTGTCCTCAATGATATTGAACTTTTTAGGTGTTGGAGCTGCACTCATCCAAGTAAGTGTTGAAGTGTTTTTTAATTTCACTCCCAAAAGATCTGGTTTTAATTTTTTTGACTATACCTCCCATGTCCTACCCTCCCCAACAAGTAGAAATAGTTTTGCTTCACCTACCCTAACTGTTCTCCTTAAATCTTAAAAGAATTAGATAAAATTGCACCGTAAGCTTCTAAATTCCAAGGAGTACAACCTTAGTTTGTGTAATCTTTCCTTATAACTCTTGGAGTTAGCCAAGTATTATTTTGGCAAATCTGTTGCACTCCCATCAAGGTCAAACTGCCTTTCGAAGACATGACTCTTAGGTCTGCTCTCAATACTCTAGGTATGGTTTAACTGGAGTTTTGTATAACTGCATCTCTTTGTATTCTGGTCCTCTAGATGTAAAGGACAGTTCTCCATTAGCCATTTAGAATGTTTTCTTCACTTGTCCATGACATTTTAATTTTCTATGTTTGTGGATCTTCAAGTCTCTGAATTTTACTGTTTCTTGCTTTTCACCATTTAGAAAGTACTCTGCTCTATCCTTTCTAGGTCCTAAATGATATTGAAATCCATTTGTCATAGTTTTGCCCATTTGCTTAATCTGTTAATTTCTCTCTGTAATGTTATGCTTCTGTGTATGCTGCTTACTATGGCGCCATTGTATAATAGTCTGTTCTCAGATATTTCAAAATCAATTGTTGCTGTGTTTTAGGTGAACCAGTGGTGGAACAGCCTTACTGAGGGACAGAGGACCGTCACAGGTTTGTGTTAAATGCAAGAAAAAGTCGAGAGAAAGTGGTGAAGAATACTGAAGATATAGTTTTCATTCCTAAGTCCACCAACCACGTCAGCCATCTCCGCTATGATATTTTACTTTTTTAAGACACATGCAGAACTATTTTGAGATTTTATTGTAGTTATTTTACATACCAAGTCATTTTTAATGATATCCCCTTGAGTCAAAGATTAAAATGAAGGGTAATGATAGCACCTTCAAATGCTGCAAAAGGATGTTCTAAATTGAAAGTGCAGAAATTAAAATTCTGCAGACCTTTTTTTGAGCAATAGTGACACATACTGCATTTTCTTCCACTGCAAGAACCCATTTATTGCACTACTGTTGCATTCCAATTTTAATGTTTACCGCTGCAACATTATGCTGTGGAAAATAAATGTCAGTGAAACCACAGGATGGGGCTGTGCCATTTAAAACATAATCTCCACACAATTCAAAACTATCAGCCTTCTATTAAAAAAATTGGTGTTGATTTTTAGTTTGGGTGACATTGGATCATCCTTCCATTAGACAATTCACCCTATTTCAACTTCCAAAAGCAATATCAGCAGACCTGATATTGTCCGATCTAAGTTGTCTGCCAACATCAGAATTACTCTCGTCAAACCTTTCAGCTGTGATTCTGATCTTCTTCATATGTTGGAACCATTAGTATCATAGAATGGTTACAGCTTAGAAGGAAACCATTTGGCCCTTCCTACATGTCCTAGTTCTGTATATAAGCAGCACAGCTGCTCTCACACACCCAGACACCATACCCTCCCGACCCGGGTTCAATTTCTGGTTTGGGTCACTGTCTGCATATTCTCCCTGTACTGCATGGATTTATTACGAGTGCTCCAGTTTCCTCCCAGTCTGAAAGACATACTAGTTAGGTGCATTGGCCGTGCTAAATCCTCCCTCAGTGTACTCAAATAGGCACCGGAGTGTGGCGACAAGGGGATTTTCGCAGTAACTTATTTGCAGTGTTAATGTAAGCTTTATTTGTGACACTAATAAATAAACTTGAAAAAACTTTAAACCCATTTTCCCATAACCCTGCCATTTTTTTTCTCTTCTGATAATTATTCAATCCCATTTTTAAAACCGTGATTGAATCTACCTCCACTCTCAGGCAGCACCTTCTAGATTCTAACCAATTGCTTGATTTTTCACCAGTCACCTCAAATTTGTGACCTTTAGTTCTCAACCCTGCTGCCCATCAAAACAGTTTATCTTTGTTTTCTAGACCCCTTATTGATTTTGGTGATCTATCAGTGTTTCAGCCTGGCATTGCAGAAGTCCTTTCAAGCAGCTGCTTTCACTCTCGTTCATATTGAGTGTCCACAGATCTCCTGATGTCGGACTGTTTCCTTCCTACCTTCCCAGATCCTGTGATATGCCTCTCCATTCTTACCTCTGTGCCTTGACTCTACTCATCAACCTGCCTCAGATCTATTCCTAACTCCAGCAAGCCTGTTTCTATTTTCCCGGTAATGGACCTTCTGCTTTCTTCTTCGACATGGGCTGCTTTCTCCTGTGTGCAGGCCTCCCTTGGTTATTTCTTTAGGCCTGATCCTTCTTCAGCCCACCTCTTTATAAGTATATTGTTGATGCAGTTAGCACCACAGTTTGCCCTGACCTGTGGATAAAGTGCCTGGAGACTCCAGAAAACATTTTACAAATATGTGAAGAGTAAAAAAATGAGATGTGAAGGAATAGGAACTATAAAATGTGAAGGTGGGAAAGTTTGTACAGAACCAGTAGAAATAGCAGAGGTGCTTAATGCATACTTTACCTCGGTATTCACGGTGGAAGAAGATCTGGGTGGTTGTACTGCGGCAGACTGAAAAGATTGAATATGTGGACTTAAGAAAGAGGATGTATTGGAAATTTTGAATAGCATCAAGATAGATAAGTCGCCAGGACTGGATGGTATTACTCCAGGTTACTGTGGGAAGCAAGGGAAGAGATTGCAGAACCTCTTGCGATGATCTTTGCGTCATCGATGGAGACGGGAGAGGTTCCAGAAGATTGGAGGATTGCAGAGGTGGTTCCTATATTCAAGAAAGGGAATATGTATAGCCCAGGAAATTACCGATCAGTGAGTCTAACCTCAGTGGTTGATAAATTGATGGAGAAGATTCTGAGGGATAGGATTTATGAACATTTAGAGAAGTTCAGTATGCTCAATAGTAATCAGCATGGCTTTGTCAAAGGCAGATCGTGTCTTACGAGCCTGATTGAGTTCTTTGAAAATGTGACGAAACACATTGAGAAGGAAGAGTGGTAGATGCGGTTTATATGGACTTCAGCAAGGCGTTCAGTAAGGTTGCCCAGTGCAAGACTTCTTGAGAAAGTGAGAGAGCATGGGATCCAAGGGGCTGTTGCCTTGTGGATCCAGAACTGATTTGACTGCAGAAGGCAGAGAGTGGTTGCAGATGGGTCTTTTTCTGCATGGAGGTTGGTCACCAGTGGAGTGCTCCAGGTATCTGTTCTGGGACCCTTGCTTTTTGTAATATTCATAAATGACTTGGATGAGGAAGTGAAGGGATGGTTGGTAAGTTGGTAAGTTCATGACGACATGAAGGTTGGTGGTGTTGTGAATAGTTTGGAAGGATGTCAGAAATTGCAGCATGACATAGATAGGATGCAAGGCTGGGCAGAGAAATGGCAGATGGACTTCAACCTGGATAAATGTGTAGTGGTCCATTTTGGCAGGTCAGATGGGATGAAGGAGTATAATATCAAGGGTAAGGCTCTTAGCAGTGTAGAGGATCAGAAGGACTTTGGGGTCCAGATCCATAGGATTCTTAAATTGGCCTCACAGGCAAAAGATGTAGTTAAGAAGGCATATGGTGTACTGGCCCTCCTCAATTGAGGGATTGAGTTTAGGAGTCGGGAGATAATGCTGCAGCTTTATAACCCTAGTCAGACCCCTGTTGGAGTACTGTGCTCAATTCTGGTCGCCTCATTACAGGAGGGATGTGGAAGCTATTGAAAGAGTGCAGAAGAAATTTACAAGAATGTTGCCTGGATTGGGTGACATGCTTTATGAGGATAGATTGAGGGAGCTTGGTCTTTTCTCCTTGGAGAGACGAAGATGAAACGTGACCTAATAAAAGTGTATTGGATGTTGAGACGTATAGATCTGGTGGATTCTCGGAGGCTTTTTCCCAGAACTGAAATGATTGCTACGAGAGGACACACGTTTAAGGTGCTGGAGAGTAGGTACAGAGGAGATATCAGGGGTAAGTTTTTCACTCAGAGGTGGTGGGTGAGTGGAATTGGCTGCCAGTGGTGGTGGTGGAGGCAAATTCGATAAGGTTTTTTAAGAGACTTGTGGATGAGTACATGGGACTTAATAGATTGAGGGTTATAGGTAAGTGTAATAGGTAGGGATATCATCGGTACAACTTGTTGGCTGCAAAGTCTGTTTGTGCTGTAGTTTTTTCTATGTTTTATGTGGCATACTGAGAGGTGGTAAAATGGAAATCTCTGGGTGTGGGGTTTGGAGTTTTACCTGTTCAAATCAAAAACTCTTGTGCAGCTAATGGCCTTCTGCACCAAATGTCATTTAAAAATAAATTACTGAGACAAAGTCTTTTACTTGATATTTTTATAGATAGTCAGCCTATAAAATTTTACCCCCTTCATGGGCTAAGACCAATTGTAAAACTTCTACTACCCACCTCAGCTGAGACCAGATAACTCAGTGCTAACCAAGGGTGGCTCCATCTGTTCTCTATGGCTCAGTTACCTTAGCTTCCACCTGGAAATCCAATTAAAACTCCATTTTAAAGAAAAGGCTGTGTATACAAAATGGACCCACAGTTAAATTTATATGTAACAGAATATAGCAAATAGCATGAGATCAGTGAGTAATTTAAAAACAGATAATGCTGGGAACACACCAAGTCAGTCAGCTTACTGTGTATACAACAGACAAGATAACTTTTCATGTGTACATCCTTTTTGAAAACTGGAAAATAATTTTAAATTAGTCTTAGCCCACAAAGAACTGAGTGTCTATAAAAAATCTAATAAAAAACTTTGTTTCAGTAATTTATTTTTAAATGACATTTGATGCAGAAGGCCCGAAGTTGCCCAAGAGTTTTTGATTTGAACAGATAAAACTCCAAACCCCACACCCAAAGATTTCCATTTTACCACCCCCTGAATATGCCACATGTTCCCTGAAGTCTTCATGCACTTTATCCACAGGTCAGGGCAGACTGTGGTGTTAATTGCATCAACAATATACTTAAAAATAGGTGGGCTGAAGAAGGGTCAGGCCTAAAGGGATAACCAAGTTTGTTTGTGAATCAGGCCTGTGTTGATTGTACTCACTTATGGAGTTCTCCATTAATAGTCCCTGAATGTAATCCCTGTGATGTGAGTCTGTCCATTGATCACTCTGCAACCTACTTCATTCCTTGTTGTTGATCTGTAAATTGATCACACCTGTAGCTTAGTCTGTTAGCATTTTGGCTTTCACTGTACCAACAGTTGTGGATCTGCCCACTAAACCCAGCAATTGAATATATTGCTGGTGATCTATCATTAATCATTGCGACATCATCTATTTCTGTGCCTTTCTATATGTTTAGATGTATTATGTTTCTCCTAGTAATAGCTGTAATTGGATGTAGTGATCTGTGCTACAGAAGCAGCATTTTGGATGGTGCCGTGAGCTATACCACTGATTGATCACTGCTTTGCTCCGATACTGCCGCTTCCTCTTAAGCAGAAGTGTTTGCCAGAAGTGATGCCCGGGCTTCACTATTACTGTACAAATAGGCATCAATCTTAAATTACAAATTTCCACCCAACTTTGCCTGCTGGGGTAACAGCAGAAAACTGGCACTAACCCAGTAAATCCTATTTACCTTTTTCCTGATGTTAACAGGCCTGCTATTATTTCAGTATTTGGTGTTTTTATTTTAGAAACCTCTACTTTAGTTTACAGTGTTGTGAAAGTTTGAAGATGAAGTCCTAAGCTCTCCGAACATGCCTGATTCTCAGCAGCCGTCACATATATTGTGGAAATTATTAAGACCCAAAGCCTATCCCTACCTGTCAACTCGTGCACCTTGAGTGCTGCTTCACTGATTTAGTCAGCAGTTAAATAGTTGCAGTCTCTGAAGTAATTCTGTTCTTTTGCAGGGATTATAGCCACCAATGCTTTAGTGTTCTGTTTGTGGAGAGTTCCTTCAATGCAGCGAACCATGGTGAAGTACTTCACCTCTAATCCTGCTTCCAGTAAGTGTGACAAATATTCAGGATTTATAGGTTACGCCCATCAGGATTTACAGCCATTTTCAATTTGCTTTCCAAGTTTTCTTTTGAAATTCTTTGCATGGTTGGAGCTTAACCTTTGTATCTTTAGAAAGACACACTTTCAGTCAAGTACTTTTTATAAGTTATCTAAATATATAATGCAGAAAATGTGAATATGAGGAAGGTTAGACCATTGAATCCAGCCCTGACTTAAATGACCATAATCTTTGGTTGTTTCCTCTGTTGGTTTTGTAACAGATCCTGGAGTGTTTAATGCAGGAGCCTCACTCTGCTTTCCGCCCCCCCCCCGTACCTGTTGTGGCAATGTTCGAGGAGACCATGAGAAGCGGGGTGGGGTTACCTGTTTTGGGAATGTTTGAGGAAATGTGGGAGTGAGGGCTTATTTTGTACCTTGTCTGGGAGTGCTTTAAAGTGCAGTGCAGAGGAAGCTTAACCATGTATCTAACACATATTTGGGAAATGTAGAAGCAGCGTTATTCTATCAAACTTCTGATCTAAGACAGGATTGTTTGCTCTTTACAGTGAGTATCTAGTTCATTCTTATCTGACCTGGAATACTTACTGGAACAGAAGAACATAAGAACTAGGAGCAGTAGTAGGCCATCTGGCCCCTCGCCAGATGTTCCTGTTCCGCCATTCAATAAGATCATGGTTGATCTTTTTGTGGACTCAGCTTCAATTACCTGCCCGCTCACCATAGCGCTGAATTCCTTTACTGTTCAAAAATTTATCCCTGCCTTAAAAACATTCATTGAGATAGCCTCAACTGCTTCATTGGGGAGGAAATTCCACAGATTCACAACCTTTTGTGTGAAGAAATTCCTCCTCAACTCAGTCCTAAATCTGCTCCCCCTTATTTTAAGGCTATGTCCCCTAATTCTAGTTTCACCCGCCAGTAGAAACAACTTCCCTGCTTCTATCTTATCTATTCCGTTCATAATCGTATATGTTTCTATAAAATCTCCCCTCATTCAATTTTTAGCATGTAGAAGGGCCTTATGTTATCTGTAATCATAGATTCATAGAAACCCTACAGTGCAGAAAAAGGCCATCTGGCCCATCGAGTCTGCATCGACCCCCACCATCACACCCAGGCCCCATCCCTATATCCCTTTATATTTAACTGTTAATCCCTTTAATCTACACATCTCAGGACACTAAGAGGCAATTTTAGTGCGGCCAATCAATCTAACCTGCACATGTTTGGACTGATGTGCAGGTTAGGTTGATTGGCCATGCTAAATCCAAACTGTGGCTGACTGGTTGGTTTTGGGTACTAAAGCCATTAGATATCTGTTAATATATGTATATTTGCATTTAAGGATGCACCCAAAGTAGATTGCAGGGCAGCATGGTTGTTACAATGTACTGTATGGCTTTTGCAAAATTGAAGGTCTGAACATTAACTGCAGGCTTTATTGATTTTTCTTTCCACTTGGTCACACTTCAAGCAGTTATTCTTCACTTTCATATCAGCAAGCAGGAAGAGAGTGAACAATGATGTCTGCCTCAGACAGGATCTTGCTGTAAAGTAAGAGAGAGAATGGAGGGACATTTGTTTGTTGTAAATTGTCGTGTCTGCTCAAGGTTGTGATGCTGGTCTGAAATCTATTCTTTCAGCAGTTTGTACAGAACAAAACGTGTGGATCAAAAAGTAGTGTTGTACTTTTAAACATATATTTTAAGGAAAATATGTTAATTAATTTGAGATTCTCAAGTGTTTATGATTGGTCTGCTACTTGTGCATTAATGCTGGGTCTATGAGCTTCAGTTCAAGTTTCAGACAGGCTATTCTTGGTTTGCATTATTGGGATAAATCTTGAGCACTCTTGTGTTTTAGTTATAGCGTACATGAAGGGATGGCACGGTGGTACAGTCATTAGCACTGCTACCTCACAGCACCAGGGACTAGGTTCGATTCCAGCTTTGGGTGACTGTGTGTGGAGTTTGCACATTCACCTCATGTCTACGTGGGTCTCCTCCATGTGCTCCAGTTTCCTTCTACAGTCCAAAGATACGCACGTTAGGTGGATTAGCCATGCTAAATTGCCCCTTAGTGTTACAAGATGTGTAGGGTAGAGGGATTAGCTATGGTAAATGTGCAAGATTACTGGGATAGGGCAGAAGAATGGGTCTAGGTAAGATGACTGAAATGCTGGTGCAGAGTTAATGGGCTGAATGGCCTCTTCTGTACTGTAGAGATTCAATGAAGTTTAATATTAAAGCTACAGTGTTACAGTTTGAAGTTACGTGGATTTTTCAGATAAACATGATTGAAAGGCACTGACCATTTGCTACTTTTGCAGCTGTTCACAGACGATCAATAAAGTTTTTGTGTCGAAACCTATGATGTTTAGACATGTTTGTGTATTGCCCTCCACAGCGGATCAAGGACCTGTGCCTTATCATATTGAAGAATCTTTACACAGAAACACACAATCTATCCCAGGAAGTGTAACTTAGGGAAAGCAAACTAAAGAGCATTGGATTCAGAAATAAAAATTAAATTTTGAAAAATCACAATTATTTAAATTTTAAGGAATTAAGTTCCAAAGATGTAAAAATCAGTTTTCAGTGGAAAGAGATTGTTTGGTAATAATTAAACTAAAAATTCACTTACAGTTGAATATTCAAACCGTAACTCATTTTGGCTGAGGACCACATCTTCACACATTTCATTACCTCACCTCACTGGTGAGGTACCAGTGCTGCAAAGCTTATGAAGATGCAGCGTTTAACTGCGCATATGTGAATTCTAGAATTGGTGTTTGATTTACTCTGTAATAATGGGGGTGCTCATAAATTCATCATTATTTTTAACCACAAAAATCTGGGACATAATGCTAACATATCCTAATGTTAAAGTTACAATGTAACTGCACTCTGACTCTGAAATTACAATGTACTTGGTTCCTATCATGATTTTATGTGATAAGTATTAGAACATAATTTTATTGCTCCCTGCATATTTGATTTGGACAAGTATAATTGTAATCATTTTCATTCCCATTCTCTGACTTGTGCTTTGTGCTACTGGTTTGGAATTAATGATATTGCACCATTCAGTTGCCCCCCTAAATGGGAGATTTCCATGGAGAATGCTAAAATGACTGTAAATCACATTGCTTTGTTTGGCCTGTCATTACACAAAAGTGTTTGTAATTCATAGGCCATTTTTCTTCTTGTTTTAGAGGCATTGTGCTTACCCATGGTTCTGTCCATGTTCAGCCACTATTCATTCTTTCACATGGCAGCAAACATGTATGTGCTGTGGAGTTTCTCCTCCAGTATAGTATCACTTCTCGGACAAGAGCAGTTCATGGCTGTCTACCTATCAGCAGGTAACACACTTTTATACTGCGACTTCTGATCTGAGCTAGGATTGAACAAGTTTTCATTCTGATATTTTTCCCGTAGCAATTTATGTTTGTATAAGTGGAACATTCATTTTGAAGCCCTGAGCAAGAATTACGTAGATTAAGAGACAGCACAAGGAGCCTTTGTTTCAACAAAGATTTTAAGAAGAAGGAAAGTCTATCCACTGGTGTATTTCAATTTTGGGGGTGCAAGTGGAAAAAAATTCAGCGTGGCAAAGACATTAAGAGAGACAAGACTATTAAAAAAATTTGGCTTTTTTTTGCATCCTGCCCAGGAATGTGAGATGATAGTACTTCCCTAGGTTTGACAACAAGGTTTGATTCTTGGAGGAACTATATGGGGTTGCTTTATAAAATATTAACAATAAGAACTGTTTAGTGGTTATAGTGAAACCTCGTAACAAGTAACATTAATGTGAGGCTTTTGAGGTTGGAGCAGACATTGAGTAGCAGAATATCAACAGATTAAAAAGAGCCAGTGGAGCTATCATGGATAAGAAATGGGGCAGATGGAAAAGAAGATACATGCCTGAAAAAAAATTCTGAATTATTGGGATACCTGGTGATAGATTGGAGGGAAAGAGTTAGGAGATGTCATCAACTATAACAGAGGTGAGGCATATGAGATCAAACTACATAGCCCTTAACATAGCTTTGTGCAAAGAACATATAGTAATATGCTGTTTATAGGTGCATAGTGACAGATTCTAAAAAGGGATTTAAAGATATCCAAAGCCTTGAAAAGTCAAAGTATTTGGACCATATTTTCAAAGAGGGAAGGTGGACTAAGGGTAGTGTAAGGGATAAGTAAATTTTGACTTTAAACATAATAAGGTGGAATAAATTTTTATGGTCCACACCTTAAAGATAATGGAAAGGCATCAGACAAATCAGAAGTCTAATTGGTATCTAGAAAATGGATGATTTGATATAAATGTTAAATATAAAAGTTGATGCCAACCATCGCAGTATAGCAGAGTGGAGCAGGTTCTACAAGAACAGGGAGTCAACTAGAGAAAGGGATGGTGTCTGCAGTTTTCCCTATAGCTAGTAGAACACTGTTAACCTATTGGAACAGAAAGAAAGATCAGAAGAGCGAGCACAGCTATTGTTGAGTGAATATAGTTATATAATGAGTTATATACACAGCTATATATTATTGAACACAACTGTGTTTAAGTGAATACAGTTGCCAGGCAGGCAAAAGTATTAACAGTGCCCTGGGTGGTTGATTCACAGTGACAAATAAAATGGTCTTTAATATAGATTGGATTTGTTGCAGAATATTCTGCAGTTAAATAGATAAAGGGCCCAGTGATGAGGGGACATGGTATATGAGTTTGTAGTGGAGTTCAGGCAACATATTTGAGTTAGTGGTGAAGGCAAATGGGGCACACACAATGCATGTGAAATTAGAGTTGTTCTTTCTACCGTCAATTCCTTTCTCAAGGACACTTATTAGACTTATTAGACTTAGGCTTATTAGAGAATCATTATTTCTATCCTGCCTAAGATTGAATAGCTTAGTAAAGCACAGCAGTGGAATTAGGACCTAGCTCATCTTTATTTTCAGCTCATGTTATTTCTATACCATGTCAGCAGAAGAATATAGAGTTATATTTTTGTAGTTCAGTTTAGTAAGTTCATACGTTTCTAGAATCAACCTAAGCTCTGATATTTTTCTCTGACCAATTTATTCTTGCATTTTTTTCATTTGTTACTTAACCAACACTCTGTTTATTAGTCAGTGAGGATATTTATTGCTTTCTGCCTCTTGTGATTTTCTAGGTGTTATTTCCACATTTGCCAGTTATGTCCACAAAACTGCAACTGGCCGCTTAGGAGCATCACTTGGAGCTGTAAGTGACCTCAATGTTTTAACAAGCTTTAAATTGTTTTTATAAAGTTGTGTCCTGGTGTAATAATAGCAGGGATGTCCCAGGAGCTATCACTGCTTTAATAAACAGTTTGTAATATTACAATTCCTTCTATTGAAAAAATATTCTTAATGAGATATTGAACATCTGAAGGCTGAAAAAAATCCAGAGCCATCTGGAACACCTTCCTTCTAATTAACAATGTATCTCACGACAAGAGACTTGTCAAATAAGACCATGTAGAAATCTATGTCAGTTATTCTTGCAGCCTTTCTTGGTAACAATTATGATGCTCCTCTGCCCTCTATATCTCCATCAAGTATTGCTTTTTTTATGTCCTGCCTGTTTGTACTGCCTGTTTGCTTGTATTAAATCAGAAAACCTGACTCATCATCTATTTAGTAACTTGGTTACTTCAGTCTTGTTTTCCAACCTGATTAGCACCCTATAGCTTTTAAAAGCCACAATCCATTCTCTTAGTGTGTGCTTCCTTCTCCTGAAATCTGCTTCATAAACATTTAATAGTTTATGTTATTCTTTCCTTTTCCTTACAATGGATCTGATAATCTTAAGAACACTGTTCAATTTTTCCTCCACTCTGCCATTGTTTTTTGAATCATGTAAGACAGATTTACAGAATCTTTACAGTGGAAAAGAAGACCATTCAACCCATTAAGTCTGACAGAGCATTCTACTGAGTTCCATTCTCCTGCCCTATTCCTGTAACCTAGCGCATTATTTCTTTTAAGGTAGCAATCCAAGCCCCTTTTGAACATTTCAATCAAGCCTGCCTCCACCACCATGTCAGGATGTTTATTCCAAACTCCAATTACCCACTGGACAAAAAACATTTTCTCACACCACTTTTACACCCATTACCAATTATTTTGAATCACTTGAGTGCCCTTTGGCTGGGCAGATCCCTAGCTTGAACACTGCCCTGTATGCAAAAGTTTAACTGCAGAGTTCTCTGTGACATGCTGAAGCAGCATTCCCAAAGCTTATGTTAGAGACTGTGAGGAGACATTGGGTATGAAGCCAGTATACAATCATTTGGTGATATACAGCCTCAACAAATATGCAGCATCATTTTCATCAAACTGCCTACTAAAAATTTTGATATGCAGATATTGACAATGTGGCTCAGATCTTCGATTTTTGTTTTCGCCTACTATCTTCTTTTCTTCACTCCAGTCTGGTGCAATAATGACCGTGCTTGCTGCAGTCTGCTCCAAAATGCCTGAAGCGAAACTGGCGATCATCCTGCTACCAATGTTCACCTTCACAGCCAGCAGTGTAAGTTGGTTGGTTGCACCCATTAGTTGCAATTTAGCAGGACTTATTCAGTTAATTATAGGGCATTGGGGAGAGTTATAGAACAAAGCGATCTAGGGGTACATGTTCATAGCTCATTGAAAGTGAAGTCACAGGTGGACAGAGTGGTGAAGAAAGCATTCAGCATGCTTGGTTTCGTTGGTCAGAACATTGAACAGGAGTTGGGATGTCTTGTTGAAGTTGAACAAGACATTGGTGAGGCCACACTTGGAATGCTGTGTACAGTTCTGGTCACCCTATATAGAAAAGGAATTATTAAAATAGAAAGAGTGCAGGAAAAATTTATTAGGATGCTGCTAGAACTTGATGGTTTGAGTTTAAGCAGAGGCTGAATAGACTAGGACTTTTTCTCTGGAGCATAAAAGGGTGAGGGATGATCTTAAGGAGGCCTATAAAATAATGAGGGGCATAGATCAGCTAGATAGTCAATATCTTTTCCGAAAGGTAAGGGAATCTAAAACTAAAGGGCATGAATTTAAATGAGAGGTTAGAGATACAAAAGGGTCCAGAGAGGCAGTTTTTTCACACACGGAGTGATGAGTGTCTGGAACAAGCTGCTAGAGGTAATAGTAGAGGTAGGGATAATTTTGTCTTCTTAAAAGACAAAGTGTTTTGATGGCTATCAAGGGATATCGACCAAGTGCGGACAATTGGAACCAGCTTAGGAGTTTAAAAAAAAGGACCGGCATGGAGAAGTTGGGCCGAAGGGCCAGTTTCCATGCTGTAAACTTCTGACTATGACTATGACTAAAAGATTGATAAGGAAGGAAAAGTATGAGAGAAAGTTACTTTGAAATATAAAGACAGACAGTAAGAGTTTCTATAAATATTTTTTAAAAACAGTAAATAAAGTAAGCCTTGATTCTATAGAAAGTGAGTCTGGGTAATTAGTAGTAGGAAATAAGGTGATGTCAGATGAATTGAACAGGTATTTTGCATCAAACTTCACTAACAGGATAAAAGTAACATCCAGAAATAATTGTAAATCAGGGACAGAGGAATTTAGAAAAAATACAATCACCAATGAAATGGTACTGAGCAAATTGTTGGGTTGGCAAACTAACACTTCCCAGGATCTTGGTGGACTTCATTCTAGGGTCTTAAAAGAAGTGGCTAGTGAGATAGTTGATGTGAGAGAGAAGAGAGCCAGGTTTTGCGTGTGGATGAACCTTCATCTGACTTGAAACATTGGCTCTATTCTCTCTCCACAGATGCTGTCAGATCTGCTGAGTATGTCCAGCATTTTCTGTTTTTGTTTCAGATCCCAGTATCTGTAGCATTTTGCCTTTATCTATGAGATAATTGATGAATTGGTTTTAAGTTTCCAGAATTTCTTTGGGCAGGTTCCATCAGATTGGTAAATGGAGAATGTAACTCCTTTATTCAAAAAGGAATGGAGACAGAAAGCAGGAACCTACAGGACAGTTATCTTAATATCTGTCACAGGAAAATTGAGAGAAGCTATTAGAAAGGACATTATTATAGGGCATCAATCGCAAAGATAGATAGGAAAATAAAATGTGAAGAGGACACAAGTCAGTTAAGTGAGAGGGCAAAGATCTGGCAAATGGAAGTATAATATGGACATATGTAAAAATCTCCGTTTTGACAGGAAGAATAGGAAAAAAAAGTACTATCTAAATGGAGTCAGATTGCTCTGAGGTGCAGAAGGATCTTGTTGTCTTAGAGCATGAATCCCAAAAGGCTAATATGCAGGTACAGCAAATAATTAGGAAAGCTAATAGAATGTTGTCATTTATTGCAAGGCTAATTGAATTCAAAAGGTTATGCTTCAGTTATACAGGCATTGGTGAGACTACATCTGGAATACTGTGTAAAGTATTAGTCTCATTTAAAGAAGGATGTAAATGTGTTGGAAGCAATTCAGAGAAAGTTTACTACTCTTAATACCAGGAACTGTCTTATGAGGAAAGGTTGGACAGACTAGACTTGCACCTGCTGGAGTTTAGATCAAAATCTTTAAGATGCTGAGGAGTCTTGTAAGGATGGAAAGGATGGTTCTACTTGTGGGACAATCTAGAATTAGGAATCACTATTTAAAAATAAGGGGTTGTTCATTTAAGGCAGATGAGGAATATTATTTTTTCCCTCAGAGGATTGTGAGCAGTTAGAACTCTCTTCCTAAAAAGATGGAAGTAGAGTCTTTGACTATTTTTAAAGCAGAGCTACAGAGATTCTTGATGAGCAAGGGGTGAAAGGATGTGAGGAGTGGGTAGGAATGTGGAGTTGAGGTTACAATCAGATCTGTCATGATCTTATTGAATGGTGAAATGGTCTGCTGGTGTTCCTAGTTAGCATGTTTCCTTCTCAGAAGGACATAAATGCAGCAATGAAGTGTTACAACAGTCCTACAGGTTTCAGGGTCCATTTCCAAATATGTTGAATTCAGTGTCTCAGCTTCACAAGGTGGAATTGAAGCTCGTGGCCTGTGGGTTGCTAGTCAAATACCATACCTGCTAGGCTGCTATACCATAGAACTATTCATACTGCATCCCAATACAGTATCAATACTTCTGTGAATGTTAAGTAAAATGAATAAGAATGGGTATTAGCCATGTGGGACATTCACGGCAGCCCTTCAAAGTAAATCACCCTTCAGCAAGATTTGCTATGCCTAGCAGTACACTATATCAAAACTGTTAAGTGTATTTGAAAAAGAAAACACTGCTGTACATTTTAGGAAATAATAAACATTCAATCACTTTTGCCTGAACATTGAGATATGACATAATGCTTCGCACAATGTCTTGCCCTCAACATAACATGCAAGAAAGTGGGTAAATGACTTGGCTCAGTTAACATTCTGACCTTTGATTCATGTTGAGATGGTTCTTACTGTTTTTAAAAAAGTCAAGATATATTGCATCTGTTTCCTAAATATAATCACAAGCTAAGGTGGATATTTGCAGCAGTATTTTAGTTGTTTTCTCTGTTGCAGGCTCTAAAAGCAATTATTGCCATGGATACAACAGGCCTGATTCTAGGATGGAAGTTTTTCGACCACGCAGCTCATTTGGGTGGTGCACTTTTTGGAATGTGAGTTTGCAGTTATTTCAGCTTCATTGGTTATTTTCTTTTGATCTGTGGTGAGACCGCACACCACGTTGTCTGTGTCATGATATTGTAATGAAAAGATACATCAGGTGACCTGGCAATCTTGGATTCAAAAGACAACGGTTGGAAGAAATTACTAATATTATTTTGAAGAACAACAGTGTAATCCTTTGGAAAGTAATTAGTGAGCAGTTAAGGCACTTGTGGGACAATGCAACTATAGTCTATAAATGGTTAGACAAAAGCTCATGATTTAATGGATGAGGATGAAAAATATTAGGTAAGAATCAGAACTGGGAAAATTACAGAACGATCAAAGGGATGTAGGAAAATAGTAAGAGCAAGAAAGAGTTTTCGGGGGCTGAGGAGGAGAATATTTGATAAGTCTCTCAAAAGAAAGGGTAGGAAATATGGAAGTAGGCATTGTAATAAGAGAGGAAAACAGCATTAGAGCAGAGAAGGACTACTTGACTTTTGCACACAATCACAGAAATACAAAGAAAACTAGAGATTAGCCCAGGGGAAAAACAGTTGGTACAAACAAAATAATGAAATTGAAACCAAACAGACTTTAGCTACATTTCTTCCCAAAAAAAGGAAATTGGAACTATTTTAATTATAATATCATAGTGCTCATTGGATTAATGATAGCACTGGGAATGAAAAGTTAGGAAATTTTGCATATTCTTTTGAAAATGGAGCAAATTACTAACCAAGCTAAAGGCAGCATGGTGGCACAGTGATTAGCACTGCTGCCTCACAGCATCAGGGACCCAGGTACAATTCTGGCCTTGAAAGTGCCTGTAAGGAGTTAGTATTTTCTCCTCATGTCCATGTGGATTTCTTCCAGGTGCTCTGGTTTCCTTCCACAGTCCAAAGATGCGTAAGTTAAGCAGATTGTCCATGCAAAATTCTCCCAAAGTATGTAAGTTAGAGGGATGAGCAAAGTAAATATGTGGGGATATGGGGTGGGCGTGGATAAGATGCTACGTGAAGAGTCAGTGTAGCCTCCTTCCACACCGTAGGGATTTTATTCTATGCTAAGTAATTATTGTATTCAATTGTGGCTTTCAATAGTGGATTAAATAATTATCTGAAGAGAAGACAAATTGCAGGACTATAAGGGAAAGATGTGGGAGTGAGACTAATTGCATTGTTTCTGCAGAGAGCTGGTGCAGACATGAGTTGAATGACCTTCTACGTTGTAACCATTCTATGATTCTACTCTGTTCTAACAATGACAAAACATTTCTACTACAAACAGGATAAATGAACTCTTGAAAAATGTAACCTAATCAAGCAAATTGTTTAAGAGAACAAATGGATTTATAAAAGATCAGTTATAACCACCAATTATATCTATTAGAATTCTTCAGCATTAGAATCAATGGATGTCCTATCCATGAATTTTTAAAAGACATTAACTGACATTGTGGATCAGAATTGCTTACATGAATGAAACATTTGTTAGAGCATAGGAGGTTGGACAAAAATTGGGCAAAAAAAATGTTCCCAAATGTTCTTATGAATCTCAAAATGAGTTCTTTCCAGTGCAAAACACATTATAGTTATCATAGAATCCTACAGTGCAGAAGGAGGCCATTTGGCTCATTGAGTCTACACCATCCACAATTCTCTCAAGCCCTATCCCCATAACCATATATCCTGCTAGCTCCCTGACACTGAGACAATTTAGCATGACCAATCCATCTAACCTGCACATCATTGGACTGTGGGAGGAAACTGGAGCACCCATGAATGTAAGGCTCTGTTGATTAAGGATAGTATTAAGGATAGTATCAGGGCAGTAGTAAGAGAGGATATAGGCCCCAAAGAGCAAAATGTGGAATTGCTGTAGGTGGAGCTAAAGAATAATGTAGGTGGAGATAAAGAATAGTAAGAGGAGGAAGACGCTGGTGGGTGTGGTCTATACGCCCCCAAATAACAACTTTGAAGTGGGGTGGGCTATAAACAAAGAGATGCGTGCAGAAACGGAACAGTGTTATTAATGGGAGATTTCAATCTGCATATGGACTGGGCGACACAAGACATGGTGGGCTGGAGGAAGAGTTCTTGGAATGCTTCAGGATGGGTTCCTTGAACAGTATGTTACAGAACCGACGAGAGAGCGAGCTATCTTGGATCGGGTACTATGTAATAAGGCAGGTAGAATTAGGGATATTCATGTGAGGGATCCTCTAGGGACGAGTGATCATAGTATGGTAGAATTTATGATGCAGATGGAAGATGAGGTAGTAACATCCCGGACCTGTGAACTATGTTTGAACAGAGGGGATTACAATAGGATAAGAGAGGAATTGGTGACTGTGGATTGGAGGAGTATGTTGGTTGGTAGGACGGCTGAGGAACAGTGGAAGATTTTTAAAGAGATCTTTTTCAGTACTCAGCAAAAATATATTCCGATAGTGAAGAAAGACTGTAGGAGAAGGGAAAATCAGCCATGGTTCTCCAGGGAAATTAGGGAGAGTATTAAATCAAAAGCTGAGGCGTTCAGAGCAGCTAAAAATAATGGGTGGTCGGAAAATTGGGAAAGTTTTAAACAACAGCAAAGAATGACTAAAAAGGTGATTAAAAAAGGAAAGATAGAATATAAGGCTAAACTAGTTCAAAATATCAAAAAGGACAGTAAAAGTTTTTATAAATATATAAAGAATAGGAGTATGGCCAGAGTTAATGTTGGACCCTTAGATGATGAGAGGGGTGGTTTAATGGTGGATGATAGGGATTTGGCGGAGACCTTGAATAAGTTTTTTGTGTCGGTTTTATGGAGGAGGACGTATATAGCTTGCCTGAAATTAAGGATAGAAGATGGTAGGAGATGAGGCCCTTGATGATATAACAGTCATTAGAGAGGTGGTGCTTGTTAGGCTAACGGGGCTGAGGGCAGATAAGGCCCCGAGACCGGATGGAATGCATCCCCGAGTTCGCAAGGAAATAGCAGAGGTGATAGCGATGCCCTAGTAATTATCTTTCAGAATTCGCTGGATTCTGGGAAAGTGCCGGAAGATTCAAAAATGGCTAATGTTACGCCGCTGTTTAAAAAAGGTAGCAGACAGAAGGCAGGGAATTATAGGCCAGCTAGCCTAACGTCTATAGTCGGAAAAATGCACCAGCTCTCTGCAGAAACAATGCAATTAGTCTCACTCCCATATCTTTTCCTTATAGTCCTGCAATTTGTTTTCTCTTCAGATAATTATTTAATCCACTATTGAAAGCCACAATTGAATACAATAATTACTTATCATAGAATAAAATCCCTACAGTGCGGAAGGAGGCCACTGGCCCATTGAGTCTACACTGACTCTTAACGTAGCATCTTATCCACGCCCACCCCATATCCCCATGTATTTACTTTGCCCAAGCATTCTGCTTTGTCAAAGCAGAAATAACGAGGCACCCGGATACGAACTGTTTGATCAAGTAGACGCAGCACGGGTTCGTTAAGGGGAAGTCGTGCTTGACAAATTCATTGGAGTTCTATGAGGAAGTGACTAGTGCGGTAGATGTGGTGTTTTTAGATTTCCAAAAGGCATTTGATAAGGTGCCTCAGAAAAGATTGCTGCAGAAGGTTAGGGTGCAGGGAGTCGGGGTAGCGGGTTAGACTGGATAGAGGATTGGTTGTCTAATAGGGAGCAGAAGGTAGGTATTAACGGTGCTATTCTGATTGGCAACTGGTGACTAGTGGAGTGCCCCAGGGATCAGTGCTGGGGCCTCAACTATTTACCATTTACGTAGATGATCTGGAGGAAAGGGCAGGGTGCAGGGTGACGAAATTTGCTGATGACACGAAAATGAATGGAAAACCAAATTGTGTGGAGGATGTGAAAAGCTGCAGAGGGATCTGGATAGGTTGAGTGAGTGGGCGAGGACCTGGCAGATGGAGTATAATGTTAGCAAGTGTGAGGTTATCCTCTTTGGTAGGAATAATGATAGCTAGGATTACTATTTAAATGGAGAAAAACTGCAGCATGCAATAGCGCAGAATAAAGGACCTGGGGGTCCTTGTGCACGAATCACAAAAACACAGTCTGCAGGCGATCAAGAAGGCGAATGCAATATTGGCCTTTGTAGCTAGAGAGATAGAATATAAAAGCAGGGAGATACTTTTGCAGCTGTATAGAGTACTGGTGAGGCCGCAGCTGGAGTACTGTGTGCAGTTTTGGTCGCCACATTCGAGGAAGGATATATTGGTCTTGGAGCGGGTGCAGAGAAGGTTCACTAGGCTGATACCGGAGATGAGGGCGTCGGATTATGAGGAGAGACTAAATAGGCTAGGTTTGTACTCTTTGGATTTTAGAAGGCTGAGTGGGGATCTTATAGAGACGTATAAGGTAATGAAGGGGATGGATAGAGTAGAGGTTGAGACACTCTTCCCGATTAACAAAGATAGCAGGACTAGAGGGCACATCCTCAAGATTAAGGGAGGAGGGGCGGTTCAGATCAGAGTTAAGGAGGAATTTCTTCACGCAAAGGATGGTGAGTCTTTGCAATTCTCTGCCTGATGAAGTGATAGAGGCTTCCTTGCTGAATATATTCAAGTCAAGAGTGGATAGGTTTTTGATTGACAAGGGAATTAAGAGTTACAGGAGAAAGTGGGAAAGTGGTACTGAACCACTGCAGATCAGCCATGATCTTATTGAATGGTGGGGCAGGCTCAAGGGGCTGGATGGCCTACTCCTGCTCCTATTTCTTATGTTCTTATGTTGGAAACCTGTTTTACACTCAGTAAAGGAACAGAAGTAGACCATTCAGCCCATCTAACCTGCTCCACTATTTGATGCAGTCGTGGTTGATCAGACACTTCAATGTCTTTTACACATACTATCCCCATAATCCTTTATATTATAATTAATCAGAAATTTATCAATCTCTGCTTTAAACATAAAACAACTGAGCTTCCACTGTCCTCTGGGGTAGAGAATTCCAACAATTCACAGCCTTATGTGTGAACCTTCTGTTTGTCCTCATTCTCAGTCTTAATTGGCATCCCTCTTATTTTGAAATTGTGCCCCCTAGTTCCCTTAGTTGGAGAATAAAGATCTTATCTGCACCTATCCTGTCTATTCCTTTAAGTATTTTGTAGATTTCAGTGAGATTACCTCTCATTCTTTGAAACTCTAGAGAATAAAAACTTCGGGTTTGCCCAATCTCTCTTCATAAGACACTACTGCCATCTCCGGCACAAGTTTGGTGAACCTTCGTTGCACTCCCTCTGGCAATAATATCCTACCTGAGGTAAGGGGACCCAAACTGCACAAGTACTCCAGGTGCAGGCTAACCAAACTCCTGTACAGTTGAAGTAAGACTTCGCTACTGTACTCAAATCCTCTTGCAATTCAGGCTAACATTCTATTAGCCTTCCTAGTAGCTTGCATGCTAGCCTTCACTGACTAATAGACAAGGATGCCCTAGTCCCTTTGTACATCATAAAAATCAAAGGAAATTAGCAGTCGAGGGAAATTAGCAGTCAAGTTTGTGAATTATGCTAAGCTAGGTTAGTTACTGAATTGTTAAGAAGCTAGCAGCAGTATGACATGGATTAAATAAACAAGTGAGCAATATTAACATGTCAATGTGTGAAGTAGTAAACTTGGGACATTAGAATGACAGATGGGAATGTAATCTAAATAGCTAATTTCAGAGCTATTTGAATCTTGTGGAATATAGTGTTGAGTTTTGAGACCCCCAGATTTCCATCTTGGAGAAATTTAAGCATTGTTATCTGCACCACCAAGTACTCCCAAGTCCATATCTCCCTTATCATTTGTCATAATGCACTTGAGCCCAACCTCCCGAAAGCTCTGTGCTACACCATTTCTCACACTAGCGCCCTGAAGTCTCTGCGTGGCATTGTCACTTTAAAGCTGAATTAGAGATTGTTTTGTGTTGTGAGTGTAAGGAAAGTAAGAACAACAGTTTATTTCCCTACTGCTTATCAATGAGAGGATTTATTTATTTGTCTCACTGACATAGCCATCTAATCCCAGAACTACCATCTCTGATCATTGGAATAACTCCTGTTCTAGCTGCTTTATTTTATATATAGTTTTATAGTTTTCCCAGTACAAGTAACAAAAACATCATAATTGCAATTGAATTAAAATTTGTTTATATATAGCCCACCACCTCCCATGCACAGCTGATCGGAGACGCCAGGAATAAGTACATTGAGTGTATTTTTTCAAGTGGCACTATCACATGCAATATCTGCATCACTGAAGTAACTCTTTCTCTTTTTCCAGTTGGTATATCTTTTACGGCCACGAGCTGATCTGGAAGAACAGAGAACCTCTGGTGAAGTTATGGCATGACATGAGGACTAAAGGTCCTGGGAGTGGAGGACGCGGCCCCTCTTAAGGAAGAAGTTGTGTTTTAGGAAAAAAACTGATGTTCACTATGACTTTGGAGATGCACAGGATAGAGGCAATAACTAAACAAACTGAGCCCTGGCTAGGGCAGAAATTGACATCAGGACCTCAAAGTCAGACAAAGCTACAAACTACAGCACATTTTTAACTTCTGAAAGAGTATATTTAAAATGATTTCCAGAATTGTACAGTGAGAAATAAACAGGAGCATTTCAAAGAAAAGGTTTTGGCCAAACATTTTTCTCCCGCAGTGCAGCCCCTTTCCCTCCACCCCTCACCATCCTAAAAAACCTGATTTCAAGCCAGCTGTTTGAACAAAAATTCAACTGCTTGAAAGATTTCTGAACTTGAGATTGTTGTTTACAGTTTGCAATCCATCTCCATTTAGGTGAAATGTCACAATGTATGTAGTCGTCAGAATGTTCCTGTAATACACACCCATTCCACTCTGAAGAAAGGCTCAGCAATGAAACTAAACAATTTGAAGCTTTTAAAAAAAGTAAGGTATTTTTTAGATTAACCAAATGTATCTGACATTGGGAAATCCATTGCTGTGATTTAAGATCCGCAAAGAGAATCATTGGGAAATTTGCACAGTTGGTGTGTTTGTTTGCCTGATGTAAATGAATTAGGGATAAAGCCCTTAACGCAAGTCTTGAGATCTCACCCAAGACTAAAGAGCATCCGGGGGTACCACTGGAATTTAAACAGTTAAGCACATGCAGTTCCCTGCCTTACAGAACTGGTAGCTTCCCACTGCTTGTCCAGCTAAGATCTCTCTATCTGGTTTGGCTGTTGGTTTGCAGAGTTCTCTGGAGCTACGGGAAGAACTTCAGTCAAAATGACAGGTTTAAAAATGGAAAATATTGGGGATTTAATTTCACACCTAATTATTGTTTTTAGAACATAGAATATTTCAGTCCATTGTCAATCATTATTTAATGATTGGCAATGAAAGCTTATGGTTTGCTATTTTTACAGTTTAAAGTCTGAGACTCCTCTTTTCTTACTTTAAAGTAAAGTTTATTTATTTATCAGTTACAAGTACAGTTACATTAACACTGAATGAAGTTATTGTGAGAATCCCCTAGTTGCCACATTCTGGCACCTGTTCGGATTCACTGAGGGAGAATTTAGCATGGCCATTATACTTAACCTGCACATCTTTGGACTGTGGGAGGAAACCGGAGCACTCAGAGGAAACCCATGCAGACACGGGGAGATTTTGCAATATCCCCACAGATGGTGACCCAAGCAGGGAAACAAACCTGGACCCTTGGCATTGTGAGGCAGCAGTGCCACCTCTTTTCTGGTTTAGTCTGTTTTTCAAATAGGTGAATCTGGTGTCTTTTTACATCATATATCAGCTAAAGAACCACTGCATTCCCTTGGTCTCTTTCTGATTGGTTACTAGCCATTTTGAGCAGGCGAGCAGTCTAATTGACAGGCCCATTCCCGAATGTGCAAAGGATGACAGGGTTTCTCAGTGACTCAGTGTGTAAGGGTATTACAGGCTTTCAGAGATGGTCCACTTCATGTTTCTTCCAACATGTTGCATTTTAAGTAGGAAATGTTTAGTGAACTCTGTAATGCATATAACTGGTCATCATAACTCCAGTGCCGAAACATTCAGATGCACAGAATGTCATCACTGAATGTTATATACTACAGGTGACATGTCATCTCTTGATTTGTTACTTCGTAAAGGAACAATGCCATCTGAATGTTCAGCCATCTTGTTAATCTCACCATGTTACTAGAAAGAAATCATCAATATAGCACAGTTTCAGAACAGTTACCCTGTATTTTTAGGATTAGGAAAGCTGTATCAAGTTGAATTCACTACTCAAATTATTGCCATGCCAAGTATCAAAATCAGTCAGATTTCTGAATGCCATCCCCATGTTTTACTTAGAATATCTTTGTAGAAAGACTGGAAAAGAGCAAGTAAAGACAAATCAGGTTGCTTTTCTGGTTTAGCTTGTGTTTCAAACAGATGAATCTGGGTATCTTTTTACATCATATATTGGCTCAGATGTATTATTTTAAAGGGGGATCACTGGAAGAACAGAAGGAAGTGCTGGTGTATATAAAATGCAATTTAATAATAAAATGAAATGGCCTAAGTATTCATTTCATAATCTTCGGAACAAATACAAGGTAAAAGTTGAG
The DNA here is from genome assembly GCA_024679065.1 of Sphyrna mokarran. NCBI lineage: Eukaryota > Metazoa > Chordata > Chondrichthyes > Carcharhiniformes > Carcharhinidae > Sphyrna > Sphyrna mokarran. Next base: position 63,400,711 of record JAGIQG010000003.1, read on the forward strand.
CACAACATTGGTATCTGTATTTGAATGCGTATTTCTACATCCCCTCCTCACCTCAATCTGATTTTTCCCTATTGTCTATTTTCTAGTTTATGCTTAATTTGAAGAGATGATTCAACTGTCATTGTGATTTTAATGTTGTAATACCTTCCATAATGAAATATCACCTGGACTAGTAGTTAAATTGATTAAAGAACCAGCTAACATATAGATTGCACTTTATTGAGTCCTTAGGATGCACTTTATTAATGGACATCTTTTGTAAAAACAGTCTCACGTGGTGGCCACTTTTGCTCTCACAAGATCTTCCAAAGAGCACATGAATGTTTGTCATGACATTGGGGACACTCATTAAACAGTTAAGTCTTGTGGCTGCAGGTTCTAGGTTACAATTCCATCATAACACCTCCAATAGTGCTAGCCTGTAGTATCAATTATGTGCTTAAATATGTAATGGCATTGGAACCCAGAATTTTCTGTTTTAGAGGCAAGGGACGTTACCTGCTAGGTCACACAACTAAATGCTGTAAACAAAGTAGTCACCGCTGTCGCCAGATATAAAAGATTTGAGACTGGGAACATATCAAGTATAGAAAAACTCTTGTTTCTCGATTGCAGAGTTTCCATACAAGTGCTTTCTCTTCCTGTGCTCCCAGCAACTACTTGGGTCTAATAATTCAAAATGTCTGCAGACAACAGAGTTCCTGTGGTTGTGCTCTATAATAGTACAAGATCATTCTTTTTAAGATTTCAAAGAAGTGCTGGAATCTATCAAATTGTGTAATTATTATTATTATACTGCTGCACTGTTTGCTTTACTGTTTTCCAGTGATTTGTCCCATTGTTGTGCTGCTCAGTTTTTGAGAGTTTAACCTTGCTTCCGTCCATATTATGCTTAACTGAGTGAGTTTATTAAAAGTATGAAATATAGAATAAATTCAGTGCATTCAGGTATGGTTTTTCAATGAAAGTTCTTGTCCCAATTATGAAACAAGGTTAATTGCTCATCACAGCTATCATCAACTTAAGCCAACAACTGTTCAGCTCAATGTAGTGGCTTGCTGCTTACAATTAATCCATATGCACTTAAATAAACAAGTCAGTTTAATAAGTGAAGAAGAGTTTTATGGTATCTATTAACACATACAACTCTTACTTCACAGTTGTGTATTAAGCAGTGTTGCAAACTTTGAGAATTATAGGCACAATATTCATACTTTATGCTATCAATTGATTATGACTGTAAATAAAGCAGGTTACAAATTAACTCCTGTTCCCCCTTAAAGTGGCAATTTGCTGCTACGCAGTGTTCCTTGAAAAAAACATTGCGAGTTCCATGGAATTTGGAGTGAATCTATCATAAGAATGTCTATGTCACTCACTGTTTGAAAATGGCTCTATATATGGATCACTGAATTAAGGAATTTTATGTAGCATTTACAACCACAGAACCAGGCCATTTACCCCAAAAGATTAATGCTAGTGTTTATGTTCCACCTGAGCCTTCTCCCTGGAGCAAAAAGAGAAACCAATTAATGAAATAATGGGAACAAAACAAGGTAGAAGAATTGAACTCATACTTTGGTTCTGAGTTCACAAAAGGAGGCATGAATAACCTCCCAGAAACATTGGGGAATAAAGGATGCAATGAGAAGAAGCTCATTTGTCAATTGCAATCCCATGCTACAAATTTGTTGATCTTTACACTCTAGATATGATTTTAACACTACATTTTGCACTCCTTTTCTTCTCTATGAATGATATGCTTTGTTTAACATACAAGAAACAATGCTAATATAAATGGCAATAATAAATTAATGCATTCCTAACTACACCCTCTAACATGGTGTCATCCACAAATTTTGAAATGTTACTTCCAATGTCCAAGTCTTTTACGTAAATTGTGAACAATAGTCTACCCATGATATTTGTGAAACAGTGCTTCCTATGTTTTGCCAATCTGAGGTAATTATCTTTAACCACTGCTCCTTCACCAATTAACTATAATTATTAGTACATTGACTAGGAGAGCGATGGCCTAGTGACATTACCACTGAATTATTAATCCGTAAACTCAGCGATGTTCTGGGGACCCAGGTTTGAATCCTGCCATGACAGGTGGTGGAATTTGAATTCAATAAAAAAAATCTGGAATTAAGAATGTACTGATGACCATGAAACCATTGTCAATTCTTGGAAAAACACATCCAGTTCATTAATGTCCTTTAGGGAAAACTGCCGTCCTTACTTGGACTTGATCCAGAGCCACAGCAATGTGGTTGACTGTCAATTGTCCTCTAAACAAGGGCAATTAGGGATGGGCAATAAATACTGGCCAGTCAGCGATGCCCATGTACCTTGAATGAATAAATATAAAAAAATGTCACTACGCTAGGGGTCCAGTAATGCAATGGGTAGTGTCCTTGCCTCTGAGTCAGAAGCTCTGGGTTCAAGTCCCCAAACAGGTTGACCTCATTTGTCCCGAAACTGTAAAATTCCTCCCGAGATCAACAGATCTTTCCATGGTCTGCCCCTCGTCCACTCCGAATCCCATGGTGGGCAGGACGATAATTCCAGCCATAAGTTCATTCCAAGAAAGAGAAAGCATGTTAAGGGGAGGACGAGGCAACCATGGCTGACAAGAGAAGTCAGGAATAGCATAAAAGCAACGGAAAGATACCGTGAGGTAAGGAATAGTGAGAAACCAGAGGATTGGGAAACCTTTAAAAGCAAGCAGAGGACAACTCAAAAAAAAAGATAAAAAATGACGGGAAGCTAGCTGATAATATAAAGGCAAATTGCAAGAGTGTTCTTAGATCTATAAAAGGAAAGAGAGAGGCAAGAATGAACATTGAACTGCTGGAAAATGAGGCTGTAGAAGTAGCAAAGGGGGCAAAGAAATGGCAGAGGAATTGAAGCAGTACTTTGTATCATTCTTTATGGTGGAAGATACCAGTAACATGCCAGACCTTCAAGAGTCAGGGGACAGTAGTAAATGTAGTGGCAATCACTAAGGAGAAGGTGCTAGAGAAGTTGAAATGTCTGAAGGTGGATAAATTTCCTGGACTGGATGAATTCAGGGCTCTAAAGAGAAAGCTGAAGCAATTGTGGAGGCATTGGTGGTAATCTTTTAGGAATTATTGGAGTCAGGGAAGATCCCAGAGGACTGGAGAAAGGCTAATATAATATCCATATTTAAGAAGAGAGCAATGCAGGAGATGGAAAATTATAGGCCAGTTAGCATGACCTCAGTAGTAGGTAAGATCTTGGAGTCCATATTGCGGAGTACTTGGAAATGCATGATTAAAAAATAGGGCTAAGTCAGCATGGCTTTGTCAAAGGGAGGTCATGCCTGACTAATCTGTTAGAATGCTTTGAGGAGGTAATGAAGAAATTAGACAAAGGAGAGCCAGTGAATGTGATTTATTTGGATTTTCAGAAAGCCTTTGATAAGGTGCCTTACAGGAAACTGCTAAATAAATGAAGAGCCAGTGGTGTTAGAGGCAATGTACTGGCATGGATAAAAGATTGACTGACAGAAGGCAGAGAGTGGGGAATAGGGGTCCTTTTCAGCATGGCAATGGTGACTAGTGGTGATCCACAGGGATCAGTGTTGGGACCACAACTTTCACTTTATGCATTAACAATCTGAAAGATGGAACTGAGGGCATGGTTGCTAAATTTATGAATGATACAAAGATATGTAGAGAGACAGTACTGTTGAGGAAGTGGGGAGGCTGCAAATGATTTGGGTGGGTTAGGAGAATGGGCAAAGAAGTGGCAGATGGAATATAACAAAAGAACAAAAGAACAAAAGAGCACGGGAAACAGGCCCTTAGGCCCAACGAGCCCGTGCCGCCACCCCGATGTTCCCATCTCTACCCGCGATCCCTGTCCATGTTTATAGATCTATGGATTTGAAAACCAAATTTGAGACAATTTAGGGAGAATTTGTTTTGCCAATTAGCCTAAGAGCACATCTTTGGGATGTGGAAAAGTATGAGGTTATGAGGTAGGAAGAATAGAGGAATAGATTACTTTCCAAATTGGAAAAGCTTTGAAAATCTGAAGCAAAAAGGTACTTGGGAGTCTTTTAAAGTTAATATGCAGGTTCAGTTAGCAGTTTGGAAGGCAAATTCAATGTTAGCATTCATTTCTAGAGGGCAAGAATACAAGAGCAGGGATGTACTGGTGAGGCTGTATCAGGTTCTGATCAGACCCCGTTTGGAATATTGTGATCAGTTTTAGATTCCATATCTAAGGAAGGATGTGCTGGTCTTGGAGGGGGTCCAGAGGAGGTTCACAAGAATGATTCCAGGAATGAAGGGTTTGTCATATGAAGGTCAGTTGAGGAGTCTGGATCTATACTCAACGGAGTTTAGAAGGATGAGGAACAATCTAACTGAAATTTATAGGCTAGTAAGAAGCCTAGGTAGAGTGAACATGGAGAGGATGTTTCCACGATTGGGAGAGACTAGAACTTGACAGCACAACTACAGAGGGAAGGGATACCATTAAAACTGAGATGAGGGATTTCTTCAGCTAGAGGATGGTGAATCTGTGGAACTCATTGCCATAGAAGGCTGTGAAGGCCAGGTCATTGAGTGTCTTTAATACAGAGGTAGGTAAGTTTCTGATGAATAAGCGGATTAAGAGCTACAGGGAGAAGGCAGGAGAATGTGGATAAGAATCATATCAGTCATGATCGAATGGCGGAGCAAACTTGATGGGCCAAGTGGCCTAATTCTGCTCCTACATCATATGGTCTTATGGCCAGTTGAATGCCAACCTCCAAAATCCAATGATTGACAGTAATAGCAGGAAAGAATCCTGGTTACTTGATGTGGAGTGGCGCTTCTCAAGCTATAAGCCCCGGCAATAGACGAGTGAGCTATTCTGGGAGTTGGTAGCTATGGAGAAGACAAAAGTTTGCCTTAGTGCACTATTTGGTGCAGGAAGAGAATTGAATTGGACCAGTCAGTTGCCAATTGACAAATTACTAACTTTAAGTTAAATACATCCAATCTAGTTAATTAATATAATTTGTTTTCAGGCTCCCATCATTTTGATTTTTTCTACTCCATTGTTCGGACTCATTGACTCCTTAGGTTTAAAAGTATTTGTGAGTGAGAAGCTTCAATGTTTTACTAGCCATTGCCATAACCCTGACAGATGATGCAATATTTGGCTGAAAAAAAGAAAATTAACTCTTTGCTCTTCTCCTGTTTTTGCAAATCTTTATTTCCTGAGAAACATTATTTAATGCAACGTTCAGTCCATACCCAGGTTTGTACATACATTATAGCTATCACACCCATAACTGCTTACATAATATATTCAAAGCATTATACTTCTCTGAGTAACATACTATACTGTTACTTTGCACAATGTAGCCACCCCCCACCTCCCATTGCTTGACCTGCTCCATCCACTAACTGCTCTGTTCTTCAATTAAAAACTGTTAACAATGCTTTGTAAGAGGTCTGGCAACACCAATTTTAAATCCAACCGATTTATTTGATAGTAAATCTGCTAGCTTTTGGCATTTGTGCCTTCGTCAGGCGAATGAGGTGTTCTGGTCTCCAAAAGCACACATATCAGCACAGACAGTTACAGATTGCTGATTAGAATGCGAATCCTTACACCTAACCTGCTATTCAAGTCTTAAAGTGGCTAACAAAGGAACACTGAGCACTGAGGTTAGAGAGATGTGTATTGTCTACAGACAGCACAGTAAGTGAGGTTTTTTGCTAACCCAGGCAAGTCATGGGGGTTACAGATAGTGTGACATGAAGCCAAGATCCCTGTTAAGACTGTCTTCATGTGTGCAGAACTTGGCTATCAGTCTCTGCTCAGCGGCTCTGCACTGTCGTGTGTCATGAAGGCCCCCTTGAAGAACATTTACCTGAATGTTGGAGGCCGAATGCCCGTGACCGCTGAAGTGTTTGCCCACAGGAAGGGAACTGTTTTGCCTGGTGATTGTCAAGCGATGTTCGATGAGCGATGAACATCGCTCGACAATCACCAGGCAAAACAGTTCCCTTCCTGTGGGCAAACACTTCAGCAGTCACGGGCATTCGGCCTCCGACCTTCGGGTAAATGTTCTTCAAGGGGGCCTTCATGACACACGACAGCGCAGAGTCGCTGAGCAGAGACTGATAGCCAAGTTCCGCACACATGAGGATGGTCTTAACAGGGATCTTGGCTTCATGTCACACTACCTGTAACCCCCATGACTTGCCTGGGTTAGCAAAAAAACCTCACTTACTGTGCTGTCTGTAGACAATACACATCTCTCTAACCTCAGTGCTCAGTGTTCCTTTGTTAGCCACTTTAAGACTTGAATAGCAGGTTAGGTGTAAGGATTCACATTCTAATCAGCAATCTGTAAACTGTCTGTGCTGATATGTGTGCTTTTGGAGACCAGAACACCTCATTCGCCTGACGAAGGCACAAATGCCAAACGCTAGCAGATTTACTATCAAATAAATCGGTTGGATTTAAAATTGGTGTTGCCAGACCTCTTACTGAGTTTACCCCAGTCCAACGCCGGCATCTCTACAACAATGCTTTGAGCAGCAGCTCCTGGAAAATCCAAATCTGGTGGAATAGTTTGCTGGTAGGTCAATGGATGTAGAACTAAAAATCCATCAACTGTAATCTTAGCAAGAATAACCTTCAATCTTTTCGCTCCTAGTTAATGATCGACACCAAATAGCTGTGAATGACTGCCATGGTACCAAAATGAATCAGGTTACATTGTGATACAGAAACAAGTCAATAAGCTCAACCATGTTGATTTTTATGCTGCGTTTAATTTTCTTCCCATCTCCTCTCATCTAAATCTATCATCATAACATAGTAAGATAGGAACAGAATGCAGGCCATTCAGCCTGTTAAGCCTGCTCTGCCATTTAATATGATCATGGCAGATCAGACACTTCCATGGCTTCTACACCCACTAGTCCCATGACCCTTTATGTTACTGTTAATTAACAAGTTAATCCTCCATTCCCTTCACCTCATATACTTGTCTAGTTTCTCCTTAAGTGCATTTATACAATTTGCTCCAACCATTTCCTATGGATGTGTATTCCATGCTCTCAATTCTTTGGGTGAAACATTTCTTCTAAATTTCCCTATTATATTTCTTGGTGACTGTCTTACATCGATAGTCTCTAGTTACGTCACTTCCCACAAAAGGAAATATTGTCTTTGTATCCATCCTGTTAAATCCTTTACTAATTTTAGGTCACCCCTAAGCCTTCAATTCTCATTTAGACAGCAAATGGATAAACAAAATTAGATAGTACTGTCATCTCAAGAAAACCAGCTGACAATTTGAACTATGCATAGAAAGATTTCACCATATCTTTGTGTAGCAAACAAGAACCTAACCAATGGCACACCACTTCTTCAGGAATCTATTTCCACGTAATTCCAAACTGTACCTTCCTGTTCAATTTCTACCAAATTTTTTATCCCAATAAACTGATACAAGCATTAGGCATGATGTAGAGATGCCGGCGTTGGACTGGAGTAAACTCAGTAAGAGTCTGGCAACACCAATTTTAAATCCAACCGATTTATTTGATAGTAAATCTGCTAGCTTTCGGCCTTTGTAGCCTTTGTCAGGCGAATTATTCGCCTGACGATGGCTACAAAGGCTGAAAGCTAGCAGATTTACTATCAAATAAATCGGTTGGATTTAAAATTGGTGTTGCCAGACTCTTACAAGCATTAGGTGCAGGCTTTGTCCAGTTTTCAGGCTCATACTCCAGTTAATTTTCCTAATTTCCTATTCCTGAACAAATCATCTAAGAGAAAAGATATGGATTGTGATAGAACAAAGAAAAGGCCACCTCTGAAATATTCCACCCTCTGTAATGGGTGAAAATTTCACAGAATCAGACCATGAAACACATCCTGTAATTATCCACATATTGTGACCAATAGTGTGTATCCAGACTCCTCTTGCTGCTACTCTTTTATGGAATGTTAAAAGAAAACTATAGACTTGCAAAACTCCTCAGATGGACCTATATATTTTAAATTTGAGCCTGATTTAATTGATGCTGATAAAATAATGCAGGGTCTAGACAAATTATTTCAGTTTAATAGTTTGCGGAGGTCTGGGGTTTGTGCATAAATTAACACAGAGGAAGTGTTTTTTCTTTTCCAACAGCAGAGCTTTGGACTAAGCTGCTAAGTAAAAGCTGATTCACTCTGTACCTTCATGAGAGCACTGGATCAATTCCTGACTGGGACAAATATTAGCATACACATCAGATACTTTCCCTAGAAAAGGGATCTTTAACAATGTATGTGTTGACCACAATAAACAAAGGTGATACTTTTTGAAAGTTCATTTTGTTAGTCTATTTTAGGCCAATTATCAAGGTTCTGACCATGAAGATAAGACTTCTGATTTTTTAAAATTATGATCTTTCTGCTTTATTGTATGTAATTTGACATGATGCGTATCAGAACATTTGGTATTTCTCCAGATGATAAAATGATGATATCAGTGATATATTCCTCCATATCAAATACATCAATGAAGGGACTTAATTTGTCTGTGTGGAGTTTGCACATTCTCCCCATGTCTTCCTCCAGATGATCTGGTTTCCTCCAGATGATCTGGTTCCTCCCAAAGTCCAAAGGTGTGCAAGTTAGGTGGATTGGTTATGCTAAATTCTCCCTTAATGTTCCAAGATATGTAGGTTAGGAGGATTAGTGGGTAAATATGTGGGGTTATGATGATAGGATAGAGAGGTGGGCGTGGTTTAGATGCTCTATCAGAGTGTTGGTGCAAATCTGATGGGCCAAATGGCTTCCTTCTGCACTATAGGCTGTCTATGATTCTATGACAGAGAGTATGTATCTAAGTTTGCGAGTGGTACAAAGTTAGATGAGGAACACAAACATAGAAAGTAAGATTTGAGGGGGACATGAAGTATTGAATTTTCCAGTGGGCATTGATGCATGGTGATACAGAGGTCGCTAGCATAGCAGGTTGTCAAGACACCATTGATGCAAATTTTTGGGAGGTATCCTCATAATTGAAAGCCTCTGCATTCACTATCTTATTAAAGACAATATCTACATATCTCAAATAATAGACCTACTGAGAGGACTTGTAGTCCAGGATGACTGGAAACATGAGCGCTGCTAAGGTGGAAAGGCAATGGGGTTTCTTGGACACTTGCTGCAAATTTGAAAGAGGCCCACACCTGACAGGGTTATCATTGTAGAGGGGGGGAGATCCCTGTTCAGGATTGGTCTTGGTCATGGCTGTGGCCTTTCTTCCTGGTAGCATATGAACTATGGCATGGTGGCACAGTGGTTAGTACTGCTGTCTCACAGTGCCCACTCAGGTTCGATTCCTGGCTTGGTTCACTGTCTGTGTGGAGTTTGCATGTTCTCCTTTTATCTGCATGGGTTTCCTCCAGGTGCTCCAGTTTCCTCCCACAATCTGAAAGACATGCTGGTTAGGCGTAGTAAGCGGAACAGGCTCCAGAGTGTGGCAACTAGGGGAATTTCACAGTAACTTCATTGCAGTATTAATTTACACCTGTTTGTGATTAATAAATAAACTTTACTTTTTACATAGAAGCTCCAGCTTTAGTTTTAGATTCCTTGGGAAGCTACCATCAAGGAGCTGGAAAGTTCTGCAATCAATGAGAAGCCATTCCAACAACAGAAAATCACCATTACCTACAAATAATCCCTAAGTGGGTCGTCAATAATTGTTCTAATTGGCTGCCCACCTCTATGGAACAGGTGACCTACTTTGTCCTCGGTCACCCTTGGGAAATTTCCCCATAAATGGGCAGACATAGTTTCCCCCATTTCCTGGTCCCTGTCTCCAAAAATAGGAGCTGGAAAATCTCATTCACAGAGTCTGCAAAGAGATATAGGTTAATAATTAATGATTGGACACGAAGGTTGCAAATGGAGAATAATGTGAAGAAACTTGGTTATTCACGAGGAGTAAGAAAGGATACAGAAATGTTTTTAAATAATGAGAAATTATGAAATGTTGAATGTTCAAATTAATTTGAGTATCCTTATACATAAAACTAGTTATCATGCAGGCACACAAGCAGCTAGAAAGGCAAATGGTGTGTTGACCTTTACTTCAAATATTTGGAGTACAAGTGTAAGTTTAATTGTACAGGGTTTAATGAGACCATTACTTGAAAGACCATTTTGTTTGGTGTCCACACCAAAAGATGGATATACTTGCCTTCGAGGCAATGCAAAGATGGTTTACTAAATAAATTCAGTTTATAAAGTTGTCCCATGAGAAGATATTGAGATGAATGAGCCTATACTCTGGAGTTTAGAAAAATAAGAGGTGATGTCAGGAAACATATAAGATTTGGACAGGGTAAATACAGAGAACCTGTTCCCTCCTGTTAGTGAGTCTAAAACTGGGGCACAATGACTCAATATAAAGCCATTTAGGACTAAAATGAGGAAAACAATCCATTCAGATGGTTTTATATCTTTGGAATGTTTGATCCCGGAATACTATTGATATTTGGTTGTTAACTATATGAAAGATTGAAATCAATAGATTTTTGAACTGTAAGAGGACCAAAGTATGGAGCAAGGGGGTGGAAGGGATAAGACCAGAAAGTGGAGTTGACCTTACTGAATGGGAGAGCAGATTTGAGTGGACCAAAGGCCTACTCCTGCTTCTGTATTTTATGTCCTTATGTTTTTCAGGTGATGAGGTGTGATGATAGATACAGTGAATGTGCAGTGTGTTCCCTCTGGCGATAAGGTGCAATGATGGATGTAGTGAAGTGAGCAATGTTCCCCAAGAAACATGATCACAATGCTGATTTAACCTGAGATGGCAACGGAAATTGTGATTTTATTTTCGTTCTTTACAGTAAAAGAACTTTTACCTACGAGCTAAAACGCAACATGACTAAAGCTATTCATTGAGATCAGTAATGTGTATTGGAGCGTGTCTATCCAGTACTTAGATATGAGGTAATTTTAATGTCCTGTACTGAAACAAATACCAAATGGCCCTAAACCAACCTCTGAGGTTTTCAGTAGACTGCTCAAAAATAAAGTACCTCTGAGAAATTAAACAATTACTGAATGTTAAATCAGGTAACTGAAGAGTTTTTGTAGCAGGTAACTGCTAGATACCATATTGAGAGGCAGCCAATTGTCATTAAAGTCAACCTAAAAGCTAGCAACAGCTTGCCAACAGGTTTGAAAAGTTGGCACAACATCTACAAAGCTGACAATCCAAAACTGTCTCTCTTCCTGAGGCTGTATGACATGAACAAAAATAGGGTCTTTGTAACTTAATTTATAGTTATACCCAACATTCTTTCATTTGCTTTGGATCAAAAAAGAACTGTAATCAAGAAGGGGGAAATCCAAATATTAGAACATAGAACAATACAGCACAGAACAGGCCCTTCGGCCTTCGATGTTGTGCCGACCAAAATAAAAAGCAATGCCCCTCCTAACTAAACCATTCCCTTCTCATCCATATACTTATCAACTAACCTCTTAAACGCCACCAAACTTGGCGCATCTACAACAGCTGCAGGCAGGGCATTCCACTCCCTAATCACTCTTTGAGTAAAGAACCTACCTCTGATATCCGTCCTATAACTCATACCCCTTAATTTAAAGCTGTGTCCCCTCGTGCTAGCTTTCTCCATCCTAGGAAAAAGGCTATCACTGTCCACCCTATCTAAACCTCTAATCATCTTATATGCTTCAATAAGATCCCCTCTTAGCCGCCTCCTTTCTAACGAAAACAACCTCAAATCCTTCAACCTCTCTTCATAGGACCTGCCCTCCATACCAGGCAACATCCTGGTAAACCTCCTCTGTACCCTCTCCAATGCCTCCACATCTTTCTTATAATGTGGGGACCAGAACTGCACACAATACTCCAAGTGCGGCCGCACTAGAGTTTTGTACAGTTGCAACATGATGCTGCGGCTCCTAAATTCAATCCCCCTACCAATAAAAGCTAAGACTCCATATGCCTTCTTAACAACTTTATCCACTTGACTGCCTACTTTCAGGGATCTATTGACACATACACCAAGATCCTTCTGTTCCTCAACACTATTAAGAGCCCTACCATTAGCCCTATACTCTACACATTTATTGCTCCTGCCAAAGTGCATTACCTCACACTTTTCCACATTAAACTCCATTTGCCATTGAAAGGGAAAAATTGGTAATGCACTTTTCTGACAAATTAAGGAGGTGTTCTCTTGGGAATCTTTGTTTTTCTTAAACTGAATGTTAGAATTCTGGTTAATCACGTATATATTTCACCTTTGTCAGATTTTTAGCCTTCCAAAATGCAAGTATTGCAATCTTTAGTGGGTAATTTAAAGCTAACTATGGTGAGTGTTCCTTTGAGGGGAACGCAGTAGGCCAAGGGTCAAATGGCCTGTATGACCAATTGGGTCAACTACTAGCACGTCTAGTATTATACCTTGAAGATGTCCTTAAAACTGAATCAATAGGCTGAGCATTGAGCAAATGTAAAAGGGGTGTTAAAAAGATTTCAGGAGGCTGCAGTTTGCCTCAAGAAAGAGAAGCGCAGCTTTCAAGCCACTGAGGTGCCCCTACCTGGGGCACTGTGTAGATGAACAAGGAATATACCCCATGGAAGGCAAGGCCAAGGCGATAAAGAGGACACCTGCCTCAACAAACTGAATTCGAATAGCTTTTGAGGATGGTAATCTACTATGGACCAATCGAGACACAGACTGAGAGAAGCTTCAGGCAGAGAAACATTTTGGGAGCTTGCTGCAGCCATGAGGCTGCTGTATAATTCTTATTAATTGATCCTTAATGTGTTTATTAATAGAGTCTCTGAAAGTGCATCGATGAGGATGAATTATCCTGATATTGCCTCTGACCCAATATTCATAAGTATCCTGTTTTAATCAAAGTCTAAAAACGAATTACTCACCAGAATGCCTCTCTTTTGGCAAATTTAACTCATCCAAAGAGGACTGGACACAATCCATCAATTACCTTGAGTAGGGGAGATGAAATGCAAAACAATTCTCCTAAGTGTTTGTGGAACTCAGTCTTGCAGTCCCAAATGTGCTCAAGTCCAAATCATTATTGAGCATCAATTGCAAACTCAACCATCAGCCATACTCCAGAGACTTAAAATCAATTTGAGGGTACGAGCCCCAGGAGAATCAATCATGGCATTGCTAAACTGAAGCATTATTGGAGTATTGTGATTTTAGAGCCACCCTACGTGACATGGTTAGTCTGTGGCATGAACAAAAATGTTATTCAATGCAGATTGCTTTCAGAGGTCAATAAAAAATTTAAACAAATAATGAGGATAGCGCTGGCCATGGAAAGTGCTGAAAAATATGGACAAAAGCTGCAGAGCATTCAAAATGTCACCTTTCACCATAAGTGTGGTAACTGCAATCAGCCATGGCACCAAAATCATCAAAGCAGCTGCAAAGTAGGAAAAAATTTCAGCCACCAACAAAACAAAAAGTCACAGAATAGGCATTATCAATATGGAGGTAACCACATTCCTGAATCATGCTGATTTAACGAGGCTGAGTTTTTTTATTGTTGTAGAAGAGGACATTTGATAAATCGATGTAAAGTTAAGTCAAGATTGTTGAGTAATTGATCAAATAAGGTGTTACAAGTATACAATGTGGAAGAGCTTAGCCCCAATAATTCTGGTACTTACTCTCTATGTAATCTAAAAACAAGCAAGATAGACCCTATTACTGTAATGCTCTTGGTAAAAAGGAAGGGTCTTAAGGTGGAAATGGATACAATGACATCAACCACTGTGATGGGCACACACTGACCTGGAATGCACACAGTGAATGAAAATACTCTTAGCCAGCTTGCAAGAAAGCTTCAATCTGCTCCAGAATTACAACAAATCAACATGACATTAAATTTTTAGACACATGGCCAATCTCAGCGAAGCAGATCAGGATCTGAACCAATCAAGATCCACTTCTGTCCAAGCTGAGAGGAAAAATATTTATAGGATGGGTAAATGAGCCGGTTTCTGAGGAAATGAAATCATTCTTTACCCACAAGAATGAATTAAGTTGTCAGGATGGCTTCATATTCTGAAGAGCAAGAGTAATCACTCCTCTACCAGGCAGAGAACTGCCCCTAACTGAATTACACAGAAATCATCCTGGATTCTCTAAGATGAAGATGTTTACTAGTGTGCATGATGGCCTGATATTGATGCTGATATTGAGAAGCTAGTCAAGCACCGTCAGTAATGCCAACTGCAACAAACATTGCCTGCTGCAGCCCCACTACAGCCTTGGGAATGACTTGGCCGACCATGGGTATGAATCCATATTGATTATTTTGGTCTATTCCTGGGCACAATATTTTTGCTTATGATTAATGCACACTCTAAACGGATGGATATTTTTGAGGTGAAATCACCTATATCGCGTACTATCATCCAAAGATTACGCCAATGTATTTCAACTCATAGATTACCTAAAGTCATGGTATCAAAGAATAGAACTGTATTTGCAAGTGCTGAGTTCCAAAACTTCATTATTCTCAATAGCATTAAATACTGCACCTTACCACCAGCATCAAAAACACTAACTGAGAGAAGCATCCAAACTTTCAAATCTGACCTAAAGAAACTGTCAGGAGGAACTGCAAAGACCAAATTCTCACGATTCCTCCTTAGCTATCGGACAACTCCACATACAAAAAGGGATTTCCACCAGCAGACCTGTTATTGAAATTCATTGAGAATGAGACTGAGCCTCATGTTTCCAAATTTGCCAGAGAGGGTAGAAGCAACCTAAAGTAATCAGAAGTTAGCCATGATTCACATAGCATAGACATTTGAAGTAAATGAATTTGTATACATGATAAACTGGTAGAAGATCAAGTTGGATCTTCAAAATTATTGTCTGAGATTGGATCCCTTTCATTCCAAGTGGATATGGAAGAGTGGATCGTTTGTAAACAATTGAACTACTTAAGGAGTAGAAAGTGCTCCAGCAATCAGTGTTGCCACAAGAAATGTTTTTGAACCTATAAGCACTGAAGTACCTGTTTAACTGTTATTGATGTAACTGGTGTCTCTATGGAAGCAAATAGCAACGAACTGCCTGTGCCAGAGGAGGATCCATTACTGCAGTTCCGTAACAGAATTACACTACTCTACAAGAAACAGAAAACCCCTTAAATACTCAATTTATAATTGCCTAACTCATATATATAATGTTCAGTTAATATTTAATACTGTATGAATTAATAATTGAAGATGATATAATGGACTTAAAGAGGGAAGGACGTGGTGATTGTCCCTTATAGGAAAACACTGCAGAGTAAGAGTCATTTGCCCATGTGACCAGTGAGGAGTCAAAATGTGGAATCACCCATGGTGAGAGAGATTCCTAAGCAAACAGACGTTTTGGAACTAGCTTCAACAATGCGGCTGCTGTATAATTCTTGTTAATAAATCATTTTTGTGTTCACTAATGGAGTCTCTGAAAGTGTATCTTTACACTACCATGCTGGGGAGCTTATGTTAACATTATCTTCTTTGCTTTTCAACAGACCAACAAGATCATCATTTTTCTGAATTCTCTCAGGTTCAGAGGCATTTAACTCATTTCATACCCAGTTCAGAGATATCAAACTCCCCACTCTTTCCAATACATTCTTTACTCTTCCAACATTACTCTTCAATTAAAACTGTTACTCTTGTTGTATTCCCAGTCAAGCTGCCACTTCTGCCCAATCCAATTTAAGTTGACTCACAACTGACATTGGCACTCTTCCTCTCCACTTTTTTCAGTGAATGCTGTACTGGCAATCTCTTCCTCACTTTAAGCCAAATCTTGACTTCCAACTTCTCTTTTCTTTCACTTCAAAGTATTGTTCCTAGTTTTTACCCCTTAAATTTTTTTCTTCATTGTCATTGATTTTCCCCTTCAGTGCTCCATTTACGCTTCCCTCTTTCATTGCAATCTCTCATCCCAATTATTTTCATTGCCATTTATTTCTCTTTCCCATTTCCCTTCAATGCTATCTGGAGATCCAATACCTTTTTCAAGGAACAAATACTACGTATCCTTGATAGATATGTCCCTAGCAGGCAGGGTGGAAATGGCCAAGTGAGGGAACCATGATTCACAAAGGAGATTGAATTTCTTTGTTAAGAGAGAAAAGAAAGCATATGTAAGGATGAAAAAAAAGGTTCAGTTGGGTCACTTGAAAGTTACAAGGTAACTAGGAATTAGTTAAAGAAAGACTTAGGAAAGCCAGAAAGGGGCATGAAAAGTCCTTGGTGGGTCAGATAAAAGAAAACCCCAAGGCATTTTACTCTTATGTGAGAAATAAAAGAATGACCAGGGTGAGGTTAAGGCTAGTCAATGATAGTAGTGGGAACTTGTGCATGGAGTCAGAAGAGATAGGTGAGGCATTGAATGAATACTTTTCTTCAGTGTTCACTAAGGAAAGGGGCCATGTTTTTGTGGATGAGTGTGTGATACAGGCTGATAGGAAGGAGGAGGTAGATATTCTGAAGGAAGATATATTACAATTTTGAAAAACCTGAGGGTTGGTAAGTCTCTTTGGCCAAATGGGATACATCCTAGGATACTTGGGAGGGAAAGGATGAGATTGCAGGGCCTTTAGCTTTGATTTTTTGAATCCTCACTATCTATGAGGATTGTGCCAGAGAACTGAAGAGTAGCGAATGTTGTTCTTCTCTTCAAAAGAAATAAGAATGACTTGGTAATTATAGTCTTACTTCGGTGGTTGGTAAATTAATGGAAAGGGTCCTGAGAGACAGGATTTATGAAATTTGGAAAGATGCCATTTAATCCGGAATAGTCAGCACGATTTCGTGAGAGATAAGTCCGGCCTCACAAATTTGATTGAATTCTTTGAGGAGATAACTGTGTAGACAAAGGTAAGAACTCAGTAAGAATTTAGCAACACCAATTTTTAATCCAACCGATTTATTTGATAGTAAAATTGCGAGCTTTCAACACTCCGTGTCTTCCTCAGGCAAATGCAGTGTTCTGGTCTGCAATAGCACACATCAGCACAGACAGTCAGAGATTGCTGATTAGAATGCGAATCCTTACATCTAACCTGCTATTCAAGTGTTAAAGTGGCTAACAATGTGTGTGAAGGGAATCCTGAGCATTGGTTTGGGAATTGTGTATTTTCTCCAGACAGCACAGTAAGTGAGGTTTTTTGCTAACCCAGGCAAGTTATGGGGGTTACAAAGGGTTACAAAGGTAGAGCAGTTGATGTCTTATACTGGATTTCAGTAAGGCGTTTGATACGATTTCCCATGGTAGGCTCATGAAGAGAAGATGGTGATGGAAGGAAAATTTTCAGACTGGAGGCCAGTTTCCAGCAATGTACCACAGGATTTAGTGCTGCGGCCTCTGCTATTTGTGATTTTCATCAATGACTTGGAGGAGGGGGGCTGAAGGGTGGGTTAGTAAATTTGCTCATGACACCAAGATTGGTGGAATAGTGGATGAGATGGAGGGCTCTTGCAGGCTACAAAGAGACATGGATAGGATGCAGAGCTGGGGCGAAAAGTGGCAATGGCATTTAACCCTAATAAGTGCGAGGTGATTCATTTTGGTAGGCAAACTTGGATGCAGATTACAGGGTCAACGGCAGGGTTCTGAGGAATGTGGAGGAACAGAGCGATCTTGGGGTTCATATCCACAGATCTCTGAAGGTTGCCACTTAAGTGGATAGAGCCATGAAAAAGGCTTATAGTGTGTTAGCATTTATTAACGGGGGGTTTGAGTTTAAGAGCTGTGTGGTTATGCCACAATTATACTACAGGAATAGATAGGGTGGACTCTCAGAGACTATTTCCCCGAGCTGAAATGGTCACTACGAGAGGACACAGATTTAAGGTGCAGGGAAGCAAATACAAAGGGGTAGGTTTTTCACTCAGAAGGTGGTGAGTGAATGGAATCGGCTGCCGTCGGAGATTGTTGAGGCAAACTCACTGGGGTCTTTTAAAAGACTTCTGGATGAGTATATGGAAATGAATAGGACAGGGCGTTATAGATAGGCTGTGGATTGGTAGATGTGATCGACGCAACTCGTGGGCCGAAGGGCCTGTTTGTGCTGTATTGTTCTATGTTCTATACCGGACGTTGGTGAGATCACATTTGGAATATTGTGTTCAGTTCTAGTCATCTCCCTATAAGAAGGATGTGGAAGCATTGAAGAGAGCGCAGGGATTTACCACGATGTTGCCTGGTTTGGAGGATAGGTCTTATGAGGAAAGATTGAGGGAGCTGGGGCTTTTCTCTTTAGAGTAGGGGAGAATGAGAGGCAATTTAATAGAAATTTATAAGATGATGAGGGGGATAGATAGAGTGAACGTGCAGAGACTATTTCCTTGGGTAGATGTCGCTGTTACTAGAGGGCATAACTATAAGATTCATGGTGGGAGATATAGGAGGGATATCCAAGGTAGATTCTTTACTCAGAGTGATTGGGATGTGGAATAGACTGCCTGCTGTGATATTGAAGTCAGACACTTCAGAAATTTTCAAGTGTTATTGGATAAACACATGGTGCACAACAGAATGATAGGGAGTGGGATAGCTATAGGATTTGGACATAGCTTGGCACAACATCGAGGTCCAAAGGGCATGTACTGTGCTGTACTGTTCTATGTTCTAATACTCTTTTTCCTTTACTGCCATCCACTGTCTGTTTCTCTTCAATGTTATTCACATTCCCCCTTTTTCCTTGCCTTCATGACCATCCATTCTCTCACACCCTCATGATCATCTTTTTTCTCTTATCACACTGCCTTCATTGCTATCCAGTGCCCTTGTTTAATTTTTTGTCAGCTCTGCTGCTACACGCTATAGGGAGGTATTTGCATTCTTGACAGAATTTCAATTTACAGGAAGACAAAGAATTTCTTGACTTTATTTCTTCCATTCCTAAAGTAACCGACTTAGTCTGGAGAATAGATCTGCAGTTACCTCACCCAATTGGCCATGTCTGAGCTCAGATCTTGAGAACCAACACTCTATGTGAGCATTGAATGCTTTGCAGCTAATTTTGTTCTCATCAGTCACATACACAGTGGCTCTTAAAGTTCACTCAATCCCAATCATGAGTAGCGAACGCTGATTTTTTTCTCTCTCCTATTATGAGGCCAGTTACAGTCATTAATCCATTCAGTTCAGCACTAATAGGCAGCAGCTGGCAATATTGAGGCAGGGAATATATCACAAATCTAATCCTTGGTATTTTACAAGCAGTCAGCACACAAGACCGACTTTGATTTCATTAACCAGTTTCAAAGGGGGAGCAATTTGCCCATCCCAGTGTGCTGCTTTTGTAGCGCAGCAGGCCAGGGGACTCGAGCAGAGGCCATTTGCGGATTTCCCGCTGGGCGCCACGGCTCCACACATCTCTGGCAGCTCGATTTCTGGCACCATCAGCTCCACACCAGAAATCGCAGAGGTACATAGTTTATTCAAATCACAATTTAAATCTATTTTACGTGTTATTATTAGGCCCAGGACTGAAATCTCTGGGCTTGCTACTGGTGGCCCCAACTTGTGGGGTGAAGGGGAGGCAATTAGGGCCTCCCAGTGGGAGGTGCCATCTTGGCATTGCCACCTTGGCAGTGCTAGCCTGGGCTCCTGGCACTGTCCAAAAGGTGAAGTGTCAATACCAAGGAGTCACCTTGGCACTGTCCTGTGGCATTGAGCAGTGCCAGGGGCAGGGCCTAATGTAGGACCAAGACTGATAGTGGTGAAGCCTCTGGAGGAGTGATCGATGGGGTGTAGGGTCCTGCTGCCACTCTGCATTTGGGCTGAGTGACAAAGGGAGGTCAGTGATTGGGATGAGCATCAGAGTGGGGGGCGGTGGGGGGATCAGCCAATCTTTTTTAATGTCTTAATTTTTCTCTAGGGTTGCACTCAACAGTGTTTTGGAGATTGATTTTCAATTTCTATTGATGCCAGTCCAATCCTGATGAGTAAGGCAGTTTTCCAAATTTCCACAACTCCTTTCATGAAAAAAAATTCTTCTTGATTTCCTCCCTGGAATCATATATAGGTCAGACCATGTAAGATAGAACATAGAACATAGAACACTACAGCACAGAACAGGCCCTTCGGCCTTCGATGTTGCGCCGACCAATATAAAAAGCAATGCCCCTCCAAACTAAACCATTCCCTTCTCTTCCATATACTTATCAACTAACCTCTTAAACGCCACCAACTTGGCGCATCTACAACTGCTGCAGGCAGGGCATTCCACTCCCGAACCACCCTTTGGGTAAAGAACCTACCTCTGATATCCGTCCTATACTATCACCCCTTAATTTAAAGCTGTGTCCCCTCGTGCTAGCTTTCTCCATCCTAGGAAAAAGGCTATCACTGTCCACCCTATCTAAACCTCTAATCATCTTATATTTTTCGATTAGGTCCCCTCTTAGCCGCCTCCTTTCTAACGAAAACAACCTCAAATCCCTCATCCTCTCTTCATAAGACCTGCCCTCCATACCAGGCAACATCCTGGTAAACCTCCTCTGTACCCTCTCCAATGCCTCCACATCTTCTTATAATGTGGGGACCAGAACTGCACACAATACTCCAAGTGCGGCCGCACTAGAGTTTTGTACAGTTGCAACATGATGCTGCGGCTCCTAAATTCAATCCCCCTACCAATAAAAGCTCAGACTCCATATGCCTTCTTAACAACTTTATCCACTTGACTGCCTAATTTCAGGGATCTATTGACACATACACCAAGATCCTTCTGTTCCTCAACACTATTAAGAGCCCTACCATTAGCCCTATACTCTACACATTTATTGTTCCTGCCAAAGTGCATTACCTCACACTTTTCCACATTAACTCCATTTGCCACCTCTCGGCCCAGCTCTGCAACTTGTCCAAGTCACTCTGTAAACTATAACACCCCTCTTCACTATCTACCACTCCACCGACTTTAGTGTCATCTGCAAATTTACTAATCCATCCTTCAATACCCTCATCCAGATCATTTATAAAAATTTACAAACAGCAGGGGCCCCAAAACAGACCCCTGAGGTACACCACTTGTCACCGAATTCCACGATGAATATCTCCCATCAACCACCACCCTCTGTCTTCTATCTGCTAGCCAATTCCTAACCCAATTAGCTAAATTACCTTCTATCCCATACATCTGCATTTTCTGCAGAAGTCTTCCATGGGCCACCTTATCAAACGCCTTACTAAAGTCCATATATACCACATCAACCGCCTTACTCCCATCCACCTCTTTGGTCACTTTTTCAAAAAACTCAATGAGGTTAGTAAGGCATGACCTACCCTTCACAAAACCATGCTGACTATACCCAATCAATTCATTTCTCTCTAAATAACTATAAATCCTATCCCTAATAATTCTCTCCAATACCTTGCCCACAACAGAAGTAAGACGCACTGGCCTATAATTCCCTGGAAGGTCTCTCTTCCCCTTCTTAAACAATGGGACCACATTCGCTATCCTCCATTCCTCCGGAACCACACCCGTAACCAACGAGGACCTGAAGATCAGAGCCAGAGGCTCTGCAATCTCCTCTCTTGCCTCCCAGAGAATCCTAGGGTAAATCCCGTCCGGCCCAGGGACTTATCCAACTTCAAACCCTCGAGAATATCTAGCACATCCTTCCTATCTACTTCGATACTTTCCAGTTTGCTACCCTGTACCTCAGTGTTCTCCATAACTACATTTACATCACCCTGCGTGAATACCGAAGAGAAAGATTTATTCAGTACCTCTCCAATCTCCTCAGGCTCCACGCACAACTTCCCACTGCTGTCTATGACTGGCCCTAATCTTGTCCTAACCAATCTTCTATTCTGAACATATCTAAAGAAAGGTTTAGGATTCTCCTTAATCCTATCAGCCAAAGTCTTCTCGTGTCCTCTCTTAGCTCTCCTCAATTCACTCTTTAGCTCCCTCCTGGCTAATCTATAGCTATCCATTGCACAATTTTGCACATGGCAAATTTATTTTGCTATAAGACATAATAGTGAACCACAATTAACAACAGTTTCATGGTTATTGACTTTTAATTCCAGTTTTTATTAGATTCAAATTTCTGCCATGAGAGTGTTCAAATCTGGGTCCCCAGAGCATTATGTTGGGTCTCGGGAATACTAAACAGTGGCTATACCACCACACCAAAAGCTCCCCTCTGGGATATCCACAGATTGGGAAAGGCACTTTATAAATGCAAAGTATTTTAATTTGTTGGTAAACCTTAAAATGACAAGGAATTTTGGAGTTTCCATGTCAAGCCTTGAAATACTGCAGTTTCTATCCTATCTAAATACAAACCTTAAGTATCATATACCAAGCCAGTTCACAAATTGTTAATAAACACAATACATTCCATCAGTTCTCAAATCTCACTGCTTAAATTATCTCACATTTACATCTTAATATTAGTAAATAAAAACACACAAGTCTTAAGATAGTTGCAGGTTAGTGAAATAATTAGGTGGCTAATGAAGTTTAATATAGAGAAATATCTAGTATATTTTAATGAGCAATGAAAAAAAATCACATAAAACAGATGAGATTGTAAGCTTTTTTTTTTAGGAGACATGGGTTCAGCCAGAGTTGTACTATTGCCTGAAGGTCTTGGTTTCATGCACAAGAAGGATTTGATAACAAAATTCACTATATATACCAGGTTAAGAAAAAGGGAACAAGAACAAAAGAATGCTGGCAATTCCACCCCATATGTCCTTATAAATCATCAGTGGAAAGATGATAGCATAATGTAATGTCACTGGAGGTCCAAGACTAATGCTTCGGGATTATGATTCCAATCCTATCACAGCACTTAGTGGAATTTAAATTCAATCAATATATCTAGAATGTAAAGTCTGTCTTTATACAGTTACCTTAAAACTCCATCTGGTTCATTTCATGCTGCTTTAGGGAAGGAAATTTGCAATTCTTATATAGCCTGCACCTATTAGGTCCACAACAATGTGGTTGACTCTACACTAAAGCCACTAAAGCAACAAATGCTGGGCCTGTCAGAGAACTTGTGTAGATTCCTTTGAGGGCCCATGGAAAGATATCAGCAACTACCTTGACAAAGGGAATTAGTTTCAAAGAATCTCCTCCCTCCCCTCACTACCACACTTGTCTTCAGAAAGCCATATTCTACAGATCACAGACAATTTTCTCAAGATACCAGATTAATTTTTCAGAACTGTCAGCAGCTAACTGATACCCTGTTCAAATGTGCAATCTGAACATTTTGCTCAGAATTACAAATATCAGGTTACTCAATTTCTGATAGAGGAGACACTAAGTACAGCTCTGTCCTATCTTCTCACAAATCCATGTTTGCATGTGTTCATTTGAAACAAAATGTGCTAGAACAATGGGCTGAAAAATGGCAGATGGAGTTTAATGCAGACAAATGTGAGGTATTGCACTTTGGAAGGACAAACCAAGCTAGAACATACAAGGTAAATGGTAGGACACTGAAGAGTGCAGTAGAACAGAGGATCTGAGAATACAGATACATAATTCCCAGAAGTGGCATCATATTTAATAGGGCATAAAGAATGCTTTTGGTACACTGGCCTTTATAAATCAAAATATTGAGTATAAGAGTTGAAATGTTATGGTGAGGTTGTATAAGACATTGGTGAGGCCGAATTTAAGAGTATTGTGTGCAGTTTTGGTCACCAAATTACAGGAAGCATATTAATAAGGTTGAAAAAGTGCAGAGAAGATTTACAAAGATATTGCCGGGACTTGAGAAACTGAGTTACAGAGAAAGGTTGAATAGATTAGGACTTTATTCCCTGCAGCATAGGAATGAGGGGCAATTTGATCAAGGTGTATAAAATTATGATGGGTATAAAGAGAGTGAAAGCAAACAGGCTTTTTCCACTGAGGCTCGGGGAAAAGGGAAAAGTTTAAAGGGAATATTAGTGGGGGCTTCTTCACACAAAAAGTGGTGGGAGTGCAGAATGAGCTGCCAGATGAAGTGGTGAAAGCAGGCTCACTTTTAACATTTAAGAAAAACTTGGACAGGTACATGGATGAGAGTTGTGTGGAGGGATACGGTTCACGTGCAGGTCAGTGGAACTAGGCAGAACAATGGTTCGGCACAGCCAAGAAGGGCCAAAAGCCCTCTTTTTCTGCTGTAGTGTTCTATGCTTCTAGCAGAAATTGCTGTATAGCCATTAGAAGTTGGACTCTACTATTCTTGTGAGATCAGCTAACTTGGCACAGGCCAGGTATCAAATCCAAAATCTTCTGGGTCTCTCTAGCAATTACAAAGTGTGATAAACTTCAGAAGCAAACAAGAAAGGAACAAATCATAATATGGAACCACAATTTACAAAGAGAATTCTACTGTCTATTAAAGGGAATTTCAGCAGTTAAACATTACAGTTTTTAATTCAAGCAAAAGAAAGACCTACCATGAAATAAATTAAAAATAACTGGCACACAACTGCAGGAAAATCCTAGCTGTTACAGATCTGTGGAATGCTCTGTGCTGGATTCTCAGAAATCAACTAGCCCAGCTAGTGGGAACTGGGAGCAATTTGCAGATATGAAATTGGTAATGGTTTATAACACTTGGAGAAAAGGTTCCCATTTGTGAAATTTGTCGTGGATGCAGCATAAACACACTTAAGTCACAATGCTACATTAATGGACAATTACTCAACAGCTTTGTCAACATACATTATAACTCCAGACAAAGATTGCCTATCCAGGATTTAAATAAGGCTGAGATCCATATCTTGAAAACAATCGAAGCTGGACAGTATTTCATGATCTGTTAAGGTCATAGATTCTGAAACTGCTGAATTCCTGCACCAGAACTGAGAGAGTGGGATCATTTGTCTGCCAAATGTCCAGGATACTGTTACAATCTAATAACCACAGTATCATGTAAATGAGGAGTGGCCACATTTGTTTGTGTACACAGTGGTGGAACTTGGGAAATTCTGTAAATTGGACACACTCAAGTGACATTATGTAGTCACTGATGTCTTCACATTATACCTCAAAGTGCTTACTTTAAGGCCTCGGTCTGTTTCAAAAACCTTGGCTTTAACTAGATAATTATGTCTTAAAATAGTTGTCTGAATCTTTTAAGTACCTCTATACACACCGAGCACGTACAGTTTATTAAATTTCCCAACGCATAAATTATCCATCAGCATGACTTGAAGAGTGAAATGAGGCACAACTTCACCTTTTGGGGTTTTAACAGTTCGTGAGGATTTAAAGGAAAAAGGAGATTGAATTTTCAAAGTTTTATTTCAGCATAGGTCTGCCTTTCCAAATAGTTACTATGATCAATGATGAATTGCTCAGATAGAAAATACCATTAAGTAATGCTCAATACTATGATCTCTTTATTTAAGGTTATAAATAGAGTGATTCATCAAGAAAGGTTTATTTTAGACTCAGTCCTTTTTGTTGATGTTGAAACTTAAATTAGAAAACTCCCTCATGAAACATTTTCTAGATCAAAACATGCTTTTAATACCAACTTACAAACCAATATCTTAAAACTTCCTCTACAATCTAGCTGAATCCCAGAACTAGCCTCTGAGAAACTGTTCAAATCCTTCCTTAGTTCTCCAAAATTCCTAATTTGTGTTTCCAGTACTCTGATCTCAGAACTACAACCACAGTTTTAGATGCCAGGGATTCAATACAATAATCCCAGAATCGTCCCTTCCTTAATACTCTCAGATTGAAAGATCCCCTCACAGTGTCTCAAAGCAATCTCGTAAAATACTGCTAGACCGCAATATTTTAATACTTTTTATTCCCAGGCACTGCTACAGTATAAAATTGTGTATATGGAGTTTTCTGACAAATCTCATTAAATTGAAAGAACATTTATAAATATGCCAGTTTGTGAGGCTGCTGCTGGTTTAATTTTTTTTAATAATCATCTGGATTATACATGCTACTGTCAAAAAAGTCATATATTAAACCTACTGATAACAGAATACATGCAGGTGGCCCTCAAGTTTCATTATGGTGGCACTCCACTGAGTTATTTTTGCTCCCTCTGTTTCACTAAGGCACAAGAACTGACATCTAAATATTATCACTCACTGTGTTGCCTATAGTTCTGTTAGCGGATACAGTGATATCTGACAAGTCTGGTCAGCAACAAGTATATTTTTACAGCCCTTTATGTCCACAGCAGAAATCCAGTTCACTTTTTCCCCATGGTCAATACTGAGTTTTGGCAAAATATGATTACTTTTATTTCCTTTGCAGGCTTTTGCACTATGGTCACGTCTTGCAGCCCCGAGACCTTTCTTAGTCGTACAGCCAACTGATTTTTTTGCAGCCGATTTCAAAGGACCTTTGCCATCAGTTATGATTTGCTCACTGACGTCCCACAGCATGACTTTTGCATCATTCCCTCCGGAAATCAGCCAGTAAGGATGGGAAAAAGAGTTCAGAAAGTGAACCTGAGAAACACCAAGACTGTGACCACGGAACCCATACGCCAACTCAAATCTTGTTCCCGTTACTCTGAATAACCGTATCTTGCCATCTTCAGCTCCACAGGCAAATATATTGCCACAGTTAGCTACTGTTGTAAAGTGGGCCAGCGGTGGATTGAAAAGCTGACAACCTGCTTGCTGCTGCATTTTTTCCATTTCTTCTTGCACTATGTCCTGAAGATTCACAGTCCAAACAGGGCGTGTTTTCTGCAAGTTCCACAGCATCACCTTCCCGGGAAATAAGAAAGCAAAGCACTTTAGAAGTGAATGGACGACAATTGGATTAAGTGACCGTACAATTTATCAGCCAAGAATGAGCTGCCAGGGCATTAAGGAAAAGCACTATGATCACCTAGGACTTTTGAAATGACATTTACATACAAAGAAATAGAATTGTAAGAATGCGTTTTTTTGCCTCAGTTGGCTAATGCACAACTGTTCCAAATCTGTTGGAACTCAGATATTAGAAATATAGGTCCAGGAATCTTGCCTGCCCAGATTATCTATTTTTTAAAATTGTATACTCCCATGTGATGTGGGCATCACTGAAAAAGCCAGCATTTGTAGCCCATCCCTACTTGTCCTTGAGCCAAGTACCTTACTCGGCCATTGCAGAGAAGAGTTTAGATTCAACCATGCTGCAGTCTGAAGTCATATGTAGGCCAAACTAGGGAAGGAAATTTGCCATTCTTACCTGAAGGATATGAGTTAACGAAATAGGTTTCACAATTGATGACAGTTGTCATATTATCATTACTGAAAGTTTTTAATTTTAGATTTATTTGAATTTAAATTCCACAAGCTGTCATAGTGGGATGTAACCACATGTTCCCAAGTCAATAGTCTGGGCATCTAGTCTAGTGACATCGCCACTTAGCCACTGACTCCCCACTCAGTAGTCATTGTCACTCAGACTATCCCGAGTTGGCTGATCTCAGTCTGAGCAGCAGTTTAGGTGCTATAACTGCCACTGACCCAAACTTTATTTTCTTTCACGTTGCACAGGCATCACTGGCTGGCCCAACATTTTTATTACTCAAACCTAAATGTCCTGCAGAAGCTGGTGATGTACTGCCTTCTTGAACTATCCATATGATGTGGGGAAAGCCACCACACAGTTAGGAAGAGACCCTGCAAAATTTTGACTCAGTGACAGTGAAGGAATGGTGATATATTTCCAAGTCAGGATGGTGTGTGACTTCAACGGAAATTTGCAGATGGTGGTATTTGAATGCATCTGTTGCTGTTGTCCTTCTAGGTGGTACAGGTTGTGGTTTTGGAAGGTGCTTTCAAAGTAGCTTTGGTGAGTTGCTGCAGTGTATCTTATAGATGGTACACACTGTTGCCCTTATGCGTCAGTGGTGGAGGGAATGGATATTGAAGGTGGTGGATGGGGTGTCAACTTTATAATATACATAAATTGCTAAAATAGCACAGATTAAAAGAGTGAACTTGGTCAGAGTAGGAATGTATGCCTAACCCAATTCAGGGTGCTCAAGTCAATAACTGACAGAAAAAGGAACTGATGCATAGAAAGAGAATAAGTCTCTCAAGCAACAGTTCTGGCTGATTATTTATAACTATTGCTTTATATTAAAAGCCCAGAAAGGGCCAATTTACACATGCAAATGAATGTTTGCATCTTATGAGCATATTTCAAATAAACCTCAGCTAAAATGGTCAGATTATATAAAATGATGGATGCTTTATGTAAAGAACATATTTTCTTCCAAAACAGATTGAATGTTTTTGCCTTCAGCTCAAGCTGTCACACTAATGAACAATCAGTACTGGATGTTTACAAAATGAAACATCTATCTGGCTATCAAGAGCTTTCTCAGGACCGAGAAGACATTGTTTTCAATCTTTGTTGTGTAAAAGGTAACTGCTTAACTCAGTGGAGGAAATAATTTCTGATCTCATATTGTGCTTGAAAAACCACATGCTAAATGTCCTTCCTGTTCCCTCTCAATAGTCAGTTATGTGACCATAAAGGCAAAACCATATGTACCTGCATATCTAATCCACAGGAGAGTAAACTCTGCGGCCTTTGAGGTCGGAAGGTCACACAGGAGCAAATATTTGAATGCCTCCGTAGACAGCGGCTAACTTTCTTGCTTGCCAAGTCTATGACCTTTATTGATCCGGAATCGTCCGCTGCAGCAAGATGGCTGCCCGTTTCATTGACAGACAAGCAATTTATCTCATCCTCATTCACATGGAAGTACTCAGTGGGCTCCTTAAGGGCCCGAATATCTAGTATGCTGACTGCTTCGCCGTGAGATGCATACAGTATTCTGTCAGAGGTTCGCGAGAACGACACACAGGTAACATCTTCATCTCCCCCGAGATTTAGGTGACCGATGGCAGCACCTTGGTTGTTCCAGACCGTAAGGGCTCCTTTCTCTGCCCCTGATGCCACAACACCCTCGTTGTTAACATCCAGGCACAGCACTGTCGATGAATCCCCTGAAGTCCACTTTGTGGCCATAATACCTAAAAGAAAGTACAAACTGACATGAAAGTGGCCAACATCTTCCTTTCCACTAGTTGCAGTAAATATTCAGATATTGGTTGATAGCAGGTGAGGATCAACCTGCAACAATGCCTTTCTCCCTACCACCCCGGGGGCTCTCAATTCCCTTTCACGCCTCCCTCCTTCGCTCGCTTCCTCTTCATCTGCCTCTCCTCCTCTTCTAACTTTTTTTCAACACCTGTTTTCCCCCAAGTTTCTTCTACCTCCTCTAATTCCCCCGCCCGGTTGCCCAGTAACAAGGCCGCTTTAAATTGATTTCATCCGCACCTCCAGACCCGGCCTGCGCTCATCGCCAACCGAAACCGGACATGCGCGCACAACACACACTCCTCCGCGCGTGCGCCACGCGCCGCCCCCTCGGTCATTTCCCCCGCCCCCCCTCGCCCCCCCCCCCTCGCCCGCACCCCGCACCCCCTTCGCCCCGCCCCCAGGGCCCACCTCGCCCCTCCCCCCGGGCCCCCTTGCCCCCGCCCGTCGCCCCCCGCTCCCCCCTCGCCCCTCCCCTCCCCCCACTCGCCCCTCTTCCCGCTGCCGCCCCCTCTCCGGGCTCAGTGCAGTAAGATGGTGTTTTATATGTTTATGTGTGTCCACACTGTTCCTCCAGATAAGCCGCGATGTAGAAATTGCCGTGCAGTCGGTGAGGACATTGATCCTGGTTCAGGAATTGTGTTGAGAGATTGTCCACCGACGGAGGCCGGGGCCCTGTTCAATATGAAACTCCATCCTCTTCCTGGAGTAAACTGCCAGTGTGCTGAGGTGGAGAAATGAGTTCAGTCTTTGTGGGCGGGAGTTGTGGAGGAATGGATAGGCGTTTGAAGAGTGAAAATGGTTTTAAAAATGCATAAAGATATTGAAAAGCAGTGGCTTGTGTTTTCCGAAAACGGGATGGCCTCCTCCCCTAGTGACTTCATGCTGGCAAAACGTTACATCAGTAAACTTAGATGCATGTCAGTGTCACTATTCGTGGGAGAATCCAGGCCTTTATGTGATTCTGAAAATAATTTTCCAGGTTTCTTGCCTCCTTTTTGGTCCTTTATTTTTTTTTTCACATTTTTACTGTTACATAGGATGGCATGGTAGTAAGTAATCGGGTTAGCATTGCTGCTTTACAGGTCCAGGGACCTAGGTTTGATTCCTGGCTTGGGTCACTGTCTGTGTGGAGTTTGCACATTCTCCTTGTATCTGTGTGGGTTTCCTCCTGTTTTCTCCCACAGTCTAAAGATGTGTAGGTTACATTGATTGGCTATGCTAAAATTGCCCCTTAGTGTCCTGAGATGCATAGGTTAAAGGGATTAGTGAGTAGATATATAGGGATATGGGGATAGGGCCGGAGTGGGATTGCAGTCGGTGCAGACTCAATGGACCAAAATGGCCTTTTTCTGTGCTGTAGGATTTTGATGATTCTATAGGAAGAATTGGCCAATATACCCTAGGTATCATCATTGTGGTAAAAGCAAATTACTTCAGATGCTAGAATCTGAAACAAAAACTGAAAATGCTGGAAAACTTTAGTATGTCTGAAAGCACTGTGAACAGAGAATATAGCCAATGTTTTGAGCCTTGATCACTCTTAGAGCTAAAGACAATAGAATAGAGGATGATATGCTATTAGGGAAAAATGATCCACTAATATCCATTACAATCCTACGGCTCCCTTGATCATAGCTCTTCACATCTCACATCCTGTAAGGACTCCAAGCCTTTCTCTTAGTTCCTTCACCTCCTCATCACATCTGTTCTGGTGATGTCACTTTTCAAAATGGCACTGTTGATGTTTTTTCCTTCCTTAATTTGAGGTTTCTCACCCACTGTGGTCGACAGAATTCTCAACTGTGTCTGACCCATCTTCCATGCCATTGACTCACCCCCTCACCCGCCTCCCAGAACCAGGATAGAATCTCCCTTGTCCTCACTTTTCATCCCATTAGCCTCTGTCATTTCTACCAAATCCAGCCTAATGCCACCACCAAATACATCTTCCCCTCACTCACCCTGTCAGCATTCCACAGGGACTATTTCCTCTGGGAAGCTCTGGTTCACTTCTCCATTGCATCCAATACCTCAGCTCCCCTGCCCATTGCTGCTCCCAATGCAGTTTGCTCTATGTCGGAGATACCAAATGTAGACTGAGTGACCACTTTGCAGAACACTTTGGTCTGTCCACAAGCAGGATACAGCTGCTTGAAATTTTGACATACCCTCCTGCTCTCATTTCCATATGAGAGGTGCCACAATGGCACTGGAAGTAACACTACTGCCTCACGGTGCCAGGGACCTGGGTTCAGTTGTAACTGTGTGGAGTTTGCATGTTCTCCCTGTTGGTTTCCTCTGGGTGCTTTGGTTCCCTTCCACATTCCAAAGATGTACAAGCTAGGTCAATTGGCTATGCTAAAAATTGCCCCTTACTGTCAAGAGAATTAGCAGGGTAAATAATAGAATTACCAGGATAGGATATGGGTAGGACTGTTGTCAGTGCAACCTTCATAGGATCATAGAATCCTACAGTGCAGAAGGAGGCCATTCAGCCCATTGAGTCTGCACTGACCATAATTCCACCCAGGCCCTATTCCCATAACCCCTCATATTTATCCTGCTAATCTCCCTGACACTAAGGTTAATTTAGCATGGCCAATCAACCTAACCAGCACATCTTTGGACTGTGGGAGAAAACCAGAGCACTCAGAGGAAACCCACACAGATACAAGGAGAATGTACAAATCCTCAAATAGTGATCTAAGGCTGGAATTGAACCTGAGTCCTTGGGATTGTGAGGCAACAGTGCTAACTACTGTACCACCATACTGCCTTAATGTCTTAATGGGCTGAATGGCCTTCTTCTTCACTGTAGGGATTCTATGTCTGTCTTTGGCCTGTTGCAATGTTATAATGAAGCCCAATGCAAACTGGAGGAACAGCACCTTGTCTTCCAAATAGGCACTTTATAGCCTTCCAGACTGAATATTGAGTTTTTATTTTAATTTTGTTTTATTTTCATTTCTTCCATCATTTCTTTTTCCACTTATTAAGTCTTGCTTTTCATCTTTTCCTCCCACTACAGTTTCCCCTTCCTCCACTCCACTAAGGTTATCTGTTACATGTCTCAGGTGGTTCTTTGACATTCTGCTTACCTTTGTTGTTACATTTACGCATTCTGATCTCTTAATGGGTCGCTATCAATATCCTTCTTAGCCACGATCACTATCATTTATATTCATTCCCTTTTTACTTTTGTCTATGACATGTTTTTCAATCCTTCCACTCCCTGCGTGCTAACAGAATAAATATCACCTTTTTTTTATTTTCTGTTGTCTTCAGCTCTGAATAAGTGTCACCTAGACTCAATGTTAGTCTATTCTCTCTCCATAGATGTTGTCAGACCTATAGAGTTTTTTCAGCATTTTCTTTTTGTTATCATCATTGTGGGGCAGTCTTGATGGGCTTTTCCTGCCCATCATTGTAACTTTGTAAGCACATGGGATTCTCCTAGTTCTATGACCCTCAAAGCAAAGTCACCTAAAGCACTTTGCATTGTCTAAAGCCTATTACAGAATGTACATGAAAATATTTCTCTACTCTAGTCATATTACCATATGTCTGGATTGTTCCTCGGATTGTTCCTCAGATTGTTCACAGAATCAATGGAATGGATATTGGATTTCCATTGCTAATTCATAATACTACAATAGGACTTGGGGCTTTTTTCCTTTTCCTGCTTTTCAATCTAACAGCCCCTACTGATTTCAAACAATTACTTCAACTGTGTTGATCCAGCTTTTAACCATTTTAAAGAAAAATTGGGCTGTCAGATTATTTTTACTGTACCTTCACCACAATGGACTCAGAATTTTTCTTTTTTATAAATTTATCTTTTCATGGGGGGAGGGGTAGCGGAGTGTCACTAGGCCAGTATTTGCTGCCCATCCCTAATTGCAAATGAGAAGATGGTGGTGAGTTCCCTCATGAACTATAATCTTAATGTACTCATTTATGTCCTGTAGATAAGTGGAACTGGTCTTTTTGCATCTGTTGTAAAGTCAAAATAAAAATTGTTTGATCTTAGTAAGAATGTATTGTTTATTTTCGTTGTCACCGTTACATCTAACAAACGCTCAAGCCGTTGTGATTATGTAATGACTGTTTTTACTTCAGATTCTTTGAGCATTCCCTCTGGATGACGTTCAGTAAAGGAGGAGATACTGGAGAGTAACTGCTTGCTCACACCAGGAGGTCCTTCTGTATTCAATTAACAGTATGCAAAATACAATACATATCAGTGGTCATGAAGGTGAAGCACGCTAATACTGAGCATTGGAAAGCTTTTTATTTCAGATGCCCTGTAATGGCATTAAGCATTGGCAATTTAGGACACATCAGAAAGCCATTTTTCACACAGCCATTCAATAGCTGTTTGATGAGATTGTAAAGAAGCATTGAATTAGAGACACCTTTGACTTGTAGGTCCATGCTCTCTGGGTTCTGAATTGAGACAGCAATTCAGAATGATTAATTAACTCAAGTACTTCTGATGTTTCTTTAAAATGTTTGAAATTTATAAAAGAAGTCTCTTGAATTCTGTTATTCCTTATTCCCTTTTGCATTTCAATTATCTGTCATTTGACACCAAAAAAATGTAACCTTCATTGTTCCTTTTGAATCTAATTCCCTCTACAACTTGTTAAGAAAAGAGTCTTTATATCATTTGTCATGAAATATTTTGATAATTGCGGCATGGCAACTATTATTGTGAAACTCTCAGAAAGAAAATATTTTCTTCAAAGTAATAAAGGCCAATTGTATTCATTCTGTCTTCTATTGCTCCACATCTCATTTCAAAATGTTCTTGACTAACTCATTGCACAATGTGATTATCCAAACAAGAGACACAAATCTTACACGTCCTGTCATTTCAGCAAACAATTAAACCATTAGCCAATGTACCCTGACAAGTCAAACACTAATATATCTGGGAATGAATAACTTGTTACTACTTCATTAAGTAAACAGAAGCCAAAAGTTTTAAAGCTGTGAGATTAAAACACATTGGGGCTAGATGGCTAGCATGTGGTTCAGAGTAAGGTCCGCAATATTGGTTCAATTCCTGTTTTGACAGAGGTAGCCATGATGTAGAGATGCTGGCATTGGACCGGGGCAAACACAGTAAGAATCTTCACAACACCAGGTTAGAGTCCAACCAATTTATTTGATAGTAATCCCACAAGCTTTCGGAAATGATGTGCCTTCGTCAGGTGTGTGGAAAGTTCCTTTGTCAGGTTCCACACACCTCACGAAGGGACACTGTTTCCGAAAGCTTGTGGGATTACTATCAAATAAACCGGTTGACCGAGATAGAGCAGGGACCTGCAAACCATCCCCCAAGTTTAATGTGGACTGCTGCCCCTCAAGCTATATAACCAATTACCTTTTTCTAATAGATGCCTATACTTCATGGACTATGGTTAATTATCTATCTACCTATATTTATATATGTTTGCATGCTCGTGTACATAATAGAGTTACCTGGCCCTTCACCCTGAAAGTATTAGGCTTTGGAAACAATATTTGTGCAAACTTGTCAGTGATATGGGCTTGTTGTTTTAGACACACTTAGTTTCCTTTATCTTTGAGTTTCTTAATTAAGGAAGGAAGCACAGAAATCAAAGTAAAAGCAAGTTACTATGGATGCTGGAATCTAAAACAAAAACAGAAAATGCTAGAAAATCTCAGTAGATCTGACAGCATCTGCAGCACACTGGTACACGGTCAACATGGCTTCCTCATAACACAAGGGACCCGGGTTCAATTCCGGCCTCGGATTGTTGTCTGTGTGGAGTTTGCATGTTCTCTCCATGTCTGCATGGGTTTCCTCCCATAGTCCAAAGATGTGCGGGTTAGATCAATTGACCATGCTAAATTGACCCTAGTGTTAGGGCATTAGCAGCTTATATATGTGGAGTTACGAGAATAAGCCCTAGGTGGGATTGTGGTTGGTGCAGACTTGATGAGCCAAATGGCCACCTTCTGCACTGTCGGGATTCTATGATCTGTGGAGAGAGAATAGAACTAATGTTTTGAGTCAGGATGACCCTTTGTGAGAGCACTAACAAAGTGTTATATTTGTAGCAAAGAAGCAGGTCATTGCACTGAACTGGTCTGTGCTGATGTTTTTGCACCTCGTGCGCATACGTAAACCTTTAATCTAGAATCATAGAATCCCTACAAATGCAAAAGAAAGCCATTCAGCCCATCAAGTTTGCAATGACCCTTGGAAGCCACCCTTCCTGCTCTATCTCCGTAACTCAGCACATTGACCATAGTTAATCCACCTAACCTACACTCTAGGACAATTTAGCATGGCCAATCCATCTAATATCTACATCTTTGAATTGTGGGAGGAAACTGGAGCACCCACAGGAAACCTAACGCAGATACTGGGAGAATGTGCAAACTCCATTCAGATTGTCACCCAAGACTGGAATTGAAGCTGGGTCTCTGGCGCTGTGTCGCAACTAGCACCATCACTATATCCAATTATTTCTTTCTCCTTCATATGTATTCAGCTCATCTTATATGCAACAATGCTATTCATCCAACATCTTGCGATCATGAGTTTCACACTTTAATCACAAATTAGTTATTTATTACAAACAAAAACAGAAAATGCTGGAAAATCTCAGCAAGTCTGACAGCATCTAGGGAGAGAGAATAGAGCCAATGTTTCGAGTTTGAATGACCCTTCATCAGATCCAGAATCTGCAGTATGTTGACTTTATTTCAGTTATTTATTACGTCAAACCTGTTTGTGCTCAAAGTGGCTATAATATCATTTCAAAACAAATTTAATTATTGCTTGCTACAAAATATTGCTGAAGATTCAAGGTACACTTTATCAAAATGTATGAAACTAGTATGATGTGGGCCAAGCAATTATGCGGACAAATAAATGTCCTATTGAAATGTTTGGCTAAATCTAGATCTGCCTGGGAAATTTATCCACAGTTTGAGTTGACCTAATGAATTTGGTTTAATTTACTATAAGAAAATACGTCCAAAACTTGAACATTTTTCTATATGAATTTTGAGATAAAGTTGAGACTATGGGCTGAATTTTCCCAGAAATCTGCATAGTTCCTGTTTTGACAAGTGGGGAAGGCAATGTTGAAGCTACCAACAGCAACAATGACTTTCTCCACTGTATAGTCCCACACTTGGAGTAAAAAGTTTAAAGCGGTGCGTCTCACGACATAACACTGGCAGGGGGGCTTCTGATTTGTCTGCCCTGTCAGCACCTTAATCTCTTGAAGGTAGGGGCAACATTTTTAAAGGCAGCCTCAAAACAAAAGAGTTCACCTGGAAGACCCTCCCCCCCGCCCTATGGCTGCCTCCCCTTGCCACTACCTCCTGGCACAGCCAGCATTGCTCTCCCCCTTCCCCTCCTCCTGAGCGATGTACTCGCCCTTGGAAGGTCTGCTCCCCTGTTGAATGCCTTAGGAGACCATTTGTGATTCAGGTATAAAGGCCTGATAATTAGATATTAATGCATTCAAATGATTTTCCCAATGTTGAGCATTGGAAACGCACCCCAGTTACTGACGGGGGTGGGGGATGGGGGAAAGGAACAACTGCGTCATGCATTTATATCAGTGTGAAATGTGATTTGGGAACTCTCGCAAGATTTTCTGCTCTCATTGCTAAACTCATTCAACAAAAATGGGACTGGGTATTCCCAGCCTATAGCATTCTTTCTGCTAAGTGACACTCATAACTTGAAGGATGGTTGGCAACCTACTTAAGGGTCTCTGCTTATTCAGATCTGAAACTGACCACTAATATGTGCTCAACAGTAACTGCAGGTTACTTTCTGTCCTCAACCTTTCTCATGCAAATGCATGCAGCTTCTGCTTACCCCTCCACATACCTCTGCACTTGAGTTTGACACTGACCGAGTCAAAGATCAGCTCACAAAATGCATTTCATCACTATAAATGCTGCAATAGTGTTCTGGAGTGTTGTGCCCTCCCTTTCTTAAATCTCTGCCAAGGCTTGTTCTGTACAGTACTCTGTGCCTTTGCCAAGACTTCATCTTCTGAATTTTTTGATCATTAATCAAATAGTTCAGCTAGTTTCTCAATAGCTATATTATCAGAAAGCAAACATTCTGTGAATGGGCACTGGGTCATTGCCACTGGGGTAAGGAAAGAGCATTTGATTACCTGAAAATGGCTGCATTTTGTACATCATTTCATTTGTAGATTAGATGTGTACTTGGTTTAAGTTTTAGTTCACATGTTTCATCATGAAATCATATTTGGCTATGGTAGAGACTATTTGGAAATTCATTAATCACACAATTCCACCAGGAAATATCATTGGAGGAGAGCATGATTTGCAATTTTGCCATTGCTGTCTTGTAGCTCTATCTTAGAGCTTTGTTTTTTTTAAGTTTAGCTTGCTGCTGATTTAGGAGAGAGCTAGATTTACCCTAGTAAACTGTGTCTTTTAGTTCATTTAACTGGGCCTTAACGTTGAGGAGCAAAAGATAGGAATTAGCAGTGCATGGGACTAACATTAGATGAGCGCTGATATCTTTGAGGGTTGTGATAAGGAGGAGATCATAGAGATAAGGAGAGACATGGCCATGAAAACAACAGTGAGAATTTAAAAATTAAAACTTTGATCTTGAACCAATATAAATTAGTGAGCAAAGAAGCTGCAGAAGAATGGAACTTCTTGCAAGTTATGCCATGGGCAGTGAGCTTATGGAAATCAGCAAGAAATGCATTGAAACAGTCATGTCTTGACATAATAAAAGCATGAATTAGATGAGCTGAGATGGACGATTTATGCAATGTTATGGTGTTGGAAATGGGCAATCTAAATAATAGTGCAAATATAGAATCCTGCAATGCAGAAGGAGGCCAGTTGCCCATTGAGTCTGCACTGACTACAATCTCACCCAGGCCCTATCCCCATAACCTCATCATTTACGTGAGCTAGTTCCCCGACACTAACAGGAAATTTAACATGGCCAATCCACCTAATCTATCTTTGGACTGGGAGGAAACCGGAACAACTGGAGGGAACTGATGTAGACATGGGGAGAATGTGCAAACTCCACACAGATAATTACCCGACGCCAGAATTGAACCTGTGTCCCTTGCGCTGTGAAGCAGCAGTGCTAACTATTGTGCCGCTGTGCCACTCTAATGTGTGGTCAGAATCTTAGCTTGGATGTAAATATGATACCAAGGCTGTGAACAGAGTAATTTAATCAGAGACTTTTGCCAGGGAGAAGAATGAAGTTCGCAGTTCGGAAACAGATTTTGAAGTAAGGATTGAAAGCAGTTGCTTGAATCTTGAGACAAAAGCAACTTGTTGCTTATAGTACACTGCTGCATAATGGAAGGTCATTGAGGCACTCTATATAGAGACAGTAAAACAAGGCTGATGCTTCAGTGCATTATTGAGGGAGGGAGAGCTGCACAGTTAAAGGTGATATGTTTTGAATGAAATGCTAAACTGGAGCCCTTTAGACTGGACATAAAAGATTCCACAAGGGTTTTGGAAGAAAACAAGTGAATTTTTATTGGCCTGATTAATATTTATCACTCAACCTACATCTCTGCAACACTATATCTGGTGATTATTACATTGCTCTTAGTGTAACTTTGCTGTAAACCAAATGGCCACAATCCTTCCTATGTTACAACTATGATGTTCACAAGGTTAAAACCATCAAAAGCACTTCATTGTTTTTAAGGTGCTTTGGATGGTTTAACCTTGTGAAGAATGTTATATAAATGCAAGCTTTTCTTCTTAATGCACAAGGTCCCATAATAAAACATAGGCATTAGTTCACAACCCTGATAACCATCATTTAGGGTGACATAGTGGTTAGCCCTGCTGCCTCACAGTGCCAGGGACCTGGGTTTGATTCTAGTCTTGGGTGACTGTCTGTGTGGATCGCAAATGCATGATCTACCTGTGTATACATGGGTTTCTTCCCACAGTCCAAAGATGTACAAATTAGGTGGATTGGCCATGCCAAATGGCCGTGCTGAATTGTCCTTAGTGTCCAAAAGAATGCAGATTAGGTGGATTAGTCAGGGTTAACTTGCAGGGTAATGGGGATTGTGGAGGGTGGGGGGGGAGGAGTGGGAGGTGACGGAGGGGAGGTCACTGGGCCTGGGTAAGATGCTCTTTGCGAGGGGTCAGTGCAGACTTAAATGGTCACTTTCTTGTAGAGATTCAATGGTTCTACATTGGTTCAAACTGAGCAACCCCACCTCCAGCTTTGAACTGTTGTATCAGATGAAATATAAAACGCTTGGGTGTTATTTCTTGATGGATTTTGATCCTACATTTATTGACAGTACTGCTAAACAATTTGAACATTCACAGAGAAATGAACTTTGAAGTTATATCAAAACAATAAAATAAATACCTTGCACCAGAATCCTTCAAAAGTTATGTTAACTTAGAAATAAGTGAGGGATCTTTCTCTCCCTCACTGTCATTTCAAAACATGCAAACATTTCAAATCTGAAAGTTCAAGGATCTTTCTTGACAAAAGCTAACACAGCTGCAGTTGTATGTTAGCAGCAGTTTGGAAAAGGATTAGTATTGAGTAGTAGTAACTACAAATTTATTAAACTATTTAGCTCATGATTATTCATCATGAAGTTCCATACACTTTTATTCTAGCTAAGGCATGTAGACTGTGGACAAATCTGAGGTATAAGATTTTCATCTGTGAGCCAAAAAACAAAATAGTTAAAAATGACAAGCTGCATTCATCACACAGGTCACCAAGGGCATTTTTTAATGTTTGTTCTCTGCCCTGCTGCCATTCATATGGCTGGTCCAAGTCACTAATTCCCATAGCCAACAAACTAACTAAGCTGCATCTCTAATCATATTGTGGTGTAATGATGATATCATTAGATTGGTAATCCTGATGCCCGGGCTAATGCCCTGGGAACATGGTTCCAATACGGTCCTGGCAGCTGATGGAATATAAATTCAATTCAGAAAATCTGATTTGAAAGTTTGTCTCTGTATTTGTAACCATGAAACAATCAATTGTTATCAGAACCCATCTGGTTCACTAATTTAGGGAAGAAATTCTGCTGTTCTTATCTGGCCTGGCTGACCAATGACTCTTAACTGCCCTCTAAAATGACCCAGCAATCCACTCAGTTCAAGGGGAATTAGAATGGGCAACAAGTGCTGGTATTGTCAGTGATGTCCACATCTCATAATATTATAGAAAAAAATGTACAGTATAAGACCCTGATTTATTGGACCCACTCATACGGCTCTCGACAGTTAAGCCTAGCCAAAAATCTACCTGGAAAATTGAGTGTTTCCTGAAACCAACAAAAAAAATGGTTGGGGCAAAATCCCACTCTGCTGTCTGACCGTCTTTGCCACTTTCATGGTGTAATTGAGAACAAAATTAGCCTCACATTTCACTCACTTCCTCAAACACCCAAGATTATTAATGTGTATGTGGTGTCCGTCTCTTTAAGACAGTACAGCAGAAGAGGGCCTGAGGAATCAATGGGAACTGAGAGTGAGTGATCATCCCAGAGAGTGGAGTCCTGTCTTGGGAAGAATCATCAAGCAGCCATGTAATAGACAAGTAAGGACTGGCGCACCATTTCAGGGTCGCCTTGAGCTGCAAGTCACGTGACCAAATTTCCCTTATTAATAAATAAGTTTTTTATCAAATAATGCTTGAAATCTTTTGATGCTAGAGTGCCACTACACAACAATTAATTAAAGACCTTTTTTGCTGATATTTCAGTTTACTTATGTGATAAACAGGCAACCAAGTTTGCTCTGAATAATCAATTCCATTATTTTATTCGTTATCAATGTCATAGTAAAGGATTGCTTGCTCCCTAAAGCCGTTTCATTAGATTTTTGAGTTGACTACTAATTCTAAAGTGTTTCCAAAAGCTTAGACCCCTCCCCCCGAACACATATTTTACTCATTAGCTCCAAGGCTATTGTCAACTTCTCATATGGACTTGCTTCTTCTACTATAATGGCAGACACATAATATTTGTTCAACGTCTCCAGCATTTTCTTGTTTACCATGATATATTGTTGTTTGTCCATCATCATAGATGAGGATCTCAATACCATTAGTCATTTTGAGGCTGGTTGCAGTGTGTCCGAAGATGACTAATCAGGCCAATTCGGGCACGGAATGTCCTGGCCCATATTGGACAGACTTGTGTAGACATTGTAGTTATTGCACTGGTGGCTCTGGACTTGTGCAGCTCATGCGTAAGTTATGCTTCAGCAAGACACCTTGCTTCATCAGCTTGACAGCCTTTGTGGACAAGGCAGCGCCAGGTAGGGTGGTTTTGTGCCAGTGTCTCCCAGGTGGTCATGTCAATGTCAAGTGACTTCAGGGAGGCCTTGAGCATGTCTTTGAAATGTTTCTTCTACCTTCTGTGCAAGCATCTTCCAGCAGAGAATTTCCCAAAAAAGAGCTGCTTGGGTATGTGCTCGTCTGACATGTGGATGACATGACCTGCCCATGGGGTCTGTGCTCTCATCAGCAGTGTGTGGACTGATGGTAGACTTGCTCTAGACAGAACTTCAGTGCCTAGTATTTTGTCTTGCTATTGGATGAGTAATATTCTGTGAAGACAAGTCATGTGGAAATGACTGAGCTGTCTTAGAACATAGAACATAGAACATTACAGCATAGAACAGGCCCTTCAGCCTTCGATGTTGCGCCGACCAATATAAAAAGCAAGGCCCCTCCAAACTAAACCATTCCCTTCTCTTCCATATACCTATCAACTAACCTCTTAAACGCCACCAAACTTGGCGCATCTATAACTGCTGCAGGCAGGGCATTCCACTCCCGAACCACCCTTTGGGTAAAGAACCTACCTCTGATATCCGTCCTATAACTATCACCCCTTAATTTAAAGCTGTGTCCCCTCGTGCTAGCTTTCTCCATCCTAGGAAAAAGGCTATCACTGTCCACCCTATCTAAACCTCTAATCATCTTATATGTCTCGATTAGGTCCCCTCTTAGCCGCCTCCTTTCTAACGAAAACAACCTCAAATCCCTCAGCCTCTCTTCATAAGACCTGCCCTCCATACCAGGCAACATCCTGGTAAACCTCCTCTGTACCCTCTCCAATGCCTCCACATCTTTCTTATAATGTGGGGACCAGAACTGCACACAATACTCCAAGTGCGGCCGCACTAGAGTTTTGTACAGTTGCAACATGACGTTGCGGCTCCGAAATTCAATCCCTCTACCAATAAAAGCCAAGACTCCATATGCCTTCTTAACAACCTTCTCGACCTGACTGCCTACTTTCAGGGATCTATGCACATACACACCAAGATCCCTCTGTTCATCTA
This sequence comes from Sphyrna mokarran, assembly GCA_024679065.1. Lineage (NCBI taxonomy): Eukaryota > Metazoa > Chordata > Chondrichthyes > Carcharhiniformes > Carcharhinidae > Sphyrna > Sphyrna mokarran. Next base: position 63,443,218 of record JAGIQG010000003.1, read on the forward strand.
GACTACTAAGAATCCTACCATTTGCCCTATACTCTACACATTTATTATTTCTGCCATAGTGCATTACCTCACACTTTTCCACATTAAACTCCATTTGCCACCTCTCGGCCCAGCTCTGCAACTTGTCCAAGTCCCTTGCATGCCTTCAATACACAGTTCACGCTTCACAGGCATACAGGAGGGTACTGAGTACCACGGCGTTGTAGAATTTCAGTTTTGTTCCTGGGCTGATTCCTCAACATTCCCATACAGTGGAATGCAGTCTACTGAAAGCAGAACTTGCCTTTGCTATTCTGCAGTTAACTTCTGCATCAGTAGTCACTGGTTGGGAGATAGTTCTGCCAAGATAAATGAACTGGTCCACTGCTTGTAGTTTCTACCCTTTGATTGTGATTATGGATTCTGTGTATGGTGCATGAGGAGCAGGCTGGTTCATGAGTTTGGTCTTTTTATTGTTGATGGTGAGCCTAAAGTTGTCACAAGCCATGGAAAATTTGTCCATACTGACTTGTATCTCTGGCTCTTAGCTAGCATACAGGGCATAGTCATTGGCAAAGAGGAAATCTCTCAGGAACTGTCTCTTTCACTTTTGGTAATAGCTTGAAGTCTCCTCAGGTTGAAGAGCTTCCTATCCACTCTGTACTTGAGGCTGATTCTAGTAACACTGTCCTGGAAGGCACCATTCCGCATGGTAGTAAACATCATGCTGAACAGTGTGGGTGTGAGCATACAGTCCTGCTTGATGCCATTGGTGACTAGAAATGCCTCAGAGGATTCTCTGCATCCAATACTCTGGCCATCATGCCATCATGGAACTGGCTTACCATCTGAATGAATTTGGGAGGGCAGCCGAACTTTGAATGATCCTCCACAGGCCTTGTTGGCTTATGGTGTCGAAAGCTTTCGCGAGGTCAGCAAAGGTTGTATAGAGCTTGCAATTCTGCTCCTGACATTTCTCCTGAAGTTGGTGCACAGCAAAAGTCATGTCAGTAGTCCCACAGCCTTTGCGGAAGCCACACTGTGACTCTGGAAGCAGGCCTAGCTCCAGATGAGCGACCAGATGATTTAGCAGGACTCTTGTGAGGGTTTTTCCTGTGACGAAGAGCAGCGAGATTCCTTGGTGGTTGTCGCATACTTGGAGAGGTGGACGATGGAAGAATCTTTAAAGTTCCTGAGGAATGGATTCTTGCTTCCAAAAGGACTGGAACAACTCGGTGAACTTCTCGATAAGTGCAGGACCAGCAGCTTTGTAGATCTCTGCGTGTATGGCATCTGTCCCGGGGCTTTGCCACTGGATAGCTGGCTGACAGCTTTTGTGACTTCAGCTACTACTGGTGGGTCATCCATGGCACTGTTGATATCAACCTGGGGAACTCTGCCTTTTGCCGCATTGTTAATAGATGACGGTCGGTTGAGGATAGCTTTGAAGTGTTCAGCCTGTCTCTGCAGGACCTGAGCCTTCCCTGTAATGAGAGTTGTACCATCTGTACTCAGAAGGATGGAGCTTCCGAGAGATTGAAGTCCATAGAGAGTGTTGAGGGCTTCATAGAACCATTTCAAGTTGTTTTTATCAGCATATCCCTGTGTTTTACCTGCCTTGGCTCTCAGCCAGACATCCTGCATTTTACGCAGTTTATTCTGGACTGTCCTGCGAGCAGTGGTAAAAGTATTTTTCTTGGCAGCTGAAGATGGATCGTTCTGATAGGGCTGATGAAGATGGTGCTTTTAAACAAGTAGAGCCTCTATTTCCTCATCATTCTCATGGAACCAATCATGCTGCTTACAGGTAGAGGACCTGAGCGTCTTCAGTGCAGATGATAGAGAGCACCCCTGAAGCATTCCCAGTCGTCCTCTATGCTGCCTGCAAGGTGTAGGTCAGCAAACTTGATTTCTAAGTCTTCAGCCAGTGCTGAAGCTATGCTGGGGTTCTTTAGTTTGGCTGCATTGATTCTTTTCATAACCTTTCTTCTTTGTGGTCGCCTCTTGGGTCTGATGCGGAGCCTTATTTTAGAGACAATGAGCCTGTGATCTATTCAGCAGTCAGCACCACACATGGCCTTGGTTACTGTGACATCCTGCCTGTCTTTTCTCCTGACAATGACATAGTCGATAAGATGCGAATGCTTAGAGCGGGAGTGCATCCAGGAGGCCTTGTTACGGGAAGGTTGTGTTGGTGATGAGAAGGTCATGTGCTGCACAGGTCTTCATTAAGAGTAAGCCATTACCATTACACTTGCCCACTCCGTGCCTCCCAATGACTCCCTGCCGGGTTGCAGAGTCACACCCGACTCTTGCATTGAAATCGCCAAGCAAGGTCAGCTTGTCGGTACTGCTCATTGCTGATAGTAGGGCGTCTAGGTCTTTGTAGAACTTGTCTTTCATCTCATCCGGGTTGTTCATTGTGGGGGCATAGCACTGATCAGGGTGGCTTGACTTCTGTCCTGTAACAGAAGCTGTAATGTCATAAGCTGGTTGTTCACAGCCTTGGGTAGACTACCAAGGACAAGGTGACTCCTGATGGTGAATCCAACTCCAGCATCATGATGCTCATCGCTGCTGTGACCGCTCTAGAAAAAAGTGTATCCACCTCCAGTTTCAGTCAACCTACGTTGGCAAGACAAGTTTTTGTCATGGTTGCAATGTCAATGTTATATCTTGCAAGCTCTCTGGCAACTAAGGCTGTTCTTCTCTTTGGTCTGTCTGCTGTAGGATTGTCCAAAAGTGTGTGCACATTCCAAGTGCCAATGGTAAGTCGTGTCATCTGAGCTGTCTGCGTGCAGGTCTGTGACTACAGCTCCCAGTATATCCACTGCGGCTTCCTCGCTTGCCCATCGTCACAGGACTTCAAGGGTTGAATCAGACACTGATGATGATGATGATGGTGTCGAAACTAGTGCTTGATTTGGATTAAAGTGAGGGAAAGTTGCACAGCTTCAGCCTCGCTCTCTCTTCCCAATTCCCATCTAGATCCAGTGGCAAGACAAGAGTGAAGATGGCTGGAGATGGGACTAGGCACAGTGGATGACCAGGACACCTTCTGTGTCTTGTCCTGCTCTTTGCGTTCCACAACGCTTACAGAAACAGCCTTCTTGACCATTGGACCTTCCATTACTCTTGTCCACTCAATCCGCGGGACTCTGTCTTCATATGCCGGGATAGATATCTCCCTATTTCACTGAGGGTTGAGACCCATCGGTGATGCTTGCCTGGTCTAGCTGGCTTGTCGAGGCTGTTGCCTGGGATGTGGCTGCTTTCGCATGCAAACAGCAATGGAGAGCCACAGGTGAGAGCTGAATGCCAGGTGGGGACAAAGAATGGACAAACAGCACTGAAAGGACACGATATGTTCCCCCACCAAAGGTACTACCCCTCCCTGACACCCCATACACGCCCTTGTGATAATTTCTCCGGTCTCTGCTTCTAAAGGTTCAATTTTAGCTACTCTCTCCTATTTTGGACCCAGATTCAATTCCTGGCTTGGGTCACTGTCTATGTGGAGTCTGCACGTTCTCCCCATGTCTGTGTGGTTTTCATCCAGGTGCTCTGGTTTCCTCCCACAGTCCAAAAGACATGCTGGTTAGCTGCATTGGCTATGCTAAATTCTCCCTCAGAGTACCCAAACAGGTGCCGGAGTGTGATAACTCGGGGATTTTCACAGTAATTTCATTGCGGTATTAATGTAAGCCTACTTGTGACTACTAAATAAAAACTAAACTTTAAAAAGCTCTCTGCAAAAGCTGCCATCTTGAAATCAGTTCAATAAAGATCTCTTACCTTAGAAGATATTAAGGAAGCTCTGCAGTCTTTAAACACAAGACAGCTAGTAAGATTATCAAGGCTTTGTTTGTAACTCAAGGTTTACCTTACAGTCTTTTCCTGGCATTCAGTACATTCAAGTCAGATTACCTGCAAAAATCATAATAAGGCCACAAATTTCTCGGCTTTTAGCTAAGATCAAGTGTAGTGTTGACATGCTATGCTTGGTTGAAGTCATTAGGTTACATTTTAGCTTCATTTGAAGCAATTTTTAAAAGCGGCATCTCAGCCTTTTGGCTAAGACGCAAATGAGATCAAGCCTTGGAGGAGGAGCTATGCCTGTTCCAATCAGCTTGAATCATGTAGATCAAGCCCAGAGCAGGAGATGAGAGACCTGTCTTTCAGCTTGGATCGGGAATGTGTCACTTGTTGAGACTCTGAATTGAACTTGATTTAACTCAGTTGGGTTAAAAGAAAAGGCCACAAACTAATGACTGTTTTGGAGGAGAACTTTGATATTCCTTAAACTAAACATCTATCTGATCAAGGTTCTCATTGAAGAATCCCATCTATCTAATAATATGCACATCTCAATTTAAATTAGCTAAGCAGAGACCCTAAATTTGTGCTGTATCTACTGTATGATGGAACTGAACAATTATTGCAAAATATACGTATATATCTTCTTAAAAAAAAGTCACATGAAGAGTGACATAGGAACGTTAAAGTTAGGAACAGGAAAAGGCTTGTTCTGTGTTGTTGGTAAAATAATATCTCAGAACTGTTAGTGAGTCAAAGTACAATAGTTTTTATTTCAAAACTCTGGCATTTATTCCAGAGCTTTGGGAGAACTGGTTCCTAAGAATGGACTGCCAGATTTCTCATGGAACACAAATACAAGCGGATATTTATACATCATGAGTCTTAGTAACAAACATGATACAGACTTCCATTTCCGGTGAAAATCATTGATCTTCCTTCTTTAATTACAACGCCTGCGACTGCTTCTCTCTCCTTGAAATTACTTGTGTGATTACGGCTTCTGTTTGCAAAATAACATTCACACCTGACATTTGTCTTTACATTCACATCTGACCATCTATATTCACAGCTGATCATTTGTCTTTATGAGAGTTAAAGAATGAAAGACATGAGCAAGTAATTTACATTAAAGCTAGGAGAAATATAAGTCTGGGAAGATCAGCCATGACGAAAGGTTATTTTTGCGATATATTCTAGGTACAAAATGCATTAACCCTTTTTTTACTTCACTCTGCCATTCAATAAGATCATGGCTGCTCTGGTTGTGGTCTCAACTCCACTTTGCCATTTGCCCCTTTTCTATCAGAACTCTAGCTCTTGCCTTGAATAAATTCAATGACTCAGCCTCCACAGCTTTCTGGGGAAGAAATTTCACATACTAATGAGCCTTTGAGAGAAAAAAGTGTCTCCTCATCTCAATATTACAAGACAGACCACTTCTTAAATTGTGTTCCCTGTTCCCCAGGTGGAAATATCCTCATAATATTTATCCTGCCAAATCTACTCACATTTCAGTTAGACATTTCAGTTAACATACTCAATTTTCTGGCAGAAAATCAGTTAGGATTAGGAAAATCAAAAAGTTAGCATTCTGGCAACTACATGAAAAATATTTAATCAACTTCTCACTTTATCAATTTTTAGATAACAAGTCCAAATGATGGTGATAAAGAAAGCAAAGATGTGAAGGATTGAAAACAGGTTGGATTATGTTTAACTTGAAGTGAGTAATTAATCAATAGCTTCTGACAACTACTTAAAGTCCTTGAAAGTAAATGGCATAGAAGATGGGAGATGGATAGATTTTCACTTGGTTAGTTAATCTCCTTAGATCTGCTTTCCTGCATATCAGTAAGAATGTTGATCTGTAGTCTGTTGGCAGAGGAATGCTGTGTAATGCAAATGGAAAATGATGCCAAGTTTCATTATAATTGTGTACTTATGACCCCTGAATTTGCCCTGGTGGCAGAATGCAAGCTTGGATTTGGAGTTTCAAGGTGTGAAGGTGTTGCATTTAGCAGCTAGGCCTTCGGCTGAGCATCTCACAAGTCCTTAAATAAGCAGTAGCAGTCCACATCCCACAAAGAGCCTCACCAGTGGCTGCAGATAGAGGTGTAATGGGGTGAAAATAAGTGCATAGATCACATATCATTAAACCCATTCCTATTTGAAATCTGTGCGCTGAGAATGTTCCTGTAGTGGTTGATGATCTTGCAATATTTGATAATGTGAATATCAATGATGGGCAGATGCTGTTGGTTGTGGAAGGATTGGAATAGAGGTTGGACACAATTGCAGTGTAAGTGATCTGAGATTATTAAAGTTCTCTTCAGCAGACTGCTACCAAACAGCTCTGACTACAGGTAAACTGATAGACCCTCACCCATCCACTATGTCAGGTGTATTTCCTCCATTTTGTGGTATGTATTTGTCCATTTGTGCCTCCCTATGTAGCCATTATTGCAGAACGAAATTTTGTAGCACACTATATTACAGGATACTCTCTCTAGTAAGTATTACAGCATGATGCCAGAACTGTCCAAACCTCTGAATTGTTGCTTCAGGGCTTTTGTGGTCTGTTCATTGAATGTTCTGGTTGAACTTATTGAACTATCCAATTATAGTAGAATTCTGCTGCTAATAATAGAGGTTTACGGCATAGAAATGGATCCTTTGGTCCAATTTGTCCACGCTGTGCAGTTTTTACCATTAAGCTAGTCCCAACTGATTGTTTGGCCCATATCCCTTTGTACCAATCTTATCCATGTAATTGTCTAAATGCTTTTTAGAAGACAAAATTGTACATGCTACTACTACTATCTCTGGCAGCTCATTCCAGACACCACCCTCTGTGTGAAAAAAATTGCACCTCTGGACCCTTTTGTATCCCTCTTCTCTCTTTAAACCTATGCTCTCCAGTTTTAGGTACAGGACATAGGTTTATGCCCTTAGGTAGAGGGCATAAACCCACTACCTTTGATTCTTAGGAGGCACCGGGAGTGTGAAATACAATGGATAGCTTTTGTTTATAAGCTGCTTCCTTAAACTGCTGGACACAGATGAATGGTAGGTGATTAGATTTCTGTCACTATATATATATATATCATGGTAGCTAACAGTAAAGAAGGTACAGCTGTGCATTTGGCTTATGATACTTCTTAGAATCCCAAGAGTACTATCACAACTTCACAACAATCAGATCATGTCAATTATGGCAACATTCTTTCTGATTAATAGAAGTGGTTGTGTTGCATGAAGGGTAACACCTTGTATTCATTATATTATGGACAGAAAAGAATTTAATTTAAAACAGCCCCAATTTCTTTCCTCACCACCATTGTAAACAGAAAGGTGTTTGATTTTTGATTTCCCCCTTTATAAGAAGTGGAGTACTTTCCCCAACCCTTCAAATTTAAATCAATCCTCTATTAACAACTACAGAGCAAACCCTGGGTAGGATAAAATCGGAGGGTTAGTTCATTTTGCACACACTCAAAAACATGGGAAGCGGGTTTGCAACATCTTAAACCCTCACCTCACGTCCTCCTTTTGCATTCAAAAGATAAAAGAGGGATAAAAGGAATACATTCCTTCAGAGAAATTAGATGGCTAAAGCTGATGTGGGGTAATTCATTCTTCCAATAGTATTAATTTCCACAATTGGTAAAGCGTGTTCCAGAGATTAATTAATCTTATAGTAAAGCACTGAATAGAAGTTCAGACCTTTCAATGGAAATACTATAGATGAGAGCCAGGCAATCCACACTTGGACAGAGCTCTGGTTCTCTTGCTATTTTGTTGATAGAAGATGGCAGATTGCCTCTTTTCGCTTCACAAGGCAATATTATTTGTTCTAGCAGTTTGGAGTGAGGCAGTCAGGTACCACAACTCCTGCTTGTTCCCCTTGGTTTGATCAAAGGTGTATACTCCTGGTCTGAATTCTTGAGATGGTTAATGTCTCATCCATTAATAAGTTTACCAGAGATTTCAGGGTCAATTGCCTTGGCAGACAGACCGCTTCTGTTGATCAGGGATTTGTCTCAGGGACCTTTGTGCATTAGTATTTAATTTCTGCAGTCACAAGGGGCTCTTTAGAAATAATGAGGATGATGTGGTTTTCTGAAGGCTAGAAATCTCTTTTGTGCGAGTCATAGCTAATCATAGTTACAGTTAGTGTAAAGCCTTTGTCCATTATACATTTTTAAAAAATAATTTTATAAGTAGCTACAATGATGTGGATATACATATTCTTTTATATCTTCTTGGCATGACAGTTAGCTCTCCAGTTGCAGTTTTATTTACATTTCTCTCCTGCTTATTCTCTTCTTCCTTAATGATTCCTTAATGTACTTATTATGAAACATGACTTTGTACCTACAAGATTTACCTGCAAGAAGTAAAGGATCTTATTAATATCACATGAAATGGCCACCTCAGAATTTACTCCTGCCTGGACTTTATGAGTTTGAGCAGGAAACATCTGTAGTCAGGTAGTAAGATTTTAAAATTAGGTCTGTGTTATAATGACAGCATTTGTATTGATGAGATCCCAATAACTGGATGGTCTGAGCCCAGTGAGAGATTAGGAGAGTTTGATAATGTGCACTGGACAGGACGAGATGACTCTTTGTCAGCAGCAAACAAGGAATAAGGAAACCAAAATTGCTCCATCATCTGCGAAACCACACCATGTTATTCTGGAAATTATTTTGAACACAGAGTTATTTCATTAAATGCTAATTAAATTTTGCATAGTCAAATCGCAGCATGTCTGTGGGATTTTGATTGTTATTATTATTGTTATCTACTTATGCACAATTTTCTAACTCCCATCAAATTCATGCTTATGTGACTCGAAAATACTTGATGCAAAAGTGACTTCACCCTTTATCTAACTTGTGCCATATAATTAGGTAGCTAGATTTTTGTGCAACATTGGAACCCTTTGCCGTAGTTGGACCAGAACTTCAGATAAAATTGAATTGGCTCCATCCATATGTGCCTCCCTGCAACCTATTCACTGAAAGGTCATCAACTTGTCCTGGTAGCTTCATAGCCTAAAACTAACTCTGTGCAGACTGACAATTGTCCTGGATGCTTTGGTTTCACCTTTGCCTTTATCAACAGAATTTGGAGCAGCTCAGCGTTAGTCTTGCCTGTAAAATATAAATAACTAATGATTAATGACACATGCATACTCCACAATCACATGGTTATTGCAAAACTCTAAAGACAGAAAATAAATAGTTCTTTAATTCCTTTTGGCAAGCAAAAGTACAGATTTTGAAAGTAAATCTTAGTTAACGGGAAGGAGTGAATCATGAACTTAATGCTGGTTAGTAAATAATTACTGGCATGTTGCAGTTCCATGCTTTCTGATTTTGCAATATTTGAAAATATATTGACCTTGTGGCAGCTGAGAAATTGCGACAACCTGTGATAAAAGTTTATAGATTTCCCCTTCTGATTTTTGTAATTACTTTGGAAGCAGCATTTGCAGTAGTGAGATCTATTTGAGATCTTCCCCAATCCAACTGGCAACATAATCAGATCCATTCAGCAAGAATGTGAACCTGATTACCATTAATTTGAATATATTTAAATATTCTTAAACAGTATAGTGCCATTGCTTTTGTTGGGTGGGGGGCGGCGGTCAAGCATGATGACCACATTGGGGGGCATGGAGGTGAGTATAGCCCCAGATGGTGAAGGGCATGGCAGGGCACAGCCCTCTGGCATCCTGCCAGGGCTATCCTGGGGGCCTGTGGCAGAACCAGCGGCAGGGCCTGGAGTAGGACCACTAGGTAACCCCACTTGGGGTGTTCCCATTATGTAGAGGGAGGCGACAGTGTAGGGGGATGGGCATTGATGTCCCAATGTCAGTGATGTTTGAGAGTGGAGGGGTGTATTGCCTGCATGGTATAGGAGCAGGTGATCTGAATATTGAGTGGTGTGGGGAGGTTCCCCCTCTCTGTTCAAGGATTGGGGGTGTTCCCCTTGTCTGCCAAAGATCCCACTGTCACTGGGGGCTGCCCTTTGCCTTGATTTTGCGATCTTTGACTTTAAAAATGGTGTCCCAATCTTTGTGAAGTCTTGTAGACTCTGCTCTACAAGAATGACAGTGCAAAAAATGATGAAATGTTAGAAGATTGGGAGTGAAATCTGGTTGTGTGGCTTTCAGTCAGTACCTGATACTTTGGCATTTTTTAGGAAAACTCTACAATTACTGGAAATTCTACATTTTAAAACAGAGTGTAACAACAAGCATGTAAGATCTGTTGTATTTTAAAATCTCTGATCCTTCCGACCAGTTTGCTTACTCCAATGTTTTACCCTGGTGCCCTTATTTGCAAGGTGGACAAACCACAAATACAAGAAAGGTTCAACAAGTTTATTAACAATAACACTACTAACCCTTAAATTACCCACATAAAACAACAGAATACCCCAAAGTCATATATACTGTCTGCAAAGATGGTTTGGTTAAAACTGCAGGCTCGATTCTCTGAGTCCTTCTGGTCAGTCATCACGAAGGTGAGTCTTGATGGCAGCTTCTTTCTTCCTTCCCTGGTCAGTCTTCTGAATGGTCAAGGGTCACCTTCTTCATTGAATCTTCTCAAGTCTTCCCCTCTGGAGTCTGAAAGTGTGTTCTTTTATCCCCTGCCTGCTTGCCTTTCCAGAAACTTCTCTGGCTTCCGGCCAATGAAGTCACAGGAGGGGGTTCCAATACCCAGTGGGTTTCTTGATGTCTGCCTGACAGAACACCAGCGTCCACCCCCAGGTGTCCATCTCCATGCTGCTGCTTACAGGTAACCTGTTATCAGATTAAGACAACTGCAGGGACTCTTGGTGACAGAAAGTCTGGCCCAATCTCAACTTCTAACAATAGGCTGGTGCATTTCAATGGAGTGCAATGATCTTCTGTTAAGTACCAGTAGGGTGCAACGACCTTTGATAGGAGGCTGATGAGTCAGCCACAGACAGATTTGTGAATTGTACAACTGGCCTGCCTGAGGTTTGACTGCGTTTGATTTTTAATACGTCCAATTTTTTAATTTAGGATATCCAATTTTATCAGCCATAAAACTAGGCCAGGTTTATGTTACAGATCACATAATATTGGATACTATTGCAAGCTCTATCTACATTTCTCTGTCATTGTTCTCGATGTCATTGGCAGCAATGTCTGGAAATTGAGGATTGCACTGCCCCATTATGCATTTCTATGGCAAATGTATCATTAGTTAGTTACAAACCAAAGCTATCGCCTCAAGTCAGGTATAACTCTTCAATAATCACAACTGGATAAGTTGCAGCAAATGTTAATGTAAGATGTAGCAGTGTATCAGATTGTTAGCACTCTCACCTCTGAGTCAGAAGGTTCTGGACTCAAGTCCATTTGAAGACAAAGAGCAAGGTAGACACGTCAGTGTAATACTGAAGGAGTGCTGCAACATTGGCGGTCTTTTGGATGGGATGTTAAACTGAGGCACTGTCTGGATGTAGAAGGCAGTATTCTGAAGTAGAACAGAGAATTTTTTGCCGGTATCTTGGTCAATATTTATATCCCAGTCAATATTGCAAAAAAAGATAATTTGACCATTATCACATTATTGTCTTGTGGAAATGCAGATTAGCTGCTGTATTTCTAACATTACAGAAGTGACGCCACTTCTAAAGCGCTTCATTGGCTGCAAAACTTGGGGGATATCCAGTGGTCTTACAAAGGCCAAGATAAATACAAATCTTTATTTTTTTAAGCTCTTTCTACACTCTCCCATCAAGTTTTCACATTAGATGTAGCACAAATTTTATAAAACATAATAATCGCTCTCATCTAACCTTCAACTGTGGTTCTTCTATCTCAGCATTATTCTGATGCATCACACATTTCCACTAACCACTGCCATTGTGAGATGCTGATTTGGTAACAGTTTGTGCTATGGTTTGATTCTTGTCAATTCTGGGTAGAGGTACTCCAACCTTCTATTGAATCTAGCCAGGTAGAGAGAAGTATTTCTTCTCAATAACATGGACTGTGTTGAAATCCATGTCCGAAATATAAATGAACATGCTACACATACGGAATTGTTTTTATAATACTAAGTTGCTCTATTACTGTCTGTCTCATATCTTTGATTGCTGATAGGTGGAACCAACATTAATTCAAACGGGTTTAATACAGACTATTGGTACATCCATAGCAACTTGACTGATGATTGCCTTCATTACAGTACCTGGATGACAATTCCTTGTATTGATCACACTGTATGAAGAAAACTTTTCAGGCATCTGTCCTAAAATTCTGTACTTTGTTCTAATGTCACAGTTTAATTTGAAGTTTTTTTTAATGATTTTTAAATAACATGAGGTATTCCTATGAAGTTTGCATATTGACACCCCTCCCCTCTGCTGTTTATATTTTTCCATATTAAATTCATTGACCATTACCCTCCTCCCCCGCATTTGATACCTGTGAATTTGGTGTGCCAATACTGATCATTCAGTTATTCCATTCAGCATTCCCTACCCACTACTCCTATTTGATTAATGTCAACTATTTACTGTCCTTTAGTCAATTCCTTCTGCTAGAGGGTGTTTTTTCACACAGAGGGTGGTGGGGGTATGGAATGCGCTGCCAAATAAAGTGGTGGAGGCAGGTACACTACAGCTTTCTTCTGAGCTACCTCAGCCTGGATCCTATGAGACTTAACCTTATGCAACAACCTACGGTGCAGTACCTTGTCAAAACTTGCAGGACATTTCCAGGGAAGTATCAATGAAAGACGTGGATATTCTTGCTTGCACTCAGCTTCCTCCCACCTGTATACACCCCTTGGCTGGACACCTTTAAAAATGACAGATTTAGCTCCTGCACCCCCCCCCCCCCCCCCCCCCCCCCCCCACACCACACACACACACACACACACACCTATAGCTTACCCCTTGATGTTAATTTTCTTTTTTTGGAAGTTCACAGAAGAAGACTCCAATATCCAAGTGACCTGGAAATAATCCCATTGTTACAAACTCAAGGCAGTTGCCAAAATGCTGCCTACGTGGTTCAATCGGAACACTCTCATCTCGGAGACAGATGGTTGCGGGTTTCAAAATCTAAGTCCTCTGCCAGAGATCAGGAATCACAAGTAGGCAGGACCAGGTAAGAATGGCCAATTTCCTTTTCCTGAAGGATATTAGTGAACCAGGTTTTTTTAACGACAATCAACAATGGTCATCAGTGGATTCATCCCAGATTTTTTTAAAATTAAATTCAAAATCCCCCTCTGCTCTGGCCAGGTCCCCAGAACATTAGCTGAGTTTCTGAATTAATAGTCTAGTGATAATATCACGAGGCCATTGTCTCCCTGGGGAGGAGCACAAGTCCTGCTCTGTGCTCCCAGTTATTAACTGTCAGGTAACCTACAATCAGTTTTCTAACAGGGATGTATGTGAGTAATTTTCAGCCTTGAGAACAAAATTCAGGCTGCGGTGTGTACCCCAGTCCTGAGGGAATGCTGCCACTCCAATGTCGGAGTGCCATTTTTTAAAACAGAGGGCCTCTCAGGCAGGTGGATGTGAATGACCCAGTGAAAGTTGGGAACGTTACACCAAGCAAGTGCCCTGGCTCGCACAAGGAGCATACACACGATGGGTCGTGAAAGGATTTTTTTCAAGAGTATCCTAGTGCTTCACGTCGTTAGTGTACGCTTGACCTGGACCATTTGATGGGCAACACGACAGCTCAGTGACTATCGCTGTGCTGTGCAGATACATGGATTTGGCCTGTGTCTGTGGGGGTTTGCGCATTGTCCCCGTGCTTGCGTGGGTTTTCTCCAGGTGCTCCGGTTTCCTCCCACATCCCAAAGATGTGCTTAGTCTAATTGGCAAAACAAATTCTCCCTAAATTGTCTCAAATTTGGTTTTTAATCCATAGATCTATAAACATAGACAGGGATCACAGGTAGAGGTGGGAACATCGGGGTAGTGGCGCAGGCTCGTTGGGCTGAAGAGCCTGTTTCCCATGCTGTTTTGTTCTTCGTTCTTTGTTCTTAAAACACCCATTAAAGTAACTTAAGTCTCAATCTCTACATTGATTTGTAATGTGAAAGAGATTTTGTCAATAGAAAAAGTAGGAAAGCAAAGTGTATTGGAGGGAATAGTCTACTTTGCTGTAAATTCCATGGTTAAATGCATTGAGTACAGTATTGAGCCATTCAAAAACCTGTTAGCTGTGTTGGTGCTCAGATTCATTTTGATCCTGATGACTCTAATCTAGTAAAAGGGAAATAGCCAGTCAGGATTTTACACTTCTGAAATGTTTTTCAGGTTTGAAGTGCTTGAATGTGGAGGTGTAAGGAAGAGCAGAACTGTGCTTCTTGGAAAACTCTGTGATCATATGACAATACTGTCTGGCCAACCTGATCTGCAACTACCCACCTGCTAAACTGTACCTTCCCTTTGCATTATCCTTCATTATTGATAAGGGACAGTGCACAAAAAAAGATGAGCACAAAATGAAAAGCAGGTGGAAGCATGAGGAGATGAGGGAAAGATGTAGTAAATGAAAGAAAAATCAGACCACAAAATAGATAAATAATTTCTAAATCGTCATTGAATGAATCTTGAACAGATTGAAGACTTAGGGAAATTAGGGAAAGAATAGCTGAATAAATTATGCAAAAAAATTTCAAAGGCTGATAAAAGAGTTCAGCTGAAAGAAAAAAAGGATGAAATACAGAAAACCAAATGATGGATCATAATTTCCTTGAATGTCCAACATTATTTTTATTCACATTCTAACTTGTCTGATTTCAAGCAGGAGTGAGCAAAGACCTTATGAGTCCCGTCTCTGCAATCCTATTTGTGTAAACAAAGGTTTATTTGAATATATCTGAAGTGGGCTGTGTTTTAGTAAGCCCTCTTGTGAAATAGAACCCAAATAGACCAGCGTCAATTTGCCTATCTTTCTGCTAACGTCGTCATTTCTGAACATTATAAAGGAGAGAACGGGCACAGAAGTCCTCTCACAAGCCTGCTGCTCAGCTGGTTTGTGACAGAAGTCCCACTACTTCCCTGTTCATCAATCCACCATCTGGCAAGATGAATTTATTACATGCTGTTTTATTCTTGGGACTTATTTGTGAGTATTAAACTTATCTGTTTTAAATGAATGTGTCTGAAGTATCTATCATTCAACTATATCTACTTTAAATTTTTAGTTCTGTACATAAGACAAACAAAATTTGCTCCAAAAATGGAGAATGAATATGGTGCAGGTTTCAGAGCATAGAAGAAAATTCCAAAATAAACTCACCAGGAATTTTTTTGAAGAATCATCAGGGAAAAGTAACTGGGAGATTAAAATTTAAGGTTTGACA
Source organism: Sphyrna mokarran (assembly GCA_024679065.1). Lineage (NCBI taxonomy): Eukaryota > Metazoa > Chordata > Chondrichthyes > Carcharhiniformes > Carcharhinidae > Sphyrna > Sphyrna mokarran. Next base: position 63,458,394 of record JAGIQG010000003.1, read on the forward strand.
ATTAATGCATTGATTTTTAAAGTCAGCAGCAGAAATGGGATTAAATTGGTTTTATTCTCTAGTTTTTAACTCTCTTCACAGTATGCCCCAGGAAATACAATTAGAGAATAGACTTTGTAGATGGAAACTGAAATTCTGTAAGATGCAAATAGAATGTAAACCAATCAGAGCAGTCAATGAAAAGCTGTTGGAGTGACAAGATCAAAAATGGTTGTTTGTATTGTGATAGTATTTTCTCACATTAGTAAGATAGTGTTGATTAAACTATGGGATATTTATAGGGAGTAATGCAATTACTGAGATGTACAGGTACAGACTGAGATAAATACAGAATTACAGACAGGCCAGAAGTACAGAAATGTTCAGGATGTTGAATTTACTGGATGCACACCTTACTGAGTTCTACCTCTTTGCTTCTCCTTCTTCACTATCCCCTGTGCCATGAATTGGTTGGAAAGTATGTTGTATGCCAATTACAAAAGTGTGTGCTCTGACATATGTCCTGCAACTTTTCACCTTTTGCTGGGTCCAGTAGTTATTTACAAGGCCAAGTGTCCAGTATTCCCTGATCGTAATAAAGACCAGATTTTTTTGTATGCCATGCCTGTACAAATACTCGAAGTGCGGTCTAAAGTGGACATCTGTAATTTCTAAATATACTATAAATTAATTTGCGGCAGGCAGAATGGCAATTGTCAGGATTTCTATGCTGAACATGGTCTTCATTTTGGCAGTGTTCTTTTAAACTGCACTGAAGCCAGAAAGACTACTAGGGCCATGGGTAAACTCATGTGGAAGTCAAACACCCCAAGTAATAGGCTCAGATCAGAGTTAAAGACAACATATGCTTTTCACTTCTTCACTCAATTGCTTGTGGTTTTCCCCCCATTAAATGGCCATAAAATTGCATGATCCCATGTACAGATACACAGGCCTAAGACTCAAATGATGGAGTTTTCACCTCATTGGTCTCTGGTTGTAGTGGTGTTGTAGATTGATTTCTCATCAGAGAAACCTGGCAGTCCTCAATTCTCTGGAATTCAAGAAAACAAAAAAGGAGCAAATTTAATAAAGAAACCCAATGCACATACCGGTTTGAAATTCCAACTCATAAAGTTAAAGATAGATAAAAATAAAGTGCTGATAAAACTCAGCAGAGAAACAGAGTTAACATTGCAAGTCTGGAATGCTTCGCAGATTATCCAGAAGGAGCAGGAAAAGAAAACTCAATAAATCTTCAATTTCTTGGACATTTGATTTGCAGTTGATCACTTCCCTCACGCAATTTAATGAGCTTTGTAGAATCCTTAATGGAGCAGATTGTTTCGGAACTGATAGGAAGGAACTTAAAGGGCTAAATAGATTGCTTTTTGTTCAATTTTCATATGAAAGTAGTCGTTGCATGGCAAGGGACAATTGGGCTGACAGATCTTTGGGTGAGAGCTACCTAAAAATGATCCTTATCTTTCAATTACCTTTTTTCACCACTCTCGGTGCCATCTACAACATTCAGCTATTCTCTAAAACTGAGGCATAACATTATATAGCTGCATTGTGGCACAGTGGTTAGCACTGATGCCAAGACCAGGAACCAGGTTTGATTCCTACCTTGGGTTACTGTCTGTGTGGAATTTGCACATTCTCCTTACGTCTGTGTGTGTTTCTCCAGGTGCCCCGGTTTTTTCCCACAGTCCAAAGATGTGTGGGATGGTGAATTGGTCATGTTAAAGTATCCCTTAGTGTCAGGGGCATTAGCTAGGGTAAATACATGGACTATGGGGATAGGGCCTGAGTGGGATTGTGGTTGGTGCAGTTTTGATGGGCTGAATGGCTTCCTTTTGCACTGTAGAATTCTATGATTTTATAAACACACATTGAAGCAATGGCAGTGTTAGAAGTAGTAACACAAATTAAGAATGCCAGAACAAAAAAAAGTACTAGAGCTCATTTCTAGAGTGGTGAAATTAAAAGCAGAGAAGTAATCTTAAACCTAAAACCTTGGTTAGACCACACTTGTGAATATATTATAAATGTAAATCATAATTATAAATCATAAGTATAAACCATAGGATATAATTTCCATATTATAAAAGGATTCAGAGGCACTGGAGAAATGTTTCCACGAGTGGAGAAGACCAGAACTAAGGCCATGAATAGTTAGCAGTGAATATAGGATTCAGGGACAACTTCTTCATCTAGGAAGGGGCCCGAATGTGGATCCTGCTACCACAGGGAGTGTTTAAGGTGACATTAAGGGGAAGCTAGGTAAGTACAGGGATGGGAATGGAATACAAGGATATGTTGGTATGGTTAAATGTAGAAATATGGATTCATAACCTCCAGAGATTTGAGCTTCTAAATTATGCTGTACAGAGAATGTTACATTGTTCAAGTTCTTCATTTTGGAATAGATGAAAATTCTGGTCTGGTCCCAGATAAATGTAAAGGATACCATCCGCTATTTATAGGAGAGCAGGAGAATACTTCTGATGTCCTGAAAAACAACGTCACTTTTAAAACTTACCTCATTGTTATTTGTGAAATGATTGATCAAGATATCTCCTTACATTAGACCAATTTAACTTCTCAAAAATAATTAATTAGTGATTAAGTGATATGATATGTAAAAATTCATCTTTTCTTTCAGAGTGGAGTTTTATAAAAATATGAATAAATAAATTCTGCAGCCTAAAACACTTGAGAGAATATACCCTAATGTGCTATCTGAAAACTTTAAAGCATATGGGCCCTCCAGTTTCATAAATAGATGTATTTAGTTCAAGAATAGAAAAGTTATACTGATCCTATATGAAAAAAATGGATAGGCAGCTAATAAAGAATTGCATTCACTTCTAGTCACTACACTTTACCGGATGTGAGAGACCTTGAGTAGGTGTAGAGGAGATTTACCAGAGTCATTCTCAGGATGGGGGATTTGAGGTACAAAGTTAGGTTGGAGATGTTTCAGTTATTCTCAATGGAGCAAAGGAGTTTAATGTTTGCTGTGAGATTTGATAGAGATGCACAAGATTTTGACAGGTTCGATAAAGTAGACAAAGAATTGCTATTTCTATTAACTGACAGTACAAGGAGTAAAGATTTTGGGCAAGAGATGTGTTGCATGTGTATTTTTGCTGGTGCATTAATCCTCATTTTAAACTGTTTTCATTTAAAGACCCATGAAATTACAGCCTCTATAATTTGTGGTGCAAGATTCAGCTCTTTCTACAACTGTTACTGACCATTTATCATTTACATGTAAAGCTTAGTGATGATTGCATAAGTACTGTTCTTTCTTGTGTAATATCACACTATTACCTCTGAATATCATTCTGCTCTCTCATTTTATATATAATGGTCCTCTCCTTTAGATAATCTTCTCTCTTCTGCAGAATCACCTGTTGTCTTTCTCTCTCTTGTATAATCTCTGTCTTCCATCTGAACATTGTCCTTTTTTTTCTGTCTTCTCTAATTGCCATTGCCTCTTAATCTTTCTTTTTTACTTACTGTTGACTTCCACTGTGCTTTCAATCCTTCGTAACTATTATTTTTCCATCTCATAAATACTGTTTTCTTTCCAGTGTACACACTGTCCTTCATTTCTCTTACTATCATATAATCATTAAAAAGGAAAACACATATTAGTGTTAGCTGTAGCTCGGTTGGTACTGCCTCTGAATCACAACATGGACTCAACTGATCCCACATGATTACAATGTGTTTTCTCTCTGTAAAATCACTTTTCTACCCCTCTCTGTCTTGTTCTTCTCTTCTTGTGATTTTGCCCCCTAACTTCACATGTATATTGCTGTCATTTCTCTTCTCTAACTAATCGTTATGCATTCTATATAATAATGTTCTCCGTTATATAAAATGCTATTCCCTGTCATCTGTCTCTTCTTGTCACAATTCCAGCTTTTGTCTATATACTCTCTTAGTGTGCTTTACTTTGTATTATCACTTTAATTGTTCTTCTTCTGTCTGCTGTGTAATCAGTGTGTTTTCTTATATAACCCCCTTCTTCCTCTCTTCCCTAAATAATTACTATGCTTTCTCCTTGCAGCACTACAGCTTTGTTTCCTTCAAGCACTGTCTAATTGCTGATATCTATCTTTCCCCTTAAAATCACTGTCCAGTATTTATCTGTCCTCCGTATAATTCTTATACCTTTATCTTAAAACTATTTCACCCTGAAGAATTGCTGTTTGACATTTATTTTCTCTTTCTCAAGCCCTTTCAATTGCTACTGATCCACCTATCAAATGGTGTACTGTTTCTACACAAGAACTACAGAAGTGCAATGAGTTGAAAAAACATATGGCAAATGATTACCCCAAATTCTCTTGTATAAGGAAGGAAAATCCTGAAAGCTGTGTGGTTGCTATTAAGGTAAGCCTTGATTTTATTCAAACTTGGACATAGAGCTTGCAGTCTAATTATTTTATTACAGGATTGTCAGGCTGATCTGAATAATTAAGTTGCAGGATGTAAGTAAATAGAAGCAGCAAAAATCTTGGAAAAAAATATACTACCCTCTGGGATAGAGAATTCCAAACATTCACAACCTGTTAAGTGAAGTAATTTCTTTTCATCTCAGCCCTAAATAATTTGCTCCTTACCTTGAGATTGTACCCCATGTTTTTTATTCCCTGACCAGCAGAGAACAATCTCTCTGTGACTACTCTATCAAGCCTTCGACAATTTGTCTGTTTCAAGGAGATTGTTTCTCCATTCCAGAGAAAGGCCTAATTTACTCAGGCTCTCATCATTAAACCACCTTCTAATTCCAGGGACCAACCTGATTGGATGTTGTCAGTCTTCACAAGGGCTATGTGCTGATCACTCCTACCAATGGGTTGTCATGGAAAAATACATCTGTGACAGGTAGTTTGTTAAGAAAGATGTCAAATACACTTCTTCCTGCTTGTTCATTCTCTCACCACCTGCTGCAGTCCAAGTCTGGCAAATATATTCTTCAGGACTCGGTCAGCTTACACTGTAGTGGTGCTGCAGAGCCAAGCTTGGTGATAGACGTTGAAGTATGTCCACTCCTAGAGGTCATTTTGTAAATTTTCTGCTCTCAATGCCTCCTTCATGTAGTGGTCTTCAAACTGAATGAACATTGCTTCATCAGTTGAGGAAGGATGGTAGGTGTAATCAGCAGCATGCCCTGATGCCCAGAGAATTCAGAGGTTCCAGAGTCAATATTGAAGACTTCCTGTACTGTTTCCCCCTGCAGTATATCATTGTGCTGCCACCTCTGGTGAGTCTGTCCAGCTGATGTTACAAAACAAATCCAGCGATGGTGACCTTCTGTGATCTTGGTTGTAAGCTATGATTCACAGAGTTTAACTACATAAAGCTATTACTTGACTTGTCTATGCATTAGCTCCCTCAATTTTGAACAAGGCCCTACTGCCGCTACCATTAGTAAGGAGCGCTGACTAAACTGAGTGGGTCTTTAATAAATTCAGTGTCTATGTCCATGCTCGGTGATCCATGTGGCTTTATTATTACAGTCATGCATGAGAACACTATCAAATGCTTATTCCACCAAGTCACACCCTCTCCTGACTTGGAATGATATGTCACTATCGCTGGGTCAAATTCTGAATCTCCCTCCCTAACAGCACTATAGGGGTACCTGTATTACAAGAAGGCAACTCACTACCATCTTCACAAGGGCAATTAGGGATGGTAATAATTGCTGGCTTTTCCAATGACACCCACATTCCATGAATGAATTTTCAAAAATAATTTTGGTCAACATGAATGATTGTGTTCTTGAGGGCTTCTAAGATCATAAAAAATCCACTAGTTGCTGAAGAACAGAAAAGAATTAAAAACAGGTGTCAATGATTTGAATGCGCAGTTTGAAAAAATAGACTCAGAAATTGGGCAGCAACTTTGCCCTAAGAGAATTCTCAGGACGGCATGAGGCAATTTAAAAAAACAGCAGCTGAAAATTTGAATGGAGTATCAGCTTAAAGAATAGAGTCATAGAAGTTTACAGCATAGAAACAGACACTTTGGCCCAACTTGTCCATGCTGCCCTTTTTTCTAACTCCTAAGCTAGTCCCAATTGCCTGTGTTTGATCCATATCCCTTGATACCCATCTTAACCGTGTAACTGTCTAAAGGCTTTTTAAAAGGTAAAATTGAAACCACCTCCGCTACTATCTCTGGCAGGTTGTTCCAAACACTCATCACCCTCTGTATGAAAAAATTACCACTTTGGACTTTCTGTATCTCTTCCCTCTCACCATAAACCTTGCCCTCTAGTTTTAGACTCCCCTACCTTTGGGAAAAGATATTGACTATTTAGCTGATCTATGCCTCTCATTATTTTATAGACCTCTATAAGATCACCCCTAAGCCTCTTACGCTCTAGAGAAAAAAGTCCCAGTCTATTCAGCTTCTCCTTATAACTCAAACCATCAAGTCCTAATAGCATCCTAGCAAATGTTTTCTGCACTCTTTCTAATAATATCCTTTCTATAATAGGGATGACCAGAATTGCACACAATATTCTAAGTGTGGCCTTACCGATGTCTTGTACAACTTCAACAAGATGTCCCAATTCCCATATTCAACATTCTGATCAATGAAAACAAGATGCTGAATGCCTTCTTCACCACTTTGTCCACCTGTGACTCCACTTTCAAGGAGCTATGAACCTATATCCCTAGGTATAGATTCTGTAACTTTCCCCACTACCCTACCATTAACTGAATAAGTCCTACCCTGGTTCAACTGACCAAAGTGCATCACATCACAAGTAAATTTAAAAGTGACGTGTCTAGTAAAGTGAAACAAGAATAGCAATGAATCTGTATGTGCTATGGTGCGTTGACACACAAAAACAAAGGCTGAATAGATGGCGGAGAATTATGTTGATCAAGAAGCTCATTATAGGGTTATGAACAAACAGAGCAAGATGCAAAAAAACACAGAAAGAGCCAAAGAAAGGGGGTTAAAGTACCAATCAATCTATATAACTTGTGAAAAGGACAAATCTGTAGAAACTTGGAAGTGAATCATCATGGATTGAAGGAAAAGATCAATGTAATCATGTACAAGATTACAGGAGATCTCAGAATAATAAGGGTAGTGTGGCAAGATCAGGATTAAAGCACTGAGGAAGTGAAGTGGTGAATGGGTTATGGTTGGATAAAATAATAAAAAAAGTGGAAGAGCTTATGAAAATTCTCAGAAGGTACAGGAATGAGAAGAAACCAGGCACTGGTCATATTGCAGAAAAAGAAGTTATTAATGAATAGAGAAAAGCATTGAGACAAAGATCCCAACTGGAAGACACATGGATATTGTAGCTGTCAAAAAGTTGGGTACAAATGTATCTGATGATGACAAATTCTGAAATTCCCTATCTAGTGGCACTGTGGTGTACCTGCACCATATGGATTGCAGCAGTTCAAAAAGGCAGCTCATCACCATCTTCAAAAGCACAGTTAGGGATGGTAATAAATGCTGAGCTTTCTAGTGGCACTCACCTTCCTTTAAAGTGGTGAACTGATACTTGAAGCAAAACAGTTCATGCTGGAAGTATGAGTTCTGAAAGTGAACTTCTTCTACACTGTGAACATGTATCATACACTGCCTTTTACTTTGCACTGCTTTGCGCAATTCAAATAAATGTTCCAATTTGGAAGATGTATAAATTTTGGCTACGTTATTGAACTTAGATCAATACATCTCAGTGAGGATTTCAGGAGAGAGTGAATAAAATTAGAGCCCAAAATATTTTATCATTAATTGCATTTATTGAAAAGAAGAGGGCTTTTTATTAATAAAGTACATATGTCTCATCCTCAGAATAGGGATGCAGATGCTATAACTTTGGATGGTGGAGATATATACAAGGGAGGTCTCTTGCCAGCACCACGCCTGAAACCAATTGCAGCTGAAAATGTCACAGGTAATTGCTCATGAAACGTGGCCAACAAAACATTTAAAAAAAAGAGTGCTATCACTCATTTTGTAATGGACCGGTTACTCAATGTTCGTCTCCACTGTGGGTCTGCTACCGTGATCTGTTTTATATATTGCCCTGGCCACGCTCAAATTTTCCTCACTGGCTGTTTGCATAAAACATGGTTATATTTAGATACAAATGTTTTGCATCTTTACCAGTAAGAAATATTTTGTTTGCAAGTAGTTTCTCCAATTAATGATGTTCCTGTCATTTGGTGACATCACATAATTGTTACTTGTGGAATTGATTATGTGAAAATATTTCAACTAGATTAAATTCTGACATAAAGTCTATAGCTTCTGGTCCCAGTCTTTATATTTATTAACAATACTGTATATTCTGGATTGGTGAGTTTGGGTCAAAATTCCCTCAAAGACTTGATTATCTTTCAAATGTCTGATCCATCCAGATCCAATTCCTGCACATAGAAAGTGATCTGTTTGGTGCCCTAACATGGACTTGTTTTTAGTTAAAGGCAGCTCATGGATTTTTGACTGTGTCTGAAGTAGGAGTTTCAAATTGTAGAGTAGTTTAGATATTAAAAGCCCAATTTCTTAAAGAATCTCTCATGGTGCAATCTTGAAAAGATGTACGGAGTACTGTACCCATGGAATATATGTGTACTTAGATCATTCAGCAAGACCAGTTGCTAGGATTACCAAGAAGGAGGCTGAGCAAATTATTTACAAGGTCATTAGCTGCCAGTTAATTTAACACTTGTCAGTATCTTAAGTTCATGTGTGAACATGTGAATTTAGACTAGTCTTTACGGTGTGACCTAGATTCATTTGTAAAAACTAGTTACTTATGCTGCCTAAATTATGTGTCCATTGGAAGGTGTTTCACAAATTACTGATCTCACTAAGTGCACCACGTTCATCGGATCTGAAAAAGAACATTAACCAATCATCTTCTCAAAAAAACCTTCAATAGTTGAATTGCTTTTCAGAGTAACTTTTAAAAATTGTAGCTCTGTCGAGCATTAGAACCTTTGAACAACTTTGAACAAATAACTGGAAAATGATAAAACTTTATTTAGAGTGATCTCTAAATGTGGCTCCACAATGACCTCAAAAACTTATGATTAGTCCCTCCTGTGTGAAAGTCGTCTGCACAACTGCCTTAGTAACTTATGACAGCCCATTCCCCCCACCCTGCCCTTACACACACACACACACACACACACGTACACACACAGAGAGAGCAATCGAAATAGCCTATAATATATTTTTACTTGTAATCATCTAAGCAAATTCTGATGCACCCTTGTCTATAGCAATCCCAATAACCTATGATAGGCACTGGCCCATAGCCATTACAATAAGCTATGATTACACTTTTCTGTAGCAATTTCAATAGCTGTGATAGCTGTCCTTCAACAATAATCTAAGTATCTGCTGACTCTTGGCAATGACATTACTCTGCAATTGACCCAAGTCCACCATTATTTCAATATCTATGAAATAATGACCTTAATGACTCCAATACGACCTTGCTCCACAGCAATTTCAATATGCTCCAAAATGATCCCAATGACTTGTGTATCTTCTTATTCTACTTTCATTACTTAAACTTGAAAATGTCAGGATACTAGAACAGAAATTCCAAAGTACGTTATGAAGCCTGACTAGACCCCAGAAGTTTTTTTTAATTTTGGCATTAGTTGAGGATAAAGTGTTTGACTCCAGATGCGAATCTATTGAATGCACTAAGAAGCTTTTATCAAAACAAATTTTATTTAACAATACAGTTCAACTATAATGAATTATTAACTTAACTTTAACCAATTGAAATTCTTAAACATGACAAGAAAAGGTTCTTAACTGCTAATCTATCTCTATTAGTTCCAATTCTAGCAATATTTCTCATGGACTTCAATCCCTTTTTAAAAGCAAACCCTCAGGCTTGTACCCATTAACAGTCCTAATGCCTTTGAACACCTCTGGAGAGAGAAATACAGAGAAACATCTTTACGAGTATAAGCACTTATTTTCTGATAGCCCCAAACAGCAGCTTCCAGAAAGAGAGAGAGAGACAGACAGACGGAAAGAAACTTCTTGTTTCTTTCAGAACCAGGCAGAAACCAACTGTTTTAAAATAAAAGTGTGTTTAACCTTAAACTTACCTCCATCCATTCACATGAATCTCTCTCCATCAATAACCTAATCAAAACACAACTCTAGAACCTCAGAGGAAAAAACAGAATAAACAAAAATGCATTAACTCAAATTAAAACAAACACATCCCTAGCTAAAACCAATTATTCTCCTATATTCTCGGCATGGCATTGCCTGGTTTTCAGACCAATTGGCACCATGTGAAACAGCTGAATTTTAAACATATCTCCCAGAAGAAACATGATATAAATACATTTATTAAAGGCATAGTATTTTCACAAAAAACATTATTTTAAAGTCTTTCTGAAGAATTCCATCAGGAACTGACTTTATTCCATCATCAAAGCATCATTAAGATTAAAGTATTTGATTTGGATTTCTGTGGAGGCTAATAATTAACCATGGATTGTGTATTACAGGGGAGTCTTGCTACTATGCTGTTGCAGTGGTAAAGAAAAGCAGCAGTATTACGATCAATACATTGAAGGGCAAGAAATCCTGCCATACTGGTCTGGGTAAATCTGCTGGTTGGAATATCCCAATTGGAACCATTGTACAACGCAATCCAAATGAATGGAATAGAGAGGATCCTATTGAAAAATGTAATGTACTGTTTGTTTTCTTTTGTCAGGAATTTTTAAATGTTGTGCTTAAACTAGATCAGTGAAGATAACAAAAATGTTCCTTAAAGGTTAGCTGGAAATCAATATCAAATACCAGACAGGCAGGAACTCCCCAAAGAATTCTAAGTCCCCAATTCATGTTAAAATGGGAGTAACAACCACTGTTTTTTTTTGGTGGGATTTTCAGAATGAATCTCTGACACTCTGAGAACTGCAGAATGCCCTAGCAGGATTCACTCGGAAAATCACGGGATGGGGCATATTCCTTTGAGCTTTAAAGAGAGAGTTTGCCCTTTTAGAAGGAGCCTTTTGATGGGAAAAGCCTACACCCTTCTCCTTTTCATCTAATATGAAAGTTTCTTTATTTCCCGCCTTCCCTCCCCATTCTGAAATATCATCCACATGCCAGTCTCAAAATTGAGAAAGGACAGGACAGGTTTTAATCAGAGCAAGGATGGGCTTCCTGCCTGAGATTTGCCTCAGTGTAAAACCACAACCAGATCAGGAAACTGAAGGGAATTCTGTCCCGTGCAATTTCATGCTGGCCTCAGAACCCAGAGGGACCAGGGAATGTAAAGTTCTGGTCCTGGTTTGCACGTTTTGCCCATTTCTCTTCCAGAATTGCGAATGGGGCCCAACAACAGACACAGATATTTGCTCTTCCCATGTATGCATTTAAACAGCCTCCTTCTTGTTTTGAGTTGGAATGTCCATGTTAAGCCTGACTTAGTTAATTCAGGTTGGCATCTGGGCACAAAAGATTTCCAGCTGTCCTTCAACAACCATTTGCCCAATTTACAAGTTAGAAGAAAATGACTACTGGTTAGACATCTCCCCCATAGTCCCTATTTATATAAAATTTGACCCAGGAGACAACAGGCCAACATCTATAATCATTGAAATAATGGAAATCAGAAATAGCATCTTGAGTTTCAAATAGATAAATTTTCATACTGCTGTCCATTCGTTCCTTCAGAAAGTTTTTGACCTAATTTTACATTGGAGATTTCTAAAGTGACGTGCCAAGGGACTCTAGTTTAGAACATGATATGTATGAGAAATTGCCCATTAAAAGAAAGAGAACATGTTCTGTGCAGGGATTTAGATAAATCATTCTGTTGAGTAGATGGCAAGTTCAATTTAATCTTGATAAATGTAAGGTTTACACAATAGGATAAGACACACCTCAAGTATATGATGAATGGGATAGCATTATGAAAATGAGAAGCAAAAAGAAATCTGGAAGTAACAGTACACTTGCTATTTGCAATATATAGATGCATAGAGCAATGATAAAGCTAATAGAATTGTGAAACGTAGGAACAATGCAATCCAAAGATAATTTTACAAACCGGCACTGAAAAGAAGCAAGCTTTTCTGGCTGTCAGGTCAGCTCAGAAATTTGAAAACACCCTTGATTTTGTGAGCAAAGTACGCTGAAAATTAGGGGTCAGAATGCCCTTGAATTTCCATTGTGTCCATTGATAGTCTGTGTGGTGTCTCCCTCTTTCCTCTCTTTACCTCAATCTCTCTCTCTCTCTTTAGGCTCCCTTGTTTTCTGTTTCTCATCCTCTTTCATTTTGATTCCTTTCTGTATCTCTCTCTCCCTGGCCATGTGAGTCGTCTTCACGCAGACACACATGCAGATGGGCCAGTAAAGTAGGGCTCTGTGCGTTTGGCGGTGAGTACGTCTCTGCTTATCCACCTGTGCTGTGATTTTTCAGAGTGGTGGGGGAACTGTTTGGTGGGTGGTCCACCCTTAATTAGGCCTCAGCCAGCTGCCTCAGCAGGAGAGGCCTGCCCAATCAATGAAAGCTGCCTCATTACCTTCCATCCATTTCCAGGGAAGATAAGGCATCCAGGTTCTTTTAGCGGAAGTGCTCCCAACTTTTCAGTATATAATTTGCACAAAAAATCCTGTGCTGTTGGATGTAGACTCAGGAAAATCTCTTTTATGATTCATATTCTTCAGTTATTGTACATTAATTTCCACTTTTTCTCCCCCCAGTTGTGGAAAAATTCTTCGCCTCTAGCTGTGTTCCAGGAGCCAGCAGTCAATTCCCTGGGCTATGTAGACTGTGTAAAGGATCTGGAACAAATAAATGCCAGCGATCACACCATGAACCCTATTATGATTATTCAGGTGCATTTCAGTAAGTGTTCCATGGTTCTGGAGTCTGAATTTATCTCATCTTTATTCAGAACTGCAAGGTCCACCCAATCGCCCAATGGGAGAGCAAGTTCCACCCAACTGGAGAGCAAATTCCACTCCCCTGGTTATTGGGTGCAGTTTAGTTGAATAAAAGTTGTGATACCACCCTCCTATTAGTCAATATTAATGATGCCTTGAGCAAAATGTATAACTGAGAATAAGGGAACAAAGCACCTGAGTTCATCCATCCAGGATTTTTCTTTTAACCAGATGGGAAACTAGTCACCCAAGTGTTTTTGAAACAGGTGAGATATTGCTACAGACAGATTCCTAGACAGATTTCTGGGATGGAGATATCCCTATGAAGAGAGACTGAGGAGACTGGGCTTGTATTCTCTAATGTTTAGGAGAATTAAAGGTGACTTCTTTGAGATATACAAAATTCTTACGGTACTTGATAGGGTAGACAGATGAAGGATGTTTCCCTAATTGGGGGTGGTTTAGAACCAAGGAACACAGTCTCAGAATAAGAGGTGGATCATTTGGGACTTAGGTGAGAACGAATATTTTCATTCAGAGTTTGGTGAGTCTTTGGAATTCTCTACCGCTCAGGCTTGTAGAGGCTCAATGTATTTTCAAAACAGAAATCAATAAATTCCCAGATATTAAAGATATCAGGGGCTATCTTGCATGGTAGAAAATGTTATTGATGTAAATTAGTCATGATCTAGTTGAATGGCACAGTGGGCTCAAGGGATCAAGCAGCTTACTCCTGCTCCTATTGCCTATGTCCCTAATTAAAGACATTTTATCGTCTTTATGGAATTGAGGAAAAAAATGCAGAGCAATTATAATAATCCATGTTGCTACAGCATAGCATCAACATCACTGCCAAGAGAATAAAAAAGATAAATGTAGAAAAAAAGTTTTAGGCCTTCAGGTATTCTGCCCCCACAACAGGTACGTCTGATAATTGCCTGAATTGGTGACACGACTGTCTTCTGTACCAAGCTCCGGTGATAAACTGGAGGAGTGGAAATGAGGGAAATCTGCAGTTTTAGAAAACTCTGTGATCCTGGGTAACCACAGTGAGTTGGCAGACATTCCGATATCTTTAATATCCTGCTATACCTCCACTAACAAAATGCTCCAGACAAAGGAGATTCTCTGCATTTTGCTGACCCGGCATGCTCTTGTACAGAGGTAGTCCAAACGTAAAACTCCATGCACCAATGCAGCCAAGCCAAATCACACTACTCCAGCATGACTGACCACTCAACTGGGGCACCATGTCCCCATCCACATAGAGCCTTTTCTTAAACTATTGCCATTTGTTTGTTGTATGTCTGAATAACATTGATATTATTGACTGTCAAACAGCAAGTTCCAATAAATGACTTGACAACCTGATTTAATGATGGTTGTGGGATAAGTTTTGACCAAAACATTGGGAAACTCCCTGTTCTTTAAAAATGGCTTAGGATCTTTATTTGATGGCTATCTGAAGGGACAAACGGGATTTTAATGTTTTCGATCAGTATTTGCTGTGTCATATTAGATTATATATTGAAATCTCTGGAGTGGAACCTGAACTTACCATCTCTTGGTGTTTTTCTCAGTAGGTGTGGGACTGAGGTAGGGTGTCAGAGCGAAGTGAAGGATGTTCTTTTGTGGTTGGGTTTATTTGTGCAGTAACACCAGGGGGAGCACTTCTTGTTATTGTACAAGAGGTAGGGTAGGATTTTCTGGCTGCACTCACCCCAAGATGGGAAATTCCCGAATCAGATCAATGGATCTTTGCATGGTTTGCCAATTTTTCTGTCCCATCTACTACAATTTCTGTGGTGAGGGGGTCAAGAATATTCCACCCATAATGTTCGTCAGAGAAAGTGAGAGTTGCTTCTAAGTGCACCTTGTGTTTTAATAATTCTCTTTCACATTTGTAAATAGATAGGCAGCCTAAATTTAGATTGAGACACAAACTGAATGGGGAATAAAGTAAAAGTGGAATCCACAGATCCAGAGGACTGTGGAGGACTCGAGCATACTCAAGACAGATCAATAGATTTCTGCATGTTAAAAACATGAAGAAATACAGGCAATAGTGCAGGAAAATGTAGTTGAAGAAGAAGATCAACAATCTCACTGAATGGTGGAAGGGTTTGAGGGGCTGAATGACCCCTTTAATTTCTTCAAAGAGAAACATGTGAGAATTCAGAGTTCTGTAAAAATGTGCTATTCATTTGCCAGTCCTTACATTAAAATTCTAATGAAAAATGCACTGAGATATTGCTTTTCTGAAGGGACTTTTTTGCAGATGCTTTCACAACAATTTTGAGAAACATCAAAGTATATAAGTTTATTCCATCTTACATTATTTATTAACATTTGCTATTTTCTACAAATGGATTTATATTTCAGCAGCTGGACTTTTGCAAGAAGTTCATTCACTCTTTATAGTTCTTGTACCCGTGACAAGGGTCTTTTTTCACAAGAAGTGTTGTGAAGAAAAAGTAAAAATAAGTAATAATAAAAAATTGTTGTCCAGTGTGGGACTTGAGACAACATATGGAATATTACTGTGGATGGTTGGGGGTTGGGGAGTGTGCAGGGAGCGTGGTTGGTGATAGAGGATTCCTCCCATCCAGTCTCCAGAAATAAAGTTGGCGTGGATTCCACCCACTCCATGCCATCCTGCCCATAAGCTATAGTGCATTGCGCCAGGTTGAATTAAAAATTATGCACTTTACTGGGGAGGAAGACACACCTTCAGGACCTGCTGGCCAATTTGAGAGATGACATGCTATCTACCTATGGTCTAGCGAGTATATGGTACACATGGGTTCGCTTATGTTGCATCAGGATGGAACAAGGGAGGAGGCATTGCTTATAGTGCACTACATTTGTTTGTAGCACCTATGTTTTTAAAAAGTTTGTTGATGGTACAGGGGAAATTTGC
The DNA here is from genome assembly GCA_024679065.1 of Sphyrna mokarran. Lineage (NCBI taxonomy): Eukaryota > Metazoa > Chordata > Chondrichthyes > Carcharhiniformes > Carcharhinidae > Sphyrna > Sphyrna mokarran. The sequence continues at coordinate 63,474,238 of JAGIQG010000003.1, forward strand.
TTATAGTGTTTGGTTGGATAGTGCATGGTTCTGCAGAGGATAATGGACTTTGAATATGCTGGAGTGTTAATATTCAAAATCATATTTGTTTTTATTTTGCTATTTCCTTGGTAGTATATCCAAAATGTATAGCATTAAATATTATGGCTGGAACTCTATCATCTCACCTGCTGCGGAATCGACGTGGGTGAGAGTCCAACAACGGAAATTTCCCTTGATCTTGGGTGGGAATTTCCGATCTCGCCTGAGTGAGGCAGTAAAAATCTGCCGTGTGTCCTGATTGCATATCATTCTGTGTTCAAACTGGTTGAAGGCCCTTGTAAAGGGTTCACCAGGACTCAAAGCCCCAATGACAGTCTAGGTTGGGGAATGGCACCGACTCTGTATGCTAAACTGACTGGTGTGGTTATATTTTTCTAGGTGTTTGAAGGATGGTGCTGGAGATGTAGCCTTTGTGAAACACACCACAGTGCCAGGTAGGTGAATCTGTGCAATCAATTTTGTAACAATAATATGATATTGCACACGTCACACTTTTGACTCAACTTTAGTCACATTTACAATGATTGACACCAATTTAACCCCATCACCCTGTGACTGTAGAATCTGTCCAAAAATTCTTAAAATGCCTCTGAAAGATTTTCAACTGAAAAATTTGAGCTGCCATCTTTTCTCTTTAATTTTGTAATGTCTAAAATAAGGATTGAAATAATTTGTTTTTATAAAATTTAGAAATGTTCTCGAAAGCATAACCAATGATTCCATCAATAAATTAATCAAGTGCTTTTCTATGTTCATTGAAGTTTTTATTTAAAAACTTCATTTTTCTCGGAAGTGTGGGCGGTCCTGGACTTGCCTTATAAGAAGCTCAGGTACTCAGATCCAGCTGGGCAGCCCACTGTCTGTTACCAGGGGAACTCATACTCAATGAGTCCCACGGGAAGATTAATCAATGATTTGCTATGGGCCTTGAGGGGGTTATTATACTTTTCTCATTAGCTTTTCTTTAAGTAATTTTGAAAATATTGATTTCCAAAAGCATATTCTGACAACATTTATATTGAATACATTTTAATAGAAACTCTGGGGAGGATTTTCCACTTCCGTATTCAGGGAACAGGATCAGTGGTGGGAGAGGGAAATCCCGCGGGATTCCCTGATCATAATTTACAGCGATGGCAGGTTATTATACATTATTTAAAGGGTTGTGAGATAAACTGTGGTGGACCCTTTTCTTCACTACATGGGTTTTAAGCATTGCCTTGGTGCAATCCAGCCGCCAGATTTCATTTCCAATACTTTACCTCAGGAGTGTTAAAAGAATGGAAATATCCATTCACCTCTGTCGCGCATGAGCTTTTAGATAAACTGGGCTAAACTTTGTCTTAATCCATACCTACTAGCTTAGTGTGTCAGCTATGTCAGGACCCCAACATGGTTTTCTGAGTTGGAAGTCATTATGTGTATTTGTTCCCATAACATACTTGGGAAAGGGTGGTTCTCCCATTATCCTGCAGTGAAGGTAAAAATCTATCTTGATATATGAGGCCTGTGTCTGTAATATACAGTATATTATGTTGAGTTTCTGATACACTTTCCCTATGTTGAACCTGAAAACATTGTATTGTTTTTCCAATGATATGTTGATATTATAACTTTGGCCAGAACTTTACCACCCACTATGGAAATCGGAGTGGTCAAGGGGCAGAACATGGGAAAGTCCGTTGACCTCAGGTGGGAGTTTATGGTTTTGAGATGAGCGAGACCATAAAATCCCACCCTTTATGTTTATCAAACCCTGATGCTAATTTGTATTGCCCTCGTTGGGACTCGGATGAGGATTGGGAGAAGTGCACAAACCTGTCTGATAATGGATCTTTTTGGATTGTTGTTCCCAGCTGCTGAGAGACAAAACTATAAGCTCCTGTGCCTAGATGGTTCCACACAGCCAATCAATAACTACAAGAACTGTCACTGGGCGAAAGTGCCAGCTCATGCTGTGGTGGTGAGAAGCGGGGATGTGGAAAATGAAAAGAATGAGGCGATTTGGAGATTCCTCTCATTAGCTCAGGTATGCCAAAATCTGCAGAAAGGGGATACTAAAAGGGTAGATTTGTAATTTGTACCACCACAGGAAATCTCTCAAACATTTTGATTCACTTTGCGTGGAAATAAGTGCAATGCTTGTTGTTATATAGGCAAATATGGCTGCCATTTTTTTTGTGTCAAGATCCGCCAAATACCAATTTGACTAATAATTAATTAATCTGTCATCAGTGGTGTTGGTTGAAGAATAAATGTTAATGAGGGAGTTGGATGAATTTCTAATTATGGACAACAACAACAATATTTGGATGGAAGATATTTTGGGTGCACTTTCTCACAATCATTGGTCCACTGGAACTTGTTTTGATTTTCTGAAGATATTGGTTTTCTCCCCCTGAATTTCCCATTTACAATCTCAGATTCATTCTCTGATTATTTTTTGTCACTCCTGGACAATGTGGCAGATGCTGCAATTCATGATGCTCCACTGCACTTTGACAATATGGAGCAGCCTTAATGGACCAACTCACATCTACTTAACTTTTATTTTATCACGTATATATTTTTTGATCAAATATAATCCAAATGTACAAATCAGATATGATTCATAATCTATTGAGAGGATGTATTCAACTCTTGTCCATCAAACTATCTTTGCATTTTGTGGTTGCTTTTTTGAGCTTCTTTTTAAGTAGAGTAAGAAGTCTCACAACATCAGGTTAAAGTCCAACAGGTTTATTTGGTAGCAAAATTCACTAACTTTCGGAGCGATGCTCCTTCGTCAGGTAATGGGAGTTCTAGTCATAAACAGGGCATATAACAACATAAACTTAATTTATAAAATAATGGTTGGAATGCAAGTCTTTACAGCTAATCAAGTCTTAGAAGTACAGACAATGTGAGTGGACAGAGCATTAAGCACAGATGAAAGAGAAGTGTATTATCTTCAGACAGGACAGTTAGTGAGATTTTGCAATCCCAGGCATGTCGTGAGGGTTACAGGTACTGTGACATGAACGCAAGATCCTTACTGAGGTCATCCTCTCGTGTGTGGAACTTGGCTATCAGTCTCTGCTCAGTGATTCTGCGCTGTGGTGTCGAATGATGGTCGCCTTGGAGAACGCTTACCTGAAGATCAGAGGCCAAATGCCCGTGACCGCTGAAGTGTTCTCCAACAGGAAGAGAACACTCTTGCCTGGTGATTGTCAAGTGGTATTCATTCATCTGTTGTCACAGCGTCTGCACGTTCTCCCCAGTGTACCATGTCTCGGGACATCCTTACCTGTAGCGTATCAGGTAGACAATATTGGTCGAGTTGCAAAAGTCTGTAATGTGTACCTGGTGGATGGTGCTCCCACCTGAGACGATGGCATCCATGTCGGGTGACCTAGCACGTCTTGCAGAAGTCGCTGTGGCACGATTGTATGATGTTGTGATCACTGTTCTCTTGAAGGCTGGGTAGTTTGCTGTGAGCAATAGTCTGTTTGAGGTTGTGCAGTTGTTTGAAGGCAAGAAGTGGGGGTATGGGGATGGCCCTGGCAAGATGTTCGTCTTCATCAATGACATGTTGAAGACTCTAGAGATGATGTCGTAGCTTCTCTGCTCTGGGAAAATACTAGACGACAAAGGGTACTCTGTCCACTGTGTCCTGTGTTTGTCTTCTGAGGAAGTCGGTGCAGTTTTACATTGTGGCGCATCGGAACTGTCGATCGATGAGTTGAGCACCATATCCTGTTCTTATGAGGGCATCTTTCAGCATCTGGAGGTGTCTGTTGCATCCTCCTCATCTGAACAGATCCTATGTACACAGCAGGCTTGTCCATAAGGATGGCTTCTTTAAAGTATTTAAGGTGGAAGCTGGAGAAGTGAAGCATAGTGAGGTTATCCATGGGCTTGCAGTACAGTGAAGTGCTGAGGTGACCATCCTTGATGGAGATAAGTGTGTCCAAGAATGCAACTGATTCTGGAGAATAGTCCATGGTGAGTCTGATGGTGAGATGAACTTGTTGATGTCATCATATAGCTATTTCAGTGATTGTTCACCATGAGTCCAAAGGAAGAAAATGTCATCGATGTGTCTAGTGTGTAGTATTGGTTGAAAGTCCTGTGGGTGAAGAGGTCTTGTTCGAATGATTTATTTTTAAGCATAGGAGAAAGGAATACATCTTGCCAAATGTAACTTGTTGACATTGCTTTTTGTAAATTACAGGCAATTTAGAGGACTAGATTGAAAATGCCCATGTTAAAATTTGCTAATGAAGCAAAGATGGGTACAGAAGTAAGTTGTGAAGAGTGAAAAAAAAAAGAGGCTATAAAGGGATATGGATGGGTTAGGCGAGTGAGCAAAGACCTGGCAAATGAAGTATAAAGTGAAAAAATGTTAAATCATCCACTTTGGCAGAAAAGATATAAAAGAAGCGTGATACCTAAATGGTGAGAAATTGAGTGTTCTGGGTGTCTGAGTGCATGAATCACAAAAAGTTAGTATGCAGGTACAGAAAGTAATTAAGAAAGCCAAGAGAACGTATTGTTTATTACGAGGAGAATTGAATACAAAAGTAGGGAAGTTATATTTCAATAATACAGGGAATTGTTGAGACCATGTATAGACTACTGTGTACAGAATTGGTCTTCTTATTTAAGGAAGGATGTAAATATAGGAGAGGCAGTTCAGAGAAAGTTTACTAGACTAAGACTTGGAATAGGTCAGTTGTCTTATGAGGAAAGGTTGGACAGCCTAATCTTTAAGTGGTAACTTAATTGAAATGTGCATAATATCCTGAGGGATCTTGACAGGGTGTATGGGAGAGGATATTTCTTCTTGTGGGAAAATATAGAATCTAAGGATCACTGTTTGAAAATAAGAAATCATCATTTAAGACAGAGATTAGGAGAAATCTTTTCTCTTTGAGGATTGTGTGTCTTTGGAACATTTATCTTCAAAAGGCAGTGAAAGCAGAATCTTTGAATATTTTTAAGGTAAAGGTAGATAGATTGTTCATTAGGAAGGACGTAGGTGGGAATTTGGGGTTGAGACAATAATTAAGTCAGACATGATTTTATTGAGTGGTGGGACAGGCTCAAGAAACTAAAAAGCCAATTCCTGCTCCTAATTTGTATGTTTGTATATTCATGTTCAAGTTACATAGCTCCAACTTGGATTTCAGAGACAGAGATTTTCATCTTCTTTGTGTGAACTGAATCAGAACCTAGGTTGGAAAAGATAAGGCTATCTCTCTCTATGCATCCAAATGCTCCCTAACAAGTAATTCCACTCAACTGAAATTGTAATAAAAAAAACTGGCATGATCCTGCGGCGTTAAGATTTTTGAAAGCTGTTAACATGATTAGAAAAAACAATATAATAGAACTATTCCATAGTGAACTTGTGTTATTAGGCCCAGCTCAGCAGTTTCTGAAAATCTATTAAGAGTTATTGTGGCAATAAGTTTTGGCTTGCGAAAATGTTGTCCACAACAAACATGAGACAGGGTTATGTACTTTGGTGGGGGAATGTTGCAATTCAGGTTTGTAGCACAATCTTAATAGAGATGAAAATGGCACCATGAAGTGCTTGTATCAAATGGTAAGATTGAAAACGTGGCGGGGAAGTTGTTTGTTGATGGTTGAGGTTCTATTCAGATGTTCCAAATAATTTATTAATTTGGATGATAATTGATAGCCTTTCATTTGAAAACGAATAGTTTAATGAATGTTGTCTGGCTGGATAAGCTGGTTGGTTGTTTTCCTTGGAGCAAAGAAGGCTGAAAAGGATACTCATCAATGTGTGCAGAATGATGAGGGATGTAGATAAGTAGATCAGAAGCAATTTTTCCCCTTGATAGAAGGTCAATAACAAGGGGGTATAGATTTAAGGTAAGGAGCAGGAAATTTAGAGTATATTTGAAGCAAACGTTTTCATCCAGTGGGTGTGGGAATTTGGAACTCCCTGCCTGAAGGGGTGGTAGAGACAGGAACTGTCAGAATACTTAAAAGAATGTTTGAAATGCAATAGCATACAAGGCTACACACCAAATGCAAGAAAATGGGATTAGAATAGATTGGTGTTTGATGGCCAGCATAGAAATAATGGCTGAAGGACATTTTTCTGTACTGTAAAGCTCTATGACTCTATGATTGTAATACTTGAGACTAACAAGGATTTGTGTAAACACTATTTGGTCTCCTAATATCATTTTTTCCAGAAAAGATTTGGACCACAGAGTCAAGGACAATTTAAACTCTTCAGTTCAGAAGGTTTTAATCGTAAAGATTTGATGTTTAAAGACTCAACAGAAGAGCTGATTCACCTTCCCAAAGGAACTGATTACCTTCTGTATCTTGGCACTAACTATGCAAATGCTCTCAAATTCATTCGCAAAGGTAGGAGTATGCTGTGGTTAGGACTGAAAGTAACTGATGCCTTGTTTGCATTTGAAATCACCCTCATTCCTCTTGGTTCCATCCCACACCTGGATTTATTGTGTGATATTTGCAAGCTTTTCAGCTGGGCAGCTCTCTAACTCTAGGAGAGAACCACTGGCTACCTATTCAGAGAGCCCAAGGTCAAATTTCACCCTCAAATAGCCTCTGACGCACAATCAATTAATAGGGAAGATTTTCCATCAACTCATCAATCACGATAAAGATTGGTTCCAGCCAAAAGGAGCAAGAGACAACAAAGGTTCCTATTCTTTCACTGCAAAGATGCTAGAGCTTTGAGGTATTGATTTGTGCAGTATTGTAAGACTATTTATATAGGGACTCACAGTTGACTGGTTGCTTCAGTCTGCCAATTTTAATTTATGAGAAGATAACAACCTTTCAAAATGCTTGTGTTGTAGAGAGTGGTACATCAAGTGCTAAGATACGCTGGTGTACCATTGGGGAACCTGAACGGAGGAAGTGCGATACATGGACAATAGTAAATTGTGTTGAGGGCCTTGATGCTGAGGATTGCATCAAACAGATTGTGGTAAGTGACAGTAATGTTTTACAAAGCTATTTTTCATGTTCATCAGGTTAAGGTTAACAGTGGAACAGTTTTCAATTTTTGTTGCTTTCACCTCTCCTGTATCTAATATATAAATATATAAAACACTAATAATGAATAGAAAGGTGTCGGGAAAGCTTGTGAATGAGCATTCCATCTATAAGCATCTCTTACTTGTTTCTGTGCATATATAGGAACTGCTCACCCTAGAGTTGCAACACAAGTAAGAGTACCTAAAGGAGAATTCTGCAGACACTGAATACATTTGGGATTGTCCTGATGCCCTGAGAATGTTCAGATGAGTGCCTGTATTAGCAGTGCAGCAACAGACTGTGGGTGGGGCTTTCTGGCTGATCTTGCCTCAAGATTGGAAATTTCCATCTGAGGTCAATGCATCTGGCGTGGTCCACCTTGCCTGCTACAATTCCTGTGGTGGTGGGACAGGGAAATTCCACCCTGCAGACTATCCCAATGCAGAGGCAAACTCAACCTTCACTTCTGGGAGTGTATCAGTGACTTCTCATGAATATTGAAGCTATTCAGGTTATCTGGCAATTCATTATTTTTTAATTCAACCTACCCATTTGTGTATTTCCTCTCTGTATATTCATTATTAATATATTTAAAGAAAGTTTTTACATTGCTTTTATGCTTATTGCTGTCTTGACTTCACTAACTACATTTGCTTGTCCAACCAACTTTTTAAACAATTTTTGTCATCTTATATTTCCTGGGTATCCATCACTGAACTGGAAGATTTAGATTTGTAAAATGCTCTCTATATTTATTTAAGCATTATTTCCCGTAAAGACTTCCTCTCATTCAGATTGAGTTTTTTACCTTTTAGTTTCTGCAAAACCCACATTGTGCATTTACTATTCCGTTTCTCTCCAGCTTTGGTTTTCCAACTATCTATTCAAATCTGGTTGCTTTAACTGTTCCCTGACCACTTCAAAATTAGAAAACTTTATTGTACTCCCTCATTCCCAGTACGTCTGACAGTAAAGGAAGAGTGAGCGGTTAAAGTCCCCCAGAAGCTGAGAAATCAGGATCATTCCCGATTTCTTGGATTTCTGATAAGGTTAGCCTCTCACCACAAAAGGGCAGGAAGATGAATGAATTATATAAATTCATTCTAGTCTTTATTTAAATGTTTTTTTAGTCCGGCACTCAATTGTCTGGACTCACTTGCCGTTATGCCTTGCTGGGAGAGGTTCTCTCTGGCAAGGAAAACACCTGCTCCCCACGAACAGGGAACAGTTGTGTTGGCCTCGCCGGTGGAAGAGAGGCCAATGAGGCTACCTGGGGAGGCCGATTACAAGGGTGTGTCCCTTGAGCACTGCCAGCTTGGCTCGTGGGCAATGCTCACTGGGCTGTGCCAGGGGGAAGGGACCTGAAGAGCTTGCCCAATGGCAGAGGGGGGCCTGCTGCCACTCTGCAATGGGATCAGATCAGGGAGGGAGGAAGCAGGGGTGAAGGCTGCTATCACTCTGCAACAAGATTGGATGGATGATGGGGGAAGGCAGTGTTATCTGTCTGGTAGCCAGCAAGGATGGCATCTAGAGCGGTGTGGGGCTCACAATTGGCCATGGCCCCTGAAACTGTGGGGGGGGAGTGTGGTGTCAGGGCATGGGGGGAGAGGTTGGTTTAGGCTGGCTTCAGCAACAGAGGCCTGACAGCTCCTTCTCTGTCTGTCAGACCCCTTCTGCTGAAATTGTGCATGTGCAACCTCAGGAGTCTGCATATGTACAGTAGCTTCCTCTACAGGCTGGCTGCTGAATTTAATCCAACCCACTGCCTGCAGCAGCTAGAAACAGCCTAGCCTGCATTTTCAATGTTTAAATGTGTAAAATTGGGCATGAAATCTCTCCCAAAAAATGGATCATGAATTCTCCCATTTTCATGCTAGCTGGACACTTAGGCCAAAATTTTACCGGCATACCTGCCCCAATTCTGGGAGCGGGTGAGGTTTGGAGAACAGGATTCTCCATTGGCCTCACGCACGATCATACGAAACTCAAGAGGATGTGCCAGTAAAATTCCATCCTTAGAATCAACCTCATAAAATTCCGTCCTAAATTCAATGATATACATGCGGTTTCCAATGTGGACTCTATTCTAAACTGATTCACACAGTTCATACACAAGCGTCCTGTAGAAGGTAATATACCCATTAAAAACAGTTCCTGTGCTTAGTTCTGAATGTTCTCAATGGCTGATAATAAATAAAAACAAGAAACCTCATGACAAATCTAAACAGGTCATGATCTTGGTTACATTTAGAGCATTAATTCAGGAGAGAGAGCAGGGGCTCTCAGAAATAAAACTCCTCTAACTGCCCTACACCTAATGTTTGCTCCATGTACAAATATGAAGGGAAATCTATAGGTTTATGCTGTGGGAGGAAAGGAGACAAAGAAACACACACACAGACTAAATAAATTATTTGCTTGCAGTCTGGTGTTGCTGATGCAGTAAGCCTGGATGGTGGGCAGGTCTACGTTGGAGGAAAATGTGGCCTTGTCCCAGTCATGGCAGAGTATTATAACAAATGTAAGTGTTCTGCACAAACTTTAATTGTATAATTTATCCATTGCATGGATATTGGATTTAAATGACATACATTGTTTTTTGTTGGGGTAAAGACCTTGGTTTCATCTCACATTAGCCACGTAAATTGATTGCCTTAGGGATTGTGTTGCTTTTGAAAAGTAGGAACTTGCAGCATATCAGCATAGAATGATAATCTATGACAGCCTCTTCTGAAATCATCATACTGTGAACCAGAAATTAATCTTCAAAACTTCTGGTTGAATTTTCCTCATCCTAAACAATTTCTCTCTCATTACATGGGGCCTTAATGTTTTTTTTAAGTTCTTTTATAAAATTTATGGAACTCAGCAAAGTCGGTGAATCATAGAATTCTAGAGCACTTCTATAAAGTAGTTCAGATGTCTCTCAGAGCTTCAGGAATACTGCATTAGAAGAAACTCTTTTCAAAACATAAAAACACAATTCATTGTATAGCTCAAAAATTTTATCCAAAAAATTGACAGGATGTTGAAATGTTGAGCTATTGGACAGGTTTGTCACAGTAAACTATATGCTTTTGCTCCATTATTCATTCCATGGGTGTGGAGGTGAAGCTCTGTGATTTAGTACTTGATTTGGTCTATGGGTTGAGGATGAGGCCTTTATTTATGTGTGCACAGTATGTGTAGAGCTGGGGAGGATACATTTCAGACACACAAGCTTATATGTATTGCAGGCTATTAGTTTGTGATCATCTTTGCTTTAAATTGTATTTCTTTCTTTCTCTTTGCAGTTGATCAGAGTCCATGCACTCCTGGAATAAGAAGTGATGCAGTACGTAAGTGTTAAAGCATTTATTATATTGACAATCTCCTAAATTTATGTAATCATTGGCAATGATCTCAACATACACTTCAGAAGAAACACTGTCACACCATGAATGAACTCCACACTTCCCACTGCTTTTAATCCTGTCCTGCTTTAAATATTTGTTATTTCTTTCACGGAAAATGTTACGTTATTTGTATTTCTCTGGCAGCCTCTTATTATGCTGTGGCAGTTGTAAAGAATTCACAAATGAACTGGGAAACTCTGAGACGGAAGAAATCTTGTCACACAGGTGTGGGGCGGACTGCTGGCTGGAATGTACCCATGGGAATGCTGATTAAAAGAAACAAAATCAGAGCTTGTGAGGTTTTTAACTGTAAGTATCATTCCACATTTCTCTCCCCTTAGAAAGTATGCAATTGCTCAAGGGCAAAATGAAAAATAAATGTTCTTTCTCCATATGAGTGAGTGTCTCTGTTCTCCAGCTATTCCTGTTTCTTTACTCTGCCTTTCGATTTCTTATCCTTTATCCTTTTTATATGCATCTCAGACACTTTCTTTCTTAGTATTTGCTGTATATTGTATATGATTCTTTTTCACATGGAAATTTGCCTTTTTGTCATCTTCTCTTCCCTGTCTCTTTCCTGCTATCTGGATTTCATAAGTACTCCTTCATTGAATTTGTATCTTCTACAATTCAAAAACCTTGGGTAAGGTGCAAGTCAAATGTACCTGATCAGTGACAGGTACATCTGGGCCAGGTAAACCTGAGCTGAGTGAGGACAAAGCTATCCTCAAGGTGCTGCAATATTTACTTATGTGAGAAATTAAGGGTTGAGGGTATGGGCTGGGAAGAAGCAGTATATTTCTCATCTGGGAATTGTACCTTAGAGATAAACTGTCAGCTGAGACCTGGAGCTGAAATAACATGGAATCTGAGGATGGGACAACACACACTGGCAATGGATGATGACATCAAAACCAATGGGATGAAGACATAGCAACTGAGAGAATGGAATGGATTCCTTAGAGGAGTGGGATAGAGGAAGTGTAAGTCAGTAGTTGAGTGAATTGTTGGGCTTGTAGCAAACACTGGCCTATTGCCTATTTCTAAAGATGGTGACAGAGAAGCTGAGGAATGAGCTGGAAATGGACAATGTGAAGGTGACAGTAGGATGGATATTGATTTGATTTGATCTGATTTATTATTGTCACATGTATTAACATACAATGAAAAGTATTGCTCCTTGCACGCTATACAGACAAAACATACCACTCATAGAGAAGGAAATGAAAGAGTGCAGAATGTAGTGCTACAGTCATAGCTAGGGTGTAGAGAAAAATCAACTTAATGCAAGGTAAGTCCATTCAAAAGTCTGACAGCAGCAGGGAAGAAGCTTTTCTTGAGTCAATTGGTACATGATCTCAGACTTCTGTATCTTTTTCCCAAAGGAAGAAGGTGGAAGAGAGAATGTCCAGTGTGCATGGGGTCCTTAATTATGTGGCTGCTTTACCGAGGCAGTGGGAAGAGTAGACAGAGTCAATGGATCGGAAGGCAGTTTTTGCGGTGGATTGGGCTAGATTCATGACCTTTTGTAGTTTCTTGTGGTTTTGGACAGAGCAGGAGCCACTCCAAACAATGATACAACCGGAAAGAATGCTTTCCACAGTGCATCTGTAAAAGTTGGTGAGAACTGTAGCTGACATGCCAAATTTCCTTAGTCTCCTGAGAAAGTAGGGGCATTGATAGTGTTGATGTGATTTTCCAGGCACAACAGAAAATAGTACAAATGCAATCATCAATATATTGGATAAAGAGATGGTGGCGGGTTGAGGGGAAGACCTTGAGTATGAAGTTCTTGGGACAGAAACAATTACATATTTAGCTAGAACCATTTAGAATTAAAAGTTTCATGAGCAGTTAATATATATCCTTTATTCTATAATCCTCTCTTCTAGAAAAGTGTGCTGTTTTATTGAGGGAAATGGCTCACCAGAGGAAGATGGCAGCAGCCAGATTCATGACACCGTGGCTGGCTCTGCTGCACGGGAGGGCAGGAAAGAGAGTGGCACAGCTATAGTGATGGGGGATTCAATTGTAAGGGTAATTTATAAGCATTTCTGCAGATGCAAATGAGATTCAGAGATAGTATGTTGCCTCCCTGGTGCAAGGGTCAAATTGGAAACGGAAAAAGCTCTTGAGAAATACAAAGATAGCAGGTAAGAACTTAAACAGGAACTTAGGAGTGCAAAAAGGAGCCATGAAATGTGCTGGCAAGCAGAATTAAGGAGAATTTCAAAGCTTTTTATGCATACTTAAGGATGAAGAGGGCAGCTAAAGAAAGAATAGGTCCAGTCAAGGACAGCAGAGAGAATATGTGGATGGGGCCAGATGAGGTGGGTGAGGTCCTTAATGAGTGCCTTGCATCAATATTCACAAAGGAGAAGGATGTGATGGATAGTGAGTGTAGAAAGGAGGATGTTGACACTCAAGGACATGTTGAGATAAAAAAGGACGAAGTATTGGAGATTTTAAAAAACATTAAAATGGACAAGCCTCCAGGACTGGATAAGGTCTATCCCAGAATATTGAGCAAGATGAAGGAAGAAATTGCTGAGCCTTGGCCAAAATCTTTGTATCTCCTTTAGCTAAGGGTGAGGTACCAGAGGACTGAAAAGTAGCTAATATTGTTCCTCTGTTAATGAAGGGCAGAAGAGACAATCCAGGAAATTACAGGCCTGTGAGCCTTACAACAGTGGTGGGGAAATTATTGAAGAAGATTCTTAGGGACAAGATGTATTCACCTCTGGAAGCGAATAGGCTTATTAGTGATAAGTATCATGGTTTTGTAAAGGAGAGATATTGTCTCACAAATTTGGTTGATTCTTTGAGGAAGTGACAAGAAAAATTAACCAGTCAATGGATGTTGTATAAATGGACTTTAGTAAAGTCTTCGATAAGGTTCCTCATAGCAGATTGGTACAAGGTGAAGTCAAATGGGATCCAAGGTGAGCTGGTAAGATGGATGCAAAACTAGCTTGGGCATAGAAAGCAATGAGTAGTAGTAGAAGGGTAATTTTCTAACTGAATGTCTGTAACAAGCAGTGTTCCACAAGAATCAATACTGGGGCCTCTGTTGTTTGTAGTATAAATAAATGATCTGGAGGAATATGTAAGTGAACTGATTAGTAAATTGTAGATGATATAAAAATTGGAGGAGGAAGATTGTCAGTGGATACTGCAGGATATAAATCGGCTGAAGACATGGCCTAAAAATGGCAGATGGAATTTAATCTGGACGAATGTGAGGTGATGTGATTTGGAAGGTCTACTTGCAGAAAGAAAGTATACAGTAAATAGTAGAGCCCTTAGAAATATTAGCATACAGAGGGATCTAGACGTGCAGATCAACAGTTCCCTGAAGGTGGCAACTCAGGTGGTTAAGAATATTATGCTGACCTTCATTGATAGGGGCTTTGAGTATAGGAATTGGAAAATTTTGTCGCAGCTATATAGAGTTTTGGTTAGTCACATTTGGAATATGGTGCACAATTCTGGTTGTCACACTACCAAAAAGATGTTGATGCTTTGGAAAGAGCGCAGAAGAGATTTCATATGAACTGTGAAGAAAGGTTGAACAAACTTGGATTGTTTTCATTGGAGCATCGGAGGACGAGGGGGAACAGGAAAGAGGTTTTCAAGGGTTTGACAGGCTTGGATAGCGTGAATAGTCAGTGTCTTTTTCCCAAGGTCGAAGGGTCGATTACTTGGGGGCATAGGTTGAAAGTGAGAGAGGGAAGGTTTAAAAGAGATATAAAGGACAGGTTTTTCGCACAAAGGGCGGTGAATGCCTGGAGTGTGTTGTCGGAGGAGGTGGTAGAAGCAGATTTTATAACAACATTCAAGAGGCATCTGGATAGTTAGATGAATAGGCAGGAAATAGAAGGATATGGAGCACATAGAGGCAAGGAAATATTAGATTAGAGACACATCTGTATCAGCACAGACTTGGTGGGCTGAAGGGCTCATTTCTGTGCTGTACTGTTCTTTTTTTATTCTAGCAGATAACCTCTGCTGGTATAAGTGATTAGTTAAAAACTATTTTACTTTATTGACCAGAAAAATTAATGTGTTTTCTTTTCTTGCACAAAGCAACCTACTTCAGTGACAGTTGTGCTCCTGGGGCAGATAAGACTCTTTACCCCCATCTGTGCTCCCTGTGTGTTGGTACTGGAAAAAGCCTGCATTCAGAACACAAATGTGATGCCAACAACAATGAACGATATTTCAGCTACAGTGGAGCCTTCAGGTACAACACAGAATCCTTATCTGCCTTAAATGCAGCTCTGCGATATTAACGATAAAATGATACAAAATTTCTTTCAGATTTGCTACTCTGATTGGAAGCTAACATCCTGCTGTAAAGTATACGAGTGGATGGGGCTAAAGATAATGTTGCACTTGCCTGTGATAAACCACATGGGGTTAACAGTCTTCTAAAACTCACTAGGTTGAATCGTGCATATGGGCACTGTAATTATGGATTGATAGCCCAATGACAATGGTCATTACCTTTGCGAACGGGGGGAGGGGGGAGGGGGTTTGGGGGGGGGGCAGAGAAAATTAAAGAAAGAGGGAAATATTAAATGCAGTTATTTTTGTAATTGTACTTCCTGAACTTCACATGAACATCAACATCAGAGGATGAGGATGATGTTGAACATAGAAGGATATGGAGCACATAGAGGCAAGGAAATATTAGATTAGAGACACATCTGTATCAGCACAGACTTGGTGGGCTGAAGGGCTTATTTCTGTGCTGTACTGTTCTTTTTTTATTCTAGCAGATAACCTCTGCTGGTATAAGTGATTTTACTTTATTGACCAGAAAAATTAATGTGTTTTCTTTTCTTGCACAAAGCAACCTACTTCAGTGACAGTTGTGCTCCTGGGGCAGATAAGACTCTTTATCCCCATCTGTTGCTTAAATTATATCATTATATCAAACAAGAAAGTTTTGTTCTATTTACTCTTGATGCCATTACCTCTTGGCATCTTAATCTTTTTATCTCATTCTCTCTTGTTCACACTATCTCATACCCATCAAATCTCACCACCTCATCCTCTCTTATTTGCTTCACTCCTACAGGCAAGAGTGCTGAACATTCATTTTCAAAGAGTCCAATTTCAATCTATTCTGTTTCTCCTTTTCCCTAACACATTCCAGACTTTTATCTTAGTTTTGCCTTTCTTTTTTCCCCAAATAGTTCTATACCTTCCTGTCTTGTACATGCTCCTTGTTACATGGTATTGTAGAAACATTGGCTCTATGTTTCTTTAAGCCAAAGCTGATTGACCTGATCAGTAAAACTGCCAGCAAGTTGGAAATGCCCTGTAAGTCAAATTTAAAAAGAGCTCTCCTATAAATGGGCAGGACACAGCTTAAAAATTGACACCTTTGCTCCCTACAACTTCCTTCCAGCCTCCAAATCTGGAATCTTAGACCACTTTGATATCAGCTGTGCTTTCTTGAGACCAACACTCAATCCTCATTCTCCTTCCTTGGACAAACATCTGCCCAGCAACATTCAAACCAGACAACTACTCCCACTGGCTGTAAAATGTTCTGCTAATATCAGGAAGGTTGATAGTGATGACAAAATTTCTTTCAGATTTGCTACTCTGATTGGAAGCTAACATCCTGCTGTAAAGTATACGAGTGGATGGGGCTAAAGATAATGTTGCACTTGCCTGTGATAAACCACATGGGGTTAACAGTCTTCTAAAACTCACTAGGTTGAATCGTGTATATGGGCACTGTAATTATGGATTGATAGCCTAATGACAATGGTCATTACCTTTGTGAACGGGGGGAGGGGGTTTGGGGAGGGCAGAGAAAATTAAAGAAAGAGGGAAATATTAAATGCAGTTATTTTTGTAATTGTACTTCCTGAAATAATTTGCTTAAATTACCTTCAGGTGCCTCGTGGAAGCGGGTGATGTGGCTTTTGTTAAACATACCACTGTGCCTGAGAATACTGACGGTATGTGTAATTTTCTCAATTAATCTGAATTGTACTATCTTGTACTGTTTAAGAGAAAATCCCTGAACACCATGAGATTTGAGATGAGCTTGTTCCTTTCTAGGATTTAAGGATGAGGAGAGAAGTGAATCCTCAGCGTACGGCTAGCACAGGTGACATTCATTGAGGAAGATGCCTCTTTGAAATGGTTAGAATAACATAGCCATTCCTACAAGAATCCAAAGCATGTTTCACCTTCAGCTGAATTAAAGAAGCAATCTGTCTGGCAATGGTTCTGCTCATTTTTAGATGACTTTAGATTGAACAATTCAGACTATCAGTGGTTTCATATGGATTAGAGGTTTCTCTAAAATAGCTATTCCCTTCTGTAAGGCATGTTGGAGTGAGTCTGCATATTTCAGGTGGTGACAGTTTATTGTATTGCATCGACTTCTCAATTTTTATCTTGTTACACTTTTTGCTTGTTCAACACTTAGCTTCGAATTACAGTTGCTAGACTTCTAAATTTCCAGACCTTTACCCTTTCTACCTCAGCACCATGGCATTTCCTTAGGGTCATTTTAGAGGAAGAGCAGAAGGAGTGCAACCGAAACAGACTGCACCATCACCCAGTGTACCAAACTGTCAAAGCCAATAGATCTCATTGTCCCTGCCCAGAGCACACCCAGAAGCTGGAGATGATGTAGCAGTAATGTCACTGGACTAGTAATCCAGAAGTCCAGGCTAAAGCCTACAGCAGTTGGTGGGATTTATATTCAATTGATAATTTCATGAAAAAAATTGGAATTGAGAATTAATGTTGATAATGGTGACCATAAAACTATTGCTGCAGAAACCTATCTGGTCCACTAATGTCTTTTGGACAAGAAAATCTGCCGACTTAGGGCTAAAACTAACAGAGTGGTTATCTCTGGTTTGTTAGCTGTGCCGCGGGATAGCATAGAAAAGAATAGGGAGAGAGAACATTTGAACTCGTGGCTAAAGGGATGGTGCAGGAGGGAAGGGTTCAGGTATTTGGACAATTGGGGCTCATTCTGGGGAAGGTGGGATCTCTACAAGAAGAATGGTCTGCACCTGAACCGGAGAGGTACCAATATCTTGGGGGGTAAATTTACCAGTGCTATTCGGGGGGGTTTAAACTGATTCGGGGGGGATGGGAACCTGGATGTTGCCTGGTATGGTGGGAATGCCTTATGAGGAAAGGCTGAGGGACCTGATGTTATTTTCATTAGAGAGAAGAAAGTTACATGGTGACCTAATTGAGGCATATAAGATGATCAAGGGATTGGATAGGGTGGATAGTGAGAGCCTTTTTCCTCGGATGGTGATGACCAACACGAGGGGACCTAACTTTAAATTAAGAGGTGGTAGTTATAGGACGGATGTCAGAGGCAGGTTCTTTACACAGAGGGTGGTGAGAGCGTGGAATGCCCTGCCTGCAGCAGTGGTGGACTCGCCTACTTTGGGGGCATTCAAATGTTCGGTGGATAGGCATATGGATGATATTGGAATAGTTTAGGTTAGAGGGTCCACTGGCCAGCGCAACATCGAAGGCTGAAGGGCCTATACTGCGCTGTAATGTTCTATGTTCTATGTTCTATGACATGTGACTCCAGGAGTATGATTGACTCTTACCTGGCTTTTGAAATGGCTGAGTTCAAAAGCAATTAGGGATAGGGAACAAATGCTGGCCTTGTCAGCGACAATCACATCCCATGAAATAATAACAAAAAAACACAAGGGGTGGAATCTTCCTGCCCTGCTCCACCACGGGAATCGTAGTGAACCATGCAAAAGTCATAGAACATAGAACATAGAACAATACAGCACAGAACAGGCCCTTCGGCCCTCGATGTTGTGCCGACCAAAATAAAAAGCAATGCCCCTCCTAACTAAACCATTCCCTTCTCATCTATATACTTATCAACTAACCTCTTAAACGCCACCAAACTTGGCGCATCCACAACAGCTGCAGGCAGGGCATTCCACTCCCGAACCACCCTTTGGGTAAAGAACCTACCTCTGATATCCGTCCTATAACTATCACCCCTTAATTTAAAGCTGTGTCCCCTCGTGCTAGCTTTTTCCATCTAGGAAAAAGGCTATCACTGTCCACCCTATCTAAACCTCTAATCATCTTATATGTTTCGATTAGGTCCCCTCTTAGCCGCCTCCTTTCTAACGAAAAACAACCTCAAATCCCTCAGCCTCTCTTCATAAGACCTGCCCTCCATACAAGGCAACATCCTGGTAAACCTCCTCTGTACCCTCTCCAATGCCTCCACATCTTTCTTATAATGTGGGGACCAGAACTGAACACAATACTCCAAGTGCGGCCGCACTAGAGTTTTGTACAGTTGCAACATGATGCTGCGGCTCCTAAATTCAATCCCCCTACCAATAAAAGCTAAGACTCCATAAGCATTCTTAACAACTTTATCCACTTGACTGCCTACTTTCAGGGATCTATTGACACATACACCAAGATCCTTCTGTTCCTCAACACTATTAAGAGCCCTACCATTAGCCCTATACTCTACACATTTATTGTTCCTGCCAAAGTGCATTACCTCACACTTTTCACATTAAACTCCATTTGCCACCTCTCGGCCCAGCTCTGCAACTTGTCCAAGTCACTCTGTAAACTAAAACACCCCTCTTCACTATCTACCACAACACCAACTTTAGTATCATCTGCAAATTTACTGATCCATCCCTCAATACCCTCATCCAGATCATTTATAAAAATTACAAACAGCAGGGCCCCCAAAACAGACCCCTGAGGCACACCACTCGTCACCGAACTCCACGATGAATATCTCCCATCAACCACCACCCTCTGTCTTCTATCTGCCAGCCAATTCCTAATCCAATTAGCTAAATCACCCTCTATTCACACATCTGCATTTTCTGTAGAAGTCTTCCATGGGCCACCTTATCAAACGCCTTACTAAAGTCCATATATACTACATCAACCGCCTTACCCCCATCCACATCTCTGGTCACTTTCTCAAAAAACTCAATGAGGTTAGTAAGGCATGACCTACCCTTCACGAAACCATGCTGACTATCCCCAATCAATTCATTTCTCTCTAAATAACTATAAATCCTATCCTAATAATTCTCTCCAATACTTTGCCCACAACAGAAGTAAGACTCACTGGCCTATAATTCCCTGGAAGGTCTCTCTTCCCCTTCTTGAACAATGGGACCACATTCGCTATCCTCCAGTCCTCCGGAACCACACCGTAACCAACGACGACCTGAAGATCAGAGCCAGAGGCTCTGCAATCTCCTCTCTTGCCTCCCAGAGAATCCTAGGGTAAATCCCGTCCGGCCCAGGGGACTTATCCAACTTCAAACCTCGAGAATATCTAGCACATCCTCCCTATCTACTTCAATACTTTCCAGTTTGCTACCCTGTACCTCAGTGCTCTCCATAACTACATTTACATCACCCTGCGTGAATACCGAAGAGAAATATTTATTCAGTACCTCTCCAATCTCCTCAGGCTCCACGCACAACTTCCCACTGCTATCTATGACTGGCCCTAATCTTGCCCTAACCAATCTTCTATTCTTTACATATCGAAAGAAAGCTTTAGGATTCTCCTTAATCCTATCAGCCAACATCTTCTCGTGTCCCCTCTTAGCTCTCCTCAATTCACTTTTTTACCTCCTTCCTGGCTAATCTATAGCTATCCATTGCACTATCTGAGCCTTCAAGCCTCATCCTGACATAAGCCTCCTTTTTCTTCTTAACCAGCAAATCAACTTTTTTTGTACACCAAGGCTCTCTTACTCGACCATTTCCTCCCTGCCTGACAGGGACATACTTATCAAGGACTCGCAGCAGCTGCTCCTTGAATAAGCACCACATTCCAGACGTTCCCAGTCCCTGTAGTTTCCTAGTCCAATCTACGCACCCTAATTCTCTCCTGATGGCCTCATAATTACCCTTCCCCCAGCTATAACTACAGCCCCCAGCCTCATGCCTATCCCTGTCCATCACTAAGGTGAACGTAACCGAATTGTGGTCACTATCACCAAAATGTTCACTAACTTCCAAGCCTAACACCTGGTCTGGCTCATTGCCTAGCACCAAATCCAATGTAGCCTCACCTCTAGTTGGCCTATCTACATACTGAGTCAAAAAACCTTCCTGCACACTTTGTACGAAAACTGACCCCTCTAACGAGCTAGAGCTATAGCTATTCCAATCAATATTAGCAAAGTTAAAGTCCCCCATCACCATTACCCTACTACTTTCACTCCTAATCAGAATTGACTTCGCAATCCTTTCCTCAACCTCTCTAGAACTATTAGGAGGTCTGTAAAAGACTCCCAACAGGGTGACCTATCCTCTCCTGTTTCTAATCTCAGCCCATACTACCTCCACAGACAAGTCCTCATCAAACTTCTTTTCGATCACCGTGATACAGTCTTTGACCAGTAACGCCACTCCTCCCCCCCTTCTACCTCCTTCTCTACTCCGACTAAAGCATTTGTACCCCGGAACCTGCAACATCCATTCCTGTCCCTGCTCTACCCAAGTCTCTGAAATGGCCACAACATCGAAGTTCCAGGTACTGGTCCAAGCTGCAAGTTCCTCCCGCTTATTGCGAATACTCCTTGCATTAAAGTATACGCATCTCAAACCATGCCCCACCCCACCCGTACGCCACTGTGTTTTACAACTCTCCTCTATAACCCCCTTACTCTCATCCCTCTCAGCACCCCAACTACTTAGGATCCCACCCCCCCCCCGAATCAGTTTAACGCCCCCATCATAGCCTTAGCAAATTTTCCCCCCAAGATATTAGTCCCCTTCTGGTTCAGGTGTAGACCATCTCTCTTGAAGAGGTCCCACCTATCCCAGAATGAGTCCCAATTGTTAAGGAACCTGAACCCCTCCCTCCTGCACCAACCACGCAGCCATGAGTTCAAACTATCCCTTTCTCTGTTCATCTCTAAACTATCCCTTGGCACAGGCAAGAGTCCAGAGATAACCACTCTGCCTGTTATGGACCTAAGCTTCCACCCTAACTCCATGAATTTCTGTTTAATATCCCCCTCCCTTGTCCTCCCTACATCATGTGTCCCCACATGAACAATGACTTGGGGCTGACTCCCCTCACCCTTAAGAATCCTAAAAACCCGATCTGCGACATCCTGGACCCCAGCCCCTGGGAGGCAACACACCAGCCCTGAGTCCTGGTTATTACTATTTACCCTCCTATCTGTCCCTCTAACTATGGAGTCTCCTATAACTAGGCCTAATCTCTTATTCCCCCCACCCACCTGAGCATTCTCAGCAGGCTCACCCCCAGGGACCTGCTCCCTTTGGTCAGCTCCAGTTGATTCTTCCTCAACTGTAGCCTCCAAGACAGAAAATTTATTTTTGAGGGGAACAGCCCCAGGGGATTGTCTCCCCGATTGCTTCTTACCCCTCCTCCTAATAGTTACCCAATTATCACTTATAGGAGTTACAGTCTGTTAACCTCAAGCAGGATTTTCCAATCTTGGGACGAGCGCAACTGGAATATCCCACTCAAGGAGTCTCTGCTTCCTAAGGAAATCCATCGGCATTTTACATTGTTTGCTGCCACCCAGACTAGCACTGTTAGTGGCTGTAAGGGTAACAACTGCAATGCCACAGGCTCATTACAAGTAACTTCAAGACTATTTCTCAGTTTACTGCCTATGGGTGTGTTAGTATGTTGAGGTTATTTTTAAATAAGCAAGTCAGTTTTCAGCTTCCCCATTATCGCCTTACATCATTGTGTGAAGGTCATGCAATTTTATCCAGTGGATGGACTCCTGAGGTTCAAGGTACAATAGGACAATGGGTAGTTGTTATATATTATAGTAATACGTGCTTCCTCCATGTATTTTAAATGTCTAAATCAACAAGTAAGGCCACCATCCGATTAATGGCCAGGTCATCCATTGTCATCAACATTGCACCATAATGTTTTGGTATCTGGGAATTGCCCAGAGTAATTTATGTTAGGGCAACGTATCATTCTTTGAAATCAAAGAAATACCTGATAATTTTCACTTATAGGGAATGGAAAGCTCGATTGGAATCGGAATCTGCAGTCTTCTAATTATCGCCTCTTGTGCAAGGATGGCTCCACAGTAGCAGTCAGCCAGTACGAAAACTGCAACCTGGCTAGAGTCCCAGCACATGCTGTTATGTCACGACCAAATATGAAAGAACAAGTTCTCAAACTGCTGAAAAGTGAACAAGTGAGTGTGTGAACATGTTTAATTGTTTAGCTGTACAAAATGCAAAATTCCAAATTTCATTGGTAAATTATGACAGGCTAGAAAGTACTGGAAAATGATCACTTCAGGAAACTGACCCCTCCCACACCGCTCCCCCCCCCCCCCCCCCCCCCCCCACCCACCCACCCACCCACACACACAAAACCAAACACACTTTCAGGCCACACCTTTTAATAGTGCCAATCGTGCACAGCCCTGGCATCCTGACAGTGACACCATGACCTGACACTTGGACTTCGAGGTGGGGGGTGGAGGCAGGGGAGGTAAGGTTGGGCCCAAGTGCTCCTCTGCCACTCCCAAGTTGCAAGGAAGGGTCCCCCAAGGGACCTGGAGTATAAGTGGGCCCAAGCGGGGAGAAAGAATTGACCTTTTCCCCAGTTTAGTGGCTGGACTGCCCCTTCAAGCCCTGGGAAAAGTGGAGATCACTTTAGCATGATGATCCCAAGTAAATTTCAGTTCAAAATCTTCATTCCAGTCTGTGTACTGTTAAAACCTTGAAGTGCCCTGGTCACTTTAATAGGTGGCTCATGGACACCTAGAAGCCTTTAGAATCATAGCAGCTATCTGCAGAAGGGATTATTTTTCTTTGTCTCAGAAGCCTCACTTATGAGAAGGTTTTTTTGAAGTTCTCTGACTGAGAGGAGACGTCAGTTTCAGTGAGGGATTTCCTTTTGTAGCCTGAATGAGCAGCAGGTGCAGTCTGGCCACTTTGATCTACTCTGATTGACAGCTGCATGACAGATCAGACAGTTCATTGTAAACACTATCCAGAAGGCCTCATGGACCCCTTCATCCCACCAGAACAGCTTACAGCCCCATTCTTTTAACACTGCACTTTTTTCAAATCTCTGAGCCTTCCTGGCAAGCTCAGAAGCTTCAAAGGGTTTTGGTTCATTAAATTTCATGCTCTATTACCTTTAAGTAGGCTTTGATTGACAGATTGAAACAATTATCCATTAGCCAGGAATTCTCTTTGCTTTTCTTCCCCTTCTCGATTGAATGTATCTCAAGTGCTTTTAAACATTATGGTTAGGAAACAGGAGCTGAATCCTCATGGCTAGTGGGTAATAATTCAACCTGTCAATCAAAGGCAGGATGTTTACAAACATTAAATTTAAGAAAAAGGTGAGCATTTGAAAATAATCTCAATAGGGTGATGGCATTGAATTTCAAATCTTACCACATATACAAACATAAGAATTAGGAGCAAGAGCAAGCCATTCAGCTTCCTGAGCTTGCTTTCCCATTCAATAAGATCATGGCTGATCTGCTTACAACATTAGCTTCACATTCCACCTACCCACGATAACCTTTAAATCTCAAAATGCTGACATCTCCTGACATGACATTTCTGCCAACAAAACAGGCAGATGACTTTCCAGTAATCTAAATAGTGTTCCACCTCCATCCTATTTAACAAGAGAGAGTATATGAATTATAAACCAGGAAGATCCTCCAATGCCCCAAGGCTCTTGTGCCAAGTTATCTGATTCCAGAAAGTTGACTGCTTTCTATAACTGCTACTCATGTCAAGTTTCTGATTCAGTGAGAGAAAATTAAGGAAGCTTTCCTGTTCTTCCACTCCATCTACTTCTCCTTGTTGAAATGATGTGTGTGGACGTCAGATGAACATGGAATTTGGCTTAAGTATCATGCTCCTGGTCCATTAGACCGCTGACATCAGCAATGGCAATGCTTGAATAATGGCCTCTCAGATGAAGCCAGCAGGAGTCCTAGGCAACAGTATTCCAGAAGTCAAATAATAGTTCCACTACATGAGACTGGCGAATGGCATATCATACCCTGAAATGAAACATGTTGGAAAAATATAAGCACATTGAAATAGACTGAGTCATTCCAATTTGAAGGTGAGGAGATTGCCTAGATTGCCTAATAATGAAGGGAGTATTGTCATTCAGACCCCTTTCACTGGAATTCACATATTTGAAAAGAGCCTTGGAGACTGGAGGCAGGATTCCGAAAGCCAAATTCCAGCAATTGAATTTGATTAGATAAAGAAGTCGAAATATCCGAACAGAATTCTGATAAGGAAATAGGAGTGCCAAAGAGAGTGCATGGGAGGAGAAGGTATGAATTCTGGATGAACTTAAAACTGCAGAATTTCACTACTCATTCTCATGTCACTGCTCTGCCTGAATTTGGGGGAAAACATGTTATATGGCTTATTGGTTTTAAGTTTGTTAACTTCTGCTGCCTACAGACCACTTTAGCGGGCATAACTACTGACTCTAGTTGGGCAATGGTCTGTGATCCTGATCAGGTTCACTTCACTGAGTATCAATAGTAGTGACAAAAAAGTAGGAATTGACTTATCTGCCCCTCAAACCTGTTCTTTCATTCTCTTAGATCATGGTTGACCTGTGACTTCTCTCAGTTTTTTCACTGTTATCCCATATCTTTTAATGACCTTACTCAACAAAATTCAATCAATCTCAATATTGAAATTAAATGATTACAACAAAGCTGCATTATTGCCATTGTTTCCTATTACAAAATTTATACTTCAAAATCGAAGTCAAATTATCGGGAAATAATAAAATAAGGAATCAAAGGCATATGAAAATGAACAAACCATCTCCATAAGTGCATTTGAACTGGAAATGGTTGGGTTCAAATAATGAGAATGTGAACTGTGGGAGGAGCTGAGTGGATTTTTTAACATAAGGTGAATTAATGATGGCATTGGAATAAAAAGGAATGAAATAATGTAAGGACACATTTGGGGAACAACCATCAGGAACAACATGGTTTTTGTGAAAGGGAAATCATGTGTGATATATTTATGAGAATCCTTTGAGGAAGTAGAATCAGGGTGGATTGTAACAGATTTGAAATGTTAACTTTGTTTTTCTTTCCACAGAAGTTGCTTGACATGACTACAATAGTAAATTTTGCAACATTACAATGCAAACTTCGACTGTTTGACTGTATTTGCATATTGACTCAGTTTTAGTGACAGCCACTAAACCATTATTTTTGTTACAGCCATGGATATATTGCAATGTAGAGTGATACTACGTCAGAAATCTTTAAGTATGTTGATGTGCAGAATCTGCTACTCTATATAGTTAATGGACTCTGTTGCATTTAACTTTTTTATGGGGCCTTGGATGTGGGTGATATTGACAAAGCTTCATTTATTGTCAATACTTAATTGTCTTCAAAAGATGGTTTTGTTCCCATGTTCCTAAGATAATTCACAAACAGACCATTGGAGGGTTTTTGCTGTCACCACAATAAGAGGTTTGCTTTTTATTTCAGCTGAAACACGGCCGTGGAGGATCTCAAATATCCACATTCAAAATGTTCGACTCACAGCGATTTTCAGGGAAGGATCTACTTTTTAAAGACTCCACTCAGTGCCTCATTGAAGTCACTGCCACTGATTACAAAGACTTCTTGGGACAGAGTTACATTAACATATTGGAAGGGCTCCACTCCTGTAGAGTCCCTGGTAAGTATCATTAGTGAATGATGGACTTCGATCAATATGATGTTTCTTGAACAATGTTGGAATTGTGATTGTATTTCAGAAAAGGTTCTTACATTCTGCATTCCATAAGGGTGGCCATATTAATTGAATGGGTATTTGGGTGATGGTGTCTCCTTGCTTTTCTGTGAAAAGGATACCATGCCTATTACCAAAGAAGAGTTGCTGAGAGCATAGAAGTTGTATAAGATGTGATTCATTCAGTACATGTTGTTCAGTGGCCTATCCCATTCTGGTAGTCTTTAAGGTGTCTGCTCCTCCTAATTCTAATTTCTGAGTTCCAAGTTTCATTCCCAACATTGTTGGTCCTTCATTGAATGTAACCTTTCATACCTGTGTGGATCTGGATAGCTGAGATCAGGGAGTAGTGTACAGTAATAATCATGATGGCCGTTGATGCATGAATTCAGCTAGGCATTGCTCGATTCTTTTGACACACATTGATCTTGGTGACTTTTCTGGATACTTTGTTGGCATAGTCCTGCTTTGTACTTTTTGGAGCCTAGGAAATATGAAACTTCCATACTTGTCTATAAATTCAGTAAATAATTACATACATTTCCCCAGTGTCCTGATACAAGATCTGGCTTTTGTCTAGTTGAGTTCAGGCTTTCTTCAGTGTAACATCCCCAGCATTAGAATTTCAGCTTTTCCATTCTACCTTCTCAGCCTTTCTAATTTTCAGCATCTGGCAATTATTGACTGATATATTATCAATCAAAATCTTGAGGCATCGTTCTCTCTAAATTGCTTGAGTGTGCAGTTGTGCTGCAATTCAGAGCTAATCGCGTAGGGGATAACCAGGCAACACACAAGAAGCGGTCTCTTTAAAATTCACACATGTGGTTACATGATACTCTTAAGGAATTGCATAGCAGTGAAACAAATGGGTCACTGAGACTGAAGGACAATTAGAGGGAACATTGCTTTAAGAATTGCTTTAGCCTATTCTCAAAGATCAGCTAGGATTATCCATAGGCTCAATGCAGTTTAGAAATAATTGGAAACAATTAATTTTAAATATGTATTATAGGTGTACTCCGGGGGAGTTTGCTACTTTTAATTACAACTCAGACTGGTGATATGAATGTTTAGTGGTTGAGATTGATGTCTCAATCCACTTGCAAGGATGTGTTCTGAAGTTGGAGCTAAGTCAATGCTGCACCTGACAGAGCAATTCATATCTAAAATAAAATATTGCATTCCCCATAGGTCCCTCAAATACATGAGCATCAAAATTCATAAAACAAACTGTGGTTCAGAAAACCACAGTTTGGTCCCCACCATGGACATTTTAGGGTCAGTGAAATGCCAATTAACTGAAATAAGTTTTGCATTCCAGGCATGCCAGGGGGAGAGCTTGTTAAATATAATCAGTACTGACCAGGGCAGGGTCATCTAATATCCCTCCACCCTCCTCCCCGCCTGCAACCCACCCAGCCCAACCATTTCTCCCCAACCCACTGCTATTCCTCCAAATCAGCATTTGGTTCACTTTATAAAGAGCCTAAAAAATGCTGTTACTTTTTCATTCTTTGATGGAAATGTCCATAACCATCTTGAACACTAGATCAACTAGATGAAGGTCAGTATGCCTGCTCATGATCAGAGTGCTGATCTGCAGCTTTTCCACTAGACCAGGAAGAATGATCTTGTAATCATATCTCATAATGCTTCAGAAGGGTCACAAGTTTCTAGCTTCTACATCTACCTGTTGCTGAAACCTGCCTTGTCTTCCCCCCGCATTAAGTGTTCCAAATCTTTGTGATGCTCTATAGTTCAATTATCGGAAAGGGATTTGATTTGAGCCTGATTATAATTATAGACACCAGCCACTGGGTGATGTCACTGAGCATTTGTCTTATATTTTGCAAGGCATACTTTCCTCATACAGGTGATTTACCCTGAGCTGATACAAATAGAACACTTAACATTTATTTATTTGTAGACCATGTATCGTTTGCTCTACTCCCACTTTAACCTCCTATCCCATCTTCTCCCCTTCCCCCACTATATGATAGTCAACCTAGTGTGTTTTATAAGCTATTACTTTCCCCCATTCACCCGTAATCAGCGTGGCTTGGTAGCACAGTGGTTAGCACTGCTGCTTCACAGCTCCAGGGATTTGAGTTTGATTCTTGGCTTGAGTCACTATCCATGTGTTGTTTGCACATTCTCCTTGTGCTCCGGTTTCCTCCAACAGTCCAAAGCTGTGCGGGTTAGGTTGATTGGCCACGCTAAAAATTGCCCTTAGTGTCCTGAGATGCGTAGGTTAGAGGAATTAGTGGATAAAATATGTAGAGATATAGGGGTAGGACCTGGGTAGGACCTCAGTGCAGACTCAATGGGCTTTCTGTACTGTAGGGATTCTATGATTTCTATGTTAAATTGAGTCTCAGCCATTATTGTTCAGTTAAAGTTCCTAGAATGAATTTACAGAAGCTAGGTCATTCAGTCCCTCATGCCTCTGCCACTTTCTGAAAGAGCTACCCTATTCCGCTACTCTTTTTCCACTGTCCTGTTAATCTTTGCTTTTTAACGATCTATCCACTTCCATTGTACAAGTTGCTATTGAATATGCTTCCACTTGCCCTTTCAGGCTGTGTATTCTAATTCAAGGGTATTGCTCCTCTTGTCCACTTATTAGCTACATAATACTTTATTCTGGATCTTCCTCCCTCTCAATTTTCTCTTTCACCTCCTTTTTCCTAAGTATCTTCTCTTTGCACTATCCACATTTGCTTCACTCTCAATCCCCCCTCCCATTCCTCAGCTCCAGTGTTACATCCTTCATAAATACTCCAGCCCCACTCTGACAACTTCCATGATCATTAATTGTTTCTCTCCATCCCTCTTCTGTCTCATATTATTCTATTTTTAATAGAATTTTAATTATCTCTCACTTAGCTTCTAATCCTGCTCTCCCATGGCCTCTAATCCTATTCTAACTTTCTCCTTCCCTACAACTCTAACTCTGATGTGCTTTGCCCTTCTACCCTTCTCCAGTCCCTGTTTCTCTGATCTACATTCCTATTCCTCAGCCTCTAATCTGCTCCATGGTTTCCATTTTTTTCCTTTGTTCCTTCACCCACTGATTTTTAGCCATGCTCCTCTATCTTTTACTTTATTCCTTGTAACCCTCCTCTACATTCTCATACAGTATTTAACCATGCTTTACCTCCTTAACCTCATCTCGCATACTCTTTGTCCTCTTTTATTGCATATAGTCATAGTCCTTTCACAATTGTGGTCTTTTCCCCATCCTCTTCTGTTCCTGTTTAACCTACAGATTGCGCTTGATCTTGACTGCCTGTGTATAATGCCATGATAAAGTTAAAGACCCGTTGCTGAAAGAGATTTACAGTGAGAACTGTTGCAGTCATTTTCTAAGCACTTGTTCTTCTCTATTTCAGAGCTCCTAGAAGCTTGTTCCTTTGCTTCTTGCTAAACCCCACAGCGGTGATCTGATGAGGATGCATGCACCAAAAGATTTAGAATGTTCCAGTTTCTCGTTTGATACACGTCTGATTACAACGTCTGCATTGTGTCTGACTGAAGACTTCTTTTGTATTGATCACTTTGCAATGTGCAATTCGCCTCACCACAGTGTGGGACTCAATTATATTTCTGTAAAACAAAATAAATTTTTTCTTCTTCCTGATTTTGGGTTTTGAGTTTCATTTCTAACAATGCCAGTACCTCAACGATCAGTAATTAAGAAGATATGATGGAGGTTTTATCAAGATTTTAAAAGAATCAAGTTTCTGATATGGTGAAAAAGGAAAAATATTTCCGCTGAATTGAGATTACCAATTCAATGTGTCCACCAGAGAGTAAAGGAAGAACAATGGGAAAAACCTCTAAATATATGAGTTTGTTACAATATAGAATACTGTTTCATGGGAAATAGTTCAACAGCACCATGACACAGTAGTTAGTATTGCTTCCTCACAGTGCCAGGGACCTGGGTTTGATTCCGGCCTTGGGTGACTGTGTAGCATTTCTTCCCCTGTCTGTGTGCTCTGGTTTCCTTCTAAAGGTGTGCAGGTTAGGTGAATTGCCTCACAGTGTCCCAAGGTGTGTACGTTAGATGGATTAGCCATGATAAATGTGTGGGGTTACGTGAAAAGAGCCTGGGAAAGATACTCAGTCAGAGTAAACTTGAATGGCCTCTTCTGTACTGTTGGGATTCTACGGTTCAACGAATTAAGGGTGAGACTATTACACCTTTTAATAATCATTTGAAGCATGAGATGACTATGGGCAGAGGGCACAGCAATGGAATTAGTTTTGGAACATTTTGGAAAAGAGACAACACAGATATGGGAAGTCAAATAGCCTACTATAATGCAAATATCTATAATTTTAGCTAGGCTTTCACAACACTGGGTTTTTAGCAGCATTACAAATTGGTCTTTGGTTTTACACAAAGTTTCACCATTCGTTCTCTGCAGATGGCTGTTGCTGGTATTCAGGCATTTCTTGCCCATTCACTAGTTCTCCTGAAAAACTGTTGGCCAGACTTCATCTTGAGCCACTGTATCCAAGTCATGAACTACTCCAAGAATGGTTTGGGGTAGAGAAGTCCAAAGTTGAAGGAACGATGATCCGGGTCAGTATAATATGTAACTTGAAGAAGAACTTGAGGTGATGGTGTTCCATGCAGCAACTGCCTTTGTCCTAGGTAATGATGGACACTGAAGGTTTGAGAGTGCTTCCTAAAGAGTCTTTGACAAGTTGCTGTCATGAAATCTGTAAATAGTATACACCACAGCTATGGTACACTGTTGGTGGACAGTGGGTATTTAAACCAGTGGTCATAGGTTGCTGATCGGTTGAACTGCTTTGTTCTGAATAATGGCAAACTCCTTAAATCTACCTCTTTTATCAAGCTTTGGATCTGTTGTCCTCATTCCTCTTTCTGCAGCTTATGTGTCAAAAATATTAAATATGCCTTTTCTGGCATCACTTTTGATAAATGTATGTTGTTACTTACTACGTGTTATTTAAAAGTGAGTTGCTGGTATTCTGTTTGTATTGTGCACTTGCATGCTGGGCTCTGTTAATATGAGAACAGAATTGTTTAAGATCCTTCTCCCCCAGTTAGTTACATATTGTCCACCTCCCTTTCTGTTAGGACTGATCTGATTAATTGCTTAGTTTTTCCTGCAACAGGCTGTTTCTATGTGCATAGTATGTGTTGTAGCTTCACCAGGCCAACACCACATTTTAAGAATAACTGATGGATGTTGAATAAATTCACTCTACATTGTCACATCAAACACTCTCAGACCAAATAACTTCAGTTAAATACACAATAAAGCTCTCAAATCAAGTACAGTGAATTTAGAAAATAGGAGAAGAAGTAGTCCATTTAGCCCTTCGAGTCTTCTCTGCCATTCATGATAATCTTGGCTGATCTTCCAACTCAATAGCCAGATCCCACCTTCCCCCCATATCCTTTGATCACCTTCGCCCCAAGTGCTATATTTAATTTCTTCTCAAAAACATACAATGTTTTGACCTTAACTCCTTTTTATGGTTATGAATTCCACAGTTTTACCACTCTCTGGGTGAAGGAATTTCTCCTTATCTCAGTCCTAAAAGATTTACCCCTTAGCCTTAAACTATGACCTCTAATTCTGGACACACCACCATTAGGAACATCCTTCTTGCACCTACGCTGTCTAGTCCTGTTAGAATTTTATTGGTTTCAGTGAGATTCCCCTTCATTCTTCTAAACTCCAATGAGTACAATCCTAGCTGACTTACTCTCACCTCCTATGTCAGGAACCTATCTGGTAAATCTTCTCTGCACTACTTCTATGGCAAGAACATCTTTCCCCAGATAAAGAGATCAAACCGGAACACAATTCCAGATGTAGCTTTACTAAGGCCCCGGATAATTGCAGCAAGACATCCCTGCTCCTGTACTTGAATCCTCTCTCTATGAAGGCCAACATATCATTTGCCTTTTTTACTGTCTGTTGCACCTGCATGTTTACCTTCAGTGACTGGTGTTCGAGGACACCAAGGTCGCATTACCCTCTCCCAATCTGTAATAATTATCTATAATGTCTGATAATAATTTGTCTTCCTGTTTTTGATATCAAAGTGAATAACCTTACATTTGTTTACATTATATCTGTCATGCATTTTCCCACTCACTCAACTTGTCCAAATCTCATACAATTACCTCTGCATTCTTCTCACAATTCACCCTCCCATCCAGTTTTGTGTTAACTGTAAACTTGGAGATATTACATTTAGTTCCCTCATCTAAATCATTTATACATATATTAACTAGCTGGGGTCCTAGTATTGATCTCTGCAGAACTCTACTCGTCACTGGCTGTCATTCAGAAAATGACATGTTGATTCTTATTCTTTGTTTCCTGTCTGCCAAGCAGTTTTCTATTCCTCTCAAAGCACCACCCTCAATCCCATATGTTTTAATTGTACACATTAATCTGCTGCATGTAATTTGTCAAAAGCCTTCTAAAAGTTCAAATAAACTACATCCACTGTCTCCTCCCTCATAAAGTCTGTTAGTTACATTTTCAAAGAATTCTAGTAAAGCTGTCAAACATGATTTCACTTTCATAAACCTATGCTGACTCTGTCCGATCCTGCTATTGTTTTCCAAATGCTTTTCTATGAGCTCTTTGATAATGAATTATAGAAATTTTGCCATTCCCAACGTCAGGCTGACTAATTTATAATTCCCTGCTTTCTCCCTACTTCCCTTTTTAAATAGTAAGGTTACATGAGCCTACTTCCAATCTGCAGAAACTGTTCTACAATTGAGTCTTGGAAGGTGGCCACCAATGTCTCCACTATTTCTAGGTCATGTGGGAGGCTCAAGTACTTCCTTAAGTACTTCCAAATTCCAATGAATAGAGTTCCAACCTGCTTAACTTTTCGTCGTAAGACAATCCCATTGTACCAGGGATCATCCAAGTGAACCTTCTTTGAACTGCCTCCAATGATGGAATCCCACTGGGGTGAATGGCTGCAATTATCCAGCCACTATCCTTCCTTAAATTAAGTGGAGAAAAACAGTTTGCCAGATGAGTCTCACCAGTATCTTGTACAGTTGCAGCAAAACTTCCCTACTCATAAATTCCAACCACGTTGAAATAAGGGCCAACCATCCGTTAGCCTTCTGGATTACCTGTTGCATCTATATGCCAGCTTTGTGTTTCATGCACAAATTTCTACAAGTCCCTTTGTGTTGCAGCTTTTGCATTTAAATAACACTGTTAATTTGTTCTCCCTTCCAAAATGAATATTTGCCAGTTGATGTTGCATGTAGAATTTGTCAGTATGATAGATTGACACCTACAGGGAAATTGTTTGTGACTATTGTGAGCTCATTTCCAGCACCAACTCACAATCTCATTTGTAACATATCGGTTTTTTGCGACCATTTCCATACTTGAGAATCACAAGGATAGAAGTGATAAGAGTTAATCAACTGTTCACAAAATTATTGGAATGGACCCATAAATTATTAGACAGCTGAATGGATTAATATCCAGGTCATAAGCAGAACGGATACTGTTTCTATACGCTGGTCAATCCAAAACACCCTGAACAGAGTAATATCTGTTCACCCCAAAAGCTGTAACAAAAAACTAGCTACACACCTTCAACTCAAGTCAAGAACTGAGCCTCAAGCTATGTATTGACTGGAAGGGTGTTCCAGAGTCAGATGATCTCAACTCAAAGAAAAATGTGTTTTCTTTACGCAAAGATTCCAACAGACTAAAACCAATCCTCCTGCATGTCTGGCTAAAGGGTAGAAAGCTCTCGATGAGCAATTATCCCCTAACTCTGCTCTCAAGCACTGAAGGTCATGTGGGAGGCTCAAAACTGGTTTCTAACATTCAATATTGAAATGTTGAACATTAATGTTCACAATAATGGGAAACCATTGCTGAGTGGGAGTTATCTATAATTTCATCAACTAGCCAAGTGCAAATGTTTAAAAAAAGCACAGGAAAAGACGCTGATCAAAAATGGCTGACACAGGTCACCTGCTCCGATACTATAAATTTAACTACTTCTTGAGAAAACTTTTATCTGAATTACACTGCAGACCTGTTACATGAAATCTCACGCCTGGGGTGTCAAGGTCTACTTCAACAGGAACATTTTTGAAAGAAAAGCATTAATAATGTAAAGTGCTAAGCTTTGATCAACTGTAGCTTTATCAAGGCATTGGAACCTACTAACCAGCCAAATGCTTACCAGAATTCAGAAGCCCTGTGGAGGATGAAGTAACCTCCATTTCCTGTTGATTCATATCTTGAAATGTATCAAATGTTTTGGTGATTATAAAATTAAAAAATTCATTTAGTTGGTCTCTGACAAAGACTTCAAGACATGCTAATGGACTTGCTTTTCAGTCAGGAGTTTAAAAAGTCATTCTGTCAAGCAATTTAAAAAAAGCAGTAAAATATAAACATGCCAGATATCTAAAACACTGCTGGACATTGCAGAAGAGATCTCTCTCTCTGAAGTTAAAAGTGTCTCTTCAACAATGTGCAGACCTGAATAAAGTCACTCGGTAGCAGAAGTGTGTACTATTTACAAGATGTACTGCAGCAATTCACAAAAGATCCTTATACAGCACCTTCCAAACTTGTGACTAGTTCCACCTAGAAGGATAAAGACAGCAGATACATGGGAACACCACTACCTGCAAGTTCCCCCCCAACCCACTCATCTGACTTGGAAATAAATCGCCGTTCCTTCACAGTCATTGGGTTAAAACCCTGGAATTCCCTCCCTTGTGTTGTATTGTAGGTCAACACACAGCGTGTGAATTCAAGAAAGTAGCGATTCAAGAAGGCAGCTCACCACC
Source organism: Sphyrna mokarran (assembly GCA_024679065.1). Taxonomy (NCBI): domain Eukaryota; kingdom Metazoa; phylum Chordata; class Chondrichthyes; order Carcharhiniformes; family Carcharhinidae; genus Sphyrna; species Sphyrna mokarran. The sequence continues at coordinate 63,509,353 of JAGIQG010000003.1, forward strand.
ATCTTCTCAAGGGAAACTAGGGATGGGCAATAAATGCTGGCTGGCCAGCGACGCCCATGTCCCATAAATGAATACAAAAAAACAATAGTACATTCTTATAATACTAATTGTTAGTAAGACCCTTGTGCACAGCTCATTCCTAAGTGATCGCTAAGCGAATTGTTAAGCCCAACTTTCCATGACTGACCAGGTCACACTTCCTGGTTGCAGCAGTGACTTTATAGCCATTTCTGAGCTTGGTTCCTTGATATATAAGATAATATCTTAAATCAAATCATCTAATTAGATTATCAATCTGTTCATTCAAAGACCAAATGTGGTCATTTCATCTTCTCAGCTGGGGTTGTCTTCAGGGATCTGCCAGTAGAGGATATGATTTCTTTATCTCGGTAAGGCGAAAGAAAGAAATTAACATATAGAACATAGAACATACAACATAGAACATTACAGCGCAGTACAGGCCCTTCGGCCTTCGATGTTGCGCCGGCCAGTGGACCCTCTAACCTAAACTATTCCAATATCATCCATATGCCTATCCACCGAACATTTGAATGCCCCCAAAGTAGGCGAGTCCACAACTGCTGCAGGCAGGGCGTTCCACGCTCTCACCACCCTCTGTGTAAAGAACCTGCCTCTGACATCCCTCCTATAACTACCACCTCTTAATTTAAAGTTATGTCCCCTCGTGTTGGTCATCACCATCCGAGGAAAAAGGCTCTCACTATCCACCCTACCCAATCCCTTGATCATCTTATACGCCTCAATTAGGTCACCGCGTAACCTTCTTCTCTCTAATGAAAATAACCTCAGGTCCCTCAGCCTTTCCTCATAAGGCCTTCCCACCATACCAGGCAACATCCTGGTAAACCTCCTCTGCACCCTTTCCAATGCTTCCACATCTTTCTTATAATGCGGCGACCAGAACTGTACGCAATACTCCAAGTGCGGCCGCACCAGAGTTTTGTACAGTTGTAACATAACCTCACGGCTCCTAAATTCAATCCCTCTACCAATAAAAGCTAACACACCGTACGCCTTCTTAACAACTTTATCAACCTGGGTGCCAACTTTCAAAGAGCTATGTACTTGTACCCCAAGATCCCTCTGCTTGACAACGCTATTAAGGGTCCTTCCATTAATCCTATATTTCATATGCTCAGCAAGCTAGTGCCAAGGTTAGCTTTTTTTTGTTTATATCCAATTCAGTCCAATCGGAGTTTAATTCAGGGTCTCAACAAGTGAGACATTCCCGATCCAAGCTGACAAACAGGCTCACCATTTCCTGTCTTAGGCTTAACCTACATGATCCAAGCTGACTCGAGCAGGCACTGCACCTCCTCCAAGGCTCAATCTCTTTCACATCTTAACCAAAAGGTGAGATGCCGCTTTTAAAAATTGCTTCAAATGAAGTCACCTTCTGACTTCAATCAAGTGCAGCATGTCAATACTACACTTGATCTTAACCAAAAGGCTGAGAAGCAAGGATAGTTTCTGTAAACAGGATGTCAGGTGGTTAGCAACCAGCCCAGAGGCATGCCCTGGCATGTCTGTGTAAATGTGTCCTTGTTTAATTGAGACAACCTTTTAAATTTTTTAATAAGTTCAGTATCAGCTTCAGCAGTAATGTTATCGGTCAGACTTCTTCCTTTGTCATGATGTCCTTTGCAGTCCATGTTTTAACCACCCACTGTTGAATTCTGCAAGCTGGTCCACACCCCAACTGGATTCACTTTACTTACAAACCAAAATACAAGACACATTGCCTTACACAAGAATAGAAATGTACAAAATATCAAAATATCTTAGGACACTCAGCAATAAACTCAACCAGAGCTGATAATATCAATTGGAGTGACCAACAGCACGCAACCCAAGTGAATATCTAGCAGAAAAATTGTAATGGGGAAGAGAATGATGACATGAATTATGCAGAACAAATTATAAGTCGTATTTCCCTATAATGTATCATTCTATGCAGACCAGTTTGTAAAGTACTGAGAGGCTTGAAGTTTATCTTTGTTCACCTTGTTCCTTGCTTACCCTGAAGCATTTCTGCAAGAAGTACAATGAGGCTTTGTCAGCTGAAGCAGCGCAGTCATGCTTAATGAATTAGGAGTCATATGCACTCTATTAACAAGTTGATAGAAATAGGTTATCTCGATATATCTAAGTCTAGATATAGATGAAGAAAGGTCACAATGGAAACAGTGTACTTGATATTAATGTGCAGACAGTTTCTAAGCAGGGGCAAAATCCAGAAGGAAGTAATGTCAGTAATATCAGTGGTTTTTGATTTTATTTTATTTATTATTGTCACATGTATTGGTATTCAGTGAAAAGTTTTGTTTCTTGCGCTCAATACAGACAAAGCATTCTGTACATAGAGAAAAAAAGGAGAGACAGCAGATTATAATGTTATAGTCGTAACTAGAGTGTAAAGAAAGATCATCTTCATATAAGGTAGGTCCATTCAAAAGCTTGATGGCAACAGGAAAGAAGCTGTTTTTGAGTCAGTTGGTACAAGCCCTCAGATTTTTGTATCTTTTCCCCAAAGAAAGAAGGTGGAAAAGAGTGTGTCTGCGATGTGTGTTAATTATGCTGGCTGCTTTTCTGAGGCAGTGGGAAATGTAGACAGAACCAATAGATGGGAGGTTAATTTGCATCATGGACTGGTTGGAATCCACAATCATAATAAAATGAAACTAATACATGTTGACTTTGAGGTTTTACATCCCCAAGCTGCACTGTGAGAGGTGGATGGAGAGGTTTGGGGGGTGGGGAAATGGGAACCATAACCATATCTGTGCTCTATTTAAAAGGATAATGTACAACTGGAGGAGCCAGCAAGTATTCACAATGGATGCCACACACAATGCAAGTGCGGCACTCAGATTTATTGGTGCATCAGTCGGTTAGGGTGCTGTCAGGAGCAGGAGGTATATGCTTTTTTCCAGCAATGAGAGGGAGATACCTACAGTTCTCACTGGGAAGATTTGCGTTGGATCTTTGTGTTAAATATGCATCAGCAACTCAGCCACATATTGACAGATATACCATACTTCATTCTCAACAATAGTGGAGAAGATGAAAGATTGCAACTTGATCAGAAGCGGAATGTCTGCCATGGAGTGAGTAGCTATCTCTTTCAAGCTTCAGTGAGGGCAGGCAGATTTAGAGACTTTGAATTGCAACATATCTGCTGCCTTAAAAAGGATGATAAATATTTGGTACCAAATCTTCAAAGTGAGGTTAGATGCCCAACACCCAGTTGAATATCCAACTTTGACCATGTAACTCAACTGTGTCACTCATATGATTGCATTTTTAAATGTAACTACCCTAACTGGGCAGGAGATGAGTTCATCCAATTAGTGGAGTCAAGAATCCAGGAGTAGCAGCTGCCTAGCTGGCAAAGGTAGCCAGCTGCCATGTTAGGGCCTATTGCTACCTTGCCACAGAGAGCAGAAAGCTCTTCAATTGGCCCACAGCATAAGGGCATGAGACAGAGTGTAAAATAATGAAACTTGGGCAGTGTGCAAATTACATTGCAGGATACCCAATGGCCCAACAATTTTAAACATCGAATAAAGAATTATCCATTAAGCCATTGCCAAACATGACAGCTGAGCATTGAATGCATCAGAGTATTTGGCTTTGCAGTGCCAGTCTACCAACCTGGTAACAAGTTTCTTTAGGAGCTTAATGTGTTATTAATGGGGAGCCAATGAGTTCCCTATTTTCAACCCCAATCCCCATGTCTCCATTTTGAAAATCAGGATGCATCCAGAAGGAGAGAGATCCAGGATTCTTAAATCATGCCCGCATAGGATACTGACTCTCGGCAGAATTTAATATTCAGCCATTGTCTGTGTTCTTACATAGAATGACTTATCTTCACTCTGCATCAGAATGTGAGCTGTAATGCGATGCATACCCAAGGAGAAGGATGGTGATAATGAGACAAGTAGAAGTGGGAACATCACCTAAAGTGCCCCACATCTCAAGCATTGGTGCTCTTCCAAGAGATCAGCTTCTGTCGGTGCCACTGTCACACATGGTGTCTCGTGTAACTTCAGCACCCCCCCCTCCTGTTTACATTGCTCACATGCTCTGCCTTGCTGTAAAACTCTTGTGTCCCTTGTGCTGATTGTCACCGTTGCCATGGATGTTGATGATCTTCATCTTCTGATGTGCTGTCAGACACATCTGCCTGTTTGAAATCTCCGAAGGTTAGACAGTGGTTAGAACTGCTGCCTCACAATATCAGGGACCGGCTTGGGTCACTGTTTGTGTGGAGTTTGCACATTCTCCCCATGTCTACGTGAAACTTCTCCCGGTGTTGAGGCTTTCTCTCACAGTCTGAAAGATGTGCTCTTTAGGTGCATTGGCCATGCTAAATTCTCCCACCGTGTAACCAAACAGACGCCAGAGTGCGGCGACTGGGGGATTTTCACAGTAATTTTATTGCAGTGTTAAATGTAAGACTACGTGATATACCAATAAATAAACTTAAAGGTTTTGATAAAACATTTGTTTTGACTCAAAAAGAGCTCTCTGCCAGATGTTTGCTAGATGGAATTGTGACAGCAGCCATGATAATTTTCTTTGATTCCATTGTTACAGGTACAACTTTATATGCCCGCAAGAATTTTGTTGTGTTTTTATTCACTTTGGCTTTACTTAGTAGATAAATATCAAGGCACCAACCGCACGTAAGAAACGTTAACAGAAAAACCTTTTGTTCGTTTATTAAGATTGAAGAAGTTGTGTGCCAGTATTACACAGTTGGGGAACTTGGCTGAGTTGGTAGCTTCCTCAGAACAAAATAAGAATATGTTTACATTATGTTGCATCTTTTATCCTCTCGTAATTTATACAGAAAACATAAACATTCTTCCTCAAAGATGAACCATAACAAACTGGAACTCAATCCTGTCCCCATTTCACTGATGAGATTCAGGAGCGCTGGAACACCTAGATAACAGAGACACCTATGTCAGACTCCTACTTATTGACTTGAGCTCAGCCTTTAACACCATTATTCCTATGAAACTCTGTGGTCTGAGCATCGGCTCCTCCATCTGTGACTGGATCCTAAACTTCCTAACTGACAGACTATAATCGGTAAGGATAGGCAACAATACCTCCTGCATGATCATCCCCAACACCGGTGCCCCACAAGGTTGTGTTCTCAGACACTACTATATTTCTTGTACACCTATACACCTATGATTATGTGGCCAAGTTCCCCTCCAACTCAATTTTCAAGTTTGCTGATGACACCACAGTAGTGTGTCAGATCTCAAACAATGACGAGACAGAGTATAGGGAAGAGGTAGAGAATCTGGCGAACTGAGGCAGCAACAATAATCTCTTCCTCAATGTCAACAAAATGAAGGAGATTGTCATCAAAGTATAGAGGAGAGCATGTCCCTGTCTATATCAACGAAGACAAAGTAGAAATGTCAAGAGCTTCAAGATTTTAGCTGTCCAGATCACCAACAACCTGTAATTGCCAACACTATAGTTAAGAAAGCCCACCCATGTTTCTACTTTAAAGTTTATTTATTATTAATTGTAAATAGGCTTACATTAACACTGCAATGAATTTACCATGAAAATCCAGAAGACTAAGGAAATTTGGCATGTCAGCTACAACTCTCACCAAACTTTTACAGGTGCACTATAGAAAGCATTCTTTCTGGTTGTGTAACAGTTGGTATGGCTCCCGCTCTGCTCAAGACCACAAGAAATGAGAAAAGGTCATAAATATAGCCCAATCCATCACACAAACCAGTCTCTCATCCATTGGCTCTGTCTACACTTCCCACTGCCAAGACAAAGCAGCCAGCATAATTAAGGATCCCACGCATCCTGGGCATTCTCTCTTCCATCTTCTTCCATCAGGAAAAATATACAAAAGTCTGAGATCATGTGAACAGCTACTTCCCTGCTGCTATCAGACTTTTGAATGGACCTAGTTTGCATTAAGTTGATTTTTCTCTACATCCTAGCTATGACTGTGGTACATTCTGCACTGTCTCATTTCCTTCTCTATGAATGGTATGCTTTATCTGTATAGCACGAGAAACAATACTTTTCACTGTGTACTAATATATAATAAATCAAATCAAAAATCAAATCAAATCAAATTAGGAACTCAAGGAAAATCACGTTATTTTAGATTTAATGTATAGTCAAGTTAAATTTTAATAAAACTAATAAAGGCCTCATATGGGTGTGAAGTGCTGCCATCACTACCCATCTGGTTCTCTAATGAATGCCCTGACTAGGGCGAAGATGTTGCTTACAGGCATCCACAGCTGTCTCCACTGAAGCTGGAAGTAGGCATGTTAGAGCTGAGTTGTGCCTGAGTTGTGATCAACTATTTAACCATGCATCTGTCCTTTAACCACCCGTTAACACTGCTTGAAATTCCATCATGTTTTCTTGTTAAAATGCAAAATACAAGTTAGAGAGAAATTGTATATTGGGACCATGTTGATGTTCACCAGGAAATCTGTCAGGTTTTTGGGCTTTGATGTTGTGGTTGAATAAATTGTCTGTCGTCTAATCACTATCAGCTCTGGGAGACTTGGGTAATTGTGTCAACACCTGCTTATTAATCTAATACTTAATATCCAACAATAATCTGAGATGCCAAGTCTAAAATCAGAAGCCATTGAATTATTTAGGATAGGAATTGGTCAGTGTCTCTATAACTACTGGTGTGAAACAGGTAGCATTGCAATAGTGTGCTTGCGGAGATCATCACAAGCCTACCCTGAAATATTCTGGGTCTCATCCTAATGATGGTGAAAGAGTGCTGGGGCCTATTGTATATCCATAGGCGGCTCACTGCTCACGGCAAATCCAACAGTGCAAAGCATTGTGAGATGGTGGGAGGGTACTGAGGATTTGTTTGGGTAGTAATGACAAAACAATAGCCATCCATTTTAATGTTGTTGCTCCACATAAGTTTGAAAGAAAGGTACCACTGGCCTATTTTATTGTGGTGGCCCTGGTTAGGTGAGAGTAAAATAAAATAGCCTAATTACTGCATGCAATTTGTTGAATATTGGACAAGGGTCCTGAGACAGGTGCAAGATCCTACTTTATATATTTCCATTAAGCCAATCGTTCAGGCAACTGTCCAAGATGCCTAAAAACAGTGTGCTAGTGGCTATATTGACAGAGCAAATCAGACATAGGAGCTTGCGTCCAGAAATCTGTATGTTGCATCCAATTTTTGCTCAGACCAGTTTCTCCCTCTCAAGATCTGCAAATTGCCAACATAAGCGTTCGGATTGGCTTGAGTTCCATGCTTTCTGGGTGGACTGGACTATTGCACTATCTACTGCGTAGTCCAAAAGTCCCGCTGCTTATTTATGTGCCAAGGTTTGCTTCAAGTCTCTGCGGATTGATACTACAATGATTATTTTCGGTGTTGCACCAGCAGCCAAATTCAAAGACATAAAGGCATCCTGAGAAAATTTATGAGAAGATAATAGAGATCCTGATCCGAATGTTTTAAACATTCTTGGATATGGAGTTTTGGCCAGAGCATAGCAATGTAGTGAAAAGGGAGAAAAATAGACTCCATAGTCAAACAAAAGTAGTGGGTTTCCAGGCATTTTAGTGTGGGACAAAATTAATTATCATAGAATCGTAATACAATGGAATCCCATTGCTGGTTCTTGAGGAGATATCTACCTTTTCCTATTCTCCCTTTTCTCCTTACACTGTTAAGTTTATCTTTCACAAATTTTTTTCACATTTGCCATTTTTGCTGATTTTATTTCCACGATAGCTCACCACACTTTAGGAAGGATGTGAGGGTCCTTGGGAGAATACAAAGGAGATTCACCAGAATGGTTCAGGGTTGAGGAACCTTTGTTGCAAGGTTAGGCTGGAGAAGCTGATGTTGTTTTCCTCAGGAAATTGAGAGCAGGTTCAATAGAAATGTGACAACTTTAGACCGGGTAAATATCAAAATTATTTCTATTAGCTAATGGTTCAAGGGCCAAAGGGCACATTTAAGTTTTTGGGCAAGTGATGCAGAGGATGAGAGACTGGTGGGGGATGTGAAGAAGAGCCTTTTCACAGCAAGTGCTAATGACCTGGACCTCGCTGGCTATGAAAGTGGTGGAAGTGCAGGCGATGATTAATTTCAAAAGGAAATTGGACTTGTGAGAAATAAACTTGCAGGGCTACAGAGATGGAGCAGGACAATGGGGCCAGCTAGATTTCTCTAGATAGAATCATAGAGTCACACAGCCCATTCCAGGCCCTTCGATGCATTGAGTCATGAGAAACACCCAGCACTTGGTCCATAACCTCGAATGTTATGATGTGCCAACTGCTCATCCAGGTACTTTTTAAAGGATGTGAGTCAACCCACCTCCACCACCCTCCCAAGCAGCACATTCCAGACCATCACCATCCTTTAGCTAAAAAGCTTTTCCTCATATTCTCCTAAACCTCTTGCCCCTCACCTTTAATAAGGGATATGGGGGGGAAGGAAGGATTAAGATATTGAATTTGATGATCATGATGAAGGCAGAACAGGCTCGAAAGGCTGAATGGCCTACTCCTCCTATTTTCAATGTTTCAATGATTGAGTGAAGTTTTAAATCACATGGCTGTGCCCTGAAGAATTATTTTACGTTCCCCACCCTTAGCGCAGGGTAGGCACAATGCAGCAGCTGCTGCCAGTTTCATGTTCTTTTATTCTGCCTCACAGTGTTCAAATCAATCAATGGCACAAAGTCTGTAGTGATCATTAAGCAGGTGGAAGTGCTGCCTTATTGAACTCCCAAAAAGACATCAATGGAATTAGAGATTTGGGAATTATAATCCCATCTTGCTGTGTTTTAGTTTCAATTGCTATGGATCTGTTAGCTATTACACATGAATCTTAATGAGTGGAATGCTATGCCTTTCAATAGTATTGGGAGAGCTTGGCATACTTGGATTATATAATGTATGCAATTTCGTTGTATGCTGCATGAAGAACCATGAGGTAAACTTGGTAACTTGTCCAGTAGAGAGCTCTTTATTGTAAGTGTGCACTGTTCTGCAAACAGATTTAAGACTGCACAACTAGGTTCCCCATTGGAGAGCAGCTAACCCCCAGGGTTACCTGACCCATACATTTAAAGAGACAGTGTGCACCCCAACCCCCTTTATACAGTATATGCTATATCACAGAATATGATGGTTAGGAATAATAGCTAATCCTGGACAAACTGTTCCACAAATGACACGTGTAGGGCCACAGGGGTAAGCTGCTGGGAAAAACTTTAAACACATGGAAATCATCCTTCCTCTGTCAACACAAAGCACTTGGATGAAATCTCAAGGCTGTAAAATCCTCTTGCTGGTTCTTACCTCAAGGCTCAGTTGCTGATTTGAGTTCAAGGTGCGTGACCGATTTTTTTGTTGCTGCATTAGGTGGATAATCCTCACTTTATTTTCATTTGATTGGATTTGATTTGATTTCATTTCATTTCATTTATTATTGTTACATGTTTTAGTATCCAGTGAAATATATTCTTCTTATGTGCTACACAGACAAAGCATACCATATGTAGAGAAGGAAAGAAGAGAATGCAGAATGAAGCATTACAGTCATAGTTAGAATGTAGAGAAAGATCAACTTATTACGAGGTAGGTTCAATCAGAAGTCTGATGGCAATAGGGAAGAAGCTGTTCTTTTGTCAGTTGGCACATGTCCTCAGCCTTTTGTATCATTTTTCCAACCAAAGAAGGTGGAAGAGAGCATGTCTGGCGTGCATAGGATCTTTGATTATGTTGGCTGGTTTTCTGAGGCCGTGAGAAGTACAGACAGAGTCAATGGAGGGGAGGTTGATTTGTGTGACGTACTGGGCTTTGTAGTTTCTTGTGGTTTTGCACAGAGTGGGAGCCATATCAAGTTGTGATACAATCAGAAAAAATGCTTTCTATGCGCATCTATGGTGCATCTGTTAAAGTTGGTGAGCGTTGTAGCAGACACACAAAATTTCCTTAGCCTCCTGAGAAAGTAGAGGCATTGGTGCACTTTTGTAATTACAGTGTCAGCATAGAGGGACCAAATCAGTTTGTTGGTGATCTGAACACTTGAAAACTTGAAACTCTCAACTATTTCCACTTTGTCCCATTGATGTATATAGGGGCATGTCCTTCACTTCCTGAAGTTAATGACTATCTCCTTCATTTTGTTGACATTAAGGGAGAGATTATTGTCATTGCACCAGTTCACCAGATTCTCTATTTCATTTCTGCACTCTGTCTCATCATTGTTTGAGATCTGATCAACTACAGTAGTGTCATCAGCAAACTTAAAAATTGAGTTGGAGTGGAATTTGGTCACACAGTTATTGGCGTATGAAGAGAATGGTGAGGAACTGAGGACCCAGTAAGAAATCTCAAATCACCAGGTTAAAGTCCAACAGGTTTATTTGATAGCACAAGCCGCTAGCTTTCGGAGCACTGCCTCTTCATCAGGTGAGTGGGAATTCTGTTCACAAACAGGGCATATAAAGGCACAAACTCAATTTACAAAATAATGGCTGGAATGTGAATCTTTCCAGGTAATCAAGTCTTAAAGGTACTGACAATGTGAGTGGAGAGAGGCTTAAGCACAGATTAAAGAGATGTGTATTATCTCCAGACAGGGCAGTTAGTGAGATTTTGCAAGCCTAGGCAAGTCGTGGGGGTTACAGATAGTGTGACAAGAACCCAAGATCCCGGTTGAGACCGTTGTCATGTGTGTGGAACTTGGCTATCAGTCTCTGCTCAGCAACTTTGCGCTGTCATGTGTCATGAAGGTGTCCTTGGAGAACATTTACCCAAAGATCAGAGGCTGAATGCCCGTGACCGCTGAAGTATTTCTCAACAGGAAAAGAACACTCTTGCCTGGTGATTGTCAAACAATGTTCATTCATCCATTGTTGTAGCGTCTGTTGTAGCGTCTCACCAATGTACCATGCCTCAGGACATCCTTTCCTGCAGTGTATCAGGTAGACAACATTGGCTGAGTTGCAAGTATATGTACCGCGCACCTGGTGGATGATGTTCTCACATGTGATGATGGCATCCATGTCAATGATCCAACATGTTTTGCAGAGGTTGCTGTGGCAGGGTTGTGTGGTGTTGTGGTCACTGTTCTGAAGGCTGGGTAGTTTGCTGCAGACAATAGTCTGTTTGAGGTTGTGCAATTGTTTGAGTGCAAGAAGGATGGCCTTGGCAACATATTCGCCTTTATCAATAACATGTTGAATTCTCTGGAGAAGATGTCATGGCTTCTTGGCTCTGGGGAAGTACGGGATAATGAAGGGTACTCTGTCTGCCTTGTCCCGTGTTTGTGTTCTGAGGAGGTCGGTGTGGTTTTTCGCTGTGGCATGTCTGAATTGTTAGATCGATGAGTCAAGTACCATATCTTGTTCTTATAGAACATAGAACATAGAACATAGAACATTACAGCACAGAACAGGCCCTTCGGCCTTCGATGTTGCGCCGACCAATATAAAAAGCAATGCCCCTCCAAACTAAACCATTCCCTTCTCTTCCATATACTTATCAACTAACCTCTTAAACGCCACCAAACTTGGCGCATCTACAACTGCTGCAGGCAGGGCATTCCACTCCCGAACCACCCTTTGGGTAAAGAACCTACCTCTGATATCCGTCCTATAACTATCACCCCTTAATTTAAAGCTGTGTCCCCTCGTGCTAGCTTTCTCCATCCTAGGAAAAAGGCTATCACTGTCCACCCTATCTAAACCTCTAATCATCTTATATGTTTCGATCAGGTCCCCTCTTAGCCGCCTCCTTTCTAACGAAAACAACCTCAAATCCCTCAGCCTCTCCTCATAAGACCTGCCCTCCATACCAGGCAACATCCTGGTAAACCTCCTCTGTACCCTCTCCAATGCCTCCACATCTTTCTTATAATGTGGGGACCAGAACTGCACACAATACTCCAAGTGCGGCCGCACTAGAGTTTTGTACAGTTGCAACATGACGTTGCGGCTCCGAAATTCAATCCCTCTACCAATAAAAGCCAAGACTCCATATGCCTTCCTAACAACCTTCTCGACCTGACTGCCTACTTTCAGGGATCTATGCACATACACACCAAGATCCCTCTGTTCATCTAGACTACTAAGAATCCTACCATTTGCCCTATACTCTACACATTTATTATTTCTGCCATAGTGCATTACCTCACACTTTTCCACATTAAACTCCATTTGCCACCTCTCGGCCCAGCTCTGCAACTTGTCCAAGTCACTCTGCAAACTATAACACCCCTCTTCACTATCTACCACTCCACCGACTTTAGTGTCATCTGCAAATTTACTAATCCATCCTTCAATACCCTCATCCAGATCATTTATAAAAATTACAAACAGCAGGGGCCCCAAAACAGACCCCTGAGGTACACCACTTGTCACCGAACTCCACGATGAATATCTCCCATCAACCACCACCCTCTGTCTTCTATCTGCTAGCCAAGTCCTAACCCAATTAGCTAAATCACCCTCTATCCCATACATCTGCATTTTCTGCAGAAGTCTTCCATGGGCCACCTTATCAAACGCCTTACTAAAGTCCATACTATATTATGAGGGCACCTTTCAGTGTCTGGAGGTATCTGTTGTGATCCTCCTTATCTGAGCAAATCCTGTGTATACGGAGGACTTGTCCAGAGGGAATGGCTTCTTTAACATGTACAGGATGGAAACTGGAAAAGTGGAGCATCATGAGATTATCCATGGACTTGCGGTACGGTGAAGTCTGAAATGACCATCCTTGATGGAGATATGTGTGTCCAAGAATGCAACCAATTCTGGAGAATTGTCCATGGTGAGTCTGATGGTAGGATGGAACTTGTTGATTTCATCATATAGTTGTTTCAATGATTGTTCACCATGAAACAAAAGGAAGGAAATGTCATTGATGTATCTAGTGTATAGCATCAGCTGAAGTTCCCATGTGGTGAAGAGATCTTATTTGAACCAATGCATGAAGATGCTGCATATTGAGGTGTGTTTCCGTGTGTCTGGATGAAGAACTGGTTGTTGAAGGTGAAGACATTTTGGTCCAGGATGAAGTGAATGAGTTGCAAAATTGCATCTGGAGATTAGCAGTTGTTGGCGTTGAGTACTGAGGCAGTTGCAGCAATGCCATCATCGAGGGGGATGCTGTCATATAGTGCTCCTGGTTCAACTGCTAACTGTTCCATGTGTGCTGAGTTTCAGTAGGAAATCCGTAGTGTCCGGAGTTGAGGACAGAGCCTTGTGGGGCACTGATGTTGAGACGATCATAGAGGAGGTGGTGTTGCCTATCCTTACTGATAGTGGTTGGTGAGTTAGGAAGCCTAGGATCCAGTCACAGAGGGAGAAGTTGATGCCCAGGCCACAGAATTTGGAGATGAGTTTTGTAGAAATAATGATTTTGAAGGCTGAACTTAGTCAATAAATAGGAGTCTGACATAGGTATCTTTGTTATCTAGTGTTCCAGGGTTGAGTGCAGGACCAGAGAGATGGTGCATGTTATAGACCTGTTGTGGTGCTAGGATGCATTGGATGGAATGGTATGTGGGGGCATTAGCCATGTTGCGCTAGGAACTGAATATTTTAATATTGATTCACTTTAGCTCTTCCTCTAATTACTATATCAGCTGATTACAGAATGTACCATTTGCAAAGATGGAGCATTTATGAACTGTTTGTTGACGTAGCACAATTAACTCTTCCACTTTATATCATTCTAATGGCAGATTTCAAAACAAAACAACATAGTTCAACAATGTCATGAGTTAGCAATGTTGCAAATGAGCATGGGATAGTCCCAAACTATTTCCAGTATGTAACACAAATAGACCCCAGATCATTACCAACTGGCTTAAACTAAATTTGTCACCCAGGAAGGCCAATTGAAGTGGAAATTAAGTGGAATGGGTTACATAATCATGGAGGGTGGATCTGGATCAGAGACCAAAAGTGGTCCAGATTATTTCTGTAAGCACAAACACAAGAAAGGCAATTTTAAACTGGTACTGTTGGACCACCGGAAGCCAATGTAGAGTCATGAGGAAAGAGGTGACAGGGAATTAGGATTGGATATGGGACAGATGGCAGAACATTGAGTGGGGGGGGTGGTGTCGAGATTTGCAGAAGGCAGGGCTTTGGTAGATATTTGGAGCACTCAAATCTAGAGATGACATCAGTGTTGCTAAGGGTTTCAGTCAAGATCGGATTGTGGTATCTCAGTGTTAGAGACTGGAGATAGGGCTGGAATCTCAACTTCACATCGAACTGATGGACCGGATGAATTAGAAATAGAAATTTTGTTGACGACAATGGTGGGATTTTACGGCCTCGCACAAATGAGACCAGGAATTCCCACCCAAGCTCAATGGACATTTTCATTGTCCGCCCCTCGCCCGCTCTGTTTCCATAGTGGGATTGATGGTAGAATTCCAACTTTGGACATCCTGATACATATGGTGCTTCACGAAGGCCCCGCTTTCTCAATCTTGCCCCTCACCTAAGATGTGATGACCCTCTGATCAAATCACCACCAGCCAATTCTTCCCCCTCAAAGGAGGGAGCCTCTTATGGTCATCTGGGACAATGTTGACTTTCTCTTTATTTATGTATGGTGCTGCGCTCCTTATCCACTGCGCGTGAACAATCCCGCAATAGGAACTAATCAAAGAAGGAAATAAAGGCCAAAAATATAAGCTTGGAAAGGAGACAAGAAATGATAGAAAGCAATTTTGAAATAGTGGAAAAGACATAACTATGTAACAAATAACAAATGAAGGGAGGTGAATAATTTACTGATTGCCCAATGAATACTGTCTTTATTGATTAACTAACCTGATTATTTTCAAGAATTAATGGGAAAACCCTTTCTCGCCCCTCTTGGACTACACTGTTCCTTTTCTGCATTCCTTGTGGCTTAAACAAAGGTTTATTTGAATGTATCACAAGGAGGCTGTGTTTTGGTAAGTGCACCTGTGAAATTTGACCCACACAGATCAAAGTCAGTTTTATATGTCATTCTGCCAACTCTCTAATCCCTAGACTTTATAAAGGAGAGAAGCCTGCTGTGCCAAGCTGTTTGGTGACAGAACCTGTTCTCAGTTTCTTCAGTGTGCAGACTATCAAGATGATTTTACCCTATGCTGTTTTGTTGTTGGGAATAATTTGTGAGTATTAAAATTAATTATTTTGCAGGCATTTATCTAAACGTACCTTTCCAAATATGTTATTCACTGCGATATATAATTATTTATTATAAACGAACATTCTTCGATACTGTGGGGTAACTCCCATAAAGGTTTTTATGACAATCAAATAAGACCCATTCAGCTGGTGCAATACATTTCTTGATACTATTCAAAGGAAAGCAGATGGATTTTCCCTGATGTCCTTGTCAAAATTCATCCCTCAGACCGCATCATGAAAACATTTTACTGCTGCATTTCCTACATTACAGCAGCAACTATGCTTCAAAAATACTTTACTGGCTCTGAAACGCTTTGGAGCGTCCAGAGATTGTAAAAAGGCGCTATAGAAATGTAAGTCTTTGCTTCTTAACAATGCGTTCTGATCAATGTCAAGGAAAGGTGGTTGGAAAACCTGAGAGCCAATTTCACACTGATGCACAGTTACAAATTATTTGAAAGGGGACAGAATGAGAGAGAACAATCAGTTGGAAGCTAACAGTTGCTTTTGGTGATAATAGTGGGAAGTATTCATGTGACAAAGTCCAAAGATGTGCAGGTTAGGTTGATTGGTCATGCTAAATTGTCCCTTAGTGTCCTGGGATATGCAGATTGAGGAATTAGTGAGGTAAATTTGTGGGATTGTGGGGATAGGGTCTAGGTGGGATTGTTGTCAGTGCAGACTCGATGGACCAAATGGTCTCCTTCTGCAATGTAGGGATTCTATGAATCTATGACAACCTGCATTTGGAGACAGTAGTTTAATGCCTGTATTAAAATGGGATAAGAATATCATACAAATTTGGTAAATATTTACCTGTTGCATTAGTAATTTTAATTTCTAACTAAAATGAGGAGACAGAAGCAGAGCCAAAGATATGAACACACATATAGATTACATCATGCGTGAGAAGGACAGAAGAAAGTAAAAAGAATAAATATTTTTAAACTTCTGCTAACTTTGTGTTACTATGAAATGTACTTCTAATGTCTATTCATTAGTGTCACATGCTACGTGGTTATAAATTGCTGTTTTTTCCCACTATTGGTCTTGCATTAGACTTCAGTTCTGTCGAGAGACAGGGAAGATTGAAAGGAAATTTGATAGAAGTGTTCAAAATCATGAAATATAAGTATAAATGGTGCCAAGCTCCGCTTCGAACACTCTCAACCTTCAATGGTTGCAAGGTCGGTAACCAGAAGACACAGATTTCAGATGCTTGAAAAAAATAACTGTAGGTGGCATGGAGGGGAAGCATTCTTATGAAGTGACTTGATTGATCTGGAAGGCACTGTCTGAAATAATGGTGGACACAGATTCAGTTGTAACTTTCAAAAGGGAATTTAATAAATATTTGAAGGGAAATAACATGCAGGGCTATGGAGACAGAGCTTTGGTGGAATTAGATATTCTACCAAAGAGCTAGCACTACACAATGGGCTGAATAGTCTCCTGCTATGCTGTCTCATTCTATGATTCTCATGTTCGAAGGCAGAAATTTCAGCCTGCCATCAAGCCACTGTTTTACTGCTCAATGTTGTCATAGCATTTGTTTGAACAGCAGCTAATTGTTTCTCAATAAACTGGATCCCAACTATACAATCAGTGTATGGCTGTGTGAATGTGATGCTATAAAGCAATGATTGCAGTGTAAACTGATGCAGAAAATAGGTTGGTAAGAACCTCAGGAGTCTAAAACGGCAAACTAGTGCTTTAAATTAACAGCATGAAGTTTGTGTTCCTGGCTGCAGTCCTGAGGCAGTCTAAGTTAGAACTGTCAATCAAGTCCCTCATATCAACTCAACCGTAAACATCAACAGAGTTGGTTACATGGTAACATCACTACAAGATACCAACCTTTCTCCATACATTGTCTAGTAATTCATAGGTAAACCTGCAACTCAACAAAGCTTGCAAAACACTTTAACATAACTGTCTGCTTTCTCTCTGTCTTTATCCAGTATAATTATAGTTTTATCTCACTGTTCACTGTTCAGTTTAGTATCTCATGCAGAGTAGTCCAGTTGTTCTCTACCTCATCCTTATGCAGTTAATATCTTCCCTCATTTTCTCATGTATAACTATTGATTTATGTCACTGATATTCTGCTATGGTTTATTTCAGTTGTATTACTGTTGTCCTGTCTCTGTTTTTCCTGTATAAATGCTGTTTTGTTTCTCTCACATACACACTGCAATCTGTCACTTTCTGTTTACTATTTAATTGCTGTCTTCTCTCTTTCACACTCTCCACCATATTTTTTCCCTTTCGCATTTATATTAATTAGTGTCATATTCTCGGATATTACGATCCTCTGTCCCCTGCTGTTTCTCTCTTTCTCTCTCCCTCTCTTTGATATCAGCATGCTCTCCCTTCATCTTTTGTATAATTGCTCACTTTTCCCTACATATCACTGTTTCTCCTGGCTCATACTTCTGCCACTTCATATAATTTTTCTACTATCTCTTGTGCAATTGCTGTCATCTCTCACATTATCTATCTCTTTCTTTCTGTGTTTAATCACAGTCCTTGCTCTTTCCCATATATTTCTGCCATCTCTTTCCTACTTAAATTCAACCCATTTTTCCTCCTGTTTCATTATATGGCTGCTATCCTTCTCTTTTCACTGCCCTTGCACTAACCCGTATTACTGTTTTCCTCCAGCTCTTTCCTCCTCATTTAATGATTGACACTTTTCCCTTCGGTGTCAGCTGTGACCCAGTGATAGCACTCTCATCCCTTTTGACAACAGGTCATGGGTGCATGTTCCCCCTTCCAGAGATTCAAGCATATAGGGGCAAATACTTCCGTTCCACCCACCACGGGAATCAGAGCAGAAGAGGGGCAGACCATAGAATGGTCAACTGGCTGAGAGCAGGATTTTCTGGTTTTGGGGTGAGCATGGTTGGAAAATCCTGGTCATAATCTGAGCTGGCACCGATACTGGAAGAGTTCTGCACATGGTGCCATCTTTCAGATGAGATGTCAAGGTGAAACTGCTCTTCAGGAGGATGTAAATATCTCCACAGCACTATTTGAAAGAACAGTGCAGTTCTTCCCAGTACATCTGGGTCAATAATTATTCCTCAATCAACATGATAAGCAAAGTAGATTATCTAGGCAACTGTTTCACTGCCATCTGTGGGACATGATTCCATGCAAATTACCTTCTGCGTTTCTCCAGATTATAAAAGTGACTACAATTCAAAAATAGTTCCTTGGTTGAGAAATACACTGGAATGTTTTGAAGTGTTGAAAAGTGTTATATCAAGAATTTTTTTTTGCATAAACAATCCATGCTCTTTTGCCCTAATTCTCTCTATTGTAGTCTTGTTGTTGTATACAATGTCCTTTCCTACTACAATCATAGTTCTTCCTTTTTTGTGTACTCATTGTGCTCTACTTCTCCTGAATGTTGCTGACCTTTAGTTTTTTTCTCTCTTATATATTGCTGTTCTTTCCTGTACAAATACTGTCTTCACCACCTGCAAAGTTATTTTTCTTTTCCCAGTATATCACCATTCTCACTCTATTTCTATCATAATACCTCAATTATCTATATCTTTCTTACCTAAATATAGTTCATCCTATCCTGTGACAACTCCGACCTTCTCCCCCAGCTCTAAAGATTGCTGCACTCACTATCTCCTGTTTAGTTACTATATTCTCACTTTTTGGTATGACCGCTATCTTCTTACGTGCCTTGTATTATCACTGCCCTCTCTCTATTTTGCTTATGGTCCTTTAGTATAATTGCTGTACATACTCGCTAAAAACAAAATTATCTGGCCATTGACAAATTGCTGTTTGTTGGACCTGACTGTGTGCAAATTGGTTGCCACACTTCCTACAGTTGTAAAGCATTTCACTGTAATGTGCACTTAGATGTCCTGAAGGTGTGGAAAAGTGCTTTATGCCTGTTAAATACTTGTTAAATAATATTTCACCATTATATAGTGACTGCTCTTTCTATTTTTTTAAAACTTGAACCTTTCGATACTTTATTCCACATCAAAAAAGTCAATTCAAATTAAGTCCAATCATAGTCCAAACATAAGGGACAAACCAGATTCAAGCTGACAAGGCATTGCATCCTATCTTGGGCTTGATCAAACAAGATCCAAACTGACAGGATGAGGCATTACACCCCCTCCCAGGCTGAATCTAACACTTCATCTTAGCCAAAAAGCCAAGGTGTCTTTAAAAAATTGTATCAGGTAAAGCTTTGGTTTAATCTCATTTGCTATCCTGATCACTTACTCTACTCAGGAAAACCACCATTGTGGGTGTCAGCACACCCCCAGAGCAATGAGCTAGCCACATCTCTTGCCTGATCATGGTTTCACCTCTGTCTTTCTATCGCTTATATAATTGTACTGTCAACATAGTATAATTTATATCAATCTCTCTCTCTTTTGTTTGATAGCCACCTTACTTTTCTCTCTATGTCCTGTTCCACATACAATAAACATTATGTTCTCACTCTCCTGTATAACCATTGTGTCCTTAGTTATGTACAATTGTTGTACTCTCTCACTCTTTGTGGCGTTCCTTCTGGGCCTGATTTTATCATTGCACTTTGCTCGAAAATGGACGCAAAAGCTTGGTAAAGTCAGGCGTGACGCGATTAGCGCAATTAGCCTCATCTGTGCAGACTTTACCTCGATCCAAACTGTACCCGAAGCGGGCATGGTGTCAATTTAAATGTATTTGTATGCATTTAAGTTGACTTAATGAGCTGGATGCTCAATCTTACATGTATTTCCCCCTTTACGATTGCGTTCACACATCCAGATTCGACGTGAAACAAACATGCTTAGTAAAAGTCTGGTTTGGGCGCTCCAGCTTCTGAAGAGGTAAGTTTAGAGCTTCAGCCGCCCTCTGACTCAGATCATTGGTGATGGGGGGAGGCTGGGTAGACCAGATCAATCTCTGGTGGTGGGGGGTTAGATGGCAGGGAGGCAGATTAGATGTATCTCTGGTGGGGAGTAGGGAGGAGGGAGGCCCGATCATTCTCTGGTTGGGGTGGAGGAGTGAGGTCAGATCATTTTCTGGTGGGGGAGGGGGGAAGAGAGTGGTCAGATTATTCTCTGGTTGGGGGAGGTGGGGGAGGCCAAATGGTTCTCTGGTAGAGGGAAAAGGTGGGTGGAGGAGGAGGAAGGCCAGATGGTTCTCTGTAGCGGGGAAGGGAGTGGATGAGGGAGGCCCAGACCATTCTCAGGTGGGGGAGGGAAGCGGGTGAAGGGAGGAGGAGGGAGGCCAGGTGGATCTCTGGTGGGGGAGGGGGCGAGGAGGAGGCAGGGCAGATGGTTCCCTGGTTTGGGAAAGGGAGGGCGAGGGAGGGCCAGATGATTCTCTGGTGGAGGGGAGGGAGAAAGGAGGACGAGACAGGCCAGATGGATCTCTTGTGGGGGGGAGGGAAGGGGAGACCTGATCATTCTCTGGTGAGGGGGGCAGGGGCGAGGGGCCTGCTGCAACTCTGCGGGCAATTGGTGGGGGGAGAATCGGGGCAGGAAGATCACGATTGGTCTGGTAGTTGGGGGGGGGGGGTGCGTGGATAAGGACATCAGTTATGTTGTGGGGATGGGACAATATCGGTGGGGGCCATTGCTCCTGCTTTTCACTCCCAGGCTGCCTAACCCACTTTTTGCTTCTGGAAGCAAGGTGACAGGGGAGCAGTTTTCAAATTTTTTCTCATTGCACATGCGCAGTTCAAAGACCCGATCAGAGCAGTAATGATTCGGGCACAGGTTTAGTGCATATGGGGATGCCTGGGAACAGTTTTCCAAGTCAGATCTGAATTGCATCCAGATTCAGCTCTTGGAGTGGTAAAATTGGGCCCTCTGTTTCTTGAATAATTCTTGTTCTATTTCTCTTCACTATTTAATTGCTATCTGATGTTTGATTTTTCCCAGCCCTTTCATCTGCCAATATCCCAAATATCACATGGTGTACAGTCTCTGAAGATGAATTATCAAAGTGCAAGGATCTGACAACTGCAATGATTGGTGAGCCTTTCAACTTCCAATGTATAGTCAAGGACACTGATGAAACCTGTCTGGCTGCTATCAAGGTAGGCCTTAATTTTAATGACTTAGGCTTAAGGTTGTGGTCTCATCATTTTGTTTCAGAGCTTCAGACTCACCTGAAGCAGATATATTCAAATTATTGCAAGTATCTTCAATGTTACAGTTCATCAAACTTGGACAAAGTGCAGTCACATTCATGAACCCTGTCTCTAATCGGAATAGGGTTCCTGCCACTGGAAAAGCTTGCCCAGAAAGGATGACCTGCTCCATACTTAATGCCTTCTTCAGGTGCTATGTTTTATAATGTTTGTGACTGTGGTTCCTTGAGAGTAATCTACACTTTGGTTTCATTCTCAAATGTATACCCATTCTGCCGTTTAAACTTTCAATGTATATCCTCCTTTGTCTCTTGCTCTGCACACATGACTAGAAATTGCAAATTTCTGACACAGCAGCTCTCAAAATGCTATAGCTTGTTAGAACAGGATGGAGTGGAGGTGTGTATAGGTAAGACAGAAAAGTGGACTCAATGGACTGGATTCTCCAAAAGAAGATTCTAAGTGCCAAATTTGTGTAAAAACTGGAGTAAATACATTCTGTTTTTTTTTCCAGTGTGTTTCACATTGTAACTCCCAATCTGTGCATTGCAGAGTGCACTAGTGTGATTCATCATACAGATCAGTGGGCAGGGTCTATTCTTGCTGGACATGCCAGCAACATTGTGCTGAGCGGGCCACTGCGCATGTGCCAACGTGAGAATACCATTCACCAGGTACACGGTACATACTCTTGCAACTCGGCCAATGTTGTCTACCTAATACGTTGCAAGAAAAG
Source organism: Sphyrna mokarran (assembly GCA_024679065.1). NCBI lineage: Eukaryota > Metazoa > Chordata > Chondrichthyes > Carcharhiniformes > Carcharhinidae > Sphyrna > Sphyrna mokarran. Next base: position 63,531,458 of record JAGIQG010000003.1, read on the forward strand.
ATGTCCCGAAGCATGGTACATTGGGGAGACCATGCAGACACTACGACAGCAGATGAATAAGCATTGCTCAACAATCACCAGGCAAAACTGTTCCCTTCCTGTTGGCGAACACTTCAGTGGTCACAGGCATTTGGCCTCCGAGCTTCGGGTAAATGTTCTTCAAGGGGGCTTTCATGACACACGACAGCACAGAGTCGCTGAGCAGAGACTGATAGCCAAGTTCCACACACATGAGGACGGTCTTGACAGGGATCTTGGCTTCATGTCACACTATCTGTAACACCCGTGACTTGCCTGGGTTAGCAAAAAACCTCACTTACTGTGCTGTCTGGAGAAAATACACAATTCTCTAACCAATGCTCAGTGTTCCCTTCACACACATTGTTAGCCTTTAACACTTGAATAGCAGGTTAGATGTAAGGATTCGCATTCTAATCAGCAATCTGTGACTGTCTGTGCTGATGTGTGTTATTGCAAACGAGAACACTGCATTTGCCTGACGAAAACGAAAGTCGAAAGCTCGCAGATTTACTATCAAATAAATCGGTTGGATTTAAAATTGGTGTTGCTAGATTCTTACTGAGTTCTTACTAGCCCAGTCCAACACCGGCATCTCTACATCATGTGTCAATCTGTCAGAGGTGAGATCGGCGCATCTGCAGTAACTCCGCACTGCTGGCCTCCCGATTGCTGGCCAGTTCTGCAACCCCTCATCCCTGATCGAACTCCCCCACCCCCTACACACCCTGACCACTAGCCCCTCTGGACGTCTTTGGGCCAGTCCGACTCCTCCCAACCCAAGCCCACCTCAATCTACCCCAACTGCACTGGCAGTCCCGATCTCCCCAACTCTACATCCCCCAGCATCCCAACTCCCCAATGCCTAGCTGATAGAGCCAAGTTGCCCCTTGAGCAGTGTTACTTTGTCAGGGCAATGTCAGGGCACAGGCTGGCACTGCCAAGTTGGCAATGCCCAGGAGGCACCCCTCTTATCCCCAACTATCCTGGGGGCCTCCATGGCCTCCCCTCACTCCATCAGGGATGGGGTGCCAGCTCCCCATTAATGTAGAGCTGTTGTAAATCCTGCTAGAGTGAACCACTCCGAGCAGCGGGGGAGAGGCTAATGGGCCTGGAGACTTCAGTCCCAAACCTGCTAATGAGCTGTAAATCAGGATTTAAATATTTTAGTCAGCTCCACACTGATTTCCAGCGCGGAGCTGACGACTCAGGGAATCTGGCAGCCACAGACACGGGGGGAGACTGTGGTGTCCAGCGGGGAGTCTGCCAAACAACCATTGCTTACATCTTTCAGCCTGCTGCACCCCAAATACACTAAATGGCACAGTGATAGATAGCAGCCACTGACTCTGATATTTCAGTGGTTAGACATCACAAAGGCCATGGTGTTAATATGACAAAGCTCCATTCCCACTTGCACACCTTGTGTGATGCTGTGCTCTCAAGATAAGCCTGTGACCCAATGAAAGCTGGAACGCTGATCAGCTGATGCCTCCTCTCCACAGGAAATGAATGCTGTTCCCAGGCTCACTGATGCGGAGATGTTGGCGTTGGACTGGGGAAAGCACAGTAAGAAGTCACACAACACAAGGTTAAAGTCCAACCGATTTATTTGATAGTAAACTTACAAGCTTTTGAAGTTTCCCTCTTCGTCAGGTGAATGGAGAGTTCTGGCCTCAGACAGAGCATATAACAGCACAGATAGTTTACAGATTACTGATTAGAATGCGAATCTTTATACCTAACCGGCCAGTCAAGTCTTAAAGTGGCTAACAATGTGAGCGGAAGGAGCACTGAGCACAGGTTAAAAGATGTGTATTGTCTCCAGGAAGCCTGTTGGCCAATACATCAGCCGTCATGGGCATTCGGCCTCCGACCTTCGGGTAAGTGTTCTCTGAGGCGGCCTTCATGACACACAACAGCGCAGAGTCGTTGAGCAGAGACTGATAGCCAAGTTCCGCACACATGAGGACGGTCTTAACAGGGATCTTAGCTTCATGTCACACTATCTGTAACCCCCATGACTTGCCTGGGTTTGCAAAACCTCATTTACTGTACTGTCTGGAGACAATACACAACTCTCTAACTTGTGCTCCATACTCCTTCCACTCACATTGTTAGCCACTTTAAGATTTGACTAGCCAATTAGATGTATGGATTCGCATTCTAATTAGTAATCTGTAAACAATCTGTGCTGGTATATGCTCTGTCTAAGGCCAGAATTCTCCATTTACCTGATGAAGTGGGAAACCTTGAAAGCTTGTGAGTTTACTATCAAATAAATCAGTTTGACTTAAACTTGGTGTTATCAGACTTCTTACTGTGCCTAGGCCCACTCCCAGGAATTTCATGACAGTTTTGCAACGTTTATTTTGCCCTTCCCAAATTAACTGTTACTTTGCTGCATCTCTGACCAAAATATACCTATACGTGGACAGCACAAACTACCTGTGTATTTAAAGCACTCACTTTGCTTGGCTTAACTTTTATCCCTTAACCCTGTTTCCTCCAATTGTCTCTCAGTAGGAGGAAAAAATGAATAGTTGTTGTGTTTCATTGTTTTGTTTTTATGGTCAGAGATTATGTAGAATTATAGAGAAAATATGGCACAGAAATAGGTCATTTGGCCTAAACAATCCATACCACCAAAGTACAATAACGTAAGAAATCAGAGTAGCAGTGGGCTATGTGGCTCATCAAGAATGCTCTGTCACTGAATATGATTACAACTGATCTTAGGCTTCAACTTCACTTTGCTACCTTCTCTCCAGATCATTTGATTTCTTGAGAGACCAAAGCCAAAATTCTACCAGCCCACCCACCTCGGGAATCTGAGTGATTAGGGGGTGGAGCATGGGAAGGTCCGTTAGCCTCGGGTGAGATTTTATGGTTTCTGAATGAATGAGGCTGTTAAATTCTGCCCCAAAACTCTGTCTATCCCAGTCCTAAATAAGTTCAATGATGGCACATCCACTGTGATGTCAGACCTATGACAGGGGTAGTAAACAATTTATATATATATATAAAACATGCCTCCCTGTTCAGTTCAGTGTCATGACAACAAATTCTTACATGTTATACAAAGGATTAATAATATTTTAGACACATTATGATTCATTATGCACAGCTATTAAGGAAGTCGATCAGGAGGACACCTATTTTTCTTTTGTTGTGTATGACATTCTGGAATTTCGATGCCCTTGACCCTAGAAGTATGATTTGGAAATTTACTAGGCACTATTCCTGTTGGAGGGAATTCTGCATCATTCTCACATGGCCCTGTAGCATAGAAATATTCATCTAAATATTCTGTAGTAGTATTCACTAGGGAGTAAAGAAGTAAGTACTTCTGGAGATGATTCTCAGAAATCATTTCAGGATGATAACAATTGGTCAGCACAACACAGCCAAACTAATTCATCTTTAATTTCAACTGTGTAAGAAATTGGACCTGTTTTCCAAAATCCATAGCTGCTTTAATTTTTCACTTGTGATACTTGATCTCCTTGTTGAACTGAGCATTGTTTTGTCCTCACACCTTGTCAAGCAATTTGAGATTGTTGTTGATGACCTACTATTTCTGAAGTTTACAGAGGTAATAAATCTAATGTAGTTCTCAACTTTCTCTTTAAGAATCGTAATGTAGGTGAACTTTGGGTAGTTGCGTGAATAGAGTTTCAAAACTCTACTCTAACCAAAAAGTTATTCACACAACATGATAAGAAACCTTGTTCTCTTGAAGCTTTTAAAGAATGTTTCAAGAATTGTACAAATCTTTCAGCTAATCCATTGGTTGATGGATGATAAGGTGCAGACTTCATAATTTGAAAATCATTTATGTTGAAATAATCCTCAAAATCTTGTGAAGTGAATTATGAACCATTATCACTAACAATATATTCCAGTTTACCAAATCTTGCAAAGATTTCATCAAGTTTTTCAGTCATTTGGACTGTAGTAATTGAGCTCATGATAACAACTTTTGGCCACTTCGAGTGTGCATCAGTTATGACTAAAGACATGTAACCCTCAAATAGACCAGTAAAACTGTATGTAATCATTGCCATAGCATTTTAGTCTCTCCAAGGGTGTAAATGGGACAATGGTGATGTATTTCTTATTTATGCATAGGATGGACACTATCTCACCTTTACTTCAATCTGAGCATTCAGACCTGGCCACTATAAATAACTGTGTGTTAATTCCTTTATCCGAGCTATACCAGGATGTCCTTTATGTATGTATTCAAGAACTCTTCTCGTAGAACTATGAGGAATGATCACTTGGATTCCCTAAAATAGACACGCACCTTGGATAGCCAATTCGACCTTCATCCTTCTTGATACATATACTTTTCAAGTCAGGATGCGGATGATGTATTCCAGCTATCATTCCTTTCAATACCATACCCACCACCTTACCCCATTATAGGATCATTTCTGGTATGTGCCTGAACATGAGAAGCTATCACAGACAAATCATCTATTAGCAGAAAATAAAGAATATTAACAAAACTAGTAACTACATCTGCTCAATATGTAACGGTAAATGTGATAATGCATCAGCATTAACATGGTACTCTGATTGAAGATATTTTATATCGCAAGAATGTGCAGATAGGATCAGTGATCATCTTTACAAACAGCTGGCAGCTAATGACAATATGCCTTTATACTGACCAAAAACAGTAGTCACAGTTGATGATCAATCAGTGGTGTGACCTGGAAACCATCTAAATAATGATGGAACCTTTGTACTCAAAAAAATACACTCAATGTTTCTTTTTCTAGCTGGGCATAGTTAGACTCAGAATATATAAAGCAAAAGTTATTGATTGTTCTCCCAAAGGCACAATATGTAAAGCGACTGTCCTTACTCTGGAAGGTGAAATGTTGCAAACAAGCAGAAATAGCTTTGGGTTAAAATGAACCAATACTTCAGACTTCTACAAAGCATTTTGATATCCTTGTCAGCTTTCTCATATTCTGTTGTCCAGTTCCATTACTGTTTTATGATACAATGTCTTCAATGATGTAACTAAGTTAGGAAAAGAATTGCCATAATAATTTACTAATCCAAGAAAGCACTTCGATTGCATCATATTCATCGGACATAGTGCTTATAAAATAGAGTTCATTTTTTAGGTGCTTTACGTGGGCCTTCACTATCAATAATATTATCCAAATATTAGACTAATATCTGGAAAACATTAGACTTTTCCTTCTTGATTCACAAACCATGTGCTTGAAGACATTCCAAAGTTGCTTCTAATTATTCAAGTGCTCTTGTTCACTGGACCCTGTAATTAGAGTATTATCCAGTTTTTTTTCTTACTTGCTCTTCCTTCTGGAACCTCAATCTTTAATCCTGTTGATGCTATTCCATAGCATTCTAATATTCAAAGTGCGAAAATCCACAATTTTTTTCTTCTACTTCAGATCATTTCTCAATGTTCTCAACGAAACAAAATCCTGACTCGTCACCAGTTTTCTTTTTGTAATGTCCCAACTATGTCAGGGATTGTGGGTTTTAAACAAAAAGAAAACCTATGGTTTACACACATGGGTTCAAATTAACAGATGTAGGTTCATCCTAGGACCTCCTGCCGGCACAGGGAATGAACTGAAAGATAAACAGCAGCCTCTGCAGCACCCTAATGACATCACCATCAAATCATGTGAGCTGTTTTTCAAGTAATCTGCAGCCACTTGAATATATAACACCCACACCCCTCCAGGGTACAGGATTCCAAATATACATAACCATTTGAGAGAAGAAATTTCTCTTCATCTTAGTCCTAAAAGATTTGCCCCTTGCTCTGAGGGTAGATTCCTGTGGTGAAGTAACCACAGGAATCCATTGGTTATGTTCACTCCAAGACGGGAAATTCCTGCCTAAGCTTGATGGATCTTTGAACTGTCTGCTGAATTTTCTATCTCGCCTGCTGTGATTCCTGCAGTGGGCGAGACAGGAGAATTTCAGCAAATCTCTCAGTATCTACCCTGTCACGCCCCTTCAGAATCTTAAAAGTTTCTATGAGATTGTCTCTAATTCCTTTAAATTCCCCTGTTTATGCCCCACTTGAACCTTCTCCCATTTCTTCTCTAAGCCTACTATTCCCTTCTACCTCAAAGTCTTACCTAGCTTCCCCTTAAATTCATCCAAACTATTTGTCTCAAATGCTCCTTGTGGCCATGTTCCACATTTTTATCACCATCTGGTTAACAAATTTCCTTTTGGATTTCCTGTTTCATTTCTTGGTGTCTATTTTGTATTGATGATCTTTAGTTTTGCTCTTCCCTTCAAGTGGAAAAAAACTGCCTTTGTATCCATCTTATCAGAACCTTTCATAATTTTAAAGGTCTTGATTAGGTCACCTCTGAGCAATCTTGTTTCAAAAGAAAGGAGTCCCAACCTTTCAGTCCATTCCTGATAGAGAAAAACTCACAGTTCTGTTATCATCTTTCAGAATCTTCTAACACCTTCTCAAGTACCTCTATACCCTTTTTTTAATATGGTGACTAGAACAGTACACAGTGCTCCAAATCTTCTCGGGAGCTAGCAGAAGCCACTAGGCTGCAAATCTTTCGTTAACCTTTATCTAGCAATAAACTTATTGTGGTTTTTCCCTTGGCTGGTGAAGAAGAATGATTACAGTGTATATTTCTCATTCTCAGAGTGGTGAAGCAGATGCTATAACTGTGGATGGTGGAGATATATACAGGGGAGGTCTCTTGCCTGAACCACGCCTGAAACCGATTGCAGCTGAGAATGCCACAGGTAATCAATCGCTCATGAAATCTTGAGTGCAAAACTGCTCAAAAACACAGCAGTGTAGTGCTTGCACATTGTGTGAAACATGGCTGATATCTGCTGTTGCTCAGTACTACCCAGCACTCTGCCACATGGTGAGACTGCTATCTGAATCTGTCTTACATATTGCAACATCTGGTCAGTTTAGCTCAGTTGGCTGTTCAGCTGGTCTGTGATGTAGAGTAATGCTAACAGTCCAGTTCAATTCCTGTACCGGCTGAGATTATTCATGACAGGCTCACCTTCTCAACTTTGCCCCTTGTCTGAGATGCAATGAGCCTCAGGTTAAATTACCACCAGTCAGCTTTCCCCTTTGAGACTACAGTCATCTGGGACTATGATGTATAGAATTTTTATATATTGCATAAATAGAACTCGACACATTGTCACTGCCTGGTTACATGAGGAATTATGATATTGTGAGAAAAATGTTCTTGTGAATAAGAAAGATTCCAATTTGTAGCAGCTGTGACATGTGGAAATGTGAAATCTGTGATTCAGAGAGACTGTTCAAATGATCCTGTAGATGGTGAACTTTGGGCATTTAGCTCTTACCACTTCTTTGTTGAGAACTTTCATTGATGTGGCTGGGGGAGGTAGATGCATTGGAGAAAATCTTACTAAAAAATAACAGTCTGTCATTTCCAGTGAGAAAACCAGCATGTTTCTCTCCAGATCTTAATGTCAAAAAAATCAAGGGGGTGTGTTTCATGTTGTCATATAGGGGAGGTTGGGCCACAACATACCAGTAAAACCCGGTGGCACAGAGATTGGGGCGTCATCTTTAAAGAGTGTTATGGGCATGAACATGATAACGTCACTGGTAAGGGGTAGGAAAGATTTGAATTGTGTTCACGACAGTGAGAACTGCGATTTCTGAATCTTGAGCTCCCAGCCAGCATTCGCATGGACAGCGTCTCCTTTACAAAACCAAAAATCCTTTCAATATATCTGCCAAACATGGTCTCTTGTCCTTAGAACAGTGATCAGCATATTGCTCCAATAGAGACACTTGGAGCTGGTTGATGGCTTACTGTTGGTGAACATTTTAAGGGCTCCAATCATATCTTGAAAAGAGTAGGTTTTTGATTTTGACAGCCTATTTCTTCAAAGCTCTCTCTTTGAGGAATGTGCGTGTGTTTGATTTTCAGTTCCTGCACAAAACAAAGACACCTGAATCACTCGTTTTACGATTTGCAGATAGGGTTGCAAAAAAAAAAACAGCTGACAGGAAGATTTTGCAAATTGATTCACCAATTGTGAAATGCAAAAATGATGGGCACACGGACCTGTCAGGCCTGCTCCTTGCTCATGATGGCTGGACTATCAAAATTTGATGCACCCTAGCCTCCAGCCAGCAATGTCAACTCGGGGACTGGAAAATAATTGTGGAAATAAATCTGGAAAATTCCTCTCCAGCCCCTTCAGATGATCAAAACTAGCCCAAAGTTGAGCTTTTATAGACCACTAGACCCCTAAAGCAGCTGGACTCAAAATATATTAATGCAAAACTCAATCACAATCACAACCCTGATCTCTGAGGATTCTCAATAGCTGGTTATTTTCTAGACTTAATCTATCATTGACCTCTCTCACCTCTCTCTTTCTCTCTCTACATATCAGTATAATAATACTCCTTTCAACAATAATCTCAATAATCTTTTCAAGGTCCCCCTCAACACCAATCTCAATAACATTCTCAATTCCTGTTTACCTTGCATTAAGTCATTCCAAGCAGTATTATCGTTTCAAATTTATTTCCAGAGTTTTTTTTCCAAAGTTTCCACAAGTATCCCATTCCATCACCAGTGCTGCATTGTAAGTATGGTAAAGGTGTGGACAGTGGTTTGAATATGACACTGCATTATCTATTACAGGAAGCTCCTGTTACTACGCTGTAGCTGTGGTAAAACGGGGGAGTAACTTCGGGTTCAGAGATCTGAGGGGCAAAAAGTCCTGTCACACTGGCCTAGGTAAATCTGCTGGCTGGATCATCCCGGTAGGAACCATCTTGAAATACAACCTCACATCTTGGGATGGATTGTCCCCGATTGAAAAAGGTAACATGATGCCTTTTCTCTTTTATGAAAAGCTTTCTCAATGTTGAGAACAGCCAAGCTAATCGATGTATTTAATTTTAATTTGAGGAAGGATTTAGGTCAGTCATGCAAATGTTTGGAAGATAGATTTTGTTTATTTCTAATAAATACCAATGTGGGAAAAGATGTACCACAAAAAGTATTGTGAATGGAATAGAATTGGTAAAACAAGTTGCAGAAAAATCCAGGAAATAATGATACACCTGTCATTTGCAATGTGTGCTGGATGACACAGTGGTACAGTGGTTAGCACTCCTGTCTCATAGCTCCAAGACTCGATTCCAGTCTTGGGTGACTGTGCGGAGTTTGCATGTTCTCCTCTTGTCTGCGTGGGTTTCCTCTGGATGCTCTGGGTTCCTCCCACACTCCAAAGATGTGCAGTTTAAGTAGACTGATCGTGCTAAATTGCCCTTAGTTCCAAAGATGTGACAGTTAGGTGGATTAGCCATGATAAATGTGTGGGGTCACAAGGATATGTGAAGGGTGCAGCTGGGTGAGATACTCTTTTGGAGAATCAGTGCAGACTCAACAGGTTGAATGGCCTCATTCTTCACTATTAGAGATGCTATTGCTCTAAGGTAATTAATATGGAAGAGCACTTGTAAAGCTAGTAGAATTGTAGGATATGGAAATAGTTTAGTATTTCATAAAATCTTTTGCAAATGGGCCTATCATTAGACTTAACCTCTTTGATATTTTACTAAAGATTATTAATACCAGTGAGTCTGACAACAGTTTCTTTCATTTCCTTTGTATGCATCACCTATGTTTTTTCCACAAGCCAAAAGTTGGGGGCTGGGGGTTGGAACAGATTGGGATTCTGAGTGGTGGGAGGCAGAGAGGGGTGTGTCAGATTAGGTTTCTACAGGATCAGAGCTAGGACAGGTGGAGCTGAGAGACAGGTTAAAGGGAGAGTTCCAGGGTGGAGGGAATCCTGTGGGTTAAGGAATTCCTTTAAGGGGGTGTGATGCCTCAGAGTTGGGCAGTCACTGGAAGGTTTTCAGTAGGGGTGTAGGAACCCCCTGCGGGATTAATTGATTGGGGAGTCCTGTTGGGAGTGTGGATTATTTGTGAATTGTGGTGGAGATTACAAGGAGGGGAGGGGTCATGAGTGGAGGGAGACCTGAAGTGGGTCAGTCTGGGACTCTGCAACAGTTACACAGAATTTAGAAGCAATTTTAATTCTTCCAGTCTTTCCTGGGAAATGCTTGGTGTGACCCAGTTGGAGCTATCTAGAGTTTATGATTGAAATTGCATCTTCAGATTGTTTGTAGTCCAGGACAATCCTTGTGTAAACCATACTTGTGAACTCCAGCTTCCCCCCCACCCATCGCAATACAACACCCTGAAGGTCAAACATTGTGACTCCTGATAATTTTGTTGTTTATTGTACAAAGCTGTTCTGTCTGAGATGAAGAGGTAAAGCAAGTTATTTAGCTATACAGCAAACTGGGGAAATCATTCAAATATATGTTGTAATGCCTGGAATAGTGGAACTGGAGACAAACAGTGGCACACCCCTCCCATGTTGGTCATAACATGTTAATAAAAGTTTAGAACTTCCTGGTTCCAATAATCTCTGTTGAACACACATTGAGAGTATTTATGGTGACACTTCATTCGAGTTTGTGCACAGCTGTCAATAAAGCTTTGGTGAATTGCTCTATGCCTCTTTATACATGTTTTGCTTTGTCCTCCTGCTTTGTATCCCTCTTTTCTCCTTTCCTTTTCTGTTTTTCTACATTTCATTCTCCCCCTCATCTGTTTTGCATCTTCTGTCTTTCCTGCCCTTTTTCCTTCTCTTGTCTTTTCTACTTATCTTCGTCTCCCAGTTCTCTAATCTCATCTTTGCTGATTGGCACTAATCTTTTTGTGCTGTTTCACCTTTGTTTTTGTTTCTTCCCTGTGGTTTGACTTTCTTCTGCCTTATTTCTCCATCGCTCCCTGTTTGTGTTGCTATCCTCTGTTTTGTCGAACCTTCCCTGTATTTCTGGCTCTTGATGCTTATTTCTTCTTGAAGAGATGGCTAAATGGGAAGTGATGGATGGAACCACTTGAGGTTGCCGGCTTTGAAAGGCAGGAACCAAGTTGGTCCATCAGGTTAATGGGAGGGATTAGTCCAGAGCTGTCAAAGCAGCAATAGAAGTTTGGTGGGACTGGGGCTTAAGCATCAGAAAAGTGGGCCAGAACCTTTCAACCATTCATGCCGGTGGGATTATCTGCTCTGGCTGTCGGTGCCCCCCAGCCAAGGGATTCAGAGTGGTGAGGGGTGCATTCACTGGAAATACATCCCTCTTGACAAGAGTGAGACCAGAAGATCCTGGCTCAGTCCAACAGCGGGCCACCTCTACTGCCACAAAACATGTGGCTATTTGTGCGATCATTCTTTCTTGTGGAATAATTGAATCCTTTTGGTTTATTAATAAAGTTACTTCCCCTTTTGTCCTTCTGATTTCTGTTTGTGTTTTTGCTCAGCCTTGTGCATATCTCTCATTTGCATATTTGCTTCCATTTTGATCTCCAGTCGTGGAAAACTTCTTCTCCTCCAGCTGTGTCCCAGGTGCCAGTCCAGCTTTCCCGAAACTGTGTGCACTGTGCAATGGAACAGATGGGAATCACTGCAAGCGGTCACACGTGGAGCCCTATTATGATTATTCTGGAGCATTTCAGTAGGTAGTCTTCATTTCGCAAGGCAAGATATCTGAGTGGCAAATTCCACTCTGCTGGTTATTGGGTTAGCTTAGCTATTACATATCTCTTTGTTTTTAAATGTTTGGCTTTGAAGATTTGTTGACCAAAATACATCACAGGAGTAACATATTATAGATGCCAGAAATCTGAAATGAAAACTAAGAATATGCAAATACTTTGCGGGTCAGGAAGCATCTGTGCAGTGAGAAACATAGTCAACATGACCTTTCATCAGTTCTGGGAAAAGTTAGAGATGTAACAAGTTTTAAGCAAGTACAGGGGCCAGGAAAGTGGGTGAGGGAAGGCAACAAAGGAAGTTCTGTGATAGGGTGAAAGGCAGGGTAGATTCATTCACAAAGTGATGATGAGACAAAACAGGAAACAATGGATAATCTCACAGAGGTGGAATAGCAGGATCATTAACAGCTGGTATCCGAAAAAAAAGTGGGCAAAGATTCTGATCTGAAATTGTTGAAAGGTAAGACCAGCCTTGAGATTCCATTGACTTTCATTGGAAGAGCAAAGGTGGCCGAGGATTGAAAGGGAGATTGGGGTAGTAACATTAATAAAAGGGAATGAGAACTGTAGAAATACAGAATTGCTACATTTTTATAATAACATAGAGGCACCAATTCTGCGTAAGGGAATTAGTAAATGCATTGTAGGTTCTTATATTAAGATGAGGCACACGGATTAACTAGTTGGTGTGATTATATTTTTCTAGGTGTTTGAAGGATGGTGCTGGTGAAGTGGCCTTTGTGAAACACACCACTGTGCCAGGTAGGTTCTGTAGTGACTGTGTCAGTGAGTAGTCAGTGACTATGTCAATGAGTAAATGTCAGGATGTTGTGATTGTGACAGTGTCAGTGTGATGTGTCAGTGACTGTCAGTGTGTTGTATCACTGATTGTCTCAGGGTGTTGTGTAATGATTGTGTGAATGGGCCTGATTTTATCATTTTGATTCTTAGTGCTGAATCTCAGCGAAATTCAGATCCGAGTTGGGAAACTGTTCTCAAGCGGCCCCATTCGCACTCAGTCTGAAAAGAAATTGCGAGTCTGAATCATATTGTGGGCGGTGCTTAATGCATCCAAAAGGCTGCAGCTCCAATTGGAGCTTTGAACTGCGCATGCGCAGTGAAAAACAATTTGAAAGACACTCCCCTGTCACCGCTCCTGGGCTGCAAAAAGCAGATAAAGTGACTTGGGGGCAAAAAGCAAGAGCTATGGCCCTCACAAACATCACCCTATCCCCACAACATAACTGTCCCCATGATCCGCCCAAACTCCTATATCCAGACTGATCACAAGCCCTGCCCCCTTCCCCCCCAACCGATCGCCCGCAGAGTGGTAATGGACCACTTTGTCCCTGTTTGCCCCCCACCAGAGAATGATTGGGCCCACTATCCTCCTCCCACTCCACCTCCCCCCAAAATTCCATCTGGCCTCCTTCTCTTCCCACCCCTCCCCCCTCCAGAGAACCACCTGGCCTCCTCCTCTTGACGCTCCCATTCACTGGAGAATGATCAGCCTCCCTCCTTCTAACCTCCAACCAGCAAATGACCGGGCCACTCTCCCCCCCAACATCCGCTCCTCCCTCCCTCACCAGAGATACATCTGACCTGCCTCCTCCTCCCTCCCTCCCTCCCCTCCCATCAGAGAACTATCTGGCCCACTTCCCTCCTCCTCCCCTTCCCACCAGAGATCTATCTGGCCTCCCACACACCAAGAATACTTGAGCCTCCTCTTCTTCCCTCCCCCCCACCCTCCTCCTCACCCCCCACACCCCCACCACCCCACCACACCAGAGAACCATCTGGCCTCCCCTCATCAGAGAATGATCAGGCTTCTCCTCACACTACCCCTAGAAAACCATCTGACCCATCTCCTCCCACCTGCCCCTCACCCACCACTCCGACCACCACCAGAGAACAATCTGGCCTGCCTCCTTCCACCACTGCTCCCCAACCCCCTCCTCTCCCACCCCCCTCCCCACCCCACACATCACCCCCCACGCCACCTCCCCCCATCCCCTCACCAATCACTGATTTGACTCAGAGAGCTGTTGGAACCTATGAACCTACCTCTTCAGAAGCTGGAGCACCGGAAACAGACCTTTGCTGAGCATGTCTGTTTTGTGCCAAATCTAGACAGGTGAACGCAATGGTAAAGGGGAAATACAGTTAAGATTGAGCATCCAGCTCATTAAGTCAATTTAAATACATGCAAATACATTTAAATTGACATCACGCTCGTTTTGGGCACGGTTCGGGTTGTGACCATTTTTGGGCACAAGTGGGCAGCTGCACAGACGCGGATTGCACTAATCGCCTCATGCCCGACTTTACCAAGTTTTCACGTCTGTTTTCAGGCATGACGCAATGGCAAAATTGGGCCCAATGTGTTCTGTCAGTGCTCTCAAAGCTTGTGGCTTGAGCTACCAGATAAACCTGTTGGACTTTAACCTGGTGTTGTGAGACTTCTTCCTGTGCCTACCCTAGTCCAACGCCGGCACCTCCACATCAGTGTGTTGTGTCAGGGTGTTGCATCAGTGTGTTGTGTCTGTGAGTGTGACGGTGTGTTGTGTCAGTGATTTATTAGTGTATTGTTTAAGTGTGGAATGTCAGTGACTGTCAGTATGTTGTGTCTGTAACTGTGTCAGTGTGTTGTGTAAGTGTGTTGTGTCAGTGATTGTCAGTGTGTTGTGTCTGTGATTGTGTCAATGTGTTGTGTCACGGTGTTGTGTCAGAATGTTGTGTTAGTGACTGTCAGTATGTTGTGTCTGTGACTATGTCAGAGTGTTGTGTCAGTGACTGGCAGTATGTTGTGTCTGTGACTATGTCAATGTGTTGTGTCAGTGCGTTATGTCAATGTGTTGTGTCAGTGTTGTGTAAGTGTGTTATGTCAGTGACTGTTAGTGAACTGTGTCTCTGACTGTGTCAGTGTGTCCTATTAGTGTGGTGACTGTGTCAATGTATTGTATTTATGACTGTATTGGGGTATTAGGTCAATGATCGTGTCAATATGTTGCATCAGTGACTATGTCAATGTGCTGTGTCTGTGACTGTTTCAGTGTGTTGTGTCAGTGTGTTATGTCAATGTGTTGTGTCAGTGACTGTCAGTATGTTATGTAAGTGTGTTATGTCAATGACTGTCAGTGACTGTGTCTCTGATTGTGTCAGTGTGTTGTATTTATGACTGTGTTGGGGTATTGAGTCAATGATTGTGTCAATATGTTGCATCAGTGACTATGTCAAGGTACTGTGTGACTGTTTCAGTGTGTTGTGTCAGTAACTGTCACAATATTTTATCAGTGACTGTGTCACTGTATTCTGCCAGTGACTGTGCCAAAATGTTGTGCAGTTGTGTTGTATCAGTGATTTTTCAGTGTGTTGCATCAGTGACTGTGTCAGTGTGTTGTGTCAGTGACTGTCAGAGTTTTGAGTCACTATATTAATGAAACCTTGTTGTATAGTTTGTTTTGTCTGTGTAAGAACTGGGATGAGGGGTTGGTGGCAGTGCATGAACCTGCTTGTTCACTTATCCTTGTATTCTTGTTTATAGTTGCTGAGAGACAAAACTATGAGCTTCTGTGCCTAGATGGTACCAGAAAGCCAATTGAAAATTATAAGGAATGTTTCTGGGCAAAAGTGCCAGCTCACGCTGTGGTGGTGAGAAGTGGGGATGTGGAAGATGAGAAGAATGAGGCGATTTGGAGATTCCTCTCACGAGCTCAGGTATGACTGAATGATGAATAGTATCTACAACCTGGAGACTTTAACTTGCCCTTCTGTATCAGCGCCTGTTTTAGTTCAGATTCAGTGCAGCTAACACTGAAAAGAAAAGAAAGAATAACCCATAGTCCTGGAATTGTGTAGCTGACCATCCAAGAATCCTTTGGTAAAGATCACAGACTTGGAACAATTTCAACCCATTATTTCATTACCAAACATAACTACCAGATTAATTTTTGAAAATTCCATTTGCTTTCTATTTCTTGGCTAGCACAGGCACAGAAGGTTGTGTGGCATTTCCACCTCTACCGCTTTTCGAGGCAGTGAATTCCACCATCTTCTGGGTGAATGGAATTCCTCCTTGGCTTCAAAACCTTCCATCAATCATTTTATATCCACCTCCCTGCTTATTGACCTCTCCATTATAGCATTCAAACATTCTAATCCGCTAGCACAGTGGTTAGCACTGCTGCCTCACAGCACCAGAGGCCTGCGTTTGATTCTGGCATGAAGTCATGTCTGTGTGGACTTTGCTCATTATCCCTGTGCCTGAGTGGGTTTCCTCCAGGTGCTCCGGTTTCCTCCCACAGTCCAAAGCTATGCAGGTTAGGTTGATTGGCCATGCTAAAATTGACCCTACTGTCAGGGGGATTAGCAGGGCAAATGTCTGGAGTTATGGGAATATAGCCTGTATGAGTTATGGTCAGTACAGACTCAAAGGTTAAATGGCTTCCATCTGTACTGGAGAAATTCGATAATTATCCATTTGGTCTAAGTTCCTCTGAATTTTTATATACCTAAGTTAAATCTCTCCATAGCCAGAAGGAATCTACAAACTATCCAGACTTTCCTTGGAGTTAAAACTCCTCACTCCTGGTGTGAATCTTCTCTGCTGCAGAAGTTTTCTGCTGCAGATACATTTTTCTTGTAACCTGATGACCAAAATTGTGTGTCACGGTGTTGTGTTATCAACAGGAGTTGATAGAAGAGTGGGGGAAGTGGTTGGAGGCAGGATCAAAAAAGGACAGAGTAGATGAGTTTATAGGGAAAGCATTTGAGAAGGTGAGAACAAAACAGCTCGAACCTATGTCAATACATTTACAAATAAGCGAGGAGAAGGGAGGACAAAGAGTGAAAAACATTGATAAAACACCAAGTGGGATTTTCCACAGCAGGGCCAACAGGCAACTTGTAAAAGAGGATAGAGATTTTGTAATCAGTCAGTTGAGAGATGCCAGCCCATGAAGGTTAACAAAGATAGGGGCTCATGTGAGTAGGACAACAACAATGCTAAATGCCCTATTTAAATGCAACTTATTAGAACAAAGAACAAAAAATAGTACACACAGGAACAGGACCTTCGGCCTCAAAGCCTGCACCGATTATATTGTATCTAGACCAACCGCTCATATCCCTCTATTCCCCATTTGTTCATATGCCTATCAAGATGAGTCATAAATATGGCTAACGTAAGTGCCCTAACCACCTCACTTCCATTATTATGGCGGTGACAGAGTATTTAGAGGCCAAGTTGCATTTTGTCACTATTAATGAAGGTCAGCTTCAGACCTGAGAACACAATCTTCAAAAAGCAGTTGCAAGTTTCAGTGATGAAGGGTCCACACCTCAGGTTCTGAATCCATCTATTTTCTTGTTGTTTATTTCCAGTTTTTCTGTGTCCTTGTTTCAGATTTTCTGCTTAACTTAAAATTAATCTGCTTGTCTTTTGCTGATGGGATGATGATCCTTTGTTGTCAAGAAGGAGAATGTTTGGTTTTTAGTATTGGGCCTAGCTTGTAGAAGAGACTAACTACAGTTTCAGATGCCTCAAAGTGCTGGTGCAATATAATAGCAATGAAAAATGGCTACGTCACATAAGCACCACTGAATTTGTAAATATGTTTTCCAGGAATTATTTGGGCCATTGAGTCAGGCATCTTTCAAAATCTTTGACTCCTCAAAATATGGAACAAAGGGCTTGATGTTCAAGGATTCAACACAGAGCCTCATTCGGCTCCCCAGCGGGATGGATTCCCTTCTGTATCTCGGCAGCGAATATGCAAACGCCATAAAGACTCTGGAAAGTGGTAGGCATTTGTTTTGATGATGATTATTAATCAACATCCTGCCCTTGGGTGATCCCCTGGTACAAGTGCTAAGGTGTGACTACTGGCATCCTTGATATGACTCGGGATCAGGGAAACGTGAATGTGGAGCCCACATTTGGGATGCTTGTTGTAGTAGGGAGCTATGAATAATGATAGTAGAGAGTCCAACATTCTCTCCATTACATGGCTGACCAAAAATCTTCTTACCACCTGCCATTGGCGTGTGTTGGAAGGATTTGGAGGGTGAACTATGTTATGAACACACCTTCCTTGGCCACAAGCCCTGGAGTGGGATTCACACAAGGAGCTTCTTGCTCACATGTAGGGATGCTGTCCACTGCACAAAAAGACTTTGCAACAGGTAAATGATAATAAATTATCGAGGGAGATTCTGAGTTCCATTAACAGCAGGTCAATGAACTATGAGTTACTATTGAATTTTTTAAATCCTATTTTCTATGTGTTGTGTAATAATTGATTTTTATTGAACTTGTCCAGGCTTTTTTCCAATTTGTTTTTCGATGAAGAGTCAAATCAGAACTTGTATTAAAGCAGCACTGCACTCAATCCCAATAAAGATTTCCGGCCTGACCTCAGCATATTCTTCATCTGCCTACTCCAAGGGTGTTGAAACCAATTTGTACTCAATTTGCTGTACTCCACCTGTTGTCCAGACTAAAGGACCAAGATAGTAACATTAAGCGTCCTGTGTTTGAGTAATTTAAGACATAATATGGTACATGGAAAATGCTTAGGAAGAGTAGATATCATTAGACCAATTGTTCTTAAAGCTCTCCACCACTGGGGTTAAGTTTGTCTCATGTCTGGGTCTGTTGTAAACTATTTGTAGAGATTAATTCCCATGATTAGCCAATGACTCCATTGTTGTTGTATCATCTGTAAAATGGATGAGAAGGACTTTGGTCTTGTCTAGTAATTCTGAAGTTTGTAACTCTGCAGAATGAAATCTAAAACTTTCTAATCTGTATAGCCTGCTCCAAAGTGACTTTTACCAATTGGACTATGGGGAGATAAGGATATTCTCTGTTCTTTTACTGTATCGTAGGATGCTGGAACTCTGCATTGATCCATTTACAGGGTTCAATCAGATTGCTTCTACAGGGACTCACTGATTGAAATGCTTCTGTAGTCTGTAGATTATAGTTGACCAAAGAAAGATAATAACCCATTCAAAATGTTTGCCTTGCAGGGAACAAGAGTGCCTTGAATCCTTGCAAGATACGCTGGTGCACCATTGGTCAACTTGAACAACAGAAGTGCAACAGCTGGGGGGCAGTAAATTGTGTGATGGGCCTCAATGCTGAGGATTGCATCAAAAAAATTATGGTAAGTAACCACAGTGTTAGACACCACTTTCTTAGAGGACTACCTGAATGCTCTGTTTGTAGAATTAACAAGAATTAACAATCCTTCTATCCTTTAGACCTTGGGATTGATCCCAGCTCAGGTTAGACACAAAGGCCGGAATTCTCCAGTCTCATATGTCCTGCTATCACTTCCAGCGAGAATGAAGAATTTGAAGTTCTGTCGTATCTCCAATCACAGGAGCAGAACTGGAGAGTCCCAGTCACAGGCATTGTTTTGGTCAGAGTAAAATTGCATTGGCACAATTCCATTATCTCTGTCCCAGAAAGCAAAATGTTGCAGATGTTAAAAAGTGGTAATAAAATTAGAAAACATAGCAAGTAGCATCTGCAGAGTTAATGTTTGGAGTCCATGACTGTGAGCATTCAGTAGAAACCAGGGTGCCATGACCACAAGAATAAGGTAGAGGTTGGGTCCTCTGCAACAACTGGTAACACTCTGGCTGCCCGGAGACTTGCCTCCATCTACAACTCAGCAAAGGGTATGATGGAATACACACTACTTGCCTGCAACATAGAATCCCTATTGTGTAGAAGGAGGTTGTTCAACCCATCAAATCTGCACCAATGACAATCCCATCCAGGCCCTATCACTGTAACCCCATGCATTTACCCTGCTAATCCCCCTGACTCTAAGGGGCAATTTATCATGATAAATTAACCTTACCCGCACATCTTTGGAGTGGCTCAAAAAGTTCACGGCCATTCAGAGGAAGGAGTTTACTGATGGATCCTCATATCCTTGGATTCAATATCCTGCCAGTTCTACCATAAGCATACTGGAACTGCATGTGTGCAACGCACAGATATGTCGCAGAAACTTTCCTCACGAATGCTTTTACAACTTTGAAGCAAAGCAGTAATGTCACAATGACACCATTTCTGCAACGTCACACACCATTCTGATTTCGATACACATCATCATTCTTTTATCATCATTGAGTCAATGTTCTGGAATTCATTGTCTAATACTGCTACCATGAGGACTTTAAATAATTCAAGAAGAAGGCCCACTTCTTGAGGATAACTAGGGTGGATAATAAATGTAGGCTTGGCAGTGCCATCTCTATTCCAAGAATCAAGTAAGCATACGTAGAGGATATATTTACTCTGTAACACCTTTGTTGTGCATCTCAAAGTGCACCACTCCTTCAGCTTTGTTCTTCTAAGAATCATTCCCAGTCCAACTTCATTAACTGCTTCCTCACTCTTCCAACATTCACCTTCTTAAAGAATCGCACATCCTAGTCTCCTCACTCATGATGAGATTGACAATTAAATCCATTAATGTTATATATACATTCCCCAGAGGATCCTGCCTTTGATTTGTTCATTTCTTTTCTGTATTGTTACACAAGAATGATGGATGCTAGCAGCCTCTACTTTACAAACATTTCAGAATATTCTCAGTGGCTGACAATGATGAATAGCTATTCATGAATAGCAATCAACAGACCTCTTGGTAATTCAAGGAAGTCTTTATCTCTGGCTGCATTCATAGCAGCAGTGGGGTTGGGGGAAAGGCTGCAATATTTTCTGATTCTGCCCTCTGAATCATTAACTTCAAGTGTGGAGAGAAGACTAGGATTTATGCTATCAAGAATGGGAAGGATACGAGAGAGAGAGACTGAGAGAGAAAGAGTAATTAAATCTTTTGTTGCAGTTTGGAGATGCTGATGCAGCAAGTTTTGATGGAGGAGAGGTCTATGTTGGAGGAAAGTGTGGCCTTGTCCCAGTCATGGCAGAGTATTATGACAAAAGTAAGTATCTGTTCCAATTTCCTTCTATTTGGGATTGAAAACAACATGTGGAAAAGGTTCTTGTGTCACAGTCTCTGGGACCCAAGCTCAGTTGACCAAACTAAAGTTCAATTCCCATGGAGCCCATTGCATTTCATAAAGAGTAATTGGTTGCATGTACCTGTGTTGAATTTTAGTCTGTCTTCTTGAGGTGGTAGGATTATGTCCAATGACACAGAAGTAGCTTCTGTTAATATCCTAGAATGCTGCGTCAAGCCCTGAGGGGCTTTGACCTCTGACAGCATTCCTTGTCCTTGTGTGCATTCTTTGCATCCAACTTCAAGCTGAAAGGTTTGCTTTGTTACCTTTTTCTCTGTAGAATTTCTGAATATTCTGCAAAGTCTGGGGTCACGCGGTATTTATTGAGATGTCCTATCGCCTTCTATGAAATAGCTTGGGCAGCTTGTTTTAATGGACCTCAGGAACTCCCATGTTTTATAAAGCCACAATATATGTGAAAACGCAACAGTTTTATCCAAAATTGATTTGTTCTAGAAGCATAATGCTCAGAGACAACACCTCAGAGGGATTTTCCTGGATTGCATTGGATTACCTGCTGCAGCACATCTTGGCAAACCCACGCATTGAAGTTCTTTTCCTGTCTCCTAGTGCATGGTGGTGTGTTAGTGTGGCACCCCTCAGGCAACATCAAGATACTTCAGGCTTCATTAGGCATGATAGATATATATTGATGCAGAGAAATCAGGTACAGGGTTTTGCAGTCTACGGTTGCCGTAGGGCAGAGCTCCAGTTCTTACATCTTTACTATATGGCTGCTCAATGACTCTGCCCAAGAGAGGGACTCCACTCTCTGGTGTGATCACTCGCTCTCAGTTCCTATTGATCCTTCTGGCCTGATAATCCTGTTCTGCTGTGTTGTCTTAAAGTGACAGATACTACAATCACTATAGGAGAGTTTAAGCCTCTAATCAATGATTAAAATGACTTTTTTTAACCTTTCTTCCCATAGCTGATCTTGAACCATGCAAACCTACAGCAGTAAATAACAAGATACGTAAGTGTTAAAACCTTTACTTCTCAGACAAATCTCACAAACTCGGTGTAGTCACTATTGATGAATTCCACTCCACCCTACTGAAAACAAGTCATGCTTCTAGTCTCCAATGAGCTGTGCCCATTTGAAACAGCATCATACGCTGTTCACCTGCGTATAAAGGACAGCTGCCAATGTGGTCCTTTAAGATAGTGCAACCTTACTTCAATGCTGGAAATACATTTGAGTGGAATGTTTTCTCACATTAAGGAAGGCTCACACTTAAATGCAGAGTGTTATATCTCCCGAAGGTGAGCCTGGATCAAGCTTGTTGGGAGACAAGCAAAAACAGCAGAGGTGGCTTAAGAAGCAGGTTAACCTCAAGCTTCATCTGGGATTTGGGGACAAAATGAAAGAGAGTACAGGTCTGTTGAAGAGATACTAAAATCAAATGGCAGATTCCTGGTTCAATGTTCTTCAGCCAAACCAGTGTGATCAATAGTCTCTCTTGGCCAAGGGATTAACAATATGATGTTGTATCAGACAGAAATTGAAATTACATAAATTGTTCTATGTCTGAGTTGGGATGAGATTTTCCACTCCTGCTTTGGCAGGTGGGAATAGTGGAGGGGCACAGAGAATTGAGGGATCATCCCAAAAAGACTTTCATATCAGCAGAAATACTCCATTCAATTATAAATCACCCCCTCCACCACTGCCAATGATATAACAGGGTTCCAGCCACGCAATGACAGGGACCTCACTTAAATATTTTAACATATATTTAATGTGACTCCTCACTGCATATTCACCATGTAGGGAATTCCTCCCCACCTCCCCGTGTTGGTGTGGCATTACATTGGCAGGGTTTATAACAGGCTTTGATAAACAAAGAACTGGTGAACAGATCCTGTCAAGGGTACAAATTCCCCGGGGGAAAGGGGTAATGTCCAGGCAGTACCTTGGTATTGCCCCTATACCCATATGAAGGGGAGCGGGGGGCCCCTTGGCAATGGGGATATTTCCATGGGGTCTTTTGTATTTTTAGTTTTATTGAATTGGGGCTATCGTGTGACTCACCTCTTCCATTTTCTTTTCAAAGTGTTTAAAAATATGGTGGGAAAAGCCTGCAAGGCAGCCGGCGAGCTGCTTTCTGCTTCTCCTGCCCCAGACAACACTTAGAAAATAAATTGGTAAATTCTGTCCAGGGAGAATGTTGACATATGGAGGGACACAAAGTGGCCTTGTGCTAAGCTGAGGTATCATCAATGTTCACATCTAACCTGATTCTGCAAAACAGATCATCTAGATGTCCAAACATTGCAGGGAATGGGAACAAACATTATGAAAAATTTTAACTTGTTCAAAACTCACCCCCTTACACAAAGCCAAAATCAGGCCTAGTATATGTTCAAATCCTTAAGTGGGGCTTGAGTCTCCCCCTTATCTTCACCCACTAATCTTCTGCCTCAGAAGCTATTTAGCACATTGTGTCTGTGCTAGAATTATCTAAAAGCAACCCATTCCTTGCTGTTTTCCCAATTCCCTTCTTCAAATATTTATCCACATTTCTCACCCAAATGTTACGTTATTTGTATTCCTTTGGCAGCTTCTTACTATGCGGTGGCAGTTGTAAAGGATCCACAGCTAAATTGGGAAACACTGAAAGGGAAGAAATCCTGTCACACAGCTGTGGGGCGGACTGCTGGCTGGAATGTACCCATGGGACTGCTGATTGCAGAGAAAAAAATCAATGCTTGCGAGATTTTTAATTGTAAGTGTGGTTCGTCACATCAATCGAGTTAATTCTCCAGTTAAATTGTTCTGGGTTAAAGTTAAAAGCAAACATTTGCTCTCCATGTGTAGTGCCTGTCTTTTGCCCATGCTGTTAGAGAGGGAGCTCCAGGAATTTGACCCAGTGATGATAAATGGATAGTAACTGTGTCAAAGTCAGAGCACATGAGTGGTGGTGTTCCATTCATGTGCTCTGCCAACTTGTCCTCCTGAATCTCACATATCATAGAAGATGAAGCTAAAGAACATTTCCCATTGATTTTTTCTCACATACATTATGGAAGTTTGCCTTTCTATTATCTTTTCTCTCTCGTATGCTTTTTACAGTCTGCATCTAGTAAATCAGTATCTCGTACAATTTAAAACCCAAGGCTCACAGTAGGGCAAAAGTCAAGTGGACTTAGTCAGTGGTGGGGGATCAAGACCAGAATTGGGTGAGGATAAGGTTGGTCTGAAATGCTACAGTGTTTTATCATTGTGAGAAACTAAGATCGAGTGTCTTGTTGGGAGGGAGCAATATCTTCTCATCAGGGAGTACAGCTGAGAGACAAACTGTCAGTTGAGCATAGAGCAGAAGTCCCATGGGATCTAAGGATGGGACACCACATGAGCAGTGTAAAATCCAAAGGTGTAAAATGTAGTGAAGGCAAGGACAGTGAACAGAGCTTTAACAATGCTGATCTTTGTGACGAGGGAGAAGGATGCGTGCCAGGTGTCCATAGGAACATTAGAAAAAAGACTAGGCCATTGCATAAATTGAAACTGCTCCCATTCAATTAGGTAATGATTGGCCTATGTTAGAATCCCAGACCAGAACTCTAAGGTACATTATGAAGCCAGATTAGATCCTTTTTTTTTAGCATAAACATGAGGAAAGGATGCTTCTTTCCAGGAGTAATTCCATTGACAAATTAGGATTCCTTTATCAAAACAAGCTGTATGCGTAACACAGTTTAAATACAAGTCTAACAAAATGAAGCAGCTTAACTCTTAAGAGTTGCACAAACATTAAACATGAAAGAAGCAACTCTCATTTCTAACTTAACACTATTTCAATAAACAAGGTTTTTCTCAGAGACTAAAAACCCACATTAAATATAGTTAGCAAAGACAAATATATTTGCTATATTGAGGGTATATAGCTTTGGAGTTTTCAGAAAGGTATAAAGCTTTCACAAACCTGCAGAACTCTTCTAACTTCAACCAGAACAGCCAAACTACAACTCCTTTCTACAAAAAACCTGTTTCTTTTTTTCTCTACCAATCCAGCATTGCACATAAACTACAATATCATGTGATGCTGGCAATCACTCTAATCTGAAATCCCATGGGACCTCGAGTAAACAAAAGTCCACTAACTCTACTTAACAAAACCATTTACAAAGTCAAAATGAGTATTATTTTGCTCTGGCAGCATCTGAGCTATTTTCATTCCAGATGTACTGACTACCTGTTGAAAAATGTTGAACTTTAAAACATTCTTCTAAAACATAAAAAAAACATATTTATCATTTGTATACTTGCATCACATCTGTAACACAATTCAATGTCCTGCCTGTGCTCCACATCTCAAATTCTTTCAACATTTGAACTGTCTTAATCAGATCATTCCTCACTCAATTCTATCAAATCTCTTAATTATTTTAAAATTTTAATTAGATCACTTCTCAATCTATACTCAATGAAATGAAAGCCTAGATCATGCAACCTATGCTCATAAGTTAACCTCTAATTCTGAGTATCATTTTGTGGATTTCGATTGTTTCTCCTTCAGAGCAATATATCAATCTCATGGTGTGGATTTTCAAACTGAACAAAGTACTCCAGTGTTGTACAGCCAACTTTGTACAACTGAAGTACAACTTTCTCACATTGATAGTCCAGCCACCTTTCAACAAAGCTAAACACTAGCATTTTGGTTGCTCTTTTGAACTTGTCTTGTGGTTTTAAATAAGTTGTATGCTTGTCTCTAACATCTCTTTGCACTTGTCGCTCACCATTTTATTAATATTCCAAACTATTTTACATGGATTCAGAGTAGAAGAATTGGACAAATGGGAATTGTTGAACTGAATCCCAATGGAGACGCAATTATAACATGAGGCTTAACAAGGTTCATTTGTTCACTTAGTGCTGGAACTTGATTTCTCAAGGTACACTGCTTCTGCCTCTCAGCTTTAGTCTTGAACACAGCTGGGGCAAAATAAGTACTTAACACAATCTTAATTCAACCAGCCATGGCACTCAAAACGCACTCACTGGCCTGCAGAAACATCAAGAGAATGGGTTAGATGAAGAAGAAGGGACCTGGAAACTGTGGGAAGTAGTACACATTCCTAGAAAAGGAGAAAAGTGCAGAGGGCTCAGAATGGTGCAGGAGAGAGGCTGAGAGAGGTTTCTGGTCAGGAACAGGTGCTAAGCAGAATAGGTTAAATGGCCCGGGGACTAGATTACTTAGAACCAACATGAACAATAAAGATACTTTTCCCCAATTTCTGAGTGATTCATGGTGGCAATCATTGGTATGGGTTAATGTTGCACTCAGACCGGTCAAGACTGTGTGACATCACACAGCCAACTGCAATGTTACAAACTCCCTTTAGTATCACAGTCCAGTCAGAACCTACTAGTAAATTAATATCTCTTCTCTGTTTGAATTAAGCAACATATTTCAATGAGAGCTGTGCCCCTGGAGCGAATGCAGCCCTGCACCCCAAACTGTGCTCTCTGTGTATTGGTAGTCAAGGTGCAATGTCACCAAAAGACAAGTGTGCGGCCAACAACCATGAGAGGTACTACAGTTACAGCGGAGCCTTCAGGTAAAAAAAATTGCCTTGAGCACCATTCAAATCTTTTGTAGCTAATGGATATTTTTGAAGTGCGGCAATGTCTGAGTCATGGCAGCCAATTTGAGCAGAGCAAACACTTACAAATAACACTGGAGTACTGGCCAGATTATCAGTTTCAGTAATGTTTGTTGAGGAATAAATCTTGACAGTGATACTTGGGCAAACTCTCTGCTTTCCTTCAAAGTAATAGAATGGGATAGGAACATTGGAAAATAAGACCAGGAGGAGAAAACTTAGTCCCTCAAGCCTTTTCTTCCATTTGATGAGATTGAAGCTGAAATTATTTAACTCCATGTACCTGGCGTCACCTATTTCCTTTATCTAACACAAAGCCCACAGCCGGCAATGTTAACTCTTTCTCCACAGCTGCTGCTGACTTGCTGAGTATTTCCAGCATTTTCTGTTTTATTTTCCCAACATCTACAGTAATTGTTTTTGTTTTCTGTAATAAGAGCATACAAAATAAGAACAGGATTTGGCCATTCAGCCCTTCTAGCGTGCTATGTCATTCAATAAATTCATGGCTGATTGAATGCTCATTAAATCCACTTTCTTTGTGTTCCCTCCGCAATCCTGAATTCCCCTATTGATTAAAAAGCTTATAAAGGAGCACCCCTTTATTCTGTGACTATACCCTCTGGTCTTCCATTCTCCCTTGAGTGGAAACATCCTCCCAACATTCATCTTGTCTGACTATCTAAGTATCATAGACTTTTCAATGAGATAATCTTTCACTCTTCCGAACTTCAAGAAGTACAAGCCCAACCTGTTTAACTTTTTCTTATATAGCAGTCCTTCCAGTAAACTTTAGATGACAAAAATCTTTTGCTCCCAATTATCTTTATTAAACATTACTTATTATTTTCAGAAGAGAGTTCCAAATTTCTACAATCCTTTTCTTGGATCACTTATGACCATTTTACTGCATGAGCAGATGGGCCTTTGGTTTAATGTCTTCTCTGAAAGACAACGCCTCCAACAGTGTAGCAATCTCTTGATAGTATCAGCCTGCATTTTGTGTTCAAACCTCTGGAATGGGACTTGAACCCACAACATCTGACTCAAGAGCGTGGATAAGATAAGTATTATTTAGGAATGATCCGCCACACAATATTGGAAAGGAAACCGAATATGCTAAAGGCAACAGCATTTGCAGTTCAGCATGCAGCTGTAGGTGGCTGGGTGACAGAGATTGGTACAATTGAGGGGGGAATTCACTGTCTCCTGATCAACAGACAGTGACTTCTGTTGGAAAGTGTGATTAGGGTTATGGACATGAACAAACTTGGGTGAAAATCCAGTCCTGCTAACACTTGGAGAAATCTTAATCTAATTTTCCAAGTGGGAATCTTGACGGGATTGGGTACAATGTTGGTTTTCTATCTCAAACAATATTGTTCTCCGTTGAAGCCAACAAATAATGCTGGGTGGATGTAAAATTAACATTCCATCTTCCCACCAGGTGAGTTAAGATAAATTCATAAAGTATAGGAGCAGAATTAGTCCATTTGGCCCACGGGGTCCACTCTGCCATTTGATCATGACTAATATGCTCCTCATCCCCATTTTCCTGTCTTCTCACCATAACCTTTCAACTCATTACCAATTAAAAATCTATATAACTCCTTCTTAAATTTATTCACTGTTCCAGTATCCACCACACTTTGGGGTAGCGAATTTCATAGACCACAATCCTTTGGGAGAAGTAGTTTCTCCTTAAATCTGTTTAAATTTGCTACTCCTTATCCTAAGATTATGACCTCTCAACCTAGAATGCCCCATATGAGGAAGCATCCGTCTACTCTATCCATACCTTACTCGTCTTGAATACCTCAAATTGATCTCCTCTTATTCTTCTAAATTCCAAAGAGTATAGGCTTAAACTCTTCAATCTCTCTTCATACGACGAACTCCTCATCTCTGAAATCAATCTAGTGAACCTCTCTGAACTGCCTCCAATATCTCTAAGATTTCCTCAAATAGGGCGGTCAAAACTGTGCACAATACTCCAGATGTGCTCTCACCAATGCCTTGTATAGTTGCAACAATACTTCTTTACCTTTATATTCTATTCCTTTAGTTATAAATGTCAAAAATAAAATTGCTCTAATTGTTGATTTGCTCATTTTAACAAAGACCACCAAGGCGGAATATCCAAGCAAGAGCCAGTTTCTCCCAAAGAACAGAAACAATGACTGCAGCTATTTTATATTTCTGATTGAACTTTCCTAAATCTTTTTCAGGTGCCTGGTGGAAGCGGGTGACGTTGCGTTTGTTAAACACACCACTGTGCCCGAGAACACTGATGGTACGTGATATTCTCGGTGACCTTGAGCTGATCCACCCTGAAGCAATGGATTCCAACTTCCACTCCTGACTTGTGTTGTTGTGACTGATTTCAGCTGGAGTGGCAGTCCCTGAGCTGAGTGTATAGTTTTAGTTTGAAGGTGGAAACAGAAAGAGAGAGCTAAAAGGAAACACAAGCAAAGGCTAGCATTAATGGAAGGGCTTTTACAAGCATTTGAAAAGGAAAGGAATAATTAGAGAGAATATGATTCTGTTCCCTGAATGAATGAGGTAGTAACTATGGAGGCTAAAAGCACAAGAAAGATATTAAATATTTTTACAGTTGTTGATGATTGTTAGAATGCAGGTCCACTGAAGGAGGTTATCAAATAATTATTGATAGCTTATTGAAAAAGATGGAATTAGTTCTGAAATAATGAACAGAACTCAAGGTGGATTACACATACCTGTAGTAGCATGACACTTTAAGGGAGACATTTCCCAAGGGCCACATGATTGACGAGGATCCTAGGATCATCCAGGCAGGAAGCTGAGCCAATCAATGGGAGAGCATGTACCATGGATTGAGGAGGGACTCGCAATTGGAGCAAGGGAGTCAAGCAGAGCAGTCACAATGTAGTCTAGTCTGATCTTATATATATTATTCTTTTTTAGAAAATAAAATACTTTATTGTTTAAAGCCACATTGAGTTGCCCTCGATCTGTTAGATGGGTGAAAGAGGATAGAGATAAAGTTAGTGTATCTTCACTACCTGGGTCATTTGAGTGGGATGAAAGTTGAGTGCATTGTACAAATGGGCAGGGGTCTACCTGATCATCACCCAGACAATGAAGAGAAAGCCAGTCCCTGTAAATTAAAGTAAATTTAGTCAGCATTTTGAACTGAACAGGATAATTAGGAGACATTGGCCCTATTTTACTATTTTAATTCTAAGTTCCGGGCAGACTTGAAACTGGGAGTGTTTCAGATCCGACTTTTAGATCCGTTCTGAGATGCCCCATGCACACTCGGCCTGCAAAAATATCAGCGATTCCGAATGCTGCTGCACAAACCTGTGGATGGGCTTCATGTGCCCAAAAATCAGCAGCTCCGATTGGCACCTCCAACTGCGCATGTGCAGAAAAATATAATAGAATGCCGCTGCCACATTGCTTCTGGACTGGATAATACCTCTTCCTGGCTTGCACAGATATTGCCCAGCCCCCACAATATTACTGATCCCCTTACCCTTGACACTCCCGCCACCCAGACCAATCACAAGCCCATCCTGTTTCCCCGTATCAATCTCAGACTGAATGACATTAGACCCCCTTATCCCACTGATCACAGGAGAGTGGCAGTGGACCCCCTTTCACCCTCACTGATCACAGGCAGAGTGGCAGCTGACCACCACAACCCCCCCCCCGTGAATCTCAAACCGAGACCAACAGACCTGCTTACCACCCCCCCCCCCCCCAACGATCTCAAGCAGAAAGTCATCAGACACTTGACACTTACCTCCTCACTAACCCTCATTGATTGAGTACCCTAATTGGACTTATATGGACCATGTCTGTTTTGGCCAATTCCAGGAAGGTGAATACAGTGGTAAAGGGGGAAGTACCAGTAAAGTTGGGCGTACAGCCCATTAAGTCAATTTAAATGTATGCAAATGCATTTAAATGGCCATTGCACCCGTTTCAGGTGCTGTTCCATTTGCGGTCATTGGATTGGGGGAAAGGGAGAACCAGTGCAGGGGTGGGTGCGGATCGCTTCACACCCAACTTTAACAAGATTTTGCATATGAAAACTGGCACAACTTGATGGTAAATGTGAGCCCATGGACTCATTTTCAGCATAGGAGTTCCAACATGGATTTATTAAAGACAGGTTGTGTTTAATAGGTTTAATGACACTTTCTGGAAGAAGTGATCAATTGTATAAAGGGAATGTAGTAAATAAAGCATGTATGTATTTTCAAAATAGTTCACTAAGGCGTGACTGGAAAATTCAGTCAAATAGTATAAGCGGCTATAATTATTGAAATGACTTTCTCTGTCAGGTAATGGAAAGGCCGACTGGAATAAGGATCTGATCTCCTCTGATTATTATCTTTTGTGCAAAAATGGCAGCACAGTCCCAGTCAACCAGTTCATGAGCTGCCACCTGGCTGATGCCCCATCACACGCTGTTATGGCGCGTCCAGACAAGAAGGCAAATGTTCTCAAACTGCTGAAAAATGAGCTGGTAAGTATTTTACCATTCAGCATTTGGAAACACAGATAGTCCAATACAAGCTTCATTGGTAATTGCAGCAAGTAGAAACTTCCAGAAATCAATCCCCCAAATGACTATTCACAGCTCAAATGGAAAGAGCTACTTAGTTTCAGAATCTTCATGATTGGGCTCTTGGTTGATACTGTGCAGGGCGTGCAAGGTGCACACTCTGTCTATGTCTAACCAAAAAAGTAAGTCAACATGCCCAAATTTCTCATTGGAGTGGACCTGTCAGCTGACTCCAGTTATCCAGTGGCTTGGCTCAGAAAAGACGTTTCCCTGACAACAGTGTGAGAGATCATTAGTCATCGTATTTGGACCTCTGCCCGAATTTGGAAATTGTAACATAATTTCAGCACTTCAATTCCACTAGTCCCCAGAAAGAAGCAAGTATTGAAATGCATTAGATTTTCTCCTGTTATAAATTCAATCAAGGTTCACATCAGCTCAGTAACATTTCCAGCCTTCAGCCTCACAAAAGAGACCCTAGTGAAGACTAACACATCTGCAGCAAAACCAAAACACAAAAAACCGGCATGTAGGGGAATGTATAGTGGGAGGATTCTCTAGATATTAGTATTAGTATGTGTTAGGCAATGGGGAATGTCAGTATTCCAACTCACCCTTGAGATAAATAAGTCAGTCAAATCTGAAGCCATTTTCATAAGAAATGATAATTTGGAACTCTGTCTTCCAAAAGGCTGCATATTTTAGAACAATTGGAGCTTTAAATGTGAGATTGATAGATTATTGTTGCATTAAGGTGTCAAAGAATATGCAGTAAAGGCACATAAATGGGGTTGGATATTCCCCTCTAATTCACACACCATTCTAACTTGGAAATATAACACTGTTTCTTCATTCTCACTGGGTCAAAATACTGGAACTCTGTCCCGAACAGCACTGTGAGTGAATCTACACCTCAAGACTGAGAAATTCAAGAAGGCAGCTCACCACCACTTTCTCATGGGTAATTAACAATACATAATATGGGCAATAAATGCTGGCCAGCCAACAAAATCCACAGTCCATAAATGAATTTACAAACATTTGACTGCAGGTCAGCAATAACACAGTTGAAAGGTAGAGCAGGCTCGAGGGGCTGAATATAATTCCCTTGCAGACCAAATGTGCTGTCATCTCCAGTAACAACTTTGCTTTAAATTCCAGCTGAGACATGGTCGTGGTGGATCAGAGGAAAGCAAGTTTGCAATGTTCAACTCAGTGCTGTTTTCGGGGAAAGACCTCCTTTTTAAGGACTCAACTCAGTGCCTCATTGAAGTCCCTGCCAGTGATTACAAAAGCTACCTGGGTGACAATTACATCCATGTCATGGAGGGACTCCAATCCTGTGAACCTCGTGGTAAATATTAGTGAATTAAAGACTTCAATCAATGTGGCTCTTTATCTAATTACTGTTGAGTTTTTAGTGGATGTATAAAGCAAGGGGTGCCTAGGTTCAGGTCAAGTCCATATACTCGAGGAGAAACAATAATATTGCTTGCCTGGGCTGTTGGGGGCAGGTGTCTTCTCAACATTCTGGATCTTACCAGACAGCTACTCTGCTGCAGCAAGCTTGGAGAATTTGGTGCTCAGCCAAACTTCCTTTCACTGCAGTGGGGTAGGAAAATTCCGCCGGTATGAATGGAGATAACATTCTGGCTTTTGAGTCTAATTGGTACAGAGGGAATGACGAAACCAATTATAGCCATTGTGAATGCCAAGCTCACTATCCAAATAAAAAATTTTCCAATGATAGAGTTTGTGGGTGATGTGTTTCATTCAATGTATAATTCTCAGCAGCCTATTGTACAATAATGAGTGTTGAAGGTATGTGTTACAGAGTATTCATAGAATCATAAAAATCATAGAAACCCTACAGTGCAAAAAGAGAGCATCTGGCCCATCA
Source organism: Sphyrna mokarran (assembly GCA_024679065.1). Lineage (NCBI taxonomy): Eukaryota > Metazoa > Chordata > Chondrichthyes > Carcharhiniformes > Carcharhinidae > Sphyrna > Sphyrna mokarran. The sequence goes on from JAGIQG010000003.1 coordinate 63,564,213, forward strand.
AGTCTGCACCAACCACAATCCCACCCAGGCCCTGCCCCAACATATTTACCGGCTAATCCCTCTAACCTATGCATTTCAGGACACTAAGAGGCAATTTTTAGCATGGGCAATCAACCTAACCCAATCTGCACATCTTTGGACCATGAGAGGAAACCGGAGCACCCGGAGGAAACCCACATAGACACGAGGAGAATGTGCAAACTCCACACAGACCCAAGCCAGAAATCAGACCCTAGAGTTGTGAAGCAGCAGTGCTAATCACTGTGCTACCATGCTGCCTTCTGCAGTGTTCTTATAAGTCTCTCTTTCTTCCGAATATGGCAGTTTTGAGGGGCTTTAGTCTGCAAGTACAGGCCTGTTCTAGTGCTCCTATTTTCTTGTGTTTACTACTGTTTTGTTAAACTTCATTATTTATTGTATGTTGTTCGTTTAACAATGCATTCCACTATTTTATTTGTGGACTCAAGTTACCACAATATGGAAGCCACTTGCTAGTGTCCATGTCTCACTCCGAAGATCTGTCTAGTTTCACGAATGCAGCTTTTTATACTTAATGGATCTGAACTGAGATCTGAAAGCATGAGATTGTCCAATCATTTGACAGCCATACGAATGGAAAAGCAGTCAGGCATCTTGTCTTCTGCTGGGACACTGTGCACTGTAAAAGTGTACAAATTCCCTGTTCATCTTGATGCAACTATTGGACAGTTTGGCCTCTGGATCTGAATACGGCTCTGGAGCTGTTGGTACTACAAACAAGTGTAAACTTTCCCATACATAACCGTGTATCCTTGGCTCTGCCAAGCTTTCAGCATGGTTTGGACCATGGTGCTAACTATAATGTTGATTAGATTACTCCAAAGGCATTAGTCAGAAAAAAAACTGTAGATCCAACAGGGCTCAAGAATAATTGAAAACATCTTCTCAAATGTCTGCAATGAATGTTACCAGTTTACAGTGCACCCATGAAAGGGAAAGACAGAGAATGAGGAGGGAATGGGATCATTGAATGTATTAGACACTGACCTTCGACTGCTGAAATCTTTCATATTCAACCTGTATTGATAAGATGCATCCCTGGCTGTAAGGATTCTATGCAACCTGTTGACTCAACTTCTTTTTGATTGATAACACAGTGCAGTACAAAATGACATCTCTCTCAGAAAGAGTATAGTTTGTCTGGTGTGGGAAATGTTAAAAGCACTGCTGTATTGGGAAATCTTCCTCTATGTCTGTGGCTGACTTGTGTTGAAAGGATGCAGAAGGAATAGAACATAGAACATAGAACAATACAGCACAGAACAGGCCCTTCGGCCTTCGATGTTGTGCCGACCAAAATAAAAAGCAATGCCCCTCCAAACTAAACCATTCCCTTCTCTTCCATATACTTATCAATTAACCTCTTAAACGCCACCAAACTTGGCGCATCTACAACAGATGCAGGCAGGGCATTCCACTCCCTAATCACTCTTTGAGTAAAGAACATACCTCTGATATCCGTCCTATAACTCATACCCCTTAATTTAAAGCTGTGTCCCCTCGTGCTAGCTTTCTCCATCCTAGGAAAAAGGCTATCACTGTCCACCCTATCTAAACCTCTAATCATCTTATATGCTTCAATAAGATCCCCTCTTAGCCGCCTCCTTTCTAACAAAAACAACTTCAAATCCTTCAACCTCTCTTCATAGGACCTGCCCTCCATACCAGGCAACATCCTGGTAAACCTCCTCTGTACCCTCTCCAATGCCTCCACATCTTTCTTATAATGTGGGACCAGAACTGCACACAATACTCCAAGTGCGGCCGCACTAGAGTTTTGTACAGTTGCAACATGATGCTGCGGCTCCTAAATTCAATCCCCCTACCAATAAAAGCTAAGACTCCATAAGCCTTCTTAACAACTTTATCCACTTGACTGCCTACTTTCAGGGATCTATTGACACATTACACCAAGATCCTTCTGTTCCTCAACACTATTAAGAGCCCTACCATTAGCCCTATACTCTACACATTTATTGTTCCTGCCAAGGTGCATTACCTCACCCTTTTCCACATTAAACTCCATTTGCCACCTCTCGGCCCAGCTCTGCAACTTGTCCAAGTCACTCTGTAAACTAAAACACCCCTCCTCACTATCTACCACACTACCAACTTTAGTATCATCTGCAAATTTACTGATCCATCCCTCAATACCCTCATCCAGATCATTTATAAAAATTACAAACAGCAGGGGCCCCAAAACAGACCCCTGAGGCACACCACTCATCACCGAACTCCCCGATGAATATCTCCCATCAACCACCACCCTCTGTCTTCTATCTGCCAGCCAATTCCTAATCCAATTAGCTAAATCACCCTCTATTCCACACATCTGCATTTTATGTAGAAGTCTTCCATGGGCCACCTTATCAAACGCCTTACTAAAGTCCATATATACTACATCAACCGCCTTACCCCCATCCACCTCTTTGGTCACTTTCTCAAAAAAACTCAATGAGGTTAGTAAGGCATGACCTACCCTTCACGAAACCATGCTGACTATCCCCAATCAATTCATTTCTCTCTAAATAACTATAAATCCTATCCCTAATAATTATCTCCAATACCTTGCCCACCACAGAAGTAAGACTCACTGGCCTATAATTCCCAGGAAGGTCTCTCTTCCCCCTCTTAAACAATGGGACCACATTCGCTATCCTCCAGTCCTCCGGAACCACACCCGTAACCAACGAGGACCTGAAGATCAAAGCCAGAGGCTCTGTAATCTCCTCTCTTGCCTCCCAGAGAATCCTAGGGTAAATCCCGTCCGGCCCAGGGGACTTATCCAACTTCAAACCCTCGAGAATTTCTAACACATCCTCCCTATCCACTACAATACTCCCCAATTTGCAACCCTGTACCTCAGTGCTCTCCATAGCTACATTTCCAGCACTCTGCGTGAATTCCGAAGAGAAATATTTATTCAGTGCCTCACCAATCTCTTCAGGCTCCACGCACAACTTCCCACTGCTGTCTATGACTGGCCCTAATCTTGCCCTAACCAATCTTCTATTCTTAACATATCGAAAGAAAGCTTTAGGATTCTCCTTAATCCTATCAGCCAACATCTTCTCGTTTCCCCTCTTAGCTCTCCTCAATTCACTTTTTACCTCCTTCCTGGCTAATCTATAGCTATCCATTGCACTATCTGAGCCTTCAAGCCTCATCCTGACATAAGCCTCCTTTTTCTTCTTAACCAGAAAATCAACTTTTTTTGTACACCAAGGCTCTCTTACTCGTCCATTTCCTCCCTGCCTGACAGGGACATACTTATCAAGGACTCGCAGCAGCTGCTCCTTGAATAAGCACCACATTCCAGATGTTCCCAGTCCCTGTAGTTCCCTAGTCCAATCTATGCACACTAATTCTCTCCTGATGGCCTCATAATTACCCTTCCCCCAGCTATAACTACAGCCCCCAGCTTCATGCCTATCCCTGTCCATCACTAAGGTGAACGTAACCGAATTGTTGTCACTATCACCAAAATGTTCACTAACTTCCAAGCCTAACACCTGGTCTGGCTCATTGCCCAGCACCAAATCCAATGTAGCCTCACCTCTAGTTGGCTCTCTACATACTGAGTCAAAAAACCTTCCTGCACACTCTGTACGAAAACTGACCCCTCTAACGAGCTAGAGCTATAGCTATTCCAATCAATATTAGCAAAGTTAAAGTCCCCCATCACAATTACCCTACTACTTTCAATCCTAATCAGAATTGACTTCGCAATCCTTTCCTCAACCTCTCTAGAACTATTAGGAGGTCTGTAAAAGACTCCCAACAGGGTGACCTCGCCTCTCCTGTTTCTAATCTCAGCCCATACTACCTCAACAGACAAGTCCTCATCAAACTTCTTTTCTATCACCGTGATACAGTCTTTGACCAATAACACCACTCCTCCCCCCCTTCTACCTCCTTCTCTACTCCGACTAAAGCATTTGTACCCCGGAACCTGCAACATCCATTCCTGTCCCTGCTCTACCCAAGTCTCTGAAATGGCCACAACATCGAAGTTCCAGGTACTGGTCCAAGCTGCAAGTTCCTGCAAGTTCAAAAGCATGTTGATCTTGTTTCTGTAACACAATAAAATATGTATGGTTATTTCAGACTTTCTGCATATTTTTGTAATGGCGGCTGCATCTTGACTTGAATAGTAATTTAGCCACAATGCTATTTGTTTCGCTTTTTAAAACAGTTCTTTCCAACTGGTTTTCTGATCCTTGTTGATTGAAAGTTCCATGGGCACAGATGGTCAATTCTGCTGAGGGTTTGCTTCTCAGTTTGGTGAAATTCTCATGAAGTCTTGATTGTTCTTTTCTAAGTTATATGTAGAAAGAGAAAAGGTGGCAGGAAGCAGTTTGAATATTATTGCATTTAAAGCATGCAGTACCTATTGGCAGTTCTCGATGGAGCAATGTACATGGTGGGGCAGGAAATAAGGGTATGGGTTTATCCTGTATCCAACTTATGGTGTACTTGACTTGAGAATTAGCATTGGGTGCCTTAAGTAGATCCATTTATCACTACCTGGAACAGCACAAAACCTCATAAAAGAAACTGCAGAATTGTAAAAGCTGTATTGCTGCAGGGGACGTTTACAGCCACATTCTCAACATCTGTTCCTCTTTCTTGCAGAGCTCCTGGAAGTTTGTTCCTTTGAACACTGCTGAACCCCACAGTGAAGAACAGACCAGAGTTTCTGTGCAATGGCCTGGAATTCCTCCATTCTCTCCATTGGTGTCTGTCCATTTAAAATGATGCTCCTATTATAGGTTTCTACACTTAATGATCGATTAACTGCACATTCAATGAACTACATATCACCTACTATTGAAAAGCATGTTGATCTTGTTTCTGTAACACAATAAAATATGTATGGTTATTTCAGACTTTCTGCATATTTTTGTAATGGCGGCTGCATCTTGACTTGAATAGTAATTTAGCCACAATGCTATTTGTTTCGCTTTTTAAAACAGTTCTTTCCAACTGGTTTTCTGATCCTTGTTGACTGAAAGTTCCATGGGCACAGATGGTCAATTCTGCTGAGGGTTTGCTTCTCAGTTTGGTGAAATTCTCATGAAGTCTTGATTGTTCTTTTCTAAGTTATATGTAGAAAGAGAAAAGGTGGCAGGAAGCAGTTTGAAACTTTCAGAAAAGAGACAGGCAGAGAGTTTGAACTAAACCAATGGTTGGCAATCATTAAAAGAAGAAACCCTTCCCCCTTTTAAGAAGTAACCCAGCAAAAGATCAGTGCAGTTCTTAGACGAAGGTATGTTAGACCATCCGGGGAGAGGAATCTAGCAGCTTGTTCATCGGAGCCAGGCTGCAATTTTCTGATCAAGCATGGGATGGGATGTAGGGTCTAGCTGTAGATAGGACAAATTCTGTACAGACAAAAGAAACTTGCACCCATCACCTGGAGCCACAGAATTATAAACCAATTTAACACACACCCTCAGAATAGCCTATAACTGGTTAGGCCGCTGTATGCAGAGTTCTACTAGGTCGACATTGCCCATCTGAATCAAGGATGATATCCAATGGATTAATTTTTTTAAAAAGGTGCAGAGTAGTCCATTTCACTGTGAAATATAACAAATGGCACTTAATTCTGGTCAGCCTGAAGTGTTTGCATTTCGGAAAGAGAATAAATATGGGAACTAGAAATTAAATGAAATTAGTCCACACATGCAGAGAAGAAGAGGGACAATGGGGAACAGATCATTGAGAGTATTTGTGGCTTGCAGCAGCTGTGGGTAAAGCAAATGGAATCTTGGATTGTATAATGTGCATAAAATAACAACAAATCATATTGTTCCTGTGCTAGGCCATTGGTTCCTCTGGAGTACCCTTTGTAATTTTGATTATCTCTCAGAATGGTGGTGACGTTGGTAATGGTAATTACAATATCGGTAATTTAGGAAAAGTAAAAATAAAATTCACTAAATGTAACTTCCAAAATTGAAGTTAATAAATGAGGCCCAACACCAAGAAAACAAACAAAAGCAGTCATTGGTTTTTTTACTTACGTTCTTTTTGAATGCAGATGTCAGATTTGTAATTCTCTACTCTTCCAGCAGCAAGACTATATCTAATGAGGACTGGAAGATCTTGCAATTTCTACCTTTACTTCCCTTAGATGCATCTCTCCTGATTCTGGTGATGTATGTAATATCTCATTCAAAAGACAATTGCGAATATTCTCAGGCCCAGACTAGCTCAGTCAATTTAACCTTAGTCTCAGTAAGGCTGGCAGCTCTTTTCTCTCCTTACAGATGCTGCCAGACCTGCTGAGATTTTCCAACAGTCTCTCTTTTGGTTTCAAAATCCAGCTTCTGCAGTAATTTGCTTTTATCCAGAGTTTAATCTCAAAGCTTTAAAGTATGATATTATGGGGAAAGAATTGAATAGCTTGGACAAGAACAGATTAATTAAACAATGACAGCGTGGATTAATTAAGGGCAAATTGTATTCGACTAAATTTAATGAACTTCCTCATGAGTGAACTAGAAAGGCTGATGAAGACAATACAGTCAATGTGCACATACAGACTGGCTAAAGATGTTGAGAGAAGTTTGTCAGCAAAGATGAAGACCAAGGAACGAAAGGACAGCATGGATAAGAGTGACAGGAGACAGGGTAATGGGGCACAGTTGTTTTTGGACTGCAGAAAGGATTCCTGGGGTTAATACAAAGTCCACTTACTTTCTTGATACATATTAATGACCAAGTCACAGGTGTGCAGGGCACAAACTCAAAATCTGCAGATGACACAAAACTTGTAAATATTATGAAGCATGAGTACGTTTATCATAGGATTCTAGTGGACACAGACAAACTGGTGAAATGGACAGACATGAGGCAAGGAATGCAAAGTGGTACATTTTGATAGGAAGAATAAGGAGAGGCAATGTAAAAGCACAATTCTAAAAGGGTTGCAGTAACTAATGGAGTTGGGATATATATATATATCATTGAAGGTAGCAGGGTAATTGGAGAAAGTGGTTAAAATGCATATGGGATTCTTAGCTTTATAAACAGAGATATTGGAAATTGTTATGGTTTGACCTCAACTGGATTTCTATATTGGGTCCGATTTCGGACACAGTGCTTCAGGAAGAACTTGATGTCTTTGTGAGAAGATATGGAAAAGACACACGAGAGTTTTTCCAGAGATGGGAGATTTTCAAATATACAAATTAGGAGAGTAGACCAGTTTCAAGGATAGATTGAAGAAGCTTGGATTGTTCTGTTTAAGAAGGGAAAGTCGAGGAGAGTTTTGATGGATGTATTCAAAATTATGAAGAACTCAGACAGAGTAGATAGGGAGAAACTGCTCTCATTGATGTGGAAGGGCCGAGAATCAGAAGTGATCAATTTAAGATGATTGGCAAAAGAGCCAATGGTGACATCAGGAAATAATTTTTTAATGTAATGAGTACTTATGATCTGGAAAACACTATCTGAGAGTCTGATGGAGAAAGATAGAATTAGATTTTTCAAAAGACAATTGGATAAGTAATTGGAGAAAATGAAAATGCAGAGCTAAGGAGAGAAGGCAGGGGAATGAGACTAGCTGAGTTGTTCTTGCAGAGAACCAGCACCAATATAATGGGTCAAATGGTTCCTTCTGTGCTGTAAGCATTCTACGAGTCAATGAAACCAAGGCCCTGCTTACTCGCACCTCATCTGGCATATTGACTTGTACCTAGTAGAGGCTGAAAACCAATTCCCCCGCACATCCTCATACTTCCCCTGGAACCATAATCCCGCCAGTAGACATAAAGTAATTATTTCCAGGACTATCACTGACCTCATCTCCCCTGAGATATTCTCTCCCCAGCCTCATAATCCCCCAGTCCCACACAGCCCACTCTTTCGCAAGATCCCCAAACAGGAGTCCCTACTAACCCCATTATTTCACCCTGCTCCTATCCCACTGAACTGATTTCTTCCTGCTTTGACATTCTCTTTTTCTGCCTTTGTCCAGTCTCCCTCAACTATATCTATTTTGGTTCTCTTTCTTTATGGTTTATAATTTCCTAAGCCTAATGGTCTCCTCTTCACCACGAGATCCTATCCCTCCATACCTCTCCACCCTTCCCCACCCACTGGGATATCTTGGATGCTTTCCACTTGTTCCGAGAAGCCCAATGAGTTTCCATCCACCACCACCCTCTTCCAGTTGCCTGACTGTGTTCTCTAAGTAAACATCTTCTCTTTGAACTCACTTCGGCCAAATATGGGGACTCACATGGACCCTAACTATACCTGTGTTTTGTGAACCATGTAAGATATTTCTTGTCCTAATTCTACTCGAGCCCCTCAGCTTAACTCCCTTTCTGATACATTGATGACTAGATTGGTGCACGTTCCTGCTCTCATATAAACAGGAACTTTGTCAACTTTACTTCCAATTTCCATCCTTCTCTCACTCTCCACCTCCAACTCTTCCCTTGCCTCCTCAATGTCTCTATCTCCATTTCTAGGAATAGACTAACAACAAATATTCGTTATGAGCCCATTGACTTCCACAGCTCCCTCAACTACAATTGCTTACATCTTATACCATGTAAAGATTCCATTCCATTTTTCCAATTTCTCTGTCGTTCTGATATAACTTCCTTTTACCTTAGATAAAGATTCCTTCCCGGACCACTGTGGTTGACAGACCCCTCCAATGTTCCACCTAATTTTCCATATTCCTGCTCTCAATGTTTCCATTATAGAACCATGACAAGGTTCCCCAAATTCTCCACCCCAGCAGCCTCCATATTCAACAGATCATCCTCCACCATTCTTGCTACCTCTGGCATGATGCCACCACAAAATACATCTTCACCACTTATTCCTTTTCAGAATTCTGAAGGCACCGTTCCCTCTACGAAAATCTGGTCCAATTCTTCATCAACCCAACACGTGCCATTCCTACAGCACCTTTCCATGTAGGCTAAAAGGAAGATGATTGCAGAGCATCCCCATGCATTGAGGCTCTGCCTTTCATCTCACAAGATGTGTATCACATGCTAAAGGTATGGCAAGATTAACCACCAGAGATGGATTCTTAGCAATTCCTGAAGTATTGTGTGCAATCTTGGTCTCCTTACATAAGAAAAGATACAATTTCCATAAAGGGTGTGCAATGAGGTTTCACTAAACTAATTCCTGGTATAGAGGGATTATCCCATGAGGGACAATTAAATGGACTGGACCTTTATTTTCTGGACTTTATTTTCTGGATTTTGAAAGAAGAGAGGTAATGTAATTCAGGCATTCAAAATTTTTACTGGACTTACCAGAATAGATACAGGTTGGATGTTTCCCCATTGTTAGGCAGTCTAGAGTCATAGAAGTTTGCAGCATGGAAACAGACCTTTTGGCCCAATTTGCCCATGTCAACTTTTTTTTTAACCACTAAGCTATTCTCAGTTGCCCGCATTTGGCTCATATGCCTTGATATCCATCTTACCCAAGTAAATGACTAAATGCTTTTTAAATTGTGCTGCTTCTGCACTACCTCTGGCAACTTATTCCAGACACTCACTGCCCTTTGTGTGAAAAAATAGAACCCCTGGATTCTTTTGTATCTCTCCCCTCTCACCTTTAACCTATATTCTCTAATTTTAGACTCCCCTTACTTTGGAAAAAGATATTGACTATCTAGCTGACCTATGTCCCACATTGTTTTATAGGTCTCTATAAGATCACCGCTAAGCCTCCTACGCTCCATGGAAAGAATGTCCCATTCTATCTAGCCTCTCCTTATAACTCATACCATCAGGTAGTAGTAAACTAGCAAATCTTTGCTGCAATCTTTATAATTTAATAGTATAACTTGTACAATAGGGTGACCAGAACTGTACACAGTATTCCAAGTGTAGCCTTACTAATGTCTTGTTCAACTTCAACAAGATGTCGCAACACCAGCATTCAATGTTCTGATCAATGAAACCAAGCATGCCGAATGCCTTTTTCACCACTCTGTTCACCTCTGACTCCACATTCAAGGAGTTATGAACCTGTACCCCTAGATTTCTTTGTTCTAGGACTTTCCCCAACACCCTACCACTAACTAACTCCTGCCCTGATTTGATCTACCAAAATGCATCCCCATTTACCTAAATTAAACTTTATCTGCCATTCATCAGCCCGCTAGCCCAATTGATCAAGATCCTGTTGCAATCCCAGAAAGGAGATTTTCCCAAGTTGACATTCAACAGCACAGGATGATTTGGGCACAGTGTACATTGAGAAGTTAGGAGCATGTCTCTAAAGGCACCCAACTGTCTTCTCTTCCCTGCAACTGAGTGGAAGGTAATGGGGCAGAGAGCGGTGGTGGATGAGCTTGTGTGGGCAGAGCCAAGGCTATAGGATGTGAATTGCATTATGGACAAAGGAAGCATGGAACAGTGAGAGCAGCTCAAGGCCTCTATCAGTGCTGTACGAACCAGTGAAGGGAACTGGAACAGGAATCCAACTGCTTGGGAGTAAAAACTGGACAGTGCTCTCCACCTGAGTTTGAGAAGGCCTGAGATGTGGAAGGTACCTTCCTTGATCATGTGCCTAAGAGGAACTAGCAATAGGCCTGCCGCCAGTATACCAGATCTCAACTTTGATTTTTTGCAATGTTTCGAATCTGGTTGTGACTGTAAATCCACTTTGTGAAGAGTGGGGATAGAAAGGTTTGGAACCACAATTTTTGCCAAACGCACGGCATCCCTGTTCTTGATGTTAACACTCAAGTTTGCAACAGGACTGATCTGAGACAAGCAGATGAGCTCTGGATGTGTGTTTGGAGTGATGGACAATGGTTGTCCATCTTAAGGAGTTTGCTTGGGATTTTCCAGACATGCCATGGCAGGGTCCATCATAACAGACGCAGTGAGACAGCCAAAGGTCCATTCTCTTACAGCAGGACTGAAAAACCCCATCAGTGAATAGGGTCAGAAAATCCCAGTCTTTGTTTTCTTTGGTTAAGCTCTTCATGAAAGCTTTGATGTTAGTGAAATAAAGAATAAAGGAACTATTATGCATTCTGGCTGCTTTTCGGTCAGCATTACATTTTAAAGTAGACCTTCTGACTGGATTGATTATCTTAGATTTTCTACACCCAAACAGTTCACCGTGTCTCAGCAAAAAGCTCAGCAAAATCTTCTTCTGTCAATAGACAAGCAGAGTTAGAGGTCTGGTCAATAACAGGGAAGATTACAACAGAGGAATTTACTGTAGCAAAATAAACATTGAGTGCTGAAATTATATCACGGGTTAGTTTTAAAGTTTATTGACTTGAATTTAAAACTATAATTTAAAAGAGGGATTAACATAAATTTAAAATTGAACAGTAAAGTAACTGCAGCAAAATAAACATTGAGTGCTGAAATTATATTATAGATTAGGTATATAAAAGCACTAAATATATTCCTACTTCCTGAACAGCACACATGTCAGAGTATCAAAGTAACAGAAAAGAATTAATATGGGATGAGATTGAAAGGTAGTAAAGACAAACTGCAGTTACTGAAAATCTGAAACCAAAATAGACAATGTTGGACAAACAACATGTAATGACAAGAAAAAATGTTGAAGCTTCAGAGTGGAGTGTCTGTGTGGATGGGGTTTGGTTAGATCAGTTAGTTCAATTGTGGTGTGGAACGACACCAATAATGTGGGTTCTATCCCTATGCCAGCTATGGTGGTTCATGGAGGTTTGCCTCCTTATCTTGCCTCATACTAGATGTGGAGTGGCATCCCTCAAACGCCCCTTCTGCAAGAGAATATCTGTGATCTTTTTTGGGACTAAAATTCATCGCCTGATATTCCACTCAGAGCTTTTGACAGTTCTAGAAGAGGCCACTTTGGGGATGTAGCTCAGAGAGAGAAATATGAATTTAAAAATAACATCCTAGCCTGGCCAACCCCTCCCTATAACTCAGGCCTACTAGTCCAGGCAACACCTTCATAAATCTTCTTTATACTTTTTCCGGTTTATCAATGTCTTTTCTATACAAGGTGTCCAAAGTTGTATACAATACTCCAAGTGAGGTCTCACCAATGACTTATATAGCTGGAACTTAGAGCCTGATTTTAACATTGCTTTGTGCCCATTTTCAGGTGTGCAAACTCTGTAAAGTCAGGCATGAAGCAAGTATTGTGATCTGTGCCCGCCTCGGCACCAGTTTACTAAGGCCCAAAAATGGCTGCAATCAAGATCAAGCCCAAAATGGACATGGTAGTGATTTAAGTGCATTTGCATGCGTTTAAATTGAATTAATGGGCTGCCCAACTTTACTGGCACTTCCCCTCTTTACCACAGTGTTTGCCCGTCCAGAATTGGCACAAAGCAGACATGCTCCAAAGAAGTCCAATTCAGGCACTCCATTTAATGAGGTGCCTGGCGTCCGATGGTTCTCTGCTTGAGATCGGTGGGGAGAAGGAAGGGTCCACCGCCGCTCTGCCTGAGATCAGTGAGGGGGAAGGGAAGCCTACTTCCACACTGCCTGAGATCAGGGGTGATTGGGGTATCTGCTGCTACTCTGCCCAAAATCAGTGAGGAGAAAGGAGGGAAGGGACTATGATTAGTCTGGGTGGCTGGGAAATAAAGGAGTCAATAATGTTGGAAGGGTGGGACAATGTCTGTGGGGTCGGGGGAGGCATTATTCCGCCTGGAAGGGATATGGCAGGAAAGCCACATTCTATCATTTTTTTTTGCCCATGCGCAGTTGGAGGTGCTGATTGAAGCAGCAGGATTTCAGGCATGTTAAGCCCCATCCCCAGGCTTCTGCAGCACAATTCTAATTTTTGTTTTGCTAATAATTGCTAATATTTTTTGAGGCAGAGCACATATGAGGGTCGCTGAGAACAGGTCTTAAGTCAGATCTAAAAAACTCTCAGTTCCAAGTCTGCCTAACACTTAGAATCAAATGGTAAAATAAGACCCAAAATGTCCCAATTCTTATACTCATTGCCCTGACTGATGAAGGCCAGTATGCTAAACACCTTCTTCACATCTCTATCTACCTGTGATGCTGCTTTCAAAAAACTATATACTTGTACTCTTAGGTCCCTCTGTTCTTCAATATTCACCAAGGCAGTGTAGAAATCCTATCCAGGTTTGACTTTCCAAAATGCAACATCTCACATGAAATCCATTTGCCAATCCTTGGCCCACTTCCTTAACTGAGCTAGACCCCCCTATAACTTTTGACAACCTTCTTTACTATCAGTGATACCTCCTAATTTAGTATCATCTGCAAACTCACTAACCATGCCTTCTACATTTACATCCAACTCATTTATATAAATAATGAATAAGAAAAGTTTGAACACAGACTCCTGAGGCAACCACTAGTCACAGGCCTCCAGTCTGAGAAATAATTTTCGACCATCACCCTCTGTTTCCTATCATTGAGCCAATGTTGAATCCAAATCTCCCTGGATCCCATGCAACCTAATCTCCAATTATCCTGTCATGTGGGGCTTTGTCAAAAGTCTTGCTAAAGTCCATATAGACAAATCTACTGCTCTACTCCCATGCAGCCTCTTAGTTACATCTTCAAAAAATTTTAAAAGATTCAATAGAATTGACTTGCAACACACAAAGCTGTGCTGACTATCTCTAAACTGACCTTGACTATTCAAATGTTAGTGGATTCTTGTCCCTCAGAACTTCACCAGTAACTTACCCATCACCGATATCAGACTCACTGGCCTGTAATTCCTTGGCTTGTCTTTGTTACCCTTCTTAAACAATAGGACAACATTAGGCACCCTTCAGCTTTCCCCAATTAATTAGGCTGGCTGTGTCAGGGTTAGTCAGTTCAGGTCCACTGGGTAGTCAGATTGGGTGAGGTATTTAGATTTGGTAGGCAGTACCCCATGTGGTAGGGGGTAATCATATGATTACAGAGGTAATTGGGGCTGGTCAGTGATGTAGCTGGGTTGGGTCCAGTGGTAGTAAGGTGGGGTAAGTAGTCTAGTCAAGTCAGGTCTGTGGGGTGGTCCGTTCAAGTCAGAGGATGGGTCAGGGTAGATTATTAAGTCACTTGTAAAGTTACACCAATGTTAATAAGTTTCTAATTTGCCTAATATTTCCTAGGTAACTATCACAGAATTGTCTAAAGTTTCACTCAGAGTCAGAGACATTTGTGGAGGTTCCTCAGAAGCAGAGGAACTTCCCATTGGAAGTTTAAACTTCCTGGACAATTCCCCAACAAGGTTAATACATCGGAACTCCCAGAGGGGCCCCATTGTCCATCTTCAGTCATACATATGAACTGCGACAATAGAAAATAAAAGATATAGACCATTTCAGTTTGTGGTGACCTTTTATCAGAACAGACACAGGGCATCACCCTGTCAATTTAAAGCTCTGGTCTATAGTTTCAAAATCCAAAACCTCTTATTGATTCATTTGCCGCGATTGGTCACATTTCTCACACTGATCACTTTTACTGTGACCTTTGTTGTGCAAGTAGAACTCGGTGTATTATTGAGAAACATTCTGCTGTTCAGACACTTTGACAGCTTTGAGCAGTAAGTAGCAGCGTCACTTGAAACCTGACATTTCTGCTCCTCAACTATCATTAGCCAGATTAGGTTGCACATTAATAGGCCAATCAGTGGCGTCAAATATAGAAAAGAAACAGCAATTAATGGCTACTCATCCTAGCACACCAATTAATATCCATTAGAAGTGTATTTCACTGTTACAAAAACTTGACAGAAGTTTTAAAATATTCATTTTTGTTTAGTTTGCTCTATCACCTAATTGCAAAAAAGGTAATGTCACCATAATCCCAGCTGACCATAGGCAGTGACTGCAGGTGATTTAATCTGAGGATCAACACACCTCGAGCAAGAGATAAGGTTGAGAAGACAGGGCCTTCATGAATAACCTCAGCTGGCATGGGAATTGAACCTGTGATCACTAACCAGCTGAATTAAATCCTAACTGTACTTGTATGAATGTATGAGTGTGTGTGTATGTCCATGTATAAGTGATGTGGGCATATATGTGTATATGTGTGCGTATATGTATTTGTGAGTGTGTGCATGTATGTATGATGGTATCAATCTTTCTGAGTGGAATTTTATCATTTTTGAAAGCCATATAACATGATTAAGCCATATGCCATAATGTTTAAACTCAATCAGGAAATATTCACTTATTGCTTACTCTTTTTCTGTACTTGTCTGTCACCAATTGAAACTTCAACACCTCAGCGTCCAGTAACCTAGTTCAATAAAGGGTGAATTTCTATATACCCTAAACTCTTCACACTTCCCTAATTCACCTTTCAAAGAGTGAGTTTTAGAATTACAAGCAATGAGATTCCAAACTGCAAGCAAATCAAAATTTTTTTTTAACTTTTTTTACATTTGCAGACTTTAACTTTCCATAAATTTACAAGTAATGGGGTGATTTTCACTATATTGATCTGCTATTAGCACAATGATAATAGTCTCAAAATGGTAGTGAGTCACCTTAGCACTCAGCAACTGCCCAAAATACAAAACACCTACCCACCAATCAGCCTTTTTAAGATGAAATTTGTTTGGCTTAAATAGGATTCTGATTGTTACTTCAGAATGGAACTGGTTAGAATTTGTGAAGAACAGGCTTCAATAAATTCCATGTGCAATGGATCCCGGCAAAGGTCAATGCCAAATTATTTTTGGATAGCCAGAAGGAACAGGACCCTCAAAGATAATCTGGGCTGCTGTGTCCCTGGCTGCTTCCATGATTATATCTTCTGTCTTCAGCTTTCCATCATGGCTCAATGTTTAGGCCTCATTTAATATGCCATAGTTCATTTGTTACATGTAAAGAAGACTAGAGCCTCAAAATCATTCTTTGTGTCATTGGTTTGCACATTTGGTTTGATTTTTTTTTTAAGCAATTTTACCTTGCTGCCAAATTGAAAAGTTGGGAGGTAGAGAAACATGAATTGCCCATTGTGGTGCTTTATATCATCTGAAAGTGCAGTTGTCAACCTACTCATCTTCAGAACATATACATCACTGGTATGACTAGTATTTACTGCTCATTTCCAATGATCTTCTGAAAATGATACTGGGTCTTCTTCTTAAAGGATTGAAGTTCATGTGGTGAAGTGCAATGTCCTAACTCTGTTAGGGTTGTGCATTTTAAACAAAAAGAAAAGATGTGGCTGCTTATGTAAATTCAAACTAACATACAATGGGTTTACTGAAAGAGATGCTGTCTGCTCAGTGTACAAACTGAAGCTAAAAGCAGAAGCCTCTGAACATCCCAATGATACTACCATCAAATGATATGACTGGCTCTGAAAGCAATCATGCAACTACTTAAATATATAATATACAGATTATACCTTAATGCTGAGAAGTAGGAAGTCCCCGGTTATAACCCAGCAATGATGAAGAAGTGGCAATTCATGTCCAAATGGGTGCTTTTTGATCTGGAGAGGAACCTAATGATGATGGTGTTCCCATGCACTTGCTGCCTTTTTCACTTTTGGTGGTGGAGGTGCTGCTTAAGAAAAATTGAAAGGCCCAAACCCCAAACAGATTTTATATCATGATCCAGAAAGAAGAATATCCCTTAGCCAAAAAACAAAATCAATTAAGTCATGATCACAAGGCAGTTTGTGGAACATTGCTGTGTGCATCTTAACTGCCATGTTTCCTGCATTACCACAGTGATAATATTCCTAGAGTATGTAATTGATGTAAAGTATTCCTGGATCTTCTGAGGTTACAACAGGCACTGTATAAATTCATCTTCAATAAATGAAGGATAAAAAATTGGGGGAATAAGATTGTTTCATTAACAGGAGGAGGTAAAGTCAGAAAAATGTGTTAAGACCATGACAGGCAGGTAGTTCAACTTTGGGCCATAGTAAGAGTCACAGTAAGTAATACACAAGTGTCCTCTGAATGCCCTGTGTTAGAGACCTAGATTTCGCAAACTGGAAAAGTACTTGATCTCAAAAAGTGTTACCCAAGACATACAACCTTGTCAAGGAGATGAATGTGTTCATTGTGTGCTGATACAAAGGAAATTTCTTGGCAATGGTTCAGTCATCTAACTGATGTCAGGTGAGGGACTCATTTTATAGCCTTGGAGTTATAACTTCCTTTGAACTAAAGTATTGGGAAGACTGAAGCAATTGTTTTCAGCCCCTGCTATAAACTCCATAATCTTACCATCATTCCTGTTTCTATCCATTGTCTCAGACTAACTTAACATAGTCATCATCTTAACTGAACCACCAAAGCGACTTCCTCTCCAACACAAAGATCAAATACTTCCATCTCTATCAGTGCCTTCATCTGTCCCACTTTCATCCATCTGGCTGAAAATAAAACATTTAATTACTCTAAAGCTTTCTTTGTTGACTTACTATCCTGTATCTCCATCAAACTAAATTGATCCAAAGCTCCATTGGCCATGTCCAATCCTGTACCAATCATCCATCCCCCTACCTCACTTTACTATTTGGTTCTGAGGTCTCAATGTTTCAAATTCAAAATTATCATCGTTTTGAATGAACCCTTTCATGAACTTGCCCCAACCCCATCTTAGTTATGTACCTCCTTGAACCCTATTCCTGTGTCTCTGGCCAGAACAGCATTCATTCGATGAATGGCAGTCTTTTTAGCTGCTTACATCTATTCCTGAGTTTTCTCTTTAACATACTGTTTTTCTCATTCTTTACAATCAATCTTAAAGCTCAACTGTTTGGCTTCTGGTCACCTTTTTAGACAGCACCTTTGTTGACTTTGTTCATATTTTTGGTCTAATTTTAGTCCTGTGAAATGCCTATGATGCTTTTCTACATTAAAAGCTCTAATAAATGCAAGTTTAAGATGTGTTCAGACGTAAGATACAGTAACTGCTGCAATCTTTACAACAAAAGTTTTAGAGGGATACAGGCCAAATGCAGGCAAATGGGACAAGTTCAGTTCAGGAGACTTGGTTGACGTGGGTGATTAGGGCTGAAAAGCCTGTTTCCATGCCATATATCTCTATGATCTTATAACTCTAAAACTTCATTAGGGTGATTGCTAGTTAATGACAACAACAACATGTATTTGTCTAACTTGGAAAAATACTCCAGTAAATATTGACCTTTATATTGTGCATTTCATAATCTTACAAAATTCTAATGACTTCTATAGTCAAGGAGATAGGTAAAACATAGTCTGTGTTGTGATGGAGAATGATGCAGTGGTTATTTATTACACAACAAATTCCACAAAGAGCAATGTGATAATGACCAGGTAACATTTCACAGATGTTGGGTATGTAATAAATACTGACCACTCTAACATGAGGGAGAATGCCCTACTCTTCTTTGATATTGTGTCATGCTTGGTTTGATAACCAACCTAATGTTGGCAGAGTGATATTGTCTCTGGACTAGTAATCCAGAGAACCGGGATTCTTCCTGGACACCTGGGTTTGAATCCCACCGTGGAAAACAGCAGAATTTGAATTCAATAAAAATCTGGAATAAAAGTCTAATGATGACCATGAATTGATTGTCGTAAAAACCCATTTTGTTCACTAATATTTTTCAGAGAAGGAAATCTGCCATCCTTACTTGCCCTGACCCGCTTGTGACTCCAGGTCCACAGCAATGTGGTTGACTCTCAATTTTACCAAAGAGATGCTCAATTGTATCAAACTGCTAGAAAGTCAATAAAAAGGCATTTCCGTTATCAGATCCTCACCTGCACCAATTCCGTGAGGGATGAGGTAATACGAGTTCCGGTCAGTGTTGCTAATCTATCTGCTGAATCGCCAAAGTCAGCTTTCTTGGAATCACCCAATTTAGTGGCTGTAATATATTGCCATCTATGCTCATGGACAACCCAAAGACTGATTTGTATTTTCTTAAACTTTCATCTGGACTCTTAACCTCTTACCTAATCAGCGTGTGAATGTGTGTGTTACATTATAAAAAAATTCTCTCAAGTTTTTAACAACTAATAAACTTACTCTTTCTAAGAAAGGCTGGCTAAATTGGCTCCTTACAGGAAAATGAATAGATTTAGACTGTAACAAGTATCCACAGTGGAGAAGGATTCCTTTTAAATTAACCTTGTTGTGACCAACCATAGTGTCGGATGGAGCTGAAGGTGCGGGATGGAGACCAGTTGAATAAGGAAAGGAAGCCAGATAACTCTTCCTCACCCAGGCATATAATAAAATTGGGACCTCACTGAGAAATTGACAACTTAGAGGATCTGAGGATCAACCATTACAACCCCATGATTGTCTGACTGAGAGGAACAAGTGTTACTACTGATGGCTAATACCATACAAGCCACTTTCACAGAGGATAAATGAGACAGTTGAACCTTCTCATTCAGAGCTGAGGATACCATCAATTGACTGAAACTGATAAAAATTAAGTTTTACAACCTGAATTTCCCAGGTTTTTACTAAGAGGGACAACCAAAATCATTGCCAACATAATCCATTCAAGTAAGGTCTTATAGGGAGGTCGAAAAGTAAAAGAATTTTACAGAGAGTTCCAGAGAATAGAATCTACAGAAAAATGTGAGGACTGAGAGAGCGAGGAGTCTACCGGAGAACAGAATGAGAGAAACAGAGAGTTCAGAGATGGAGCATTGAGTGTTTACAGAGAGGGAGGCACAAAGAGTTAAATATAAGGATGACAGTTTTAAACTTGAGATGTTGATGAATATGCTGCCATTGTAGGTCAGTGAGCACAGGGTGATGTAAGAGTGGGATTTCTAATGCCAGTATTATCAGTAACACCGAGATCAATCAGGATAAGCCAGGAATAGAACTTAGATCGAAGTTGATGTTAATCACTTGAGAATATATTTGAGAAATGTAACAGTTTAAAAATCATTTCCTGACCACGTTTTGCACAACTTATCTGTATTTATCAATACTAAATTAATGCCAATTTGGAAACAATAAATCTTAAAATGTGAAACAGAATCCTTTTCATTTCCCAAAATGAAGGTATGTTTGAATTGTAAAAGTTGGTTTGTTCTAATAAATTCTTGTGAAACACTCAATCAACAGAGATTGGTGTTGTCATCAGATCTGTCTTGCCAACTCAGGGCTCTTTAAAAGGGAAGGTAAAGCATAGAGACCTTCTCAGAGCTGCCAGTAACTGACTGTTTCTCACTTTCACCCATCTCTGAATACATGGGGCAGGATGAGGCTGTTGTTCACAGTTTTGGTTTTGGCAATTATTTGTAAGTTATTTTTGTTCTTTTGGAATTACATTGACTTGAACTGAGTGCTCATTGTGTGGTATCTGCTCAGGTAGGCGATGGTCAAATGGCATTATCATGGGGGATGACGTAGAGGTTTTATCACTGGACTATTAATCCAAAAATTCAGCTAATGTTCTGGGGACTCGGGTTTAAATCCCACCACAGTAGATGGTGAAATTTGAATTCAATACACTCCAGAGAAAAAGTCCTAATCTAACTCAAACCATCATGTCCTTTAGCGTCCTCGTAAATTATTTCTGCATTCATTCCAGTTTAATAATATCCTCTCTACAATAGAGTAACCAGGCCTACATATAGTATTCCAAGTGTGGCCTTAGCATATCTACTTTCTAACAACTTACCCTCTACAGATGTGAGTTTCACTGGCTGTAGTTACCAGGCTTTTCCCTGCAACCCTTCTTAAACAAAAGCATAACATTTGCCACCCTCCAATCTTCAGGCACCTCACCTGTGACTATCGATGATTCAAATATCTCTACTCGGGGACCTGCAATTTCCTCTGTAGCCTCCCATAGGGTCCTGCGATATAGTTCATCAGGTCCCAGGGATTTATCTACTTTGATGTGCTTTAAGATTTCCAGGACCTCTTTCTTTATGATATGTGCACTCCTCAAGGCATCACTATTTATTTTCTCAAGTTTCCTAACATCCATGCTTTTCTCTTTAGTAAATACTGATGAGAAATATTCATTTAGGATCTCACCCATCTCTTGTGGAAAGTAGATGAGTTGGTAGGTGACATGTGGGATTGGGGCAAGGACAAGTGCATGGTTGTGAATGAACCAGACAGGGCTCCTTTGGGCACAGGACTCCTGGAGAGAAGCAACTCACCCTACAGCCAGGAAAAAAGACCACCAGGATTCATGAATGGCCTTTCCACATGGTCTGGACACTTCCAGCCACAAGTAAAATACCAGTAGAGGTGGTTAAGCAAAAGGCATGGCGTGGATGCTGGTGCCATGGTACCAAATTTTATGGAACTCCTAACCCATCCCCCAATCTAAAATTCTCGGAGGATGTTTACAGTTTTTTTACATATGGGGAGAGTGAGAAACAAATCTGAGACTGCATCATCTCTCCCTCTACCTTTGTCGAGCCAAAGATTCTTACTATGGGATAAGATGGGTTAAAAATTCCACTTATAAATAAACAATGCGCAATAAAGTGTGCAAGAACTTAACATTCTCCTTTCTGCAGGTGAAACCACTGTATCTGCTGAGGATAAAGTGCGTTGGTGCACCACCAATGAGGAAGAGCAAATAAATGCAACAACTGGACATCAGTCAGCTGTGTCCAAGCTGATTCTATGGAAAGCTGCATCCAGAAGATTTCGGTAAATGTCACAATCACATTTAATAAAATATATAATAGGAAGTGCACTGGCTTGTTTCCCTGAGGACTTGGGAAGTGTTACATGAGTTTGAGGCTTTTGCACAGGAAGGTAAAAGAACCTCAGCTGGTCTTGTATAGCACCCAAACTTTGAGATGCCGAGGGGCTTTGACTGAGGCCATGAATCAGACTCTTGTCACGGTTTACCAGTAGAGTAACAAATGAAGAATTATCTTGTCAGTATTAATGTTTTAAGACAGAATATAGGGACTGAGGGAAAGAAGTGTGAGAACATATAGGAATGTGAAGGGTATATTTGGAATGCGAGTGGGTATACTTGGATTTTAATGACTATGTTTAAAATGTGATATCTATATTTGGAATATAAGCTTATATATTTGAAAAATGGAAGATATCCTTCAAAAGTGGGATATATTTGAATTGAGAGGATTGAATTTGTTGGGTAAGGGAAATCAAGATCCTGTTAACAATGAGACACACAGTGAATTACAAATGAAGCTTGGAGGTTTACAGCTGTATCAAGAGTGAAATAAGCTAAGGTCAAAAATGCCAATAATGAAAAGATTGGGTAATCTCTCTGAGGACTGGATATTCATCTCCAAGCTTTTTTAACTGAAACAAATCAATATTTTCTCAGAGCTGTTCCAATACTTACAAATACTGATTGATTTCTGTTTCCACAGGCAGAATTAGGCCAATTGCAGTCTTTAAATGGGGTCTGGGAAGAGCATTAAATGTCTGCTGATAACAAAGTGAGAGCTCATATATAAAATTCAAACTGAGTTAAAGACTCTGTTGGTTTTATATCTTGCCTATTAATATCCATGCCCACATTTATAATGGAAATTGCCACTATCAAGCTGCCGTGCTGTCATGCCACCCTTCTGCCAATGGTGGAGCAGGAGTGCCTTCACTGGGAGGAATGTGTAATTGCACCCAGCCAGAAGGCTATATAGAAGTTAAAGTAGGGAGACAGAGCACTCAACCCAACCAGTACATGACAGAATTTATATTTCATTCAAGAGAACAGCCTTCATCACATTTCCTCAGACGAGGCAGAATTGTAGTGAATCTCTGTTCGACACTCTCTGACAGTGCAATATTATGCCTGCAATTGCGAGCTCATTTCAATGGGCAGTAAGGTTTTATTCTATATTTCCAGTTATCAAAACTTATTTTAAATAAATTTTACAAAAACGGTAACCATTTAAAATATGGACATAGAAATCAATGAAGGAAAGAATTGGAAGGAAGTGCATAAGTATTAAAGTTTTTTAACATATTATTTAACTACAAGATCTGCTCAAGTATTTTCTCAATTTGCTACCCTCCCCCCCACCCTCAAAAACACAAGTATGCCTACAATACAAACGTATCCACAAGCCCAAAAAATGGGCATCTCCTTTTACAGTGTCCTCAGGCACCAATCAATACCAAGAGGTGTACACAAACAACTCAGATTATGAAAATTATCTTCACTGGCATACTTAGTCCCTCTTCACATTTAGAGAAACATCTGGGTCATTTGTCTGGCTGGGTTTAAAAGAGTTCTGCATTCACAGTTGACATCAGAGTAAGAGAAAATGAATGACACACACACACACACACACACACACGAGGGTAGAGGAAGTGAGAGTGTAAAAGCTCTGAGAGAGAAACGCAGATAGACTGGAGAAAGAGACACAGGGAAAGAAAGGTAGTGAGAGGAAAGAAAGTGGGGGGGGAGACTTTCAAACTGATTCTCGTTTGGAATCAGTGGAAGAACTGCAGATAGAGAGGAGACCTTGAATCCTATGCCCAACTGACTGATGGTGATTTCAGCAACATATAAAAGCAGACTGAAAGAAGCAGCTGGAAACTTTAAGCAGGTCAGTTCACTAACAAGTCTTTTGTTTCACAGTTGGCTGAAGCTGATGCTGTTGTTCTTCACAGTTCAACAATGATTGTTGCAGAAAAGTGTGGTCTGGTACCAGTCATGTCTGAGTATTATGACAAAGGTCGGTGTATGTGTCTGTCCCCGCATCCACTCTCAGGCTTGTCTTTCTCTCCTTATGTTCATGGACAACAATAGTCTCAATTTCCCACAATTTTCTGTTTGATATTGAGTCAGTTATTAATCAGATGACTACTCCCCTTCAGTCTCCAGCCCCCACCACAATCATCCAACACTCTGTTGGCATTTCTACCAAATATAAATGAAATAATGATCTCATGCCCCATATACAGTGACTGGTGTAAGGCAGATGCAATTTCAGAAGGACTGGTTGCACAGTTGCTGTTGAGTTTTTTCCCCTCAGTCTACATTCAAAGCGACAAATTTACACAGTTAAGAATTTCCACCTACTTTTCCACCTGCTTTGTGCCATTAGCTCAAAAGATACTTGTTACTCCTCTCACCTGAGAGACAGCATAATGAATGTATGACTTGTAAGAACAGCAGTCATAGATAGATGCTCAGCTGCATTTGTGGACACATGGTACTCATAGGAAAAAGCCTCATCTTGAGGAGCACAGATAGAAGGACTCTTGTTTGTATTTGGTTATGGAGCAGTGGCTGTGACTGAGGTTTTACTCACAAAGGACATGATCACACCTCAATGTGACTATGAATCCTACCCATTATGGCAGTGATTGCTATGGTCACTTTTGTTTCTTTTGTTTTACACCATTGGTGTATTTTCAGGCTGAAACATCTATAAGCCCTGTCGACCAGCTGTGCCCAAATGAACCAAAAGACTGATTAACAGGTTTCTAAAGTTAGAAATATCATCATACTTCCATGGAAATGGAGAACAGGGCACTGACACCTCGCTCAGTTGTACATCTACTGTCACACAACTGTCTGTTACCAATGGTGCACCAGGATCTCTGGGTGGCGGTGGGGCAGTGATAGAGTGGGGGGTGTGGACCAGGAAACCATGCTCTGACACATCTCCACAAGACAACAGTCACCCGTCTCTGCTTGAGGAAGAAGCTGAGGTTAGAGAGCCATCTCCAATCTGAAGAATGTAATAATCCTCTTCACACTCTGGTATTTTTTGTCTACAGAGAATCTTGAACCCTGCAGGGACACAGCAACACTCAAACAGCCATGTGAGGTTCAGAAGTTATATTTTTATAATAAATATTTATAGGGATTGTCATAAAGTGCAATCACTTCATCTGAATTCCATCCCCTCAATACTAAGCTGTATCTCCTCACCGGGACTAGGCTGTATCTCCTCACTGAAACAAGGCTATATCTCCTCACGGGGACTAGGCTGTATCCCTTCAATATGACTGTATCTCCTCACTGGAGCTGGGTTGTCCAGTTTGCTGAATGATTTTTCAGTGCTGCAGATTCCGAAGAGTCTATGGTATTAGCTGCTATGGAGTATTTTTGCAATGTTTTATAGTTACTCAAAGCACAGGGCTTACTGTTCACTGTCCCATGTAGTTACTGCAGAAGTGTCAATATTCTGACATTCTTGCTGTCTAATAGGAGTCAGGGACATTCATTTTGGTCCCAGAGCTATTAAGGGGAAATTGGCTAGTGCAGGGTATGGTATATCATTACTGAATATGTTATTAGACTAGGAGCTAACGATCCAGGGACACAAGTTCAAAGCTCATTATGACAATAAATTCAATTAATTAAATATATTTGGAATAGAATTTTAGTTCCATTAACTGGGTCCATGAAATTAGGGGCTTGTTGTAATTAAGCATGGGTAATGAATGCTAGCTTTGCCAACACCATCCACAGAACGCACAATGAAAAAATCATTGTCCTTCAGGAGAAAACATAAATCCCTCTAAATTGGAAGAAACAAAGTAGAGAGCCAATGGATGCTGCAATGGGTATAATGAGCAATCGATAAACTCTACGACAATTACATCCAATTTAGCAGCTAAAGGCAGCAAGTCTGACCAGTTCAAACTGAAATAAACAATGACTGGCAATTGGATTGCTACAAAATACCCATTTCACAAGCTTTACTCCAAATCTAATTTATGACATTCAATTTGGGGATTGGCACTAGAAATAAATTGCTATGGAAGGATTGTAAAAATTCAAGTTACTTAATTGATATTTTTGAGGGAAGGGGTCCACTCACCACTAGCTAGTTTGGTCTAGATGTTAACACAAATTATACAGGTTTGGATGCTGGTTAGTTAATGTTTTGGGTAATTATTTCCCATGCAAAGTAGAAGTAAGTTATGCATCCATACTTACAAGTAGACATGTCCATCAGGGTTATGAAGAATGCTCATCAAACCAGGCTAATTATCTCAACTACAAAACAATTATGAATAGGAAGACAATTTATATGCTAGGATGAACAATGAATATATATGGAAAATGTGTTCCCAATGATGGAAGGGAGAAGATTGAATCATTGGACGTTGACTGAAGGACAACTGTGGAGAAATGTTTTTACTCAGCGAGGGGTTCAGATCTGCAAAGCATTTCCTAGAAGTGTGATGGTAGGAGATTCAATTTTGGCTTTCAATTCTCAAAAGAGAGGGACATAGTGGTTTAGTGATAATGTCACTGGACTAGTAATCTCAGAAGCCAGACTAATGCTCTGGGGACATGAGTTCTGAAGAAAAGTTGGTATCATACGAAGTTGCAATTATTTCATAAATCTGGAATTATAAAGCTAGTCTCAGTAATGGTGACAATGAAAATGTAATAGATTCTGTAAAAACCCATCTGGCTCACTAAGGTCTTTAAGGGAAGGAAATCCATGGTCTGATCTGCATGTGACTCGAGACCCACAGTCATGTGGTTGACTCCTAACTGCCCTCAGAAATGGCCTAGTTCGAGTGTAATTAGGGATGGTCAACAAATGCTGGCCTTGCCATGAAAGGAAAAAGGCAGAAAAGATTTGTAGGTTTATGGCGGTAGGTGGGGAGAGGGGAAAGACAAAGTGATTTGGGGATGGGCACTAGAAGTAAATTGCTATGAAAGGCTTGTAAAAATTCAAGTTACTTAATTGATATTCTTGAGGGAAGGGAATCAGTTACCACTAGCTAGTCTGGTCGAGATGTTAACACAAATTATATAGGTTTGGATGCTGCAGAGAGACAGCACAGACACAACAAACTGAATGGCTTCATTCTGTGCTATAACCATTCCATCATTCTTAGATGTTATGTCACATAATTGATAGGTTTATACTAAGTTTTGAGGTTATTGTATTCACCTCACTGGTTACTGAGAATCCCCAGTGAAATCATAGCAACCTAACCTGAAATGTATTAGACTTAATATTTGCATCTGTATTGTGAAGTTATGTTAAAAATTATCTGACAATATGTAATTTATATCCCATTGCGTGGTTTAGACACAGCAGCTCATTACCAGCCTCTCAGGATGGAGAATTAATTTGTTTTATGCAGATACTAAGAATCAACCATAAAAATGGTCCATGTTGTACCTGACATGGGAGTATGAAAAAATAGGCAAATTGTTCTCAGAACATGGGAACAGGAGAGGCCATTCCCTCCTGTAACTCTGAAGGCCTTTTGCATGACAGAATTCTGTAAGCTCAGTTTTTAAATTTTCCATAAACTTGGCTGTCTGGGAGACAGAGTTCCAGATTCCCAGTACTCTGTGTCAAACTGCCCCTGACCTCACAATGAAAGGCCCCGTTGTAAATTTAAAGTTGTACTTTCCTTTCTGGACTCCCACATTATCAGCAATTGTTCTTCTCTACCCAATTAAATCATCTTAACCACCTGAATTAAGTTACCCCCTCAACCTTCAATCAAAAAGAAACTATAGGCATTATCAATGGAACCTGTCAAAATTTAACCATTTCATCCTATGTGTTCTGTTTGTGAATATCATACAAACATTGCTGATTGCTGTTGTGTTTTTTCAGTTCCATACATTGTGGCTGTAGTGAAAAATCAGACTTTGACCTGTGACACCTGAAAAGCATGAAGGTTTGCTACGCAGCTCTCAGCCCAACGGGTTGAAATGTCCCAATGGAGCTGCTAATAGCACAGGAGAAAATTAAATCTGCAGCCTGTATAATTGTAAGCAGATGTCTCTCTGATAGGAGGTTTATGGCGGTAGGTGGGGAGAGGGGAAAGACAAAGTGATTTGGGGATGGGCACTAGAAGTAAATTGCTATGAAAGGCTTGTAAAAATTCAAGTTACTTAATTGCTATTCTTGAGGGAAGGGAATCAGTTACCACTAGCTAGTCTGGTCGAGATGTTAACACAAATTATATAGGTTTGGATGCTGCAGAGAGACAGCACAGACACAACAAACTGAATGGCTTCATTCTGTGCTATAACCATTCCATCATTCTTAGATGTTATGTCACATAATTGATAGGTTTATACTAAGT